>OX387184.1:39631431-44743931 GCA_947561395.2 Buxus sempervirens
AATGCCATTTCCGAACCGAACCGAATAAACCTATAGGGTTTCCGGGTCACCCGGAAACCCAATGTGGGACTTGGACCCCCGGTCCAACTTGACTTCCAGTGGGCCTTCCAACGGGGCCCACCCAGCCCAATAAACACCAAAGCATGCCATTAAATAACTTAAGTAAAATGAACAATTTGAACCGGGCGGGCCAAACCCAATGCGGCCCACCCGAGCCTTGTTATGTGAAATTGATGCATGAATTGCGTGGTTTGGCCGAGACCAAAGGCAAGGACCTACCGGGCCCACCAAAGCCCACCAACCGAACCAAGGAAGGGTGCAAACCCTAATTTCTGGTAACTTGGGCTTACAAGCCCAGATTTGGACCACGGGCCCCAAGCCCAGTGTCCAGCTCACTTTGGCAGATTAAAAAGATAAATCTAATAAAAATACTTGGCCACCATGTGGGCCCACAAACCAGTCCGGCCCACTTGTGCATGAAAAACACTTAATCTTCAAAGCTTAACTTAAAGTAAAATCTGTTGAACTAACTAAAGCCCAAAGGACCTCTCAGGCTAGAATGAGGTCCACAAGGGCACACGGGCTTCACTAAGCCCACCAAGGATACCGTGGGCCTTCCAACGGGGCCCACCCAACCAGACTCAGATCACCTAAGTAATCAAGATAAAAGCAACTAAAGGGACCCACACCACTCAGGTGGTCCCGCCAGACTTAACCAAATTGCATATCGGATTAGGAAACAAGTGAGACCAATGTAAGCTGACTCAAACCAGGGAACCCACGGGACCCGTCATCCGACGGGGTGGACCAGGGTGTCTACGGACTTCCCCGGACCACAACCGAGAACAGACTTAGAATCTCAAGCCGCAGACCAAAAGCCCTAATAGACAGGATTAGGCACCCAGGTGTCCGCCTGCACCCCATCAGGCGGGTGGCGACTCTGAATCACCCCGTGCCGAGTTTCCCACGCGCGCACAGCCTGGCGACTCCACTGGGGAATGATTCAGCCCAGTAGGACCCTAGTTAAGATGAGTCAGCATAAAGAGAGATTTAGCTGATGTTTAGGGTTTCTTACTACCTCGTTTAGTAAGATACAGAATACGCGTAATTACGCGTTCTGGGGAGTCCTGTCAAAGGGACGCGATAATTGCCTAAGGCAAGTGGGATTTAAGCGGTCCCTTGTGACCCCCCGCTTACCTGGGGACTCTCCCGGAACCTCGTATTGCGTGCTAATTCTGCACCTTGCTATACGAGACAGTAACAATCCCTTTACCAACAAAATCTAGACAAATCTCACCTGTGTAGACACAGCACGCAGCCCAACTGCACACACAGGCACACCACCACACCGTGGATGGATTTTGTATTTTTTGTTCTTGTGTGATAAACTGCGTGGGGTGACATGCACGAGGGAGGCTGCGTGAATGATCCGACCCTTGGTGGATGAGTGAAATCGGATATTGCTACTTCTTTACCAAACCTAGACCTCTCTAGCAGCCTACCCTTCTGATTCCTATGAACTGATCTTTGGGATGGTATTAGCACCTACGCTCCCGTGGCTTGCCGGGGAAAGCAGGGTAAACCCATCCCCCCAGTTTTCTGGAGTCCATTAGCACCACTGGTGTCTTGCCGTGGCACGCGAGGATCCAGTACTGGTCCAGACCCTGGTAGGCTTATGTCTCGGGCTGGGTATCCTTCCCCACCTAACGTTTCTGAATGAACCTCGCGTTGAGCATGAGAGGGTGAGTAGGATGTGAATGATGAATAAAATTGGAATAAAATTCAGAGTCCATCAGGGGCAGCAACCCCCGCTTTTTGCATCAAATGGAGTAAACCCTAGATTCTGGGCTACCTCGGCCCTAACTTAGGAAACTCACCTAACCATGATCAGGGGAACCACCCCAGATCCATGCATGGAGTCCTGTATGCTATGGGTCTTGACCCACTAGAGTCCGCTGGGAGCACTTTTAGAGCAGATTGAAAGCCGGCCAGATCAGACAAACAGATGAAAGCATGCCAGATCAGAACATGGGCACTAAACCCTAGATCTAAGAATTTTCAGCCTACCCGCTTGGAAAGCAATTTATATCCTCCCTTTCGGCTCCCAACAGCCTTAAGGATGAATTCTTTGAAGTTTTTGTAAATATTTTTGTAAACCTTCGCCCTCGATGGCAAGTTGTAATTTTTGCTGTGGTACGACGCCAAAAGCAGATGAAAGAACAGAGGAAAGACAGAAAGACTGATCAGGACTTGAATGTGCTCCTTTACACAAGTACGTCTAGGAGTCGCGCCTTCATTGGCGCCAACCCTTAGGACCACACACCATGTGTGCCTGAGTTAAATTTCGAACTGGTTTTGTCTTTTGCTTTATTTTGTGAAGCATGTTAGAACTGCTAGGGATTAGTTTTTTGCTTGAAATTTTGCATGTCTTAGGACTGATTAAGAGTTTGGTGTGGAACCTTAAACTAATTTGGAATTTTGATCGGATAGTTGGCATGGCATCTTCAACCTCATCTGAGAGAACCCGTTTCCCTAGGATAGAGAAGTGCGCCTGGGATACCCCCTGGATCCGTTCTTGGACAAGGCAGCTCCAAGGGAGTGAGCAGATTGAATGGGAGCACAAATACCACATGGGACAGACTTTGTCCCTGTTAAATGTGCCGATTAACTGGGACATGATCCAAGCAGCATTGCTTTTCTGGGATCCCCAGCTTTCAGTGTTTCGATTCGGGGTCAATGAGTTGACTCCCAGAATTGAGGAACTTGACCTGTTCCTCCGATTTCGTGACTTGGGAGAACCCGCTAGGCCAAGCCTCAAAGAAAGCTACAAGAATGAAGCTTGTGTTTTCTTTGGCCTCTCAAGGGGAGAATTCCAGACCTTAGGAGGTGACAAGTCATTCACTAGGGTCTCCAAAACATTCCTTGCTGAAAAGATAAGAAACAAAAAGCAGGAAAGACCCAGGGCTTGGTTTGACACCTTCACCCTTGTGGTTCTGTCGCAAATCTTCTTTCCAACTGGGGGAGACACCATTAATTTGGCCCTCATGGAAATTTTAGATCAACTCAGGGCAAGGTACCGAATCATGCCACTGATCCTAGCTCAATTGTTCCATTCCCTGACTTTGTCCAAAAATGGAACCCGGAGGTTTCAAGGGTGCGCTCCCCTCCTCCACCTTTGGCTGCAAGACCACCTGATGGTGTCATCACCAGTCAATGCATATTACAAGGCAACTGGAGACAACATCCATTGGTTGGCTCAAAGAGAGATCAAACCAGACCTACCCACTCGTGAGGATTGGTTTAACCACTTTCTCCACCTGAAAGGAGAAACGGACATCAGATGGTGGGGTACATACAACATCCCCTACACCCCCATCATAGCTTTCAAGAAAAGAGAGGGACTTGCCTTGATAGGCCTCACCCATGCCGTGCCGTACTATCCGATTCGGGTTCTGAGACAGTTTGGGAAACCGCAGGGAATCCCAGTCAAGGACGACATGAGCAGTTTGATTGGTCCACTCACCAAGGGACTAAGGACCCAACTGTTGACAGAGTGGAATACAGTCTGCGTATATCGAGAAGACGTTTTCACCGAATCGCACTTTCTAGATTACGAGCAGTGGATAGCTCGGGAATTTGGCCACAACGGCCCCCCACCCCTTCAGCCTGTCGCATCAGGCGACATTCCAGTTCCGCCCCCTAACACATATAGGGACAGGATGGCCGAACTGCAGGAGACCCACTCCCGTATCCATTCAGCTTATGTGGATTCGGAACGGGAGAGTAGGCAGGCCAATACGGCCTTGCAACATGAAATAGAATTAGTGCGCAAGCGCGCTGAGGAGGACCGATGTCTGCGGAACAAGCTTCTGCGAGCCTTGAGGAGGCAAGACGTGTCCTCCCACTATGATGATGACCAACCTAGCTAGACTCTGGCTTTGTTGTATTTTGATAAGCATGATGATGTATTTTGTGCCGTGGCGGCACCTTTTGATTGAAGCATGAATTTATTTTCGCTATGCTATGTTGTTCAAACTTAACAAAACAAGAACAAGAAATGAAAGAATTAATTCCCTCCAATAGGGCAACTCGGTCTCCGACAGACCACCTCTTCTCAGATAAATGCAATATTCCTGGTCGATGCGACCACCTAATTTCCTTTAACTGCATCTCTCTCATTGAGATCGCAAAACCCAGCAAGTGTTTAAAAACACCCAAGACCTTGAGCTCAGATCACACCCGTCTGTATCTTTCCAAGATCATTCGGTCAAACCTTTGGGGCACTGAAGCCGCCGGTGATTAAACCGTTTGGTGGATGAACGTCCTGGTATAGCCTTCCCCTTTGTGAGGCGCCGAAGTCAATGGTGATTAAACCAACGACTAGCTAAGGCACGCCCGGGAACTACTAGCCGAAACTTTGGGGCACTGAAGCCGCCGGTGATTAAACCGTTTGGTGGATGAACGTCTTGGTATAGCCTTCCCCTTTGTGAGGCGCCGAAGTCAATGGTGATTAAACCAACGACTAGCTAAGGCACGCCCGGGAACTACTAGCCGAAACTTTGGGGCACTGAAGCCGCCGGTGATTAAACCGTTTGGTGGATGAACGTCCTGGTATAGCCTTCCCCTTTGTGAGGCGCCGAAGTCAATGGTGATTAAACCAACGACTAGCTAAGGCACGCCCGGGAACTACTAGCCGAAACCTTTGGGGCACTGAAGCCGCCGGTGATTGAACCGTTTGGTGGATGAACGTCCTGGTATAGCCTTCCCCTTTGTGAGGCGTCGAAGTCAATGGTGATTAAACCAACGACTAGCTAAGGCACACCCGGGAACTACTAGCCGAAACTTTGGGGCACTGAAGCCGCCGGTGATTAAACCGTTTGGTGGATGAACGTCCTGGTATAGCCTTCCCCTTGTGAGGCGCCGAAGTCAATGGTGATTAAACCAACGACTAGCTAAGGCACGCCCGGGAAACTACTAGCCGAAACCTTTGGGGCACTGAAGCCGCCGGTGATTGAACCGTTTGGTGGATGAACGTCCTGGTATAGCCTTCCCCTTTGTGAGGCGCCGAAGTCAATGGTGATTAAACCAACGACTAGCTAAGGCACGCCCGGGAACTACTAGCCGAAGTTAGGCACCAACGCCGCCAGTGAACGAACTGGAGATTGGTTGAGGTACGCCTGGGTGCTGCTTTTCAGCTCACCCCCTGCGGAGACCCTGCATTGGTCCAACCCCATGATTCTGAGCTCAAACAAAACCCCTTTAATTGAAGGTTCTCTTTCCTTGCCTAAACAGCTAAAATAGATCAGTCATTAGGGTTCTCTTTCCCAGTCGCCTCCGAGCGTCTAAAATAGATCAGTTTTCAAAAATAGGGTTCTCTCTCCCAGTTGCCTACGGGTAGCTAAAATAGATTCAGTCATTAGGGTTCTCTTTCCCAGTCGCCTCCGAGCGTCTAAAATAGATCAGTTTTCAAAAACAAAAACAAAAAAACAGGGTTCTCTCTCCCAGTTGCCTGCGGGTAGCTAAAATAGATTCGGTCATTAGGGTTCTCTTTCCCAGTCGCTTCCAAGCGACTAAAATAGATCAGTTTTCAAAAATAGGGTTCTCTCTCCCAGTTGCCTACGGGTAGCTAAAATAGATTCGGTCATTAGGGTTCTCTTTCCCAGTCGCCTCCGAGCGTCTAAAATAGATCAGTTTTCAAAAATAGGGTTCTCTCTCCCAGTTGCCTACGGGTAGCTAAAATAGATTCGGTCATTAGGGTTCTCTTTCCCAGTCGCCTCCGAGCGTCTAAAATAGATCAGTTTTCAAAAACAAAAACAAAAAACAGGGTTCTCTCTCCCAGTTGCCTGCGGGTAGCTAAAATAGATTCGGTCATTAGGGTTCTCTTTCCCAGTCGCTTCCAAGCGACTAAAATAGATCAGTTTTCAAAAATAGGGTTCTCTCTCCCAGTTGCCTACGGGTAGCTAAAATAGATTCGGTCATTAGGGTTCTCTTTCCCAGTCGCTTCCAAGCGACTAAAATAGATCAGTTTTCAAAAATAGGGTTCTCTCTCCCAGTTGCCTACGGGTAGCTAAAATAGATTCGGTCATTAGGGTTCTCTTTCCCAGTCGCCTCCGAGCGTCTAAAATAGATCAGTTTTCAAAAATAGGGTTCTCTCTCCCAGTTACCTACGGGTAGCTAAAATAGATTCGGTCATTAGGGTTCTCTTTCCCAGTCGCCTCCGAGCGTCTAAAATAGATCAGTTTTCAAAAAATAGGGTTCTCTCTCCCAGTTGCCTACGGGTAGCTAAAATAGATTCGGTCACTAGGGTTCTCTTTCCCAGTCGCTTCCAAGCGGCTAAAATAGATCAGCTTTCAAAAATGGGGTTCTCTCTCCCAGTTACCTGCGGGCAGCTAAAATAGATTCGGTCATTAGGGTTCTCTTCCCCGGTCGTCTTAGGACAGCCAAAATAGATCAACCTCCAAAATTCATTAAGCGTTCTTTTCCCCGGTTACCTACGGGTAGCTAAAATAGATCAGTTAATTCATTAAGGTTCTCTTCCCTTGTTACCTACGGGTAGCTAAAATAGATCAGTTAATTCATTAAGGTTCTCTTCCCTTGTTACCTACGGGTAGCTAAAATAGATCAGTCTTCAAATTCATTAAAGGTTCTCTTCCCTTGTTACCTACGGGTAACTAAAATAGATCAGTTGATTCAAAGTTTAGGTTCTCTTCCCTTGCTGCCTTAGGGTAGCTAAAATAGATCAGTTAGTCAAATCATATCATAAAACAAAAACAAAAAAAAAACAAACAAAAAAAAAACAAAAAACAAAAAAATAAAAATAAATGAATAGATTCAATCAGATAAAATTGTGTAATCAATTTGGGTAAAATTGCACTAATGCCTGCAAATTGTCCCACCAGGTACCAAAAATTGCTTTCAGGAGTCCGTACTTGTTAAGATCGAGGAGAAGGCTTGATATGGAACAGCAAGGAGAACAGATGCCGCCAGGGCAGCATCCGGCAGAGTCCAGTCATACCCAAGTGGTCAATGAGATGCAGCAAAGGATGGACAGTATGGGTTCCATCATCCAGGAACTGATGACAGAATTGAGGGAATTGAGGCAGGCCCCACCGGCAGCACCAGTTGCCCAGCAGCCGCAGCCACAGTTCCCACCACAAGCAGAAGTGGTGCCACCGCCACGTCCAGTAAATCCCCCTCCCCTGGCCCCACCACCACCGCCGGCAGCACCATTTCATGTGGCACAACCAGATCAGTTTCTACCCATCCATCTAGGGCAGGGTGATGAGGACTGGTACAGAACCCAGGAATCGCAGTTTGAGGAGAAACTGACAGCAGTAAGGGAGGAGAATAGAACAGAAATGGCCGCCCTGAAGGAGCAGCTCAAACAGCTCCAACCCAGCACAGTGCAAAGTGAGGCTACCCTGGAAAGCCTTTGTTTCTTTTCAGATATCCAACTCCCGGCTAAGTTCAAATGCCCTGAGTTGCACCAATTTGACGGCACCGGGTGCCCACTGAATCATTTAAGGTCGTACTCAGGAGACATGTGTCAGTACGCCAAGGAAGAGCGAATCATGGTGCAATTCTTCCAGAAGTCTTTAACAGGGGCCGCTTACTCTTGGTTCCTGAGTCTAGACAAAGCTAAGATAAAGACATGGAACGAGTTGGCAGCAGTCTTCATCCAGCAGTACCGCCTAAATAGTTAGATTGTACAGACTAGGGCAGAACTACAGAGGTTGACTAAGAAGAGCCATGAGTCGGTGAGAGAATATGCTAAACGCTGGAAGGAGTTGGCCACACTGGTACAGCCGCCACTGTTGGAACAAGAGATGACATCTCTGTTCATCGCGTCACTGGGACAGCCGTTCTTCACTTTGCTGCTGGGACAAAGTACCTCGAATTTCAACGACCTAATTTTAACTGCGGATCGGATTGAGGATGCAGTAAGAGCCGGGAAAAAAGATGGCAGTGGACAGAGTGCTGCACCAAGGAAGCCAGTGACGGGACAGGCTAGCAGAAACCAGGGGCAAGAGCCCCGAAGGCAGGAACAGCAGGCAGTGAACTACGTGCACCCGGCACAGCCTTATCACTTCTCCCAAGGACCAGAGGCAGTGGCACCCCAAGGGACAGGGCAGACAGCTTACCAAGGGGTAAGAAAGACGAAAGAAGAATTCGAAGCCAGGATGAAACGGGTTTTCACCCCACTACCGTATGCGCCAGCAGAGTTGCTACCTACTTTGCTGAAGAAAGGGTACTTGCAAATCAAACCCCCAAATCCCAGACTGGTCAACGCCAGAAGCTACAATGCAGCAGAACGGTGCGAGTACCACTCGGGTGCTCCGGGGCATCACACTAATCGGTGCTGGGATCTAAGGCACGATATCCAAGACCTAATTGATAGCAGGCGCATCACGGTCGACCCCCCAGCACCACAGGCTCAGACCCCAGCAGCGGGCGTCACCACCAATCCTCTCCCAGATCATTCTAAGGCCTCAACCAGCAAGTCAGCTAATCAGGTGAGCTGTGATCGGGGCACTGGGCAGTTTGACCCGTCTGTACTGATTGGCCAACCAGGGCAAACAGTGAAGGTGCAGCTTCAAGCAGAAACCCACTCGACAGCAATTGCAGTCAAGGAGAATACAGAGGTCTACATCTGTGCGATAGAGGATGAGCCTTAGAGCAGTGAGGAAGTCACGGGGCCATGGAACCCCATGCAATGCGGATGGATCAGTGACTCCCCGTCCCCTCCACGCAGGGAAGGAATGGGCAGTTCTGAAGGACCTTGGTTTCGAGATGGGCCACAGGACACTGATGCATCAGTGGGAAGTTCAAGGGTACCCCCGCAGCTGTCTACTGGATGGCCGCCGGGGTATATGTCTGCAACGTCAAAGCCAGACTCGCAGTCCCTCACCGATCTCCTATCAGATGAACCAAGTTCTGAATCCCTCTCCCATGGCACGCCCGAGTGGCCTGGCCTCCCCCATGTCACAGTAGAAGGGGAGCCATCATCCACTTCTGAACTTGCAAGCCCACCTGATCCTTATGAGAGCTCAGATGAATCCGCTGGTGCAGACTCAGAAAACGAATCAGCAGCAAACTCCCGAGTGGAAAGTAGGACAATAAACGTCATTGAAGAAGGCGGCGATGACTTCCCTACTGATCTCCCTCTAGTGCATTTCCACCCATCCACAGACCAAGAGTTCTTCTACCCCACCCCTCTCCCCAACCCCTCCGCCCTCAACATCCATGACATCATGGACTCGCCCCCACAAGACCCATTCTCCCTTTCATTTGAACCACCCACCCTCAACCTCTCACAACTCAAACTGGAACCACCCTCGTACAACACGGTGTCCCCACCTTACCTCACCCAATCTTTCTACCACCAAGCCACCACCACCACCGCTGAAGCAGAAATCGATCGGATCACCCGATCCGGTCGATACATAAACACCGACCCCCCACCCGCACCAGAGGAGGGAGCCGAAGCAGAAGCAAAAAGGAAAGAAAAAGGGAAGGAAGTGGTTACAGAATTGCCACCGACCCTCAAGAGGAAGGGAAGGGCCACAGAAGAGGAAGTCACAGATTTGCACCATAGCGTCTACACTCCCGAATATGATCTCCTCCAGCAATTGAACAAGATACCCGCTCAAATTTCCATAATGAGGCTCTTGATTGATTCAGAGAAGCACCGGGCAGTGCTGATGAAGGTCCTGGGTGACGCACATGTACCGGCGGACATTGACCCTGAGCGACTAGGAGCAGTGGTGTCAGTAATCATGGCACCACAGGCTATCTCCTTTTCTGCAGCAGACCTACCATCTGAAGGGTGCAATCACATCGAGCCGCTCTACATAACCGTGAAATGTACTGATCTCATCGTAAAACGTGCCATGATTGACAATGGGTCAGCTTTGAATATATGCCCGATGAGGACATTTCACAGCTTACAGTTGGACCCTTCAATGATCAAGCCAAGCGCTCATAATGTCAGAGGCTTCGACAATGCCAGAAGAGACTCACTGGGAGAGGTCACTTTGGTGATCATAATTGCAGATAGGCCCTTTACCATGGACTTTGAGGTCATGGATATCAATGCCTCATTTAACTTGCTGATCTGGAGGCCCTGGCTGCATCAGGCAAGAGCAGTGTCTTCCACACTGCACAGGATGGTCCGGTTCGTATCAGGCAACGAACTTATAACAGTACATGCTGAGGATCATCGAGAGTTCGAAAGGGTTGGAGTACCCTATGTGGATTATGAGTTACCCACCACACTCAATTTCCAAGCTGTGGAGATGGTGCAGGTGAATAATATCCCTGAGTCTAAAAGGGGGCGACGACTCTCGAAGAGGCAAAGAAAGAACATGTTTAGTGCTGCTGACTGCGCAGACTGGGGTCTCAGAGCAGGCGAAGGACTAGGCAAGTACAAGCAAGGCATCAGGGTAGCCATCAAACCTTATGAGCAGACTGCTGGGTTTGGACTGGGGTTTAGGCCGCAGCCAGAAGACTACTCCCGACTCCTTGGGAATCGTGCCGAAAGGAAAAGAGCCCGAACTGAAGGAAGAGACTCCCACTGGCCCATATGCGTGCACGAGAACTTGTACCACCGCTTCTCTAACATGGAGCATGAAGCGGCCCAAGCTATCGAGAACATAGTCCCCCAAGGGTGGGGAGATGAGTTTCTGGATACCCCTACCATGGAAGAAGACTACTTGCAAGGACTGGCTCAGATGTTCTGGGAAGAGCCACCATCTATGGAAATGATTGGAGACATAGTGGAAGTAGACCCATTGGCCCCTGAGGGGTCGCCGGATGGTCTGCCAGCACTGGTCGCCTTGGACTCAGTCGACGAAGTCACCGTGGCCTTCGCCCCACCAGATGAACAGTTCGTCCCTGACGGGATCCCGGTCGACTCTGCGATTGTGATAGAAGCGCCACCACCTGCTCCCATTGAGGAATCCAAAGAAGAAGGCTCAATCATGTATGTTTGCATGATGGAAGGGCGAGACAGCTCAGGGGCACCAACTCGCAGGCCAAGGTCGCCTCCTCCACCCCCTTATATCCCGCATCCCGGAACTCGCGACGGTCTGAACCGCATGTTCCGTAGCATGCCCCAAGTGCTAGGGCCAGTACCGGAAGAGGTGTACCATGCAGCTTATGGCAAATGGGCACCCCCAGCTTACTCTTCTACGGTGCCTGGGATACCGACTGGAATACCCATAATGTTTGCACCCCCCAGAGTTGACCCAGCCAATGAAGTCACCATCGCATGCGCGCCACCCAAGGATGAGATACCATGGGCAATCGCCCTCAGTGGATCATGGGTAAGGGTATCGTCAGAGTCTGGCCCCCGATCAGAGAGAAGCCAGAACAAACCTGCAGGAGGTGCAGCACATGATCCTATCTACATCTCTTCTGACGAGAGCACCAACATGGTACTAGCTGGAGAACCAGAGAAGACGATTGCTATCAACAAGGAAGGCGGGGCACCACTGAAGAATTGAAGCACCATGCCTTTTGCTATCAGCAAAGCTGCTATCCCAAAGGGGGTTTCTACCACCTCTGAGATTTCTGTTTTAGCTACTGCTGAAATTTTTAATGAATATCTCAATGCTTCCTACTACTTGCATCTGTTTGAAAATGAAAATAACAAAAATAAGCAACTTGAGCATCGCAATCTTAGTGTCAATCCCGACGCACACTTGGAAGATCTGGGGCACGGGATAGGTAATAAGATTGCCATAAATGAACAAAAAGAACAAAAAGAAATTGAAAAGCCAGTCCAGATGGCAATAATAAATGAAATGCATGAGCCAGTGTCCAATCCTGAAAACGAGCAAGAACTCGACACGTCAGATTGGGGCACTCGCCCATCGCAGCAAGAAGATTCAAACATCGTCCCCTGTGAGCCTTTCGAGCATGAGGACGATGATGAATCATGGGAAACCCCGCTTGAAATCCAATTTGCACTGGAAAGGCACGAAAAGGGTCTCCAGGCTAACATTGAGGAAACAGAGCCAATTAACATAGGTGAAATAGCACAACCAAGGATCCTCCAAATTGGTAAAAAGCTGTCACCATTATTGAGAAAACAGATGATTGATTTTCTTAAATCTTATTCTGACGTGTTTGCATGGTCATACGAGGATATGCCCGGGTTAGACACGGACTTGGTTGTGCATCGGTTGCCAACAAAGTCTGAGGCCGTACCTGTGAAACAGAAGCTCAGGCGCACGAAGCCGGAATGGGCCCTGAAGATCAAGGAAGAGGTCACCAAGCAGTTGGATGCCGGATTCCTGCAAGTAACTCACTATCCAGAGTGGTTGGCCAACATCGTGCCAGTTCCAAAGAAAGACGGGAAAGTCAGGATGTGTGTTGACTATAGAGATCTGAATAGAGCAAGTCCGAAGGACGACTTCCCATTGCCGCACATTGATGTACTGGTGGACAATACAGCAACGCATTCGATGTTCTCTTTCATGGACGGCTTCTCTGGTTACAACTAGATAAGAATGGCACCTGAGGATATGGAGAAAACATCCTTTATCACGCACTGGGGCACTTACTGCTACCGCGTGATGCCGTTTGGATTGAAGAATGCAGGCGCTACATACCAGCGTGCGATGACGCTGCTGTTCCACGACATGATACACAAGGAGATGGAGGTGTATGTGGATGACATGATAGCGAAGTCCAAGGAAGAAGAAGATCACTTGGTAAACCTTGGAAAGATGTTCGACAGACTCAGAGAATACAAGCTCCGGCTCAACCCAAACAAGTGTGTGTTTGGAGTTACTTCAGGAAAACTGCTCGGCTTCATAGTGGGCAAGCGAGGCATTGAGGTCGACCCCGCCAAAGCAAAGGCAATTCTGGAAATGCCTCCTCCATCTACAAAAAAGGAAGTGAGAGGCTTCCTGGGCAGGTTACAGTATATCAGTAGGTTCATTGCGCAGATGACTCCTGTGTGTGAGCCTATATTCAAGCTGTTGAAGAAAGATAACCCTGTAGTTTGGAATGACGACTGTCAAGTAGCATTTGATAAGATCAAGGCCTATCTGATGAGTCCGCCGACATTGGTCCCGCCCGTCCCAGGACGACCCTTGATCATGTATCTGACCGTCTCAGAGACGGCAGTAGGATGTGTGTTAGGGCAACACGATGAGAAAGGAAGAAAAGAACAGGCAATATACTACTTGAGCAAGAAATTTACTAGCATTGAGGTCAGATACACAGTGCTTGAAAAGACGTGTTGCGCCTTGGTCTGGGCAGCTCAGAAGCTCCAGCACTATTTGCTCAGCCACACAGTCTGGCTAATCTCCAATCTGGATCCGTTAAAGTACATCTTTGAGAAGCCGATTTCCACTGGCAGGGTCGCCAGATGGCAAGTCCTTTTGTCCGAGTACGACATTGTCTACACGACTAGAAAGGCGATAAAGGGACAAGCTGTGGCGGATCACTTGGCAGAGCACCCACTGCCTGACTACCAACCACTTCTGACTCACTTCCCGGACGAAGATGTGATGTGTACAGAGTCTGCAGATGATGCAGAAGAAACCAAGTGGCAAATGTTCTTTGACGGGGCAGTGAATGTAAATGGAAAAGGGATCGGAGCAGTGCTAATCTCCCCAGACGGTGTTTATCACCCGATAGCAGCGAAACTTCTGTTTGATTGCACCAACAACATGGCCGAGTATGAAGCGTGTGTGTTGGGCTTGCGAGCGGCAATTGAGATGCGTATACAAGAGCTGAAAGTGTTCGGTGATTCAAGCCTTATCATCTATCAAGTGATGGGAGACTGGAAGACCAGAGATGTGAAGTTGGTACCCTACCAGGAACTGGTCAAGGAATTAGAAGAAGAATTCGAGAGCGTGACATTCGACTACATGCCACGAGATGGGAACCGGTTTGCGGATGCACTAGCTACGCTAGCATCAATGGCCACCATCACGGATGATGCTTGGGTGCAACCTTTGGAGATAGAAATTCGGCGTTACCCTGTTTACTGCTTCAGTGTCGAGAAAAGCACGCCCGAAGAAGAGCCTTGGTACGCAGACATTGAGAGATACATAAGAAACAGAATTCTGCCAGAAGGTGCCTCAGCTGCAGAGAAGCAAACTATACAGAGGTTGGCAGGGCAATACTTCTACAGTGGAGGTAGACTGTACAAGAAATCATACAATGACTCTCTACTGCTATGTGTCAGGGAGGCCGAGGCGCAGAAATTGATTGAGGAAATCCATGGAGGGTTGTGCGGCGCACACATGAACGGGCATATGCTAGCAAGGAAGATTCTAAGGATGGGCTATTACTGGATGACCATGGAGGCAGACTGCTACGCTCATGTCAGAAAATGCCAGTTATGCCAGATTTATGCCGACAACATCCATGCACCGCCGAATACGTTGTACTCCATGACATCACCTTGGCCGTTTGCCATCTGGGGAATCGACATGATAGGCCAGGTTCATCCAATGGCTTCAAACGGGCATCGGTTCATCTTAGTGGCAATCGACTACTTTACCAAGTGGGTAGAGGCCATGTCCTTTGTGGATGTGAAGAAATCTCATGTGCTCAAGTTTATCAGAAACAATATAGTCTGTCGCTACGGAGTTCCAGAAGCGATCATCACTGACAATGCAAAGAATTTGAATAATAAGGACATGGAAAAGATGTGCGAAGACTTGAAAATCAGACATCTGAACTCCACGGCATACCGGCCCAAGATGAATGGAGCAGTAGAGGCTGCCAACAAGAATCTGAAGAAGATACTCGAGAAAATGGTGGTCACCTACAGAGACTGGCATGAGAAGCTGCCGTATGCACTGCATGCCTATCGGACGTCGATTAGAACATCAACCGGGGCAACCCTGTTCTCCTTGGTATACGGAATGGAAGCAGTTCTCCCAGTGGAAGCACAGATTCCATCGCTCAGAATTCTGAAGGAAGCTGAAATCAGTGATGTCGAATGGGAAGAATCCAGATTTGACCAGTTACAATTATTGGATGAAAAGAGGATTAAGGCTTTGTGCCATGGCCAGCTTTATCAACAGAGAGTGGCGCGAACCTACAACAAGAAAGTGAAGCCACGACAGTTCAAAGTGGGAGATCTGGTACTGAAGAGAATCTTTCCTCATCAAGAGGACAATAGAGGGAAATTCAAGCCGAACTACGAAGGGCCATTCGTAGTCCACAAGGTTCTGTCCCGAGGAGCCCTTATCCTGCAAGAAATGGACGGGGCAATTTTTCCGGAGCCGATAAATGCAGATGCAGTCAAACTGTACTATGCCTAAGATCATTCTGATTGGGAAATTAAGAGAGGCCATCCTTGACTCTCCTTTAAACTGTAAATCCTTCCAAATACCTTAAATTCTCCCCTAGTTAGACAATTTTGAGCCTTAAAATTCTTTCAACCCATTGCAAGTGTTCTACACACCAAATGGGGCATTCCTGGCAAAGCAAAAAGAAACCGGGCACTCTTGCCCAGAAAAACCTCGAAAAGAAGAGAAAATGCAACAAGAAAAAAAGAAAGAAAAAAAAAGAAAAAAGAAGAAAAAGAAACAAATAAAGTGGGGGAATGTTTGCCCCGCCCAAAAATATAGAGATCCAAATAAGCCAGGATGTAAGACCCACCAACAATAAAGTAGCACACTTTGCAAACCCAAATAATTAAGCTTTTTTGAGCCATCTATCCTTTCTTTCATAACCAAGATCAAGCCTACATTTCGTCCTATCTCTAAGACCTCTCAGATCCCACAAGGAATGATCAGGGCAAACAGTTAGGTCTGCGTTCATCAGCAATGACGGAATTCAGAGTTTCCTATAAAGGATGGACACAGCGAAAACCCGAAAAAAGGGCGTTGCGTGGTTAGTCAAAAAAAAAAAAAAAAAAAAAAGAAGAAGAAGAAGAAGAAAAAGAGCTGGTCACATCTGGTTTGAGCAGAGCAAGATACAGAGGAGAGCAGTAATAGTGGCAGATAGTAAACTGAGAAAATTGAATAGATTTGAGAGGTCCAGACTGCCAGGTTGCGCCCGAGTCAAAGACTTCGCAGTGGCCTGTGATGACAATGCTTCTGAAAGTACCAAGTACTCCAAGTCCCGTCTGACCTTGGGAAATTTCTTTGATATTGCAAACACAGGCACCCACTGACACACCTGTTTTCTCTATAATTGTTCTGCTTAACTGTTTTGAGCTCCACATTGGGCTACTAACCTGAGTTGATAATTTCTTAACCTTGGCAAAGGCCGCTTCTGGCTGCGATGGGCAAAAGGCTCAAAGCAAGAAGAGAATAAAAGAAGTGTTTTGCATTCCCCAACTATTCCACGGCTAACATGTTGTCTTTTCCTGCCTTCACAGGTACGCCAAAGGGGAGATGACAAACGTCTTCTCCAAAATCCCCAGTGGAGTTCCTTCAATAAACGGAGAATAACAACCTCCAAAAATCCCCAGTGGAAGGCCTTCAACAAACAAGGGACGACACCCTTACATCCCCAGTAGAGTCCTCTCAAGCAATAAGAGAATGATACCGGATGACGTAGACTTATCAAGCCTCGCCCAGTCTGAAGAGGCCGGCTTTGCGAAGAAGAGCGGAAAGAAGACAAGCAAGCTCGCATCAATCCCTGGTGGAGCCTCTCGCACTCAACAAGAGCTTGAACGAACATGAAGAATTCGCACCCAAGCAGAGGGAGAAGGCCTTATGAAGGAAAATGGCAGCGTAAGGAATCCCCACTTATCCCCAGCGGAGCATCCTTCCCCGGGGAACTCCCACTCTTGTCACTAACAAGGCTCGACCCGAAAGAAGAGGCGATAAGGAAAAATAGATTCCTGCCCAATCCCCAGCAACAGTCACTCCAAGCTGGGGAGCCTCTACAAGAGGGAAAGCCAATCAGAAAGCACTGCAGAAGAAGGAATGACAAGATATGAAGAAGAATGAGCATAAATGAAGATATCATCGGGCAAGATGGCCCCTTTTGTAATTTTGATTTCACACTTTTGTAAATAGAGTAGAGCAGGTGTGTGGGCTCCCTTGAGGCACTGGACAGCGCTGGAAGCACGTCCTCACCAACAGCAGCTCCTCCTCCACTCTTCCTTCCTCCTTTCTCCATTCGGTCCACATCCTAACCCAACCCTTGGCCATCAAATCCTAAAAAAAAAAAAAAAAAAAACCAGAAAAATTCAAGCAAGCTTCAAGTAAAAAACACAAAATGGATCAGAAGCCTGAAGTCACCTAAAAGCTTTAATGGAACAAACAAGAAGAAAAGAATATTGTCAAGTGTCTGGCATCGACGCCGAAACGGGTTGGCGAGCTCAAGTCCAATCTAATCTCTTTCAAACTTAAACTAAAAAGCTGAAGAATTGCCCTACAAAAACCTGAACAGCAAAGGGTAAGGAAACTCTGAAGCCAGGAAGTGACGCCACATGATTTGGCCGCTTCCCTTTCAAAATGAAAACTTCAAAGGACTAAGCTCGTCGACCATGTCGACAGAAATGCCAAGCGCAAAAACGAGATTCTTTTTCTCTTTGCCGTTCATCCGCAAGGTGACTCCAGCAAAGAGGGGCAGCTGTAAGCACCTCATTTTTGCGCTCCCAGATAAACCAAAAATGCAAACCCTGGACAGGAAGTCAAACCCTAAGGGGTGAAAAGTTGACTTTTTGATCAAGTAAAAATTGGCCCCCTCGCTTTATACCATGGGATGGAGAATCTCGACACGAGTCCAACGCAACTGGGTTTGCAGGAATCGGGGTCCGGATGAAGGTTCTGCGGGCGGTCAAACTTAAGGAAAAGCCGAGAGTTGACTTTTCCTCGAATTCCGTGCCAAGTACCTTGCTTTATATCATTGGATAGAGAATCTCGACATGAGTCCAACGCAACTGAGTTTGCAGGAATCGGGGTCCGGATGAGGGTTCTACGGGCGGTCAAACCTGAGCAGAGCCAAAAGTTGACTTTCTGCTAAAATCCGATCCAGAGGCCTACCCCTAGGTCATTGGATAGAGAATCTCGACACGGTTCCAACGCAACTGAGTTTGCAGGAATCGGGGTCCGGATGAAGGTTCTGCGGGCGGTCAAACCTGAGCAGAGCCAAAAGTTAACTTTCTGCTAAAATACGATCCAGAGGCCTACCCCTAGGTCATTGGATAGAGAATCTCGACACGGTCCCAACGCAACTGAGTTTGCAGGAATCGAGGTCCGGATGAAGGTTCTGCGGGCGGTCAAACTTGAGCAGAGCCAAAAGTTGACTTTCTGCTAAAATCCGATCCGGAGGCCTACCCCTAGGTCATCGGATAGAGGGGGCCGATACAATTCTAACGGAACTGAGTTTGCAGGAATCGGGGTCCGGATGAGGGTTCTGCGGGCGGTCAAACCTGAGCAGAGCCAAAAGTTGACTTTCTGCTAAAATCCGATCCAGAGGCCTACCCCTAGGTCATTGGATAGAGAATCTCGACACGGTTCCAACGCAACTGAGTTTGCAGGAATCGGGGTCCGGATGAAGGTTCTGCGGGCGGTCAAACTTGAGCAGAGCCAAAAGTTGACTTTCTGCTAAAATCCGATCCGGAGGCCTACCCCTAGGTCATCGGATAGAGGGGGCCAATACGATTCTAATGAAACTAAGTTTGCCCAGATCGGAGTCCGGATGAAGAAAATATGAGCTGATGAAATTTCCGAGCAGCAAAACCGGTAATCTGCGCACATGGCAAAAAGCTGCACACGTGGCGAGTTGCGCAAGAAAATATCTCGGGGATCAAATCCGTAAATATCCGAACATTCGAAATATCCCAGGGACTAAATTTGTAAAAATCCGAGAATATCGGATTTTACCAAAACTTGTCAGGGACTAAATCTGAATTTTAAAGATTTTTACGTCCGGCGAGCGGCGGCATTAAATGATTTTCATCATTATGCCGCTCGCGCGGACGTGGCGAGCGGGTTTGCGCCCACCTTGAGCTGGGCGCCAAGGTGAGCGGCACCCCTTTTTTATGGCCTATATAAGCCGCGCGGCATTTCGGGCAGACGGTTGGAAGTTTTTTTTCGAAAAAAAACTAAGTGTTCGGACATCTTCTTTTCTGGATTTTTGAGGGTGCAAAGGGTTTTGGTTTGTCCTCTTCTTCCCTCACCCGAAGCCCCCCCCCCCCCCAGAAAACCCCAAGAGGCTCACCCTCCTTTGTTTCTTCTCCATTTCCACCCAAGCAAGTGGAAGCTTGCTACTGTTGGTGCGGTGAAGTGGAGGATACCGCTGCTGTCCGGTTTCGAGGAGGCTCCCACATTCGGCTCCAGAACTCAGGAACCACCAGGTAAACATCCCTGTTACATTGGGTTATACATATATGAGTAGGCATGTTTTTTTTCGTAAGCCGGTCTTATTCAGTGGTATGAAACCACTGCCATGAAAGCTTGCTATGTTTTTTCTTTCTTTTCACTTCCATCCGATGAAGACCGTCAAGTAAGGAAGAGGAAGATGCATGTTTTGCTCACGTCGAAAAGGGAGCATGTTCCCCAAGTTCCCTTCATCTAATGTACCCCTGTAAACCCCCCTTCTCCTTCCCTTCTCTCCGAAAGTCTGCATGCATGCACCGAGCTTAGGGACATGCGTAGGTGAAAAGGAATTAGGTTTCCATGTTGCATAGGCAATCTCTTTTATTAGTGTTTTGTTCCTCCTGTTGTTTTATTGCTTGTTATATTTGCTAACATGCCCCCCCCCAACCCCCTGCCGTATGCCACTTGCTCCTGGTGGTGTCCCTGTAAGCATGCTCCCATCACCCCCCCCCCCCCTTTTTTTAGATGTTAATGCATCTGTACCAGTTTTTTTATCGGGTTTGTTTTCTTTTAAGAGATTTTGGGTTGTGGGATGAAGCATGAATCATGCTTAGACTAGTTTTAATACAAGTTTAAGTGGCTTATGGGGAGTGGTCGAAGCCCGGGGAAGTGTCCTGGGCATATTATTCGTGAAGTATTTTGAATGCATGTCTGTACTGTGAGTTTTCTGGGTTTTCAAAACTTGAAATAAAATGTGTTTAGATTAAATCCAAAATTAGTTGGGAGGTGTTCTGGGCATGTTGGGAGGCTAGTGGAACAGTTACAGACCTAAAAAAATCGGCCAGAGGTGGAGATCTAAAAAAAACAGAGAGTTGAAAATTGCAGTGACCTGCCGCCCATCTGGCGCCCACCTGGCGCTCACCTAGGAGGTGGGCGCCCCTTTCACTTCACTTCCCGCCGAGCTGGCGCCCACCTGGCGCTCAGCTCGCGCCCACCTAAAACCAAGTGAAATTCTGGCACCCTTCTCGCGCCCATCTCGCGCTCACCTCCCGCCCAGCTCGCGCTCACCTGGTATCGGGTGAGCGCCAGGTCAAAATTTCGCCCGGATTCTGGCGCCAGGTCCAAAGCAGGCCGAATTGTTATTTTTTTTTTGAAAATTCCAAAAATACCCTTTACCTTGGACCCAACACAATGAGCCAGTTTTTTTTCTGACAGAGTGTCCATCTTGTGGTTTTTTTTTTGTAATTATTGCTAGATGTGAATGCCATTTCCGAACCGAACCGAATAAACCAATAGGGTTTCCGGGTCACCCGGAAACCCAATGTGGGACTTGGACCCCCGGTCCAACTTGACTTCCAGTGGGCCTTCCAATGGGGCCCACCCAGCCCAATAAACACCAAAGCATGCCATTAAATAACTTAAGTAAAATGAACAATTTGAACCGAGCGGGCCAAACCCAATGCGGCCCACCCGAGCCTTGTTATGTGAAATTGATGCATGAATTGCATGGTTTGGCCGAGACCAAAGGCAAGGACCTACCGGGCCCGCCAAAGCCCACCAACCGAACCAAGGAAGGGTGCAAACCCTAATTTCTGGTAACTTGGGCTTACAAGCCCAGATTTGGACCACGGGCCCCAAGCCCAGTGTCCAGCTCACTTTGGCAGATTAAAAAGATAAATCTAATAAAAATACTTGGCCACCATGTGGGCCCACCTTAGGGGCCCACAAACCAGTCCGGCCCACTTGTGCATGAAAAACACTTAATCTTCAAAGCTTAACTTAAAGTAAAATCTGTTGAACTAACTAAAGCCCAAAGGACCTCTCAGGCTAGACTGAGGTCCACAAGGGCACACGGGCTTCACTAAGCCCACCAAGGATACCATGGGCCTTCCAACGGGGCCCACCCAACCAGACTCAGATCACCTAAGTAATCAAGATAAAAGCAACTAAAGGGACCCACACCACTCAGGTGGTCCCGCCAGACTTAACCAAATTGCATATCGGATTAGGAAACAGGTGAGACCAATGTAAGCTGACTCAAACCAGGGAACCCACGGGACCCGTCATCCGACGGGGTGGACCGGTTTGTCTACGGACTTCCCCGGACCACAACCGAGAACAGACTTAGAATCTCAAGCCGCAGACCAAAAGCCCTAATAGACAGGATTAGGCACCCAGGTGTCCGCCTGCACCCCATCAGGCGGTGGCGACTCCGAATCACCCCGTGCCGCGTTTCCCACGCGCGCACACATGGCATTACAAGTTAATAACTAACAACAAAAGAGATGACTAACATTTCCTTCAAGTACCTGAATTGCTATTGCAAAACTAACCAAAAGTTTACATTAATGTCTCAACCCCTTTCAGACCTGAATTCATTACAAAATTAATGACCTTACAAAACTTTAAACAATGTGAAAACCATAATCTTTTACTCATAAGCAAAAATCATTAACACAATTCAATTCTTGTTCTTTGGTTTGCACAGGTGGCTTGGTGGAGTTGTTGTAGCATTAATGGAAAAACAAACTATCAAAAAAAAAGACTCATGAATTCTGGTGATAAAATTGACATAAATTATAAAACATCATACATAGATTGATTTAAGACTTAAAAGCAAAAGTTCTTAAAAATCATACTTGTTTGTAGCACAGCTCATACCATCTCAACTGAACTCATCTCCAATGGAGCTACTTGTAGCCCCATAAAATAAGTATTTTTCTTATCTGTTTTGTTCTTCTTCTATGCACATGTAACTATGTAAGAAAAAAAATAGCAATGAAAAGTAACAAGAAGAATATGAATATGGCATGCATTCTTTAAGAAACAACATGACAAACCGAGGCGTTGGTTTATTGAGAAATCTGAGCATGTTCATCAGCAAAACATAGGAAATCAAAGAAACTATGTGTATCTCCTAAGATATTAATATTCAAAATATTTTACTTAGCAAATAACAAACATTACCACAAGAACATTAAACCAATTGTTTTTCCTCTGTATTGGGTTGAAGATAAGTTGGTCTTGTATATCTATTTTGTTTTCCCTATTCCTGTGTGGTATTATATTTAAAATTACAAAACAATTAAAAAATTATATTTTGCAACAATAAAATGTAATTAAAAATAACAAAAATTTAAAATTATGAAGATATAAGATTGAATTGCTGTTTATAATTTTAAATTAACTAGCTTTTCATTAATTATAATTTCTTTTGTATACCTTGAAAACTTTTGGTTTCCTCCAAAATCTCATTTTTCAAGAGAACACAATCGTTCAACAACGATAAATTCATTTCAAGACAAAAATTCATGAGTCTTTGGATTTTTTCAATGCTTTATTAGAGCAAAATTTATACACTTTTTAATTTGAAAATATCTAATCACAAGCAATGAGAATTGCATGCTTGTCTTTTTTTCTTTTGTATCAAATGCCATTGCATGCAAGGAGTTACATTTCTGATTTCGCCAGCATATCATCGGCAACATCCATTTAGGGGAAAATTCCCTAGAGTTCCCCAATGAGAAGAAATGGGGGAAATATGTGGTTCTCTTTTCTTTTCCTTTTTTCCCTGAGTTTAATTCATGTATAATGTATATATGGGTATGAAAAAATTCGAAACATAGAAATGTATGTATAAGTCATTTCATGAATATTGCATACAAAAAAACAAGGGAAATGAAACGATACTAATCAAGTCAACACTTACAAATCAGTTAAAGATGCAAATGTTGGAGAGGAAGGAGGTAAACCAAGAAAGATGCAAACGTTGTTTCTCGTTCGTTGGAGAGAAAGGAGGTAAACCAAGAAGTTTGGTGCCCTTCGTTCGTTGGAGAGGAACGAGATAAACCAAGAAGCTTGCAAATGTTGAAGAGGAAGGTGGTTTTGTATACGTTGAAGGATTTTTTGAAAATCCTCTACCTCTCGCGCTCGTCGAAACAGGTATTTGGGCGTTCGTCGACTTCGTTCGAATAGGTAGAGGAATGCGTGAGCGAACCACGGTCTAATGCCTCTTTGGTCTAGTGGTTGAGACTGGTTCGGCCGAAAATCAAAAGTTTTGGCTCACGGCTGAAAACGAAAACGGCAACTAACGTAATCGGTCCGTTAGTTTTTGCTTCGCCGTTTTCATTTAAAATGGGACACGCGTCGCGTTGAGGTCGTTCGAATGACCATTCGAACGACCATTGAAAAGAGAGGATGCGGGCTGTGCTTAAGGGCCAAACCTATACTCAAGCCAAACCTATGGGCTTGCAAATTTTGGCTAAAGGATGTGGTGGGGACAGCCAACTATTTGCACTTTGCATTAAGCCAACAACCCAAGAAAGTTGAAGTAATGAAACCAAGAAGACGCCTCTAGATCTGGTTTGTGTACTCAAAAAATTCCACAGAATCTTTGAAGAACCCAAGACTTGGCCACCAAAAAGGGAGTTTGTGCACCGGATTCCATTGAAGGATGGGGGGACTCTGGTCAATGTACGACCTATAGATATGCATATTTTCAAAAAAATGAGATAGAAAGGCAAGTGATAGAAATGCTGAAATCTAGAATCATTAGACCGAGCCAAAGCCCATTCTCTTCTCCGGTCCTTATTAAGAAAAAAGATGGCACATGGAGGTTTTGCATCGACTATCGAGTTTTAAATGAGGTAACTGTTAAAGATAGATTTCCTATTCCTACTGTGGATGATATGATTGATGAACTATATGGTGCCAATTATTTTTCCAAGTTAGATCTAAGGGTGGGTTACCATCAGATTTGAGTACATGCTGATGATGTTCACAAAAACGCTTTTAGGACCCATAATGGTCGTTTTGAATATCTGTTCATGCCCTTTGGAAATTCATCCTTGTATTTTTTTTATGATATTCTTGTGTATAGTGGAACATTGGAAGCACATTTAGATCACCTTTCTATTACACTAAAAATTCTGGCTAAGCACAAGTTTTTTGTTAAGCCATCAAATGTGTATTCAAAAAAGAAGCGGTTGAATATCTGAGGGCATATCATTTCAGCCCAAGGGGTATAGGTGGACTAAGCAAAAATCGACGCCATGGTGAGTTGGCCTAAGCCACGAACTCTGACGGAGCTTAGAAGGTTCCTTGGATTAATTGGGTATTACAGAAAATTTGTGAAAGATTATGGGATGTTGGCAATTCCATTGACTCGGTTACTAAAAAAGGAGCAATTCCTATGAAATCTTGAAGCTGAAAAAGCATTCCTACAGCTTAAAGCAGCCATGACAAATACACCAGTCATGGCAATGCCAAATTTGTCTGAAAAACTTGTGGTAGAGACAGACACATCAGAGATTGGAATTGGTGCAGTCCTAAGCCAGCAAGGGCGACCTTTAGTGTAGAATCCTGGATTTTCCTAATATAAAATAAATAAATTAGAGAAAATTTGGAAGTATAAATAAATAAATCTAGAAAGGAAAATAGAAAATTAAGTATAGGGATCTAAATTTATATCATAAGTGATGAAAATGTGGAAAAATCAAATATTTGTAATTAGAATTCTAATAATGAAGTGAAATAATAAGGAGAATGAAATTTGGAGAATTATGGAGAAATTCAATGATTAAGTGTGGAAAATAAAGAAAGGGCATTTTAGTTATTTCTAATTAGTCAATTCCATGAAAGAATAAAATAATTAATTATTAGATTTGGAAACTTAATTAGACCAAATTTGATTTTAGTTGGATTTAAATAATAAATTTAACAGTTAAAAGAAGGAAAAAGGGTCTAATTGTAATTATGTTTATTTAGGGGCCTTAATTTGAGTAATATGGGAGATAATAAAGTGTTTAAATAATATTTAAAAATAGGAATGATAAATAGCACAAAAATTAATAAATTAGGAGTTCCTAATTGTATAGGATTAAGAGATAAAATTAGAAAGGAGAATTAAGGAAAGATATGCAAGTGGGAAAGTTAGGTATTATCCAAATCCAATTAGGACTTCTTGTAATGCCCAAGATCTGTGTTGTTCAATAAAGGTATAACACGTCTCACGGAGTGTTATGTATGGGCCTAAATTTGCTCATACCAAACTCATAATCATAAACATGAGTCATATATCAGAGAGCGGAAAAATAAAGTTTCTATTAAAGTGTGGGAACTAAACCAATCCCTGAAATTGTATGACACTATTCAAGTCTGATACCAATATAAATCTGAATCAAAACACAAGTTGCCAATAGTTCTATCATGTCAACAAGAAAACCTACAATGTCTATGAAAGGTAATAATCCTCCTCCCTATATGAATCTCCCGGCTCTACCCCGGCAATCACGTCCTCTCCAAGAGTGTCTGAAAACAAAACAAAACAAAACAGAATGAGATAAAAATATCCCAGCAAGTAGCACATGCATACTAAAACATTTTATCGCATTTATAAAACATCCAACGATAAAGAAATTACAATAAAGTCAATATCAACTCACGTAGAATCTCAAATAAACCAATACATTCTCAATAACATTGATAATCAAGTAACAAACCAGGATAATCATAAATCAAGTATCATCATGGGGCAATGTTATGTAATTCATTTTAGTTGGGTAATTAACATGCCAGAGCCAAATCCACACCTCCATGTACACAAACCGGCCTACTCAGGGTTTCGAAATTCTGAAATGACAGCCTAGTCAAGTTTTCGTCATCCAATGCAGGCCAACTCCGGGTTTCGGCATTGACAACACCGGCCTACTCAGGATTTCGATACTGTTCTACACCGGCTGTGGCAACACTCATGGCCATGCAATTACAGTAATAAAGTCAACACATTACATTACTAAACTTAAGTCATGGATCCCAGTATGTAATCAAATGTGCTCAACATAATATCATGCGTCAATCATAAACAAATCCACTCCATCATAAGGGATCTCAAGGACATGCCCTTCGTGGCGAATATCAGTATCCAAACCAGATTGTATATCAAATCATTCATGAGACAAAACAAATAATCTAAATCTGTAGAAATAATTCACAATAAACCAAATCCAATGCAAGTTTTCAAATCAAGTCTATTATAAACCAAAATAATTCAAAATAGAGATTAAAAACTAATTTCTCAAATCTGACCAGAATTGTGTTCTCAAAGAGTTATTTACTTTCAACATGTTTAAGCATGAGAAGTACATAAATAGAAATCCTTAGAATCCTTACAAGTTAAATTGAAAACATAAGATACTTCTTAAAACCCAAAATGAACTATTTTAGAGGAATAAGTGGACAAATATTTGGTATGAACTCATTCATACAATTGGCATTTAGAAACACCTTAGAAATGATCTCAAGAAGATGTTACAAATGGTGGAATGGAAATAAACTCACTCTATAATAATTTGGAACCAAAAGCCTCTCAAGAACCTAGTTTAGTAGAATGTACACAAACTCTTCATTAAATTAAATTTTAATATAATTCCTGTGCAAGCACTTCCTAAATACCTAAATCTTATTTGTACATAAGTTGGATTTGATTAAAAACAATTCCATGGTTGAAAACGTCTCAAATTTGAAAATCAAGATTTTCTGTCATTGGCGCTCGACATGGCGCTCAAGCGTCCTTGGAGGCGTCCATAGAAAATAGACTCAAGAAATCAGCGCTTGGCATAGCGCTTGAGCATCATTGGGGGCACTTGGCTTAACTGGGTTTACAACTTTCGGGTTCTGAGATTTTTCAAAATACATAAGCAGGGTGCTTGGTATAGCGCTCGAGTGCGATTCCAAGCGCTCGGCCAAAACACTAATTCGCGACAAAATTTCTGAATTTTCTTAGTTTTTGAAAATTAAACTACCAAAACCTAATTTAATCCTTCTAAAATCATACAAACATCTTCTAAAACATTAGTAGAGACTTTCTAAATAAATCAACAACAATTTAACGTGATTATTTGATCAGATCTACATATTCTACTCAATTAGCTCAAAAACTCTTAAAATCTGATCTCAACTATCAATCTCAATTCACTTCCATCAAATCCGTGAAAATCAACATGATCTCGTTTAGAAAGTGCTACTTACCTCTAGGGAGCTTAGATCAGCTTCTGGAAGTTTGAAAATTTGAGATCTTCCTCTTCTTTCACCGAATTCCCCAATGTTAACACAATTATTAAAAATTTCAGAGAATTACTCCCAAATCTACCTAGATCTGATCAAACCCCTACGAATTCTCTGTAATACAACATAATTCAGTGATTAAAATCATCCTTACCTGAATCCTCTTTGAACCTGGGTGAATCACCCTATTTCTCCGCTATTTTTCCCAAATGCGCAATCTATTTTCTTCAATTCTTCCTTGCTTGCTTCCTTCAACCACTTCAATCTCTTCTTAGATCTTCTCTCCTCCAGGTTCTTCTGGATCTGAATTCTCCTTGATCTTCTTGTTCTGTTCTTCCAGAGAATTCTCAACTAACCAAACATTCTAACTAACTAACTAAATCCTCATTTAATATTCACTAATTTGCCGCCCATTTTCTCTTTTCAAACTCCAACTGATTTGCTGCCTTGACACTCCACCAACCTTCTCTACATATTCAATGCAAAATCAGTAATTAAAACACTTGATTTAAATATTAATTATTATCATCATTGAATTATAATAATTATTTACCTCATTTAAGTAAATTCTCTTCATTAAGTTTCCAAAAATTCCATAAATATCCCCATAATCCTTTTTCCTGAAATTTCCACCAATAATAATAATTAATATTACTAAAATCAAATTTTAAATTTATTAATTAAAATTTGGGATTTTACACTTCTAATTGGGTGAGTCTATAAAGAGAGAATTATAGGAGAATTTGGGTTTCTCAATATCCCAAACGTATGAAGAATAGAAGGGAAATCAGGGAGCTTAATGTAACACCCTGGATCAGGATTTCATATCCAAATCCGAAGCGTTAATAATTGTGGGCCAAAGCAAAATTAAAATAAATAGTAAATGTTTCCATTAATTATCAGAGTCGCAATTAAGAGTAACAATTAAAAATAACTAATATTCTTCATTCTTTTATTATATTGCAATTCTACATGTTGATTTCATAATTGGGGAATAACTATCATTCTACCCTTTTCGCTATAATACCCCAAGCTTGCCGATCTCACCAAGAGTACTTGAAAAATAAGGAAAACCGGAGTGAGATATAAATCTCAACAAGTGGCAATGTGCATGCAATAAAATAATCTATGATTTTATAAATAAAATAATGAGGTATTCGATTAAACTAAGTCAATAATAAGTCAATCATAACATTCAACAAACCATACTTGTGACATCACAGGACTAATAGAATTGTAAACAAAGTTACTACAGACATGTGCTAATATGCCACCTAACTGATTTACAAGTGAGCCAGCCGATACCAGTCAAGCTATATACATATCAACACAATACGGAAGTATTCAACTAATATCAGAGTGAGTTGACATGTATGGTCCAACAAATCCAGGAGTGGATAATGTAGCAACCAACCAATCTAAGAGCGGTACCATCCTCGTGATGATGGAATGCCTATGACACAGAATAAGAACTCCAGAAAACAATTCTATTTACTAGCTACTCCATGGATTCATTAAGAGCTAAGCCTGCTAGACACAACTCATAATCAAAAACCTTTAATAACTTAATAATGAATCAATCAATACTAAATAAAAGGCACACACCAAATCACATACAAGTCAAGATCAAACCCCCATACGAGGAGACACCTATGTGTCAAATCTTATAACCACAGTCATTACCAAAATCCCGTTTGAAATCCAACAGATATATAAGATAACTGAAATAAGGTCTTAAACAGAGTTCCAGGTCTTTAAAACAAGATAAGTGTGAAAACACGTCCAATTCCTTAATCAAAGGTTCAGTATGTGATTAATCAATGTAGGCATCCTTAAATCATCCTTCTTTAATTGCTGGGCTAGTTATTAACTCATTTTTATTAGGATTACTCCAATTCCATACCTTAAACAAAGCTTATCTTATTAATCTATTCAATAATGTCCAAATTTCCTCAATAATACCCTAAAGCTATTTAACCTATTAACATTGCTATTATTTGTCCTAGAGGTTAATTTAGTTCTACAATGATATGTTGGATAAGGTTTAATTCCTAAATTCCAAGTATAATTAGCCCAAGTCCACACATTCCACCTAATTATGCTATTATGGTTCTAAATTGCATTCATTGTTCCTAATAATTATCCTTTTATCTAAAATTAATTCTACCACTTCCTACACCTCAAATTATATTAATTACATGTGTCATAATCATAAATTTCTAGAAAGATCATTAATATTTGATTTGGGCACAAAAAGCTAAGTTTCATAAATTCTAATAGTGGACGCTCGAATGGACACTTGAACATCCTATCGAGCTACCGTTTCTGGGCTAATTTCTATTGGACGCTCATTTTGTCGTTTGGGCGTTCGTTTATAGCCTAAAATCAACTCTCGGGTTTCCTATTTAATAAAAAGCACGGGCAAGGCACCTGATTCAATGCTCGAGCGACGTATTAGGCGTCCTAAGTCAAATATACTAAACATTGAGCTCTCAACACAACGTTTGGGCATCGTGTTGGGCATTAGTTCAAATTCGCAGATTTCTGGGTTTTTCTGAGTTTTACGAATTTTAGATATTTTTGTGATTTTTCTTTGATTCCAACCATTGGGTTTTCTTCTTAAATCATCTCTCAAACATTCCTAATCAACTCCTATTAATTTCTTATGGATCTAAGGATGTCCACAAAGATTTAATCCATTCAAACTATCACTTTTATAAAACTTCTTTAAAAACAAGAAAGCAATCCGGAAAACCTCAAGTACACCATATTATGATCATGTCTCAATATAAATCATTAAGAAGCATCTAATCACACAAGAAAATCATGCAATTCCTCCAATTTTCAAATGTTTGCTATTTGCCTTAATATGAAAATCCTCATACACAAGGTTCTTCAAGCTTCCTATCTGGTTCCTTCTCCTTTCTTTTCATCCATCCTTGATCTTCCTTTTCTTCTTTTTTCTTCTTCTTTCTCCCAGCCGTATGGTGATGAATCTAAAATCCCTATTCAATTCTTCCTAATCTATGTTATACTCCCTATGTTTGAGGCTTCCTTAGGATTCTTAATATAATGCTCAACAAATCCACACGATCACTACTATTTCCTATTTTGTTTTTATTTTTACATCTTTTAATTCTCTCACTAAAAGGATTCCTAATTTACTTGATTTTCGTATTTATTTAATTCTTATTCTAAAATATTACCTAAACACCCTATTTTCTTACTTTCTTACTAAATCAAGGACTGTATTTAATTATATTTAGACATAGGCCCTTGCCTCTTTATTAAACATTAAATATTACTATTTAGATCCAAAACTAACCTCTTTTTGTTAAATTTTAATTTATCAGATTTATTAATTGCTAAATAAATTTATTTATTATTTTCTTCATAATGAAATTACTAAAATGCCCTTTTTTCCTAAATTGGTTTTCTCCCAAAATATCTATATTTATTTATTATTTTAATTATTATTTATTCCCATTCTCAAATTCTATTTATATATATATATATATATATATTTACTATTATTTATTTTTTTTGGCATTTACATTTTTAGTTTATTCTTTATTGTTTTGAATTTTCTAATCTAAAAATTTCCCCTTTTTCTTTCTCAATTTATTTACACCCTTATTTCTTTTATTATGTCTATTAACTATTTATTATTTATTTTTACTAAAATCCTGGATTTTACATTTACACGATTGGAAAATATAGAAAGAGATAGAGAAGAAAGAGTGCTACAGAATTCCAACCAGCAGTCATCAAATCAAGATCCGGAGCTTTTCAACCATTGGATCGGCCTCAAATTTGGAGGATATGTTCATGACTCGCAGGGCTTCAATCTGAATGGTGAAGATTTAATTTGAAGATTCTTAGAGTAGTGCGAAAATTTCAAAAAAATTGGTGAACATTCGGGTTTATTGGAAAAGAGAATTTCGTATGATGAGGCAAGTAGCAAACACCCTGAAAACTAAAGGAATTGCATGTCTTTCGTATGATTTAGATTTTTATTCTTGGTTTGCTTAAATTCAGATTTTGATTTCAAGTGTTGAGGTTTTCCTAAGTTGATTTTGTTTCATAAACTTTAAGAAAAACTTGAGAAAAGTATTAAATAAGAAGGGATTATTTAAGTACATAATTTTAAAACAATATATAATTGAAGGGAATAGATTAGAACTGTTTTAGAAGTGATTTAGAATGAAGTTAAGATGAGAATGAATTAAAACCATATAAAATATGTTATATCTTGAAAAATTCAGAAAACCCAGAAATCTGTTGGAATTTCCCTGAACTCCCATCTCTGCTCGAGCGCAATTCCAGGCGCTCCACCTGTGTGTTTTTAACAGAACTAAAACAAAAACCAAATTTCCAATGCTCGGGATATGGGTCGAGCGCCATCTCGAGCGGCTAAGAAGAAATTTACCCAAAGTTGGACGCTTGACATGTCGCTCGAGTACGATGCCGAGCGCCTATTGATAGAAATTTAAAAAATTTGGAATTTGAGCCCAAATATATTTTTAATCATTTTTCTAAGAACTCGAAAGTTGTAATACCTATAATTAGGGTAATTTGAGATGTAGAAAGCGGCAGAATTAAATTTGGATAAAAGAATATTAATTTGGAACGATGAATGTAAAGATGGACTATAAAGAGGTATTATGAAGGAATAAGTAGACTAAACCTATTTAAAATTGGTTTTGGTTGATAAAACCTATTCCTAAACTTCACTACAGACCTAAATAACTCTATGTAAGGATTAAATAACAATGATACTAGGATTTGACTCCTTAGGTTCTTAAATGAGGAAATTTGGACATTATTGAGTAAATTATTGAAAATATTTACCAATTAGGGGATGAATTTTAGTAAGACCTAATATATGGATTTTGTAAAGTAAATGTTTATTGTGGATTGGGAACTTAGTATGGATCCATAGTATAGCTAGGAAGTGAAATAGAATTATCTTTATTAAGTTAAACCAGGTTTCCACTTATGCTCCCGTCGTGTATCTCGACAAGGCCATCTTGTATTTGGTCGTGCTGCAGCAATCCCACCCGTTGTGTATCTTGACATTGTCTTTCTTGTTGGTTATTAGCTTTGTATCTCGGCATCGGATTATCTAGGGTTACGACCGAGCGGTTTAATGGAACATTGGCATATATGTGCTTTGTATTAGTCATGCTTGTACTTACTTGTGACTCGCACATGAGAGCTAAATTTTGGCTGTGCTAGTAGTTCACCGCCGGTATTAGTCATATATTGTCCAATGTATATATATTTGATCAGATCGGTATTCCCATTTGTTGGATAGTTTCAATTGATTGGATTGTATGCGTTAGCCCCCCCGTACATCTCTGTTGGGTGATCTGCATTGATTGTAAGTGGAGGGAATGGTGACCGTGTATCTTGACTCCATATCATGTAAACCATGAGGTGGCGAACTTGGGAACAAAGAGTAGCTTTTCAAAGTGGTTTTAGTTTATGAGTCCTATGATGTCACATATGCGTGGTTTGGTTTGATATATGCTTTGAATATTATTATCGTGATTTGGTTTTATCATTATAACTCATGACTTTATTTGAATAGATAAATTTGACTGTTTTATTTCATGCATCTTGCTACTTGCTGAGATTTATATCTTACTCCGGTTTTCCCTATTTTTCAGGTACTCTTGGTGAGGTCAACAAGTTTGGGGTATTATATGAAAGGTAGCTATTAGATGTAAACCAGATGTAAATTCAATTTGTATCAAGCAATTTAATTTGATTGTAATTAGAGTTTTAGTTTATATTATGTTTCCGCATGATAACTCCGATAAAGATATTAATAAAAGTTTTAAAATTATTCTGAATTTAGTTGCTTTGGCCCACTTACAGTAGCACTTTGGGGTTATACAATTGATCCAGAATCGAGGTGTTGCATTTAGCATTCATGAGCAAGGTCATCAGTCCATCTAAGAAGGGGTGGAGCACCTATACCAAAGAGATGTTGGCTATTTCGAAAGCTATTTGATTATGGAGACCTTATCTTCTAGGACGAAAGTTTTTGATTGTCACTGATCAACAAAGTTTACGATTTTTATTGGAACAGAGGGTGACAACTCCTGAACAGCAAAAGTGGCTCACGAAGTTGCTTGGTTTCAAGTATGAAATTGTTTATAGGCCAGGACGTCAGAATTCAGCTGCAGATTCTGTCTCGTAGACCCAATGAGGCTGAAGCATGTACTATTAATGGACCACAATTCTAAATCTGGGTAGAGGTAAAACGTGAACAAGCAAGTGATCAATGGGCCCAAGGGAAAATAGTTCAGGTAGTGAATCAAATGAAGGAGAATCCACTTTATCATGTGAAGAATGGCCTTATATTTTGTAATGGAAAGATTTGGATTCCTTCAAGTTCAGCACTAAAGCAAGTCTTGTTACCAAGTCAACTATGAGAGGACATCGTAATGGATTTCGTAGGAGGACTTCCAAAATCAGAAGCAAGAATGCGATATTGGTGGTGGTTGACCACTAAACAAAATATGCACACTTCTTGGCACTATCACATCCTTTCACAGCTGTAAGCACCCAAATTTTGCTCAAACCAAAATGTGCTAAAAACAACAAAACCCTGAAACATGTCTAAACCCAGAGAAACAAAAGTGTCTTGCCACCTGAGCTTGGATTGACTGTCATATCCTATTCTAGTGGGTAGGAAATCCAGATATGGTTCCAACGCAATCAAGTTTGCGCGAATTAGAGTCCAGATGAAGAATATATGAGCAAAACAAACCCAAGGGTAAAATGGTAATTAAAAGGCTAAAAGACAAAACAAAATGGGAAAAAACAAAAAAGGAGAGAGCCAACCATACAATCCATACAATTTCGAAGCAATCGTATGGAATGTACGATTGCATTATTTTTTCCTTTTTCTAGCTCGTCGCTCCAGCGGCAAATCAGGGAATGCGGTGCCTTGCTCTGACTTGACAGGATTAAAGGCAACCGTACTATATGTACAGTTGCGATTAGCACACAAACCAACGCGTTGCACACATCAAAGCAGAGCAGCGCCGGAGCAGAGTAAAGAGGCCGTCCGTACATATTGTACGGTTGTGAAGCAACCGTACAATATGTACGGTTGAGAACAGTGCACTATAAAATGCACAATTCGGGCATTGTTCAAGGGTTGGGTGATTTTCACTGGTTTTCTCCTCTTCTCCCTACAACCCAGAGCTTCGAAATCCTTTGGCTTCCTCTCTCCAAACTCTAAAACCATATCAAATCAACCTTAAACCCCACAAAACCCCTCCCTCTCATGATCCTCACCAAGAAAAACCACAAGAATCATCTTGGAGAAGGAGGGAAGGAGTTGTAACTTGCTGTCAAAGGCTTCAAGGGAGTTCAAGGCATCACCAAAGGCCTTCCTACAACAAGGTAAGCCTCCTCTTTTGATTCCAATGTAATATACATGATTTTAATGAACTGAGAAGCATGCTTTAACCTCCATGTCCTTGAGCTTCTCCTTCTCCCTTTTTCTTGTTATGGTGACCTCCATCATCAAGGAGATGACACAAATAATGTAAGACGGACAGAGGTGGTCGTGTAAGGAAGTGAGAGATCCATAAAGTCTTTCAAAGCCTTTTAAGGCCATTTAATGATTATCTAATTTACTTCTTCTCCTCTCTCTTCCTTCCGGATCAAATGTAGCCCTATTAAAGCCCGTTATCCCTTCTATAGGTTTACTTTTTTGCACCTATCTCTTCGATGTGGACTGAGTTAGTTTGTTAAACACGTGCACACTTGGTATGCACACATACTCCACCAAAGCATGCGAATCCTTGAACACAAATTATGTTGGCACCCATTGCTCATAGTACCTTTTAAGCGGTGATTTAGTATTATTTTGGTTGCTTTTGGTATCATATCATGCGTGGTTTGGCCGTGGACACAAACAAATCCTCTCGGGCCTTTGGTTCAACCCCTTCTTCATAAGGGGGAAAACCTTGCTGTTTAACAAAGGGAGGGAATGTAAAACCCCCAAAATTTTAGGAAATTTAATAATTAAATAAAATAAATTGAGGTGTTGTTAATTTATGCAAAGAATGGGAACTAGGGTCAACCCGGAGAACTTGGAGAGTTAATTTAAGGTGAGTTTATAATTTAATGTTAAGTTAGAATTTAAATATTAGTATTATTATTGTTGTTGATCTAATTAAATATTGAAAGGAAGAAAAAAAAAAGAGAAAAGATTTTAAGTGGTCGAATCCTACTAGAGAAGGGTGAGGTCGACCAAAACCAAATTTTTATTGAGTTAGTATATTGGTTTGAAGGGTTTGAAGGGTAAGACAGTAAAAAAGAAGAAGGTTATTAGGGTTAGTATGCTAACTTGGGCAAAAGTGTAAATAAAAAAAATTAAATAAAGCTATGCTACTGCTGTTGCTATTCACGTTCAAAGGAAAGGAACAGCCACTTAGGAGAAGGATTTAATCTCAGAAGAGAAGTAAGTAGTCCCTTCAACCTGCATAAAACATATTTTAGTCAGTTTGTCGTAGAATAAGATTAATCGTGTAATTTCCAGTTGTTTGTGAATGGTCTGGTGTGTAAACGTGTAGCTTCAATGTATGTGATCATCTGAAATGTTTTAGAGTGATTTAAAGATGAAATCCTAAGATCAGAAATGATTTTCGAGGTGTATAATGTTAGGTTACAGTTCTTACCAGATTCTGTTTAGGCATGTTATTCATGATTAATCTTGACTAGTTTGAATTGTAAACGGAGTTTTATCTATTCTAAATTAACCTAAGATGTATAAAGGATGATTTTAAACGTTTTTGAAGTGGTTTGATGCATTGGTTTGAAGAGATACGATTTTATATATGAATTTCGCAACTTTTCGGAAAAAATCAGAAATTTCAAGTTTAAACAGACACCTGGTTTACCGCTCAAGCGCCCAAGCAAGTGCCGAGTGATAATCCCAGGGCACTCGACAACGCTCAAGCGCCATCGAAGGCGCCCCACCTGTATTTTTTTTTTAAATTCCAGAACCCAAATGTTAACAGATTTCAGAAACCAAACGCTCGATCCGTCGCTTGAGCGTTGACTTGAGCGACCATCTCTTTAAAACAAGTTTTTAACAGCCGCCCGCACAAGCGCCCGACACCGCTCGAGCGCCCAAGACAGAATTTCTGGTATTTTCCAACTTGCCTAGTTTTTCACTATAAAAATGTTTTTATTTATTTCCAACCCATGTACCAATAAGATTAGAGTGTTTAAAGATTTTTTGCACTGGCCGATAATTAAAACGAATTTTTACAAAGAATTTGGGTACGTTCTACTAAAATAGCTTTTATCCGAGTTTATCGTTCCAAACTCTTCTTTTTTAAATGAAACTTGATTTTAAGAGTTCCTACACTTGTATTTGGACTGTCTGAACATGTTTTGAGCATCGAATGATTTAATACACACTCGGATCATATTTGCCTACTGAAACCATGATTTTGGACATGTATTTGACTCCACGTATGTGAGTTTATGATCACGTTTGTGACTTGGCATATGCCTGTATTGTTTATTCCGCGTATGCGGGTGTGTTCCTGACACGTAGGTGTCTCCACGTATGTGGGTGTGTTTCTGACACGTAGGTGTCTCCACGTATGTGGGTGTGTTCTGACATGTGTGTGTCTCGACGTATGCGACTATTTTATGACGTATGTCTACTACCTAGTTTTGGTTTGCCACTATTGAGTGAGCTTAGCTCTTATATGGATCCATAGAGTAGCTAGTAAGTGAAATGTTTTCTAGAGTGGTTTGAATTCTGTGTCATAGGCATTCCATCATCTCGAGGATGGTACCGCTCCGGTAGTTGCTACGTTATCCACTCCAGTATCAGTTCGACCATACATGCTAACTCACTTCAGTATCGGTTAAGTACTTCCGTTGGGTGTCAAATAACCTGTCCGGTATCGGCTGGTCCACCTATAAATCGGTTATGTAGTATATTTGCATAGTCTATGATCTATCTCTGGTTTCCTATTTCATGAGTCCCACAAGACTAAATTGTATGATTGCATCTTTTTATAGTTATAGTTTTTATATTTCACATGGTTAATCTGGTTACTCATATGCATAGTTTCGAACTGTTATAAAATTATATTCTTGCATGACTACTTACTGAGGTGTTGTTTCTCACATTATTGTTTTATCGGATTTGTGTTTGGATATTCCGGGAGAGGACGTTGCTAGGTTAGATACACAGGGGGACTACTCTGATTATCAGGAAGAGGATTTTTATTTACCTGTGTAGGTTCAGGAGGCTATGTCTTTTATTTGATCTAGATTATTTTGGTGGATGTATTGGGATTATGTTTTTAGTTGACCTTAATCAGACTTGAATTTGATGGTTAATGTTTCGGATGATAGTATTTTTTATTGCACGCTTATTATAGTATTTTATCATTATTGTTGCACCCTGATTATGAAAAGGAATTTATTTATGTCTGGTTTAGTATATCTAGGCCTTTTCTAATGCTCAAGGTTTGGGTTTATAATTTTTAAATCCTGAATCCGGAGCGTTACAAGGAAGCCTCCCCCTCTCTTCAAGTCCCTGGGATTTCGTCCCAAAAGAGTGAGAAAGGCCCCAAACCGTTCCTACTATCCCATTTGGCATAATCACCTAGATAATAGGTTTAAAGTGCTTAAAATGAACATGGAAAGCCACTGTGGGTCAACACAGAGACCAATTAGTGCATGGAAACTCATTTGACGAAGGGATCCTTGCTCCCCCCTGAAAAATTGCAGTTTTTGTTATTTCGGGTGCTGCCCGTACATACAGAGCGGTTTGGTCTAATCTGTATGGTATATCTAATTTTTGCACCCCTAAAAGAAGGAAAATAAAAAGTCAAACCCTGAGGAGGCCAAAAATTGACTTTTTTTTATCTGAGTAAATTTGGCCATCAAACTTCATCTCATTGAAAAGAGCACTTCAACACGGTTCTAACGCAACAAAATTTACTGGAATCGGAGTCCAGATAAAGAAGTTATACGCCGGTCAAACTTTTGGGGAGCAAAAAGTTGACTTTTTACTCGACCCCAACACAGCTGCCCAAATTGATCCCAGTGGATAGTGGGTTCCGAGCCGATTCTAACGACACTAAGTTTGCTGAAATCGGACACCAGACGAAGAAGTTATAGGCAATTGAACTTTCAAGAAAACTGCTCGTTGGCAGAATAGCAGCAAAAAAAGCAGACTAAATTAATAAAATAAATAAGATAATCATTTAATAATATTTTTATAAAAATAAAAAATCTCGTTTTTTATAATATAATAATAAAAAAACGGATAAAATCTTTAATATCAACTAAAATAAATAATGGGTGAAATCCGAACATTTAAAAAACGTGCCTGACCGTATAGTAAATATGATCATGGCTTCTAGAAGGAGACATGTGTCCCGTACGGAGGGACAGCTGGCGATTCGCGCTAGATTTGCACACGAGGGCGGCGCGACCGTATTTGATATACGGTCACGAAAATTTTTCCTATAAGTATAGGGGCCAGCCCCCCCCCCCCCCCTTCATTGTCCTCTCCACGTCCCTACCCTACCAAAACCCCGCTAGCCCAAAGATATTCCCAAAATACCCCTAGATCATGCCCATTTCCCTCCTCACCTTCCATCCCTTTCAAGCCTAAGATAAGGAGCCCCTTTTAAGCACATTTCAGAGAATTAACAGGAGTGCGGAAGTGTTGCCAACATTACTCAGAGAACTACGACACACCGAATCAAGAAGGTAATAGTGTGGTAACACTTCGGGTAACTTTTTCTTTAAAATATATATGAATTTTCTTGTTTGAACAACTTTAAGCCCTTCTTATTCTACTAGATTGTTACTAACTTGTTTGTTTTACTTTTGCATGCCATGAGAGACCCCATGAAAATGGATGTCTCTATACAGAAAAGGAGGAGAGTAGGTTTATAAAATAAAAAGAAAAAAAGGATGCAAACTAACATGGTTTGGTTAACTGGTTTAAGTTGTAAATTTCAGAGGGTTTGTCCTCTTTAGAACCATCCAATGTACCCCTGGCTCCCCTCCTTCTTTCCCTTCTTGCTTAGCATGATGAAAGATGACTTGAACAAAAGCACAAACGGGTGGGAACCTTCCTTTTAAGAGACATCAAGAAGCAACATTTGAAGCCAAACAGAGGAGTTACATTACCTCAGAAGCACTAGAAAATCTCTGCAGGAGTTGTCGGATGTGTTTAAAGAGCCAACAAACCGATCCCGGCAAAAATTACAACAAAAATGTGAATTCGGGCGAAATTCAGGCGAAAACTGCACTTGCAGTGCGGTCCAGGAATGACCGCACTTGTTATGCGGTCCGACCTGAACCACATTGCACATACGGTTCAGACCAAACCGCATAGAAAATGCAATCAAATTAAAAAAAATAACTTGAAAATTAACTTTTTCGACCCGATTGGGCTCGATCCGACCTAAACCGGCTTGATCTTACCCCTTTGGCAATTTGGGCTGTTCTAAGCCCACTTGTAGACCATGGGCCTAACCAGGCCCACCAAGGCCTCTTGGGCCCACCTATGGGGCCCACATTTTGACCGGCCCAAACCATGCCCGCTTTCAACAAACGGGTCCAAGGCCATTGATTTAATTGCTATTGGGCCAAATCCAAGCCCACTGAGCCTTTAAAAGACTTAATTGTTTTCATAAACAATCCAAACCAAGAAGGGTTACCCAATAACCCTACTAGGCCCCTGGCCCAAGCCCAATCTTGGCACCCTATAGGCCTTCCAACGGGATCCGTATCCGACCCACACAACCAAAATAAATAAAAAAGGGGCCACACCTCCAGAGGACCCCGCCAGACCCAAAAAGACACATGCTAGTCTAGGAAATGGTGAAATTTGACTCAAAAAACCAGGGAGACCCGAGGGACCCGTCAAACCGACGGGGTGGGCCAGGGTGTCTTCGGACTTCTCCGGACGTAACCGAGGACTTAGCTAGATCTCTAATAAGCCGTAGACGAGACTTAGACTCGGATAGGTAATCCTTGTGTCTGCCTGCACTTCTCAGGCAGTGGCGACTCTGAAAATTCCGAGGAGATCTAGGTTTTTAGGTGCGCACATACGGATCAGACCAATCCGTATGTAATATACGGATCAGCCACAAAAGCTACAAAAATGTGATTTTTTGGGGTAAACAAGATAAAAACTAACCCTAATCAACCAACCTTAAACCAATATGGTCTCTGAGGAATCAGAAACCCTCTTTTGGGGATTTGGGCCTATCCAAGGCCCAATAATGGCTTCCTTGTGGGCCTTCCAACGGGGCCCACACCCATCTTGCTCAAACATAAATCCATCCCAATGATGGATTCCAAGCAATTTGGACAACCCATGGGCCTATTCCAAGCCCAATGGACCCTCTTTAAAATCCTTAACCAACTAATTAAATAATCTTCCATCTTTAAATCATATCCAAACCAAATATACCAAACCCAAAAAGGGGGTTATCCTACGTAATCCCCAAATGGGACTTAGGCTTATTTCAAGCCTAAATCGGCATACCCATGGGCTTTCCAACGAGGTCCGCGCATCAGACCTAGATCACTTGAGCTAAAAATATGAAATCAAAATAAAGGGACCCACACCACACATGTGGTCCCACCAAAGACCAAATCAAGTAAGCATGCTAGCTTAGGACCGGTGAGAGTAAAAATGAGTTGACTTGCTAAAATGCTAACCAGGGATAACCCGGGGACTAGTTTTTTGACGAAGCGGGCCAGGGTGTCTACAGACTTCCCCGAATCATAACCGGACCTTTTCTCAGAATCTCAATGCGCAAACCACCTAATAGACATCATTTAGGCATCCAGGTGTTTGCCTGCACCCCATCAGGCAATGGCAACTCCCACTCTCCCCCCTTGCATTGCGTGCGTTGTGGATCGACGTGCACACAACAACAAAGAATATTGCAGAAATTTTTGTAGACCAAGTGACCAAGCTCCATGGAATGCCACGTGACATTGTAAGTGATCATGATTCATTGTTTATGAGCTCTTTTTGGCATGAATTTTTCAAATTGTAGGGAACCAAGTTGAAGATGAGCACCGCATACCATCTCGAAACAGATGGGCAAACAGAGGTGGTTAATAGGTGCATGGAGCAATATTTACGGTGTTTCTCGAGTCAATATCCAAAGCAGTGGAGCAAGTTCTTAGCTTGGGTAGAGTATTGGTATAACACCACATACCATCAATTAGTGGGGATGCCTCCATTTCAAGCCTTATATGGTCGAGCTTCCCCTACTATCATTAATTATTTGACAGGAACATCACCAATTGCTGAAGTTGATCGTGAGTTTCAAGATAGAGACTTGTATTAAAGAAGCTGAAGATCAACCTTGCAAAGGTGCAAAATCAAATGAAGCAACAAGCTGATAGGAAAAGAAGGGATATGGAATTGGTTGTGGACGATTGGGTGTTTCTCAGACTACATGCTTATCGCCAGCAGTCATTATTTCGTAGAGTCCACCAGAAGCTCACCAACAAATTCTTTAGACCTTACAAAATTGTAGAAAGGGTTGGTGCCATGGCTTATTGGCTAGAGTTACCGAAGCACATCAAAAGTTCATCCTATGTTTCACGTGGCTTTAAGCAAGAAAAAGGTAGTTGAACGGAAAGAAATCTACATCGAGCCACTGCCTATCTAGGAAGATGGTGAAGTACAATTTGAACCCCAGGAAATACTTGATTTTTGTTGGATCAAACATGGAACCAAGTACTTGACGCAAGCCTTGATTCGCTAATGGCATACATGAGAGATTTTGGCTGCTGAACCTTGGGGACAAGGTTCCAGTTAAGGGTGGAGGAATTGATAGACCACATCGAGCACCTCATCCTAATCCCAAGCACTTCACAGGACACGTGCAGAAAGACGGAAGGAACATGGGCGACTAAGTAGGAGGCAATGTGTGAATTGAAGCAAAATATTAAGAAGTCACGTTTGAGTCGTGATTTGGTGTTTTAGTTAGATTAGGAAACTGTTTTGTGATTTGTTGTATTACTTATTTAAGATAGGCTAGGAGTCTGTAGGGTGGTTGTTAAGAAATCTTTAGTTGAATTGTGGATCTGGCTCCTTCCTTAATCAGAGCTTACCTGTTTTATTGAACTTTTCGTACTCTGGGACCTATCAGAGATGGACTAGACTCATGCACTTACCATTTTTGTTGCATAATTTCTCACTCTCAATTGGTAACCTTGATGTCTAATATTTGTTTCTCTTGTTACAACTTTTGGAGTGAAGGCATAACAGAACATGGAAAGAAAATGGATAAAGAAAGCAGAGAGGGACTGATGCCAGTGTTATTTTGTTTTGTTTTGTTTTTGTTTTTTGTTTTTTGTTTTTGATCAATAAGCAAAGTATATTTTATAGAGGTTAATATAGCAATATTACAGGTACACAAACTGTATACTAAATCAGATATTATAGACTACCTCCCCCTCATGGAATCCCCAACATTAGGGTTCTCCATACTTTCCTTAGCTCCTTTACATCACCCTACCCAAATCAGAGAATTTATTGCAACTGGGGAAATCTTCTATAGGGATCTTTGCACCATCCGGACAGCAAGCTAACCAACTGTGTAAAGTCCTTAGTGTAGTCTTTTCCATGGATGCCCAGGTTCTTTCCTCATTTTTGAAGGTCCTTCTATTCCTTTCTCTCCATATTGTCCAGGCTATAGCTGCTGGTATTGTAGTCCAAATAAGATCTCCATAGGACTTGCCTTTACTCCATCCCCATGCTTCTAACGATTGTCTAAAATCCTTTGATTGTGCCCATGATAGTTCACATCTTTGAAGCATAGCGTGTAATGCCCCGAACCCGGGTCAATGCAAAACCGGCATCTAAACCCGAATCCAAGTGCTACTGGGCCCATATATATATAACATCAACAATTTAAACCAGACTAAAATCAAATAATTCAAAGGTGTTCATCAGAGTGCGGATTAATATAATGTGCAAAAGTGTAATGCCTATCATCTCCATAAATATCATAAAGAATAAATGACAATCAAATCAACTGATCACGTCTAGTATAATCAAAAGGGTTCTAAAAAAACTCTCACTCTCTCTCTCTCTGAATACATCATGTCCAAATAAATAAAGATAAACCATCAAATAGTCAATGTCACATCTCTCAGAGCACCTCAACTCAGTCAAGATAGTAGTAGTCCTCCGGTAAGAAATCAGCAAACTCTCACTGAGCATCACCACTCGGATCCCCATCTCTCGTATCAGCAGAAAATCAAAACAAAACAAAAGGTATGAGATATGAATATCTCAGTAGGCAGCATGATGCATACTAAACAATTTTATATATAAAAATAACCATTTCATGCTCGATAAAAACAACACAAATAAGCAAGTTCCATTTAATCAAATCATATAAGTCGAGAAACATAAATCAACATTAAATCCTTTCCAAAGGTCATGTATCAGATATAATAATGATAAGAACTAAATCCAGAAATAAACCAGTATAAAATTTCCATATTAACTGAAGCCAAGTCAATGTCCATCATATTCGAAGTAATAAACAAGTAACCGAATCCAATCAAATGATAAATCATTTACATCTACACATGCGTCAATATAATGGTAATCAAGTGTATATCAATCAACAGTATCATTGTAAGACTCACAAAGAAAGATAAGTTCTTTGAGAAGACACTCTTCAATGCTATGCCACCGTGCGACTTATGGGTGAAGCTACAAAGACACTCAAACCCGACTCTTATTCTGATAATAAGAGCCGTAGTCATCAACTTATTGCGCTCGAACTCACAGAGTTGGCATGAACTACTAGCATGCAATCCCTGAATCAATACATGGAGATGGCCACTGATCCGCATGTACAGGAATCACCAGTGAGACTCGAAATGACCCTGCAGACACGGGACCTTCTAGAGCAAACTAACTTGCAAAGGAAACACGCTCGCAAATGGAAGTACTCAACCCAAAATAAATACCCCTTCACTATCTAGCTTATTCTATAGATCCATATTCACGTATGACCACTAGACACTTACATCCCTAAGGACTCATCCGTATGTATGTATATTTGGTCATAGTGCCTGGAAGCATATAAAGTTTGATATGTAAATTTTATCAAAATTTGTATAACTGGGCTGAATTTTTGATATAAAGTTCCTATCTGTGGAAGTCTGATTCGTGATATGTGAAATAATTTTTTTCTAATTAAATATCTCGGTCAAAAAGGTTTAAAGTTTAAAATCTCATAAATTCCAAATTATTATTCAAATTAGGCAACTATAAACCTAAAATAAATCCTCAAATGTTTATGTAGAAAACAGGTTATTTGGATAATTAATTATGTCTCAAATCATCTAATTTAATTGATAAAATCCAATTAAAACCATTTTATTTTAAATTAAAATCAAATGTTAGAATAATTAAATTTTTCTGTTGAGGTTGCTCAGCTCAGTCAGCTAGGCGACCTTGCTGCGCGACAATTCAAATTCTATGAATTTTTCTGGTTAACGGGTGCTCAGGGATCGCCTAGGCGGTCTCGCTAGGCGCCCTTACAAATTTCAGTTGCCTACCCCATCGCCTAGGCGATGGGTAAGCGGCTTAACATTGCGTGAATTTAAATAAACCGACGCTCACGATCGCCTAGGTGATTGTGCTAGGCGTCCAACTATCTGTGGCAAAACCGAGTACGAAAACTGAGTTTTTCTTCAAATCAAGCAATGAATATGTATATATAATCATTTACAATGCAACAATATAACTAATTACAAATGACTAATCATGCAATACAATCGAAACACAACGAAGAAACCAAATCACGATGAAAACAGTGTGCTACCTACCTGTATCGTGCGTTCCTTCTTCATCCTCTAACCAGCAACAAATTCTTATCTTCACAGACGTATAATACAATTTTGGAAGATGAGAAAACTCAAGACCAAACGCTCTTCCTCCTTCTTCTTCTTCTTCGTTTTCTCGTTTCGTCTTCTGTCTTCAGCCTCCAAATACAAACAAGCAATACGATGAAGAATACGGTTTGTATTCTCCTAGGGTATAAACCCTATTTTAATACCCCATGATCCTACGCATTACAGCCACATATCAGTCATTACACAACCAACCAATCAAAACATAGTGTTGTAAATATTTAATTCTTACCTCAATATATCACGATCCAACGGTCAGATCTGTGCCAAACTCATGATCTCCGTTATCCATGCAATCCCCGATGATTATAAATTATTCTATCAATAAAATCCTCATATAAATATTAATGTATTATTTAATTTTAAAATTAGGAACTTTTTGGGGTCTTACATAACTCCTACGGGAGAGACCGCTTATGAGAGAGATGTAATCACGAGGTGATTGCATCCCACATGGGAGATGTGTGTATTACCACTTGTGGGTGAGATGTGTTAACTCCTGTAAGAGAGTCCTCATGTAGGGGAGATTTGATTACTACATGATTGCATCCTACTTGGGAGAATGTTACTATCAAATTGTGAAATTGACTATTAATTATAAGATATGATTTCTTTAAGCAAAAAGAGATTGATTGATCGATTTAGCCATGTTTTTGAAAGGAATACCGGTTTACCATGATGAATTGTTTTGTTTTCAGAAAAAGAAAAGAAAGGAAAGAGAGAGACTAATTGTATAGATTTAGAGAAATTGTGGATTTGATTTATATCGTATTGTCATCTTGTTTATTTGTATAATGAACTGCCTTTATTTCGAGTACTAATTTATTGTTGGGTTTGTTCCGTGATTACTCGTTTATCTTATCGAGCATGAAAGCATGATTATTTTCCTTATATATACAACTGTTTATTCATGCATAGTGTTATCTACTGGGATATTCGTATTTCATTCCTATTTTGTTTTGTTTTCAACTTATCCTCGTGAGAGCGTTATCAGGGTTGGCGCCGAGGGAGTTGCTGATTACCTTGCTGAGTTTTATTTTTATTAGATTTCCATTTAGAGGTTGATATAGATGTTATTTTTATGGAGATTATATGATTTAATTGATTATGAGAGAAATTGTTAGAAAACCCTTTTACCAAACTTATTAATTTATACTGATGAGATAGTTTGATGTTTACACTTAACCACGCTTGTTGGTGAATTCGATGTTTCATTTTCCGTACCCTGATATTTAAATATTTTATGGAATTATTCGAATTGAATTGTCTGGTAATTAGTTGCTTTGGGCCAGTAGCATTTTGGGTTCGGGTTTGGTGCTTGTTTTGCATAGACCCGGGTTCGGGGCGTTACACACATCTCTACCACCAAGCAAGTAATCAATAAATCTAACCACCAAGCCATTGTACAAATAATCCACATTGCCATCCATGGCATATAAATCATTCCATGGTACATGGAAGAGCATAAATCCACAATCCAATTTCGTATAAAGTAGTTTGTTCATGTTTAATCAATAATCCAAAACCTCTTGCCAATACTTATTATATTTCAAAACATAGGCTCAAAGTACTCAAATCTGTTATAATAGTATTCTGATCAATTCCAAGACTTAGAATCACATTTAAGACAATGTTTTATAGGAGTATAAATCAACCAAATTGATTTTAAATAAATTCTAGAACCGAAATTCTCTTCCAAGTCAAAACAAGACATATTTCAGTAGAACATACCCAAAACTTTTTATAATTTTTATAAAATTAATCAACCACTGAAACCAACTCATAAACACCCAAATCTTATTTGTACATGTGTTTGATTTGTCTAACAATTATTTATAATCAAATTCAAGGTAAATTTCCCAAAATCAGAAAATCTGAGTTGGGCACTCGACAGGGTGCTCAAGCGGTCCCATCTAGCGATCTTTGAAACAAAACAGAACAAAATGGAACAAAACAGGTGCTTAACAAAACGCTCAAGCGATGGTGTTGATCGATCAATAATAGAAATAATACAAATGAAATGCTTGACATGGTCGCTCGAGCGACTTGTCAGGCGCTCTGCCAATAGCGGCAAAATCTGGAAATCTGATTGTTGTAATTTTTCTCTTTTAATCCTGTAAAACATGATTCGAACACATTAAACCACTTCTAACACATCTAGTATCATCTATAAATCATATCGAATCATTTTAAACAAACCAGAACACAGGTCTACCACAAATCTAATTCAAAACCCTAGAAAAATCAACACTAGAAAGCATACTTAACAGATTTCTTAAACCCCATCTAAGATCATTCAAACCCATGAAATCTATCGTATAAAATACATGGTTTAGTATCTCAAATCATCATATATTAATTCCAAATCAAACCCAAACGTTTAAAACTAAAATCATGCAACGATTAAACAAAACGGGTGTTACTACTTGCCTCAGAACGCAAAATCCTTCTCTTCAAGTTACCGCCGAGAATCTGCTACTATCACACCCCTCTAAAGTCCTCATAACACCATATTTACCGTTCAGATTGAAGCTCCACCAGTTGTAAACAAAACCCCCAAATTTGAAGCCGATCCAACGGTTTAATCTTTCTAGAACGCACTTTGATGAATGTTGGTCGGAAATTTCTACAGCACCTTCTCTCTCTATATTCCTCAAACGTGAGAGCCCTCCTTTCTCCTCCTTTTTCTTTATAAGATTTGATTAGAAGAAACCCAAACTTATAACGCCCCAAATCCGGGTCATTTTTTTTCTTTTCTTTTTTTATGACTCGGATCAAGGCATTAACTTGTAGTACATTACAATCAACTCAAAAGATATAACTAAAAGATTTAAGAGTTATCAAAGAGTGCTAGAAAGCTTAAATTATTCATTAGATTCTATATCTTACTATTACATCAATTAATCAAATGAAAGACAACTACAATTTAACTAACTCTCAAATTCTACTAAATCATCCACTATTATTCTAAGAAAATAAAAACTCCTATATCAATATACTACTCTTGGCTTCTGAATATTCTAGACTTCAAGCCCACTATCTGACTAACCCAAAGTGTCCTCTCAAGATCACTTGAAAACAAAAACATTTAAAAGCAAAAATGAGATATAAAATCTCAACAAGTAGCAACATGCATGAAAGAAAACAGTTTATATATATATACATATCCTTTTCAAACATTTCATGAGTTGCAAAACAATATCACAAGTATCGCTAAAACAAGAAGATAAAGCCGTATAAATCAAATCCACAATTTTCCCCAAATCAATACAAATAGTTTTTCCTAAAACAATTTATCATGTTAATCATGTCATTTTAATATTTCTTTTCAAACCTTTCTTGTCAAACATGGCTAAACCGATCAATCAATCTCTTTCTTTCTAAAAGAAAACAAATCATATATAATTAGTAATTAAATCTCACCTTCAGGTAGTAGTCTACCTCTACCGCAAGATGTAAACACATAGTATCCACACCTCCTCCACAGGAGAATGCACATCTCTAAGACCGCAGTGTAACGCCCAGGATTCAAGTTACTTAGAGAAACCATAGCTCATTTCCAGAGGTTAATAAATCACACAGGATCGCAATATCAGAGTGAAGGAAAAACATGAATACAACAATAACTATATAAGTAGAGTACGCTAAAAACCCAAACTGAAATAAACTCACATGATCGAGCAACTACCCGCAGGAATCGTCCTCTCCAAGAGCAGCTGAAAACAAAACAAAACAATACGGAATGAGATACGAATATCCCAGTGAGCAGCACATGCATGCACAAATACATTTAGTTCAGTTCTAAGACATGCCACGGTTACAAAACATATACAGTGACGATAACACATAAAATTCAAGTAATCAGTCAACATCCCAACAATCCAATCGATATAAACGCAGAAATCCATCATGTAACCCAAATTAATAACCTCGATATCAAATCTTGAATACAGCCATGAAATCAAGTATAACCAGGTAACCATACATCGATGAAATCATAATTTCAAATAACTCAGGTTTTTGAAATACTGGAGTGTTTATCATGGGCCACTCCGCACCAATAGAGTATTTTATCATGGGCTACTCCGCACCAATAAACCAGCGAATAAAACATATTACGTCAAACAAAATCAAATACCAACATTGGTCAATGTCATGTAGTTGCTTACATTGGTTAATTGACATGCCAAGGCGACATCCACCCCTCCATGTACACAGTTCTGACCTACTCAGGGTTTCGGACACTCTAAAATGACGGCCTACTCAGGGTTTCGTCATCCAATGCAAGCCCACTCATCGGGTTTCGGCATTGACAACTAGGCCTACTCAGGGTTTTTGGCTGCTCTACACCGGCAGTGGCAACACTCAAAGCCATGCAATTACACCAACGAAGCAATAACATCACATTACTAAGCTTAGACTCTGGATCTAGGACAAGCTAAACCAAAATAGTAAAACAATTTCACAAACTCACACTATCAACACATTAAACCAATATTTCCATCATCATGTATAACCCAATACAACTCATCACAGGTCACTTCGGATCAGAACAGAACTCATGGAACACCAATAGATATTTAAAACCCAAACAGACCAATCCCACCAGTAATACAATTCTTTTACTCACCCAAAACAATTTTACAAAATCTGTTCAAAACTTTGAAAACCCTATAAACTTAGATCAAACAAAACCATAGACTGGACACAGTTAAAAAACCTGGATGAAATAAAATTTACTATTCATGATATCAAATTAGAAATTTGACTTCCCACAATCATTCAAACACCACTTTCGGAGACTCATAAACCCTACCCAAGATTTACTCAATGATATTCGAAAGTTTGAAACGGATAATAATATTACTAACCACCTAAACGGTCTTCTGGAGAAGAAGTGTAAACCTCAAAGTGCTAAAATAGGTTAGTCGCACCATCCCTAGAAAATATGGAGGGTGCGCTGACCTCTACCCCTTGGCGCCAGGTCAATGCTAGCCTAACTGACCCAAAATCCCGTATGCGCCAAGCTGCCGCTGAGGTTAAAGAGGTTGGCGGCAGCTCAGCGGATACTCCATGCATTTCACAACTCACTGTTAATGCAAAAACTCCATGACTTACCTAATTTCAAGCCTCGATAACAATTTTCCCATACACCTACCATTCCCAAAGGACATTTAACCATGATTCGAAATTAATCCTAATACTTTGCAGACTGCAACATCATAAATCTCTTCAAAACCTAGTCCGACATTTAAAATACTTCCACAACCATGCATCACGGCTAATCCCAGAAGTCAAAACCCAAAACACAAATTAAAACGATGCTACTCACCTGTTATACGCTCAAATCCCTGCACTGAAAACTCTGAGAACCGAAAGCCCCGATATCAATCTTCCGCCCAGATTCTCCTCTGATCGAAAATGGTTTTCTAACCACTCGCTGATCGGCAGGAAAACACACGTCTGCTCGTCTCCCCAAAGCCCTAGAACTCCAGCTGCAATTTCCCTCGGATTCAAAGTGTGCCAAACCTACGCTCCGAAATACGCTAAGTATTTATACTCGCCCTACCCAACTCATGGTTCGCTACATGTTTGCCCACTCAAGGATTCATACCTATTCAACTCATTTAAGTGTGTGATCAGGTACTTGCCACTCCACCGATAACCTACGCCAGCATCTTCCCCAAATAAATAAATTTTTCCCATTTTAAATAATTCATCCCATTTAGATTTTTAAATTTAACTCTAATTAATTCCCTTTTTCTCAAATTTTTTTAAATGTTCCATTAATTAACTAATTAACAACAAAATCTAATATTTTTAATGTTATTAAAAATTCGGGATTTTACACGCAGGCACCCCCCCGCAGGAGATAGCATAACTTAACCGCAAAATGTGAACACATAACACCTACATCTCCCCCGCAGGAGATAGCTCCCTCGCCCTCAGGTGGTAACTCACACACCCATCTCCCATGTAGGATGCAATCATATAGTAATCACATCTCCCCCACATGAGGTAACACATCTCTGCCACCAAGCAAGTTACACACATCTTTGCCACCAAGCAGGTTACACACACATCTCTGAGCAAGTTACACACATCTCTACCACCAAGCAGGTTACACAAATCTCTACCACCAAGCAGCTTATACACATCTCTGCCACCAAGTAGGTTACACAAATCTCTGCCACCAAGCAGGTTATACACATCTCTACCACCAAACAGGTTACACACATCTCTGCCACCAAGCAAGTAATATATAAATCTAGCCATCAAGCCATTGTACAAATAATCCACATTGCCATCCATGGCACATGAATCATTCCATAGTACATGGAATAGCATAAATCCACAATCCAATTTCATATATAAAATAGTTTGTTCATATTCAATCAATAATCCAAAACCTCTTGTCAATACTTATTATATTTCAAATCATAGGCTCAACGTATTTAAATCTGTTATAAAAGTATTTTTATCAATTCCAGAACTTGAATCACTTCTAAAACAATGTTGTACATGTGCGCACCCGATTTCAGTCGCACGACGAGGGGCACGCAAAACGATGTGTGCCTGGAGATTTGTTTGGAGTCGCCACTGCCTGATGGGGTGCAGGCAAACACCTGGGTGCCTAAGTTCTTCTACTAAGGCTTGGTCTGCGGCTTGAGATTCTAAGTAGGTTCTCGGTTGCGGTCTGAGGAAGTCCATAGACACCCCAGTCCACCCTGTCAAAAGACGGGTCCCATAGGTTTCCCTGGTTTGAGTTAACTTTGGTCTCTCACTCACCCGATTCCTATTCCAGCATTCAATTTGGTTAAATCTGGCGGAACCGCCAAAGTGGTGTGGGTCCCTTTACTTGATTTTATCTTTTTAGTTAAAGATGAGATGAGTCTGATTGGGCGGGCCCCGTTGGAAGGCCCGCGGATTCCTTGGTGGGCTTGGTTGAGCTCACGTGTCCCCTGGTGGGCCTCGGTCTAGCCTGAGAGGCCCTTTGGGCTTGGTTCAAATGAATTAATTTTATTTGGATTTCAAGTTTGATTATTTAAGTGGATTTCCATGCCAAAGTGGGCCGGGATTGCTTTGTGGGCCCTTGAGTGGGCCACACAGTTGGTTGCCAAGTGACTTGAGTTATCTTTGATTAATCTTTGCCAAAATGGGCCAGGCCTTGGGCTTGGGCTTGAAAGCCCAAGGCTTCTTGAGTTAGGGTTGGGAAACCCTAATCTTTGTTGGGTTCAATGGGCTTAGTGGGCCCAATAGGCCCTACCCGTGGTCTCGACCAAACCATCACATAATTTGAGCATGCATGCCCCGAATTCGGCTTTGGTGGGCCTCAATGGGTTTGGCCCACTCAATCCACTTAATTATCTTATTTAGCAAAAATAAGTTTGTCGGGCTTGGTGGGCCCCAATGGAAGGCCCACCAGGAATCAATTTGAACCGGGTCGGTCCATGGCCCATCTTAGGTTTCCGGGTCCTACTGGTTCGCCCAAATTGATCAAACAAACCAAAAATCATCACAAGATCACAAAAGTGGCAGAAGCGACATTCTGGCAGTGTAGCCGGCCTAAGATGCCGGTTACACACAGGGCTCTGTGTATCCGGCACCTTCGGCCGATTACGAATGGGTTCCTATTGATCCGGCCTGAGTTGCCGGATCAACCTACAGAAGCTAAATTTTCGGATTCTTGCTTTGGGGTTGGTTTTCTGGGCCTTCTAGGGTGCTCTAGGGGTTATGTGGGCTCCTATGTGAGCCCACAGTGGTTCTGGAGATGAGGAATCACCTCATTTTGGTCACTTTTGGGGACCTTGGGTTCATGCAAGACAAAGGAAAAGGATCCTGGTTTATCCCCCATTCCTCTTGGGATTTTTACAGCCGTAAGGTGGGGGCTTAAGTACCCCTACCTTGGTTCTTCATCCATCACAAAACGGCAAGTGATTAGGCTACACCAAAATTAGACAAAAGCATACACCCAGAACAAGCTTCCTAATCTCTACACATGCCAACACAGACAAGCATACACTTTACCACTAACCATGCTCAAAACAACCACTTACTTTAGCAAGAGAGCAACCCAACAAGAAGGGATGAGAAAAGGGGGTTACTTAGGGGGTACAAAATATAGCATGAGGGAACAAGCTCCCTTTTTAAAACAAACATACATATGCTAAGACAATGGCCGAAAATGAAGCAATAAAGCCTCTCACCCTCCCCTAGGGTCGTGCATGGGGTCTCCATTACCCTGGGAGACCACCATGCTACCAAGAGATGGAAGAAAACACATGCAAGTATTCACTAAAACAGATATGTGCTTGATAGAAGCTTATCTTTCTAAACATGGCCAAATGAATCCATTCTTATATATGTGGTATAAAATACAAGGGAGAATATTACCTTGGGGGTTTTGAAGCCCTAGAGTGGAGTGAGCACCTCCTCGAAGCACAAATGGTTGCTGGAGCCCTCCCTTTACACACCAACAGCAGGTACTCTCCTTCTTGGTGGGATGAAGATGGAGAAAAAGAAGAGAGGAGGGAGTAGGAGAGCCTTGAGATAATGTTTGAAGGGTTTGGAGAGCCTAAGAGGAGCAAGAAGAGCAGATTTTGGAGCAGTAGCCAAGGGGAGAAGGGCTGGAAACCAACAAAAATGAAGCCAACCCCGGAACTGGGCTGCTGTTGGCCTTTTATAGGCCAACTTAATGTATCCGGCAACTCAAGCCAGATACACTAAGCCCTCTTCATAACCGGCCTATATGGCCGGTTACACAGGTGTCCCTTTGTATCCGGCATTCAATACCAGATACAAAACATAATGATTCGAAAATTAAATGCCGCCGCGAATTTGTCGGGCGATCGGCGCGAATCTCGCCGAAATATCTCTTTGTATCCGGCATTTGATGCCGGTTATACACAAACCTATGTGTATCCGATATATTTGGCTGGATACAAATAAAAAAATTACGGATTTGCCCCTTGACTTGACCGATTCGACCGATTTGACACTTTTGTATATCTACGGATTGGTCCCTACAAATTTTGGATATTTAAGATTTAGTCCCTGAGATATTTTGCTGCGTTGGCTGCCACGTGTGCAGTTTATGGCTTTGCTGCTCGGAAACTTCGACAGCTCATATCTCCTTCATCCGAACTCCGATTTGAGCAAACTTAATTGCTTTAGAATCGTGTCGGAGCCCTTCATCCAATGACATAGGGCTAAGCACTTGGCATGGTGTTCGAGAAAAAGTCAACTTTATGCTCCCCTTTAAGTTTGACTGCCCGCAGAACCCTCATCCAAACTCCGATTCCAGCAAACTCAGTTGCGTTGGACTCGTGTCGGGATTCTCTATCCATTGAGATAAAAGCAAGGTGGCCAATTTTCACTTGATCAAAAAGTCAATTTTCGACCCCTCAGGTTTTGACTTTTCTGCTAGGGTTTTCATTTTCAGCACTTCCAGGGGTGCAAAAATAAGGTGCTTACAGTACAGGAGTAGAAATCAACCAAATTTGTCATGACCCTGAACCAGGTATGCCTCTCCAAGGCATCCCCTATCCCTGGTTGTCACAGGTTGGTCTTTTGACCTAATAAAATACGGATAAATAAATAAAAAACTTTTTCCCTAAAACAAGTGAAGTGAAAGAACAATTGATTCATGTGCATATCAAAAGTGTGTTTGTATAAAAGAAATTTAACAAAATAAAGTAACATCCTAAGTAGTTGGTGACTAATCACTCCTCTCAGTTAGAAGGTTTACCATCCAAAAAGTATAACAAAATAAAGTAACATCCTAAGTAGGCCTATAAAAGTCTTCCTCTTTATACCCAGGTGCATTATCCTTTCCTTTGTCCCCAATCCGGTCCTTCACACCAGACATCGATGGCTCTGAGAATAAGATGATAAAACAACTGTGAGACGAATGTCTTAGTAAGCAACACATGCATGCTCGGTGAAAACACAGTTGATGCCAATATACTTCGGTAAAATCATGACATGAGGTTAATTGAAAGAATAAGAAATCATCAACATTTCAGTGCCATACAATAGGTGCAATCTGTGCTTAGGTGTAAAATATAATCCATTTAATAAACACACGTTCATGTATTCTTATCGCTTGTTAATTAGGTTGTTTAGTATACAATGCACATGACCTCATCTAGCTTCACCGATTCCACATATTGTCTAGGCATCCACACCGATTACCCTTGACGTGGGCATCCATATGCCGATTACTCTTGACGTACAGGCATCCATTGCTTATTCCCCGTAACAAATGGGCATCGGCCACCGATGTTGCTGGTGCCGGGATGATATAAACAATGCAATAACAGTAACAACACTTAGTCATGGCATTTATATACAAACAATCCTATTTAAGTTTATGGATCCATATCTTAAGGGTTCATTATGCGAATATTCATTTCATCAATTCCACATTAAGTGTAAGATGCACTCATGCATGAAAAATCCTCAATGGTAGCCTGTGGCCTTACCCGAATCAATCTTGGGCCAAGCCCTCTTTCATTTTTCATGGAATCTCGGGCCACTGACCTCCATAAAATACAATAATAACGGGCCACTGCCCTTCCCATATCATGATCACAATACATATGGTATGCTAAACAAATGGGCCAATGCCCTAAAATAAATTGCATGCTTACAAATATAATCAAACAATAACAAATGCATTTTCAACAGAAAACCTCACAATTCATGGCCTACTTGGCAACCTAAGCCCCCAACTTTTTGGATACAGGTGCAACTTGAATTTGGCTTTGGTTTTCTACTTCCAAGGGTCATTTGGAAGGTGTTCCAAGTGGTAGAATCAATTTATCCCACTTCTATAAGAATCTAGAACGTAAACTCTCTATAAAATCTATTTTAGGAAAACGTACCCAAAATCTTTGTTATTTGAAATTTTGAGATAATTCCAGTTGGTACATTGTAACGCCCAGAATCCGGGTTACGTATCAGAACCGTAACTCGTACCCGAGGTGTTAGATAAATACAACCACAGGATCTATATCAGAGTGTAAAAGACATGAAATTGCATTTTATTATCATCAACAACAATATCAGAGTTTGCCACTAATACCCAATCACCAATCCACAATTAAAGAAAGAATTATATTTCAAAGTTTACTCACTATATCAAATGTAATCAACAACTAAAGATATCTCTCAATTGTCACTCAACAAAATAATCCTCTCACCTATACTCGGGGTAATCCGCGACTGGCTACCCCACAGATATCGTCCTCACCAGGATCTAAAAACAAAACAAAACAAAACATAATGAGATACGAATATCCCAACAAGTAGCATATGCATGCATAAAACATTTAATAACAGTTTTAGAACATGCTTCCGAATTAAACATGCTTAAATAACGATAAATCACCTTATCAGTTAAACCGAATAATCCGAAACCATATATATACTGATAAAAGGAAAAGATTACAATCACTGTATAACAGAAATCCATAACGTGCAATCATTAGAAATAAGTCCCGGGTGGACTCATGAAATAAACCGCCTTTAACTAGTGTAAAACCAAGCTCACTATGCCACCTCCCGGCTTATGTGCGAAGCCGAGCTACACGGTCATCGACTTATTGTGGGAGAACCCATTCAGATATAGTAATGGGTTGACATGTACTATCCTAACATAGCAGCAGCCAACCAGATACAAAGAAGGCCTCATCGAGCTACACGATGGAAACACGTGCGTTAACAAGGTATTACAACTAGCAAAGATCAATCTATTCCACTACCTAGCTCTTAACTTGAGAAATGTGGATCCACACTGAGCTATGCCATCTAGACTCAAAACCAAAAATTAAAATAACCAAACAAATTTAATAGTGCCAATCAATCATCATCACCCTCCAAGATACATGGAGTAAACCAATCTTCTCTCCAAGGTACATGGAAAGGTTCCAAATTCATTCTGAGATACACGGAAGTAAGTAACATCTTCAAATTAGAAATGACAAAATTATCCTCCAAATAAATGGAGAATTCCCAATAATCAGCTTTATTCCCGAACCAAATTGTTTAAAGTCTTTTGTCCAAAATATTGCATAAAGTACCCTTTTAGTCAAAAGTTTTCAAAATTGACAAATCTCGGTTAAACCGGCAAAACTTTGTATCTAAACCTGAATTTAACTTCACTCTTGAAATCAGAACTTTTATAAATTTTCTTTTACCGCAAAACAAAAATTTACATGCCGAGTTTATACTTATGTTACTCTTATTTAGCCTAAAATCTTCAATGCCTTTCTTAGTATTTCTTATTTTATCTAAACACCCCATTAACTTCATTTACTGTAATTATTCAACATTCCATTGACCACCACCAGAATTTAGAACATATCATCCTTAATCTTATATAATCTGCATAATCGCTAAAACAATGTAATTCGTACTGGCACCACTTCACTTATCTAACTCACCCTTTATTTACCTACATTTTCTGGGTTCAGCAGTTACAACCACCAATAGGAATCTACTTTCGTATATTTTAGTACACTCCACCCCTTTAATCACTTCTATTTACTGCTGCCGACCATTTCATCATGAATATTCTACCATCTTCCAAAAATAAGAGTTTACTAGAATTCAGATTTCCTAAAGACATCACAAGACTATGAATGAATAACATTTTCTACATAACCAACTCACACTATAATATACTCAGCTCCAGCACATAACATTAACCTCAATTACCTAATTTACACCTACTTGAGCTCCTAACATACTTTCCTAATTCCCCTTTAATATAGTTACTACCAATTTTGTTTTAAAAGAGCTAAAAGAGTGATGGCGCCAACTTCTGGTTTTTTTCCTATTAACTTAACTTCAAATCTGATCCCCATTTCTAGAGTATCCCCTTCCATTAAAAGTCCAGCAATAAACATTTAATAAAATTCCTAAGAAATCCCCAAAGTAACATTTAACAACAATATATATATGAGCTGAAAATAAGCTGAATAACAACACCTAAAATATTGGAAATTGATTGAGCACCACTCGGCCATGCTCAACAGACCTAGGCACCAACAACCTATTTCAATACTATTCCATGCAACAATCAAAAATTCTTTAGGACTGAACTAGAGCTTCACTCACAAATTACTTCCAAAATATTCCTAAGTCTTCACTTCATGTATTTAACCCACTTTGGGTTTAATTAAGTCATTCAGACCATAACACAAACAGCAGCCACTCATATCCATTCATTTAAAAATTCTGCCATATCAATATGAATTTAATCTCCAATCGATCTAATCCATTCATTCTCCTCTTCTTCATTCCACATACAATTCAATTCACCTAATAAATCAGCTGTAAAACCCCGAATTTTCCTTAAATAATAAATTAAATTAATAAATAATATTATTGAGAGTTATAATTGATGGAAATATTTTATTATTGTAGGGGATGATTTAATTAGTGGAGATCCAGAATTAGATGCAGATCTGACCGTCCAATCATGAGATATCGAGGTATGTGTTCTGATTGGGCGTGTGTATGGAGTTTTGTGTATGTGAGATACATGGGATTGGAGAATATAAATATTAGTTTAATAACCTAAACAAATACACGTTCGTATTCTCACTCGTCTACTTCAGCCGCAAGCGACAAACACGATCGAGCAACTGAGGAAGAAGGAGAAGGAGAAGGAGGAAGAAAGGACTGGGTTTTGATGTTCTTCATCGTCCAGGGTTTTGCTGGGTGATAGAGAATCATTGTTTAGAGAAGAGAGGAAGAGGAACGCACTGTCAAGAGGTAGGTGACACTGTTTTGTTCGATTGATTTGTATTTACGTTCGTTTAATCGCAAAAGCATGTTTTTATGATATGTAATGATGTATATAGTTAGATAATCATGTTATAAATATGTTAGAATAAGTTTAGATAAGAAAAATCACGTTTTGGAATTGATTCTGTTCGTTTTCAAATGACCGCCGACCTCGACTGTGCTAGGCGATCATCGGCGCTAGTTATAAACTGTAGACCGCTGGAAGATGTACCGTCGGCGTTCGATTTTGAACTACCGCCGACCATAGACCGCCGGGGAGATCATGAGCGATCCTAGGCGCTCTGTTCAGATTTTGCAGATTTTCAAAATTTCACACCCTGATTCAATTCCAAACTATTTTTAGACAATTTTAATGATTAAATAAGATGTTTTAAGACTAAAATAAATTATCTAATTCCCTGTTTTACAGAAAAATAAATTAAGAAGAAATTTAGGACATTAGTTGCCAAACTTTGAAAGAAATGGAGAAACCTAGTTTTTAGAAAACCTAACTAGTATTTAATTACTAGAACATCTTCTAAATGACACTATAAACCAGAAAACTTTATAAAGAGAATTCAGAACTCAGATGACCGAATATTGAAGTAATTGACAGATTTAACCTTTATATGCCGCTAGGCACCAACCCTTATAGAAATATTATATTTTAGGGAATTTTGGAGTCTAGTGGGCATAGCTGGTTATGGATCCATAGTTGTTGCTAGATAGCTGAGGGATATGTCATTTGAGTTGAGTTACTCCTATATGCGACACGCTTCCTTTGCAAGTTAGTTTGTCTGGGAAGATCCTATGTCTAGAGGGACACCCCAGTGAGCCGCTGGTGATTCCCTGTATATGTGGATAAGCGACCATCTCCATGTATTGATTCTGGTGCTGCATGCTGGTGGTACATGCCAACTCTGATGGGTACGTGTGCAATAAGTCGGTGACTACGGCTCTTGTCTAAGCTGCGCTGCATGGGACTTGAGTATCATTAGTAGCATTGCTCCAAAGCCGCACGGTGGTATAGCAATTGGTTGAGAATCATCTCAAAAGGTTTATTTATCTTTGTGAGTCCTACAATGACACTAAAATCACAATACTTATTATTATTATTGTATACATGCTGGAGGCATGTGATTGAGATATTAATCGGATGTGACTGTTTAGTGCATCCTAACAAAGTATGAACGAGGTTATTGATTTTGATATTGGATTCTTATAATAGAACTTGATAGAATTCATCTTTAGAACTATTTATCATATTGTTTTGTATTCATGAATGATACGAATGATTATACGAGCCTACTTAGTCGATATTGCTTAATCGTGCATGAACTGTTATTTTACTTATATGAACTGTTTAATCATGCATGTGTTACCTACTGGGATATTCATATCTCACCCTACTTTTATTTCATTTTTCAGTTGATACGCGAGAGGGGGATCTTAGTGATTTCTAGGGAGAGGTAGCTGAGTATACACCGGAGGATTACTTTTATCCGGATCTTGTTTGAGGTGGATGATTTATTTAGACTTAGTCATATTTGATAGACTATTTTTCATTTGGATTTGATGTACTAGAGAGATGAGAGAGATAGTAACCATTTTATTTTACCAGACTTTGATATTAATGATTGATGATCAACCTAAATGTTTATTTGAGGATTTTAGACTACACTTCCACACATACTTGTTGCCACAATTCTGATAGTATAATAAAGTGAATGGATTTTATTTCTTTGGTCTGGTATATTATTGATGATGTATATGATATGGGCCAGTAACACCTTGGATTTGGTTGTTGAACTAAATTCGGGTTGTTACAGTAGCAAACCGGGTTCGGGTTGGGTGCCGGTTTGCACTAACCCGGGTTCGGGGCGTTACATAAGCAACATTACCTTTAATTCTTGTTTGAACCAAATTCAGAAACTGTTCATGCCCAGGCGTCCATGATTAACCAGAAACAGGGAAGACCAATTACTTATGCTAATTCAGTACATCATTTCAATTGGAAACATCTAAACCAATTCAATTTATGTTACTTACAACTTGACGTCCATGCCATTACCAAACAAAAACCTAAGTTCAATTCATTTATCATAATTTGATTTAATTAAACAACCAAAACAATTTGCACAAACATGGTCGCTCATGCATTCACTTCAATCGAGAATCAACAAACAATCTTACGACTACTGAATATGTATACCACCTGATAAATTCCATCATCAATAATTCAATAATCAACTACATAAACAGTAAACCTACTGTTGGATGTAATTAAATCAACACCACTACTGCTCAATGCCTAGACACAAGAATTTTGGTAAAACAGAGAATCTGCTAATCTCTAGTTCATGGCTGAAACTAAATCCAATTTTAAATCATCTAAAACGAAATAATTTGTGCTACTTACATGATTATGCAATTCCATAAATCTGAACCCTCTCAATCGGCATGCACAACTCCCAAATTAAAAATCAATTTAGCCGCCCTCTTCCTCTGTCCTTTGAGCTTCAATCCGAACAAAAGAAATCAGATCTGAGATTTGATTTCGAATTACAATAAGACTTAACCAGAACCTCAATCCAAATGCTAATCTCCTAATTTTTTTTTTTTGGGTAGTCAACACGACAAAATGCTAATCTCCTAATTGAGTTAAAAGAAGAACTCACCTGCTCCAATTGCAATTTCCAGCCTAACTCAGGTGCTGCTGGAAATGCTCTTCACTCCTCTTGGACAGCAAACAAACAACCACAACAAATTTCTCTTGAGCAGTTCTAAATCTCCAGATCTGGCCCAGAACCCTATCTCCTTCTCCTCTTTTCTGAGAGCTCCCAAGTTCAGTTCGTTCAATGCAAAACCAGCAACTGAATTTTTTTCCACTTAAGCTTATATAGTTGTCGCCCAGTAGCAATTCATCCATGCTCACATGAGTGCCACTCCACCACATCTCTCCTACATCAGCAGCTTTATTTAGTTTTACACACTCACTTTCCACATCAACAAACCAACTTAAATCTCGCAATAACACTACATACATTTTTCCCTTACCTTAATAGATAAAAGTTCTCCAAGATGATTCACCCGGATATTAATTTAAGTCCATATGGTCTCCTTTTCTGCAAAATCCACCAATTAGTTTTTAGTTAAGATACTAAACTAATAATTTTTATTTTCATAAAAATTAGGGATTTTACATCCTTCCCTCCTACAAAAAAAATTTCGTCCTCGAAATTTACCTCATGAAGAAATAAATAGATCCGGATATTTCTGCTTCATCTCCTCCTCTCTCTCCCATGTAGCCTCCTCGGTCGAATGATTCTGCCATAACACCTTCACCAAAGGTATCACTTTGGTTCGCAAAACTTGATCACGTCGATCTAAAATCTGAACCGGAACCTCCACATAGGATAAGTCCTCCCGAATCGCCAAAGGCTCCACATTAATCACATGACTCGGGTCTGGCACAAATCCTCTCAGCATAGAAATGTGAAATACGTCATGTACTCTACCCAACTGCGTCGATAACGCTAGACGATATGCAACTAGATTCACCTTCTTTACTATCTCGAATGGCCCAATAAATCTCGGAGTATTTGCCCTTTTTACCAAATCTCATAATACCCTTCGAAGGTGATATCTTAAGAAACACATGATCCCCGACCTCAAATTCCAAGTCATGCCACCTATCATCCGCATAGCTCTTCTGACGGCTCTGAGCGGTCAATAACCGCTGCCTGATCAAGTTCACTTTCTCAACACTATCTTGCACAATCTGAGGGCCTAGACACTACCTCTCACCAACCTCCTCCCAGCAAACAAGTGATCTACATGTACGACCATACAACGTCTCAAATGGTGCCATCTGTATACTGGTGATAGCTATTATTATTAGCGAACTCCACTAGGTGTAGGTGATTGCTCCAATTACCACCCCAATCCAATACACAACAGCGTAACATATCCTCTAGAATCTGTATGGTCCGCTCAGACTGACCATCCGTCTGTGGGTGATAACTTGTGCTGAAACACAGTTTAGTGCATAAGGTCTCTTGAAAACTCTGCCAAAACTGTGAAGTAAAACGGGAATCTCAGTCAGATACAATCGATACTGGAACTCCATGAAACCGAACTATCTCCATCATGTACATCTCTACAATGGATGCCAAATTCTGTGTGGTACGATAAGGCAAGAAATGGGCTGATTTCGTCAACCGATCTACTATCACCCATATAGCATCCTGCTTCTTCTGTGTAACCGGCAACCCATTAAAAAAGTCCATGGTGATGTGTTCCCACTTCTACTCAAGAACAGGCAATGAGTGTAACAACCCTGGAGGTCTACGATGCTCCGCTTTTACTTGCTGGCACACCAAGCATCTAGATACGTACTCGGCTACATCCTTCTTCATCCCTAACCACCAGTACACATTCCTCAGATTTCTATACATCTTGGTACTACTGGGATGAACTGCATATCTGGACTTATGGCTCTCGTCCAATATGACTGTGCGCGCCCGATTTCGGTCGCACGACGAGGCGCACGTAAAATGATGCGTGCCTCGGGATTGTTTGGAGTCGCCACTGCCTGATGGGGTGCAGGCAGACACCTGGGTGCCTAAGTTCTTCTATTAAGGCTTGGTCTGCGGCTTGAAATTCTAAGTAGGTTCTCGGTTGCAGTCTGGGGAAGTCCGTAGACATCCCAGTCCACCGGTCAAGTGACGGGTCCCATAGGTTTCCCTAGTGTGAGTCAACTTTGGTCTCTCACTCACCCGATTCCTATTCCAGCATTCAATTTGGTTAAGTCTGGCGGGACCACCAAAGTGGTGTGGGTCCCTTTACTTGATTTTATCTTCTTTAGTTAGAATGATCTGGGTCTGGTGGGGTGGGCCCCGTTGGAAGGCCCACGGTATCCCTTGGTGGGCCAAGTGTGGCCCACATGTTCCTTGGTGGGCCAAGTGTGGCCCTTGGGACTTTGGTTTAATTTGAACTGATTTTATTTAAAAGTTCAAGTTTGATTATTTAATGATTTTCATTCAAAGTGGGTCAGATTGCTTTGCGGACCCCTAGGTGGGCCCCACAGTTGCAGCCAAGTGATTCATTGGGTTTATCTTGATTGGTTTCAAAAATGGGCCAAGCCTTGGGCTTGGGGCCCTTTACCCGGGCTTGGGCTTGAAAGCCCAAGACTTCCTAGGTTAGGGTTTTGAAACCCTAACCTTGCTTGGTGCAATGGGCTTGGTGGGCCCGACAGGGCCCGCCCGTGGTCTCGACCAATCCACAACCTAATTTAAGCATGTATGCCCCACCTAGGGCTTGGGTGGGCCTCAAATGGTCCGGCCCACTCAAATATTTTAATTATTTTATTTTAGCACAATTCAATGGTTCAGGCTAGGGTGGGCCCCGTTGGAAGGCCCACTAGAAATCAAGTTAGACCGAGTGGTCTGAGTCCCATGTTGGGTTTTCCGGGTTTTCCGGGTGACCCGGAAAACCCTATTGGCTCATTTGGTTCCGTTTGAGAATTCCATTAACACCCAGCAAAAATTACAGAATATGCAGAAAACTAACATTTACCCAAAAGAGACCGGCTCATTATGTTGGTTCCAAGGGGAGGTACCCGGGGCCCCTGTGGACGGAGCGAAGCGGAGCCCACGGGGCAAGGTACCTCCTTGTACCAAGGAACGAGTTGGACGTGCGGCGAACAACGGGGTTGGGGGTGCAGGGGGCGAAGCCCCCGCGGTACAGTAAAGGGCATTTTCGGGATTTTTCAAAAATATAGCAATTCGGCATGTTTTAGGGATATGCGTCGACCTCAGGCACTAGGCGCGAGGTCGGCACAGGCTGGGCGGATCGAAAAAACCCGCGAAGCGCAAAAAACGCTCGCGCGAAGTCGGCGGGAGCTTCGCGCGAAGTCAACGGACACCCGAGGCTCTCTGTTTAATTTTTAAACTCCATTTTTAAGGTTTTGAAGCTCTGTAACTGGTTTTTAAGCTCTCTAAGCCCTCCCAGGGCTTCGACCACTCCCCAAAAGATACTTAAACTTGTATTGGGATTAATCTAACCTAAGTTATGAGGATCAAATCTCTTTACAAACCTACGAATCCGAACACCAAACACTACAGAACATGAATAAACTTCCGAAATCAAAACCGTAACTAACAGAACATGATTATGAAGAAGGGAACAGGGGGGTTTTATGGGGTTACAACAACAGAGATGGAGAAATCATGGGGAACATGCCCCCCTCTCGAATCAAACAAACAAGTAATAGCAATGAAAAGAACAAAAATGCTAGAAAACAAGATATCGCAATGACATTTTTTATTTTGGACAAGAGTTTGTCAGGAACATTACCTGGGTGTTTCAACACCTCTTCGAAGTGGGTGGAGCCTCCTTGGAGCGTGCGAGCAGCCACCGGATCAACACCTCTCCCCACCAACGGCACGATCTCCTCCGGGTTTGACAAGGAAGGAGAGGAAGAGAGGGAATGGGGTCGGAGGGGCTTCTGTCAAAGGGTTTGTTTGTGGAGGCCAGGAGAGGTAAGCCGAGAGGGTTTTGAGCAAGGGGGAATGGGGAAGAAGGCTCAAGCAAAGGGAGCCGACACCCAGAAATCCCGAACCCCAAAAATCCCCCCCAACCTTCGAACGCCAAAGAACAGGCCAACCTTCAAATCACCAACCAAAAAAGTCCAACCCAAAAACAGCCAACCCCCAAAATCTTCCCCCCCCCCCCCCCCCCTTTAACTTTCTTTTTCCACCCAAAATCTTCCAACCCTTTGCGCGAGCACTCGCGCGGATCATATAGGTGAGGGAGGAGGGGTATCCACTCACTTAAAAAAGTGGGATCCGCTCAACTTGAGCTGAGCGCATACCCGGTTGCCACGACCGCTCGAGCGACCATATGATGAAAAATCATTAAATGCGGCCGCTCGTTTGTCTAAAAAATCCGGAAATTAAGATTTAGTCCCTGGCAATTTTCAATTTAATCTGATATTCTCGGATTTTTACAGATTTAGTCCCTGCGATATTTCGTATATTTGGATATTTACGGATTTGATCCCCGAGATATTTTCCTGCGCAACTCACCACGTGTGCAGCTTTTTGCTACGTGCACAGATTGTCAGTTTTGCTGCTCGGGAATTTCGTCAGCTCATAGAAACTTCATCCGGACCCCGATTCCTGCAAACTCAGTTGCATTGGAACTATGTCGAGATTCTCTATCCAATGACCTAGGGGTAGGCCTCTGGATCGGATTTTAGCAGAAAGTCAACTTTTGGCTCTGCTTAAGTTTGACCGCCCGCAGAACCTTCATCCGGACCCCGATTCCTGCAAACTCAGTTGCGTTGGAACCGTGTCGAGATTCTCTATCCAATGACCTAGGGGTAGGCCTCTGGATCGGATTTTAGCAGAAAGTCAACTTTTGGCTCTGCTCAAGTTTGACTGCCCGCAGAACCTTCATCCGGACCCCGACTCCTGCAAACTCAGTTGCGTTGGAACCGTGTCGAGATTCTCTATCCAATGACCTAGGGGTAGGCCTCTGGATCGGATTTTAGCAGAAAGTCAACTTTTGGCTCTGCTCAAGTTTGACCGCCCGCAGAACCCTCATCCGGACTCCGATTCCTGCAAACTCAGTTGCGTTGGAACTGTGTCGGGATTCTCTATCCAATGATATAGAGGTAAGAACCTGGATCGGATTTTAGCAAAAAGTCAACTTTTGGCTCTACTCAAGTTTGACCACCCGCAGAACCTTCATCCGGACTCCGATTCCTGCAAACTCAGTTGCGTTGGAATCGTGTCAAGATTCTCTATCCAGTGATATAAAGCAAGGTGGCCAAATTTCTCTTGATCAAAAAGTCAACTTTTTGTCCCCTCGGGGTTTGACTTTCTGCCAGGGTTTTCATTTTCAGCAATTCCAGGGGTGCAAAAATAAGGTGCTTACAATGACTCTGCGGATCTCTGCATCATCAGGTATACAAATCCTACCCCTGAACCTCAATAAACCATCTCTGAACTCAAACTCTCTGGCAGTCTCATCACCTTTCCCTACCAACTCTCTGGTATGCCTCAAATCTGAATCTAATAACTGCCTCTCCCAAATGCGCTAGATCAAATCCAGCTCTACATGCACTCGTGCTAAAATCCGACCAACACCCTCAGATACAAACTCACCCAGCCAATCTCTGACAGTATCTAGCAATCAACGAAGCAAAACCTCCTAGCTCCAATTGCAACCCACGAACAACACTCTTGCTTCCCTTTTGGTTGTTTTCTCCATGAATCCCACCAAGAAACCCAAACGAAAATCATACCAACTTGGGTTTTTCTTCTTCTTTTCTTGCAAGAATATTTCCTCACACTTGGCTAATTAGATGGGTGGTGGAAGGATGAGAAGTGGAAGATGAGAGTAGAGAGTGGGAGAGGAGAAGAGAGTGAAGAAGAAGATGTAGAGAATAAGAGTGGGGGTTAGGTTCATACGAATGGGACAATGTGGGCTTTCTCATACTTTAGGCAATTTCTCCCAAAACTTTCCAAGGCAACTTCCAGTTTTGCCTTTCTCTCTTCAAACACTAACAATCACCATCTTGCCACTCCTTCTACTGCACACAAATTTACTATTTAGCTATTTTTCGTCTCAACAATTAAATTTATTTACTAGTCTCAGGATTTCTTACCTTTATCCATTTTTTACGAGCTTGGACTTAGCCACTTGGCTGGCTTCAAGTCTGGGCTTCTCCAACTTCACCTATACAATAAATTACATTGTTTAGGGCGTGCCAATGGTATAGAAATCCGGGGTGTCACAAAATCAATTTTAAACAAACTCTAGAATTAAAACTTTCTTTCAAGTCAAAACAAGATATATTTCACTAGAACGTACCCAAAACTTTGTATAATTTTTATAAAATTAATCGACCACTGAAAACAACTCATAAACACCCAAATCTTATTTGTACATGTGTTTGATTTGTCTAAAAATCATTTTATAATAAAAATCTAGGTATATTTCTCAAAATTAGAAAATTTGGGTTGGGCGCTCAATAGATTGCTCAACCCCTTATGTCTAGCAATCTCATAAATCAATTTTTTCTAACGGGCGCTCAACAGATCACTAAAAGTGATCTATTGAGCGCTCTTTGAAATAAAACAAAATAAAACAGAAAAACGAGCGCTCAACAGATCGCTTAGGCGATCCTTTATTTAACATGGGCATTCAACAAATCACTTAGGCGATCCTTTATTTAACTTGGGGGCTCAACAGATCGCTCAAGCAATCCTATCAGGCGCTCATACAAAATCACAATTTCTAGTTTTCTTTAATTCGTGAAATTTTATTCTAAATCCGAATAACATCAAACCAACTCCTCAAATCACTTCTAAATCATATATTTTCAACCTCTAAATATGTTAGATCATTCCAAATACATCTAAACATAGATTTACAATAAATCTAAATCAAAACCTAAGGAAACTCAATACTTTAAACATGCTCGCCAGTTTTCATAAACCACATGTAAGATCAATCGAACCCATGAAATCTATTGTATAAAATATAAAATACATGATTTAGTATCTCAAATCATCATATATTAATTCTATATCAAACCCAAACGTTTAAACCTAAAATCATGCAAAGATTAAACAAAACTGGGTGTTACAACTTGCTACAAAACGCAAAATCCTTCTCTTCAAGGTATAGCCGAAATTCTGCTACTATCGCACCCCTCTAGAGACTTCATAACACCATCTCCACCGTTTAGATAGAAGCTCCACTAGTCGTGAACAAAACCATCAAATTTGAGGCCAATCCAATGGTTGAATCTCTTCCGATCTAACTTTGATGAATGCTAGTCAGAGGTTTCTATAACACTTTCTCTTTCTAAATTCCCCAAACGTGAAAGCCCTACTATCTCCTCTTTTTCCTCTATATGATTTTATTAAAAGAAACCCTATCTCTTCCCTAAAGCCTCCCTTTTATATGCTCATCCAAAATAGAAGTCTTAATAGGGTTTGGAAACTTTCTAACTAACCCCACTAGGATTCCTAATCTCACTTAGAAGCTTTTCCTAATCTTTCACAACTCCTCTATCTAATTCTTCCCTCTTAATACTAAATAAGAGAAACTTCTATTTTTCCTAATTTTCGTGCTAATTATTTCCCTTATTTTTAAATATTTCAAAAACACCCCAAAACTCCCCAAAACTTCTATTTTCCTCAACTTAAAGCTCATAACCAACTATAATTACTAATATGCCCTTTTCCCACATATTAAGCTATAAATATCATTATTCATAGTCAATTTAAACCCAACTTAGGTCTAACATAATTTCTCAAGTCTAATAATAATTTAATTAATCAATTTAATTATTCACCAATAATTAGTAGGAATTGACCAAAATACCCTTCTATTGATAATTTCATATCTACCCATTGGATTTCTTCTAAAATTTCCAAATTTATTATCTATAGTATTATTGGCTATAATACGCACTTAGATTAATACCTATCTTTCCCAAATTTCATATTTAACTTACTTTCCAATTATTCTAAATTAATTCTTCCTATTACTATTAATTAAAGTCAAATCTATAATTAATCTTCCAATTAATTTAAATTACTATTCCCATTCCCAATAACTCGTAATTACTATCATTTATTTAATTACTAATATATACATACTTGGAACATAATGCTAATCCTCCAATACTTGGATTAATTCTTTATTCCTTAATTTTTTTCAGGTTTATCTAATATTTAGATTTATTTATTATATTACTATATTCAAAAATTCGGGGTTTTACTGTAAAACCCTGGAATTTGAGAAAATTTTAATTAAGATTAAAATATATTAAGTAAGACCAAATAGTGGATTAAAATTTGGTCAAACCAATTGGTTTGGGTGGGTTGGTTAGTTTAGTGGTTTAATAGGGTTTGGTTCAATTTATTGAACCAGTTTTTGTTTAATGGCTTAAAATACAACTTATGTTTAATAAAAGAACTATCGGTTCCTTCATTTGAGAGGTTAGGCGTTAGGGTTAGCAGAGAAGGGGGAAGTCGCAAGGAGGAGAAAGAAGAAGAAGAAGGAGGAAGAAGAGAAAAGAAGAAAGAAAAAAAGAAGGAGAAAAAGGGATTTCATCTGGTCATTTGTGTGATTTCATCTGGTCGTTTGTGTGAGGGTTAAACATAGAAGAGAAAAAGGGGAGAAGAAGGAGAAGAAGAAGGGAAGAAGAAGAGAAGAAGATTTTGGGCAATTGGAGTGTGGATTTTGCAAAATCTGGTAAGTAGCATTTTATTCAGTCGATTTTTGTTTGTTTTATAAGATTGCAACATGCGTTAACTCTCCATGTTGTTGCTATGAACAGATTTTTAAATTTCCTTTGTTCTTTGATAACTTAATTGTTATGATAGCTTATTAGATGGCTTTTGAGTAGGATTGAATTTGAGTTTTCGGGTTACAATACAACAGTCAAAATAGAGCCGTCGTGTGTTTGAAAATTTTGTTTTTCTTCTTCTGAAATTCCTTTCTAATGTTTCCTTCTTAATTTGATTGGGTTCTGCTTAGGTTCCCTTAATTTGATTTAGGTTAATCTGGGTTTTGATGGCATGGTGTAAGAAAATTCTGTTTTAGTTTAGTTTTGGATTTAGGTTCTGATTTTAGGTTCTAAGTGGGCATGAGAGTTTAACTTAGGTTCTGATTTTACGTCTGATTTGGCATGTGAAAAATATCGATTTTAGATTCTGATTTAGGCTGAGAAAGTGAAACTTGTCTATGCTACCCTCTGTTAGAGAAAATTGTTGAAACCCCCGGTAAGCACTTTTGCTTGAAGACTTGTGGTTGGCAAATGAAAAAGGGAAACTTAAGATGGGAGAATCTTCACTAGCCTTTGAGGTCACTGAATCAGCAATTGAATTTGTTATTTCCTCAAGGTACTTTGATTCCTAAAATGACTTCTTGACCTTGCATTGCCATGTATTAAAAGTTGTGAGGTAATTCTCTTCTTGTTGGTTCCTTATTGCACTTAGGATACATTCTATTCTTCATCGGTAAAAGTAATCAATTTTGTAATCTTGGATCAATGACTTACAAGGAAGAAGTTGTTGATTAGGATGTTGTGCATAGAATGAGAATTAGATGGCGGTGAGAGGCGTAGCCCTTTAAGTTGTTGATTATATTGTGCATATAGCAAGAGAAACTACTATACTTTTATAAGTGGAATTACAATAGTTGGAAGTGAAACTAGAAGTTAACACAGCAGCCCCTCTGTTACATTGTCTTAAATTTGTGAAGTTTTTGATGGCTTGCGAGGGCTGGTAATCTTTGCATAAAAATTCATATTAGTAGTCTAGAATTTAGTTTAGGATATTTGTAGTTGAATAGAAGCAGTTTAGAACAAATTAGAACTCCGGTTAGTGCAAGAAAAATCAAGAAACGTTGCTGGTTTACGTCCATTAGATTTCACAGTTGTTTTAACCACTTATAGTAAAATAGCCATAACTTCCTGTAGGAAACTCTGAATTACAAACCGTTTGTTGCGCTGGAAACTAGACTCATAAATTTTTCCAATGATATATAGAACGAATACCAATTCTTTATAGATTATATCAGGTTTAGCATTCAATTAACTAGTTAAAATTAGATCTGCAGAGTAAACAGCGATTACAAACCAACCATGGATATTTTGTATTGGTTTTCTCCAAACATGAAATTGATTTACTTCTAACTTGTGTTCAAGAAGTGGTTTATAAAATTATTCTTAACCTTTATTCATTAATGATTTGGTTTGATAAAATGTTTTGAGTTGTGTGATTGGAAATCGAAGCTGAGGCTTCTTGCTAGTTGAGAAAGGCTATGAGCCTATGGCATCCCGAAAGGCAAAAATGGCCTAGGGATTTAAATAGTAAGTGAACAACGAGGTTTACTTGGTTATGGTTGGTATTTGACAGATGGTTTTTGATGGGTTTTGTTTAGTAAAATGTCTAAATGGTTATTTATGATTTTATATGAGTCTAGGCAGCATAGAGGGTTGTGGATCCACAGTCAATCTAGATCAGGCTTTAGTGATGGCTTGTCGAGTTAATACTCCGGGCCAATTGCGTACCACCGTGTGGGATCGGTGAGGCCTTCGCGTGAGATCGATGAGCTGCAGCGTGCCAGCCCATGCATGGGCGCTCCACTCGTGCGATGACGGTGCGCGGCTTCGATGACGGGTAGTGAGGTGGCAAACCGGCTAAGAATAGTTAACCCGATTTACAAACACACTAATCCATGAGTCCTGCACAGACACTTTATTTCTGTAATCGTATTGTTATACGTGGGTTGTTCTTCGCATGACTTTTGATGGAATTGAACGTATGATATGTAGCATGTTAGATTATTATTTGAAATTGCATAAATTGTTTATAACATGCATTCTGCTACTTACTGAAACATTAGTCTCACGTGAGTTTTGTTTTACCGGTTTTGTTTTCAGATCCTACGAGTGAGATGCGTAGCGGGGCAGAATTTGAGGGTTATCCGGAATACAAGCCGGAAGACTACTATCATCCTGACTAGAGGTTGAGAAGGCAAAAATTTTTGGATAGTCGTATATGTCAATTTTTGGAACTGTATATAATGTATATATAAAGAAGGAGAGTTGAGAGATAGTTTAACCTTGGATCATGGTTTATTTTGGCTATGTTAGTGTTTAGTTTATATATAATGTTGATATATAGACTGTGATCTATCAAGCATCAGGGGTGTCGCCCAACCTTGTAATTACAGACGTTATATAGCAGTTTTTTTGAAAATTTTAGGATTATATTATAATTGTCTTAGTTAGTTCTTAAGATTTTTCATCTCGCTTTTGGCCCTAAAATAGCCCTCGGGAGCCAGCATGAACCCTACTCGGGTGGACCTGGTTCCGGGGTGCTACAGAAATGGTATCAGAGAGAAATTGATCCAATCTAGGAATTAGAAGCCTTAAAGGTGGTTTATGGGGATGAGTGTACGCTAGATAGACCCCTCTAAGTTATTGTGATTAGGATAAAAGCTCTTGTGTTTAATTGAGTTTCTTTGTACTGTAGTTGAGTATGACAAGGTGAGGTAGACCTCGTAGAGCAGCAGCAGCAGACTATGTGCCTGCTGAGAAACCGGCGGAAGTGCCAGCAAGAGCACCAGTTAATATTAATGTTCCAATGGATGCTCCACCTGATGCCCCAGCTCCTACAGTTCAGATGGATACTGTATGGAGGGTTTTTTGGACAGGTCTTAGCCTTGTTCCAGCAGCAAGCTACTATGAATCATCAGTATGGGCAGTACATAAACCAGCCCGGAAATCATGGGGAGCAAGGGCAAGAAGGAGAGGATCACGCACCGAATGCAATGAGGGAGTTTAAGAAGATGTCCCCACCTTCCTTTCATGGTCATGCTAATCCCATGGAAGCAGAAAGATGGCTTATGCGCATCGAGAAAATCTTCGAGGCAATTGAATGCAGAGAAGATTGCAAGGTTAGATTAGGGAGCTATGTACTTGAGGGGGAGGCAGAGCACTGGTGGAGGTCTATACGGAGAGAGGTGACTGAAGCAGGGATTCCTTTGACTTGGGAGGGATTCAAGGACCACTTTTACCTTTGCAATTTTCTGGAGGAGGTGAGAATCCAAAAGGAGTCTGAGTTTCTAAATATTTCTCAAGGAAGCCTGAGTATAGCTCAGTATGAAGAGCAATTCTTAGAGTTGTCTCGGTTTGCTCCACACTTGGTAGACACAGAGGCCAAGAAGACTAGACATTTTGAGAGAGGTTTGAGGCCCGACATTAAGGAACAAGTGGAGATATTTCTAAGTAGCAGTTTTCGCGAGATTGTCCGTAGATCATCAATGGCAAAGAAAGCTACCACTCAAAGGATGGGAGAGATGGCAGGAAGGAGAGTGCCACCTCGACAGACTAGTGAGCAGAGGTACTCTGGAGATAAAAGGCAGAGAATAGGCTACCCAGATCAAAGGAGGTATTCGGAGGGAGCAGGGTCTTACGAAGGGCAAAGTGGTAGGCCCATTGATGGTGGCTGTCCTAGATGCCGACAATTCCACATCCCTGATCCATGTTTCGCTCCACCTGGGCTTGTTATCGATGTGGATGGCATGGACACCGCATGGCGGAGTGCCCGCATCCTGCCATTTACCAAAGGTTAAAGGCCAGACCGGTGCAGCCTATTGCAGCACCACCTTTTACTGTAGTGCCTTCTCGTTTCCAGAGACAACGTTAAAATCAAAGAGCACCAGTAGGCCCAAGGCAGCAAGATAGGCCGGTAGGCATAAGGGGACCACAAAGAATTGATCAAAGGCCACAGCCTACAGCTCCACAACCATAACCTCAAGCTAGAGCCTTTGCCATCACGGTTCATGAGGAGCCGGAGCCTAAGTTAAATGCCCCAACACCTTATGGAGGTACTTTACCCTTATAAGTGGCTGCCCTGTTATATTTTATTTGAGCTACCAGGTTTTTTTTTCACCTTCAAGAAAGATTGAATTCAAGATTTAACCCTTACCTAATGCAATCTAAGAGTATTATTCCTGTTATCGTAGACTCTTTATCTGTTGCTTAACTCTATGATCTTTCTTTAGTTTACTAGTGATATTGCTTGTGTGCATTATTTCAATTATATTCTTTGAATTATTGTATTGTTTGAATCTTAACAAAAGTGACTTGTTGAGACCTGAGTGAGTAAAACCAGACCCTCTAGGATTATAGCAGACCATTCTGAGAATAACTGTGCTAGTTGTTGTGTCATATTATTTAATTGGCTTTAGACTACATGGAGTTCTATAGCAATGCATTTTATTGTGTTGTTGTGCAGTAGGAGATCAACATGGATGATAAAAAGGAAGATTCCCCTAAATAACCACAATTAAGCGAAGAAGAAGATCCTAATGAACTCTTAAGCAAAGAAGAGGATCAGAGTGAGGAAGAGGATCCCAATGAAATAGCAGCCTCTAGTCATGACAACCCAGAGGAAATAGAAAGAATTGAAAGAATATCAACAGAAGAGGACCCTAGTGAGGAGAATCCACATGAGGAAGATCCCAATACACCTCAGGAGGAACCATCTGAAGCGAGATTAGTAGATGACAAAGTTATAGGGTGTACATTACGCATTGGGGGTAGCGCTGCCGTTTGTTTATTTGACACTGGCACAAAAATTTCTACAGCCGATCCTGTATTCTTGAATACTATACGATCATATTCAAGAATTACCGAGGACATGGTATGTTTGACCACTCTTGTAGGAGAATTAGAGACAGTCTGAAGAACATTTCATGACAGCAGTGTTTAGATGGGGAATGTACAGAGGACAATAAATTAAATGGAAGTCCCGATGTATGACGAATTTAATGTAATCTTAGGGATGGATTTGATGGTCAAATATCATGTTGTTCTAGATTGTTATCAACAGCTCGTGATTCTTAATATCCCTGGACGTCCTACACAGAGCTTTTTATGTGATGACCCTTTCCTGATACCCGGTTGGATACCAGAGGATCCACCAGATGTCCCACGAACTGTTCAAATTGTGGGTCAGAAAGATCAGGTGTTACGGAATAGAACAATTTCTTTAGTAAAGGTAATCTGGCCACTAGAACTAACACTTGGGAAAGAAAAGATAAGATGATAAGGAGATACCCAGAACTCTTCAAATAGCCCTGAGGTAATATACACATTAGTTACTATAATTTAAATTACACTGCATGTCTATTGTAATCAAAAATTTCTTGTTTAATTACAGTAAATCATGAGTTCATTATAGTTACAAATACAACTTCATTATTCCAATAAACATGAGTTCATTTCTTCTTCGTCTGTTTTCCTTGGAAGAAACCATAGCCTGTTTCTTCCTCCATTGTTTTCTTTATATGAAACTTTCAATTTCTTATAGTTGCTTATGGGCTTTTGTGCTTTTTGTTTGGTTTGTGGCTGCTGGAGCAGTAAAGGGATTTGGGTCAGTTTTGTTGAATGTGATGGTGTGATTATTGTTGCGATAGAGAACAGGTTTGTTGGGCATATCTTGAACATGGGTTATGGTTGAATGGGGTTGGCTTGTATGTGACATATTGGTACCTCTGAATAGGTTGCTTTGGGGCCTTGTTATATGAGTGAAGTTTGGTTGCTATGGCTGGAAGGTGTGAAAATTGTTGATGTGGATGTTGGATGTGTAGGGCCTTTAAATGGGTTACTTTTTTAGGAAGGCCTTTCAGCATGGGAAGGTGATGTGGGAAATTATTTAACACATCTTCTAAGTCATATTTTGTGATTTTAAAGTGTTTTGTAGGTTTATTAGGACATTTAATTAGAATTTTGTGTCTTTTACATTTATTTAATTTCTGGGAATTCTTATTATTTTACAAGTCTTTAACTAATGATTTAAGCTAAATTTGGGTTGAGGAAAAAGGTTGAATTCAAGCTAGTGCCATAAGCAAAAATTTAGTTGGGTTGACCTAGTCAATATAGAGTACTGCTCAATATTTGGGCTATAACCAAAGCTATAGACCTCGGTTTCAGATGTTATTTAGCTTGTTGGAAATCTAAGACAAAGACCTAAAACTTTCATGAAGAGCCCAAGACCCAGTTCTGCCATCTTGAATGATGAAAATTAGCAAGAACAGAGAGGTCCGAATCTACCCAGAAAACCGTTGCAGCCCAGACCCATTTTGATATTTGGCCCATATTTGGAGTTGTAGAGCTCGAAAAATAGCAAGGTTATGTGTTTTGGAAAACTAAGAATTTTTCCTAAAACTTTCATGAAGGACCCCACTCCAATCGAGGTTGTTTCTGTGCTTTAAATTTAGTTGCAAACTACATCAAGAAAATTTCTAATTTAGTGGATCTCAAGAGGAAAAAAAATAGAAAGTGCTTTGTTTGGGAGATTAGACTTATGGAAAGGAAGTTTTGGAAGGGAAGAAAGACCAGAAAAAGTGAGGCACATTTTTTTGGCTTGTGGATTGTACTTTGAAGAGGAAGGAAGAGACTTGAGCACAAGGATTTGGGGAGAAGCAAGAAGAGGGGCAATTTCTGCAGCAAAGAATGGCTTCTACAGATAAGAGTTTTTCATCTTCTTCTTATTTTTCATTGTTGCTTTGATATTTGATTGTAGACCTCTGATGTTGGATTCATATTTTGATGGTTATTGGATTATTTTGTTAGACATGAGTGGCTAGTTTTCTTATTCAAGGATTTGGATGTAATCATTGGATTTTGGATTTTAATTTGCATATGAAATTGTGATACATTCTTTGTTAATTAAATTTGATGATTTTGGATTTTATTCTTGAAATTAATTGGCCATTGCTTGCATGTTTAAAATGTTGAATGATGGAGCGAAAGTGGAAATTCAACATTAGTTGTTGAATTCATCAAACCTAGGTAGTGTAGTCTAGAAATAATCACACACCCTTGTGACTTTCATTTAAGACTTCCACAGATTTTAATGAACCTACTTTAATTACTTTGATCTCAAAAGTAGACGTAGGATTAATATAAGTATAAATGTCATACCTTAAAAGAGGATAACACATGCACATGGGAGTTCAGTCATTTTTATTAACAAAGAATGGATGCAAGCAATCATATGTAAATTCATTGAAAAAATCCAATTGATGAAACCCAAATCCTAGAGCTCATTCATAATTGATTTCTCACTTTTGAATTTTGTAATTTATTTCTCTTTTATCATTCTGGAAATTTGTCATTAAGATTTGGAATTGTCTAAATAATATAGTAAATTTGATTAATTGGTATTTGATTCTCCTCCTTGTGGATACGATACCTTGTTTGCTTTATTCTACTTGTCACGACCCATATACTTGTGGTTGTGTCCAAATCGGCAATCAGAAGGCAAGCTCCCAGATTTTTAAATCATGTTGCTAAGATGGTTAGTGGTAATTAAATTTTCCTTCGCATTTCTCCAATGAAATCTTGTCTAAACATAATGCATTTATACCTGACTAATGTAAGGTTTATGGACATACTGATTTATGCATATTAGTAGTGTTATCTCATCACATAATATCAAGAGAATCTGAATTTGAGGAACTTTTCCAATTAGTTTTAATATATTCCATCTGTATAGACCTAGAGCTGGCAACGGGTCGGGTTGGGTCGAGTAATAATCGAGTTGGGGTTAATTGGGTCGGGTTCGGGTTGACCCAATTAATGAACCCAACCCGCCAATAAACGGGTTCAACCCGCCAACCCGATTATATATTTTTTATTTTTTCAAAAAGTATGATTAAAATAGGATGGGGGTAATTGGGTCGGATTGTGTCGGGTTCGGGTCGGTTGGGGGTTAATCGGGCCGGTTCAGGCCACTTTTTGGCACTTTTTTAAATCGGGTTGGTGGGTCATAATCAGGTTGACCCGATTACGGGCGGTTGGGAAAACCCCAACCTGCACCCAACCCAATTAATAAACGGGTTGGGTTGACCCGTTTATTAATTGGGTTGACCCAACAGGTCACTTCGATTTTTTCCGGCTCTATATAGACCTTATACCACTTAATTTTTTTGCTTTTTCGCATACACCTTTTGACATATAATATTTATTTATTTATTTTGTTAATGGTGTGAAATTTGTGAATGCACGAAAATAAACTTATTGAGAAGGCAATTGTCAAATTGACTTTAAAGATTTTGTTGGAGGAGTGTTAGGTTTCTGTACTTAATCTAAACTTGGGATCTCAAATGAAGAATTGAACCGTGGGATCTCATTTGTTCATGAAGGATTTGAAGCCTCAAATCCTTCTTGGAGAAGGCTGCAGCGAACATCAAGTGAGATGTCCATAATGGTTTGAACGATGCCTCCGGCTATCTAATGGATTTTGTTCTCTTATTTTTACACCCAATTATTGGCTTATTTCCTTTCGTAATTATTTTTCTATTTGGTGTTTTGTACTGGATGTATATACAAACATATACAATTTGAAGCCCTTTTTACTTGTTTTTTGTAAGGACATTCTAGGAGTTTTAATTCATTGTGGACTTCAATAGGAGAGGGTTTCTCTGGTTCTTGCTGGTGTTTTATTTCTAACGGCTACAAAATGATGGTCTTTTCCCAGATTCCACTCATCCAACACATCTAGTCGTGTTGGATGAGTCGCAAAAGTACTTTGGAGTACAAGCATGCTGTTTGTTAAGGTGACCAATTTGCTTCGAGATTTAAGTGGGACGGGTAAGACATTGGTGTAAATTAAAAGACATAAGTGTAATTTTATCAATACCTCTTAACCAAACACAATGATATAATACTACCAAAAATGCATCTCAATCACTTGCAAATCAACTCATCCCTCTTTCTTAACTTTGTTAATGTTGTGAAGAAACTCACGGTATATGTGAGACATTTTTCTTGCATGGTCACGCTCTTCCTTCGACAATCTTCGTTCCAATTCTCATGATTTCCCCTGCCTTTGTTTAGTGTTTTCTGCATCACATGAATCTGTCGATCCACACATTTCTACTCCACCTTCATTCAACCAAGAAAAGAAATGGTAGCTTTGTTCACCCTGGAAGTACAATGACATGAAGCTCAATTAGGAAGTACATATTTTGCTAAAAAACAGGTCATGTGAGAGGAACGTATTCAACTGCTCTATAACTCCACACATACTTGGTAAGGACATTTGTAAAATCTTCTTCCTTTGTTTGTTGGAGTTTTTGCAGTCAACACACGGCATGGTCCCCTCCCACATTCGCAAAGAATGAATTCATCACACCAAACAAAATACCCACATCCATTTCCACCATTACCCTGTAAGAAATAAGACACATTAGATGGAAGTTAATCCTCAAATGGCATGATCCATAAAATTGTATACGTACAGAAGATGGAATGTGCAAAAATAACGCCCTAGATTCTGTGAGGTTTGCAACAGTTTTCTTTTTAGCATCCCCTTCCTGCATGGACATGGGACCGCATCACTGATATCAGTGGCCTTCGGCATAACTTCCATTCCTCCTACGCTAAGTGAGCAACGAACATTTTGCTCATTAGAAACACTGATAGTTATATACAATTCGAGGGTCATGCCCACGTGAAACACGTTGGCTGTAAAACACTCGCAGATTGCTCGAGAAAAAACCTATACGTAACATGATAGAGGACAACACGTGCTTTAGTCTGCACATGGACCGCATTTTGCGTCAAACCTGTGCGCATCAACCGTGACACACGGGCACAACAAACACAACTTAAGCTTGATGGACGCAACTGCAAAAACACTAAAAATCCAGAATATTTTACACTGGACTCGAGCGCATTTTACTATGGACTCAAGCATCACATACGTCGGACTCGAGCGCATCAAACATGGACTCAAGCGCATCAAACTATGGACTCGAGCATAACGTACGTAGGACTCAAGCGCATTTTACGTGGAAATCAAGCGCATCAAACATGGGACTCAAGCACACCAAAGTATGGACTCGAGCTATATTACGTTGGACTTGAATGTAGCGTACGTAGGAGCCGAGCGCATTTTACGTGGGAATTGACCGCATCAAACATGGGACTCGAGTGCATCAAACATGGGACTCGAGCTATTTTACGTTAGACTCGAGCTATTTTACGTTGGACTCGAGCTATTTTACGTTGGACTCGAGCGTAGTGTACGTAGGACTCGAGCGCATTTTACGTGGGAATTGAGCTAATTTACATTGGAACTCGAGCGCATCAAACATGGGACTCGAGCTATTTTACGTTGGACTCGAGCATAACGTACATAGGACTTGAGCGCATTTTACATGGGAATCGAGCGCATTAAACATGGGACTCGAACGCATCAAACATGGGACTCGAGTTATTTTACGGTGGACTAGAGCATAGTGTACGTAGGACTCGAGCGCATTTTATTTGGGAATCGATCATAACATTGGTAACACTCGAGCGCATCAAACATGGAACTCGAGTGCATTAAACGTGGGACTCGAGCAGCTCCAATTCCATATCTTTAAACGTGGGGCTCAAGCACAACAAACGCAGGACTCGAATGCATCAAATGTTCGACTCGAGAACTTCCAACGTGGGACTCAAGCGCATCAAACATGGGACTCAAGTGCGGTAAACGTGAATGCATCAAATATTCTGATTGAATAGCATCTTACGTACCTAATAATCACTATATAACATTTGTAAAACACCATGCATTAAACTTTGAAAATTCAAGAAAATTGATAAGGACAATGAAATCATATTAACCCCATGAAGGATTCTAGTATTTGACCAAAATTCTGGAAGAGAAAAAATAAGACCAATAATTTTGCATGAGCAGCTATGGAAATTAACAGCAAACAATAATCAAAACTGAGAGAGCATGAAACCATAATTTCACGCTCAACAAAGAGTTCTAGCAACCATATAGCATTTATGTCAAGTATCACATAAATAACAAAAATAAGATTGGCATCTAGCAGTGGGCATTATGCATCATAGTAGAAACATAAAGATACTTCTACATTTTGAAATAGGCTGGAAATGTTTTCAAGATAACAAAACCCCAAGTGATGCAGAACTCAGAAGGTTGCCTCATTCCATCCAAAATTGGAACCCTGTATAGAACAAACAAAAGTAGCATCAGCTTCTAAATGGCACCAAGAAGCACTAAATGATTGTGAGGTGTCATATAGAAGGTGGAAAAAAATCAACATGGACAGATCCTTAGAAACTTAAGCTGACAAGAACTTTTCACATGGTTTTGCATAGTAAAGGGCTATTTACATGACCTAGAGTTGATGTAAACCTTGCAAAAGCATAGTTGGGAGGGGACTGCACACGCTACGCACATAGCAAAATCCTAATAATAACATGAAAGGGATTGACCCATGGAGTCCTGGTTACTAGTAATTGCAATAAATAAAAGTTGAAAAAAGTAACATGAGTAATTGCAATAATTGGGTACATTTATATTCTCCTATCACACAATGACAATAATATGGCTACTAGTAAAAATTCTTGCAATTGTCTCTACGTGTTGCTTGCTCTCTAAAATTTCATTTTCAAATTTCAATGCAGAAATGTCATCATTATAGGCATGAAATTCAGCATGGATTCTAACATTTAATCCAAAAATGGCATAACATTATTCATTTATACATGAGTCTACTGTACTTCACAATCAGATAAAAGTAAAGTTACATTTAAGATGGAATGCGCTCTAGCTTTATCTACAATCTCCATTTAATGATCTCAAACAGAATCTTCTACTTCATGTCTAAAAAGTGCAAAACAAACTAAGGTTACTGAATAAGTCATAGAGAAATGAGCTCAGCATTCATGAAAATCTAATTAGTATAAAAATTTAAGTTTACTTTACTTTTTATGTCATCTATCACATAGGATTAAAACATGAATAAAATGTTTCTCAATAATTCACAAATTAGCAAAGAAAATCACCACAAAATATATCAGAATCTCACAAATTTTATATTTGAGGAAGAGGGAATGACAAACACAAAAAGTATGAAGAGATTTCACAAGTTGAGTTCTTGTAGCCAAAATGAGTGGTGAAGTGAGCACCGGCTTCCACCACCTAAAATAAAAAATTTCATATTATGGAACAACCATAGGCTAATAATAAAACAACAATCAGATGTAAATCTACCATGTGATAATATCATATTAGCAACTCCAAAGTCAAGACCAGGACTTACCTTGGTGTCATAGAATTTGAGAACTCAGCTTCTTGTTTACATCAGGATTGAGACCTCCAATAGATATTAGCTCTCCATATGCGGCTGGCTACTCAGTTCCACCAAATGACATGGGTACTGATCCTTTCAGAACAATCATCACATACTGCAGATCAACAAATGCAACTATTTCAGGTTCTTAACCAAGGAGAGGTGATGAGAATATGATAATATCATGTAACATTTAGAGATACATCCAGTATGTTTTCCAGATTGCAACAAATACTATCACAACATAGAGACATACACATTGCTATTATATATGCACACAATGTTGGAGCCATGGTTTCAAAATCTCATACCAGAAATCGGTTTCCTAATAATTACCAATCTACATAGTAATTTTTCTAATAGAAAAGGCGAAAATAGGGCTGGAAATAAGCACTTAGTAAATTACTAAAAAAGAATCAAGTGAGAAATGCATGAAATTTCCAAGATACAAATACTAAGGATAAAGCATCCAAACACTTTAAGGAGAATGAATGATATACAACACCCGATCTTGTTATAGTCGTGCCAATTCGCATTCCAATTAAAACAGGTACTTGATGATTGAGTTTGCAGGGTGAAGCATGTGGTATGCTATCAATTGCTTCTGAAAGTATCTAAGATTTTCCTGTTACATTGGAAATGAAACCGTTGCTTTTAAAAAATGTGTAAGTGTTAACACGTCAAGTTGCATATGAAGATAAATACTTGCCTGCCCGAACCCATTGGACAATCGATGCCCATCCCAATAATCCATGAACTTCATTAAGAATACACCGCAATCGATATTACACAAAAAGTGGAAGGAATCAAGTCAAGGTAGACATGACAAGTAATAGAAGTTACTTGTGTTAGGGGGAGTCAATGGGAGCAACCAAGTAAGCAACATAAGGGCACACTTTAATATCACATGTATGCTCAATTACTTATGATAACACATGAGTGATAAAGTAAAACAACTTACACACTACTTTGATGGGGCACGGACACAGGGTGAATTGGCCACTCCTGCATTCTCTTGTTACAACCAAGTTTAAGCTCCTCAAAGATATCACCAAAAAAATTTGTCTACAATGCCAACTACACCATTCAATATCAAATTATATAATATATTGACACTATATAGTTCTTTACATACCAATTTAGTTGAGACAGCACGATAATGATCAATCCGTTTATTCGCCAAGGAGTCTAGCACTTCCACTCGCTTCTCCAACATGTTCAAAACAACAAGGAACTAATGGCTCCTCTTCAAGATGGGTAGGAAAACCTGCCAAATGACAATACAAGTTGTACTAGCCATTACTAATGATCTAAAAGAGAATAATAAAAAATTTGCAGTTTATCATACCATATGACACCGAAGCAAATTAAATCCTAGAACATCTCATGCAAAATGCTTTCGTGCACCTATCAGCACCCCATTTTTGCACCATAAAATTGCCCAAGAAGCATATCTTAAACTGGCATATATGTGGGCATGTTAATCGAGGTTTTTATAGTGGACCCATATTTTTGAAATAATAAGCCCATAATAAAGAGAATTCTGAGACGATTCCGATGCACCAAACCGTGCTCAAATCGAATCCCAAAAGACTAAGTTATGGATAAAAGAAGTAAATGGTAGCCAGCATATATCTCCATGATTGCCAAAGTCAAATCATTCCATCATATGTTCAAATCGGTTAAACCAACATATATCTCCATGATAGCCAAAGTCAAATCATTCCATCATATGTATGTAGTAACCAGGGCAAACAAATCCAATCGAACCCGATAAAGCATACACAAATACACATGTGGCATTCTAGGACTCGTGAAGACAGATAAGTCTTTGAGAAGACACTCTTCAATGCTATACCACCATGCGTCTTATGGGCGAAGCTACTAGGACACTCAAACCCGACTCTTATTCTGACGATAAGAGCTGTAGTCATCGATTTATTGCACACGAAACTCACAGAGTTTGGCATGAACCACCAACATGCAGCCCCTGAATCAATACATGGAGATGGCCATTGATCCGCATGTACATGGTACTCACCAGCAATCATAACATGAAATGATGACCCTACAGTCATGAGACCTCCCAAAGCAAACTAATTTTCAAAGGAAGTGCGATCACAAATGGTAGTAATCGACCCAAAATAAATACCCCTTCGCTATCTACCTTATTCTATGGATCCATATACAGCTATGCCCACTAGACACTAACAATACAAACGACTCGTCTGATATACATATAAGGTAGTAGTGCCTAGTGGCATATTGTAAAATCCCGAATTTTTAATAACATTAAAAATATTAGATTTTGTTGTTAATTAGTTTAATTAATGGAAAATTTTAAAAAAATTGAGAAAAGGAAATTTATTTGAGTTAAATTTAAAAATCTAAATGGGATGAATTATTTAAAATGGGAAAATTTTATTTATTTGGGGAAGATGCTGGCGTAGGTTATCGGTGGAGTGGCAAGTACCTGATTGCACACTTAAATGAGTTTAATAGGTAGGAATCCTTGAGTGGGCGAACATGCAGCGAACCATGAGTTGGGTAGGGCAAGTATAAATACTTAGCGTATTTCGGAGCATAGATTTGGCACACTTTGAATCTGAGGGAAATTGCGGCTGGAGTTCTAGGGCTTTGGGGAGAAGAGCAGACGTGTGTTTTCTTGTCGATCAGCGAGTGTTTAGAAAACCATCTTCGATCAGAGGAGAATCTGGGCAGAAGATCGATATTGGGGCTTTCGGTTCTCAGAGTTTTCAGTGCAAGGATTTGAGCGTATAACAGGTGAGTAGCATCGTTTAATCTGTGTTTTTAAGGTTTTGATTCTGGATTAGCCGAACTGCATGTTGTGGAAGAATGTTAGTTTCGAAAGGTGGATTATTCGATGAGATTTAGAGCCGTGATATGAAGCAGGTTAGATTAATTTCGAGTCATGTTTAAAGGTCTTTTGAGGATGGTAGAAACACAGGAAAAGTGTTACAGAGGGTTGAAACAAGGACAGTCATGGAGATTTCGCATTAACAGAGAGTCGTGAGTCGCAAGGGGTATCCGTTCAGCTGCTGCCAACCCCTTTGCTCTCAGTGGCAGCTTGGCGCAAGCAACTTGTTGGATCCGCCGACCTGGTGCCAACTGTGTCGAGGTCAGCGCACCCACCACATATTACATTGAAATGTGGCTGATCATTTTGAGCCTATTTTTTATACTTTAAGGATTCAATCTCTTAGCCAAACCCTAGATTAGGATGTTAGAGGTATTTTTAATTAATCAAAACCTTCAAAGATATAATTACATAAATTATGGGCTCTACAAGTCAAGTTTCGGAAACTGTTGGTTGTAACTTACTGTTCCAAATGCCATGAGTTAATGACTTAGTTTTATTTATGTCTTACATTTGTTTCCAGTTTATGAATTTGTTTAACCTGGGTTTGCGTGATTTCAAAGTGCTTAACAATAGATGTAAATTTTCTTTGTGTAAGAAAAAGGAGTTTTCTGCCAATGAGATTGGTTTTGTTTTGGGTTGGAATACCTATTGAGTTTACATGAATTTCTGTTCTGGTCTGGAGGGACCTGTGATGAGGTTATATGGCATTATACATGATGATGGAAATGTTTAGTTTAATGTGGTGTCAGTGTTGAGTTATGAAATTGTTTTCTGTTTTGGTTTAGCTTCACCTGGATCCAGAGTCTAAGCTTAGTAATGTGATGTTATTGCTTCGTTGGTGTAATTGCATAGCTTTGAGTGTTGCCACTGCTGGTGTAGAGCAGCCAGAAACCCTGAGTAGGCATGGTTGTTAATACCAAAACCCTGAGTAGGCCGTCATTTCATAGTGTCCGAAACCCTGAATAGGCCGGAACTGTGTACTTGGAGGGGTGGATGTCGCCTTGGCATGTCAATTAACCAATGTAAGCAACTACATGACATTGACCAATGTTGGTATTTGTTTTTGTTTGACGTGATATGTTTTATTCGCTGGTCTATTGGTGCGGAGTAGCCCATGATAAAATACTCTATTGGTGCGAAGTGGCCCATGATAAACACTCTAGTATTTCAGAAGCCTGAGTTATTTGAAATTATGATTTCATCGATGTATGGTTACCCGGTTATACTTGATTTTATGGCTGTATTCGAGATTTGATACCGAGGTTATTAATTTGGGTTACATGATGGATTTCTGTGTTTATATCAATTGGATTGTTGGGATGTTGACGGATTACTCGAATTTTATGTGTTATCGTCACTGTATATGTTTTGTAACCGTGGCATGTCTTAGAACTGAACTAAATGTATTTGTACATGCATGTGCTGCTCACTGGGATATTCTTATCTCATTCCGTATTGTTTTCTTTTGTTTTCAGCTGCTCTTGGAGAGGACGATTCCTGCGAGTAGTTGCTCGGTCATGTGAGTTTATTTCAATTTGGGTTTTTAGTGTACTCTGATTATATAGTTATTGTTGTATTCATGTTTTGCCTTCACTTTGATATTGCGATCCTGTGTGATTTATTAACCTCCGGAAATGAGTTATGGTTTCTCTACGTAACTCAGATTCGGGGCGTTACACATATAAAGTTCCAATACTTAAATTCTTCCAAAATTCTAAAATCAGCAAGTGGTTTCTGGTGTAAGGTCTCTCTTTGTGAAAATAAGAATTCATGATGTGTTAAAATAGTTTTTCTAAATGAATGTCTCAGTCAAATAGGTTTTAAAGTTTAAAATCTCAAAATCCCAATTTATTTTCAAGTTAGGCAACTATCAAACCTAAAATAAATCCTCAACTTTGTTTATGTAGTAAACAGGTTATTTGAATTGTTAAATTCATCTCAAATCATTTAATTCAAATGAAAAATCCATTTAAAATCATTTTATTTCAATATAGAAATTCAATTTTTTGAATAAAACAAAATTTTGTCTCGGTCGCTCAGCACTGTCGCCCAGGCGACCTGGCTAAACGGCTGTTTAAAATAAATGAAATTTCACATGTAATGTAAGACCCAGAATTTTTGGAAATTGTAATTAAGATTAAAAATATTGAATAAGAACAAATAGAGGAATAAAAAAATTCAATTTAAGCATTTGGTTTGTTTCTATTGGGTTACTGTTGGTTTCTATTGGGTTACTGTTGGGTTCTGTTGGGTTACTGTTTGGTTATTGTTGGTTTCTATTGGGTTGCTGTTGGGTTCTGTTGGGTTACTGTTGATTACTATTGTTTCTGTTTTTGTTGCTGTCAATTGCAATTTGGTTAGTATATTGTTTTAAGAAGCTAATTTGTCAAAGAATCTTGTAACCAGCTTTGTTAGATCTAGTTGGTAATGAAGCATGCATGTTAGGGGTAATTCATTTAGGATCTTTTAATGATCATGTCGTGGTAAATTGATTAAGAATATGTAGTGAGTGGTCCTGATTGTAGTGCTCAGGATTTCAAATAGGTATTAATGATTTTCAATATGTTTAGATTCTGATTTGGCATGTAAGATGTAATTTAGGTTCTGATTTTAATTTGGCCTAAAAGTTTTAATTTAGGTTCTGATGTTAGGTTCTGCTTTGGCAGGTGTAGATAGATTTAGGTTCATTTTGAGGAGGTGTTTGTTTTCTTTTTGAAGGAGTGGTTTTATTAGCAGTAAAAGGTAGGAAATGGGTGTCAGAGAGTATTACTTGCACTAAAATATGGATCCTGTCTGATGGTTATATGGAAAGAGCAATTAGTTGTAAAACTTTGTTAAATTGTTAGTTTGATAAGAGGTTTACAAAGAGGTTACTTGAACTGATAAGATTGTTGTAATTAACTGTTAAGGTTGATTTTTTTCACCCTAATAGGGAGATCGTGAACCATCCACCACAAATATGAGTTATGGGGATCGTTAACTAAGTTCACCACGTGCTTTGAGGCATTGTGGATCGTGAACCTAAATTCAACCCAGAAGCTCAAAATTGTGAAATTTGTTTATCAGTAATTGATTTGTATGAGTTTATTTTATTTGTATAGAATTGTTCTTCGTATGATTTGGGAAGTGGAAGGGAATTCCACTTGGTAAAAATAGGCAGCGTTGAGGGGCACTCCGCTTAGCCTTGCTTCATCGGGCAGCGTAGAGAGGCACTCCATTAACCTGGATTTGTTAGGACGCGTTGAGGGCACTCCACTTATTTTGATTTGTCCGGAAGCGTAGAGAAGCACTCCGCTAGACCTTGAATCTTGGTTAGAGGGTAGAGGGTGATTATCTCGAAAATTGGATTGATCTGCTTTTTATTTGTTTATTAGTATGATCCTGAATAGTGAAATATTGGTTTAATTGAAAATGAACTGCTTCTTTGTGTTTGAATTATTTTCAGCTTGAAATTGATGAGATTTGATCGTGTTATAATCGTACATGTTATTTATATTTGAAATTGCATAAAACTGTTTCTAGCATGCATTATGCTACTTATTGAGACAATTGTCTCATGCGAGTTTTTGTTTTTATCGGTTTTGTTTTCAGATCCAGCGGATGAGACGCGTAGCAGGGCCGAAGTAGAGGATTACCCCGAATATAGGCCAGAGGATTATTTCTACCCCGGCTAGACCCATAGAAGGCAATCCTTTTGATAGTTGTAGATTTTATTTTGGTATTGTACATGTAAATGAGAGAGTGAGAGGGTGTGAAACTTAGTAAACAATATTGGTGAATCTGTATATCCGTTGGTTTAGTTTGTGAATGGATATATATGGTTTATATACATGTTTCTGTGTTTATTAGGTGATTACTTGTGATTGGGGGCTTAGCCCATTCTCGTATGTGCAGGCGTTATATAGCCGATTTTCTAAAAAATTTTAGGATGTTATTTTTGTGTCTGGTTAGTTCTTAAGTTAGTTTTCACCACTTTGGGCCCTAAGCTAGCGCTCAGGAGCCAATATAAACCCGATACGAGTGGACCTGGTTTCGGGGTGTTACAGAAATGGTATTAGAGCAATTGATCCAACTTAGGAATTAGAACCTTTAGGGTGGTTTATGGGAATGAGTGCACGCTAGATAAACTCCTCTAAGTGATTGTTATTAGGATGAGAGTTCTTGTGCCTAATTGAATTTCTTTGTACTGAAGTTGAATATGGCAAGGCAAGGTAGACCTTGTAGAGCAGCAGCAGCAAATTATGTGCCTGCCTTTGAGCCAGCTGGAGCACCAGCTAATGTTAATGTCCCGAGGGATGCTCCACCTGATGCCCCAGCTCCTGCAGTTCAAATGGATGCTGTATGGAGGGCTTTTGGACAAGTCTCAGCCCTATTCCAGCAGCAAGCTGCTGTGAATCAACAGCACAGGCAATACATGAACCAGCCCAGAAATCATGGGGAGCAAGGGCAAGAAGGAGAGGGTCACGCATCGAATGCAATGAGGGAGTTTAGGAAGATGTCCCCACCTTCCTTTTACGGTCACGCAGACCCTATGGAAGAAGAAAGATGGCTTACGCGCATCGAGAAAATCTTCGAGGCAATTGAATGCAGAGAGGAATGCAAGGTTAGGTTAGCAAGCTATGTGCTTGAGGGGTAGGCAGAGTACTGGTGGAGGTCTATACGAAGGGAGATGACTAAAGTGGGAATTACTTTGACTTGGGAGGAATTCAAGGATCGCTTTTTCCTTCGTTATTTTCTGAAGGAGGTGAGAATCCAAAAGGAGGCTGAGTTTCTAAATATTTCTCAGGGAAGCCTGAGTATAGCTCAGTATGAAGAGCGATTCTCAAAATTGTCTCGGTTTGCTCCACACTTGGTAGACATAGAAGCCAAGAAGACTAGATACTTTGAGAGAGGTCTGAGGCCCGACATTAAGAACCGAGTGGAGATGTTTCTAAGTAGCAGTTTTCGTGAGATTGTTCGTAGAGCATCAGTGGCAGAGAGAGCTACCACTCATAGAATGGGAGAGAAGGCAGAGAGGAGAATGCTACCTCGACGGACTAGTGAACAAGGGTACTCTAGAGATAAGAGGCAGAGAATAGGGTACCCAGATCAGAGAAGGTATTCAGTGGGAGCAGGGTCTTCCGGAGGGCAGAGTGGTAGGCCCATTGATGGCTGTTGTCCTAGATGCCGACAGTTCCACATCCCTGGTCCATGTTTTGCTCCACTTGGGGTTTGTTACCGATGTGGTCAGCATGGACACCGCATTGTAGAGTGTGCGCATCCTACCACTTACAAGAGGTTGCAGACCCGACCGATGCAACCTATTGCAGCCCCACCTCTTGCTGCAGCACCTCCTCGTTTCCAAGGACCGTGGCAGGATCTAAGAGCACCAGTAGGCCCGAGACAGCAGAATAGGCCAGCAAGCAGAAAGGGAACACAGGGAATTGATCAAAGGCCACAACCTACAACTCCACGACCACAACCACAGGGTAGAGCCTTTGCTATCACTGTCCACGAGGATCCAGAGCCTAAATTGGATTCTCCAACACCTGATGGAGTTACTACCCTTATATGTGGCTGCTTTATTATATTACATTTTTTTTGTGTTGTGTAATTCTGTCTTTCTCTATTTCAATTGGGACATTAATTGTGTGCAGTATACCAATTATATTCTATGAAGTATTGTAATATATTTGAAAAAAAAAATTTCACCTAAAGACTATTATTGAAAAAAAAGATTTTAGTGATGAAGAAATTTTTATTGTTTAATTACACTGTAAGTTCAATGTATATTATACTTACACAAACTATAATATACAATATTAGTGGATGATGAGCCAATTGTGTTTAGTTGTATTTGGGTACTGCAGAGCATCGGCCAATGCTGGGCAATTACCTAAATATTTAACTTTATACAAATGGGGTATTGATATTGATATCATGAGTTTAAACTATAATGTACTGTATAATTGTTGCATAAGTAGACTACGATGGAATTTCTTGATTTTTCTCTCAAGCTTCACCTGGGCAGATGCGTCTATGTGTAGGGAAGGAGAACCGTAAAGTTATAATATTTTCTTTAAGTTATTTTTGCAAATTTCTTGAATAGTGTGATGTAAATTTCGAGGACAAAATTCTTTTGTAGGAGGGTAGGATGTAAGACCCGGAATTTTTAGAAATTGTAATTAAGATTAAAAATATTGAATAAGAACAAATATAGGAATAAAAAAATTTTTCAATTTAAGCATTTGGTTTGAATGGGTTGGTTAGGTTATTGGGTAAATGGGGTTTGGTTCAGTTAATTGAACCGATTCAATGGTTCAAGGTCTAATGAAGGTTCAAGGTTTAATGAAATGAGAAAAAAAAATAAACCGTAAGCTTTTATCTCATTTGGGTGTTAGGGTTAGAAGAAGAAAAAAAAACGAAACAAAGAAAGGAATCGTGGAGGAGAAGGAGGAGAGGAAGAAGGAAAAGAAGGGAAGCAAGGGGGCGTTTGTTGGGGGTCTGGCCGCAGAAGAGAAGGGAAGAGAAAAGAGAAGAAAAAGGAAGGAAGAAGAAGGAGGAGAAAAGAGAGGAAGAAAACGTAGGAAGAAAAAGAGAAGGAGAAAACGCAGAAGAAGAAGAAGAAGAAGAAGAAGAAGAAGGAGAAGGAGAAGAGAGGTTTGGGTGTGTGGAGCTCGATTTCAAGTAAGTAGCAGTTTTTCGTTCAATTGACGCTTGTTTGATTTTTTTTAAAACCTTGGCAGCATGCATTAATTCTCTTTCCATTGCCATCGACAGATTTTATTTTATAGTTCAATTTCCTCTGTTCGATTATCGTTTTGATCTTTGGATTTTCTGGTTTGCAAGACACGGCTCAAATTAGAGCAATCCTGCATCATGGTATCCTATCATTTTTTGGTTGTGAGAAAATGCCCAAACGCCTAGATTGGTTGTTTGATTTCCTTTGATCGTTAGGTATCATATCATTTTGTATGATTAGGAAATATGAGTATAACTTTTACCATAATATCTGCGTTATGGTTTCTATTGGGTTACTGTTGGGTTACTGTTGGGTTCTGTTGGGTTACTGTTTGATTACTGTTGGTTTCTATTGGGTTATTGTTGGGTTCTGTTGGGTTACTGTTTGGTTATTGTTGGTTTCTATTGGGTTACTGTTGGGTTCTGTTGGGTTACTGTTGATTACTATTGTTTCTGTTTCTGTTGCTGTCAATTGCAGTTTGGTTAGTATTTTGTTTTAAGAAGCTAATTTGTCAAAGAATCTTGTAACCAACTTTGTTAGATCTAGTTGGTAATGAAGCATGCCTGTTAGGGGTAATTCGTTTAGGATCTTTTAATGATCATGTCGTGGGAAATTGATTAAGAATATGTAGTGAGTGGTCCTGATTGTAGTGCTCAAGATTTCAAATAGGTATTAATGATTTTCAATATGTTTAGATTCTGATTTGGCATGTAAGATGTAATTTAGGTTCTGATTTTAATTTGGCCTAAAAGTTTTAATTTAGGTTCTGATGTTAGGTTCTGCTTTGGCAGGTGTAGATAGATTTAGGTTCATTCCGAGGAGGTGTTTGTTTTCTTTTTGAAGGAGTGGTTTTATTAGCAGAAAAAGGTAGGAAATGGGTGTCAGAGAGTATAACTTGCACTAAAATATGGCTCCTGTCTGATGGTTATATGGAAAGAGCAATTAGTTGTAAAACTTTGTTAAATTGTTAGTTTAATAAGAGGTTTACAAAGAGGTTACTTGAACTGATATGATTGCTGTAATTAACTGTTAAGGTTGATTTTTTTCAAATCATGGTTATCCTAATTCTAGGTGGTTGTGCGAATGTTTTGAATGAATGTTTAGGTGGTTTACTTCAGTTGAATCTAGGCGATGTTGGTAGAAGGTCTGGAAACGGCATGCTAAATGTTGACACCATGTTAAATGTTAACACCTTGTTCGAAATAGAATGGGAGAATATGATATCTTTGTCTTGTTGAGCATGTAAATGGTTTTGGTTCCATGGGCTGAATGTGATAGTGATCTTTCCCTGTCCAACTGTTAGTAACTATTAGTAACTGGGAGATGAGTTTTGTTAGTAGCTGTTAGTAATCGGTTGCAAGGAGACGCCCAGATTAATTGCTGCCAGAAATTGCTGTTAGTGTTAGTAATTATTGTTAGGAACTACTGTTAGTAATTACTGTTAGTATTCAGTTAATTAGTTTACACCGAAAGTGGTTAATTATTAATTACTGTTAGTAATTGGTAAATCACTGTTAGTAAGTATTGTTAGTAATTGGTTAATTAGCTTAAACAAAATTGGTTAATTAGTAATTACTCTTTGTAATTGCTGTTAATGTCGGATTGTTAGTGTCGAGCAGTTCGTAATTACTGTTACTATTCACTATTGTTTTGGCAACCAATGGTTGGTTATTTGAAAGGAAATGGGTTGATGGCAGTAATGCCAAGGGTGAAAATGTGTGTTGAGGATTCTATAACTTTAGTTGTGATTGATGGTGATTTAAAGTATGAAGCTGAGGCTTCCTGTTAATCTGAAAAAGGGCCGAGGGCCTATGGTTTGATGTTCTGTGGATTGGGATTGTCGTTCACCTCGGCTAGGGATCGTGAACTAGTGTTCACCCTAGCGGGGGATCGTGAACATGCATCCACCACAAAGCTGAATATTTGTAGACCGTGGATTGTTGTTCACCCTAATAGGGGGATTGTGAACCATCCACCACAAATATGAGTTATGGGGATCGTGAACTTAGTCTTTTGGGTTTGACGAATTGGTCCAACTCATGTTCTCTTGAGATATTAAGACTAAGCTTAAAAAAATTATAAGCCTAAAAAATATGGGACAAAATAGACTTTGACCAGACCTAAATAAATGATAGTGTTTAAAGAGAAGAAGAGAAAGAGTTAGGGGTTTAGGTGTTTAAGAGAACAAGAGGAGGAGTTAGGAGTTTAGGTGTTTAAGAGAGGAAGAGGAGGAGTTCGATGTTTAAGAGAGGAAGAGGAGAAGTTAGGGAGAGGAAAGGTTTAGGAGAGGAAGAGGAAGGGTTTGGGGTTAAGAAGTTGAAGGGGTGGGAATTCTCTATAAAAAGGCTTGAAGTTGGGAGCAAAAGGGGAGCATAGAAAGTAAGACAGTTCTTTGGGAAATAATTGGGGAGCAAGTAAGAGAGTTCTTTGAAAAAAAAAACAGCTAGTAGGAAGAAGTGGAGAAAAGAAGAGGGACGTCCATTAGCAAGGAGGGAGAAAGAAAAACTGCTGTTCACGGCACACCAAGGTTCCAAGACTTGATTTAAAGTGTCAATCCATAACAGGTGAGTTATTTGTTTAATACATTGTATGAGACCTTTCTTTCATTACAATTTTTGAGATGAGATTACATGATTGGTGAGAGACATGTATATATGTTTGATGGCTTTGGGTAATTTTATCATGTAAGAAAAAAAAAGACAAAGATGTAAAGTTCTGAGTTTTTCTGCATTAGACTTGCACCTGTTTTCCAGATAAACCAATTTTTTTACCTAGTTCTAGTTTGATTCAAGTCTGGAGTCCTTCATGAGATTTGTGGTATTTTTATTTTAGTTTAATGTAAAAATATGCTTGAGACCCTACACTATGTGTAGGTATTTTATTTTTAATTTTCTTTGGTTCAGATTTTCACAGGGAGATGTCTAACAGTAAATTTTGCAGCTTCATATCTCTTAAATGAGAATGAATTTTTAAAAACTGCTATAGGTTATTTTAGTACTTAAAGTTATGATTCTAGGGAATCAAATTTCACACAATTTGGTTAAGAATTTAGGGAGATATGAATCTTTGAATGCGGATAGGGTAGTAGTTCAGATTGTTTCACCTTTTTTTTTCTTTGTTTATTGTGATTTTCTTACTTACATTTGTTTTGTTTTATTTTTTTATTTTACTACATGAGATGTAACATAGTGGCCCTCCATTCTCCCAATGTAGATATGTTATTATATAATAGAGTCTAAGACATTTTATTGAAAGTGGTCGAATCAACCGCCATTTCTTATTCTTTTTAATTTGGATTTCTTTGCTTTAGAATTCTTATGTGCATGTAAGATGTAGTATAGCAATTCCCCATTCCTCTTGTAAAACCCCCAGATTTTGATAAGTATTTATTAGGAGAATTATTGGGAAGTGAAATTAATTTTATCGATGGAAATTTCAGGTCATCAAGGAGCAAGGGAAAAATTGAAAGTTCACAAGCTTTAATTAGGAAGATTATAATTTAAGGTAAGAGGATATTAAATATTGGACTAAATAATTAAATAGTACTGTGTTGTAAATTTGTTATAACTTTGGTAGGTACTGATGTAGGAAATTGGCGGAGTAGCAAGTCACTAAGCAAGTGTTAAGGGGCTGTCTATGTAGGAACTTATGTGGTGGAGTACCAGCCGATCATGAAGGGTGTTAGGGTATGAGCGCCAGCAGCAAGTATAAATAGCAGTGGTATGGAGTTAGTCGGTTTCACTCGAATTGGTTGGAGAAGGGAATTGCTGCAGGAATTTAATCAAATCGAGAAGGAGAGGAGAAGGTGAGTGTAGATTGTGAATTTGAAATGGCTAGTAGTAGAATCAATAGAGGATTGCTGCTGCCGAAGGTTGTAGTGGCTGGAAGTTTCAGAACTCAGTCAATTTGATTGGAGAGATCAGGTAAGGGCAATTTAGTTTGATCAATCGTAAACAAATTTATAGAGGAAATAGGTTTTCATTCAGATCTGAAATATTTGGTAGAGATTTTGAAATCGAAGGTGAGCGACACAGAATTGGAAATTCAGAACTGCTGTTGTTGTTAATTTGAAGAGGATTTCAAGTTGCTGAGCTTGAGGATAATCGAATCAAGTAAGTAGCACTAAATTTTCAACCGGATTTGCAACCGCAAGGCATGATTTAAAGAGAGTTTATTTGCAGTAATTTGATATAATCATCTGAATTGCTCATACGATTAAATCCTTGATTTGGAGCATGTGTTTTGTGGAATTAAATCCGAATTTGTTCGAAAAAGGTGGTTAGAGGTGCTATGAGTATGAAATAGTCGTTGCAGAGTTTTAAATTGAGGTCAGTCCTAGTTAGAATGGATTTGGCAGTGAATAACCTGTATTTCGGAGAAATAGGGGGTATGCGCTGAGTGCCGCCGACTGACAGGAGCTTAGCGATACTCAGCGGCAGTTGTTATTTTTGGATGCACTGAGGTGCGCCTACTGCTGCCTACTACAATAGGTCAGCGCACCTACCCCAAATCGGGAATTCACATGTTAATTATTGTTTTAGAATTTCTTAGAGTTGATTATGGATTTGAAAAGTTAACTAATGAACTTTTACAACAATTTCAAGTAGGCGAATAAAAAGCCTTAGTAATGAATATGAGGAAAAGAATTTAGAAAACTTCATTAAAATTATTAGAAGAAATTGAGTAGGACCTTTTGCTGATTTCAGATATTTTTGTAATCCATGTCTTATTACTGAATTTCAGATTGTGATACCATATAAATTGAGTTGTTATCTAACGTAGTATGCTGGTCAGAATTTATAAAAGAGGTTTCCATGAGTTGTTTGTTACTCCGATTGGTTTGAATATGCATGTGGAGATCCATGGAGTATTGTTTTGGTCCTGAGCGACCCATGATAAAGATGAGTTGTTTTTGGTATATTTTCGACTAGATGTTGGTCTATTAGCTACCAGAGGTTGGTATATTTGCGACCAGAGGTTGGTCTATTTTGCTACCAAAGGTTGGTTTATTTGTTGAGTTTATTTGGTTTAAGGTTTAGCTTGTCCTGGATCCAGAGTCTAAGCTTAGTAATGTGATGTGTTGACTTTATTGCTGTAATTGCATGGCCATGAGTATTGCCATAACCAGGGTAGAGCAACCCGTGATCCTTAGTAGGCCGAGTTGTCAATGCCAAAACCCGAAGTAGGCCGGCATTGGATGACAAAGTTCCTTGGCAGGCAGTCAATTCAGAATACCAAGTCTATGTTGACCGGACTGTGTTCCAGGAGGCTTGATGTCGCTTTGGCATGCTGAATTACCCAATATAAGTGAATTACATGACATTGGCCTCGATGATTTGGTTTTATTGATGATTGTATTTCCAATTGGTCCAGGGTGACCCATGATAAACACTCAGCTTTTCCGAAAATTATAACTTCATCAAAGATGTATTGATTTGAGAAATATCTATTGGATTGTTTTAAGATAAATGGTTTTCATCGAGACGAGGTTTATGATTACATTGGATTTCGTGAATATTCAGATTATTTGACATCGATATTACAAACTGGCTTACATGTTCAATTTCATCAGTTATATCATCTTTACCTGTTATATTATTGCGGGATTAATCAGATTAATCGTGTTATCGCCATTGTTACCTGTGTATTATTCGATTCATGTTTTTATAACTATGCAAAATGTATTTATGAATGCATGCGCTACTTACTGGGATATTCGTATCTCATTCCGTATTGTTTTGTTTTCAGCTGTTCCTGGAGAGGCCGATATGTGAAACCCCATTCCAAAATTCCTAGCATACCCTAATCATTGAGCTTGATGTGTAGGTGAAGCAGGAGCAACTCAAGCTTAAAGCCAGCTAAAGTGGCTAAGCTCCGAGCTATCAGCAACCTATGAAGGTAAGCAACCTTTATTTGGTAAAATAGGATTTCTTATGGAGAGAAAATATGCTAAGTGTTGGTGTTATGTGCAATGTAGCATGGGAGTGGCAAACTTGTAATAATTAGTGACTGTGGAAGTCACTTAAGTGAGCAAAAACTAAAGGGAAGCCCATTCGACCAAAACCCTAGCCTAAACCCTTTCCCTCTTCCCTCTTCTCCCACTCTCATTCTCTTCATCTCCTTCTTCATCATCCTTCCCCATTTTCGTCCTCCATCCTATTCCAAATCATTGGAGGAGTTGTTAGCAAGCAAAAGAAAGAAAGAAACCCCAAGAGAACCCATTCTCATTTGGTTTTGCTTGGAGATTTGTGGAGGAAATCGCCAAGGAGCACATTGGGAGATGTTCGTGGGTTAATACAAGAGCTAAACAATTTGCTAAAGAGTTTTCAAGAGGTAAGCAACACCACCCCAACCCTTATTTCGCGTTTTCGGCCATTTTCGTATGTTAGATGAATGTTTAGGGTTGAGATGTGAAAACGAGTTCTAGGGCCAATAGGAGAGATTTCTTTGAGGGGTTTTGTAGGTAGCAAGTTTCTACACATGCTAGGAGTGATTTCGAGCCCAAAAACATACAGAACAATCGAGATTTGAGAAAAACCCTAAGTCCCAAAAAATCAGATTTCGCGAGCTGCTGAGAAAACCCAGCCGCTCGAGCAGTTGCTCAAGCGGGCATCAGGCGATAGTTGTAGATAGCTTTAGGTAAAGTTTTAAGGAATGGCCGCCCGAGCGATGCTTGAGCAACTGTTCTAGTGCCCTATTTTAATAGAGAACTCGAGAGCAAAAATTGTAGCCGCTTGAAGTCGGTTCGAGCGACCTATCAAGCGCCCTTACCAGAAATTCCAATTTTTGAGGTTTCAACCCAAATTGAACTACCATTTGATTTTGTTCAAATCCAAACCATGTATAAGTGAGAGTTAGGTGTCTAGGAGGTGTTCCAACTGGAAGCAACTAAAACTTCCAGATAACAAAGAATTTGGGTACGTTTTGCCCAAGAAGGTCTTAGAAAGGTTTTCTGTCCCAGATTACTACAGGAATGGGATAATGTGATTCCACCACTCCAAACACCTTTTAAATAACCCTTAAAAGTATAAATCAAGAACCAAGATTGAGAGATACAAGTATCAAAAGAGTTGAGGCATAGGTTGCCCCAAAGAGCCTTGAGGTATAGAATTGGTAAAGAACCTAACCTGTACCATTGACCGCCAACAAGAGTACACCACCTATGATCAAATGGGCTTCGGCTCAATAATTGGCACATGAGATGAGGGCATAGGCCCGTATGACATTTGTACCACCTCAAGGGCATTGGCCCATTATCTGAAACATGAGACAAAGAGGGCAATGGCCCAGGAACATTGAGGATTATTGAGCAGAGGGCTTCGGCCCTACACACATGTCATAAATTGCATAGGAGGTAGTAGCCTAGAAATACACAAGATATTTAGGGCATTGGCCCATAGGTTAACATCTTAAATATGAGCAGTTCACCTCAATTGTGGGGGTAGTGAACTGGCTCCTTCTCCAAAATGGAATTGGCAAGTAATATGAGTAGTTCACCTCAATTGTGGGGGTAGTGAACTAGCTCCTTCTCGAAGTGATTATGGGTAAGTAACATATGTAGTTCACCTCAATCTAAGGATAGTGAACTGACCCCATCACAATAGCGAATATCGGTAAACAGTATATGCCGCTCACCTCAATTGGGGGTAGTGAATGAGTGTTCACCTCAATTTGGGTATAATGAACTGGCTTCATCATGACAGAGAATATTGGTTGGCAGTATATGCAGTTCACCTCAATTGGGGATAGTGAACTAGTGTTTACCTCAATCTGAGGGTGGTGGACTAGCTTCTTCACCATGATTGGTAATTATATGCAGTTCACCTCAATCTGAGGGTAGTGAACTGGCCCTATCACAAAAGTGAATATTGGCAGATATATATGCTATTCACCTCAATCTGAGGGTAGTGAACTAGCTCCTTCTCAAGAGTGAATAATAATAAGTAACATGTGCAGTTCACCTCAATCTGAGGGTAGTGAATTGGCACCTTCTTAAAAGTGATTACTGGTAAGTAAAATGTATGGTTCACCTCAAATTGGAGGGTAGTGAACTAGATTCTGCTATAACAGTAAATATGGGATGCTAGAGCGAGAGGTACACCCTAGTTGGGGATAGTGAACCTTTGTTCACCCTGCCTTGGAGATAGAGGTCTCGTAACCTCCATGCAAGATTGGAAAATATTGTAATTATCATGATTTTCATTGATGGTAATTGACATAAATCCATGAACTGTACACTGAAGCACATGCATGCACTATTGTATGACACATGAGATGCCGTAGATTTTGTAGTATTGAAAACTACCCGCATGTCATGGTTTCATCAAGATATATTTGCATAAACTGTGTTTTTCCGAATCATGCATGTGTTGCTTACTGAGACATTCGTTTCACAGTTTCTTTCTATCTTATTTTTCAGATCCATCGACATCCGGTGTGAAGGACCGGGCTGGGGATAAAGGAAAGGAAAAGGCCATCGGGTATAGAGAGGAAGACTACTATAGGCTTTAGGCTTTTCTTTGTAGTACATGTATAGTTTTGAATTGTAAACCCTTATATTGAGAGGTGTGAATAGTCACCCGTCTGTTTGTAACTAAACTCTCATGTTTTATTTCATCTCAAATTTATATAAGCTCACACTTTTGGATACGCACATGTATAAACTGTTGCACTAGCACTCGTTATGAAAAGTTTTAAAATCATTCGTGTTTTGTTGAGTAGAAAGGCCCACTTGCCACGGTCTGGAGCGGGTTGTGCCTTGGAGGGGCAGCCTTGGTTCCGGAGCGTGATACGATACCTGCGGGTAGTTACTCGGTTATGTGAGTGTAGAGCTGTATTCGATAATTTTTTTTTTTGGTGATTGTAGTGCACTTTGATTAGTTAGTTATTGTTGTATTCATGTTTTTCCTTCACTCTGATATTGTGATCCTGTGTTATATATTAACCTCCGGTGATGAGTTATTGTTTTTCTACGTAACTCGGATTCGGGGCGTTACACCTCTAATCCCTTGTATATATGAGAAAGATAAAATTAAAAAAAAAAGGGAAAAAGAAAAGAATAATAAATAAATATATATATATATATTTGAAATAATTAACCAAGTACATTGCTCCATGTTGAAATATTTGATTTGGATTTCTCTATTTTGGATTTTTTATATGTATCATATGTATTATAATTTGTATAGGATGTAGCAAAGCAACCCCCATTCCTCCAATATTTGTACACATGTGATCATTAAAAATATATATATATATAAAAGATAAAAGGTAAAAAAATTAAATAATAGTAAATCAGCCCAAATACGATCCAACTGATTTAAGGGAACCCATTTCGGTGGGGCAGCCCAAGGTGTTCAAGGGCTTCCCCGGGTTGTAATCAGGTCACTTATCCGGCATCACTGGTGCAGACCAAAAAAATCAAACAAGGTGTCTACCTGCACCATTTCAAGTAGTGGCAACTCCATAAAACATGTAACACGCTTTTTCAGCGCGCCCGAAGTGCACACAGCACCATCTACCACACTCAATGCTCTTTTTAGGATCGAAGCTTATAAGTCATAAGTATAATATCTTAGTCAATAAACTACTTCATATGCATTGTGAATTATTTATTGTAAGCATGATAACATACGATCCTATATACGTACACATGTGTAGGGTGAAATATAGTGGCGACAGATAGTCGATGTATGTTCCCGCATAGATTTGACACGGGCAATCACATACACAGTAATAACCTATTCCACATTCACTTGAGTGAGAAAACTAATACAAATATTACTATAAGCTAAAACAAATTATACAATTTTCAATACAAAAAACTTACCAAGTCACTAAACCCTCCGTTGAGGAGCAAGAGCAGCTAGCTCGTGTCGCATCACATAGGTTTCACCAAAATCAACAAGCTTTTCCCTGCACCATTTCCACTTATAAGGCAAAAACAACAACCATCAACAATGAACACAATATTGCATGGTGTAAATTTCTTAATTATATCAAATATATAAAACAGCAAATTAATTAAGTCTTTCTCATTGCCACACATAGAAGACATATACTTACATCGGTGACCCCCCTGACATGTCATAAAGCCACACCTTTGTCTCCACTTCTTGTAATGGGGGGAATCTATGCTCCTCAACAAAGGGTGACTGCAACTTCTGTGCACGGTGCTTTATTCGCTTTCCTCTACCTCTAGGACGAGGCTGAATAGTACTTGGACCATCCAATGTAGCCGAGGGTCCATCATGTGGTAGACTTACAGCAAAAGAAGGTGATGGAACATGTGGGTGTGCATCAGGCGTGGCATTGGCATGTGCCGGAGATTGCTCTGGAGGTGGTGGAGGAGGCATATCATCACAACAAGGATTGACCGGCTCCACATCGGGTGCTGTGGCCTCTGACTTATGCTATTGTGGCTGGGAGTGGCGTAAAGAGGTAGCAAAAGCAGTACAATGCCTCGTAAATTTGTGAGCAAACCCGATCATTCGAAGAATATGTGCTCATAGGACCTACGACAATGAAAACATATTAATAAAAGGAAATGTATAGAAGAATATGTAAAAGCAAAGAAATAATGCAATGGAATGCCTTACCGAATCAATATCACTTGGCATGTCGGTGAAATCATCTGGGCCCTTGTGATCCCGTGCACCATCCATGCCTAAGCCGCATAAGATTCACATACATAACAATTAAATCACATAAAGGCAATCTAGCATCCATTAAAAATATATGGGAACTAGTTAAGAAAGATAAGTTCTAAACTTTCTCTGAGAAACTTGAAAATGGTCCCTAAGCTAGCACATAGAAAATGATGTATTTACATCCCCATCACAGGATATTGCTTATTGGGGAAGCACATGTTACGAGATAGATCACATCATATCTGGCCTCATTCAATATTTTCACATAAAGAGATGAAAAAGGTCGTGGATTTCAAACCAGGCCTCCTTAGTGTACAATGAGAAAGACTAGTAGAGGGATATTTTCAAGTTTCCAGTTGAGGAAAAGGGAATAAAAGTGATGGACTATGTTGATGGGTCCTAAAATGGCTCTTAGATGACTCCCTCACAAGTAGATTTCAAGCATTGTAACACATACATACATCATTATGTCCATACATGAGGTTGTTTTTTTGTTCTTTAAAGCTTTCTGGTTAAAATCTTAGACAAACCTAATTCAATGGTTTTATGTTATTCAGTGGCCATGTTACCACTGACGATCGATACAAATGTGTCAAATATCCGACACTTTGTTTTATTTTTCAGTCAAAACAGCATTTGAATTAGGGAAATGTTATGAGAAAGAATCAAATTCGAGAAATGAAAAAAACAATAATTTAAATTAAATTAACAAGTAGAGAGGGAGGGGATGAGGAACAAGGCATCTTGGAAACTTTCTTTTCAAAGGTTCAAATGTTCAAGGAGGTGCACTTGTAACCCCATGAAGCTTGTTGAATTGAAAAGGCAAGATTATTCTTGTTTATGTTAGATAAATGTGTTGCAGACCAAACAAGACAATATTAACAGTCAGGATCTTTACTAATTTAGCAAATGAGGAGTAACAAGATTAACTGTTTTTATTTAGAATCTCACCTTGCATAGGCAACATTGGGGATTAGGGCGGATTAGGGCCATTCAAAGTCCATGTATACATCGAAACTATTTTATACTAATGGTTAGAAAATTAACCATTGTTGTTTCTAGTAATTTACACTAACCAAATACAAGAAACACATCAATATTAACTCTTATATGAAAAGCACATATTTCTCAAAGGATTAAATTTTTCAAAGATCTTAATTACATAACAAACTAAATAATAAAATAAGAAGAAGCAATAATATACTAGAGAAAACCAAATCATAGATCACAATGATTCAGTTCTGTAAGTACACAAGTGTTCTCATAGAATAGCTTACTGGAATAACTCAACGTTATTTACCCAAACTCAACTAATTCTCTGTTAAGAATTAAGAGGGTATGGCAACTTTCTTTTGAGTTATTCCGGTAACTAAACATTACTGGAATAACTCAACGTTATTTTCCCTACATACACAATGAACGCCAACTTGGTTCCGCTCCATCCACAACAAAATTAATGGAAACTCATGGAAACAATACCTTTGTACACAAAAACATTCCTCTTTTTTCGCATAGGCAACATTGGGAATTAGGGCTTTTTGTTCAAATAACAAAATTTATTAAATTAAAATCTGCACACCTCTTAATGGCGACAAAATTAGTAGCAACCGACGACGACTGACAGAAATGAGAACCCCTATGGCACAAGTGGAGGATAATGGGATCCTGGATGGCGATGCCTAGTAGATGGTGAGATCAACGGCAATGACAGTGAACGATGCAAATGAACAGCAACGGGTGCGCGAAGAAGGACAGGTTTCAAACGAGCACCCGTGCCTTTCTATTGAACCTTCTCGTTTTGACGGTGTAATAAGAGAGGGAGAGGGAAACAAATGGCGTCTGATACACCTCGAAGCTTTTCGTTCCGACTGCATTTTTGAGTGAAGGGATTTTGGGGAAGAAGGTCATCACGTGTTTCCCTCTCTTATAAACGGGGGCAACTTTGTCATTTGCAAAAAGGCCAACAGTCCACTAACCCTGCAGAGCAATTAATTTTGAAAAGTAGACTGTTTTTACAATTTCGGATCTTAGTGACATGTTTCTATAAATATTCTTGAAAAGTGATCCTTTTCTATAATATTCATTTTTTTGGGAAATTGGTTTTTAGTGAGGCTTTTTCAGAATAATTCAGTTTCAGTCGACCAATTCTTGGTAATTGGCTTTTAATGATACTTTTTTAACATAATTGAGAATTTGTGTAAATTTACTATTCATTAAGAGTTTCTTCCGAAAATGCCCTCAAAAGACTTTAAAAATCTTTTCATTCATTTTGTTACGAGTGTAGTTTGCAAGTATTTTTTAGGGTATTTTCGGAAAAACTTTTTAATGAACAGTAAAATAACACTGATTCTCAATTATATAAAAAATGTATCACTAAAACTAATTATCAAGAATTGGCCAACTGAATCTGAATTATTTTAAAAAAGCATCACTAAAAACCAATTCCCCCCCCCCCCCCTTTTTTCCAACTCGGACGATCAGACTCCTCTGACATTGTTTGGCCTTTCTTTTGGGTAAAGGTTTCTTTTTTTTATTAGTACGAACTAGGGGTGGCAATCGGTCGAATACGGATCGGATATATGTATATTCGTATTCGAATCCGAATTTTTTTAGATCTTAGATTTCAAATCCGTATTCGAATCACGGATCTAAATCCTATGTTCGAATTCGCCAATTTCGGACTTGGATCGAATTCGGATCGAAGTCAGAGAGGGATTTAAAATGAGAAATGGGGTTGAACTTCGAATTTGAAGCACCACGCAATAGTGGATATTGAGTGATTGACAAAAAAAAACCGTATCTCAGAACTTTGAGCGACTGACAAAAAAACCGTACACTGGAACTTAGAATGACAGGCCTGTTCTGGACAATGGAATTTCAGAGCAAAAAAGGTTTCAAAATAGGGGGTTTTGGATCAAATAAGGATGTATCAATTCAAATTTGTCTTATATTATGACCAATCAATAAATATTATATGAAACCTTCATTCTTTTTATACTAATATATAAAAAGACTTAAAAAAGCCTAAAAAACATAATATATAAACAAAATAAACGCTCGGATCTTTATCAGATCGAACATGTGCAATATCATATTCGAATCTGAATATAATCGGATTCGGATAATCGGGTCGAATTCCGATCGGATTCGGATCTTTATTCGATCCATTCACAGCCCCAGTACGAACCTTGTTGGTTGTGTTAAACATTGTTGTACAGCCCGGATGTACGGCGGTTGATCAAAGAGATGGACGGCGATTGATCGCTCTTGATTTAACGACTGGAAGAAAATCATAGTCGATCAATTTCTTCGGCACTTCATTACCAAAAAAAAAAAATTTCTCCGGCACTTCTTGTTTAAGAAGAGCTTGCTCCATTTCTCCTCTGTACTTCCAGATCGCTAGATTTCGTCGTGTAAATAAGGGGGAAAAGGGCGAAAGAAACAAAACAAAGAAATGCTGCGTTTGAGAGCTTTTCGTCCGACAAATGACAAAATCGTTAAGATTCAGTTGCATCCGACGCATCCATGGCTTGTTACGGCAGACGCATCAGATCACGTATCTGTTTGGAATTGGGAGCATCGCCAGGTTCTTCTTCTTCTATCCTCTCCCGATTTTTCTGTTTGCTTTGACTTGTGTTTAATTTGCATTATCTGTTTACTTATTTTTTCCCGATTCACAGGTGATTTATGAGCTAAAAGCCGGTGGTGTAGACGAGAGACGTTTGGTTGGAGCGAAATTGGAGAAGCTTGCTGAGGGCGATTCAGGTAACGCAGTCGATGTTCATCAAGCAATCCAAGTGCTAATATTTCGAAGGGAAGGAAATTCCTTGGTCCGACAATTGCTAATTCCAGGGTATCCGGCCTGGACCGTTGTATTGGTGTCTACGCATTGTACTAGCCCTACTGTGTGCCTGCCTTCTTTATGGTGATTTCTGTTTGCATTACGGCAGGGACACACTTACAATTGCCTAATTCAACCTCGTAATTATATGATTGAAAAGATTCAGAAGTGCAAAAGAATGCCAACTTGAGATTGAAAAGTAGTTTGGTAGGTCAGCGAGGTCTTACACCCGAATTACACATTATTCTTTTAAATGGATATAACTAATTATATGATGACCTTTCCTACTTGAAATTTTTGGAGTACTTTTGATTACTTTTCTTAATGTACGTATCTGCAAATTGAAGTGGAGCGGTTAAGTTTCAATAGGGTTTTGAATAATTTCTTTGTTTCTGGACTTCTAAAACTTCTGACAAATCAGTATATGATCGGTGGTCAAATGGAAGGTTTAAGCATTGTTCATGAATTACATTAGAATAATACACATTCTCTCTCTTTGACGCAGTGAAAGTTACGAAAACAAGGATTAATCTCCGTTAATCCTATAAAACTGGAATCCACCAACAAATAACCTTGAATCCACAAGAAAGATGAGAGAGAAACTCTATAGTTCTTTTAAAAATTAATCTCTAAAATTCGTGTACAACCTTTACCCCTTATTTATAGACCTTAAAAGACCCCAAAATAAGATAGAAACCTATTAAAATTATGACTCCTACTCATAGTAAACAACTTAAAGTTAAAATCTAACTCTAAAACCTCTTAAAGACTCCTAATATAAATCAAATACCTAATGCAAGAAAATAGGAATTCTACTTTTACGAAATAACTAACTAATCTAGACTTTGGGTCCCACTCGTCCTACATCACTCTCTCTGTGTCTAACCCTCTAATAGGCTACTTTTTGGATACCAAGAATAGGCTTGTTTTTCTTCCACTTTTTTTCATATGCTAGGATCCACAGAAATTTTTTTCTCTTTCCCAGTATCTAAATGCTCATGACATGTGGGAATCCTGCAATTTCTTGTAGTTTCTTGGTATTCAAATGCAGCCATAATGAAGCTTATTTGTTCAATGATTCAAATTTCGTTGCACCACATAGTGGGATAAAAGAAAGACTTAGGACTTACAATGAATAAATACATCTGACGAGATCAAAAGATCCCTTGTAACATAAAACACCAATACCGATATGTACATAAATGATTCTTTCTGATTCTTTAAATCGGAGAAAACACGTCCATCATTCCTAAATTGCTTATGCTTTCTGATACCTAAGATTGGAGACTCATTGTAAGGACATGGCAAGTGAAGGGCACACTATGAACTTCATACCGATACTTTAGACTCTATAAATCATATGGAAAAAAATTTCTTGTATATCCATATATGCTTCTAATCTGAATACCTTACTTTTATCAATCTGAGTTTTCTTTTCCTGTCATCTTTTTTAATTGTTAAATCTACTTGACCTTTTCTTGTCTGTAGTGGTTACTTGACGATGTTTACTTTATTATTTCATCATTCTTTTTCATAAGAATGGCACTGAATTGTTTATATTCTACTTAGCTCATCTTTTAATTTTTTTTCCATATGATTGATAGAGTCTAAAGCCAAACCAACAGAGGCCATTCGTGGAGGCAGGTAATGATCTGGCTGCATTAGTTCATCTATCTTTATTGTTGATTTTTGTCAATTTCCATGGCACCTTTTGTATATGCTAAAAAAATGGAAAATAGAAAATCTTACTGCACCTTTTTGCTGAACGTTGAAATTTGTTGTCAAATGGCTGAAGTGTTAAGCAGGTGAACTTTTATGATGATGATGTACGCTTTTGGCAACTTTGGCGCAACCGATCTGCAGCTGTCGAGGCTCCATCTGCAGTTAATCAGCAAAGTTCACCTTTTAGTTCTCCTGCTCCAGCCACAAGAGGAAGACATTTCCTTGTCATTTGCTGTGAGAACAAAGCCATTTTTTTGGACTTGGTTACAATGCGTGGCCGTGATGTACCAAAACAAGACCTTGACAACAAATCACTTCTATGGCAAGTCCTCAACTCTCATCAGTGTTTCTAATAAACTTGGATTGTTCTCATGATCTATGATATGGTGCTTTGATTGGTATATCAGAATGTTCTAATGAAAATAATTCTTGAAGCATGCAAACACTGCATATTATATTGGAGCTGTTTGTCAGTCTTAGCATGTATTTGTACACAGTATGTAGCTTTCAAGATGGATAATGGAAAGAATCATGTGCACTTGTATTTGTTTGTTGTCTATGCTTTCCAATAACTTATTCTCCTTTTAGATTGTTTTTCTTTTTTTGGATTGAAAATGACTGGAGATATATTAATTATAAGAAGGTAAGGTTATAGTGCATGTACACCAAGGGTGTACCGGAAAAGAGAAATCTTTAAAATCTTCACACAATAACACTTCATGAAGGTCCATACCATTGCAAGATTCCCTTACTTGATGTTGACGCCCAAAAAAGAATAAAGTAGAGAGAATAGTCATTAAAGGCTCTTGGGGTTCTTGAAGTATTCTCAAAGACTATGTTGTTCTCTTCTTTCTATAATATCCAAAGAATTCCCACCGGCATCAAGCTCCACAAGATCTCATGATGAGAGCTTCCTTTTCCACAATTCCAAGAATAGAGGACCTGGGATAAATCTTCGACTGCACCCATGTTACTACAAATCTTAATAAGAAGGTATTCTAGAGTTCATGCGCCACTGTACAATGTACAGGTGGGTGGTTCATTGATTCTAGCCATATCTTGCATAAAGCACATCTATTAGGTAATTGTCACCAGATTGTCGATTGTTAGCTCCTTCCGCAATACAAATTGTCCACATAAAAAACTCAACTTTGGATGGTAAGAGAGGATGCTATAACATATTTGATAGACCAAAACTGATTCCTTGGCATTTAATTGGCAATAAAGACTCTTAACTAAAAACTCGCCGGCACTCTCCAAAATCCATTTCATTCCATCTTGATCATTGCTAGGATTTTGTCCACTGATACTTTCTAGGAGATTGGTGAGAGAGTTTAAGTCCCAGTCAAACATCCCCTTTATAAATTGCAAATTCCAAGTGCTTCCTCCAACACCTTGAGAACATAAATCTGAAATACATGCTTGAGATGATAATGAAATACTGTATAAATCTTGAAATGCATCTTTTAGGGGACCATTCCTACACCAAGAATTTTCCAAAACCTTATCCGTCCTTTTCCCATTTGAAACCACAAATTGGGTAGAAGCAAATGAGAGAGTCTACATATCGGTCTCCATAGGCTACAGCCAATGAGCCCATTCACCGGAGTTGGCATCCAAGAGGCCGGTTTATAGCCATATTTAATGATCAAATTTCTCCATAAACTCGAAGCTTTGCGCCCAAAAGTCAACACCATTTCGCTAGAAGCACCTAATTAAAATAGGTGCATGTTTCTGATACCCAAACCACCTTGCTCTTTAGCACCACATCCCTCTTTCCAACCCACTAGATGATACTTCTGAGAATCATCCCAACTTGCCCAAAGAAAGTCTCTCTTTGGATTCTCTCAAGCCTTTCAACGACTGAAGCACGGGCAAGTAATGAAGATAGCATATAAGTTGGGAGATTAGAAAGAGCACTCTTTATGAGGGTTACTGGTGCGGACACCAAAGTTGAGCACTCTTTATTATTGTTCAGTGACTGTGTTTCAACTTAGCAATTACAACCAAGTATCAGCCGTCAGAAACCTGATGTTAGAGTAAAGTAGCGTACTAGAAACTTAGATAAGTTCTTTTCTTGGTATTATATATTTGTGATTCTGAATTATTATCAATATGATTTCATGTGGCTGGTTGGTTTGTTTCTCATATACAAGGTTTACCGTTTCGGTGCCGATGGGTGTGCCACCCATCGCACGAAACGAAATTTCACCGGCGGTGTGCCGCTGAAATGGTGAAAAAATCGAAGAGGGCAAAAAATGGACAAAAACTCGATTTTTGAACCAAGCTTGAATCTGAATAAAAGTCCACATTCATTGAATCTGAATAAAAGACTAAATTCATTGAACAAAGCTTGAAGCATTTCATGGCACCCAAGAAGTCTTCCATGTGGATTCAAGTTTTGACTTCGTTGACTTTGATGACGTGGACTAATCTGGTTAGTTCTTCTTTGTTGATCACGTCCAGCTTCTTTCCTTGGACTAGAGCTGGCAACAGGTCGGGTTGGGTCGGGTCATAATCGGGTTGGGGTTAATTAGGTCGGGTTGGCTCGATTAATGGCGGGTTGGGAAAACTCCAAACCGAACCCAACCTGCCAATAAACGGGTTCAACCCGCCAACCCGATTATATATATTTTTATTTTTTCAAAAAGTATGATTAAAATAGGATGGGGGGGGGGGTCATTGGGTCAGATTGTGTCGAGTTGGGGGTTAATTGGATCGGTTCATACCACTTTTTTGGCAATTTTTTTTAATCGGGTCATAATCAGGTTGTCAGGTCATAATCGGGTTGGGAAAACCCCAACCCGCACCCAACCTAATTAATAAACGGGTCAACCCAACCCGTTTATAATCGGGTTGACCCGTTGGGTCGGTTCGATTTTTGCCTGCTCTACCTTGGACCTTCTTGATCAAATGGTTGAGCTCTTCCTTGAAACATTTAGCTCGAGCTCTTGTGACGGGTCCAATTGGGACTTTGATGGGTTCTTGTAACTCTTTAGCATCCTTGCCCTCATTTTTCCCCTCCTTTAGAAAAGGATTTGCCCTCAAATCTTCATTACATCAAAAGGAGATAAGTCAGCAACATTAAAAGTAGCACTAACATTGTACTCACCTGGTAAATCTAATTTTTAGGCGTTGTCATTTATACGCTCAAGGACTTGGAATGGTCCGTCTTCTCTCGGTAACAACTTGGAACGCCTTTGGGCCGGAAATCTTTCTTTTCTCATGTGTAACCAAACCCAATCTCCAAGTTCAAAAATCAGATTTTGGTGCCCTTTGTTAGCTTGTCTTGCATATTGCTCCGTTTTCCTCTCAATGTCTTCTCATGTATCTGCTTAACAAATTCATCCTTTTTCTGTCCATCTAAGTTAGCACGTTTTGATAAAGGCAATGGAGTTAAATCCAATGGAGTTAAGGGTTTAAAACCATAGACAATTTCAAACGGTGAAAACTTAATAGTAGAATGAACATTACGATTATAAGCAAACTCTACATGTGGTAAACACTCTTCCCAAGTTTTAATGTTCCTTTTGATTATGACCCTCAATAAGGTAGACAAAGTCCTATTCGCTACTTCGGTTTGACCATCAGTTTGTGGGTGACAAGTAGTATAAAACAACAATTTAGTTCCTAACTTAGCCCATAAAGTCTTCCAAAAGTAACTCAAGAACTTAGCATCTCGATCTGAAACAATTGTTCTAGGCATACCATGTAATCTCACAATCTCTCTAAAGAACAAATTAGCAACATGTGAAGCATCATCAGTTTTGTGACATGGAATAAAATGAGCCATCCTCGAAAATCTATCCACAACCACAAAGATCGAATCCTTATCATGTTTAGTCTTAGGCAAACCTAACACAAAATCCATAGAAATATCAATCCAAGGTTCACTAGGAATGGGCAATGGTGTGTATAAACCATAGGGTTGCACTCGGGATTTTGCTTGCCTACATGTCACACATCTACTACAAATTCTCTCAACTTCTCTTTTCATGTGTGGCCAATAAAAATGTTCTTGCAGAACTGCTAAGGTCTTATCAACTCCAAAATGTCCCATTAATCCTCCACCATGGGATTCCCTTACTAACAAATCACACAAAGAGCTATTGGGTACACACAACTTATTTTCCCTAAACAAGAAATCCTCATGCCTAAAGAACTTACCCACTGTGTTTTTCTCACAAGCACTATATTCCTCACAAAAATCATGGTCTAAAGGATTCAATTCTTTTATATGCTCAAAACCAAGTAATTTTATATCAAGATTAGAAAGCAATAAATACTTTCGTGAAAGCGCATCTGCAACAATGTTTTCTTTACCTTGCTTGTACCGAATGACATATGGAAATGTCTTAGAGAACTCCACCCATCGTGCATGCCTCTTATTCAACTTATTTTGGCCTTTCAAATGCTTCAAAGACTTATGATCGGTGTGAATCACGAACTCTTTAGGCCAAAGATAGTGTTGCCGTGTTTCAAGAGCTCGAACCAATGCATATAACTCTTTGTCATAAGTAGGGTAATTTAAGGTTGCCCCACTCAATTTCTCGCTGAAATATGCAATTGGTCTTTCTCCTTGCATCAGAATTACACCTATTCCATTACCTGAAGCATCACATTCAATTTCAAATGATTTAGAAAAATCAGGTAAAGCAAGTACATTAGCATGAATTAGTTTTTCCTTGATCAATTGAAACGCCTTCTCTTGCTTTCCTCCCCATTTGAAGCCAACGTTCTTCTTAATCACTTCGGTAAGAGGTGCGGCAATGCTACTAAAATCCTTCACGAACCTCCTGCAGAAGCTTGCAAGCCCATGAAAACTTCGTACATTACCTACACTCGTTGGACTTGGCCACTCTTGAATCGCTTGAATCTTCTCTTCATCAACTTGTATTCCTTGTGCACTCACAACAAAACCAAGAAACACAAGCTTATCGGTGCAAAAGTGCACTTCTTCAAGTTAGCAAAAAATTTCTCTTTTCTTAGAACATCCAGAACAGAATTTAAATGCTCAATATGATCATCCAAACTTTTGCTATAAATGAGAATATCATCAAAATAAACAACAAAAAATCTGCCTATGAATGCACGCAAAACATGGTTCATTAATCACATGAAAGTACTTGGTGCATTAGTTAATCCAAACGGCATAACGAACCACTCATACAAACCATATTTTGTTTTAAATGCAGTTTTCCATTCATCACCTTATTTCATTCTAATCTGATGGTATCCACTCTTTAAATCAATTTTAGAAAATATGCAAGCACCATTCAATTCATCTAGCATATCATCTAATCGAGGAATGGGATGACGATACTTTACCGTTATATTGTTGATAGCTCGGCAATCAATGCACATCCTCCACATCCCATCCTTCTTAGGAACCAAAATCACTGGAACAGCACATGGACTCATGCTTTCTCTCACGTACCCCTTTTCCATCAATTCATTAAGCTGCCTTTGTAACTCCTTTGTCTCCTCGGGATTGCTTCAATAGGTTGGTTGGTTTGGAATGGTAGCACTGGGCACAAAATCAATTTGATGTTCAATCCCTCGAATAGGTGGTAAATCATGTGGAATCTCCTCCGGAAAGACATCTTCAAAATCTTGCAAAAGTGAAGCAATAGAACTCGGCAAAGCATCATCAATTTGGTTAGTGTTTAAAAAACTCCTCTTTATACAAAAGCACAATCATGGATTGTTTTGAAAACATTGCCCTCTTTATCTCACTCGCTTTTGCATAGAAATTTGCTTTTCTCTCATTGATTGAATTTGCCCATTCGTTTTCTCTCACTTTTCTTGATCTCTCTTTCTTTTCCTCTCGGATTTTCACTCATTTTCTTTTTCTCTCTTTCTTTCTTTTGATCACTCTCTTTTTGCAACCTCACTTGATCTTCATAAACCTGCTTTGGTGTTAAAGGAACCAGCATGATTGTTCTTTGATTAATCACAAATGAGTATTTGTTGGTGAAGCGATCATGTTTAACTTGACGATCAAATTGCCACGGTTGGCCCAATAGCAAGTGTCCAACTTGCATAGGAACTACATCACACAAAACTTCATCTTCATACTTCCCAATGCGACAAGAGACTATAACCTGCTTGTTCACTTTCAATTCACCACTATCATTGAGCTATTGTAACTTATAAGGCTTGGGATGTTTCGTTGTTGGCAGCCCTAGTTTCTCCACCATTGTGGTACTAGCAACATTAGTACAACTACCTCCATCAATAATCACATTACATACCTTGTTTTGAATGTGGCATCTAGTGTGAAAGATGTTTTCTCGCTGCACTTTATCATCTTCTTTAACTTGCACACTTAGAGCTCTTCTTGCAACCAACAAATCACCTTGGGCAGGGTATTCTTCATCCACATCCTCCAATGATGGAATAGATTCAGTGTCATCTTCACCCTCGGTTACAAGCTCTCCATCTTCTCGTAGTACCATGACTCTTTTGTTTGGACATTGGTTCGCAAAGTGTCCTTTGCCTTGACATTTAAAACACTTAATGTCACGATTACGAGGTTGAGTTTCGCTTTTACCTTGAGCAGCGGGAGTCAAGGAAGAAGGTTTTGATTCGGTCTTAAGGTTGGCTGTGAGTTCCTCCTCTTTCTTTGCATAACTCGGCTTTCAAGAAGACTGTCCCGTTGGTCGACTTGCTCGTGCATTCCTCCGCTTGAGTTGCTGCTAAAGTTTGATTGCCATATGCACCATATCTTTCATTTCCACATAATGATGCAACTCCACCTCACTAGCAATCTCTTGGTTCAAACCATTCAAAAATCTGGCCATTGTTGCTTCACGGTCCTCCTCTACATTGGCTCGGATCATAGTAATCTCCATCTCTTGAAAATAGTCTTCAATGCTCCGGTTGCCTTGTGTTAGGGGCTGTGGCCTTTTGTACAAATCTCGGTAATAGTGACTTGGTACAAAACGTTTTCTCATGACTGCTTTCATCTCCTCCCAAGTATCGATCGGACGTTCTTCATTCCTTCTCCTATTCAACAACAATTGATCCCACCAAACAATAGCATAGTCAAAAAATTCAATTGCTGCTAATTTTACCTTTTTCATCTTGGAATAGTTATAGCAGTCAAAGACGAACTCTATCTTCCTTTCCCATTCAAGATATGCCTCGGGATCATTTTTTGCCTTGAAATGATGGAATCTTCATCTTAATACTCCCCATGTTGTTATCTTCTCTATTCCTAGCTCCTCTAACTCGCCCTCCATGACCCCTATTGTTATTGGTTGAATCACAGTCATCTTGATTGTCAAAACCATTCCCATAATACTCCTCATCTTCAATCCTCCTTCTCTTAGGTTGTTCTCTTCCTCTTCTATGCCCATGAGGAACATTTCGTGGCTGTGCGTTCTCCACCCGATCAAGCCGTTCATGCACTTGTGCCATCTCCACTCTCAACATTCTTCTCATCTCACCCAAAAGTGCCTCCATTTGTAATTTTGTATCAGCCCCCTCTGACACATCTCCGGATGTATTGTTGTTTGACATGTTTCTGCAAAAATAAGGTTAGAAAAGATAGGACCTCACACACACTCCCTCACATGTTTTCACTCAAAAGGATGATTCACTCAATAAATTTTTTTTCACTCGAGTTTCACACAAAAAAAAAAAAAAAAAAAACATTTGGCTTTTACCCTCTTATGTGCTCACCACTCTTGCCCTTTTCCACTCAAAGTATTCCTCTATAGGTTCTTATTAAACTAACCAAACAATGATTAAAGTTTCCAGCAACAATTCACCAAGAACTTATCAATAAGGAATTTCGATTCAAAGGCTTTGTAGGATTTCAAGATTTCACAAAGTGAGAATCACAAACAATAAGATTTTGGACAATCAATTTTGAGGATTTTGTTGGGGAAGCAAAAAAAAAAAAAAAAATTCTAGATAGTAGATTCAAGAATGAAGATAGTAGATACAAGAATGAATTATTAGATGAAAAGATTGAAACAACAAGATGGTAAGAAATTTGATGACCAAACGAATTTCAATACAACTCCTTTTTTTTTTTAATCTGGAGTTTTTTTTTTGAGCAAATGAATTTCAATACAACTCTTTTTTTTTTGATCAAACGAATTTCAATAGAACTTTTTTTTTAAAACTATATATGAATATTCAAGATTGAAAAAAAATAAGTAAAAAGATAGGAAAACTTGAAACTAGAACTAGATTTGATACCAAATGATATACGAACCACGCCAACCTATGATGAAACCTGTAATTGAAAAGGAACTTCGGTCGTCTAGAATTAGATTTGTATAGAAACCGCAACCCATTGCTTATATTGAAGCAAGAACCTTGGTATGATGAAGGTGCTACAAACGGGGATGGATGAACCGTTTGATAAGTCAAGGATGAACGTCACAAGGAAATCCTTGATAAGTTCAAAAAGTTCTAAAAGAACCAAAGAGAATAATACTCTTAATTTTCCTTAATAACAAGTTCTGTTTTCCATTGTCTTACACACCTATATATATAGGCTGAAAATTACATAGGAATTAACAATTTAGAAAAAATAAAAAGACTCATAGGAAATAAAAATCTAGAAAAAATAAAAAGACTCAGGAAATAACAATCTAGAAAAGATAAAAAGACTCTTAGAATAACTAAAAGGCTCTTAACTAAAATGGTTGGATAAATAAAAGACCACATTCATTGAATCTGAATAAAAGACTAAATTCATTGAACCAAGCTTGAAGCATTTCATTCCACCCAAGAAGTCCTCCATGTGGATTCAAGTTTTGACTTCGTTGACTTTGATGACGTGGACTAATCTGGTTGGTTCTTCTTTGTTGATCATGTCTAGCTCCTCTCCTTGGACCTTCTTGATCAAATTGTTGAGCCTTGAAACATTTATCTTGGGCTCTTGTGACGGGTCCAATTGGGACTTTGATGGGTTCTTGTAACTCTTTAGCATCCTTGCCCTCGTCAAAATGGAAACACTACTAAAGCAGATCAAGGAGATGGACAAAAAGGAAGAGGAAGAAGTATTATGTGCAATGGAATAGGTCAAGAGAGAGGCTCAAAATGGAGTTCAGTTCATGGGCCAAAAGGAAGGAGATCTGCTGGCGTCAAAAATCAAGAATGCTATGGCTAAAAGGAGACAAAAACACTTGATTCTTCCATCAAATGGCAAATGCAAGGTTAAGAACAAACTCTATTAATAAGATAGAAATTGAAGGCAAGGTTTATGAGGAGGATGTGGTTATTGGTAAGAAGATTGTAGAATACTTTTCAGGTTTGTACAAGGAGGAGGCAGATTTTTGACCAAAAGTAGATGGTTTGGAGTTCAATAGACCGTCGGAGGAGGATAGGGAAGATTTGGAAAAACTATTTTCGGAGGAGGAGGTTAAAGAATTAATAAAGCAACTTAAGGGGGACAAAGCTCCAGGTTCGGATGGGTATTCCTTAGCATTTTTCAAGGCGTGCTGAAGTACTATTAAAAATGACCTAATGGCTACAATTGAGGAATTTCACAAAAAAGGCAAGTTTGTGAGAAGCATGAATGCCACATTCATCGTCTTAATCCCAAAGAAGGAAGATACATGCAAAATACATGAATATAGACCAATAAGTTTGGTGGGTAGTGTGTACAAGATTTTGGCAAAATTGCTTGCCAACAGGCTGAAACCAATGCTTCAAGACCTAATATCTTAGTCTCAAGGGGCTTTTGTTGGGGGGAGGCAATTACAAGACAGAGTGATGGTGGCTAGTGAGTGCATTGATTCATGTATGAAGCGAAAAGAGAACATGGTAATGTGCAAATTGGACTTGCAGAAAGCTTATGATCATGTAAATTGGGAGTTCTTAATGTACATGCTAGATCGTATGGGCTTCAATGAGAAGTGGAGGAATTGGATTACCACTTTTATCTCAACAACCTCTAGCTCGGTTCTTGTTAATGGTGTGGCAACGGGTTTCTTCAAAAGTTCAAGAGGTTTGCGTCAAGGAGACCCCTCATCCCCTCTATTATTCACCATAGTAATGGAAGTGTTTAGCAAAATGATAACTAGAGCATCAGAAAGAGGTATGATAGAAGGAGTTACATTTGGAAGGTCCATTGCAGTCAACCATCTCTTATTTGTTGATGATATCCTGATCTTTTGCAAACCCATCCAACAACAGATCATGTGGCTCAAAGGCATTTTGCTATGCTTTGAAGCATGTACTGGCCTAAGTATAAACATGTCCAAAAGCGAGATGCTTCAGATAGGGGATGAGGGAAATATATCTAGCCTAAGCCAGGTCTTGGGATGCAAAGAAGGGACTCTCCCTACTTCATATCTTGGGATTCCTTTGGGAGCAAAGTATAGAAAAGATACTATATGGAGCCCAGTGGTAGAAAGAATGAAAAAAAAGCTTGCAACATGGAAGAGCCGAAGCCTTTTGAAAGGAGGTAAGTTGACATTGATCAAGAGTGTGCTAGCAAGTCTCTCAGCTTTTGACATGTCTATTTTGAAGATCCCTAAATCGGTGGCAAGGAAATTGGAACAAATCCGAAGAAATTTCTTGTGGGAGGGTAAGGAGGGTGAATACGAGTACCACCATTTAGTGGCATGGAATCAGATTTGCAAGCCAAAGAAAGAAGGTGGTCTTGGATTAAGACCTATGACGGTATTTAATAAAGCCCTTCATCAAAAGTGGATTTGGAGATATGGATGTGAGATAGGGAATACATGGAGAGAGATCCTAAATAAGAAGTATGGTTCTTCCCCTAATGGTTGGTTTCTCAATTCTTCAAATCTGCCTTGTGGGATGAGTTTATGGAGGACTATTGCTAAGTTGGCAAAATCTGTGGAGAAAGATTGCAAATTTAAGGTGGGAAATGGCTCGAGAATTAGCTTTTGGGAAGATATATGGTGTGGTGAGACCAAGCTGCAGGAGGCTTATCCCTTGATCTACAATTTAAGCACGAATAAGCAAGCAAGGGTAAAGGATTATGTATCCAACACAGAGGATGGCAGCGTGAGGAGTATAAACCTAAGGCGTAATTTGCAGGATTGGGAGATTAACAGCTATGTAGCATTACTAAATATCCTCTTTAGTAAGGCAGTAGGCCAAGAAGAAGACTCTAAAAGCTGGGCACATGGCAAGTCGGGTTCATTTACAGTCAAGGAGGCTTTTGAACACCTTCACTGTTCAGGTTTGGAGATTAAGGTGTTCAAACATATTTGGTCAAATATGTTTCCAAGCGAAGTGGCATTCTTCATGTGGACAACAGTCCTAGATAAGATCTTGACAGTGGGACCGCTTGAAGAGTAGGGGGTGGCATCTCCCTAACAGGTGCGGCATATGTAAAATGGAAGAGGAAAGTGTAGCACACCTATTTCTGCATTGCAAAGGTACTATCAAATTATGGGGAGCTATTTTCTAGAGGTTTAAAGTAGCATGGTTGCATCCTAAGGAGTATAATTTAGCTTTAGAAGCATGGGGTTGGAGAAAAGGGAAAACATGTGCTAATATATGTTGGAACTTGGCTCTTGTAGCTATTGCTTGGGTGATATGGGGAGAAAGAAACAGGAGGATTTTAAGAACTTGGAAAGCAAAGAATCAATGATGGAAAGAGCTGTTTTGAAGTTGATGCATAGCTGGTTGCTAGGTCAGCCAGCAGGAGATAATATCCCCATTGAAGACTTCTTGTTTTTTAGCAATTTTTATGATCTAAGAGTAGGGCTATGAAGGAAGGTGGTTGAGTCCCTCTTTAACATAGTAGTTACTCTACATTTAGTCAGATGTAGTGTCTCCAATCTGGTACACAGTTTGTGTACCTATACTTTTTCATCTTCTAATATATAAATATCCATTACTTACTGATAAAAAAAAATGCTTTTATTCATCCTTTCTGCTAGGCCATTCTATTGTGGTGTTCTTCGCACTGTAAAGTGTCTCATGATGCAATGCTTTTCACAGAATTTTAGAAATTCTGCATCCTTATATTCAGTCTCGTTGTCTGTCCTAAGCAAGGATCGACTTTTCGGTGTCGCCTGGCGCGTTGCTAGGCGGTTGAAACGAAATTTGGACGAGATGCCGGTGAAATTTGGCAAAATGGCCCGAAACAGACATTTTGGCGAAATCGGCGGCACGCCGACGAAATGCTTGTTTTTGGTAAAAACAATATTAGTAAATTGACAGAAAATATGTTTTAGCGAAATCGGCAGCACGCCGACGAAATCCCCTGTTTAGAAAAAAAACCATAATTAAGCTTAAAACATAATAGATATGATTTTATACAATTTATATGCGAAATAAGGAAATATTTTATCTATTTTATGAACAAATACAAGTACATGAACATAAGCAATTACAAGGCTACAAATACAAGCACATTAGATCACACCACAAAGTGTAATGTATAAAACAAAGTCATAGGCTCATAGATTCATAATCATAAAAAGACAAATTGCAAAAAATGCCAAATACAAAGTACAAGAGAGTCAAGAGATAAGAGACAAGAGTCACAAGACTATAAAGTACAAAGTAAAAAGATCAATAAGAAGTAGAGTGTCTAGAAGGCTGGAAATGCTGATGTTGTTGCTGTCGTTGTCTCTCAAACATATGAACATATCGCCTCCACGACATGCGCCTTGTGTACTGACCTCTTTAACGACGCACAACTTCCTCATACTCATCCTAATCTAAATCTGCAACAAAGCCCACAGGAGGACAATCATCATAATACTCCCTCATAATAAGAACACCTCCGTCCTCATCCTCATCCTTCTCCTCCTCCTCCTCCTCTGCTACGACTGGTGGAGGATAATAACCATACGGATATGGGATGGCTGGGACTGGCACTGGGACATACCCATATCCGTATGCAGCTGGATATGGAGTTGGTGCAACTAGATAGGAGGGAAATAACCCGTAGCTATTAGATGTCTGGAACTGCCCTGGATATGGATATGCTATCCTCCATACTGCCCGCTCTGATCCCCATAACTACGTGAAGATGTGCTGCTAGATCCCTCCATGTCCATACTCATAAAAGATCGAATATCTCATCCTCCTCCTGGGCAAAAATCCTCTCCTTCCCCTTACCCCGCCTCTGAAAAGTACGTGCCTCTGACTCTGACTGACCGTATCGACCTCCATGGTGGGTGTCCTGGGTGGCGTGTGTGTATGCCGCCTCCCCAGTGAAAGGACTAACCCCTGGTGCATGTGAGTGTCCTCCACCTCCCTGATGCTCATCTCCATCATCATCGTCGTCATCATCATCATCAGACCCTCTACCATCCCCACTATCTCCATCATCTTCATCCTTGGAGTCTGACTTTCTACGCTCAACTGACTGAACTGGGACTGAAGGTGTCGCTGCTGCTGTAGAAACTGAAGTAGGCACTACGCTGGTATCTCTATCGAAAGAGTCAACAGAAGGAAATCCCCTTTCCTCCTCCATAATAGCGTCAACATCAATCCCCATCTCTTGTGCGGCATGAGCAATGACTGAACTCGGCCCACCATTAGGTTCGTCTAACTCCGCAGTCCTCACCCATTCCGAGAATGGGTTGTCCTCATCAATCCGGGTGCTGCATAGGATGTCCAGAGGGTCGTTAACATATGTACTAGTACTACTCTGTCTCGATCTCCAGATATTTTGCTCGTAATCTCATGTTGATGTAACAAAACGGAGCTTTTGTAGCTTCTGATAGGCCAGCCGGTTCCTTTGCTTTGTATGAATCAATGCAAAGGTGCTCCAATTACGCTCGCAGCAGATGAAGATGCAGTCTGAGCGAGAACCCGACACGCAAGCTTCGACAAAGTAGGAGCAGAAACTCCGTACATGGCCCATCACTCGTCTGAAAAGTGTAATTATTTTCAATAAGCAGAAAAATAAATGTAGAAATTCTAAGTGATTTTAAAAAATTCACCAAAATGTAATATATTACTTACATGGCATCATCCTACTTCGCGAGGCAATGGCGGTTGTCATTCCAAATGATCCCAATGCATCTCTAAACATGATCAACTGCAAGAGCATGTTCAGAATTTAGTAAAAATTGAGGAAAAGATTCAAAATTACAATTGATAGAGTACTTATTTATTATTTATATAGAATTTACCTCATTGCCGAAATCTGCCTGCCCGGCAGAATTGGGATCGAGGTGGGAATAAACCATGTGCACAGCTGTCCACATATCTGAGAGCATCCCAAGGTTGTCCTTGTAGTGATATTTCGGGTTAAAGTAATGTGCTGTTATTGTGTTTGAAAAGAAAATAACAATTAATAAACAATTTAGCATTACCAAAGAAGTATAAGTACAAAAAAAAATCAACAAACCTTAATTAATATTATAAATTAATTACCTGCCAAGAGTATGAGATGATCCATCGATTTAATCCAATGATCATCAATGATCTTGTGGATCCACTGGTAGGACGTCTGTGTGGCAGCTTGAATTTGTGCTTTCATCACCCTCATGCTCTCATAGATGGAACCGAGGGTCGGGTATGAATCTGTGTCAACGATCCGTAGCACCTGGTAAATGGGCTCCAATATATCAACAACCTCCTTCACATTATCCCAAAAGCTGCCATGAAGAACGATATCCTTTACTTGCCTCCCCTTCTCAGTGCGGTTCTGAGAGTAAGCACCCCAATCCGCACTAATAAATAAGGACCTCAATCCTTGCTTGTGTCGAAAGATGCTATCTAAGGCAATATAATTTGTACCAAATCTAGTAATCTTTGGCCTGATTATATTTCCATGACATACTGCTCTCATCTTCGCTAGCACATAATTATGATTATAAATAAATGTAGTCATGGTCCGTGCATCTTGTTATGTCTTCACCACCTTCTTCCTCTTCCCAATGGCTTCTAACATCAGGTTTATACAATGTGCAGCACAAGGGGTCCAGTATATGGGGTACTTCGCCTGTATCATTTCACTAGCCTTCTTAAAGGCACTCCCATTGTCTGTAACAATTTGTACAACGAGATGCATCCCAACCTCTTTGATCACCTCCTCTAGTAAACCAAAGATGTAATCTGAATCCTTGATTTTATCTGAGGCATCTACAGACTTCAAAAATACGGCCTTGCCTCTACAGTAGACCATAAAGTTGATGATTGATTGCTTTGTAGGGCCTGTCCAACCATCACACATAATAGTAACCCCGAATCTCTCCCAGTATGGACGCAAAGATTTAATAAATGTCAACATCTCCTTCTCTTCATCATCCAAATACACCCCCATGATCTCCTTCGGGGTAGGAGGTAGGACTCCAACCCCAGATTCCTGAATAATGTCAACCATACTCTTAAAATGCGGAGAGGCAGCTGCATGTGCAGGAATATGGTTGAATATGAAGAACCGAGATATGAACTTACCCATCATATTTCTAACTGACCCTCCACTTCAAGTATCTTTCAGCCTCTTCTGCTTCGCATCTGATGATCTATGTGTATCAGGGTCCACAGGATAATCAGGCATTCTTGTAGAATGAGAACGCCTCATAGAAGCCAAACCAGCCCCAGAATGACCGCCTTTCTCAAATCCATATCTCTGCATCTCTCTCCGCTCAAACTCTGACTCCAGGGATGCACGGTGTGCTGCTCTATACTCTTACCTTCTCAGCCTCTGTGACGATCTCGCTAGGGTAGACAAAATCATCATCATCATCCTCAGGTACCTGTGGAGGCTCTGCTAGTCTCCGTCTGACCTCCTCCTCTATAATATGCTTCTTTTGTCTGCTTTTCACACCACCCTGTAGGTGCTCAAGCATCTGCTTTTTAACTGCAGGTGGCACTCTATTATAATCCACAATGTCCTTGGAACCACCTACCAGATGCATCTTCAGTCTGGATATACCTCTCCCCTTGAATATGTGACCACAGTAATTACATACTGTCTTATTGCTGTCTCCTTGATAGCGGGTACCATGCTGCCATCCAATATCTACTCTACGTCCACCGCCTCAGCACCATCACCACCACCAGATCCTGATGCTATCACCCGCTAGCTGATCACCTGAAAAAAGTAGATTTCCTGTCGAAGTGTCAATTCCAATTTGCAAACAATTAAACAACTAAATAATATTTACCAAAAAATTTTAATAAAATTTTCCCATTTTTGTATGATTTTTGTATTAATAAACAAATAAGTATTAATTTTTTACAAAAAAAATAAAAGTTTGCACACCCATCTAGAAATTGGGTGTCCATGATTCATATAAATTTAATCCATATTTTTACTAATTTTTTACAAATTTTAATAAATTTTTTTAATTTTTAATGATTTTTGGATTAAATAAACAATTAATTATTCATTTTTTACAAAAAAATAAAAGTTTGCACGCCCATATAGAAATTGGGTGTACACGATTCATATAAATTTAATCCATATTTTTACTAATTTTTTACATATTTTAAATTTTTTTTAATGATTTTCGGATTAAATAAGCAATTAATTATTCATTTTTTACAAAAAAAAATAAAAGTTTCCACGCCCATCTAGAAATTGGGTGTACACGATTCATATAAATTTAATCCATATTTTTATTAATTTTTTACATATTTTAATAAGTTTTTTAATGATTTTCGGATTAAATAAACAATTAATTATTCATTTTTTACAAAAAATAAAAGTTTGCATGCCCATCTATAAATTGGGTATCCACGCTTCATATAATATTTAATCCATATTTTTACTAATTTTTTTCATATTTTAATAATTTCTTTAATGATTTTTGTATTAAATAAATAAATAATAATTATTGTTATTGTAGTATTATTTTCATTATATTGTTAATATGTTATTCTAGTTACTACTTACTAGTATAGTAGTATTATAATAATTATTAGTATTTAATGTAAATTTTTTAGCATAATTTTAGGATTTAATGTATTATAAATTTATAATAATTATATTGTTATTCTAGTATTATTATTATAATAATTATTGTTATTCTAGTATTATTCTAGTATTAATGTATTATAATAATCATTAGTTTATTACATAATGTTTTAGCATTTAATGTAGATTTTATATATTTTTCCTAATTTTAAATGATTTTTCGTGTCAAAATAATTCAAAAAATTATAATTTTTGGAGAAAAAAAAAAAGTAACAACACCCATCGATAGATCGGGTGTTGTTACATAACATATAAAAAAATTACTACAATTTAAGTTAATTACAAGCATAAATAAGGGAAAAAACATGATTACCTCAATTTAAAACTCTTGAAGGCTTCAAATCACTCCAAATCTGAGTGGAGATTGCAATTTTCAGCTTCAGTGTTTGATGTGGAAGAGAATGGAAGCACAAATTGGAAGAAATCGTAAAAAAAAAATCAAATTTGGGGGTTTTTCGAAACCCCTCCTTCGTCTGGTCGAGATTTCGCCATTTCTGGCGAAATCTCGACGGCACCTCACCTATATTAGGTGAGGTGCTTGCGCGTGCGCTCTTTAAGTCACCCCAGCGTTTCGCTGGGGTTTTACGAAACGCAGTGAAATTTCACTGCGTTTCGCCGGCACCCTAGTCCCTAGCAAAATGGAGAGGGGGCCATTTTGGATGTGTATTTCGTGCCGCTGACTTGGCGAAATACGAAATTTCGGCAGCAACAGCAAACCTTGGTCCTAAGTCACTTAATCTGCCTTCTTGTCTAATTTTCCACTTCTGCCTTTCACAATCTAAACTTAGTGAAAGTTTCAAATTTGTGCTTCATGAAGTAAACCCAAACCTTCTTGGAGAAGTCATCTATGAAACTTACAAAATATTGAGCTCCACCCTTTGATGAGACTGACACCGGCCCCCAAACGTCTGAATGTATGTAATCTAGAATACCTTCACTCTTGTGTACAGTAGGTTTGAACTGAACTGTGCATTGCTTCCCAAGGACACAGTATTTGCATAATTCTAATTTGCATGATTTAACACCCTTTTAAAGATTTCTCTTATGTAGTTCCATCATATCTGTCTCACCCATATGCCCCAATCGCATATGCCACAAAAGTGTATCATCATCACTGGATTCTTCTGAATTCGTGGTTGCAGCTCCACCTACAACTATATTTCCGACAAGCTTGTAGATATTTCCTATAACCATCTGTCCCTTTGTCAAGATCATGACTCCCTTTGTCACCTTCAAGACTCCACCTTCAGATTTGTATCTGCACCCGTTAGAGTTTGGAGTTCCCAAACGAAATTAGATTTTTCTTCAAATCTGGTACATGTCTCACATTTCCTAATGTTTTGATTGCACCATCAAACATTCTGATTTTGATGGTGCCTAAACCGACTGCTTTACAAGAAGCATCATTACCCATCAAAAAACTGCCACAGTTTACTGATTTGTAACTATCAAACTAGTCCTTGTGTGGACACATGTGAAACGAACACCTAGAATCTAGTATCCAAGAATCTGTAAGCCTATCATGCTTGATGAAACTGATAGCATGTCACCATTTGTAGAATCTGAGCCTTCCTCAATTACATTCGCCGAACTTGAAGAACCAGATTTCGTCTCATCATCCTTAAACTTCTGCCATTCTGGACATTCTCTCTTGATGTGGTCTTTCTTCCCACACTTATAGCACTTTTGGTCATCTTTCACCATTAGCCCTTCGCCATGAGAACTTTCATCATTGGCCTTCTTTCTTTGATCGTAGGTTTAGAAGAGGCCTCACTGATGATCTTAGGAAAGAACTTGTACTTCGTGGCATTACCACCCTTGATCAAGCGTACACATTAGTTCAAGATTATGAACTAGTGACTCGCTTGCCATTTACTAGGTGTGCTGACAACCGGGTCAACATAAACAAACCTCAATCTTCAGGAAGCAATTCCTTATTAGGATCACCTCAGAAAATTGATCCTACTGGTGCACCGCTTACTGGGGACAATGAAGGCAAGGGAGTTGTTAATGACAATTCTAGGCAAACTTCTAGGTTTCAGTGCTTTAAGTGCAAGGGTTTTGGGCATGTTGTTGCCAATTGCCCTACAAAAACTCTTATCATAGATTGGCAAGAAGCTGTAAGTGATGAGGAGGACTTTGAGAATCAAATCTATGAACCTAATGTTGATGATTTTGAGGACTTAGATGAAAATGGTGAGACTGGTCATGATTTTGTGGGTTGCATTCGTTTCATGTCATTGCAAATGGAACAACATAGGACTGAATCGGAAACAATTAGAATAGGTGTGGTTAGGTGTGCTTTAGTGCAGCCAAAAGCGGATGATGATTGGAGGAGTGAAAATTTTCACACTTACATTGAATGTGGGGATAAGAGCTGTAAAGTCATCATTGATAGTGGTAGTTGCATCAATGCAGTCTCTTCTAGTATTGTCACCCATTCGGGTTTTAAATCAGTCCATCATCCTAGTCCTTACAATGTTTCTTGGGTTGATACATAATCAATTGCTGTGAAAGATAGGTGTCTTGTCCTCATTAAATTTTTTGATTATAAGGACAAGATATGGTGTGATGTGGTTCCAATGGATGTAGGCCATATAATTTTGGGAAGACCGTGGCTTTTTGATTTGGATGTTACCGTATATGATCGATCAAATTCATGCTCTTTTAAATTTCAAGGTAAGAAGATCCAACTCAATCCATTACCCTCAAAGCCTATTGATCAAAATAAGAAAAAGGGGGTTGCAATAGACAAGGGTTTGAACATTCTTAGCTCCAAGGAGTTTGAAAGGGTTACCAATAAGGAGTCTGTTATATTTGCTGTTGTGGCCAAAGAGGTTTCTAAGGAATCTCAAGAGGAGCCACCTGAAGAAGTTATTCTTGTATTCAAAGACTTTCAAGATGTTTTCCCTATAGATCTTCCAAATAATGTTCCTCCCATGCGTGACATACAACATGCCATAGACCTAGTTCAAAGAGCTACCCTTCCAAGCTTGTCTCATTATAAGATGAACCCTACAAAACATTCAGATGCCTCTAAAGTTACAAAACTTCATATTGATGAAATTGTCAAGTTGGTCGTCTTCGAAAGACCATGGTGTTTGATAGGGATGTTCGATTCACGAGTTATTTTTGGACAATCTTATGGCACATGGTGGGTACCAAGTTGAGATTTTCTACTGCATACCACCCTCAAACAGATGACCAAACTGAAGTGGTCAGTCGTAGTCAAGGAAACCTTTTGAGATGCCTAGTTGAGAATCATACTAGGAATTGGGATCTGTTTCTTCTTACTGCTCAATTTGCCTATAATAGTTCTGTCAATAAATCTATAGGTATGAGTCCATTTGAGGTTGTGCATGGTTATAAGCCCAGAAAACCTTTAGACTTACTTCCAATGTCTCAGAATGCTAGGGTTTCTAAGTTTGCTGAATCGTTTGCACAACATGTTCATGACTTGCATATTGAGATCACTAAGCAAATTGAAGCAAGTAATGCACAATATAAACTTAAGGCTGATTTGCATAGGCATCATGTTGAATTTGAAGTAGGGAATTATGTCATGGTTCAAATTAGTCATGAACAGTTTCTATCTGGATCTGTTCGTACATTGCATGCTCGTAGTGCTGGACCTTTTAGAGTTTTGCAGCATGTGGGACCAAATGCTTATGTTATTGATATTCCATCTGATTTTGGTATTAACTCCACTTTTAATATAAAGGATCTTGTTGCATATAAAGGTCATGCTGCTATTCCCGATGATCATTTTGAGGAACTTTCCCATGACCTAAGTCCTATCCCTACACCTGAATCCCCACAACTATCATTTCCACCAACAAATAAAGATTCTATTGATACTATTTTAGATGAGTAGATTGTTTTTACTAGGGAAGGAGAAATTCAACATTGCCTAGTTCATTGGAAGGGATGACCGAAATCATATCGTACATGGATTACTAGGCACACATTGCAGCAACTTGATCCTAAGTTACTGGATCACTACCAGAGTCACCAGGACCTACACTTGTCAGAGTCGAGTTCTTTTCACTTCGGGAGAGTTGGTGCGGACACCAGAGTTGAGCACTACTAGAGTCACCAGGATACTAAATAGGGAATTTTTATTTGGGTTTATTTAGCTAGTACTTGGGTTAGGGAATTAATATTTGTGTTTATTTAGCTAGTACTTGGGTTATCTTGTAATTTCTGTTACTTTTAGGTTTTTCTGGTAATTTATTCTTGGGTTTAGGCTATAAAAGCCTAACTTTTGTAAGAGAATGAAACTTAAAGAATATTAATCAAAGGACTATTTTCCTCCAAACCTCTTCGTCTTCTTTTCTCTTCTTGGCTTTTCCTTTTCTTCTTCTTTTGGCTTCTTATCACTGTGCTGCATCAGTTACCTTACCACCTTTAGATAGAAAATTTCCTTTCCACCATGATAGCTTCCTTTTCATACGAGCAACTGCCGGTTCCCAAACAGCCTTGGCCTTGCAAGGAGCACCAAATGGAACAACAAGGTAATAGAATGGAAGAGAACCCACATGACAACCCAAAATACTGCATAAATCAGCTGCTATCTCACTTCCACCCCACATTGAAAAGGTACACTTTTTTGTAGATTTATTCTCAAACCTGAAATAGCTTCAAAGCGTGTCAAAATAGATCTAATCATTAGGATCTGTGAAGTCTGGGCCTTGTAAAAAAATCAATGTATCATCTACAAACAGAAGTTGAGAAATAGTTCGATTCCCTTCTCTGAAGTTGACACCTTCAAGAAGGCCCAACTTTGCAGCTCTCCCCACTAACCAACTAAGAGCCTCCATATCTATTGAGAACAATAGAGGGGATAGGGGATCCCCTTGCCTTAAACCTCTTGAGGAATGGAAGAAACCTACTGCTACACCATTGACCAAAATTGAAAATGATGCTGAGGTAATACAGTACAACATCCATCTGCACCACTTGGCTCCAAATCCCATCTGCCGGAGAAGGTACCATAGAAAATTCCAATTGACATGATCATATGCTTTTCCTATGTCCAGTTTGCTAACACCTTATCATCGTCGTTTCTTTGGATGGGGTTCACACATTCACTAGCTATCATGAATCATGATAGCATCGAGAATTTTCCTTCCACCGATGACCAATAAAAACATTCTGAGATCTGGATATGATATCAAGAAGAACCTTTCATAGTCTTTTGGAGAGCACCTTGAAGATTATTTTGTAGAAGTTGCTCATTGAACTTATTAGGTGATAGTCCTTCAAGGATGCAGCACCTTCTTTCTTCAGGATAAGAAAAACAAAAGTTGCATTCATACTTCTTTCAAAGAGGCCTGAATCAAAGACTTCGAGGGCTGCCTTCATGAAGTCCTCACAAATGCAAGGCCATTTTTTGTAGGATAAAATAGTAAACCTGTCTGTCTAGGAGCCTTCTCCCCCTCTAGTTCATTGAGCGACTCCAAAATTTCTTCATCTGATAATTGGCCTTCCAACATACCTCTTTGGGCATCTGACAGAGAACCAAATTCCATTCCATCTAAGAGGGGGCACACCCTAACTTTTTCCTCGAATAGCTCCTTATAAAAATTCAATTTTGCCTTTTTGATCTCCTCTTCCTCTAAAAGAAGAGAGCCTTCCACTTCTTAATAATCAATAAAATACTTTCTTCCACTTGCTGAAGCCGCTTTGTGGAAAAACCTTGTATTTTTATCCCCCAACTTAATCTATAAAGCTATTGACTATTGTTTCCAACTGATTTCCATTAATGATGCCGTTTTCTTGTATTCCATTTTTCGTTTTTCTTTTTCTATCCAGTCATTCAACTGCATTCCACCTTCTTCCTCCAGCTGCTCTAGTTCTCTTAATCTGGCAATAATGCCATCCAGTTTCTCATCAACTCTTCCAAACACTTCTTTATTCTACTTCTTAATCATAGATTTCAAAACATTCAGTTTTGTTGAGAACACTTATGAATGAGTTCCCTGGAATTTCAACTCCTGCCACCATTCTCCACCAGCAAGGTTTATGAATGACTTGACTTCAAGCCACATGTTATAAATATGAACGGTGAGGCTTTCCAAAACTCGTTTTCGTTAGATAACAAGATTGAGGAGTGATCTAAGATGGTTCTGGGCCACGCTGAAGCAACAAATTTTGGGAAGGTAGCTTCCCAATCCATTGAAACTTTTTAGTGATCCAACTTAGACAGAATCAAGGACTGCTGATTTTTTACCATGTAAACTTCGAGCCTTTGAGGGGAACATCGACAAGATTCTTATCATCGATTAAGGAAGAAAAGTCTTTCATTGCAGGGGAGCAGTATCTTCCATCGTTCCTTTCTGAAGGATATCTGATCACATTAAAATCCCCTCCCACGCACCATGGAGTTCCTCCTATTCCTGTAGCTTCTGCCGATTCCTCCCAAATCTTTCCTGGTTTAGAGCTGTCATTTGGCCCGTAAACCCCGGAGATGAACATCATTCCATTGCCTGCATCCAGCTCAGGAGGGCTGAAATAACATGCATACCTGCGCTTTTTGGAACTTCACACGATTCCATGCTAGTAAGATTCCTCCTGATGCTCCCTGCACCAGCAAAAATACCCAGTCTGCTTGTTCGCATCTCCAAATATCCCCTAACGCTAATCTGTTCACGCCACTGAGTTCGATTCCTAAAGAATAATAACATCAGGGTCCCACAACCCAAGGCTAGTCTTCACTCCTGCCTTCTCCTGTGAATTAAGCCCTCTAACATTCCATGACAGTATTTTTATAAGTATGATAACACCGCGTTACCCTTCTTTACTGAATCTGCCTGTGCCTTGCTCTGAATCACTTTGCTTGCCTTTCTCTAACAACACCATGATAAAATTTTAAACTCCGTCTTTGTTTTTATGTTGGTCTCCTTCCCCTTGCCTCTTTAGTTTTCAATCGCCGTAAATAATGCCTGCACCTAATCTTCGAATCCTTCAAACAAAACGCTGAGGGATCTTTTAAGGTTCGTAATATTCTCCAGAATCCCATGACGACGCTTTCCTGGACAAATCTGATGTGATAGGGGAATGCCACTCTGTTCTGAAGGTATCTCTTGTTTGTTCCTTTTTTTGTCTAATTGTTGCTAGGAGTACATTGATGTTGGTCCAGTTTTGCTACCAGTTCTTTACTTCAATGCATTTACGAGTTGAAGCAGGAGGACATTTGTTTACAAGGAGGAATTCATGATGTTTTACAAATTTTTTTTCCAGCATTTTTTATGTTGGCTTGTTATAGTGTTCATGGCAATATCTTGATAAATAATTCAGCAAAGCAATTATCTGAGAAGAGTTTGATAATTTTCATAATGTTCAATGGTGTTTCTATTACCTGGACCAGACAAATATTTCTGATTACATAATTAAATTTTTTTTTTTGGTCGCATGCCACCAGTACTGTGTTCCTCAATGTTTCTGTTTAGGTCATATTATTATTATTATTTTTTGGAAGTTAAAGTAATTGTATAAATGATTAGTGATTATGTACATGTGAGCAACATATTATGGTCATTTGCTTTTTTCCTACTGCACATTTTAATGATTTATTTGCATCTGCTGTATATATTTAGCTGAAATAAGCAAAATTTTGAACATTTTGAATTAATTTGATAGGAGCACTCAATCTGCAACTTGTACTGCTTCAAAGAAAAATGGCATTCTCCTTTGCAATATTTTCTGTGATTTAATTTAGAAATGAAAATCATACAATTCCATTTCAATGATGTGACAAGAAACACAGTGGATTTACATAATAAAGTATCCAAAGTGATTATTTTTCAAGGTATGATGTAAATTTTGATCTTATTTTGTGTTTTTTTCTTTCTTGTTCATTTAGGAACAAGGTGTATCTTGATGCATCATTTTGATGCACTAGTAAATATGCACGTGTGAAAAATTATCAAAATTAATCAATTAATCATCTATACATATCCAAATGAATTTTATTGAAAATTTTGAAACAATAAAGCAAAAGACAGTGACTAAGAAAATTAATGAATTAATTATATAAACATATTTTACTATGATGATAGAAGGAACTGAAACTTGTTTTTAGTAGATAAGGATATTCGTTCCTATTAATTCTCCTATTATATAGAGTAATTTTCTTTAAAGTTTCCATTTATGGCTCCTATTAATTCTCCTTTTAGGTTCCTATTATTATAAGAAACTAAATTACCTTTTATTTTAGTTGTATATGTGAATGTATGAAACTCCTATGGAATTAGATAAGTCTTAGTTATATTTACCCACTTTTTAATAATTATTTTTAAAATTTAATAATTAAATAAGATAAAATATTTAGCAATTTTTAATATATGTAATGTAATTCTAGCTGTGAATGTATGGAAATCCTATGCAATTAGATAAGCCTTAATTATTATAATTAGAAAAGTATACATTCTAATTACCAAAATGTATTGTAATTATTTGGAATGTATTTGTATATATTGAGAAATCAAATCAGATTGAAGATCTTTGAATGTACTGTAATTATGTAGAATTTAATTTTAATGAATTCCTAAAACAATTTAAAAAGGTATTATCCAAATACCCTAATTAGAAAAAAACTTAACAAACAGAAAATGGTATTTTACAATTGCAAAAAAGCCTTAATTAGAATGTATTCGTTCCTACTAATTAGATTGCATTTGTTTGTTTGTTTATGTAGTTTCCTATTTTTAAGTTTCCCATTAAACTATATTTCTATAATTTCGTAGATATTTGAATTATGGGAGTAGATAATATATTTGTCTATAATTTCGTAGATATTTATCTATTATTAGATTGTATTCGTTTGTTTGTTTATGTAGTTTCTTATTTTTAAGTTTCCCATTAAACTATATTTCTATAATTTCGTTGATATTTGAATCGTGGGAGTAAATAATATATTTATTGACGGAAAAAGGGGGAATGATAAGGACGGAAAGCAGGATCTGGGAAGATCAAATAAACATGATAAACTTAATATTGACGAAAGAAATTGGTAAATCAGAAATTTATTTGCCATAGAAAACGAAAAAAATAAAACTTCACACTAATTAAAGCAACGGAACTAACCAGATAAACTTCAGTCTCTACCCAATCGCAGAAGCAATGAGTTTGTCTACTTGTAAAGGAGTCTCTATCCACTTTGAGATGCAACAAGTTCGTCAATATCCAAGAGAGAATCTCATCATCGTCAATTTCTCTCACAGTCCTTAATGGTTTGAAGAGGTACGTCGTGCGGTTGCTATGGTGGTTTGGAAAGGGCAGCAACGGATTGGGCGGTTACCATGTGGTTTTAAAAGGGCAGCAAGGAGGAGGTTGTTTTGGGTTTTTTTAGGAAAGAAAAAGTGGACAAACATTAAGGTCTTCATACTTTTTATAGTAGTAAAGATTTACATGCGTTTGAAATGGTTTTTTTTTCTTTCTAACTTCATTTTTCCCATTATATAGGGGATGGAAATACTTTTACGAAACATCTATTTTTCCAGTTACATCCACTAGATCTTAATGTCATTATGTATTGGAATTATCCATGGTAGAAAGGCACTTGCTTTTTCTGTGGATTGGTCTTGTAGGAAACAGTAAGTAACTATGCTATGTTTTTGTTTTTTTTTATTATCTAGGGACTTCATTCTAATTTCCGAATCAGTCTGAGTATTCCCTTTTTTTTTTTTAACATTATTATTATAAATAAGAGAAGTGGTCTAAGCAAGCCTAATTGTTGTGGGGTTTCCTTCGCTTCTTTTGTCATTTTTCTCCCATATTTTCTCTTCTAAGTTCTAACCTGTGATTTAGGGTCTCGGATGCCATATCATGGCATATCCAAGGTTCCCTTTTCTGAATGTTAAAAAATGTCACCTGTTCCTCTTCTTATCTCCTTGTTTCCTTTTGGATCTACGGTTAAATCACTAATCAGATCTGATCACATTTTTTAATGTCTCCTTGCTATTTTTCTTCATTTCTGATTAGATCTGAAATTAATTGCTATCCAGATCTGTTTGCAAACCTAAGATATTTCCTTTTCGTTTTCTTTTATCAATTATTTTAGGGTTTTGTAAGGGACAGATGTTATTTATCTTTTTCTGGTATTGACTATCAACTTGGTGATGTATTTGGGGATGAAGACACTAACGATCCCTTTTTGCTTGCAAGAATGGTATTTGAACGTTAATGAGCCAATGCACCTAGTTCAAATATTGTCAGTGTAGTAGTGCTTTGTGTAAGGTTCTTGTTGGCCTTGTTTGTGCCATGTTACTACTGGTTAATATGTTAGTGGGTTTAAAAGAAAGGGGGAGACTTAGATTTGGTTGCGTACAATTTTATATTATGTTATTTTCTTTTTGGGGTTGTCTCCTTATGTTTGGGACTGAGAGGTGGTGTATTTTGATATTTATCAAAAATTTCTACAGTACAAATCATGAAGTTGATTCCATTGTCCTGTTTTGCATTATGGGTCTAGAATTGGAGTCTGAACGAGCAGAACTACAAGGATTGGGCTTATTAGTGTAGTTGTTGATTGAAGGGAAAGGAAAAGCTAGATATGCCAATGGAAAGACTACTGCTGCCATGCCAGATGACCTGGATTTGATAAGTGGGATCAGGAGTATTCCACCGTTATGTCATGGTTGCTTGGATCAATGATTCCAGCCGTTAGGAGCACTGCTATGTACTTGCAGAAAGTCAAGAAAAATTTGGGATATGGTATACTTGTTGATATGTTTTCTGAGTGAAAGAATGCTGATAGAGTTTATCAATTGACTCAATAGATTAATAACCCAAGGTTAGAGGAGAGGAACTTGCAAGGTATTACAGCATGATATGTGATGAGTGATAAAAAGTCGAACCACTCTCTGAATATTAATTAGGAAATTGACGAGGACAGGAGAAGATACCAGCAGACAATTTAGGAGTTTTAATTTTTTAACTTTCTTGCTGGATTAGATTCAGAATATGATACTTGGGGGACAGATTCTTAGCTAGGATTCCCTTCCCTCTCTTAGTCAGGTTTTTATTGTACTTTGGAGTCAGGAGGATTGGATAAATTCCAAAGTCCTGCTTCTGGGCCAATATTTGTTTCAGGAGGTGGTGAACACTTGGCATTAGTTCTGGTTTTCTGTTAGTGAGGAAACAAACTGTTGAAGGTGTTTGAAGCTGAGGAAGGGTTGAATTGTACTATATTTGGATTAATCATCAGTTTGGAGTCAAGTATTGAAGAAATTCTGCATTAACCATGTCATTAAGGACTGGGATGAAGAAATAAAGTGGATCACTCAGAAATTTCAAGGAAAGGCTTTGATCAGTAATATGGGTAAAATTGCAATTGCTGCTGTTGTCTACTATATTTGGATAGAGAAAAACAATCGTGTTTTCAACATCTGATATAAATCAGCCGAGGATTTTGTTGCTATTATACAGGTTCTGCTCATTGGAAAATTTCATGGCAGTAATTGCAAGTTAAGGACACCGGGCTTAATAGACAAATCTGTCTGTTAAGCCCAACTCTATCACCCAGATGCTTGATCAGTGGCGATTTAGGGGTCTTGAGTTGAGGGGTCACATCATGTACAGATTGGCTTTTCATGTAGTTGTGTGGCACATTTGGCTCGAGAGGAATCGCAGAATTTTCCAGGATAGAAGGGGAAGTGTGGAACATGTCCTGGAAAATTCTGTGTCGTCGATTGCCTCATGGGTCTCTGTTCGTCCTGAGTTTAGAGGATTGTCTATTTCAGAGATTGTGAGAGGTTGGCACAGCTTCTGCCTCTCTCCTTTGGCTTCTTAGTAGGGGTTGCACTTGGGGTTTGTTTGTTATGCATTATGCATTTTGAGTAGTCCTGGCACCTTTTGAGGACCCATTTCTCATGGGTCCTTTTGATTGTATTGTTCTTATCTACCCTATTTATATCATTTCTTTCATTACTTATAAAAAAAAAAACAAACAAATCTGTCATAACTGCGGCATAAACCCACCCTTTGTAAATGAACTTTTGGTTTTTACTTCATCCTGTTCTCATACCACAATATGGTGGGCGATGTTGACTAACTTTTCAAGGTCGTCCTTTGGGACTGTATCTCTTGTAAATACTCTTTTCCTTTTTTATTAATACATACTTGCCTTTTCCAAAAAAGGGTTGAATTGTAGTTATTGTGGCAAAGTTACTCATAAATGTTGGGACAAATTCCTCACTTGAGACTAAAAAGTTCTAAAAAGAGAAGACGTGTCAAGTGTTAAAGAGGAATGCTGTAGCAAAGACAGATGGGGCTCCTATTAGTATATCTATTGTTAGTCTGACCTTGATGGGATAGGCTATGGTTGGAAATTTCGGATTTCGCTAGGCATGCCTAGTGAAATTTTGGGGGCACGCCGCCGGCTATATCGAGAAATCTAGGGAAAATAAACTCTCCACAATTTCCTCATCTTGGGGAAATTTTGGGAAATTTCGCTAGATTTCGTCAGCATGCCGTCACATTTCCCTAAAATTTCCCCAATCTGAGGAAATCTGGGGAAGAAATTCCCAGATTTTGTTGGCATGCCGCCAGATTTTCCAGAAAAAAAGCGAAAATGGTCTGTACCACCTAGTTTTGTGCTGCCAGGCCAAGAAAAAAAGAAGAAGGAAATTTTGCTGGTATGCCAGCGAAATTGTAGACCATGGGACAGACTACATCTGTTCCCAATGACTGTCTTAATCATGTCTTTGCTTCAATGGAGTCCACTGCATTGATTTCAATTAAGTAATCTATAGCTGCTTCTTTTTTTGCTCAATAAAGTATGCCATTTGCACATTCAGCCCTTATGGCTTCCATTCTTAGTGCATCATGATCATTGATTCAGGTGCATCAGATCATATGGCAAGTATTTCTTCCCTATTCTCTTCATACAGTTTGATTTGTGGACAGGACAAGGTGCATATTGTAGATGAATTTCTTTCCACTGTCTGTGGAAAAGGAAACACCAAAATAAGTGATAATCACTTCATCTGTTCTCTATGTTCCCAATTTATCTGCAAAATTCTCATCTTTCAGTTCTCTTATCTTATCGCAGCATTTACTTGTCTCTGTATTGGTGATGCTCCTGTGACTGTGAACTGGAAGTCCTCTTATGTCTCTTTGGAGTGCTTTGCTCTGGGATTCTGGAACAGCATTTGTGTATTTATTGTTATTTTTTACCCCTCCTAATTGTTTTATTGAACTTATGGTTATTTTTACTTCCGGAGCAAAAACTCCTTTGTAGCATGGTCAGATTTTGTTACTGTCCACATCCATTTAAGATGGCATTAATATGCTTATCTGATGAAAGTTGACATTTTATTTCACTTCCATGTTCTTTTGGCTGTTTTTGTTGTCCAAAGTTCTGAATTGTAAGTGGCAAAATCTTAGTGTTCTAATGTCTTAATTTTGTCCCCGTTCTTTTGAATCCTTATCCTACACCCACACTTTTTGGATCTGATACGCCATCCTTCCTGTAATTGGTTTATCATTGCCAGAATTGATTTTAAAAATTCAAAGGAAGGAAGAGTTTGATGAGCACATCTCTAATTCTTGAAGGGGAGGAACCTGGTTTGTTTAGTTATCTAATGCATGTTTTTTACTGTCACATGGATTGTGATGTAGCTGATCCAGCTTGTCCGTTTGGCAGTTGTCATTCTGGTTGGTCTTTTGAGCAAACCTTTCCATTAGTATAAGTGACATTTTTTTTTTGATGAATAATGTAGATGTGTGTGTATATATATATATATGTGTGTGTGTGTGTGTGTGTGTGTATGAGAAAGAGAACATGGACAATTGTGGTCTGTCCAAATTAGCTACCTGCCTTATCCTTATCTAGAGAGGGCTACAAATAGGGAAAGAGAAATAAAATGACTTCCTTTACTCAGTCATTAACTTATTCAGGCTCGGTTTGGCAAAGTTATTGAAAGGAGCATAACCCAATGTAGTTCCTGAGGAAGTGGAATCCTGATAGGGGTGAACTAGCAACAAACCTAATCTTTGGCATTATTATGCAATGTGGTTGGCATTATTATGAAATGTGGTTGACAGTATTATTTTATGTTTTATGTAAGTGGTAGAATCCTTCTCCACTTCTGGATTAGCTGCCTGTACAATAATTCTCTTTAATTGATACCTTTTAGCGTGCTCTTGAATTTATTAACATTTTCATTTTATTGTTGCAGTATGGAGTTTCTCTCCAGGTCTGCTGCAGGTGATGGACCTCTTGTTGCCTTCGGTGGATCAGATGGTGTGATTAGAGTTCTATCAATGATAACTTGGAAGGTTTGCTGTCTCTCATGTTGAGCTTGTTCCGTGCTTCTCTCTTTGTTAAATGCATGGTGTAAACATTTGCCCCATTGCAGCTTGTCCGAAGATACACTGGTGGTCACAAAGGCTCCATAACTTGTTTGATGACATTCATGGCTTCTTCTGGTGAGGTATTGCTTTTGATTTTCTAAGAATAAGATTAAATCAGGGAATAAAGTGCAAGGATTTTACATGGATCTGTCAAAGTAGCTGTCTGGTTCTCTCAGTTCAAATAAATTGCGCTTTGAACTGATAGATTTACTATTTTGTCTATAATTACTGCGCTGTCAAGGTATTCAATGGATTTATTGCATGCAAAAGACAAACTAAGCTAGCAATTGATTAAAGTGGCAGCACAAAAGTTGCCTTGATCTTGACAGGAAATTTCTTTCTATGCATGTCTAGCTATATCTTGATGCCCAAATGAGGAGATTTGATGAAATTATGCCCAAAATATGTAGGTAAACCATCCACAATTTTAAGCTGACAATTATCACACTGGATTGAGGTTTGATAGAATCTTATCTTCATTAATCTAACCTATATTATAAAAATTTACAAATTTTAGTCATCTTGATAGGCTTTATGCTCAGTTTTATATGTTCATTATAGTTATACAAATGATCATGGTAAATTTTTTTATCAGAAACATGGCTTCATGTATTGGCAAAAATTGAAATGCATCAGCTGACACGTATTGGTTTTATGAGGGGCTGATATAATCTTTTTGTTAAGGTATTAGCTGCTATATTATAAATACCCTTTAATTTTTTCATGTTTTCAGCCAGAAACTGATACCTGCCAGTATTTATTGGTTTTGACATAGCATGAAGCCTACACTATACTGACATTTTAAATCTTCATCTGAAATTCTAGAGGTTTGTTTCCACTATAGAATTTTTTTTTCCTAAATCAAATTAGATTATTTAGACTGAAATTGTTAATTTGTGAATTGTTTCTGTTTCCTTGGGTGGTATTTAAATGGAGAATGTGTGAAGATAGAAGCAGGCTACATGATGCTGAGTACATAAATGCATATTGCTTTCTCAAAATGATTAAAATGGTGATCCACTATAATGATCTTGAAGGATTCCCATGTTGAAGGATTTATAAGGCTTGATCAATAGCATGGTTTTCAACTTCCCCAAAATTTAAAACTGTCCTAAATTTCCCTTTGCAGCAGGCAGCAGAATTTTGTGTACATTAATATTTTGCTCAAGATTTTTCATAAAATTTTTGTAGGAGGTATTGAAATTTGAGTTCCTTATTCCCAAAGGTGTGAAATTTCTCTCAAGATTGAATTTTAAAAACATAGTCTAGGGTGATTTCTTGATACTTGAGGATGCTAGAATGGTCTCCTTATATTGGTCAATGAGGCATTTGTAATTTTTTTCCTCCTTTTTTCTCCCACGTGAATTTTAGTTCTTATGGAAATTGGTCAAGCAAACACAAGAATTTGAAATTCTTAGCTGCCAATTCCAATTCCCACCTTTGAAATCTCGCAATCCAAACGTACCCTTATATACAAGGTAGGCAGTAAATCATACACATCTAAATATGGGTTGCAAATTTTAGCATAGGATTCATTGATTTTGCCCCTTTTTATACAAATGATTGCTGGATTAGACCTCCTTTACAGCCTTTCTTTTTTCTTTTTTTTTTTTGTGCCAATCATCAGAGAACAAACTATATGGGTAGTCCCCTTGTGTAGTCCTCTAGTGGGGACCAAAGTCTATGGGCATATCTTGGCAAGCTTTCTATGTAATTGACCACATTAAGCTCTTCGATAGATTTGAACCTCAGCTATTGCAGATGTTACCTCCTTGGGCCTTTTTACTATCATTGACATTGACTTTGCGATGTAGGTTGACATCTCTCTTAGTGCCCCCTAGGCCCCTATGGCACATGGGTGCTTTATCACATTGTAAGACCTTATAGTTGGTCTGCACATCTGTGTTATACTCTAGTAATTTTGTTAAGGAGTACATGTTCAGATACTCATTCCCTTTCATGTACTTCTCTTTGGACCCTTTATGTCACACTTATTTAGTATGTGCCTACTAAGAAACACTATCCTAACCTCTCAGCAACTCTACCAACTCACCTGATGGGGGCTCAATAGATAACTAATCTTTGAAGGTCCCATGCTTGGATAAACGATCTGCAACATAATTTGCTTCGCTGGGCACGTGTCTGAACGAGGCTTTTAGCTTATGTGCCAAGGGTCTAGTCATAATAATGAGATGTGAGAGTCTCCATGAGCCAATATCATCCCCTGACATCCATCTGATGATGATAGCTGCATCTCCATCCACCACTATCTTCATGATCCCCAGCCATCTAGCTTCCTTGAGTCCATATATAAGGGATAATAGCTCCGCTCTAATAGCATCCCCAAAACCCATTGGGCCACTGAAGAAGATAATAGAAACACTCCCCATATGATCCCGGGACACACCTCCAATATTTGTGAGTCATGGGTTACCTGATGAAATCCGTCAAAATAGACTTTCAAGGTATCAACCTTTGGCTCACTCCTACCTAGTCACTCCTACCTACTAGCAAGGGGATGAGAAATAATACAGCAATCACTCCCTCACAACCTCAGAGATGCTTATACCTCGAAGCTCTAGCTGAATAGCATCCCAAGAAGCAACAACTACCAAAATGGACCCGAGCACTTGCTCCCAAGGCAATCTTTTATCACTAACAACCCTCGGGATGCCATTCATCATCGATTATTTACTGGTGGCTTGTTTGACTTATTTTTGTTTTTTCCTTAGATGACAAACATGTTTTAATCTATGTCATTGGGCTTCCTTGTTTATTTATATAAAGCGACTCACTTGCTTTATGGGTGGAGGCCTTGAATTTTTACATTGTATTTGGACTTCCTACATATTTATCAAAATCTTCCCTGACACATTGTACACATCAAATAGTGTCTCTCATTACTAGTACCTTCGCTGCCCCATACCAAGAGTGAGACAAATATCAACTTCTTGTCTTGCATAATCTCTCTCATGCATACCAATTGGCTACTGCATTAAATCCCTCTAATGGGTGTCATGACCTCATTTCCCGTCATCTTCATTATCGCCATCATCTTCATTATCCTCTACATATATAGCCTCTAACTATCCATGTTGATATTACCGACTATTCTCTCCATAGGATCTTCTTTCTGTAACATTGTTTTTGTTTTCCATTTTTGAAGCACTGAATAGCATCCTTTATTGCCCTTGGCGCTTTGATTTGGGAAATTCTGATGGCTCACCATGTTCCAATGCTATATTGTCTTGTCTCCTTTGCATTGCCTTAGGCAGCATATCTGTAGCAACAACACAAAAGAGAATAAAACCTAAGGATATAAAAATAAATAACACGAAATAGTTGCTTATTCAACACTGATTAACAGAATTAGTCAAACACTTAATTCGTATCTTAAATATCATATACTAAATGGAATTTTTTTTTGAATTTGCAAAACGTTTTGTAAAATGTATTTTCCTAAACATGATCAGCTATGGATGAGTGTGATTCAAATAATGAATTTTTAAACATATTTGCTTTTTGGTGAACTATTCTTGAACTGTTTAAAGTTTTTAATGGCGAAGTAACTCTTAAAAATTTATCATTCTTGGGAAAAAAAAAATATCAAGATCATTGAATTCACTTGACATGTATGGGCCTATGTCGTATAGGTCCAGGACATGTTGTCAGATTTACGATAAGATTTAGAATGTAAATAACTCTTAGATTGCAAAAAAAATTGCGTAAAATGCCAAATTCTCTATTCAATTTCCAAATAATAAGTGTTTCCTGTCAAGGAAGAAGGCGTTGGCATAAAATTGAGTTTATTTCAATGGATGATTTGTGAAATAATTTTTTGTTACACTCATAAAAAAAAATTTTTTTTTGTTACAGAGAGAAGTTGGGTCAAAAGTTGAACTCAGGATTGGTTTGTTCATTTTTGCATTGTATAAAAGATTTTATCAATAGTATGATGCATAAATTGCAAATATCAACCGGTATGTTGTGAAAATGGAAAAATCATGCCTTAACGGTCAAGATGATGCTAATATGGCCGATTGGTGATTTAGTTGGAGTTATGGCTAGGGAATTATTGTTTTCTTATGTTATTAATGTTTTTGTGGTGCTTTTGTTGTTTGAAAATTATGGTAATTTATTTATTCAATTATATTTTTGGAAGGATGTTACTAGAATAGTCTTATTTTAGGTGAAATATTGAGATTTTTTTTTAGAAATTCCCTTTTCCAGTGGTAGCAAATTTCCTTTCATTAGTAGTTCCCTTATCTTGAATTTTTCAGTCAATTTTTTATGGGAATACCATATGATAAAGAAAATTTCCTTGGAATGTCTCCCTTAAATTTTCTCATTACAATTGTATAAATATCCCTTGAAATCAAAATTCAGAACTGTGTTACCTGTACAACCCAACTTGTTTTCCTTTGTATGTTTGTGGTAGCTATTTTCATTTATTTTCCCATGGTTTTATTTTTAATTTTTTAATTATTTCACTTTGGTACATTTACTGAGCAGAGATAATCCCTTTCATTTGACAAGCTTTAGAAAATTTTTTATTGTATTTTTCATCAATATATTTTTTTGGTGTGTTTTCTTGTGATATGTTAGGCACTTCTTGTTTCTGGTGCTAGTGATGGTTTACTTGTACTCTGGAGTGCGGACCATGCTCAAGATTCTCGTGAACTTGTGCCAAAGCTAAGTCTAAAGGTAGTTATATTCTCTGTCTGATTCATATAATTTTGTGACTTAGATACTGAATTTTATGGCAATTTATTCCACTTCTTTTACCTCCCCATCAAAAGCATCTGCATCAATTATGGCATATGGGTACTTGGAATTTTGCTCCGTAATTGAGCTTCTAAATAAAATCTGTTATTTGAATTCCTTTTATGAGAATTTTTTTTTTATTCTTTTATACCATTGTTTCTTTTAGTATGTTGCCTTTACTTTCTTTTCTTCCTTGGTTTTCTGTCATTTGTTTGCATAGTTGGAGTTGAAATTTTATATATGCTTCCTCTATCAGGTAGCAAACTTAAATGCATATTTTTCCAGATCAGATGAATTGATGACACCTTATTGCAAGCATTTTTATATCAGATGAAGATAACATGTCTTTGGATTCTTAACAAACTTTTTTTGGGTGATTTTTAAGGCACATGATGGCGGGGTTGTGGCCGTTGAGCTTTCTAGGGTGATGGGAGGTGCACCACAGCTTATTACTATTGGGGCAGATAAGACATTAGCTATTTGGGACACTATCTCTTTTAAGGTGTCTCTGAAATCCATAATTTTGAATTTTTGTGGAGTAAAAAGTACTTATTGATTCATTAATGGATGTATTAATACTCCTTTTTACTTTGTATGATTTTCTGACTCAGGAACTGAGGCGTATTAAACCTGTCCCAAAATTGGCTTGCCACAGTGTGGCATCTTGGTGTCATCCCCGAGCTCCGAACCTTGACATTTTAACTTGTGTCAAGGATTCTAACATTTGGTATGAAGCATAAATTTATATTTTTTTAATTTTCTGGAAAGTGATTTGCAAAAATCTCATTGGATTGTTGCATTGTAAGAAGCAGTTTTTTTTTTTGATAATATGTCATTTCTGGCTTATGGATATTCTTTGACTTTTGGCAGGGCCATTGAACACCCTACTTATTCAGCTCTTACAAGGCCATTGTGTGAACTTTCTTCGCTTGTCCTTCCACAATTACTTGCACCGAACAAGAAACTTAGGGTATGCAGCTATTTGTTAATTTTGAATTCATGGTGCATCATGAGAATAAGTGTTTCAGGGGCATTAATGTGTAACTTCTGCATCCTTGTATGATATTTAGTATTTTGATGGTCATCTATGGCTGTTGCAAAATTAAAGGTATTTGCTGAGAACAACACAGGTCTTACTTTTTTGTTCACGTGGATGCATCTTCTTTTGTTATTTCAATTTTATTATTCAAGGCCATATTTTCACAAATAAGTCAGTTGATCTATATTCAGTAAGTTTTCTACATTTCTTTGTCATTTTCTCTTCTTTAATTTGTTCTTTCTCCAGTTATAAAGGTTATATAAATTATTAAGTTCCTCTTTATCTGCCAGAAATTTCAGAAGTTTCTACAACAGCCTCACTTCTGTTCTGTAATGTCAATGAATCTTTTGAGTTATTTGTTAAAAAAGAGCACATGGAAATGGGACTTGGGAGGAGTCTCTGGAAGATAATTCATAAAAAGTAGCCTCATGTGCGATATGCCAAAAATTTCAAGTTAATGAGGACGATGCTGGCAATTTCAAGAAAATATCTCCGTGTGATCATTACTAGATGCATTAGTTGATCTTTGTCAACGAGCCAGGCCTTCATCATTTCCACAGAGCAATCTGCCTATTATTACCCACTTGCAGGGGACTGGCTTCTTTCGTTCATGAAGGTTTACATGTTCCCAAATACATTATTTTTTTGGAGCTTTCATCTCATTTACCTCACTCTCCACTTGGGGTTATCTAATGCTCCTAAAACACTCTCAAAGATGGGGAAATGCAAGATAAGGGAGCTATTAAAGGAACTTGAGGAAGGAAACGAAGACGTATATGGAACACAATTAGAACTGGATTCATATTTGAGGAATGCTGACCTTTACTGTAAACAACATCACTCAAGATTCAATCTTGATATTCTGGGATATGGAATGGTGGTTTGGCTGATTTATTTGTGGTTGGTGATGGTACAATGTCAGCTCCATCATTGAGACAATACCATCTAGATTTTGTAATTCATATATTATTGGAAGAGTTGGTGTCACAATGGTTGGAGTGTGGCTCATGTTTTATAATTTTATCTAGCTTTGAAGTGGGAGAGCTATAGGTTGTGACCTTACTATTTCTTGATATAGGGCATGGTCTGAAATTTCGTATTTTTTTGGTCTAGCGACACGAAATGGGGGGGGGGGGGGGGGGGGGGGGGGGTGGGGTGGTGGGGTGGGGTTGAGACCCTTTCAGCTTTTTTCTTTAGTATGCTACAAAATGTGATGGCATGTCGGCAAAAACTTGCGGCATGCCAGCGAAATCTAGGAAGTTTTCCTTATATTAGGAAAGTTCTAGGGAAATTTGGCAACATGCCCAGAGTTTGACATTTTGTGATATTTTGGCAAAATTTCATTTTCGCAAGGTCAGCAACACAAAATTTTTGGTGAAAACGATATTTCTCCAGTTTCCCTGCATTTCCTTGATTTCAGCGAAATTTTGGCAAATTTCACAAAATTTCCCTAGATTTCCGTAAATATTTCTAGTTTTCCCCATGTATGCATTTATTACAAATGTATTAAATCAAAAAAACAAGAAAGAGTGAAAAAACAAAAAAAAAACACATATTTCGGTGAAATTTAGCCAAAATTTCTCTGATGCTCGTTGGCGAAATTTTTGCGAAATGTAAAATTTCTATTCTTGAATTGCCAGTGAAATCTTGCGGCATGTTGACGAAATCTGGCGAAATTTCCCTAGTATGGGGAAATTTATTCTCCCTTGATTTCTCCCAGCGAAATCTTCTTTTCTCTCGTGGACACAGGCACATGCTGAATCACATAAAATCTGTGTGCAAAGTTCTTTGAACTTTCTTATATCTTTCATTATCATTGCAAGGTTAAATATTCAACAAAAAACTTGTGATAAGAAATGGGATAGTGAAATTGTTGCAGTGTGGCTCTTATTTTTATTAGAGTCCAAAGGGGGAGGGACTCATATTTGGAATTTTCCCTGATGTTCGAGGCTAGTTTTTTTTTCTATTTTTTTTTTTCTGATGATATAGGTGTAACCCTTTGAAAACATCTTCTTCGCTCATGTGGACTTAGGTGCAATGGTGAACCAAATAAATATGTGTGCAAGCTTCTTTGATATTTCTATCGAGCTTTACATTTTCATCGCACATAAAGCAAAGGTGGATGTTTGAGAAGAAGAATAGTAAGGTCCACTTCCATTTTTGCCAGATGAAAACTTTGGGGATGTTATACGACCACTGAACCTAAAAGTTTAAGTTGATAAGTGAAGGTGTAACTATGTTTATTAAAGGGCCCAAACTCAATCTCAACACTCCCCCGGACAGGCGACTTCGCACGGGAACACATATGGTGAGGACAAATACAGGGAATTTACCTTCGATACAAATAAATACCAAGGCAAACTCGCCTCCAAGAGTTGAACAGAAGACCTTTGGCTTTGATACCGTGTTAAACAACACCTAAAAGCTTAAGCTGATAAGCGAAGGTGTAACTATGTATATCAAAGGACCCAGACACAATCTCAACAAGGGAAATTTGTCTTATTGGGTCTTTTATTAGTTGACCAAAAGGTTAAAGAAAGCATGAAATTTTTTATTGAAGCTCCAAGAGCTATTAAAAAACACATGACTTTCAAACTAAGGGGTTGAACAATAGAATAAGCAATTATCATTACATGGGAGATAGCCTTGTTGCTAAAAATATGACTGAAACAACCAATGCAGGTTTCAATTACATCATAAGAGGGTATCTCAATCACAAGCACGGGGTTTGTTTGACCCAAGGTCCTTGTCCTAACTAAAGAATGGGTGTACTCTTTGGATATATGCAATCTTTTATTTTATTGTAACTACTTTTTCTAAATGTATTTGTTTCAGTAGTAAAAGATTGAATTATATCTATTGCAACCAAAGTTTGCATTTTGTATGGAATGTATTCTCATGTCTTTCTTAAGTATTGAAGGCAAAAAGAAATCAGGTTCCCTTGTTTTTGGTTTTGCCCTTTTAGGGTAGATATTTTTTCAAACAATTCATGTATATGCCTTTTTATGTTTTCAAACCCAATACATGGAAGAAAAAGAAGCTAAAACATTGACTTTCTAAACATGAATAATGAGTTTTTGTATTGGATGGTAGTTGCTTTGTACTTTCATACGATGTTGGTGAATATCCAACAATGTTTAGGAAGGAAAGTTATGTTATATTTTCAAAAAATTATGTTTGAGCTTTGCTTGTGTTTAGAAATTTTGAAACAAATAAGCAACTTTAACTGTTTCTTCTCAAATTTCTATAACTTATATATATTGTCATTGGAATCTGACTACAAACCATTAATGCTACATTGGCACTTTTTGAAATATGGCTTTATCATTCTGCTTTCCATACTGCTATAATTATACTTTAGAATATCAATTCTGACACAAATTTTATTTTAGGTTTATTGCATGGTTGCACATCCTTTACAGCCACACCTTGTTGTCACTGGAACAAATATTGGTGTTATCCTTAGTGAATTCGATGCTAGATCACTGCCAGCAGTGGCTCCTCTACCAACACCAGCAGGCAGCAGAGAGCATTCTGCAGTATATGTTGTTGAGAGGGAATTGAAGTTACTAAACTTCCAGTTATCCAACACTGTAAATCCATCTCTTGGTAGTACTGGTTCCATATCTGAAACAGGAAGGTCCAGGGTAGAGTCCTTGGAGCCATTAAATGTCAAGCAGACGAAAAAGCACATAAGTACACCTGTTCCACATGATTCATATTCTGTGCTCTCTGTAAGCAGTTCGGGAAAGTAAGTTCTGTTACTAAATTTGCAACCTCACTAAACTGATGCCAAATATGTTATTCAGTATTCTCAATGCTGAAGCTCTATTTGATTGATGAGTTTAGGCTTTCGGATGTGCAGTAGCAGTATGGTTTCTTATAGTTTTCTTCTCATTTCTGTCTTACAGCTATCGTGGATAAGACGTTGGATATGTTGTCTTAATGACTAAAGTAAAACAATACTTTGTTAACTTCTAATAAAAATTTTAGTTCATGTTGTATAAAATCATGCGATCAAGGAGGGCATATGAGATGAAATCTGGTAATAGAAAAAAGTTGAAAAACAGAAAACGAGCATACAAGCTGAAAAAATTATGGTGCATATGCAGCAGGTTAAGTGATATGTGCTTTTGTATTCAGAGCACTAGAAGAAGTTAAAAGAATGGGCAAAAAAAAAAAAAAGAAAAAAGAAAAAAAAAAGAGGAGAAAGGAGAAAAAGGCTAACACTTGGGAGGAATCATCTCTTTTGTGCTAATGCAAGTATTTGTTGACAAGTTAAAGCCATTGTCTGGATGAGTCTGACTAAGATATAACAAAAGACCACATGATGACTCTACCTGAAATCTCTCGAGCTGAGACCAATGCTCGTATAAGATGGTGCTAAAATGAGTTAACAGGTTGTTTTTATGTGCTTCTTTTAAAATATATAAAAATTGCAAGATTAGTTTTCTTATTTATAAAATGTTACACTGTCCAGGGGTAAACTTCTAGATCTTCTCTTTGTCCTTGTTATCTTGGATATCTGAATAGCTACATAATCTAACAGATTTCATTCTTTATAACCAAATTGTACAATTTTATGATTGCAGGTATCTTGCAATTGTGTGGCCTGATATTCCTTACTTTTCAGTCTACAAGGTATCTGACTGGTCAGTTGTTGATTCGGGGACTGCTAGGCTTTTAGCTTGGGATACATGTCGTGACCGATTTGCTTTGTTGGAATCTGCATTACCTCCGAGAATACCAGTAATCCATAAAGGAACTTCATCAAGAAAAGCAAAAGAAGCAGCAGCAGCTGCTGCACAAGCAGCAGCGGCTGCCGCTAGTGCAGCTTCTTCAGCCACTGTTCAAGTGCGAATTTTACTGGATGATGGGGCATCACATATTTTAACAAGGTCTATTGATGGCCGTAGTGAACCGGTATTGTCTTGACCAAGTTCTTGTTATGTTTTTTTATGCCACGTGTTTTGTACCGCCTTTCTCCTTTGCATTTGTAATAGTGGAACCTCATGCCAGAATTTTATGTGTTACCTGGTTGGGATATGCATCCTGATTGAGTTCATAATGGATTTGTAATTCTATATTATGTTGTTGGTTTGGAACTTGAGATGCCTGCTACATATGTTTATTGTTTTAATCTAATTGGTGGGTTTCTTGTTCATTGACTAAAGTTATTATTCTATTTAATTCTGTGGTCAGATTTCATGGTGACCTCTCATTCACTGGATATTTTCGGTAAAGTTCCATAAAAACCTTATGCCCTTCGTTGACATGCCTGATATTATAGGCTGGCTTTTAAGACTTGACAACAGTTTAATGTTGCGATTCTGATGAGAACCCAAGGAGATTGAACAAATGGGTGCAAAGGAGAGGGTGCTGCCGTGGTTGCATGACTGGCTACTTAAGATCTTTTTAATTGCTTCATTAAGGGTAGTTTAGTAATTTTGTCTTCACTAGTAGGGTTAATTACTTCATCAAGGGTAGGTTGGTAATTTTATCTTTATTATTAGGGAATAAGGGCTGAAACAGGGAAAATGGGGGATTATTGTTTTGGGACATGAACTTGCAAGAGGCAAGCTTAGAGTTTTTTCGAAATTTCTTTCGGCTTTCCTAGATTTCGCTCTTGGGATTGCTTGGGCTAGATTAGGGTTAATCCTGTGATCCTAATTTAGAAGGTCGTTATTGAAAGTGATTTGAGTTTATTGAATCAAACTTTATTTTCATTCTTCTTTGGTTTATTGTGATTTGTTCTTATAAACCTTAAAATTCCCAATTCAATCTAGAAAAACAATAGATTTTTAGGTTGGTATTGGATTCTGGAACGGGGTCCTTATCAATTGGTGCTTTCATTGAGAGCTTCTATCTCTCTCAAGCGAACAAGGATTTCTGATCGGTGAATAGTGCTCGTGAACAGTGCGCATGAATAGTACCGTGAATAGTGTGCGTGAACAGTGTGCAATGGAAATAAAAAATACAACAAACACTACACGGAATAACCCAAGCACTAATCAGGCACGGTTCGAAGCATTGGAGGAGAGTCAATTGAGACTTACTAAGATGATGGAGGAAATTACTACATCCATAGCCCAACTGACCATGAATATGAATCAAATTAGTCGATCGATAGATGAAATAAGAAGGGAGAATAATGCAAGTATGGAGAGAGTCGAACGAAAGTTGGCTGAAGAAAGTAAAGGGGAGAGATAATCACGACAGACTCATGGAGGAGAGTACAAATCAAGTGTTCCAAAACGAGTACATCTATGGGAAGGAGGGCATGAGATTGATATTACTGAGATGGAACTGGAGAAAACGAGACCACGAGAAGAAGCTAGGCCTCCCAGACAGTTTAGAAGGGGTGGAAGGCAGAGGCATGGTTTTGGAAAGTTGGGCAATGATGACGGGGACCATTCTAGGGTTTCTAGTCCTAGGAGGAGTTAGAGGGAAGATAGGGATTATGCAGAGGAAGTGGATGTTGGCTACGAGTCAAAGCAAGGTGGACATGGCAGGAGACCTTATGGCCGAATGCACTATCATGAGGAGAGAAGGGGGCATAGAAGGAATTAGAATGACTACAAGGATGACGGCATCGGTAGCATGACTGAGGACCTCGAAAGCCGTAGATTGATTTCGACACTTCAATTGAGGGGATCCTCATGAATTTTTGGATAAGGTGGAGCATTACTTCTATGTCTATGAGATAGTCGGGGAGGACCGAGTGACAACCGCTTGTTTCTATTTGATGGCAAAGCAAGCAAATGGTGGAGATGGCTCAAGGCCCAATATGACAAGGAGGGGAAAAGACTAGGGTGGATGGCGTTTGAGAAGGAGTTTATGATTCAGTGGGGATCTTCACCAGTAGTCAACCACCATGGGCAGCTTGCTAAACTGTGACAGGAAGGGAGAGTGCAAGCCTATATTGAAGAGTTCTGATAGCTGTAGACTATGGTTAGGGGTTGGTCAGAAGCATTGATGGGGATTTTTATTGATGGGTTGAAACCATGGCTGGCTAAGGAACTTAAGTTGAAGCAACCAAGAAGGTTACCTAAGGCTATGAGAATGGCAGAGATTTTAGATGAAAGCAACTATGATGAGAGGAGGTAGATTAAAGAGAACATGGGGAACAAATTTTCTAAAATTGTACAAACCAAGACTCCTTGGAAGAGAAAAGAAGTTGTTGAAAGTACTACAGGAGGCAAATCAAAAGATGTCAGGAAGATCTCCAGGGAGGATGGACATGAGAGAATAAAGAAGGGTCTATGCTTCAAATGTGGTGACAAATGGAGCAAGGATCACCGTTGTAAATCTGGGCAGGTGTTTGTGTTAGTGGAGCTTAGTGATGAGGAAGATAAAGAGGATAGTGTGGAAGTCGAGTCTAGCAAGGAAGGTGAGTCGGAAGTGGCTGGTTATAATGAGGATAATGAGGTTGAATTATCACTCAATGCCATGTTAGGAACCCAAAAGCCTTCTACTATGAGGCTCATGGTTTGGGCATGGTATCAAATATCGTTTTGCATGATACGTATCGTGTATTGTGCCTAACGGCACGATACACAATCTTGTTTCGTGAAACAGGTCGTATCGATTGTATCGAGTCGATACAGTTGATAAGAAGGGTAAAAAACGTTAAAACAACAACTTAGAAGATAGAAGATAACTCTTTACTAAGAAACCCATTCCAAAATCCGTGAAACCCCATTGTTATCTACCTATTTTCGACCTAATTAGTACTACAATTTCTGCAAAACAACTTCAAAGAACGAATCAAGCAATAGAAATCAAAATCGTCTACAGTTTTGAAAGGTATTTTAGATTTTTAATTTTTTTTTTCAATCTAAATCATTATTTTTTCATATTTTAGCATGGTTTGACAATGTTTTGTATGAATCTATCAATTTCAAGTGAAATCCATAGATCGAAATAACGTTTTTGAGTAAAAAATCAAAATTTTTTGCAATATGAAAAAAAGTTACGAAAATCCCTATGTTTTTTGAAAAAAATTATATAGAATCTAACGGTTTGTCTTCAATTTTTTATATTAGATGCACATAGGGCTGATCTATCACCCCTATGATTCTTGCACTTTTTTCGTCAATAAAATTATTTTTAATAATTGCTTTTGCAGAATATTAATAAAAATATGGGAAAAAATATTTTATTTTTATTAAATTTGATGTTTGGGTTGTACTTCTTTTCCTAAGAGAGGTTGGGATGTTGGGTGATGTCATTTGCATGGTTTGACCATGGGGTAGCTTTGCATGTTTGGATTTTGGAACCAGATATTTGTATGCAATGAATTATGAAGAGTGTTATATTATGACAGTTTTGTATTGTTGATTTTGATGTTTTAAGTGTTATGGATTTAGTGTGTTGCTACATTACATGAATGAATTTTCTCACTTTATTTATTGGTTTATCTAGCCTTTTTATAGCTTTTATTATAATTATTATTCGTTTTCGCGTATGCCTATTTGCTTCCATAATAATACATAAATACTCTTTGTGTAGCTCTATAATGCTAGAAAATGTTTCTTTGACATATTTTTAACTTATCTTTCTATCTAGATAGGTTTTGTTCTATGTATTCACCATATCCACCATTTTAGTGCGTATTTGTGCGTATCCGTGCGTATCCTTGATACGTTTCCATTTTTTATCGTCCGATACGGCACGTCGATATGATACTTTGAACCATGGGCTTGGGTTGGTAAACATGAAGTAACTTTGCTTGTGGATTTTGGATCTTCTCATAATTTCATTAATGCAAATATTGTAAGGAAGATTGGGTTGAAAGGAGTGGCCGTAGAGCCATTTGATGTGAAGGTGGCTAATGGAGGTAAACTTAAATGCGAGGAGATAGTAAGAGAAGTGAAGATGAATGTGTAAGGGGTTAGGATTGTAGCCAACTTGCGTGTTCTAACCTTAGCCGTGCTGGATGTGGTATTTGGCAATGCATGGTTGAAGAGTATTGGAAAGGTAATCACAGATTATGAAAGTATGAAGATGGAGTTTAAGTTAGGAGGTAAGAAGAGAACTTGGACAACATTATCATCGAAAGAGCTAAAGTCGTGTGAAGCCAACAAGATGAAGAAGCTATGCAAGGGCGGTGCCCAATGTTTTGCTGTGGTAAGGGCAAGTGAGAACTGAGTAGAGGTAGAAGAAAAGAAAGGAGAAGGGTTAGAAGCCAAGTTAGAGCAGCTGCCTGAGCAAGTTAAAAGGGTCGTGAGAGGCCATAGATGTGTTCACGAGGTGCCAACAAGCCTACAATCTTCTAGGCACTTCGATCTTTGGATTGCTTTGAAGGATGAGTCCAAACTAGTGAATGTTACCTTACAGCTATGCAAACTTTCAGAAGGGAGAGATTGAAAGGCAGGTAGAACCGTAGAAGAGATGTTGAAGAATGGATTGATCAGGCCGAGTACAAGCCCATTTTCATCTCCAGTGTTGCTAGTTAGGGAGAGGATGGGACTTGGAGGTTTTGCACTGATTACAGGGCTTTGAATGAAGCTACAGTGAAGGACAAGTTTCCTATTCTGATAGTGGATGAAATGTTAGATGAGTTTCATGGAACTAGTGTTTTCACTAAGCTGGATTTGAGAGCAAGTTATCACCAAATTCGCATGAAGGAGGACGTGCATAAAACAACATTTAGGACACACTTGGGTCACTAGGAGTATCTAGTGATGCCCTTTGGGTTGTGCAATGCACCTTCTACTTTCCAGGCAGCCATGAACTAAATTTTCAGGCCTTATTTAAGGAAGTTTGTACTGGTTTTCTTTGATGACATCCTCATTTACTCTAAGTCCATGGAGGAGCATTTATCACAATTGGAGTTAGTGTTGGGGATGCTTGAGCAGCATCATTTCTTCATCAAGATGTCCATGTGTGAGTTTGTTAAGGGAGAGTTTACCTTAGGCATATCATCTCGGGTGAAGGAGTGAAGGTAGATGCTAGGAAGATTGAGGCTATGGTGGATTGGCAATTGCCTAAGAATATATCAGCTTTAAGGGGCTTCTTGTGCTTGACAGGTTATTACAAGAGGTTTGTTAAGAACTATGGACTGATTGCTAGACCATTAACCTTCATGCTTAAGAAAGACAAATTTGAGTGGACGAATGAAGCGAAGCAAGCCTTTGATGACTTAGAAAGGGCTATGAAGCAAACTCCAGTGTTGGCATTGCCTAACTTTGAGAAGCCATTTGAGATCTACATAGATGCGAGTGGGGATGGAATTGGGGCAGCATTAGTATAGAAGAAGAGACCTTTGGCATTTATCTCCAAAGCCTTGGGTCCTATGAAGAAGGCTTGGAGCACCTATGCTAGGGAGATCTTGGCGGTTGTGATTGCAGTTAAGATGTGGAGACCCTATTTGTTGGGTAGAAAGTTCACAATAGTAACCGATCAGTAGGCTCTAAGGCACTTGTTAGAGCAGAAGATTGTGACTCTAGAACAACATAAGTTTTTGGTGAAGCTTCTAGGGTTCGAGTACGATATAGTCTATCAGTCAGGAAAGGAAAATAAGGTAGCTGACGCCTTGTCTAGAAAGGAGGGTGACCCAATGATGTGGATTGTATATGCGGAGGATGACCCAAGCTTGATGGCTCTTAGTGGAGTCGAGTGGAGGATTTGGGATAAACTAAGAGAAGCTGTGAAGCTTGATGGCAGGGCCAGGGAAATTTGTGAGAAGCTGCAGCAGCAAGAAGAGCTATGTGTATGTGCCTGACGTACCGAGGTTGAGAGAGGATATCCTTGCTCACTTCCATAATAGCAAGGAAGGGGAACATTCAATGTGGCTGAGGACATATATGAGGGTTAAGCACTTCTCCTATTGGGAAGGACTTAAGAATGCAGTAAAGACTATGGTGGCAGAATGTGATATTTGTCAAAAGGTGAAGTATGACCAGCAGGCACCTATGGGGTTACTACAACTGTTACTGATCCTGATGAGAATTTGGGAAGATCTTACTATGGAATTTGTGGAAGGATTACCTAGTAGCCGAGGTTGTGAGACAATTTTGGTAGTGGTGGATCGGCTAAGCAAGAGTGCCCATTTTATGCCATTCAAGCATCCATTCACCGCTAGTAGTGTGGCTAAAGCCTTTGTGGATAGCGTGGTCAGGCTGCAAGGGATTCCCAGGAGCATAATGACGGACAGGGGGAGGCTATTCATGAGTTCTTTCTGGCAAGAGCTTTTCACTTTACAGGGCAGCAAGTTGAAGGCAAGCTCCTCCTATCACCCTCGGATGGACAAACTGAGGTGGTGAACCAGACGCTTGAGCAGTATCTGTGTTGCTATTGCCATGAGGAGCAAACCGGGTGGAAGGAGTTCATTCCTTGGCCCGAGTATTGGTACAATACTTAAAATCAAGTTGCCATCAATAGGAGTCCTTTTGAGGTAGTGTATGGGAGGCCACCACCAGCGTTGATTACTTATGAGAGGGGGACAGCCTAGAATGAGGAAGTGGAGAGGGAGTTGTTGGCAAGGGATGAAATCCTTGCCAAGGTAAAGAAGGAGCTCGAAAAGGCTCAAGGGAAAAAAAGATGTACTATGACCACGGGAGAAGGGATGTGGCTTTTGAGCCAGGAGAGTATGTGTACCTTAAGCTTCAACCATACAGACCGAAATCTTTGAAGAAGAAGTTTAATGTGAAGCTATCCCAGAGGTATTATGGACCTTTTAAGGTGTTGGAGTGGGTAGGAAAGGTAGCTTGTAAGTTGGATTTACCAATATCTTCAATGCTACACCTTGTGTTTCATGTGACAGTTTTGAAGAAGAGGGTGGGAAATCCTAGCTTGATTGCAGAAAAGTTGCCAACATTTGATGACGAAGGTAGGATGCTACTGAAACCAAAGGAGGTACTTTGGTACAGAAGTTGGAGGAAAGGCCAGGGAAAGAAGAAGGCTTGGTAGGTGTTGGTTCAATAGAGTGGCGTTCCTATGGACGAAGCTTCTTGGGAAGATTATGATGACATGGTAGAGAGGTTCCCAAATTTCACTCTTGAGGACAAGAGTATTCTTGATGAGAGGGGGAATGATGAGAACCCAAGGAGATTGAGCAAAAAGGTGCAAAGGAGAGGTGCTGCCGTGTTTACATGACTGGTTACTTAAGATCTTTTTAATTGCTTCATTAAGGGTAGTTTAGTAATTTTGTCTTTACTATTAGGGTTAATTACTTCATTAAGGGTATTGAACAAAAGGGTGCAAAGGGGGGATTATTGTTTTGGGACATGAACTTTCGAGAGGCAAGCTTGGAGTTTTTTCGAGATTTTTTTTGGTTTTCCTAGATTTCGCTCTTGGGATTGCTTGGGCTGGATTAGGGTTAATCCTATAATCCTAATTTAGAAGTTCATTATTGTAAGTGATTTGAGTTGATTGAATCAAACAACCTTTTCATTCTTCTTTGGTTTATTGTGATTTGTTCTTATAAACCCTAGAATTCTCAATTCAATCTAGAATAAACCCTAGATTGTTAGGCTTGGTATTGGATTCCGGAATGGGTCCTTGTCAGATTCAATATGACAGTGATGGACCATGTCTGCTGAAAAATGTGGTTGTTCAACAGCGGTACCATCCACCTGTTTTCTTTTCCAGTCTATCTGGTGAATTGTATTTCTTAATGTGTTTATATCTTATTTGTTGCTGCATAACACTAGGACCATCACCCATATTAGCCTTCAGTCCATTCTTTCTGGATTGTGCTATATCTTTACAATCTCATATTATTTAGCCTAGCTCATGATTTAGTTTTTTCAAATTTATTGCTTCTAGGTGATTGGTCTGCATGGTGGTGCACTGCTTGGTGTTGCATACCGAACATCACGGAGAATTAGTCCTGTGGCTGCAACAGCCATCTCAACTTTTCAGTCGATGCCCTTATCAGGCTTTGGCAATGGTGGTATTTCTTCTTTTGCTGCACCTGATGATGCATTTTCTTCTGGCAAATCTCTCACTGCTGAAGCAGCTTCACAAAATTTTCAGCTATACAGGTATCAAATGATAACTACTCTTATTTTCTCTTTATTTATTTATCTTATTTGTTTCTTCTCTAAGTTTTAGGTGCACAACCTTTTAGAGTGTGCACATTTGTGCAAATATATTTTGGTTCAAAAAATTGTTTCGGATTTCTATTTTAATTTAAGTTTCAAATCAATGTTGCAATTTTGCAGTTGGGAAACTTTTCAACCTGTTAGTGGTCTTCTTTCCCAGCCAGAGTGGACAGCATGGGACAAAACTGTGGAGTATTGTGCTTTTGCTTATCATGAGTATATTGTTGTATCTTCACTGCGTCCTCAGTATAGATATCTAGGGGATGTGGCAATTCCTTGTGCAACTAGTGCTGTGTGGCACCGTAGACAGCTGTTTGTGGCTACACCAACCACCATTGAGTAAGATATATTGTCATTCGTGAGAATTGATTTATTTCCTGTTTGACATTGTGGATGGTAGGATCAAATTTTCATATCTAAAAAATATGCATGGTGGAAGTTTTAGACCATGTTACTGGATGATGATCGTTTTTCATTAGGCTTTACTCTGCATAATTTTACTTGTCTGTTCAGTTTAACTGTTATCCTATTAGCACTATTTTATGCCAAATGTGTTTCCTCTTTTTTTCTAATTTAAAGAAAAAAAAAACCTCCGTTGAAGCATATACCACCCCTCACTTTTGTGGAATAACACTGACCTCCCTTCAGGTTCTATGGTTTCTAAAGTTTACTTCTCTTCTGTTACATTGCTATCAGATTATTAATGGAATCTGAAAATTATAACAATTGGAGAACTGTCTTGCCCATTATTGTAGTTAATTGTAATTATATGACATTTATGCCCTTTTAACATCTCCTGCCTAAGTGTCATATGTATTACATGTACCTCCCTTAAGATTTTGAAATAATCTAGTAACCTTTCTTGGTCATATGCACCGTTCAATTATTCTCCAGCCTATTTCCAAGAAATTATATGATTTGGAAAAGGATGTAGTTTTTTAGGTTCCATCTTTCCTATTCTTTAAACATTACAAATTAAAGAAATATTAATCTTTCCAGCATTTAATTATTAGAAATTAGATAAAGTGCTCAAATTATGAATTCAACATAATTAGAATGTACCTTTCTTTTTTGCTTCAATTTAAATACTGTAGGCAACAAAATTTTACTCCTTTCATTATTGAAACCCATGACTAGTAAATCCATGTAAGGAGTGTTTTTAGTTGTTACTCTAAGGCTTCTTTTGGTACTGTATTTCAAAATTTTTTTTTTTGTTTTTTTTAAAGCAAAAAAATACTTGTAAAAATCAAAAGCACGTCTAGTGAGTAATTTGTAAAATGCTATATATATATTTTTGTGGAAGGGGTAACAATGTATTAAGAAGAAAGAAAAAGAGAATTTATAAGAGATGCTGTCCCAAAAGACAACCCTGAAAAGTTAGTCAACATCCCCCATCATACTGCAACATGTGTACATTATGAAGTAAGAACCAAAAATTAATTTACAAAAGATGGATATATGCTGCAGTTATGAGTCTTATGACAGATTTGTCTGTTAAGCCTGGTATCCTTGACTTTGCAATTACTGCATGGAATTTTCCATGAGTACAATCTGTATAGTAGCATCAGTTTCCTTAGCTTATTTGCATTGGTTGTTGAAGACACGGGTATTCCTCTCCATCCAAATATAATAGACAGCAGCAGCAATTGCAATTTTACCCATATTGCTGAGAAAAACTTTTCCTGAAATTTTGACTGATCCACACTATTTCTTCATCTTAGTCCTTAATGGCATGGTTAATGCAGAATTTCTTCAATACCTGACCCCAAACTGATGAGCAGAATGTGCATTGGAAGAACAGATGATCAATACTTTTATCATGGGCTTTACACAAGAGGCACTTTGATCTAGCATTGACTGGGTGTTTGACTAAACAATCTTGGGTTAATAGCTTTCTCTGAATTGCCATCCAAAAGATAAAGGCATGATAGGGAATATTATAAGAGAACCAAACAAGTTTCCCTCAAGGAACAAGTGGTCTTTGCTATCTGAGATGAGCATAAGTGGAACTTTGGCAAAATTCACCTGTGCTTGAAGCAGCACAATACTCCCACTCCCTATCCTCCTGCCCATTATCTGGATCAGGTAGAAGGGAAGGTCATTCCAGATATCAGTAAAATTAGCGGAGAAGGCCGCAACATCCCAGCCTCCATCTTTAATAATTTGTGAAACCTTTGTTTCAATAGGCAAACCGGATTCATAAACTGTGCAGGCTCCAAACCTATGGAGAAGGGGAATCTTAGGATGCCAGTTATCTTGCCAAAGCCAAGTCCTTTTTCCATGAAATACTTTATGTTTTACCAACAGCCATGCATTCTCTCTTGCTTCTAAAATTTTCTACCATACCCATGTAATGCACTTTGGAATTTTGATATCCCAAAAATTTCTTCCTTTAAGAAGATGAAGATGTGCCCACTCTCTCCAAAGCAACTTACTATCCGTAAATATATTCCATCTATGACTCAAGCAAGAGGTTGTATTCCATAAACATAAGTTCTTGATGCCCAACCATCCTTCTTATCTGGGAGAACAGATCTGAGACCACTTAATAGGGAATATCTTCTTAAGAGGGGAGGAACCAGCCCAAAGAAGATTCCTACTTAGCCGTTCTATCTTTTTGATATCCCCTCTATGGAGTAGGAAGATAGGCATTCAATGAAGACAAATTGAGAGAATTATAGACCTGATCAGCTGTAACCTTCCTGCATAAGGGAGGCTTTTGGATGTCCAGCTTTGGATTCTTGCCTTTATTCTCTCCAATAGGGGATTACAGTCCTTGCTAAGCCGAGAAGATAGTAATGGTATCACCAAATACTTGACAGGCAGGTTTTCTTCCTGGATAGAAAATTTCTGAAGTATTAGTGCTTTGAAACCAGGAGGCGTCAAGCAGAAAAAAATCTGATTCTTCCTGAGATTGATCTGGAGGCTTGATATACAAGCAAATATATCAAGATCCCTAAAGATGCATTCAACTGAGCTAATGTCATCATAGGAAAACACAATTAGGTCATCTGCAAATTTAAGGTCTTTGATTCTCAGTTTCTTACATTTGTCATGATGTTTCAACCCTTGAGTCGTTTCATTAGAGAGGATGTTGGAAAATAACTCCATTAGAAGCACAAATAGATATGGAGATATTGGATCACCTAGATGAAGCCCTCTAGCCCCCTTGAAGAATCCCACAGAATTCCCATTAATGGCAAGAGAGAAAGGAATAGACATCCATATCATAATCCACTCAATAAAGTGAGCAGGAAGTTAATAGATTTTAGAAGAGATGGGAAAACCTCCCAATTTACAGTGTCCAAAGTTCATAGGTTGAAAAATGCTCTATTGCTTCTTAATTGAAGCAAAAAGCAAACTTTTTGTTGGGCTTTTGAGGAGAAGCAACAAATCATTATTATCAATTCTCAATAAAACCAAAAACTGATTTTTTGTTTTTTGTTGTTGCTTTTGTTCAAAAATCTTATGAACATGATTTTTGTTTGCTTTTTGCTTTTTTTTTTTTTATTACTTTTCATAGCAAATTCTTGAAAACATATCCAAGCAAAGGCAAAATATGATGTAAGCCACCACAAAAAAAACAAATCATTTGTTTAGTAAAAGAGAAGTGCATACCCAAAGGTAGGTATTTTTAATATTTCTAGACCTTAAGAGAAATATTTGTGAACCTAACAAAATTAGGAGTGTTTTTGTAAACCTAATCAAATTTGGAAACCCTCAAGCCAATAATATATACAGGCTTACTATTTTGTTTTTATTATTTATCCAATTTTGAAGTGGATGGCTTGGGGAGAAAAAGGGAGAAAAGTGCACGACTAGCTTAGGATTACTTTTTGGAGGTTGAAAATTCTAATTTTTGGGTGAGATCAAGTGTAGAAAATTCTTTGTGAACACAGGTAGGTAGACTTTACTTTGATTATTTGGGCATTTTAGACTAGTAGATGAATCCAAGACTGATTGTTGGTGAGGTTTATTAGACAGGCTTAGTATTTTATTTTCATAATTTATCCAATTTTGTATGTTTATCATACGAGAAACAAGTTTATTTATCATTTTTTTTTTTTGCTTTATTTGGATCCAAATAGGTTTTTAAAGTATTCACCATTTTTTGTCCTTATTCACCATTTTATAGCGTATCCAATGCGTTTTCATTTCTACATTGATCAATATGACACATCAACAAGATATTTTGAACCATGATCACGAAAAGAGGCTGTATCATGCTGATACAGTAGATACACATTTTGTAACAAATTTATCTACAGATGCTGTAAAATACTTATATTATGTTCAGGATTCAAATTGGTCACATTTAATATTAGTGTCAAGATTCAGTTTGATCACATTGCACTGAGCTAGGATTATATGATATGTACTTACCAGCTGTTGCGAACATCGAGAATTGCAATTCATTAACATATGGGGACTTATCTTATTGAGAAAGGAACTCCAATTATCCCTGGTATAGATGCAGTGCCAAAAAAAAAAAATTGATTAGATTGATCTTGCACCATGCACATGAAACATAATTGTGGTAGTAAGCCTTGAAACATTCTTTTCTATAGCATTTCGGCCATATAGTTTTTGTTTACATTGGTAGACCAAGTGAAACCTTTAGAGACTTGTAAAGGGATCAACCAAAGAGAGAAAGGGGGTTGAGGTGTGGGATGGTGGTGGCTTATGGCTGCCTCAAAGATGGAGGAAAAAAGACTTGATGGAGAACTGCTCACATGCTTGAACTGGAAAGGGACAGATCGATATTAACATCTTTGACAAGTTCACAAGGGGACAAAAGTCAATCAAGTCTGTCAGTTTGGAACATCTAAGTTGAAGGTTATGAACCAAGCAAGTGGAGGAGAAGAAGAGGCAATCGGCCACCAAAAAAATCTAGTAGTGTACAGATGAGACATGTTGGAAAATATCCAATAAAATGGATTTTTTGGGACCAAAAGGGTAAAAGTGTGGGACAAATGCGAAGATCACTTTACCTGCTGGAACTATATGCCCAAGCAGGAGTTATGTCCTGAATTGTCTTTGTTTTTCTGGGTTGGGTGTTGTATTAATTATAACTTCTTTTTACATTCAATATGGTGCTTATTTTTGTGAAAAAGGTAAGCAAGCAACTACTGAAGAAAGTGTAGAAGCATAAATCTCCAAAGTAGCAGCCTCCAAATACTGGAAGAAGCTTAAAGATGGGAGCCAACTGTGTTTAATATATTTACACAGTAGATTTCTTTTTCTTAACTTTACAATTTTAAATAGATGTTCTTTCTTTGTGAACACTTCTTTTAAGCGTTATTTTTTTGCATAAAAACCCATAAGTGGATGGTAGAAGTAGTTTTACTTGGCCATAATGAATGTAGCACCACAGTTTTAGATTTACAGCTGTCCATAGTAAACGAATGACTCATTCTGTTTTTACCATTTATTTCTTCTTGGACAGTCTTGGTAGTTATTACATTTTTGTCTTTTATAATTGGAGCATCCAGGTAGACTAAAATTTAGATATGACCCAAGGTTTCCGAAATTTCGGATTTCGCCACCTGGCCGGCACGAAATCCACCTACGAGATGGCCCCCCCCCCCCCCCCCCCTGCATTTCGTTGGGGTTCCGGCGAAACACAAGGGGTTCAAAAAAAAATTGTTACCCCAGCGTTTCGCAAAACCCCAGTGGAACGCTGGGGTCACTTAAAGAGTGCACGCGCGCTCGACAGAAGAAGGGGGACGAAGGGGGGGTTTCGAAAAACCATCAAAATTGAATTTTTTTGGCGATTTCTTGCGATTTGTGCTTCCATTCTCTTCTAAATCAAACATAGAGAAGGATTGAAGCTTTTAATTGCAATCTCCACTCAATTTTGGAGTGATTTGAAGCCTTCAAGAGTTTGAAATTGAGGTAATCATGTTTTTTTCCTTATTTATGCTTCTAATTAACTTAGATTCGCATGATTTTTTTATTCGTTATGTAACAACACCCGATCTATCGATGGGTGTTGTTACTTTTTTTTTTCTCAAAAAATTATAATTTTTTGAATTATTTTGACACAAAAAATCATTTAAAATTAAGAAAAATATATAAAATCTACATTAAATGCTAAAAAATTATGTAATAAACTAATAATTATTATAATACATTATTACTAGAATAACAATAATTATTATAATAATAATACTAGAATAACAATATACTTATTATAAATTTATAATACATTAAATCCTAAAATTATGCTAAAAGCCTAAAATATTTACATTAAATACTAATAATTATTATAAATTTATAATACTACTATACTAGTAAGTACTAAGTAGTAACTAGAAGGTTGTGGATTTAGATCAGGATGAGTATGAGGAGGTTGTACGTCGTTACAGAGGTCAGTACGCAGGGCGCATGTCGTGGAGGCGATATGTTCACATGCTTGAGAGACGACGACAGCAACAACATCAGCATTTCCAGCCTTCTAGACACTCTACTTCTTATTGATCTTTGTACTTTGTTGTTTGTAGTACTTTGTACTTTGTAATCTTGTGACTCTTGTCTTTTATCTCTTGACTCTCTTGTAGACTTCTACTTTGTATTTTGCATTTTTTGCAATTTGTCTTTTTATGATTATTAATCTATGAGCCTATGACTTTGTTTTACACATCACACTTTGTAGTGTGATCTAATGTGCTTGCAGTTGTAGCCTTGTAATTGTTTATGTTCATGTGTTTGTATTTGTTCATAAATTAGATAAAATACTTCCTTATTCTATCTATTTTTTTTATATAAATTGTATAAAATCATGTCTATTATGTTATTTTAGCTTAATTATGTTTTTTATTTCAAAAAAGGACATTTCGTCGGCGTACTGCCGATTTCGGTAAAACTCCTCTTCTGATAGTTTAATTATGTCTTTTTTTTTAAAAATTGCATTTTGTTGGCGTGCCGCCAATTTCGCCAAAAACACTGTTTCGGACCATTTCGCTGGAATTCCGGCGAAATTTCGCCCATATTTTGTTTCGGCCGCCTGGCGGCGCACCAAGTGGCACCAAAAAGTCAATCCTTGATATGACCTTGAATAGATTTTAAATATTTTGACCTTGAATTATGGGATTGTCTTTAGTTTTCTTATCATTTCCTTTGCTTATAACAGTGATTATGCCCATTTACTAGTGTTTTTTTTTTCTCTTTTTTAAACCTTGATATAATTGCGGACACTAAAAGGTTCTGGTGCTGGACTGTGCTGTAATTTCCAGGTGTGTTTTTGTGGATGCTGGAGTGGCACAAATTGATATAGAAACAAAAAAGAGAAAGGAGGAAATGAAATTGAAGGAAGCACAAGAAACAGCTGTTGCTGAGCACGGAGAGTTAGCTTTGATCACAGTCAGTGGTCCACAAACTATGATGCAAGAAAGGATTTCATTGAGGCCCCCAATGCTACAGGTAATAAGAGTTGCAACATTGTTTTTTGCCTTGCTCTTAAAATTTTCATTACGGACTGCTTAATGCAAAAGACAATAAAGAGCTATCAGTTCTTGTTTCTTAATGATTCAGGTCTCTTTCAGCTTTCTAATTGATGAGTTGAATTGACTCAGTTAGTATTTCACAAGAAGTATAGTGGAAAATTAGTTGCTTCTAATCCACTGGTAGTTAAATTTTTGTGATAGACATAATATGTCCATTGTCTCTAAATAGTCAATCTAAAGATCTTTGGGTGGGTGGGTGGTGGTCCCGGAAGGGAAGGGAAGAACCAATAGGATTTATTTATTTATTATTTATTTTTGGGAAACACACACACACACAAATGCTTGATGCAGGTCTTTAAGTCTGCCATCTCAAAATAATCAATCTAAAACTCTTACGATGGGGTTTTTTTTTTGGGTTGGGGGGGGGGGGGGGGGGGGGGGGGGGGGGGGTTAGGGGGGAAGCCAATTGGATTTATTTATTTGTTTATTATTTTTGGGAATCACACACACACAAATGCCTGAGATAGGTCTTGTCAAAGGAATGCCCCCGAATGGTTGGAATAGCAACAAATCTAACCTCCGGAATTTTTGTGCAAATTCACTGCCTTCATACCTTAGCTTTTGGTATGAAGAGGAGCATAAACCCATACAGTAAATGAATGTGAAGAGGTTATCTAAATGTAAAGGGATAGCATATGTTGGCCTATCCAAATATCATGGAAGCCCTTCTAGTAGAAGCCTGTTTCTAGTGAATGTACATTGTTGTCTCAGTTGAGCCCTGTGGTAGGTACCAGACATCACCAAATCACAGGAGCATGAATTTTGTCTTATGCTGGAGGAGATGCCATTATTTTCTGATTCAAGACCAGATCCTCAGCTGAAGCTGTTAACATGATTTTTTTAATTCCAATGCTGAATCTGATATCTGGGTAAAATAAGCAAATGTATAATTATGACGTGGTCAGCACACTAAACCCAGAGACAATTGGTTGTCTGATTGTATGATAGAGTTACCTTATTTTTAATTTCATTGTTCATTCTAGCTTTGAATTCATTGTCTATCACTCTCTACTCCATTTTCTGTTATCAACTGTTAAAGGGTTGTTTTTTTTTTTTTTAAACTTTTGTCCATCTATTCTCTACTCCTTTTTCTGTTACCAACTGTTAAGGAATCGTTTGGGTGGTAAGAGTTTGATAAAGATCAATGGATTTGCAGCAAGAGCTGGTTGTTGAATGATCAGAATATAGAAAGGTGAAAGCCTACTCAATGAAGAAGGATGGTAAAGGAGGCCAAAATCAACGTGGGTTGAGGACATTATTGAGGTGAAGGTGGGAGATGCTTTTGTGGTGGGTTTCAGGTTGTGTGCGGGCTTTGGAGAAAGTAGTTGTTTCAAAAGGTCTTCATGTGAGCTCTAGAAGCTGGAGTATGATATGTATTATGAAGTGGGATGTTTAGGGGGAGTATTGAAGAAAAGAGGAAATGGTAGGGACATCTGTTGTCTGAAATCTTGTGATTTAATATTTGTAACTTGAAGCCAAGATTTGCTGTTTTGGTTTTGTTTGTTGTTTCACCCAATGATCGAAATGAAATTTCAGTGGCATGCTATCAGAATTCCATCGATTTGGGTGAAAATTCGAATTGTGCAAATCAGTGAAAGTTTTGAATTTGGGTGAAATTTTGCTTGATTTGGGCGATATTACAAGTGTCTTGTCGTCGCCCATTTAAACGACAAAAAGAAAATTTTATTTTTATTTTTTAAAAGAAGTGTTTCACTGCATTTCACCTCATTTCGCTTGAGACATCTTGCAAGAGGTGTTCAGAGCGCGGCGTGTCACTGAAATGGTAAACAGTGCTGGTAGCATATGGAGCTTGTATTCATATGAAAGATGTATATTTATGACTCCATGATTGAAGCTAGAGATTATTTATCTTGAAGAATATAATTGAAGCTATGGATATCAATTTTGTATTAGGAATTTATGGGGCTAAGGAGATGGACTTGATGTATTTCCTTTAGTGGGATTGTTTAGGGATTTGGTTGGGTTGAAGTTTAAGGTTTTCGAGAAGATTGATGCTTGTCTTGATAATCATTCAATATAAGGTGCTGCCTTGGATACAAAGAACCACGGTTCTTGGCTTCTGTTAGTTGCATATGGGCCTGATGACATATATCAGCTTGTTGCCATATGGTGTATCTGCAAATGGTGTATTGAAAATGGGAACTTCTGTTGTATATGGGCAATTATTTAATTACCACACATGATCCATAATATTTGATTATTTGGAAGCATCAATGCATGTGTAGGAGTTTATGGATTTTACTAGCCGAAATTGGCTTTTCAATTTGGTATTAAAGGACTTTTAAGTATAAATGATCAAATAGATAGGAGACATATTCTTTCAAAATCAGATAGCTGTGTGAGTTCTTTCATGCGGAAGGAGACTTTCTTTGGTTCAATATCTTGCCCCTGTAGAACACTATATATATATATATATATATATATTTTTTTTTTATGTAAATCACGTAGAATATATTGATAATAATAAGAGAAAAATAATACAAGGACTCATAGTAAAGAAACTCAAATAATAGACAACAGCAAACCCGACCACTGATGAACAGGCACGCTATACCACAAAACAACTTCCTGACAAAAACTCCCCATGCCCTCATTAACTGAAAATGCATATAAGGAATGAGATATTCTACTCATATGCAAATAAGAGGAGATCACCCGCTAACATTCAATAGTTATCCAAATAAACCATGTGAGACCATCAAGACTCATCAACCATAGGCCAATGCAACAAAATTGAGGAATAAGACACCCAGAAAATTCAGGAAGGATAATAACCCATGTAGCACACCACAGTAAAATGAAGTCCCTAACATCCTCCCATGATGTCTTGGTTTCTTCAAAAATCCTTCTATTCCTTTTTTTTTCAAATTCCCCATAGAATGGCATAAGTTAATAACTTATATGGTGCATTCCCCTTTCTTCCTAGCTTGGAAATCCTCCATTGGTCCATCATTTGAATCAACATTCTTGGACAGCACCACTGAATGTCACATCTTCACATAATATCCCATCAGATTTGTTGTGAGCATTCCCCTTTCACATTTTTCCCATCACAAAATTTTATATTTGTTTCACATTTTTTGCTTTCAAATGGTGAATAAGATATTTGTTATTATCCCTGCTGGGTTCCAAGCTAGTAGTGTGTGTGTGCATTATTATGCATGTGTTTGTGCTCTTTTATGTACATCCATGTGTGTGCGTGTGTTTGTGTATTTATATATGTTTGTATGTGTAAGGAGTTCTTAGTGGTGGTTTACATATCTGTTTACATATATACATATACATACATGCATTCATACGTGTAGACATGTATATAGACGTAGAGAATTTGTATTGCTGTAAAAGGTTCCGTTATTGAATAACTTTCATGCATAAACCTCTCTTTCTTGTAGTATTGTGCAATGAGATTGACGGATTCCTTTGTTTTGTGAGTATATCAAACTGGAAAGGTTGACAAGAAGACTTTGATTTATTTTCCATGTATTTTCTTAGAATAAAGTATTGTGTTAATTGATAATGAAAAAGAATTGCACCTATCCAGGTGTATGTTCTTGCCTTACCACTTGAATTAATCTATACTTCTAAGAATGAATCAACAACTCCAAGAATGAAACCACAAAGAATGTAAAAGCAATACAACTCAACAAAGATAGAAAATTCCAGACACATCTATGCACAAATTAACCCAAAGAATTATTTGGATCTAATATGAGAATGACATAGTTTGTTAACCTATGTGTGACCCCGGACTGCTCTTGGAGTGAACTGATTCTTCCATTTCCATTTCCATTTCAGATCCATAATATGACTAAAGAAAGTGTAATTTCTTTCAGGTAGTGCGATTAGCTTCTTTTCAGCATGCTCCTTCTGTGCCACCATTCCTAACCTTGCCTAAGCAAACTAAAGTTGATGAGGATGATTCCGTTTTTCTGAAAGAGACAGATGAAAGGAAAGTTAATGAGATTGCTGTTGGTGGTGGAGGAGTATCTGTGGCAGTTACTAGATTTCCTGCTGAACAGAAACGCCCAGTTGGACCCCTTATTGTTGTGGGAGTCAGAGATGGGGTTCTTTGGCTCATTGACAGGTACATGGTCCACTGAAAATTTTGAATAAATCTAGTTGTTGTACTGAGCTCTTTAAGGACTATAATCTGTATGTAGTAACTCTAATAATTTACTGTTCTCGAAATTATTTGCACTGAGTTATCTGAGCAACAATAAATAGTGTCGTATTAAATATGTTCAAATGGTCAAACATTGTCACATTTTTCTTTTCAGTAGGTCTTTTGGGTAAGCAAGGAATATGAGTTTTAAAATATATATATAATTTTGGTTTAACCTCCACAAACTTTTCTATCTTAGATAGAACCTGCAAGACATTGTAAGATTATCTATGTACACTTGGTGACTTGAGGAATACAACTGTGTATTATGAAAGGATTACATATAATTAGATGTCTTTGACAGGGTTGATGGAATGTGTCCTGTTTTACTCTCAGGAATTAGCTTTTAAAGTGAAATTTCTATTAATCTTCCCTTTGACAAAATTATTGACTGGGATGAAAGAACACGATTTTGTGTTTCCAGTCGCAACTACTTGGGATAATGCATTTTGTTAATATTGTTTTTGTTCCCGTTGAAAAATTTATCACAACATAAACCGGCTCGTTTTTCACTGTATGTAAACAAACTTGGAACATGTCTAGAATTGATCTGAACACAAGCATTATTACCTTACCTTGATTAACATTTTTTAGCTAACTTCTATGATCAAATCATTAATAAGTTAAGACCATCAATCTTGGGTCATATTTTACTTGACATAGGGGTAATTGGACATCAATTTTCTTCTTTTTCGTTTTTTTCTTTTTTCTTTTCTTTTTCTTTCTTGTTCTTTTTTCCCTTTCTTGCATATTGTGAAGCTTATTTTAAAGAATCTATAATTTTTGCTGATCTTAGCTAACTGTTCCTGATAAATTGACCCAGATTTTTCAAATTTCAGTCATTAAAAGCATAGATTTAAATTTCAATCGTTGAAATTTTTACCATTGGTTAAGGAGATGTTTATTTTGGTAGTTGATGTCAAATTAGAAAAACCTTGAACCTAATGAAATTTTGAGAGATTTGAAATGTAACAAAAATATTTTCTACCTAATGTGTCATGAAGGAACTATTGCTGAAATCTAAAACAGTGTCCGCTAATGTTCAAGAGCATTCAAATTTGTGGGAAACAGGTTAACATTGTGTACCTTCCCTACAAGATTGCGATATTGTGTGCAAATGATGGTGTGATGATACTGGGACGTGTGTTGGAAATAGGACTCAGGTATTCCTCCTCATCTATATGAATACATTAATTTGACAGTTTCGGTATGGCAATCTTTCCAAAAGAAAATTTAATATCAAACAAAGGATTTTGAAAAGTAATTGTCCAATATACAAGAAAAACTCGATCCTCCAAATAAATTTGAGAGCATGTATAATCACTACTAAATCATGCCAAAAAATTCTAAACTCAAAAATACATGATCATAAGATTCACCATCAAAATTATTGAAAACTCCAAGCATATTTATATTCGAAAGTTTATGACAGTCCAACTATTCTCCAGATAAAAGTGTAACTTCTAAAAACTCTCAACCAGATTGAAAAACACTGAAAACAAGAATCAAACCTCTTAGTTCATCAATTAAACCAAGAAAACAATGCAAATCTTGATTTTAAAGGGGTTCCTACTTGCCTCAATTAGTAGAATCGCAAAGCCAAAGCCTTAAGCAACTCTTTATTTCTCGCTCTCTCTCTTTGTTGTTGTTCTTCTTCCTTGGCCTTTCAGTCGATCCCTCTTTCTTTCTCCCTTTTCTCCAGCTGTGAGGTGCCCAAAACCAAAAAGCCCAAACTCTTTCTTATTTTTTACTCACACACCCAAACCCAAGTTAGAATAGCAACCTAATCTAATTGAAAACCTTGCTGCTCCCTAACTCTCTCTCTTTTAGCAACTTCCTATTCTAACTCTCCCACATGTCCAATACAGAATCCTAATACAATCATGCATGCAACTACCTAATTTAATATATTTTCGTCCTATTTTTAAATATTACCTAATCGCCTCATAGCCTCACTTGTTTTCCAATTTAAGGCCTCTAATTCAACATAATTATCAATAGGTCCTATTCCCAACTATTAGGCCATAAGTCTTGCTCTTTAAATTCAAATTAAACCCAACTCGGGGTCTAATTAAAATTTTAAGATCTAATAACTATTTAATAAATTAATTTATTAATTTGGCTAATTAGGAATTTACTAACAAACCCTTTTTATTTATTTACTGAAAATTCTTGATATCACACTTACTGAGGGGAAAAGAAACGTGACACTGGTAATGCTTAGTATTCCAGCCTTCCAAGTTAGGTGCAGAAAATCCTTTTGTTGTCCCATCTTCTATTCTCTCCTCTTCCTCCTGTGAAATCTCCCCTGCTACTATTAACCATACTTCTATATACACCTATTCATTTCCTTCATAAGATTCCTTCTCCTCCTATTTGTCACTGGTGAAGAAAACATTGGTCGAGTCTTTTTGCCATATGTCCCTTGTGTGTTTTGGGATTGACCCTTTTAGTTGGTTTATTGCTGCTATTTCTTCTAACATGTTGGGTGCCAACTTACCCTTTTGACTTGGTGTATTTATTTGGATGAACTTGGTGACGTATAATTTTCTACCCACAATTTGCACAATTACTCAAGCCTGAGGATAAAGAAAATGTTAAAAATGATTTGCTGTAATTCAAGTATGTTACATTTTGTTTCTTGGGTTAATCTCTTCTTATTAATCTATTAATTTCTACTTTTGATCCTGTTATTATCAGTTGCATTTCTCTCGAATCCATGGTTGGAAGTAATTGTTTTCAGTATTGGTCCAGTCCGGTTCAATCAGATTGGATCAGATTGGTACTGGCCCTAATTGGTTGTAGTAAATAAATAAATAAATGGAAAACAAACTTTAGCTGGTGTAATGCAAGAAGAAGAAGAAGAATAAGATGAATGAAGAATACGAAGAAGAAGAAAAATAGAAGAGAACAATAAGAGAGGAAATGTAACAGCCAAGGCCCTCACGGCCTTTCTCTCTATCTGATTCTTGATCAAGACTTTGGGACAGGTTCATTTTTTTTAAATAGCTTTCTACGAAAATGATATACTGGAATATGCTAGTCTGAGCCAAACTGGAGTGGCCAGTTATATGTATATATATATTATTTTGTACACTCATTTTGTACAGGCCTTAGTTTTTCCCGCACATGCAGGCAGATACAACTTGGTCCCCATTTAAAACCATATTTGCTTGAAACTGGAGTCAAGTTGGCTTGAAGTTTAATCACCAAAATTTTTGTAGACAGCTCAATCAGAAACTTGGTCTATTGCTCGACATGTTTGACTCTATCTATTCATATAGTTTTGTATTGAATCAAGTCATCAAACTCCTTTTGATGCTAGAATTGAATCAAAGTTTCTAGTTTTAAAATTATGCCAGTACCAGGTATCATACAACAAGATGGTCAAACTGTGTTTTTTCTGTTAGTTTTGTGCTCTTAATGGTTTTAATAGTCATTGTAATTTAGTTTTATGTCTCCTTGAAATTAAATATCCTTTAGGGTGGATATGGGTACAATAAATGATGAGTGAACAATGCCTTCTCAGCTAGTTGGTTGCAAAGAACAAATTTGGCTTCACCACTCATTCCTGTCAAATGTCAATTCTTCATTTCAATTGTGTGTTTTCAATTATATTCTACTTATAATGATTTACGTGTAGATTGGAGACCAGGATAACTATGATGCTTATATTCTTCCTGCAGATACATGTGTGCGCATGCCTTGTCCCTTAGTCATCCTGGTATTCGCTGTCGGTGCCTTGCTGCCCATGGGGATGCTGTTAGCGCAGTCAAGTGGTCTGCTATCTATTCCCTACTTTTTTTGGTTAAAATTTGATTATATGTTTGAACACTGTACGGTTTGTTAAAAATTTAAGGAAGTATTTGAACACTGCATGCAATGCTTTCTTATGAAGGGCGAGTAGGCTTGGTCGAGAGCACCATGATGATTTGGCTCAATTCATGCTTGGAATGGGCTATGCAACTGAAGCACTTCACCTGCCTGGAATTTCTAAAAGGTTCGCATTGCAGAAACTCAGCGTGTCTGGGGTGTTAAGGATTATGATTCAGATAGTATTTATCACTTTAGGTTGCTTAGTTATAGTTCCAAGATTTGGAATCCTTCACAAGTGCATGGTGTTATATTTGGCAACACCCAATAAGTGGATTCACCAACACAGAGTACTATTTATTTATGGATTATATTACCATTCATTTTATGAAGAACAATATTGAGTGATGGCTAAGGGAATGATTAAATATTATAGGATAAATGATTAAAAATTAAGACAAAACATTTGAAACCCGAGATCATAGAAGAGGCTAGTTATCTAAATACTGTCATTGTTAGCAGCATTTGGCTGTTTTTCTTTGGTAATGACATGCTTGTGATTACTGTTAAGTGGGTATTAAGTGGTGTCCATTTTATGTTTGTTTCGTTCTTTTCTTTCATTTGGTTTTTATTTTCGTTTTTTTTTCTTTTTGGTGGCAAAATGGTTTTAGTTTTTTCTTTTACCGTTGTCTTATGAATCAGGTAGGTTTCTTTTTGAAATTTTGTCATAGATAAAGTTCTGTTACTTTTTTCCCCAGGTTAGAGTTTGATCTGGCCATGCAGAGTAGTGACCTAAAAAGAGCTCTTCAGTGCCTTTTGACAATGAGCAATAGCAGGGATATTGGGAATGATAACGTCAAGCTAGATGTAACTGAAATTCTCAGTTTGACTACTAAACAAGAAAATGTTGTAGATGCTGTCCAAGGAATTTCAAAATTTGCAAAGGAATTTCTAGATCTTATTGATGCTGCAGATGCCACTGCACAAGCTGATATTGCTAGAGAGGCTCTTAAAAGATTAGCAGCTGCTGGTTCTATGAAGGGAGCTTTACAAGGTCATGAGTTACGAGGACTAGCGCTGAGGCTTGCAAATCATGGCGAGTTGACACGGTTGAGTGTAAGTTACATTTCTTATTTGTCTGTTTTGTTTATATTGCTTATCTAATTTGGCACCTAAATTGTGACTTGTATGGCATTCAATAAACTTATGTGTCATACTGTCATATAATATTCTATTGCAGATCATATTTCTTTTGATACAGAATCTTTTCAAGTTCTTCTAACTTATCAGAACAAGTGTACCGGTACCATTAAGATGTTAGTGCTAATGTTTTATTTATCTTATGGAAATTTTGAAAAGTAGTCACTTGAGGAGATTATGTGAGCTATCCTGGTGAATGATATAATGTCAATTAACTTCAGACTCTTACCGTTTCAGACATGCCCTGGTTAGAATTTCATCTGACATATTTTGAGCTAGGGTTCATTTCTTTTTTATTTAGTAACTAATGCATGATATTTTTTTGAGTGCTTTATTTTTCCACTTTCTAATATAAATATGCTAACACATATTCCAAAAGGGAAGAATAGGTCCTCAGCAATTGAGATTTAATCAACGCAACCCATCACCAGTAACCCTGTGTCAGAAAGAAAAAATCACAAAACGAAACAAAACAAAGCAATACTTCATAAACAATCTGGTTGAGGACTCTTTTTACATGGGTGTGCAGTTATGCTGTGTATAAAAGGGAAGATAATTGTGTTTATGACTCGTGCTTTTATCTTAGCACCCACTTTCCTGTCACAATCCAAGAACAGAGAACTGAATGTGTGTTTATCTTTAGGCCTAATCCATCTTTCAAATATGCACTCTCTGAATAATATCTAAGCATGGGTTCTCCTTAGATGTTAGCTTCTTAATATGGTCATGGGAGTTTATTTGTTCATAACTTTTGGGAGAAACCAACTCTAACCAACTCCATCCATGTCCGTGAAAGGTAATATCGGCAGTCAGACTATGATTACCATAATCCTTTTTACCAACTCTAACCATGTTGTATTTGGTCTGCCCCTCGCACCTTCTCTCAATTGCCTCGGTACATTTTCACTTTAACTTTTCAGACCATCTTAACTTTATCTATATCTATATAGATATATATATATATATCGATAGATATATATATATAACAGAAGTAGTACAATGGGACCCCAAAGGGATAGGTGCAAGATACAATCCAACAAAAAAAATAGCAGCCCAATTACTGATTTCAACACTTTACTCCTAGAAGTATGACATAAGGTGAGTTGAACAAGATGTTCAACACTTACAATACATGAAGCCACACATTTATTAATATAGTCTTGCCTCACTCATATATAAAAACCAAAGTCTATGTGCAGCAAAGACACCACCTCGTCAAAGTCCCTCAACCATAGACACTGAACATCGTCTAATGTCACCACTTAGATATTCCTTATATATAGGAAGCACGGCAGCCCAAGTAGACATGTGGGTAATGTGGAATCCCGAATATCTGAAATCGTCCCCCGTTGATCCTTAAATATGTGTCTACTGCTCTCCTTCTGTACTCACTAACAGGTAGCAAAAAAGACTATTGGTATAGTCTGCATCCTCAAATTCCTAAAAATTGGGATCTCCACCGAGTAAAGAGATTGCAAAAGTTACGTGAAAATACCCACAATGTGTCAATCAGACCCAAGAAATGCTACCAAATCTGCTGTGTGAATGAAAAATGTATGATGAAGTGATCAGCTGTTTCCTCACATGAACGGCATGTGAAAAAAACATTCAGGGATAAAATTATGTATGGCCGCCTTCTTTGTAGCATATCTGCAGTGTTAATCCTATCCCACAAGACAATCCACATGAATACTTTGGTTCTCGTCTGCTAGCTGGCGTCCACAAGGATTTAAAGTGAAAGGGGACAGGAGGTTCAACTGACCTAGGATGAAGTAAAGACAGAAAGGATTTAAAAGAGAATAGGCCAGAAGAGTCTGGTATCCAAATGCGCTTGTCAAGGGGGTGAATGACTGCACTTTCAACATGAAGGAGCAGAGAAGATGGTCAATTTTGCTTGATCTTAGGTCCCTTCGAAAGGATAGGTTCTGAATAGTACCTTCAGGAGATGAAGACATTACATTACTTACCTTATCATCAGGAAGAGAAGCAACACGAAAGAGCCTGGGGAACCAGGAACCAAGAGTGGAGTCTCTCCACCAGGGATCTAGCTAGAATCAGACACTGTGACCTGATCCAACACGAAATCTGACATGCTGATAGAAAGTAGAGGCAAGAGATGCAATCGCCCACCAAGGGCTGCTATCAGGGTACCGTGATTGTGTCTTAATATCCCACTCATTATCAACAACTCTGTATCTACTTCCAATGATCATATGCCATACTTTCCTTTCATTGCTAAACTGCCATAGCCACTTTGTAGAAACATTTCCAGGGTCAATTCCACTTTGTACTTTTCTCATGACATACCACTTCCCATCGGATTAGATGGTCCGTTTTAACTTCCTTTCCAACCCATAAAAAATCCCTTTGAGTCTTATCCACAATATTACTTACCCGACTAGGCATCCTAAATAGGGTCATAAAGTATACAGGAAAACAATTCAAGGGGGATTTGATAAGATTGATCCGCCCTCCTAGAAAAAAGATAGTTACACTTCCATGATGCTAGTCTTTGCTCTACCCTCTCTCTATAACTGGCTCTCAAAACATATAAAAATTAGGAGTCCCACCCAAAGTTATTCCAAGGTAAGTGACTGGACAATGCTCAACCTTACATCCCAGGACATCTGCCATCCTATAAGTTTCCTTCTCAATCATATTGAAACCCATAAAGCTACTTTTAGCCAAATTGATTTTCAAACTAGAAACAATTTTAAAACTTTTGATGATACATTTCACCCCATCTTCCCTCCTAGGGCTGCAAGAAAAGCAAAGTATCATCGGCAAGCAAGAGATTTCAAGGGAACTCAATCTCACAGTATCTTAAGACCTTGGAATAAATTTAAGGCTTGACCTTGATGAAGGAACCACCTAAAGACATCACAAACCAAAGTGAATAAGAAGGGGGAAAGGGGATCGCCCTGCCTTAGACCCATAGAGGATGGGAAGAATCCTGCAACTGTAACCATTAAAAAAGAAAGAACAATTCACATTGTGGAGGCATCCTGAAATCCATTTACGCCATTTACACCTGAATGCTTTCCATTCTTGCATTGAATAAAGGAAGCCACATTAAAATTAACGCCTTCTCTAGATCTAATTGGATGAAAATCCTCTTTTCTCTTGATACTTTTTTTTTATATCCTTAAGCTCACATTGATAATAAGGTAAAAGTTAACCAGAAGGTTACATTAAACAAGCATTAAGAAGCGATTGATAATACATAAAAACGGCACAACTTGACTGAGGAAAAAAGAGAAACAAAACACAAGGCAGTGATCAACATTCACTTTAAAATTTCACACTTGTGGGCTTGTAATCAACAATAATAACTTTTTCTACTGGAGACAGAAAGTCATTGGCAAAATCAACATGTGCTGGATGTGCAACATACTCAGCAACGCCTTCCACACTCTCAAAGGTGGACTCAAACACATGAGTGTAGCCTTGATGCATGTTCTCCATGCTAACATCTTTTTCCCTAGTGGAAAGCCTTCATGGGTGGGATGATGTTGACGAGGTTGGCGTACCCCTGATGAGATGCTCTATCTTGTCCGATGGAGTGCCGTCCTTGAATTTTGCCATCACTATGTGCTTCACAACGCCCTTTGCTTCCTGCATCTTGGCTTATCCTCCTTCTCTTGATACTAGCTTTTCCTATATACATTTGTTGGCGATAGGGGAACAGTCTAGGATTTGGTGGCCCTCAACAAAAGCAGATTGACTAGGGTCAATAATTTACGGTAACACCATACTAAGCCTAATGGAAATAATTGTGGAGATGGTCTTATATAGGCTTGTTATGAGGCTTATAGGACAAAATCCTTATCTGTTCCGCACCATTTATCTTTGGAACTAGAACTAATTAAGTGGCATTGGTTGCGTTTTTAATTAATGATCCCATGAATGTAAAATTCTTGAAGGACCTCGATAATAGAATCTTTCAATGTATCCTATTTATCCTGATAGAAAGCAACTGTGAAACCGTCTAGACCTGGAGCAGCTTTTTCCCTAGCTAACTCCTTAATAGCCCTATGAGTTTCTTCAACATCAAGCCCTGTTTCCAACGAAGGTTTTGAAATTCTCATGCCGGCATGCTTGATGCTGCGAAATATGGGGAGACTCCCCTGATTTCACAAGAAACCTCAAATTCTTCCATTTGAGGTTTTTATTTTTTGGCCCTAAAGCATTATTAATGTATAATTATGTTTGAAAACCCTAAAAAAAACACATAAGAAGAAGAAAATTGGCATAAATGAACCTCAAAATCAAATTCCAATTTTCACATACAAATAAATACCAAATAGACATAGTAGCAATACAAATGAAATCGAAAAGTGACAATGTGACATAATAAGTCTATCTCTAACTCTATCACACATCACATCCACATGGAGTGTCTACCTGGCTGAATGTCATCGTCATCGTCACTCCCTCTCTGCCGATGGTACAACGATCTCTCAATATACTGGCAATACTGCTCCCATGTTATAGTATACTGGTAAAGAGACTGAAAATCTCGAACATACCTCTTATACTCCTCAATACTAACAGAAGTAAGTATCCCAAAACATGGATACTGAGGTTAATATGACATGGATGGTGGTGGTGGTGGTACTACCGGTAGATATGACTCATATGAGTCTGGCTGATATGAGGGCATAGGTGGTGGATATGAATCATATGAGGGTATAACTGGATAAGGGAAAAGGTCCTCTACAATACTACTACCCGCACCATATCCCCCTCCTTCTCAATAACTTACATCTACTGACCTAAACTGATAGGATAATGAACGTGAATCCTCAGCACCCATGGTCTTCTTCCCTTGCCCTTCCGTTGATAATGACCACGTGTCCATAGCTGTTGAGAGTAAAAATACTTCGGCTTAAGATAATGGGCTGCCATTCCATAAGCAACATATGTTACGTAGGTTATAAAATAATAAAATACTATGAAAATATGAAATTATCAAATACTAGAAAGTAAACTTACCTGCACGGTGGAGAGAATGTTCTAATGTGTTGAACCACCGATTATCATTGATTTTGTGAACCTATTTGTAAGAATTGGGAGATGCTTACTGTATAGCATCTTTCATTAATCTCATGGACTCATATATACTCCATAGAGTAGGGTATGCATCACAGTCCACTGCCCTCAAAACTCTGTAGATGGGCTCCAATATGGTAGTCAAATCATTGATTCTCTCCCAAAGCTGGCAGATAGGACAAGATCCTCTACTCTCCTACTCATGGGTGTACGGCTCAAGTGGTAGCCAGTCTAGGCAATGGATGTGAGCATGGCTCTCAGCCCATTCATGTGCCATTGTATACTATCTAAGGCAATGTAATTAGTGGCGAAACGTGTAATCCCAGGCCTGATTATGTCACCATTACATGCCTCTCTCATCATGGCAAGGACTATGGAATGATTATAAATAAATGTCGTCATGGTCATGGCATCAGCAAGTGTATGTCGTACAGTTTTTCTCTGTGCAATAACCTCTAACATGAGGTCTATGCAACGGGCTGCACAAGGAGTCCAATAGAGCCGATATCACTCTTGCATCATCAACCCAATTTTCTTATAATTCGCCCCATTATTAGTAACAATTTGCATAAAATTTTTTTTCCCAACTACTTTAATAACCTCTTTCAATAGGGAAGCAATGTAATCTGCATCTTTAATCTTATCAGATGCATCCACCGACCTCAAGAACACTACCCGCCCCTTACAATAAACCATGAAATTTATGATAGTTTGGTCGGACCTGTCCAGCCATCGCACATTATAGTGCATCCAAACTCCTCCCAAAATGGCTTCAGCTCATCTATATAGTCTCGTAACTCCTCTTCCTCATCAAGGTACTTCCCCATTATCTCACAAGGGGTGGGGGTAACACTTCTTTACCTACTTGCTGAATTTCATCCACCATATTCATAAAGTGTGGGGAGGAGGCTGCATTTGCAGGGATGTGATCGAATAAAAAAAAAACTTTGAAATAAATTTTCCAGTTTTCTCTCTCACATTGCCACCACTGAACATATCCTGAATTCATTTCTGCTTTGAATCTTTGCCCCTAAATAGTGACGGCTCTACAGGAGGATCTGGCAATCTCATAATATGTGCCGTCCTCAATGATACACCGCCTGATCCTAAAGGCCGACCACCGGATGTCCCAACCTGTCTACTAAATCCATGTCTCTCTAAGTCCAATCTCTCTCTTTCTGCTGCCATATGAGCCTGCCACTAATCACGAAAGTGTCTTCTCTCTTCCGACGTCTCAATATCAAGAGGATAGGGTGTATCATCATCCTCATCATCATCAAGATCCATGGCACCCCTGCTAGCCTGATCCTCACATCCTCATCTTAGGCTTGTTTATCTACTCTCCCTGAAGTAGAGGCCTGTTGATGCTCTTTCATAAGCTTCTTCACCTTAGGTTGCACATTACTACGGTTTGCCATATTTTTATATCTATGTGCCAAGTGTTGTTTCAATCTTGTTACTCCCCCACCCCTAATAATTTGCCCACAATAATTTCACTTTGATTGTGTTCACGACCTTATGTATTGCTCGCCATAACTCCACCCAATATCCTCTTGCCGACCCCTTTCGCCTGCCATCGTACTTCCAACTCACCTTTAAAAATTGGAAGTCAGAAAAAAAAGTCATTTGTTTGAACTTGGAAGTTTGAACTTAGAAGTTAGAACTTAGAACATATGCAATTACACTATCATAGTATCATATACATTCTCATATTTTTATACTAATTTTTGCTATTTTATTCATTTTTATGTATTTGTTAATTAAAATATAATATTAAATTATTCAATTAAATTATGCATCCTTACATTCTGTTTTTTTAAGCTTCTATATTTTTTAGGGAAAATTGGTTTTTAGTGATACTTTTTCAAAACAATTCAGATTCAGTCGGCTAATTCTCTGTAATTGACTTTTAGTGATACCTTTTTAAAACAATTGAGAATCAATGTGATTTTACTGTTCATTAAAAATTTCTTCCGAAAATGCCCTCAAAAAAACTTACAAACCTCATTTATAACAAAATGACTGAAAATATTTTCAAAGTCTTTTGAGAGTATTTTAGGAAAAAACTCTTAATGAATAGTAAAATAACACTAATTATCAATTATTTAAAAAACTTATCACTAAAAACTAATTACCAAGAATTGGTCGGCTGAATATGAATTATTTTGAAAAAGTATAACTAAAAACCAATTTACCCTATTTTTTATATACACTTGATAACACTCTTATAATCTTAATTTCTAAAAAAACATACTTGTCCTTAATTAAAAATTAATTTTTTAGTAACTTTCATGCTCAATAATTAAAAAAAATATTTTCTGTAGAAAAAAAAAATAACGACACCCATCAATTGATCGGGTGTTGTTAACCAACAAACTGAAAATTCATCAACAATGGATAAGATTTGAGTAAAATAAATGAAAAAAATCAAGTTTTACCTCAATTAGTAAAGCCAAATGTTCAGATTTTCACATAGACTTGGCGTAGGATGCCTTCAAACTCCAAAAACCTCTTCAATCCGCAAGATCCAACTACTTGGGGGAAAAATTAGGAAGAAATTGAAAAAACATGAGGGAAATGGGGGGGAATGGGGAAAATTTTGGTGTGTGTGTGTGTGGGGGGGGGGGGGTAATGTCGCTAGCGGTTTTAGAGCATGTGTCTGACTTAACGGCATGCCAAGGAAAATTGAGGAAGCTCAATTTTCCGACCAATTTCGTGCCGTTTCCAACCATTCCTCTTGATGGGGGGGGCAGCCTTCTATCGTTGCATTCCTTAAGGAAGAAAGAGAACATATGTTTAAATCGATATAAGTGGGAATAGAAGTCCACTAATGCCTGAGTCAAAGCGAGAGGATCCTCCACTACTTGGTTTCTGACTTTGAGATGGCTTATCACATTCCTCCTCCTCCTCCTACCACTGGCCATGGCATGAAAAAAATTTTGTATTGTTATCTCCTTCCTTAAGCCAGCTTACCCTAGATCTCTAACGTCAATGAATCTCTTCTTGTTGTATAATAAGTTGCAAATCATTCTTAAGGGCAACCCTCGTCCCAAATTCTTCATCAGTTAGGACCCTCACCTCTTCTTTGTCTATTGATCTTATCAATCTCCCCAACATAGATTGTTTCCAAGAACCAATGTGCACCAATTCAGTTATCTCAATTTCTACCTGAAGCCTTTCAATCCCCTCATAAACTTAAATCCAGACCATTCCAATTGTTGGGGAGTGGAGAAGTGTTGGTGGTGGTGTTGTTGTTCCTGCCACCATTTGGATACCACATCATGAAAATCAGGATGTAGGAGCCACATTTTTTCAAAGTGTCACCTATTAGGACGACTCTTAGCAACTGTGAAATATGTTTATCCCTTATCATTCACAGTTTTCCCATGCATTCATTTTCAACATCTGCAATCATACTCCCATAACATTCCATAAGTGCCTATCCACTTAAGCCATCCAGTTCAGATCCTATATGCAACATCCTGATAAATACCCCTTCCTTAATGGATAATTGAACCATGATAACAAAATTGATTGCTTTTATGAATCTCTTGATTCTCAATTCAAATCATTGTATCACCACTGGTATCACTTATGCTAAAGTTTCACACCATAAACTTGGACCTCTTTTAACGTATTTTAAAAACCTTTTTCATCCTAAAGTATCCTAAGCCTCCTCTCTAGTTTGGTCTATCTAAATTACATTATTTGAAAATAGCATACATCAAGGCATCTCCCTTGAGTAAAATGGTAGGGGACATATAACTGAATCTGGATGACAGTGTATCGTCACAAGAATCTTATTCTTCTTACTACCCATCATTCTTGTCTTAGTTGTGGCTCACCCATACATTTCTTTAATAACGTCAATATATTTTATTGGTATTCTTTTTTCTGCCTAATGCCCACAATATTAACTCTTGGGGATCTATCATGCAATTTTTCAAAATCAATGAAAACTACATGAAGGTTACTCTTCTCGAAATTTCTCCGCTAGATGTCTAAATAAAAAAGATCTTCTTGATGACTAATGTCCTAAGCATAAAGCCAGACATTTTTCAAACACCTAGGTAATTTCATTTTTAAAGTTTGCTCCATTAATTTTACCCATAATTTCATAGTATCATGGATTCACTGTAAGTTTAGTTCCTCAATATTTAATATTTGCTACAGTTCCAAAATTCACTTTCATTCATACATATAGGTTTCACCACTCTTTTCCTCCCAAGCATTTGTCTTTTTTGTAGTTCTAAAAGTCCCCTTAGTCCTAAAGCTTTTACTATTTTTTGTCTTAGCTAAAACTCTATTAACCTTGGGAATCCTAGCCCTACAAACATGACAGTGTTTTCTGGACTCTTTAATGACCACATAAATTCATGAAACAAAGCTTGCTGTACCTTCTTCATTTAGTAAGTTTTGAAAATATTCTCTCCACTTTTCTTTGATCTCCTTATATCTTTTTAAGAACCAAATTCTCACACTTAATACATCTAACTTGATCTGAACCTCTTTTATTCTTCTCTTCGAATCTTGCAAATATATGAATTTGTCACCCTCTTCATTATATGCTTATTTTTTAGCCTCGGTTGTTATCTTTTAAGTTTCTTTCAATTTTTTACACCTTTACACCCTTATATTTTCTACAGCTTCTTCTTCTCCTCCTTTTTTTTTCCTTTTTTTTTTGGCCTAGTTTCAAATTGAAGCCATTTTGTCCTCTTCATCAGCTTTTCAAACAGTATTCTCTGTCAGCAAGTTACTTTTAAGGATTGATTAGCTATAATTCTCTAAAGACCTCCTTTCTTATTCTTATATAATGATATTGCCTATTTTAGCTAGACTTGTGACTCCCTCAAGCAACGGGGCCTTTTGGAGTGAAACCCAAGAGCAAAACTTTGAGATCCAGTGGGCCAAAGTGGACAATATCATCGCTGTAGGGATTGGGGAGTTACATCTCACCACCATGACCATTTAGATATCCACTTATAAGTATCTTTTCCCTGGTAGGAATTCCTCAACTTAAACTATCTGTTTCTTTCCAGAATTGTTTTTTAATATTATCTTCAGATGATATTAAGAATCTTGCATCCTAAGTTAACATATCCTAATTGTTCTAACCCTTTTATCATTATCCCTCATGTCCTTATCTACTGTGATTGCTATGCCATTTCTATTGTTTCTTTCCTTGTATGCCATCGTTTATTCTCATTAAACTCTTCAGTGCTCTCTCCTTTCCGTTTCATCTCCTATTGATATATTCATTGATCTTCATTCTTTTCATTCCAGTAACTTTTAAGCTCTTCCATGTTGAAGTTCCTGAATTCTATTTAGCTTGGCAAACCTTATTTTCTTGGACAAAACTTTTATTTGCATTTGTCCACTTTGGAAAAAGAATCATTGCCTACTTATGACTGCAACCGAGTGCCATTCTGTTTGTGAAATACTCCTGAACTCACTTCAGTATATCATTTTTGGAGAAGACCCTAACATAAGATCTAGCTAATGGTACAGGATTTATGTTATAATAGATTTAGCAAAAAATTTATACCAGTTTCTTGATAGCAAAACCCTTTTACATTTTACCCAGGCTTGGGGCCAGAAATTCCCAAAAGATATTGCAGTATAAAATGACAACTAGCCAATGTTTGCACATGGCTTGTGTTCATTGTTTATCAACTAAATGGGTCTCCATGATCTATTGTAACAATTGGTAATTTAATATGCACACTGTTGGGACTCTCTTCACAGGAAAGTTCAGATGAAACTTTTGGCCAATGATGGCAAATTTCTATTCAGTAACAAGATGCCAGTGTAATGTATCTCCCATGGAAAATTAACAAGAATGCAAACTATTATAAAAGTACTATTGAAACGTGTATGCATTTACACGACACATAACCATAATGCAATGACGTCATGCATATAAGAAATAAAAAAGAAATGAAGCAACAGTTCTCGCATTACTTGACTTTTTTTTCCCCATCATTTCTTTCTTCTATCATGCCTTTTTGCAGTAATACTTTTCTGTCTTGCAGGGGCTGGTAAGCAATCTTATCTCAGCTGGCCAAGGCCGTGAAGCAGCATTTGCAGCTGCAGTTCTGGGGGACAATGCTCTAATGGAGAAAGCATGGCAGGACACTGGGATGCTGGCAGAAGCTGTGCTCCATGCACATGTATAGCCTTAATCTGTAACAGTTTTTAGTTTATGTATATTTAATGAAATAATCACATACCTGAACTCTCTTCCAGGCTCATGGGCGACCAACATTGAAAAACTTAGTCCAGGCATGGAACAAAATACTACAGAAGGAGCTTGAGTACACTCCGTCAACAAAAACGGATGCAGCAGCTGCTTTTCTAGCTTCCATTGAGGAACCCAAGCTTACAAGTTTTGCAGAAGCAGGAAAGAAACCACCAATCGAAATTCTTCCCCCAGGGATGATGTCTCTAGCTGTGTCAATTACTGGTCAGAGCAAGGTTACTTCTGCTACACAAGCTGCTACTAAGCAACCACAGCCAAGCAAACAATTGCTGTTAGAAGCATCTCCGGCTGCCTCGGAGAATGTTCCATCTCTGCCTGTGAGTGAACCAGTTCCATCTACGAGTGTTCCTGTTTCATCCACATCAAGTGATCCGGTTGTACCTACCCAAAGTAGTACAGCACCACCTGCAAGTACTCCCACACCACCCTCGGAGGCAGCCACACAGGTGGTGGATGACCAGTGGGCGAGCATTTCCACTTCATTGCCAGTGACTGACGCACTTGCTTGATTAGCAACTTGTAGAAATCTTCCAAGGCTTGTGAATGGCGGGAAAAAAAGATGACAAGCACATGAATTCCACTGCCATGTGTTACACCAGAATCATTGAAGTGGCCACATTCTTCTGAATGAATTTGGTCACGAATTCATCCTTCACTTCAAGCTGAGATGCAGTCTGTCTGTAAATTTTCTTTCTTTGCTGCATGTCCTTTTCCTGGTGTTTGCATAGCTTGTCCATCCTGTTTACAGGGATGGATAGGTTTGCTTAATCATTGATGAGAATTACAGGAAATTTAGCTCATATCCTCTATATAATGCAACCCTACGATTGTCTGCTGCAATGTGCCACCTGTTACTACCAGTAATGATGACAGGAGAAATGGATCACCTGTTCCAGCAATCTTTACTACTAATTGGAAGTAGCCATGTTGCTTGGGTCACATCAGAAGATTTGCGTTGTGTTAAGAGTGATGCTGTTCTTATTTCTTCTTAGATATTTAATTGATTACCCTTTTGATTTTGGAGGACAATAACCAGAGTCTATACAATTTCTATTGTTCTAGCATTTACTTTAGCCTTTTTCATCTTTAGTTTTGTTTTTGTGTGTGTATTTATTTGTTCATTAAATGATTCCAAATGTTGAGAAGTTAGAGCTTTGTGTAGTTAAGGGCACTAGTATTATAATTTAGCTATTCTCCGACATCTTTTCTTGATGTAACATATTTTTTGGCAATCTGCTATCTGTTTCTCTAATGATACCTTTGCGTAGTAAAGGGTACAAGTGTCAAGAGTTTGGCTTGTCAGACATCTTTTGTCTTGATATGAGTTATATGACTTTCTTGCAATCTGCTCACTGTTTCTCTGGTGATGGTTTGTGGTTGGAGTCAAACCTTCTTCATGCAACATTACAAGATCATGCTGACATTTCTGTTGCTTGCACCTCCTTTACAAGATATAACAAAGCATAACTTCAGGGCAGCATAAGGTTCTGATGCCATGTTGAAAAACATGACACCTTAGGATTAAAAAACAAGGCGGAAATAAAGGAAAGAAACAGAAAGGTTAAGAAAGAGAGAGACAGAGGGAGAAAACAAAAAGAGAGAGTTTGCGTGTGTGTGTGTGTGTGTGAGAGAGAGAGAGAGAGAGAGAAAGAATGAGCTCATATCCTCTATATAATTTGAGCAAAGTCAAGTGAAATTCTCTTGAAATTTCCAAATTTTTTTTTTTTGGACTATCATTTTTCTTGCATCAAAATTTCTTTTCATAATGAGCTTTTTAGTTATGCATCAAAATGAGCTTTTTAGTTATGCATCAAAATGAGCTTATGGTCTAGTGAAATTCTCTTGAAATTTCCACATTCATGTAGCTCCCCCCATCAATAATGAGATTTTTAGCTGATCTCTACATCAAACTAACATTTAAAAAATAGATTTACGTCGCCAATTTTCCATGCACAGTCAAATTCATCAGTCGATTTTTCTCTTCATTTTTAATGTCAATAAGATGCGTGAAATGAAGATGTCAAAGGTTGGGTTGTAGTAGTTGAAGAAATAAGAATTGGGAGGGAGGGAGGGAAAGCACCCAGAGAAAAATCGAAATAAGGTAGTCGGCAATGGTGAATATTATTATGTCAAACCATTGCAGAACACAATACTTTTTGTGATATTTTGTTGTCTTCAAGGTGAAAAGAGAACAAATAAGCTGGCATTAAAAAAAGGAATTGAGAAGAAAGTTTAAAAGAAATGTGTTCGGCAATGGCCGAACATGACTGTGTTGTTTGGCCATTGCTGGACACGGTCCTTGGTCTCTTTAGTTCTAGCTGTCAAAAAATATATATATATATAAATGAGTCAAAAAAAGAAGAGAAACAATGAAGAGAGGCAAAAACAAAAACAAAACCAAAAAAAAAAAAAAAAAAAAGCAATAAAAAATTTGGTTTCATTGAAGTGATTGAATAAGGACTCATTTGCATTTATAATTTAATTCCAATCTCCATTTAAGGTTCTTGTTTGCATGGTTGAAGCTTATTTGAATTCTTTGTGCATAAGGTAGCATAGCAATTCTCACCGCATGAAACCATTTTACATGTAAAAATAAAAATAAAAATAAAAACTGATGAACTTTAGTGTTGAAGTAGCCAAAAATGGCTACTTCTTATTTCTCATTGTTTTAATTTTTTTTGCTTTATCACTTATCTTGAATTTTGTTTCAATTTGCACATTGTTATTTTAATTTTGCTTTCTTTCATATAATGTAACATAGCACATATTCCCACCTTTTGTTTTTTTTAAGCATCCATATATAAAAAGAGAGAGAGAGAGAGAGAGAAAAGCAAAAAGAAAAAAATTTAATAAATAAATAAAAGGAAGTGGTGTGTGTCAAAATGGGTGAGGTTTCACCACAAAACATAGGTTTTGGCTCGTTGATCATTAGACCAGAGGTCTTCAAACGAGGCTCAACCATCAGTCCCACTCACTTGAATTAGATTCCATGTTCTAGATTTCATGTTCTAAAATACTTGGGCTGAACTCAAATGATGACGATCTAAGCTGACCCCATGTTCAAAAGCCCAAGGGATTGACCTGAGCCCAAATTGGCTTTGAAATGAGTCATAGCTCAAACCTTGGAGCCCATGCAAGCCCAATTATGGTCCAATTGATTAAAGGAACCCACCTAAGGTGGGACAACCTAGGGTGTTCAAGGATTTCCCCAGGTTGCAACTGGGTCTCCTATCTAGAATTCTGGTGCATACCAAATTGAAATGGGTGACTACCTACACCTTGAAACTCGATAGGTAGTGGCAACTCATGAATAAACCAAAACCAAACCTCGCCAAGTCACAAAAAATGGGGTGCGCACGCCAGTGTTTGGCAAGAGCCTTCTATAACTTGACTTTGGGTCTTAAGCTCATCAAATTTCTGCATATACTCCGCCAGTGACATGCTGCCCTGTTTTATATTAACTAATTGCTCACACAATTTATCATGATAATTGGCAAGCATATACTTCTCTTGAAGTTTTGCTTTCATCTCTTGCCATGTGCATATTGGAGGTTGCCCTAATCTCCTTGTATCTCCTTCAACACTAGTCCACCAAACTTTTGCCAAACCTATAAGTTTCATTGTGGCAAACCTCACTTTTCGCGATTCTCATTCTCTACAACATTGCTGTAAACAGCAAGATACATTCTAGTAGGCCCACTATTCACTTTTGGAGGGCCCCACACAGTCATGTGTGTTGCTATTTACACCAGCCGCTGTAGACGATGTGTAGGCCACTTTTCGTTCATCCGTCATGTCATACCAATCAAAATACTCTTCAATGGAAGAAATCCAATCGCTAAACAGTGTAGGATTCACCTTCCCTTCAAAATCAAGAACTTCCTTCCCTTCAAAATCAAGAACTTCCATTCTAACCTTCTTCATTATATCTCCAGCTGTATTATATGGTTCATATGGTGCCCGCTCAAAAACATCTCTAGCCCAGGCAAACATATGATTCTTGGGTAATCCACGGCCTCGAGGAGTTCCATATCGCTGCTGTGGAGGAGTGTTTGCTTGCTGCCTTCGTTGTTCTCTATCTTGATCTTTGTTTTCCTCTCCACTTTTATCAACCCCGGATGTTCTCCTTGATTACCTGCCATCTCGCCACCATCGCCTTGAGAACTTTGACCTTCTAGGATGCTTAATCGATTTGAAATGTCATGGAGTTACTGCATCATATGAAAAAACAACTCATCTGGTTCATAATCTGTCAATCTTCCCTTATACGATCTTCTAGAACGTGTAGACATGTTCCACCTGTCTCTGATACCAAAAATGATGTATAAATAACACTCCTTGATCAATATTTATGAACAATATCACTTGAATAGTACCTGCGTGAATAGTACCCCCCGTGAACAGTAACTTGGGTGAATAATGTCATGAACAATACCCTCGTGAACAGTATCGCATGAACAATATTCAAGGTTAATTGGTAAAGAAGGGATTCCTTGGCATCACACAATCATGGAGTATAAGTTGCTGGAAACTTTATTGCTTTGCCAAAAATCCCCTAGAAGAACTATCATAGCCTTATTTATAGGCATATAATGCCTAACCCTAATGACTCGGACCCTTTGGGTTTTTAAACTAATAAGCCCAAGCTAAATGACTAAAGAAACCCATAAATAAACCCAATACCAACAATAACCCAAGACATAAGAATAAAACCCAATTAAACTCAATATAAAATTAAGCAAGTTTCCAAGTAGGTTCCGCATCATCTAACACATGCCCAATTAGGGTTTGAGCCTTAGAATCTTTATTTTCACACTCGCCTCTTATAAACTTTATAAGTGTGCTAAAACTTGTGTACATCAGGTAGATTCTTGGATTCTACCCCTCATCTAGAGGTTAGTGCTAGGGTGAGCTATTGTTCCCATTTCTGTTCACATTAGTGGTTGATGTGCTTCATTGTTTTACTTTTATTACTACTGCAATGGGGAGGGATTGGATTCAGGGTTTCAAGGTTGGGAGAAGTTCCCTTGGGGGATGTCTTACTTGCAATTCATGGACGATATGTTGGTGTTTTTGGAGGCACCCAAAGATAAGATTCTATGGCTAAAATATATCCTGCACAATTTCCACATGGGATTGGGCTTGAGAGTTAATTGGGGTACGAGTACCCTAGTGCGATTGAATGTTGAGGGGGAGGAGTCTTCGAAATTCAGTCGTGTCCTAATATGTCAGGTGGACCAGTGGCCTTTTCTTATTAAGGTTTGCCTCTAGGGGCATCTTCCACAGCGATTAGTTTTTGGGACCATGTTATCTAGAGAATGAAGAAAAGGTTGGCACTATGGAAAATCAATTATCTGTCTTTCGGAAAAAGAATTATCCTACTCAAGTCAGTGCTTGCCAACCTTCCAGTGTATTACATGTCCCTATTTCAAATGCCAAGAAGGTGACAGACATTATTGAGAAATGTCAAGGGGTCTTCTTGTGAGATGGAGGCATTTGGTTGGCTAAAAACAAGTGTGCAAGGATGGGGGTGAGAAGGGTTAGATATAGGTAATGTTTATTCACAACTCCTCTTTGTTGGCCAAATGGCTTTGGTAATTTAGCACAGAACGAGATAGTCTATGACACAAAGTGTTCGTTAATAAATATGGTTTGGGAGATAATGGATGGTCTATTAACTTGAGGGCTCATCCCTTAGGGGCTAGCCCACGAAAGTCTATGGTAGGACTAGCACCTTCCTTTTATTCCCATATCCCTCTGTGTGTGGGTTCTGGTTCTTCCATTCTTTTATGGTATGATCTTTGGTAGTGCAAAGGCATACTATCGTCTGAGTTTTCTCTCTCAAATGTCTTGTCATGGTCCTTGATCGGTTTATCCTAGAATCTACATTTTAGGAGAGATTTCAAACTGGTTGAAATCTCTCCTAAAATGTAGAAGCTAAAGCAAAAGTGATCCTAAAATGTAGAAGCTAAACAACAAACGTAACTTTTGTCATTTTTGTGTAAACTTTCAACCTCAAACCCATGATCTTATTTATAGAAGCTAAAGCAAAAGTGAGAACTGAGAAATAGCAGATTAATCACTTTAGAACTCTCGAATCTGATATTTTTGTGCAAAGGTCTCAAACCAATGTTCTGTATTTATAGAAGGTTAAGCAAAAGTGAGAACTGAGAACTAGCAGACTAACCACTAAATTAGGGCCAGGAGGGGCCAGCTAGCAACAAACATAACATTTGAAATTTTTGTGCAAAGTGTCTACTCTCAGACACAAAACTATGTTCTGTGTTTATAGAAGGTAACGCAAGATTGAGAACTGGGAACTAGCAGATTAACAACTTTAGGTCTCATGAATCCGTTATTCATAGAGGGAGATATCCATAGCAAAAAGAAATATTGTTGAACAGGATAGGTGCATTTTTGAAACATTGTGGCCAACAAACCAATGTATACAGTCAAGCTAAACAATAAATTTTAAAAGATATCCATATAATTAGCTATGATATATGAGCCAAATATCGGCAATCAAGAAAAGCACTGATAGGATAATGAACCGAAAGGAGGATGTTAAGATTGATATGTTCAAAAGACTAAGAAAGAATGAAATTGGGATGGTGGAAAAAAAAATTCATGTTGCCAGCCCCAGCTTGTTAAGATTAGCTATTTTTTTATTGATTAATCATTTTGTTTTCATATTTTCTTCCCATGGATAAAAATTCATCAATATATCCTATTGAACTAAGGTATCATGTGGCTTATTGCGGTTTTTGGTCAGTTGTAGAAACAGCCTTAAAACATATTCTCCTTCATATCTAGTAGGAAACTAGAAAATGAAGGAGCAAGAAGAGTTGTTAATGCAGAAAGAGACATGAAACCTAGGGTTGGATGATATCTCTATATCTTGCAACTTAGATGTTTACCTCCATATCTTGCAAAATTTTACAAAGCTTAGACTTTTCATATTCACACTCTACAGGTTTTATTCCTGGTCTTCCTAAGACTGACTGAATGCAGAGACCAACTTAAGAAACAAAAAGAAGGAAACCAATCTTTGACATAATGCTTCATAATTTGAAAATATTCCTACTTTCTTAGTTCAATAAACAACAAAAATCATTAAACAGGAAGTTCAAATAGCTAAATTGGAATGCATAATTAGACTACGAAACCAATCATGGACATGTAACATTTCTAGAAAATATTTCCCTCCAATCACATCTAAGCTTTTATATGCTGCTGTTTTGCCTTTCTGCATCTTACTTTCTGGTTTTCTGTAATGCACTCTTGAATGAAGGAGAACTAACATGGTCAAGATTCTTGTTTTTCCCTTTTAACACCTTCTTTCCCAATTCTCATTCTATTTTTATGCTTGTATATATTCTAATTACTTGCCCTGTTTGTGATTGTGCAGTAACTGCAGTTCCTTTTAGGCATAGAGAACGTATAGGATTTAGTTACCTTGTCTCTCAAAAATATACTGGAGATATTGCTTTGGTTAAAGTTCTTGGTGATTCGAAAATTCTTGAATTCAACATAAAACCTCAACTCTCAACTCACAAAAGACTTATTCCGGCACACATCAAGGGCAAGCCTCCATCTTATTATATCGTTGCGGGATTTGTTTTTACAACTGTATCTGTTCCATATCTCTGCTCTGAGGTGCACAGCTAACTTCAAGACTCATTTCTTCCTCTTGTTCATTCTGTGTAGCTTTAATTAATAGCTTGAATAAGGTGGTTTACATAAGATTGATTATATTATCATTTGTTACTTGGTTCTAGATACTTTCAATGTTATCGTGGGTAAGTTCTGACATTAAGAAACATATGCTTTATCTAGGAATTGCCCTTTTATTTTCTAAATTGGAAAAGAAGAAAAATTCTTAACTAAATCCTGACTTAATCGTTACTAGCTTGAATAAGGTGGTTTACATAAGATTGATTACATTATCATTTTTTATGCAATGGATGAATCGTGGCTTGGTATCCTGACTTAATCGTTACTAGCAAACACGAAGTGAGAATTAGAATCTTAACTAAATCCTCATGATGCATTGAGTAGGATATAAGTAGCTACAAGTCTTGCTTGCATGTAGTGCCAAAGGCCTTTGACCAAGCCTATCATTGCCTTATGGGTAACATTTTTCGCATATCAATAGGATCATTGCAGTACCATAAAACAACCATGGATTTGTAAGAGCCTCCAATGGATTATAGTATCAGATTGAACCATTGTTGAAATTGATATATGTTAGGTGGCAGTATGTATTTGCTAATGCAAAGAGAAATCGAAGTACTTTAATGAAGCATTTCTGTTTACTGTTTCTTATGTTTGATATAGTATTTAATATTTATCAAGACTGATACATATTGCTACATATTGGTCACAATTGAAATAAACTTGTGGGTATTCCAAGAGGAGAGGACTGAGAGAGACGAAATCAAAGAGACTCTAACATTGCAGAGACTTGGAGTTCTCCGATATGGAAGATGAGATGCTCCAACATGGCTTTGAAATGCAAAAGCTTTATAGTTTTTGGTATAGGGTCCTAAACTTATAGTTTAGGTTTTGGTTTATACTAAATAATTCTAATTTGGTTTAGGTTCAATTTCGGTTTGAAGGTCAAACTGAACCGATTAGGAAAACCCAAGTGTTAATTGCTTTTCTAAAGCAATATATGGATTCTTACATAATCTTGTTCATTAATCCTTGACTTTTTTTATTGAAGGTCAATGGATGATCAAGAGCATGGAGCATTGGATAATCTTGAAAGAGACATAGAGGATACAATTCCAACATCTAGAAAGCTAGATTTTGATAAGGCTGAAGGATGTTATATTACTCCAATTAAGGATCGAACTGAGAATGATGATGGAGTTCCAAGATTGGGGATGGAGTTCGAGACTGAGGAACACGCATATAATTTCTATAATGCCTATGCTGGAAGAATTGGATTCAGTGTTCGTAAGGATTATGTTAATAGGAATAGTACCAGGGTTGTGCGGTCTAGAAACTTTTGTTGTAACAAAGAAGGGTTTAGACCAAAAGACAAGCGAGATGCTTTGGTAAAAAAACCTCGAAATGAAACGAGAACGGATTGTCAGGCAAGAATGAATATTTGCATTCAACCAAATGACAAATATCGAATATCACAATTTGAAGCGAAACACAATCATGAGGTGGTAACCCCCAGCCGAGCCCATATGTTACAATCACAAAGAAAGATTAGTGAGATACATGGGCTGGAAATCATTGCTGCTGATAGGTCTGGGGTAAGACCAAGGTTGGCTCATGGTTTAATGGGAAGATAAGCTGGAGGTCGAGAAAATCTTGGTTATCTGCATATGGATCACAAGAATTTTTTACGCTCCAGAAGAATGAAAGAGATCATTAGAGGGGATGCAGATTATATGTTGCAATATTTTAAGGAAAAGCAAGCACATAATTTCTCCTTTTTTTATGCAATGCAACTTGACATGGAGAATAGAATAACTAATATTTTTTGGGCAGACCCACAAATGATATTTGGACTATGGTCATTTTGGAGACGTAGTGTGTTTTGATACTACCTTCAAGACCAATAACTGTAATCGACAATTTGCACCATTCATTGGTCTCAACCACCATAAGCAAAGTGTGGTCTTTGGTGCTGCGTTGCTATACGATGAAACAATGGAATCCTTTAAGTGGTTGTTTGAAACCTTTCTATTGGCAATGTCTGGAAAGAAGCCCAAGACGATTTTGACAAACCAAGATGCTGCCATGAAAGGTGCAATCGAGCTTGTCTTCCCAAAGCCAGAAACATCCCATCATTTATGTATTTGGCATATCTATCAAAATGCGGCTAAGCATTTGGCCAATATATTTTCAGGGTCAAAATCCTTTGCACGGGACTTTAATAATTGTATATATGATTATGAAGAGGAAGAAGAGTTTTTGAAGGCTTCGGATGACATGTTAGAGAAATATAGCCTCCAAAATAATACATGGTTGCAAATGTTGTTTAGTGACAGGGAAAAGTGGGCTTTGGTATATGGAAGGGGTACATTTTGTGCTAATATGAAGAGTACACAAAGGAGTGAATCCTTTAATGCTTCTTTGAAAAGATATGTGAGTAACATACACAATCTAGAAAGGTTTTTTCAACATTTTAAGAGGGTGTTAGATGATCAGCGTTACAAAGAAAAAGAGGCAAGTTTTAACATGAGTCAGCGTACACCATGATTGAGTGTACCTGCCAAAATGTTGAAAGAAGCAATGAGTGTGTATACCCATGTTGTTTTTGAAATGTTTCAAGAGGAATATAGCCAATTTTTGAATGTTGTTATCAATAGTATACTTCAGACAGGAAGCATTATTCAATATAAAGTCAGTGGCTATGAAAATCCTCGTGAGCATACAATGACATTTGACGTGTCAGATGAAACAACTTCTTGTAGTTGTAGAAAGTTTGAGTTTGTTGGGTTCTATGTAGGCATGCGGTGAAAGTTCTTGATTTTTGCAATATAAAAGTTATACCGCATCGTTACATCTTACATCAATGGACCAAGAAGGCAAGAGCTACAAATATTGTTGATAGTCATGGTCGTACAGTTGACCCCAACCTAAGATAGAAGTAATGAATCGTTACAAGGAACTTTGTCTTGATGCAGTCAGACTTGCAACAATGGCAGCTGAGTCTGAGAAATCGTATGGATATGCTGCAAATCAGATTGGTAAGTTGATGCATGAGGTGGAGAATATATTGAGAAATGAAGCCCCAATAAGAAATCAGTTTGGGTCACCTAATATGCATGCAAATGAAAATGCAGCTGAATGTGTACAAAGTATTCATGGTGAAGATATTGTGGCTCTTTCAAATGATGTTGAAGATTTACAAGACCATATAGAGGAGGAAATCACAAATCATAACTTAGCTGTTTCTGGGAAAAGTGTACAACAAAGTCAAGATGAAAAAGCAACAGTGAGAGATGAACTTGGATTGGAAAGAGTGCAAGGATTGAAAATTAAAGAAGGAGGCACCAAGGGTAGAAAAAGGAAGAGACTTCCTTTTGAAAAGAAGAAGCCTGTAAATCGAAGTAAATGTCCAGCAAATCCACGTCCTTTGCGACCACATCCACATCCTCTACATCCATATCCTCCATTTCCAACCCATGCATCAATGGTTTCAACACAGGTAATATTTGAATTAGCTGAAATATATTTATTTTAAAACACCTAAAGCTCACAAATATTGATATATATATATATATATATAACTAATCCTTTTTATAGGTACCTTTCATCTCAAATAGCCCACAATCAGGTGTACCACTCAACAATATTATCCATTCTAAGCTGTTCCACCAACATTTTCCAATCAGGTAGCAATTACAACGCTGCATGGTTTTTCTTTTTTAATTGAAATTCTTCGTAAAGTTCTAGCTAATCTCCAAATGCTACTAAAATTATACTTATTCAATGCATAGGTGGCATATGAGTCGCAAGAAAATATCAACATTAGTCAACCTAATCTCCCTACGTACACACAGCTGTTTCATGTAATTTTTTATTTATATTGATTATTGTATGGGTTATATTGCGTGTATGTCAATATATATTATAGTTATTTTTCATGATACTAGTCTATTGTTATACATCAATCTTTATATCCAAGAAATTCTCAAGAATCTATCTCAATGAGCCAGAATTTAAGCCAAACAGAAGGTGACAACACTCCAAGACAATAGATCTTTGTTTTTGTACTAAAAGGTAATGAATAATTTGGATATCTGGAAACACCAGATCAAGTGATTGAAATTAAGTGCTTCCCTATTATATTTGTTGACTCTAATGTGGAATTTCACTGAATGGTCTTAATGTTTTATTTTATTTTATTTTATTTTTTTTGTTTTATTGGGTGCATGTGCGGCTTTTGGAAATAGGTGCTGAGTTGGGAAACAAGTTTTTGAATGTAGTGCACCCCAAGAGGGAGTGTATTCGTGAATTTTTGGAAACAAGGTTTGGTGCATGGTTTTAATGATTTAATTTGGATATCCTTGATCAACATTCTCTATGGACCTTAGTGTCCTAGAATTTCACTTCCACTGATAATGAATTTTTTTTTTGGGACCATGTGTAGTTTTTGAAAATAGATACTAAGTTGGGAAACAACTTTTTGAATGTAGTGCACCCCAAGAGGGAGTGTATTCGTGAATTTTTGGAAACAAGATTTGGTGTATGGTTTTAATGATTTAATTTGGTTATCCTTGATGTGCGCACCTAAATCTGACCTAGATCGCACACGGGGCGCATGTGGGTTCGTGCGTGCCTCGGGACTTTCGGAGTCGCCACTGCCTGAGAGGTGCAGGCAGACACGGTGTTTGCCCTATCTGGGTCTAAGTCTGGTATGCGGTTTTTCAGAGTTCTAGCTAAGTCCTCGGTTACGTCCGGCGAAGCCCTAAGACACCCCGGCCCGCCCCGTCGGTTTGATGGGTCCCTCGGGTCTCCCTGGTTTTTGAGTCAAGTTCACCCTTCCTAGGCTAGCATGCTGCTTTATTTGGTCTGGTGGGACCCTTTGAAGGTGTGGGTCCCTTTTATTTGGATTTTATCTTTTTTATTTATCTAAGTGAAATGGGTCGGACCTGGGTCCCATTGGAAGACCCGTGGGCTGCCATGGTTGGGCCTTAGGCCCAGTAGGGTTATTGGGTAACCCTTTTTGGTTATTTAAATTTTATTTATTTACACTTTTATTTGGGCTTGATGGGCTTGGATTTGGCCCATTAGCCAAGGGTCAAGAGGCCTGGGCCTGTTTATTGAAAACAAGCCTGGTATAGGCCAGTCAAAAGTGGGCCCTTCAAATGGGCTCAAGGTGCCTTGGTGGGCCTATTTAGGTCCACAGTCCGCAAATAGGCTTAAAATGGCCCAAAATGTCTAAAAGGTCGGTTCAGGCCGGGTTAAATCCAACCGGGCCAAAAATTACATTTTTTAAGTTATATTTACACAGGCCCGTGTTTGTTATACGGGCTGCCATTGCCCGTAAATGAAATCCGGTTCAAGCTTGCCCGTGAAGCAAATACGGGCATGCTTGAACCGTTCTGAGTTTACGGGCTCAACCAACTTTGCATATTTGGTGCCGATTCAGCTTGGGATTAGTTTGATTAGTTTTCTGGGGCTTCCAACAACCTCCGTCAGACTTCCAGCATCCCCGTGATTCTCCATTCCCTCCATTTGGCTTAAAAAAACCATCTTTCTCCTCTTTTGCATTTTCCAAGCAAGTATAGCTTCCTTTTAACCATTTGTGATCATTGCTAAGAAGGGAATAAGAGGGAGATTACAGGGAATATCAGATATTTAAAGAAGTTCCAGGATTGTAACCAAATTAGGTAGGGTATTATTCTTTTGATAACCCTTGATTATTCTCTCCTCCTTTTCATGGAAATCACCACTTTGGATCAAGTTGCTCATCGCATACAGCAGCCAAAACATGTTAGAAACCACATAATGAAAATAAAATAGAAAGAAAGTAAGTGAAGAAGAAAGAAAAAGTAACTAAAACTTACTTAATTCAGTGATCATACTTACAATGTAATTTCTAATTGATTTTGATGATTTCTCCAAGTCCGAGTGAATTCGACAGCGCTTCTGCGTCCCCTTGGGTTTCCAAATTGGGTTTTGAAAGGGCCTGGTTGGGTTTCCTATGTTCAAATGATAATCAAACAGGGTTTAGACAGAGTTTGGGCAATGCAGGGACATTTCGGGGATTTTTGGAATTAGGAATTGGAGGTGGCAGAACTTGGGCAGGGTTTCGGCTCTGTAAAACACACAGACGGAGAGGGGAGAGGCCAAAAGGAAGGCTTCTTCAAATGAGGGGGGTGGCCCCTCTATTTATAGGCAAAAAGGGTCGTGCCTGTATTTGAAGTACGGGCATGCCTTGCCCGTACTTCAAGTACGGGCGTGCCTTGCCCGTAATTCAAATACGGGCGAAAAACGCACATTTCCAAATCTCGCAAAATCAGCCGTACGGGACGCGTGTCCCGCCGTACAGCGACACGTGTCCCCTTCTAAAAGCTTGCCTGTATTTGAAGTACGGGCGAGGCATGCCCGTACTTCAAATACGGGCGCGCACGTTTTTAAAATGCTGGATTTCAAATGCTTTATTAAATTTGATTTTTAAACGGATTTTATTCGATTTTAATGATTATTATATTAAAATATCTTCAGATATTTTTATAAACAATTATTTTTATTTATTTTATTCATTTATTCTGCTTTTTTGCTACTGTTTTGCCACATGGGCAGTTTTCTTGAAACTTCAACTGCCCATAACTTCTTCATTCGGTGTCCGATTTCAGCAAACTTAGTGTCGTTGGAATCGGCTTGGAACCACCTATCCATTGGGATCAAGTTTGGCAGTTGAATTGGGGTCGAGCAAAAAGTTAACTTTTCGCTCCCCAAAAGTTTGACCAACTCATAACTTTCTCATCCGGACTCCGATTCCAGCAAACTCAATTGCGTTAGAACCGTGTCGAAATGCTTTTTTCAATGAGATGAAGTTTGATGGCCAAATTCACTTGAATCAAAAAAGTCAATTTTTGTCCCCTCAGGGTTTGACTTTTAGTTTGACTTTTCATTTTTCTTCATTTTGGGGGTGCAAAAATCAGGTGTCTACACTTGATCTACATTCTCTATAGACCTTAGTGTCCTTGAATTTCACTTCCACTGATAATGAATTTTTTTTGGGACCATGTGTAGTTTTTGAAAATAGGTGCTGAGTTGGGAAATAAGTTTTTGAATGTAGTGCACCCCAAGAGGGAGTGTATTCGTGCTTTATATCCAAGGTTTGGTGTATGGTTTTAATGATTTAATTTGGATATCCTTGATCTAAATTCTCTATGGACCTTAGTCTCCTTACTCCTTATAGTTGTTGAAAATGTTATCTCTTTCAGTTGTCATGGGGCGGGGGGGGGGGGCGGGGCGGCGGCGGCGCCACTCATCCTTTATTTGTAGGATCATAATGGAGCTTGTTATTGATTGTAAGATCATAATAGATCTTTTATTTGGTGCAATGAACTTGCTGAAGGAGCTTCTACTTCTACCATGATGCAGACAAATGACATGCCTTGTCATAGACGCGACAAGAACACTCGTTTGACTTCACATGAAAGTGATCATGAACTTAAAGTGCACCAAGTGCAGCCTTCAATTAATGATATGAAAGTTGGATTAACAATTACGAATTGGGATAAAGGATTGATGATGGCTTGTTGTTGGATTTTGTGTTTATTCCTTTTATTTGCCTTAGTACTTATTTTGTGGCTTATTGTAATATTAGTGAAGTAATTTTGTAATTTCTTCTACTTCTTTTGGATGTTTGAACACTCGTCCTTTTATTGCTTCTCAGGATGTGGTTGAATGAATGTTGAAAAGAAGACTGAAGAGATTCTATGAAATGACATCTCTTTCCTGTTTACTTATTTAATGCCCTATTCTCATGTTTACTTGTTTGCATTACAAATTTGAGATCATTTTTGTTCCTGTTATCTCTTAGACAGGTCAAATAGCAGATATTGGCACTTAGATTCAACGGTAGCTAAGCAGGTGACATCTCTTTCCTGCATAGGATTACTGCTACTTTCATTTGATGGAGAAAAGAACAAAAGATGAGAGACGGAACTGATGGACATCTTTTGGTCTTTGTGGTTGTAGAGAAACATTGAGACAGGGAGGGTGCAGGACATTCAATATTTTATTCGCCTACCCTCATGCTCACTTTTGTCTTTTTTCTTTTTTTCCTCTCTTAATATTTCATTCAGCATTTATGATTTTTTTAAGGCATAGGTCAGTAGCTTTATGTTATGTTTGGTTTTCCAACCTAGAAGGCATACTACCATAAGTTATCATAGGCCGTTCTATTTGATTATGCACACACTTCCTCATACGCTTGTGGAACTACTTGGTCTGTTTTTAATTTAGGCTTCATTTGGCATTTGGGAACCCATTCCATCGGTTTATAAGGTAGTTTCAACCATTGAACCATCAATGTTAAGGAAATACCATGTGCTTCTATTCTATTTCACTAAGCTTACATTCCTACAACCTAACACATGGGTGTTGCTTCAGCAGACACAAACTACTTATACTAAATTGGCACTATAATGTGCAACCGGATCTCATATATTTGAAGCCATTCCATTTCAAGGTTTTGAACAAGAAAAAAATTCAATTGTATAAATCCGTTCAGGATGGGTATAACATAAATTCAGGTAAGAAAGGGAATTTTAGATTCCCAACTAATTGACTTACAAAAGAGAGTGATATACACACAAAAAATTCAAGAAGATATAGGTAATAGCAAGGGCTATCAATATGAGAAGATATGCGATTCCTTGATCAATGGCGTGGCCTTTTTCAATAGCACATACAGAAACCCCACTCAGTATCAATCAATTACATAACTCTCAAACATAATTAAACCATTTTTTTTTCCTGCAAATGGAAAAAAACAAGCTCTGTTCTTCACTTTGTTAGTGTAGGGCTAATTCAAATTGACCTTGTCCTTAAATAAATCGTCAACTCATCTCTGCTGAATTTCATATTCAGAGCCTCGTCCCTGCTAATGTGATACGCATTCATCAGCACCTCCACTGGTTGTCCCCTGAAGGTCGAGGTTCTTGAACGCGGGTTGACTATGGCGTTGTCGTTGGTCTTGAACGCGATGTATTCGAAGCCATTGTCGCCTGCTCGGATCACCACAGCAAAGTTCTGTGGAACAACCACCAGCTGAGGAGTTCGCCGTCGAAAACCGGCTTATCGTAGTTTCCAACTATCTAAGCGTAGCCTCTTCCTCTGATAGCGTACAAGATACTGTGTGCATTCATGTGCCAATGAGGTGCAAGAATGGCGTTCTGCACAAATTAAGAACCGATATGATGAGATTTTGAATGAATAACGATAATAAACACAAATTGAATTAATTTCTCTGTATATCATACGCTGTAGAGAAATCCTCTTTCAGCACTGAGTTGAAGATTGTTGAGGATTGGTAGCTTTTGGCTGTTCAGAGTGGTGATCCGCCCAGCTTGTGGACTGAAGATGTCTGCGCGGTTAGGGTTTCCGATGTTCTCTCAAAGCCTCGTATTGCAAATAGTCTCCTCCAAGCCATTGGTTCGCACTAGTTGCTCGTCTTGCCGTTCCGGTTCTAATGATTCCGGCATTTGTATTTGAAGCCCTTCCTCAACTAGAACGATTTCGCCTCGGTTATTCTGACGGCCTTGTAATTTGGTTGATGTATCCCTGCTCACACGGAAAGCCTCCATTAATGTCTCCACTCTTATGCCACTGAGAATACTGTTTGTTGAGCATTGTGGGGCAATTGGTCGTTTCTCACAACCCTTGAGACCCTGTTGATCTTGGCGGCCACCGGCAAGCTGGAATTTCTGCAATCATATGAACACAAATAACAGAAAAGAGAGTGATTGTTAAGTTGTAACCCAACAACAGTTACTGGAAATCAAAATGCTTCTCGGGGTCTTCTTACTCTGAGGTTCCGATAGAGTTGATTGATATCGTTACTTGTGTCATGGACAGCGACTACTTCTAGCGGTTCATCTCCATCATTGTAGCACCAATGCACCACTCCGGCCGGGAAGGCGATGGCATCTCCTTCTCGAACGCGCCGAAGCTTCTGATTCTGATCCCTGAAACTTTGCTGTCCTCCTCTTGGGATTGTTGGAATGACTGGTAGGTTTCAGGGCACCCAGGGATGATAAATCCAGCGACCCTTCAATCACAAAAGATGATACCACGTCAGGTCTCAGCCATAGAAGCATACGAAGCACATCCTCTTCTTTAGATCTCTTAGCTTCCCACCATCTCGAATAGAAGTGGCTGGTAAGAGAGAGAAGCAGTCGAGTTGTGTGTTTGAGGAAGATGAAAAGTCGAGAGAGAGAAGCAGTTGGGAGAGAGGAGCAGTTGGGGAAGAGACAAATGGCGGAGAGGAAGAGAGGGCGTGATAGTCGATGCGCAGCCATAGACTGTCGCGCCTTAATAAAATATAAATATATACGGTAAACGTTAACGCCGTTTGTCGGCAAATTTCGTTTGCCGACATGGTTTGGCACAGCAAAAAGTATTTGACACGTCGTTGAAGGAGTGGTTACAGGTTGAGGGTTTTATGAGCCCGACCTTAGAAGATCCGATTCCAAAAAAAAAAGGACTTCTTCCAAAAATGCCCTCAAAGACTTCTTAACTCTGTTAAAAGATGATAACAAATAAATTTTTTATAAGTGCTGGCAATTTTTGGAAGAAAACGTTAATGCATGAACATCAAGATAAACTTATTCTCAATTATTTTGAAAAAGTATCCAACATTTCCAATTAATAAATGCAAATTTTTAAAGGGAAAATTATGGAAAAGGGTCACTTTTTGTCCATAATTATAAAAACATGCCACTAAGATCCCAAATTACAGAAACATGCCACTTTTCGTCAATATTTATAAAAACGTCCATCAAAATTAAATTCTAGGATCACTTTTCAAAAATAATTAAATTTGAAGATCATTTTCTTAGGACACAAGCTCATCATGCATAGGACTCAAGCTTATTACAATGGACACAAGTTCATTTTACATGGGACACAAGCGTATTCTACGTGGGACACGAACGCATCATACGTGGACTCGAACGTGGTTTGTTTATAATAAAATGACACTATTTTTTAATTATGTTCTAAAAGTGATCCTTCATGTCAATTGTGGACGAAAAGTGGCATGTTTCTGTAATTTGGGATCTTAGTTGTATGTTTTTATAATTTTGAACGAAAAGTGAGGCTTTTCCATAATTTTCCCATTTTTAAAAAACATCACTAAAACCTAATTACCCAGAAATAAAAATAAAAATAAAAAATAAGTGTAGAGGACGTGACGTCGGCATCTCTGGGTTCAAAATTCATGGAGACCGTTTAATCTGGTGCCATTCAACGGTAACATCGCGAAACATGCGGATGGATGCCCCTTTCCAACAGGGCCCACATCCCGAAAGACATCCCCTGCGGTGGTTTCATGGTACCACCCGATTCGAGAAAATGCATTCAAAGTCATGCCCTAGTAGGTTGCTTTAGCGCGTGCTAATCCACCTCAAAAAGCGAGGTCATCGGTAATTTGACGCTTTACAAGGGATCTCTTTACAAGTGGCTTCATCAAATCTAACCCTTACAAGCGTGAAATCCATGCCAAACCAGATTCCTAATCTGATACGTCTCACCAGCATACCCAGCCGCTCCCAATAAAGATCCCTTTGACTTTTCTCTTCTTCTCGTTTTCCTCCTTTGAGAGAAACCCCATTCCGTCTCTACCTCTTATCTTCTCTCTTTCTATGCTCTCTCTCAGGCTCCGGAGGATCTCCTTTCCGTTTATGGATTCCAGAGGTAGATGTTCATCACCTTCGATCTTCGCTGTCCAGACGTTGTTCCCTCTGATTGTTTCATCTCAATCCTTTATCTTCGCTTCCTTAGCTCGATTGACGCCGTGGTTTCGGGAACTCTGGTTTATTACTCCCAAGTAGTAGCGGAAGAAGCAATCGGGTCGTAAGGTATTATAGACTTGAATTGGGTGGTTTAAAGCTTTAGATGCTTAGATTTTTCAATATGGATATTGTGAGCTTTCCAGGTTTGATGTTTTAAATTGAGAACTCGTCAAAATATCTGTTAGGTTAAATTCGGTTAAAATTTTGAAAAACTTATAGCATTATAACAGAAATTTAGATTGTGAGAGATTGATTTTGTGGGGTAGTTATCAGTTTGATGATTTTTTGCGGGATTCCTTTGGTGATGTTTGAACTGCTGTAGTATAGATTTTAGTGACATTTTGAATGATTTTGTGCTCAATTGATGCCCATTTTCAAGAGTAATTACCATTTGTATTGTATGCTTCTACCCATAACAGTTGCAAGTCACATAAATGTTATGATAGTCAATTAGTCATTATAATATTCTTGATTTATTTTGTCTACTTCCTTTTGATGTGGTGGTTTAAATATGCATGTTTTTTGGACTTAGGCTGGGTCTTGGCAAAATAAATTAAAAAAACTTTTTGTCAACCCAAATCTGTTCAAATCCCTGTGTGTTTGCACGGATTAGCAGTTTTATGTCAGAAACCTATAGAATGTTGAATGACTTGGGTTATCATGTGTTTGGATATGAAGAAACTTCAGGAAACTGTGGGATGCCTGCATGTCGTGTTTGGATACCGAGAAAGAGAAAAAACTTGTTGTGGGACCCAGAATTTGATAAAAGCAAGTATATTTCTTATCCTGCTCCCAAGGTCGGGGGAATGAAAGAAACTGCATGGGAGAAACGGAATGCAGTTTCTCGGTATCCTGACGCGGAAGAGTGCTAGTCTCTAATGTTATGCCAAGCCTAACATCTTTAAAACCACGAGGTTTGTAAACCTTGTTGTCAATTCTTGCCTATCTTTGAAAGACATAATTTAGAAAACAGAAGATACCTAAAAAAAGGATGATCCATCGCCACGACATGGGTTTATAATATAGCTATCTAATCTAAGTGTTTGTGATTATTCATGTGCCCAAGTGACAAAAATCTAGTCCCCATGCTATTCCAAGCTGGACATATTAAAACCAACAAGTTTGCGGATTTCGTTGGAAATTCTTGCCCATATTTGACAGGCATAATTTAGAAAATTGAATATATCTAAAAATGGTGATCCATCGTCATGTATGGGTTTAGAATATAGCTGTTAGACCTGAGTGTCTGTGATTATTTGTGTGCCCAAGCGATAAAATTATATGATTATATTATTGAAGTACGAAAAAAAGGTATTATTAGAATAAGTCACAAGTAGTAACGAATTTTTCATATGGATTTTAAATGTGATCATCACCATCAACATAAGCTGGTCCCCACCAAAGTGAAGTTGGTGACATGAATCTTTTCTAACCAACCTATTCTATAAAAAATCATGACTTCAGTCAATTTATATTTGTGTAAGACTTATTTTATTAACCACATCCATGAATTTTTAGGCCTTTCTCTTAATCTCTTAGGCCTTTCAATATGCATCCTATCACACTTTCTTAAAGGTGCATCTCTAGGTTTCCGCTTTAAATGTCATGCCCTATACTCCAACCCACTATAATCACATATGTACGGTATAGAGGAACATAACCTTACTTGTAAGAACGGGTTAGCAATAAATGAAATAATAAATAAACATGATAATCTCAAATACTAAAAATTTCATTATTCATTAGCCTATCATTCTGAACAAAACCATGAAATTAATAATAACTATAACAAATAAAAATTAATATATCAACTCCTACCACATTGAACAACTCCTGTGAAATAGAATAACGTAATCCTAGTTATCTAATGACTTCAACTACACAGCAATTCTTCACTGCTTTCTTAAAGCGTTACCCTGCTGTGAACCTATAAGGTTAGTATAGTAGGAGTGAGTATAAAGCTCAATAGGAAGAGCTATTACACCCCAAATTACATAACGGTAATGTTCTAAGCATAATAATATTAATCATACTAGTAACAGTTAATCGCATTCTCAACAAATGCAAATTCAATATCAAGATCCTACCATATCATCTCAATTCATGTTTTATGCATAATCAACTCAATATTATCAAACTGAATATAAAACACACAACGGAGTTCAACACAAGTCATGCTGTCTAAAACAGAATGCTCAATTCTAGATCATCCTGTTGAGTCAATCCTTGGTCCCAGTGCATGTCCTTCAAGACAAACTGTCATTATGCAGTACATGATCGACTATAACTCCAAACACAACCGAATCATGCTATTCTAATATGCTTCGAACAGATACATGCTTGTCAAGACAAACCTTCAGCATTTGGGATTTACCCATTCAGAACAGTTGTTCTATGCCACAACATGTCATCGAGTCTACGTCAGCCTGCAGTAAATGTTCGTTTGTGTGTAACTCATTATACAATTTCATTTAGAAATGAGATAGATCATAACCACACTAAAATAAACAAATATATGCTAATTGTAAACCCCAAAATTAATCGCCACAAACTGCGATTAATGGTCAAATCCAACAATTATGATCATAGTTTAATCATCCATTGTCGATTAGGCCCCTCAATAAATTGCCATGTTCCACAATTAATATTGGAATTGATACTCCCACTGAGTAATCTTGTACAGCGATTAGCTTTCTAGAGAGCACTGTTTTATTATTTTTTGCTATCAATTAATCGCTGATACCTGCAATAATCGTGAGATCATGAACTGTTTTATTTTCTGGTTTTTTTGAAGATTCAAAACACTACCACCCAAAACCAAACTAATTCCACATTATTCTAACTTCACAAACATATCATAACATTCTTAAAAACATTCAGAAAACATTCTGAATCAAATCATACATGCTAGTCATTGAATTTTCATGAAAGTAGAGTTTTCATGCTTATAAAACAAAATAACATATCGTGCTCATAATTGCTTCTTAAAAATCATCCATCTCCAATATACACCATTGATCACATAATTTCCATGATGTCAATCCATAATACAAATAAAACAATCCCAAAATAGCCTAGAGTCAAGATATCCTACTATAAAAAGCGAAATAACACTACCTACGTAATTTTATCTCTTTCCAATTTGCTAAATCCTTCTAAGTACGTATAAGATTGCTCCTTCTTCTTACTTCTTGCCCACACATCTGCAACTCTCCCAAGAATTCCAAGAAGAGTCCTAGTGAGTGTAAGTTTAGTATATTTATATTAACCTATTTTTAACCCTATTTAACCTTTAACTTAAAAGACCTTTATATCATTTTATTATTATGTGAAATTCCCATCTCATCCTAACTTAAGTTTAATCTCAACCCTTCATCATTTCTAGATTTTTTTAGTCTAATTTATGATCCTATGGTGCAACTAGGGATTTTCTACTCTTCCTTTGATGATCAGCCTTCTTATTGTAAAAGGTTGATTAATCAAAGTCTGACCCTCTGTGAAGGTCTTCATTTTGACCAAATCTTTGCATTCTACCCAAGGTCTATAATTTCGTTTCAAATGACATATCGCTAGGTGTCACTAGTGAAATGTCAATGAAATTTTGCCGAAATGAGAGAAAAATTGCTAGAATTGAAAAAAGCTACAAAATGTAAATTCTTGACATTTCGCCGATATCAGGGAAAATATGATAACTTTTACTTGATGTCGCTGAAATGTCGACAACATTTCGCCATATTTCATGAAATGTTGCCAAAATTTTGCCAATATCAAGGAATCTTCAAAATTTCATTTTTCAAGCTAGTTTCATGCCGCTACCTTGGAAAATAGCGAAATTTTGCCAAAATGTCACGAAATTGTAAACCTTTCCTACCTACCTTATAGGAATTTTGTCCTTGAAATTCAAAACAACACACAATTAAAGTAAATAAACACATTCCTCAATCTAAAAATAGATATGGGTTCTTCATCCTCTTAGTCTCTGGTTCCCACGTTGATTCAGCTTCACCATGATTTTTCTATTGCACTTTCACTAAGGAGATGGCCTTCCTCATCATTATATGCTCCCTTCGATCTAGAATTCGAACGGGAATCTCCATATATGTTGCATCTTCCCTCATTGACACTGATTGCCAATCTATCACATGTGTAGATTTAGGAATGTATTTCTTTAACATAGAGATATGAACTACATCATGCATAGAAGACAATTGTACAGGCAATTTTACCCTATAAGTTCTCTCTCCAACCTACTCTAAAAGTTGGAACGGTCTTACAGATCTAGGAGGCAACTTTTCTTTCTTTCCAAACTTGAAAAATCCTTTCATAGCTGAAACTTTCAAGAATACTTAGTCTCCAACATCAAACTCCAATTGCCTTCTTCGTTGATTTGCATAACTCTTTTGACGGCTTTTTGTTATCGTCAACCTATCCTAATGAACTTGATCTTTTTAGTAGTCTCCTTTAGCAAGTGAGGACCCAACGTAGCACTTTCTCCTACTTTAGCCCAATATATTGGAGATCTAGAAGGCCTACTATATAAAGCCTCAAAAGGTGCCATGCTAATGCTTGATAGCTATTGTTATAGGCAAACTCAATAAATGGTAGATGGCAATCCCATCTCCCCTTGAAGTCCAATATACATGCTCTCAGCATGTCCTTCAAGAATTGATTAACCATTTCTGTCTTTACATCAATCTCAGGATGGTATGAAGTACTATACTCCACCTTGTTTCCATGGCCTTATGCAAACTTCTCCAAAATTCAGATGTGAAATGAGTGTCTTGGTCTGAAACAGTAGATACATGTACTCCATGTAATTGGACTATCTCATTCACATACTTGTCCTAGTTTGTTCATGGTGTCTGTGTGCTTAATTGATGAAAAGTGCCCCAGACTTGGTCAATTTGTCCACAATCACTCAACTAGTATCATGACCACCTTAGGTTTTGGGCAATCCCAAGATGAAATTCATCTTTGTCTCACTTCCATTTTCCTATAGGCAATGGCTGTAATAATCGTGCTGGTCTTTGGTACTTGGCCTTCACCTGTTGGCACACCGCACATCTGGCCACAAACTCTGCCACATCTCGTTTCATACCCTTCTGCCAATACACTCTCATATTTCTGTATGTCCTTTTTTCACCAGGGTGAACTGTATATCTTGATTTATGTGTTTCAATCATAATCTCTTCCTTTAAACCAAACCACCTTCCCTTGGAACACACAATCTGCCTTTGTATTTTATGCCATCATCTGAGTGCACTGCCCAATCTGCCTTAGACTCATTTGTTCCTAATGCTAGCAATTCTATATCCTCCTTTTGGTCTTCTATGATCCTCATTATCAACCTAGGTTGTATACTCAATATAGACAAAAACACATGAGACAATTGCTCTACTGGTTCCAATTACAATTTAGTCATAGCCTCCATCAAGTTTTCCTCTTGTGCTACCAAGCAAGATAAGTTTTTTCTAGGTTTTCTACTCAAGGCATCTGCAACCTCATTTGTTTTTCCTAGATGATATTGTAATGTGAAATTATAATCCTTTACTAACTCCATCCACCTACATTACCTCAAATTCAACTCCCTCTGTGAGAAAATATATTTCAACCTCTTCTAATCTCAAAACAACTCAAAAATTTTCTCCATAAAGATAGTTGTCTCCAAAGCTTCAAGCAAAAACCACAGCGGTCAATTTTAAGTCATATGTAGGATGATTGAGTTCATGTGGCTTCAATTGTTGCAATGCATAAGCTACTACCCTTCCATGCTGCATCTATACGCAACCCAATCCTTGCAATGAGGCATCTGTATAGACTATGAAATCTCTTCCAATAATAGGTAATGTCAAGATAGGTGCCGTGGACAATCTAGACTAGTAATAAATCTCGCATCTTGAATCTTATTTGATGTGTCCACTGATCGAAAAAATATATCCTTGCCTCTGAAATGTATTATGAAGTTGATGATGGATATTTTAGTGGGAGTAGTTCGATAATAACATATAACAGTTACCACAAACTACTCCCAGTGAGGTTGTAATGTGGCAATGAAATCTCTCATCTCCCTTTCCTCCTTATGACTCCTGAATCACATCAATCATATTATTAAACTGCAATGATGATACTGGACTTGCTAGAATATGATTGAATGTAAAGAATTTGAATATAAACTTATTCATCTTCTCTTTGACTTATTCCTTGCTCTAGACACCTTTGAATTTTTTTTGCTTGGAACCTAATGATCAACACAAAGAGTGCTTTGTAGGATAATCCGGTATCCTCATGTTGTGTGAATGCCCCAGCTCCTATAAATTTTTTTTACAATTTTGAAATTGATTTATGTTATTTTATATATTTTTTATTAACAGTTTATGTTAATATAATCGTCTAAATTTAAAATTACTTTTTGTTATCTTTCAAACATTTTTATTATATTTATATTAATTTTTTTTGTTGATTTTCCCTTTTTATTTTTATTTTATTATTATTATACAATTTTATTATTTAAATTATTTTTAAATTTACAATTATAATCAAAATATATTATTCAATTAATTTCATAATAATTAATATAATAAAAGAAAAATTCCTGGCATCATGCCATGGAAAACACTGGATATGACTGTCCCTGTAGCTTCTTAAATCCTCAAAGATGAAATCTTTGCGATGATCTTGTAAAAGCTAGTAGTTAAGCTAATGGGATGAAAATCCTTTATTATAACTACACCCTTACATATCTGAATAAGGCTTTAAGAAGATAGCATTAGTAATTTTGTTAACTATTCTATGGGAATGAAATTCCTTAAACTGCTACGAGACCCTTCTCACAGTATCCCAGAAGTCCTGGAAAAAAATATTAGTTTAATATTGGTAATTTTTTTTTTCGAAATATTAATTTCTTAAATTGGTTTCTATGCTTTTACTAATTTACAAAAGTGGGTTGCACTAACAGGTCCTTCGGTGAGTTATTTTGGCAATAAAATAGCAGTCAACTTTCTGTACCTTTATATTTAAAAGATGTTTGCCCATGATTCACGGTTGCGTTTGTAACATACAGTTATTCATTTTTTGATTTGAAGCAGGCCTTCGAGAAGAGAGTTTCTCTATTCTAGTTACACAACCAGAGATCAATAACTCATTATATGTACTGGGAGAATGAGATTGATATACAGTGACCTGACTTAATCTATTTGGTTTTCCTAGATGAAGAGCTCTGCCACGCTTTCAAGTTCAAAAATGTCATGGGCAAGGGGTAGATCTTCTGGTTGGGCTGCCTTTGATTTCAAACAGCGGCAAGGACATGGTCTGGAAGTTGAATTTGAGAATGATTCCTACCCACCATTGCCAAATACAGCATCTCTAGGTCCATCTGATGGCTTGGTGACAAATAGTGGTCCATTGGGGAAGTCTTTCTCATCATTGCTCCAACCACCTATGAACTTCATTGCTTGCAGGGATAAAAGTGATTGCAAAAGTCAAATACAAACTGAAAATTCTGTTAGGAAGCTTGGCATTAAGATTGTTGAAGAAAGCAATTCACCTGTTGATAAGCTGAAAAAACTCCATGGATGGGCAAATGACAGTTTGATTGATGATATTTTGGAAGCTGTAAATAATGATGTTGACCAGGCCTCTGATTTATTGAAGGCAATGTCCTTTTCTGACTATTCTGAAGATAGTAAGGTAACAAAAGTAGCAGATCTGAGCATTACTTCTGAGAATTGCCCTCATGATAGCAATACTTTACGGGAGAGTGAATGTGATCCTTTGCAATGCACAGCAGAACTTGTGGAACAGAGTCATATCCTTAATTGTCTCTATGGACAGAAAAAAGAGGCAACAGATAAAGGTGTTTCCTCTGAAATAAAGCTATCTGATGGTGGTGCATGTGCACAACCTTTTTTGGGGCTGATGGCTGTGCCTGTTGAGCCAGAATGGGAAGAAGATGATGTTTATTTGATCCACCGGAAAGATGCACTGAGGATGATCAGGTATGTAGTCTGCAAAGGTTCCATGAAGTCGCATTTTATAGTGTGATTTCCATGTGAAATTCAGTGTAAGAATTGTCCTATTGTAACTAGTTTGACTTCAACATTGTTTTTGTTGAACAGGTCAGCATCTCAGCATTCAAGAGCAGCTACAAATGCCTTTCTAAGAGGTGACCATTATTCCGCCCAACAACTCTCATTGAAAGCTCAGGAAGAGCAGAAGGCTGCTGAAAGCTTGAATGCTAAGGCAGCCAAGGAAATTCTTGGTATCAGGAATAACAAAAATGATTATTGGAAATTGGACTTGCATGGACTCCACGCAGCTGAAGCTGTCAAAGCCCTACATGAGCATCTACAAAAGATTGAAAGGCAGATTCCTTGTCGTCATTCAGTGTCCCCTAAAAGAGTCAGGACCAAAGCGGAGAATTTATGTTCTCAGTCTCTTGACTCTGTTAGTTGCAGGGATGTGGAGGTGATAGAGAAGCAACAAACCTTATCTAGGCAGAGGCGTATGGTATTAGAAGTCATAACAGGTAAAATCTTGTGCTGTGCATATGTGTACACATAAATACATAAAATACATGTTGTAAATACATTCGTTATCTATGCATTCATGTATATGTATTTGCCATTCACCAGTTTCTGATGGATCTAAAACTAGCTATGATTTACTATAAAGATGATGATCTTGTGGAGTTTAAATTTCATTTCACTCATTTATGAAGTTCAGAATTCAACAACAAAATACATTACCCAAACTTGTTAGTGTTGATAACACAAATTTGTTCCCCCATCCTGATCTGTTGAAAGCAATATGTTTAGTTCAATTATGTGTATCTGGTTCTTTTTGGATTGGCTCCTTTAAAGTTCTTTTTGGTCTTCTCTTTGTCCTCTTAAATCCTCAAATATGGATTCCCTTGCACCTTTTTCAAAACATCTTCATAGGTCTTTGCTTACATGCTAAATCATCTTAATCTACCTTTTATTTTATTTTATTCCCAATTTGGGCAACATACAAATACTTTTGGATTTGTTTATTCTTCATCAATACCCACACATGGTTATGGTGAATTTTTTTTTTTGAGTATATAGCTGTATTTATAATCTATTTTTTTTTTCATTTTCTAACAAAATTTTTAGCAGACTAAATTTCAAATGAGCCATCATTTTGGATAGTATTGTTGTTTGGCATGATACAATAAAAATTCCAAAGGTTATATACATCACCAGATCACCTTAAACCAAAAACACCACCACACCCACCCCACCGCACCTCACACATCCACCCCTCCTCGTCTTCCCTGAAACGGAAAAGAAAAACTGAGTTATAGTCCTTTTTATCATGTTCATTGAAACTGTACTTCAATGGGATCTATACGGAGTTATGGTCCTTCTGTTCATGCTAATACTCATGCATACTCAACTGTACAATCTTTGTTAGGTAGATGTATACATTTGATTAATAATTAATGGGATATTTGTGCAGAATAGGATTGATTGACGACTTGTTTGATTCATCAAAAAAAAAAAAAAAATGATTGATCACTTGTTTGAATGGGATTTCATTAGCTGTTTTCAACTTGCTTTATAAATGATAGATTCAGCTGGATCATGTAAATGTAGAAAGTATTTGACTCAACCTAATGCCATCAGCCACCCCTTTATGCAACTGCAAGTGTATCCACCTTTCTACAGTCATGTACAATGGAGCTTACATTTTGACACAATCAGTGGTCACTATGTAGCTACTAAGGACATTTCATTTATTCTATTTGAAACATGTCTAAGGCAGTCAGTTTTATGGATATCTATTTGATCCGGTTGACATTAGAATACTTTGACACTGAATGGGTGGTCAGATAACAGGCTGGAAAATGAATGCTCATTTATGATACTACATCCAGAGGTCATCCTGATTTCTGCTTTTTTTATGGAGAAACATGACATAGGCATATCCAAATTAGCTGCCATAATAGATTCTGAGGCATTTTGAGAGTTGAATTTTTGTTTTTTTCAACCTTTGATGAATTTATACATCTGCTCAACTTTAACTTCTTTTTTACAGGAACAGGTAATCATAGCCGAGGACAAGCAGCACTCCCTGCAGTTGTAAGAAGTTTCCTTGTTGAGAACAGGTAATCTTTGTTACCCTTCCTTACAATGGAAAAAAATGAATTTATTGGAAGTGAGATCAGAAATCGTTCCTTGTGCAGAGAACATTAAACTTATTTCCTTCCTTACAACCCAGTGATGTATTTACAAAAGTGTGAGTTCATTTATTCCAAACAAGGGAAGATAGGCAGGCAGACGCACTCAAGAGCAACCGAAAGATGAATTTGTGAAACTGGAAACTATGCATGTATATGTATATGTATATGAGTATGTGTATGTATGTGTGTGTGTGTGTGTGTGTGTGTGTGTGTGTGTGAGAGAGAGAGAGAGAGAGAGAGATCCTTGTGAATATCATAGAAGGAACCTTCCTTATTTGCACCCAAATATATCTACACATGGCATTTGTTTGGGTCTATGAGAAAATCCATCCAATGTTTTTTTGTTTTGTTAGTCCCAACACAAAGGAATCAGCCTGAATATACACTCCTAGTTGTTGGATTGGGCCTTTGAATTTTGAGCTTTGCCATTTCTTGTAGTCTAGTGCTCCAGGATGATAGTATAGTACTTTTAACGTGATTAATAAGTCAAAACATCACCCGGATGGCTCAAGTGTCCAATAAGGATTTCTTTTAATGGTGGATGTGGCAACAAACATTAGATGTTTTTTTTTTCTTGTTGGGCCTAGTCTTATGTCTAGATATTAAGGTTCAAATACAGAAGGTTTCTTACACAAGAATCATAGGGAAATTGTGCGGTGTGTATATGTATGTAATGTATATATCTTTGTTATATAGGTTATCGTTTGATAATATGGTATGATATGTGAGTATTGAGATTCTTACACCATTAAATTCAATCTTGTTGCAGATACCATTTTGATGAACCGAGACCTGGGGTAATTACAGTTTGGCCCAAGTTTCGCCCTGGTTGAATGCCGGAGTATGTAATGCTTTAATTGTTCATATTCCTTTTATACTAAATAAAGTTATCTTTATTTCTTTAGCATCCTGATCTTGGGACCATTTCCTCGCTTTACATTATACTCAGATCGATTTTCTGTTTATTCTACCTGTTTGTAACTTTTCAGAGCATTATCTAAATGATTTTGTGTTATATCATGGACTAACAATGGTAACAACATTGTGTTATAGTCAGTGGATTATACTGGATAACATGTAGGAATTGATTATGAGTTATCGGTTTTTGAAAGCCCAGATGGAGTGACTAGGAAGTCCACCAATCTTTTCAGTTTAGTTGTCACCACTGACCTGTGTTATGCATGCTTGTCAAGAGCTAGTAAGTTCTTATACTAAAGCTCCCCAACTCGTCGTAGTGAATTGGTTGCTTCTCATCTTACCTAGTTACGAAGTCATGCAAAGCTTAGTCAATTGGATGAGTGTCAAGATCGGTGAGTTTTTAGACACTGGTTAGTATCATGGTTTAGGTCATCAAAGTTTTCGACCGGAAAATTGTTTCCAAGGCATTAAAAAGTGATCTGGATAGATATCCGGTTAAACTATTGGAAGATAAGAAATGGTAGAGGTGGGAAAGCTGTAGCTTTCATAACACCACATGAATTAATTTGAGATCCTTTTCATCCCTCTCATGTATAACATGACTAAAGTTGAGGACCTTCCATTGGCAAGGTATAAAAACTAGGCCCAATATTTTTATATTTTAAATATTATAAAATGGCCAACAACTTAAAGCAATTGCCCCCAAAAAATTTGAAAAAAAAGTCACTTTTTCAGCCTGAATATATGAAAACGGCCCATAAAAGATCTCATTTGGAGAACTAAGGTTACTTTTCAAAAATAATTGAAAGGTAACTTTTCAAAAACAAAATTAAAAAAAAAAAAAAAAGTGTCATTTTACCTCGCTATTTGGAGTATGAGTGTAGCCTACTTGGAATATGAACACATTTTATGTGTGATACAAGCGCATCTTACGTGGGACAAGAACACATCAAATACATGTGACACGAGTGTATCATACGATCGTATCCCACGTATAATGCGTTTACATCCCAAGTAGGTTGTTGTTGTATCTCACGTAATTATAGTAAAGTTACCTTATAGTTCAAAAAAATTTTATTTTTTAAGTGAACCTTTTCTAAAAAGAAGTTTTTTGATGGACTATTCTTACATTTTTATATATACTAACCAAAAGTGGCCCTTTCTCACAATTTTTCTATTTTTTTTTTATAATAGTTGAATATTAATGTAGTTGGATTTTTTCGGACTTATTGTTTGCCCCTCCTAAGCTAATTTTTTGGCTCCGCCCCTGGCTGGTAGGGCTTAGTACCAGCCTGAACCAGTATTGGTGGTGTGGTACTTTTTTTTTTTTGATAATTAATGATGTATATTTTAAGAAAATAAAAGGTAATTACCAATGTTTATGATTCCTCTTTTGCCCACCTTCCCAAAAAACACCCTATAAGCTCCCTATACAACTGTAAGTATACACTCTTCCGTGTACGAAACCCCCAAAATCCCTGACAAATATATGCCCCCCCAAAAGTATATATGGGTAATCAACACATAAACCAGCAAACTCCTCTGAGATGGGATTGTCAGAACCCCAATTTTGGGGGTTCAAAGGGGGTTTAAATGCAAGAAACAGTAATAGGGACTTTTTGAAATAAAAGTTGGAAAAGGGAAAAATGAAAATTTTAAAATTAATTTTTTACCCTGAACTTTTTAAAATATCAAAAAGGGAATAAATTTTTTAAATTTACAAAAAACTACTCTTAGTTCTCAACGAATAGACTCTTTCCTTGTTTGTTCGTGGGTTGCTGTTTTGGCAACTAAAATCAAAGAAAATCATCTAAAAATGAATCCCATGTTTAAAGAATGTGATTGAGAGAAGATTAGAAGATTTCCTTAATTGATTTTGGCAGTTTTTCAATTTCCAGAAACTTTCAATCAATTGCTGCAACAGCTAATAAAACCAGTTCTCTTCCAAATCTTTGGCTCTCTCCCTCCTCTTTCTTCTCTCTTAGATTAGAATCTTCCAAAATGCTAGAGATTTTTCTTTCTTTGCTGTAGCTCTCCCTCTCTCTCTCTCTCATCCGTGAGCAACGATCCCCTTTAAAACAAGAGTTTCTTTCAATCTTGGAAGGACGATCTTCTGCTACCACAGGCCCTTGACGACAGAAATCTCTCTCATTCTCACAAGCCTCTCTTCTCTGCCTCTCTTTCTCTCTCAGTCTTTGTCACGCCCCGAGTACTAAGCCTTAATAAATACATAGGCTCGTAACCCAAGGCATGACCTCGCTCGTAAGCCAACAACAGTCTTAAGACAAATGTGCGAATCAGATTAAAACCAATAATAAAAATTCAAAGATTCTAAATAACATCCCATAATGAAAATCGTCGAAGTACCATAATAAAATTCCTACTAAACTTTTCTACGTAATTGATATCTCAATAAAATCCCATCACTACAAGAGTGTTCAGACCCACCTATCAAAATAAAACTAGTAACGTAAGAGGAAGGTCGTTCACTGTCCTTTTGGTTCTGTGTTCCTCTCAGGACCTGAAAGCAATTAGTAGGAGTGAGTACGACGACTCAGTAGATGGAGCTATTTCTCTCCTTATAACAAGATTCACAACAAAAATATAACAATTAATCTTTGTATTTAGTATCTAGCAAGTATATAGAGGCATGCAGAAATCAGTATTATCACTAAAAATCTCATTACATCTCATGTGCTACAGTCATTGTTTTCAGAATTCACATATCTCATATGCAAGTATTATATATACAATCAATCACACAATTGGAGGTTCTTCTACATCAACGGGTCTTTTTCCCCCCTGCTACCCTGCTACATTTCACAAGTCTCATGGGTCCTTTTCCCCCGCTACCCTGCCAGACTTCATAAATCACAAGGGTCCTTCTCCCCCTGCTACCCTGCTAGACTTTATAAGTCCCGATGATCAACATTGAATGACAAGTAGATTCAAAAGAAACAATTCCCTAAACGCTAAATATTTTTTTATACATGGCCTTAAGTAGTTAAATAAACCAGGAATGATCTCCTCTTTTCCCCCAAACCCGAAATTCACGCAAGTTCTCTGTCTTTCAGGTTCTTTTTGTTTTCTTAAATTCAAAGCATTCAAATAATAGTTCATAATCCCTAAATTTAATTATTTATGTAATCAATGTTTTAGTACTTTTCTCCAACCCAAAGTAAAATAATCGAACCCCTTTTTCTTCCCTTAAACAAACTATTTAAGAATCAATATGCAGCACCAAATAAAAATTTAATTGTATTTAAGAAATAAGCCTGACCTCATTCTCACAAAAGGTGAACTTAAATATAAAAATTGATTCTATTTAACAACTAGTCAAGACATCTTTTCCAATCTCTGTTCTGTATTTGAAATTAAATATAAGACTTGATTCTATTTAACAAATAGTCAAGACATCTTTTCCAATCTCTGTTATGTATTTGAAATTAAATATAAGACTTGATTCTATTTAACAAATAGTCAAGACATCTTTTCCAATCTCTGCAAATAGTCGAGACACCTTTTTCATTGAAGGAACAGACAAGCTTCTGTATCTGAAATTAAATATACAACTTGATTCTATTTAACAATTAGTTAAGACACCTTTTTCAATGAACGAACAGAAAGGGGCGGACGTCCCTTTCCATTCTCTCTCTATCTTCCCAAGAGAAAATGACACTCTCATCTGTGGACCCTCATCTCTACGGTCTCTCTCTCTTTTTCACCAAAAAAAGAAATCAGGCATCACAAGTAACTTCCTTTCTCTCTCTCTTTTGCACCAAATCAGAAATCAAGCATCACGAATCACTTTATCAACACAACAGACACATTGCAACAAAACAAACATAATCTACATGTACTTTGCAACAGAACACACATAGCAAATCAAGTCATAAACAGTAGAATAGCAGCACCTACCTGGCTTCTTTTGCTTTTAGTAGACCCAACAAAAACAAAGCTCAACGTCAAAGCCCCCCTCTGTCGTCAAGTACAAACCCCAAATCAGTTTTGCTAAAAGAAACTAATAAGATAACCCTAATCCTCATTTATACATATGAAGTAAAATGTCTTTAATACCCTTTAATCATAATCAAAATACCCATCTAGTCCTTAGGGTGTGAGATTTAAATCTCAACACTCCAATTTACTATCCACTCAGATTTTTGACTAACCAATGGGGTGAAGCCCAGTCAATGTTGAAAAGTTGACCGGGTCCTTACAGTCTTGCAATCGCACCCTCTCTCTCTTGCTGATTCTTCTCTTTGTCGCACCCTTTTAGACACACGCTCTCTCTTTGTGTCGCAGACCTCTCACTTCTGGCACCCTCTTGCAAAGATCCTTCCATCCTTTGAGCAGACTTCTCTCGCCAGCAATCGATCACTGTTTCTGAACAAGAGAACTGCAAAGTGAATTTCTGCTTCTTCTACACAAGTTGTCTTCTTGTTCGGTCCTAGTCTAGCTTTCATTTTCCAAATTCAGAACCATTAAAGACTAAGGCTACGTTTGGTAACGCTTTTCGGAAGTACTTTTTTGCTTTTGAAAGCAAAAAATTACTTTTAAAAGCAAAAGTACCGTTTGGTAACGCACACGAGAAGCAATTTACTAAAAGCAAAGAAGCAATTTTATTGCTTTTCACCGGAAGCAACAAAACGTTGCTTCTCAATTTTTTTACAAAATTGCTTTATTGCTTTCAAAACCCCTTGATACCCTATTGCTTTATTTCTATATTAAAGATGATGCCTCAATACTCACTTAAGAAGCAACAACGTATTGTTATTGCTAGAGCCGGCAAAATGCCACCGACCCGACGGGTCAATCCGATTATAAACGGGTTGGGTTGACCCGTTTATTAATTGGGTTGGGGTTTCCCCAACCCGCCAGTAATCGGGTCAACCCGATTATGACCCGACAAGTAACCCGATAAATAAATAAAAAAGATGGCAAAAGTATCATGTCCCAACCCGATTAACCCCAAAACCCGACCCGAACCCGGTACAACCGGATCCAAATAACCCCACAACCCTATTTTAATATTTTTTTTTTGAAAAATAACAGTAATCGGGTCAACCCGATTATGACCCGCCCGATAGGTAACCCGATTAAAAAAAAAAGATGGCAAAAGTATCATGTTTTGACCCTGATTAACCCCAAAAACCCGACCCGAACCCGGTACAACCGGATCCAATTAACCCTCCAACCCTATTTTAATAATATTTTTTGAAAAATACAAATAATAATAAACGGGTTGGCGTGTTGAACCTGTTTATTGGCGGGTTGGGTTTGGGTTGGGGGTTTTCCAACCCGCCTTAATTTAGTCCAACCCGATTATGACCCGATTAACCCTAACCCGATTATTTGAATGTAATTAAATGACTATTTTATGAATCTTTTATAATATTGGACTTATATTTTTGAGTATATTTCTAAGTACAATACTTTTAAGAAAGCAAAAAGCAATTTCTATGTTACTGCATTTACCAAACATGCTTTTTTGTTTCTTAGAAGCAAAGCAAAAGTTTACCAAACGCATTTGCTTCAAGAAAAGATCTTTCGAAAAGCATAAAATTGCTTTTTTGCTTTCTTGCTTTTAGAAGCAAAAAAGCAAAAGTGTTACCAAACGCAGCCTAATTCTGCAGGTCTTCTCACTCACCTAAATCAGGTATTCCTCTAATTATTATCGTCTCCATGATGCTTTAGGTGATTGGTTTTTCTAGTGTAGCGAATGTGTGTGTTTTGTATTATTTTGCTGTTAATGAAAGTCATAGCTGTTAAGAGAAAATTGCAAAGTGATTATTGAAATGTAATATCCCGATTCATAATTATTATCCAATCACAAGAGATGGTTTAGTATTTTTGAGTAAATAACCTGTTCTGTTGAATGAAGCTTTAATTGTCATGAGGCTTGAAGACGTGGTGAAATTTATGTATTCAGTTATGCTATTAAAGTATGTTGGTGATTTAGTCATGTGTATTTATAACAGTTCTGGTCTTTCTATGAGGATTGCAATTCCATTGCTAGATTAGTGTTCTTATAATTGTAATTTTGGAATGCAATTTATATAGGTTCGGTCATATATGTACATGATTTGTTGGCCTATTTATGCCATAATTTTATGGATGATTGTCTATCACAGTGACATATCCTCATCACATTAGTGTTTAGGTATTTTTTAGAAATCTCAAAAAAAAAAAGATAAAAATCAGAATTTTGTATTTTAGAAAATTTGAGTTCAATATTTTATTTTTTAGGAATTTAAAATTCTAAGAAATTTGCATATATAGAATTTTAGAAATTTTGCCATTTTATGATTTTAGAAATAGTTTATTTGCACAAATTCCAGTAAATTAGAAACCTCCCTTTTTAGGATTTGTAAATATTTAATCTCTTTTTTAGAATTTAAAAATATAAAAAGAATAATCTTTATTTTTTTGTTTTCATTTATGGATTGGGTCTATGCCACAATGAAATATCATTTTATGTGATAAACCCTAAAATCCCACATTTTTATTTTCATTTTTTTGTGTAAATATTGAGGTTTAAACTATTGTATTTTTAGAAATTTAGGATTCATATTTAAGAATTTTTGTACATAAGAAATTCTAGATTTTTTTGAATCTTGCCATTTTAGAAATATTCTCTTTGTACAAATTTTAGCAAAATTGGAAACTTCCCTTGTGTAAATATTAGTCTTAGAATTTTAGGAAATTGTAAATAAATAAATAATTTTTAGGGTGATAAGGTAACTGGTTTATTGAACCAGCGGTGGTTGGGTGCCTAACACCTTTCCAACCGCTTAAGTGAACCCCCTAACCCAGAAACCTGATTAGACCAATTTTAAGTATATATTAATTTTTTTGGTGTCCATCCACATTCAAATTGAATCATGATGGTGGCGACACTATTGAACCAAACCGACCCCTACGAGCCGGGCCGTGTTCCCACAGGGACCAATGTATGTATCTGATCTTGAAGTTCCAACTTAGCCAGCTGGTTCGCAATCCCATTAGCCTCTCTACACACGTGGTTAAACGAGACATTCAACTAACGTGCCAAGGCTCTAGCTCTACTAATTAGATGTGAGAGTCTCCATAACCCAAAAAAGTCACTGTCCATCCATCTTATAACTGTAATAGAATCGCCCAATCCTCATTGAAGAGAAACTACAACACCCTGGATCCGATAGTTTTTCTTTTTTTTCTTATACGAATCAAGGCATTACTTTAGTGATACCAAACAATTAATAACTAGAGCATAAAGGATAAAGGTAAATCAGAGTGCGTCAAAATTTAAACAACTCTATTAATTCAATATAAAAGTACTAATAATCCTCAAAATAAACTTCTTAACTCAATACATCAATTTTGAAATTTAAAAGGTAAACTACCTATTCTAAACACTTCTCATGGCCTATCATGAAAGAAAGAACTTTTAAAACAAATCTCCTAACATAATATGAAAGAAAATAATAAGTTATAGCATGCTCTTCTAGATCATCTGCAGTGCCCACAAAATTCTTTACCCCAGCTGGCACGTCCTCTGTAAAAGTATCTGAAAACAAAACATTGAAAACAACGGTATGAGATATAAAATCCTAGTAAGTAGTAACATGCATGAGAGAAAACAGTCCATATAAATTGAAATCCTTTTTCATGATATTCCAACGATAAATCCAAGTACCAAATATCCATGAATAATAAAGCATGAAATCCAAATCGCATATTTCCAAAGCAAAACCAATAATTAATACTTAGATAACACAATCAGCACACCACACAATTGAGACATCATAGGACTCGTGAAATAAGACCTCTTTGAGAAGTTAAAACCCACACCAATTGCCACCTCTTGTCGTATGTTAGTTGAGATACACGAATTACAACATAGGGGAGAACCCAACAAGATACAAAATTGGGGTGGCAAGTACAATTCAATCAAACTGCAACAATATCTAAAACCAACGTGGAAATACCAAACTGAGATACATGTTGGGTAGCCTAAAATAATAACCACGTCAATATACACGACGAATGGGATTACTGCAGTACGACTAAATACAAGAAGGCCTCACAAAGATACATGGTGGAAACGCATAAATTGACACGAGACTAACTAAATAAAGAATGACTCATTTGGTTATCTAGCTAAACTATGGATCTATAACAAGCTATGCCCGCTAGGCACAAAGCAAACATCCTCAATGACCATAATATATTCAAGTAATTCAACAGTGTCAATATAAAATATCAATCATTCTAAGATACATGGATGAACCCAAAAGATTATTCCAAGATACATGGGAAGCCAAATCCTCAATCCAAGATACATGGAGAGGTACCAAACTTATTCCAAGATACAAGGAAATTAAGAAAATCCACAAGATACATGTGAATACCAAAGTATTCTCATTCCATTAAAACAAAACCATTATTACTCTAGAAAGATTATAATCTTATAAACTATAGATCTTCAATCAAATACCCAAAATCTGTTATAGGTTTATTTGAATAATTCTAGAAATCAAAACATGCTTAAAACCTTCTTAGAAAGTGTAGGAACCAAAGAGAAACAATAAAAACCCTTTTAAATCAACCAAGTCCACTAGTCTTAAATCACCTATTCCACCAAAAATTATTTGGCCAGTGAAAACACCTAAATCATATTGGTACATGAGTTGGATTTGCATAAAAATCATTTTAAAATTAAAAAGTAGGTCAAAACAATCAAATTTAAAAATCTGGGTTGGGCGCTCAATGTAGCACTCGAGCCTTGTCTTGGGTGTTCAAGTTTAAATTATTTTTGATAAAGGTCGCTCGCTGTCACGCTTGAGCAACAGGTCGAGTGCTAGAAATCTGGGTTTCAAAGCATGGGCGCTCCAGGTAGCACTTGAGCCACACGTTGGGTGCCAGGTCAAGTTTCAGATTTATCTTTTGGGTTTCAATATTTTAAAAAGACAGGTGGAGCACTCGAATGGGCTCTCGAGCGACATTGGGCATTCGATTTATTCAACAGGGCGCCTGATCTATCGCTCGAGCCAGATGTCGGACGTCCGGCTAATTCATAAAAATCTGGGTTTTTCCAAAAACGCATGAAAATTCATTCTAAATTTAAATCACACCAAACCAACTCCTCAAATCACTTTGAAATCATATATTCTCATCCTCTAAGCCTGCTAGATCATACCAAACACATCAAAACATATTTTACAATAAATCTCATACGAAACCAAACGAAAACCACACTTTTAGACATATTTGGCAGTTTATGAACCTTCTCAATAAAACTATATTAAATCACCATAAAAGCACATCAAATCCATTCTAAACAATCTATAAACTATCCAAAACATCCAACCAAGCCTTGGAATCCATATTTGTCGATTAAACATAAAATCATGCATCGTTTCCAAGTTGTAAAGGTTACTACTTAACTCCTCTAGCCAAAACTTCATTTCTTCTCTTTCTTCTTCTCACCTTAGCCGATTTCTCTCTTGTTCTAAACCCAGCTGTGAGCTCCTTCCTCTCTCTCTCTCTTGATCATAGGATCCTCCAAAGAAACTTCAAAACCTTCTATCTCCCTCCTTTTATACAATCCTCCAATTAGGAGTCCTAATTATATTTGGAAAGCTTCCTAATAACCCAACTTTTCTATTTTATTCTAATTCTTCTTCTAAATCCTTTCTCTTAACTCCCATATAGAGGAAACTTCTGTTTTAATCTATTTTCGTCATATTTTAAATCCCTATTTTTAAATATTACCAAATCACCCCAAAGCCTCTCTTTCTTCCAAATTTAAGGCCTCTAATTAATTATAATTACCAATAGCCCTTTTCCATTAATTAAGCCATAAATCAAGCTATTTAAATCCAAATTCAACCTAAATCAGATCTAATTAATTGTTTTAGATTTAATATTATTTAACTAATCAATTTATTAATTAGCTTAATAGAAAAAGACGAAAATACCGTTTTTATTTATTCTTTTGTTTTTGACGTGTGTTATTGAGAGAAAGCTTGTTGGTCATGTGGTTTAGAGCTCAAGAGAAGATATCATGCCTGGAATTGAAGGAAAAGAAGGAGAGTGCTATTCTTGCTAGTTTTAAAGTTTGGATTTGCGAAAGAGGCAAGTAACACCCTTATTTTCGTTTAATCATTGTATAATTTTTATTTATTTATTAAAGATGATTTAAAAAGTATTATGAGATGATTTAGAAGCTAAACCATGATAGTTATACAATAAATTTGTAGGTTGTATGTTTATGTTTTGGATTTCTACAAAAACTGTTAAAGTGTGTTCATACATATGTTTTGATTGGATTTGATTTAGAAACTAAGTTTTATTGTGTTTAAATTTATTTAAAATGTTTAGAGGATGTTTATGAATGATTTGGAAGTGGTTTGAGGAGTTGGTTTGCTGTTATTTGATTTTAGTTTGAAATTTCGCAAAACCCAGATTTTCGTGATTATATACGGACACTTGCAATCACACTCGAGCACCATGCCAGGCACCAAGGTGACTGCATAGACTCTTGTCGCCATTGAAGGCATCTCGCTTGTGTTTTTTTACAAATTTCAAACCCGAGAGTTGTAAATTTTTGTAAACCGAGCGCCATCCTGAGTAGACAATTTCTGGAAAGTTAATTTTTCTCGAGCGCCTGCTATTAGGGCTGTAACTCGGTGCGGTTTGGTTCAAGTTTGCCTCAACCCAAGACCAAACCAAGGTTACTAATGGTCGGCCCAAAACCGAACCGACTTTAGAACCGAAATATCCAAATCGGACACTGAACCGATTATTTAAAGAAAACTCGTAACCCAACCCAAACCAAACCGAATTGAAAATTCAGTTCTGTTTGGGTCATTCATTTTCACATATTTAAAACCCATTATCAAGAGAGTGATTCCCACTTTTGCCCAAAAAAAATTTAAATAATACACACAACTTTTTTCTTCTTGCGCAATAACTAATTGACAATTCAACATTATCTCAAAACAAAATTAATGAAATACAATCAGATATAAAATGTCTTCCTCAGGATCATTTGCTTCATTACCATGATTCCAAAACTTAGTGTACTGATCATCACCAACCAGATTTAAAGAGCTGAAAACCAAGTACAAAGAACTACTTTATCTGTTATATATTTTATATATATCATTATATTTCGGTTCGGTTTTACATTTAGGAAATTCGGTTCGGTTTTTGGTTCAGTTCAATTAACCCTAGCCTTCAACCAAAAACTGAACCAAACAAATTCGGTTCTCTATTTTTAGAACCAAAACCTATCCAAAGACTATATAACCCAAACCAAATTGACCCAAAGTCGGATTGGACCGGTTCAGTTTTGGTTTTAACCAACCCAAGTTGCAACCCTACCTACAATAGCACCCGACAACACTCAAGCGCCCATGACAGAAATTTTGTATTTTTGAAATATACCTAATTTTTTATTATAAAATTGTTTTTATTGAATTCCAACTCATGTACCAATAAGATTAGGATGTTTTGAAAATGTTTGCACAGGCCATTGATTTATTTGAATTTTTATAAAGAATTTGGATACGTTCTACTAAAATGGCTTTTATTCAAGTTCATCATACCAAATCCTTTTTTTTAACTTAGTTTGATTTTATTAATTCCTACACTTGTATTTGACCTATCTAAAAATGTTTCCATGGTTGTTTTGGCAGAATTATGATTATTTTTTTCGTGTACCTTGGAGTAGTTATTTCCTCACTCATGTAGCTTGAGTTTGAGATTTGTTTTCCTCTATGTATCTGAAGCAACCTGATTGTCCCAACGAGAGGATAGAGAATGCTCCAGTTCATGATCCTGTTTAGTAAGATCTTCCACATTTCTGTGCACATTGCCAAATACCTCCCAGTTCCAAGATTTGAGAACACCCTTCAGAATTTTCAACTTTTTTTCAAGAATACACAAAGAGGATCTAGACATTGAAGTGCCCCAACACTCAGAAACAACCTCTTTTAACCCATTATGAGACATCCACATCTTTTGGAACTTAAAAACTGAAGGAGAGAACAAACTCGTATTTTGATGAAGAAGAATAGGACAGTGATCTGAACACAATCTTGCCAAGTGAAGGACTTAAGTTGTGGTGAGATTGGTCATACCTTGGGAATTAGAGAGATTGGCGGCAAGAGGCAGCAACTATAAATAGTGGCTATGTTTTGAAGGGGATTTGTTTGGCCGATTGAAACTAGAGTGTTCTGGAGAATTGAGTGAAGAAGATCTGAGCTAGGGTTGAAGGAAACCTCAAGAAGAAAGGCAATCAGATCTGGGAGGAGAGATGTCCAAGTTAATCTAAGGAGGAGAAGAGAACCTCACGGCTATTAATCATTGCGTAATTCAAAGGTTGTCGCTCAGATCTGTTGCAGATTAGGTAGGTTTGGTTTGATTCGTAAATTGGTTTCCAAACTCAGTAAAATCCGTTGGAAATAAACTTAGTAGATAAGATCTGGTGATTAAATGGAAATTGTATGAATTTCAGTGAAACAAGGAGGAATTATTGCTGTGGAATTTCGGATCTGAGATCTTTGAAAGAATTAAGTTCGAATTGGAGATACAGAGGTAAGTAGCATCCTTCCATCTATGATTTACAATTTAATTTTTGTTCGAAGTACGTTTATTTCTGTTTTGGAGAAGAGAACAGTTGTTCGTTCATATATTGTAAAACCACTCAAATGTTGAGGAAGACTCAACTTAATTAAATCCAAAAGTATGTAATTGAATTATTAGGTTGCTATAGAAGAAAATTTAAGTGGTTTGGATGAGAGAAATTCAGACAGAAGTTTTGAATTAATTAATTCAGATAATGGAAAATTGTCAGATAACGTAAATCATAGGTCAGGTGACTAGGTTAAAAATGTATCTAGTCGCCCAGGTGAAATTTTAAGGGGTCGCCTAGGCAACCAGGTGAAATTGTAAAGAGGTCACCCAGGCAACCAGATAGGCGCCCAGGCGACCTAGCCTCTCATAATTAATAGATTGCAATTTTTAGATTCTTGAGCAGATTTTTATGATTAGAGTTTTGAATAAAATCAAATTGATGTTAAATAAGTGTTTTAATTAATTAGAATTAAATCCAGTAGGAGATTGTTTTTGTTCAATTAGTTGTAGAAAATAAGTTCTAAATGAGAATTGGTCCTAGTTGTTGAACTTTAGTGAATTTAGGTTTCATTTTCTGATTAATGTTAATTTGGAGTTCTCTACAGTGAATTAAATTACTCATCAATGTGTTAAATCTCTGAAGTGATTGGATTCAAGTTTTTAACTCTAGTTTGAGAATATTTAGCCTAATGTGGTGTTCCTAGCAGATTTAGATTAATTGTTCTGTTTACATCTTTGAACTTATTTATATACTGTTTTGATGATTGAAGTTGATATAAAAGACATGAAATTAAGGTTCTTTATGATGGAATGGTTTTAATCGCTCTTGACTTACGATTTTATATTAAGTATGTTCGTCTACATGATAATATTGTTTAAAGTTATTTTGGGCGAGACTTCATGTGGATCCATAGTCTAATTAATAAATGGAACTTGTCCATTTTGTTTGAATTAAGTTCAATTTTTCCTTAGTGCGTTTCCTCCATGATGGAGAGGCCTTCTATAAAGGAGTAGCTGCAGCAACTCCATTTCCACCATGAGGGTGAGGTCATTGTATTTTCTACCATGAGGGTGATGATATGGATATTTGAGATGTTGCAATTGTTCTTAGACTAGATTGTTTGGAATTCTAGGTCTTAACCACACAAAATAGTGAAATTTCACAAGTCCCACCATAACATATTATTTTGAGATTAATATCGTTGTTTGGATTTGTTTTTACATGATTATCTGATTTATGACAGATTTATTTGGATTATCCGTGTTTATTGTTATTGTTAAATGTTTATAACTGATCCATGTTTTATAACTACAAAATGAGTTTAAGCATGCATGTGCTATTTGCTAGGATATTTGTATTTCATTCGTTTTTATTTTGTTTTCAGATCTCGGCGAGGATGATATACAAAGGGTAGATACTCCTGCTGATTACCTAGAATACAAGGAGGTCGCCTACTACGTGGAGTAGTATTAGCATAGTATTGATTGTAGACTTTTGTTAGAGTTTTGTTTGATATTGTGAGTAATCAAATAATGTTGGATATTGATTTATTTGGGATGGTGACTGGTAATAGTTGGCTTTGATATTAATGAATTGATGTTTGTTCATTGTATTTTCATGCTTTCCTTTCCTTTGATATAGATTCTACGAATTTTAACTAACACTTTGGACCTGAGTTATGGATTCATTGCGTATCCGGGGTGTTACAATGCAAAATTGATGAGAGAAGGGTCTTGCTTTAGTTGCAATGAACGGTACACCCTAGGGCACTTACGCAAGACGCCACAAGCTTTTTTGATGGAAGAAGTAGAAGTGGCAGTGGAAAACAGGTTGGAGCGTGTAGAGAAGTAAGGGATTGAAGAAATACTAAAAATTTCTGTTCATGCCGTATCAGTGTAGTCTAACCCAAGAGCTATGTTCATTGAAGCCAAAATAAAGAAGCACTCGATGATAGGGTTGGTGGATAGTGGGTGTAACTCCCCGGATCCGTGTTGTTCATTAAAGATGTAACACGTCTCACGGAGTGTTATGTATGGGCCCACTTTTCATATACTAACTCCAAATAATAACATGGAACATACACATCAGAATGCGGAAATTTAGAACTTCTATTTAAGCGTGGGAATTAATCAATCATGAAAGTAATTATCTCTAATCGATATTGATACCAACAAATCCTAACCAATTACAAGTTTTTAATAGTTCCAAATTCATCAATATAACCTACAAAGTCTATGGAAGGTAGTAACCCTCCTCTCTATACAAGTCTACAGGTTCTACCCCAATAGTCAGATACTCACCAAGAGTATCTGAAAAACAAAACAAAACAAAACAAAACAAAATGTAATGAGATACGAATATCCCAGCAAGCAACACATGCATGCTAAAACAATTTATTAGATTTCTAAAATCATGCCACGATGAAGATATTCCATAATAAACCAATTTCAATACAAAAGCATTTCGTGAAACCAATGTAATCACGTTAACACCGATAATCAATCTTACTATTTACATTCAAATTAAACCCAACTTAGGTTTAATTTAATTTTCCCAGATCTAATAATTATTTAATAAATCTATTTAATAAATTAGGTAATTGGGAGAGTAAGTTAAATATGAAGTTTGGGAAAGATAGATATTAATCCAAGTGTGTATTATTGCCAAGAATACTATAGAGAATAAATTTAGAAATTTTAGAAGAAATCCAACGGGTAGATATGAAATTATCAAGAGAAGGATATTTTGGTCAATTACTACTAATTATTGATAAATAATTAAATAGATTAATTAAATTATTATTAGACTTGAAAATAATGTTAGACCTAAATTGGGTTTAAATTTATTATTAATAATGATATTTATAGCTTGATAAGTGAAAAAGGGCATATTGGTAATTATAGTTAATTAGGAGCCTTAAGTTGAGGAGAACGAGGAGTTTTGGGGAGTTTTTGTAATACTTAAAAATAGGGGAAATAATTAGCACGAAAATGAAGAAAAATAGAAGTTTCTCTTATTTAGAATTAAGAGAAGGAGTTGTAATAGATTATGAAAGCTTCTAAGTGAGATTAGGAATCTTAGTGGGGTTAATTAGAAAGTTTCAAAACCCTATTAGGACTTTTATTTTAGGTGAGCCTATAAAAAGGAAGCTTTAGGGAGGAGTTAAGGTTTCTTCTAATTAAATCATATAGAGGAAAAAGGAGGAGAAAGGAGGGCTCTTACGTTTCGAGATTATAGACAAAGAAGGTGCTGCAGAAATTTTTGACCAGCATTCATCAAGGTACGATCTAGAAAGATTCAACCGTTGGATCGACCTCAAATTTGGAGGTTTTGTTTATGACTGGTGGGGATTCAATCTGAACGGTGCAGATGGTTTTTGAAGGTCTCTAGAGTGGTGTGATAGTAGCAAACTCTCAGCGGTAACTTGAACAGAAGGATTTTACGTTTTGAGGCAAATAGTAACACCCCGTTTTGTTTAATCATTGCATGATTTTAGGGTTAACCGTTAGGGTTTGATCTAGAATTAATGGATGATGCTAAATCATGTATTTTACATAATATATTTTGTAGGCTTATTGATCATGGATAAAGTTTATGAAATCTGTTAAGTATGCTTTCTAGTGTTGATTTTTCTAGGGTTTTGATTTAGATTTGTGGTAAACCTGTGTTCTGGTTTGTTTAGAATGACTTAATATGATTTATAGATGATACTATATGTATTAGAAGTGGTTTAAATTGTTGGACTCATGTTTTAAAGGATTAAAAGAAAAAAATTACAACAATCGGATTTCCAGATTTTGCCGCTATTGGTTGAGCGCCTGATAGGTCGCTCGAGCGACCATGTCAAGCGTTTCACCTGTATTATTTCTATTATCAATCGCTCAATACGATCGCTTGAGCACTTTGTTGAGCTCTTGTTTTGTTCCGTATTGTTCTGTTTTGTTTCAAAAGCAGCTAGATAGGACTGCTTGAGCGCCCAACCCAGATTTTATGATTTTGGGAAATATACCTAGATTTTTATTATAAACTGATTTTTGGACAAATCAAACACATGTGCAAATAAGATTTTGGTGTTTATGAGTCGTTTTCAGTGGTTGATTAATTTTATAAAAATTATACAAAGTTTTGGGTACGTTCTATTGAAATATGTCTTGTTTTGACTTGAAAGAGACTTTTGGTTCTAGAATTTGTTTAAAATCGATTTGGTTGATTTATACACCTGTAAAACATTGTTTTAGATGTGATTCAAGTCCTAGAATTGATCAAAATGCTTTTATAACTGATTTGAGTACATTGAGCCTATGTTTTGAAATATAATGAATTTTGGCAAGAGGTTTTGGATTATTGATTGAATATGGACCAATTACTTTATATACGAGATTTGGATTGTGAGATTTGTTTACCATCTGCGGATGAGGTTTGATTACCTCTTGTGGAAGAGATTTGTTACCTGCTGTGGAGGTGATGTAGTCCGGATTGGATTGCATCCTATAGGGGAGAGACCTCATGTGAGGGAAATGTAATCACGATGGGATTGCATCCTACATGGGAAATGTGTGTGTGAGTTACCACCTGCGGGTGAGACATGTTACCTCCTGTGGAGGAGATGTAATTCTGAGGGGATTGCATCCTACAGGGGAGATACCTCATGTGGAGAAGATGTGATTACTACATGATTGCATCCTACATGGGAGATGGCTGTGTGAGTTACCACTTGAAGGTGAGGAAGTTATCTTTTGCGGGAGAGATGTAGGTGCTATGTGTTCACATTCTACGGTTGAGTTATGCTATCTCCTGCGGGTGTGGCCTGCGGTCTAGAGATGTGCATTCTCCTGCAGAGGAGATGTGGATACTATGTGTTTACATCCTGCGGTAGAGGTAGGCTACTACCTAAGGGTGAGATTTAATTACTAATTATAAATTATTTGATTTCTCTTAAAAAAAAGAGATTGATTGATCGGTTTAGCCATGTTTTGACAAGAACGGTTTTGAAAAGAAATATTAAAATGACATGATTAATATGATGAATTGTTTTGGAAAAACTATTTGTATTAATTTGGGGAAAATTTTGGATTTGATTTATAGGGCTTTGTCTTTTTATTTTAATAATACTTGTAATATTGTTTTGCAACTCATGAATGGTTTGAAAAAGGATATGTGTATATATATAAACTGTTTTCTTTCATGCATGTTGCTACTTGCTGAGATTTTATATCTCATTCTTGCTTTTAAATGTTTCGTTTTCAGGTGATCTTGGAGAGGACGCCTTGGGTTAGTCTGATAGTGGGCCTAAAGTCTTAAGAGTATTCAGAAGTCAAGAGTAGTATATTGATGTAAGTGCTTTTATTCCCTAAATTGATAGTAGGTGATCTAGTAGAGTTTTGGGAGTTAGTTAAGTTTATAGTTTGCCTTTTATTTGAATATTTGATGTAATAGTAAGATAAAAATTCTAATGAATAAATTAAGCTTCCTAACACTTTAATAGCTCTTAATTCTTTATCTTTTGAGTTGATTGTTATGTACCGCTAATTAAAGCCTTGATCCCGAAAAAAAAAAAAGAAAAAGACCCCGATTCGGGGCGTCACACTACAACATCGGAAAAGTCGTTTTATCCTGCAGGCCAAACGTCCTGAAACTTGTTGCATCAAGAGAGTTATTTCATGGAGAGGGTGAATTCGGTTTTAAGGACAATGCATTAAGTTGCATTCCTCAACTAAACCAATAAGTTGTTTCTTTCTTCTCTTATTATATTAATTTTCATTTATATCCATGCTTAATATCTATATATTTTCTAACATGTGAATGTATGTGTTCGAATGTGTGTGCATATACGCCATATATATGGATTCATGTATGTGCTCATATGTGTGTATCTACATGTGTACAATCTTATGTTCATATCTACATGTGTATGTACATATGTGTACATGAAACATATGCATGTGTGTGTACATTTACATGTGCATGTGTGTGTGCATTTATCAGTCATTCAGAATATGGGGAAGAGTTAGGAATGGTTTCCAATGATTTAAGAGAAGATGAGATTGACGTTTGGTATCCACTAACCATTATATGGAGAGGTTATAAACATTACAAGTTTTCCATTGTTCTATTTTAAAAGAACTTTTCATAAATGACAAGTCTATCCTTGTAAGTCTCTAAAACAAGTTTTAATTATATCCTTCAAAATTTGTAAATATTGCAAGCATGCCACTACACTTTTGCAAAATGAGTTTTGAAAATCCAAAACTAATAAGTCTAGTCTTAGAGTAAGACGATAACAAATCAGACATGTGAAATCCAATCCGGTCATCATCATCGCCAACGCCTCCACCATCGTTGACACCAACCGTCGACGAAGAAGAGATCGAAGGCGGTTAGACGCGACTCCAGCAGACGAAGCATAGTCATCGGATATAACGCCGTCGACACTGACCTCGACGTTGTCGACCTATGGAACCAAACCATGAAATCGACGAGAGCATTCAGCAGCGGCCAAGGGCGTAATTTGTTTGGCTTTACTCTCAAGTACTCATTTTCATAATTTACGCTTTCTTTATCATTTGTTGAAGGTCTAGGGTCTCGCCTTGAAGGACCGAAAAAAGGGAATTAGGCCCTCAAATCTGAGAGATCACAAGAGTAAACATGGGTATTGAAACAACAAAACTCCGATCTTGTTGAAAACTATAAGCAGCAGAGTCCGGTAACTTATGAAACTGATCGATCTCGTACATAGTTGTTGAGGGTTCAGCCAGTGAGATCCGGTCAAAGAGTAGACATCAGAGGATGATAGTAGACAGATTAGTCAAAATTTGGCGCATGTGACTAATAACAAGAAAAAAAAAAGGAGAAGATTGGGAGATATGAAGACTCACGGAAGAGAGTTTTTTATTGTGTTTATACAAGGGTTTTCTTTTGTAAATTTGAAATAGTTTTAGGCATGTTTGATATCTAAAAACTTTAAAGTTAAAGAGGTTTTAAATTACACTTTCACTCCTCTTTCTAATTTCCTTTGATATTTTAAAACATTAGTGGCTAATATGTTATATTATAAAGTTCTTATAACTCTATATATATATATATATACTTTATACTATTTAACAATGCTCAAACACTCTCAATCTGTGCCGGTGTTTTTCTTCACCAATACCATTATTAATTTCCTCTCATCTAATGTCGTCTTTTTAGATGATTGCATGTTTAGGCCAATTAAAATCTTTTTATGGTCCTTATGAAAGGATTTATATTAATATGCTACTAATCAAAATCGTGTTTAAAATTATGACTTATCAAAAGCATTTTTGTTTATTTTGAAAACTTTAATCGCTTTTTTATCCATTGTTACCAAACGGGTTTCTCGTCACCTGTAATTGAAAACCAAAAACAGCTGGAAATGTTTATTCAAACTGTTTTTTTTTAAAATATATATATATAGACGTTATCTAAATACACAAAACCCTTCAACTGGGCTTCCATGATCAAGATAACTTCTTATTTCTCCTAGACTTCTTAAACTAATAACTCATACCTGAAGACAACCTTCCACTGCAGAATCCATGCAAGTAGCTTATAACATGAGAAATTAGATATTACCAAGCTATTAACAATCGGAATGTTGGCGTTTATATTGATAAGGATGAAAGTTAACAAGCCCCACATGAAGAAACAACTTGATCTTGTGATTCTTGGTGTAGGAATAGGCATGACAGCAGAATCTAACGAAAAGTTAAGCTGTTGAACCAACTGGAAATTATAGAAGGAAACAAAAGAAACTTAAGGGATAATGACTAGACATTGTAAGATGGTACCCTGCTGCATACAGTAAATAGAGGATAACAACACAACAGATCGAAGAAGCATAATCTTAATCCATTTATCAAAATACAGGCACCTTTGAGCAAGTAGACAGAAAGATCATAAATTTCCACCGCTGCTCAAGGGCGGTTGTTTCACACCAGCTTTAACAATGGCTGCAGTCCAGTAGTCCGGGTTATAGAACCCCATTGACCAACCACCATAAAGCCACACGCTGAGATTGCTTCTTGTTGGCGTCTTTTGATAGTGATCACACCAACCACTTCTCAGAATTGTTGATTCACATGGTAGAATTGAAATATGAGCATCATAACAAAATTTTACAGGGAATCACTACAAAGGAGATATCTCTCAACAAAGTTTGGGGTCTTTTTAGCTGTAAAATTCAGATCAATCAGCTTCAAGTTCATGACAAAACTGCTCTAATCTAACAGCATCAGCATCCAGATCCCGAATCAATGCATGGTTGACTAAACCATCATCTTCACTGGCATGTATCTGTCTGCCACCAAACCTGTATGGATAAAACGAGATGTATAACAAGAAATGACGAGTGAAAGAAACGTTTTAACCAGCAAAAAATAGCAAGAAAGATTTCCTGTCCCATAGGGCCAGCAAAACAAATTAACATCTCTACAAAAATAAAATCAGTTAAAAACACATCCATATGTGCAATAATGAAAGATATCATAACAAAATGCTTACCTCATTGTTTTATTTTTATTTACAAATACATTGATATATATCTTTATGCATACAGGTGTCCATTTCCATTATTGTTTTGTAACTCAATCAGGTATGGCTAGAAAATGGGACACAGCGTTATTCCTACTAACAAACCAGGAAAGAGGAAGATTGGAGTGCATGGGGAACAACAGTTGTGTATGTGCTACTGCATAAATGACAAATTTCAGTATTCATATACCTCCTGTCAAGAAAGCAATGCTAGCTTAATGGTGAGATTTACTGGATTCAAGTTCCAGGACAAATTAAACATCTAGCTAGAAGAAGACCAGTACACCAGAATGTGACTATCACAAAGATAAACCTCAAATTCCATTATACCTCACCAAATGTAAAACTCATCAACAGAAAAATGATACGGTAACAGGGTTGTCTAAAATGAGAAGGTTAATTCTTCAACTATGTACATAGCAACATGTGGCACTGAGGAGAACCAGGTAACTAGATTTTACTTGGGAGTGGGGAGGAACTGCTACATTTTATTATGGTTTTCCACTGTAAGTAATCCCAGCAAAATGTTAAGCAATTTAAGTACCCTTCACCCATTGCATGAGGTAGATGGAGGTTCAGCTTTATGTTTAAAATTTGTCATTCCCACAGCCCCTATATACTAAATTCATTTCATGCTCATGGAGAAAGGATAGAAAGTACCATCTTCCATTCATCAGCTCAATGCATTTTCGAGCATCCTTTTTATCCTTGAACCTGACCAAAACAACACCCTGCGGATGATTCTCACACACCTGCGAGTAGAATGATTGAAAAGAAATAAATATAGAAATCATGTACATAATGTCACAAGAAGTGGTAACGTATAATCATTTCAGCAGGCTAATAAATATTAGATTCCCAAAAAAAAAATGGTAAGAATTTCTTTCCTCGAGTAAGATCTCCAAATATAAAAAGTCTTATCATCCAATCCGTTGGGTGGTCCATCCATCAACTGATTGGCTAGTCGATTGCCCAGTCAAGTATAAAAAATTCACTGATCTAGAGAGCTTCCAGGCAAGTGCACAGGAAAAATCAGCACTTGCCCCCCCTCATGTGGGTGGATTCCCTTCTCATCCTCTCATCTATTTATAATAGAGTTATCACTAACTAGTGTTCCAATGTAACAATTACAATATATATCAGAGATCGGAGGATTAAATTAGGTTTCTAAGTCAATCAAAAAAAGGTAATGTATCAAATTTCCCATCACAATGCTTGATTGATTACCATTATCAGGTATAATAACAGTTTTCAGGTGTTAAAATGAATAAGAAAAAATTACTTGAAGGTTCAACCATACATTAGAACTTCATTAAACCTGTTCCACTCCCACACTATTTAGCGTGTTTGAGATGCTAGTGATGACCTAACTGAGAGAATCCCCACAGCTTATTTCTTGGATAATTAGTATCACAAAAAGAATTTTATACCAAACAAGTCCCACCAATTATTATAACCATCCAATAAGTGGATATTTATTTTAATGATTTTACAATTTTTGTTAGTAGAATTCATTGATCACATGCTGCTGAAGAAAACATCCGACACAAAATTAGCAAGATCTTCTTGGTGTTTTTATCCAGAAATTATCCAAGAAAAGCCTAAGGCACACCTCATAAAGAGAATCAATTGACAAAACAAAAACAAACTTAGATATAGAGAAATTGCATCTTATTAGTGATTAAACAGAATCTGGAAATTTTTATTAAAAAAGTGGCTTTGTAGAACAGCCAAAGAAAATCGTCAAGCTACAAAATATCATAAGATAATATCCTTGAGAGCATAACAATCTACAAGCCAAAAATGAAAATATAACTGCATTCTGCAACATAATTTACAGCTTCAAATCACACCTGGTTTGTTTCAGTCATCTGAATGGCTCGGTAAAAATGTTTTGCTAAGTACTGAAAAATATCAAAAGTTGATCTCACATTCACAGAAATTTTATCATATTCAGACTAAAGAAATATAAACACCACATAATGGTGTTTGATGGTAGAACAGGTCTCTAACCTACCATTCTGGACAGCATTTACTCCCTTACATATCAATATAGACAACAAGAAACTTTCTTTAGAAGAGTCCACAAATATCATGAATGCTTGAATATTTCAGCATAAGTTACATACGCTCAAATTTGAACATACCTTGACTAAGTCCACAGGACCAAGCTTTATACATTCCTCTTCAACATCTGCCTCCAATTCCGAACGTAGATTTTCATCAGACTGTAAGCATAAGAACAAAGTAAACACTAAGTTCCATATAGAAGTCAAAAGTTCCCAGTAAATCAGAAAGATTATAAAATCAATGTTCAGAAACCAAAATAATTAATTACAAAGAGTCCCTAAGCATTACGGGACCAATTTCTGCAGGATCAAGATCATTTACCCTCATTTCAGCAGGTGTGAACATGTAACGAAGAATAACGGTAGCTGGAATTGACATCTTTGCATCATCACGGCCACCTAAATCCAAATAGTTAGAAAAACAGGGAAAAAAGAAAACAAAAATGGTACAAAGGCAGATTTCTAATGGAAAAAAATCATATTAGAAGACAAGATATTTGAAGACTTCTCAATCTTTACTTTGACAAGTTAAATTCTGTCAAACCGTGTGGTGTGCGTCAATGTTCCAGATATCAATTTTTTTTTAAATGGTTATGTAATTTCATTATGCTGAAACAAGCTGAACACCATGCACACAAAAGGTAGCCATCAAGTCATCCAAGATAAACAGCTTGCCTCCTAAAATACAATAAAAAAGGATTTGACCACAATCATAACAAAATCATATGTACAAAAATAAATAAATAAATAAAATAAAGATAAACCAAGATATAAGAAGACATCCCCTGCACACCATAAGAAGAGCTCAGTCATTTCCCCACTGAGTTCAGTTCAAGCATGTGGCACACATGAGTTCAGTTGAAGTATTTGTAAAATCCCGAATTTTTAATTTTATTAAAAATTGGATTTTATTAATAAAGCCTATTGATCATGTATTAATTGATTTAAGAAAGCGAGAAAGAGTTTAAATTGAAAAAAAAATTTTAATGAAAAGAAATTATAAATTTTAGATTAGTGGTTAGGTTGTGTTTAATTGATATTGTAGAAAGGCATAGAAGCAAATGTTCATGTAGTTTTAATTTACTAAGACTTTGATTGGTTGACAATGTAGAATTGGGTGGAGTGACTTAACATGTTAGCCACTAAATTCATTAAGTAGTTCAGATTGGTGATTTGTCGGTTATTCAATGGTGGAGCATCTAGGGGATCATGAGGTTAATTATAGAATTTTCAGAAATTAAATGAGGAGAATTTAGTAAATATGATAAGTGATTTTATTATTAAATTAATGGTAATAATTAGTAGTAGATCATGTAATTTATCTAATGGTTTAGTATTGAATATGTAGTGAAAGATTGCTGGAGTGACACTGCAGCAAATCAATTACGGTTTAAAAGAGTTGGGCGGCAAGAGCTGGAGTATAAAAGGGAGAGGAGAGTTAGAGGGTTTTGTTTGGTTAGTTAGATCTGGAAGCACCTGGGAGGAGTTGAGGAGAGAAGAACCTCAGAAGAAATAGAAGGTTCTGATCTGGTCGACAGATCTAGGGAGAAGAAAATTTGGAGAATTCATCACACGGCTGCTGCTGGTTGAAGTTTTGAAGAAGAATTGAATTCAGAGAAGTTGTGATCCTTGGAATATTTCGAGAAGATCATAGTGTTTACTGGTAAGTGAGCTCCCAATTTCAATTTCGTGGCCTATACCAAGAGAATTTTTGGTTTGGATCGGATTTAATCAGATCTGGAACTGATTTGATGAAAACAGGGGGAAAAGTGTTGAGAATAGTGAGATCTGGAGTTATGAGACCTTAGGACTTCAGGATTGAATTGATTCGAGCTTCCTAGAGGTAAGTAGCACCTTTCCAAACTAATTCGTGCTGGTTTTCAAGGTTTAATTGCATTGAATTCGAGTTTGAGTGTTGAAAATTCAGATTTGGGCATTTTTGAGTTATTTGAAGAACTGTAGATCTGATTTGATTTATATAATAAATTGTTGTTGAATCATTTAGAAAGTATTTATTAATGATTTAGAAGATGTTTCCATAGTTTAGAGTAATTAAATTAGGTTTTGGTAGTTAAATTTTCGAGAAAACTCCGAAATTCACATTTCTATTCGTAACCTGAATTTTGGCCTGAAATTAGCCTAGCGCCTGCAATATGGCTTGAGCACCCAGCCTGTGTTTTCTTAAATTCTCAGAACCCGAAAGTTCAATTTCTAGACAAGCCGAGCGCCCGACAGGAGGCACAAGCGCCCACTTGAGCGCCATGACAAAAAACCTTGATTTTCCCAATTTGAAGTGATTTCAACTATGGAATTGTTTTTAATCAAATCCAACCTATGTACAAATAAGATTTAAGTATTTAGGAAGTGCTTGCACAAGAATTATATTAAAATTCAATATAATGAAGAGTTTGTGCACATTCTACTAAACTAGGTTCTTAAGAGACTTTTGGTTCCAAATTATTATAGAACAAGTTTATTTTGATTCCACCACTTGTAACGTTTCTCTAAGATCATTCTTAAGGTGTCTCTAAAGGCCAATTATAATAAAGAGTTCATATTAAATATTTGTCCACCTTTTTCCCTAAATTAGTACACTTTGGGGGTTTTAAAATGATCTTATGTTCCCAATTTAACTGGTAAGGATCTTAAGGATTTCTACCTATGTAATTCTCATATCCAAACTAGTTGGAAGTAATTAATTCTCTTAGAACATGTTTCTGGGCAGATTTGAGAAATCGGTGTTTTGAACTATATCTTGAATCACTTTGGTTTACATTGGATTTGATTGTAACTTGCATGGGATTTGTTTTCTATAGATTTGGATTATTGGTTTTATTTCTTGAATGATTTGATATACTTCTGGTTTGGATAATGTTATTCGCCTTGAAAGGCATGAACTTGTGATCCTCCATGATGGAGTGGATTTGGTCATGATTGACCCATGTTTTGGATTGAACTTATTTGGTTACTTGCTGATTTGGTGACAAGCTATTTGGTCTAGCTTGCCTTGGATCCATGACTTAAGCTTAGTAATGTGATGCGCTGACTGTATTGCTGTAATTGCATGACCTTGAATGTTGCCACGACCGGTGTAGAGCAGCTCGAAACCCTTAGTAGGCCGGATTGTCAATGCCGAAACCCGGAGTAGGCGGGCATTGGATGACAAAACCCTGAGTAGGCCGTCATTTCAGAGTTTCAAAACCCTGAGTAGGCCGGAACTGTGTACATGGAGATGTGGATGCCACTCTGGCATGCTGAATTACCCAATTAAAGTGAACTACATGAAATTGGCCTATGTTGAGACTTGATTTGACACGAGATGTTTTGTTAGCTGGTTTATCGGTACTTGTTTATTACTGTATTTGGTTTATTGGTATTTATATCTCTACCGCCGATGTAGAGCAGCACCGATACTATGAGTAGTTCGGTGTTGTCAATGCTGAAACCCGGAGTAGGCCGGCATTGGATGACGAAACCTGTAGTAGGACGTCATTTCAATATCCGAAACCCTGAGTAGGCCGGATATACACATGGAAGCATGGATTTGACTATAATGTGGCCATTGTCTATGTTGACACTTGTTATGATCAAAGATATATTTATTTGGGTTGTTTTTGGAATATTGGTTTCAGCGACACGTTGTTACGTGGTTATAATTGGTTTTATGGTTATTCACGTGAATTGATATCGATACTACTGATTTGATTTACATGATGGAATATACGGGTTTGTATCATATTTGATCGCTAGATTATCGTTGGATTATTCGGATTATCAGTGTTACCATCACTACTGTACATTTTATAATTGATTCATGTTTGATAAATATGAAAAGGTATTTGAGCATGCATGTGCTACTTGCTGGGATATTCGTATCTCATTCCGTTTTGTTTTGTTTTCAGCTGCTCGTGGAGAGAACGATACTAGAGGGTAGATGCCTAGATTATGTGAGTTTAGTCTCTGAGATATGGTAAAATATATTGAGTTGGGTTTTAGTTGACTCCGATTTTATGTTATCTGTTTATTTCATGTTTTCTTTCACTCTGATATATCGATCCTGTGTGAAAAATTAACCCTTTGGAAACAAGTTACGGTTTTATTACATAACTCGGATCCGGGGCGTTATAGTATTGATATTGAAAGCTGTATAGATCAATCAGCCTTCAGCTCCAATACTGATATGTATTGGCCCCAATCTGTTTCAGCCTGAGATGTTGGGTAGAATCAAGGGCCTTTCCAAGTACCCAACAACACATACTGCTGTACGGCACGAATTGGGTTGATTCATTACTAAAATGGATTGACTGACCTATCAGTACAATATACTGAAAATAGAGCAAACTACTGTCCACAAAAGTTATACATCAAGCTACCTGAACAAAAAATCTAGCCTCCAACATGCAGCAATAAGGATTAAACTTAAGAGTCCTCACAGAACAAAGAAAATTTGACAACTTGAGAGTAGCTGAGAAACACAGGATCGAAGAAAAAGAACCCTGGAGGTTATCTCAAAACCATCTCTGCACTCTAGACTTGTTCTGGGATCTATGCATCACCAAATAACTTCAAAGTCAGCCAAAATGGAAACAAAGGGACAATGAAGAATTAAGCAATCCACTAAATCCATCTGGAACCGTAAATGGAGCATCTATTTGTTATTAACAATTTTGGAGTCAAATGATCCGCTGGCGAAATCTTGCTCCAGATTTTTATCCACACTAAATGAAACTTCTAATGGTATGGCCTAATCCAAATCAACTTACCTGGGAAAACACTGTTTCTTAGGTATCAACTATAAAATGAAATATATAACCATGAATGAACCACTTCTACTCCAAATTGAGTATATGACTTCTACTCCATTAAGTATATCTTGACCTAACCATGAATGAACCACTTCTACTCCAAATTGAGTGTTTCTTTTCTGCCAAACCAAGCTGATCTGCTAATTTAATCAGACCCAGAAATGCAAACCACATTACAATCATATAAATGCCTCATGAAACCCAAGGAAACCCAAATTCCATGACCTTATATTCCCCGATCAGAGTGTCTTAACTTTCAGCTAGTTCAAAGATGTTGACACAAGCCCCATTCAGGGGCCTATAGCTAAACCAACTATGCTCCGAAAGTTGAACAAAATTTTCAAAAACCACCATAAAACTGATGCTTCATTGAAAAAAGAATTACATGTATACAACTTACCAAGAATAGTATCCTATGTCATGTCTATTATAAAAAGACATTCAGCTAGAACTGCTCCCTTCCCTTTCCAAACCTCCAAAGCCACTTCCCTTGCAATGTCCTCTTGAGGAGTGCTAAAGATCCAAACCCTAAAAACTCACTTATCTTTTTTTGATGCCCCAAAATAATACGTTGGGCAGACACTTTGAACAAGATTAATAAGTGTGAACAAAATCACAAAAATTATAAGGCAAAACAACCGCTCCTCCTCCTCATGTTCACACTATGCACAATAAGGAAGGTGAGTCTGTATGATTTCTCGTAGTATTTGGATGTCATGAAACAACTAATTGCAAAGGGATTGAATTCATATTGAATCAGACTCCAACATCCTCAGATCCATTAACATTTTCCTACTATCCATGAATCCAAAAGATTGTGGTTCTTTCTATTAGCATATTCTTTCTTCCAAAGCCCAATAAACAAAATAGCAAGTAGGAATTTCTGAAGCCCATAGTCTATTCACAGAAGTTATTATGGCAAATTCAGGCTTAGCTTGAGAGGCAATTTTAATCTTTCTCATTTCTGAATAGTAAACCACATTGAACTGTTTACAGAGGTAATTTTAGCCCATAATATAAAAATTTTCAAAATCTAATGTAATAGATAAATTTGTAGGTCTATAAATATTGGGATACAGCACTAAAAATTAATACTTAGGACATTTCTAAGGTCTGGGGCTTAAGAATTCAAACAAGTCCTCCATCCTATATTATGCATCATCTTTGTTTTCCTTTACTTCATTTCAATTTTCAATCCATTATAGAGTGGCGCTTGATTTTGCTTTTAACTCGTAGTATCCAATAGGATTTAGCATTCCAATCATGATTCATGAATAGTCTGCTTCAAATAGAGAATCATACGAGTCTTCACTTAGCATTCAAACCTTTAGATTAAGATCTGACTACTGGATTATATGTGCAATACTACAACTACATAATTAAAAAATGATGAAAAATAGAAAGGCATTAGGCTGGGTAGTTATTAATCGGGGCATCAAAGTCTTCAAAAATTGTAAAGAGGATTCTCTTTGGGTGAAAAAAAAAAGTGCCAAGCTAGAATATGACCTTTTCAGTTTATAATGTGTCATTGATTTGGATCTTAGAATTCTCATAACAGTAGGACATATTATCACAGTAAGGTAAGTGACATTCGACGTTGTACAGTTAGACATTGCTCTTCTTATTTAGAATCACTGCATACTTTTTAGAAGTGAAGAGGGGTTAGAATTGTTTGAAATTAGTTTGCTTATGTTTCATTAAATATTTAAACAAAAGCAGACAAAAAGCCTTTAACATCGAGAGAATCTAAGTTGCAATGACATCTAGGATTTTGTAATCAAGGATTGTGTTTTCTTGGCAAGATATGTACAACAGTACATGGATTAGAGGACTCATAATCCACTGTGGTGCTACATACAGCAAGCATCTCTTGGACTCTCCTCCTAGAAGCTTTTTTAAGCTTAATATGTCTAGGTGTTCGCTGGGAAATCGTTCCATTTATATTTTGGGCAAACATCCATAGGCCCATACACCTGTCCTTCCTTAAAAAAACTTGCTTCTAATCAAAAACCTAATTCGTGGTTTGCCCCATGATGCTGCCAATATCTAGAACAGATTTCATCTCCTAATAGAGTTTAGTCCCACCACATAATTCAATCATCACTAAACCTTTACCTTCAGAATTTGTGGCTGCACTAGGTTATCTTTGCAAAACCATTTGGCTAAGATAAATCAGAAAATTTGTTAATCGTACTTTTCTTGCAATATATCATCTACTAGGAAAGGTTTAGTGATATAAATGGGGACGATATATCACCTACCAGGAGAATCGCAAGGTAGTATTCCAGCTCACAGGGAAATTTGGTGGTGGAGTGATGTAGTCCAAGAAGATACAAAAAAGAAAAGACATTATTTTAAAATTTGGCAAAAGCGTAAAACCCAAGAAAACTTTAGAAAGATATAAAAATATTAAAAAAGAAACCAAGAAGAAAGTTAGTGAAGCTAAAAACCATGCCTATGACAACTTGTATGAAGTACTAAAGAAGGTGAAAACTTTATTTATAAATTAGCAAGATTTAAAGAAAGGAACACGAGGGACTTAGATCAATTCAAATGTATTAAAAGTGAAAATTCAAAAGTTCTGGTAAAATATGAGATTAAAGAAAGGTGGAAAAAATATTTTAAATGGGGACGATATACAGAGACCTGGGTTCTGAAGAGATGACAGCAATAATGGAACTAGAGAACAACCCTATATTCGTAGGGCTCGAGTTGTAGAAGCTAAAGATGCTCTGGTCAAAATGAGAATAGCAAAAACCTTGGGCCCAAATGGCATCCCTATAGAGGTGTGGAAGTGCATTGGAGATATTGGTATCATATGTTTGACTAAATTATTTAATGAAATTTTAAGGACAGGGAAAATGCCAAATGTTTGGACAAGTAGTAAAATAATACCAATATATGAGAATTAAGATGTAAAGGAGTGTGCAAATTACCATGGCATTAAATTACAGGTCACAATATGAAAATGGGGGAAAGAGTGATTGAATATAGATTAAGGCTAATAACAAGAGATAGAAAACCAATTTAAATTTATGCTTAGAAGTTCCACTATCGAAGCTATAATTTTACTTAGACGGTTAATAGAAAAGTCTAGAGAAAAGAAAAAAGATTTGCATGTGGTTTTTATTGATTTAGAAAAAAGCATATAATAGGCTTTCAAGAGAATTAATTTGGTAGACTTTGTATAAAAAAGGTGTATTGATGAAATATATTGATGTAATGAAGTATATGTATGAAGGAGACAACTGCAGTGAAAACTTAGTAGTGAGACAACTGATCTTCCGATAAATATAGGTTTCCATCAAGGGTCAGATATTAGCCCTGATATTTTTGCCTTAGTTCTGGATGAGCTGGCGAGTCATATTCAAGATGAGGTGTCTTGATGTACGTTATTTGCAGATGATATAGTATTCCTGAGTCACACTAGAAAAGAAGTAAATATTAAACTAGAATTGTTGAGATATACCTTAGAACCAAAGGGTTTTGAAATAAGCCATGTGAAGACTGAATATATGAAATGACCTTTTGATACAAATAATAAAGTAACAAAACTACTTTTTATGGGTAATAAAACTATTAGAATTGATGGGTAATAATAAAATAAGTAATAAAAATATTAGAATTGACAATCAAGATATCCCTTTAAGTAATAAGTTCAAATCTTAGATCAATGGTACAAAAAGACGGAGAAATTAATGAAGAAGTTGCACATAGGATTAGAGTTTCTTGGCTTAAGTGGAAGGGTGTATCTAGGTTTTTGTGTGATAACCATGTTCCACTTAAATTAAAGGGTAAATTGTATAAGACAACAATTAGACCAGCTATGTTGTATGGTGCAGAATGTTGGACGGCAGAAAATTGATATATTCAAAAGATGAGTGTTACCGAGATGAAGATGCTAAAATGAACTTGTGGCAAAACTATGAAAGACAAAATAAGAAATGAAGACATTCGAAAGTGATTAAAGATGCATGCATCACGGATAGAAAGTAGAATAGTAGGTTAAGATGGTTTGGTCATGTAAAGTGGAGACCAAAAGATGCACATGTAAAAAAGTGTAAGAGTATGCATATTAAGGACCTAAGCAAGTAAGAGGCAGACCTAAATAGACATGGATGAGTCTATAAAACAAGATCTACAACAATGTATATTAATTGAAAATATGATTTTTTATAGAGTGGGATGGAGAGACAAGATTCGTGTAACCGACCCCACTTTAATGGGAACTGAATTATGGTGATGATGAACTCCATATTTCCAAACAAGGTATCTTCCTATGATCTTGATAATTGTAGGCTGCGTATCAATGTCATTGAGGGACATGACATTGACAAGTTCAAACTATAGATAGCAAACATTGTTGAGATACATGCAATTAAAAAATCCATGATCTATCCCAATGATCTTCAGATTTCAGAGTACACACCAAGGTTTTCTATAGTAATTATATTCCCCGAGGGAAGTGAACATGGTGAATTTTATACAGATCTAGCATGATACAAATTGATCTGATCTTCTAATCCACCAATCTGGATCCAAGACATGTAATTTCACATTTTTGTTCAAACTAATTCATATTTGAATATGTAGATAAGTATATTCATTGTTATTCGATCAACTACATGTCAAACTCAGATATACGCACAAGCCATTTATATCCCTATCTTGCCTTGATTGACCCATAAACAAGTTTAAGGTAAATAGTCAGTCAGCATCAAGAAGTAGATAAATAAACCTGATCACAGCATCTGGGAAATAGAGTTCACCTAAAGTTGAATTAACCCAGAAAATTACATTTGAATGTGAACGAAACTTCAAAATGCCAAGCATCTTCAAGAATGCATTGTAAGAACATCAATGACAAGGATAATTCATCACTAAATCATTTCATTTTTCCTCTTAAATGATCTTCACAAGCAAAATTGAACATAATAAAACATTTTACTTGGGTGTAACTTTAAGACAAGAACTTACCCCAGCCAAGTATCTTATTTTCGACCTTCTTGATTTTCTTTTTTTTATTTTTGTCTGTCGTTTTTGTTATAAATTTTTCACCTGCACAATATTCAAAGGTTCATCAACATCCTTGATAATAATAGAAATAATATTGGGTCAGTAAAACTTAGAAACATCTCATACACGCTTAAGTAGCATAGAGAAATAGATGAAAAAATAAACTATCAAATATCTACTTCATATAATAACATACAGCAGATTTATAACTTGACAATACCTTTCTGCTCAAACTTAGCTTGTGATACAGACATAGGAATCTTGCCACCAGGACGTAGAGGTGTCCCATCCAAAATTTGGGTTGCCAAAGCAACAGAAGGTTCCTAGTAAATGGGGAAATGAAATGAACTAAGATTCAGAATTATTCAATATCATTATCATCATTGCATCATCACAAAAATTACCTTTAAGTATGACACTAGCGCATCTCCCTTCTTTCTGCCCGTTTCTTTGTCAACATAGATTTTTACACGAGGTTTTTTTGTCTCTGGGTCCTAAAATGTATACATGTACCAGTCAGATGGAAAATAAAAAGATCATCTGGCCCCAAAGCATAAAAGACCATATGCAGGAGACCTCAATAGAAGTATTTAAACATCAATACACATTTTTAAATCATTAAGGAATATGAAAGCTAAAGAAAATTAAAAGCAACATATAGACATTATTAACTTTTGTTAAAAAAAACAAATGATTTATGTAGCTTTGAACTCTGCTGTGTAAGGAAGTAGCTTTTAACTCTTTTAGACAGCTGCACTTGCATTTACTGATATTCTAAGGTACAGAGGTATTAACTTTTGTTAAAACAACAAATGATTTATGTAGCTTTGAACTCTTTTAGACACCTGCACTTGCATTTACTGACATTCCAAGGTACAGAGGTATTAAATTTTGTTAACAATCAAATCATTTATGTAGAACACAACAGCAACATCAATACATTGAAAAAGTAGCAAATTTGAAGTGCTTATAAAGTTGCAAAACAAACGTGTAAAAGAGCTCCTTCAGAAAACCCAAATGATCTCCGCAGCTAGATCTATAAACTGACCAAACCAAAAGAACAAAGTGAACTACCAGCCTCCACAAACATTCTTGGAAGTATACCATCCATAGAGTCAATGTAGATGAGTCATGGGAGCCTCTATCGATCTCAAGTTTAGGCAATCATTGTGATTTACCTTCCTTCAAACCTATCAGTTGTCATTCCCAATAGGGCTAGAGAATGTAAATACTTCAAATTTCTTTCAAACCTATGAGTTGTCATCATGATCTCTCGACTTAGTTCCCAAGGGAACACTCATCAAATTTAAGCTTCACCATCACCTGTTGCAAGGTTTCCAACCCAAATAATCACTACGACATATGGTAGATATGCCATAGTCATCCCCTATCTAAACATAGCCGATAATGATCTATCCTAGAATCAGAATATTTTCACAATCATATAGCAACTGCTCTATAATAAAATCAATGATATGCTAACTCCAACTACTCTCATCTTGGGATATTCTTCTATTCCTTTTCACCTAAAAAATTATCCTCATCTGACCCTATAAGGCCAAGGGATAATTAAAAATATTTCCAAACATATCAACCTGCCTTTATTCACCAAAACGAGGAATCTCCATCGATCCAACAATGTCCCACTATTACTTGGCAACACCCAACAAATCCTACTCTATGAAGGAAATAATACCACACATATCTAGCAGCATCACACTAAAGGAAAGGATGATCAATCTATTGTTTTGACACACAAACACATGAAGCATACTTTAATAGTAATCAAGTATTCCTTCCTATTGAAGGATGTCAGAGGTATTAACCTTTTATAGCCTGCCAATCCAAATAAAACATTTGCTTTTGGCTGTGATTGTTTCTAGAACTGACAATATGCAGGTGATGGGAGGAGAAAAACATGTGTCATGTCTAATGTCTTCAAATAAGATATGGTTGAAAACAACCATTTGGACCTAGAGTATAGCCTCTCCTGCAAGAGAGAATGGTTTAACACAGACAATGTTTCAAGAAATTGAGAAGTGAAGCAAGCTCATGCATACCAACCAATCTTAGATATTTATGGAAAGAAAACTTCCAAACCATGATTTCAGAGGATCATAAAGGAGTCTCTGCTACCATAGCATCCTTGTTTTCAAAGAAAGTATAAAGTCCTGGGAAACAAACGGATAACAACACAAACCCACACCAAACGTCAGACCAAAAGTGTGTATGGGATAAAAGAAACAGAGCAAGGTAATATCTTCCCAAGGACTCAATCCAAACATCCCCATCCAATAATTTATAAACCAGCCATTTTCATGGATACTGTATTTTCTTCCTATGGCTTTCCATCTTACTCTCCCTTTCCATATTGAACCTCCAAAGCCACTCACCCAATAATGCAATGTTAGAATAGATTAGCCACTCGAAAGAGGAACTATATATTTTTAGGCAAATTGTATCAACCTTACACAAGCTGCCTTAGCAGACTTACCGGTTCCCTTCTCTTTATTTAAAGTGGTATACAAGGTCACTAAGTTGCTAGATAACTTTCAATTGAACTTTTTTGTTGGAGGAGGCAGATCAAAGAAAGATCTACTCAGACGGGAAATTGTATAACCAGAAAAAGGCAAAAATAGTCTTGATCTGGACCACATCCTCCTTGATTTCAACATCTATAATTGTAACTGAAAATGTTTACCTTCCAAAGGAAGTCCAACACACCCAAGGAGCCACTATGCTATTCTACTTAGACTGAAGCTATGCTTAATTTCCATTTCTGTAGATTTTTGTAATCTATTTGATATTTTTCTGCCTTCCTAGTCATGCCACTAATCTATTTGATATGTCATTTCAGCAATTATTCGGACTCCTTGAGGCTTTGGAACATTGTTAGCATCTATGGGACAGAAATTCGAGCTTGAGAGGGGTGGGCTCCAGTCCATGGAGGGCTGTTATTTCATTGGCACATGGTTTTTATCCTCATGTGATATTTTGCATTGGGTCAAGCTTCAGAGCTCAGTTCTAGCTTGATCCATGGTGGGGGGACTCCCTTATCTCAATTCCTTTTACTCGACTGTTTCAAATATATCTAAACTCTGATACTTATCTGTGTGATGTCTTGTACCTTTCACCCTCAAGTCTAGGGAACTTGAGTTTTAGGAGAGATGTGAGATTGGCTAATTTGAGTAAGTTCTCTTCTTTGCTCGAACTCCTCAACGATGTCTTTGTTAATCCGTCTTTGCTTGGTAAAGGGTGTGGTGTCCCAACCCTTCTAATTCATTCTCTTGTAAGTCATTTTTCCTCCTGAACAGACAGGATAAATTTACCTCCCTTACTCTGTTCCCTTGTCACCTTTTAGGGAAACATGTACTTCCCTTAAAAATCAAGGCATTTTTTTGTGGACCTTGCTTCTATGTAAGGTGAACATCCTCAACATAGGAGCAAATTCGTTGCTATTTCTCCTTACATGCTTTTTGTGTAGATGCTGAGTCGATAAATCCTCTCTTCTTACATTGTAGGTTGGAAGCTCAGATTTGGAACCACCTTTTCAGCTAGTAGAGTTAGCTTGGGTTGTGCTAGATACGGTTTGTGATCGATTCTCACAGTAGAGATTTCCAGGTTTAAGCCATGGAGGGAGGACCCTCTATATAGCTCTATTTTTAGGCCATCGTATGGCATATTTGTAGAGAGAGGAAACTCAAACCTTTGAAGGACGTGTTTACCCTATAGTCTCCTATCTTGACTCCATCTTGGTCACAATTTATTCATTGGGTCGTTGCTATTACCCAGTTTTAGAGGACTGTCCATGGCAAATATTGCTAAAGGTTGGTACCAAGTTTGTTTTGACATATCGTCTTATAGATCAGGATGTATTTCTTGGCTTCCTCCTCAGGTAAAATCAAGCTCAATGTTGATAGATAATCTTTGGGAAATCTCAGTAGAATTGTAGTGGGTGGAGGTTTTAAGAATAATATAGTGGATACTCTCATCACTTTTTCGGAACACATGGGAGTTGAAAATTCAGTCCATGAAAAGGTGCTAGCTTGCCTTACAGGCCTAGGTATGCTAAACAACAGGGTTTTCAAGACTTGGTTTTGGAGGGGATTGTGCTACCATCATGGCATGGATGTATGCAAATGAGAGGTGTCCATGGCATCCTTAGCACACTATCAGGAGGGCTTATAGACTGGTGCTAGAGTTGAATACTTTATTCAACCTAGTACCTCAATCTGCTAAGAAGGTGGCTGATAACCTTGCAGAAGCAGGAGCAAATAGGGAGGTAATGGTTGTGGATGGTTTCCCTTGAGTTATGATAGGGAGGCCCAGTGTTGGGCATGTATTTTTGTGTATGTCTGTAGGCGTGAGGTGAAGCTGCGGTACTTCTGTTTTATTCTTAATGATATCCATATTAAATTTTTTTTTTAAATTGTTTCCAAGTAGAAGAATGGTTGACAAACAACCAACCAAAAAAGAGAGGAAAGCGACATTGACTGCATTGTGCCATGCACGTGCGCATTATGTTCACACATGGAATGCATTCAAGACTTGAAATATCTGCAATAAGTAAAATGAGCAGCATATAGGTGCAAGAACAACTCCAAGTAAGCTCGCAAGAACAACTCCAAGTAATTTCAAACATAGAAATGTGTTCTTGTGCTAAGAACAATGAATTTCATGCCCAATTTTATTTACTACATAATATACATATAGGAAAGATAAGACCCACACCTCCTTTATGATGCCACACTTGGAGAATACTTCCACTACCTGCACAGAATCCCAAACTAGTGTAAGCACATCATAGAAATAAATCAGGCCAAGCAAAAAATCTTTGATTAACTACTAACAAGTCTCCATATAGCCCTGGATCCAAAGTAGGTTATGGTAGTTGTGTAGTGATGGAACAAGACTGAGCCACCCAAATAAAAAGGAAACGAACAGATGAAAAGGAAAAATAAACAGAACACTAAGAAGAGCAATGAAGAAGACTTACTTCCTCAGCAGTAACATCGTCAGGCAACCCAGTAACATAAACATGTGTATTGACTTTTAAATCAAACCAAGAATCAGGAGGCTTATTAGCTTCCTGTAAACATAAAAATCAAAGTAGTGAAATCAGATGTTTTAAATTCAAAGTTGACTGATTGAAATGCTGTATGATAATATCAAATTTTAATTTTTGTTCACAGAAAATTGACAACAAGAAATGTAAAAGATATCAGGATTTCACCCTACCAGTAACACAAACCATGATATTGACCAATTAATGAAGAGAAAAAGGGAGGGGAGTTGGGGGAGGGGGAGGATAGAAACCTTCTTTTCAGTACTCTTTTCAGTCAATTTTCGCTTCATATCAGGTTTTGCTTCCACTTCCGGTTTTCCTTCAGCTTCCGCACCAATACCATCCACTTCTTTTACAGAACTTTCAGCAATATTTGCCGTTGTAAAGATCTCCTCTTCTTGCAGGTAAGTCATTTGCTCAATTTCATATTCATCACTTCTAATTGCATTATCCTAAAACAAGAGTAAACAAGTCAAATTGCATCTTAGAATTAGATATTAGAACACCATTCAGGATAATATAAATACAGTTTGTAGATATTTGCACAGTAAAAGAGGCTAGACAGACATGAAAGAATCTGTGCTACCCAACCCCATGCCGCACCCAAAGAAGCACCTACCCCAACCATCCATCCAAAGAAGAAAACTACCCACCTGTGCATGCACAAACACACACACACCACCCCCAACCCACCCAAAAAAAACCCACCAATAAAAACACACACCAAACCAAACTATCCAGAGAAGAAAAAGGAATATAAAAATCACAGTAAAAACCAAACAAAACCCTATGCACATACAAACCACAAACCATGATATTGACCAATTAATGAAAAAGGATGTTACCATAAAAAAATAAAAATAAAAATTTCAAGATATACTTCTTGTGTTGAGTACAATATAGAAGTCATAACTAAAAGAAAAAAGCAAAAAAGAATATATATATATATACACACACACACATACAATAGATACATACATATATGTGTGCGTCTGCTCTCTATGTCATGACCAAATGCAGTTAAACTAGGTGTATTTGCATAATACATTAAAACAGTGATTACTTAGAAGAATACAATTATCAAAAATTCATGTAACTTACTAACTTATCATAAAAACATATTCTTGAAGGAATTTCTGGTAACCATTACATGTCATTAACCGGAGATGAGGACCGATAGTTTTGCATGTCATTACCTAGTTGGACACTAAGTTGGCCAGTTAAGATAAGGCCTGGTAGCTACAATGACGTTCTGTACAAATATTATGATCAGAACATGATCAGATGATGGCCACCTGTCATAATGAATCCCTTTTGCAGTTATGAGAAATGAAATGCCCTACATAACAAAACTTAACAATGGAGCTACATGAAATATCTGGGGAAATCATGGTTTTTTTAGCCAGATTATTTTTGTCATAAATATTATCCTGGCTACAAAAGAATCAATCTCCCAAAAACTATGCATTAGCATGTCAAGCAAAGCCAAATTAACCTCTCATCAATCTACCAAGTACCATACCATTACTTCCAGCTGTGCTACTGCATCTACAAGTGGAGACTTTTGATCTTACATGAGATTTTCTTTGGCTGAATGTCGAGAAGTTGACTCATAATAAGCTGATTGGACCTTGGCTAAATCCAACTTCAATGCATATGAAGTGTCAAAAAGTGCCTAAGAGATTAAGACACAAGCGGAAGAAGGAGCCAGTATAGTGAATTTGTTTTACATGCATTGAGAAAAGGAAGTACAAGATATAAATGACGGTAGCCAAGAAGTTCATTATAATTATGAGTATGTGAGCCAAGAACTTACATATGGCCTCGGTCAGATAGGAACAGTCGATGGATGAGAGCCCCACGTTCTACGGCAGATTAAGGTAAGAATTTACGTATGGATTCGATCAGAAAAAAGCCACATGTATTATGGCTAATTTGAGCCAAAGTTTTGGGTATGCCATCGATTTTCAAAGTATTTGTGTATGGCATAGATCCAGAGTGAGAATAAATGCTTGAAAGAGAACTATATTTCCTTTGGCAAAGACAAAAGCATCATGGAGCCTATCAAGACGAATCGCGGTTAGAAGCCTAAAATTTGTGCGACATCGATCCAATGAGATGAACATCTAGAGAACAGCCATATTTTATACATCAATTAAAGGATGTATTACATGAGATACAATAATGAAAGCAAAGACTAGTGTATAATGTGAGAACCAAAATGGCAATGACCTCCAAATTGATAGCAACATTTCCCATGGCAAAAAACCTTTGAGATTCTGCAACTTTAACAATGAGAGAGTGATATAATCATGGGATAAGAATGCAAAGCTTGGTAAGAATTCTCGTATTAAGATAGCTCCCATCAAGTGCCAAGACAACACCATGTCGATGTCAAAAAGCCAATTGTTTAGGCACCATTGTAAAATAAATGAGAAGAGAATGAGAACAAGAGAAAAGTGAGATAACATCAAAAAGAGAAATGAAAAAGGCGAGATATGATGATCTCTTGGCAAATGAACACCTACATGAAGTCCCGCATAGCCATGTTCGACAGATGATGAATCCATAGGGATGGGACAAGCAGTTATCAATTAGAGACTCAATTTTTTGAGAAATGATGGAGAAATCAATACCGCACCCACCAAGAAGGAAGCATCCATCTCTCCCTTCATACCTACTCAAACAAAATGATGAACAAGTTGCTGAGTGAGCACATCTTCTTCGACATACATAAAGGAGTAAGAGCCAAGCTATCATTTTACTTGCACAAGCAATGCTTCAACATCCAAAAAGGTAACTGTGTTGACCTAATAGTGACAAAGGTACCCCTTTTAATTTTGAGTTTTTTATTATGTAGGAGAAAATGTGAACTAAGAATATCTCAAAAGTTTTCTTGAGTCTCTAACATGTACTACACAAAAAAGGACATGTAAGAGATTTTCCCTTCTAGGGTGCATACACACCATTGACAAAAGGAGACTTAACGTTCAGGACCAATTTTGGAAAGTATAACATGCCATTAAGCTATGACAAGGTGGCAAGAGTTTTGCCAAGTTTTTATCAGCTTGAATACCAAGTTGATTAGATAAGATAACGCAAGATAGACACAATTCCAAGTACCAGCCTTTTCTATGGGCCTAATATTGCCATATTTATACCTTAGCCATCTTGAATCCTCCAATTAAGACCTTGGATGGACAAATAACAGCCAAAGGTCATTTACGCCAAAAAAGGCCAAGTTGTGAACAAACCAAAAAGTTGGGTAAAGCAAAAAACCCACCAGGTGCTAGGCACCCAAATGTGCTAGGCACATACCTTGGGATTTGGCTGAGGTTGCCGCCAAGCATATGTTACTTGGCTTTTAAGCTTCCATACACCAATTTGCACACAATTCAAACCTAAACCAACCATTTCGTAATTGACAAGGACGAGCCATCTAAGACCTAAAACTTACTAATTTGGACATTAATGCATTCCAAAAGAAAAGCCAAAAAGATTATAGCTCAACAAAACAATAAAAATAAGCTTAAAGGAGACTTATGACTTGGAACACTATCTTTAATTGACTAATAATTGTTATTTACTTATTATTTATTGAATATTTCAACTCCTTTTTTTTTAATGAATATTTCAACTCTTTATTGTGTGATATTTCCAAGTGCTTGCCTGAAAAAAGGATCTCCATCCCAAGCGAGAAGCTCACATGCAAGGATACTGGACAGTCCCTAAGGTGCGATGAACTCACAGCAAAGTTTATACAAGCTGCTTTATCAGGACCAAAAAAGGTAAGCAGACAACTCATAAAAAAGTGTACACAAGTTGCATTTGCATCTAGAGTCTAATTCCTACTAATATAATGGTAGATAGTATTTTATGCAGAGTTTTTGTCCACATAAAGAAGGCTACTGTGAAGGATGAAGGCACCAGCCAAACCAGCATGCCCAAACCTGTCCCACGATGAAGCCACATAATTGAGATTATCATGAGAAGTTTCCTTTGTTGTCCCATCTCCACATTCTTGAATCATTTACCTCCCCAAATCTATTTGACTAATGGAGAGAGAGGAAACCAGTCTCCCTCTATCAAACAAAGGTCTTCTACACCCTAAGTTCCGTGATTTTTCCCCTTGATTTTTCATCATAACATCACAAACACATGCGTCTTTGAGCAGAGATACTGCAAATAATTTTGGAAAGCATGTCTAAAGAGGGATATCTTTACACCATGCATTCAACAATATTTACGCTATTCCCAATCCCAACTTGAAACATGGCACCTTGCTGAAATATGTCCCCCATCTTAGAAATCGCCTTCCAAAGGCCAAAGACAAAAGCTCCATTATATGCATTAGAACTCAAATGTATCTCTATTACTTCCATATTTGGCTTCAACGATATTTCTCTACAATTGCTCACCAAAACTCCACATCCAATTACCCAAGAAGCTCCATTAAATATACTTAGCTCTAAAAAAAGATGCTAAAAGACAGACCAATATGGATGACAGCAAGACGAGGTATATCAATGGTGATTGAGCGCATCCATGACAAGATCAGTGCGGATGATGGAAAATGGGCATTAGTGAGAAATAGGAAGCGGAAGAGAGAGAGTGCAGGAGACAAGATGGTCTCAGGAAGCGTCAAAATACATGCCATCAAGTACAAGGAAATCTTATTATGTTTGAAGCTTGCATAGAAGACAACCGTATGCAGCTTAAAAAAACGGAATGTTACAGAGGAAATCAAGCTAGCTAATCTTCAAAGACGATGAATTGGAGTACCTCCAACAAATTTTAGAGAGTCTAAACAGTTCTAAGAAACATTTGAGCCCCTTGGCTCTTTCTGATGGAAGCAAAGAGCGTCAACCATCACTGAGAACCAAAATCAATGGGGAAGATTCATTTGTATCTCCTATTTGGCAACAAAAAAAAAAACCCCAACATGCTTATCCTTCCCTTTCTGAATTCTAATGGTGGAGGATTATATATTTCAAACTCCATTACTTATGTTGTACAAAAGGACGCTATTAAAGATAAGAAGAAAAACAAATGATGGGATTGTGGAATTGGTGAATGACAATGGAACAGTGGGGTCTATACAGAATTTTGGTTGGTCTCCTATGAACGTAGTGTATCCCACGAAAACATTCTATAGTTCAGCTATCCTCTGCCAGAAGCCATATCATTTGATAGATTGGGAGAATGTTGTTGAAGATCAGGTGTCAATGTGCCAAGTTCAGGGTAACTTTCGAGTGCTGGATAAACATAAGGCCATTTGTTTTGCCAACTCAGAAGAAGAAGCATGCAGGATCGCTGCCTGGATTACATTGTAGGGGATCCCCTTGCACCTTATGGCTAAATCCACCTTTAAGATGATTGGAGATGGTCTTGGTGGCTTACTGAAAATCGGAGCTCCGCCATTGACTGACAACTTCATGGGGATAATCAACCTACATGTTCAAGAAAAGTATGTGAGAAAAACCCTGAACATGATGTGGAATGGAACATGCTCCTTCAATTTCTCTGTGTCATTGAGAAGAGAAAATAGGGATGGCAGTGGAATAGGAGGAGCACAACAGGGGCATGGGGGAGAAGATGATGATGTGGCATGTCTCAATACACGTGCCTTGCAGCAAGCAAATGGAGAAGGGCCTTCTAGCTGTTCTGCAGGGGGAGTGGGGCATGTGGCGGTCGTAACATGTGCTGTCCTTCATTAGAAGTGAATCTATCATGGCCAATGATCTACAGGAAAAGTTTCAGATTTATCTGCCTAAAAACCAAGATATGGCCTCCCCCAATCGGGATGCATTTACGCCCTTTTCGCCTCAGTTTTGGATCTTAACCTGCAATGTGCCCCAAGGAATTCAGTTCGGGTTGATGCCAACATCTAAGCCTAAGAGGTAGGAGAAGGTCCAGTCCAAGCTCTCAGCCATGAAGATCCAAGAACACCTTCAAGTCTTAGGCCTGAACAGAGAAGCCTTCATCTCTTCCACAGTGCAGAATGATACAGTTGAAATGCTTTCCAGAAAGGCTGCCTCAAGGCTTGGACCATCAGTTGAAGGTACAACGGAACAGATCATTCTCTGGAAGCCTATCCTTTGGTGTCCCTGATTATGGCAACACCTTTCAGATTCAGTTAAAAAAAAGGTAGAGGTGGTCAACAACAGAAAAAATAAAGACCCATCTCAACTCATAACCTATGGGCACAAGGCAAACAGCTGGGGTGGGAAAATAGAAGTCATCTATGAGAATTCTGAGCTGGAACATTAGGGGACCTGAAAAGAAGAGGGCAGTACGGGAGTTCATAGGTGTGTAAAAGGCTAAAAGCCACATTAGTTGTTTTAGAGGAAACCAAGGAGTCTTTCTTGAAAAGGTTGATCACTTATTTGTGGGGTAGTAACATTAGGAATTGGTTTACAAGCCTTTTCTTGGACACTTGGGAGCTATAGATCATTAAGGATTTGGACTGACTCGTTCAATTAAGGAATAGAATAGATCAATTCTAAATCTCAATTCTATTTCAATTCAAAGGCTTGGCATTCATAGAAAGTTTTAGGAGGAGCTGGATTTGATTAGAAGAGGTTGATCTCATCCTTGGTGCATTATTGGTGATTTTAATATGATAAAGTTTGGTCATGAGAAGCGAGGTATTGGTAGGTTGACTAGAAGCATGAAGGATTTCTCAGACTTCAAATGATTTGGTGGACATTATACCCATGGAAACAAGATTTACGTCGTCTAAAATGCAGGAGGAGCCTGTTTGTAGTCGTCTGGATAGAACCTTCCAGTCTACAGAGCGGAGGATCTTTTTCCCACTACATTCCATTCAACCTTAACACATCCCGTCTCTGATCATTGTCCCATTATGCTATCCACAGATCCTCAATACTAGGATTAGCTCCTCTCCCTTCCATTTTGCTGATATGAGGTTACAAGAGAAATCCTTCAAACCTTTGGTTGAGGAGTGATGGGCAAATTCATCTACAGATAAAGTTCTAATGGAAAGGCTTTTCCTTTATGAGATGTCTGGATAGTCTAAGAGAAAACAAAAGTGTTGGAATTGTGAGTTCTTTGGTGCTGTCAATGAAAGAGAAACTTCTCTTACAAATAATAAACAAACTGGATTGTTCGGAGGAGCATAGAGTGCTAGATGATCATGAATTTAGACAGAGGAAACTTTCTATATCCAAGCTGGAGGAGGTAATCAGATTAGAAGAAATTAACCGGCGAGAAAAATCTCAGGCTTTATGGCTTAAGGAAGGAGATAGTAATACCAAATTTGTTCTAGGGTGGCTAGCAGAAGAAGGAAAAAATGAAATCGGTAGAATATTAGTGGATGGAAAGGTAATCGAGGATGAGCTAGATATGGCAAATTGCTTTACCTCCTCCTACTCGAGTTTGTACTAATTATGGGAACAATTTAGTTTCATTCCGGATGGGGTGGATGGTCCAAAGTTGGATAGAAACGATTGGGAATTGCTAAAGCGGCATTTTGAGTTAGAAAATAACAGGAAAGCCATTAGGTTGTTAGGGAGAGATAAATGCCCAAAGCCAAATGGTTTTACCATGATGTTCTTACAGGATTGTTGGAAGGTTGTTAGTCAAGATCTTATTCTATGTTAAACGAGTTCCATTGCCATGGGAATGCAAACAAAATAACCCATGCCACCCTTTTAAGTCTGATTCCTAAATGTCAAGGTGATTTTGAGATTAAAGGTTTTCGCCCAATCAAACATATCACTAGCAATGTTTGCCACTTCGAAATTTTGTGTTTCGCCCCCCAGCGGCACAAAACAAGGGGGGTGCCAATTGGTGTTTAGTATGTTTCACTGGGGTGCCGGCGAAACACAGCGAAACACAAAAATATGCCGCTCAAAATTTCGCCAATTTGGACAAAATTTCAAACAAAACTGATTTTTCCTAAAATCTCCCCCATTTCTCAAACTTTCTCCCTCCATTTCTCAAATTTCTTTCAAGTTTTCACTCCAAATCAACTTCCAACTTGGATTGAAGGTGAAAAAAGGCATCTCCAACCACATTTGAACACTTTGGAGGCTTTGGAGGTTTTCAAATCAAGGTAAAAACATTTTTTTTCTTATGTTTAGTGTTGTAATTAACTTAAATTTGTATGATTTTTGGATATGTTATGTAACAACACCCGATCTATTGATGGGTGTTGTTACCTTTTTTTTTTATGAAAATTATAAATTTTAAAATTAATTGGCATGAAAATTCATTTAAAATTAGGAAAAAATAAATAAAATTCATATGCCCAAAAATAATTTAATAATTACTATAATACCAATCTTATCAAATATTTTAGAACTTTAACTAAATTTGCGTCTTTTATAAAGTAGTTATTTATTTAACTCGAAAATTAAGAAAATTGTTAAAAATTGTATTAAAATATGCAAAAAAAATAGTAAAATTCATGAATTAATTATGTACGGAGTGCAAACACCCGATCTATAGATGGGTGTCCACACTTTTATTTTTGTACAAAAGGAATAATTAATTGTTAATTTAATTCAAAAAATCATTAAAAATAAAAAAAAGTTATTTTTTTTTTTTTAAGTATGTACTATCTATATAACATTCTTACTACTTTCTCACAAATATTTTTACCACTAGTTGATTATTTTGATAGTTAATGAGTATTAGTGACTTAAGTGACATCTTTTTTATTGTTTGCAAATTGCAATTGCTAGGTAACTTAGAGTAGCGGGTGATGGCATCTGGATCTGGTAGAGCAGGCAGTAGTGGTGATGATGCTGAGGTGGGAGGGCGTAGAGATGAGGGTGATGGTGGTGGGTGAGTGTATGAGTGGTGGTGGGGGGATGGCGGGCATGGTGGATGGTGATGGGTTTGTGGGGGTGGAGGCGGTGTTGATGGTGGTGGCAATGGAAGTGGTGGTGGGTTGGTGGGTAGGTAGTGTTAATGGTGGTGGGCATGGTATGGTGGTTGTTGGTGGTGGTGGTGGTGATGTGAGTGACTGAGGGTGGGGGTGTGGTTGCTGGTGGTGATGGGGTGGAGAGGTGGTTGGTGGGCATCATGGAGTGCTGGTGTTGGTGATGAGGGTGATGCTAGGCATGATGGTTGTGAGTGGAAGTGATGGGGGTGGTGGTGGGTGGGGTGTGGGTGGTGGTTAAGGGGTGGTGGTGGTCTTCACTCTATTTTCTTTCAAAATCTCTACCTTTTTAGAGAGAATTTTTGACCTCCAAAGAGAACCTCTTCAAATCTCTTTCTATCGTTCCAACCAAATGAGAGAAAAGAAAATTTTTAGCGTTTTCTTTTTTTTTTTCTCTCAAAATCCAGACTTCCAAACACAACATAAAGGAAGCTGATTTGCAATTTCTCTAGTCTTCTTGTCACTATGTCACAAAGGATGGAATCTTAAGGACCAAAATCACTTGAATTGGCTAATCCTTTTTATCCGACCTCTTGACCACACTATTCCAGCACAAGATACCTTGGAAGGGGGTCTCCCATATGAATGCTCAAGTATGTAGTTAGAAAGGCAGCAAATTTCCATCCCAAGACTAGAATGAGTTCATTAAAGCCTTCAATAAACTTCAGTTATGATACTTGCAATAATCTTCCTAAAACTTCTACCACATTATAGAATAGGAACGGAGACCCCATATCTCCTCCTTCCTTAAGTCCTCTAATGAAGCCAAAGAAACCTGATTATATTCCATTTACGAGAATTGATGATCTTTATCATTGATATTTATGCAAATACCCAAAGTCTCCATTTAAACCACAATTCATCCTTCACAGTAAGTCTAGGAATCCCAACACAGATAATCATATTCTTTTTTCATATCTTACATATGATTGCTTGTTCACCTCTTCTTAATCATCGAGTGCATTCATTGGCACTACCGGTAAAAATAGTAGAGATGATCCCCATGTGATCCCGAAAAACTCCTCCAATATCTAAGGCTGTGTTTGGAACCCTGGATTTGGGGAAAAAAGAAAATAAAATGCTAAAATTTTCTTTTCTCTTGTTTGGTTTAGATGAAGGAAAATGAGACTTTCTCTCCATCTCTCTACAATGTAAAAAATTCTCTCCAACAAGATAGGAATTTTGAAAGAAAAAAAAATTCACCATCACTTATCACTATTCACACCACCCAACCACCCCACCACTAGCACCATCCACCACCATCACAACCCACAACCCACCACCCACCACCACCACTAGCCTCCACCACCACCCGGCACCACCACCAGCCGCCGCCACCATCGCCCGCCAACACCACCACCCACTGCCGCCCGCCACCACCAGCCGCCACCACCGCCCACCACCACACGAAACCACCGCCTACCACCCAAACCCATCATCTTACTAAAATAAATTTTTCTTTTTTTCTCATTACTCATCTCATCCAAACATCAGAAAAGGAAAGAAAATCAATAGTTTTCTTTTCTTTTCTTTTCTCTTCTCTTCTTTTCCTTTTTAGCTTTCTTTTCTTTTTTCCCCAAATCCAAGGCTCTAAACACAGCCTAAAGATTCTAGGTTGCCTGAGGAGCTTCTATCAAAGTTGACCTTCAGGGTACCAATCCCTTGCTCAACTCGATGTATTGGCAAGTAGATGAAGAACAATAACCCAAACACTCTCGCACTACCTTACAAATGGTGATGCCTCGAAACTTTGGCCAAAAGGATACCCGTGAAGCAACAACTACCATAATAGACTCGAGTACGCACTCCCTAGTCATACTTTTATCCTTGAATATCCTTCGATTCCTCTCCATCCAATTATGCCATACTACCGCATGAAATACCACTCCACATATGATCTAACCCGTCCTCCCTAAGCCTTTCACCGGCTACTGCTCCAAACACCGCCCAAGATTATGTGGCATCAACCAAAGAGACGTCAATGATATGTAAGAGCCACATCTAGATTAGCCTAAGGTACTGGCATCGGACAAATAAATGGTCAATACTCTCCTCAGCCTCCATGCACATAAAACATATATGTGGTGATAAAGATATCCCATTCCACCTTCCCTGGATGCAATCTACAATATTAATGCTATAGAGAAGCACAGTCCATAGGAATTCCTTCATCTTAGGAGTTTACATGTGCTTCCGTAACTGATATACAAGGAATAGGCAATAGGATCACCAAAATCTAGGCGAGAAATGGTAAAGAAGGATTCTACTAGACTAATAAAAAAATGCATCCTTCAGGTGATCCAGGAAAGAACCTAACTCCTCAGCCTCCAATGACCTAAGATCTCTTCTAAATTGCATATTCCATGATAAACCACTAGAAGACCATGACAGAAATTCTAAAACAAAGGCATCTAGGTACCAAGACAAGGAGAAAAGATGATCGAACTGTCAAGAAAGGACAGAATGACCCCACCACAAATCATGCGAAAAATTAGTAGAGGACTCAGACCCTACACAAACCCACGTATGGAGATAGGAAGAATTTGCCAAGCCTAAAAGATCACTCTATGTCTAAGACTTCCTCGACCACCTTCATTTGGTATACCTTGATTACCCACGAACATTTATAAAAGAAAGCCAAAGTAAACTATCTAGACCAAGTATCTTACCAGCATTACACTCCTTAATCACCTTCCACATAGTCCCTTGTCCTCTTCATAAAAAGGTTTTTATAGCGAATCCATCTTCAGGTGAAATCGTCTCAAAATTTACACCATCCGTCTTTGGACCATAACCTTTTGACTGCTGAAACAACCCCTATAGAGTCATTCCACAGATTTCTTGATGCATCTTCATCTTCCAAAACCATCCACCTCAATCTCCCTATCATTAATCATTATGTTTCTAGCATTTCTAAGCCACCCACCCTCCACCCTCTCTTCTTATCTTTCTTACCGGACCTATTTAACAAAAAACTCTATACAATTAAAGTCACTTCCTATGCACCATGGAAATATCATTTAGCTTTGGCCTCTTCTTAGTTCTTAGTTACATCTAACTTCAGCTATTATTGAACCCATATATTATAAATTTTCTTGAGTATCACTCATTCTCAAATGAAATTGATAATTCTTGTACCTGTTTGTCAACCTACAAAAAGTATTTTTTTTTTCTAATCGGTAATAAGAAAGATTATATGAAGGAAGAAAAGAGAAGCTGTTCAAAGGACAATAAATGTACAACAAGAGTGTACAAGGGAGACAAAGAACTAGGCTTCTACAGATCCCAGAAATTTTTACATGACAATACTTACTCCAAGGCCAACCCTTTGCAAACATCCCAACTTGAGGCCCCCAAAAAAAAATACTACTGAGGATAGATTGAACTAAAGCCTTCGGGGATCTTGACATCCCACTAAAAATTCTGTTATTTCTCTCTTTCGACATTGACCAAAGGATTGCCACCGGTGTCAAACTCCATAACACTTATACACAAGACACTCCTGCAACCTTATTCCAGGAACTGAGAACCTGAACAAGCTCCCTAGGTTGCACCTAATGAACACCAAATCTCTGCAAGAAAGCACACCATATTTCATGAGCCATTGGGCAATGAATTAACGCATAATCCACCGATTCCACGTGAAGTTTGCAAAGCTCATACTTATTCGGTAATTGCCATCCACGCTTCATTCGTTTATCCAAGGTTAAAATTTTTCCCGACACTACTGTGACCAATGGTTATCCATGCTTCATACAAAATTTATTATTTGAAGTTAACAAAAGGCACACCCCCCATCTGAACAATTGGAACACTCAAACAATCCACTTCTCTCAGCCCCCTAAATTTCCATCATGTCTCCTAGATTAATTTGCATATTCTTAATTTCTTAAAGCAATATCTTTGGCTTCCAATTTTGCAGCACCGATTTTATAATGATTCACTTCTCCCCTTTCCTGAATCCCTTTATATTCCGTAGAACCATTCTTATTTTCATTGATTACCATTGTTGTTCCTTTTACCTTTATTATTCCTGTAATTCTTCCTTCAAAACTTCTTACCTTATAATTTAGCATCTTTATAAATCGCAATTTTAGCTGAGTTTGGACTTAATATGTTTCATCAAACAATCTCTCTATTCCACAGCAAAATTACCGAATTGCCATTTTGAAGACACTCACCAGGTAGCATTGGAAGGGGATGTTCAATATCTTTCTGAATTCCTTTTTGAAGAAAACAGACTTGTTACTTTGTTCCCTTCACAACTTCAGTCCATCCTTCTTGACCAGTCAAACTCACTTCCTCTCTGCTCACAGAGCTTCAAGATGGACGGTTACTACTCCACGCATTTGGCTGGATATTGAACAGATGAAGCTGGTCAACTTCGGTGTCATTCTGCAAAATACAAGCAGCTTCAATCTCCACAGATTCCTCTGCACTTTGCAGCCCAAGCCTCAAACAAAGCACCTCAAAGAGGTTCTGCCAACCCAGGTTGCCTTGAACCTCCAGAAAAATTACCATTTCCCATTGCCTACCCACATCTCTTTCCATCATTATCATGTACTCACCACTTACTTCTAAATTACAGTAACAGCACCCTCTCTCCAGCTCTCCAAGTCACTTTCAGACACAACACCCCATCCATCTTGATTCCTTTGCTAATGTTTTCACAAACCATCCAATCTCTTCTCCATGCAAAACCAACTCAAAAGAAATATGGTTTGTCTCTATGATTCTTGTCAGAACCCTAATTTTGGGGATTTAAAAGAGTTAAAATGCAAAATACAGCAAAAGGGAGTTTTGAAATAAAAGTTTGAAAATGGGGTAAAGTGAAATTTTTTAATTTAACTTTTTATCATAAAGCTTTCAAAATATCAAGAATGAAATAAACTTTTTTAAATTTACAAAACATCGCCCCTGAAGCTTACGAGCTACTGATTGGGAATTCTGTTCATAGGTTGCCAAATGGCAACCAAAATCAAGGGAGATCACATAAATCAAGGGAGATCACATGGAAATGAATCCCATGTCAACATAAAATGATTGAAAGAGAATTAGAAGGTTCCTCGAAAGTTTTAGCAGTTTTTTTTCAAATTTCGGAAGCTCCTGATCAACTGTTACGACAGTCAGTAAAAACCAGATCTTTGGCTCTCTGGTGGCTCTCCCTCCTTCAATTACTGCTCTCTTGGTTTGGAAGCTTCCAAAGAAGAGACCGAAATCTTTCTTTTTGGCGGCTGAAGATTTCATCCGCTGATTCTCCCTTCCGTAAGTGACAACCACCACTTCATTTAAAATGGCACCATCTTCTGCTGGCACGAACCCATCACACTTCTCTCCGGCATTCTCCCTCTCACTCTCACCATCTTCTCTCAATCGCACCCCTCACTTTCGCCATCTTCTCGCAGTCACACTCTCTCCGCCTCTCTCAATTGCAGCCTCTCAGTCGCACCTCTCTCTGTCTCTCCCAATCTCTCTCAATCGTACTTCCTCTCTTGCAATTTCTCTCACTCTGTCACAATCTCCTTCTCTCTCAATCTTCCCCTTTCTCGCAGCCTCTTTATTTTTCTGTTGCAAAAGTCTCTCTTCATCCTTCTTGAAGCAAGCCTCTGTCTTCTTCAAACGCTCGTGTTCAGGATTGTTCGGAGATTCCTTGTAATCATTTAATAGCCTTGTTCGATTGCAATCAGAGCAACTGCAACCCATGTGAGAAAGGAAGGTTTCTTTCTGTTTCTGTCACCTTCTCCTGCAGCATACGATTATCTTCGTTTGCTCTTCTCGTCCTCAATTTCAGGCTCAGGTAAGCAACACCATTTCCAAGTCTGCCTTGTTGCTTTGCCACTTTAACAATCTAATAGTTTATTTTGCAGACAACAGTCATTTTTCTTAATTCAAATAGAATGTGTGTACCAATTTTTTGAAGTAATATATGAAACATGTTTTCAGAAGTGTAATCAATCTTTTGAGTGCTGTTAATATATTCAAAGAGTTTGTTGATGCTCATTGGTTACCATTCTTAAATCTGCTAACTCGTTATGATGAGATATATTTGCAATTCTTTGATTCTTGTGTATGCATACAATTTGCTGAGATTTTTGTATTGGGCATGAGATACCTGAATCCTGTTCCTTTCAATCTGTCCATGTTTCTAGAAGAGTTTAATATATTGCTTTCGTGAGTGTTCTTTGTAACCTATAGTTTTCATGTATATACAATTCAAAACAATTTTTTTAAACTGTTCAGTTTTCATTTGTCATTCTCTGATAATCAGCAAACTACTGTCATTTGCTCTGGGGAAAGTTTAATACCATTTATTGGTTGCTGAATTTTTGGTAGCAATTAATGGTTTGAATGAAAATTGACTATTGTCTTGAATGAGTGGTTTTAGTAAATTTAAACAAAACAGAAGTTAGTATTTGCTGATTTTGAGCACACATTTTTTACCTTTAAAAGTAAGTTTTCAAGAGTGGTTATTTTCAGATTTCTTATTATTATTAAAAAAAAATTATGTTCTTTTATTCTCACTTAGGGATTGGGTCCATGCCATATTGAAATATAATTTTATGTGATAAACCCGAAAATCTCACATTTTTATCTTAATTTCCTTTTTCTTTTCTTGTGTGTAAAATATTTAGGTTTAAATTATTGTATTTTTTTAATGATTTTGTAAATTCCCTAAATCTTGGATTTTTGGAAATTTTAGAATTTAAATTTAGGAATTTTGTATGTATGAAATTTTATATTTTTTTAAATCTTGCCATTTTAGAAATATTCCTTTGTACAAATTTAACCAAATATTAGAAGCTTCCTCCCCCCGGATTTGTATATGTTAGGATTTTTCTTAGAATTTTAAGAAATTGTAAATAAATAAATTTTTTAGGGTGAAATTCAGATAAGGTAGCTGGTTCATTGAACCAAGGGAGATTGGGTGCTTAACACCTTCCCAACCACTTAATTGAACCCCCTAACCTAGAAACCAGGTTGGACCATTTTCAATTCTTAATTTAATTAATTCTCATGGTGTCCATCCACAACCTACTTAAACCATGAATAGTGGTGACTCCTTTGACCCGAACAGACCCCCCAAGTTGTGTTCCCACAATTCTCACGCTTCGTCTTGGTTCTTTCCAAAATTTAAAGCTGGATGCCTTCCTAACAATATTCAGGGAACTTACTTCTGTATCTAAATCCAGAATATATTAATAGATTAAACGAAATCTCTTATATTAAAAAATACATCAATATGTATAATGATAATGAGACATAAGGCATTGGAAACTATAATCATTTAATCAGACAATTACTTAAATATAATGAATATACATAATAAATACAGCAAAAAAGAATAAAATGTTAATGCATTTATCTTCTGCTAAACAACAACATAGGTGATTTTTACTCTCCAAAAAAAACATAAGTGGTTTTTAAGATCAAGATATATCAAATCCAAGTCAACAAACTGGCAAATTGCAACAACAATAGACAAATGCAGCTTTCAAGACACCTACTTGAGGAACCCATGCTCTAAGACTTCGATCCCACTTATAGGTTGTTCCATCATCATCAGTGAATTCATCCTCCCCATCAGGTGGCGTCGCAGGCCTGTCATGAGCATCTTCTTGCAGTTCAAAGCCACCAACATCACCCAATGCAGAAACATTTTCCACTGCTGCTGCTACAGCCTCTGCCTCCTTGATCTCCTTCTGCCATTTATCGAATTCATCATCATTGTTGGAGCTCACTGCACAAAACATTTCACAATTAAATCCAATAATCCAAAAGCATGAATCGCAGTCAGGAGATATCTTCACCTGCAGTAGAAATTTCAGGTCCCTGCAGAGATAATCCTCTTAACTCAGGAATTGATGATAATGGCAGCCAATCAGTCCTCCCTTCAGACCATACGAGGGTGTTTCCGGTTAGGTACCCATTCATGAAATGCTCTGCCCATGCGAAGTAAATACAGCTAAGTAGAAGGTTCAATAGCTCATTATACCATTCGAACATGATACAGATGGAACAACTGTCCTGAAACCATAATTATGGTTACTGGCAGAGCTGAAATTGAACAAAAAGAAAAGAAGAAACGCATGTGAACTTAATGACGAAATAATTGAGAAGGAACGGAAACTGTGACATACAGACATCGCAAAAATTACGTTTTAGTTCTGTGCTCAAACAAATTTACAGGAATAATTTGGAACATTAAAATGGAGAAAAAGTTCCAGCCATTGAAGCACATCTAATTTTCCCTGATTATGCACACAGATATACAACTAAAAGGCATCAAATGCATAAGTGCAACAACAGAACAGACCTTGAAGCAATGATGAGAAGATTAACCAGCCAATCAAATGCAGTGCAACCCAATCCAACCCAATCCAACCCAATTCTAAAGAAATTCAGAAAGAAGATATAGCCAAAGCCATTTACGAGCCCTAAACCAACCCCCTCCTTGAACCAGATTATAAACACCTACTGTTTTTATTGTCATTATTATTTTTTTTTATCGGTAATAAAGGATATATATTAATCAGTAAAAGATCACGAAAAAAGTACATGATAGGAGTACACACATAAAAAACCAGCATCTAGAACTCCAAGAAATTTTCACAAGAAAAAAAGTCATGACTATCTAAGCCTCTTCCAAACTTTGTGCTAGAAGTCCACCCAAAAAGATAGCTAAGTGTTAAACATCCTGAGTAACAGAAGCAAAAAAAATAGTTAACTTGAAATATATTACACAATTTCCACATCCACTGAAATTCCACACTGTTGCCATAAATAACTTGAGAGGATCCCAATCCTAAAACATATACCATCAAGAATATATTTGTTTGCGGTTGTCATTCTGATAACAATTGTTGACACATCAAGACAGAATGGAGGTTCTCATACATACATATGTGTGTGTGTATTTATATGTATATATGTATGTATGCAAACACACGCACACGCAGACAGACACACACACACACACACCCACATACACAGACATATATACATACATACATACATACATACATACATACATACATGCATATATGTTATAGGGTTAATTTATGAAATACCATATTATGAAAATCACCATATCATTAGCACCAGATCATTAGATGTAAGTATGGCGCTGTTGACACTTGAAAATTGGGTTGGAGGTGGATGTGAGGGCTAAGCCATTGGCTTCCAGCCATGGAAGGAAGTCATTTTGTTAGATACCCTTTTTATTCCCAGGTGTGTTTTTGTGTTGGCACCATGGTTCAAAACATCGTGCCGATGTGCCATATCTACCGATTCAAAAATATTGGATACGCTATAAAATGGTGGATATGCAAGAGTAATGGTGGATATAGAAAACAAAACCTATCTAGATAGAAAGATAAGCTAAAAAATATAACAAATAAACATGTTTCTCACATCATATGCCTAAAAAAAGTATATATTGATATAGAACAAATTCACATACGCACAAACGAATGAAAACTTTAAAAAAATTAATATTAGACTAAAAATGATGATATATTATTATTGATCATAACATATATATATTATTAATAATTGTTCACAATTTTTTAAGGTAAGTATAATTAGCAAATATCATATATATATATATTAGATTCTCTCCTAGCCCAGCTTAAGTGAGCACTCAAAGCCATACAACAAGCTTGCTAGTGAGCAAGCAAGCAAGGGTGGGGGGTGGGCTTGGTGCAGAACTGACCTGACTCCCTAGCCCTAGTTTCAATCTGAAAGTAAGGTAAGGTTTTGTCCCCTCTACAGGGAAAGAGCTAGGGAAGTAGGAGGTTTTCGAAGGCATCTTCCTGTTGCGTGAGGCGATCGAGAGTAATATATATATATATATATATATATAAGATACATTAGAGTAATAGAAATGATATATTATTAAAGATCATAATAAATATATATATACACACACACATATATAATAATAATAACTGTTTGTAATTTTTTACAAGTCAAGTATAATTAGAAAATATTATATATATATTATGCATATATATTTATATGGGGATGACCATTTCTTTTGTAGTCCCCAATGAGTCATCATCATCGACAGGGAAAGAGAAATAGAGCAACAAGGCAACTGCAATGGTGCTAGGTTGGCCACCCACCCCAATCCGCCCATCGCTCTCCTCTCTCCTCTTACCTCTCTCTCTTGCTCTCCCTCTTTGACCTCTAGCACCTCACCCCATCTCAGTCTCTCTCGCCTCTCACCTTTCTCTCTCCCCTCCGCCTCTCTCTCTCTCCAGCCTCTCCCCTCCTCCCCTCTCTTGCCTCTATCCTCTTCCTTTTGCTCCAACCCCTATTTCTAATTTTTTTTTATTTTGGCTTATCGACTGTATCAATCGATACAATATGTTGTATTGACTGTATGTATCGATACAACCAATACTCTAGCCTCATTGCACGATAAGGCTAGATTCATGAAACAAGACAGTGTACTGTGCTGATGTGCATGATGCACAATACATATCATGAGACACAGGGAATTCCATCCAATTCCAGCTTGACCTATGGTAGGGTCAAGATACCCTCTTGTCACTTTCTCCTCATCCTTTCCATTTGGTTCTATTTTCACAAGCGATGGTGAGTGAAGACCTTATTCCTAGCTCTGTTGGATTATCTTGGAACCTTCCCTTCATGAGAGACCCTCAAGAAGCTGACCTAAGGGAGTTGAGTTCCTTGTTGCTTCAGTTGCAGAGTGGACCCATTGATCCTACCATTCCCGACACTCATTTATGGGGCCCTGAATCCTCTAGTATTTTTTCTTGTAAGGCTTTCCTTCAAGTTCATAGATCTGATGATTCTTGCCCTCCTGCACCATTCAACCCTAAATTCCTTCAGCACCCACCAATTCCACCCCAAAATTCCAAGCTTTTTTTTGGACTGTTCTATGGTCCAAGCTCAACACTGCAAATCTACACCAAAAAAAAAAAAAGAAGCTGGATGGCTTTGTCCCCTAGTATATGTTGTTTATGTAGGAGTGGTCATTCTCATGTCAGATTTGGACTTATTTATTGCGACAGAGTGGTCATGTATTGGCAAAACCAACATCGTATTCAATCAATGGCACTTTCAGGGGTTGGGTCAATGAGAAAAAATATTATACCAAGTAATAATCCAAGCAGCTTTGTGGTTCATATGGAGAGAGCGAAAGATCAAGCTTGATGTATCAAATTGACCACAAGATAAAAATATATTTGGGAAGAACAAATGTTGACCACATCTTTATGTAACTAAGAAAACAAATCCTTTTTGCAAGTGATAATCCTTCGATTCTTACATATTGGGTTATTTAAGCAATATATTAAATCATTAACTCAAAAAAGGGCTTAATATCGCAATCCTCATCTATGTAAGAGATCAAAGGCATTTAAATTTATTCATATCTTAGCATGGTTCTAAATATCGTATCGTATCACGTGATACGTGCAATACATATCGTGTATCGTGACTCTCGGCACGATACAACAGTCTATTTTGTTAAGCTAGCCTTATTGTGCGATAAGGCTAGCGTATCGACTGTATCGATCGATATAGTCGATACATCACACTGTAGCGACTGTATCGATCGATACAGCCAAAACCTTAAAAAAACAGAAAATAAAGTAAAGAAGAGATGGAGAATAGAGAGAAAGGGGAGACGCAACAGAGAGAGATGAAAGAAGCAGCAAGAAGAAAGGGGAGAGCCGATATAAAGAGGGAAGGGGCTGTTGGCAGTAAGAAACAAAGAAAGAAAAAGAGAGAGAGAGAAGATGGAAGAGGAGGAGGGGAGGCGTACCTGGTTGGCGACGAACCAGCCCTCTGTCTTCGTCTTCTCCCGCCGGCATCATATATCATGAGAAACCCCTTTTGTATATAAAAGGGGCTTCTTATATTATATATTATAAAAGAGAAACCCCTTCTATATATAAAAGGGGTTTCTTATATTACGAAAGGGGTTTCTTATATACAAAATGGTCTCTTATATATTATATATAAAAGAAAAAAAGAGTTTTCTTTTGTAATTATATATATAAATATAATAAATAGAATATGAATATAGATAAATGCGATAAAATTAATTATAAATATACATAAAATAATTGAAAAAATTATAAATATATATATATATATATTTGAAAAAATTATAAATATATATATATATTTGAATGGTAAAAAGTTATAAAAAATTTATTCTTATGTACACACATATATAATATAGTATTAGACAATTATATTTAATTTACATACATAATCGTAAAAAATATATTTGACTGGTAAAAAATTACAAAAATTTTTTATTATTTACAAACACGTATATATACATTTATAATTAATATTATATTTCTTGAAATTATTAATAATAATATATCATAATTATTACTCTAATATTAATTTTTAAATTGGTATGCACAATAAACTTTCTTACTCTATTTATTTGTTTATTTAGCATATTATGGCTTTTGTCTATTTTTTTATTAAACTTCCTAAAGTCTTTTTGCATGTATGTTGATTTGTTTCCATAATACATAAATATTCTTTGAGTAGACCTATGATGTCAGAAACATGTTTATTTGTCATATTTTTGGCATATCTTTCTGTCTAGATAGGTTTTATTTCATGTATCCACTATTTTTTATGCGTATCCACCATTTTAGTACGTATCCATGTGTATCCGTGCGTATCCTCGATACGTTTCCATTTTTGGATCGTCTGATACGGTACGTCGATACGATACTTTGAACCATGTTCATTAGTAGGATTAGTCAATTCAAGTTTGAATGATGGACTGTTTAATTTTAACTGTTATCCTGACTTTTCATATCCCATTTGAATCTAGATGTATCAAAAGCATTAACTGTAAATATTTGACCAGATGGATTTGAAATGAATCCAGGATCAGAAAATTTAGCTCTAATATGCAAAATTTTATTACAACATTACACATATAATCAGTCCAAATTTAGTCAGTACAGGTAATAATGGAACCCTTTACCGAAGAAATTAAAGAATAGCAAAATCATTCCAAAAATGATTTCTTGACATCTAATAAAGTAATCAGAGATTTTGCGTTCACAAACTGAAGCTACTTAACAAATAATCCAAGATATGTAAAGTTCAAATTATCTGTATATTATATTTGATTAAAAAGATATTATTTATTCAATGGTTTGATTAATCATGGAACACCTCTGTTAAGTTCTGTTATATTTTCTACATAAAAAGCACCCAAGGGAAAGAACTATGCTGATCAACTTCCATTTTTAAAGATCAATAAATTTATTTTTGCAAATTTCTAAATACCTAGCATTCATTTCAGAAAATGGCCCAGCTTTTGGAATGGGTTTTTCATCAAAATATTTACCATAAGATAGACTTACCATATGCCCTTTTTTTGTGCAAAAAAATAGAAAGATCTAACATTAACTTCTAATTATTTGAGAAACAGCGCAAGTTTATACTGAAAACCATTAGTAAGCATATGTTGTCATATTTCATCAATTTTAGCTTACGAGTACAATTCAGTTAAATTTTGCAAGAAAGTTCTTGAAGGTCTTTGATAATAGAGATTTTAGGAGATACAAAATTTTAATGGTAATATTTTGACCAAAGTTGTACATGTAATCACATATTATCAGCATAAAAAATTTATCATTTCTAGGAATGAAGAACAAATTAATTCTTGCTTAGGATCCACTACTAATATAAGGTTGTTCTCAAATTGTTGCTAGACATGCTTTGCAATTAAGATCATATGCTTTTGGTAATTCAAAGGCAGTATGTAATCATTTAATATTTTCTAATTTGAAAATTTGAGAAATTTTTAAAAAATAAGTATTAGGAATTAATCCTTTTCTGATAAAATTGACATCAACTCTAGAAACAATTAAACCAACAATTTAAGATGAGATTGCTTTGAGGAATGTTTATTATAAAATGCAAAGTCTACTGTTTGATCATGTAAATCATTGTCTTCATCATTAATAAAAGCATTTTGAAATGAAACACAAGAAGATGTAAAAAAAATTCATTGTAAGTTAATGGAATTTTGGTTTTCGCATCTAGAATTTCAATGCATCTTTTTTATGTTTTAATTCCATTTCTTGTTTGCTTTATGTCATTTTACACACAGTCCAATTTTGCAGTTCCTTAAACTGATAAAAATAATCTGTAATTTCGGATTTCAGTCTTTTGGTATTTACTAAGACCATCTGTTGTCCACTAAAATAAATATCTGCCAATAAATTTTGGTTGAATTGTCACCAATAAATAAATAAATTTTTGTGAGGAACAACGTCATGATGATATTGTTCAAATTGAAGAAAAACATGAGTTGTTTAGCAACAATAATTTTTAGAATTATGGAGAAAAAAAAATATTCTTGTAATTTCTAAGACAATAATTTTTGGATGCTAGGTTATAAATGTTCTCGTATTTCTTGACAGATTGTACAACTTGTTTCTCTTGGCTAGAAGTTAGAGTTAATATATTAGTCTTTCCAATATATGCTATTCAAAATCATCTGAGAGTTTAATAGGAACCTTAAAAGAAATAGTTCCTTCAGGGAAATTACAGGTTTTGATAAGCTGAGATGTCACTTTTTATAGAAGTGCTGAAAAGAACAAAGGCAAAGCGAAGGATGAAAAATTATTAAATAAAGGACATTGCAGACTAAATCTTTCTAAAAGTGTTTCAATGCATTTTCTAGGTTCATATAGTTGCAAACCTATTCTTATAAAAAATTTTAGCAACATAGTCAGTCACAAATTTCAAAATTTTTTAAAAGCATCTAAAGAAGGGGTATTTTGTTCCATCATACTTGCTACCTATATTGTAAATGAATCTTAAAATTTGATTCCACTTGATCCTAGGCCCATTTAAATCAATGAAAATCAGCATATGTTTGAATTTTATGATTTATGCATTAAATCTTTTGTTTTATGATTTTATCATACAATCCAACTCACCAATACCTAAAATTTTTCAGTTTCCTTCTCTTGTTTTCTTACTATAAAACTTCATTATTTTTTAGTCCTTATTTGCATAGATATAGCAGACAAAATTATTACAGATACATAAAGAAACAAAGTTTACTTTTTTAGCAACCCAAAACCATTTTCATGGAAGTAAATCCTAAAATCTAAACCTCACACTACTGCCAATAAAATTATCATGGATCTCATAATTTACTAGACATGTTATGATACAATTGTAATTTATCCTTTAACAATTTTCAATTCAATTTGTGATTTGACAGTCACGATAATCGCTGCCATGTTTACACTTCTAAAATATCACAAATCTCTCTCATTCAGAAACATGCAACTGAACAGCCATATTGAGTAAATCTTAGACAATAATTCAGCTTGATTGAATGAAGCATTTCATGATTAAATAATTAGTAGGAAACTCTAGTAATGTCAAGGCATAAACTCTCTTTTTAGCAACACTGTTGAACTTACACATATTTGGAAAAAAAAATTCCAACATTACAAAATTCTCCCAAATACATATTTGAACCAGCGGAAACTGCAAGATGGCTAAAAATTGAAATAAGCAGAAAAAAGATATTAAAATAATCACCAAAATCAATAACCTATACTACACCATCTTTAAGTACTCCCCAACAACCTTAAAAGTTTCTAGTGGCATCTTCAAACACATAAATACAGGATAAAGCAAAGCATTTAATACATGGAAAGCTCACCTTGCAACTCTGAAAATGCATATGGACCAAGATATTGCTGATTTTCCGCAAGTATGTACCACCCTACTTCATTAGTAGTTCCAAAATTTGCACCATGGCTATTCTCCAGACCTAAAAGTCAGAAAAAATTATCACTTCCCCATCCTATAGACCTCCCATTAAGCTAAGGCCAAACAACAGTACTAAAAAAAATCAGAGAAAGAATATTAGAATAGCATGTAAAACCACCACATTTTTTAATTTCCCCAACAACAAATTATTAGAATTATGAAGCAACAATTTAGGCCATTGTTTCTGTGGTGTTGTGTTCTGTTTTGCGTGTGTGTATGTGGGTGGGCGTGCACGCGCGTGGGCATGCACAACTGTGTATACGTACACATGCTCGGGTGAGAGAGAGAGAGCATGTGCACATGCACATGTATAGTGGCCAATAACAATTGTGATGTTAAATTACAACATTAATAGAAATAACAAAAATAAGACAAAGATCATCGCTCAAAATGAAGAGCCAATTAATCTTGAAACATATCTAAAGATTAAATTTAATAAATAAAAACCTAATGACAATACAAGTAACCAACCTCGTACAATCAGTCAATTAAAACCAAATCCTAAATCCCAACTAGTTGAGCCAGAAACATGAATCCTATTCCTCCATTTCAATCTATCGAAGACCACATCTTCAATTAGCTTATGACTATTCATATCCATTCTAACTCCCTCCATCCATGTTCTTTTTAGTCTTCCCCTTGCCCTTTGAGATCATTCAATGATTACTCCTCTACACCTCCCTACGTCTTCATTCTACAAGCCCAAACCATATTAATCTACTTTCCTTTATCTAGTCACTTATTTTGGCAGTAACTCCATGATCCCACCAACAACGATATTGTCCGCTTTGGCCCATTAGGCCTCACGGTTTTTTCCTGGGTTTTACCCCAAATGACCTCATTGCTTGAGGGAATCATAAGCCCTACATATATAGACCATTACTTTCTCCTCCCCAAGCAATGTGTGATTCCAGGATCTCACACTAACCAATCTCAAATATGTTCACTCCTTATGTTATCATTCCTATTCTTTCAAAACATCCATCTTAACTCCACAACATTCATTCTTGGCATATCTTGCTTTTTGATTTTCCAACATTCTGATCCACACAAAAAGTTCTTGGGCATGTCAACCACCCAAGAATCCAATGCACATCTCCACTTAATCCATCCAATTGCAATTTTTATCTGCTATATCCATAAAAATATTTCTCTTGAATATTACTGATTCTAGATCACAAAATTGACTACTTTTAGTAATTTCTTGATTCTAAGTTCTCTTGCCATTGCTTCACGTCTGCCGTTATTTGTATTATACTCCATAAACCCAGTCTTAGTTAAAACTTATTTAGAACAATTTAATCCTAAAGCTTCCCTCTATAACTCCAATTTTGTACTTACCCCCTCCTTAGTTCAGTCCACCAAAAAAATATCATATACAAATAAAATACACCAGCATGTCTCCTCTTCGATATGGCTATTTAAGTCACATATAATTAAAGCAAAAGGATAACAACTCGTAGATAATCCTTAGCATAAATATATCATCAATGAGAACTCATTTATCTCACTACCTACTACTCTCACTCTAGTTAATGCTCCTCAAAACACATCTTTAATAACTTCAAATATTCTTTATTTGTTTTTATAATCAAAACCTACCAAATTAACCACTTTGGCACTCTATCGTGTCTTTACTAGTTCAATAAAAACCACATTAACAGTCTCTTCCATTCTCTGAACTTCTCCATTAATTGTCAAAGTAAGAAGATAGCCTCATTTGTAGACCACTTTGGGATAAAGCCAAACAGACTTTTTTCACACTTTTGTTATTTCTCTTAGCCCTTTTTTTTTATCACTCTTTCCCACAATTTCATAGTATGGCCCATAAGCTTCATTCCACAATAATTGGCAGAATAGAAATGGAAGCAATTAAAAACAGAAATCTTTTGTTGAATAAATTACCACCTTAACTCAGATCCTGACCGAGTTCTTTAAGATAAGTTGATAAATGACACATAAAAACTAGAATTTTTTTTTCTCCTTCCATTAAATACATGTAAAACTAAAAATGGATTACATATTAAACTTTCTCAAAAATTCAATTTTTTCTATAAAGTAACTGCTTTAACAAAAGAAAACAATCTTTTCTATAAACTAAGCAAGGTTACTATTATTTTTTGTCCAATTTTTTATTTCATTTGTATATATTACTAATCCAATCTTAACAATTAGGCATCAAATAATAAAGGTTACATTCAAAAAAAAAAAATTTCAAATATTAACGGTTACTTGGTTAGCATATTGACCCAGCAATGGAATAGTGCTTTACAAACTATGTTTCCTCCGGATGGCATGTGCTACACATCCAAATTCCATTCATGATAGGACATGGCATTTTCAGGTGAGTGCCCAACCTGTCGCATCTTCATGTCATCAACATGTTTTTTTTGCACGGAATCAAGGCATGTAATGTATACTATTTCCTGCACAATATATAACACACACATACGCACACACACAAATATATTCTGCTGTTTCCAAATCAAGATGACTACCACATGGGGACTTGACAGCTATAATAGTATAACCACAATAAGGAGAACAACTGACCATATCATGCCAATTGCAGTTTTACAATTACAATGCCATTGTTTTGTTGGTTTCAGTTACCGTGTATGAAAATTATAAACAGGCAAGGCTCAACTTAAGCTCACAATGGTTCAAAGAGCTCAAGCTCAGCTTGCTAAAAATTCAGTTCAGCCCAATAACCAGTTGAAGCCACACAATTCCAAAGCGATTACAATTTTGAAATTGTGCACATTTAAGATTAAAGAAGAAATACAGAAACTATAAGATCTAATTGTCATTTTTCATAGGTTATAGATATTACTCTTTTTTATGAGAGATAGAAATTATAAATATCTTATCATTTTAACAGCTTCACACTTTGCCCATTTTTCAAAGCCTTGATTCACGAGCATATGAAACCATCCAATCCAAAATGGTTTCAAACCATCGCTCCCTGAATCATGAAAGCATGAGAAGACAAACGGTTCTTACCATAAAGTAGGCAAGCTTTTAACTGATTCGAGCCCATTTAAGCTCTAATCAGGCTTGTTTATATACAAACTTTTGGCAATCTTGGGCAGTTTCCACTTTCCAGCCTAATTATTCAGCTCCAGCTCGGCTAATCCAGCTAATTGAGATTAGAATTTTTTTTTCCTTCATCTATAAACATATCAGTTGTTTAGAATCAAATATGGTGGTTGTAGAGGTAATTAAACAAACTTTCTGCAATTGTTAAGACAATTATGGGAGAAGATCTTTGATTGCGTTCTGCAAACAAGAAATCGTTCTCTCGCAAGGCAAAACTCCTGGAATGAACATGAAGTAATTAGGGCTTTTTTCCCGGCTTATTATTTACGAATAGGGTTTAGAGGAAGTAGCGGATGCACGAACCGAAGTCAAAGGAAAAAACAACAACGAAAAGAAGAAAGAAAAAAAACAAAATAGAAAGTAATATCGAGAACGGTGAAGATATATTTCCAACCAAAAAGGAAGAAAACCAAAATCTATAAGAGAGTAAAGAAGAACCCTACATGTCTCAAAGATTATCAAAAAAGGAAAAGTGAAGATGTTGAAAAGAAAATAATATAATTAATTGGAAAAACAATAACGACGATTGGAAACTAACCAGCGGGGGCGCTAGAATCTGAATTCTCGCGCATGATTGTTTGAGCTCTACGCTAACGCAAGACGAAACGAGGTGCGGTTCTCTGGTGTGTCCAATTAAAACCCTAGACAGGTTTTCTGAATAAGAACATCCAAAATGAATACTCCAGAAAAACCGAACGTTGCCTCTTCACGCACGCGCTGAGGCAACGTTTTGTGCAGTAGAAAGAGAGTGGTAAGATGGTAATTGTGTGCAACAAGAGGAGGGCAAACTTGGAGATTTTCCTTTACATTTTGGGGGAAGTTTTGTTAAGTGTAGAAAGGGATTCATTGTAAAACCCCGACCCGGATTATATCTTAATTATTAAGATTAATTACCTAAAGTGTGATTATTAGACTAATTAAGTATTTGTGTTATGAAGATGAGGTAAATGTAGATTATTCTCGAGGATTTAGAGAAATCAATTGAACTTTATGAAGGTTATTAAGGTAAGCTTAATTAATGTTATTTGCCAATTCCAATTGTCTAAGATACTCTCCAATTGGTTTAAATGAATTGAAAATCAAATTCTAAAAAGTTAGACATATGTGTACCTAGAGTAATTCCCAAGTATACCCATAGTACCCCAAAGTTTACCCCAGGTACCCTCCCGGATAACACTAGTGTATACCCAGGTATACCCCGAAATACTCCCAAGAATACTTAAAGTAACTCCTAAGAGTACCCAAGGTACCTCCCAAATGTACCCAAATTATCCCCTAAGAATACTTAAAGTAACTCTTAAGAATGCCCAAGGTACCTCTCAAGTGTACCTTAAGTATCTCTCAAGAATACCCAAATAACCTATCAAGTATACCCCAGGTACCCCACTTCTATATTCAAGGTACACTCAAGTATTACCCAAGGTATCCTCATTATATACCCAAGGTATGCCCAAGTATTACCCAAGGTACCACCCAAGTGTTACTTAAAGTACCCCTAATTATACCTAAGGTACCCCACTTGTCTTCCTAAGGTACCCTACTTTAATTGCCTAAGGTACCCCTATGTTTACCTAAGGTATCCCCTTATATTACCTAAGGCACCTCACCCATATTGGTTAAGGTACCCCACTGTTTTGCCCAAAGTATCCCATTCAAATACTTAAAGTACCCTCTACTTATACCTAAGGTAACTCACTTGTATTGCCTAAGGTATCCCTTTATTTTAACTAAGGTACCCTACTGTTTTACTTAAAATACCCCCTTGTTTATCTAAGGTGCATTCCCTTATACAGCTAAAGTAGCCCCTTTATGTAACTAAAGTACCTCCAACATACCTAAGGTACATCCCCTATATTACCTAAGGTACACTCCTTGTATTTCCTAGAGGTACTCCTCTCATATAAGTAAGGTACCCCCACTGTTTTACCTAGGATACACCCCCTATATAGCCAAAGTACCCCCTTTGTCTAACTAAAGTAACTCTTCTATAAGTAAGGTAACCCCCCACTGTTTTGCCTAAAGTATAACCGTTTATATAGCTAAAGTACTCCCCCTCTCATATAACTAAGGTACACTCCTTCTATAGTTAAATACCCTCCTCAATATAACTTAGGTACACCCCCTAAACTTATTCAAAGTTTACCCCTCAGAATGACTAAGGTAAATCCCTTAAAACATCAAGGTACCTCCTCAAATAACTGAAGTACCCCTCATATAACTAAAGTATTCCTTGTGTTAACTGAGGTACACCTCCCAAGTATTCCTAAAGCATGCCTTTTGAAGTGGTTAAGGCAAACCCCCTTGAAACACCAAGGTATCCTCTCAATAACACTAAGGTACCCCCACTTCACACCAGGGTATCCCATATGATATAACTAAGGTACCCCCAAGCATCCCTGGAGTATACATTTGAAATAGCTAAGGAAAACCCCTTAAAACACTTGGGTAACCCTTCAAATAACACTAAGGTACCCTCTACTTATCACTAAGGTACACCCATACTTAACACTAAGGTACCTCTAAGGGTTTTAGTTGAATAAAAACCTTGTTTAGGGGCAAATTTGAAAGACCCAAAACTTGGGCATATAAAAGGATGCCCGAATTTCTAATTAAGTGTTTTGAAAACCCATTTCTCTTGTCTTGGACGTATAAAACAAGAAAGGAAGATTGTGAGCCTACTTGAAAGCTTGAGCAAGAGGAGGAAGAAGAAGAAGAGGAAAGCTAGGAAGGAAGTTGTGTTTCTCTAACAAACAAGTAAGTAGCAAACCCTTCCAAACAAAATGAATTACCAACTTTCGTATTCTTTCTCTAGGGTTTGGTTTATTTGATGAAATGATCTTGCATGATGGTTTTGATTTCTAAAATTCGTAGGGTTTTGGTTGTATGATAATCTTGTTGAGTTTTCTATTGATTTGCCATGGATCTCCAACTGTATTGATTATATTTCATATTAGGGTTTGAGATTTGTGTTCATATGGATTTGAGATGAATCTTTGTTCTGGAAAGTGTTTTAAAGCATGTTGGAATGTTTTGTGATAATCCTATTTGATGTTGGAAGTGTTGAAAATGATTTACATGAGTTATGGGTTGAAAATAGTCAAATTATTTCAAAATCCCGACCTTGCGATTAATCCCGAAAATTTGCGATTAATCCTGAGCCAAACCCCCTAAAAACTAGCCTCTGTTATTTTAAATCACGACTTAGGATTAAGTTGGGCGATTAATCCAGAACCTCAGCGCGCGAACGTTCAAAGGGAACACGTGCACATGCATTGCCTTAGCGCACGAACGTCAACCTTCAGCGCGCGCATGTTGCTTTGTTTATTTCCTTAACGCGCGCGGGCTGCCTTTGTGTATTACCTCAACGCCCGAATGTCCAAACCTCAACGTCCGCGCGTTGAAGCCTGTTTTTGAGAACTCTTCACCCTTTTCCTCCTCAACCCTCTTCCAAACAACCCAAGCCTTCGGTAGAGCATCCTTATTTCCATGAAAGACATTTAAGTAAATGTCATGTGTATTTATTGCTCCATTTACTTAAGTCTTTACATGTAAATAAGGTTTTATCCCCCATTTGGAACCAATAAAAATACTCTCAAGGCCCAATTCCCAACCAATAAAAAAGTAAACTTTCCAGTTTGTGCCTAATTTTCCAGTTTTCCCGATTTTCATAAAAGACCACTTTTTGAGTTTGATACCCAAACGAGTGATTCAGAAGCCCAGAAAATTCTAGAAGATTCATTTACTTTCCAATAGACCACAACCAGAATTTGAGCTTGAAATTCCTTGTAGATCTGTCCATAAAAATTCTACACCGAAAAGTCAACGTTTTTATCCAGACTTAGAATATTTTTGAGGTCCAAAACTTTTTGTCTCGGAATCCATTGATTTTTGGTATTGTGACTCATTTAGGATTCTTAAGATCATCCTACTCATCGAAAATGTATTTTGAGGATTTTATGGTATTCGTTTTGATTGATTTTGGATTTCATGAATCGGGGCAGTGTAGAAGTACTCCACTTAGCCTTAATTCATCGGGCAGCGTAGAAGGACTCCACTTAGCCTCGATTCATCGGGCAGCGAAAAAGTATTCCACTTGGCTTTGATGCGTCGGCGGTGTAGAAGTATTCCACTTGGCCTTGATTTCGTCGGCAGTGCAGAAGTACTCCACTGGGCCTTGATTCGTTGGCAGTGTTGAAATGCTCCGCTTGGCCTTAATCTTGTACATCGATTATTAATCTGATTTGGATATTTGACTTGGAATTGTTGATTTGATTTCATCAATTACTCGATTGAGACATTTGACTTGGAATTGTTGATTTGATTTCATAAAATTACTTGATTGAGATATTTGACTTGGAATTATGCTTTATATCTGTTTGAGATGTTTTGGTTTGCATTTGGTATCTTATACTTGTGAATATTATCATGATGTTACAAAATTGCATAAACTGCTTCTCTGCATGCATGTTTGCTGCTTACTGGGACTTTATGTCTCACGCATGTTTTGTTTTACCGGATTTGTTTTTAGATCCGCTTGGTGAGCCGCGTATCGGGGCAGTTATTGAGGGTGAGATTGAGTACAAGCTTGAGGGCTGCTACCATCCATAGTAGGGTTCTTTTTTTATGATGATGTATTTTGTCTTGGGGATTGTGTATGGGATGTAAATATTATTTTTGGACTCATACTCTTTGTAGATATCTTTTGTACATGTCTGTATATTTTGGAGAGAACATTGTGAATGGTTAGCTGCCTTAGTTGTATTTTGTTCACATATATATCATGTTTTTTGAGATTATAGTACAGATGATATTTTGATTAGATAGAAATTTTTATTCCATGCTTCTTTAGTCATGCACTCTGATGATTACTTGGTAATTGCCCAGGATTGATTGTGTCAATTAGGTTCTATTGGACCCATAAGTAGGTCTCTGGTACAGGTTGGTGCTGTGATAGGGCATACCCGGATCTGGGGCGCTACATTCATTGTTTCATGCAAATGAACCAAACCTTTCCTCTCTAAACTCTCTTCTCCTTCTACTCTCCTTATTCTCTTCTATTGGTTGAGCTAAACCCAAGGGAAGGATTGAAGTGCAAAACATTGGGAATTCTTGCTGGGATTTGCTGATAATAAGAAAGGTTTTTGTTCTTGAGTTGCTGTTTTCTTTTGTGTTTGGAGGATTTGTGGAGAAAGCTTGAGGCTGTGTTTGGAACCCTGGATTTGAGAAGAAAAGAAATGAAAATGCTAAAATTTTCTTTTCTCTTGTTTGGTTTCAACGAAGGTAAATGAGATTTTCTCTCCAAATTTTCTCTCCCTCTTTCTCTCCAATTTAAAAAAATTTCTCTCCAAAAAGGTAAGAATTTTGAAAGAAAAGAAAATTCACCATCACTTGTACTATTCACACCACCCACCCAACCCACCACCACCATAACCCACCATCCACCACTACCATAACTCACCATCCACCATCACCACCACTCACCATCACCCGCTACCACTGCCAACCACCACCCACCATCGCTCACCACGACCGCCCACCAACACCCACCACCACTCGCCACCACCACTTCCCACTACCGCCTGGCACCACCACCACCAGTCGCCGCCTACCACCGCCCACCACCACCATCATCGCTGCCGCTGTCGCTACCACCCCACCAACCCTACTAGTACCCGCCCACTCTCACTCGCCCACCACCCCAACTGTAAGCACACAAGTTTCATTCGAACCAAAAAGTGCTAAACACAGCAAAACCCTAAGCAAGTTGAAACAAAGAGCTAAAAATTTGTCATTTTGTTAGAAGCTGATTTGGCCAGTAACTCTTGCACCATTGAAAAGTACGCTTTGACACGATTCCAACGCAACTAAATTTGCGTGAATCGGAGTTCGAACAATGAAGTTATGGCCAAAACAGTTTGAAGGGCATTTTCGTAAATTTATAAGATTTGGTTTGCCATGTGGCAAACCTATATGTCTCAAGCTTGTCATTGGGCAGCAATGTGTAAAAATAAAAAAGAAAAAAAAAAGAAAAAGAATAAAAGGTAAAAAAAATGAAATAAAAAGAAAAATAATAAATATAATAGAAAAGAAAAGAAAAGAAAATAAGAAGAAAAATAAAATAAAATAAATAAAAAGAAAAGAAAATAAAAATTTTAAATAAAAAAAAGAGAAGAAAAGAAAATCAAAATAATAATAATAATAATAAAAATTTAGATAAAGGAGGGGCAAACCGCCCCTCCTTATTGAATGTTAATTGGTGGGATGGGAGGTGGCCCACGTGGGCCTGCCTCCCCTCCCCCATTTCCTTCTCCCTTCTCTGAAGGGAGAACACCTTTTTTAAATAAAAAAAAAGAAACGAACCTAAAAGGAAAAAAGGGAAAGTAAAATAAAAAAAATTTAAAAAATTAGATGAGGGAGGGGCGAAACCGCCCTTCCCTATCTAATCTTAATTGGTGGGAGGGGAGGTGGCCCACGTGGGCCTGCCTCCCCTTCCTCATCTCCTTCTCCCTTCTCTATTAAAAGAGAAGGGAGGACGTTCTGAAGGGAAGACGGGTGACAGAGGGGACGAACTAGAAAAAAAGAAGACAAGTTTGATTCTTCCATAGGTTTGATTCTTTTTAGCATCTACAAACTTTGGTTCCCTTGCTAAAAATTTCTTAATGCAAATGAATTTTTTGTGATTTCTTTTGGTCTGAAGTTCAATGAGGTGGACGTGAGGTTTCGTGAAGCCAATATCTGCAGGTTTCTTAGATCTAAATCCCATTAAAAAACCATGTTATCTGTGAATGAATGGTGACCAAGATTGCTTGGGAAATTTGTTGATGCTATTAGTTGTGTATAGCTTTTGATTCCGGGTTTGAGTTCGATTTTTATTTTGGTGCAAGACGTCAAAACAGAGTCTTACTCTATTATAGTTGGGCTCATTTAATAACTTTAAGAAATGAATCAAAAATGCACTTCACCATCTCATTCTTATCCCAAGTAATTGTGTAAATGATTTGGAAAGGTTTTTTGAGTGATTTTACATGAACGAAATTCACAAAACAGTAGGTAGAAACCACGTTTCTGGGCATGCTTTTGCTAAAAACAGCAAGCCACCCAGTTCATTTCCTCCCTATGATGTCGCTATTAGACTAAAGAAAGCTGCTGCTGAGTTCGGGTTTGTCCAGTATATGGTAGCTTATGCCAATCACCATGCATTTAGATATGCCAATCATCGGTAAGATCATAGTATTCTAGTTCTCTGAAGACCTTGACTGTTAAATGTGATATTGTTTACAGTCTCAACGTAGGTGGGTCATCAATTGGTAGATTTATCGGCGAGTATACTCATGTGATCTTACGTGGCTTTGTTGTAATCTCACAGTACTGGCAGAAGTCGCTGCTGTCCTCACTATTTCTAAATCCAGGGTGATTCAATTTGTCCACAAAGTGCCCACGAAGTGGTGCCTCACTTTTATTTCTGCATCAAGGGTGGCTCATCCCTCTTTTTCCATCGTTGAACCTTATGATTCGGCAGTCTACTTGGGTCAATGCCTAATAGTTCTGAGGAAGTCAAGCTTAGCTGTATACGTATGGCAGTCTTAAAACTCACTGGGGTTGACTAGAAGCTTGGTCAACTTGAATTTGTCATTATTTCGAGTTAACTTGGTCTGTTAGAAATATTGTTGAATCGAAATCATCTCAAAGACTTTCTAATACTTAAAATTGTTTTGAGGTGACATGAGTACTTAAAAGAGTTGAGTCAAGTCGTGAAGAGTTGGTGGGTTGAGTCACTACTAAGTTAACTGTAATGGTCAAAGTTTTGTATTTCTCAGGTTGTGCTTGTGGGAAAATTAGGCTCTGGATATTGAGAAAACGTGTTGGAGAATTTTGCTGTTTTCCATGGAAGTGTTTTTGATATTTCTCCAGAGTTTGGATGAATGTTAGGCATGACTATTTCTCTCATGTCTTGAAAGCAGTGGGTTCTCCGCACGCTAAACCTACATTTTCTTAGTATCAGCACACAACCAAGGTACTGAAGAAATTAATCAAAAAAAAAAAAGTAACAACCGAATCTTGTTAGTCACTCAAATTTAAATATTTGTGTATATATTTCAATTATAGTCATTCCTTTCTTTGCATGTGTGGGGTCAGTCATTGACTTTAGGGGAAATTTTTATATATTGTTCATTTCAAGTGCCTGTTTAGATTTAGGTGTTTGCTTGAACATAAATTTTTTGTATTAACCTAGACTTTCGACCTCATGTGCCTGTTTATTTCAGGTGCCTGTTTATATCGTTTATTTCATGTGTAGGGTCGGCCATTGTTTTGACCTCATGTTAATAACTTAGACTTTTGCATTGCTGTCATGGGCCTAAACGGGCCTAATTTTAGGAAAAGCCCACATACAAATTAGTTGAGTCAACTCGCCCAAATTTCAACTCACGGGAACCCGCTATCTAGCGGGGTAACTCAAGGTGTCCACGGACTTCCTTGGGTTACAACCGAACCACTTATCCAAAGTCTTTGGGTAAATCCTGCACGTACATAAATGTAAGTCAAAAATTGGGTGACTGTTCACACCCTTAACAATAACAGTGGCGACTCCCCAAAACCAATGAAAAAACCCACGGAAAACCGGGCACCAGCATCGTGCGCCCCCGCGTGCGCACACCAACCCATCATCTTACTAAAATATATTTTTCTTTTCTTCTCTTTTCTCATATCATCCAAACATTGGAAAAGAAAAGAAAATTAGTATTTTTCTTTTCTTTTCTCTTCTTTTCTTTTCTTTTTTAGCTTTCTTTTCTTTTCTCCCCGAATCCAAGGATCCAAACACAGCCTGAAGGAGCTCAAATCTAAACTGACCATGAGTTGCATTTGAGAGCAAAGGGTTAGTTCTTGCTTAAATCATGTAAGCAACACCCTGGAACTCCGACATTGTTTGTTTTCTTGATTTGAAAATGGATTTTCGGAATTATGGCATGTATGAGTTTGGATTGAGTTGAAAATGTGGAAACCATGAATGCATGTCTAAATAAATTCTATTGTTGAGTTATTTGTAAGTTATTGGAATGTTAGAAACGCTATTGAGGATTTTGGTTGAAGAACAAGTCAGAAAAAGAAACCTTGAATTTGTCTATAACAGTTACTGAAAACCACTTGTATAAGAATAGTCATAACTTCCTCTAGAAAACTCCGATTTGTGCATTGTTTGATACGTTGGAAACGAGACTTGTAAACCTTTCCAATGGTGTATGGTATGCTTGATAATTCTCTATAGATTAGCTCAGGTTAGGAAGAGAAAAAGAAACATTGAATTTGTCTAAAACAGTTGTTAAAAACCACCTGTATAAGAATAAGCATAACTTCCTCTAGGAAACTCTGATTTGTGAACGTTTGATGCATTGGAAAATAGATTCATAGATCTTTCTAATGGTTTATGGCATACTTGCTAATTATTCACAGATTAGTTCAGGTTTAACACTTTATAGAGGTCAAAAACCAGATCTGCAGTTTTTACATTTACATTGTTTTTGCATTTTCAATTGGTTCTAACCAAAACCCAAGTGGTGTACACTTGGTAAATGACTTTTAGGAAAGGATTGTTGTACCCAAAACCAAATGTGAATGCGTTTATATGAATGTGAGGTCTTGTGTCTTTATTGAATTTAGCTCTTAAATTCATAAAGTTGTATTTGGGCAAGGCTATGGGGCTACCTTCTTTGTACATGCATGAGTGGCATGAGATATGATTTTCTGGTTAAGTGTAACCAGTTTGATGAAATAAAGGAATTGCACAAATAACAAATCTTAAGTAATGGATCCATAAACCTTAAGTGGGCAAGTTTGTATATAATGCCATGACCGTTGCTATTACTGTTTTTATGCCTCGTCTTGTTTCAGTCCGGTACCAAGCAACATCGGTGGCCGATGCCTACCGCCACAGGAAATTGGTGTGTGGATGCCCAATGTTAAGAGGAATCGGTGTATGGATGCCTAACATCAAGGGGAATAGTTGTTGGATGCCTAACTAACCATGTGAAATCAGTCGAGTTAGATGTGGTCATTGTTGAGGAATATATTAAATATATAAAGTTCACCCCTAACTATCAATTTGAGCTATTGGTAGGAATAGTGTTCTACATGGTATCAGAGCTTTAGGAAAATGCCAAGATCTTGGGTTCAAACCTCCACTCCACTCGTTGAGAAAAAATATTCCACGTGTAGGGCCTCCCTAAAAATGGGTCCTCTAAAAAAACGTATTTGAGTCCGGCCCACACGTGAGGGGGAGGTTTGAGGAATATATTAAATATATAATGTAACGCCCCGGTTTCAGGTCCATTTCCCAATACCCGAGGTATTACGGTAAGTAACAAAAGCAATTAAAAATCTGAATCAATTTAAACCTTAAATTAATTTCATCATCAAAGTTATATGCGGAAACTTGAAATAATATCCAATAACAAATAAACTTTAAACCATTACAACGTTTTTAATCTCAGGAAGCTAATCTACAACTAAACTGACTACCCCCTTACATACTAGCCCAATGTTGTCGTCCTCTTCAAGAATACCTGAAAAATGGGAGAAACCGGAGTGAGAATAAATTTCAACAAGTAGCAAGGTGCATGCATGAAATCAGTCCATGTTTATATAAAATAAGTCATGAGGTGTACGGTTAAACCAACAACAACATCAACAAGAAAAACAATATTATAGAGAAATCACGGCAAACAGCATACCACATCTGTGACATCACAGGACTAATGGAATCGTAAACAGAGTCCTACAGACATGTGCCAATATGCTACCTTCCGAATTACAAATGGACCAGCCGTCCTGCAGTTTGGCTATTCAACACCGACGGAAGAACCCACCAACAACCAAAAAAACCAATAACCAGCCGCCCTGCAGACTGGCTATTCCAAATGAGTTAGCATGTACGGCCCAACCAATCCAGAAATGGGTAACGTGGCGACCGACCAATCCAGGAGTGGTACCATCCTCAAGATGATGGAATGCCTATGACACAGAATGAGAAACTCCAGAAAACAATTTCATTTACTAGCTACTCTAATGGATCCATGTAAGAGCTAAGCCTGCTAGACACAACTCACAATCAATTAATAATGTAATTGTGAAACCCACATGATGGTGGAAAACCAAACCAGGGAATGGACATACTTCTCAATAACACCCACCGAATACACTATATAACAATAATCAAATCCACCCTGCAGAACCAATAAACCAGCACCTGCCTTGTCACAACTGTGACCCAAAATCCAACACAAGATGTACCAAGTCATATGTCCAAACTCCAGGTTTCAACGGCAAAATAATCCAAGTATATACATAAATCATCTGGAGCTCAAAGCATACTCAGATAGTTCAAATACAAGTGCAGGAACTCTCAAAATTAAGTTTTGTTTAAAAGGAAATAAATCAAGACATTAACAATGTTCCTAACTCTTGTTAAAACTTCTTTATTTCTCTTGTCTATTAACATCCAACTTTCCTTCATCTAGAACCCAAGGTGTCAAAACGTATTAACTCTGTTATTTAGTACTTTCAGAAGATATTTTAAGTCTATTTTGAAGTTTAAGAATATGTTAGGTTACCCAAAATCAGATCTAAATAGTTTGTGACCTCTTTTTACTTAAAATATCTCCAAAAGTTTCATATTTACATTCATCGTCCCAAATTACTATTCTTTGATTTAAATTAAATTCCGCCACTTCCTATATCTCAAATTAACCTAGTTACAAGTGTTACAACTTTAGAATTTACAGAAAAATCATTAAAAATTAAATCTGGGCACAAATCCCAAAATCTGGAATTTCTGACATAGGTTGTTCGAAGAGGCGCTCGAGCAACTGTTCTAGCGGCTATAATTTCAGGTTCTGTTTTAGATGCACAGGTAGGTCACCCGTGATTGCGCTCGAGCGGTGTATCAAGCGACTTGTTTTCATGTTCTGATTTAAGGTATACAGATAGGGCGCTCTGCCCAAAACTCAGTTTTTCTGGGTTTTTCAGAATTTCCGGAACTTCTCAAATTTCTATAGTTTTAAATTGTTTCTAAACATCTAAATTTCATTCCAAATTACTTCTAAGTCAATCCTAATCAAATCTTGGTGATTAAAATTTATATAAGATTTCTTTCTAAATTAAACCACCCATGAGCAACACTTTTCTTGATTCTTAAAGAGAGATTTAAATCACCAAATCAAAACTTTATAATCATCTAACTTTCCCAATGAAATCTAAGTTAAAACCAATACGATCAAACATTAAAATCACAAGAAAACATGTAGTTCCTTCAGTTTCAAGTGTTTTCTACTTGTCTTTTTGATGAACCTAGATTTGTTGAAAACTCCTTCGGTGCCCATTTTATGATCTCAATATCACCCCTCTAGACTTCTCCAATTCAGATCTCCACCGTTCAGTTTGAAATTCTCCATGAGTAGATCACAACCGTAAAATTTCAATCCATTCCAACGGTTGGATCTTTCTATCTTGTCGTTTGAAGTTGGCTAGTTGGCCATCTCTATAACACCTTTTTCTTTCAAAATATGATTTTCCACCAACTTCTAGGTTAATTTGCACCACCTTAGACTCCTCCAAATCCGATTTCCACCGTTTAGATTAAATTATCTCATGTATAGATCATAACCTTCAAATTTCATGACGATCCAACGATCGGATCTCCGGGGATCGTTGTTCAAAGTATGCTGATCGGACCCCTGCAGCACCTCCCTTTTCTTTTCTTTCCTCTCTTTTCTCTCATTCTCTTCTTCCCTTTATTTTTCTCCCAAGCCCAAGCACGAATTCCCCTCTCTTTCTTCCTTATTTTTGACTTGCTAAAAACCCTAAACCATTCCTAGACCTCCCCTTTTATAAGCTTTCTTAATTAGAAGTTCTAATAGGTTTAGGAGACCTTCTAAATAGGATTCCCACTCTTAATTGGAAACCTCCCTATCTTAACCCTGCTTCTAATTTCTCTTTTAAGTATCTCATACAAAAGAAGGATTTATTTTAATTTATTTTCGTACTAATTTAATTTCTTATTTTAAAATATTACTAAAACACCCCAAAGCTCCTTTTATCCTCAAATTTAGGGCTCCTTATCAACCATAATCACCAATATACCCCTTTTTCCTACTTTTAAGCCATAATTTGCTATTTAAATCCAAACCTGACCTAAATTAAGTCTAGTTAAATATTTCAAGTCTAATAATTATTTACTTACTCAATATCTTAATTTGGCTAATTAGGAAATGACTAAAATACCCTTTCCTTGAAATTTCATATTTAACCTTTAGATCTTTTTCCAAAAATTCTCCTCTTTATTCCTGACATCAATCTTGACCATATAATACACTTGGATTAATACCTATCTTCTCCAACATTCATATTTAAGTCACTCTCCCAATTTATCTAAATCAACCTTGCTCTTTCCTATTTAAATGAAGCTAATATTTAAATTCCTAATTACTCAAAATTATTGTTTATTTATTTAGTTACTAATATCTCTTTGGATCATAATATTATTCTTCCAATACCTAAATTAAATCTTAACTTCTCAATATTTAGGCTTATTTAATTTAATTTATTTTATTTTAAGAAAATCCTGGGTTTTACATATAAAGTTCACCCCCAACTATCAACTTGAGCTGTTGGTAGGGATGGTGTTCTACAATCATGTGTGTTATATATTAAACGGCCTAGATAAATTAATTGAATGACACTTGTTGCAATATTGTCTATTGATAGTTGACTTTTACATTTGAGTATGAAATTACATTCGAATTGAACATCATGGTTTTACTCAAGTGATATTATAACATGAACTGTGTTTTAGAAAGTCATGCATGTGGTGCTTACTGGGACTTTCGTCTCATAAGTTGTTTTATTGGTTTCTTTTTCAGAACCATCGATTTCTGGGTGAAGGACCGGATTGGGGAGAAGGGAAAAGAGAAGGCACCTGGGTTACTGGGTATAGAGAAGAGGATTACTATCGTCTCACCTAGGTCATCCATTATGTATGGTTTAGTTTTACATTTTTGTTGGACTTGTAGTATTTTGTAACTGAGAGGTGTGATTAGATGTCCCATTTTTTAGTAACTATATGGTGCTTGTACATAAACTTGTTGTCCATCACTAGATTTTTGTTATTGTTATACTCATATTTTGATATGCACATGTATGGATTGTTCCACCACCATTTAGATTGAAAAGAAAAGAAAAGTTTAAATTTACCCATGTTTTATTAGGCTCACAAGGCCTATATGTAGGGATTGGGGACAGGTTGGTGCCTTGGATGGGCAAACCTGGTTCTAGGTTGTTACAATTTTTGGTATAAGAGCAAATAGAATCATAAACCTAGGAATAAAAGCCTTAGGTTGGTTTTGGGATTTAGTGCACAACGGCTATAACCCTAAAGTTGTTTCTAGGAATTCGTTTTCTTATTATGATTAAGCAATTATTATTATTATTATCTTATATGATTGATGTGTGATGAGCCAATTGTGTTTGGTTATACTAAGGTAGTGTGAAGTATCGGCCAATGCTAAATATGTACCTAAGTATCTAATCTTATACAAGTGGGATAGCATGGTAGTTAAATTATGAAATTGTGTATGAAGTATATATACATATATATTATTATGAGATAAATAGAAAGGAAATTTTCATGACAATCTCCCCAACCTTCATATAGCTAAAGATATACTGAAGGGATTGATGGTGGTAAAGTCATAGTATCCTCTAACTTATTTTTGCAATTAGTAATACATGTTGATTCCTTTGTTTTTGATTGATTATGCTTATAATTTTCAGTGATCATGGCTCCTCGACTAAGGGGTAGACAGCGTAGAGCGGAAGCAGCAACTGCTTATGTGCCTACACATGCTCCAGGAGATGTTCCAGCTGTTGCTCTAGTAGACATCCTAGCTGATGATCCTATTGCATCCCCAACTAGTGTTCCAGCTGCTACAGATGTCCCAGTTACTAGGGGACAGAAGAACCAGGCCTAGAGATGTAAAACCCTGAATTTTCAACAAATAAATAAAGCAAATTAAATATGAATATTTGGAATGTTAATGAATTTGTCAAAATAAATTGGAGATTAAATATATAGCATATGATTTGGGGTACTTTTCATTCATCCGGGATGTATGATTGATTAAGAATAATAAGGAGAATGAATTTGGAAATTTTAGAAGAAATCCAATGGATAAATATGAAATTATCAAGAGAAGGGTACTTTGGTAAAATTCCTACTAATTATTGGTAAATAATTAAATAGATTAATTAAATTATTATTAGACTTGAAAAATTATTTTACATCTAAGTTGGGTTTAAATTGATTATTAATAATGATATTTATAGCTTAATAAGTGGGAAAATGGCATATTAGTAATTATAGTTGATTAGGAGCTTTAAGTTGAGGAAAAGAGGAGCTTTGGGGAGTTTTTGTAATATTTAAAAAATAAGGGAAATAATTAACATGAAAATTAGGAAAAATAGAAGTTTCTCTTATTTAGAATTAAAAGGAATGAATTAGAAGGAGGAGTTGTAAAATATTAGGAAAGCTTCTAAGTGAGATTAGGAATCTTAGCGGGGTTAGTTAGAAAGTTTCTTAAACCAAATAGGGCTTCTATTTTGGGTGAGCCTATAAAAAGGAGGCTTTGAAAAGGAATTAGGGTTTCTTCTAATCAAATCATATAGAGGAAAATGAGGAGAAAGGAGGGCTCTCACATTTGGGGAATATAGAGAGAGAAGGTGTTGCAGAAACCTCCGACTAGCATTCATCAAAGTTAGATCAGAAGAGATTCAGCCGTTGGATTGGCCTCAAATTTGGGGGTTTTGTTCACGACTGGTGAAGCTTCAATCGGAACGGTGGAGATAGTTTTCTGAGGTCTCTAGAGGGGTACGATAGTAGCAGAATCTCGGCGGTAACTTGAAGAAAAGGATTTTACGTGTTTTGAGCAAGTAGTAACATCTCGTTTTGTTTTATTGTTGCATGATTTTAGGTTTAATCGTTTGAGTTTGATTTAAAATTAATATATGATAATTTGATATACCAAACCATGTATTTTATACAGTAGATTTTGTGGGTTTGAATGATCTTAGATGGGGTTTCTGAAATCTGTTAATCATTCTTTCTAGTGTTGATTTTTCTAAGATTTTGATTTAGATTTGTAGTAAATCTGTGCTTTGATTTGTTAAGAATCATTTAATATGATTTATAGATAATATTAGATGTGCTAGAAGTGGTTTGATTTGTTGGAATCATGGTTTAGAGGATTAAAATAAGAAAATTACAGAAATCAAATTTCCAGGTTTTGCTGCAATTGGATGAATGCCTGACAGATCGCTTGAGCGACCATGTCAAGCGATTCACCTGTATTATTTCTATTAAAGACCGCTTAACACAATCGCCTGAGTGATCTGTTGAGCGCCCATGTTAAATAAAGAATCAATTAAGCGATCTGTTGAGCGCCCATTCATATGTTTTGTTCTATTTTGTTTCAAAGACCGCTAAACAGGACTGTTTGAGCGACCTGTCGAGCACCCAACCCAGATTTTCTAATTTTGAGAAATATACCTAGATTTTTATTATAAAATGATTTTTAGACAAATCAAACACATGTACAAATAAGATTTGGGTGTTTATGAGTTGTTTTTAGTGGTCGATTAATTTTATAAAAATTATACAAAGTTTTGGGTATGTTCTACTAAAATATATCTTGTTTCGACTTGAAAGAAAGTTTTGGTTCTAGAATTTATTTAAAATCGATTTGGTTGATTTCTACACCTGTAAAACATTGTTTTAAGACGCGATTCAAGTTCTGGAATTGATCTAAATACTTTTATAATAGATTTGAGTACGTTGAACCTATATCTTGAAATATAATAAATATTGGCAAGGGTTTTTGGATTATTGATTAAATATGAACAAACTACTTTATATACGAAATTGGAATGTGGATTTATGCTCTTCCATGTATCATGGAATGATTTATATGCCATGATGGCAATGTGCGATTTGTTACCATCTGCGGATGAAATTTGATTACCTCCTGCAGGAGAGATGGGTTACCTCTTATGGGGGAGATGTAATCACGATGTGATTGCATCCCATAGGGGAGATGTGTGTGTTACCACCTACTGGTGAGATGTGTTACCTCCTGCAGGAGATACCTTCTGCGAGGGAGATGTAATCACGATGTGATTGCATCCCATATAGGAAATGTGTGTGTTACCACTTGCAGGTGAGATGTGTTACCTCCTACGGGAGATACCTCATGTGGGGGAGATGTGATTATTATGTGGTTGCGTCCCACATGGGAGATGGGTGTGTGAGTTACCATTTGAGAGTGAGGAAGCTATCTCCTGCGGGGGAGATGTTGGTGCTATGTGTTCACATTCTGTAGTTGAGTTATATTATCTTCTGCGGGGGGTGCATGCAGTCTTAGAGATATGCATTCTCCTGTGGAGGAGGTGTGGATACTGTGTTTACATCCTGCGGTAGAGGTAGGCTACTACCTGAATGTGAGCTTTAATTACTAATTATATATGATTTGTTTTCTTTTAAAAAGAAAGAGATTGCTTGATCAGTTTAGCCATGTTTTGACAAGAATGGTTTTGAAAGAAATATTAATATTATATGATTAACATGATGAATTGTTTTGGGAAAAGTATTTGTATTAATTTGGAGAAAATTGTAGATTTGACTTATACGGCTTTATTTTCTTGATTTAGTGATACTTGTGATATTGTTTGGCAACTCATGAAAGGTTTGTAAATGATATATATATAAACTGTTTTCTTTCATACATGTTGCTACTTGTTGAGATTTTATATCTTATTCTTGCTTTTAAATGTTTTGTTTTCAGGTGATCTTGGAGAGGACGCCTTGGGTTAGTTTGACAGTGGGCTTGAAGTGTAGAATATCCAAAAAATAAGAGTAGGATATTGATATAGGTGTTTTTATTTTCTTAGAATAACAGTAGACGATCTAGTACAGTTTGAGAGTTAGTTAAATTGTAGTTGCCTTTTATTTGATTAATTGATGTAATAGTAAGATATAGATTCTAATGAATAATTTAAGCTTCCTAGCACTTTGATAATTCTTAAATCTTTTAGTCTTATCTTTTGAGCTGATTGTGATGTACTACAAGTTAATGCCTTGACCCGAGTCATAAAAAAAATGACCCGGATTTTGGGCGTTACAAAAGGGTCTTAGGTGAGGCGTCTACGTTGTTCTAGCAGCAGGCTGCTACGAACCAGCAGTATGGGCAGAATCGGCCAAGATATGAGAGAGAACAGGGGCGTGAGATTGGGGATCAGGTAGCTGATACCATGAGGCAATTAAGGACGATGTCCCCTCCTCCCTTTCATGGGCATCCCGATCCCATGGAAGTGGAGAGGTGGTTGTTGAGGATCAAGAAGATCTTCACGGCCATAAGATGTAGAGAAGAGAATAAAGCGGGCTTGGAAAGTTATGTCTTGGAAGGGGAATCTGACTTTTGGTGGAGGTGTGTGATGACTAAGAAGATAGTTACTGGAGTCCCACTTACTTGGGAAGAGTTCAAGAACTGGTTTTATCTCCGATACTTTCCCAAGAAGGTGAGGATACAGAAGGAGGCAGAGTTCCTCCGCATATCTTAGGGGAGCCAGTCAGTGGCCCAGTATGAGGTGAGATTCTTCAAGTTGTCGAGGTTCGCGTCCCACATTGTGGATATAGAAGGCAAGAAGACTTGGCACTTCAAGAGGGGCCTTAGACAGGACATCCGGGACAGAGTGGTGGTATTCTTGAGTAGTAGTTTCTCCGAGTCTATTAGGAGGGCTACAGTAGTTGAGATGACGCTATCTAGCGGAGTTGAAGAGGTGAGAGCGCCGAAGGTGCCACCTAGACCAGCCTATGGATAGAGGAGGTCTTCTGGTAGAGACAGTAGGCAGAGGTATACTTCCAATGATCAAAGGAGACTTTGTGGAGGAGTACAGTCTGGTGGAGAGCAGAGTTAGATGATTGTTAGTGCCAGATGCCCGAGGTGCAGTAGATTTCACATGCCAAGACCATGTTTTGCACCGGTTGGAGCCTGTTACTGTTGTGGCCAACAGGGTCATCGGATATTTGAGTGTCCACATCTTGCCACATATAATTCACTCCAGAGCAGACCATATCAGGTGACTGAGGCACCACCTACTACAACCCCACCTAGATATTAGAGGCTGCACCAATATCGGGGAGGACATGGAGGCCCGAGATAGCAGGGTAGGCCTATGGGGCAGAGGTGGACCACATCGGATAGAGCAAAGGCCACAGCTTGCACCATTGCAGCCACAACCTCTACAAGCCAAAGCCTTTGCCATTGCACCACCTATTCAACCCAGGTCTGATGTTCCAGAAGTTGTGGGAGGTACTATATTTATTTTCGGCCATTCTACATTGAGTTTATTTGATTTGGGAGCTACCCATTCTTTCATTACACCAGATTGTGCATGCTATATTGGGTTAGTCCCTTCTTGTTTGAAGTTTGTTTTATTTATTCATACCCCTTTGGGTGAGACTGGTAATGTGGAGACAGTTTATAAGGACTGTATAATTAAATTAGGCAAGATGGAGTTGCTTGGAGATCTAATTGGTTTAAATTTTAGTGGATATGATGTGATCTTAGGCATGGAATAGTTGTCAAAGCACCATGTGGTTATTGATTATCATAACAAGTCAATCATAGTCAATAAACCAGGCAAACCAATCCACTGCTTCATGAGCCAATCGTTGAATACCTGCATCAACTTGGTTGCTTCTGTTGAAGTGGAGCCAAATAAGGGCAAGGAGTTGAGTATTGGGGAAGTGTCAGTTGTATGTGAGTTCATGGATGTATTCTTGGATGATGAACCTAGGTTACCACCCCAGAGGGAGCTTGAATTCAAGATCCAACTTGCACCTACCTTGCACACATCCTATTTCAAAACAGCCTTATAGGATGTCTCGACCGGAATACGATGAATTGAAGGTATAGATAGATGATTTGTTGGTTAAGGGGTTTATTAGACAGTGCATCGCCTTAGGGTGCACTAGTGTTATTTGTGCAGAAGAAAGATGGCACCATGAGATTGTGTACAGATTACATGCAATTGAATCAAGTGACCATCAAGAACAAATACCCATTACCAAGGATAGATGATATTTTTGATCAGTTGAAGAAAGCCTCCTAATTTTCTAAAATAGACTTGAGATCAGGCTATCACCAGTTGAGATTAGCTTTGGATGATATGGAGAAAACGGCATTTCGTACAAGGTATGGCCACTTCGAGTTTCTAGTAATGCCCTTGTTTAATTAGAAACTTTCCTATTTTTCCTCAACTCTCCTTCTAAATCCACTTTCCTAAAACCCCTATAATTAAACTTCTATTTTAATTAATTTTCTTGCTAATTTAAATCAATATTTTTAAATATCACTAAATCACCCCAAAATCTCTCTTATTCCCAAATTTAAGGCCCTTGATTAATTATAATTACAAATAGGTACTTTCCTCAGCTATTAGGCCATACGTCATGTTATTTAAATCCAAATTAAACCAAAGTCATGTCTAATTAAGTTTTTTAAGTCTAATAATTATTTTATTACTCAATTTATTAATCAACTCATTAGGAAATTACCAAAATACCCTTTTCTTTATTTAAGCCCTTTTTAATCACGAGATTTCTTCTAAATTCAAATTTAATCTTCTTATTATATCTCATTATAATATGAATTTGGATTATTATTTACTTTCACTAATTTCCCAAAAGTATAATTATTCTCTCAATTAATTAAAGTTACCATTTTAGTTCCAATTATTCAAAGTCACTACTGTTCATTTATTTAATTATCTATATAATTTTGGACTATTAATATTATTCCTGCAAATATTTAAATAAATATTTATTTCAAAATATTTTTAGATTTATTTCTAGTTAGAGATTGATCGGAGTCCTCACTATTTAAAGTTCAAAGAGATAGAGAGAGAAAGACTTGAAAACCATGTATATACAAACGAATTTAGCTGCAATTATGTAAATAACAAATGTTGTAATTAGCGAAGTGGCAATATATGTTACTTTTTGTCTTAGTTGCTAAACTCGTTCCATGTTCCGCTGCTATAAATTGTATTATACTCTGATAGCCGGCTGTCTTGATGTGGGAAGATGAGTACCTATCGGGAGAGGTTGGTGACTATTATATCCCTAGATTAAAATATATTAATAAAGGGGGATGTGACAGGGGTCATACAATGTTAACGATGACAAAAACTCAAGCGGTTCCGAGTTTTGACTGCCCAAGTGGGAATCTATTGGGCGATAATATTTGGACTTGGGTAGTCCCAAATCTGGACCTCCCAAGGACATTCTAGATTCTATCTGCAACTGCTCTCACTGGGCTGAGTGGTTGACAGCTTGTCAACCACTCAATCGAAGATGGCACATCACATAGCCTGTGTAAAATCCTGAATTTTTAATAATATTAAAAATTGGATTTTTGTTTATTAATTGATTTAATTGATGAAATATTTCTGAAAAGGAGATCAAGGTTCAAATTGGAGATTTCGAGTGAACCAGTTAGGGTATTTTGTCTAATAAGGTAAGAGAATTTGTTATTGTCTTATTGGCTAAATGGTTAGTGGTTTAGTGGTGCAGCAAGCGTAGGATCAAGTCATATTAGTTGTGCTCATGCAGGGACTTGCTGGAGTGGCAAGTATAGGTTTAGGCTTTAAACACAATCCTGGCAGCAACTATAAAGGGAGTCCAATTTTCGATCGATAGCTTAGTTAGTTCGTTGCTCGAATAATCTGAAGATCAGAGAACAAAAGGAAAGCTAGGGTTTGAGAAGACAAATTCTTGAATTCTGTGGTGATCAGAGAAAATCTAGTCTGATCGTTTATCTCTGTTTGAGTAGAATTGAAGTATATCTGCGGCAGCAACTTTTGTTCATCTAAGAGCAGGGAAATTCAATTAATTCGGATCAAGTTAGGCCAGTTTAGCTCTGATTATTGAGGATTTTGTTCAAATTTATTATTATTGTGAATTAGAATTCAGATCTATAAAGATCTGATCAAATGAGAAAATTCTGCAGAAGAAGGATGATCGATCAGATCTGAGTTGGTGTTGCAGAATTCAATTTTAGAATTTAAGTCTTCAGCAGCTTGAATTTAGCATCACAAAAGTAAGTAGCACCACTAAGTTTTGTTTTGTCGATTGAATTGATGAAGTAGATTTGATTTGAGTGTTGATCATGCTGAAACCTCTGTTATGGTTGTTAATGGCGGCTAATCTTGTAGAGTTAGGTTTCATGTTTAAATTAAATTCAAATATGCATAAATTTGTTGTTTAGACGAGTACGTGTATGTTGGAAGTGAATTGAATGAAGACGGAATGGTCAGAGATGGAGAAAATGGAATTGCCGTAAGAACCAGATTCGTTCTGGCTGGGTGCCTAGGGATTGCCTAGGCACCTTGTGGTAGGCACCCATGCCACCTTCGATGAAATTTGGCTGGATGCCCCGGGATCGCCTAGGCGCCCGGTGGTAGGCGCCCAGAGAGTAAAACAATAGATTTTTAGAATTAACTTGTTAGTTCAATTAGGGATTTGTTTAAATGGATTAAATAGAGGTATTTAATGGAAATGAGATAAGTGAAGCAATTCTTTATTTAGGAATTATAGGGGTAATTGAGTTAAAATAAAAGAAAACGGAAATTGTATACATTAGTACATAAATACATTTAGGTAATTAGGAAATTCAAAAGTAATGTTTATAGAAGTTCTACCATGTACAACATATATTGGTGAGACTAATTGGAGGTGTTCTAGATGATTGCTGCAGAAATTAACTTAATCAAGAAGTGGAAATTTAGGGTTCTCATTTAAGTAAATTGGGAGTTTTAGAAAAAGGGGGTTAGTGACTTATTTTGGAAACGGTAAATTTATGGATAATACCTATAAGATTTAATTGTTTAAACTAAAGTGTGTCTATTAAATTCTGATTTTTCTAGTCTTGTCAAACTTAGATTATTAGCATTTTATTATACTTTGGATTAGTCGGGAATGACATGATTATGGAAAGTTTTGCATCAAATTGGTTTTTATGCGAATTTTATGAAAAAGGATTTTCTCTGATTGCAAAAGATTGAGATTTGGATTTGAATCCTGGTTTTGATTTCCTCCATGTACTTGGAGAGGTGGATTGAGATGCCCATGTACTTGGGTAGATGCTATACCTCCGTGTACTCGGGGATGCCCCATGTACTTGGGATGTTGATACCTCTGTGTACTTAGAAATGTCCCGTGTACTCGGGATGATATGATTGAGATTGAGATGCGTTGCGCTTGCTAGATTTTCATGTTTGGATGGGTTTTAGAGTCTAGTGGGCATAGCTCTATATGGATCCATATTTATGAGCTAGATAGTGGGAAGGATTGTTCTTTGCTAGTGGTAATTCTTTGTTCACGCACGCGTTTCCATCATGTACTTGATGAGGCTTTCTTTGTATTGGTGGGTTGCGGCTTTCCCTCATTTTATCATGTACTTGGACTATGACTGGATAGTACTTGCCAATCCTTCGTTGTACTGGTTGGGTTCTCCCGCAATAAGACGATGATCGTGTACTCAGCTTCACACATAAGTCGAGAGGTGGCACAGTAGACATTAATATTACCCTAGTTAAAGGCAGTCTTATTTCACGAGTCCTGTTATGACTTATCTATTTTTGATTTGATACTACAGATTTGGTTGATATGCCGGATTATTCGGGTTTATGTCATATTGATTGATGATTATTGTTGAATAAATCTGATTATCCGTGTTACCATTACTGATATACGTTTTATAACCGATTCATGTTTTAGAACTGTTAAAATGTATTTGAGCATGCATATCCTACTTACTGGGATATTCGTATCTCATGTCGTTTTGTTTTGGTTTGTTTTCAGATTATGGAGAGGACGACACTCTATGGGTAAATGCTTGGCCATGTGAATTAGACTTGAGATATGGTATTTTGTAATTGAGCTTGGGATTATAGTGCACTCTGATTATGTAGTTACTGCTTTGTTCATGTTTTCCTTCACTCTGATATATCGATCTTGTGTGAGAAATTAACCTTTGGAGAAGAGTTACGGTTTTCACTACGTAACTCGGATCCAGGGCGTTACAGCCTGTGTGACAAGTTGACTTTTTGAATTAAATGGTTGATGGATAATGTATGTAAAATCCCGAATTTTTAATATCATTAAAAATTGGATTTTATTAATAAAGCCTATTGATCATGTATGAATTGATGTAGGAAAGTGAGAAAGAGTTTAAAATGAAAAGTTTGATGGAAATCAAAAGGAAGGAATTTTAGGAAATAATGAATAAGGTTATTTTGGGAATTTTCAAAGATTTAATAAAAAGATATTTATAAATTAAGATAAGTAGTTAGGCTGTGTTTAATTGATGTTGTAGAAATGCATAGAAGCAAGTGGTCATGTGGTCTTAATTTACTAAGGCTTTGATTGGTTGACCATGTAGAATTCGGTGGAGTGACTTAGCATGTTAGTCATTAAATTCATTAAGTAATTTAGATTGGTGATTTGTAGGGTATTCGGTGGTGGAGCAACTAGGGGATCATGAGGTTACTTAAGAAATTTTCAGAAATTAAATGAGGAAAATTTAGTAAATATGGTAAATCGTTTTATTATTAAATTAATGTTAAGAATTAATAATAGATCATATGATTTACCCAATGGCTTAGCTTTGGATATGTAGGGGAGATGGTGGAGTGGCAAGGTAGCAAATCATATAGAGTTGGAAGAAGGTAGTTGGGCGGCAAAACCTTGGTATAAATAGGGTGGAGTTAGTTAGCTTAGGTTGTTTGGTTAGTTGAGAATATTCTAGAGAGCAGAATAAGGAGAACATAATTCAGATCCAAATCTGGAGAAGAGGAGAGGAGGAGATCTCAGAAATTGTCACCTGAACCTAATGGAGAAATTGAAGAATTGTTGATCTAAAGTGTGGAGATCAGGCGATTCAGTGAAGTTTGAAGAATTCGTGTAATTCAAAATAAAAGCAAGTGAGATCTGATTATATTTACTAAACTTCGTTGGAATTAAGTAATGTTTCAGGGATAGAGATCAGATTTGGTAAAGAGTTGATCATCCTAAGGTGTTTTTGTAGAAATCAGCCAAAGTGAAGAGGGATTTGTGGTTTGAGCTCAGATATGAGTTTCCAATGGTGTTGGAATTCGAAATTGAGTTCTAACAGGTAAGTAGCACCCTTCTAAACCAATTTGTGCTGGAATTTATGGATTTAATGTATAAAATTCAAATTTGAATGTCTGAAATCAGATTTTGGGAGTTTGAGCTAAATGTGTAGAATATGAAGATCTGATCTAATAATTATGTTAATTTGTTGTTGTTTTACTTAGAAAGTTTCTATTAATGATTTAGAAGATGTTTGCATGGTTTTAGAGTGATTAAATTAGGTTTTGGTAATTCAATTTTCGAAAAACTCAGAAATTTCACAATTCTGTTCGTGACCTTAAATTTTGGCCTGGCGCATGCAATGGAGTTCGAGTGCGATCCCAGGCGCCCAGCCTATCTATTTTGAAAAATCTCAGAACCTGAAAGTTGTAAGACTCAGTTAAGCCGAGCGCCTGCAATGACGCTCGAGCGCTATGCCGAGGGTCGGTTTCTAGATTCTTTTATTCATGGACGCTTGTGAGGACGCTCGAGCGCTATGTTGAGTGCCCAACACAGAAAATCCTATTTTGAGGAATTTGAGGTGTTTTCAACCATGGAAATGTTTTTAATCAAATTCAACCTATGTACAAATAAGATTTAGGTATTTAGGAAGTGCTTGCACAGGAATTATGTTAAAATACAATTTAATGAAGAGTTTGTGTACATTTTACTAAACTAAGTTCTTGAGAGACTTTTGGTTCCAAATCATTATAGAATGTGTTTGTTTTGATTCCACCACTTGTAATATCTTTTTGAGATCATTTATAAGGTATTTATAAAGGCCAATTGTAGGAAAGAGATCGTACCAAATACTTCTCCACTTATTCCTCTAAATTAGTTTATTTTGGGCTCTAAAAGGATATTATGTTTTCTATATAACTTGTAAGGATTTTAAGGACTTCTACTTATATAACTCTCATATCTAAACAAGTTGAAAGTAAATAACTCTCTGAGAACACATTTTTGGTCAGATTTGAGAAATCAGTCTTCGAGATCTATTTTGAATTACTTTGGTGTATATCGGATTTGATTGGAACTTGTATTGGATTTGTTTTACGGTGAGTTACTTATACAGATTTGGATTATTGGTTTTGTCTTATAAATGATTGGATATAAGATTTGGTTTAGATATTGTTTTTCGCCTTGAAGGGCATGTACTTGAGATTCTCCATGATGGAGTGGATTTGGTCATGATTGACCCATGATTTTAGATTGAACACATTTGATTATATGCTAATTTGGTTACAAGCTATTTTGGTCTAGCTTGTTTTGGATCCATGACTTAAGCTTAGTAATATAATGTGTTGACTTTATTGATTTAATTGTATGGCCATGAGTGTTACCACGACCGGTTTAGAGCAACCTGAAACCCTGAGTAGGCCGGTGTTGTCAATGCCGAAACTCGGAGTAGACCGGCATTGGATGACCAAACCTTGAGTAGGTCGTCATTTCAGAATCCGAAATCATGAGTTGGCCGAATTGTGTACATGGAGGTGTGAATGTCACTTCGGCATGTTAATTAACCAATTAAAGTGAACTACATGACATTGGCCTATGTTGAGATTTGATTTGACATGAGATGTTTTTTCAGTTGGTTTATCGGTACTTGTTTATTACCGTATTTGGTTTATTGGTATGTATATCTCCACCGTTGGTATAGAACAGCACTGAGACTTCGAGTAGTTTTGTGTTGTCAATGCCGAAACCCGGAGTAGGCTGGCATTGGATGACGAAACCCTAAGTAGGCCGTCATTTCAGAATCTGAAATCATGAGTTGGCCGGATTACACATGGAGGTGTGGACTTGACTATGATGTGGCTATTGTCTATGTTGACACTTGTTATGATTGGAGTTATATCTAATTGGGTTGTTTTTTGTAATATTGCTTTCATCAACACGTTGTTACATGGTTATACTTGGTTTTATGATTATTCACGTGATTTGATATCGATACTACTAATTTGAGTTACATGATGGAGTATACTGGTTGGTATCATATTTGATCGCTGGATTATCGTTGGATTATTCGGATTATCAATGTTATCGTCATTGCTGTATGTTTTATAATTGATTCATGTTTTATAACTATAAAAAGGTATTTGAACATGCATGTGCTACTTGCTGGGATATTCGTATCTCATTCCGATTTGTTTTGTTTTCAGCTGCTTTTGAAGAGAACGATACTGGAGGGTAGATGCCTGGATTATGTGAGTTCAGTCTCTAAGATATGGTAAAATATATTGAGTTGGGTTTTAGATGACTTTGATTTTATGGTATATGTTTATTTCATGTTTTCCTTAACTATGATATATAGATCCTATGTGAAAAATTAACCCTTCGGAAACGAGTTACGGTTTTATTACGTAACCCGGATCTAGGGCGTTACAATGTATGCGAGAGAGAGAGGGACTAAGGAAATGAGGAAGGGAGAGAGAGAGAGAGAGAGAGAGAGATGGTGGGAAGGAAGGAGAGAGAGGGGAGAGACAGATAGGGATGGAGTGAATGGGGTAGAGGGAAGTTGTAATCCTTCGGATTTTCCCTTTTAAATAATTTAATTAATTTATTGAGGAAAATATTGGATTAAGTGATTGATTATAATTTATTGATATGAATAGGAGGAGAAGAGGAAGATCAAGCCTAGAGATTGCCAAGGATGTGAAGAAAAGGAATAAACAATCAAGTAAGTCTATAATTGAGCTTTTATTTAAGTTCCGCTTAAACAATCAAGGAAACTGGGTCCTAGTTAAGACCCAGTTTCCTTAGGTCATTTAAGTCCTGTTTGACAGAAGTTCCCCAAAATACGATTTTGCGTATATTCTACATTTACTAAAGTAAGGCGACAAATCTTCCTAGAATAATTTATGTAAGTGTGTGTATATGTACAAAGAGAGTGTGCGTGCATGTGCAAGTGTGTGCACATGTGCAAAAAGTGAGCCCATTATAATCCAACTAATCAAACCGGGTTGGGTCAGTCCCCAACGATTTTGGGTTCGAAGTAACCAGAGATTCTGGGTTTGATCCCCAGCGGAGTTGCCAAGCTGTGCGCACCTGGGCGCGCGGAAAAAGCGTGTTACATGTGTTATGGAGTTGCCACAAGTGGCGGAACCACGTTAAAGCTAGGGGGGGGGGGGGAAATTGCCCCCTAGCTTTTATTTTTTAATTAAAAAAAAATATTTTTTATATGTTTTAATTAAAATTTATGTTTTGCCTCCTCTAAAATTTCTGGTTCCCCCCCCCCCCCCCCCCCCCCCAAACTTATTGAAATTTCTATATTTCATGAGAACCCCCTCTAAAATTTCTGGTTTGTCCCCCCAACTGATTGAAATTTCTATATTTCATGAGAAGCGTTAATTGAAAATTTTTTTTGCCTCCTCAGATTTGGAGTCCTGGTTTTGCCACTGGTTGCCACTACCTGAAATGGTGCAGGTAGACATCGATTATTTTTGGTCTGCACTAGTGATTCCGGATAAGTGACCCGATTACAACCCAGGGAAGTCCTTGAACACCCTGGGTTGCCCCACCAAAATGGGTTTCCTTAAATTAGTTGGATATTTAATGGGCTCTTTTATTTTAACTTTTCTCTTTTCTTTTTTTTCTTTTTTTATTTTTTTCTTTTTCTTTTTTATTTTTATCATATATATAAGGGTTTCATGACTAATGGGGAATTTCTATGCTACATCCCAAATAAGATAAAAAAAAAAATCTAAACATTCTACATTTGTACAAAAATGATGAACCCCAAATTAATTACAAATAAAAAAAATCAAAATGTAAGTAACAAAATAAGAAGGACAAGATGTAACCAAGTTCAATCAATTCAATAATAAAATATTGCTTTTTTTTCTTTTTTTTTTTTAATTTTTTTATTTAGAAACAAAGCAGCATATGCTAGGCAATGGCCCAACATAACTATGTTCGGCTACATTACCAACACAACCCTTCCCATTTCATTCTTTTTTTTTTTAATTTTTTTATATGTGTACAATGGTTTGGGGGACTGGGGATTATGTTGTTTCGTGAAACAAGAGGTAAAAATCTAATAAGCTGTATAGATGACAAAAATTTTAAACAAGACTCAAACCAAAAATAAGGTTAAATGTAAAAAGTAAAGAAAACAATGTGAAACATAATGTGGCCAAGTTCAGCCACCTCAATAGAAAAGTCATTCCTTTTCTTTCTAATTCTTGCTGTTTTTTTTCTCTTTTTTTTATGAGATAAAGAAAGCAAATAACAACATAAATAAAATTGCAGAAACACCCAATTTCAAAAAGAAAAAAGAAACGCAGAACAGATGTGCTATATTTGACTTTGCTTTTCATTTTCAATTGTTCATTGTAGATGGGTATTCGTAATGGAAAGGATATTCATGATTTGGCTTTACAGATTGGCGCATCCGAACACATGCACTTGGTAATTATAACAATTATCTTAGCCTCCATTATTTATGAAAACACAACATAGTGGTGTCGTGGACAGCAACATTTCTCCTTCCTCTACGGTGCTCTAGTTCAGAATTTCCTCCAAGTGTTCTTTCCAAAACCCTCTTGGACGTCCTCTCCCCTTTCTCCACTTCTCTTCTCTTTTTTTTTTCAGAGAGTTCTCTTACTTGTTGCTCCCTTACTTCTAAGACTCCTCTCCTTTTTATAAGAGACTTTCAATTCTTCAACTTCTTAACTCTTAGAACCCTAATCTTCTCAACTCCTAGACCCCTCACCTTTTAAACCTCTCCTTTTCCTCTCTTAGCAAGTAGATTAATTATTAATCTCCTCCAAGTCCCTACAAGGGTTTAATACTTCCAAGAAAGTCCCGAAAAGTCTTAAGAGAATTCAAGTTTCCAAGAGGTAATGAATTGGACCATATGTCCAACTCATCTTGCCTCTTGGCATTATTTATTTATAAATCTTATTCTTATTATTTTTTTTATTATTTTATTTTTCATTATTATCTTTTTTTTAAAAGTAAATTGTCCAACAACCATATTGAAAAACCCAATTTCTTTTAATAGGAGGGGTCCTAATATTTTAATGCCACATTAGCCACCATGGCACATACATGGCTGTCACGTGGCACTCAATTTTGGTTTTATAAAAAATCCCCAAACTAACTTTCATTTCTTTTATCCATAACTTAGCCATTTGAGATCCGATTTGAGCATGGTTTGGTGCATCGGAATCGGCTTAGAATTCTCTTTATTATAGACTTGTTATTTAAAAAATATGGGTCCACTATAAAAAAAACCTCGATTTACGTGCCCATATATGTGCTAGTTCAAGATATGCATCTTGGGTAATTCTATGGTGCAAAAATGGGGTGCTGACACAAACCATCAAGTTTGTAGTAAAACCCAAACCCAAAACAAATACCGTTATGGTTTAGTAACTTAAAAACCAAAACTGAGCCAATTGCTATTCAATTTGGTTTTAATCATTTCAGTTTTAATTGATTTTCATCATTGTGGGCTCATATTTGAGCCCAATAACATATCATACTTTGTAATTTACAAATAATTAAACTGTTTTCAATAGTTTGAACTCAAAACTTATTTTGAAAATTAGTAAATAATGATACACCTATTCAACTAGTCATTAATATATTTTCAATGGTTCTATACACAAAGTAACAAGGAACCTATTTTGCAAAACACATAAATGAGTGCACACAAGCTTAATAGTCAGTTTGTTTCGGTTCTATTTGACAATATAACCATAACCGAACCAAAACCATTTAATAAAGACCCAAAACCAACTCTAATAGGTTAGGTTCGGTTTAGTTTAGCAATTTTAACCGAATCATTGCCATCCTTAAAAAAGAGAAAGATAGAAATAATTTAAGGTTTATGTTGATTCCCGTGGCTAGAAGAGAAGATAAAGAGAGAAAGTTCTGGACATGAAGCAAATGAAGGAAAAGAGGGAGAAAATATAACCTAGAGAGAGAGAGAATATGAGACATTAAGAGTGAACAAAATTGTTGCTGAAATTCTCTAACCAGTTGCCATCAAAATGCGATCTAGAAATGATGCATCATTGGATCAGCCTCAAATATGGAGGAGATATTCCTAACTAGTAGTTCGTCAATTTGAACGGTGGAAATGGAGATCTCTAGAGTGGTGCGAAATTAACAAAACATTATTGTGGTTGGTTTATTCAAGAAAAAGAGGGATTTTGAGGAAAAAAAAGGTAAGTAGCAACTCTTACTTGGAGAAAAGTCGCACGGTTTTATGTTTAGCCGAAAAGCAATGATTTTTGTGGGTTTTGGATTGATTGAATAGTTATTGTGATGGTTTTTGATAATCCTATATTTGTTTTAAAGTGCTAAAAATAATGGTTGCTCATACATGAATTGATTCACAAAAGAGAGGAGTTTTCGATTGTTTTATTGTGTTAAGATGTGGATTTTAATTTGTAAGAGTTTAGAATGATTTGACATGTTTGGGAAATGATTTTCGATGTATTAAAATTGCTTTTGAATGATGGAAACGAGTTTTGGAAGAATAAATTGAAAATTCGGAAAGTTGAAAGAAATTCTAGATTTTCACAAACTATAACGAGCGCCTAACGTATGGCTCAAGCTCCAGTTTAGGCGCCCAGTTATTTTAGTAAGGCCGCCCAACAAGGGTCGAGCGCCCTACCAAGCGCCCCGCCTATGTGTGATTTTTGAAAATTTGAAATCCCGAAAGCTATTTGTTTGAGCGCCTAAGCACCCAGTGGAGCGCCTAATCAAGCGATAGTTGTAAATTGTATTTTAATTGGATGCCCAAGACGTGGTTTGAGCACCACTTCGAGCGCCCAACCCAGATTTTTTAGAACCTTTGAGTTACTTTTCAACTACAGAATGATTTTTGGGCAAATCCAACACATGTACAAATAATTTTGGGTATTTATTAGTTGTTTTTAATGGCCAAATAATTTTATAAAATTTATACAAGATTTTGGATACGTTCTACTAAAATAGCTCATGTTTTGGTTCCAAGAATGAAAATGACTGTTGTATTGGTTTGTTTTTGAAGATGTTTTAAGTTCTGGAATTGTATAAAAATGTTTTCGTACAGATTTTGACAGATTGAACCTATTTCTTGGATTCTGACAGTTTAAGTGACTATGGTTTTCCTCCATGAAAGAGGTGGTTTTATCTATTAATTATTCTCCATGAGGGAGCTTGTTTGCCATGAGGGCAGTAAATATAATTATCTCCATGAGGGAGTGGTTTTGCCATGAGGGCCATTGTGGGACCATGGAAATCACTAGAATTTCACAAATACCACATGGGATTTAAACGAACAAGGAGTCGCCACCATCCATGTGTCTTGGTGTCGATAGACACCAAAATGTGCATAAAAGAACAAAACAGAGCTAAAATAGCTCTAATTTATGGTCTAATCCAGAGATAGGGTAAGGGGTTAAGTTATGAGTAGGGGAAGGGGCGCCTATTCATCCATACAAGATGGTTGCTAAATGCTTATCATGCTACAAAATTGCTTGCATACATAAATCATTGAAAAATAAAAATAAAAAGGAAGCAAACATATGTGTGATTATCCACATGAGTGGTCTAATTAATTCTGGACTCTTCCTGCAGATTCATCTCTAAGGACATCTTAATCAAATCAAAAATCAAAGAAAAGAAAATAGGAACAAATCTGAAAAATCAGTACAACATAGAGCTATTTGAGCTATGCTCCTTTAACTAACCATAATTCACTCATTTCAAACTCAAATTGAGTGAAACCGAAGCAATTTGAAAGCTTATTTAAAGTATAAAATTCAACATTAATTAGATTTAAATCTGATTAAAATCAAGAGAGTTATACTTGTTCAAAATTGTTGGTTTGTCACAGTAACAGTGGTGACCAGGGCTAATTTGCAAGCCTATTCGTGGTGTTTGGTTTCATATAAATCCTTAAAAATTGTTGTGGATGAAGTATGAAATACCATCTTTCGAATGACATTGGCCACATCCCTTATTTCATCCATACAAAGCCTATGTGCTTTCCCAAATATGCTAACCCAGTCATAGATTGACCCTGTTAACTGCTATTGAGCAATACAAGGTCAATCAAGAACACAAACCTCAATTTTCACTTAAAAATCATAAAACTACTTGGATTTGAAATCAGACTCATAAAGAAATACTCAAAATTAAAAATCACTCAAATCAGAGTTGATATGAGCCTTTGGTGCTCCATTGAAATGACACGTACAACAAACTGTGAAAATCAAACTTATCAACTTCAATCAAATGGTACGAGCAAATAGCTGAGTGAAAGGTTACGAAAATTCACAGTATTCAAACAGACTTCCTCATCTTTCAAACAAAGCTGATTTCATTGAAAAATTCGTTCAGAGGACCAAAAAATAAATGAAACAAGTTAAAGTATAGGTTCTATCCAGATTTGGAAACAAGAATGAAATCAAGTCAAAAATCATTTGATCAGTGTATCCAGCTTCTCAAGTCAAAGCAAAATCAATTGAAATGAAATAATAACACTCTAAAAATATCTAGGGCAAAGGTTGGATTTGATCTCTCATGGTTTGGAGAGTGAGAGCCAATTGAAGCCCGTATTTGCTTTGGATTCGAAAGATTTGAGAAGATTAGGCCATAAGGTCATCTCTAAGAAATCAAAACCTCTTAAAAGGATGATCAAAAGTCCTGAAAATGTTTATTTGAGGCTAAATCTTCAGATCTACCATATTGAACATGGTTGATCTAAGGATGCAAGCCTAGAATTGAGAAAAACTCAAGTAGATATGTGCATGAGTATAAAATTGAACAACATATCAATAAAGAAGGAAGAAATCATAACAAAATCACAATCAAAGCTCAAAGGCATGTAAAAAATCAAAGAATCATGATAAATGGGTTCTAATCCCTAGGATGCATTCCATATATCGTTTCCCCCAGCTTTCTCTTCACGTTTTACAGCTAGAGAATAAGTTCAAGGTACTTTGATCGGTTTGGGGCTACAAACACAAGAGGCCTTATTCTACATAAAGGTATAAGATAAGAGTGCTGGAATTGAAAGATAGAATCAAATTTAAAAGGAGTTATACCTTGGTCTTGTGCTCCTTCTTCAAGCAAACAAACAAAGAATCCTTGAGTGGGCAATCCAACAGGGTCTCATTTCTTTAAGCAAGGCTCTCAACCTCCAAATTTGCAACCATTTGCATGATGAGAGCACCTCTATTTATAGAAAGAATGAGTGACAAAAGAGTCCCAAGGGTAGACACAAAAATAAGTCTAGATCCTTCCAATTGAGAATCGAAGCTTGAATTGAAGGAATTCAGCAACACTCGAAGGGTAAAATGGGCAATTCAGAGCCTTTAAAGAGAGATAGGGACTATAATTAAGCAACAGATCTTGGCTTCTTTCAAAATGATAGAAACAGTGAAGAACCATATTATATATACGGTTCCTTAAGAACTGTATTTAAAATACGGTTCTTAGGTTACAATTATGTTATGCTCGTAATGGCCAAAGCTTCTAGATGCCACGTCGGTGCTCATGTACAAAACATGAGGGGTAATCATATCGACAATATGGTTACCACCGGATTTCTAATACAGTGAAAACAAATATAAGAGTAACTGTACAACATATATGGTGCTCTTTGATTTTGATGATTTTGGGGGTTAAAAGACATGCAATAATACATGTATTTCATTTTTGAAATATCTTCATCATTTACTCATATTTTGGTGTAATTTGGGGTGTCTACAGCCATAATTATTGAAATTGCCATAAGGGCCATGATTCTTGATTTCTTTGCCATGAGAGCACTATACTACATTATACTTAGTTTTGGTCATGAAGACCACATGTTTTGTTTTTGTTTGACTTGTGTCTAGCGGGCTTAGTTTGTTATGGATCCATAGTTTAGCTAGTTAGTGAAGTTTGTCAATCTTTGTTCGGATTAAGGCTAGTTTCCTTTATGCGTTTCTTCCATAATGGAGAGGCCTTCCATGAGGGAATGAGCTGCAACAATTCTGCTTGCACCATGAGGGTGATGTCATTGGTACCGAATATGTTGCAGTGTTGTTCTTAGATTGGATTGTTTGGGACTAGGTCTTAACCTTTCAAAGTAGTCATATTTCATGAGTCCTTTGAGGTTACAACTGTATGGCTTGGATTTGATTTTCATGATGAGATTGTTGTCTTGTTTAGTAAAATGATTATTGCATATGGATTGTGATTTATCGGATTTATTTGTTCAAGTTATTATACCTCATGAAATATATTTTGAATAGCAACGTGTGGATTGCTTTTATTTATGCATGTTGCTACTTACTGAGATGTTTATCTCACTCTGTGTTTTAAAATGTTTTGTTTTTCTATCTGCTTGGAGAGGAAGAACAATTGGGATCATGAGGGTATAGCTAATGATTTACAGTGATACATTGTTAACTTGTTAGGTTATTATTCTTGTATAATTTTAGGATATTTTATTCAGATGTCTTTTAGTTTTGATTGGAGGATTGTCAATATGACAGTGAGTTGTTAGTTACCTTTTACATATGCAGATCCGATGTATATACATTTGGAGTTATTTTGAAGTCTTCTGCTATCATTTGAAATAATATAAAGTTGTTAAATTTTGGCGTACTCCAATATGAAATCATTGTGTAATTTTGGATTTTTATTTTGTTTCGGGCCACAATACTAACACTTCGGGTTTGAATAATTATTATTAATTATTCCAGATTCGGGGAGTTACAGTTTAACTCATAAATCAAACCATGACATTAGCGTAGGACTCATGAAGAAAATAAGCCTTTGAGAAGAAACTTTACATCCACTATGCCACCTCACGGCTTATGAGCGAAGCCAATAACAAAACTCTCATACTAGCAATTAGAATTTGAAATATGGAGCTTGGATATCGGCTTATTGTGAAAGAACTCACATATCAAAAACTGGAATTTGACATACGGAGTTGGTATGTACCACCCAAGCATGTAGCAACTACAAATCTGAACATGGGGTTAGCCACTTATCATCACATGCAGGGGATACCTCACCAGCAACTGAATCTGAAATAAGCCTCACCAGCAACAACATCTGAAATGAGTTCCTATTGTACATGAAGACCTCCCAATGTAAACTAACTTGCAAAAGAAGCATGATCGCAAATTGAGAGTACCCAATCAAAGGAATTTCTTCACTCTCTAGCTTAACCCTATAGATCCATATGCAGCGATGCCCGCTAGACAAACTCAAGTATAACCTACTTAATATCAATGCATATTAGTATAAGTGCCTAGTGGCATATAGATTTTTCAAAGCTTACTCAATTCCCAAGCATTTGCTCAACATACCTAAAATTGGAATAAACATCACCGATTAATTGTAAGTGCTCAAAATACATTTAAAACCATCATTTACAGGTGTAGAAATCAATCATTTTGCAATAAAACCATTTCAAGAACCAAAACTGTGAAACCTCGTTCCAATACCCTTAGCACACCCTAACCAGTGAGACTGTTGTGTAGGTGAAGCTGGAAGAGCCCAAGCTTGAAGCCAGTCAAAGTAGCTGAGCCCTATCTAGTCAGTAGCCTATGAAGGTGAGCAACCTCTAGTTCGTTGGATAAGAGTTGACATTAAGTGAGAAAAATGACTAAGTGTTGGTGTTATGTGGAATAGGAGGAGAGAATGGCAAACATGTAATACTTGGGGTTGTGAAAGTTTGCTCAAGTGAAGGAAACCCAAGGAAGAGCCCATTCGACCAAACCCTTCCCAACTCTTTCCTTTCTTCATTTCCCTCTTCTCTTCCACTCTCATTTCTCTCCATCTTCTCCTCACCTTCTCCCCATTTTATTCCCTTCATTATTAAACCCATTTAGAGAGAGAGTTCATTGCAAGAAGGAAAGAAAAGAACCCAAGGAAAAGCCATTTTCGTTTGGGTTTTGAGCTTGGAGAATGGTGGAACAAGCATCCAAGGAAGCAAGGTGTTGTTTGTGGGTTGCAAAGGAAGCAAGAAGACTTGCTTGAGTGATTGCAAGAGGTAAGCAACACCACCTCTCCCATATTTCAAATTTTCGGCCATTTTCGTGCATGAAATGTGAATGTTAGGGTTTGAGCATGGAAAGGTTTATTGGTGTCTATAGGAGAGATTTCTTTTAGGGGTTTTGTAGAAAATAGTTTTCCCCACATGCTAGGAGAAATTTAGAGCCCAAAAACACAAAAAACAAGTGAGATTTGAGAAAATCCTAAAATCCCAAAAGTTTGGATTTCGCGAATTGTCAAAGAAACCCAGTTGCCTCAATAGCCGCTCGAGCGTGGTATCGGGCGACCATTTTGGGAAAAGACCCAAGGCATGGCCACTCGAGCAATTGTTCGAGCGACCTGCCTGAAACAGAGAACCCGAGAGCAAATTTCACGAAATCCAAACTTTTTGGGCTCTATTGAGCGCCCAGTATAGATTTTCCAAATTTTGAGTTTTTAGCCCATATTAAACTACCAATTGTTTTTATTGAAATCCAACCTATGTATAAGTGAGAGTTAGGTGTCTAGGAGGTGTTTCAACTTGAAGTATCTCAAAATTCCAAATAACAAGGATTTTGGGTATGTTTACCAAAGAAGGTCTTACAGAGAGTTTCTGTCCCAAATTTCTATAGAAGTAGGATAATTTGATTCCATCATTTCGAGCACCTTCCAAATAACCCTTAGAAGTAGAAAACAAGAGCCAAAACCAAGTTGCACAAGTATCAAAACAATTGAGGCATAGGTTGCCTAAATGAGTCATGAAAAGTAGAATTTCCTGAAAAGCTGTCCTTTTACTATTGAACCCCAATGTAAGTACCCAATACATGATACGAAGGGCTTCGGCCCCACATTTGACATGAATTGCATGATAATAAGGGCGTTGGCCCGTTACTTGTACCATGAGATGAAAAGGGTAGTGGCCCATGGTTATTGATATTGAATGAAAGGGCAGTGGCCCATGATTACTGTTATTGAATGGAGTGCAGTGGCCCAGAATCCATGAGAAACGAAAGAGGGCTTGGCCCATGATTGACTCGGGTAAGGCCACGGGCTACCCCTGAGCACTTTCCATCCAAGTGAGCATGTGGTATAGTTACGAACAACTGACCAGTAAGTCTTGGTGGGTAGTGTGAGCGGTTCATCTCAGTTGGGGTAGTGGACCATTGTCCATCCTAACTTGGAGATAGAGAACTAGCATCCTCCACACAAGCTTGGATATTTGAGATGTTATATTTCTGTTCTTTATTGTTATAAACACATCAGCATAATTAACCCTTAAGGTATGGATCCATAAACTTAAATAGGATTGTTTGTATATATATGCCATGGCCAGTTGTTATTGTGACTGTTACTGTTCTCTATTGTGATATCATCCCGGCACCAGCAACATCGGTAGTCGATGCCCATTTGCTACGGGGAATCGGCAATGGATGCTAGTACGTCAAGGGGAATCGTCGTATGGATGCTTACGTCAAGGGGAATCGGCGTAGATGCCTAGGCACCATGTGGAATCGGTGAAGCTAGATGGGGCCATGTGTAGTATATACTAAACATCCTAGATAACAAATGATAAGATTGAATGAGAATTGTTATTAAATGGATTACTTGTACACCGAGGCACATGCATGCACTATTTGTATGACACTAAGATGCCTTGGATTTTGTAGTATTGGAGCTACCTGCATGTCATGGTTTAACTAATATTATCTGCATAAACTGTGGTTTCACCGATCATGCATGTGTTGCTTACTGAGACACTCATCTCACAGTTGTTTATTCTCTTATTTTTCAGATCCATCGTCGTCTGGTGTGAAGGACCGGGCCGGGGATAGAGGAAAGGAAAAGACTATTGGGTTTAGAGAGGAAGACTACTACAGGCCTTAGGTTTTATTTCTATTTTGTACATGTATAGTTTCTTTTTGGACTGTGACCTTTACACTTCAGAGGAGTGATTAGTCACCCATGTCTTGTAATTATTTTGAAGTCCTTAGGACTTATTACATTTCAAATAGATATATATATATATATATATGAACACACTTTTGATATGCACAAGTATGAACTATTTATCACTTGCACTTGGTAGGAAAAAGTTTTAAATAGTCCGCATTTCTTCAGGTCAAAAGATCAACCCATCATGGCCTGGGACTGGGGGATGCCTTGGAGGGGCAAACCTGGTTCTGGGGCATGACAAAAACACTTTCTAGAACCAAAACAAGACTTATTTTAGTAGAATATGCCCAAAATCCTTGTTAAATTGAATTTTAATCTTTAGCCAATGAAAACATCTCATAAATACCTAAATCTTATTTGTACATGAGTTGGATATACATAAAAATCATTTTATAGTTGAAAAGTGCACAAAGGTCTACATCAGAAAATCTGGGTATGGGCATTCGACCCTCATTCAAGCATCCTGTCGGGCATCCTCTAAAAACTAATTCTGTTACTTAACGCTCAATCTAACACTCGAACGCTCTATGGGGATGTTACTTAACATCTAAAGTCAGTGTCCAACGCTCAAGGCAGCGCTCGAACATTTGGTTTTCTGGGCTCTGTCGCCTGAACTAACGTTGGAGCGTAGCTTGAGCGTCATAAACTTGCTCTCTGTTCTGGAAATTATTCTTAGGTATGCTCAGTCGCACACTTTGGCACTCGAATGACATCGGGGGCTCTTATTTTTTAACGTGGTGCTCAAACTAGTGCTCAAGCGCATGTTGGGCAATAGGAAAAAAATCAGTTCACGAAATTTTTAAGTTTTTCTGTGATTTTAATTTAAATATACAAATCATGATTTTACTTTTCTAAATCAATTCAATAACCTCTAAAATCATTAAATAAACATGTCCAATCATTCTAAACAACACCAAGGTGGATTTCTTATCAAATCAAATAATTTTCATCAAAACCTCATCATATAGCACGAAACTAATACAACATAAACATCCTTTATTTTCAGCACTTTGATCCTCATATAAAACCATCAAACCACACAAAATCAACAATGATCATCTATCAAAGTCATATTCAAGATCAAATTGTGTGGCTTACCCAAAAGCATGCATATTTTGATTCAAAGAAATGTGCTACTTACCTCCTAGTTCGACCAAGAACAGCCACTACTTCTTCTTCCAAGACTAACGATCAGCTCTCCTTCTCTTCAGCAAGTTATTCCAAGGCCTCAAGTGTGCACGAGGTTACACATAGCTAGGGTTTCTCTTTTTTCCTTCAGCCATCAAGCACAAAAACAAGATCAGAAATTTTCTCCAAATCAAATCGCACACCCAAAGCTATTGGGAAGTTTTCCAAAATAGATTAAAACTTTAAAGGAAAACATCCTAACCATGTATGCAAGCCCACTTATTCTCCAAAATAATTTCTTATTAAATAATTTTTGATTCCATGCATCTAATGTGTATTAATCACCATATACTCCACTAATACAATTTAAAATAATTCATTAAATAATATTTACCTTTGATCTCAAAACTCCACTTGTAACGCCCCAAACCCATACCCAGCAATATATTGTTTGCTCTCACAAATTTGTTCTCAAGGGATAACACGAGAAAACTTACCCGTGGTCACCCATCATAGCATTGCTCTCACTTGAGCATGCTTGAGGGTTCCAAGGGGATTTAGTCCCATGTTATGCCTTAAAAGGCCTCTTGCTAAGTAAGGGATCACAAGACTACTTATAGCACATCCCCATACCCTCCCCTAGTGTTGTGGGATCCCAACCATATGCACATCCCCACCTGGTAGCTTGCCACCATGGTAGCTCACCCAGGTCTCTCACCCCGCCCACATCACAGCCAAGATATCACATCACCGTTGGATTTGCCTCAATTTCTGGATTCCCCTTTTCCTCATGCTCACATATATAGATCTATTCATGGATTAGCAAAAATCATCTTAAATAATCTAGTTATAATTAATTAATAAATCTGGAAAATTCAGGGTCTTACACCACAACTAGGGATTTGAAGTAGGTTTGGTCATCATTCCATCTATTGTCCTAGTGGCAACTTTATTTGATGCCTCCTTGTTCCTTTTAACTCTATTCTAAATTATTTTTGGTTTATATCTTCCTAAATGCCACAAATTTCATTTGATTTATATTTGTTTTGAGAGATTTATGCTTAATTGAATCTTTACTGCTCATTAGCAATTCACAAATTCAATTACATAAACTTAGATCTGAGCATTAGGATTTGGAGCTTTCTTGATTTTGTTGTGATGATAGTTTTATTAGAAGGCACTAAAATTGGGAAATCAATGAAGAGCATCCTTGTCCGTAGGATGATCCTCATTGATGGTCATACACCATTCTTCACTCATAACCTAATCTCTTTATCTTTAGAACCTAGTTTAGATAAATGATTTTGTCTATATTTTGAATGTTTGGTGATCATTCACACCTTAAATTATATGAGTGGTGGTGATTATATATTTAACCCATGCCCCATGTAAGGCACGCGGGAATCCGACGATCTCCATGGTTTTACAAGATAGCATCGTTTGGATATATACCATTAGTTAGCCATTTGATCATTCTCCTGTGCTAAAGAAGTTGATAAATATGTGGAAATAAAAACGTGTTATCATATAATCTGTTCATCAGAGGTTTAAAACAAAATCAATAGCATCAAAATTCGGGGGGCAAAAAGGAAAAAGCAAAGGCCACAAAGATTCAAGTAGAATTAAGTAGCTAGAGATAATTTTTAAGTTTACTTCATTGTAATAAACAAAGTCCTATCAAATGCAAATGTGTAGCTAACACTTCCAATATCAATGAAGTCAGGACCCTTATCATACTTCTATCATCACAAGCAGGAGCTATTTAATAATCCTATAACTAGTAATCAATTTGTCTTCCAAAATAAAAGAAAACATCCTTCCTAATGCCATATTGATCGTCTAACTCCCTACTATTCACTTTCTAATTCATCTTCAAAGGCTCGCTTATGTTCCACCCATTGGGTTGCATCCTCTCCAATAGAATTTGCAAATAGAACATTGAAAATAGGTTGTGAGATATAAAATCCCAATAACAATATGCATACACTTTGAAAACATCTTAGTGATAGCCACTATTGACACTATCACAAGTATATGGGCCGTGACAAGTAGAATACAACAAACAAGGTATCGTATCCACAGGGAGGTGATTCAAGTATCAATATATGAAATTTCATATATTGTCTACAAAATCCTAATTTTAATGAAAATTAACTAAAATGATAAAACAAAGATGTAATTACAAATTCTAAATCTGAAAAATAAAATATAATTGAGGTTCTAGGGGTTGGATTTCATCAATTGGATTCTTTCAATGAGTTTCATACGAATGATTGCATCAATTCTTTGCTAGCTTACAATGACTAAATTCCAATATGCATGTGTTATCCTCTTTCAAGGTATAACATCTATACCCAAAGGAACAAGAATACTGGCCATTAATTAGCTCAAAGTAACAAAAATACCGGCCATTAATTGGCTCAAGGTACATGGCCATTAATTGGCTCTAAAGTGCAAAGAATACCGGCCATTTATTGGCTCAAAGTGCATGGCCATTAATTGGTTCAAGTGCAAGGAATCTCGGTTATTACTTGGCTCAAAGGAATAAGAATGTTGGCCATTAATTGGCTCAAAAAGTATGGCCATTAGTTGGCTCAAGACACGACCGATAATGGCTCACGTGTTCACCATTAATTGGCTTAAAAACACGGCTGATAACAGCTCACATGCCATCCATTGGTTAACGATACCTGCAAGAGAAGTAATTTCCACAAGGTGCAATGCATACGATCAATCATACCCAACCATGAATACTATGTAATACATGAAGAATTGTATAATTAAATTCCAAACCTTAATCTCATGCCAATATTAACTCAGCATTTCAAACATATCCAATCACCCAAAACATGAATAGGAAACCAATCCAATATACATATAAGCACCAAAACCATAATATAGTATATTTGGATAGGCCAAATTCATGCCTAAAACATGTCAAAAAGAGAAATCCATGCATAACAAATATACAGAGGCCAAAATCAATCTAGAATACAACTATCTAGCATGTCTAAAGCAAAAAAAATACCCATTCATTCATCCAAGTCCTTCAAAGAACCAAAATTCCCTTTTCCATTAATATGTTCCAAATTTCTAAATATTATCCCCAATAGTACCAAATTTGATTTAAATTCAATAAGAACCTTTCTAGTAGTCAAAACATGTTTAGAATCAACTTAGAGATATGTACAAATCCAATAAAATCAATAAAAACACATTTTAATCCATCAAGTCCACTATTATAGGTCAAAACCACCGAATTCCTCCAAAATGTACCCAAATTCTTTATAAAAATCTAAATAACTTGAAGGCCAGTGTAGACACTCTCAAAATACCCTAATATAGTTGGTACATGAGTTGGAATCCTACAAAAATCATTTTAGAATCAAATCCTAGGCAAATTGGTCAACTTTTAAAAAAATCTGGGTTTGGGCGCTCGAGCCCTATATCAGGCCCCTACAAAATAAGCCGGGCACTCAATAGGGCGCTCGAGCCATATTTCAGGCGCTAGGCTTAAACAGGAGTTCTTTTTCCGGGTTTTAAACAATGGGCGCCTTTGGGCGCTGAGCCATATTGCAGGCGCCAGTACAAAATTTTAGAATTTCTGCACTTCGCGAAATTTCGAATCTAACTCAACTAAACTCAATTCCATTGTTCCAAATCACTTCAAAATCATGGGTTTTCATTCTTAAAACCTACCAAATCATTTCAGAACATCAAAAGCAAAGATTTTCAATAAATCTTTTCTAAAACCAAAGAAATCAACACTTTTACACATGTTTGACAGATTTCATGAACTTCAAATCTTATCTATATTATCAAAACACTTCCAAATACATCCAAACAATCCACCAAAACATGATTTGACGACTAATCCGAAAAAATCATACAAACTTTTAGATTTAGAAGGGTTACTACTTGCCTCAAGAATGTGAAATCTCTCTTTTCCAATAACCTAAAGGTGTACCCGATTTTTTGAAATTTTTACACAGCTCTAGAGATCTCCAAATCAAATCTCCATTGTTCAAATTGAAGAACTATCAGCCTAGAATAAAACCTTCAAATTTGAGGCCGATCCAACAGTTGGATTTCTCTAGATCGCCGTTTAATGGTTGCTAGTTGGAATGTTCTGCAACTTTTCTTTTTCTCTAAAGTCTCTTATTAACTTCTCTATTTTTCCAGCCTTATACACGAATTTTCTCTCTATTTTTCTCCGTACGATTGAATTAATGGAAACCCTAAATCTTCCCTAAAGCCTTCCTTTTATAGACTCACCCAAATATAAGTCCTAAGAGGATTAGGAAACTTTCTAACTAGGATTTCTAATTCTATTTGGAAACTTTCTTATCTTATCTCTCATTTCTAATTCCTTTTTTAAGAATTCCATGAAAGAAACTCCTAATATAATTAATTTTCGTGCTAATTAATTTCCCTATTTTTAAATATTACTAAAAGTCCTCAAAACCCCTCTTTTCTCTCAAATTTAAGACTCCTTATTAACCATAATTACTAATATGCCATTTTCTCACTTATTAAGCTATAGATCTCACTATTTATATTCAAATCAAACCTAAATTAGGTTAACTTAATTTCTTAAGCCTAATAACCATTAATTAATTCATTTGTTATTTTTGCTAATTTGAAAATGACTAAAATATCCTTTTTTTTCGATTTGGTCATATTTAACCATTCATTTTCTTCCAAAATTTCCAGATTTAATATCCTCATTATTTTGGATCAATTAGGCATCCTAGATTAATGCACACTTCCCCAAATCATTATAATACTTGTTCAATCTCCGATTGTTTCAAATAAAATTATTATCTTTCCAAATATTAATATTTAATTTCTTTTTATTTATTTACTGAAAATTTGGGATCTCACGACAAGGGTGTGTAATTATTTCTGAACTACACTAGCTGGGTTTGATGAATTCACTAACTAATATTGAACTTCTACTTTCGCTCCCTCGGTCAACATCTTAAACATGATATTGGTGGCCAATTAATTCCAAGAATTAAAAACAAAATCACCCAATTATAATTAACAAAGAATATGACACAATATCATATGCAATTCATATCTAAAATCCAATGATTACATCCAATCCCTAGAATAAGAAAAATAGCCACTCAAGTCTAAAAAAACAATCCTATAACCGTAAAAATACAAGTCCAACATCAAAATCCACAATCAAATATCAACTAAAAATAAGAAGATGAATAACTCTTGTTTGTAGAATCTATCCTTGTTGCAGAAAATCGCCCTTTTCTTGCTTCTCCCAAACCTTGTACTGCAATCCCTTTCTTCCTCCTCAAAATTCAATGCCCAAGCAAAAAACATGCACCCCCTTTTTCTCCTTCCTTTTTCCTTCCCGTTTTAGGAAAACTTAGCTTTCCAAAACACATGATATTGCTAATTTTCGAGCTTTTTCGAGCTCTACAACTCTACATATAGACCCAAAACCAAAACAAGTATGGGCTGCAGCTATTTTCTGGGCAGATTCAAACCTCTCTGTTCTTGCTAATTTTTTACGTTCAAGATGGCAGAATTGGGTCTTGGTCTCTTCACAAAAGTTGTAGGTCTTGTTAGCTTTCCAACAAGCTAAAGAACATCTGAAACCGAGGTCTGTAGCTCTGGTTATAGCTCAGATACCAAGCAGTACTCTATATTGACTGGGTCAGCCCAACTAAGTTTTTGCTCGTAAGCCTAGCTCGAATTCAACATCTTTCTTCAGCCCAAATTGAGTTTGAATCATTAGTTAAAGACCTATAAAATACCAAGAATTCCTAGAAATTAAATAAATATAAAAGACACACAAAATTCTAATTAAATGACCTAAGAAACCTACAAAACACTATAAAATCAGAAAATATGACTAAGAAAATGTATGAAATAATTTCCCACATCACTTAGCTGTGAGGAAAGTGATTAATATGAAGCAATTTGCAAATAGTTATAACCATACAAGTAATATGAAATAAAATCACAAGTCAAATGTAAAAGGAAGATAAGAAAAGAAATTAACTCAAGGACAAATCCAAACCATAATCGTACCTAACAACATACTGGAACTCATGAATATAAGGTTACTTTGTAAATACTATGCTTGTGTCCAATGTCGTCTCATGACTTATGTCCAAAGCCAGCCGGATACAAGCTCAACATCGAATTATTGCAAAAGCCCCAAGCCAAATACAAGAATAGACTGGCAAACATGATCAGTCACAACCAGATACAGGATGGACATCAACAAGATACATGGTAGAAAGATCACTATAGCTCAATCCACATACTAGACAGCCTCTCCAAGATACATAGAGTGGTTTGCTTGGTTAACTTGCTTTGCTTGTGCTTTTTAATTCTTGGTCTTATGTGTTTAGCTGTTTTGCTTTTGACTTAGAGTCACTACTACCTATTTATTGAAGGGTGTAGGCAGTCACCTGGGTAGAATCAGTTTGAACCAGAATTCGACTAAGTGACTTGCTTATAACCCAAGGAAGTCCGTAAACACTCTAATTCATCATGCCAAAAGCGTATTTCCTTGAATTTGGTTGGACCATTTTTTATTCACTTCATGCGGTGTTCTATGTACAGGCCCATTAATTTGGTTCAAGATAGAAAACTTAGTAAACCATACTTATTTGGGCATGAATGAACAATAGGGAAGTATTTTGGCTTGGTTTGGACCTTTTATTGCATCAAGTTTGGTTTAGGCCCGTTAGTAGGCTGGATTTAGGTTGAACTTTTATTTGCTTTATAATTGAGCTCATTAGAAAGCTCAATTTCGTGCTTTACTTTATTTGAAACTTAAAAAATACCTAAAATAACAAAAATAAACCTCAAAACATGACACATGAAAGCCAAGCCTAACTAAAGAATTATACTACACAATTGGAAAAAAAACCTAAAATATGAATGATGATGCAAAAAACTACTAACATAAATAAATCCTAAACTTAAAAGACTTAAGGAACATTAGAATCATGAAATAATTCATCTAAATAGTTAGATAATAAAAGTTTTTAAAAAAAAAGGACATGAGGACAACCTTAAAAATCCTAAAGGCAATTCAAAATTTATTTTACAAAATATCTTCAAAGAAATTACTAAGTAACTAATTCATAAAAGACAAAGAACTAATGTTTTGTTTTTTTTTCTTATTTACAACACTTTTATTGTTATTCCACTATTCATCATCTCTAAACGATTAACAATACCCAATTTAAGGAATTCAGACTTGGTTGTTTTCGCTAAACCTGAATTCAATCATCTATTTGTTTTTTTTTAAATTTCAAACCCTCTCAAAGATCCAAACACTTCCACTTCCTTTCATGTTTTATTTTGAATTAATTTATTGAACATAAAAGGGCTTGAACAATCAATTGACATTTGAAAATGAAGATGAACAAGGCGATTGATCGACTACCTTGTTCTGTTCACATTCTTGATCATTTTATTTCATTTTTTTCTTGTTTATCACATTCAAACCCAACCTTGGATCCCTAAAAATAGGTTCAACCAATTCCAAAGAGTTTGGGAGAACTTTGAAGAATCAACAGTCAAACAAAATGCCGTCCTCTTGCAAAAATGGGATGAAAGAGCAATTGCTCGATAGCAATTTATACACTCAGTTGTTTAGGATTTGCTCTCATTTTTGGTTCATTTATCACATGAAGAGGTTAACTTCAATTGCTGAAAATGGGTCTAGGCAATGTTAAACAGATTCGGAGAACTTTGATTTTCTTGCATGCTTTATAATGAACAAAAAAAGATCAAGATTTTCATAGCGTGACTAATCTAATTCCATCTTTTAGTTTGTTGTTTTCCTTGTTTTCTTCAAGTTTACAACCTCTCTAGCCATCATGCTTGGAATTGGAAAGAAGAAGGAACATGAAATCCAAGGTAATGGACTGAAATATCATAAGGAAGATGAATTTTTCTCAACTCGGTCATGTAGTTCGGCCATGAATATGCAAAATCTCTCTTGCATTTATCTTACGAATTGTTGTTCATTTTTACCAATTCTCCCTAATGCCAAAACAACAAAAAGTGCCAATATAAACTTTTCAATTTTGATTTGCATGCCATTGCAAAGAAAAATTAAATTGCGGAACACTTAAATTTGAGCTTTCTCAGCTCGATCATGCAGTTTGGCCATGAATATGCAGAATCTCTCTTGCATTTTTTAACCAGGGAATAGGTGGGTATATTAGCACTCAAGTCGTACCAACCATTTGATCTGTTAAGCTGTGTGTGGGCGTGTTGGAAATTGTTGGCAGAAAGGTATTGACAGTTAGGTACCCTAGCTCTTATTTCCTGTTTAATTTATGGCCTCATTACTTAGAACTTTCTTAAGTGGATCATCTAGTTCTAGTAATCCTTCCATATCTACTATAAACTTTGGTGAAATATGTGTGCACGTCAATCCATGGCGTACAGATGTGGAGGGAATGTGGGTCCTTCTTTTGGGACAGTCCAACACTCTCCTGTGAGAGTGTGAAAGATCGGCACGCTTTCAGGATATCGGATTTGAGGAATTGGGGGGTTAGGAATCATCATTGCCTGATGGGGTGCATGCAAACACCTGGATGCCTAAAAGATGTCTATTAGGTGATCTGCGCATCGAGATTCTGAGAAAGTACCTGATTACAATTCAGGGAAGTCCGTAGACACCCCAGTCCGTCCCGTCAAAAAACGGATCCCACGGGTTATCCCTCGTTAGCACTTAAGCGAGTCAACTCATTCTATCTCACCCGATGAACCTATTTTAATTACTATGATCACGAAAGTAGATGTAGAATTAATACATGTATAGATGTCATACCTTGAAAGAGGATAACACATGCACATGGGAATTTGGTCATTTTAACTAACAAATAATGGATGCAAGCAATCATATGTAAATTCATTGAAAGAATCCAATTCATGAAACCCAAATCCTAGAACTCATTCATAATTGATTTCTCACTTTTGAATTTAGTAATTTATTTCTCTTTATCTTTCTGGAAATTTGTCATTGAGATTTGAATTGTCTAAATAATATAGGAAATTTGATTAATTGGTATTTGAACCTCCTCCTTGTGGATACGATACCTTGTTTGCTCTATTCTAATTGTTATGACCCATATATTTTGTGGTAGTGTCTAAATTGGTAATCAGTTATCAACAGACTTATGTCGTACATATTGGTGATTGATATCGTATTGAGTATATATGATATTTTTAACTTGTGATGTGCACATTGATTGGTTGATGTCATTTTTGAGCATATATTATGCAATTGTTTTTATATCTTTCTTTGAAATCATTTAAAACCTTGAGATATATTGGAAGAAAGACATATTATGGGTCTCTTTTAAGACATGGTGTTTTATTTTGAAAACACATATATAGTTTTCATTGGAAAACATAAAGAGGACCGATATGAATTAGCACATTTATTGATCACATTTTGGGTGTTAAGTTCATACTACATACTATCACATATAGGTTAGAGATTGGGATCCATGTCGATAAGAGTATTGACATTTGTAGTTGTGGAATGGTCTTACATCGACTAAAAGAAATGTTATAATGACTTTCATGTTCGGTGTTGATATTCTTGTTGGACGGGATCATATTAATAAGGTGTTATCATCTGGGCTATATTTTAGTATGGCCACATAAGTAGTTCAACTTGAGAGTCGTTTTTCAAAACAAAAATATTTTAAAATTTTTAGCAAATAATGTTCACCCAAGTGGAAGATTGTTAGAGTTTTTTCCTTTTATGTGGGATCACATTAATTGTATTTTTGGTTTTATAAAAATAGGTTGCATATATGGTCCGTTATGATATTACTAGTGACCCAATATTATGAGTGATCAATTTAATTGGGTTAGGTGCACCTTATTCTGTATATTTGATATATGATATAAGTCATATGTAGGCCAGGAGACTATATTGGATTAGGAGTCTTCATAGAATCCTACTTAGGATTGAAGTCTTTAATGGGAGGACTATTGAGTTATAAATAGGCTAGGTGCCCTCTCTTATCCTAACGAATTTACAGCACATAACATATAACGTCTCCCATCTGACGGGTTCTTATAAAGAGGAGCAAGGAGAGGAAGAGCTAGTCCTAACCAATACTATTTTATAGAAAATCAAAGTGAGAAAAGCAGCCATGTCTTCCACAGGTAAGCCTAACACTCAATTTACTTTTATTCTAGATTCATGCATGAGAATAATATTGAAATCTAACACATAATTCCTATACAAGGAAAAAAGAAGAAGGAAAAAACAATGTTATATGTCGGGTTCACAACGGATTGATGGTTTTGGTTCGAAATGACCCGTTATCAGACGGGTTGGCAAAATCTCAACCCAAACCCAACCCAAATACTAAGCAGGTCAACCCAAACCCATTTATTTGGGTTAGGTTCGTGCGGGTTGATGGATCGGTTCAAAAATTGCTGGCCTAACTCTTACTTTTATATTTTTTCAATCTTTTCTACTTTTCCATTTTTTTTTTCTAAACAACAAGCAACCCCTCCACTCTTGCTCAATCCAACTCCCCACGAAGTAGGAATGAAAGAAGTCTCGCTGAGCCTCAGCCTATACCCTGTTTGTCTCTCCCTCACCCTTTTTGTATCTTCTTGTTTCTATATTTTTTCTTTTTTTTGTTTCACCAATTCTAAATTCCATAGTATGGACCGGCTTGGTCACATGGGTTAAGGGTGATTTCTGGGGTGTCTCTGTTTGACATTGACGTTTGCTTTTTAGAGTGGTTTTGAAGTGCGGGTTACAAGTTCGGTGGTGGTCAGCCTTTCCCGATGTGGTTTAGCTTCCTTCAATTTGGTTTGCTTGGTCAAATCTAGGTGGTTTTGGTATTCACCATTCCGGTTTGTGCTACTCTTCCTCCTCTCCCTCTGGTATTCTACCTCCTCTGGTGCATTGTCCAAATCGTTGTTCAGTTAGGCGCCCTGTTTGTTTATCTCGGAGTGACTCCTACCTGCATATGTTGGTTCAAATCGGGTTATTTTAGTCTCATTGTGGGTTTTAATTGGTGGGTTTGCCTGCCTTCCTATAAGAGAGACCTGGTTTTAAAAATGTTCTAAGCGCTTTTGTTTCTCTGGAGTTGCTGTGATTGTGCTCAGTATTCGATGATCTTCTTTCCTAGTGGTGGTCCAGGTCATGGAAGACATTTCGTCTAAGTTTCAAAATCTCCTCATGCCTTCCAAACTGGAAAAGGTGTTCTCCTTGTTGGAAGATGAAAAGGTCAAACCTCGAGAGAGCTGAAAATATATGCTCCTGCTTGAAACTTTGGATGCGTCTCCCTCACTGATGATGGTCAAGAATTTTACAGAGAGAGTTCGAAAATCTTTCAAGTTTCTATCTATCAAGTGCATAGTTTCATCCCGATTCTTGCTTGCTTGTGCTTCCCAGGTTGAATGTGTGACAATTTTGGATGGCCGTCCTTGGTTCTTGAATGGGGCGTTTTGCCTGCTGGATAAAGTAGAGAATCCTGAAGAAGCATAACTTTTTATCTTCTTGGAGATAACCCTGTGGTCGTAACTTCTCAATCTCCCCTGCTCCCTCAGGGACCCCCAAATTCTTATTAGACTTGGTAATGAGTTTGGGAAAGCACTTGAGATTGAAATTCCAGAGAATGGGGAGTCCCATGAAGTTGGTATTAAATGGTCCCTCCCTCTGTCGAAGCCTATTCCGGCGGGTGTTTATGTGGAAGATATGAAATTAGAGAAAGTCTGGGTGACTTTTGCGCATGAGGGTTTGTCGGACTTTTGCATTTCATGTGGCTTTTTGGGACATACTCTGAATTGCTGTTCTCTTATTTGCCCGAGAGCCACCCTATGTATGCCTACATTGTAGGAGTCCCCCAGATATTCCAGTTAGAATAGAACGGGAGTTCGGCATCACCGGAGAGCCTATTCATCGAAGAAAAAGGTTTTTGAGAAGAAGCCTTTGCTGTTTGAGGAACTTGGTTCAGGTTAGAAGTCATTTGGGGCCGGCTAGGGGTTCTAATAACAGGGCAGATCAAGTGGAGCTCATCGGCAATGCAAGTATGGGACCTTTGACTTATGGTAACTGGCTGGAAAGTCCAAGTGCTTCTAATGGGCTCAAAGATTTTGAAAGGGCCCAAAATTGGTCACCAGAGTCTTCCAACGATTTACCTATGTCCAAAGAAATAAAATTGGGTCCTATTTCAAATTGGGCTCCCCCTGGCTATCTTCTCTAGTGCAGAAACTCTTTCACCTTCTCTGCTAAGTGCAATACTGATAAGTCTCCTTTTAATAAGGGTATCAAATTGCTACTCTCTGAACTCTTTCCAAAAGATAGGAAGGGAATTAGGAGGGCTAATGAAATTCAGTTGTCGGCATCCCCACACCTTTCCATTAGGGAGATCCCAGAGGTGTAGATCCAGAAACAGACCAAAAGACGATCTCGCCAACCAAAGAAAACTCCTGACCATAAAAAGAAGATTGCTCAGGACATGGAAGTGGATCAAGTACACTCTAGGGAATTCTATCCAAATTCAAAGAAAAAGAGGAAGTTCTTTCCTTCTTTCTGTCCCCCATCTCTTCCTCCCCAAGGGTTCTCTTCAGTGAATCTAGAAAAATGAAAATGTTGTTTTGGAACTGCCATGGGATCGGTCAATCTATACACAACTGCATCTAAAAGACTAGTTTTTTCTACATAAACCGGATATTATTCTCCTGTCGGAGACTTTTGCCAAAAATCAAATGGCCACTAAAGTGGCAAACCAACTGAATCTTAAGGATTTTTTTTTTGTGATTCCTTCAGTTGATCATAGAGATGGGTTTATTCTGTTATGGCAAAGTAATGTGGATTTGACAATCTTAACCCATACTAATTGGATGGTGATCTTTCAGGTCTCTTTTAAAGGATTGAATTGGATTACCTGTTTTGTTCATGCGAGCTCTAAATTGGAGATACAAATTGAGCAGTGGCGTTACATTGAGAATTCAGTTGGAAATTTAATGGTGCCATTGATTCCACTGGTGACTTCAACGCCATGTTACACAGTTCGGAGAAGAGGGGCGGTCTTCCTTTGAATGGTCGTCAGGGTGATAATTTTCGGGCGCTAATTGACAACTACAATCTCGTTGAAATCATGAAAGGTCCGCAATTCACTTGGTGTAATAGACAACAAGGGAATTGCAAAATATCAGAAAAAAGTGATAGAGTCTTTGTAACTGATGATACTTTTGAATTCTTCCCTCATCCAGTTGCTAATGCTCAGCCAATTGTAGCTTCTGATCACTGCCCACTTCTTCTTAATCTTCTCCATGAGAACAAAGGCCGTGCTCAACCCTTCCGCTTTGAAGCTTTTTGGATCAAGGAAACTTCTTGTTACGAGACTATCCATAACTCTTGGCTGAGGATTCGTAACAGGTTCCAAAATACCTCTTTATGTTCTGAGTTCTCTAGCCTTTCAAGAGATTTACGTCAATGGAATAGGGAGACTGTGGGTAATATCCATAACCGAAAGCATGAGATCATGGCAGAGTTATAGAGAGAGCAGAATTATTTGGCGTTAAGGCCTTCTGGTGACATGCAAGCAGAGGAAAGGCGCCTCCAAGATGAATATGCAAAGGTATTGAGTCAACAAGAAACTCTTTGGTTTCAGAAATCAAGAATCACTTGGTTGACCGAGGGCGACGGGGATACAAGTTTTTTCCACCCATCAACCATGTTCCATAGACAAAAGAATCATATTTTTTCTCTTAAGAATGAAGAGGATGTTGAGATTTCTGACAGAAAGCAGTTGGAGAGTATGATTGAAAACTATTTCGTTGGGATGTACAGAAGGAACCCTTGCTGGACAAATGTTGAACTTACGGGACTGCTCCCATGCACTATTACAGAGGTCCAAAACAATATAATTGGTATGCTGCCCTCATCTGTAGAGATATGGAATGTGGTTCAAGGTATGGGACCATTCAAGTGCCTAGGCCCAGATGGCTTCCAAGGTATATATTTTCCTAACTTATTGGGAAGTGGTGGGTCCAGAGGTTATTGATACTGTATAGACATTTTTTAGGGATGGGGTGATGCCTAAGGGGCTGAACCACACTTTGATTTCTTTAATTCCCAAAGTCTCACATCCTAGAAAAATTCAGGACTTCAGTCCAATCAATCTTTGCAATTTTTTTTGTCAAAATCTGTAAAACCCCGAATTTTTGAATATAGTAATTGTGCGCGCGTGGGAAACGCGGCACGGGGTAATTTTCGGAGTCGCCACCGCCTGATGGGGTGCAGGCGGACACCTGGGTGCCTAATCTTGTCTAATTAGGGCTCTTGGGTCTGCGGCTTGAGATTCTAAGGTCGGTTCTCGGTTGCGGGCTGGGGAAGTCCGTAGACACCCCAATCCGCCCCGTCGGATGACGGGTCCCGTGGGTTCCCTAACTTGAGTCAGCTTTTCTAATTGGTCTTCACCCGATTCCTAATCCCGCATGCTTCTTGTTAGGCCATGGTGGGACCACCTGAGTGGTGTGGGTCCCTTTAGTTGATTTTTATCTTGTTTTGCTCAGTTTAATTGATCTGGGTCTGTTTGGGTGGGCCCCGTTGGAAGGCCCGACCGGTGCCCTGGATGGGCTGGAATCGGCCCGTGGGCCCTTGGTGGGCCTCTATCTAACCCTAGGAGGCCCTGTGGGCTTTGGTTAGTGAATTGATTTTGCTTTAGGTTTAGCTTTGAATTAGGTTGTTTTTATGCAAAAGTGGGCCGGATGGGTCCGTGGGCCCCTTAGGTGGGCCCACATGGTGGCCAAGGGTATTTTAGACTTATCTTCTTTATGTTTGAGCCAAAGTGAGCTGGTCATTGGGCTTGGGGCCCATGATCCAGGCTTTGGGCTTGGAAAGCCCAGTTCCTTTTAGGGCTTGTGCCCTAACTTGGTTCGGTTGGTGGGCTTTAGCGGGCCCGAAAGGCCCTAGCCCATTGTCTCGGCCAAACCATACAATTCATGCACTCATTCATATCATGGTTCGGGCGGGCCGCATTGGTTGGGCCCATCCGCTTAGCTTGGTTCATTTTTACTTAGGTTATTTGATTAGCATGCTTGGGGTGTTCATTGGGCTTGGTGGGCCCCGTTGGAAGGCCCACAAGTGTGCCATGTTGGACTGGTGGTCCTGGTCCCAAGTTGGGTTTCCGGGTGGACCGGAAACCCTGTTGGTTTAGTTGATTTAGCTCCGAGTCGTTCAAAATTTGGCAAAGGATCAATGACATGCAAAAAATCATGCTGCTGTGTGTATCCGGCAACTCAGGCCAGATACACTTGGTCTTCAGGTGATCCGGCCTGAGTTGCCGGATCACCCTGCAGTGGCCATTTTTAGGCATTTTGCCACTGGGGGTGACTTCCTGGGGTTCCCATGAGTGTTTTGGAGGTCTCGTGGGCCCCTGTGAGGGCCCACGTTGGTTCAGACTTGGGAGAAGCCACACTTGGCTTCTCCATTCGGATCTCTTCTAGCAAAAGGAACATGGGGATGCAAAATAAAGGGGAAGGGGATCATGCTTCCATGGCTAACTACTTGTATGCAAAGGAACCAAGCCTACACTAGCACATGCCATATGTATTTTTGCAGCAAGGTCCTAAGAACTACATTCATGCATTCCATTTGAAAAGGAGAAGAAGGGAAAACAGGGGGGTTATTAAAGGGGTACATTAGATGAAGAAGGGAGGAACATACTCCTCAACAAAAAGAACTACTTGGGATAAGCCCCACAGCCGCAGTCATAAGGCATTAAAGGGTGTATATCTTGGGTTTTTGTGATTCCAAAACTAGACTACGTGAGCATCCTACGTGTGGTGACTCCATGCCATGGGAGGAGCACCAAAACAGGCATAGATCATGCTAAAATAAGGCCATGCAATACAATAAACAGATGGAAGCATATATTTTCAGAAAAATCCTGATTTAATGTATATTGAACACAATGTGATGAGGAGTGATACCTGAGGGTTTTTAGAACCCGGAACAAGTTGGAGCCACCTCCTGGAGCTTGAACAGCAACTGGGAACTCCTTCTTTAGCACAGCAGCTCTCCCTCTCCTTCTTGTTGGGTTGTGAGTGAGGATGAAGGAGGAAAGAGGAGGGTAAGAGTGGTTTAGGTGGTGTGTAGGTGGGGTGGAGGGCCAAAGAGAGCTAAGGGAGGAGGGTTTCGGATGAGAAACAGTAGGAGAAGAAAGCTCCAAACAGCCAAGGAAAGCCAGCCCCCGGAAATGAGCTGCTGTTTGCTATTTATAAGCAAACTTAATGTATCCGGACTTCAAGTCCGGATACACTAAGGCTCCTTTGTATCCGGACTTGAAGTCCGGATACACTAATGCGCCTTTGTATCCGGTCTTCAAGTCCGGATACAAACACAATCATTCGAAAATTAAATGCCGCTGCGGATTTGTCGGGCGATCGGCGCAGATCTTGCGCGAATATCTTGATGTATCCGGTCTTCACGTCCGGTCATGAAGGGAAGCTAGTGTATCTGGTATATGTGACCGGATACAAATCGGAAAATTACGGATTTGCCCTTTGACTAGACCGATTCGACCGATTTGACCCTTTTTGATATCTACGGATCGCCCGTACGAATTTTAAATATTTAAGATTTAGTCCCTGAGATATTTTGCTGCGTTGGCTGCCACGCGTGCAGTTCTTGCGCCACGTGTGCAGTTTCCGGCTTTTGCTACTCGGAAACTTCGACAGATCATATCTCCTTCATCCGAACTCCGATTTGAGCAAACTCAATTGTGTTAAACTCGTATCGGAGCCCTCTATTTAATGACATGGGGCTAAGCACTTGGCACGGATTCCAAGAAAAAGTCAACTTTTGGTCCTCCCCTAAGTTTGACCGCCCGCAGAACCTTTATTCGGACCCCGATTCCCGCAAACCCAGTTGCGTTGGAACCGTGTCGGGATTCTCTATCCATTGGGCTAAAGTAAGGTATTTGGCACGGAAATCGAGAAAAAGTCAACTCTTGGCTTTTCCTTAAGTTTGACCGCCCGCAGAACCTTCATCCGGACTCCGATTCCTGCAAACCCAGTTGCGTTGGAACCGTGTCGAGATTCTTTATCCAATGGGATAGGTCAAGGTGGCCAATTTTCACTCGATTAAAAGGTCAACTTTGCACCCCTCAGGGTTTGACTTTTTAGCCGGGTTTTGCATTTCTGGCCTTTCGGGATCGCAAAAATGAGGTGCTTACAGTAATATAATAAATAAATCTAATTATTAGATAATAAGTTAGATAAACATAAAAAAATATTAAGGAATAAAGACTTAACCCAAGTATTGGAGGATTAGCATTATGTTCCAAGTACGTATATATTAGTAATTAAATAAATGATAGTAAGTACGAGTTATTGGGAATTGGAATAGTAGGTTTGGGAAAGTAAGTTAAATATGAAGTTTGGGAAATGTAGGTATTCATCCAAGTGTGTATTATAGCCAAGAATACTACAGATAATAAATTTGCAAATTTTAAAAGAAATCCAATAGGTAGATATAAAACTATCAAGATAAGGGTATTTTGGTCAATTCCTACTAATTATTGGTAAATAATTAAATAGATTAATTAAATTATTATTAGAATTGCAAAATTACGTCAGACTTAAGTTGGGTTGATTTAAGTATAAATAGTGAAATTTATAGCTTAATAAGTGAGGAAAGGGCATATTGGTGATTATAATTAATTAGGAGCCTTAAGTTGAGGGAAAAGACGAGTTTTGGGGAGTTTTTGTAATATTTAAAAATAAGGGAAATAATTAGCACGAAAATTAAGAAAAATAGAAGTTTCTCTTATTTAATATTAAGAGGGAAGAATTAGAAGGAGGAGTTGTGAAAGAATAGGAAAGCTTCTAAGTGAGATTAGGAAACCTAGTGGGATTAGTTAGAAAGTTTCCTAAACCTATTAAGACTTTTATTTTTGGTGAACCTATAAAATGGAGGCTTTAAGGAGGAATTAGGGTTTCTTCTAATCAAATCATATAGAGGAAAAGGAGGAGAAAGGAGGGCTCTCACATTTGGGGAATATAGAGAAAGGAGCTGTTGCTGAAACCTTCGACCCAGCAACCATCAAACTTATATCGGGAGAGATCCAGCCATTGGATCGACCTCAAATTTGGAGGTTTTATTCATGACTTGTAGGAATTCAATATGAACGGTGAAGATGGTGTTCTGAGGTCTCTAGAGGGGTGCAATAATAATAGACTTCGGCTATACCTTGAGGAGAAGGGTTTTGCGTTTTGAGGCAAATAGTAAGGCCCCGTTTCGTTTAATCGTTGCATGGTTTTAGATTTAATTGAATTGGTATGATTTGGAATTATTGTATAATGCTTGGAGATGCAAAATCATATATTTTATTTAATATATTTCGTGGGTTTCAATGATCATGGATATAGTGGAAGAACACCGTCAAGCGTGCTTTTAAGTCGATTTTATTGGGTTTTGATAAAGATTTATTGTAGATCTAGGTTTTGATGTGTTTGGATCAATCTAGCATGTATAGAAGTTGAGGATATATGATTTAGAAGTGGTTTGAATTGTTGGAATCATGTTTTAAAGAATTAAAAGAGAAGAATTACAAAAATCGGATTTCCAGAATTTGCCGCAATTGGGTGAGAGCCTAACACGATCGCCTGAGCAATCTGGATGAGCGTCTCACCCATGTAATTTTAGAAATATTTTAGATAGGTCACCCAACTAGATCGCCTGAGTGACTGTTAAAAGATTCGATTTTGGGTAGGTCGCCCAAGGGGATCGCCTGAGCGCCCATTGGTTTAGTTTTTGTTTTAATTATCATAGTCGCCCAACCAGATTGCCTGAGTGACGGGTTTGAGCGACCAACACTGAAACTTGGTTTTTCTTAAATTAAAAAATTATTCCAATACAAAATGATTTTTAAATGAATTTAAATATATGAACCAATAGATATTAAGTGTTTACAACTGTTTTCAATGATCTTTTGTATTAAAAAAACAATTTGAAGAGTGATTTAGGGTTGTTTGCAAAAAGGTTGTCTTACTTTGGAAATAAAAGGATTTTGGGGACTATTTCACAATCTGATTTGAGTTGATTCTTACTCAGTAAAATATATTTTAAAGTATCTTGATTTCTGAACTTTAGAAGAACTTTACACTAGAAATATAATAAGTATTGACAAGAGGTTTTAGATTATTGATTGAACATGAACAAACTATTTTATATACAATATTGGAATGTGGATTATTTGTACAATGGCTTGATGGCCAAAATTATTGATTACCTACTTGGTGGCAGAGATGTGTTTTACTTGATTGGTGGCAGAGATGTGTTTTACCTACGTGGTGGTAGAGATGTGTTTGTGTATTACCTGCTTGGTGGTAGAGATGTGTATTACTTGCTTGGTGGCAGAGATTTTTACCTGCTTGGTGGCAGAGCTTATTACCTGCTTGGTGGTGAAGACTTTTACCTGCTTGGTGGCAGAGACTTTTACCTCATGTGAGGGAGATGTGATTACTATGTAGTTGCATCCCACATGGGAGATGGGTGTGTGAGTTACCACCTGAGGGTGAGGGAGCTATCTCCTGCGGGGGAGATGTAGGTGCTATGTGTTCACATTTTGCGGTTGAGTTATGCTATCTCCTACGAGGGGTGCTTGTGGTCTTAGAGATGTGCATTCTTTTGCGGAGGTCGTGTGGATATTATGTGTTACATCATGCGGTAGAGATAAGCTACTACCTGAAGGTGAGTTTTAATTACTAAATATATATGATTTGTTTTCTTTTTAAAAGAAAGAAATTGATTGATTGGTTTAGCCATGTTTTGACAAGAATAGTTTTGAAAGAAATATTAAAATAACATAATTAACATGATGAATTGTTTTGGGAAAAGTATTTGTATTAATTTGGGGAAATTATAGATTTAACTTATACGGCTTTATCTTCTTGATTTAGCGATACTTGTGATATTGTTTTGCAACTCATGAAAGGTTTGTAAAGGATATGTATATATATATATAAACTGTTTTCTTTCATGCATGTTGCTACTTGTTGAGATTTTATATCTCATTCTTGCTTTTAAATGTTTTGTTTTTAGGTGATTTTGGAGAGGACTGTAAGACCCTGAATTTTTCCCAATTAATAAAGTAAATTAATAATTAATATTTTTTAGGGTTTTAGTTGATGGAAACGATTTATTAATGTAAGTGATATCGTAATTAGTGGAGATCCAGAGTTGGGCGTAGATCCGACCGTTTGATTGTGAGATATCGAGGTATGATCAATAGTTTAATTCTGATGAGTTATGATTGGGCAAGTGTGCGCACCCCGATTTCGGGCTGCACGACGAGGTGCATGCTGATGCGATGCTCGCCTCGGGACTGTTTTGGAGTCGCCATTGCCTGAGACGTGCAGGCAGACACAAAGGGCACCTATCCGGGCCTAATTAATCTGGTCTGCGGCTTTTTAGAGTTCTGAGTAAGTTCTCGGTTACGTCTAGGGAAGCCCGAAGACACCCTAGCCCGCCCCGTCGATTGACAGGTCCCGTGGGTCTCCTTGGTCTTGAGTCAACTTTGTTTTCACCCAATTCCTAAGCCAGCATGCACACTTATTTGGTCTGGTGGGGACCGTTGATGGTGTGGGTCCCCTTTTTATTTGATTTTATCTTTTTATTAAGCTAGTGAAGTGGGTCTGGTAGGGGCCCCGTTGGAAGGCCCATTGGGATCCAAATTGGGCTTAAGTCAAGCCCAAGGCCCAGTCCGGGTTATTGGGTAACCCTTATTGGATTATGGCTATTTGGTTTAAGGGTTTATTGCATATTCACAAAGTTAGTGGGTTGAAGTTTTTTAGGGCCCATTGGGCTTGGATTTGGCCCAAGGACAATTAACCAAGTGGCCTTTAGCCCATTTGTCGAAATGGGCCTTGGTTGGGCCAAACGGGATGTGGGCCCCATTGGAGGGCCCAAAAGCCTTGGTGGGCCCACTTAGGCCCACAATCTCAAAATGGGCTTGGGAAAGTCCAAGAAGCCCAATGGGTCAGATTATGCAAAAATGGGTCGGATTAGGTCCAACCGGGTCAGAAAAATAGGCTTTTAAGTTACTTTATCGAGTGACCGTATTTAATTCACGGTCTGGTCAGAACCGTAATTTTAATACGGTTCAGGCCAGACCGTATATTAATTACGGTCACGCCTAGACCGCTCTGAGTATACGGTTTTTGCTCAATTTCGCCGTTTTGTGTCGATTTTACTTGGGATCAGTTCAGTGTTTTCTTTGGAATGTTCTGCCACGTCTGGGATGATTCCACTGCCTTCGTATTTCTTCAGTTTCTCATTTTGGCTTAGAAAACCATCTTCTCCCTCTTCCTTTGGCAAGGGTATATAGTCCTTCTTCTCTCCATCTTTTAATTTTGCAAAATGAGAAAGGAATGAGGGAATAGGAGGGGGTTACATGAGATTATTCAAAAGGACAGTCCCCTCTTGCATTTGCAAAGTGAACCAAAGAACTTTGTTTTATAAACCTACTTTCTTCTCTTTCCTCAAGGGGATGCTCATGGGTAGGGGAGAACACCAACAACAATAAATCAAATAGATTAGTAGTTAAGGGAGTAAAATAAAGGAAATTCAAAGTTACTTGAGTTGCAAAATCATACTTTTATATTGAAAAGAAAGGCAATAGAAGTGTTACCTACTAGTAACCCTTTGATTTGGTGATGTTGAGGTACTTCGAGAATTTCGGCAGCGCTTCCGCGTCCTCCGGGTTTTCACGGATTAGTTTGAACAGGGGTTCATTGGGTTTCTTATGCTAGAAGGGTGAAACGGCAAGATTTAGGCAGGCTTTGGGCAGCACAGGGGCATTTTGGTCATTGGGATGGATGCTGGCAGAGTGGAGGCAGGGCTTGGACATAAAAATGCCAAGGAAGGAGAGGGGGGACGGCCTAGAGGACCTGCTTGTTCAAATGAGGGGGGTGGCATATCTATTTATAGGCAAAATTTTCGTGCCCGTATTTGAAGTACGGGCATGCCTTGCCCGTACTTCAAGTACGGGCGAAAAACGGACATTTTCAAATCCTGCAAAATCGGCCGTACGGGACGCGTGTCCCGCCGTACAGCGATACGCGTTCCCTTCTAGAAGCTTGCCCGTATTTGAAATACGGGCATGCCTCGCCCGTACTTCAAATACGGTCCAGCACGTTTTTAAAATGTTGGATTTCAAATGCTTTATTAAATTTGACTTATTTAAAGATTTTTATCCGATTTTTTGATTATTTTATTATAAAAACGAGATTCTTTTATTAAAATATTATTAAAAAATAAAGGTATTTTTATTAAATGATTATTTTATTTATTTAGTTCATTTATTCTGCTTTTAGCTGCTGTTTTGCCACATGGGCAGCTTTCTTTGAAACTTCAACTGCCCATAACTTTTCCGTCCGATGTCCGATTTCAGCAAATTTGGTGTCGTTGGAATCAGCTCGGAACACACTATCCACTGGGATTAAGTTTGGCAGCTGAATTGGGGTCGAACAAAAAGTCAACTTTTGCTTCCCCAAAAGTTTGACCGGCTCATGACTTCCTCATCCGGACTCCGATTCTAGCAAACTTAGTTGCGTTAGAACCGTGTCTAAATGCTCTTTTCAATGAGAGGAAGTTTGATGGCCAATTCTCTTTGAATTAAAAAGTCAATTTTCAGGCCCCTCAGGGTTTGACTTTTTAATTGAAATTTCCATTTTCTTCATTTTTGGGGTGCAAAAATCAGGTGTCTACAGCGAGGTACATTGAGTTTTATGTAAGTGTGTTGCGTGGGATAGGAGGTATATAAATACGTTAAAAATAACCTAGAGGAATGCGAGTGGTATTCTAAGCGTATTGCCTTCGTATTGATCAGCCACAAGGAGCAGTTGCACGAGCGACTAGTGACTGGAAGAAGAATAAGAAGGAAAAGGGAGAGAGTGCTTTGATTTATGACTTCTGAACGTTGCTTGGTGACTGTGAAGAGGTTTGAGTGTTGCCGTTCAGAAGAGAAGAAGAGGAACAACCGTAAGAGGTAGGTAGCACAGATTTAACGTCTGATTTGTTTTCCTGATTGGTTTAATCTCTATGCATGTTTTTGTGTTCTATATACATGTATTTAGCTTGATATCAATCTTATAAGTATGTTAGTATTGATCAGAGCATGAAAAATCAAGTTTTTAAACAATGTATGTTCATTTTTGGGAGACCGCCGAGCTTACTGTGCTTAACGATCCTCGGCGCTCGTTGAAATAGTTTGACTGCCTGAGACTGCTTACTGACTTATCGTCGGCGCTCTATTTTGAACTACTGCCTACCTTAAACCGCCTGAGCGATCCTAGGCGATCTTGAGCGCTCAATGCAGAAAGTCCAAATTTTACCAAATTTAACCCCTGATTCAATTCTAAACTATTTTTAACCAATTTTAATCTTTAAGTAAGATGTTTTAAGACCAAATTAACTTACCAAATACCTGATTTGCAAAGAAATAAAAATACGGAGGTATTTAGGGTATGAGTTGCCGAGTTTTACAAATAATGGGAAAATCTAAGTTTTGTGATAACCAAACTTATAAATTTGAGAAAATTAACTAATAGACATGTAAATTTATATTGATAACCAGAATATGATATACAGGATTACCAGATTAGATTTTGAACCCAGTTAACCCGATAATGAAAGAAATTACAGATTTAACCATTATATGCCACTAGGCACTATTACTTTCAGAAATATTAGTCCTTAGGGATTTTTGGTGTCTAGTGGGCATAGTTGGTTATGGATCCATAGTTTTGGCTAGATAGTTAAGGGATGTTTCATTTTGGTTGAGTTACTCCCTAGTGCGAACGCGCTTCCTTTGCAAGTTGGTTTGCTCTGGAGGGTTCTATGTCTGGAGGGACACCCTGGTGCTCCGCTGGTGATTCCCTGTACATGTGGATAAGCAACCATCTCCATGTATTGATTTCGGTGCTGTATGCTGGTGGTTCATGCCAACTCGGTTGAGTCATGTGCAATAAGTCGATGACTACGGCTCTTATCTAAGGTGATGTTCACAGGTTTGAGTATCATTAGTAGTGTCGCCCATAAGCCACACGGTGGTATAGCATATGGTTGAGAGTCATCTCAAACGTGTATCTTTCTTTATGAGTCCTACAATGATACTGAGATCACAAACACTTACTTCTGATATTGTTCACATGCTAGATGCATGTATTGGATGCTATGGTTGGATGTGACTGTTTAGTACATCCCAGTTTTTATATTGGATTCTGTTACTGATTTCTGAATCATGATCTTAATATACTTTATACTGTTCACTAATACTTAAACTATTTTACATGCTGATTTGTATTCCATGATCGATATGAATGTTTATACGAGCCTGTTTACTCGAGACTGCTTATTCGTGCATGAAAATCTATTTTAATAATTATGAACTGTTTATAGCATGCATGTGTTGCCTACTGAGATATTCGTATCTCACCCTACTTCTTTATCTTATTTTTCAGCTGATACGTGGGAAGGGGTTCATAGTGGTGATTTACAGGGTGATCTTGTTGACTGTTCGTCGTAGGAGTATTATTATCCTGATTTGATTTGAGGTTGAGGAAAGATGATTGATGAGACTTTAGACAGTTTATTTTATTTATTTGGTTTTGATGTATCTGAGAGATTGAGTGATTAGAACCTTTTGATTATTACCAGACTTAAATGATCATTTGGATTGGATGGTTTATTTGACTTCTTTTTATGAAGATGTTAGACTACACTTCCGCACATTGATGTTTCCGCATTCTGATAGTTTATTAATAAATGATTTATTTAATTCTTTAGTCTAGTTAATTATTGATGAATATTTGATATGGGCCAGTAGCATCTCGAATTCGGTTGTTGAGCTGGATTCGGGTTGTTACAATAGCGAACTGGATTTGGGTCAGGTGCCGGTTTGCATTGACCCGGGTTTGGGGCGTTACAAGGACACCTTGGGTTAGTCTTGGCTTGAAGTGTAGAATATCCAGAAGACAAGAGTAACATATTGATATAGGTGTTTTTATTTTCTTAGAATAATAGTAGACGATATAGTAGAGTTTGAGAGTTAGTTAAATTGTAGTTGCCTTTCATTTGATTAATTGATGTAATAGTAAGATATAGATTCTAATGAATAATTTAAGCTTCCTAGCACTTTAATAACTCTTAAATCTTGTAGTCTTATCTTTTGAGCTGATTGTGATGTACTACAAGTTAATGCCTTGATCCGACTCATGAAAAAAAAATGACCCGGATTCGGGGTGTTACAAAATCATAGCCAAAATTTTGGTCAATCGCATACGTCCTTTGCTTCATGACATCATTTCTCCCATGCAATCTGCTTTTGTCCCCAACAGGTCTATAAGAGATAACATAATGATTAATCATGAAATAGCTCACTGTTTTAGAAAGAAGAAGAAGCCTGGGAAAACAAAGTTTGGTAAAAGTCTTGAAAAAGGGATGTATGCCCTGAAGATTGATTTCTCAAAGGCTTATGATAGACTTAGCTGGAATTTCTTGGTAAAGGTTCTTCTTTCTTTTGGATTCAGCATTCTTGTGACTAACTTGTTGATGGCCTGTGTAAAATCTGTGTCTTACAGCATATTATTTAATGGATATACTGTGGGTAAAATTGAGGCAGGAAGGGGTCTCCGTCAGGGAGACCCCCTCTCCTCATATCTCTTCATATTGAGTCAACAAGGTCTCTCTTTGGTGTTTATTAGAGCGGAAATGGATGGGAGATTTAATGGCATAAAGTTACGGCGTGGAGGTATGACTATTACTCATCTCATGTATGCCGATGATGTCAATATTTACGGATTCACTTTTGAATGTGAAGCTCATTCCATTGTAAGAGTTTTTTTATAGATACTGTATGGAGTCTGGACAAGAGATAAATGGTACAAAGTCTTCCTTACAGTTCAGCCGAAATACTTCAAGACAACAAAGAGGAATGATCAAGAGAATTTTCAATGTGGAGAGATCTAGTAACAAGAGAAATTATCTGGGGTTTCCAAGTATGGTGTAACGCCCCGGACCCAGGTCAGTGCAAATCGGCACCCAACCTACTGTAACAACCCAAGTCTGGTTCAACAACCAAACTCGAGGTGTTACCACGAAGCTGGGGTCAGATACAAACTAAGATTCACAATAATTTGAAAAACTAATTAATTATATCAGAGTTATGGTGGAAAATAAAACAATTCTTTATTTAATTTAATTTATTCAGTTTACAATAAAGTTTATCTAATCAACATGTGATATTAATACCATTTACAATTCTACCTATCAAATTAAAACCCCATCTTTGCGATCTCTCCAAGCAACCTGAAAAATAGGGGAAAACGGAGTGAGATTTACATCTCAGCAAGTAGCAGGTGCATGCAATTAGAAACAGTCCAATGTAAGCAAATAGTCATGAGGTATGCAATTAATCCACGATTAAGCGGTGAATTCAAGTTATCGATAGCAATTCCAAATAAAGCGATAAAACAGATAATCATGTATAAATACCAACAATTAGATGTTATCGAGGTAAAACCGATGAAGGCGATAAAACACGTGCCATTGCAGGACTCACAAAGATGATAAGTATTTGAGATGACACTCGACTAAATGCTATACCACCGTGCGGCTTAGAGGCAGTGCTACTTAATGATACTCAAGCCCCATGCAGCGCAGCTTAGACAAGAGCCGTAGTCACCGACTTATTGCGCACGAACTCAACAGAGTTGGCATGTACCATCAGCATGCAGAACCAGAATCAATACATGGAGGTGACCGCTTATCCACATGTACAGGGAATCACCAGCGGCTCACCGGGGTGTCCCACCAGATATAGGACCTTCTCAGAGCAAACTAACTTGCAAGGGAAGCGCGCTCGCACATAGGAGTAACTCAACCCAAACTAAATACCACTTAGCTAACCAGCCAAAACTATGGATCCATATACAGCTAAGCCCACTGACACAAACCACGATGAAACCACATACGGGAGGACACGCTACTGTAGGAGACATACACACTTTTACCTGTAAAGGATTACACATCTCTACATAGAGGATTACCCATCTCTGCCGTAAAAGCTAGTATCAACTTAACCACAGAAGCCGTATCACTCAATCATAAAATAAAAGCGAATAACATCATACCACATACCAATCCATACTAAAGTATTCAATTCCAAGAGAAAACCATGATTCAATCCTTAAAAATCCAAATAAAGCCTTTTTCAGAATAACATATGCAATTTCCCAATTATATTCGAAATAAAACTCATGTATCATAAATCCGATAAAATATGAGTTTTTGCAATTCCGGAAACCAATATTCATGTTTAAAGTACAAACCAGAGGTAATTCAAGTCTTGCTTAGAGTTTTCCTTATTAATCCCTTTATTAGAATCCAATTTCCCATCTTAACACCTAAGATAGTTTCTGTTTAAATTTTTTGTATTTTTATTCTCCAGCATATCCTACAGACCTAAAATAAAGTTTAAGAGATGTTTTTACCCTATAAATTCAAGTAGTATTATTTCTATCAATATCCCATACCATTTGCTCCTTTTATGCACAAACCTTTCATTATAACCTTCAATTAATTGGTTAATTTTATAAATTTTTATACCTTAATTAGGTCTTTATAAAGATGCTAGTTTGCTTAACTAATCAGAAAATTTATTGGATATTTATTCGTATTACAAAATCCCAAAAATCTACAAATTCTGCATAGAGCGCTTACCTCTACAGGGTTAGGTGGTCCTAGGCGCTCGTGCAAATTTTAACAGAAATTTCCAGATTTACAAAATTCGGATTTTTAGGTTTTTGCTATATGTTTCCTTGGCTTAAATTAATCTACTATCATTCTAAAACATACCAAAAGCCCTCTAGACTAATTCTCATCAATTAAATACCATCCTACAATTATTTGCATAATCAAATCAAGTTTTCTTCTTTACTTTAACAAATCCTTCAAGAATGCCAATCATTAAAATATAAACACTTTGATTCCATGTAAATACAGTTCCGACTAATTCATTAAATCCATATTAAATCACAGAAAACGAAATCATGCAGGTCCTTTAGTTTTCCAATGGTTACTATTTGCCTTATACGCTAAAATTCATCTTCCTTTGGAGTTTCTAATTCTGGACCTGACTGTTTCTCTCAAACGCACCAAGTTATAGTTCTTTAATTCAAATCTCCACCGTTCACATTGTAGTTCCATCAGTCATGAACAAAACCTCCAAATTTGAAGGCGATCCACCGTATAGATTTTTCCCGATCACGATTTGATGATGGCTGGTCAGACAGCTCCATTAGCAGCCTTCTTCCTTTCTCTCCCTCTTTTCTCTCAATATAAAACCCACGAAAATCCTCTCTTGTCTCACCTTAATCTCCTATTTATATTAGGCTTTAGAAGTCCTAAACCAACCCTAATAGGTTCCTTTAATTTGGGCTAACCCAACCAAGGTCTAATTAAAGTCTAACTCATTCTAATTAATTCCTACTTTTTCTCCACCTTCTATTTTTCTACTAAAACATTATTAATTAAATCTCTTATCATCTAAACTCCTACTTACATCCTATTTTCGTGCATAATAATTAATTAAACCTTAATATCACCTAAAACCTTTTTATGTTACTTTTTCTCCAAATTAAGACTTGAAAGCTCCTAATTACCCTTTTTCCACATTTGGGTTTTTATTAATTCATTTTAATTTCTAACTTGTCTAAGTAAATTATTTTCTTCTATTCTCTAGTCCCAATTATTATTTAATGATTTATTTATTAATTACCCTTTTCTAAAAATTACCAAAATACCCTTTTTACCCTTTTAGGCTAATTTTTCTTAAAATTCTTTCTTTATTTACAACTTATTACTTATTCGAATTCCTTATCTTCTAAATCTTCACTTTTTATTTTAACTAGGACTTAACTCATATTTTCTTTTATTTATTAATTATTTATTTATTATGTGAAAATTTGGGATTTTACATATGGACCGGAAACCAAGAGTCAAAGATTGTGACAGTTTAACTACAAGAATGAGTGAGAGACTTGTTGGCTGGAAAACCAAGCTACTATCACAAATGGGTCGATTGGTCCTCATTCAATCGGTATTGAATGCTCAACCCATCCACTACATGAATTTCTTTATGCTTCCTAGAGCAGTGACAGAAAAAATTGATCAATTAGCTAGATCCTTCCTATGGAGAAAGAGCCCAGATAAAAAAAGTTTTCATTCGATATGCGGAAAATATTTCCCTTCCATGGAGTAATGGGGGAATGAATATAAAGAGAGCAAAGGTGATGAATAAGGCCCTGATGTTGAAAGCAACATGGCATTTGGAAACAAACCACAGAGGATATTGGGTACAAGTAATGAAAGATACATATTTCCCAGATACAAGCTTCTTGAATGCTCATTGCATAGCTAAGCATTCTTTTGGATGGAAACAAATGCAAAATCTCAAGAATTGGATCAAGAAAGAGAGTGTCTGGACTATCGTTAATGGTAGGGATATTAATATCCTTGAGGACACATAGGTTCACGCTTCCTCGGATTGTCTGCAAATACAGAAGAATCAGAATGCTTTCCAATTGTCTACAGTGAACCAACTGTTTATCCAAGATACAAATAGATGGAATTTGGACCTGCTCAATAAATTTTGGGAACCAGCGACAGTAAGAAAAATCTTGGCTACGTCCATTGATCCCAATGGAAGCAAAGATATAAGAAATTGGTCTGGCACAGCTAAAGGTATATTCTCTGTATCATCAGCCTATAGATGTCTACTTGGGGTTAACTCTGAATTGAAAGACCCCGTGTGGCTTAAATGCTGGCATTTGAAGGTTTCAAATAGAGTGAAGCTGTTTTGTGGAAATGTTTATCAAATGAGGTCCCTACAGCTGATCTCGTCAATTGCAGAATAGGTAATGTTGATCCTTATTGTCATTTCTGTAAAAACAGTAAGGAAACTGTTGAGCATCTCTTGTTGCAGTGTCCCTTCTCACGTTCAGTGTAGTTTAAAGAAATTAGGGGCTCGCAAAGCTAGGGGCAGCAAAAGTTCTTTCATCAATTGGTTCTCTCAGGTAATGAAGCTTGTAGGTCCAAGAGCTGAATATAATTGAGATGTCTTCTTATCACAGGTGGCAAATGTGACTTGGGCTATTTGGAGGGAAAGAAATGAGGTACTGTTTAAGAATTCATCTCCATCGATTGAGCGTATGTGCAAGTATATGTAGGTTCTACAAAGGGATTCAAATCAACTTGAGGAGGTTATAGGGAAGGGAAGATTGCAGAGTCATCAGGTAGATATAGTTTGGAAAAAGCTGAGTTCACTGTTTATCAAGATTAATTTCGATGGAGCATTCAAATGCTCAGTTCTCAAGGCTGCTGCTGGAGGAGTTGCAAGAGATAGTAATGGAAGGCACCTTGCATCCTTTATGACTGTTCTGGAAGCCAACTCTAGTTTACAGGCTGAGGCTAGCGCAGCTTTGGACGCAATTCTACTCGGAGTGGTGCTAAGATCTACTCATGTTATTGAAGGAGACTCAAAGACTAGAATTGACTTTCTCTCTAATCCTTCTGCTGTGTTTCCATGGTCAATCAAAGCTATAATAAATAGGATAAAAGTCCTCTGTAACAAGTTTCAGTGTACCTCCTTCTCTCATGTCTATAGGAAAGGTAACCAAGTGGTGAACCATATGGCTAACCGGGCTTTAGACAAGTTTTCATGTCTCTAGTGGTCTTCTTCTGGTATTTCTAGTCTTGTCTTTGATGAGGCTAGAGAAGTTTCTCACATTGGCGTGGTTCATTAATAAAATTCGGAGTTACTTTAAAAAAAGAAAAAAAGATTCTGAATTCCACGAGTGCCGACAGCGTGCCACCCGGAATTTGACGGAATCGACGGCACGCATGATTTCTCCTTCGTTTGGACTTTGGAGCGGCATACCGCCAGTTCTGCTCGAAAATAGGGGGTTTAAAAACCCAACGAAACGGCAAATACTGGCGGAAACAAAAGCATAAAACATCGAAACTTGGGATCGTGCCGGCCGAAATGGAAGCAGTTGAAATTGAAAATAACTGCTTCGAAACTGCTTGCTTGTAAGAGCGAAAAAGTATAGAAATATGTCCAATTTGGACTTAACGCCTCGATCTCTGAGGTTTTCTCGATGCCAATTCAATTGCTCTTCACCCTCCACCTCCTGCTTCCGGTGACTGTCGCAATTTCTCAGTCGCTGGAATCCCAGAAATTTTCAGCCACTCAGCGTTCACTTGCTGGTATTCTCTCTCTCTCTCTCTCTCTCTCTCTCAGTTGATCGATTGGATAATATAATTGAATTAAGGTACAAGCCAATCAACGTGAGGTTCATTATCAGAATCTATGTTTTTGGTTTTTTACAATTTGAATGGGGACGAAAGTGATTGATTTAGTGAAGTTTAAGTAACATGAGGATCGGCTTCCCAGTCTCTTCTCTTAACAAGTCCTCTTGTTTTGTTTAACTTGAGACTCACTGTAGAAACCTTGGTGAAACCCCACTTGAATTAAGATGGAACCAATAACCATTCGGAATGAAGTTCATAATGAGGATCTCTGTTTTTTGGTTTTCACACATTGAATGGAGAGTCAAGTGATTCGTATGGTGAAATTCAGTTCATCTGAGAATTGGGTTCCCATAGCCTCTTCTCTTGACAACTTCTCTTGTTTTGTTTTGTTAGCTTGAGACTGTTTGGAGAAACTTTGGTGAAACCCAGTTGGATTCAAAAGCAAGAAATTCAACTCATTAGTAGAATCTCTGTTTTTATCTTCACACTTTTGGACGTTGTTGTTGGATGTTGGTATTAAAGTTGCCTTTTGCGTCTTAATGCATGAATGCCTCTGTGTGTGGGAAAAAGCTAATGACTGTCCCGTTTTGTTTCAGCACAAGAACCTCTTAGAAGAACGGCTCATAAGCTTTCAAAACCTCTTATTGGAGACGATAGAAGGATTTATACTTGTTCTGAAAGGAATCTGTTTGCATTTGAAAGCAATGGTTCCATTGCTTGGATGATCCCTCTCAATTATACATGCCAAGTTGATATGGCTCCTGTTTGTGATGATAGAGGGATGGTAAGAGGTCTTACTTCATTGATATTGAAAGTAGAAATCTGCTTCTGTACATGCAAGCTTCTTTGGTTGAGGATTCTTATAAACAAATGTTGTAGATATATTTGATTGCAGAGAACAGAGTGATCAAAATCAATCCTTCAAACATTGGAACATCTAAATCTGTAGCAGAGATTTTCTTTGGTCCGGAATCAGCCACAGGAGGATCGGGTGAAATTATTGGGATCTCAATAAGCACTTTGAGCTCATGTTTGTTTATCAATGTCAAGAATCGGGGACTCTTTGCGTACATGTTGCGTGGGCAACTTCTATGGAGTGCTGGACCTGTGCTTTATCGATTTGGCTATCGTCAAGGTTGTAGGAAAAACAACACAGACTGTTATTTTTCTTCAGCTCCTGTCATCGATCAATGTGAAGCTAGTATTTATGTAAGGCCCTCTCATCCATAGTTTCTATTCTTCTATTTGGTTTGGTATATATGAGTTATCTTCATTTATGGCCAATTCTTTTTATAACTAATAGAAAGAACAATCTCTTGACATTTTCAATTTCCAGGTCTCTACAAAATTAAACAATGTCAAGATCTCCCCCAAGAACAATATCTTTATATTTCCAAGCCTGAGGCTTACTTAAACTCATGTCAAGATTTCCCTCAATTTCTTGTTCTTTTGGTTTTAGCTTTTCTGTACATTTTCAATTTCAAAGTCTATGCAAAATTAAGGTGCTTACACTGTCAACCAAATTGACCCACTTTGATCCAACAATTGAACTGCCACCCTTTTATGCTACTTGAGATATTGGTTTGAAGCTTGTAGTTTTATGATTAAAAAGCATCTGAAATTTATTTTTTAAGGCTGTAACTTTATGCCTCTGATAGTAGGTTTTATCCTTTTGGCTATTTATTTTAGTCTTGACCTGTAAATACCCACCTTTTCTGCAGATCTCAAATACTGAAGGAGAGCTCTATTCATTATCTATTCGAAGTCCTCAATTCAAATGGATCCAGGATTTCAGTGTGTTTGACAAGGAGCTACTTATCACTCCTGGAAACAATGGACGATTATATGTTACTATACCAGTAAGGGATCTTGTGTTTGCTCTAGATGTCTCTACAGGAAATGTTCTGTGGCAAAACAGCATTGGCCCGTTAAGCAAAACAGACTGCACACCTGTTGTTGATTCTAATGGTAAACAGATGCCTAACCCGCCACCCCCACCACCTTACAACCACCATTACCACCCCACCACCCCCACCATCTCACCACCACCATCACCACCATCACACCACCATCCCCCCATTACCACCACCCCACCCACCTAACATCTTATGAAAATGTATTTTTCTTTTCTTCCTATTATCATCTCATTCAAACACCGGAAAAGAAAATAAAATCACTATTTTCTTTTCTTTTCAATTCTTTTTGAGATTTCTTTTCTTTTCTTTCAAAATGCAAGGCTCCAAACACGTCCTTTTGGTTCAGACATAAAGTTAACTTGTGTTCCTTGGGTACTTCAAGTCCCTGATTAGACTTCCATTAATTGACTGATATAACAGGTTGGTTATTTGTTGGTTCGCTGGATGGTTTCATGTATTCATTTTCGCCGACTGGAATTCTGAAGAAGCTCCCAACAGTAGCTAAATTGGATTCAGTGATTCAAGTTAGTCCACTTATTGATTGTTCAGGATATGCAGTTTACATTTCTCACACTGAGATGGAGGGAAAGATAAGCCACACAATTGGCAAATACACTTGTATCTCAGCAATGAAACCTGTTCGTATGGTGTTTACATTGCTGGTTCCAGCTACAGGTGTCATCTATTGGACATCAAACTATCCTGGTAATTATAATTTTCTTCAATAAAGTTTCAATGTCCAAATTTGATATGATGGAAGTCATCTTTCTTTGAGATTCCATTCTGTTTGTACACATGTTTGTCACTTTCAGAGGGTTGGTGCAGATAAATTCTCTTTTTTGTCTGAGAGTGATCTTCATCAATTTATATTGGATGAGAGAATCCTTCTTGCCTTTTTCACTGCAGCAAGTGAGACTCTTGATGAACTCTCTACTTCTTACATCTTTCTTATGATATCTATGGATTTACCATCTAATAATATTTTGAAACTTGCACATTTTATTACTACTAATAGGAATTGTCTTAAAAACAAATTGTTTGTGTATTTCATATTTTTCTGACTAATTTGTGGCTTGTAATGCTTTGATCACCATTTTGGTGCATATACGCCAAATTATCTATGAATTGAATCTTCTATATTACATGGGGGCTTAAAAATAGACCAGTTGATGCACATTCATTTGGTCTTCATGGTATATACATGACTTGTATAGATAACCTGTCATAGTTTTGGTGCATATAAGTCAAATTGTGTATGAGGGGTACTTCCGTAATTTTGGGTATCTCTTTTATGAAGCCCAAACTTAGGGTTTTCTGGTTGTACTGGAGATTATTCAGTTTTAGGACAGGTGAGGTTTGTGTATTCAATACCCTTATTTTCACAGATTAAGTAAAGGAACCCCATCATATGTGGACATAGGCATCTTTGCCGAGCCACACAAATCGCTTGTCTTTGTTTACTTTGATTTCCTACTTTGTTTTTGATGTTATTTCTCAACACTTCAGATCACTATGTGCTTAGAGCATTACAAAAATTGTTCTTCAAAAGCCCATTTCTGGATATCGAAAAGGAAATCATTGCTGCAATCACACTAGAAAAAATATTTTTATACTATTTTGTTCCTTTGTCACTTTTAAGTTCAAGCAACACAATGAAGAGCACAATTATGTGAACTTGTTTCCTTTGATGCAGATATAGGTAATCCACTGCAATGCCATACAACAGGTAAGTAAAATAAGATTAGGATAAAATAAAACTGCCTTTTGATATTCTTAGATCCCAGTTTAATTATATGTCACCAGGTCAGAAGCTTGCTTCTAGCTGCTCACAAGCAAGACCCAAGCATCTCAGCATCTATACAGGTAAACCGTATCTTTATTTAAATGATCGAATGAAAAGCATGTCTTAGACTCATGAAATACCATTACTTCTCTTCTTTTCTCAGGCAATGGAAAGACAATACTGTTGTTCCTCCTATTTGAATCTGTAGTTCTTATATTACTTGCTAGTTTTGTAAGATTCTGCTATATATTTTGGAGGAAGAAGAAGCTGCTAGGTCAAGACCTTGGACAGTTCCTAGAAACAAGGGTGAGAAATCTCAATGTTTTTTGAAATTGTTTCATGCATTCTGATTCAATGTCTCACCTTTTTCGAACTTCAGCGTTCTCTCCATCACAGAAAAAAGTTATTCAATAGAACAATTACAGAACTCGAGCAGAAGGTAGCAGAGGGGGAAGTGGTAAATGGCGCGCTTGAAAGACTTGGAGATATGGTTAAAGAGAGAGAAAGCATAGTGAGTAAGCTTGCAACAACCTACAGTTTTGGTAGGGATGCAACAGGGTCTCAATCAACGTCTGTTCTTCCAGTTTATGATTCAAGAACAAAGAGCTTCTCTTTTCAAGGAAATAAAAATGAGAGTGTTACAATCTTTCACACACTAAGTGAGACTTCTTCAATAGAAAGTAGCAGCAGCAACACTAGGGGAAGCAACAGCAGCAGCCAAAGAGAGGATAACAGGTATTTCAATGAAAACATTGAGTCCATGCACAGGCAGAAGGGACATCTAGAAATTGGGACATCTAGTAATGTTGGGATGTGCCAAGAAGCATTCTGTGAGAGTCCATTGGGGACAATTTCAGCATCAAAAGGGTTTACAAGCCCACTGTATATAGAGCAAGATGTTGATGAGGTTAGAGAAGTGAAGTCACATGGCAAGGATAAGGTGATAGAGCCTGTGAAGCATAAGGATAATAGGAGTGCATGGTTAAAGAGAAGGGCAAGATCTTCAACTAACTAGAATAGTAGCTACCATATCCTATTTGTTAATTTGCCTTGGTAGACTTGAGTTTTCCATGATTAATTATGTAAAAACACTTGAATTTATTGTCTAAAGAAGCTTGTTTTCTGATTATATTTAGACTTATAGAATCCATGAACAACAAAGATGCTTGTCCATGTTGACTATAAAGACAAAAAAGCAGTCCAAAAATGGTCTTCTAAGTTAACCAATTAATTACTTGGCTAGTTTTGGAGATTATATTTACCAAATGGCTGCTGATTTGATGCCTATGTTCATCTGGTTAATGTGAGAATATGCGTATTTAAGGGTCTAGGCGAGTAAGAGGAAGACCTAAAAAGACATGGATGGAGTATATAAAACAGGCTTACATAAACGTAAATTGACTTAAGATATGACTTTTGATAGAGCGTGATGGAGAGACAAGATTTGTATTGCTTTCCCCCCAATTTAGTGGGAACTGGCTTATGATGATGATGAATTCAAATCTCATAATCTTTAAAACAAAAATCTACTAACAGGTTCAACCAAGCCAAATCATATATCTTTCCCTTATGTTTGATATGGATATAAACCTGAAATGGTATAACACTGAGTGAATAAAACTCAATCAGATGGAGTTATTATACTCCACATGATAAAAATATAAAACTAAAATATAATACATGTATATTCTTAATAATAAAAATTTAACCATAGTAAATATAAAAATACATATGTATTCTTTATAACAAATGATCAAATATATTATTGCTGATATAGATGTCAAATGAGTATCCACTTAACATTCTCTTGGGCATTTTTTGTTTATTCTAACCCAACACTTAATACCACTGTTTCTTTTTAAGGCTTGAACAAATGGTTTTTTAGATATTACTTTAGCCAGTTTAAATTAATAATCAGGATTCAAGAAATAAAAAAGGTCCTGCAAGGAGAATTCTAGCCTTCACTGAATCTTAAGATGGGATCTACGCTAGACTTCTGCCATCCATTTACAAATATTCCTCCAAATAGATCATGATTGATGTTTTGAAGGTGTTGGCTAAGTTTCCAACATCACGGAGGATATAAATTATCTTAAGAAGATACTCGGTTTTCCTGATTCTTAACATTCTGACATTAGTCCTTGATTACATCATTCCCTTTACTTGTTTCAGTGTTTTGACAAGGCATTTTCAGAAGCAATGAAATCTCACTGGACACTAGGCATGCCAAAAAGTGTTCCTATCACCGTCCATCAGGGAAATTTCCGCCATTTGGCCAAAAAACCTGAACCAAACTACCAATGATGGAAGCTACAAATAGATTAGATTGTGTAAATGGTTATGCCAATGCACAACACCATGGTTTTTCTGATTACAAAATGTGCTCTCAAATGCCAGTGAACATGATTCCTACAAAAGCATTTGGCTTGCAATTTTACATCTCTACATCAAATCTTAAATTTTTAAGTTTTTCAGCTCATCATCATTCAAACCATGCACACAAGTGCAAAAGGAAATTCAATTTCAAAGAAGTTTATCAATGTCCTCAAAACACATTATGACATTTGAGTATTAAGTTCAAACATTCTGCAATATAGAATTCGCTCCCTATTTCGAAGATTTTGATTTTAGACTGCTTCCTTCTCATCCTCTCTTGAAAAATTCCAATGTGTGATTCCAGATGTTCAAATAACTTGGGACAAGTTCTCCTAATCTGAATCTGCACCTGTCTTGGCAGTTTCCTTCCTGTAAGCATGGAGCCGCTCCTTCAACTTCTTGCTCTCTTCCAAATTTGCCTTTTGTTTCAAAGCTTTCTGTAAAAGAAACAAAATGATTAATGTCCAAATCACAAATTAAGTATGTTAAATGTGACATGAAAGAGGGGGAACCTCAAGAAAAGAACTCACTTCTTGACGAAAACAATGGTCAAGCTTTATCTTGAGGTCTGTACACTCGCCAAAGAATTTTGCAATAGGATGGTCTAAATGGCACTTTTGGAATTGTCCAATAATCTGTAGAAAGCAAATGCAGTGGAAAAACTGGGTGCTCAATATCTCTTACTTCTAGCCATGATTCTTTGGTTGGCAAGAGATAGAAAGATACAGCATCAAAATTATAATCGAACTTGGAACTTGTTAATGTCTATAAAATCACTGTAAATGCAATTGGATGTAATATAAATCAAACTAATACAGAAGGAATTGAAAGATATGCGTTAGAAGGAATCTCAGCTTACGTCAGCACACATAGGGTGCCTGTGTAATGTTAGAGGAGGATGCATTTCCCTCACAAACCTGAAGCTTTGTTACCCTGCAACAAAAAAAAAAAAAAAAAAAAAAGCTCAGCTTGTAAGTTTTTTCTTTTTATATTGTTTATATTAAAATAAGTAAACTGGAATACCAAGACAAATCTACAAAAGTTATCTTGGAAAATCATGTGAGAATCACATGCGACATGTTTGACAAACCGCTCACATGACCAACTACAGAAAAATCAGAGGACAAGTTCACAAATGATAACTTTTGTCCAGAACACCAAATCTCCAAGTCATTTCATAAGAATTAAGGTCTTGAAGTAACTGGACATTTTCCGTGTCAATATTTTATTGTGATTCATCGGGTGAAATGATCTACAATAACAATCTCTAGAGGTGGAAAAGTTTGTAAAAATGGAGCCATATTCTAGGAAATTTCCATTAGCTTCCTATCTTCATTAAACAAGTTCTCCAGAGAAATCTGAATAAATAATCATCCAATACCTTGTAGACGGAAGAATGTCATACCATAGATAATAAGTGATTTTATCATCTTGCATTTTCCCCTTTTTTTACTGCTTTTTATATGTATAACAAATCACTATAATTTTAGAATTTAGATACCACCGCCCCGCCCGCCCCCCCCCCCCCCCCCCCCCCCCCCCCACACACAAAACAAAATAAAAAAAAAAACCAAAACAAAAATATTTAGAAAACGGAGTAAGAATAGAAGGAAAAATGCACAGGAAACACAAATCCCTGTGCTATTATATTTGCGAAAGACCATTAAGTAAGCATTTACAAGTTAAAGATCAAACCGTTAGACAGATCATGATGTCATCAACCATAAAATCTATAAGAGATAAAACACAAAGAGTGATCATAATGATTAAAGAAACAAAATAGCAATATGGATACCCTTTAAACACAACAGGGTAATAGTAAAATGCTAATACTAGTAACACTAACATTACTAATAGTATTAAAAATAACTACATGAACAACAGCAGCACCATGACAAGATAAAAACATAATTTCCTTTCTTTTGGGTGGGTCTCTGGGTCTCCCCCTCTCTCCTTTTTTTGTGGTTGTGGGTGGGGGTTCTTCTATCCAAGACCATAATTTCAATTAACTCATGTATCCTTGAACCGCCTAATCTCAATTAACATCCATCTGATGCTTTCCATATCTTAGAAACATGGACATGCACCACTTTATCCCTTCTTATTGATGTTATGCCTAGGTACTTCCCTTGTTTTAGAGTCACAAACTTATGAACGCATGTGAGAGTTTCTTGTTCTATGAACTTTTTTCTTTTCCTTTTACATTTTTAATAAGTAATTAGGATGATAAATTAGGTAATGATAATGGTATAAACCCAGAAATACTGCCTAAAATAAGTAAGCACAAACAATAAAGCTCAATTCACACAAATTGTACGTCTTGTTTTCCAAAATCATCTCCTCAAGAAACATATAGTCTAGTCGGTATTATGTAGAGAAACCGTTCTCTTTCTATCCTTTCTCCCTCATTTTTTCTCCTTTTTTTTTTTTAGGTTTATAAACAAAGACCATGCTCTTCCTACATCACTTTTGGCCAATCTATTTTCTAGCTCATTCGCCAATCTTTACATGTGACAGAACAAGATGTTCAAATCAGCATCAGATTGAGCCAGAAAGAATGAGATGAATAAGCCTCAAGGAACAAAGAATGGAACTAAACCACTACACCAAAAATGAAGAGTTCATATCCACCTCTAATGTATATACCAATGAGATCTAAACTCAATCCCATTATCAAGGCATTAATCTCAGCATAAATCTCATTGCCCACAAATTGAGCACAAGCATGTGAAATAATTCCCACATGGTCCTAGGGACACCTCCAACCCCATAAATTACTGAGTTACTCAACAAGGAATCATCAAAATTAAGCTGGATAGCCCCCTTCCCGGAAGGATTCCACTCTGAACTATGTCTTCACCATATACTGAACCACTCTTCAACAATATCTGACACGAAAATGCCTTTAGAATTTCAGAAAGACAACGGCCATGAAGCCACCATCAACTGATTTGAGAAAATGATAGATTGGATCTACACCCGTCATGTCATAAAATATATTATCTTATTCCTTTTTAACAAAATTGTCCACAACATTTCTTAGCAGATTGGAACTATATTTAAATATATCAATAAGAATCAGGAGTCTAAGCTTACAAAAACACACATATTGTGCCCGACCAAAGCTTTGATATAATGCAATTCGTATTACCTTAGTATGATAGTTTTCTCTCATTCTTTTCCTTTCTGGCTTTTCATTTTAATTTCTAAATCAGTAAGCAGGAACAATAATTGACAAGTAAATAGATATCCATATGAGTTAAATTGCAAGCATAATCGATAATCACATCCGACATGTTTGACAATGGAAACAGAAGAGGACACCAAGTACAAAAAAATTATAATTTTGCTTTGCTTCTAAAGCTCCAAAACTTCCAAGTTATTTCATCTAAACATCATCAACCCATATGAGTCAAGAATTAAGGTTGCAAAGCAACTGCCTTTAACATTTTCTTTAACTATTCACATGTGTTGAAATTTGTCAGGCCAAATGACCTAGACAGAAAATCTTGTAAAGGTGGAAAAATTTGTATAAATAGACCTATATTCAGAGATTTTTCAATTAGCTTCTATCTTCATTAGATAACTTGGATACTTGTACACAGACTATTTAAGAAAATATTCATCCAATAATTGAAGATACAGAATTATATCGAAACATAGAGAATGAATGAAAATTAATTTTACCATGTGATATTTTCTCTTTGCGCTAAGTTTTTATAAGTAAACAAATCACTGCTATTTTATAACCTCAACAAAGAATCTAGATACAGCAGTTCAATCCAAAAGAAAAAAGAAGCAACTGAAATCATCATCCCCACATCCAACATTACCAAAAACTGATAACATAGCAGGAAAAACAGACAAAAACAAATCATAGTGCTATTAGATTTTTGAAAAACCACCAAGTAATGAATTCATCAATTACTGTCAAAATCCTTAGAGAAAAAAATCAACCATAAAAACTATTTGATACAAGTATAACTAATAATCATAATTGTTAAAGAAACAAAATAGACATAAAGAAGGTCCTTACATCATAGGATGATAATAGTAGAGTGAAACTAATATTTGTAATACTGTTACTGACACCATTACAAAAAACTATATGAACAGTAGCAGTACCATAAGGATCAACCATCGTCTCCACCATTCACAGTTTGACAGAAGTTGTGGTCTTTTCATAGATTGAGGTGGATAAGCAGGATTCATTTCGCCAATCCCAACTAGTTGCGAAAGGCATTTGGCTTTGATCGATCCTCGAATTGCTCCTAATCTTGATTCACATCCTTTCAGTTTTCCCCTTAGAACCATTGACATGCACCATTTTATCCCTCCTTACTATTATTATCTCCATCTTGTCTACAGTCGTCAACTTACACACATTTAAACCATCTAAAGTAATAATTTCTTTTCTACTTCCCTTTTTCCCTCATCCTTTTTTGATGATCAACTAAGAATTATAATCGTACAGACCCAGAAATGCTGCATAAAATAAGCAGAATAAGCATAGATAACTTAAAATAAAATAACAAAATCTCAAATCATCAGCCAAAGTCTAGGGCAGGTGAACAAGATAAAAGGGACTCTAGGAATAATCAATGTGGAACTGAACTAGGGAACTACTAATGAACAAATTCCCCTCCAACTCTAATGTCTAACATCACTAAGATCATGCCTTTTCCAATACCATCACCAAGACATGAGTCCCTGTAATATCCCCATCAAATATTCAGATGAGGAAACTTATACCCCATCACTAAATCAGATGGCGTCCACTTATAACTCTTGGAAAAGGTTCACATAATATCCCTGTCAATCATTCATAATCCATCAATAATAAGATCCACCAATACCACTTGGACAAGGGTCCACATATCCTCAATGACAAATGGATGAAATCCAATTATATCAACAAATAAAATTAGGAAGACAATTTAAATTCCATAATATGAAACTATTCCTCCAAATTCTTATAATGAAATCACATAAATAAGAACACTGAAACAAGAAGATGCAAATTAAAAATCAGTCTCCACTTTGAACTCGTGCTTCATTTCCAAATTTAGAGAGATGAGATACCAAATTTTGATAATCAAATATAGGTTCGTCTGGACACAACACAAAATCCTTATCTCCATTAAGTACAGAAGCCAATTAAGTACAGAACCTGATTCATATTTCAAATAGAAAATTCAAAATCAGCAACAATAGATTCTGGGCCAATATATCAGTTTAAGAAAATATGGAGAATAGACCCACACATATATATATCATAGAATTCAGAGATTAACAAACAAAAGGCCTTGTTCATATTTTGATTAGATGATTCAAAAGTCACAATAACAGATTCAAGTTTTTTTTTTAATCAGTAAGCAAGTTTCATTAGTAATAATGGATAATAAAGTTATAAGTACAAGTACACAAACAGTGTACTCAGGTCTAGTTAATCCAAAAGTAAATAGCAATAGTATGTTGGTATGTGCTAGCTCCTCTCCTAATTTCCTCCTAGCTCAGAAATTCTGGGACACTCCAGGAAGGTTTCCATAGAGATATTAGCTAAGGAAAGGCTCTCTGATATCCATCTGAACATTAACTTCAGAACTGCTCATTCAAGCTATGTATCTTTTCTCTCCATTTCATTAAAAATTCTCTGATTCCTCTCATGCCACAATACCCATGAGATTGCTGCCGGAGTAATGTTCCAAATTTGGGCTCCAATCAATTTACTTTCCTTCCATCCCCATGTATCCATTACCTGTCTAAAGTCTCCAGCTTGCACCCAAGGGCTTTAAAATCTAGATTGCATCATATTCCATAATCTGCTAGCCCTTTTGCAATGTACCAGTAGATGTATCATGTGCAAAGAGGATAACAGATTCAAGGTTCATACTTCTATTCAAAGAATTTAAAACTTATAAGCAGTTTGAAAATCTCAAGATCAACAATACCCAAAGCGCTGAATGGCCTGGAATCACTACATACAGAGTTGATAACTCAAACATAACATAAACCCTTTAGCACACTTCTCTTCATAGACCCTTGCCCTTGCAATTACTTAAGTGAATGTTGTTTCAAGTGAATTTATATTTAGTCTATTCTCTACTTATTTAAGATATAACATATAATATAAAAAATACCCCATATTGGAATTCAAAAATTCAAAAAATTATATATATAAAAAGTCACTTTTTCAATTCCCGTGCAAAATCTGTTCAAATTTTAAAATTCCAAATGCTAAGGTATTTTTTAAATCTTAAAAACTCATAAATAAATTAGATAAAAACATTGCCAAAAAAATTAACATCCCATAAGAAAGAAATTAGATTTACATTTCCAAAAAATAATTTCATATATACAGTCAAAATGTTTACAGAGATTTACAGTCAGCTTTATGAAAAATTTCTAAGTATATGATAAGTCAGTACATTCTACACTCAAAAATAAATTTTATCCTTTAAATTGCATACCGTACAACTCAAAATAGACGGGGGTATTTCTTACTAATTTAATTTACACCTCCTAAGTTTTTTCTTCTAGAGAATGATGTCACCATAAAACCTTCACCAGATTACATTAGATAGTAACACTTGTTCTTTCTAATCTAAAATCTAGATAAGCCACCAAACATGAGTCAAATTTCTCGTAACTACATTGATCTCTCATAAAAATTATGTAACATATTAAGTTCATACTCCTTTAATAGTGACATATGAAATAAATTATGAATGCCCAATAATTCAAGAGGCAAGGCTACTTCTCTATCCCACTTCTCCAATTGTTCTATAATATCAAGGGGCTTAATGAACCATGGATTTAATTTTCCTCTTTTCCCTGATTATCATAATACTTTTACAAGGGAATATCATCAAAAACACATGATCTCCTACCTAAAAATTTACTTTTCTTCTATAATTATCAACATAGCTTTCTTTTATACTTTGAGTGACTTAAAGTTGATTATCGAGGAGCTTGATCTTTTTACTTTTTTCCTTTTTGGTTTTATTCTTTCGTCTATTGAAGGAGCCATGATCCGAAAAGGTTCTTTAAAACCCATAACAAAAGCTACAATTATGTCTTCCAAGATACCGATTTCTCTCTGATTGTCCATTAATTTGGGGGCAAAAAGCCGGTATTCAGATTAAATTTTGTACCCAAGTCTTCCTGTAGGCTTGTACAGGATAGATAAGTGAATTGAGGATCTTTATCAAACAAAATAGTTATAGGGATTCCATGCAATTCCAAATTTCATATACAAAGCTTTGTTAGACCATCCAATGAATGTGTGGCTCTGATGGTCACAAAATGAAATGATTTAGTCAAATTATGATGGAGGCTTGTCTTGAAGCCGCCAACTGTAATTGAAAATGATAAAACATCAGTTGATCAAACATTTTTTTTTAAATATGGCAAAAAAATTTCCCATCCCGGTGATTGGAGCTGCGTTAGGACACAATCACCAATTATATACTTTAAAAAAATATGATCTTTGTTATTAATACACAGGTAACTGCCATTACAAAAAGATGATCCTTGGACAGTAAATGTAACCAAAAAATAAAATAAAAGAACACTCAAAAAAAAAAGTTATAAATACAAATTTTGCATCTTTACTTTCTGTTATACATTGGACACATCAAGTCACCTGTTTTCCGGCCATTTTTGTCAGAAAAACAACCTTTATGATTTCTATTAACATTCCATAAAAAATGATCTTAACGTTTTGTGTTTTTTTGTGGGGGGAAAAGATCCTTCCATATAATCTCCAACAGAGGAAGAAAACAAAAAAGGAATTTCAACATCGCATTTTGAAATGAAGTAGCCAGATGATGGCTGTGAGTCTGTGACACAAATGACTGATTTGTGACTCTCTAAATGGTGATAAATCAACCTATAAAATCTCTAAATGGTGATAAATTAACATATTTTATATTGGTAGCAATTTGCAAAAGGAGATCTAGAAAAGGCATTGTTTCACAATGTTCAAGCTGAGAGTTATTGAATGGTGTCATTATTACTAGAATAACAAAATAAATCCACATATAAGCAACCCAAACCTAGAATGGAGAAACCAACAGCATTTTTTTTAAGACGATAGAAGATGAAAACATGGGGAATCAAATATTCAGTTAAATTCCATTTCTTTTAGCAATTAGAAGGACAAAATGACATGAAAACACACATCTATTAATTGTCACCATGCTAGCTATGTGATTCTCAAGCAGAACAATTGATTCACATCTGAAAGGGATAGGACCAATCTTTGCATGCTGAACAGCTACAGAAGAATTGCAATATAAGAAAGCTACAACAACTAATATAGTATCTTCACATCCTAAATGCAAAGCTGCTCTGAATACCTATAACTTCAACAATAACAATTGTGAAATCCCATGTCCTCACATATTTTCTACAACAAAAATCCTCCAAAATGGCATAAACCTAATTGGGCACTGCCGCCACTCAAATCTCGTACTACTGATTTTGAAAAACAAAGGAACACGGATTTTGATATGTCGTTAGAAGGACAGAATACGGTAGAAGTTAATTTATATCTACAATAGCATCAAACAACACTTTTAGCTCGATTACTATTATCTACAGATAAAATCCAAAACCCTAGGATCTGTAACGAAGAAGAAAGCCTAATTTTTCATTATCAGTTGCAGTCTTTCACCCCCTAACCCTTTATATACCAAAGCCATCATAAAAAATTCTGACAGAAAAAAAAAAAAAAAATAGAATCACCAGAATATTCCCCAAAAAAAATTAAATGAAAAAAAAAAAACCGCATTTGTAATGAGTATGGAATATGGTGTAATGAATCAAAAATGATTCACTTGGGGGGAGGATGAGAAGACTCACAGAAAAATCGAGCAACGTTGACGTCGTTCTGGTAGATTTTATCGGAACAACGAAGACCATCGACTCCTCGCCTTTCTGTCCGAACCTCAAGAGATCTCCACAAAAATCAAACGAGAGGACAGGACTTTGACAAATTTTAAGTCCCGGGACGTCCTAGATAACCACTCAAATTTTAGAGCCTGATGAAGAGAAACCGAGAAAGCCAAGTGACTAAACTTATTCCTTCAAAAATCCTGAACCTAACTCATTCCCTTAAGTTCGCCACTAGAGATTTGGGGAGGGGTTGTGATTTTTTTTTCCTAGCGAGCTCCTTGAGCTCGGGACGCTGCAAATGGCATCCCAATAAAAACTTCTGCAATTCTTAGGTACTCTCGAGTTGGGACCGCTCGAGTCAGAACAAACCGTCCGGTCTAGTTCTGACTCGGACGGTCCGAACTCAGGATTGCTCGAGCCAAATCCATCTGTTTTACAAGTGTTCTGGACCGGGACCATCCCGTTTCAATCCAAACCAGGCAATGAGAACTGGTACCGTCCGGTCTAATAAACCATAGCTTTGTTAGTTTTGTACAGAGGTGAGTTGGACAAAAGGTTTAGAACATTGTTAAGGGTTGTTGATAACTTCTCTCTTCTGGTTTTCTCGTACATTAAAAATCTAAATGCATTTGTTTTGAGTTTACTATTTTCATTTTTTTTTTCTAGATTTCATTAAATTTCATTTTATTCTTTTTTTATACTTGTTTTCCAATTGTTTTCTGTATATATAGACGAGATTAAGGAAAAGGCACAAGCAATGCACATAGAAAAAGAATTAGATAAGTGTTGACAATTAATTGAAGATAAAATCAAAAAAAGAAAAATAAGAAAAGAAGAGAGAATGAAGGTCATTTTGCCAATAGGAGGCAATTATATGTATAAGGAGATGAGAGTAATAGCAATTTGGATAGCAAATTTCATTCGAGAAGCTTACGGGTTCTCTTTATTGTGGTATAGATGTAATGTTCTCAAATTGAATGTTATTTCAATCCCTTGCTGACGTCTTGGGTTAAAGATTCAATGACACGTACAATACGGCCTAAAGGGGGTGCAACCTGGGTTAGGTAAATCCAAAAATCGCTCATCCCAAACTAACTTTAGGTTGAGTTTTAATATTTTCGGTTCAGTTTTGGTTATAAAAAGTATAAACTAAATTAGTTCGGTTCAGTATTGGGTTGAAGGCTCGGCCGAACTAAAGTAACTTGAAACCCAAATTATATGCATTTCATTCTGAACCAAACCCAAATGTATATGTTATATGTGTACTTAAGTATTAGTAATTATCATATATAATATACACAATATACATTTGTTGACATAGATCATACTTATGATATAGTGTGTTATACTTTGGAAGAATTAGAAAGCTATCCGAATATGTTGTTCGGTTTTCGAATTGAAAGTAATAAAATACTTGTGAAATTGGTTTAACTTGAACCAAATTGAACCATATGTGTAACTTGGGTTGGACTGATTTGGGTTTAGGGTTTAAAAAGTTTTTTTTTTTTTGGGGTTCGGTTTTTAGGTTGAAAATATCAGTTTCAACTCAATTTGGTTCGGTCTCAAGTTGAATCTCAATAAATTTTTGATTTGGTCTTGAATTGATGTCAACTTGGTCCAAACCAAACCTAGTTGTGGTTGTGTTTGGAGCCTTGGATTTGGGGAGAAAAGAAAAGAAATAGTCTAAAATGTCTTTTCCTTTGTTTGGTGAAAGCTAAGAAATGAAAAAATTGGTGGGAGGGAAAGAAAATTAGTTAACAAATTTTCTTTCCCTACTTAAAATATTTTCCCCCCAAAAACCTAGATATTTGGAGAGAAAAGAAATCACGACACCTTCCATGGAAACACCTCGAAGAAATCTCTTGTGCTTGCGACTCTCTACTCGACGGGCTTCTACGGAGAAGCAAGAACAAACACAAAGTTTTGTGGAAACCCTAGAAAACTCTTCATCGTGCTTGTGCTCTCTGCTCGACAAGCTTCGTATCGTGCTTGTGCTCTCTATTCGACAGGCTTGTACGAAGAAGCAAGAGCCTTTGTTCTCCTCTCACTCTTTCTCCTCGGCGAGCTTCCACGAAGAAAGAGTCTTCGTTCTCCTCTCACTCTCCTCAACAAGCTTCCACAGATGTTTGTGCTCACGCTCCCTCTCCTCAACGAGCTTCCACGATAATGCACGAACCACCCTACTCGACCTTGTTCCTTCTTCAAACTTCCTCTCTTTCTTCATATCACATTGATGATTGAACAACAATAGTCACTGCTACAGTGTTCTTGTCAAAGAAGAGAAGTAAAACTAGGAAGAGATAATCCATCTCTTGTTCAGGAAGGGCTGCAACTTTAGGTAGGTCTATTCTTTTGGCTTTGTATAAACTATTTGAAGAATCTGGAGTTTTAATCTGTTTTGTTTTCTAATTTTAGTGTAGTTTGAATTGAAATGAAATTTGATTAGTCATTAAAGATGAGTGGGTTATGTTTAGTGGTTGGGGATTGTCTAGGTCGGCTAGATTTTGATTAATGTAGGTTGGGGATTTTGATAGTTCCTTTGGTTTAATGCATTTAGAACCTCTCATTGATCTTCTGATGTAGGTTTCTTTGTAAATTCTTTCTCTATCTTTAAGGAAATTTTATCACTCACAAAAAAAATAAAAATAGAGAAAAAGGGCAACAAAAAAGGAAAATAGAACTATCTCATATTTATTTTATGATTTTAAGGAATCAACAGGTATCTCATAAGCTTAATAGTCAATATATCAAAAAAGTATTGCAGTTAGAATAACTTAAAAAAACATTGAACAATTAAACTTACAAGATCCACCTATTAGAAAATACAATTAGCTCACCATTCCATTTGTAATTTGAGGACTCTTAAAATTTAATTTGTAGGTCTAATAATTGGGCCTTAAAGGAATTAAAGCATAAAGGCAGCCAATTCAACAAAAAAGAATTGTCAATGGAATAACTTAAGGCCTCAATTGGTTCAATGAATTGCAATTGGAATTAAGAATTATAATTCCAATTCCAATTCATCAAGAATTGGAATTGGGTAGAATTGAAATTCTTGTGATTGGATGGCAAGATAATTGAAATTTGGAATTCTAATTCCATGAAGAATTGGTTTAAATTCCAATTCCATTGATTGGATGAACAGTGAACTTATGAATTTCAATTACAATTCTTTTATTAATTGTGTTTTATATCATTCCCATATTAATAAGAACATAAGTGATTGAATATCATGACATATCAATTCTATATTATAGAAACTTTATCACTAAAATTAAAAGAAAAAGAAATTATCTGCATTATTAATATTCATAAACCATTCAAAAAAAAAAGATAACATATAACAGTTTAATTACTAAATACTAATCTATATTATAAAAAACTATTTAAGTATGCATCTTTATTTACTCCTTCCTTAATTCAATTGGAAGGCATGAAAAATACTCAAACTTCCGTGCATCACTTGTCAGCAAATCACCCGCCTTGATAAGTTGTGACATTTCAAGATCTGGAACCTTGGAAACCTCTTCAAATACTACTTGTGCACTCACTTTAACAGGCTCATTATTTAATGCTTTATCAATTGACTGGGCCATATGGGAAACTGCAGCTGCCAATGTGTCACTTGTACGGCTTCTTTTCCTTAAAGGATTGCAAGAGTGATGCAGATGAAGGTGCCAGTTGTAATGCCTTGAATCCAGGTCAATGCAAAACAGGCACCCATATAACGCCCCAGATCCGGTTCAGCAACCAAAACCCGAGTGTCACTAAAATTTTGGGTCAAAACAAACTAAAATTTGTGCGGAATTTAAAACTGTTATTTAGATCAGAGTACTAATGGAAGCAAAGCTTAAAAATCTCAACAAATACAAATTTTATTTACAATATCATGATCTTTATTCTAGAATAACCCTAAATCATGATTACAATTCTACCCATGTGGACAGTACCCCAATCTTGATGATCTCTCCATGCATACCTGAAAAATATGTGAAAATGGGAGTGAGGTTTACATCTCAACAAGTAGCAAGGTGCATGCAATTAAACAGTATAATTTAAGAAATAGTCATGAGGTATAACGATAAACCAAAGCAAAAGCAATAATCCAACTCCAAGTATACAATTTCAATATAAACGATAAAATATACATAAAACTACATGTGACATCACAGGACTCATGAAGCAAGATAAGTCTTTGAATAGATATTCTTTATGCCATCATGTGTCTTATGAGTGAAGCTATTAAGACCTTTAAACTCGTATAACACTGAGACAAGAGGCGTAGTCATCGACTTATTGCGCACGAAACTTACAAAGTTCAGCACATACGTCTAGCATGCAGCACCTGAATCAATACATGGAGATGGCCGCTTATCCGCACATACAGGGTATTCACCAACGAGACTCGAAATGAGACCCTACAGACATGAAGACCCCCCAATGCAAACTAACTTGCAAAGGAAGCGTGAGCGCAAATGGGAGTGATCAACCCAAAATAAATATCCCTCCACTATCTAGCTTAGCCTATGGATCCATATACAGCTATGTCTACTAGACACAACTCACATGTAAAACAATTTATTCTGATTACGATTGATTACCAATACATATGCAATATTCGTAAACCATGATCTCAAATCAATTATCATAACTCAATTTCAAGTGATATACATGTCTCGTTCTTCTTAACCCGAAATCAATCTAGTTGAGAAAACACAGTCAAAACCACGAATAAATCTCCAAACCCGATTCCATAAATACTGACGCACCCAAAACATAATTATTAACAGTTTAGACAGGTTATAGTTCACATTCATGAGTAAGAATAAGATTCCTATGACTTGACTAAAACTTCCTTAATTAATTTACTTGTTAATGCTCAACTTCTGTATTTAACACCTAAGGTATTACATTTTGTAATTATTGTTACTCTTCACTTTCAGCAAATCACACAGACCCATTGTAAGCACCTCATTTTTGCACCTCCCAGAAGTGCCGGAAATGAAAACCCTAAAAGACAGGTCAAACCCTGTGGAGCAGAAATTGACTTTTTGGTCAAGCTTGAATTTACTGCTATACTTCATCCCAATGGATGGGAAATTCCGACACGGTTCCAACGCAACTGAGTTTGCCAGAACCGGAGTCCAGACGAAGAAGTTATGAGCCAGTCAAACCTTACGGAGCAGAAATTGACTTTCTGCTCAAACCCAGATTAACTGCCATCCCTATCCTGAAAGATAGGAAATCTTGACGCTGTTCTGACGCAATCAAGCGTATCAGAACCGGGATCCGGATCAGGAAGATATGAGCAGATTAAAATCTAGGGAAAGGTTTTGACCAGCTGCCCAAAAGATGAATTGGCTGCTTCACCCTATCCCAATGGATAGAAAATGCCGACTCGGTTCCAATGCAAATGAGTTTGCCAAAATCAAGGTTGTGCGCACATGGGGCGCACGATGTCAGTGCCTGGCTTTCCGTGGGTTTTTTGTTAGTTTTGGTGAGTCGTCACTGTTCATTGTTAAGGGTGTGAATAGTCACCCAATTCTTGATTTTTGATTTATGTGCATGGTCTACCCAGAGACTTTGGATAAGTGGTTCGGTTGTAACCCAGGGAAGTCCGTGGACACCCTAAGTTACCCCGCTAGATAACGGGTTCCCATTATACGGAATTTAGGCAAGTTGACTCGATTAACTTGTGTACCGGCTTCCCTAGAAGTGGATTGGTAATAGAGGATAGCTAACATGATATCACCCAAGAGAAAATTGCCAAAGAAGGGACTTGGGGGAATTAAGGGTACAATGGAGATACAAGAACAGGGGAACATGCTCCCCTAAAATGATCATACGAATGGCTCATCTACAACCTTTGGACCACCAAAATGACATCACTCTCCTTACATTCGAAATATTGAATTCCCCTTACCATGGGAGTCTTAAAAGTGCGAGGAAGTGATAGTGAAGTGGTGGAGAGGCAGTAAGGAAAACATGCTCATAGTAGTAAAAATGAAGGATGCTCATCATGCCTTTATTTCAATATATGTGAGACAAATCATACCCACAAAGCTTAACCTGGTATTACCTTGTTTCCTGGGGGTGTGAGGATTCCTTAAGGGGCGTGGGCAGCAGCTAAGAGCCTTCCTCCACTCCACAACAACTCTCCTTCTCGTCCTCTTTGTTGATGAAAAGGGGAAGAGAAGATGAAAGGAGAGGTTTGGGGGAGAACAATGGGGATTTTAGAAGAGATTGGTTGGTTCTGAGGTGTATGATGTAGAGGGGAAGGGAAGGAAGCAGTAAAAACCGACCAACTCCTGTTTACTGTTCGGATTTTCTACTTATAGAACACAGAGACAAAACCACATGGTATGTTCGGTTCGGCCACGTCTTTTCAACAATCATTAGGGGACAAAATGGCGAAGGCGCAGACTGACGAAGTCGACCGCACTTACAGTGCGGTTGCTTTTCGTCCACCGTGTGCTGTGATTGGCTCGTGCAAACGGTGGCCAAAAAATCAACTGCACTCTATATGCGGTCGCTTCTCTCCCCCTTTTGGCTTGAGTTAACGGCTGAGGTGACCCAGCCGCCCACTCGGACGAATCATGCTCCTCTAATTTTTTATTATTTCTCATTTATCTTAACTAGTTTAATTAAGACATTTTAAACTTTGACTGATTTGCCCCTGGGACTGCTTTGCTCATATTTTTTCCATCTGGGCTCCGATTCATGCAAACTTAATTGCGTTAGAACCGTGTCAGGATTCTCTACCCATTGGGATAGGGTATAGCAATCAATTTGGGCTCAGGCAGAAAGTCACTTTTTGCTCCTTAGGGTTTGACCTTCCTGCTGGGGCTTTCATTTTAGCATATTTTGGTTTGATCAAAATTTGGGTGCTTACAAGGGTCAAGGTGAAGAACTTGTGAGTAGTTCAAACCCTAGGGAAAAATTGCAGAAAAGCTGCCCACGTGGTAAACTGTGCCACCCACCCCATCTTTCTTTCTTAACCCCTAAGTAAACAAAAATAATATTAAGAAATGATGAAAGAGAGAGAGAGCACCACCACCACATCTTTCTTTCTTAACCCCTAAGTAAACAAAAATAATAATAAAAAAGTGATGAGTGAGAGAGCACCACCACCACATCTTTCTTCCTTAACCCCTAAGTAATTTTCTCTCTATAAAAGGAAGAGAGGGGTGGTTTTGGCTCCTAACTAGAAATCTCTCCAAGCTCCCCATCTGTCTCCAACTAACCTCTCTAACCTTCTCTAGAACCCCTCTCTAAGCCATTCTTCTCTAAACCCTTCTTCACCAAAACCTCTTTCAAACACTCTCTACCCTCTCCCTCTTCTCTTCTTCCCCAACCTAAAGCCAAGGAGGAAGCAAGGAGGTGCTGTGGAAGTGAAAGAAGTCTCCCGAAGTGCTGTCCAACCTTCAAGGGAACTCCCACACTCACCAAGGAAGCCCTAAACCCCAAGGTAAGCCTTCTTGTTGGATTCTATTTAACATATATGGAAATGAAAGAAATGTGAGCATGTGTCTCTTTTTTACTATTCTCACTCATATGAGCATGTCTTGTAACGCCCCGAATCCGGGTCATTTTTTTTGACTCGAATCAAGGCATTAACTTATGGTACATTACAATTAGCTCAAAAGATAGAGAATAAAAGAACTAAGATTTATCAGAGTGCTAGGAAGCTTAAATTATTCATCAGAACCTGAATCTTTCTATTACATTAATTAATCAAATGAAAGGCAACTACAATTTAACTAACTCTGAAATTTTACTAGATCATCTATCATTAATCCAAGACAATAAATACATCTATATAAATATCCTACTCTTGTCTTCTAGATTTTCTAGCTTGCAAACCCACTATCAGTCTAACCCGAGGCGTCCTCTCTAAGATGACCTGAAAACAAAACATTTAAAAGTAGGAGTGAGATACGAATATCTCAGTAGGTAACACTATGTGTGTGCACGTCCCGTGAGGTGCCGTACTAAAATGGGATGGGGAATTGGAGTAGCCACTGCCTGATGGGGTGCAGGCAGACACCTAGGTGCCTATGAAGGCCTATTTGAATGGTCTGCGGCTTTTTAGAGATTCGAGGAAAGGTCTCAGTTACGTTCGGGGAAGTCCAAAGACACCCTGGCCCGCCCCGTCAGCTGACAGGTCCCTTGGGTCTCCCTGGTTTGAGTCAACTCAGTCTCACCCTATTCCTAAGCCAACATGCTTTGTTGAGTCTGAGTGGGGACTGCCAAAGGTGTGGGTCCCCTTGGTCTTTAATTGATTTTATTTTTTTATTCATTTAGTGAAGTTGGTCGGGTATGGGCCTTGTTGGAAGGCCCACAATACCTCATTAGGTCCAAGTGGACCTAGGTCACTAAAAATGGGCTTAGGCTAACCCAATTGGTTCAATTTAATTACAACTGGGTCGGGTCAAATGGGTCTAGATTGAATAAAATGGGTTTTGGGTTGTTTGAAGGGCCTGGCCGCACTTACCTTGCGGATCAGGCATAACCGCAGAGCTAGTGCGGTTCAGGCCTGAATTTCGAAAATGGCCAAAATCTTATCATAGTTCAGTTCGCCGGCTTCCTTGAGACGTCCAAAAGTTACTGTGGGTCTCTGAGTAGACCCTCAGTGGTATTGATCTCTTACTTTAGCTCCAAATGTGCTTATGTTAGCAAATCATTCATACATACCCTAGCTCAATCAGTAAACCAATACAAGAGGTAAATATGCACACTTGATCATGTATAAGAGTGATGATATGAAATACCTAAAACCAGTAAATGAAATAAGTCTACAAGAGAATTAAAATATGATTTAGAAAGTGAGTCGAAAACACTACAAGTGATCTAAAAAATATGTGTTAGTGAACCAAATAAAGATGAAACCGTAAAATCATATAAATGTGCTTTTGATGAAGAAAAATTAGTTTAGATAGATCTAAAATACTACAAAGGAAAGCGTATGCATGAAGCTTATTTCCTAAAGAAACACATGAGATAATCATGAATATAAATCCATGATAGAAACATATTAAATGAAATGGCATCTAATACTATTTACATAAGACAAAAAGAATACACTAAGGATGCCTTGACTTCACTATAAAAACGATGTTTATGTGTTTATAAAATTCATTTTGTACTCTTAATAAGAAAAAGAAAATCTGATGGATGATGCATGGAGAAGAATAGTTATGTGAATTCAAGAATGCATGGTCATGGAAATAAACCAAAAAGTGTGGAAACAACCAAACACATAAAGTAGCAAATGGCCTATTCTAAGTGAAGGGAAAGAGGGAGTAGAGAGTTAAGGTTACAAGGGATATTTTAGGAGGACAAACCCCTCATCTTAAGTGGAAAATAAATCAGCGACAAAAAGGTGATCTAAAAGGATCTACATGACACTTGCTATATCAAATAAAAGCCCTCCTCCTCCCATCCTTTCATATGGAGATCCCCTTCTTACCAAGGGGATCTCATAGCATGCATAAAAGAAACAAAATGGTTAGAATAAACAACAAAAAAACTAGTTTAGAAACCAAGAGAACACAAAAGGAAATATGATTAAAGAACTTGATTTCAATATATGTTGAATGAAAGATTACAAAGATTCTTATCTCAATATTACCTTTACTTTTAATGGTGTGATGGTCTCCAAGCGGATGAGGACAGCAATCCGGAGTACCTCCATTGGCTCCCAAAAATCCTCTTCTTAGTTTTCTTGGTGGTGGAAATGAAGAGGAGGGAAGAAGGAGGTTGAAGAAGAATGAAACTTAAGATAGGGATGGAGGCTTTTGGATGATGCGGGAATGGAAAGGGGGAGGGGTCGTATACTGGAGAGAGTGGAATAGATGGGAGAGGTGAGAGAGGTGAAGGGAGTAAAGGGGAAAGAGGGGAGAGAGCTTGAACCTACAGAGGAGGGGAGAAAAAGAGGGGGGGGGGGGTGGTCTTTTCTTCACCAAAGAATGGGGGTAGCCCCCTTTTATAGTGAAAAAAGTGAACCAAAAGTAAATTTTAATCACACTTGTTGACCAAATTCTCCACATGGAGAATGCGTTCACCTTCTCCTTTTTTTGTTTTATTTTTATTTATTTTAATTATTTGATATTTCAAATTATATTAATATTTTATTTAGATTTTTGTTGGTTTAAACGCATATGCGTTTTTAATTTTTCTTTTTATTTTTTATTTAGTTTAAATGTTTAGATATTTCTATTATATTATTATTTTATTGTTAGATTTTTTATTTTTGTACTTTCTTTAATTTTTTGCCACGTGTGCAGTTTTGCCAAAACTTTGACAGACTATAACTTTTTCATCTGGTGTCTGATTTTAGCAAACTTAGTGGTGTTGGAATCAGGTCGAGATTCTCTATCCACTGAGCTAGAGTTTGGCAACAAAATTAGGTTTTTAGCATAAGCGGGAAGTCGTGTCCGGAATCTTAATCTGCTCATATCTCCTTATCTGGGACCCCGATTCCGGCAAACTCAATTGCGTAGGAATCGTGTCGAGATGCTTTTTCTACTGGGACAAGTTTGGACAGCTAACCCGGGGTTTAGCAGAAAATCGATTTCTGCTTTCCTCGGGTTTGACCAGTCTATAACTTCTTCATCCGGACTTCAATTGGGGAAACTCGATGTCGTTAGAACCGTATTGGAATCCTCTATCCATTGGTAAGAAGTTTGGTGGTCAATTTGCACCCGATCAAAAAGTAAACTGTTTGACCCATTAGGTTTTGACTTTTACAATTAGGATTTTATTCTTTCATTTTTCGGGGTGCAAAAATGAGGTGCTAATACTATGCATGAGGAAAATAGTTTATATATATATATATGGAAAATAACAGTGCTTTCATGCTCGGTAAAATAAACGAGTAATCACAGTCGATAAGATAAACAATTAATCACGATATAAAACCATCATCAAATTAGTGCTCGAAATGAAGAAAGTTTAACATGTAAATTCATTACAATTAGAAGAACAATTTGTCATAAATCACAATCACCTGGTTTCCAATTTATTCTAATTTGTGTATTCCTAAGAACAATTCTACATTTTATTCATGATTTCATGATATTCAATTTTAACAGTTTAAATTAAGTCATAGCAATTCCGTTTAATTATGTCATAATAACACCTCATTTGAATCCATTATTGTCAGATGCATCTAATCAATCTATCAATCGGAGAACCAATCATGATATCAGTAGTAAAAGCCAACCTTCAGGTAGTAGCCTACGTCTACCGTAGGATGTAAACACATAGCATCCACATATCCTTCGCAGGAGAATGCACATCTCTAAGACTACAGGTACCCCTGCAGGAGATAGCATTACTCGACCGCAGAATGTGAACATTTAGTATCTACCTCTACCACAGGAGATAGCTTCCTCACCTTCCAATGGTAACTCACACACCCATCCCCCATGTGGGATGCAATTACATATAATCACATCTCCTTCACATGAGGTACCTCTCCTGTAGGATGCAATTCCATCGGAATTACATCTACCCCACAGGAGGAAAATAAGTCTCTCCCGCAGGAGGTAATGTCTCTGCCACCAAGCGGGTAAAGGTTTCCGCCACCAAGCGGGTATGGGTATCCGCCACCAAGCGAGTTAAGGGTCTCTGCTACCAAGCGGGTAAGGGTCTCCTCTACCAATCGGGTTAAGGTCTCCGCCACCAAGCGGGTAAGGGTCTCCGCTACCAAGCGGGTTAAGGTCTCCGCCACCAAGCAGGTAAGGGTCTCCGCTACCAAGTGGGTTAAGGGTCTCCGCTACCAAGCGGGTTAAGGTCTCCGCCACTAAGCGGGTTAAGGGTCTCCGCCACCAAGCGGGTTAAGGTCTACGCCACCAAGCAGGTAATATACAGATACATCTCTACCACCAAGCAGTTTATCAAAAAAACTGGCCACCAAGCCAATATACAAATAATTCTTATTCCAATAATATTTATAACGTAGTAGGTTCACGTTCAATTGTTAATCCAAAGTCTTGTTCAAAAATCAGTTCCTCAGTTTATTTATCATAATATTTTGTTCAGTACAGAAAAGTATGCCTACGTGATAACTCGATTCAGTGTTAAACAAGTATTTAATCATATAGGAAATTTGACCCATAACACACGCGCTAAGGTGCGGATCTAATAGTGTATTAATTATATTAATATAAAATTTCAATTGATTAATGGTAAGGTGGGATCAATTTAAAGTAATATGAATTAATTAAGGTTTGGTTAAAATATCAAAAGTTATTAAGGTTTGGATTTAGTGGACTTAAAGTAATAGGAATTATTTAAGATTTGGTTAATATAGCAAAAGTTATTAAGGTTTGAATTTAGTGGAGGAGAAATTACGTATACAAATTAATTTAATTTGGGTTTAAGTATTAAAAATTTTTATGGTTTGGTGATGGTCAAAAAGGCAAATGAAAGTATTTAGGTTTTAGTTTTATTCAATAAAGTAAAAGAAGAATAATTAGTAATTATTCCTTTTTATTCAATAAAGTAAAAGAAGAATAATTAATAATTAGTAATTATTCCTTTTTGATGGTAAAAAAAGGTTTGGTAATTTTTATTCCTTTTTATGTTTTGGCCGCCTACCTTGGTCTCCTAAGTGGCCTGGTGGGTGGCTATGCATTTACATAGATTATTATTATTATTTTTTGTTTTGAATATAATGGGCGCCTACTAGCACCTAGGTAATGGGGGTAGGCGCTCCATACACTACGGCTAATTCCGAATATAAACAATGTGATTTCTCGTTTTCAATTGAGTTCTACGTATATATATACAACAATAATCCAATGAAATACACATATACATTACAATTAAGCATGCTTTTAAGATCAAACACGAAGAAAACACAAATCAACAATAAACAGGGTGTGTTACCTACCTCTATTCGTTCAAGATCACCTTCTTCCTCCTCTTTCTTCTTTGTGTGGCTTTGATCTCTTCTTTCGCAGCAGCCCAAGTCCTTCCGAGATGAAGATCTCCCCGGCTTCTCCTTCTTCTCTTCTCCCTTCTTCTTCTTCCTCTTCTTCTCTCGGTCTCTTTCTCTCTCGTTTTTCTCTTTAGCCACCAGATACCCCAAAGAACCCAAATACGATTGGTCCCATATAAAAAGCCCTATTTTATTCTCCCTTGAGCCCACGCATCACACTACTATCGAGTTCTGTACTTATTCACCAATCAGATTTAATAATGACCTTTAATCCACATTTACCTTGATATCTCACGATCCAACAGTCAGATTTGCCCCAAACTCCTAATCTCCACTATCAATGTAATCATATAATTAATTTAATTACTATTCCAATTCCCAGTAAATCGTAATGACGATCGTTTATTTAATTTCTAATATGTATATACTTGGAACATATTGGTAATCCTCCAATACTTGGATTAATTCCTTATTTTTGAATTCCTTTTAGGTTTATCTAACTTATTTTTCCAATAATTAGATTTTACTTATTATATTATTATATTCAAAAATTCGGGGTTTTACATGTCTTTTTCCACTCTTTTTTATTTCCTCTTCATCTCTTCATGAAAATGAGCTCCCACAGTAAGGTGAAGGTTTAGTGTACAAAGAAAGGGAGGAGAGACCATGTTGGGTTATACTTGAATACACTTTACCATGCTCCCCCTATCTTTTCTTCTTATCATCTAAAGGAGAGCATGTTCTCCTCTCTCATGCCACATGTACCTTTAAACCCCCAAAATCCTTTCGTTAATGACTCCTAAGGTGTCTTCAAGCTTACTTTTTTGGTTCCTTCTTTATCATGAAATATGTTGTATAAGGTTATAGCTTTGCATGCACTCAAGTGGCACACTCCCCATCCCCCTTAGCATAATCCCCATAACCATGTAACCACATGCCTTTTACCTACTGTTTTGGTGATTTCTATTTGCATGTCCCCCCTTCTTCAAGTACACCATGCACATGATCTACTTAGAAGCTATGCATGGTTTAGTTTTCTTATTACCGTCCTTGTTACCATGAACACTACACGTCACCTCCCCTATCCACTATTTTGTTTGTTCACTGTGTGAAGTGAACATGAAATGTCATGCTTGTGCCTTGAATGCTTAGAAAGTATGCTTAGGCTTTTTCCTCTAGTTTCACTCCATTTATGTGTATGCACATGTGCACAACCACACACACACTCTTAGTTATTGTTTTAATAGGTTTCATGCTTGGTTTAACTTATCACAATGAATGGATTGTTTGGTGGATTGGATGCATGATCATGGTTTGGTCATGACTTGGGCTTGGGCCTATCGGGCCCTAATTCCTTCTTTAAGGAAAGCCCACTTACCAAAGAGGGGGGGATCCAAAACCCTAATCTACAAAGTCTTGGGCTTTTAAAGCCTAAAGCCTAGGACATAGGCCCCAAGCCCATTCTTAGCCCAAGTGGAGATAAACATAATCAAGATAAAACAAATCTCAAGGCAACCCTTGTGCGGCCCACCCAATGGGCCCACAGACCATCCAGGCCCACCAAATAAAACTTAAGCTAATTCTTTGATAAAACCCCAAACAAAAGCAATTAAATTAACCAAAACCCTTAAGGGCTTTTAGAATTAGATCAAAGCCCATCAAAAGGGACATGTGGGCTATGCTTAGCCCACCAAAGAATCCGTGGGCCTTTCAACAAGGCCCGCCCAATCAGACAGAGACCACTTAAATGAAGGAAGATAAAATCAAGTAAAGGGGAACCACACAACTCGGGTGGTCCCCCCCATAGACTTGAATCAAAGAGTGCATATCGGATTAGGAATTGGGTGAGATAGAACAAGAGTTGACTCTGAACCAGGAAAATCCGTGGGACCTGTCACTCGACGAGGCGGACCAGGGTGTTTACTGACTTCCCCGGATTGTAACTGAGAGCTTAAACAGAATCTCAAGCCGCAGACCATCTAATAAACAAACATTAGGAACCCAGGTGTCTACCTGCACCCCATCAAGCAGTGGCGACTTCGAAATCTTGAATTTCCCAAAAGAGAGGCACGCACCCGCATGCGCCTCGAGTCAGCAATAGTGCGATCCCATGGATTGGGCGCGCACACACTCATATTGAAGCTTAAGAGTTGGTTCTAATTCCAAAATTTATGTTTAACTAAATCTAATCCTCTATTTCCAAAACCTGGTCCTTTAAGACACCCCATTGCATTCATTGTTCCAAATTACTAGTCTTAATACCAAATTATATTCCATTAGTTCCTACACCTCAATTTAACTCCTATACAGGTATTACAATACTTAAATTACTAGGAAAAATTATTAATCATTAATTTATACTTAAAATCCCCAAATTCTAAAATTTTGCTTAGGTCGCTCAGCATGGTCACTCAAGCGACTTGTTGAGCGCCTGTAGGATTTTCAGCAGAATTTCCAGATTTTCCCATATTCTGATTTTGGGTTATTTCCTTGATTTTTAATTGTTCTAATTTATTATAATGAACCTAAATCACACCTACAACACCTTAGACTTATTTGTATTAATTAATTGCAATTCCTTGGTCATCTACAAAGATCAAACCAATATTCTTTAATACTTTTATACTTTTCTTTCAAGAACATGAAAACTCATCGATGAAAGCCAAAGTATCCATGAAATATATGTTCATCTAATCAAATCAATCAAGCATAAAATCAAAAACACAGAAATCATGCAGTTCCTCAAATTTTTAAGTGATTGTTACTTGCCTTATCATGCAAAAATCCATCTTCTCTTGAATCCCGCCTTGAATCCGATTTTCTGTTCTTTATTGCATCAACCTAGGATTCTCCAAACAAGATCTCCACTGTTCAGATTGTAGTCCTGCCAGTCGTGAACAAAACCACCGAATTTGGGGTCGATCCAACAGCTGGATTTCTCCCGATCTAAGTTTGATGGTTGCTAGTTAGAGGTTTCAGCAATAGCTCCTTTCTCTTGTGTTCTTTCTATTTTCTTCCTTCTCTCTCTTTATATTTTCCAAATGTGGAAGCTTCCTTTTTCTCCTCTTTTTCCTCTATATAACTTGATTAAAAGAAACCCTAAACTTGCTTTAATAACTTGCTTAAATAGACCAACTTTAGAGGAGTCCTATTAGGATTAGGAAACCTTCTAATTAATTCCTACTTTCTCTCCTCTTAATACTCTTTTAGCACTTTACCTATTAAGCCCCTTACTGAATAAACTTTTTCTTTAAACAAATTTTCGTCCATATTTTATACATATTTCTAAATATTACCTAAACACCCTATTTAGTCACTTTTTCTCCAAATTAAGGCCACTAATTAAGTGTAATTACCCTTTTTCCCTTCTTTTATGCTATAATTATTATTGTTTAACTTCAAACTTATCCCAATAAGTTTTAAACTTCTATTTCCCAATTATTTTACTTATTTAACAATTTAGTTCATCAATTGCCCATTTGGAATTTACTAAGATACCATTTTCTTCTCTTAGATTGATTTCCTTTGAAAATTCTCTTTTATTTACGAATTATTATTTATTTGAATTATCGATCCTCTAAATTTTCATTCTTTTATTTCCACTACACTCAACCCCTTATTTTCTTTTATTTATTTATGCCTTTATTATTATCCAAAATTTCGGGGTTTTAAAACCCAACCGGAATCCGAAGTACTATTGGGCCCAAAACATCAAATTACCAAACCAGTAAATATAATTCATTCAACAATTAATATCAAAGTGTGAAAGTTTATCCTCAATAAAAACTCAAAAAGCATGGATAAAAGTGTCCTCCAAACCATTACATCAAATAAATTAAAGTCTAGTAAATAGGTTCTATCACTCTCACTCTTATAATCATCAAATCCATAAAATAAAAAAATAAGAAATCAAATGTATCTATCATCTGTATCAACCTCAAAACTATATTACTCAGGATAGTAATAATCCTCTGGAAGAAAATCTGCAATCTCACCCTGAGTATCAAACCCCAAGTCCCTCTCTCGCATATTTGCTGAAAACAAAACAAAATAAAACACGAATGAAATACGAATATCCCAGTAGGTAACACTATGCATGAATAAACAGTTTATACATAAAAATAGCGATACTTTCATGCTCGATAAGTAAACGAATAAACAGGATACAATCTCAATAAATAAAACAGTAATCAACAACATTTCAGCAGATATAATCGTTCCCATTAACATGATTTTCAATACAAAAGTGTAATAAGTAAAATCAAAACCAATCTATCATATGTCTTTGTAGGACTCATGAAGACAAGAAGGCCTTTAACAAGAAACTTTCCATTCACTATGCCACCATGTGACTTATGAGCGAAGCTAGTAAATAATTCTCAAACCCGAATTTGAATCTGACAATAAGAGGCCTAGACATTGACTTATTGCGCATGAAACCCACGGAGTTCGACACATACCACAAAAGCATGCAGCCCCTGAATCAATACATGGGAATGGCTGCTAATCCGCACATACAGGGTACTCACCAGCAACACAAATATGAAATGAGACCCTACAGACATAAAGACCCCCAAAGGAAGCATGAGCGCAAACTAGGAGTATCCAACCAAAGAAAAACCTCTTCACTCTTTAGCTTAACCCTATGGATCCATATGCGGCTATGCCCACTAGACACCACAATAACAACTAACTCAAACCAATAATGTTTAGTAATAGTGCCTAGTGGCATATAGGGTTTTCTGAAGCTTATACTCTTTCCAAAGATAACTCTACAAAATATTTCTGGTGTGAGGTTCTTCTAAAGTTCAGAAATCAAGATACTTTAAATAAATTTTACTGAGTAAGAATTTTTCAATGAACTCAAATCAGATTTTGAAATAGCCCAAAAATCCTTTTATTTCTAAAGTAAGACAACCTTTTTGCAAACAAACCTAAATCACTCATCAATTTGTTTTTAATACAAAAGATCATTGAAAACAGTTGTAAACACTTAATATCTATTGGTTCAGATATTTAACATCATTTAAAATCATTTTGTATTGAAATAATTCTTCAAATTCAGAAAAATCAGATTTCTTTATTGGTGCTCGACCCCGTCGCTTAGGCGACCTGGTTGGGCGATCGTATGCGTTAAATAAATATGAAAATCAAATGGTCACTCGACGTAGGTGCTTAGGCGATCTAATAGACGACCTATCTAAAAATCAAGCTTTTCAATTGTCGCTCAGGCGATCTGTAGGGCAACTAAGTTTCTAAAATACACAGGCGAGTTGCTTGACCAGATCGCTCAGGCGATCATGTCAGGTGCTCGACAAACAACGGCTAAATCCAACTTTTGAAACAAGTTTTTATGCAACAAACAACATTCTATACATCGAAATCGTCTCTACTGTCTTCAATAACATATATTCAATACTTCTAGATCATACAGAATGATCAAACTACAATAAAACTCAATATCGACTAAACGGGTGTGCTACTTACCTCTGTTTGTTCCAAGTCTTCTTTTTCTTCCTCTTTCCTCTTAGTGTAGGTTCTGATCCCTTCTGGACCTAGATCTCTTCAAGAACAGCGAAGATCCTCAGTTTCCTTTTTCTTCTCTCAGTCTCTCTCCTTTTTCTTTCAGCCATAAGAGAATACAAAGAGAATAGGTATACGATTAATCGTATACTTTCTTAATAAAACCCTATTTTAATCCTTATGATCCCATGTATTTCCCTTCTATAAACTCCTATACTTCTAACCAATCAAATTAAAAATAGCCCTTAACTTAATACTTACCTCATTATTTCATGATCCAACAGTTGGATTTGCATCAAACTCTTGATCTCCTTCATCAATATGATCACCTATATATTCCATTACAAACCATCAATAAAATCCACAATAAAATACTGATTATTATTTAATTTAAATTCCTAAAAATTTTTGGGGTCTTACACCTGTCAATAAGATGAAGAACTAGAAGTAGAAGAAGGTAAATCACTAATATCTATATCATCAAGGCCAGCATTATTATGAATGTCAACTCCATCATTAGCCGTAAAAGCTTGTTCTGCCTCTTCACCATTTTCTACACCTTCTCCATTAGCATGATCTTGCTCACAAATGATGCTCAAGTCATCCCAGTTGTCAATCACTTTTGTCCAATAACACTTTGCTTCTACACGAGACTGTTGATAATAAAATAAAATAAAATAAATGAAATGACTATGGGTAATGCACTTTTGTAAAATTTAATCATAAAATTAAATTATGAAATACCTAACAAAAAGCATTCCACACGTTTTCATCATCAACATGAACCATATTCTTAGCATTATCCCATCCGAAGCCACTTTGCTTGATAATCTCGCTGACTATGCAGTAGTGTTTGTCCCAAGTTTTGAGACGAGTTTTTGCAACATCAGACACTCGATTCAGGTGAGAGATCACTGTAAAAAAAAATTAGTTTAGAAGAAGGCGAAAGAGAGGGAGTATGGGTGAGAGAAAAGAGAGAGAATGGAAGAGAGAGAGTGGGGGAGAGAGATAGATGGGGCCTTTGTTTCACGTTCTATGCAACATCAACAATGAAGATTCTACATCCTACTCCAACAAGATAAAACGGTTTGTAAGATGCCATGAAATAGCATGCTAAAAAGGACGAATAAAGGATTAGAAGAAAATGGGGGAGAGAGAGAGAGAGAGAGAGAGAGAGAGAGAGAGAGAGAGAGAGAGAGAGAGAGGGGAGGGAGGGAGGAGAAGTGAACATACTTGCCGTCCTCTGCAGCACCATGAAACATGAAGGAAGAAGGAAGTCGATAGGCTTTTGTATCGAGTTGCTAATTCTTAATAAGGAATCCCGAATTCTCCTCTAGGGAGTAGGGAATTCGGTAATTTTAGATATAGCTTAAAAGGAAATTCCATAGAATTAAGCTACAATCCTATTTCCAATTTTAGAAACTCTAACCAATCAAAGGAATTGGAATTGAGAACCAAATTCCAATTCTTATCCCCAATTCCCTGAACCAATCGGGGCCTAAAAGACATTATGAATGCTAAAAGTATGCGAGCTACATAAAGGAAGTTAGAACTACATTTCCATTAGTCATAATTATATTTATCACTAAATATGGGGTCCAATTTGTTTCACTGGTGATGGAATCCAAGTATCCACCTAAAATAATAGCTTACAATGACTAACGGTAGCTTTGACAATCATTTTCTTTTTCATTGTAACATTTAAAATTTTCTTCTTGTTATATTACTGTTCTTATATCTTTACTGGTGGAAGGACCTTGTTAATTGTTAATTCTTTTCAGGTAAGCACAAGACTGTTACTGTCTTGAACACAATGATGTTGCCTATAAGTTTCCTTGTTGTTGACAATTTTAATGACTTGATTCATGGTGGATGCATGTCAAATTCTTCTAAACTACTGAACATTGTCATGTTTTGGGAGCATTTGAAAATTAATAGCAATCTAAGGCAACAAAATCCTTCATCTTCCATGGTTGAAAAGATTGATCACAGGAATGCTGAAATTCCTTAATTTGCTAAAAGTAGTGCTTGAAGGTTAATGTAGCAGCAATTGATCAAGAGTCATTCAAAATAGATAAGGACAATGAGAAAACCTAATCAATGAAAAATTATAATATGATTATAAATATAAACTACCTTTCATCTATAGAGTGAATTATCACATACAATTAGCATAAAATTACCATTTTCCATCACTCAGTTTGATTAAACCAAGCCTTATACAGTTCCAAACACAATAGTTATAGATAATCATTCCGAATTTGACAAAAAAAGAAAGACTAGAACATTAGAAACACAATCATAATATATTCGCATGAATATTTATGGACTTGTTTTAAATTTTACAGAAAAATATTTCAAGAAGCTTTTATATATCCAAACTGAGTTGATCCATCTTGAAATCATTTGCAAATGTAATGTCCTAAAGAACTGTTTCTGTCACAGTAAATGACAGAATAAAATCTTGCTAGAAGAGAAGGACCTAAGACAAAATTATAATTTTTAATCAACAAATAAAGAACAAATTTATAAGATTCGTGAATATATGATTTTTGACAGAATTAGATAAAGAGACATGATTCGTATCGTCGACCCCACTTTGGTGGGAACTGGTTTTTGATGACGATGATGAAATAAAAAACAAAGGTATAAGAATTGGAAAGAGTGCAAGAGTGATCAACATATGTCCTTTACTCAATATAACCCCTGCTATCTTCTCTTTTGTTAATGAATTCAGGCTTGAAATGTCTTTTAAGATGCATATGTAATAAATTACACAGAATACTTTTGGATTTAAAGAGGCACCACAAATACACAATAACCTCCCACAGATGTTCGATTAGGGTAATACCCATGATAACATAAAGTAATTCAATTTAGGTTTTCAAAATGCAAATTCATGGAAGATGCAAACACATTCTTTAGAGTCAGTCTTCTGAAGTTAGTTCACATGATGGTAGATTCATCAAATTAACCAAAGATATAAACACATTTTTTGGAGTCAATATTGTGGGATTTCATCCTAGTTTACTGAAGTGGAATCATATAAAATTATTTGGTTAAAGCCAAGTTTTTCGGTCACGATTGAACCTTGCCTCCATCCAAACTGATCAATGGATGAAACTAGGTATTCCATGGAACTCATTTTCATTGGAAATAATAGACCACAAGAATTATGAGCATGTTTCAACTCACAGGAGAAATAGACTAGTCAAGAGCATCAAGAAACATTTGGATGTCATTCCATGCCACACATTTTAAAATCAAAACACAAAATTGTCGAAAATGAACTAGAGGAACTAGAGTTGTCTAATTTAACCCAACTTGCAGTCATAGACTTAGAATTGATTTAGAAAGATAAGAAAACAAAGAAAAAAGAGGAGGAGAGGAATTTCATCGGTAATGGAATTTGCCTAATTTGCTAACATCGGAGGAGGGAAGGATGAACACATAGATGATGACACAGTCCATATTTCCCTTGCTAGAATATGTGATTCTTTTTTCCTTCTTTCTTTATTTCTTTTTTTTTCATCATTATCTCTTTTTGCTGTGGGGGATGGATGAGAAACAATAATGTTGTTATTTTTTTTTCTTTTGGCCATTCCTTAAAAATGAAAATCTCAAGTTCTAGTTTTCTCATTTGTTTTACCACTTTGAAATGGTATCACTATTATATATGTTTCTTGAGTTACATGTAATTATTTTTTAGGATGAAAGAAGTCTAAGTTTCGATGAATAGGCTTGCATTTGTACGCATTAACAATTTTGGTTGTAGAAGCCTTGAGGAGTAGGAATAAAATTGGTCAAAATATGCTACCATGTCTATTTAAGTCATATTTTTCTCAACTATTAAAGCTCTTAGTTTAATTAACTATTGTTTATACTATTTTGTTTTATCAAATCATAATTTATTTAATTTATGTAGATGGAGAGTATTGAGGAGTGGGAATGAAAAAGAAAGCGGGCTGTTGCTGCTTCTATGGCAAATGTAGTGCGTGCAGCTAGTTTTACCTTAGTATTTTATTATTCAAATTATGTGGATAGGGATATCTCAGATTACAAAGCTGAAGTTAAGAATGATTTGATGGAAAGACTCACTCAAAAAATTGATAAGCGTTGTCGTCACTCATTACGTATGGGGGTAGAAGCCTTTGCTAAGTTAATTCGTATATTTCGACAAACAAACAGGCTTAGTGATACATGGAATTGTACCATGGAGGAGCAACTTGTAAAGTTCCTTCATATTCTTGCTCATAATTTGAAGAATAGAGTTGTGGGCTTCTACTTCCAACGTTCCAATGAGACAATTAGTCGGCGATTTCATCAAGTGTTAAGGGTAGTAATATCATTAGAAGAACACTTCGTAAAATAGCTCGATGGATCTAAGACCCCTACTGAAATCGCAAGCAACATCAAATTTTGGCCTTATTTCAAGATATCAAATATATGTAAAGGCATTCCATAGGATTCTTTTGTAAGGTATTTGCATGGAAGTTACTTACCTATACATAAATCATTACAGGATTGTATAGGAGCTATTGACAGTTTACATTTCTGTGTGAAAGTGGCAAAGGAAGATGTGCCTAGGTATAGAGGACGAAAAGAATATCCAACACAAAATGTCTTGGCAGCTTGCACCTTTGATCTAAAGTTCACATATGTTTTGGCTAGTTGGGAGGGATCTGATTTTGACACAAGGATATTGAGTGATGCTATAAGAAGAGAAACTGACAAACTCAATGTACCCGAAGATGATAGAATGTTTTAGAATATTAAGCTATGTGATTTTAGTTCTTAAAATAATCTGTTATTAATTAAATTTGCAATCCTTTATTTATAAGTAAATACTATATAGCAAATGTCGAGTCATATTAAAAAAGGGTTTTCTTGTCCCGTATAGAGGAACGCGGTATCATCTTAAGGAATATTCAGTTCAACAACCAAAAAACACTCAAGAGATATTTAATTACCGTCACTCACAATTAAGAAATGCCATTGAAAGGGTATTTGGAGTTCTAAAGAAGATGTTTCTGATCATTGCTAGTGGAACAAAGCCCCAGTATCCAATTGATACACAGACAGATATTATTTGGGCATCGTGCATCTTTCATAATTATTCGATGGGCATTGATCCAGATCCTACCCTAATTGCTCATGTAGACAAAGAACTAGAGGAACAAGAGCTGGAAGTGGAGGAGGCACCAGTTATGTCTCTAGCTGATGATTCCAAAGCTAGTGAAACTTTAAGGCATGAAATTGCTGAAGCAATGTTGAGCAACTATAATGCTAATTGAGGGAGATGAAATGATGTTAATTATCTTTTGACTTTTTTGTTAGAATTTTTTTGTGAAAGTAAGAGGAATAGGAGAAGTCATTTTTTTGAAGCATTTTGCTTGTATACAAATGATAAAATATATACATGTATATATTTGAGAGGAGTCAAGGTTGTAAAATGATAAATGTGTCAAATTATTGTTGAATGTTAATACAAAAGTACATTTTTTTTTGTCTCTTAATCATTTGTAAATCAAGATAGTGCCTTATCCTCCTTTTCCTTTTCTTTCTTATTGTTATAGATATAGTCATATAGGTGCTTTAAAATTTGTATGGGGAAGTCTATCTCTCTACTTAATTCTATTCAAACCATTAGCTCTTCACTGAAGTCTATCTCTCTACTTAATTCTATTCAAACCATTAGCTCTTCACTTAATTCTATTCAAACCTAGCCCTCTACTTATCATTTGTATGACTCTTTGGTTTGTATGGTAGGTTATTTGGTCTTATTTTGTGTTAAGAGTAGGAGAATCTCGTATTTGTGTATGGAGCATGGAATCTGCAGTTTACTATAATGATTGTTTTCCATGTAATATCTTTTGGTTTATCTTATCTATATATGTATTGTTATTGTTCTAGATTCAACAATGGATAAGTCTCATATAGAAGCATCTAAGATGAAGGATAAAAGGTATTTCAGTTGGGCGGCAAAGATGGATGAATGCATGTTAGAAGGACTTATTGAACAGATGCATCTTGGACAAAATCCAAATATGAGTTTCTCCAACACTACATGTAAGCACCCTAATTTTGCACTAAAATTGGATGATAAATTGTGCCAAAAAAAAAAAGAGATATGTTAAAAAAAATTTGTGGAAATTGGCCTCAAGGAGAAAATGGTCATTTTACAAGAGTATTGATTTACACTGTAGATGACCTAAAGTAGGCAATGTAAATATAAAAAAGAAAAGTAATAAGAAAAAAAAAAGGAAAAAAGGGGTTTCAAAAAGCTTTGGAAATGAAGAAACAAATCCAAAAATAAAGAGAGGGGGTTAATTGAAATGGAGTTTCGAAATAAGTAAAAGCCTGAAATTTTAAGAACTTTGAACTCTTTAAAATATCAAAGGGCATCTACTATTCATTGAGTTTTCAAAATTTGACTCCAAGATCAAACGAACTCGTTATTGGTTCGGGTTGATTGTGAGTTGCCATTTTGGCAACGAAAAATCCTCAAAAATGTTTCAAATTGGTTAGAAACAAATTAAAATCAAATGGACTGATTCTGGGGAAAATTTTGTTGGGTTTAGAGAGTGAAATCGACTGAGAAATCTCAATCGATTTTAGCATGTTTCAGCTGGTATTTTGGCTTAAATTTGCATATTCAAATCCCAAGGAAGAAGGAAAGATGGAGGAGGATTTGGGAAGAGCCAAAGATAGTCGAATGGGGATAAATAGGAGGTCTGGTCGTTGGTTTAAGGGGACCTTTTTGGGAGTTGGAGAAGAGCACGTTGAGAGATTTTGGGAGAAGAAAATTCTGTAAGTCCTGTTAGTTGTGCAAAACGTGAGAGGCTTTTGGAGTTAGGATCCTAAAGGCTCTTTCGGAAGGTCATTAAGGATTCTTTGAGAGTATTTGGAGAAAGTGAATATGCACAGTGGAAGCGGCAACATCAAGATCAAGCACAAGTTTTAGGTATGAATGAGTTACTATCATGCGATCCCTTTTGTATGTTGGTCGGAATTCAGTTGATAAAATAAAAGAGCATCCCAACTGGAAGAATTAATTCTGATTTCTCATCATATATGTCTTATCAGAAATTCATTATCAGTTGATGTGTACAGCATGGTTGAGTTATTTCTTTTATTTAGTTGCACTTTGTTTGTTATAACATGAAGATTTGAAAGGAAAGATTTATCCGATGCTGAAAGGAAAGATTTATCCGATGCTATAAATCTTTATGAATAACAGTATGCTGCTCTCCTTTTTGCTATTGGGATTTGTTGACTGTAGAATCTATTTAAGCTTCAATTTTGCTATTTATTTCTCTGCAACCATGCAACCCATCAATGATCGATCTTGATCTTGGCCCTTTTTGTCACTCTAGACATCCTGTGGATTTCTAGCAAATCTCTTTGATCTCATCCCTATATTCTGTCCAATTTTTTTATTACCTATGTTCCATCATTGATACACATCACGGTGATGCGTTTTTGTCCAATTGCTTCAAAATAATGTTAAACATAACATGTGTTGGAAATCCTCGCTAGAATCTGACAGTAGTGGATTCCAATGTGTGCTTATGGTTTTTGAGATCACTTTCTGCACAATCACCCCTTATTTTCTCAAGTATTTAAGTGAAACCCTGCTCTAGTGATCGATCTTGTGCCCAAGGCATCACTAAAACAATGAGGTTCTCATAGTCACATGATCTGTAGAGCACTTGCTTCATTGTTTAATACCGAATACAAGCTACTTTTCTATGTTTGCATGTGCAACTTAACAATGCAATTCGGTCAAAGCAAAAAAAAAAAAAGGGGAGAATCAAGTAAGGAAAAGATGATGGTTTGGGTTTGCACTGTACCTTGTGATTACTGAATTCAGGTGGTTTTATTTATTTTCTTTATTCCACGTATTGTGTTGTATTTTATTCATTGTTTAGTTGCTCTAGATATTCGTGCTATGAAATTTTTAGCTCATGCTTAGGTTCATTTTTTTAGCATTTTGTTTAGATGATAACTCTTATTTTTTTAGATTAGTCGTATCATTTGGGTTCGGTCTTTTAGGCTTTGCATGTTAGTCTCCTCCTTTATTAGATTAGATGCATAGGGCATTTCAAAAATCTCATGTTCAAAGATAAACTGTATTTACTATTATTTTATTTTATTTTCTTGTGTGAATTATGTTGGACGCTCTTTTGTCTATTTTTTCCTCTTGCGGATGAATAATGGAAATTGGTGCATCGTCATATTCTGTTGGATCGCATAATTGTGAGAGAAAGATGCAATCATTTGTGTTCATGGACAACTAAGGCTTTATATCTTTATTTTCTTCTTTGAGTTGTTGTAAATCCCCTAATCCCCACAATACCCTTGTACAAGTTAATAGTGGATGATGTATTTGGATGTGCTTGGATTAACCTGGTGGACCAAAAAATCCAACCCGGTTACATCGAAGGTCTACCAACCAACCTCGAGGCCTAGACCATCTAAGGCCTAATGAGTTTAATTGTGATAGGAAAACCTAAGGGTTGGGCCTATTGGGGGGCCCAATCAAGAATTGACCCACAACCCAAGGATGTGAAGGACTTAAATGAACTTAATCCAAAAAAGGTTGTATTGGACCTGGATTGAGCATGCTTGAACCAAACCCGTCCAACGCTGGTCGAACCATGGGAGGTAAGAGAGGTGTGATGTGGTACGTTAGGATTAGTCCAACCATCGACTTGCTGGAACCTGCATGTTGTAGGGTGACCCAGGGTGTCTAAGGACTTCCCTAGGCCACTTAGCCGGATCTCTGGACCAGACCATTGTTTTTTAAACCGGGTGACCACCTACACCTGAATCCAATATGTGGTGGTGACTCTTAACTTGATCGGGACCAGCTAATACATAGGTGGTGGCAACTCTAATTTATGACTTAGCTATACATAACTTGGATGGTTTTTTTTATCTTACTATTGCTAAAATATGTGCTTTGTAATTGGTAATGCTTGACTTGTTTGTAAGTTATATTATTTAGGTCTTTGATGTTATATTTGATGCTATAGGAAAAAAGGAGATCCAAGTCAATAGGTGGATAATTCTTTCATTATTGACCCAACCTAGCTTTAAGGTTTTTGGATTCTATTATTGCCAAAGTTATGCTTCGTATTCGGTGATGCTTGGCTTGTTTGCAAGTTGCTGTAATAGGCTTTTATTATTTAGATCTTTGATGTTATATTTCATGCTACAGGGAAGAAAAAAAAGAAAGAAACATCCAAGTGAACAGGTGAGTAAATGTTAATGCACGTAAAAAGATCCATCTAACGGATGTTGGTTTTTACTTGGTTGGTGGAAATATTTTTAATATCCTGAATTTTTTAATATAATATAATTAAATAACTCTAAAAATATTTTGAAATAAAGATTTATTCTAAATATTTGGAGGAATGATATTAATAGTCCAAAATTATAGATAATTAAATAAATGAATAGTAGTGATTTTGAACAATTGGAATTAAAATAGTAACTTTAATTAATTGGAAGAATAATGCTAATTTGGGAACTTAAGGATTTAAAATAATAATTCAACTTCATATTAAAGAAATAAACAATAAGAAGATTAAATTTGAATTTAGAAGAAATCCCATGATTAAATAGGGTTTAAATAAAGAAAGGGCATTTTGGTAAATTTTTAATTAGGCAATTAATGAATTATGTAATGAAATAATAATTAGACTTAAAAACTTAATTAGACATGACTTGGGTTTAATTTGGATTTAAATAGCTTGATTATGGTCTAATAGGTGATAAAATGACCTATTTGTAATTATAATTAATTAGGGGTCTTAAATTTCAGAATAAGAGAGATTTTGAGGTGATTTAGTGATATTTAAAAATATGGATCTAAATTAACACGAAAATTGATTTAAAATAGAAGTTTAAATTATAGGAGTTTTAAGAGAAAGAAATTAGAAGGAGAGTTGAGTTAAAATAGGAAAGTTGGATTAGTAGAAATGTTTCTAATTAAACAAGGACTCTAATTTGGATGTGAATATAAAAGAGAATAATAGTAATAATTTAGGGTTTTCGATTGATTTCTATGACTAGAAGAAGAAGAAAAGAAGCTCTTGGACGTGGAGAAGATGGAGGAAAAGAGAGAAAATATAGTCTAGAGAGACGGAGAAAACATGATAAACTTTAGGGAAGAAGAAGTTTTTGCAGAATCCTCTGACCAATTGTGTCACGCCCCGGAACCAAGTCTGCCCCTCCAAGGCACAACCCGTCCTAGACCGTGGCAAGTGGGCCATTTACTTGTTAAAAATGCGGGGAATTTAAAACTTTTTCCTAACGAGTGCAAGTGATAAAGCAGTTCATACATGTGCATATCAAAGTGTGTTTATATGCATAAGGAATGTAATAAGACACGAGAGTTGATTTCAAAATGATGGGTGACTATATCACTCCTCTCAAAAGTAAGGTGTACAAGTCAAAAAAAACTATACATGATCAACTGAAATAAAATCCTAAGGCCTATGGAGATCTGCCTCTCAATACCCAAAGGCTTTCTCTTTGCCTTTATCCCCAGCCCGGTCCTTCACACCGAACGTCGATGGATTTGAAAAATAAGAAGTAAAGCAACTGTGAGAAAATGTCTCAGTAAGCAACACATGCATGCACGAGAAAACGCAATTTAGGCATATATCAATCGATTAAATCATGACATGTGGTTTATTTGAAATCATAAATCAATTATCACAGTTTAGTGCCATACAAATTGGTGCATGCTTGTGCGTTAGTTTACAGTTAATGCATTTACTACAATCTTTCATCCAATCTCACAATTGGTTATGCAGGTGATTTGGTATCTAACTATACATCATCAATATGTCCGTCTAGCTTCACCGATTACCTGCGATGGCTAGGCAGCTACGCCGATCTCACATGACGTAGGCATCTAATACTCTGGTTACATATGTCGTATAATTATCCATAGATGATTACCCAATAGTACTTGGAGTGGTATCACAATACCATCGAAAACATCAATCACAACACATATCCGTCTAGCTTCACCGATTACACATGGTGGCTAGGCATCTACACCGAATTACCCATGATGTAGGCATCCATTGCTGATTACACATAGCACATGGGCATCGGCCACTGATTACACGTGGTGCCGGAATGACACATATACATCCCTTGCTGATTACACATAGCAAATGGGCATCGGCCACCGATTACACGTGGTGCCGGAACAATATATACATATACATCCATTGCTGATTACACATACCGAATGGGCATCGGCCACCATTCACATGGTGCCGGAACAATGCAGTGTAATATGAACAATAACCATGACACTTGGTCATAAAACAATGTGTATAAACAATACTAATTGTATAATATGGACAATAGATTTAAGTTTTAGAAAAATAAATATGAAATTCGGAATTCTATCAAAAATTGAGATTTGAAGAATTTACATGAGCGCTAGACACACGGCTCGAGCACCCATGTTAAGCGCCAGTTATATTTTTCTTAGTTTCTAGACCGCTAGATAGACCGCTTGAGCAATCTGTTGAGCGCCTATTGAATAGGTTAATTTGTGAGACCACTTGACACCAAGGGTTGAGCGATCTGTTGAACGCCCAACCCAGTTTCTAATTTTCAGGAAATTAACCCATATTTTGACTATAAAATGATTTCTAGACGAATTCAACACATGTATAAAAAAGATTTTGGTGTATAGAAATTGTTTTCAATGGTCGAATAATTTTATAAAAATTATACAAGATTTTGGGTATGTTCTACTGAAATAGCTCAAGTTTTGGTTCCAAGAGGGAAATTATATTTATATTTGATTCTTTGTGAATTGGTTGATTTCTATAGTTGCAAAAGTATGTTTTGAAGATGTTTTAAGTTTTGGAACAGTAAGAAAATATTTTTCTATAGATTTGGGTAGATTAAGCCTATTTCTCAGATTTTGAAAATTTTGTGTAAAATTGGTTTTCTCCATGATGGAGAGTATTTCTCTTATTCTTTCATGTACCTCAACTAGATGATGGCACGTGAGCTGTTATCGGCCGTGTTTTAAACCAATTAATGGCAAACATGTGAGTTATTGTCGGCTGTATTTTAAGCTAATTAATGGCGAACACATGAGCTGTTATTGACCTTGTCTTTAGCCAATTATTGACATTGATATTGACCATGAGGGTCATAAATACTAATTATTTTTCCATGAGGGCAGTGAACATAATTTAAGTGATTTTGCCAAAAAGGCACTATTGACATTGATAATTGGCCATGAGGGCTATGAATTCTTTGCCATGTGGGCATTATACTTATATTTGGTCATGGGGACCCATGTTTTGATTTGATTTGTGTCTTAGTGGGCATAGCTTGTTATGGATCCATAGTTTAGCTAGTAGTGAAGTTTGTCTTCTTTGTAAGGATTAAGTGTAGTTCCTTTATGCATTTCCTCCATGATGGATAGGCCTTCCATGAGGGATGAGCTGCAACAATTTCAACTTCCACCATGAGGGTGATGTCTTAAATTCCACTAAGAGGGTGATGATATGGCCGGATATGTTGCAGTTTGTTCTTAGACTAGATTTGGTGGGACTAGGTCTTGACCTTTCAAGTTGTCATATTTCACGAGTCCTATGATGTCACATCTATTTGGTTTGGATTGACTCTCATGATGAGATTGATTGTATTGTTTGAATTTGATTTGTTTTGGAAAATATTCATTAAGTGATTATTGTTTATAGATTGTGATTAGCTGGATTTATTATTTAATTCTTATATCTCATGAAAAGTATTTTGATAGCAACATGTGGACCGTTTTTATTCATGCATGTTGCTACTTACTGGGATTTTATCTCACCCCGTGTTTTTAATGTTTTGTTTTCAGATATGCTTGGAGAAGATGAACATTGGGGATCTTGAGGGTATCGCTATTGGTTTAAAATAATGCCCTGTAGCTTGTAGAATTATTATTATTTTTTTATAATTGTTGGTTAATTGGTTAGGTTGACTTCTAGTTCAAATTGGAGGATTGTCATTATGATAGTGAGTTGAGATTTGTAGTTGCCTTTTAATATTCAAATCTGATGTATATACAATTGGGAGTTTATTTTGAAGTCTTCCGTTGTTATTGAAATATTATAAAGTTGTTTAAAATTTGGCATACTCCGATATGCAAGCATTGATTAATTATGGAATTTTATTTTGTTTTGGGCCATACAAATAGCACTTTGGGTTTGGATTATTCATAAGAAATATATCCAAATTCGAGGCGCTACAATATCAATTATATGGTTACAAAAAATCAGAAATGTTTGCATTAATTTCACTGAAATTTATACTTTCAACGGATGATCTTGATCTTCCATGAAAGACAAGTGAGACACTAGTCATGGTAAAAAAAAAAGGCCAAATAACCGATTTTAGTATTGATAGGAGCCTTGTTGCCCATTGAAGCTTTATACAGCATTAGCCATGAAGGATTGGAGGACTCTGTGCTCCATACATTTGTGTAAGCACCTCATTTTTTCACCCCTCTAAAAAGCCAAAAAGAAAACCCTAAAAGACAGGTCAAACACAAAGGAGTAGAAGTTGACTTTCTAGCCAAGCTTGAATTGATTGTCATACCCATATCCCAATGAATAGGAAATCCTAACACGGTTCTAACGTAACTAAGTTTGCATGAATCGGAGTCCAAATGAAGAAGATATGAGCAAAACAGTCTCAAGGGCAAAATTGTAATTAAATGTAGAAAGCCTATACATGTGGCCACACTTGCCACGTGGCAAAATAAAGTACAAAAAAATAGAATAGGGAAGAGACAAATAAAAAAGAAAGAAGTTCCTTAAAGTCAACTTGGAAGAGAAGGAAGAAGATCAAAACAGTTGTCCAAGTCTTCACGGCTGCTCAAGGCAACCTCAAAGGACTTTTCTCACTTCAAGGTAAGTTCCTTGTCTTGATTTGGATAACATATGCGAGTTTCAATTGAATATGAGCATTTTTGGCAAGAGCATGCTTTAACTTTATAGTTCCTTCTCTCCATTCTCTTTCTTTCCCGTAACTTTTGATGTTTAAGCTCCTTAAGAACACTAATATTATGGCATTTCATGATGATGAACGTACATGTAAGACCCTAGATTTTCTAATAATAATTAAGGCATAAATAAATAAAAGAAAATATGGGTATGAATAAAGTGGAAATAAAATAATGGAAATTTAGAGGATTGATAATTTTAATAAACAAGAATATTAAAATAAAAGAGAACCAAATTAGGATGATAAAAAGGGTATTTTAGTAAATTCCAAAAGGACAAATTAATAAATTAAATCATTAAATAATTAATAGAATTGGAAATTAGAAATTAAAATTTAGTTGGGTTAGGTTAGAAATTAAATAATAACAAGTATGGCTTAAAAGAAGAAAAAGGGCAACTTGGTAATTATAGTTAATTGGTGGCTTTAATTTGGAGAAAAAGTGCCATAATAGGGTGTTTAGGTATAATTAGAAATACATATTAAATTATGGACGAAAATTCATTTAAAATTAGTGTTTCTTTTAAAGGAGGTAGTAAGGAAAGGAGAGAGAGAAAGGTTCATTAGTTGAAGCAAAATAGAGAGAAAGAGAGAGAGAGAGAGAGAGAGAGAGAGAGAGAGAGAGAGAGAGAGAGAGAGAGAGAAGACAAGATCTTAGAAGAAGAGTTGTTGCAAAAACCTCGGACCAACACCCATCAAGGTTAGATAGGAAGAGATTCACCCGTTGGATCGGCCTCAAATTTGGATGTTTTGTTCATGACTGGTAGGGCTACAGTCTAAACGGTGGAGATCTTATTTGAAGAACCCTAGGATTATGCAATAATAACAGAAATTTGGATTCAATTCCAGATTCAATGAGAAGATGGATTTCGCCTATTGAGCCAAGTAGCAATCACTTAAAAACTAGAGGAACTACATGTTTTCTGTGTTTTGATTGGTTTCTGATTGATTTGATTAGACTAAAACAGGTTTCATGGATTGGGTTGTTTTCCTCGACAAGTTTTCGTGTTCTTGAGAGAAAAATAGAAAAATATGGATTTGATTATGTTGATCTTTGTAGACACCTATAAATCTGTAATTAATTGATAAAAATAGGTTTAGAATATTGTAGAGATTATTTGGACTAATTAAAGATAAATTTAGATCAAAGAAAAATTACAAATTGGAAAATCTGGAAATCAGCCGGAATTTGGGTGGCCGCTCAACAGGTCGCTCGAGCGCCCATGTCAAGCGACCTAAGCCAGATTTAATATTTGGAGATTTTAGGTCTAAATTAATATTTAATAATTTTCCTAGCAAATTAATTATTGTAACACCTGTATAGGGGTTAAATTGAAGTGTAGGAACTAACGGAATTTAATTTGGAATTAAGACTAACAATTTGGAAAGATGAATGTAAATAGGTGTCCTAAAGGGCAAGGTTGTAGAAATAGTGGATTAGATCTAGTTAAACAAAATTTTGGGGATTAGAACCAACTCTTAAGCTTCAATATGGGTCTATGTGAACTGTTGGAATTGAAAGATAACAGAAATTACAAAATGTAATACCTTAGGTTTAAATATAGATGTTGAGCATTAATAGGTAATTTAATTAGAGAAGTTTCAGTCAAGACTTAGGAACCTTATTATTACTTATGAATGTGAAATACAACTTGTCTAAAACTTACTAATCATGATCCATGTACGATAATATTTATGAAATCTGATTTGGAGATTTAATCGTGGTTTTGGATGTGTTTTCTTAAAAGGGTTTAATTTCGGGTTAATATATGAATTTTCTGTTCTTTTTATAACGGTTGAGTGATACTACTTCATGTGGTTTAGTTGAGTGTATTCCTTCTGCAGTAGAAGTGTGTATTCTCCCGTATTAGAGATGTAGTTATCATGTGTCTGTGTTAATGAGATTATACATGTTCATCACCCGAGGGTGTAGTAATGGTTATTGAGTTTGAACTATTACTTGTGAAATCAGAGATTGTGGATTTATGCAAATGAATTAGTAATCAATTGTATCAGTTTAAGTTGTGATATGTGTGAGTTGTGTCTAATGGGCATAGTTGTATATGGATCCATAGGCTAAGCTAGATAGTGAAGGGGTATTTCCTATGCGTTGATTACTCCAAGCTTGCGCTCACGTTTCTTTTGCGAGTGAGTTCGCACTGGGAGGTCTTCATGTACAATAGTGTCTCATTTTAGATATGAGTTGCTTGTGAGGTATCCTGTATGTGTGGATTAGCGGCCATCCCCATGTTAAGATTTCGGGGGTTGCATGTTTGGGTGGTACATGCCGAACTCTGTATTTCAGATATGAGTTGCTGGTACGTGAGTTTCGTGCGCAATAAGTCGATGTCTATACCTCATATTTCAGATTCTAGTCAGGAATGAGGGTTGTATTACTAGCTTCGTTCATAAGTCGTATGGTGGCGTAGTGAATGAAGAGTATCTATTCAAAGACTTATCTTGCTTCATGAGTCCTGTGATGTCACATGGGTGTTTGTGTATATTTTATTGTTTATGTTGGGATTGTTTACATGAATTTGAATTATTTGCCTTTGCTTCGATTTATCGTTATACCCTATGACTGTTCCATCAAATGGATTGTTTTATTGCATGCACCTTGCTACTTGTTGAGATTTATATCTCACTTCGGTTTTCCCAATTTTTCAGGTGTGCTTGGATAGATCGTCAAGTTTGGGGTAGTGTACTCATGGGTAGAATTGTGGTTATGACTCTAGAACTAATTCAGATTAAATAATTTCTTATTGTAAATTAATTTGTTCAAATTGGATTAATTATGCTATGCTTTCAATTGTACTCTGATATAATTAAAAATTTTAAATTTCTCATAAATTTTAGTTTGTTTTGGCCCAATTTTACTAACACTCTGGGTTTGGTTGTTGAACCGGATCCAGGGCGTTACAGTACAAGGGTGAGTGAGAGAGTTCTTGACCTCATTTAGGTCTTTTCCTAGTAAATGTGAGTTTCCCATTTAAGTAAAGTAGTTGCTTCTTCTCCTTATGTTCCAGATCAATGTACCCCTAATCCCCTATGTCTTGGGGGGGGGGGGGGGGGGGGGGGGGGGGGGGGCTCACATGAAGTAATCAAAAGAAGTTCTCTCTCTCTCTCTCTTTCTCCCCTATTCTATTCCGAATCCTAACCCTTTAATCCCCCATTTCCCTTCTTTTATTTTATTCTTTCATTATCTTTCAAGCATATGAGCTTCCTCTACTAGTTTGGTATATACATTGTTGAATGTGACCATTGATCTTAACATGTACACAATGCCATTAATAATATACACACATTCACTGCTTTAGCCTTTCATAAAGGGTTTTAAGTGATCTTTAACATACCTTGTTTCTCTCCATGCACACTTCATGCCATTGTCCACACACCACTGATATTTTAAATGCATCTCAGGCTGTTTTTAGGTTTATCTCAATGTCTCCCTTGTTGTGCTTGAGTGGGTATGCATGTGGTTTGGCCGTTTAGACTTAGACATATGCCAACCGGGCTAGCTATCCAATTTTGTCCCAGTAGAAAGAGCATCTCGACACGATTCCAACGCAACTGAGTTTGCTGGAATCGAAGTCCCAGATAGAGAAATATGAGCAAAACCGGCTTCGGGCTAGCAGTTTTGCACTTCTGCTAAAAATCCGAATTTGCTGCTAAACTCTAGCTCAATGGATAGAAGATCTCAACCTGATTCCAACACCACTAAGTTGCCAAAATCAGATACCAAATGAGAGAGTTATAGGTGGTCAAAGTTCCAACAAAACTGCACACATGGCAAAGAATAAAGAAAGAGCAATAAAAGAAAAAATCTTCAATTAAATAATAATATTTTATAAAATATCTAATTAAGGCATTTAAAATAAATAAAAAAAACCAAAGACGCGTGTACGTCTAAAACAAAAAGAAATCCATGAATAAAATAATGGTAAAATCATAAAAATCAAACAAATAAAATAAATTCAAAATAAAATAAAATAAAAACTGGATAAAAGCACATGGGAAATGCGCTGTCCCCATGAGTTGGCGGATAAAAGTGAAAGGCAATTATCATATTTCTTTAAAAAAAGCATGATATAAAAAATATTGACATTTTAGTCACATAGCATAAAAAGGTTCAATAATTATCATTTTAAGGATTCGGCCTTACTCTCCTCCCACCTCTCTCACTCTCTCCATTCTCTCTAGCCGACTATGCCCCTTTTAGTTCCTCCATTCCCTACTCCATCCGACCACCCTTCCTTATCCTTCCAACATATCCAACCTCTCTTAAACCACCCTAAATCCTCTATATACCCTTTCCCTTTCATTCTTAACCCAAAGAAAATCCACTTTGTGTCATTTGGAAGCTTAGAAAATAACCCTTGAAGTGCTGTTGGTGTATTCTAAAGAGTTCGACACCTTTAAAAAGGTTGTAAGTACCCAAGGTGAGCTTCTTTGTGCTTTTTATTTAACATATCTAAACATGAAGGAAAGTTGAGTAATTTTCATTTCACTTGTGTTGTGTATCCACTTTTTTAATATTGTATGTGTGTTCACTTCCTCTTTATTTTCTACACACTTTTGGTGTAAGCAATTTGAAGCATGCACACTATTGTTTTAAGACCATGTGAGCATTCCCTTCATCTACTGTTTTTTTGTATGTTTTATCATGAAATTTTTTTAGTCTAGTTACTCTTTTTGATCACATGAAGTCACCCCACTTGGCTTAGCATATGTTCCACTAGCATGTTCATATCTCCACTTATTAAGAACATATTTATATGCTTTGTGTGTTATACTGTTTAATGTATTCTTGCATACATTAGAATATGTTTTTGAGCCCCTAAGTGTGATAAATCCACACACATGTACTTTAGATATCAACTTGGTTCTTTAAATTATTTTAGTAGTTTCCTTGTGCATATGTTGGAATGTTAATTCTTTAAATTAAAAGAGACCAAAACGGGGACACTTGGTCCCTGTTTCTTTGTTAAAAAATGGTTCAAGTGAGGAAGGCTAAACCCAAGCCTTCCCCCTTCTTGTTTGGTTTTAAATCTCCAAAAAGAAGCCTTTCAAGCTTCATTTAAACCACTGTGGGCCCTCACAGATCAAGACAAGTCCAAAAACCCCTGGAATCTATTCCTTGCATAAAGTTGTGAAAAATTGATTTTTTTTTTAGGTTAACCGAAACTCAAGTCGGCTATTAGGGTTTTCAAGCTTAGCCGAAAATTAATTTCGGCTAAACCTGAAAATATAATGTAGCCGAAAATTATTTTCAACTACACTATATTTTCTGTTTAGCCGAAATATATTCTCGGCTACATTTGAAAATGTCAAAAATCAATTTTTTAATTATTTGTTTATTTATTGATTTATTTCAAGCCAACCAGGTGAACTAGCAGAGTTTCCGGGTCGACCGGAAACCCGAAATGGGCCTTGGGCTTCCAAGCCCAGTTTGATTCATTTGTGAGCCCACATCCAGACTGACCCACACCAGGATCCGTTTCAATAATGGACCCTAGGCCATCTGATTAATTACCCATGGGTTACCCCAATCCCAATGGGCCTTAAAAAACTTAAACCTACTTAATTGATTTGTATTTTTAAGTAACCCCAAAATTAGAATAACCTAATCCAATAAGGGTTACCCAATAACCCTAATGGGCCATGGGCTTAACTTAAAGCCTAACATGGAAATCGATGGCCTTCCAACGGGGCCCATATCCGACCCACTTAATCGATAAAATAAAAGATAAAAATCAATTAAAAAAAGGGGGATCCACACCTTCAAAAGGTCCCCATTCAAGACTTAATCAGATACATGCTAGATTAGAACAGGGTGAGTTAGAGTTGACTCAATAATTAGGAAGACCTGAGGGACCCGTCAGACCGATGGGGCCGACCGGGGTGTCTTCGAACTTCCTTAGACCGTAACTGAGAGCTTAGCCGAAATCTCGATAAGCCTTAGACTAGCAAATTAGACCAACCTAGGCACCCAGGTGTCCGCCTGCACCCCATCAGGCGGTGGCGACTCCCTTTCCCCAATTTATCCTACGGAGGTACGCACACCCAAAAATACCCGTGTGCCTCGCCGTGCGATTTCACCGTGCACAGATACCATCAATTAATCCTAAATAAAATGATACAAGTTTCATCAAAGTAATTAACAATATAAACCTACTAAAACTACGGAATGTAATAGTCCTCCTCTTTATAGAGATCCCCAGTCTCTCCCAGCAATCGTGTCCTTTCCAGGAGTAGCTGAAAACAAAACAAAACCGGAATGAGATAAAATATCCCTGCAAGTAACACATGCATGCTAAAACGTTTTGTCATAGTTATAAACATATGCCACGATAAATAACTTAATCCCATTGATAACAAACTAAACCCAATATGAATATAAACAAGTGTCAATAAACAAACCGTATTAAATTAAATAGTTATATTTTGTTCCCATCATTTCCGGCTTGACTCGGGAATATGTGAGTTCGCAGGCGTGCCAGCATCTATGCCAATGCAAGGAGTCGGAAACTTTTGACCCCAACACCAATCGCACCAAAAACCTGACAGGTTGCGATTCAGATACGACCTAGCCGCCTGTAGATTTGGAGGCTTATGATCTGGAGATTGCTGAGAGGATTGGGGTTTGTCCTCTAAGGTTCTTCCCCCAATTTTATGGCAATATGGACGATGGCCACGTTGGTGGTGTCCGTTTGATGTAGAATCTGTAGGAATTGAGTGCCGCGTGGGGTGATGGCCACTTCAAGGATAGATAGCAATAAAAATAAATAAAAGGTAAAAAGAAAACCAACAATATCTCGGTACTTGTGGCCTGTTTCCCTATAGCCGTGATCGGAGTATAGGGAGAAGATATCGGGGGCCGCCTTGACGATTACTGGTTCCAGGGTGCACATAATGACTGATCTTAGCCTTAGTTGAAGGAGTAAGCCAGATCGTACCTAGCCGTGATTGGAGTAGGGCGTATCTTCTTAGTCTTGCCAGGAGGAGTAAGGGGGATCTCCATGTGTTGTTGCGACAAGAAGCAACAGGAGTAGGGTGGTCTGAGGAGACTGGGATAGCTAAGTGTTGTTGTGTTATGTGTTGATCGAGGGATCTTTTTCACTTGCCTACAGGTCCCTATTTATAAGCTTCTGTACTTGCTTAGCAAGTATCCCAACGAATCCCACTTCCTAAGTCGTTAGAAAGTTAGACCCCACTTTGCACAAACATCCCAATTAAAGCAACTTGTCGGTTGGGAAGTTTCCCAACCGATTTCATGTTTAGAAAGTGGGGGACCCGACTTCCCATGTTTTTAGAGAGTCTTTATCCTATGGACTCTTTCCCAACAAATCCTACGTAATTGGGGGTTTCTTAGCGGACCCCACTTCCCTATTTTAGGAAAACTTGTAGCCACATAGGACTCTAATTTTACCGGGATACTTGTAGGCACATAGGATTCTACTTTACTGCCGGGCTATGGCAGGTGTAAACATTGCCTCCCACTTTCTCATTACGTCCTTGCAGTAAGACATGATGAAGAAGTGTACACTTGTCATGGAACTAGTCCTATGATGGGTCCTGTAGGTGGTAGGACAAAAATCGGCCAAACGATATTTTTTATTTCAACCGAAAAACAATGTGATCGTGTGAATTGGCCAAAAATTTTTTGTTTTTAATTAAAAAATGTGGCTGTATGGAATCGGCCACAAATTTTTATTAAAAAGTTGTGGCCGGATGACCACTTTGTAAAAAGATGTAGCCGGTTCCACTTTTTTTTTTTTAAACAATTATGACCAGATGACCATTTTGTAAAAATATGGAAACCGGATGACCTTTTGTAAAAAGATGTTGCCGGTTCCATCTTTTTTAAGAAAAATGTAGCTGGGTGATCATTTTTTTAGAAGGATGTTCCCGATTCCTTCTTTCTTAAGAAAAATGTGGCGAGGTGAACATTTTGCAATATTGTGGAGTCTGCCACAATTTTTATTTGTTAAAATATATTCATGGCCGTTTCGGCCATGAGCACAACAAGAGAGCTTTTTGCTCTAAGTTACGACTTCATCAAGAAGATGTATCTCAAGCACTTCATATTCAACACATGCAGAAAAAATTCACTAGCTGCCATGATGATCTCCCTTGATTTCGTCATTACAAAAACTCCGTCGTTATCCCTGACCACCAAGTCGTGTTCAAACCCTTAGAGGTGATCGGATCGCCAGTCATCTACAACAAGAACAAATCATCCCGGTTTGGGATTTTCCTGAAACACGACTCGAACGAGTCAACACTTAAATGGGTCAACGCCCCAGCTGCTTCTGCTTCCATTCATTGAACTTATAGGAGGTAAATTCCAGTTCCGGTACCGATGAAAAGTTGGTCATTGCCATTGGCTCTTACATGACTCCACCGGGTTCCATAGTTTCTGAACACAAAGAACCTATTCGCAGTGTTCTACCAGAAGTCCGGCTAAACTTAACGGCAAGGAAATCAAGTTGCCAGGAACTCGTTTCAAACATGAACTTGAAAGCCGAAGAAATGGAACCAGTACGAATAAGATATATGATTCAGCTTCAGATGCTCCTGTGTCACCAGGCTTCTTTCTAGCTTGCTCGGAGTGGGTTTGTTCAATCGGTATGTCAACTGATGCTGCGGCCACCATAAGTTCTTCCGTTGGTCTACGAATTGAAATCTTTTTCATCGAAATTGTGAGTGCACACTGTAACGCCTCGAACCCGGGTCAGGGCAAAGTGGCACCCAACTCAAACCTGGTTTGCTACTGTAACAACCCAAGTCCGGTTCAACAACCAAACTCGAGATGTTACGACGAAGCTGGGGTCAAATACAAACTAAGATTCACAATAATTTTAAAACTTATTAATTACATCAGAGTTCTGGTGGCCAATAAAAACAATTCTTTAATCAATATATATTCAATTCATTTTACAATCACATTTATCTAATCAACATGTGAACATTTATATCGATTACAATTCTACCCATCAAATAAACCCCATCTTCGTGATCTCTCCAAGCAACCTGAAAAATAAGGGAAAACGGAGTGAGATTTACATCTCAGCAAGTAGCAGGTACATGTAATTAGAAACAGTCCAATGTAAGCAAATAGTCATGAGGTATGCTATTAATCCACGATTAAGACGAGAAAATCAAGTTATCCATGGCAATTCCAAATAAAGCGATGAGACAGATAATCATGTATACATATCAGCAATTGGATGTTAACGAGGTAAAATTGACAAAAGCGATAAAACACGTGTCATTGCAGGACTCACAAAGATGATAAGTATTTGAGATGACACTCAACTAACTGCTATACAACTGTGAGGCATAGGGGCAATGCTACTTAATGATACTCAAGCCCCATGTAGCGCAGCTATAGACAAGAGCCGTAGTCACTGACTTATTGCGCACGAACTCAACAGAGTTGGCATGTACTACCAGTATGCAACACCAGAATTAATACATGGAGATGGTCGCTTATCCACATGTACAGGGAATTACCAGCGGCACACCGGGATGTCCCTCCAGACATAGGACCTTCCCAGAGCAAACTAACTTGCAAGGGAAGCGCGCTCGCATTCAACCAAAACTAAATACCACTTAGCTAACCAGCCAAAACTATGAATCCATATACAACTAAGCCCACTGACACAAGCCATGATACCATGATTCAATCCTTTCAATTCCAATTAAAGCTTTTTTCAGAATAACATATGCAATTTCCCAAATATATTCAAAATGAAACTCATGTATTATATGTTCGATAAAACTCAGAGTTTATGCAATTCCAGTAGCCAATATTCATATTGAAAGCTCAAATGAAGTAAATCAAATCTTACTTAGAGTTTTCCTTGTTAATCCCTTTATTAGAATCCAATTTCCCATCTTAACACCTAAGATAGTTTCTATTTAGGTTTTCTGTATTTTATTTCTCCAGCATGTCCTACAGACATAAAATAAAGTTTAGAAAGTGTTTTTATCCTATAAATTCTAGTAGTATTATTTATATCAATATCACATACCATTTGACCCTTCTAAGGGCAAACCTTTCATTATAACCTTCAATTTATTGATTAATTTTCCCAATTTAATTTTATAATTTTTATACCTTAATTAGGTCCTTATAAAGATACTAATATGCTTAACTAATCAGATAAATTATTGGATGTTTATTCGTATTACAAAATCCCCAAAATCTACAAATTTTACATAGAGCGCCTACCTCTACAGGGCTAGGCGCTCATGCAATTTTTAATAGAAATTTCTAGATTTACAAAGTTCGGATTTTTATGCTTTTGCTATATGTTTCTTTGGTCTAAATTAATCTACTAACATTCTAAAACATACCTAAAGCCCTCTAGACTAATTCTCATCAATTAAATACCATCCTATAATTAATTGCATGATCAAACCAAGTTTTCTTCTTTAATTTGACAAATCCATCAAGAATACCAATCATTAAAATATAAGCACTTTGATTCCATGTAAATACAGTTCCGAGTAATCCATTCAAACCATATGAAATCACAGAAAACAAAATCATGCAGTTCCTCAAGTTTTCCAAGGGTTACTACTTGCCTTATACGCTAAAATCCTTCTTCCATTGAAGCTTCTAATTCTGGACCTGACTTTTGCTCCCAAACGCACCAAGCTAGAGTTCCCCAATTCAAATCTTCACCATTCACATTGTAGTTCCATCAGTTATGAACAAAACCTCCAAATTTGAAGGCGATCCACCGTACGGATTTTCCCCGATCATGATTTGATGATGGCTGGTCAGACATCTCCATTAGCAGCCTTCTTCCTTTCTCTCCCTCTTTTCTCTCAATAATAAACCCACGAAAGTTCTCTCTTGTCTAACCTTAATCTCCTATTTATATTAGGCTTTAGAAATCCTAAACCAACCCTAATAGGCTACTTTAATTTGGGCTAACCCAACCATGGTCCAATTAAAGTCTAACCCATTCTAATTAATTCCTACTTTTTCTCCACCTTTTATTTTTCTACTAAAACATTATTAATTAAATCTCTTATCATCTAAACTCCTACTTACAACCTATTTTCATGCATAATAATTTATTAAACCCTAATATCACCTAAAACCTTATTTTCTCCAATTTAATACTTTAAATCTCCTAATTACCCTTTTTTCCACATTTGGGCTTTTATTAATTCCTTTTAATTTCTAACTTGTATAAATAAATTATTTTCTTCTATTTTTTAATCCTAGTTATTATTTAATGATCTATTTATTAATTACCCTTTTCTGAAAATTACCAAAATACCCTTTTAGGCTAATTTCCTTAAAATTCTTTCTTTATTTACAACTTACTACTTATTTGAAGTACTTATCCTCTAGATCTTCACTTTTATTTTAATTAGGACTTAAACTCATTTTTCCTTTTATTTATTTATTATGTGAAAATTCGGGGTTTTACACACACACGATTGGCAGTAATAATCGGTACTTCATCATAGTGACATAATGATTGAAAAGATGAAAATAATAGTCCCGGTAGCAAAGCTTATGCTGGTAAGCCGGTTCCGATTGGTTGGTCAGGTGGTGATCAATTCACTACCAAGATTGGTGTTGCACACTACAAGCAAACACTGTAAAGGATTACTGATTCACCACATGTGGACTCATTGGCCCTATATCACACTGGAATTGTTTAAAGAAAACCAACACTTCCTGCCAGAACATCACTGGTGAAATTGTTAGGCTTGAGGTTGAGGTAAACATCATCGGGAATGGGATCGATGAAGTAGTTATGAGACATTCAAGCTTTGAACAGTTATGAGACATTCAAGCTTTGATCAATTCTTTGGAGACATTGCCAAATATTTCATTTGAAGACAAACATGTGGATTCGCTCCAATAATGCCTCCAATCCATGCAATTTGGAGATTGAAAGGTTCAAAAAATGAGTTCTTGACATAGGAAATGGTTCCATACCAGGTCTTGATTTGTCACATAATGGTGAATTTGATTGGATAAAAATTCCTAATGACTTACTTATCAGAGATAACACATCAGGCATTGAGGCACTAATTGACCATATTTACTTCCGGTTACAAGAAAGATATCAAGAACCTTCCTTTTTCGAAGAACGTGCTATTTTAGCACCAAAGAATAAAGATGTCGATACTATAAACAACAAAATACTTTCGATGCTTCCTGGACGTATTGAAACTTTCTTCAATGCTGATACTAGCAACCCCATAGAGGAAATAAAAATCACCAGGATAATATGCATCCGATCGAATATTTGAATTCCTTGAATCTTAGTGGCCTACCAAATCACTAATTGCAATTAAAAGTTGGAGCACCTGTCGTCTTATTACGAAATCTGAATCCATCAATTGGCCTCTGTAACAAGACTTATCATCCATAAGTTACAGAGACATGTCATTGAAGCAAAACAAATCACAACCATGAGCAGAGGCCAAACAGTTTTGATTCCAAGGATTATCATGTCTCCTTCCAATGTTGATATCCCCTTCAATTTCAAAAGAAGGCAAGTTCCTCTTCACCTAGCTTTTGCAATGACAATTAACAAAAGCCAAGGACAAAGTTTCAAAAAAGTTGGTGTATTTCTACCAAATCCAGTATTCTCTCATGGCCAACTATATGTAGCTGTCTCACGAACTACAACACAAGAAGGATTGAAAATTTTGATACAAAATAATGACAAACCAGATGGTTACACCAAGAATGTTGTCTTCAAGGAAGTTTTTCAACAAATATCAAGCACAAGATCAATCTAGATATTTCAATCAAAGGACTACATGATATGGAAGGTACAAATTCTCCATAATAAAACTAAGCAATATATAAATCCATTCTAAGTATAAAAAAATTGTACAATATAAACAATACATCTTCTGTATACTATGCATGACTACTAAATTCAAATATGTTCTTCAAAAAATAATGTACCTTAGAAATTTCTCATAATACAAAATATCCTATCTGCCACAACAAAGTATCTCATACTGTTTACAAATTATGCAGATTCAATATTACATTGACCTAAAGGAGAAACCAAAAAAATAAGAACTATTTCGATGACATATGACAAAAGGATTGAGAATACAATTATACTATTGACTTCTTTTCCGAATTCAACCCATCAAAATTTTTTATGACCATAAAGTCTTTAAATATTGCTAACTTTTGTTGTCCTCAATTATATTCATAATATATCTTCATTTCTTTTTTAAAAGTTTCATAATAGGTTCTCAAAAGTACACACTTCTTCACTATTTACATCATTATTTACACCTTAATTAAAAACTTAATTGCAAAACCTTCTTGAAAAAGTAGTACACATCATTGAACTAAACAACAATCAACCAATATCTGCATTAGAGAGATAATTACGAAGGAAATATAAGTATTAGTAAGAGAAAACTAAATTCAAGAAAGATATAATATGAATTTGACAATATTATTAAATCGACGACAACAAACATGATCTAAACATTAATCCAGTACTATACTAAATAAAAAAAAAGTTGTACAACATAAACTACATATCTTATGTCAATTCCCTATAACTATTAAATTAAAATACTGTAAAGAGGAATTAAGAATAGACATCGTTCAAAAAATAATGCATACTCTCTATAACTATTGACATATCTTATGCACACTCTCTATAACTATTGAGTTAAAAGACATCATTCAAAAAATAATACCCTTTATAAATTTTGCTGAATAAGCATACAAAGCAAAAAAAACATTAGAATATAAACTGCATCTTATGTGTGCTCTCCATAAGATGTTTTATTTTGCAAATAAGCAACATAATAGCTACTTTACCGACCTACACTCTAAAAAAACGAAATAATACAAGTTAATTACCATTTTTCAATTCAAATATGTTTGCTACTAAATAAAATTCATATTAATTTTGTTTCCCCCAAGCAATCTAACAGATGCCAAAGATAGCTGTGCACAATCCAAGATGGGGTTTTTCAATAAAGATGCCATTAACACAACTGAAGAAGTTAATCAGGCCTGACATAAACGAGATCTCTAATGAACAGTACGCTCTACAATAACAGTATCTTCATAAAATCTGTCATTCATTCATAACTTTATTCACCATGCATTACCAATTGCATATAAAATATTATTATTGTAATAATTTTTTAATACTCTATTTTCAAATATACAGGATGGCATTTCAATCTTATACACCATTTCACTTCTTACATAAGTTTCAACCACAATGGAAAATCAAGGAAAGAATTATCCGGCTTCCACATATCCATACATTTGTCAAAGGAAACTCTAGAAAGCATGTTTGGAAAATAATTTTCATGGATTAAGAGGTAAGTTCATTTATGTCTAAATTTAAGAATATGCTTAAGAACAAATTTTATATTTACAAATATTTATCTGACCTCGTTGACTTCACTATTTCTTCATTTAGGGAGAAGAAATGGAAGCTATTATGTGGAATAAAGCAATTGCAAAGTTTCAAACACAATTCCAAGAAGGCAAGGTCTATGCGTTACTTGCTGTTAAGGTCATTGAATCTAACAGAAGGTACAGAATTCTTCAAAATGATAAGCAGCTACTATTGACTGACCAAACCTCTATTGATGAGGTATTCAATGAGTGCACAGAAATTCCAGAGTTAAAATACAATTTCACTCCGCTAAATGAAATTTGCAAGAAGACAATGCTAGAGCACACTTACATAGGTACTTTTTTTATTGTTTTCATAATATCTATATAAAATTAAAACCATTAATTCATAATAACATATATACTTTACAGATATCATTGGAGTTGTAGTTCACATATCTGCAATTCGTCCAACTAGCACTGGATTGAGAAGGGATATCATACTACTCAACAAAAGGTATAGTACCTTCTACTTTCTTTCCATATTTAAATAATTATTTATAAATCATGTCACCAATATCTTTTAAAACATGATAAATACAAAAACATTCCTTTTTCGCTTATTTCACCCAGTTTCGATCCTCTAGTCTTAACTTTGTGGAACAACTTTGCTTCAAATGAGGGCAAATATTTAGAAGAAAGCATAGAAACCAATACCATTCTAATTGGTTTGGCACTTAATCAAAACCGTTATCGAGGCATGATTTAAAACTTTCAAATTTTCTATTTTTAAATTATACGACTCGCATCTAAAAACAATCCATTCTTAACCTTTCCATCCATCAATTACTATAATAATTTTTATATTTTATTTAACATTTTTATCTCTCACAGGCTTGTTAGTCACAAGCACAATACATTCAAAGTTCATCATTGGTCCAACTACATATGAAGCGAATGAGTTAAAATCATGATAATTCCACATACTCCATAATATGCAATTCTCATTTAAACGCTATTTACAAACCGACACATTACTAACCTATAAAATTTCAATTCATCCACTAATGAAACAATAAAGTTTTTCATAGATTGGATTCAAAATACGAGACCTTCATTACAGTGGGCAATGATGTTCTCAAAATCAAAGAGGATCTCAACAATGCACTTAGTCTCCCAGTCATCTAAGGTATTAATCTCCTTTTTATATAATACTGTATGCATGGCAACATTTTCACAAACTAATGATATCCTATTTACAGATATACTACTATCCCATGCTGGCTCATGTCACACAAATAGACACAAGCTGACCATTGTGGTATGATGCTTGCTTACAATGTAACAAGAAAGTACAATTTTCAAATGGAAGGTATCTTTGTTACCCATGCAAAAAAGAAAATATAGATGTAGTCCTAAGGTAAGATAAACATAACATACTATATCATTACATGACAATATAACTTTCATTATATTTATAACCAGTGTTATTGTAGATGCATTGTTCATACAACTGTTCAAGATTCTCTCCAAGAAGCAACATTCACTCTGTTTGATAAAGAAGCCGAATACCTCATCGGATGCAGTGCCGAAAATGCTAAAGAATTGTCATCAAAGGTAAATCCAAATCTTATCATAACAAAATAATAATTATATAACAAATTTACATAATATAATAAATACGACCTCTACAGGACAACGACGTTGAACTATTGGACCGATACATTACAACAAGGTTAGGGAAGCCATAAATTTTCATTATTGCATCTTCCAATTTTCCTACTTCATTAATCAGAAGACCTTCATTTCCAATATGTGCAATTCTAGACCCTAATTGGTCATACAAGAGTTTCAAACTTCTTCAAGTAATTGAAAGTTATCAAAAATTGCCAATGGTATAATTTCCTTATATTAATCCAACCCACTCTCTATCTTCTCTCTCTCTCTCTCTCTTATCCACCACTTATATAATTAATTCAAACCAAATTTTCAAACTAACAATTTGTCCTACTCATTGACAATTAATCATGTAGCATCAGATACTTCCAAGTTTTGAACAAGAAAATTTTGGAGCACAAGTGTAAGGACCTGGTCAAACATACTAAATTAATGCCAGTAAGACTTTGACCAAGACTATGAGTCCTCAATATTACAAATTTCTATTGGTTGTGTACGGTTGTATTTGTAGATTCACACATACTATATCATATTTATCATATTGAGATTGAAAGGAAATCAACGGCTAAGATCTATTCTCTTTTAATGAAGGGAAATAGGGTTGAATTAAGAAGAGGAAGAGTCCCAATAACCTATTTTCGTTTTTGGGAGAATCCAGCCATTTTGGGGAAGGGTTTGAGAAGAAAAGTGCTAAAACCCCTTGGATTTGTTGCTTTTGATCAAAGCTTTATTGAAGGTAAGTGGTTTTAATCCACTTTGTATGCTTATAATGCTTAATTTCTCTTGTTATCATCATTGATTTGTTGTTGTATGAATCTGATTTTTTTGGAAAAGCTCTTGATGAGTTAATATGAATGTAAGGGAAGAATATTATATTTTTATGAATTATAAATATTGTAATATTCGAGATCATGTAAAAAGAGAAATCTGAAGTTTTTATTTTATTTTACGGTTGAATCTATTTCACTGCAAATTGACGTTTTGTGAAATCAAGAACTGTGGAAAACATGATGAAACTGGGGTTGATGAAACAACCATGATTGGTCAAGAATACTTTATTTGCTATTCCATTGACCGAATACTTTATTTTCTATTTCATTGACCGCACCATGTTGTATATTATAATACTTTATTTGCAAATTCAAAAAGTTTCCTTGGGCTGATGAACAACCATGATTGAGGAAGAAAAAGGAATACATGGCTTGCCTTGGATGTTGGTAAAACGTGAAGGATTTAGACAGAACTAAATTTTAATTAGTTCTGTTGTGCATTGGGGTTGAACTCATTTCTAGTTATTTCCTTTAGGTAAACTCATTGTAAATTAATTGAGTACTTGACGTGAATGCTTTTTGTTGAAACAGAGTGGATGTTTAGGAGTTGAACTAGTTCATAAATATTTTAGTTGTACAGTGTTGTTGCTTTTGAAAGTTAACCTTATTTGAATTACTTTACCCAGCAACTTTTAGGTTGAACCTGATCTTAATTATTTTACTTTTCATTTATGTGCAACTTTTTGGTTGAAACTGATTTGTAATTAGTTTACTTTTCATTCGTGTTATAAGTTGTGGTGAGATTCCGTCAGATTACGGAATGACACGGAAAGACAGCGTTATGACTTTGTGATATTTTATTTTGAAATCTGTTTCTTGAGATGAGTGTACTGCTAGTGGTAAAACTGCTAGTTCAGTACCCAGTAAGAGAATTGCTGGGATGAGTTTGTACTGTTAGTTAAAACACTAGTACAGTATCCATTGTGAATAAACGTTGGGAGATTTATGATGATTGTACTGCTAGTTGAGATACTAGTTCAGTACCCGATTGGGAACACTTGTGGGATGGTATTTGATGCACTTCTAGTATTTGCCACATACTAGTTAAGTACCCACAAGGATTACCGATGGAAGGATTGTACTCCTAGGGCATTACCTAGTTGAATACCCAGTGAGGGATGCCTACTGGGATATAGATATTGATGAGTACTCCTGGCTTATAACCTGGTATGAGTACCCGGTGTGACTTCGGGTCTACTGGGAAATGTGGCTATGTGATACTCCTAGTGTAAATTACTAGTCAGAGTACCCAGTGACCGAATGGTCTATTGGGAAGTTGAGATATGGTATACTGATCTTATTGTGGATTTGGTTTAATTAATCATTTAAATTTTTATTGTTATTGTTATTATTGGTTATTAGGTAAATGGTTCATTTTCATGGTGAAGTTCATTCTTAACATATTCAGTTAAATTCTTTTGATGTAAATTGTTAAATTAATCGTTGATTTGATAGAGAGCATGATCCTTTATATTTAAGATTTATGTATATGGTATATATATTGACTATAAATGAACATAGGAACACATGCATGAGTACAGTTTGTTAGATATATATATATATATATATATATATATATATATATATATATATATATATATATATATATATATATATATAATATTGGTTGTATTTATATTAAGTGGAAATTTAGCATGCAATCATATGGAGTGCATTAACTCCACTTACTGAGTTTATGTAAACTCACCCCTTATTATTTTACAGGAAACTATCATAACCGTGGAGACGAGAAGAAATGAGAAGTTATAGAATTAATGATGTTTAGTGGACCTTATGAACATGTTACTATTTAAGATTTGAACCTTTGGTATTATGTTTGACTTCGTGTAATAGCTAGGTGGTTTAAGCTTGGTTCGGATTTTTATTTTATTTATGAAATTCCGCTATAACTCTGATCATTAAGTTTATTAATGAGAATTTCATGTTTCGAGACGAAATTAATTCATAGGTTGCATTCGCTTACGAGCAAGGTTACGTCCGGACCCACGTGTGTATAGTTATACGCGATGTGTGGTTTCAGGGCATGACAACAAGAGGAAGAACAGGTACCTATCCGCACACATAATTAGTTCCCACAATTTTTTTAATTTTTTACCATTTCTATTAATTTTCTTCCTCTACATCGAAATGGTCATAAGATTTTGACACATATATTATTTTCTTTGCTGTCATATAAACAACAATCTTCAAATGTAAGAGACACAATCTGTTAATGATGATGTAAATTTTGTTTCCAACCAAAGCATTATTTGCCATTGAACATGATCTTTTTTATTTTCACAATCTCATTCAAGTTTCTATGATATGTTTATTCCAAGAAATAAAGGAATTTTATCTCTATTCTCTTATTTTAATCATAGTCTGCAACACTAAGCTCTTTTCATGACTTCTTTGAAGATGTATTCTTCTTTCAAGTGACAATATATGTTGTTAGTTTTTCCATCTTTATTCAACTTTGCCTAAAGCCATGCATTTATCATAAGCTCCCATTTCAGCACTCTATCCCCAGCTGCAAAGATTATTAATCCCCATTTCCTATTGTTAGACCTAATTGAGGTTTTGAGCATTTGACACTTATTGTTCATGAGCATGTTTGCTGACAAGGTTAGTCTCTCATACCACAAGACGCCTATATTTCTGACAGAGTTATACAATTCCTTTGCTCTGGGATTACATTCAAGTTGTTCTATGTTATAGGTAGAATGTTTCATTGCCAGCAGAATACAACAAACCCACATTCATCATCACCAGCACCACCAACATCAGAACAGATTGCCCCATTTTCACCATCTTCACATTTGCCAGCGCCACCTCCTTCTCTATATTTGCTAGCGCTACCATGTTCACCACCCTGATTGACATTGCTTTGATAATTACCTTAAAATTATTAAGTACAAAAAACCAGGTTCATGCAAGTTGTATCGTCTTATAGCCTTTCATGCCTTCAAAAATACTAAAAGTGTTCATAGGCATGACTTGACTCCTATTTCTAATTGTGAAAGTTCTCATAAATGCAATTTGACAACCATTTTTATGTAGAAGTCAAAGGAATTTCATGTCAATGTCATGGAGTTGTTTTGATGGCCAAACTATGTGATTCAGTTCTTTATATTGAATTATAAAAGGAATTCCATGTCAATGTCATGGAGTTGTTTTCATGGCCAAACTACGTGATTCAATTCTTTATATGAGTTATTAAATATGCTTTTAATTGTATATCTTAATTTATATACGATCTGTATTGCGATGTATCATTTTCTTTACTGTCAGAAATGACATACAATGCCCCTTTCTTGATGAAGAACAGGCATCTTTCATTGGGATTTTAGATAGATTACGTATATAAAACACGAGAAGAATGTGTTCCCAAGCAGGAAAAACACAAACTTACACCCATATAATGCTAACATAGTTACATGGGTGCCCTACAAGGATATAATCCTAACTCAGCTACACAGCTATGGAAAGGTTAATAAGCATCTATATCTAAATCATATAATATTCATACTGGATTTTGTTACCCCTTGGAGCATGTTGCTGATAACTGTGGGTTATGTATGTGTTCATCATGTGAATAATAAGTATTGTCATCACAATTTTTTGTTTGTGGTTGACAACTGTGGGTTATGTATGTGCTTTCACATTTTGACAACTCATATATTGATGGTCTCATTTGAGGTTGACCACTCATATTGATAGTTCCACTCGATGTCAGTATTAGCTATAAACATCTTTGACATCAACTTCGCAGTTCCCTTGCATCAAGAATGTTGAAACTTTAATCTGAATTTCATATTTTATATTCCATTGACAATTTATGTTTTTTGTTCAAATTAGGTTGCCTTGGAGTGATCTTTGGTGGATATTAATTTAATATTGTTTGAATATCATGTTTTGAGAACTTCATGATGAAAATATGTTTAATATGATGTTATTGGTCAGAAGATGGTCTTAATTAGTAGGACCCCCCGAGTCCTTAATAATGGAGAATATGCTGTTTGGGAAGTTACAATTTGGTTTTATTATTTTATAATAGGTTCTTTTTGTCTGCACATGTAGATTTAAAAAAGTTACAACAAGAATTGTTGGATGCAAGCTTCTAAACCTCAAACAAAACCATTAAAAACTGGTATTTAATGGTAAATAGCTACTGCTATGTGTCGGCTGGTACAATTTTGTACTGGCCCTTGCTTTGGCAGACTATGGATTGCTAGAATTTCAATTACTAGAATATATTCAATCCTATGTATGTATGAAATTTTTAAGGTCAACCTTTCTGATGTATGAAGAATTATTCCACAACTAGATATATAGGCTTGACAGTTTACTAATTTATATAAGAAATCTTTGACAAATTTAAGACAAAAGACATGAAATTCAGCAGAAATCATTGTATGCATACGTATTTTTTATTTTTCTTTCCCATTCTTTAAATTTGTCGTAAGATATAAATATTTCAATTTTTTTACCATTTGTTTCCAACATTAGAAAACATACAACCTCAACAGAAATAGATTCCACTTCCATAATGAAACTAATAGTACCCTGATATTAAAATCATTTTGCAGCAACTAGATTTTGTAGCAGAAACTTCAAGTAGCTCAGGAAATAAGCGAAGATGGAATTCACCAACTTATGCACGAGAAACTACTCCATGGTATTTTTCTTGCTTTAATTTTTCTACCAATCTACAATAAAGTTGCAACATAAATTCTTTTTACAACTCCTACTATATTTCTCAAACTCTAGAACAAACTTTGTCAACAAATTTTGTCCATAACTTTAAGTATACCAATACTTACAACACAACACAACTAATACTTGCTTTATTTTTCCACCATTTTTCAGGAACACTATCTTCCAAAAGAAGCTGCTAGTACCTTAGGACGTAAACGAAGATCAAATTCAACAGATTCTGACTAGAAAGATGTTGTTTTTTGTTGAACAATACAAACAAGTTTTTTGTTTAACAATACAAACAAGCTGCTGTTTTTTGTTGAACAAATACAAAAAATACCTTTCCTCATGACCATCTTATTGTCTTCATCTTTGATGCACTCATCCTTTGAATGCATGATGTACATAATTTTAATTTTTACTCTTCATTGTTTGCGGTTTGTTTTGTTCTTAAGAATCAGTAGCATCTAATTAGAAATCAACAGAACACTGCATTATTTGTTTTGGAGCATGGTTTATGCCATGCTCTCAATCTAGCCTTATATGCCATCGCACATCAACCAAAGTTTGTTTCTCATTTATGATTCATTTGTAAGAAAGTTATAGCTGCCTCTCTCTTAACCAAGTTTATTTCTCATTGATAATTTATATGTGAAAAAGAAATGCTTTCTTCTGCCTTTAACAAGTCCAACCCTTTATGCACCCAGCTTAGATGGAGGATAAAAAACATTAGTCTCAAACTTCCCTTTTTTCTCCTCTCTTTTTTCCTATTAGGATTAGGTATGGTCTATTCCTACAACTAATAATTGTATTGCTCTTGAAAGGAACACTTAAAAAATTTAAAAATGCTTTTTCTCCATGTGCCTCTTTTCAACAGCAACCCTGTGAGTCCAACAAGGGGCTATAAACAAATCCACCACTACCCCAATTCTTTATTATATCATAACAGTTATAAGGAAATAAAGTACACACGTATGCATACCTGAGTACACGTGTTTGTATGCATGTAAATGTATATCTTACTACTAACAGTCTGATTACATGTTCACTGTTCTATGCAGCAACTGACTAAACAGCTGAAAGTAAAAAGAGACGTGTTTGTTATATTCCACTTCTGTAAAGAGAAATTTGATCCTTCGCCCAGTGCACCAAAATAAGCATTGCCACTCTATGAGAATTGAGAGTGACACAAGGAGCATTTTCATGTAGTTAATGGCTTTATGAGAAAAACATTCTTGCTTTCTTTTCAAATAATGAGTGGAATTTTGAACTTTGAACTTTGAACATGAAGAATCCTAGAGTTAAACTTTGAACATGAAGAATCAAATAAAGAGTGGAAAATACATTACTACTAAAAAATGACTTCAGCTACTCATTAAAAATACATTAAACTTTACATGTCAAATAGATTTCGATCGTTTCAGACCCCAAGACTTTATTCTTTCATAAATATTACCTTAAGGTTTGAGAAGGATTGTTCTTTGCTAGTTGTAATTTTTTGTTCGTGCACGCGTTCCACTGTGTACTCTGTGAGGCCTTCTTTGTACTCGGACTATGACTGGATTATACATGCCAACTCAATACTGTACTGGTTTGGTTCTCCCGTAATAAGACGATGATCGTATACTTGGCTTCGCACATAAGCTAAGAGATGGTATAGTAGACATTGATATTACTCTAGTTAAATGTAGTCTTATTTCATGAGTCCTACTATGACTTAATGATTTGAGATCGTCACTACTGTTTTGATTTACATGTTGGATTATTTGGGATTACTGCTTATATGATTTGGTTTATTGTTGGATTACTCGCATTATCTGTGTTATCTTTACTGTTATATGTTTTATAATTGATCCATGTTTTAGAACTGTAAAACGGTATTTTTAGCATGCATGTACTACTTTCTGGGATATTCCATCTCATTCAGTTTTATTTTGTTTTTCAAATCCTAGAGAAGACATTACCAGGGGAGTAGATATTTCTAAAGAGTTTCCAGAGTACCGAGTGTGTTTGTGTCGATCCACAATTCGCACCTTTGCTGGGAGGTGCATGTGTGCGAACCTCCTTTAGGGATGTATCCCAACGTGTTATCAGGTGAAAAGCATGAAGGATTGCATGCTTTCGAGGGAATGGATATAGGGGAATGAAGAGACTACCTGACGGGGTGCAAGCAAACACCTCGATGCCTAGAGGGACTATCTAATTAGGTGGTCTACAACTTAAGATTCCGATTAAGTTCTCGGTTATGACTCAGGGAAGTCCGTAGACACCTCGGTCCGCCCCGTTGGGTGACGGGTCCCATGGGCCATCCTAGTTACGAGTCAACTTGTTTTAAGTCTCACCTATTCCTAAGCTGATATGCACTCTTTATTTTAGGTCAATAGGGGGACCACATAAATGGTTTAGGTCCCTTTATTTGATTTTATCTTCTTATCTTATAATAATGTGTGTCTGTGATGTGGGCCCCATTGGAAGGCCCACAGGTTTGCCAATTTAGGCTTAAGGAAAGCCTAAGTCCCGTTTGAGTGTTATTATTTTGAATAACCCTTTTTGGATTGAGTTATTCGATTAGGATGTGTCTTTAGGGATGCAAAACTTTAGGTTGGTTTAAATATTTTTTAAAGGTGGCATGTTAGGCTTCGTAATGGCCCAAGGGCTATCCATGTAGCTTAAAAATCCACTTTGGAGTGGACTTGGGTTAGCAAGAGGGGGTGCGGGCCCCGCTAGAAAGCCCCCACGAGTCCATTATTGGGCTTAGGGTAAAGCCCAAGTCCCAAAGGGGTCTCTGTGTGTTGGAACAGGGTGGACTAATTAGAGTTAGTTTTAATGTTGTTTAAGCAAGAAAACCCAAGAAATGTAAATTCCTGTGAAAAATAGTATACATCATACAGTTTGGTCAAAACCGTATATACCATATGATTGTGACCAAATCGGTATGAGTGTACGGTTTATATAGGAAGAAGCAGATCTTGATTTTTCAGGGGAGTTTCGGGATTCCCCATCTTATGTGAATCTGCTAGTGACTGTGGGTCACTGTATCGACCCACAGTGGCTTTCTGGTTTAATTTTAAGCCTATTACCTTTATTTTCTAAGTGATTGAACCAAGATAGGATGAGAGAAAAGCTTGGAGCCTCTCTCTCTCTCTCTCTCTCTCTCTCTCTCTCTCTCTCTCGAGATGAGTCTCAAATGTCCTGAAGTGGAGAACAAGTCCTCCCCTTTTTGTTTGGACAGTAAACCCAACCCTCTAGAAGAAGAGTGGAATGGGTAGGAGGCATGAAACGCCGTTTACTTGGGGTCTAGGCCAAACCACACATGCACTTGCAAGCATATAATATTAAAAGAACATATTAAAAACAATGCAAAACAGTGTGAAAATTAGTATGTGTGTGCACATGCTTAGTGATCCTAAACTAAACATGCTTTTAGAGTGACAATATGTGTGTGCATATGTAAAGTGCACACATACTCTCATTCAAAATTAGTGGATGTTAAGCAGATAACAAAGGAAGCGAAGCCTAAAGAAAAGGGTAACAGGATTTAAGGGGTTGCATTAGATTCGGATTGGAGAGAAGAATGAGAAAATGACATTATAATTTCGAACAACTCCAATGGCCTATTTCCTTAAGCCGAGATCAACAACACTTCTCAAGAAACCTATGCAGAATCCTCCACAAAATATGCATTAAATGAGACGTGGGACTTGTATCTCTCCTTCTTATTCGTTCTTTGATCCCACCTTACCATGTGGGCTTTCTTTTGATGAAGGAAATTAAACAAAATGGATGGGAAGGAGAAGATGAAGTAAAATAGTAAAGGACTAAACATATAATCTAGGACATTCTCACAATGGTATAAATTTTGTATATATTGCATGAAATACGTTGAGGAAAACTCACCTTGAAGGAAAAAGTGTCCTCAGATGCATGGAAAGCTTCTTAAAGGACTTGGACAGCAACTACAGCATCTCCCTTTGGTCTCCAAGATGCTCTTGAGGCTTCTATGGAGGTTAAAGTATACTTGAGGGTGATTGGAAGAGGTTTAGGATGCTTAAAGAGTGAGAGATAGGGGTAAGGGGGAGTTTTAATTCATGGGAGAGAAAGTGAAGAGGGGAGAAGCCAAAACCAACCCCCTGCACGGTGGTGCAGGTTCCTTTTTATAGAAACAGGCTTGGACGTCCCATCAACAATGATTAGATTCGTCCATATGGCAGAGGATAAGATTTTGATTAAATCTTTCAAAACCATACATTAAATATGGTTGTGTTGCAACCGTACTTGAAGTACGGTTGCAAAAAACTTTTTTGATCCGATTTGATTTTCTGACAAGATTTGCGTATCTTGAGACTGTACATGACATACGGTTGTGGTGCAACCATATTTAATGTACTATTTTGTCAAATCTTTTGACAGATCCTTGACAGATGTGCAATCATTAGGGAATCAATCCTAATCGTATACCATATATGGTTTGGCAATATACGGTTTGGGCATAACCATATATAGTATACGGTTTTGCTGGATCTTTGCAAATCAAATCAGATTTGATTCTTGATTTGACTGATGTGACTTGATTTGATTTGATTTGACACTTGGCAAACGCGGTCTGCGCAGTTGCCATGTGTTCAGAATTTCTACATTTTACTGCATTTTCACTGTTTTGCTCATATCTTCTTCATCCAAACTCTCATTTATGCAAACTAAGTTACGTTTGAACTGTGTCGGGATTTCCTATTCATTGGAATAGGTTATGTAATGCCCCGTTATGATAAGTAACAAAAGCAACTAAAATCTAGATCAAATTAAATCATTTATTAACTACATCATCAGAGTTATATGTGGAAACAAGAAATAATATCCACTAACAACTAATCTTTAACATTTACATACTTTCTTTAACTCATGAATCTAATTTACAACTAATTGGCTACCATTTTACATACTAGCCCAATGTTGTCGTCCTCGCCAAGAATACCTGAAAAATTGGGGAAAACTGGAGTGAGAATAAATCTCAACAAGTAGCAAGGTGCATGTATGAAATCAGTCCATGTTTATATAAAATAAGTCATGAGGTATGCGATTAAACCAAAACAACTAGAAAAACGATAACGTAGAAATCACGGTAAACAGCATACCACCCTGTAACATTACATAATGAAAAATAATCACAAACACCGAGAAGTATCCCGCCGAGTACACGAACTGCGGATAAAAAGCACCAGCCACAAAACAACAAGCTTCCAGCTTCCCACCGAATACACGGATCGAGGAAGTAAACCAAATAACAAGCAACCAACTTCCCACCGAGTACACAGATCGAGGAAGTAAACCAAATAACAAGTAACCTACTTCCCACCGAGTACACGGATCAAGGAAGTATCCTAAATAACAAGTAACCAGCAACAAATAACCAAATCTGCCCTGCGGAAATAATAAACCAAGCACCTGCCTTATCACAACTGCGACCCAAAAACCCACACAAGTGGAGTCAAATACATGCCTCAAGATCACAGTTTCAATGGGCAAAATAATCCAAGTATATGTAAAATTATTCAGAACTCAAAACATATCCAGATAGACCAAATACAAGTGTAGGAACTCTTAGAATAAAGTTTGGTTAAGAATAGAATTGTTTGTAACAAAGGATTAAGTTGAAAAGCCTCTTTGGTAAAATCTACCCAAATTTATTATAAAAATGAATTTTAAACATCCGCCAATGCAAACTATCTCTAAATACCCTAAACTTGATGGTACATAGGTTAAAAATGGATAAAAACAATTCCATAGTGAAAAACTAGGCTAAAAGGCCAATTTTCAAAATCTAACAGACAGGGCGCTCGAGCGGCAGTTAGGCGCTCGAACGGCCTAACAATTTGGTTGTTTCAGGGTTGGTCGCTCGAGCGACAGTTCAATCTAGGAAAATAGCTCTCGGGTTTTGAATAATCACATAGGGCGCTCGAGCGACTGCTCAAGCAGCCCGATACATTTAAAAAATCCGCAAGTTTATGAAATTCAATAAAAATTCCACAACTCAATATCCAATGCATCAAATCCATTCTAAATCATTCTAAAACACTTTATAAACATGTTAGAACAATTTAAACAAAATAAAACTTCATTTATAAATCAAACGTATCAAAACTAATCATATAACTATACTTTAACAGTTTTGGAGAAAAACCCCAAACAAACACATAACACCTACGAAAATCCTTGTCTAAACGAACATGGTTTATTATAAATCATCTCATAATATATCTAAATAATAAAACACGAAAATCATGCAATTCCTCCAGTTTTCTAAGTGTTTGCTACTTGCCTCATTACATGAACTAAGTCTGTCTAGAAATCTGCTCGCCTAGCCATTTTGTGAGCTTGATTGCACCATCTTAAACTCCTCCAAATCCAATCTCCACCGTTCAGATTGAATTTTCTCATGAGTAGATCAAAACCCTAAAATTTCAGCCCATTCCAACGGTTGGATCTTCCTAGCTCGTCGTTCGAAGTTGGCTGGTTGGCCATCTCTGCAACCCCTTTTTCTTTATAGAATCTCATCATTTTCTCTTCTCTCTTCTTTCCCTTATTTCTCCAAGCCCAAGCATGAATTTCCCTCTCCTTTCTCCTTATTTTTGACTGCTAAAAACCCTAAACCTTCCCTAGACCTTCCTTTTTATAAGCTCACTTAATTAGAAGTCCTAATAGGTTTAAGAGACCTTCTAAATAAATTCCTACTTTTTCTCCACCTTCTAATTCTCTACTAATACTATACCAATTAAATCCCTCACTATCTAAACTCTTCTTTCTAGATAATTTTCGTGCATATTTAATTCCTTATTTTAAAATATTATTAAAACACCCCAAAGCTCCTCTTATCCCCAAATTTAAGGCTCCTTATAAACCATAATCACCAATGTACCATTTTTCCTACTTTTAAGCCACAATTTGCTATTTAAATTCAAACCTAACCCAAATTAAATCTAGTTAAATATTTTAAGTCTAATAATTATTTAATTACTCAATATATTAATTTGGCTAATTGGAAAATGACTAAAATACCCTTTCCTTGTAATTCCATATTTAACCTTTGGATCTTTTTCTAAAAATTCTCCTTTTTATTCTTCACATCAATCTTAACTATATAATGCACTGGGATTAATACATATCTTCTCCAATCCTTTATATTTAATTTACTCTCCCAATTTACCTAAATCATCCTTTTTTTCTAATTAATTTGGAGTTACTATTTAATTTCCTAATTACTCAAAATTATTGTTTATTCATTTAACTACTAATATCTCTTGGATTATATTATTATTCCTCCAATACCTAAATTAAATCTTAACTTCTCTATATATTTAGGCTTATTTATTTTATTTTATTTTTAGGAAAATCCAGGGTTTTACAGGTTATGGTGATCAAATTAAGCTCAAGCAGAAAGTCAACTTCTGCTCCTTGGGGTTTGACCTGTCTTTTAGGGTTTCACTTCTGGCTTTTAGAGGGGGTGCAAAAATGAAGTGCTTACACCGAGCTGAGAACAACTACGTGGAGTAGTAATGATATTGTCTTTTAGACTTTTATTTTGATTGTATTAAGATTGTGAGTGGATATTCAGATTTGATATTATTTCATATGGACAATGATTGGATTTGTAGTTGACTCTGATATATTGATTCTATGATATGATATATGTTCATTTCATGCTTTCCTTTACTCTGATATAGATCATGTAATCAAATTAACTCTTCGGAAATGAGTTACTTACGTAACTCGGATCTGGGGCGTTACACCACCGCTCAAGCTGTATATCAGGTGTCCAAAGAAAAGTTAACCAACACTCATACGTTGGATCACGCATTAAACAATTTACACATTGTCTCTTGAGCATTATTTAGAGCTACCAAAAACAATTCTTAGGTTTCAAAAATAAGAACGGCACAGGTGGTAGCGCTAGATGTAGCGCTTGAGCATTCATCGAGCGTGTGTTCAAAAATTTCCAGATTTGGGATTTTAAGCAATTTAACCTAATTTTCTCCAATTTCATTGATTATAACAAGTTTTTAAGCGTCCAATATCAATATCCTAACTATCTTTATGCATCAATTTCACCCGGATTAAAATATGACTATCTCATCATTGAAATCTTAAAGTTTCTAGTTTAGGCTTCATGCCAAGAATAGGTTTTCAATCAAACAATCAAGCACTCATGCAAATAAGCCTAGCTAGTAACATGTTTCTAGCCATGTTTGAAGCAAAACCCATGAGTAAGAACAAAGTTTTATTTATGGAATAGAATTTTCACATCTATCATGCATACTTACTATGGATTTCATACAATCATGCTAAAAATCAATGATTCACAATTTAGATCATGGATTCTACACATATTCATCATAAAATCACTATTTTACATTATCTCATACTTCGAGAAATTTTAAAAAATATATTTAGGTATAAATTCATTAGTTATAGTTCTATAAACAACTTGAAATCTATAGATCAACCTACCTCAATGCTTTATGTGCTTTTGTTGCCGAATTCTCTTGAATTTGATCACCAAAACCTTTCATATGCTCCCTCTAGACCACACGTCCAGAACTCTCTAGGGTTTCCTCAAAATCATCACACACCCAAGTCAATAAGGAATAATAAAAAGTCCTATTTTAAATTTAAAGTTAGTATTTATACTAGGGTTTTATTTTATTTATTTATTATCATACCCCAAATCCGTAGAAAACTTGGGCTAAGTTCACCTCTTGTAATTTTAATGAGTTAGGCTAACCTGCTTAACTTTTAATTATTTGTTTTAATTTAAATTATAAATTTTGTTTTACACTTTTTAAAACTTGAAGGTGTTACACACCCCTCCCCACCAATACCAGCACCACGACGTCTACAACCCACCACCACCGCCCACCATCCACCTCCTTAGTACCCCACAACCATCACCACCTACGACCTCAACAACACCACCATTGCTAACACAACGCCATGGCCTACAACCATCCGACCACTACCCCCACCATCACCCACGACCACCTGCCACCACCTTAACAGCACCTCCCACCCCCCCCCCCCCCCCCCCCCCCCCCCCCCCAAACATTTACTGCCTCCGCCCCCTCACTACCACCCATTATCAGCCCACCACAATCACCCACCATCACCACCACCCCTACCAGCACCCTCCCACTCCCACTCACCCACCACCATCATCCCCCAACACATGATCTTATTAAATCTATTTTTTTTTCTTTCAATTTCTCATCTCATCCAAACACCATATAATAAAACAAAATCAGTATTTTTCTTCTCTTCGCTTCCGTTTTAGGTTTCTTTTCTTTCTCCCCAAATCCAAAACTCCAAACATAGCTTAAAGGAGGATTAAAACAAAAAAGAAGGGATGGAGATAATGAACGGAGCCAAGAAAATGGGAGCTTCGTCTTGATTGGTGCACATTCCTGTTCATGCGTGTCATCGACAAAACTCCAATTAGTCCCAACATTGGCAAGGCGGCGACAAGCGTTTCCTTCTTGGAAATCTCGTTCGTGAATAGTTGTTTTGCCTAGCTTCTTCCTTCCAATCAATAGACATTCTGAGCCGATTGTAATCGCTTGAAATTGTGTCGGCAGTTGAACAGCGACTGCCACGGTAGTTTTTAATGTGGAGCTGCTCCGCGAAACTTGGTGAAATTTTCTTTTTGTCTTTTTTATGGATCGGCCGGGACCTGACAATGTCAGTCCGATCTCTAATCTCTATTCCCGGTCTTGAAAACCATGAACTATCCTATACCTATATGAAAAAAAAAGTTTTACCCTTCAAGCTGCACTTCTGTACTCCTGCTTCACCGCTTCTTTCTCCGGTCCCACTACCGCCTAACCGCTTGTAACAAAAAAGTAAAATTTAGTTTTTATTGATTTCTCTAAAAATAATCATTGTTCAGTCATAAAATTATTGGTAATCGAAAATTAATGATATTTTGTAAAATAATTATGAAGCAGTGTCATTTTAATGTTTATGAAGGGGTTTTTTTCTAAAAATGTCCTCAATATACTTATAAAATAATCTGTTTGTTATAATATTTTAATGAGGTGATCAAGTGTTTTGAGGGTATTTTTGGAATATGTTTTATGTTAACAGTAAAATAGCATTAATTCTCAATTATTTGTAAGAAGTATTACTAATTTGTAATTACCAATCACTAATTTCTAATTACCAAGAATTTAGTGACTAAATAAGAATTATTTAAAAAAAATAAAGGCTAAAAACAGATTTCGTCGGCAGAAAGTAACAGAGCATTTAATCCTCAGCTGCTTCCTTCCATATATGCCCTTTTTTTACCAAAAAAAAATCCCATATATGCCCTTTAAAATAGTAATATTTTTTAAAAAACAAATGAAATGTGGTTTATAAGCCTTTTAAATGGTATTTTACAAAAAATAATTGCTTTTAAAGGGTGTTATCTCACATGATAATATTATTTCAGAATTTCCCTTAATTTTTAAAATGTATTTTAAATAACTATAAAATACAAATGCATTTGTGTTTTAAAAAACATTTAAAAGTATATTTCAAATAACTGTAAAATACAAATGCATTTAAAAAGTACAATTTTTTAAAAAGTAAATGAATTATAATTCTATATTATGGATAATGAACCTTATTTAAAAAAATTATACATATAGTCATGGCTTAAATGAATTATAAGTTATATGTTTTAACTAAATGTTAAGTATAATGTATCTTATTTAATTATTAACATTTTAATCAAATTTCTCTACATATACACAAATTATAAATTTCATATTAAAATGAATATAGCTTTTACAATTTTTTTTAAATAATTGAGAATAAGTGCCATTATTCACGAAAGATTTATTCCAAAAATACTATTAAAAGACATCTTTATCTGTTTTATACAAAAAAAAAATTTTTAAGTGTTTGAGAGCATTTTTTGAAATAGGTCAAGAATAGTTATTTGAAACTTTTTCCCAATTATTTTAAAAAAGTATTACTATTTTCTAATTAATGATTGAATCTACATTGTTTTAAAACGTAATACTAAAAAATCAATTTATCCACTTTAACAGGGGCATTTGCCAACATCTTCACTGGATCAATGAGACAATTCCTATTATTCAATCTTCACAATACGGGCTTTCCTCTAGAGATAATTCCTACCAACTGCGATTGAGCTATGGAGTTATTCAATAGGGATGTTATTAATATGGGATTAATATAAAGATAAGTATCACAACTAAACAAAAAAATACAATACTTACTAAATTTTCTTATTAAAAATATTAATGAAATATAGTTGAATTATAAGCTAATGCAATCCAAATGAATTATAGTTGAGCCTTATAAGCTCATCCAATCCATGGAATTTGGTTTTAAATTATACGAATTCTAAATTTTCATTTCTTTTGTCATTCAATTATTAAGATTTCATTAGAAATTTTGGATAAAGTTATATTTATTTTAAAATTTTGAAATTTGTAAGCAGCCTTCTCACCTAAGGCTGACGATAAAACTAGTTAAAAGAAAAGAAGGGAAGAGTGAAAAAAAGGCTCGATTTAGGCTGCGTTTGTGATTGTTTAATGGAACACTTAATTTTAACTTATGATTTATTAAATAATCTTTTAATATAAGAATATTTTCTTAATGAATAATAAGTTGAAATTAAGTAATTAACTAAGTAATCCCAAAACGCATTATTGGTAGGTGGGGAAACATAGGCTAGCAATTAGTTTAACGCATTATTGGTAGGTTCGGAAGCATCGGCTACCTGTCGAAGAGTTTACGTTCACGTCTCAATCAGTGGGACAGGAACCGGCGGAGATCTTCCTTCGTTGCAATCATCGCAATTCGGGAGTATTTTACCCACATTTTCACACCCAAGAAAGAAATTCTCTTTTGGGTTTTAGGATTCTTGGATTATCCCCTTTTCCTAACCCAGTTGCCACCATGCTAATCTTCAAAACCCTTCTCTTGTTCTCTATAACAACTCTGTATTCTTTAAATTCCGTAGAGCCCCACGGAAATTCCGGTCCCTTTAAAGACGCAACAGCGTATGAGATGCTTGAGAAATTCAATTTCCCAAAAGGGATCCTCCCACAAGGTGTGAAGGAATACGTCTTGAATGAGGATAACACATTTGAGGTCTATCTTGATGGGGACTGTAGGTTTAAGGTTGATGGAGGTTACTCTTTGCAGTACAATAGGAAGATTACGGGAAAGGTGGGGTTCAGATCATTGAAGGAGTTGGACGGAGTTCGTGTGAAGGTTCTTTTCTTGTGGCTGGGCATCACAGAGGTGAGCAGAGGAGATAAGGATTTGGATTTTCATGTGGGATTCATGTCGGCATCGTTCCCGGTTTCAAATTTCGAAGAAAGCCCACGTTGTGGTTGTGGATTGAGTTGCAATCAAATGGTGTCAGATTCTTAAGTGCTGAAAGAAATTTCATTTATGGGGTTCTTGTTTTTTTTTCTTCTTCTTTGGATATCCTGTCTCTCTCATCTTCTTTGGATGTCCTGTCTCTCTCATCTTATTATATGTGATGTTACTGTTATCGTTATTTAAATGATTTATTATTTGGTTTTCGACGGTAATAATTTCCGTGTGCTTGCTGTAATTGGGTTTGATATGAGTTTTGTAACATAGATGGATTTGATTGGTAACTGATAGAGACAAAATTATTTACGCATGTTTATATGAGTTCAAATATGAGAAGTAAATTGATCTGGTACCATCTTTCAAAATATTAGCTTGCAAACCAAGTGAAATTGTGACAGTCTCACAGCTTCTCAGTGAATTCTCTTGCAAACCATGTGAAATTGCGACAGTCTCACAGCTTCTCAGTGAATTCTGAATCATGTAATTGTTTTTCCTTTTTTATTTAATCCATGTATTAGTATCATTGAAATTTCTCCTTTCATAGAGAACATTTCTTCCTTTAATGAGTATAATAGAACCTTTCAATTTGTTGTATAACGTTGTTTGAATGAAATAATAGAGTACTTTTTTTAGAGTAAAAAATAAATAGAGTACTTGTCTAGTCCAGTAATTTAAATAAAATTGGAGAGGCAGAATTTATATACAATCGAAATATATATAGCTATTGTGCTATCAGATCCTGAAAAGTGTACATAAAACCTGATAAGCGGAAGGACCCATCTATACATCCTTCCCAAGAAAAGCTACAACTGAGAACTGAAAAACCATAGGACCTGAATTATGTGAGAAGCCAGAAATGTGAAGTTAGATCCGACTTAACGTATCAAAACGGTTATTTTCTGAGTACGATACATTGGATCATGGAACATCTATTGAATTAATTCATGTCTTAGTTCTCAATTTGGTTCTGTCCTGACAATTCTACTATGGTTTTACTTTTAAATAGTGAGCATGTGTATTTGGTTCTGTTGACAATTCTACTGTGGTTTGCTACTCTTAAATGCGGGCATGCATACCTTTAATTCTTTTTCCCTAATTTTTTGCCCTTTTTTCTTTTTCTTTTGTGTCTTATCTTATAATGGTTTCTGATAGTTCCATGAATTGTAGTAAGATCATAGATTTGTGTTAGTGGTTTGTTAAAGGGCGTTTGGAGTTTGATCTGGTCCTAGGCATCATAGGAACGTGGCCACTCTAAATCTAAATGGATCCTCATGTCTCTAGGCACTTCTTCCCGCTAACAAAAGATTTGTCATTATGTTCCTGAAAATTTGGATCATTCAGCATATTGAGCAGTTTATTTGAATTAGTTTAAAATTTTTTATCCCCATGTTTATAGTTTATATAAATCTCAACAAAACTCTCTCTCACAACAAAATTTTGACGAAAATAGTTGCTGCAGTAATCTTTTTGGAGTTCAATTCCTCACTCTGGTAGGGTTTATTGATTTCTCCTATTGACCAAGGAAATTATTATTTATAATTTGCGTTCATAGCTTTTCATTTTATCAAGTTTCTCGTGGCATTTCCTATTGATATTTCCTGTTAGCAAGAATATTGATTGCACTTTAACTTGAAACACTGTTTGAGATCATAAAACACAGGAGCATTACATGTATAAAAGTGATTTGAAACTGACAAACATCAACATAAAAGAAAATACCCTTCATCTATTATTATTATTATTCATTGAATAAAGGGTAAATTGATTTAGTTTGGAGCTTAGTCTCCCTTGTTTTGTGTTGGGATATTTGGAAGCCGAGGAATAAACCATTTATTGAAGATAAAGGCATGCCTTGTGGCTAACATTTTCTACTTCTTTTATTGCATTAGTCTTCCATATCAATATAACAATGGGAAGGATTTTAGTTACTTTTGGCTCTGGTTCTCTTTTTTTGTTTTTGTTTTGCTTGGATAAACTTTAATTGTTAAACTTTTGCTAGCTTGCCCATCTATGAGTTAGCCCATGTGTACATTCATTGTGCATGGCACATGCCCCAGTGCAACTATACATTTTAATAATTTATTTGTATGCTTATGGTTTTTTTAAACTTGTGCAATCATTTATTATTTTTCTGAACTAATGCACATTCCTTTATTATTACCCTTCTTAATTAGAGACCTAGTTATGATATATTGGTTTGAGCAAATCCACCACTTTCCAAACCTCTGGACCCACAGTCCAGTTCCCTATTTGGTTTGAAAAAGAATTCTGGTGATAAAACATCAAAATGGAATGCTTATTTCTCCCTCTAATGTTATTTTCTCTGTATAAAATGGATTGGCATTATGATTATGTTATTTTTCTTCATGTATGTATTTTTAAAATTTTTTTTTTATTTTCTAGAAGAACACCTTGACATACAATTACAATTTGGTTCCTGATTTGGATTAAGTCTTACCTTTTATAATTCTCTTATTTGATTCTAAACCAACTATGTAATTTTACCCATTCCTGCTTAGAATAAATAAATGTGAAAGTATATTACTTGGAAGATGGTTTCTCCAATTTTGGTTGAGAACAATGGATTTATATTTGCTTGTCCAATAAATCACACTTGATTCATTCATTTGTTACATTGTGTAACATCTAATTCAGTTTCTAGTTGTCACAGATGAATCAAGAATAAGTTCAGGATGAAAAGGCCAAATGTTACGGTTTAACTGGTTGCTATTATTTACTGGGTTGATGCCCCAATAATAATTTTCTCTAGTATTTGACATTTACATCTAATGCTTGCAAGAATAGAATGAACTCTTACCAGATTTAGCAACTGTAAACTAAAGAGTGGAGGTGGAGAAATTTTCAATACACCACTTGTATGATTGATAGATATTTCCTTAGTGCATATGCCAAGTTCTTTACAGCATGCCGAGTTGTCCACTGTTGGAAGCAAGTTATTCTGTGGATCTGTCTTAGATGCAGAAGCTGCCAGACTGTGGTTCCAAGCACTGATAGCCACATCAGCAGCTATCTCTTGCACTAATTCAGTCTGCCATCACTAGAAACTCTACGAAGTATCAATTTTCAACTTATAAGTTTGGTCATATTTTGTAAATTTTCTCATCCACAGAAGTTGATGTTCACCTTCTTTAGACAAGCTATTCTCTGCTTTATTTTTCGTATGTTTCATTGATACCATTGCATTACTTTTTTGTTTTCTGTTTTTAGAAGCTTATTTGATTATGTGCACAAACACAAGATTTTTTCATGTCATACAGAGGCCTTATCAGAATGAATTATCCAGGGTTTTCTATATGATCAGTTTTGGTTCCCGTATGCTGTTGTACATCTCATGTGTGTATGATGATAGACATACTAGCATCATCTAATATATAGTTTAGATTGTGATCTATGTTGGCTTATTTAGGTGTGACAATTATAATGATTTAATTTTTGTCATACACTTGTTATGAAATTCATGTTTAGCTTCTAGGTTAAGCTTCTCATCGCTTCTGCAACTTGGTCTTTCTATATCATTGATGCTTTCATGCTTCCATGACTTGGAAGTAAACATAGAATGATCTCATTTCTAGGTAGTTCTGGTATTGACACCTATGAAATGGTAAAGCGAGATCTGGTCTCTAGGTCACATTTTTGGCCCATATGATGAATTATTAACCATTTCATGACCTTGAGACTACAGCATACTCCTTACTTCACATGTTTAGCAGGACAATATCAAGATAGACAATGAAAGCCCCAAGCTTATTCAAGTTTTTGGTAAGCATGAGGCTTTTGACCCAAACTAATTGGGATAAACCATTCGACTTTGATCGATTCATTGATTGATAGATCCTAGGTTAATGGGTTGAGTTCTGAATGCTTGAGCCAAGTTGTGTCTTCCTTTTCAATGGACCTGGTCCCTGTGCTGTGATTTAAATATGTTCATAGTGGAGTTGATTAATTCAATTCTAACATGTAGATAGCTTCAATAGGGTATTTGTTAAGAGTGCTTCTGTAAGGTATGTTTGCTCATTGTTTTAAAAACCAGACTTGGCAGTTGAATTGTGGAACCAGTAAATCATTTGATTGTTCAATGCTTCAAAGCAAATTGTTTTGGAAATCATTTTTACCATATAAATAGTTTCTTACTCATTTCTTAAATTTTTTTTTTATTTATTTGATTAAGAAAAACATATGTATAGCAGCACTGATTTGATTGTTGGATCGAATAATCAAACTTGAAGGTACCTTTGTACTCAAGACAATTGTTTCAGAGCTCCTTTTTTATAGAACAATGATAGATGACACCAACAAATGTTGGTGACGTAACTAGGTGGTGCTATTTGATTCGGTTTGATCCTGGTTCACGTTAACCCATAACTAAGTTGAGGTTTGTGACTTAAATCAGACCGAACCGAAAAGAGAACCGGCCTGAAAAGCAAACTGAACATATACGTATATACAATGCATCGTTCCCAGTCGATTATCACCATGCAATAAAATGCATCGTTCCCAGTCGATATCACCATGCAATAGCGTGGTTCGACCACCTCGAACCACATTTGGGTTAACCAAATTAAAACTCAAACCACGTTTGGGTTAACCAAATTAAATTTCGAATAATAGAACTCGAATATTACCGAAATCAGATATAAAATTAAATTTCGAATTCTAATTCAGTTTCAACCCATTGATATCTGATCGGATACAGTTCAAGCCAGATTCGAACTGTAGCCCTGGATAAAAACCATGGATGTAAAGCTCGGCATAAGCCTCACTGCCTCAGTATTGTGCAAGGCTAATATGCCGTTGACTTGATAATTCAAATATACATGGGCTTTTTGCACTACCTCGATGTAATACGAAATTCGCATCTAAGTTCTAGTATTTGTATTTATGTTCCTACATTTAGCATAATTGTTGCGATTGAACCCCAATGTTAAATTCCGTTAATTTTGATTGTTTATTTTTATTAAATGACTGAATTAACATTCCATAAAATAAAAAATATTCGCATTTACCCTTATATATCTTTTATTTTCATTTATATCTTTGTATTGTTATATCCATTACACCTATACCTTAAGTCATTAATATTAATTTCCTCAATTAATAATTATTCATTTAAACTTACCCAATCACATAGTCATTTGGCTGTCCGATATTTTCTTTTATCTTATATATGATTGTTTTTAGTCACTTAAAAATACATACAAATATCACTTCTCTCTTCTTTCAGGTACAATAATCAGTTTTCAAATTTGACTAAAACAGTCTTTCTCAAATGAGATTGAAAAGGTTGAGCTTTTTATTGCTTGTACACGGCTACAACCAGAACCAGAGTCTAGCGGACTGGAGAACCAAATATAGGAAGTGACACCAAGTTAATATGAGTATTTTAGTGAAATTTGAAAAAGCGCAGCCACTCTCGATAAAGAGTTGCTTGTTATCTGTCTGTTTGGGTTGTTATTCAATTAGGTTGTTAGAAAAGCGATGATGAGAGAAAGGTTAGGGAATCATGAGGGAAGGCTGTTTGTTATGGATATGTTGGAGAGAATATGGCTCACAACAATTCCTTTTGAGATTAGAACATGAAATATACAAAAACCACATTCTCTCTCTAAACCTAATTTTCTCTTCTTCCTCGTTGGATTTCTCTCTGTTCTTCTCTATTTTCCTTCTTCAATCTTCTGTTCTATATCAAGTGGTATATATCAAAGCTAGTGTTCCTTGGCATGGCAAAGGGAACCCGCACTCAGGAATTGAAGCATGAGTTAAAAAAGATTATTCATGAGTCTGAACAGCGTCAGGAGTTGTCATGTGAAGTGGAAGGTCGAAGCAATCAATCAATGGCAAAGATTAAACCACTGTTTGGTGGTTTAAGTCTGCAGTATAGAGAAGTCGTTTCTGCCAGTAAGTAGCAAGCAAGTACTACACAGTCTAAGGGAGAAACGAGTTCTAAAGGAACAAGAGTGAATCAAACTTGGAAACACTCGACTAAATTAGAATTCCCAAACTTCAATGGTGAGGATTTCGAAAGTTGGAATTTACGGGCTGAATAGTTTTTTTTTTTGAGGTAGATTGAACAACCCTAGTGTGAAACCCCAAATTTTTTGGTAAATAATTAAATATGAATATTTGAAAAGTTAATGATTTTATCTAAAATAAATTGGGAGATTACATCAACATTTGGACATTTGGGGATTTGTGTATTAATTAGAAAGCTCAAATTCAATTAAAAATATTATGGAGAATTAATAAATTTCTTAAAATAAATTGAAGATTTAAGATTTAATATATCATAATGATTTGGGTATTTTTTTTATCCATCTAGGATGTATAATTGATTAAGAATAATAAGGAGAATAAATTTGGAAATTTGGAAGAAATCTGACGGTTAAATATGAAATTATCAAAAGAAGGGTATTTTGGTTAATTCCTAATTAGCTAATTAAACAATTAATAGACTTGATAAATTAAGATAGACCTACGTTGGATTTGATTTAAGTATAAATAGTGAGATTTATAGCTTAATAAGTGAGAAAAGGGCATATTGGTAATTATAGTTAATTATGAGCCTTAAGTTGAGGAAAAAGATGAGTTTTGGGGAGCTTATGAAATATTGAAAAATAGGGAAATTAATTAGCAAGAAAATTTGGAAAATAGTAGTTTCTTATGTATTGGATTTAAGAGAAAATAATTAGAAGGAGAATAGAGAAAAAAACAGGAAAGTTTCTAAATAAGATAGGACTCCTATTGGGTGTGTATAAAAGAGGAAGATTGAGAGAAATTAGGGTTTTCTCATTCTCTTTGGGTGGATCCATAGGCTGGGGAAGAGAGAGAGAGAGAGAGAGAGAGAGAGAGAGAGAGAGAGAGAGAGAGAGATTACGAAGAAGAAGAAGAACTAGAGAAGAAAAGATCAAGGTTTTGGAGGCCTAGGATTCTTCTAAATGGAAAATAGTAACACCCCGTTTTGATTAATCATTTGCATGATTTTTGGGTTTATTCGTTTGCTTAAGATTCATGGATGTTTTGAGATGATAATATGTGTAATTTTCGTGTTATATGATGATTTAATATGAGAAATAAACGTGGTAGAATGGGTAGATCGAAATACTTCAGTTTTCATGCTCTATTTAGAAGTTTGTGATTAAAACGTTTGATTTGATGAAAAACTCGAGTTTGACTTGATTAGAATGATTTAATATATTTTATAAAAGATATTAGATGTGTTAGAAGTGATTTGAATTGTTAGAATCGTGTTTTAAAAGATTAAAGAGAAAATTACAAAAATCAGAATTTTCAGAATTTGCCGTAATTTTGCCGAGTGCTTGATGGGCCACTCGAGCACCCATGTCAAGCGCCCCGCCTGTATTATTTTTTATGAACTACCGCTCAACACGACCACTTAAGCGCACGGGTTGAGCGCCCATTCAAAACTTAGTTATTAGAGACCACCCAACAAGACTGCTCAAGTGCAGGGTCGAGCGCCCAATCCAGAATTTCCAATTTCTAATATTTTGTAAAATTTTCAATTATAAAATGATTTTGAATCAAATCCAACCCATGTACCAATAAGAATTAGGTGTTTATGAGTTGCTTTCACTGACTGTTTGTTTAAAAATAATTTAATAAAGATTTTGGGTACGTTATACTGAAATAGGTCTTGTTTTAGTTTAAAAGAGAGTTTTAGTTCTAAACTTGATTTTAAATTGAATTGATTAATACCAACATTTGTAAAAGTTAATTTTATATGTGTTTTAAGTTGTGGAATTGATCAGAAATGTTTTATATGCGATTTGGAAATATTGAGCTTATGATTTGGATTTTAGATGCATTAAATACTCTAATATGCCATTAGGCATTATACGGTTTTGTATTGCTATTAAAGTATGGATTGAGTCTGTCTAAATCAATGAAACTTGTTTTGAAAATTCAATCATGGTTTTGAGTATGTTTTTCTTTAAAGAGATTATATTTGGGTTATAAAATGAATTTCTTATTCTATCTCCTGCGGTTGAGTTGATGCTGCCTTCTGTGGTTAAGTTGATCCTAACTTATATGGCTGAATTGATGCTGCCTATTTCGGTAGAAATGTGTGTAATCTTCTACAGTATAGGTATGTATTCTCCTACAGTACAGGTGTGTATTCCCCCATGGTAAAGATGTGAATACCATGTGTTTGTAATACTGTGATTGAGGATTTGTGCTCTTCCATATATCATGGAAAGATTTATATGTCGTGGATGACAATGTGGACTGTTTCCACAATGGCTTAGTGGCCAAATTAATTGAGAACCTACTTGGTGGCAGAGACTATTACCTATTTGGTGGCAGAAACTATTACCTGCTGGATGACAGAGATTATTATCTATTTGGTGACAAATACTTTTACCTGCTTGGTTGCAAAGATGTGTATTACCTGCTTGGTGGCAGAGATTTATCTCCTTGGTGAGAGGGATTGGTTTATCTCCTTGGGAGGAGAAGTTGCTGAATTACCTCCTTGGAAGGAGAGATGGAATGATTTGATTATATGATATGGTTTTCTTATCTGATTGGTATTTGAATAATTATTTTGCAACTCATGAAATGTTATGAAAGATTTTATGTGAATTATTTTTCGTTCATGCATGTTGCTACTTGCTAAGATTTTATATCTCATTCTTACTTTCAAATGTTTTAGTTTCAGGTCTTACAGGAGAGGATACCACTGGGATAGTCTAATAGTGGGCTTGAAGACTTAGAGAATCCGGAAGTCAAGAGAAGAATATTGATATAGATGTTTTTATTTTCTTAGAATAATAGTAGGTGATCTAGTAGAGTTTTGGGAGTTGGTTAAGCTGTAGTTGCCTTTCATTTGAATATTTGATGTAATGATAAGAAACATATGCTAATGAATAATTTAAGTTTCTTAGCACACACTGATATCTTTTTGCTCTTTTATCATTTATCCTTTGAGCTTTTTTTTTTTTTTTTTTTTTTTTTTGTATCACTAAGTAATGCCTTGATCCAAGAAAAAAAAACCCGGATTCAGGGTGTTACATCCGGATAATAGGGTCAAAATTGCAGCCTTTTATATGAGGGAAAAAGCAATACAGTGGCATCAAGGGTATATCAAAGCTAAAGGTGCTAAAGCTTATGCCCATTGGGATGAATATACTCAAGTACTGAATGCTAGGTTTGGGCATCATGCTTATGAAGATCCTCTGTCTGATTTGTGGAATTTGAGACAAATTGGGCCATTACAGGAGTATTTAGATGCTTTTAATGAGCTTTATCCGCGAGCAGAGATAAGAGAGGACCAAGCACTTAGTCTTTTTCTCTCTGGTTTACTTGATGAACTCCAAATGCCTTTATGTATGTTTAAACCACAAACCTTAGCTGAAGCATATTCTTAGCTAGGTTGAAAGAGATGACAGTAACAACCCTAACCAAAACCAAACACAAAAACATTCACTCCAACCCATAACCCAAGCTATGTCCAGCGAAACAACACCCAATACCAACCTCCGACGAATTACAACCCTGCAAACATCAAATCCAATCAACCCAGTTTACTTCCTTTACCCAATCCACCAAAAACCCCAATTCACCAACCGAGACATCAAAGAATTATCTCTACAAGGAGTTTGATGAAAAGAGTGTTAAGGGCATATGCTTTTGGTGTGATGAGAAATTTTTACCAAGGCATCAGTGTAAGAAAGGAAATTGTATATGTTGCAGTTGAATGTGGATACTTGTGATGATGGAGATGGACGAGAAGGGAGCAATGAAGTGAATGACGAGGTTGCTGAGGATATTCAATTGTCCTTGAATGCCATGACTAGCAATTATGGTTCGCAAACTATGAGGTTGAATGGAATGTTATGGAAGAAACAATCGTATATCTTGGTGGACTCTGGCAGCACCCACAACTTCCTAAGTGAACAATTGTCTAAGAAACTCAGTTGCAATTTCAAAGCAACTGAAGGGTAAGGGCTACTGTAGCTAATGTCAAGAATTGGTGTTTTCTGCTATCTACAAAGGTTTTAGTTGGAGAACGCAAGGTCAAGATTTCTTTGCTAATGTATATGTCCTTCCTTTGGACAACTATGATTTAATCCTTGGAGCTTAGTGGTTGGCTACTTTGGGAAACATCACTTGGAATTTCCGACATTTAAAGATAGCATTCCAATTAAATGGTAAGGAATGTGTCTTACAAGGAGAAAAAATGGGTGAGTTAAATGTGATTAATGATGACCAATTGGATAAGCTTTTAGCAAAATCTTATCAATTAGCTTCCATAATTGATACAAGTTGAGATGTTGGCCATTAATGGGAACATTGAGACACAGATGGGTGACACAGAGGAGACTGAAGTTGATCCTGAGATAGGTCTACTACTCCAACAATTCTAGGATGTATTTGTAGAAACGATGGCACTACCTCCATGTAGAGCACATGATCATCATATTGAGCTAAAGGAATGATCCCAACTTATTAGCAGTAGAACTTACAGATATGCTTCAGTGCATAAGGATGTTATAGAGAAGTTGACTAAAGAAATGCTTGATGCAGAAGTCATTCGCCCTAGTCATAGTCATTACTTTAGCCCAGTGGCGTTAGTGAAGAAAAAAGACAGTTCTTGGAGGATGTGTATTGACTACAGGGCACTGAATAAGTGACCATCAAGAACAAGTTTCCCATTCCAGTAATAGAGGAACTACTTGATGAGCTAGGTGGTACAAACATTTTTTCTAAAATTGATCTCTGTTTGGGTTATTAGCAAATCCACACGCATCCTTCTTATGTGCCTGAGACCACTTTGAATTCTTAGTGATGCCTTTTGGCTTCAATAATGCTCACTCCACTTTTTAAAGTTTGTTGAATACTGTATTCAGGCTTTATTTAAGGAAGATTGCCTTGGTTTTTTTCAATGATATTCTGATTTATAGCAAGAGCCACAGTGATCACTATAGCATTTCCAAGGAAAAAGGATTAAAGACATCAGAGTGCACTAGGAACTATTTTAGTCATTAAAACCTCGATTTGCTATTCCATCAAAAACTCATATTAAAGGATCAACTATAATCTAACTCCAAGTTACTACTAGATCCAAATACTTCTATTTTAAGAATTAAAATCCTACATTAATATTCTTATTCTCAACCTCTAAAATTTCTAACTCTTCAAGCCCACTAACAGTCTATCCCAATGGCGTTCTCTCCAATAAAACCTGAAAACAAAACATTAAAAACAACGGAATGAGATATAAAATCCCAGTAAGTTGTAACATGCATGCTATAGAACAATCCATATGTTTTGAAAATCTTTTAATGAGATAAAAGCGGTAAATCCAATTTCAAATAACAAAAATACAATATAAAACTAAGATCTACAACTTTTGCATATAAACCAATAATTATTACTTAAATAAAACAAACATCAAACCATACAATTATGACATCACAGGACTCATGAAATAAAACATCTTTGAGAAGTTTTCCGAATCCAAATGCCACCTCTCGTCATATGTTGGCCGAGATACACGAACTGCAACATAGGGAGCATCCACTAGATACAGGGATTAAAGTTGGCATGTATAACCACAACTTCCCACCTAGATACTATGATCGAGGAATAGGATTGTTGCGATGTCCACAACTTCCCACCAAGATGCATGAATTGAGGAAGGGGAATACCGAGATATACAAGCTAAAATGCATAAATAGACTATGGGGTTATTTAAACAAAGAATGACCCACTTCACTATCTAGCAAAACTATAGATTCATAACAAGTTATGCCCGCTAGACATAAAGCAAACATCCCCAATTTCCAAAATAATTCTAATCGATTCAAATGAGCCAACATAATATAAAACTCACTTCAAGATACGTGGAGAAACCCAAAAGTTCATTCCAAGTTACATGGGAGAACAAACCCTCAATCTAAGATACATGGAGAGGTACCAGATTTACCTTCTCCAGATTTTCCCCGAGATACACGAGCATAAGAATATCATATAACTCACAAAATACATGTGAAAATAATAAATATTTATATTTCATAAACCAAAACCAAACACCGGTAATTCTTACCAAAGTATTTGATGAACCAAAACCACGCATTATCTTTTAATAAACCAAAATTGTTTGAAAATAAAAAAAATAAATTTAAAAGATTTATCAACATAAAACTAACCTTAAGACATCTAAGAATTTGTATTTAATTGTAACAAATCTGAAAATTATCCACAAATAAATTTGGCATCTTGTAATACTAAATGATTTTTCAATTAAATGAAAACTCATAAATTGCAAGGAAATTAATTTAACATACTTTTTTGTCAAGGGATTTAATTAAGAAAATATAAAATAAATTCCAAGTAATTTTTATAGAATTTTAATCGTATATAAGTCAATTATGTTCCTTATGTACTAGTAATATTCTCAACCTCATAACTTGGCCGTTTCTCAACCAAATCCTTTCAAATTTGATTTGTTAGATTCCTAACTCATAGTTCTAAAATGACCTATAATAGTTTCTCAAACTTCTGTGGTTTAATAATTATAGAATTTCAAACTTATCTTTACTGAAAAACCTGTGTAGACTAGTAACCAATAAAAATTACCTTAAAAACACTAAACTATAGAATATTACTAAAATTATATATTTAGGTGAAACTAGACTTAAAATCACACAACGTTCATGCAGATTACGTGATCCAAATCTTCTTCTAAGTAAGACTAAAAATTCTATTTAGTTGAAAATTATATCCAGAAATCTGATTGTTCTGGGTTTCATTTGAAATATGTGTTTTTCTAATTTTCTTCTTCCTATCCTTATTCCAAATTATGCAATAACATATATAAACCTTTCTAAATCTCCTTATAAATAAATGCAATACAACAAACTCAAACATCTCCATAATAATTGAAGTTATTCATGAATTCTAATCAAAACCAATGATAAAATCTCCCAAATAAGTTTGATCAAACTAATTCGTTAAAACCCAATTCCAAATCATGTTAAAATATTAAAACACTTCCAAATACATCCAATGAGACTATCAAAACCAATATTTGTTGCTCAAACACAAAATCATGTGATTTTCCAAGTTGTAAGTGTTACTACTTACCTCTAGAACACTATAAATCCTTCTTTTTAAATGATCCCAAAAGTACAACCAAGCTTCTATTAATTTTGCACCATTCTAGAGCTCTCCAAACACCATCTCCACTGTTCAGATTAAGGAACTATGAATGGTGAACCTATTCTCCAAACTTAAGTCCAATCGAACAGTGAATCGTCTCCCAATCGCATTTTGATGAAAATTGGTCAGGGAATTTCTGCACAGCTTTCTTCACTCTTAAGGTCTCACATTCTCTCACCCCCTCTCTGTAATGCCCTAGATCTAGGTTTAGTTAATAAATCATAAATAGGAAAATGCCAAAATATAAACTAAACCAAACATAAATTAGTACTTGTTTAAAATCAGAGTGGGACAATAAAAATAAATCCTCAAATAAAGCATGGCATGAAAGTAACCACCATCCAACATAAGACCATCAAATAATCCAAGTCTGGTCAAGGTCAACAAAAATAATCCGAATACAATCCATAAACATTAATCTCAAATCAAATAAATGTCATAATTCCCTAAAGCTATACAGAAAAGTAATAATCTTCTTCTTGATATTCAGGATAGTCTCCTTGAAAATCAAGCCCCGCTATGTCCTCATCTGGAATATATGAAAACAAAACTGATAAAATAATAATGTGAGAAACAACACCTCAATAAGTAGCCGTAAGGTAAAATAAATTTTATACGATTCGAAATATGCAATGAATAATCAGACAAATGAAAACAGATATAAGCGTAACAAATCACGAGTCTTGTAAGACTGGTGAAATAAGGAAATCTGAGATAGATCAACAGACTATGCTAATATGCTACCTTCACGACTTATAAGCAAACCAGCCAATATCAGACAAGTTATTCGACGTTATACAGAAGTGTGCGCACATCGATCAATAGCGCAAGCGGGAAACATGCATTTCCTTTAGGAACCTAGAGCGCTTTCCTTTTTCTTAGGGTGTTTTGGTTGGATTAGGGGGAAGTAGGAGTTGCCACTACCTAATTAGGTCCAGGTAGACTCTTGGTCCTAGATGGTCGATTTAGGGCTTGGTTTGCACATTAGAGATATGGTTAAGGGCTTGGTTATGGTTCGGAGAAATCCGTAGATACCCCAGTCTGTCCCGTCAAAGACGGGTCCCATGGGTTATCCCTAGTTGAATTTTATCAAGTCAACTCATTTATCTCACCCATCCTATTCTAGCATGCTTGTGGTTTTAAGTCTGAGTGGGGCCTTATGTTAGGTTCGGCCCTTTTTTGTTCAATTATGTCCATATTTATTTGGTAATATTTGTCTGATAGGGTGGGCCCCTTTGGAAGGCCCACCAAATTCCTAGGTAGGCTAGATGTAGCCTGATGTCCAATTTGGGCTTTTTGACACCCTCTTGGAGTTGGTAGATTTGACTGCTTTTAGTTATGTGGTTAATTTTTCTTTTAAGTGAGTCTAGACGATCTGTATGCCACTTGGTAAGCCCCACAATGGTTCCTTATTTGATTTGTTATCTTTGATTAGCTTTGATGCTCGGTGGACTAGGGATGGGCTTGGGCCCATCTCCTAAGCTCGCTTGAAAGCCCAAGCCTTTGTGAGGATTAAGGTGAGACCCTACATCCCTTAGGATGCGTTAGTGAACTTTCTCTCTTTTAGAAGAGAGAGTGGCTTGTGGCCTGATCGGCCTTAACCACAAATTAGGGGCAAACCATCTAGCCCTAGCTGAGCATATTTCAATTCGGGCTTTAATTGGGCCTCTAAGGGTATGACCATTTATTAGATTAATCGTTGTTTATTTTGCCTTGGATTGGATGAATCAGAATGGGTGGGCCCCGTTGGAAGGCACATCGATATCATGTTTGGGCCCACGAAGGGCCCAAGTCCCAGATTGGGTCTAAGATAACCTAAAAACAATGTCAGATTAATTTGGCTTGTTTTAGGTTTTGATTTTGATGCATTAAGGCACAAAAATGCACTTTTTAGGCTTTTCCTGGGCTGAGCCGACAACACAGATCGGTTAGCATGTATTTTATTTATGACTGAAATCATGCATCGGCCATACAAATAAAAATTGTGTGGCTGACAAATGATTTCGATCATATTATTTTGAGAGCTTGACCGATCTGAGTTATCGGTTAAGCATGAAAAACCATAAAAATGCCTTTCAACGCAGGGTTTGAGGATGCTGGTCCTTAGGGGTTACCAGGATCCCTGTGGGCCGTTAGATGGGCCCACAATGGAAGGCAAGATGGGGGGATTAAACCTAATTAATGTTAATTTTAATGCCAAAAAATAGGTAGCAAGGCTAGGAGCCTTGCTCTTCCACCATGAACTGAAGTTCAAGTTAATGGATAGGGACCTTAGGTGTCCCAATCTTAGTGCATATGACACTTCTTTCTCTCTCAAGGGGAGGAGAGAAAATTGGCTTGGTAGGCCTATGTCATGGTCTAATCGACCATATCATGTGACATGCCCACTCATCATAACAAAACATCATTTAAGAAAGATAATTAAAATAAGACATCATGAACATTCATGCTAAAATCAGTGAGATATGTGCATGCTTTACAAAGTGTTCATTAGAAGTAATAACAAAACTTAAAGGTGAAGAAACTAATGCTACTTTCAAGTGGTGCCTCATGTGTGTGCACCATGCTTCACATACACATGTTTGAATAATGACTCCATTCAGCCAGCCATACACAAATCAGATGATAGAAATATGCATACTTGAATGAATAAAAGGAAGCTAACTAAAAGAAAGGAGAGTGGGGACTAGGGTTGCAGTTGATTTAGAAAAGGGAAGAAGGGTGGGCATTACTAAAACCAAATAATCTCCATGAAATGAGACTTATAATGCAATCCCAAAGCTCTCATCCTCCCTTGTACAGCCACGAGCACCACCACTTGCCTCATATGGTACATCTCTTAGGTGATGAAAGCATCAAAATAAGAGAAGAAGAAAAGGGGAAGACTTACAAAGAAGGGAAACAAAGCATGTTTTTCATATTTAACCAACATTTACATATGTCGCATAAAAGACAAGGTAAAGGCCTTACCTTGATGGATGAAGGCCTTTGATAGATGTTGGGAGCTCCTTGAAGGCCTGACCAGCAACAAAATTCCTTTTTCTGCCTTAAGGTGGTAGCTTGGTATCTTGCTCAGCTAGAAGAGGGGTTTTGGTGATGATTAATGGTGATTAGATGCAGTTTAAAGGGCCTCGAGGAGGTTTTGGGAAACTTGGAGAAGGTGGAGAAGAATTTTGGTACATGTAGAGAAGAAAGGATATGAAAAAATGAGATATCCCCTTCAAATGAACTGAAAAAATCAAATTATACTTAAGTTTTTTTGTGACCGATCACTCTGATCGGTCAAAAGGACTCAACTTTCTTTCTTTGACTGAGTTGCAACCGCAACGGATCAGTTGTCAACTCAACCAGATTGCACTGCGGATTCACACTAACAAAGCCGGTGCCTCGATCAAGCCAACAAGCTATGAACCGAACAAGAAGTTCGATCAAGCTAGCTTTTACTTGTGACCGATATTGTTCATCTGCCACAAGCGTATCTTGTCAAATCTCCTTTTTCTCTCTCCTGGCTGGTTGAAATGATTGTCTAATTGGACAAGCCGCCCAAATCAAACAAAATCCGATTTTTGAATTTTTTATTAATTTAATTAAATTAATTAAGATATTTTAAGAAATAATATTATTTAATTCAAGATATTTTTGTTTTCAATCTATCCTTTCCATATTTTGTCATTTTGCACTTTATTTTGCCACTTGGCAAGTGTGGTTTGCACCTTGCCACATGGCCAGTCTTTCTGCATTTAATTATCATTTTGTCCTTTTGAGTGTTTTGATCGTATCTTTTCCATCCGAGCTTCAATTCATGCAAACTTAGTTGCATTGGAACCTTATCAGAATTTCCTACTCATTGGCATATGGTATGACAATCAATTAAAGCTTGGACAGAAAGACATTTCAAGTTCTTAGGGTTCTGACTTGTTCTATAGGGTTTTAATATCTAGCTTTCAGAGGGGTACAAAAATTGGATGCTTACAGGAAATACTCAACCAACATCATAGTGAGTTTCCATGTACATTCCAACCGATACTGGAGTGGATAACAAAGCAACCAACCGATTCCGAAGAGGTACCATCATAAACATGATGGAATGCCTATGACATAGAATTCAAACTGTGCGCACGTCAAGACGCATAGCGCACAGTGGGGGTAATGCGGTCTCCCCTTTCAGGAATGCCCGACAAAGCTCGTGAGGGATCAGCATATGTTCGGGATTAGAAATCAGATTGACGGATTAAGGGATTTTGGAGTTGCCACTGCCTGAATGGGTGCAGGCAATCACCTGGATGCCTAAAGTTTGTCTATTAGGTGGTTTACACATCGAGATTCTGATTAGGTGCCTAGTTACGGTTTGGAGAAGTCCATAAACACCCTAGTCAGCCTTGTCAAAGACGGGTCCTATGGGTCTCCCTTGGTTGAACCATTTTGATTATCAACTCGTCTCACCTGATTTCCTATTCTATCATGTACCTAATCGATCTTTAAATGGGGCCTCCAAAGTATGGCCCATTCTTATTTATGCATTTCATAAATTCCAAGAAATGAAGTGGGTTTGAAAAATAGGCTTTGCTGGGAAGCCCATTAGATACCATGTTGGGCCCATGTAGGTCCAAGTCCCTTTGGGCTCATAGTGAGCCTGTTGGTACTCTAGGCTTTATGTTTCCTATCAAATTTTATCAAAATGGGACCCATATGTCCCTACAGGATCCTCGATGTCCATATTGGGCTCAAAGAAGGCCCAAAATACAATTGGGCTCATCTTTGTAAGAACAGAGCCCAATGATGTCCTATTTCCTTTTTATTTTGATTTATGGACAATTTAAGGGCCTGTTTGCCCAAAGGTGCCTTTTATGGGTTTTTATGCTTTTCTTTGTCTTCTTATGGAGTAGACTTGGGTTTGGGCTTGGATGGACCCGACCCAGTTTGTGATCCAAGGTCCCTTCTTTTGAGGTATAGGGAAGCCTAGAATGGTGGGCCCTATTGGAAGGTCCACAATGAGTCCATGTTGGGCCCATAAAGGGCCCAATGCCCATATTGGGCCTCTGGAAGCCCAGAGGCCCTTCTAGCCTTGTGGTACCTTTAATTTCATTCACTTGGGCCTTAAATAAGCCCAAAATCCCACTTCCAAGGCTTTTTTATGGACTACAATACAATGATACATTGGACATGCATTAAAGCCCATTTTTGGACAAAGTTGGCATTTTGAGCCCCTTTAATGGGCCTTTCAATGAAGGTGGGCCTACACTTGTTTGTGGGTCTTTATCGGCCCACAATGGTGATTCTAATCCAATTAAAATAGTTTATTAACAAAAGACTATTTCCATTTCATCTAAAGCCCAATATGTGGGGAAGTTGGGCTTGGGACCCACATCCATGTTTGAACCAATCTTGGTCCAGATTATTAGGTTGGAGAGGTGGCTCTACACCATGGTTTAATTGGCAGCCACCACCTCCGATGGTGATGGTGGTGGCGTGGGCTCGGCTAGTCCCATGCCAAGACAATGTCGGCCACACCATTCCACATACAATATGGCAACAAATTGGCACTTTAAGCAAGGTCTAAGTAACTTCAAATTTCATCAAATTAAACCTAAAAGACAGTTGTGCATGGTGTACATCGGTAGTGTTCATATAACCCATTGTTCAGGGCTTAAACATGCTAATTAAAAGGATTAACATCATGGTGATTATGCTGTAAATTTAATGCAACATGTATATGATCTAATTAAACCTTTTACATGCATTTAGGATAAAGAACAAACCATAAATCCTTAATTTAATTTTTGGACATCAATGAAGATGCATACTAATGCATTAAGCATATGGCCATTCTGATCATGAATTAAAATGTTAGTATACATCACAGCAACATGGTGTTAAGTGAGTGGCTTAGAGTACAAGTAAATTTAATTAAAGAAGGGTTCAAAGGGGGAATTAATGATATAATATATAGATTTCTCCTCCACAAACCGGAGGGCTTCAAAATGTATGAAAAGTGATGGCATAGGCCATTTAACACCATACGTACAACCCAATATGAGAAGGGAGTTAGGTTGCAAATAAAACTCCTAACTAAAGGACTAAGCTTGCCATGCCCTCATTCCTCAACCGAAATTTTTCATTAGAGGGAAAACTTCCTTACCCAAGGTTTCAACTCTAGTCATACATATTTCCATATCAAGAAAAGGAGAAGAGAAGGGGGGAGGGGGGGCATTAAAAATGTACAACCAAACATACTTTTATTTCCATGGTCAACCATATCTACTTGTGAAAATTCTGGTCTGTTTTGGCTAGTATTCTACTTCTAAACTTAAAGAGAATTTTTTCTAGTAGGTAATACCATTGTTCCCAAGCATTACAGTTGAATGAGTTGAGAAACAAAAGAAAGCCATCAACTTGCTTTGTGACAATTAGCAACATAGGGAATACTAATTGGAAATGGATGTTCTATATAGAAAAATAAATTTATGTCTAACTTCATATTTAGTTGATGGGATTATTTGTGGTTATTGGCCAACTATTTTATCTCTACACATGGCATTACTACAACTTTCATTAATGTAATTTATCCATTTTGTGCCTCTGTCTTGTACATGCTCAAATATAGAAAAGGTAAATAAATAAAACAAAATAAAGAGGGAGAACCTCAAGAAGAAAAAAATTCTTCTGTTTGGTAACTCACCCCATTAAGTGGGAGTACATTGAAAACTGTTGACGGATACCATTAGATCTTATCTTTAATATGAGCTTTTAATGCATTTGTAGCATATACCCAACAACGAGGAGAGGGAGGGGGGACGCATGAGAACAAGGGGTTTCATGCCAATCATTGCATATTTTAGCCTAATTTGTAGACTCCATTTTTTTTCCTCAAGTATTCTTAGTTCGTGTATTTTGGTGATCTACAGAGTATTTTTTTTTCTCAAGTATTCTAGCATTAGTAACTATTTTATTCACTCTCTGGATTTGTCATTGGTCCTTGAGAATGTCCGCTTTCCCATTAGTATCGTAGATATGGTTAGTGAATCAAGTACCTGTGTATATAATATAAAATTTATTCAACCAAAGGAGAGCGTATAATTCTTACGCTATGCTTAGCCATTTAGAGTCTATAGGGAAGGAAAATAGAATGAACATTTTGAAAAAATCTATATTTGTTTTGTTGGAAAAACTGACCGAAATTACTCTTCAAAAAGGCATCATTTTCATTTGAGTCTCCTAAAATGTCTCCTTCCATAACTAGGCTCTGTTTTGTTAGCAAGAGCAGGTTGGAAATTTAGTTTGGAGATTGATACGCATTTAAAGTGATTTTGAGAAGACTGAGCTAAGGGCATTCGAATATTGCAAAATATGAGGGAAAGTTGAATAATGTAGGGTTATTTAGATTAAAAAGGAAATTTTGGTGTAGGACATTTTTTTCCATCAGTAAAAAAGGACACTAAAAGGGATGTTTTCGTTTAGCATACAATAAGACAATAAAAAAGAACAATGTATAATCCTTCTTTTTATTGTGTTTTCTATTGAATTTTTGGCTACCTTGATTGAGGATGTGCAAATGAATGGAAATTTTTGTATATTCTTCATGGGCCCCACATTTTTCCTACGTGCTCTTGCTATTCCAAATTCTCAATTTTGGAAGAAAGCTGGATTTTGCCTCATGTTCCTGCCAAATCCTAGGTATTCAAACAGAGTTAAGGGCAAATAATGGTAAGTAAAGTGTTCTTTTACTTTCCATTGTCTTTCAAACAACAAAACATAGCCTTAAGCAACGCTTACAATGAAATGTCAAGGGCATCTTCATTTAAATAAACATAACGGAAGGATAAATTGCTTGAAGTTATTGAATATGTTTAACCTCTTTTATATATTACTTGTTTTTTTTGGTTATTAAAGGCTAGCAATTTGATCTGTAATTGAATTGATAATAGATGATGAGTATGTAAAGAGTTGGACCTGGTTTCATTGAAGATCTTAATATAATAGATATTGAAAACAATATTCCATTCAATGTCAGGCTAAATAACTCATCATAAAACTCTCTCAAAATATTTCAATAAGACTTCATGAATGGAATATTCCAATAAGACTTCATGATGTAGCATATACTTGAATGCGTGCTTGAGGCGACTTCTCATTCTGTTTTATCTTCTGGATCTATTATTTCTTTATTTGAAGATTAATGGGAAATTTAATTAAATAAAAAAAGGAATATAGTAAAAGGTACCCACGGAGGACATAAGAAACCAACAACGCCAATGAAGAGGTGGCTATATAGAATGACAAAAACGAAAGCCATGCAAACTTAATCCTTAAATGCTACAATCGGTCAAATAAAAAGCAATTCTTGTGGTAGAAGACTAAACTCCTTCCTCATACAGACTCAGCCTACCGCTAGCACCAATATGTTCTCTAGTGTCCCATGTCTAAGCCAATGCTTGATAAAAAATGCAACCATTTCGAAGTAGCCAAATCATCCACATCGTAGCAAAGAAAACAGCATGATTAACTTCCCTTTCCTTCCAAGGAAGGGAAACCACCAACAATGGATTTGGCATATCATTGCGGTTCTTTTTTACTTACTATTCTACATAGCAATTGTGTATTGTAAATCCCTATTCAATTATTTGTTGACCATGGAAGTCTAACTGTGGATAGTGTTTGCATAGGTTATACATTAGATGATTCAATGGATGCTGCCAATTTGTTGAAACCAGTGTTGGTTCGAGGAGAACTCCGTTGTATAAAAGCAACCACGTTGAACAAACATCGGCAATATATTGAAAAAGATGTTGCTCTAGTGCGGAGGTTTACACAGGTGTTCTATAATCAGCCATCTGTGGAACAGACTATATCTATCTTACATGGGTTGCATGAGTGGAATGAGTTGCAGTTCAGTGTTAAAATATCAAACAGTGCCCTTGGTGCAGCTACGGTGCTTGCAAATCGTTACATTACCGATAAATTTATGCCTGATAAAGGTAAATAATGATTCTTATATCTATGATTAAAAAATATGTAGCTTTTTTGGCTATTGGTATAATTTTTTTTTCCTGGCTGACTTTTCAAGTCTTTTCTGCTGTGACCATGATGGTGTTATTTTTGTTGTTTGCATCCATATGTTTAATTGACCAAGCTACTGCAATGGAAAAAAAAAGATTTGATTGCAAGCCCATTGAGTTGGATAAGATAAATAAGGACATTGTTGAGTTGGGAAATGAGGGATTACCCTTGGAAAATGACACTGATATGGAATTCGAGGAACGATCACGCAAACTGGAAAGTGATTTACATTCACTCAAGCAGAGGAAGATAGATCTCACAGAACAGTGGCAACGAGAGAAGGCTCTCAAAACTCAGATTGCGTCAATTAAAGAAGCGGTAGTGTTTTATGTGGTTTCATACTGAATTTGTCAATACTAAGTTATTTTTACATTGGTTTGATTTATTGATTGCACAAATTGATGGAGTAAACTTTGAGATCAGAACTGCTGAACGTCAATACGACTTAATTCATGCTTTAAAGCTAAAGTAAGGGACCTTGGTTTCTCTTCAGCGTAAGCTGGAAGTTGCTGAGAAGAGTTGTGCTGACTTGTGGGTCTAGGAATCCATTACTCCGGGAAGTGGTTACTCACGATAATGTCACTAAAATTGTCAGCAAGCACATAGGTATTCCATTATCAAGTCTACAACAGTTTGAGAAGGACAAGCTGTTGTCTCTAGAGGAGGTTCTCCACAATAGGGGTATTGTTCAGCATGTCGCAGTCAAATCAGTGGCTATTGCTATCTTGCATTCAAGGCTAGGACTATCTAATCCAAAAGGCCCTATAGCAAGCTTCATGTTCATGGGTTCTACTGGTGTTGATAAGGCAGAGCTTGTAAAAGCCCTTGTTGATTACCTTTTCAACAATGAGAAATTACTTGTTAGGCTTGACATGAGTGAGTACAAGGAGCTACATTCTATCTCACGCTTGCTTGGTGCTCCACCTAATTATGGGGGTCGTGGAGGAAGTGGGTAGCTGACCAAAGTTGTTCGTCGAAGACCATATTCTGTGATCTTGATTGACGAGATTGAAAAGGCTCACGATGCTATCTTTGATGTTCTCTTAAACCTTTTGGGTAATGGAAGGATTACTGATTCAGAAGGAAGGACCGTAGATTTTAGAAATTGTATTGTGATAATGATATCAAACATAGGGTCCCAAGAAATTCTTGGAACTCTCCAAAACACGGTAGGATCCAAGGATGAAATATATACAAAAATCCAAAGGCAGGTTGTGGAGGTAGCAAGAAAAACTTTTTGACTAGAATTTATCAATCGCATTGGTCCATATATTGTTTTCCTGCTTTTGGACTTAGATGAAATTAGCAAGATAACTGAGATACTAGTAAATCGTCTTACTAAGGATATTGGCCTGACATGGTTTTATTTGTTCATGTTTCCTCTTCAATCCTTGAGTTTTCCATTTTTGCCTTTTGATATGACAACGATGAGCATGAACTCGTGCATTGCCTTGGAATCCAGTATATATAATTACATGCAAGTGACAAGGTATGGGTTTTGAATTGAACAAAATTGACCTGCAAGTCCAGTTTTATATATCGACACGCTGAAATGACTTTGTTTTATTGTGCTTACCATGTCGGACCATGATCCAATAAAAAACTAGTGTTAGATCTTTTTCCAAGGCTTTACACTTATTAATGGTTGTTGGATCTGTGGTGCTTGCATTTGCGTTGCCACTGTGGTTGTCTATCGTGTGTACCTTTATGCTGTTGCAATATTTGTTGTATAGGAAATGAAGCTGAACTTTCATGTTTCTTCTAGATATGCTTATCTTTTGTTTCTTGTTTGTCAATATTATTATTTGCATGTTTGTTTATAGGTAAATCATATTACCAAGGATATTGGCCTAACATGGTTTTATTTTTTTGTTTCTTTTTGTCAATATTCTCATTTCAAATTTTGTCAGTTCAAAATAAAGCATTCGATTGAAAGGAAACCACTTGTTCAAATTACATCACCAAAAGCTAGTCAAAGGCTCAAAATACATCAAAATCACGGTTAAATACAACAAAACCAAAGCTTATCTAGGTTGGTCAGCATCATAATGGGAGGACACCTCTCGCCTCCTCAAGGCGCGCAGAAGTTTGTTCTGCAAAGATTGATCCTCATCCGCACACTTGCGTACGGTTTCCAGCTCTTGCTGGAGGGCTACATTAACCTGTCTACTTTCCCATTCTGATTCAACATATGCTGCATGAATCCGAGAGTTGGTCTCTTGCAGTTCAGCCACCCTATCCTGATAAGTTTCAGGGGGCGGAACTGGGATGTCCTCTAGTATGTTGGTTTGGAGAGGTGGGACGCCACCATAGCCAAAATTCCTCGCCATCCACTGCTTATATTCCTGAAGTCGGTGTTTCGGGAATATATTATGCATGTGTACGTGCACGGTTCTCCACTCAAGCACCAACTGTCGATGCAGTTCCCTCGTCAGTGGGCCTGTTAATCAGCTGTTTCATCCACAATAAGGATTCCCTGCGGTCTTCCAAATTGTATCAAAACTCTAATCAGATAGTAGGGCATAGCATGGGTTAAACCTATCAGATCAAGGCAAGTCCTTCCTTCAAAGGCAAGGATAGAGGAGTAATCATGGTGATAGGTTCCCCACAATCTGATGCTGCAATCCTCATCTAGCTTGAGGAAGTGGTCCAACCAGGCGTCCCGGGTTGGCAAGTCCGAGCATGTCTCTCCATTGGACATATAGGTGATTATATTTCGAGACACCCAATATCTGTTGCTGATGGTTTCAGCTACCATCAGGTGGTTTTTACAACCATAAATGAAGAATGGAAGCGCATCCCTGAAATTTTTTGACGCCGTTCTTGGCAGATGAAGTCAAGGCATGGTACAGTTGAGCTAGGATCATTGGCATAAGTGACATCCCTTTGAGAGTTGATCCACGATTTCCATGAGGGTCAAATTAATGGTGTCTCCCCCAGTTGGAAAGAATATTTGTGCAAGGACCACAAGTGTGAAGCTGTTACACCAAACATGGGGTCTTTTCTGCTTTTTGTTCCTTATCCCTTCAGCAAGGAATTGTTTGGAGACCCACGTGAATGATTTTTCGCCTCATAAGGGTTGAAGTTCTTGCCTAGAAAGGCCAAAGAACTCATAGGCCTCATTTTTGTAGCTTTCTTTTAGCTGTGGCCTAATTGGCGTCCTGTGGTCCTTAAAGAAAAGGAGTAGCTCTAACTCTTCAATCGTGAGTGTCAACTCAATGGTACTGAATTGGAAAACTGAAAATTTGGGATCTTAGAACAACAGGGATGCTTGAATCATGTTCCAATTTATTGGTACGTTTAACAGGGACAAAGTCGATCCTATATTAAAACGTACCTCCCACTCCCACTGCTTCTGTTCATTCCCTTGGAAGTGTCTAGTCCAAGAACATATCTAGGGAATGTCCAGGGAATGCTTTTCCAATCTTGGAACTTGGTTTTCTCACATGAAGAGGACGATGCCATTTCTTGACTATCCGATTGGTGTTTCAAAAAATTTTGGAAATAATGAGAGAACTCGACGTCAGTGCAAGAAAATCCAAAATAAATGGCCTCCAGTTAAATCTGACTCGAAAGTGCATAAGTGTGTGCAATTTAGCAAAAAGAAAGCAGTTAAGGAAAAAGAATACCATTCTGGTGTGAATTCCTAAAAACATTAAGCAAAAAGAGACATGTTAAAGTAGATAACAAAAAAGAAGTGCACAAGTGTGTGCAATCCTATGGGTTGGTGCCTATGAGGCACGACTCCTAGACATACTGGTGTAGGAAGTACATTCAAATCCAAATCGGTCTTTTCTTTCATCTGCTTGATCTCTGGTGTCGAACCAAAAAGTAATTACAACTTGCCATCGTGGGCAAAATTTACATCGAAGTTGGAAAAGGAATCATCTTTAGGGTTGTTAGGAACCTTAAGAAGGATACAACTTTGCTTCAAATGGCAGGATAGGTTAAAAAGGCCTATTTCTAGGGTTTGCTGCCCTTATTCTAATATGGCCAGCTCTTATCTGCTCATTTGTCTAATCTAGCTGGCTTTCGTCTACTAAAAAGACTGATTCGGACTTAAAGTACTCTCAACAGACTCAAATGGGCCAAGGCCAATGGTTCACAAGACTCAATACATGGATCTAAGGCGATTCCTCTAATCAAAGTTAGGTTGGCTTCCTAATTTAGGGTTGAGTTAGCCCTAAGTCTAGGGTTAACTCATTTGATGCAAAAAGGGTAGGGGTCTGAACCAAGTCCAAGATCCTCACATACCACAGTAAGAAACTAGTGGAGCTATAGTAATCCAGGAACCTAAGCGAACTTTTCACCTCCGCTTTCCCCGACAGAACCAAAAGCGCACTAGGCCAATATCATCCCAAAAGATCGTTTATAGGTAAAAGAAGGATGGCTGCCAGAGATCTAAGGCTGTAGGAGAGAGAAGCATATCTTATGTTAGCTCGGATCATTCACATAGTCTCTCTCACATGTGTCACCCCACGTAGTTTTTATTAAAGCAATAAACCATTCACAGTGTTTCTGAGTACACATGTGTGCATGTGATTGGGTGTTGTGTCTAACCAGGTGAGTTGAGTTTACTCGGCCTTATGTAGTAAAGTGGGGAAATTGTATATGAAAAAATGCACCAGGAAAAGCTCCTAGGAAACTAAAGGGATCACAAGGTCCTACTTGAGATCCATTTTCCTTAGGCAAGTACTGTCCTTTTTTACAGAGCTCCTAGGAAACTAGGCATGCATATTTGCATACTTTCTACACTTACTAAATAAGTCAAAAGCCTTCTTTTAGGCTAGAAATTTGGTTAACCAGGGTCCGACTGGGTTAGGAAAGTCCCCAGCGGAGTCGTCAGGCTGTGCACACGTAGGGATGCATAGCACACGGTGGGGGTGATGTGGTCGCCCCTTTCGGGAATGTTTGGCGAACTCTCCAGCAAAACGCATAAGGGAACGGCACGCGTTCGGGATTAGGGATCTGATTGAAGGATTAAAGGGTTTGGGAGTCGCCACTACCTGAATAGGTACAGGCAAACACCTGGATGCCTAAAGTCTGTCTATGAGGTGGTCTACGCATTGAGATTCATGTTAGGTGTTGGTTACAGTTAGGGAAAGTTCATAGACACCCTGATCCGCCCCATCAAAGACGGGTCCTATGGGTCTCCCTTGGTTGAACCATTTTGATTATCAACTTATCTCACCCGATTTCCTATTCCATCATGTACCTGATTAGTCTTTAAATGGGGCCTCCAATGTATGGCCCATTCTTACTAATGCATTTCATAAATTCCAAGAAATGAAGTGGGTTTGAAAAATGTGCTTTGTTGGGATGCCCATTGGATACCATGTTGGGCCCATGTAGGTCCAACTCCTTTTGGGCTCATAATGAGCCTGTTGGTATTCTAAGCTTTATGTTTCCTATCAAATTTTATCGAAGTGGGAGCCATATGTCCCTATAGGATCCTCGATGTCCATATTGGGCTCAAAGAAGGCCCAAAATACAATTGGGCTCATCTTTGTAAGAAGAGAGTCCAATGATGTTCTATTTCCTTTTTATTTTGATTTATGAACAATTTAAGGGCCTGTTTGGCCAAAGGTGCCTTTTATGGTTTTTTATGCTTTTTTTTTTTGTCTTCTTCTTGTGAAGTAGGCTTGGATGGGCCCAACCCACTTTGTGATCCAAGGTCCCTTCTTTTGAGGTATAGGGAAGTCTAGAATGGTGGGCCTCGTTGGAAGGTCCACCACAAGTCCATGTTGGGCCCATAAAGGGCTCAATGCCCATATTGGGCCTCCGGAAGCCCAGAGGCCCTTCTGGCCTTGTGGTACCTTTAGTTTTATTCACTTGGGCCTTAAATATGCCCAAAATCCCATTTCCAAGGCTTTTTTATGAACTGCAATTCATTGGACATGCATTAAAGACCATTTTTTGACAAAGTTGGCATTTTGGGTCCCAGAGGCCCTTCTGGCCTTGTGGTACCTTTAGTTTCATTCACTTGGGCCTTAAATATGCCCAAAATCCCATTTCCAAGGCTTTTTTATGAACTGCAATTCATTGGACATGCATTAAAGACCATTTTTTGACAAAGTTGGCATTTTGGGTCCCTTTAATTGGCCTTTCAATTAGGGTGGGCTTGTACTTGTTTGTGGCTCTTTATTGGGCCCACAATGGTGATTCCAATCCAATTAAAATAGTTTATTAACAAAAGACTATTTCCATTTCATCTAAAGCCTAATATGCGTGGAAGTTGGGCTTGGGACTCACATCCATGTTTGAACCTGTGACATACACTAGTTCAATTCCAGTATCTTATGGATTAAACCACAGAATTACTAGAATTGGTATGTCGGGCGACAAGTAAATTCGGATCTTAATTAAAATTTAAGACAATAAATCCGAATTCACTCATCTATGAACACTACCAATCATCTGATACCAACAGATAATCCATGCTCATCAAATATATCAGAGTGTAATAAATCAAATAATGATAAAGCGGAAGACTTAATATAATATCTATCTCGAATCATAATCTCAAAATGTAAAAACACTGAAATGACATATGATTAAGTACGATGAATAAAATGATAACTGCTATACCTCTAAATCAGGATCTACCCGAAACCCACTGTCAAGACTCTGAAATCTGCACAATCTATATATATAATAAACTAAATGAGATTGGAGATCCCAGTAAACCATCATATGATAAATTAAATACACATGCAGATATATCTCAAATCATAATACATCACAAGTAATCAAGTGCAAGTGAGACAACCCGTATCCCACTAAATAATATGAATTGACAACAAGGTTCAGAAGAATTACAATAATCATCAACTGGAATATATAAATCAATTTATAACTTAGAACCAAACCAATTCGATTAATCCGATAAACCATAACACATTATATCACAAGACTAATCAAAATAATGTCCAGCCGGAACTATAGACATTGGCCAAGACTACAACTATAGTATTCATATTGGGATGCACAGTCCTTAGATCACAAGATCACCACACACAACACATTTCGGGTAAATCCCCTTCTACCAGGAAGTACCAATCACATCGCTCACACTGCCAGGAGGAATCAAACGTCTTGACTGGCTCCACTAGGAGGAATCACATCTCGACTGGCTCACATCCAAAATAAATAAAAACATGCCGGGAGGAATCCTCAACTCAACCAGCTTCGTCGCTCCAATCAGTACGATTCCCTCTACTCCCATACTAATGAGCCCTCACACACTCAAGTTTTAATTATCTTTTTATGCATCCACACAATAATTCCATATTCAAAACATAATAAGGATCTCATTGAAATCAAATAGTGAAATTCATTTTTCTACCTTACATACCGGTAAAGTGCTAACCCGCTATTGATAAGTTAAACTTATCGCAGGGTAAAACAAATTTAATTAGGGTGCAATATACACAAATCAAAACTATGAATACTCATGTGTGTGTCATCTTATTCAAATATGCAAATTTTTTTCAAAATAATAATATTATAATATAAATGCAATTTAGGAAGCATGCTAGTGGAATTCACATGAAATATTTAATAACAAGGATAAACTCATAAACATCATTGTTTGAAATTTATTATACTCATATAAGCAGTAAAATCCGATTTAGGACTCTCTGACGCAAATAAATAAAGCATGCAGTCACACAACCATTCACGTACAAGTCCCCTACTTTTAATTAAATTGACCAAAATTCTCTTTCATTCACTATGTTAAATTTCACCTAAATTTCAATTTTTCTCTTTACTTTTATTAAATTGACCTTATCCTATTTTAAAGTAATTTATAAATCCTAAAAATCACTTTTAAACACTTTTTCCTTGAATTTTGATTCTTCTTTCAAATTGTGACTAAAATGTAATTATGTATTAGGGTTTGAACTTATTTGTTGAATTTAATTAAAATTGAACTAAAACTTAATTATTTAAGTTCTGCACACTAATTTATCAATAACTCTCTCATTATGTACTGAATATAAATATTATTCCATATATTAACTGTTTTTGGATTAAGATACCAAATTTGTACTGAAAATTAACATCTTTTCAAATGTCGAAGATGACACTGCTCATTCATTTCTGTAATTAAATGACCTACTTGGAGGATTTTTCTAGACCAATCCATGAATTCTTTTAAGCTACAGTCAGTTCCTATCTACTCTAAACATGGCAAAATAATTTTTAAGCTATCAAATTTCAAATTATAATCAGGTTTGCATAGTTTTGTAGGCATCCCAAGATGTCCCAAAAACCTTTGAAACAAAACAACTAAGCAGAAAATAGAGTATCCGTGATACTCTATACGATCCAACTAAAATTAACTCAACTCTTAATAATGCCAAGCCACCACATTTCCTTGAATTCCCAGAAATGGAATACAGTAATCCAAACATATTAAGCCAACCACACTATGCCAAACACAGTAAATCAATCAACTTCAATGAGTCCAGAATAGTAGAACCAGATTCAAGCAATTTAAACTACTGGTTCTACAAATGCACACTACATATAATAGCACTTAAATCTATTAATTCAAAGCAAATATAAGTGATGGTCTTACCTCTTCCATCGTGCAACCACTAGACACAACCCTCCTTGACAGGTAACCTCCCCAACTCAGCCACCAAAACACTGCAAAACTTCAGCTAAACCCTCACCAAACCTCACTGAAACCAGCACCTAACTCTGGAGAACCCATATATCTATTAGCCTTATTAAATTAATTGAAGCAAAGCAAAACCGCCTAAACACCTTGCAAGCATACCCTGGAGACAACTCCACCTGGACGATGAACAGCAGCTGAACTGTATTCATGGGAACACTCAAAGAACCCAACACTTCTAGAGTTATCTTGATTTAGTTAAGAGACTTGATCATGTTGCACCATACCTATACATACATTTGAAATTTTCGTATAAACAACTGCTACTCTTGGGCATGCTTAGCATCCAACACCTTAACACCATAAACATATACTCCAAAGCCTTATCCAAAACATAATTACTAACTAATCCTAATAGCCTCAAACAACTTCAATAATTCCCCAATAATTCTCAAATTTTACTACAATCTACAAATTTATTATAATTTAAAATATAATTATTCCTCCATTCAAAATATTTTAGATGATTCACAATTAAGATATAAAATCCCATTAGCAATTACCTACTATCATAATTAATTTGGTAACTAATCCAAGAATTAACAAAATAATTTAAGACAATTCTCATGGAATCAAAATTTAGTCTAGATCATAACAATATTCTAAAACTGGATGTTACAGAACCAATCTTGGTTTAGATTATTACGGTGGAGAGGTGTCTCTCCACCATGGTTTAATTGGCAGCCACCACCTCCGATGGTGGAGGTGGTGGCGTGGGCTCGGCTAGTTCTATGCCAAGACAACGTCGGTCACACCATTCCACATACAATGTGGCAACAAATTGGCACTTTAAGCAAGGTCTAAATAACTTCAAATTTCATCAAATTAAACCTAAAAGACAACTGTGCATGGTGTGCATCGGTAGTGTTCATACAACCCATTATTTAGGCCTTAAACATGCTAATTAAAAGGATTAACATCATGGTGATTATGCTATAAGTTTAATACAACATGTATATGATCTAATTAAACCTTTTACATGCATTTAGGATGAAGAACAAAGCATAAATCCTTACTTTAATTTTTGGACTGCAACGAAGATGCATACTAACACATTAAGCATATGGCCATTGTGATCCTAAATTGGAATGTTAGTATATATCACAACAACATGGTGTTAAGTGGGTGGCTTAGAGTGCAAGTAGACTTAATTAAGGAAGGGTTAAGAGGGGGAATTAAGGATACAACATAGAGATTTCTCCTCCACAAGCCGGAGGGCTTCAAAATGTATCAAAAGTGATGGCTTAGGCCATCTCACAGTATACGTACAACCCAATATGAGAAGGGAGTTAGGTTGCAAATAGAACTCCTAACTAAAGGATTAAGCTTTCCATGCCCTCATTCCTCAACCGAAATTTTCATTAGAGGGAAACCTTCCTTGCCCAAGGTTTCAACTCTAGTCATATATATTTCCATATTAAGAAAAGTAGAAGAGGATTAGGTGTGTGTGTGTGTGTGGGTCGGGGGGGTGGCATTCAAAATGTACAACCAAACATACTTTTATTTCAAAATGATGCAAGCTAATAAATGTTACTAAAGAATAATAGGGTTCTTATCTTGTAAAAGACAACCCTTAAGTATGCCAGTTGAGGTGACCATGCAGGTCACCTCAACTGACCTTCTATTCCTTCAATGAAGACCCTCCAAGGTTTGTTAATGGTGGAAAGAATGGTAGATAGATATGTGGGATGCCTTACGGGTTAAGATTGAGGAAGGTTGAGCTTGGGTAGAAGGTTAATGGCCTCGTTTTTTGCAAAGTTTCTTCAATGAGAAGAAGCTCTCCTCGTCGCATTCAGTTATCCCTCTCTTTTTCCCCTTCTTGTCTTTTTTTTTTCTTTTTCCTCACCTCTCTCTTTTACTTCTTTCTTCAGTCAAGAGATGGGGGCAAGTGACCGTGTAGGTCACTTCCCCCTCTCTTCTCTTCCTTGCCAAACTGATGGGTGCAGGTGTCCGTGTAGGTCACCTTCCCCCATCCCCTCTCTTTTTTTCAAGATTTTATGGGGAGAGGACAAGTGTCCTCCCCCCTTGATTTGAAACAAGAAACTTGGCCGGGGTGGGGGGTGCGGCGCCGCGGTGGGGAAAGAGGCCCCACGTAGGTCTCTTCTCTCTCCCCAAATCTTTTTAGTCTCTTTATTAAAGAAAGAGAGGACGCCCCCTCTCTTTATTTTCTGTCTTTTTAGATTTTATATTATTTTATTATTAGTTTACTAAAATACCTTTACTAAAATAATAATTTGTGTCCTTTCTTACTATTCAAGTTTTGACTCTTCTCTTTCTACTTTATTTAGCCCCGTGGCAGAAAGTGCACATGCACTTTTGCCATGTGTCGCAATTTTTTTGCAAAAAAGACCATTTTGCCCTCCGAGATGTTTTGGCTGTATCTCTCTCATCCAGACTCCAATTTGCACAAACTCAGTTGCGTTGGATTCATATTGGAGTCTTCTTTCCAATGGGATGGGTCTCATTAGCCTATTCATCTTTCATAAAAAGCCCATTTTCTACTTAGTGGTTTTTAGCTGCCTGTTAGGGTTTTGTTTTCTGGCCTTTGTAGGGTGCAAAAGTGAGGTGCTTACACAAACCACTCAAGAAAACCATTTCACTTATTAGCTACTCTATGGATCCATGTAGAGCTAAGCCCACTAGACAGGGAAAACACTAACTCTTTTATATTAAAGTTTATCTTGCATTTGGTTTATCCCAAATACCTAGGTAGAAGACATATGTCATGATTATTACCACATACGTGGAGACACATACATGCCACGGATACACACACATGCGTGCCAAGAGCAAAGTAGCCATTAAATCCATTTCATTAATCCATGATTACCATTAAATTTATGTTGGAAATCTAAGAGAAGCTAAAAATAGGTTTTAAACAGAGTTCCAAGTATTAAAACATCAAATTTTCATGTTCTAAAAAGCATATTGTAAAATAAGATAAATACCTAGAAATTTCCAAAACTATCCATCATCCAAAGTATATGGTCAAGCTACCCAAATCAGGTTTAAATTCTTTTTAATTAATTCCGGAACTCAAAACATGTTCAAATGTTTCAAATACAAGTATTGAAACTATAAAAAACAACTTAGGTTGAAAGAAATCCATATGTTTATCAAAAACCCCAAAACATGAGTCATTTTAGCAAAACGTACCCAAAATCTTTATAAAAATCTAAATAATACTTTGGCCAATGCAAACACCTTCAAAATACCCTAAACTAATTGGTACCTAAGTTGGAATTCAGTAAAAATCATTTTAGAATAAAAAAAAAACTAGGTCAAATTCTCCAAATTATGAAAATCTAAGAAGTAACGCTCAAGCGTAGGTAATGCGTTCTATCGAGTGTTCAGAACAAGTCTTACTGATAAAAATACGCTCGCTATAATGCTCATGCCACAGATCAGGCGGAGTACAATTTGAAGACTAAATGCTTGAGCGCCTGATGTAGAGCTCGATCCGACCATCGAGCATTGGGATAAAACACTAGATAACGCTCGAGCGACACGTTTCCATCTTCCTAAATCAAGCTAAATACATCTAAATACCAACTATAAATCATTCTAAATCATTTCTGATATCATCAAGTCATACCAAAATCAAGAATCATTAAGAAACAACAGACAAAATATCAATATTCTTCGAACACCATGATTCATACACATGTTCCGAGATCTAAATCACTAATACAAGTTTGCAGATTGTTTTATTCATTCAAACGCCACCCAAAACTTCAATGCAATCCACTAAAAAGCAAGTCTTTCGATTAAACAAGCTATGCAACTTAAGATTTCCAACATCCTAAAAATCCTACTTTAACCAGGACTAAAATTTTGCTTTATTCTATAACTTCTAATTTAATTAATTTTCGTCCTATTTTTATTCCATATTTTTAAATATTACCTAACCACTCCAAAACCTCACTTATCTCCCCATTTAAGGCCCCTAATTAAATATAATTACTAAGAGGTCCATTTCTTACATATTAGGCTATAAATCATGCTATTTAAATCTAAATAAAAACCCAACTTAGATTTAATTAAATTTTCAAGTCTGAAAATTATTTAATTAATCAATTAATTAATTTAGCTAATTGGGAAAAGACTAAATCCCTTTCTTTATTTAAACCATATTTAACTATTGGATTTCTTCCAAAATTCCAAATTTAATCTCCTTATTAATTATATCTCTTTATAATATAAATTTGGATTATAATTTTAATCCTCCAAATACTTAGATTAAATCTTTATTCATCAATATTTCAGATTTAGTTAATTTATTCTTCCAATATTCATATTATAAAATTATATTATTATTTCCTCAAAATTTAGGATTCTATAGTTTATGCATCGGCGTGCCAATACCTTGCAATTACACCTAGTCGGATCAGGTCCAACTCCAGGTGCCTGTTCCAACCACAACTGGAATTGGCTGGGTCGTATTGCAAGCCACCTACAAGAAAATAACGATCAGACAATGTAGACGAAGGTTGGGGTTTTTCATTCAGTTAATCTTCTTTAAAATTAAACATGCTAAATGGCAAACAAATGAAAAGATAACTTTTAGTCAAAGCCCTGGCCACTAAAAGACGGCCAAGGTATATTTTGTTATAATGTTGGGACTTGTTACAACAAATTTTAGCCGCTGGAAAATAATGGCCTTTGATAGCGACTGAAGTCAGGAGCTCTAAACAATGTAAAGACAAAATACAAAAGAAAACCTACGCTACTAACAGTATCGGCCTCCATTTTCTATCACCGTGGTATCGGTGGACAGAGAAGGTTAAAGGGGGCGTCCATCGGAAGTGTAGACTGGGGGTCTATGCTAGCTATACTACCCAACCATAACCTTGGTTACTCTCTTGGCATTAACAACACTCACCTAGGTATCATTTGCTCCTACTTTGCTTTGGAGTTGGTGGAGGCAAAAGATCAAGGACGGCCACAGCAAGTTTGCCGATGGAAGGTTCTTCATTCGGTTTGGGGTGGGTCGTATCTTCACATGTCACTATGACAGGAAACAGTGAAGGGGAGATCATAAGTTACTTTTATAATGCCCCAGATCCAGGTTTATTTAAAAACATAAACCCGAACCTAGTACGTTAGGATAATAGCCCAAAACAACTAATTAATTCCAGACTTAAACAATTTCAATAGATATAATCAGAGTGCGGAAATAAAAGATAAATTCTCAAAGAAGCGCGGAATAATAAAACAATAATCATCCGATATTAAATCATCAATCAAAGTCTGGTTTTGGGTCAACTAAAATAAATGAATCAACATCCACCAAAGTCATCTAAATAAATAATTCAAATATCTCTTAAACCACTTGTGCGCACCTAATTCTGGCTTAGATCGCACACGGGGCGCACGTGAGTTCGTGCGTACCTCGGGACTTTTGGAGTCACCACTGCCTGAGAGGTGCAGATAGACACAGTGATTACCCTATCCGGGTCTAAGTCTGGTTTGCAGCTTTTCACAGTTCTAGCTAAGTCATCGGTTACGTCTAGGGAAGTCCTAAGACACCCCGGCCCGCCCCATCGGTCTGACGGGTCTCCCTGGTTTTTGAGTCAGTCTCACCCTTCCTAGGCCAGCATGCCACTTTATTTGGTCTGGTGGGACCCTCTGATGGTGTGGGCAAATGTAAAACCCCGATTTTTGCTAAGGTTTTTTATTATTTTATTTTTATTATTAAAAGTTATTATGTGTGCATGTTAACTTAAGTAGATGCGGGTATATGTAGGGATTTCAGTGGGCGAGCATGCACGGGAGCAATGAGTTTCAAAGGTTGTCGAGCGGCAATACGTATGGAAGCGTATGAAGGTATATATATACTAAAAAGGAAAATTAGGTCTTTGGTTTTAAAATACTCGTATCAATACTTTTGGCAATACTTTTGTTAAATGAAGAACTTGGGCGATTTGGCGATTCGCGGCTACTGTGGCGATTAGGGTTTCGCTGGGAAGAGACGAGAACCGCGAGAGCTACGACTGGATTAGTGGAGTCGGAGATCCAGATTTCAGTGGGTTTTTCCTCTCGCGAACAGGGGATCAGTTCGGCGACATTCGCACCCACGCGGTCGGAGTCGGTGATCGGCCGTGGTTTGGAATAACCTTATTCTGGGATATAAGCGTATAAGAGTGAGTAGCATTGATTTACAACTGAGGTTTAAGTTTATTCGTGAATGTATTCTGATGCATGGTTGTCTTCTGAGTTTTCTGGAATAGCATGAGTCTGAGCATGAGAGTGAATTACAACTTGAATAGAAATGTGTTTAGATTAAATTCAAAACTGGTTGGGAAGTATTCTGGGGATATTAGGAGACTATTAGAACAATTACAGACTGAAAAAGATCGGCCAGAGTTGAAGATCTGGAAATAACAGAGAGTCGGAAATCGCAGTGAGTATCCGCCGACTTGGCGCTCACTTGCGCTCACTTCGAAGTAGGCGCCCTTTAAAAATGTACCATCCGCCGAGCTGGTGCCCACTTGGCGCTCAGCTTGCGCTCACTTAAAAAGGATACGCGAATCTCGCGCGAAGCTGGCGCCGACCTCGCGCCCACTTCCCGCCCACCTAGCGCGCACTTGATATATAGTCGAATTTTAACCTAAATTCTATTCGCTCACTTGGCGCTCACTTCAGGAGGTGAGCGCATAGTCCAATACACTTACCGAATTGGAATTTTGATTAAACCAAGGGGTTTTTGATGACTTGAGGGTTAAACCACTTAACTATTCACTTGTTTGGGGACTTTGGAACCTACTTTGCCTATGCAATTATTAGAGGAAAATTTAGTGAAATTCTTAAAAGCTTCCAAGGTTGAGTTTAGGTTATTTGTAAGTGTTGTGCCGGATACCAAAACACTAGGAGTTCCTAGTTAGTTTCCCTCTGTTTTATACACTGTTTTGATTGAGAAATTATTAAATTCTGGTTTCACTTGTTTGGATAATTCTGAATGTATTGTAAAGATTTTCTTGGTATGAATAATTGAGTTTTATTTCCAAATGGCATGTGTTACGGAAATGAGAAAATACTGAAAGTACTTGAGGTACTGCTTGGTCCAGAGGGACAGGTGATGAACTGTGATGAGTTATACATGATGTGGAATGAATGGTTTTATTTTGATGTTGGAATTGACATTATACGATGATTTACTGTTTTGGTTTAGCTTGTCCTGGATCCATGCTTAAGCTTAGTAATGTAATGTTATTATTGGTTGTTGAAATTGCATGGCCTTGTGTGTTGTCACGACCGGTGTAGAGCAGTCAGAAACCCTGAGTAGGCCTGGTTGTCAATGCAGAAACCCAGGGAGTAGGCCTGCATTGGATGACGAAACCCTGAGTAGGCCGTCATTTCAAAGTTTCCGAAACCCTGAGTAGGTTGGAACTGTGTACATGGAGGTGTGGAGAGTCTACTTGGCATGTTTAATTTATCAACTAAACAATAGTCATGACATTGACCAATCGATGTGTTGCCGTACTTAACTGGGATATGATTTGACTAATAAATTGGTTTTTGGTTTTGAACTTGAAATTGATGTTAGTTGTTTAATCGTACGGAATGTTTATCGATGCATAGTTTTGAACTGCGGTTAACTATTTTTGCATGCATATGCTACTCGCTGAGATATTCGTATCTCACTTTGTTGTTTTTGTTTTGTTTTCAGATACTCGTGGTGAGGCGACTATTGGGGTAGATCCGTCTGAGGCTTATAAGGAGGAAGACTACTATTTCCTTCCTTAGACTTGTAGGTTATCTTGTTTCGAAATTTGAGTAAATTGAATGTTTGAGGTGTATTAAAGTCTATTGGGGTTGAACCATTTGATATATAGTTAAGCTTTAAATGTTAAATTCTTGGATTAAATGAAATTGTGCACTCTAACATGTTCTAGTTAGATGATTATCCAGCGATCATAAATAATTAAAGATCCTTACCTAACCTCTGTGAGACGTGTTATATCTTTATTAAACAACACGGATCTGGGGCGTTACAGTGGGCCCCTTTTTATTTTATTTTATCTTTTTATTTAGGTAAGATGGGTCGGATTCGGGTCCCGTTGGAAGACCCGTGGGTTGCCAAGTTTGGGCTTGGGGCTCAATAGGGTTATTGGGTAACCCTTTTTGGTTTATTTATTTAACTAAATTATTTACACACATTTGGGCTTGATGGCTTGGATTTGGCCCATTAGCCATGGGTCAAAATGGCCTGGAGCCCATTTATTGAAAATGGGCCCGGTTTGGGCCGGTCAAAGGTGGGCCCCATAAGTGGGCCCAGGGTGCCTTGGTGGGCCCATGGTCCATAAAGGGTTAAGAATAGCCCAATTAACTCCTTGGGTCGGGTCAAACCCAGAAGGGTCAGATTAAGTACAACCGGGCCAAAAATTATATTTTTAAGTTATTTTTAGATCTGCCCGCATTTGCTATACAGGCTGGCATTACCCGTAAATACAATACGGGTCAGGTCTGCCCGTACAATAAATACGGGCACACTCAGCCCGCACTGCATTTACGGGCACACCTGGTTTGCACCTTTTTGTGCCAATTTTGCTTGGGGTCACTCTGGCAGGTCTTCTAGGGGATCCAGCAACTTCTGCAGAGATTTTCCAACTCATTTACAATGTCGAACATGTCTTGTTTTCAACCTTGTATTGCTTCTTTCTTTGGCGTTCATTGAAAGGAATAGTTTTCTTCTTTTTTCCACTTTGTTGGATCCTTCTTCTTCATGCACGATCATATCCAATGAGAATAGGAAAGGGGGGATCAGAATTTGGGATACAACAGATTTGTTTAATGATTACATTGCCTTGAAGATCATGTTAATCCAAGTAACCTTTTAGGCTTTTGTAAATCTAAACTCCTTCTTTCATGTAAGGTCTCCCTCTCACCATGGGAAGACCAAAGCCATGCAAAACAGATCAAATGTCATGAGAAATAGATGGAAATACAGATAATAACAAAGTTTATAACAAAAGATCAAATTTAATGTATATGAATTGTCATGTTACCAAACAGGCCTCCTTGCCATTACCTTTTCTTTAGTATGTTGATTCTCCAAGGATTTCGGCAATGCTTCCGCGTCCCCTTTGGTTTTCTAAATTGGTTTTGAAAGGGTTTTGCTAAGATTCTTGTATTCAAAGGGGAAAAAGGTAGAGTTTGGGCAAGGTTTGGACTTACCAGGGGTATTTTGGTGCTTGGGATTGGGGTGGCAGCACCTGGGCAGGGGTTGGCCGTGGAAAGCACAAAGAGGGAGAGGGGGTAGGCCAAAGGGGATGGCTTGTTCGAATGGGGGGCCTTTCTATTTATAGGCAAAAAAGTCATGCCCGTATTTGAAATGCGAGCATGCCTTGCCCGTATTTCAAATGCGGGCGAAAAATGCACATTTCCAAATCTCGCTGAATCGGACGTACGGGACACATGTCCCGCCGTACAGTGACGCGCGTCCTCTTCTAGAAGCTTGCCCGTATTTCAAATACGGGCATGCCCTGCCCGTATTTCAAATACGGGTGAACACGTTTTTAAAATGTTTGGATTTCAAACCATTATTTAATTTGATTTTTTATAAAGATTTTATTCGATTTCTTTGATTATTTTATTATAAAACGAGATTCTTTGATTAAAATATTATTTAAAATATTTAATATATTAACAAATTCCTTTATTTTATTTATTTTATTGGTTTATTTTGTTTTCTGCTGCCCTTTTGCCACATGGACAGTTTTTTTGAAACTTCAACTGCCCATAACTTCTTCGTCTGGTGTCCGATTTCAGCAAACTTAGTGTCGTTGGAATCGGCTCGGAACCCTCTATCCATTGGGGTCAATTTGGGTAGTCAAATTGGGGTCAAGCAAAAAGTCAACTTTTCGCTCCCCAAAAGTTTGACCGGCTCATAACTTCCTCATCTGGATTTCGATTTCAGCAAACTCAGTTGCGTTGGAACCGGTTGAAATGCTCTTTTCAATGAAATGAAGTTTGATGGCCAAATTCACTTGAATAAAAAGTCAATTTTTGACCCCCTCAAGGTTTGACTTTTCATTTTTCTTCATTTTAGGGGTGCAAAAATCAGGTGTCTACACCACTAAATCAAAACTCAATGTATTCTCCTTAGACCTACACAGGAATAAAATAGTTGTCTTCCTGATAGTCAATATAATCCCCTGTAGTGTCTACCCCTACGGCGTCCTCTCTAGGAATATCTGAAAACAAAACCGATAAAACGAAAATGTGAGAAACAACTTCTCAGTAAGCAGTCATGCAAATAGTTTGTAACAATAAAATATGCAACGTTGAATCAGGTTAATCACAAAACAAAAATACAGAATAATAATAATTAAATGAAACTTTAACAAACAAAAGCAATTCAACCGGGACTCATGAAATAGAAAACAAAAGAAAGAAAGTAGCCATGTGCCAATATGCTGCCTAATCGAATTACAGGTGGACCAGACGCAACTGCAGACTGGCTATTCGACACCAACGGAAGAACCCAACCGACAACCGAAATGAGTTAGCATGTACAGTCCAACCTATTCAGGAGTGGGTAATATAGCAACCGACCTATCCAGGAGCGGTACCATCCTCGAGATGATAGAATGCCTATGGCACAGAATTCAAACCACTCTAGAAGACTTTTCACTTACTAGCTATTCTATGGATCCATGCAATTGCTAAGCCTACTCAACGGTGGAAAACCAAACCAGGGAATGGACATATTTCCCAATAACACCCGTACACGCGGAAACACAACTTTGTTAATAATAACAAACCCGCAACTGCGGAATAAACAAACTAGGTAACTGGCTTGTCACAACTGTGACCTAAAATCCCACACAAGTGGCACCAAGTCATATGTCTAAACTCCAGGTTTCAACGGGCAACTATGTCCCAAATGTGTATCGAATCCTTCGATGCACAAAATACACTCAAATAACTTAAATACAGGTGTAGGAACTCTTAAAACCAAGTTTTGTTCAAAAGGGAATTGTTTGGAACAATGGTACTAAGATAAAAAGCCACTTTAGCAAAACGTACCCAAAATCTTTATAAAAATTAATTTTAAACATCCGCTAGAGCAAACTATCTCTAAACACTCTAAACTTAATGGTACATAGGTTTAAATTAAATAAAAACAATTTCGTGGTGAAAAACTAGGCTATTTGGAGAAATCTAACAAAGGGCGCTCGAACGGCGTCGGGCGCTCGAACGGGTGACAAGAAATCCAGTTGAATTCAGGGTTGGTCGCTCGAGCGACGCTTCGGGCGTTCGCCTTCTGAGTTTTGTTCACTTTCGGGTTTTTTGAAAATAAAAAGCACAGACGGGGCGCCCCCGATATCGCTCGAGCGGTATCGAGCGCCCGCGAACTGCTCTCGAGACCCATATGGGCGCTCGAGCGACAGTTCGAGCGGCCTGTCGCAAAACCACTTTCTGAATTTTTCCAAAAAGTTGCATAAATCCTTCAAAAGTCGAAAACTAGAAATCTAGACCATCAAATCCATACTAAACCATTCAAGAATACTTTATAAACATGTTAGAACAATTAAAACACAATGTAATACACAAACGGATCATCAAACATGCGAATAAACATGATTATCAAATAAATACAAAATTTTGTTGATGCAAATTTTAAAGGGACTATTTACTTCGTTTTGGGACTAAAACATTCTCTAGCAGCATTAAGATATCACCCCAAAGATGATCCAATCAATCACAGCAAGCCTCTATCCCTTCTGGATCAAACGATCACACTTTTAGAACTCAAAATCATGTCTAAACTTCCAAAATAGAAACTTTTTCTCTAATTTGTTCTTACCTGAATTTTCTGGACGAAAATCCTCTTCCTCCTTCTCTAAAAATCTGCTCCAAAGGTTGTTTAGGGTTAGGGTTTAATCACAAGGAAGAGAAGGAAGAAGAATAGAGTAGAAGAATAATAGAAGTTGACTGCTGTTCACTTGAACGTGAACAGTCGCATACTTCTTAGGTTATTTTATTATTTCTTTGTTTTTACTCATTTTCCCCCTTCATTAAATCAAATAACCCTCAAACCATTCAAGCCTCATATCAAACCAGGTCCGGGTCAACCTCCACTCTCTCTCTGGGGTTCGATCCCCTTCTCTTGATTTTTGTTTAATTAAATCAATCACTATAACAATCCTAAATAATAGCAATTAAAAATTCTACTTAATCTAAATTTAAAATCTCACCTTAGATTAGCTTTCCAAGTTCTCCGGGTTGAACCAATGCCTCATCTCCTGCAGTATTAATAACTTGATTAGTCTATTTAATAATTGATTTTATTTTATTTATAAAATCTGGGATTTTACAACTTTCTTGCGATTGCAGAGCCAGTGGCATGAAAGGAGGTTGTCGATCATGGATGATCTAATAAAATGATAGTAGTAATAAAAAAATATGTTGTGTGGAGGGGGTCCCCTATTCCTTCACTGTTGCTGCATTTATAATCCATCTATCCCATTATTCTAACTCCCAATTCAACCACGATCTTCACGATGGTTGGGCCGTTGGGCCGAATAACTTCTCTTTTGCTCGATCATATCATTTTATACTCTTCAGCGATGTGTACTTATACATGTCATCCAATAGGACATACTCTTGGTACTGCCGCATGGCAGTGTCTTATTGGCCAGTTCACGAAGAGTGTGAACACTCACTAAACTATTTTTATTTAGTTTGTGAAATAATTTAAAGTTTTTAATTGGTTAGATCAAGGTTTTATTTTGTGAAATAGTTTAAGCTTTCGTTTTATTTTTTTTTTCCTTAATCTTCCCCAAGGTTTACAATTTCGGAAATTTTGGTACAGGGACCCCCGGCGATGCGTTTCGGGGGGGAGAATCGTCCTGGGTGCATTGTTGGCGACTGGACGAAATTTTGACGATTTTTCACCGAAACGGGGCGGCGTGCCGAACGAAACGGAAAAAAAAATTATTTTTTATACGCGAAACGAAGCGGCGTGCCGACAAAATTTCCCTAAAATCCGAAAAAAACCGATTTTTGCCCATTTTTTGTCTTTTTAATTTTCCGCCGTTTCTTGCCGCTGAAATTTTGTTTTGGCCGATGGGCGGCACGCCCACCGGCACCGAAATTGTAAACCTTGGTCTTCCCAATATTTTTATGTTTCTACAATTTTTTGAATTCCTTTTACCCTTTAATTTGTAGTCTGAATTTATTTTCGCCTTAGTTACCTATAGAGAGGTTTCAATCTAGAGCGGGCTATGGCTAAAAATGGCACCACGTAGAAACCCAAAGATGAGTACCAACTCCAACCAACAAATGTTCCGATATTTTTCTCTTTCTTTCCATTAATTGACTTAATTTCGCCTTTGGTAATCATGGTCAATCTGAAATATTCCATCAAAAAAAAATGGTCAATCTGAAATATATTTGTATTTGTTTACCACAAGCCACAACCCCTAGTGCCTGGACCACTTAAAGTCTCTCTCATTTGGACCAAGTGGACCGTGTTGCAAAATTTAAACTCAGGCGTGCATTTCGGGAAATTTAACTAATGACACCACTAACCCCAGGATTTTGAAATCCGAAGCGATCCTCAGTCGCGCGAGCATCTCTTTTGCATGTCGGAGGGGGCATGGTATCTCTACTCGCTTCGTCTTGGTGCTGTCAAAAACTATTCTTCAACCCCCACTTTCCAATATTTCTACGAAAATGCCACCAATTGCACGCGTGGCCTTAGCATGGCGCGCGTAGCCTTCACTCTCTCTGCAACTGCGAATGGGGAAGAATCTTTTTACAACCCCACGATGTTACATTTGCCGTGTCAATCGGTCTCCCTCTCTTTCCATATTTTTGTTCCGTTCGTGTTCTGGCAATAAGTTGCTCAAATGGAGAACTCAAACGCCAAGCTACTTCGGGTTCTGCCTACCAAAAAAAAACAAAGCTACTTCGGGTTCTGTTCTTCTTCCTGGATCAGTTTCTCCTGAGACCAGTTATGTTGTAAGATTCGAGTTCGAAGTTCAAAGTTGTTGGAATAAAAAAAAAAGTTGTTGGTGGTTTGATGTTTTCTCCAGAAAGTATCTTTCTTGCTTTTTGTTTCCTTTTTCGTTTTTCATGTTCGATCTCTGTTTACAGATTTTCGTGTGATGAAGGGATTTTCTTTGTAACTGTAATTGCTCCGAAGCTTAATTGAAGATGAGGACATTTAATCTCGTAAGAGTTTCTCTATATCTGTTTTTCTCCCCCTTCCCAATCACGGTGTTCTGCCTGCAAGTTGTTCTGTTGGATGATTCTTTTCGTGCTTTAAGTAGTTTCTTTTTAATCCGCTTAGTTGGATTGTTCTTTTGTAGTCTAAAGAAAATATATTCAGTTTGTGATTTAGTTTGTATGGCTGAAGAATTGTAAATTGCTATTAAGTGTGAAATTGTTTTTTGTTGAATCATAATTGTAACATTTTAATTGGAATGATGTTTGAATATGTAGATACCGCACGCATTTTTGTTTCCTTTTTGAGAAATGAATTGAGATTGAGTAGTTCTTCAAAGCAATCACTCTTTTAGATACAAGATGATATTGGTAGGGGATTTTCATCGTTTGTTTCTATCTTCTCCCACCTTTTTGTATGCTTTTCAAGCCCCTTCTTTGTATGCTCTCCAATAACTCTTTGTTTCTATTGACTTCCCTTTTTCCAAGCTTGGTGCGATAATTTGTTACAGTTCTTTGAAATCTATCTTAGAGAATGGATAATATTGATATTTGCTCTTCCTATTAATTCTCTTGCTGAATATATAACATGAACATATGTACGCATGTATGAATATGCATATGTGTATGCTTCAGGACACTCAGAGTAAAACACGCCATGATGTTTATCAGCTGAGTTACAACACGATGGGCGTTGCAACTCAGCTGAATATGGCAAAAGCATGTCACATATACATATACATATGTATGCATATGTATATGTGTATGCTTGATGAGATGCAAAGTCAAAACACTATGAAATGGTTTTGCCATATTCAGCTGAGTTGCAACACCCATCATGTTTGATTCCTCTCCCACATAACTCCTCTTTTAATGCCAAGGTTTTGCCTGAAATTCATCTCTTGTGTGAAGCACCCTCTAAATATTAACGTTTTGTTTTTTTTTGCTTAGAACTCCGCAAACTGAAATTATTTAATGTCTTTCATTGGACATGGAGAAACTCCTATATGGTGTATGGTGAACAGCTAGAAGGTGGGTTTGGCCCAACTTCTTATGCCCCCAGCTTTGTGGGTTTCCCCATCTTTTTTTACTCACTTTTCACAGGCTCTAAGCGATGTAGAATCTTAGTTGCCTAGAGCAAAATATTTTTATCTCTCTCTCTCTCTCTCTCTTCCTGGTGTAAGTCAACCACGTGTCTGGTTGTGGGTTTACGGCAGACCTTCATAAACCAAAGCAGTTCTGCATGGACAGGGGACTTATGAATAGGGGTGCAACTTTCCTTTATCAGGAATCAATAGATAAGATGAGAGGGACAGATGAATGAATCTTCCAACTTGAGTTGAAGGTTTTTGTATTCTTTATAACCTCAAAAAAAGGATTATGGGAGATTCCTTGTGATAAATATAAAGCCCAAATATTGTACTGAAACAGGACCTTGCAAAGGAGTCAATTTGCTAAGAAAGAATATATTAAATTAGATTTTTGAATATTGTGCTCACAATGGAAGCATTTGCTTACAAAAATGAAACAAAAGGACTCCTATCATCAGTTGGCATTGTAATGGAAAAGAGATTTGACATAAAGAATGAGGCATAAGGAACATTGGGAGAGACCAAAGGAGTGAAGCAGTATGCAATTTATAAGTTCATCCATGAATCATATCCTAGGAAGATTTTTATGGTAAATATGCCATTCAAATTATCCATCCTAATTATCATATCTTTTGTGCTTGAGACAAAGAATTTATGATTGATATGTTGAATCAAATGCCAGGCTGGAGAACTTGAACCAACGTAAAATTCCATGTACCCATGTCATTAAGAACTTTTAACACTTTAGGAAAATGAAGAGACTACTAAGCATGATAAATTAGGGAACATCACTAAGGTAATTATCCTTCCAAAGGCCTATATTTTCATCATCACCAGTTGGTCACACAACATGATACAAATATTTTTAGGGACGGAATCATGGAACAGATGGAATAATATTATAAAATAAGAAACTATGTTAGTATTATGCTACTATAGTCTAGATAATTTAGAATGTTAATATCGAGAAACTGATCAGAACTGGTAGATTTAGTTTTTGTGAGTTAATGCTTTAAATATGGTTTTATGTAAAGGAATATAGTACTGCTATCCTTGCTGCTAGAGTTTGAGCTTCTGACATTCATAAGACAATGATTTATAGTCTTTTTGTTTTCTTCTTCTTCTTCTTCTTTATTTATTTTTTTATTTAATTTTTTACCAACCTTTCAGTCTTCTGCTTTGCCTTTGAAGTTAGGAGGGAAATGGGTGGAGAGTACTGTTACAATTTTATTATTCAAGCTAGTTGTTTCAGAACAATGGCTAGAGAGAGTTAATTAAACCACTCTAGGACTAAAAGTGATGAAATGGTTGGGAGGTGAAACCCCCTGTGCTACACTAAGGATATACTGATGATTTTCTTCATGTATCAAGTTGAGGTGTAACTGGGGATTGGGGATTTATAAGTTCTAACTGTAATTTGTTTTCATATACTGAAAGTGTTTTCTCTCCTGTGGATGTAGGCATAACTCCAAACCAAACAAATCTGTTTGTATTTTTTTCTTTTCCTTTCTTGCTCTTTTTGAATTCATCATATTCACATATTAATAGTTTTGATAGAAAACTTGGTTGAGTTGTGGGGAATGGATATGGGTATATTTCTAGGTCTAAATATGATTGAGTAATATGATGGTTGGCTTAGATGAAGGCACATCCAAACCAAGGCTTCAATTATTATTGATGTATTAAGGTCCTTGACTGAGTTAATTCTGTTTGGATTACTTGTTCCACAATCCTCGATAATCATGATTTCCACTCATTGACTTTGATCTTCATTTAGCTAGAATATCGTAGCTACTTCCTCATTTTGTTTTACATGTTTCAGGTTTCTGTGCTATTGGATCCAAAAAGTAGAAAATGTATCTGCAGGGTCTTCATTACAGCTGCTTTGGTTTGCATAGTTTTCTTTATTGGGAGTGGATTCATGGCAACAGACTATAATGTACGTTCATCTTGTTTGATAATTGTAGATATTGCTGGTATCTGGACATTCAATGTCTTCCTCTCTCCTTTTTTATTTTTTTAATTTTAAATGAAGATATTGAATATTGAAATGTTACATAGTCTTTTATATGCGGATAACTAGTTGCATCTTCAATCTTATGAGTGTTTTACCCCTGGTTGGAATGTAAGAAATTCAAAGAATTTTTTTTTTCCTTTTCTGAAATCATGAGGATTCAATGTTTTTTTCACACTTAAATAGCCAAGGTCCAAGGATTTTGATGTTTGAACTGATTAATTGGAAAGTTGGAAGTTGAACCCATATTAATTAGTTGTCATCTTTAGCAAGTGATTTGGCCGAATGGAAGTAGCACATAATCTTAAATACACTAGAAAATATCATCAAAATTTAAAAGTAATATTGAGTAGTGTTGATAAAAATTATATTTACTTGATCATTAGAACTAGAGTTTCTAAAAAAAAGAGAAGTTGAATAATCAAGTTTGTGGAGTCTAAAACCCATTACTCAAAAACCAAAGCCTTGTGAAACATTGAAAAATGGAAAAACAGACCACTTTTGATACTCATTGTGTGCACCCATTTTTTCGCGGCCCCGGTTCGGTTTCAATTTAGTGCGTCTAATGACTCCTCTTTTATTTCCTTTGAACCGGTTTACTCATGAGTCGCCACTACCTATCGGGTTTTGAGGGTGTAGGTAGTCACCCATTTTAATTTGGTGTGCACCAGTGATTCTAGCTAAGTGACCCGGCTGCAACCTAGGGAAGTCCCTTAACACTCTGGGTTACCCCACCTTAGGTGGGTTCCCTTAAATTAGTTGGACCGGTAATTGGGCTTGGAGTGATGAGCTTTCAAGATATGGGTCAGTTCATGATTTCTTGACCAACAGGTCAAAACTTGGGTTTGTAGAGAAACCTGACCCGAGCTAGGATTGGGCTTGGCCACTGCACACATATCCAATACCCTTTTTTTAATATATTTTTTACCATATATATGAGGGTTAAAAGGAGGTGGGGAATACTATGCTACATATAATTTACTTTACATGAAAGAGACCTAAATTAAAGTAACAATGCATAAATTGAAATAAAATCAAAGATAAGTGCTAAAGCAAAAGAAGAGATAAAACCAAAAGAAACAACGTTTGGCCGTATTCGGCCACTTCAATAAACCCCCATTTAAAATTTTTTTTTTCATATTTTTAATCATCACATATATGCATGGGTTTCAAAGGGGTTGGGGAATGCAATGTTGTGTCTTCATGCAAGAAAACAAAATGATTAAACAAACTGCAAATATAACAAAAAAAAAAAAAAAAAAAAAACACAATAAAAATCCAAAAATATAATTATAAATGATAAAAATGGAACATGCTTAGCCCAACAATTATCATTTTTTCCTTCTTCTTTTTTCTTCTTTTTTTTTTTCCTTTTTTTTTTACCTTTTGCTTTTATCATTTTTCTTTACCATATGTGCAACCCCACTTTGGTGACACAGGTGCTAAACCAAAATTACTGTACTACAAAGTGGGACAAACAAGACAAAAGAAATACAATGAACAAGACAAAAGAAAACATTGAACCATTCCGAACATGTTTCATCTTATGTGGTTTTTTCTTCTTTTTTTTTTAATTGTTTGTTGCATTGTGTACTCATCACCTTATTACTAGCAACAAAAAAGGAATTTGAGCTGACCACGTTCAGCAATGGCCGGACATGCAGTCATGTCCGGCCATTGCCGAACAAAGATCTGCACTCTTTTTTTTTGTTTGTCCTTTTTAAAATTCTTCCTTCCTCAGGTCTAAGAGCCCAACCTTAATAATTGTTTTTCACTCATCTGATAGGCAATCACAAAACATTCAAAGAGAGGTAATCATCTGTAGAGTTAGACTATGTGGGTTCAGCTACGCACAGTCAAACTCTTTGATCTGTTTTTTTTCTCATTCTTTATTTCAGCCCCTTGACAAAATTCCTAGCCTTTAGCCTCTCCATTCCCTGTTTGCAGGTGTTTGAAGGACAAAACAAGCAGCCAAGAAAGAGGAAACGGTTGCTCTGTCACAGTATCGGGAAAATTCAAGGAAGAACAGAGCAGCCGTGATGGTACTTCAATGGAGAGCTTTCTCTGGGTCCTTTTTCTCTTCCCAAACTCAACTGCTCCCTCTTCATAGCAGTCCTCTCCTCTTGTTCCTTTGCATTTTTTTTTCAAGCTTATTTCAACTCTCTCTCTGTATCTTTCTTTTCAACTCCTCTCGTTTTTTCTTTCCTTTCTCCTGTCTCCCCATTTTTTCTCCACTATGGTACTTCATGTTTTTCTTTCTTCTCAACCCCCCCTCTCTTTTAAAGAGGAGAGAAGGATGGGAGAGGGATGGAGAGAGACCCACTTGGGTGTCCTCCATCTTCCTCCCATCATTCATTAATGATGGGAAGGAAGCTTATGCCTCATTAATGAGGGATAAGGAGGGGATGGGTGTACGTACACCATCCCATCATTTTTATTTATTTATTATTTTTTTTAACCTTTGTTCTCTTTCTGTCTTTTCTTCTTTTTTTTTTTTAATTTTAATAATAAAGAAAATTGTCTTTTTATGTATTAAGTTTTAATTTGCCAAGTGGCAAACTTGTAATGCTCAAGTTTGCCTCATGGCAAACAAAACCTTAGATATTTACAGAAATACCCTTCATATTGTTTTGGCCATAACTTTATGTCTGAACTCCGATTCATGCAAACTTAATTGCGTTTGGATCGTATCGAAGTATTCTTTTCAATGTGGCAGAAGTTATTGACCAAATCAGCCTCTAACAAAGATGACTAATTTCAGCCTGCTTAGGATTTTGCCGTGTTTAGCACTTCTGAGCAAAATTTGGTTGCTTACACTCATGACCAAGGTTTTCCATCTTGTTTTGATGGAAATTTTTTTAAGGTTACATAGAAAAATTTTGCTAGCATGCTAGAAAATTTTGTTAGACTCCCTTAAATGTGAGAAAAAAAAATGCAAAGCTTCATTAAAACAATAGAATTTTAATTTGAAAATTAGTATGGAGTTTAAATGAGATCTAAAGGAACCAAACATGGTCATTTGCTAAAATATCCAAACATGGTCATATATTCTAGAATGTTCATATATATGGGTAGTATGTAATGGCTATACTAATGGGGCATAGGTGGTGATGGATATGCTGATATGCATGAGGATCACACCCTAAGGGGTGGGGTGGGGTGGTTCTAAGGGAAGAAACTATATTCATATCCATAACTCCCTGAACTCATAGTGTGATAATCATGCCCCATATTTATATGGTACATTCTTGTGGCCATATAACCTTGACTTCTGTGACCTCAAGCTCTGGATATATTAATGTTCAACTCCATATGCAAGTCTTGTACATGATGTAGTAGTGGAAGAAACCTAATGCACATATCCAATATTTATGGACCTAAAGCTATGACAATGTGTTATTGTTCAAAGTATCAATGGCGGAGTTGGCATCACTCAAGGCCAATATTGGGTTGATTGGGCTGATATGGTTAGTATTGGCTGAGTTGGCGTTGATATGGGTTGACTCGGCCTTGGCTTGAAAAATTAAAAGGAATATAAAAATTGTAAAAACTTATAAGAATTGTAATATAACTATGATTCTTGGCTAAGAACTTGATTCATGTGTAAATTAGGTGATTACATGCTTAAATGAAAATAGTGTCAAATCTAGAAGGAGATCAAATTTTTTATTTTTTTAATTTGAACACTTCGTTGGGAAATGACGGGCTTAGGAATGCCAGGATGCAATCGCGAGGTATTTATATTGTTTTTAAAGCTCAATGGATATGTATGGGCCAATATACCTTCATGAGTGCATGATGTTATACGTCACTATATGAACTACGAGATCTGGCCCTACTTCTTTAATCATATTCCTCGTCAAATTGGTTATATAGTTTGCATCCTTGATATTGTTATTGGTATCAATTGATATAAAGAAACTACAATGCTCTAGCAATAAACTAGAGTTGATGATGGCAAGTTTGGTGGGATTGGTCCAATCATTACACATAAACATCACCATCATCTAGTATAGTCTAATGGCCAACCATATGTATATTGATATTAAACCCAATTCGTTCAATACCAAGCACATTCCCAACACTCATTGATCATGATATATCAATCCAAAGTATATAGAATAATCAAAACATGGTTTTGCATAGGCTTCCACGTGTTAAAGTTCTATTTATGACTCAAAAGCTGTAGATCCACCTAACTTATACGCAAAATCCTTGAACAACCTTTTGTCTCTTTGAATTCTTTGAAAACCTTGCCAAATATTCCCCCTTTCACCTTCAGAAACACATGTCCAAGCCTTCTATCCTTGAAGCTCGCTCAACCAAAACTTCAGCAAAGTAAGATAAAACTCTTAACTAGGTTTAGCTTTAATATTTATATTAAGCTAATAGCGGACCACTTGAAAAGTAGAGGATGGTATCTGCCTGACAGATGTGTTATGTGCAAATGCTTAGAGGAGACTGTTGACCATCTCTTGTTACACTGTTCAGTGGCCAGCAAGGTTTGGAGTGATATTCTAAAGAAATTCAACTTTTATTGAGCCCAACCAGATAAACTAAGCTATGTTCCCGATTCTTGAAGATGGAAGAATGGTTATTCAAATATGATTAAGTTCTAGAATATGGATCCTGCAGCAATATGTAGGGTGATTTGGAGGACAGAGACCGGAGATTTCAAAAATAAGGTGAAGAGGATCGAAGAGTTGGAACTGATGGTGTTAAATCTTATGTTATGGTGGACATCTCAGATCTCATCCTCCTCTATTACTCATCTAGAAGCTTTCATTTCTTGTAAACTTTTTTCTGAAGTTCTAGGGGGTTAGCTTTTCCTATTTCTCTTGTCCTTCATTGGGGGATGTTTTTCTATCTTGGTGGTACACAATTTATGCACCCCTGTAACTTTATACTTCGATTAATATAATCTTCCTATTACTGTTCAAAATATACATATACATATTTGTATTAAGCTAATACCTGAACTAAATTATTATCATAGCCTATCCTCTTGGAGGTCCTATCTAGACTAGGTTAACTCTTCTAATTAGGTTAAGAGAATAAGCCAAATAAAATCCCCTGTTTATTTATTATTTACATTCATTTAGTCATGAAATTACTATTTTAACCTTGTTAATTTTCTAAGGTGTCACATAAAAACTTCCCAAAAATCTATTTTGATTAGGAAAAGTACTTCAGCTTCCAAGTCTTGCATCTAGTCAATCATGTTACAAAAATAGATGGAATCAGTTTCATTATTTAGGATGTAGCTGAAGGTGAAGGATTAAAAAGAAAATCTGCCTATGTTCTATTTTATGCCGCTTATCTTTTATGGTTAATGAGAGAATATATGAAGAATTTAAAAGGAGAAGAGGTACAAGGGACCCATGAGGTATGGGTACCCAAAAATACTAGAAAACCTGCTAACTTAATAGTCCATGACTAATCAAGGAAGCAACCGTAGCCTAGTCCTATATTACATCATCAGCGGAGATTTTCCTGAATTACTCCCTATTGCAAACCCAGGATGATAGCAACACTAGAATATAAAAAAAATCCCCTGTTTCTATATGCTTTCACCTTCAAAGATGTATCGATTATGTGCTAACCAGACAGCCTATATTGTCATAAAGAAAGCTGCATGATACATGACCTTGCCTTTTCTTTTGAGGAGGGGGGAAGGGAATCTCCATTGAAAATGCTATACCAAGAATATTCCTTGGTTTTACCCAGCTGAGCCCTAATAATCCAATAAAGGAATGTCAAATAGATCCAATCAGCTCATAGTGTAAAAAAATATAATTCATCGGTTCACCTTCTTTTAGCCACAAGAGACATACGCTAGGTGCTAAATATTTCCTTTTCCACCGGAGATTGCCAAGGGTATTAACAACATTGTGAAAAATAGTCCGAAGGAATGGGGAGTAGGAGCTTTCTAGAGGAAAGAAGTGGGGTACAAGGGGGAAAAAAATGAATCTTTGGGTTTTTTACGCCACCTTTACTCCATAAATCATTTAGTCTCTTTTGCTTATGCCTAATGATTGGTGTAACAAGGGATCAGTGTATTTGTTAACTTCATATGGTGTGTTTGTCTAAAAGCCATCCCGGTCCTTGAATCACTAGATTCTAATTGGCTAAATTTCTCATATACTATGCTTTAATTGCCCCTCCTTATGCCATGATCACAATATCTAACAATATTGTGACTTCTTTTACTTTTTGTTCATGTTGGATGGGTACACAATATCATCCTCCTCCTCCCCACTTGCACAGGCAAGAGGTTGTGCTATCTTTTGCCTTAGTTTCATTGCACTCTCTTGCTTCTCCCTAGGTTTGACTGCAACATGATTGCAATAGAGTCATCACCTCAGGTGGCACACATGAGCTAAATGTTGCTTCAGTTTCGATATGCCCCCACTATTAACCACCTGCTCACAATAAGTAGATTATTTCTTTGCTGATATGGGTATCCATTATATCCTATTCGTTGTTTGGTTGTAGAGGATGGGAATTTCTTTTCAAAGATTGACATATTTTTAAAGAAGAAATTTAAAAATGGATTAGTCGTTGGCACAAATTTCTTCGTGAAAAGTATATGAATACAGCAAAGCTTCTTAATACAAACACACAATCATATAAATATTCTATGCCTGTAGAAATGAAGTTACTCTAATGCAAAAAATGACATGGGGTGGTTTTGTAGAAGAATCCTTACATTTGGCGTGACAGGATTAGTAGTAGTGGTAGCGGGGCTTAAATTTTATTTCTAACAGAACTTAAAGTCTTACTGATAAGGAGAGAGAGGCAAAAAAAAAAAAAGAAAAAAACTTCAAGTCCTAATACAACTCAAACAAGCTACTATGTTAATATAACTTTAAAAAAAAAAAAAAACTTAAAACAGATACTTGTGGGACCCTGTGGTGCCATGTCATTGATTCCTATCACTATGCGTGTGCATATTCTCCTCTATAGTTTCGATTATTTCCTATTAAAAATTCATATTATTCATCATACCCATATTAAACGCAGAACCAGTAATGAGAACAAATTCATTAATAATCCTAAATTCTGATAATATACTCAATATAACATACTAGATCTCACTTTGGTTCGTGACATGGTAATAGTTTAATTTTTCTTACAAAACAGAAAAAAAGATTTCTAAAATCTTATAATTATACTAAATAATTATTATCAAAACAGAAGATACCCATATATGCATGATTACCATGTAGCTTTTTAAAATTTTTTTAATTTAGGATCAGCTTTCAAAATTAATTAATTATTTAACCTAGGAAAGGAAAATCACCAATTTCTAAATACATTAATTTAGATAACATTCCATGGCATTTATATTATTTTGAGATTTTAACTAAAATGATACAAAAATTTTCACATGCACTCTCTCCCTCTCTCTAATATATTTGAAAAGAATTAACTGAAACACTTCCTTTTCACAGGTCTATACATGAGTAAGTTCTACTAAAACATTTTAATGGTAAATTTTTGGCTGAATGGAGTTTTGAATTTTCCTTGTATGTGTTAAGTTGCCATATGTATGTGCTAAGCTTAAGTTTAAATTTGAAGCTACATAATGTGAATAAATTTTGGTTTCTAATGCGCAGGTATTATCGAAATGGCAAATGGTTGGTACAATGAATAATACACAGTCCAATTCTTGTAAGGTACAACTCTTTTAGAATATGTTAGCTTTCCTTTATATTCTTACCCATAGAGAGGAGAATTTTCATTATAATTATTTTGTCTTGTATTTTTCTTTTTGCAGAACCGATGCAGGCCCCTTGGAAGTGAGGTGCTGCCAGAAGGTATTGTTGCCAGGACGTCTAATTTGGAAGTGCGGCCGTTGTGGGGCTCTGTAGTGGACATTGTATGTGAAATCACATTTATACATATTTGGTGGAAGGAAAGTTGGATTTTTGTTTACATAAATTCTTGTGCTGTTGCTTATTTTATGTGGGTTTAGTTGTCATTTGCGCTAGAATGAAATAGAATTTTTTTATTTGTTTTCTGAGGGATCATTTTACTTGCTTTCATCTCAGCCAAAATGAATTTTTTTAAGTTGACACAAATTTATTCATGCTAAGTTGCTGCAATAGTGCTGTTAAAGGCACTTGCCAAGGCCTTTTTTAGGGCCCATGCGTACTTGTCTAATGAAGCTAGGATTGGTTCACACGGTTTTGATAGTTCATCAATTTATATCTTCTATATTTACTTATGCCATAAGAACATTTAGGCATCACAATTGTTTTGGTTGGGATAAGGCAATTAATTTTTCAGAGGCCATTGTTGTGGTTGAGATAAGGCAATTAATTTTGGAATGGAAGGTTCGTACAAATAAGAATTTGTAAGAATGAGGAATAAGGAGATTCTTTATTGTAATGTAACTGACATATTCGAGGCTCTGTAGAAATTTCACATGATGGCTGTTAGGCATGTTATTCTGAATAAAGAAGAATGTGCTGCAATGAAAAAGCTACATGCTCTTGGTTTGAGATTGATTGAGATCAGATTGTTGGAATACATATATTAAAGACTAAGAAATATAAGGAATGAGGATGCCCGAGAGAGTCCTGGCACTGTTTTGGGTCACAGTTCTGGTTCAAGTTTTGGGGCATGCTGACAGTAAGGTGGATCAAGAATTACTAATTGTTGGCCAAAATAATAAAAACTTAGATTTATGTAAGTATAAGGGATACAAGCAACTTAGGTTTTCAATTGGTCTCTAACAAAACAAAATGTTTGGACCAATATATCACTTTAGATGGAAATGTAGAATAATGATTTTTGTAGCAGCCTTATAGGTGATGGGATAGATTAGGATAAGATGGTTTATGGGAAATGAATACACTAAGGCACTTGTGAGATTTTGTGATATAGTTTGCCAGAGAAAGGATCCAAAACGGCTTAAATTAGACAAAAAGGATACAGATGGAGTCTGTTAGAGTTGATTTTAAGCCACATAATGTAATTTAAAATATGAATTTTGAGAGAATAGAAGGATGGAATATGAATTCTGTTGCCAACCGTAATTGGTTGGGACAAGGAATTTTTTTGGATCAATTGATTGAATAATTCCATGATGCAACTGCTATTATACTTAAATTAAAGCTCGAATTTACTATATATAACATTTGCCGGTATTCTCGCCACTTCCAGTCTTCCAGATATCCCAATGATATTGATGAAGCTATAACTATGTAATTAGCCAGATCATTGGTTATGTAGTCTCTCACTGATGCACATACAGAAATATTAATTCTTCATTCCACAGATTTTATTTAATTTGCATTAATCCTTACTCCGCAATTTCAAACCAGAAAAAGGTGAAGCCTTCAATGAACTTGTTGGCCATTGCAGTTGGAATAAAGCAGAAACAAATTGTGAATAGAATTGTTAAGAAGGTAACGAGGAACTTTTGTTTTTGTTTTTTTTTGTTTTATATAAATATCTTGTTTTTTCAGATCTATTTGTTTTTCTGTGGTTAACATTTATGTCTATCCACATTGCAGTTTCCTTTAAGTGATTTCGTTATATTACTCTTTCATTACGATGGCATTGTGGACCAATGGATGGATTTAGAATGGTGTGGCGATGCTTTACATGTATCTGCAAAGAATCAAACTAAATGGTAATTTCCTTATGTATTATTAACAAGATGGCATCATAATTATCAGTTGAAGCTGCTCTGTTTTGTACAATTTGTCTTGGTACTCTTATGTGTAAAATAATACTTCTCAAAATGGCATAGGTGGTTTGCCAAGCGTTTCCTCCACCCTGATATCGTTGCTGAATACAATTACATTTTCCTCTGGGATGAGGATCTTGAAGTTGAGAACTTTCACCCAGAACGGTATGTATAAATGAGATAATTTCTAGAATCCATGGTGGAAAAGTTTTTTTTGGGAGTCAGGTTTGGATTGTTTCATTCGGACCACTTAAAACTGTATAAAATTGTGGTAATTAAAATGGTAAAGAGTAATTCCAAGCTGGACATATCAATGATGACTGACTTTTTTTTTGTGTGGATTGTTTCATTCGGAACACTTGAATTTTTCTGAGTATTTTAGAATTATTTTACGAGAAAGATTTTGGAGATTATTTTTTTCTGATGTTACAAAAATATTTGGGGCTGAAACTTGGTGTGTACAATGGGATCAAGTGGAAGTAAACATGAAGAGGTTCTGCAAAATAATTTGCCATTTTCTATATCAATTTCTCAGTCAAGTTTTGACAATTGTGCCTATGACCAGTAAACCTTGTCTTTAATTTGTATATATGATTGTTTATTGTTCTATTCATCCATTTATGTATTTATCTATCTGAGAGGATGAAAATGAAGAATCTAAGACGGTGAGAGAAATAACAAAGAGAACTTGAATGGAGTTAGTAGGAAAGGATTTTGATATCGATGACCTGATTGAACTTTTGGTTTTTGATAGATTGGGAAGGAGGGACAGGCACCCTGTTGTCAACCTCAAAGGGATGGGGTCAATGTCATTGAAATTTTGCCATTTCCCTAGGCAACATGAAAAAATTTTGGGGAAAATAAAATTTTCTTTTTAGTATAACTCTGTGTCAGTGACATTTGGAAATTTTACATGTCATTATGTTTGCAAAAAATAAGTAACTTGATCCTTAAAATGGCAATTTGGAGATAAATATTCCTTGCTTTAGGTGATATTTGTCTGATTTTCCCTTCTCCATTTTTCACCCAAAAATATTATAAAACACCATTTGACCCTTATTTTTGAGTGTTTTATGAGACACATTTCTTGAATATTTGAAGTGTTGGGTTGATTATTAGAATTTCACATTTGAGGTAAACAAGTTTTTTCTAATTTTAATCGTCATAAGCCTAATCAAATCATATGAAATTAATATGTGGCTTATATCAGCACAATTAAAGGGTTTGTTACATTTATTTTTTGAGAAATATTACTTATATATAAAAATAAATCTAAGTATATATATAAATATTACGATTCACACACACACACACACACAGATATATGTACATACATACATACACACAGATATGTATGTATGTATCAAACCCTTTAATTGTGCTGATATAAGCCTCATATTAATTTCATATGATTTCATTAAGCCACATACTTATATAGCTATATATATATACCCTTACCGTATGTGTGTGTGTGTGTGTGTGTGTGTGTGTGTGTGTGCGCATATATACGTCTACGTACATATACACACAATGAAAATTTAATTAATTTGGCCAATACTCATCCAAGATATTGGCCATCCTAGTTAATCATTTCTTATTTTAAATGGTAAAAATATGTTATTGAAAAAATTCTTAATTTCAAAAAGTATTCATAAAAAAAATATTTGTTGGGAAAAGGTATAGTCCAAGTAGTTTGCTATTAATTATAGTAAGTAAGAGGGTAAATATTGCGTGGAGCTGTGCAACCCTTATGAGGGTGACAAAAAATAAGTCTCTGTGCAAATATTATTATTTGATCATCAGGAATGAAGGCGTGTCTAGATAAAAACAACACTTGGCACATGGCTACAATAATTGCCACTAATTAACCTATAATTCCACCTATTGTGAGGAGGTTGATAAAGGATTTTCTTTAATCTTTTATTAACAATAGAGTGAGAGGATAAAAAGTTGTAGGAAGCGAGGATAGTAGCACAACCAATGCAGATGCTTGCTAGTGGAGAGAATTATGATGTTGATGTTACGTACTTTCTTGAGCGTATGACATATCCAAACATGCTTAGTTTTTGAGTTGGATAGCGTTCCTATATGTGGACTGAGTTTCGTAGGAGACAGGTGGTGAGATATAAATATTTAGGAGTTGACTCTTCAAAGGCCAAGACATCAGGTGTTGACTCTTGAGGCCTGAGATTTTTGGTGTTGTGACATCATGGTTGGGCCTTTCAAATGAGCACAGAATTTTAGGATGCCCAGTAAACCTATCTATTATTATTTTTCAATTCCAAGGAGTTTTAGAAAGCAGAAGAGGCTTAAGAATATATATAGTTGAGGAGTTATAATGAAGAAATGAACAACAAAAATAAACAGAAACACACGATTTACATAGTTTGGCAGAGATGCCTACATCCATGGATAATGGGAGTTCCTTCACTAGGTTTGTGAAAATAGGTTTACAGAGTACACAAACCCTCTCATGGTTGCAAACTGCAATCTCTTCGATACAGCCGAAAAATCCCTAATTTGAGTACAGATGAAGAGGGTTGTTGGAAACAGTGGTTCAGTTCTGGGTCCAAGGCTGAGTTTTGAGTTTAACCAGCGGCGAACAATGGGGTTGGGGTATTGGGGGGGGGGGGGGGGGGGGGGGGCGTGCGGTATAGGGGTATTTTTTGGGATTTAAAAAATACCAGGTTTAGGGTTGGTATATATATCATGATGTAATCCTATTTGATTTTTTCTTAGTGGAAATTTTGCCGTACACAGTGGACGTAGGCACATTGCCAAACCACTTAAATTCTTTTGTGTTCGAGTTCTTGTTGTTGTTCTTCTTCTCTAATATCTATTGCAATTCACAACAAGGGTGATGAGAAAAGCTTCTAAAGAGCCAAGGAAAATAATGTTCTGCATATAATCATAGATGATGAGAGTACCTATATGAAGCCAAGGAGGATGGTGCAGTAGAAATATAACCTCTACTTGACATCATGTGCTGCACCTTATAGTGACTTGATGTTACAATTCATTGCACTGAATTAGATTATTATCAGTATGTTAGCAAACTCTAGGGCCACAACTACGGTCTTTCACATCTACTTTTATGTGTTAGCCAAGATAAGGGAGACGTGTGAGTGATATAGTCTGACTAGGCTCTAGGCATAAATCATACTATAGTTCCCTGCTAACTATGTAGCCTTGGAGAGCATCCTAGGCCATATAGTAGGATTAAGAGAAATTTTTCCTGGAGCTGATCGGAACAAATTTACTTAGAGCCATATTGCCGTGGGAGAAAGAGTATGGATATTTCTTTTTTGTAGTTTTAGAATAGGGTCCACAACTGGTTCTTATGTTGGAATTCATCTGTGTACTGAGGCTACTAGATACAAATGCTTATCCTACCATGGGATCCATTTATGTGTAAATGAGGTTTATAGAAGAGTAGATTGAAGTTGTTTATCCAGGATCATTAGTGGGTCTATAAGATCATCAATGGTTGATAGTCTAAGACGTTGGAGCACCCTCTTCACAGCAGTGGTGAATTTTGTTTGTTGAAATTTAAAGTTCATTTAATTAAGTTTATGGAAGTATTTTATTGAAAATGAGCCCTAGCATAATTTTTGAAACTCAAGTTACAACATCCATGGACTAGGATCGTAATTTATTGAAAACTGTTCATGAATATATGCTAAGTTTGACCTCAACTTCCCAAGTTGAGAGAGAAGGGTGTGAGAAGTGTCACTTTGGCAGTGGGATGACTAGTCAATGTGTTAGAAAATAAGTTCTGTCTGATTTCTTAGAACTGTTTTCAATTTAATATTTATTATTATAGTTGGCAGATTATAATGTCTAACCATGTAGTGTGGGGTCCTTTGACTATTAGTTGCTGATTGGGTGGAGGGTAGGATGATGCCATTTAAGTAACCCAAAATTTTCTATTAGTGTTCTTATAATTAGTACTTTACCATATTGAGAAATAAGCAACTCATTTTACAGGTGTGTCCTGGACAATGTATTGGGTTATGTAACCATGCTTTAGATGTTGGTGGCCCAGCTTACATTAACATATGCTCTTCAGCATATGAGAAGAACTGAAGAACATTCAACCTCATCCAAACCAAGTAGTGGAATTTGTTTCAAAAGAATTTTGCGGACCAAAAAAAAAAAAAAACAAAAAAGTTGGGAGTTAATATTTTAACAGATTTCATTTGAATTCCCCTTTTTATCCATTCTACTTGTGGTTCTTGAGTGAAAATCAGTATGCACTTGACAGCTGTAGTTTCTGGTGTTGGCAAGATGTCACATGTGGTTTGTAATCTTATGGAAAATCATATTAAATCCTACAGATTCTGCAACTTGAATTCTTATTTCAGTTGAATCCTACTCATGATCTTATGATCCAATTTTATCTTAAAATTTTTTATATTAACAGAGATCTTGACTCTATGCAATTGTATTATCTTTGATATCATTTCACACCTTATGTATTTCTAAATATCAACACTGTTGCAGCTATCTATCAATTGTCAAAGATGAAGGGTTGGAGATATCTCAGCCTGCATTAGATCCTGCGAAGTCAGAGGTGCATCATCAAATTACTGCTCGTAGGAGGAAATCGAAAGTTCACAGGTAGTTGAACTATCTTTCTTAAGATATGTATAATTTTTTTCCGTCTTTTTTCTGGCTAAGTGAGGGCATCCAAACTCAAGATTGGGAGAAGCAAGTATCTTCTATAGTTAATATCTGAGGAACATGATATACATACAGGCATATTGGTCGAGAATTTGATCTTTCATCCTAGTAGACCCTAGGGAGCAATATACTGACTGTTATGAGACACAAGAAATCTGAGGACAATATTGAGAAGTCTTTTATTTAGCTTCTTATTAAGAGGTTTTTATTGGAAAGGGGTGCAAGGATGTCCTAGTAGGGGTTTGGGAGTGTGAATTGGGCTGAGCAAAATTTTAACCTTAATTAATCCTAAATTATTAAAGAGAATGTTCAATCCAACATGCTTGAAAGAAATACACAGGCTGTTCACAGGAAGTGTATTGAACACAAAAGCAGGAAAATTATGCATACAAAAACTAATTAGGCACATGTATACATGATTCACACTATGACATGCCAATATAAAATAAAATAGGAATAAAGCAAGATGGCACATCAGAATATGTAGTGGTTTGGTCAATCATGACTAATGTTCAGTTCCTTGTGGACAGTGTACATCCTAGGGTTCCTTTAATATCTGGGGTTTTTAAGTTAGCCCGAAAGCCTTTGCAAAGTGCCTTTACTAGTTGAGCAGCACAAACGGTTAGATAACGATGATTTTGGGTTTTGCGGAAAACTAGCATAGACCGACACTAGTGTAGCTTCTACTAGTCAAAGCCCCTCTTTGCTACCTGATGCTCAAGTGTCTTCAGATACTATTAGAACCTTCCTTTCGAGTAAAGTGACTGAGGTCCCATCAGTTAGTTGAAATGACTTGCCAAAGTTTCTTCTCTATAGGGCCTGAGTTACTGCCTTTGTAATTGAAGGTGCTTCAGCTAGTTGAGAAGACTGGTTGAATACCTTATCTGTAGAATAGAGGCTACTGCTAAGACCAATTATTTCAGACAAAGATCCTGCATTTACAATAAATTTTGGAATGAAATTTTCAAAATTCAGGGTGTCTACTTGGCTTTCAGTTCAGCTTACCATCCCCAAACTGATGGCCAATCTGAAGCTGTTAACAAGTGTGTAGAGAACTATTTGAGGTGCTTTGTGGGTGACAAGCATGAGGAATGGGTTCTGGCTGCCCTTGGCAGAATGGTGTTATAACAGTACTTTTCATTCGACAAAAACCACTCTTTATGAAGCTTTATATGGCATCTTACCTACCCTGTTGGTTTCCTACGTACTAGGGGCTACTTGAGTGGCAGCAGTGGATGATGTCTTGTGGAAATGGGATCTCACACTTCAACTTTGAAAGACAACCTTCATAAATCACAAAATAGGATGAAACAGTATGCTGATCTCAAATGAACAAAACGTACTTCTACAGAGGGTCAGTGGGTTTACCTTCATCTGCAGCCCTGTAACCAGAGGTCGGTGGCTCATCGACGCAATATGAAGCTGGCCCCAAGGTTCTACTTTTACGGACCATTTCAGATACTCCAACAGATTGGTGAAGTTGCCTACCGGTTGGATTTCCCATTTCATCTCAAATCCATCCTGTTTTCCATGTTTCAAAGCTAAAACAGAAACTTGGGAAATGAGTAACCCCACTTTTACAGCTCCCTCCGCTGGATCCTAACGGAGTTTTGAAACCAGAACCAGCTTAGGTGTTGGAGCATTGAATGTGAGAGCACGATCTGTCACTGAACTTTTGGTTCGATAGCAGGGACAAACTATGGAAGTTGCCACATGGGAAGAATATTATGGTCTGAAACATGCTTACCCACACCTTGTGGGCAAGTTGTTTTAAATGGGGGGGGGGGGGGGGGGGGGGGGGGGGTGTGTGTAGTTTGTTACAGATCTATTGATCTGAGGGTCCAGATCATCATAACAGATGATGATAACAAATAGTTGTTCTAGCTTTCTAGGATCTGCTGGACTGTCAACTGAATCTTACATAACAGAGAGTCTGTTCTGTTGTAAACTGAATTTTGAGTCTGTTAGATTGCCAACCGTAATTTTGTTAACATTAGTTACAGTTGTTAGTTGTAACTGAATTCAGTTGATCGGTTTACAATTGTTATTTGTAACTGAATTCAGTTGATTGGTTGATTAATTACAAGAGAATTTGTATAAATACTAATCAGAGAGCTAATAAAATGGAAGAGAAGTATTTTCAAGAAAGTTTATTCCCTTGGAGGTCTGGTTATCCTTGAATTTAACCATTGTTACAGAAAATTTCTTTGGAATTCTTGGTTTCAGATTCAAGAACATTACACAGACGTACGGATCTTTACCCTTGCATGCGGGAAGGCTGTTTCCCGTAATTCCAATCCATGACCTTTAGGTTGCAACGGAACAATCTTATCATTGCGTCAAGGCCCACCCTATATATTAATATGACATATAATATATTATTTTAATATATAACATTATATTATATTACACAATGTAATATTATTATAACATAGTATGTAATATACTATACTATATATATAATGCATATGTATTTTATATAATATATTATATGTAATACATTATATAATATTATATTATATCAAAAATAATATATAATAATATTAACATATTGATTTACCAATATGGTTTGTGTGAGCAATTTTATATAAAAACTCCAAATTCAATCTCAATAATCTGTATTAATCAAATGAGATTATAAATTCTAATCGTATAATTAAATTCTAAAATCTACGATATCTAAACAAGATTCTGGATTTTGAAAAATAGCAATGAGAATTTAGATTTCAAAATCAAGATTATAATCCAGAATCCGTATAGACTCCACCAAACACCTGTTAGTGTCTTGTTTGCTGATAAATTTTAAAGTAGTTAAGTTGATATTATTGTGAAAATGTATTAGTATTCCCATTGGTGTTGTTGATTTCACTTGCTAGGTGGTGATGATCCTATAAGAGTGGACATGTTTATTGCATATGTTTGGCTTATTTCTTAGTGGTAATATTTTGTTATCATAAATCAAAAAGGCAACTCAGTATGAAACCATCAAATCTAAAACCTCACAGTTCTCAGTAATAAAATTTTCATCTTGTAGAGTCTAAACTTTATCATGTCATAGTCATCATAATAAACTAGTTCTCAAAATAGTGGGGTCAGCGACATGAGTCTTGTCTCTCCATCTCGCTCTATCAAAAATCATATCTTTGGTTAATCTGCGTTTTTGTAAGTCTTATTCTTTACATTGCATTCATGTTTTTTTAGGCCTTCCTCTTACTCCCTTAGGCCCTTCAATATGCATACTATCACACAGGTGCATCTGTAGGTCTTTGATTTACATGGTCTAACCATCTTAACCTACTCTCCTCCATTTTATCCCTAATGAATGCTATGCCTAACCACTTCCAGATTCAAAAATATAAGTTGGTCAACTAGATGACCCCTATTAACAGCACATGGTGACCCCTTTATGCTCTGATGTTTAATGGTTCAGATGCCCTTGATTCTCCACAAGATCAGGGTTGATATTCTGCTACAGCAGGTGGTATGGTTCCTGTGTTGCTGGGGAGCTCTTGACGAGGAGGCTTAGGATAGTTGAAGGGTTAAATGTGGAAGATACAGATGACAAAAAGTTCATTCGTTAGCATTTGGGTATAGGTACAGATCTGTTTATGTAATTTGAAGTGGTGTTGGTGGAAACTGCTTGGTCTGTGGGATTTTGTGTAGGAATCGTGGCTCCTCTGAGGGATTGCAGTTGCAGCTGGTATGGAGGGTTAATTAATGGATCAAGATGGCCACCCAATTTTGGTGTTGCAGTTAGGTGTGCTAGGGAGCTGACAACAGTTAAACTAGAGCCATTCTAAAGGGGGTGAATGAGTTGTGTTAGAGAGTTGTGATTCCAGATAGACAATGCTACAGCTGCTGATGGCAAAAGACGCTGTGGTCATGGTTTAATGGTTTATACAGGATTGTCTGTGTGAGCTGGAATCACTTGGAAATAGTTCCAGTAGTGCGGAGTTTTATTTTAGGTATTGGAATGTATTACAGCAGCAGGGATGATTTTTGGGCAAGTTTTGTAACTCTGTCAAGGAATAGATCTTAGATCTATGAGAGTTCTGTAGTGGCTTGACATCTATTATAAATGAGGGCACCAAGGATTTACATACTTGAGATTGTCAATTCCCCTTGTAGTTAGCATATTCTTTTTCCTTACCAGAAATTAGTCTACATTATTCAGGCCACACATAGCCCTTCTTGTTAACTTCATTTTGAATTCATTTTAAGCAAATTGGCTTATATAACAGTTGCTTGCTTTGACATATATATTGTGACTTCTATTAACTACTTCTATCTGTTGTATGAGCAGGAGGATTTACAAGCTCAAGGGTCACGGAAGGTGTGATGACAAAAGTACTGGTCCTCCCTGCATAGGGTAAGGAATCACCAGCTCATAGATCCTGCTGAAATTTAACAACTGTCTCTATCTCATCCTTAATTTAGTGTATCTTTTGGAGATCTGTTATCATCATTGTTAATTTCTTTATGATTTTTTATTTCCCTAAATGAAATCTGTGTTGCAGCTGGGTAGAAATGATGGCACCAGTTTTCTCAAGGGCAGCCTGGCGCTGTGCCTGGTATATGATCCAGGTATGGACCATATGGCATTCCTACCGTACAACTAGTCCTGTTCTTTTTCTTACATAATCGTGTTATAGATGTTACATTCTAAATAGCAGACTAGAATCACAATGGAACTGTAGAATTTTCTATGCTCATATGTAGAAAGAGGATAACAGACAACTATGTAGTCATCATATCAAGTTAATTTGCCTGATGATGTTTTTTAGCAAAAAAAATCTTTCTTTTTGAATTATTTATGATTCTCATCTCTTTCACCAACTTGGTAGCTTAGCTATTAATATCAAATGAGCCCTTTACTATAATTATTTGGTAATTTTTTTTGCAGAATGACTTGATACATGCATGGGGTCTAGATATGCAGCTTGGTTACTGTGCACAGGCAACTGTTAAAATCTTATAACTTTATCAAAAAATTTTCACCTAGATGATAACTAAGCATACTTTTTCCAGGGTGATCGGATGAAAAATGTAGGAGTTGTGGATTCTGAATACATAATTCATCTGGGTCTGCCTACACTTGGTGTGTCAGATGTGAACAATGTGAGTGTTTTTTATTTTTACCTACAAATATTTCTAGATATGGGCATAATTCTACCTGAGATAGTCTACTGAGTTAGAGGCTATTTAGTTTAACATTAATATAAATATATCCATATGTTTGTGCTGAAACTATTCTCTGGGACAGTGTTTGATTTGGATAAACATTCTAACACTGAATCTATTTATCTGCATTCGTGCTTTTGTGCTCTGTAGGATGTTGGAATGAGATAAATTTAAATATTTATGTTCATGCTTCCTTATAAACCAACATTTTCACTTTAAATTTTGCTAGATATTTTGCCAAGAGTGCACGGCAGCAAAAACTCTCACTAGGGAAATAATGGGCGAGTCACAGTGAAAAAATTAGGAATTTTTACTTGAAACTTTTATATGGTTTAAAGAAGAGATAATGCATTTTAGAATCCAAAATATGAAAGTAAAATATGTATTTCACACATTTATGGTCAAGTATAGGTTTGTATTGTATGGAGAGATATTGAGAAATTATGCCTAAATCATTGAATTATCGTGTTGAGGGGATATTACTTGATGAGATGGTGCAAGCAATTAGCAATTATTGTGAGGTTTGAGTTTGAGCAACCAATTTGCATGAAAGTGGCAAAGGTTAGGTTTGCAGCCAGTCTTCTTTGAAGACCTCTCTTTATGGGACCAACACATGGTTATGGTCTTTTATTGAATTATTATGAGAAATTTTATAAAGGTCTAAATAGGAGAACAGGAAATAAAAATAATCAGATCTATAGCGAGATTGATCTATACTGCACATATCTGTTGTAAATTTGTAATATGGCTTAGTACCATTGATGTAAATCAAATATAGATGACAGGGTAAAGTAAAAAGTCAAGTAATTCCAAAAAGATATAAATGTCTAATTAACCAAAGAATTCAAGCACATTAACAAGTTACAAGCATATATCGGATCCAGAACAAGTGTCTAGTCAGCTCAGTCCTATCTTTAGTGTTCCTGCACCGATGCTGAACATAACACATACTACTTTCTATAGAACTATAATATTATGTTCTATGATGATACTAGTCTATGTAGTTCGCTAGATTCATTGAGACTGAAGCTTACCAACATCCCATGGACAGATATAAAGGATAATGGAAAGTAACAGACATAGTAATAGCAAACATAAGCATAAGTGGAATAGGCATGGTGATTTATATCTTGGGGGGTTTTGGTTTATTTCGGAAAAACCAATATCTATATTGATGCCCCCTTCAGCATGTGGGAACTCATTCATGTACCATAGATCATGATCCTCAAGCCGTATGACAGTAAACTTTGTAAACCATAGCTCTCAAAGAATTACCACTTTAGCAGGTAAGGATAGTGGACTATAGGTTCAAGGTAGTGTCCTGGAGGACTTCTTTAACATACACCAGCCCAACCTCCCCACTCATTATCATCATCACCATGACCACCATTGGTTCCATCACCACTACATCCAGAGCTATTCTCTTCAGTCGCAGATGGATTAGATATTGAATTGAATCTACATGAACTCTTGGTGTCTTTGTTATTGTTCTCTGTCTTTCTTCTTCTGTGATTGGTTTCATGTGCCATGTTACTTATGGATGGAAAATTCTCATAGCTTTAGCAAAGAAGTATCCACTTTTATATCCCACCTCATCTTTTATTACGTTGTTGAAGTCTTAACATCCATAATGGCTCTTACGATCATAGAATTAGGCTGACCATCAGTCTCATCTAGCTTGTAGCACTTAACTCATTTTGTAAATGGGTCTAGCTCATCAACCCCATCATTAAATGTCACTTCTATACACTCTTTTGCATGATGTTAATGTTATGCATCATAATCTCTAGCTACTTTTAGCGTCAACCTTATGTTGCAGTATAATGCGAGTGTTTAAAGCTTCTTACACTCCACCCGGTTCCTTTACTTGGTATGGATGAGGGTGAATGCTTCTTTCTCTCACAAGCTAAAAGGAATGCTACCTAGGCAATGATCTGGGCAAGTAATACTTAAGTTTGATACTAAACCATAGAAGAAACTATGCATAGATGTTTTGTGCAAGAACACGAACACAAAGAGTTGTACAAATATAGTAAAAGAGAAATTTCTTTTTAGTTGTGAAGAAGATTGGTTGTGATCTCATGTGGCTGTCTTATTACAACATGAATAAACCTTTTTATCAATATTATAGCTGTCTTATTAGAAAGGAGTTCTTTGCATGTCCCCATATAATGTGTGAAAGTTTTGTGAGTGAGGATGTTTATGGTTACTATAGAGAGAGAGAGAGAGATGAATCCGAAATTATAGCTGCTCATTGCATTAGGATACTAAAAAATAAAAAAATAATAATAAAAAGAAAACTCTTACAATATTCATTGTAATTAACTAAAATGGAATTTTCTGATACAGTAATTAAACGGTGGTTTATGCAAGGGTATAAGAGATCTAACAGCATGACAAAGAACATGAGGCTGTTATTCATATTTGAACAACCAATCTAGATAATAGATCTGCGAGTAGCATTCTTGTTAGTGAGTTTTTGGTAGGAATAATTTTAAAATGAAGAGCTTCTTTTTTTTTTTTTATCAGTAATCAGAAATATTATATTAATAGTAAGCATGAAAACATAGTTTTGATGGTACACGGATAGTGTACCCAAAGAAGGTAGAACAGTCTAGACAAAAACACAGCGTGACGCTGGACAAGATAAACCATCCTCATTTCCTTCCCTAAGCTGAAAATGACAAACTGTTATCCATCGCATGATGGGCTGCCATCCAGCAATGAAGAGCTGATGTGTGAAGAGGGTTCTTGAGATAGCATGAGGGTTCTTGAGATGGCATGGATTATAAAGTTCCAATCACAACCAGTTAAGTAGTTTTTTAAGGAAGAAAAAATAAACACGACTTATGATTGATAGATTTATACTCACACTAGACAATAGAAATCCATATTTCTTCTTGATTTGATCAACAGCACCAACCTTCTCATCTTCGTTCTGCTCCTTTATTGAGGTTTTTTCATTCTCGTGATGCTTACATGTTCAACTGTAGGATGCTGAAATGAGGCTTAAATTTCATTGACTTGATTTTGGGGCCAATTGCTAGCCACTACCACAAATTTAATAGGTGCTTAAATCAAATCGGAGGAAGCAATCACCATAAACAAAACACCTTTGACACTGAAGGTGCAATATCTCCATGAATGTTGTAGTGTATTGACAATTCCAAACTGCAACTGCATCATTTTGCAGCCGCATATAAATTTTTTGCATTGCTGAGCTTTTACAATTGTATAAGCAGCCAGCTGAATAGAAATCGTCTATGCCCAATTTATCGTGCACTGGTGCACCAACTATTTGTGATTGATCCGTCACACTTAAAAAAAAAATCATTTCTCTCTCTTGAAATGATTGAATGCACAAATCACAATGAATGGGTGTATGGTGTATGAGAAATTGGGCACAGACGATACATGCTTCCGTTCCCGTTGTAGTTGCAATGTGGGCCCCATTGTAGCAGACACGCGTTGCGTGAAGTTTAGAACGTAAAAAGGTAAAATTTTAGGATTCCCATGCTTTAAGCTCGATGGCATAAAAGTAAAATAGTATTTGATTTAAGGTAACTTGTGGGAGAAAGAGGTAAGTGAAGTCAGTCACACATACGACGGTAAAAGTGATGCTTTTTAAAAATAATTCAGATTCAGCCATTTAATTCTTTTAAATTGAGAATTGGTGATAATTTTTTAAAATAATTGAAACCAATTATCATTCTACTCACAAAATTTTTTTTAACATTGCCCTTATAAACCCTTGTAATCATGGTTTTGTTCAAGTCTTTTATGGGTATTTTGGGAAGAAAGTTTTTGTAAATAGTAAAATGATACTTGATCTCAATTATTTTTAAAAGGTATCACTAAATATCAGTTTGGGAGAATTGACTTTTATTTGCTATACCTAATGTATACTTTTGGTGCACATGAGGTTTTCCACCATTCAGCGTTAACATAAATATACTCTCTTTTGTGATAAAAAGGAGATCGGTTCCTATCGTGCCACTCAGTGGTACCAACGTGGAATGGATGGACGTATGTCCCATTTCAACAGGGGGTCCCACAACCCAAACCACATCCTAGCCGGTCGTTTCATTGAACCATTGGATCTTGGCACCAGAGGAAATGCGTTTGATAAGAAGTTACTATTTCCCACCATGATTGTGTCATGTGCATGAAGGACAGGGAAACCATTATCTTTTTTCCATCACGATGTGGCATTTTTGTTGCGGAGTCACTTCCATAGTTGGGTATGGCAAGAATACACAAAAGATGATGGTAAAAATGTCGAAGGAAAAATAAAAAAATAAATAAGTATGTAGATAGTTGGACCGTAGGAATAGGTAAATAGATAGGGTAGGATCAAATAACTGTGACGGTTACCGTTTCGATATTTATTATTTTATTATAATTAAGGCAGCGTGTGAGTCTCTTTCCTAGTGAAGAAATAGGATATAGACGGATTTATAGGGGTAAATTGGTATAATAGAAGATAGAAGAAGTACAAAACTGAAGTAAAAAGGGAGGTCAGAATACATAAGGCAGAACACATGACGAGTTGACATGTTAACCCTCCTTTTTTATATAAGGTATAGATTTTAAGGACTGGGAAAAGTCCAAATGCTTGGAGGCTTAGTACAATAATATCAATATATAAAAATAAGAGGGATGTACAGGAGTGCAAATTACCATGGCATTAAACTTATGATGGACACTAAGAAATTGTTAGAAACAGTGATTGAACATAGCTTAAGGCTAATAACTAGGGTGACAAAACCAATTTAGATTTTTTCTTGGAAGATCCACTAAGCTATATTCTTACTTAGACAATAGAAAAGTCTGGAGAAAAGAAAAAAGATTTACATATGGTTTTTATTGGTTTAGAAAAAGCATAGATATGGTTCCAAGAGAATTGATTTGGTGGACTTTGTATAAAAAATGTATACACCAATGAAATATATTGATGTAATGATGGATATGTATAAGGGAGCCTTAACTAAAGTGAAAATTGTTGGTGGTGAGACAACTGATTTTCTGGTTAAGATAGGTTTGCATCAAGGGGTCAGCTATCAGCCCTTATCTTTTCACCTTAATTATGGATGGGTTGATGAGTCATATTGAAGATGAGGTGGCTTAGTGTAAGTTATTTGCAGATGATATAGAATTGGTGGTCACACACACTAGAGAAGAAGTAAATACTAAACTATAATTGTGGAGAGATACCTCAAAGTCAAACGATTTTAAAATAAACCGTGCAAAGACTGAATACATGAAATACCCTTTTTAATAATAATATAATTAATGAAGCTATTAGAATTGACAATCAAGATATCCCTTAAAGTAATAAGTTCAAGTATCTTGGATCAATGAAATTTGATGAAGATGTTGCACATATGATGAGAGTTTGTTGGCTTAAGAGTTTTTTTTTTGGGTGGGGGGTTGCTTCTAAGGTTTTGTGTGATAAGCGTGTTCCACTTAAATTAAATGGTGAGTTCTATAAGATAGCAATTAAACTAGCAGAGGTATTATTGTTGAGGTGCTGAAAGAAGAGTAGACAGGACCTGCATAAGTATGCGTGCCTCCCCCATCTTTCTTTTTTCTGTTCTCTCTCTCTCTCTCTCTCTCTCTCTCTCTCTCTCTCTCTCTCTCTCTCTCTCTCTCTCTATTACTAGGAGGTGGCAGACAATGCTCAGATATGCCCGCCAATCCCTCCCTTCTTTTTGTTCTTTCTTTCTCTCAACCTTTTTTTTATTTTTTTTCCTAGATTCTGCATTAAGCATGCCGTGCGGAATCCGATGATTTCAATGGCATTTAGGACATGTCATAGAAATTAGTTGTATTTTAACTAGCACAAGGCAAAATGTTGCTTGTGCTGGTTGAAATAAGGGGGCTTAAGGTGAAATTTCGTTGCCATGGCATTCTATGACTATGACCACCAACACCACCACCATAACAAACACCAAAATCCTACCTCTACTACCAATCCGAATCTAACACCCGCTTAATTATGTTCCACTTAATCCCTCTTTGATGGACACATACCTTTTTGGCTAAGGAATGAGAAATCTTTTTCCTGTTACATAAATCCAATTTTCATTTTCTCCAGGAAAAGCCATCTCTTTCTCAACAATGTCATTGGTTTTAAATATCCGACCACTCCTATAAATGTTGTCACCAATATTAGCACACTAAGCAGTAAGCACCACTACCATGGGTATACGCCCACCATTGCCACTACCATCACTACCAACTACCACCACCATGACCATCATCAAGGTCACCATAAATTACCACCACCTCCATTGGTATACCACCACTACCACCACCACAACCAACTAGGTATGCGAGCATCACCACAGCAACAAATATCCACCACTACAACCACCACCAACCCCACTATCATCACCAATATACCACAATCTGCATTACCAGCACTACGAAACACCACCACCACCGATTACCACAACCACCATCAGTATACCACTACCGACCCCCATCACGACTACTATCAACAACAATCACAATCATCACCAGTGCATACTATAACCACTACCACCATCACTGCCACCACAACAATGTAACGATTACCATTTTAATGTCTTTGTAAGATTTAAACTCTTTCCCCATATTATTTCATTCCAAACATATTAAAGTGTTTTCACTCTGTTTCCCATGTTTCTAACCAAACAAATTAAAAGTACATGTTTTGTAGAAAATGAAATTCGTGTAAAATGATTTACATTATAAAATATTTTCCGATAAAACAAACGGAGCTTCTTATTACTCAACCTTCGTTTTCCTGATTTACATCAATATGTAGGCTTTTCTATAGGTTTATTTATTGATTCCTAAAATCTCCCAACTAAATACATGAAATCGGGAAGTCCTATAAGTGTACAAATCACCAACCACTTTTAAAACAAGGATAATAATTGTGCTAAAATTTATGTACGAATTTTCAAGATATATCTAATCATAAAACATCTTAAAAATATATTAATCTGTTAATATTCTAAAAGTATACCTTGGCAGTTATCTTTGATGTTTATTTGATGTCATGGCTTGAGTTTCAGTTCATAGGTCATTCAGTTGGTAAACTTGGTCGATATGACATTTCTATTCATGGGATGCTCATGCTCCTAGGTGATAGAAATATGGTATAGCCACTACATTGAGTGGGTCCTTATGGATTGCGATTTTTGTTATGTATTTATTGATGTTCTACTCGACCAAAACGAACCAAGAGAATTGTAAAAATCAAGAAAAACTCATTATAATGAATTAATGTTTTTATTTTCCTTATTTGTTTCAATTTTTTTTTTCTTTTTAGTTCAAATTGGTTTTCAAATCAAATTAATTGGGATCCTCTGACTTTCAATAGGCTAAAACCATGGGACAATAAAAGATGCCATACTTGAAATGTTGGAGTGTATCTGTTAGTGATGCATCCTAGTAGTATTAGAGTGCATCTCATATCTTTGCAAATTGCCTGTGCTCTGCTGATTTGCATAAATGCAAGATTTAAACTAAAATGTTTATGATTCTCCACAATCATATTTTGGGTACAGTTTTCTAGTAAATGTCATTGTCATATTCACCTTGGGTGGTTGAAATTTTACTCATGTACTCTATTTATGCAGTCAAATCATGTGGCACCTGATCATTCTTCTGCAACAAATAATTATTCAAACTTGGAAGCACCAGTATGATTCCTGAACTTTAAATTCTTCTCATCTCGTTCTCTGTTTAACTATACTGGGGTACTAACTGATATTTCAAAACCTTCATGATTGCAGGGATTCAATTCACATTTAGTCAATAACAGACCAGCGGTAAGTTCCAAATCAAATTTTATAGTGCAAACAATATTCTTGATCATGCATCTTAAGATGGATGCTGTAGGACCACTATTTCTCCATATATATGTTCTCTATTCTATTCTTTGTTCAATTTTGTCTTTATCAAATTTTGGAAATGGTAATTTCTGTTGACTTATGGTGAGTGATATTCTGCAGTTTATAACTGGGTAGATGTTATTCAACGGTGTATTGTGACCAGTCAATGTTCATATGTTGCTTTTCCAAGAAGTTTCTCTCAATAAGTAGATGATAATGCCTTGCAAATCAGTCTGATAATAATGGATTTTTGACTCTGGATATCTATGAATTTTTCTCAGCTTATTTTCTTCGTCTGCATCTATGTAATCCTTGGGGACCCTTAATTGTATTGACAATTGAATTAATTTTTCCCACATAGCAGGTGAGGAGGCAGTCTTTCATCGAATTTGAGATCTTCAAAAAGCGATGGAAAAAAGCAGCAAGGGAAGATGAATGTTGGATTGATCCATATCGACAACAACGAAACTGATGGATTTTTTAAAGGGTCTTCTCAATCATAGATACAAATATAATGGCATTCTTTCAATTAGTTCAGGCCATACAACATGTACATCCCCAAATGCTGTGCAGCTAATGACAAAAAGATGAAAAAAATCTTAGGAAATGTACGTGGGATACTTGTGATTTGCAATATGAGGATGCTGAACATTGGCTATATCTTTCAGGTTTGGCTGAGTTTAGACTTCTCTTGTTATAGTGTAACATAATGGTTGTAATTATGTCATCCATTGTTTGAATTTGTAGAATTTGAATTTTTGTTTCTTTCCTGGGACTATTTTTTTGTGATTTATCTTTACCAATTTAGTTAAGTTCCCATTTTAAAGATATGCAGTTAGTCTCTTTGTTATATGGTTATGAGTGTTTACTTAATTGATTAGAAGTCTTTTTTTTTTTTGGGTAAAATTAATTGATTAGGAGTCTCGTGTGGCAGTTTGTAGAAGTCCATATTTGTTGGTGCAGTTCTTATTCGTAGGAATAATGATATAGTTATGAGCCGTTTTGGTAACGTTTCTGAAAACAGTTTTTCTGTTTTCGAAAACAAAAATCCCAAAATCTTGTTCGGTAAGAATAGTTTCCTGAAAACAATCTAAAAACCTTTTTTTTTTTCTGGAAGCTAAAAGTTTCAGTTTTTCTTTTAAAATAGAGAATGGTTTCCAAAATTTTTTATGGTATTTTTGTAATTTCTAGTAGATTTATTAAATCACTCCTCTCTTCATTTAGTTCCACTACAACTATTGCCTCCGCCGCCATTGCAACTATTGCCACCGCTATTGTTAACATTGCCAGCATCACTACTACTGCTGCTTCGCCACTGCCATATCCACGAATAACATCACTAACAAAAACTCTATCTCCACAACTATGACCACAATTGCAACTTATTAGGGATTTTGGGCCAAGGTCTAGCATTTTGCTATGGTATAAGGAAATAAAATTGCGCTTTAACCAATAACTTAAGTTATTGGTCTAGTGGTAAGCGCATGATAATCAATCCACAAAATGCTGGTTGTGGTAGGTGTTGTCTATCTACCTACGGTTCAAAGGTGCAAGGTGAGGCTTCGGAAAAGTTGTGGGTTGGAGTCCCACAAGGGAGTCATAAATAAGCAAGGTTTTGAGTTTTGGTGTCGTTGGGTGTGTCGCCCAGGGCACCAATTCATTGGGGGTGTGTCGCCTAGGGCACCAATTCATTGGAAAATTCATTTTCCAATGAATCAAGCGAAATTTCGCTAGAAAAATTTTTATTTTGCTTGTTTAAGGCTAAAAATCAATGATTTACATGTATAATATGTAAAATAATTGCATTTTCATGTATAGTTGTAATAAAATTATTACAAGTAGCAGTTATACACTTCAAAAAATCATGCAAATGCAATGTCACATGTAAATGTACTAATCCGTGTGATGCTATGGCCTGTGCATAAATCAAAATGACAAATAGGATCCAAATTTTAAATTAAATTGAAACAATAATACAAATAGTAAAAAACATAAAATAATGCTGCCAAATCAGTACTGAAATGAATGGCGAGGCTCAAACCCTACTCTCTTGCCAATAAAGTGGCAATAACGCTTCCATCCCATCCGAAATCTATACTCTCTTTGATATGAACAGAAATGCTGCTCATACTCCTCCTATGTCATGTGTGCCATTATACCAACTGGAGGGAAATCAAAATAGTAGTAGCAACGATTTGGCTCTAGTTGTGGTGGTGCGAAAGGAGACGGCATAGGATAACTAGGATACTCGTATGGAGGGGCTACTACTCCAGTAGGTATAGGCATAGCATAATAACCATACGAATATGAGTCCACTGGAAAGATCCCAAATGGATCAGATGTGTAACGACCCAACCCAGCGAGGTATTGTTCGGTTTGAGCCTAAGCCCGCATGATTTTGTCCTCAAAAGGCATCTTGCTTGGTTAAGTATTCTACTTGACTCTTATACCATACCGGGTATTCATCCGTTTCCAATGTGGGATCGGGATATCACAATATCCCCCTTTAGGGCTGCACATCCTTATACAGTGGCCACCTAGAAGTCTGCCAACCCCTCATGGGCCCGCCCTCATAGGTCCAACCACCTTTCTCGGGCAACATCAGGACCCACACCAGCCACGGACTACTGGACTCGGATCCAGCTCTGATACCATTTGTAACGACCCAACCCAGCGAGGTATTGTTCGCTTTAGGCCTAAGCCCGTACGGTTTTGTCCTCAAAAGGCGCCTTGCTTGGTTAAATATTTTCCCTGACTCTTATACCATACCGGGTATTCATCCGTTTCCAATGTGGGATCGAGATATCACAAGATGTCTGCATGTGTGCTCTAGGATACTCATATGAAGTACCATAACTACTGTCGTGAGCACCTCATTTTGCACCCTTCTGAAAGCCAGAAATGAAAACCCTAAAAAACGGGTCAAACCCTAGGGAGCATAAATTGATTTTCTGTTCAAGCTTGAATTGACTACCATACCCTATCCCAATGGATATGAAATCCTGACACGGTTCCAACGCAATTAAGTTTGCCAAAATCGGAGTCTAGATAAAGAAGATATGAGCATAACAACCCTAAGGGCAAAACTGTAAATAAATGCAAAAATTCTGTCCATGTGGCGAATGTGAAATCCGCAGTTGCCAAATGGCAAATGAAAGGGCTAAAGGACGAAATAGGGAAAGGACAAAACACAAAAAAATATCTCGATTAAAATAATATTATTTCCTAAAATATCTTAATTATGTAATAATAAAATCAAAGGATGGTTCTCTCATTTATGAGAGGTCACCTCACATCAAATTAGACTAGGACAACCGTATACCCTATATGGTTACCAAAAATCTCCTAATGATGGAAGATCTGTAAGAAATCTATTAGTAAATCTTCAAATTGTATACTATATACGGTCATGCCTTAACTGTATATCATATATGGTTGGAAGATTCCCAAATCTTGTCAGAGAATCAAATCAAATTAAAGAAGATCAAATAAACCGTATTGGGCATACGGTTTGGTAAAAATGAACTGAAAATGGTGTCTCCACACTTCCAATACAGTTTTGGATGATTTTATCGAAATCTTATTCTCTACACAAATCTGCTACATGGACGAATCTGATCATTATGGACAAGATAGCCAAAACTGTATAAAGTATACGGTTTTGACTTTTATCTATAAATACGAACTTGCACCTCAGTGCAGGGGGTTGGCAACCTGTTGGGCTATTTTTGGCTTTATTCCCCCACCTTCCTCATGAACAAGACCCCCCTCTCCTCTTCCTACCTCACTCTAAACCCCTTTAAACCCTTCCTAAAACCTCCCAAGCTTCTCCTAACCACCATTAAACCCCAAGAGTACCTTGGAGGATCATTTGAAGGAGGAGAGGCTCAAGTTGCTATTCCAAGTCACAAGAGGAGCTCAAGACCTCTATAGAAGTTTTATCTTCACAAGGTAAGCTTCTACACTTCTTGTATCTAACATATGTGATTTTCATCATTTGACAAAAGCATGTTGTGAGTTATATGCATGTCTATATTCCCTTTCTTCCTTTTCTTGATGGTTTTGGACTGTGGAAAGGAGGTTAGGATCATGCCTCGAAGACACGGTCATGAATATGCAAGGGAGAGAATGAGATGGAATGGTAACGTCATTTAAGGGTCTTATTTAGGTCTTTTTACTCTCTTTTAAGTTAAGGGGAGAGCATGTTCTCCCTTCCCTCATATTCAAATGTACCCCTGTTAAGCCCCGTCATCCTTTCTTTAAGGTTTTGTTTTGTTTAATCAAGCATCCATTTCTCATGTTTATGTGATGTTAAAATGCATACACACATAGCATGTGCACATACCACACTTGAATATCATGTTCTTGAGGACATCATAAATATGTTTTAAACCATGATCACAACCCATGCTTGCACACACTCCACAACATCCTATCTCATTTGATTTATTAATATATTTTATTCTCCCTTTGTGTATACCATGCATGGTTTGGCCGTGATTGTTAGGCAAGTGATCTACCAGGTCATTGGATAGCCTCTTCCTAAAGGGGGTTATCTTGTCTTGCTTACAACCAAAGTGGGGAATCTCCTCCCCACCCAAGCATCCCTAAGTTCCAACTCAAAACAGTGAGGGAGAGGCCCCAAGCCTTCTCCCTCCTTTCCCCTTTGATTAAACACTTAGAAAATAGGTTTATTATGCTTGAATTCCACTTGGAAGCCAGTGTGGGTCAATAAGTGACCCACAGATACAACCATACTCACATGGGATGGGGAACCCCACTTCCCCCTTGAAAAATCCATGTTTTGCAGTTTTCGGTACAAACCGTACACTCAGACCGGTTTGGTCACAACCGTATGATGTATACGATTTGTCACAAAGAATTGCATATTCTAGTTTTTCTTGAATAAACAAGGTTAAAATTAATTTTAAATTAACTTGTCTTAACCAGTAGGGTCTTTAAAGCAATTAGGGACGGCTTTTGGGACGTGGGCCTTATTCTAGGCCCAACAATGCATCCATGTGGGCCTTCCAATGGGGCCCACAATTTCTAGCTTAACTCAAATCCACCCCAAAGTGGATTCCCAAGCTATTTGGACCTCCTTGGGCCCTTACCAAGCCCAAGGGACCCTCTTTAATATCCTTAATCAACAAACTAACATAATTTGCATATTTAAAGCATATCCCAACCAAATAACCAAATCCCAAAAGGGATTATCCAAACATAATCCCAAAACGGGACTTAGGCTTATTTTAAGCCTAAATTGACATACCCGTGGACCTTCCAACGGGGCCCACGCATTAGACCCACATCACCTTTAAAATAAGAGAAGATAAAAATAAAATAAAAAGAGGACCTACACCACTTAAGGGGTTCCCTCCTAGAATTAAATGAATGCATATCAACTTAGGATCGGGTGAGATAATCAAGTTGATTCATAACCAGGGTGATCCGTGGGACCCGTCACCCGAAGGGGTGGACCGGGGTGTCTATGAACTTCCCTGGACCGTAAGCGAGAACTTAATCGGAATCTCAAAAAGCCGCAGACCACCTAATTAGACAGCCTCTTAGGCAGCTAGGTGTTTGCCTGCACCCTATGAGGCAGTGGCGACTTCCTGTTCCCCATTTCCTTTCCCGATCCAGAAAGCACCTAATCCTTTGTGCTTTCATCGAATATCACGCCGGGAACCAAAAATCTCTAAAGGAGGCACGCACTCACATGCACCTCCTAGAAATCCTAGTGTGCGGCCTGCGGATCGACGCACGCACAACTGCTATCCAATGAATCTGCTGACCTAGGCTGCTGAGGATAGTAGAATGGATAGTGTCCCTGGCTCAGCTGTGGTGGATACTACTCTCCATAAGAACTCGATGATCTTCTAACATCTAAAGTTCCAAAACTCTGTCCCATGGAGGACGAGTCATCATGAATAGTAGTATACTGTCTCTCCTTGCCTTTCCCCCCTCCTCTGATAGGAACGTGCCTCACTGTCACCATGATCTCTAATCCCGTGGTCAATGTCCTGTGCGGCATGATGGAAAGCCACCTCTCTAGTAAAAGGGCTCAACCTCGGGCCACTGGTGCCAACACCACCTTGAGTACCACTACCACCATCTCCACCATCTCCGTCATCATCATCTGATCCTGATCTGGACTCATCATCCTCATCTGTGTCCTCTTCCTCTGATGACTCAACATGTCCACAGGTTGGGGCTGGGGATGGGGTTGATGTTGTAGCTGCAACAGAGGGAGGAACAACTCTCACGGATCTAGCTAATGAGTCTCCACTGCCCTCCCCCCCTCTCCTCCTCCATAGCAGCATCGATATCGATGCCCATCTTTGTTGCAGCATGCGCAATGACTGGACTAGGACGACCATCAGGCTCATCCATTTCAACACATCTAACCCACTCTGCGAATGGATCCCCCTCATCAACTTCATTACTGAATAACATGTCCAAAGGATCCTTCAAAGTGGTGGTGTGCTGCTCTATCTCCAGTTGTCTCGTTCTCAGTCTCATGTTGTAATGGCAGAAGACTAACTTCTGCAACCTTTGATAAACTAGCCAGTTCCTCTGCTTCATGTGTATGAGTGCAAACGTACTTCTATTGCGCTGACAAGCAGAGGAAGATGCTGTTTGAGCTAATACTAGACATGCTAGCTTCTTAAGTGTAGGGGCATCCATCCCATACATCGTCCACCATTCACTTGGATTTACAAATAGAATATATTAACATTTATTTAGAAATTAGAATAGAGAAAAATCATTTAATAATTAATATTCACAAATAAATGCCATTTATATGGCATCATCATTGTCCTCGATGCAATTGTCAATGTAAACCCAAACGAGCCCAATGCATCTCTAAATAGTATCAGCTGGTAGTAGAATTTGAAAGGGCTTAAGAGTTTAGTATTTAATATAACTATTAAGAAGTAAGAAGAAAGAACTAATATACGTAAGTCAAGTAATAGATTCACTACCACTTTTATAATTTACAATCCCCTACCTCATTTCCAAAATTGCCAACTGCGTTTGAATGGGGGTCCAACTTCATGAAGACTTGGTGGACCGAAGCGCATAGGTCCATGTGGGTGCGAAGGTTATCCTTGTAATAGTACTTGGGATTCAAATAATATGCTGCGTTGACAATTACAAGAAAAAACATTACTACAATTAAAATATAATTATAAACATTATTGAACATAAAAAAATTCAAATAGAATTATAATTATGCTAGCTGAATATAAAGGATGAGCTAGTGTCTTGAACCATCTATCAATAATGATCTTGTGTACCCACTTGTACGATGTGGGTGATGCGGCCTTAATATGAGATTGCATCATAGCCATACACTAATATATAGATCCTATTGTGGGATAGGCATCTATGTCAACTATCCTCAGCACACGGTATATAGGCTCCAATATATCAACCAACTCGGGTACATGATCCCAAAATACTATTCAATGCAATGTAGTTCGTGCCGAATTTGGTAATCCCCAGCCAAACTATGTCCGCACTGCATTTCTCTCTCATCTTCACAAGTACATAGTTGTGATTGTACACAAATGTGGTGAGTGATCCTGCATCCCTCGTTGTGGTAAGCACATGGCTCCTCTGCCCAATTGCCTCTAGCATCAAGTTGATGCTGTACGGCACACGGCGCCCAATAGAGGTTATACTGCTTCTATAATCTTAAGTCGGCTTTCTTGAATGCACTGCCATTATCTGTCAACATCTGAACCACGTGCTTTCTTCCAACCTCCTTTATCATGCTCTTTAATAGGCCTATAATATAGGACACATCCTTGATCTTTTCTGATGCATCAACAAATCTCAAAAATACTGCCCTACCTCTGCAATACACCATGAAATTGATGATGAACAATTTAGTAGGACTTGTCCATCCATCACGCATGATAGTAACTCCAAACTGCTCCTAGTGGGGTCATAAGGATGTAATAAAGTCTCTCATTTCTACCTCCTCCTCATCCAAGTATGTATCCATAATCTCTCGAGGCTTAGGAGGTAAAACCCCTAACCCGACTCCTGGATAACATCAACCATATTCTTGAAGTGTGGACTCGCTGCTGCATTCACTGGAATGTGATTGAAAACAAAGAGTTTATATATGAATTTTCCCATCCATTGCTTGACATTACCCTTGCTCCACATATCCCTCAATATCTTATGCCTGGCACCAGATGAATGGAACATACTAGGCTCCGTAGGATGATTGGGCATCCTAGTGCTTTGTGAATGAGTGAGCCTAGGCCTAGCCCCAACCCCAGGTCGATTAGCCCCATGCCTAGGCGCATCAACATCAACTGCATCTACTCTAGAGGTACCACCCCTGTGAAATCCGTATCTCTTAGCCTCTATCCTCTCATACTCAAACTGCAAAGATGCTCACACTAAGGCTCTGAATGCTACCCTGTCCTCCTCTGTCACCATGTCATCAAGGTACACCATATCTTCATCATCATCTTCAGCCGTAGGGGGTTGGATAGGCTCTGTCAATCTACGTCTAATCTTCTCATATGCGTGCCTCCTCTCCTCCCTTGATGGACTCCCTGACTCTAAGTGCCCTCTCATCTGCTTCTTAACCTCTGCAGGAACTTGAGGGCAATTGGCCACGTTCTTGTAGCCATGCACCAAATGCTGCTTTAAGTCGTGATACTTCACCACCCTTTATGATTTGGTGGCAATAATTGCAGATGGTCTTATTTTTGTCTCCTTCAACTCTCGTGCTATGAACCCAGCCAATATCCTGCCTCTTACTACCAGGGTGGTCCTCTCCACTGCCACTAGCCCTAGCCACACTACCACTGCTAGATGCTATATTGTCTCTAACCAAAAAGGCTGAAATCAAAATAACAATGCTACCTAGTATATGATATCTCCAGTCACAGTCAAAGATGAACCCTACACAATAAAAAAGTATGATTATTAATCAACAATAATAAATTAGTACATTACAATTACCAATTATAAACCATATTAATTTTTAGATTTTTTTTTCAATTTTTCATATTATTTTAATATTTTTTATAGTTCTAGAAAACTTTTAATATAAAAAATTTATATAATTCTTCAAAATACTTTTTTCCATAATAAATAAATTAAATTTATGAATTTAGTTTGAGAATTTATCTATTTTTTATCCTTTTGTATTGATTTTTGACTAAATTTAATAAAATAAATTAATATTTTCATGAAAAAATATTCGTCGACACCTATCTATACAGTGGGAGTCCCTAGATATTATATATAAAATTCATAAAATTATATAAAGTCTATAGCATTAAAAATAATAAAAACATTTTTTAATTAATTTTCGCATTAAATAATTAAAAAAATAATTATTTTTATAAAAATTAAACCGGGCACACCCATCTGTAATACAAGGTTTATACAATTAAAATTAATTAAGAAATGAATTTCCATCAATTTTCGAGTAAAAAATGCTAAAAAAAATTTTTTTAATTAAAAAATAAAACGGTGATACCCATCAATAGATCAGTTGTCGGTCTAACATATATCCAATAATTAAAGCATTCTATTAAGTTTAGCTCAATCTAAATGAAGAAAAATGCATTTACCTTCTCGTCACCAAACGTGTAATGTATAAGAATGCTTCAATATCCTATAAATCAATGAAAATCTCTCTCAAATCACTTCTATTTTGTAGAGGGATGAGAATAGGAGTGATTTGAAGTTGCTTCAGATGGATTTGGTGGAGAAATTGAAGTTGGGGGGGGGGGGGGGGGGTTTCTTCAACTTTGCTAGCTGTCACTTTTTCCCAAATTGAGTGACAGCCCCCTATTATTCTCTCACAAACGTGCGAGAGGAAAGATAACTAAAAAAAAACACCTCTCAAAATATCGCTAGGGAAACTTCCCTGGCGATTTCCCCCAGCGAAACGCATCGCTGTAAGAAATCATGCTGCAGTGGCAAGCATTGGCTAAGTCGTAGGTGCTAGAGCGAGGATCTTGGGTTAAGGTCCAGCATCCAGGTATGTTAATTATATCTATATCCCTCAATTTAGCATAATTGTTACAACTATACCCTTAACGTCAAATTCATTTGACTTTTATCATTTTCTTTTAGTAAATGATTAATATAACCTTATATATGATAAAAAAATATATATTAGATAGCCAAATGATTATATGCTTGGTTGAATTTAAATGAATACTTATCACTTAAACAAATTAAAACCAATGGCTTAAGGTATAAATGGAATAAATATAATAATATAATAACATAAATGAAATATAGGATAATATAGTAGGGTGAATGCGAAATATTTTTTATTTTATGAAATGTTATTTTGGTCATTTTGTATAAATAAAAATAAAAATTAATGGACTTTAATGTTAGAGATATAATTGCAATGATTATGTTAAATGAAGGGACATAAATACAAATATAAAAATAAGAAGATATAGGTACAACTTTCTTATAATGTAGGGATATGGGTGCAAAAAGCCCATTATTTTATAGTTTAAGACTTCTTAATCAAGCATAATAACCAAAACACAATTTTCCACCTAATGGCTCTAAATATTTCTATTTAATTGAATCCACAAGTATAACTAAGTTTTCAAACCCAATATTAATTTAATTAATCAATTAGTCAATTATACTAATTAGGAAGTGGTTGAACTACTCCTAGGTTAGTTCTAGGTCATTACAGCTTTCTTATTAAAAATAAATTATTTGCAATTTTCTATGAATCAAGGGCACTATTTTTCCATTATTTACAGTAACATAAATAAAATAAAAAACAAGAAAATGCCCAGACAACTATATGGGTGAGAACGACATCATAAAAGGTTGATTATTTGTTTTATTCTTACTACAACCCAAAGCACTAGGAAAGTACAACTTATTAACCATCAAAGATAACTATAGACATTAGTATTTCTATTTATTTTTATTGACATCATAAAAGTTAGATGTCTCTTTATTTTATTTTTACAATGCAAAAAACCACTAGATAAGTACTACTCAAAAACCACCATAGAGAACTTCGGCTCTTGGTGCTTCTTTTTGTCCTTAATGTATTTTGCACCAGCATGTACCAAAACTGCAATTTCCGATTCTGGTAGAGTAGTCTCTAAAACAAGCTCCACGGCATCTGCTAAACTGGCACTGACCTATGTAGCTCCTGCTCACTACCCAATCTTTTGCATTTTTAGCCTCCACAGACTTTGGCTCCATTTCTTTTACTGTACACAAGTTAGAAACCATAAAATTATTTTTTTAGGATGAGCTGGTACGTGTAAATTGTGCTACTGGGCAGTCCTGGTTCAGTATGTAAAAGAGAAGATGATATCTTGGTCAAGAAGAAGAAACAGATTTAGAAGAAATAGATGAGGATGTTATGATCAAGCTCTTACCATTGGTTAGAGCGCAACTTTATTGGCAACATCTACAACCTCTCCGGGGTCCCTCTTGATGGGAGGGACACCCTCTAATGGGACTCAAACCCACAACCTCTTCAGGGTCCCTCCTTGCACCTATGAACTGTAGGTTGATAAGTAACACCTACCACAACCACAACGTGCAATATTGGGGATTGAATCGCTCTCCTAACACTTGTGTGTACTATAGGCTAGGCACACACCACACATCATGTTCCTGGGGAGACTTGAACTTGAGAACTCGGGCTGGGCACACACCGCACAGCATGTTCCTGGGGAGACTTGAACCCGAGAATTGGGCTCCGATACCAATTGATAGGATCAAGCGCAATAACTTAAGTTATTGATTAGAACGCAACTTTTTTTCCCTATACCATAGCAGGATTCTAGACCTTGGCCCAACATTCCTAATAGAGGAAAATTAATGTAGTAATGATGAATGTGTTTGTGTTTTAGTAACAGAGCAACTATTTATTTTATATATCATAGATCAACTTCACGACACAACTGAAAAAATAAAAGTTTTAGAAAATTATCTTATAAAATTGATGGTAAATTCAAGAAACTAATGAAGAAGTTTATTCATTTAAAGATTTCCAAAATAGATTATTAAAAATAGAAAAACTCTTATCTTCACAATAATTGAACCATGAAATTCATCAAACAAAAGAATACTTAATGAATCTGAAAAGAAGAGTAGATGTTCTTGTTAGAATTTTTCCTTTTATATGGGCTCACATTAATTGTATTTTTGGTTTTATAAAAACATGTTGAATATATAGTCTTTGATGATATTACTAGTGACCCAATATTACGAGTGATCAATTTAATTGGGTTTGGTGCACCTTATTCTATACATTTGATATGTGATATAAAGTCGTGTGTAGGAGTGGGACCATGGAAATCACCTAGATGACTTCCTAAGCACCACATAGATTCATACAAAACATGGAATCGCCACCATCCAAGGTCTTGGTGTGGATGGACACCAAAGTGAATATAATATGCAAAAATTGAGTCAAAGTAACTCAACTCATGGTCTATATCCAGAGATTGGGTAAGGGGGTTAGGTTATGAATAGGGGAAGGTGTTAGACACCCCTACTCATCCATACAAAATGGTTGCTATATGCCTATTCATGCTACATGCTTGCATACAAAGATCATTCAAAACTAAAAGTAAACAAACATATGTGTGATTCTCCACATGAGTTGTCCAATTAATTCTTGACTCTCTCTTTGGATGTATTACCTTTAGGAATTCATTATCAAAGTGAAAATCAAAACAAAAAATGAAGAAAAAGGAAATCAAATCAAATCTGGAGAAAATTAGTGAAACAAGAGCTATTTGAGCAATGCATCTTCAATCAACCATAAGTCATTCAAATCAAACTCAAATTGAGTAAAACTGAGGGCATTTGAAAGCTTATATAAAGTACTAAATACAGTAAAGATTTCATTCAAATCCGATTTAAAACAAGAGAGTTATGCTCGCTCAAATTTACTAATGTAACACAGTAAAAGTGACGAGTAGCCAACTTTGAGAGCCTATTCGTGGAGATTGGCTCCATATAAATCATTGAAACTTGGTGTAGATGAAGTATGAGACACCAATTCTTAATAACATAAGCCTCACCCAAAACTTCATCCATATGTGGCTTGTGTGCTCTCCCAAACATGCTCAAATGATTACAGATTGACTCTGTAATTTGCTAATGGACAGCACCGAGTCAATCAAGCACACAGAGCTCCATTTTGATTAAAAACTGATAAAACCAATTGGATTTGAAACTAAATTCATAAAGGGAGACTTGGAAATCAAAATCACTCAAATCGGAATTGAAATGGACCTTTGGTGCTCAATCAAAGTGACAAGTACATCAAACTGTGCTGATCTAACTCATAAACTTCAATCAAATGGTGTGAGCAAACGGCTTCATATAAATTACTCAAATTTTACAGGATTGAATTAAACTTCCTCACCTTTTCTTATACCTCTAAAATCATTCAAAAATTCATCCATATGATGAAGTTATGAATGATACAAGATAGAGCACAGGCTCTGTCTAGATTTGTAAAAATTAAGTAAAATCAAACTAAGACCACGGTGTGTGCACATTGTTCTTGTAGATTTGATTTTAAATCACTTGAAATGACATGAAAACAATATAAAAAACATTTAGAGCATTGATTCGGCTCAAATCTCTCATTATTTGGAGAGTGAGAGCCAAATCTACCCATATTGCTTGAGATTTGCTCAAATTGAGAGAGATTAGACCATGAGGTCTTCTCTAAGAGATTAAAGCAAGTAAAATCAATATCAAAAGGCCCTAAGATCGATGTTGATCTAAGGCTTCTGATCTTAGATCTACCATCTTTAGCATAGTAAATCTAAGATCCATGCCTATATTGAAGAAAACAAATGATTATGTGCATAAAAGTGTGTAGGAAATCAAATTTGAGGAGAAATTTGAGATATAATGCTATCAAATAGCATGGATCTATGTAATTCTTCCTAAATTGAAGTCAACACACACACAAACAGTAATCAATTACAAAGCGTGGCAATTAAAGATTCTAAGCCTAAGGATCCATCCCATAGCTTGTTTCCCCTAGCTCTCTCTTCATGTTTTACAGTTAGAGAGGTGGCTTAAGGTACTTTAAGCATGGTTTGGGGCTACAAACCACTCAAGGTCTTACACTACAGAAAGGTAGAAGATGAGAGAGTGCTTGAATTGAAAAGAAAGTAAAGAGAGAGGCTAGGAATTACCTTGAGTGCCTTGGGAAGCTTGAGTAGACAATTGAGCAGATTTTCACCTTCTCTTCAAGAGCTCTTAGACAACAATTCTCCAGCCATTTGCTAGAGGAGAGACCCTCTATTTATAGACACAATTGAGGGTAGAAAAGTCCCAAGGGAAGACACAAGAATGTGTCTAGATCCTTTCAATTCAAGCCTAAAGCATAAATTGGGGGAATATGACCAATTTCGAAGGTAAATTTGGGGGATTCAGACTTCCAAGAGGGAGGTTTAAAAGTAAATAAGAGAAAGCTCGTGGGAACTTTCAATTTGAATTAATTTCTTTTATGATCGGAAACTCAGGTCGCTACACATAAATCACCTTATAATCGAAATATAATTTCGGTTACACATAAATTTGTGTATGACCGAAATTTAATGTAAGTTACACATAAATTTGTGTATGATCGAAATTTAATGTAGGTTATGAAGGAAATATAGTGTAATCAACATTTAATGTAGGTCATGAAGGAAATATAGTGTAACCAACATTTAATGTAGGTTATGAAGGAAATATTATGTTTTTGACCGTTTTCACTTCATAATTACATTTGCTCAAAATGTTTTATGCGTCAACCGCATTACCAATATGATGGAAACAAAATGTAACCATATCAAATGTACGATGCTCCATGATCTTCTTGATTTTGAGATTAAAAACACATGTATTAATACATGTTTTTTTTTATCTTGACATAATCCCATCATTTTCTCATATTTTAGTGCAATTTGGAGTGTCTACAGTAGGCCAAGAGGCTATATCGGATTAGGAGTCTCCATAGAATCCTACTTAGGATTGAAGTCTTTAATGGGAGGATTCTTGTATTATAAAGAGGCTAGGTCCCATCTCCTATCCTACTTAATTGACAGAACATTACATACGTACGTCTCCTATCTGACGGGTTCTAATAAAGAGGAGCAAGGAGAGGAAGAGCTAGCCTTAACTAGTATTATTTTGCAAAAAATCAAAGTAAGAAAGCAGCCATGTCTTCCGCAGCAAGTAAGCCTAAAACTCAGTTTAAATTTTATTCTAGATTCATGTATGTGAGTTTATTGAAATCTAACAATTGGTATCAAAGCATGTATAATCCATCTTTGAATCTAGAAATTTTGTGATTAAAAAAGAAGAAGAAAAATAGTGGTTTTTCACGAATTAGACATTGGCCAGAATTTACAGCTTCAGTCCACCGGATTTCGGCAACCAATCTGCCGTAATCTGTTGGGGGTTTTCTTCTTCATATCAAATACTTTAGTATAATATGATTTGCCCTAATTTATTGCATCATATGGTGCATGAATTGAAGATTGTTCTTCCACTAGAAAATTTGCAAAATCTTCAATCACATAAAATAATGATCAAATCTTGTTGTTATGGAGTTTTGATTACACATAATGGTTTATGGGACATGTTTATTCATGTCTAAGTGTTTTGATTGCATGAAATATAAATGTTTATAGATGGATTAGAGTTTTTATAAAACTAGGGTTTCGACATCTCGAAAACCTAAATTTTCAGAAAATTTTTCATGTGTTTAATTGAAACCCATCATGTATTAAAATAGTTAGAAATCACTTTAAGATAAAAAAAAGCCTCAATAATCTTCGGATTTGGAGCTGAAAACAGGAAGAAATCAAAGAGAACTTATTAGGGTTTTGAACTCATATAAAACCAAAAGTTTCAGTCACTAATTTGGCTTGTTATTTGATTACCATCATGATTTTTTGCATCGAATCTTGTTAGAAATCCAATTTAAAACAAAATCCATTAATAAGTTATGGATTTGGATGAGAAATCTAGGAGAAATTGAAGTTTTTATCATTCGGTTTTCATATGGGTCACGCAGACTCGGATTTGGACCCGCGTGAACCCGGCTGGAGGTAGGAGACGACTCCAGCATGCCTCCAAGGGTTCCCCATGCTCACGTACGACGCGTGGGGGTGCGTGCGACGTTGTCCGTGTTCTTTTTTTGATGATTTTTACATGGATTTTCTGCACTCGCCGTGATCTATTTTGTTGTATATGTTGTGGATTTTTTCGATCACTATAAAACAGTTTATACCTTTTGGGCATCATTTTATTCAATATTTTATTGAGTTAAAGTACGAATTTTTGCCTGAAAATTTTTGTGGAAATATTTTATAACCTGGTGAACATGTTTATTGTATTCGCTCTCCTTGATAAATTGTTCACATTTTATCTTTTAATTTCTGATGCTAAATGATATTAAAAGCATATATTATGTTTTATTGTTATTTTGATCACATTAGATTTTTCTGAGCATGCAAATATTGTTTTGTGATCAAATCTATGGGCATTTAAGGACTACCCTATTCTTCTCATTTAAAAGAGAATATATTAGGAATTGAAGTGGGTGGTGACCCACTCATGGATATTTGCTTACTTTTATCTCTATGAAAGATACAATAAAAGGGTAACATTGCTTCTTTTAAAATTATTGCTCATAATTTCCCACCCAAAGGGGGTTATTGTGTGTGATGATTTTGAAAAGAAGCCATGTTATGTTTGACAGGATGCATATGGGTCTAGAAAATTTCTTTTACCCCAAAGGTGATGGATTTTCGAATGCCTATGTATTTCCGTTGATCAGCTTCATGATATTGATTTTTGAAAGTACCTTAAAGCATGTTGCATTCTCTGCCCAAAGGGGAGATTGTGATGATGCACCAAGGCTTTCAAACGTAATAAGACTCATAAAGTTTTTTCCAAGCTTATTTATAGCCTATTTAATTAACGGCCCATGTTGATTAAATAATATTGAAAACATCCTTTTTGTTGCATGCATTATGTTTTGAATGTTAATGGCTATTATTTTATATTGTTTTCTGTAGTTGTTAGTGCTTCAACATTCTCTAGCCAAATGTCGAAACTCTATTTGGGAGCAATTTCAAGAGATGGAAACGTGATGTAGAGATTGCCCTAGGTTTATTGGGACTTGAAATAGCCTTAGAGGAACCGCCTGATAAACCCACTGATACTAGTACTATCAAACAGAAATCCGATTTTGAACAATGGGAAAAGGCAAATAAATTGAGTTTGAAGATCATTAAGCGGCCTATTTTAGATTCTATTTTGGGGGTTGTTCCTGATAATGATAATACTAGACTTTTCCTAGATTCAATTGAACAAAGTTACTTGGAGTGTGATGAAGTTGAAACTAATGATCTAATAGATAAACCTATGAGTTTGAGATATGATAATCAAGGTGGAGTTAGAGAGTATATTATGAAGATAGTTAATACTGCATCAAAATTGGAAGCCCTTGATATGCCTCTTGCTGAGGCTTTTCTAGTGCATCATGCCCTTAGTACCCTTCCTCCACAGTTTAGTCAACTCAAGGCGGCCTATAATGTACAAAGGATAAGTGTGATTTGAACGAGCCTATTGTTGTATGTTCTCAAGAAGAGGAAAGACTTCGTCGTGAGGGAGTTGAAACAGTGCAGTTGACTTTTCAAAATAAGAACTTCAATCAAATCTATGGTGTTCTTAAAGCAAAACTGAAAAAGGATGATAACTGTCGATTCTATAGGAAAAGGGCCATTGGAAGAAAGATTGTTTCAAGTTTAAGCCTTGGTTGGAAAAGAAGAAGAATATAGGAGATACTTCTTTAGGGATTCACAAGTGAGAATGGAGCTCAAGTTGAACCAGAGTTTGTAGGAAATGTTGCTTTTATCTCTAGGTTTTAGATTTTTCTTTTGTTTTGGATGATATAGTTTGAATTTTATTTGTGAGTTTGTCAAATGATTTTAAGATCATAAGTGATAGGTATTATGGAATCTTTATATGTTTTAGTTAGTGGGAGTTTTTTAAAATAGTAAGAGTTTACAATTGTAAGAGAACTACGTTTGGGCTTGATCCCTTTTTTTTTTGGGTACATAGGCAACCCACATAAAAGTCGATCCCTAAGTTCAGCCACTTTAATAAATAAAATTTTTCTTGATATCTTTGCTATCTACATACTTGTGTTGTGTATATTGATGATTAATATCTTATTGAGAATATATTATACTTTTAACTTGTGATGTGCACATTAATTGTTTACTGTCTTTTTTGAGCGTATATTATGCAAATGTTTTATGTCTTTCTTTGACATCACTTTAGATCTCGAGATATATTGAAAGAAAGACATACTATGGGTTTCTTTTGAGACATGGTGTTTCATTTTGGAAACATATATAGTTTTCATTGAAAAACATAAAGAGGACTGATATGAATTAGCATATTTATTGATCACATTTGGGTGCTAAGTTCATACTACATATTGTCACATAGAGGTTGGAGGTTGAGATCCATGTTGATAAAGGTATTGACATTTGTAGCTGTGGAATGGTCTTGTATCGACTAAATGAAATGGTGTAATGACTTCCATGTTCGATGTTGATATTCTTGTTTGACGGGATCATGTTAATAAAGTGTTATCATCTGGGCTATATTTTACTGTGGCCACATATGCAGTTCAACCTGAGAGTCGTTTTCAAAACAAAATATTTAAAAAAAAATTTAGCAATTAATGTTCGCCCAAGTGGGAGGTTGTTAGAATTTTTTCCTTTTATATGGGCTCACATTAATTGTATTTTTGGTTTTATAAAAACAGGTTAAATATATAGTCCCTAATGATATTACTAGTGACCCAATATTACTAGTGATCAATTTAATTGGGTTTGATGCACCTTATTTTGTATATTTAATATGTGATATAAAGTCATATGTAGGCCAGGAGACAATATTGGATTAGGAGTCTCCATAGAATCCTACTTAGGATTGAAGTCTTTAATGGAAGGACTCTTGTATTATAAATAGGCTACGTCTCCTCTCCTATCCTAATTAATTGACAGAACATTACGTACGTATGTCTCCCATCTGACGGGTTCTGATAAAGAAAAGCAAGGAGAAGAAGAGCAAGCCCTAACCAGTATTATTTTGAAGAAAATTAAATAAAGCAGCCATGTCTTCCGCAGCAGGTAAGCCTAAAACTCAGTTTAAATTGTGAAACCATAGTTTCCAATACTATTAGCACACCCTAACCAGTGAATGTGTTGTGTAGGTGAAGTTGGAGAAGCCCAAGTTTGAAGCCAGTCAAGTGGCTAAATCCTAGCTCGTTAGTAGCCTATGAAGCTGAGCAGCCTCTAGTTGTTGAATAAGATTTGGTCATTGTGTGGAGAAATAGCTAAGTGTTTGTTGTGTGCAATAGGAGGAGAGTGGAAAAGATGTAATTCCTGGTGGCTGGTGGGAGAAGTTGTTTAAGTGGAAAAAAAAGGGAGAAACCCCATTCGACCAAAACACACACCCGACCCCTCTCCCTTTTCTTTTCTTTATCTTCCTCCTCCCTTCCCACTCTCATTTCTATCCTTCATCTTCTTCTTCTCATTTTCTCCCCATCACATTCCCTCCCCCTTTGTTTAAGTCCACCTGGAGAAACCTTAGCAAGGAAAGAAAAGAAGGAGAAGCCATTCTCGTTTGGGTTTAGCTTGGAGATTTGTGGAGAAAGCAACCAAGAGGCACAAGGAGTGCTGCTTGGGGGTTGCAAAGGAGCTTAAAAGACTTGCTTGAGTGATTGCAAGAGGTAAGCAACACCACCCTCACCCATATTTCAATTTTCGGCCAAATTCGTATGTAATAGAGGAAACCTAGGGTTTGGATAGGAAACGTTTATTTCTGCAAATAGGAAAGATTTATTTAAGGGGTTTTGTATGGAATAGATAACCACACATGCTAGGAGCAATTTAGAGCCCAAAAACACAAAAAACGAGTGAGAAACCACCAAATCCCTAAAGTTCGGATTTCGCGAACTGCTGAGAAGCCCAGTCGCCTGAACCATTGCTCGAGCGCGGTATCGGGCAGCCTTTTTAGGGAATGACTAGCATGGCCGCTCGAGCGATTGATCGAGCAACCTACCTGAACCAGAAGAACCCAAGAGCTATTTTTCAACTGCTAGAAGCAGGCTCGAGCGCCCTGTACAGTTTTTCCAATTTTTTGAGTTTTTAGCCCAGATTGAACTGCCAAATGTTTTTATTAAAATCCAACCTAGGTATAAGTAGGAGTTAGGTGTCTAAGAAGTGTTCCAACTGGATGTATCTCAAAATTCCAAATAACAAGGATTTTGGGTACGTTTTACCAAAGAAGGTCTTATAGAGAGTTTTGTGTCCCAAATTCTTATAGAAGTAGGATAATTTGATTCCGTCACTTTGAGCACCTTCCAAATGACCCTTGGAAGTAGAAATCAAGAACCAAAACCAAGTTGCACGTGTTTCCAAAGATTTGAGGCATAGGTTGCCCAAGTGAGCCATGAAATGCAAAGAATATTGTTTAGATTGTATTTGATATTTTTGAGAATCTTGAATGCATGAAATGTATATTTAGAGCATTGGCCCACTTGTTTAGCATGCCATGGATATTGACACATTGAATGAAAGAGCAGTGATCCATTAATACTGACATATTGAATGAAAGGGCAGTGGCCCATTATTACTGATATATTGAATGGAGGGTAGTTGCCCATAATCCATGAGAATTGAAAGAGGGCTTGGCCCAAGATTGACTCGGGTAAGGCCATGGGCTACCCTTGAGCACTTTCCATGCAAGTGTGCATGTTGTATTGTTATGAACAACTGAGTATATGAGCATTGGTGGGTAGTGTGTATTGTTCACCTCAATTGGGGGCAGGGAACCATTGTTTACCTCAACTTGGGGGTAGTGAACTAGCCCTTCCACAACAGTAAGTCTTGGTGGGTAGTGTGAGCTGTTCATCTCAGTTGGGGGTAGTGGACCATTGTTCACCCTAACTTGAAGATAGAGAACTAGCATCCTCCATACAAGCTTGGAAATTTGAAGTGTTATTATTACTATTCTCTACTGTTACACTTGATGTGAAGTTGATAAATGAACACATCAACGTAATGAACCCTGAAGTTATGGATCCATAGACTTAAACTGGAATGTTTGTGTATAAATGCCATGACCAAGTTACTGTTGTTATTGTTCATGCTATTGTTATATCATCCCGGCACCAGCAACATCGGTGGCCGATGCCCATTTGCTACGGGGAATCGGCAATGGATGCTTGTACGTCAAGGGTAATCGGCGTATGGATGCCCACGTCAAGGGTAATCGGGTGGATGCTTAGCCACCATGTGTAATCGGTGAAGCTAGATGAGGTTATGTGCATTGTATATTAAACATCCTAGATAATCAAGTGATAAGAATTGAATGAGGATTGTTATTAAATGGATTACTTGTACATCGACGCACAAGCATGCACCAACTTGTATGGCACTGAACTGTGATATCTTATTTATGATTTCAAATAACCACATGTCATGATTTAACCGATTGATATATGCCTAAACTTTGTTTTCCCGTGCATGCATGTGTTACTTACTGAGACAATCGTCTCATAAGTTGTTTTATATTGTTTTTCAGATCTGTCGACGTTTGGTGTGAAGGGCCGGGCTGGAGATAGAGGCAAGGAGAAAGCTATTGGGTATAGAGAGGAAGACTACTATAGGCCTTAGGATTTCTTTTATACATGTACAGTTCTTTTTGGACATGTAAAACTTACACCTTGTGAGGAGTGATTAGTCACCCATATTTTGTAATCCCCAAATAGTTATATAAATTGTTTTGTAGTCGACCACTGCACCGTTTCTTGTACACTGTTATTACGCACATGTATGAACTGTTTAGCACTTCCACTCACAGTAGAAAAAGTTTTAAATTCTCCGCATTTCTTTATGTCGAAAGACCAACCTGTCACGGCCTGGGACAGGGAGAATACCTTGGAGAGGTATACCTGGTTCTGAGGCGTGACAGAAATTTTATTCTAGATTCATGCATGTGAGTTTATTGAAATCTAACTGTCCTTGAATTAAAAAAATGATCAACCTTTGACATCCTATAATAATTTTTCTAGAACCTAAGTTCCAATTAATATAGAATCTCACAAAGATGAAAAAGAACAATTTATAGATGCAATTGAAAAACTTTCATATCAAAAATGGTAATATCACTTCACAATTGAAATTCCTGATTCAAACTTTACCCTAAAACATATAGGACTAACTAACACAGGTACATACACTAATTGTATCTACGAAGGATATATAAATCAATCTTCAATGGGATCAATAAGACTTTGTGGTAAAGATAACAAATAGAAAGAAAAAAAATGACCTATAGGCTCAAGAAGCAACAAGAGGATGATAATAGCTGAAAATTGACGATTTCTATGCTCCATCGACAAAGAGATAAAGATCGATGGACCTGCAAGTAACCAGCACAAATTAATATTATATAGCCTTCTATCCTTCCATAACATAAATGGTAGTTGTGTACTAGAGAAAGCAAGGCCAAATCATTGTTTATAAACAAATATATTTATTTCCCATCTTTTTATATTATCTTGCATGGCGAAGGAAAAAAACAAGTTGTATAATACAAACAACAGGAATATATCTTATTGAAAAATATGCCAAACAACTTTCACAGTCAAAATTATCCTCATGCAAAATATACCAAAAAAATTCTCTCGAAAGTAGAGATTGATGATTGTAAGGTTAACTTGAGTGATGCTTATTTCTATAATAGTTTATTTTCAAAGTTATTCTAAATTTTGTTGTTAAAGATCTTGGGTCCTTACAGTACTTTCTCGAAATCTAAGTCACCGGGACATCCGTTGTGGTTCTTATGATTGAAGCAAAATATGCCAAAGAAGTCTCTTCAATTCATAAAGCAAAATATGCTGAGGTGGTTATCTCCAAAGCATAGATGGCTAATTGCAATTCTACCAAGTGCAATTATAATTTCTACAATAGTTTATTTCTAGAATTATTTTAACATTTACTATTAAAAGTGTTAGGCCTTTACTTTTGATGAATCGAATTGTAATGCCCCAAATCCTGATGTACCAATTTGTGGTGAATGTAAGCACCTCATTTTTGCACCCTTTAAAAAGCCAAAAAGCAAAACCCTAAAGGACAGGTCAAAACCCTAAGGAGTAGAAGGTGACTTTCTTTTTGAGCCAAAATTAATTGTCATACCATATCCCAATGGGTAGAGAATCTTGACACTGTTCCAACGCAATTAAGTTTGCACGAATAAGAGTCCGGATGGAGAAGATATGAACAAAAGAACCCCAATGGCAAAATGGTAATTAAGCATAGAAAGACCCGTCACCTGGCAAGTGTGCAGGCCTCACCTGATAAATGGAAAATTTAAGTACTAAAAGGCAGAAACAGGGAAAAGACAGAACAAAGGATATATCAGTAAAAAGCTTAAAATATCTTAATTAAACTAATTAAGATAAAAAAAAGAAAAGAAATGGAAAACCTGGATTTGTCCAGGGTGTGCGGCTGAGTCACCTTGCAGCACGCCGCTCGAGCAGCGAATCACAATGCGCGGAGCTGATCGATGGGACTAAAAGCAACTGTACTGTATGTATGGTTGCCTTTAGCCCATTGATTGACGTGCTGTGTGTGCGCACGTCGTGGGAAATGCGTGACGTGAGGGTGCCCGCGATGAAAGGTGCGAGGGAATGGGGGTATAAGGAGTCGCCACTGCCTGATGGGGTGCAGACAGACACCTGGGTGCCCTAAGGATGTTTACTTTAGTCTGCGGCTTGAGATTCCGGCTAAGGTCTCGATTACGGTCTGAGGAAGTCCGTAGACACCCCGGTCCGCCCCGTCGGTTGACGGGTCCCATGTTTTTCCCTGGTTCGAGTCAATCTTGGTTCAACTCATCTTTATGTCCTAAACCATCATGCTCACTTTGTTATGTCTGAATGGGACCTTCAAAGGTGTCGGTCCCTTTTATTTTAATTGATTTTATCTTTCTTTGTCTGGGTGATGTCGGTCTGTTGTGGGCCCCATTGGAAGGCCCACGGAATGCCAAGTAGGGCTTAGGCTAAGCCCAATTCCCATATGAGGTTATGTTGGATAACCCCATTTATTGGATTTGGTTATTTGATTTGGGAATTGCTTATTTACACAAAATAGATGGGTGAACCTGCTGCACCAGTAGCTGTAACGGGGGGAGGTTTGATCATGCTAAAAGGACACGAAGGAGCAAGAGAGGAGAGGAGATCTAATGCTGTCTCCAGCAGCAGCCCCTACAAGTCATGACCATGGCGTTATGGAGGTGATGGAAGCATGCTAGGACCTCAGCACAGCAGGCAAAGGGAAGGAGGGGAACATGTTAATGCACATTTGATAAAAGAAATAACATGCAGATGGGTAAAACAGCAGCATATTAAAAACCTAAACAGCAACCAAGTGAGGGGGGGGGGGGGGGGGGGAAGGGTTGCATTCATGCACAGTGCTAATGGATTGGATTTAAGATGCAAATATATGCATGAGATTGCTGGAACAGCAGCTAGGAAAGTGGGGTTTCTGTCATGCTAGTGGGTGCAAAGTGGTGAGGGAAAAGGAGAGAACTGCTGCTGTCTCCAGCAGCAGCTCCTGGAGGTCACAAACAGGGGATTATGGGGGTAAAGGGGACATGGCAAAGGGGCTTACACATGCACATATACAAAGTTATTGGCCAAGTAGGCAAGTCCTGCTTACACCAAGCAAGAAAAGTAATAGAAAAGAATGCTGCAGGGAACAGACATGGCCACTGCAACGGGATAGACATCATGCTAAAGGTGAGAGGGACCTTGCCAATATCTTCAAACAACAAAACATACTATGCATGCACCCATGAAAAGTAATAAGTGACCTGTGGTAATAAAAAAAAGGAAAACAAGGCATACCAAAAGCTAGAAACACAACAGTAGCTGGGCAAGAGGCACATTCATTCACCCAAAACAAAATAGCCAACTAAGACAGTAACATGCTATGGGTGTGCATTAGCCATGGATGCACATGGATAAGTAAAACAATCAACATTTTAAGGGGGGATTATGGAGCATGTCATGACTACCAACCCAGAACAGCAAGCTTGAATGACTCCAAACGTGTAGACAAATCCCTCTTCCTCTCCCTAGAACTAAACGAGCACTTCCCCTTATTTAAAGACTCCCCACATGGTAAAATGAAGAGCTAGTAACCAAGATAATGTATGAACAGCAACTCCAAATGAAGGTTAATCTAAAAATAGGGTAGAATAGCTCACTTTCACGTATATGATATAAAACATTACAAGGGATGATACCTGAGGGTGAGGAGGTCCTGGAGCAGTGTATGGGACTCTTTTGAAGCAAAAAAAAAAAAAAAAAAACAGTGGCTGGAGAGTTCGTTTCCAGCAGCAACAACAGCAAAGCTAGCTCCCTTCCCACTTTTATTGGAGAAGAAGTGATTGGGATGGTGTTTATGGGGATCAAGGGAGGTTTAAGGCTCTAGATTTATTGAAAAGGGGTAGTTCGGAGGTTCAAAAGATGAAGGGGAAGGGGAAGGAACAGTGGAGACTGGCCATCCTTTGTCCCATGTCTGAATTTGCCTTTTATAGAACACTGGTACAAAACCGCATACTCAGAGCGGTTTTGCCGAAAATGAATAGTAACTGCACATACTGTGCGGTTTGGTCGAAACCGTAGATTATGTGCGGTTTTGGCCCCGTCTTTTTAGCATTTAATAGGGGGACAAATTGGTTAGGTGTAGTTTGACAAGCCATGCAACCATACTATAAGTGCGGTTACTTTTCGCGCGCCGCTTGCTCTGATTGGCTCGCGCGGGCGGTGGCCGAAAAATCGACCGTACTTTATATGCGATCGCGAATTTTTCTCCCCTTTTTTTAATTGAGTTGATGGCTGAGGTGACTCAGCCGCCCACTCGAACGAATTAGACTTCCCCCAATTTTATTATTTCCCATTTATCTTAATTAGTTTAATTAAGATATTTTAATTTTGACTGATTTGCCCCTGGGACTGTTTTGCTCATATCTTTTTCATCCAGGCTCTGATTCCTGCGAACTTAATTGCGTTGGAACCGTGTTGGGATGCTCTATCCATTGGGATAGGGTATAGCAATCAATTTAGACTCAGAGGGAAAGTCATCTTTTGCTCTTAAAGGTTTAGACTTGTCTTTTAGGGTTTTACTTTCGGGCCTTTTAAGGGGAGTGCAAAAATGAGGTGCTTACAGCTACCCCCCTTTGCCGGAATTACCTGGTTGATGAACGACAAAGATTAAAAGAACCTCGTTTTTGCGTTTTGCATTTCTGTCGACATTATCGGTGAGCTAAGTCCTTTTGATGTTTTCAAAGATGGGGGAAGCGCCGTTGCAAGCTTTGCGATGCTTTGGCATCACTTCCAAATTCGGGGAGTTTTCCATGCCATTGGGCGTTTGGAAAGATTCCTTGTCCTTTAGTTTAAGTAAAAAATGGTATCGGACTTAGACTCGCTGACCTGTTTCGGCATTGATGCAAAGATGCTCAACAATGTTTTTTTTCCTCTTGTTTGTTCCATTAAAGCTTTTTAGTTGTTTTTGACCTTTGATTTCTTTTACCCTTTCAGACTTATTTTCTTTGGATTTTTGGGAGGCTTTTGGATCTTGGGAGGAAGGAAGGAGGTGCTCTTACTGCTGTCCGACACTTCAAAGGAGCTCGCACACCTAACCTACTCTATTTACAAAAGTGGTAAATAAAAAATTACAGCATTAGGGCAGATCTCGCCCGCAATTTCTTTTGTGTTTCTTCATGCATTGAAATCTTCTTTTGCTCTCTTTTTTTTTTCTTCCGATCTTCTTTCTCGGGATGATTCCTCTCCCGCTTCGGGTGAGACTTCTCTCAGTTCAAGGATGACTTTGCTAGGGAGTTTTTGGAAGAGCCTTTTTATTGATCTTCTTCATCCAAGTGAAAATATGGTGCCATCTTTTCTCTTGTTGGCCGTTGCTCTAGTGCCGCTTTATGTCCTTCTCGCCTTAGGCTTCATTCCCTAGGCGATTGAGCTCCACTGAGGATTTGATGGGAGATGTCCCTCTTTCCTTGGGAGGGTTCTTGCCTTCTTTTCACTGGTTCATCTGGGTTGAGCCATGAGTGCTTCTGGAGTTAGCAACACTTCATTTTTGGAAGAGACCCCGCTGGGGATTTGTTGAAAGGAGTCTTCTTTTCCACTTTCCCCTTCTCTCACCTGATTATTCCTGAAAGGAAATAAAAGAAAACCCTTCAGTTGTGACCCACTGGGGAGTATCATCAACAAATCTTTTTTTTTTTTATCATTGCCCACTACAGAAATAGGAGGCCTTTTATCTGGGTCATGAACCTTGTATACTTAGATTAGCAGCACAAATCGAAATTGTTTCAAAAACGGTTAAGTCGAGATAAACAGAAGAAAATCAAATGTGTTAGTGTGTGCAAGTGTTTGCAATTCCGAGAGGATTGGTCCCAGGATTAGATGGGACTAAGTGTGCTTGGTGTTTTCAGTAAGATTGTCATCACAGGCCGGTGATGCCTTGACTCAGACACAGTCTGCCGGCTTGAGCCCTTTCCTCTTCACTTTGTTCATCCCTGGTATCTCTCAGGTTTTCTTGATTCACTGTTCTGTTTTGCTTTCGACTCATTCTGTTTTCTGCTCTGCTCAATCCAAACTTTGACCATTTTGATGCCATTTCCCTCCTTTTGTTTTTACCACGACTGGTTATTTTTGCACGCAGCGCCCTTTTTTCGAGTTTTCACTGTGTCCGACCTTTCTTAGAACCATGGATCCCGTCATCATCAACCAATGCAAACTGGATTTTTGCCAGGATCATCCTTCTTGGGATCCAAGAGGTCTTAAAGATAGGATGAAATGTAGGCTAGGTTTCAGGTTAAAAAAGAAAAGACAAGTGGCTCAAAAGGCTTGATTTGTAGGATTCATTTCATTTTTTTTCAATGTTTCTACCTTTTATGGATTTTGGGGCTTACAACCTGATTTTTTCATTTTTCTTTGTTTTTGTTGGATACTCATTATCCAAATTTTTCCTCTTTTTTTTTTCTTTCTTCTTCTTCTTTTTTTTTTCTCTTTTTTTTTCTTTTTTTTTGTGTTGGGGTTTTATTCTCCAGGAATGCCTAGCTTGTTGTGTAGAACACGTGTATAGGGTTGAAAGAATTTATTAAGGCTCAAAAGTGTCTAACTAGGGTTAAAGACTTCAAGGTGCTTGAGGGGATTTATAGTCTAAGGGAAAGTCAAAATGGCCTCTCTTCATTTCTCAATCAGAATGATCCTAAGCATAGTATAATTTGACAGCGTCTGCATTTATCGGCTCGGGGAAAATGGCTCCGTCCATCTCTTGTAGGATTAGTGCTCCTCTGGACAGAACCTTGTGAACTACGAATGGCCCTTCGTAGTTTGGCTTGAACTTTCCACGGTTATCTTCTTGATGGGAAAAGATTCTTTTCAACACAAGGTCTCCCACCTTGAAGTGTCGTGGCTTTACTTTCTTATTGTAGGTCCGTGCCACTCTCTGTTGATAGAGCTGACCATGACACAATACTTTGATTCTTTTCTCATCCAGTAACTGAAGTTGGTCAAATCTAGATTGCTCCCATTCAATGTCATCAATCTCGGCTTCCTTTAGGATCTAGAGTGAAGGGATCTGTATTTCCATAGGAAGAACTGCTCCATTCATCTTAGGCCGATATGTTGTGGAGTTAAGATGTCTGATCTTCAGATCTTCACAAATCTTGTCCATGTCTTTGTTATTCAGATTCATCACATTGTCTGTGATGATAGCTTCAGGCACATCGTAGCGGCACACGATGTTATTCTTGATGAACCTCAAGACATGGGACTTCTTCACCTCTCTAAAAGACGTGGTTTCTACCCATTTGGTGAAGTAGTCAATTGCAACCAAGATGAATCGATGTCCATTAAAAGCATTAGGATGAATCTGGCCTATCATGTCAATTCCCCATATAGGAAATGGCCACGGTGAGGTCATGGGGTGTAATGTGCTAGGCGGTGCATAGATGTTGTTTGCATAGATCTGACACAGATGGCACTTTCAGACATGGTGTAGCAATCTGTCTCCATTGTCATCCAGTAATAACCCATCCTCAGGATTTTTCTCGTGAGCATGTGGCCATTCATGTGTGTGCCGCACAAACCTCCGTGTACCTCATTGATCAAGTTCTGAGCTTCGTCCTCCTAACACATAGTAGCGGTGAATCGTTGAATGACTTATTGTAGACTCTACCTCCACTGAGAAAGTACTGCCCTGCAAGCCTTCGTATCGTTCGTTTCTCTGCAGCCGTGGCACCATCTGGCAAAGTTCTATCTCTCAAGTATCTCTCAATATCTGCATACTAGGGTTCAGCTTCAGGCCTGTTCTTTTCAATACTGAAACAATATACTGGCAAGCGTCACACTTCTATTTCTAGAGGCTGCACCAGGGACTTGTCCGTTATGCTCATCATGGAAGTGAGCATTGCCAAGGCATCGGCGAACTAATTCTTGATTCGTGGCATATAGTTGAATGTCACACTTCCAATCTGCTCTTCCAATTCTTTGATCATTTCTTGGTATGGAACAAATTTTGAGTCTCTCATTTTCCAGTCTCCAACTACTTGATAGATAATGAGGCTCGAATCCCCGAATACTTTCAGCTCTTGTATCTGCATTTCGATCGCTGCTCGCAAGCCTAATACACATGCTTCATATTCTGCCATGTTATTAGTGCAATCAAACAAGAGTTTAGCTGCTATCGGGTAATGGACACCTTCTGGGGAGACTAGTATGTAACGCCCCGAACCCGAGTCAGTGCAAACCGGCACCCAACCCGAACCTGGTTCACTACTGTAACAACCCAAGTCCGGTTCAACAACCAAACCCGAGGTGTTACCACGAAGCTGGGGTCAGATACAACCAAGATTCACAATAATTTTAAAATTTATAAATCAATTACATCAGAGTTATGGTGGCCAAATAAAAACAATTCTTTATTCAATAATATCAATTATGTTTACAATAACATTTATCTAATCAACATGTGGCATTAATACCAATTATAAGTCTACCCATCAAATTAAAACCCCATCTTCGCGATCTCTCCAAGCAACCTGAAAAATAGGGGAAAACGGAGTGAGATTTACATCTCAGCAAGTAGCAGGTGCATGCAATTTGAAACAGTCCAATGTAAGCAATAGTCATGAGGTATTCGATTAATCAACGATAAGACGAGAAATCCAAGTTATCCATGGCAATTCCAAATAAAGCGATAAAGCATATGATCATGTATAAATACCAGTAACTTGAAGTTAACGAGGTAAAACCGACAAAAGCGACAAAACACGTGCCATTGCAAGACTCACAAAGATGATAAGTATTTGAGATGACACTCGACTAAATGCTGTTCCACCGTGCGGCTTAGGGGCAGTGCTACTTAATGATACTCAAGCCCCATGCAGCGCAGCTTAGGCAAGAGCCGTAGTCACCGACTTATTGCGCACGAACCCCGCAGAGTTGGACGTACCACCAGCATGCAGCACCAGAATCAATACATGGAGTGTGGTCGCTTATCCACATGTACAGGGAATCACCAACGGCTCACCGGGGTGTCCCTCCAGACATAGGACCCTCTCAGAGCAAACTAACTTGCAAAGGGAAGCGCGCTCGCATATAGGAGTAACTCAACCCAAACTAAATAGCACTTAGCTAACCAGCCAAAACTATGGATCCATATACAGCTAAGCCCATTGACACAAACCACGATAAAACCACATACGGGAGGACACGCTAATGTAGGAGGCATACACACTTTTACCCGTAAAGGATTACACATCTCTACACAGAGGATTGGATTCGGTTATGTTGGATAACCTCGTTTATTGGATTCGGTTATTTGATTTGGGAATTGCTTATTTACACAAAATAGATGGGTAAACCTACTGCACCAGCAGCTGTAACCAGGGGGGGGTGTGATCATGCTAAAAGGACACGAAGGAGCAAGAGAGGAGAGGAGAGGAGATCTGCTGCTGTCTCCAGTAGCCGCCCCTACATGTCATGACCATGGCGTTATGGAGATGATGGAAGCATGCTAGGACCTCAGCACAGCAGGCAAAGGGAAGGAGGGGAACATGTTAATGCACATTTGATAAAAGAAATAATAAGCAGCTGGGTAAAACAGCAGCATATTAACAACCTAAACAGCAACCAAGTGAGGGGGGGGGGGGGGGGGAAGGGTTGCATTCATGCATAGTGCTAATGGATTGGATTTAATATGCAAATATATGCATGAGACTGCTGGAACAGTAGCTAGGAAAGTGGGGTTTCTGTCATGCTAGTGGGTGCAAAGTGGTGAGGGAAAAGGAGAGAACTGCTGCTGTCTCCAGCAGCAGCTCCTGGAGGTCACAAACAGGGGATTATGAGGTAAAGGGGACATGGCAAAGGGGCTTACACATGCACATATACAAAGTTATTGGCCAAGTAGGCAGGTCCTGCATACATCAAGCAAGAAAAGTAATAGAAAAGAATGCTGCAGGGAACAGACATGGCCATTGCAGTGGGATAGACAACATGCTAAAGGTGAGAGAGACCTTGCCAATATCTTCAAACAACAAAACATACTATGCATGCACCCATGAAAAGTAATAAGTGACCTGTGGTAATAAAAAAAAGGAAAACAAGGCATACCAAAAGCTAGAAACACAACAGTAGCTGGGCAAGAGGCACATTCATTCACCCAAAACAAAATAGCCAACTAAGACAGTAACATGCTATGGGTGTGCATTAGCCATGGATGCACATGGATAATTAAAACAATCAACATTTTAAGGGGGGATTATGGAGCATATCATGACTACCAACCCAGAACAGCAAGCTTGAATGACTCCAAACGTGTAGAAAAATCCCTCTTCCTCTCCCTAGAACTAAACGAGCATTTCCCCTTATTTGAAGACTCCCCACATGGTAAAATGAAGAGCTAGTAACCAAGATAATGTATGAACAGCAACTCCAAATGAAGGTTAATCCAAAAACAGGGTAGAACAGCTCACTTTCATGTATATGATATAAAACATTACAAGGGATGATACTTGAGGGTGAGGAGGTCTTGGAGCAGTGTATGGGACTCTTTTGAAGCAAAAAAAAAAGCCAGTGGCTGGAGAGTTCCTTGCGAGCAGCAACAGCAGCAACAACAACAAAGCTAGCTCCCTTCCCACTTTGATTGGAGAAGAAGTGATTGGGATGGTGTTTAAGGGGATCAAGGTAGGTTTAAGGCTTTGGATTTAGTGAAAAGAGGTAGTTCGGAGGTTCAAAAGATGAAGGGGAAGGAACAGTGGAGACCGGCCATCCTTTGTCCCATGTTTGAATTTGCCTTTTATAGAACACTGGGACAAAATCGCATACTCAGAGCGGTTTTGCCGAAAATGAATAGTAACTGCACATACTGTGCGGTTTGGTCGAAACTGTAGATTATGTGCGGTTTTGGCCCCGTCTTTTCAACATTTAATAGGGGACAAATTGGTCAGGTGCAGTCTGACGGGCCATGCAACCGTACTGTAAGTGCGGTTACTTTTCGCGCGCTACTTGCTCTGATTGGCTTGCGCGGGCGGTGGCCAAAAAATCGACCGTACTTTATATGTGGTCGCGAATTTTTCTCCCCTTTTTTTGGTTGAGTTGATGGCTGAGGTGACTCAGCCGCCCACTCAGACGAATTAGACTTCCCCCAATTTTATTATTTCCCATTTATCTTAATTAGTTTAATTAAGATATTTTAACTTTGACTGATTTGCCCCTGGGATTGTTTTGCTCATATCTTTTTCATCCGGGCTCTGATTCCTACAAACTTAATTGCGTTGGAACCATGTCGGGATGCTCTATCCATTGGGATAGGGTATAGCAATCAATTTAGACTCAGAAGGAAAGTCATCTTTTGCTCTTAAGGGTTTAGACCTGTCTTTTAGGGTTTTACTTTCGGGCTTTTTAGGGGGGGTGAAAAAATGAGGTGCTTACACTGCGCACGTTAGTGGCTGTCCCCTCATTAATGTTGAAAAGAGCCCTTGCAACCGTATGTATTATATGGACGTGACCAAACCGTATGAACTATATGGTTTTGACCAAACCGTATAATGCATACGGTTTTCTACCTATGCACTATAAATTGAAAATTCGAGCTTTGTACAGGGGGTTGGTCATTTTAGACTGATTCCTCTCCTTCTTCTCAACCACTCCAACCTCTAAATCACCCTATTCTTCTTCTCCAAGTCCTTAAACACCTTCAAACCATTTTCTAATCACCTCAAGACCTCATCAACCTTTTCCTCTCTCATCATCCTAACAAAGAACTCTGAGGAATCATCAAGAGAAAGGAAGGACTTCAAGTTGCTGCCAGGACCTTCTAAGGAGCTCAAATCACTATCAAGCACTTCCTTGCATCAAGGTAATCCTCCTTTCATGTTTTTTTTATGTAATATATGTGATCTTTAAAGAATAGAAGCATGTTTTGATTTTCACGTTAGTAGTTTCCTTTTTCCCCCTCTCTTCTTCTTTCATGGTTATTCTTCTTTGCAATGAGGTGGTTCTTGAGGTAAGCACAAGTGGGGTGGTCGTGTAAGGGAGTGAGAGGTCCATGGAGTCTTTTTGAGGCCATTTAAGGCCATTTTATCACTAAGTAGCTTTGAATGTATTCCTCCCTCAATATGGATCATTGTAACCTTAATCCCCCCCATTCCTTTCTTTAGTTAGTTTATTTCATTCTCTTGAGGTAAGTATAAGTCTCACGCATTGGTATGCCTTTACTTTATGAGTGTCATCGTGATGAATGGATGCATGGGAATGGGAATATTGCTTGCTATTTTGACATGATTTATCCTTGTCTTTGCTATTCCTAAGCATGCATCTAGCCCTTAAAACACCTTCATGCAGCACCCACAAGCACCAAATATATGGCATGTCTTGATACTTGGTTAAGGTCTGATTTCAAACTCTCTCATGAAAACTTGATCTAAGCACGTGCACTATCACTTTCCAGCATGCCTTTGGTGTTCCATTTTAGCTCTCTCTATCTCTCTCTCTCTCTCTCTCTCTCTCTCATATCACGTATGTTTGCTGAATGGGTTTTATTGTGGTTTGAGTGAGTGCATGATTATGGTTTGGCCGTGGACTTAAGCAGGAGGCCTCTCGGGCTGAATAATCCATGTTCCTGTTAAAAGGAATGAAGTTCGATGCTGCAACAGCGGTGGGGGACCTCACTCTCACCTCAAAAATCCTAAGTCTACAGGCTTAGGTGAAGGAAGACAGGCTCCAAGCCTCAGTCCCCTTTCCTTTTGGTTTTAAGTTGGTTTTAATTGTGTTTAAGCACCTAAAATTAATTTGGAAGCCACTTCGGGTCAACCAAACGACCCCTAATCATTATCCGACTCACAAGGGATGAGGGACCCCAGAAATCCCTTTGAAAATCTTGGAATCAGCATTTTTGGTATAAAACTGCAAACTCGGGCCAATTCTGGCCTAACCATATGATCTATATGGTTTCGCTAGAACTGTATGAATTTTACGGTTGAGTACAGAAAGCTTGCATTTTCAATTTTTGGTGCTTAAATGGTTTTAAAATCAATCTTTAAAGTAAACCTTAATATCAACAAGGTCCCTAGACCCAAATTGGGACTTTGGGCTTATTCCTAGCCCATCTTGGTTCTCGCGGGCCTTCCAAAGGGGCCCTGTAATGCCCCGGATCCGAGTTACATAGAGAAGCCATAACTCATCTCCGGAGGTTAATATATAACACAGGATCCCAATATCAGAGTGAAGGAAAAACATGAATACAACAATAACTATATAACAGAGTGCGCTAAAATAATCCCAACTAAAATGAACTCACATGACCAGCAACTACCTGTAGGAATCGTCCTCTACAAGAGCCGCTGAAAACAAAACAAAAACAAACGGGATGAAATACAAATATCCCAGCGAGTAGCATATGCATGCAGAAATAGTTATCATCAGTTATAAATATGCCTTGGTAAATAATGAGCACAATTAAGTCAATCGAGAAAATTCTGAAGTTGAAAATCCAAAACCCCAATAATAGTTTCCACAAAAGACCGACCACAATACCGATTAAAGATCGAATGGTCAATGTCATGCCTATTATTTTAATTGGTTAATTGACATGCCAGGGAGACATCCACACCTCCATGTACACAGTTCTGGCCTACTCAGGGTTTCGAAACTCTGAAATGACGGCCTACTCAGGGTTTCGTCATCCAATGCCGGCCTACTCCGGGTTTCGGCATTGACAACCAGGCCTACTCAGGGTTTCTGGTTACTCTACACCAGTCGTGGCAACACACAAGGCCATGCAATTACACTGATAAACAATACCATCACATTACTAAGCTTAGACAAGGATCCAGGTGAAGCTAAAACAAAATAGAAAAACGGATGCATAAACTCAACACTGACAACACATTAAACCAGCCATTATCATCATCATGTATAACCCAATACAAACTCATCACAGGTCACTCCGGACCAGAATAATACTCATGGAACTTCAGTACACATTCTATCCCAAAACACAAATTCATACCAATAGTATAATCCTATACTCACACAAAGACAATTTTCATAATCCGGTTCAACACCTTGCAACCCGTTAAAACTCAAGTTAAACAAGTTCCCAACCCAGAAAATATTTGTAAAACGTGGATAGAACTATAATACTAACTCAGGTATCAAGAATAGAAATTTGACTACAGACAGTTCTTTGAATATCACTTCACTTCTGGAAGCTACCTACCAATAATTTACCTAATGATCTCTGAAGGTTGGAGCAGGTTAAAATGTTTATAGCAACCTAATTGAACTTTTAGCTAAGAAGTTTGAACATTAAAATACCAAAAATGGGCTCAAAGTGGTCGGCCGCATTTCACTGGAAATTTTGGTGGGTGTGCTGACCTCGGGTTCGTTGGCACTAGGTTGGCGCCAGCTCGGCAGACCCAAAAGTTCACTTGCGCCAAGCTGCTGCTGAGGAGAAAAGGTTGGCAGCAGCCCAGCGAACACCCCCTGTTCTTCTCGGTAAATTTTTAACTCACTGTTAATACCATCTAGCCATGACTGGCCTACATTCCAGCCTCCACAACGATTTTTCTATGCTTCTAATACCCTCAATAGATGATTCAACTCGAATCGAAATTAATCTAAACACGTTTCATATCTCGCCTCACAAACTCTTTGAATAATCCAAGTTCGAAGCTAACATTCTTCACAAACATGCAGTTCGGCTAATCCCAGGAAAACAAAACTAATACACAGAGGAAAACGATGCTACTCACCTGTTATACGCTCAAATCCTTGCACTAAAAACTCTGAGAACCGAAAGCTCCGATATCGATCTTCCGCCCAGATTCTCCTCTGATCGAAAATGGTTTTTCTGAGCACTCGCCGATCGACAGGAACACCACATGTCTGCTCTTCTTCCCAAAGCCCTAGAACTCCAGCCGCAATTTCCCTTGAGTTCAAAACGTGCCAAAACCTACGCTCAATTATACACTGAGTATTTATACTCAGCCTACCCTACTCATGGTTCGCTGCATGCTCACCTACGCATCTCCCTACATGCGCAGCTTTCCCAGCCGTTTGATCTAATGAATCTATTCTCCACCTAATCGCCCACATATACTTAAACATCTTTATTTGTAAAAGACTGCATTCAAACAGAAAATAATTCAAGTTATAATCAGCACCTTACTAACCTTAGTTTATCTTGCTTCCACGCCTAATGTCTCGAAATCCCAATATACACCTGCTTTACAGATCTCTGAAAATTTCACCCACACAAACTTGTTAATTCTTGTAAACAATAATCATGTAGAAATTTGGGGTTTTACAGGCCCGCCTTGTTGTCTTATCCTAGATCCATTCTAAATGGGTCTGCTGACTAAGTGGACTCCACTGTGGGTTATTCCCGAGCCCACTGCCGCTTAAAAGCCTAAAAATAACCAATCCTTTTCCTAAGTTATATCCCAAACCAAACAAACTTAAACCAGAAAGGGTGTTGCCCAAATAGTAACCCTAAGTGGGACTTAGGCTATTCCCAGCCTCACTTGGAATTCCATGGGCTTTCCAACGGGGCCCACCATTTAGACTCAGGTCACTTGAGTTAAAGAAGATAAAATCAAAGCAAAAGGGGACCTATACCTTGCATATGGTCCTCACAAAAGACCAAATCAAGTGAAGTATGCTTGCTTAGGACGGGTGAGGTAAAAATGAATTGACTTGCTAAAGGCTAACCAGGATAACCCATGGGACCTGTCTTTTGATGGGGCAAACTGGGGTGTCTACGGACTTTCCCGAACCGTAACCGGACCATTTCCTAGAATCTCGATGCATAGACCACCTAATAGACATCTTTTACGTATCCAGGTGTCTGCTTGTACCCCATTAGGCAATGGTGACTCCCAAATCCCCTAATTCCTTAAATCCGAAATCCTGGAGGCAAGTCGATCCTTCACGCCTTCGCAGGAGAGCGTCGGGCCTCCCTTAAAAGGGGACCAACGTTCCCCCTCGCATCCATGAGCCATAGATCAACGTGCGCACAGTGAACATGAAGGATCAAAACATTGCTTTTCTCGTAGACACAAAGACAAAGTGATACAATAATAATTAAAATAAATACTAAGAAATAATTTGAAATTATTTGTGTCCAACTTTGCAATCTATAAGTTTTTTAATTAGATAAATCTTAAGAAACTCAATTATATCATATCCATGATTCACTAATAAGTACATAACATTTCCAATGACTAACTAGAAATAAAATCTATCACGCAAATAATGAGTTCATCATTTCCTTTCTTGAGTTTTTGGTTACTCTATCACTATACAAGAAGCAAAAAATGCATATAAAATCCCAAGAAAACAACCATGTAATGATAATATCTACATAATGAAATGTATCTAGATTCCTCACATCCACATGTCATGATGGCTCTCCTCATCAAATCTGATTGGTCTTACACCTTGGTAAATCCAAATGTGGACAATGTGGGCCCAAAAAAAGTGCTAAATCTTGACTATTAACAAATTAAAGACATTAGGGTATGCTAGAGTTAAAATTTTATTAATATTGTAAGCACCTAATTTTTGTACCCCTCAAAAAAGTCAATGTAAGAAACCCTAAAAGATAAGTCCGAATCCCGAAGAGAAGAAAGACCTTTTGCTTGGACTTAAATTAACCACCATACTCCATGCCATTGGGAAGAAAATCCTGACACTATTCCAATGCAAATGAGTTTGCGTAAATCGGAGTCTGGATGAAGAAGATATGGTCAAAACACACAAAAGGGCAAAAGGGTAATTAAAAGCAAAAAGTTCCGTCAAGTGGCAATCATGCAAACCACGTCTGCCAAATGGCAAAATAAAGTACAAAAGGATAGAAAGCAAAAAAGACAACATGAATAGTGACAAACAAAAATATATTCAATAAAATAACATTAAATCATAAAAACATCGGAAAAGTCACTATTTACGAAGTTTGTCACTATGCACATCAATCGAATTCCAGACTTTGTAGAATTTGACCTGATTTGTGCTGCACTGCACATGTTGCATGATGCAAAAGAAAAGGCAAGAGCACTGCATATCAAGTGCAGTGCCAAGATCTCCTTTTCAACCACTCCTACCAACTGACAAGTCAGCATGGTTTGTGCTAATCTGGCGGTGATATGACAACACCGTATTTTAAATACGGTGCTTGTCATTCTGATATACGAAATATGATGCATTAAGATTTGACCTCCTACCTGCTCCCCGTACAAGTAAGTGAATATCTTGAAATGTGCTTGATTTGATATGATGGCAAGTAGTTGCACCACACACAGTGCAAAAGAAGATGGTGTGGCACCTTTATTTAATAACGGTGTGCAATAAAAGTGCACAACACCATACGATGACTACAATGCACTTTTAGTGGACTATAAAAGCCAAATTTTCTACATTGTTCAGGGGATCGGCCATTTTCTACATCCTTCTTTATTCTTTCCCAACACCCCACCATCTGAGAGCCTTCGAAACCCCTCTTGAAGCTCTCTAAACCCCATTAAACCCTTACAAGAACCTACCCAACCTTCTCTTTAATCACTCTTATGCAATCCAAGAGTGAAAGATCCACTTCTAGAGGCAGGAAGGAAGTGCAAACTGCTCTCAAGGCTCTACAAGAACCTCTCAACACTCTCAAGGTCTCCCACTCTTCAAGGTAAGTGCTTTATATTGTCTTCTACATGATATTGTTGACCATTGTTGGAATATAAGTATGATTGCTTTGCCATGAACTGATTCTCTTCATCTCTTTAGCTTTCTTGAAGCTTTTTCTTCCTTATCTCCTCCCATTGTCAATTTTGTGAGTTCATATGATGGGTAAGTATGAGAGCTTGCATTCTTTTTTTTCTTCTTCTTTTTTTTTTAAAAAACTTTAAAGTGGGTTTTCCACCATAAGGGGGTGCCTAGCTTGAAATGATTAAGTCATGATATGTGAGTGGCCACGAGGGGGCTTATTGTATGTTTTTCCCTTTCTTTTCTCCTTCTGGATCAAATGAATCCCCTTAAATCCTGTTACCCTTTTTAGGTTCTATTCTCTTCATTCTTCTACCTACTATGGACTGATTTAGCATAAAAAAGCATGTGTACACGTGTATATGCACAGATCCTCACTAATTCATGATTAGAAGTGTGTTTGAAGCATGCTTTTTATCCATGTACGCTTCCTAGGTTAGCACACATCTCACGGTAGCTTCTCTTGCATACTTAGCTTCCACTATTGCTGTATTTTTTGATTTGTGTCTATATGTGCTCATGGTTTGGCTGACAAGATCCAAGCAATGGGCCTTTCGGGCCACCAATCTCACCTTCTTTTCAAAAAGGGCGAGATTCGCTACTTAAACAGAGGTCTTCCCCACCTGGAAATCTTGAGTTTCAGCTCAAGTATAAGAGAAGAAGTCCCAAGCTTCTGCCCCTTATCTCCTTAGTTTAAAAACACATAGAATTAGGACTCATTAAGCCAAGACATCCATTTGGAAGCCACTGTGGGTCTACTGTAAAACCCAAAATTTTGATTAATAATTTAGAATTTGATTGGTAATAATAATAATAATTATTGGTGAATATTTCATGAAAAAGGAATTGGAGAATATTTAGGAAATTCCAGAAAATTAAGGAGAAATTACTTAAATGAGGTCAGTAATTAATTTAATTTCATAATGATTAATGAGTAAATTTTATTTAAATATTTTATTTATAAATTTAGTCTTGAAGGTATAGAGAGAGTGCTGAAGTGGCATTACATGGAATCATTGAGTTTAAAAGAGGTGATCTTGGCGGTAGATATAAATAGAGGCTAATTCGGTTGAGTTGGTTCGTTTGGTTACACCTGAAAATTTTTGGAATTGAGGAAGACAACAAGAGAATCTGAAGAGGAAGGAATAGAGAGATCTGGAAGTGATTGACAGATCTGGAGGAAGAAATAAGAGGAAAACTCCAATTAGCAGTTACTGTTCTGAAGATTAGAGAGGGAATTTAATTTAGAAGCTGTAAATAGTAGAGGATTCAATCAAATCAAGGTTGCTACTAGTGAGTGAACTCCTAACTTCAATTTCGTGATCTAAGGTAAGAGAATTCTAGGTTTTCATCATATCTGATTAGATCTGGAACAATTGTGAATGAAATAGGGGAAAAGTGTGGAGAAGTGTGAGATCTAAAGCTTCTCAGGTTTTAGGCTTCGAATTTGTGTTGATTGAATTCCTAGAGGTAAGTAGCACCTTTCAAACCTTAACTCACAGCTTTAAATTCGTTTGAATGAGACTTTGATCATGTTTGAAGAGGATTTCTATTTCGTATGTATAATTGGAGAATTTAGTGAAATCGTGGTAGTTTTTGTTTAATTAAATCAATGAGCATGTATTGGTGTTTTAAAGAGGTTAGGGAAGTTAGTTGAGGTGTTTTGAATGATTGAAATTGAGACAGAGGTGAGGATCTTTGATTTACAGAGAACAAATTTGTCCGATCTGAGTTTTACTAGGGGTCGCTCAACTCATCACTCAAGTGATTGGATCAAGCGGCCAATAGTAGGGAATTATTGAATGGGCGCCCAACACATTGCTTGAGCAATGTGTTGAGCGACCATACATGCTGAAAATAAAAAGGGGGGGGGGGGGGCACCCAACACAATGCTTGAGCAATGTGTCTAGTGCCCATTGTAAGAATAAAACAGAAAGAGTATTTTTGATTAAATTGTGAGGATTTCGACTAGGGATTGATTCTTAACCAAATCCAACTTATGTAAAAATAAAATTTAGATTTGCAGAAGGTGTCTTTGTGCGCACGTCGGGAGATGAGATGCGCGATGCGAGGCGGGATGGCGCACGGGATGAAAGGTGCGAGGGAATGTGGGTATAAGGAGTCGCCATTGCCTGATGGGGTGTAGGCAGACACCTGGGTACCCTAAGGATATCTATTTTGGTCTGCGGCTTAAGATTCTAGCTAAGGTCTTGATTACGGTCCGGGGAAGTCCGTAGACACCCCGGTCCGCCCCGTCAATTGATGGGTCCCATGTGCTTCTCTGGTTCGAGTCAACTTTTGGTTCAACTCACCCTTATGTCCTACACCAACATGCTCACTTTATTAAGTCTGAATGGGACCTTCAGAGGTGTGGGTCCCTTTTATTTTAATTGATTTTTATCTTTTTATCCAAGTGATGTGGGTCTGATGTGGGCCCCGTTGGAAGGCCCATTGAATACCAAGTAGGGCTTAGGTTATGTCCAATTCCAATTTGGGGTCATGTAGGATAACCCAGCTTATTGGATTTGGTTATTTGGTTTGGGGGTTGCTTATTTACATGAAATCTATGGGTTTACTGGGCATAACCACAGAACATGTGCGATTTGGAGGAATGACCTTATTTGGCCACTTTTGGTTATTTTTGGATCCAAGGGAGGAGGAGAGGACTTATGACCTACATTTTCCCTTGTGACCTAAACCCAAAGATGAAACAGGGACCTAAGGTGCCCATTGAATACCAAGTAGGGCTTAGGTTATGTCCAATTCCAATTTGGGGTCATGTAGGATAACCCAGCTTATTGGATTTGGTTATTTGGTTTGGGGGTTGCTTATTTACATGAAATCTATGGGTTTACTGGGCATAACCACAGAACATGTGCGATTTGGAGGAATGACCTTATTTGGCCACTTTTGGTTATTTTTGGATCCAAGGGAGGAGGAGAGGACTTATGACCTACATTTTCCCTTGTGACCTAAACCCAAAGATGAAACAGGGACCTAAGGTGCCCCTGTTTTGGTTCTTTGAAAACCATCTCTATCTCACCAAATAGTCAACAATTTGAACAATTTAAACATGTCAACAAATCCAATAACCAACTCAGTTTCGGCCAATCCATGCATGTTCACCCAATAATCAACAATTTAAACATGCCAATAAACCATATGAAGATCATGAGGAAACAGTGGAGGAAACAATGGGGAGCATCATCTCTCATGCATGGTGCTAGTGGATTGGTCTTGGAGGTATGTGGGGGTGAGAATGCATACCAAAACAGTGGCTGTTTGGGAAGAACAAAACATAACAACAAGTAGTTGTGGTGGGGGAGCATGGCAACGGGTTCCCTAGTTCATGATGCACGTGAAGGCACGGTATACTAGTCAAGTTCACTAGGACATGGGAAAGGTAGTGCTGTTGCTGCCGCCAGCAGCAGCTCCAAAATGGCTTGAATGCCTACTGATTTGTCATAAAACAAACAAACTTCCTGGGGGTTCAGAACAGTAGCTACAAAAGGAAAGAAAGAATCATGCTCGTATGTATAAGAACAGCAAGTAAACGGGGCAAAACTAGTGCACCCAACAGCAGCATACTTGGCTTGGTAAAGGGAGGACAGCAACAGATAGGGGGGGGGGCATTAGCCATGGGTGCGCGTGGATAAGCAAAATAGCAACCTTTTATGGGCAATTATGGAGCATGTTGTAACCCCAACTAAGAACAGCAAGCAAAGAGATAGTACGGACATTAACAAAACACCCAAAAACAATTACAAGAAGAAGTGGGAAAAGAAGAAAATCAAGAAGGGAATTTGAGGGCTATTATAAGGATTCATTAGATGAAATATGAGGAAACATGCTTCCTCTTAAAAGCCACTCCGATATGACCAAAACAGTAGCTCAAGTTAATTAAGTGCTTGTGAACATAGCTTTCATTCTCCCATGGAGCTACGAGTGAAGTCTCCCTTACCCTTTGGAGACCTCAATGCTTATGGAAATGGGGCAATAACACATACAAACCATGTCTGGACAGGAAAGAAGATTAGCTTTCTAAACATGGCAAAAAGCATCCATTTTTACATATGTGGGAAAGAACATGTTAAGGAGCAATACCTAGGGGTTTTACAACCCTTTGGAGGAGTGTGTGACCTACTGGAGATTGGATGGGCAGCTGGTTCCTTCCTTCAGCTTCCTAGCAAGAAAAACCAGCTTCCTTCAAAGGGAGGTGGAGGGCTGGAGAGGCTTTTGGGAGTGGGTTTAGGAGGTGTTGGAGCCAAGAGAGGTGAGGAAGAGGGGGTTCGGAGGTTCAGGGAACAAGGGAGATGGAGGAGAAGCAGAAAAGACTAGCCTTCTTTGTCCCACTGTTCGAACTTGCCTTTTATAGCAAACAAGGACAAAACCGCATACTCAAAGCGGTTTTGCCTAAAATGAACAGTAACCGCACATACCGTGCGGTTTTGGTGAAAACCGCAGGTTATGTACGGTTTTGTCCTTGTCTTTTCAGTAATGATGAAGGGACAAATTGGTCAGACACAGTCTGACGCGCCACGCAACCGTACTGTATGTGCGGTTGAATTTTCGGCGCTGCTTGCTCTGATTGGCTCACGCGGGCGGTGGCCGAAAAAGTCAACAGCACATCATATGCGGTCGCGAAGCGACCGCATATTGTGTGCGGTTGCGGCAAATCTTTTAGATTTGCCCTTTTTCTCCCCTTTTTTTGGTTGTGTTGATGGCTGAGGCGACTTACTTGCCTACTCGGATGAATTGGACTTCCCCAATTTTTATTATTTCCCATTTCTCTTAATTATTTTAATTAAGATATTTTAACTTTGATTGTTTTGCTCATATCTTTTCCGTTCGGGCTCCGATTCCTACAAACTTAATTGCGTTGGAACCGTATCGGGATGCCCTATCCATTGGGATAGGGTATGGCAATCAATTTAGACTCAGAGGGAAAGTCATCTTTGGCTCTTGAGGGTTTAGACCTGTCTTTTAGGGTTTTGCTTTCAGACTTTTTAGAGGGGTGCAAAAATGAGGTGCTTATAGTCTCCACTGGAACTATCTTGAAATTCAAAACAATGAAGAGTTTAGGCTTGTTCTACTAAAATAGGTCTTGATATACGAATTTAGAGAGTTTATGTTCCATTTTCTAATGTTAAGTGAATCGGAAGTTTCATACACTTGTATTAGTTGCTTATAACATGTTTTAACTTCTAGAATTGAACAATTATGGTTTTCTATTGCTTTGGGTAGATTTAGCCTAATGTGGGATTTCCAGACAGATTTGGAGTACTTATTCTATATCATGATTGAATTGATTTACACATTGTTTCGGTTATGGAAAAGTTGCCTTGAGGCGTGTATTTGAGATCCTCCATGATGGAGTGGTTTTGGTCATGAGTGACCCATGTTTATATACTTGAACACATTGGTTTACGTGTTGGCTTATTTGATGGCTTTGATTTTTACTTACTTGGCCTAGCTTGCCTTAGATCCATGACTTAAGCTTAATAATGTAATGTGTTGACTCTATTGATGTAATTGCATGGCCATGAGTGTTGCCACGACTGGTGTAGAGCAACCCGAAACCCAGAGTAGGCCAGGTTGTCAATGCCGAAACCCGGAGTAGGCCAGCATTGGATGACGAAACCCTGAGTAGGCTGTCATTTCAGAGTACCGAAACCCTGAGTAGGCCGAACTGTGTACATGGAGGTGTGGATGTCGCTCCGGCATGTTGATTAATCAATTAAAGTGAACTACATAACATTGGCCACCATGTTACTTGGTTTATAATACTTGTGTTTTTACTTGATTTTCAGTGTTGACGAGATAGTATGGGTTTATCAGAATTCCTTCATAATTGTATTGACTTATTCATTGTAATTCTTATCGTGACATGATTTTAGAAATGTGGTAAAATGTTTTAGCATGCATGTGCTATTTGCTGGGATATTCTTATCTCATTACGTTTTGGTTTTGTTTTCAAGTACACTCGGAGAAGACACAACAACTGGGGTAGAGCTAGAGGATTTGTATAGGAAGGGGGATTATTACCTTCCTAAGTCATTGTAGGTTGTTTTGTGGATATTGATAGTTCTATCGTAACTTGTATTTTGATTGGGTTGAATTGGTATTAGTTTGATTAGAGATATACATTTACATGAATTGGTTTAATTCCCACGCTTAAATAGAAGTTTTAAAATTTCTGCACTCTGATGTATATGACCCATGTTATTAATCTAGAGTTGGTATATGAAATTTGGGCTCATACATAACACTCCGTGAGATGTGTTATATCTTTAATGAACAATACGGATCCGGGGCGTTACATCTACCAAATGACCCACAGATGATCTCAGTCTCATCTAAGGATGGGAGCCCCAAGCTCCCCTGAAAAGAGGCATTTTGGAGGTGCTCTGTGCTACATCGCATACTCGTGGCAAGGCAGTAGAATGGAGTTTAGCATCTCTCGAATCAAGTGATGCAGCATCAAAATCAGGTGCACTGCTTTGTGTATGCTATGCACCTCCAAAATGGATTTTCCTCCACTCAATGGCTAAAAATTGATTAATGAAGATACTACGTGAGCCAATGGAGCCGGCAATTATTGAACCAACCCATCAACCCGCCCAAACCCAACCCGAATAAATAGGTTTGGGTTGACCCGTTTATTACTTAGGTTGGGTTTGGTTGAGGTTTTCCAAACCTGTCTAGAGATGGGTCAACCCAAACTGAACCCATCAACCTGTTGGGTACCCGGTAATGTACCAATTTTATTATTATTATTATTTTGTATAAGCATCATAAACCATTAATCAAAATAACATGTAAAGAAAAACCTAAAAAAAAATTAGTAAATAATTTTTGAAAAGTGAAAACAAAGAAAGGAGAGTAGAAGCTTTGTTTCTGGTCTGTCTCCAACCCTTACTCAACACGTGAATGGATTTGCACCATCTTCAACTCCCACATTTTCACTTTTTAATCAGGTGGCTTCTTGTTGGTCAAGATAATGAGAAAACATTGTAAATACGCTCAATCCTTAGTGCTCGCTTTTATACTCAATATTATATAAATTTAGTAACAAGGATAGGATATTTAGGGAAAAAATGTTTCATGATCTTTATTTTCTCAATTTTCAAAAAATAAACATCTAATTTCAAGCTCAAAAACAAATTTAAACATTTTTGTTAAAAAAACAATGATCGACATCTCCATGATTTCTAAATTCTCTAAAAATGCTAAATTGAAAGGAATTTTTTAAAAGAAAATTTAACTTAAAAAATGAAACGGGTTTGGGTCGGGTCCAACCCATTTATTTGCAGGTTGTTTTTGGTTCCATGATTTATCAAGGGTCGTTTAACCAGACCCAACCCATTTAAGGCTCAACCTGTTTACAACCCGCCCAAACCCATTGCCACCTAATCTCTACTTGAGATGTCAGAATTAAGAGACTCGACTATTGGTAGATTGACTAGTGAATATGGATTAGCTCAATTGTGATATTAGTTACTTTTTTGCCCATTTGAATGTAATTAAATGATTAACTTTATGAAACTTTGTTATTATTAGACTTTAGAATGTATATTGAGTATATTATTAAGTAGAAAGCACCAAGTGTTTATAGTAGTTTTATGATAGCATTGAAGTAATTTTTATGCAACTGGAGTAACCAAACATGCTTTTTTAGGTCTTAGCAACACAACAAAAGTTTTTCAAAATAGTTTAGCTTCTACAGAAAATCTTTTGAAAAACAGAAAAGTATTTCTTTGCTTTCTTGCATTTGAAATCAAGAAAGCAAAAGTATTACTAACAGAGCCTTAACTTGAATTCAGGTGATCAACTATTTGCACCCTAGCTTGAGGGATAATATTTGCAACTCCATTTCAGTTAGATGATTTAGGTTTCATGACCCTTGAACCAAAATCAAGGTCTCATTGCTATTTTGTAATAGATTATTTCAAAAAAAAAAAAAAATTCATTTAAAAACAAGGGATCATTAAGAAAATATTACTGATTACATGTATAACAATTATTTCATTGGGTATATTATATCTTGTTCTTAACTGTCTTAACTTGCAAGTATATACTAATATGTTAAAGAACTTCTTTATGTAATCTTCAACTCGATCAAAATATTTACTTGAATAAACACATATTTCAACATGAAACTCTAATATTGCGCATGTAACTTCATGTTTCTTATTGAAGAAAACTAGTAGATTAGTTTTCAGGTTATTTTACAATTCAACTACGAAGATAATATATTGATGGTTGGGAATGTAACATAACAATTCGTTTTCATTTTATTACAATCAAATTAATTAAAACTTGGGACAAAAAAAAAATGTTTACATAAGACTCCAAGTAGAGCAAGTAACTCGTGACGCATCTATCCCACCAATGCCATTACTCATGGCGATTTGGTGTCTCAAAGGCATGATCTTGGCCTGAATTCTGATTGCATTAACTCTTGGAAAAGCTTCATTGAAGATGCAGGAAGACCCAAGGTTAAAACTATGTTCTCACTGTCTTTGCCCTGAGAAAGATAATAAATTTCGTCGTATAACAATAGGGCTGGTGCAACTTGTGTAGGACATCCCCATCCAAAATCTGCATCATAAAGAGGAACCCTAACAAGTTTACTGATGAAACAACTATCTTCATACTCGAAGTCACTTCTGGTTTCTTCAAAGTAGTCAATGAAGGATTGGACATAGTTTCTTGTCACTGACTCCATAGCCTCTTGAATCAGTTTAATAGCAAATGATATTGGTTTCTGAACTAGTTCACCTGCATCACAAAAACAGCGTGGAATCGCTATACCGTTGCCAAAATAACCTTTGGGAAACACTCCATCAAATTTTGCCCTCATGTTGATAGCAACCCCAAACCTAACCTTTCGGCCGGGTTCCAGTTTAAGCGCTTTCGTTCGATTACGCCACACTAAAGCTGCAACAAATTCAAAGTTTGTTGGGGGTCTTATGGATTTATCGTTCATAACAACGGATTTCATTCGAGTTACTAACTTGGGATGAAAGCAGAATGACCATGAAGCCATTGGGTTTTCTATCACTTGGTTTTCTGCCATTGTCTCTATTGAACGGCCCTTCGCCTTAGCAAATTCATGATGAGGAAACTCAATCTTTGGAGGTTGTCTGGGTCTGAAAATAGATCTATCAATAAATGGAGGGGACGTCATTCTTAAGCCTCTAGCAGTTTCGGACCAACAACTTAAGAACTGCGCCAACGAGGTCCCATCAGATAACAAGTGGCATAGATATACTCCAACAACGAATCCTCCACACTTGAACTTCGTCACCTGAACATTCAAAAAGACATGAAACTTAGTTATGATATAGAAAGAATTGAAGCATCAAACTGAGTCTGACAAATATGTTGGTAACAGCAGTCTCAACCTAACTTAATCTTTTTTAAAAGGTTTAGAGATTCTGAACCCAATCTGCTTAAATATAGTACATGCTGACAATTTAGGTCAAATTTTGCCACCCTTCAGAACACATACATGAACTAAGTAAAATCTTAATTACCTGCACTGTTAGAGGAGGTTTGTTCAAAACATCTCCATGAATGGGATGAACAAGCTCAGGGAGCATAGGAGAATGTATAAGTGACATGTCACCAAACACCTTCATCTTGTCTTCTACATAGGCCTCGACATATGGTACGCCTTCTCCAGTGCATGACACAAAAAATTTTCCATCTGAACCCATGGCAATACGCCCTGCCAATGGATAAAACTCAACCAAAACCTTGGCCAAAGCATCTTTAAGGACATCATGCACAGTGTCACTTCTTTTTCCTGCATTTGCCTTGTAAGTAAATAGCATATCAACATGATAATACATGTTCTGGTCAAGATTTGATAGGAAAAAGTTGCCATTGGGAGTTTCCGTTGCCGGGAGAATCATGATAGGTTCTGTCTTCTTTATCATACATATGTCTTGAGTTATGGTTGAAACCTCCATTATGCTGTACCATCCCCACAAACCAAAGCCAAAAAAAAAAAAAAAAAAAAAGCAAAGGGTTAGTCCAACTCTGGTTCATAATTAGGCGGAAATGAAGATACATAGAGCGAATGAAAAACAATTATCAAGGATTGGAAAACCCAACGACCCCCTTTAATTTAAAGTGCACTTCACCTGAAATATAAATCTCAGAGAGAATAACCTTCAACAAGCTATAAGAGTACAAGCTTTCGTTTTATCCCACGCTGCATGAATCTGTTGTGGTACAAGCTTTCTTATATATAGAAAGCTTGAGCATGGCCATTCTAAGACGCATCACACAAGTCTAACGATTTGCGCCGTTAGGGATGACTTATCGTCCATGAGAATGCAATACTATGTCCTGTCTTATGTTAATTCAATATATATTTAACAAAAAGTCTAACGGTTGAACCGTCAGGATTGACTGGCGCCACACAGTATGGCCATGGATGACATGTTTCACGTGAATACGTATTTGTTCTTATTCTCCTAATTGAGGATGTACACCATTGTGTGGGCAGAATTATTTTTACTTTGCTTTCATCTTGACGATGCTTGGGAATTTTTTATGGCCAAGGAGCATTAGTCTCCTGAGGAATTTAACAAGTTTTCAATAACTAGAACCTCATTGCAGCAGCTGACTTCCACTTCCTTTGATCTTGGTACGTTCTTGACCCAAAAACAAAACTGTTCCCAGATGTACAGAATTCTTTAACTCTGAATTCAAAGAATTTATTGTTGGTGATAGACTATCCTAACTGGAGTTTCTCTTTAGATATGCTACTATGAATCCCAAGATGGCACCAACCAGCAACCTGCACCAAACCCAAAAGACAGTAGGCGCTGCAGTTTTCAATTTCAGTATCAGGTAGCCACCTCTTAAGAGAATCGATGCATGAAGGTCAAGCAGGAACTTCGTATAAGAGATGCCCGAAAGTCATCACTAGCACATGTATTCATGCGTTTTTAAGCCTCCACGTGTTTCTTTCTGTGGTTATACCAAGGTAAATTAATTTCAAGGAAATTTCTAATATCTCGGGATTTCATTATAAGCTGCCACTTCAAAATTGTAATCCTTTCTTATTCTATTAGGCCAGATTCAAAATATCCAATATCTTGATCAAACTTGAAAGTAGGTTTGTATTTCTTCAAATGGCTTTGACCGAGATTGATGTCAACGCTGAAATGAGTCCTAGCTTGTAAACTGTTTCATTTATTTATTTACCCTTTCTATCAAGTATATATAGCCTAGCGCGCCTTGAGTTTTACCTAGGAAAATGGTAGGGAAACTTCTCCCAAAGCCTATTAGTCTTGCACGCCCTTGGTTTCTTAGGCAAACATGAAGAGCTTGGCCTAGACCCTACTAGCTAGGTATCCTGTTTTATACCCTTTTTTTTTTGTTGGTAGAATCCTGTTTTATACCCTTGAATGAGCCCTCGTACATGCATACAATTATGGATGCAGTAGCACGTGCCATTTAAATAATAACTAGTTAGCCCCCCACGTGCTACGCATGTGGAAGGCCTTTGTATTAAAAATAAAAAATAAATAACTTTTATAAAAAACTGTCAGAATTTGTTAAATTAATTTTTTTAATAGTTTGTTCAGCTAAGAAACTTCACTAATAGTTATATGGGAGTACGTTTTATTTGATGGTTTATAGATTACTAATAGGTATTTGTTTTGTTTAGAAACTTGCATCACAAAAAAAAAAAAAAAAAAAAATTTAGTTCAGAAACTTCACTAATAGGGTCTCCAAACCTCACAAACAAGTGCAAGCATGGTGTCAAAGAAAATAAAATAGTTGGTCAGTGTGAACTGATTCAGCAACTTTTAGGATTTGAAGAGGAGGTATCCTGTGGTTTTGGGGAAGAGGCATCAACAAAAACAGAACAAGTTTTGTGATTGTAACAAAGGAAGAAGTTGACTGCGCCATAAGAGAAAATTTGACGAGTTTTGTCGAGGGCAAAGCTAAAGAATCTAGAAGGAATTCAAGTAGGGGGAAATTTTATTTTCTGATTTGTAGCGTTCATCAACCACATCTCTAAGAAACAACCCCAAATAGGGCGTCATGCACGTGCCTCCACTGTTGTGAAAAGAAGACGCCGGATTGGAATTCCCTTGCAACCTTGATTCTGCATTCCAATTCGACTTATACAAGATTCCAATGGTACAACAGACCAATCATCAAAATCTTGTCGCAGAGTAAGGTCAAGATTAAGAATTGCCTGAGGGCTTGATTGAACGACTGTAGTTATTCTTGGGGATTAGGGGTATTCATGACCACAGTCGTCAATTGCTTAAACCACAGATCAAAAAATAGTTTTATAAAACTTCAAACAAAAAGAAAAATAAACAGTCCTCAAGGGCCTACAAGGCATAAAGAAGCACCGGAGAAACAGACAAATTATGCCATTCTCCACTTTCGTCAATGTAGACTTCAAACCAAATAGGAATTTTAGCTGATGATGGTTTCATAAACATGAGCCATTGCAACATATTCGTGCAACGTTCGAGGGATAATGACTTGATCATTTTAACAGGATATTGGTGGTTTTGCCCCAAAGCAAGAACCTAAGCATAGAAATGGGAGTTGATGGCCCTTGATGTTTCAGAACCACTTTCTCCACCTGGTTGCTCTTTTATCGTTGGACAAGAATCTGGGAAGGTTTAGCAGACTGGCACCTGTTTGATTAGTTGCCACTTAATGCCTTGTCAACACCAGATATCAAGTGGGAAGGTTTACCTTGAATCAAGCAGTGAAACCTGCCTCTGTTTGGAAATACACTTAGCAAGGCTTCTAGTAGACTGGCACCTCTCAGGAAGATTTCTGTCAATTGATTTAGTTATAGGTACAATTTCATCAGAGCCTTTTAAAGTAACCAGATGATCAAGAACAGGACCATGAACCAAGGCAGCATCCACTTCCAAACCATGCATATTTGTGCATTGTTTTTCTCCTCCTATCATGTTCGTCACTATAGGTTCTACTTCTCCAGTTTTCTTTACTAAAGCATTCTCTTCCGTTCTTGAGGGCCCATGAGTGGACAGATGGTCCAGAAAGAGGCAGACAGCAGCATAGTCATGACTTTTGGATGTTGGGAACTTCGGCCTCCATGCTCGAACAGCACAGTCTACAAGTGCTCTGGCTGCTGTTGCACGATTTAGGGCCGAAGCTATTACATCCACAACTACCTTGTTTGAGAGAACGTCCTAGACCCGTGTAAAATATTAATGCTCTTAAAACATGTAAAGCTAGAGTATAAAAGAAACCATTAGCTCAAACTTTATACCATGGCCCTATTAATCTAACTCGCTGTTTCAAAGATACATTTAGGAACTCATTCTAAAATTCAAACAGATGTAATAAAGTGGAATGTGAAATGGTATGAATTACATGGACACTGAATAACATGTCAAAACCATGATATGTCTCACAACATCTGAAGAACAAACAATCTCAAATTACAAGTAGAAAACGCTTAGCAATAGATTAATTAAATGAAAATAAAGAAATATACCCCATCACTGGCAAGAACAACAAACTCATCTCTCTCTGAGAGACAATGATAAGAAACATTTGGCACAGAAATCAAACCAAAATCCTTAAGGCAGAAGTCCCTATAACGCCCCGGATCTGGGTTACGTAATGAAAGCGTAACACGACCCCGAAGAGTTAGCTTTTCACACAAAGGATCGTTATATCAGAGTGAAGGATAATATGAAATAAACAATAATATAATTAGAGTCAACTAAAATTCCCCCAACTCACCTGAACCAAGCATATACCCACCGATATCGTCCTTTCTGAGATCTGAAAACAAAACAAAACAAAATGGGTGAGATACGAATATCTCAACAAGCAGCACATGCATGCTCAAATACATTTCATTTAATTTCTAAAACACGAACAATTAAAATATAACTCGATGATTAACCTTGGATAATTCGACTAATCCAGCAAACAATATCGAATCACATAGTATGGTGGGACTCGTGAAATTTGACCATTTTTTTAAGGTTAAGTTCTAGCTCCAAACAGTTTCAGTCCGAAATCCTCTGCCAAAACGGATATCTCTGCACAATTTGTTACCTCTCGAAATTGAATTCCAATATCATCGTCTCTCGGTGGAAATCACAAGACCTTACCCTCTCTAGGGTAGAAAGGGATAACCATCCAGTCTGAGAACCATTGTCGTACTATCGAATCCACTATCAATAATAGACCTCATCTGTAAAATCCCTAATTTTTATGTAAATAAAAATTTATTAGTTTAATATCTTAAATAAAATCTAATTAGTGGTTTTTGCAGACAAGGGTGACCATATGGCCTTAGATTTAAATCCGGGTGGACCGGCTTGGAGATCTTTTATTTTAGCAAGGTAAGAAAAAATTTTGTAGTGTTAATATGAGGGTTAAGTGGGTTGCTGATGTGGAATATAATGTGGAAACATTATACATGTAATAAATAGGTTGCTGATGTAGGAGAAATATGGTGGAGTGGCATTCACATGATCATGATTGAAAGATGGCTTGAGCGGCAACTATATAAGGAAGTGAGGAAAAAATCAGCCGCTGGGTTTTTCTTGCTTGAACGAACTAAAACTTGGAAGCTCTTAGAAAGGAGGAGGAGGTGAGAGGGTTCTGGGCCAGATCTGGGGATCAAATTTTGCTCAAGTGGATCAGTGGTGTTGGTTGATTTGTCGTTCAAGAGAAGTGGAACAAAAGGTTCTAGCAGCACCTGAGTTAGGCCGGCAAGAGTAAATTGGAGCAGATCTGATTCTTGTGTTCAGATCTAAATTCAACAAGCCAGAGGAAGAGGACGGCTAGGTGTGTTGAATTGGGAGTGGTGTATGCCAATTTGAGAAAGTTCAAATTTTAGGAATTCTTATCTCAGGTAAGTGGCAGTCCTCTTATGATTTTCGGATGTTTTTCTGTAAGTAGCATAAATAAATTGATTACATGAGTAGCATCAATCATATCTCACTTCCTATCATCTATTCTACTCACCAATCAATTGGTGAGTAGCACCAATCGATTTGAGTTGATTCTCTATAAAATTGGAATAAAATTTGTGCGCCTATTTCTGTTTTCCTTCATGAATCTGCACTTTAAATTTAATCTCTATCTCCAAGGTAACATACTATCTGGCGTTCCATTCAGTTTCAAATATGGTTTATGGCATAATCAGATCACATTCATCTTCAGATCTGGTGTTACAGATCTGGTTATGGCATAAACTTTTGTTCAATCAGTTATTTAGCATGGGCGACAGGTGGTAAATAGTATGTTTTTTGTTGTTGTTGTGAATGGGTTGCAAGTAGCTTAAATTGGTGTAGTTGAGATTGTTTTTCATTGAGTTTTTCTTCTGAATAAGCATAGGTGCATTGCATTCCCTGTTCTTGGTTATTCATGGGCGTATGGTATTATAGGTTCTGATTGTGGTGCAAAATAGAATTACTAAGGCCAGTTACTGTTTCCAATAACCAAATGGTATGGTATAGGGACTGTAGGACAGGTGATTGAGTGGATTTGAATCCATTGGGGATCAAATACTTGCTGGCATTGCAGAATTCTGAAGTGAATATTTATGAGTGTCCACTGTTTGTGTTATAGCATGAGAGACTTAATTAAACTCAGCATAGGTCACATATATGAGGTGGAGGTTTAAGATTTAGGTGGAGGTAAATTAGGAGTGAAGCTAGATCAATTTTAGGGAAACCTTTAATTGTACATAGGATGGAAATGAAATAGGTGGCTGGCGCCAAGGTTGCTGATCATGGCCGAGTGGTGCCCAGTCCACCTTCAACTCTATAGGTGCTGTATTTTAGTCTAAGTGCAGTCCTATGTTGACAATTGTTGTTAAATATATTTTGGGGAACCTCTTAGGAACTCATTACATTGTTGTTGCTGAACTTCCAATGGAAGAGGATGTTCTAGAATGGGAATTGGATTTGAGGTCAGTCAATAAAGAAAAATCAGTGTTGCTGTAGCTGAATTCAGATTTGAGAATTTGCATGAGCAATTGATGTAAGTAGCATAAACAAATTTGTTTAGTTGATTTAGATGAGAAATTGTGTTAATAAAAGAATTGATATCATGTACACTTTGATTCCTAATGTTTTGGGCATTCGGATATTGGTTAGTAGCAAAAATTTGGGTTCACTTCAAATATGTAATATGACAGTAGAATAGTTAAACAGGGAAAGTGTTATACTTTTATGGTTTAGGTGCTGCTATAGTTAAACAGGGAAAGTGTTATACTTTAGGTGCTGTGATATTTAAGCAGGGGTTCTAATTAGAATGCAATTAGTGATAAAAATCAAGTGCGCATGTATTGCTTTGAATGCAAAGGTGCTGGGAAATCATGACAGCTGAAATGTAATATGTGTTGGTTGGCGCCTTCCCCTGGGTCAGCACCAACAGCATGTTATTTAAAATGTGTGATGGTTAATAATTCCATTAAAGACTTAACTCTTAGATAACTTAAGTATATGTAGGTAAGGAGTCTTGAAGGGCATATAAATGTTGGGAAATTTGAGTGGATTCCAAGTTGTAAAAGCTAAAACTGGGTAGAGAAAGGCAATAGGAAATTTCCTAGGTACTGTTAAGTTTAACTAATAATTTTGGTTGTGCGACCTGCTTAGAATTGGAGTAGATTGCTCAATAAAGAAAACCAGGTGGAAATTAAAAGTTCAATCCTAGTCGAAGGGGTTGGGTTTATGCTAAGTTATGAGCTGGAGCCAACCTTCCCAGAGGTTAATTCCAGCAGCATAACCACAAATGTTGGCAGCTGTTGAGTAAGCCAATAGCAAATAATCTACAGTCAAGGTTGTTAGTTATTTTAGTTAAATCCATGGTGTTTGGATAACATAAAGTGGTCCATGTTGATTTGGTGCAGCAATTGATAGAAAGGCCTCTTAAGTGGGGATTGTTTCTTGTGTAGAGTGCTGCCATCTTGATAGAGGTTGGCGGCCAGCTCCCTTTTAGCTACCTTAAATCAGAAATAGTAGTAGCTATAAAGAAAGGAAATTAAGGAATTGGTTAAGAACTCAAAAAGGTGAGCTGGAGCTAAGTATATGTGCTGGAACTGAGGTTTATGTGGGTAAGTATGTTAAGTAGGAAAGGCTATTTAATCATGGTCTTGGGAAAGATGTTAGGAAAACTGAATTATGATTAACCTTTATACTTGGAATTTGTAGAATACATAGGAACTTGCTAGCAGTAGTAAATAAGAATAATTACAGGAGGTGGAGTGTAGTAAAGAGCACAATTTAGATGCCTATTAGGAATTGTCACTGCTGAACCAGATTTTGGTTAAATAAGAATAATAGTTTATATTTCGGCATGTAAATTTCTGTTTGAACTAAAAGAAATTAATAACAGTTTGTTCAATAATAACAATTAAATTCAGGTTTAGACACTCAGTTTTGTCAGTTTAACTGAGATTGAACAGTTTTATCAAATTTTGACAACCAAGGAACTTTATGCAATATTTCGGAAAAAGAGAACTTTAAAACAAATCGTTTTGGAAATAAATCTGTTTATTGGTCTATCATTTCAAATGAGAAGGTGTTACTAAATTTCTGTGCATCTCAGAATGAGATGAGACCTATCTAGGTATCTTGAATTGAGAATTTGTGTTCCTCCATGTATCTTGGAGGGTGATGATGATTGATTAGCCCTACTAATTTGAGTCTAGATTGCATAGCTCGGTGTGGATCCACGTTTGTCAAGTTAAGAGCTAGGTAGTGGAATAGATTGATCTTTGCTAGTTGTAATACCTTGTTCGCGCACGCGTTTCCATCGTGTAGCTCGATGAGGCCTTCTCTGTATCTGGTTGGCTGCGGCTATGTTAGGATAGTTCATGCTAACCCATTTCTATATCTGAATGGGTTTACCCGCAATAAGTCGATGTCCGTGTAGCTCGGCTTCGCTCATAAGCCGGGAGGTGGCATAGTGAGCTTGGTTTTACACTAGTTAAAGACAATTTATTTCATGAGTCCAACATGGACTTATTCCTAATGAGTGCACATTTTGGCTTTCGATTATTCAATGATTGTAAACATATTCCTTTACCAGTATATGTTGGTTTCGGATTATTCGGCTTAATCGGTAAGGTTGGATGTTGTTATTAATGCATAGTTATTTCAGGAGTATGTTTGAAAACTGTTAACAAATGTTTTTTTATGCATGCATGTGCTCCTTGCTGAGATATTCGTATCTCATTCCGGTTGTTTTTGTTTTGTTTTCAGATCCCGGTGAGGACGATATCCGTGGGGTTGAGCCAGTTGCAGATTACCCCGAGTATAGGGGAGAGGATTACTTTGTCGAGTGACCTTTGATAGTTATCCTTAGTTTTTGATTTCCTTTGATATAGTGAGTAAGCTTTGAATTGTAATTCTTCCTTTAATTGTGAATTGGTGATTGGGTATTAGTGATGAACTCTGATATTGTTGTTGATGTTAATAAAATGAAATTTCATGTCTTTTACATTCTGATATAGATCCTGCAGTTGTATTATCTAACACCTCGGGTACGAGTTACGATTCCGATACGTAACCCAGATCCGAGGCTTTACATCACCCCCTCTGGGGTGGAAAGGGAGCTGCTGTAGCACTCCCCTCATGGAAGGCCTCTTTATATGGAGGAAACGCACCAGGGTAATTTTATTTGCAGCACTTCCCTCATGGAAGGCCTCTCCATATAAAGGAAATGCATAAAGGAAGCTAGACTTTAACCAAACAAATTAGACAGACTTCACTTACTAACTAAATTATGGATCCATAACGTGTTATGCCCTAAATAGCTTAAATAATTAAACCAACCAGTAAAGCAAGAACTCTGATTCAAACCAAAAATATTCCGACATGCACACCAATATACAACCGATTGCGAGCAACATAATCATGGCCACTCAGGGCCAACTTACTCCCTCATGGAGTTTCCCAAAATATTTCTCAAGAAAATCCCAAGAGTAAATCAAAATGAATTAGACAATTCAAGCACGAAATCCCTTTTATTTAAAGCTGTCCATATTTACTAAAATTAACTCAAATCAAAATAATTCTCAAAGCAAATGAAGTCATTAACACTACCAAATTCAGCTCAACAAGCCACTAGAATCATCAAACAGTGAAATTCTCAAATATTCGATACAACCGGTAAAAGTACTTTGTCAATTGACCAAAAGTGATAACCAGGGAAAATTCGAAGAAAACACAACCAAATACTATTCGGGTCATAACAGAAATCAGCACATTCAATGATATTAAATTAGCTCAAAGGGTTTCCCGAATAATCAATTCTCTTAATGCATAAATTTAGATTTACAAATTTTCTATTAATTGATCCCAATTCTAATTAGTTCTTACTCCTTATTGTCAATATAAATTTTCCTTAGGCTACTAACAGCTCTTGGATAACTTAGGTGAGGTAATAAATATACTTGAACTCAAATTTTGCTAACACTTTACCAATTAAGTCTAAGACCACTTAGGCCCTAAACCTTACTGTCCATGCTAATCTCTATAAGTTACTATATGCTGATCACAATAAAATTCAGATGAAGTAGCAACATGGGTTGAACACCAAAATAAGCTCAAAGAATCTCCCCTATATGCTGTAGGAAGTATATATAATCATGAACTTGCTTCCATCAGACTTATAACAGTAGCTGCAGAAAATTATAACCTATCCTTAGTATATTGCCTCTCAACAATTCTATTAATACTTGGTGCTATTTTTAACCTCCCTACAATTCTAATAAGTATAGATGAAGAGATTAACTAAACTCGAATATAAAATCTGCTCAAAGAACCCAATAGCAAGTTGCTGGAATTTTGTGACTTGATTTGGCCATTTGCCTCAAAATAGTCATCTAATTCCTGCTGTAAATTCACTCTCCATCAGGATTTCATACAACTGAGAGTTAATTAGAACTTGGATGAACCTAATCAAAAGGACTTAAGAGGCTAAAACTCCATTTATGAACAAATACTAAATTAGCATAAAGTCATGCTCAATGAAAACAAAGTCATTTATATTTGTTAATACCAAATTCAATTCCAAAGAATCACTAAGCCAACCAACAATAAAATTCCCAAAAACAAAACTAAGTTAAATTTGAATATTTCTAGCAGCCAAATTTACTTGAAATCTATTCATCTAATCAACATAAATCAGCCTAAGAAGCTTAACAAACTCCTTAGTGAATCATAAAGCAAGTCTAAAAACCTTACATCAATTATCCTCTATAATTTTCCTACTAATGGTATGAGTTTATTCTCAAATAATAAAAATTCATATCTCACTAACAAAATAAAATTTCTCTATAACAATATGGATAGTATCAAGTTAAGGAAACCAATGAAATAAATAAGTGTTAAAGTATTTCCTCAATATAATGTTATATAGTTACATTTTGTCCCATTCATACAATATATCTTCAAAACCCCATATCTTGGTCATTTCTCACTCAAATGACACCAAACTTGATTCTTTAGGTTCTAAATTGACTGAAATAAAATATGTTATAACAGGTTTTGCAAACACTTTACTGTTGAGAAATAGTAATACTTTGAATCTTACTTTTTAGGAAAAACAGTGCAGCCAAGTACCCATAAAAATTAAGTTCAAAATTCTTAGATTAAAAAACAAACAACTTTCATGAAGAACACAGCTCCAAATTCATCCTTTAGGTAAATGTAATAAATCGATTTATACAGAAAATACTTGCAGAAAATTTGTAGTGTAAGATTTCTAGTTCTTTTACATTTCTGGGTTTTCTTTCCTACACCATGAAATCCAAGGATATGACCCCCACGAAATTAGCCCCTTATGTGTTTCAAAACCTACAATTTCACACATAAAATTTCTGCAACCACCAACATTCTTTAACATCCAAATGATACATGCAACCTCTGAAATTTACATTACAGCAACCATATGAAAATTTTGATTTTTAGTAAGTGCTAATTACAACTTGTCAAGGATTGAACCATTATCATTCTTCTAAACCACTTCTAACACCATGGAAATCATCCACATAATACAATTACACTAATTCGAATTTAATCGAAACAAGTTAACTTTGCAATACAAATTAAACACCCAATCAGGAACAGAAAATTCAGATTTCTGTTTATTTCAATTCTCATTCTTTAAATGATCACCAAGCCATATGAAATCATGAGTTTTAGAAGGTGCTACTTGACTAATTTGTTGAAAATCCAAACTCCACGAGAAAACTATTGTTGTTCAGAATTAGCAACGACCAGAACCTTCGAAGAACTGCAAATTTCGCATAAATCTGATTTTTAACACTTGATCCAATACCTGTGCTAAAAACCTGATAAAACCTAATCAAATCAACCTAAATCTATCATCAAATTAGGCTTACCTGATCTGGAACTAGATTTGGACGAAACGAAAATTCAGATCAACATGATCAGACACCCCTTTCTTCCATGAACAGAGCCTCTGTTCTCTTCGGCTTCTATAAATCAAATGGTTCACTCACCTTTGAATTCTGATCTCACTTCTCGAACTACTCCAATCCAAAACTCTCTCTGCTGCCTTCAGTTTTCTGGCATCTAAACGAATTCCGATTATGCATAGTAGATTTTATAGTGCGCGCAAGACTCCTCAACTTCCTCTTCGTGATCTGCCATAGCGCTACTCCACCGAAATTTCTTACATCGACACTCCATTAGCCCTTTATTAGCTGATTTGCCACTCAACCAAATACAACACCACTTAATTATATCTAATAAAATTTTCCGAATAATATTATTGACTATTGAAACTATAGTATAACATCACTTAACCGAATTTACATAATCCCCTTTTTTTTCAGAAATTCCCAAATCGTCCTTGCGGCACTCCACCCTAAACCAATAAATTAAAATATCATTATTGCTTCTTATTTTTATAATTAGAATTTCCACCCGGATTCACCCAAGAATTCCGGTTTAACAACTTAATCTCTCTTTTTTTTCTGAACTTTCATCACTTAAATAAATTAATAGTCCTAAAAATCAAAATTTTAATTATTATTAAAAATTCGGGATTTTACAGTCTCCAAAAGCTCTAGCCATTGCTAAGCCAGGTGAGTCATTGTTAGGCAACCAAACACATGCGACCTCTGGCTCATCTTGCAAGGCAAAGACCCTTCCTTTGCATTGATAGATCCTTGCAGCTTCTCCTACATGTAATGGCAAGGACTTATATCAGCTAAGAACAATAGCAAGAGGTGTTCGAGACACATTACCCACACATATACATACTTGGTAGATTAGGTTTCAGGCCCACAGTCAACTGTATAGCAACCAAAAAATGGTCTTTATCTCTTGTTCCCAGTACTGCTCTTGAGTCACCAAAATTTCCAATTATAAGATGCTGACCTTGAAGAATTAAAGATTTGCATGTCTTGTTAGTCTTTGAAAATAGTTAAAGAGGAAATAAGATAAGAAAACAATTTTTAACCTTATTTCAAATTCTCACCTGTTTTATCAAAGTGATAGTAGTAGTTCCATTGCAGAAACAATCAATTGTTGGATGCAGCTTTAATTCTTTGTCCATTAACTTTAAAGCTTTTATTAGTGAATGTTTTAGAGGAACATAAATTTCAGGGTATTTTTCATTTTCATCAACTTCCATTGGCTCACACCATTCATCATCTATACCAATTGACGTGGTTCCCTCAGAGTCCATGCTTCCAGGAGCACTGGTGTTCTGATAGAGATCATTCTGATCACTGCCAAAATTAGCTTTCAATTGGGTGCAAAGCTTCAAAGGAAGGGAATCATGAACTTTCCTTAGAGATTGTGTCACTTCTTGAACTGAAATTCTAATGTGATAAATTCAACCAATTAGTCATTTATGCATAGAAAACAAAGACAAGTGTTCACATCTAATAGGGGAACGTAGAACCAAATTCACATGTTCATACAATCAAAGGTGGTATTATCCAATTGTTGATAATGCAAGGCATGTGACAAAACAAATTTAATAATTGAAAGAGCAAATATGGAAGAATGGTCAAAGCTCTTAAATAAGAGTAATAAAGAATCTAGTCACTAAACAATTCAAAAGTTTTCAGGAATATCAGGGTGTGGTCAACAACAGGGTCATTCTTTCATTTCCTATGACAAGGATCAGTTGTCCACCATATTGAGGTGAAAAGACGTTTCAAGGGCAGAGCTTGAACCCTGAAATACTACAAAAATGCACAAATTGCAGGAAAGTTGATTTCAAGAACCTACAACAGCAACCAGCACTTGAGGCACTATATCAAAAATGTTTGTCCATTAGTGGAGCTAATGAATGAATTGGAGTAGGACAGTAATATAAGTTATCTTACCCGAGGAATGGGTGGGAAATGGGATCATCTACTGCGAATGGCAGGTAATGCTGTAGCTAGAGTTATATATGGCTGGGGATTGAATGTTGTCACAGCTTGCTGAAATCAAAGCATTGTCGAAAGCCACCTTGTGAATAAAGTATGTAAGCAAGAATGAAGTGAGATAGGCCCACACGAATCTCCCAAAGGAACTATAACCACATAGGGGGTTAGGCACTATCATGCCCCGGAACCAAGCCTGCCCCTCCAAGGCACGACCCGCTCTAGACCGTGGCAAGTGGGCCTTTCTACTCAACAAAACACGAATGATTTTAAAACGTTTTCATAACGAATGCTAGTGCAACAGTTTATACATGTGCATATCCAAAAGTGTGATCATATATTCATTTGAAATGGGATGAAATGTAACGCCCCGGATCCGAGTCACATGAAAAACCCGTAACTCGTCTCCAGAGGTTATTATAAAACTCAGGATCGCAATATCAGAGTGAAGGAAAAACATGAATACAACAAAAAATATATAACAGAGTGCGCTAAAATAATCCCAAACGAAAATAAACTCACATGACCAAGTAACTACCCGCAAGTATCGTCCTCTCCAGGAGCAGCTGAAAACAAAACAAAACAATACGGAATGAGATACGAATATCCCAGTGAGCAGCACATGCATGCACAAATACATTTATTTCAGTTCTAAAACATGCCACGATTATAACCATGTACAATGAGGATAATACGCATATTCCGAATAATCCGACTAAACTTCAATAATCCAATTCATATCAGTGCGGGAAAACCATCAGGTAAGTCAAACAATAACAATCTGTTTCCAATCCCGAAGAATGCGATAAAATAAAGATTAACTAACAACAACATAGAGAATAACCATAATTTCGTATCTCAAGATGTAATTCCAGATACACCAATGTCATATAACACAAAGTCTTCTCATAACCATGCCCACGCCTCCAAATGTATATCCGGCCTACTCAGGGTTTCGGATATTGAAATGACTGCGTCATCCAATGCAGGCCTACTCCCCGGGTTTCTGCATTGACAACCAGACCTACTCAGGGTTCCTGGCTGCTCTACACCGGCGGGAGGTACAATACCCAATAATCGGTAAACAATATTCCATGAACCATAAATACCAACAAACCAGCGAATAAAACATATCACGTCAAACCAAATCAAGTACCAACATTGGTCAATGTCATGACTATCGTTTAGTTGATAAATTAAACATGCCAAGTAGACACTCCACACCTCCATGTACACAGTTCCGGCCTACTCAGGGTTTCGTCATCCAATGCAGGCCTACTCCCCGGGTTTCTGCATTGACAACCAGGCCTACTCAGGGTTTCTGGCTGCTCTACACCGGTCGTGGCAACACACAAGGCCATGCAATTTCAACAACCAACAATAACATCACATTACTAAGCTTAGACTCTGGATCCAGGACAAGCTAGACCAAAACAGTAAAACATCGTATAATCTCAATTCCAACATCAAAGTAAAACCATTCATTCCACATCATGTAAAACTCATCACAGTTCATCACCTGTCCCTCTGGACCAAATAGTATCTCAATACTTTCAGTATTTCTCATTTCCACAAACCATGCCATTTGAATACAAAACACAGTTATTTATAACAAGACAATACATTCTGAATTTTTCAAACAAATGAAACCAGAACAGAATAAGATATGATTCTAAACCGTCCACCGATATAAAGCAATATTCAAGTAAATCATTCCTGAAGTGCACCGTGCATTCAAAGGTGAACTAGCATGATAGTGTAGAGTTATTTCAGCAGAACAATATGGTTTCAAAATTGACTTTCAGAATAAAGCACATTATATAGAAGTGATTTCAGCATCCAAACTTCGATTAAACATAATCCAGCAAAACAGCTCCTAGATTCTAAATTTCGTTTTCATAATCCAAATCAATCAATTGAATGTCATAAAACCCTGGAAACACATTTTGGATGAGTGGAATAGTCTTAGGATCCCCTATAAGGTCACCATACCAAAAAGCAATCAATTCTGAGACAAAAAGTTCCGGACCTCAAAATATTCTAAGTCTGGTTAAAAACGTTGACTTTTGGTATATAATTTTCTAGACAAATCTACAAGGAGTTTCGGGCTCAAATTTTGGTTGTAGTCTATTGGTGGGTAAACACATCTCCTAGAATTTTCTGGGCTCCTGAATCACTCATCTGGGTATTAAACCCAAACCGGGCATTTTGATTAAAACCGGGATTTAGGCATGAACTGGAAAGTTGACTTTTTATTGGCTGGGAATTAGACCTTGGAAGTATTTTTATTGGTTCCAAATGGGGGGTAAAACCTTATTTACATGTAAAGACTTAAGTAAATTGAGCAATAAATACACAGGACATTTACTTAAATGTCTTTCATGTAATTAAGGGGCTATTTTCAACAAATTCTGTAATTCGGCAAGTGTATTGGACTATGCGCTCACCTCCTGAGGTGGGCGCGAGGTGAGCGCCGGTCGGCGGTGAAGAAACAGTCAAAAATGGACCTGCCGCTCACCCGACGCTAGGTGAGCGTGAGATGAGCGCGAGATGGGCGTGAGGTGGGCGCGAGATTCGCGCGAGATGAGCGCAAGGTTTTCTACTTCGCGCGAGATGAGCGCCAGCTGGGCGTGAGGTGGGCGGTGGGTCGTGTTTAACGGGGCGCCTACCTCTTAGGTGAGCGCCGGTGAGCGCGAGGTGGGCGGATACCCCCTGTGATTTTTGTTTCTCTGTTATTCCAAGATCTACAAGTCTGGCCGGTTGGTTTAGGTCTGTAATTGCTCCAATACACTCCTAATACTCCCAGAAGACTTCCCAACCATATTTGGAATTAATCTAAACACTTTCATTTTCAATTATAAAACTCAATCCGAACACTCTGTTCATGTAACTTCCCGAAAACCAGAAACCCGAAAAACTCATACTATCAGTTGATATGTAAATCATGCATCAGAATAATCTCGAGAGAAACATAAAACACAAAACCCTGTTGTAAATCAGTGCTACTCACCAGTATGCGCTTAATCCCCAAAACAAAAGCTTATTCGACAACCGGCCGAGCACGACTTCCGGCTGTGCGCGAGGATGAAACTGCAGTCAAACGGATCCTCTGCTCGCGAGAGAAATAACCCGCAGAACTCCGACTCCAATAGCCTCCTAGTAGTCCTTGCGATCCTCGTTCTTCACAGGTATAACCCTAATCGCCATTACCAGCCGCAATCGCCAAGTCGCCCAGTTCTCCAGATAACGAGACTAGCGAAAGTCTTTTCCATAAGTATGATACGAGCATTCGTTTAAACCCAAACCCTACTTTCCCTTTTTGGTATATTTCCCTTGCGATACATACGCTGCCCGATCACTCTTTAACTCCTTGATCCTATGCGCGCTCGCCCACTGGAAACCCTACATGTTCCGGCCACTTAGGTTATTCTCTTTGACAACTAGTGACCACAATCTCCAGCAATAAATAAATTTTGATTAAGCCTGTCCATAAATCCATGTGTTCATATACTTTTATTTTATCTACTGTTATTATTTGTTTATTTTTATTCTATTATTATTATTTCATTTTATTATTTTATTATTTATTATTTTTTTTTCTACTCAAACTGGGGTCTTACATGAAACATGAGAGTTTAGTTTACAAAACGATGGGTGACTAATCACTCCTCTCAATGTATGGGTTTACAATTCAAAACTATACATGCATTACAAATAAAAAGCCTAAGGCCTATAGAAGTCTTCTTCTCTATACCCGATGGCCTTTTCCTTTCCTCTATCCCTAGTCTAGTCCTTCACACCGGACGTCGATGGATCTGAAAAATAAGATAGATAACAATTGTGAGACGAATGTCTCAGTAAGAAACACATGCATGATTCGGTAAAACACAGTTCATGCAAATATATCTCGATGAAACCATGACAAGCGGGTAGTTGAAATATTTCGGAAACAACTGCAACATGGTGTCATTTAAAAAGTGCATGCATGTGCTTCAATGTACAGTTCATCAAGTCATATCAATGGCAATCGATAAAAATTTTGATAAATGTGATGTATCTCAGACTTGCATGGAGGATATGAGTCCTCTATCTTTAGGCCAAGGTGAACAAAGGTTCACTACCTCAAATGAGGTGTACCTCTCACTCTATCATTCCATATTTACTGTTGTTGCAGAGTTAGTTCACTATCCCCGAATTGAGGTGAACTACACATGTTACCTACCAATACTCCCTTTCATGAAGAATCTAGTTCACTACCCCCAAATTGAAGTGAACACTAGTTCACTACACCCAATTGAGGTGAACTGCTTACGTTACTTATCATTATTCACTCTTGTGAAGGAGCTAGTTCACTACCCCCAAATTGAGGTGAACACTAGTTCACTACCCCCAATTGAGGTGAACTGCCTATACTACCAACCAATATCAACCTTTGTGAAGAAGCTAGTTCACTACCCCCAAATTGAAGTGAACACTAGTTCACTACCCCCAATTGAGGTGAACTGCATATATTATCAACCAATGTCGTTCTTTGTGGAAACGCTAGTTCATTACCCTCAGATTGAGGTGAACTACACACATATCTGCCAATTTTCACTTTTGGAGAAGGAGCCAGTTCACTACCCCCACAATTGAGGTGAACTGTTCATATTTAGAATGTTAAACCTATGGGCCAATGCCCTAAATATCTCTCATGGACTTCTAGGCTACTGCCTCCTATACAATTTCTGTCATGTGGGTAGGGCCGAAGCCTTCTGTTCAATAATCCTCAATGTCATTGGGGCCTCTGCCCTCATATCAGGTGCCAATTATCGGGCCGAAGCCCATTTGATCATAGGTGGTGTACTCTTGTTGGTGGTCAATGGTACAGGTTAGGTTCTTTTCAAATTCTACATCTCAAGGCTCTTTGGGGCAACCTATGCCTCAACTCTTTTGATACTTGTATCTCTCGGTCTTGGTTCTTGATTTATACTTCTAAGGGTTATTTAGAAGGTGTTCGAAGTGGTGGAATCAAGTTATCCCATTTCTGTAGTAATTTGGGACAGAAAACCTTTCTAAGACCTTCTTGGGCAAAACGTACCCAAAATCTTTATTAGTTGGAATTTTGAGGTACTTCCGATTGGACCACTTCCTAGACACTTAACTCTCACTTTTACATAGGTTGGATTTGTATAAAATCAAATGGTAGTTTAATTTGGGCTAAAAGTGTAAATTATGGAAATTCTAGTAATCTTGCTCGATGGGTCGCTCGAGCCAGCCTCGAGCGGCTAAAAATTTCACTCTCAGGTTCTCTGTTTTGACATCTCGCTAGAACAGTCACTCGAGCGTTGCTCGAGCGGCCATGCCTTACAACTCTATCTAAAGCTACTCAACACTACAGCCTAATGCCTGCTCAAGCGGTTGGGTTTTCTTAGCAGCTCGCTGTGCGCATGTCCCGCGAGGCGCCACACTAAAATGTGAGGTATCGGAGTCACCACTGCCTGATGGGGTGTAGGTAGACACCTCGGTTGACGGGTCCCTCGAGTCTTTCTGGTTCGAGTCAACTTAGTCTCACCCTAATCCTAGCCCAGCATGTATCAGATTAAGTCTGGTAGGGACCTTTGTAGGTGTAAGTCCCTTTTATTCCTTTTTATCTTTTTAGCCATTTAAGTGAAGTGGGTTGGATGTGGGCCCCATTGGAAGGCCCATTGGTTGCCAAGTTGGGCTTTAAGTCAAGCCCATTGCCCATCAGGGTTATTAGGTAACCCTTATTGGATTTGGTCATTTAATTTTGAAGTTAATTAAACATGCAATGTAATTGAGTGGGTTTAAGTTTTTAAGGCCCATTGGGCTTGGACTTGGCCCATGGGTTTTTAATCGAGTGACCCGAGACCCAATTATGAAACGGATCCTAGTGTGGGTCAGTCTGGATGTGGGCCTCATAGGAAGGCCCATGATGCCGTATTGGGTCCAAGTAGACCCAAGTCTCCAAGAATGGGCTTGGGCCAACCAAATGGGTCGAACCCGGTGAATCTGGGTCAAGAAAATGGGCTTTGGTAGGCTTAAAGGGGTATTTGCCAATTTCAAGAGAAGGGGAGCTTGGGGCTTCACCCTCTTCCCAAAGAAATATCCAAAATCTATTTGGGGAACTCTCGGCGTCCCCACTTCTAATTTCACAAAGGGTGGTCGTCTTTCTCCATGAGGAGAGGAGATACGGTCTTAAAAATCCCTTGAGCTTGGCCTCACGTTCACTTTTCAACAATCATTCACTCAAATGAACATCGCACGACTGAAGCATCTCAAAATGACTAAACAATAGATGATGTATATGCAGGATATGATGAACACACAAAAGAAAGAACCTAATAAAAGAGCCTTATCATGTTTTTTAAAAAACTGAAAACACGACATGCCTTAGATTGTGGGTGGGTGTAAAGGAGAGTAAAAACATAGTTTGAATGCATTCCTACATGTGTTAGGCATGGATATGAGTGCTATGCTTTCTAAAAAAAACAGTGAATAAAATGGAACGAGAATATGTGTATGAGATATTGTGTGTGCATGACCCTACGAAATATAACTAATATATTAAGAAGCAAGTAAGTGAAAGGAATGAGGGAGAGAGGAATAAGGGTACAAGAGATCAGAAAGAGGGCATATTCCTCTTTAAATGTGATATAGATCAACATAAACAATTTAGTGATGGCATAAGACCCTTGCTTCATTTACTTCATATAAAATCTCTCCTCCCACCTTTATGTATGGGGAGTCCTCTTTACCATGAGGACTCCCATATCATGCACAAGGAAGACCAAATGGTTAGAAACAAATAGTAACATATCACAAATTGTTCAAGTAACAAAAGAGTTGGGGCATAGGTTGCCCAAATTGAGTCATGAAAGGTAGAGAATTTCCAGAAAACCTAACCTTAACCATTGGTTATCAATGTGAGTACACTACCCATGACCAAATGGGCTTCAGCTTGGTATTTTACACATAGAATGAAGGGCATTGGCCCGTATCACATATGCATGACAACAAGGGTGTTGGCCCGTTACTTGTACCAGGAGACAAAAGGGCATTGGCTCATATCACATATGCATGACAACAAGGGCATTGGCCCGTTACTTGTACCATGAGACAAAAGGGCAGTGACCCAGGGTTATTGATTATAAATGAAAGGGCAATGGCCCGTCGTATTGATATTGAATAGATGGCAGTGGCCCCAATTAGGGCTGGCAATGGATCGGATATATATCAGAATCCGACCCGAATCCGATCCGAAATTCGAATACGTATCTCGGATTTCGGATCCGAAAAAATTCGGATTCGAATATGCACGTATCCGATCCGAATAAGATCCGAACCGAAAACATACTTATATTATAGATAAACCTAGCCCAGAGTCGTTAGACCATGCTTGAACCATCAAAAAATAAATCATGGTTGAACCATAACTTAAAAGAGTAAAACCAAAAATCGATTTGCCCTAACCCTAACCTTCTACTGTCTGCCGACTTCTGCCTTGCGAAATTTGGGAGTTTTCTCCCTTCATCAACTACAAAGTACGAACACCACCTCCCTTCATCAACCTTAGGAAATTTGACGGCCTCATCACCATCTTCCATCTTCCATCTTCTTCTTTTGATTCACTGTAGAAGTTTGAAGGAGTGACGTTTGGGGGTTTTCTCCTTGTTGTGCTGTTTAAAGCTTTCTGAAGACCAAGAGCTCTTAAGGTTTGCTTCACACTTTTTCTCTTCCTGCAATATTCAGGATTATTTCCTTGTTTTTTGGGTTCATGGCTGTTGATATCATAGAATTAGAAATTTTCTACTGCTCTTATGTTCTTTCATGGCCTCGGTTTCACCGCTACCTTCGTTGCTATTGCAGAGCTTCATCCACACATAGAAAAACCCCTTTGCCATTCATTCCTAATTTCCTACTAATTAAATACCCATATTTCTTTCAAATTTTCGGAGCACGCGGTTCTGCCCCAGACCTTTAGGTACGACTCCAATGGCTACACCAAGAATTTCGATGGATGCAATGGATCCATGACTTAGGGTTTTGTCTTTCTGTAATGGGCTGTAATATCCTGTCTCATTGTATTCGTTTTGCATTGGATTGTAATTAGTATAAAGATAATTTGACGCGGATTTTGGGTTGGGTAGTGAGGGGATCTTGCTAATTTACAACGATGGTGAGTGATGGGGGTTCTTATAATTTCTCAATGTGATCGAATTCTTGGTCTGAAGAGCTGTATAGATGGAGCTACCCCAGTCGTGGAAAGATCTATTAAATTCCAGAGATATTTGTAGGAAAAAACGATCCCATAAGATTTCATCTTGGAGCACAGAGCACAATGTGAAGATTTTATGGTGGAGTTTAATAGCGATGACATTAGAAAGAAGATTAATCGTGGGTGCATCGAGGTTAGATAGCATTGTCCAGCTAGTAACTCAAATGTGGTTGGAGTATTATTTCATTTAATCCATTTTATGTTCTTCTGAATGTAATAAAGATTGTAGTTGCCTGCAATGTTCAGCTCTTATTTCCTGAATCTTCCTTTTTCCGTTTTTTTTGTGTTAAAATTTATAGTTAAATTTAATTAATTGTTAAAATTGCTTTTTTAAGTTTCTGGTTCAAACAAGATAGAATTCGGATTTCGGATATTCGTTGAGTTTCGAATTCGAATTTAGGTATTAAAGATTCGTCGAATATCAAATTGAATACGAATATCGGTAACTTTTTTTTTGGATCGAATTCAGATCTTGGTAGATCCGTACCGTATTCAACAGATTGCCACCCCTAGCCCCAATGACATTGAGTTATATTGAGCAGAGGGCAGTGGCCCAAGATCGACTTGGGTAAGGCCATGGGCTACCCTTGAGTATTTTCCATGCAAGAAGGCATGAGGTATTGATCATGAATAATTGACCAGTAAGTCTTGGTGGGTTGTTGAGTGGTTCATCTCAGTTGGGGTAGTGGACCCTTGTTCCTCCCAACTTGGAGATAGAGAACTAGCATCCTCCACTCAAGCTTGGATATTGATGTGATATTATTTCGCACTTGGTTGCTATAATTGTTGTGAACTTGAAAATAAACACATCCGCATAATGAACCCTTAAGGTATGGATCCATAGTCTTAAATGGGAATGTTTGTATATATATGCCATGGCCAATTGTATTGTTACTGTTACCGCTTTATTGTGTTATCATCCCGGCACCAGCATCATCAGTGGCCGATGCCCACTTGCTAAAGGGAATTGGCAGTGGATGCATGTACGTCAAGGGTAATCATCATATGGATGCCTACGTCAAGGGGAATCGGCGTAGATTCCTAGCCACCACGTGGAATCGGTGCAGCTAGATGAGGCCATGTGTAGTATATATAAACATCCTAGATAACAAGTGATAATTTTGAATATATGATTGTTATTAAATGGATTACCTGTACACTGAAGCACATGCATACACTATTGTATGACACATGAGATGCCGTGGATTTTGTAGTATTAGAGCTACCCGCATGTCATGGTTTATTGAAAGATAATTGCATAAACTGTGTTTTATCGATTCATGCATGTGTTGCTTACTGAGACATCCATCTCACAGTTGCTTCTTATCTTATTTTTTAGATCCATCGTCATCCGGTGTGAAGGATCGGGCTGGGCATAGAGGCAAGGAGAAAGCTATAGGGTATAGAGAGGAGGATTTCTATAGGCCCTAGATTATTTCTTTATTCCACATGTATAGTTTTGGATTGTAGCCTTCACATTGAGAGGAGTGACTAGTCACCCAGTATTTTGTAACTAAACTCTCATGTCTTATTTCATTTCAAATATATATATATAGAACACACTTTTGATATACACATGTATAAACTGTTTGCACTTGCACTTGTATAGAAAAAGTTTTAAAATCCTTCGTGTTTTGTTAAGAGTAATGGCCCACTTGCCACGGTCTCGGATGGGTTGTGCCTTGGAGGGGCAAACTTGGTTCCGGGTCGTGACATGTGATGTGATTGCGTGTTTCAGGTGGCATGAATTGGAGCTTTAGCAGCAACAAGGAAGATAAATGAATGGCAAATACAAAGACATGTGCAAAATATTGGTAATGCTATAACATCTAACAAATCAGCTTCACATAACAAAAGGATAAATGGCCAAAATACTGAACATATACAGGGTACATAGAGAAAAAAGAAACGCAGCAATTGATGACATAAGACGTCTTCTATTCATGAGTAAAGGTTGCAAACACAAGTGAAGGAAATACACTGCATGTCCCATCAAAGGAAAATTTTCTTTTTTCCTCTTATTTGTTTGAATATGCTATCAAGAATATATTGGGAAGAAGTGAAATGTGTGCAATTGCAAAGGGGTCAGCTGCATCATATGGTTAATCACACATACACGAACACGAGCGAACACAAGCACAAAGTTATTGCATTTCACACTTCTTAATTGGGTATACATAAACCAAGTGTTATATGAAGTACAAAGTCCTAATGTTTTCTATTCATCCAAGACAGAAACTTGTTTAATTAGGAACCTAAGTTTCTTCTCCTTAATTCAACGTGTTTTGGTTATGATTTTTGGGTTGCAGTCCATCTAAAATATGTTCCTCAGTTTTACAGTCTGATTAATACATAAGAGGACCTTATATGAGGTAGCTTCCATCACTGTTAAAGACAAAAGATTTGTGTCCCTCAAAGTTCTGAATATACTGTTGTAAAACCTCGATATTTTCTAAGAATTATTTTTATTTATTATTTATGTGGACGTATCTACTTAAGGAGCTGCGTGTATATGTAGGGATTTTGGTGGGCGAGCACACACCAAATCAAGGGTTTTCAAAAGTTCGTCGAGCGGCAAGGGAATTATGGAAGGTATAAATACTTAAGGAAGATTAGGTTTGAAGTTTGGGAATACTCTGTATACATTTGCTGAAGGCGATTGCAGCGATTGTTTTACGTTTTGGGAGAAAAGAAGAACTGGTAGTTCCTCCTGCCGATCTGTGTGTTCGAATCAAGTTTTCAGAAGAGTTTTACTCTTGCGAACAGAGGATCAACCGGGGGTCGATAGCAAGCGGGCGAGCGACTGTTGGCGATCGACTGAGGGTTTTCAGATTCAAGAAGTTGCTGTTCCAGGGATTTAAACGTGCAAGAGGTGAGTAGCATCGTTTTAAAACTAGGTTTCGGATTTGATTCGTGAGTTTAATCTTGATGCATATGTTTTCTGGAAAAAGACATTCCGAGCGTGAGTTTCTATAGGATTGTTAGAGATAAATATAAAGGTGTTTAGATTAATTTCAAAATTGGTTTAAATGTCTTCTGGGGATAGTAGGAGACTAAGAAAATTGTTACAGAGAGAAAAATTTCGGTCAGTCGTAGAGATCTGGAAATAACAGAGACCTGAAAATCAAAGGTAGCATCCGCCGAGTTGGTGCCTACCTAGCGCCAACTAGGTTGAGTCGGCACAAGGCCGAAGTTTGTTACCGCCGAGCTCGCACTTATCGCGCGCCTGTCCGGGCGTATTTTCTTAACGCCAAGCTTGTGCCCAGTTCACGCCGAGCGGATTTCCTTAGCGCTTATCATGCGCCTATCTCGCGCTTAGTGTCCTTTAAGTAAGCACGACATGTAGTTTAACATTTGACTTATTGCCGACCTCACGCCAAGCGCCAGAGGTCAGTGCAAGCCCCAAATCTTTGCCGAAATGTGAGATTTGACCAATCAAGCTAGATTTTAATACTTTGAGGGTTCAAGCACTTAGCTATTGACCTATTTAGAATTTTAGAAATACTGTTACCTGTTCAAATACTCTGAGAATATTAAGTAGAAATTCTGGAAATTCTTAGGAGCATCCAAGGTTAATTTTAAGGGCTACATGTGGGTGATCTTATTGTACCTAACACTAGGAGTTCCTGATTTAGCTCCCTTTTGTTTATATACTGTACTTGAATGAGAATTTATTTAATCTAGTTTAACTTGATTGCAAGTTCTGAAAAGTATTGTAAAGATTTCTCTTGGTGTGAGTAAATGAGTTTATTACCAATGGGCATGTGTTATGAGATTTGAGGAAATACTGAAAGTACATAAGGTACTGTTCTGGTCCAGAGGGACATGTGGTGAACTGGTTGAGTTATACATGATGTTGAACGTATTGTTTTTGTACGCGCCTAATTTTGGTCGCACGACGAGGCACATGCAAAATGATGCGTGCCTCGGGATTTGTTTGGAGTCGCCACTGCCTGATGGGGTGCAGGCAGACACATGGGTGCCTAAGTTCTTCTACTAAGGCTTGGTCTGCGGCTTTGAGATTCTAGGCAAGTTCTCTGTACGGTCCGGGGAAGTCCGTAGACACCCCAGTCCGCCCCGTCGAGTGACAGGTCCCATAGGTTTCCCTGGTTTGAGTCAACTCTTTGGTCTCTCACTCACCCGATTCCTATTCCATCATTCTACTTGGTTAAGTCTTGGCGGGACCGCCGAAGTGGTGTGGGTCCCTTTACTTGATTTTATCTTTATTTAGGGTGATCTGAGTCTGATTGGGCAGGCCCCGTTGGAAGGCCTGCGGATCCCTTGGTAGGCCTGTTTAAGCCCACGTGTTCCCTTGGTGGGCCTCAGTCTAAACCTGAGAGGCCCTTTGGGCTTGGTTCAAGTAAATTGATCTTATTTGATGGTTCAAGTTTGAGATTTAATTTAATTCCATGCAAAAGTTGGTCTAGATTGACTTGCGAACCCATTGGGTGGGCCACACAATGGTGACCAGGTGATTTTAATTTATCTTGATTTATTTGCGCCAAAGTGGGCTAGGAATGGGCTTGGGGCCCATTACCTAGATTTGGGCTTGAAAGCCCAAGGCAATAGTGGATTAGGGCTTTGGACCCTATCCTTAGGTTTTGTGGGCTTCCCTTGAAGGGAGATGGGCCCGATAGGCCCAAGCCCGAGTCACGGCCAAACCAGACCTAGGCTAGCAAGCATGCTTCAATTTGGGCTTTGGTGGGCCTCACATGGCCTGGCCCACAAGATTGATTTAATCTGCTTATTTAAGACAATACGAGTTTGTTGGGCTTGGTGGGCCCCGTTGGAAGGCCCATTGGAAATCAAATTGGACCGGGTCGGTCCATGGCCCATCTTGGGTTTCCGGTTGACCCGGAAACCCTTCTGGTTCGCCCGGCTTGATCAAACAAACCCAAAAAATGGTACAATATCCTAAAAATAGCAAAACAACAATCTGGAAGTGTAGCCAGCCTAAGATGCCGGTTACACACGGGTCTCCGTGTATCCGACATCTTTTTCCAGCTAGACATGGGGCTTTGTTGGTCCGACCTGAGTTGCCGGATCAACATACAGAAGCCCTTTTTCGGATTTTTGCATTGTGTGGGCTCCTGTGTGAGCCCACATTGGTTCAGGTGAGAGGGAATGCCCCAATTTTGCCTTCTTTTGGGACTTTAGTGGTTCAAGCAAGGGGGAGGAGGCTTAAGGTGTTGCCTCCTCCCATTCCTGTGGCATTCCAGCAACTGAGCAGGGACCTAGGTGTCCCTGTTCGGTTCTTTAGATTTCCCCTAGCAGCAAGCAACAAGTCTAATAGAAATCAAACAATCAAGCCTAAAATACATGCCTTTGAACCTTGGCAAGTATGTGCTTGTGCGTAGGCATGAACATGTGTTATGTGAGTAAAATAGCACCTAAGGAGGATGGGGAAACGAGAAACATGGTGGGCGACCTCTTGTGCATGCACATATATGCTTCATGGAACTTACAATATGCCACAATCAAACCCAAAGCCATGTCGAAAAGACCCGATATCAAGAAAACAAAAGAAAGGATGAAGGGGCTTATACAAGGGGGTACATGAGACTTGAAAGCAAGGGAACAAACTCCCTCGTTGGATGAAATAAACTAGTAGCAAGGCGATGATCTAAAAATTATTAAGAGCATGCTTAATGGAATCTCTCCCTCCCCTTGAGGCCATACGCCCCTTTCCCCCTTACCTTGGGGCTTTTCTTATTTCGGAATGAAGAACACATGAAAAGGGAAAGAGATAGAAGCATGCTAGGAAGATTAAGAAAGAAGAAAAAAAACATGCTAGAAATAGGGAACATCCTAATATCCTTGAAACTGGCTCACTTTGACTTATGTTGAACAAAATATTACAGGGAACATTACCTTGGGGCTTTGAAGCCTTTGTGTGGTGTAGAGATTCCTCTTTGAAGCTCAACAGTGGCTGGAACCTCTCCTTGTGCCACCAAGAACAGCAAGTCCTCCTTTGGGTTTGAGTGGAAATGAAGAGGAAGGAGTGAGGAGAGAGTGGGAGAGTCTTAAGGTTATGCTTGAGGGTTTAGGGAGCCAAAGGGAGGTAAGGTGAAGGGTTTTCGGAGTGGGCACAAAGGGGGAAGAAAGGGGGAAAACAGCAAAAGAAAGCCAACCCCGGAAATGGGACTGCTGTTGCCTTTTTATAGAAAACTCAATGTATCGGGCATTTAATGTCGGATACACTACACTTCCTTTATATCCGGCATATTATGTCGGATACACTGCACTTCCTTTGTATCCGGCATATTATATCGGATACAAAACATAATAATTTTGAAATTTAAATGCCGTCGCGAATTTGTCAGCGAATCGGCGTGAATCTCGCCAAGCAAATCTTTGTATCCGACATTTGATGTCGGTTATACACAAACCTATGTGTATCCGATATATTTGACCGGATACAAATCAAAAAATTACGGATTTGCCCCTCGACTTGACCGATTCGACCGATTTGACACTCTTGAGCAATTATGGATTGGTCCCTGCGAAATTTTGCTTTAAACCCTGGGATATTTTGCATGTTTGGATATTTACGGATTGCCCCTCGAGATATTTTCTTGCGCCGCTCGCCACGTGTGCAGCTTTTTGCCACGTGTGCAGTTTCCTGGTTTTTCTGCTCGGAAACTTCGACGGCTCATATCTCCTTCATCCGGACTCCGATTTGAGCAAACTCAGTTGCGTTGGACTCGTATCGGAGCCCTCTATCCAATGAAGTAGAGCTAAGCACCTGGCACGGGGTTCGAAAAAAAGTCAACTTTCGGCTCACCCTCAAGTTTTACCGGCCCACAGAACCTTCATCCGGACTTCGATTCCAGCAAACTCAGTTGCGTCGGACTCGTGTTGGGATTCTCTATCCATTGAGATAAAGCAAGGTGGCCAATTTTCACTTGATCAAAAGGTCAAATTTCTACCCCTCAGGGTTTGACTTTTCTGCTAGGGTTTTCATTTTCAGCACTTCCAGGGGTGCAAAAATAAGGTGCTTACAGTTTTATTGTGATGTCAGGGTTGTGATTTTATGATGGTTTTCTGTTTTGGTTTAGCTTGTCCTGGATCCATGCTTAAGCTTAGTAATGTAATGTTATTGTTGGTTGTTGAAATTGCATGGCCTTGTGTGTTACCACGACTAGTGTAGAGCAGCCAGAAACCCTGAGTAGGCCTGATTTTCAATGCCGAAACCAGGGGAGTAGGCCGGCATTGGATGACGAAACCCTAAGTAGGCTGTCATTTCAGAGTTTCCGAAACCCTGAGTAGGCCGGAATTGTGTACATGGAGGTGTGGAGTGTCTACTTGGCATGTTTAATTTATCAACTTAACAATAGTCATGACATTGACCAATCGATGTGTTGTCAGTATGGAATTGAGATGTGTTTGGAAATAATTATTGGTTTTGGGTTTTTAACTTGGAGATTGTATTGGTTGCTTATTCGTACTAATTATTTATCGATGCATGTTTTGAACTATGTTAACTATTTCTTGCATGCATATGCTACTTGCTGAGATATTCGTATTTCACTCTTTTGTTTTTGTTTTGTTTTTCAAATACTCGAGGTGAGGCAACTACTGGGGTAGATCCGACTGAGACATATAGGGAGGAAGACTACTATTACATTCCTTAGACCTGTAGGTTATTTTTGAATGGAACTTTGAATTAATTGAATTTTTGAGGTGTAATAAAGTAGATTGAGGTTGAACCACTTGATTCTTAGTTAAGTTTGAATATTGAATTCTTAGATAAAGTATGATTGTGCACTCTAATATGTTTTAGTTTAGGTGATTATCCAGAGATCACAAATGATTAAGATCCTTACCTAACACTCCGTGAGACGTGTTATATCTTTATTGAACAACACGGATCCGGGGCGTTACAACTGTATACCAGTATGGGGAAGTGAATTAGTTTTAATGGTTATGTATATTTTATATTTGGTATAGTATTTTTTAATAAACATTCATGAGTTCTAAAAGAAAACCTAAAAAGATCAAAGGCTGACCCATATAACAGTTTGGGTGTTCATAAGAAATAATGAAGCACATTATGTTAGTTTTGATGGCCTACCAAAGGTCAGCTCGATGATCTTAATAACCAAAAAAGAGAGAGAAGCAATAGAAGTTTCGCAGTCTTTAAGTTTTGGCATTTGACCATATATGACTTTGTTATATTTTTCCTTGTACTAATTAGCTACAGAGTTATATTTTCCACTTACACCTTCAAAGTTTAAATCCTTCACGGTCAAGCCCAATCAGTGCATCTATTTGATTCATCTTCAACCCAAAGAAGCTTCTCTCTGGGTTTAAGATTGGAAGTAGGCCCATCATCCACGGTCAAGCCTACTATTGGAAGTAGGCTTGCACCCGTAATTTTAAATTTTGGCTTATTTCTTCCTTTCTTTCTCAGAATGGTATAGGTATACATCAGCAACTTTCCTAATGCTGAATTCAAATTCACCTTCTAATCCCTAGATATATTTTGGGAATTGGATTGAAGGGGAAAATATATTTTGGGAACATCCATCTCAAAACATCCTTGATACGAATTATATCAAGGGATTGTTTCATAACCACCTTCTGATATATTCCATTTTGTGCCATTTTTAGCCAGCAAGTCCATGATTGTATAGCTGTAAGTTGTTTGAGATTTAGAACTTTTATTTTATTTATTCATTTTTTAAATTTTTGTAAGATTTGGATTAGCACTAATCATATAATGCATGTCTTTGTTCAACCAACACATGAATGCACATCATATATGTATGCCCTCATGTTGTATTGTCAGCCATGCTTGAACATTGATTAGTGCAAGTCTAAAAAATAACCACAAATTGAGTATTGGATTTTTAAAATAGATCAAATGAAGTTTAAATCAGAATTATTCCTTCTGTAAATAAATAAAAAAAAAGTTGAGTAATGGGTATGATATATAATTTTCATAATTAAGATTTGGGATTAATAGACAAACAGTTGACAAGTCCAAAAATGCAGAATTTGACACTATCATCAAAAAGACAAAAGTACAAAAAAGAAATGAAAAAGGATAAAGAGAAAAGGCCCTGCATCTTTTTATTTTTTATGTTTTGTTTTGTGATACAATTGAAATGATTTTCCCTGTTTACTAAAGTACTTCCAAGTAGAAAAACAAACTTTATCATGGGTTATAATTCTTTTTAATCTCTGGATTGCAATTCATCTATAAAACCAAAAAGAGGAAAAATGGTAGAAATGCTCTGAATATTATTTCATGTGTGTAGTTATAGAAATGAATTCACATGTACATTCACAAGTATGTATCTCTGTCTGTCCTCTGTGTGTGTGAAATGATTTTATTTTTTTGGTTATATATGTGAAGGATTGGCATCATATCTTCAACAGAAACTTCACTCGGGAGGAAAGAGCCTCCAAAAGTGATGCTTAAAATTGACAGGTTAACACCTTGCGAGGAAAGGTTGACCACCCCTTTGTCTTCTTTCTATTATGCCTACTTGATCATTTTAAAGAATAAGATTAAGATGAGATGCCTAGTTGTGGGTTTATGTTTCCTCCACTATACATTACTCTATTTGGGTGGATATCAATAAAATGTTCTTGGTGAGAGTTTGTCCGCATAGTAACTTGTTATATAAAAATAAGATAAAACTTTTTACATATACTAAAGTTTTCTTAATGTATAATTGTCCTCTCAATCTCAATAAGATATTAAATGGAAATGTATAGATAGATCAAGACAAAGGAATTAAAATCTGTTCCTTGCAGGTAGAAAAACAATCATCAAATACAATACTTCGGCTCTCTGGTTTGTGAGGGTGAAACATTAACGTAGAGAAACAATGTTGGGTATAAAAGAAAAGAAAGTTAAGAAACTGTTAAATGGAACATCAGAAGTTATAGATCAAACCTTCCACATATTTTTCCACAAGAAAGGGTTAATTGGGATGGTTTCAAGCTTAACAAAATGACAAGGCATTAAGTGGGAACTAATAACTTGTAATTTTTTTTTTATGTTTGACAAAATCAATAGCGACTGCTTGAACCTAATGAAATGTTTGGACATGATGTTGGTCTTCTGGCATCTACTTAATGTGAAGGCTAACTTGAACTACAGACTACAGCAATGGAAAAATGGATAATTAAGGGATTCTTCCTCTAGTTGTAAAAAGAAGCAAAGGGTTACAATGATGTTGTTTGGAAGAGAAATAGGTCACTGCCTTGTTGAGACAATCAAGAAAATAACATATGGTCAAATGGGTGGCGGACGCAACACCATGGACAATGTATATGAAGGACAGACAAGATGTACACCATCTTTATTCCTCCTGCTGCCCCTTGTTTTGGTTTGGCTTTGCAAATTTTAGATTGGTAGCTTGAAAATTAAGACAATAACAGTGTCCTTTTAACTGTTATCGTTTGTGGTTATTGTTCAAATTCATAATCAAATTGATCTGACTATATTACAGGAAATAGCAATCTACCACGAACTGTGAAATAAAAAGGAGAATGGATAATGGTAAGACATGCATCTTTACCATGTTAGAACATCCCTGAACTACATGGACAAGCTAATGACTAAGGAAGACGTTCCTGTTAAGCAAATGATGATAACTAACGTATCTGTACTAATATTATATGGTACTTTTTGTTAGAAGTTTAAGCTAGACACTTTCTTAGGTGTATTAAGTTTGAGTTTAGTTGCTATGGTCTATAAGCTAGTCTCTAGTGGGAGTAGTTAGCTAGTATTAATTGTCACTTGGGGAATGTCATAGTTGTTTACTATCTTCATGTTTGATGCTTAGGAGGTTGGGTTTATTGTGTTGGAATGTGTTGATTAGTTAAGTTAGTCAAATCTCGTTATTGAATGTAGTAGGAAAAACTAAGTCTTGTATCTTCTTCCTTATAAAGCAAATCAATGAAATTTCAGGTCATTGTCGTAAAACCCTAGATTTTCCTAAAAATAAAATAAATAATTAAAGCTAAATTATAGAGGAAAATACTAAGGAATATAATAGTAGGAGAATTAAATAGAGATATAAAGGTTAAAATAGTAATTTAAAGAGGAAGGGTAATTTGGTAATTTTAATTTGTTAAATTCATGAAAGAAAATAAGATAATTAGTTATTAAGTCAACAAATTTAACTAGACAAAATCTTAGCTTAGTTGGATGTAAAATAATGAAATTAAGGCTTAAAGGGTGGAAAAGGGCCTAATGGTAATTATACTATTTAGGGTCCAAGATATAGGTAATTTGAGTGAATAATAAAAGTCTAAGTTTAATTTAAAATTAGGAATAAGATTAAGCACGAAAATTAATTAGGAGATCCTTTAAAAGAGAGTTAAATGAGTTAAATTAAGGAGAAAGGTAGAAGAGGGAATACACTAAGTATATTAGAATAAGCTAAACCTAATTAGAGTTGGACTGGTAAGGAGCCTATAAAAGAGAGGTTTAAAGAGTCTTTTAGGTTTTGAAAATAAGTTTGAAGGAGAGGGAAATTCGTGCATAAGTGATAGGAGCCAAAAATAGAAGGAGAGGAGAGAAGAAAGAAGGAATTAGAAAGAAGAAGAGTTGCAGAGATGGCCGACCAGCCAACGTCGAACGGCAAGCTAGAAATATCCAACCGTTGGAATGGGCTGAAATTTTAGGGTTTTGTCCTACTCATGGAAGACTTCAAACTGAACGGTGGAGATCTAAATTGGAGAAGTCTATAGGGGTTTGGTCGAGCTCCAAAGACGAGCACAAGCGAAGTTTTTGAAAAATCTGGGCTCATCATAAGGCAAGTAGCAAACCCCTGAAATTGGAGGAACTGCATGTTTTCTTGTGATTTTGATGTTTGATCGTATTGTTTTTGAAGTTGGATTTCATGGGAAAAAGCATATTTGTTTATAAAGAATTGTTTGGTGATTTAATTTTCTTTTAGAAATCAAGGTTGATCATGGTGAGTTTGAACTTAAAAAAAAAAACCCAAGATAAGGAGAAAGGTGATAGGATTGGTCTAGGGTTGTCCCAAAACTAGTTTAGGATGGAAATTAGATGTTTAGAATCAAATTAAATTAATAATTGGATTAGAAAGTTAGGAAATTTCCGCAATTAAGAAAATTGGTGTTAATAGTCGGAGCGCTCAATACACCGCTCGAGCGTTTCCTCAGGTGATAGGCCTTTGAAAAATAACAAAACCTGAAAACTAACCACTAGAGCAGTCACCCGAGCGACCCTTCGAGCAACCAATTGTCAGAAATTTCTAAACTTGGGATTCGTGCCCAGATTCAATTTCTAATGATTTTTCTTGGAATTTTAATGTTGTAACATCTGTAAATAGGGTGATTTGAGATGTAGGAAGTGATGGAATTAAATTTAGATAAAAGGGTAATTATTTGGGACAATGAATGTAATAAGAATCAAAGGAGACTAGTTAAGGTAAACCTATGCACTGAGACCACTTTCATTAGGATTCTAAGTATGAAACCTAGACTAACAAGTCATAGTAGACCTAAATTAACTTCTGGAAAGAATCAATAACATAATTCAAAGGTTTTAGAGATTTAGGCTATTAGTTGGTAAATAAAGATTTTAAAAGTAAAGATTTTAGGATGAACCAAAGTGTAGGATTGGAGTAAAAGTTATAGGAAATAAAGAATAACCTAAATACTGAATTAGAAAGATAAACTAAGTACGTCCACACTAACATGACTCAAATCTGAACCTTTTAATTAGAATTAGTGTATACTCTCGTACTTTTCTTATTAAATGATCTGGAACTTTGTTTAAGAACTGTTTAATGGTTATTTTGAACATCTTTTGGTTGGACACCGTGGTTTTGGAAATTATTGCTGGACATAGCACTTGGGACATGGTCGTGATTATTGGTACGAGGTTTATCACTGAATATTGTATTTTGTGAGTTATTCAAGGTTTTGATTGTGAGTTGTGTCTAGTGGGCAATGCTTAGTATGGATCCATAGATTAGCTAGGAAGTGAAAGGGAATTGGCTGGTAAGTTATTCTTGTTCGGAACTCCCTAGTTTACAGTCCGTCGTACTAGCAGGTGCGGGCAACGTAGGCAGCAATCCTAGACCGCTGCAGGTGCGGCCTAGTCTTAGCTGAGGTTGCTTTCAGTAAATGGTTTTTATTTTGTTATTCAGGTTACCATCCGCATGCTTCAATGAGACATCGACTTTCACAAGCTTTATATTGGTCATGTTGGTAGGTTACTTGTGACTCGAACATTCGAACTATGATTTGGCCATGCTTGAGGATCATTTGTGACTTGCACTTGCATTGGTATTAGACGTGTTTGTTGTGGGTCCATTAATCTTTAATCGAATTGATATGGCCTCCGCGGAAGCTGTACCCTTTATGGGATTTTATTTGGACTGTGGATTGTACTCGCCAACCCATGCGTGGGTGGTCCACGTTGATAGTTGATGGAGGAGATGGTAGTGACTGCAGGTGCGGGCTCCATCTATCATGTAAGTCGTGATGTGGCGAACTATGGGGGCAAGAATATTCTTATTAAGTAGTTTCAGTTCACGAGTCCTATTATGTCACACATGTTTGTTTTAGATTGGTATTTGTTATTGTTATACCATCGTATTATTGTGGTTGGTTTTATCATTCACCTCATGACTAGTATTGTAAAATTATGGACTGTTTTACATCATGCACCTTGCTACTCGTTGAGATTTATTCTCACTCCGGTTTCTCCCCATTTTTCAGGTACTCTTGGCGAGAACGTCAAATTTTGGGCTAGTTGTAGCTGGGTAGTTTATATAGATGTAGGATGCTCATAAAGTTGAAATCCTTGTATATCATGGTTATTGATTAATAAAGAGAATTTGAATTCAAGTTTCCGCATTTACTCTGATTATAAAGTTAGAAAAAGTTTTAAATTATCCAAATTCTTTAGTTGCTTTGTTTATTTACCATAACACCTCGGGTTTGGGAATGGACTCGGAACCGGGGCGTTACAATTGTTGTAGGGTAATATGTTAGGCTTCTTTCCTTGAAGTTTCCAGCATCAAGAGCACATTTTCTCTTGAGCTTTTTTGTCCTCATCCCTCAAACCTGTTGGTTTCATCCCAACAAAGTGGTATCAGAGCTAAGTTGAAAGTAAACCATGGCTTCCAATAACAACATGTTGCAGCCACAACTTCCACAATTCAATGGCAAGAATTACAACCAAAGGAGCATCCAAATGAAGGTATTGTATGGATCTCAAGATTTATTGGATATTGTTGAGACCGGATATGTAGAACCAGTTGATTCAACAACTCTTACTCAACAACAACTCACTGAGTTGAAAGAGAATCGTAAGAAAGACAAGAAAGCATTGTTTTTCATCTATCAAGTGGTAGATGAGGTTATCTTTAAAAGGATTTCGTTGGCGATTTCAGCTAAGGAAGCATGGGATTTACTGTATGCATCATACAAAGGTGATGATAAAGTAAAGATGGTGAGACTAGAAGCCCTTAGAAGTGAGTTTGACACACTAAAGATGAAGGATTCGGAATCCATTGAAGATTATTTTAATAGGGTGGTTTCCATTGTGAATCAATTGAGGGTAAATGGAGAGAAAGTTGAAGATCGAAGAATTGAAGAGAAATTCTAAGAAGCTTGACTCGAAAATTTGAATCCATTGTTGTTGCAATTGAAGAATCAAAAGATTTGTCTACATTGTCGGTGGAGAGTTTGTTGGGATACTTCAATCCCATGAACTCTGTATGAATCAATATGATTCTTCACCTCTAGAGCAAGCATTTCAAACTCAAGTCACTTTTAGAGGAGGTTCTAGAGGAAAAGGAGGAAGAGGTTCTTATCGTGGAAGAGGAAGAAGTAATGAAGGAAGACATCAAGAAAAACAAAAAGATGAATGTGAGTCTTCTTCATATAGAGGAAGAGGGAGAGGTCGTTCTTCTTTTGCACATGTTCAATGCCACTATTGTCACAAATTTGGCCACATTGCAAAGTATTGTAGGAAGAGATTGGCGGAAGAAAACAAGAAAGATTCAAGTTTCATGCATGAGAAGGAACAAGGTAAAGAAGATGATACTTTATTTCTTACTTGCAATGTACAAGAAGTTACCTTGGATGAAATTTGGTATGTTGATAGTGGATGTATTAATCATATGACGGGAAATAAGAAGTTGTTTGTACACTTGGATGAATCAATTCAAAGTGAAGTGAGAACCGGTGATGACAAAAGGCTTTCGGTGAAGGGAAATGGTGATATTCTTGTTCAAACAAAGAAAGGAGCCAAGTGTATCTCTAATGTTTTCTATGTGCCCGGCCTCAAGCACAATCTTTTGAGTATTGGACAGCTTCTTTTGAAGGGATATAAGGTCCATTTCAATGAAAATATTTGTGAAATCAAAGACAAGATTGGGGTCCTAATAGCCAAGGTGAGAATGACCCAAAACAAGATGTTTCCTTTGAAGTTTAGAAGTGAAGTTAGTTCTTGTCTCAACACTTTTATTAAAGACAAATCATGGTTATGGCATTTTCGTTTTGGACATTTGAGTTTCAATACTTTGTCCTTGATGTGCAAGAAGAATATTTTGGAAGGTATGCCTAACATTGATCTCCAAGATCAAATTTGTGAAGGATGTGCACTTGGAAAGCATGATAGAAGCTCTTTTCCGGTTGGGAAGGCTTGGAGAGTAAAGAATCCACTTGAGCTAATACATTCGGATCTTTGTGGGCCTATGAACACCACTTCCATTGGAGGTAATCGGTATTTTATTACGTTTATTGATGATTATAGCAGAAAAACATGGGTATTTTTTTTTAAAGAAAAATATGAAGCATTTGGATGTTTTAAAGGCTTTAAGGCCTTAGTTGAATGGCAAAGTGGTTTCAAATTGAAAACTTTGCGTTCCGATCGTGGTGGTGAATATATGTCTAATGAATTTAAGGCTTTTCTAGAAGAAAATGGTATTAGACATCAATTTACTGTTCGGTATACTCCTCAACAAAATGGAGTTGCCGAAAGGAAGAATAGAACAATCATGGACTTGGCTAGAAGCATGTTGAAAGCTAAAAGAGTGCCTAAAATTTTTTGGGCTGAAGCCATGTCATGTGCCATCTATCTCTTGAATCGTGCTTCATCCAAAAGTGTTCAAGAAATGACACCTCAAGAAGCTTGGAGTGGACAAAAGCCATGTGTTGGTCACTTGAGAATTTTTGGAAGTGTTGCTTATTATCATGTGCCGGATGAAAGAAGAAAGAAGTTGGATGACAAATCTGAAAAATGAATTTTTATTGGCTATAGTGAGAATTCAAAAGCATACATGTTGTACAATCCCATCACCAAGAAGCTTATTGTAAGTAAGAATGTAAAGTTCAATGAAGAAGAATGTTGGGATTGGAATGAGAGTGAAAAGAAAGAAAAATCAGTGTATGTGGATGTGGATGAAGAAATTGATGTTCAAGCTAGTGATGGAAATGGTGGAAGTGAAGAGGTTACTACCCCTACTTCCTCTCCAATTTCTTCTCCATCATCGTCAAGCTCCAACACCTCACCTAGAAAAACAAGAAGCATAAGAGAAATTTATGAACATTCAAGAAGCATGCTAGATGAAGACTTGGCTAATTTTGCTTTGTTTGCTGATGCCGATCCAATTAGTTTTGAAGAGGCACCGAAAGAGGAGAAGTGGAGGCATGAAATGGATCAAGAAATGATTTCCATTAAAAAAAACAAGACTTGAGAGCTTGTAAACCTTCCAAATGAGAAAAAGTCAATTGGTGTGAAGTGGGTGTACAAAACAAAGTTGAATTCAAAAGGAGAAGTTGACAAGCATAAGGCTCGGTTTGTAAAATCCTAGATTTTAGTAACCAGACTAATTGGTTAATAATATGCAGGAGATGAAATTTTGGTTCAACCCGGAGGAGTTCAAGATGAACCGGATATGATAGGAGAGCCTATATAAGGTGAGCACCTAATTATTGATCAAATATAATTTTAATATATTAATTATCATGCAATTATATTATATTAGTAAGGATTAATTGTATTATAATCAAGGAGAATACAAAGGGGTTGGTCGAACCCAATGGTAGTGGGTTGACCCAAGAGTTAAGTTGTTTTAAGATAGTTTGATTTAAGTGGGTTTAATGAAGGAGGGGCAAATTAGTAAAAGTCATTAAAGAAATAAATAAAACCTAGTTGTGCATGGAGTTGAGTTACACGTTGAGCACAAATCACAAAAATAGAAACCAACCGTTAGTTTACTTGTTTCCTATTTTCCTTCTCTTAGTTGCCTTGTGATCAAACCTAAACCCTAAACCAATTGTGGGAGACGTATTAGGGAAGAAGGAGGAGTATTTTCGTGCCCACAGAAACCAAGTAAGAGCAAGTAAACCATAGTTTTGTTTTTGGAGAGATTGATATGTTGCTAGAGGCTTAAAAGTGAGATTTTGAACCTAGACGTGATCGAGGCTTTCCGGAATCGTTTGGCAAACTTAGGAGTGATATTTTGTTGCTCTTAGAGGAGATTTAAGTTCCTAAAACCAGGTAAATAGTCCCTTGGCACTTACATAAAATCTAAATTCGTGTTTAGACGATATTCATGGTTATTCGATGTTTGATGCTTTGATTTCATTATTTATGATGTTTTATATGTTTGGAATTGTTCTAGCATGTGTATAATGTATTTTAGAATGATTTAGAATGGTTTTGATTCATTGAATATTGAGTTGTGGAATTTTTATTGAATTTCGTAAAGTTACGAATTTTTCACATATCGGACCACCTGAGCAGTCGCTCGAGTGATCTATGCATATAGTTGAAAACGCGAGAGCAATTTTACCCAAATTGAACAGTTTCTTGAGTGACCTACGCTGAATTAACCTGTTCTGTAAGGCCGATCAAGCGCCCTTGGCCGCTCAAGCGACCAGTCTGTCAGATTTTGGAAAACTTGACTTTTCAACCTAGTTTTCACTAAGGAAGTGGTTCTATTCAATTTTAACCTATGTACCATCAAGATTGGGGTATTTGGGAAGTTTTTGCATTGGCAAATGTTTAAAATTAAATTTTATAAAGATTTTGGGTAGATGTTTCTAAAGAAGCACTTTTATTTGATACTATTGTTCCAAAAGATTTTACTTTTAACCAAGGTTGGTTTTATGAGTTCATACACCTGTATTTTGGTGATATGAAGGTATTGTGTGCATCGATGGAGTCGATACACATTCGGGACATATTGGCCCGTTGAAACCTGGTGTTTTGGACATATGACTTGGTGCATTCTATTTTCTTTTTGGGTCACTGGTGTGACAAGGCATGGTGCTTGTTGTATTGTTTCCCGCATGGGCGGATTTGGTATACAAATATGGTTCTGTATTTGGTGAGTGTTATTGAGAAGCATGTCCATTACCCTGGCTAGTTTTCTCACTGTTGAGTGGGTTTAGCGGTTATATGTATCCATAGAATAGCTAGTAAGTGAAATGTGTATTAGAGGGGTTTGAATTCTGTGTCTGAGGCATTCCATCATCTCAAGGATGGTACCGCTCCTAGATTGGTCGGTTGTTACGTTACCCACTCCTGGATTGGTTGGACCGTACATGCTAACTCATGGTTGGGTTCTTCCGTTGGTGTTGAATAGTCAGACTGCAGGGCAATTGGTCCATAATAAATCGGTCAGGTAGCATATTGGCACATGTCTACTCTCTTTATCTGGTATACTATTTCATGAGTCCCATGAAGTGGACAAATTGTATTTCCTTGTTGTTTTGTATCTTATGGTGATTATTCGGATTAAGTGTTGCATATTTATTGTGGTCAACTATTTGCATGACTGCTTACTGAGATAGTGTTTCTCACATTATTGTTTTATCGATTTTGTTTTCAAATATTCCTGAAGAGGACATTGCCGGGGTAGAGACACCGGGAGAATACTATGATTACCAGGAAGAAGATTATTTCATTCCTGTGTAGGACTTAGAGAGACCTTTAGATTTATGTTCTTAGGAATTATTTTCAGTATTTATATTAAGGAGATTGATGTCTTTTGAAAAGATGATTGGTATCTTTAATCCACACCTTGGTGGATGTTATTTATGTTATTTAGTTGAACTCTTTCCAAACTTCATAGATGAAAATAAAAGGATTATTTTGGTAGTTTAATTCCACGCTTCTGAAAGATGATTTTATTTCCGCACTTTGATATAATAAATGAAGTTTTTTAAGTCTGGAATTGTGTTTTGGGCCATTTTCCCTAACAAACCAGATTTGGGTTTATGTGGTTAAATAAACCTGGATCCGGGGCATTACAAAGATGGTGAAATAGGATCCTAACCTAAGTAGATGACCTTTAGGCAAGGTATTGGGGGATGTGTGATACTTTAGATAGTACCTTAATTGATTTTCTAGGATGAGAGATCCTTTTGCTTAATTAAGTGTTATTGTTTTTGCAGTTGATCTTCATCATGAACGCCAGATCAAGAGGCAGAGGTAGAGCAGCATCCGTTCCTAGGATGATGCCAACTGGGGAACAAGAGCCATTTGTGGCCCCACAGGCAAACTTGTATGTGGACCCTCCAGCTGTGGAGAAACCTATTCCACCTCCACCACCTGCTTTTGCCCCCACCCCACATGAGGATATCTGGAGAGCTATTGGGGCAGTGACCGATTTGATTGGCAGATCGGTAAGGAATCGAGGGGATGAGAGAGCCCCAAGGAGAGATCGGGTGGATGACTACGGTGCACGAGAACTAGAGAGGTTCCGTAAGATGGGACCTCCATCTTTTGGAGGTCAAGTGGACCCTGTGGAAGCCGAAAGATGGATGATGAGGATTGAGTGGATACTTGATGGCATGGAGTGCCCAGAGGACCGTCGTGTTCGTCTGCCTACTTTCATGTTTGAAGGGGAAGCCGTCCATTGGTGGCGTTTCGTGAAGAGGAGGAATAAGCAGGAGGAGCAAACTTCTTGGGGAAGATTCAGGGAGATCTTCTTCAAGCGTTACTTTACTGCTGAGTTTCGCCGCCAAAAGGCAAGGGAGTTCATGTACATCACTCAGGGAGGGATGTCAGTACTACAGTATGAGGCCCGTTTTGACGAGCTGGCCTGTTTTGCCCCGCAGATGGTTACTTGTGAGATAGACAAGCGGGAGCACTTTGAGAGGGGACTGAGGACTAAGATTAAGGATCGAGTATCAGTGGTTGAGTGCCCTAATTATTCAGAGTTAGTTCGCTGAGCTGAGAAAGCAGAGCGTTTGATTGATGAGAAGAAACCGGATCAGGGTAGATTCAGGTTTCCACAGAGGCAGTTGGCTCAAGCAATTAAGAAGCCAAAGATTGAGGGTCAGAGCAGCAGACTCGGTGGTGAGCAGATTTACCGACCTGGACCTCCTAGATGCCAGAAATGTGAGAGGTTCCATATCCTAGGACCATGCTTTGCACCATATGGAGCGTGCTTCAGATGTGGGAAGTTTGGACACCGCATCTCGGAGTGTACTTACCCTACCACCTACCAGAGCCTATAGATGGCCCGTGATCCTATGGGATCACAGCAATTGGGTGCGCCGACTCAGACACAGACTTATTTAGCACCTAAGGCAGCTATGGAACAGAAACCACAGGGCAAGTCAGGACCTTACGGCCATGGTGCAGCACCCAAGGCAGTTAGAGTAAATGCAGTAGATGCTCATGAGGAGGAGTATAGAGCACCTGAGCTTGTTGGAGGTATATTATTTATTTGTGGTAGATCTACTATATGTTTATTTGATTCTAGAGCATCTAGATCCTTTATCACACCTGTTTGTGCACATCGAATTGGATTTATACCTGCTACTTTGGATTCTTCTTTATCTGTGCACACACCTTTAGGAGAGACCACTAGGGTCCAAACTGTATATAAAGGCTGTATGATCAGAATGGGTCGAGTAGAGTTACCTGGGGATTTGATTGAGCTAGAGTTTAGAGAATATGATGTGATATTGGATATAGACTGGTTATTTAGACACTATGTCACCATTGACTGTCATAAGGGAACAGTTATAATGAGTAAGCTCGAGCAGCCGACTTATTGCTTTATTTGTGAAGGATTGGATAGTCGAATTGGGTTAGTGGCTTCGATGGCAGTTGAAGAGACCAGAAGTGACACAGTTGACATTTCTAATGTGCCAGTAGCATTAGAGTTTGCAAATGTATTTCTGGATGATCTGCCGGGATTACCACCCGCTAGAGCCGTTGATTTTAGAATCCAGCTTCAGCCTGGTACGGCTCCTGTGTCCAAGCCACCTTATAGGTTGGCAAAACCTGAGCAAGATGAATTAAAGAAGCAGATAGATGAGCTTCTGGAGAAAGGTTTTATCAGACCAAGCATGTCACCATGGGGTGCACCAATTCTTTTTGTACCTAAGAAGGATGGTAGTATGCGCATGTGCATTGATTATAGGCAACTTAACCAAGTTACGGTTAAGAACAAGTACCCTTTTGCCTAGGATCGATCACTTGTTTGATCAATTGAGAGGCGCATCTTGGTTTTCCAAGATTGATTTGAGATCAGGCTATCATCAGTTAAGAGTGGCAGAAGAAGATATAGAGAAGACAGCATTTCGGACTCGGTATTGGCACTTTGCGTTTCTAATCATGCCTTTTGGGTTGACTAATGCCCCAGCAGTTTTCATGGATATCATGAATCGAGTCTTTCACCAGTATCTGGATAACTTTGTGTTGGTTTTCATTGATGACATTTTGGTATATTCCAAGACTCGGGAGGCACATGTTGGTCATTTGAGTATAATACTCCATGCGTTGAGAGACCATCAATTATATGCCAAGTTTAGTAAATGCCAGTTTTGGCTAAGGTAGATCTCTTTTCTTGGTCACATCATCTCAGGTGAGGGTATCTCAGTAGATCCCGCTAAAGTCCAAGCAGTTTCAGATTGGTCTAGACCTACCATAGTGATAGAGATCCGCAGTTTCCTTGGCATTATTGGTTATTGCCACCGATTCATTGAGGGTTTTTCTAAGATTGCATCACCGTTGTCCAATTTAACCAAGAAGGCAGTTCCATTTAAGTGGGATGACAAGTGTAAGCAGAGTTTTCAGCAGTTGAAGCAAAGGCTTACCACAACCCTAGTGTTGATAGTACCATCCATGGATGAGCCTTTTGCTGTCTATTGTGATGCATCCAGGATTGGTTTAGGTTGTGTGTTGATGCAGCAGGGTCGAGTTATAGCATATTCTTCCCGTTTATTAAAACCTCATGAGAAGAATTACCCCACCCACGACTTGGAGTTGGCAGCCATTGTCTTCGCATTGAAGATATGGAGGCATTACCTATACGGGGTTGAGTTTGAGATTTTCTCAAATCATAAGAGTTTGAGATACATGTTTTCCCAGAGAGATCTCAATATGATGCAGAGAATATTGATGGATTTATTGAAGGATTTCAAATTTACACTGCAATACCATCCAGGTAAGGCGAATGTAGTCGCAGATGCCTTAAGTCGTAAAGGCACTACTGAGGAGACTTCCATTGCTACTTTAGCTACCTTTATGGTTAGTCAGTGCAGCCTTGTAGATGTTATTCGTGATTGGCAGGGAGAGTTCTGTTTACCTCAGGATGGAGTTATCCCAGTAGCCAGAGTTCAGGTAGAGCCTGACTTGATTCAGAGGATTAGAGTGAGTCAGTTGACAGATCCAGTGTCGATCACTACCAAGAGATTGTTGAGTGAGGGTTATGAGACCGTCAGAGACTTTACTGACAGAGATGGATTATTGAGATATCATGGTCGTATTTGTATACCAACTGATGAGAACATTAAGGCAGTGATTATGGCAGAGGCTCACAGATCAAAGTATGCAGTGCATCCCGGAAGCACCAAGATGTATAGAAACTTGAGGGTAATGTATTGGTGGCTAGGAATGAAGAAGGATATAGCAGAATATGTGGCTAAGTGCCTAGTGTGTCAGCAGGTTAAGGCAGAGCACATGAAACCAGCAGGGTTGCTTCAGCCTCTTCCTATTCCAAAATGGAAATGGGAGCACATCACCATAGATTTTGTGAGTGGATTACCTCTTTCTCCAAAGGGGCATGATGCTATATGGGTGATTGTGGATCATTTGACCAAATCAGCTCATTTTTGCCTATCAAGATGACCCAACCGCTTAATGCATTGGTAGAGCTGTATGTGAAGGAGATAGTGAGATTGCATGGGGTGCCAGTATCCATTGTTTCAGATCGTGATCTTAGATTCACATCTCAATTCTGGGAGTCTTTCCAGAAAGCCATGGGTACAGAGTTAAATTTTAGCACTAGTTACCACCCACAGACAGATGGGTAGTCAGAGAGGACCATTCAAACACTTGAGGATATGTTACAATGTTGTGTCCTTGATTGGGGAGGTAATTGGAGTAAGCACCTTCCTTTGGTGGAGTTCGCCTACAATAACAGTTATCAGGCAAGCATTCGGATGGCACCGTATGAGGCATTGAATGGAGGAGCATTTAGATCACCAGTTTGTTGGGAAGAAGTTGGTGAGAGGCAGCTATTGGGACCTCAGTATGTGCAGGACAGTGTAGACTTGGTGAAGTTGATCAAGCAGAGATTATTGGCAGCTCAAAGTCACCAAAAGAGTTACGCGGATACTAGGCGGCGAGATCTAAAATTTGAGATTGGGGATAAGGTATTTATCAAGATATCTCCTTTTCGTGGTATAAGAAGGTTCAGCAAGAAAGGAAAGCTTTCCCACAGATTTGTAGGACCTTTTGAGATTGTTGGTGCAGTAGGACTAGTGGCGTACCGCTTAGCATTACCATCATCAATTGGAGCAGTTCACGATGTGTTCCATGTTTCGATGCTAAGGCGATATGTGCATGACCCTAATCATATCATTAACCACGAGCCTTTGGTCATACGTGAGGATTTGTCTTATGAAGAGCATCCGGTGCAGATATTAGACAGACGTAAGCAGATCCTTCGTACAAAGGTGATTCCACTTGTTAAAGTGTTGTGGCAGAGTCATACAGTGGAAGAAGCCACTTGGGAGTTGGAATCTGAAATGAATAAGAAGTATCCGTCCTTATTTGAGGAATTTCAAGGTAAAAATTTCGAGGACGAAATTTAATTGTAGGGGGGGAGGGGGAGAATGTAAAATCCCAGATTTTAGTAACTAGACTAATTGGTTAATAATATGCAGGAGATGAAATTTTGGTTCAACCCGGAGGAGTTCAAGATGAACCGGATATGATAGGAGAGCCTATATAAGGTGAGCACCTAATTATTGATCAAATATAATTTTAATATATTAATTATCGTGCAATTATATTATATTAGTAAGGATTAATTGTATTATAATCAAGGAGAATACAAAGGGGTTGGTCGAACCCAATGGTAGTGGGTTGACCCAAGAGTTAAGTTGTTTTAAGATGGTTTGATTTAAGTGGGTTTAATGAAGGAGGGGCAAATTAGTAAAAGTCTTTAAAGAAATAAATAAAACCTAGTTGTGCGTGGAGTTAAGTTACACGTTGAGCACAAATCACAAAAATAGAAACCAGCCATTAGTTTACTTGTTTCCTATTTTCCTTCTCTTAGTTGCCTTGTGATCAAACCTAAACCCTAAACCAATTGTGGGAGACGTCTTAGAGAAGAAGGAGGAGTATTTTCATGCCCACAGAAACCAGGTAAGAGCAAGTAAACCATAGTTCTATTTTTGGAGAGATTGATATGTTGCTAGAGGCTTAAAAGTGAAATTTTGAACCCAGACGCGATCGAGGCTTTCCAAAATCGTTTGGCAAACTTAGGAATGATATTTCGTTGCTCTTAGAGGAGATTTAAGTTCCTAAAACCAGGTAAGTAGTCCCTTGTGTGCGCACGTCCCGCGAGGCACAGCACTAAAATGGGAAGTATCGGAGCCGCCACTGCCTAATGAGGTGCAGGCAAACACCTGGGTACCTATACAGGTCTATTGAGTGGTTTGCGGCTTTTTAGAGATCCTGGTTAAGGTCTCAGTTACGGTCCGAGGAAGTCCGAAAACACCTTGGTCCGCCCCATCGGTCGATGGGTCCCTCGAGTCTCCCTAATTTAAGTCAACTCAGTCTCACCCTTCTTAATCCAGCATGTATCCTTATTTGGTATGAGTGGGGACCATTGAAGGTGTAGATCCCCTTTATTTAATTAATTTTATCTTTTTTTTATCCTTTTGGTTAAGTGGGTCGGAGATGGGCCCCGTTGGAAGGCCCATTGGTTGCCAAGTTGGGCTTTAAGTCAAGCCCATGGCCCATTAGGGTTATTGGGTAACCCTATTATTGGATTTGAGTTATTTGGTTTTGGGTTAATTAAATATGTTAATTAACTAAATGGGTTAAAGCTTTTAAGGCCCAATGGGCTTGGACTTGGCCCATGGGTAACTAACCAAGTGGCTTTTGATCCATTATTAAAAATGGGCCCTGGTATGAGCCAGTCTGGATGTGGGCCCCACAACACCTTGTTTGGGTCTAAATGGACCCAGGTCTCCAGAAATGGGTTGGGTTGGTCCAAAAGCCCCAATTAGTTCGAATTAATTAGAATCGGGTCGGGTCGGGTCATATGGATCTGGATTTTAAAAATGGGTTTTAGTAGCCAAATGGTCCTGACCACATATGCTGTGTGGATCAGCCCTTACTGGACATACAATGCAGTCGGGTCTAATCCACACTGAAACTGCGGATCCAACCCAAATCCCGAAAATGCCAAAGATGTTGATTGGGACCTACTCGCCACTCTTCCAATGACCATTGCGACTTATTGTGAATATCCAAATAGACCTGCAAAGCATCCCATGCCTTATTTCAACTCAAACAATCCCTTTACATGGTATTTTCCAAATAGAGAAGAAGGGGAGAAGCTTGGGGACTTCTGCTACTTTCAGAAATTGATTTTTTTTTTTAGGTCCGTAGTAAGGATTGTAGAAATCCCTAATTATGGTATTTTAGAGATTTACATTCCTTCTTCACAAAAAGGGGCTAAACATAACATAAGAAACCACAATCAATATTCACTCTTCCAAACTCACCTCATGACTATTCACTTACTTAACATATGAAACCTATAACATATGTATATTCTGGGATGAAGCACTCAATATCAGTAAGTACGGAAGAATTATTAAGAAGTCGAATATGTACTTAAAGATGGATCGAATATGCCAAAAATGATGATGGTTTAAAGAGTAGGTGCTTGTGAGTTAAAAAACAAAGTGTTTCATGCCAACGTCTAAAGGAAAGAAAGCAAAACAAAGCGAAGTGAATTTTGAACATACTTTTAACAAAGCAAAACAAAGCGAAGTGAATTTTGAACATACTTTTAACAAAGGAAAGAAAGCAAAACAAAGTGAAGTGAATTTTGAACACACTTTTAACATGTCATGAATAAGTGTGTGTAATGTTCATACCAAGAAATATATTAAAAACAGTAAATAAAACAAGATAAGATCATGTGAGTGTGTGTTTGTGATGTCTTTACTACAGATATGCATGATCATAGAAGAAAAATAACAAATATACTAAGAAATAAGCAAATGAAGGGAATGATGGAGAGAGAGAGTATTAAGGGTACATCAGATCTCAAAGAGGACAAACCCCTTTTTTAAATAGGAGATAAATTAATAACAGAAAAAGTTATCTACATGGGACTTGTTACACCAGACCAAAGCCCTCATCCTCCCATCCTTTTGTATGGAGATCCCCTTTTTACCAAGAGGATCTCATAGCATGTATAAGAGAAGCAAAGATAGCTAGAAAATCAACAAGAAATGACTATAAAGATAAACCAAAAGATATATTATTAAAAGCCTTTATCACAACATATATGGAATGGAGGACACTAGATAAGTTTACCCTTTCATTACCTTTTCCTTTAAGTGTATGATAGTCCCAGGTGATGTGAATAGCAGCTTTAGAGCTCCTCCTAATTCCCAAAAATGTTCTCTTGTTGGTCCTCAAAAGGTTGAAAGAAATAAAAGGATGAAAAAAAAGGTGATTTAAAGAGCAATATGGGAATAAAAAAAAAGGAAGCTTAAGGATGGAGAAGGATTTGGGAGCTTGCTAATTGAGGGGAGGTGAATGGGAGAGAGGTTGGAGAAGGATGGAAGAAAGGTGGGAGAGATCACAATAGCCGGATGCCTCTTCCAATGGGGGGAGGGGGAACCCCCTATTTATAGAGGAAAAAAGTGACTAAATCTTAATTTTAATTTGAGTTTTTCACTTGTTACCAAATAAGATATTGGGGACACGTGCGTTGCTTTTCAACCAAGTTATTTGAACGCATTCTCCCAGTGTCACCTTCCCATTTTTTTTTAATTACTTGATTTTTATGTTTTTACTATTGTTTTATTCTTTGATTTTATTTTATTTTTTTTTGTTTAGACCCACATGCATCTTCAATTTTCTTTTATTTTTTATTAATAGATTTTTAAGATATAATATTTTTTTATTGTTAGGTTTTTTATTTTTTTGTCCTTTCTTCAATTCTTGCCACGTGTGCAGTTTTTACCCAAACTTTGACTGCTCATAACTTTGCTCATTTGATATCCAATTTTAACAAACTTAGTGACGTTGGAATCAGTGTGAGATTCTCTATCCACTGAGCTAGAGTTTGGCAGCAAATTCAGATTTTTTTAGCAGAAGTGCAAAGTCGCGTCCCGGAGCCAGTTTTGCTCATATCTCTTTATTCAGGACTCTGATTCCAGCAAACTCAGTTGTGTCGGGATGGTGTCGAGATGCTCTTTCTGTTGGTATAAAATGGAGCAGCCAATTCGGAGTTTTGTAGAAAGCTAATTTCTGCTATTCTCAAATTTAACCGGCGCATAACTTCTTTATCCGGACTCTGATTTGAGCAAACTTAGTGTCGTTAGAACCGTGTTTGACCCCTTAGGTTTGACTTTTCAATTAGGGTTTTCATTTTCAGGGGTGCAAAAATGAGGTGCTGACACCTTGACACTTACATAAAATCTAAATTCGTGTTTAGACGATATTCATGGTTATTCGATGTTTGATGCTTTGATTTCATTATTTATGATGTTTTATATGTTGGGAATTGTTCTAACATGTGTATAATGTATTTTAGAATGATTTAGAATGGTTTTTATGCATTGAATATTGAGTTGTGAAATTTTTATTGAATTTCGCAAAGTTACGGATTTTTCACGTATCGGATCGCCTGAGCAGTCGCTCGAGCAATCTATGTATATAGTTGAAAACCCGAGAGATATTTTACCCAGATTGAACTACCGCTAGAACAGTCGCTCGAGTGACCTATCAAGCGACCAACCCTAAATTAACCTGTTCTGTAAGGCTGATCGAGCACCCTTGGCTGCTCGAGTGACTAGTCTTTCAGATTTTGGAAAACTTGACTTTTCAACCTAGTTTTCACTAAGGAAGTGGTTCTATTCAATTTTAACCTATGTACCATAAAGATTGGGGTATTTGGGAAGTGTTTACATTGGCGGATGTTTAAAATTCAATTCTATAAAGATTTTGGATAGATGTTTCTAAAGAAGCACTTTTACTTGATTCTATTATTTCAAAAGATTTTACTTTTAACCAAGGTTGGTTTTATGAGTTCATACACCTGTATTTGGGTGATATGAAGGTATTGTGTGCATCGATGGAGTCGATAAACATTCGGGACATATTGGCCCGTTGAAACCTGGTGTTTTGGACATATGACTTGGTGCATTCTGTTTTTGTTTTGGGTCACTGGTGTGACAAGGCATGGTGCCTGTTTTATTGTTTCCCGCATGGGCGGATTTGGTATACAAATATGGTTCTGTATTTGGTGAGTGTTATTAAGAAGCATGTCCATTACCCTGGCTAGTTTTCTCACTGTTGAGTGGGCTTAGCGGTTATATGGATCCATAGAATAGCTAGTAAGTGAAATGTGTATTAGAGGGGTTTGAATTCTATGTCTGAGGCATTCCATCATCTCGAGGATGGTACCGCTCCTGGATTGGTTGGGCCGTACATGCTAACTCATGGTTGGGTTCTTCCGTTGGTGTTGAATAGCCAGACTGCAGGGCGGCTGGTCCATCGTAAATCGGTTAGGTAGCATATTGGCACATGTTTACTCTCTTTATCTGGTATACTATTTCATGAGTCCCATGAGGTGGACAAATTGTATTTCCTTGTTGTTTTGTATCTTATGGTGGTTATTCGGATTAAGCGTTGCATATTTATTGTGGTCAACTATTTGCATGACTACTTACTGAGATAGTGTTTCTCACATTATTGTTTTATCAGTTTTGTTTTCAGATATTCCTGGAGAGGACGTTGTCGGGGTAGAGACATCGGGAGAATACTGTGATTACCAAGAAGATTATTTCATTCCTGTGTAAGACTTACAGAGACCTTTCGATTTATGTTCTTAGGGATTATTTTCAATATATATATTAAGGAGTTTGATGTCTTTTGAAAAGATGATTGGTATCTTTAATCCTCACCTTGGTGGATGTTATTTATGTTATTTAGTTGAACTCTTTCCAGACTTCATAAATGAAAACTAAAAGGATTATTTTGGTAGTTTAATTCCGCGCTTCTGAAAGATAATTTTATTTCCGCACTCTGATATAATAAATGAAGTTGTTTTAATCTGGAATAGTGTTTTGGACCATTTTCCCTAACGAACCAGATTTGGGTTTATGTGGTTAAATAAACCTGGATCCGGGGCATTACACGGTTAGTGGTGAAAGGTTACAAGCAAAGGCAAGGCATTGATTTTCAAGAAGTATTTGCACCCGTAGCTCGTCTTGAAACAATCTGTATGGTTTTAGCTTTGGCTTCCCAAAGAAATTGGAAAGTTTATCAAATGGATGTCAAATTAGCCTTCTTGAATGGGTGTCTTGAAGAGGAAGTGTATGTGGATCAACCACAGGGCTATGTGAAGAAAGGTGAAGAAAATAAGGTGTGTCGTTTGAAGAAGGCATTATATGGACTGAAGCAAGTGCCAAGGGCATGGTATAGTCGCATTGATGGCTACTTCTTGAAGAAAGGTTTCAAAAGGTGTCCATTTGAACACACTCTCTACATCAAAGATGGAAGCCAAGGTGAGTTTTTAATTGTGTGTTTATATGTTGATGATTTGATTTTTACCGGAAGTAGTTCAAGTGTGTGTGAAGATTTCAAGAGAGCCATGATGTTTGAATTTGAGATGACCGACATGGGTTTTCTTCATTTCTTTCTTGGTATTGAAGTGAAGCAACAAGAAAATGGAATTTTTATTAGCCAAAAGAAGTATGCAAGAGATTTATTGAGAAGGTGTAGAATGGAAGGTGCTACACCAATTAACACTCCCATGGAAGTTGGCTTGAAGCTAAGTAAATTTGATAATGAGAAAAGTGTGGATGGAACTCTTTATAGGAGTCTTGTTGGTAGCCTCATGTACTTGATAGCAACAAGACCAGATCTTTTGTTTGCGGTTAGTATGCTTAGTAGATTCATGGAATCACCAAAAAGAAGTCATTGGGATGCCGGTAAGAGAATTCTAAGATATGTAAGTGGAACCATTGATGAAGGGATTCATTATGGAAGAGTTGAAAATTCAAGGTTAGTTGGCTATTGTGATAGTGATTGGGGTGGAAGTGTTGATGATAGCAAAAAGCACTTCCGGTTATGTTTTTAACATTGGTTTAGGTGCAATTTCTTGGGCATCAAAGAAGCAAGCGGTTGTGACTCTTTCTACAGCGGAAGCGGAATATGTTTCATTGGCTTTAGCAGATGGATTTTGGAAGAACTCAAGCATCCTCAAGTGGAAGGTACTACTTTATTTTGTGATTATAGTTCAGTCATTTCACTTAAAAAGAATCCTATTTTTCATGGCAAAAGCAAGCACATAAGAATCAAGTATCATTTCATCAGTGAGTTGGTCAAAGATGGAGATATCATAGTCAAATTTTGCAAGACTCAAGATCAAGTTGCACATATTTTTACAAAGGCTTTGAAGAGTGAGACTTTCAAAAAAAATGAAGAAGAAGCTTGGTATGGTAGTTGTCTAGCTTAAGGGGGGCCGTTAGAAGTTTAAGCTAGACACTTTCTTGGGTGTATTAAGTTTGAGTATAGTTGCTATGGTCTATAAGCTAGTCTCTAGTGGGAGTAGTTAGCTAGTATTAATTGTCACTTGGGGAATGTAATAGTTGTTTGCTATCTTTATGTTTGATGCTTAGGTAGTTGGGTTTATTGTGTTGGAATGTGTTGATTAGTTAAGTTAGTCAAATCTCGTTTTTGAATGTAGTGGGAAAAACTAAGTCTTGTATCTTCTTCCTTACGAAGCAAATCAATGAAATTTTAGGCCATTGTTGTAGGGTAATATGTTAGGCTTCTTTCCTTGAAGTTTTCAGCATCAAGAGCACACTTTCTCTTGAGCTTTTCTGTCCTCATCCCTCCAACCCGTTGGTTTCATCCCAACACTTTTGTGCTAAATAGAAGTTATGTTTTGATGTTGCTCCATGGAAAAGAAAGATATGTAGTAGAGACTATGAAGATCATGAAAAAAAAAAAAGAAGGAAAAAAAAAGAAGATAAATAATTCCATTGAACTGTCAATGTAACTGAATGACATTGTGGCAATTATTCTATATGAAATGGAATAGTCCCTCAGCAAGGGTTACATGCAAGGATTCTCATTGACAGAATGGAATAGTGATCAGGGTTATCCATTACACGGTTTGGCTGCCTACCCTTCGTATGTGCACTGTTGGATGATCAGCACCATGCTTAGTATTGTCTATGACTTGCTCTAGAATTAATATATAATCATGTTTTTTTTATACAAAATGTGGAACATGGGCTATCAGTGATGTCTTGACCTTTATGCTTATGATTATTGGTGATTCAGATTTGCATCTAATGAAACTTGTCTTGTGTCTGCTCTGCAGCATAGATAGCATAATTATAGGGACAGAGCAGCTGAAAGAAGAGCTTTACATGGTGGTTTTGGGGTGGGTGGGGGTTTATGATACTAGGACAACTCCTTCTCCTCTGTCTATTTGTACAAAAGATGCTGCCAGAGAAGCCATTAATCTTTGATTTGGATCTGGTAGCTAGAGAGCATGGGTTGGAAGGAGGTATGCTTCTAACTTATTTCACAATTTCTATTGCAGATTCAGACTGAAGTGGTTCATTTATTCATACCACAAATAATTAGTGATCCTTTGTGGGGTCTTGCGTTCTGTTAAACTGCGGAAGTGATGGTTTTGTTATCCGATAAATTTTACATCAGCGAAAAGATAACCAAGAGAATACATTAGAGACCAAAACCTGCTAGATAATAAATAAACGATGAGAGGGAGACCCAAGACTCGTTTTTATAAAGACAATGGAGCAACATGTTCAGTGCACACACACAGCTTAATAGGAGCAGGTAATGTGCTAGAAAAAAGGATGTCTGCAATAACTTACAAGGTCGGAAACTTGCAATCTGCAGTGGAGGAACGGGCAGGCTTGATGCTTCTTCAAAACAGCAGCAACTCCAGATAGGAATACGCAACTGAGAAATATTGCAACCCTTGCTAATGATAACATGCCTACAGAGCTTAGGCGTTGCGGGTCAGATATAGCATGTAGCAGATATTCTTGAACAGTGCAAAAGTAACGGAGGAACATCATGACACACTCCTGGTATGTAGAGGCTATGAGGGTTGGACCAATCATCCACCAGAGGCGTCTCGGAGAAAGCAAAACCGATGAATTGGGGAGATGTGGCTGGTTGCATGGGGAGAAAGGAGGAAGAAAGCACCGTGGTGGTGAATGTGTGGGCAGCTTTGTTTGGGAAGGATTTACAAACGGAAGATAAAATCTATTTTAATCATATTTGTAACAACACGGTGGCCCACCCATATCACCTTCTGGTCTCTCACACCCTCTTCAATTGCTCCAAGCGCTCAATAGAGCTCTTCAATTGCATATATTTTTAGTTCAAATATTAACTTTAAAAAGATACAATGGTTATAACACGGAGGGATTTACCAATTTAGCTTATTAAGTCAAAATTTAATAAATATTCATATTAGGTGGAACTTAAAAGTGCACTTGCAACAGAATAATCAACATATATAAAATAGGATTATTAATATTAACAGTAAATCAGGCACACCAAATGTGTCTAAAAACTAACTGTCAAAACCATTGCCAAAACTGGAGCATGTTTATTTTGGCACAAACATGCATGCAATGATTCTTTTTAGTAGTTGCACAAGATGGGGTGCTAGTTTTGTGATTTCTCTCACTTGATCATATGAGAAAGATCTATTCCACTTGAGAAGTTAATTTATCACCTTCCATATGGGTTGTTAGGAGCTTTGAAAGAGGGAAAATATTCTGGCTACCTTCAAGCACAACATGATAAGATGCTCTACCAGTTGGTGGTTTGGGTTGATATTTTCTCATATAAACTTTAGAATTATGATGCATTCTAATATGATGATTACATATTGATGACGAGGTTGCCTAATGGATCCCACAATCTAGATTTCAAAGTCTTTGGCTCCACTTTGTGATTTGGATTATGGGTATTGAAGCTTACATGGGAAATCCCAAAAAAGAAATGAAACAAAATCAACATAAAGGGAGGAAACAATTGAGATTTGAAGAAATTTTGAGCAATATATCTAGAAATTTCATATTATTTAGTGGCTCCCATCCAAATAAAATCATGAGATCAGATCTCTAACTTAACATTACAGAAAATAGGACTTATAATTTATCAAGTCTCTTGACAATTTTGAGTTTGGTGCCTGGTTTTGTAGGACCCTGAGGAGCACATGGTCCCAACATGTTTTGGGTCTATTAAGACAAGATTAGTGAAGGTACGCTAGTGTGGGGCACCTTCTGTTGGGTCGACCAAAGCATATCTCCTCTCCAGAAAAGAAGAAAATGAAGCCCCAAATAGATAGCCTTGTTCCCATGTCACTACAAAAAAAGGGTGATTCAGCGGCGGGAGATAAGTGAATTTTAGCAACAGTATTTTATAGACCGCCACTAAAAGTTGTATAGCTTCTTTTATCTATCAGGACCTCACCGGTCCTTTCTCCATGGCTCTCTCGCACAAATTTAACAATTACGAGTTTCACAAATTTTGCGGATCCAAACCAAAGACAGTTTAGAAATTGTAGACTGATCTTCGCTATGCCAAAGTGACATTGCTGATATCGCTCTAAAATCACTACTTGAAGTCAATAGGTGATGAAGGTGAGGTAAAATTTCAAATATCCATTAGGTTTAGCATCTCGTTTCTCTCGATTCTGCCTTTCTGTGAATCTTCATCCTTCTTCTTCTCTGCTTCATTTTTCTTCTTAGGTAAGTGAGACATTGTTGAGAGCCATTGCAGATCTGAAGACAGAGTTGCTCAGAGAGCGTTTGAGGAGGAAGCAAATCAAGCTTTGCAGCTTGATGGAGGTATATATATGACTATTCCCCTTACTTATATAAAGTTCTTGTAAACCTCATTCAAAGACTGTTTACAGCAAATCGAGCTTTCCAGATCTGAAGGTCTATCTATGTCTTACAAGATTTCGATTTCATTCTCTTATAGTAATGAAAGCCCTATGTTTCTGCTCCGTATCTCCTCCCATTTTTTTCTCTCTCTTCCCTTTTTATTCATTGAGTTGTTCTGAAATTTCGTTTGGGATCGGTGAATGTGTATTTCTTTGAGGTTTCTTTGCAAATCTGTAGAGGTTTAATAGTGTCTCTGATTTCTTCTTAGCTGATTCCAGCAGCGACATCAATATCAGCACTGAAAAGAATGAAGGGCAAGGCGAGAGAGGTGAACAGGATGAATAATGAATCTAAAGCGGATGAGAAGCAATTTCCGTTGGACAATAACTTTCTGCGACAGCCGGTATTGTTAATTTTACAGGAAAGATCACCTCGGTTGCCGAAGGTGGGATAAACACAGAGGACAGGAGAGATGCAATTAGGGTTTCTGTGAAGGAAAAGAGACTGAGAAAGAGCATAATTAGGCTTCTTAATTGACAATCGAGACAGTGTTGGACTCGATGTTGCATAAGAGCGGACGAGGGTAGAAATCAATACATGAACATGACAATCAGCAATCAATTCATCGGAACCATCAACCAAATCAACTTCGTGTTGGGCCTGAAAGAGAGGGAACAAGCTTGCCAAATCAACATGTGAAGAAAACTGGTACAGAAACTGGCGCACTTCCAAATCAAGCTTCCACAAATGTTTCTTGAAGCCCTAAACCCTCAAGTCTTCGAATTCCATCGCCCAAGATTGGGTTTTTTTGACGCGGTTAGTTCTCCTTTTCCCCCAAAACTGTTGGATTATTTATCTCCAATTTCTGTTTTTATTTTCTAGAATCTTGCTTTGACAGCAACTTCATTACTTGTTTTCTTGGGCATTTATGATGTGAAAGTTACTTTGGTTTTTAGGAGAAACATGCTCCTAATGGAAATTTGCAGTGTCCACCTGGAGTAAGAAATGGTTTGCATAAAGTTGGAGCTGGAGTTAGTAATATTAATAGGGGAACAAGGTCATTTTTTTTGTTATTTTTCTGGTTTTTGTCTTGCATCCAAGCTCAGCAGCATCTTGAGAAGCTGGTAATTAATACATTATTGTCAAGTCATACAGAAGTTCATGTTAATTTTTCATGTTTTTGTTTTAATGTGTAACTTCTTTTTTCAAAGTACTATGTCTTTTTTAATTTGCTCAACTGTGTAGATGGTAAGGATGAATTCAATTATGTGAATGGGAGTGCTTAAGAACTAGTTCCCTCTTGATTGCACAGATTTTTTATAGATGCTATTGTGGTAGGTGTTCTATGTTTTCTGGTGTGAACTTTATTGATTATGAAAGTTTCTTTTTCTATTTGCATTTCAAATAGGCTACGTATATGCTTATCAATCTAGCTTTATTTATTTTGAGTTAATTCAGGAGATTCCTAGATTCTTGACTGGTTTTCTAAATGTTTATGTTTATAACTAAATATTCTCACCACAAGTCAATAGGACAACTTGTGTGTGTTTTTTTAACAATTATAAATCCATAAACCTCATTTATCTATGATTCTGTTGTAAATTATTTCTCTTGTGATTTCCAGACATTATCCTTGTGGGCAACTTCCAGTGTTGAAGAGGTTGCTTCAACAAGACCTAGCATCCGCTTTTTTCAGCTTTAGGTACACTTACATGATCTTTTTCAATTTGTTTTAGCTGCCTCGCCAATTCACTTGGGTCCCTTTGCAGGGATTGTAAACCGGAGGTAATGTTTTTTCACTTTGACACCAATTACAAGATTAACCATCAAGACCCACATAAAAGATTTCAAATGGGTTCTGCTTTCTTTGATTTCATCTGCTTATTTTTTGCTTCAGAGATACCATGTGTTACTTGAGAGTGACAGAGAGATCTGAGGAGTTTTCTCTATTTTTGTTGTTTATTTTCTTATCCATTGAAACTTTAAGGACAAAAAAATTACCCAGCTCTCTTGTCCTTTTTATTCATATTTTGTCATTTTGCTCTGCTTTCATAGGCCTTCCTTTTTCCCCTTTTTGTTATATTTCACCTCCTGCAGATAGAGTCTATAACTTTCTTTGATTGTTTTTGTTTTTTTTTTCTTTTTCCTTTTGCTAAGTTGGTGATCATCAAGTTGAAGTGGAAGCTCTAGTGATACAAGGGCCAAACCTAGCCACAGTAATGAGCCAAGTGAAGAAGCTTGAAGTATCTGTCTTGGTGTTGGGTCAGCAGAAACCATCTCCACTTATCATAAACTAGTGGGTATTAAGCAACAATAAAAATCTAAACCAATAAATCCCCCTCTTTACATCCTACTCTATCTCTCTCTCTCTCTCTCTAGATCTCAGTATGTATTTACATGTCTTCTTCCTGCCTTGGATGTCATCCTTATGATCTTATGGTTTTTGCAGCCTATGTGGAAGCAGCAGAGATGACTTTGTTGAGCAGTGCATCAACAGTGCAGAATGCCTAACTTTTGGTGTGAGAAGGCAAAGCAAAGGCATGGTCGGATACCTCATTAGCACCAGATGGCAGAAAAATTTTTGGCTCTTAGCATAAACCAGCAATAAAATAACTATAAATTTGCTTGAACGGTCCCCATTTTATTTGATTTAAAATCGTGAGAGGAACTGCCTATACTGGGGTGAGGGGCAAGAGTAGGGAGCATGTGGCGCAGGCACTGGGCAGGGGCAAGTGGGCAAGCGGGCAACGGGCAGGGGGCAAGAGGCAAGGGCCAGGTGCGGGTAGGGGACGCGCTATTGCATAAAATTTTTTTTTTAAAAACGCTACAGGACTGACCGCCGCTAAAATTCCAAAAGACCACCGCTAAAAGATTTAGTGACGGTACCTTCCATGGCGGACAAGTGTCGGGTCGTGTTACTTTTAACGGTGGTTTTTGTGCCATTACCGGCGGTCATAATCCGTCGGTAAAGGTCTGCTTTTTTGTTGTGTGTGCATAAATTTAAGAGCAAGCTTCCAAAACACCAACTCCCTTTGTGCCCCCTCTTCTCTTCCAGATTATATTCTTGGAAACAAGGAAGAAGGTTGGAACCACAACAACCACCTTCCACCTTTTTATCCTTCTCTATCTCTCTCTCCATTGTTATATTCTAGTTTTTCCCCATCTGAAATTTTCCAATACTTCGTGCCAAGGAAAAAAAAGAAAAAAATGGGAACATCCAATACCCATTTTAGGACTCAACAAAAGTCATTTAATGAGCACAACCTAGAGATAGTTTACTTCCAAGTGGCTTTATGGGGGTTTTTTTTCTGGTTACATTTTTATTCACCATTCTTTTTGAAGCATTAGTACATGATGGACTTGAAATTTATGTTCAACCCTGATGAAACAGATCCCAAGATATTTTAAATGCAATTAACTGTATTGTAAATGCAATTAACTCATGGAGATGAATGGGTTAGCTTCTGCATCAGATGAAGCATTAAAATTTAATAAATCAATATTCCAGTACCTTTCAATTTAGACCTAGATCATCATATAATTAGAAGTGTTTAGTTAGCCCTACCCATTTTGTCATTCAATACGAAGCTTAGCTCGAAACTTCTTAAATTAGATTTTTGCTGCTCAACCTTGGATGACCTTTTGAAAAGACTCATCAACTATTTCACATTATTATCAATCTTGCATTAATTGTTAAATTATTGTTTACGAGAAGACATGGTGTTATTTAACTCTCATACAGCCAAGCCTGGTCGACTGCATTGACCACAATGTAAACCAGCCAAGCCTGATCGACTGCCTTCCCTATGAAACACAGCAGATGGGTTGTAACACCCCGGTTCCAGGTCCATTCTCAAACCCGATGTAGACACCTGATTTTTGCACCCCCAAAAATGCAGAAAATAAAAATTTTAATTAAAAAGTCAAACCCTGAAGGGGTCAAAATTTGACTTTTTGGATCCAAAGATAATTGGCCATCAAACTTCCTCTCATTGAAAAGAGCATTTCGACACGGTTCCACCACAATTGAGTTTGCTGGAATCGGAGTCCGGATGAGGAAGTTATGAGTCATTCAAACTTTTGTGGGAGCGAAAGTTGACTTTTTGCTCGACCCCAATTCAGCTGCCAAACTTAATCCCATTGGATAGTGGGTTCCGAGCCGATTCCAACGATACCAAATTTGCTGAAATCGGACATCAGACGAAAAAGTTATGGGCAGTTGAAGTTTCAAAGAAAGCTGCCCATGTGGCAAAACAATAGCAAAAAAGCAGAATAAATGAATAAAATAATTGTTTATAGAAAATATCTTAATTTTTAATAATATTTTAATAAAAATCTAAGATTTTTATAATATAATAATCAAAAAATCGGATGAGAATCTTCCAAAAAATCGAATTTAATAAAACATTTCAAATCCAGCATTTGAAAAACGTGCTCCCCGTATTTGAAGTGCGGGCAAGCCTTCTAGAAGCGGGACACGTGTCCCGTACGGCGACAACTTGCCGATTCGACGAGATTTAAAAACATGTGTATTTCACCCGTATTTGAAATACAGGAAAGGCGCGCCTGTAGTTCAAATACGGGCAAAGCATGCCCGTAGTTCAAATACGGGCACGAAATTTTGCCCATAAATAGAGGGCCAGCCCTCCCCATTTCAACAAGCTAGCCCCCCAAGCCTTCCCCCCTCTCCTTCCTTGCCTTCTCCACGTCAATACCCTGCCACAACTCTGCTAGCCCAGAAAAATTCCTATATTTGCCCCTGAACTGCTGCCTTTGCCATACCCCTTTACAATTCTTCTTTCATCCTTTCAACCTAAAGGCCAGAGAACCCCTTTTTCAAATCCATTTCGGAAATCCAAAGGAGTGCAGAAGCGCTGCCAAAATCACTCGGGGAACCTCCACACCTCAAAACAAGGTAATAATAGCATGGTGAGATTTTATTTAGCTTTAACATACATTGTTATCAAAGTTCTTTGAATAAATTTTCTTCTGGTTATTTTAAGGCTGTTCTTTATTTTATTTTCTGACTAATCTGTTTACTTAGTGCATATAAACGGGGCTACCCGGGAAGGGGAGTTCCCCCGTGCGAAATAACGGAAAGAGAGAGAATCCTTGTTAAGAAAAGGGTTTAATTAGGCATCTTTGAGCTAACCCCTATTATGTTCATTTATTCTATTTTAAAAAAGGGGTTTTGTCCTCTCCAAAGTCTAATGTACCCCATAATCCTTCCCTCTTTCCTTTCTCGGTAAAATCTCCACGCATGCACAGCTTAAACAGGCAAGAAGAAGAGTTGAAATCTCTCTTTCTATGGAATATCAAAAAAAAAATAGACATTTGAACCAAAATCAAGAGTTTGGAACCATTTGATAGGCTGGAAATTGCCAGCCGAAATCGGCAGAAGGCGAAAAGAAGCCGATAAACTGGATTTGTCCAAAATCGCGGCGTTTTTTGGAAATTTGGGCGAAAACCGTATTTGAAGTACGGTTCAGGCCCGCTCGTTTTCAATATACATGTAAGCACCTTATTTTTGCACCCCTGGAAGTGCTGAAAATGAAAACCCTGGCGGAAAAGTCAAACCCTGAGGGGACAAATGTTGACTTTTTGATCAAGTGATAATTGGCCACCTCGCTTTATCCCAGTGGATAGAGAATCCCGATACGGTTCCAACGCAACTGAGTTTGCTGGAATCGGAGTCCGGATGAAGGATCTGTGAGCTGGTCAAACTTGAGGGGGAGCCGAAAGTTGACTTTCTACTAAACCCCGAACCAAGTGCTTACCCCCATGCCATGGGATAGAGGGCTCCGATATGATTCTAACACAACTGAGTTTGCCCAGATCGGAGTCCGGATGGAGAAGATATGAGCTGTCGAAGTTTCCGAGTAGCAAAACTGGAAAACTACACACGTGGCAGAGACCTGCACACGTGGCGAGTTGCGTAGGAAAATATCTCGGGGATCAAATCCATAAATATCCAAACATTCAAAATATATCAGGGACTAAATCTGTAGAAATCCAAGAGCATCGGATTAAATCAAAAATATCCAGGGACCAGATCTTAAATTTCATATTTTTCGGACAAATCCGCGGCCGAATTAATTATTTTTAATCATTGTGTCTCGCTCGCGCGAGCAAGCAAGCGCGAAATGCACTCGGCGCCAGCTCGGCGCCAGACCCTACGGATACCTCTTGTTTGCCCATAAAAGACCGGCAACTCTCGAGCTCAAGGTTCGGCTTTTCTCAGTGGGTTGGGTGGTTTCTCATCTCATTGTGCCTTTCCTGGGTTCGGCTCTTTCGGGTGGGCTCTCTCCCATCGGTGGCCTTTTCTTCGAGGGTTCTGGTTTGGTGTTTTCCCCCTTCTCCCCGATTGGTCGCGAGAGAAAAACTCTTGCTTTAGCCCTCCTTGTTTCCCCAGAGCCGGATACACTTCTTTTTTACCATCCCGGCCTCGGATCCTTCTTCCCATCCTCATCCTCACCTCTTGATGCTCGAAGGAGAAGGAGGAGCTTGCTATGTGAGCGTGAAGAAGGTGGTTCCAGCCACAATCGTGTTGCAAGAGGGAACTCACCCATTTCGGAAAGGTGTTAAAACACCAAGGTAACGTTCCCTGTTCAATATAAATAAGAATAAGTTCAAACATGTTAGGGAGTTTTCAGTCTTTATCACGATATTTGCTGTTCTTGCTTGTTTGATTCGAAGGTGGGAGCTTGTTCCCCCCTTTTGCTGCTTGTCTCATGTACCCCGATGTAAATCCCCCTTTTTCCCTTTGTCGTTAGTCGCATTCCTGTTTTGGTCTTCGGATTTGGAGGTTTGCAAATAGATTTTAAGTCGTGATGAGAAGTTAGGTTAGGTTAATTTCGAAGTGTGTTTAGATGTTTTCTAGGAATCTAAGTGTAGACACCTGATTTTTGCACCCCCAAAAATGAAGAAAATGGAAATTTCAATTAAAAAGTCAAACCCTGAGGGGCCTGAAATTTGACTTTTTGATCCAAAGAAAATTGGCCATCAAACTTCCTTTCATTGAAAAGAGCATTTCGACACGGTTCTAACGCAACTGAGTTTGCCAGAATCGGGGTCCGGATGAGGAAGTTATGAGCCGGTCAAACTTTTGGGGGAGCGAAAGTTGACTTTTTGCTCGATCCCAATTCAACTGCCCAATTTGATCCCAGTGGATAGTATGTTCCGAGCTGATTCCAACGACACCAAATTTGCTAAAATCGGACATCAGACGGAGAAGTTATGGGCAGTTGAAGTTTCAAAGAAAGCTGCCCATGTGGCAAAACAGCAGTAAAAAAGCAGAATAGATGAATTAAATAAATAAAAATAATCTTTTAATATTATTTTAATAAGAGAATCTCGTTTGTATAATAAAATAATCAAAAAATCGGATAAAAATCTTTAAATAAACCAAATTGAATAAAGGTTTGAAATCCAAACATTTTAAAAACGTGCGGGACCGTATTTGAAGTACGGGCGAGGCATGCCCGTACTTCAACTACGGGCAAGCTTCTAGAAGGGGACGCGTGGCGGGACACGCGTCCCGTACGGAAGAATCTGCGATAATTGCAAATATTCGTTTTTCGCCCGTATTTGAATTACGGGCAAGGCACGCCCGTACTTGAAGTACGGGCAAGGCGTGCCCGTAGTTCAATTACGGGCACGAAAATTTTGCCTATAAATAGAGAGGCCACCCCCCTCATTTGAGCAAGCCTTCTCCTTGGCCGTCCCCCCTCTCCCTCCTGGTACTCTCCACGGCCAACCTCTGCCCAACCACCACCACCTAACCCAAACCTCTTTTAATTCCCAAATTGCCCCTGTCTCATCAAAACCATGCCTAAAATCTTCTTTTTTATCCTTTGAACATCAAGAACCCACCAAACTTCTGCCAAAATCAATCCAGAAAATTCCGGAAGACGCGGAAGCGCTGCCAAAATCTTTGGAGGACCTCAATATCATCCAAACAAAGATATAAGAGTGTGGTAATGTTTTCTTTTAATTTCTATTTCAATACATACATAGACTTCTTTATTTAGAGAATGTTAAATTTGTTGCTTTATTGCATTGTCTACTAACCTTCTTGTTTATTGTTGATAAGATTCCTTTTTGCAAGTTTGAATGCCCATATGAAAAGAGAAAGAGGGAATTCAAGAGAAAAAATGAAATTAACATAAGATCCATTCTATGGATCCATTTGGAAGGACAAGAAGAATTCATCCTCCATGAACTATTCCCTGTAATTTCCCACTTTCCCCCTCTAAAAGATATCTTGGATCATCCAAAAGAAGTTGGTTTTCAAGTTAAAAGAGGAAGAAAGAAGAAGAAGGCCATTTAGGCCAAAAGAAGAAAGGAGAAGGATTTTGAAGAATCTGAAATCCCCACTGAAGCTGCCGGAATAGCCAGGAGTCCCACCGGAGTGATCCCAAGGAAAGCCGGCTGCAAAAGTGCAAAACTTGTTGCGCCCGTAAACTCAGGCCGGTCCGGGCGGGACCGTATTTTCTTCACGGGCGAGGAAGACCGTAATTCATTCACGGGCTCGCCGGACTGTAAAGAAAATACGGGCAATTGTAGAAATAATATAAAAAATGTAATTTTCCGGCCCGGTTGAACCTAATTCGACCTGAACCGGCCTGAACCGAACCCTTTAACAACTTCGGCTGTCTCAAGCCCATTTTTGGACTATGGGCCTAAATGGGCCCATCAAGACCCCCCTTTGGCCCACTTGTGGGGCCCCCCTTTTGACCGGCCCAAACCGGGCCCGTTTTCAATAAACGGGCCCAAGGCCACTGGACTTTGGCTAATGGGCCCATTCCAAGCCCACTAAGCCCAAACCTAAAGTGTAAATAAATAAAATAATAAAATAACCAAATGGGTTACCCAATAACCCAACTGGGCCCAAGGCCCAACCATGGCAGTCCACGGGTCTTCCAACGGGACCCGGGTCCGACCCACCTCACTTAGATAAATAAAAAAGATAAAATTAAAATAAAAGGGACCCACACCTTCAGAGGGTCCCACCAGACCAAATAAGTGTGCATGCTGGCTTAGGAATTGGGTGAAAACTAAGTTGACTCAGACCAAGGAGACCCACGGGACCTGTCAATCGACGGGGCGGGCTAGGGTGTCTTCGGGCTTCCCTAGACGTAACCGAGAACTTACTCAGATCTCTAATAAAGCCGCAGACCAGATTAATTAGGCCCGGATAGGTGCCCTTTGTGTCTGCCTGCACCTCTCAGGCAGTGGCGACTCCAAACCAAATCAGTCCCGAGGCGAGCATCACTTCTACATGCACCTCGTCGTGCGGCCCGAAATCGGGGAAAAGGGGGTGCGCACACTAAGGATCACCAGAAAGCTGTTACAGAGGTTAAAAACCAGACAGTCATGGAGTTTGAGCAAAAAACAAAGGTTCAGGTCTCGCCAAAGGTCTGCGCTGAGCTCGCGCCTAGCTCGCGCTCAGCGATTTTGCGCCCGCCGAGCTCACGCCGAGCGCGCGCGCGGGTGCTTTTTTTTGCTGTTTTCGGTTCGGCCGAGTCCGCGCCGACCTCGCGCCAAGCGCCTGAGGTAAGCGCACCCCATTTTAAGGCCGATTTGCTTGTATTTTTTAAAACCCGAAAATACCCTCATACCGTACCGCGGGGGGCTTCGCACCCCCCAACCCCATTGTGCGCACCTGGTTTCGGATCGCACGCGAGGCGCATGCAAAATGATGCATGCCTCAGGATTTGTTTGGAGTCGCCACTGCCTGATGGGGTGCAAGCAGACACCTGGGGGGATGGGTTTATCCTGCTTTCCCAGACAAGCCACGGGAGCGTAGGTGCTAATACCATCCCAAAGATCAGTTTATAGGAATCAAAAGGGTAGGCTGCTAGAGAGATCTAGGTTTTGGAAAAGAAGATGCAATATCCGCTCTCTTTCATTCAGGGTCGGATCATTCACGCAATCCCCCTCGTGCGTGTCACCCCACGTAGTTTATCACAAAACTAAAAATAAATCCATCCACGGTGTGGGGGGGGGGGGGGGGTGCCCATGTGTGCAACTTGGCTGAGTGCTGTGTCTAATCGAGTAAGTTTTGACTGGATTTTGTTGATGGAGGAATTTTTTCCGTCTCGTATAGTAAAGCGCAGAACTGGCACACAATACGAGGTTCCGGAAGAGTCCCCAGGTAAGTGGAGGGTCACAGGGGACCGCTTAAATTCCACTTTCCTTAGGCAATTATCTCGTCCTTGTGACAGGACTCCCCAGAAGATGTATTACCGTGTGTTCTACGCTTTACTAAATGAGATGGTAAAAAATCCTAAGATCAACAAAATCCCTCCTATGTTGACTCATTCCAACCAGGGTCCTACTGGACTGAGAGGTCCCCAGTGGAGTCGCCAGGCTGTGCGCACCTGGTTTTGGATCGCACGCGAGGCACATGCAAAATGATGCGTGCCTCGGGATTTGTTTGGAGTCGCCACTGCCTGATGGGGTGTAGGCAGACACCTGGGTACCTATGTTTGTCTATTGAGGCTTGGTCTGCAGCTAGAGATTCTAAATAGGTTCTCAGTTGCGGTCTGGGGAAGTCCGTAGACACCCCAGTCCGCCCCATCGAATGACAGGTCCCGTAGTTTTCCTGGTTTGAGTCAACTTTTGGTCTCTCACTCACCCGATTCTAAATCCAGCATGCCATTTGGTTAAGTCTTACGGGACCACCGAAGTGGTGTGGGTCCCTTTACTTGATTTTATCTTTTCTTTATTTAGGGTGATCTGAGTCTGATTGGGCAGGTCCCGTTGGAAGGCCTGCGGATCCCTTGGTGGGCCTCAGTCTAACCTGAGAGGCCTTTTGGGTTTTGGCTCAATGAATTGATTTTATTTGAATTTCAAGTTTGATTAAATTTGATTTATATGCAAAAGTGGGCCGGAGTTGCTTTGTGGGCCCCTAAGTGGGCCACACAGTTGGTTGCCAAGTGATTTTGATTATCTTTATTAACTGTGCAAAAATGGGCCAGGCCTTGGGCTTGGGGCCCCTTTACCTGGGCTTGGGCTTGGGCTTGAAAGCCCAAGACTTCCTGAGTTAGGGTTTGGGTGCCCTAATCTTTGTTGGGTTCAATGGGCTTAGTGGGCCTGATAGGTCCTACCCGTGATCTCGGCCAAACCACAACTTAAGTAAACATGCATGCCACAAGTTGGGCCTTGATGGGCCTCCAATGGGTTTGGCCCATTCAATCAATTTGGTTATCTTTGTTTAGCAAAAGTAAGCTTGCTGGGCTTGCTGGGCCCAGTTAGAAGGCCCACCGGGAATCAATTTGGACCGGGTCGGGGAAACCCTTCTGGTTCATCCGGATTGATCAATCAAACCAACAAAACAGCACAAGATCACAAAACAGCAAAAATAATATTCTGGCAATGTAGCCGACCTAAAATGCCTGTTACACACAGGGCTCTGTGTATCCGGCATCTTTTACCGGTTACGAATAAGCCTCTGTTGATCCGACCTGAGTTGCCAGATCAACATACAGAAGCTTGTTTTTGGATTTTTCCAAGGGGGTGGGGTTTCTAGGCTTCCTAGGATGTTCCAGTAGTTGTGTGGGCCCCTGTGTGGGCCCACAGAGGTTCGAAGAGATGGAGAAGACCCCATTTTTGCCTTCTTTTGGGACTTTAGTGGTTCAAGCAAGGGGGAGGAGGCTTGAGGTCTTGCCTCCTCTCATTCTTGGGATACTTCCAGCAGATGAACAGGGACCTAGGTGTCCCTGTTTAGTTCTTCCCGGTCCGCACAACAGCAAGCAAATAAAGTGGTGGGAAAACAACAATCAAACCTATCCTACGTGCTTCCGGACTATGGTGAACATGCATTAACATCCACATATTGTGTGCACGAAAAGTGGAGGGTGTGTGAGTGTACCTACAGCATTTCAAATGGATATACATGCATGGTCAATCTTGGACAAGCATGTCATACTACCAACTTCATGCTTAAAAGAAACACAGGATTGTCAAAGCACAACTATTTTAGAGAAGGGAAAGAGGGGGAGATTAATAAGGGGTACAATGGATGGATCATGCTAGGGGGAACATGCTCCCCATCACCAAAAAAAGGGACTCAAAACAGTAGTTAAAATGACTAGAAGAAAATGTGAAGGGTCACCTCTCATCCTCCCATGGAGCCAAACGTGATGCTCATCTTACCTAGGAGGTCCTCATGTGGTGGTAATAAGAACATGATACATGCCATATAAGCACTTGAACCGACTTAGAGCAAGGGAGAAAACAATGCTCATTAACATGCTTAGAAAACCTCCATTTTTATATATAATATGTAAGGAAACTTAACAAGAAGCCATACCTTGGGATTTCAAACCCTTCTTGTGGTGTGCTTGAACTCCCTTTAAAGCAAGGGAAGTGGCTGGAGCAGCCCCTCCTCCCACCAACAGCAACAAGCCTTCCTCTTGCTTGTGAGTAAAATGGAGAAGAATAAGGGAAAGAAGGGTTGGGTAGTGTTTAGGTGGTGTCTTGCGTGATATGGGGGCAAGTAGAGGTGGAGGAGAGGGGATCCGAAGCGGTGAGGGTGGAGAAGAAAGGTGGAAGCAAGCAAAAAGAAGCCAACCCCAGAAATGGAGTTGCTGTTGCCTTTTTATAACAAATTTTTGTATCCGGCATTTAATGTCGGATACACTATACCTCCTTTGTATCCGGCATTTTATGTCGGATACACAGAACCTCCTTTGTATCCGGCATAAAATATCGGATACAAGACATAATCATTTCGAAAATTTAATTTTCTGCGCGAATCTGTCGGGGATCGGCGCGAATCCAACGAGGGAATGGCAATGTATCCGACATTAAATGTCAGATATGAAGAAGCTCTTGTGTATCCGACATATGTCATCGGATACAAACAAGGTATTTACGGATTTGCCCCTCGACTTGACCGACGTGACCAATTTAACCGATTTGACACTTTTGGATATTCGCAGATTGCCCTGTACGATTTTTGGTTTAGTCCCTGAGATATTTGGCAAGTTTTGGATATTTAGAGATTGCCCCCTAAGATATTTTGCTGCGTTTGTCGCCACGTGTGCAGTTTCTTACCACATGTGCAGTTTTTGGGTTTGCTGCTCGGAAACTTCAACAGCTCATATCTTCTCTATCCGGACTCCGATTTGAGCAAACTCAATTGCGTTAGAACCGTATCGGAGTCCTCTATCCATTGGGATAGGATTAAGCAGCTGATTTGGGGTTTAGCAGAAAGTCAACTTTCGGCTCCCCCAAGTTTGACCGGCTCATATCTTCTTCATCCGGGCCCCGATCTGAGCAAACTCAGTTGTGTTAGAATCGTGTCGGAATTTCCTAATCATTGGGAAGAAGTATGGCGGGGAATTTGCACCCAATCAAAAGGTCAATTTTTGCCCCTTAGGGTTTTGAGCTATTTTGTTGTTTTTTAGCACATTTTTTCTCTTTTATTTGGTTTAATCAAAATTTGGGTGCTTACACCCATTGTTCACCGCTCGTCCAACCCGTTCCTTGGCTCCAAGTCCCTCCCCTTGGACCTAGAGTATGTGATTTTTGTATATTCTGTGATTTTGCAGGCTGTAGGTGATATTTTCAAACAGAACCGAATGAACCAATAGGGTTTTCGGGTCACCCAGATACCCAACATGGGACTCAGACCACCCGGTCTAACTTGATTTCCAGTGGGCCTTCCAACGAGGTCCACCCAACCCGAACCATTCAATTGTGCTTAAATAAGATAATTAAAAGAATTGAGTGGGCCAAACCCCTCGAGGCCCACCAAAGCCCAGCTTGGGGCATGCATGTTTAGTTTAAGATCGTGGTTTGGCCGAGACCAAGGGCGGGACCTGTCGGGCCCATCAAGCCCACCTACTAAATAAGATTAGGGCTTCCAAGCCCTAGCTCATGAAGTCTTAGGCTTTCAAGCCCAAGCCTAGGTAAAGGGCCCCAAGCCCAAGGCCTGGTCCATTTTGGAAACTTAAGCAAAATAAATCCACCAAATCACTTGGCTACCATGTGCGGCCCACCCAATGGGCCCACGAACCAAACCGGCCCACCTTTACATAAAAATCACTTAAATTCAATTTGAACCCCAAAGTAAAATCAATTGAACTAACCAAAGCCCAAAGGGCCTCCCAGGCTTAGATGGAGGCCCGCCAAGGGGCATGTGGGCTTAACCAAGCCAACCAGGGATACCGTGGGCCTTCCAACGGGGCCCACCCCACCAAACCCAGATCATTTTAACTAAAGAAGATAAAATCAAGTAAAGGGACCCACACCACTTTGGCGGTCCTGCCAGACTTAACCAAATTGAATGCTGGAATAGGAATCGGGTGAGTGAGAGACCAAAGTTGACTCAAACCAGGGAAACCTATGGGACCCGTCATATGACAGGGTGGACTGGGGTGTCTACGGACTTCCCTAGACCGCAACCGAGAACTTACTTAGAATCTCAAAGCCGCAGACCGCCTAATAGAAAAATCTAGGCACCCCGGTGTCCACCTGCACCCCATCAGGCGGTGGCGACTCCAATTTCCCATTTTTACCCAGTGCGACCCGGAAACAGGCGCGCACAATACGGGCAGGCTTGAACCGCACTACATTTACGGTTCAGCCTAGCCCGTATAGTAAATACTGGCAAATTAAAAAATAACTTTATAATAATCTTTTTTGGACCCAATCCGACCCATTTTTGTAAGACTTGACCCCCTGGGCTTCTTGGACTATTCCAAGCCCACTTTTGAGACTGTGGGCCCAACGGGATCACCAAGGCTTTGTGGGCCCCCCAATAGGGCCTACATCCAGTCCGGCCCAATCAAGGCGGGCCTAAGGCCATTTGCTTAATTGCCCGTGGGCCAAGACCAAGCCCATTGGGCCCTAAAAGACTGAACCAACCAAACTTGCATGCTTTAATTAATCTTTAAATCAAATTAACCCCGAAACAAAAAGGGTTACCCAATAACCCGAAATGGGCCTTGGGCTCAAGCCCAACTTGGACTTCAGCGGGCCTTCCAACGGGGCCCATTCCAGACCCACTTCATTAAATAGTAAAAAGATAAAATCAACTAAAAAAAGGGGACCCACACCCTCAATGGTCCCCACCAGACCAAATAAATGTGCATGTTGGCCTAGGAAATTGGGTGAGAACTAAGTTGACCAGAACCAAGGAGACCCATGGGACTTGTCAACCGACGGGGCAGGCTAGGGTGTTTTCGGACTTCCCTAGACGTAACCGAGAACTTGCTCAGATCTCTAATAAGCTGCAGACCAGAATAATTAGGCCCGGATAGGTGCCCCTTTTGTGTCTGCCTGCTCCTCTCAGGCAGTGGCGACTCCAAACAATCCCGAGGCACGCATCATTTCGCATGCGCCTCGCGTGCGGCCCAAAATCGGGTGCGCACAGCTTGGCGACTCCGCTGGGGATTCCTCAACCCAGTTGGACCCTGGTTCAAAGAGTCAACCTAAATGGATATAGATCGGTTTAGGTATTACTTGCTATCTCACCTTAGTGAGATGCGGAATACGCGTAATTGTGTGATATGGGGAGTCCTGTCAAAAGGACGAGATAATTACCTAAGGAAAGTGGAATTTAAGTGGTTCCCTATGACCCTCCACTTACCTGGGGACTCTCCCAGACATCATATTGCGTGCCAATTCTACATTTCACTTTAAAGAGATAACAGGGAACCCTTTACCAATCAAATGTCCAAAACTCACCCAAATAGACACAGCACTTTGCCCAACTGCACACACGAGCACTCCACCACACCGTGGATGATTTTCTTTCTTTGCATTAATAAACTGCGTGGGGTGACACGCACGAAGAAGTCTGCGTGGATGACCCAATTTGAATGCTTTGAATAAAATGTTGTTTTTCTTCACCAAAACCTAGACCTCCTTAGAAGCCACCCTTTTATTTCGATGAACTTATTTTTGTGATGGTATTAGCCCCACGCTCCGGTGGCTTGCTGGGGAAAGCAGGGTAAATCCATCTCCCCAGGTTTTTGGATTCCTTAGCGCCACTGGCTTCATGCTGTGGTACGCGAGGGTCTAGTACTTGGTTCAGACCCTTGTAGGCGAATGTCTCGGGCTGGGTATCCTTTCCCCACCTATTGTTTCTGATAAACCGCAGCTTTGTGAATGCAGTAGGGATAGGGATGTGAATGTGAATATTGGAAAACAAAATCAATTTGAAATCAAAGAGTCCATCAGGGGCAGCAACCCCATCTTTTGCATCAAATTGAGTAAACCTTAGATCATGGGCTGCCTTAGCCCTAATTTAGGAAGTCAACCCAATTTTGATCAGGGGAGCCACCCCAAATCCATGCACTGGGTCCCATGAGCCATGGGTCTTGACCCATTAAGTCCGCTGGAAGCACTCTGAGTCCAAGTCAGCCTTTTGAACAAATGAAAGCCGGCCAGATCAGAGAATCAGACAGAAGCAGGCCAAATCAGAACAGGGGCATAAAACCCTAGATCTATGAATTCAGCCTACCTGCCTTGAAGCAAATTTGTATCCTTCTTCTAGGTTCCCAAAAGCCCTTAAGATGAAATTTTGCAGATTTTGAATATCATGTAATTTCCGCCCTTGCTGGAAAATTCTCAATTCTTTTGGTCTGACACCAGAAAGTAAAGGCAGACGAAAGAGCAGATGAAAGAAGGCTGATCTGGACTCAGATGTGCTTCCGTACATAAGTACGTTCAGGAGTCATGCCTCAAGGGGCACCAACCTTTTTAGGACTATGCACCACTTTTCTTTCAATTGTATAGAATGGTAATATCATTTAATTTTGCTTTAAGTTTGTGTAGGCATTTTCATGCATCAAGTGCACACACTTCAAGATTATCTGCATAAGCATGCTTGATCAAATCATTTCCAAAAGAAAAATAAATGAAAAAGAATTTACAAAATTCTCAAAATTTTGAATTGCCTCTGAATGTACATCAAGCTTGCCTTAGAGAGAAAAATGGTTTCAATCCCCAGTGCTTAAACTAAGTTTCAAAAATTTTGAGACCCAGCCCAAAATAATGAATTGGAAAAATCAAAAGATAAATCGGATCCCTGCCGATGGCTATCGGTCAAACTGGAAATAATGGAAAAGAAAAAAAAAGTTAATCAATTGGGAAATCAACTCTGATAGTTTCCTAAATCCTGATGGAAATCAATACTTTGTGTTCCCACTATCCCAAATCATTTCCTGGAATTCCCTAAGACTAATCCCCGGAAATCAACGCTTCGCATTTCCGAAATCCAGCCAAGTAGAAGTCGACTCCTGTGGTTTCCGATCCCAGGAATTCTTTCTTTACCTCCGAAGTGGTGGTTCTAATCTTCTTCCCTGACCTCTGAAGTGGCGGTCCAAGAAATCTTTTCTCATTACCTCCGAAGTGGCGGTCCAAAAAAAAAAATAATCTTCTCTTTACCTCCGAAGTGGTGGTACATAAGAGACTCTTTCCTTACCTCCAAAGTGGCGGTTTGAAAATTATCCTCCTTCCTTACCTCCGAAGTTGCGGTTCTTTTCCTTACCTCCGAAGTGGCGGTTAAAAGAAATCATTTCCAAAGATCTTTTTCCTTACCTCCGAATTGGCGGTAAAAAGGAAACCTCCAAAGTGGCGGTTAAAAAAGATCTTCCCCCTTTACCTCCGAAGTGGCAGTTAAATCATTTCTAGAAATTTTTTTCCTTGCCTCCAAAGTGGCGGCTAACCTCCGAAGTGACGGTTAAAAGGAAGTAATTTCTAGAGATCTTCTTCCCTTACCTCCGAAGTGGCAGTCCTTTTCCTTACCTCCGAAGTTATGGTTAACCTCCGAAGTGGAGGTTAAAGGAAATCATTTCAAGAGATCTTTTTCCTTACCTCCGAGGTGGCGGTTAAAAGGAAACCTCCGAAGTGGCGGTTAAAAGAGACGGTTAAAAGAGATCTTCTCCCTTTACCTCCGAAGTGGCGGTAAAAAACAAACCATCCTTAGGGACTCTCCCCTTGTCTCCGAATGGCGGCTAAAAAGAGATCAAATTATCCCCTTAATTGTTGAATGATGATCAAATTGAAAAAAAAAATCATGAATAATCTGCATTGGCATACATCAACATGCATTATATTTTGATCTAATCTGAATTCTTTATATTAATTTGTGTTTTTTATAATACAAGGTACTAAGATTGCGTATCGCAGCCCATACCTCCTACAATCAAGAAGAAAACTCCAGATGGATCCTGCTAAAGGACATGAGCAAGCACTTCCTCCACCTCCTCAGGAGCAAGAAAAGCTGGAAGACTATCTAGTGATCACCGGACTTAACCAGCAGATGGCCAACATCACGGCCATGATGGCAAACATGATGCAGAGAATAGAAAGACTGCAAGTACCACCCCAGTTTGTGCAGCCGCAGCAACAGTTGCCGATACCTCCACAACAGCCGGTACCTCCTTAGGAACCACCAGTACCACCACCACAGCCCTTGGCACCTCAACCACTGCCAGTAATGCCAGAGCAGCTACCACCTGCCTTTCCACAGATGAACTTACAACCACCAGAGCAGCCAATTCCCCAACCTTTGCCTATCCAACCAGAGCAACAATTGAGGATCCCAGCACCTCCTGTTATTCCACAACAATAAGTGATGGGAATGGGGCATGAAGTAGAAGATTGGCATCAGGAACAAGAACCAGCCAATATCACAGCCCAAATTCCGGCTGATTTACAGGCCCTAAAGGAACTAGTGCAGAATTCGAACCGAGGTTCTGTGCCTAAAGAAGCCTTATTGGATAGGCTGGGGTTTTTTCCCAATTTGCAGCTTCCACCAAAGTTCAAATGTCCAAATTTTGTAAAATTTGACGGAAGTGGGGATCCGCTGTCACATTTAAGAGCATACTACGGAGACATGTGCAAGTATGCACATGACAAAAGAATCATAATTCAATTCTTCCAACGCTCGTTGACAAGATCAACGCAGAGGTGGTTCGCCAGTCTGGATAGAAGCCGGATCAGGACTTGGGATGATTTGGCAAGTACATTTCTGGAACACTTCAAGTTCAACACTGAGGTCTTACCCACTCGGATAGAGCTACAGAAGATGGTCAAGAAGAGCACCGAGTCCATCTGCGAGTATGCCAAAAGGTGGCAGGAGATGGCTGCCATGGTTCAACCTCCCATGCTGGAAAAGGAGATGGTGACACTGTTCATCTCGACGCTGGGGCACCCTTACTATACACTGCTGCTAGGGCAATTCGCAGCAAGTTTCGCAGACCTAGTGGTTGTGGCAGACAGAATAGAGGATGAGGTAAAGTCTGGCAGAGTTGCAGGATTTCCTGAGCAAAAAAGAGGCCCTGTTATAACATTGTTTTTCTTTAATTTACGGAAATTTTAGAACTTTCTATACATACTATTTACTTGTTTTGATTCTAAACATCTGCTTTCCATCGTAAACTAGTTCTGAGACAATCCTAAACTAATCCTATCACCTTTCTCCTTATCTTGAGTTTCTTTTTAAGTTCAAAGTCACCATGATCAACCTTTTCTTGATTTCTAAAAGAAAGTTAAATCACCAAACAATTCTTTATAAACAAATAAACTTTTTCCCATGAAATCCAACTTCAAAACAATACAATCAAACATCAAAATCACGAGAAAACATGCAGTTCCTCCAGTTTCAAGGGTTTTCTACTTGCCTTCTGATGAAATTCGACCGCACCCCTCTAGACTTCTCCAATTTAGATCTCCACCATTCAGTTTGAAGTCTTCCATGAGTAGAACAAAACCCTAAAATTTCAGCCCATTCCAACGGTTGGATATTCCTAGGTCGCGTTCGAAGTTGGCTAGTCGGCCACCTCTGCAACTTCTCTCCTTTCTTTTCTTTCTTCTCTCCTTCTATTTTTCGCTCCTATCACTTATGTACGAATTTCCCTCTCCTTCTAACTTATTTTCAAAACCTAAAACACTCTTTAAACCTCTCTTTTATAACCTCTCTAATAGACCAACTCTAATTAGGTTTAGCTTATTCTAATATACTAAGTGTATTCCCTCTTCTACCCTTCTCCTTAATTTAACTCCTTTAACTCTCTTTTAAGAGATCTCCTAACTAATTTTCGTGGTTAATCTTATTCCTAATTTTAAATTGAACATAGACTTTTATTATTCACTCAAATTACCTATATTTTTGACCCTAAATAGTATAATTACCATTAGGCCCTTTTTCCACCCTTTAAGCCTTAATTTCATTATTTTACATCCAACTAAGCTAAGATTTTGTCTAGTTGAATTTTTTGACTTAATAACTAATTATCTTATTTTCTTTCATGAATTTAACAAATTGAAATGACCAAATTACCCTTCCTCTTTAAATTTCTATTTTAACCCTTATATCTCTCTTTAATTCTCCTACCATTATCTTTCTTAGTATTTCCTCCATAATTTATTCCTTAATTATTTATTTTATTTTTAGGAAAATCCAAGGTTTTACATTCTACCCCCTTAATAAAAATTTCGTCCTCGAAATTTAAAACAATTATTCCTCATGCAATTCCAACATATACAAATTCTAAAGAAAAGGTTTTCGTTATCTTTTTATTTTTCTGAAAATATTTCTTATTCGAAAATACTTTAGAAGAAACCCGCAACTCTTCTTCCATCAATCTCTACATATAAACGCGTCCGCTCATATGAAAGCTTGTGGAGAGAATTATAAAATTTCTTCTAGCTTTAATTTGTAACAAAAATATCACATCTCACACTACATACTTACACATCATATGTATATTTTACGTATCCCATGCTGCATAGGGGTCACACCTGAGTGATTGTTCCACATCGCGCGCTGTTTCACAATACTCAAACATGTCCTAGTACAACTAGTTCATCGATCATCAACCAATAATTCAATCAATATATACATAAAATCAATTTATCTTCAAATATATACATATAATATGATCATTTTTATTATTTCAATTATTCCCAAAAATTGCATGCTTTAATTTAATTTCAACAAGATACAATTACACACATTTTTTTTTACATGGGCGCTCGAAGTGTCGCTCATGGACGCTCGAGCGGTCACTTACTGTACCCTTTTTAAAACCCGATTTTTCCCTCTTTTTATTTTTTCTTTTCACTTTCACTTTTCACCTTGTCACTGTTTCGGCTCTACTGTGCTTGAACAAACCCTTCGCTCGTGCGCTTGGGATCCTTCCAACTCCAAAAGCCTTGGACGACCATTACTACTCGATTTAAAGGTAAGGTATTGTAGATTTGATGTCCAACAACTTGAATCTAACAAGGGTTTTCGTTTTTCTCCAAATGCCCTAGGGTTTTTATCTCAAAGTTTCGATTTTGGCTTTATTACTGAATGGTTTTTGCCCAAGCGGCTCATATGTGCAATTTGAGCTTCTAGCTTCCTTGATTTAATCTCTATCATTTTCACTCTCCTCAGTGAACCTATTAACATAGCTTCCATTTTTCTTTTTCATCTGATATAATACAGCACCTGTTGTCAATGAGTGTACAGTAAAACTCCTAAGACAAAGGCAAATTCCTTTACATGTGGATGCAAGATTACCCTAATTTATTCAAAACCTAGTTTGTTGTAATAATAATGGATATCCTCTTCTGAATATTTATGCTCTTCAGGAAAATCATCCAATCTACATTGGTAAAAATTTGGAAAGCGAGGTGATAGATATCTTGAAATGTTATGACGGTTCAGCAGAATGGTCAACTGGCCATGTTTATTGCGTCTCAGTTCTGCTAGTTATGGAATGCACGAAACATAAAATAAATAATGGCATAATCAACTAAATAATACCTTCAGCTGTTTGTCTTCCCACTGCAATGATATGACATCACCTGAAGCATCTTCATTCACTTTAGCCTGGACATTGCAAAAAACTCTTATGTTTTCAAAAGATTCAACTTTTGATCAGAATAACTTAATTAATGAATTCAAAATCATTGCATTGTTCTGAATAAGTTTGGCACGTTAAGCAAACAGGTAATTCCAGAGTGAAGAGAAGAGAAACAATGGTCCAACAAAATAAATACACGATTTCACACGTAATTCCAGAGTGAAGAGAGAACGAAATCTGATGTTAGGAAAACCATGGTTTTGCACCATGAGCTCTTTATTATTCTATATGTCATCATTTAAACTAACTTTAGAAAAGAATAAATAATATAAAATAAGAACCACAAAGTGTAAGCCTTTCTAAAATAATGGATCCTATCATCACAGATTCTTATGTCAGCAATTTTTACCCTTTTAATAATTACATAACTAAATATGCACCTATAATAATGTAAGGAAGAAATTAAATACAATGAATCACGCATATGTGTTCAAAGAATCACGCAATGAATCACGCATATGTAAAGAAAAAATATGTAAGGAAAAAATATGCAAGGGAAAAATATGCAATGAATCACGCATATGTAAGGAAAAAACATGCAACTGCAAAGAAATCAAAGGATCAGTTGGAAGTTAGCATATTTAACCAACATTTGCTATAAACTTAGAGTGTTATGAAGTTACCAAGGGTTGTCCATACTTGTGATGGATCACGCATATGTGTTCAACTCCGAGCGTTCCCCTTTCGCCATAGGTGAACAGTAGATGTGAAACATATATAAGTTTTAAGGAAGCCAAAAATGGTAATCAATTACGCTCTTCATAGTGCATCGAAAGTTTAAAACTAACAACTCATGTAATATCACCATTACATCAAAGTAGATAGATGTTCTACTTCGATAAAACGAACCACTTTTCTCATTAGGAGCAGTTGTGAGTTAGTGAAGAATTAAGCATACCAGTATACTATATCACCATTGATGGGGTCCTTTAGATGTATATCAAAGTAGTGAGCAAAAAGAAGAAGCAAGGGTATCATGTGTAAATCAAAGTAAGAAAAAGCCGATAAACAAATAACAAGGGTTAAGAAAAGGCCGAAAGGAAAACACTTGCCTACAACGAACGTGCGAATAAAAACAATATAGTCCCAAAAAACACATATGACACTGGTCAAAACAACTCCTAAAGACGTCGAGAAAATTCTCATTGCTCATATGCAACCAAACATATATCAGAACAACGCTGCATCACCAAGCCTATCGATGGGCTAGCAAGCTGAACTGGGTAGACATTACCACAGCCAGGGCAACGACAACGCCATCAAACAAGAGGCACGACCGTTGGGTCATATATGTTGGGTGCCAAAAAACCCAAGCAAACGTTCACGGAAAAGATGGAGACTATTACCACCATTCCTGGCCACGACACCTCTCAGTGCCTCCACTGCCATATGACGCTACCCCTCTTGATAAAAAAGCACCATCGAGAATGTGTACAAAGCATATTCATACCTCAAAGATGCCATAACAAGATAAGGGAATCCACCACTAATGTCTCCAAGACAGAAACAGCAGCTCTACAAAAGTGAAGTTAGCGTGCATAAGATAAATCACAATCGAAATCGAAAAGTACTTAACAATTGAGACTGGAATTTAGAGACAAAACCCAGTACCATGCCCAGAACCAAAGATGCATCAACATTTCTTGCCACAACACATCGCTCCAACAACTCCCCATATGACCGATCACAAAATGGAGTCATTAATTGTGCATGGTCAATGCGAGCTCGTTCCAAAACATATGTAACATGCGTAGCCCCATAAAGTCCTCGACACCTGATGGTAGAGGCTTTTCATGAGAACAATAATATAGCATAACAAATGAAACATAGTTCAAGATAGAGATACTAACGTAATGCTCAAAGAAACCCAGTCTTGTAAACTCGTATCCGATTGAACGACACGTGACACAATTTCAACCATTACCAAATCTATTGATAGGGAGTCAATCCCAACACCAAGGCGGGTTGAGTCATCACGAGCAATAGGCTAGGTGAAGGAGGAGTCAAAAAAAAGCATGCCCATTATATCATATATCCATGGTATACGCATTAAAGTAACGTATTAAAAATAAATAAAATGATGCAATCACTTACTAATAGAAGGTCATTTCGATAATGAACAACAGGAGGTGGTAACCCTCTTGTCCCAAGTGGATTATGTGATGCGCTATTTTCCTAAATGATAGTGTCAAGAATAGTGGGTTAGATGGAATCTCATGGCATAATAAAAGATATGAACTTCGAGAACACAAAATATTATTAAGATTGTTAGGTACGCGAAGCGAAGTGCGTCCAAATGCCCGACGTCGCGTGGGGAGCACCATAATTGATCTGGGTAGAACCAAAGCCAAAACGGAGGCAACCGCGTAGAGTGGAGCCTCGGAATTCTGCACAAAACAGCACCCAATTGATCACTCATAATCTTAACCTACCGCATGAAACCTCATTCAGAGACTGAAATTGCAGAGATCAGTATCCATCAAAGAACGAGGGTTTCGCAAAAAAGCAGTATGACCGTGTGTGTTAGAAATATGTTTCAGTCTGTGAAAAAGGCTTTGTTTTACAATCACCCATCCCAAACGTACTCTGCAATGCCGCAGAGTGCATCTGAGGTAGGTTGTCTGAAGCATGGGAGTGGGACGACATTATTAACCTTTAGCAATAATTAGATAGCGGCACCACAGGTGGCGATGGGTGGAAGAATACCTGTGATGGAGGAGGCGAAGGGCAGAAGCGGGAGGAATAACGCTGCAGGGGAAGAGGGGCGGCAATTGGGGATGGCCTGGCTCACCAGCACGGATGCACAACAGGGGCTTCAACGCTTTAGCTTCATCCCAAACTCATGTAAAGACGTCCGTGGCAGCAGCCACTCGTTGGCAGCCAATGGTAGAAGAAGGTTGCCCATGACGACTGCAACTTGGGTTTTCCGATGGGATTATGGAAGGTTGGAGGGAGAAGAGATGATGTGAAGGGCTTGCTATGCAGCAACAGCCAATGGGCGAACCCTAGAAGCAACGGCCAATGGGTGAAGGAGAGGGTCTTGCCGTGTTGGTGATAACTTGGGGAAGAAGAGACATGGAGAGGGTGTTGCTATGATAACTTGGGGAAGAAGAGACCTGGAAGGGTCTTGCTAATTCCGTGAATACGCCCATGATGACTGCAACTTGGGGTTTCTGATGGGATTATGGAAGGTTGGAGGGAGAAGAGATGATGTGAAGGGCTTGCTATGCAGCAACGGCCAATGGGTGAACCCTAGAAGCAGAACCCTAGAAGCAACGGCCAATGGGTGAAGGAGAGGGTCTTGCCATGTTGGCGATAACTTGGGGAAGAAGAGACGTGGAGAGGGTGTTGCTGTGATAACTTGGGGAAGAAGAGACCTGGAAGGGTCTTGCTAATTCTGTGAATACATGGGGGGAGGAAGGGCAATTTGATCGGTTCGATAAGTCGGACGAAAACCGGAAAACCTTCCCTTTAAGTACAGGTTTAATTTGTACCCAAATTTTAAAATCAAGGGAAATTGGTTTTTAGTGATACTTTTTCAAAATAATTCAGATTTAGTTGGCCAAATCTTGGTAATTGATTTTTAGAGATAATTTTTTAAAATAATTGAGAATCGGTGTCATTTAACTCTTCATTAAGAGTTTCCAAAAATGCCCTCAAAAGATTTGCAAACCTCAATTATAACAAAATGAGTGAAAAAGTTTTCAAAGTCTTTTGAGGGCAGTTTTGGAAGAAACTCTTAATACCGATTCTTAATTATTTTTAAAAAGTATCACTAAAAACTAATTACCAAGATTTGGCCGACTGAATCTGAATTATTTTGATAAAGTATCACTAAAAACCAATTTTCCCTAAAATCAATTTAAAGTGAAAGGGTCCATCAGGATTAGCAACACCTCGATTTCTAATTTATTGTCTAAGTTAGCTCTAGACTTACGGCTGCATAAGACCCAAATTAGGAAGCCTCCCTTAACTGGTTAAAGGAACTACCCCAAACCCATGCATCTGAGTCCTTTGAGACATGGGCCTTGACCTATTGTGACCACATAATGCAAGCTGAGTCATAATGGTTCCTTTTTTAGCAAATGAAAACTGGCTAGGTCAAAATTTGCAGAATAAATTTAAATTAAGCCTTTCAACCTACCTAGCCCACAAAGGCAAATTTGTATCCCTTTTAGGGTCCTCGAAGGCCCAAATTATAATTTTTTTTTAAAGAAGTATGTAAAATCAACCAACAATGCGGGTTGTAAACCCACAGCCTAGTCAGGCTCATGTTTTGCAAATTTTGTACTATTCATTAATTATTAGTATTGTTGTAAAAGAAAGAGGATAGCAAGACAAGAAAAACTAGAAAGATAATTAAGAGATACCCGAAATAGGAGAGAAATTCAGCTCTCTGGGAAGTAAATATCATTCACCACTTTGAAAAATTGTGTGTAATGTCATCCATCTCAAGACCCATTTTATAGACTTTGGAGTCATAAATATGAGATACACTTGAAAAGATGCATTACGATACAATGTATTTTTGAAGAGGTGCATGGAGTACATGAATTTGGAATCCCAAGAGATGTATCCTTGAAGAAGTGCATGTTCAATGTTTCTCAATGGTCATCCATATTCAATGGATTCATAACAAGTACGATATTTTGTTGCTATCTTAATTTTTCATATTTTTGGGCCTTGTTATTTAGTTCGACCTTTACTGTTAGAACATGGATACAAATAGAGATTCAAAGTCAGAAATTGAGTAAGTTTCTAGTGATGATAGTAGTGACTAGATCTCTATTGATTTTCATAACTTGAGTGAAGAAGAATCTTCTAGAAATGAGATGGTCATCGTAGCTATTGAATATCATGATAGATAAATTGGTAAGATACCATGCAGGGATGATACGTTAACTGGGTTTGAATATGTTCATAATGCAGTTTATGGGAATCTAGAAAGATATCTGGAAATATTAGAATGAAATCACATGTATTCTTTAATTTATGAACTGCACTAAGAAATAGTGAGACATTCTTCATAGGTATACATCTACGGAAGAGAAAATTGCAATATTTTTATTCACATTAGAGTATAATTCCTCAACTCGAAAGATTCCAGATCAATTTAAACATTTAGAAGAGACTAGTTTACCCATGGTTTAGGGTTTGTTTGATTATCTTTTTTCATATTTACTTCATTGCAGTTTCTTTTGTTAATATTTATAAAATGAACGTACACTTTTTCGTAGGATTGTATGAGGGTAATTTCATAACTCATATCAGTGCCAATGTACCATAAGATAAACAAATACCATATGGGGGAAGGAAGGCAATAGTAACACAAAATTTTATCTGCCTTCTTTTGATATACACTTTATGTTTGCTTTAGCTTGATGGGAAAAAATGCGCACAATGCACAAGTTTTCCTCAATGCAGTTATATATTAAGCCTGAATATATATTTCCTCACCTAGCAGAAGGTTTATGAAGTTATTATAGTTAGTGTTTATTATCAAGAAAAAAACAAATAAATTATATCTTATCAATTTTATACATTTATTAGGTAAGTATAATGTGGTTAACTCTAGTTATTATAATGTGCAAGGTTACCTGACACCAATTCCTGGAGAATGATATCACCTTCAATAGTATATAGGAAGTAGTAGTAAACATCAAGAGCAAGAGAATTGTTCAATCAAAGGCATTCATGTTTATGTAACGTCATAGAACGTTGTTTTAAAGTTTTGAAAGACCATTTTCCTATACTAAAGATTATGCCTCCATACTCTATGAAGATGAAGATCGAGATTGTGGTTGAAGATGAGTCAGCAAGTTCAAGTCTACAACAATCTGTAAATTAAGATTGATGTAACTGCCAAATCTCAACTAGAGTTGTCAAAATTAAGAGACTCAACTATAGGTAGATTGACGAGTGAATATGGATTAGCGCAATAGTGATATTAGTTACTTTTTTGCCCATTTGAATGTAATTAATAAGTAGAAAGCACCAAGTGTTTATAGTAGTTTTATGATAACATTGAAGTAATTTTTATGTAACTGAAGCAACCAAACATGCTTTTCTAGTATTAGCAGCACAAAAATGTTTTTCCAAATAGTTTAGCTTCAACAGAAAATATTTTGAAAAACCGAAATGCATTTTTTTTGCTTTCTTGCTTTTGAATTAAAGCAAGAAAGCAAAAGTATTACGAACAGAGCCTTAACTTGAGCTCAAGTGATCGAATATTTTCACGCTAGCTCGAGGGACAATTGCAATTCCATATTGGCATTAGATTATTTCAAAAAAAAAAAAAAGAATTCATTTAAAAACAGGGGATCATTAAAAATATTACTAATTACATGTATAACAATTATTTCATTGGGTATTATATTATATCTTGTTCTTAACTTTCGTTACTTGCAAGTATATACTAATATGTTAAGTAAGCTTTTTATGTGTTCAATTCGATCAAAATATTTACTTCAACAAACACATATTCTACAGGAAACTCCAATATTAATTACACATGTAACTTCATGTTTCTTATTGAAGAAAACTAGGAGTACTTTTCAAGTTGTTATACAATTCAAGTAGGAAGATAATATATTGATGATAGTTGGGAGTGTAACATAACAATTCATTTTCATTTTATTACAACCAAATTAATTAAATTTGAAAGAAAACAAATTGTACATAAGACTCCAAGTAGAACAAGTAGCTAGTGATGCATCAATCCCACCAATGCCATCACTCATGACAATTTGGTGTCTCAAAGGCAAGATTTTGGCCTGAATTCTGCTAGCATTAACTCTTGGAAAAGCTTCATTGAAGGTGCAGGAAGACCCAAGGTTAGAACTACGTTCTCACTGTCCTTGCCCTGAGAAAGATAATAAATTTCGTCGTATACCAATAAGGCAGGTGCAACTTGTGTAGGACATCCCCATCCAAAATCTGCATCATAAAGAGGAACCCTAAAAAGTTTACTGATGAAACAACTATCTTCATACTCAAAGTCACTTCTGGTTTCTTCAAAATAGTCAATGAAGGATTGGACATAGTTTCTTGTCACTGACTCCATAGCCTCTTGAATCAGTTTAATAGCAAATGATATTGGTTTCTGAACTAATTCACCTGCATCACAAAAAACAGCGTGGAATCGCTATACCGTTTCCAAAATACCCTTTGGGAAACACTACATCAAATTTTGGCCTCATGTTCATAGCAACCCCAAACCTAACCTTTCGGCCGGGTTCCAGTTTAAGTGCTTTCGTTCGATTACGCCACACTAAAGCTGAAACAAATTCAAAGTTTGTTGGGGGTCTTATGGATTTATCGTTCATAACAACGGATTTCATTCGAGTTACTAAATTGGGATGAAAGCAGAAAGACCATGAAGCCATTGGGTTTTCTATCACTTGGTTTTCTGCCATTGTCTCTATTGAACGGCCCTTCGCCTTTGCAAATTCATGATGAGGAAACTCAATCTTTGGAGGTTGTCTGGGTCTGAAAATAGATCTATCAAGAAATGGAGGGGACGTCATTCTTAAGCCCCTAGCAGTTTCGGACCAACAAGTTAAGAACTGCCCAACGAGGTACCATCAAACAATAAGTGGCATATATAAACTCCAAGAACAAATCCTCCACACCTGAACTTCGTCACCTGGACATTCAAAAGACATGAAACTTGTTATGATATAGAAAGAATTGAAGCATCAAACTGAGTCTAAAAAATATAGGCAGCAACAGTCTCAACCTAACTTGATCTTTTTAAAAAGGTATAGAGATTCTGAACCCAAATCCAAGCGAATTAAAATAATATAAAAAACCAAAGCCCAGCACCCAAACCTAATACATAATGGTTTGAAAAGATGCATGTGTTAAGCAACTGTTGCACAAAACTTAAGCTTATAGATGAAGGCACAACTACGTATATAATATTTCAACATTCCTCCGCCCCACGGGAACATACATGGAGGACAAACAGGGTATGAATATCCTGGATACAAATAAATGCCAAGACAAACTCACCCCGTGAGTTGAACACAATACCTCCCACTCCAATACCATATTAAGTAACCGTTATACCTAAAAAGATTAAGCTTATAGGTGAAGGCGCAACCATGTATTAAGAAGGCCCAAATATGATATTTCAATAGCCCTAATCTGCTTAAATATAGGACATGTTGACAGGTTAGGTCAAATTTTGCCACCCTAATGAACACATACATGAACAAAATAAAATCTTACCTGCACTGTTAGAGGAGGTTTATTCAAAACATCTCCATGAATGGGATGAACAAGCTCTGGAAGCATAGGAGAATGTATAAGTGACATGTCACCCAACACCTTCATCTTGTCATCTACATATGCTTCGACAAATGGTACGCCTTCTCCTGTGCATGCCACAAAAAATTTATCATCTGAACCCATGGCAACACGCCCTGCCAATGGATAAAACTCAACCAAAACCTTGGCCAAGGCATCTTTAAGGACATCATGTACAGTGTTACTTCTTTTTCCTCCATTTGCCTTGTAAGTAAATAGCATATCAACATAATAATACATGTTCTGGTCAAGGTTTGATAGGAAAAAGTTGCCATGGGGAGTTTCCGTCGCCGGGCGAATCATGATAGGTTCCATCTTCTTTATCATACATATGTCTTGAGTTATGGTTGAGACTTCCATTATGCTGTACCATCCCCACAAACAAAAGCCAAAAAAGCAAAGGTTTAGTCCAACTTCAGTTCATAATTAGGCAGAAATGAAGATTAGAGGGAATGAAAAACAATTAATAAATATTAATACAGAGTCATCAAGGATTGGAAAACCCAATGACCCCATTAAAAGTTAAAGTGCAGTAATTCACCTGAAATATTAATCTCAGAGAATAACTTTCAATAAGAAATACTGTCCGGAGTAACACTTGATCAAGCTAAGAGTACAAGCTTTCGTTTGATCCTGCTGCATGAACCTGTTGTAGTACAAGCTTTCTTATATATAGAAAGCTTGAGCATGGCCATTCTAAGACGCATCACACAAGCCTAACGATTGGCGCCGTTATGGATGACTTAGTTTAATGTATATTTGTGCTTATCCTCTATGAGAATTCAAACCCATGCGTGCATGGTCATTCTATTTAGACATGTATAACTCAATAGGTCTAACGGCGCAGCCATTAGGGATCCCAGAGTATGACCTTGCATGGGCTGTCTTATGTTATTTCAATGTACATTTAACTGAAAGTCTAACGGTTAAACCGTCAGGATTGACTGGGGTGAGACAGTACGGCCGTGATATGTTCTTTGAATGCATATTTGTTCTTATCTTCCTAGGCTAGGATGTACGACATTTTGTGCGCAGCACTATTATTACTTTGCCTTCATCTTGACCACATGCTTGGGAATTTTTTATGGTAGAGGTATGAATCAAGCCTACCAAAGTAGGTATGAACTCAAGATATGTAATCAAGCCTAACAAGGTAGGTTTGCTTATAGGGAAAATTATGAAAAAGTGTCATTTTTTGGCTTGTATTTATAAAATTGGTCCATAAAAACTTTTATTTTGCATAAAAGGGTCACTTTTCAAATGTAATTGACCTGGAGGGTCACTTTTAAAAAAAATTAAACAATAGTGTCATTTTATGTAGGTAAATATCCATATATGATGCGTTGGTATCCCATGCAATATGAGCTCATGTCCCACGTAGGGTTCGCTTGTATCCCATGTAAGGGAGCTTGTATCTTTCTTGTCCCAAATAAAGTGATCCTATAATTTAATTATTTTTAAAAAGTGATCATGTAATTTAATTATTTGTAAAAAGTGACTTTTTTGGAAATAAGTTTTATAATGGACTGTTTTTAAAAATTCCAGCCAAAAGTGACCCCTTTACATAATTTTCCCTTTGGTGGTCTTGCTATCTATTACTAATAATATTTTGTATTTCTTTCTTCCTTTTTTCCTTAAGAACTAGAACTGGCAACGAATCGAGTTGGGTCGGGTTCGGGTCGGATCATAATCGGGTTTGGGGTTAATCTGGTCAAGTTCGGGTTGGACTAAATTAAGGCGGGTTGGAAAACCCCCCAACCCGCCAATAAACGGGTTCAACCGGCCAAACTGTTTATTATTTTTTTATTTTTTATTTTTCAAAAAATATGATTAAAATAGGGTTGGGGATTAATTGGATTAGGTTGTACCTAGTTTGGATCAAGTTGGGGTTAATCGGATCAGGACGGGACACTTTTGCCGTTTTTTTTAAATCGGGTTGCCAGGTCATAATCGGGTTGACCCGATTACTGGCAAGTTGGGGAAACCCCAACCTGCACCCAACCCAATTAACAAAACGGGTCAACCCAAACCCATTTAACTCGGGTCGGTTCAGGTTGAGTCACATTTTGCCAACTCTATTAAGAACACGTTTCGTTCTATGGTCTTTAAGAACACGTTTTTTTTTATAAAGAAAAAATCTTTAAGAACACGTTTCTTTTTTTGGTTTTCACTCAACCAAACAATCTCAATTAGACCACGTGTCCAATTTTATTGATTACGTGATCTAGGATAAACAATCACACGCACTTATTACGAAATCTTCGTTGATGGTTCATAATTTGACGATCAATGCTCAAAAAGTTCAACATCGATCAGAGCTATATTTAATTAAATATCACTATTCTTTTTACCAGCTCATGTTTGTAAATCCAATTACATTTTTGTTTACTTATCATCAGAGTTTTTGTTACTTATGATCGCGGGGTTTTTCCTTTTTAATATTTTTGGTTAACTAAACATTTTTTTTTGTCAAATCCGCTGTAAGTTGTTCTATACAATTTTTATTCTTTAGAAAATTTCTAATTTTCACTTTGTTTGAGAAAATTATAACTTTAATAATTTTTTTTCGGCTAAAAAAATAAATTATAATGTTAATAATATAATTTTCACCTTATAATGTTAATAATTTTTTAGTGATGATATTCTTATCGTATTTAGTCATCTATTACTGTTATAAAGCCAACCATGCATTTTCTGACCGACATTTGATATTTAAATTGTCCTACACATTTTATTATATTTACTTTTATCTCCCCTTAACTTACACTTATGTAACTACGGTAACTACCTCATATTATCCAAAATGCCCATTTACTTTTATATTCTTACATATATAACTACTATTCCCAATAATGTCCTTCAATTTTTTTTTTCCTCTTATCTCCAAATTAGTTGCATCCACTTATTTAATTCGTTTGCTATGTGCATATTTCCCTAAGTAGTATCATATGGCGACAATGATGCAAGACGTTAGGTGGTTATGGTAGGAATCCCAAACTAAGAATAGAAATGGTGACGATGTTAATGGTAGCAAAAATTACTATAAAAATGCTGGTATGCCAATTGTGGTTGTGGTGATGGTGAAAGTTACAAAATGCCAATGATGAGGAAATTGTTAGGAGTGATGGTGGTAATGGTAGTAGTTTTGATGATTGTGATTGTGACATTCAAAAAGTAGTGGTGGTGGTAATAATGCTATATGCTAGTAACAAATGGTGATGATAATGGTAGTGATGACTATTATGGTGCTGATGACAATAGAAATGAAAATATGCTATTGGTGGTGTAGACAACAATGGAAGTGGTGGCATTCTTTTGAAATTTCAATCCAATATCAAAAACAAATGAAATCTTGATAAGGTATAAAAGTCAAGATGAACACTTAACCTAACAAAGCGCCTTTTGGGAACAAAACCATGTGGGCTTAAGCCAAAGGCGGATAATACCTCATTAGGTTGGGTTATTACAATTCTAGTGGCGGAGATGGTGATAGCAATTATTCAAATAATTTCCAAACCCAAAAAGTCCTTTGATTGATAATGGGGTGGGTTAAATGGGAAACCCACCTTGCCCTGAATGGTTAGGGTTTGGTATTGCCAAAATCAGGCTAAGGGCAGGTTGTGTTAAGACCTTAATCTATTAAAATATTATTTTTGTATGTTTAAAAAAAACATATTTTACTAGTAAATGTATTGTTAATTTATATACTCTATTTTAAACACCCCTACCCACCCCGTTACTAACGGCCCCGTATCTACTGGAGCCTTCACAGATCTTCGCCATGTGTCCCTAATTTATTATTGGCTACAACCAAATTAATCACTGGGTACAACTCACTTATCAAGGGTACAACATAGTTTAGCATAGGATACTACTCAACTCTTCATGGGTACAACCCAATGTACATATCATAGGGTACATTTCAACTTATCATGGGTACAACCCAACTTATCGTTGGATACAACCTATTTCATCATGATAGGTTCGTATGATGAATAAGTAGGACACGTGACAAAGATCGGTGGATGCTCCAGCCGATGTGAGGGCGTTACTAACCCATAGCTGCCATCCCCTACCCATGACAACTCAAAAACCTTTCAAAAAGAAAGAACAATTATTTCTCATTGAATCAAAGAAAATATACTCAAATACATACATATCAATTATAAAAATTGGATAATTATTACAACTATCACTTTTTTCTATTCAAAAAATATTTTAAGGTATCCACAAACGGAAAGATTAGAATATCTACATCACCTACATTGCCCACCAGCATTTCAGAACAGTTCCAGAGAAAAACAAGAAATGTATATCCAATCAAAGTTGTCTCGTTTGCACCATGTTCCCGTTTTCTGAAGAATGATAAAAAGGAGATATGCTAAAGGAAAAATTTTTTAAATTAAAGAAAAGGGGCTTTGAACAAAAAGACCTGCATCATAATATGCAGTAGATAATATAATACAACAAGAGGACTTGGATTCAAATATGTAGAAATTGTACAGACCACCACCAAAGCTGCAACAGCACATTCTATGGAAGTATCCAGTTCAAGTGAACTTCAAATGCATAGCCAAAGCCAATATAACGAAGGTGAACGAGACTGATTTGGCTTTCAAGTGTTGCAAATGCATGTACAAATTCTATTAGTGTAGAAACATTGAAAGGGAGCACATCTACTAAGACTACTCCTTTAGGAAAGAAAGCATAATGGGGAGACTTTATTCAGTGGAACAATGGCAATATGCCCAACTGGTGTAGAATTCCTTCCCCGGTCGTCACTTCCAAGACCAATAGAACGACCACCGCCAGCATGGCCGCTCTACCATTCCATGTCTCTGCACTTTTTGTCCATCCCCACTCCCAAACTGTAACGGGTGCTGGTAGCTCCCTGCGTTGTGAATCATATGCAGCCAACAGCTCTTCTACACTACCAAGGGGAACAAGTGACTGCACCATAAAAATAAAAACCTTCATAAATAATTGCTTTCATGAGTAGAAGCAAATGAATATACCAGGTTATGTGAGAAGTAGAAAATTAACAAGAAAGAATCTGGAAACCTTAGCCCTTGTTCAGTGCGTCTATCCATATTTTTTTCTGCCCAAAAATAATATTTACTTTAAAATGATCACTAAATATATTTATAATTACCACAATTTCAGCGTATCAGCTTCCTTAACGACATGTCAAAGTATCTTGTGCCCACATGCGCAAGAATAGTATGGTAATTGTTTCATTATTTATTCAAATATGCAGACATGGGCATATGAATTTCTAGGTAACTAAGAGGGTATAAACATGAGATGCAGACTTATATCAACTATCAACAGATCAGTTCTTATGCAAAACAATATTCCAAGAGTGTCCGTGTACTCATCATTTACACAGAAAGAAATAGTAGGTACGAATCATAGTTCCAACATCTCTCGATCCAGTCCATATATTCTGCAGATTCATCTCCTACTGACTTTTCTATTGTTTCTGCAGAGCTTCGGAAGAAGTATGCTTTGACCGAATTTCATGGCAGGTCATAAATTAGCATAAAATAAAAGATTGAATTAATGTTAGATGTAGTTGAAGTCAATGAGTAAGCTTCCCATAAACTAAAAGATCTATTTATCCACAGCTCAGTCTCCAGGTTTCCTAATCCACATGAAGAAAGAGCATATAAGACACCCACAGCAGTGGAGTACTGTAATATTTTATGTCATAAGGTTAGCTGAGTAATTCCATTTCCTATTTGGAATCTGGAAAAAAAAAAGTGTGAATGCTATTTATATTTCTTTGTTCCCTATAAAGAAAGGTGAAATATATTGTAGGTGTTTTCTTCCTGCTAGTCTAATCAAAATCTTCTGCAAGATAATGTCTGCAGTGTTTGCTAAATAGTTAAATGCTTTCTATGCTTGTACTCATTCCCAGAGTTACTTGGCAGGGGGAGACACACTTTCACATTGAGGTATTAATTGCTCATAGATATAAGAATTCAAAGATGAAAGAAGGGGGTTTGGATCTGATATGTATCTTGGATATGGAGAAACCATATGATCATGCAAACTGTAATTTCTGGTACTATTAGTTCAAGCACATGGGATCTGGGTTTAAGTTCAGAATTTTGCACTGGAATGTGAATCATGAGCAACATATTTTATGGGCTTCGATATCACCCAAATAAGTGAAAAAATAAAAAAAGTAATATAAAATGATATAGACATGTAAAGCAAAGACCTAGTGAGGCAGATATTAGAAGGTGAGAGAGGATATTGATTAAAATATCTAAGGAAATGAGAGGAAGACCAAAAAGAACTTGGATGGATATGAATACCCATATCTTAACTAAAAGTATGGCCTTTAATAGATTTAGATGGAGAAAGAGGATTCATGCTTCCAAACCCAATTTAGTTGGGATGAGGCATTTAGCTTTGACTGATTGATTGATAGTATTTAGCTTTGACTGCTTGATTGATAGTGACAAACTTAGAAATGCTGTAAAAATCGTAGAAACATTGGAAAAATCATGAAAACTATTGGAAATTTATGCAAGGATAAACATAATACTTGACCAAAATTTCATGTCATTGACTTATTCACACATTATTGTGGAGAGAAACTGGTGTTCTTGTTGGTGCATAGAAACATTAAGAAGAAACTTAAATAAATGCAAAGGAAAGAAATTAGTTTACATGTAAGAAATAAAACACTCCAAAAGAAAAAATCTATATCTGATTTAACACAACAATTGCTCATAACAAGATTCAATAAATTATTTTAAGACATGAACATACCATAAAACATTAAGAAATTAACTCAAACCGTTCAAAATGTCTTACAACAAATTGTAACAAGTTTTCCGACCAAATCAAAAAACAGGATGTAGCACAGGGCACTAATATCATAAGATTTGTATGCAGCTCAAAGCTATTCTACTAATATCACCTAGTGGCACATTATGCAAATGTTGAATGTGCTAATACGTATATGAAGTACGGGAAAATGAGAAAACCCCTCTTTGATGTTGAATCATTAGTTGTTAAGATTCAAGATTTTGGATTTTTTTTTGGTTACTGATAAAAATTTGTTTCGATTAAATGTCAAAAAATGGGGTCACAAATCTCAGTACTAAGCTATTAAGGAACTCAATACATTTCATATTTACTGGTATTGAATTAATCCATCAACCATGCCAATCAATACAATTGACATGATACCCCATACCGTCCAATATATTGTATTTTCTCCAAATTTTGCTTCTTCGAAGGATGTGTCATGCTGATATTCATGCATAATGGACATATCAGTTGATATGGCATAATATTTTGAACCATGAGCGCAGAGTTGAAGATGCTCTTCCATCCTAGGATTAGAAGAAAAAGAAAAGGTAGGAATAGGAGACCACTTCTATGTAATACATGCCCTATTGACATCATTGGTATTCAAGTAAAAGAAAGAAATGCCAGATTTTTAAGGTAGCATAAATATTCTTTATCAATGGTAACAACTCTCTCCTTTCTCTCTCATTGGCACCCCTTCTGACCTTCAAAGGTGTTTCTTTGTAGAGTTTGTCATAATCCTAAGGGTTGTAAGTGAAGTTGGGCTAATGGTATGTTTACATTTGTTAGCCATTTTATACTTTTGCTGCATGTAAGGTTAGCCCTCTAATGGCAATATATTTACACACATGTTAGCAAACAACAAAACCTCGCAATTTGCACATCTATAAAATTTTCTCATAATTTTATGTGGAGATGTATGCCATATATTTTATTGTTTGACTTGCGTTAACTGATGCTCCATTAATACTACATTTTCCAATAATAATATAAAAATAGTATTCAACCATTAAAAGTAGTAATCAACCATCAATTTTTTATTATGTAACTTTACCTAATATCCTTTCAACATCAATAATGACATTTCAAAACTAGAGCATTTCATTTAAGTCCATTATTTACCTGACGAGCTTCAAGATTTGAAACTGCCATGGCTCCAACATATGGGAGACTTTCAATGACAGCATCTGCCAAATCCGAAATGAACGTAGGCTCACAATCTAGGGCAGGAACACGTCCCCATTTCTCTATACCGGACTTCAGAGCCAGCTCTTTGTACTCAACATCAATTTCTTCAAGGGTCTCGATGTGCTCACTGACAAAGCTGTGAAGCAACAACCAAAAGTGACAACACATGAGTTACAAGCTAGATAACCTAGAAAAGAATCATGTGGATTAAAAGACAAAGCATATACAGATGTTCAAGTCACAGCAACAACAGTAACAGAACACCTTATTGCAATTAGTTGGGTAGGCAACACAGATCTTGTTCCACCATTCCAAAAATCAAGAAATGATCGCTCAAGATCACTAAGATGATGTAATTAACAAATTTTTATATTGGCTGCCAACCTGGCACTACATTCCATCTGAACTTGAGATCACAATGACAAAACAAGCAGATTAAAAACGGCAGGCTAGTATCTAATTGCATCTCCATATTTCAATAACATCAAGAGAATTATGGTATGATCGAAGTATAGAAGTACCTAATAGGGACAGCAAGAATACTTTTTACTCCCTTTCTCCCAAGGTCAATGATCGTCTCATCAGTATAAGGTTTCAACCATTCCACAGGTCCAACTCTGCTCTGAAAAAAAATTTAGAACTCATTAAGCAAGACTATGATCAACCATGAAATGCACTGTAGACCATAACATAAGAAAAGAAATATTAAACCAATCAATTGTTAGTCTCAGTGAGCAAGAAGATTAGAAGAGACACTCACAGAACAACAAACTAAATTGACAAACAAGGAAGACTACCTGATAAGCAAGAGTATAGGCATTAATTATTCTTCTTTTCTCTAGCTCTTCCATGATCAAATCTACACATTCCTCCATCTCTGCTTTGTATGGATCACCAGCTTCTTCCACGTATGCAAGAGGCACTCCATGAGCACTAAAAAATATCATCACCTGTAATCCATTTCCCCAATTAAGTTTACCACAGAACAAAATATTGATATGATCAGTTACCATTCAATATATTAATAACTATTGTATGACAAATTTAGTAGTTTTTAGAATTTAAATAAAAAAGAAAAATGCACTGTTTGAGTACCATATGTCCAAAAGGCGACAAGCAAATGATGGTGATAAAAATTTTATCCCTCAATATAAGATAGTTATAAATATAATATACCACGGAGAAAATGATTTGATCAAAAACCAAAAATCTAATTCAGTAAAAAGCCCACTGAATAATAGCAAATTGTGTGGAAAAAAATGCAAAGCCCCTGAGATTTTCTGAAGATAAAACTTAAGGTACTCTGTTTTTGTAGAATAACATCAGATTGTGAATTAGACACATTTTTTTTTTCTTTGATCAGTAAATAAAGCTTGCATTATAAATAAGAATACAAAGAAAGAGTTACAGGTACACAAACAGTGTCCCAAGAATCCCCATCCTACTCTTAATAACCCTTTTACAATTCAGCAAATCGAGCGCAGTTCAAAAAGTCCTCTAACAGTATGTCTTTCACTGATAATTGTTTCCCAATCCAGCTATGGATCAGTCTCAAGACCCTCCTTTCCAGGTTATTCAACTTCTTTCTGAATCCTTAAAAATCCTGCAATTTCTCTTCCCCCATATGACCGAAGCTATAGGTGCCGGGATTGAATTCCGAATCAGTTCGCTGCATGACTTACCCTTCAACCAACCCCATGCCTCCAAAGCCTGCCTAAATGTCTCAGGTTGGGTCCAAACAATCTCCAGTCTTGTTAGAAGCAGATTCCAAAGTTTTGATGCTCCTGTGCAATGTAATAACAAATGTTCCACTGATTCCTCTTGCTGTTTACAACTTTACACATGATGCACCTGTTAGGAAGCTACCATCCTCTATTCTTTAAATGGTTTAACATAAGAATTTTATCTAGTGAAGCTGCCCACAAAAAGAATCCCACTTTGCTAGGGCAATCAGGTGCCCAGATTAATTTAGCGGCTTGAAATTTCATACCTGTGGATACCATTTCTTTGATCGCTGATTTAACTGAGGAGCCCGATTTCATTTTAGTCCAGATTCTCTTATCCTCTCCATGCCCCACCTGCATACTGTATAGCAGAACCATCATCTCTTCATATTATTTTACCTCCCAATCCAATAGAAGTCTCCTTAGACCCACAATCCACACAACTCCAGACCCATCAATGGACATGAATTAGACACCTTTAGAACAACAATAAAAGCAGTGAAGGAGAGTTTAGGCCAATTGACTTGGCTAATATTTTTAAGGATAATGACCACCTTATAGAGTGGTTGCATTACCCTGATGAGGTAGTTTCAGATGAGCATGATGAGTAAGGAAGGCCAATTAGGCCAAATAACTACCTAGTTAGCATATTTTTCCAATTTAATGAGAATGCTGGTATGAAAACTTAAGCGGCGCGACCGAGCCAACCTAATGTAAGCATTGAAAGAACAAATACTGAACAAGTACCAAGAGAAGGTGAGTCTGGGATTGGAATAAGTCAGAGCACGATCAATGTAGCTCATGACACAAAATTTGAGAGGATTATAAATAAACCAACTGGGAGGGGCAGTAGTGTTGGTAAATAATGATAATAATCGGGATGATGATGGAGATGATGGTGGGGAGTCTGGGAACCATTGGGATGAAGATGATGTTGATGATGATGATGACAACAATGATAGTAATGTCATCGTATGGATGGTAGTAGTGATGGAGCTTACCACAATGGGGGAGACAATGGTTCACCACATTCATGGGGTGTCAAAGATGAAGACAAGCCTAGAGGAGGCTTTATTTTGCTAAAGAGCGACTCTTTGATCATGCACTCAAGATTGATAATCATTTGTGTAGTCTACTTTATATTCATAGTGGGGATGCACTTTTTGTGTAAGGTATGTATTTTCATTTTCTTTATAATGGTAACTTGTCAATACTTATGTTTCATGTTGGATCATCTATATTATTACTTTAAGTAACTGACACATTTAAATGCATTTATGTTCATTTTGTAAGCTAAGTTCAAATATTATATATAGCTTGTTATTATATCTAATGAAGCTCTTCTTTGAGTTTCCATATGCATATGTGTTTGTAGGTTTGTTTTTTTATTTATTTATATAACTACATGATTTGTATGATGTGAAATGCATGTCAACTTTTTTTTTTTAGCTTATTTATGCATTTATGTGAGTTTGTATTATGTTTCCAATGTTTCCATAAATTTTTACAATGTTTCCACAGATATCAATACGTTACCCTTTTTTTTTAATGATCAAAAAAATTATCACTTTGTTAAAGGAACCCCTGCCTTACTATTTATAATGCATACTCCCCACAGCTTATAATGTTTTTTGCTTAATTCCTCATTGATTATGTTCTTTCCGAGTTTTAATATTACTTTTGCAACTGATATGTTCTTTCTTGCAGCCCATATAATTCAATTCCTTCTAAGGTGTGTATATTGCATCCATGTGAATCATTCAGGTAGACTGAAAGCCATTAAAAAGATCTTTTGGCTCATTCTCTAACCCAAAAGAGCCATCAGTGTTATCATGTACCATATCAAAAGCATTTTGTTTCCATGGATATCACCTTTTTTTGAATTATGTACCAAAATTTTCCTGTCAAAAGACTTTTTTTTTTTACTTTTTTAAAACTAGTGTGTATAAACAAATAGCTACTTTTTCTTCATTCCTCAATACCTTTCCAATTCCTTATAGTATATGATCGTATATCCCCTTCTGATTCCTCCATACACAGTTGATGCCGTTAAATTTGATTTTAAGGACAAAGGTGGTATATATTTTCTTCCAATGGAATTGTAGGTGTATTTTAGGCCACTGAGAAAGAATCCTACCATCCACACCCCTTGCTAAGATTCTGAGCATACCATTCATGCCCTTTGCTAAGAGTCTGAGTCTTGTATATCAAATCCAAGTGATGCTTCAACTTTATCTCCTACTAACATTGATGATATTGGTCTTCCAATTACAATTTGAGACACAGTTTGCTAGTGCACGCATCACCCTTCTTCAAAGTTGTCTCATATTGTTCCTTTTATCCATCTCATCATTTGTTACTTCATTGTATTCTATTTATAACTCTCGTAGTGTTTCTGATGCTCTTTCACATTCAAATGAATAGATGAATGTGCAGAAAGATGCACGCCATTAAAATAATATAACAAGAGCTTTGGTTGATATTCCCTATGAAATAAGCCATAGTGTAAATGGGTATTTACAAGGGTGCTTATGGATTAGTGGAAAGGTAAAAAGAAAGCCTTGCAGCAAAAATGGTTCCCAAAGACTTGTATGATCAAACCTTGAGAGATCTTTCCCCAGATACCATGATAAACTCTTGCTCTACTTCCCCTTGATTCTAATGAGGATTAGCTGATTCTACATTTTGGAGTTAATATTACCTTCTTACACAACAACTTGGAGGAAGAAGTCTATATGACAATGTCTATCAGATTCATGTGTTTGTCAACTTGAAGGAAAGTGTACATGTTGAAGAAAGTTCTATATACATTGAAAAAATTGTCAAGTGCCTGGTTTGAAAGGTTTAGACACATAATGCAGAATAATAGGCATATTTTAGTGTGGTAAAAAACGTCGATACTCATTTATTCTCTGGTTGGCTGTTCATCATAGACTCCTCACTATGAGTATTCTTGCTTCACTGAACCTGATCTCTGACGCTAGTTGTGTTTTTTCCAAGCAAATGTTGAAACAATGGATCACCTTCTTGCTACATGCCCATTCTCCAAAAGTGTGGACTGAGGTATTCAAGGCAAAGGTTCATACATATGCTAGTAGGAGCTGGAATGATATTCTGGAATGGAGCATAAAAAACACATTGATGGCTAACGGTAATCATGATACCAATAAAGGCTTCATAGCAGCCACAGTATACCACATTTGGTTGGACCATAATAGGCGAATTTTTCAAGGTAGGTCCAGTTTGGCTACAGAGATGTTCAAAGGAATTTGTGGGGACATCACTATGAGGCATAGTGTTACTGCCTAAGATGGTATGCAGATTTTTGTATGGATAACAGGTTTATGACTTGTTTAGTTACAGGCTTATAGCTGTAGTTTCTACTATGGCTTAGCATTTTGGCTCAATCTTTCATGTAAATTTTGTTTCAAATCAATACAAACTACACTTAGGTACCGTTTGGTAACGCTTTTCAGAAGTGTTTTTTTGCTTTTGAAAGCAAAAGTGCGGTTTAGTTATGCACACATGAAGCAATTTATAAAAAACAAAAGAAGCATAGAAATGTTGCTTCTCACTTTAACCATAAATTTGCTTTCTTGCTTCTAAAACCCTCGACACAAAACTAGAATAGGAAAAAATTGACCCATCATGTCCAATCCAACCCGAATAAACTGGTTCACATTGACCTGTATAATAGTTGGGTCGGCTTCGAGTTGGGGATTTAGTAACCCATTCGTATTCGGGTCAACTTGAATCTAGCCCGATAATGATCCGCTTAACCCGATAATGACCTGATGACCTGTTTAACACGATAATGACCCGTTTAACCTGATAATGATCCGCTTAACCCAATAATGATCCGTTCAAATCGATAATGATCCGTTTAACACAATAATGGCCCGTTTAACACAATAATAGCCCACTTAACCTAATAATGACTCGTTTAACCCGATAATGACCCATTTAATCCAATAATGATCCGTTTAACTCGATAATGGCCAGTTTAACTCGATAATGACCCATTTAACCCTAAATTGTATCACTAATTCACGTTATTTTCTATTGGTGTATTTTTTTATAATTAAAAAATAAAAAATTTTAATCGGGTTTGTGGGTTGAACCCGATTATTGGTGAGTTGGGTTTCGTTTTGGGTTTTCCCAACCCACCAATATACGTCAAGTATATTTTTAAGTAGAATGCATGAACTGTTTACAGTAGTTTTATATGATAGCATAAAAACAATTTATATGCTACTGTAGTTACCAAACATGCTTTTTTGCTTCTTAGCAGTAAAGTAAAAGTTTACCAAACAGCTTTGTTTCAACAAAAGATCTTCTAAAAAGCATAAAAGTACTTTCTTACTCTCCAAAAAAAATAACACGTTGCTTATGAAGAATAATCAAGGATAGATTGCAAAACTAAATTTGTCATTCAATGATATTATAATAACTTGTAATGATCGGGATGAAATGACGAAGTTAAAACATCACCTTGATAAAGAATTCAAAGTCGAAGAGTTCGAGCATCTAAAAAAATCCCTTGGGATTGAGGTCACAAGATCCAAAAAGTATACATTTATCTCCCAAAAGAAGCATTTGCTTGACTTGGAAAATAAAAAAGGTATGATTGAATATAAATCCATTAATACACCAATTAGACAAATTCATTAAGTCAGTGAATAGACAATGGACAAAAAGATTATTCACCAACTGCAGATCTTTCATGAACAGAAGATATTTATTAGGGGTAATCAATCGTCAAGCTCTAGGAATTTTTCCAATTCCACCCAAATAAAAAAAGAAACCTTTTCAGGGATCAATTATTCCAAATCAATCTGTTAAGAGGAAAATAAATTCCAGAAGGTAAGAAGGAAAAGGACTTGACTTTAAATTGACCTTTCCATATCTTATCAAGCTCCAATTCCAATGTGGAAACCAAATAAACCTGTGCAAGCAAATTGACTTCCCAATCATTCAACAATACCTAGAATCAAGGTTCACCATGCCAGTTTCAGCTTCATTTCAGTGCTGGTTCCTGTGCCATTTCGATGAAACTTCACTGGCACACACTGGTGACAGTGAATTTTCGTGCCATTGTGCCAAGAAATTCAAAAAAAATTAAAAACCAAATATAAATTATAAAAACATATAAAAGTTTTTAAAATTTAAAACTTATCATCAAAATAATGTATTATGTAAATATAAACATCAATTATTTAATTCGATCATTATATAATTTTCTAAAATTTTTTTCAATTCAAAAATTTTACTTGTATTATAGATAATATCTATAATTTTAAATTTATTTTTACATATATCAAAATTGTATATTAATATTATTTTATGTTTAAGTCTTTATATGTATATTTTATACATTTTAAAAGAATGAAAACAAGGCATAAGCCGTTCATTTTTTAAAAGAAATGAAGGGCATAAGCCCTTCGTTCTTGACAGCAGCTGACGCCGGAAGCTGTCATCACTCTCAACAAGGGCTAGAGAAGAGAAGGGCAACGAGTGATCAGGTAAGCGCCACCACTTCCTCCCTCCCTCTCTCTCTCTCTCTTCTTTTCTTTTTTCGTTCTCAACAGCCGATAAAAGCCAAGGAGCTCTCATTCACTCTCGACGGAGCCCGAGAAGAAGAAGGCCACCAGCAATCAGGTACATGCCGATGCCCCCTCCTTTCTCTCTCTGCTCTCTCCCCCTCTTTATCCCTCATTCTCTCTCTCTTATTCCCTTCTGTTTTATTTTTCTAAGCAAAGAGAAGGATGACAGTATGCCCCCGGCTCGTCATCGCCCTTCTCCCTCTCTTTCTCCCCTCTGCTAATTTTCTCTGTTTTCACAGATTCTGCATGACACACCGCGTATGCAGTGCAGAATCAAAACAGCACAAGGCGATATTTCGCCTATGCCGGTCAAAACAGGTAGGTATTTAATGGTACACTGAAAACATGTGTTTTGCCGTCGGCACGGTGCACCTTTCCCAGAATAATAATCTCCAATCAGATAAGGAACTCCCTTCTCAAGATATTTCCAACCCAAAGTTTCCAATCCAAAACAATAAATCAAATCCAATGTTATCCAGTGATACTCAAACGGACCCTAACTAGAGGAAAATCAATATCTGAACTAATATATAATGGATACATATTATGCATGTTACATAGGAAAAAATAATTTCACAAGGAAAGGAAGATGATGCATGTGGAAGCAAGGAACAGACAGATCTAAATAAGTGATAAAATTGCTATACCTCTTTAGGGCTTTCAAAAATTTTTAACTCTTTTTCAATTAAATTTGCCATGGCCTTGATATATCCTTCTCGCTGGTACCAGGAAGGAATGACAGTGTGCTGCATATTAACCAGATATTCGTCCTCCCTAAAAATTCAGCATAAGATAAGGTCAGAGAAAATTTCAGCTAATGTGTTGTTTGGTGCATCACAATACAATAACAACATATCTTCATTCATCACCGGAATATCCTCTCCAATAGCCGAAGGCTTGAACCACTAGTTGATATTGAGAATTGTGGGTACAAGGGAAGCACAACAAGCTTTGTAATTCCATCCCTTTTAATCTACAAAAAGCACCTTGTAAACAGTAAGATAGCTTGAAAACAAAAATGTTCAAAATAAATGTATAAAAGATTTGCTGGTGCATCCATGTTTAAATATTTTTATTTTTTATTTTTGATGAAAGATACTAACTCATTAAAATACAGATTAGAAAAAGTAACAGAACCACAAATAATGTACCCCTCACTGAAACCATGAAGTACTATCCCACCATACATAGAGGAAAACCAGTAAATGACTCAGACAACCATCCCTACAAAAATACATGATCTCTCAATAAAATGGTAAAACTTACGACAAGGTTGAGTGAGATATTCAAACCATCAAGCATGGACCAACCCTTCCCCCACAGATGTACCAGCCACTACTCAATTTCACATGAGATATGTGATAGTACAAACTACAAACTCCGGCTTGAGGACCAGCCAAGATGCATCATGCACATGTCAGCCTGATAGACTCATAGACCTCCTCCCAAACAGAGGAAATCCTATAAAATATCCTTCTATTCCTCTCCCTTCCACACTAACCAAATGAGTACAATGGATTGAATACTGGATTAACTTCTCATCTTCCCAAAGTGAATCTCCATTGCTCAAATAAATCATTCAAGGTGGCAGGCACACACCAAGAAGCATTGGACAACCACAAAAATGCCATCCATAACCTGTATGAATGCTCAGAACGCAAAAAAGAAGAGGTATCTACCAACCCACCATGCTTCAGGCACATGGACACCAGTGAGGAGACAATGCTGTATCACACATTGATGAGCATAAAGGATTGCATCCATGTTCAATTTTGCAACAAGCGATACAAATTCAAATAACATTCTATACCTTATGTTTTCTTTAAAACATTATTATTTCAACCCCTCATGAGTATAATTTTGTAAGCTGATTTTACAAAACAGCAACTCAAAATATCAGATAACATTTTGAGGAAACAACTTGGTTTGATGGTTCATAACTTGTAAACTATTACTTATGTTGATACTCTAACATTATGAATTAGAATATATTCATCATAGAAGTACAGACATACAAATGTAGAACAGATAGGGTGGAAAACCCAGATCAACCTATGAGGCAAAATTGGCCTAGCCTGGCCTGAATGTTTGGTCTTGGACCAAAAGGGAAATGTATATTGATTCAGAAGGCAAAAACCTTAAGAATGTAAATTGAGTGGGCAATGCATGGGCTTCGCCATCTGTGCTGTGTCATGGTCCAGCAGCTTCCCTGCATCCCAAAGAGGGCCTGGTACAGGGTTGGTTGTTTACATTCTAGGCTAAAAACTTAAGACTGTCAATTGAGTATACCTGGCATGGAATTTGATCATTTGGTCATTTATATTCCAGCAAAGTCCAGCTCCCTCGATAAAATTAAGTGGACTTCATATGGGCTTCATCACTTGGTTGTTTACATTCCGTCATGGTTCAGCCACTTGCATCAAATTCACCCATATCAAGCCAAATGGAAAAGCCTAATGGTATATAACTTATGATTGGTGTGCGTGTGTGTACAACCTCTTTTACTCTCTGTATACTCTATCTCCTTTCATTTGGAATCCAGATAGTTGTCATCTCTCCCTCTCTCTCTCTCTCTCCCAAAAAAAAAGGCTATTTGACATGCACAAATAACTTAGTAAAGCAAGCAACAAAAAGTAAATAAACAAATAAAACCCATCCCTACCTCCAATGATAACAACCTCTCTCACAGACATACAAAAGCATAAGGCCCACCAGCAAAGAAATCATCCATATCCGTGCTTTCCATTCTCAAATATGACATCAGCAATGTGTACCACTAGAACTATGAAGGAGAGCTTATTGGGTATTCATCAATTTAAGTATATTATTCCATGGATACTGCTCAAACTTCCTTGATATTTTCAAGTACTGCTGGAATCTTTGGTAGTGGTCACAATTACTTCATGGAAATAAAATCAGAAAAGCCTTATCAATGAATTATATCAAATCAACCATTACTTCAAACAATGCAGAAGGCAACCATTTATTGAGGACATATTTAGCACGGTGTCAAATCACACATCCAACACACTGAAACTAAGGACAATACTTCGATTTTGAATTGAATCAGTTGGATTTTGGAACAAGAAGCATCATATAAAATGAGAATAACATAGAAATATACAAAGTCAGAACAATTATAATACTTTGCAGCAATAATGGAATTATAACAAATTTATTTCCAAAATGTTTGACAAAAACTATTTTAAGGGACTCTACTTTGGCAAGGAAAACCTAGATCCACAGCTACAATGTTGAAAGAAGTCGATATGCTAATAAAATGGAAAAGATCATGCATCACACAAAATAAACTAGAATGCAACATGCTACACCCCCCACCCACCAACAACACACCAAAAGACAAAACAACTTGTCCCAAAAAAACAACAAACACACAACAAATAAAATTTAAAATCATAACAATAACAACAATTAAAATAGTAGTAATAATAATAAAGGGTAACTTACATTATACATGGGGGTTATGCAATCCAAGAGCAAAAGGAATTTTAGTGCACACAACATGTTATGCAACACTAGTGATCACAATGTTGTTAAAGCACAAAATTTAGGAAATTACAATATGTTGTTACAATATGCTGTTACGTATTATAACAACATGATATGGTGCACACAATATGTTTTTACGCATTCTTATTAAAATTTAGCAAAAAATATTTCAGTAAAACCATTTTGCTGTTCCATATTCCTTGCAATTACAAAAATTTACAAGAGATTTTTAAAGTTGCACAAGCTAACGTATGGCATGCAAAAAGTTTCAGGATCAGATAGATCGCCTCTATGAAATATTTTGTTTGCTAAAACTTCTTTTTCCAAGTAAACACGGTATACAGAACCACCAAATGAGCTATAATGACTTGTGCAAACTGGGATACAACTTAATGTGGTGATTGGCATGATGCCAACATAATATATACCACTTAAATGACGGGTCCCTTATGAATGCTTGTTGACCTAACAGCACAGAAATTCTACAGGAAGGAAATTGCATAGCATTCACCAAGGGGAACTTCTCCCATGAATGCATAGAGACACGGTGACTTGGTTTTGTCTTGTTACATTGTTAAAATGATGAGTCTAAATAATATGTTAAACCCTACAGTTGCAGCTGGTTTGAGTACCTGCTCGATAGCTTCTTCAGTGAAAGGATGCCAATAACGCATTCCAACATACACCTTTGCTGGAACATTCTTGGCACAAAGTGACTTCCTCAACTCTTCAGCCTGTATGGAAAAGGACAAGTCCAAAAGGGAAAATTGCATAAATTTCAATTATCACATAATTCACTTAGCATGGTAAAGAAGTCACAATCACGAAACACTGAGTATTATATTTATTCAAGTATTCATCATAAAAGGAATGAAAATTACTTGTTAGCTTATTCATGAAAAGAAATTAAGATGAAGATTGCATAGTTTTCAATCATTAGACAATACACTTAGCATGGTAAAGACTCCATGATAATGAGGAACTGAATGTCATGTATCTCCAAGGATTCATCATAATAGGAATGAAAATTATAAATTACTAATTTATTATTTAAAATAAATTAAGAAAAAATTATGGAGACGTGGAAAATACTTCTCAAAATTAAGAAGATGGTAATACAGAAGGAGACAGAAATAAGGGTTTCTAGTGAACACACCAACAGTATAGAATCATACATAACCCTGGTAATGATGGGCCTATTTACCCTTTCGTCATTTCATTATGATTATTATACCTTCATTAATAAAGATAATTAATAAATATTATAAAGTATATTTATAAATTTTCTTGTTTAAGTATCCACTGGAATTGATTCAATTTTGACACACTAAAGATCATATTGACATATTATAAAGTTTCCATTAGGACTATCATTAGGTGTGATCTGGTGTGATGACAAAAACCTTAGGCTGCTTGGTTAAATGAAGTGCTCAAATCTAAGAACAACCACTTTGTGCACAAACACCAAAGGTTAGTTTATTTCAAGTCCACTCCACAACCCCGTGCCACCCGGCTATGCCCTACTCCCGCGCCTGAGCAGGCCGAGGACTTGCTTTGGAAGGACCTAGACCAGCTTACAGTCCTTTTTACCAACATTAAAAATGTACATAAGCATGCTGATAGCATTAGCATCATGTATGAGTCATGACCACCAAAACAAGTTATCATGGCCCATCATCAGTGGACAAAGTCACCATCGCTTTAGCCAATTTTTTGGTTTTATTAATGGATTTTCTCCTTTCATGCCAGAGGTCTGCAAAAATTATCCTGTTTCACTTTCCCTTTCATTTTTTTTGACAAATAATCCGAGGAAAAATATTAAAACTAGAAAGAGAGGGAATTACAAAAAAAACCCATGAGAAATGGATGTGCGGTCTACCACAATGAGAAACAAAATGATAACAAAAAGTCATAGACAACAGAAGAATAGCCATATTCAGAAAGTACCTTTTTTTTTTAATCGGTAAATAAGGTATTGTATTGTATCAATAAAAGGTTAAAAAGGATAAAGAGATTACAGGTACACAAACCGCGCACCAACATCCACCCAACTCAGGCCTATTAGAATCCCTATAAATCTGTAAATTGAGCACAATATAACAAGCTTTCTAATGTTACATTTCCTAGTGAAGGTTGATCCGATAACCAGCTGTGAATTAACCTCAACACCCTTCTTTCCAAAATTGACTGACTCCTCTCTGAATCTTTGAATATTCTACGATTTCTTTCCGCCCCATCAGACCCACAATATAGCTGCCGGAGCTGCATTCCATATTAGGCCCCTACAAGACTTGCCATTCGATCTTCCCCACGCCTCCAACACATTCCTGAAATTTCCAGGTTGAGCCCAATGAATCTCCATTCTTGCCATCATCAAGTTCCATAGTCTTCTAGCTTCTTTACAATGCACAAGAAGGTGATCCACTGTTTCTTCTGCCTCCTTACACATTACACACCTATTTGGCAATTGCCAACCTCTACTTTTCAAATGGTTGACCATTAAAATTTTATTGAGAGTTGCCGCCCAAAGGAAGAATGCTACTTTACTTGGAGTAACAGGTACCCAAATCATTCTAGCCGCCTGGAATTCCATACCTGAAGCAATCAGTTCTTTATAAGCTGCACTAACCGTAAAGTTCCCTGTCTTCCCCTTGACCCAAATTCTAGTGTCTTCCTCCTGTCCAACCTGAATGTTATGTAGCATATTCATCATCTCTTCATACTCACTTACCTCCCAGTCAAATAAAAGTTTTCTCATCTCCACAAACCACACAGTGCCAACCATACTTGTGGATACATTCTCGCTAACTGAAGCATTCTTATTTCTGCATATATTGAAGATTCTAGGGAATCTATCCTTTAAGCTTTGGTTTCCGCACCAGATATCATCCCAAAGCCGTATCTTAACTCCATTACCTACTAAAAATATGTCAGTACATGAGAATGACCTGAACTCCTTTCTTATGCACACCCATGTTGATGCAAGAACAAAAATATCCTCAAGAATCCTCTACTTTTGATGACCTTTGCATCAAAAAAATCAGACCATTTCAAGCTTTCCAAATAATCCAAACAGTCACCAAAAAAAAAAGGCCACAGAATGTAGCAGCTCGCTACTTTATTGAAGAATGGAAACCTCCATTGTTGAAACCAGTATTTTCAGTTTTGCGATTTTAACAGGCTAGCGGCACGTTTCGCAGCTGAAATGCCTCCTATAATTATTTGTATGAAAATTATTTGTCATGAAAATTAATTAAAAATACGGGAAAATATAAAAAAAAATACAACAAATAATGTTATAAATAGTAAAAATTACTATGAAATGAATGCCACCTATAATTATTTATAATTATTTGTATGAAAATTATTTTTTTAATTATTTGTCACGAAAATATTAAAAATAGGTAAAATTACTACAAAATACAACAAATAATGTTATAAATTAGTAAAAATTACTATGAATGCTAACTGTAATTATTTGAATGAAAATTATTTTTTTTAATTCTTTATCACGAATATTAATTGAAAATTGGGAAAAATATTAAAAAATACAACAAATAATGTTATAAATTAGTAAAAATTACTACATGATAATAAATGCCACCTATAATTATTTGGATGAAAATCAATTGTTTATAATTATTTGTCACAAATATTAATTAAAAATACAATAAATAATCTTATAAACTAATCTAAATTTATTTAAAAATCTGAAAAATATATAAGAATAACAATAAGAAATTATGTTTATGATGCCTTATTAATTTGTTTTGTACTATATCTAATATTATAAGTTTGTTTTGTAACTAAGCTGTTGTTGGTATTTTATTTGTTCGTTGTGAAGGTGATTGTTGATTGTTGTGGTTGTTACTTACTGCATTGATCTGGTATAGTTTCTGGTTCTAGCACTGGCAGTGGAGGTGACCAATAGGGTCGTAGGCAGGTAGATATTGGCTGGAAGCACTGTAAAAAGGTGGATGGGGACAGAAATAAAACAGAATGCAATTATTGTGGCCAGAAATTTAAGGGTGGTAGGATTTCACACCTGAAGCAACACCTAGCACATGGCTACAAAAACGTAGTAAACTGTCCAAGAATACCTCCAAAAGTAAAAAAGCAAATGCAAGAACATCTACATGTAGGGACGACTGGCCGCCAGGAGAAGAGGGCCATAGAGCATGAGATCAGATGCAAGCTAGGGGAGCCTGTACGACCACCTGCTAAGGCTGAAGATTCAGACAATGACATTGTCTACCCCACTGATATGGTGACTGAGGCAGAGAGGGCCGCATTTCGAGCCAGTGTTCGAGATTCTTTACAGGATGAGTACAAGAGGAAGGAGAGGGGTGGTTACTCTGGAGGTGATCATAGTACTCGTGCTGGAGGTTCAAGGCATAGGGCTGAGCCTGACTTAGGGCGGACACAGAGTACGAGGATTCCGGACTACCTTACAGAGCCCTCGTTATATCGTTCTTCTGGATCGAGGCAGAAAATACTTAAGGATTTTTGGAGCAAGGGATCACTAAATGAGAGAATAGGAAAGTTCATATCGAAGTTCTTCATCTTTAATCACATCCAAGCAAATGCAACGGCATCTCCTCACTTCAAGAACATGGTTGACACTATTCAGGAGGCGAGTCCAGGAGTGTAGCCGCCTACTCCCCGTGACATTATGGGCAGATATCTGGATGAAGAAGAGAGGGAGATGAGAGATTTTATTACATCCCTACAACCTCATTAGGATCAGTTCGGGGTGATTATAATATGTGATGGTTGGACAGGTCCTACTAGACTGTCCATCATCAACTTCATGGTATATTGTAAAGGGAAGGTCACTATTCTTGAAGTCAATGGATGCATCAAATAAAATCAAGGATGCGGACTATATAACAGGGCTACTTGAGAGGATCATAGCTGATGTCAGTACACAGTATATGGTCCAGATTGTCACAGATAATGGAAGTAACTAAAAGAAGGCTGAGCAGATCATACAGCAAAAGTATAGTTTATATTGGACGCCATGTGCAGTGCATTGCATCGACTTGATGTTGGAGGCGATTGCAAAGAGAAGCATTGTAGTCAGTGTTTTATAAGATGCCCGAGTCCTGACGACATTTGTCTACAACCACAACTTCGTACTAGCAAAGATGAGAGAGATATGTAGTAGAGACATAGTTCGGCCGGGTATTACCAAATTCGGCATGAACTACATTGCCCTAGAGAGTCTTTTGAAGCATCAGGCAGGATTGAGGACACTTTTTACTAGTGAGGATTGGTGTAGTTGCTCTCATAGCAACACGGCAACGGGCAGTAAAGTCGAGGACATTGTATTGTTTAGTAAATTTTGGGATGATGTCCGAGACATTGTGGGATATTTGGAGCCTATATACTATATATTGAGGATTGTTGATACGGATGCCTATCCCATGATAGGGTCCATATATGAGTGCATGAGAATCATGAAGGCCCAGATTGAAGATGTAGTACCTCGGTCATACAAATGGGTGCACAAGATTATTAATGCAAGATGAACCAAGACTTTATTGCATCACTTACATTTAACTGGTAAGTACGAATAAAATTATGTTTTTTTACATTTATATTATAGTTTGTCAATTGTCATTATACTAAAATTTCCCTTTCATATAGCACACTATCTGAACCCCAAGTATCACTACAAGCACCAGCTTGGCACGAATCCTAAACTGTGTAGCACAGTGCATCAGGTATTTATGAAATTGGATCCTAATTTGGTTGTAGCTAACCGGTTCGGAAATGAAGTAGGATTAGGAATAGGATACTTGTTAAATATAAGTCTTCACTGTAATGACATTTTATTAAATAATAAATACTAACATTTAAGTTTGGTTTTCCCATTTGATAATGTTTAGAGATGCGTTGGAGTCATTCAGATCAATCATAGCAATTGCATTGAGGGACACGATGATGCCGTGTAAGTAACTTCATAACAAATAATGTCATTAGCCTTTATACACTTCTATTTTGATATTTTCTAATAAACTATTATTCTTTTCGCGGATCACAAGTGAATGGTGGGCAATGTACGGGTACGATGCGCCTACTTTGCGCAAGTTAGCTGCTAGGGTCCTAGCTCAGATATCTTCTTCTGCATGTGAGCGGAATTTGAGCACATTTTCTCGTATTCATATGAAGCAGAGGAACAGATTGGCGTCCACAAGATTGCAAAAGCTCGTATTTTGTCACTATAATATGAAGCTACAGACGAAGCAACTAGAGATTGAGCATCGTACTACGCCCATCAGGGATCCTCTAGAGGTATTATTCAGCAATGAGATTCACGAGGAGGATCCATTTTCAGAGTAGGTTAGATGTACTGCTGAGATGGATCAGCCCAATGGTGGACCTAGCCCAGTCATCGCCCGTGTAGCTACAGATATGGGCATAAAATGTCGATGTTGTCATGGAGGAAGAAAGGGGGGAGGACAGCGGAGACTTATTCAATCGAAAAGTTCCAGCCTCATCCTCACGAGCAGCCCCAACTTCATCCTCACAAGCACATGATGATGAATCATCTAATGATGATGATGGTGATGATAGTAATGAATCAGATGATGACGACGATGATGGAGGAGATGATGATGCCCAAGGCGGTGTTGCTGGAGGTAGTGCCCCAGGTTTGAGTCCGTTCACTGGAGAGGCAGGATACGATCATGCCATGCAGGACCGAAACCATGGAGTCAGAAGGGACACTATTACAAATGCGACACCAACATTGACATTTCGGAGGAGGGACAAAGGAAAGCAGCAGCAGCAACATACCGGTGTGCACGACGAGGAGCCTGGCCCAGCAGAGTCGTCAGACACCGGTAGCTATGGGTCCTATGGATATCCTGGCTTACAGCATATGCAGACCACTGATCCTTTTGGGATATTTCCAGTGAACCCATATCCATATGGATACTACTCCGCACCACGTGGAGTGATGCCCGTTGGATACGGCATTGTTGCTTATCCTCCACTATCACTAGCACCGCTTCAACCCGAGCAAGAGTCAAATACAGAGCCAGATAGCTTGTGCAGTTATTATCCTGACTTTCCTCCTGTTGGTATTATTGGACACATGTCTCAGGAGTAGTATGAATACCATGTTAGGTTGTTCAAGAAAGAGTACATGTATCGCATGTCATGAAAGCGCTTTTACCACTACATCGGGGAGCAAGTAGGGTTTAAGCCTCCCATGCTCCAATCAGGTCGCCACTCCTTCCATTCTTGATGGTATGATTATTATATGAATTGAATACTATGTTTGTTATTGTTTGCATCATTATTAGTTGTCAACTTGGCAGTTGCCACTTGCCACTTACCCTTTAGTTTTATTATATTACTAATGAGTATGCATGATATTAGTATACTATTAAGTATTACCATTAATTTACTGATTATTTGCACATGTGCTTATATTATTCATGTATTATAAACTTCTAATCATCTTATTTATCAATAGAATTTTGATTTTAAGCAACAAAAACCAAAAAAAAAAAAATTCATTTCAGTTGAAATTTCGCGGCATGCATCAGCATGCTAATGAAATTTCAATCTAATGAAATTTCCATCGAAACTTGGCAAACGCTGTTTTTACAGCGTTTGGACGACAAATCGTCGGCATGCCGCCCGCATGCCGTTTTTTTCAACCATCGGCACGCCCAGCGGCACCGAAACTCAAAACCTTGGTTGAAACATGTTGGTTAGGCTCTTTGGAAAAACCCAACTAGCACTAATCATCCCCAAAGAGAATACCAAGTGGACCGCCCAAGCTCACAATGGAACAGCAGATGATTTACAGATTTTGTCTTTAGCCAAATTACACACACATTCAGAGAGAGTGTTAAAGATTTCCTCTGCTTTTGAAGATTTTCAAGGGTATTCATGCCATTGTGAAGCAGCCCACAGAAAAGCTTTAACTCTCGGAAGGGCTGCCTTGGCTGGGGCACTCCAAAGGAAAGATGGGGAAAAGGTGACAACTCATACATGAGACAATGACTCAAGTGAGAGAAAAATGATCAGTGGTAAACAAACAATGAGGAAATAGAGACCAAGATTGGAGACTGGGCTAGGAGGGATTAAGGAAATCACTTAAAAGCTCCTCAAAACAATGAATTAAGCTCCTCCATTTCAGATGTACGAAGATCATACCAAAAGCACAAGGAGGAACCCAAACAGATTTTGACTTCCACCAAAGGAAGAAGGAAGAAGCACGAGATGGCTTCCTAGGGACTAGAACCTAGAATATTAGCCCTTAGGGTAAACCTCTCATCCATTTTGATGAACACCATATTTCCTCATGCTTATTTTTTGTCACAAAGACTCTTATTCCTCATCAAACCTCCACAACCACTTTCTAGAAGGTTGAATTCTCAAGGTTGATGTTTCACAACCCCAAGCCCCCTTGTTCTTTACTCCAACACACCTTTCTCCATCAAACTAAGTGATCTTTTCTACCAAACCTCCTTCCCTCAAAAATCTCATTGCAACTTCTCCAAAACCCTATTCACCTTTTTTGGTACCATGAAGATGGACAAGAACTAGACCGGAAGGTTCATTGGGGAAGCCTTAATAAGGGTAATCCTTCCCCCTAATGAGCGGTACTTCTTTTGCCAAAGGGCGAGTTTCCGCCTAGTTTACTCCGCCCCAAGATCCCAAAAAGCTACCCACAGAAAGGCGTACCCCTATAGGGAGACCAAGATATGAGATGGGCCATTATTGAAATGTGCAACCCATAACCCAAGTACGCTCTACTAACACTTGCCTCCCTATATCAATCCCCAACAAGCAACTCTTATCCAAATTCACTTTGAGGCCCAATAACATTTCAAAGCTTCTCAAGAGATACTTAGACCAAGAAACTTGATCTCTAAAGTTTTCTAACAAAAGAATAATAAAATCTAAGAGTAAAAATAGCACACTAAAATCCTAGGCCGACCAACTTGGAAGCTTTTAATTAGACCTGCATCCTCTCCAATAGTAAAAAAGCCACTAAAGACGTTATTAAACAAAGTCAACAGAAAAGGGGAGAGCAGATCACCTTGGGCCACCGGAAGAAAGGAAAAAACCAGCTACACTACCATTTACAATGAAAGAGAAATGTACATTCAGCACGCAGCCTCCTATCCAAGTCATCTATTCCCCAAACTCTTTCCAATGTACAACAGATTTAAAAACCCCAATCAACTATATCATATGCATTCTCCAAATCAAGCTTGCAAACTAGACCCTGCCTACCAAACCTAGTATACTCCACGCTCTCATTTGCCACCAGAACACTATCCAAGATCTGTTTGACTTTAACAAATACAAACCTTGGACAACTATATAATTTAATCATTTATTATTTAAAGATGATATATGCTTTCCCCTTTCATCCTGCATATCGCTTAGATGTTTATGACCTTTTACAACTAGAGATTGACAGTAGCAGCCAGATTAACCTCATACCAAAACAAGACAAAGCCGAAATACAGTGTCGGATTCTTATGTTGAGCTTTTATGTACGTTCTTTCATGCATTCTTTTCATGATTTAAAGTCTGTCATGCAACCCAAACATCAAGATTATAATTTGTCAAGTTTTTGAAACCTAGTTCACCAAATTGGTGGTCATTGATTAGAATTGCTCCATCGTTCTACCTCTCTCAAATTATCCAAGATTTATGGCTGTGTTTTATAACTATCAAGGTGATGATAGGAACCATATTTTGGTGTGATGGTAAAAACCTCAGACAGCCAAAGAAAATAACACAGGCCCGACCTTAAGCACAACCACAATTATAAAAATGCCAAAGATTAGGTCCGTTGCCATTTCACCTGTCCCACGACCTTGCTTGGCAGGATCTACACCACATTATGGTCTTGCTACCAAGGCAACAACTATGTGTTGCTATGACCGTTGAATTTCTGTATTGTCAGAAACTATTCAGCAGTTCCAAGTTACATTAGGGCCGTTACACACATAAATATCTGAATTGAAAACTCCATATCATAAGTTAATAAGGTAAATTGGTTGGTATGTAATTTTGAAAATGGTTAAATTTTCATAGATCTTAATTCCTGCTCTAGAACAGGAAAATAAAATGAGAATTTAATGCTAATGTCATGGCCCCTCAATTCTACGTATCTTGAACTCTCGAAAGAAAAGGAAATTTGAGACTTGATTTCTCATACTTAGCTAAGAATATTAAACAAATGCATCAACTATGAGAGGGAATCTCTCACCTTTCTCAGTGTAGAAAACTTTGAAAATTACCATGCTACTTTGTTCGGTATGTAGGAAGAATTAAACCTTTGAAAATAAAATCTTCAGAGGAAAGGTATTGAGAATGTATTAAATCTCCTTCATTCAGAGTTCATCGGGTCGAGTGGTGAGCCTGTAAGTATCGTTGTAGCTTGATACTTTCATGGAGTTCAAAGAGTACTGTGATAGAGAGTGTTGCAGACCTAGGGAATTTAAGAATGTTCAACTAGTTTCTTCATTATAATAAGGGAGAAAATATGAGCAAGTCCAGGGTCAGGACTGAATTTGCCTTCTTCTAACTGAAAGTAATTTCATGAAACATCACAATGCTGGATGATGCATTCAAAAAAGGCCTGTTTGAGACCTATGAGTTAAGGGGACAATCGATCAGAACTTGATTTGGCATATATGTGGGGCAACATTTGGCATTTTTTTCCTATATCCCTGATAAAGTGGATCATTTAACGTAACAAGGTTGGATGGTCCCAAATTTATGCATATTATGTGAGAGAAACGAAGACACCGTCACCTAGAAGTTATTTCATTGTTGGAAGTGTAGTGATCTGTCATTGACAAACTTTAGTGTTCTTGAAACATGGAATCTACTCAAAAAAATAAAAGCTGGAATTTGTTAGGGTTATTCCACCTTCATTATACAATAAGTCATTACATGTAAAGAAAACAATCTTAAACACCCCATAGTATTGGTCTTGGGTTTTGGGTAATTTACAAGGAACGACATAAAAATATTTTTTTTCCATTGTATACTTATGTAAGCTTTTTTCTTTTTTTCTTTTTTATTTTTTGGTGGATGTAAAGTAGCACTCTTCGTAATTGACCACGATACGTTGTTCATTTTTTTTAATGGAAAGTAGCAATTCTCGTAATTGACCACCGTACATTATTATTTTCTGGTTTTTTTCTTTCTTAAATGCATAATTTCCGTGTATTCCAAAATACATATGGACGAGTTTTGGAGACAATTTTAGCAAGGAGAATGTAAATTTTGAGACATTTTTTGACCTTATCTATTCACTTTAAAATTCGTGATGATCAGTTTCAGTGGCATTTGCCTGCAGTTTATCTGCTCAATAGACTATATATTGGTTGATCTTTTGAAGAGAAGGCTAGAAAGGTTTAGCAGTCTTGGGACCTTCCTCAGTCTTTTGCATGGGATTTTAATATCATTATTATTTCCATTGGAAAGAAGTGATGAGGTCAGACTACAACGTTCATATTACAACCAATATGAACTCACATTTTTTTACTCCATCTAACATGAAGTTAACACGTTTCTTTGCAGGTTGGACAGATTTCTTATTTCTCTTAAGTTCAATTTCAGTTACAGCCATTTACATTTTCTTCTAAGGCCCGTATCAGGTTATTCCCCATCTAACCATCAACTAACGAACCTAATAGGGCTCTATCTCCATTCTTGTCTGAAATCAAGTTGTTGACCAACCATCCTTTAAGGAGTTCTCCTCTCAGTGGTATGCTGAAGTGGCTAGTACAATTTTCATGCAGAATTTTAAGTGTCAAGGACAACCTTATAGACTGGAAAAGGAAGATTTTGGCTAATAATAAACTCAAAAAGGGTTTGATCACAATTCTTGATGATTTGGATGGTCAAGAAATCCAAAGGTCTAAGCTTGGACTTTAGGAGGATGAAGCAAATATACACAATCCATTCGGGATTCAGCAAAAGAGATAGAAACTAAATCTAGAATCATGTGGAGTAAATACAGGAGAAGATTCTTCCACGGAACTGTGGCTGAAAGTAAAATCAAGAATTCTATTTCCAGTATTTTTTTCCCCCGCATGGTGAGTTGGAGACAATGATAGAGTAAAAAGGGCATTGATCTTTGTCTAGTATTATTTTTACATGTCTGAAAAAGAAAAAGAATCTGGAAGTGTCAGATTTGTGTTGAGGAAAAGCTCCATAGCATGAAGGCTTCAAGATAGAATTTTTCAAAGGGAGTTCAGATGTCACCCATGAGGGTCATTTTTGGTGCATTCAAGTAATCTCACTTGGGGGGTTGTCACTTGTCAGATCACAAACAATACTTTTTGCAAGAAAATTTAGGTAATGAAGCTCAAGAACTTTGGCCAATTAGTCTAATCAGTTATATATCTGCAAAATTTTTGCAGGAACCTTTTTCTTTAGCCTAATTTTTTATTGGGCTTTGTCGTTACTCGCCACTGGCATGTTTCAAAACAAATATAAAGGGACTGTATGTGTGTTGGATCTATAGAAGGCCTATGAAAAGGATATATTGAACTTTTTGGATTCTGTCTTCCATCTCAAAGCCTCTGCATTGGGATGGCAAAATTGGATTAGACGTTATGAGTGAAATGTTTCTTTCAGTTTAAAACTGTGGGGCAATTCTAGAGGCCACTTCCAGTTTCAATAGTGTTGTACCAAGCGAGTCCCTTGTTCATTTTATTGGTTACTTTGGTTGATAATGTCCTTAATTATTTTCTTGTGAGGCTTTTATAATTGGTTTTCCTTAGGGTAACGTTGGGAGTGAGCTTGTCTACCACCTATCTTTGTTTGTGCATACATGATTATGTTTCTTGAAGCATCTAAGGACCAGGCTCTTTGGACTAAATGAATTCTCAACTATCTTGTAATGGTTTTCAGTCTGAAGGAAGTTTGGAGAATGGCAAGGTACTAGGGATTAGTAATAACAGGTTGTTAAGGGCTTGCATCAATGCATCTGGTCGTGGGATTGGTGAGCCACCAGTTAGGTATCTTGATATTCCTTTGGGATAAAAACCCCATAACATGAATCATTGGACCCCAATACTAGATAAGGGAAATAAGATAATATTTATAGATAATAAATAACTCGTTTTTTGAGAGTAGGATTACTCTCATCCATGAGTACTTAGCTAATCATCCCATTTACTTGGATTCCAAACTGGCCAACGGGTTACAGTAAGTTCCAAAGAGATTTCTTGTATGAGTAGGAAGGCAAAGAAAATATTTATCCTGCTAATTGAAATAAGTATTTAGAGCTAGGGAAAACATTTGTTAACCTCGGTAACACACTTAATTTACGATGAAATTGATTTGGGAATTGATCATTGCTAAGGATAGCCTGTGGTGTAAGCTCATCAGCAGCGTGTGCAACATCCAATATAGAGGCCAATGGATGGGTCGACAAACATCAGACAAAGGTGCTTGATGCTAGCCCACGGAATCTTTCTTTTCTTGGCACATTACTTGATCATTTTGTTCACTTCAAGTCAGCTATGCTGCTGACATCTTGTTTGCGTCTAATGTTTTTCAGAGAGTGGCTCATTGTAAATTAGATTCCTCTACCTCTTCTTGATTTCTAGTAACATGTTAGGATAGAAAAATGTTATTATGATCTCCTAATGTATTGGCTTGGAAGCCATCTGCTTAGACAAGATAATAGGCCAGCAAATATGATGATACTATCTGTCCTCTTTGAGCTACTCAAGGATGTCTTCATTGATCTTCTCCTTCCAAATTCACATATCTAGGCTCCAAAATTTAAGTGGTTACATCCATCAATTCTCTTTCACTCGAATCATAATGGCAGGGATTATCCAGCGCCCCCTTCTTCAGCTTGTTTGGTTTGGAAACCTATTGTTCCCTCAAAGGCTTGTGTTTTCATTTGAGCCCTGCTCAAAATCAATACCAATGATAATGTCCAGAAGAGGAGCAATTACCTTGATTTGTCGCTCCTCATGTCTATGCCACATGCATGATAGGTAGATTACTTTGTGTAATTTCTAGAGAGGTATGGAGCTACTTTCTCAGAATGATAGAGAAGCTGTGTATAATGCCAACATATGTTCTCCAGTGGCTTATTCAGGAAAGATTTTTCAGGTTGGCAAGAGGGTGAAGATGATCAACATAGCTCTCTACCATGAACTTTGCAAAAATTATGGAGTAAGAAAGAGTGACCTAGACTTACCTATTATGATGACCTATGAACTTTGCAAAAATTATGGAGTAAGAAAGAGTGACCTAGACTTACCTATTATGATGACCTATTCCATTTTCATCAACTCCAATTTCGATGCACTTCAGTATCTAATATGTGGAGAGTATGTAACAATCTTTTCTCCTCTCTACCTACCAAGAACGACATGGTGAATTCAAAAAACCGACGGGAAGAACCATAATAATTTTATGGCTATTCTTTGAGGAAAATGGGACATGATGTTGAGATATATTTATGGATCATGTCACTATATTTCCCATAACTACTTCAGGCCCAATCAGAAAGGAAATGCAATTAAAGCCAAGAATAGTGGCTTTCTAATATGATAAAGGGAAACAAGGTTTCCGAGCATTCAGCCACTGGAGATTAAAGAGGATTGATCAAAAATAATTTCTTGGATCTTCTCCAAGTCCAGCTGCAAATTCTCTGAAGCTTCCACATTTGTTTTTTTTAGCGAGGTTGTTGACTACTGAGCATGGTTTACCAGAGCGGCAGGTATCGGTTCATACTGGGATAGGATGGCCCCGGTCGGGTATTCCAGTACGGGACCATCCCAGCTCCCGGAAGCTTTAAACTCGGGCGGTCCAACTCGGGTTGCTCGATCTTACTTTTAATTACTAAAAAAAAACGGTGCAGGCTAAGCCTGCAACCCTTGTTGGCTAAGCAAGCTAATCCTGCAAGAGTAATCATGACTTTGTAGGCTCAGCCTGCAAAGAGGTCAATCAATTGAGTTTTAAAACGAGAGAGAAAGAGAGGGAGGGATTCCTCCCTCCATCATGCGTCTTCTTTGATGGAGTTCTTGCAGGCACTCATTCCGGCAGGGGGTTGTAGACACCCCAAAATTGCACGATTTTTGATAAATCTTGAAGGAGAGAAATATTTTATTGGAATTTTCAATTCTTTGCATTGGGTTTGAGATACTTAACCCATTTGAATCCAAAACGGAAAAGGAAAAGGCCCGAATTCAATCTTTTGTGCAAAGTCAAACTTTTTCCGGTTGAATTTTGTTGACTTTTGACCCCAGAAAATGAAATATTTTTTAAAGCCAGATTTCAAGATAATTTTTCCCGGTAATCAGGTTTTTAGCCATGTTATTGCATAAAAGAATTTTTTGAGATTTTAAATCTTGACGAATACCTTGGTTTTAACATATTGAACCTTTTTTCCAGACCTGAAAAATCGGAATTTTGCCTAGAACTGGAAAGTTGACTTTTTATTCACTTGGAATTTGGGTCTGGAACTATGTTTAATGGATTCAAATGGGGGGGTGTTTGCTTATTTACATGTAATATCTTAAGTAAATGGAGATTAAAAAATACGAGGACATTTACTTAAACGATATTACGTGTAAATAAGTATTGCCTGTGTTAAAATTCGAAAAAAAAGCTTTTTTCCTTGTATCCGGCAACTCAGGCCGGATACAAGTATTTTCCTGTGTATCCGGTGGAACATACCGGATACAAGAGAGCTTTAGTGTATCCGGTATTATATACCGGATACCTTAAGGCCCTTGTGTATCCGGCCTGATATACCGGATACACAAGTTTTGCTCAAAATTAGGGTTTTCCGAGAGTTTTTCACTTTTACCATCATATCCCTCATTAAATGAGGGGAAATCTCGGAAATAGCCTTAGGGTTAAGGTTTTTGGTGGGCTATAGACATTATGTTGTGTCTACCATTCTCACCAACCCTAACCCTAGCCTTTGCCTATAAATAGGAGGCTCCTCCTCAAGCAAATGGCACTGAACTCTTGTTTTGAATTCTCGCAAAGAAGAACTCCAAGAGAAGAAGAAAACCGCTGTGGAATCGCCTCCAGAACTCAGGTAAGCCTCAACTTTTCTTTTTATTTTCTGTCTTTACATTCCCAGATCTAGATCTCTTCTTCTACCTTTCTGTAGTGTAAAGCCTTGTTTGTATGTGTGGAAATCCTTCCCCGGCTCAAAGTATCTCAAGACTCCCCTAGCCGTAAAACGTGAAGGCGGATTTAGGAGAAACGAGACTGGGGATTGACCCTAGTGCTAGAACCCATGTAGCATAAGGCCCTTTTGATTGATTGATTGAAAACCGTTCTATAATCAAAGTACCCTTGATTATTTCGAAGATCCGTGTTTAACGGGGAGAGAGAACAGAGGGAAACGATAATGGAACGGAACCCTAGGCTATGCTAGAACCTATCTTGTTGAATCTATATGCATGTTGTATTGATCTTGCTTGGTTTTCCACTCTTGCACACATATTACACTTTTTTTGTGAATAGGCTCACATTTGGGGATTTATTACATTCATTGTGATAAATCTCTAATAAATGGCCTCAATCAAATTCTGGAGTGTTTTTAAATGTTTTTCAAAGGTTTTGGATTCATCTCACACGAATCACACAGTTTATCAATTTTCGGATTTGGTTTTCTTCAAAAGTGGCTTAACTGGACAGCACCTGTACCCTTACTTCGGACGCTCATAACTTCATCGTCCGGATGAATTTTGGAGCGATTCCAGAACCATGGGAAAGGTGAGGCTGTCTAGTTTATGTCCACCAAATTTCACAAATTTCTATCTAGCGGATTTTTGACACCTCTCTGTCGAAGTTGAGTGGACAGTTCAGGTTCAAATACAGAACTTGTCACTTCGACGGACCGCCATGTGTTCGTTTTAAGTCTGATTCGAGTGATTTTTGTTTCTGAGTATTCCTTTATGAGTCTATTTTCAAATCCAGTTGGTTTCATAATTTTTGGATTCCATTTGAATTATTGGTAGCCGATTTACTCAGAACTGTTCATTTGTACTTTTCTGGGTAAATCTGTGATCTTCGGGGCCTGTTCGGGAGACCACCCAAGGCACATCCGAAGGGATTTTTGTATGAGGCTAGTTTCTTTTGAAAGATGGCCCTACAGACTTCAATCACACAAAATTTCGTGGACTTTTATGTAGTGGATTTTTCTAGACAATTTTCCAAAGTTGCCCACTTACCACTTTTAAAAATCCCCAGCAGCAACTTCAAAGGAGCATAACTCCTAGATTTTTCATCGGAATGAAGTGAAATTTCGTATTAGACTCTTATTTACCCTAATCTTTCAAATGGATTTGGTTTGATTCAATTTAGAATTGGATTTGAATGATTTTAAGGCAAATGGCATACTTTTTACCAAACTTCCCGGATTTGATTTAACTTGGTTTTGAGCAACTTGTGCTTTGATTTCCACCTTTTTAATGTTCCAGAAATGATATTGACATAAAAGGAGAACCCGAAATTCATTTGGTTTCTCATGTGAAGGTATCATACATTTGACCTTTTTCGAGGTTTCTCATGATTTTTAGCAAGCTTTCTTACTTTGTTTTTTGCATGAACATACACTTGGCAACCACTTTGTGTGGATGAATGGGGGTGCCTAACACCTTCCCCCGTTCATAATCTAATCCCCTTACCCATCTCTGGATTCGATTTTCAAGTAGGGTTATTTTTATCCTAGAATTTGTCTTTTGGTTATTTTTGCTTATTTTGAACTCTTTGGTGTCCATTCTCACCTCCAAATCATGAATGGTGGCGACTCTCCCACTTTTGCGTCGATCCCCGTGTGTTGACGGAGGGATAATCACTCCGGTGATTTTTCCCATGTCTCACAGGGGTTACGAGCTGAGAATGAAGCACAACTGCAATATCATGAGCTTGAAGAGAAGAAACCAAGAGAGGGACCGTCGGTGTCAAACTAAGGGAGCGAGATGAGAGAGACAGGGGGGAGGTAGAGAGAGAGAAGGGGAAGGGACTGCCAGTGTTCGTTGCATAGATCTGCAAAAGCCAAATACACATTGAAGATTTCTCTCTTTTTTCCCTTTAATGCGTTGGATTGCCTGAGACCGGCCGGTCCAGTCCAATTTGTACGGGATCGGCGTGGACCAGTCCGATCTACGATCCCGGTACTGAAAAGCATGTAACTAAGATGAAATCTCATAAATCTCATTCTCTCACATCCTTCAGTTGACAAATGACTTAGAAAACAAACTTTCCATGGAGAGATAGAGGGGCATTTTGTCAAGATTCCACTATGAAGAACAAGAGGGTATGACTTTGTAATGATGTGTTACAGTCTTTGGCTGTTTCCTTTTTTTTTTCTTTTCTTTTTTCCTTTTACTAGCCCATGTGTCTTGAGATTTTGCATATTCTTCTCTTTATCCAGATAAGGCTCTTAATTATTTATCAATAAAAGAACCAAACCTACAGAGGAATTTGAACTTGAAGATGTATTCTAGTTGAAGTACTTTCTTAGGTAAGTTGCTAGATCCAATAAAGGGATCCTTTTTCTTTAGAAGGAGATAAATGGTTTATATCATAGCCTGTAACCTGATGACATTAATTAAATAAAGTCATTATTGGCAGCAGTGGAATAAGAAATAACAGAGGCAAGTGAGCTAGCTTAATAATCTATTGCTTGCATGTCCAAATACTGTTCATATTTTAGCATATGGATTTTTAAACATGGCCAAAAAAAAAGTTTTATACACGCCCAAAAGATTTTCTATTTAAAGGCAACCTACAAGATTTCGAGTGGAGAAGGTCTTGTATTTGCTCAACACAGGCACATGAGAATACAGGCCTAGTCTGATACAGATTAAGTAGGTTCTAATTCTATGTCAGACTGAAAAGACAACTTATTGTACCTTCATACATGAAAATCTCGTACATAGAGCAACAAGAAACAGTCTATGGTTGCAAGTTCTAGTGTTGAAGCTGAGTTCAGATTCATTGCTGATCATGCATTGGTGATCGTTTAGTTGAAAGATACTTTTAAGAATGTTGGGATCCCCTATCCAAGGACTGAAGGATCTGTCTAATGGCAATATGGCTACCATTAATTCAGCCCACTGTCCTATAGAACATGACAAACTAAGCAAACAGAGGTCAATTGTCACTTTATCAAGGAGAAACTGAATTCTGGACATTTTTACACCTTATGTGAAGACAAGGGCCCAGCAAGCCTATATCTAAATAAAAAGAACTAGTAGCACTACCTTTATGTCATTTTAGACATTCATGGCATTTTGGACAAGCTAAATTTATGTGACATGGAAATGCACCAGATTGAGGGGGTGAGTTGAGAATACTGAGCATTACAGCAGCATTATTTTCATGTTTGATGTATTAGACTGTTGACTATCAACTACTTTGTCCAACCCATAACATAAAAATAAAATCATAAGTTGGAATACATGATAATACGAACTCTCCTTTCTCTAAGCTCATAAACATGCAAAGTACTACTATTAGAATAATAACGTTTCTGCAAAAATCTTATGCATCATAAGTGTGGATTAGATCCTCTGCATAATAAATGGTCCACGATGGTAAAAAATGCTTTAACAAACTGCAATTAAAGTAACCAAATGGAAAACAGTTACAAATCATGCCTGTGCATCAGTAATTCGACGAAGGGGAGAACCACCACCAATGGAAGCATATCCTTCTTTGCTCTTAGGTGCCCTAAGAACAGATATGAATTGAGCCAAGGGCTTTTGAAGAAAACGAAACAGCCTTGGAAGTCGAATAATATCCTGCCATTGGTTAAAACTAGAGATTGTAATAAAAATAAATAATAATGAAGAATAACAAAAGAGATTTTACCAAGGAGAATGAGATACCAATAAAAATATATAACACAAAAAGCTGGCATGCATCTGACATTAATGGAAGGTCTCAAAGATATACCAAGAAATGCTCAAGATAATTTATTTCAGTTTTCCATCTTCATTTAAAATTTCTATATCACTCAATTCTTGACACCATTGTATCTCAAATGGAGGCTAATAATTGGTCCAATTTTTGCTTTTCAAATTAAGTGTATTTTACAATAAATGGCTGAAATTGAGGCCAGCAGATAAATGAAGGGTGGGATTATCAAAATAATCATTTATACGTAGCATCAAAGCTTTTATGATAACGTAAACAATATCATGAAAATGAAATTAAGGTGATCAAATGCCCGAAAACTATTGTGATTTATCTGCTTAGGAAAGAAAAAGTCCAAATGCGAATATGATATTTGGAATGGGGCAATAAAAAATAAATCAGCTCCATACTGGACCAACATATGAGTACACGAGGAGCATTATCCACATCTTCCTAAACGGGTGGGTACTTAACATTCTGTGAAGCCTCAGAAAATTGCATTGTACAAGCCAAAAAAGAAGCAGCACTTTGGAAGTTGTTTTAAGATTTCCAAAAATTTCCAGGCCCCTATCACATCCTACGATCATTGACATATTGATATACTCCAAAGAAAATGAAGTGATTATACTGCACTGCAATTCACATAAATTGAAAAAAAAAGAGCAGCACTGCTGCAGTACTCTAGCAATGTCAACTGTCTTTCTAAATTCTGTCCTACATTCAGAAGCCAGATTTGCAACAACAATAAGCACTTAAAAACTATAAGTTGTAATTAATGATGACTTCCACCTCCACATTTTTCATGGTTCTATTTGCAGAGAATAATATGTAGATAGGATTATGTTATGGTACAAGTCACCATATTAAGGTTTAATTCATCTAAAATGAAATCAATAGAATTGGAAAGAGCTGAATCACCCAAACACTGCATTGTAGGAAACAAGATACCAACTTCAGGGCAAACAAAACACAGCCCCATAGGGGAAAATTATTTAAGAATTGGATAACATAAAACTGAGTACTGCAAGTAGGCCAATAGGAAGAGCTTGATTACCGGATCAGCAAAAAGATTAAACAAAAAGGGTTGCACATCTTCAAGAGTTTCTGGGCCTCCAAGGTTCAACAACAGAACTCCAACCTTTTCCTCTCCAATAAGAAATGTAGCAGATAAATCTTGCGTTTTAGAGGTCACTAAAGCTCCAAATGAAAAAGAATTCTTGTTCGATGGCTGCTTTGCAACTAAAAATGGTACTTCAGACCATCCCAAGAAACATCTGGCAACTAACGAACTTCTCAATGAACTTGATTTGGTACAAGTTTCCAACTGAACCCCCGAAGAGCAATGAACCATTTGAGCCATGCATATTGGCCGTGGAAGTAACCTAGAGCAACAGAATGTCCCATTATATAGAAGAAGTTAACTGAAATAATCCATACATGTGACTCACATGACCTGTAAATCCTATGATATTGTTTCCTATACCATGACAAAACTTAAATGAAACCAGAACAGTTCCATGCAGAAGCATGTAGTAGGACAAATTGAACACATAACGATATGCAAGAAATAAGAATACAAGCCTTGTATCTTAATTCCAAATTTCCAACAGACTTGAAATAAAAATAAAAACAAATACAAGCCTTGCATCTTACAAGAAAAATAGTCGTTTAATGTATATAAATAGTCACAAATATATAGTCATCATAAATTCACTTAGTGGATGAATGACATTGAGACTAACCTGAAAATGTTTCCCTCTTAAATTCATTAGAAGAAAATGTTTTATCATATTGATCATATCAACCAATATGTATCGTGTATTGACATGGTAGATACAACACTTTCCAGTAAATAATAAAACAACAATGATAACAAAATATCTTATCCCAATTAGCTGGGTAGGCAACACAAAAAAAATTTCTCCATCCCAATTTTTCAAAAACAAAATCTTCAAAACAGATCCTAACCTACCAAAAATTTTTAATCAGATTATTAGCTTCCAATCCTTTACAACTGACTCCATCCCAATTGTCCAAGTCTTCCTCTTGCTCTCTTAAATCCTTCAAGGAGTACCCTTTTACACTTTTCTGACAGCTGCCTCCCTAGTTCATTACTTTAAATGCCCAACTATCCTTATTTAAAACCTTATCTCAACTTCTATTTGGGTAACACAGAGAGATTATCACATATGCTTATTACTTACCTTCGATTTCCCAGTATTCCCACACATTCATGTCAACATCCTCATTTTAGTAACACACATCTTGCAATGTTGCTTCTTTATTGCCCAACATTACAGTTTCGAAACCACTGGGCGTTTTGCCCAGGGCACAAAACAATGATTCACTGTAAGAAAAAAAAACTTTTTTAAACTTGCCAAGAAGGGTTTTACTGAACAACCTATGTTATTTGGGAAAAACATCATCATTCATGCATCATATTCATTTATATAAATAGAATAATACATAATAATGTGTAAAAAAAATCAGAATCACACATCATACATGATAAATCAATCATAGAGTTATACAATGGTAGAATAAGAAACATATTAATCAAATAACAATCAACTAACTGTGCAAATAAAATAGGAAATTGCAAACAATAATAACAGGTAAAAAAAACATATAATGGTAAAATAACTTTTAAAACTTTTAATCGTCATCACCATTATCAAAAGCCGGTTCCCACCAAAGTGGGTCGGCGACACAAATCTTTTCTCTCCATCCCGCTCTGTCAAAAATCATGTAATACCCTGATTTTTCTTTATTGTTATTTAATTAATAATGTGCTAATCTAAGATGTGCTTTAAATAGGGGAAAATGCAGAGGATGAAGATCCGAAGTATGAGGCTAATCCAGCGCTGGATTTTGATTTATGAGGTAAGCTAATTCTTATTAAATATCTTTAATCCTATTGGGTGGTTGTATGAGGTATGATAATGTGAGAAGCATGGGATCACATCTTATCAAAATATGGTTTTATGGGGTTGCTATAGGAGTTTGCGTGTTTATTTTAGCAACTTCTAAACTCTTCTATTGTTTTGCTCGGACAGCTGAAGAGAAGGAAGGAAGAAGAAACCCATCATGTAGCTCTTGTAAAGGAGATCTCTTGGAGGTTTTTGGCTTGGTGTTCATGAGGATCAATTGGGAAAAGAAGGTTACAGGTTTGGTTGCGATCTGAAGTAGTGACCTTGGAACTGAACAAAACTGCATGTTTTTGTGTTTAATCGTTAAATTTGTGTTACCTTAAGAGTTTCCAGATGTGTTTTGATAAGCAGAGATTTGATTTTGACGTTCTAGGGGTTCTGTCGTTGATTTAACATGAATCACACATGTTTGGATTGGTTTTTTGCAAGAATATTGATGATTGGAGATGGTTAATCTTTGTTTTGATCATTGAAGTTTACTAAAGACTTTAGTTATGGTTTAAATTGTTGCATGATAATCTTAGATTTAATAATGGAATTGGAAGAGCCTGCGGCTGAGTTTTTATAATTTTGAACATGTTTTTAAGCTTTGATTCAATGTAAAAATTATGCTTTGGATGATCGAGAAATGTATTTTATCTTTCTGGAAGTGTTTACCATAAATTAAAGCATGTTTTGATGAGGTTTGATCAGGTTAAAAATCATATCTTAGTGATGTATGAAGAAGAAACTCAAACCATACGAAAACCTAGAAATTCTAAGTTTTTGGTTGTGTCACCTAATTCACGCTCGAGCGAATTGTATATTTGTGGCATGGCGCCTGGGAAGTGTCTGACCTCACACTCAAGCGTGATTGTTTCTTGCTTTGGGCACACGACCTTTTGGGCTCGAGCAAGGCCCTTTGTTTCCCCTTGTGTGCCGAACCAGACAGCTCAAGAATAGAACTCATGCTCAATCCTCCTTGAGCGCACGAAACACTCTAAACCTAGCGCGTGACCTCCGGCTCGAGCACCACTCGTACTCCAACCCTCAAAATGCAACTTAGCCTTGACACCTGAAGACAAATTTCACTCTGTCTAATTTGACCTATTTTCAATTCCAAATGAAATTTAAAGCAATTCCAAATGAAATTTTCAACTCAACTCCCAATAAGATCAGATGTTTTGAAAATGTTTTCACTGGTAAAACAATTTTATAAAATATAGAAAATATTTTGAGTACGCTTTGGCAAAATAGGTGGTTTTGGTTTGAAATGATGGAATTGGTTCTTCAAAAACAATATTTATTGCTTCTCAATGGTTTCTACAATTCTAATAGATGGTTTTACAAGTGCATCTCTAGGTCTTCGCTTTACATGTCCAAACCCCTTTACTCTCATCTATTTTGTCCCTAATGCATGCTATGCTTAATCACTTTTGGATGTCTTCATTTCTTACTTTGTTTTTTCAAATTTTGCCACAAGTCCATCTTAGAATCCTCATCTCTGTAATACTCATCTCCTGAACATGTTGATTCTTTGTCACCAAACATCCTATACCATACAACATAGCTGGTCTAATTGCTATCTTATAAAACGTACCATTTAATTTAAGTAAGTTTATCACACAATACCCTAGAAGCACCTCTCCACTTAAGCCAACCAGGTCTAATCCTATGAGCTACATCTTCATCAATTTCTCCATCTTTTTATATCACTGATCCAAGAAATTTGAACTTATTGCTTAAAAAGATATCCTGATTGCCAATCCTAACAGTTTCATTAGTTATATTATTATTTGTATTAAAAGAGCATTTCATATATTCAGTCTTTTCACGACTTATTTTAAAACCTATTGATTCTAAGGTATCTTTCCACAATTCTAACTTAACATTTACGTCTTCTCTAGTGTGACCTATCAGAACTATACATCTGCAAATAACATACACTAAGGCAGCTCGTCCTGAATATGACTCATCAACTCAATTATTGCTAAAGCGAATAGAGAAGGCTAGCAGCTGACCCTTGATGCAAACCTATCTTACTCGGAAATTCACTGATCTCACAGCCAACAGTTTTAAATTTTGTTAAAGATCCCTCATACATATCCTAAAGTGCATTAAATATGCCACTGGTACGCATTTCTTATACAAAAACAACCAAATTAATTCTCTTGGAATGCTATCATATGATTTTTCCAAATCAATAAAAACCATATGCAAATCTTTTTCTTTTCTCTTATCTTCATGCTTTTCTCTTATCTTAATATAATCCTTTTAATACCGATCAAAAAAAAAAATTAATTGCCTAGAAAAAATAGCTTCAGTAGTGGACCTTCCAGGCATAAATCCAAATTGGTTTCCTGTCACTCCTGTTATTAACCTTAATCTATGTTCAATCACTCTTTCCTACAATTTCATAATGTGACTTGTAAGGTTAATGCCACGGTAATTTGCAAACTCCTATACATATCCCTTATTCTTATATATTGGTACTATTGTACTAGTCCTCCAAGCATTTGGCATTTTTTCAATCCTTAAAATTTCATTAAATAATCTAGTCAACTAAAATACACAAACATCTCCCATAGACTTCTATACCTCTATAGAGATGCCATCTAGACCCAAAGATTTTCCTATTCACATTTTGACAAGAGCATCTTTAACTTCTACACCTCGAACCCTACGAGTATAGATTTGTTCTCCAATTCCATTAATGCTAGCATCCACACAAAATCTACTTTCTGTGTGCCCCATTTAATAATTTTATAATCTCATCTTTTACTGAATTCTTGAATCTTCACTATTAATACATCTAACCTGATCCGTTTTCCTCCTAAATTTACTAGTTTATAAATAAAGTTTTCACCTTCTCTGATACGTAACTTGTAATACAAGTTGTCATAGGCATGTTTTCTAGCCTCGTTAACTTTTTTCTTGGTTTCTTTTGTTCACTTTTTTATAGTTTTTTAAGTTTGCTTGGGTTTTATTCTTTTGCAATTTTTAAAATAAAGTCTTTTCTCTTTGACAACTACTTAAACCACATCATTCCACCACCAAGTTTCTCTATGGGTTGGACTACTACCTTGCAATTCTCTTAATACTTATTTTCTAAGTCTTGTGATGGAATTGGCTATTAAATTCCACATCTTAGTCGGATCACCCATAAGGTCCCAACTGGCCTCTTTCATTAACTTAGTCCTAAAAATTACTAAATTCTCTCCTTTTAAGTTACACCATTTTATTTTTGGGTTTTAGTGTATTTGTTTCTCTTCAATTTTTTAAGACAAATATCCATAACCATTAACATATGTTGTGTAGTTAAACTCTCACCTAGAATACCTTAACAATCTCTACAAGTAGCTAGTTCACTCCTCATAAGAAGAAAAAAGTCAATTTGAGTCCAATTTGATCCATTTTTAAAAGTCACTAAATGTACAATTCTCTTTTGGAAAAAGTGTTTGCTAACGCAAAGTCATAGGTCACTGCCAACCCAAATACTGATCTTCCCTTCTCTTTCCTTTGACTAAAGCCTATTCCTCCATGAATTCTACTATAACCATCACTTTCACCTCCTACGTGACCATTTAAGTTGTCTCCTATAAAAATCCTTTCAATTTCATATATTCCTCGTATCAACCCATCCGTTTCTTCCCAAAAAAAGTCTTTGAATGCTTTCATCTAAACCAGCTTGAGGTGCTTTACAACTTCTTGACTTATAGCTAACTTACGCAACATTATTCTATCATTAATTCTCCTAACACTAACAATATTATATCTCATATTTCAATCTACCATTATAACAACCACATTTTTATTGTTACCTTTCCTTTTGTACCAAAGTTTATACTCCTTAACCTCCTCAGCCTTATCCCCTTTCCATTTATTTTCTTGTAAACACATCATATTTATTTGCCTTCTCTTCATAGTATCTACTAGCTCTAGTATTTTCCATGTTAAAGTTCCTATATTCCAAGTACCTAAGCGAATCCTACTCTCTTGGACTAGCTTCTTTACTCACGTTCGTGCAACTTGACGTGAGAACCCTTGCTCACTTCTCATTGCAACCAAGCAGCACATCATTTGCAAAGGAAGCCCTCAACCTTTACTCATTTCTCAATACATTCGGGCTCCGTTGTAGCTTGCCACATAAAACGAGCAACACCCTAGCATGTATATGGGATTCTAATTCAAGATTCATGTCATGTTTGGATTTAGCAAGAGCTTTACAGCGGCTGCTAAGCTGACGCAAACCTCCTCCTTTATACAGGCTTGGGACCGCAGCGCATAAAAGATATAACAAAAGCAAACACTAGTGGAGATATAAAACTTTTAACAATTTTTAAAATTAATTATATATCATTTAATATATATTTATTAAAATTTTATGTAAATTTAATTTTCAAACTTTGAAATGAATTTTTATTATTTTCTAAAAATTTTAACAATCTTTTCAATTAATTTCCATTAATTTTCTTCATTTCTTTATTGCTATTATATGATATTGTTTAAATTATTTTAAATTTACAATTATAATTAAATATAAAATTCTGTAAATTTCAACAAAATAAAACAGCAAATCTTTGTTTTTTATTTTACTATATTTTCCTTTTTTTTTTAATTCGCTTCTTGTATTTCTTTTATATTTTTCTATATTTAATGATTTTTGAGTAAAAAAATTAAAATAAATATTAATTTTAATCTAAAATTAAAAGTAGCTAAAACCATCAATAAATCGAGCATCACTATATCACATATATGACAATGAACTAATTCTAAGAAGATTAGAGCCTTCAAATTGGAAAAATACAACCTTCAATGAATGGGGACGCAGAAATGATCAAACTCCAAATCCACTCTAAAATAGGTCTACAGTTCTTTTATATTGTAGGTCTAAAGATTCAATAAAGAAATGAGGAGAAATCAGAAGAAATTTGGAGGAGAAAGGGTAGAGATGAAGTTCGAAATAATTCCAAAGTAATGTTGCTTGATTCAGGCAACATTTTGCCCAAATTGAGAAAATATTTAAAGAGTTTTTGTTCTGACATGCGCGCAAAATTTTCAAAAAAAAGAAAGAAAACACATTTCACTCGAAATGCAGCGAAATTTCACAATGTTTCAATTACATGTCGCAGAAAATCGCTCAAATTTGAGTCAAAATGATTCCAACCCCAACAACAAAATGTGTCACTCAGGTTTTGAAGGGGTAAACAGCTTCATTTCAGCAAAACAGAAGACATTAGGTCTAATGACTGCTTTGTAAAATTTTCCTTTTCCTTATAGTTTCAGTACAAACATTGAAATTTCAGAAGCATCCATCCACTTAAGCTATCAAACACTAACTTTATGTGAAACATCCTCATTTAATAACCACATATTTATGGATAATGGATCGAAGATAAGAATTTAATTGCTCTTAGGAATCTGTGGATTCTTGATTATTATTGTATCTTTAATTTTTACTATCGAGCTAAAATTAAACCACGTGTACTTCGTCTTAATTTGATTTATTATAACCTTCTGATTCCAGGTTACTCCTTTATAGCTCCAATTTTATATTTACTCCCTCTGTAGTTTGGTCCACAAGAACAACATCATCTTTAAATAGCATATATCAAGATACTTTTTGAATGTAAGTGGTAAACTCATCCATAATTGATGGAATAAGATAAAAAAATAAAAATAAAAACCACAGCTTACAATTGATGCAAACCTATTATTACTGGAAACTCATACATAACACAAAAAGATTAAGAAAATCGCAGCTTACAATTGATTCAAACCTATCATTACTAGAAATTCATTTATCTTGCTACAACTCTCAAATTATCATATGCTTTCATTAGTGGAAACTCATCCATAGCTAACACAAAAAGATAATAGATAATAAAAAAATTTATAGCTTACAAATGAAGTAAACCTATCGTTACTGGAAATTCATTTATATTGCTACCATTCTCACATTAGCTAACACTTTCATTACTGGAAACTCATCCATAATTAACACAAAAAGGAAAAAAATCCCAGCTTACAATTGATGTAAACCTATCATTACTGGAAACTCAGTTATCTTGCTACCACTCTCAAATTAGCTAACGCTTTCAGACGAGTTGCTAATAACCTAAATATATGTCACTGGTATGCCTTTCTCTAAAAACAATCCACCATATCAATTCTAGAGCAAAAAAAGAAAAAAACAATAAGAAAAAAAACCCATGAAAAGTGTCCATTCTTCTCTCTAATTGATTCCATTAATTGTCCCACACGATTTTTTTTTTTAATATTCACATGTGTTGCCAGACACATGCGACCTAACAAATTTCCCTCTAAAAAGGGATTCATCAAATTTTGTCCAAATTTCATCCTCTTCCCATTCGTTTCTAGACAGTAAACATTTCCAAAAATCGTATTTTTTCTTGAGAGTGTCACGAGATAAACACTTTACGAGTACTGCAGACTAGATTTGAAGCTTTGAATCATCCATGAAGTATGTGCATTTGAGGTAAAATATTTTTACATATTTAAAGATTCTAATCTGCATATAACAAGTTGACTTTAATAAATCTGAATACTCAAACATACATATGATGTATGGGCATCGTTATTTTTATTTTCAACAAAAAATTTATTAAATTTTTAATTAGAAATATAAAACAAATTTAACTAAAAATACAATAAATGTTTGAAATTATAGAAAACAATATGACAAAAAATACAATAAAATATAGGAAAAAAACTTGACAATATTAAGTGTTTTTACCTTTGATTTTCAACAAAAATAATTTATTTATTTAAATTTTTAAGTAAAAATTACATTAAACAATGAAATATCAATTAAGTAAAAATTACATTAAAAATGAAATATCAATTAAAATATACTAACTAATTAAAATAATAAAAGCTACAATAAAATAGGAAATAAACTTGAGAATATTATTTGTTGCTGCTTTTAATTTTTGACAAAAATGTATTTATTTAATTTGGTAAGTCGGAATATCATTTAAAAATAATAAAAAGTTGATAAAAATTACAATTACAATTTTCAGAATAGAAAACATATGATACAAATAGGGAATAATACTAAGAATTTAAGTGTTTTTACCTTCTATTTTTGACCAAAAATATATTTATTTAAATTTCTAACTCAAAAGCATATAAAAATAACTAAAAATGTATATGTTCAAAAATACAGAAAATTTATGATAAAAAAGGAAATAAATACTAATAGCCAATTAGTTACCCCACTAATCAATTATTAATTAATTATTTAAATATTATATAATTAAAATTTTTAAAAATTCTTGAAAAACATATGTTAATTAAAATAAATTAAAAAAAAAGGTTAACGGACAACCATTGTTCCATTAACTATGTATATCAACTTTTTGTTTTTAAAATTTGAAATATTTGTTCAAAGTTACTAAAAATCACTTTAAAAATATTTTTAGGGCCACTTACTTATCTAAGCAATCTAGTGGTGACTTGTGACTACTGTTTGTATGCTGATATCTCTCTTTATAGAGTTATTCACCTCACTAATATCTTTACTAACAAACCTATGAATGGAGTCCCCCAAATCTCTAATATCCAAGAGCTAATGACATCAACATATTGCCCCATTTGGCTCAGACTCTACCCCATAAGAAATCGCTCTTCCAACCAAATCACTCATACTTCTTACTCTTATGCTCATTTTAGTACCTTAATTGAGTTTAAGCTCTTATTATCCTTCACAATGCGTCCATATACTGCACAACCTCCCCACATACTTTGTGGCTTGATATGCTGTCATCCTTGTTTGAACTTTTTACTTCCTAGCATGGATACCCTCAATCCTATCTCGCACCACTCACAAGTTAAAGAATTACAAAGAATTTGTCATCATGCTAAAGATGGTCTAAATGTGGCAGACAAGTCCACAAGAAGTTCCATACCAAGCTAGCCTGAGAATGGCTTCCCCATGCTAATCACATTATTTGGTTCTCCAAATACGATTCTTCCACTGAAATCCAAGATCTAAAAGACCTGGAAATTTATTAGATATCCAAACTTACTTGAGTTCAAAAGTTTGAAGCTTCCCTATACCTCCTCCAGATTCTCACCAACATGCCACAAAGCTATCCATATTCAATTCTGAAATAGAATTTCAGCACTTCTTTGAAAGATTTGTTCTTAAATTAGAAGAGTATAAGAATTAACACTGTAAAGTGGAATCATCCACAGCCAGCTTTCAAATATTCATCAATGCTTTTAGAATCTTTGTGCACAAGTTCACTATGGAAGATCTTTGCACTTACTGAGCATAAAAATGTGATAAAAATGAGCTTAGTGAATAACAAGATTGTCAGAAAAGTCTTTTTCCCTGTCATGATGCCTATGATTAAATAAGGTTCTGATTAGATAAGACCCATACCCTTGTTCTCAATCTCAGCCTTGTCAGCATTTCACATGAACCCCACTCATTTACCACTTATATGTTGATTGAGATTGTAAACCACTTTCTGACTGAGCCCTCTTGGCTTTTGAAACCAGATAATTATGCCCACAACACCCCATTGCAGCCTGCTTAAACTAGGACGAAGCCACCAGTATGTGTGCACAGATATTAGGGTAAGTCACACATTGCAATAAATGAGGGTGCAGGGCTGCCTTCTCAGTCTATCTTGGAAATAAATGTAAACATTCCGGATTGCTTGCCAACAGGACAATTAAGATAAGTGTTTTCTACTATTCCCTGCTGCCCTTTCCTATAGATCCCTCTAGATCAATATGCCACTTTACAAACATTTTTGGATTTTGAAATTTTGGGCTTTAAATATTGTCCCTCGCCTAGGGTTCAATCTAAAATCAAACACTTTGTAACAGCAGGTAGGCACTGGAATAACAGGTCCTTGAGGAGGGAATAAATTAGCAGCCTGTGTAAAGAAGAACCGTAACTAGCACACAGTAAATCCTTGAGCACAAGGTCAGCTTTGCCTGAAAAATCTTTAGTTCCTAACAATCATCTTTACTCCCAACCTGTCCAGGGTGAGTGATCCCTAAAATTTTGGCTTTTTTCCCTTTTTATGTATCATCCTCACCACCAACATAAGCCAGTTCCCATCAAAGTGGTGCTGGCAACACTAATCTTGTCTCTCCATCCCATTCTATCAGAAATCATATCTATCGTTAATTTATGTCTATTCAACTCTTGTTTTATTCACTGCATCCAAGTCCTTTTAGGTCTTCCCTGATCTCTTAGGCCCTTCAATATGCATCCTCTCACACCTTCTTACAGTCTCTAGGTCTCCGCCTTACATGTCTAAACCAACTTTTAAACTACTCTCCTTAATTCAAGCATGCCAACTGCTGTTCAATATCTTGATTTCTTACTTTGTCTTTTCTAGTTTTGCCATACTTCCATCTTAGCATCCCCATCTCAATAATACTCATCTTCTGAACATAATGTTTCATTGCTGCCAATATTTTGTATGGTATAACATACTTCATCTTATTGTTGTCCTATAAAACTTACCATTTAATTTATGTGGAATATGCTTATCACAAATTACCCTAAAAAAACCCCTCTACTTAAGCCAACCAACTCTAATCCTATGTGCTACCAGTGTTTTCCATTTCGGTAACATGTCGCAAACTGTCAACATTTCCAAAGGCATCAACACGAAATCTAGGGAGAAAAAGGAATGTCAACCATTCCTGGAAGTCAATGAGAATGACATTTGGTCGACATTAAGTAAAATTCGCACATGTTAATTCTAGAATAGTTAATTAGTTTACTGCTTGTTTCTAGCATACTCATTTAAACCTAGAAATAGAATATGAAATATTTTAATACTCATCCTAGAAAATACTCATTTAAACCTAGAATACTTTAATATATGAAATACTCATTTAAACCTAAAAATAGCATAATTCTAGAATACTTTATGAAATATTCATTTAAACCTAGGTTTTTTCTTATTTTTCCTCAAAATTTAAATTCTGGCAAGTCGGTGAAATCTTACCAAAATTTCACTAACAGTTTTCCAGCAATAGCCAGAGAAATTTCAATCGACACGAAATTGAAAACCTCATCTGCTACATCTTCATAAATTTATGTCTTTTGGTATTACTAATCCAAGTATCTAAATTTATTGCTTAATAGGATATCATGAATGTCAATTCTAAAAGTTTAATTAGATTATGCGATTCTCCCAAGACTTCTTTCCCAAGTCTTATGATACAATTGACCAATTCATTCCACACCCCAGTTGGATCTAATATAAGGTCCCAACTGTTCATCATCTTGTTCCTAAAATTACTAAATTCTCTCATTTTCAACTTCAACCATTTACTGTTTGGCCTTGTGTTTAGCGTATCTGTTTTTCTCCCATTTCTTGAGAGAATATCAATCACTATTAATCTATGTTGTGAAGCTAAAGTTTTGCCCGGAATTACTTTACAATCTCTACTAATATCAAATTCACTTCTAAGAATAAACAAGTCAATTTGACTCCAACTTGACCTGCTCTTAGAAGTCACCAAATGTTCAATTCTCTTTTGGGAAAAGGTCTATACGAAAGAAACTTCATAGGCAACTACGAACTCAAGGAGTGATTCTCCCATCTCATTCCTTTTGACCAAAGCCCCTTCCTCCATGAATTCTATTATAATCATCACTTTCATCTCCTACATTACCATTTAAGTAGCCTCCTATAAATATCATTTCGCTTTCAATTAACAAACCATCCATTTCTTCCCAAAAAGGTTTTTAATGCTTTCATATAAACATACTTGAGGTATAGGTGCTAATAATGTTTAAAACTTCTTGGCCTATAACTAACTTAATCAACATTATTGTATCACTAATTCTCCTAAGTCTAACAACATTATTTTTCATACTTTTACCTACTATTATTCCTACCACATTTCCATTATTACCTTTCCTTGTGTACCAAAGTTTATACTCATTAACCTCCTCAGCCTTATCCTTTTTCCATTTAGTTTCTTGTAAACCAGTTATATTTATCCACCATCTCTTCTTAGTATCTACTAACTCCAGTTTCTTCCATATTAAATTCATATATTCCAAGGACCTAAGCGAACCCTACTCTCTTTGACTAGCCTCTTTACTTATGCTCGTCCAAGACAATTAGATGTTTTCAACTATTTTCTCTTTCACAAAACGACAGCAATCTTTCACAATAAGAGTGCAAACTCAATGGAATATTTCTTCATTCACTGCCATTTTTCTCTCAGCCTTCTAAAGCAGCCACATTTTAAGACTTGTAATATGTTGTCTATGTCAAAGTTGGTTATAAGCTATTATCTTATCAGCCTCTTTTTATTGGGCACATAAGAGGTTTTTTAAACTCTAAGGATATCCCCCATTTTTTTTCTGGGAGTCATCAGAAAGAAAGGAAAAATAGGATGATTGGAGACCAAAAATTGCATCTATGGGCTCAGCAGGAAAATAATCATTCAACCACTTTACATGACTAATCAGTGAGTCATGGCTTATCTGATATATCTAATAATGGAATGACAATCCAGGTCATGTATCAGACAAACGCCCTACAGATAGGCCACACAGACAATATTCCAAACCACATAAGATAAGCCCCATCAGTGTATGTGGATTGGATTTTATTTTGTAACAGCAACCATCAAATCTTGAATAGTTTTCTCTAATTCCATGCAACAAAGACATTAAATTTTGTGGATAATGTTTATTGTTTAGCAAATGTGTTTGGGTTAGTACGTGAAATGGCGCCACATAGAAATACACATGGATTCATGGAATCATATGCCACATGTGAAATCTTCGCCATGCCAGTGTTGCAACACTAGGTCCCTAATAGTCAACCACTTTTCATAGAACCAATCATATGGAAATGTCTGATAGGAACTTCTGTAGATGAAAGCAAAATCTATATGTGAAGCTCTCTCTGTTGGCCTAAAAAGAAGTAATTACCCACCAGCTCTCACAATTTTTGTGCTGTTTATGGCCGTTACATCCTATCCAGTAAGCAAAACTAAAGCAGATTCAGGAACTCAAAGAAAACTGTATATGAAAGTCATCTATGAAAGAATATATCATGGGCATTAGTGAACCAAATTATTTGCAATTTATGCCTACGAATCTACATTTATCAGAAACGCATATCAATCTAAATCTATCAGAAACGCATGCTAAGCATTTTTAAACCTCTACCTGGTTGATGAAGAAGCTTGATGGGTGAAAGTTGAAGTTCTTAGCTCTATGCTTCCCATCTCTGTCACAAATCAGATTTTGGATCTGATATGATGATGATAACTGCTCTCGTCACAATAAATAAAAACGTCAACCTTTTTCCTTTGATCTCAAAAAATACGATAAACAATGACTAAACAAAAACCAAATTGAGCTATGAAAGGCACAAGCGGGGAGAAATTTATTGAAAAACACAAACAAGTAGAAAAAAAGTTTAAAAAAAAAAAATTTGTTATACTTACAGAAATTCAGTATAAGCTGCTGCCCTTGCGGATAAAAGAGTAAAATTTAATCTATTTCCCTTTCCCCACAACTCCTCTTAAGCACCCTTGTTCTTCTTTATCCTCACACTGCCTCTTACTCTTCTTTCTTCCTTAATTTCTTTATCTAGTTTTTCGCAGATATTTAATGTTCCATGGAAGCTGTACTATTGTTGATGCCTTAAGACGAGCAGCGAGTTCAAAGCTCTAGTGGAGTGGAATGCTTTCCCTGACAAAATTGTTGAGTTGAGTTTGTCCCGAAGCACCTGCAATGAAAATCAGCTAATTGTCCAAACCAATTAGGTCCTTGTAGCCCTAGGATTTCCTCTAGAGGACGACATAAAGATCTAGACCCATACCAGTCAAGAAAAATCCAAGTAACCTCTGCAAGTCCTACCCTAACGCCAATCCACAGGAGCTCGTAACAGATAAAGTTAGGTTTTTCACTCAAAAATCATCCCAATTGGATAAACAATAAAAGGTTCAGATCGAAATATCAGAACCAAAATGCCTCGTACGTCAACAACACTAAAAAGATCGACGGAGAGAGAGAGTGAGTGAGTGTGTGTGAGTATGAGTGAAAGTGAAAGACGACCATGAAAAGTAAAGGGGAGAATTGGTTTTTAGTGATATTTTTTGAAATAACTCAGATTCAGTCGTCTAATTCTTATTAATTGAGAATTAGTAATACTTTTTATAATAATTTAAAATAAATGTTATTTTACTATTATGAAAATGTTTTTACAAAAATACCCTCTAAAGACTTTGAAAATCTTTTCTGATTTTGTTACAAGTAGAGCCGGTAAAACACGAACCGAACCGACGGATCAACCCGAAATGACCCGTCTTAAACGGGTTTGGGTTGACCCGATTATTAATTGGGTTGGGTGCGGGTTGGGATTTTCCCAACCCGCCAATAATCGGGTCAACCCGATTATAACCCGTAAACCGACGGGTTACCCGATTATGACAAACAAAATAGGAAAATTAATTACTGATCTTCCTCTTCGTTTCCAGTTTCCAACTTCTCACTCTCCTCCGCATACCATGATTCCGAATGCAAGGCCAGCGATGACCATGTTCTCAGTTGAAACAGCGTCGAGTTTGAGCGTGGTCAGCTGCCCCGCAAACACTTGCGTGATTCCGCCCAGAGAGTACTAAGCAACGGAAGTGAAGATCGCCGGACCCACCAAGTTCCAAAGCTTCTTGTTCTCCGATATTGCTTCCTTAATAAACTCCCCGCAGTTGGTGATCTCTTCAATATCATCTTCCCGGTCAATCAGTGGCTCCTGTAAATCGCTCCCGGCCATATCTGCTGCTGCTGCCTCGTCCTCTCCGTCTACAACTACAAACGAACGATACAAGTAAATAAAACGGAAGAGACTCAATTAGTTAGATGGAAGAACACGCATCTCTTGCTGATGGTGTTTTGCTTTTACTTTGTTCACGGACGGCCGTAGCTTCTGATGCAGAGTTCTCTTTCTCTCCAGAAAGAAAGTGAACAAAATTTGGACGCAGATAGGGCAGATTTAGGAAATAGGGTTTCCATGGAAAGTTAGATGGTGATGACGATGAGAAACGGTGTCATGCGATACGATGCTACTCTATCACTATGTGCCCCGACTCCAAGCATCTCATCCGTTGTTTCTACATTCATCTGACGGATAAATTTGATTGATGTGTCAAATCAAGTCAATTGGCTAGGAAGAAATGGGATGGATGTATCATCGCCAGTGCTCTTCAAATGCACAGTATATTTATGACGGATAGTAAGTAGACCCAAAACATCTATGGCCATTTAATATACTATAATTAAGTAGCCTCGGGTTGGGTTCCCGTGATTTATGGGTTAGCGTGATTTATGGGTTGAAAAGATATAAAACTGATGGAATAGATTGCGTGGCTCGAGACGCAGGGTGAAGTGACGCTCTGGTTACCCCTTCCAGAACCGTGGTGATTGCTGTCTCAACAAGCTACTTGCAGAGGCTAATGGTGATGCGCCTTCCGTGTGTTTTGTTTTCTTAGAACTCTTGCTCCTTCTTTCCTTCTGATCTCTTCTAGTATTCTGGTTTCGTGGTTTTGGGGTGTTCTTGGAGATCTTCATCTGGTTTCTTGTGTGCTCATCGTTTCAAAGCCCTAAGTTGCTCTTTCTTTCTTCACCAGGCCTCCTTGTTCGTCTCCTTCCCTTATCTTTTCTAGACCCTAATGTGGAGATTAAGAAGAACAAAAAGATGCATAACTGGTTTTTGCTACATAAACATTGTTCATTAAAAAAATAATCGGGTTCACGGGTTGAACCCGATTAGTGGCGGGTTGGGTTCGGTTTGGGGTTTTTCCAACCCGCCATTAATCGGGTTCAACCCGATACAACCCGATTATATCTCAACCCGATTATGACCCGCCCGAACCCGACCCAACCCGACCCGTTGCCAGCTCTAGCTGTGACCGTATTAACAATGCGGTCAAGGCACGACGGCATTATATATGTGGTCATGGGTTTTTTTTGAGTGAATTCGTCATTTTTTGATTCCTGAGCCTTATCTACACTCAAATCTCTCTCTGAGAGATTCGAATCCTCTTTTTTATCCTTCATGGTTTAATGAATTTACATTAACTCCTTTTTTGAAACTTAATTGGAACATTCTGGAACCCTGTTTTGGCATACCCTTGGGACCAACCATGCCCCTGGGTTTGCCTATAAATAGAGGGCCTCTCCTCAAGCAAAGGGCGAAGAATCTGAAGCTTGAAGAGCTCCAAGTGAAGAAGGGAACCCCTGCTTCTCTGCTTTCTCAATCCAGGTAAGTCCCTTTTCTCTTTTATTTTCTGTTTTTAATTCTAGAAATAGTCTAATCTTCTCCATTTCTGTAGAATAAGGCCTAGTTTATATTTGTATCCCCAAACCTGCCTCCAAGTACCTCAAGACTCCTCTTTAGCCGTAAAACGTGAAGAGAGAGCTAGGGGAATAGGTGGATTCTTAGAATAGAACCCTACAATCTGTTCTTTTTTCTTTTTTGTAGAATAAGGCCTACTTCTTGTTTGTATTCCAAAACCTATCTCCAAGTATTTCAAGACTCCTCTCTAGCCGTAAAACGTAAAGAGAGAGCTAGGGGAAAGGGGAATAGGTGGATCCTTAGAATAGAACCCTATAATCTGTTCTTTTCTCTTTTTTTGTAGAATAAGGCCTCTTGTTTGTGTTTGTATCTCCAAACCTACCTCCAAGTACCTCAAGACTCCTCTCTAACAGTAAAACGTGGAGAGAGAGCTAGGGGAAAAGAGAACAGGTGGATTCGTAGGATAGACCCCTATGTGCTGTAATCTGTGATATATGGTTTCTTTAACTACTCTGTTCATGTTTTAAATGTTTTATTCTGAATCTGGAGGAATCTTATGGATCTATGTTGTTTATAGCATGAGATCCCCACTTCCTCCTACAGTTTTGGTTTTTCACACATATTGCACCTATATAATTGTTTTCTTGATTTTGGTGATATTTGGCTAGGATTCTGGATCTACCATGATCTATATGGTAGATTTGAAACCAAAAGCTTGAAAGTAACCTATAGGGTCTCATGATATGATTTTGAAGTTGTTTTAATCTTGGAGAGAGGATCCTATGGTCTAAACTCTCCCTTTTGATGTTTTTTCATCAACATGGGTTGATTGGTTCTATCTCTCCACTAATGAGAGATCTGGATCAGATCTGTACCCTAAAGAACTTTATTCTTCAATGTTTTAATCAAGAGATTTCAATATGGTTTTTCAACCTTTTAATGGTTTAGCCTAAAGCTAGTTTTTCAGGTTTCACTTTAGGATGGTTTTCTTTGATTTTTATCTCAATTTTATTTCAATCATGAAACCCTTAGAATGGTGTGATCATATTGAAGGTTCTGAATTAATCGGGCTATTCATATGAAAAACCATACACTTTTGTCACTTTTATTATTTTTTCTTTATTAAGCAAGCTTTCTTTATTTTTAACATGAATAATACCTGGTAACCACCTTGTGTGGATGAATAGGGGTGCCTAACACCTTCCCCTATTCATAACTTAATCCCCTTATCCATCTCTGGTTGTTTTTTTTGTTTTGTATTTTAAAATGGAGTTATTTTGACTCTAATTTTTGTTTTTTTATTTGATTTGATATTTTGGTGTCCATTCACACCTAAACAGAATGGTGGCGACTCCTTGTTTTAATGAATCCCATGTGATGATTAGGAAGTCATTGAATTGATTTTCCATGTCTCACACAAATTCTCCATTGATTCAAGAAGATCCAAGGCTTATTCTAACATGGGGTGAAGTTTTGAGAGAGAGAAGATAATTTCACTTTGGACATGGGGTGAAGTTTTGAGAGATAGAAGAGAATTTCAGATTCTCCATTGATTCAAGAAGATCCAAGGCTTATTCTAAGGATTTTGAAGCAAGAGAGGTAGGTGGCTCTATAGTTTTTTTTCCAACAAGAAATTTAGCATCTAGAATAATGATGATTAATGTGTTGGATTGATAAAAAATCCATGTTGCATTTTTTCATGTACTATAAGTATGAATATAAATTTAATTGTCTAGAAAATTTATGCATGATTGATGAGTGATGATGTTAATAATGTTAATAATACACTATATTGTGAATGAATTCGTTTGTCATATTTATTGTCTATTTGATGTAATATGAGTCTCTGGAATAATGGATTAATGTTTTGTATGAAAATATACAACTTTTCAGGTTCCTGTGATAAAAAAAATTTCAGCATATCCTAATGGAATTACGGCATACTGTAAAAACCAAAGAGCAACATGTCTACAAGTTTTGAGATATTGTTATATATAGCTACCGTAACTTAACAATACAATATATCGTAATTGATTTTGATATATATCATAGAGAAGTAGTTTCAGCAAAACGTTTAAGTAAACATTTTAAAAATGATTTTCATTTGCTTATGTCTTTATATGTAAATAAGGTTTACATCCCTATTCGGATTTAATAAAAATATTTCCAGGACGTAATTCCTTACTAATAAAAAGTCACATTTTTAGTCTGTGCCTAAAACATGATTTTCTTAGGAAGTTGTGTTTGATCAAAATTTACTAATTTGAGAATATGGAAAACAATAATACTTGTTTTTGTAAATTAGTATTTTTTTATTAGGAAATATTATAAGAAGATTAGAAATCAAGTTTTAAGGGTGAAAAACAAAACAATATGAGCTTCAAAAAGATATTTACCGAAGAGTCAACATTTTGACCAATACTTATAATATATTACAAACATGGGATTTTAATGTTTAAAAAGACATTAATTGATAGTTTTGTTGAGTTTAGGTAATTCTTAGACTAGTTTAATAATTTATATTCAAGATTGTAGGACTTCATAATGATTTTTGAATTTGTTGGCTTGTTAAATTGTGAGAATTCTTGACGTGATGTCCGCTAGTGAATCATGGAAAAAGCAAGAATTGACCAAATCAAGGAAAATCAATGTATTAGTCATGTTGATGGGCCATACCAAGGCACACCCATGGATTTGGGCACCAAATATGTCTTATCTTATCCAAGTTGAACCCAATGAAATGATTTGAATGGGTAAGACCAAGTCAAATGAAAAACCATATTAAAAAGTGGTTGAACAAGACTTTGACTCAAAACCAAAGTCTAAAGCAAATGACAGAATTGGTCCATGAAAACAATTAAATTAACTAGTCTATCAGATTAGTTGAAATTCAAAAAAAGCCAAATAGTGTTTAACAAATCAGTTGAACCGAGAAAAAGGTGTAAATGTGAGAAATTGAAAATAAACTAGTCCAAACCACAATTAAATGGGAACCTGTAAATTTTAGAGTGACTAGGATGTTAAAAGACTTCTCTGAGTCACAATTGAGTCACTTAATTGGATCTCTAACCAAACTAACAACATCGGGTGACCACTTACGCCCAACGCAATTGGTGGTAGCGACAAATAAATCTAGCTAAATCAATCAGTAAAAAAAAAATAAATCTAAATTCTTTTCAAAATTACCACTAAAAATCAATTTTGCCCTTTTTCTATAGATATATACAACTAATTAATTAATTAATTAATGTTGTCATTTTCCTTTTTATTTTGACCGAGCCAGAAAGGAAAAAGAGAAAAAATCAACTCCAAGTCCCAATTGCATGCACACTTATCTGACTTACTTTGGGAAAATTGGTTTTTAGTAACATTTTTAAAAAATATTTAGATTCGATCATCAAATTCTTTTTAATTAAAAATTAGTAACATTTTTAAACTAATTAGAAATCAGTGTTAAATGTCCGTGAAAAATTTCTTCAGAAAATGCTCCCACGATTTGTAATCTTGACTTGTAACTAGAGCTGGCAACGGGTCGGGTTGGGTCGGGTTCGGGCGGGTCATAATCGGGTTGAGATATAATCGGGTTGTATCGGGTTGAACCCGATTAATGGCGGGTTGGAAAAACCCCAAACCGAACCCAACCCGCCACTAATCGGGTTCAACCCGTGAACCCGATTATTTTTTTAATGAACAATGTTTATGTAGCAAAAACCAGTTATGCATCTTTTTGTTCTTCTTAATCTCCACATTAGGGTCTAGAAAAGATAAGGGAAGGAGACGAACAAGGAGGCCTGGTGAAGAAAGAAAGAGCAACTTAGGGCTTTGAAACGATGAGCACACAAGAAACCAGATGAAGATCTCCAAGAACACCCCAAAACCACGAAACCAGAATACTAGAAGAGATCAGAAGGAAAGAAGGAGCAAGAGTTCTAAGAAAACAAAACACACGGAAGGCGCATCACCATTAGCCTCTGCAAGTAGCTTGTTGAGACAGCAATCACCACGGTTCTGGAAGGGGTAACCAGAGCGTCACTTCACCCTGCGTCTCGAGCCACGCAATCTATTCCATCAGTTTTATATCTTTTCAACCCATAAATCACGCCAACCCATAAATCACGGGAACCCAACCCGAGGCTACTTAATTATAGTATATTAAATGGCCATAGATGTTTTGGGTCTACTTACTATCCGTCATAAATATACTGTGCATTTGAAGAGCACTGGCGATGATACATCCATCCCATTTCTTCCTAGCCAATTGACTTGATTTGACACATCAATCAAATTTATCCGTCAGATGAATGTAGAAACAACGGATGAGATGCTTGGAGTCGGGGCACATAGTGATAGAGTAGCATCGTATCGCATGACACCGTTTCTCATCGTCATCACCATCTAACTTTCCATGGAAACCCTATTTCCTAAATCTGCCCTATCTGCGTCCAAATTTTGTTCACTTTCTTTCTGGAGAGAAAGAGAACTCTGCATCAGAAGCTACGGCCGTCCGTGAACAAAGTAAAAGCAAAACACCATCAGCAAGAGATGCGTGTTCTTCCATCTAACTAATTGAGTCTCTTCCGTTTTATTTACTTGTATCGTTCGTTTGTAGTTGTAGACGGAGAGGACGAGGCAACAGCAGCAGATATGGCCGGGAGCGATTTACAGGAGCCACTGATTGACCGGGAAGATGATATTGAAGAGATCACCAACTGCGGGGAGTTTATTAAGGAAGCAATATCGGAGAACAAGAAGCTTTGGAACTTGGTGGGTCCGGCGATCTTCACTTCCGTTGCTTAGTACTCTCTGGGCGGAATCACGCAAGTGTTTGCGGGGCAGCTGACCACGCTCAAACTCGACGCTGTTTCAACTGAGAACATGGTCATCGCTGGCCTTGCATTCGGAATCATGGTATGCGGAGGAGAGTGAGAAGTTGGAAACTGGAAACGAAGAGGAAGATCAGTAATTAATTTTCCTATTTTGTTTGTCATAATCGGGTAACCCGTCGGTTTACGGGTTATAATCGGGTTGACCCGATTATTGGCGGGTTGGGAAAATCCCAACCCGCACCCAACCCAATTAATAATCGGGTCAACCCAAACCCGTTTAAGACGGGTCATTTCGGGTTGACCCGTCGGTTCGGTTCGTGTTTTGCCGGCTCTAGTCACAGCATGACCGTATATCAACTGCTGGCACGACCAGACCGCAGATAAAATGCGGTCATTGCATGTTTGACCAAATTTTACACTTTTTTGACCTGTTTCAAATCCCAATTACATATTTTCAATTATTTTCTCATTTTGTAGTGCAATTTGGGGTGTCTACAATTTAAAATTCTCTTCTCACTCTTAAAACTTCACCCCATGTCCAAAGTGAAATTCTCTCTCTCTCTCAAACTTCACCCCATTTCCAAAGCTACACATGCCCAAATTCCTTCCTCAACATAAACAAAAGTCTAAATTATAACTTTAAGTATATAAATTAGGGTTTTTAACTCAAACTACAAATACGCTCCTAGGTCATTTAGTGACCTATTTTAGTCTAATATTAACCCACTAATCGTGTGCCTTAAGCCTATTAAACCCCTTTCAATTACTATTAAATAGCTTCACATTAATTAAGAAATTACTTTTTTACCCCTATTGAATTCTATGGTGTTACGAAGTGTCTTCGCACCTGTGACGTACTGTAAAATACCGAATTTTAATAAAATTAAAATTTGGACTTTATGGTTGTTAATTTATTTAATTAGTGGAAAATTTCAGAAATGGAGAAAAGGAAATTAATTAGAGTAAAATTTCAAAATTTACTCATGATAAATTACTAAAAACGATAAATTGGTTATTTAAGTTTCATTGGTTGGGGGTTTGGTGGTTCGGTGATATAGCAAGCAAGGGTTTTTGGGGAGTTCATATGTTTAAGTAGGGAGAGTCATAAATTAAGCTAAGTGTTAGTTATAAAAAAAACTTAATCTAAAAAGATGATAATAATAGGTTAAAAATTTAATTAAGGTTGATATTGGTGTTAATGTATTCAGTTGGTAGGGTGGCAGTCCTCAGATCATGTGTTAAAGAGTGGCTTAAACAGGAAGTTGTTGTGGAGGAGCGTTGCGACAGATCATGAGTGTTCAAGTGGTTGGCGGTAATAACCAGATTATAAATTGGTCAAATTCACTTGAGTCAAAATTTGGTTGAATTGAGTTGGGTGAATTAATTCGAGGAGTTTGAAGCTACAAACAAGAGGAGATCTAAAGAGAGGAGAAGGAGAGTTCTCCTAGTCGCTGATCCTAAATTGAAGTTGTAAGCACCTTATTTTTGCACCCCTGGAATTGCTAAAAATGAAAACCCTGGTAGAAAGTCAAACCCCGAAGGGACAAAAAGTTGACTTTTTGATTAAGTGATATTTGGCCACCTTGCTTTATGTCATTAGATAGAGAATCTCGACACGATTCCAACGCAACTGAGTTTGCAGGAATCGGAGTCCGGAGGAAGGTTCTGCAGGCGGTCAAACTTGGGCAAAGCCAAAAGTTGACTTTCTGCCAAAATCCGATCCAGAGGCCTACCCCTAGGTCATGGGATAGAGGGTTCCGATACAATTCCAACGCAACTAAGTTTGCCTAGATCGGAGCCCGGATGAAGAAAATATGAGCCGACAAAATTCCCGAGCAGCAAAACCGGCAAACTGCGCACGTGGCAGAGAGCTGCACACGTGGCGAGTTGCGCAGGAAAATATCTCGGGGATCAAATCCATAAATATCCAAACATTAAAAATATCCCAGGGACTAAATCTGTAAAAATCCAAGAATATCGGATTAAATTGAAAATAACCAGGGACTAAATCCGAAAATTCGGATTTTCCGACCAAACGAGCGGCCGCATTAATGGTTTTTTAATCATTCGGTCGCTCGCCGCGAACGTGGCAGGGGGTATGCGCTCACCTTGAGGTGGGCGCCAAACTCGGCGGATACCCTCTGTCCTCTTCTATAAAAGCCGCGCAAGGTTTCATTTCCAGGGGTTGGAAAAATTTTCGTTGGAGAGTTTTGGGGTTCGGGATTTTAGGGGCCGGCTTTCGTCTCTAGCGAAATTCTTTCCGGGGCAGAGAGTTCTCACTGTCTGGTTCTCTCCAGGGTTGGGTCTTCCCATGGAGAACTAGTCCTCCTTGCTTGGCCTGAGTTAAAAGAACCCTCCCTTCTTCCTCTCCGATTACCTCACAACCGAGAAGACGACCAGTTGGTGAGACCAAGAAGACGACCAGTTGGTGAGGAGAGGTAGTGCTCCAGCGACTACTCGTGCGCTCCAAGGAACCCTCCGGCATACCCTGCAAGGGATTAAAACAAGGTAATGTTCCCTTTTTAATAAATGAGCTCATTTCAAGCTTTCAAGCATGACTAGGGCGTTTCCTAGGTGTGCCAATTTAGTTGATGTTTGTGCTTAACTGTTTCCTGGGTGTGCCAATTTATTTGTTGTTTGTGCTTGATTGATTCGAAGGGGGAGCATGTTCCCCCATGAGTTCTCCATCTCTGTTGTATCCCGATAAAGCCCCCGGTTCCCTTCTTGATTATTCATGTTATGTTAATGCATGTTCTGTTAGTGTTTGGTTTTCGGGCTCATAGGTTTGCGAAGAGATTTGATTCTCACAAGTTAGGTTAGATTAATTTTGAAGTGGGCTCAGGTGTCTTCTGGGAGTCTAACGATCCCCAGAAATCAGTTACAGAGACCAAAAAACCCTAAAAACCAGTCAGAAATGGAGTTTGGAGAGAAAAAACAGAGAGTCAGGGTCTACGCTGAGCTCGCGCTCACCTCGCACTGAGCTCGCGCTCACCTAGCGTGGGTCCGCCCACTTTGCGCCGATCTCGCGCTCACCTGGCGCCTAGCTCGCGCTCACCTCGCGCCAAGCTCGCGCCCAACATGGGGCTTGGACCCTTGGTCCAACTTGTTTCCAGTGGGCCTTCCAACAGGGCCCACCAAGCCGACCAATTCATTTTGCTTAACTAAGATAATAAAAGATTTGAGTGGGCCAGACCACTTGAGGCCCACCCCAGCCCTAATTGGGCCATGCATGATTAAAGTAGGATGTGGTTTGGCCGAGACCACGGGTAGGGCCTATCGGGCCCACTAAGCCCACGAACCCAACCAACTTAGGGTTTCAAAACCCCAACTCAGGAAGTCTTGGGTTTTCAAGCCCGAGCCCAGGTAAAAGGGCCCCAAGCCCAACACTTGGCCATTTTGGCACAGATAAGCAAGATAATCAAAACCACTTGGCAACCAACTGTGGGGCCCACCCAGGGGCCCGAAATGCAATCCGACCCACTTTGCATGGAAATCACTAAATAATCAAATCTGAATTCTAAGATAAAATCAATTCAAAGTGAGCCAAAGTCCAAAGGGCCACACTTGGCCCACCAAGGAACATACGGGCCACACTTGGCCCATCAAGGGATACCATGGGCCTTCCAACAAGGCCCACCCTGTCAGACCCAGATCATCCTAATTAAAAAGATAAAATCAAGTAAAGGGACCCACACCACTTTGGCGGTCCCGCCAGACTTAATCAAATTTCATGTTGGAATAGGAATCGGGTGAATGAAAGACCAACTGAGTTGACTCAAACCAGGGAAACTTATGGGACCCGTCACTTGACGGGGTGGACTGGGGTGTCTACGGACTTCCTCAGACCGCAACCGAGCCCCTACTTAGAATCTCAAAGCCGCAGACCAAAAGCCTTAGTAGAAGAACTTAGGCACCCAGGTGTCTGCCTGCACCCCATCAGGCAGTGGCGACTCCAAACAAAAAACCCGAGGCACGCATCGTTTTGCGTGCACCCCGTCGTGCGACTGAAATCGGGTGCGCACAGAAGTTACAGAAGTGCTGCTTCGGAGGCTATTGGTCAAGTAACTGCCTAAGCTGCTATGAAGAACTTGTTCACATTAGCGGCAGATTAGAGAATTTTCAGGTGAGAGTGAATTCAATCCTAATGTCATGATTAAATATAGGGTAAATTAGAGTTCGGTCAGATCTAATCAGATCTAGTAAAAATCTGTGGGAAACAGCGATCAAATGAAGAGTATCCTGGAGATTTGAAGTCTGAAAATTCAGAGGTTGAAGAAATAGAACTGAAGCACATTCAGGTGAGATTCCATTCAGCAATTGTGGATTTCTCTCAAATTTGGTGATGAGGAGTTATTCAAATTGATCCTGGGCAAATCTGGACATTTTAGAAGCAAATCAATTTTGATCGTGAGTTGGAGAAGAACTTGTAGAAGTTTATGTTCGTAGAGTCAACAGTTGTATCAGCTCGAAATCAGTATTAAAAAGTAAGTAGCACTTATTTTGAGTTTTGCCGATGCATTTGATAGATTCTTCATTGCTCAGTGTTTGAAAATTTGATTGATCAGCCATAAACATGAAGCATGTCAAATTCCGAATTTTATCATGAAAGCTAATCTGATTTAGGTCAAATATCTTTGTTTTAGCTTTTAGAAGGTGGAGAATCATATTTGAATTGTTATTACAATAGAATTTCTGTTCAGATATGTTAGGAATTGAAATTGCAGAAAGTCGACCATAACTTATACATAGCGCCAACCAGTGCTGACCTCATCAGGTTGGCGCTGGTTTACAGTTTTGAGGAAGCTCAAGGGCGCCAACCTACAGGGGTTGGCGCCCAGCTGAATAAAAGCAGCCATGTGCGGCTATTTTCTTTGAGATTATAATTTAGTGTTTAAAAGTCTAAGAGCAGTCCTATAAGTTGTACATAGATGTTAGCAAAGTTTTGTGATGAATTTAGATGAGAAATTCATACTAGTAAGATTCAGAAAATTGAAGGATCAAATTGAGAATGTATTTGCTGAAATTAGCATCTACAGAAGTGGGCGACTGGTTGGTTCTCAGGTGGCAGTTCGGGGGGCGCCTACCTCAGGCTGTAGGCACTCAGCTGAGACAAAATATCTTGAGCGACTATTTGTCTAGAGTGAAATTCCTGAGATTATAATTTTTAAATCACCAATTATATAATTCAATTAAGTGTTAGAAAAGTTCCAAGGTAGTTTTATATGCTGGTGGGCCTTAGTTCCAATTTTGGAGAGAGCCTATGGGCGCCAACCATTGCTAACCTAGTGAGGTTGGCACCCAGCAACAAATTCATAGCATGTGCGGCTGTTTTATTCTAAGCTGATTTTTGTAGATTAAACACTTAAAAGCTTGTCTAGGAGTTTTAATGGGATGTTAGCATTAGGTTAAGGTGATTATAAGTTAACAATTTCAAACCAGTAAATTATAGGAGAATTGAATTGATAAAATGTTGAAATCTATAGAGAATGCTCATGGGCGCCAAGGAGGGCTAACCTATAGTGAGGTTGGCGCCCAGTCAAGTTGTGTACATCCATGTGCAGCCGAATTGGTGGAATGTGTATTTCAGGTTTTTATCCCCTAAATGCTATCCTAAGATGTCTAAACAAGTATTATAAAGTTGCTGAAGTAATATTTAGTTGGTGAGTTGGAGTAACTTAGATATTTAAATTATAGGAGCTGTAAATGGAAATGATAGTCTTATACAACCAGCTATAAACTCTTGGGCTAGGTGGCTGTTTTCTTAGCAACATAGATTTGGATTTCCATCACCTTATTGTTATTTCTCACAACTTAACTAAGGTTGAATCATGATCTAAAATAGTCTTAATCAGAGAATTTATTCAGATTCATGTGTGTGAGAATGTGAAGAGATGTAAACAAGGAATTTCAGCACGTATTGTTATATGTAAATAAGTTAGGGCCTTTGCTGTTTTTATTTATTTTGTAGCCATGTTTGAACACTGAGATTTCAGATTGTGACATTATTCTAACTGAGTTTATTTAACTTAGTATGCTGGACATAATTTATAAAAAGAGGTTTTATTGATAATTGTTGTTTACAAAAATTATTTTAATATTGGCTCTTGGGTTATAAACTATATTTGAAAACTCCACATGAGGGAATTGAGAACCTAAGGACTGTTTGCTAATTTAAGTTAAACCGAAGTTTCTGATACTTGTTTTGGTTATTGTATAATGAGTTTTATTTCTAAAAATTCAATTTGAACAATATTTATTTTGCTGGGATTTATTCCACTATTGTGCTAGTTCATCTTTGAATGTATGGTATACTCCAGAAATGATTTACTTGAATATTTTTTTACATCGGTGAGTTTAGAATCATATATTATCTGTTCTGGGAAATTTATTTGAGAATTTACCTTGAGGACTCCATGATGGAGCGAGCTAGTCCTGAGTGACCCATGATAAATACTGTTTGCATTTAGCCGTGGTGGCATGAGATGTTGGTTTTACATGGTGGGTTATACATTGAGTTGATTTGCTGAGTTTATTTTATTTAATGTCTAGCTTGTCCTGAATCCATAGTCTAAGCTTAGTAATGTGATGTGTTAACTTTATTGCTGTAATTGCATGGCCATGGAGTGTTGCTACGACCAGTGTAGAGCAGCCCGAAACCATGAGTAGGCCGGGTTGTCAATGCCGATACCCAGAGTAAGCCGGCATTGGATGACGAAACCCTGAGTAGGCCGTCATTTCAGAGTTTTGAAACCCTGAGTAGGTCGAAACTGTGTACATGGAGATGTGGATGTCACTCTGGCATGCTGAATTACCCAATTAAAGTGAACTACATAACATTGGCTTCTATGATTTGTTTTATCAATATTGGCAGTTGACTTGATTGAGATATATCTATGGGATTGTTATGAAAACTCGATTTCATCAAGACGTGGTTTTATGATTATATTTGATTTCATGATTATTCGGGTTAGTTGACATTAATAATACAGATTTGACTTACATGCTTGTCTTCATTAGTTATATCATCTTTGTCTGCTGAATTATGGTGAGTTTAGTTGGATTAATCGTGTCATCGCCATCGTTATTTGCTTATTATTCGAACCATGTTTTATAAATATGAAAAATGTATTTGTATATACATGTGCTACTTACTGGGATATGTATCTCATTCCGTATTGTTTTGTTTTGTTTTCAACTGCTCTTGGAGATGACGATACCTGCGGGTAGTTGCTCGGTTACTTGAGTTTAGAGTTGTACTACTGTATTTATTATATTAGTTTGGGTTTGTAGCGCACTCTGATTATCTAGTTGATGTTTCTTTCATGTTCTCCTTCACTCTGATATATCGATCTTGTGTGAGAAATTAACCTTCAAAGACGAGTTACGGTTTTATTACGTAACCCGGATCCGGGGCGTTACAACGTACACCATTTAATTCTATTCCCTTATGGGCAAAGCTATAAAATTATTAGAATTGGTACGTTGGGCGGCAAACAAATCCAAGTTCCATGAAAAATAAACAAATCCAAACTTACTTAGCTTCAGATCACATCCAAACCACCTGGTAGTATTGAATGTTAGAGTACATTACAAATTAAAATAAACTAGCAGGGAAGCCCGTGTGATGAACGGGCAACCATATTCTCATCACAACGCCAAAATAAAGCTGTGGTGAGTCTAGTGACACACCTTATATATTTACATAAATGTGAATATAAGTAAAACTATGTACAACTAGTAAACATAAAAGTAAGCTTATAGTAGCTTGGATCACTTGAAATTTGAGTATCAAAACTCCAATGGAAAAAACTGCCTATCATTATATTAAAAAGCAATAATCTCAAATGTAATTTCCCTATCATTATATTAAAAACTGCCTATCAGTTACGCACTTTCCCTCCCATGAGGTGTAGTACTACACGTGCACCCTGCTAGTCATTATATTAGAGAGCAATAATCTCAAATGTAGAGAAAAAAGATAGAAACACAAAATTGGTCAAAAATTGAAAATTATTTTGCAACATTTAAATCATCACAACAAGTTACGCGAATTAAATGAGTAGACGTACAATTGTCAGCTCATTTCCTTTAATAGAGTCTAAGCCAACCACATCTTTCCAACTAGGCTAAAAATAAAATAAAAAGAACCACCCAAGGTATTATAATATACTGGTAGATCTTTGAAAATGTAAGATAGAAATTCAAAATCATTGCCTTCACCAGCTAGCTCTAGAAGTAGGTTATATGTCCTTAGGCTAAGGAAGACCTGTTTACCACATAAGCGTTGCAATAATGTCAATGGAGATCCCATTAAATTCAAGTGCATTAAAGGAAATAATGCATTCTAAGGAGAAAGAAGAATTTGTAGTTTGTAAATAATAATTAAACCAAATAAAGATACGTGCAACCATATTATTAAAGGAAGGGTCAACAAATAATGCATCAATATCTTATTCTGATCCATAAATATGAATGAAAGGGGAAATTTGATTGCTTTAATATACCTAAAAAAAAGAATTGAGAATAAGGGGTGAAGTTAAATTATAACACTTGTAAAAAATTTTCCCTTTCAATTATGAGATTTAATCTTTTTTTTTTCTGTTTTCTCTTGTGCACATTCATCTATATTTTGTCCATTAAGAATCAAGAAATACGATAGATAAATTTCTTTTCATCACATATTCTTCTCAAACTTAAAACTAATAACACCACCTTCTTCTCTTCTTGCACCTTTTGATGGTCAAACCCTGTTAAAAACATTATAGCTTCTCATAGACCTTGAGACAAAACATTGGAGACGAAATAAAATGATCAATATCGACTCAAAATTTGTTCTCAAAATTAAATGGATCAAACTTTGGTAACAATACCATTTTGTGTACTGATTCGGGTTCATGCTAATTGGGAGAGCATAGTTCTTGATAGTTACTTGAGACCTTTTGCAACTCCTCCAATGTAATATCAGAAAACAATAGTTTTAATAATTCAGCTGCCCAAAACATAAGCTCTACTAAACAAATCATTCTTATACACATATCATATTTATAAAAGATAAAAAAAGGGTCAATATTTGGCATGCAAAAAAAAATTATGGGAAGACGACGCCTTTTTATCAACATATTCACCAAAATCCCAACATACTTAAGAAAGTGAATGTAAATAATCATCTGTTTTAAACTCGGATTAAATCCACCGTTTAATAAACATGTTAATGTGAACACCCATATATCACAGGAACACAAACCATGATGATGGGTATATAAAACAAAAACTGTATCATTCCTATAATAATAATTGAAAAAAAAAAGTGAAAGAAATCAGTTTTAAGTGATTAACTCACTGCAAATAATTTAAGAAATCATAACACCTAGTGTAAGCACCTCATTTTTGCGCTCCCAGAAAAACTAGAAATGCAAACCCTGGACAGAAAGTCAAACCCTAAGGGGTGAAAAGTTGACTTTTTGATCAAGTGAAATTTGGCCACCTCGCTTTATACCATTGGATAGAGAATCTCGACACGGTTCTAACGCAACCGAGTTTGCAGGAATCGGAGTTCGGATGAAGGTTCTGTGGGCGGTCAAACTTGAGCAGAGCCAAAAGTTGACTTTCTGCTAAAATCCGATCCAGATGCCTACCCCTAGGTCATTAGATATAGAATCTCGACACGGTTCCAACGCAACTGAGTTTGCAGGAATCGGGGTCCGGATGAAGGTTCTGCGGGCGGTCAAACTTGAGCAGAGCCAAAAGTTGACTTTCTGCTAAAATTCGATCCAAAGGCCTACCCCTAGGTCATTGGATAGAGAATCTCGACACGGTTCCAATGCAACTGAGTTTGCAGGAATCGGGGTCCGGATGAAGGTTCTGCGGACGGTCAAACTTGAGCAGAGCCAAAAGTTGACTTTTTGCTAAAATCCGATCCAGAGGCCTACCCTTAGGTCATTGGATAGAGAATCTTAACACGGTTCCAACGCAACTGAGTTTGCAGGAATCGGAGTCTGGATGAAGGTTCTGCGGGCGATCAAACTTAAGCAGAGCCAAAAGTTGACTTTCTGCTAAAATCCGATCCAGAGGCCTACCCCTAGGTCATTGGATAGAGAATCTCGACACGGTCCAACGCAACTAAGTTTGCAGGAATCGGAGTCTGGATGAAGGTTCTGCGGGCGGTCAAACTTGAGCGGAGCCAAAAGTTGAACTTTCTGCTAAAATCCGATCCAGAGGCCTACCCCTAGGTCATTGGACAGAGAATCTCAACACGGTTCCAACGCAACTGAGTTTGCAGGAATCGGGGTCCGGATAAAGGTTCTGCGGACGGTCAAACTTGAGCAGAGCCAAAAGTTGACTTTCTGCTAAAATCCGATCCAGAAGCCTACCCCGAGGTCATGGGATATAGGGCTCCGATACAATTCTAACGTAACTGAGTTTGCTCAGATCGGAATCCGGATAAGGAAAATATGAGCTGACGAAATTCCCGAGCAGCAAAACCGGCAATCTGCGCACGTGGCAAAAGGCTGCACACGTGGCGAGTTGCGCAGGAAAATATCTCGGGGATCAAATCCGTAAATATCCAAATATACGAAATATCCCAGGGACTAAATCTGTAAAAATCCGAGAATATCGGATTAAATTGAAAATGGCCAGGGACTAAATCTGAAAAATTCAGATTTTCCGACCGACGAGCGGCCGCATTAAATTTTTTGTCATAATTATGCCGCTCGCGCGAACGTGGCAGGCGGGTGTGCGCTTAGCGTAGGACTAAGTGGATCCCCTTTTTTTCCTGGTCTATATAAACCACGCGAGATTTCACGCAAAGGGTTCGAAAATTCTGGTTGGAAGATTTTTTCGGTTGAAGTTTTCTTGGGAAAGCTTTTCTCTCCTTGGCCTTTCGTCTCCGGGAACGTGCTCTCCCCAACTCCCATCGACTCCTTAACTCCCAAAACACCCCACCTGCCGTGATCACCCATTTTCCTCTTCTTCTTCTCCACCATCGCACCGAGGTCCGGAAAAGGAGGGTTGTTGTTGGAGGTTCAAAGGAAGGAAGCTCCAGCACTTTCATCTCAAGGAGGAGCCTCCACCCTGCACGAGCTTACGAAACCTCGGGTATTGTTCTCCCCCTACATTTATTTCACATATATCAAGATGGGAGTTATCTAAGCATGCTATCGGACTTGTTATTCCTCCTTACTGTCACATGAACATCATTCTGTTTTGATAACCTGGAAGTCTCCGAGGGTAAGGGAGACCCCAGGAGACCCATGAGAAGATGGGAAGTTTGCCATCCCACCTTCGGCTACCGTTCAGAGGGTTCCTATTGGTGGATTATTGAGTAAAAGGAGTCTGTTCCCTTGTTTCGAGCATGTACTGTATATCCCATGTAAACCCCCCCCCCCCCTCCCTCTTTCTATTTCTCGTCCCCGAGTGTTCACATGCATGCACGAAGGTCCGGTCAGGCATAGGTAAAAATGTCTCTCACTCATGCTATACCTGCTTGTCATTGTTCTTTTTGCTTCTTTCTCTGTATATTTGTTAGAATTTCCAACCTGCTCCCCCAACCCCCTGCCTATGTGTCTGCAAGCATGGTCCCTTCCCCATTACCCGTGTAGTGGTCTGTCGGTGTTGTTTTTTCGGGATAATCAGGTTTGTTTTTCTTTTTTAAGAGATTTGGAGTCATGGTTCAAAGCATGTTTAGATTAATTTCAATGCATGATTAAGATCTCTTGGGAGTCTGGGGAACACCTGGGAGGGCTTACAGAGTTTAAAAAACGATCAAAAATGGAGTTTGAGCAAAAAACCAGAATATCGGGTTTTTTAGGGGTATGCGCCGAGCTCTGTGAGCTCAGCGCACCCAAAAAAGGGTGAGCGGATCATTTTTTTTAGCATCCGCCGAGCTCACGCCCACTTCTTAATTTCGAATGCGCTCAGCTCGCGCTCACTTAAATTTGGATGCTCTCAGCTCGCGCTCACTTAAATTTGGATGCTCTCAGCTCGTGCTCAGCTCACGCTCACTTAAATTTGGATGCGCTCAGCTCGTGCTCACTTAAATTTAGATGCGCTCAGCTCGCGCTCACTTAAATTTGGATGCGCTCAGCTCGCGCTCACTTGATTTTTTGGTGCGCTCACTTCGCCCGTGGATGGTTTTTTCGGTCCGCCCACCTCGCCGACCTTGCGCCTAGTGTCTGAGGTCGACGCATACCCCTAAAAATGCCGAATTGCCATATTTTTTGAAAAATCCCGAAAATGACCTTCATTTGATCACTTAGTTTAATGATATATATCATAAAATAACACAAAAACAAAAATAAACAAAAAATGAGGGAAAGAAAGGAAAATTAATAATGAAAACTATTTAGTATTGGGAATAAGAATTATGAATAGTTTATTAAATAGTTTTAATAAACTGTTAATTCAATTGCCTACTTAAAAGTCTTCTATCCAATTTTCATTGTCTTTGTTTCTTTATGAGAGAAACAAAGACCAATTTTCAAACTGGTCTTTACAGTACCTTCACTTTTCTCAATGAAATGTACATTTACATTTCATTGTTTGCTGCAATATGGAGTTCAAAAATATTGATTTTGTTAACCAAGAATGTTTAGAAAGGGTTGAAGATGGAGCTTACGATGGAACTGTATCCAATGGGTTCGAGCTTGCTTGACTGTTCCCATGCACGTGGACCATGCATGCCATGCAAAAGGGTGAAGGTGAGCTTCAAGTGCCTTGGTTCAGAGTCATGTCCAATGTGCCACTCGCTTGGCACAAATCCTTCACTCACAAAAAAAAAATTTCTCGAAAAATACAAAAATAAGAAATAAATCAACTATCGGCAACTTCCCTCTCTTTCGAGTCACCCTACCACTAGCACTCCTATCATGTAATGCCCCAGATCCATAACCAGCAAAATATTGTCCGCTCTGGGCCCACGGGCCCTCACGGATTTGTTTTTAAGGATAACACGAGAAAACTTCCTAGGGGTCACCCATCATAGCAGTGCTCCCACCTAGGCAACTTCCCTCTCTTTCGAGTCACCCTACCACTAACACTCCTATCATGTAATGCCCCAGACCCATAACCAGCAAGATATTGTCCGCTCTGGGCCCACGGGCCCTCACGGATTTGTTTTTAAGGATAACACGAGAAAACTTCCCAGGGGTCACCCATCCTAGCAGTGCTCCCACCTAAGCACGCTTAACTTTAGGGTTCCCAGGGGATTTAGTCCCGTGTTGCTTCTTAAAAGGCCTCTTGCTTAGTAAGGGATTACAATACTACTTATAGCATCCCCGAGTGTTGTGGGATCCCAACCATATGCACATCCTCGCCTGGTAGCTCGCCCAGGTCTCTCACCCCGCCCACATCATAGCCGCCCACTCAGACAGCTTGGTTTAAGTTGAGTTTTAACGGATTGCAAGGTGTTGAACCGAATTATAAAAATTGTCTTTGTGTGATTAAATGATTATACTATTGGTATGGATTTGTGTTTTGGGTTAGAATGTTTATTGAAGTTCCATGAGTTATGTTTCTGGTCCGGAGTAACCTGTGTTGAGCTGTATTGTATTATACATGACGTGGTCTAATATGTTGATAGTGGTGAGTTTATGCGATTGTTTTCTATTTTGGTTTCGCTTCACCTGGATCCATGTCTAAGCTTAGTAATGTGATGGTATTGTTTGTTGGTGTAATTGCATGGCCTTGTGTGTTGCCACGACTGGTGTAGAGCAGCTAGAAACCCTAAGTAGGCCGTCATTTCAGAGTATCCAAAACCCTAAGTAGGTCGGAACTGTGTACATGGAGGTGTGGATGTCTACTTGGCATGTCAATTAACCAATTTAAACAATAGGCATGACATTGACCTTTCATTGTTTAATCGGCAGTGTGGTTGGTCTTTTGTGGAAATTGTTATTGGGATCTTTGGTTTTCAACTTCGGAGTTTTATCTCTATTGGCTATTTGTGTCGGTTATTTATCGTGGCATGTTTATAATTGATGATAACTGTTTCTGCATGCATACGCTACTCGCTGAGATATTCGTATCTCACCCCCTTTGTTTTCGTTTTGTTTTCAAATACCTTGGAGAGCTCGATACTTGTGGGTAGTTACTTGGTCATGTGAGTTATTTCAGTTGGGATTATTTTGGCGCACTCTGTTATATAGTTATTATATTATTCATGTTTTTCCTTCACTCTGATATTGCAATCCTGTGTTACATGCTAACCTCTGGAGACGTGTTATGGTTTAAATATGTAACTCGGATTTGGGGCGTTAAACTTTCCCACCAAATAGACTACTTGAATTATGTACCAGCAGTAAACATAGAGGCTTCCAGGTTCTCTTCTCTGAGTTGCTAAGCGGCGTGCCTAGGGTTTATTTCGCTTCTTATCCTCCCCCTCCCTCGTGGATTGCTAGATCCGGATTCTTGTCCCCCCCTTTCTTGGCTTGGCGGTCCATAATACGTTCTAGATCCAGTGTGGAGTGGTTTTCGGCCTTGCGTTTCCTCTAGTTTCTTGTTTTGCCCTCTGATAGATATTCCATGAAAGACCTAAATTTTAACTTCAAAAACCTTATGATTCCTCCACACCCAACTACAACATTCAAAATATCCGATGATGAGAAGCGAAGAATATCATCCAAATGGCATAACCTCATCATCTGCAAAGCTATGCGATGAAGATATGCAAACTAACTCTTTCCGTAACTCGGTTGGGAGACTATGGAACAATATCCAGATCGCCAATGTTACCAAGGTTGCCCCTAGAAGATTCCCGGTGGCATTAGACGAGGTTGAAGATAAAAATAAAATTATACAATGCCAACCTTAGATTGTTTGCTCATCCTTACTTTTGATGGACTGTATTGAGAATGAGAATCTTGCAAATATTTTTTGTTTTAAATCTATTGTTCTTTGGGTTCACATCCATCATATGCCCTATAAGTACCACAATGAAAAGCTTGTGCTCGATCTTCTAAGGCTGTTTGGTGAAGGAATGGAGGTGGAACCCAAAAAAGAAGATATGAGCAAGGATCCGGTCTATGCTAAAGTTAAATTGCCGCTAAATGCTGCCATCCCTCCTGGGGTGTGGATTGAGGTAAGCCTAGATAATAAAATATGGCTGGAATTCAGGTATGAAAACATCCCTATGTTCTGCATGTCTTGTGGTATTATTGGACATTCCATTTTTTATTGTGCTAACCCATTTATTAACAAGTCTACTAGCTCTCCTTTGACTGAAAATCGAAAGTATTCAGAGCAGATGGCTGTCCCCATATTTCGCTGGAGGAATCCCTTGATGAAGACCTTGCCGAGGAAGATGATAAGTCACGGTCTAAGTCGCCCTCTTAGCGAAGAGGGTGGTGACTCCTTGACACCTTCGAGAACTATGCCCAAGCATGTCATCAGTATGCTTGACAGTGATGCAATGGGAGGGAGGCTTGAGGCCAAGGAGCGTCTATGAAACCCTATTCCAATATCCCTTGCGCCTCCTAACTAGTGAGCTTGATGTGTAGGTGAAGCTGGAGAAGCTCAAGCCTAAAGCCAGTCAAAGTGGCTAAGCCCCGGCTTGTCAGTGACCCCTGAAGGTAAGCAACTTCTATTTGGTTAAATGAGATTCCCTAAGTGAGGAAATAGCTAAGTTTTGTTTGGTTATCTGCAATATAGGAGGAAGTGGCAAACTTGTAAATTTTAGTGTCTTGTTGGAAAGCCACTTAAGAGAAAATAGCCAAAGGAAAGGCCATTCACAACCAACACTTTTGCCCAAACCCTTTCTTCCTCTCCCCTTCTCCCACACTCTCATTTCCTCTCCCATTTCTCCATCATCTTCCCCCATTTTCGTCCCCCATCCATTTCAAAATCATTGGAGGAGTTGTTTGCAAGAAAAAGAGAAAGAGGAAACCCAAGTTCCCATTTTTGTTTGGAAGCTTTGCTTGGAGATTTCGGAGGAATCTTCCAAGAGGAGCTTAAGGTACTGTTCGTGGCTTGTATTGGAGAAGAGGTAAGCAACACCACCCTTCCCCTTGTTTTCAAATTTCGGCCAAAATCGCATGTTTAGGTGAATGTTAAGGTTGAGATGTGAAAATGAGTCCTAGGCCAAATGGGAGGGATTTATTTGAGGGGTTTTGTTGGTAGTAGATTTCTACACAAGCTTGGAGTGATTTAGAGCCCAAAAACACCCAACACAAGTGAGATTTGAGAAAAACCAAAATCCCTAAAAGTTCGGATTTCGCGAGCTGTTGAGAAAACCCAGCCGCCTGAGCAGCCACTAGAGCACGACATCAAAACCCGAGAAACCCGAGAGCTAATTCTTGGCCGCTCGAAGCAGGCTCAAGCGACCTATCGAGCACCCTTACCAGAAATTCCAAATTTTGAGGTTTCAACCCAGATTGAACTACCATTGGTTTTGTTTAAATCCAACCTATGTATAAGTGAAAGTTAGGTGTCTACGAGATGTCCCAACTGAAAGTATCACAAAATTTCAAATAACAAAGATTTTGGGTACGTTTCGCCCAAGAAGGTATTAGAAAGAGTTTCTGTTCCAGATTACTATAGAAACATGATAACTTGATTCTACCACCTCAAATACTTTCCAAATAACCCTTAGAAGTAGAAATCAAAAGCCAAAACCAAGTGGTACAAGTATCAAAAGAATCGGGCATAGGTTGCCCCAAAAGAGTCATGAAATGTAGAATTTCTAGAAAACCAAACCTTCACCATTGATTATCAATGTGAGTACAGCACATCTGGAATTATGGGCTTCGGCCTGGTAGTTAACATGTAGTATGAAGGGCATTGGCCCATATCACAATTGCATGACATCGAGGGCTTCGGCCCCACATTTGACATGAATTGTATGGAAGGCAGTGGCCTAGAAGTGCATGAGATTTATTTAGGGCATTGGCCCATTTGTTTAGCATTCTATATATGTGCAGTTCACCTCAATTGGGGGTAGTGAACTATTGTTCACCTCAATTTGGGGATAGTGAACTAGTCCTTCTACAACAGTAAGTATGGGGTGTTAGAGTGAGCGGTTCACTTCAATTGGGGGTAGTGAACTATTGTTCACCTCAATTTGCGGGTAATAAACTAGCATCCCTCGTACAAGCTTGGAAATCTGAGAGGTCAAGTATGATGATCAAATGATATATGATTATTGGTGGGTAGTGTGTGCTATTCACCACAATTGGGGGTAGTAAACCATTGTTCACCTCAATTTGAGGGTAGTGAACTAGCCCCTCTACAGCTGTAAGCCTTGATGGGTAAATGGATCGGTTCATCTCGGTTGGGGTTGTGGACCTTTGTTCACCCTGGCCTAAAGATAGAGAACTCGTATCCTCCACACAAGCTTGGGATCCGTTACATTTGTTATTATGATTATTGATTGCAACTGTTATAAATTGATGAACTGTACACTGAGGCACATGCATGCACCAATGGTATGACACTAAGATGTTGTGGTTTTTGTAGTATTAGAACTACACGCATGTCATAGTTTATCGAAAGATATTTGCATAAACTGTGTTTCACCGAATCATGCATGTGTTGCTTACTGAGACACTCGTCTCATAGTTGCTTCTTATCTTATTTTTTAGATCCATCATCGTCCGGTGTGAAGGACCGGGCTGGGGATAGAGGCAAGGAAAAGACCATCGGGTATAGAGAGGAAGACTACTATAGGCCTTAGGATTTCCCTTTTGGTATGCATGTATAGTTTTGAATTGTAAACCCTTCTAGCTAAGAGGTGTGATTAGTCACCTATCTTTTTGTAACTAAACTCCCATGTCTTATTTCATTTCAAATATATATATATATATATATATATATATATATATATATATATATATGAACACTTTTGATATGCACATGTATAAACTGTTTGCACTTACACTTGTATAGAAGAAGATTTAAAATCCTTCGCGTTTTTTCAAGTATAATGGCCCACTTGCCACGGTCTGGGACGGGTCGTGCCTTGGAGGGGCAGACTTGGTTTTGGGTCGTGACAGTGTCTGTGCTTCAACCTGAATCCAAGAGAGGACCCAATTGATAGCAATGGTAAAATTGTTCTTATGGACTGTGGGCCTAATCCGGAGATGGGCAATCTTTTGATGTCCAAATTCTTCCAATTTGGGGCCCACCAGCTGAACCCGGACTCATCTTTCTCTCTAAATGTGGCCCCTCACCTAACTCTCTGTGAAATCCAACCCAATCATAACCCAACCCATAGACCTAACCCCAGCTTTCCCAGGACTAAATCCCTTGTCAGAAACCGGCATTTACAAGTCCACTCCGGAAGTTTGAGTTTTAATTTGATAATGGACCACCCTTGAGCCCAGGAAAGTTTAGGGGAGCGGAACCCATCCAAGAAAAGAAAACAAGGGCCTGTTGTTATCTCTGATCACTAGAGTGATTTATCAAGCACTCAACCTACTGCACATTCCTTTGTTTGCTCTTTGTTTTCTTCCTTTTCGGTGACTAACCCCCTTCCTGGGTCCCCAAGACCTCCCTTCTCATCATGAAAATCATAGCTTGGAATAGTTGGGGGCTTGGCCAATCCCTGACTAGGCTCCATCTGCATAACATGGTACGCACCCATAGGCCCAGAATTGTTTTAATCTTGTAGACTTTGATGAATGGGAAACATTTAGAAAGTAGAATCCGAACTATGGGAATGCCAAATTTCTGGTGGAAACCTATTGTGAACAGAGCAGAATGCTTGCGGATATTATGGAATCACGAAGTCTCAGTTGTGATAGAGAGGGAGTTGGAATGGTGTATACAAATGACTGTTAGACTGAAGTTTGGTGAAAGCTTTGAATTGGCATTTGTTCATGCTAGTTCCAACCTTCAAACTCAAGAAATCCATTGGAATATGTTGAGAAGAATGGCTGACCACAGTCTGCTGCCATGGTGTGCAATTGGCGATTTCAATGTGGCTTTATACAATCATGAGAAAAAAGGCAGCATTGGTATTGAGGTACATAAAGCAGAGATTTTTCATGAATTTATTAACAGCTGCAACCCTATTGATCTCCCTTGTTAAGGGATGAAGTTCACTTGGAATAATGATCCTATGGGGAGGAGTAACATAAAAGAAATATCGACCGTGTCTTGGGTAGTATAGATTGGTGTCAACCTTTTCCTAATTCCATTCTCTGGCATGATCCAATTGTAGGTTCTGATCGTGGCCCTCTTTGTCTCAATCTAATTAACAATGGTAAAAGACACAAACATTTTAGATTTGAGAAGTTTTGGATAGAGGAGCCAAATTGTCAAGAGGTCCTTTTTAATAGCTGGGGGAATAGAAGAGGTACCTTTGACATAAAATATGTAAACTCAGGGGATGCCTTAGTCAGTGGAATAAGGAAAATTTTGGTGATATCAACTATTGGGTAGCTGTGTTGTATGATGAGTTAAAGGAAATTCTAAGAAAGATTGAAACTCATGATGATCCTGAGGACATGTGGTATGAAAAGGAGGTCCAAGAAAGATATATGGAGGCCCTTAATGCCCAAGAGACATTCTGGTTTCAAAAGTCAAGAATCAAATGGTTGAAAGATGGGGACCTTAAAAAATGAGCAAAATGAAGAGATTAAAGACCCCAAATAATTGGAAAGGCTTGTGGTTAATCATTTTGAGGGACTTTTTTTTAGATGATGGCATGCCTAGGAGTTTTAATATGCTGAATTGTATCTCTCCCTCTGTGTTTGAGGCTGAAAATGATATTCTCTTGTGCCCTGTCTCTAATGAAGAGGTGTTTGAGGCTGAAAATGATATTCTCTTGCGCCCTGTCTCTAATGAAGAGGTGTAGGAAGCTGTCAAGAAACTTGGGGCTCTCAAGAGCCCCCGACCTAATGGCTTCCAAGGGGTTCTCTATACGATACTGGGAGGTGATAAAACCTGATGTTTGCAATATGGTTAAGAAATTTTTTGTGACTAGTAATTTTGACCAAAAGTTAAATCAATCTCACATTGTCCTTATACCTAAAGTGGAGAACCCCAGGAAACTGAATGACTATAAGCCGATAAGCCCGTGTAACTTTAGTTATAATATTATTTCTAGGCTTAGTGTGGACATAATGAGACTATTAATGGCTAGGATTATCTCCCCCCAACAATGTGTCTTCGTCCCTGAAGCTGTATCCAAGAGAACATCCTGGCTGCCCAAGAGTTCTATCACACAACCAAAAGTAAAAAGAAAAAGTCTAAAAGTGGCTTGTTTGCTTTAAAGCTTGATTTGACCAATGCCTATGATAGGTTGTATTGGAGATTCATTGAAAAAACCTTTTTAGCCCTAGGGTTCAGTCACAGATGTAAAAGATAATTGAAATTAATAAATAGACTGATCAAATTGATATAATGCAGGGGATAAGGAATTGGTTCAACCCGGAGAAATCCAGGGTGACCGGGAGGAAATTGGGGAACCTATCTAAGGTGAGTATGAATTTAGGATTTAGCAAAATTAAAATATAATAATTTGTTGTTGCTGTGATTTATTTAAGTATTGATAAAAATAAATTATAATGAAAAAAATAGAGAAGGTAGTCGAACCCTTGAGAGTGGGGGTTGACCTAGATCAGGTGTAATGCCCCATATCCAGGTTTATTCAAAAACATAAACCCAAATCTGGTTTGTTAGGGAAAATGGCCTAAACAACTAATCCAGACTTAAACCATTTCATTTATTATATCAGAGTGCGGAAATAAAAGACATCTTCCAAGAAGCGTGGAATTAAACCACCAAATAATCCATTAATATTTCATCCATAAAGTCTGGAAAAGGTTCAAGTAAATAAAATAATTAACAATCACCAATGTTATGTAATTAAGATACCAATAATCCTTTAATTAACATCAAAATCCTCAATATATAATAACTAAAGTCAATCCCTCAAAATAAATCTAATCATCTCTCTATGTCATCCTGGACCTACACAGGAATGAAATAGTCTTCTTCCTGGTAATCACAGTAATCTCCCAGAGTCTCTACCCCAGCAACGTCCTCTCGAGGAATATCTGAAAACAAAACCAATAAAACAATAATGTGAGAAACATCTCAGTAAGCAGTCATGCAAATAGTTTACCACAGTAAAATATGCAATGCTTAATCAAGATAAACACAATAAGATACGAAACAACAATGAAATACAATTGTCCATCTCATGGGACTCATGAAATAGAATACTAGAGAAAGAGAGTAGACATGTGTCAATATGCTACCTACCGAATTACAATGGACCAGCTGTCCTGTAGTCTGGCTATTCAATACCAACGGAAGAACCCAACCATGAGTTAGCATGTATGGCCCAACCTATCCAGGAGTGGGTAACGTAGCGACCGACTTATCCCGGAGCGGTACCATCCTCGAGATGATGGAATGCCTCAAACACAGAATTCAAACCCTTCTAATAAACATTTCAATTACAAGCTATTCTATGGATCCATATAACTTCTAAGCCCACTCAACAGTGAAAAAACTAACTAGGGAATGGACATACTTCTCAATAACACCCACAAATATAGAACCTTATCTGTATAACCAAATCCGCCCTGTAGAAATAATAAATCAGGCACCAGCCTTGTCACACCAGTGACCGAAAAGCCAAAACAGAATGCACCAAGTCATATGTCCAAAACTCCAGGTTTCAATGGGCGAATATGTCCCGAATGTGTATCGACTCCATCGATGCACAAAATACCTTCATATCACCCAAATATAGGTGTATGATCTCACAAAACCAACCTTGGTTAAAAGTAAAATCCTTTAGAACAACGGAATCAAGTAAAAGTGCCTCTTTAAAAACATCTACCCAAAATCTTTATAAAATTGAATTTTAAACATCCGCCAATGCAAACAATTCCCAAATACCACAATCTTGATGGTACATAGGTTAAAATTTAATAAAAACACTTCTGTAGTGAAAAACTAGGTTGAAGGACAAATTTTCCAAAATATGACAGACAGGGCGCTCGAATGGCCTTACACAATAGGTCATTTCAGGGTTGATCGCTCGATAGATCGTTCGAGCGACTGCTCAAGTGACAGTTCAATCTGGGAAAATTGCTCTCGGGTTTTGAATAACCACAGAAGGCGCTCAAGCGACTGCTCAGGCAGCCCAATACGTTAAAAATCCGCAACTTCACGAAATTCAATAGAAATTTCACAACTCAATATTCAATGCATCAAATCCATTCTAAATTATTCTAAACCCCTTTATAAACATGTTAGAACAATTTCCAACAAATAGATCATCATAAAAAATACAACTCATCAAATCACCGATTAATCATGCATATCGAATAAATACGAATTATTTTTTTGCAAGATTTAAAAGGACTACTTACCTGGTTTTGGGAACTAAAACCTTCTCTAAGAACAACGAAAAATCACTCCTAAGATTGCCAAACGATCACAACAAGCCTCGATCACTTTTGGGTTAAGAAAATCATCACTTTAGGAACCCAACAACACTTCTATCTCTCAAAAACAAAACTTTCTATTAACTTGCTCTTACCTGAGTTTCTATGCATGAAAATCTCCTTCTTCCTTCTCCAAGACGGCTCCAACAGGTTGTTTTATTGTTAGGTTTGATCACAGGAAGCTAAGAGAAAAACAAGAGGAAAAAGAGAAGTGGGCGTGCGGCTGCTTCTAATCTTGTGTTTTGTTCTCAACGTGAATAGCCCATGCATAACTAGGTTATTTAATTATTTAAAATCTTTTACCATGTTACCCCTTCTTTAAGCCAAACCACTCAAACCAACTAATCCTTAAACCAACTAAACCCTTGGGTCAACCCACTATCTTTAGGTTCGACCAACTCCCTTATTGTTCATCCTTTGCTTTACTTCTCAATTAATTCTTACTAATATACATCATAACACACTACAATTATTTATATTAAAATTATACTTAGTCGAAAATCATGAACTCACCTTATATAGGTTCCCCACTTTCCTCCGGTTCACTTTGAACTCCTTCGGGTTGAACCAAAATTTCATCTCCTGCATATTATTTAACCAATTAGTCTATTTTATTTATCACTAAAATCTGGGATTTTACATCAGGTTTGGTTTGAGGGTTGTTTGGTTTAATGAAGGAAGAGGTGTAAAATCCCGAATTTTAATAACATTAAAATTTAGATTTTATGCTTTTAAAACTTATTTAATTAATGGAGAACTTTAGAAACAGAGAAAAGGAAATTAATTAGAGTTAATTTCAAAATTTTAAATAGGATGAATTATTAAAATGGGAAAATTTGGTTATTGGACTTCCATGGATTTGGATTTTGGCGGTTCGGTGTTGGAACAAGTGAGGGTAATCTCGGAATTTCCCAAGCCTAAATTATGAAGATTTTAAATTAAGTTAAACATGCATCAAATATTGGTTTAAATAAATTGATAATAGTGTGTTTGATCTAACAATATCATAAAGATGAGGAGGAAAATAAAAATCACACAAAGGAAAAATAGCACAAAAGGAAAATAATACATCAATTTTTATTTTAATAAGTTCTTACATAGCATAAATGATAAAAAATGAAGTTTGAAATGAGAACCCTAAACAAATCAAGCAACCCAAAAGCCTTTGGCTTTCCCACAAAAACAGAGAATGCAGTAATTTATATGAAGATATATATCAAAATTTCCAAAAGTTGTGAGAGAAGTTAATTACCATGATTAGCTGTCTGCATCCAATCCCCAGGTTCCACCTTCCTTTTCTGTGGAGTTATTTTCAACCAATTTCCTCTACGGTGTGAATTAAAAAGCAACGCATTGAGGGAAAGGACTCGTGAGATCCACAAGACCTTTCCCCTCGTTTAATTCATAAATGATCGGCTCAATTGGTCAAGCCGCTTGTTCTTCGACCCCAATACCAATCAATGAACGCTTGGTTGAGCCGTTCTCCCATTTCTCTCAGCCCGACGAACGCAACCCATCTCTTCTGTTCCAACGAGCGCGAGAACCAGTGGATTTTCAAAAAACCTTCAACGTTTTCAACCTTCAACGTTTACTTCCTTCCTCCCCAACCCAACCGATTGCACGAGACTACTCTATCAGTCCGAACGAACGAAGGGCTTTTGGAGAAATTCGACTTAACTGGTACGTTCGCAACTAATTTCCTCTACGAGTTTCACTGTACATTCATTAATTTTTTTTTATGTTCAAATCCCTATTTTTCCCGTTGATTGCTTTGAGTTTTGAACATTGACGATAATTTTTGACACGCACGTAGGGTTTAGACTGAGACGCACGTAGGGTTTAGTCTCTGTTGCAGGACTGCAAAAGGATTATTTAGTTATTCTCTAGCTTTGGATTTTCATTTAGAAAGTTTAACTTAAACCTCACCAAGAGTTAATATGGAATCCATTGAATTGCATTATGGAGATAGATGAGGCGACAATGGTGATAATGTAACTCATAATTGATAAAGTGTTACAAAAGAAATTCAATCCCATGGTTGATGAATTAAAACAACGATATTTCAATCAAAATCTACTCCTTTATCGGATTCTCTAGATTATTGATATTAGAGAACCTAATTTTCTATCTTCCACGCTAGGTTTTGATGTTTCATCTACGTGTAAACCCTTTCCTAAAAGGTTGTAAATACAAATTCTTTTAATGGGAGTTTTGTCTTTATTTGAAAGTGCCTCTGTTACGTGGTGTTGTTTGCTTTAATGAGAATTTTCGTATGAATCTGGAAATCGGAATTGTGAAATTGCCTCTGTTAATGTGCAGGACAAATTTGACTACAATGGAAACTGCTGGACCATCATCAACAGGAAGAAAACTCCCGCGCAACAGTTGGCTACACTTCAAGTAAAGTTCCTTTCACCTGTTTATTTGTTTTGTTCTACAAGCAAGCATGGACGCAATCCACTAAATTTATTTTTTACTTTCTATAGGTTTGGGTATGGTTGTCAATATGACGGTTATTTTAATTCCTTTTGCATCCTTGTAATCCTTAATATATAATTGGTCATGGTTTTTCTTTTGCTTTTTTAGGGAGCATTATGTAAATGAAAGAATAAAGAGCTGTTGCGAAGGTGAACAAATCCCCACAAAGCAGCAGGTAGGCATTATCAATGGTAACAGCTAAGGAACATCCTTTATTTTGTTCATTTGCATTTCGTCGATCCTATTCAAATGAATTTATCTATTTATTTATTGTGTTTTCAGTTATTCGCGGATGCTGCTGCAGCATGAAATTCAATGAATGAGGCCAAGAGAGAAGAATTTAAGAGAGCTTCACGGCTTGACTGGGACGAATACAACAGGACTGTCCCACGACAAGGGGCGTGCAAAAAACAACAGGTTCGTGAAATTTATTATCTAAAATTGGAATTATTGTGGGTAATTATTTGAGACTGACATATTCTTTCATTCTACCTTTGTTTTTTGTAGGCTTTGATATAGACACGTTGTTCACCTGGACAGTTCATTGCGTTGATGAACACCATTGCATTCACCACTTCTCAGAAGACATGCCTTAGAGATAGTGGTTTTGACTACCTGCTGAAATTACGCGCGAAAAAGCTTCATCGACAGCTGTGTCATTGGATTGTTCCGAGGGTAGATACTAAGGACAGATGTATCAGAGTTGGGGTACATAATATTTTCTTTGACACACACAATGTAGAGATGATAATTGGGTTACCCATAAAGGGGATAAATGTTGATACATCTAAATCAGAAATCCCCGTTATAACAGAGTTGTATAGTTTTTTATGGGGTAGAAAATGGAAGCATCCCAATTGAAAATGTTTAGAAGAGCTTGAAGAGCCCAGAGAACGATCATGGGTAGATCCGTTCTTTTGTCTTGTATTCTTTTTCGACCTTAGTAAATCCATCTTCAAAGATTGATGTGAGTGCATCCTATCTTCCCTTGTTGGTCGATGTAGAGAAGATAAGAGGATATAATTGGGGGAAGTATCTATTGGACACATTGATGCATCACGTAGCTGAGTTCCAAAAGGGCAAACGAAAAGGCGTCAATGGTTGCTTGTTATTCTTGCAGGTATGTATAGTATTTAATACATGCATTGGCCATACTCTTAACTTATATCAATTGAATGGAGTGTTCTAATGATAGTTCTCTGTTGTTTAGTTTTTGTATTACGATGGGATTATTGTTGGTGATGCGACACCTCCCACTACTCCACGTATGGCAACGTGGACGGATGCGTTGATTAACCAAAGGGAGAAGGATGAAATGCCGCTCGGTGGTTATGGAAATGGGAATGTATAAATATATATATTTGAGTTGAACTCATTAGGTTTCCTTGGCAAATTTTCAAATAATGCAGCATTTCTATGTAGTCGGTAATATAAATGTTAAATACTTTAGGTGCTTGAGCACCGTGCGGAGTGTCGTGTGGAAGAAGAAGCATCTGGCGAAGCACGTGATCTAGATGTCCTTGATCTAAGCCCATTCCGTGGAGATCCAGATCCTGTAAGATTTGCTTTTTTTACACCTTTCTCAGGTTTTCTTATTAAGAACAAATCACCTTGGTTTACAATTGTGTGTTGTGTATCCCAAGTTATTCAAAGTCATCTCGCAAAGATCATGGACATGTACAACGAGATGGTAAATCATGTGAAGTCAAGGGAAACTATCCGCCCCTCTAATATTCATGTGCCACGTGAGAGTGCTGATCACACGGGTGCTCCTAACTCTTCCATGCCTGATGAGACTCCAATTAGCCATGGACTACTTGTAAGGTCCTAGTCAAACTTATTTTGAAACTTTGACAAAGACTTTAGAGTCTTTGTTTTATTGCATTTTAAGTGGAGGTGGTATGGGGATTTGTGTGCATGAGCACACACCATATCACACCTCATGTCTCTTTAGATTAAAAAGAAATTGATGGCTGAGATTTGATCTTCATTATTGAAGGACTTTTAGGGTGAAGAAACCCTAAAACATATTGTTGGTGGCTGCAAGAGGTTTTGGACTGTTGCTAGGGTCTTGAAGAAGAAGAAGGTGGGGGAAATTCAACTAGGGTGTTGAGGTAAGTAGGTTAATCAACTTTTTATGATTATTTGCACTTATTCTTCTAGACTTCTTCTAACTTTTTCATTCTTAAATCTTCTGATTTGAAGTTCATGAACCCTTCTTGTTGTACACGAAACCCTTCTTGGTTGAGAGTTCAAGGTTCTTTATTGTTTTTAATCAAATGGGTTACTTTCTATTGATTTAAATTTAAATGGTCATGATCGAATGAAGCATGTGGAGTTGCTTGATCGATGGCATGACATGGGGTTGCTTTTGAGACAAATTGCTTTGTAATAGTGAAAAGGTGTGAATACTGTAGAGAGGAATTAATGCTTGCTTTTGGGTACACGGTTGAGGGGTGAATACTTGCCTTTACCTTTGAGACACAACTTACTTTGTAACAGGGAAAAAGGGTGTGAACACTGTAGAGAGGAATGCTTGCTTTTGGGTACACGGTTTACATTGTAATAGTGAATAGACTTTAAATACTCTAGAGATGAGTGTTGTTGGAGTATTTCTTTTATCTTATATGTCTTGTTCGTACATGGGTAAGTATGTGATTGTGGTGGTTGTAAAGATTTGCATCTTCACCTTCCAATTAATTATGATTCTTTTCTTACTTGACTCTTTCACCAAAAAAAAAAAAAAATTTCTGTATGTGGTGAAGTGTGAGTTTGTTGTGATTTAGGTATTTGTGATGGTAATGAACAAACACTCATGAACTTGGTATTATCATAATAGAAATTTTGTGTGTGTATAGTGCACCATTGCAATAAAATAAATAAATAAATAAAATATATCAGTAAATTTACATAAATAACTTTATGCTATGTATTGCTAGGTGTGGTACATGCATTATAAAAAAAATTTTGGTACTATTTTGCTAATAAGAGTAAGTGCATTTGCTATTTTTGTCCATTGGATTTGAGCTTATTATTTATATTATTACCTTGGGTAGTAAGATGCCTAGTGTATATGGTGTAATATAATTGTTTTGAAGGGTGATAAGGTAATGTTTACACTCATGCTTGATCTTGAGTTTATATTACATATTTTGTTTTTTTACAATAGACCATCATGACTAGAGTTACACGTTTTCTTGGATTGAACTTTGCTGTTGGTGAAAGTCTTGAGGATTAAATAATATAAACACGTGTCGTTATCCACATTTTTCCTAAGGAGGAAGTCAATTGTTGTTTTAATGTTTAATTGATTAAGTAAGACATTGATAGAAGGTGACGTATAGGTCTATGTTTACAAATTTGGATTCTGATTATGTAAGACACAAATGTTGTTTATGGGGTTATGTTGAATGAAACTCCATGTGTTCTTATTGATGCATTAGACATTGAAAGATGACCTTTAGAAGGGTTTATCATGTTAAAGAATGGTGCCTTGGTTTTATCAAGGTATATTTATGTCAATTTAAAAGAGAATGGACTATTTCTTAAAACACAAACGTGATACATAGAATTTAAATGAGATGTTCATTTTATGATATAATAGTGAATGATTAAACCACAAAGATGGTCCTATTAATAATTGACATTAAATGGACTGGCATGCTTTAGCATGGGTATACCTAGCGTGATATTAATCCGCTGAATGATTGACAAACCCAATGGAGGTGGTTAATATTTTACCTAATCCATGGTGTTCTGGAAAAGGGTGAGCCGAGTACTCTACCCTAGACAATAAATGTGATCGGTTCCCTACATGGTGTTCACAACTGCTCCGAAGGTTGGAATTCTTGGGGTTTGAGTCCCTTAAATTAAAATAGTCGGGGACTAAGGAGCCCCGTGGGTTGCAATACCCTAAACCCCATACGAGTACTCATGGGAATGTGGGAAAGTCTGATCCCTGCTGATCACTAAAGTGGGATCCAAGAGCGTTTGATCCTAGCCATAAGTTGGATCGCTCTAGCGGCGTGCTTGACTGTAAGATCGTCTAGATTTGATTGGGGAACCAGGTCATGTTAATTGTGTATAATTGTTATTAATTTAAAGAGGGATGAGTTGTGGAAATAAACTACATAACTCTTTTGTGTTCCAGTTTACTTGCATGCTATTGCATTTGCTTGCTTGCATGTTCATCATCTTGCTTGATTATTATGTTTCTTAAATGTTTAAAATTTATTATTACATCTCTCGTATCGGGCTACGTTATTGTTAAATTGTATTCTGTTTAAATTATTCTGTTAGTCTTATTTTTATTAGAAAAGCATGTTCACACATTAGTAAAAATAAATAAGTTAGTACGCTATCGTTTATGAACAAAACCATAGGAAAAAACATAGCATGGTTATCTTTATAAATGTATATTAGTATTGTGTATAATTATATTAAGATAAAGAGGCGTAGTGCATTTAATCATATAAGGTAAATTAGCCCTACTTACTGGGTTTGTGAAAACTCACCCATTTCCATTTTGCAGGAAATAACCATAATCGGGGAAATGGAAGAAAGTGAGATATGGGAATTCAGGATAGCGTTTTATAAGAATTGAGAACTATTTATAATTTAATGTTAGTTGCTTTTATATGGTTGTGTAAATGGTGACATCGGTATTAGAGTATGGGACTTCATCTTTTAGAATTTGGTTTATGTAAGGATTAAAAGTTTTTAATTTCCGCTGTACTCTGGATTTGTGTTTTTTATTTATATATACAACCCTTGTGTTGGAATGTGTGTATTTGGGTTTCGCTTACGAGCAGGGTCACCTTCGGTTCTACGAGTGTATAGTCATACACAGTGTATGGATTTTGGGGCATGACACTACTTTTTCTAAATGTACCCACACCTTGGAAAGATTTAACTTCCAATGAGCTCTAAAAGCATTTCAAAAAGTGTTTACACCCGCCTCAAATGTTTGTCATAAATATTCGGAAGTCTTAGGCTTTGCAAGTACTTCTCATTTGACATAATAAGTTAATCACAAACAAATGTTTAAAAAAATTAAAAATCCACAAACCCTTGAAGTATAATGAAGACCACCCAACCGTAAGATATAAAAAAGAATCAATTAACTAAAAAAAATCCTCAGCTTCGCACTTAAATAATATAGATCCTCCCAATTAAGACATTGCCCAAACGAGTTGAGAAGTCATGGATTGTCCACTCGTGAACGTGAATGTTTTCAAAGCTAGGCTTGTGCTTCTCCTTATGCTTGGTATGTTCAACACCTCCCATGTTCCTCCCATCAGTCACCATGATGCTAAGATAACTGCTGTGAGAAGTCCATGTAAGTGAAATAATTTCTGATAAAAGAATAAAATAAGTATGCACTATGGAATTACCAGTTACCGACCTTCAAAACTTTGCTTTTGGTTGAGCTCCAAAAGGAAATAAATACGGCTGCATATAAAATTGTTGCGTTAAATACACGTGATATTATGATATTAACTCAACAAATTCCAGTATTCGCACCTGCAACAATTGAGTAAAAGGTTGATCACTTTGGGCAAGGGAATCTTGACTACATTGAGATGAGTCATACGTGCTTTGTGTCGAGCCATTACAGTGTTCATCAATACTGCTTTGTAACCCACTCATAAATCCTAATGGTTGCTGTACAATGCACAACTATCCAACATAAATGATCTGCCATAATAATAGAAGGTAAATAATAAATTAAAACACAACAAATACCTAAATGCAAGAAGTATATGCAACTGACTCCTTGAATTTTCTGATCTTTTCGATCTCTTCCTAATGGCTTTATTGAGTGCTCCTAGTATTCGACGCACACTTGTTCCTGCACGGCCACCCTTATCCTTCCTCCAAATACCTTTCACTTTAGAAAGTACATCTTCTATCAAAGCTCCGTCATCAAAAGTACGATTGTCAGCTGCACTGTCCGTGCATGCTCCTTCACTGCCAACTACGACGTTATTAGTGGCTATATTTTGGGATCCGGCTGTATTGTTTTTTGCATTGGGATTCTTTTGAGACTGATTTTCCAATGTCTTGCCAATTGCAATCATACGAACTCCATCTTTTTAACTTCTTTGCCAATTCCACAGCATGATCATACGACTCCTGGTATTGCGCAGCTTGCTTTATTATTTGCATATACATGTAACACAAAGCAGTGTTACCAACCTTATACCCCAAAAGTAAACCAATATCAGCACATTTGCAAGGAACACAGCTGATGACATTGTATGCCTCTTTCTTAACCTTCTCAAAAATCGACATTGTGTATACCATCTTCACACCATCTAACATCAAACTTTGTGCCTCAATAACTGGAACACTATTAAGCATTTTGCAATCTGCTTTCAATTCTCATACCTCCTATCCTCTAGTAGTCTGTCAAAATGCCACAAAAACCGCATAAATTCTTTTTGACTTTGCAGATGCTTCTTCAAGTTTGCATTCATGCTTTCAGACCTTTATGTGGTGCTCATCTCAGCAAAAAACTTATTCTTTCCGTATGCCAATGACCATTTTTCTCTCTCATCAAATCTTGAATGAAACCAACGATTGTCAGACAGATTATATTTGGTAATCATTGCATTCCAAGCATCCACGAACTCATCTTCATTCTCATACTCGTACACACATCGTGAAAATTCATTTGCAAAGGATTTCTCACGATTAAACACATCACTTAGATGTTTTGCCGCGTTCTAAAACATGTGCCACACATAAAAACGATGATACGTTCTTGTTAATACATAAGCAATTGCACTTGTCATTGCTTGATCGTGATCAGTGAGAATTGTTGATGGTTCTTTCCCAGACATAGCCATAACAAATGTTTTGAAAAGCCAACAGAACGTCGGTATTGTTTTATCATAAAGTAAGGTTGCTCCAAAGACAATACTTTGTCTATGATGATTTACCCCCACAATTAATCCAAAAATACGGCCCTCCTTATTTGTTTTATACGTTGTATCAAAACATACAATGTGACCAAAAGAATTGTAATCCTCTATCATTCTTGCATTCGCCCAAAAAAGACTTGTTGTCAGATCTTCCGCGTCGAGCTGAATTGAATAGAAAAATGTTCGATCCTCTACCTGCCTCTTAACAAAACATTTGATCAAGTCCCTTGCCTAACCAGCTTCTATGCCAATCATGTGCTTGGAACGCAAATAGTTATGACAATCTGTACACATAAATCCAAGATTTTCAACACCGCTAACTTCTCTACGTATAAGTTCTACAATTGCTTTCAGAGCAATTCTTGTTTTATCGGCTAAATCAATTTCGGTAGCCTTGATGTCACTTACCTGTCTATGAGATCTTAACATATGAGCCATTTTAGGCAAAACTAACTAATGATTATGCTTTGTCTCAAATTGCAACACCACATATTTTCCCTTACCGTTTATCAAAATCCTCATTCGTGCCATACAACCAATCCTTGTCTCAGCACGGTGCTTTTGGACTTCACTATCACTTTTATCATATCGACAACGACCTTCTCTTGAACAACAAAAAATTCTATCAATAATGACCGATGTATCCTTCCTTCTATGAACCGTATCTCTTCTAACACCAAACCCACTGCTTCTGGAATATTCATTATAAAGCTTAAAAGCGTCCTCTTCAGTGACAAAAACCATGCCAACCATTGGTACCAACTCACTTTCATTGCTTTTTTCTACAATGTCATAATGCTCAACCAAATCTGCGTTGATGTCTACAATGCCATTAATTGGCTCAGATAGCATTTGACTCCCACTTTCCATATTTGAGCAAAATTGGTTTCGTATCAACACACGGAGGCATTCACACAATTTAAATATATTTGAAGCAGAAGGGATTGCATCTCTAGTCTCTAGCTAAAAAGAAGCAAATTACCAGTAAATTTAATAAAGCATTCAATACATTCACTAATCAATAATTTCAATACATTCACAACATTGACCATTACTACAATTTACAAAATTAAAGACATGTTACTATTATTTAAAAAACATCAAACAATACATTTGTAATTTATCAAACCCAAAGATAGTCTATATAATATAAAAAATTTAATGCTGTTTTTTAAAATCTATATCAATCTATATATCGAAAATCAGATTCACTATCAATCCATATATCTATCCATTCGAAAATTATATAACTTATTTTACAAACAGATGATTTGTAAAATTATCAGCGGCACACGTACGCCAAATCGCATTGTACAATGTGCAATGTGGATTCAAGACTAAAATAAAACATAATGAAAAGGGGAAATTGAGTATGGATAGAACGAACTTACCAAGATTTGCAAAACACACAGAGGTAGAAGAAGGATCAGAAATCTTCATCCCGATTCAAATTGGTTGTGCAAGAATAAATGCCTCTTCAAATCTCCTACCAATCCACAATGAAGTGCCAACGAAACGGTAGAGGAAATGGGTTGCTCCAAGAAACGATAGGCAGAAAATTTTTGCAGTGCCAACGAAACGGTAGGTGCGAGAAATTTTTGCAAATATTGGCACTTGAACGTGTGGAGGAAGCCTTCGTTGATCTAATACTCTCGTTGGGTTTGGAGACCGGTTTGGTCGATTTGCTTTGGGGTCAAAGAACGAATGGCTCACCCGACTGAGCCGTTCGTTTATCTATTAAAACGAACGAAAGTCTCATGCCGAGGCACGAGACTATTTCCTCCACGCGTCGGCATGTTACGGACACTGTAAAAACGCCGTAAATGCCAACACCGTAGAGGAAATCAGTTGAGTTATTTTGCTATCACGCCCTTCAACCGTTCTTGCCTTCCCGTGGATGGAGTCCGACAGGCAGATGCAGCTGACGTCGCAAGACTCTGTTCCTTTGACGGCAAAGATCGGTGCATCGGTCGAGGATCTGGTGTCTCTCCCATCTCTTGATGTTACTGCGGAGAAGAAGATTGAGCGTTTGGCTCTCAAAATCGGGAAGAATTTGTTTTACTTCATGCAGTCGCTGTTGTGAGAAGCCAAGAGTCATCGTCGAGGGAAGAACACCTTATCTACTTTTTATTGTTTCAGGTCGAATCTGAGGGTCTGCTATCTAGAAGTGGAGGTGGAGAGGGATGAGATGTTATTGAAAGAAGAAGAATGAAGAGGTGAGAAGGAAGAGGGATAAGTAGGTGAGAAGAAGCAACCGGAGCATTCTAGAAGGCCCTCAAGGACAAATTGAAGGAGGTGAGAAGAAGAAACCTGCCTTGAACGGTCTTGGATTTTGGGATTGACAATAGGTTTAAGAAAAAAAGAAAAAAAAAAGACGTTTGGATGGGCAAGGCTGACCGAGGCGGCCACGTTAGTCCGAGCCTGTTTACTTTACTATAATAGATATAGTGAAAAACATAAATCAATATGCATTAAATTGAAATAAACTAACTCTGAACAACAATATATCGAAAAACATATATGTATGGACTATACAAGCAAGAGTTATCAGGAAAAAAAAAAGCTCTTTCATCATTGTATGACTCATTTTCCTTTTTTTTTAATAGATCTATGTGAGTAACTTGAAACTTAATTAAAAGTTAAGAGCTTTCAGAATTAAAACTTTTAAAAGGCGTCTTTTAGGTAGATGAAAATTAAAAAGACTTTATAAGGTAATTCATGCTTTTATTAGATAGTTAAAATTATAATTTTAATATAAAAATATGTAAATCATACGGTGGGTTGGGATGTTAGGATCGGGTTTTAATATCTCAACCCGACCCTATCCGACCCGATCTTTTACCAGATCAACAAAAAGGCTTGTTAAGGCCTGGTGGGTTGAAAACAGACACACAAACAGAAACAGGACAAGGAAGAAGAATAAGAAGAAACAGAATACCGGACGTTGGTTTGATCAGCTGCCGTTTTGCCCTACTGTGCGCACTTGACTTCAGGTGTCGCACTGGGAGAAAATGGGAAATTGGAGTCGCCACCACCTGATGGGGTGCAGGCAGACACCTGGGTGCCTAAGTTTATCTATTCAGGCTTGGTCTGCGGCTTTGAGATTCTAAGCAAGTTCTCGGTTGTAGTCTGGGGAAGTCCGTAGACACCCAGTCCACCCCGTCAAATGACAGGTCCCATAGGTTTCCCTGGTTTGAGTCAACTTTGGTCTCTCACTCACCCGATTCCTATTCCAGCATGCACATTTGGTTAAGTCTGGCAGGACCGCCAAAGTGGTGTGGGTCCCTTTACTTGATTTTATCTTCTTAGTTTAAAGTGAAGTGAGTTTGATTGGGTGGGCCCCGTTGGAGGGCCCATGGATTCCTTGGTGGGCCAAGTGTGGTCCACATGTTCCCTTGGCAGGCCTCGGTCTAAGCCTGCGAGGCCCTTTGGGCTTTGGTTCAATGAGTTGGTTTTATCTTGAAATTCAAGTTTGATTATTCAAGCGGATTTTCATGCCAAAGTGGGCCGGTTTGGTTCGTGGGCCCATTGGGTGGGCCACACATGGTAGCCAAGTGATTTATTGGATTTATCTTGATTAGTTTCCAAAATGGGCCAGGCTTGGGGCCCTTTACCTGGGCTTGGGCTTGAAAGCTCAAGACTTCCTGGGTTAGGGTTTTGAAACCCCAACCTTCTTGGTTTGTGGGCCTAGTGGGCCCGACAGGCCCTGCCCGTAGTCTCGGCCAAACCAGACCTAAATCTAAGCATGCTTTCAAAATTGGGCATTGGCAGGCCTCAAAGGGTCTGGCCCGCCCAGTTCTTTTGATTATCTTATTTAAGCACAATTTAATGGTTCGGGCTGGGTGGGCCCCATTGGAAGGCCCACTGGAAATCAAGTTAGACCGGGTGGTCTGAGTCCCCTGTTGGGTTTCCGGGTGACTCGGAAACCCTATTGGTTCATTTGGTTCTATTTGAAAATATCACCCATATCCAACAAAATCACAGAATATACAGAAATCATAAAATACACAAAATATACAAACATCACATACTCTAGGTCCAAGGGGAGGGACTTGGGGCCCCTGTGAGCGGAGCAAAGCCCCCCACGGTACGGTAAAGGGTATTGCTGGGTTTTCAAAAAAAAACAAGCAGTTCAGCATCTTAGGAGGGTGCACTGACCTCAGGCGCAAGTTCAGCGCGAGCTGGGCAGAAGCAGAAATCAACGAAAAAGACACCCACGCGCGCTAGGCACAAGCTGGGCGGGAGATGGGCGCAAGCGACGCTCGCTCGGCGAGAGCAAGCCTTGCGCGAGCTCGGCGAGCACGAGCCTCGCGCAAGCTCGACAAACACCCTGATGAAACCCGATTCTCTGTTTTTTCTTTGAAACTCAGAGAGTGGCTGGATTTCCAGTCTCTGTAACACCTCCTAGGTGTTCTTGGCCTCCCCAGGAGACCTTCAAACTCGATTCGAAGCTAATCTAGTCTACTTCATACATCACGACTCAACTCTCTTCGCAATCGACCAAATCCGAAAACCGACGAAGTAACGCGACTAATGGTGAAGGGAAAAGGGGGTTTACATCGGGGTATATGAGAGGAGATGAACATGGGAACAAGCTCCCACCTTCGAATCAGACAAGCAATAACAGCAAATAACTTGGTAAAGGAAAACGCCCTAGCATGCTTGAAATGGGCTTATTCTCATTTATATTGAACGAAAGTTGCAGGGGACATTGCCTTGGGTTAACGAACTCTGGCAGGATGTGTTGAACCTCCTTGAGCACGAACGATTGCCGAGCAGCACCTCTCCGCATCAACAGCGAGTCTTTCTCCTTTGGTTTTGACGAGGAAGAAGAAGAAGAGAGCAACCGAGGTCGACAGGGCTTTAAGTGATGTGGGATGGTTGTTTGTGGAGGCAAAGGGAGGTATACGAAGGGGGGTTTCAAACCAGGCAGAGTGGAGAAGAAGGGTTATCTATGGGGAGAGCCAACACCAGAAAAAAAAGGGAACCAGCACACCCGAAAAAAGCCCAACCCCTTCGCAAGAAGGGGGCTGCGATATTTATAGAGGAGAAATGGGGGTATCCGCCGAGCTGGCGCGAGCGCTTTTCGCTCGTCGCGAGTGACACAATCATTGAAAAACAATTAATGCGGCCGCAGATTTGTCTCAAAATCTGGAATTTAAGATATAGTCCCTGGAGATTTTTGATTTAATCTGATACTCTTGGATTTTTACAGATTTAATCCCTGGGATATTTTGAATGTTTTGATATTTACAGATTTGATCCCCGAGATATTTTTCTGCGCAACCTGCCACGTGTGCAGTTTGCTGGTTTTGCTGCTTGAAAACTTTGACAGCCCCTATCTTCTTTATCTGGATTCCGATTTGGGCAAACTCAATTGCGTTAGAACCGTATCGAAGTCCTCTATCCACTGGCATGGGGGTAAGCACCTGGTTCGGGGTTTAGTAGAAAGTCAACTTTTAGCTCCCCTCAAGTTTGACCGGCTCATAGATCCTTCGTCCGGACTCCGATTCCAGCAAATTCAGTTGCGTTGGAACTGTGTCGGGATTCTCTATCCAATGAGATAAAGCAAGGTGGTTAATTATCACTTGATCAAAAGTCAACTTTTTATCCCCTTAGGGTTTTGACTTTTCTGCTGTCTCTTAGCACATTTTTTGTTTTCTTCTTTTTGGTTTGATCAAAATTTCGGTGCTTACACCTACTGTGCGCACCTAAAACCTGGATCCTAGATTGCACACCGAGCGCACCTTTGGTGCGTACCACGGGACATTCGGAGTCGCCATTGCCTGAGAAGTGCAGGCAGACACGGTTTTGCCCTATCCGGGTCTAAGACTGATCTACGGCTTTTCAGAGTTCTAGCTAAGTCCTCGGTTACATCCGAGGAAGCCCTAAGACAACCCGGCCCGCCCCGTCGGTTTGACGGGTCCCTCGGGTCTCCCTGGTTTTTGAGTCAGTTTCACCCTTCCTAGACCAGCATGCTGTTTATTGGGTCTGGCGGGGCCCTATGAAGGTGTGGGTCCCTTTTAATTTGATTTTATCTTTTTATTTAGTGGAGTGGGTCGGACCCGAGTCCTGTTGGAAGATCCGTGGGTTGCCAAGGTTGGGCCTAAGGCCCAGTAGGGTTATTGGGTAACCCTTTTTGGTTATTTAAATTTTATTTATTTATACTTTTATTTGGGCTTGATGGGCTTGGATTTGGCCCATTAGCCAAAGGTCAAGGGGCCCAGGCCTGTTTATTGAAAACAGGCCTAGTATGGGCCAGTCAAAAGTGGGCCCCACTAGTGGGCCCAAGGTGCATTGGTGGGCCCATTTAGGTCCACAGTCCATAAATGGGCTTAAAATATCCTAAGAAGTCTAAAGGGTCGGTTCAGGCCGGTTCAGGTCGGGTTAAGTCCAACCGGGCCAAAAATTACATTTTTTAAGTTATATTTACACGGGCCCGTGTTTGTTATACGGGCTGCTATTGCCCGTAAATGATATCCGGTTCAAGCTCGCCCGTGAAGCAAATACGGGCATGCCCAATCCGCTCTGAGTTTACGGGCGCAACTAATTTTGCATTTTGGCCGTCGATTCCGCCTGGGATCCATTCCGGCTGGCTTCTTGGGATCTTCAGAAGCTTCGGTGGTGATTCTAGTGTCTCCTGTCATGGCACACTTGCCTCATTCACCATCTTCAAGTCCTCTTTTTCCTTATTTTCGCCAAGCCACTTTCTTGTTGTTTCAAAAGAGAAAGGAATGGGGGGATGGGATTACGTTGAAGAAGCTTAAGAGGACAATCCCCTCTTCTATTTACAAATGTAATCAATTAAGCAAGATATGTCAATTTTCTTCTTTTTGTTTGTTTTATGAGTCCATTTTTTATGTACTTCACAAAGTGTTGCTCATTTGCATGGGAGTATTACACCAAAACCAAACAAACTGATTAGTAATCTGGTGATAAAATAAAAGCAATCCAAAGTTGCTTTAATGAAGAAATTTACATGCATATTAAAAGAAAGAGGTAATTAGAGACATTACCACACCTTTGACTCCTTAGTTTGTTGATGTTTGGGTCCTCCGATGATTCCGGCAGCGCTTCCACGTCCTCCGGAAATTCTTGAATTGGTCTTGACAGGGGTTTGATAGGTTGTTTATGTTTACAAGGTGAAAGAGGGAGGTTGGGTAGTATCTCAGGGGTATTTTGGGTATTTTGGTGTTTGGGATTGGGGTGGCATCACTTGGACAGAGGTTGGGCGTGGTAACAGCAAGGAAGAGAGGGGGGTAAAGGCCCTGGGAGTCGGCTTGTTCAAATGAGGGGGTGGCCTCTCTATTTATAAGCAAAATTTTCGTGCCCGTATTTGAAGTACGGGCATGCCTTGCCCGTACTTCAAGTACGGGCGTGCCTTGCCCGTAATTCAAATACGGGCGAAAAAACGCACATTTCCAAATCTCGCAAAATCTGCCGTACGGGACGCGTGTCCCGCCGTACAGCGACACGCGTCCCCTTCCAGAAGCTTGCCCATATTTGAAATACGGGCATACCTCGCCCGTACTTCAAATACGGGCACGCACGTTTTTAAAATGCTGGATTTCAAATGCTTTATTAAATTTGATTTATTTAAAAAATTTTATCCGCTTTTTTGATTATTATATTATAAAAACGAGATTCTTTTATTAAAATATTATTAAAAAATAAAGATATGATTATTTTATTTATTTAATTCATTTATTCTGCTTTTTCTGCTGTTTTGCCATATGGGCAGCTTTCTTGAAACTTCAACTGTCCATAACTTCTTCGTCCAGTGTCCGATTTCATCAAACTTAGTGTCGTTGGAACCGGCTCGGAACCACCTATCTATTGGGATCAAGTTTGGCAGTTGAATTGGGGTCGAGCAAAAAGTCAACTTTTCGCTCCCCAAAAGTTTGACCAGCTCATATCTTTTTCATCTGGACTCCGATTCCAGCAAATTCAGTTGCGTTGGAATCGTGTCGAAATGTTCTTTTCAATGAAGTTTGATGGCCAAATTTACTTGAATCAAAAAGTCAATTTTTGACCCCCTCAGGGTTTGACTTTTCATTTTTCCTTATTTTGGGGGTGCAAAAATCAGGTGCTAACACCTACCTTTATTTATTTAATTATTTTTTTGCTTTCAAAATTCAGGAATTTCCACTGGAATTACCTATCAACTGGCTAGATATTGATCCATAAAAGTTGTATTTACTTAATGATTTTTGTTTTCTCTGAGGTGATTGTGGTAAGCTGTTGCTTTGTAAGCTTCTTAGTGGAGCCTGATGTGGACGTTGGTATCAATTTTTTGATCTGCATATTAGTTTGGAGGGCTGGTGTAGGATTGTTTGCTCTAATTAACGGTTGAAATCTGTTCGGGATTTTTAATTTTGGGTTCGTTGTAGTGATTTGAATTTAATTTGGGGAAGAAGTTCAAAGGTTATTCAGTTTATATATATATATATATATAGAGAGAGAGAGAGAGAAGGGCACGTGCACTGCAATTACAAGTGTAAATTCAGCTACATGATTCATATTGATTTTTTCCTCAGTAACATGAGGATATATAGATACTGGCTACAAAGTTATGGCATCTGAAGCAAAGTAAAAATTGTCCTATTAGTTCGTAATAGATGCTAGCTACAAAGAGGATATATCAATTCTGTTCATCTCATTACTTTTCTATTCAACTATGGCACATATTACAAAACATCGAGCAGTATGTATGATGACCTCTATTAGTTCAAAATTATAATGAGATGAACAGAATTGATTGCTTTCATTAATTACTACATGAAAAATAAAAGAACACAAATCAGTCACGAGTTGCAATGAACAATCAAAATGGATCTTAGTCAGTTCTGCATTAGTAAATATTTTTGAGCATTAGTAAATAAATATTCTTAAATTCAATGTATTTCTTAAGTTCTTCGTGTAATTAAATCGTCTGTGTTATTTTCAGGTTGTCTTTTCTACAGTGCTTAGCATTATCCAGCTTCTTTCTTGGTTTTTCTACAGTGCTACAGCCTTTCCAGCTTCTTTCTTGGTTTTTCGCCGGTCCCCAACATAGCATATCTCTTCGATGTTAATAGTTGCTTGAAAAAATAGATTGTGAGATATGCAGATGTTCTAAACTCATAAATTGGGAAAGCAATTTTTTCTGACAAATTTCTTGCATACAACATATTAGGGTAGATAAATGAATTAATTTTTTGAAATTATTCTTACAACAAACATTCAAATATTAAATTGTATATCAACACATAACAATAAAACTACGTTGATTAGTGTTTCAATATTAATTATTTACTTGGGTGAACACCAAACACTGTTTTAAGCTAGCACACGAAAGTGTTTTTTCTTTAAACCTTTTTTAAGTAATTCATATACAATCATCCAATTCTTATAATTGAAAATAACTGATATATTTTTCAAATAATTGAAAATAGTGTTATTTAAAAATAACAATTTTTACGGATATATTTTTCAAAGAATTGAAAATAAGTATTATTTTATGGTTTATGGAAAGTTGCTTCCAAAAAAATTTTCCTTGTAAATCTTTTATAATCATGGTTTGTTACAAGTATTTTAAGAGGTTTATAAGTCTTTTTAATAATGTTTTTGAAGAAAATCTTGTTGGACAGTCAAATTATGCTTGTTGTCAATTATGTTAAAAAAATATACTTGATTTTTAATTATAGAAAAAGAAATGACTAAATGTAAAAGGAAGAGTTGCGACAAGTGTTCTCGTTTTATAAAAAGGTATATCAGATTTTCAATTATAAAAGTTAAATGACTAAATCTAAATTATTTTTAAAAGAACCGAGACCTGTTGTCGTTTTATGAAAGGTATACTTGACTTTGAATTATAAAACATTAAATGACTGAATCAAAATTATTTTTTAAAGGGAGCTAGCAAACCAAACTTTCACCATACTTTCTTTTAAGGTATATCTGATTTTCAATTATAAAAGTTAAATGACTGAATCTAAATTAATTTTAGAAGCATAGATTGTCGTTTTATAAAAGGTATACCTGATTTTGAATTATAAAACATTAAATGACTAAATCAAAATTATTTTTAAAAGAAGCCCGATGAAGCAAGCAGGTTGATAGAAGAGCTTCTTGACGAACCAAACTTTCTTTTTATATACGTATAGGATACAGATTTGGTTTATCTATACCGTGTCTTCAATTGCTTGTGAATAGATTTTGCTGACATATTTGACAATAGAGATTGTAAGAAAACGGTATCTGTGAATGATATATAAACTAAAGTCATCTTCATCTGTCACTTTCAGACTTAAAAAGCAAGAGATGGAAATGGCATCATATGCAAGCAAAGGCAGAGGAGTGAGTGAAATGACAATTACACCGAAACGTCAATCGGAGAGAGATCGAAGCAGAACCTCATTGAAGATGCTTGGGTCCTCCATGGAGATTTCTCCTTATCTGTCCTTGTAAATCTAGAACCATAGATGATAGAACCTTTCATGTGGCAGATTAAACATTCCCATTTGGTTGACTGACATCGATTAAGATGACCCATATAAACATTGGCGTTGATCCATATTTTATTTATCCCTAGAAAAAGGTATACATGGCCTTTGAAGCTCCAATTAATATCTACTCAGGGAATGCACGTGCCATGCATGCACTAGGGTAAAGCACACGCTATGCACGTAGCAAATTTGAAAGAGAATTGAGGGTATTTTAAGTATTAAAACATTAGGTAGTTAATTATTAATACACATGGCATTAACAAATTGGTGAAAGAGTTAATTTGATAAATAAATAAAAAACGGAGGGTGTTTTTGGTATCAAATGTCAACAAAAAATAGGGTGTTCGCTTTATAATAATAATAGATGATGGTAGCAGAAGAGTCGTATAATTGGGTGTATGAAGAAAAATCCCATTAATTATTAAATCCAAAATGACAGTTTTAGCGGTTGTTTAAATTAGTGAAGTAATCTTCTTATTTCAAAATACTTAGATACTACCTTGAGCAATCGAAAGGGCTAGTTTTGCATTTCAGCTTCATTCAAGCTGTATTTTGTAGCTAATTCCCTCAGCAGAAGTCTCATTCTTGAAAGTCTGTCATACCAGGTAATAGAGCTCACTGTGTGAGTAACAAGTAGGTAGTTTAAGAAACTAGAACAGCCTGCCGATGAATCTATATTAATGGATCTTTTTCCTGAGCACAAGAAGTTCCTTAGAGAATATTGTTGAAGGCTTTATCCAACTAGCTAGAAGGAAAAAATCAATAAAAATAGAATAAAATAAATAAGCATAGAACTCCAAGCACTCAACTCAAAAGAGAGATATATCTTATTGTAGCTATTATCATTTGGCACTCTCTTTATGATTATTAAAGATGTTATTATTACGGCATGAGACTTCACATGAAGATGCAAAGCAGAGGAAAGTTCAAGTTTCTGCTGCTACATGAGGATGCAGAGCTAATTTCCAGCTTGTCATTCTTTTCTTATGTGTATATACCAGCTAGGATTTAGTTGCTACATTAGGATGTCTGATGTGGCAAACTACTCAGACCATAATTTGTAAATAGCAGAGTTTGTTAGGCGTAACAGTATATCTTCTCTAATTCTTTTTTAAAACAGATTCATTCATTGGGAAGCAATCCTTCATCCATTGAGCTTGCGTTTCTTCATTCTCTCTTACCTCTTTTCTTTATATGGTATCAAAGCAAGCATGAGCATCAATGGCGACTAATTCAGATTCTGGTGTTGCTATTCCGAACACTGGTGCTCATGATTCCTTGAATCCTTTTCTCAATTTTAATGATCTAAACAATCCATATCGTTTAGACAATGGAGACAACCCAGCTCTTACTCTTGTTTCTGATCTCTTTTTTGGAGATAACTATGTTTCTTGGTCACCGGCAATGAGCAGAGCCCTTAGAGCAAAGAAAAAAATTGGTTTCGTGAATGGGGATTTTCCCAAACCCACTGTAGATGATCCTCTCTTGAACGCCTAGGAGAGGTGTAATGATCTAGTGGTTTCTTGGATTCAAAACTTGGTAAGTAGCACTGTTAAATGTTCTCTCACTTTCATAGATGATGCTAGGGAGATGTGGGTAGAGTTGCAAGACAGGTATACCCAACGAAACGGACCACGTATATTTCAGCTTAAGAAAGCTCTTGCTGGTCTGACTAAGAACAGGATTCTGTAAGTGTGTATTATGGGAAGTTGAAAGTGCTATGGGATGAATTGTCTGTATATGACCCAATCCCTGATTGTGGATGTGGAAAACTCAAGGTTCTCTTAGACAGACACCAAAGGGACTGTGTTATTTAGTTCCTGATGGGGTTGAATGAGGATTTTGCAAACACCCGTGACCAGATAATGTTGTTGGACCCCTTGCCTTTAGTGAATCGATTATTTTCGATGATCCAGGAACAAGAGATGCAACATAAGCTGATATCCACTTTGCCAAGCACTGATTCTATGGCTTTAAGCATCCATAAGACTTTTTCTGATGGGAAAACTGGTGCCAAGTACTATAATAATCAGAAATCCACTAGACCATACTATAGCCATTGCAAAGTTACTGGACACACTCTTGACACATGCTTCAAAGCTGGGAATGCTGAGCCACCTTTATGTACCTATTGCAATATGACAGGGCACTTGGTTGAAAAATGTTATCAATTGCATGGGTACCCAAAAGGGCATAAGTTTTATGGGACAGCCAAGAATTCTTCTGCAAATGCTGCTATTGCAAAATCTGACATGGATGACACTTGTGATGAGCAGATGCCTTTAACCAAGCCAGGGGACAATACCAACAATTGTTGGCCTTACTGCAGCAAAAGGACTCGGATTCCTCTACTACCACCACTCCTCGAGCCCACACAGTGTTTAAGCCTTCTATGACCATTCCTCGTCCTTCTAATATGGTTGGTATTTATGTTCATCCTTCCATACACACACCAAATTTAGCACCATTACCTGCAATTCCTTGGATTATTGACACAAGTGCAACAGACCACAGGATCTGTTGCACCTCACTCTTCACTACCATTACTGGCAAGTTGTCCTGCAAAGTGAAATTACCCATATTGGGGTGGTGCAACTCACTGATACCATTACCCTCCATGATGTGCTTTGTGTCCCTTCATTTAAATAAGTTAGCTGAAAATCTAACTTGTTGTCTTGTGTGTTTTGTTGATTCTTGTTTCTTGCAGGACCTAGCATCTTGGACAACGATTGGAATGGGTGAGGTTAAGCAAGGCCTTTATCATCTCTTGACAAGTGTGGTTTCTCCTTCAACTCTTTCTACCAAACTTTCAGCCTACATCACTCGACCTTATGCTGCTACTTTTAGTTCTGTTTCCAACAATGTAAATCTATCAACATTATGGCATTTCCAGATGGGCAATGTTCCCCATTCTCGGCTTTCTTGTGGGGGCTCTTTTCAGTTACAGCCTATGATGGTTCTAAATTCTTCCTCACAATTGTGGGTGACTTTTCTCGTTGTACATGGGTTTACTTGCTCAAGCACAAATCTGAAACCCAAGCATGCCTAGAAGATTTCTCCAATATGGTAGAAACCCAATTTAACCAAAAAAATAAAGATTTTGAGAAGTGATAATGGGTCAAAATTTCATTTACTTGATTTCTTTCATTCCAAGGGTATCATTCACCATAGAACATGAGTAGAAACCCCTCAACAAAACGGGGTGGTAGAGAGAAAGCATTAACATATTTTGAATGTTGCCCGTTCATTGAGATTTCAATCCAATATACCCCTCAAGTACTGGAATGACTGCATATTAACTGCAGTGTATCTCATTAACCAAAACCCTACCCCCTTACTCCAAAACCGCACCCCCTTTGAGCTTCTTTTCCAGACCAAACCTACCTATACTCACCTTAGAATTCTTGGTTGCTTATGTTTTGCCTCTACCATTTCCCAAGCCCGCAAGAAGTTTGACCCCCGCAGCCGCAAATCTGTGTTTTTAGGATACCCCTTTGGCATTAAAGGTTATAAGTTACTTAACCTTGACAACCACCAGATTTTTGTCTCTAGGCATGTCATCTTTCATGAGCAAGTCTTCCCATTCCACCCTTCCAACTCTCTTCCTTCCGCTAACCTCCCTCGCCTTCTTTACCTCCATATCTCCCACCTACAGATTATATTTCTCCCACTATTGTTCCTGTTTCTGCAGAACCCCCTTCACCTTCCTCTCCTATTTCCTCACCTTCCTCTCCTATTCCAGATACCTTCCAATCACCTACACCCTCTCCACCATCTTCTCCTACTACTTTGTCACCTTCATCCTCTTCTCATCTTCCTTTCTTACCTCCTCGTCGCTCCACTCGCATTCGGAGCTTCCCTCATCATCTTAGAGATTTTCAATGTCAACAGGTATTGCTTTCTCAACCATCACAACTATTGTCCAAGATGAAAAATCCTTAAGGTATGCCTTTTCCTTTATCTGATTTTCTTTCCTACCATCGATTTACTAATGATTTTAGAGCCTTTTCTTCCTCTATTATCACTCACCTTGAACCTACCACCTATAATCAAGCCATTAAACATTCCCATTGGTGTCAAGCAATGGAAACCGAGCTGCTTGCTCTTGAGGCCAACAACACTTGGATTGTTACTGACCTTCCCCCTAGTAAGGTATCTATTGATTGCAAATATATCTTTAAAGTGAAATATAATGCAGATGGTTTAGTGGAAAGGTATAAAGCTAGGCTTGTGGCCAAGGGGTTCACTCAAAAGGAGGGAATAGACTACCATGAGACTTTCTCCCCTGTGGCCAAGATGGTTACTGTTCGTTGTTTGCTGTCTATTGCTGCTGTCAAAGGTTGGTCTTTACACCAATTTGACGTCAACAATGCCTTTTTACATGGTGACTTACAAGAGGAGATTTACATGCACAAACCACCTGGGTACACTAAAGGAGGTCCTCACCAGGTGTGTCGGCTGCTAAAAAGCTTGTATGGTCTTAAACAAGCTTCTCGGCAGTGGTATGCCAAGTTCAGCTCCTCCCTCATTGGTCTCGGATTCCAACAGTCTAAGGCTGACTACAGCCTTTTCACTCAAACTTCTGGCTCATCTTTTACTATTCTCTTCGTCTATGTTGATGACATTGTGGTGGCTAGCAACTCTCTTGCTTCTGTGGAGGCTCTTAAACAATTTTTGAACTCTCGCTTCAAGATCAAGGATCTTGGATCCTTGAGATATTTTCAAGGCATCGAGGTGGCCCGCTCTTCTACTAGTATTCACTTATGTCAGCGCAAATATGCACTTGACATACTTGCTGATTCTGGACATCTTGGTGCTCGTCCATTGAAACTTCCCTGGGAGAAGAACAGTAAGCTTAGCCGTGACACTAGCATTCCTCTTGCTGATCCCTCCAACTATCGCCGCCTCATTGGACGTCTTCTCTACCTTACTATCACACGCCCCGACCTCAGCTACAGTGTGCACATCCTCAGTCAATACATCAATTGCCCGACTGACTCCCATTTGGCTGCTGCACACTGTGTCCTGAGATATATCAAACTTGCCCCTGGCCAAGGAATTCTATTGTTTTCTTCCTCTCCTTTGCAGCATCGGGAATTTTGTGATTCCGATTGGGCTTCATGCCCAGATTCTCGCAAATCAATTATTTGTTATTGTATTTTCTTGGGTTCTTCTCTTGTGTCCTGGAAATCCAAGAAGCAAAGTGTAGTCTCCCGCTCATCTGCTAAAGCGGAGTATAGGTCTATGGCCACCACCTACTGCAAGACATGGGAAAAATCAATTCAATGACTTCCTTTATCATCACACGGGCTCAATAAAAATCATGGAGTCGCCACCATTCAATTTTAGGGTGTGAATGGACACCAAAATAATCAAATAAAATAAATAATAAAAACAAAATTAGAGTAAAAATAACTCTAATAAAAAAAAATAAACCAGAGATGGGTAAGGAGATTAGGTTATGAATAAGGGAAGGTGTTAGGCACCCCTATTCATCCACATAAGGTGGTTGCCAAGTGTTGTTCATGTTTTAAAAAGGCTTGCTAATAAAAATCAAATCAAAAGTAAAAGAAAAAAGAATGAAAGATGTATGGCCTTTTCCATATGAATGATCCAATTAATTTTGGATCTTTCTTATGAATACACCATTTTTAGGGTTTCATGATTGAGTAAAATCAAAATAAAGAAAACAAACCTAAAGTAAAAACTTCAAAATCTAGCTTCAAGTTAAATCCTTGAAATCTAGGAATTACATAATAATAAAAAAAATTATTTTTACAAAATATTGAAGAATCAAACCTGAACAATCTAGGGTACAGATCTAGCTCAGATTTCTCATTAATTAAGTGATCTAAACCAAATACACCCATGTTGATGAAAAACATCAAAAGGGGAGAGTTTAGACCATAGGGTCTTCTCTCAAAAATTGAAAATAACTCAAAAATCACCTCATGAAACCCCAGAGGTTATTGTAAGGCTTCTGATTTTAGGTTTACCATATAGATCATGGCAGATCCAAAAACCTAGCGTAATGATAGAAAACATAAAAAGAAGAAAACAATGTAAAAAATTAAAACTCTAGGAGGAAAATGAAATCTAATGCTATGAACAGCATAGATCCATGGTATTCCTCCATATTTCATCAATAAACAATCACACAACCTAAACAAAATATTAAAACTACACATTTCTAAGATTACAACATATGAGGGTCTGCCCTACGGATCCATTCCTGTCCTCCTTTCCCCTAGAACTCTCTTCACGTTTTACGGCTAGAGAAGATACTTGAGGTGCTTGGATTTAGGTTTGGGGTCGCAATCACACACGGGCTTTATTCTACAGAAAGGGAGAAGATCAAAATAATCCTAGAAATTAAAACTAGAAAATAAATAAATAGGGAGAGAGGCTTACCTGGACTTGAGAAAGTAGAGAGGCAGGGGTTCTCTTTTTCACTTGGGGCTCTTCTAGTCTTCAATTCTCAGCCCTTTGCTAGAGGAGAGGCCCTATATCTATAGGCAAGAGCAAGGGCATGGGTGGTCACAAGGGTAAACCAAAATAAGGTTCTAGAATGTTCCAACTTAGTTTTAAAACTTGAGTTGGGGTCAATTTAACAAACCACAGAGGGTAAAAATAGAAGATCACATCTCCTAGAGAGAGGTAGGAGTGTAAATAAGGCTCAGAAATTGAACAATTGCAAAAACGCACAAAATTGTCCGTGACCGCATATGGATTGCGGTCATGCCTTGACCACATTCCAAATGCAGTCATGACCAAAATGGCCTGTATGCATAGATTCTGCATAGCCTTGACCCTTACTTGCACAGGCAATACTTATTTACATGTAATATCATTTAAGTAAATGTCCTCGTATTTTTTAATATCCATTTAATTAAAATATTACATGTAAATAAGCGAACACCCCCCCCCCCCTCATTTGAATCCATTAAAATAGTTCCAAACCCAAATTCCAAGTGAATAAAAAGTCAACTTTCCAGTTCAAGGCTAAATTCCGGTTTTTCAGGTCCGGTAAAAAGATTCAACATGTTAATACCAAGGTATTTGTCAAGATTTAAAGGCTTAAAATTCATTTATGCAATAACATTGCTAAAAACCTGATTACTGGGAAAAATTATCTTGAAATCTTGCCTTAAAAAATATTTCATTTTTTGGGGTCAAAAGTCAACAAAATTCAACTGGAAAAAGTTTGATTTTGCGCAAAAATTGAATTTGGGCATTTTTCTTTGTGGTTATGGATTCAAATGGGTTAAGGATCTCAAACTCAATGCTAAGAAAGGAAAATTCCAATAAAATATTTCTCTCTTTCAAGATTTATCAAAAAAATGCAATTTTGGGGTGTCTACACCTGCAGTGAATTAACTTGGATTCGTTATCTTCTAGCTGATTTCCACATCCCGCATCCACAGGCTGCATCCCTCTTTTGTGACAATCAAGCTACTCTCCATATTGTAGCCAACCCGGTATTCCACAAGCGTACCAAACACATAGAATTGGATTGTCATCTGGTTTGGGATTTGATTCAAAATGGCTTGGTACAGACGGCTCACATTGTCACTCACACTCAGTTAGCCAATATCTTTACCAAAGCCCTCCCTTCACATGTTTTCATGGCTCATTTATCCAAGATGGGAATAGTTAATCTCTATTCTCCATCTTGTGGGGGGGGGGGGGGGTATTACGGCATGAGACTTCACATGAAGATGCAGAGCAGAGGAAAGTTCAAGTTTCTGCTGCTACGTGAGGATGCAGTGTAGCGCCCTAGATTCGGGTCTGCCCTATCACGGCACCAACCCGTACCCGAGACCAACTTATGGGCCCAAAAGAACCAGATGAACATAATTAACGCGGCAATTATGATGTAATCATCAGAGTGCATAAGATAAAGAAGCATGGGATTTAAAATTTTCCATATAATAAAAGATCATCTATATAATAACCTCAAATGATAGCGTCTGCGTATACAAAAAGGCAACTAAACCTCACCGTCTCTATCTCTCACATGAACATTCATATACAAGTGATACTCTAAAGATAACTCTCAAATCTATATATCCAAAAGAATAATTACATCCCATTGATAGTTTCAAAAAAAAAACTAAATAGAATAACATAAAGAGAACCCTACTACGGGTAGTAAAAGTCCTTGGACCTGCGCTCAAGCTCACCCTCAATATCTGCCCCAGTACATGGTTTACCAAGCAAATCCGGTAAAACAAAACGCGTGAGACTTAAAGTCCCAGTAAGTAGCAAACATGCATGAAAGGAAGCAGTTAATGCAATTCACATGATATCGTGATTGGAACAATTTAGGCAATTTATATAACATTAAATGAATAAAAGCAGTTCATGCAATTCATATTCTTAAGTCGAGAATCTAATTAATATAACACATAATGTAAAACAAACCTTTCAAATCAATATGTAAAACCAGTACTTAACCAAAGCCAAGTGAGATCTACACCATCACTGGCATTCAACAAAAGGGCAAGTGAGATCTACACTGTCACTGCCAATTAACCACGGTCAAGTGAGATTTACACCGTCACTTCAAAGCACATAAAAGGAGTCATTCATATCTTTACCAAACTCAAATCAATATTCACAATGTGTAAGAAATAACCAATAAGCACTTCACATTCAAAGCTAATTCACAGTAGAATACACACCCCATAAAGTCCACTAATTACGAATTGGAGGAGTGGGATAGTCTTAGGATCCCCAATAAAGACACCATGCCAAAAATCAACGGATTCTGAGTTAAAAAGTTTCGGACCTAAAAATATTCCAAGTCTGGTTAAAAACATTGACTTTTCGGTGTATAATGTTTCTAGACAAATCTACAAGGAGTTTCGAACTCAAATTTTGGTTGTAGTCTATTGAAGGATAAACAAATCTCCTAGAATTTATGGGCATCTGAATCCCTCATTTGGGTATCAAACCCAAAATGGGATTTTTGATAAAAATCGGGAAAACTGGAAATTTAGGCATGAATTGGAAAGTTGACTTTTTATTGGTTGGGAATTGGGCCTTGGGAGTATTTTTATTGGTTCCAAATAGGGGGTAAAACCTTATTTACATGTAAAGACTTAAGTAAATGGAGCAATAAATACACAGGACATTTACTTTGTCTTTCATGAAAATAAGGGTGCTGTTTAAGAGGCTTAGGTTGTTTGAGAAAGGGTCATGGAAATAAGGGTGCTGTTTAAGAGGCTTAGGTTGTTTGAGAAAGGGTTGGAGAAGAAAGTGATGAAGAACTGTCAAAACAGGGTCCACGATTAGGGTCAGAATTAATCGCCCAGGGGCGATTAGCCTCAACGTTCGGGCGTTGAAGATCAGGGTTTGAGCGTTAAGGTGAAGATAAGGGCCAACGTGCGTGCGTTTAAGGTCAACATTCACGCGTTAAGGTGAAGACTATGGTTGACGTGCATGCATTGAACCTTCTCCTAATGGACGTTCGCGCGCCCAAGCTATGGATTAATCGCCCAGGCTAATCCTGATTCGCGATTAGGATAACAAAGACATGTTTTTAGGAGTTTTGGCTCAGGATTAATCACCGGCTTGGGTTCTTACAAAATTTTGGCTATTTTCCAACACCAAACCTATACAAACCACATCCAACCTCTCTAATATCAAATGGGATGATTCTAAAACATCCCAACATGCTCAAGAACATCTCCCAACACAAGAATCCATCCCAAATCCTCATGAACATAATCCAACATATAAAACATCATTCAAGATACCAAACTCAAACCCTAACCAGAAGTATAATAAATAGAGGTTGCAAATCCATGGAAAATCAAAAGAAAACTAACCAAGATAATTAGATAAACCAAACCCTACGAATTTATGAAACAAAACCCCACATGCAGTGATTTTCCAGTTTATCAAAACCCTAGGAGAGAGAAATACGAAAATCCAATAAATTCATTTTAGTTTGAAGGGTTTGCTACTTACTTGTTAATGGAGAAGTAAAACTTCTCTTCAAGCTTTCCTCTTCTTCTCCTCCTTCTTCTTCTTCTCCAAGCCTTCAAGCAAGCTCCCACTCTTTTCCTCTTGTTCTACACGTCCAAGACAAAAAAAAGGGGTTCTTAAGACACTAGATATTTAGTTAGGGCATCCCTTTTATATGCCCAACTTTTGGTCTTTCAAATCTGCCCCTAAACAAAGCTTTTATTCATCTAAAACCCTAAGATGTACCTAAGGTATGCCAAGAGGGTACCTTAGTGTTATTTGAGGGGGTACCTTGGTGTTATTTGAGGGGTACCTTGGTGTTTCAAGGGAGTTTACCTTAGTTATTTCAAGGGGCATACTTTAGGTATACTTGGAGAGTGTACCTTAGTTATATTGAAGAGAGGTACCTTAGTTATTGTAAAACCCCGATATTTTCTAAGGAGTTTTTTTTTTTACATCATGATTACCAACACCAATTCTTGCTAGAGAAATTTTTCTCATGATAAATATCTCATCCTTAATACTCCTTATAAATTTAATCACTTCCAAATTGTTACTCTAAATTTTATACACTCTACCAAATAACTCAGAAGAGAATAAGCTTAAGTGGATGCGGGAAAATGTAGGGTTTTCAATGGGCGAGCATGCACAGGATCAAGGCTTTTAAAAGGTTGTCGTGCGGCAATACGTATGGGAGCGTGTGGAAGGTATATATACTAAAGGGGAAATTAGGTTTTTGGTTTTCGAATGCTCGCATCATATTTTTGTAACTAAAGACGTTTGGTGTTTTGCGGCTACTACTGTGGCGATTAGGGTTTCGCTGGGAAGAGATGAGAACCGCGAGAGCTACAACCGGATTAGTGGAGTCGGATTTCAGTGGGTTATTCCTCTCGCGAGCAGGGGATCAGTTCGGCGACAGTCGCATCCTCGCGCGCAGCCGGAAATCGTGATCAACCGGTTGTGGAATAAGCTTTTATTCTGGGATAAGCGTATACGGGTGAGTAGCATTGATTTACAACTGAGGTTTTGTGTTTATTCGTGAGTTTATTCTGATGCATGAGTGATTTCTGAGCTTTCTGGGTTTTCTGGAATACCATGAGTCCGAACGTGAGATTGAAATTCAACTTGAAATTAAAGGTGTTTAGATTAAATCCAAAACTGGTTGAGAAGTATTCTGGAAACATTGGGAGTGTATTGGAACAATTACAGACCGAAACAAATCAGCCAGACATGGAGATCTCGAAATAACAGAGACTCGAAAATCGCAGTGGGTATCCGCCCACTTGGCGCCCACTTGCGCCCACTTCAGGAAGTAGGCGCATAGAAATATTGACCTGGCGCCGAGCTCGCGCCCACTTGGCGCTCAGCTCGCGCCCACTTAGATGTCTCGCGCTTTTCTCGCACCTATCCCGTGCCCTTCTCTCGCTCAGCTCGTGCTCACTTAGCGTCGAGTGAGCGCATAGTCGATTTTAGCCTGTTTCCTATCCGCCGACTGGCGCTCACTTCAGGAAGTGAGCGCATACCCAATTATACTTGCTGAATTTGATTTTCGACTGAACCAAGAGTATTTTGATGACTTGAGGATTATACCACTTAACCAATCACTTGTTTGGTAACCTTAGAACCTGCATTACTTATTAAATTCCTAGAGGAATTCTAGTGGCAAATTCTTAAAGGTTTCTAAGTTTGAGCTTAGGTTAATTGTATGTGTTGTGCTGGATACCAAAACAATTGGAGTTCCTAGTTTGTTTTATCTTTGAATTTATACACAGTTTTGATTGAGAAATTATTGACTTCTGGTTTCATTTGTTTGGAAAATTCTGAATGTATTGTCTTGGTATAAATAACTGCGTTTTGTATTCGAATGGCATGGGTTGCGGAAATGAGAAAATACGGAAAGTATTTGAGATACTGCTTGGTCCAGAGGGACAGATGATGAACTGTGATGAGTTATATATGATGTGGAATGAATGGTTTTACTTTGATGTTGGAAATTGAGATTATACGATGTTTTACTGTTTTGGTTTAGCTTGTCTTGGATCCAGAGTCTAAGCTTAGTAATGTAATGTTATTGTTGGTTGTTGAAATTGCATGGCCTTGTGTGTTACCACGACCGGTGTAGAGCGGCCAGAAACCCTAAGTAGGCCTGGTTGTCAATGCAGAAACCCGGGGAGTAGGCCTGCATTGGATGACGAAACCCTGAGTAGGCCGTCATTTCAGAGTTTCCGAAACCCTAAGTAGGCCGGAACTGTGTACATGGAGGTGTGGAGTGTCTACTTGGCATGTTTAATTTATCAACTAAACAATAGTCATGGCATTGACCAATGTTGGTATTTGATTTTGTTTGACGTGATATGTTTTATTCACTGGTTTGTTGGTATTTATGGTTCATGGAATATTGTTTACCAATTATTGGGTATTGTACCTCCCACCGGTGTAGAGCAGCCAGAAACCCTGAGTAGGCCTGGTTGTCAATGCAGAAACCCGGGGAGTAGGCCTGCATTGGATGACGCAGTCATTTCAATATTCTAAACCCTGAGTAGGCCGGATATACATTTGGAGGCGTGGGCATGGTTATGAGAAGGCTTTGTGTTATATGACATTGGTATATCTGGAATTATATCTTGAGATACGAAATTATGGTTAATTGCTATGTTGTTGTCAGTTAATCATTATTTTATCGATATCTTCGGGTTGGAAACGGATTGTTATTGCTTGATTTACCTGATGGTTTTCCGCACTGATATGAATTGGATTATTGAAGTTTAGTCGGATTATTCGGAATATGTGTGTTATCATCATTGTATATGGTTTATAACCGTGGCATGTTTTAGAACTGAAATAAATGTATTTGTGCATGCATGTGCTGCTCACTGGGATATTCGTATCTCACCCCGTTGCTTTCGTTTTGTTTTCAGATACTCTTAGAGAGCTCGATACTTGCGGGTAGTTACTTGGACATGTGAGTTTTATTTTAGTTTGGGAATATTTTTAGCGCACTCTGTTATATAGCTATTGTGGTATTCATGTTTTTCCTTCACTCTGATATTGCGATCCTGTGTTTTAAATTAACCTCCGGGGATGAGTTACGGTGTTATTTCGTGACTCGGATCCGGGGCGTTACAGTTATAGAAAGAGGTACCTTACTTATATAAGGGGGTACCTTTAGGTAATACAAGCAGGGTGTACCCTAGGTAATATAAGGGATGTACCTTAGGTATATTGGGGGTATTTGAGTTATATAAAGGGGGTACCTTAGTTGTACAAAGGGGTACTTTAGTCATATACAAAGGGGTACCTTAATTATAGAAAGGGGCACCTTACTTATATTAGGGGGTACCTCTAGGTAATACAAGGGGTGTACCCTAGGTAATATAAGGGGTGTACCTTAGTATTATAAGAGGGGTACTTTAGTTATACAAAGGGGGTACCCTAGTTATATAAAGGGGGTACTCTAGTTATACAAATGAGGGTACCCCAGTTATATAAGGGGGTACTGTAAAACCACGAATTTCCTCAAATATTAAAATAAAATAATAATTAATATTCTTGAGGATTATTATAGATGGAAATAATTTATTACAGTAGGTGATATTATTATTAGTGGAGATCAGGAGTTTGGCGCAGATTAGACCATTTGATTGTGAGTCATCGCGGTAAGATTAACATTTTAAAATAGTTGTATTTGATTGGGCTAGTGCATTGTGTTTGATGCAAGTGTTTTGTGTGGAATCGTATATATATAAATAAGTATGGTATTAACCCTAACATAGACGGTTGGAATACTTTGTGTATTCGTTTGGTATTCAACAGCCGCAAGGCCAAAGAGCGACTGTGAACAACCGAAAGAAGAAGAAGAAGAAGGGAGAGATAGAGAGAATAGCTTGAGTTTTCATCTCCTGAGCATTGCTTGGCATTTTTGTTAGTCGCTGTTCGGAGGAAAAAGAGTGAAACGCACGAACAGAGGTAGGTGACACGATTTTGTTCATTTGATTTGTATTCATGTTCATTTAATCTTCAAACCATGTTTTTATGATGTAGATATGTGTATAATGCATGATATAATCATTATAAGTATTATGGGATTACTTAGAATAGGAAAAATCACGTTTTTAAACTGTTTATGTTCGTTTTTGGGGGACTGCCGACCTCGACTATGCTCGGCGATCCTCGGCGCTCATTGAAAAATTGAGACCGCCCAAGACTGCGAGAAGAGTTATCGTCGGCGCTCTATTTTACACTACCGCCGACCCTTGACCGCCTAGGCGATCCTGAGCGATCCTAGGCGCTCTAACAAAAAAATGCAATTTTGACAGTTTTTCATCCCCTTTTCTTCTCCAACCCTTTTCCAAATAACCTGAGCCTCCTATACAGCACCCTTATTTAAGTAAATGTCATGTGTATTTATTGCTTCATTTACTTAAGTTTTTACATGTAAATAAGGTTTTACCCCCCATTTGGAACCAATAAAAATACTTCCAAGGTCTAATTCCCAGCCAATAAAAAGTCAACTTTCCCTAAATTTCTAGTTTTCCCGGTTTTTATCAAAAAGCCCGTTTTGGGTTTGATACCCAGATGAGTGATTCAGAAGCCCATAAAATTCTAGGAGATGTTTTTACCCTTCAATAGACTACAACCAAAATTTGAGCCCGAAACTCCTTGTAGATTTGTCTAAAAAAATTATATACCCAAAAGTCAACGTTTTTAACCAGACTTAGAATATTTTTGGGGTCCGAAACTTTTTGTCTCAAAATTGATTGATTTTTTGTATGGTGACCTTATTGGAAATCCTAAGACTATTCCACTCATCCAAAATGTATTTTGAGAATTTTATGACATTCTTAGTCCCAAATCATTATAAAATAGGTTATTTGGATTTCCACCACTTGTAACACTTCTCTAAGATTATTCTTAAGGTGTCTCTGAAGGCCAATTATACTAAAAGTTCATATTAGATATTTAACCACCTTGTTCTATGATTTAGTACAATTTGGGGTTTAAAGAGGATCAAATTCACTTGAAATGATTACAAGGATTCTATATAGGTAATTTCCTTCTCAAAATGTAATTGGACTGTGGACTGAATGCCATGATGGCTATAAGAGATTGTACCATCTGCGGATGAGATATGAGACCACCTACGAGTGAGATATGAGACCACCTACGGGTGAGATGTATAACTCCTGTGGGAGAGACCTCTTGTGGAGGAGATGTATTCATGATGTGATTGCATCCCACAGGGGAGATATGTAACCACCTGCGGGTGAGATGAGACCTCCTGTTGGGGGAGATGTGATCCTGATTGGATTGCATTCCACAGGGGAGATATGTGACCACCTGCGGGTGAGATGAGACCTCCTGTTGGGGGAGATGTGATCCTGATTGGATTGCATCCCACAGGGGAGATATGTGACCACCTGCGGGTGAGATGAGACCTCCTGTTGGGGGAGATGTGATCCTGATTGGATTGCATCCCACAGGGGAGATATGTGACCTCCTGCGGGAGAGATGTGACCTCTTGTAGGGGAGATGTAATCACGATGTGATTGCATCCCACAAGAGAGATATATGTGATTACCACCTGCGGATGAGATGTGACCACTTGCGGGTGAAATATGATGACTCCTGTGGGAGAGACCTCATGTAAGGTAGATGTGATTACTACGTGATTGCATCCTACATGGGAGAATGTTGTTATCAGATTGAGATTTACTATTAATTATGAATGACATGATCTACATTTGAATAAGAAGAGTTTGATTAAACAGTTTAGCTGTGATTTGATTTGAATGACTCTAAAATAGAATATAAATGAGCCATGAATTAATTATAGAATTATTTTAGGGAAAACAATACTGGCAGTGAATTGGAAAATCCTTTAGATGAGATTTATATTACATTGCCTTTCTAATTGAAACGAATGTTACATAATAAACTCTCTTTATTCCAAACACAGATTAGATGTTAGTTTCGTATGGTGATTACTCATTCTTCTTATCGATCGTGACTACTCGATTATTTTATCGTGCATGAATGATTACTTTTATATATAAACTGTTTCTAGCATTCATGTGTTACCTACTGGGATAGTTGTATCTCACCCTACTTCATTATCTTATTTTTCAGCTGTTTCACGTGAGAGCGTCCTTGGGGTTGACGCGAGGGAGAGTTGTAGATTACTGAGCAAAGGATCTTTATTATTTCGTTTAGATCTTTCTTTTAGAGGTTGATATAGATGTATCTTGATGGATATTTTATGGTTTAATTGATTATGAGAGAAAGTGTGCTAGAAAACCCATTTACCAGATTTATGAATTTATATTGATGAGTTAGTTTAATGGTTATAGTTAGCCACGCATATTAATAAAATTAATGTTTTAATTCTCCGCACTCTGATGATTAATGGAATTAGTTGAATTTAAATGTCTGGTAATTAGTAGCTTTGGGCCCAGTATCACTTCGGATTCGGGTTTAGTGCTTGGTTTGCATAGACCCGGGTTCGGGGCGTTACAGGTACCTTAGCTATATAAAGGGGTGTACCTTAGGTGAATCAGAGGGGTACCTTAGGCAAACACAAGAGGTACCTTGGGCAAATACATGGGGGTACCTTAAGTAAATCAAGGGAATACTTTAGGTAAAACAGTGGGTTACATTGGGTATTCAAGTGGGGTACCTTAGGTATAATTGGGGGTACTTTAGGTATACATGAAGGGTACCTTAGGCAATACAAGTGAGGTACCTTAGATATACAAGTGGGGGACCTTAGGTAGAACAAGAGGATACCTTAGATAAAATAATGGGGTACCTTAGGTAAATCAAGGGGGTACTTTAGGTGAAAGCAAGGGGTACCTGTAAAACTCCGAATTTTCACCTAATAAATAAATAAATAATAAACAAAAGAAAATATGAGTTGAGTCCTGGTTAAAATAAAAAGTGAAGATTTAGAGGATAATTAATTCGAATAAGTCATAAGTTGAAAATAAAGAAAGAATTTTAATGAAATTAGCCTAAAAGAATAAAAAGAGTATTTTGGTAATTTTCAGAAAAAGGGTAGTTAATAAATAGATCATTAAATAATAACTAGAATTAGAAAATAGAAGAAAATAAATTATTTTGACAAGTTAGAAATAAAAAGGAATTAATAAAAGCCTAAAAGCGAGAAAAAGGGTAATTAGGAGATTTCACGTTTTAATTTGGAGAAAATAAGGTTTTAGGTGATATTAAAGTTTAATTAAATATTATGCACGAAAATAGGTTGTAAATAGGAGTTTAGATGATAAGAGATTAAATTATTAATGTTTAAGTAGAAAAAATAAAAGGTGGAGAAAAAGTAGGAATTAATTAGAAGGGTTAGACTTTAACTAGACCATGGTTGGGTTAGCCCAAATTAAAGTAGCCAATTAGGGTTGGTTTAGGACTTCTAAAGCCTAGTATAAATAGGAAATTAAAGTTAGACAAGAGAGAATTTTCGTGGGTTTATTATTGAGAGAAAAGAGGGAGAGAAAGGAAGGAGGTGGATAATGGAGGTGTCTGACCAGCCATCATCAAATCATGATCGCAGAAAATCCGTGCGGTGGATCGCCTTCAAATTTGGGGGTTTGTTCATCACTGATGGAACTACATTTTGTACGGTGGAGATTTTAATTGGGAGACTCTAGCTTGGTGCATTTGAGAGCAAAAGTAAGGTTCAGAATTAGAAGCTTCAATGGAAGAAGGATTTTAGCGTATAAGGCAAGTAGTAACCCTTGGAAAACGTGAGGAATTGCATGATTTAGTTTTTTGTGATTTAATATTGGTTGAACAGATTAGTCGAAATAGTATTTACATGGAATCAAATTGGTTATATGTTATTGATTGGTATTCTTGAAGAATTTGTTGAAATAAAGAAGAAAACTTGGTTTAATCATGAAATTAATTATAGGATGGTATTTAATTAACAAGAATTAATCTAGAAGGCTTTAGGAATGTTTTAGAATGTTATTAGATTAATTTAGACCAAAGAAACATATAGCAAAGGCATAAAAATCCGAACTTTGCAAATCTGGAAATTTACTGTTTAATTTTGCACAAGCACCTAGGATCGCCTAGCCCTGTAGAGGTCGGCGCTCTATGTAAAATTTGCAGATTTTGGGGATTTTGTAATATGAATAAATATCCAATAATTTTTCTGATTAGTTAAGCATGTTAGCATCTTTATAAGAACCTAATTAAGGTATAAAAATTATAAAATTAAATTGGAAAGATTAATCAATAAATTGAAGGTTATAATGATAGGGTGTGCATGAAAGGGTCTAAATGGTATAGGATATTGATAGGAATAATTCTACTGGAATTCCTAGGGTAAGAACATCTCCTAAACTTTATTTTAGGTCTGTAGAGCATGCTGGAGAAATAAAATACAGAAAATTTAAATAGAAACTAGCTTAGGTGTTAAGATAGGAAATTTGATTCTAATAAAAAGGATTAATAAGGAAAACTCTGAGTAAGATTGGATTTACTTTATTTTGAGCTATTAATAGGAATATTGGCTACTGGAATTGCATAAACTCTAAGTTTTATCGAACTTATGAAACATGAGTTTTATTTTGAATATAATTGGAAGCATTGCATATGTTATCCTGAAAAAGCCTATAATTGGATTTGTAATGATTAAATCATGATTTTCACATGGAATGGAATACTTGGGTATGGTTTGGTATGTGGTATGATGTTGTTCACTTTACTTTTACGGTTGGGTGATATGGCTTTTGTGGTTGAGTTGATACTAGCTTTTACGGCAGAGATGGGTAATCCTCTGTGTAGAGATGTGTAATCCTTTACGGGTAAAAGTATGTATACATCCTACATTAGCGTGTCCTCCCGTATGTGGTTTTATCATGGTTTGTGTCAGTGGGCTTAGCTGTATATGGATCCATAGTTTTGGCTAGTTAGCTAAGTGGTATTTAGTTTGGGTTGAGTTACTTCTATATGCGAGTGCGCTTCCCTTGCAAGTTAGTTTGCTCTAGGAAGGTCCTTTGTTTGGAGAGACACCCCGGTACGCCGCTGGTGATTCCTTATGCAAGTGGATAAGCAACAATCTCCATGTATTGATTCTGGTGCTGCATGCTGGTGGTACATGCCAACTCTGTTGAGTTCGTGCGCAATAAGTCGGTGACTACGGCTCTTGTCTATAGCTACGCTGCATGGGGCTTGAGTATCATTAAGTAGCACTACCCCTAAGCCGCACGGTGGTATAGCATTTAGTTGAGTGTCATCTCAAATACTTATCATCTTTGTGAGTCCTACAATGGCACGTGTTTTATCGCTTTTATCAGTTTTACCTCGTTAACATCAAGTTACTGGTATTTATATATGATCATCTGTTTTATCGCTTTGTTTGTAATTGTCATGGATAACTTGGATTTCTCATTTTATCATTGATTAATCGAATACCTCATGACTATTTGCTTACATTGGACTGTTTCAAATTGCATGCACCTGCTACTTGCTGAGATGTAAATCTCACTCCGTTTTCCCCTATTTTTCAGGTTGCTTGGAGAGATCGCGAAGATGGGGTTTTAATTTGATGGGTAGAGTTATAATTGGTATTAATGTCACATGTTGATTAGATAAACTTAATTGTAAATTGAATTGAATATATTGATTAAAGAATTGTTTTTATTGGCCACCATAACTCTGATATATTTAATTAGTAAAGTTTAAAATTATTGTGATTCTTGGTTTGTATCTGACCTCAGCTTCATGATAACACCTCGAGTTTGGTTGTTGAACCAGACTTGGGTTGTTATAGTAGCTAGCCGAGTTCGGGTTGGGTGCTGGTTTGCACTGACCCGGGTTCGGGGAGCTACAGTACCTTAGGCTAACACATTGGGGGTACCTTTGGTAAACATAGGGGGTATCTTAAGTAAATCAGAGAGGTACCTTAGGCAAACATAGAGGGTACCTCAGGGATATAAGTGGGGTACCTTAGGCAATACCAGGGGGTATCTTAGGTAATACAAGTGGGTACCTTAGGTATACAAGTAGGATACTTTGGGTAACACTTGAATGTACTTTGAATAATACATTGGGGTACTTTAGGTGTACTTTGGTGGTACCTTGGGTAATACTTGGGTGGTCCTCTAGGTACTCTTAGGAATTATTTAAGGTACATTTGGCAGGTACCTTAGGTGATGCATAGGTGTACTCTAGCTATACTTAGGTGGTACTTTGGGCAATACTTGGGGGGTACCCTAGGTATACTTGGGTGGTACTTTGGGTAGTACTTGGGTGTATCCTAGATATACTTGGTGGTACCTTTCAGTATTCTTATGGGGTACTTTAGGTACACTTAATTTTAATTTTTCAGAATTTGATTTCCAATTCACTAGATCTAATTTGAGGATACCTTGGCTAATTGTAGTTAAGACATAACACTAACTAAGCTTACCTTAATAACTTTAACAAAGTTCAATTTGATTTCCCTAAATCCTCAGGTATAATCTACATCTACCTCATCTTCATAACATAAATACTTAATTAGTCTAATAATCATACTTTAGATAATTAGGCTTAATAATTAGGGTATAATCCAGGACGGGGTTTTACATGTAGAGCTAATTTCCAGCTTGTCATTCTTTTCTTATGTGTATATACCAGCTAGGATTTAGCTGCTACATTAGGATGTTTGATGTGGCAAACTACTCCAACTATAATTTGTAAATAGCAAAGTTTGTTGGGGTTAGCAATATATCTTCTCTGATTCTTTTGTAAAACAGATTCATTCGTTGGGAAGCAATCCTTCATCCATTGAGCTTGTGTTTCTTCATTCTCTCTTTCCTCTTTCTTTATGGATAGCCCAAAACTATTCGATATGGAGTATTGATTACAACAATGAACACTACTATTAATTACAAACAACAAAATCATTTGTTTTAGTCCTCAATTGTTTAATATATATTGTTAGTCGAAAGCTTCTTCAGTGGGAGATTTACTTCTCTGATTGAGTAGAGAGGGCAATAAACAAATCTTCTGTGGTTGGCCTCCTTGTTTACTTTCTTAAGAGATGATGTTATTGATCTCACGATTTTCTTCTAGATGCATTTAGATTCCTGATGTTTTGGGTTTTTTCTGCTTGATCTTTCTTCTGCCGTAGGTGTGGAGATAAAGACCATATAACTCAACTTATGGGACATCGAACTTCCTCCAAGGATAAAAGGCTTTGTGTTGGCTCCTTTGTTGAATAAAATTTTCAGATTGTATTTTTCAGAAAATGAGGAGAACTCTAGCGTTGCAGGAGCAGAGGGTATCCCAATAATCACTTATTTGTGAGGCTGATTCTTCTGTTACAATTTCTCTGTGCCCATTGTATTACATTCATACGAACGTTACGCGTGTCCTATTAGATGAGCCCCACGAAAAAAGACGCAAACGTCTAACTCTAAGTCTCTAACACCCGTTTCAAAAGTTTTTTGAATTAAAAAAAACAAAAGTAACGCAACATGCTTGGACACATCATTTTTTGAATATTTTAAATCTAAAAACGAGCTCCTTTCATTTGGCACCCAAAGGAACGACATTTTGGACGGGTTTTGGTGAGTTCAACCCGCCATTGTTAGCATCTTTCTGAGGAGTTTATTGTTAGCATACTTTTGTGGAATCAAGTCTTGCCATTGTTTGCCTCTTTCTTAGAGGGTTCTTTAATCGAATCGAGTTACATATTGAATGACAAAAGCATCTTACGTTCATATACCAATTATTCATCGCTTATATAGCAATTTGTCATCAAATATACCAGGCTATTCATCGTCACATACTAGCTTGATGTAACATTTTTGTTGTACTATCTTCCCCTGTCATATACCAATTCGTCATCGCATATATACCTGTTTTTCATCAAATATACCAGCGTATTCATCGTCGCATACTAGCTTGATCTAACGTTTTTATACACAAGCTTTTTATTCTCATATACCAATTATTCATCGGTTATATACCATTTTTAATCAAATATACTAGGCTATTCATCGACGCACACCAGCTTGATGTAACATTTTTGTTGCACTATCTTCCTTTGTTATATAGCAATTACTCATCTCATATCTGTTTTTTTATCAAATATACCAGCTTATTCATCGTCATATAACGTTTTTCAATTAAACAGAAGAGGAAGCAGAGCGAGAAAGAGAGAGATCTAGCGATTACCTGTTGGGTGGTTGTAGAGCGGACGTAATGGTAGATCGCGGTTGCAAGTTTCTGATTGCACGGCAGGTGGGACTCCAAAGTGAATAGTGAAGAGAAAGAGAAGGCTCAAATTTTGATTTGGAACTTTCATTTTGTGTCTAGGGTTTTTATTTAGTTTTGTTTTAATACTTTCTTAAAAAAGTACCTTAACGAAGACCAAAAGAGGGCGTTTACGCTATCTCCCTTCCTTTAGGTGGGTCCCATCTAACAGGATACGTGTAACGTTCCTACGAACGTAATAAAATCGGCACATGGGAAGCCGTAACAGAAGAATGGGCTCACGAGAGAGCCATAAGCATTCATGGCTCTGAGAGATTTCTATATCAGAGATCATTCCAGGACAATGGACGACTTTGCATGGCACTGTCATATTTGGAGTCTCTGAAGATCCTGGAAGGGCCCTCTAGAGGGGATTTCCAAGTTAAACGTTCCTTTAGAAACCTTTGTATGTTGTGCATTTTCTAGGTGGAACCGGTGGGGGGAATGCAACTAAGGTGAGCTATTGGCATTGTTGGTAGGCCCATGACAGGCCAATTCACTAGGGTATTATGACTTTGAGGGCAAAGGGGGCTTCTTCTACGATTATATCAATGTTTTTGGAAACTGTCTCATTAAGTTGTTTACTGGAATATTATATGGCTTAACATCTTGTTCTAGCCTGTAGCGGCTCTTGAAGGACCAGTGTGTTCACAACATTGAAGCCAGGCTGGGTCCAAATTTGGCTAAACTGTCACTTGTTTGATTTTCACTTCAGGCCTTTTTTCTGTTTGGACCTGATGATTTTAGTTTCGACCCAGCCTGCACGGATTAAAATCCGGCATGCTTGCTCTGTTAATCAAAGATATCACCTCGGATTATTTCTGCTTAGGGTTAAGGTATGTTTTAGGCAACTATTTTGGGTGACTTGGCCTCCAATTGATTTAAGAAGAAAGAAGGGCACAAAAGATTTTATTCCATCCAAATTAATAAAGGGAACTTCATAACCAGGACAAGTTACCCCCAAGATCTGACTAACATCCAGCCCTTTTGCTTCCTTCCAAACCAAATAGGAGAGCCCCACATTCGGTGGACAACATTTAGGTCTCTTGGATGAGATATTTGAGGCAAAAATAATTCATCAACTTCCACAAACTCAATAGAGCAGCAATAATCTTTACAAATAAATTTATAATCTTTACAAATAAATTTACTACTTGATGGTTACAATCATCCAATCAAGACTTTTTATTAACTAATAATAATGCTAAGAATGGGTTTGATAGAGGATGGATTCCTGTCTAAGAGTTTGAGAAAATCCTAAGTGCCACTGTTACGTGCCTAACCATTGCTCCAAAAGCTCCAAGTCTTATGGAGCAATAAATCATAAACTTTCTTATGGAGCAATAAATCATAAACTTGGGGCTTTATGGGTTGCCGGAGTCCATTGCATGCAACCGTGATCCAGTGTTTACCGGTGCTTTTTGGAAAGAGTTGTTCCAGTTTGGTAGCCAACAGAATGTGCCAACTCCACAGAACAGTCACCATCATTAGGTTGTTTTGTAGCATCAGCTTTTGACGGTTGTGCTTACTATGGATACAGAGACCTTACTCAGCGGAGGAGACGAGGGTCCAAGGGTCTGATCTCTTCAATCCAGAAAATAAGAACTTTGAACAAGTTTTCACCATTGATGGAATGAACCTAACGAACCAGTTCAAACAGATAGTTCCGTCACGTCCATCTCCTATCAAGGCTCGTTTGTTAACAAAAGATTGGTAAAATGGACTAGTGAAAGGGATGAATGGATTTGAAGAAACACTGTCTTGACAGATACATTTTCTTCTCTTTCTATGTTACACAGGACAAGTACATTAAACACGAGTACAAACATTCATGGATCCTAGCACAAGGACTAAACCAAAATTGCTAAAAAGGTAAGGAGCAAGAAAGGCCACCGGATTTCCGAGACACCAAGAGGCTGAGTTACCTGTCTGAGTACTGGGAAATCTAAGCCATACCATCAAACCGAAATCACCATTCTGCTCATCTCTCGCCATTATAATAATTGGCTCATTACGACCAATAATGAAAATGTCCTTCACACGGATAACAACCAGCTGCATTTCTACCTCTTTCGTCCTCGACGGACAGGTTTTATATACCTTCGATTGGACTTGTCAGTACCACCAGTTCCCAGCGAAAAGCTTCCCCCGGATTCGAGTCCAAGATTACCAGAGGCCTGAAATAGGGACGGGTTCTGTGGAGTTGGCATATTCTGTTGGCTACCAAATTGGAAGGAAGGCATTCCTGATGGGACCGGAGAACCAAAAAAGTTAGATGCTGCAGGTGATGCTACTGGCTGGCCAAATGCTGGAACTGCCGGCATAGATGCTTGCATCGTGTCCTCCGCCATGCTGTCTTCCATGTTCATCTGATCATTACCTGGAGAGGCTGAACCAAATGCAACAACAGGACTTGGACTTCCGAACACCGGCTGTGATGGGGAGATAGAAGCTGAAGGAGCAGCAGCAGCAGCAGCTGAAGTGAATGAAAATATGGACCCTGAAGAAGGACCGACCGATGAGCCAAAAACCGTTGGCGCACTACCAGAAGCCACAACACTAGATGAGGTTCCACCAAAGGAAAACCCTGTTGCTGGAGAAGATGTAGAGCCAAAAATGGGATTAAAGATGGGTGATGTTGTACTACTGCCGGAGCTCATAGAGAAGGCAGCTGAAGAACTCAGTCCGAAGCCAGAACTGGAACCAAACAATTTTGTGGCAGGAGTTGAAGAATTGAAGAGCGAAGTACCAGACGTGGAAGCAGAAGCCCCACTCAATCCGAATGTTGGAGATGAGGAAGCTGAACCAAACTGACTGGGAATGCTCTGAGTAAGAGAAGTAGCCCCAGTGGTTCCAGTAGGTGATGTCTGTGCACCAAACAAAGATCCAGTGCTAGCAGCAAAAATGCTGGAACTCTGGGAGTGGTTACTGGCAGACGAAGACAAGATTGTACCAGTTCCAGATGAAGCGGTGAACCCAAATATGCTGCTACTTGTACCTGTAGATGAAGAAAACTTCATCCCAATGGGAGAGCTCCCAAAAAGAAATGCAGGTTTAGTCTTGGATTCCGAATCTGTTGGCTCTATGACAGAAGTTGCCAATGATGGCAAAACAGAATTAGTTGGAGCTATTGATGAAGTGCTTGACCCAAATTGGAATATGGGTGCTGTTGAAACAGTAGGGGCTGCTACTGTTGTAGGACAACTGCTTGCGCTGACAGTGGTTGTAAAAGCAGTAGGACCACCACAGAAATTCATATTTGGAGAACTACTGGAAACAGGACCTGAAGAAGCAGAGAATGAAAAGATGGAAGTGCTTGCAGCAAGAGATCCATTGTTTAGACTAGATGTATTGGTAGTCGCACCAAAGATGCTTGGAATAGTAGGTGGTGATGCACCAGACAAAGTGGCATTTTCAGTGTCTCTGGATGAAACCCTGGCTTTTTGACTATCATCCTTACTCTCAATTCCTGATGCTGAAGCCTTTGACGCGACTATCGCATTTGCAGCCTCAGTGTCGAACCTTCATGAGGTTGTAAAAGCAAAATGATGAGAAAGATCTCAAATTACTTTTACTGCTCAAGATATTAAAGAAGGAAAAATAAAATATAAACGACAAAAAGAAAAAGGGAAAAAACTTGGATAGAGAATAAAGCCCACAAATCAGCAAAAAAAAAAGCTCTGTAAATTTGTTCCTGAATTAACTAAGAAAATTTTACAAATACACCATGTCTCTTGGTCTATTGAAATTTTACTATACATACAAACATAAATTCATGCATGTGTATACATTAATGTCAGCAACATTTTAAGCAATCTGACCACTTCAGACCAGTCATATTCACAAGAGGCACATAGCCCAAATTTTCTGCCCATAAATCTTAACTTGCCATCCATTATAAGGGTTATAGGATTTGGGCAGGGATGGCTACCAGCCCTGAGTAAATGTCTTACTCAAGCATTATCCCTTTATCCATCAGGATGATAAAGGCCAAAACAAACACTTCGGTAGTTAATGATACCAGTTATCAACTAATTATCCACATTAAGACTGCACAAGAGTAATTTAATCCAAGTTCCAGGGATCAAGAAAATAAGAACAGTGTCAATCAATCCATCAATCAATTCCTTGTTCTAACTAGTTGAGCTTGGCATCATGAATCTTGTCATTCATCCCAAGCTGTCAAAAATCAGCCTTCAATCAGATTCTGGTTATCCAAATCCTTTTAACCAACTACATCCATATTCTTTTTGGTCGTCCCCTTGCCGTTTCAAATATTTTAACGAATACCCTCCACACCTTCTCATAGCTACCTCCTTAGTTCTTTGCTTTATATTTTCAAACCATCCCAAAATACTTTAAATAATCAACTACTTGAGTAATATCTAGTCGCTCACAGATATGTTCATTCTTATCTTTTCTAGTCTTTTCGCAAATCCATCTCAACATCAACATCACAGTAACACGCAATCAATACATACTTTGCTTCCTTAGTGGATAAACATTTTGATCTATACATTTATTATAACGGGCCTAACGATTGTTGCAAAAGTTTACTATTAGTTTGTATGCAACACTCCAATCACATAACACTCAATAATTGGCTCTCAGCACAAGCCATCAAGCTCTAATTTTATGTACAATGTTCTCATTAATATTTTCTTCCTTACGAGTCCAAGATAGTGAAATTGATTACCTCTAGGAATCTCTTGGTTCTTAGTTCTTATCATTTCCTCACATCTATTATTATTTGTGCTAAAGTTACACTCCATATATTTGATCTTAGGACAGCTTATTTTAAAAGCTTTTGATTCCAAAGTAACCCAAAGCATCTCCCGGTAACATCAATTTTGTATCTATTCCCTCTCTAGTTTTATCCACCAAAACTACATCATCCACAAGCAGCATACATTTGCATACTTCAATTGGAGTACCTTATAGTCCTAAGACCTTCCTATTTTTATCCTGCTTTCACCACTTCTCCCAGTTGTACAGAAAAAACAATATTCTCTTTACTATCTAATAATCGGATAAAGTATTTTCTACACCCTTTTTTCAATTTTCTTTGATTTCATAATCCCTTATAGAAACTCTGGACTCTCACACTTAATGCATCTAACTTGGTCTAAATCTCCTGTGTCCCCACTAAAACTTACAATTTTGTATACGAGCTTACCTTTTTCAAACCTGGCTTATCATACAAGTTATTATATGTTTGTACTCTAGCCTCAATTGCTATAATTTTAGTTTCTTTATTCGCACTATTATATTGTTCAAAGTCTTGTTGGTTCTTTTTTTTTTTTTTTGTTGTCAAAGTTTGGAAAATAAAATATTCTCTTCAACAGCTTTTTGAAGAGTATCTTCTTTTGGAATTAAATTTTAGCTCTAGATTGTCCAAAAGATGTATTTTCCCACTATTTTAAAGTGACTAGCCATTTATTCCCAAATTTGTGTAGGGTTTATTTCTAGATCACTTGTTCCCTCTTTCAAATATTCATCTTTAAAAACCACTATTTTCCTCTTTATATTATTACCATTTTTAATTTTTAGTTTTTAATACATTTTTTACTCTTCCAACTCCCTGTACAAACATCTGTGGCCATCAACTTATGTTGTAGAGGAATGGCAATTGTGGGTTGTTGTTGTTTTTTTTTCTGTTCCTTTTTTTCTTTTTTCCTTTTTGTGGGGGGTAGGGGGGAACCTAACCCACCCCTACAAGTGTTTTACCCATGGCAAACCCGCTCCTAACTTCCCAACTTTATCACATTGGCAAGGGGACAAGGTTGGGTTGAGCCCACTATGATATAAAATACTAGAATATTTGTGTTCTTAAAACAAAATATATTAATTAATATATTTTCTTTATAATATATGTATTTTTATATGTAATATATGTGAAAAAGATATATTTGAATAGATTAAGGTCAAGTTTGGGTTGGGTTGGCCTGAGACCTAACCAGACCCTAAACATATATATGAAATACTAAACCCTAACCAGTAGGGGCAGATAGGGGCCAGTTACCAATTATTTCCCACTGCTATCCCTAGAAGCAAGACATGCATGATCAAAACAAAAACAGATTTAAAATCTGCAGTCAATTAGAATTATAAAAAACCTAAAAATCATCCCAAAAAGAATAAACCAATAAAACTAGGTTTAGTTCAGATCACATAGAAATTCCCTCAGAAATGTGGAAGATTGGTTTTCATCCCCAACATTAAAAACAATCTTGATTTTATGAAGAGAGGAAGGTTTGCATTTCTATGTATATTGCTGGAAAGAAGAGACTCCTGGCAATTCACATAACCCATGCTTTGGGGAGCTTCTAAAGTAGTCTTTTATCTTCTTCTCTCTTTTAGGAAGGGCACACCACTGTTTCCATCAATGCTTCCTCAATCAATATATCACTTGATTGGAATTATTGCTTGAGATTTATCATGAGTTCCTAACTGGTTTTGTGAAGGAAAATTTATGTAGACCACAGTTTGCTAACAGATTGGCATTGCTCAATTTCTTTCAAACTTAAAATGAGAAGAGTAAAGGACCCACAAAAGTGTCTTATGTAACCTAATGTGAGTTCAAGCCTTCAAACCTCTGATGCAAATGCATTAGAAGAATTTAACATGCACGCCTAGTGGATCTGCCAATGAATGTGAATCTAACAAGACATTTAAGTAATGTTCAAACTATCAATCCATTTAACACATTCAGCTTTGATACTAGAAAACTAATTTTTGCATCATTCAAAGCTTACATATTCCTTCATTTCCCAACTCCCTATTCATGCAATAAAATTATCAAGGTAAATGACAAAGCATATGCTCCTGATATATGCATTTAAGTTTTAAAGAACTGTTGTAGTTTCAGATGCTCTTAAGCATATAATCATTTTACCATAAAAGATAAGACAGAAATATGTTAGTTTCACATGGGTTGACTGCATTTGAACTACATGATTTTAGGCAAAAAATTTACTTTAAGTTTGGCTACTACTACTAATACATGAATACATATAAGAGACGAAGAACCATGTAAATATTTCAAATCCTTGGGAATCATATTTTCATGACACAATAGACACCAAACAGTGGAAAAAAATTTAATGGTTTTCTCACAAGGAGATTCAGGAAACAAAAACTGACCTTCCATGGTTTTCAAGCTTTGAGTTTAATTGTGCATCAGATTTTAGGCCTGAAGATTCAATAAAAGAAGATGACGTTGACGCAAATGATATTGGTGGAGCCTTTTCAATGCTTTTAGTGCCAGAGCTAAACATGGGAACCAAAAACGACTCTTTTGATGGAACTGCAGATTCAGATGGTGATAACAACGGAGGAGTAAGTGAAACAGGGTGGGCGACTGTACTAGAAGCAGGTACAACAGAAAAGGTAAAGCTGGTGTTTTTGGAAGCAGTCATGGAGCCATCAGAAACTCTTGTTTCAATACTTTTGTTTAATATGGAATCCGATGGAGGCTCGGTTTCAGTGGACGAAACTGAGGGCCTCTCTATAAGAGTTGGTTCAGAAGCAATACCCTCGCTCTCCACCACAGATGCAACCAGCTTATCTTTTGAAGCAGTCAATGGTGTAGCAGCATTCCGATCACAGTAATCATCATCTAGATCCAAGAAATCCTTCAAAATAAAAATCAGAAAATTAGTAAATTTACCAAAAGAACCATCTAAAGAAATAAAATGGAACAGACAACAAAATTCTAGAAACCTAGAATTTCCTCAAGAAGATAGTGACAGATATTTCTTGCACAATATGCAAGAAAAATATTAAAATGTATTAAAATGCCTATAGTTGATAATCAGAGCTGTCAAACATATAAACTAATCCAAAAGATGATATCCTTTGAGAAGACAAAATCAACATCCTAATTTGAGCCATTTTAAAATTGCGATATGATGGAGACCTAATCAAAATAGTTCCTAAGCACCCATGGCACCTGGACAGTTTGAAATGCTAACGTTCCTATATTCTCCTATACATCCTTATCAAAAACTTACAATTGCAAACCAGATGACAAGATCATTCAGAAACTGAATAAGAAAAACAGCAACCAAAGGAATCATATTGATAAAAAATTCTCCAAGGATAACTTTCTAACCAAGGAAGATACACCATTACAAACCTCATTTGCACTCATCCGAAAAGCCCGTTTTTTCTGTAAAGGATCTGAAGCAGAGACAGGACTAACTGCATCTGTGGTTTTAGTACTAGGTGCAGTTTCTTTAATTGATATTATAGAATCTACAGTGCTACCTGTGGAGACCAACCTGTCCCCACCATAAGAAATTTTTGTTGGGCCATTTTCTTCAATTTTGTCTTGTTTCTGAGAAGTAGAATCTTGAGCACTAGGTAAACATGTGGCACCAAGAGCATCAAAACTACCATTGTTCTGGACATTATGTACCAACTTTGGCGAATCTACAACCTCCATACTTCTGAGAGCCTGACCGTGTAACATATTATGTGTCAATTTTGCGGGTGATTTATCCCTGATGGCAACCAACTTAAGTTCTGATGATTTCTCTTTTGGAGAAGGCACTAACTTATCAAGCTGTTGCAATATTTTTTGGGCCATCTCGGTGGACTGCGAAGGAACAGAAGAAAAACTTGTACTGGCAATGCCACTATCTCCATTTTCCATATGCATATTTGAGGTATTATGCTTGGGCCCATCTAGTAGAAGTGGCTTCTGAATAGCAGAACCTTGATTGACATCAGAACCAACACCAGCTCTAGGATTTGAGAGCGGAGTACCAGGATATAAGCTCACATTTCTTGAAGTCATTAGATTAGTCTTCTGACGAATCCTACGTATAGGTCCAACTGATCCAATATCATGATCAAAAACTGAAAAACTACGCTTCGATAACTGCAATTGACAGAGAAGCCCAGTAATTTGATCAATAAAATTAATTCCAATAAATCAGCAATTGTTTTTTCAGTATCTAATGGATTCTGACCTACCTGCTTACGAGCAGAAAATGTGTTGATTTCCCTCTCAGATAATGCTGATGGCCCAGCATATCCATCCAGCAGGGGCCCACCAGCACCCTGGAAAATGAGCGAGGTCTTGGTTTCAATCCTAGGAAACAAAAAATAAAAGACAAGATGTAAATATAATTCAAGTCATTGTACCTTATGAGTAGCAGTTGAATGAAATCTTGAATACGGGCTACGAGCCATGCTGTATATTGCAGATCTCCCTCGAGGTCTTGATGTGAAAAAACCATTTTCTGAAACCCCAGAAGCACCAGTACCATGGACAGCAGATCTTGGTGAGACTGTTACAATAATTGAATTAGATAAAATGACAGATTGTTTAGCAAAGCTACATCATCCCTGCGTGCTTGATTATGCATACCTAACATTGAAGGGGATACTTTGGAAGGCCTGCTGCCCATGTAAGCTTTTGCAAGGTCTGCCGGTGAGGCAACATCATCTTCAAGAACCTGAACATATTATTCAACAAACATGAAAGTGGAGGCCCGATTAGTTATTAGGCAATTATTTTAATGAGAATATAATTATAAACCATCAAAATTATGTGCACATAACTAAATCAAAGCAGAAAGAGTTAGCTTGCTTTCATACACTTGAACTGACACAAGGAGCTGAAATGCCTCCAAGAAGTCTCCTGCTCTCATTTGCATGTTCTTGCATCGCAATATTTAGTTCCTTCTTAGCAGAAGCTGCTACAGGTTGTGAAGCACTTGCTTCAATTCTTTTCGCCTCATCACCCGCAGGAACATCAACAGTTCTCGATTGCAATAGTTTTGTCAAGCGATCAATTTCAGCTCTGTGCAGCATTCAAGTTCATTACACATTAGCATAACCACTCCCATAATACCTGGAACTACAATAGAATGCAAAAAAATATGATTATATAAAGTAGTCAGGTGGAAGATAATGCGTGCGCGCCTTGATTTAGCCCCATAACAAACCCAACATAGAGAAGACAGGTCGAATCAGATTCACGGTGATCATATAAATTTATTGAGTCAAGAAGGATCTATCAACTTTTAACAGATTTATCTAGAAAACATACATTTTATGCAAATTATATATGCTTAACCTATGCTTGAACAAAAACATGGGGGATTAGGATCAGGGCTGGTCAAACCATGCCCAGATTTTGTGACCACCATCTGCGAAAGAAATAGTAATAAGATTGGATGGTGACCACATCCCATGAAATGGGACATTCTGCCAAGTCATTAAGACGTCTCAAACAAGCAACAAGAGATCCAAGATCACCTGATGAGCTTGATTTTTTTCTTTTTATTAATTTATTGCAATGGGATAAGTGTGCAAATATGATATGTTGGATGGTTAGGAGTCAGGGCAATACCATCAAGACATCTATTGGCCTAAAGGATTATCGAGAAACATTAAGTGATGGGTTCCGTTCCCACTGCATGCATGAAACGTGTTAAGAAGGCCATGAACACTAGCTACCACACTGTCAGCATTGATCAGCAGAACATCACAATGTAGTGACATGCCTTCGTGTACAAAATTTGGGATCATAACATCAAGACATGTAATGGCCTGAAGGGTTTGGGGTTGAATTTGGAACAGGGTAAGGGTCCAGTTAGGAAGGATTTTGGCGAAACCTATGCCCAAACTTTAAAGGAATCAATCCTACCTTAAATGCCAGCAAACCCACAAGCTGTACCCTTTTAAAGTCTCAGAGTTGGGCAGGTAACCCGTTTAACCCATCCCATTAACATCCCTATAAAGATATATTATGAGTCAGCATGCATTAAACATTTAAGCACACGTAAGGATGACTTCTACATGTCCTGAAATCGACATTCCACCAAAAAGGGTCTATTTCAAGTAGCAACAGATTCCTTATCGCAGAGTGTTTGGCTTCTGTGAAATCACAATGCTCTTAACTATTACGTTTTGAGCAAGTATGGAATATGTTCCTATTGGGAAACTGTGGCAGGTTGTTTAAGCGCCAATAGTTTTTTCTTCTTTTTCAGTGTGGATTTGAACTATTGAACTATTAAAGACAACAGAATATAAACTTCTAATATCAAGATAAGTGAAAGAAACTAACAATACTTAAATTTAATTCTTAAACACTTGCCGGGTAAACGTCTTCTGCTTTAGAAGTTGTTCAAGTTCAGAAAATCCACTTTGATCAAAACTATTACCATGGTCGTCAATTTCATCATTGATTCTTTCTTGTGTTTCCAAATGGTTCTGCATATTAAAAAGATGTCATGGAAAAAGAGGATCAGGTAGGGGGTTAAGCAAGAAATACAAATTTAGCAGACAATGCACGAAAAAAACAAATTGTGATGGTGCAGATAAAGGGGAAACACAATTCAGACTAGTGATCTAACAGGAATCCAGAAGCTACCCCCTTCAATTTCAAGGCCAGAAATATGCTAGGGAAGAACATATTGACTATTGACTAATAAATGTAACTGATACCTACACACAATGGTTCAGAACTTTGTATCTTTATCTTTCAGTAATTTTCAGAGACAAATATTAAATGCTGCCAGATAAGATGATCACAGACATATAAACTACACAATTTCTTGGAACCAGTGTGACTGGAATTGCATACGCTTAAAGGTTTAAAATACCTGGATAACAAACATCATAAGGATTTTACATTAATCCATAATCTAAAAACATATGCAGCACCACAAATTTGTTACTGCCAATTCTCTTGAAAATAAATCTAAATCACTCCACTTCTTAACCTTATTAGCCATCATCATCAGATTGTTAATTCTCTAATGGTTTCCCTCTATAAGTGCAGCTCTTACAGCAAACAAGAAAACTTCAATTGTTGCAATTTATTTCCACTGAAGGCTAGTGTAATGGTGTCATCACCATTCAATCACATATCCTATTTTTTTCCTTTTTCATTCTTTTCTTTTCTTTTCTTTTCTTTTTCTCTGTGTTTAGGGGAGCGGCAGCATAAATATTAAATTATAATAAGATGAAAGGCAATCTCCTTACACAAACAACATAAAAGTATGCTACTTTATCGTTTTCTTTTTTTCCAACAAAAAGGCATACAGATAGGGCAACCAACAAAATCTAATAGCTGATACAATGCAAATCGCAGGTTATAAAAAAGACTCTTAAGACATAAATTACACAAAAGAGGACCGATGCTGCAGCAGTTCATAAAAAGGAACTCTAAAACTCCAGAGACAGCAACAATCAACAGAAGAAAAATTGAAAATCATGGTTCTGCATTTGCTCAAGATTTACTTTACCGCTATCAGAGATATGGATATTAATCTCTTTACAGACAGGCAACAAATAGCAAACAGGCTGGTTCTCCAGATCAAAGAATATTTCTTCCATCAATCATTTAAAGCACCAGCCTTATCCTCTCAAGCAAACCCCAAACACAACAGAGATAGGCACTACACAATTGAACCGACTATGAAACAGAAAATAGTCAACTGACTCCTTATGTAGAGTGATGTGTTTTTACTACGATCGGGAATTGTCCACATCCAACAGGCGATAAATGCCCAAAATATTTTCCAGGAACACTGTCCATGTCAAGAAATAAACCTTGGAAGCCTGAGCCATGGTTCGGAATCTAGGTACTAATACTAGTACTAATCCTGTCAGCACCCTAATTTTGCGCCCCTGAAAGTGCCAAGAACCTGCAAATCCCAAACCCTAAGCCTGAGCCAAAGAGCCCCAAAAGAGCAAGGCATTTTCAGAAGTCTCATTTCACGTAAATTTTCAGTCTAAAAGGTAGAGCTCGAAAAATGCAAGCTGATGATATAAAATTCGTCAAAATTGGACTTAAAATGAGAAAGTTATGGGCTTTTAAAGATGGGCCAATCAGAGAGTGACACGTGGCACAATCATGGCAAGAGAGAGTAAGATCATGGCTTCACACATGGCAGAATCTTATGGCAACACATGGCAGCTTATGAGTGTGCCACGTGGAGTGCCATATGTCATGCCACGTGACAGTCAAGGTGGTCCCAACCAATCAGGTGTTGACACGTGGCACATAATGGCAGATAGGTGGCATGCCACATTGAAACCACATGGCACCAAGATGCAACATGTCACACAAGCATTGATCCACATCATCCACCGCGCTCCAAGCACATGCCATGCCATGTGTCATCATATAATTTAAGATCGACATGTGCCTGGCATACGCCCGCCATGTGTCATCATCACAGACTGCCACATGGCACTAACTCACATTCTCTAACAAAATGGCTACATGGCATTTCCCGATTAGCTTCGTACCCTGTAAGCTGTTAGAGTGCAAAACGACCGATCGTGCACGAAAAAGCAATCCAAACCGCTCAGGCACAGTGGTTAGTGTGAATTTAACTCAAACCACTCAACCGCAGTGGTTGGAACAAAATTTACTTAAATTGCTCAGGCATAACGGTTTTGGAATAAAAGCCTATAAAAACCAACTTTCTGGTCTCTGTTAGGGACTTTTTGCCATTGAAAACGAACTTAAACCCTAGGACCCCCCTTCTCCCATCCGAAAACCCTCAAAAACCTTTAAAAAACCTTGCTAAAACCACTCTTTAACGCTCTTTCTTCCTCCCCTTCTCTTGACCACCTGTCATACTTGAAGAAGGGAGGGAGTCAAGCACTTTGGGAGCTCCATCATCAAGCCAAAGCCTTACTTCTCTTATCTCCTAAAGGTATGTAGCTTCCTTTGATTCATTTCAATACATATCAATGTTGTAGATTCATTTCCTATACTCTTTGTTGCTACTCTCTCCCTTTTTCTCTTGCTTTGAGTTTATGACAACCATAAAACTAAATGTGGATGTAATACGGTGAGCAAAAAGGAGATGGAGGGTCCATGAGGAGGCTAGCTTGATAGTCTTCTTTTACTTGTGTTTCCATATGCTTGATCCCCTCACCCCCTTTAGTCCATTGTAAATAATTGGAATAAGAATCTACATTGCTTGCCTATTGATTTTCGAACACATTGGAGAAGGAGAAGACTGTTGGTTCATATGCACGAATAGAGGGGTACCAACCTCCTTCTCCATCATTTGAAAGACCCCCCAAGTAGCTTGAAAGTTGTTGTTGCAAGCATACTGTGCGAAACTGCTGAGCTGCAGCGGTTTGGAAAAACCGGCCGCAAAGGGTATAAAAGCAATTAATAAACTAAATAAAATTGGAAAACCTGTAGCCGCGACACCTTAGCGGCTGGAGCAAAATAATAACCAACCGCGCCATCCCAGCAATTGGACCTAATAAAATCAATAAACAGGACCCAAAGGCCCATTCCCTTTTGACCCACTTTGAATGCCCAAACTACAGGCCCACGGCAATGACCTAGGCCCATTTGGATCTAGAAATGAACTTGGGGCCCAAAACTACTTTTGTGGGTCCCACCATAGATTAAGCCCATAAGCACTTCACAAATGCCTAACCATGGTCCAAATAATCAAAGGGAACCCACATTTGGTAGGGTATTTTAGAGTGTTTACAGACTTCCCTAGACTATAATCGAGTTACTTAACGAGACTTTGTGCAGACCATTCTTCTTGGGTGACTACCTATACCCCATAAACTCAATAGGCAGTGGCGGTTCCATCACAAAAACGTCGCTACAGATCCATAACAGATAACGCTGGAACCAGCATGAGCCAAACCTCCACAATACTCGTACACAATGAGCCCCTTAGTACCACAATTTGCAAGTCCAAAATATTCCTGTTTACTCAGCTCTGCAGTATTTGGGGCTCAAGACTCAAGGAAAATTGCAAAATGGTCTAAATTGCTGCAACTGTGCAAAATTAAACCCAAACATGACCCAGATGTGTATGCTTTCCATGTCAACTGCACAGTGCTTGAGAGTATGATGCATGGTGAAATTTTTATCATGCTTTAAATATTGATCACGCAGGGGTTTACTCCAAATCTACACATTTATACATAATCCAAAATCTGGACCAACTTTCAACATTTAAAAACCACTAGTAATACTACATACGTACTATATTCATTTTCTAAATTAAAATACAAAAATGCTAAAGAAAAATAAAACACTAAAGAAACAAATAAAGAATTAAAAAAAATGGAGTCACAATTCAGAATTGTTTTTTGCAATAGATATAACTTGTATATGGTACAAAGAAATAATAGCAATTTACCTTTTGCAAACACTAAAGAACAAACAGACCTAGTTGATCACTGAGTCACAACAGAGTTAAAACCACAATGTGACACTGATTTGACAAGTGACATGATTTTCGGAACCTTACCTGTCTACATATTATTTCTCATGCACCAATTCACATCTGAAGTTTAACCCCCCAAAAACCAACATATGGTGAAAATTAGTCACCAGAATCTAACACCTTTCTAGTCAAGAACTCAAAGTTAAAAGAAAAGGACAAAATTAAACCAAAAAAGAAAAAATTATTTCTACTAACCTAAATAAACAAATTAATGAGGATTATGTGGAATGATTATTTCTGATCATTGAGAGAGCCCCTGTCTGGGACTGTTTGGATTAGTATGACATTATTCTGCATGCAAATAAAAACCCACTTGCTGAAAGAGGGGGGGGGGGGGGGGAAGGTTTGGCAACAACATACTACGGTAGTACTTAATAAAACAAAATAGGAGGACTAAATAATCTAAATTTAAAACTTGATTTAGGAGGAAAATTTGTTACTTGCATTAAAGATCAGTAAAACAGGCTGCAAAATCTAGAAGGAAGGTGGCCACAGCAACTTAGGGCAGCATTTTATAGGCACTGGAGACTTCCATATGAAGGAGAATGGGGACCTCTACTCAATGCACCAAAGATAACATTAGGAAGGGCATAACCGGCATCACTCCTCTGGATCCCCATAAACATTCTCTCTTGCCATTAGAATAATGATTAAGAGTGGTAAAAATAGGGAATGCTAATACATTTTGTTATGAATAAAGAAAGTTTTTATGTGAGTGTTATTTTTTAAAAGTAATATACCATCTATGATATTAGAATAATGACTAAGAGTGGTAAAAATAGGGAATGCTAACACATTTTGTTATGAATAAAGAATGTTTGTATGTGTGTGTTTGTAGAGAGTCAAAAAGGATATTAATACCAAAACCATTTTAAAGGCAATACACCATCTATGATATTAGAAACATGCTCCAACATTCAGAGAAAAAGAATTTAGGTCTCATTTCGCATTCATTTCGGGAACTCATTCCACAACTTGGAATGAGTTCCAGGGATTAGAATGAGTTCCAGTAACAAACTGATAGTTTGGTTGCAACTTGGTAAGGAGTTTTCAGAAATGAACTGAAAAGAGCAATCACCCCTAGACCCATTTTTATATTTTGAAAAGTCGTTTTGCAAAAAAGTAGTGGCAAACTTATAATATTTTAAAAACTCTATATATTCTCAAAACTTGTTAGAACGACTTCTTTATATGAAAAGGATAACCTTGACATCAATTAAAAGTTATTTTAAGTTATAAGTTACAACAGGGGCAAACTTGTAATATTTATAACCTCTACAAGAATTAAATTGGGTTACCAAACATTCAAACCTAGCTTCTCTTATTCTAACAATGAGTTCATGGAACTCAGTCCCTAGAAGAAGATAATGAATGCCAAACAAATCCTTAGGAACAAAACAAGCATGATTAGTAACTAACACTTTTAAGATTACTTAAAACAACAGAATTGGAAGAAAAGTTTTAACTTACAATGGGAAGTGATTCTCGAAACTCATCCCTTGATTCCTCATTTGTCTCTGCTCACATGATAAACTTTTGTTAATTATGATTACATCATGCATATCCACACACTAAATTTAAAGCATAAAATAAGTATGGTGGTTAAAAGAACCAACGCTGCATATTAACAAAGGGAGGGATAGAAAATAGAAATATTACATAACACCTCATAAGAAGTAACTGATGGCAGTAATGGAAAATGCAATTTATTAAAGGAAATTTCAATAAATACCTTAAATTTTATTATAACTATACCAGATTAATCGAAGAATAGGGCAAGATGAAAGCATGAAGGCCCCACAATTAACCAATGTAAAACAAACAAGATACTGTACCATTCATGAGAAACATTGACTGTGAAACTTAACAACAAATAGTGAACAGCTAAAACTAGCATATTTATTTCTCTACTCAAAATCAGCCATTTTATAGACTTGTATGCATGTATGAGTAACAGAAAAGCTGAGATCAATAGGAAGTGCTAAGTTAGAAAAGTATGTCCTTAAAGCAAGATAATTATATTGAGGAATATATAACTGCAACAAAGGCATTGCTAATTTATGAATTCCATGATCAATTTACGGAACTGAGTTCATTATTTACAGGAAGCTCCACAAATTCAATTCACTATTTATTATTCAATGACATTCCTTCTTATAATTGTTAGAAATTAAAGAAGTCACCGTAATCATACTCACAAGAGAAGCAGAGCAAAGAAAGAGAAAGTTATTGAAATTTTTTATTAAAAAAGAAAAAAGAAAAATACGTAAGGGGCAAAAAACGAAGTAGAAGACAGGATTTTATTTGAATTAGCACCAAAAAGAGGAGTGAATGGAGCCATCATATCATAAACACTAGTATCATAGGAAAGCTCAAAGTAATTTCTGAAACCTACCATAGGACGCAAAGGCATATATTAAGAAATTCCCTCCCAGAGAGAGGAAAAAGGGTAACACAAACATAACACACGTAATAACCAGCAAAAAGCAAGGCAAACGATACCTTTCGAAACCTAAAACCCTATCCCCAACGTAAAGTAATGATATTGAGAAAATAATAATTGGTAAGGGAAATCAAATACAGTTGATAAAAAACCTTTTACTCCAGTGAAAAAGCTAGAAATTTATTTTTCTCCCAAAATGATTCAACTTTTCGTTTGTTCTCATGAGCGGCATTCAAAAAATCAAGTCATCAGAGTCTGCAAAGGGTGGCGAAAAAAATACATCTTTCCGACCTTCAGCAAGTATAAATCCAACGAATTAACGAAAAATAACAAACCGCAAGAATTTCTTCAACGAATTTCCATACGTGATCCCCCCAACCACCGAAACCCTAGAATAAGATGCCAAAAAACCCTAGAAATTCGAAAGTCCCTAAATAACTTTAAACTATAACCACATCATCAGCAAAGGAAAACATAACACAAACAAAGATCAACCAACAGATTCCACAAATGCGGAGCCAATCGAACCTGGGACAGTTTGTGGTGCAGGAAGGCTCTTCCGAAACACAGAAGAGAAGAATCTCTGAGCACTTCTGGTAATGATTTTCGAAGCTGGATCAACAAGCTTGGAAAGCCACCCGTTTTTCCCTCCTTCAGTAGGATTCCGGAGAATGCTCGGTGGTCGGTCATATGGCGTCGTCGACCCTCTCCGAAAAGGCCTCCTTCGAACCGGTCCACCTGCTCCCGCTTCATAAGACCCGCCCGCCGTCGCCATGAAAGCTGAAATTCAAAGCTCGAACAAAGAAACGATACAGCGTCTATTATAGGGTTTTTATTAGACTCAAACGGAGCGGAAGAAAACAAAAAGCAACAAGAAGGAAAAAAAAATACGAGAGAGAAAGAACCGTAGCTCCCGTAGCCGTACGTGTACTCCGTATTTAATTTGTATAATAAAAATGAAAATTTTTAAAAGATTTCTGCCCGATCCGGTTCGTGCCTGGTCTTCTTACGGTTCATAACCTGTTTTCACCGGTTCATTAGGTTTGTTCCAGTTCATCCCAATATTATAATCAAATTGAGCAAAGGTTTAAAATGGTTCGACCGAATTGTCCGACCGATTTTATAAAGCACTGGTCCCGGACCTTTGGGCACTTGCACACGTGCTATAATAAGGAGACCAGTTGTTTATCAGTGCTAGAATGTAGTGACATAGAGATTTTACACGTGGCAAATAATTAATAAACATTTATTTTGTAGGTATACTTCCACTTCAGCACCTGCGAGTGGCACTTCCAATATGAAATGACAAAATAGAAATGCTTAATTGATGGCGACATAAAACTCTTTAAGGCTCCATTTGGATAGCCAGAAAACGAATGAAATTGAAAGAAAATCAGCTTTTCTCGCATCACGATGGTGTTTGGATGACCGAGAAACTGTAGGACCCACCGTTTCACGGGAGAAAAAAAGATGAAAACGGCCACATTTTATTTCCTGCAGTAAGTGGTTGGATTCTACGTCGTGAGAAACTCAACATGTACACCATACCAACGATACCCTTCCTCTGTGTCTAGCTTTACCAATAAACCTCTTTACGAATGCCTTCTAGTCCAGGCCTTCATAAGGCCAACCAGCGATCTCTTTTCCGTTCCTTTGGCGACAGACGGCAGGGAGATGGAGCTCTCCAACGACATAATTGACTACGCATCTTTGATTGCAACTTGCTCTGGCTACCACGTCATCTTCCAAGCTGCAACCTTGGTTCAGCCATGGCTTCTAGATCCATCCAAGTTCTTCTCTGTCGACGTCGGAGGCCTAAAAAACGTATTGCAAGCATTTAGAAAGACAAATACGGTAGAGAAGATTGTATACACTTCGTCCTTCTTTGCTCTCGACTCCATCGGATTCGTTGCCAACGAGACTCATATTCATAGCAAGAAGTTCTTTTGTACTCAATATGAGAAATCGAATGCCATTGCCGATAAGATCGCTCTGCAAGCTGCGTCCAAGGGCTGCCCACCGTTGCTTTGGATTCTGGCGTTATTTACGGTGCCGGCAAAGTCACAGCCAGAAACATCTTATTAGTCACCAATTGCACATCCTCAGACATTAGTGGGGTTATTTATGCGAAAAGGTTAAAGCGGAGCTGGGTTAAAATCCTAGAGGATTGAAGGAAGGTCTAGGGGAGTTGCTTCCATGGTTGAAGAGGTTGGGCTTGATTAAGTACTGACAGAAGCAATGCCAACTATATTTCCATGTACATCGGAAAAAAGGAGCTAACTTAATTAATTTGGGTATTGAAGCTCCATACGGTTGATTAAAATGGCATTGACTATTGGGACTCCATTAAACTAGACCATCTGGTGACTTTCTGACCATGGAACTAGAGCTCAAGAAGGCAATGATAGACGATCTTGAGCAGTTGGTTAAGAGAAAGAAGTTCTACAGACGAGTAGGGAGGGCTTGGATGACGTTATTTTTGTTCTTTCTAGTGGGGTTGGTGTGTTAAGTCATTGAGACTTGGCTGATATTAAATGCACAATTGCTTATGCAATAGGCTTGTTTCTTCTTCTAATTTGATTTTTGGGTGATCAATCTGCAAACATGTGGTTAATCTAGTTTATCCCTAAAATTGAGAATGATGAAGAGTCTTGAAATTCAGTTCCCCTATTACTAACTGTATTAGCTACTAATAAAAAAACAAAATTATTGTATCGTGTATAATTATGTTCCCCTGTGTTGAATTTTTCTTTTTTTTAGCACCATCTTGTGTTCGTTTCTTGTATCAGATAATGTGTTCATTTGCAGTTAAATTATTCCCTCCAATCTGTTTGTTTACTTCTTCCATTTTTCACTTCAATTATTTCTTCCTATTTTTTTTATCAACAACCAGGGTTATAAAGCATCCTGACCAATGGCCATTGCATGCTTTTTATTTGTTTCACAAGCTCAACATTGACTATTAAACAGAAATTTAATTGTGTGCATGAGGCCTAGTTTTAGATTCTTCGCGATCTAGTAGTCTCTTGGATAAACTATCAATAGTATAGCTAGCAGCCTCCGTGGGCACATCTTAAAGCTCTCAATGGTGGTATTAATTCGTTTAATAGTGATCCTCGAAGCTTATATAAGACTTGGACGGGCGATCTACACGCATAAACGGCATATACAAAAGGACCCGTTTTATGTCAGTGGTGTCAATGTCAGGAACCTCACGTGTGAGGGTAGAATTGGAAATTGTATTGAAGATTCTATTAACTTTCCTACTATCCAAACACAAAATTCTAGATTTTCAGTTAAAACAGTAAGATTTTCTTGCAACATCCAAATGGTATCGGGAAAATTACTTTTCAGTTTCTTTTACTTCACTTTTCTTTTCTTACATGTCTTTCTCGCATTCTCTTGATATCCAAATGAAGCCTAAAGTATGATCAAAGATATTATATAAAAAATAAAAAAATAAAAAGGGATATCTACAATTTATTTCGTTAAGGTTTTAAACAACCCCATTTTTCTTCCCTTAAGGTTTTGAAATACCAGTTTACCAGCTTAAGGTTTGGCATAACAATTCCTCCTTTCTAAATGTTTGATCGTTAAAATTTTAACGATGTTGATGAAGTAGCAAGAAAGTTAACATATAACGACAATTTTGTTGTATAATATGGAGATATCAAACAGATAAGCCAATATATCTCCAGATGAAGTAGTCAGAAAAACAAAAAACAAAAAACCAACAAATGGAACCTACAACCTCAGCAATAAGATGTAACAATATGTAGATAATTATTAATATGATATTTTTTAGCCATCTTAATTTCTCATATTTTTGGCCTTGTTATTTAGTTCGACCTTTATTGTTAGAACGTGGATACAAATAGAGATTCAAAGTCAGAAATTAAATAGGTTTATAGTGATGATAGTAGCTAGTGACTAGGGTACCGTTTGGTAATGCCTTTCAAAAGTGTTTTTTTTTTGTTTTTGAAAGCAAAAAATTGCTTTTAAAAACAAAAGTGTTGTTTGGTTATGCACACATGAAGCAAATTTATAAGAAGCAAAAAAGCAATTTCATTGCTTTCAAAAAAAAAAAGCATAGAAATGTTGCTTCTCACTTTAACCATAAATTTACTTTCTTGCTTCTAAAAGCCTCAACACAAAACTAGACCAGGAAAAAATTGATCCATCATGTCCAATCCAACCCAAATAAACGGGTTCAAGTTAACTCATGTAATAGTTGGGTTGGCTTTGGGTTAGGGATTTAGTAACCCATTTGTATTTTGATAAACTCGAATCTAGCCCGATAATGATCCATTTAACCCGATAATGACATGTTTAACACGTAATGACTTGTTTAACCTGATAACGACCCGCTTAATCAGATAATGATCTGTTCAACCCGATAATGACCCAATTAAAACAATAATGGCCCGTTTAACACGATAATGGCCCGTTTAACCTGATAATGACTCGTTTTAACCCAATAATGATTCGCTTAACCCAATAATGATCCGTTTAACCCGATAATGACCCGTTTAATTCGATAATGGGCCGTTTAACCTGATAATGACCCGTTTAACCCTAAATTGTATCACTAATTCATGTTATTTTTCTATTGGTGTATTTTTTATAATTAAAAAAATAAAAAATTTTAATCGGGTTGGTGGGTTGAACCCGATTATTGGCAAGTTGGGTTTAGTTTTGGGTTTTCCCAACCCACCAATAAGCAAATTCAACTTGAACCGACCCGATTATTGCTCAACCCATTACAATATACGTCAAGTATATATTTAAGTAGAATGCATCAACTGTTTACGGTAGTCTTATATGATATCATAAAAGCAATTTATATATTATTGTAGTTACTAAACATGTTTTTTTCCTTCTTAGCAGCAAAACAAAAATTTATCAAACAGTTTTGCTTCAACAAAAGATCTTCTGAAAAGCAGAAAATTACTTTTTTGCTTTCTTGCTTTTGAAAGCAAGAAAGCAAAAGTGTTACCAAACGGAGCCTAGATGTCTATTGATTTTCATAACTCGAGTGAAGAAGAATCTTCTAGAAATGAGATGGTCGTCATAGCTACTAAATATCATGATAGATAAATTGGTAAGATACCATGCAGGGATGATATGTTAATTGGGTTTGAATATCTTCATAATGCGGTTTATGGGAATCTAGAAAGATATTTGGAGATGTTAGAATGAAATCCCATGTATTCTTTAATTTATGAACTACAATAAGAAATAGTGAGACATTCTTCTAGGAATACATCTACGGAAGAGAAAGTTGCAATATTTTTATTCATATTAGAGTATAATTCCTCAACTTGAAAGATTCCAGATCGATTTCAACATTTAGAAGAGACTTGTAACGCCCCGAACCCGGGTCAGTGCAAACCGGCACCCAACCCGAACCCGGTTCGCTACTGTAACAACCCGAATTCAGTTCAACAACCAAATCCGAGGTGTTACTGACCCATATCAAATATACATCAAGAATATACCAGACAAGAGAATTAAATAATCCATTCAATTAATTAACTATCAGAGTGCGGAACAAATATGTGCGGAAGTGTAGTCTAAAATCCTCAATAACTAATATAATCAACCACCAATATCAATATGAAAGTCTGGTAAAATAAAATGGTTACTATCTCTCTCATCTCTCTAGTACATCAAACCAAATGAATAATAGTCTAATAAAAAATAACTAAGTCTATATCAATCATCCACCTTAGACAATATCCGAGTAAAAGTAATCCTCCGGTGAATATTCAGCTACCTCTCCCTGGAAATCACTATGATCCCCCTCTCTCGTATCAGCTAAAAAATGAAATAAAGTAAGGTGAGATACGAATATCCCAGTAGGTAACACATGCATGATTAAACAGTTAATATAAGTAAAATAAAAATTCATGCATGATTAAGCAATCTCGATTAAGCAGGCTCGTATAATCATTCGTATCAATCATAAATACAAAACAGTATGATAACAGTTCTAAAGATGAATTTCAACAAGTTCTATTATAAGAATCCAATATCAGAATCAATAACATAATTCATACTTTGCTAGGATACACTAAACAGTTACATTCGACCATGTAAAACCCCGATATTTTCTAAGGATTTTATTTATTTATTTATTAATTATGTGGGCGAATAAGCTTAAGTAGCTGTGTGTATATGTAGGAATTTCGGTGGGTGAGCACACACCAAATCAATGGTTTTCAAAAGTTCGTCGAGCGGCAATGTACTTATGGAAGGTATAAATATTTAAGGAAAATTAGGTTTGAGGTTTTCAAAGTACGAGTATAATTATATCTTTATGGAGATTGTATATATATATATATATAAAATAATAATGATAATAGAAATAATAGTAGATAAAATAAAATATATGCAAAAGTATGAACACAAGGATTTATGGACAAGTTTAATCAAAATTTATTTATTGCTAGAGATTTGTGGTCATTAGTTGTCAAAGAGAATGAGGTGGAATATTAATACGTAATTAATTATCGAACTTAAAAATATGGTAGTGAATAGGAATTAGCAAATAAGTAAATCCGGGAAAGCCCAAGTTGAATGAGGGGTAGAAAGGGGATTCCGAGGGTTAATTAAACATCGAGGGTGAATTAGGTTAAACCCTTGCGATGTGTAACTAATATAAAAATTTTCGGAGATTGGGGAAAGGTTGCTGCTATGAAATTAGGGCAGCTACTGTGGCAATTAGGGTTTCGCTGGGAAGAGATGAGAACCGCGAGAGCTACGACTAGATTAGTGGAGTCGGAGATCCAGATTTCAGTGGGTTTTTCCTCTCGCGAACAGGGGATCAGTTCGGCGACATTCGCACGCACGCGGTCGGAGTCGGTGATCGGCCATGGTTTGGAATCACCTGTTATTCTGGGATAAGCGTATAAGTGTGAGTAGCATTGATTTACAACTGAGGTTTTAGTTTATTCGTGAATGTATTTCGATTGCATAGTTGTATTCTGAGTTTTTTGAGTTTTTTGGAATAGCATGAGTCCGAGCATGAGAGTGAATTTCAACTTGAAATGAAATGTGTTTAGATTAAATCCAAAACTGGTTGGGAAGTATTCTGGGGATATTAGGAGTCTATTGGAACAAGTATAGACCGAAAAGGATCGGCCAGAGATGGAGATCTCGAAATAACAGAGAGTCAAAAATCGCAGTGAGTATCCGCCGACTTGGCGCTCACTTAGGAAGTAGGCACCCTTTAAATCACACTATCCGCCGAGCTGGCGCTCAGCTCGCGCTCACTTAAAAGCATGCGCAAATCTCGCGCGAAGCTGGCGCCGACCTCGCGCCCACTTACCACCCATCTCGCGCTCACTTAGTATCGAGTGAGCGCATAGTAATATTTTTACCAAACTCCTCTCCGCCAACTGGCACTTTCTTGGCGCTCGCTTCAGGAGGTGAGTGCATACCAAATTATACTTGTTGAATTTGATTTTTGACTGAATCAAGGGGATTTTGATGACTTGAGGGTTAAACCACTTAACCAACCACTTGTTTGGGAACTTTGGAACCTACATTACCTATTCAATTACTAGAGGAAAATTTAGTGGAGATTCTTAAAGGCTTCCAAGGTTAAGTTTAGGGTATTTGTAAGTGTTCTGCTGGGTACCAAAATACTAGGAGTTCCTAGTTAATTTTCCCTTGATTTATACACTGTTTTGATTGAGAAATTCTTAACTTCTGGTTTCACTTGTTTGGACAATTCTGAATGTGTTGTAAAGATTTTCTTGGTATGAATAACTGAGTTTTATTTCCAAATGGCATGTGTTACGGAAAAGAGAAAATACTGAAAGTACTTGAGGTACTGCTTGGTCCAGAGGGACAGGTGATGAACTGTGATGAGTTATACATGATGTGAAATGAATGGTTTTTTTTAATGTTGGAATTGAGATTATACGATGATTTACTGTTTTGGTTTAGCTTGTCCTGGATCCAGAGTCTAAGCTTAGTAATGTAATGTTATTGTTGGTTGTTGAAATTACATGGCCTTGTGTGTTATCACGACCGGTGTAGAGCAGCCAGAAACCCTGAGTAGGCCTGGTTGTCAATGCAGAAACCCGGGGAGTAGGCCTGCATTGGATGACGAAACCCTGAGTAGGCCGTCATTTCAGAGTTTTCGAAACCCTGAGTAGGCCGGAATTGTGTACATGGAGGTGTGGAGTGTCTACTTGGCATGTTTAATTTATCAACTGAACAATAGTCATGACATTGACCAATGTTGGTATTTGATTTTGTTTGACATGATATGTTTTATTCGCTGGTTTGTTGGTATTTATGGTTCATGGAATATTGTTTACCGAATATTGGGTATTGTACCTCCCGCCGGTGTAGAGCAGCCAGAAACCCTGAGTAGGCTTGGTTGTCAATGCAGAAACCCGGGGAGTAGGCCTGCATTGGATGACGCAGTCATTTCAATATCCGAAACCCTGAGTAGGCCGGATATACATTTGGAGGCGTGGGCATGGTTATGAGAAGACTTTGTGTTATATGACATTGGTATATCTGGAATTATATCTTGAGATACGAAATTATGGTTATTCGCTATGTTGTTGTCAGTTAATCATTATTTTATCGAATTCTTCGGGATTGGAAACGGATTGTTATTGTTTGATTTACCTGATGGTTTTCCGCACTGATATGAATTGGATTATTGAAGTTTAGTCGGATTATTCAGAATATGCGTATTATCATCATTGTACATGGTTATAATCGTGGCATGTTTTAGAACTGAAATAAATGTATTTGTGCATGCATGTTCTGCTCACTGGGATATTCGTATCTCATTCCGTATTGTTTTGTTTTATTTTCAGCTGCTCCTGGAGAGGACGATACTTGCGGGTAGTTACTTGGTCATGTGAGTTTATTTCCGTTTGGGATTATTTTAGCGCACTCTGTTATATAGTTATTGTTGTATTCATGTTTTTCCTTCACTCTGATATTGCGATCCTGTGTTTTAAATTAACCTCCGGGGATGAGTTACGGTGTTATTTCGTGACTCAGATCCGGGGCGTTACAGACCAATATCTCAATCACATGCCTCTAGCATGTATATAATAATAATAACAAGTGTTTGTGATTTCAGTGTCATTGTAGGACTCACAAAGATAGATAAATCTTTTGAGATGACTCTTGACCAATCGCTATACCATCGTGCGGCTTAGGAGTAATGCTACTAATGATACTCAAGTCCCATGCAGCGCAGCTTAGACAAGAGTCGTAGTCACTGACTTATTGCACACGTACCCATCAGAGTAGGCATGTACCACCATCATGCAGCACCAAAATCAATGCATGGAGATAGTCACTTATCCACATGTACAGGGAATCACCAACGGCTCACCGGGGTGTCCTTCCAGACATAGGACCTTCATAGACAAACTAATTTGCAAAGGAAACGCGTCGCACAAGGGAGAAACTCAACCCAAATGACATATCCCTCATCTATCTAGCTACAACCATGGATCCATAACCAGCTATGCCCACTAGACTCCAAAATTCCCTAAAATATAATATTTCTATAAGGGTTGGTGCCTAGCGGCATATAAAGGTTAAATTTGACATTTACTTCAATACTTGGGTTAACTGAGTTCTGAATTTATGATCTGAATTCTCTTTCTGTAATTCTCTGAATTATAGTGTAGTTTAAAAGATGTTCTAGTAATTAAATAATAGTTAAGTTTTCCAAAAACTAGATTTCTCAATTACGTTCAAAGTTTGGCAATTAATGTCCTAAATATCTCCCTAATTTATTTTTCTGTAAAACAGGAAATTGAATAATTTATTTTGGTCTTAAAACATCTAAATTAATGATTAAAATTGTCTAAAAATAGTTTGGAATTGAATCAGGTTCGAAATTATGAAAATCTGCAATTTTTGCAAAGAACGCCTAGGATCGCCCCGATGGTCTAAGGTCAGCGGTAGTGCAAAACAGATCGCCGACGATAAGTCTTCCAGCGATTTTCGGCGGTCTAAAATTTTTAACTACCACCGATGAGCACCGAGGATCACCGAGCACAGTCGAGGTCGGCGGTCCCCCAAAAACGAACAGAAACAGTTTCAAAACGTGATTTTTTTCATTCAATATCATTCTAACATACTGTGAGACATGGAAAAATCACCGGGATAATTCCCCTCCGTCAACACACGGGCTCAACAGAATGGGAGAGTCGCCACCATTCAAGTGTGAATGGACACCAAAAGTTTCAAAATAAGCAAAAAGAGCAAAAAAGCAAATACTAGAGTAAAAATAACTCTACTTGAAAATCAAATCCAGAGATGGGTAAGGGGATTAGATTATGAACGGTGGAAGGTGTTAGGCACCCCCATTTACCACACAAGGTGGTTGCCAAGTGTTGTTCATGCTAAAAAAATAAGAAAGCTTGCTAAAATCATTAAAAACCTTGAAGAATGATTAAACAAATATGTGATATCTACATATGAGAAATCCAAATGAATTCCAGATCCTCTTTTATATCAATATCACTTCTGGAATATTACCAATAGATGGCAATCAAAGCAAAAATTGCACAAAACCAAGTTGAGTCAAATACGGAAAATTCAGTAAAAGATAGAGCCATTTGTCTTGAAATCATTCAAATCCAATTTAAATTGAATCAAACCAAATTCATTTGAAAGATTATGATAAATAGAGGACTCATGCAAATTTGCAATTAAATCCGGTTAAAAACCTAAGAGTTATCCTTCTTTAAAAGTGCTGTTGGAGATAGTTAAAAGTGACAAGTGGGCAAGTTTGGAAAATTATTTAAAAAAATCGGCTCCATAAAAATCCATGAAATTTGGTGTGAATGAAGTCTGTATGGCCATCTTTCAAATGAAACTAGCCTCATACAAAAATTCATTCGGATGTGCCTTGGGTGATCTCCTGAATAGGCCCCGAGGATCACAGATTAACCCAGAAAAGTGCTGTTGAGCAGTTCGGAGTAAATCTGTTACCCACGACACAAATGGAGTCACAAAATTATAAAACCAACTGAATTTGAAACTATACTTCCAAAGGAAAACACAAAAACAAGAATCACTCGAATCGAACTTAAAACGAACACATGGCGCTCAGTCGAAGTGACAGATTCCGTAATCAGACCTGAACTGACCTATCAACTTCGACAGAGAGGTGTCAAAAATCCGCTTGATAGAAATTAATGAAATTTTATAGGCATAAACTAGACAGCCTCACCTTTCCCATGGCTCTAGAATCACTCCAAAATTCATCCGGATGATGAAGTTACGAGTGTCCGAAGTTGGGGTACAGATGCTGTCCCGTTTTGCCACTTTTGAGTAAAATCAATTTAAAACTGTGATCAAGTGTGTGTGTTCCATACAAGATGAATCAAAATCACTTGAAAAGGTGTTGAAGAACCTCTAGGAAAAGTAGGGCACAAGCTTGGCTCACCATTCTCTCCGATTGGAGAGAATATGCCAAAAAGACCCTATATTGAGCAAAATTGCCCAAAACCGAGAGGTTGGACCTAGAGGCCTTCAATATTCAACAAAACTTGCTTGAAATCAATTTGAAAATCAATAAGAAATATCCCAGAATTGTTTGGGGCTATTTATTTCAGATCTACCACAATGACGGCAATAGATCCAAAATATGAGCCGAATCCGACAAAAAAATGCTGTGTGCATGTGTAAAAATCCATTCTTCAATAATATAACAACATATAGCATGCATTCATATCAATCAAATAGGGTTCTAAAACAGCCTAGGGTTCCGTTCCATTATCGTTTCCCATAGTTCTCTCTCCCCGTATAACGGTTCTTCAAGATAATCTTGGGGTACTTTGAATATGAAACGGTTTTCATAGAATCACAAGGCTTATTCCAACAAGGTTCTAATACTAGGATCAATCCTCAGTCTCGTTTCCCCTAGATCCCGCCTTCACGTTTTACGGCTAGGGAGAGTCTCGAGGTACTTTGAGTAGAGGAAGGGTTTTCACACACATAAAAGAGACCTTATTCTATAGAAATGTAGAAGAAGAGATCTAGATCTAGAATGTAAGAACAGAAAAATAAAGAGAGGTTTGAGGCTTACCTGGGCTTCTGGAAGCAAGACTGCAGCGGTTCCCCTCTTCACTCGGAGCTCTTTGATCTCCCACTTATGGCAAAAGTTCTTTGCAAAAGTTGTTGGCCATTTGCTTAAGGAGGAGCCTCCTATTTATAAGCAAAGGCTAGGGTTAGGGTTGGTGGGATGGTAGACACAAACTAATGTCTAGAGCCCACCAACCTTAACCCTAAGGCTGTTTCCGAGATTTCCACTCCTTTAATGAAGGATATGATGGTAAAAAGTGAACTTTCGGAAAACCCTAATTTTGAGCAAAAATCATGTATCCGACATATTAGGTCGGATACACGAGCGCCTATATGTATCCGACATATGATGTCGGATACATTAAGAGCTGCTTATATCCGACAACTTATGTCGGATATGAAGAGGTATGCTTGTATCCGACTTGAGTTGTCGGATACAAGGAAAAATGCACATTTCTCAAATTTTGTGCTGGTTTCGAAGGAAATAATGATTTTTGTCAATTATTCTTCATTTTTACTGTGCAATTTGGGGTGTCTACACATACATATAACATTGTTATCAAATTAAATACATCAATATATCATATAAAAATATGCTTTGGCGATTAAACGAACGTAAATACAAAAACGAATGTAAAATAGTGTCACCTACCTCTTTTTCACGATTGTTTCTTCTCCTCTTCTCTAAACAATGACTAGAACAGCAAGAGACACTGCCTAGAATAATGAAAAACAAGCAACACCCTCTCCCTTTTCCTTCTTCTTCTTCTTCTCCTTCGGTTGCTCGTGGCTTGTCGCTTGCGGCTGTCGAATACAAGCGAGAATACCAAACGTATATGTTTAGGTTATTAAACTATTATATATACTCCTTGATCCTACGTAGCTCACTTACACACTTTCCTATACACACTGCCCAATCAGAACACATCAACTTAAAATATGAATCATACCTCGATATCTCATGATCGGACGGTCGGATCTGCGTCCAACTCTGGATCTCCACTAATTATATCATCTCATACATTAATAGAATATTTCCATCAATTAAAATTCCCAAAGATATTATTTATTAATTTATTTTATTATTTAAGGAAAATTCGGGGTTTTACAAGTCTATTTATCATCATTTTGATAACATTTTAAAAGCAGTGGTCTGGTTTGGGAAAGACTCGCATTCTTTTGCTCAAAGCCCTAAAATTCAAGACAACATTTTACCCATGGTTTAGGGTCTGTTTGATTATCTTTTTTAATATTTACTTCATTGATGTTTCTTTTGTTAATATTTATAAAATGTACACTTTTTCATAAGATTGTATGAGGGTAATTTCAGAACTCATAGGATGTAATGGCCATAAATAGCACAAAAAATTGTGAGAGCTGACAGGTAATTCTTTTTAGGTCAACAGAGAGAGCTTCACATATAGATTTTGATTGCATCTACAGAAGTTCCTATCAGACATTTCCATATATTTGGTTCTATGAAGAGTGGTTGACTACTAGGGACCTAGTGTTAAAACTTGTATATTTTCATACAAAACATTAATCCATTATTCTAGATACTCAGATTACATCAAATAGGCAATAAATGTGACAAATGAATTCATTCACTAGGCATGCTTATCGGGTCGTGTCGGGCCGAGGGGTCGTGGCCCGCGACACGCCGACGCGGGCCAAGCGTGTCGGCCCGCTTGGCACTGCCAATGGCAAGCGCGCGTGCCTGCCATTGGGCACGGCGGGCCGAGAGCTAGCTCTACCCTCCAAAAAAAGTGCTTTTGAACCACTTTTTTGCCCAATTTACCCCCCCCCCCCCCAACAGCTATATAACAACCATATTTTGGGGGGGGGGGGTATGGTTGTAATTGTTTATTAAAAGACATTTTCTACCATTCCAACTACAAAATAACAGTCATATTGGAGGGTAGAGGTGGTAAAAAGCCACTTGTTATTTTCTATAAATAGGCTTCCCCTTTCCCACTCCAAACCACACCTCCTTTACAATCTCCTACTCTCTTCTAATTGTTTTTCTAATTGTTCTAATTTGAAATTTGACTCTGGAAATTGGTGATACTCTCTTCTAATTGTTTAAGCATCAGAAGTGGGAAATTGGATTCTGGAGGTTGAAGGCTTCAACTACAAAGTTCAAGCTTCATTCTAGGTATTATTCTGTTTAATTTTCCGATTTTAAAATTAGTATAAATATTATACATATAAGTAAGTCTCTCCTTCTACCTTTCTTATAAATTATTATCACCAAAAATTTATTATTATATTATATTATTTATTAATAATTTTTTTTCCAAATTTTGATAATGGACCCTATGTTCTTTAACACTACAGAAGGGAATATCTTAGACCTTATTCTGACCCAACCTTTTCTGATGATATAACCCAACCCCCATATGATAACCCTCCCATCCAAGATCATGAATTGCCTTCCCCAGAGATGGGATCATCTTCTCTACCACCTAGGAGCACCAAGAGGAGTAGAACCTCTGGTGTTTGGATCAATTTTACAATAGAAAATATAGGGGGGTGAAGAGAGGGCAGTGTGTAACTACTGATAAAAAAATTTAGTTGTAAAGGAAAAAGTGGTACAGGCCACTTGGGAAGGCATTTGCAGAAATGCCTTTCAAAACATGGCCAAATAAACCATAGGCAAGCCCAAATTTCTAGCAGTAGTATTAATATGAGTAATTTTATTTTTAACCAAGAAGAAACTAGGCTTGAAATAGTAAAGTGGGTAATGCAAGAAGAATTACCCTTTAGATTAATAGAATCTAAAAGATTTAACCATTTAATAACCAAATATCTAGCACCACAATTTAAATCTTTCTCAGGTCACACTTTAAGAAAGGATGCTATAAAAGTATACGAAAAAATGAAAACCGCATTAATAGAAACTTTTTCAAGCAATAACTTTAAGGTAGCTTTAACTTCAGATATTTGGACAAATAGACAACAAATAAGTTATTTAGCTATAACTGCACATTTTTACATTTTATAGATGAAAATTGGAATATGGAAAAAAGAATTATAACTTTTGAATCACTAGATTCTCACCATTCTGGATTAAATATAGCAACAAATATAAGAAAATATAAAATACAAAATAAAATAATGGCTCTAGCACTTGATAATACAAGTGCTAATAGTGTTGCAATAGATATATTAAAACAAAACTTAAACTTAAGTATAGATGGAAGTTTATTTCATGTTAGGTGTGCTTGTCACATCCTAAATTTAGTTGTGCAGGATGGCTTAAAAATTGTCTAACATCATTTAACAAATATTAGAGATGCAGTAAGATATTTAAAACAATCTAGTACAACCACTAGAGAATTTAAATATTATTGTGAAAGTTTAGGAAGGCAACTAAAAAAAATTACCCTAGATGTTGAACATAGGTGGAACTCAACATATTTAATGCTAAAAGCTGCACTAAGATTAAGACAAGAACTTACATTATTTTATAAAACTAAAGTGCCTGAAAGTGAACTAATAGACCTTGATTGGGAAATAACAGAAATTTTAAGAGATTTTTTAAAAGTTTTTTTATGATGCAACAAGATATTTATCAGTGGTTTATTACCGAACATCCTCGAGTATTTTAACTTGTTTATATCAAATAAGTATTTGCTTTCAACAATATAGAAACATTCCCATTGCTAAGGATATTTGCCCTGCAATGGAAGCTAAAATTTTAAAATATTGGAAAGATATGCCTAATTTATATTGTTTAGCTACTACAATGGACCCTAGGATTAAATTAGGAGTGGAAGACTTAATAGATTGAATTAATGAGAATATGAATTCTACTTTTTCAAATAGCTATACATAAAATAAGAACCTTATTAGAAAGACTTTTTTGTGAATATAATTCTAGCAGTAACATACAAGGTCAAACTCAAACCCAACAAGCCCTACCAAATAATTCCCCTCGGAATTTTTTAAGTGGGAGAAGAAAAGGAAAACAACCAGTATCTAGTAGTGGGGATCATCTGAATTAAGGATTTATTTAGAAAGCTCCCCAATAATTTTTAATACTATAGAAGAGCATAATTCTTTTAACATTTTGACATGGTGGAAGCAAAATCAGGTTAGTTATCCTGTGCTTGCCGCCATGGCACGTGATCTACTAACGGTTCAGGTGTCCACAGTTGCATCGGAATCAGCTTTTAGTGCAGGTGGACGAACCGTGGACGACTATAGAAGTAGTTTAACGTCGGAGATGGTGCAAGTATGTGTCAGTCTTGCAGATTGGTTAAGGGCGGAACTGAGAGATCAAGAATATGAAGATGATCAACTTTCTGGAGACTTCGATGATTTGAATCTTGATGCAATTAGTCTTCCAGATTAGTCTAAGTTTTGTTATATTTTTTGTAATCAAAGTGTAAGAACTTTACTTTCTCTTTTTTTTTCTTTTAAACTGTAAATGTAAGATAGATGAGTGGGTGCCAACCTAGTTGGGATGTGCTTATACTATAGTGATACAGTATTATTTGTTCTAGTGATTATGTATTCTTTGCAAAGTTGTAATTGTACTTGTGATAATTAATGAATTTATATTTTTTTTGAGCAAAATCTATCCCAATAAGTGTAAAACAATTTTTTGAATAATAAAAATATTTTTCAAAATTTTTTGTGATTTTTAAAGTATTTTTCTTGATTTTTAAAAAAAAAAGGGGTTTAATACCCCCTAGCCCTCTAGGCCCGTGGCGGCCCGCCGGCCCGTCGAGCACCCCTATCATTCACAATATAGTGTATTATTAACATTATTATCATCACTACTCATCAATCATGCAGAAATTTTCTAGACAATTATTTTTATATTCATACTTATAATGCATGAAAAAATGCACATTGGATTTTTGATCATTCCAACACATTAATCATGTTATGATATGTTATTCTAGATGCTAAAGTCCTTGTTGGAAAAAGAACAATAGAGCCACCAACCTCTCTTGCTTCAAAAACCTTAAAATAAGCCTTGGATCTCCTTGAATCAATGGAGAATCTGAAATCCTATTCTCTCTCTCAAAACTTCACCCCATGTCCAAAGCTACACATGCCGAAACTCCTTCCTCAACATAAACAAAAGTCTAAATTATAACTTAAAGTTTATAAATTAGGGCTTTTTACTCAAACTACAAATACGCCCCTAGGTCATTCAGTGACCTATTTTAGTCTAATATTAACCCACTAATTGGGTGCCTTAAGCCCATTAAACCCCATTCAATTACTATTAAATAGCTTTAAATTAATTAAGAAATTACTTTTTTACCCCTGTTGAATTTTATGGTGTTACGAAGTGTCTCCGCACGTGTGACATACACCATTTAATTCTATTCCCTTATGGCCAAAGCCATAAAATTATTAAAATTGATATGTTGGGCGGCAAACAAATCTAAGTTCCATGAGAAATAATCAAATCCAAACTTACTTAGCTTCAGATCACATCCAAACCACCTGATAGTATTGAATATTAGAGTACATTACAAATTAAAACAAATATAGTGGAAGACATAAATCAATATGCATTAAATTGAAATAAACTAACTCTGAACCACAATATATTCAAAAACATATGTATAAACTATCTAAAATAGAATACAAGCAAGATTTATTAGAAAAAAAAATAGTTATTTCATCATTGTATGACTCACTTTCCCTTTTTTTTTTAGATTTGTGCTAGTAACTTGAAACTTTAATTAAATCAAGGGCTTTCAGAATTAAAACTTTAAAAAGGGGTCTTTTAGGTATATGGAAAGTAAGAAGACTTTATAAGGTAATTCATGCTTTTATTAGATAGTTAAAATTATAATTTTAATATAAAAATATGTAAATTATACGGTGGGTTGGGCTGTTAGGGTAGGGTCGGGTCTAAATATCTCAACCCGACCCTACCGACCCGATCTTTTACCAGACAACAAAAAGGACTTTGAAGGCCTGGTGGGTTGAAAACAGACACGCAAACAGAAACAAGACAAGGAAGAAGAATAAGAAGAAACAGAACGGCGGACGTTGGTTTGATCGGCTGCCGTTTTGCCCTATCTTTATTTATTTACTTATTATTTTGCTTTCAAAATTCAGGAATTTCCGCTGGAATTACCTGTCAACTGGCTAGATATTGATCCATAAAAGTTGTATTTACTTAAGGATTTTTTGTTTTCTCTGAGGTGATTGTGGTAAACTGTTGCTTTGTAAGCTTCTTAGTGGTGCGGCTGGAGCCTGATGTGGACGTTGGTATCAATGTTTTGATCTGCATATTAGTTTGGAGGGTTGGTGCAGGATTGTTTGCTCTAATTAACGGTTGAAATCTGTTCGGGATTTTTAATTTTGGGTTCGTTGCGGTGATTTGAATTTAATTTGGGGAAGAAGATCAAAGGTTATTCAGTTTTATTTATTTATTTATATATACAGATTTGGTTTATCTATACTGTGTCTTCAATTGCTTGTGAATAGATTTTGCTGACATATTTGACGATAGAGATTGTAAGAAAACGGTTTCTGGTTTTGTGGGTGTTGCGATTAATTAAGAGTATCGTAGTTTGGATTTGAACAAGTTCAAGATATCAGTGATAGAATTTGAATAATTTTTGAAGAAATCTAGATGAACGGGATGCGGAGGAATAGGGCAGATGAAGAAGAGATTGATAAGTTTTCAGTTTCTATAAGCAAAGACTTATCGTTTGGAATTGTGAAGGTCATTTCATTTTTGGTTATTTTTGTTGCTGGCGTCGTTTTAGGCTTGGCAGCAAGTGCACATGTTAATCGATACTTTACCTCAGAGACTGAGCTTTTCTTTCCTACAAAAAATTTCCCAAGAAATCGTCAGAAGGAAGACTGTCCTAGCGTAAGCATTTGTGAGAAGGAGGATTGTTTGAGCATGAAAAGTTTTGTCAATCCAAGGAATTTGACACATAGTATGACAGACAAAGAGCTTTTTTGGAGGGCTTCAATGGTACCTAAGAAAAACGAGTATCCATACAAAAGAGTACCAAAAGTGGCCTTCATGTTTTTGACCAGGGGACCATTGCCACTTTTGCCTTTGTGGGAAAGATTTTTCCAAGGCCATGAAGGGCTATTTTCAATTTATGTGCATGCACTTCCAGGTTACAAGCTCAATGTCCGTAGGACCTCTGCATTCCACGGGCGCCAGATTCCAAGTCAGGTATGATCCTTTAATGGTGCATATTTCACTTTTGCTTCTACTATTTGATATTGTAGGGTGCTGTAAAAATCTTTGATGAGATATATTCTTGTTTTAATTTTGTCTAGTTCCTTGCCTCCTTATTTCTAATAAGGACCATCAGGAACATGTTACTAGAAAACAAATATCACACTGCAGAAATATGGGCTGAACATACTGAGAGGAATAGCTACATGTTCACCCTTATACTCTGCAATTCAACAGTTCCTGTTGATTAGGAAAATGGAACATAGATACGGTACTTTGGATGCTTATGTTGTACTCAAAAAGATGGAGATGTCATAATGTATTTTACTGGATTAATGACCAAACTTGGTGGTGCAGTATTGCCATCATCATAGGGCGTGGGTCTAGTATCCCTATATGCTTTGGGATAAATGAAAATATAAGATAATCTAGTGGCTACTCATGAAAGGTTAACCTTAGATCTTTACCACTAGAAAACCAAATGTGACAAGGTCTAATTTGAAAAATTATGATTCAAGGTATATCCATGTAGGAAAATCTAACATTCAAACCAAATAAAACAAAATTTATCATTAATATCAAGATAATCATGGACTTTTTTAATTCAAAGCATAGTGTTATGTAGAAAATATTTATTAATCATTTATAGCATCGCAATAGCTTCAGAGCATCAAATGTGATTTGTATGGTAGATGATAGGTTATGGCAAATTTAATAAGATTTGTTTTTGTTAGCTTTTTTTGTAAGGAGTAGAGTATTTGGATAGTACATTTGAGGAATGAGTTATTCTCTCTCACCTGTTTGGTGGTTGTTTCACTGTGTCTTTTTTTTCCCCTTACCTTCCCCACCTTTCATATGTGCATTTGGTGTGGCATGCTTGGGTGTAATTTAGAGGGATGTCTTGACTGCTTTTTCATTTTGTAATTAGTGAAGAGGGGTATTTGCTAGCGTGTGAGAAGAGCTAAATTCTGTCTAGGGGAATGATTTACCATTTGGATTAGGTTTCCATGTCAATCGTTTGAGTATAGGGTTTCTATTCTGGATAGATATCATAAGTGCAAGAAAATCCACTTCCATGTGAGATTATTTCTCCTTATTGTGTCATTCCTTTAGCTAATCGTAATTGACCTTTGTTTTTTGTTCGTGTGGGAGCTTTTTGTTGGTTGGGTAGTTGTGGTTTTTTTGTTTTGTGTTTTTTTTTGGGGGGGGGGGGGGGGGGGGGGGGGTGGGGGTGGTGGTTTTGTTACTCTGGAAATTATTTTTACATTGAGTGTCCTAACCTCCTTTTGAAGTTTCATATTCATGGACCTTAACGTGGAACCATGGAGCAACCTTTTGGTGTACATTTATACAGTACTTTCATTTGAATTATAGTATCATAAGAGGTGCTCAATAGGAAATCAAAAAGTCAGTTTCATGTTTACTTACTTCTTTCTTCATTGTCTTTCATGGGAAGTGTGCTTTCCTTGTTCATTTTGGAAAATTCTTTCTCAAGGAATTCCTTTTTTCTCTTTTTAAATGTGGACTGCAGTTTGGGAAAAAAGTTCTCATAATGGACAGTCTCATTGATCATGGTTGGATGAATTTTAATGGATGCCCACTTTGTAAGGAGAACCTGGATTTAGTTAAGAACATTCATTTTTCGTTTTGTTATGGAGCTTGGTGTTTTTATGTCTAGAAAATTTTTTTTTGGTTGGTAAAAGTGAGTATTTGATTAATGAGGAAGAAAAAAGCAGTCCAAGAGCATTACATGTACACCAAGAGTGTACATGACAAAGAAAAGAGCCTTAGCTTCTACAAATCCACAAAATTTCCACACAATAACACCTCTTGCAAGTCCTGCCCTTTGCAAGAATCCTTCCTTGATGCCCAAAAGAGAATACAGTTATGTCTAGAAATTTGAGTTCTCTTTGTCTTGTTTTAATTTTTTTTATTTTTGTTTTTAATGACTAATGAAGATTCATTCAAACCAAAGTAGAGAGAGTAAGATCCCACAAGACATGGGATCCAGACATATACAATACGTAATTAAAATAAACTACTAATCTGCACCTAGGAGTAATGTCTAACACAACAATGGCCACAAAAATGAAGCTGAAACCTAGTGGCGTTAGAGCTGATAAAAAGTGACCTGACCCGACGGGTCAACCCGAAGCGACCCAATTCAAGCGGGTTTGGGTTGACCCATATATTAATTGGGTTGGGGTTTTCCCAACCCGCTCGTAATCGGGTCAACTCGATTATAACCCGGTAACTCAACGGGTTACCCGATTAAAAAAGAAAGCGGTAAAAAGCGATTCGACACGACCCGATCAGCCCCAACCCTCTTATGACCCGATCCAAACCTGGCACAACCTGACCCGATTAAGCCCCAACCCTATTCTTAGCCCCAACCCTATTCTAATCATATTTTTTGGGAAAAAATAGGAAAAAAAAAATCGGGTTGGTGGGTTGAACCCGTTATTGGCGGGTTGGGTTCGGTTTAGGGTTTTTCCAACCTGCTATTAATCGAGTTCAACCCGACCCAACCCGATTATGAACCGACCTGAACCCGACCCAACTCGCCCCGTTGCCAGCTCTAAGTGACTTCAAAAAGATAATATCAGTCATGAAGCAGAGACCTGTAGCCACCCAAGAAAATCAACCAATGATAGACAATCGTAAGACACAAAGCTCCTGCTATCTCTGGACAATAGTTTCCTAGTTCCCAACAATCTTTGAAGCTGATAACAAACTGAATTCCTTCTGCACTAAGACCCAAGTTGCAGTTATCACCATCACCTGCTCCAAAACGCTATATTTCCTTATATATATATATGATGTATGTATTTATGTATGTATGTATGTATGTATCTATGTGTGTGTGTGTGTGTCTATGCTATCTATATATATATATATATTTTGTTTTTTTTATTATACATGACTTTGAAAAGGACATCAACAACAATACAAGCTATGCAAGGCCAGCAAAAAGGTAAAGAGTTAGATCAAATACAACTCAAGAAAGCCCCTCATTATGTCATGATTCTTCATGTGGCATTTCATCAATCAAAGTGTCGTAAAATAATGCCTCTGAAACTACACCATACATTGCGAAAGCTATCAGAAAACTAATTTGTTGTCCTTAGCACATTTATGAATGAGGTGGTAATACCATGTCTAGGTGGTGGGCCAGATGACAAAGTCTCCACGGGGAATCACAAGTATTTGAGATGGCAATTGCTTCGTCTTCTTCTTAACTCAGATACCCTATCGGGATTTTATCTATTTCTGATGTGGGATTGGGATGTCACAATTACAACCACCTCCGCGGCGCTGCACGTCCTCGTACAGTGGCCACCTAGAAGCTTGCCAACCACTCATGGGCCTGCCCTTGTTGGTCCAACCACCTTCCACAGGCAACGCCAGGACCCACATTGATCACGGATTACTAGACTCGGATCCAGCTCTGATACCATTTGTAACGGCCCAACCCAGTGAGGTATTGTCCGCTTTGGACCTCAGCCTGCATGTTTTTGTCCCCAAAAGACGCCTGGTTAGATTAAGTGTTCCTCTTGACTCATATACCCTATTGGGATTTCATCCATTTCCGATGTGGGATCGGGATATTACGCAGGGAGAGGAAAGAAATGAAAGAGACAAGAAGAATGGCAGAGTTAAGGACAATGCTCTTGTGGAAGAGTTAGGTTGCCTTCTCAAAGCTTTGTGAAGATTCTCTCTGCTAAAGTTTCTCCAGTGGCCAAGGAAGATATGGTTGTGATGGATGCAACTGTGCTCCTTGGGTTGTTTGTAAAAATTTTACGTTCGCAGAGATGACACATGGGAGGTTAGATAGTTCGAGGAAATTGATGGAAGAGTTGGGACTATTCAGAAGAAGGGCAAACAACCTATGCTTCAATCGTGTGTGCCTTCTTCAGACGGTTTTATTTCCTTCCATGAGGATAACAAAGTATTCATTGGCTTTGATTTCATTTCCAATAAGGATTGTGGTGCTAGGAATGAATTTCCCTATCTTGTTTTGCTTCAAAAAGTGTTTTTGGGCTGTTTGGTGAAGCTGATGAGGGTAACATGCTATCTACTTTGTTGGTTTCTCTAATTCAAGTGGGAAGCGACTGTCGTCAGATTGTTTTAGGGACAGATACCTCTACCATGAAGTTGGTAGTGCCATCAGAGATAGAACCATTGAATGTTGAATGATAGGACGGGTGACCAAAAAAATTGAAGTCAATTTGGGGATCGGGTTTCAAAGGAAGGCTTCTACTTGGCTTTTGGATAAAATTCTTAATTTAAGTAGGATGTGTGGGGAGTCCTTTGAAGGTTTTGAAAGTGAGTTGATGGCTTTGTTTACAGAAATTGAAAAAGAGAGAAGATGGTGGAAGTTATTAATAAAAAAAACGGAAAGGGAACTGAATAAATTCTCTTGGTCTTTTCTTGATAATGGCGATTAGTATGGCAAGCAATCAGCAGGCAAAGGTGGTGCCAGAAAATTGAAAGTTTGCTTATCATGATTCTTAAAATTTTGCCATGGAATGTTAGGCGATAAAATGCTGAGGATAAGGAGTTGGGTGTGGGGGCAAGTCTGGGCCTTTTGGGACCATGTTACGAGAGACAAAATTGGAAGTAGTTGGTTGTACTCATTTGGGGGACGTATAGAATAGAAAGGAGGTAGATTGGGGCTATGTTCCAACACAAGGAGGTATTATTATGGCCTAGAGACACGACAAATTTATGAAGATTCAGGTTAAGAGTGCTTGCTACTTGATTTTGTACTTCTTAGGGAAGCTGTTGGCATTGAATTGATTCTTGTTTCAGGAATATATGGTCCAAATGGCAGTTCTAAATTTGGGATGATATGGGAGGAGTTAATGGAAGCTAGACTAGACGGAATCATAGAATACCATGGTGCATTGGTGGTGAGTTTAATGTCATTAGATTTCCTTTGGATCGTATTGGCTGCAGACATTTATCCATGACAGTGAGAGATTTCTCGGCCTTTATTGATCAACATGCTTTACTTGATGTTTTGCTTACAGGTTCTAAGTTCACTTGGCGCAAGGATCAACAACCCCAAGCACTTTCGAGTTGATGTCTTTGGAACGGGAAGAAAGTTTCCCTAAAATGGAGTTACAGCCTGGCCTATAACCTTTTCTGATCATTCACTTGTTCTGTTATCTTGCGAGAACGAATTCCGGATGATTCGAGAATATGTGGCTCGAGGATGATTCATTTGTTAACCTAGTAGAGGAATGGTGGAAGAACTTAGAATTTCAAGGTTCACACTTACGTTTTTTTTTTTGGCAGAAAACTTTGTGCCTTGAAAATTAATATTAAGAAGTAGAATAGAGGGGTGTTGGGAGAATCGATTAGAAGTTGGCTGATTTGCTGGCTAGGATTAAAGTGTTAGATCAATTTGAGGATGATGTGTCACTGCAGTTCAATGAGTGGGTTAAGAGGGAGAGATTGAGAGCGGATTATAAAAATTCAGCCTCTTTGTTGGATATCAGTTGGAGACAAAAATCATGAGCTTTATGGCTTGAATTGGGTGATAAAAACACCATATTCTTCCACAAAGAAGCCGTTGTTAAGTGTAACACCCTAGAAATTAATAAAGGAAAAAGTAGTAATTTAACAATAATCTGAAATTAAAATAAATATTAATGGGGGCTAGGTTGGGTTTAAATTATTTATTAAATTAGGTGGGTTAACCTAGCCTAAATAATTCTCTACAAATTGGGCATATGTTGGTAAATTCAACTAAATCAATAATTGGGCGTGTGAGATTGTGGAGAAACCCTAGAGATTTTTGGATTTGTTGATTTGAAGAGAAAAAGAGGAGTTTTGGTGATCAAAGTCAAAGGATTTCAAGAGATCTCATTGTGATTAAGGATTGTTACAATCTAAGGTAGGTGGATCTATAGTTTTAAGTTGTAAATAGAACCTTGACTTGTGAAATCATGCCTAACACATATTTTGAAGGATTTTGATGTTTTCATATTCATATATTCCATTGTTTACATGCTAAATATGTTGTTTGCATGATTTATATTGGGCTTGATTCATTACATACATTATATGCTTGATATTGATGTTATTTGATTATAATGAACAAAAGCATGCTTTTATTTGTGGGTTTTGCTCTATGAATGTCAGAAACATGTGAGTTTGATGATTTATATGATTGTTGCTTGATTTGTATGATAGGAAGTTTTTGCATGAAAAACCTAAAATAGGAAGTTAGGAGATTTTTTTTTTTTTTTGATAGGAAGTTAGGAGATTTTAATGGTGGAACATTTATATTTTAACCCAGGTGATTTGGATGCAATTGGAAGGTTAGGAATGCCTTATTAGATGTTTAAAAACTTGCTTAGGATGTTACAGTTGGGAAAATCGAGGAAAACATGTTCAGAAAATCCAGAAAACCTAAACCTGGCATGGCGTTTGAGCGATGCATGCACGTTGGCTCGATGCTCGAGCGAGCGGCATGTGCTGTTTGATATTTTATTTTAATTTCTGCAACCCAAGAGCTCACACTTGATGTACACCAGTTGGGTGCTAGAGTGGGAAAAATCTTTGTACAAAAGTTCCTTCGACGCTTGTTTTGAGCTCATAGTGTGCTCAAGCGGACATGATGGCGTGCGAGGATGGCTCAAGCGGATACACGTGGCAATGTGTATTCTCTGTTATGCTTTGGTGCTCGACTTGCGCTCGTCCTGAGCTCGAGTAGCAAAGCCTAGAACTTTATTTTGCTTATTTTGACTATTTGGTGTAATTTTAACATGTCTAATGTTATTGTGAATGTCTATTGCTTGGTGGATCATACTAAATCATAAACTAACATGTTTATTGGATTATTCTGCTATGGTTGTTGATGAAGACTATGCGTGCTCATCAATATGCATTGTCTATGGTTTAATTGTGACTCATGCACGTGTTTAACATACTTTGACACTATTTTTGAATGGGTGAGGTGTGAGGGTCCGATTCCAAAAGTCACTAATTGTTCTAATTCGTGATCCTTACATGCAATAGTGAGGACTTACCATGAAGTCCAAGACCTAGATCTAAAATAATTTCACAATACATGACGTAGCAATTCACAATACCTTGGCTTGAATCTCAGTAAGGCATTAATAGATTATACCGTATTATTTTCTTAGAACCGAATTGTCACAGAGGTGTTTTGACATTTGCAAGTGTATTCCCATTTTGGAAAACATTAGCTTGGCATAGTTCTTCGATTAGTTGTAAGCACGTGGAACTGCGATGTATGCATAGAATACTATAGAGGAAACTTGTTATTACAAGTGGAGGGAAAGTCATACAATTGGAACGTGTGCTGGCCGGAGGTATTTAAAACAATTTCACAAGGCATTAATAGATGAGACCGTGTTATCTTTTTAGAGCTGAACTGTCACAGAGATGTGTTAGCATCTGCAAGTGTATTTCCCTTTCTAAAAACAGTGCCTCGACATGGTGCTTCAATCAGTTGTAAGTTCATGGAACTGCGATGTATACGTAGAATACTGTAGAGGAAACTTGTTATTATAAGTAAGGGGAAAGTCATATGGTTGGTTGGAATGTGTTCTGGCCATAGGTATCTAAAATAATTTCACAATACATGAAGTAGCAATTTATAAGAAAGAAGGTGGGAGGGGATGGTCATATAAGTTGTAACTATAAGGTATCATAAAATAGTTAAAGGCAAATATCTTTAAAGGTGTCACACTATCACTGCATACATTGAATGTTTGTTTGAGTATGAGATTGGGTACTTCGTGTGTTTCTTCATATAAGAGTATGCTTATGGAATTCATACATACTAGACCTCATGTAGAGTATTAGGGGGTCAATCACGTTCCTTGTACCTCATTGTTTTATTTTTTGTACATCATGTTCTATCCTGTTTTATCATGTTATTATTATTGTTTGTGGGTTTGATTCTACAGTTGGAGTTTTACTTGGGACTTGATCTGTAAAATGATACCTACTAAACATTTGCTCATTCCTTCTAGTTTTCAGGTATTTACGATGCCATTTTATAGGCAGGATGATGCTTAGGATGTGGGCTTATTGATTCAGTGTATTCTTGGCATCGACATGGTTTATATAGCTTAGGATAGATGATGGAGATTTTTATTTGATGTCATAGTAGATGTGTTGGTTTATTTGATGCTATTAGATATTTGTTAGGTTTATTATTTGATAGGTGGTTTCTTATTATTTCATGTGCACTTTGATATTCTATTTATCTTAATCTATGTCAATTTTTATTGTTTTACATGTGTAAGATCTTGGTATTTATTTATCTTTTCTTTTGAAATTTTATTACTTTCAACTTTAGAGTTTGGGTTATTTGCATTGGTTTTCACAAATTGGGGTGTGTGAAGACTGTAGTTGCGTCCTAAGATCCCTATTATCCTGTAATCCTTATGATTTATTATTTATTATTTTTATAAGGATATTATGTATGTTATTAGTATGGTGCGTGATACTGTGAGGGAGTAGAAACCATATCTACAGTTTAGAGGTTGATGCTAGAAAGAGTATGTTAAGAGGCCACATCTGATTTCTATTGTGAACACTTTCAAGAGAAGGTGGAGATGAGACCTTTCTTTGATGGGCTGGTGATTTGATTCTTTGAGAGATGAGAAAGGGATATGTTAGAAAGCTGACTATTGAAGGAAAAAGTATCAATGATGTGGGTGAGTTAGAAGGCGATAAAGCACCCAGTCCAGATGGATTTACTACAGCTTTTTGTGAAGAGTGTTTTGAGTTCTATCCGGGATGATTTTATGAGAGCGGCCCATGAGTTCTTTCCTACAGCCACTTTAGAAGAAGCTTAAATGCTACTTTTATTTCTTTTATTCCTAAGATAGAAAGTGTGGCATCCTTGAAAGATTATCATTCGATTAGTTTGGTGAGGAGCTTCTATACAATTCTTGCCAAGTTGCTTTCTAATAGATTGTGGAAGGTTCTTCCCTCCATCATTTCTCAATCTCAAAATGCTTTTGTGGGTGGAAGACAAATTCTGCTTATTGTCATGATTGTTAGTGAATGCTTGGATTCGATTCGAAGGGGTGGTGAAGAGATGTTAATGTAAAAAATGGGCTTGAAAATGCATATGATAAAGGCTTCTTGTCTATCTCTAATCATCTTGACAGTAGAGGTGTAAGTAGGGCGGTCTGGGTCGGCTTATGAGAGTTCGGGCTCAACCCAATCTAAGATTTACTAGCCTAGACTTGTAATTGACCCGCCCCAACCCAAACTCACTAAACCCAAACCCAACTCAAAAATTATTCTTTGAGTTCTGGCTGGCCCAAACAAAATGTAAGATTTTGAATTTTTTTTTAATTTTTGTCATAATTGCAAAATGTTGGAATATCATTAATTAAATCGTCTATCAACATACTTATATGTTTGTTATAAATGCAAATTTTAGAAATGCCTCCCAATTTGTCCCTTGAATTTGGAAAAAAAAACACTTAATTAATTTATTTCTTTAAAAATTTATTTTAAAAATATAATATGGGCTCGCTATATTTGTGGTTTTGCACAATCTTTTTTGTAGGGCATGTGCTTCCAAATATCACTATATATGCATGTGAGTAAAAAGTTATTTATTTGAGAATAAATTCATAAACTTATTATCACATGTTAACAAATTTATGTTTAATAGTTGATTGCATAACTACAATGACAATATAAAGGGGAAAAAAAAACAAAGGTACATATACATACAAATAAATATTCACTTATTTATCTTTTATATATATATATATGTATGTATGTATGTATGTATGTATGTATGTATGAGAGTGTGTACATATACATACAAATAAATATCTGTATGAGAGTGTGTACATACAAATAAAAAAAACAAAGGTACATATACATACAAATAAATATCTTTTATATTTGGTTGAGTTTTATACATATATCTGTATGAGAGTGTGTACATAAAGTCAACATTAACTTTGGGTTTTTCGGGTTGTATAGCTTGAACCCGAGCCCACCCAAACTTGACTTTGGACTAGAAAAGAAATTTAACCTAAACATAAACCCAAACCTAATGCTCAGTTCGGGCTCTTATTCAGTTTGGGTTGGGCGGGCTTTCGGCGGTCCGGGCTAGATTTACAGCTCTACTTGATAGCGATAGTTGTAGTAAAGGTTGCTTGTCCATCTCTTCTCATTTTGATACTGATAGTTGCCATTGCCCACTGCTATGGAGTTTGAACATTTTTTGGTCAGATTTAACCCTTTTGGAGTCATTAAATAAACCGATAAATATAATCAGGTAGTGCTCCAAAGAGCACTGTGTTAAATTAATTATAATATTTCTTAGTATAACAAGGAGTTATTTATTTGTCCTTGGTGAAATAGATGCTTGTTGCTTTAATCATTAACTAAAATTTTCTCAAAATAAATTACAAATTTGTGGTTGGTTTCCTCTCATCCTGTTGTGGGTGTGATTCAGATATTTAACTCTTTAAATCACTTTTGGAAAAGGTATAGGAACTTGTTGGACCCATGGAGCAAAGCATGCATTAGTTCGTGTATTTGGAAACAGCATGTTGGGTTATCTCTACAGTTGTATGAATATCCATACCATCCTCCAAGGATTGAATAAAGTGTGTCAAGTGTTGAGAGACCCATGAAATCATTTAGCATGGGTGGAGAGCCACATGGAAAGAAGTGTTCTGCATTTTAGGGGGCTGCATCCCTGCCTACTTTTGGCTGTAAGTGGTTAAAACACAGGGACTCATACCTCTCATGAATAATCTTTTAGTAACAAGCAATAAAGGGGCTATCAGGTTGGGTAGACTGCTTCCAAGGACTACATCAGTCTGGTGTTGAATATTGTTATGGAACTTTTCACCTGTGTTTTACTTCACATTCCATTCTGTTATCTTTACATTTCTAGTGGAGAGATAGTTGATGATCTTTTGCTTTCCTTTAAAGCCTTCTCCCATTACTTTTCACTTGCTTGTGGAAAGCGCACCCATTCAGTGTGATCAGACTTGAATCCACAACATATAGCCACTTCCATCCAGTAATTGGCATCAATCTATTGGACAAGAGTTCTTCTGTGTTTGTGAATCATAATATCCATAATTTCTCAGTGTTATGCTCAATTTCCAGCTTCAGTTGTTCCAATCATGTTTTGGAGACAAAATTTGACGCACTTTTGATAAATTGTCAGTGCTGATAATCTAACCGATGATATAGTATTTGATGGATTGGAATGGTGGACTAGGGTTTGTCTTTGTTGGCCCCAACTAGTTTGGAAGACACTATTGTTATACAATAATAAACAATGTTCCTTGACCCTAGAGTCTTACAATTATTGTAATGCCATTATAATGGTGGCTAGAACAATCATGCTTCTGGTGCACATCAAGTGCTTGGCTCATTTTGTGCAAGGAGGGGTATGTATTGAAGATGATGTTAAATGTCCTTTAGAACAAGAAAAGAGGTGATTGAAGAACATGTAAGTGCATGTGCATTACTACAACTGAATGTTAAGAAGAAGTTCATTATTTTACAAGGTTTTTCATTTTTTTCCTGTTTTGTTGTTTTTCCCCCTTTTGGGTGGGTTGATGGGGTGGGAGGTGGTGTTTGTCTTCTGTGCGGTCAAGGTATTTAATTAGAAAATTTAGAGCATGTTCGCAACTAGTTCAACTTGAAACCAAGAGTTTCTTGTGCTTTTGTCATACAAAGTGAAGTTATTTTGCAGTTGGGGGGACAGGTGGAGATAGGAATGTAGAGAATTTTTTTTTTTTTTTAAAAATTTGCTGTAGATGTATAAAAGCTCCGTGGGGGCTTAATTGCTTTGTGCTGCAGTCTTATTTTATTGACTAAATGCATAAAAGCAAAATCATCTATTACAAAAATTAAGTTATTGCTATTCACCCTTTAAGCAAAATAAAATATTTCCTTCCTATATGAGTGTTTGTTTGTGTTTGCATGCGTATTTGTATACATGCGTCTCCATGTAAAGGAGTTTTTATGTTTCTCACTTAGTTTAGTTGCCTGGTGAGATGTGGATTTTTTTTTTTTAATTTAATGTAATGGTGTGGCCATCCTAACAGTGGAAACCACTGGATAAGTCATCTTGACAGAAATTTCACATGACGTATTTTTACATTGGATTTTCTTCACATGTAATAGCAGCCAGAAAAATTATAACTATTTTTGAAATTTTCTAGAAGAGAGTCATTACATTAAGTGCAGAAACATAGTTTGTGAAATTGGACCACATGGAAGAGCATGTAGAAACGTGGAGCTTGCAAAATTGTTTGCTGCATGGAAGCTATGCCATATTGTATCCCTATGCTGGTGTGAGTCACCAGTCTGCTTATCCTATTTATTTGTATGGATACATGGGCAGGGGTTTTTAATCCTTGCCTATTACTGAAGAAGGAAGCTCTTTTAATCTTTATTTATTATAAAGGCATGTTAAAAGAACAAGGACTCAATGAGATCTCATGCATTTGTAAGAAGGGAAAAATAAAGATAATGGCTTTTTTTTTTTCACCCCCATTTCATGCGTGGAGGATTTAATTTATAGAGGTGTCCCAGAGGTATTATCTATTCGAAAGTAAATCCAGTATAAATTCCTTTCCTAGTTTTTATACACATTCTTTTTTTTTTGTTGCTTCATATTGTGTCAATTTGATAGCCTTTATGTTATTTATTCTTCATCATTTAAGTTTGAAGAAAAGGGAACCGGATTATGCTTTTCCTTTGACTGCATTTTTTCATGGCTGAATTCTCTTTGAGCCCACAACCAATTGCAATCATTGTTTTCAGTATTCGATATTCCATTTTTAATATGTATTCTTTTCAGGATGTTAAATGGGGAACAATCACACTTGCAGATGGAGAGAGACGTCTTCTAGCCAATGCCCTTCTTGACTTCTCAAACGAGCGATTTGTGCTACTTTCTGAGAGTTGCATCCCAGTTTATGACTTCCCAACGGTCTACAGATATGTCATAGGTTCTGCCCATAGCTTTGTCGACTTGTATGATGATCCTTCTCGGTATGGGCGTGGTCGCTACAGCCGCCACATGTCACCAGATATCAAGCTCCATCAGTGGCGAAAGGGTTCCCAATGGTTTGAGCTACACCGTGCTCTGGCTGTTTATATAATCTCAGACACCAAGTATTATACACTCTTCAGGAAATACTGTAAGCCTTCTTGTTACCCAGATGAACATTACCTGCCTACTTACGTGAACATGTTCCATGGGCCACTGAATGCAAACCGGAGTCTGACTTGGGTTGATTGGTCGAGAGGTGGTCCGCATCCAGCCACTTTTGGGAAGGCTGACATTACTGAAGAGTTTATACAGGCTATTAGGAATAATGGGACAGTGTGTGCATATAACTCAGAGCAAACATCTACTTGTTACCTCTTTGCCAGGAAGTTTGCTCCGAGTTCCTTAGGGCCCCTACTTAACCTCACAAAAACGGTGATGAAATTATGAAAATTTTGGCTTTTTACAGTCTATCCATCTTTTGGCTGGGTTCTGTTAAGCATCTGTGGAGTCTGTTATGATCTTGTTTCCTGTAGTATCTATGGAAGTTTTGGAGGAGAATTTAGGTTCTCAACAATTGAGACCAGTGTGGAAGATAATTTTGAAAAGATAAAAAAGTAAATTCTCATAGGAGGCTTTTGTGCCACCATCTGAAGCCCATTTGTTATATAATTCTTTATTCCTGGAGAATATTTGTGTATAGGGCTCTGGGTTTGGGTGAAGTCACCCTTAGTTAGCTGTAGGTGAGGACAGTTTCTTCATAATGGAGTTGTCTGGAGAATATATGTGTATAGGCCAGAATTTTCCTGATCCTTTCTGGTGTTTAAAATACCTTGGAAGGCAAACTGGATACTCACACTGATTCTTTGCCTTCTATTTTGCATTTAAACAAACAAAAGCTGCATTTTAAGATGTACCCATCACAGTAAAAAATATGAAAATTATTTTTTAAAACTGATTTTTCATGCATTTTGTCATGTATAACAGGGAATATCCAGGACTGAACCAAGCTTGTCTTCGGACGCAATTGACCAGATTGGATGGTAACTTGTTTGTCATGATCTAAATGAGAATGATGAAATAAATAAGTTGCAATGTTATCACTTTGAAATTGCCTATGAACTTAAAATTTGTTTTGTTTTGTTTGTTTTTTATTTTTATTTTTGACTTTTAAACAATAAAACAATAATTAAAAAAGAAAAAGAAAAAAAGGGGAACAAAAGAGAAACAAAAACAATAAAACAATGATGTAAGCAATAAAAAAGAGAGGAAAAATAACAATTGAAATTTCTCTAATTAAATTTCATGCACTTTATCCACAATTATGTTTCTTTGGTTTATTTCACTTGGATAACTTAGATTGTTCCGTCCATGTTTTTTTTTTTATGATGATGGATTTTGTACAAAATTGGTTCAATTTGTAAATTGTTGCTTTAATAGTTTTATTTTTTATATAAAAAAAATGATAATATTGGACGGACCAATTGGGTCCAACCTTAGGCCCAATCCAAACCGAGATTCTGAAATAAAATCAAAATCAAGTAAAGTTGTTGATAAATTGTTTACCCACTAATGAGCCCAAACAAGGTTAAAGCCTTTTTGACTCACATAAGACCTATTTTACAGTAAAGCCCACGTATGAGTTATCTGAATCGTACGGGTTAAACTGGCTTGGCAGGCCAAAAAACGAGTCACTTTATGCATTGAATAATAGCATATAAATGTGTGGTGGGGAAGGTTGTAGGAATAAGACTACCAAAAAAAAAAAAAGGTTGTAGGAATAACAATTATTTTAAGCAATATATTTATAAGTTTGAATCATGTAAATAGTTTTTTAAGATTATTCATAATTTGCTAATATCATTCAAAATATAAAATGTGCGACAACTGTACATAACAATCTCGCCATCTTTTAGAATGAGAAAACAAAAATCAATAATTTACAATAAAAATTGCATTGTGAAATTGTGTGTCTTTCGATGAAGCCACCTATTTTCAAGCTATTTTTTAAGAATATAATTATTAAAGTTGATATTATAAATTATTAAATTTGTTATTTTAAAATTATAAGAACACATTTAGATAATTAAGAAAGAACTGGAATCCACTCAAATATACATCAAATATAAATTAATGTTATGAAAAATTTCTAAAATAAAATTGTCTTCACTAAAATATTAAATATATTAATCGTTTTAAATTATTAAAAATATCAAAGCTCCCTTTTTCATGCATTATATTGTATGGCCTTAAGTCTCATATTAAATATATCGATTTTTTTATAATTAATATATTAAATTATATTAATATATTATATTAAAACATTATAATACTACATTATCAAAATTACTTTTATTATAATTATAATAATATATATTATTAAAAATATATTATTAATTGTTTTGATAATTATTAGCAAAATATTTAATTAATTTTTATGTTAATATGATTATATTAATGTATTAATATGACACTTTAATATATGTTAATTATTTCAGTAACTAATATACATAATTAATTAAAATAAGTATTTTTGAAAGTATTAGTATATATTAATAGTTGAATTAATTATATTTGATTAATTTTATTATTATTTCAATATCTCATGTACTTTGACATGATGTCGATGGCTATTTACATCCAACGACAATCTAAAAAAAGTGAGCTACATGAGTTTGCATCCTAACCAAGATATTTCAAATCATCCATACCTTGGGAGTGACAACTAAATAACATATGGAATATGGGTATGAACCATGCTATATAATATTAGAGATTTTCCTTGGGTTATTATGGGTTGAAAATACATTATTATAGATCTTTTTTTTTAAATTTGAATTTAGTATGATTTTATTAGTAATTCCTATTATCAAAATTCTTTTATTTAGATAAGTATTAGAGAAAAGTCTAATTAAGTGGGATGTTATTACTAATTGTAATTATTAAAATTCTTTTAGTTAGATAAGTATTGGAGAAGAAGTCTGAACACCTAAAGATGGTAATTAAATTAGTCGTGGCAATAATAAAGAAAGTATAAACTTTATTAGTAAAATTCCAATTATTAGAATTCTTTTGTATAGATAAATATTGGAGAAGAAGTCTACACGCTTGGCTAATAAAATGACTCCCAATAATAATAAAAAAGGGTACTTTTAAAATCAAATATTCTAGAAAAGGATATTTTGGTATATAAAATTAAAGCACACTTTAGGTAGTTAATAGTAGTATAAATTTAAATTCTATACGATACAAAATTCTTTTGATCTTTGAAAAATTAATTGTAATAAAATGATTGAATATAGTAAATTTAATTTGCTGATAAAAAAATAAAATTATAAAATAAGAAATATAAATCCAATGAAATTTAAGTAAAATGAAATATCTTTTGGGAATCACTATAATATTAGTAAAAAAATTTAGCATTTTTATCTAATAGCTAGACTCTTTTACTCAAAAATAAAAAAAACAATAAAATCAATCTTTTATGATTAAGGGCTGCATCTGAAAGGGTAGTAGGGCGTCAGCCGGCCAAGATGGTCATCATTGACATAGTGCATGTCGTCTGGGAAGGCCAGTGGGCCACAAGGAACAATCAATATCAGTTGAACCCTCCTGAACTGATTTCAAGCCTACCTAGGACTTCGCTTGACCATCTAGGATTAGGGTATGGACTTAGGTCCAAAGTTCTTGGCACAGGCTCCTAAAAAGCCCAGAATAGAAAAAAAGGCAGAAAGGACATAGCTTGGTCGGTTTGGTAGGCTGGCCCCAAAGGATCTTAGTTTAATCGACTTGACAGCCTGGCCAGCCTCCAAGAAACCTAAATGGCCCAAGCAGCCCACTATTATAATGGGACCAGAGCATAAGGCAGGCCACACAGGTCTGCCCAGGATCCCTTTGATTGATACAAATAGTCCTGGTCATAAAAATAAAAAGGAGCAAGACCTAGCAGGCTGGATAAACTGGCCCAAAAGGAATGAGAAAATTGGTTTTTAGTGATATTTTTTCAAAATAATTCAGATTCAGTCGGCTAATTCTTGAAAATTAAGAATTAATAATACTTTTTTAACATAATTAAGAATTAGTGTCATTTTACTATTAATGAAGAATTTCTTCTGAAAATAAACTTGCAAACCTCATTTCTATCTAAGTGAAAATGAAAAGGTTTTCAAAGTCAGGGCATTGTTGGAAGAAAGATTTTATTAACAGACACTGATTCTCAATTATTTTAAAAAAGTATCATTATTTCTTAATTTTTAAAAATTAGCTGATTGAATATGAATTATTTTGAAAAAGTTGCATTAAAAACCAATTTCCTTGAAAAGAATTACGCTCGGCCAACATGCACACGGGTTTGAAAAACATTTAAAAAAAGGCGTAATGGGGCCTTCTCTTAGAGACCCACTACATGCATGTGAATCCAAAGGCTTAGAGGCTGGACCAAACCCATTGTTGGAGCATCTTGGGGTTGTAGGCCCAAAATCTCTTAGCAATCCCACCTTTGGAGGAAGCCCATTCAATTGTTTTCAGCTTAGACGAAAGCAGTTGGACTTTGGGCCAAACCAAGAAAGTTTATACAATGCCTTCGGCAAACTGCTTCCCGTGGATCCTTTATCTGGATCCCTTATGTAGACCCTAGCTCCGATCCTGACACGTGGAAAGCTGGCACCAAATTACACGCACAACCAAACATCAACTGAAGGCACAACCAAACACGAGAATTGACCCCAAGCTCGTTTTGTTCCTGAGGTTTCATTTTCTATTTCGTGAGGTTGCAATCGTCTTCCCGAAATCACCAGCGAGCTCCATTTCGTGAGGTTGCAATCGTCTTCCCGAAATCACCAGCGAGCTCCATTTCGTGAGGTTGCAATCGTCTTCCTGAAATCACCAACGACCCTTATCTGTTTTGATTTGGCTTCATCTTTCCGAACTTGTGGAGTTTTCGTCTTCACAGATAAGGGTGAAATCAGATTTCGTCTTGGGTTTTGTTCATTCGTGTTCGAGTGAAGAGTTTTCGTCTTCACAGATTCTAGTGAAATCAAATTTGGTCTTGGGTTTTGTTCGTTTGTGTTCGAGTGAATTCAGATTTCGTCTTCCCAACGAACTCGATTCGAAGATGAAACGTCTTCCCGCCTGTTTGATTTGGGTTTTGTTCGTGAGGTTTCAAACACCAAACCACCTGTTTAATTTGGGTTTTGTTTGCAACTGAGCTTTCGTCTTCCCCAAATCGAAGCCTGTTTGTGAGGTGGGTTTCGTCTACCCCAAATCGAAGATCTGTTCGCGAGGTGAGTTTTGTCTCCCCCAAATCGAAAAGAAGTAGCCTCCACACTAGAAATCAGGCACAATGTTACAGGTATGAATAAATTACTTTTGTTTGATCTTTATTCTAATGTGTTTATGGCAATGTTTCTTGTCAAGGTTTGTAGTTTGATTTTCCTCAACAAACTTTCTCACTCTTGCTTCATTTGGTTTCTGGGGTTTTATGGAGTTCAAGTTTTCTGAATTTCTGCTTATTTGGAGTTGTTTTTTGAATGATCTGATAGACATTGAGATTCGCCACTTTTGCTGTTTATGGGTACCTGAATTTCGCAAAATTTGGGTTCATGTGAGTTGGGTTTCTTTGTCTCTGATTATACTTGTGACCTTCTTCAGTTTTGGGGTGTTTATGCTTCAATTTTGAGTGTATTGTTTGATTTATGATTGTTACGTTACTTTGTGGGTACCTAAATTCCGCAAAATCTGGGTTCATTTGAGTTGGGTTTCTTTGTCTTTGATTATACTTGTGACCCTCTTCAGTTTTGGGGTGTTTATGCTTCAATTTTGAGTGTATTGTTTGATTTATGATTAAATGTTACGTTACTTTGTGTAAGGCACACCCCATTCTTGTATAATTGATTTTACTCCTTTCTGCAATGGTTTCTTGTTTGGTTTACTATTATAATATCATGAACATGTCTATGAAACTCCAAAATATAGATTTGTATTGAGAAGTTCTTATTTGATGGATGCTTAAGTTGAAGAATAGTTCTTTTTTCAATCTTCGTTTTCTCTTTTGGTATGTTGGAGTCAGACTCAATTGTTGTTTTGATTGATAATGCATTTTTTTTTATTTTTGTTGTTTATATTTATAGGTTTAGAATATGGCAACTGAAAACAATACCGATGAGGTGGGTGGTGAGGTGAGAGTTGTTCCTAATGTTGATTCGGTGTTTATTCCTAAAGTGGAGATGGAATTTGATTCATTAAATTCGGTATATGATTTTTACAATGCATATGGTAAGATTGTTGGTTTTAGTGTACGCAAAGGTAAGGAAAAGCATGATGCTGGCGGTTGGATAGTTGGGAAACTATTTTTTTGTTCAAAAGAAAGGATTAGGAATAAGGTTTCTGAAATTCGGAGTAGGCTGGCATCACAAACAAGGTGTGGATGCAAGGCTTTTATTAAAGTTCGATTGAATGATCAAGGGAAGTACCTTATACATGATTTGAATGAGAGTCATAACCATGAGATGCTTCCCCAAGCATGATGTGCCTACCTCCGGTGCGCGGAAAAGTGTGTTACATGTTTAATGGAGTCGCCACTACCTAAAATGGTGCAGGTAGACATCTTGTTGATTTTTGGTCTGCACCAATGATTCCGGATAAGTGACCCGATTACAACCTCGGGAAGTCCTTGAACACCATGAGTTGTTGCACCGAAATGGGTTCCTTTAAATCAGTTGGATCATATTTGGGGTTGATTTATTATTACTTAATTTTTTTTATCTTTTATATTTTATATATATATATATATATATATATATATATATATATTATTTATGATCACATGTGTACAAACATTGGAAGAATGAGGGGTTGCTATGCTACATCCCATAATACACATGTATAAAAAATCCAAAATAAAGAAATCCAAATCAAAGCTTTCAACATGGAGCAATGTACTCGGCTACTCCAAAAAATATTTATTTATTTATTATTTTTTATTCTTCTTTTCTTTTTCCATTTTTTTAATTTTATCTTTCTCATATATACAAGGGATTAGAGGAGTGGGAGATTGCTATACTACATCTTACATGCACATAAGAATTCTAAAGCAAAGAAACCCAAATTAAAAAGAATAAGAAATGGGGGCAGATTTGACCATTACCAATAAAATGTTTTAGACTCTCATTTATAATAACATATCTACACTGGGAGAATGGAGGGCCGCTATGTTACATCTCATGTAGTAAAATAACAAAAAATAAAACAGAACAAGAACAAATGTAAGTAAGAAAATCACAATAAACAAAGGAACAAAAAAAATGAAACAACCAGAACTATTGCACTATCCGTATTCAAAGATTCATATCTCCCTCAATTCTTAACCAAATTGTGCAAAATCTAATTCCTTAGAATCATAACTTTAAGCACTAAAATAACCTATAGCAGTTTCAAAAATTCATTTTCATTTAAGAGATATGAAGCTGCAAAATTTACTATTAAACATTTCCTTGTAAAAATTTGAACCAAAGAAAAATTTAAAATAAAATACCTACTCATTGTGTAGGGTCTCGAGCATATTTTTACATTAAACTAAAATAAAAATACCACAAATCTCATGAAGGACTTTAGACTTGAATCGAACTAGAACTAGGTAAAAAAATTGGTTTATTTGGAAAACAGGTGCAAGCCTAACGCAGAAAAACTCATAACTTTACATCTTTGTCTTTGTTTTTGTTTTATTGATTATCTTTGTTCAAATCCACTTTAAAATCATCTCAAAATCCTCACCGATCACATTACAAAAGAATCTCAGACTTTAGTGAAGAAAAGATAACTTCACACAATAGTTTAAGCAAGAAAAATACCTGTTTCTCTAAGCTAGAACAGGTGATCAAAGCTTTGGTGTTGCTGAACAGCAACTCTTCTTCTTCTAAGATGCTCGACCTTTGCTAATGAACGTCCTCCCCCTCCTTCACTTCTCCTCTCTTTTCTTTAGAGACTCTCCTTTCTTGCCGCCCACTTACTTCTAAGACTCCTCTCCTTTTTATAAGAGAGTTCCCACCCCTTCAACTTCTTAATCTCTAACCTTTCCTCTTCCTCTCTTAAACTCCTAAACCTCTTATCTCCCTAACTTCTCCTCTTCCTCTCTTAAACATCTAGACCTCTCCTCTTCTTCTCTTAAACACCACCACATATTTAGACTTCGTCTCAAAGTCTCATTAGTTGGGCCAATTTGTTCAATATTTTTTTTAGGCTTAGTCTCAAAATCCCAAGAGAACATGAGTTGGACCAATTCGTCCAACTCATTTCTCTTTGTTTATTTTTTTTAAATTTCTTTAAATCTAAAAGCTTTTATTAACTTTGTTATTAAATTTTTATTTATTTGTATAACAAACCCCATTAGGAAACTTATCTTATTTACTGAAAGAAACCCAAAATTTTTAATTAACATTGGTTACATGGCAGCCACCATGGCTTACATGTGGCTGCCATGTGGCAACCCCATTCTGGTTTTATCAGAAATCCCCAAATTACCCTTTATTTCTTTTATCCATAACTTAGCCGTTTGAGATCCGATTTGAGCACGATTTGATGCATTGGAATCAGCTTAGAATTCTCTTTATTATAGGCTTGTTATTTCAAAAAGATGGGTCCAATATAAAAAACCTTGATTTACGTGCCACATATGTGCCGGTTCAAGATATGCATATTGAGTAATTCTATGGTGCAAAAATGGGGTGCTGACACATGAGTCATCGGTTAAGGTCACAAAGAAGAATTACAACTGCTATAGCAGCTAATGTTGATATTGCTAAGTGTGCTGGATTAACTCTGAGAGCTGGTATGGAACTTTTGAGTAGACAAGCTGAGGGGATTGAAAATTTAGGATTTGAACGTGAAGATTATGGTAACTACTTGCATACAAAAATAAGATACAAATGCAGAAAGGAGACAATGGTGCACTTGCATCTTATTTTCAGGATAAACTTTGCGATAATTGGGCATTTTTTCATGCCATTGACATGGATGAGGATGATATGATCACAAATATTTTTTGGTAGATTGCCAGATGGTTACAGACTATTGTTACTTTGGTGATGTTGTAAGTTTTGATATAGCATTCAAGACTAACACAGAAAATCGGCCACTTGCGTTGTTTGTAGGATTAAATCATCATAGGCAGACTGTCATTTTTTGTTATGTTCTTCTGTATGAAGAAAGCTGTGATGCCTTTTCTTGATTGTTTAAGATTTTTGTTAATTGCATTCATAGGAAAGAGCTGCAAACCATTATCACAGATCATTAGTGTAGTATTGCCTCGAACAATGCACCGAAATTGCATATGGCATTTGTATCAAAATGCCGTAAAGCATCTGAGTAATTAGTTTCACACTCTTAAGGGTTTTAAAGAAGCATTCAGGGATTGCATATATACATATGAAATTGATTCCGAGTTTGAGGAGGCATGGCAAAACATGATTGACAGTTATGGTCTTTCTGATAATGAGTGGTTGGATAGAAAGTATAAGGAGATGGAGAAGTGGTCCTTAGTGTATGGTCGAAATCATTTTTGTGTGGATATGCTTAGCACCCAGGTATCAGAGAGCATGAATGCATTTATAAAAAATGCTTTGAACAGGCAGAAGAGTATGGTGCGGCTTTTGACCCAAATTGATGTTGTTGTGGCGAGGCATAGATATAGAGAGTTAGCAAGTGACAGCAATATGATGTTAAGGAGGAAGGAACCCCGTCTAATCCAGCCAATGTTTAGATAGGCAAGCAAGTTGTACACTCCTACAGTTTATAACAGGCTTGAGACAGAAGCAACGGATATTTGGTCGTACAAGCTTCAGGCCTCTTAAAAAACTGGGGATTTTGAGATATTTAAGGTTGTTAATAGGATTGCAATAATCAAATATGTGCACACAGTTACATATAATGGTGGAAATGGGGATGTGCAATGCAGTTGTAAGAAGTTCGAGTTTGCAGGCATTTTGTGTAGGCATATCTTCTTCATTTTCCATCATAAGGATATCGAAAAATCCCAAAAAAGTACTTCCTTAAAAGTTGGAGAAGTGATGTGAAAGAAGGATTGCAAGGCATCACGTCCCTACATGCTTCAAGTGTAGGTAATGAGACCAGTAAAATCTCTAATCGATACTTCTATGTATGTTCAACTTTGATTCAACTTGCATCTAAATCAGATGTATGCCAAAAAACAACTGATTATGTTATGTAAGTAGCATAACAGATAATTAAGGAAATGGAGAAGATTGTGAAAGAAACTGTTTTTCAAGAGCTTCCAAAGTATTTTGAAACTGTTAATGACAGTGAGCATAACACTGAAACATTTGAAAATGAGCAGATGTTTAATGATGGAGGAGGACCTGTGAGACATGGGAAAAAATCAATTCAATGACTTCCTAATCATCAAACGGGATTGGTTAAAAACACAGAGTCGCCACCATTTTGTTTAGGTGTGAATGGACACCAAAATATCAAATAAGCACAAAAAGGCAAATTTAGGGTAAAAATGACTTTATTAAAAAAACAACCAGAGATGGGTAAGGGGATTAGGTTATGAATAGGGGAAGGTGTTAGGCACCCCTATTCATCCACACAAGGTGGTTGCCAGGTATTGTTCATGTTAAAATAAAGGAAAAAAGCTTGCTATAAAAATCATAAAAAATCACAAAAAAGACAAAAGTGTATGGTTTTTTCATACGAATAGCCTGATTGATCCAGAACTTTCAAATATGATCATACCATTCCTAGGGTTTCATGATTAAAATAAAATTGAGATAAAATCAAATAAAACCAAAATAAAGTTAAAACTTAAAAAATCTGGCTTCAAGTTAAATTTTAGAAATCTAGAAAATATGATTTTTATAAAATATTGAAGAATTGAACTTGAACAGTCCAGGACATAGATATAGCCCAAATTTCACATTAATTCAAGAAATCAAAACAAAAAATACCCACGTTGATGAAGAACATCAAAAGGGGAGAACTTAGACCGTAGGGTCTTCTCTCAATAATGAAAAAGGACTCAGAAACCACTTCATGAAACCCTAGAAGTTATTTTCAGGCTTCTGGATCTAGATCTATCATATTGATCATGATAGATCCAGGATCTTAGCCTAATATCACAAAAATCACGAAAACAGCGCTGTAGGTGCAAAAGTGGTGAAAATCTCAATTTTAGGAGAAAAATAGGATTTCATACTATAAACATCATGGATTCATTCAGATTCAATCAAAAGATCATTAAAACACTAGCAGGATATCCAAAGCAGCAATATCTCACAGATTAGAGCACATGGGGGCCTACCCTACGGATCCACCTGTTCTCTTTTCCCATAGCTCTCTCTTCACGTTTTACGGCTAGAGAGGATTCTTGAGGTACTTGGAGATAGGTTTGGGTATACAAACACAATCAAAGGCCTTATTCTAGAAAAAAGAGAAAAACAGATATGGGGTTCTATTCTAGGGATCCACCTGTTCCCCTTTCCCCTAGCTCTCTCTTCACGTTTTACAGCTAGAGAGACTCTTGAGGTACTTAGAGACAAGTTTAGGAATACAGAATAAAAGATGGTTTTATTCTATAGCAATAGAGAAGATCTTATTACTTCTAGAGTTGAAGACAGAAAATAAAAGGGAAAAGGGACTTACCTAGATTGATCAAGCAAAGCAGCAGGGATTCCTCTCTTCTCTTGGAGCTCCTTGGACTTCAACTTTTTGTGGCCCTTTGCTTGAGGAGAGGCCCTCTATTTATAGGCAAACCCAGGGGCATGGTTGGTCCAGGGTTTGGCAAGATAGAGTTTCAGATTGAATTAAACACAAGGATAATGCCAATCCATGGCCAACAAGGATAATCCGAACGAATAAAAGATATAATTCGCTCATTTAAAGAGATATTAGACTGAAGATAAAGCTCAGAAATCGAGAAAGGATAAGATTCGCACAAATCTAATGCGCCCGTAAATGTATTACGGGCAAGTGGTGTCCATATTTGTATTACGGGCGCTGCGTGCCCGTATACAAAATTCAGGCGCGCTCAACCCGTAGATACAATACGGGCAAGGCTCAAATTATTGAATTTTATGCATTTTTGGCATGTTTTAAATCCCAATTATATGTTTTCATTATTTTCTCATTTTATAGTGCAATTTGGGGTGTCTACAGGACCCCTCATTGATGAGCATACTGATGATGTGGCAAATATTGATGTGGTAGAGGAGGTTGGTAGTTGTGCAAATGAGAAAATGTTTGACTCTCAGGAGATTAGTGGGGGACAGCAGTTTGATGTAGTTAGTATTAGTGAAGATGTGGCATGTCTCAAAAACGAATAGAAAATGCAAAAGGAGTCAAGATTAAAGGAAAGATCCAAGCATGCGGGTAGGAGTGTTCACAGAAAAGTGGATGCCTTGACTCAAGCAATCCAAAAAAAAGGCAAAAAAAAACTAATAATGAAAGTAGTGGTGATAAGCACACGGTGCCATCTAGTCATATTCAAACACCTGTGATTCCTCCATCAAACGTATGGTTTCTTCGTCAAATGAACCATGTGCTACATTTCCTGATCCTAATTGTCAAATGGTTTGTCTTCTAGTTGATATCTCACTTTCAGTAAGTCATTGACCCTCTCAGATCTAGTTTAATGGTAATAGAATGTTTCGGTTTTTTTCCTTCACAGGTCCCACAAAACATTGAAGGTGGTGGGGATAAGCACACGGTGCCACCTACTCAAATTTTAATGCCAGTCATCCATCCATCAACTGAAGGCTACCACATGTTTCCTTATCATAACAGTCCAATGGTATGTAAGTCTAGTGATTCATATATTGTTTTAGGTAATTCATCCATCCTCCTCCAATGTGTCCTTAGCTAATACTGTTGTGTGCATGTTGGGAACGACGGGGCACCGGGGTGCAATGGTGGTTGCGTGCCTCCTAAAGGGTAAAAGTAGGAAATCGGAGTCGCCATTGCCTGATAGGGTGCAGGCAGACACCAGGGTACCTAAACAGGTTTATTTTGAATGGTTTGCGACTTTTTAGAGATTCTGGTTAAGTCCTCGGTTACGATCCGGGGAAGTCCGAAAACACCCCGGTCCGCCCTGTCGGTTTGACGGGTCCCTCGGGTCTCCCTGGTTTTAGTCAACTTAGTCTCACCTTTATTTCCTAAGCAAGCATGCATACTTATTAAGTCTAAATGGGACTTTCAAAGGTGTGGGTCCCCTTTATTTTAATTGATTTTATCTTTTTATTTGATGAAGTGGGTCGGTTATGGGCCCCGTTGGAAGGCCCATTGGTTACCAAGTTGGGCTTAAGTCAAGCCCAAGGCCCATTAGGGTTATTGGGCAACCTTATTATTGGATTAGGTTATCTGGTTTTGGATTAATTAAGTATGCAAATTAATTAAGTGGGTTAAAGCTTTTAGGGCCCATGGGGCTTGAGTATAGCCCATGGGTAATTAACTGAGTGGCCTAGGGCCCATTATTAAAATGGACCCAGGTTTGGGTTGGACTGAATGTGGGCCCTGTTGGAAGGCCCACAATGCCTTGGTGGGCCCACATGGGCCCGAGTCTAAAAAATTAGGGCTTGGGTTAACCCAAAAGCCCATTTGGTTCAAATTGATTGAGATTGGGTTGGGTTGGATGGGTCCAGATCAAAGAAAACGGATTTTATGGGTTATTTGGGTCTGACCGCATATACCTTGCGGATCGGGCATGACCGCAGACCCGGTGCAGTTCAGGCCTGACCGCATATGTTGTGCGTTCGAGCCTGAACCGCTTTGAGTATGCGGTTCTGGTCCGAATCCCAAAAATGACCAGAATATCGATGGGGACCCGCTCGTCCTCCCTCCAGGGGTGTCCGCGACTTGCTGTGAGTTCCAGAATGAACTCACAGTGGTTTAGGTGCTTCTATTTGGCCCAAATAGCCTCTTTTCATGGAGCTTTCCAAAATGGGAGGAAAGGAGAAGCTTGGGATTTCTCCTGCTTTTTGGATTAAAACTTAAGTCTGTAGTAGGGACTCTAGAAGTCCCTACTTCTGGTATTCCTGGAAATCTATTATTCCTCCTCATAAGGAGAGACCAAGCTTGCTCAAAAGGCTTTCATTATGCTCCCCTCGACCATTCATTCAAGCAAGCATTGAATAAACAAAGCATGTGCACATAAAGCATCTACAATTAACAAAGCAATAGATAACATGCATGTGGGTTACAAAACAGCAAATAAATGATAAACCCTACTAAAGTGACCTAACATGCTTAACGAGAAGAACTTGAAATACTAAAAGTGATTTAGATAGTGAGTGCAAGTGAGTCGGAAAATAGACTTTTCTATTAATATTTATAGTTAATGAAAGTAAACAAAAGATATGCTTCAAATATGCCCATACGTATACTATGTGGTGAGGGTGGTGCTTCTTATTTTCTAAAAAGAAGTTGAAAACAGTAGATAAAATGAGATGAAGTCATGTGTGTGTGAAATGTTTCTATCACATATGCACGATCATAGAGAAGACAGACAAATATACCTGGAGATAAATAAATGAAGGGAATGAGGGAGAGAGAATTAGGGGTACAATGGATTATGAAGAGGACAAACCCCTCTTTAAAATAGTATCAACAATCAACAAACAAAAGTGAGCTTTAGACTTGTTTAAATATCTCTTTTCACCTCATGAAATTCTCTCCTCCCATTTCTTTCGTATGAGAGATCCTCCCTTACCATGGGGACTCTCATGGCATGCAAAAGGAGAAAGAGAAGTGGTCAAAAAATACAACGAGAAATAGACCTTAAAGTAAACAAACAATATCTTTAAAAGGAGTCTACTTTGATATATGTAAAATGAGATACAACGAATATGCTTACCCTTGTATTACCTTCTTCTTTTGGAAGTATGATGGTCCTCTAAATGATGTAGATAGCAACTTATGGAGCTTCCCTTGGTTCCCAAAGTGGACCACTTTTGTTCTCTAGATGTTAGAAGAGAAAAGGAAGATGAAAGGGATGATTTGAAGGGTAAAATGGGGATTTTGTGAGGGGTTAGGTTGAAAGGAATAGGTTGGAGAGTTGCTGGTTTGTAGACAAAGGAGTGGGGATAGAGGGGGGACCAGCAAGCTTGGGCAATGGTCGGGTCCGCAGATACTATGTAGATTGGCCTGATCCGCACTTAGTATGCGGATTGGCCTTGTCCGCATACTAAGTGCGGATGCGTTTAAAACGTGTGCAATCCAAACGAAATCTGCTAGCTGTCGATGCGGATAATGATGAATCCACACTGTATGTGCGGACACAACACGTTTGCACATACAGTGCGGACGCGCACGTTTTAAATTTGTGGATTTCAAACTTTTCTCCATTTTGGTGAAATCTTGCAGATTTTACCCGATTTTCACTTTTATTTTTAATTTATTTTAATTATGAAAAAGAGATATTTTAACAAATATTATTATTTTACTCTTGATTTTTATTTATTTTGTCCTTTCCTGCTTTCTTGCACGTGGGCAGTTTTTCTGAATCTTTGACTTGCCATAACTTTTTTATCTGATGTCTGATTTTAGTAAACTCAGTGGCATTGGAATCAAGTCGAGATTCTCTATCTTCTGAGCTAAAGTTTGACAAAAAATTTAGGTTTTTAGCAGAAGTTCAAAATTGTGTCTCGGAATTCAGTTTTGCTCATATTTTTTTCTTCGGGACCCCGATTCCGACAAACTCAGTTGCGTTGGAATCATGTCAGGATTCTCTATCTTCTGGGATTCAGTTGGGTAGCTGAATTGGACTCGAGCAGAAAGGCAATTTCTGCTCCCCCAGATTTGACCAGCTCATAACTTCTTCATCCGGACTTTGATTTGAGCAAACTCAGTTGCGTCGGAATCGTGTCGGAATTTCCTATTTAAAGGGGCGAAGTGTGGTGGTCTATTTGCATCAGATCAAAAAGTCAACTTTTTGGCCCCCTCAGGGTTTGACTTTTCAGTTAGGGTTTTCATTTTTTTGGGATGCAAAAAATGAGGTGCTGACATGGGATCATATCAGCACAGAGGTTCACCTAGCATGGTCCAAACGCTTCAAGAAGCAGGGATGTCCGACCACTACTCCCCATTTTCTGCTAGGCCTAGTTCACAACGTCTCGAAGGTAAAAGCTATAAAGTTAGCATGCCTTGGTGTTTTGGTTAGCATACTTATGCCTTGATGTTGGTGTTCTCAATGAGCTTGTCAAAGTTTATGAGTTTTAATACTTGCAATCTGTGCAGATTCTTCCCTCGGAAGGCCACATCACCAGTACTCAGTGTCCTCAATGAGCTTGTCAAGGTTTGTGCACCCATTTCACACAATTGATAACTTTGCCATTATTGATTTTAAAACTATTTTTTTTTATGAATTTTATTTTATGGTGTTTTCTCTTCATCCATAATCCAAGGTTCCAAATATAACCCAAGTGTTGCTGAAATATGCATTGAGAAGTTACTTCACATAAAATTGTTGAAGCATTTTATATCCTTTCTTTAGACATGAGTTTTATTGAATTAGAGGATCAGATGTGATTATTAGATCTTAGTTCTTCATTGAATACCCATCCATTATGATGGGATTCATTCTTATAATATAAATCTCTGTGTGTGTGGGCTAGGTCTTAAATGTGGTATCATATTTATTGGCTCTAAATGTATTGCTGTTTCTTATTTTTCTTGCCATTGGAACTTTGGGAATAAATTTGCTGTAGCCAATTGACCAGAATGGCTGGAACTATGAATATGATCTTAGGTATTCAGGCAACGCACATAATGTAGCTATCTACAGTTTCTATGTTCATTGCTCTAACTTTGATATCTTTCAGATATTGATTAATTCTGAAAAGTGACATCCTTGTTCTTTTTATTCCAATAGTTGTGTAAGCACCCAAATTTTGATCAAACAAAAAAATGTGCTTAAAAACAGCAAAACCCTAAGGAGCAGAAAGTGACTTTCTACCTGAGCCCAAATTAATTACTATACCCTATCCCAATGGGTAGAGAACCCCGACATGGTTCCAACGCAATTAAGTTTGTGTGAATCGGAGCCCGGATGGAAAAGATATGAGCAAAACAGTCCCAGGGGCAAATTAGTCAAAGTTTAAAATGTCTGAATTAAACTAGTTAGGATAAATGGGAAATAATAAAAAATTGGAGGAGCATGATTCGTCCAAGTGGGCGGCTGAGTCACCTCAGCCGTCAACTCAAGCCAAAAGGGGGAGAGAAATTCGCGACCGCATATAGTGTGCGGTTGATTTTTTCGGCCACCGTTTGTGCGAGCCAATCACAGCGTGGTGTGGACGAAAAGCAACCGCACTCGAGCCAATTTGTCCCCTAATGATTGTTGAAATGACGTGGTTGAACTGCACATGCCATGTGGTTTAGACCAAACCACACATACTGTGCGGTTTCGACCAAATTGCATTGCATGTGCGGTTTTGTCTCTGTGTTCTATAAATATAAAATCCGAACAGTAAGCAGAGGTTGGTTGGTTTTTAGCCGTTCTTCCTTAATCCCCTTTGCATCATACACCTCCAAACCAACCAATATCTTCTGCAATCCCCATTGTTCTCCCCCAAACCTCTCCTTTCATCTTCTCCTCCCCTTTTCATCAAGAAAGAGGACGAGAAGGAGAGTTGTTGTGGAGCCTAGGAAGGCTCTTAGCTGCTGCCCACGCCTTCCAAGGAATCCTCACACCCCCAGGAAACAAGGTAATGCCAGTTTAAGCTTTGTGGGTATGATTTGTCTCACATATATTGAAATAAAGGCATGATGAGCATCCTTTGTTTTTACTATTGTGAGCATGTTTTCCTTACTGCTTCTCCACCACTTCACTATCACTTCCTCACACTTTTAAGACTCCCATGGTAAGGGGAATTCAATATTTCGAATGTGAGGAGAGTGATGTCATTTTGGTGGTCCAAAGATTGTAGATGAGCCATTCGTATGATCATTTTAGGGGAGCATGTTCCCCTATTCCTGTATCTCCATTGTACCCTTAATCCCCCCAAATCCCTTCTCTTTAACTGCTCATTTTAGGATTCTATGCTTGTTTGTGCGATTTCCTTTTACTTAACATGATGGTATGCATGAATTTTTTATGAAACCCCATCCACAAACTTACCATTTTGCCCTTGAAGAGATTTCAGGCTTTTAGATGGCTCTGGTGATAAAAAAAAAACCTCATGGGATTTCTGATGAGGCCACACAAAGAAAATCCAAAAGACAGCAACCCATTGTTTTGAATTCATGCTATTAGCCTAGACTTTTGTTCTACTGTCGTGGAAGCCTGCACAAGCTAGTCGAGTCAACTTGTCTAAATTCCGACTCATGGGAACTCGCTATCTAGCGGGGTAACTCAAGGTGTCTACGGACTTCCTTGGGTTACAGCCGAACCACTTATCCAAAGTCTCTGGGTAGACCATGCACATAAATCAAAAATTGAAAATTGGGTGATTGTTCACACCTTGAACAATGAATAGTGGTGACTCCCCAAAACCAACAAAAAACCCACGGAAAGCTAGGCCCGACATCGTGCGCCCCACGTGCGCACAAGTTGCATATTTTAATTTAAATGGCCAACAGAACTCAAATCCCCACTAAGAATTCAGCACTCATTGCTTTGATTGCTGATGAGGTAAGAATTTTGAAGTTACTGTATATGTTTTACTTAAGTATCTAGTGATGTCAATTCTTCCTTAACATCCATGTGGTTTATTAAGTTATAAAGTTCCAAGCATGTGTCTTTCTTGTAAATTGATTAAATCAATGCTTGGTCACACTTTTTTTTATATCCCTTATGCATTTTAGAGATCATATCTATTGGATTTGTCAACCTACTTATAGTAGTATATAGAATTCATTATTATGTCAATTTAGTTCATAGTTTATGTTGAGCATGATCATATTAGTATGTGTAATTTGTCTAATAAATGGCTTATCTTATCTTGGACACTGTTACTGGGTTTTTGCTGGCTGGAGTGGGCAATGTTGACTTGCAAAGAAAGACCAACTACCTTATTGTTGACTCAAGTATGCTCATGGGCCATGTTGAAATATGCATTGAGAAGTTACTTCACATAAAATTGTTGTAGGTGGACTTTGATTTTGGAAATGGGATACTAGATGACACCTTAAATTGCATAGACTGCCACTGATTTTTCTTTTTTGTTTTATATTTAATTGCTTGAGTTGGGCTTTCATGATTTCTACAGTTTTTTGCATTATAGAACTTGTTTCAGGTTATTGAGTCTTAACAAGTTGTACTACTATTCTACTACTAGTATTATAATCTTTCCATCTCAAGGAACAAGTACATCTAGTGTGACTTTTCAGGTGTCTCTATTCTATTTTGTTTCTAGCCCTATCTCCTATAGAAATTGTGTGCACCTCATATTGCAGGTCTTTCTTTCTAATTATTCTCATGCAGGGGATGCCTCGATTTTCTAAGGACTTACTTGTGATGGGGTCAAAACAGCAGCAGTTCTTAATTCTATTCATGATCAGATGGTCCCTTGCAGATCTATTGTTCAATTTTACATGATCTGGTCTCAAATCAAAAGACAAGTGTATTGTGATGTAAAAAAACTGTGGATTTTGTTTGGCAAATTTATTGTAAATAGTGTAGTCTTTCTGGTACCATTTGTATCCATGACATAAATCTAGAACCTTCTGAAATTCACATGATATGAAATTTGTTTTTGTTGTAGATAAATGTAACGGAGAAAGGACCCAAATTAAATTTGGTTTAGAGTTCATCTCTCCCTTTCTTGTTACTTTTGTTTTTAATGCTTTACCAGTGGCTTTAGTTTGAAGTCTTTATCGAAGGGTGGATTTTGTGATCAATTTTCCCATCTACTTTAAAGTCATTACATTACAACTTACGATATTACGCTTGACATAAGATCTTATCTTGGCCATCTTTGGGATTTGGAGTTGAATGTGGTTCTTTTTTATTTTCATTTCTGATTTTTATTCTTATTAATACAGCATATGCTGTATTTTGATACCCTTCAAGGAAACCACTTAACTGGAATAAGACATTAAAAATAAGTTGCTTAACTTGAAGCACCGCTTGCAGTGTCTGTGAGATCACATAATAAAGGATTTACCCACATTGTACCAGAAAATGTGGCATATTCCTCAAAAGATTTTCAGTGAGCAAATGAGGGCCATCAATTGGTTGGAATCATGTGCTAATAGGGCTCGTTCTCAAGGCGTTAATGGGACTGAATATGTTCACATACGTTATTCATTAGAAATAAACAAAAATATGAATATTTTCTTAATGAGTGGCGCCTACGTGGAAGCATTAAGTTTAGAGCATACAACCAGGGACTTGATAATGCCATATGAAAAAGATGGTTGAAACCTGAAATAGTAGTTAATATTCAATTTAAAACTACATAACTTTTAAAATAACAAGAAGTACAATTACAACAATAGCTGTAAGCACCTCATTTTTACGCTTCCAGAAGAGCCGGAAATGCAAACCCTGGACAGAAACTCAAACCTTAAGGAGTAGAAAATTGACTTTTTGATCAAGTGAAAATTGGCCACCTTGCTTTATCTCAATGGATAGAGAATCCCGACACGAGTCCAACGCAACTGAGTTTGTTAGAATCGGAGTCCGGATGAAGGTTTTGCAAGCCGGTCAAACTTAAACGGAGCAGAAAGTTGACTTTTTGCCGAACCCCCGGGTCGGGTGCTTAGCCCTATGTCATTGGATAGAGGACTCCGATATGGTTCTAACGCAATTGAGTTTGCTCAAATCGGAGTACAGATGAAGGAGATATGAGCAGTCGAAGTTTCCAAGCAGCAAAACCGGAAACTGCACATGTGGCGCAGGAACTGCGCATGTGGCAGAAAATGCAGCAAAATATCTCAGGGACTAAATCTCAAATATCCAAAAATTGTCAAATATCTCAGGGACTAAACCAAAATTCGCAGGGGGCAATCTGCAGATGTCCAAAAGTGTCAAATCGGTCGAATTAGTCACATCGGCCAAGTCGAGGGGCAAATCCGTAATTTTTTCTATTTTGTATCTGATCAAATATGTCGGATACACATGCTTTTATTCATATCCAACATATAATGCCGGATACAAGAGATTTGCCCACGAGATTCACGCGGATTCGCTGACAGATACGCTTAGAAAATTAAATTTTGGAAATGATTGTGTTTGTATCCGATATAATATGCCGGATACAAAGGAAGTGCTGTGTATCCGACATAAAATGCCGGATACAAAGGAAGTATAGTGTATTCGACATTAAATGCCGGATACAAAAATTTATCTATAAAAAGGCAACTGCAGCCCCATTTCAAGGGTTGGCTCTTCTTGGCTTGCTTCCACCTCTTCCCCACCATTATTCCAGGCATGAAAGCCCTTCCTTTTCCCCCACCTTGCTCCCCAAACCCAACAACCTCCTTGCTTGACCATTTTACCCCTCCTTACTCCCTTCTCTCCCTCACTCAAGAACTTGAAGAAGGAGAAGAGGCTACTGTTGGTGGGAGGAGGTGCTGCTCCAGCTGTTTCCTTCACTCTAAGGAGGCTCCACACATTTCATTCCAGGGTTTTAAACCCAAGGTGAGCTTCCTTGTACCTTTGTGATTCACATATATGAATATAGCATGATTTGAAGTGCATCTTATTTTATGCATGTTGTATACTTGCTGTTAGCACTAGATTCATGTTTCCGTCATTTGTTTTACACCATTACAAGGGTGTTGGTCTCATAAGGCAAGATGGATATTCTAGGTGGATGGAAGGGAGAAAGGGGATTCTTTAGCCTTGGTTTTAGTATATTATAAGGTTACTGTTGTACTTGCATGATGTTGTTTGCTCCTTCGTTTATCAAGGGAGTGTGTTCCCTTTATGCCTCTTCTCATGTACCCCAAATGTAACCCCCCTTCCTTATCCCTTCTTGTTGGTTTGCTCTCTTGCTAAGTAAGTGGCTGTTATGAGCATGATTAGAGATAAAGTGTGCATATGTGTAGATGCTGGAAAGTTTAGTGATTAAGGGAGCATGTATTTCTTTGTGTAAGCATGATCACCTCCCTTGGCAGCCCACTATTATGGCTCGCATGAGTTGCTGCTGGAGGTAGCAGCAACACCCCCATGTCCATACCTACCATCCTCTTTAGTTGTTCAAGGTTAAGTCCCAATATCGCTTTCTACCCCCATGGATAAGAAATAGGGCAGCATGCATGTGTTCCTGTCATAGGATGAAGTGTGTTTTGGGTGCTCGATTGCATGGATTTTTCATTGATCTTTAAGTTTGCTGTCTTGTGTGGATTGAAAGACCAAAATAGGGACCTCTTGGTCCCTGTTTAGCTATTGAAAGTGGCTCAAAGGGGAGAAGGCAGCCTCCCAGGCCTTCTCTTCCCCCTCCCTTGTTGAAAAGCCTTCAAAAGACCAAAAATGAGGGTCTTCCCCCTCTTCTCTGACTACCATGGGCCCACACAGGGGCCCACCCAAGCTCGGAACATCCTAGAAGGCCCTGGAACCTAAGCCCGTTGGCCGAATCCGAAAAAGCCCTTTTTTGTGCTGATCCGACAACTCAGGTCGGATCAGCAGGGGTTACTCTGTATCCGACCACCATGGTCGGATACAAAAGACCTTGTTTGTAGCCGACACTTCAGGTCGGCTACACTTCCAGAATGCAATTTTTGCTATTTTTATGATCTTGTGCTATTTTCTTGATTTGTTTGATCAATCCAAATGAACCAGAAGGGTTTCTGGGTCACCCGGAAGCCCAAGATGGGCCATGGACTGATCCGGTCCAATTTGATTTCCAGTGGGCCTTCCAACGGGGCCCACCAAGCCCGACTAACTCACTTTGCTTTAAATCAGTAAATAAATCAATTGAGTGGGCCGTACCACTGGAGGCCCACCCAAGCCCAATTTTTTGGAATCATGCTTAGACTAGGATTGGTTTGGCCGAGACCACGGATGTAAAATCCCAAATTTTAATGGAATTAAAATTTATTATTTTAGTAATTAAATTATGGCTAGTTAGTAATTTTGTAGAGGAAGGAGGCCAAATAGGTAGACCGGGGGTTCAAATCGGAGTGGATGATTTCAATTAATCAGGTAAGGGGCATTGCTGGAATTTTATCTGTGGATTATGGTGGTTTTGGAGGTGGGACCAATATGAAGTCATGACCAAATAAGGGTTGCTGGTGTAGGGATCCTGGTAGAATGGCATAGCATGGGATCATGTTTAAGCTAGCCCTAGGCGGTAACTTTATAAACACAAGTGGAGTTCATTTTGGCATCTTTGAACGAATTGAACCTTGGAGCTTTCGAGAAGAAGAAATGTACAAGCTAGGGTTGCTGGATCTGATTTGGAGGATTTCATGAAGAGCGAAGGATTTTGTTGTGGCCGTTTGGATTACTGTCAGAGAAAAGAATCAGTGAGCTCGTTTGGTTTTGGAGTGAGGAATTAGAGATCGAATTGTGCAAATAGGTTTCCAGCGGTTCTAATTCAGAATTCAGAGGTAAGTAGCACAACCTACTATGATTTAGATGATTTAATTGGAAGTTGTTTTAGTTTAGACTTGAGAGCAACAAACCTCTGTTTTACTGAATTTGACGCCTAGGTCAGATCTGAAATTTTAATCGATTCAAGTTAAGATTAAAGTATATATGCTGGTTAAGTATATGATATAGATTGTTGGAATCAGATATAATGAAGAATTTCGTGCAGTGCATGTGGTATTTAAATTTCTGTTGCTGAATATAAACTTCACATGAATAGACGAGCATGAGGGGCTAATTTTTAGGCAGTTATTGTTAGTAGGTTATTTGAACTTGATGCATGTTAAAAGAGCCATTGGAATAGTCTATATTATTTTAGAAATGATTTGAAGGCAAGTAGTAATTCGGTCCTGGTGGTAGGTCTCAATTTATAATACCTGAATGTGGAAATGGAACCTGGCGTTGAGCATTTCTATCTGGTGCCTACCTCTGTAGAGGTCAGCGCCAGCTCTTCTTTCAAGAGTAAAATGCGGCTGTTATATCCAAGGTAATTTTCTGATGATTGAAATGACAAAGACTTTCTCTAGGAGCTGTAACTAATTATTAGCCTTAGGCTGATGAGATTAGAAGTAAAAGATTTCATAAAACTGAATTATAAAAGAATTGAATTAAAATACTGTTTAGACCAGAAGATTTGGAGGTTGGCTCCAGCCTATATACAATTCCAATGTAATTGATAACGAATTTCAATTAGGAGTTTTCTTAAGGGATTTTAATTTGTGGTTATTAGAGGACCTTGGAGGAGTAGGAGACTTTAGAAGTGGGATCAGATTTGGAATTTAGAAAATGTTGACTGTTAAAAATGATGGAAGACTTAGTTGGCGCCCAATACATTTTCTCTTTAATATTTCTGTTTAGGGTTAAGTTAGAGCTATTTTAGAGTTTAACTTGTGAGTTAAACTAAATAAGAATGTATTATACTGAGGTAAACAAAAGGGACTCAAGTCTTAGGGTGTTGAATAGACTTTAAAAATCCAGGTTGCTGAAAATCTGGTTCGAGTGCTAACATGGCCAGCTCTCTTATTTAGATTGTGTAGTTGCCATTATTTTCAACTAATGGATCTATGCTTAGGGAACTTAAATATATGTGATCGATGTATCTTGAAGGAAATATAGATGCTGGAAAATGGGGGGTATATTAGTATAGTAAGTATTGAAACCTGAAATGTGTTGTTAGGTGTTTTGAGTAACTTTAAAGTGCTGAAATATTTCCAGCACATCCACATTTTAATTTGTAGCACTTAATTTGGGATCTACTAAAAGGATTATCTAGAAATGATTAAATGGGAAGTTCACCTAAGAGTATATTTTAGTGGTAACTTGTGGGTTTTAGAGGTGCTGAAATGGGATTTATGAGCAGTGTTGCTGAACTGTGTGGGAAGAAGGGCTGGGCAGCTACGGCTGTTGGTATTGTTGGGGGTGTTCAAATTAAATCTGAGTTGAAACCAAAACATCACTTAGAAGGTTAGGTTTTTGATGAAATAAGTTTGGAAGGCTAAGTTCAGGTCAGTCTTATATTAATTTGTTCAAATGCCTCAGTGGTTGCTGATTGTTATGAGTGTGCTGGGTGCTGCTGAGGGGCGCCTACCCTCTCAGCAGCCTATGTTTTCATTATATTGCAAAGTTCTTGTTAAACCCATTTGGGGGGATAATTTAGGATTACTTTAGGAGCTATCTTAGATGTAATCTGAGGTACTTGGATAGTATTGGATTAGTTACTGTACCTCATTAATCTGGTTGGGTGCTGAGTGGTGCCTACCTACATAGAGGTTGGCGCCCGGCTCACCACCTACAACCTTGTCTTGGTGTTAAGCATCATTGTGGAGGTTCATTTAGAGAGCTTCATGAGAAGTTATTAAGGGACTTTTGGGACTAAGAAACACTGGTTTTTGAGAACATATCTATGGTATCAAGTAAAGGGAATTAAAAACAGGTCTAATTAAGAATTTGGGTATTTTTAGAGTGCTGAACCTCTCCAGCACATACAGATTTTACATGGCAAAATTTATTAGGGGAAAATTACCTAGAGGATAAACTAGAGAATTAATGGAAACTAGAGTGGATAAATGGATACTGATATGAGTATATAATTGAGGGGTTTTAGCCTAAATAGCATGGTGAATATTTCAGATTTGAATATGGGTGAACTAGGTGCAATGAAATTACAAGTTTAGGCTAAATGAATGGTTTATTTTGAGGTTCAGATCATATCTAAGATTTTGGGACAAATGATAGAGAATAATTACTGACTTTAAGATAACCAAGAGGAGGAAATTTATGGGTCTTCATAGATGAGTTAGAAGTATTAATAGAAAGCATTAAGGTTTATGTTAAAGAGAGTAAACTAAGGTTAATATTTATAGAAAGAGCCATTGTTTGGGCACAAGTTAAATAATTCAGGTCTGAATTTAGTAATGTTATTTAATTCTTGTTTTAATATTCGAATTTGCCGGTTTAACCGAAAATGAGCAATTTCACCAAACTTTGGCTATAAAAAGAGAATTTTATGCAATATTTTGAAAAAGGACTTCAAATCAAATTATTTTGGATAAATGTGATTATTTGGTTTTCTCATTGTACTCGAATGATGTTTTTGGGACTTTTGATGGATTGATGGTTATCTTACCTCCGTGTATCTCGGGGATGCCCCGTGTATCTCGGGACGATATGATTGAGATGGAGATGGGTTGTGCTTAATGGATTTCTCTGTTGGTTTTGGTTTTAGTCTAGTGGGCATAGCTCGATATGGATCCATGTTAGGAGCTAGATAGTGGGAAGGATTGTCATTTGCTAGTCGTAACACTTTGTTCACGTACGCGTTCCATCGTGTATCTCGATGAGGCCTTCACTGTATCTGGTTGGCTGCGGCTATGTTTAGAATAGTACATGCCAACCCATTACTGTATCTGAATGGGTTCTCCCGCAATAAGTCGATGACCGTGTAGCTCGGCTTCGCTCCTAAGCCGGGAGGTGGCATAGTGAGCATAGTCTTGCACTAGTTAAAGGCAATCTTATTTCATGAGTCCTGCGGCGACTTATCAACTGTTGTTTTGAGGTTACATATATATTCGACGAACTGGATTATTCTTGTATCTCATACTGATTGATTGGATTATTGTTGAATTTCTCGGATTATTCGGAACTAAGGTGTTATCAATACTATTGCATGATTTACAACTGTATCATATTTTAGAACGGATGAACTGTATTTGAGCATGCATGTACTGCTTACTGGGATATTTGTATCTCACTCTTTTCCGTTTTATTTTGTTTTGTTTTCAGATTCTGGTAAGGACGGCACCAGCGGTATAGGCTTGGTTAATGTGAGTTAGCTCGGTTATGGTATTTTATATTGGAGCTTGGGTTATAGAGCACTCTGATTTTATAGTTATTGTTAAATTCATGTTTTTCCTTCACTCTGATTTGCTATCCTGGGTTATATAATAACCTTCGGAGATAAGTTACGGTTGTACCCACGTAACTTGGATCCGGGGCGTTACAGGTAGGGCCTGTTGGGCCCACAATGCCCATTGAACCAAACAAGGTTAGGGTTTCCAAAACCCTAACTCATGAAGTCTTGGGCTTTCAGGCCTAAGCCCAGGTCAAGAGCCCCAAGCCCAAAGCCTGGCTCATTTTGGAGAAGTTAAATCAAAGAGGAATTAAACCATTTGGCAACCAATTGAGTAGCCCACTCGAGGGCCCGCAAACCAATGCCGGCCCACTTGACATTAAAATCATTTCTAAATCCCAACTTGAACTTCAAAATAAAATCAACTCAATTGAACCGGAGCCCAAAGGGCCTTTCAGGCTTAGACTGAGGCCCACCAAGGGGCATGTGGGCTTAACCAAGCCCGCCAAGGAGCCCGTGGGCCTTCCAACGGGGCCCGCCCAATCAGACTCATCTCATCTTTAACTAGAAAGATAAAATCAAGTAAAGGGACCCGCACCACTCAGGTGGTCCCACCAGACTTAACCAAATGGCATATCGGATTAGGAATTGGGTGAAACCGAAGTAAGCTGACTTAAACCAGGGAACCCACGAGACCTGTCATCCGACGGGGCGGACTAGGGTGTCTACGGACTTCCCCAGGCCGCAACTGAGAACCGACTTAGAATCTTAAGCCGCAGACCAGACTAATAGACAAGATTAGGCACCCAGGTGTCCGCCTGCACCCCATCAGGCGGTGGCGACTCCGAACTTTCCCGTGCCGCGTTTCCGATGCGCGCACAATAGCTACTCGTAAAAATACTTTTAACTCATTGATTTGTTTGTGGAGATCTAAAACTTGTGCTTGCAAGGACTCAAGCTTGTGCACTTGCTGATCAATCCCGATCAATTGCGAACTAATTTCTTGAATTGATGCTGTAGTTACGTTATCTTCATAATCCCCACCACTGTCAGTTGTGGATGAAATGGGATGACACTATTGAAAAAAGTCACATGGTGGTAATGAAGCTGAAGGTTGCAATTCAACAATTAATTTGCATGTCTTCATCATAATCAATTGCATGGGGTTCTAACTGTTGGGGTAGGTTGTGGTATGGGGAAGAGAATGAGAGAGAGCCAAATTAAGCAGACATCGAATTGGAGAGAGGTTTCCTTTTCCTCCCTATAAACAACTTGAAGAAACTCTCATTTATTAACAATAACATGAATAAGAAAACTCCTAAGAAAACAAATTAAGCAGACATCGAATTGGAGGTAAAGCACTGATGGTTTCTGATTTTGATGATTCTATGTACTCCATACAAAAGTTCAATAGACATTATACACATGCTTATTGTGCGCACCTGATTTCGGTCGCGTGACGAGGCGCACGCATAATGACGCGTGCCTCGGGTTTTGTTTGGAGTCGCCATGGCCTGATGGGGTGCAGGCAGACACCTGGGTGCCTAAGTTCTACTAAGGCTTTTGGTCTGCGGCTTTGAGATTCTAAGTAGGGGCTCGGTTGCGGTCTGGGGAAGTCCGTAGACACCCCAGTCCACCTCGTCAAGTGACGGGTCCCATAGGTTTCCTTGGTTTGAGTCAACTTTGGTCTCTCACTCACCCGATTCCTATTCCAGCATACAATTTTGATTAAGTCTGGCGGGACTGCCAAAGTGGTGTGGGTTCCTTTACTTGATTTTATCTTTTTAATTAAGATGATCTGGGCCTGGTGAGGTGGGCCCCGTTGGAAGGCCCACGGTATCCCTTGGTGGGCCAAGTGTGGTCCTTTGGACTTTGGTTCAATTTGAATTGATTTTCTTTTGGAGTTCAAGTTGGATTAGTTAAGTGGATTTCATGCCAAAAAGTGGGCCGGAATTGCTTTGTGGGCCCCTGGGTGGGCCTCGGCCTAGTTGCCAAATGGTTTTGATTATCTTGCTTATCTGTGCCAAAATGGCCAAGTGTTGGGCTTGGGGCCTTTTTCCTGGGCTTGGGCTTGAAAGCCCAAGGCTTCTTGAGTTAGGGTTTTGAAACCGTAACCTTGGTTGGTTAATGGGCTTGGTGGGCCCGATAGGCCCTGCCCGTGGTCTCGGCCAAACCACATCCTACTTTAATCATGCATGGCCCAATTAGGGCTTGGGTGGGCCTCAAGTGGTCTGGCCCACTCAAATCTTTTATTATCTTAGTTAAGCAAAATGAATTGGTCGGGCTTGGTGGGCCCCGTTGGAAGGCCCACTGGAAACCAAGTTGGACCAAGGGTCCAAGCCCCATGTTGGGTTTCCGGGTGACCCGGAAACCCTATTGGTTCATCCGGTTCGGTTTGGAAATAAAACCCACATTCAGCAATAATCACATCAGAAATTACACAAGATTGACACTCTATCAAAAAAAAATGGCTCATTGTGCTGGGTCCAAGGGGAGGTACCCGGGGGGTGGGGGGTGCGGGGGGGCGAAGCCCCCTGCAGTACAGTAAAGGGCATTTTCGAAAATTTTCAAAAATATGGCATTTCGGCAGGCTTTTAAGGGTATGCGCTGACCTCGGGCACTAGGCGCGAGGTCTGCGCGGGCCGGGCGGACCAAAAAAACCCGTGAAGCGCGAAAAAAACGCTCGCGCGAAGTTCGTGCGAGCTTCGCGCGAGCTCGGCGGACACTCAATTCTCTCGGTTTTTTTTCAAACTCCATTTTTAGCTGATTTTTAAGCTCTGTAACTGGTTTCTGGGGATCCTTAGAACCCCAGCAGACCTCTGAACACAGTTGGAAATTAATCTAACCTAGTTTGTGAGGACCAAACCTCTTTGCAAATCTACCAATCCGAAACAAAAACACTAACAAAACATCTAACAACATCTAACAGAACATGAATAAATGAAGAAAGGAACAGGGGGCTTTATCAGGATACAGGAGATGCAAACATCAGGGAGAACATGCTCCCCCCTCGAATCACACAGTCACTGTTACTATACGAAATAACAGAAAAGAACAGATAGCAATAAACTTATTTATTTTGGAACAGGGGCCATCGAGAACATTACCTGGGTGTTTCAACACCTCTCCGAAGTGGGTGAAGCCTCCTTGGAGCGCGCGAGCAGCCGCTGGAGCAACCTTCTTCTCACCCCAAGAGCACGACCTTCGGATTTGACAAGGAAGAAGAGGAAGGGAGGGGGGGCGTGTGTGTCTGGTCTTTATCTTCAAAACTCCGATCCCAGAAAAATACTGCCGGACCCACGAGTCCCAAAACCAGAGAATGCCCAGCCACCAAACAACAAAAATCTCCGACCAAAAATCCGAACCCAAAAAAATGCCCAACCCCAGAAAAAATCCCCAACCAAAATTTTTCCCACCCCCGGAAATGAAACCTTGCGCGGCTTTTATAGAAGAGGACAGAGGGTATCCGCCGAGCTTGGCGCCCACCTCAAGGTGAGCGCATACCCCCTGCCACGTTCGCGCGAGCGACCTAATCATTTCAAAATAATAAATTCCGCCGCTCGTTTGTTTTAAAAATCTGAAAATTAGGATATGGTCCCTGGGATATTTAGGTTTAATATTATTTTATTCAGATATTTTCAAATACTTTCAGATTGGTCCCTGGGATATTTTGAATATTTGGATATTTACGGATTTGATCCCCGAGATATTTTCCTGCGCAACTCGCCACGTGTACAGCTTTTTGCCACGTGCGCAGATTGCCAGTTTTGCTACTTGGAAACTTCATTAGCTCATATTTTCTTTATCCGGGCTCCGATTTTGGCAAACTCAGTTGCGTTAGAATCGTATCGGAGCCCTCTATCCGATGACCTAGGGGTAGGCCTCCGGATCGGATTTTGGCAGAAAGTCAACTTTTGGCTTCGCCCAAGTTTGACCGCCCGCAGAACCTTCATCCGGACTCCGATTCCTGCAAACTCAGTTGCGTTGGAACCGTGTCGGGATTCTATATCCAATGATATAAAGCAAGGTGGCCAAATATCACTTAATCAAAAAGTCAACTTTTTGTCCCCTCGGGGTTTGACTTTTTGCCAGGGTTTTCATTTTCAGCAACTCCAGGGGTGCAAAAATAACGTGCTTACACTTATTTTATTTCTAAAATTGCTTGTAATTCATAAATTCAACCGTAATACAAATAAATAGAAATTATGTTGTTTACTTTGTTTTCACCACAAATAATCCAAAATTTATTTTCATATTCTAAATTATGATCACATATTTCATAAGAATCTCAAGAAAATTGGAAAAACAAACTGAACAATCATAACCAAGCAAGAAACTATACATTAGAGCGAAAAAAACACACATAATCAGCTAAAAATTAATATATCTTCTATCGTTCTATTTCATCATTCAACTACATCAATCCACAATCAAATCAAGACAATCCACACTTCTAGGAGATAGAAAACCTTCTTGTTACCTGAAATTGATAACATGAATAATTAAAGAAATAGAAGTATGCAACCAAACTTGAAAGAAATTCAGGGTTATTTATCCAAAGCAGTATTTTCGAACAACTAAGAATCATCCTCACCTGTACACCGCCAGAACAGGACATATAAGGCACATACATTTGGATAGGATTTGATCACACAGAGAGATGCGGAGAGAGGGAGGAAGGGAGGCACTTTAAATAGGATAAGATAGCGACAGAGAAGCATACCTCTTTAAAGAAGAACCTTGCTTTCGATCGGCTACTGATCTTGGTTGTAAAACCCAGCAATGATAAATATTGTGCTTGTAGAGGCCTTTAACAGCAACAAAATGCCCTTATCTTGGTTCTTTGATAGGCGACAGATCAGTGGCGTTTCGGCGGCAGGTAGGGTTCAGAGCTAAAATCAAAGTGAAGCAAGAGAGAGAAGGTTCAGATCAAACCTCAACAGGGAAGCATAAATCTCACGAACAAGGAAGACCAAATGCGAAATCAAGGTGGGAAGATGAAGCCAAAATGAAAATGAAACCTCAAACAAAAATCTCAAGGAAGCAGAAATCTCATGAACAGGGAGCAGAAATCTGAATGATTTTTCTGATCCACAGGAAGCAGAAATCTCACAGGAAGCAGAAATCTCATGAACAGGGAAGACCAAATGCAAAATCGAGGTGGGAATATGCCAAGATGAAAACAAAACCTCAAATGAAACCCAAATGTTCAGACGAAACCCAAATGTTCGTTTGTTGGTGTTTGGCTGTGCCTTCAGTTGGTGTTTGGCTGTGCGTGTAGGTTGGCTAACACTTTCCACGTGTCAGGATTGAAGCTGGGGTCTACACAAGTGATCCAGATATAGGATCCACAGGAAGCGATTTGTGCCTTTGGAAGATGACTTGCGGTATTTATGGACTTCACTGGATCATAATTGGGTTACTTTGGATGTGTTTGTTTCTTTCACTGAAAATTGGGGGAAAGAAAATATTTTTCGGGAATTTAAGATTTTCTTGTTGTTTGTTTCAGTAGAAAATTATAAACGAGGGAAAATGTTTTTAGAATCAATGAAAAAATCGGGGAAAATAACTTCCGCTGAGATTTGGCTGAAGCTATTTTTCTTTTCTTTTTGAGAGTAAACCCGACGATTTCGTCTTCTTCCTCCTTGTTGCTCTGTTCCAGCCCTAATTTCACTCCGATTTGAAAAATTGAGAAGGGAAAAGCCGGCACGAGGGGTTGGGTTGGCGTATCGATTAGAGGCTGCATATGGGAGTGGAGCTCTCATTGATGGCTTTTGTCGCTGGTTCCAACGTCGCTCCTAGATCGTTTCTAATAAAAGCAATAAACTAAACAACAATCATCTGTCTCGAAGGGAACAGGATGGAGGAACATCGATGGGAGTGGTAACAGTAGCAGAGGAAGATTGAAGAGGACAAGGAGATAATTGGTAATTCCTCACAGATGGCTTTACTTGATTTGATGCTCCGGAGCAAAGATTTGGCTGAGAGAAGCTAGGATGATCTCCAAGTTGATTGAGGATCTCAAGAAAGAAATCACATAACTTGTTGCAAACAAGCACGAGATAGAGCCAAAGAAGTATTTGGATGGATTATGTACGTGCTATGTTCAAGGAGGAATAGCTGATTCATGCCTGCTGTAAGACACTGATTTTTGGTGAGTTATTTATTTATTTAGTTATTTATTTTGATATATAAACTGTGTTTATCAGGTGATTTTTGTGGTTTGAGGGCTTAGCCCATACTCGTATGTACAGGCGTTATATAGCCGTTTTTTCTGAAAAATTATATTATTATTATTATTAATAAAATATATATATATATATATATATAGCTTGGGCACTTGTTAACCTAAGTGGCCGGAACATGTAGGGTTTTTCAGTGGCCCAGCGTGCATGGGATCAAGGAAATGGGAGAGTGATTGAGCGGCGTATGCATCAAGGTAAGTATACTAAAAAGGGAAAGTAGGGTTTTGGGGTTTATGAGAATACGCGTACCATACTTACGGAAATATTTTCGTTAGTCTGGATATCAGGAGAACTGAGCGATTTCGGCTGGAGTGGCGATTAGGGTTCTGCTCGTGAAGAACAAGTATCGCAAGGGCTAAGGGAAGGATTTTGGAGTTGGAGTCCAGTGGGTTATTTCTCTCTGCTCGAGAAGATTTGTTTGGATAGATTTTTCATTCGCGTGCGTGGCCGGAGTAGTGATCGGCCGAGGTTTTACTATTCTGGAATAAGCGCATTCGAGGTGAGTAGCACTGATTTACAACTGGGGTTTTGTATTCTATGTTTTCGCGAGATTATTCTGATGCATGGTTGTATTTTAAATGATCTCTGAGTTTTTTTCTAGTTTTCTGGAATCACATGAAACAGAGTCGGAGACTGAAATTTATCTTGAAATTAAATGTATTTAGATTAAATCCAAAAGTGATTGGGAAGTCTTCTGGGAGTATTAGGAGGGTATTGGAGCAATAACAGACCGAAACAAACCAGCCAGAGTTGGAGATCTCGAATATACAGAGAACTGAAAATCGCAGTAGGTATCTGCGAACCTGGCGCCCACTTGCGTTCACCTAGGAGGTAGGCGCCTAGTTAAAATTATTCTTACCGCCGAGCTGGCGCTCAGCTCGCGCGCACTCGAAAACCCGGCGCTCAGCTCGCGCGAACCCCGCGCTCAGCTTGCGCCTATCTCGCGCTCACTTAGCGTCGAGTGAGCGCAAGGTACATTTTACCCTGTTTTTCTTACCGCCGACCGACGTTCACTTGGCGCCCACTTCAGGAAGTGAGCGCATACCCTATTATACTTACTGAAATGGAAATCTTGATTTAACCAAGAGTAATTGGGTGTCTTAAGGGTTAAACCACTTCACTATTCACTTGTTTGGGAACTTTGGAATCTACTTTGCCTATGAAATTATTAGAGGAAAATTTAGTGAACTTCTTAAAAGCTTCCAAGTTGAGTTTAGGTTATTTATGAGTGTTGTGCCGGATACCAAACCACTAAGAGTTACCAGTTACATTTCCTCTGTTTTATACACTGTTTTGATTGAGGAGTTATTCTATTCTGGTTTCACTTGTTTGGAAACTTTAAATGTATTGTAAAGATTTCCTTGGTATGAATGAATTGAGTTTTGTTTCCAAATGGCATGTGTTATGGAAATGAGAAAATGCTGAAAGTACTTGAGGTACTGCTTGGTCCAGAGGGACAGGTGATGAACTGTGATGGGTTTTACATGATGTGGAATGAATGGTTTTACTTTGATATTGGAATTGAGATTATACGATGTTTTACTGTTTTGGTCTAGCTTGTCCTGGATCCAGATGTTTAAGCTTAGTAATGTGATGTTATTGTTGGTTGTTGGAATTGCATGGCCTTGTGTGTTGCCACGACCGGTGTAGAGCAGCCAGAAACCCTGAGTAGGCCTGGTTGTCAATGTAGAAACCCGGGGAGTAGGCCTGCATTGGATGACGAAACCCTGAGTAGGCCGTCATTTCAGAGTTTCCGAAACCCTGAGTAGGCTGGAACTGTGTACATGGAGGTGTGGAGTGTCTACTTGGCATGTTTAATTTATCAACTAAACGATAGTCATGACATTGACCAATCGATGTGTTGCCGTACTTAATTGAGATGTGATTTGTTTGATTAGAACCAGTTTTGATTTCAACTTGGGAATTGACGTTGGTTGTTTAACCGTATTGAGTGTTTGTCGATGCATAATTTAAATTGTGGTCAACTATTTCTGCATGCATGTGCTACTCGCTGAGATATTCGTATCTCACTTCGTTGTTTTGTTTTGTTTGTTTTTCAGATACTCGTGGTGAGGCGATTACTGGGGTAGATCCTGCTGAGGCTTATAGGGAGGAGGATTACTATCACCTTCCTTAGACTTGTAGGTTATCTTGTTCTGAATTTGAGAACTTTGAATAATTGAGATGTGTTAAAGTTAATTGGGGTTGAACCATATGATTCTAGTTCAGTTTTAAATGTTACAATTTTGGATAAATGAAATTGTGCACTCTGTCAGGTTATAGCTAGATGATTATCCAGCGATCAAAATTGATAAGCGATCCTTGCCTAACCTCCGTGAGACGTGTTATATCTTTATTGAACAACACGGATCCGGGGCGTTACACCTGCAGTTCTCCTTCTTTTTTAGTTTCTAAAAATGAATAGAAACTTCTACAAAGCTTGAAAAATTTCTTTAAATTTGTCTTGAATCTTTTTTTTAAAGTCTTTAGTAGTAAATTCCAATCTTTTTAGAATCTTTAGTGACTAAAACTGTAACATCCTAGAAAATTTATAGGGATATTTTAGTCTTTTCCTAAATAATATAATTAATTATTAAACCCCTAATAGGCTTAAAATATTAATTAGAATTAAATTAGGTTTAATTTGAATCTAGATATATAGTTTTATCATGATTAAGTGAGAAAAGGGTATTTTAGTAATAATATATTTTAGGGAGTCATAATTTAGTGAATAGATTAAGTAAAAGTGAAATTAGCTGTTATTTAAATTATTAAATAAAATAATTACGAAAATTAGATTTTAAATAGCCACTTGGAATTTCAATAGAATTAGGATAATTTATGAGTTCTAATTTAAGGCGTAAAATAGTAATTCTGTAAATTATAATTAAAACAACTAAATAGATTGAGTGGGTTAGCCACTTTATTAAAATAAAAAGGGTGAACCTAACCTAACCTAACCCAAGTTCTCTACGAATTTGGGGTGTGATTGTAATTAAACATGTTAAAACCCTAGTATAAATACAAGTTTTAGATTAGCATTATGATCTTTTGTTATGCTCTACCTTGATTTGGATGTGTGGTTTTGTGGAAAAACCCTAGAGAGTGCTGGACAGCTAATTCAAGAGGAGAAAAGAAGTAGATTTCAGGATTAAATTAAGAAGGAATCGACAACAAAAGGATCTAAGGTGTTGAGGTAGGTTGATCTACAATTTTCAAGTCGTTTGTATAACCCTAACTAAGGAAATCCATGCCAAATATATATCTGAAATTTCTGGGCGTTTGGGATAATTCAAATAGTGATTTTGTAATGCATAGATGAAGAAATCATGATTTACATGGTGTTTTATTGATTAATCACATACTTGAATGAAAATCTAGAAACTTTGCATGGAAAAGATGAAAATTTGATTTTATTGTTTAAACTTTATATTTTTTTGATGGGTTTTGCTTCTAATATGTTTAGAACATGTTGTTCGGTTGTTTGAAAGGGTACTTGATTGTTTGTTTTAAAATATAAAATTCAGATATGAATTCGAGAACTAGAACTTTAGGGTTTCATTGGGAAGATGGTCAAACGTTGATTTAATGATTCATGATTTATTGGTTTCTGATAATTCTTTAAATTGTTATATTATATTGATTGAAAATTTATTTGAGTATGTGTATGGTTGTTGATGAAAACCATGTGTGACCTATGATTAAATCTGCATATATGTTCTACTTGCACTCCCATGCATTAATATTGCATATTTGACACTGTTTTAGAACGGGTGAGGTGTGAGGGTTTACCAAAATCACCAAAAGACCTGGTTCATAACCTTACAAACACAAGCAATTATAAAGGAGCAGGGGGGGGGGGGGGGAAGTTCTTTATAATTTGCAACTCTAAGATACTTCATGAGGCGAAGATGAATGTCTGTAGAGGTTGTGCACACACTTTCTCACTGCATACATTACATACATAATTGTTTGAGCATGATTTGTGGATTTTGGAGTGTTTCTTTCATATAAAGTCCATAGGAATCCATATACTTGACCACATATAGTGATATTAGGAGGCTTTCATGTATTGCATTCGTCATTGCTTTTATATTTTGATTTCTAATTTTTCATGATACACTTGTTTCTTTTATTCATATTTTTATATTTAGGGTATATTTCTACGGTTTGAGTTCTCCATGGGACTTGCTCTGTAGAGGTGACACCTATTGGGCTATTTGCTCATTCCCTACTATTTTTACAGGTGTGTATGATGCAGCTTTTGAGGACCAGGAACATGCTTAGGATATGGACATGATTCGGCGTGGCCGACTTAGAGTAGTAAAATATAGGGATTTTATTTTATATTATGAGCTAGTAGCATAGGGTTTACTGTGTTTCTTTACTATTGAAATTTTCTATTAGTAGGATGTTTATTTTATGGCGTATTCTAATATTTTATTGGTTAATGCATATTGGATTTATTCGTCTTATCTGTGCAAGATCTTGGTATTTCATTTATTTCTTTGAAATTTATTGTACGGATGTATTATACATCGAGCACATGAGAGTTGAGAATCTGCTTGGGTTTTCACACGTGGGGTGTGTGGAAACTGCAGTTGCGTCCTAGTATCCTTTTTCCCCATTGACCGTATTTATTAATTATTAATATTATAGGGATATTATTCGTATAAAGTTCGGGGCGTGACAAAAACAGCGATTTGAATCAGCCCAAATATATCGTTTTAGTCAAATAGAGCTTAGGGTCTACTTTTATACATTTATTAAGTTAGCTGCCATTTTCGATATATTAAAATGTTTAGCGATAAAAATAAAATCTTAAATTTTCAAATTTCTCCTACATTTTAAATTTTCCTTTCAATCTCACCTATGGGAAAAAAAATTCCAAAAAACTTACCATGTTATTTCCAAACATCCAAAAATAGACAAAAAAGAAATTTTTTTCTCGGAAAATTTTCATTTGAATAATATTTTTCAATATTTTTTGTTGGAAAATATTTTCCGTTAAAACAAACAGAGCCTTTGTTGAACTATAATTTAAATTAGTTAAATCGGGAGATTGCGTAAACCTTAAACTTAATAGATAGTGACAGCTACTAAATGAACTTGCTAAGGACAAACTGAGACCAAAACAAACCAAAAGTGAGTTGACATCACACAACATCTATGTGTAGGCGAGGGGACCCACTAGAGGAAGGTATGTACGCCAACAATTAATCCAATCCCCCTCCCACTCTTCTATAGAAACCAGAAGTCACAATTGATGAGATTGGCTGAAATTTGGGACTAAAGAGACTCTTCAAAGAAATATAAAACCTAGGATTCCGTACTTTGACTAGATTGTTGAATGGAAAAAAATCTGAACACATGGGTGATGGTAAAATTTATTCAAGTTAAGTTGAAAATAACAGAATGACAAATTAACTAAGAAAATTCAATTGTTGTCATTTTGAAGCCAAATATTAATCCAGATCAAAATTTTTTTATATATATAATGTGATAACCTAGAAATTCAGATAGGGTAGTTTAGTCATTTCGTAATTAGTATAAATAATAAAATGAATAGTTAAATAATAATTAGACATGAAAACTTAGTCAAACTTAATATCGGTTTAAATTGAATTTATATAGTGATATTAATAGGTTACTAAATAGAAAAGGAGCACTTTAGTAACAACACTTGATTATGGATCTTAAATCGGGAAATACATGAGGTTATAGGATGATTAGGTAATATTTATATATAGGGAACAATAATAGTATGAAAATTAATTAATGCTTTATTGGGGTTTATATTGATCTATGTAAGTAGTAACCCTTTTAAAGCAATTTATTGTTGTCCAGACTTATTGTTTAGAGGTTTAATTTAATTGTTACCTGACTTCTACATTTACTTGAGCTAATGGACAAAATGGTTTTAAATTCTTGTGTACTCTGATGATACTGAATTATTATGTCTGGATATTAGTATTGTTTCGGGCCCACAAAGGGTACACCTTGGATTTGGGTTTATTTTAAATGAATAAATTGAGTTGGGGGTGCGAAAAGGCAGATGTGACCAAGGTCTGATTTTGTTTTGTTCATTTGAGCCAATATTGTAAACATTGAACCAACCCACTAATGGGTAATCTTGGTATTTAATTTTAAAAAACTTATAATAAGAGGGGCAAAATTGTTAATGAATGTTTTATCTCTTGCCACTTCATTAACAATGTTAAAGTTTTAACTGTCAAATCTCTAGAAAGGGGAGACTGTTACACACAACAAATTTCAAGGTGATAAACTGATATTTTAAAAACCTCAAGGGGGAAATGGTATTGTCTAAAACCTCAAGGAGATAAACTGTAAATATCCCTTAAGACAAAAGCTCAGATGGATTCGAGGCATTTGGTTTTGTTAGCTTAAAATTTCACTTTTATGATCAAACTCTCTCTCTCTATATTTTCCAACCGGCCTAGATGACATCCTTTGTATTTTTTCTTCTGCACTTTGAGAGAGATGATGTCATGTGGAGCATCTGATAGCTAAGAAATTTTTTTTAATTATAAATGAAATAAATTTTTTCTTGTTGAAGAAACACTAACAGATGAGATCGACCACATGGCAGCATTAATTTCTCTCAAAGTACAGAAACCAGTGCAGGAGAATTAAAGTACAAAGGATTTCATTTAGGAATTGAAACAAATTCTTAAAACCAGAAGACAAAAGACTAGGTTGGCAAGCTCAATTACGTAGTCGCACGAGGCTGGTTGGTAGATCTAGATTGGCCTGGGATCAAGCCATCATGGTTTGAGGTTGCATCAAAGGTTGGTAATCTCATATCAGTCGCAGAACACTGCAATTTAGAAGACCATGTTTTCCCTTCTTTTTCATTCTGCTAAACAATAATCTTCATGCCCATTCTCTAACTTTTACTCATTCCCCTAAAGTTTCTTCTAAAGCTTTAATTCCTGATCAGTTTATCTAGACTGAGCGACCAGTGGAATTAGTTCAGGTTCGGACCAATCCACTTTCTTGGCCCTAAAGAATCAGTTTCAGAAACATTACCCTGTTCTCATTGGATCCTCTCCATCTCATCTTTCCAAGTGTCCAGAAATCTAGCTTCAAGGTTGCTGAACACTAGTGTAATTTGAGCAATGGGTTCCAGACTTTTATTAAAAAATTATAAGTGGGATCCAACTTGGCTTCACCATCTCATGTTAATATTTCACACATTCTGTTATAGCATAGCATGCATTACATGTGACCGGGTCCTATAATGTTCCACTTTTAAAGGGCGACACAATTATAAAGATAAAAGCACAGCACCACTAGAAGGCCGGCTACATATAAAATCAACACAAAGAAACCTTTCGGAAGAACAGCTTTGAACGTTACACTTGGTATTATTTTTAGTTAAACTAAAGCATGGAATCCAATAGCTTTATGTCACTGGTTTATACGGTTGTGCACTTGTCAACTGATATGACTTCCAAGCAGATTATGATATGGAGATGAGACAGGAAGATCTAATCTTGGGTTTCTATTGAATGAGCAGCTGATATGACTAAGATTCTCTCGGCTCCAAAGCTACGGGTGGGAGTGGAGGGCTGTCTTTTCATGGGATTCTTATATATGACTAGGAAAAGAAAAGCTGCTGTTAAATTCCTTAAAATATAGTTTTTGTCATAAAACAAACAGCAAAGCATGGATGCCAAGTTATATTATAAACGAAGAGGAATGTGAGAAAAAGCAAGCCAAGATGAGCAGACCATTGGCGGGTTAGGGATGGGAAGCACATGAAAAAGCAATGACATGCTGACTAGATCATGAAGTGATCCATGTAAAAGAGAGAGAGATAGAGAGAGGAGTGGATCCAAGGCTATATAAGGCTCTTTCACTTTTAATGGAGAGAGTAAGTAGTGTTTCAGAACTTGGAAGAGAGAGTGTTGCAACAACCTCGAAGCTAGTCCAAACTAGTGGGAGGTTGTCTGCAGAGAAGCAGAAAGGCAAACAGAAGAAATGGCCCGAGGCAAGGTGCAGATTAAGAGGATTGAGAACCCTGTGCACAGGCAGGTTACCTTCTGCAAGCGCCGAGCTGGTCTTCTAAAGAAGGCCAAGGAGCTTTCTGTACTTTGTGATGCTGATATTGGGATTATCGTTTTCTCTTCTAATGGAAAACTCTATGAACTCGCCACCAAAGGGTATCTCCCTCCCTCCCTCTCTCTTGCTGTCTCTCGGCTTCTCAATTCTCATTGATATTTGTTTTGACTCATGTAAGAACCATGGAAGAAATTATTGGAAGGTACATGAAGTCGTCACAAGAAGTTGGGATTGAAGTTCAATCGAAGCCAGAAATGGTATATATATTTTTATATCTTCAGAATATATTAATCTTGTAGCTGTCTCTCTTCTATATACACACATATGAAACTTGCTTCTATTTAAGAGAGATAACATGTGATTTAATGGGGAAATTATGAATAGTGGATCTGATCGATTCACATCCCCTATAGCAAATTCTGTATACACCCCTCACATTTAGTAGGGGGCCCACCATACATTTGAGGGCCCCACCATTTATTTGGGGGTCCCACCATTCATTTGTGAGGGGCTGTCTACAGCATGCGCTGAACACGATGCCCCTCCGGATCCGACAATCTCATTTAATTTATGTACTTCCTTTTGTTGCTTCCGCTTTTTTTTGTTTGGTTTTTCTTTTGTGGCTTTCGTGAACCCAACTGAAATAAATGATTCTTAATTTCTTTTATCAAAATTTGAAAATGTTTATTTATTTATTTATTACAATTACTTGCTAATGTAAGAACTAGTTATTGGGTATGGTCAAAGACCTTCATGGGTTTCGCAATACAGGATTCAATCTGATCAAAATCTTATTTGATATAACTCCATTCTAATTAACAAATATATGTAGCTCCTTTTCTATTCTCAAACATTAATTTATTTAGAAACAATGGTGAACATTTGACCAAATGCAATTACATAATTGGATATATTTACCGAATTTGAAATTTAACGCTCGCATCAACAACACTAAAATAAACGACATGTAAAGAAACTAAAATTGCTGTAATGAAATATTCATTACTGCAAGCATGCACTTCTTTGATTTTAAGCTTCTGGGACTGTGTTTTCCGAGAAGGCGCTGAGAAAATTAATCCAAAAATCATTGTCCTCTTCATCTTCGTCCACTCTCATCTGGCCCCACAGAATTCGAGAACCGTCAACAATGTCTTCATTTCTCGCAAATCGGCCCCTGATGCGAGGCCTGCTATCTGCCAATGTCTTCGTACAGGCATACTGGTTCAAGAAGACAGATAATTAATTAAAGCCGGAAATATCTTCCCAACAAAATTTACATGAATTCAATCGAACCCTTTAAGCTTTTTCTTATAATCATCAGTAGTAATGTCTACTGTATATATAACTGCAAGAATTTACCAGCTCTAATGGCTGCTGCCGATGGTAATAAACAGTGAGTTAGACCAAACTACAAAAATTTACAGAAATGCCCTTGAGACTGTTTTGGTCATAACTTTGTTGTTTGAATTTTGATTCGTGAAAAATCAGTGGTGTTGGAACCGTCTCAGAGTCTATTTTTTGGCCCTTAGTTTTATCCTGTTTTAGTGTTTTTACTGTGTTTTGTACTCTAATTTGTGCAAAATTTTGGTGCTTACAGGTATAGTAAAATTTATTTCAATGTTAAATGTCGATATTGAATTATTAATCATGATGAAAATAAATATTGTCAATAAGAAATCGGCTACTTTATAGTTATGAAGAAAGTGCACCTTTTTATTCATAACATGATAAAAAGATTAGTGCATTGGTTTTGCTCCTTTTCTATTTGTCTATTTTTTATTTAGATTTTATTAAAGCAATATTCTTGAATATAAATGTATTCGAATACTAATGAAAATTGTCTTTATGTCATCTCCAATAGGAAGCAAAAGAGGAGATAAATACATTGAAGAAAGAAATTCAATTGCTACAAAAGGGCCTCAGGTATTTAAGATATGCTTCTATAAATAGTCAATATAATTTATTACCAGAAACTACAATTTCTATTGATATAATTTTTTTTCATAAAATTAGTATTAGAAAACCATAAAAAGACACCAATTAAATATTCCTTCAATTTAAATTAATAAAGGTAATTCATGTTTTATGTCAAAGTATTCTAGAATGTCTTTGTTTTCATATATGTAAAAATTTGCTGAGCATTGCAGTAGAATTTGGCGTATAATATGCTTGCATACATTCTCATATATGTTTTCTTAAATATACTAACTTGTTTCCTACATTTCTTCCTTCTCAAGAGATCATGAAATCATGGCCCCTAGATTGCTAATGTGTGGGCTTACTAAAACTCTACTTGAGTTTAGGGTTGAATCTTTGAACCCTTGGTGCTAAGTCATAATGAGTAACAAAATAACTTGTATGATTGATTTTGTGGTCATCCAGTTTGTTAGAATTAATCACAAACAACTAAAGAAGTGTGCTATTTATATTTTTGTTGCTGAAATTAATGAATAATTACATACAATCAAACACTAATTGAAAAATCACAATGAATTGGTTTTTCTGATCTCTTATCACCTTCGAGACTCCTAGATTCCTTCTTTTTGGAACTCTAGATTATCCAACCCTCTAGCAATCAAACCTTCTTCATCCCTTCAAACAATTAAAGCTATATGCCACTTATTCAAATAGTCAAGAACTCAAAAGCTTTTTTAGTTATTCCTTCTATGCCTTCGATCGGTGGAGAGAATATTTTTAAGGGTTTCAATCTATTAAGCTTGAATGCTTTACAATCCTCTGCTCCTGCTAGTTAGGTCAAAAGTAATTTTTTGCAATTTTGCACCAAACCCGAAGATCACAATTTTATCCTTTGAATTTGATAAGCATACATCATGACCGTATTGGTTTTTTTGCGTTGAACTCGTTTTGACACTCAATCACTTTAGCAAAAGATTCTAAGCAAATTGGGTTTTTAATGTGACCTCAATTTTTGAGCCCATTCCTTACCACATCTTTCTTGTACATTTTCAAGGGGTGTAAAATATGGTGCTTACAGATAGACTATAGGCATGAAATGGTTTATAATTTTTTTGTCAACTTGAACTATGTCCACTCCCTTAAGGACCTTCGCAAGGTTAGACGAATTCCATTAAATACATGCCTTTACATGTTCACCTAAAACACTTACAACCCATGTTTTATTGATTCAATGGTTTTCACAAGCTTTTACTTTGGTCCCACTAGATTGCTTTTCTTAAAGAGACATTATGTCAAAGAATCCACTCTCACAAGAACATTCATTTATGTGGCTAATGACATACCAATCCAAGAAATGCATCACTTGACTCTTTTGAGATCAAAGGTTCTAACCAAAACTTCAAGAACATTCATGTGTGATATAATAAGATAAGATTTTAGCTCTTTATATTGTTGAATATGTTTCAATGTCAATTAGGTTGATGCCAGTACAAGGTAAGGAGAAAGATCTAGGTTGGAAAAGGGATTAAATAAAATTCAATGTTAACCTAAGGTATCTATGCGCATGCATTTGCATGCACAAGGATAGAAAGGGAGAGAGTCACCACTACCTATTGAGTTAATAGAGCTATAGGCAATCACCTAGAAAAAATGGTATGCACCGAAGTCTGGTTTGGGTGACCCAATTGTAGTCTTGGAAAGTCCGTGAAGCCCTAGACCACCTCATCAAAGGTAGGTTCCATTTAATTAATTTGACCATGATTTGACACTTGTGAGGATTATGGGCTTCTAAAGTATAGCCCAAGATCTAAGTTTGACCTATGTCTAAAAGACTCCATTTTTGGGTTCTGGGGCCATGGCTCAATGTGCAGCCCATTTGTGGGTGTAGGGCCACAAATCCAATTCCTAGTTCACTACCATGGGCCTGTGTTTCGAACATGCACAAGTGGGTCAAGGAATTGGGCCAATTTGGGCCCTTTTTTTTTGAATTATTCTGTCAAGTTTGGCCACTGTGATTTAGTGTCTACCTATTCTTTTATCCGTTCCATGGTAGTAGCCACAGGGTCCTTTTCATCTCTGCAGCTTTCTGGCTTTTTTGGACACATCCAGGGAACCTAGGATATGGGCCCTAACACGCCATTGCCATGTGGCACTATAATATTTTACCAAGTGGCTCATAAGGCTTCACCACATGTCACTTGATGATCTTTCTCTCTCCTTTCAGGATTGTCTCACATGACACTTTCTGGTTGGCCAAACTTTAAATGCTCATAACTTACTCGTTTTAAATTCGATTTGAAGAAATTTCTACCACTGGATTCCATTTTCCCAGCTTTATTTTTGGACTTAAAATTTGTAAGAAATGAGACTTTTAAAAGTGCCTTATTCCTTTAAGCTTCTTTTGGCTTCAGTTTAATGTTTTTGCTGCATGCGAGTTTTTGGCACTTTAGGGGCACAAAATTAGGGTGCTGACAGTATATAGCGTGTGTCTCAATCAATATACTTTAAATGCTCTAAAGTAATCTTTAATTTTTCGTTTTGGAGGATAAATGTAATCCCCATTAAGTGAAACAAATATTGTACAAAATAGCTTAAACCATGAGCAAGTTATAAAACCTCACAAATACAAAGCATATTCTCAAGAAGAATCTTCAATGTATAAACTTAGAAAGATAGATACTGTCAAATATCTATCATGTTGCTTTCTGTCTCTATCAAAACAATCCAGGGCTAGCCATAGAGACTACTAATTAAGAGTGACTATAATGGTTTTTTGTGATACCCTAACTAAATTTAATTAATTTTGAACCAGAGCATAGAGTTCTTAAGGGTGATAGCTCCACCTTTGTTGCAATTACAAAGTCTATTTTATATGACAACAAAAATTAGCTTGATAGAATAAGTTCGAGAGATCTATAATATCATAAATTAGCTTGATTGAATTTTTTCCCATTTTCTCTCATGATTTTGATTTATTCAAATTTTATGTCTCAGTGCTAATGCCTCCCAGGGCACAAAACAAAATTTTAGTGGCACATGCCACAATTTCGCTGATTCATCGGAAAAGCTAAAAACCAATGAATTCATTCGTTAAAATTAGTTTTTATGTTTCTTAATACAAAAATAGCATATTAATGCAATACCAATGTATAATACAATATTATATTCATTTATATATACAAAATACGTAATAGTATATGTAAAAAGATATTTAAATCACAGGATTTTAACACTAGTTATTAGTCATACACTCGTATGATCATTGTCGTTGCTTCATAAGGTCATAGTTATACAAATACAATAAAGGAATAGTCAAATAGAATATGAAAAATATAAAGCAAAACAAAAAATAGCATTCAAATGATGGCAACTAAGAAATTATGAACAATGACGCAATAATACAATAAATACGATGCTAGTGAATTTGGTGATGAATTGATGACAGTGCCTACCAATACTAGAAGGAGTATCGAGGATCGAACCCTACTCTCTCACTATTAAAATGGCAGAAACACTTCCATCCCATCCAATATCTATATTCCATCTAGTATAATCTAACATAATCCTCAGACTCTTCCAGAGTCATTTGTCTCATTATACCAATTGGTGGAAAATTGGGATAGTAAAAATTAACAACTAATATATCTAGCTCTACCTCTGGCTCTGGGTTTGGCTTTGTCTTTGGCTTTGGAGGTCATGGAGGAGAAAGATAACCAACATAGCCATATAGGGGGGCTACTACTCCACTTGATGTAGCATAAAAACCATAAAAATAAGGGTTTACTAGAAAGAACCCACAAGTATCGAATGTTTGCATGTGCGGTCCTAGATTTCCGTATGAATGTAGCTACTGCTATCAAATGAGTCTACTGGGCGAGACTAATAAAAATAAATGTATGGATAGTTTCCTTGGCCTTGCTATGGATAATGCCTCTATAAGAATTATATGATCCAACATCTATGATCCAAAATTCTGTTCTATGAAGGACGAGTTATCATGTATAGAAGTATGTTGCCTTTCCTTACTTTTCCCCCTCCTTTGAAAAGTAAGGTAAACTTGGAGGAAGTATCATTCTTTAATTTAGTTGAAATATTTAAATGATAGTTGGCTAGTCTCATCGTACACATAAAAATAGAAAGCCAAGACATTATCCTTTATCTGATTCTTTTATTATGCAATGAAACGTTACCAGAATGATTTCCCTAATTCATTAGATCCATACATTTCTTGAGCTTTTGCATAACATAAAAGTAACTTAACTATATTCTTACTTAAAATAAACCTTCATGGCATTACATTTTTGTAGGATGTAGGGGGGAATATTTGACAGTTATGGATACAATCATAATCCAATTAAATTTGAAATAAAATTACCATTTTATTTACTTTCAGGCATATTCATGGTGGCGATGTAGGAAATCTGACGTTGGATGAGTTAAATGAACTAGAAAAATATCTTGAAATTTGGATATATCATATCCGCTCAACAAAGGTATTGGATAAATAATTTAAGTTCAATATTTAGCAATTTAATTTTGTTTATTTTACTCTTAAGTTCAATATATCAATAATTTACTGTGCTCTAACTTTTTTAATTGCAGATGGATATCATGTTTCATGAGATTGAACTATTGAAGAATAAGGTGAGTGTATGCAATTGATTTATGTTTATGTATGGACCTTTGTGAAATATCACAATGTGATTGCACATGCAGATGTGTTCTTGTAGCTATACCAATGAGTTCCTCAACTCAAATTGATTTAAGGGTAACAAAGGAATGATTATTTTCACTAAATGGAAGATAATGTGTATGCTTGTCATATAACACACACACACACATTTAAGTATAGTTATACAGTTGTACTAACGAAATGTATATTTTGGTCTTGAAGGAAGAAATACTGAAATCAGCTAACGAGGTTCTTCATGGAAAGGTAATCTAGTAACAAGATGACTCGATTTTAGATTACATTATATGTATTAATTTATAGTCATAAACTAATATACATTTATTTTGTACAGGTAGAGGAACAAAATTGGTTCACTGACATAGAGCAGTTGATAGAAGGAATACAACATCCACTAACCATACAAAATGAAATATTCAACTTTTAAAGTTCCTTAGAATATAAAACTTAGTAGATTGTGGTGATGACTATAAAACTTCTTTTGTTCATCATATCTATTTGTGTGAGGTTGTGGTGTATAATTACAATGAGTGCTTTCGTTATTGCTCTTAGTTTTATTGAGGATGATGGCTGCAACGATGACAAGTTAAGTGGCCTAATAGCAATGGGCACTGAATATTTTTAATGCTTATATTGCAATAAAATAAAATCAAGTATATTGTTGCCACATTTTAGATTTGGTAAAATCTCTAGCTGTTTTATGTGTTTAACACATGCATATCTTCATGTTTGTTTTCTTAAAATGGTGAATTACAAAGCATCCTTTATGCTAAGCAATTTCAAAGGAACTAGGGTTACTTAGTTGTACTTCTAAATCTGAATTCTTCTTCTTATATATATATATATATATTTCTTTTGTTGTTATGGCTTTGTGAGGACAAGTAGTATTGGGAATCTATAACGATCCTAATTGTTAAGAGCTTGAAAAAATAAGTCTTGACAAGTCCTGGGGAATTTGGAACAATGGTTAGACATATAACATCAAAGTAGGCATCACATAATGGGTTAGAATTGTGAAGTACCTATATGAATATATGAGTTTTATGAATATATGCATGGCATGGTGCTAAAACATTTAATGCTAATATATTAGCGATAAATCATTTACTACTAACATATGAGTAAAGCTGTCAAAAAGGAAAGGGATACCATCGAGTTAGTGCCAATAGAGTATGCTGGCATAAATTTTGGTTAGGGAAGTGTTGTGGATTGTTAGGCTGTTGAATGTTAAGTACTTAACCAAGTCTCCATAAGTCTTGGGGCTATTGGAACAATGGTTAGGCAAATAACAAGAGCCCATTTCCCAGTCTACTCCATATATTATTGTGAAAACCAGACGGTGTTATATTGAACTTGCTCCATTTTCAAAATCGCTAATTTATTCTACATCCTCGAGAAGTTTTGTAAACATTAATTTTGACTACCAAACTTTAGCTTTTGATATGAAAAAAATCAATAGATCCCAAAATTAATTAGTTTATCAATAATTTCCAAATGTTCTTATGATAGGTTTACTCTCCATAATATTAGAATTCATGTTTTCTTGATCTCAAATTTCTACAGAGGAGGAATTGTTTCAACAATGCTCTTTAGAAATCTTCGATGATCATCAGTTACCTTCAATATTAAGTCTATCATAGGGATTTAATCATTGCTTAAGCAACAATAACCCTTATATAAACCTAGTTTATCTTCATTATATGTAGAACCTGCTCTTCTTGTTGAAATATTGTAAAATTTTTCATGAGATCATGCAGGACGGAAAACATTTGTGGGAGCCCCCTCTTATTACAAAAATTAAAATAACATAGAAAAATAGTAAAATAAAAAGAGCACTAAGTGAAGCATGGTACATGAATCAAACTAAAATCTAATCTGTCTATGATATGGTGACTTCAATTGTTGCTTTTGGCCCTTAAGTGATTATGCTAGGGAATAACACTCTATCCATTAAATAAGACATAAAGAATGTCAATAGTTCCTCTTCAAGTGCCCTAAATCATTACAACTATAGAATTGTATGTTCTTCAACATTTATTGTGCCAATATAAATAATATATGAGTAAACAATGGAATATAATTCCTTTGCTTATTTCATGCCTAGAGAGGAAACGGCTAGTGTACAATTGATACCCATATGCTTTCTTCTCTACTAATATCTAGTCCAATGCTATTCTGTTGCACCATGCTCAATAATATGGATGTAATTGACTAGATCAATAAATATTGTCAATCTACTGTACTATTGTAGATATTACAAAGAAAGATTGTTGTGTACAAATGAATTTTTGATTATAGAAAACACTTGTACACTGCTTTATCTCACAAGTATAGAACATAATTTTCACACTCGCACAAAGTATGTCTAGCTAGATTTTGTGCTCTCTTTTATTGCTAGAGATTGGTTTAGCTGCCATGTTGCCTAAGACTTGTTGAACATTAGCCAGATGGGGTTCATGTAATTTTCAAATGAGTTAGAACTGATAGTATCTATTTTACATAAGCCATATGCATAAGAAATGAAAAATGTAGAAAGTACAGAACACTTAAGCAAAAAGTACAATATAAGATTTGCAATAGTAAATCTCAAGATATTACTATGCTTATGTTAAGTCCATTAGCATCAAACTTATTGTTGTTAAGAAAACTATTTTTCTAAATGATGATTTTATATAATAAATATCATCATATATAAAATCGTGAAAGCAGATATATACCAAAAAACACATTTACATCAATACAATAAATGTTTTAAATTTTAGAACCTAGTGGATTTCCTCTAAATTCCAAATATATTATCTATTAATAATTTACTAAATAAATCTATAACATCTAGAAAAGCTGTCAGCATTGCTTTGAACTAAAATGGTTAGCAAGAGAAAAAATGCCTCAACTTAATAAATAAAACACACACACGCACACATCACCACACCCCCCCCCCCCCCACACACACACACACACACACACCACACACACACATATATATGCACACGTTCAAGTAATTAACAGATAATTGCTAATAAATGCAACTACATAAATTAGAAATCCAACGTTAAATCTAATTTGTCTTGTGTTCTTTCTTTATCTAGAGCAATGAAGCATAACAGCACAGATAAAATGCCTCTTTAACGTGTCTTTGTATCCTACACATTGGGATTTGAATTTCCAAGCACTCTACCTGTACACCATGGTTCTTGGGATTTCCAAACCATGGGTTGTGATTAATTAATGTAATTTATTTTAGATAATCTCAAAGAGCTCTATAAATTTTATGCCTTCAATAGCAACCTAATATCTATATACCAAATAAAATTATTGTTAATGCTATAACTATATCTAAGTTCGTATTCTCAATTCTATTTCCTACTGATTTCTTAGGTTGTTTAAAAAATCTTTAGCCCTTGTTGAATCTAAACATGAAGACTTTCACATGGCAATTTTGGCAAGTTCAATAAGTAAATTATTAGTATGCAAACTATTGTAGGTAGAAACCTTAGTATTGCATCCTTGGGAAACCTTGGAATTGGATTAAATTGGCTTTGGACTTAAGAGGAAAACCTTTTGACTTAATAAAACTAGTTTAATAGTTTTTGCTGCATCCTTTGACTCATCGAAGGAGCTTCAACGAAGCTCATAGAAACTACCAGTTTGTAATTACGTGCCTTCTTCGTTAGACTCTTTGACTAAGTCGAAGAGGTTTTGGCAAATTTGTTCAAAAGGGAAGTTCTATGTTGATTCAAAGGAACTTTTCTTTAGTAGGTCCCCTCAATTATCAAAGGATCCTTCGACAAATTTTCTCAAATGGGAGGTTCTAAATAGAGTTGAAAGCCTTGTCATTTATAGATCTCCTCAAATATCTGATAGGACTTTAGCAGGTCTTCTTAGTAGGAGATTGTAAGATTTTAAAGGCTCATATGTCTCGACTAGTCAAAATAGTTGTTTGAATTATTGAAGCATGTTTGGGATAGTCAAAGCTTATCTTCGAAGTGCTAAAATAAATGACTACAAGATTGTTAGTGTAATTAAGACCCCGAATTTTGGATAATAATTAAGGCATAAATAAATAAAAAACAATAGGAGTATAAACTTTAACATGTTTATTTACTTTAACATGTATGAATATGAGAACTACACAAATAGAAATACTTCAAATCCTTACAAGTTAGTGAAAGCATAAAAATCCATTAAGACCCCAAAGTGAACAAATTTGAAGGAATAGGTGAACAAATAATTGGCATAAGCTCATTTATACAATTGACCTCTAGAAACACCTTAGAAATGATCTTAGAAAGATGTTGTAAATGGTGGAATCAAAATAAACCCATACAAAAATAATTTGGAACCAAAAGTCTCTCAAAAGCATAGTTTAGTAGAATGTGCCTGTGAGACATGGGAAAAAATCAAAATCCAATGACTTCCTCTATCATCACGCGGGATTTAAATAAAACAAAGAGTCGCCACCATTCAATTTGGGTGTGAATGGACACCAAAATATTAAATAAGCACAAAAGGCAATTTTAGGGTAAAAATAACCCTCCTAAAAAAACAACCAGAGATGGGTAAGGGGATTAAGTTATGAACAGGGGAAGGTGTTAGGCACCCCTATTCATCCACACAATGTGGTTGCCAGGTATTGTTCATGTTTTACAAAAAAGAAAAGCTTGCTATAAAAATCAGGAAAAATCACAAAAAAGACAAAATATATGGTTTTTTCATATTAATAGTCTGATTGATCCAGAACTTTCCAATATGATCATACCATTCCTAGGGTTTCATGATCAAAACAAAATTGAGATGAAATCAAATAAAATCAATTTAAAGTGAAAAATCCAAAAATCTGGCTTCAAGTCAAATTATAGAAATCTAGAAAAATATGATTTTTATAAAATATTTCAAAACTGAACTTGAATAGTCCAGGACATAGGTAAAGCCCAAATTTCACATTAAATCTGAAAATCAAAACAAAAAATACCCATGTTGATGAAGAACATCAAAAGGGGAGAATTTAGACCGTAGGGTCTTCTCTCAATAATGAAAAACGATTTAAAAACCACATCATGAAACCCTAGAGTTTACTTTCAGGTTTTTGGATCCAGATCTATCATATTGATCATGATAAATCCAAGATCTTAGCCTAAAATCACAAAAATCACGAAAACAGTGCTGTAGGTGCAAATATGTGGAAAATCCAAATTTTATAAAAAAGCGGGGATCTCATGCTATCAACATCATAGATTCATGTTATTCATTCAGATTCATCATAAAAACAATTAAAACATGATCAGGATATTCAAAGCAGCCACATCTCACAGATTTTAGCACATGGGGGTCTACCCTACGGATCCACCTGTTCTCTTTTCCCCTAGCTCTCTCTTCACGTTTTACGGCTAGAGAGGATTCTTGAGGTACTTGGAGATAGGTTTGGGTACACAAACACAATCAAAGGCTTTATTCTATAAAAAGAGAAAAACAGATATGGGGTTCTATTCTAGGGATCCACCTGTTCACCTTTCCCCTAGCTCTCTCTTCACGTTTTACGGCTAGAGAGACTCTTGAGGTACTTAAAGACAAGTTTAGGAATACTAGATACAAAAGATGGCCTTATTCTACAGCAATAGAGATGATCCTATTACATCTAGAATTGAAGACAGAAAATAAAAGGGAAAAGGGACTTACCTGGATTGAGCAAGCAAAGCAGCAGGGGTTTCTCTTCTTCTCTTGGAGCTCCTTGGACTTCAAATTTTCGTGGCCTTTTGCTTGAGGAAAGGCCCTCTATTTATAGGCAAACCCAGGGGCATGATTGGTCCAAAAGGATATATCCTGATCCTTAAGATAGAGTGAAAGACAAAGATAATGCCCATCCATAGCCAACCAAGGTGGCTTCAGCGAATAAAAGACGTAATTCGCTTATTTAAAGATATATTGGACTAAAGATAAAGCTCGGAAATCGAGAGAAGAATAAAACTCGCACGAGTCTTTAGTGACCGTAAATGAATTACGGTCCAACGGTGACCGTATTTCCAATACGGGCGCGCCTGACCGTAGAGAGATCTCGGGCGCGACCGGCCCGTGAATGCAATACGGGCAAAGCTTGCTTAGTCAATTTTTATGCATTTTTGACCTGTTTTAAGCTCTAATTACATGTTATTATTACTTTCTCATTCTGTAGTGCAATTTGGGGTGTCTACAGTGCCCAAATTCTTTGGTAAATGGAATTTTGAGATACTTCTAATGCAATCACTTCCTAAATACTTAAATCTTACTTGTATATAGGTTGGGTTTGAATAAAAACAATTCCGTAGTTGAAATTACGCCAATTTGGAAAAAAAAGAAAATCTGAGTTGGGCGTTAGACATGGCGCTCAAGCTTCCATTAAGGCGTTGGTAAAGAGTTCAAATTTGATAATGGACGTTCAGCACAGCGCTCGAGCGTCGGGTTGAGCGCTTGGCTTACTTGAGTTTGACAACTTTCGGGTTCTAAAAATTTAAATAAAACACAGGCAGGGCGCTTGGGATGGCGCTCGAGCGCGATTCCAAGCACTCGGCCAAATCACAGTTTTGCGAACGGATTTCAAATTTTCTAAGTTTTCAAAGTTTAAGCTACCAAACCTAATTTTATTCATTCTAAATTCGTACATATATCATCTAAATCATTAATAGAAACTTTCTAACTAAATAAACCACAATTTATGACCAAAATAATTCAGATCATTCAGATTCTCTAAAAAATTCTCTAAATATTCTGATTTAGATCAAACAAAAGAGTTCTATGGTTTTCACTATACATTCACTTGATAATTCATGAACAAAACCAAACAAAAAGTGCTACTTGTTAGAACTCAAATTCGAGTTCAATTCCCACCGGAATCTAAGATCTGAACTCAAACCAAAGATCACTCATTCACTTTAACTAATCTCCACAATACAACTTCAAAATACTCATAACTCTTCTAGATCTATTCTCTAGATCGTAATAGCACTCAATTCCAACAAATTCAAGTAAATATAATCAGATCTCACCTGATTTTTCTTTGAATTGGATGAATTCTTCACATCCTTCTTGGAACCATGTTTCCATGTGCTGCCATACCACAATAACACTGTACATCATCATACAATTATAACTAAAATTTGATGCATTGCCACACCACTAAAATCACCTACTCAATCCAATAACATTAAATAATAATATTATTGAAACATTCAATCATTTTATGCTATTCAACAAATAATATTTACTTAATCACTTACCTTATTAAATCACTTTCTCCACCTTTTTAATTTTTCTAAAAATTCTACCATCACTGTACTCCTTCTCTGCACAAATAAAACAATTTATTAAATTAAAATTTTTAAAATTTAATTTTTTATAATATTAAAAATTCAGGATTTTATAAGCAGCCATATTCACTTTTTCTAGTACGATTGTACATTTTGCGCTTTAAGGGCCTGTAGGGTAAGGGGCCAATCAGCTGGGAATGCCACGTGGACATTCTGTTAGAGCACATTGGTCAATGCCATGTGGTAGTCTACGATGATGACACCTGGCAAGTGTGTGTTGGCCACACGCCGATCTTCAATTATATGACGACACGTGGCGTGGTGTGTGCTTGGCATATGTTGGATGATGTGGATCAATGTTTGCATGACATGTGGCATATGTATGCCATATGGCATCACTGGCATGTCACGTGTCACCACCTGATTGGTATGGACACATCTTTCACGTGGCACACCATGTGCCTGCCATATGTGACACTCTCATACTTTGCGATGTGTCATCATAAGGATCTACCATATATGTGTATAGTCATGATCTTTCTTTCTCTCTTGCAAGGATTGTGCTACGTGGCACTTTTCAGTTGGCCATCTTTAAATGCAAATAACTTTGTCATTTCACGTTCGATTTTGACAAAATTTATATCGTTGGCTTCTATTTTTCAAGATCTATCTTTTGGACCTAAAATTTACATGGACTGGTACTTCCAAAAATGTCTTGCTTCTTTGGAGCTCTTTTGGCTCAAGCTTAGCATTTGGGACTTGTGTAGGTTTAGAGCTCTTTCAGGGGAGCAAGATTAGGGTGCTAACAAAGATGTTAATCCTTTTATAACTCAAGACATACACTGCTCTGGTTTTCAAATCAAGAATTTTTGATTAATCATTGCAACTTTTTGATTGATCGGAACTACCACTCGTCAAGTTATTCATTGTTAATTGTTGAAATTTCAATTACTCGAAATCTTATATCGTTGTTTTGCAATTAATTGAAAGGTCTTTGATTGATCGAAATACATGGATGCATGATCAACAAATGCTATTTGGCACGATTAAAGCCTGATTCAACGTTTATACGTTTGTTCGATTTCGATTAATTATACGTTCATACAATTAATCGAAGGGCAATTTTGGAACTTTGAAAAGTGCTACAATGATTTTGAAGCGCAATTATATGGGAAAAGTTGCACGTTTTTTAACATTTTACTTTTCAAAGAATGTTTTTATAAATAAATGAGAAAAGTGGGTAGTTTCCATAATCTTCCCAAAAAAGTACGACTACACATGAGAGAGGGACAGAAAGCATAAGGTAGGAAACAATTACATCTAAGTGCAGCAAAAAAATAAATAAAATAAAACAAAACAAAACTCAATATGACAGTCCCCTTTGCCTTATATTATTTGTTTAATTTTATGTGATTTGCATACCCATCATGTCTTGGTTTGGTTGTAGTCCTTAGGCCTCACTGGCCTTTTGACTTTTCTTCTTTCTCATGAAAAAAAAAGATAAAAAATATTGCCATGGAGCCTGAAGAGAGGGATATCCCTTCCTGATCCCAAAACACATGACTCATGGCTAGAGAGAAAAGGACCCAGTTAAGCCTTCCTCTTTAGTTAATATTCTTATTGACCCCACTATAAAAATCTAAATGACCAAGCGAAGTTACTGCGCGCAACTGGGTCTGGCCCCAAAGGGCCCAATAAGTTTTTGCTGGAAGCAAAATGTCTAGCTTGCCGCTTCTACACTGTGAGACAGACACGGTGCAGTAATGTTCATAGCTGCACCGTTTTGAGTCCACGGTGCAGCACGTAAAAGAAGTCCAAAAATGGAATTTTGGGCTTAATTGAATAAAAAATCAATTAAAACAGAATCAAATTAACCAAAAGGGCTGCTCAGGTAATCCTAAGCCCGAATTAGGACCTAGGTCTTAATTGAGGCCTTGCATGGACTAAGCAAAATTGGGAATAAAATAAACCTAAAAACAAAATAAAATTGGGCCAGACCCCATAAAATGAAACCTATGTTCAGCTGAAAAGCATACATGGTTGAGTAGGCAAGTGAAGTCGAATCGAACCATACGTATAGTCCAACCGGATTAAACCGAGGGAACCAACGTTAAACAGGATGAACCACAGCTTGGACAGACTTCCAAGTTCATAACCAGGTTACTTACTTGAATTTCTAAACTACAATGCAAGCCCTGGACAGATTTTAGAGGGGAAACTTGGAAGAAAATAAAATGCTAGAGTGTTTTTTTACTTCATTACAATTATGTGTTCAAAAGATTCCTATTTTCTTTCAAAAGGACTTTTCAAGGCATATTTTTTTAATACCCTTAAAAAGTTACCCTTAACTAGGGAATATTTTTGTTTTTTTTTGGGTTATATTTCTTTGCATATCTAGAAGAAATAAAAATCAAGTTTTATTTTATATTGAATTTCAGTGTCTTGATTGCATCATTCCCATGGTAGAGCAGAATCCAGTACCCTATACATTTATATATGTCTAAAAGGAAATGCATGCATTAGTTTCTTCTTATTCTTATAGCAAATTTGATTAGTCTGCGTTTTATTAGAAAAAGGCAATAAATAAATAAATAAAGAAATCCTTTAGTATGACTTGGGAGACAATAATGTTGAGAGTTTGTTATCTAGATAGTTAATTTCGTTGCCTAAAAGGGTTGTCATGACTGAAGGGCTGACTAGCTGACTTTTGTGTAATTATCAACAACTATCATGAATGCTGAATTTTAACGTAACATCATTTGCATATCATTCTAATATTCATTTCCAATCACTACGAGGGTGGGTTAACCTAACAAGATGACCATCCTTATTACCATAATCTTCATCATTGAATAAATGAAACCCAAGTCCACCACCCCAAGCACTAGACTATTTTCATCAATAATTATCACCTAACCTTTATTATTAAGAATCTACCACACTACTAGTGATGATTATTGTGATAAGTCATGATAATCTTAATTGTGTCGAAAGTTTTTGTTTCATAATTATAACCTATCACCGAAATTTCAATCAATTGGTCCACCATTTTGAAATTCAATATGAGGGTATTTAATTAAGGAAAGCATATCCTCTAGAGCGAAAATCAGGTGGTTCCAAGAAACCACCGGCTGGGATGGAGTTTGGATGTATGGGGCCCCCTCTTGGAATGGGCATTCATCCATGCATTTCACACTAGCACCACTGAATGGCACCAGGTGAAATGCTCTCTTAATTAAGTGGTACAATATGGGGGAATTCGCTGTGATGATATTTTGGCTATCTTGGATAAGCTAAATTATGATGTCCTTGTCATTGGTTGTAAATTTGATAAAGAGATAAAATGTAGTAAAACGATATGGTTTTTCTCGCCATTAAGGCCAAATCTACAAAATCAACATGCCCTTACCTTATTTGGGGCCCAAGTTGTTGTCGAGTCTCTCCTCAAACTTTCTTTTTTAAAGGATAATTAACCCTACCATCTGCTATTTTCCTTTTCATGTACTATACTTGCCTATGATCCAGGTGATTGCTCGGAGGATAAAACCTATATGCAACTACTCACATGCACCATGTGGCCCGCACTAGGAGCAACATAAAGTACATTGGTTTATATAGATATGAGTGTGACTTGCATTTTTTTACTGGGGCTGTTTAGTCAAGAATCATAATTCAATTTTGAATTCTATATTCAAGATATTTTGACTTTTTTTTTTACCTCTTATTCTGATTCTTGAAGTTGAAAAGTATTCTGATCATACATCACTTATAATTGTAGTTTTAATATTCTTTTAATCTACAAAATTTAGTTTACATATTTTCAATAAATATAAGAAAAGTGATTGGATTTTTTAGAACACTAGTCTCAATCAAGGTTTTCAGTTTTGATGTCGATGGGCGTGCCGCTCCCTGAAAAAAACGGCACGCCATCGACGTGCCGACGAAACCCCGGAAAAATAAAAAAAGCAAAAAATTGGGAAAATTTGATTTTTTTTATTCTGGTGAAAGTTCGCTGGCACGCTGCTCCGTTTTGCTGGCACGTCGCAAAAAATCGTTAATGAAAATTTAAAAAATCAATTTTTTTCTCTTTATATCAAAAAATCAATTTTTTGCTCGTTTCTGTCCGTTTCGCTCGGCACGCTGCCATTTTTCGTCGACACGCTGAAAAAATCGGGCGATTTTAAATAACCGATTTTTTTCGTGACAAAACGCATTGAAACTTGAAAAAAAACGATGACGTGCCGCTGAAACTGAAAAACCTTGGTCTCAATGAGCAATTTTCAATTGGGTATTGATGCTACAAATATGATGATCAAATGAAAATTTAAGATAATATAGAGGCATAAATGCAAAATATGTTTTTTTTATAGAAAATTAAATTTATAATTTATAAATACGAATAAAAAGGTTAATTTTCATTTTTTTAAAGATTAATGAAAAGAATATTATATATTAATTGGATTATTCATTCCTTTGTAATATTCAATTGTAGGGGCCATCTATACCATGATTGCTCATGAGCCTGATCAGAAAAATCAAAATTGCCTTAGTGACTGTATCTTAATAGTTTATTAACTAACTAAATTTTCATGCCTAAAAAATATTTTTAGGCATGGCATGAAAATTAATTTTACATTGTCTTTTGAGGGAACATAGAAGCACAATCGGATATTAGAAAGGGGAAAATTAATTTTTAGTGATACTTTTTCAAATATTTAAGATTCAGTCAGTAAAGTTTTGAGTTTTAATGAACCTTTATCAAAATATTTAATTTTTAATGACATTTTAAGTATTACAATTCTATTATTCCAAAAATGCCCTTACATCATTGATTCAAATGACTTGTACAAGTCACTCACTCAAGGTAAAAATCATTTTATTGACTTGTACAAATCTTTGAAGTGAGTTGTATAAGTGCATTTTTGGAAGAATTTATTGATAACTATGAAATATCACTAAAAATTAATTATTTTAATAAAGGTTTATTAGAAGGCAAAATTCAAAACTTTACTGACTAAATCTTAATTCTTTTGAAAAGTATAACTAAAAATTAATTTTCCCTTTCTAAGATGGATTTGACCGATGGAAAAGTTTTACATGCCTGAACAAAATCAAAACTATCATTTGAAATCACAACCATGGACTGGTCACATCACAATTCAATATGGCCTTATTAATGTTAGAGAAAATTACAGCTCCTTCCTTCGTAGTTTCTATTAGTCGCAAACAGTTACCTTACTAAATCTCTTTTCGTGCTTATATAACTTCCATTATTTCTTCTGAATTTACTCTTACGCCCTTTTATTAACACTACGTTTATGACTTACTATCTACTTAACATTGTATACCCAAAATGTCTTTGTTTTTTTTCCTCATTTGCTACCCGTATGGACTTATATATATATATCAACAAGGAAAGAAGCACCATTTTTATCTGTATATTAAAAATCATTTCAAACCCAAACTTTAAAAGTATATCGAAAGTGAGACACAGGTCCAATCGTAATAAAGAGTTTACAGCTTAGAAGGCAATTTCTTGGCATGACTTTTGATAGTTGACTCGGATTGAAAGCTTGTTAATTAAGCCACTCTTTATCATCATTTTGGATGAACTTGTCGCTTTATCGGATGAAAACCAAATCATAAGCACGTTATTTCTTACCAAGCTAGCCCGAATTTGCTGTTAACCATCTCATTCAATCCCTCAAACCCAAGTCCCCCTTTTTTCACTTCTTTTCTTTTTTGTTTTTCATGGTAAAACCCCTGATGTCCATTGAGAATGTTTTTAACACTGACCGAGGCCGATGGTTGACCTTACTTAAATGTCAAGTTGCCAACCTACCCCTTAATAACTTCAAACCACCAGAAAAAAAATGTAGTATCGTGAAGAAAGTTGAAAATATTTATAACTGCAGAGGGTCACTACTGTGTGATACCACCAAGGTGTAATTACTGCTGTGTAAGAACAGTATGCTCATTCATTACCTCTTATCCACCGCCTTCCAGCGCCTATTAATTGCTCCTCCCACTCATGTTTACCACATTCACCTCTCCCTCTTCCTCTCCCTCTCTCTCTGTCACTCACTCATGGCTAAGTTCGGCGTCTTCTGTCTGTATTTTCTGTTCATTCTGCTGAGTAGAGTTTCATGTCAAGATGATGATGCATTTGCACCAGAAGCTGCAAGGGGCAAAGCGCCTCCGGCTTTCTTTATATTTGGAGACTCTCTCATTGACAATGGCAATAATAACAATCTCCCTTCTTTCGCCAAAGCTAACTACTACCCTTATGGGATCGATTTTGAGGGTGGCCCTACTGGTCGCTTCTCTAATGGTTACACCATGGTTGATGAAATAGGTGAAACTCCTCTCTCGCTCTCTCTCTCTCTTCCCCCTCCCCTCCCCCCGCCCTACAACACGCATATACACTGTTTTTTTTCATGTATTCCTTTGACAACAAGGTGAAAATGTCTGTAAAACTTGAGATGTAACTTCCCCAGTCCCCACTGGCCGGGTTTTATGCTTGCTTATGGACTTGGGTATTTTCTGAAAGCGACTTGGTGGGGTCTTTGAAAAACTGATTATGATGCTGAAATCCCTTGAAGATCTTTTGCTCTAAGACTTTTTTGGATGGCCCATTATGTTTGTTTCTTTCTTTATAAAACCCTCCATCCCCCAAGCCAACACTCTCTCTCCTCATACTTATAGGGATGCGGCTGGACTCTTGGGACCCTCCATTAACAGCTTGGCTTTACTGAAAATAATTTTTTTGCAAAAAATTTTCAGATTTTATATTGCTTTTTGTTTTAATGTTTAATTTGTCTTAATTTAATCTTTTTTGTCATTGCCATATTAGTATCTCTTTTCAAAACTTTGTACAAAATCAGTTCTCCAGGCTTTTTTTCGCTTGAAGAACTTTACTGTCTGTTGCCCTTAAGTCCAGCAGTTTTAGTACAGATATCAAACCAATTTTACTTTCAGAAACTCTTAGCAACTTTCTAACAATTATTTCAATTGCATATCCATCCATATCAAAATAAATAAATAAACTTATCAATAATTTGTTATTATTATTATAATAGTTACTTGTTTAATTGGATGAAGCTGATAATGATCTCTACCTCTCTCCCACTTTGCATGTTGCAGCTGATCTCTTAGGGGTTCCTCTTCCTCCAGCATTCTCCCAAGCTTCTGGGGAACAAGTGCTTCATGGAGTTAACTATGCCTCTGCAGCTGCCGGAATCCTCGACATCACTGGGAGAAACTTTGTAATTAATCTCATAATTTTCATTGCTTATGATTTTTATTAATTACACAGTGGGGGATCATAAATCTTAAAAGCATGTTGTTGCCTGTTAGATACTCAGATTTCATGTCATGGAGTCCTTGCATTAATGCAAAACTGTAGATAGATTTCAGGGATCACACAGGGATACCAGTCTAACCCATCAACACATGTTGGATGTGTAGATCGATCGGTTAGATACAAAAGCCACCATGTTGCATGTGCATAGACTGAGATACACGTTTCAGGACTAAAACCCCATTGGACGAAACATGACCACTTTGATCATGGTGGTGGTGGTGATCAAACCAAAATCATTATAAAGAAATGTTATATAAGCCTGTAGCAGCAACTTAAATTAAGACCCTCTCTCTGTGTGGACTTTTACCATACCCTGAAAGTTGGTCAGTGACATTGAATGTCCTATCTTATCTTGCATAATCTTTCTTTTGATCAGGTGGGAAGGATACCCTTCAATCAACAGATAAGGAACTTTGAGGCCACACTTGATCAGATTACAGACAATCTCGGTGCTGACGACGTAGCAACGGCAATTGCACAATGCATATTCTTTGTTGGCATGGGCAGCAATGACTACTTGAATAATTATCTGATGCCAAACTATCCAACTCGGAATCAATACAACACTCAACAATTTGCCAATCTCTTGACTCAGCAGTACGGTCGCCAATTGAATGTAAGTTGTTCTTCTTAGCAAAGTCTTCTGTATTAGAGATTCCATCAAAATGGTTTCCCAAGCCATGGACATTTCTGGGGACTTATTTGAAGGCCTATTAAATGCATGAAATTAACTTCTGTTAGTATCTAACATTTGTTACAAAAACTTTGCAAGGTTGAACTGTTCTTAATTACACAAATAATTTTAGTTAGGATTCACGAGAAAATACCATGAACTGAGTTTACTTGCTAGGAGTATTGTTAGCTATGCCCATTTGGATGCATTAACAAGGTAATTATTTTGGCCATTGGTGACACTCTTTGGAAAAGTTGTGTCTTATTTAACTTTGCCCAAAATGTGGCCAAAGTACAGGAGCTTCGGCTCATCTAGTACGTCATGTTTTATTCACAGCATGTCACCGATTCAGATTTCAGATGGGAGTTCGTCTCATTTGATACTAAAGCTTCCTATATGCCTGCAGAGTCTTTACAATCTAGGAGCTCGAAAATTTGTGATTTCTGGGGTTGGACTGTTGGGTTGCGTCCCAAGCATCCTTGCGCAAAGTCCCACCAGCCGTTGCTCGAATGAGGTGAACAACCTTGTGTCTCCCTTCAATGCTAATATGAGGTCCCTGATCAACAACCTTAACAGCAATCTTCCTGGTGCAAAATTCATATTTGTTGACGTGTTCCGAATGTTCCAGGACATCCTCAGCAATCCTAGAGCTTATGGTACTTGCTCTTTAATGTAATTATTGAGGATACATTATATTAGCTTTCTTGTTAATCTTCACATCTTGTATATATATATTTTTTCTCAGGATTAAGCGTAGTTAACCGCGGATGTTGTGGGATCGGGCGTAACAGTGGGCAAATTACATGCCTTCCATTCCAGACACCATGCCAAAACAGAGATCAGTATGTGTTTTGGGATGCTTTTCATCCAACAGAGGCTGTGAACATCATACTGGGAAAGAAAGCTTTCTATGGGAATAGCAATGTTGTTTACCCCATGAATATACAACAGCTTGTGAATCTTGATCTTCTGCCAAACAAATAGGGCCTATATATGAAATCTAGCATTGAGACGGATTCATAATATGGGTGTATGAATATGAAAAATTTGGGTCTTGATGTGCTCTTTTGTTGTCTTTTAACTTTCTATTGGCATGAGATCTGTATGCAATGGAGTTGTTTCCACTTTAATCTGCTAGTTCAAACAGAATATTTTCAGCTGGCTGCAAAATGCTTTGGCTTTGTCTTGAACAATCTAACTGTTTTTTCTCATTGGCCATGTTTCGGGCCAAACCTGGAATGGCCATCAATGCCCACTTGTTTCACGGGAGCCTTGGCCCAGGGTCAGGTACTTGATGTTTTGCCATATTGAATTGGGCTCCTACACAACCGCAGCTCGTTTGGCTTTGGCCTTGACATGTTATGTTTAGGGAAAATTTAAACCCCGTTAAAGGGGTGAGCTAAAATTAATTTTAAGTGACCCTACTTTGGGGTCTTTCACCCAAAGTATGAAAAGTCTTTAAAATTTATCCAAAGTGGGGTTTTTGGAAAATATCTAAACTACCCTTCCATTACTTCCCATATTGCCCTTCTTAATTTTGAAAGCACATTCCTAATCGTTGGAGATGAGACAAGAACATAAGGAAAAAGGATTTGGGCGTACAGTCCTTTTGGTTGGGATGAGCCATGGAAGTGACTTCCTCAATTCCTCCGCCATCAACCTCACTGTGAACCCACTTATGGCTTGTTTATAAGAATAAAGCATCCGTCCCTCTTCTTTTGAGCATGCAATACTTCTAACGGGCAAGAAAGATCTGTGCCAATTCTCCCAGTCTTCAGATGCTGCAAATGTTGTTGCTTTTGGTTGTTGCACATGAATGATGTAAGTAATTAACTCGTTTTCATTGCCTCTGTTAGTTGTGGGTGAATAAGGGCTCCATGCTGCAAATGTTGTTGCTTTTGGTTGTTGCACATGAATGATGTAAGTACTTAACTCGTTTTCATTGCCTCTGTTAGTTGTGGATGAATAAGGGCTCCGAGCAATAATTGTAGAATCCTGGAGTTTCCTAATACAAAATAAATAAATAAATGATCAATAAATAAATTTGAGAGACTTGGAAGTATAAATAAGTCTAAAAGGAAAAATATAGAAAATTAAGAATAGGAATTTAAATTTACAACATAAGTAAGAATTTGGAGAATTAATATTTAGAATTTAAATTTCAAATTATGAAGAAGAATAATAAGAAGAATAGAATTTAGAGAATTTTGGAGAAATTTAATGATTAAGTAAGGAAATAAATAAGGGGCATTTTAGTAATTTCCAATAAGTCAAATCCATAAAAGTGTTAAATAATTAATTATTGGATTTAGAAACTTAATTAGACTAAATTTGAGTTTAGTTGGGTTTAAATAATAAATATATAGCTTAAAAGAAAGAAAAATGGCCTATTTGTAATTATGTATATTTAGGGGGCCTTAATTTGATAAATATGGGAGATAATAAAGTGTTTAGGTAATATTTTAAAATAAGGGTGATAAATAACACGAAAATTCAATAAAATAGGAGTTTATATTGTAGAGGATTTAGAAGATAAGATTAGAAAGGAGAATTAAGGAAAGATATGAAATTGGGTATGTTAGGTATTATTCTTATTCTAATACAATTATAATTTCTAATTAGGAGAATCTATAAAAGAGAGACCTATAGTAGAATTTGGGTTTCTTAATATTCTAAACATATGAAGAAAGAAGGAGAAAAATAAGAGCTTTGACGACTGGGAAATACAGAGAGGGGAAAAAAAAAAAGAACAGGTGTGAGACATGGGAAAAATCATCGGGATGATTTCCCCTCCGTCAACACACAGGCTTTACATAAAAAATGGGAGAGTCGCCACCATTCAGATTTTTGAGGTGAGAATGGACACCAAAAGATTCAAAATAAGCAAAAAGAGCTAGAAGGCATATTCTAGAGTAAAAATAACTCTACTTGAAAATCAAATCCAGAGATGGGTAAGGGGATTAGATTATGAACTGGGAAAGGTGTTAGGCACCCCCATTCACCCACACAAGGTGGTTGCCAAGTGTTGTTCATGCTAAAAAATAAGAAAGCTTGCTAAAAATCATCAAAAACCTTGAAAAAGGACAAATGTATGATATCTTCACATGAAAATCCAAATGAATTCCAGATCTTCTTTTATGTCAATATCACTTCTGGAATATCACAAAAAAATGGAAATCAAAGCAAAAGTTGCACAAAACCAAGTTGAGTTAAATCCGGAAGATTCGATAAAAGTAAGAACCATTTGTCTTGAAATCATTCAAATCCAATTTTGAATTGACTCAAATCAAATCCATTTGAAAGATTATGATAGATAGAAGACTCATGCAAAATTTTAATCCATTCCGGTTAAAATCCTAGGAGTTATTCTCCTTTGAAATCTGCTGCTGGGGATAATTAAAAGTGATAAGTGGGCAACTTTAGAAAATCATTTAGAAAAATTGGCTCCATATAAATCCATGAAATTTGGTGGGAATGAAGTATGTATGACCATCTTTCAGATGAAACTAGCCTCATACAAAAATTCACTTGGATGTGCCTTGGGTGGTCTCCCGAACAGGCCCCGAAGATCACAGATTTACCCAGAAAAGTGCTGTTGAGCAGTTCTGAGTAAATCTGTTACCAACAACACAAATGGAGTCAAAAATTATGAAACCAACTGGATTTGAAACTAGACTTCCATATGAAAACTCAGAAACAAGAATCACTCGAATCGGAGTTAAAACGAACACATGGCGCTCAGTCGAAGTGACAAGTTCTGTATTCAGATCAGAATTGACCTATCAACTTCGACAGAGAGGTGTCAAACATCCGCTTGATAGAAATTCATGAAATTTTACAGGCATAAACTGGACAGCCCCACCTTTTCCATGGCTCTAGAATCACTCCAAAATTCATCCGGACGATGAAGTTACGAGTGTTCGAAGTTGGGGTACAGTTGTTGTCAAGTTAAGCCTATTTTTTTTGAGTAAAATCAATTTAAAATAGTGACCAAGTGTGTGTATTCCGTGCAAGATGAATCAAAATCCTTTGAAAATCCTTTCAAAACATCCCAGAATTGCTTGGGGGCTATTTATTTCAGATTTATCACAATAAATGCAATAAATCCGAAATATGAGCCTATCCCGCCAAAATCACGTGCTATGTATGTGTAGGTGTAAGAATCATTCCAACAACATAGCAAAGATAGCATGCATTCATATCAATCAAAATGGGGTTCTAAAAACAACCTGGGGTTCTGTTCCATTATCGTTTCCCTTAGTTCTCTCTCTCTGTTAAACATGGTTCTTCAAGATAATCTTGGGGTACTTTGAATATGGAACGGTTTTCATAGAATCACAAGGCTTATTTCATAATAGTATGCATTTAGATGAACAAAAAAAAGGGTTCTAGAACAACCTAGGGTTCCGTTCCATTATCGTTTCTCTTAGTGCTCTTTCCCCGTTAAACACGGTTCTTCAAGATAATCTTGGGGTACTTTGAATATGGAACGGTTTTCATAGAATCACAAGGCTTATTCAAATAGGTTCTAACTCTAAGGTCAATCCTCAATCTCGTTTCACCTAGATCTCGCCTTCACGTTTTACGGCTAGGGGGAGTCTTGAGATACTTTGAGTAGAGGAAGGGTTTTCATACACACATCATAGGCCTTAATCTACAAGAAGGTAGAAGAAGAGATCTAGATCTAGAATGTAAAAACAGAAAAATAAAGAGAGGTTTGAGGCTTACCTGGGCTTCTGGAAGCAAGATTGCAGCGGTTTCCCTCTTCACTCGGAGCTTCTTGGCAAAAGTTCTTGGCAAGAGTTAATGGCCATTTGCTAAAGGAGGAGCCTCCTATTTATAGGCAAAGGCTAGGGTTAGGGTTGGTGGGATGGTAGACACAAACTAATGTCTAGAGTCCACCAACCTTAACCCTAAGGCTATTTCCGAAATTTCCACTCCTTTAATGAAGGATATGATGGTAAAAAGTGAAAACTCTCGGACAACCCTAATTTTGAGCAAAAAGCTTGTATCCGACATGTCAGGTCGGATACAAGCAATTCTCTTTGTATTCGACATTATCTGTCGGATACAATAAAGATCCTTTGTATCCGACATTATCTGTCGGATACAATAAAGATGTTTTGTATTCGACATTATCTGTCGGATACAAAAAAAAGAAGCTTTTATCTGAATTTTAACACAGGCAATATTTATTTACATGTAATATCGTTTAAGTAAATGTCATCGTATTTTTTAATCTCCATTTACTTAAGATATTACATGTAAATAAGCAAACACCCCCCTCCCATTTGAATCCATTAAAAATAGTTCCAGACCCAAATTCCAAGTGAATAAAAAGTCAACTTTCCAGTTCTAGGCAAAATTCCAATTTTTTAGGTCCGGTAAAAAGATTCAACATGTTAAAACCAAGGTATTCGTTAAGATTTAAAATCTCAAAAAATCTTTTATGCAATAACATGGCTAAAAACTTGATTACCGGGAAAAATTATCTTGAAATCTGGCTTTAAAAAATATTTCATTTTCTGGGGTCAAAAGTCAACAAAATTCAACAGGAAAAAGTTTGACCTTGCACAAAAGATTGAATTCGGGCCTTTTCCTTTACAGTTTTGGATTCAAATGGGTTAAGTATCTCAAACCCAATGCAAAGAATTGAAAATTCCAATAAAATATTTCTCTCATTCAAGATTTATCAAAAATCGTGCAATTTTGAGGTGTCTACAACAAGGTATTTTTTTTAAAACGTATTTCTTACAAAAATACCTTTATAGTCTTGCAACCAAGTTGTAACCTATTGTAAGATCCCAATTCTCTAATCAATGTTCAAGTTGTAGTTGTAATATTATAACTGACACAGGGTTTGTGTTGTGAAGGTGATCCTTCAGAGGCCTAGATTGGAACTATGAAGTAGAGTCCTCAAATTAAGAAGGGACCTTAAGCTTGGAGAGAAGACAAAGTTGGAAATTTGAAGAAAACAGTATTTTGATTTCGTATTTGGGTTGTTAAAGCTAAGAAGAAGGTGATTATAGCTTCAAGGTAAGCAACACCCTTCTAAGAAAACCTTGATTTAGTTTTCTTGAATTCAAAATGAATTTTCGGATTTCTGTTGCTAATATGAGATTAGTATTATTATATGTTGCTGTTAAATGAGTTGCAATTTATTTTAGATGCATATGACTATAGTATGTTTGCAAATTAAGATAAATGTGATGCTCTGTTTGCATAAGAAAGCATTGCATGAATTTATACATGAAATGTATGGAAGCATGAGGGCATAGGCCCATGATCTGAAAGTGAAATGTAAACCATGGGGCAATGGCCTGGATAATTATGAATTAGTAGTCCTACGGGCTGTGTTTGAGAAACATAGTTCTGTTGACATGGAAATGATTGTGTGAGATACCAAATAAAATGAAAGGCATAAAATTTTCACTTAAGATGCGGATCCGTATAACTTAAGTAGGTGTGTTTAATTATAAATGTCGTGACCTTGGATACTGTTGTTTCATCATGTGTGGTTTCTATTGATGCCGGCTGGAAGCCGATGGTTGTATTGAATTCCAGCATCAAGGGGAATCGGTGGCTGATACCCAAGCTTCATCTGGATGCCCTACGCTAAGGGGAATCGGCGTTAGGATGCCCAATACCAAGGGGAATCGGGTTGGATGCCTAACCTATATGGGAAACCTATAGAGTTAGATGTGGTCATGATGTTACAATTAAACCAACTCATTAACTCTATAAATGGAATGAGATCAACATGGTTGTTGTTGCAAAGAGTTAGTAGATTTTAATGCTTGTTTCCATTGATTAATGAATGCCCTTGTATGCTTGTGCTAAATGTTATGAATGATATGTAAAGATGTATATTGGTATTATTGCATCGGTTTTCGATCTATTGCTATGCATCATGGATTGAAAAGATATGGCATGACCTGTGGTTTTCAAAAGCATGCATAGTGTTGCTTAATGGGACCCTTCGTCTCATCAAACGTGATTTATCAGTTTTGTTTTAGATCCATCGACGTCTGGAGCTAAAGCTGATAAGGGGAAGGAGAAAGCTTTGAGATACCGAGAGGAGGATTTCTTTAGGCCTGCTAGGTCTCCCTAGATAATGTATATCTTATTTTGGATTTATGTAGATAGAGAGAGAAAGAGAGGGATGTGAGATGCTTAGATGACCCACTTTTGTAAAACTATGTATATAACTTTTAATGGGTTCTTTTGATACCTTTACTTCATGGCTTATACTTTAAATGCCTCTTTTATAGTTAGTGTTACTGTACACATATAGTATATGTTGCACCCACGTTTATCAGGCATCTTTCACACTTGGATATCGTCCATTTTCTAGGCGTTATATACGCCTTTTGTTGAAAAAAAAAAGGGAAAACTTTTACCATCATGTTTATTAGGACCTGGTTAACATCCCTTAGTTGATCTTTGTCCAAAGGGACAAGATGTGGCTTATTGGGGGTGTTACACCTATTATTAAATTAAATATATGTATACTCACTCCCAATTATAAGCCAAATCAATATTTCGTCCAACAATTTATGTACGTTGTCAAAAATTTTAAATTACAAATACATTTTCTTCAAAGTTATTTTTAACTAAATTAAAATTATATTATTAATCCTTATCTTCTTAGAGTCCTAGAAACCCATAACTATCTTTAACTAAATTAATAATCAAATAATCAAAGATATACTTCACTATTTTTGAAAAATTTTGCTGAATTAGCAATTGCCGGTGTCTTTTCATGGAAAAGATCTTTGTGTTCTTAGTTGCGATTCCGGTGATATGTCTTGGAATTATAATCATAGTTACTAAAAATGAAAACGAAAAAGAATAGTTAATTTTTAGATATATCTTAACTTAAATATTTATTTTACTATTATTTTTATGAGAAATATTTATTTTACTAATGTAATATAATATAATTAAATTTTAATTAGTTAAACAATTATTATTTATGTAAATAATTTAAGTGTGTTTTTCCAATGTTTCTATAATACCAATCCTTTAATTAAATAATAGGTAATTAATAACTATTAATTAACCCCAACCTGTCCTCGCTACCAAACCAATAGGGGCGAGTTAGTGTTTTGGTTGCCATCCCTAAAACTAGGTAATGAAAGCTTATCCACATAACGAGAACAATTACATCAAATGCACGATGGATGAACATTGTATAATTTTCACTAAAAAAAAAAACTGGCATCCAAGAAACGGCCAGCAAAATATTGAATCCTGCTGATAAAATATTAAATGACATAAGGAATTGTTGCCATTAAAATCTTGGACTATAAATAAATGACTAGTGTGCTTACGCATGGTAACAAAACGTCCAATTATTATATTTACTCATTGTAGTGGTTATTTTATATTATTTAAAAATAACATATTTAAATATATATATATATATATATGTTCATGTGCTTAGCACAGGTAAAACAATTGGTATATATATATACTAAAACAGAGTACCAAAAAAACAACCTTCTCTCTCCTCCATATGGACATGATATCTTTCTCCAATATTATCTTTAACTAAATTAAAATTATATAATTAATCCTCATCTTTTCAGAGTCCTAGAAACCTATAATTATCTTTTAACTAAATTAATAATGAAAATAATCAAAGATATTCTCTCTTTTTCAAAATAATGCTAATATTCAAAACACAATAAAATAAAACTAAAGAACGCAACAAAAGATTGTATGATTAACAATGAAAAAATTTTCGATTCCAATTATGAAAGTAAGTAAAAAAAAAATGTTAAAACAAGACCAAACAATGCAACACGGATACTGGTTTGAGTAAACTGGTTTTTGGTGATATATTTTAAAAATAAACTGAATTCAGTCACCTACTTTTTGATAATTGTAAATTAGTTACAATTTTTTTTAAAACGATTGAGTTTGAGTGTTATTTTACTGTTAAAACATATTTCTTACAAAAATACCCTCATAGTCTTCTAACCAAGTTGCAACCTATTATTAAATTAAATATATGTACACTCATTCTCAATTATAAGCAAAATCAATATTCCGTCCAACAATTTATGTACATTGTCAAAATTTTTAAATTAAAAATACATTTTATCCAATGTTATCTTTAACTAAATTAAAATTATATTATTAATCCTTATCTTTTCATAGCCCTAGAAACCCATAACTATCTTTAACTAAATTAATAATCAAATAATCAAAAAAATATTTCTCTATTTTCAAAAACATTTGCTGAATTTGCAATTGTCGATGTCTCTTCATGAAAAAGATCTTTGTGTTCTTAGTTGTGATTGCCAATGATATATCTCAGAATTATAATAATAATTATTAAAAATGAAAACGAAAAATAATAGTTAATTTTTAGATATATCTTAATTTAAATATTATTCTACTACTATTTTATCCGGGTTTATGCAAAACTGGCACCAAACCCGAATCCGAAGTGCTACTGGGCCCAAAGCTACTAATTACCAGACATTTAAATGCAAAGAATTCAATTAATTATCAGAGTGCAGAGAGTTAAAACATTAATTTCATCAATAAGCGTGGCTAAATATAATCATCAAACTAACTCATCAATATAAAATCAAAAGTCTGGTAAATGGGTTTTCTAACACACTTTCTCTCATAATCAATTAAATCATAAAATATCCATCAAGGTGCATCTATATCAACCTCTAAAAGAAAAACTAAACAAGATAAGAATGATCCTCTGCACATGAATCTGCAACTCCCTCTGCCAACCCCAAGGACGCTCTCACGCTAAACAGTTGAAAACAAAATAAAACAAAACACGGGTGAGATACGAATATCTCAGTAGGTAACACTATTCATGAAAGAAAAACAGTTTATATATAAGGAAAATAACAATGATATCATGCTTGATAAGATAGGCGAGTAATTACGGTCAATAAGATAAGCGAGTAATCATGGTACAAAACCAACCTTAAATCAGTGCTCAATAAAGGACAATTTATTATATAAATTCATTTCAAACAGAAGGGGTAATATAAATCACATCTAAAGGGTTTTCCAATTCACTGCAAGCATTGTCTTCCTACAATAATTCTACATTTTATTCATTTCTCATTAATATTCTATTTTAGAGTCATTCTAATCAATTCACAGCTAAACCGTTTAATCAAACTCTTCTTATTTAAAGGAAATCATGTCATTCATAATTAATAGTCAATCTCACAATTCGATAGTAACATTCTCCCATGTAGGATGCAATCACGTAGTAATCACATCTCCCCTACATGAGGTCTCTCCCGCAGGAGTTAACACATCTCATCCGCAGGTGGTAACACACACATCTCCCTTGTGGGATGCAATCACATCATGATTACATCTCCCCCACAAGAGGTATTTTTCGCAGGAGTTAACACATCCCACCCACAGGTGGTCACATCTTACCCGCAGGTAGTAATCACATATTTCCCTTATGGGATGCAATCACATCGTAATTACATTTCCCCTAATAGGAGGTCTCATCTCATTCGCAAGTGATCACATATCTCCCTTGTCGGATGTAATCTAATTTGGATTACATCTCCCCCAACAGGAAGTCTCATCTCACCCACAGGTGGCCACATATCTCCCCTGTGGGATGCAATCCAATCTGGATTACATCTCCCCCAACAGGAGGTCTCATCTCTCACGTAGGAGGTTGTCACATATCTCCCCTGTGAGATGCAATCTAATCTGGATTACATGTCCCCCAACAAGAGGTCTCATCTCTCCCGCAGGAGGTAGTCAAATCTCATCCACAGATGGCACCAATCTTTTATTGCCATCATGGCATTTAATCCACAGTCCAAATTATATTTAATTACATATAACGGCTTAATCTTAATCATTGATAATCCAATACCTTATTCCAAACTCAGTTCATTAGTTTGTAATCACAATAACTGGGTCTAATTATGTGATAATTAAAGTATTAGAAGACTTCAGTGATTAAAGGTAGTGGTGGGGTTGATTGAAGTAATTTAAAGGTTATGTAAAGTTTGAAGGTAGTCACATAAAGTAAACAAGGTACTCACTATTTATTAGAGAGGAATTAGAGTAATCCCATTTAATTAAGTAATCAAGCCTAAAGGTATACAGGGGTTCTTTCTCTAAGATTGAATCTATAAGGTGGTTTCTGGTGTGAAGTTTTTCCAGTGAAGTTTAGTAGTCATGGTACTTAAAATTTATCAAAGTTAGTTTAACTGGGTTGGGTTTCTGATATAAAGTCTCTATCTGTGGAAATAAGAATCATGATGTGTAGAAATAAATTTTCTTAAATGAATATCTCAATCGAATAGATTTAAAGTCTAAAATCTTAAAAATCCCTAATTATTTTCAAAGTAGGCAACTATAAGCCTAAATAAATTCCCTAGTGTTTATGTTGAAAACAGATTATTTGATTAGTTAAATCCATCTCAAATCATCTAATTTAATTGATAAAATCCATTTAAAATCATTTTATTTTGAATTAAAAATCAAATTATGAAAATTCACATTTTTCTGTTGAGATCGCCCAGCACCGGTCGCCTAGGCGACCTAGCTAAGCGTTAGTTAAATTTTCTGAAATTTTTAGTCTCAACGAGCACTCAGGGATCACCCAGGCGGTCCCTCTAGGCGCCCGTTCACTTTTTGAATGCCTACCCCATCGCCTAGGTGATGGGTGAGCGAGATAAATTCTATACATGTGCACCTACGATCGCCTAGGCGGTCATGTTAGGCGCCCATACAATTGCAGCAAACCGAGTTCGAAATCTGTATTTTTCTTCATTCTGATCAATTCTAACATATATATTCAACAATAATCAAACTAAATATACATATATACATCGAGAAATCATGCATTAGGATCAAACAACAAGAACCCAAAATCAAACGACAAAACAGGTGTGTCACCTACCTGTTTCGCTCGTTTCCTGCTTCTCCCTTTAAATAGCAACCAGCTACACTCCTTCACGATGCAAAACAACTCTGGAAATGATGAGAGACTCAAGAACAGTGATCCTCCTTCTTCTCCTTCTCTTCTTCTTCTTCGATTCGTCTCGTTTTCGGTCGTTTTCCTTTGGCCGTCACAAACACACAAACAGAACACGATGGTAAAATACGTTTTGTATTCTAGGGTATAAACCCTATTATATTCTCTTATGATCCTAAGCTTCTTACCACTATCGTTCATTACACACCCAACAAATAAAATCACAAAAATCAACTTATTTTAATTCTTACCTCGATATGTCACGATCGAATAGTCAGATCTGCTTCATCTTTTGGATCTCCTCCTCCTACATGATCATCTACATAACCCAATAATAGATTTAAAAAAAAAATCTATCATCTCTGATACCAATTAAATTTTAGAATTTTAATTAAATTGAAATATTACTTATTTATTTATTTTTATTTTTATTTCTTTGAAAATTTTGGGGTCTTACAAGTAGTGAGGCATATTATTTAAAGTGGCTGCACCATTTTAAATATTTATTTTACTATTATTTTTACGAGAAATATTTATTTTACTAATATAATATAACATAATTAAATTTTAATTAGTTAAACAATTATTATTTATTTAAATAATTTAAGTGTGTTATCCTAATGTTTCTATAATAGTAATCCTTTAATTAAATAATAATTATTTAATTATTAAATAATAATTATTTAATTATTAAATAATAGATAATTAATAACTATTAATTAATCCCAACCTAAAAAAACAGGGACTAGCAGCTGTGAGACATGGAAAAATCACTGAGATGATCCCCTCCGTCATCACACGGGCTCAACGAAATATGGGAGAGTCGCCACCATTCAAATTTTGGGGTGTGAATGGACACCAAAAGATTCAAAAAGAGCAAAAAGGCAAAAACTAGAGTAAAAATAACCCTACTTGAAAATAAAATCCAGAGATGAGTAAGGGGATTAGATTATGAATGGGGGAAGGTGTTAGGCACCCCCATTCACCCACACAAGGTGGTTGCCAAGTGTTGTTCATGCTAAAAATAATGAGAAAGCTTGCTAAAATAATCAAAAACCTTGAAAAAGAATTAAACAAATGTGTGATACCTTTACATGAGAAATCCAAATGAATTCCAGATCCTCGTTTATGTCAATATCACTTCTGGGATATCACCAATAAATGGAAATCAAAGCAAAACTTGAGTAAAACCAAGTTGAGTCAAATCCAGAACATTTGGTAAAAGATAGTGCCATTTGTCTTGAAATCATTCAAATCCAGTTTAAATTGAGTCAAACCAAATCCATTTGAAAGATTATGATAAATAGAAGACTCATGCAAATTTTCAATCAAATCTGGTTAAAATCCTAAGAGTTATTCTCCTTTGAAATCTGCTGCTGTAGATAGTTAAAAGTGATAAGTGGGCAACTTTGGAAATTCATTTAGAAACATTGGCTCCATATAAATCTGTGAAATTTGGCATCAATTAAGTATGTAGAGCCATATTTCAAATGAAACTAGCCTCATACAAAAATTCATTCGGATGTGCCTTGGGTGACCTCCCGAACAGGCCCTGAGGATCACAGATTAACCCAGAAAAGTGCTATTGGCAGTTCTGAGTAAATCTGTTACCTACGACACAAATGGAGTCAAAAAGTTATGAAACCAACTGGATTTGAAATTAGACTTCCAAAGGAAAACACAGAAACAAGAATCACTCGAATCGAACTTAAAACGAACACATGATGCTTAGTCAAAGTGACAGGTTCTGCAATCTGGCCTGAACTGACCTATCAACTTCGACTGAGTGGTGTCAGAAATCCACTTCATAAAAATTAACGAAATTTTACAGGCCTAACCTAGACAGCCTCACCTTTCCCATGGCTTTGTAATCACTCCAAAATTCATCCGGCCGATGAAGTTACGAGTGTCCGAAGTTGGGGTACAGCTGCTGTCCAGTTTCAGTCTTTTTAAAGAAAATCAACTCAAAATAGTGATAAGGTGTGTGTAATCCGTACAATATGAATCAAAACCACTTTGAAGAACCTCTAGGAAGAAAGAGGGCACAAGTTTGGCTCACAATTCTCTCCGATTGGAAAGAATATGCCAAAAACCCCAAAAATGCCCAAAACCGAGAGGTTAGACCTAGAGGTCTTCAAGACTCAAGATAAACTCATTTGAAATCAATTTAAAAATCATTGAGATATATTCCAGAACTGCTTGGGGCTATTTATTTCAGATCTATCACAATGAATGCAATAAATCCGAAATATAAGGCGATTCCGACAAAAACAGGTGCTATGTGTGTATGTGTAAAAATCCACTCTTCAACAACATAACAACATATAGCATGCATTCATATCAATCAAATGGGGTTTTAAAACAACCTAGGGTTCCGTTCCATTCTCGTTTCCCTTATTTCTCTCTCCCCGTTTTACGGTTCTTCGAGATAATCTTTGGGTATTTTGAGTATGAAATGGTTTTCATAGAATCAAAAGGCTTTTCAAAAGGTTCTAACACTAAGGATCAATCCTTAGTCTTGTTTCCCCTAGATCTTGCCTTCACGTTTTACGGCTAGGGGGAGTCTTGAGGTACTTTGAGTAGAGGAAGGGTTTGCATACATAAAGAATAGGCCTTATTCTACAGAAAGGTAGAAGAAAAGAACTAAACCTTGAATGTAAGACAGAAAAATAAAGAAGGTTTTATGCTTACCTGGGTTCTGGAAGCAGTGCGGCAGCGGTTCCCTTCTTCACTTGGAGCTCTTCAATCTCCAACTTATTGGCCATTTGCTTGAGGAGGAGCCTTTTATTTATAGGCAAAGGCTAGGGTTAGGGTTTGCATGATGCTAGACACAAAATGATGTCTAGAGTCTGCCAACCTAAACCCTAAGGCTATTTCCGAGATTTCCACTCCTTTAATGAAGGATATGATGGTAAAAAGTGAAAAACCCTAATTTTGAGCAAAAGGCTTGTATCTGACATATCAGGTCGGATACAAGAGCACATATATGTATCCGACATATGTCGTCGGATACATTAATGCCTGCTTGTATCCGACAACTTTTGTCGGATATAAAAGGATATGTTCGTATCCGACCTGAGTTGTCGGATACAAGAAGAAATGCACAAATCTGAATTTTTGTGCTGGTTTCAAAGGAAAGAATTATTTTTGACAATTGTTTATCATTTTTACTGTGGAATTTGGGGTGTCTACAACTGCCCCTCTTTGCGGGAATTGCAGAGCAATGAGCTGTAAAGATTAGACAAGCCCAAATTGCGCTCTCTTGACCATGATTTGCTTGGTTCAATTCAATTTTGCAAAATAATTTTTGGGTGAAGATTTGCCAAAAAGCCCTAACTTTAAGGGGGCATTTCTCCAAGATGTCTTAAATTCCACTGAGCTCTCGTGGCTATGAAGCGGATTTTAAGCCCAAAATAAGATTTTTTGAAAACTAATTTTTTTATCAAACCAAGCTAAAAATTGAATGAATATTTTCCTTTTGACCAACACCTTTCCCCAAGTTGTCCTAAATTCAACTGATCTCTCATGGCTTTGAAGTGGATTTTAAGCCAAAATAGGGTTTTTTTTTTGTTGTGAAATAGCAGATTTTGTGGCGCACATTTTATTTTTCTTCTTTTCTTCTTTTTTTTTCTTTTTCTCTTTCTCTTTTCTTTTTTTTTTTTCTCTTTTTTCTTTTTTTTTTCTCTTTTTTTTTCTCTTTTTTTTTTTTCTGTTTTTCTTTTGTATTCGACGTAATTGGTCGGATAAGAAAGGCCCCATTTGTATTCGACATGTTCTGTCGGATACATTAGTTTATATAAACTGTGCGCGACCGCGACCTTTCCCATTCTTTTCTTCTTCTCCGATTGCAAACCCTGGACACTTCTTCTTCTCCACATCGGTTATCTTCTCCGACGATTGATTTCGGCAGCTTCTTGAATTCCGGCGACTTGCTTTAGCTCCGACGACTTCCACCGACTCCGGCAACTTGCATTGACTCCGGCGACTTGCATTGACCGCTGTGACCAAGCCCTGGTTCGGCACTTTGGGTTTTCGCTTAAACCCTTGCTTCCAATCGATTTTGTTTGACGACTTCGCCCAAGCTCCCGCGAATCCCTGCTCTGTCCATCTCTCCACTGCTCTTGTCAATCAAACTAGGTCAGTACACATTTTTCCTTGATTGCATATCTGAGGTTTCATCTTGATTTAGATAAAACTTGTTAATCTTTGGTAATGCATTCCAATTAATTGTATCAGATCGATTGTTGGTGATAATTTTCGACCAACTAAAATGCTCCTGGACATTGAATTTCTTGGTGCTTAAATATCATGCTAGGATTTTTCCTCTATTCTTTTTCTGCAATCTGCTTTGACTTCACCATGAATTCCATGATTAATCCCACAGCTTGCATGACCACCCCATTCTACTATACTGTGGTAGGTGAAACAATTTTGATAATTTTTGAAGCATGCCTACAATTCCTGAGTCCTCAAATCGATAGTGACTAAGAACCCTTGATTTTCTGCCGGAGGTGATTTTCAATCGAATGGCTTATTGAATGGCATGATTTTTTCAGATTTTGCCAATGTTTCTGAATTGTCGATGGTGGATTTTTCATGGGTTCATCTTCAACTTTATTACCATACCATGATTTTTCTCAATTTGTCTTGACTTCCCCATATGTCTTACCAATTCTTGACTTGAATTTTGATTGCCTGTTGATGGTTCCTGTTTTTTTTATCCTTGATTTTGCCTTTATTCTGCCTCCATGAATATATCCTGAAATCACAACAAATTAATAAGGATTAAATCTTGCAGGTATTCTTAGGATTAGAAAATATTAAAAGTGAGAACACCTAGGTTGAACTCTAAATTTCTGATAAATCTTTGAACATTAAACAAAAACTTAAAATACTGCCCTGTTGTCTATAGATGGCTAGGAGTCATTCCCGTGTTCGAGAGGAGGTTGACCCTGCTGATCAGCCCTCCACTTCGCGGGCTCGGACTGAGGCGAGTTCTAGTGCCACCTTGTCGGAGCTGTTAGATGATTCCAGAGAAAGCTCTGGAGAGGGTTCTGCTGAGGTAGGCTTCCCAATTCTTTCTTTTTCCTTCTCCTATTTTCTTCTACACAAACCTTCATATTTCATGCCTTTGAATTTTAGCCTGTTGTGGCTCTCGCTCGAGGTCATGGGAGAGGCCGAGGTGGTGATCAAGCTGCAGAGGCCATTAGAGGTAGAGGACGAGGCCGAGGTAGGGGCTGAGATCAGGATTAGGCCCTTGAGGGCGAGGGAGGCCATGGCAGAGGCCGAGGACATGGCAGGGCTAGAGGTGCGGTTCAGGATCTGGCCCTTGGAGGTGATCCTAGGGGATTCCGATTAGTATTCCTTGAGGAGTTGAGGGCATCTGTTTAGGACACTGAGCTTCTCAGTGGATTAGATTATCATCCTGCGATGTGTGTCCGAGTAGATCTTCCTCTTCAGTATCCCCCTTCTAATCTGAGAGGTAGTTGGGGGAAGTTCTTCGAGCTGTATCAGACCCTATCTCCCGGACTCAGACGGGAGTTCCGTAGATGCCGTTTTGACCATTTTCTGCTCATTCCGTCATTCTGAGCTGACCGCCCTCTCATCTTTGCAATGCTGGAGCGGTACTTTCCTGACACACAGTCCTTCCATCTGCCGGATGTTGAGCTGGGGATTCATCCTTTAGATTTTGTCATGCTCACCGGCATCCTTTTGATGGGTAGGACTATAGAGATGGAGCGTCCTTCAGTTGCGGGTATTAGCGCCATGTTAGGGTATGAGCCTCTTCCGGAGGATGCTTGGGATAGTAGGAGTGGACGGATTTCTATCAGCTGGTTGCGTGGCAGCATTGCTGATCACCCTGACTGGAGGCACGCTACTATCGCTGAGGCTCATGACGGCTTCGTCCCTCTATTTCGACCGGTCTTCCTATTGATGCTGGGTAGTTGCTTTTTCCAGGAGGATACGACGTCGGTCAGTCCTATCTTCTTGGATGCTCTGAGGGATCTTTAGTAGACCAGGCGGCTAGCATGGGGCCGGTTGATATATGGGACTGTATTAGCCGGACTGAGTCGAGTCGTCCGAGGTCTGGCTGCTCTGAGGGGAGATGGTATCAGCTGCCGATTTTTCTGGCAGATCTTACAGGTAAGGAATATTTTGACTTAATTCCTTGAAATTCTTTTATCTCCTTCTAACTTGTTTTCTTTCCTTGCTAGATATTCATGTATACATATATGACCTACTTCTGCCCTTCTCCCGTGCCCGGTGTTGCAACGTTCCCCGTAGCCATACGGTGGTTTGTTCTTGAGAGGGACGCAGATAGGAGCTAGCCCCGATCGGCCTGGGCGCACTTAGACCGCTCTCGCCGCTCTGATGTAAATTCCCCTCTCCTTTCAATATTCTCTTTTCTTCAATACTGCCCTTGCACTTGACACTTTTTATTTTGATTGCAGCTGATACTGGCCCGCTTCAAGGATGTGGATGATGAGGTTGCTCGTCAGGAGATGGTACAGGACGCTTTTGAGCGAGATGTGCGACGCCAGTCCTACCAGTGTTTCATTGGGAGACTTGGTAGGATTGTGTACTTAGGCGAGCGCCTGTACTTTTAGCACACCAGCGTCCCTCACATTCCGGTTCCTCCACCTCCTGTTGGCCCTACCATCCTCATGCCCGGATTTGATGTTGCCCAGTTTGATCAGTGGGAGGATGCAGAGGTGCTTACTGTGGCTGGGGATTATGATGAGTGGATCCAGAGAGTATCCATTGGGTGCCTGATGGATCGACCCACTCATGCTGGGGTGACAGAGATTGGCGGGATCTATATCCGGGTCCAGACTCCCCTGTTTCGGGTCCATCTCCAGTTCGGGCTGCTGATCCTGATGACGCCCCGGTTGCTGTTCCTGATCCTATTGCATCTCCTGCACTTGCTGCTCCTATGGGCATTCCGGTTGCCGACCAGGTTGTATCTACTATTTCTGCTGCTTCTGCGGACCCTGCCGGCACTTCATCTCCTGTGGCGGCTCCTGATCCTACTCCTGAAGTCCCTGGTAAGTTTTCTTCAGTTTTACCCCTTTGGTTCATTTTGATGCTTCGATTTCTGACTTTATTTCCATTGACCTAGATATTTATGTTCCTGGTCCTTCTGCTATTTCTGAGCCTTCTGGAGCTGCGGGAGTTGAGACTGCTACGGCCGAGGATCCAGTTGCACTTTAGGTGGCTCCCCTACCAGCCGAGCCTGTTCCTGCTGGGCCTGAGGCTTCCTCACCAGATTCTGCTCCTGACCTGCCTCCTGACATTTCGGACTACTGCTTGGAGTATTAGCTTCAGTCCATTGTGGGCCGGAGACCACGCTATATGGCCGAGCGCCTTCTGGCATATTCTAGGCGCCGACTCTCTCGAGGTAGAGGCCGCAGAGGAGCGCGAGGTAGAGGACGCGGGGGTGATCCTGCACAGGGGTAGTAGATTAGGAGTTCTATGTATTTACATTACCTTTGTACCAAAAAGACTTGCTTATATATGAAAAAAAAAATTTCTTTATTCATGCTCTCTTGTTCTGCTCTTTTTTCCTTCTCATTTTTATGCAATTATAACTTGTACACAGATAAAACAGGCAAAAAATTCGAAATTTTCTTCCTTCTCTCTTTTTTTTTTGCCTTTTTTCTTTGTATTCAACATATCAGATCGGATACACTGAACTTTTCTTGTATCCGGCATATTATATCGGATACACATAACTTCTTTTGTAGCCAGCATTGTTCGTCGGATATGAAGAGAAGCCTTTGTATCCGATCTGATATATCGAATACATTAAAACATGCTATAAATGCAACCAGCCTCGGGATTTGAGTCTTTTTTTTACGAGTTTTTGAGTTTAGAAAACCCCTTTTTCGCCTTTTTCTTCTTCCCATTGATTCTTAGCAAGCTCCAATCATCCTTAATGGATTCCGGATCATCTTCTGCCCCATTATTGTCTGTCCACGCAGCCTCTCCTGCAAAACAACCTTTTAGATCAAAACCCCCTAACCTCACTAGGTATAACCCCATAGATTCATTCTATACTAGGTGGGTTAATTCTATGACTCTTGATGAAGAGAGGAAATGGGATTCCACCCATCTAGGTCACGTTCTGCTTATCCCAAAGATTCCCTTCAAGTGGGAAGTTATTGAAGCCATGATTGGCCACTGGGTACCTGACTTAAACCTTTTTCGTTTTGGAGACCATGAGATGACCCCCACCATTGAAGAGGTTGAAACCATCTTGGGCTTGAGGTTTGCAGAGAAGGTAGTGAACCCACCCTTTAGGCCTAGTTACAAGAAAGAGGCTTCTATTTTTCTGGGTATAGGGAAGAAGGATTTATGGGATTCTGATACCCTTCTGACTTTGTCCAAGTCTTTTCTGACTGAGAAGCTCTTGAGGGGGGAGAACAAGGAAGCAAGGTTCAATGCTCTAACCCTGATAGTGGTTAACCAACTGCTTTTTCCACGGGATGACGATGAGGTCGACTTGACCCTTATCTCAGTTGTATGCCAAGTTAAGGAGCATGAGAGATTGACCCCTATGATTTCGGCAGGGATGTACCAGGCTTTGACTGACTGTTATTATAGGAAGAAGAAGCGCTTCCTATCATGTGCCCCTATCCTGCAGGTAAAATTCCCTTTTTTTTTTCCTTTTCTTTTTCTTTGCTTGTTTTTTTTTCTTTTGTTTGCTTTTTTTCTTTTTCTTTACAATATACTGAAATATCCCTCCTCCTTTGCAGTTTTGGTTACTTGACCACCTGAGTTAGATTGAGGAGATCAATCGACACTTCTTCCCGAGCTTGAAGGTTCCCATCTTGATGAGCAACTGGGGGTGTCCTGACATTCCAGGAGGTAAACAGGGCTGATTTACTTTCTTGGCTACACTCCAAGATGATCAGGTGAGGTGGCTTGGTACTTATCAGCTCAACGCCGAGACCGTGATAAGCTTTCGAGACCGCAACTTTTTGGTCCTGGCTGACTTGGGACATGCTGTGCTTTACCTCCCTTTGCGGGTTCTTCGTCAGTTCAAAGCGACCCAGGGGATTATAATCCCAAGTGGATACGAGGACCATCTTGGGCCACTTTCACCAACCACCATGAAGCTGAACGCTTGGTTGATGAGGGAGTGGTCCTACGTTCGTTTCATGCAGAGCCTAGTCTTCTCAGAGTCCCATGTGAAGGACTATCTCTTCTGGATCAAGGAGCAGATACAGAGTCAGGCCCCAATACCCAAAGATCCTCCTGCAGTTTTGGCTCCTACTTATGAAGACATCCTGGAGTCTGAGAGAGCCTCTCACAAGCGACTTCAACAGATATGGGTACGAGAGGCCCAGGAGCTCAGAATACGGGGTGCTTATTTGGAGAGACAGCTCGAGCAGATATCTTGCCGTACAGCTATGGAGGAGAGACCGGAGGAGCAGAGGCAGGCTTGCTGCTTTGAGGTCCGGATGATACGGTAGAAGCACCAGGATGCTTTAGCCAGCCTTAGGAGCATGCAGATTAGACAGACCCTTTCAGATGAGGTCATTTCCTTCTTGAGTGATCCCGCTACAGAGGGGGCTTATGGGGTTATTGCAGCTCAGGCAGCTCGGATTCGGGAGCTTGAGGAGCGGCTAGGGGATAGAGACTAGCCTTCTTTCCTGCACATTTTTTTCTGTTTTTTTCTTTTCATACCTGTGCGCGCATGGGAAACGCGGCACGGGGTAATTCGGAGTCGCCACCGCCTGATGGGGTGCAGGCGGACACCTGGGTGCCTAATCATGTCTATTAGGGCTTTTTGGTCTGCGGCTTGAGATTCTAAGTATGTTCTTGGTTGTGGTTCGGGGAAGTCCGTAGACACCCCGGTCCACCCCGTCGGATGACGGGTCCCGTGGGTTCCCTGGTTTGAGTCAGCTTACATTGGTCTCACCTGATTCCTAATCCGATGTGCAGTTTGGTTAAGTCTGGCGGGACCACCTGAGTGGTGTGGGTCCCTTTAGTTGCTTTTATCTTGTTTAATTAGGTGATCTGGGTCTGGTTGGGTGGGCCCTGTTGGAAGGCCCACGGTATCCTTGGTGGGCTTAGTGAAGCCCGTGTACCCTTGTGGACCTCAGTCTAGCCTGAGAGGTCCTTTGGGCTTTGGTTAGTTCAACAGATTTTACTTTTAAGTTCAGATTTGAAGATTAAGTGTTTTTCATGCACAAGTGGGCCGGACCGGTTTGTGGGCCCACATGGTGTCCAAGTATTTTTTATCGGATTTATCTTTTTAATTTTGCCAAAGTGATTTGGACACTGGGCTTGGGGCCCGTAGTCCAAATCTGGGCTTGTAAGCCCAAGTTACCGAAAGTTAGGGTTTGCACCCTTCCTTGGTTCGGTTGGTGGGCTTTGGCGGGCCCGGTAGGCCCTTGGTCTCGGCCAAACCACGCAATTCATGCATCAATTTCACATAACAAGGCTCGGGTGGGCCGTATTGGGTTTGGCCCGCCCGGTTCAAATTGTTCGTTTTTACTTAAGTTATTTAATGGCATGCTTTGGTGTTTATTGGGCTGGGGTGGGCCCCGTTGGAAGGCCCACTGGAAGTCAAGTTGGACCGGGGGTCCAAGTCCCACATTGGGTTTCCGGGTGACCCGGAAACCCTACTGGTTTATTCGGTTCGGAAATAGCATTCACATCTAGCAATAATTACAAAAAAAACACAAGATGGACACTCTGTCAGAAAAAAAACTGGCTCATTGTACTGGGTCCAAGGAAGGTACGAGTTGGATGCGCAACGAACAAAAGGGGTGGGGGGTGCGGGGGGGCGAAGCCCCCCGCGGTACAGTAAAGGGCATTTTTGGAATTTTTTTCAAAAATATATCAATTTAGCATTTTTAGGGGTATGCGCCGACCTCGGGCACTAGGCGCGAGGTCGGCGCGGGCCGGGCGGACCGAAAACGCGAAAAACACAAAAAAAAAGGTGGGCGCGAGGTTCGCGCGAGCTGAGCGCGAGCTTCGCGCGAGCCTCGCACGAGATGTGCGTGAGCCTCGCGCGAGCTTCGCGCGAAGGTGCGCGCGAGCTTCGCGCGAGCCTCGCGCGAGCCTCGCGTGAAGGTGCGCGGGAGCTTCGCGCGAGCTTCGCGCAAGCCTCGCGAGATTCACGCGAGCTTCGCGCGAGCTTCGCGCAAGCTTCGCGAGATTCGCGCGAGCTTCGCGCGAGCTCGGCGGATACCCGATGCTCTGGGTTTTCTTTCAAACTCCATTTCTGAGCTGATTTTGAGCTCTGTAACTCATTTTTTAGGCTCTGTAAGCCCTCCCAGGGCTTCGACCACTCCCCAAAACATACTTAAACTTATATTGAAATTAATCTAAACATGATTCATGCTTCCTAAAAATCTCTTAAAAGAAAAGAAACAAACCCGATAAAAAACAAACAGATACAGATGCATTAACATGTTGAAAAAAGGGGGGTGATGGGAGCATGCTAGCAAGTATAGCAATGTAAAAACAACAAGAAAACAACATGCACTTTCCTCCCCCGACTGGGCCTCCGAGCCGGCACATTAACATCCGAAGAAGGGAGAGAGGAGGGGGGTTTACAGGGATACATCAGAGGAGTTAAATGAGGAGCTGGTTCCTTACAGGAGTGCCGGGTACCCCATGAGCACTCGGAGGAGCAACCAAACCCTTGTCTTCTTCACGGGGTCGTACATGAGGTCTCCCTTACCCTGGAGACCTCTATGTCACCCAAAATGGGAGCAACAGAATGCGTAGCAAGGGAAGGGAACACAACAGTTACGATGACATGCATACGACTCCCATTTTTATACATGTAAACAAGTGCGAAACATTACCTGGAGTTCCTAAGTTCTGGTGCAAAGCGGCGGCTTCTCCTTGAGGTGGCACGAGCGCTGGAACTCTCCTCTCTTGCACCTCTAGCAGCAACCGACCTTCGTTTGTTTTCGTTTGTTTGCGTGAGGATGACGAAGATGCAGACTGGGGGGTGTTGGCTCAAGGTGGGGAGCTTGGGAGGCCGAAGCCGCTGGGACCGGTAGGGTTCGGGTGGGGGAAAGAGGTTGGGCACGGCACCTAGAGCTAACCAAAACTCCCTCTTCGGAAATCCTTTCACCCAAAACTTTTCAACACTTAGCTTTTTTTTTTTCGAAATCTTCCAACCCCCTGCGCGAAAAGTCGCGCGGGTTATATAGACCAAGAAAAAAAGGTGCCGCCCACCTTGGCGCCCAGCTCAAGGTGGGCGCAAGCCCGCTCGCCACGTCCGCGCGAGCGGCATAATGATGAAAATCATTTAATGCCGCCGCTTGCCGGACGTAAAAATCTTTAAAATCCAGATTTAGTCCCTGACAATTTTTGGTAAAATCCGATATTCTCGGATTTTTACAGATTTAGTCCTTGGGATATTTCGTATGTTTGGATATTTACGGATTTAATCCCCGAGATATTTTCCTGCGCAACTCGCCACGTGTGCAGCTTTTTGCCACGTGCGCAGATTGCCGGTTTTGCTGCTCGGAAATTTCATCAGCTCATATTTTCTTCATCCGGACTCCGATTTGGGCAAACTTAGTTTCATTAGAATTGTATCGGAGCCCTCCATCCCATGACCTAGGGGTAGGCCTCCGGATTGGATTTTAGCAGAAAGTCAACTTTTGGCTCTGCTCAAGTTTGACCGCCCGCAGAACCTTCATCCGGACCCCGATTCCTGCAAACTCAGTTGCGTTGGAACCGTGTCGAGATTCTCTATCCAATTATATAAAGCAAGGTACTTGGCACGGAATTCGAGGAAAAGTCAACTCTTGGCTTTTCCTTAAGTTTGACCGCCCGCCGAACCTTCGTCCGGACCCCGATTCCTGCAAACTCTGTTGCGTTGGAATCGTGTCGAGATTCTCTATCCAATGACATAAAGCAAGGTACTTGGCACGGAATTCGAGGAAAAGTCAACTCTTGGCTTTTCCTTAATTTTGACCGCCCGCATAACCTTCATCCGGACTCCGATTCCTGCAAACTCTGTTGCGTTGGAATCGTGTCGAGATTCTCTATCCAATGGCATAAAGCGAGGTGGCCAAATTTCACTTGATCAAAAAGTCAACTTTTCACCCCTTAGGGTTTGACTTTCTGTCCAGGGTTTGCATTTTTGGTTTTTCGGGGAGCGCAAAAATGAGGTGCTTACAGCTGCCCCTCTTTGCCGGAGTCACCTTGCGGATGAACGGCAAAGAGAAAAAGAATCTCATTTTTGCGTCTAGCATTTCTGTCGACGTGGTCGACGAGCTTAGTCCTTTGAAGTTTTCATTTTGACAAGGAAGCGGCCAAATCATGTGGCGTCACTTCCTGGCTTCAGAGTTTCCTTACCCTTTGCTGTTCGGGTTTTGTTAGGGCAACTCTTCAGCTTTTTAGTTTAAGTTTGAAAGAGATTGGATTGGACTTGAGCTCGCCAACCCGTTTCGGCGTCGATGCCAGACACTTGACAATATTCTTTTCTTCTTGTTTGTTCCATTAAAGGTTTTAGGTGACTTCAGACTTCTGATCCATTTTGTGTCTTTTACTTGAAGCTTGCTTGCATTTTTTTTTTTTTTTTTGGATTTGATGGTCAAGGGTTGGGTTGGGATGTGGACCGAATGGAGAAAGGAGGAAGAGTGGAGGAGGAGCTGCTGTTGGTGAGGAGGTGCTTCCAGCGCTGTCCAGTGCCTCAAGGGAGCCCACACACCTGCCCTACTCTATTTACAAAAGTGTGAAATCAAAATTACAAAAGGGGCCATCTTGCCCGATGATATTTTCATTTATGCTCATTCTTCTTCATATCTTGTCATTCCTTCTTCTGCAGTGCTTTCTGGTTGGCTTTCCCTATGGTAGAGGCTCCCTAGCTTAGAGTGACTGTTGCTGGGGATTGGGCAGGAATCTTTTTTCTTATTGCCTCTTCTTTCGGGTCGAGCCTTGTTAGTGACAAATGTGGGAGCTCCCCGGGGAAGGATGCTCCGCTGGGGATAAGTGGGGATTCCTCACGCTGTCATTTTCCTTTATAATGCCTTCTCCTTCTGCTTGGGTGCGAATTCTTCATGTTCGTTCAAGCTCTTGTTGAGTGCGAGAGGCTCCACCAGGGATTGATGCGAGCTTGCTTGTCTTCCTTCCGATCTTCTTCGCAAAGCCGGCCTATTCAGACTGGGCGAGGCTTGAGAAGTCTACATCATCAGGCATCACTCTCTTATTGCTTGAGAGGACTCTACGGGGGATGTAAGGGTGTCGTCCCTTGTTTGCTGAAGGCCTTCCATTGGGGATTTTTGGAGGTTGTTATTCTCCGTTTAATGAAGGAACTCCGCTGGGGATTTTGGAGAAGATGTCCGTTATCCCACTTTTTCTGTACCTGTGAAGGCAAGAAAAGACAACATGTTAGCCGTGGAATAGCTGGGGAATGCAAAACACTTCTTTTATTCTCTTCTTGCTCTGAGCCTTTTGCCCATCGCAGCCAGAAGCGGCCTTTGCCAAGGTTAAGAAATTATCAACTCAGGTTAGTAGCCCAATGTGGAGCTCAAAACAGTTAAGCAGAACAATTATAGAGAAAACAGGTGTGTCAGTGTGTGCCTGTGTTTGCAATATCAAAGAAATTTCCCAAGGTCAGACGGGACTTGGAGTGCTTGGTATTTTCAGTAGCATTGTCATCACAGGCCACTATGGAGTCTTTGACTCGGGCGCAACCTGCCAGTCTGGACCTCTCAAATCTGTTCAATTTTCTCATTTTACTATCTGCCACTATCACTGCTCTCCTCTATATCTTGCTCTGCTCAAACCAGATGTGACCAGCTCTTTTTTCTTCTTCTCTTTTTTTTTTTGACTAACCACGCAACGCCCTTTTTTCGGGTTTTCGCTATGTCCAGCCTTTCTAGGAAACTCTGAATTCCGTCATTGCTGATGAACGCAGACCTAACTGTTTGCCCTGATCATTCCTTTCGAGATCCGAGAGGTCTTAGAGATAGGACGAAACATAGGCTGGGTCTTGGTTATGAAAGAAAGGATAGATGGCTCAAAAAAGCTTAATTATTTGGGTTTGCAAAGTGTGCTACTTTTATTGTTGGTGGGTCTTACATCCTGGCTTATTTGTATCTCTATATTTTTGGCGGGGCAAACATCTCCCCATTTTCTCTGTTTCTTTTTCTTTTTTCTTTCTTTCTCTTTTTTTTCTTGTTGCATTTCCTCTTCTTTTTGAGGTTTTTCTGGGCAAGAATGCCCGGTTTCTTTTTGCTTTGCCAGGAATGCCCCATTTGGTGCGTAGAACATTTGCAATGGGTTGAAAGAATTTTAAGGCTCAAAATTGTCTAACTAGGGGAGAATTTAAGGTATTTGGAAGGATTTACAGTCTAAGGAGAGTCAAGGATGGCCTCTCTTCATTTCCCAATCAGAATGATCTTAGGCATAGTACAGTTTGACTGCGTCTGCATTTATCGGCTCCGGAAAAATTGCCCCGTCCATTTCTTGCAGGATAAGTGCTCCTCGGGACAGAACCTTGTGGACTACAAATGGCCCTTCGTAGTTTGGCTTGAATTTCCCTCTATTGTCCTCTTGATGAGGAAAGATCCTCTTCAGTACTAGGTCTCCCACTTTGAATTGTCGTGGCTTCACTTTCTTGTTGTAGGCTCGCGCCATTCTCTGTTGATAAAGCTGGCCATGGCACAAAGCCTTAATCCTCTTTTCATCCAATAATTGCAACTGGTCAAATCTGGATTCTTCCCATTCGACATCACTGATTTCAGCTTCCTTCAGAATTCTGAGCGATGGAATCTGTGCTTCCACTGGGAGAACTGCTTCCATTCCGTATACCAAGGAGAACGGGGTTGCCCCGGTTGATGTTCTAATCGAGGTCCGATAGGCGTGCAGTGCATACGGCAGCTTCTCATGCCAGTCTCTGTAGGTGACCACCATTTTCTCGAGTATCTTCTTCAGATTCTTGTTGGCAGCCTCTACTGCTCCATTCATCTTGGGCCGGTATGCCGTGGAGTTTAGATGTCTGATTTTCAAGTCTTCGCACATTTTTTCCATGTCCTTATTATTCAGATTCTTTGCATTGTCAGTGATGATCGCTTCTGGAACCCCGTAGCGACAGACTATATTGTTTCTGATAAACTTGAGCACATGAGATTTCTTCACATCCACAAAGGACGTGGCCTCTACCCACTTGGTAAAATAGTCAATTGCCACTAAGATGAACCGATGCCCGTTCGAAGCCATTGGATGAACCTGGCCTATCATGTCAATTCCCCAGATGGCAAACGGCCAAGGTGATGTCATGGAGTACAGTGTGTTCGGCGGTGCATGGATGTTGTCGGCATAAATCTGGCATATAACTGGCATTTTCTGACATGGGCGTAGCAGTCTGCCTCCATGGTCATCCAGTAATAGCCCATCCTTAGAATCTTCCTTGCTAGCATATGCCCATTCATGTGTGCGCCGCACAACCCTCCATGGATTTCCTCAATCAATTTCTGCGCCTCGGCTTCCCTGACACATAGCAGTAGAGAGTCATTGTATGACTTCTTGTACAGTCTACCTCCACTGTAGAAGTATTGCCCTGCCAACCTCTGTATAGTTCGCTTCTCTGCAGCTGAGGCACCTTCTGGCAGAATTCTGTTTCTTATATATCTCTCAATGTCTGCGTACCAAGGCTCTTCTTCGGGCGTGCTTTTCTCGATACTGAAACAGTAAACAGGGTAGCGCCGAATTTCTATCTCCAAAGGTTGCACCCAAGCATCATCTGTGATGGTGGCCATCGATGCCAGCGTAGCTAGTGCATCCGCAAACCGGTTCCCGTCTCGTGGCATGTAGTCGAATGTCACGCTCTCGAATTCTTCTTCTAATTCCTTGACTAGTTCTTGGTATGGTACCAACTTCACATCTCTGGTCTTCCAGTCTCCCATCACTTGATAGATGATAAGACTTGAATCACCGAACACTTTCAGCTCTTGTATACGCATCTCAATTGCCGCTCGCAAGCCCAACACACACGCTTCATACTCGGCCATGTTGCTGGTGCAATCAAACAGAAGTTTTGCTGCTATTGGGTGATGAACACCGTCTGGGGAGATTAGCACTGCTCCGATCCCTTTTCCATTTACATTTACTGCCCCGTCAAAGAACATCTGCCACTTGGTTTCTTCTGCTTCTTCTGTGGACTCGGTGCACATCACATCTTCGTCCGGGAAGGGAGTTAGAAGTGGTTGGTAGTCAGGTAGTGGGTGCTCTGCCAAGTGATCCGCCACGGCTTGTCCCTTTATCGCCTTTCTAGTCGTGTAGACGATGTCGTACTCGGACAAAAGGACTTGCCATCTGGCGACCCTGCCGGTGGAAATCGGCTTCTCAAAGATGTACTTCAATGGATCCAGATTGGAGATCAGCCAGACTGTGTGGCTGAGCAAATAGTGCCGGAGCTTCTGAGCTGCCCAGACCAAGGCGCAACACGTCTTTTCAAGCACTGTGTATCTGACTTCAATGCTAGTAAATTTCTTGCTCAAGTAGTAGATTGCCTGTTCTTTTCTTCCTTTCTCATCGTGTTGCCCTAACACACATCCTACTGCCGTCTCGGAGACTGTCAGATACATAATCAAGGGTCGTCCCGGGACAGGCGGGACCAGTGTCGGCGGACTCATCAGATAGGCCTTGATCTTATCAAATGCTACTTGACAGTCGTCATTCCAAACTACAGGGTTATCTTTCTTCAACAGCTTGAATATAGGCTCACACACAGGAGTCATCTGTGCGATAAACCGACTAATGTACTGCAGTCTGCCCAAGAACCCTCTCACTTCCTTTTCTGTAGATGGAGGAGGCATTTCCAGAATTGCCTTTGCCTTGGCGGGGTCGACTTCAATGCCTCGTTTGCCCACTATGAAGCCGAGCAGTTTTCCTGAAGTAACTCCAAACACGCACTTGTTTGGGTTGAGCCGGAGCTTGTACTCTCTGAGTCTGTCGAACACCTTTCCAAGGTTTACCAAGTGGTCTTCTTCTTCCTTGGACTTCGCTATCATGTCATCCACATACACTTCCATCTCCTTGTGTATCATGTCGTGGAACAGCAGAGTCATCGCACGCTGATATGTAGCGCCCGCATTCTTCAGTCCGAACGGCATCACGCGGTAGCAGTAAGTGCCCCAGTGCGTGATAAAGGATGTCTTCTCCATATCCTCAGGTGCCATTCTTATCTGGTTGTAACCAGAGAAACCGTCCATGAAAGAGAACATCGAATGCGTTGCTGTATTGTCCACCAGTACATCAATGTGCGGCAATGGGAAGTCGTCCTTCGGACTTGCTCTATTCAGATCTCTATAGTCAACACACATCCTGACCTTCCCGTCTTTCTTGGGAACTGGCACGATGTTGGCCAACCATTCCGGGTAATGAGTTACTTGCAGGAATCCGGCATCCAACTGCTTAGTGACCTCTTCTTTGATCTTCAGGGCCCATTCCGGCTTCGTGCGCCTGAGCTTCTGTTTCACAGGCACGGCCTCAGACTTTGTTGGTAACCGATGCACAACCAAGTCCGTGTCTAATCCGGGCATATCCTCGTATGACCATGCAAACACGTCAGAATAAGATTTAAGAAAATCAATCATCTGTTTTCTCAATAATGGTGACAGCTTTTTACCAATTTGGAGGATCCTTGGTTGTGCTATTTCACCTATGTTAATTGGCTCTGTTTCCTCAATGTTAGCCTGGAGACCCTTTTCGTGCCTTTCCAATGCAAGTTGGATTTCAAGCGGGGTTTCCCATGATTCATCATCGTCCTCATGCTCGAAAGGCTCACAGGGGACGATGTTTGAATCTTCTTGCTGCGATGGGCGAGTGCCCCAATTTGACGTGTCGAGTTCTTGCTCGTTTTCAGGATTGGACACTGGCTCATGCATTTCATTTATTATTGCCATCTGGACTGGCTTTTCAATTTCTTTTTGTTCTTTTTGTTCACTTATGGCAATCTTATTACCTATCCCGTGCCCCAGATCTTCTAGGTGTGCGTCGGGATTGACACTAAGATTGCGATGCTCAAGTTGCTCATTTTTGTTATTTTCATTTTCAAACAGATGCAAGTAGTAGGAAGCATTGAGATATTCATTAAAAATTTCAGCAGTAGCTACAACAGAAATCTCAGAGGTGGTAGAAACCCCCTTTGGGATAGCAGCTTTGCTGATAGCAAAAGGCGTGGCGCTCCAATTCTTCAGTGGTGCCCCGCCGTCCTTGTTGATGGCAATCGTCTTCTCTGGTTCTCCAGCTAGTACCATGTTGGCGCTCTCGTCAGAAGAGATGTAAATAGGATCGTGTGCTGCGCCTCCTGCCGGTTTGTTCTGGCTTCTCTCTGATCGGGGGCCAGACTCTGACGATACCCTTACCCATGATCCACTGAGGGAGATTGCCCATGGTATCTCATCCTCGGGTGGCGTGCACGAGATGGTGACTTCATTGGCTGGGTCAACTCTGGGGGGTGCAAACATTATGGGTATTCCAGTCGGTATCCCAGGCACCGTAGAAGAGTAAGCTGGTGGTGCCCATTTGCCATAAGCTGCATGGTACACCTCTTCCGGTACTGGCCCTAGCACTTGGGGCATGCTACGGAACATGCGGTTCAGACCGTCGCGAGTTCCGGGGTGCGGGATATGAGGGGGTGGAGGAGGCGACCTTGGCCTGCGAGTTGGTGCCCCTGAGCTGTCTCGCCCTTCCATCATGCAAACATACATGATTGGGCCTTCTTCTTTGGATTCCTCAATGGGAGCAGGTGGGGGCACTTCTATCACAATCGCAGAGTCGACCGGGATCCCGTCAGGGACAAACTGTTCATCTGGTGGGGCGAAGGCCATGGTGACTTCGTCAACTGAGTCCAGGGCGACCAGTGCTGGCAGGCCATCCGGCGACCCCTCAGGAGCCAATGGGTCTACCTCTACTGCATCTCCAATCATTTCCATAGCTGGTGGCTCTTCCCAGAGCATCTGAGCCAATCCTTGCAAGTAGTCTTCTTCCATGGTAGGGGTATCCAGAAACTCATCTCCCCACCCTTGGGGAACTATGTTCTCGATAGCCTGGGCCGCTTCACGCTCCATGTTAGAGAAGCGGTGGTACAAGTTCTCATGCACGCATATGGGCCAGTGGGGGTCTCTTCCTTCAGTTCTGGCTCTTTTCCTTTCGGCACGATTCCCAAGGAGTCGGGAGTAGTCTTCTGGCTGCGGCCTAAACCCCAGTCCAAACCCAGCAGTCTGCTCATAAGGTTTGATGGCTACCCTGATGCCTTGCTTGTACTTGCCTAGTCCTTCGCCCGCTCTGAGACCCCAGTCTGCGCAGTCGGCAGCACTAAACATGTTCTTTCTTTGCCTCTTCGAGAGTCGTCGCCCCCTTTTAGACTCAGGGATATTATTCACCTGCACCATCTCCACAGATTGGAAATTGAGTGTGGTGGGTAACTCATAATCCACATAGGGTACTCCGACCCTTTCGAACTCTCGGTGATCCTCAGCATGTACTGTTATGAGTTCGTTGCCTGATACGAACCGGACCATCCTGTGCAGTGTGGAAGATACTGCTCCTGCCTGATGTAGCCAAGGCCTCCCGATCAGCAGATTAAATGAGGCGTTGATATCCATGACCTCAAAGTCCATGGTAAAGGGCCTATCTGCAATTATGATCACCAAAGTGACCTCTCCCAGTGAGTCTCTTCTGGCATTGTCGAAGCCTCTGACATTATGAGCGCTTGGCTTGATCATTGAAGGGTCCAATTGCAAACTGTGAAATGTCCTCATCGGGCATATGTTCAAAGCCGACCCATTGTCAATCATGGCACGTTTTACGATGAGATCAGTACATTTCACGGTTATGTAGAGTGGCTCGATGTGATTGCACCCTTCAGATGGTAGGTCTGCTACCGAAAAGGAGATAGCCTGTGGTGCCATGATTACTGACACTACTGCTCCTAGCTGCTCAGGGTCGATATCCGCTGGTACGTGTGCATCACCCAGGACTTTCATCAGTACTACCCGGTGCTTCTCTGAGTCAATTAAGAGTCTCATTATGGAAATCTGGGCGGGTACCTTGCTCAACTGCTGGAGGAGATCATATTCGGGCGTGTAGATGCTGTGGTGCAAATCCGTGACTTCCTCTTCTGTGGCCCTTCCCTTCCTCTTGAGGGTCGGTGGCAATTCTGTAACCACTTCCTTCCCTTTTTCTTTCCTTTTTGCTTCTGCTTCGGCTCCCTCCTCTGGTGCGGGTGGGGGATCGGTGTTTATGTATCGACCGGATCGGGTGATCCGATCGATTTCTGCTTCAGCGGTGGTGGTGGTGGCTTGATGGTAGAAAGATGGGGTGGGGTAAGGTGGGGACGCCGTGTTGTACGAGGGTGGTTCCAGGTTGAGTTGTGAGAGGTTGAGGGTGGGTGGTTCAAATGAAAGGGAGAAGGGGTCTTGTGGAGGCGAGTCCATGATGTCATGGATGTTGAGGGCGGAGGGGTTGGGGAGAGGGGTGGAGTAGAAAAACTCTTGGTTTGTGGATGGGTGGAAATGCACCAGAGGGAGATCAGTAGGGAAGTCATCGCCGCCCTCTTCAACGACGTTTATTGTCCTACTTTCCACTCGAGAGTTTGCTGCTGATTCGTTTTCTGAGTCTGCACCAGCGGATTCATCTGAGCTCTCATAAGGATCAGGTGGGCTTGCAAGTTCGGAAGTGGATGATGGCTCCCCTTCTACTGCGACATGGGGGAGGCCAAGCCACTCGGGCGTGCCATGGGAGAGGGATTCAGAACTTGGTTCATCTGATAGGAGATCGGTGAGGGACTGCGAGTCTGGCTCTGATGTTGCAGACATATACTCAGGCGGCCATCCAGTAGACATCTGTGGGGGTACCCTTGAACTGCCCACTGATGCATCTGTGTCCTGTGGCCCATCTCGGAACCAAGGTCCTTCAGAACTGCCCACTCCTTCCCTGCGTGGAGGGGACGGGGAGTCATTGATCCATCCGCATTGCATGGGGTTCCATGGCCCCATGACTTCCTCACTGCTCTGAGGCTCATCCTCTATCGTACAGATGTAGACATTGGTATTCTCCTTGACTGCAATTGCTGTCGAGTGGGTTTCTGCTTGAAGCTGCACCTTCACTATCTGCCCTGCTTGGCCGATCAGTACAGACGGGTCAAACTTCCCAGTGCCCCGGTCACAGCTCACCTGATTAGCTGACTTACTGGTTGAGGCCTTAGAATGGTCAGGGAGAGGGTTTGAGGTGACACCAGCTGCTGGGGTCTGAGCCTGTGGTGCTGGGGGGTCGACCGTGATGCGTCTGCTGTCAATTAGGTCTTGAATGTCGTGCCTTAGATCCTAACACCGATTAGTGTGATGCCCCGGAGCACCAGAGTGGTACTCGCACCGTTCTGCCGCATTGTAGCTTCTGGCATTGACCAGTCTGGGATTCGGGGGTTTGATTTGCAAGTACCCTTTCTTCAGCAAAGTAGGTAGCAACTCTGCTGGCGCATACGGTAGTGGGGTGAAAACCCGTTTCATCCTGGCTTTGAATTCTTCTTTCGTCTTTCTTACCCCTTGGTAAGCTGTCTGCCCTGTCCCTTGGGAGAAGTGATAAGGCTGTGCCTGGTGCACGTAGTTCACTGCCTGCTGTTCCTGCCTTCGGGGCTCTTGCCCCTGGTTTCTGCCAGCCTGTCCTGTCACTGGCCTCCTTGGTGCGGCACTCTGTCCACTGCCATCTATTTTCCCGGCTCTTACTGCATCCTCAATCCGATCCGCAGTCAAAATTAGGTCGTTGAAATTCGAGGTACTTTGCCCCAGCAGCAAAGTGAAGAATGGCTGTCCTAGTGACGCAATGAACAGAGATGTCATCTCTTGTTCCAACAGTGGTGGCTGTACCAGTGTCGCCAACTCCTTCCAGCGTTTGGCATACTCTCTCACCGACTCTTGGCTCTTCTTTGCCAGCCTCTGCAATTCTGCCCTTGTCTGCACTATCTGACTGTTGAGGCGGTACTGCTGGATGAAGACTGCTGCCAACTCATTCCATGTCTTTATCTTAGCCTTGTCTAGACTCAGGAACCAAGAGTAAGCGGCCCCTGTTAAAGACTTCTGGAAGAATTGTACCATGATTCGCTCTTCTTTAGCGTACTGACACATGTCTCCTGAGTACGACCTTAAATGATTCAGTGGGCATCCGGTGCCATCAAATTGGTGCAACTCAGGGCATTTGAACTTAGCCGGGAGTTGGATATCTGAAAAGAAACAAAGGCTTTCCAGGGTAGCCTCACTTTGCACTGTGCTGGGTTGGAGCTGTTTGAGCTGCTCCTTCAGGGCGGCCATTTCTGTTCTGTTCTCCTCCCTTACTGCTGTCAGTTTCTCCTCAAACTGCGATTCCTGGGTTCTGTACCAGTCCTCATCACCCTGTCCCAGATGGATAGGCAGAAATTGATCTGGTTGTGCCACATGAAATGGCGCTGCCGGTGGAGGTGGTGGTGCCAAGGGAGGGGGATTTACTGGACGTGGCGGTGGCACCACTTCTGCTTGTGGTGGGAACTGTGGCTGCGGCTGCTGGGCAACTGGTGCTGCCGGTGGGGCCTGCCTCAATTCCCTCAATTCTGTCATCAGTTCCTGGATGATGGAACCCATACTGTCCATCCTTTGCTGCATCTCATTGACCACTTGGGTATGACTGGACTCTGCCGGGTGTTGCCCTGGCGGCGTCTGCTCTCCTTGCTGTTCCATATCGAGCCTTCTCCTCGATCTTAACAGGTACGGACTTCTGAAAGCAATTTTTGGTACCTGATGGGACAATTGGCAGGCATTAGTGCATTTTTACACAACTTTATCTGATTGAATCTATTCATTTATTTTATTTTTTGTTTTTTGTTTTATGATATGATTTGACTAACTGATCTATTTTAGCTACCCTAAGGCAACAAGGGAAGAGAACCTAAGCTTTGAATCAACTGATCTGTTTTAGTTACCCGTAGGTAACAAGGGAAGAGAACCTTTAATGAATTTGAAGACTGATCTATTTTAGCTACCCGTAGGTAACAAGGGAAGAGAACCTTAATGAATTAACTGATCTATTTTAGCTACCCGTAGGTAACAAGGGAAGAGAACCTTAATGAATTTGGAAGACTGATTTTTTTTTTGATTTTTTTTTGATTGGATTTGGACTAGCTGATCTATTTTAGCTACCCTAAGGCAACAAGGGAAGAGAACCTTAATGAATTAACTGATCTATTTTAGCTACCCGTAGGTAACAAGGAGAGAGAACCCTATTTTTCTGAAAGCTGATCTATTTTAGTCACTTGGAAGCGACTGGGAAAGAGAACCCTATTTTTTTGAAAGCTGATCTATTTTAGTTGCTCGGAAGCGACTGGGAAAGAGAACCCTGGTGACCGAATCTATTTTAGCTACCCGTAGGTAACTGGGAAAGAGAACCCTATTTTTTGGAAGACTGATCTATTTTAGTCGCTCGGAAGCGACTGGGAGAGAGAACCCCTTTTTTGAAGGCTGATCTATTTTAGTCGCTCGGAAGCGACTGGGAAAGAGAACCCCTTTTTTGAAAGCTGATCTATTTTAGTCGCTCGGAAGCGACTGGGAAAGAGAACCCTATTTTTATTTTTTATTTTATTTTTTGAAAGCTGATCTATTTTAGTCGCTTGGAAGCGACTGGGAAAGAGAACCCTATTTCACTGATCTATTTTAGCCGTTTAGGCAAGGAAAGAGAACATTAAATTTAAGGGGGTTTTGTTTGAGCTCAGAATCACAAGGTTGGACCAATGCAGGGTCTCCGCAGGGGGTGAGCTGAAAAGCAGCACCCAGGCGTACCTCAACCAATCTCCAGTTCATTCACTGGCGGCGTCGGCGCCTAATTTCGGCTAGTAGTTCCCGGGCGTGCCTTAGCTAGTCGTTGGTTTAATCACCATTGACTTCGGCGCCTCACAAGGGGAAGGCTATACTAGGACGTTCATCCACCAAACGGCTTAATCACCGGCGGCTTCAGTGCCCCAAAGGTTTCGGCTAGTAGTTCCCGGGCGTGCCTTAGCTAGTTGTTGGTTTAATCACCATTGACTTCGGCGCCTCACAAAGGGGAAGGCTATACCAGGACGTTCATCCACCAAACGGCTCAATCACCGGCGGCTTCAGTGCCCCAAAGTTTCGGCTAGTAGTTCCCGGGCGTGCCTTAGCTAGTCGTTGGTTTAATCACCATTGACTTCGGCGCCTCACAAGGGGAAGGCTATACCAGGACGTTCATCCACCAAACGGCTGAATCACCGGCGGCTTCAGTGCCCCAAAGGTTTCGGCTAGTAGTTCCCGGGCGTGCCTTAGCTAGTCGTTGGTTTAATCACCATTGACTTCGGCGCCTCACAAGGGGAAGGCTATACCAGGACGTTCATCCACCAAACAGTTTAATCACCGGCGGCTTCAGTGCCCCAAAGTTTCGGCTAGTAGTTCCCGGGCGTGCCTTAGCTAGTCGTTGGTTTAATCACCATTGACTTCAGTGCCTCACAAGGGGAAGGCTATACCAGGACGTTCATCCACCAAACGGTTTAATCACCGGCGGCTTCAGTGCCCCAAAGGTTTGACCGAATGATCCCGAAAAGATACAGACGGGTGTGATCTGAGCTCAAGGTCTTGGGTGTTTTTAAACACTTGCTGGGTTTTGCGATCTCAATGAGAGAGATGCAGTTAAAGGAAATTAGGTGGTCGCAGCGACCAAGAATATTGCAATTATCAGAGAAGAGGTGGTCTATCGGAGACCGAGTTGCCCTATTGGAGGGAATTAATTCTTTCATTTCTTGTTCTTGTTTTGTTAAGTTTGAACAACATAGCATAGTGAAAATAAATTCATGCTTCAATCAAAAAGTGCCGCTGCGGCACAAAGTACATCATCATGCTCATCAAAATACAACAAAGCCAAAGTCTAGCTAGGTTGGTCATCATCATAGTGGGAGGACACGTCTTGCCTCCTCAAGGCTCGCAGAAGCTTGTTCCGCAGACGTCGGTCCTCCTCAGCGCGCTTGCGCACTAATTCCATTTCATGTTGCAAGGCCGTATTGGCCTGCCTACTCTCCCGTTCCGAATCCACATAAGCTGAATGGATACGGGAGTGGGTCTCCTGCAGTTCGGCCACCCTGTCCCTATATGTGTTAGGGGGCGGAACTGGAATGTCGCCTAATGCGACAGGCTGAAGAGGTGGGGGGCCGTTGTGGCCAAATTCCCGAGCTATCCACTGCTCGTAATCTTGAAAGTGTAATTCGGTGAAGACGTCTTCTCGATATACGCAGACTGTCTTCCACTCTGTCAACAGTTGGGTCCTTAGTCCTTTAGTGAGTGGACCAATCAAACTGCTCATGTCGTCCTTGACTGGGATTCCCTGCGGTTTCCCAAACTGTCTCAGAACCCGAATCGGATAGTACGGCACGGCATGGGTGAGGCCTATCAAGGCAAGTCCCTCTCTTTTCTTGAAAGCTATGATGGGGGTGTAGGGGATGTTGTATGTACCCTACCATCTAATGTCTGTTTCTCCCTTCAGGTGGAGAAAGTGGTTAAACCAATCCTCACGGGCGGGTAGGTCTGGTTTGATCTCTCTTTGAGCCAACCAATGGATGTTGTCGCCGGTTGCCTTGTAATATGCACTGACTGGTGATGACACCATCAGGTGGTCTTGCAGCCAAAGGTGGAGAAGGGAAGCACACCCTTGAAACCTCTGGGTTCCCTTTTTGGACAAAGTCAGGGAATGGAACAATTGACCTAGGATCAGTGGCATGATTCGGTACCCTGCCCTGAGTTGATCCACAATTTCCATGAGGGCCAAATTAATGGTGTCTCCCCCAGTTGGAAAGAAGATTTGCGACAGAACCACAAGGGTGAAGGTGTCAAACCAAGCCCGGGGTCTTTCCTGCTTTTTGTTTCTTATTTTTTCAGCAAGGAATGTTTTGGAGACCCTAGTGAATGATTTGTCACCTCCTAAGGTCTGGAATTCTCCCCTTAAGAGGCCAAAGAAAGCGCAAGCTTCATTCTTGTAGCTTTCTTTGAGACTTGGCCTAGCGGGTTCTCCTAAGTCGCGAAATCGGAGGAACAGGTCAAGTTCCTCAATTGTGGGAGTCAACTCATTGATCCCGAATCGAAACACTGAAAGCTGGGGATCCCAGAAAAGCAATGCTGCTTGGATCATATCCCAGTTAATCGGCACGTTTAACAGGGACAAAGTCTGTCCCATGTGGTATTTGTGCTCCCATTCAATTTGCTCACTCCCTTGGAGCTGCCTTGTCCAAGAACGGATCCAGGGGGTATCCCAGGCACACTTTTCTATCCTAGGGAAACGGGTTCTCTCAGATGAGGATGAAGATGCCATGCCAACTATCCGATTGAAATTCCAAATCAGTTTAAGGTTCCACACCAACCTCTTAATCAGTCCTAAGACATGCATAATTTCAAGCAAAAGGCTAATCACTAGCAGTTCTAACATGCTTCACAAAATAAAGCAAAAGACAAAACCAGTGCGGAACTTTAACTCAGGCACACATGGTGTGTGGTCCTAAGGGTTGGCGCCAATGTAGGCGCGACTCCTAGACATACTTGTGTAAAGGAGCACATTCAAGTCCTGATCGGTCTTTCTGTCTTTCCTCTGTTTTTTCATCTGCTTTTGGCATCGTACCACAGCAAAAATTACAACTTGCCATCGAGGGCGAAGGTTTACAAGATATTTACAAAAAACTTCAAAGAACTCATCCTTAAGGCTGTTGGGAGCCAAAAGGGAGGATACAAATTGCTTTTCAAGCGGGTAGGCTAAAATTCCTAGATCTAGGGTTTAGTGCCCATGTTCTGATCTGGCATGCTTTCATCTATTTGTCTGATCTGGCCGGCTTTCATCTGCTCTAAAAGACCAATCTGGACTTAAGGTGCTCCCAGAGGACTCTAATGGGTCAAGACCCATAGCATACAGGACTCCATGCATGGATCTGGGGTGGTTCCCCTGATCATGGTTAGGTGAGTTTCCTAAGCTAGGGCCGAGGTAGCCCAGCATCTAGGGTTTACTCCATTTGATGCAAAAAACGGGGGTTGCTGCCCCTGATGAACTCTGAATTTTATTCCAATTTTATTCATCATTCACATCCTACTCACCCTCTCATGCTCAACGCGAGGTTCATTCAGAAACGTTAGGTGGGGGAGGATACCCAGCCCGAGACATAAGCCTACAAGGGTCTGGACCAGTACTGGATCCTCGCGTGCCACGGCAAGAAACCAGTGGTGCTAATGGACTCCAGAAAACTGGGGGGATGGGTTTACCCTGCTTTCCCCGGCAAGCCACGGGAGCGTAGGTGCTAATACCATCCCAAAGATCAGTTCATAGTAAGAAGAAGGGTAGGCTGCTAGAGAGGTCTAAGTTTTGGTCAAGAAGTAGCAGTATCCGATTCACTCATCTATCAAAGGTCGGATCATCCACGCATCCTCCCTCGTGCGTGTCACCCCATGCAGTTTATCTCACAAGAACGGAAATAAATAAAAATCCATCCACGGTGTGGTGGTGTGCCCGTGTGTGCAGTTGGGCTGCGTGTTGTGTCTACACAGGTGAGTTTTGTCTAGATTTTGTTGGTAAAGGGATTGTTACTGTCTCGTATAGTAAGGTGCAAAATTAGCACGCAATACGAGGTTCCGGGAGAGTCCCCAGGTAAGTGGGGGGTCACAAGGGACCGCTTAAATCCCACTTGCCTTAGGCAATTATCGCGTCCCTTTGACAGGACTCCCCAGAATGCGTAATTACGCGTATTCTGCACCTTTCTAAACGAGGTAGTAAGAAACCCTAAACATCAACTAAATCTCTCTTTATGCTGACTCATCTTAACTAGGGTCCTACTGGGCTGAACCATCCCCAGCAGAGTCGCCAGGCTGTGCGCGCGTGGGAAACGCGGCACGGGGTAATTCGGAGTCGCCACCGCCTGATGGGGTGCAGGCGGACACCTGGGTGCCTAATCATGTCTATTAGGGCTTTTTGGTTTGCGGCTTGAGATTCTAAGTATGTTCTTGGTTGTGGTTCGGGGAAGTCCGTAGACACCCCGGTCCACCCCGTCGGATGATGGGTCCCGTGGGTTCCCTGGTTTGAGTCAGCTTACATTGGTCTCACATGATTCCTAATCCGATGTGCAGTTTGGTTAAGTCTGGCGGGACCACCTGAGTGGTGTGGGTCCCTTTAGTTGCTTTTATCTTGTTTAATTAGGTGATCTGGGTCTGGTTGGGTGGGCCCTGTTGGAAGGCCCACGGTATCCTTGGTGGGCTTAGTGAAGCCCGTGTACCCTTGTGGACCTCAGTCTAGCCTGAGAGGTCCTTTGGGCTTTGGTTAGTTCAACAGATTTTACTTTTAAGTTCAGATTTGAAGATTAAGTGTTTTTCGTGCACAAGTGGGCCGGACCGGTTTGTGGGCCCACATGGTGTCCAAGTATTTTTTATCGGATTTATCTTTTTAATTTTGCCAAAGTGATTTGGACACTGGGCTTGGGGCCCGTAGTCCAAATCTGGGCTTGTAAGCCCAAGTTACCGAAAGTTAGGGTTTGCACCCTTCCTTGGTTCGGTTGGTGGGCTTTGGCGGGCCCGGTAGGCCCTTGGTCTCGGCCAAACCACGCAATTCATGCATCAATTTCACATAACAAGGCTCGGGTGGGCCGTATTGGGTTTGGCCCGCCCGGTTCAAATTGTTCGTTTTTACTTAAGTTATTTAATGGCATGCTTTGGTGTTTATTGGGCTGGGGTGGGCCCCGTTGGAAGGCCCACTGGTTTATTCGGTTCGGTTCGGAAATAGCATTCACATCTAGCAATAATTACAAAAAAAACACAAGATGGACACTCTGTCAGAAAAAAAACTGGCTCATTGTACTGGGTCCAAGGAAGGTACGAGTTGGATGCGCAACGAACAAAAGGGCATTTTTGGAATTTTTTTTCAAAAATATATCAATTTAGCATTTTTAGGGGTATGCGCCGACCTCGGGCACTAGGCGCGAGGTCGGCGCGGGCCGGGCGGACCGAAAACGCGAAAAACACACAAAAAAAAGGTGGGCGCGAGGTTCGCGCGAGCTGAGCGCGAGCTTCGCGCGACCTCGCGCGAGCCTCGCACGAGATGTGCGTGAGCGTCGCGCGAGCTTCACGCGAAGGTGCGCGCGAGCTTCGCGCGAGCCTCACGCGAAGGTGCGCGGGAGCTTCGCGCGAGCTTCGCGCAAGCCTCGCGAGATTCGCGCGAGCTTCGCGCGAGCTTCGCGCGAGCTTCGCGCAAGCTTCGCGAGATTCGCGCGAGCTCGGCGGATACCCGATGCTCTGGGTTTTCTTTCAAACTCCATTTCTGAGCTGATTTTGAGCTCTGTAACTCATTTTTTAGGCTCTGTAAGCCCTCCCAGGGCTTCGACCACTCCCCAAAACATACTTAAACTTATATTGAAATTAATCTAAACATGATTCATGCTTCCTAAAAATCTCTTAAAAGAAAAGAAACAAACCCGATAAAAAACAAACAGATACAGATGCATTAACATGTTGAAAAAAGGGGGGTGATGGGAGCATGCTAGCAAGTATAGCAATGTAAAAACAACAAGAAAACAACATGCACTTTCCTCCCCCGACTGGGCCTCCGAGCCGGCACATTAACATCCGAAGAAGGGAGAGAGGAGGGGGGTTTACAGGGATACATCAGAGGAGTTAAATGAGGAGCTGGTTCCTTACAGGAGTGCCGGGTACCCCATGAGCACTCGGAGGAGCAACCAAACCCTTGTCTTCTTCACGGGGTCGTACATGAGGTCTCCCTTACCCTGGAGACCTCTATGTCACCCAAAATAGGAGCAACAGAATGCGTAGCAAGGGAAGGGAACACAACAGTTACGATGACATGCATACGACTCCCATTTTTATACATGTAAACAAGTGCGAAACATTACCTGGAGTTCCTAAGTTCTGGTGCAAAGCGGCGGCTTCTCCTTGAGGTGGCACGAGCGCTGGAACTCTCCTCTCTTGCACCTCCAGCAGCAACCGACCTTCGTTTGTTTTCGTTTGTTTGCGTGAGGATGACGAAGATGCAGACTGGGGGGTGTTGGCTCAAGGTGGGGAGCTTGGGAGGCCGAAGCCGCTGGGACAGGTAGGGTTCGGGTGGGGGAAAGAGGTTGGACATGGCACCTAGAGCTAACCAAAACTCCCTCTTCGGAAATCCTTTCACCCAAAACTTTTCAACACTTAGCTTTTTTTTTTTTCGAAATCTTCCAACCCCCTGCGCGAAAAGTCGCGCGGGTTATATAGACCAAGAAAAAAAGGTGCCGCCCACCTTGGCGCCCAGCTCAAGGTGGGCGCAAGCCCGCTCGCCACGTCCGCGCGAGCGGCATAATGATGAAAATCATTTAATGCCGCCGCTCGCCGGACGTAAAAATCTTTAAAATTCAGATTTAGTCCCTGACAATTTTTGGTAAAATCCGATATTCTCGGATTTTTACAGATTTAGTCCCTGGGATATTTCGTATGTTTGGATATTTATGTAACGCCCCGGATCCAAGTTACGTAGGTAAAATCGTAACTTATCTCCGAAGGTTAATATATAACCCAGGATAGCAAATCAGAGTGAAGGAAAACATGAATAAAACAATAACTAGATAATCAGAGTGCACTATAACCCAAACTCAACAATAAAACCCTATAACCGAGACTACCTCACATGAACCAAGCATATACCCGCTGGTGCCGTCCTTACCAGAATCTGAAAACAAAACAAAACGGAAAAGAATGAGATACGAATATCCCAGTAAGCAGCACATGCATGCTCAAATACCGTTTATCAGTTCTAAAATATGATACAGTTGTAAATCATGCAACAGTAGCGATAACACCTCAATTCCGAATAATCCGAGTAATTCAACAGTAATCCAATCAATCAGTATAAAATACAGAAATAATCCAGTTCAACAAATATATATGTAATATCAAATCAACAGTTGATAAGTCACTGCAGGACTCATGAAATAAGACAGCCTTTAACTAGTGTAAGACCATGCTCACTATGCCACCTCCCGGCTTATGAGCGAAGCCGAGCTACACGGTCATCGACTTATTGCGGGAGAACCCATTCAGATACAGTAATGGGTTGGCATGTACTATCCTATCATAGCCGCAGCCAACCAGATACAGAGAAAGCCTCATCGAGATACACGATGGAAACGCGTGCATGAACAAAGTGTTACGACTAGCAAAGAACAATCCTTCCCACTATCTAGCTCCTAACATGGATCCATATCGAACTATGCCCACTAGACTCTAAAAACCAAAACCAACAGTGAAATCTAGTAAGCACAACTCATCTCAATTTCAATCATATCATCCCGAGCTACACGGGCATCTCCGAGGTACACGGAGGCAATAACATCCCAAGATACACGGGCATCACAAACCCTCACTGCAAGTACATGGAGGATAACCAATTCCAAACCAGAAAATCAAACATCCATATTCAATTTAAAAACCTCTTTCCACAGAATCCATGTAAAACCAGTTCGATGTAAAAATGACATAATGATGGCAATTCCGTCTAATCCGAGATGACATCCAATGATAATAATCAAGGTTTAACCATTATATATTTAGTTTTACTAGCTCTTTCCATTAACTTGCGCAAAATCCCTTTTAAAGTCAATTTATGTAAAAATGACATTTTAAGTAAAACCGACTATTTCGGATGTTAAAACCAAAGTTTACCTACTGATATTAAGCTCAAACTTAAATTAATGCTTTTTGTGCTCCAACAGTAGCTCCTTGTAGATTTAAACTTAGTTTACCATTGTTTATCCTAAGTCTCAATACCTTCCCTTGACACCTCCAATTCCTTATGGTCATTTCTAATCAATCTTATAAGTAATCTTTCCCAATTTAGTTTTACAATTTAAAGTGTATCTAAGCTGGACCATTTCAACAATCTAAGAATATTCAAATTCCTAACTAATATAGGTTTCTGATTCCATTACTTAATAGCTTAAATATGTTCCCCATTCCAGTGTCTCCTACCGCTCCAAAGTATTTTAATAACCATTTATTTAATCCCCTAAGAAGATTCCCTAATTGTAATTTCCCTTATATCACTCATCCTTAACATAAGCCCTCAATGCCTTTCCTCAGCACTTTTAATTTATTTAAAATCATCCATTGATTTCCACTTCTAAGCTAACTTACTTGCTGTAATTTTTCCTCTAGTATATCTACAAACATCCCCAAATAAGAATTAAGTTACTCTCCCTCTAAAACAGGCCACCAATGCTTCCTCTGAAAACTCCAATTTCCCTAAATAAGAATCCTAAATTCCCACCTCTTAATCTCTGCAATTACTATTCAACACAACTCCACTTGGTTTTCAGTTTATGTATCACACCTAAAAGAAATTTCTATGACTCTTATTTTACCCTTTCAATACACTACAATAAGTTATTCCCTATCATATGCACTTACCACTTCTTTCTTGATGAATTTCCTCAGTTATATTCTCATTTTCAGCATCTTACTACTCTCTCTAAACTCCCTTAGATAACTCTCTAATTACTCCCAGACACTTTACTAAACTCTCTATAATTTATTGATTGCACAAAATTCATTACTCTAGGAAATACATAATTTTTACCATTTACAAGATTCTGATTTCATCAATTGACACCCCAAGTATACTTCCATTTACAGTACCTCTCGAAGTTGCTGTTTTCAACAGTAACTTTCCCACCTACACTCGAACTTTTCCACCTTCATGCTCATCATTCACATTTCTTCACTATTGCTTTTAATCCAGCCACACATACACCTAAGCGAAACCTCCCTCTAACAACCAATTCAATAACTTTACCAGCACCTAAACAAACCCCTATGATAGCTTTTGGGTTTTAAACCAAAATTTGTAGGTGAAATAAAATAGCCGCACTAGGCTAAGTTGAAACGGCTGCGCCAACCTGCAAAATTTCATTTAATTATCCTATAATTTAGTTATGTGAAATCTTCAGCTCCTAACCTCCTTAACTTAATGTTGACACTTAGAGTAAACTCATAAAGAAAGCTTTTGCCATTTAGTCAACAAAAACTGCTTGATAAGTCTTCCATCACTTTTAAACAGTCAAAATTTCCTGCTGGAGCTACAGCCGCACTTGGCTGATATGGAAAAGATTAGGCACTGACCTCTTATTCAATTATGCAACCAGCAGGTTTTCCTAGAACAGCCAATACGTTTGATCATTTTAGACTAGGACTGACCTAGTTTTTGAATTCCAAACTTCTTCCATCATAAACTTAACCTCCTAACAAATGTTTTAGCATTAGTTCGAATTTAATTGGATCATTATAACTTAGTCAACTAGCTTAGCCGTCCATGTCATTTCTCTAACAAATTTAAGCAACATTAACCTTTGAATTCCATTTTTTTTATCACCTACCGTTCAATCACAGCACTTTAATAACCTATAACTATTTTCCCCAAAGGAACCCCCAAACTAGAGTTTAGATTTGCTGAACAATTACTGAATAATAATCTGGCGCCTACCTCTTCAACACCTCTCAACGCCAAAGCCAATTTCCAGATTCAATTACGACCAATGCAAAAATCATTAGGACTGACCTAATGCTTTGCATTTGAACCACTTCCAGATAAATCTTAATAATCAGAACATACATTTAACATTCATTGAAATTTATTTATCAAGAGACTATGCTGAATAAAACTAGACGTGAATGCCATTCCAAAACGGAGGATTTGGTTTCACTTCGTTCATGAATTTCATGCTTCACTTTAAATCATCCAAAACAAGAATAGGAAATGCTACTTACCTCTAAGCAACGAATTCCAATTGCTGAATCCTCGATTGCACAAAGAAATTTCTGAAATCACACTCAAATTTCCAACGAACTACCCTGCTTCTGCAGAATTTTAAATCCTGATCAGATCTATTCAGATCTGACTTTCTCCTTCAATTTGAAATAGAACTCCACGAATTTAATCTGAATTCAGCTATTCTTACCTGATTTTTGAATCAACTTGGTTCAGATTTTGCAGGTCTTGGACGAATCAGGTGCAGCAATTGATCTTCAGACCCTCTCTTGAACAGAAATCAAATGGCGATCACACCTTTTCTCTGATCACTTCCAATTCTCCAGGATCAGAACCACAAACCCTGGCTCACCTATTCTTCTCTCTGAATTCCTCCACTTCTATTGCTCAAAAATCAAATGAACCAGGTAACTAAAATCATCTGCCTTTTTATAGTTGCCGCCTTCTAGCAATATAAACCCATGATCCCCTACTTCAGCACTCCACCAAACTCCCTATACCAGCAACCTAGTTTAATTTATATCACCCATTTATCACATCATTAAACCAATTTAAATCTCCCAAATAATATTAATTAATTTTTCCTCGCCTTTATTAAATAGAAATTCTCAAATTTGATTCACCCAAAACCTCGAACGAACCCTCTCGATCCCCGATTCTACATAATTTTTTTTCCAATTTGGCCTTATTTAGTTACTAAAGTAATAAATTTTAATTCCATTAAAATTTGGGATTTTACAATTTACGGATTTAATCCCCGAGATATTTTCCTGCGCAACTCGCCACGTGTGCAGCTTTTTGCCACGTGCGCAGATTGCCGGTTTTGCTGCTCGGAAATTTCATCAGCTCATATTTTCTTCATCCGGACTCCGATTTGGGCAAACTTAGTTTCATTAGAATCGTATCGGAGCCCTCCATCCCATGACCTAGGGGTAGGCCTCCGGATCAGATTTTAGCAGAAAGTCAACTTTTGGCTCTGCTCAAGTTTGACCGCCCGCAGAACCTTCATCCGGACCCCGATTCCTGCAAACTCAGTTGCGTTGGAACCGTGTCGAGATTCTCTATCCAATGACCTAGGGGTAGGCCTCTGGATCGGATTTTAGCAGAAAGTCAACTTTTGGCTCTACTCAGGTTTGACCGCCCGCAGAACCTTCATCCGGACCCCGATTCCTGCAAACTCAGTTGCGTTGGAACTGTGTCGAGATTCTCTATCCAATTATATAAAGCAAGGTACTTGGCACGGAATTCGAGGAAAAGTCAACTCTTGGCTTTTCCTTAAGTTTGATCGCCCGCCGAACCTTCGTCCGGACCCCGATTCCTGTAAACCCAGTTGCGTTGGACTCGTGTCGGGATTCTCTATCCAATGGTATAAAGCAAGGTACTTGGCACGGAATTCGAGGAAAAGTCAACTCTTGGCTTTTCCTTAATTTTGACCGCCCGCATAACCTTCATCCGGACTCCGATTCCTGCAAACTCAGTTGCGTTGGAATCGTGTCGAGATTCTCTATCCAATGGCATAAAGCGAGGTGGCCAAATTTCACTTGATCAAAAAGTCAACTTTTCACCCCTTAGGGTTTGACTTTCTGTCCAGGGTTTGCATTTTTGGTTTTTCGGGGAGCGCAAAAATGAGGTGCTTACAATACCTTTGTACGAAATTAAACTGCGATAGTGGAAAGACAAAGGATTTAATTCAAAAATAAATTTTTTATATTATTGGCCTCAAAATGCTCAGATGCTTGTAAAAACAAAGGTTTTATAAAAAGTATTTGATTTCTCATCACTGGCCAAAGTATAGTTTTTCTTTTTTTATTATTATTTTTTGAAATTTGGTCCATATACTTAATCACCCATAATTAAAGGAATTAAAACCAGGTTAAATAATGAAAAGGGTAATCCAAACAATAAGGAGGGATCAAATCTGTCTATCTTAGGACCTTTAGAGTCATCCCCAAATGCTTTTTCTTTCAAAATTGGCCCCATTGTTCTCAATCTGCTCAGTCTCAATACTCGTGTTGATTTCTCTTTAAGCTTGGATCACATGATCAACTCAACTTTTGATTTCTATATATATTTTTTCTTTTTCATTTTCTTTCTTTTTGCCAATATTGCCCCTAGCGCCAGTTACGGTTTTCACTAGGGCCGACTTTTGCATTCCGTCATCACCAATCTTACTCTGAAATTTGAATGAACACTCTAAGATCACCGAGGGCTTAAAAATAGGATGAAACAAAGGCAAGGCTTCGTTTATGAAAGAAAAGGTATTAAAGGCTTAAAATTTTTCAAATGTGGAAATAGGTCGACCGGACTTACAATCATGATGAATTTTGCCCCATTTCCCTAAAATGTATCCTTTTCATCTCTTTTCACACTTGGCTTTCATTTGCCATTTTTCTTTGCTTTTTTCTCTTTTTTTTTTCTTTTCCTTTATTTTTGCCCCAATTGGCCTTGCCCCAATTTGTTTTGCCTCAATATAAGACTGTAAGTCCAGTTTAGGTTTATCAAAGAAACGAACTGACTCGACTAGGGATTAAAATTTGAGGGAAATTAAGAAAAATGGCCTCGGATCATTTCCTAGTAATATTCAATCAAGGAAAATACCTTTTTACCGCATCAGAGTTAATTGGCTTAGGAAAATCTGTCCCATCCATTTCTGTCAAGATGAGTGCACCCCCTAACAGGACCTTCTTGACAACATACGGCCCTTCCCAATTCGGCTTGAACTTACCACGAGGATCTTCCAAACATGGTAAGATTTTATTGAGCACCAAGTTTCCTTCTTGGAAAGTTTTGGGCTTCACCTTCTTATTGTAGGCCCGGGCCATTCTCCTCTGGAACAATTGGCCATGACAAAGCGCCTTCAAACGTTTCTCTTCTATCAGGTTGAGTTGATCATGTCTTGACTGTATCCATTTGGCTTCTTCGAATTCAGCTTCCATGAGCACTCTAAGTGACGGGATTTCTACTTCCACTGGCAAAACTGCTTCCATCTCATATACTAGGGAATATGGGGTTGCCCCAGTTGAAATCCGGATTGAGGTTCTGTAGGCATGTAGAGCAAGTGGTAGCATTTCATGCCAATCTTTGTAACTTACTACCATCTTCTGAATGCTTTTCTTTATATTCTTGTTTGCTGCTTCTACTGCCCCATTCATCTTCGGCCTGTATGGAGCGGACTTGTGATGGGTAATCTGGAACTGCTCACATAACTTCTTCATATCTTTGTTCTTAATATTTGAAGCGTTGTCTGATACTATGGCACTTGGCAGTCCATAGCGACAAATGATATTGTGCTTCAAAAATTTAATAACATGGTTGCTTGTGATATTCTCATATGAAGCCGCTTCTACCCACTTAGTGAAATAATCAATCGCTACCAGGATAAATCTGTGCCCGTTCGATGCCTTAGGGGAAATCATGCCGATGACATCTATGCCCCACATGGAGAAGGGCCATAGTGAGGTCATGTTGTGCAACACACTTGGGGGTGCATGCTTGTTATCTGCATATATCTGACATTGATGACACCTCCTAACATGTTCACAGCAATCATGCTCCATCGTCGACTAGTAATATCCCAACCTTAGAATCTTCTTTGCAAGCATGTGTCTGTTCATATGGGGTCCACAGACTCCTCCATGTACAGTCTCGATTAACCTTTCTGATTCAGCCTTAGTAACACATCTGAGCAGAATGTCATTATGTGATCTCTTGTACAAATGTCCACCACTTAGCAAGAATTGACCGGCTAATCTCTGTATTGTCCTTTTCTCAGTAGAAGTGGCATTTTCCGGCAAACTCCGATTGTTCAAGAAATTTTTGATATCTTGAAACCATGGTGTTTCCTCTTCGGGTGCTCCCTCTAGAACAAGACAATAAGCCGGTTCATTTTTGACCTCAATTTCCAGTGGTTTGATGTCTACCCCTTCTGGCATGCTGACCATGGAAGCCAATGTTGCTAGAGCATCCGCAAACTGATTTTTGGCCCTTGGCATATAGTTGAAGGAAATTCGAGTAAAATTTGTGCTTATTTCTTCCAAATACTGGTGATAGGGGATCAATTTGTGATCCTTGGTTTTCCATTTACCAGTTTTTGGAAGATGATAAGACTCGAATCTCCGTATATGTCAAGTTCCTCCACTTCATGATCTATGGCGGGGATTGCAAACCAATTATTCATGCTTCATATTCTGTGATATTATTGGTGCACTGGAATCTCAACTTCACTGCGATTGGGATGTGTGAACCATCTGGTTTGACCAAGACTGCCCTAATTCCATTTCCATTCATGTTGGCGGCCCCGTTGAAGAACATCTGCCAAGGGCTTTCACTTTCCTCTTCTTCAGTAAATAGAATTGCTTCATCAGGAAAGTTGGTCTTCAAAGGTTAGTATTCTGGCAAAGGATGTGCAGCTAGGTGATCAGTAATGGCTTGACCCCTAATCACCTTCTGAGTGATATACGTAAGGTCAAACTCGAATAGTAGCAGTTGTCACTTTGCCATTCTGCTAGTTAATGCTGGTTTCTCAAATAAATACTTTAGAGGGTCCATCCGAGATATCAATAATGTGGAGTGACTAAGGAAGTAATGCCTTAGCCTCTGAGTAGTCCAAACTAGAGCACAACAAGTCTTTTCCAACGGTGAGTACTTGGCTTCATATTTTGTGAATTTTTTACTCAGATAGTAAATTGCCCTTTTTTTTCTACCGGTCTCATCATGCTGCCCCAAGACACATCCCATCGATGTTTCTAACACTGACAAGTACAGGATCAGTGGTCTTCCTGGAGTTGGTGGCACTAGCACAGGTGGATTCAGTAAATGCTTTTTTATTGTATCAAAGGCCTGTTGGCAATCCTCATTCTAGATCGTTGGGTTATCCTTTCTCAGAAGCTTGAAAATTGGTTCACAGATAGTAGTGAGTTGTGCTATGAACCGGCTTATGTACTGAATTCTTCCAAGAAAACCCCTAATCTCCTTATCTGTTCTGGGTGATGGCATCTCAATAATTGCCTTTGCTTTAGCTGGGTCGATTTCAATTCCTCTTCTGCTCACAATGAACCTCAGCAATTTCCCTGACGTAGCCCCAAAGATGCATTTAGCTGGGTTGAGCCGCAGACTGTACTTCCTGAGTCAATCAAACACTTTCTTCAGATTGATTAAGTGGTCCTCTTCTTTGCATGATTTGGCAATCATAACGTCCACATAGACTTCCATCTCCTTATGGATCATGTCATGGAATAGTGCTGTCATGGCCCGCTGGTATGTTGCCCCGGCATTCTTGAGCCCAAACGGCATGACTGTATAATGGAAAGTGCCCCAAGGTGCGATGAACGCTGTTTTCTCTTGATCTTCCTTATCCATCTTGATCTGATTGTATCCAGAGAAGCCGTCCATGAACGAGAATAGGCTTTGTACCGCAGTATTATCGACCAGAATGTCGATATGTGGAAGTGAAAAATCATCCTTTGGGCTTGCCTTGTTCAGATCTCTATAGTCTACACACATTTTGACCTTCCCGTCCTTCTTTGGTACCGGCACTATGTTTGCGAGCCACTCAGGGTACATGGAGACTGCTAAAAATCCGGCTTGAAATTGTTTGACCATTTCGTCCTTAACCTTCAAGGTTCATTCAGGTTTCAATTTTCTCAGCTTCTGCTTAATTGGCTTAATCCCTGGCAAAATTGGCAACTTGTGCACCACCATGTGAGTGTCCAACCCTGGCATGTCTCGATACGACCAAGCGAACACATCATTGTAGTTTGCCAAAAACAGTGATATTTCATTTTGCTACACATCAGACAGGCATGCCCCGATTTTTACTATTTTTGGGTCATCTTCGGTCTCAAGATTTATTGAAATGATCTCCTCAATATTAGGTTGGACCCCCTTTTCATGACGTTCCAATTGATATTCAATTTCTTTTAGAAAGTCTTCTTCTTCGATCCCCATGAGATCAAAGTCGAGCTCAAGGTTGAAGTCATATTCAACCTGGTCTAATTCGATATGCTTATATGGTTCATAAGTGGTTTGGACCTTTTTGAAAAAATTAAATTTTCTAGAAAAAATAGAAAAATCTTTTTACTTTTTTGCGAGCCTTCTAAACATAATTCCCTTGAAGACGAAGGCTCATTAGGACCTTCAGGGAAATGGCAATCCACTAATGGAGTTTTTTTTGGAAGCCGCGTCAGTTTGACAAACAAACGCTGCTTCAAAGGTATGGGGAGTTTCCTCCCAATTATTCAAAAAATGTTTTTCAGGAGCAGGGGAAATTGTGCAAGCCTGCTCCTCAAGCCCAGAATCCGATGCCATCATCACCGGGTGGGTACTGCCCTTTTCTGCTACGGGGCCTAGTCCAGATATGACCTCATCTGAAATTTTCACTGCTGTCCAATCAATGAACGGCAGGTCCTCAGCTGTTTCTGTTCTTTCGCCTTGAGTCATGGTGAAGAAAGCCCTGACGTCTTCGGAGAAGTCCATCCACTGCTCTGGCTGTGGCCCAGGCCCGCCCAATGTTCCAAGCATAGGAGATGGGTTATAGGGTTGGAACAGAAGGCCTTTGGTATGGATTAACATTTCGGTAAGGGGGTTTGGACTGGTCCATGGGAGGAGATAGTTGGATCGTATAGGAGGGTTTAGGAAAGTTTTCCCTTAGATGAGGGATTTTTCCTTTACTTCTCTTCTCTCCTTCTTCCTGCTTCCGCCTTCTCCAGCCTCTGGGTTTAAATCCCAGTCCTACTTTAGGAACCAGCTTTTTTGCCCTGATTGGCTCCAACGTTCCTTGTAAATTGATTCCCAGGCCTTTCCTCGGGTGAAAGTGGTATTTTTCCATCACTTTCTTCACCATTTTCTCAGCAGTAGTCGCTTTTCTTCCTTTTTTCTCACACCCCCCAGGTATGAAATTGACCGTCTCAAACTGAAATGAGTGGAACGCAATCTTGTCGACAGTTAAATCCACATTTATAAAGAGTACGTCAGGTGACAAAATGGGAGGCACCAAGTTCTCAGCTAAGACTGTTAGCACCCTTTGCCCTCTTATGTATTTCACCCTTTGGTGGAGCGTGGATGGTATTGCCTTAGCCGAATGTATCCATGGCTTCCCTAGGAGCAGATTGAAGGCTGCGGGGATATTCATCACTTCAAATGTGATGTTGAAGATATTCGGTCCAATTGTGACCGGCAGTTCAATCTCCCCTAGGGAGTGTGTATTAGAGCCATCAAAAGCCCTCACAATCCTCCCATTCTGCTTGATCTTCGACTGATTCAGACCAAGCTTGGCAAATGTGAGTAATGGGCAAACATTTAATGCTGACCCATTGTCAATTAAAACCCGTGCCACCATACTGCCTTTACAAAGCACTGTGATGTGCAAAGGGTCAACATGGTAGCACCCAACTGGGCTTATCTCACTTTTGGAGAAACTTATCACATTGTGTGACAAGATTTGACCAACGATTTTGCCTAGTTGGTTTGGATCGATAGTCTGGGATACATGTGCACTCTGTAGCACCCTTAACAATGCGTCCCTGTCAAGGTTTGTCGTTTCGGCAGCACCTCGTGAGGTGCCGCCGAAATTTCGTATTTCGGTGCCTTAGCGACACGAAAAATGACTCCGAAACAATTTTCTAGCGTTTCGTCGGCATGCCGCCAATTTCGCTGATTTCGCCAATTTCGCAAACATTTCACCAGAATTTTGCTAATTCTGGCGAAATTCTGTCACGTCGACAATTTTGCTAATTGTTGTATTTGTATAAAATTATGTTAATTATATATATATATTTAACTTATTTATGTTTTTTTTTCAAAAATGGCATTTCGGCGGCACGCCACCGGCAAGCCGCCAATTTCGTAAAAAACTTGTTTCGGGCCATTTCAACGAAATTTCACCGAAATTTCGCCCCCATATCGTTTCGGCTGCCTGGCGGCACCGAAAAGTCAATCCTTGGTCCCTGTGCTTTTCCGAATTCAGCAAAAGGCCTAGTATTGAAATCTAGGCCGGGACCTTGTTTAGCTGATCCTCAAGATTGAATTCACTCTTTTTATAATTTTTATGAGGTCTAATGCCTCATTTTCTGTACCTTGGGGGTGTCTTCTCCTATTTTTGTTTTTCCTTTCATTTTTCTTTTTTCTTCTGTTTCTTTTTTCTCTCTCTCAACTTCTGTTTCTTTTTCTTTCTCTTCTTCTCCCGCACATCTCCCCGACCTTGTCATAAGGTTCACCTCCTCCTGGTTCTGGTTCTTGACCACTGGAACCGTAGCCGTAACCCCTTCGCTGTAATTCCATGGTACAGCTGCCTCAAAATAGGCCAGTTTAGGGATATTAACCACCAACGGCTGGAGTTTGGACCGGGATGTATGGGCCGGTTTAGGGATATTATAGGATGAAGGAACGTTTACAACCAAGCTTTGGAGCTTGGCTCCGGATGTGGCTGATGGAACAAAAGAGGAGATGGATGAAGTGGTGGGGTCAAGGTTGATGAACAAAGGAGTTCTTGATGTCTGGGATGGAGAACAAGTGGGTGGACTGCAATTGAAGACCAATGGAGGCCTTGCAATGTTTATCTGGGCCATAAGGGAGGAGACCCAGTTCAGAGAGGAGCTAATGTCCTCAACAGCCTCATCATGTTTTCTGGAGATAACATTAATCTCCTCCTCTTCTTTCTCTTGGAAGAAATAGACCTTGACCGAGGTCCCCATGGGAGCTATAAGTTGAGATGGGTCAAAGGCCTTTCTCATGGTGGATATGGCAGTGATGGAGTTGGACGGGCCTACCCCATTGTGGTAAAGCAAGAGGTTTTGCTCGATATCATTTCCCGACGGGGCAGGCGCAGCAGTATTAAAGACTAGGGCTTTTTGGTCCAACAGATCCTGGACCGCGTGCTTTAGCATCCAACAAGTGTCTGTAGAGTGCCCCGGTGTACCCATGTGATAGTCACAAGTGACTGCTGGATTAAAATTCCTCCCCTTCGAGGAATTTGGGTTAGGCTCCTTCAAGGTCACATACTCCCATTTCAGCAGGGTCGGTAACAGTTGGGAGAGAGACACGGAAAGAAGAGTAAAAACTCTGCTCCTCCTTGCTTTCATCCAGGCATCCTTCTCGTCCTTAGTAAAAGCCCTCCTCTGATTTGCAGGCACGGAGGGAGAGAAATTGACATTGAGAGGAGTCTGATATGACTGCTGAGCCTGCTGGGCCTGTTGGGGTGCAGAGATGTTCACATGGAGCGGTTTCTTGGAGGGGGGGGTGCCTGTACCAGGTTTACTTCTCCTTCTTTTCTGGCCCCGTTCTTCTTAAACCCAGTCCCCTTCTTCTGTGCCAGGGAAGCGGAAGAATCAGATTGCCCGGCCAAAGTAGAGTAGTCGATAAGCTTTCTCGACCTGACCCCTTCCTCGATCCGGTCTGCCACCTGTACCAGGGCTGCAAAATTGGTGGTAATCTGACCCACTAGATGATTATAGAAGGGCTGACCCAGTGTGCTTACAAAGGTTAAGATCATCTCAGGCTCCAGCATGGGCAGCCTGACCTGGAAGGCGGCCTCTCTCCACCTCTTGGCATATTGCCTTACAGTCTCCTCCTTTCCCTTACTCATCCTCATCATGTCGTACCGGTCTGGCATGATCTTCGAGTTAAATTTGTATTGATCCAGGAAAGCATCGGCCAAGTCCTTCCATCTTCTGATCTTTCCATGGTCCAACATGGCAAACCACCTCAGGATCGATTCTGTCAAACTCCTTTGAAAGAGTTGAATCAGTATGCCGTCATCCCGGCCAAACTGGCACAAAGCCCCACAGTATAACTTTAGATGGCTTATTGGGCAGCCCGTGCCATCATATTTGTCGAAGTCTGGACATTTGAATTTCGCTGGCAGGCATGCATCCGGGTATATGCAGAGATCATCGAAGGTGGTGTGAGACATGGGAAAAAATCAAATCCAATGACTTCCTCAATCATCACACGGGTTTGAATAAAACAAACAGTCGCCACCATTCAATTTAGGTGTGAATGGACACCAAAATATTAAATAAGCACAAAAGGCAATTTTAGGGTAAAAATAACCCTCCTAAAGAAAAACAACCAGAGATGGGTAAGGGGATTAGGTTATGAACAGGGGAAGGTGTTAGGCACCCCTATTCATCCACACAAGGTGGTTGCCAGGTATTGTTCATGTTTTAATAAAGGAAAAAGCTTGCTATAAAAATCAGGAAAAATCACAAAAAAGACAAAATATATGGTTTTTTCATACGAATAGTCTGATTGATCCAGAACTTTCAAATATGATCATACCATTCCTAGGGTTTCATGATCAAAACAAAATTGAGATAAAATCAAATAAAATCAATTTAAAGTGAAAAATCCAAAAATCTGGCTTCAAGTTAAATTCTAGAAATCTAGAAAAATAGGATTTTTATAAAATATTTCAAAATTGAACTTGAATAGTCCAGTACATAGGTAAAGCCCAAATTTCACATTAAATCTGAAAATCAAAACCAAAAATACCCACGTTGATGAAAAACACCAAAAGGGGAGAACTTAGACCGTAGGGTCTTCTCTCAATAATGAAAAAGGATTTTAAAAACAACTTCATGAAACCCTAGAATTTATTTTCAGGCTTTTAGATTCAGATTTATCATATTGATCATGATAAATCCAAGATCTTAGCCTAAAATCACAAAAATCACGAAAACAGTGCTGTAGGTGCAAAAGTGGCAAAAATCCAAATTTTAGAAAATAGTGGGGATCTCATGCTATAAACATCATGGATTCATGTATTCATTCAGATTCATCATAAAAAGCATTAAAACATGATCAAGATATTTAAAGCAGCCACATCTCACAAATTAGAGCACATGGGGGTCTACCCTACGGATCCACCTGTTCTCTTTTCCCCTAGCTCTCTCTTCACGTTTTACGGCTAGAGAGGATTCTTGAGGTACTTGGAGATAGGTTTGGTTATACAAACACAACCACATGCTTTATTCTAGAAAAAGGAGAAAACAGATATGGGGTTCTATTCTAGGGATCCACCTGTTCTCTTTTCCCCTTGCTCTCTCTTCACGTTTTACGGCTAGAGAGACTCTTGAGGTATTTGGAGGCAAGTTTAGGAATACTAGATACAAAAGATGGCCTTATTCTACAGCAATAGAGATGATCCTATTACATCTAGAATTGAAGACAGAAAATAAAAGGGAAAAGGGACTTACCTGGATTGAGCAAGCAGAGCAGCAGGGGTTCCTCTTCTTCTCTTGGAGCTCTTGATTCTTCAAAATTTCGTGGCCTTTTGCTTGAGGAAAGGCCCTCTATTTATAGCCAAACACAGGGGTAAGGTTGGTCCAAGGTTTGACAAGATAGAGTTTCAGTTTGAGTTAAACACAAGATCATGCCCATCCATAGCCAACCAAGGTGACTTCAGCGAATAAAATACGTAATTCGCTCATTTAGAGATATATTGGACTAAAGATAAAGCTCGGAAATCGAGAGAAGGATAAAACTCCCACGTGTCTTTAGTGACCGTAAATGATTTACGGTCCAACGGGGACCGTATTGTTACTACGGGCGCGCCTGACCGTAGAGAGATCTCGGGCGCGACCGGCCCGTGAAGGAAATACGGGCGAAGTCTGCTTAGTTGATTTTTATGCATTTTTGACCTGTTTTAAGTTCTAATTACATGTTTTTATTACTTTCTCATTCTGTAGTGCAATTTGGGGTGTCTACAGCTGCCCCCTCTTTGCTGCTAATTGGAACCAATTACAAGCAGAGAGCAAAAAGACCCACCAATTGCACTTTCTAAGATTTTTGTCTAATCAATTGCACTTTGCAAGGATTAAATGGATGATTTTATAAAAAGAATTGATTGTGGAAGATTTGCTAGAAATCCCTCAGCTTAAGGGCCAAATCCTCCTCTCTCCTCTCACTGAGCTCTTGTGGCTATGAAGTGAGATTTGAGACAAATTTTTTTTAACAAAAGTGGGTAAGGTGGCAATCCTTGCAACTTACAACTAATACAAACATTAATCTTTTGAAAAGTGTGGAGAAAATAATAAAATATGCAGTTTTTGACTTCGCCCGTATTTATATCACGGACCAATGCTGCCCGTAAGTGTTCTACGGGCGAAAGGGACCGAATTACCTCTACGGGCGTGTGCTGCCCATACTGATTTTACGGATTTTACTCTCCTTCTTAAGACCGCGACCGCGACCTTTCTTCTTCTGCTCGCACTTTGCCCTATTTTCCCCTCGACCGCACTCTATTCTCCGGTCATTCTTCTTCTTCTCCAAATCTCCGACGATTCCTGTTGTTCTCCGGCGACTCTCTCCTTCCGGTGACCACTGTTATCTCCGGCAAAGTCGACTATTTCCGGCGATATCAATCTCTGTTGGACCGCACCAGTGGCTGTGTTTGCTCTCTGACTTAGCCATTTGACGATTGGTTTCTTTCTCCAGTGAGTATACCTCTTGCAAGCTTCGACTATCTTTGCACCTATTCAACCGAAACAGGTATGCCGAAACCTATTTCATGTTTTTGGTATTTTCCTCGACTAACAGTCCATTGATATGAACGACTTCATGCTTTTTCTTAATTATGATCCCTTTTCTAAAACATACAATCTGCTCTTGATTACACAAGCAATTCCCAAATGCTGATTGATCTCATGATTTATTATCTGATTTGTATTCCTGGCTGCACTTTTCGGCTCTTGAGATGATTCATTCTTAATCTGTGATGTTTACTGTATTGTTGACTTTAGTTTGTCACCCAGCATGCTTTCATCAAATTTCTGATTCCTTTTTGCCATTGAGCACTTTTATTACTTATATTGTTCCAATTTTTCTGCCAATGCTCTATCCGAACTTAGACCTTTGAATCCTCAAATTTTTGCTGCCTAGTTCAACATTGCATGATTCTATGACCCCGAATACACAATGCTTTGAATAAGTCTTCAAATTACTGGGTGTATTCACTATTGCATCATTCTGATTTTGAAAAGATACTGCATATACTAATGTTTCCGTATCCTAACTTCCATAGTTGAACCATGATTGATGTTCTACCTTTCTTTGATTCTCGAATGGGAATTCTTATCTTTGTTTTTTTTTTGTTCTGGTTGAACTCCTGTTTTTAGGCCATATTCCGCAAATGCCTCATTTCCTTGCACATTGTTGAGGCTTGAACATGTTCAGTGTGGAATAAGTATACGCTCTCAATCTGGTATACCCTTTTTGTGAGAATATTCCATCCCATTGCTTTGGCATGAATCAACTGCCTTGATTGCCCTGAAACCAAGTACAACACATGGTTAGATATATTTTGGAAAATACAAAGGAATAAATTAAAACATCCACACACATTTTTCCTCCCTTTTTTTTCATATAAAGAGAACCTATAAGAAGCATGTACTTCTTATATAGTTTCTCCATATAATTTTTAAAGCAAAGACAAATAAAATATTTTTAGAAAAATATAAACTCCTTCAGTTGATTCTTGATTGGATCGGGAGTATCTGAAGCATTTTCTTCCATTCTTCATTTTTTCTTCTTCCTTTTTCCTGCCAATCAATTAAACTTGGTTAAAATAAAAATTAAGCAATTAAGAATTTTAACAAGAATAATTAACCAACTCCCTGTTTTGAACCATAGATGGCCCGCCTTCGATCAGCTTCCAGGGATCCTGCAGATGAGCCTTCCTCTTCGAGGGTTAGGCGTGATCCTGCTGATGTGGCCTCGTCTTCGAGGGCCAAGAGGGATTCGGATTCTGATGTCCCTGATCTCCCTTCTGGGGATTCGCGTGAGGCGACCCCAGAGGTATACTCTAACCTTTATGAAATTTCATATCCTTTCCCAAAATACATCCTCCTGATTCTTTCCTTCTTTCAATTTGTTTCCTTAGCCAGCTGTTGAGGCTTCGGGCAGAGATAGGAGCCGTAGCAGGCGTCGAGCTGGTGGCAGAGATGGAGGCCATGATGAGGGCCGTAGAGGAGGCCGCAGGGGGGGCCGTGGCAGAGATGAGGCCAGGACCAGGGTTGAGATCCCTGAGGAGGTGGCTGCCCAGATTAGGGATACCGATCTTTTGCATGGCTTGAGGACTCATCCCTCAGCGTGTATTAGGGCGGATATCCCTTTGGAGTATCCTATGTCCCACTATAGAGGGAGCTGGGCCAGTTTTATTAGATTCTTGGGAGCCTGCAGTTCAGCCTACCGTCGGGAGTTAGGCTTATATGGAATTGGCATGTTTATTACCATCCCAGACGTACGCATGGATCGAGCCCTCATTGCTGCACTGCTTGAGAGATTCTTCCCGGAGACATTGAGCTTCCATTTCCCAGATATTGAGATTGGGATTCAGCCTTCTGACTTCACCCTTATCACCGGGATTAGGATGATTGGTGATATCATTCCTGAGATGGCGATGCCAGAGGCTGATGAGGTCGCTGCTTATCTTGGATATATCGTGCTGCCTCCTGAGGCATGGGATAGAGGGAGAGCGAGATTGTCTCTGACATGGTTGAGAGAGACTTTCAGGAGGAGGCAGTTTGGCCAGCTTGCTGCCAGTGACCACGTTTTCCCGTATGCCTTCCGATTCCTTTTTCTGTATATGATGGGATCTTGCTTCTTCCCAGAGGACACGACTTCGGTTAGTCCTTATTTTCTGAGCTTACTGGGAGATCTGCATCGAGCGAGGAGGTATGCATGGGGCCCGCTCATTTTTGGTACTATTTTGGCCGGCCTTCGTCGATCGGTGAGCGGTCTCTCTACTTCTAGAGGGGCTGGAGTTGGGTGCAGGTTCTTCTGGCCCTTTTTACAGGTGAATCTTATTTCACTTCTTTTTCTCTTTCTTTCTTTCTTTTTTCTCTTTTTCTATTCTTCTGATCTTTTCTTCTTTCTGCAGTTCTTTGCTAGGGTTTATATACCCTATTTCCGCCCTACCTCTACGATGCCTGAGGAGACGTATCCCATGGCATGTAGATGGTGTCATGTAGAGCACGACTCTGAAAAGAGTCGTCCTAGGTCCGCCCGGGCCCACTTGGACAGGCTGTATCGGTCTGAGGTAATCTACTTTAATTCCTCTTTTTTATTCTTTCCTTTTATTCCTGAATCACATATCTAATATCTTGTTCTTTTTTCAGCTGTTTGTCCCCAGGATGGATGACATTCATGAGGTGCTGGCCCTGCATGCAGCCAGAGATGATGCATTTGTCCCTGACCAACGACGACAGAGATACCAGTTCTTTATTGGTCAGATGGGCAGCATCTGGTACTGCGGCGAGTGCTTCTTCTTTCAGCATGTAGGAGAGCCGCGGATTCCTGCCATCCCGCTAGATACTACTCCTTCCTACCCTCCTATGCCTGTTGATCCTGCCCAGTTCCTAGATTGGACTGAGGCAGAGACATTATTAGAGGAGGGTGACTATGATGCCTTGTTCAGGCGAGCTTCTGTTGGGTGCCTCATGCCACCCATGCCTGTCCGTGGTGGAGTCACGGAGATAGGAGGGGTAGTGATTAGGGCTTATGATACTACAGTATGCCTTCTTCCTTTTCACCTTTATATTTTCATTCGTTCTTGACATTTTCTGACCCTTTCTTTTCTATTTCAGGAGGCTCAGTTGGCAGAGATCCGGTCTCGATATGCTGATCTAGAGCGCCAGCGAGATGCTGCGATCGCCGAGCGGGATGCCCTTTATATTACCATTTTAGACCTCCAGGGGCAACTAGCCAGAGCACAAGGCCAGGAGGGTCCATCTGATGCACAGGACCAGGCGGGTCCATCTCATACTCAGGTTATTTTCTTCTTTTATTTCCATTTCTACTATTATAACTGTTTATCTGGTTCTGACTGAAATTTCTTCTCTTAATTTCAGGAGGACACAGCCGGCCCTTCTTTACCTGCTTCACCTGTGCCCATGCATTTTCGGGATGAGGTATTTTCTGTGGCACGGGTGGAGTTCGTGAATTCTCCCAGTCCGGCAGAGGCACCTGCAGCACAGCCTGAGATTGAGGCTGTTATTGTACCTGCTGCTGAGGATGTGCCAGATTCTACCCCAGTAGCTGAGACTGCTCCCGTGGCATCTGCGGATCTAGATATGGAGTTGGCTCTAGATGCCGCTGTGGTAGAGCCTGCTGTGGAGGCTGTGGTGATGGAGGAGGCTATAGCTGATCCTGTAGAGCCTGGTCCTGACGCTGATGTTCCTGGGACATCTGCTCCTGCTGGTCCTGCTATGGAGGCTGTAGAGGAGACGCCTGCGGCTGTTGATCCTTCTACGGATTCTTCCCGTACTGATTCTTATCCCGAGTCTGCGGGATATGTGGATACTTCAGGGTACGTCCCTCCTGATCATCCCACTGCTGGTCTTGTGCCTTTATATATGTGGTATGATATTCAGTCTGTTTTGAGCAGGATGACTCGTAGCACCGCCCGCAATATTGTGCGGCATGTCTTTGAGCGCAGGCGATCTTCAGGCCGTGGTCGGGGCAGAGGACGAGTTCGTGGGCGTAGGGGCGGACCTGCATAGACAGTAGATTAGGATTTTTCATATACACTTGTATTTTTGGCAAAATTGATGTAAACATTCATATATATATAAAAGAAATTTAGTTTTCACTCATTTGTGTTCTTTTCTTCTTTCTTTTCAGTTTTTATTACATGATGAATGTTAAAGCAGGGACAGGTGAAGCTTAGGGAAACAAGGAAATTAAAAATTCCCATTTTTTTGCATTTTTTCGAAGGAACCGTACTTAATCTACGAGCAAGCCGTGCCCGTAACATTACTACGGGCGCACTCTGCCCGTGAAGTTTTCACGGTCAAGGGTGTCCGTATATCCTATACGGGCACGCTATGCCCGTATTATAATTACGGATTTTACTGCCTTACGATTTTTTCTATATAGACTCATAGGGAACGTCATTGTGACACTTTTATTAGTTGGAAAACTCCCTGAGCACGTCTTTTCTCGCTTTCCTTGGCTTCTTTGGCGCTTCCATGGCTTCCCCTACGCCGCTTTCTCCTGCCGTTGAATCTCTTCTTGCAAGACACCCTGTTAGATCAAAACCTCCTAATCTTACCAGGTACAATATTGTGGACTCCTTCTATGATAGATGGGTTAACTCCATGACCCTTGATGAGGAGATTCGTTGGGATTCCATCCACTTAGGGCATATCCTACACCTCCCTAAAATTCCCTTTAAATGGGAAATCATTGAAGCTTTGATTGGCCACTGGGTACCTGAGCTGAATCTCTTCCGTTTTGATGACAAAGAGATGACTCCTACCATAGAAGAAATTGAAACCATCCTTGGCCTAAGATTTTCTAAAAGAGTTGTGAACCCGCCCCTAAAGCCTAGCTACAAAAAGGAGGCTTCCACTTTCCTGGGTATAGGGAAGAAAGACTTAGGGAATTCTGAAACCCTATTGACTTTGTCCAAGACCTTTTTGACTGAAAAACTTCTAAGGAGTGGGGACAAGGATTCTAGGTTTAATGCATTGACTCTGGTAGTGGTCAATCAGTTGCTTTTTCCACGGGGTGATGACCAGGTTGACTTGGCTCTCATCTCAGTTATCTGCCAGGTTAGGGAACATGAGAGGTTTGCCCCTATGATATTAGCAGAGATATACCAGGCCCTTACTGACTGTTATTTCAGAAAGAAGAAGCGTTTCCTTGCCTGCGCCCCTATCCTACAGGTAAAAATAAACATATATTTTTTTTCTCTCTTTTTTTTTCTTTTCCTTCTTCTCTTCTCTTTTTTTTTCTCTTTTTTTCTTCTTTCTTTATTTTTTTTTTCTTTTTTTCTTCTTCTCTTTTTTTTCTTTTTTTTTCTTTTTCTTTTTTTTCTTTTTTGGAAATAAATTGAAATACTCCCCTTTTCTGCAGCTTTGGTTGCTTGACCATCTGAGCCAAGTTGAAGAGATAACTCGCCGCTTCTTTCCAAGGTTGAAAGTTCCTGTTCTGATGAGCCACAGGGGTTGTCCTAATATCCAAGGCGGCAAGCAGGGATGGTTCACTTTCTTGGGTACTCTCTAGGATGATCAAGTGAGATGGCCTGGCACTTATCAACCCAATCCAGAGACAGTGATAAGCTTCAGAGATAGGAACTTTTTGGTCCTGGCAAGCTTGAAATCTACTGTTCTCTATCTTCCTTTGAGGGTTCTTCGGCAATTTGGAGCGACCCAAGGAATTATGATCCCAACTGGTTATGAGAGCCTTGTAGGACCACTTACATCAGCCACCATGGGGCTAAATGCTCAATTAATGAATGAGTGGTCCTATGTTCGCTTTTTTCGGGGTCCTGTCTTTTCTGAGTCCCATGTGAAGGACTATCACTTTTGGATCAAAGAGCAGGTGCAGAGTCATGCCCCAGTACCAGAAGACCCTCCTGTAGTTCTTCCTCCTACCTATGAGGATATTCTGGAATCAGAAAGGGCAACCCATAAGCGACTTCAGCAAATATGGGTACGGGAGGCTCAAGAACTTAGGATAAAAGTCCTTGTTCTGGAGAGGAAACTTGAGGAGCAGAAGTCTGGTTGTATTGCCGTGGAGAATAAACTTGAAGAACAAAGGCAAGCTCGTCGCTTTGAAGTCCGAGTGATGCGGAAGAAATATCAGGATTCCTTGGCCGACCTTAGGGCGTTGAAGATCAAGCATTCTTTTTCAGATGAGGTCATCTCCTTTTTGAGTGATCCTGATGCAGGGGGAGCTTCTGGAATCATTGCAACTCAGGTAGCTAGGATTAGGGAACTTGAGGAGCAGTTAGGGAGTAGGGATTAGATTCTTTTATCCTCTTTTTTTTTCATACTTTTATACAAAAGCAAACTCCATTAGTGGAAAGATAATAGATTTAATTCAAAAATAGGTTTTATATTATTGGCCTCAGAATTCTCAGATGCTTGTAAAAACAGAAGTTTTATGAAAAAGTATTTGATTTCTCATCACTGGCCAAAATATAGTTTTTTTTTTAAAGTTGATCCAAAACACTTAATCACATATAATTAAAGGAATTAAAATCAGATTGAATAATGAAAAGGGTAGTCCAAGCAATAGGGAGAGACCAAATCTGTCTACCCCGTGGCCTTTAGAATCATCCCCTAATGGCTTTACCTTCATGATTGACCCTGCTAATCTACTCAGTTTCCAGTGCTTATGCTGATTACATTTGGACCACATGATCAACTCAACCTTTGATTTTTTTTCTTTTTTTTTTTTTTTCTTTTTGCCCTTATTGCCCCTAGTGCCAATTACAGTTTTCACTAGGGTCGGCTTCTGCATTCCGTCATCACCAATCTTACTCTGAAAGTTGAATGAATATACTAAAATCACCAAGGGCTTAATAATAGGACGAAACAAAGGCTAAGCTCAGTTTATGAAAGAAAATGTATTAAAGGCTCAAAATTTTCTAAGTGTGAAAAATGGGTCAACCGGACTTACAATCATGATGAATTCAATCCCATTCCCCTTCTTTTGTATTTGGCTTTCATTTGCCCCTATTTTTCTTTTTTTCTTTTTTTTCTTTCTGCCCCTATTGGCTTTGCCCCAGTATAAGACTGTAAGTCCAGTTTAGGTTTAACAAAGAAGACGAACAGGCTCAAATTGGCTTGACTAGGGATGCAAATTTTTGATAGGTATAGAAAAATGGCCTCGGATCATTTCCTAATAATATTCATTCAAGGAAAATATCTCTTTACTGCATCAGAGTTAATTGGCTCAGGAAAATCCTTCCCATCCATTTCTGTTAAGATGAGAGCACCTCCTGATAAGATCTTCTTGACCACATAAGGTCCTTCCCAATTTGGTTTGAACTTTCCACGAGGGTCTTCTAAAAAGGGTAAGATTTTCTTCAATACTAAATTTCCTTCTTGGAAAGTTCTGGGCTTCACCTTCTTATTGTAAGCCCTGGCCATTCTCTTCTGATACAATTGGCCATGACAAAGTGCTTTTAATCGCTTTTCCTCTATTAGATTGAGTTGATCATGTCTTGATTGTATCCATTCAGCTTCTTCTAATTCAGCTTCCATTAGCACTCTTAGTGAAGGTATTTCCACTTCCACTGGTAAAACTGCTTCCATTCCATATACTAAAGAGTACGGGGTTGCCCCTGTAGAAGTTCGAATTGAGGTTCTGTAAGCATGTAGAGCAAGTGGTAGCATTTCATGCCAATCTTTAAAACTCAGTACCATCTTTTGAATGATCTTCTTTATATTCTTATTTGCTGCTTCCACTGCCCCATTCATCTTTGGTCTATACGAAGCTGACTTGTGGTGGGTAATTTGAAACTGTTCACACATCTTTCTCATGTCCTTGTTCTTAAGGTTTGAAGCATTGTCTGATACTATGGCACTTGGCAAACCGTAGCGACAAATGATATTGTGCTTCAAGAATTTGAAAACGTGGCTACTTGTAATGTTTGCATATGAAGCTGCCTCTACCCACTTGGTGAAGTAATCGATTGCTACAAGTATAAACCTGTGTCCATTTGATGCCTTTGGAGAGATCATTCCAATGACGTCTATACCCCACATGGAGAAGGGCCATGGGGATGTCATGTTGTGTAATTCACTTGGAGGTGCATTCTTGTTATCCGCATACACTTGGCATAAATGACACCTTTTGACATGTATATAGCAATCATACTCCATAGTCGACCAGTAATATCCCAATCGCAGAATTTTCTTGGCAAGCATGTGCCCGTTCATATGGGGTCCACACACTCCACCATGTACAGTTTCAACTAGCTTTTCTGACTCGGTCTTGGCAACACATCTAAGTAGTATATCATTGTGTGATCTTTTGTACAACTGCCCACCACTTAGTAAAAACTGTCCTGCCAACCTCTGTATTGTTCTTTTCTCTGTAGAAGTGACATTTTCTGGCAAACTCCGATCATTTAGGAAGTTCTTAATATCTTGAAACCAAGGTACCTCTTCTTCTGGGGTTTCTTCTAAAACAAGGCAATAAGCTGGTTCATCTCTGACTTCAATTTCCAATGGTCTAATATCAACACCTTCTGGCATACTGACCATTGAAGCCAATGTTGCTAGAGCATCTGCAAACTGATTTTTGGCCCTTGGCATATAAGTGAAGGAAATTCGAGTAAATTTATTGCTTATTTCTTCCAAATATTGGTGATAGGGGATCAATTTGTGATCCTTGGTTTTCCATTCACCAGTTGTTTGGAAGATGATAAGACTCGAATCTCCATATACGTCAAGTTCCTCTACTTCATGGTCTAAGGCAGCTTGTAACCCAATTATGCATGCTTCATACTTTGCTATATTGTTTGTGCATTGGAACCTTAACTTCACTGAGATTGGGATGTGTGCCCCATCTGGCTTGATCAAAACAGCCCCTATTCCATTTCCATTCATATTGGCGGCCCCATCAAAAAACATTTGCCACGAGCTTTCACCTTCTTCTTCTTCAGTAAACAGGATTGCCTTATCAGGAAAATTAGTCTTTAAAGGTTGGTATTCTGGTAAAGGGTGTGCAGCTAGGTGATCAGCAATGGCTTGACCCTTAATGGCTTTCTGTGTGATATAGGTGAGGTCAAATTCAGAGAGTAACAACTGCCACTTTGCTGTTCTGCCAGTTAAAGCTGGTTTCTCAAATAAATACTTCAAAGGGTCCATTCGGGATATCAATAAGGTGGAGTGACTAAGGAAATAATGCCTCAGTCTTTGAGTTGCCCACACTAAGGCACAACAAGTCTTTTCCAAAGGGGAATACTTTGCTTCATATTCTGTAAATTTCTTGCTTAAGTAGTAAATCGCCCTTTCCTTTCTGCTTGTATCGTCATGTTGTCCCAAGACACACCCCATTGACGTCTCCAAAACAGACAAGTATAAAATCAATGGTTTTCCTGGAGTTGGTGGTACTAGCACAGGTGGGTTCAATTAATACTCCTTTATTGTGTCAAAGGCTTCTTGGCAATCGTCATTCCAGACTGTCGGGTTATTCTTCCTTAGAAGCTTGAAAATTGGTTCACAGATAGCGGTGAGCTGTGCTATGAACCGGCTTATGTATCGAATCCTTCCAAGAAAACCACGAACCTCCCTCTCTATTCTAGGTGATGGCATTTCGATGATTGCTTTAGCTTTAGCTGGGTCTATCTCAATTCCCCTTCTACTTACTATAAAGCCCAATAATTTTCCTGATGTAGCCCCAAAGACACATTTCGCAGGGTTAAGCCTTAGACTGTATTTCCTGAGCCGGTCAAACACCTTCTTCAAGTTGATCAAGTGGTCTTCTTCTTCACATGATTTATCTATCATATCATCCACATAAACCTCCATCTCCTTATGGATCATATTATGTAATAAGGCTGTCATGGCCCGTTGGTAGGTTGCCCCGGCATTCTTAAGCCCAAATGGCATGACAGTGTAATGGAAGGTACCCCAAGGTGTGATGAAGGCTGTCTTCTCTTGATCATCCTTAGCCATCTTAATCTGATTGTACCCAGAAAACCCGTCCATGAATGAGAATAGACTATGTACAGCAGTGTTGTCCACCAAGATGTCTATGTGTGGAAGTGGAAAATCATCCTTTGGGCTTGCCTTATTCAAATCTCTATAATCTACGCACATTCTAACCTTTCCATCCTTCTTTGGTACTGTCACTATATTTGCAAGCCATTCAAGGTAAGTGGAGACTGCTAAGAACCCAGCTTGAAATTGCTTAACCACTTCATCTTTGACCTTCAATGTCCATTCAGGTTTTAACCTTCTCAGTTTTTGCTTAACTGGCTTGGCATCTGGTAGAATGGGTAGCCTGTGCACAACCATCTCCGTGTCTAAACCTGGCATATCCCGATACGACCATGCAAATACATCTTCATAATCAGCCAAGAATCGTATCATTTCACCCCGCTGTACCTCAGATAGACACATCCCAATCTTCACTATTTTTGGGTCATCTTCGGTCCCTAGGTTTACTGATATGGTCTCTTCAATATTGGGTTGGACCCCCTTTTCATGACGCTCTAATTGATATGTGATTTCCTTTGGAGGGTCGTCTTCTTCGTCCTCGGTCTCTTCTTCAACCCCCATTAGGTCAAAGTCGAGCTCAAGGTCGAAGTCATACTCATCCTGGTCCAATTCCGTTTGCTTATATGGTTCATAAGTGGTTTGGACCTTTTTGAAAAATTTATTTTTCTATAAAAAATTGGAAAATCTTTTTGTGTTTTTTGAGAGCCTTCTACAAAATCTTTCCCTGAAGACGAAGGCTCATTAAAACCTTCAGGGAAAGGGCATTCCACTAATGGAGTTTTTTTTTTTTTTGGAAGCCATTTCTGTTTGCCAAACAAACGCGGCTTCAAAAGTAAGGGGAGTTTCCTCCCAATTATTTAGAATAAGAGAATCTGGGGCAGGGATACAAGCCTGCTCCTCAAGCACAGGGTCCGCATCCAAAATCACCAATACTGGGTGAGTTGCATCGCCTGTTTCTTCTGTAGGGCTAGTCCCAGATGGAACTTCTACTGCAGCCCAGTCAATAAAAGGTAGCTCCTCTGCTCCTTCTTCTTTGTTGCCTTCTGTCATGGCAAAAAAGGCTCCCACGTCCTCAGAGAAATCATGCTTCTGTTCTATATGTGGCTCAGGCCCACCCAATGCTTGTGGAGGTGGAGGTGGAACATATGGTTGCACGGTTGAGGATTTGGGTTTCTGGAATGGGTTGACATTGTAGTATGGGGGTTTGGACTGATCCTCAGGAGGAGACAGCTGAATCATGTGAGAAAGCTTAGGAAAAGTTTCCCTGATGTGAGGGAATTTCATGTTTTCCATTTCCTTCTGACTTCTCCACTTCCTTGGCTTGGCCCCCAATCCTGCTCTGTGGACCATCTTCTTAACCTGTATCGGTTCTATCCTTCCTTGCAGGTTAACCCCTAGACCTTTTCCAGGGTGAAAGTCGTACTTTTCCAGCACATTCTTGATCATCTTCTCAGCATAGGTCAACTTTCCTTCTTTTTCCTGATACCCCCCAAGTATGAAATTAACAGTTTCAAATTGGAAAGAGTGAAATGCCATCTTATCAGCAGTCATTTCCATGTTTATGCAGGGTACATCAGGGGACCACATGGGAGGAACCAAATTTTCGGCTAGGACAGTAATCACCTTTTGCCCTCTGATATATTTAACTCTTTGGTGGAGGGTAGATGGTATAGCCCTAGCCGTATGAATCCACGGCCTTCCTTGGAGTAGGTTGAAGGCTGCAGGTATATCCATCACTTCAAATGTGATGTTGAAAATATACGGTCCAATTGTGACCAGCAGTTCAACCTCTCCTAGGGAGTGTGTTTTAGAGCTGTCAAAGGCTCTTATGATTCTTCCATTCTTTTTGATTTTGTTTTGCTCCAGACCGAGCTTAACAAAGGTTACTAACGGGCATACATTGAGAGCCGACCCATTATCAATCAAGACCCGGGCTATCATGCAACCCTTACTGAGTACAGCTATGTGCAATGGGTCAACATGATGGTACCCTGCTGGGCTGATCTCGGTCTCTGAAAAGGTTATAACATTATGGGATAAGATTTGACCAACCATCCGGCCTAGTTGGTCTGGTTCAATATTTTTAGGCACATGGGCCCCCTGGAGTATCCTTAACAAGGAGTCCCTATGTTTTTCAGAATTTAACAATAGGCCCAGTATTGAGATCTGGGCAGGGACTTTGTTCAACTATTCGACAACATTGAACTCACTCTTTTTTATTATCTTCATGAGGTCCGCAGCCTCACTGTTAGTTACCTGAGGGGCATCATCCCCTATCTTGGCCTTTCCTTTATTTTTTTCTTCTTCCTTCTCCTTCTCTGTTTCTTTTTGTTTTTCTTCCACCCCTACACATTTTCCTGACCTCATCATGAGGTTCACTTCTTCCTTGCTTTCAGTTGCAGGGTATGTAGTGGTAAAAGCTTCACTGTAGTTCCATGGTACAGCCGATTCAGAGTAGGAAGGCTTGGGGACATTTATCACCAAGGGAGGAAGTTTAGACTTGGATGATGAAATTTGAGTGAGAGGGATATCAACGACCAATGGTGGAAGTTGTTTTGGTTGAGGGGTCACAGAAGTGACTGATGCATTAAAGTGGTCACAATTTATGACCAATGGTGGTTTTGATTGAATGGATGAAGTAAAGGTGGATGGACTGCAATTGATGACCAATGGTGGTTTTGTAATGTTCATTTGGGCCATGAGGGACGAGACCCGGTCCAGAGATGAGCTAATGTTCTTTGCAGCACTATCATTCCCCTTTGAAATGACATTTATTTCTTTTTCTTTGTTTATTCTGTTAAAATAAACCTTGACCGTTGTCCCTATTGGAGCAATTAACTGGGATGGGTCAAAGGTTATTTCATCAAAAGAGACGATACCTATAACATTAGATGGGCCTGCCCCATGATGCTGGGGCAGAGGGTTCTGTCCAATATCTGTTCTAGGAGGATTGGGAGCTCCTGTATTGAAAGACAGGGTATTCTGGTCCAGAAATCCTGAATGGCATGTTTCAAAGGCCAGCACTTGTCAGTAGGGTGCCCAGGTGCACCCATGTGGTAATCACAAGTGGTGGAGGGGTCAAAATTTCTCCCCTTGGGTGCATTCGGATTGGGTTCTCTTAAAGTGATATACCCTCCTTGCAATAAGGTGGGCAGCAATTGAGAAGGAGTCATTGGAATAGGGGTGAAAACCCTATTTCTTCTTGCTGCAAAATAAGCATCCTTTTCCTCCTTAGTAAAAACCCTTTTTTGGTCTGAAGGTGCTGCTGGAACATTAACCCTCATAGGGGCCTAGGTAGATGGAGATGGAGTAGGAAAATGAGTGGGTATGTTGATTTGTATGAGCTTGTTAGGGCCTGATGGTGGCTGTACCATGTTTACCTCCCATTCTTTCTTGTTTCCATTCTTCTTTATCCCGCTTTCTTTCTTCCCATTGGGGTCTTGCTGATTGACCATAGCAGAGTGGTCAATTATTTTACCCGACCTGATTCCGTCTTCTATTCGGTCAGCCACTTGAACCAAGGCAGCAAAATTTGTGGTGGTTTGACCCACCAGGTGGCTGTAGAAGGGTTGGCCCAATGTGCGGATGAAGGTGGAAATCATTTCCTGCTCTAGCATAGGTGGCCTGACTTGGGAGGCTGTCTCCCTCCACCTCTTGGCGTACTACCTTACAGTTTCATCCCTTCCTTTGCTCATTCTCATTACGTCGTACCTGTCTGGCACGATCTCTGAATTGAACCGGTACTGAGCTAGGAAGGCATCTGCTAGGTCCTTCCATCTTCTAATCTTCCCATGGTCTAGAGTAGTGAACCACCTTAATGCGGTTCCAGTCAGGCTCCTTTGGAAGAGCTGAATCAGAACACCTTCATCCCGCCCAAACTGGCATAGGGCACCACAGTATAACTTCAGGTGGCTCATGGGGCATCCTGTGCCATCATACTTGTCTAGATCTGGGCACTTAAACTTAGCCGGCAAGTTAACATTAGGGCATAAGCATAAATCCTCAAAGTTGGTGCCCCCAAAGTTGCTCACCCCTTTTACTTCTCTAAGTTCATCTTGGATCATTTCCAGTTTGTGCAGGAAATTTCTTTCAACCTCTTCCCTTATCCTTTCCTTTTCCTTAGCCTTGTTTGATTCAGCTGTCTCATCCCTGATCAGTATTGGTTCAGGGGTGGGTTTATAGACAGGTTCAGGAATTGGTTGCACTGGAGGTGGAATATTGACTTGGGGTGGAGGTGCAGGGTTGGATGTGGATGCCTGGTTCTGGGCCTGCATTTGTTGGGCCTGCACGGACAATATGTTCTCTAGCATTCGGGCTAGTCCTGCCACTTGTTCTTGGAGTAGGACAACATCTGGATGAGGAGCATCAGCTTCGTCTTCAATGGGATTCATGGCGCGAGCTCTTGATCTGGTTACAGGAGCTATGATTGCAAGTGTATTAGTACCTGGCAAAAAATAAAATAAAAAATCAGTGCCCAATTAATCTCATTCACATGCCTAGGAATGCCTATGTGCAAGCTGGGTGAACACGAGTTTGGATTTTTTTTTCTTTATTTGCTTCCTTTTTTTTTTAAATTGTTGGAATATTCTAGGGCTTCCAACAGGTCCCACAATAAAGAGAAAATGATCTGAAATTCAAGGGCTTTCAGAGGCCCGGGGGGGTTTGAAAAAAGGTCTGAAATTCAAAGGCTTTCAGAGGCCCAGGGATATTTTTTTTAAAAAGGTCTGAAATTCAAAGGCTTTCAGAGGCCCAGGGATACTTTTGGAAAATGTCTGAAATTCAAAGGCTTTCAGAGGCCCAAAAAGTTTTTGAGGGAAAGTCTGAAATTCAAAGGCTTTCAGAGGCCCAAAGATCTGAAATTCAAAGGCTTTCAGAGGCCCAAAAGATCTGAAATTCAAAGGCTTTCAGAGGCCCAAAGAGTTTTTGAGGGAAAGTCTGAAATTCAAAGGCTTTCAGAGGCCCAAAGATCTGAAATTCAAAGGCTTTTAGAGGCCCAAAAGATCTGAAATTCAAAGGCTTTCAGAGGCCCAAAAGAAAAAGGTCTAAAATTCAAAGGCTTTCAGAGGCCCAAAGGATCTGAAATTCAAAGGCTTTCAGAGGCCCATAAGAAAAAGGTCTGAAATTCAAAGGCTTTCAGAGGCCCAAAAGAAAAAGGTCTGAAATTCAAAGGCTTTCAGAGGCCCAGGGATTTTTTGAGAAAAAGTCTGAAATTCAAAGGCTTTCAGAGGCCCAAGGATTTTTGAAAAATCTGAAATTCAAAGGCTTTCAGAGGCCCAGGAGTTTTGAAAAAGTCTGAAATTCAAAGGCTTTCAGAAGCCCAAGGAACCTTTCTCTCACATTTTTTTATTCAATTATTTATTATTATTATTTTTTTTTTGGAAGCATTTTATTCAAACTTGTTTCCCTTTATTATTATTTAAGGGTTAAAGGAAGATTTTAGTGGGAAAAACTAATTAAAGTTGAATCCTCCGAGAAAACCGTATATTCACCACGGCCGGCCTTGCCCGTGTTCATGTTACGAGCAAGCCGTGACCATATGACCAACACGGGCGAACTTAGCCTGTATAACCAATACGGGCGAGCCCAGCCCGTGTACTAAATGCGGTTTTACGGAGCTCTTTTATGTTTTTTCAGTTTTTACATGGTTTGATCACTTTGATTGCTCATCCAAACATACGGTTCACCCATTGCAGAGCTTCTAAACTGTCCCAAAGTGGACTTTGACCTTTTTGCTAAAACACATGTTTAGGAAGGCACATGTACCCTCCAAATTGACACCATACTCAAGAATTTGGTACCCTTTTGTTGCCTCTTGTATGAACATTGGGTAGGATTGATTCTAAACAGAGTTAGAAACTCTTCCTATGGGCTGCACCAATTTTAGAAAATATGCATATTTTGGGACCAATTTTATCCCTAACCAATGGGCACCATGACACCCCTATGACATGAAAATAATGCAAAACAATAGGATTACCTTATTACCTTGTTTACCTTCAATATGGCATCCGCATTATGCCTTGGTTTGTAAGCCATGCACACGGCCTTCCCACAATCATACAAACCCATACCCCCTCGTAATTGTGTACTTTAGCCAAAAACGTGTAACTCCACCTTCAAGCGTAGGGGTTTTGGGTTTTGGCTTAATGGCAACTTAGCACTCAAGCCTAGTGATGACCAGAATCCCAGATCCACGTTATTATCACATCATTAGCTCAAAGTTCTAAGGTGAATGTTTTCACTTTCGCTTTCCGAAGTATCGACCTCGTTCCGCTAAGCTACACACATTCGGGTTCAACTTCCTATAGGTTAAGGGTAGGCTGTGAAAAAAATAAATGTGCACAGTGCATTGTAAAAATTGGGTGCATTCACAATGTCCCAAACCCTTGCCACTCTTTTCGCAGCCATGCATAAACAAACCAAGGCATAATAGGAAAGCATATTTAAAATAAACAAGGAAATAAAGTAATCCTATAGCACCTAAAACATGCTCATAAAAAATCATCTAATCATGCAAACATATGATCATGTTATACACCAGAAAATCATCATAGAGATCATGCTGAAAATTAAAACATGCTATTATAAAAGTTCAGCAAGAAATAAGCATAGTTCATCAAAATGAACCTCCCCTACGCATGTTTCTAGAAATAATCCTATAAATCAAAATTAAGCATTTTTCTACCCCCATGAATTCTTAAGCAATAATTCAGATTTAAAACATACCCAACATGCTTAAGAACACAAAATAGCAAGCAAATCAAAAAATATCAAAACATGAACTAAAACACCAAAAGGCTCAAATCCTCAAATCCCCAGCAGAGTCGCCAGTTGTGAGACATGGGAAAAAATCAAATCCAATGACTTCCTCAATCATCACACGGGTTTGAATAAAACAAAGAGTCGCCACCATTCAATTTAGGTGTGAATGGACACCAAAATATTAAATAAGCACAAAAGGCAATTTTAGGGTAAAAATAACCCTCCTAAAGAAAAACAACCAGAGATGGGTAAGGGGATTAGGTTATGAACAGGGGAAGGTGTTAGGCACCCCTATTCATCCACACAAGGTGGTTGCCAGGTATTGTTCATGTTTTAATAAAGGAAAAAGCTTGCTATAAAAATCAGGAAAAATCACAAAAAAGACAAAATATATGGTTTTTTCATACGAATAGTCTGATTGATCCAGAACTTTCAAATATGATCATACCATTCCTAGGGTTTCATGATCAAAACAAAATTGAGATAAAATCAAATAAAATCAATTTAAAGTGAAAAATCCAAAAATCTGGCTTCAAGTTAAATTCTAGAAATCTAGAAAAATAGGATTTTTATAAAGTATTTCAAAATTGAACTTGAATAGTCCAGTACATAGGTAAAGCCCAAATTTCACATTAAATCTGAAAATCAAAACCAAAAATACCCACGTTGATGAAAAACACCAAAATGGGAGAACTTAGACCGTAGGGTCTTCTCTCAATAATGAAAAAGGATTTTAAAAACAACTTCATGAAACCCTAGAATTTATTTTCAGGCTTTTAGATTCATATTTATCATATTGATCATGATAAATCCAAGATCTTAGCCTAAAATCACAAAAATCACGAAAACAGTGCTGTAGGTGCAAAAGTGGCAAAAATCCAAATTTTAGAAAATAGTGGGGATCTCATGCTATAAACATCATGGATTCATGTATTCATTCAGATTCATCATAAAAAGCATTAAAACATGATCAAGATATTTAAAGCAGCCACATCTCACAAATTAGAGCACATGGGGGTCTACCCTACGGATCCACCTGTTCTCTTTTCCCCTAGCTCTCTCTTCACGTTTTACGGCTAGAGAGGATTCTTGAGGTACTTGGAGATAGGTTTGGTTATACAAACACAACCACAGGCTTTATTCTAGAAAAAGGAGAAAACAGATATGGGGTTCTATTCTAGGGATCCACCTGTTCTCTTTTCCCCTAGCTCTCTCTTCACGTTTTACAGCTAGAGAGACTCTTGAGGTACTTGGAGGCAAGTTTAGGAATACTAGATACAAAAGATGGCCTTATTCTACAGCAATAGAGATGATCCTATTACATCTAGAATTGAAGACAGAAAATAAAAGGGAAAAGGGACTTACCTGGATTGAGCAAGCAGAGCAGCAGGGGTTCCTCTTCTTCTCTTGGAGCTCTTGATTCTTCAAAATTTCGTGGCCTTTTGCTTGAGGAAAGGCCCTCTATTTATAGCCAAACACAGGGGTAAGGTTGGTCCAAGGTTTGACAAGATAGAGTTTCAGTTTGAGTTAAACACAAGATCATGCCCATCCATAGCCAACCAAGGTGACTTCAGCGAATAAAATACGTAATTCGCTCATTTAGAGATATATTGGACTAAAGATAAAGCTCAGAAATCGAGAGAAGGATAAAACTCCCACGTGTCTTTAGTGACCGTAAATGATTTACGGTCCAACGGGGACCGTATTGTTACTACGGGCGCGCCTGACCGTAGAGAGATCTCGGGCGCAACCGGCCCGTGAAGGAAATACGTGCGAAGTCTGCTTAGTTGATTTTTATGCATTTTTGACCTGTTTTAAGTTCTAATTACATGTTTTTATTACTTTCTCATTCTGTAGTGCAATTTGGGGTGTCTACAGGTGGTGCCTCCATAACTGTTTCCCCCTTTATCTCCTTAAGTTCTTCCTGGATCCTCTCTATCTTGTGCAGGAGTTTCTTTTCCATCTCCTCCCTGGCTTTTTCTTTCTCCATCTCTTTCCCATATTCCACAGTGTTTTCCCTGATCAGAATAGGTTCAGGGACAGGTTTAGAAATGGGCTCAAGCATGGGTTGAGCCGGAGGTGGAATGTAGGCTTGAGGTGGTGGTGCTTGATTGGAAGTTGAGGCTTGGTTTTGGGCCTGGGCCTGAGCTGCCAGTAGGTCTCCTAACATCTTGGCTAGTCCAGCCACTTACTCTTGTAGCTGAGCAAAGTCTTGAGCGGGAACGGTGGCTTGGGCTTGATTCTCTTCAGTATTCATTGTTTGAGCTTTGGATCTGGTTACGGAAGCAATGATTGCAAGTAAGTGTACCCTGAGAAGGAAAACACAGAGAAACGTATCAGCTCCCATTTAATCCTAGTCACACCTATAAATGTTGATAAGTGAGTTAGGTGAACACCAGTCTGGATTTATTTGTTTATATATATATATATATATATTTATATTTTTTCATTTTTTTTTGGTTGGAATATTTTAGGGCTTCCAAATGTCCAACAAATTTTTGATTTGATTGGTTCCCGTGACCAAACAAAGGTTTTTTTTTTTTGGGCTTCCAAATGTCCCATAAATTTTTGAGTTGATTGATTCTTGTGATCAAACAAAGGTTTTTTGGAATATTCTGGGGCTTCCAAGTGTCCCACAGATTTTTTATTTTGATTGGTTCTTGTGACCAAACAAAGGTTTTTTGGAATATTCTGGGGCTTCCAAATGTCCCACAAGTTTTTGATTTTGATTGGTTCTCATGACCAAAAAAAGGTTTTTTTGGAATATTCTGGGGCTTCCAAATGTACCATAAATTTTTGAGTTGATTGATTCTCGTGATCAAACAAAGGTTTCTTGGAATATTCTGGGGCTTCCAAGTGTCCCACAGGTTTTTGATTTTGATTGGTTCTCGTGACCAAACAAAGGTTTTTTGGAATATTCTGAGGCTTCCAAATGTCCCACAAGATTTTTGATTTGATTGATTCTCGTGATTAAACAAAGGTTTTTTTTTCTTTTGGAATATTCTGGGGCTTCCACATGTCCCATAAAATTTTGATTTGATTGGTTCTCGTGATCAAACAAAGGTTTCTTGGAATATTCTGGGGCTTCCAAGTGTCCCACGGGTTTTTGATTTTGATTGGTTCTTGTTACCACACAAAGGTTTTTTGGAATATTCTAGGGCTTCCAAATGTCCCACAAGATTTTTGATTTGATTGATTCTCGTGACCAACCAAAGGTTTTTTTTTCTTTTGAAATATTTTGGGGCTTCCAAATGTCCCACAAGATTTTTGATTTGATTGGTTCTCGTGACCAAACAAAAGTTTCTTTTTCTTTTGGAATATTTTGGGGCTTCCAAATGTCCCATAAATTTTTGAGTTGATTGGTACAAAAAGACCAACCAAAGTTTTTTTTTCTTATTTATTTTTTTATTTGCTGAATGTTTTCATTTTCAAGTTCAAAAGTTTGATTGAAACAGGTTTGAGGTGAGTTGGTATCAAGAAATATGACACCTTGGTTCCCTTTTTATGTATCTTCTTTAGCTTGTGGAATGGGTAGATTTGAGTTTCAAAATTAGGTTAAATCCTAAAATTTTTTTTTGTTTTTTTTTTTGAAACATTTTTATATTCTCTTTGGGGTGCCTAAGGATTATCCACAGTGTTTTAGGCATTTTATTCTAAAAATTTGGGATGAAAAACCAATTTGTACATTTTCTGACTGTATCCGACATAACATGTCAGCTAAGGCTATGTCTTATTGTATCCGATACAAATGATCGGATACATGCATAACCTTTTCTAATCGACAAAATATGTCGGATAAGAAGAAAACTCCGTTTAACCGACCTGAGTTGTCAGTTAATGCCGAAATGGACCTTTTTGACTCATTTTTTCACTAGATCATGTTATTTTCATTTCCCCTTAATGTTCACCTTGACTCGGCCTTCAAAAATAGTCTCCAATTGGACTTTGACACTATCTTTGCAAAATACATGACCACTCATGAGGGTACATGCCCCTTTGATAGTTAGACACCAATTCATGGATCTTGTGCACTGGGTTGTCTTCTACACGGACTTTGGGTAAGATGACCTTTAAATTGAGTTGGAAACTCATCCTATGGGTTACACCAACCTTAAGCTATAGATACTTTTGGGAAAAATTTCATCCCAAGCATATGGACACCATGGCTTTTAATTTACATGAAGATAAATAAAAAAACATGGTTTTACCTTGCCACCTTGTGTTACCTTTAATATGGTATTCATATTATACCTTGGCCTGTGAAACATGCAAACGGCCTTCTCACATTTACACCCAATTCCCCAAACGTAATTGTGTACTTTTAGCTGAAAACGTGTTTCTCCACCTTCAAGCGTATGGTTTTTGGGTTTTGGCTTAATTGGCAACTTAGAACTCAAGTCTAGTAGTGCCCGAAATCGAATCACAAATCTCATTGTCATCACATCATTGACTCAAATTCTAAAGTAAATGTTTTCACTTTCGCTTTCCGAAGTATCGACCTCGGTGCGCCAAGCTACACACATTCGGGTTCAACTTCCTATAGGTAATGGGTAGGCTGTGCAAATAGTTTAAAGTGCTCAAGTGCATTTGAAATTCAAGGTGCATTCATAACGTCCCAGCCCTTTGCCACTCTTTTTTGTAGCCATGCATACAATTTCAAGCCAAGGCAAATATGACGATCATATTGGAATTGAAAACACAAGCACAAGATAATAAACACCCAAACATGCTCATGACCAACATATACACAAAAGTGGCAACCAAAACATGTTATCATGTTGTACAAACAATAATTAAAAACATGGAAAGCATGCTTGAAACCCTAAAAGCATTACCTAAATTTCTAGATTTCATGCTTTTTTCTCTCATGCTCAAAGTGCATTATTCATGCCCAAATGTAAGCCTAAAAAAATACAGCAACTAGGCATTGTACAAGAAGCTTTTAACTGGGGAAAACATGCTTGAAAACTCCTCAAAATTTTTTGTTGAATTCTGGGTTTTATGGTTCTCATTTTCATGCTCAAAGTGCATTATTTATACCCCAAATCAAGGCCTAAAAACCCAGCAACTACTTGTCATGATACAAGAAGGGTTTTGATTAGGTAAAACATGCTTGACAATTCCCCAAAACTACACTAAATTTCCAGGTTTTGTATTCTTCATTTTTGTGCTTAAGTTACATTGTTTTATGCCTAAATCAAAGCCTAAAAATACAGCAACTAAGTGTACTGTACAAGAGGTGTTTTGTTGAGGAAAACATGCTTGAAAACCCCCAAAATGGCTACTGAATTTACAAATTTTTTTACTCATTGTTTTTCATGTTCAAATCATGTCATCCTATACCCCCAAATCAAAGGCATGGCATAAGAAAAAATATTAAGCACAAGAAAGCATTGTTCATGGGAAACATGCTTGAATATCCAAAATTTACATAAAATTTACATTAAATTTCCAGAAAAAATTCTTTATGTTTAGCTCATGGTATGGAAACCCGAAATAACACATGCTATCACGAAATACCGAAAAGTCATATTACAAGATATGCTTTTCCCTAAACATATTTCTAAACACAATCAAGCAACACATTCATGTTTTTTTATTCATGTGAAATTTTTTTTTCATACAAATCAGATTTGAGATGCAATATGCACAAGTAGGAAAAATATCAAGCATTAAAAAATAAAGAAAAAAGCATGAACAAACACCAAACATGGCTTAAATCCACAGGTCCCCAGTAGAGTCGCCAGTTGTAAGACATGGAAAAATCACCGAGATGATTCCCTCCGTCATCACACGGGCTCAACGAAATATGGGAGAGTCACCATCATTCAAATTTTTGGGTGTGAATGGACACCAAAAGATTCAAAAAGAGCAAAAAGGCAAAAACTAGAGTAAAAATAACCCTACTTGAAAATAAAATCCAGAGATGAGTAAGGGGATTAGATTATGAATAGGGGAAGGTGTTAGGCGCCCCCATTCACCCACACAAGGTGGTTGCCAAGTGTTGTTCATGTTAAAAAGAATGAGAAAGCTTGCTAAAATAATCAAAAACCTTGAAAAAGAATTAAACAAATGTGTGATACCTTCACATGAGAAATCCAAATGAATTCCAGATCCTCTTTTATGTCAATATCAATTCTAGGATATCACCAATAAATGGAAATCAAAGCAAAACTTGAGTAAAACCAAGTTGAGTCAAATTCGGAACATTCGGTAAAAGATAGTGCCATTTGTCTTGAAATCATTCAAATCCAGTTTAAATTGAGTCAAACCAAATCCATTTGAAAGATTATGATAAATAGAAGACTCATGCAAATTTTCAATCAAATCTGGTTAAAATCCTAGGAGTTATTCTCCTTTGAAATATGCTGCTAAAGATAGTTAAAAGTGATAAGTGGGCAACTTTGGGAATCCATTTAGAAAAATTGGCTCCATATAAATCTGTGAAATTTGGCATGAATTAAGTATGTAGAGCCATATTTCAAATGAAATTAGCCTCATACAAAAATTCATTCGGATGTGCCTTGGGTGACCTCCCGAACAGGCCCCGAGGATCACAGATTAACCCAGAAAAATGCTGTTGAGCAGTTCTGAGTAAATCTGTTTACCCACGACACAAATGGAGTCAAAAAATTATGAAACCAACTGGATTTGAAATTAGACTTCCAAAGGAAAAGTGACGGGTTCCGCAATATGGCCTGAACTGACCTATCAACTTCGTCTGAGTGGTGTCAAAAATCTACTCCATAAAAATTAATGAAATTTTACAGGCCTAAACTAGATAGCCTCACCTTTCCCATGGTTTTGTAGTCACTCCAAAATTCATCCGGACGATGAAGTTATGAGTGTCCGAAGTTGGGGTACAGCTGATGTCCAGTTTCAGCCTTTTTAAAGAAAATCAACTCAAAATAGTGATAAGGTGTGTGTAATCCGTGCAATATGAATCAAAACCACTTTGAAGAACCTCTAGGAAGAAAGATGGCACAAGTTTGGCTCACCATTCTCTCCGATTGGAAAGAATATGCCAAAAACCCCAAAAGTGAGCAAAAATGCCCAAAACTGAGAGGTTAGACCTAGAGGTCTTCAAGACTCAAGATAAACTCATTTGAAATCAATTTAAAAATCATTGAGATATATTCCAGAACTGCTTGGGGCTATTTATTTCAGATCTATCACAATGAATGCAATAAATTCGAAATATAAGCCGATTCCGACAAAAACAGGTGCTATGTGTGTATGTGTAAAAATCCACTCTTCAACAACATAACAACATATAGCATGCATTCATATCAATCAAATGGGGTTTTAAAACAACTTAGGGTTCCGTTCCATTCTCGTTTCCCTTAGTTCTCTCTCCCCGTTTTATGGTTCTTCGAGATAATCTTGGGGTACTTTGAGTATGAAATGGTTTTCATAGAATCAAAAGGCTTTTCAAAAGGTTCTCACACTAAGGATCAATCCTCAGTCTCGTTTCCCCTAGATCCCGCCTTCACGTTTTATGACTAGGGGGAGTCTTGAGATACTTTGAGTAGAGGAAGGGTTTGCATACACAAAGAATAGGCCTTATTCTACAGAAAGGTAGAAGAAAAGAACTAAACCTAGAATGTAAGATAGAAAAATAAATAAGGTTTTAGGCTTACCTGGGTTCTGGAAGCAGTGCGGCAGCGGTTCCCTTCTTCATTTGGAGCTTTTCAATCTCCAACTTATTGGCCATTTGCTTGAGGAGGAGCCTCCTATTTATAGGCAAAGGCTAGGGTTAGGGTTTGTATGATGCTAGACACAAAATGATGTCTAGAGTCCACCAACCTAAACCCTAAGGCTATTTCCTAGATTTCCACTCCTTTAATGAAGGATATGATGGTAAAAAGTGAAAACTCTCGGAAAACCCTAATTTTGAGAAAAAAGCTTGTATCCGACATATCAGGTCGAATACAAGAGCACATATATGTATCTGACATATGTCGTCGGATACATTAATGCATGCTTGTATCCGACAACTTCTGTCGGATATAAAAGGATATGTTTGTATTCGACCTGAGTTGTCGGATACAAGAAGAAATGCACAAATCTGAATTTTTGTGCTGGTTTCAAAGGAAAGAATGATTTTTGACAATTGTTCATCATTTTTATTGTGCAATTTGGGGTGTCTACAGCAGCCAAAAAACAGCCCCCAAAATATTGAATCCTGTCAATAAAAGATTAAATGACATAAGGAATTGTTGCCATTAAAATCTTGGACTATAAATAAATTATTGGTGTGCTTACACATGGTAACAAATTAAACGTACAACTATTATATTTACTCATTGTAGCGATTATTTTAAATTATTTAAAAATAACATATTTAAATATATATGTTCATGTGCTTAGCACAGGTAAAACAACTAGTTTTCATGCTTAAAATTAACAAAAAATTCAAATCATTTTTACTTGTGGTTTTGGGTTTAACAGATGGTATTGTTGGGCTTTACAATTGATTAAAACCGCCTGCCACTAAAAGCGATATTAAAATTTCTTCAAACATTCAAATTTCTGGCCATTTTCTTAGATAATTTTTCGAATAATCCTATGATTAATCGAAATATCATCAATTACCAATCCCGAAACTCACGATTTCGTACTCTATTTTCCACAAATTTCAAAATTGCTGAACTAAAATGGATTTGAAGCAATCATTAAACATGTCTAAAACAAAATCCCATCAAAATCAAGGATTTTCCTTATAAGAACCCAAATTTAACACATTAAATTTTCTCATATGAGGATTTAAAGAAAAGTTCTGAATTTTGTTAGTTATCATCAACCCATATCATTTCTCTTGATTTCTTCCATTATAATGAAACCAACATGAACACATGTGAGAAGCTATTTTAAACTCATTTCTCATCAAGAACTCAAACAAACTTCTCTCTTTTCTTCATTTGAAATTCAGATCATATAACCAAAAAATACATTTTTTATGTAATATTTTTCATTCTCAATCTTCATATTATTAAAATTGAGAGTCACCTACTTATAAACTGAACTCTCTTATTTCCCTCCATTTTCTTTTCTTCTCTAGTTTTCCTCTTCTCCTTTCTACCTTCGTCTCTATTTTCCTCTTTGGTTTCTCTCTTCTCTGCTTTCTTGCCTCTCAACTAACTTAACCAAACAAGCTTGGGGAGAAGCTTCCAACTTCTTCCTTCTATTTATAAGATACTAATAGAGGCACATGTACTATTGAACGCATATATTTTAATTGTTAGTAGTTAAGATGGGACTCTTGAGTATTTTTTTTTTTTTTACTTTTGATGAGATGTGCACATTGGATACTTACCTGATAAGATAAGAGTGTTTTGGGCGGGTAGTTTCCTATTGGATACATGAATCTTTTAAGGATTTTGAAAGGGTCTATTGTGACCAAATAAGGAGGCAGGCCAGAATCTTGAGAATATTCCCCAGGGATCACTTAAATAATAGTATACATAAAAACAACCTAGTAGATCCAATTCCAATAAATTAATAAGAGCTAAGATGAATGCATGACTAGTTTCATCATAATATATCAAAACATCCCGTCCCATCCCTTTCATTTCTAGCGTGATATCAACTAAACTCATTTTATGTAGTCAACTTAGGGTTCAAAAATCAATCAATAGCCAATGATGAATAATCATCTTAAACTGTAATTAGCAATTTAATTATAATGAACTTTGATTAGGATGATTTAATTTTTCATGATATTCCAACCAAGTTCAAGTTTAGTGATCCAATATAATATAAATAATGAGGTTTTCCATATAATGTTATTGATTTCGATTTATAGTACTTTTTGTCCTTCAGTTCTTTGCATTATCTATTACTATGCTTCTATTTCCACAAAAGGAATACGAGAGGAATAAATGCTTCAAGCCTTGTAAGGTTAACATGAAAAAAATAGCTTGATAGCATTGTATTTAAAACTTTTTGGCATAAATGAAAAAAACGTTATGGACAAAAATAAAAGAATAAAAGGAAAAACCACATAAAAGGGTGGGAAAAGAAAATAAAAGTAGAAAAAACAGAATTCACCCCTATCAAATATTCCAGGTGTACTGATTGATCAACTGGGGGAAATTAACTCGATCAGTTATTACAATTAAAAATCGAATTTAGTACAAACATTGCTACAATAGCAACAAGAAGATTAATTTCTATCCAGCTTTAAGCTCATACAAAGAGATGAAGAAGCGAAAAGACAACGTTTCCATAACTTGGATTAGTTATCACACTTTCAAGTGATGACATAGCATTTGCTATATGTCAAAGAATCCCCCGAAATAATCCTAAAGCATGGCCAGTTGTTGTATATTGATGGGGTATACATCAGATCTTGACTTGGAGTTGTATGATTTCTTAGCAAGGATGATGTTTGCAACCTCCGTCGGATGAAATGCATCCCAAAATAAGTACTTTCTTCTATCATTACAAGGTTCTTGCAGAGGAAGACAAGTTATCTGCCCATTGTTCCGTCCTACGCCACAGCATCCCTTGTCCACCACTTCAAAACCTGCTTCATTGTAACATCTATTTCATTTAAATATAGCACCAAACGACAAGATTATGCATAATTTAAAATTCATTATTTATGTAAGAAATAGGGATTGATTTACAATACATATGGAGAAATGGGGTCTATCCAAATATGATTTCACATGTGAGTTACTTTGCTTAACCATGCAGGTAACCCTGTCCTAAGTAACCATATATGAAATAACTTCCTATATTACTTATCTTTAAATACTTAACATGATATTGAAGTAATTAAATTCCTTTGTCTAAATTTTTAATGCTCTAAGGAAGTGATAAACATAGTTGTGCCTTCACCCGTTAGCTAAGGTTTTAGGTGAAATGGTTGTTTAACATGCATGGTATTAGAGCAAGAGGTCTTGTGTTCACTCCCAAATGAATTGTTGTTCGTCGCGTGTAGTGAATTGCATTGGCATAATGGCATTTATATGTGAGTTCTAAAATATTGTATTTGGGCCTTTGATAACAAAGTAGGAATCAAACAATAACCATAAGGAGGCATGCAATAGAAACAAGTTACCATATGAGGCGGCGTTCGTTACGAGATCCTTTGAGCTTGCATACAAATCCATGTACACGAATTTCGCTCCGGGCAGTTGGCCGTTATTGAAGCGATCGACCAACTTCCGGAGGCCAGAGTTGAAAATTCCAATCGCCATGTTTATCGTTTCATTGCACCGACTTCCTCTTCCACTGTACCGTGCGAGTTCGTAGGGTATGCAGCCAATCTGCCCAACTGCTGTTACCACCACCTTTCGAGCTCCAAGCCTGTATAGTTGCTGCAAAAAATGAAACAAAAATTGTTAAGTTTTACTGAGCAATGAAAGTTTATGAGCCCATTTGCATGGATTTTGAGTACCATAATTGATGAAGGATGAGGACTTACTGTTAGTTGGCGACAGTAATCTTGAAGAAGACTGGCAGCATAAGTTTGAGGACTGTAATACGAGCTAGTTGAGTAGAACGTCGGCATGAAGTAATTGTTCAGGTAATCGTTACTGCCGATGCCTGAGTAGATAATGCACTTGCTTAGATGATACGCAAGTGCGTTGTCATTCCTCCTGAAAAACCTCCTCATCTGTTGCACTGTTCTTCCAAAGTTTTCAACTTGTTGGTTCATTGACATATGAGCACCCTGTAATAAATTTATTGTGCTAGATCAAATTAGATGTATCATCAACTAATTAGATCTCAAATTTGGTTGTTAACATGATCATGTAAAAGGTGCTCATCCGTGGCCTATAAGTGATTGCAAGCAATCATTCAAACCATTTGAAAGCCTATGCATTTTATGTAAATGATCATGTTCGTCGGTTTTACCAGATTGCTGCCAGTCTCATCTCTTATGCCTGATGCTCCAGATGCATAATTCACTCCCTGTAAGAGCTCAGCTCCACGAGCTCCAGCATAAGGCGGAATGTAATTCGGAAACCCTAGAAGTTGAGCTGCAAAATAAGATGACATGCAAGTACAAGCTCACATGTTAATCCAAGATTTAACCCATTAATTCCACGCACATGCATCAATTAGATAAAACTGAAGGGAACATTAATTAATGTACCCTCTAACCTAAGACATCGACCGTTGTTCGACCGTTGGTAAACCGGCCAGTCACGCCGTTGGAGAAGTCGATGCCGTAGGGCATATAATTGGCCCTAGCAAGTGTAGGTATCTCATTGTTGTTGCCATTGTCCACCAAGGAGTCACCAAAGATGAAGAAACCAGGTACTTGAGGGTTCTGCACAGATGAAACAACCCTAGTACCAGTCCCTAACAAAGCTAAGACAACAAGCAACACTAAATCACTGGACCTCCCCATGTTGTTGTTGTATCTCCTCTCCCTGAACATTTTCAGCTTCATTGATTCGCATTTATAATCAAAGGTGGTGGTTTGGTTCGGTATGTTATTATGGTTTTCATGTACTATACAGTGTCTAATCCAGTGGGAAAACAGCTAATCAAGAGCCCGTGAGAGTGATGGAACAAATAAAGTTCTGGTTGTGCGTCCTGTTCTCAATCTTTTTTGTAAATAGGGTTCATGGGTAAGATGAAGATGAGGTGCAATCTCGTGATCATACCGTTCTTTCGGGAGGGGATACCTGTGATGGCATATCACTGCCATGCTTATCCAACATTGAAGTCTCCAATATATAATTACCATGTGATGGCATATCACTGCCATGCTTGCCTGTACCTGTGCCTCTTTTAGCTGGACAACTATGGAATTAGTGCTACAGGAGACGTAAAGTAAAGGGGCATGTCAATATGCCATCCTCTTGCGTCTGAAATACGAAACACACAAATAATCATAGGGAGAATGGTCTTAAGTGATATTTTTTTCAAAATAATTCAGATTCAGTCATACAATTCTTGTAATATTTAATTAATGATATTTTTTTAAAATAATTGAGAATCAGAATCATTTCAATGTACTTGAAAATGCCCTCAAAATACGAAAACAGGTTTATTCATTTTGTTGCGTTTGCAAGTCTGCATTTTCAAAAGAAATTCTAACAAATTGATTTTTAATTATTTAAAAAAGTATCATTAATTCTCAATTATAAAGAATTGGGTGAGTGAATCTCAATTATTTTGAAAAATATCGCTTATAACCAATTTTCCCAATAATCAATGTGAGCCTGGTTATAACAGGAGACATATAGACTTCACATGGATATAGCTGGCAATGGATGGGGTTATGTCGGGTTTGGGTGGGTTGTAAACAAGTTGATAGGTGAAGGGCTTGCATCGGGTTCAACTCATTTACGACCCCATATCAGCTGGAGCGGGGACGCTGGAAGATCGGCTGGAGCTTTTGCTGATTTCTGCCACTCGTCCCACTCCAAGTTAGCATGGGGTTGTACCATGATGAACATGGGTACAACCCAAGTTAGCATGGGGTTGTACCCCTTGCTAAGCGGGTTGTATCCCATGCTGACATGGGTTGTACCCATGTTCGTTAGTGGTTTTGTACCCCATGCTACCTTGGGTTGTATCTGTTGCTAAGAGGGTTGTACCCATGTTACTTTAGGTTGTACCCACGTTTGTTAGCGGTGTTGTACCCCAATGCTGACTTGGGTTGTACCCGTTGTTAAGGGGGTTGTACCCACGTTTGTTAGCGGTATTGTACCCTATGCTGACTTGGGTTGTACCCATTGCTAAGAAGGTTGTATCCCATGCTACCTTGGGTTGTACCCATATTTGTTAGTGGTGTTGTACCCTAATGCTGATTTGGGTTGTACCCGTTATTAAGGGGGTTGTACCCTATGCTGATTTGGGTTGTACCCATTGCTAAGAGGGTTGTATCCCAAGCTACCTTGGGTTGTACTCATGTTTATTATTTGATAATGGTAGCTTTAAATTAGCCAATGAAAATCGGGCAAGTCCATTAATTTTGGGGATTTCATTTTTGGGGGCAGATGAGCATAACGGAGAGTCTCAATTAATTTTGCCCGTGACTCTTAACGGAGACTCTCCGTTTTAGTCATGAGCTGGAGTGGGACGCGTGGCGGAAATCGGCCAAAGCTCCAGCCGATCTTCCAGCGTCCCGCTCCAGCTGATATGGTCTCCTCATTTACCAACGGGTTGAGAAATTACCAACCCAAAATCAATCCTGTAATAAACGAGTTGAACCAACCAACCAACCCATTTTGTTTTTTTTCTTTTACAATTTATTTTTAATTAGTTAATTAGTTTTTATTTCTATTCTAAAATTTCAATTATGCTTATATAAAACTCCTTTTAATATAATAAAATTTTGATAAATATTATAGCAATATTTAATAGATTTGATTTGTTAGAAAAAAAAAACTAAAAATAGGCAGATTTTTTAGTTGTAAAGAAGTTTAGAATTATCTAAAAGTAATTAAATGCATTTAAAATAAATTTATAATAATTAGTATCGCTTCCCTTGTATTAAAAATTAACTTGTAATGTAATACCCCGAACTCGGGTCAATGCAAAACCGGCACCCAACCCGAACCCGGTTCGCTACTGTAACAACCCAAGTCCGGTTCAATAACCAAACCTAAGGTGTTACAACGAAGCTGGGATCAGATACAAACTAAGATTCACAATACATATTTTAAAATTAGTTAATTATATCAGAGTTCTGGTGGGAAATAAAACAATTCTTTATTCAATTTAATCAAATCAGTTTACAATAAAATTTTTCTAATCAAAATGTGGACAATAATATCAATTACAATTCTACCCATCAAATAAACCCCATCTTCGCGATCTCTCCAAGCAAACCTGAAAAATAGGTGAAAACGGAGTGAGATTTACATCTCAGCAAGTAGCAAGTACATGCAATTAAAACAGTCTAATGTAAGCAAATAATCATGAGGTATGCGATTAATCAACGATAAGGTGATAAATTCAAGTTATCAATGCTGAATCCAAATAAGGCGATATGACATGTAATCATACGTAAATACCAGTAAAAAGATGTTATCGATAAATAAAACCGACGAAAGCGAAAGCACGTGTCACTGCAGGACTCACAAAGATGATAAGTTTTTGAGATGACACTCAACCACAAGCAATACCACCGTGCGACTTAAGGGCGAATCTACTAATGATACTCAAACCCATGAACATCACTTTAGATAGGAGCCGTAGTCATCGACTTATTGCGCACGAACTCAGCAGAGTTAGTATGTACCACCAGCATGTAGCCCCGAAATCAATACATGGAGATGACCGCTTATCCACATATATAGGGAATCACCAGCAGCGCACCGAGGTGTCCCTCTAGACATAGGACCTTCCAGAGCAAACTAACTTGCAAAGGAAATGCACTCGCACATAAGAGTAACTCAACCCAAAAGAAATACCACTTAGCTAACCAGCCAAAACTATGGATCCATATACAGCTAAGCCCACTGACACAAACCACGATAAAACCACATACAGGAGGACACGCTACTATAGGAGGCATACACACATTTACCCGTAAAGGATTACACATCTCTACAATAGAGGATTACCCATCTCTGTCGTAAAAGCTAGTATCAACTTAACCACAAAAACCGTATCACTCAACCGTAAAAGAAAAGCGAATAACATCGTACCACAATCCAATCCATGCCAAATATTCAATCCCAAGAGAAAAACATGATTCAATCCTTCTAAACACAAAATAAAGCCATTTTCAGAATAGCATATGCAATTTCCCAATTATATTCAAAATAAAACTCATACATCATAAATTCGATGAAAATCAGAGTTTATACAATTCCAGAAACCAATATTCATATTTAAAGCACAAATAAAAGTAACTCAAGTCTTTCTTAGAGTTTTCCTTATTAATCCCCTTATTATAATCCAAGTTCCCATCTTAATACCTAAGATAGTTTCTATTTCAGTTTTCTATATTTTTATTTTCCAGCATATCCTACAGACCTAAGATATAGCTTAGAAGATGTTTTTAATCCATAATTACCAGTTATATTATTCCTAACATTATTTCATACCATTTAAACCTTTTCATGCACCAACCTTTCATTATAACCTCCAATTAATTGGTTAATTTTCCCAATCTAATTTTATAAAATTTTATACCTTAATTAGGTCTTTATAAAGATGCTAGTATGCTTAACTTATCAGAAAAATTATTGAATATTTATTCGTATTACAAAAATCCCCAAAATCTGAATTTTCTGCATAGAGCGCCTACACTAGTAAGCTAGGCGATTTTGGGCGATCCTATGCGCTCGTTCAAATTTCTACAGTAATTTTCCAGATTTTCCAATTTCGGATTTTTAGGCTTTTGCTTTGAGTTCCATTGGTCTAAATTAATCCCTTAACATTCTAAATCATATATAAAGTCCTCTAGATTAATTTACATCAATTAATTTCCAACCTATTACTATCCACATGACCATACCTATGATTATTCAATAATTTTCATATTTCTTCAAGTTTCAATTTTTGTGCTTAGCCTTTGGGTTTAATTAGTCTAAAATAATTCCCTAACATTCTAAATTATACCTACAACACTCTAGATTAATTTGGGTTTATTAAATACCATCCTATGATTATTTACATGATCAAACCAAGATTTATTCATTACTTTAGCAAATCTTTCAAGAACACAAAACTCTAAAATATAAACCATTCGATTCCATGTAAAATCCTTCCCAGCTAATCAAACTAAACCATAATAAATCACAAAAAATGAAGCCATGCAATTCCTCCAATTTTCAAGGGTTGCTACTTACCTCATGCGCTAAATCCTTCTTCTTCTTAGAGTTTCTAATTCTGGACCCAAATTCTGCTCCCAATCGCACCAACCTAGGGTTCTCTAATTCCAATCTCCACCGTTCACATTGTAGTCCCATTAGTCAAGATCAAAACCTCCAAATATGAGGTTGATCCACCGTTCGGATTTTCCCCGATCGTCGTTTGAAGATGGCTGGTCGGACATCTCCAGCAACCATCTTCTTCTCTTCTTCCTCCTCTTTTCTAGCTCTCATTATTTAACCCACGAAAATTCTCTCTTGTCTCACCTTATTCTCCTATTTATACTTGGCTTTAGAAGTCCTAAACCAACCCTAATAGGCTCCTTTAATTGGGTTAACCCAAGGGTGGTCTAATTAAAGTCTAACTCCTTTTAATTAATTCCTATTTTTTTCTCCACCTTCTATTTTCTACTAAAACAATACTAATCAAATCTCTTATTATTTAAACTCCTCCTTACAACCTAATTTTGTGCCTAATACTCACTTAAATCTTAAATATCACCTAAACCCCAAATTAAGTTACTTTTCTCCCAATTAAGACCCGAATTTACCTAATTACCCTTTTTCCTCTTTTATGCTCTAGTTATCACTATTTTATTTCTAACTTGAATTAATAAATTATTTACTTTTATTTTTTAACCTTAATTATCATTTAATGATTTATTTCATAATTTACACTTTTCTGAAAATTACCAAAATACCCTTTTACCCTTTTAGGCTAATTTCCTTAAAAGTCCTTTATTTACAATTTATTACTTATTTGAATTACTTATCCTCCAAATCTTCACTTTTTATTTTAATTATAACTTAACTCATATTTTCTTTTATATATATATATATATATATATATATATATATATATATATATATATATTTATTTATTTATTTATTTATTTATTTATTTATTATGTGAAAATTCGGGGTCTTACATATAATGTGTACAAAATACAACTATAGGCTTATTCTACCTATATATTGTATAAATAAAAAACTTGTATAGATATGGCAAAATTTTTAATTCTCAAAATTAATAATATTATATCAGTCATAAAAATAATATTATAATTAAAGTCCCAAAATATTAAACTAATGTATTTTAATTAGATAAGTGTGCACACGAAATTTCACACGATGAGGCGCATGCAGGATGCATGCCTCAGGACAATCGGAGTCGCAACTGCCTGAGAGGTGCAGGCAGACACAATGGTGCTTAACCGGGTCTAATTTTGTTGGTCTGCGACTTCTTTAGAGATTCGGGCAAGTTCTCGATTACGTCCAGGGAAGTCCGAAGACACCCCGGCCCGCCCCGTCTATCTGACGGGTCCCTCGGGCCTCCCTGGTTTTAATCAACTTAGTCTCACCCTGTTCCTAATCCAGCATGTGTCTTTATTGGGTCTGAGTGGGGGCCACTGAAGATGTAGGCCCCCTGTTAGTTGATTTTATCTTTTTTGTTATTAGGTGAAGTGGGTCGGACATGGGCCCCATTGGAAGGCCCATTTAGTACCAAATTAGGCTTAAGTAAGCCCATGGCCTATTAGGGTTATTGGGTAACCCTTGTGTGTGCACCTAAATCTACCTAGATCGCACACGAGGCGCACGTGGGTTCGTGCGTGCCTTGGGACATTTCGAAGTCGCCACTACCTGAGAGGTGCAGGCAGACACAGGGATTGCCTATCTGGGTCTAAGTATGATCTGCGGCTTATTAGAGATCTAGCTAAGTTCTCGGTTACGTCCGGAGAAGTCCGAAGACACCCTGGCTCGCCCCGTCGGTATGACAAGTCCCTCGGGTCTCCCTAGTTTTTGAGTCAAATTCACTCTTCCTAGACCCGCATGCGTCTTTTTGGGTCTGGAGGTGTGGGCCCCTTTTTATTTCATTTTTATCTTTTTACTTAAGTTGTTTGGGTCGGATACATGCCCCGTTGGAAGACCTGTGGGTTGCCAAGATTGGGCTTGGATCCAGTGTAGACACCCCAAATTGCACTAAAAATGAGAAAATAATTGAAAATATTAATTGGGATTTGAAACAGGCCAAAAATGCATGAAAATGAATAATTTAAGCCTGGACCGTATTGTATCCACGGGCTAAGCGCGCCCGAATTTTATATACGGGCATGCAGCGCCCGTAATACATATACGAACATCGTGGGACCGTAAATCATTTACGGGCATTCTAGACTCGTGCGAGTTTTATTCTTCTCTCGATTTCTGAGCCTTATCTTTAGTCCAATATCCCTTTAAATAAGCAAATTATATATTTTATTCGTGTGAAATATCTTTGTGGATAAAGGATGGGCATTATCTTGTGTTTAACTCAAACTGAAACTCTATCTTGCCAAACCTTGGACCAACCATACCCCTAGCTCTGCTTATAAATAGAGGCTCATTCCTCTAGCTAAAGGCCACGAAATTTTGAAGAATCAAAAGCTCCAAGAGAAGGGAAGGAATCCCTGCTGCTCTGCCTGCTCAATCCAGGTAAGTCCCCTATCCCTTTTTATTTTTCTGTCTTCAATTCTAGATATAATAGGATCATCTCTATTGCTGTAGAATAAGGCCATATCTGTTTTTGTATTCCTAAACTTGTCTCTAAGTACCTCAAGGGTCTCTCTAGCCGTAAAACGTGAAGAGAGAACTAGGGGAAAGGGGAACAGGTGGATCCCTAGAATAGAACCCCATATCTGTTTTTTTTTCTTTTTCTTCATAGAATAAGGCCTGTGATTGTGTTTGTGTAACCAAACCTATCTCTAAGTACCTCAAGAGTCTCTCTAGCCGTAAAACGTGAAGAGAGAACTAGGGGAAAAGAGAACAGGTGGATCCGTAGGGTAGACCCCCATGTGCTCTAATTTGTGAGATGTGGTTGTTTTAAATATCCTGATCATGTTTTAATGCTTTTTATGATGAATCTGAATGAATACATGAATCCATGATGTTTATAGCATGAGATCTCCTATTTTTGCCAAAATTTGGATTTTTGCCACTTTTGCACCTACAGCACTGTTTTCGTGATTTTTGTGGTTTTAGGCTAGGATCTTGGATTTATCATGATCAATATGGTAGATCTGAATCCAGAAGCCTGAAAATAAATTCTAGGGTTTCATGAGATGTTTTTAAAATTGTTTTTCATTATTGAGAGAAGACCCTACGGTCTCAATTCTCCCCTTTTGGTGTTTTTCATCAACCTGGGTATTTTTGGTTTTGATTTTCAAATTTAATGTGAAATTTGGGCTTTATCTATATCCTGGACTATTCAAGTTCAATTTTGAAATATTTTATAAAAATCATATTTTTCTAGATTTCTAGAATTTTGACTTGAAGCCAGATTTTTGGATTTTTCACTTTAAATTGATTTTATTTGATTTTATTTGATTTTATCTCAATTTTGTTTTGATCATGAAACCCTAGGAATGGTATGATCATGTTTGATAGTTCTGGATCAATCAGACTATTCATATGAAAAAACCATATATTTTTGCTTTTTTGTGATTTTGTGTGATTTTTATAGCAAGCCTTTTATTTTTGAAAAACATGAACAATGCCTGGCAACCACCTTGTGTGGATGAATAGGGGTGCCTAACACCTTCCTCTGTTCATAACTTAATCCCCTTACCCATCTCTGGTTGTTTTTTTTTAGGAGAGATATTTTGCCCTAAAATTGCCTTTTGTGCTTATTTAATATTTTGGTGTCCATTCACGCCTAAATTGAATGGTGGCGACTCTTTGTTTAATATAATCCCGTGTGATGATTGAGGAAATCATTAAGATTGATTTTTTTCCCATGTCTCACAACTGGCAACTCTGCTGGGGACTTGTGGATTTCAGCCTTTAGGTGTTTTTGTTCATGTTTTGATTTTTTTGATTCGCTTGCTATTTTGTGTTCTTAAGCATGTTGAGTATATTTTAAATCTGAATTATTGCTTAAGAATTCATAGGGGTAGAAACATGCTTAATTTTGATTTATAGGATTGTTTCTACAAACATGCGTAGGGGAGGTTCGTTTTGATGAACTATGCTTATTTCTTGCTATATTTTTATGATAGCATGTTTTAATTTTCAGCATGATCTCCATGATGATTTTGGGTGTATAACATGATCATATGTTTGCATGATAGATGATTTTTTTATGAGCATGTTTTGGGTGCTATAGGATTGCTTTATTTACTTGTTTATTTTAAATATGCTTTCCTATTATGCCTTGGTTTGTTTATGCATGGCTACGAAAAGAGTGGCAAGGGTTTGGGACGTTGTGAATGTAACCTATTTTTACTATGCACTGTGCACCTTTTACTTTTACACAGCCTACCCTTAACCTATAGGAAGTTGAACCCGAATGTGTGTAGCTTGGCGCAACGAGGTCGATACTTCGGAAAGCGAAAGTGAAAACATTCACCTTAGAACTTTGAGCTAATGATGTGATGATAATGTGGATCTGGGATTCTGATCATCACTAGGCTTGAGTGCTAAGTTGCCATTAAGCCAAAACCCAAAACCCCTACGCTTGAAGGTGGAGTTACACGTTTTTGGCTAAAGTATACAATTATGTAGGGATATGGGTTTGTATGATTGTGGGAAGGCCATGTGCATGGCTTACAAACTAGGGCATAATGCGGATGCCATATTGAAGGTAAACAAGGTAACAAGGTAATCCTATGGTTTTGCATTATTTTCATGTCATAGGGGTGTCACAGTGCCCATTGGTTTGGGATAAAATTGGTCCCAAAATATGCATGTTTTTTAAAAATTGGTGCAGCCCATAGGAAGAGTCTCTCACTCTGTTTAGAAGCAATCCTACCCTATGTTCATACAAGAGGCAACAAAAGGGTACCAAATTCTTGAGTATGGTGTCAATTCGAAGGGTACATGTGCCCTCCTAAGCATGTGTTTTAGCAAAAAGGCCAAGGTCCACTTTGGGACAGTTTAGAAGCTCTGCAATGGGTGAACCGTACGTTTGGATGAACAATGAAAGTGATCAAACCATGTAAAAACTGGAAAAATATAACGGGGTTCCGTTAAACCGCATTTAGTACACGGGCTGGGCTTGCCCGTATTAGTTATACGGGCTAGGCTCGCCCGTGTTTTCCATACAGTCACGGCTTGCTCGTAATTTGAATACGGGCAGGGCTGGACCGTACTGTGTATACGGTTTTCTCGGAATATTCAACTTTAATCAGTTTTTCCCACTAAAATCTTCCTTTAACATTTAAATAATGATAAAGGGAAACAAGTTTGAATAAAATGCTTCAAAAAAAAAACAAAAAAAAACAAAAACAAAATAATTGAAAAAAAAATGTGAGAGAAAGGTTCCTTGGGCTTCTGAAAGCCTTTGAATTTCAGACTTTTTTCAAAACTCTTGGGCTTCTGAAAGCCTTTGAATTTCAGACTTTTTCAAAACTCCTGGGCCTCTGAAAGCCTTTGAATTTCAGATTTTTCAAAAAATCCTCAGGCCACTGAAAGCCTTTGAATTTCAGACTTTTTTTCTCAAAAAAAAATCCTCGGGCCTCTGAAAGCCTTTGAATTTCAGATTTTTCAAAAAATCCTCAGACCACTGAAAGCCTTTGAATTTCAGACCTTTTTCTTTTTGGGCCGTCTAAAAGCCTCTGAATTTTAGACAAATCATATTCTTTGGGCCGTCTAAAAGCCTCTGAATTTTAGACAAATCATTTCTTTGGGCCGTTTAAAAGCCTCTGAATTTTAGACAATCATTTCTTTGGGCCGTCTATAAGCCTCTGAATTATAGACACATATCCTTTGGGCTGTCTAAAAGCCTCTGAATTTTAGACAAATCATTTTTGGGCCGTCTAAAAGCCTCTGAATTTTAGACAAACCTTTTCTTTGGGCCGTCTATAAGCCTCTGAATTATAGACACATATATCCTTTTTGGGCCGTCTAAAAGCCTCTGAATTTTAAACAAATCATTTTTTTGGGCCGTCTAAAAGCCTCTGAATTTTAGACAATCATTCCTTTGGGCCATCTATAAGCCTCTGAATTATAGACACATATCCTTTGGGCCTCTGAAAGCCTTTGAATTTCAGATCTTTTTCCTCGGGCCTCTGAAAGCCTTTGAATTTCAGACTTTTCTCAAAAATCTCTGGGCCTCTGAAAGCCTTTGAATTTCAGACTTTTTTCAAAAATATCCTTGGGCCTCTGAAAGCCTTTGAATTTCAGATTTTTTTTTTTCAAAAATATCCCTGGGCCTCTGAAAGCCTTTGAATTTGAGACTTTTTTCAAAAATATCCCTGGGCCTCTGAAAGCCTTTGAATTTCAGACTTTTTCCAAAAATATCCCTGGGCCTCTGAAAGCCTTTGAATTTCAGATCTTTTTCTCTTTTTGTGGGACATGTTGGAAGCCCTAGAATATTCCAACAATTCAATTCAAAAAAAAAAAAAAGAAGCAAATAAAGAAAAAAATCCAAACTCGTGTTCACCCAGCTTGCACATAGGCATACATAGGCATGTGAATGAGATTAAATTGGCACTGATATTTTCTCTTTATTTTTCCAGGTACCAAGTACACTTGCAACCATAGCTCCTATAACCAGATCAAGAGCTCGTGCCATGAATCCCATTGAGAATGAAGCTGATACTCCTCACCCAGATATGGTCCTGCTTCAGGAGCAAGTGGCAGGACTAGCCCGAATGCTAGAGAACATACTATCGGTGCAGGCCCAACAAGTTCAAGCCCAGAACCAAGCACCTCCACCTCCAATCAATATCCCACCTCCGGTTCAACCTATTCCTGAACCCATTTCTGAACCTACCCCTGAACCTATACTGATCAGGGAGGAGATGGTTGAGTCTGAGAAAGAGAAGGAAAAGGAAAAAATGAGGGAAGAAATGGAGAAGAAGTTCATGCATAGGCTGGAGATTATTCAGGATGAGTTAAGGGAAGTGAAGGGAGTTAAATCATTTGGGGGCACCAATTTTGAAGATTTGTGTCTATACCCCAATGTATGTCTACCGGCCAAATTCAAATGTCCGGATTTTGATAAATATGATGGCACTGGCTGCCCAATGAGCCATTTGAAGTTATACTGCGGGGCTTTATGCCAATTTGGCCGGGATGACGGCATACTAATTCAACTCTTCCAAAGGAGTTTAACTGGAGCTGCTTTGAAGTGGTTTACCACCTTGGATCATGGGAAAATAAGAAGGTGGAAAGACTTAGCAGATTCCTTTTTGACACAATACAGGTTCAACTCTGAGATTATACCAGATAGGTATGACATGATGAAGATGACAAAGAGAAATGATGAGACCATAAGGCAATATGCTAAAAGGTGGAGGGAGTTGGCTGCACAAGTTAAGCCACCCGTGGGAGAACCAGAAATGATTTCAACCTTCATCAGCACACTGGGGCAACCCTTTTACAGTCACTTGGTTGGTCAAACTACCACCAACTTTGCTGCCCTAGTGCAAGTGGCAGACAGAATTGAAGACGGGATCAAGTCTGGGAAAATAGCTGATTATTCTGCAGTGTTGAACCAGGAAGCTTCCACCACTTTCTCTACACAGAAAAAGGAGAATGGTAATGGAAGAATAAAGAATAAAGAAGGGAGAGAAGCAGAAGTGAATATGGTGCAACTTCCCAGGGAACCCTTTCAAATCAATGTCCATCCACCTCCTATTAAGCCAACCCATCAAGTTCCTTTGCTGCCTATTCAAATTAATGTCCCTGCTGCACAGCCTGTGAAGGAGGAAACAGAAGTAAGGAAGAGAAGGGAATTCTCTAAACTGCCTATGAGACCATCTGAACTTTTGCCTACCTTACTTCAGAAGGGTTACGTGACTTTGAAGTTACCAAATCCTCATGCAAGCAAAGGGAAGAATTATGATTCATCTGCAATCTGTGATTATCATATGAGCACTCCAGGGCATACCACAGATCGTTGCTTGGCCCTAAAGCATGCAATCCAGGATTTGTTGGATAATAACTCCTTATCATTCAATTCAGTCACACCCATCCCACCTACCGATAACAATGGGGCAGGCAGCTCAAATGCAATAGGGGCAATTTTCTCTGGAGAAAGAAGATTTGACCCTTCTCAGCTTATCACTCCTATTGGTCCAACAGTCAAGGTTTATCTTGAAAGAAATGCTCCTGGTTATGAGCAGGAAGGCTTGCCTCACTCAGCAAGAGAAAGAAATTATCTGAAAAAGGGAGAAAAGTCAACTTTTGCCTTTAAGAACAGGGGCAGTTTTCGAACTCCCATGTTCTTTGAAAAGAAACTCCTATAAGAAGAATGCACATTTCCTGAGGATCCTAAGGAGCCTTGTTCTCAGGAAGTGATTTTAATAAAGGCTCTTCAAAAAAAAAAAAGATTTTTCCCTTTAACATTTTTCTAGAAAAAAAAAAGTTTTCAGCAAGGTCCTTTTACTTATGAATCATATCTCTTATTGAATTTCATTGAGTTGAATATGACTTTGACATTGGGCTCAATTTTGAGACCAAAATCGAAGCAAAAGACATTTTATACAAAAATTCAAATCTTTTAAATGTCATGAGAAGAATATTCTGCAAAATTATGAAATGACCAATTTTACAGCCTTTGGAACCAAAGATGACCCACAGTCTTCAACAGAAAAGATAGAAGAAGATTTGAAGTTTCTTCATTAGAATACAGAAAGAATCCCACCACTTGCTGATTCGTTCAAAGGGAAGTTGATAATATTGTTTGAAGAAATTTTAGGGCTTTGCACTTGAAAATATGGGAGAAGATTTGACATTTTCGTTGGAAATAGAATTGGGCATCATTTGATGGAAAGAATCCAAATTCAAAAGATTGATCAAAAGGTGAAGAGCTTGTTCATAACAGAGGTTCTATTTGAAGATGCTTAAGAAGAAAAAAAAAAGAGAAGAAAAAATCCTGAGCCAGTCATGTAGTGCAACTCTACCAAGTCTAAAAATTCAATTTTTCTTAAAATGATAAGAGGCCTTTCTTTCTTATATCCCCAAAAATTTTAAAATCCCTAATTAAACCCTTTGAGCTTGATACATTTTTCCAAGTAACCTAAACTGAGAATTGTAACCCCACACTGGGGCAAATTTATTAAGGCATAAAAAAAAAGGAATGAAAGGACAATTATTGAAGTTCAAAAGGGATTTTGAATATGTTTTCAAAAAAGGGGGCAAAGAAATGGAAAAAAAAAGGAAAAAGAAAAAGAAAAAAAAGGAAGAAAAAAAGATAATCAAATGCTATTTGGAGAATGTCTTCAAAATTGTGAAGAAAAAAAATGGAAAAAAGAAGTTCAATACTGGAGAATAAGTTTCAAATGAAGAAATCAAATTAAGGGAAGAACTTCATTACTGGGGGCAATTTTGTATTCATTCCAAAAGAAAAAATGCCTTAAAAATTACAATTTCAGTTAACCCATTTGATTATAGGGTATTTGAGCCTTTTATTCCTTTTCTTTCTAAACTAACACCAAGCCTTCGTTTCGTCCTATTCATAAGTCCTCTTTGATTAAGAAATTTTGAATTAAGGCAGTCTTGACTACATGGTTGCTGGTGATGAAGGATTAAAAAAAAAAAAAGAAAAAAGAAGAAAAAAAAAAGGAAAAAATGGAGAAAATGTAGTGAAAACCCGAAAGGGCGCTACATGGCAAATAATCGGCTATCTACAAGAAAGAAATCGTCAGAGAGGAAAGTCCAGAATTGGCATAGATCCAAGTGAAGTCTTCATGTTGGTGGTTATTTTGAGATACAGTCACACATCAAGTGATTGAGGAAAATTCTCTTTTCAAGACTGAAGCAACATAATTAGAACTATGATATGAATCATCTATGAACAAGTTGATGGCCATCAAAATTGCCATTAGGAAATTATTACTAAAGTTGAAGTCATAAATTCTCATACCATGGATACAATGGAGAAACAATTGTTCTTCAATTGGATGAAGGAAGATGTCTTTCTAGACTGGGGCAAAATAGTCAAATTGAAAGAGTCGTCATATCTGGAGCATCAATTGATAAGCCGATGGTCATGGGAATGATTCTAAAGGTTCCGAAGGTTTATTTTGGTCTTTCTTCATTTTCTGGAATAATCTTCTCATTATTCAACTTGATTTTAATTCTTTTAGACTATATGCTAATAAGTGATTGGATCATTTTTCAAAAAAAAAAAAAAGGCACAAAAAGCAAAAAACTATATTTTTGGCCTATGATGAGAATCTATATCTTTTCATAAAACATTGGTTTTGCAAGCATTAGAGAATTCTGAGGCCACTAGTATAAAACATATTTTCTTATATTTGCATTTGCATTCTTCTATTAGGGTTTCTTTTTGGCAAAGGTAAAAAAAAAAAAAAGAAGAAGAAAAAAAAAAGAAAAAGAAAGAAAAAAAAAAGAGAAGAGAGAAAAAGAAAAAAAAAGAGAGAAAGAAAAAAAAAAGAGAGAAAAAGGAAAAAAGAGGATCATCTCTACTGAGGGGCAAATACTTCTTCAAATAATCAAAACTGGGGCATGCTCAACGTCTTTCCCTCTGGGTTTTCATTGGAATGAATTCCAACATCTGGAAGAAGCAATCAAGCTTTAGTCTTCGAATTTGAAAGAAAAAAACAAGGTTTCGAAGCAATGGCATATTTTCTTCATTAAACAAGGGTTCCCAATTCTTCAATCATGAAGAAGGATTTTACTGGGGCAGCAAGAAGGCATGAAAGACAGATCATGGGTTGTAAAGGCATGAGGTTAGATCAACAGATCATGATCCATCCATCAAGATGAGGACATTCACTTGAGCAATTAAAAAGCATGAAGACAGGTTATGGGCAGTAAGGGCACATACATCGCTATTGAGAGAGCAAGAAGATAAAGAAGCAAAAGCAAGTTGCAGAACATTCAAGCACAGGTTCGGGCATCAAATGGCACCAAGGTATATCAAATAAGAAAATCAATCAGGAAAATTCAAAAAGTGAAAAACATCAAAATCAATTGAGTTTGCAGTGGTCAATTTTAAATCCACATTCTTTTCAAAAATTGCTTGTCTCAGATTTCTTTTCATAGCCACGAGAGCTCCAAGAAATCTGAGATAAGGAAGAGACACCACCCCACTTCAAGCAGGGGTTTCATTGGCTATCTTCGAATCCATGTTTTTATCATTTCTTTGTTGGACCAAAGCAAGTTCAATTAATGAGATGTTTTTCAAATGTGCAATTTTGAGTTGTGTCTGTTCTTTGCTGTTCATTGTGCTACAACTGTAGGCCACCCAGAAAAATTGTCTTTTTTATTATTTTCTCCGCACTTATCAGGAGATCAATGTCTATATTAGTTGTAAGTTGCAAGGATTGCCACCTTACCCACTTTTGTTTTAAAAATTTTGTCTCAAATCTCACTTCATAGCCACGAGAGCTCAGTGAGAGGAGAGAGGAGGATTTGGCCCTTAAGCTGAGGGACTTCTTAGCAAATCTTCCAAAATAAATTCTTTTTCATAAAATCGTCCATTTGATCCTTGCAAAGTGCAATTGGTTAGACAAAAGTCTTAGAAAGTGCAATTGGTGGGTCTTTTTTGCTCTCTGCTTGTAATTGGTTCCAATTACTAGCAAAGAGGGGGCAGCTGTAGACACCCCAAATTGCACTAAAAATGAGAAAATAATTGAAAATATTAATTGGGATTTGAAACAGGCCAAAAATGCATGAAAATGAATAATTTAAGCCTGGACCGTATTGTATCCACGGCCTAAGCGCGCCCGAATTTTATATACGGGCATGCAGCGCCCGTAATACATATACGGACATCGTGGGACCGTAAATCATTTACGGGCATTCTAGACTCGTGCGAGTTTTATTCTTCTCTCGATTTCTGAGCCTTATCTTTAGTCCAATATCCCTTTAAATAAGCAAATTATATATTTTATTCGTGTGAAATATCTTTGTGGATAAAGGATGGGCATTATCTTGTGTTTAACTCAAACTGAAACTCTATCTTGCCAAACCTTGGACCAACCATACCCCTAGCTCTGCTTATAAATAGAGGCTCATTCCTCTAGCTAAAGGCCACGAAATTTTGAAGAATCAAAAGCTCCAAGAGAAGGGAAGGAATCCCTGCTGCTCTGCCTGCTCAATCCAGGTAAGTCCCCTATCCCTTTTTATTTTTCTGTCTTCAATTCTAGATATAATAGGATCATCTCTATTGCTGTAGAATAAGGCCATATCTGTTTTTGTATTCCTAAACTTGTCTCTAAGTACCTCAAGGGTCTCTCTAGCCGTAAAACGTGAAGAGAGAACTAGGGGAAAGGGGAACAGGTGGATCCCTAGAATAGAACCCCATATCTGTTTTTTTTTCTTTTTCTTCATAGAATAAGGCCTGTGATTGTGTTTGTGTAACCAAACCTATCTCTAAGTACCTCAAGAGTCTCTCTAGCCGTAAAACGTGAAGAGAGAACTAGGGGAAAAGAGAACAGGTGGATCCGTAGGGTAGACCCCCATGTGCTCTAATTTGTGAGATGTGGTTGTTTTAAATATCCTGATCATGTTTTAATGCTTTTTATGATGAATCTGAATGAATACATGAATCCATGATGTTTATAGCATGAGATCTCCTATTTTTGCCAAAATTTGGATTTTTGCCACTTTTGCACCTACAGCACTGTTTTCGTGATTTTTGTGGTTTTAGGCTAGGATCTTGGATTTATCATGATCAATATGGTAGATCTGAATCCAGAAGCCTGAAAATAAATTCTAGGGTTTCATGAGATGTTTTTAAAATTGTTTTTCATTATTGAGAGAAGACCCTACGGTCTCAATTCTCCCCTTTTGGTGTTTTTCATCAACCTGGGTATTTTTGGTTTTGATTTTCAAATTTAATGTGAAATTTGGGCTTTATCTATATCCTGGACTATTCAAGTTCAATTTTGAAATATTTTATAAAAATCATATTTTTCTAGATTTCTAGAATTTTGACTTGAAGCCAGATTTTTGGATTTTTCACTTTAAATTGATTTTATTTGATTTTATTTGATTTTATCTCAATTTTGTTTTGATCATGAAACCCTAGGAATGGTATGATCATGTTTGATAGTTCTGGATCAATCAGACTATTCATATGAAAAAACCATATATTTTTGCTTTTTTGTGATTTTGTGTGATTTTTATAGCAAGCCTTTTATTTTTGAAAAACATGAACAATGCCTGGCAACCACCTTGTGTGGATGAATAGGGGTGCCTAACACCTTCCTCTGTTCATAACTTAATCCCCTTACCCATCTCTGGTTGTTTTTTTTTAGGAGAGATATTTTGCCCTAAAATTGTCTTTTGTGCTTATTTAATATTTTGGTGTCCATTCACGCCTAAATTGAATGGTGGCGACTCTTTGTTTAATATAATCCCGTGTGATGATTGAGGAAATCATTAAGATTGATTTTTTTCCCATGTCTCACAACTGGCGACTCTGCTGGGGACTTGTGGATTTCAGCCTTTAGGTGTTTTTGTTCATGTTTTGATTTTTTTGATTCGCTTGCTATTTTGTGTTCTTAAGCATGTTGAGTATATTTTAAATCTGAATTATTGCTTAAGAATTCATAGGGGTAGAAACATGCTTAATTTTGATTTATAGGATTGTTTCTACAAACATGCGTAGGGGAGGTTCGTTTTGATGAACTATGCTTATTTCTTGCTATATTTTTATGATAGCATGTTTTAATTTTCAGCATGATCTCCATGATGATTTTGGGTGTATAACATGATCATATGTTTGCATGATAGATGATTTTTTTATGAGCATGTTTTGGGTGCTATAGGATTGCTTTATTTACTTGTTTATTTTAAATATGCTTTCCTATTATGCCTTGGTTTGTTTATGCATGGCTACGAAAAGAGTGGCAAGGGTTTGGGACGTTGTGAATGTAACCTATTTTTACTATGCACTGTGCACCTTTTACTTTTACACAGCCTACCCTTAACCTATAGGAAGTTGAACCCGAATGTGTGTAGCTTGGCGCAACGAGGTCGATACTTCGGAAAGCGAAAGTGAAAACATTCACCTTAGAACTTTGAGCTAATGATGTGATGATAATGTGGATCTGGGATTCTGATCATCACTAGGCTTGAGTGCTAAGTTGCCATTAAGCCAAAACCCAAAACCCCTACGCTTGAAGGTGGAGTTACACGTTTTTGGCTAAAGTATACAATTATGTAGGGATATGGGTTTGTATGATTGTGGGAAGGCCATGTGCATGGCTTACAAACTAGGGCATAATGCGGATGCCATATTGAAGGTAAACAAGGTAACAAGGTAATCCTATGGTTTTGCATTATTTTCATGTCATAGGGGTGTCACAGTGCCCATTGGTTTGGGATAAAATTGGTCCCAAAATATGCATGTTTTTTAAAAATTGGTGCAGCCCATAGGAAGAGTCTCTCACTCTGTTTAGAAGCAATCCTACCCTATGTTCATACAAGAGGCAACAAAAGGGTACCAAATTCTTGAGTATGGTGTCAATTCGAAGGGTACATGTGCCCTCCTAAGCATGTGTTTTAGCAAAAAGGCCAAGGTCCACTTTGGGACAGTTTAGAAGCTCTGCAATGGGTGAACCGTACGTTTGGATGAACAATGAAAGTGATCAAACCATGTAAAAACTGGAAAAATATAACGGGGTTCCGTTAAACCGCATTTAGTACACGGGCTGGGCTTGCCCGTATTAGTTATACGGGCTAGGCTCGCCCGTGTTTTCCATACAGTCACGGCTTGCTCGTAATTTGAATACGGGCAGGGCTGGACCGTACTGTGTATACGGTTTTCTCGGAATATTCAACTTTAATCAGTTTTTCCCACTAAAATCTTCCTTTAACATTTAAATAATGATAAAGGGAAACAAGTTTGAATAAAATGCTTCAAAAAAAAAACAAAAAAAAACAAAAACAAAATAATTGAAAAAAAAATGTGAGAGAAAGGTTCCTTGGGCTTCTGAAAGCCTTTGAATTTCAGACTTTTTTCAAAACTCTTGGGCTTCTGAAAGCCTTTGAATTTCAGACTTTTTCAAAACTCCTGGGCCTCTGAAAGCCTTTGAATTTCAGATTTTTCAAAAAATCCTCAGGCCACTGAAAGCCTTTGAATTTCAGACTTTTTTTCTCAAAAAAAAATCCTCGGGCCTCTGAAAGCCTTTGAATTTCAGATTTTTCAAAAAATCCTCAGACCACTGAAAGCCTTTGAATTTCAGACCTTTTTCTTTTTGGGCCGTCTAAAAGCCTCTGAATTTTAGACAAATCATATTCTTTGGGCCGTCTAAAAGCCTCTGAATTTTAGACAAATCATTTCTTTGGGCCGTTTAAAAGCCTCTGAATTTTAGACAATCATTTCTTTGGGCCGTCTATAAGCCTCTGAATTATAGACACATATCCTTTGGGCTGTCTAAAAGCCTCTGAATTTTAGACAAATCATTTTTGGGCCGTCTAAAAGCCTCTGAATTTTAGACAAACCTTTTCTTTGGGCCGTCTATAAGCCTCTGAATTATAGACACATATATCCTTTTTGGGCCGTCTAAAAGCCTCTGAATTTTAAACAAATCATTTTTTTGGGCCGTCTAAAAGCCTCTGAATTTTAGACAATCATTCCTTTGGGCCATCTATAAGCCTCTGAATTATAGACACATATCCTTTGGGCCTCTGAAAGCCTTTGAATTTCAGATCTTTTTCCTCGGGCCTCTGAAAGCCTTTGAATTTCAGACTTTTCTCAAAAATCTCTGGGCCTCTGAAAGCCTTTGAATTTCAGACTTTTTTCAAAAATATCCTTGGGCCTCTGAAAGCCTTTGAATTTCAGATTTTTTTTTTTCAAAAATATCCCTGGGCCTCTGAAAGCCTTTGAATTTGAGACTTTTTTCAAAAATATCCCTGGGCCTCTGAAAGCCTTTGAATTTCAGACTTTTTCCAAAAATATCCCTGGGCCTCTGAAAGCCTTTGAATTTCAGATCTTTTTCTCTTTTTGTGGGACATGTTGGAAGCCCTAGAATATTCCAACAATTCAATTCAAAAAAAAAAAAAAGAAGCAAATAAAGAAAAAAATCCAAACTCGTGTTCACCCAGCTTGCACATAGGCATACATAGGCATGTGAATGAGATTAAATTGGCACTGATATTTTCTCTTTATTTTTCCAGGTACCAAGTACACTTGCAACCATAGCTCCTATAACCAGATCAAGAGCTCGTGCCATGAATCCCATTGAGAATGAAGCTGATACTCCTCACCCAGATATGGTCCTGCTTCAGGAGCAAGTGGCAGGACTAGCCCGAATGCTAGAGAACATACTATCGGTGCAGGCCCAACAAGTTCAAGCCCAGAACCAAGCACCTCCACCTCCAATCAATATCCCACCTCCGGTTCAACCTATTCCTGAACCCATTTCTGAACCTACCCCTGAACCTATACTGATCAGGGAGGAGATGGTTGAGTCTGAGAAAGAGAAGGAAAAGGAAAAAATGAGGGAAGAAATGGAGAAGAAGTTCATGCATAGGCTGGAGATTATTCAGGATGAGTTAAGGGAAGTGAAGGGAGTTAAATCATTTGGGGGCACCAATTTTGAAGATTTGTGTCTATACCCCAATGTATGTCTACCGGCCAAATTCAAATGTCCGGATTTTGATAAATATGATGGCACTGGCTGCCCAATGAGCCATTTGAAGTTATACTGCGGGGCTTTATGCCAATTTGGCCGGGATGACGGCATACTAATTCAACTCTTCCAAAGGAGTTTAACTGGAGCTGCTTTGAAGTGGTTTACCACCTTGGATCATGGGAAAATAAGAAGGTGGAAAGACTTAGCAGATTCCTTTTTGACACAATACAGGTTCAACTCTGAGATTATACCAGATAGGTATGACATGATGAAGATGACAAAGAGAAATGATGAGACCATAAGGCAATATGCTAAAAGGTGGAGGGAGTTGGCTGCACAAGTTAAGCCACCCGTGGGAGAACCAGAAATGATTTCAACCTTCATCAGCACACTGGGGCAACCCTTTTACAGTCACTTGGTTGGTCAAACTACCACCAACTTTGCTGCCCTAGTGCAAGTGGCAAACAGAATTGAAGACGGGATCAAGTCTGGGAAAATAGCTGATTATTCTGCAGTGTTGAACCAGGAAGCTTCCACCACTTTCTCTACACAGAAAAAGGAGAATGGTAATGGAAGAATAAAGAATAAAGAAGGGAGAGAAGCAGAAGTGAATATGGTGCAACTTCCCAGGGAACCCTTTCAAATCAATGTCCATCCACCTCCTATTAAGCCAACCCATCAAGTTCCTTTGCTGCCTATTCAAATTAATGTCCCTGCTGCACAGCCTGTGAAGGAGGAAACAGAAGTAAGGAAGAGAAGGGAATTCTCTAAACTGCCTATGAGACCATCTGAACTTTTGCCTACCTTACTTCAGAAGGGTTACGTGACTTTGAAGTTACCAAATCCTCATGCAAGCAAAGGGAAGAATTATGATTCATCTGCAATCTGTGATTATCATATGAGCACTCCAGGGCATACCACAGATCGTTGCTTGGCCCTAAAGCATGCAATCCAGGATTTGTTGGATAATAACTCCTTATCATTCAATTCAGTCACACCCATCCCACCTACCGATAACAATGGGGCAGGCAGCTCAAATGCAATAGGGGCAATTTTCTCTGGAGAAAGAAGATTTGACCCTTCTCAGCTTATCACTCCTATTGGTCCAACAGTCAAGGTTTATCTTGAAAGAAATGCTCCTGGTTATGAGCAGGAAGGCTTGCCTCACTCAGCAAGAGAAAGAAATTATCTGAAAAAGGGAGAAAAGTCAACTTTTGCCTTTAAGAACAGGGGCAGTTTTCGAACTCCCATGTTCTTTGAAAAGAAACTCCTATAAGAAGAATGCACATTTCTAGAGGATCCTAAGGAGCCTTGTTCTCAGGAAGTGATTTTAATAAAGGCTCTTCAAAAAAAAAAAAGATTTTTCCCTTTAAAATTTTTCTAGAAAAAAAAAAGTTTTCAGCAAGGTCCTTTTACTTATGAATCATATCTCTTATTGAATTTCATTGAGTTGAATATGACTTTGACATTGGGCTCAATTTTGAGACCAAAATCGAAGCAAAAGACATTTTATACAAAAATTCAAATCTTTTAAATGTCATGAGAAGAATATTCTGCAAAATTATGAAATGACCAATTTTACGGCCTTTGGAACCAAAGATGACCCACAGTCTTCAACAGAAAAGATAGAAGAAGATTTGAAGTTTCTTCATTAGAATACAGAAAGAATCGCACCACTTGCTGATTCGTTCAAAGGGAAGTTGATAATATTGTTTGAAGAAATTTTAGGGCTTTGCACTTGAAAATATGGGAGAAGATTTGACATTTTCGTTGGAAATAGAATTGGGCATCATTTGATGGAAAGAATCCAAATTCAAAAGATTGATCAAAAGGTGAAGAGCTTGTTCATAACAGAGGTTCTATTTGAAGATGCTTAAGAAGAAAAAAAAAAGAGAAGAAAAAATCCTGAGCCAGTCATGTAGTGCAACTCTACCAAGTCTAAAAATTCAATTTTTCTTAAAATGATAAGAGGCCTTTCTTTCTTATATCCCCAAAAATTTTAAAATCCCTAATTAAACCCTTTGAGCTTGATACATTTTTCCAAGTAACCTAAACTGAGAATTGTAACCCCACACTGGGGCAAATTTATTAAGGCATAAAAAAAAAAGGAATGAAAGGACAATTATTGAAGTTCAAAAGGGATTTTGAATATGTTTTCAAAAAAGGGGGCAAAGAAATGGAAAAAAAAAAGGAAAAAGAAAAAGAAAAAAAAGGAAGAAAAAAAGATAATCAAATGCTATTTGGAGAATGTCTTCAAAATTGTGAAGAAAAAAAATGGAAAAAAGAAGTTCAATACTGGAGAATAAGTTTCAAATGAAGAAATCAAATTAAGGGAAGAACTTCATTACTGGGGGCAATTTTGTATTCATTCCAAAAGAAAAAATGCCTTAAAAATTACAATTTCAGTTAACCCATTTGATTATAGGGTATTTGAGCCTTTTATTCCTTTTCTTTCTAAACTAACACCAAGCCTTCGTTTCGTCCTATTCATAAGTCCTCTTTGATTAAGAAATTTTGAATTAAGGCAGTTTTGACTACATGGTTGCTGGTGATGAAGGATTAAAAAAAAAAAAGAAAAAAGAAGAAAAAAAAAAGGAAAAAATGGAGAAAATGTAGTGAAAACCCGAAAGGGCGCTACATGGCAAATAATCGGCTATCTACAAGAAAGAAATCGTCAGAGAGGAAAGTCCAGAATTGGCATAGATCCAAGTGAAGTCTTCATGTTGGTGGTTATTTTGAGATACAGTCACACATCAAGTGATTGAGGAAAATTCTCTTTTCAAGACTGAAGCAACATAATTAGAACTATGATATGAATCATCTATGAACAAGTTGATGGCCATCAAAATTGCCATTAGGAAATTATTACTAAAGTTGAAGTCATAAATTCTCATACCATGGATACAATGGAGAAACAATTGTTCTTCAATTGGATGAAGGAAGATGTCTTTCTAGACTGGGGCAAAATAGTCAAATTGAAAGAGTCGTCATATCTGGAGCATCAATTGATAAGCCGATGGTCATGGGAATGATTCTAAAGGTTCCGAAGGTTTATTTTGGTCTTTCTTCATTTTCTGGAATAATCTTCTCATTATTCAACTTGATTTTAATTCTTTTAGACTATATGCTAATAAGTGATTGGATCATTTTTCAAAAAAAAAAAAAAGGCACAAAAAGCAAAAAACTATATTTTTGGCCTATGATGAGAATCTATATCTTTTCATAAAACATTGGTTTTGCAAGCATTAGAGAATTCTGAGGCCACTAGTATAAAACATATTTTCTTATATTTGCATTTGCATTCTTCTATTAGGGTTTCTTTTTGGCAAAGGTAAAAAAAAAAAAAAGAAGAAGAAAAAAAAAAGAAAAAGAAAGAAAAAAAAAAGAGAAGAGAGAAAAAGAAAAAAAAAGAGAGAAAGAAAAAAAAAGAGAGAAAAAGGAAAAAAGAGGATCATCTCTACTGAGGGGCAAATACTTCTTCAAATAATCAAAACTGGGGCATGCTCAACGTCTTTCCCTCTGGGTTTTCATTGGAATGAATTCCAACATCTGGAAGAAGCAATCAAGCTTTAGTCTTCGAATTTGAAAGAAAAAAAAAAGGTTTCGAAGCAATGGCATATTTTCTTCATTAAACAAGGGTTCCCAATTCTTCAATCATGAAGAAGGATTTTACTGGGGCAGCAAGAAGGCATGAAAGACAGATCATGGGTTGTAAAGGCATGAGGTTAGATCAACAGATCATGATCCATCCATCAAGATGAGGACATTCACTTGAGCAATTAAAAAGCATGAAGACAGGTTATGGGCAGTAAGGGCACATACATCGCTATTGAGAGAGCAAGAAGATAAAGAAGCAAAAGCAAGTTGCAGAACATTCAAGCACAGGTTCGGGCATCAAATGGCACCAAGGTATATCAAATAAGAAAATCAATCAGGAAAATTCAAAAAGTGAAAAACATCAAAATCAATTGAGTTTGCAGTGGTCAATTTTAAATCCACATTCTTTTCAAAAATTGCTTGTCTCAGATTTCTTTTCATAGCCACGAGAGCTCCAAGAAATCTGAGATAAGGAAGAGACACCACCCCACTTCAAGCAGGGGTTTCATTGGCTATCTTCGAATCCATGTTTTTATCATTTCTTTGTTGGACCAAAGCAAGTTCAATTAATGAGATGTTTTTCAAATGTGCAATTTTGAGTTGTGTCTGTTCTTTGCTGTTCATTGTGCTACAACTGTAGGCCACCCAGAAAAATTGTCTTTTTTATTATTTTCTCCGCACTTATCAGGAGATCAATGTCTATATTAGTTGTAAGTTGCAAGGATTGCCACCTTACCCACTTTTGTTTTAAAAATTTTGTCTCAAATCTCACTTCATAGCCACGAGAGCTCAGTGAGAGGAGAGAGGAGGATTTGGCCCTTAAGCTGAGGGACTTCTTAGCAAATCTTCCAAAATAAATTCTTTTTCATAAAATCGTCCATTTGATCCTTGCAAAGTGCAATTGGTTAGACAAAAGTCTTAGAAAGTGCAATTGGTGGGTCTTTTTTGCTCTCTGCTTGTAATTGGTTCCAATTACTAGCAAAGAGGGGGCAGCTGTAGACACCCCAAATTGCACTAAAAATGAGAAAATAATTGAAAATATTAATTGGGATTTGAAACAGGCCAAAAATGCATGAAAATGAATAATTTAAGCCTGTACCGTATTGTATCCACGGCCTAAGCGCGCCCGAATTTTATATACGGGCATGCAGCGCCCGTAATACATATACGGACATCGTGGGACCGTAAATCATTTACGGGCATTCTAGACTCGTGCGAGTTTTATTCTTCTCTCGATTTCTGAGCCTTATCTTTAGTCCAATATCCCTTTAAATAAGCAAATTATATATTTTATTCGTGTGAAATATCTTTGTGGATAAAGGATGGGCATTATCTTGTGTTTAACTCAAACTGAAACTCTATCTTGCCAAACCTTGGACCAACCATACCCCTAGCTCTGCTTATAAATAGAGGCTCATTCCTCTAGCTAAAGGCCACGAAATTTTGAAGAATCAAAAGCTCCAAGAGAAGGGAAGGAATCCCTGCTGCTCTGCCTGCTCAATCCAGGTAAGTCCCCTATCCCTTTTTATTTTTCTGTCTTCAATTCTAGATATAATAGGATCATCTCTATTGCTGTAGAATAAGGCCATATCTGTTTTTGTATTCCTAAACTTGTCTCTAAGTACCTCAAGGGTCTCTCTAGCCGTAAAACGTGAAGAGAGAACTAGGGGAAAGGGGAACAGGTGGATCCCTAGAATAGAACCCCATATCTGTTTTTTTTTCTTTTTCTTCATAGAATAAGGCCTGTGATTGTGTTTGTGTAACCAAACCTATCTCTAAGTACCTCAAGAGTCTCTCTAGCCGTAAAACGTGAAGAGAGAACTAGGGGAAAAGAGAACAGGTGGATCCGTAGGGTAGACCCCCATGTGCTCTAATTTGTGAGATGTGGTTGTTTTAAATATCCTGATCATGTTTTAATGCTTTTTATGATGAATCTGAATGAATACATGAATCCATGATGTTTATAGCATGAGATCTCCTATTTTTGCCAAAATTTGGATTTTTGCCACTTTTGCACCTACAGCACTGTTTTCGTGATTTTTGTGGTTTTAGGCTAGGATCTTGGATTTATCATGATCAATATGGTAGATCTGAATCCAGAAGCCTGAAAATAAATTCTAGGGTTTCATGAGATGTTTTTAAAATTGTTTTTCATTATTGAGAGAAGACCCTACGGTCTCAATTCTCCCCTTTTGGTGTTTTTCATCAACCTGGGTATTTTTGGTTTTGATTTTCAAATTTAATGTGAAATTTGGGCTTTATCTATATCCTGGACTATTCAAGTTCAATTTTGAAATATTTTATAAAAATCATATTTTTCTAGATTTCTAGAATTTTGACTTGAAGCCAGATTTTTGGATTTTTCACTTTAAATTGATTTTATTTGATTTTATTTGATTTTATCTCAATTTTGTTTTGATCATGAAACCCTAGGAATGGTATGATCATGTTTGATAGTTCTGGATCAATCAGACTATTCATATGAAAAAACCATATATTTTTGCTTTTTTGTGATTTTGTGTGATTTTTATAGCAAGCCTTTTATTTTTGAAAAACATGAACAATGCCTGGCAACCACCTTGTGTGGATGAATAGGGGTGCCTAACACCTTCCTCTGTTCATAACTTAATCCCCTTACCCATCTCTGGTTGTTTTTTTTTAGGAGAGATATTTTGCCCTAAAATTGCCTTTTGTGCTTATTTAATATTTTGGTGTCCATTCACGCCTAAATTGAATGGTGGCGACTCTTTGTTTAATATAATCCCGTGTGATGATTGAGGAAATCATTAAGATTGATTTTTTTCCCATGTCTCACACCCAGTAGGGTTATTGAGTAACTCTTTTTGGTTTGGATTTGTTTATGGAATTAATCAAACATTTTAAAGGCTTAGAGGGCTTGGATTTGGCTCAGAAGCAATTAAGCAAAAAGCCTTGGGCCCGTTTGTTGAAAACAGGCTTGGTTTAAGCCAGTCAGAATGTCGCCCCATATGTGGGCCCAAGAGGCCTTGGTGGGTCTGGTTAGGCCCACAGTTTGTAAATGGGCTCAGGATAGCCCAAACAGCTTAACAAGGTCGGGTCGAGCCGGTTCGGGTCGGAACAGATCCAACCGAGTCCAAAATTTCCACTTTTTACATTATTTTGAAACTGCCCGCATTTACTATATGGGCTGGCCTAGCCCGTAAATGTAATACAGTTCAGGCCTGCCCATATAGTAAATACGGGCACGCCCAGACCGTACTGTAAATACAAGCTTCATCCGATTTTATGTTTTTGCACCGATTTCAGCCAAGATTAGTCTAGTCGGTTTCCTTGGGTATCTGACATTTTCGCAGTGGTGCATCTCCTTTGCTTGATTACAAACACCTTTCCTTTGCGGCCTTTCATAAAGAAATCTCCCACCTCTTTTTTCTCTTGTTTGCATCAATTGATAGTGTGTGTGCGGGTGAGAATTAGGAAGGGAGGAGGGGAGAATTATAGGTTACAACAGAAATCAAGGAGGATAGGACCCCTCCATAAAAAAGTATCAAATAAAAACAACTAAACATAGCTTATTCATGAAATCCCTCAGCTATTTTACCAACGTAGCTCTCCTCCCATTCTTGTGTAGAGATCCCCACCTTCCGTGGGGTCTCTTATGGCGTGCAAATGAAGAACAGACAAGTTAGAAAAGATGTAACAAAATAAATACTAAGAAGAACTTAAAAGAAAAGTGGCCGGAACAGCCTGATTCTTATACATGTTAAATACAAAGTTGTGAGGAGGCTTACAGTGCTATTACTACCTTGTTCTGAGGTGTGGAGGTTCTCCGAGAGATTTCGGCAGTGCTTTTGCACTCCTTTAGATTTCCAAAAAATGGGCTTGAAAGAGCCTCTCCTACTCTGGGTTGATAGAGATGAAAGGTAGGGACAGTGGTAAGATTTTGGGCAGCACTTCCGCACTCCTGTTGATTTCCCGAAATGGGTTTGAAAAGGGGGTTCATTTGCTTTTGGTTGGAAAGGGATGAAAGGTAAGGGTGAAACAGTAATTCGGGAGTATTTTGGGTATTTCGGGTTTTGGTTTTGAGTGGGACAAAGTCTGGACAAAGTTTGGACGCGGAAAGAACCAAGAAGGAGAGGGAGAGAGCTTGGGGGGATCAGCCTGCACAAATGGAGAGGGCTGGCCCTCTATTTATAGGCAAAATTTCGTGCCCATACTTGAACTACAGGCATGCCTTGCCCGTACTTGAACTACGGGCGTGCCTTGCTCGTATTTTAAATACGGGTGCGTCGCCCTCGTGCGCGAATCTCACGCGAATCGCCAGCTGTCATTATGTACGGGACGCGTGTCCCGCTTCTAGAAGGTTTGCCCGTATTTGAAGTACGGGCATGCCTTGCTTGTACTTCAAATACGGGCGAGCACGTTTTTAAAATGTTGGATTTGAAAATTTTTGTTAAATTTGATTTATTTAAAGATTTTATTCGATTTTCTTATTATTTTATTAAAAAATCTTAAGATTCTTAATCATTATCATATTAAAATATTAAAATTTATTTTATTAAATGCTTTTTTTTATTTATTTTCTCAATTTATTAATTTATTTGGCCTTTTGCAGCTATTTTTGCCACATGGGCAGTTTTCTTGAAATTTTAATTGTCCATAACTTCTTCGTCCGGTGTTCCATTTCAGCAAACTTGGTGTCGTTGGATTCGGCTCGGAACCCACTATCCACTGGGATCAAATTGGGCAGCTGCATTGGGGTTGAGCAAAAAGTCAATTTTTCGCTCCCCAGAAGTTTGACTGGTTCATAACTTTCTCATCCGGACTCCGATTCCAGCAAATTTAGTTGCGTTAGAATCATGTCGAAATACTCTTTTCAATGAGATGAAGTTTGATGGCCAAATTCGCTTGAATCAAAAAGTCAATTTTTTGACCCCCTCAGGGTTTAACTTTTCATTTTTCTTCATTTTAGGGGTGCAAAAATCAAGTGCTAACACCTTGCTGGATTAAGTTGTTTGGTTTTGGGGTTAATTTAAATATTCTAATTAAGTGGGTTAAAAAAATTTTAAAGGCCCAATGGGCTTGGGGAGGCCCATGAACAATTAACCAAATGGCCTTGGGCCTATTTATTGAAAACGGGCCATGGTCTGGGCCGAATTGAATGTGGGCCCCGTTGGAAGGCCCAAAAAGCCTTGGTGGGCCCAATGTCTTAAAAATGGGCTTGGATTGACCCAAAAACCCAATTGGGTCAGCTTACATCAAAATGGGTCGGATCGGATCCAACCGGGTCCAAGAAAATGATTTTTATTTAATTACAAAATCTGACCGCATATGCAATGTGGTTTGAACAGAATCGCAGAACAAATGCAGTTCAAGTCTGACCGCATATGAAATGTGGTCAGGCCCGAACTGCACTGAGTATGCGGTTTGGCCTGATTTTTTAAAATGACCAAAATTTTGGTTGGGTCGGGCTCGCCTGGTTCCCTGGGACGTCCGCCAGTTGATGTGAGCTCCCATATGGGCCACAATGGTTTAGATCTTCCATTTTTGGGCTTAAACAGGCCTCCTTCATGGGGATTCTCAAGAAAAAATGCTGATGATCTTGAATCCTCTTTGATTTCACATAACAGGGACTCTAGGGGTCCCTATTTGGGTGTGCCTGTGATCTCCTTCTCTCATTCTCAAAGAAGAGAGCAAAAAAGGCCTACAAGACCTAAATCGAGTTCCATTGGCAGCACCAATCACATATTCACTCAACTGATCAACAATAATCACTCGGACTATACAAGGTAACGACGACCATGCATGAAGGTGATATTGTAGAACAAAACTCACAATGAAAACATATAAGTAAAAGAAACATCTAAGGAGCCAAATCTGATTTTGAAAATGGGTTGGAAATACCGAAGAGGATTCAATAGGTATGTACATGCGAGTAGAAGAAGAACAAACTGATTTTGAAAAGAAGAAAAACTGAAATAAACTTGGAACATTTCCTACGTATATTATTTATGAGTGCATGTGATGTATATTCCCTAAAAAAACGAAAATAATTTAAAGCAACAAATGAAAGAGATGCTTGAGTGTGTGTGTGCATAGGTGTATGAGATGGCCCTACCATATGTGCATGATCATACTGGAGAGACCAAAGGACCCATAGAAATCATACATACGAAGAGATAACATATAGCATATGATAAATGAAGGGAAGAGGGAAAAGAGAAGTTAGGGATACATTGGATGACACAAAGAGGACAGGACCCCTCTTTAATAAGCGCAATAAATTAAATAAACAGAGATGATGTAAAATCCCGAATTTTTAATCACATTAAAAATATTAGGTTTTGTTGTTAATTAGTTTAATTAATGAAAATTCTTAGAAATAGAGAAAAGGAAATTATTTAGAGAAAAATACTTAAAATAAAATAATATAGGAGAAACTATTAAAATGAACAAATTTTGTTAACTGAGTTTCATTGGTAGGATTGGTGGTGGAGCGAGCGAGGGTAATTTTGAATTTAATAATAATAATGGATACAAAAATTGTTGTAATCAAATGAGAGACTAATATAGGTAGTCCGATATCGGGGCAAGCACCGAATCGCGAGCTTAAGAGGTTGGCCATGTATGGAGTTTCGGTAGGCGAGCACATAGGGGATTGTGAGATGAGTTTAGCATTGGAGCGCCATCGGAGGGTTATAAATAGGAGCTGTGTTTGGGGTTCTAGGATTTTTCGCTCAAGTCGGTTGGAGGAGGTTGTCGCGGCTGGAGATTTCAGAGGTTCGGCCGATTTGTCTGTGCGATCAGAAGAGATCGGAGGAGTCGGAAATCAGAAGTGAGCATCAAGAGGATTTGGAGGTGGGAATTGCCACTGGTTGTGCTCAGTCGAAGATTTTTGTTGCTGAGCGAGAGGGATTATACAGCAGGTGAGTAGCACTGTTTTGATCTGTGTTTTGTTTTGATCTCTAAGTTTAGTCGAAAAGCATGGTTTTGGGAAACATAGCTTCCGAACGTGTTTTATTTGATGAGATTCAGGGTCGGGATATGAAGTTGTTTAGATTAATCTCGAATCCTGTTTAAACGTGTTTTGGGGATGGTAGAAGCATAGGAAAATTGTCGCAGAGGTCAAAAATGTGGTCAATCATGGAGTTTTGGAATTAACAGAGAGTCGAAAATCATGAGTTGGGTTCGGCGAGTTGCCGCCGACCTAGCTACCTCAGCGGCAGCTCAGCGCGAGAAGTTGTTTTGGTTTGGCCGAGTTGGTGCCGACCTAGCGCCAAGTGTTTTGAGCCAGCGTAAGCGAACTGTTGGATCCGCTAACCTATTTTCACCCAGCGGTAGCTCGGCGCTAGCGATTGGTTGGATTCGCAGACCTGGCGCCAACTACGCCGAGGTCAGTGCACCCACCAAATACTACAGTGAGTTGCGGCTGATCATGTTGAGCCTATTTTTGATACTTTAGGGATTAAATCTCTTTGCCAAACACTAGATCAGGATGCTAGAGGTATTTTAAGTTACTCAAAAACCTTCGTAGATATAGTTACATGAATTGTGGGTTCTACAAGGCAAGTTTGGGAAAACTGTTGGGGTAACTTACTATTCCAAATGCCATGAGTTAATGACTTAGTTTTAAAGTATGTTTTATATTTGTTTCCAGTTTATGAACTCGTTTAATTTGGGTTTGCGTGATTTCAAGTGCTGAACCGTATGTGTCAAATTATCTTTGTGCAAGTCGAAAAAAAAAGAGAGTTATTTTACCAGTGGACATGTGTTTTGGGACTTGAATAATTATTGAGTTTACTTGAGTTTCTGTTCTGGTCTGGAGGGACCTTTGATGTGATGATGGAAATGTTTGGTTTAATGTGATGTCAGTGTTGAGTTTATGCGATGGTTTTTATGTTTTGGTTTAGCTTGTCCTGGATCCAGAGTCTAAGCTTAGTAATGTGATGTATATGTTTTATTGGTGTAATGGCATGGCCATGGAGTGTTCCCACGACCGGTGTAGAGCAGCTAGAAACCCTGAGTAGGCTTGGTTGTCAATGCCGATACCCAGAGTAGGCCGGCATTGGATGACGAAACCTTGAGTAGGCCATCATTTTAGAGTGTCTGAAACCCTGAGTAGGTCGGAATTGTGTACATGGAGGTGTGGATGTCGCTCTAGTATGTTGATTAACCAATCTAAACAACTACATGACATTGACCAATTTTGGGTTTTGATTTATTTGGCACGAGATATATTATTGGATTGTTGTGAAAATTTGGTTTCCTCGAGACGTGGTTTATGATGATATTGGATTTCGTGATTATTCGGATTAGTTGACAATTGTACTGAGATTTAATTACATATTGGTTTTTCATTTGCTATATCATTTTGTCTGATGAAGTACTGTGAGTTTAGTCGGATTAATAGTGTTATTGCCATCGTTACTTGTGAATTATTCAATCCATGTTTTACAACTAGAAAAATGTATTTGTGCATGCATGTGCTGTTCGCTGAGATATTCGTATCTCATTCCATTGTTTTTGTTTTGTTTTCAGATACTCTTGGAGAGCGATACTTGTCGGTAGTTACTTGGCATGTGAGTTTGTTCAATTGGGATTATTTTAGCGCACTCTGTTTTTATAGTTAATTGTTATATTCATGCTTTTCCTTCACTCTGATATTGTAGTCCTGTGTTACATGCTAACCTTTGGAGACGTGTTACGATTTAATTACGTAACTCGGATTTGGGGCGTTACAGATGAAGATTATGTTTACTTAAACATCCTTTTGACTCTTCAAAACTACTCTCCTCCCTTCATCGTATGGAGATTCCCCTCCTACCAAGGGAATCTCACATCATGCACAAAGAGAACAAACAAGTTAGAAAAATACAACAAGAACAAAGCCTCAAAAGAACCGAAAAGAACCTTGTCAGAACAGCTTTATCTTCATATATGTCAAATACAAAGCAAAGGGGGACTCACCTTGCTATTACTTTTTCTTTTCAAAGTGTGGTGGGTCTCCTATTGATGTGGATAGCACTTCAAATCCTCCTTCGGTTCAAAAGATCACCTCTTGCCTTCTTGAGGTGGAAAGAAAAGGAAGGAAGCAAGAAGCAAAGGATTAGAAGGGTAAAACGGGGATTTTAATAGGCTTAGGTGGGGGAGAGGACCTTCCAAAGGTTGTAGGTCTCCAGAACGGCAGGGGGACGACAAGGCTCAAGATGCCTTGCAAACAATGGCTACTAGGGCCTATTTATAGGCAAAATTCCGAAACCGCACTTCAAATGCGGATGCGCACGTTTTTAAAATGTGTGATTTGAAACCATTTATCCAATTTGACTTTTAAACAATATTTTGTCCAATTTTTTTTTATTATTTTAATAAAAAAAGATATTTTTTATAAAAAATTTATTTTATCTCCGATATTTATTTGTTTCAACTTTTTCTGCTCTTTTGCCACGCGGATAGTTTTCCTGAAACTTTGACCGGTCATAACTTTCTCTTCTGATGTCCGATTTTAGCAAACTTAGTGGCGTTGGAATCAGATCAGAATTCCCTATCCACTGAGTTAAAGTTTGGTGGCAAATTCAGGCTTTTTAGCATAAGTGCAAAATTGCTCCCCCGAATGCAGTTTAGCTCATATCTTGCTCTTCGGGACCACGGTTCCAGCAAACTCGGTTGCGTTGGAATTGCGTCGGAACCCTCTATCCAATGAGATCAAGTTAGGCAGCTGAATTGGGCTTGTGCAAAATGCCAATTTCTGCTCCCCGCAAGTTTGACCAGCTCACAACTTCTTCATCCAGACTCCAATTTGCGCAAACTTAGTTGTGTTGGAATCGTGTCGGAATTCTCTTTTAAATGGGAAGAAGTTTGGTGGTCAATTTTCATTGGATCAAAAAGTCAACTTTTTGACACCTCTGAGTTTGACTTTTTAATTTGAATTTTATTTTCTGCATTTTTTGGGGTGCAAAAATCAGGTGTCTACACTAAGTACACTCAATAACATAATAAAATATGATATAAATGGAATATAAGAGGTCAAAATAAAGAAAAAAATTTAAATTTAGATAGGTGACCCAACAGGTTAGCGATTTGGGTTCAGTTGGATTGGCGGGTTTGTTCAAAAACTCCCACTTTAATCCTTGGGGTTACAATCCTAAGATTCAAAGAGGGACTCAAATCTTTATATATAAAGGATCCATCATCATCATCATATGTAACACCCCGAACCCAGTGTGCGCTCGTCCGATCCGCGAGAATCGCACTTCTAGGATATGGCTGGGATCTCCTTAGGAGAAAATGAGGAATGGGAGTCACCACTGCCTGATGGGGTGCAGGCACACACCTGGGTGCCTAATGTTTGTCTATCAATGGTTTGCGGCTTGAGATTCTGAAGAAGTGCTCGGTTACGGTTCGGGAAGTCCGTAGACACCCCGGTCCACCCCTTCGGGTGACAAATCCCATGGGTTGTCCTGGTTAATTTGATTGAGTCAACTCATCCATTCCTAATCCTGCATGCTCATTTGATTGAGTCTTGGTGGGACCATATGTGTGGTGTAGGTCTCTTTTATTTTGATTTTATCTTATTAGCTCAAGTGAATCCCAATTAGGGTTGCTACATAGGGTATCACTCTTTCTGGTTCAAGGTTGATTGGTTGGAATGGGTGGGCCCCTTTGAAAGGCCCGCGGATACTCAATTTGGGCCCACCGGGCCCAAGGCTCATCTCGGGTCATGGGTCGACCCAAAACCTACTAAATTAGCCTTTGTTTGGATTAAATAAAATAAAACAAAAGAAAGGGGCAAAATCTGCATTTTTTAGGGTTTTTTCTGGGTTTGGCCGAAATGACAGTTCGGCCAAACCCTAAATTGTTCATGACCAAAATTATATTTCGGTCATGCTAAAAACAAGCATGACCGAAATATAATTTCGGTTATGAAAATTTTATACTTGACCGAACTGTTTTTCGGTCAAGTACAAAAAACCTTGTTTTTACAATTTTCCAAGGGGGCTGGGTTTCTCTGGTTTCCTGGGAAGATCAGGGACTGTGTAGGTTCCTGTGTGGGCCCACAGTGGTTTGAGATTAGGGTTATTGTCCTAATTAACTAATGATTTTTTATTTTAAGCCAAAATAAATGGGGAACATGACTTCCTCCATCCATGGGTGAAAACCCATGTGTTTTGAGGAGACCATGCATGTCTCCTTGCTGTGAGTAGGGAATGCTCACTTTCTCCATGAGGGGTGAAAAATGAGGGACCTGAGAGGTCCTTTCCCTAAGTCTCCGGGCACACCATGGAACATTCTCATGCAATAACACAACCAAGCAAGCATTAAGGAGGCAAAAAATGTAATCTAAGATGCTTTAAAGAGAGTACATGTGGGTGGGTGCAAGCATGGAGTATGCATGCTAGGCAATGAAGACTACCTACAATAAGAGGTAGGAAGCAAACATGCTTTAAGTGTTAAAGTGCAAGGTAGATCATGCTTCCTAGCATTAGTGTATGTGTGATGCTTCAAATATGCATGCAAACCATGCACCATACAAACAAGTGAAAACCACCACAATAATCAATAGAAAAAGGGAGTAAAGAGAAAGGTTAAAGGGGGATTTATGGGATACATGAGATGTGAAGGAGGAGGAGGGAGAACATTCTCTCCCCTTATTAAATGAAATAAAACCAAAAGAAGCACCAAAGGGAGTGCCTAAAAGGGTGACCTTGAATGGTGCTACATGGTCTCTCCCCCTCTATTTTCAGGCTTGAACACCTCCCCTTACCATGGGAACTCATCCATATGAAGGAGTGGAAGGAAATGAGAAATAAAAGAGAGGGAAGCAAGCTAAAATTGCAAGAAACAGTATACTAAAAGGAACATGCTCATATTTGATTCAAATTCACATATGTTATACAAGTGAGGTTTAGGAAGCTTACCTTGGAGTTAATAGGCTTCCTTGAAGTGTGTTGAAGCTCCTTGAAGGCTTGGCAGCAAGTGGAGTCCTCCTCTAGAACTTCCAAGGTGATTTCCAAGCTCCTTTCTTGATTAAGGTTGAAGAAGGAGAGGTTGGAGAGTGATTTGGAAGGGTTTGGATGGGGTTTGAAGGCTTAGGGAGTGTGGGAGATATGTGAGAGAGATGGACGTATGGGGTAGAGGGGTTGGAGCAAGCCAAAATCAACCAACCTTTCAAAATGAGCTTCTGTTTGCCTTTTATAGACAAAAATAGTATAACCGAAAACTCAGTTCGGTTATGCTATATATGTGTATAACCGAAATATTATTTCGGTTATACACAAATCATTTGTGACCGAAATTAAATTTTGGTCACAATAACATCTAATCAACAATGATTAGTGTCCGGGATAAGCTTAGAGAATCCTGACGTAAAATCTGGAATCTTATCCTTAGAACCGAAATTTAATTTCGGTTATACACATAACCAAAATTTAATTGCAGTTATTTATAGATATTTTCTAGATTTTCCCTTTCTCTCTCCTATATTGTTGAAATGATGTTGATGAGAGAATCCAGATTTTTTTTATTTTTTATTATTTTAATTAATTAAAAGAAAATATTTGAAAATATTATTATTTTATTCAAGATATTTTGCTTTCTTGTCGTTTGACTTGCCACGTGGATAGAGTTTCTTCATTTTTGCCCTGAAGGCTGTTTTGCTCATTATTAGAGAATTTTAACGTGACCGTATAAGGTATATGGTTGCGAATTCTTTTAGTTGCCACGTGGACTGAATTTCTGCATTTATTTACGGTTTTGCCCTTTGGGGTGTTCTGCTCATAACATCCTCATCTGAACTCCGATTCTGACAAGCTCAATTACGTTGGAACCGTGTCAAGATTTCCTATCCATGGAGACAAGGTATGGCAGTAAATTCAAGCTTGATCAGAATGTTAATTTCTGCTCCCTAGGGTTTGACCTGTTTCAAGGTTCTGTTGTTTTTAGCACGTTTTGGTTTGAACAAAATTTGGGTGCTTACACCCGGGTCAATGCAAAACCGGCACTCAACCCGAATCCAAAGTACTATAGCCCAAAGCTTCCAAATGCCAGACAATAAAATTCAATTCGATTAACAATTAATATCAGAGTGCAAAAGTCTTATCATCAATAAAACCAATAATAATAAGCGTGGATTAAAGTCATCCAAACCTTCTCATCAAAATATAACTCAAGTCTGGTAAAACAGGTTCTATCACTCTCACTCTCACTCGCATAAACATCAATTCTTAAATTAACAAATAACTAATCAATGTCTCAAATAACAAAACAATATCAAAACCTAACTATTATGGATAATAGTAGTCCTCTGGAAGAAAATGAGCAAACTCGCCCCCGGAAGCAAACCCCACGTCTCTCTCATGCGTATCAGTTGAAAACAAAACAAATAGGAATGAGTTACGAATATCTCAGTAGGTAACAACATGCATGAATAAATAGTTTATATATATAGAAGATAGTTACCTTCATGCTCGGTAAAAATAAACGAGATAAGCAAGATACGATACAATCTCAATAGATTAAACAGTTCTCAAATCAAAATAGTTCACAAGTATAATCTTTTCCATCAACATAAATTTCCAACACAATAGTGTAATAATCAAGATTACAACTAATCCATCACAATCCATCATACAACATTGTAGGACTTATAAGGACAAGCATGATTTTGAAAAGAAACTCTCCATTCACTATGCCACCATGCGACTTATGAGCGAAGCTACTAAGACCCTCAAACCTGTATATCACTGAAGCAAGAGGCGTAATCATCGACTTATTGCACACGAAACTTACGAAGTTCGGCACGTACCACTAGCATGCAGCACCTTAATCAATACATGGAGATGGTCGCTTATCCGCATATACAAGACTCACCAGCGAGGCTCGAAATGACCTTACAGACATGCAGACCCCCAATGCAAACTAACTTGCAAAGGAAGCACGAGCACAAATTAGGAGTACCCTAACAAAGAAAAACCTCCCCACTCTTAAGCTTAACCTTATGGATCCATATGCAGCTATGCCCACTAGACACCAACAATATCAATTACCTCAAACGAACATGGTTTAATAAAAGTGCCTAGTGGCATATAGGGTTTTCAAAATCTCATACTCTTTCCAAAAATAATTTTATAAAACAGTTTCTGGTGTAAAGTTTTTCTAGTGATATTCAGAAATCATAATACTTTAAAATACATTTTTCTAAGTAGGAATTTTTAACCAAATCGAATCAGATTTCTAAATAACCCAAAATCCCATTTTATTTTCAAGTCAAACAACCCAATTGCAAAACAATCCTAAATTATTCTTTAATTTGTTTTAAATACAAAAGATCATTTAAAACAGTTGTTGTGAGACATGGGAAAATCAATTCAATGACTTCCTTATCATCACACGGGCTCAATAAAAAAGGAGTCGCCACCATTCAATTTTAGGTGTGAATGGACACCAAAATAATCAAATAAAATAAAAAAAGGCAAAATTAGAGTGAAAATAACTCTACTTTAAAATGAATAAAAAAAATCCAGAGATGGGTAAGGAGATAAGGTTATAAATAGGGGAAGGTGTTAGGCACCCCTATTCATCCACACAAGGTGGTTGCCAAGTGTTGTTCAAGCTTTGAAAAGAAAGGGCTTACTAATAAAAACCAAATTAAAAATAAAAAACGTATGTCTTTTTCTATATGAATGGCCCAATTAATTCTGAACCCTTCATTTGAATATGCCATCTTTAGGGTTTCATTATTGAGTAAAATCAAAATAAAGAAAACAAATCTAAAGTAAAAACTTGAAAAACTAGCTTTAAGTTAAATCCTTGAAATATTGGAACTACATAATAAAAGTTAAAAATCTTATTTTAACAAAATATTGAGGAATTAAGCCTAAACAATCTAGGATACAGATCTGGTACAAATCTCTCTTTAGTTGAAAGATCTAAACCAAATATACCCATGCTGGTGAAAAGCATCAAAAAGGGAGAGTTTAGACCATAGGATCCTCTCTCAAAAATTAAAACAATTCAAAAATCACCTCATGACATTGAAGAATAAATCCGAAGCATCTAGGATACAGATCTGATCCAGATTTCTCATTGGTTGAGAGATCTAGACCAGATAAACCCATGTTGATGAAAAACATCAAAAAGGGAGAGTTTAGACCATAGGATCTTCTCTCAAAAATTGAAAACAACTCAAAATCACCTCATGATATTGAAGATTAAATCCGAACCATCTAGGGTACAGATCTGGTCCAGATTTCTCATTAATTGAGAGATCTAAACCAGATACACCCCATGTTGATGAAAAACGTAAAAAATGGAGAGTTTAGACCATAAGATCTTCTCTCAAAAATTGAAAACAACTCAAAAATCACCTCATGAAACCCTAGAGGTTACTTTAAGGCTTCTGATTTTAGATATATCATATTGATCATGGTAGATCCAAAATCCTAGCCTAATAATAACCAAAAGAAAGAAAACAACGATGTGGGTGTAGTTGTGTGGAAAATCAAAACTCTAGGAGGAAAAGGAGATTTAATGCTATGAACAGCATAGATCCATGATATTCCTCCATATTTCAGCAATAAACAATCACATGACATAAATAGAGTATTCAAAAGACACATATCTAAGATTACAACACATGGGGGTCTACCCTACGGATCCATTCTTGTCCTCCTTTCCCCTAGATCTCTCTTCACGTTTTACGGCTAGAGAAGATGCTTGAGGTACTTGGATTTAGGTTTGGGGTTACAACCATACACAGGCCTTATTCTATAGAAAAAGTATAAGAACAGGATAATCCTAGAATTTAAAACAGAAAATAAAAGGGAAGAGAAGCTTACCTGGATTTGAGAAATCAGAGAGGCAGGGGTTCTCTTCTTCACTTGGAGCTCTTCTAGCTTCAATTCTAAGCCATTTGCTTGAGGTGAGGCCCTCTATTTATAGGCAAACCCAGGGGCATGGTTGGTCACAAGGGTATGTCAAAATAGGGTTCTAGAATGTTCCAACTCAGTTTCAAAACATGAGTTGGAGTAAATTTGAAAGCCAACGTAGGGTAAAAAAGGGAAGATCACATCCCCCAAAGAGAGGTATGAGTGTAAATAAAGCTCAGAAATCGAGTATTTATAAATTCGCACAAAATTGCCCGTGATCGCATATAGATTGCGGTCATGCCTTGACCGCATTCTCAATGCGGTCAAGTATAAACCACAGATCAAATGCAGTCAAGGCCAAACCGCATAGTAAATGTGGACAAGACCAAAATGGCCTATCTGCACAAATTCTGCATAGCCTTGACCCTTACCTGCACATGCAATACTTATTTACATGTAATATCATTTAAGTAAATGTCTTCGTATTTTTTAATCTCCATTTACTTAAGATATTACATGTAAATAAGCAAACACCCCCCCCCCCCTCCCATTTGAATCCATTAAAAATAGTTCCAGACCCAAATTCCAAGTCAATAAAAAGTCAACTTTCCAGTTTAAGGCTAAATTCCGGTTTTTCAGGTTCGATAAAATACCAAGGTATTTGTCAAGATTTAAAGGCTCAAAAAATTCATTTATGCAATAACATTGCTAAAAACCTGATTATCAGGAAAAATTATCTTGAAATTTTGCCTCCAAAAATATTTCATTTTTTGGGGTCAAAAGTCAACAAAATTCAACGGGAAAAGTTTGACTTTGCGCAAAAGATTAAATTTGGGCCTTTTCCTTTGTGGTTTTGGATTCAAGTGAGTTAAGGATTTCAATTCCAATGCTAAGAATTGAAAATTCCAATAAAATATTTCTCTCCTTCAAGATTTATCAAAAAGCGTACAATTTTGGGGTGTCTACAGTTGTAAATACCTAAAATAAGTTGATTCAGATATTTAAAATCATTTAAAAATCATTGTATTTTGAAACAGTGTTTCAATCTGTGAAAAATCAGAATTTATTGTTGATCGCTCACCCCTGTCACTCAGGCGACTTAGGTGGGCAGTAGAACGTTTTTAACAAATTTTTCCAAATCAACGGCCGCTCAGGTGGGCGCCCAGGCGACCTACCCAAAATCCATATTTTTCACGGTCGCTCAGCCCATCGCTCAGGCGATCGGTGGGCGACCAATACTTACGTATTTCTAAAAAACACAGGCGAGGCGCTCATCTAGATCGCTCAGGTGATTGTGCTGAACGCTCGACAAACAACAGCTAATCCGACTTCCAAACACTAGTTTTTATGCATCAAAACGAAAATCTACGTATTTAGATCAACTCTAACAACTTCAAAACAATATATCATCCTTCCAAATCATGTAGAAACATATATACGATCATGTAGAATAATCAAACGTAAGAAAACTAAGTAACAACTAAATGATGTGCTACCTACCTCTGTTCGATTGAGTTTCCTTCTTCCTCCTCAACTGTAGATGATGATCTCTCTCTATAGCAACACAGAACTCCTTCTAGATGAAGAACACCTCAAGATCAACGAAAGCTCCTTCTCTTCTCTCTCAGTCTCTCGTTTCCTTCAGCCGTCAGAGAATACAAGTCTAAAATATGATTAGTATTTTGAGAAGTATTCTCTTAAGTATTAACCCTATTTTAGTCTCATGATTCCATGTATCTCACTACCATCAACTCCTATGCTACTAACCAATCAGATTAATTAATAGTCTTACATTAATACTTACTTATTTATTTCATGATCCAACGATCAGATTTGCTTCAATCTCCGGATCTCCTCCATCGGTGTGATCAGCTATATTTATAATTACAATCCATCAGTAAAATCCCCAATAAAATACCGATTATTATTTAATTAAAAATTTTTGCAAATTTTCAGGGTCTTACATCATAAGCCAGTTGCCACCAAAGTAAGGTGATAGTGATATTTAGAGGATGGAATATGGATAATAATTACATAAAATTTTAAGAGAACTTCTACTTAGATAGCCTTGGCCTTCCATGTGTTCCTTATAAATATTTCCTTTGTCATGAAAATATGCAAAAAAATAATGAATCCCTAACAGGTCGTTCGAATGGGAGTTTTTAGACATCTCAATTTGGACTGGAATGTAGAACTGAGTACCTAGCTCATATGGTATGGTTGCAAACACAGCAGCTAGAGCTCGATTTCAATAAGTTCAGACTATTGACCCAAATTAAAATCATTTGCCCAAAGCAAGTCTCGTCTGAACTGAAATACAAAATAATTAATGAGCCCTAAATAAAAGATGAGGGAATATTCTCCCACGATTCTGGCTCCCCTTTTTTTTTTCAAACATTGCCCTCCTCAAATAAAATAATCCCCTTGTGAAACCCTGTCCCAATACCCCTAGCACACCCTAACCAGTGAGTGTGATGTGTAGGTAAAGTTGGAGAAGCCTAAGCTTGAAGCCAATCAAAGTGGCTAAGCCCCAGCTCGACAGTGACCTGTGAAGGTGAGTAATCCCAATTTGGTTAAATAAGAATTCATGTTGTGCGAAAAATGACTAAGTGTTGGTTGCTATTGTGCAATAGGAGGTGGAGTGGCAAAAGGGTGATTTTTGCATGTGAGGGAGTTGCTTAAGTGAAATAGGAAAAAGAAAAAAAAACAAAACAAAAGACAAACATCTCATACAACCAAACCCAACACCCGACCCCTCTCCCTTTCCCTTTCTCTCTTCTTCATTTTCCTCCTCCTTCCCACTCCCATTTTTCATCTCTTTCTCTCCTCATTTTCTTCCCATCACGTTTCCCCTTTTGAAAAGAGAGCCTTACTAGCAAGGAAAGGAAGAAGAGAACTCGAGGAGGCCATTTTCGTTTGGAGAAGAAGCTTGGAGTTTTGTGGTGAAACCAACCAAGAGCAACCAAGGGTGCTGTTAGTGGGTTGATTTGGAAGCAAGAAGACTTGCTTAAGTGTTTGCAAGAGGTAAGCAATACCACCCCTCCCATATTTCAAGTTTTAGCCATTTTCGTATATAAATGTGGAATTTAGGGTTTGATGTATGAAATGATTTGTGTGGACAAATAGGTGTGATTTCTTTTAGGGGTTTTGTTAGTAGTAGATAACTACACATGCTAGGAGTGATTTAAAGCCCAAAAACACTAAGAACGAGTGAGATTTAAGAAAATCTCCAAATCCCAAAAGTTCGGATTTCGCGAACTGTTAAAAAGCCCAGCCGCCTGAACAGTCGCTCAAGTGCGGCATCGGTGATAGTTTTAGGTAGAGGTCTAAGGCATGGCCGCTCAAGCGACTGCTCTAGCGACCTGCCTGAATAGAGGAACCCGAGAGCAAATCTTTGGCCGCTTGAAGCAGGCTCGAGCGCCCTGCCCTGTTTTCCCAAATTTTGTCCAGATTGAACTAAGGATTGATTTTGTGTGAATCTAACCCATGTATGAGTGAGATTTAGGAGTCTAGGGAGTGTTCCAATTGGAGTTGTCACCAAATTCCAAATAGTAAAGATTTTGGGTACGATTTGCTAGAATAGGTCTCATAGAGAGAGCTGTGTTCCAGATTTTTATAGAAGTGGGATAAATTGATTCCACTACTTCAAATACCTTCCAAATAACCTATGGAAGTTGAATACAAGGACCAAACCCAAGTTGAATAAGTTTCAAGAGGATTGAGGCATAGATTGCCAAGATGGGTCATGAAATGTAGATAATTTCCAAAAATGTGGTTTTTGCCAGATTGAACCACCAAGTGTTTTTATTCAAATCCAACCTACGTATAAGCGAGAATTACGTGTCTAGAAAGTGTCCCAACTGGAAGCATCTCGAAATTCCAATTAATAAGGACTTTGGGTACTTGTTACCAAGGGAAATCTTGCAAAGAGTTTCTGTCCCAGAATACTATAGAATTAGGATAACTTGTTTCCACCACTTCGAGCACCTTTCAATTAACCTTTAGAGATAGAAATCAAGAACCAAGACCAAGCTGTACAAGTACCAAATAACTAAGGCATAGGTTGCCCAAATGGGTCTTGAAAGTGGAATTTCCGGTACAGCCAATCCTTTTCCATTGACCTTCATGGTGAGTACACCACATGGGATATGATGGGCTTCGGCCTGGAATTTGGCACAAGACATGGAGGGCATTAGCCCGTATTAAATTACGAGATAGGAAAGGCATTGGCCCATATTGATTTGCATGACCTTAAGGGCATTGGCCCATTACTTGTAATATGAGATGAAGAGGGCAGTGGCCCATGGTTATTGATATTGAAATGAGGGCAATGGCCCATGGTTATTGATAGTGAATGGAGGGCAGTGGCCCAAAATCCATGAGCAACGAATAAGGGCTTGGCCCAAGAATGACTCAGGTAAGGCCATAGGCTACCTTTGAGATCTGTCATGCCTGAGTGCATGAACCACATGACATTTGAAGTAACCTTACTATTTTCCATACTATACAAGTAGGATTGTTTATACACATGCTCCATGGCCAAGTGTCATTGTTATTGTTCATGCTAGACTGTATATTGTTTCGGCACCGTATGTAATCGGTGGCCGATGCCCATTTGCTATGTGTAATCAACAATGGATGTATATATTGTTCCGGCACCATGTGTAATCGGTGGTCGATGCCCATTTGCTATGTGTAATCAACAATGGATGTATATATTGTTCTGGCACCATGTGTAATCGGTGGCCGATGCCCATTCGCTATGAGTAATCAGCAATGGATGTATACTATTCCGGCACTATGTGTAATCGGTAGTCGACGCCCATGTGCTATGTGTAATCAGCAATAGATGCTTACGTCATGTGTAATCGGCGTAGATGCCTAGCCACCATATGTAATCGGTGAAGCTAGATGGATATGTGTTGTTGTTAATGCTTTGATTATGTTGTAATACCACTCCATGTACCTTTGGGTAATCATCTATGGATATTTATACGACATGTGTGATCGGCGAACTACATGCCTACGTCATGGGTAATCGATGTAGATGCCTAGCCACGGCATGTAATCGGTGATGCTAGATGGGAATCTTGAGTAGTATAACACTAGACCTCTTACATAACAATTGGTGAGATTGAATGAAAGGTTGTACTGAATTGATTAATTGTACACCGACGCACAAGCATGCACCAACTTGTATGGCACTGAACTGTGTTATTTGGTTTATGATTTCAACTAAGCGCATGTCATGATTTAATCGATTGATATATGCCTAAACTGTGTTTTCTCGAGCGTGCATGTGTTGCTTAATTAGACATTCGTCTCACAGTTGCTTTACTTATTGTTTTTCAAATCCATCGTCGTCCGGTGTGAAGAATCGGGCTGGGGATAGAGGCAAGGAAAATGCCATCGGGTATAGAGAGGAAAACTATTATAGGCCTTAGGTTTTAATTTCATTATTATACATGTATAGTTCATTTTGGACTTGTAACCCTTACCTTTGAGAGGAGTGATTAGTCACTCAATATTTTGTGACTAAACTATTGTGTCCTATTTCAATTCCTTCATATATATATGATTACACTTTTGATATATACATGTATAAACTGTTTGCACTTGCACTTGTTAGGAAAAAGTTTTAAAATTCTTCGTGTTTTGTTAAGTATAATGGCCCACTTGCCACGGTCTGGGACGGGTTGTGCCTTAGAGGGGCAGACCTAGTTCTGGGTCGTGACACCCCTGTTATACCACTTGTAACGCCCCAAATCCGGGTCATTTTTTTTTCATGACTCGGATCAAGGCATTAATTTGTGGTACATTACAATCAACTCAAAAGATAAGACTAAAAGAATTAAAAGTTATCAGAGTGCTAGGAAGCTTAAATTATTCATTAGAATCTATATCTTACTATTACATCAAGTAATCAAATGAAAGGCAATTACAATTTAACTAACTCTCAAACTCTACTAGATCATCTACTATTATTCTAAGAAAATAAAAACACCTATATCAATATTCTACTCTTGTCGTCTGGATTCTCAATTCTTCAAGCCCACTATTTGACTACCCGAGTGGCGTCCTCACTAAGATCACCTGAAAACAAACATTTAAAAGCAAGAATGAGATATAAAATCTCAGCAAGTAGCAACATGCATGGAAGAAAACAGTTTGCATATAATATTTTCAAAACATTTCATGAGTTGCAAAATAAATGCTCAAATACCAATCAAATAAGGAAATAGTATCGTATAATTAAATCATTCCATCTCTTCTCCCAAGGAGGTAAACCAATTTCTCCCACCGAGGAGATAATAATCTCTGCCACCAAGTAGGTAGTACACATTTTTGCCACCAAGCAGGTAAAAGTCTCTGCCACCACGTAGGTAATAATCTCTACCACCAAGCAGGTAAAAATCTTTGCCACCAAGTAGGTAAAAATCTCTGCCACCACGTAGGTAATAATCTCTACCACCAAGCAGGTAAAAATCTTTGCCACCAAGTAGGTAAAAATCTCTGCCACCAAGCAGGTAAAAGTCTCTGCCACCAAGCTATTATGGAAACAATCCACATTGCCATCCGTGGCATATCAAACATAACCCTCAATCACAGTATTATCAAGGAATATATAACTCTACTGTAGGAGAATACACACCTATACTGTAGAGGATTACACATCTCTATCAAAATAGGCAGCATCAACTCAACCACAGAAAGGCAGCATCAACTGTAATGCCCCGGATCCGGGTTACAGGAACTAACCCGTAACTCATCACCGAAAGGTTACATTTTCACCCAGAATCACAAAGTCAGAGTAAAGGAAACATGACTAAACAATTAAATATATATACAGAGTCCACTAAAACCAACTCAAACTAAAATATTAATCTCTAATCTAATCTCACCTGATCATAGCTTTTACCCTCCGATATCGGCTTTTCTAAGGTTTGAAAATAAAACAAAACAAACGGTCTGAGATACGAATATCCCTGTAAGTAGCCCATGCATGCTCATAAACATTTTAACATTTCTAAAATATGATTCGGATTAAAATATGCATTAATCGACAATAAAACGAATAAACAGAATAATTCCACGATAATATATTAATAAACACAAAGTAACCAGAATAAATCAACAAACCATAGCAGGACTCATGAAATAAGACTGTCTTTAACCAGGGTAATCACAATGTCCACTATGCCACCTCCTGGCTTAGGTGCGAAGCCAAGTACACAATCATCGTCTTATTGAGGGAGAACCCACCCAGTACAGTGATGGGTTGGCAAGAACTACCCAAACATGGTCCGAGTACACGATAAAATGAGTGAATAGCCGCAGCCAGCCGAGTACACGATTAGGCCTCACTGAGTACATAGTGGAACACGCGTGCGTGGATAGGGAATTACAACTAGCAAAGAACAATCCCTTCCACTACCTAGCTCTTACATGGATCCATATAGCGCTATGCCTACTAGGTTCTAAAATCGAAACCAACCATGAAAATATAGTTAACACAACTCGTTCTAATCTCAACTAAATCATCCCGAGTACACGGGGCCTCTCTGAGTACACAGAGGCAAAGCATCTACCCAAGTACATGGGCATCTCAATTTGCCTCTCCAAGTACATGGAGAAAAATAAATCAAAACCAAAATCCTAACCCTTTTTATTTCAACTATTATTTTCCTAAAATTTTGTTCATGCAACATGCTAGATTTCATCTCAACTATTACTTTTCTCTTTACTATTATTAAATTGTCATTATCTTATTTTTAAATTAAGTTACAAATCCTAAAATCCATTTTTAAACACTTTTTCCTTGAATTTTAATTTTTCTTTCAAAATGTAACTAAAATGTAATTATTTATTTGGGGGTTGAACTTATTTGTTGAATCTAACTAAAAAGTAATTATGTAGGTTCTATGTACTAATTTATCAATACAGTATAAGGTTTCCACTAAAAACATAATTATTTTCTAAAATAATACATCACTTTTTATTTATTATAGATGTTTTGCACCAAAATTTAAATATTTAGAAAAATTCATCTTCTCCAACTCGCACATGAACTAGTCGGCGATTTGTAAATTTTTGAAGCCTTTCCATGCTCAACACATATTACTAAATGGTTTTACACCACTTGCAATTATCTAATACCATATTAAGCTAGATTTTAAACCTACCAATGTAATTAAACAAGAGAAAATCGACATTTAAGAAATCTCTACCGATTTCACAAACACGAAAACAGCAACTCAAGAAGAACGAAACGCTACTTACCTTCTCTTCTTCTTCTTCCTCTTCCCTTCTTCTCCCTTTTTCTTCTTTCTTCTTTCTCCCCTTCTCTCCCTGCGCCCCTTTTCCTCTTCCTACGGATGAAAGTGCAAATAGAACCCTTGGGGTTCTTTAATCTTGTATACATATATAGAGTCCTATTAAACCGTTTAAACCAATGACCCATTAAACCGGTTTACTAAAAATGAACCGACCTCTTAAAAATACCATTAAACCAACTAAACCTATTTAAATAAACCACTTAAACACAACTAAACCTAATTGAACCAATTAAATTCCTTTTTTACACAAACCAGATTTACTAAACCGAATCCAATTGAACCGGACCAATCTACCCAATTAAACCAAATAAATTCAAGTTATACCTAAATCAACTAAACCGGTCTCAATCACCTAACAAATTTTACTATCCAAGTGAACCGAACCCAAATCAATTTAGCTTGTTCACGTAAAACAAAACCCACCCAATTAAGCCTTTTCTTTAAAATTGGATTTAAGTAACCTCATTTAATCCTTTAATCCCCTATTTGTCCTTAAATAAATTTCAAAAAAAAATTCAAGGAAATTCAGGTTTTTACATCAACCCAACTATAGAAGGTAACATCAACTCAACCGTAGGAGATAAAACAAGAAATTCATTTTATAAACCAAAGATAATTTTTTTAAAGAAAAACATACTTAAAACCATGATTCAATCTTCAAACAAGCTTCATCGATGTAGAAACACTCAATCCATACTTTATTAGTAATATAAAACCGTATAGTGCGTAATGGCATACCAAAGTATTCAATGCTTTAACATCCAAATCATAAGCTCAACATTCAAAAATCTTGTATAAAACATTTCTGATCAATTCTACAACTTGAAACACATATAAATTTAACTTTTGCAATTGCTAGAATCAACCAAATCAATTTAAAACAAAGTTTGGAACCCAAAACTCTCTTTGAAACCAAAACAAGGCCTATTTTAGTAAAACGTACCCAAAATCCTACATAATTTTTATAAAATTATTCGGCCACTAAAAACAACTCGTAAGCGCCAAAAACTTATTTGTACATATGTTGAATTTTTCCAAAAATTATTTTATAATCAAGTTCTAGGTAAATTTCCCAAAATCAGAAAATCTGGGTTGGGCGCTCGACAGGGCGCTCTACTCTTTGTGTCTAGCGGTCTACCAAAACAAAACAGATAAAACGGACGCTCAAGCGGTCGTGTTGAGTAGTTGATAATAGAAGTAATATAGGTGAAATGCTTGACAAGGTCGCTTGAGCGACTTGTCAGGAGCTCACCCAATTGCGGCAAAACCTAGAAATCCGATTTCTGTAATTTTTCTCTTTGAATCCTTTAAATCATGATTCCAACAATTCAAACCACTTCTAACACGTCTTATATCATATATAAATCGTATTAAATCATTCTAAACAAATCAAAGCACATATTTACTACAAATCTAAATCAAAATCTTAGAAAATCAACACTAGAAAGCATACTTAACAAATTTCATAAACCCATCTAAGATCATTCAAACCCACGAAATCTACTGTATAAAATACATGGTTTCGTATCTCAAATTATCATATATTAATTCCAGATCAAACTCAAATGATTAAACCTAAAATCATGCAACGATAAAACAAAACAGGATGTTACTACTTGCTTCAAAACGCAAAATCCTTCTCTTCAAGTTACTGTCGAGATTTTGCTACTATCATACCCCTTTAGAGACCTCAAAACACCATCTCCACCATTCAGATTGAAGCTCCACCAGATGTGAACAAAACCGCCAAGTTTGAGGCCGATCCAACGGTTGAATCTTTCTAGATCGCACTTTGATGAACGCTGATCAGAAATTTCTGCAGCACCTTCTCTCTATTTCCCATATGTGAGCTCTCTTTTCTCATCATTTTCCTCTATATGATTGGATTAAAAGAAACCCTAACTCCTCTCTAAAGCCTCCCTTTTATAGGCTCACCCAAAATAGAAGTCCTAATAAGGTTTGGAAATTTTCTAACCCCACTAGGATTCTTAATCTTTCACAACTCCTCCTTCTAATTCTTTTCTCTTAATTCTAAATAAGAGAAATTTCTATTTTTCCTAATTTTGGTGCTAATTATTTCCCTTATTTGTAAATATTTCAAAGACTCCCCAAAATTCCTCTTTTCTTCAACTTAAGGCCCATAATCAACTATAATTACTAATATGCCATTTTCCCACTTATTAAGCTATAAATATCATTGTTAATAATCAATTTAAACCCAACTTAGGTCTAACATAATTTCTCAAGTCTATTAATCTATTTAATTATTTACCAATAATTAGTAGGAATTGACCAAAATACCCTTCTCTTGATAATCTCATATCTACCCATTGGATTTCTTCTAAAATTTCCAAATTTATTCTCCTTATTATTCTTAATCATTTATATATTCTGAATGGATGGAAAGTGCCCCAAATCAAATGCTATATATTTAATCTCCAATTTATTTCGATAAATTCATTAATATTCTAAATATTCATATTTAATTCGCTTTATTTATTTGCTAAAAATTCGGGGTTTTACACCACTCTTCCCAGTTCAAATTTAAACATGTTGTAACTACCTATGGCATGATATCTACTAGAGTGGGCTGTTCATCTAAATGGGCCCCACAAATTAGCTACACGCATAGCACGTACAATCCCCTAGTTGGAGTAAAAAGGAAAATGAAAATAAGAAAAATGAGAAGAAGATAGAAAGGGGACCTTTGAAGGAAAAAAAAAGGCTTGAAAGATAGAGGTGAGTGAAAAAAAAAGGTGGTACCATTCATGACTCGAATATCCAAAATGTGTACAACTTAAAAAAAATAAATGACTTAAACTAAACTTGACCTCAGTAAGCCAATTGCTTGCAGAGGCATGGCCTAGGCTTTAAAGATCTCGTATCTTTAAAATTAAATTATATTAAAATTAAAATATCAAAAATTAAAAAAACAAGAAAAGGAAAATAAAATTGATAAAACTTACAGCAAGGAAATAGAGAAAACCAAAGAAGCACTGTAATGGAAATGAGGAACAATAAAACTATGTAATAAATGAGTTATCCTAAGGAATAAACAATTAATAATATAAACTTTGAATAAAGAATAAACAATGAATAAGGTAAAATCTAGAGACTTAGGGAATTAAGCAATAATCCAATTTCATATTATGAAGAGGAATATAAGATGATTAAATCTGGAAATTTTGGAAGAAATCCAATGATTGGATGTGGTTAAATCAAAGAAAGGGTAGTTTAGTTAATTCCTAGGGGTATGGTGGTGTGGCATCATAAGGGATTATGAATTCTAAATCCTCATATGCATGGGAGAAAGAAAGGACTTTGAGTTAGATTATAAAGTTGCATGCATAGATGTAACACCCCGAATCCAGGTCATTTTTTTTCTCATTTTGAGTCGGATCAAGGCATTAACTTGTGGTACATTACAATCAGTTCAAATATAAGGAAATAAAGAACTAAGATTTATCAGAGTGCTAAGAAGCTCAAATCATTTATTAGAAACTGAATCTCCCTATTACATCAATTAATCAATTGAAAGGCAGCTACAAATTTGACTAACTCATAAATCCTTCTAGATCCCCTACTATTAAGATCCTAATAAAACAAATACAACTATATAAAAGGTCCTACACTTGTCTTTAGGATTTTCTAGACGTCAACCCATTACAGTTTAACCCGGGGTGCCCTCTCCAAGATGACTTAAAAATAGAATATAAAGTAGGGGTGAGATACGAATATCTCAGTAGGTAATACATGCATGCTAGAAACAGTTTATATATAAAATTAATCATTCATGCACGATAAAACAATCGGGTAGTCACGGTCGATAATAAGAACGAGTAATCACCGGGCAAAACCAACATTTATTCAGTGCTTGAAATAAAGAGAGTTTATTTAAATGTAAATCATGTCATTCATAATTAATAGTGAATTTCAATCTGATAATAACATTCTCTCATGTAGGATGCAATCACGTAGTAATCACATCTACCCTACATGAGGTCTCTCCCGCAGGAGTCATCATATCTCACCCACAGGTGATCACATCTCACCCGCAGGTGGTAATCACATATATCTCCCTTGTGGGATACAATCACATAATGATTAAATCTTCCCCACAAGAGGTCACATCTCTCCCGCAAGAGGTCACATATCTCCCCTGTGGAATGCAATCCAATCAGGATCACATCTCCCCCAACAGGAGGTCTCATCTTACCCGCAGGTGGTCACATATCTCTCCTGTGGAATGCAATCCAATCAGGATCACATCTCCCCCAACAGGAGGTCTCATCTCACCCATAGGTGGTCACATATCTCCCATGTGGGATGCAATTCAATTAGGATCATATCTCCCCCAACAGGAGGTCTCATCTCATCCGCAGGTGGTCACATATCTCCCCTGTAGGATGCAATCCAATCAGGATCACATCTCCCCCAACAAGAGGTCTCATTTCACCCGCAGGTGGTCACATATCTCCCCTATGGGATGCAATCCAATCAGGATCATATCTCCCTCAACATGAGGTCTCATCTCACCCGCAGGTGGTCACATATCTCCCCTGTGGGATGCAATCCAATCAGGATCACATCTCCCCCAACAGGAGGTCTCATCTCACCCGCAGGTGGTCACATATCTTATCCGCAGATGGTAAGAATCTCTTATAGCCATCATGGCATCCAATCCACAGTCCAAATTATATTTTGAGTATTCATAACAACTTGAACCCAATCAGTTTATAATTCAAACCTTATTCAACGATTAGTTCATTAGTCTGTAGTTACACTAACTGGGTATAATTATGGGATAATCAAAGTATTAGATGACTCGAGTGATTAGAGGTAGTGACGGGGTCAATTGAGGTAACTTCGAGGTTATGTAAAGTTATAAAGTAATGTAAAGGTAAAGTTTAGGGGTAATAAGATAATTACTATTTACTTACGTTTAGGGACAATATGGTTCTTGCTATTTATAAAGTAGTTCAGGTAAAATTTAGGGATGGGGATATAATATAATAAAGTGTGTATTAATTTTTTAGTGAAACTTAGAGTAGACCAATTCAATTACTAATGAGGCCTAACGGTAAATAGGGTTCTTTCTCCAATGTCTTTAAGGTAGTTCGACTGGGTTGAGTTTCGGATATAAAGTCCCTATTTGTAGAAATCTGGTTACTGATATATAATTCAATGTATCTTAATTAATTACTCAAATTTATAGAGGTTTATCTGTATTACTTAGAATTTCTTATTTAAGATCAAGTTTAGGCAACTAATTACCTAAAATAATTTCCTATTTATTTTTCTACCAAAACAGGGTATTTGATAATTTATTTTGGTCTTAAAACTTCTTAATTAATGATTAAAATTGACTAAAAATAGTTTGGAATTGAATCAGGGTTTGAAATTATGAAATTCTGCATTTTCTGGTTAGAGCGCTCAGGATTGCTCAGGATCACCTGGGCGGTCTAGGGTCAGCGGTAGTTCAAAATAGATCGCCGACAATAAGCCAGGTAGCGGTCTCGAGTGCTCTCAATTTTTCAACGAGCGCCTGGGAGCGCCGAGGGTCGCTGAGCACAGTAAGCTCGGCGGTCTCCCAAAAACAAACATACAATGTTTAAAAATCCGATTTTTCATGTCCAAGATGATTCTAACATAATTATAAGATTGATATCAAACTAAATACATGTATATAAAACACTAAAACATGCAATAGAGATTAAACATGTACGAGAACACAAAAACGCTCGATAAAACAGTGCTCCCTACCTGATTGTGCGAGTTCTGATTCTTCTTCTGAATAGAAACCCTTCTTCTCTTCTCAAACACAGAATAACACTCTTAAGGCGATGAAGAATGCAAGACAGATGTTCCTTCTTCTCCTTTTCTTCTTCAATCTTTCTCTCCCTTTCGTTTTTCCCCTTCGGCCGTTGAATACCCCAAACCAATTACAATACGATGGAACATACGCTTAACATTCCTCTAGGGTATAAACCCTATTCTTTTATACCCCACGATCCTACGCAACACACATTAGACAATCATCCAATTAGAACACAGTTTCAGATTTACTTAATTCTTACCTCGATCTACCACGATCCAACGGTCAGATTTTCCGCCACTCTCCTGATCTCCTCTATCAGTGCGATCATCTATAATTATAATTAATATCCTTCAATAAAATTCTCATCTCCTCGACTTAAGGCTCTAAATCGACTATATTTATCATCATGCCCTTATTCCACTTATCAAGGTATAAATATCATTATTAATATGAAATCTGAACCCAACTTAAATCTATCATTATTTCTCAAGTCTATTAATAACTTAATTTATTTATTTACCAATAATTAATATGAATTAGCCAAAATACCCTTCCCTTGATAATTTACATCTACTCACTCGATTTCTCCTGAAATTTCTAAGTTTATTCTCTAATTTATTTTGACAAATATATGGACATTCAAGATATTCATATTCAATTATTATTTATTTATTTACTGAAAATTCAGGGTTTTACAATAGATAGAATAGGATTCTAATTTTGGGCGTGTGATTAACGTAAGATCCCGAATTTTTGGATAATAATTAAGGCATAAATAAATAAATTAAAATAGGGGTATGAATAAAGTGGAGATAAAAAAATGGGAATTTAGAGGATTAATAATCTAAATAAATAATAATTTTAAAATAAAAGAGAATTTTGAAAGGAAATCAATCTAGGAGGATAAAAGGGTATTTTAGTAAATTCCAAATGGATCAATTAATGAATTTAATCATTAGATAATTAAAAGATTTGGAAAATAGAAAAATAAATTTGATTGGGTTAGGTTTGAAATTAAATAGCAATAATTATGGCCTAAAAGAAGAAAAAGGACAACTTGGTAATTATAATTAATTAGTGGCTTTAATTTGGAGAAAAAGTGATTTAATACTGTGTTTAGGTAATATTTAGAAATACGCATTAAATTATGGACGAAAATTCATTTAAAATTAGGGTTTCTTTTAAAGGAGGTAGTAAGGAAAGGTGAGAGAGAAGGGTTCATTCGTTGGAGTAAAATAGAGAGAGAGAGAGAGAGAGAGAGAAGACAAGATTTTAGAAGAGGGGCTGCTGCAGAAACCTCCGACCAGCACCCATCAAAGTTAGATCGGGAGAGATTCACCCGTCAGATCGCTCTCAAATTTGGAGGTTTTGTTCATGACTAGTAGAGCTACAATCTGAACGGTGGAGATCTTGTTTGGGAACCCTAGGATGATGCGATAACAACAGAAATTTGGAATAAATTCCGGATTCATTGAGAAGATGGATTTAATGTATTAAGGAAAGTAGCAATCACTTGAAAATTGGAGGAACTACATGTTTTCTGTGTTTTGATTGGTTTCTGATTGATTTGATTAGATTAAAACATGTTTCATGAATACGTTTGTTTTTCCTCGATAGGTTTTTGTGTTTTTAAAAGGAAAAGTAAGAAAGTATTGATGAATATAGGTTTGATCTTTGTAGATGTCCATAAATTTGCAATTAATTGATACAAATAGATTTAAATTGAGGTGTAGGAATTGATGGAATTTAATTTGGCATTAAAACTAATAATTTGGAGCAATGAATGCAAATGGGTGTCTTAAAGGGCAAGGTTTTGGAAATAGTAGATTAGATTTAGTTAAACATGAATTTGGAGAGTAGAACCAATTCTTAAATTCCAATATGGGTCTGTGTGATTTGCTGAAAGTGAAGAATAACAGAAATTACAAAATGTAATACCTTAGGCGTTAAATACAGAAGTTGGGCATTAATAGGTAATTTAATTAGAGAAGTTTAAATCAAGACTTAGGAATCTTATTATTAATTATGAATGTGAAATACAACTTGTGAAAAACTTAATAATCATGGTTCACGTACAATAATATTCATGAAATATGATTTGGAAATTTTATTCATGTTTTTGATTGTGTTTTCTCAATGGGATTGATTTCGGGTTAAGAAGATTGAGACATGAATAATACTTGAGAATGACATATGATAATTGATTTTTGAATTATTATAATTGAGATTATGGATTATGAAATTGTGTATGTGGATTTGTAAATTAATAAATGGTAATATGTGTGAGTTGTGTCTAGTGGGCATAGCTGTATATGGATCCATAGGCAAAGCTAGATAGTGGAGGGGTACTTATTTTGGGTTGATCACTCCCATTTGCGCTCGCTCTTCCTTTGCAAGTTAGTTTGCATTTGGGGGGTCTTCATGTCTGTAGGGTCTCATTTCGAGCCTTTATATTGCTGGTGAGTACCATGTATGTGCGGATAAGCGGCCATCTCCATGTATTGATTCAGGTGTTGCATGTTGGTGGTTCGTGCCGAACTCTGTGAGTTTCGTGTGCAATAAGTCAATGTCTAGCCCTCTTACTGTTAGATTAAGATCGGGTTGGAGGATTTTACTAGCTTCGCTCATAAGTAACATGGTGGCATATCGATGAAGAGTATTTGTTCAAAGACTTATCTTGCTTCATGAGTCCTGTGATGTCACATGTGGTTTTGTGTATATTTTATTATTTGTCTTGGAATATTTACATGAATTTGATTTAATTGCCTTTGCCTTGTTTTATCGATCTACCTCATGACTATTTTATATAATAAACTGTTTAATTGCATGCACCTTGCTACTTGTTGAGATTTATATCTCACTCCGTTTTCTCCTATTTTTCAGGTATGCTTGAAGAAATCGTCAAGTTTGGGGTAGTGTACTCATGGGTAAAATTGTGGTTATTACCATAGAACAAGTTCAGAATAAAGTGATTCTTATTGTAAATTAATTTGATTAAATTGAATTAAATATTCTATGCTCCCAATTGTACTCTGATATAAATAAAAGTTTTAAATTCTGCATAAATTTTAGTTTGTTCTGACCAAATTTTTACTAACACTCCAGGTTTGGTTGTTGAATCAGATTCGGGGCGTTACAATTGGTTTGGTTGCACATGACCCAACTAGTAAATATAAACTTAAAAAAAAAAACACAGATGCTTACTTCACTTTTATGTTCACTTTATTAAAGATGGGTTCACAAGTGATCTACCACAATCCACAATTTGGATCACTCATGCTTGTGATGACAATGGAAGTTCTCATTCAAATCAATTTCAAAGTTATGTCAAATCCTTATTGATCCTGGAAAAGAATCTCACAAACATAGATGAAGAGGATAAAACTACATACATGACAACTTCATGTGATATTTTAAACAAAGTAAATACCTGCTATTATGAACTAGGTTTAGTGCTTCAGTGTGCTATGAGCAACCAACCCTTTTGCTAATGGATGTCTTCCCCTTTTGCGAAGAAACTCCTCTACTTGCTGCCCCCTTTCTTCTAAGACTCCTCTCCTTTTTATAAAAGACTTTCACCCCTTCAACTTCTTTTTTTTTTTTAACTCCTAGACCCCTCATCTTCTTAACCTTTTCTCTTCCTTGTTCAACTTCTTAATTCCTATACCCCTCATCTTCGTAACCTCTCCTCTTCCTCTCTTAGTGACTCTCCCTCTTTTGCATTGAATTTTTAACCATGTGGCATGTTGCGTGGAATTTTAACCATGTAGCATGTTGCCAAGCATTCTAATTTCCAAGAGGCTATGAGTTGGACCATATGTCCAACTCATCTTGCCTCTTGGCATTTTTTTATTATTTTTATAAATCTTATTTTTATTATTTTTTCAAAATAAATAAATTGTCCAACAACCATATTGGAAAACTCAATTTCTTTTAATAGTAGGGTCCCAATGTTTTAATGCCACATTAGCCACATGGCACCCACGTGGCTGCCATGTGGCACCAAATTTCGGTTTTATAAAAAAAAATCCCCAAACTATCCTTCATTTCTTTTATCCATAACTTAACCGTTTGAGATCCGATTTGAGCACGGTTTAGTGCATCGGAATTGGCTCAGAATTCTCTTTATTATAGGCTTGTTATTTAAAAAAGATGGGTCCACTATAAAAACCTCGATTTTTGTGCCCACATATGTGTCAGTTCAAGATATGCATCTTGGGCAATTCTATGGTGCAAAAATGGGGTGTTGACAGGTTGTGTTCAAGATTCATAGAGAAAGGGCTTAGGAAATCAGAATTCTCACATACGATCAATTGCTTCAATTGCAAATCACTGATCTAAGAGACATCTAATCAATCAAAAATTTGTGCGAACTATGAGACGTTATGAATTTATTTGTTCTTTCAATGAACATAAAACATGTCAATTAGAATAGCCCTTCTAATTAGTGTTTTACAGCTAGATATAAAAAAGAGCATGAAATCATGGTTAATAATTTAATTGGGATGCTATATGAACATACATCAAGCAAGTTTTAAAATGCTAATTTTCATGCTCAATGATATTTGCTTACAAGCTTATGAACATTTTTTTTAGTGTGTGCATATGTTATCATTCACGTATTAATTAAATATAGTGCTAAGCTTTACAAAATTTATTGTGAAATCTGCTTTTTATTCCTTTTTAAAGATATCAAAATATTTTAAATTTGTATAATTGATGTGTGGAAGTATAACCTTTATGCTAAAATAAATTTCTTCTACATTTGTGATACGAAGTAACAAATATGGCATTGTGCTTCAAAACCAACTTAATAATATGTAATTTTTTGGAGTTTGTTTTCCTTAATATTTTTTTTTACTTATATAAAATATTTATAATGAATCATTGATTAAGCAAATGTACAAAACAATAAAGGTTATATTCATTTTCTTAACGAGATCATATTGATTTGGTTGTCCACGTGCAATGTATATTGTAACGCCCCAGATTTGTGTTGTTCAATTAAGATATAACACGTCTCACGGAGTGTTAGGTAAGGATCCAATAAATATGTGATCGTTGGATAATCACCGTAATTCTACCATATCAAAGTGCACAAGCAACTATCAACTAAGAAATCCAAATAATCTTTAATTATAATCAAACGATTCAATATCAAACTACTTTATTACACTTCCAAATTTAACAATCAAAAGTTCCAATCCAAAAATAAACCTACTAGTCTAATGAATGTAATAATAATCCTCCTCCTTATAAGTGTCAATTGGATCTACCCCCGTAGTCGCCTCACCACGAGTATCTGAAAACAAAACAAAAACAAACGGAGTGAGATACGAATATCTCAACGAGTAGGATATGCATGCAAAAATAGTTATCACAGTTATAAATATGCATCGATAAACAACCAATACGATTAAGTCAACGAAGATAATTCCGAAGTTGAGATCCGAAAACCCCAATAATAGTATCAAATCATAGCTCAATAACAGGACCGATAAAACATCGAATGGTCAATGTCATGCATATTGTTTACATTGGTTAATTGACATGCCAAGGAGACATCCATACCTCCATGTACACAGTTCCGGCCTACTTAGGGTTTCAGAACTCTGAAATGACGGCCTACTCAGGGTTTCGTCATCCAATGCCGGCCTACTCCCCAGGTTTTGGCATTGACAACCAGGCTTACTCAGGGTTTCTGGCTGCTCTACACCGGTCATGGCAACACACAAGGCCATACAATTACACCAACGAACAATACCATCACATTACTAAGCTTAGACATGGATCTAGGTGAAACTAAACCAAAACAGAAAACAATTTCATAACTCAACACTGACACCAAATTAAGCTAAACATTTCCATCATCATGTATATTACAATATAGCTCAACACAGGTCACTCCGGACCAGGCCAGTAACTTCCAGAACACCAATAGATATTCTAACCCAAACCAACAAATCCCATCGGTAGTAAACTCCTTTTTACTCACATGAAGATAATTTTTACAAATACAGTTCAGTACTTTAAAATCACATAAACTCAGGTTAAACAACTTCACAGTCTAGAAAACAATTTCAAAACACAGATGAAACTAGAATACTAAAACAAGGGTATCAAGAACAGCAATTAAACTAAAACAGTCCTTCGAAAATCATTCTAGGAACCAACAATTTATCCAATGATCTTCGAAGGTTTAGAGCAGGCTAAAATGTTTCTAGCAACCTAATCGAACTTCTAGCTAGTAGGGTTAAACATTTGGGTACCAAAAATGGGTTCAATTTGGTCAGCTGCACCTCACTGTAAAACTGGGTGGGTGCGCTGACCTCGGTGCAGTTGGCGCCAGGTTGGCGGATCCAACAATTTGCTTGCACTGAGCTGCCGCTGAGGGGAACAAGGTTGGCGGCAGCTCGGCGGACACCCTTTGCGATTCACGACTCTCTGTTAATAAGAAAACTCTATGACTGTCTTGGTTTCTAGTCTCTATAACACTTTTCCTGTGTTTCTACCATCCCCAAAAGACCTTTAAACATGACTCAAAATTAATCTAACCTACTTCATATCACGACTCTAAATCTCATCGAATAATCTACGTTTCGAAACTAACATCCTTCCACAACATGCAGTTCGGCTAATCCAGAATCAAAACCCAAAAACACAGATTAAACAATGCTACTCACCTCTTATATGCTCAAGTCCTCAAACTGCAACTCTGAGAACTGGAAGTGCAACTATCGCTCTTCGCCAAAACCTTCTCTCTGATCGTGAGATGGTTCTGAACACTCGAACACTCTCTGCTGATCGGCAGGAATACCAAGCGTCTTCTCTTCTCCCGAAAGCCCTAGAAATCCAGCCGCCAAATCCTTCGAATTCAAAGTGCCAAAAACCTACGACTTCGAATGTGCTAAGTATTTATACTTCACTTATGATTCGCTGCCTGCTCGCCTACACATTTCCCTACATGCGCAGCCTCCCAGCCGTTTGATCTAATGAAATATTCTCCACATAATCAGCTACATATACATAAACCTTTTATTTAACGACTGAATTTTAACTGCATAATGATTCTAATTAAAATTTACACATTACTCACCTTAATTCATCTGACGTCACGCCTAATGTCTCAAATTACAAATACACCCCTGCTTGACAGATTTCTGCAATTCCACCCATACAAACTTATTTATTCTCATAAAAATAAACAACAGAAATTCGGGGTTTTACATACATGCTATCTACTGGGATGATATTGTCTACCGTAGGGTTGCTGCAGTAGACTCTGCAGCCACCCTAGATGTTGCCACGTGCAGCATCCAACGGTGGCTGTTTTACATATTTCTTAATGTCAAATGTCATTTCAGTGACTTTGGACATTGACATAACAGCCACCGTTGGATGCTGCACATGGCAGAATCCAAGGTGGCTTTACTGTTTGCTGCATAGTTTGTGCGGCAAACGATTTCATCCCCTATCTACTAGTCATGTGCGGCAGACGATTTCATCCCCTATCTACTAGCCATATAAAGGGAATATGACATATTTTTGACCCATCATTAGTTTATTTAGAATGTTTCTTATAAAATTTTATGGACTTTAATATCCCTTAAAAACTACTTGATGCTTATGCTTATGTCCTTAAAGAGTTAAGATGCTTCCTAAACTTTTGGAATGCCTACTACAATTACCCAAAACTTGTTTCTATGCAGTGCACCCACTAGTTTTCCATTAATGCCTCCATTTAAAAGAAAGAAAAATAGAAAATGATACTTACCTCCCTTTTGGTTTTTGACAACTACAACTACCTCTCCTGAGATTTATGAAATGACGCCAACATCCCTTATTGTTTTGCTGCTTATTGCATATACAAATGATATTAAACTTTGAATGTTATTTGACAAATTTACCTTTATTTTGTTACGGTTTAAACATAGTAATAATCAATTCAAAAATGATTTAATCATTTAATATTCTAACTTTTTTATTATTTTTTAAATAAAAAATAATAATGGATAAAATTGTCATGTTACTACTTCTGTTATTATTCAAGCTTAATATGAAGAGCGCGTTTGGCTACTGTGAATCTGTATCAGCGTCATCATTTGAACACCCTGCGCCGTGTGAACGCGGCAGAAAGAAAGAGACATTTGTTCGTTTGATTTCTCATTTCAGTTAAACTTACGTAGAGTTTCTCTTTGATGTCCGATTCTTCAGCCCTCCAAGAAATCTGTTGTTGAAAGAGATCCCTTGTAAGGAACAGATTTTTTTTATTTGATGGCGAGGAGACCGGATGACGAGTACGATTACCTCTTCAAGGTCGTATTAATCGGAGATTCTGGCGTCGGAAAATCCAATCTCCTCTCAAGATTCACCAGAAATGAGTTCTGTTTAGAGTCCAAATCTACCATTGGTGTGGAATTCGCAACTCGAACTGTACAGGTGTCTGCACTCATCTTTTTGTCTTCTAATTGCTGTGATTATTGTGTTTTCTGTTCTTCTGTCTTTTTGTTTTTGTGTTTTGGCTTTTCATGGGATGAGATCTCTTTTGGCGTTCAATTTTTTGTTCTTCGGCGTTTTTTCTGGTACTAACCGTTTAGAACTACTGATGCTGTTAGATCTGGATCTTTTTCGCTTGAGCATGCTTGAAATTTCTAGATTGATCATATGGCTATCAAAATGAGTTCTGATTTTGCTTGGGAAAGGTTCTCTTGAGTTGAATTCGCTTTGATCTTAAGGTTTTGGTTCTAATTCATAGTGGGTTCTGTGCAACTCATAGAAGATCTATGGATATAGCTATTTCTATGTTGGAGAAAAGATCTAAAACCCATATATGGATTTGTGCACACTTCGATTGAAATTTCAATGTTTAACTTAACTTTTTGGGCTTATAACTTGGATCGGAATTTCAAACAATCTTGTGCCGTTAGGATCTAGTTGGATCTGACTTATGGTGCTTGGGGGATCTATGATATGGTTTTCCTTCTCTGGTCGGTGATTGTGTAAGTATTTTTGTTTATATGGTCCCATTAGGAAAATTGGATTAAATTAGGGTTGGAAGTTTATCCTCCTCTCTGTGACTGTCGCAAGCATCTAGTAAGATTTGTTGCTATATTGCACGTGAATTGTTAAAGTAAATTAACAGAAGAAGGGTTAACAACTTAAAGTGGGAGAAAGTAGGATGAAATGCTTTGCAACATGCTCCTTCAGGGAAAGAGTGTTATCAAGTATACAGTGAGGTTATTAATATCTTATACACAAATGTCAGGATTTGCAATGTTTAATCATGTCGTCTCCACTTATGGTGTACCTTATACAATTTCGATTTACCCTGCACTACAGGTGCTTTTTCCAACCTTTTTGATGACTAAATGATAACAATTCTAACAAAAAACTGAAGAGTCAGTTGTACAATAGGTGTAATTTTGTAATTTATTTTTCTATCTGCCAGACTCGAAGAGCTTTTTATTTAAATTTTATTATGGTAGAAATTTAAATTCAGAACCATCTTATGTTGATAGTGTTTTTAGAATACATGCATGGATAAAATCATGCTTTAAATTCTTTTAATGTGGTTGCAAGAAAATAGATAGAGTATACAGAATTATAAATATTACTATAATTTTTTTAATAATGAAGGTTGTTTCAACAAATACAAGATCATATTTAATTGCTTCATTTTCTCATAAAAGTTTGATTGCTGATTTTTGAAAGATTATATGACTCCATGTGGGAGATTTGATAGTGGTAGTAATCATGTCAGCATAGCAATGGATTAATGATGTGGAATGAAGTCACTTCCTCTGATCTCATTGAGTGGTCATTTGATAAAGAATTGTGAGAATATAGGAGGATTTTAGGCATTTTCTAATATGTATTTATTGAACCAAAAGAAAAATCAACAAATAAGATCAGAGCAGTCTTCTTTTATTTTATCGTTAATAGGGTTGTCTTTTGCAGGTAAATGAGTGATAGGAAAAGGAAAAGGCATAGAAATTTCTGATCTGTGGTCTTTAACATCCTTGGAAATGTCAAAACTTATAGGTTTCAATTTTTTTGGATGCATAAATCACTGATCGAAGGGCAAGTCATGCTATGAACTGATTTGGAACTTAATACCAGCAGCCACAGCTTGGGTTCTATGGGGGGAAAGGAACCGTAGGATTTTCAAGGACTTAGAATGGAGTTGGTCTTCCCTGGAAAGGATGGTTTTGAGGGTGATTCATAGCTCGATTGGGAACCAATCATCAGTTAAAGATATACTGATAGAGGATTTTTGGACTGTGTTCGATTTGCTGAGTTGTAAGAGGGTACTTAAGAATAGGTTTGGGTCCTTGGTACACTGTTTGTGTACCTGTAACTCTCTTATCCTCTTATCACAGTTATAATATAAGCCTTATTAACTTTTTTTTTTTTTTTTTGACGAGTTTATTTTTATTTTTATTTTATATTAGCCTTATTTACTGATCAAGGAAAAAGATTTTTTGGATGCATAAAGAAGCTTGTCATATGATTTGGAGTGAATTTCTCTTCTAAAAAGATAGAGTAATGAAAAAGAAATAGCTACTATTGGTGTGTTATGTAGGTTAGCATTTGAAAAATACTTTCAAGAAGATCATACCTTCAATTGATACTTTTTACTGTTGAAAATTCTTTCTGCAGTGGTTTTGGGTGTTGACAGTGAAGATTGAAAGCTTTTAAATAATGTCCTAATTATATGTCCTAACCCTTTTTCTTTCATGGGGTAGGGAGTTTTTATTCTGTTACATGGCTGTAAGTTGTAAATCAAGCTTTTTCTGGTATGGTAATATTCAGTTTCTTTCTTTTTTTCTTATCCCTAAAGCAATTTTCTGTGGAATATTTTTCTATTTACTTACGTAGGTGAGAAATCTCTTTTAAGTTGTGAATCATCCCTATTGTAGTAGTATTTTATTTCTTTGTCATTCTTTTGTTTTGTGGTAGCTTTACTAAATATATTTTGGAGCCACTAAACCCCATCTTCGAGTTCAATCAGTTTCTGCACCCCAGCCCCATTTGGGCTTCTTTTTGTTTTCTTTTTTTTTTTTGGGTGTGCAGAAGGGGTGGTGGGCGCTTCTCTGCACTTGCAGCTTCTAGGATTTGTTTCAAGGGGGTTTCTATTTTTTTTTTTTTGTGGAAGCAGGTTGGGGTTGGGGGGGTGGTGTTTGGTTTGGTTCAGGTTGTCTGTATCTGTGAAAGCCTACATGAGTGTGTAACGCCCCAGATCCTGTATTTTATATATATATTTTTCATACGGATCAAAGCATTACTTAGTGATAACAAAACAATTAAGAACAAAATGATAAAAGAATTAAGATATATATCTCAACTTGTTTATTACATCAAGAACTCAAATAAAAGGATTAACTAAAACTCAACTAACTCTCAAGTTACTACTGGATCATTTACTACTACTCTAAGAAATAGAAGATCTTACATCAATATACTAACTGTCTATCTCAATATCGTCCTCTCCAATAACACCTGAAAACAAAAAATTTGAAAAACAAGGAATGAGATATAAAATCTCAGCAATTAGCAACATGTATGCTAAAAACCACAATAAAATTTTTTTCCCAAAGCCACAAGTATGAGTTTCCGGAAAACACTTCAACAAAACCCACCAAGTTAAACAAGATTACATTAAACACAAGAGAATCAATCATATGAAGAATCCAAATAATAATATCTTAACAAAAATATTAACATCAACAAATCTATTCTTACCATTGCCATTCATTAGCTTAGTTAATGATTACCATTACTTTGGTGAGATGCGGGCCATTATTTGGCTGAGAGCACAGCCATTAATTGATTCACGTGCATGTCATAGTTGGCTAAGGACAAGGCCATTGGTTGGTTGCATGAACATTGCCATTAATTGGCTAAGTGCGTATCATTAGTTGGCTAAGTACAAGGCCATTAGTTGGCTGCATGAGCATTGCCATTTGTTGGCTAACAATAGGCCATTAATTGGCTGCAAGAGTACGACCAATAATTATCTCACATATATGCCATTAGTTGGCTAACAATAGGCCATTAATTGGTTGCAAGAGTACGGCCAATAATTGGTTCATATATATGCCATTCGTTGGCTAGGAATGGGCCAGTAATTGGCTAAGAGCATGGCCAATACTTGGCTCACGTGCATGCCATTAATTGGCTAAGAACATTTTAATAAGAAAGGAGAACAACTTCCACAAGATGTATAATATACAATTTCCACCATACTTCCCCGTCATAGTCATTATTCATTATTTCATAGAGAATTTCAACATTCATCCTAGAACATAAAATCATACAAATTCCGATTCAAAGACCTATTCAACAATCAACACAATGAAAATTATTCAAAGATTCTCATTTCTAGCTATACAAGAGAGAGAAAAAACCCCACTCCAAGCTATGCGAAGGGAAAAACAGTAATTCTATTTCAAGATACCTGTAAACTAAATTCAAACTCTTCTAAGATACGTTTAGAGATCAACGAAATCAAATCAATTTGTGAAGAAATCCACCAAGTATTTAAAACCCCAAAACTTGACTCTTTTTATCAAAACGTACCCAAAAGTTTCGCTAAATTTATATGGTGAAAACCACTTTAAAACCTTGTAATCTTGTTGGTAAATGAGTTGGATTTGCGTAAAAATCATTCAAAAATTGAAAAGTAGGTCAAATTGACAAAATTTAGAAATTTGGGAATTGGCGCCCGAGCTTGGCTCAGCCTTGGGTTGGGCGCCAAGAGTAATGTGAGAACAGGCTTTTTGTGCTAGTCCTATGCTCGAGCTTGAGGTAGGGCGTTAGCTTCACGCTAGTCTCACGCTTGAGCTGGGGTCAAGCGGTACAAAATTTAACCTCCGCGCTTGAGCTCGGGTCTAGCCTGAAGGCCAAAAGTAGGTTTTTTTTTTCCTGGGTTTCGGATCTATGCTGTATTTTCAATATTCTAATCAAATTTACTCAAATCCAATCCTCCAAATCAATTCGAAAACATGTATAAACACCACTAAATTATGCCAAACTAACCCAAATTTAATAATTCACAATAACCATAAGTTCAACCATCAATAACCATGATAAAACTCATCATATAAACGTGTTTGTAGAATTTTATCCATTCAAACATTTCCAGATCTCATATCACATACTCAAATTACATCTCATAGATTAGAACCATTAATAATCCGATCAAAAACTTCTTGGTTAATCAACTAATCAGAAAAATTAATGCAATCGTTAATGTAAAGGGTTACTTGCCTTTATTGCAGGAGATCTTCCCTAAAACTTCAGCAACCTTGATTCTCTTCTTTCTTTTCCTCTTCTTTTCCCTAATAGTGTGCCTCTTCCTTTGTTTCACCCATGCATTCTCTCTCTCTCTCTCTATTCGTAAGGATGGATGAGGAAACCCCAATCTCTCTCAAACTCCCCTTTTTATTTATACGCCCAAGCTTTAAAAGAAATCCTAGTTGATTTGGAAACTTCCACTTCCCAACTCTCCTACATGTCCAATATAGAATCTTAATCCAACTATGCATGCAACTTCCTAATTTTCATCGTATTTTTAATTATTAACTAATCACCTCATAACCTCACTTATTTCCTAATTTTGTTGGGGATGTTAGGCCAAGTTTTAGAATCTTGCTATAGTATAAGGAAATAAAGTTGCGCTCTAACCAATAACTTAAGTTATTGGTCTAGTGGTAAGCGTTTGATCCTAAAAGTTGGTATCAGAGTTAGGTTTTGGGTACAAGTCTCCCCAAGAACGCATGATGTGCTGTGTGTGCCCAGCCTATGGTGCACAAGTGTTAGGGGAGGGGTTCAATCCCCAATATTGCACGTTGTGATTGTGGTAGGTGTTGGCTATCCACCTACGGTTCATGGGTGCAAGGAGGAACCTAAGAAGGCATGCTGTTGTTGGCAAGCATTGACCTGCAGTTTGCCCCTGGTTGGCAGGTGTTGGCTTTTATAGGTACTAGAGGGGGGATTGTTGGGGATGTTGGGCAAAGGTTCAGCATCTTGCTATGGTATAAGAAAATAAAGTTGCGCTCCAACCAATAACTTAAGTTATTGGTCTTATGGTAAACGCTTGATCCTAAAAAATTTAAGGCACCTAATTAGACATTATTACCAATAGGTCCTTTTCCCACCAATTAGACCATAAGTCTTGCTATTTAAATTCAAATTAAACCCAATTTAAGACTAATTAAAATTTTAAGATCTAATAACTATTTAATAAATCAACTTGTTAGTTTTGCTAATTAGGAAATTAAAAATTTAGGATATCATAATTTGTAACGCCCAAAATCCGGGTCTTTTTTTGTTAATTTAATTTTTTTGACTCAGATCAAGGCATTAATTAGTGGTACATAATAATCAGCTTAAAAGATAAAGAATGAAAGAGTTAAGAGTTATCAAAATGCTAGGAAGCTTAAATTTTTCATTAGAATTTGAATCTTACCATGACATAATATTCAAATAAAAGACATACTACAACTTAACTAAATCCCGAAACTCTACTAGATCACTTACTATCATTTTAAGAAAATAGAAACACCTACTTCAATATGCTACTCTTGATTTTTGAATATTCTGGACTTCAAGCCCACTATCAGACTAACCCAAGGCGTTCTCTCCAAGATCACCTGAAAACAAAACATTTAAAAGCAAGAATGAGATATAAAATCTCAGCAAGTAGTAACATGCATGAAAAAAACAGTTTATATATATACATATCCTTTACAAACCGTTCATGAGTTGCAAAATAATATTACAAGTATCGCTAAAACAAGAAGACAAAGCCGTATAAACCAAATCTACAATTTTCCCCAAATTAATACAAATAGTTCTTCCCAAAACAATTCATCATGTTAATCATGTCATTTTAATATTTCTTTTCAAAACCGATCTTGTCAAAATAGGGCTAAACCGATCAATCAATCTCTTTTTAAAAGAAATCAAATCATTTATAATTAGTAATTAAATCTCATCTTTAGGTAGTAGCTTACTTCTAGCCCAGAATGTAAACACATAGTATCCACATCTCCTCCGCTGGAGAATGCACATCTCTAGACCACAGGCACCCCCACAGGAAATAGCACGACTTAACCCGCAGAATGTGAACATATAGCATCTACATCTCTTCCACAGGAGATAGTTCCCTCACCCTCAGATGATAACTCACACACTCATCTCCCATGTAGGATGCAATCACATAGTAATTACATCTCCCCCACATGAGGTATTTCCTCTGTAGGATGCAATTCCATCGGAACTACATCTCCCCCACAGGAGGTAACACGTCTCACCCGCAGGTGGTAATTCACACACACATTTCCCATGTAAAATGTAATCATATCATGATTATATCTCCCCCACATGAGGTCTCTTCCCTACAGGATGCAATCCAATCTGGACTACATCTCTCCCACAAGAGGTCACATATCTCTTCTGCAGGAGGTAACACATATATCTCTCCTGTGGGATCTAATCACATCAGGATTACATCTCCCCCATAGGAGGTTTCTTCTCTGTAGGATGCAATCCAATCTGGATTACATCTCTTCCACAGGAAGTAACACATCTCACCTGCAGGTGGTAACTCACACATCTCCCCTATAGGAGGTAACTCATCTCTCCCGCTGAAGGAAATCAAATCTCATCCACAGATGGTAAGCAAATCTCACATTGCCATCATGACATATAAGTCATTCCATGATACATGGAAGAGCATATATTCATAATCCAAATCTCTTATATAAAGTAGTTTGTCCATGTTCAATCAATAATCTAAAACCTCTTACTAATACTCATTACATTTCAAAACATAGGCTCAACGTTCCCAAAACTGTTATAAAAGTATTATAATCAATTTCAGGACTTGAATCATGTCTAAAACAATGATTTATAGTTGTACAAATCAACCAAATTGATTTTAAACAAATTCTGGAACCAAACTCTCTTTCAAGTCAAAATAAGACATATTTCAGTTGAACGTACCCAAAACTTTGTATAATTTTTATAAAATTAATCGGCCACTGAAAACAGCTAATAAACACCAAAATCTTATTTGTACATGTGTTGGATTTGTCTAAAAATCATTTTATAATAAAAATCTAGGTATATTTCCCAAAATCAGAAAATCTGGGTTGGGCGCTTAACAGGGCGCTCAAGCGGTCCTGTCTAGCGGTCTTTGAAACAAAACAGAACAAAACGGGCACTCAAGCGACCTATCTAGCACTCCCTTATTTAACATGGGCGCTTAAGCGACTTGTTAGGCACCCATACAAAATCGCAAATTCTGGGTTTTCTTTAATTTGCGAAATTTCATTCTAAATTCGAATAACATCAAACCAATTCCTCAAATCATTTCTAAATCATATATTTTCAACCTCTAAATGTTAGATTATTCTAAATACATCTAAATATAGATTTACAATAAATCTAAATCAAAACCTAAGGAAACTCAATACTTTAAGCATGCTTGATAGTTTTCATAAACCCCATCTAAGATCAATCAAATCTATGAAACCTATTGTATAAAATACATGGTTTAGTATTTCAAATCATCATACATTAATTCCAGATCAAATCCAAACATTTAAACCTAAAATCATGCAACGATTAAACAAAATGGGGTGTTACTACTTGCCTAAAGAACACGAAATCCTTCTTCAAGGTACAGCCAAAATTCTGCTATTATCACCCCCTTCCAGAGACCTCAGAACACCATGTCCACCATTCAAATTGAAGCTCCACCAGTCGTGAACAAAACCCCCAAATTTGAGGCCGATCCAACGGTTGAATCTCTTTAGATCGCACTTTGATGAACGCTGGTCAAAAATTTCTGCAGCACCTTCTCTCTCTATATTCTCTAAACGTGAGAGCCCTCCTTTCTCCTCCTTTTCCTCTATATGATTTGATTAGAAGAAACCCTGAATCCTTCTTAATGCCTCCCTTTTATAGCCTCACCCCAAAATATAAGTCTTAATAGGATTTGGAAACTTTCTAATTTCTCCCAGTTGCCTATATTTTACTAACTCCTTTTAAACCCTATTCTTTTAAATCCCTTTCAAGAGAAACTTCTAATTTAGTTAATTTTAGTGCATATTAATTCCCCTATTTTTAATTATTACTAAAACTCCCCAAAATTTCTCTTTTTTCTCAACTTAAGGCTCATAATTAACTATAATTACCAATATGCTCTTTTCTCACTTCTATGCCATAAATCATGCTATTTAAATTTAATTTAAACCCAACTTAAGTCTAAGCTAATTTCTCAAGTCTATAAATTATTTGATTAATCTATTTAATTATTTAGCTATTTAAGAATTGACCAAAAATACCCTTCTCTTGATAATTTCATATCTAACTGTTAGATTTCTTCCAAAATTTTCAAATTTATTATTCTCATTATTCTTTATCAACTATACATCCCCGATGAATGAAAAGTACCCCAAATCATATGCTATATATTTAATCTCCAATTTATTTCAATAAATTCATTAGCATTTTGAATATTCATATTTAATTCGATTTATTTATTTGCTGAAAATTCGGGGTTTTACATAATTTTTCTTGGGGGTGACCTTTTGTTGGCTACTTTCTGAACTTGGTGTTATGTGATTGCGGGCATGCCAAGAAAGTTTGACCCTAGCTGCCGATCGGGTTGGGTACCGGAACCATTGGTGGTTCCGCCTTACGATCTGCCACCTATTTGCAGTCATTGACTTCTAACCAGGCGATTGTGCTGAAGGATGGGGTTTAACTTCATAGGTTATTTTTCATTAATAGAGAAATATTACGCATAACAACTCAAAGTAAAGGAATCACAAATAAAAAGAGAAAAGAAACAAATGCAAAGAAAACCAACTAGGCTAACAGTACTGGCCTCCCCTTTCTCTATAGCCATTTCCGAAGTATAAAGTAGGGATACATGGGGCATTTGGTAACAAAGTCAGTTCGGGGGTTCACCCAGGAGTATTACCTAATTGTCATTCAACTACTCATCTGGCTTGACTAAGCATAGCCTTGATACCGGCTACTCTTGCTCTATAGCCGTCGCCAGAGTATAGAGAGAAGATGACAGGGGTGGCTTTAACTACCTTGCCGGTGGCAAGATTTTCATGTCAAATAGAGTAAGCAATAGCCTGGAGTGTCACTATGACAGGAAGCAATGAGAGGAGTTTTAAAATTATTTTCCTGCTACATGGTGTGTGTCGGGAGAAGGATAATGATCACAGAGATCGGATAATAATTTTTAAAAGATCTTGTTGTGTTGGAGTGGGTCCATCTTTCTTTCGTAGGTATGCCTTTTATAGCTGAGCTTCCTTGGTTGACAAGTAATCCAATGAACCCACTTTCTTTTGGCCGTTTGGTGGTTACAACGGACCCCACCTTCAACTTCCCACAATCTAAACTTTTCAACAAGTAAAAGTTCTCAACTTTTGGCCATTGCTTGGGCCCCACGAAGTATGCAAACAGTATTACGTTCTACTTTGCAACTACTTGGTTGTTGCTTGAGCGCTACGACATCATCTCATGTTTTCCACGATCTAAACTTCTTGATGTTTTTTTGGACTTATTCATCACCTTGCGGGTCCACATGTCATCATCTAATATTGGGCAAATATTGGGTGTAAACATTGCCCCCTACTCTATCTTTTCACCTTAAGGTGGAGAGAGAGATAGTAATCAATGATGCACTCGGCCTAATGCACAAATAATAAGCCGATCCATAAAAACCATGTTTCGATCAAATAATAAAAAGAAAATTTTGGCCGATTCTAGAAACTATTTACTTTATCTCTTCACCTTACTTGCGGTGAAAAGATAGAGTCGAGGGCAATGTTTACACCCAATATTGGATGATGACATACGGACCCGCAAGGTGATGAATAAGTCCAAGAAACCGTCAAGAAGTTTAGATTGTGGAAAACATGGGATGATGACGTGGCGCTCAAGCAACAACCAAGTAATTGCAAAGTAGAATGTGATATTGTTTGCACTTTGCACACTTCGTTGGGCCAAAGCAATGGCCAAAATTTGAGAACTTTTGAAAAGTTTAGATCGTGGGAAGTTGAAGGTGGGGTCCGTTGTAACCATCAAACGGCTAGGAGAAAGTGGGTTTGTTGGATTGATTGTCAACTATGGAAGCTCAGCTATAAAAGGCATACCTAAGAAGGAAATAGGGACCCGCTCCAACACAACAAAATCTTTTAAAGATTATTGTCTGATTTCCGTGATTTTTATCCTTCACCTTACACACACCATGTAATAGGAAGATAATTTTGGACTTCTCTCACTGCTTCCTGTCGCAATGACACTCCAGGCTATTGCTTACTTCGTTTGACGTGAAGATCTTGCCACCGGCAAGGTAGTTAAAGCCACCCTTGTCATCTTCTCTCTATACTCTGGCGACGATTATAGAGCAAGAGCAGCTGGTATTGAGGCTATGCTTAGTCAAGCCAGGTGAGTAGTTGAGTGACGGCTAGGGAATACTCCTGGGTGAACCCCCGAACTGACTTTGTTACTAGATGCCCCATGTATCCCTACTTTATACTCCGGAAATGGCTATAGAGAAAATGAAGGCTGGTATTGTTAGCCTAGTTGGTTTTCTTTGCATTTGTTTCTTTTCTCTTCTTATTTGTGATTCATTTACTTTAAGTTGTTACGTGTAATATTTCTATATTAATTGAAAAGAACCTATGAAGTTGAACCCCATCCTTCAGCACAATCCCCTGTTTAGAAATCAATGAGCGCAAATAGGTGGCTGATCATAAGGCGAAACCATCAACGGTTCCAGTACCTGACCTGATCGGCGCCTAGGGTCGAACTTTCTTGGCACACCCACAATCACATGAGACCGGGTTCAGAAAGTAGCCAGCACTTATACAGGATCCCATTCTTTGGTTTGGATATGTAACAACCAAGATAATCACTTAGCATTATAATTGCTTCTCATTTTCATTCTAAATAGGGTCATATACTGAAAAAAAGAAAAATGGATTAATGACTTGATTCCCAAATTTTAAATCTCATGGAACCCTTAGTCTATTGTGACCTGCTGAATCATGTGGTTTTCACAGTCAGTTCATCATCAATGACCTGCCACCAGTGTCCCCACTACTAGCAACTTTCAAATATTGAAATCCTTAGTCCTTACATCATGGACCGAAAGAAAGATAAATGAAATCAAAGAGACATTTTCGACTGTTCGTTTTGCAATGCGGATCTCACGTATCAAGCATCTATCCTTGTGTTCATCACATCTCACTTATTTTAGGTTTATCTTAATTTTGTTAAAAAATTCTTCAATAAACAATGGATAAAAAGAAGCGAAAAAAAAGGGAAACTTTATTTAAGCCTTGAGGCCATATTTCACCCATATTTTTGCACATTGTTGCCCCATCATTAACATCTACAGAACTCCTCATCGGCTGCGCAGTTCTTGCATGTTGGTTGTTCTTTGTTTGTAAATAGAGGTAGGTAGGGGTGTTGATTTGATATGCTAACATAAAAAAGTGGTCTTGTTCTGGTTACAAATTCAGACAAAGATGTAAGATTATTGTTTGATTTACAAACATGAAATGGGATATCAGTGAGTTGCATGCAAATGAAAATTTGTGAAGCCCAGAAAGAAACAAGGTTTTCACTGGAGAAGAGACTGAATGGAAAGAAGCTGGGAATTCTCAGATCTCTGAAAGTCATGGATGGAAGGGACTTTTGTCACATCTGTTACATCAGTTCTGCTGAAATCAAAATGCAAGCAAGTACAACTTGAAAACTCTGTGAGTCTGAGATTTCTTTTTAATTTGCATTAAATAAGTTTGTATTAAAAATAAATAAGAATGGGTCACAACATGCAAACTTCATATATAATGGGTAACACAGAAAGTATACATATAATTACAAAACTAGGAAGAGCTAGAACTCCAATCAGCAGATATAAAGCAGTGGAATCTGTTCCTCTATATCCTTAAAGAGAGATGGCCAGTAGAGTAGCAGCCTTAGATTATGAATATACAGTTTATTGACTAATTATTATTGCTGCTTTCAGAACATATGGCTGAAGGAAATAATTGATACGAAGTCAACTCTGCTCCACTGAGAACAGAAATAGGTACCATAGAGGACAATATCCAAAACACCTAATCCTATAAAATTTTCTGTTCTACAACTCAAATGCAAATAAGAAAAGGAGAAGAGGATGAGAAACTAATGCCAGATCATTGTTAAACAGCACACAATTGCTTCGAATAGAGCCCCTTCTATATGTAACATGATTGTAGACACCCAATTTGGTTGACGCAATCATCCATGACAATCATACAATATCCAGCAATATTGTAGAAAGCTGAAGTAGGGCTGACGGGCTGGGAGCTTTTTCACCCATTTAACTCTTTGAGATTACAAAATCATCATCTTTGGAAAGATCTTGCCTATTGGCAATCTCTCCTTCCATAACACAATCAAACAGTAAACTTTCCTACACTGCAGTGAAGATCTCTTTGACGGATGAAAAGTTCATATTGCCTGGAGATTTTCTTGTAAAATCGGAATGGTAATTTTTTTTCTCTATTTTATCAAAAAGTTCATGTTTACATTTAGTATGCATTGACTATATGGCTGCTTTACGCTCCAATTTCCATATTGATGCAAGTCAAAAGCTAGAAAAGTTGGCATGCAAGTGAATGAGCAGAAGTTCTAATTGAGGCATGCCTCTCAAGGATTTAAATATCGGCCGATACCGAGAAGTATCGGCCGATACAACTCAGTATCGGCTTGAGGCAATAGCCGATACGACTCAGTATTGGCTTGAGGCAATAACAAATATTGAGCCGATAATGGAGGTTTTTCTGGAAATATCTGCCGATACTTCTCAGTATCGGCCTATATGACTCGGTATCGGGCTGGGCCGATACCCAACCCAATACCGAGTTTTTAATCCTGAATGCCTCAAGTTAAAAATTTGTTCTGGAAGTTAATACAGTTAGACTTACAGCAGCAAATTTGACTGGCTTTAACTAAACCTTCAATGATTTATTTGTACAAGTTTGTCAGATAGATAAGAACAGATTTCTACAGTTTATATCTGCATATATATATCTAAAACTTGACAGTAAAATAACACTTTTGAGTATGATCCTTGTTGCTAAATCTTTTAGGTTGACAACTCGTTTTCTCATCAACAGTCAAAGGTTTGACTGATTGACATTGGAGCTAAACATTGGGTCCCAAGGGGAATACATCTTAAGACTAGAAGAAAATATAACTGCATGTTGTACATCTGTGATATTTTTCTGCGTTTTTCCGCCCTTTTTTTTCTGGTAGATCACTTTCTAACCCTTTTCATAAATTTCTTATTTTAATATTTATTTTCTTGGTTAACACGCCCCTACTACAACAACCAAAAGAAAAAATAAATAAAGGGTCACATGTAATCATAGGTATCATATCGTTAGAAACTAGCTTCTACTTTTGCAGTCAAGTCAATTTCAGTCTACTACTTTAGTTAGAAAGTGAGTATTTTGGCATGTTTTTTTGATTGGAAATTAATTTTATTTTCTCTTTTTTTCTATTTCTCAGGGAATTGAGTATGCAAAAAGTTAATGGTCTTTTAAATGTGTAATAGAATAATTATGCTAATGAATGTTAAAATAATGGTTTTGAATTCAATTCTAAGTTTTTAAAAAGGATTTTTTGAGACTCCTTCAGCATGTTCACTGGAGATATGGTCAAAATAGGGGAAGCTATTGCAAATTTTTTTTTTCTTTATTCAAAATCTAGTGATTGTGAGCACATTTTGGGGAAGAGAATATTGTTCAATATGTGATATATCATCAGAATCGTGGTAGATCACTTAATGTCACAACATATCCTCTGATAAATTGCAAAATTAAAAATAGAAAATAGATTTATGTTAGTTACAACCTAAATGGGATATATCACTTGATATATTGTTAGTTAGGTCCATGCTTATGAGATTTCTACTATCAAATATTGATTCATCAGATTGAATGGAGTGGTCCATTACTGTTAAGGTATTGAATGGTGACAATATGAACTTATTGCATTTTCTAAGTGGGGCAACTTGGCAATAAAAATTTAGAGGCGAACCTATTTTGCCTTGTTGGGCAACTTATCTATATCCCTTAGATAATGTCTCTTAATAATAGGAAACAGGTTCTTGTCTTTAGAGAGCGCTAAACTACTGAATGAGTGGAATTGTTCCTTTTTTATTATTATTTTTATTTTTGTGTTGGTATAGCCTCACCCGTCATGTATATGCATCCCAAACGATATTAAGCTCAAGTCATGGTTCAAGTTCAGAGATGCTCCATGGTTCGTAAACTGAACCATTCATCAGCCTGGAGAAAGGTTTGCGTGTCCTGTGTCATGGGATCAACTGTTCAACAACACAATCTATTCTTTAAATTGTTGTATCTTAAATCAAGTTGATAAATATAAAGTAGCTTTAAAAGAAAAGAAGACCACATAAGAACGAATATAAATAATTGTTAATAAACTTAAACTAATCTAATAACTAAAACTAAAATTACTGTTTATGTAAACCCTGTTAAAAACATTCTAAATAGTTCTTCAGGTGTCCCAGTTCAGCTAAAAACAACTTTTTTAAAATGAGTTGGTGCATGGTGATGAGAAAACAGTTAAACTGTCCTGTATGGTTTGGATATAAAAATACCGGTGCTGACCTGGATCAAAGCACTATGAAGTTCGTAAGTCATTTCTCCATCTGGATGTTGGTTCTTAGGTTTTGCTGTCTATTTTTGTGTTTTAAGAATTTACTGTGTTGGAATTTTCAAAGTGATCCATATTATAGAGGGCTGTTTTTGTAGCTTTTATTTCCAATGGTTGGTGGACTGTTTCTAGATTCTTCTGTCATTTATGTTTCTTTTCTTTATTGGCTATTATTTCTTGGAGTTTCAGCAGTTGTGTGACTAATAATTTGTTAAAACATTGGTGAAGGGTACTCTAATCTGCCTCACCAGGTTGAGTTGCCTGGTTACATGTAGCTTGTCTTGTTACATGGAGCAATGATGTGGCCAAATGGTCACCATAGCTATCTGGACAATATCCTACATAAGTTTGATTATTACCTGTGTAATACAGATTTGGTCACATGTAATTAGTTGTTGAACTTTTAGTATCTTCTAATGTTTTGCACAAGAAGATGATAGATTAAGGAGAGCCTTCTTTTGGTGTTGAAACTTGGTTTGTGAGGTAGGATCCATTGGATGTTCATGTTGTCAAGTGAGGCTCTCTAAATAAGATGCTGTATTTTAAATCTGCCTCACTAAATTTATAGTTGGGAGCATTTTACCTGAGATATTGGCATTTTTATTATCTTTTTATATGATATCTTTTCACAGATCCTTTTTCTTAAAAAAAAATAAAATAAAATAAAATAGAAAGCTCTTTAATTTTCATGCATGTGAAACTAATATGGTTGAAAGCTTCCATAATTTGGCCAAAAGTATGAGATTCTTACAAAATGCAGCTGAAGTAATCATGGGGATAAGTTTTCACCTGTAATTCTCATCTCCTTATATCAGTTGTTTTGATTTATTTTTGTATTATAATATAGGGCTTTTTGCTTCCATGTCCTTACATTATACTATATTTGCATCCATATCCTTTTTTTTTTTAATATTTGTATTTATACCCCTCAGTTTTATATGATCATTACAACCTTACCCCTAACGTTAAAGTCCGTTAACTTTTGTTGTTTATTTTTATTAAATGACTAAAGTAATCTTCTATAAAATAAAAATATTTTGCATTATCCTTCTATATTATCTTATAAATGAATTTACACCCTTATATTATCATTTTTATTGCATATATCTTTAAGTCATTGATATTAATTTGCTCGATTAATAATTTTTCATTGGAATTCTACCTAGACCCATTGTAATTTGGCTATTTAATATTTTTTTCATCTTATAGAAAGTTAATTTAGTCATTTATTAAAAATAAACACCAAAAGTTAATGGAATTTGACATTAGGGTACATCTGCAACAATCATGCTTGATTGAGGGGTATACATACAAATACTAAAAACAAGAGGATATAGATGCAAATCTATGATAATGTAGGGGTATGAATGCAAAAAGCCCTATAATATAATATTGCATTTTTAATTGTGTTGCCATTTTCATTCTTCTAGAATCATTGCATTTCAGGCCCACTAATACCTATTTTATCCTAAATATTATTATTATTTTTTCAAATCATTAATTTGAAATATGTTAAAAAATTTCCCTTTGCTTCATGGAAATACATGCCGTGAGATCAATTTCAAAATAAAATAACTATCCTTAATTTTACTTTTTTCCTTTTGCTTACATTCAGGTTGAAGGAAAGACAATAAAAGCACAGATATGGGACACTGCAGGACAGGAGCGTTACAGAGCAATAACCAGTGCCTACTATAGGGGTGCTCTTGGTGCATTGTTAGTTTACGATGTGACAAAGCCGACAACCTTTGAGAATGTTAGCCGCTGGCTGAAAGAGTTGAGGGATCATGCTGATTCCAATATTGTGATCATGCTGATTGGGAACAAGACTGACTTGAGTCATCTCCGTGGAGTTGCTACTGAAGATGCCCAAAGCTTTGCGGAGAAAGAAGGTTTATCATTCATTGAGACCTCTGCTCTAGAAGCAACTAATGTGGAGAAGTCTTTCCAGACAATCCTAGCAGAGATATATCGGATAATTAGTAAGAAAAACCTCTCTTCAGAGGAGCCTGCACCTTCTAGCATTAAAGAAGGGAAAACAATTCTAGTTTCTGGATCAGAAGGCAATACAAAGAAACCCTGCTGCTCCTCATCCTAGAGGTGATCTCTATTTTTGTTTTTTTTTTTTCCCTTTTTGATATCATGGTTACAAAAGTCTGTCAATTTGAAACTTTTTCTTGAATTTCTTGTGTGGTTTGTTCAGGGCTTTAGGGGTGTGCTTATTTTTATGATTCCCAATGACTTTTAGTTTAAGTTGATTCATGATCTCGGAAATAGATGGGGGAATCAGATTTTTGCAAATGTCTGAGAAAGGAGCAGAATGTTTTAAACTTCTTCTACCTCTGAGTTGATATTACATTGATGGGGTAATTTTCAAATGTCTTACCTTATGTTCCATTAATTTTTGTTCACCCTCTCTCTTTGGTGAGAAGAGCTAAAATTCCTGCCCTAGTGATTATATGATGAAGCCTTAATTATCTTGTTTGCCTCCCAAATGGAACATTATTTTTGTCTTACTTTCAGATCCTTGTAACTTTTATTAAAAACAGTGAATTTTAAGTTAGATTTATGGAGAGATACCTTAGAATGAAATGGTTTTAAGTGAAATTGAATATATGAAATGCCCTTTTATACAAGAAAAAATATAACTAATAAAACTATTATAATTGACAATCAGGATATCCCTTTAAGCATAAATTCAGATATCATGGATTAGTAATACAAAAGGATGGAGAAATTGATGAAGATGCAGCAGATAGGATTAGTAGCTAAGGTTAGCCTAAATAGAGGGGTGCTTCTAAGGTATAGTGTGATAAGCATGTTCCACATAAGGGTAAGTTTTATTAGACAACAATTAGACCAGCTATGCTATTTGGTACAGAATGTTTGGTGGCAAAGAAACAGCATATTCAAAAGATGATTGTTACTGAGATGAGGATGCTAAGATGAATGAGTGGCAAAAGACAAAATAAGAATTGAAGATATTCGAAAGTGGTCAGGCATTAGGGATAATTTTGAGGATTCTAGGTTAAGGTTGTTTGGATATGTAACGCGGAGACCTAGAGATGCACCTATAAGGAGGTGTGAGAGGATGAATATTTAAGGGCTTAAGAGATTAAGAGGAAGACCTAAGAAGACATGGTTTGAGTTGGTTAAACATGACTTCCATAAACATAAATTAACTGAAGATATGCTTTTTGATAGAATGGGATGGAGAGACAAGAATCCTGTAACCACCCCACTTTAGTGGGAACTGGCTTATGTTGGTGATGAAGATGAAAAATTCTCTAGCCGAACCAATGTTTGTGATTTAGCCATCTATAGATCATTTTCATTTATGTACCTTTTTTTTCTGTTTTTTGATATTTTTGTTTTTGTCGTTGATGTTGTTGTTGTGTGTTCTTTTTTCACTTTTCCTTTTTTGCTTTTGGTAAAAACATCTGGTCCAGACCCAAATATGGGTTTTAACAGATCTGATTTGGATCAGATTGGGATTTAGCCATTTGATTTGATTAATAATCAGATGGAATCAGACCATACCTGATCAAGTTTTCAAATATGACTTGACTGATAATAGACTGATCATATCAATACTTTTAATGGATTACTGGACCACAATTCTTTTATCAAATCTGATTACTTTAGGAATATACTAGATTTGTGCTGTAATCATATTTTTTAACAAGCCCTTTTACAAATATATGGAAGAAGGTTACAAAAAATGAAATAGGAATCTTGATCCTGCATCCCGATATATTAGCCACTATCTTTGTTTGGATTGCGAGTATCTAAAAATCATTCTTAACTAGCTACATGCAAGATCTTTTTGCTAGGCATCCCACCCCCTTGGTTTTTAAAAGGGTACCCTTTTAAACCTTCTTCCAATTGCTTTTCTAGATATTTTCTTTATACATTAAAACCATTTTAACATACCTTTTTTTCTTATCTCCTACTTCATAACACAGACGTTATTATATATGTGCATTCCATACCTTATTTTTCTCTCTCCACACAGAAATCTCAATATATTTATCTCAACACTTATACCATGCATATTTTGTTTTCTCGTTAACTAATATTTTAATTCATATATGATACTGTTGCTACTAACTGCCTTCTGAAATTTTCCTTTTATACCCCGCTTACTTAATCCTATATGACTTATTTTAAAACCTTTCCTATGTATCCCTCCTTAATTCCCATTTTGCTTTACTTTTTCTCTAGTCTGGTCCACTAAAATAACTTCACCTACAGAAACCATGCATTGAAGTACCTCTTCATGATTATGAGTGGTTAATTCATTTATAATTAAAGCAAAAATATAAAGACTCACAGTTGCTGACCCTTAATGTAAACTTATTAGCATTGGGAACTTTCTTTTTTTTTTTTCTCATTACTATTGCTATTACCCTAGTTAGTGCCTTTTAATATATGTCTTTAATGACTTATTTTTGTTGAAAACCAACCAGGCTAACTCTTTTGGGATCTGTCATACGCCTTTTTTTTTAAAAGTTGGTAGAAATAAGGGGTTGTATATATGTACAATATAGTTGGAAACCATGTAGTCAATTGTAAACATCAGAATGATAAGAATCATACAAAACGAACCACAAATTTGGTTGAATTATATGATATAACTGCACTTATTTTTAGAATTAATCTTGTGAATAATATTTGTGAACGGGTGTTGGATACGAATGCCACCAAATACATTTGTGGCGTTCTACCTTCATCTCCTGCAATTTTGTAACAGATGGAGAAAAGCTCTTCATGGCAAATTCATAATACTATAATGTTAGGCAGAAGGAAAGTGATGCTAAAATCTACTTCTGGGAAATCTGATGTGCTCCATGTCCCAGTTATTAAAAGAGGAACCTAGTGTTTGCTTCTTTAATGAATAACATAAATATTGAGTATTTTAGTCAAATAAGGTGGTTTTGTTTACTCAGTTTTGATGATTATGAGATAAAGTTGGTTCTTCTGCATCTTAAAGTTATGGCATGGTAAATTAGGAAATGGGAATGTTCCTTCTGTTAAGAGAATCAAGAACATAGTGTTGACTCTTTCTTTCTAATTTGAACTTCAATAAATATGAATCAGTTGTAGAAAATAAGTTTACTTGGAAACCTTACAATCTAGTGAAAGACAAATTGAATATTATAAAGTTCAGGACATAATGAAACTTATGTGACTTTAAACATAAAATGTATATAGGTTGCCAAAAAAAAAAGTACAACTTTTGTTGATGATCATCTAGATAAACTGAGTTATATTTACTTGTAACAAAAGATGAAGTTGAAAAGATTGTCATTAGAAATGAAAATCAACGAAAAAAAAAAAATGAAAGACAAAAACTATCTGACAAAGGAGGTAGCATGAATATAATCTTTTAAAACAATACATTTCGAATTACAAAGAAATTATGTTCCTGCTTTAAATTATATCAAAGGTTGGATATATTTAACTAAAGTGGGAATAACTGATAAAATTATAGACTTGGTATATTTTACAGTCAATAAATGATGCATTATATAAGGTTGTGCTAATTAAATCAGATAAATGGAACCAAATACTATAATTGAGTTCAGAGATGTTAAATTTTTAAAAATGTTTTTTCTAATGAAAACTAAGATTGATAAAACTCTCACACCTTATGATATTAGTTTGACTACTAATATTTCTAATAATAAAGATTAGAAAATATTGGCGTAGATGAAGTACATGAATTATAAGATTAACATAATATCAAGAAGCTATGTCTTGTCCATATTCTACATTATGTAAAGAAGCAATTAATGGTAAACAACAATCTATTATGGCCAATCATACTTGGAAATTTGTAGATCTTCCACCAAAAGCCAAACCATTAAAATGTGATTAGATTTTTATTGAAAAATTGAAAATATATGCTTCTATTGATAAATTTAAGACTAAATAGTTGCAAAAGCAGAAAAAATAGAGGAAAGGAATAAATTATTTTGGCACTTATTTTTCTTGTATCTAGAGTCTCTTTATTTTTTATTTTTGGGGAAAAAGTATTTAGAATCTCGACATAAGTATGATGACATTGAAAATGTACAAACTTGTTATTTACTAAGTTAGTGTTAAAAGAACATTTTTAAAAGGTGACTTAAAGCAAGCAATTTACATGAATTATGTTGCGCCTATATGAGAACATAAGATGTGCGGGCAATGTTCGCTAAGAGCTGGCAATTTTGAACCAACCCATCAACCCGCCTGAACTCAGCCCTGAATAAATGGGCCCAGGTTGACCCATTTATCACTTGGGTTGGGTTGGGTTTGGGTTGAGGTTTTCCCAACCCGTCAGGAAATGGGTCAACCCAAACAGAACCAATCAACCCATTGGGTACTTGACAATATGCCACTGTTTTTATTTTTTATTTTTTTAATAAGCAATATAAATTATTGATTAAATTAACATGTAAATAGAAACCCAAAAAAAAGTTTTGTAAGTTAGTTTTGGAAAGTGAATATAGAAAGGAGAATAGAAGCTTCATTTGTGGTCTATCCTCAACCCTTGTTCAATACGTGAACATATTTGCACCTTCTTCAACTTCCACATTTTCACTTTTCAATCAGGTGGTTTTTGGTTGGTTAAGATAATGAGAAAACATTGTAAATATGCTTAATCCTCAATGCTCACTTTTCTACTCATATCATATAAATTTAGTAATGAGGAATGGATAGCACATTTAGGGAAAAGATGTTTCATGATCTTTATTTTCCCAATTTGCAAAAAATAAACATCTAATTCCAAGTTAAAAAACGACTTTTAAACATTTATGTTAAAAAAAAGAAAAACAATGATCCACATATCCATGATTTCTAAATTCTTCAGAAATGCTAGATTAAAAGGAATTTTTTCAAAAACAAATTAAATGGGTTGGGTTGCGTTGGGTTTCATGTTTTTCCAACCTGTGGTTGGACCCGACCCAACCCATTTAAGGCTTAACACGTTTACAATCCGCCCAAACCTAACCCCACCCATTGCCACCTCTAGTTCACTTCATTAGAAAAAAACTTAACATAAATAGTGAACGTATGATGACAATGTTCACTTCATGTACACAGTCTATAAGACTATAAGTAACATGTGCAGGAAAGTGTAAACTTTGGGTACGGTTTAGAGACTCCATAATGGGTCACCCCCCGTGGTATTGTCTTAAGTACATAACACGAGGAAGACTTCCCAGTGGTCACTCATTATGTACTGATTTAGCCCCCGTGATATCAGTACATAATTCAAGGTTGCAAAGGGATTTAGGCCCCGTGGTATCAGTACATAATTCAAGTACATGAATTATGTTTTGGGCAATATAATTCATGTACTTAAAACAAGCAATGAACATGAATTATGTTGTGTCTATATGAGAACATAAAATGTGTAAATTAAATTAAATTTCTGTGGCCCAAAACAAACACCTTGACAATGAAATAAAAAATTTTACAATATGTTGATATCTAATGGAAATCAGAAAAGTGAATCTGATAAATGTTTGTGTAGTAAATGTTCAGGCAAATCTTAGGGTATATATATATTTTTCTATATATAAATGATATGATAATATTTGGTATTGATTTATGAGTCATTAGAATTAAAAATAAAGTTCTCTTTCAATTTGATATGAAATGTTAGGATGTGAGTTTTTGTAGATAGAAATTAAACATATAGAAAATCAGAAGGAATCTATTTTTCTCGATCCCCTTGCGTAGAGAATATCCTAAGAGAATATAATAACTTTGATTACAAAGCTTTGAGGACACCTTTTGGTCCAAGAATTATGAGTATGAAAAATACCACAAAAGGTCTCTCAGCTTAAGTACTCAGAACTTCTTAATGAATTATAATTATACTAGATTAGATACTACATATGTATTTGTAAATTAACTAGACATGCTCATAGTACTGGTCAAGATCTTTGGATTGCTTTAGTAAGTCCTTTGATATTTGTGAGGAAACCATGAACTATGCTTCAAAATAAATATCCTATTGTTTTAAGATGCGTTGATTTAAATTTGATTTCAAGTTTATAAGAGATTATTTATGAGTGGATATAAAAGTATATGAGCAAGTTGTAGATGATAGTCATCATCATCATCAAGAACCTGTTCCCAACGATATGAATCTTGTCTCTCCATCCCGTTTTATCAGTAATCATATTTTCCGTTAATTTACGTTTTTATAAGTCTTCTTTTACTGATTCTATCCGTTTCGTTTTAGTTATTCCTTTTGATCTCTTAAGCCCTTCAATATGTATTATCACACACTTTCTTATAGGCGCATCGCTAAGTCTCTGCTTTACATATCCAAACCACCTTAATCTAATCTCCTCTATTTTATCCCTAATATATGTCTAATCATTTTTGAATGTCTTCATTTTCTTATTTTATCTTTCTTAGTTTTGTCACACACCAGATATCATGCAAAATCAATTCTAAGAGACCATTCAAGTATCACATGCCAAATATTATGCAATACAATGAAACAGGGATATGTTTAACTATTTAAAATACAAATTTAACTATTAATGTTAAATATGAAGACAAAATTGCAATCTAATTAATTTGCCCGTGAGAATCCAATTAATCAATCTTGTCTATGGATTGCATGCCTCAAAAGGGAAGGTAGAAGTTAAAGAAAAAAATATAAAGGAGATTGTGAGGCACAAAATAATATTTATGAAGTGTTTCCATCAACTTCACCTGCATATGCTCCTTCAAGGACTAGGGTTTTATAAGTTTATCTCAAAAACCCTTTACAACCTCAGTTTTGCTCTAATGTTCTGTCATGCTGGAGTCCTTTACTAAAACACACTCTATGAGAGATTCCGCTCTCATAAACACTTTGGGGCTAACCACAGAGCAAATGTATAAGAAGGGAACTATTGCCTCTTGAGAAACCAGATTTCCACAAATGACTTCATGATCACTTGTGTGTTCTCCACATGTCCTTTATTCTTGATGTTGTGGAATATACAATGTAGCTCTCACATAAAGGCCAACTCAAAGTGAGGGTTCTGGTAAACTCAAATTTGGGAGTGATCGGGAGTCCAAAGTTCTTACAAGAGGTTTAGGCTTGAGTCAAAACTTAAATGAAAAGCAATAAACCTAAATCAACCCAGCCCAAATTAAAATTTTGGTTTAGTTTATGTCGGAATAGGTTAATTTAACAGAAATTTAATGATAATTTTTATCATAATTGTTGGATATTATCTTATATCTTATAATATCCTATGTATCATATGTCATATAATAAACATAATTCAGTTTAGTTTGGTTCGGTATAGAAAAGCATGTCTACAAGTCAACTTTGGGTACGGTTTGGTTTAATTAAGGCTTCAATTCAAAGTTATCGTATATTGGGTTCTTTGATACACTTATTACAAAAACTAAGGACTTTAGCGTGGGCAATGGCCATTGCTAAAACGGAATGAAATCGTCTGTGGATTTTCCCTGAAACGTTCTCTATTGCAACCGTGAAATGCTGCCATGTGTAGTATCTCAAGGCCAGTGGTTTTTCATTATTTTAAATATTTTCAAGTGGGGTCCACATGACAAAACACTAACCTTGAGATGCTCCACATGGCAACATTTCACAGTTGCATCAGAGAGCATTTCAAGGAAAAGCCGCAGACGATTTCAGTCCTGCTAAAACCACCAAAGCCCTGATCGAATTGGGTTCGCCACAAAAACTTGTGTTGCTAAAATTTATTAGTGGTAGCTTTGTTGGTTTTGAGTGGCGCCGCTAATTGATAATAATTAAAAAATAAAAAATTAGCCTCCACGCTCATGAGCCCGAGAGCTCTCCCCTGCATTTGCTTTTCCCATTTCCAGTGGAGATACTTAAAAGCTTCCACAAACAATGTAGCACTCCTGGATTTCCCAAAATCCTCTTTTTTTTTTTACATGGATTGAGTTACCAATTAAGTGGTAACAAAACAATGGAATAATAACACTAAAGAGAGAGAAAATAATATCGGAGTGCGCTATATTTCAAAACTTCTACTATTAATAATCACAAACTATTCTTGTATTCAAATTACAAAATTTCAATGTAATCCAATAGGAAGGCTAATTAATCCTACTTTAAGGTATTAAAAATCCATATACCAACTATCATAAATTTTTAACCTTTAATAACTTCTCTTCTTCATAACCCGCTAATTAGTTAATTCCCTAAAGCATCTTTGTCAAAATAATTTGAAAGCAAAACATTTGAAAATGCGATATGAGATATTAAATCCAAATAAGTAGTAACAATGCAAGCTATAAACCATTTTCCAATAAAATTTTACCAAATTCAGTTCCTGAGTTTATAAAATAATAAACCAATCTCAATAAGTAATCTAACCAAAAAAAAAAAAAGAATCTCAATAAGTAAGGTAAAAATCCGCTCCGATTGCCATATGATGTCTTACATGTACAAAGCTGGCTAGATACAGTATATTGACATTGAAAACAAGGTGGAGCACCTAAACTAGATACATCATTTGGGTTGGCAAATATAATTTAGTCAATTGCAACAATAACAAAAGAGACCTCATCAAGATACACAGCGGAAATGGATTGTTGCAGTTCAACCAAATATAAGAAGGCTTCACCAAGAAAAATGGTGGAAACGTATACATGGACCATGGGGTTAACCAAACAAAAATGACCTATTTTACTATCTAGCTAAAGTATGGCTTCATGCTAGGCTATGCCCGTTAGACACTAAACCAAAATCCAAAATTATATCCAAATCCAAAACAATAGTGTTATCATGGGATAAAAATCATTCCATGGTCAATGGAGGAAACCAAGAGCTTATTTCAAGATATATGAGAGAGAATATATATCATCACTTTAAGATATATGGAGGGAACCAAAATATCATCCCAAGATGCATGAGAGAGAAAAATCCACACATGTAAAAACCAAAAACCATCACTTTCTCCAAGTAAACCAAAATCAAATACCTTTGTAATCTTTCGTAACTTTTGAAAAACCAACTATCCATTTTAAAACCAAATCCATATCCAAATCCTTTTTCCAAATTTTAGATAATTATGTTGTAAGTTAAAACCACTTAAAAGCATGTTATACAATCTTAAAAACACATTACAAATCATTTTTGGGTGAAAAATGGATCATTACTGAAATCTGGGTATTTGACGGTCGAGCCTGAGTTAGGCGCTGGTCGACCGTCAAGTTAGAAACTCTAAAATTGATCCCATGTATGCATAGTACCATGCAACCTTATAAAAACCAATAGAATCTAATTAATTAATTCAAATTACTCTTCCCCTAATTAAGTCACATCCAATAGTTGGATTTCCTTAAAATTTCAGACTTTAACCTCCACTTTAATCCTTAAACGAAATTTGCTCCAGATTAATGCACACATTACCAAACTTTTGATTTATATAATTTTAATCTCCCAAAATTTTCAATTTGTATATGTAATCTCCAAAATTTTCTGATTAAACTATTTATACATTTTATAAGAATTCCGGATCTCACAAACAACCTTGTACGCATTTTTCCGTGCCACATCCTATGGAATGTTAATGGGAAGTTCGGAAAAAAGGTTTATATGAACAGTAAAATGAGACTCATTCTTAATTATTATTTAAAAAAAAAGCATCACTACAACATTCCAATTAGCAAGAATTAGGTGACGGAATCCGGGTTATCCTTCAAAAGTATCATTAAAAACCAATTTCTCCTTGTTTGAGAAGTGGAGTACGTAAAGATTTCCATTTTATGGATGGATAGCTAATTACATCCCACAAATAGACCATTAGAAAGCTTCATCCACATCCCTCTCTATTTCTTCGTCCGTGATTCTCTCCTCAACTATGAACCTCTCACAAACTCTCTCAACCAAAAATGGCGCATGTGAGACTCCCTATAAATACCCATCTGTCCTCTTCATAAACGCCAGTACAGGATCGATCTCCATACAAGTTCTTGTACCTTCCGCAGGAGAGAAACAACAATAACAACAAAGGAAGCACGATACAATGGCTTGCAACAAAGTCTTGGCAGTTGTTCTGATCTCCTTCTTTCTTGTCATGGCGTGTGCCGAAGTTGGCGAGGCGACCTCGCCATGTATTGCTGCATGCAAGGTTAAATGTCTCAGAGTGAAGGGCTCAACCGATATCGGATGCCAGAATGCTTGCAAAGCCGGTTGTGATCAGATTTCTGCAGGAGGTCGAAACGGTAACAGTAACTAAAGCAGTACGTACCATCAACCGAATGGAAGCTCCATGGACGAAGGAATTTGTTTTCTATCTGCTTTTGATCCTATCAGTTTCCAGGTTATGGCACAAGCAATTCTAGTAGCTTACATTTAAACTATTATATATCACTGGATGTTGTACGTCCTTGAGAGTGTGTCCAGAACGATGATATCTTGTTCAGCTCCACCCCATTTTATAGTAAAGAAGTGAGCAAGAAATAGCTCTGTTAATTAACAATTTGTTCATTTTTTTTTTTGCCTTTTTGTTCTTTTTTCATTGAAGTTGACACAAACACGGGCAATGTCATCCTAAGAGGATGTTTGTTTTGCGCAAGCATAGTATACAAGATGTGTTCCATTTTATAGTGAACTACAGAGGTGGCATGTGCACCAAGGCCAATAAAAGGTAATTCACGTTTGATATCATTAGGCAGTGTATATTGTTGTACAAGTCAATTGATAGAATGTAGAAGTCATTTAGTTGAGTGGTATAGGTCGCCTTATAAATGTACAAGTCAGTATGTAGCATTATACAAGTTATCTGACAGAGAGGTATAAGTGTCTTTAGGCATAAAAGTCAATGTATATTGTTGTACAAGTCAATTGATAGAAGGTATAAGTCATTTGGTTGAGTGGTATAGGTCGCCCTATATATATATATATATATATATATATATATTGTACAAATGTTTGATTGAGTGGTACATGTGTAACGCCCCGGATCCGTGTTGTTCAATAAAGATATAACACGTCTCACGGAGTGTTAGGTATGGGCACCCGACTCATGGGATTGCTGGATAATCACTTAAGATCTACTATATCAGAGTGCACAAACAATTATCAACTAGGAAGCCCAAAGAAAGTGTTTGTTTATAGTCAAATCGAACCACCATCAATCCACTTTATTACATTTCCAAAAACAACAAGTCAAAATTTCCAATCCAAAATAAACCTACTAGTCTATGGAATGTAGTAATAATCCTCCTCCCTATAAGTGTCAGTTGGATCTATCCCAGTAGGCGCCTCACCACAAGTATCTGAAAACAAAACAAAAACAAACAGGATGAGATACAAATATCTCAGCGAGTAGTACATGCATGCAAAACAGTTATTTCAGTTTCTAAAATATGCCACGATAAATAAACGAGCACCGGTAATTTGTATAAATGTAATCGAGAAACCAAAGTCCGCATGATTCCAATATCGATTTTGAAACAAGAGACCTACAGCAATAACACATAAACATCGAACGGTCATTGGCATGCCTATTGCTTAAATTAGTTAATCCACATGCCAAGGAGACATCCACACCTCCATGTACACAGTTCCGGCTTACTCAGGGTTTCGGAACTTTGAAATGACGGCTTACTCAAGGTTTCATCATCCAATGCCGGCCTACTCATCGGGTTTCAGCATTGACAACTAGGCCTACTCAGGGTTTCTTGCTCTACACCGGTCGTGACAACACACGAGGCCATGTGATTACACCAATAAACAATAACATTTCAATACTAAGTTTAAACATGGATCTAGGATAAGCTAAACCAAAAACAAAATACCAAATGCATAAACTCATCACTGGCAACACAATAAACCAACCATTGTCGTCATCATGTATAACACAATATAAACTCATCATAAGTCACTCCGGACCAGAATAGTAATTCATGGAACTTCAGTAGATATTCTAACCCAAAACACAAATTTAAACCAGTAGTACAATCTTTTACTCACACAAGGACAAACTCATAAATCCGGCTCAACACTTGGCAAACTGCTAAACTCAGGTTAAACAAGTTTACAAACTGGAAAATAGCTATAAAACATAGATAAAGCAAAATTACTAACTCATGGTATCAAGAATAGCAATTAGACTACAACAGCACTTCAAACTTTACCTTTTGGGAACTCATAAACCTACCAATAATTTACCCAATGGTCTCCATAGGTTTTAAGCAAATTACAATACTTCTAGCATCCTAATCTAGCCATTGGCTAAGAGATTTGAGCATTAAAGAACAAGAAATGAGCACAAATTGGTCAGCCGCACATCACTTGGAGAATTGGTGGGTGTGCTGACCTTGAGCCCCTTGGCACCAGGTCGGCGGACCCACATTTTATATGTGTTGAGCTACCGCCGAGTAGAAATAGTAGGCGGCAACCCCAGCAGGCATTCCCCTGTTTTCTCGGTAATATTTTCACTCACTGTTAACTCAATCTAGCTATGACTGTCCTAAATTCAAGCTTCCACGACAGTTGTTCTATGCTTCTACCACCTTCAATAGACGTTTAAACTCAAATCGAAATTAATCCTAACACCTTTCATGTTACGCCTCAAAAATCTCTTCGAAAAACCAATTCCGAAACTAACAATTTTTACAATAATGCATTTCGGCTAATCTCAGGTAATCAAATCCAATACGCAGTTTAAAACGATGCTACTCACCTGGTTCGCAACTCCTCTCACTTAGAGACTTCAATCCCTCTGGCAGTTTCAGCAACTTCTGATAGGATGATCTCTTACTTCTGAATAGCTTCCACACAGATCCAACACTCTAATCCGCCTTGCCCTAGCTTCTTGAGAGAGATGAGCAGTAGCCGCAATTTCTTCCGACTAATGATAAGCTAACCTAACTCCTGAAATGTTGCTTACTTATAGTGGTCATTGGTCTCCTCCTTTCATGATATGCTGCATGCTCGCCCACTGATCTCCCTACATCACCAGATCACCAGCCTCGCTTCCTTTGATATCCTATTCACCAACTTAATTTAAAATAACCCTCAATTAATGTCGATGAAAACACTAAGATAAATTTATTAAATTGAACTTAGCCTGCTCACCTTATTTAGCTTTCGAAACCCCGATTTGCGAAATTCCATAATTACCCTTGACTTCGATTTCTTGTATTTCCACTATCAAATATATTTAAAATTATTAGATAATTAGTCTAAAACCGGGGTTTTACATTCTCCCCCCTACAATAAGTTTCGCCCTCGAAATTTACCTCATGATGAAATGAACAACTCTGGGTACTTCTTTTTCATCTCCTCTTCACTTTCCCAAGTTGCCTCTTCAGTGGAATGGTTCTGCCATAATACCTTCACTAAAGGAATCACCTTGGTGCGAAGGATTTGCTCACGGCTATCCAAAATCTATACTGGCTTTTCTTCATATGTCAAATCTTCACGAATCACCAGAGGCTCTGGATCTATTACATGACTAGGATTCGAGATGTACTGTCGTAACATGGAAATGTGGAATACATCGTGTACCCCTGCCAAGTGATCGGGTAAAGCCAGCTTATAAGCCACTGGATTGATCTTTTTCACGATCTCAAACGAATCGATAAAACGGGGAGATAATTTTCCTTTCTTCCCAAACCTCATAATACCTTTGGAACGTGATATCTTCAAGAACACCTAGTCTCCCACCTCAAATTTCAGCTTACAAGTCATTTTATTGAGACCCTCTTTCTCTTCCCTTTCTTTCTTTATTTTCTGGAAATAAATTAATAAAACATAGAATAATGTTGGGGCAAGGGGTATTTTTGGAAATTTACTTAATTCAATCGATCTCTGAACATAACAAGGGCATTCTTGGAAACCATATATTTAATTTTCTATTTTATTTAAAATGAAAAAGGGCATTATTACAATAATGAATGTCACTAAAAGTTAATTAATTTGATAAAGGTATGTTGAAACACACTATTCCTAAACCTTGCCTACTAAATTTTAAATATTTTATAAAGTATTTAATTCTCGCACGAATAAGGTAAAGAGCATTCTTGGAATAAAAGGTTTGTAAAGGTGGAATGTCACTAAAAGTTAATTGTTTTGATAAAGGTGTGTTAAAACACACAAGTTGAAACCTTAGTGACTGAATTTAAATATATTCATAAAGTATCACTAAAAATTAATTTTCCCTAATTTTATCATAATTGTTGGATATTATCTTATATCTTATAATATCCTGTGTATCATATCTCATACAATAAACATAATTCAGCTTAGTTTGGTTCGGTATAGAAAAGCATGTCTACAAGTCAAAAAAAAAATATTGGGTTCTTTGATCTTATCAAAAAAATAATAATATTGGGTTCTTTGATACACGCATTACAAAAAAGTAAGGACTTTAGCGTGGGCAATGACCATTGCTAAAACCGCCAAAGCCTTGATCCCATTGGGTTCGCCACGAAAACCTGTGCTGCGAAAATTTATTAGTGGCAGCTTTGTTGGTTTTGAGAGGCGCCGCTAATTGATAATATTTAAAAAATAAAAAATTACCCTCCACGCTCATGAGCCCGTGAGCTCTCCCCTGCATTTGCATTTCCCATTTCCAGCCGAGATACTTAAAATCTTCCACAAACAATGTAGCACTCCTGGATTTCCATGGATTGAGGTACCAATTAAGTGGTAACAAAAAAATGGAATAATAACACTAAAGAGATAGAGAAGAATATCGGAGTGGAGTGCGCTATATTTCAAAGCTTCTACTATTAATAATCACAAACTGTTCTTGTATTCAAATTACACAATTTCAATGTAATCCAATAGGAAGGCTAATTAATCCTACTTTAAGGTATAAAAAATCCATATATCAACTATCATAAATTTTTAACCTTTAATAACTTCTCTTCTTCATAACCCCGCTAATTAGTTAATTCCCTAAAGCGTTTTTATCAAAATAATTTGAAAGCAAAACATTTGAAAATGCGATATGAGATATTAAATCCAAATAAGTAGTAACAATGCAAGCTATAAACCATTTTCCAATAAATTTTACCAAATTCAGTTCATGAGTTTATAAAGTAATAAACCAATCTCAATAATTAATCTAACAAAAAAAAAATCTCAATAAGTAAGGTAAACCAACAAATACAATGAAATCCATAAATCCATGAGTTTCCCAAAATAAAAGTAGCATTAGTTTTCAATACGTACTGTTCCATAGCCAAATTTTCCTAGAATCAAAACCAACTATCAATCCAAGTAACGAAACCATATGACATTAGAGGATTCATGAAATAAGACATTTGAGAAGCTAATTCCTGCTCCGATTGCCATTTGATGTCTTACATGTACAAAGCCGGCTAGATACAATACATTGACATCGAAAACAAGGTGGGAGCACCTAAACTAGATACAGTATTTGGTTTGGCAAATATAATCCAGTCAATTGCAACAATAACAAAACAGACCTCATCAAAATACATAGCGGAAATGGATTGCTGCAGTTCAGCCAAATATAGGAAGGCTTTACCAAGATACATGGTAGAAATGTATACATGGGTCATGGGGGGTTTTTTTTTTTTTTTTGGTATGGAATGTTTATAAATTATTAATTAAACCTTCGTACATTAGTACCACCTATTTGATTTGCATACAGTTTTGAGTTTAAAAACAATGGGCTTTTGTTGATCCGAAGGCACGAGTATTCATCCATGGCATGGTTAGCCAAACGATCCGCTGCTGCATTGCCTTCTCTGTAGGTGTGAATTATATTGAAAACTTCGAAGTTTCCTCTAAGAATCTTTGCTTCAGTCTCTATCTCAATGCAATGAAGTCCAAGACTCTTTTCCAATTTCGTGCCCTCTAGGATTCCATGTGCTTCTGCTACTGTTGCTATTGTCCATCCAATGTTCCATGCTTCAACTGCTATGAATCTCCCATCTTGGTCTCTACAAATTACTCCACATGTAGCTACTCCCGGGTTACCTCTCGATGCCCCATCAACATTGGTCTTATACGAAGTGTTAGTTGGCCTCCTCCACCGAATTATCTCCTCTCTAGTTTGTGTTACTCTTCCACCTATCTCCCTCAGCAACTTAGAATCTTCCTGCAAAGAGTTAAAAATAGCCATGGTAAGTTGTATATTTGGGGTTTTACCTTCCAAAAAAAAGCCTCGTTCCTTGCTTTCCAAACAGCCCAGCTTATGTTAGCCCAAAACTCAATTGGTAGGCCTTCACCTTGCTTTTCCTGTAAACGACAAAACCACCAGTCAAGCATGTTGCCATTAGATTCAAATCCATCTAACCTTACCCCTGTTGAAGCAAACAATAATGCTCTAGTAAAAGAACATTCAGAAAATAAGTGAATGGTACTATCAGTTGATGCTTTGCATAGGAAACACTCTTGGATGGGGGCCTGAAGCCTTTGGTGCAATAATTCACAGGTAGTGAGACCCCCTTGCATAAATTGCCAAACAAAAAACCTTATTTTTCGTGGACAAGCAAGTTTTCAGATTTTCTTCCACTTGTGATGTGCGCACGTGGGGCGCACGATGCCGGGCCCGGCTTTCCGTGGGTTTTTTGTTGGTTTTGGGGAGTCGCCATTGTTCATTGTTAATGGTGTGAACAGTCACCCAATTTTTGATTTTTGATTTATGTGCATGGTCTACCCAGAGACTTTGGATAAGGGGTTCAGTTGTAACCCAGGGAAGTCCGTGTACACCTTGAGTTACCCCGCTAGATAGCGGGTTCCCGTGAGTCGAGATTTGGGCGAGTTGACTCAACTAATTTGCATGCGGGCTTTTCTTAAAATTAGGCCTGTTTAGGCCCATGACAACAATACAAAAGTCTAGGTTATTAACATGAGGTCAAAACAATGGCCGACCCTACACATGAAATAAACATTATAAACATGAAATAAACAATATAAATAGGCACTTGAAATAAACAATATAAAAAAATTTATAATTCTCCCTTAAAGTCAATGACCGACCCCACACATGCAAAGAGAGGAATGACTATAAATGAAATATATGCACAACTATTTAAATTTTAGTGACTAACAAGATTCGGTTGTTACTTTTCTTTTTTTTTTTCAATTGTATTCTTTATTTTATTATAATTTTTATTTTATTTTTTTTGTTTGTTTTACTGTTCATCATCTCCAAACGATGAACAGTACTTCTTTCTTTTTGTTGTTAATTTTTACAAATATTTACATTTAAGTGACTAACATGCTTTTGTTTTGTTTTTGAAGTGACTAACATGCTTTTGCTGTTGAATGTTTTACAAATATTTACATTTAAGTGACTAACATGGTTTTGCTGTTGAATGTTTTACAAATATTTACATTTAAGTGACTAACATGCTTAAGTGACTAACGTGCTTTTGTTGTTGAATGTTTTACAAATATTTACATTTTTTTTGTTTTACTGTTCATCGTCTCCAAACGATGAACAGTACCCCTTTTTTTTGTTGACGTTTTCGGGTTTGGCTATTGCGGCCAAACCGATTTTTTATTCTTTTTTTTCTTTTATCTCTCATCTTGCTTCCACTTTGATCAAATTACGGATGGTACGATGGATTTAGAGAGGCGTTATAGTGACAAACGAAATTCAAGAGGAGACAGAGGGTTGAGTGTTATGTTATTTTTTTTTATTTCACCATGCTTAGCCATCGTACTAGGTTTGCACATACAATAACTAAAAATGTAACATGAAGGGAAATCAGCCAAGACAAGCAAGCAAATTAAAAACGTGATAAATCATGCAAACAAATCCATTTAACACCCAATATGCAGATTGAGATATGAGCCTGAAACAGGAATCCGGTGGCCTTTTATAATTTGACTCATATCTTAAGATGCTAACAAAATTCAGAATACCTTGTAGAAGTTTGATCGAGTTGTTGGAGTTTCCCTGATGCGGCAGCAACACATTGAGAGGATTTTAACGTGTTTCCTTCTTTCTCTCTTCTCGCATTTCTCTCTATCCCTCTGCGTTCCCCTTTTTTTTTTCTCCCGTCTTTTTTTCTCTCTTTTTTTTTTTTTTTTTTTTTTTCTGTTCGTCCTCGTTTTTATCCCCTTTGTAACTCGTCTTCTTTTTTTCAGAACGTCCTCCCTTCTCTTTTAATAGAGAGGGAGAAGGAGATGAGGGAGGGGAGGCAGGCCCACATGGGCCACCTCCCCTCCCACCAATCAACATTAGATAGGGAAGGGCGGTTTCGCCCCTCCCTCATCTAAATTTTAAAAATTTTTATTTTATTTTATTTTCCCTTTTTTCCTGTATGTTTGTTTCTTTTTTTTATTTTAAAAATGGTGCTCTCCCTTCAGAGAAGGGAGAAGGAAATGGGGGAGGGGAGGCAGGCCCACGTGGGTCACCTCCCCTCCCATCCAATCCTTATTCAAGAAGGATTTTTTTTTTCTTTTCTAAATTTTTATCTAAATTTAGATAAATTATTATTATTATTATTATTAATAAATTTTTATTATTATTATTATTTTTGATTTTCTTTTCTTCTTTTTTCTTTTTTTATTTTATTTAAAATTTTTACTTTTACACATTGCTGCCCAATGACAAGCTTGAGACACACAGGTTTGCCACATGGCAAACCAAATCTTATAAATTTATGAAATGCCCTTCAAACTGTTTTGGCCATAACTTCATTGTTCGAATTCCGATTCATGCAAATTTAATTGCGTTGGAATCGTATCGAAGCGTACTTTTCAATGGTGCAAGAGTTACTAGCCAAATCAGCTTCTAACAAAATGACAAATTTTTAGCTCTTTGTTTCAGCTTGCTTAGGGTTTTGTTGTGTTTAGCACTTTTTGGTTTAAGCAAAATTTGGGTGCTTACATGTGATTTACCTGCATGTCACCTCTGTTAGTTAACAAATCGTAAGTAGATTTAACCGAAAAATTACCTAACTAACCAGCTTTCCATATAGGGCAATCACTACTAGTGGAAGGATGCAAGTTGACTGTCTTAATGATGTTTGTTATTTGCTCAGACCACACCTTCTTCAATATGTTGAAGTCCCATTGATTTGTTTCAGAATTAACCAAGTCTGCCACTATTTCAATGTTGCTGATTTCAGTGAGGTTTGGTTCAATGGATTGGTTCTCTATGAAGGGGATCCAACTTGTGTCATTGATGTTGATTGAAGCTCCATTTGCCACCTTCCATCCCATACCTCTTCTAATTAAGTTCTTTGTATCATGCAAATGTCTCCAAACAAGGGAATCTGAACTCTTTTTAACACTCTCTAGAAAGCTCTTAAGTGGGAAGACCAGAATTTGTCCTCATAAGCCATGAGCTCCTAGGCTTTTTTTAGCTAGAAGGGCTTCATTGAATTTTTTCAGATTTTTTTATGTTAAGCCCCCCCAGCATCTTTAGGTCTACATATCTTGTCCCAGCTAATTGTATGAAGAGTCTTATCTTTATTGTGCTTGCCCAGAGAAATTTCCTAGACTCCTTTTCAATCCATTCCATAGTTTTGTTGGGTAATTTTATACAAGACATTAAGTAAAGGGGCATGCCCATGATGACAGAATTTATTAAGGTAGTTCTACAAGCCTGAGTAAGGAGTCTTGCTTTTGAGTTAGCAAGTCTCTTACTAATTCTGTCATTTATTTCAGAAAAGAGAGCATTGGTCATTCTACCTTCAGGAATAGGGATGCCAAGGTATTTTTTAAAACATTTTTTTGCTTTGACTCCTAGAATCCTACACAAGATGCCTCTTCTCCTTCCTTTAATGCAAGGGCTAATGATTAATTCAAAATTTGCAAGATTTACATCATGACCAGCCATGCTACAAAACTTATAAAGGATAGAAGTAAGGTTTTTACATTCATGAGTAGTTGCCTTACCAAACAGGAGGAGATCATTAGCAAAGAGAAGGTGATTGTTTCTCCTATTGATCTTGATTCCTTTGAGAGTATTGTTCAGATCAGCACTGTGGAGGGTGTGGGATAGGATCTGTTGTGTCATAATGAATAGGTAAGGGGACATGGGGTCCCCTTGCCTTATTCCTCTATTGGACTTGAAGCCTTGAGTTGGATTGCCATTGATTAGAATGGAATAAGACACAGAAGTGACACATTGCATAACCAGGTATATCCAGTGATTACAGAAACCAAAAGCTATGAGGGGGGTTTTTTTTAATCATTGATCATTTAAGTTTGTCGTATGCCTTAGAGAGATCAATCTTTAAGGCAAAATCACCAGACTTACCCCTTCTTCTACTCTTGATGTTATGCATTGTTTCTTGGGCAAGTAAGATATTATCATGAATAGACCTATTAGCAATGAAAGTACTTTGATTTGGGGATATGATTTTTTTCAAGAATGGGTCTCATTCTAGTAACCATGATTCTAGCTATAATTTTATAACTAAAATTGCATAGGCTAATAGGTCTGAATTCATTGATTTTATTTGTATGCTCAACCTTAGGAATTAAGGTGATGTAAGTGTGGTTTAAACCAGGTTCTAGAATACCAAACCTAAAGAACTCTTTCACCATTTGGATCACTCTAGGGCTGTGAGACATGGAAAAAATCAATTTAATGATTTCCTAATCATCACACGGGATTAAATAAAACAAAGAGTCGCCACCATTCAATTTAGGTGTGAATGGACACCAAAATATTAAATAAGCACAAAAGGCAATTTTTAGGGCAAAATATCCCTCCTAAAAAAAACAACCAAAGATGGGTAAGGGGATTAAGTTATGAACAGGGGAAGGTGTTAGGCACCCCTATTCATCCACACAAGGTGGTTGCCAGGTATTTGTTCATGTTAAAATAAAGGAAAAAGCTTGCTATAAAAATCAGGAAAATCACAAAAAGAGGCAAAATTGTATGGTTTTTTTCATACGAATAGTCTGATTGATCCAGAACTTTCAAATATGATCATACCATTCCTAGGATTTCATGATCAAAACAAATTTGAGATAAAATCGAATAAAATCAATTTAAAGTGAAAAATCCAAAAATCTGGCTTTAAGTCAAATTCTAGAAATCTAGAAAAATATGATTTTTATAAAATATTTCAAAATTGAACTTGAATAGTCCAGGACATAGATAAAGCCCAAATTTCACATTAAATCTGAAAATCAAAACCAAAAATACCCACGTTGATGAAGAACACCAAAAGGGGAGAATTTAGACCGTAGGGTCTTATCTCAATAATGAAAAACAATTTAAAAAACATCTCATGAAACCCTAGAATTTATTTTCAGGCTTCTGGATTCAGATCTACCATATTGATCATGATAAATCCAAGATCCTAGCCTAAAATCACAAAAATCACGAAAACAGTGCTGTAGGTGCAAATATGTGAAAAATCCAAATTTTATCAAAAAGTGGGGATCTCATACTATAAACATCATAGATTCATGTTATTCATCCAGATATATCATAAAAAGCATTAAAACATGATCAGGATATTTAAAACAGCCTTATCTCACAAATTAGAGCACATGGGGATCTACCCTAGGGATCCACCTGGTCTCTTTTCCCTTATTTCTCTCTTCACGTTTTACGGCTAGAGAGACTCTTGAGGTACTTGGAGATAGGTTTGGTTACACAAACACAATCACAGGCCTTATTCTATGAAAAAAAGAAAAAAAACAGATATGGGGTTCTATTCTAGGGATCCACCTGTTCCCCTTCCCCTAGTTCTCTCTTCACGTTTTACGGCTAGAGAGACTCTTGAGGTACTTAGAGACAAGTTTAGGAATACAAAAACAGATATGGCCTTATTCTACAGCAATAGAGACGATCCTAGTACTTCTAGAATTGAAGACAGAAAATAAAAAGGGATAGGGGACTTACCTGGATTGAGCAGGCAGGCAGCAGGGATTCTTCTCTTGGAGTTCCTTGGAGTTCCTTGGAGTTCTTTGGACTTCAAAATTTCGTGGCCCTAAGCTAGAGGAGAGAGCCTCTATTTATAGGCAAGCACAGGGGCAAGGCTGGTCCAGAAGGATATATCATGATCCCCCAGATTAGGTAAAAAATATGGATAATGCCAATCCATGGCCAACAAGGATAAATAGGATAATTCGGATGAATAAATAAGAGAATTCGCTTATCCAAGAGAGATATTTGGGTGCAGATAAGGCTCAAAAATCAAAAAGGTAAAATTCGCACAAAGACCCCCGTGCCCGTATATATATTACGGTCGCGCCCTGCCCGTATTATTAATACGGGCACGCCGTGACCGTATATCAACTGCAGGTATGACCAGACCGTAAACAAAATACGGTCATGATCGGTTTGGCCAGATTTTATACTTTTTTGACCTGTTTCAAATCCCAATTAATATTTTCAATTATTTTCTCATTTTTAGTGCAATTTGGGGTGTCTACAAGGGCCCACAGAATCCCAACAACATTTGTAGAACAGCCCCTGGAACCCATTAGGTCTAGGGCTTTTTCTTAATCCCATTTGATTCACAGTTAACCATATCTCCTCATCAGTGATAGGATTCACTAGGCTCTCATTATCAGTTTCACTAATGATGGTAGGGAAGTTAGCTAATTCATTTTGATCATCATCCTGGCAGCTACCATGAAAGATATTTGAAAAATATTCCACAAAAGTTCTTTCAATGTCTTTTATTTCAGAAAATTCGTCACCATTTTCATCTTTTATTTGAATGATCCTATTTCTTTGTCTTCTAGCAATGGTAGAGACATGGAAGAATTTGGTATTGAGATCACCCTCTCTTATCCAACTTATCCTAGATTTTTGAGCCTAAAGGATTTCCTGCTACCTAAGGGTATGAAGGTATTCAGCTCTGATTTTCTGTTCAAGATTGTTTAGATTAGTACTCCGGTTGTATTCCATTTCTTTTTGAATTTCAGTTAAGTCTCTAAACAACTTTTCCACTTTAAGGTTCAAGTTCCCTATGTTTTTCCTACTTCGCATTTTGAGTTCAAAACCCAGTTTCTCAAATTTATCACTCAAAAAACAGAAGTTCCTATTCCTATCCTCTTTGTTCCACTCTTTTTCAATGATTTCTTTACAACCCCTTTCCTCCAACCAAAAAAATTCAAATCTAAAGGGTTTCTTTCTGGGATCTTTATTGGGTAAGAGATTGATGATAATAGGACTATGATCAGAGCCGAGGATGGGTTCCTCGCAGATAGATTGATTTGGGTACTTCCAATCAGGATTACAGAAGACATGATCAATTTTTTCCTTTATCTTGGCTAGACACCCCCCCCTCTTCTATTATCCCAAGTAAATTTTATACCTTTGGGGCATTGTTCCATGAGATTACAATCGTTAATCAAATCAATTAGAAGTTGATCTTTTTGTACCTTATGCCGATTTCCACCTTGCTTGTCTTTGTCACGTAGGACCACGTTGAAATCACCAAGCAGCATCCATGGTCCCTCCATACTGGCCGCTATGGCTCTGATTTGCGTTCACTAGTCTCTCTAAACATTGATAGTGTGGCTTGCATGGACGAAGGTAATCGCCATTTCTCTGCTCGTGTTTTGGTTCAAAACCATGTGAACCATCCAACTTTCCTGCAAAATAATTCTTAATGAAAGTGCGTCAATCCAAAGTAACCAAAAACCACCTGATAACCCTTGAGAGGCTATCCAAAAAAAGTTGTTGAAGCCAAGGCTTCTGATTTTTTGTTTAGAATTAATTCCAGAATCCATTGTCTCTGATAACATTAACAAAAATGGCTTATGGCTTCTGATTAAGAAGCGAAGATATCTCTTCGTAGAGGGATGCCCAATTGCTCTACAAAACCATTCCAAGAAAATCATGGTGGGTGGTGGGGGTTGGAGGAAGAACCCTCAAGGTGAGAGAGATCAGAAATAACAATACCACTACACTGAGCTGGGTTTTTCCTTGAATTGTTGTTGTAAGCACCTTATTTTTGCGCCCCTGGAAGTGCTGAAAATGAAAACCCTAGCGGAAAAGTCAAACCCTGAGGGGTCGAAATTTGACCTTTTGATCAAATGATAATTGGCCGCCTTGCTCTATCTCAGTGGATAGGGAATCCCGAGACGAGTCCAACGCAACTGAGTTTGCCGGAATCGGAGTCCGGATGAAGGTTCTGTGGGACAGTCAAACTTGAGGGAGAGCCGAAAGTTGATTTTTCCTTGAAACCCGTGCCAAGTGTTTAGCCCTATGTCATTGAATAGAGGGCTCCGATACGAGTCTAACGCAATTGAGTTTGCTCAAATCGGAGTTCGGATGGAGGATATATGAGCTATCAAAGTTTCCGCGCAGAAAAGCCAGAAACTGCACACGTGGCGCAGCAACTGCCCACGTGGCAGCCAACGCAGCAAAATATCTCGGGGACTAAATCTTAATATCCAAAATTCGTACGGGGCAATCCGTAGATATCCAAAAGTGTCAAATCAGTCAAATCGGTTGAATCGGTCAAGTCGAGGGGCATATCTGTAATTTTTTGATTTGTATTCGGTCACATATACCGGATACACATAGATTTGTGTATATCCGGACCCCAAGGCCGGATACAAGAAGATTTTCGCGCGAGATTCGCGCCGATCGCCCAACAAATTCGCGGCGGCATTTAATTTTCAAATGATTATGTTTTGTATGCGGCATTGAAGACCGGATACGAAGGAGTACCTGTGTATCCGGCCTTCAAGGCCGGATAAGGACAAGCCTTAGTGTATCCGACCTAAGTTGCCGGATACATTAAGTTGTCTATAAATAGAGAACAGCAGCTCATTTCCGCTTGGTTTCCACCCCTTCTCCCCCTTGGCCACTGCTCCGAAATCCCTCCTTCTTGCCCCTCTTAGGCTCCTCAAACCCTTCAACATCATCTCAAGGCCCTCCTACTCCTTCCTTCCATCTTCTTCTCCATCTTGACCCCACCAAGAAGGAGACTCACTGCTGTTGGTGGTGCCAAGGGAGGCTCTAGCTCCTGTTCTTGCTTCAAGGAGAAGTCCACACACTTCAAAGGGGTTTCAAAACCCCAAGGTATTGTTCCTTGACATGTTATATTATGCATATATGAAAATGAGAATGTTTGAGCATATATAAATGTGTTATCATGTCTCCATTTCATGTATACGGTGAGGGTGTTGAAAGAGTAGGAGACTACTCTACAGGTCCTCGATCTACAGCAATTATGATCTTAACAATGCGAAAACATACGCACAGAATTTATACGAGGAAACCTAAATCCAGATCCAGGAAAAACCTCGAGTCTATATGAGGCGACTAACCCTTAGAATCTCCACTATTGAATGAAAAGCAATTACAAAGGAAAACACACTTAACCTTTACAATTGAACTCACTCAACAGCAATCCACAGTTCGAATCCACGAACTGTAGTACAACTTGAATCCACAAGCTGCAATTCACGATCAATCCAGATCCACAGCTCGAATCCACGAACTGCAACACAACTTGAATCCACAAGCTGCAATTCACGATCAATCCAGATCCACAGCTCGAATCCACGAACTGCAACACAACTTGAATCCACAAGCTGCAATTCACGATCAATCCAGATCATGACAATCACCTCAGAGTCCACTGAGATGTTCCAATGCAATAGGAATCCACCTATGCATCCAACAAGCTCGATCACCAATCCAGGAGATCATACGATCAAGTGAAGTTCCGAAATGAAGAAGAATCCTCAAACTTCAATTCCAGGAGATCTCTCTCAGATCTCCCCCTCACTCGATCACCGACTCTCTAAAGATGAATTGACTGAATCTCGAACACCTCAAGATCCAAATCGAATTGATCAAAAGAAAAAGTCATTTCTAAACAAATACAACTCGTCTATTTAAAGAAGAAAAACTCAGATCGCATCGAGCGCTGGTGGCGTCACGTTGCGATCGGGGTAGATGGCTGGAAGCGAACTCAAGTCCCGCTCAAATCCAAATAAACTCAGTTAAGGGCGCGCTGCCAGCGGGCTGCTAGCGGGAGGGAACGCGGCATGTGCACAGCTGATTTTTAGATTCTTCAATCTTGCTCTGCGCTACCAGCGGCGTGTCGGCGTCGCCTTATGACGCAGGTGCGCGTACTTTACTTTCAAAGCACTATTTCACTTATGCGCTGCCAGCGGAGTGGTAGCGGCGTTGTTCCTCGCAAGTGCCTTTACGAAATGTTCTTTATTTAGAAAACCTTGCATTTCCTTGAGCTACCAACGGCGTGGTAGCTGTGTGGCAGCATTACCTTCCTCTTTATTAAATTCACAGAACTTATATTTTGATTCTGCACATCTTGAAGATTATTAGAAGATATAATTTGTCAAACATTTGCCATATAAGGAGTGTGAGTTTTCACACTTACAATCTCCCCCTTAGCAAATGCCTGACAACAAACTTAAAACAGTGCTTAATATCAAATTCAGATATTGATTTCCATTTAAGCATTCAAATCACAATGATAAGGGAGAACTCAGAATTTCATTCATTTCAAAAAAAATATACATTGTTCAGTATATATATACATTCACTCCCCCTTAAACCATCTTCCAGAAAACTGAAAAAAAAAACAACAGAACAAACAAAACTAAAAAGGTCATCAAACAGCAGCAGCATCATCAAAATGACTCCCCCTTTCTGGAAGGAGGTTTCGGATCCCAAGTTCTGGAATAATGCCGGTACGCATCTTGGGACCAGGAGTGCAGCCAACACAACTTGTGATCCATCTCCAACTGAGTTCTTCGAATGCTACTCAGAAAATGATCAGCTTCATTTTGCATGCGTTGCTGAGCAGCAACATCCCTTTACACCTCGCCACATGCAAAATCTACATCCTTTGCAAGCTTATCCAGCTTCTCTTGGGTCTCTGATTTGAACATGCTCATCATGAGCATGTGAGCCCTTACCTCAGAATTGAAAGCCTACTGGGAGGCTTGCATGGAATTCAACTTGTCCAGGATTGCCATAGCATCAGAACTGGACAAGGAGGATTGAGAAGAAGAAGGCTCCGAAGAAGCCAACCGAAAATGATTTGCTCTTTTGCTTCTGGTAAGGGTTGAGGCATCAATGGGAGGTTTGGGATGAAGGATCAATTCAACAGGATCAGGTAGGATCCCCTGGTGAATGCACAAGTAAGTGATGAAAATCCCAAAGGGAAGAGCAGCAGTCTTGGATTTTAAATTCCGAGACTGAAGGATCTGATTGAAGATGATGGAAGGGAGACAGACACTGTCTCTGTTCCAGAGAGCATGAAGGAGTCTTGCTCGAGAGTGAGAAATCTCAGAATGATGATCTGAGGGAACAAGAGAAGCACAAATGAACAGATTCAAGATCCTGAGAAGATCTTGGAGAGAGCCATGAGGAAGATAGTTGGGCTTATTTTTGATGGAGGTGGGAGCACCCTGAACAATAAGAGAAGAAATTATTGACTCCATGGGAGGATCAGAGTGAGAGGCTAGAAAGTCAAAAGAAGGAGATTCAACAATGGGCAGTTCCAGAAGAGAGGAGATAAGATCTTTCGAGAAGTCGAAAGAGATTCCCCGGACATAGGCTTTGACGAAGCCTTGATTTGCAAGATGAAGATGGTGAAGGTTTGAATAGAACTCTCGAACCAGGTCTTGATAAGCAAAACCACTTATCAAAGCAAATTTCTTCCATCCATTGTCCGAAAACAAGGAGAAGAGCGGAGAGTCAGAAAAGGAGTCAAGCTTAATGGCCCTTTCCAAGAGGAGTGGCCTGTGCTTGAAGAATTCATTATAATCAGACAAACCATTTCCAATGAATGCTTCAGATGAAGGTGAAGGGGATGGGGGTCTCACCGGTGGAGAAGAGACAACCGGAGAGGTTCTCACTGGTGGAGAAGAGGTGGAAGGAGAATCAGTCCTAGACTTTTTCTTGGGAGGCATGATGAAAATACAGGAGAAAAAAAATAGAAGAGAGAGAAGAACACAAGCAAAGCATGACAAAGCCCTAATGGCAGAACAATCTATCAAACCCTAACTTAGAAGAACGAGAGAAGAACACTGTAATAGGAAGAAGAAAATGAAGAAGCAAGATGAAGACAGTAAAAATTTTTTTACCTGAACAGTGGACAAGGTGAAGGAAGGTAAGAACGAAGGCAACGAATGACCACGACGCGAGGAGCGAGGAGAACCGCAGACAAGAAAAAAAACAGAGGTAAAAAGTGAAACAGATTTCACCTTTTTATAGACAAAAAGAACTCGCTGCCAGCGTGTATCCAGCGACACTTAACAGGGCAGGTGCCAAAGCATGAAAGAAGGGAGAAGGCTACCAGCACACTTCTAGCGACGTAGAAGGTGCACATGCACAATCAAGAAAAAATACAATCACAAGGCAAAAATTTATAAAAAGAGTTTGAACTATTCTTCATGAAAAATTCATACATGTAAACACAAATCTAAGATTTTAACTGAACTAAAAATCATCCAGATAATCAACTTTTATTCAATCCAAGAAGTAATTATCACAAAACTGATCTTGAAGAACCTATCAAGGTTAATTCAGATGTGATACATTTCATATCTATGGCCAAAATTTCCTTCATGGTTTCTCATACTATACATTTTCTTCAAGATATTGAGCACACATGCATATTAATGAATCAATGCTTGTGTAGTGTGTGAAATACATTTTTGACTTTTACACTTTATACATATGGAAGGCTATTTTAGTGTAATCATATTTGGAAAGTATAGACATACCCCAAACTTCATTTTGGTAGCTTTCGCACATCAGAGATAGGTAGCCTTTTCTGATATCGTTTTCTTTTCTTTTTGTAGAAGGCATTGACCCTTAAAAAACCTGAGTTTACAGTTCATTCCAAGAATATACCTTCTTTCTCTTTTTCTTTTTGAGAATTACAGTGGCTTTCACTCTAATCTCTATGGCAGCCATTTCCAAAACTTTTCTTTTCATAAAGGTGATAACCTATAGATCCCAAGCTTCAACACACAATAAACTTCAATACACAAAGGTGTTTAAGACAAAATTGATAATTGAGTACAAGACATTTCTGTCAATATGCATAGACTCAAGCTTCCTGAATTAAGATTTTAGTATCAAGAACACATAAATTCATTTTGAACAGACATGTAAATCATTTTACATCTAAAGTAACTCAAAACAGAACCTGATTTTCAGTTTTGAGAGCATACTCCTAGGGATTTCCTAAGAGTTTCAAATCTGTTCTAATCTAAAGGTTTAGTAAAAATATCAGCCAACTGTTTTTCAGTAGATATATATTCAATCATAACAGTTTTGTCTTCAATTAACTCTCTTATAAAGTGATGCCTGATGTCTATATGTTTAGTCCTTGAGTGTTGAACAGGATTTTTGGAAATATTTATGGTACTTTGATTGTCACAGAAGAGAATCATTTGATCCTGATATAAACCATAATCAGATAGCATTTGTTTCATCCAAATTAGTTGAGTACAACTGCTTCCTGCAGCCATGTACTCTGCTTCAGCTGTACTCAGTGAAACTGAGTTTTGTTTTTTGCTTAACCAAGCAATGAGGTTATTACCCATATAAAAGCAACCACCAGAGGTGCTTTTTCTATCATCCATACACCCAGCCCAATCAGCATCAGTGTATCCAGTAAGATATGGGTTTGTTTCTTTGGAGAACCAAATTCCCAGATCAACAGTTCCATTTACATACTTTATAATCCTTTTCACAGCTGTAGACACCGCAAATTGCACTGCCAAATGAGAAAATAATAAAAACATGTAATTAGAGCTTAAAACAGGTCAAAAAGGCCTAAAAATAGAATGAACAGGCTTTGCCCGTATTGACTTCACGGGCCGATCTTGCCCGCAAAATATCTACGGCCAGCCGCGCCCGTAGTATCTATACGGTCCCCGTTGGACCGTAGTGTATTTACGGGCATTAAAGACACGTGCGAGTTTTGTCATCCTCTCGATTTCCGAGCTTTATTTGAAGTCCAATATATCTTTAAACGAGCGGATTATGTCTTTTATTCGCTGAAGTCACCTTGGATGGCTATGGATGGGCATCATCTCTGTATTTCACTCTATCCTGAGGATCAGGCTATATCCTTCTGGACCAGCCTTGCCCCTGGGTGTGACTATAAATAGAGGCTCATTCCTCTAGCTTAGGGCCACGAAATTTTGAGTCCAAGGAATTCTAAGAAGCTCCAAGAGAAGAACTCCTGCTGCCTGCTTGCTCAATCCAGGTAAGTCCCTTATCCCTTTTTTATTTTCTGTCTTCAATTCTAGAAGTAATAGGATCATCTCTATTGCTGTAGAATAAGGCCATATCTGTTTGTGTATTCCTAAACTTGTCTCTAAGTACCTCAAGGGTCTCTCTAGCCGTAAAACGTGAAGAGAGAACTAGGGGAAAAGAGAACAGGTGGATCCGTAGGGTAGACCCCATGTGCTCTAATTTGTGAGATGTGGCTGTTTTAAATATCCTGATCATGTTTTAATGCTTTTTATGATATATTTGAATGAATAACATGAATCTATGATGTTTATAGCATGAGATCCCCACTTTTTGCCAAAATTTGGATTTTCCACACTTTTGCACCTACAGCACTGTTTTCGTGATTTTTGTGGTTTTAGGCTAGGATCTTGGATTTATCATGATCAATATGGTAGATCTGAATCCAAAAGCCTAAAAGTAAATTCTAGGGTTTCATGATATGGTTTTTGAATCGTTTCTCCTTTTTGAGAGAAGACCCTACGGTCTAAATTCTCCCCTTTTGGTGTTTTTCATCAATGTGGGTATTTTTGGTTTTGATTTTCAGATTTAACGTGAAATTTGGGCTTTATCTATGTCCTAGACTGTTCAAGTTCAATTTTGAAATATTTTATAAAAATCATATTTTTCTAGATTTCTAGAATTTTGACTTGAAGCCAGATTTTTGGATTTTTCACTTTAAATTGATTTTATTTGATTTTATCTCAATTTTATTTTGATCATGAAACCCTAGGAATGGTATGATCATGTTTGAAAGTTCTGGATCAATCAGACTATTCATATGAAAAAACCATACAATTTTTGTCTTTTTTGTGATTTTCGTGATTTTTATAGCAAGCTTTTTCCTTTATTTTGACATGAACAAATACCTGGTAACCACTTTATGTGGATGAATAGGGGTGCCTAACACCTTCCCCTGTTCATAACTTAATCCCCTTACCCATCTCTGGTTGTTTTTCTTAGGAGGGATATTTTGCCCTAAAATTTGCCTTTTGTGCTTATTTAATATTTTGGTGTCCATTCACACCTAGATTGAATGGTGGCGACTCTTTGTTTAATATAATCCCGTGTGATGATTGAGGAAATCATGTAGATTGATTTTTTTCCCATGTCTCACAACTGGCGACTCTGCTGGGGACTTGTGGATTTAAGCCTTTAGGTGTTTTAGTTCATGTTTTTGATTTTTTTTATTTGCTTGCTATTTATGGTCTTAAGCATGTTGAATATGTTTTAAATCTGAATTATTGCTTAAGAATTCATGGGGGTAGAAACATGCTTAATTTTGATTTATAGGATCGTTTCTACAAACATGCGTAGGGGAGGTCCGTTTTGCTGAAATATGCTTATTTTTTGCTATATTTTTATGATAGCATGTTAATTTTCAGCATGATCTCCATGATGATTTTTGGGTGTATAACATGATCATATGTTTGCATGATAGATGATTTTTTTTATGAGCATGTTTTGAGTGTTATAGGATTGCTTTATTTACTTGTTTATTTTAAATATGCTTTCCTATTATGCCTTGGTTTGTTTATGCATGGCTGCGAAAAGAGTGGCAAGGGTTTGGGACGTTGTGAATATGACCTATTTTTACAATGCACTGTGCACCTTTTATTTTTTTACACGGCCTACCCTTAACCTATAGGAAGTTGAACCCGAATGTGTGTAGCTTGGTGCAACGAGGTCGATACTTCGGAAAGCGAAAGTGAAAACATTCACCTTAGAACTTTGAGCTAATGATGTGATGATAATGTGGATCTGGGATTCTGGTCATCACTAGGCTTGAGTGCTAAGTTGCCACTAAGCCAAAACCCAAAACCCCTACGCTTGAAGGTGGAGTTACACGTTTTTGGCTAAATTACACAATTACGTGGGAATATGGGGTTTGTATGATTGTGGGAAGGCCGTATGCATGGCTTACAAACCAGGGCATAATGCGGATGCTATATTCAAGGTAAACAAGGTAACAAGGTAATCCTATTGTTTTGCATTATTTTCATGTCATAGGAGTGTCATGGTACCCATGGGTTTGGGATAAAATTGGTCCCAAAATATGCATATGTTCTAAAAGTTGGTGCAGCCCATAGGAAGAGTTTCTAACTCTGTTTAGAATCAATCATACCCTATGAACACACAAGAGGCAACAAAAGGGTATCAAATTCTTGAGTATGATGTCAATTTGGAAGGTACATGTGCCCTCCCAAGCATGTGTTTTAGCAAAAAGGCCAAAGTCCACTTTGGGATAGTTTAGAAGCTCTGCAATGGGTGAACCGTACGTTTGGATGAGCAATTAAAGTGATTAAACCACTAAAAACTGGAAAAATATAACAGGGTTCCGTAAAACCGTATTTAGTACACGGGCTGGGCTTGCCCGTATTAGTTATACGGGCTAGGCTCGCCCGTGTTTTGCATACGGTCACGGCAGGCTCGTAATTTAAATACGGGCAGGGCTGGACCGTACTGTGTATACGGTTTTCTCGGAATAATCAACTTTAATCAGTTTTTCCCACTAAAATATTCTTTTAACCTTTAAATAACGATAAAGGGAAACAAGTTTGAATAAAATGCTTCAAAAAAAAAAAAAACAAACAAACAAAATAATTAAAAGAAAAAAAAATGTGAGAGAAAGGTTCCTTGGGCTTCTGAAAGCCTTTGAATTTCAGACTTTTTCAAAACTCTTGGGCCTCTGAAAGCCTTTGAATTTCAGATTTTTCAAAAAAATCCTGGGCCTCTGAAAGCCTTTGAATTTCAGATTTTTCAAAAAAATCTTGGGCCTCTGAAAGCCTTTGAATTTCAGACTTTTTCTCAAAAAACCATGGGCCTCTGAAAGCCTTTGAATTTCAGACTTTTTCTCAAAAAAAAAAAAAACTCCTGGCCTTTGAAAGCCTTTGAATTTCAGATCTTTTGGGCCTCTGAAAGCCTTTGAATTTCAGATCTTTTGGGCCTCTGAAAGCCTTTGAATTTCAGACCTTTTTCTTTTGGGCCTCTGAAAGCCTTTGAATTTCAGATCTTTTGGGCCTCTGAAAGCCTTTGAATTTCAGACCTTTTTCTTTTGGGCCTCTGAAAGCCTTTGAATTTCAGAACTTTTGGGCCTCTGAAAGCCTTTGAATTTCAGATCTTTTGGGCCTCTGAAAGCCTTTGAATTTCAGACCTTTTTCTTTTGGGCCTCTGAAAGCCTTTGAATTTCAGAACTTTTGGGCCTCTGAAAGCCTTTGAATTTCAGATCTTTTGGGCCTCTGAAAGCCTTTGAATTTCAGACCTTTTTCTTTTGGGCCTCTGAAAGCCTTTGAATTTCAGACCTTTTCCTTTTGGGCCTCTGAAAGCCTTTGAATTTCAGACTTTCATCAAAACATCCATGGGCCTCTGAAAGCCTTTGAATTTCAGACTTTCATCAAAAATTCCGGGCCTCTGAAAGCCTCTGAATTTCAGACCTTTTCCAAAAACATCCCTGGGCCTCTGAAAGCCTTTGAATTTCAGACCTTTTTCTCAAAAAACCCCGGGCCTCTGAAAGCCTTTGAATTTCAGACCTTTCTCTCTTTTGTGGGACCTGTTGGAAGCCCTAGAATATTCCAACAATTCAATTCAAAATAAAAAAAAAAGAAGCAAATAAAGAAAAAAAAAAATCCAAACTCGTGTTCACCCAGCTTGCACATAGGCATACCTAGACATGTGAATGAGATTAAATTGGCACTGATATTTTTCCTTTATCTTTTCACCAGGTACTAATACACTCACAATCATAGCTCCTGTAACCAGATCAAGAGCTCGAGCCATGAATCCCATTGAAGATGAAGTTGACGCTCCTCATCCAGATGTTGTTCTACTCCAAGAACAAGTGGCAGGACTAGCCCGAATGCTAGAGAACATACTGTCAGTACAGGCCCAACAAGTGCAAACCCAACAAATGCAGGCCCAGAACCAGGCATCCACATCCAACCCTGCACCTCCACCCCAAGTCAACGTTCCACCTCCAGTGCAACCAACTCCTGAACCCGTCTATGAACCCACCCCTGAACCTATACTGACCAGGGATGAGACAGCTGAATCAAACAGGGCTAAGGAAAAGGAAAGGATAAGGGAAGAGGTTGAAAGAAAGTTCATGCATAAGTTAGAAATGATCCAAGATGAACTAAGGGAAGTCAAAGGGGTAAACAACTTTGGAGGCACCAATTTTGAAGACCTGTGCCTATACCCCAATGTTAACCTGCCGGCCAAGTTTAAATGCCCAGACTTGGACAAGTATGATGGCACTGGGTGCCCTATGAGCCACCTAAAGTTATACTGTGGTGCCCTATGCCAGTTTGGGCAAGATGAAGGTGTTCTAATCCAACTTTTCCAAAGGAGCCTGACTGGAACCGCATTAAGATGGTTTGCTACTCTAGACCATGGAAAGATCAAAAGATGGAAGGACCTAGCTGATGCATTCCTAACTCAATACCGGTTCAATTCAGAGATCATGCCAGATAGGTATGACGTCATGAGAATGAGCAAAGGAAGAGAAGAGACTGTAAGGCAATATGCCAAGAGATGGAGGGAGACGGCCTCCCAGGTCAGGCTACCCATGCTAGAACAGGAAATGATTTCTACTTTCATAAGCACTTTGGGTCAACCATTCTATAGCCACTTGGTGGGTCAGACCACCACTAATTTTGCAGCGTTGGTTCAGGTGGCTGACCGAATTGAGGATGGAATAAGGTCAGGTAAGATAATTGACCACTCTGCCATGGTTAGCCAGCAGGACCCCAACCTAAAGAAAGGAAGCGGGACAAAAAAGAATGGGAACAAGAAGGAGGGTGAGGTAAACATGGTACAGCCACCATCTGGCCCTAATAAGCCCATACAAATCAACGTACCCGCTCATTTTCCTACTCCATCTCCACCTACCCAGGCCCCTATGAGGGTCAATGTTCCAGCAGCACCTTCAGACCAAAAAAGGGTTTTTACCAAAGAGGAAAAGGATGCCTATTTTGCAGCAAGGAGAAATAGGGTTTTCACCCCTATTCCTATGACTCCTTCTCAGTTGCTGCCCACTTTATTGCAAGGAGGGTATATCACCTTAAGAGAACCTAATCCGAATGCATCTAAGGGGAGAAATTTTGACCCCTCCACCACTTGCGATTACCATATGGGTGCACCTGGGCACCCTACAGACAAGTGCTGGCCTTTGAAACATGCCATTCAGGATTTACTAGACCAGAATACCCTGTCTTTCAATACAGGGGCTTCCAATCCTCCAAGAACCGATATTGGACAAAACCCACTGCCCCAGCATCACGGGGCAAGCCCATCTAATGTCATAGGAGTCATCTCTTCTGACAAAATAACCTTTGACCCATCTCAATTAATTGCTCCCATAGGGACAACGGTCAAAGTATATTTTGACAGGAGAAGTGAAGGCAAAGAAATAAATATGATTTCAAAGGAGAATGATGGTGCTGCAAAGAACATTAGCTCATCTTTGGACCGGGTCTCATCCCTCATGGCCCAGATGAACATTGCCAACCCACCTTTGGTCGTTAATTATAATCCATCCACTTTTACTCCGCCCATTCAGTCTAAGCCACCATTGGTCATAAATTGTGACCCCCTTAGTGCATCAGTCACTTCTGCAAACCCACAACCAAAACAACTTCCTCCATTGGTTGTTAATGTTCCCATTACTCAGACTTCCATTGCCAATTCCAAACTTCCTCCATTGGTGGTAAACGTCCCTAAGCCTTCCTACATTGAATCGGTTGTACCATGGAACTATAGTGAAGCATTTACCACTACATGCCCTGCAGTTGAAAGCAAGGAAGAAGTAAATCTCATGATGAGGTCAGGAAAGTGTGTAGGGGTGGAAGAAAAACAGAAAGAAACAGAGAAGGATAAAGAAGAAGAAAGAAATAAAGGCAAGGCCAAAGTAGGGGAAGAGGCCCTTCAGGTAACTAACAGTGAGGCTGCTGACCTCATTAAGGTAATAAAAAAGAGTGAGTTCAATGTTATTGAACAGTTGAACAAAGTCCCTGCCCAGATCTCAATACTGGGCCTATTGTTAAATTCAGAAAAACATAGGGACTCCTTGTTAAGGATACTTTAGGGGGCCCATGTGCCTAAAAACATTGAACCAGACCAACTAGGCCGGATGGTTGGGCAAATATTATCTCATAATGTTATAACCTTTTCTGAGACTGAAATCAGCCCAGCAGGGTACCATCATGTTGACCCATTGCATATTGCTGTGCTCAGTAAGGGTTGCATGATAGCCCGGGTCTTGATTGATAATGGGTCAGCCCTCAATGTCTGCCCATTAGTAACCTTTGTTAAGCTCAATCTGGAGCGAAACAAAATAAAGCAAAACGGAAGAATTATAAGAGCATTTGACAGCTCTAAAACACACTCCCTAGGGGAGGTTGAACTGCCGGTCACAATTGGACCGTATATTTTTAACATCACATTTGAAGTGATGGATATACCTGCAGCCTTCAACCTACTCCTAGGAAGGCCGTGGATTCATACAGCTAGGGCCATACCATCTACCCTCCACCAAAGAGTCAAGTACATTAGAGGGCAAAAGGTGATTACCGTCCTGGCCGAAAATTTGGTTCCCCTCATGTGGTCCCCTGATGTACCCTGCATTAACACGGAAATGACAGCAGATAAAATGGCGTTTCACTCTTTTCAATTTGAAGCTGTGAATTATATACCTGGGGGGTATCAGCAAAAAGAAGGAAAATTGACCTGTGCTGAAAAAATGGTCAAAAATGTATTAGAAAAGTACCATTTTCACCCTGGAAAAGGTCTGGGGATTAACCTACAAGGAAGGATAGAACCAGTTCAGGTTAAGAAGATGGTTCACAGAGCAGGATTGGGGTCCAAGCCAAGGAAATGGAAAAGTCAGGGGCAGATAGAAGCTATGAAATTCCCACACATCAGGGAAACTTTTCCTAAGCTGTCTCACCTGATTCAGCTGTCTCCTCCTGAGGATCAATCTAAGCCTCCATACTACAATGTCAACCCATTCCAGAAACCCAAACCCTCCACAATACAACCATGTGTTCCACCTCCTCAGGCATCTGGTGGGCCTGGGTCACAGACAGAACAAAAGCAGGATTTTTCTGAGGACATAGGGGCATTCTTCGCCATGACAGAAGGCAAGCAAGAAAAAGTAGCAGAGGAGCTACCTTTTATTGATTGGGCTGCATTAGAAGTTCCATCTGAAACTGGCCCTACCGAAGAAACAGGCAATGCAACTCACCCAGTACTGGTGATCTCAGATGCAGATCCTGAACTTGAGGAGCAGGCTTGTATCCCTGCCCCAGATTCTTTCATTCTGAATAATTGGGAGGAAACTCCCCTTACTTTTGAAGCCGCGTTTGTTTGGCAAACAGACATGGCTTCCAAAAAAAAACTCCATTAGTGGAATGCCCTTTTCCTGAAGGTTTTAATGAGCCTTCGTCTTCAGGGAAAGATTTTGTAGAAGGCTCTCAAAAAACACAAAAAGATTTTTCAGTTTTTTTTAGAAAAGATAAAGTTTTCAAAAAGGTCCAAACCATTTATGAACCATATAAGCAAACGGAATTGGATCAGGATGAGTATGACTTCGACCTTGAGCTCGACTTTGACCTAATGGGGGTTGAAGAAGAGACCGAGGACGAAGAAGACGACGTTCCAAAAGAAATCACATATCAATTAGAGCGTCATGAAAAGGGGGTCCAACCCAATATTGAAGAGACCATATCTATCAACCTAGGGACCGAAGATGACCCAAAAATAGTGAAGATTGGGGTATGTCTATCTGAGATACAGCGGGATGAAATGATACGATTTTTGGCTGATTATGAAGATGTGTTTGCATGGTCGTATCGGGATATGCCGGGGTTAGACACAGATATGGTGGTGCACAGGCTACCCATTCTACCAGACTCTAAGCCAGTTAAGCAGAAACTGAGAAGGTTAAAACCTGAGTGGACATTGAAGGTTAAAGATGAAGTGGTTAAGCAATTCCAAGCTGGATTCTTAGCAGTGTCCACATACCCCGAATGGCTTGCAAATATAGTGCCAGTACCAAAGAAGGATGGAAAGGTCAGAATGTGCGTAGATTATAGAGATTTGAATAAGGCAAGTCCAAAGGATGATTTTCCACTTCCACACATAGACATCTTGGTGGATAACACCGCTGTACATAGTCTATTTTCATTCATGGATGGGTTTTCTGGGTATAATCAGATTAAGATGGCTAAGGAAGACCAAGAGAAGACAGCCTTTATCACCCCTTGGGGTACCTTCCATTACACTGTCATGCCATTTGGACTTAAGAATGCTGGGGCAACCTACCAGAGGGCCATGACAGCCTTATTCCATGATATGATCCATAAGGAGATGGAGGTTTATGTGGATGATATGATAGCCAAATCATGTGAGGAAGAAGACCACTTGATCAACTTGAAGAAGGTATTTGACCGGCTTAGGAAATACAGTCTAAGGCTTAACCCTGCTAAGTGTGTCTTTGAGGCTACATCAGGAAAATTATTGGGTTTTATAGTAAGCAGAAGGGGAATTGAGATTGACCCAGCTAAAGCTAAAGCCATCATTGAAATGCCATCACCTAGAACCGAGAGGGAAGTTCGGGGTTTTCTTGGGAGGATTCAGTACATAAGCCGGTTCATAGCACAGCTCACCGCTATCTGTGAACCAATTTTCAAACTTCTAAGAAAGAATAACCCGACAGTCTGGAATGATGAGTGCCAAGAAGCCTTTGACACAATAAAGGAATATTTATTAAACCCACCTGTGCTAGTACCACCAACTCCAGGAAGGCCACTAATCCTATACTTGTCTGTTTTGGAGACATCAATGGGGTGTGTCTTAGGACAGCATGACGATACAGGCAGAAAGGAGAGGGCGATTTACTACCTGAGTAAGAAATTTACAGAATATGAAGCAAAGTATTCCCCTTTGGAAAAGACTTGTTGTGCTTTAGTATGGGCAACTCAGAGACTAAGGCACTATTTCCTTAGTCATTCCACCTTATTGATATCCCGCATGGACCCTTTGAAGTATCTATTTGAGAAACCAGCTTTAACTGGCAGAACAGCAAAGTGGCAGTTGTTGCTCTCTGAATTTGACCTCACCTATATCACACAAAAGGCCATTAAGGGTCAAGCCATTGCAGATCACTTGGCTGCACACCCTTTACCAGAATACCAACCCTTAAAGACCAACTTCCCTGATGAGGCAATCCTGTTTGCTGAAGAGGAAGAAGGTGAAAGCTCATGGCAAATGTTTTTTGATGGGGCCGCCAATATGAATGGAAATGGAATAGGGGCTGTATTGATCAAGCCAGATGGGGCACATATCCCAATCGCAGTGAAGTTAAGGTTCCAATGCACGAACAATATAGCAGAGTATGAAGCATGCATAATTGGGTTACAAGCAGCCTTAGACCATGAAGTAGAGGAACTTGACGTATATGGGGATTCGAGTCTTATCATCTTCCAAACAACTGGTGAATGGAAAACCAAGGATCACAAATTGATCCCCTATCACCAGTATTTGGAAGAAATAAGCACCAAGTTTATTCGAATTTCCTTCAATTATATGCCAAGGGCCAAAAACCAGTTTGCAGATGCTCTGGCAACATTGGCTTCAATGGTCAGTATGCCAGAAGGGGTTGATATTAGACCATTAGAAATTGAAGTCAGAGATGAACCAGCTTACTGCCTTGTTCTAGAAGAAACCCCAGAAGAAGAAGTGCCATGGTTTCAAGACATTAAGAATTTCCTAAAGGATCGAACTTTACCAGAAAATGTCACCTCTACAGAGAAAAGAACAATACAGAGGCTGGCAGGACAGTTCTTACTAAGTGGTGGGCAGTTGTACAAAAGATCACACAATGATATACTACTTAGATGTGTTGCAAAAACTGAGTCAGAAAGGATAGTTGAAACCGTACATGGAGGAGTGTGTGGACCCCATATGAATGGGCATATGCTTGCCAAGAAGATTCTGCGATTGGGATATTACTGGTCGACTATGGAGCATGACTGCTATATGCACGTTAAAAGGTGTCATTTATGCCAAGTGTACGCAGATAACAAGAATGCACCCCCAAGTGAATTACACAGTATGACATCTCCGTGGCCTTTTTCTATGTGGGGTATAGATGTCATTGGAATGATCTCTCCAAAGGCATCAAATGGACACAGGTTTATACTTGTAGCAATCGATTATTTTACCAAGTGGGTAGAAGCGGCTTCTTATGCAAACATTACGAGTAGCCATGTTCTTAAGTTTTTGAAGCACAACATCATTTGCCGCTATGGTTTGCCAAGTGCCATAGTAACAGACAATGCTTCAAACCTTAAGAACAAAGACATGAGGAAGATGTGTGAACAATTTCAGATTACCCACCACAAGTCAGCGCCTTACAGACCAAAGATGAATGGGGCAGTGGAGGCAGCAAATAAGAATATAAAGAAGATTATTCAGAAAATGGTAGTGAGTTTCAAAGATTGGCATGAAATGCTACCACTTGCTCTACATGCTTACAGAACCTCAATCCGGACTTCTACAGGGGCAACTCCATACTCTTTAGTTTATGGAATGGAAGCAGTTTTACCAGTGGAAGTGGAAATACCTTCACTAAGAGTGCTAATGGAAGCAGAATTAGAAGAAGCTGAATGGATACAGTCTAGACATGATCAACTCAATTTAATTGAAGAAAAGCGTTTGAAGGCACTTAGTCATGGCCAATTATATCGAAAGAGGATGGCTAGGGCTTACAATAAAAAGGTGAAGCCCAGAACTTTCCAAGAAGGAAATTTGGTATTAAAGAAGATTTTACCCTTTTTGGAAGATCCTCGCGGAAAGTTTAAACCAAATTGGGAAGGACCTTATGTGGTCAAGAAGGTCCTATCAGGGGGTGCTCTCATCTTAACAGAAATGGATGGGAAGGATTTTCCTGAGCCAATTAACTCTGATGCAGTAAAGAGATATTTTCCATGAATGAATATTACTAGGAAAGGATCTGAGGCCATTGTTCTTTATATCCCAAAATTTGAATCCCTAGTCAAACCAATTTGAGCCTGTTCGTATTTTTTGTTAAACCCAAACTGGACTTACAGCCTTATACTGGGGCAAGGCCAATAAGGGCAAGGCCAATAGGGGCAAAAAAAAAAAAAAATATATATATATATATATATATAGGGGCAAATAAATGCCAAATACAAAAGAAGGGGAATGGGATTGAATCCACCATGACTGTAAGTCCAGTGGACCCATTTTCACACTTAGAAAATTTTGAGCCTTTAATACCTTTTCTTTCATAAACCGAACCTAGCCTTTGTTTCATCCTATTATTAAGCCCTCGGTGATTTTAGTATATTCATTCAACTTTCAGAGTAAGATTGGTGATGACGGAATGCAGAGGCCAACCCTAGTGAAAACCGTAATTGGCACTAGGGGCAAGAAGGGCAAAAAGAAAGAAAAAAAAAAGAAAAAAAAAAAAAAAAAAAGAAAAGAATCAAGGGGTGAGTTGATCATGGGGTCTAAGTTTCAAATCAGCATGAGCACTGGAAACTGAGCAGATCAGCAAGGTTCATCATGAAGGTAAAATCATTAGGGGATGATTCTAAAGGTTATGGGGTAGACAAATTTGGTCTCTTCCTATTGCTTGGACTACCCTTTTCATTATTCAACCTGATTTTAATTCCTTTAATTATATGTGATTAAGTGTTTTGGAGCAGCTTTCAAAAAAAAAAAAACAAAAAAAAAAAAAACAAAAAAACAAAAAAAAACAAAAAAAAACTATACTTTGGCCAATGATGAGAAATCAAATACTTTTTCATAAAACTTCTGTTTTTATAAGCATTTGAGAATTCTGAGGCCAATAATATAAAACCTATTTTTGAATTAAATCTAATATCTTTCCACTAATGGAGTTTGCTTTTGTAAAAAAGTATGGAAAAAATGAAAGGAAAAAAAAAATGATGATGAAAGAATCTAATCCCTACTCCCTAACTGCTCCTCAAGCTCCCTAATCCTAGCTGCCTGAGTTGCAATGATTCCGGAAGCACCCTCTGCATCAGGATCACTCAAAAAGGAGATGACCTCATCTGAAAAGGAAAGCTTGATCTTCAACGCCCTAAGGTCAGCCAAGGAATCCTGATACTTCTTCCGCATCACACGGACTTCAAAGCGGCGAGCCTGCCTTTGTTCTTCAAGTTTCTTCTCCATGGCAATGCGGCCAGACTTCTGCTCTTCAAGATGCCTCTCCAAAACAAGGACTTTTATCCTAAGTTCTTGAGCCTCCCGTGCCCATATTTGTTGAAGCCGCCTATGGGTTGCCCTTTCTGACTCCAGAATGTCCTCATAGGTGGGAGGAAGAACTGCAGGTGGATCCTCTGGTACTGGGGCATGACTCTGCACCTGTTCTTTGATCCAGAAATGATAGTCCTTCACATGGGACTCAGAAAAGACTGGACCCCGCAGAAAGCAAACATAGGACCACTCTTTCATTAATTGAGCATTTAGCCCCATGGTGGCTGATGTAAGTAGCCCTATAAAGCTCTCATAACCTGTGGGAATCATAATTCCCTGGGTCGCTCCAAATTGCCGAAGAACCCTCAAAGGAAGATAGAGAACAGCAGATTTCAAGCCTGCTAGGGCCAGAAAATTTTTATCCCTAAAGCTAATCACTGTCTCTGGAGTAGGCTGATAAGTGCCAGGCCATCTCACTTGATCATCCTGGAGAGTACCCAAGAAAGTGAACCAGCCTTGCTTGCCACCTTGGATGTTAGGACATCCCCTATTGCTCATCAAAACAGGAACTTTCAATCTTGGAAAGAAGCGGCGAGTTATTTCTTCTACCTGGCTAAGATGGTCAAGCAACCAAAGCTGCAGAAAAAGGGAGTATTTTAATTTATTTCCAAAAAAAAAAAAAAAAAAGAAAAAGAAAAAAAAAGAAAGAAGAAAAAAAGGAAAAAGAAAAAAAAAAGAAGAAAAAAAGGAAGAAGAAAAAAAAAAAAAAAGAAGAAAAAAAAAAAAGGAGAAAAAAAAAAAAAAAAGAAAGGAAAGGAAGAATAGAAAAAAAAAAATATAATATAGAAGAAAAAAAATACATGCATATTTTACCTGTAGGATAGGGCGCAGGCAAGGAAGCGTTTCTTCTTCCTGAAATAACAATCAGTAAGAGCCTGATATATCTCTGCTAGGATCATAGGGGCCAACCTCTCGCGTTCCCTAACCTGACAGATAACTGAGATGAGAGCCAAGTCAACCTGGTCATCACCCCGTGGAAAAAGCAGCTGATTGACCACTATCAGGGTCAATGCATTAAACCTAGAGTCCTTGTCATTACTCCTCAGAAGTTTTTCAGTCAAAAAGGTCTTGGACAAGGTCAATAGTGCATCAGAATTTCCTAAGTCCTTCTTCCCTATACCCAAGAAAGTGGAAGCCTCCTTTTTATAACTAAGCTTTAGGGGTGGGTTCACAACTTTTTCAGAAAATCTAAGGCCAAGGATGGTTTCAATCTCTTCTATGGTAGGAGTCATCTCTTTATCATCAAAACGGAAGAGACTCAGCTCAGGTACCCAATGGCCTATCAAAGCTTCAATGATTTCCCACTTAAAGGGAATTTTAGGGAGGTGTAGGATGTGCCCTAAGTGAATGGAATCCCAACGAATCTCCTCATCAAGGGTCATGGAGTTAACCCATCTATCATAAAAGGAATCCACAATATTGTACCTGGTAAGATTAGGAGGTTTTGATCTAACAGGTTGTCTTGCAGGAAGAGATTCAACGGCAGGAGAAAGCGGCGTAGGGGAAGCCATGGAAGCACCAAAGAAGCCAAGGAAAGCGAGAAAAGACGTGCTCAGGGAGTTTTTCAATTAATAAAAGTGTCACAATGATGTTCCCTAGGAGTTTATATAGAAAAAATTGTAAGACAGTAAATTCCGTAATTATATTACGGGCAAGGCTCGCCCGTATAGGAATTACGGACACGCCTGACCGTGAAAATTGCACGGGCAGCGCACGCCCGTAATAACTTTACGGGCACAGCCTGCTCGTAGTATAAGTACGGTTCCTTCGAAAAAATGCAAAAAAATGGGAATTTTTAATTTCTTTGGTTTCCCTAAGCTTCACCTGTCCCTGTTTTAACATTCATCAGATAATAAATACTGTAAATAAAGAAGAAAGAACACAAATGGAAATAAAACAAACTTCTTTTATATATATGAATGTTTACATCACTTTTGCAAAAAAATACAAAGGTACATGGAAGAATCCTAATCTAATGGCCATGCAGGTCCGCTCCTACGGCCACGGCCTCGTCCTCTGCCTCGACCACGGCCTGTAGATCGCCTACGCTCAAAGACATGCCGCACAATATTGCGGGCCGTGCTACGCGTCATCCTGCTCAAAACAGACTGAATATCATGCCACATATATAAAGGCACAAGGCCAGCAGTGGGATGATCAGGAGGGACGTACCCTGAAGTATCTACATATCCCGTAGAATCGGGATCAGACTCTGTACGGGAAGAATCCGCAGAAGGATCAACAGCAGCATGTGTCACCTCCGCATCCTCCATATCAGGACTAACAGGACCAGCAGGAGCAGATGTCCCAGGTACATCAACCTCCGGCTCCACAGGCTCGGTAGCAGTCATCTCCACCTCGGGCTCTACAGGATCAGCTGTAGCCTCCTCCATCACGGCAGTCTCCACGGTAGGCTCTACCACAGCGGCGTCCACAGCCGAATCCATATCAACATCAACAGATGTAGCAGGAGCCGTCTCAGCCACTGGGGCAGACTCTGGCACGTCCTCAGTAGCAGGTACAATATCAGCCTCGACCTCGGGTTCTGCTGCAGGAACCTCCTCTGGACTAGGAGACGTCACGAACTCCACCCGTGCCACAGAAAACACCTCATCCCGGAAATGCATAGGCACGGGTGAAGCAGGTGAAGAGGGACCAGCTGTGTACTCCTGAAACTAAGAGAAAAATTCAGTCAGAACAAGACAAACAAATACAAAAGCAGGAATGGAAATAAAAGAAGAAATTAACCTGAGTATCGGATGGACCCGCCTGGTCCTGTGCATCAGATGGACCCGCCTGATCATGTACATCAGATGGACCCTCCTGGCCATGGGCTCTGGCTAGCTGCCCCCGGAGATCTGAGATGGTAATATAGAGGGCATCCCGCTCGGCGATCGCGGCGTCACGCTGGCGCTCTAGATCAGCATAGCGAGACCGGATCTCTGCCAACTGAGCCTCCTGAAATAAAGAAGAAAGAAGTCAGAAAATGCTAAGGACAGATGAAATAGAAATAGAAGATCACAAAAGAAGAAAGCATACCGTAGTGTCATAGGCCCTAATCACTACCCCTCCTATCTCCGTGACTCCGCCACGGACAGGCATGGGTGACATGAGGCACCCAACAGAAGATCGCCTGAACCAGGCATCATAGTCACCCTCCTCCAATAATGTCTCTGCCTCAGTCCAATCCAAGAACTGGGCAGGATCAACAGGCATAGGAGGATAGAAAGGAGTAGTATCTGGCGGGATGGCAGGAATCCGCGGCTCTCCCACATGCTGAAAGAAGAAGCGCTCGCCGCAATACCAGATGCTGCCCAGCTGACCAATAAAAAACTGGTATCTCTGTCGTCTCTGGTCAGGGACAAATGCATCATCTCTCGCAGCCTGCAGGGCCAGCACCTCATGAATGTCCTCCATCCTGGGGACAAATAGCTGAAAAACAGAACAAGACATCAGATATGTGATCCAGGAAGAAGAGAAAAGAAGAAATAGAGGAATTAAAGAAGATTACCTCAGACCGGTACAACCTATCCAAGTGGGCCCGGGCGGACCTGGGACGACTCTTTTCAGAGTCGTGCTCTACATGACACCATCTAAGTGCCATGGGATACGTCTCCTCAGGCATCGTAGAGGTAGGGCGGAAATAGGGTATATAAACCCTAGCAAAAAACTGCAAGAAAGAAGAAAATAGTCAGAAGAATAGAAAAGGAGAGATAAAAAGAAAGAGATAAAGAAAAAGAAAAGAAAAAGGTTCACCTGCAAGAAGGGCCAGAAGAACCTGCACCCAACTCCAGCCCCTCTGGAGGTAGAGAGGCCACTCACTGATCGGCGCAGGCCAGCCAGAATAGTACCAAATATGAGTGGGCCCCAGGCATACCTCCTCGCCCGCTACAGATCTCCCAGAAGACTCAAGAAGTGAGGACTAACTGAGGTCGTGTCCTCTGGGAAGAAGCATGATCCCATCATATACAGAAAAAGGAATCGGAAGGCGAAGGGAAATACATGATCACCGACAGCAAGCTGGCCAAACTGCCTCCTCCGGAAAGTCTCTCTCAACCATGTCAGAGACAATCTAGCTCTCCCCCGATCCCATGCCTCAAGAGGCAGCACAATATATCCAAGATAAGCTGCAATCTCATCAGCCTCTGGCATAGTCATCTCAGTAATAACATCACCGATCATCCTAATCCCGGTGATGAGTGTGAAATCAGAAGGCCGGATCCCAATCTCTATATCTGGGAGGTGGAAACTCAGTGTCTCTGGGAAAAACCTCTCCAACAATGCGGCAATGAGGGCCCGATCTAAGCGTACGTCCGGGATAGTGATAAACATGCCGAAACCATACAATCCTAGCTCCCGACGATAGGCCGAACTGCAAGCTCTCAAGAATCTAGTAAAGCTGGCCCAGCTCCCTCTATAATGGGACATCGGATACTCCAAAGGGATATCCGCCCTAACGCACGCTGAGGGATGAGTCCTCAAACCATGCAGAAGATCGGTGTCCCTAATCTGGGCAGCCACCTCCTCAGGGATCTCAACCCTGGTCCTGGCCTCATCTCTGCCACGGCCCCCTCTGCGGCCTCCTCTATGGCCCTCATCATGGCCTCCATCTCTGCCTCCAGCTCTGCGTCTGCTACGGCTCCTATCTCTGCCAGAAGCCTCAACAGCCGGCTAAAAGAAAATAATTGAAGAATCAGGAAGATGCATTTTGGGAAAGGATAGGAAATTGCAGAAAGGTTAGAGTATACCTCTGGGGTCGCCTCACGCGAATCCCCAGAAGGGAAATCTGGGATATCAGAATCAGAATCCCTCTCAGTCCTCGAAGACGAGGCCACATCAGCAGGATCTCGCCTAACCCTCGAGGAGGAAGGCTCATCTGCAGGATCTCGGGAAGCCGATCTAAGGCGGGCCATCTACGGTTCAAATCAGGGAGATGATTAATTATTTATTTAAATTTTTAGTTGCTTGATTAATTATTCTAACCGGGTTTAATTGATTGACTGAAAAAAAAAGAAAAAATGGAGAATAGAAAGGACTTCAGAAACTCCCAACCAAATCATGAATCCCTTGAAGAAGTTTATTTTAAGAAATTTTATTGTCTTATTTGGACTATTTTTGCTTTAACCAGGAAATTATAGGAAGTGCAAACTTTTACTTTAGGTTTCTTGATGTATTCCTAAAACATTAAAACTTTAGTGCATTGATGTTTAACCATGAATTTTGTGTTATTGCAGGTGTCCAATACAAGAGAAGTAAGCATACCAAGTGTTTACTCCAGAACCAGAAAAATTGCGGAAAGATAGTCATGTGTCCAACATAAATGTGATTCCACATATCACTTTCAAGAAAAGTATTTAAAAGAGATATCAGTATCCCAATTTCAGGCAGAAGGTTTGTCTCAATCGATAAGTGGGGAATCATGATCTTGTTGTTCATACAGAAGATATTATCAAATGGAATTAGCATGATAAAGGCCAAAGAGCAAAGAATCAAAAGTTAATCATAGAAGCTACATGGGGTTTTGGCAGAAGTAAGCCATAGAGCTGTCACAAAGCAGCTAGTTATAAGTCCTATGCTTGGTACAAAGCTTGCCAATGGTCAGATACAGAAATTCAGAGTTAACATGGGACAGCTTCCTACTTCAAGATAATGACCAAGTCTCGGCCACACAAGTAGACAGAATTAATTTTGGTTGAACATGAGAACCAACACAAACAGAAAATCATGCGAGAAGTAACTCAAGCCAAGCAAAGGATCAAGGTAGAAACACAAATCAGAAAAAATTCTGGTCGAATAGACAAGAAGCATATGGTAAACATGGAAATTAGAAACAATAGAGAAAATTCGTATGGATGCTATCAATATATTGCTTGCAAAAAGGGAGTGATGATTCGGACACTTACCTGTCTCGGTCGAAATTGAAGAAACCTGACAAGAAAATGGAGAGGCCTTACTGCAGAGAATGTCCACAGTCGATTGATCACGGCCACGACAATACTCAAGTTCAGAGACAGTCGATGGTTGCTGAAGGAACAGTGGTAGTCCGAAATAAGAAGTCACCGGAGATAGCAAAATGCTGCCGGAGAAGAATAATAGTCGCCGGAAAATCAGAAGCTCGTCGGCGAGCTTGGGTACTATTGTTGAAGGAGAAGATGAGAAATGACCGTAAGAGAAGATACGGGCAGTAGAGAATTAGGGCAAATGCGAGCAGAGGAGAAATGGTCGCGTTCGCAAGCTTAAGAAGGAGTTCAAAATCCGTAAGATCAGTACGGGCATCATACGCCCGTGAAAGTACTACGGTACCAGTCGCCCGTGAACCCTCTACGGGCAGGGTCAGTCCGTAAGCACAATACGGGCAAAGCCAAATATTGCGTATTTTATCATTTTCTCACAATTTTTAAGAGATTAATGTTTGTATTAGTTGTAAGTTGCAAGGATTGCCACCTTACCCACTTTTGTTTAAAAATTTTGTCTCAAATCTCACATCATAGCCCACAAGTGCTCAGTGAGAAGAGAGAGGAAGATTTGGCCCTTAAGCTGAGGGATTTCTTAGCAAATCTTCCACAATCAATTCTTTTTTTCAAAAATCATCCATTTAGTCCTTGCAAAGTGCAATTGATTATACAAAAATCTCAGAAGGTGCAATTGGTGGGTCTTTTTGCTCTCTGCTTGTAATTGGTTCCAATTACCAGCAAAGAGGGGGCAGCTGTAGACACCGCAAATTGCACTGCCAAATGAGAAAATAATAAAAACATGTAATTAGAGCTTAAAACAGGTCAAAAAGGCCTAAAAATAGAATGAACAGGCTTTGCCCGTATTGACTTCACGGGCCGATCTTGCCCGCAAAATATCTACGGCCAGCCGCGCCCGTAGTATCTATACGGTCCCCGTTGGACCGTAGTGTATTTACGGGCATTAAAGACACGTGCGAGTTTTGTCATCCTCTCGATTTCCGAGCTTTATTTGAAGTCCAATATATCTTTAAACGAGCGGATTATGTCTTTTATTCGCTGAAGTCACCTTGGATGGCTATGGATGGGCATCATCTCTGTATTTCACTCTATCCTGAGGATCAGGCTATATCCTTCTGGACCAGCCTTGCCCCTGGGTGTGACTATAAATAGAGGCTCATTCCTCTAGCTTAGGGCCACGAAATTTTGAGTCCAAGGAATTCTAAGAAGCTCCAAGAGAAGAACTCCTGCTGCCTGCTTGCTCAATCCAGGTAAGTCCCTTATCCCTTTTTTATTTTCTGTCTTCAATTCTAGAAGTAATAGGATCATCTCTATTGCTGTAGAATAAGGCTATATCTGTTTGTGTATTCCTAAACTTGTCTCTAAGTACCTCAAGGGTCTCTTTAGCCGTAAAACGTGAAGAGAGAACTAGGGGAAAAGAGAACAGGTGGATCCGTAGGGTAGACCCCATGTGCTCTAATTTGTGAGATGTGGCTGTTTTAAATATCCTGATCATGTTTTAATGCTTTTTATGATATATTTGAATGAATAACATGAATCTATGATGTTTATAGCATGAGATCCCCACTTTTTGCCAAAATTTGGATTTTCCACACTTTTGCACCTACAGCACTGTTTTCGTGATTTTTGTGGTTTTAGGCTAGGATCTTGGATTTATCATGATCAATATGGTAGATCTGAATCCAAAAGCCTAAAAGTAAATTCTAGGGTTTCATGATATGGTTTTTGAATCGTTTCTCCTTTTTGAGAGAAGACCCTACGGTCTAAATTCTCCCCTTTTGGTGTTTTTCATCAATGTGGGTATTTTTGGTTTTGATTTTCAGATTTAACGTGAAATTTGGGCTTTATCTATGTCCTGGACTGTTCAAGTTCAATTTTGAAATATTTTATAAAAATCATATTTTTCTAGATTTCTAGAATTTTGACTTGAAGCCAGATTTTTGGATTTTTCACTTTAAATTGATTTTATTTGATTTTATCTCAATTTTATTTTGATCATGAAACCCTAGGAATGGTATGATCATGTTTGAAAGTTCTGGATCAATCAGACTATTCATATGAAAAAACCATACAATTTTTGTCTTTTTTGTGATTTTCGTGATTTTTATAGCAAGCTTTTTCCTTTATTTTGACATGAACAAATACCTGGTAACCACTTTATGTGGATGAATAGGGGTGCCTAACACCTTCCCCTGTTCATAACTTAATCCCCTTACCCATCTCTGGTTGTTTTTCTTAGGAGGGATATTTTGCCCTAAAATTTGCCTTTTGTGCTTATTTAATATTTTGGTGTCCATTCACACCTAGATTGAATGGTGGCGACTCTTTGTTTAATATAATCCCGTGTGATGATTGAGGAAATCATGTAGATTGATTTTTTCCCATGTCTCACAACAGCATTTAGATGAGATTCTTTAGGATTAGCCTGATATCTTGCACAAACTCCAACACTAAAACTTATATCAGGTCTACTTGCTGTTAAGTATAGAAGACTTCCAATCATCCCTCTGTACAAGGTAGGATCTATATCCTTCCCAGATTCATCTTTTCCAAGCTTTAAGCTAGTACTCATAGGAATCCTAGCATGTTTTGCATGAATTAAACTGAATCTCTTGACTAGATTTCTTGCATATTTTGCTTGAGAGAAAAAAATCCCTTGTTGAGATTGATAAATCTGAAGTCCTAAGAAAAAATTCAGTTCACCCATCATACTCATCTCAAATTCACTATTCATTAAGTCTCCAAAGGAATGAGCATGAGTTTCAGAAGTAGATCCAAACACTATATCATCAACATATATTTGAACAATCAAAATATGCTTGGACTCTCTTTGAATAAAGAGAGTTTTATCCACATTTCCTCTCATAAATCCAGATTCAAGTAAGAAAGAGGTGAGTCTCTCATACCAAGCTCTAGGAGCTTGTTTGAGTCCATACAAGGCCTTGTTCAACTTATAAACATGTTTAGGATAATTTGAGTCCTCAAATCCTTTAGGTTGCTCTACATAAACCTCTTCATTCAGATATCCATTCAAGAATGCACTTTTAACATCCATTTGAAACAGTTTAAACTTCAAATAGCATGCAATAGACAAAAGTAATCTAATTGACTCTAACCTAGCTACAGGAGCAAAGGTTTCATCAAAATCTATTCATTCTACTTGGGTGTATCCCTGAGCAACAAGCCTAGTTTTATTTCTGGTTACAACCCCATTCTCATCAGATTTGTTCTTAAAAATCCATTTGGTTCCTATCACATTCAGATTAGAGGGTCTTTCAACCAATTCCCATACATTATTTCTAGTAAATTGGTTTAGTTCTTCATGCATATCATTTAACCAAGAGTCATCCAACAAGGCATCTTTATAAGATTTTGGCTCAAATTGAGATAAATAAGAAGAAAATCTTACCTCATTATGTAATTGATGTCTTGTTCTTACTCCATCTGAAATATTTCCAACAATTTGATCAGTTGGATGGTCTTTGAGAGTTTTTGTCAGAGGAACAACTTCATTGCTTGAGGAAGCATCTTTGATTTCATCCTCTTCATCTACAACCTGCAAAAATTCACAGTCAATTCCTTCATCATCTATTAACACATTAATAGACTCCATTACAACAGATTTTTGCAAGTTAAAAACTCTGTATGCTCTACTTGAAGAGGAATATCCTAGAAAAATTCCTTCATCACTTCTAGAATCAAATTTTCCTAGATTTTCTCTGTCCCTTAGGATATAACATTTACTTCCAAAAACTCTAAAATATTTCAAGTTTGGCTGTTTTCCTTTCCAAATTTCATAAGGAGTTTGTTTCCACCCAGATCTGACATATACTCTGTTACTTATATAACAAGCAGTATTTATTGCTTCAGCCCAGAATTTTGTTGATACTTTCTTAGCTATCATCATGGTTCTAGCCATTTCTTGCAAAACTTTATTCTTCCTTTCCACAACTCCATTTTGTTGTGGGGTCTTAGGAGCAGAAAATTCATGTTTAATTCCTTGTTCTTCACAAAACTTGGAAAACATCTGATTTTCAAATTCTGTCCCATGATCAGATCTTATTCTAACAATCCTCCCTATTTGCAAGTTCTTTTCAACTTGAATTTGACAGCACAATTGTTTAAAGCAATCAAAACATTCAGATTTTTCTCTTAGAAAATTTACCCAGGTGTATCTACTGTAGTCATCTACAGCAACAAAGATATACCTCTTTCCTCCAAGACTTTCAGTCTTTGTAGGTCCCATCAAGTCCATATGAATCAGTTCTAATGGTCTAGAGGTTCCTACAATGTTGATTTTCTTGTGTGTGGCTTTGATTTGCTTTCCTTGATTGCAAGGACCACACATTCCTTTCTTTTTATTGTTCCCAAACTTGGGAATTCCTCTAACCAATTCAGACTTAGAGATTTTTGACAAATCTCTATAGTTAATGTGACCAAGTTTTCTATGCCACAAATCAATTTCATTGCATATAGAAGATTTTAAAGAGCTTTCATTGTTTCCAATGATTCCATAACAATTGTCACTTGTTCTTACACCTATAAGAACAGTTCTACCAGAATTATCCAAAATTTTACATTCTTTTCTGGTAAAGTTGACAAACAATCTTGAATCACATAACTGGCTAATACTAATTAAGTTTGCTTTCAAACCAGATACAAATAACACATTCTTTAGACAAACTCCATTAGGACCAGTTACTGTTCCTTAACCTTTGACTTGAGAAGTGCTTCCATCACCAAATGTTACACTTCCACCAAAATATTCTTCAAAGGTACTAAACATAGACTTATGTCCACACATATGTCTTGAACAACCACTATCCAAGTACCACATGTTGAAATCATGAACTTTCAAAGCTATATGAACCACATTTGCAACTAAGCAGTCTTTTCTAACCCAAATCTGTTTTTCATGTGTTTTCTGAGAAGTACCTTCATCAACAACTTGGGATTTTGAAGGAAGTTTCTTTGACAGATTTGTAAATTCCTTATTTAATGATTCAGTCAATTTTAACAAGGAATCAAATCTGTTATGTAAATCCAAGGACTGACTTTGATTTACTTTCCTCTTACTGTCAAAATATCCCTTGGGAAAACCATGCAAAACATGAAACTTTGGTCTTATATGACCTCTTTTATTACAATGATGGCACACAGGTATGAACCTATATTCAGAAGAATCAAAATTTCCAGATTTGACAGTATTTCTAACTTGTACAGATTTAGATTTTTCAGATTTTGAAGATTTACCTGTTGAGCTTACTTCTCCAGCAGAAATTTTCTGTGAAAATTCCTTATTTTTATTACTTACACTCATTCTCTTTTTAGCAGAATTTGAGCTTTCAGGAACTTCCTTTGAAGTTGATTCCTCATCAATTTGATGATTTCCTGCAGAAAAATTTGAAGCATTAGATTTAATTGAATTTGACAATTTCTCAAGTTAAATAACTTTACCTTGAAGTGCAGAAATCTGAGCTTCCTTTTCTTTTAATTTTTCAGTTTTTTCAGTCAAAGAAGTTACCAGAAAATTTTCTTTGACATGTCTTTCAAGTAACTTCTTGTTTATTGAATCTATTTCTGCAAAAGCTTTATTTTTCTCTGTTTCTGACTCCTTCAATTTTTTACTCAGTTTCTTGACTTTCTTCTGAGCTCTATTGAATTCCTTATATAACTGATTGTAGGCTTCTTGTAATTCTTCATCATCATCTGATAAACTCTCTTTATTATCTCCTGCAATGTCAGAGATTGAACTACCAGAAGAAGATGAGTAAAAAGAATTGAAAGCAATAAAATTAGCAGAAATATCCTCATCTGATTGTGAAGAATTATCAGTATTACTGTCATCCCAAGTAACTTGATATTTTGTCTTTTTCTTTTTATCCTTTGAGGGACAATTAGAAGCAACATGTCCAAATCTTCTACATTTATAGTGTGCGCATGGTCGCACGGGTAGGCACGTCTCCTAAAGGGTAATTCGGGAATGTTGGAGTCGCCACTGCCTGATGGGGTGCAGGCAGACACCTGGGTGCCTAAGTTCTTCTACTAAGGCTTGGTCCGCGGCTTGAGATTCTAAGTAGGTTCTTGGTTGCGGTCTGGGGAAGTCCGTAGACACCCCAGTCCACCCCGTCGAATCACGGGTCCCATAAGTTTCCCTGGTTTGAGTTAACTCAGTTGGTCTCTCACTCACCCGATGCCTAATCCAGCATTCAATTTTGGTTAAGCCTGGCGGGACCGCCAAAGTGGTGTGGGTCCCTTTACTTGATTTTATCTTCTTATTATTGAATGAAGTGAGTCTGATTGGGTGGGCCCCGTTGGAAGGCCCACGGATCCCTTGGTGGGCTTGGTTGAGCCCACGTGTCCCTTGGTGGGCCTCAGTCTAGCATGAGAGGCCCTTTGGACTTTGGTTCAAGTAAATTGATTTTACTTTAAGTTTAAGCTTGATTATTTAAGTGGATTTCCATACCAAAGCGGGCCGGGATTGCTTGGTGGGCCCTTGAGCGGGCCCCACAGTTGTTTGCCAAATAATTTGAGATTTATCTTGCTTAAGTTTCCAAAGTGGGCCAGGATTTGGGCTTGGGGCCCTTTACCTGGGCTTGGGCTTGAAAGCCCAAGACTTCCTGAGTCAAGGTTTTGAAACCCTAACCTTAGTTGGTTAACGGGCTTGGTGGGCCCAATAGGCCCTGCCCTTGGTCTTGGCCAAACCATGACCTAATTTAAGCATGCATGCCCCACATAGGGCTTGGGTGGGCCTCAAGTGGTCCGGCCCGCCCAGTTCCTTTGATTATTTTATTTAAGCACAATTCAATGGTTCGGGCTGGGTGGGCCCCGTTGGAGGGCCCACTGGAAATCAAGTCAGACCGGGTGGTCCGGGTCCCATGTTGGGTTCCCGGGTGACCCGGAAACCCTATCGGTTCCTTTGGCTCGATTTAGGAATGCCACCCATACTTAGCAAAAGTAGGTTACAGAATATAGGCCACAAAAATATATCAAAATTAATACTTAGCAAGGAGAGATTAGCTCATTATGCTGGGTCCAAGGGGAGGTACCCGGGGCCCCTGTGGGCGAAGCGAAGCGGAGCCCACGGGGTGGGGTACCTCCCCACACCAAGGAACTAGTTGGACGCGCAGCGAACAAAGGGGGTGGGGGTGCGGGGGGGGGGGGGGGGGGGCGAAGCCCCCCGCGGTACAGTAAAGGGTATTTTCGGAATTTTTCAAAAATACAGCAATTCGGCCTATTTTAGGGGTATGCGCTCACTTCTTGAAGTGGGCGCCAGGTGAGCGCCAGTAGGCGCTAAGAACCAGGCAAAATTTGGACCTAGCGCTCACTCGATACTAAATGAGCGCCAGCTGGGCGGGAAGTGAGCGCGAGTTGAGCGCGAGCTGGGCGCCAGAATTGCGCATGGTTTTAAGTGAGTGCGAGCTGAGCGCCAAGTGGGCTCCAGCTCTGCGGGTAGTGAAATAAAAGGGGCGCCTACTTCCTAAGTGAGCGCAAGTGAGCACCAAGTGGGCGGCTACTCACTGCGATTTTCAACTCTCTGTTATTTCGAGATGTCCATCTCTGGCCGATCTTTTTCGGCCTGTAATTGTTCCACTAGTCTCCTAATATGCTCAGAACACTTCCCAACTAGTTTTGGATTTAATCTAACCTACGTTGTGAAGATCAAACCTCCTTGCAAACCTGCAAATCCGAACACTCGAGCTCTAACAGAACATACAAGGAAGGGAACTGGGGGCTTTATCGGGATACAACAGAGAGGGAGAACTCATGGGGGAACATGCTCCCCCTTCGAATCAATCAAACAAATAATAGCAGTGAAGAACAAAAATGCTAGAAAACAGGATATCGCAATGAACTTATTTATTTTGGACAAGAGTTCGTCGGGAACATTACCTGGGTGTTTCAACACCTATCCGAAGTGGGTGGAGCCTCCTTGTGCGAGCAGCCACCGGAGCAACACCTCTCCCCGCCCGCAACAAGATCTCCTTAGGGTTTACCTCCTTCAGGCTTGATAAGGAAGAAAAGGAAGAGAGGAATGGGGGGTCTGGTTTTTTTTTCTTTGGGGAAGAGGATGGTCAAGACCACCTTTGAATGCCTCGGGCAAGAAAAAAATGTCCAACCTCAACTATCCGAACCCCAAAAATCTCTCAACCCAAAATCCGACCAACCCCTGTTAATGAAGGAGGTTGCTGTATTTATAAAAGAGGGTGGGGTCTCCGCCGACTTCGGCGCCCAGCTCGTGCCCACTTGCTGTCGTTGGGCGCGAGCGACAAAATGATTAAAACATTAAATGCCGCCGTGGGTTTGTTTAAAAAATCCGAAAATTAAGATATAGTCCCTGGGATATTTAGGTTTAATATTATTTTATTCAGATATTTTCAGATTGGTCCCTGGGATATTTTGAATGTTTGGATATTTACGGATTTAATCCCCGAGATATTTTCTTGCGCAACTCGCCACGTGCGCAGCTTTTTGCCACGTGCGCAGATTGCCGGTTTTGCTGCTCGGGAATTTTGTCAGCTTATATTTTCTTCATCCGGGCTCCGATCTAGGCAAACTCAGTTGCGTTAGAATCGTATCGGAGCCCTCTATCCAATGGCATAGGGGTAAGCACTTGGATCGGATTTTAGCAGAAAGTCAACTTTTGGCTTCGCCCAAGTTTGACCGCCCGCAGAACCTTCATCCGGACTCCGATTCCTGCAAACTCAGTTGCGTTGGAATCGTGTCGAGATTCTCTATCCAATGATATAGAGCTAACCACTCGGCACGGGGGTCCGAGGAAAAGTCAACTTTAGGCTCCCCTTTAAGTTTGACTGCCCGCCGAACCCTCATCCAGACTCTGATTCCAGCAAACTCAGTTGCGTTGGAACCGTGTCGGGATCCTCTATCCATTGAGATAAAGCAAGGTGACCAATTTTCTCTTGATCAAAAGGTCAATTTTTAATCCCTCAGGGTTTGACTTTTCTGCTGTCTTTTATCACATTTTTTCTCTTTTATTTGTTTTGATCAAAATTTGGGTGCTTACATATAACATTGAACTTCATCGTTCTGAGAAAATTTCTTCTCCTTTCTTAGATCAGAAATTTTCTTATCAGATCTTCTATTAGGTCTGTCCATGGATAATAAAGGATTAGATTGTCTCTTTTTAAACATTCTCTTGAACTTTTTAGCTAAGAGAACTAATTCATCCAGATCTACTTCAGAATTATCTGATTCTTCATTATTTACAGATTTTAAAGCTATTCCTTTACTCCTTTTAGGAATATTCAGATCTAGCTCATAAGTCTGTAAAAATCCTACCAGATCTTCAATTCTCATGGTATCCACATCTTTTGCCTCTTGAATGGTAGTAACTTTTGGTCTGAATTTTTCAGGTAAAAATCTCAAGATCTTTCTAACAACCTTGGATGTAGAGATCTTTTCTCCAAGGTTAAAGCTCGAATTAACAATATCCGAAAGTCTAGCATAAAATTCATCAAAGGACTCATCATCTTTCATGTATAGAGTTTCGAAAGATGTTGTAAGTCTTTGAAGTCTAGACAGCTTGACAGCTGAGGTTTCTTCATGAGTGACCTCAAGAATGTCCAAGCTTCCTTACCTACTTCACATGAGGAAATTCTCCTAAATTCCTCAACACTTACAGCACAAAATAAGGCATTCATTGCCTTGTTGTTCCATCCACATAGATCAGATTCAGCTTTACTCCACTGATCATGAGGTTTGGGCATCACAACACCTCCTTCTATTGTGATTTCTGGTGGATGATAACCATTACATACCGAGAGCCAGACACGCTCATCGATAGATTTCAGGTAATCTCTCATCCTTGCTTTCCAGTAAGAATAATTGTTACCTTCGAATAATGGAGGTCTAGAGGCAGATCCTCCTTCTTTTCCAAAGTCCATGCTATAGATCTAGATCACACTTTGTATAACAATTCAAAGTGAATAAGCTTTGATACCAATTGAAAGAGTAGGAGACTACTCTACAGGTTCTCGATCTACAACAATTATGATCTTAACAATGCTGAAACATACGCACAGAATTTATACGAGGAAACCTGAATCCAGATCCAGGAAAAACCTCGAGTCTATATGAGGCGACTAACCCTTAGAATCTCCACTATTGAATGAAAAGCAATTACAAAGGAAAACACACTTAACCTTTACAATTGAACTCACTCAACAGCAATCCACAGTTCGAATCCACGAACTATAGCACAACTTGAATCCACAAGCTTCAATTCACGATCAATCCAGATCCACAGCTCGAATCCACGAACAGCAACACAACTTGAATCCACAAGCTGCAATTCATGATCAATCCAGATCCACAGCTCGAATCCACGAACTGCAACACAACTTGAATCCACAAGCTGCAATTCACGATCAATCCAGATCGTGACAATCACCTCAGAGTCCACTGAGATTATCCAATGCAATAGGAATCCACCTATGCATCCAACAAGCTTGATCACCAATCCAGGAGATCATACGATCAAGTGAAGTTCCGAAATGAAGAAGAATCCTCAAACTTCAATTCCAGGAGATCTCTCTCAGATCTCCCCCTCACTCGATCATCGACTCTCTAAAGATGAATTGACTGAATCTCGAACACCTCAAGATCCAAATCGAATTGATCAAAAGAAAAATTCATTTCTAAACAAATACAACTCGTCTATTTAAAGAAGAAAAACTCAGATCGCATTGAGCGCTAGTGGCGTCGCCTTGCGATCGGGGTAGACGGCTGGAAGCGAACTCAAGTCCCGCTCAAATCCAAATAGACTCAGTTAAGGGCGCGCTGCCAGCGCACTGCTAGCGGGAGGGAACGCGGCATGTGCACAGCTGATTTTTAGATTCTTCAATCTTGCTTTGCACTACTAGCGGCGTGTCGGCGTCGCCTTACGACGCAGGTGCGCGTACTTTACTTTCAAAGCACTATTTCACTTATGCGCTGCCAGCGGAGTGGTAGCGGCGTTGTTCCTCGCAAGTGCCTTTACGAAATGTTCTTTATTTAGAAAACCTTGCATTTCCTTGAGCTACCAACGGCGTGGTAGCTGTGTGGCAGCATTACCTTCCTCTTTATTAAATTCACAGAACTTATATTTTGATTCTGCACATCTTGAAGATTATTAGAAGATATAATTTGTCAAACATTTGCCATATAAGGAGTGTGAGTTTTCACACTTACAGGTGTTCCCCTGTGTTTATGTATCTCTTGTACCCCCATGTAAGCCCCATTCTCCACCCTTCTCCTTGCTTTGCCTTTCCATTGAATGAGTTGTTATTTTGAACATGATTAGTGGTAAGGTGCATGCTTACGTGTGTTGGCATGTGTAGAGATTAGGAAGTTTGTTTTGAGTGCATGCTATTGTCTAGCTTCGTGTAGCTTAATCACTTGCCGTTTTGTGATGAATGAAGAACCAAGGTAGGGGCACTTAAGCCCCCACCTTATTGCTGTAAAAACCCCAAGAGGAATGGGGGATAAACCCGGATCCTTTTCCTTTGTCTTGCATGAACCCAAAGTCCCCAAAAGTGATCAAATGAGGTGATTCCTCATCACCTGAACCACTGTGGGCTCCCACAGGAGCCCACACAACCTCTGGAACACCCTGGGAGGTTTAAAAGCCCAACCCCAGTGCAAAAAATCTGAAAACAGGCTTCTGTGTGTTGATCCGGCAACTCAGGCCGGATCAACATAAGCCTATGTATAGCCGGCAATAGATGCCGGATACACAGAGACCTGTGTGTAACCGGCATCTCAGGCCGGCTACACTGTCAGAATTCATTTTGAGCCATTTTCTGATCTCGTGCTGTGTTTTGGCTCGTTTGATCAAATCCGGGCGAACCAGTAGGGTTTCCGGGTCACCCGGAAACCCAAGATGGGCCATGGACCGACCCGGTCCAAATTGATTTCCGGTGGGCCTTCCAACGGGGCCCACCAAGCCCGACCAATTTATTTTTGCTTAACTAAGATAAATAAAAGATTTGAGTGGGCCAGACCACTTGAGGCCCACCCAAGCCCTAGTTGGGCCATGCATGCTTAAAGTAGGATGTGGTTTGGCCGAGACCACGGGCTGGGCCTATCGGGCCCACTAAGCCCATGAACCCAACCAACTTAGGGTTTCAAAACCCTAACTCAGGAAGTCTTGGGCTTTCAAGCCCAAGCCCAGGTAAAGGGCCCCAAGCCCGAGGCCTGGCCCGCTTTGGTATAATTAAATCAAGATAATCAAAGTCACTTGGCAAACAACTGTGGGGCCCACTCAAGGGCCCACAAAGCAATCCCGGCCCACTTTTAGCATGAAATCCATTTAAATAATCCAACTTAAACCCTAAAGTAAAATCAATTCATTTGAACCAAAGCCCAAAGGGCCTCTCAGGCTAGACTGAGGCCCACAAGGGACACGTGGGCTCAACCAAGCCCACCAAGGAATCCGCGGGCCTTCCAACGGGGCCCGCCCAATTAGACCCACATCACTTTAATTAAGAAGATAAAATCAAGTAAAGGGACTCACACCACTTTGGCGGTCCCACCAGACTTAATCAAATTACATGCTGGAATAGGAATCGGGTGAGTGAGAGACCAACTGAGTTGACTCGAACCAGGGAATCCTATGGGACCCATCACTTGACGGGGTGGACTGGGGTGTCTACGGACTTCCCCAGACCGCAACCGAGAACCTACTTAGAATCTCAAGCCGCAAACCAAGCCTTAGTAGAAGAACTTAGGCACCCAGGTGTCTGCTTGCACCCCATCAGGCAGTGGCGACTCCAAACAATCCCGAGGCACGCATCATTTTTGCGTGCGCCTCGTCGTGCGACCGAAATCGGGTGCGCACAGTGGTGTCTCGGGGGAGAAACAGCAATGCTGGATTCTCTTTTTACAAGTTGAAGCCGACTCTCTCTCCCCCCCCCCCCCCCCCCCCATGTCCTCTGAGATGTCTGTGTTGAAGCTCTCCTCCTCAATCTCCATCAGCTGGTTAATTGGCTTTCTTTGGGTAGATTTACGATTTCGGTTGGGTTTTTTGGAGAATAGGCTTGGTTTACTTGGGTTACTAGAGAATAGCTTGGGGTTACTTGGGTCTAATTTTTTGGATATGAGCCTGAGGGTTAAGTGAGGGCTTTTCTTTTGGGTAGGATGAGCTTGGGTAAAAGGACAACTGCCAGCTTCAAAGGTGAAAAGATTAAGTAGAAGGGACTTTGGGTTTGTCTCGATGTGGGCTTTAAGGCCTGGACAGGATTCAAAGAGGATGGTGGGTTTGTTAATGGGAATAGAATAACCTGGGTTCGGGTTGGGGTTGTCAGCCCACTTTGTTTGGTTGTGGCCCACCCATAGCTCCGATGGGAGAGGTTCAACGAGACGTTCTCAACTTGAGTTTGATCTTGAAGAGATTGCTCACTAACACCAGCAGTCGGAGGGCTTGAGGCATTGTTGAGTTGATGTGTTTCTTGGGCAAGTTGGCCCCGGTTTAATTCATTGCTAACCAAGTTTCTTTGTATTTGACTAGTGAGCTTCTCACCAGGTTCATGGATTTGGTTTCTCCTTCTCCTGGGGATGGCACAGATGCTAGATGTGTGGTGACGGCTTTCATCATTCAAAGAAGAGACTTTATTCTCACAGAGGAAGGGGTTAAATCAGTTAACTATGTTATGATCAATAAAACCACAAGAATAACAGAGGTTAGGAAGATGTTCATAACTAAATTCAATCCATAATTTCTTACCATCATCCTCTTCAAAAAAACAAAACTGTTGGTATAGGACTTGTAATCAGGATTGTTATTCATGTAGAGGGTGCCTCATCAGCTCTTTCTGTGTTAACTTCAACCTCCAAAACCCTTCCAAAATTTTGCATCATTTTGGTTATCGTTGCTTCCTCTTTGTATTTTAGAGGTATGTTGGAGATCTGCACCCAAATCGTAATCTCTTCAATTTTATTGTTGACTGCTTCTTTTTCATTCTCTATTTCCCTCATCCTCATGAGCTGACCATTCATTGTCCAGGGTTGAGAGGCTAGGGTCTTTGCCCTTTCCTTTTTTTCCATGAAGCTTATTATGTATCGATGTTCTATCACTTGAGTGGTTGAGATAACAGCTATACCCTTCCACACTCTATCCATGAAGTTCTTCAAGGCATTTATGTGGGTGTGATGCTCAGGCATTTCGCAAATAATACTAGCGCCTCATTTTTCAGCAAGCTGATTTCTTGTGGCCGTTGAAGGTTAGATTTGGTCTGGGTGGAATGACGAGTTGTTGGAGTTTTGCTGTTATATTTTCCATGATTTAGGAGATGAACAAGGACCAGGGTTACCAAATAACTAAAGGGATTGAGGTCGACAAGGACAAGGGTTAATGGATGGCAGAATGGTTTGAGGTTGGGAACCCTAAAGAGGCTTGGGCGAGGCAAAACCAAGAGGATGAAGAGGTTGAGGAGAGCTTCACAGAACCACAGAGAAATGGGGGAAGAGCGCAAAAAACCTCAGCCACGCATACTCATGGAAGATGTTGAAACGCGCAGAACCCTAGGGTTTCACGAACCGAAAAAGGACCCTGGGGGTTAACCAAACAAAAAATGACCTATTTTACTATCTAGCTAAAGTATGGCTCATGCTAAGCCATGCCCGCGAGACACTAAACCAAAATCCAAAATTATATCCAAATCCAAAACAATAGTGTTATCATGGCATAAAAATCACTTCATGGTCAATGGAGGAAACCAAGAGCTTATTTCAAGATACAAGAGAGAGAATATATATCATCACTTTAAGATATATGGAGGGAACCAAAATATCATCCCAAGATGCACGAGAGAGAAAACAAATCCACACATGTAAAAACCAAAAACCATCACTTTCTCCAAGTAAACCAAAATCAAATACCTTTGTAATCTTTCATAACATTTGAAAAACCAAACTATCCATTTTAAAACCAAATCCATACCCAAATCCTTTTTCCAAATTTTAGATAAATATATTGTAAGTTAAAAGCATGTTATACAATCTTAAAAACACATCACAAATCATTTTTGGGTGAAAAATGGGTCATTTATGAAATCTGGGTATTTGACGCTCGAGCCTGGGTTAGGTGCTGGTCGAGCGTCAAGTTAGAAACTCTAAAATTGATCCCATGTATGCATAGTACCATGCAACCTTAAAAAAACCAATAGAATCTAATTAAATAATTCAAATTGCTCTTCCCCTAATTAAGCCATATCCAATAGTTGGATTTCCTTAGAATTTCAGATTTTAACCTCCACTTTAATCCTTAAACGAAATTTGCTCCAGATTAATGCACACATCACCAAACTTTTGATTTATATAATTTTAATTTCCCCAAATTTTCACTTTGTATATTTAATCACCAAAATTTTCTGATTAAACTATTTATAATATTTTATAAGAATTCCGGATCTCACAAACAACCTTGTACCCATTTTTCCATGCCACATCCTATGGAATGTTGACAGGCTACTATCTTAAGGGGAAGCAAAGATGCGTCTGCTCATTTTACTTGTAGAAACTTCATCTTGAAACATTTTTCAAATATGCTGCAAATCGGGGCAGAGTATTTCAAGTTAATGGTTATTCCAACTTTTGGAATGCAACCATGCTTTAGAGTCGTGACTTGAAGAAGAAAAAAAGAGACTGGTTGAGATCAAGGATCATTGAATTGAAAGAATGAGATAATCTTTTAAAATACCATGGCACATCTATTTAGGCATCAATTAATGACACAAGTGAAATATAAGTGTTGCAGTCTATTAACTTACATCTCTTACAATAATAAACACCTTAGGAAGCAATCAACCACTGATTCCTGAAGGATAAGCTACAGAACCAATACAATAAACTGGTTAAGTGTAGGTGACACTTCAACTATTTTTGTACAAAGGCTTCAAGGAGAAAGCGGTCTAAAACCTGAAGGGGTAAATTGTAACTATCCAAAAAAAAATGCAATAAATAAATATAAAAGACTGAATGCTAGCTCCTTCACCAATATTGTTTCGAAGGGGAATTAGTTTTTAGTAATACTTTTTAAAGATAATCCAGATTTAGTCATCTAATTTTTTTATAATTTGAAAGTAGTGATCATTTTTTTAAATAATTAATAATAAGCGCCATTTTACTGTTTACAGACTTTTTTCGAAGAATACCCTTAAAAAACTTGTTAACCTCATTAAAAAACGATGACAAACAAATTGTTTTTGAGTCTGTTAAGGGTATTTTCGGAAAAAAGTTTATATGAACAGTAAAATATGAGACTCATTCTCAATTATTATTTAAAAAAAAATATCACTGCATTCCGATTACCAAGAATTAGGTGACGGAATCTGGGTTATTTTTCAAAAGTATTACTAAAAGCCAATTTCTCCTTTTTTGAGAAGAGGAGTACGTAAAGATTTCCATTTTATGGATGGATAGCTAATTACATCCCACAAATAGACCATTAGAAACCTTCATCCACATCCCTCGCTATTTCTTCGTCCGTGATTCTCTCCTCAACTATGAACCTCTCACAAACTCTCTCAACCAAAAATGGCGCATGTGAGACTCCCTATAAATACCCATCTGTCCTCTTCATAAACGCCAGTACAGGGTCGATCTCCATACAAGTTCTTGTACCTTCCGCAGGAGAGAAACAACAATAACAACAAAGGAAGCACGATACAATGGCTTGCAACAAAGTCTTGGCAGTTGTTCTGATCTCCTTCTTTCTTGTCATGGCGTGTGCCGAAGTTGGCGAGGCGACCTCGCCATGTATTGCTGCATGCAAGGTTAAATGTCTCAGAGTGAAGGGCTCAACCGATATCGGATGCCAGAATGCTTGCAAAGCCGGTTGTGATCAGATTTCTGCAGGAGGTCGAAACAGTAACAGTAACTAAAGCAGTTCGTACCATCAACCGAATGGAAGCTCCATGGACGAAGGAATTTGTTTTCTATCTGCTTTTGATCCTATCAGTTTCCAGGTTATGGCACAAGCAATTCTAGTAGCTTACATTTAAACTATTATATATCACTGGATGTTGTACGTCCTTGAGAATGTGTCCAGAACGATGATATCTTGTTCAGCTCCACCCCATTTTATATTAAAGAAGTGAGCAACAAATAGCTCTGTTAATTAACAATTTGTTCAAAAAAAAAAATTTTTTTTGGCGCCTTTTTGATCTTTTATTTCATTGAAGTTGACACAAACACGGGCAATGTCATCCCCAGAGGATTTTTATTTTGCCCAAGCATGGTATACAAGTAGGGATGGCAACGGCCGGTTAAAACCGACAAACCAAACTTGTTAGGGTCGGTTTTGGGTTTTTAATAATCGGTTTCGGTTCGGTTTTGGTTTTTAATTGAAAAAACCAATGCGGTTTCGCCTTGGTTACGGTTTTAAGGCGAAACCGAACCAAAACCAAACTGACTATATATAATATGCATAAGCTTTGAGTTGCACAAATGCACAATCCCTTAGCCGGTTAGCCCATTAGGGATTAAATTAAATATTTTAGATATGGAATAGAATGACATACTGGAGAAGAGTTATTGAAACAAAAAACGTCACTTTAATTTTTCTTTCTCATTGTACTTCTATGGAATGAAATCTTTGATACAATTTTTCATTAGCATATTCCTGTGTAGACACGATAAACTAACAAAAATTTAATCTATCTAAACTTACAAAAAGGTGAAACGGTTCGGTTCGATTACGGTTTTGAGAATATGAAAGTTAAATGGTTTTTGTTTTCAAATTAGTAAATTGTAACGGTTATGGTTTGGTTATGCTTAAACTTGTTGGTTCGATTATGGTTTTTTGCAAAACCAAACCGTTGCCATCCCTATATACAAGATGTGCTCCATTTTATAGTGACCAAATGAGGTACGTGCATTACTGCAAATAGAAGGTAATTCACGTTTGAACTCTTTAGGCGGTGTAGACACCCCAAATTGCACCGTGAAAATGATGAATAATTGGCCAAAACATTAAAAAAAATAGTTTTTTCTTGTGGCCGACATAAAAAATCGGAAAATAAATTTGTTCTTTGTGATACAAATAACTTTAATTGTATCCGATGGATTTCGTTAGATACAAAGATAATTACTTGTATTCGACCTGAGTTGTCGGATACAAGGATTTTGCTCAAAATTAGGGTTTTCTGAAAGTTTTCACTTTTTACTGTCTTATCCTTTGTTTAAGAAGTGGAAATCTCGAAAATAACCTTAGGGTTAAATGGGAGAATGCTAGACACTTCCTTGTGTCTACCATTAGGGTTCCCCCTAACCCTAACCTTTGCCTATAAATAGGAGGCCTCTCCTCAAGCAAATGGCCAAGAGTTGGAGATTGAAGAGCTCCAAGTGAAGAAGGGAAACCTCTGCCCCATTGCTTCCAGAACCCAGGTAAGCCTTAACTATCTTTTAATTTTCTGTTTTTAAATTCTAGGGTAGTTCTCTTCTTCTACCTTTCTGTAGAATAATGGCCTATTGTTTATGCTTGAAACCCCTTTTCCTACTCAAAGTACCTGGAGACTCTCTCTAGCCGTAAAACGTGAAGAGAGATCTAGGGGAAATGAGAATGGGAATTGACCCTTAGTCATAGAACCCTCTTGAATGGCCTATGATTGTGTGAAACCCCATTCCCTACTCAAAGTACCCCAAGATTATTTCTAGCCGAAAAATGCGAAGAGAGAACTAATGGAAACAAGAACGGGAATGGAACCCTAGTTATAGAACCCCCATTTGATTGATATGCTTTGAATGCTATATATCATGATGTGTTGAGGTTATTTTTTTACACATGCACCCATTGCACTTGTTTTTTTCGAATCGGCTTGTATTTTGGATCTATTGTATTCATTGTGATAGATCTGAAATAAATGGCCCCAAGCATTTCTGGGATATTTCTTAATGATTTTCAAGCAAGTTTATCTTTGAGTATTGAAGACCTCATGGTCTAACCTCTTGGTTTTGGGCATCTTTGCTCTAGTTTAGGGTTTTTGGCATATTCTCTCCAATTGAAGAGAATGGTGAGCCAATTTCTTGCCCTATTTCCTCCTGGAGGTTTTTCAATACTTTTTCAAATGATTTTGGTCTGGATTGCACGGATTACACACACTTGATCACTGTTTTGGGTTGATTTTACTTTAAAATGTCAAAACTGGACAGCATCTGTACCCTAACTTCGGACACTCATAACTTTATCATCCGAATGAATTTTGGAGTGATTGCAAATACATGTGAAAGGTGAGACTGTCTAGTTCTTGTCTGTAAAATTTCATCAATTTTTATGACGTGGATTTTTGACCCCATTCGATCAAAGTCGACAGGTCAGTTCAAGCCAGATTGCTAAACCTGTCACTTTGAATGAGCACCATCTGCTCGATTTAAGTCTGATTTGAGTGATTTTGGTTTCTGTGTCTTTCTTTGTGAGTCTAATTTCAAATCCAGTTGGTTTCACAATTTTTTTATTTCATTTGTGTCTTGTGTGACTGATTTACTCAGAACTGCCCTATAGCACAATTCTGTGCTGATCTGTGATCCTCTAGGCATGTTCGTGAGGTCACAAAAGTCACCTCCGAATGGAGTTGGGTGTGAGGCCTATTTCATTTGAAATATGGCACTACATACTTCATTCATGCAAATTTTCACTGATTTATATGGAACCAATCTCCACAAATGGATTTCCAAAGTTTCCCACTTGTCACTTTTATCGATTTACAACAGCAGATTTCAAATGAGCATAACTCTTAATATTTTAATCAGATCTACTTGAAAATTTTCCAAAGTCTTCTATTTATCATAATCTTTCGAATGAATTTGATTTGATTCAATTTAAATTTGATTTGGATGATTTCAAGACAAATGGCTCCATCTTTTACCGAATTTATCGGATTTGTCTTAACTTGGTTGTGTTCAAGTTTTATTTTGATTTCCATTTAATAGTGATATCCCGAAAGTGATAATTCCATAAAAGAAAGTATAAGATTCATTGGACTTCTCATGTGAAGGGATCATACATGTTTTTAAACCTTTTTAAGCCTTTTTGAGTATTTTAATTAGCAAGCTTTCTTTATTTTGAGCATGAACAACACTTGGCAACCACCTTGTGTGGGTGAATGGGGGTGCCTAACACCTTCTCCCGTTCATAATTTAATCCCCTTACCCATCTCTGGATTTTTTATTTTAAAGTGGAATTCTTTTTAATCTAGATTTGCCTTATGTGCTTGTTTCGATGATTTTGGTGTCCATTCACACCTAAAAAGAATGGTGGCGACTCTCCCATTTTTATGAATCCCGTGTGGTGACCGAAAAGTCACTGGATTGATTTTTCCCATGTCTCACAACTGGCGACTCTGCTGGGGACTTGTGGATTTCAGCCATGATTTGTGTATTTGACTCATGCCCTTTCTTTATTTTTGAATGCTTGTTGTTTTGCTTACTTTATTTGTGCATATTGTTGTATTTCAAATCTAATTTGTATAGAAAACTCATGAAGATATGGCATGTATGTGTTGCTTGATGGTGTCTAGAAATTTGTTTAGTGGGAGCCTATCTTGAAACATGATTTTTATGTATTTTGTGATACCATGCTCTAATTTGGGTTTTTAATGCCATGAGTTGAACATAAAAATTAAGAGCATGAAATCTAGGATTTTTGGGGGCTTTCCAGCATGTATTCCCTGAACAATCATTTCTTGTACAATATGATTAATTGCTATATTTTTTATAACATGCTCCAATTTGGGGGTTTAATGCTATGTTATGAACATAAAGATCAAGAGCATGAAACCTAGGAATTCAGTGGGTATTTTTGGGGGTTTTAAAGCATATTTTCCCTAAATAAGCACTTCTTGTACCCTATTTTTAGTTGCTGGATTTTTAGGCTTTGGTGTGGATGTGAACAATGCATTTTGAGCATGAATTCAGTAAACTCAGTAGGCATTTTCGGGGGTTTCCAAGCATTTTTTTCCCTAATAAAACATTTCTTGTACCATGTTATTAGTTGATGGATTTTTAGGCTTTGAGTTGGGTATGAACAATGCAATTTGAGCATCAAAATGAAAAGCATGAAGTCTGGAAATTTATGGGATGCTTTTGGGTTTCTAGCATGCGTTTTCATGGCTAATTGTTGTTTGTACAATGTGATAACATGCTTGGGTATTACTTTTGTGAATATGATGGTCATGAGCATGTTTAGGTGTTTATTATCTTGCTTGCTTGGGTTTTTAATTCTAATATAATTGTCATATTTGCCTTGGCTTGAAATTGTATGCATGGCTACGAAAAGGAGTGGCAAGGGGTTGGGACGTTGTGAATGCACCTTTAATTTTAAATGCACTTGAGCACTTTAAACTTTTTGCACAGCCTACCCATTACCTATAGGAAGTTGAACCCGAATGTATGTAGCTTGGCGCAACAAGGTCGATATTTCGGAAAGCGAAAGTGAAAACATTCATCTTAGAATTTGAGTCAATGATGTGATGACAATGGGATCTGTGATTTGATTCCGGACATCACTAGATTTGAGTTCTAAGTTGCCAATTAAGCCAAAAACCATACGCTTGAAGTTGGAGAAACACGTTTTCAGCTAAAGTAAATAATTACGTTTGGGGAATTAGGTGTAATTGAGGGAATGCCGTTTACATGTTTCACAGGCCAAGGTATAATATGAATATCATATTGAAGGTAACACAAGGTGGCAAGGTAAAACCATGTTTTTTTTATTATCTTCATGTAAGTTAAAAGCCATGGTGTCCATATGTTTGGGATGAAATTTTTCCCAAAAGTGCTTGTAGCCTAAGGTTGGTGTAACCTATAGGAAGAGTTTTCAACTCAATTTAGAAGTCATCCTATCCAAAGTCCATGTAGGAGGCAACCAAGAGTACAAGATCCATGAATTGGTATCTAACTGTGGAAAGGGCATGTACCCTCATGAATATTCATGTATTTTTGCAAGTATGGTGTCAAAGTCCAATTGGAGACTATGTTTAGAGGCCAAGTCAAGGTGAACATTAAGTGGGAATGAAGATAACATGATCTAGTGAAAAAAATGAGTCAAAAATGGCTAATTCGGCATTAACCAACAACTCAGGGCGGTTAAACAGTATAATCTCCTTATCCGACATATGTCATCAGCAAAAAGGTTATATGTATGTATCCGATCATTTGTATCGGATACAATAAAGCATAGCTTTATCCGATTTGACATGTTGGATACAGCCCGAAAATTGGCAAATGGATTTTTCATCCCCATTTTTTGAGAATAAAATGCCTAAAACATTGGGAATAATCTGTGGGCACCCCAAGGAGAGTATGAAAAGATAATTCAAGTGTTCAAAAAATTTAACTAAGGATTTAACCTAATTTTGAAACACAAATCTACCCTTTCCCACAAGCCTAAGAAAGATCCATTAAGGGGAGGGAGGGGGGGTGCGCGGGGGGACCAAAGTGTCATATTTCTTGATACCAATTCACCTCAAACATGTTTCAATCAAAAATTTGAAGTTGAAAACTAAGGAAATTCAGTAAATCTAAAAAAATAAAAAAAATCCTTTGGTTGGTCTTTTTAGTACCAATCAGTTGAATTTTTGTGGGACATTTGGAAGCCCTAGAATATTCCAAAAAAAAAACCTTTGGTTGGTCTTTTTCGTACCTATCAGTTGAATTTTTGTGGGACATTTGGAAGCCCTAGAATATTCCAAAAAAAAAAACAAACAAACCTTTGGTTGGTCTTTTTCGTACCAATCAATTGAATTTCTATGGGACACTTGGAAGCCCTAGAATATTCCAAAAACCCTTTGGTTGATCTTTTTCGTACCAATCAATTGAATTTTTGTGGGACATTTGGAAGCCCTAGAATATTCCAAAAAAACCTTTGGTTGGTCTTTTTCGTACCAATCAACTCAAACCTTTGTGGGACCTTTGGAAGCCCTAGAATATTCCAAAAAACCTTTGGTTGGTCTTTTTTGTACCAATCAATTGAATTTTTGTGGGACATTTGGAAGCCCTAGAATATTCCAAAAAAAAACCTTTGGTTGGTCTTTTTCGTACCAATCAATTGAATTTCTGTAGGACATTTGGAAGCCCTAGAATATTCAAAAAAAAAAAACCTTTGGTTGGTCTTTTTCGTACCAATCAATTGAATTTTTGTGGGACACTTAGAAGCCCTAAAATATTCCATAAAACCTTTGGTTGGCCTTTTTAGTACCAATCAAATCAAAACTTTGTGGGACCTTTGGAAGCCCTAGAATATTCCAAAAAAACCTTTGGTTGGTCTTTTTCTTATCAATCAACTCAAACCTTTGTGGGACCTTTGGAAGCCCTAGAGTATTCCAAAAAAAACCTTTGGTTGCTCTTTTTCAAACCAATCAATCTAAAATCTTGTGGGACCTTTGGAAGCCCTAAAATATTCCAACAACAAAAAAAATAGAAGAATATATAAAAAAAAACAAATAAATCTGGACTTGTGTTCACCTAACTCACTATCTACATTTATAGGTGTGTGACTCAGATTAAATTTGAACTGACATGTTTCTTTGTTTTTCCTTCTCCAGGTACACATACTTGCAACCATTGCTCCTGTAACCATATCAAAAACCCGTACCATGAATCTGGAAGAGAATCAAGCCACCATCCTTGCTCAGGATTTTGTTCAACTGCAAGAGCAAGTGGCCGGATTGGCCAAAATTCTAGGAGACTTACTAGCAGCTCAGGCCCAAGCCCAAAACCAAGCCTCTAATTCCCATCAAGCAACGCCACCTCAAACCTACGTTCCACCTCTAGCTCAACCCATACCTGAGCCCATTTCAGAACCTGTCCTTGAACCTATCCTGATCAGGGAAAATACTGTGGAATATGAGAAAGAGATGGAAAAGGAAAGAGCCAGGAAGGAGATGGAAAGGAAATTGCTACACAAGATAGAGAGGATCCAAGAAGAACTCAATGAGGTGAAGCGGGGAAACAGTTATGGAGGTACCACCTTCGATGATCTGTGCATATACCCGGATGTATGCCTATTGGCAAAATTCAAATTCCTGGACTTTGACAAATATGATGGCATGGGCTGCCCAATGAGCCACCTGAAGTTATACTACGGGGTTTTGTGCCAGTTTGGCTGAGATGATGGCATACTGATCCAACTCTTCCAGAGGAGTTTGACGGGAGCGGCTCTGAGGTGGTTTGCCACCGTGGACCATGGAAGGATCAGAAGGTGGAAGGACTTGGCCGACGCTTTTCTAGACCAGTATAAGTTTAACTCGGAGATTGTGTGAGATCGATATGACATGATGAGGATGAGTAAAGGAAAAGAGGAATCGGTACGGCAATATGCTAAGAGGTGGAGAGAGGCTGCCTTTCAAGTCAGGCCACCTATGTTGGAGCCTGAGATGATCTCAACGTTCGTAAGCACACTAAGGAAGCCCTTCTATAATCATCTAGTGGGTCAGATTACCACCAATTTTGCAGCCTTGGTACAGGTGGCTAACCGGATCGAGGAAGGGGTCAGGTCAGGAAAACTCATTGATTACTCTACTTTGGCTGGACAATCTGATTCCTCCACTTCCCTGGCACAGAAGAAAGGGAATGGGTTCAAGAAGAATGGAGCAAGGAAAGAAGGAGAAGTAAACCTGGTACAAGCCCCTCCTCCCAAGAAACCACTCCATGTCAATATTTCTGCACCCCAGCAAGCCCACCAAGCCCAGCAGTCATATCAGACCCCGCTCAACGTCAATTTCTCCCCCTCCATGCCTGCAAACTAGAGGAGAGCTTTTACTAAGGAAGAAAAGGATGCCTTGATGGCAACAAGGAGGAGCAGAGTTTTTACCCCCCCTTCCCGTGTCTCTTTCCCAACTGTTACCAACCCTGCTGAAAGGGGAGTATGTAACCTTGAAGGAGCCCAACCCAAATGCCTCGAAGGGGAGGAATTTTGATCCAGTAGTCACTTGTGACTTCCACATGGGTGCACCATGGTACTCTACGGACAGCTGTTGGATTCTGAAGCATGCGGTTCAGGATCTATTGGACCAGAAAGCCCTGTTCTTCAATACTACTGCGCCTGCCCCATCGGGTAGCGATATTGGACAAAACCCCCTGCCTTATCACAATGGGGCAAGCCAGTCCAACTCTATCACAGCCATATCCTCCATGAAAAGGGCCTTTGACCCATCTCAATTGATAGCTCCCATGGGGACCTCGGTTAAGGTTCAATTTTTCCAAGAAAAAGAGGAGGATGAAGTCAATATCATCTCCAAGAAGAATGACTGTGTTGTTGAGGACATTAGCTCCTCTCTGAACCGGGTCTCCTCCCTTATGGCCCAAATAAACATTGCAAGGCCTCATTTGGTCTTTAATTGCAATTCACCCACTTTTTCTCCATCCCAGCCATCAAAAACTCCCTTGGTCATCCAATGTGACCCTACTATTGCATCCATTACTTCCTCTGTTCCAACAACTCCCAAACAGCTTCTACCCTTGTATGTAAAATCCCAAAATTTTAATGAAATTAAAATTTATGATTTTAGTAATTAAGTAATGCAAGGGGCAAAATTTTACAGATTTGGAGATCGGAAAGGGTTGACTTGAGTTGGGTGAACCGGTTGGTTAATTTGATTAAAATGGGCGAGGGCTTGGCTAAGAATTATTATTGATCGATTTTATGTTGATTCAGTGGATGGCATGAGTAGAATCAAGGTATCCAAATTTTGTTCGTATAGGAAAATGCTGGAGTGGCAACCATGGGATCAAATTTTAATCAGCTCCTTGACGGCATCTATAAAAAGAGTTTAGTTTGAGATTGGCAGTTTTGTTGGTTTGTGGTACAGCCGAATCTGAGATTTCAGAGAGAAGAAGAAGGAAAGCTGGGATTGAGAGGTCAGACCTGGGCAGTAAGTGAGATCAGGAAGAGATCTGATCTGAACCTCTTCTCCGTTTGATGTAGAGCTGAAATACAATTGCGGCAGAAACTTCAATTCATCCAGGAGCAGAAATCTCAGCAAGATAAATCAAAATTCAGGTAAGATTACTGTAGTTAGGTTAGATTTCATTGAGAGTTATCAGAGAATCTCAGATCTGTAGAGATCTGATCAATTTATTAATTTCTACAGAAGTGTTCAATCGTTTGGTTTGAGCTGGAACCGATTTTCCCTACAGCAGCAACTTCATTCCTCTTGGGGCAAATTAACCTTGTGAATTTAGATCACCTGGGTGTGATTGACAAATTGAGAGAGGTTGAGCTGGGAATTACCTTCAATCATGTAAGTAGCACAAATCTACATTGTTTGGATGTTTTAAATTGAATTTGATTCAGTCTGGAACTAGAGATTTATTCGAACCCTGTTGTTACAGAATTTTCTGGCGTTTAGGCTTAAAGCAATAGAAAATTTGAATCAAATAAATTTACAGCAGGATTTTAATTGAATAGTTGAGTTTTAAGTTTTCTGAAGATGTTATCATGGAGAAAAACCGAGCAGGTTTCATACCCAAGTAAAATTATATTTTTGCTGAAAATTGTGGAATGAGAAAGTGGTAAGAGCGGCTAAATTTGGTGTTAAATGTTTGAGTGATTCAATTAAATCCAAATAAGGCTAAAAGTGTTATTTGAAGGTTCAAGATTATCATAGAGTTGGTTTGGAATAATAGTTTTAGGTCAGTCCTATTAAAAATTGATCAATCGAAATGGTGGCTTGTGGAATGAGTGCTGGCGCCAAGGCAAGATATCTGGCGCCAACCCTTCCAGGGGTTAGCACCAGCTCCATTTCTACAGCCATCTGCAGCTGTTGAGCATAAGTTATTTTAGCTATGTGCAATTCAATATTATTAGTTTAGATTATTTATTTAAATGCTTGTAATACAGTGGAAGAGTTATTAGTTATATGCTGGGTTATTGGAGAAAGGGACCATCTGCTGAGTGGCGCCTACCTCTCCAGAGGTTGGCACCAGCTCACCCATCTTAGTCTTTGTGAGAGATTTTAAAATGCAAATAGGGGTTTATTCTTATGGGACTAAATTAGGAGTTGTATGAATAGATGAGCTGAACTAGAAGCACATTTGAAGACATCAGTTCTGAAATCAGGAAATTTGTGTGGATGTCAAGTGCTGCTGTGGTTGGTGCCCAACAGCTCTTATTTATATTTTGTGATTATTATAAAATGGCAATTAGGGAGTTCTCTTAGGGGATTTAGATAGGTGTATTTGAAGTTCTTTGGGTGAAGTATAGGTGCTGGAGCTAGGGGTATACTATGGTAATGAGTATTGAAACTAGGAAACTATGTTAACAATAAGTTAAGAGTTCTTTTGAGATCAGATTTTCTGTCCAGCTCTTATTCTCTGCAGTTTGAAAAACTCATATGGAAAATGATCAAAAGGACAAATTGGAGATGAAGAGAGGGAATTAGAGAGAAATTTAGATGCTGAAATGAGTGTTCACAATAGGGGTTTTAGGCCGATAAGCATGGTGAATGTTACAGATTTAGATATGGTTGAGGTATGTGCATTAAAGTCAGGTAAAACCCATTGTGAAGCTTTCTTTTAAGTTCAGGTAATTTGAGTTATTGGGAGCATGCTGGGTGTCCCAATAGGGTAATCAAAATTCTGTTAAGAAATAATAATCAGGTTTCCTTGAGTGCTGAAATATTTCCAGCACTTGCAAGTTTTTCATTTGAAAAATTCAAGTGGTGGAATTACCTACAGGTTTTAATAGAAATGATTAAAGGGGAGTGGAGTGGAGTGAATTTACTAAAAGGGGAAACATAGCTGGAAAATTTAATTACTGAAAACAGAATTTCTTAAGTAAGGAATGTGGTGAGTCTAGGGAAGTGAAGTAATGCAAATCGGAACTATATTAATTTAGGTAATGTGTAGATTAGATGGACTTAAAGGATTAATTGAGATGAATTAAGGTAGTTGGAGAAAGTAATGAAGTGCTGAAATCAATGTATAAAAGAGGGGTTTTACCTTAAGAGAATTGGTGAATATTTGATATACGGCATAAGGGTTTTAGAGCATTGAAATTCTGAAGTAAAGAGCATATGAAAGTCCTTCGGTAGGTTCAGATTTTATTTGGGGATTCTTTGGAGTAATGTTAGAGAAAATTTTCAGAAATTAAGTTAATTTAGAAGTGGAAATCAATGGAATACATTTGAATAAATTGGAGGTGCTAAATGTAGGCAATAATGGCTTTGGTTAAATAAGAATGAATTAGGTATAATCTTTATAAGAAAGTTACTGTTTGGGCATAAGACAAGTAATACAAGACCGAATTCAATAATGAAATTTAATTCTGGATTTTTAGCATTTGTAGTGGCCGATTTAACCTAAAACAACACTTTTATCAATTTTTGTCTTTTAGAGGGAGGTTTTGGTAATTCATGAAAAGAGCTTGTAAACTAAATATAAGGATAAACTTTGCTTACCAGAAGATGTGCTTTGTTTCTGGAAATTTCAGAAATTAAATATTATTTGTTCTGAGTCTGAGGTTGCTTAACTAGAGGATTAGATCAGATTTGATTAAAAAAAATTGATGGAGTTAATTTCGCTGTTGAGACTAAAGTAGTTTTTATGTAACTAACAATTAAGCTAAATTGGGAAAATGCTGAAAATAAAGAGGGATATTAGAGAGTATAAATTAGAATTGAAAGGATTATAAGATAATACATATAAGAATTATTGATTAGGCAAATAGTGCTTATAAAATTTCTGATTTTGTGAATACAGTTAAACTTTGATTATTATCATTGGTTTTCATCTCGGAGTAGACGGGATTGTCATGATTATGGAAACTTTAAATTGAATTGTTTTTATGCGGATTCTCCGGAAAGGGATTTCTTTTTAAACTAAATATGAATGTTTAGATTTTGATCGTGAATTGGGTTTTCCTTCATGTACTTGGAGAGACATTTTGTGATTCCCGTGTATCTCGGGATGTTGTTGCCTCCGTGTATCTCGGGGATGCCCCGTGTAGCTCGGGATGATATGATTGGGATTGAGATGAGTTGTGCTTGCTAGATTTCACGGTTGGTTTTGGTTTTAGAGTCTAGTGGGCATAGCTCGATATGGATCCATGTTAGGAGCTAGTTAGTGGAAGGGATTGTTCTTTACTAGTTGTAATACTTTGTTCACGCACGCGTTTCCACTGTGTACTCAGTGAGGCCTGATCGTGTACTCGGCTGGCTGCGGCTATCCCTCATTTTATCGTGTACTCGGACTGTGACTGGATTAGTACATGCCAACCCATCACTGTACTGGATGGGTTCTCCCGCAATAAGACGATGATCGTGTACTCGGCATATCGCACCTAAGCCGGGAGGTGGCATAGTGAACATTGGCATTACCTAGTTAAAGGCAGTCTTATTTCATGAGTCCTACAGTGACTTGTTAACTACTGTTTCGATGTGACATATGTGACTGTTTAAATTGGATTATTCTTGTATCTTATACTGATCGATGAACTACTATTGGATTAATCGAATTATTCAGAATTGATGTGTTATCGCTACGGTTGCATGATTTACAATTGTTGCATAATTTAGAACTGATAAATTGTATTTTAGCATGCATGTGCTGCTTACTGGAATATTCGTATCTCATTACGTTTTGTTTTGTTTTGTTTTCAGTTTCTGGTAAGGACGGCACCAGCGGGTATATGCTCGGTTCATGTGAGTTAGCATTGGTTATAGTATTTTATTTTTTTGAGCGTGGGTTATAGTGCACTCTGATGATCCAGTTATTATTTTATTCATGTTTTCCTTCACTCTGATTTGCTATCCTGGGTTATATATTAACCTTCGGAGATAAGTTACGAATTTACCCACGTAACTTGGATCCGGGGCGTTACACCTTGGTGGTAAATATTCCACCTATTTGTAATACTCCAAAACCAACTCCTACATCCCGGTCCAAACTCCAACTGCTTGTGGTCCATGTCCCCAAACTTTCTTATTCTGAGTTGGCTATACCGTGGAATGACAGCGAAAGGGTCACGACTACGGTTCCAGTGATCCAGAACCAAAACCAGGAGGAGGTGAACCTCATGACGAGGTCAGGGAGATGTTTAGAAGGAGAAGAAAAAGAAAAAGAACTGGAAGTGGAGAAGGAAAGAAAAGAAAAAAATGAAAGGCAAGACAAAAGTAGGGGAAGACACCCCCCAGGGTGCAGAAAATGAAGCAGCATACCTCATCAAAATAATAAAAAAGAGTGAATTTAATATTGTCGAACAGTTGAATAAGGTCCCGGCCCAGATTTCAATACTGGGACTTTCGCTGAATTCAGAAAAGCACAGGAACGCATTATTAAGGGTGCTTCAGAGTGCACACGTGTCTCAGGCTATTGATCCGGACCAACTAAGCAAAATGGTTGGTCAAATTTTATCACACAACCTGATAAGTTTTTCAGAAAGTGAAATAAGCCCCGGTGGGTGTTACCATGTTGACCCTTTGCACATCACTGTGCTTTGTAAGGGCAATATGGTGGCACGGGTTTTAATAGACAATGGGTCAGCTTTAAATGTCTGCCCATTAATCACTTTTGCCAAACTTGGTCTGAATCAATCCAAGATTAAGCAGAATTGGAGGATTGTGAGGGTTTTTGATAGCTCTAAGACACACTCCCTAGGGGAGATTGAACTACCGGTCACCATTGGACCGAATATCTTCAACATCACATTTGAAGTGATGGATATCCCAGCAGCCTTCAATCTGCTCCTAGCGAAGCTATGGATACACTCGGTGTAAGCACCTCATTTTTGCGCTCCCCGAAAAACCAAAAATACAAACCCTGGACAGAAAGTCAAACCCTAAGGGGTGAAAAGTTGACTTTTTGATCAAGTGAAAATTGGCCACCTTGCTTTATACCATTGGATAGAGAATCTCGACACGGTTCCAACGCAACTGAGTTTGCAGGAATCGGGGTCCGGATGAAGGTTCTGCGGGCAGTCAAACTTAAGGAAAAGCCGAGAGTTGAATTTTCCTCGAATTCCGTGCCAAGTACCTTGCTTTATATCATTGGATAGAGAATCTCGACACGAGTCCAACGCAACTGAGTTTGCAGGAATCGGGGTCCGGATGAAGGTTCTGCAGGCAGTCAAACCTGAGCAGAGCCAAAAGTTGACTTTCTGCTAAAATCCGATCCAGAGGCCTACCCCTAGGTCATTGGATAGAGAATCTCGACACGGTTCCAACGCAACTGAGTTTGCAGGAATCGGGGTCCGGATGAAGGTTCTGCGGGTGGTCAAACTTGAGCAGAGCCAAAAGTTGACTTTCTGCTAAAATCCGATCCGGAGGCCTACCCCTAGGTCATGGGATGGAGGGCTCCGATACGATTCTAATGAAACTAAGTTTGCCCAGATCGGAGTCCGGATGAAGAAAATATGAGCTGATGAAATTTCCGAGCAGCAAAACCGGCAATCTGCGCACGTGGCAAAAAGCTGCACACGTGGCAAGTTGCGCAGGAAAATATCTCGGGGATCAAATCCGTAAATATCCGAACATTCGAAATATCCCAGGGACTAAATCTGTAAAAATCCAAGAATATCGGATTTTACCAAAAATTGCCAGGGACTAAATCCAAATTTTTAGATTTTTACGTCCGGCGAGCGGCGGCATTAAATGATTTTCATCATTATGCCGCTCGCGCGGACGTGGCGAGCGAGCATGCGCCCACCTTGAGCTGGGCGCCAAGGTGGGCGCATACCCTTTTTTCTTGGCCTATAAAAGCCGCGCGAGTGCTCGCGCAAAGGGTTCGGCATTTTTTGGTGGTTCAGACATTTTTGTGAGGTTGGAGAGCTTCGGTTGAAGGTTTTTTTAAGGTGCAGTGTCCAAGCTTCTTCCAACCCAAAAACCCTACCTGTCTCGGTCACTTTGGCCACCCCAAGCCCCCCCCCCCCCCCCCCCCCCCACCTTGATCCGACACTCCCCTGTTCTTGCTTCTTCTTCATCCCCACACAAGCTAGCGGAGGCCGGTTGCTGTGGTCGCTGTTGGAGCAAGAAAGAAGGTGCTCCAGTTCTTGCCCCGTTGCAAGGAGAATCCCACGCAACTCAAGCGGGTCTTAGGATCCCCAGGTATTATTACCCACCATGCTTGATATACATATATTGAAATGAAATGAGAAGTTGCTAATAAGTTTGCTAAGCTTGTTTTCGTCCCTGAGCACGAGTTTGTTCCCATGGTAGTTTAATATGCACTTGCTTCACTTAATATGCACTTGCTTCACTTTGCCGTATGGAGGGTCTCTAAGTAAGGAAGAGATCCACCGGGAGCTTAAGGTATGTTGAGAGAGTTCCCCACAAACTATTCGGGCCTGCTTAATGCTATGGCCGGGACTGTTTTCGTTGCTTTAAAAGGGAGTTTGTTCCCTCATGTTAAGTGATCCATTGTACCCCTGTAAACCCCCCTCCTCCTCCCCTTCTTCGGATATTAGTGTGCATGCTTGAGGTTCAGTTGGTTGGAGGAAAGTGCATGCAATGTGTGCATGCTGTTTTTTTTGTTTTTATTGTGCTGTACTTGCTAATATGCCCCCCAACCCCCTGCCTATGCTACTTGCTCCTTGTGGTGCCCCTGCAAGCATGCTCCCATCCCCCTCCCTTTTGTTTAAGATGTTAATGCCTCTGTATCAGTTTTTTATCGGGTTTGTTTTCTTTTAAGAGATTTTGGGTTGTAGGATGAATCATGAAGCATGTTTAGATTAATTTGAACGCAAGTTTAAGTAACTTCTGGGGGGTGGCCGAAGCCCTGGGAGGGATGACAGAGCCTAAAAAATGAGTTACAGACCTTAAAAGTAGCTCAGAAATGGAGTTTGAAACAAAAAAACAGAGCATCGGGTATCCGCCGAGCTCGCGCGAAGCTCGCGAGTATCCGCGAGGCTCGCGCGAAGCTCGCGCGCACCTTCGCGCGAAGCTCGCGCGAGGCTCACGCTCATCTCGTGCGAGGTTCGCGCGAAGCTCGCGCTCAGCTCGCGCGAACCTCGCGCCCACCTCGTTTTTTGTGTGTTTTTCGCGTTTTTGGTCCGCCCGGCCCGCGCCTACCTCGCGCCTAGTGCCCGAGGTCGGCGCATACCCCTAAAAAATGCCAAATTGATATATTTTTGAAAAATTCCAAAAATGCCCTTTACTCTACCGCGGGGGGCGAAGCCCCCCGCACCCCCCACCCCTTTTGTTCGTTGCGCATCCAACTCGTACCTTGGTACGGGGAGGTACCCCACCCCGTACCTTGGTATGGGCAAAAGGCTCAGAGCAAGAAGAGAATAAAAGAAGTGTTTTGCATTCCCCAGCTATTCCACGGCTAACATATTGTCTTTTCCTGCCTTCACAGGTACAGAAAAAGTGGGATAACAGACATCTTCTCCAAAATCCCCTGCGGAGTTCCTTCAGTAAACGGAGAATAACAACCTCCAAAAATCCCCAGTGGAAAGCCGTCAGCAAACAAGGGACGACACCCTTACACCCCCAGTAGAGTCCTCTCAAGCAATAAGAGAGTGATTCCTGATGATGTAGACTTCTCAAGCCTCGCCCAGTCTGAAGAGGCCGGCTTTGCGAAGAAGAGCGGAAAGAAGGCAAGTAAGCTCGCATCAATCCCTGGTGGAGCCTCTCGCACTCAACAAGAGCTTGAACGAACATGAAGAATTCGCACCCAAGCAGAGGGAAAAGGCCTTATGAAGGAAAATGACAGCGTGAGGAATCCCCACTTATCCCCAGCAGAGCATCATTCCCCGGGGAACTCCCACGCTTGTCACTAACAAGGCTCGACCCAAAAGAAGAGGCAATAAGAAAAAAGATTCCTGCCCAATCCCCAGCAACAGTCACTCCAAGCTAGGGAGCCTCTACAAGGGGGAAAGCCAATCAGAGAGCACTGCAGAAGAAGGAATGACAAGACATGAAGAAGAATGACATAAAAGAAGATATCATCGGGCAAGATGGCCCCTTTTGTAACTTTGATTTCACACTTTTGTAAATAGAGTAGAGCAGGTGTGTGGGCTCCCTTGAGGCACTGGACAGCGCTGGAAGCACCTCCTCACCAACAGCAGCTCCTCCTCCACTCTTCCTTCCTCCTTGCTCCATTCGGTCCACATCCTAACCCAACCCTTGGCCATCAAATCCTATAAAAAAAAAAAAAAAACCCAGAAAAATTCAAGCAAGCTTCAAGTAAAAGACACAAAATGGATCAGAAGTCTGAAGTCACCAAAAAGCTTTAATGGAACGAATAAGAAGAAAAGAATATTGTCAAGTGTCTGGGATCGACGCCGAAACAGGTTGGCGAGCTCAAGTCCAATCTAATCTCTTTCAAACTTAAACTAAAATGCTGAAGAGTTGCCCTACAAAAACCCGAAAAGCAAAGGGTAAGGAAACTCTGAAGCCAGGAAGTGACGCCACATGATTTGGCAGCTTCCTCTTCAAAATAAAAACTTCAAAGGACTAAGCTCGTCGACCATGTCGACAGAAATGCCAAGCGCAAAAACAAGATTCTTTTTCTCTCTGCCGTTCATCCGCCAAGTGACTCCGGCAAAGAGGGGCAGCTGTAAGCACCTCATTTTTGCGCTCCCCGAAACACCAAAAATACAAACCCTGGACAGAAAGTCAAACCCTAAGGGGTGAAAAGTTGACTTTTTGATCAAGTGAAAATTGGCCACCTTGCTTTATACCATTGGATAGAGAATCTCGACACGGTTCCAACGCAACTGAGTTTGCAGGAATCGGGGTCCGGATGAAGGTTCTGCGGGCAGTCAAACTTAAGGAAAAGCCGAGAGTTGACTTTTCCTCGAATTCCGTGCCAAGTACCTTGCTTTATATCATTGGATAGAGAATCTCGACACGAGTCCAACGCAACTGAGTTTGCAGGAATCGGGGTCCGGATGAAGGTTCTGCAGGCAGTCAAACCTGAGCAGAGCCAAAAGTTGACTTTCTGCTAAAATCCAATCCAGAGGCCTACCCCTAGGTCATTGGATAGAGAATCTCGACACGGTTCCAACGCAACTGAGTTTGCAGGAATCGGGGTCCGGATGAAGGTTCTGCGGGTGGTCAAACTTGAGCAGAGCCAAAAGTTGACTTTCTGCTAAAATCCGATCCGGAGGCCTACCCCTAGGTCATGGGATGGAGGGCTCCGATACGATTCTAATGAAACTAAGTTTGCCCAGATCGGAGTCCGGATGAAGAAAATATGAGCTGATGAAATTTCCGAGCAGCAAAACCGGCAATCTGCGCACGTGGCAAAAAGCTGCACACGTGGCAAGTTGCGCAGGAAAATATCTCGGGGATCAAATCCGTAAATATCCGAACATTCGAAATATCCCAGGGACTAAATCTGTAAAAATCCAAGAATATCGGATTTTACCAAAAATTGCCAGGGACTAAATCCAAATTTTTAGATTTTTACGTCCAGCGAGCGGCGGCATTAAATGATTTTCATCATTATGCCGCTCGCGCGGACGTGGCGAGCGAGCATGCGCCCACCTTGAGCTGGGCGCCAAGGTGGGCGCATACCCTTTTTTCTTGGCCTATAAAAGCCGCGCGAGTGCTCGCGCAAAGGGTTCGGCATTTTTTGGTGGTTCAGACATTTTTGTGAGGTTGGAGAGCTTCGGTTGAAGGTTTTTTTAAGGTGCAGTGTCCAAGCTTCTTCCAACCCAAAAACCCTACCTGTCTCGGTCACTTTGGCCACCCCAAGCCCCCCCCCCCCCCCCCCACCTTGATCCGACACTCCCCTGCTCTTGCTTCTTCTTCATCCCCACACAAGCTAGCGGAGGCCGGTTGCTGTGGTCGCTGTTGGAGCAAGAAAGAAGGTGCTCCAGTTCTTGCCCCGTTGCAAGGAGAATCCCACGCAACTCAAGCGGGTCTTAGGATCCCCAGGTATTATTACCCACCATGCTTGATATACATATATTGAAATGAAATGAGAAGTTGCTAATAAGTTTGCTAAGCTTGTTTTCGTCCCTGAGCACGAGTTTGTTCCCATGGTAGTTTAATATGCACTTGCTTCACTTAATATGCACTTGCTTCACTTAATATGCACTTGCTTCACTTTGCCGTATGGAGGGTCTCTAAGTAAGGAAGAGATCCACCGGGAGCTTAAGGTATGTTGAGAGAGTTCCCCACAAACTATTCGGGCCTGCTTAATGCTATGGCCGGGACTGTTTTCGTTGCTTTAAAAGGGAGTTTGTTCCCTCATGTTAAGTGATCCATTGTACCCCTGTAAACCCCCCTCCTCCTCCCCTTCTTCGGATATTAGTGTGCATGCTTGAGGTTCAGTTGGTTGGAGGAAAGTGCATGCAATGTGTGCATGCTGTTTTTTTTGTTTTTATTGTGCTGTACTTGCTAATATGCCCCCCAACCCCGTGCCTATGCTACTTGCTCCTTGTGGTGCCCCTGCAAGCATGCTCCCATCCCCCTCCCTTTTGTTTAAGATGTTAATGCCTCTGTATCAGTTTTTTATCGGGTTTGTTTTCTTTTAAGAGATTTTGGGTTGTAGGATGAATCATGAAGCATGTTTAGATTAATTTGAACGCAAGTTTAAGTAACTTCTGGGGGGTGGCCGAAGCCCTGGGAGGGATGACAGAGCCTAAAAAATGAGTTACAGACCTTAAAAGTAGCTCAGAAATGGAGTTTGAAACAAAAAAACAGAGCATCGGGTATCCGCCGAGCTCGCGCGAAGCTCGCGCGAAGCTCGCGAGTATCCGCGAGGCTCGCGCGAAGCTCGCGCGAAGCTCGCGAGTATCCGCGAGGCTCGCGCGAAGCTCGCGCGCACCTTCGCGCGAAGCTCGCGCGAGGCTCACGCTCATCTCGTGCGAGGTTCGCGCGAAGCTCGCGCTCAGCTCGCGCGAACCTTGCGCCCACCTCGTTTTTTGTGTGTTTTTCGCGTTTTTGGTCCGCCCGGCCCGCGCCTACCTCGCGCCTAGTGCCCGAGGTCGGCGCATACCCCTAAAAAATGCCAAATTGATATATTTTTGAAAAATTCCAAAAATGCCCTTTACTCTACCGCGGGGGGCGAAGCCCCCCGCACCCCCCACCCCTTTTGTTCGTTGCGCATCCAACTCGTACCTTGGTACGGGGAGGTACCCCACCCCGTACCTTGGTATGGGCAAAAGGCTCAGAGCAAGAAGAGAATAAAAGAAGTGTTTTGCATTCCCCAGCTATTCCACGGCTAACATATTGTCTTTTCCTGCCTTCACAGGTACAGAAAAAGTGGGATAACAGACATCTTCTCCAAAATCCCCTGCGGAGTTCCTTCAGTAAACGGAGAATAACAACCTCCAAAAATCCCCAGTGGAAAGCCGTCAGCAAACAAGGGACGACACCCTTACACCCCCAGTAGAGTCCTCTCAAGCAATAAGAGAGTGATGCCTGATGATGTAGACTTCTCAAGCCTCGCCCAGTCTGAAGAGGCCGGCTTTGCGAAGAAGAGCGGAAAGAAGGCAAGTAAGCTCGCATCAATCCCTGGTGGAGCCTCTCGCACTCAACAAGAGCTTGAACGAACATGAAGAATTCGCACCCAAGCAGAGGGAAAAGGCCTTATGAAGGAAAATGACAGCGTGAGGAATCCCCACTTATCCCCAGCAGAGCATCATTCCCCGGGGAACTCCCACGCTTGTCACTAACAAGGCTCGACCCAAAAGAAGAGGCAATAAGAAAAAAGATTCCTGCCCAATCCCCAGCAACAGTCACTCCAAGCTAGGGAGCCTCTACAAGGGGGAAAGCCAATCAGAGAGCACTGCAGAAGAAGGAATGACAAGACATGAAGAAGAATGACATAAAAGAAGATATCATCGGGCAAGATGGCCCCTTTTGTAACTTTGATTTCACACTTTTGTAAATAGAGTAGAGCAGGTGTGTGGGCTCCCTTGAGGCACTGGACAGCGCTGGAAGCACCTCCTCACCAACAGCAGCTCCTCCTCCACTCTTCCTTCCTCCTTGCTCCATTCGGTCTACATCCTAACCCAACCCTTGGCCATCAAATCCTATAAAAAAAAAAAAAACCCAGAAAAATTCAAGCAAGCTTCAAGTAAAAGACACAAAATGGATCAGGAGTCTGAAGTCACCAAAAAGCTTTAATGGAACAAATAAGAAGAAAATAATATTGTCAAGTGTCTGGCATCGACGCCGAAACAGGTTGGCGAGCTCAAGTCCAATCTAATCTCTTTCAAACTTAAACTAAAATGCTGAAGAGTTGCCCTACAAAAACCCGAAAAGCAAAGGGTAAGGAAACTCTGAAGCCAGGAAGTGACGCCACATGATTTGGCAGCTTCCTCTTCAAAATAAAAACTTCAAAGGACTAAGCTCGTCGACCATGTCGACAGAAATGCCAAGCGCAAAAACAAGATTCTTTTTCTCTCTGCCGTTCATCCGCCAAGTGACTCCGGCAAAGAGGGGCAGCTGTAAGCACCTCATTTTTGCGCTCCCCGAAAAACCAAAAATACAAACCCTGGACCGAAAGTCAAACCCTAAGGGGTGAAAAGTTGACTTTTTGATCAAGTGAAAATTGGCCACCTTGCTTTATACCATTGGATAGAGAATCTCGACACGGTTCCAACGCAACTGAGTTTGCAGGAATCGGGGTCCGGATGAAGGTTCTGCGGGCAGTCAAACTTAAGGAAAAGCCGAGAGTTGACTTTTCCTTGAATTCCGTGCCAAGTACCTTGCTTTATATCATTGGATAGAGAATCTCGACACGAGTCCAACGCAACTGAGTTTGCAGGAATCGGGGTCCGGATGAAGGTTCTGCAGGCAGTCAAACCTGAGCAGAGCCAAAAGTTGACTTTCTGCTAAAATCCGATCCAGAGGCCTACCCCTAGGTCATTGGATAGAGAATCTCGACACGGTTCCAACGCAACTGAGTTTGCAGGAATCGGGGTCCGGATGAAGGTTCTGCGGGTGGTCAAACTTGAGCAGAGCCAAAAGTTGACTTTCTGCTAAAATCCGATCCGGAGGCCTACCCCTAGGTCATGGGATGGAGGGCTCCGATACGATTCTAATGAAACTAAGTTTGCCCAGATCGGAGTCCGGATGAAGAAAATATGAGCCGATGAAATTTCCGAGCAGCAAAACCGACAATCTGCGCACGTGGCAAAAAGCTGCACACGTGGCAAGTTGCGCAGGAAAATATCTCGGGGATCAAATCCGTAAATATCCGAACATTCGAAATATCCCAGGGACTAAATCTGTAAAAATCCAAGAATATCGGATTTTACCAAAAATTGCCAGGGACTAAATCCAAATTTTTAGATTTTTACGTCCGGCGAGCGGCGGCATTAAATGATTTTCATCATTATGCCGCTCGCGCGGACGTGGCGAGCGAGCATGCGCCCACCTTGAGCTGGGCGCCAAGGTGGGCGCATACCCTTTTTTCTTGGCCTATAAAAGCCGCGCGAGTGCTCGCGCAAAGGGTTCGGCATTTTTTGGTGGTTCAGACATTTTTGTGAGGTTGGAGAGCTTCGGTTGAAGGTTTTTTTAAGGTGCAGTGTCCAAGCTTCTTCCAACCCAAAAACCCTACCTGTCTCGGTCACTTTGGCCACCCCAAGCCCCCCCCCCCCCCCCCCCACCTTGATCCGACACTCCCCTGTTCTTGCTTCTTCTTCATCCCCACACAAGCTAGCGGAGGCCGGTTGCTGTGGTCGCTGTTGGAGCAAGAAAGAAGGTGCTCCAGTTCTTGCCCCGTTGCAAGGAGAATCCCACGCAACTCAAGCGGGTCTTAGGATCCCCAGGTATTATTACCCACCATGCTTGATATACATATATTGAAATGAAATGAGAAGTTGCTAATAAGTTTGCTAAGCTTGTTTTCGTCCCTGAGCACGAGTTTGTTCCCATGGTAGTTTAATATGCACTTGCTTCACTTAATATGCACTTGCTTCACTTTGCCGTATGGAGGGTCTCTAAGTAAGGAAGAGATCCACCGGGAGCTTAAGGTATGTTGAGAGAGTTCCCCACAAACTATTCGGGCCTGCTTAATGCTATGGCCGGGACTGTTTTCGTTGCTTTAAAAGGGAGTTTGTTCCCTCATGTTAAGTGATCCATTGTACCCCTGTAAACCCCCCTCCTCCTCCCCTTCTTCGGATATTAGTGTGCATGCTTGAGGTTCAGTTGGTTGGAGGAAAGTGCATGCAATGTGTGCATGCTGTTTTTTTTGTTTTTATTGTGCTGTACTTGCTAATATGCCCCCCAACCCCCTGCCTATGCTACTTGCTCCTTGTGGTGCCCCTGCAAGCATGCTCCCATCCCCCTCCCTTTTGTTTAAGATGTTAATGCCTCTGTATCAGTTTTTTATCGGGTTTGTTTTCTTTTAAGAGATTTTGGGTTGTAGGATGAATCATGAAGCATGTTTAGATTAATTTGAACGCAAGTTTAAGTAACTTCTGGGGGGTGGCCGAAGCCCTGGGAGGGATGACAGAGCCTAAAAAATGAGTTACAGACCTTAAAAGTAGCTCAGAAATGGAGTTTGAAACAAAAAAACAGAGCATCGGGTATCCGCCGAGCTCGCGCGAAGCTCGCGAGTATCCGCGAGGCTCGCGCGAAGCTCGCGCGCACCTTCGCGCGAAGCTCGCGCGAGGCTCACGCTCATCTCGTGCGAGGTTCGCGCGAAGCTCGCGCTCAGCTCGCGCGAACCTCGCGCCCACCTCGTTTTTTGTGTGTTTTTCGCGTTTTTGGTCCGCCCGGCCCGCGCCTACCTCGCGCCTAGTGCCCGAGGTCGGCGCATACCCCTAAAAAATGCCAAATTGATATATTTTTGAAAAATTCCAAAAATGCCCTTTACTCTACCGCGGGGGGCGAAGCCCCCCGCACCCCCCACCCCTTTTGTTCGTTGCGCATCCAACTCGTACCTTGGTACGGGGAGGTACCCCACCCCGTACCTTGGTATGGGCAAAAGGCTCAGAGCAAGAAGAGAATAAAAGAAGTGTTTTGCATTCCCCAGCTATTCCACGGCTAACATATTGTCTTTTCCTGCCTTCACAGGTACAGAAAAAGTGGGATAACAGACATCTTCTCCAAAATCCCCTGCGGAGTTCCTTCAGTAAACGGAGAATAACAACCTCCAAAAATCCCCAGTGGAAAGCCGTCAGCAAACAAGGGACGACACCCTTACACCCCCAATAGAGTCCTCTCAAGCAATAAGAGAGTGATGCCTGATGATGTAGACTTCTCAAGCCTCGCCCAGTCTGAAGAGGCCGGCTTTGCGAAGAAGAGCGGAAAGAAGGCAAGTAAGCTCGCATCAATCCCTGGTGGAGCCTCTCGCACTCAACAAGAGCTTGAACGAACATGAAGAATTCGCACCCAAGCAGAGGGAAAAGGCCTTATGAAGGAAAATGACAGCGTGAGGAATCCCCACTTATCCCCAGCAGAGCATCATTCCCCGGGGAACTCCCACGCTTGTCACTAACAAGGCTCGACCCAAAAGAAGAGGCAATAAGAAAAAAGATTCCTGCCCAATCCCCAGCAACAGTCACTCCAAGCTAGGGAGCCTCTACAAGGGGGAAAGCCAATCAGAGAGCACTGCAGAAGAAGGAATGACAAGACATGAAGAAGAATGACATAAAAGAAGATATCATCGGGCAAGATGGCCCCTTTTGTAACTTTGATTTCACACTTTTGTAAATAGAGTAGAGCAGGTGTGTGGGCTCCCTTGAGGCACTGGACAGCGCTGGAAGCACCTCCTCACCAACAGCAGCTCCTCCTCCACTCTTCCTTCCTCCTTGCTCCATTCGGTCCACATCCTAACCCAACCCTTGGCCATCAAATCCTATAAAAAAAAAAAAAAAACCCAGAAAAATTCAAGCAAGCTTCAAGTAAAAGACACAAAATGTATCAGGAGTCTGAAGTCACCAAAAAGCTTTAATGGAACGAATAAGAAGAAAAGAATATTGTCAAGTGTCTGGGATCGACGCCGAAACAGGTTGGCGAGCTCAAGTCCAATCTAATCTCTTTCAAACTTAAACTAAAATGCTGAAGAGTTGCCCTACAAAAACCCGAAAAGCAAAGGGTAAGGAAACTCTGAAGCCAGGAAGTGACGCCACATGATTTGGCAGCTTCCTCTTCAAAATAAAAACTTCAAAGGACTAAGCTCGTCGACCATGTCGACAGAAATGCCAAGCGCAAAAACAAGATTCTTTTTCTCTCTGCCGTTCATCCGCCAAGTGACTCCGGCAAAGAGGGGCAGCTGTAAGCACCTCATTTTTGCGCTCCCCGAAAAACCAAAAATACAAACCCTGGACAGAAAGTCAAACCCTAAGGGGTGAAAAGTTGACTTTTTGATCAAGTGAAAATTGGCCACCTTGCTTTATACCATTGGATAGAGAATCTCGACACGGTTCCAACGCAACTGAGTTTGCAGGAATCGGGGTCCGGATGAAGGTTCTGCGGGCAGTCAAACTTAAGGAAAAGCCGAGAGTTGACTTTTCCTCGAATTCCGTGCCAAGTACCTTGCTTTATATCATTGGATAGAGAATCTCGACACGAGTCCAACGCAACTGAGTTTGCAGGAATCGGGGTCCGGATGAAGGTTCTGCAGGCAGTCAAACCTGAGCAGAGCCAAAAGTTGACTTTCTGCTAAAATCCGATCCAGAGGCCTACCCCTAGGTCATTGGATAGAGAATCTCGACACGGTTCCAACGCAACTGAGTTTGCAGGAATCGGGGTCCGGATGAAGGTTCTGCGGGTGGTCAAACTTGAGCAGAGCCAAAAGTTGACTTTCTGCTAAAATCCGATCCGGAGGCCTACCCCTAGGTCATGGGATGGAGGGCTCCGATACGATTCTAATGAAACTAAGTTTGCCCAGATCGGAGTCCGGATGAAGAAAATATGAGCTGATGAAATTTCCGAGCAGCAAAACCGACAATCTGCGCACGTGGCAAAAAGCTGCACACGTGGCAAGTTGCGCAGGAAAATATCTCGGGGATCAAATCCGTAAATATCCGAACATTCGAAATATCCCAGGGACTAAATCTGTAAAAATCCAAGAATATCGGATTTTACCAAAAATTGCCAGGGACTAAATCCAAATTTTTAGATTTTTACGTCCGGCGAGCGGCGGCATTAAATGATTTTCATCATTATGCCGCTCGCGCGGACGTGGCGAGCGAGCATGCGCCCACCTTGAGCTGGGCGCCAAGGTGGGCGCATACCCTTTTTTCTTGGCCTATAAAAGCCGCGCGAGTGCTCGCGCAAAGGGTTCGGCATTTTTTGGTGGTTCAGACATTTTTGTGAGGTTGGAGAGCTTCGGTTGAAGGTTTTTTTAAGGTGCAGTGTCCAAGCTTCTTCCAACCCAAAAACCCTACCTGTCTCGGTCACTTTGGCCACCCCAAGCCCCCCCCCCCCCCCCCCCCCCACCTTGATCCGACACTCCCCTGTTCTTGCTTCTTCTTCATCCCCACACAAGCTAGCGGAGGCCGGTTGCTGTGGTCGCTGTTGGAGCAAGAAAGAAGGTGCTCCAGTTCTTGCCCCGTTGCAAGGAGAATCCCACGCAACTCAAGCGGGTCTTAGGATCCCCAGGTATTATTACCCACCATGCTTGATATACATATATTGAAATGAAATGAGAAGTTGCTAATAAGTTTGCTAAGCTTGTTTTCGTCCCTGAGCACGAGTTTGTTCCCATGGTAGTTTAATATGCACTTGCTTCACTTAATATGCACTTGCTTCACTTTGCCGTATGGAGGGTCTCTAAGTAAGGAAGAGATCCACCGGGAGCTTAAGGTATGTTGAGAGAGTTCCCCACAAACTATTCGGGCCTGCTTAATGCTATGGCCGGGACTGTTTTCGTTGCTTTAAAAGGGAGTTTGTTCCCTAATGTTAAGTGATCCATTGTACCCCTTTAAACCCCCCTCCTCCTCCCCTTCTTCGGATATTAGTGTGCATGCTTGAGGTTCAGTTGGTTGGAGGAAAGTGCATGCAATGTGTGCATGCTGTTTTTTTTGTTTTTATTGTGCTGTACTTGCTAATATGCCCCCCAACCCCCTGCCTATGCTACTTGCTCCTTGTGGTGCCCCTGAGAGCATGCTCCCATCCCCCTCCCTTTTGTTTAAGATGTTAATGCCTCTGTATCAGTTTTTTATCGGGTTTGTTTTCTTTTAAGAGATTTTGGGTTGTAGGATGAATCATGAAGCATGTTTAGATTAATTTGAACGCAAGTTTAAGTAACTTCTGGGGAGTGGCCGAAGCCCTGGGAGGGATGACAGAGCCTAAAAAATGAGTTACAGACCTTAAAAGTAGCTCAGAAATGGAGTTTGAAACAAAAAAACAGAGCATCGGGTATCCGCCGAGCTCGCGCGAAGCTCGCGAGTATCCGCGAGGCTCGCGCGAAGCTCGCGCACACCTTCGCGCGAATCTCGCGCGAAGCTCGCGAGTATCCGCGAGGCTCGCGCGAAGCTCGCGCGCACCTTCGCGCGAAGCTCGCGCGAGGCTCACGCTCATCTCGTGCGAGGTTCGCGCGAGGTCGCGCTCAGCTCGCGCGAACCTCGCGCCCACCTCGTTTTTTGTGTGTTTTTCGCGTTTTTGGTCCGCCCGGCCCGCGCCTACCTCGCGCCTAGTGCCCGAGGTCGGCGCATACCCCTAAAAAATGCCAAATTGATATATTTTTGAAAATTTCCAAAAATGCCCTTTACTCTACCGCGGGGGGCGAAGCCCCCCGCACCCCCCACCCCTTTTGTTCGTTGCGCATCCAACTCGTACCTTGGTACGGGGAGGTACCCCACCCCGTACCTTGGTATGGGCAAAAGGCTCAGAGCAAGAAGAGAATAAAAGAAGTGTTTTGCATTCCCCAGCTATTCCACGGCTAACATATTGTCTTTTCCTGCCTTCACAGGTACAGAAAAAGTGGGATAACAGACATCTTCTCCAAAATCCCCTGCGGAGTTCCTTCAGTAAACGGAGAATTACAACCTCCAAAAATCCCCAGTGGAAAGCCGTCAGCAAACAAGGGACGACACCCTTACACCCCCAGTAGAGTCCTCTCAAGCAATAAGAGAGTGATGCCTGATGATGTAGACTTCTCAAGCCTCGCCCAGTCTGAAGAGGCCGGCTTTGCGAAGAAGAGCGGAAAGAAGGCAAGTAAGCTCGCATCAATCCCTGGTGGAGCCTCTCGCACTCAACAAGAGCTTGAACGAACATGAAGAATTCGCACCCAAGCAGAGGGAAAAGGCCTTATGAAGGAAAATGACAGCGTGAGGAATCCCCACTTATCCCCAGCAGAGCATCATTCCCCGGGGAACTCCCACGCTTGTCACTAACAAGGCTCGACCCAAAAGAAGAGGCAATAAGAAAAAAGATTCCTGCCCAATCCCCAGCAACAGTCACTCCAAGCTAGGGAGCCTCTACAAGGGGGAAAGCCAATCAGAGAGCACTGCAGAAGAAGGAATGACAAGACATGAAGAAGAATGACATAAAAGAAGATATCATCGGGCAAGATGGCCCCTTTTGTAACTTTGATTTCACACTTTTGTAAATAGAGTAGAGCAGGTGTGTGGGCTCCCTTGAGGCACTGGACAGCGCTGGAAGCACCTCCTCACCAACAGCAGCTCCTCCTCCACTCTTCCTTCCTCCTTGCTCCATTCGGTCCACATCCTAACCCAACCCTTGGCCATCAAATCCTATAAAAAAAAAAAACAAACCCAGAAAAATTCAAGCAAGCTTCAAGTAAAAGACACAAAATGGATCAGGAGTCTGAAGTCACCAAAAAGCTTTAATGGAACGAATAAGAAGAAAAGAATATTGTCAAGTGTCTGGGATCGACGCCGAAACAGGTTGGCGAGCTCAAGTCCAATCTAATCTCTTTCAAACTTAAACTAAAATGCTGAAGAGTTGCCCTACAAAAACCCGAAAAGCAAAGGGTAAGGAAACTCTGAAGCCAGGAAGTGACGCCACATGATTTGGCAGCTTCCTCTTCAAAATAAAAACTTCAAAGGACTAAGCTCGTCGACCATGTCGACAGAAATGCCAAGCGCAAAAACAAGATTCTTTTTCTCTCTGCCGTTCATCCGCCAAGTGACTCCGGCAAAGAGGGGCAGCTGTAAGCACCTCATTTTTGCGCTCCCCGAAAAACCAAAAATACAAACCCTGGACAGAAAGTCAAACCCTAAGGGGTGAAAAGTTGACTTTTTGATCAAGTGAAAATTGGCCACCTTGCTTTATACCATTGGATAGAGAATCTCGACACGGTTCCAACGCAACTGAGTTTGCAGGAATCGGGGTCCAGATGAAGGTTCTGCGGGCAGTCAAACTTAAGGAAAAGCCGAGAGTTGACTTTTCCTCGAATTCCGTGCCAAGTACCTTGCTTTATATCATTGGATAGAGAATCTCGACACGAGTCCAACGCAACTGAGTTTGCAGGAATCGGGGTCCGGATGAAGGTTCTGCAGGCAGTCAAACCTGAGCAGAGCCAAAAGTTGACTTTCTGCTAAAATCCGATCCAGAGGCCTACCCCTAGGTCATTGGATAGAGAATCTCGACACGGTTCCAACGCAACTGAGTTTGCAGGAATCGGGGTCCGGATGAAGGTTCTGCGGGTGGTCAAACTTGAGCAGAGCCAAAAGTTGACTTTCTGCTAAAATCCGATCCGGAGGCCTACCCCTAGGTCATGGGATGGAGGGCTCCGATACGATTCTAATGAAACTAAGTTTGCCCAGATCGGAGTCCGGATGAAGAAAATATGAGCTGATGAAATTTCCGAGCAGCAAAACCGGCAATCTGCGCACGTGGCAAAAAGCTGCACACGTGGCAAGTTGCGCAGGAAAATATCTCGGGGATCAAATCCGTAAATATCCGAACATTCGAAATATCCCAGGGACTAAATCTGTAAAAATCCAAGAATATCGGATTTTACCAAAAATTGCCAGGGACTAAATCCAAATTTTTAGATTTTTACGTCCGGCGAGCGGCGGCATTAAATGATTTTCATCATTATGCCGCTCGCGCGGACGTGGCGAGCGAGCATGCGCCCACCTTGAGCTGGGCGCCAAGGTGGGCGCATACCCTTTTTTCTTGGCCTATAAAAGCCGCGCGAGTGCTCGCGCAAAGGGTTCGGCATTTTTTGGTGGTTCAGACATTTTTGTGAGGTTGGAGAGCTTCGGTTGAAGGTTTTTTTAAGGTGCAGTGTCCAAGCTTCTTCCAACCCAAAAACCCTACCTGTCTCGGTCACTTTGGCCACCCCAAGCCCCCCCCCCCCCCCCCCCACCTTGATCCGACACTCCCCTGTTCTTGCTTCTTCTTCATCCCCACACAAGCTAGCGGAGGCCGGTTGCTGTGGTCGCTGTTGGAGCAAGAAAGAAGGTGCTCCAGTTCTTGCCCCGTTGCAAGGAGAATCCCACGCAACTCAAGCGGGTCTTAGGATCCCCAGGTATTATTACCCACCATGCTTGATATACATATATTGAAATGAAATGAGAAGTTGCTAATAAGTTTGCTAAGCTTGTTTTCGTCCCTGAGCACGAGTTTGTTCCCATGGTAGTTTAATATGCACTTGCTTCACTTAATATGCACTTGCTTCACTTTGCCGTATGGAGGGTCTCTAAGTAAGGAAGAGATCCACCGGGAGCTTAAGGTATGTTGAGAGAGTTCCCCACAAACTATTCGGGCCTGCTTAATGCTATGGCCGGGACTGTTTTCGTTGCTTTAAAAGGGAGTTTGTTCCCTCATGTTAAGTGATCCATTGTACCCCTGTAAACCCCCCTCCTCCTCCCCTTCTTCGGATATTAGTGTGCATGCTTGAGGTTCAGTTGGTTGGAGGAAAGTGCATGCAATGTGTGCATGCTGTTTTTTTTGTTTTTATTGTGCTGTACTTGCTAATATGCCCCCCAACCCCCTGCCTATGCTACTTGCTCCTTGTGGATCCCCTGCAAGCATGCTCCCATCCCCCTCCCTTTTGTTTAAGATGTTAATGCCTCTGTATCAGTTTTTTATCGGGTTTGTTTTCTTTTAAGAGATTTTGGGTTGTAGGATGAATCATGAAGCATGTTTAGATTAATTTGAACGCAAGTTTAAGTAACTTCTGGGGGGTGGCCGAAGCCCTGGGAGGGATGACAGAGCCTAAAAAATGAGTTACAGACCTTAAAAGTAGCTCAGAAATGGAGTTTGAAACAAAAAAACAGAGCATCGGGTATCCGCCGAGCTCGCGCGAAGCTCGCGAGTATCCGCGAGGCTCGCGCGAAGCTCGCGCGAAGCTCGCGCACACCTTCGCGCGAATCTCGCGCGAAGCTCGCGCGATGCTCGCGAGTATCCGCGAGGCTCGCGCGAAGCTCGCGCGCACCTTCGCGCGAAGCTCGCGCGAGGCTCACGCTCATCTCGTGCGAGGTTCGCGCGAGGTCGCGCGAAGCTCGCGCTCAGCTCGCGCGAACCTCGCGCCCACCTCGTTTTTTGTGTGTTTTTCGCGTTTTTGGTCCGCCCGGCCCGCGCCTACCTCGCGCCTAGTGCCCGAGGTCGGCGCATACCCCTAAAAAATGCCAAATTGATATATTTTTGAAAAATTCCAAAAATGCCCTTTACTGTACCGCGGGGGGCGAAGCCCCCCGCACCCCCCACCCCTTTTGTTCGTTGCGCATCCAACTCGTACCTTGGTACGGGGAGGTACCCCACCCCGTACCTTGGTATGGGACTTGGACCCCCGGTCCAACTTGACTTCCAATGAGCCTTCCAACGGGGCCCACCCCGCCCAATAAACACCAAAGCATGCCATTAAATAACTTAAGTACAAATGAACAATTGGAACCGGGCGGGCCAAGCCCAATGCGGCCCACCCATACCTTGATGTGAATGTATGGAATGCATAAAATGCCTGGTTTGGCCGAGACCATGGGCCAGGGCCTGTCGGGCCCGCTAAAGCCCACCAAGTGAACCAAGTTAGGGTGCAAGCCCTAATTTCCAAGGAACTGGGCTTTCAAAGCCCAAAGCCGGGATCATGGGCCCCAAGCCCAATGACCGGCCCACTTTGGCTCAAATATAAACAAGATAAATCTAAAATACCCCTGGCCACCATGTGGGCCCACCAAAGGGGCCCACAAACCGGTCCGGCCCACTTGTGCATAAAAAACACTTAATCTTCAAATCTGAACTTAAAGTAAAATCAATTGAACTAACCAAAGCCCAAAGGACCTCTCAGGCTAGACTGAGGTCCACAAGGGTACACGGGCTTGACTAAGCCCACCAAGGATACCGTGAGCCTTCCAACGGGGCCCACCCAACCAGACTCAGATCACCTAAGTAATCAAGATAAAAGTAACTAAAGGGACCCACACCACTCAGGTGGTCCCGCAAGACTTAACCAAATTGCATATCGGATTAGGAATCAGGTGAGACCAATGTAAGCTGACTCAAACCAGGGAACCCACGGGACCCGTCATCCGACGGGGTGGACCGGGGTGTCTACGGACTTCCCCCGCCCACAACCGAGAACCAACCTTAGAATCTCAAAGCCGCAGACCAAAAAGCCCTAATAGGCAAGATTAGGCACCCAGGTGTCCGCCTGCACCCCATCAGGCGGTGGCGACTCCGAATCACCCCGTGCCGCATTTCCCACGCGCGCACAGCCTGGCGACTCTGCTGGGGACGGTTCAGCCCAGTAGGACCCTAGTTAAGATGAGTCAGCATAAAGAGAGATTTAGTTGATGTTTAGGGTTTCTTACTACCTCGTTTAGAAAGATGCAGAATACGCGTAATTACGCATTCTGGGGAGTCCTGTCAAAGGGACGCGATAATTGCCTAAGGCAAGTGGGATTTAAGCGGTCCCTTGTGACCCCCCACTTACCTGGGGACTCTCCCGGAACCTCGTATTGCGTGTTAATTCTGCACCTTACTATACGAGACAGTAACAATCCCTTTACCAACAAAATCTAGACAAAACTCACCTGTGTAGACACAGCACGCAGCCCAATTGCGCACACGGGCACACCACCACACCGTGGATGGATTTTTGTATTTTTTGTTCTTGTGAGATAAACTGCGTGGGGTGACACGCACGAGGGAGGCTGCGTGAATGATCCGACCCTTGGTAGATGAGTGAAAGTGGATATTGCAACTTCTTTACCAAAACCTAGACCTCTCTAGCAGCCTACCCTTCTGATTCCTATGAACTGATCTTTGGGATGGTATTAGCACCTACGCTCCCGTGGCTTGCCGGGGAAAGCAGGGTAAACCCATCCCCCCAGTTTTCTGGAGTCCATTAGCACCACTGGTTTCTTGCCGTGGCACGCGAGGATCCAGTACTGGTCCAGACCCTTGCAGGCTTATGTCTCGGGCTGGGTATCCTTCCCCACCTAACGTTTCTGAATGAACCTCGCATTGAGCATGAGAGGGTGAGTAGGATGTGAATGATGAATAAAATTGGAATAAAATTCAGAGTCCATCAGGGGCAACAACCCCCGCTTTTTGCATCAAATGGAGTAAACCCTAGACGCTGGGCTACCTCGGCCCTAGCTTAGGAAACTCACCTAATTTTGATCAGGGGAACCACCCCAGATCCATGCATGGAGTCCTGTATGCTATGGGTCTTGACCCATTAGAGTCCGCTGGGAGCACTTTAAGTCCAGATTGGTCTTTTAGAGCAGATGAAAGCCGGCCAGATCAGACAAACAGATGAAAGCGTGCCAGATCAGAACATGGGCACTAAACCCTAGATCTAGGAATTTTTAGCCTACCCGCTTGAAAAGCAATTTGTAACCTCCCTTTTGGCTCCCAACAACCTTAAGGATGAGTTCTTTGAAGTTTTTGGTAAATATCTTGTAAACCTTCGCCCTCGATGGCAAGTTGTAATTTTTGCTGTGGTCCGATACCGGAAGCAGATGAAAGAATAGATGAAAGACAGAAAGACTCATCAGGACTTGAATGTGCTCCTTTACACAAGTACGTCTAGGAGTCGCGCCTTCATTGGCGCCAACCCTTAGGACCACACACCATGTGTGCCTGAGTTAAATTTCGAACTGGTTTTGTCTTTTGCTTTATTTTGTGAAGCATGTTAGAACTGCTAGTGATTAGCCTTTTGCTTGAAATTATGCATGTCTTAGGACTGATTAAGAGTTTGGTGTAGAACCTTAAACTGATTTGGAATTTCAATCGGATAGTTGGCATGGCATCTTCATCCTCATCTGAGAGAACCCGTTTCCCTAGGATAGAGAAGTGCTCCTGGGATACTCCCTGGATCCGTTCCTGGACAAAGCAGCTCCAAGGGAGTGAGCAGATTGAATGGGAGCACAAATACCACATGGGACAGACTTTGTCCCTGTTAAATGTGCCGATTAACTGGGACATGATCCAAGCAGCATTGCTTTTCTGGGATCCCCAGCTTTCAGTGTTTCGATTCGGGATCAATGAGTTGACTCCCACAATTGAGGAACTTGACCTGTTCCTCCGATTTCGCGACTTAGGAGAACCCGCTAGGCCAAGTCTCAAAGAAAGCTACAAGAATGAAGCTTGCGCTTTCTTTGGCCTCTCAAGGGGAGAATTCCAGACCTTAGGAGGTGACAAAGCATTCACTAGGGTCTCCAAAACATTCCTTGCTGAAAAGATAAGAAACAAAAAGCAGGAAAGACCCAGGGCTTGGTTTGACACCTTCACCCTTGTGGTTCTGTCGCAAATCTTCTTTCCAACTGGGAGAGACACCATTAATTTGGCCCTCATGGAAATTGTGGATCAACTCATGGCAGGGTACCGAATCATGCCACTGATCCTAGCTCAATTGTTCCATGCCCTGAATTTGTCCAAAAATGGAACCCGGAGGTTTCAGGGGTGCGCTCCCCTCCTCCACCTTTGGCTGCAAGACCACCTGATGGTGTCATCACCAGTCAGTACATATTACAAGGCAACCGGCGACAACATCTATTGGTTGGCTCGAAGAGAGATCAAACCAGACCTACCCGCCCGTGAGGATTGGTTTAACCACTTTCTCCACCTGAAGGGAGAAACAGACATTAGATGGTGGGGTACATACAACATCCCCTACACCCCCATCATAGCTTTCAAGAAAAGAGAGGGACTCGCCTTGATAGGCCTCACCCAAGCCGTGCCGTACTATCCGATTCGGGTTCTGAGACAGTTTGGAAAACCGCAGGGAATCCCAGTCAAGGACGACATGAGCAGTTTGATTGGTCCACTCACCAAGGGACTAAGGACCCAACTGTTGACAGAGTGGAAGACAGTCTGCGTATATCGAGAAGACGTTTTCACCGAATCGCACTTTCAAGATTACGAGCAGTGGATAGCTCGGGAATTTGGCCACGACGGCCCCCCACCTCTTCAGCCTATCGCATTAGGCGACATTCCAGTTCCGCCCCCTAACACATATAGGGACAGGGTGGCCGAACTGCAGGAGACCCACTCCCGTATCCATTCAGCTTATGTGGATTCGGAACGGGAGAGTAGGCAGGCCAATACGGCCTTGCAACATGAAATGGAATTAGTGCGCAAGCGCGCTGAGGAGGACCGACGTCTGCGGAACAAGCTTCTGCGAGCCTTGAGGAGGCAAGACGTGTCCTCCCACTATGATGATGACCAACCTAGCTAGACTCTGGCTTTGTTGTATTTTGATAAGCATGATGATGTATTTTGTGCCGTGGCGGCACCTTTTGATTGAAGCATGAATTTATTTTCGCTATGCTATGTTGTTCAAACTTAACAAAACAAGAAAAAGAAATGAAAGAATTAATTCCCTCCAATAGGGCAACTCGGTCTCCGGCAGACCACCTCTTCTCAGATAATTGCAATATTCCTGGTCGCTGCGACCACCTAATTTCTTTTAACTGCATCTCTCTCATTGAGATCGCAAAACCCAGCAAGTGTTTAAAAAACACCCAAGACCTTGAGCTCAAATCACACCCGTCTGTATCTTTTCGAGATCATTCGGTCCAGCCTGTAGGGCACTGAAGCCGCCGGTGATTGAACCGTTTGGTGGATGAACGTCCTGGTATAGCCTTCCCCTTGTGAGGCGCCGAAGTCAATGGTGATTAAACCAACGACTAGCTAAGGCACGCCCGGGAACTACTAGCCGAAACTTTGGGGCACTGAAGCCGCCGGTGATTAAACCGTTTGGTGGATGAATGTCCTGGTATAGCCTTCCCCTTGTGAGGCGCCGAAGTCAATGGTGATTAAACCAACGACTAGCTAAGGCACGCCCGGGAACTACTAGCCGAAACTTTGGGGCACTGAAGCCGCCGGTGATTAAACCGTTTGGTGGATGAACGTCCTGGTATAGCCTTCCCCTTGTGAGGCGCCGAAGTCAATGGTGATTAAACCAACGACTAGCTCAGGCACGCCCGGGAACTACCAGCTGAAATTAGGCGCCGACGCCGCCAGTGAATGAACTGGAGATTGGTTGAGGTACGCCTGGGTGCTGCTTTTCAGCTCACCCCCTGCGGAGACCCTACATTGGTCCAACCCTGTGATTTTGAGCTCAAACAAAACCCCCTTAAATTGAAGGTTCTCTTTCCTTGCCTAAACGGCTAAAATAGATCAGTGAAATAGGGTTCTCTTTCCCAGTCGCTTCCGAACGACTAAAATAGATCAGTTTTCAAAAAATAGGGTTCTCTCTCCCAGTTGCCTACGGGTAGCTAAAATAGATTCGGTCGCTAGGGTTCTCTTTCCCAGTCGCCTCCGAACGACTAAAATAGATCAGTTTTCAAAAAATAGGGTTCTCTCTCCCAGTTGCCTACGGGTAGCTAAAATAGATTCGTTCATTAGGGTTCTCTTTCCCAGTCGCCTCCGAGCGTCTAAAATAGATCAGTTTTCAAAAAAAAAAAAAAAAACAGGGTTCTCTCTCCCAGTTGCCTGCAGGTGACTAAAATAGATTCGGTCACCAGGGCTCTCCTTCCCAGTCGCTTCCAAGCGACTAAAATAGATCAGCTTTCAGAAAAATAGGGTTCTCTCTCCCAGTTACCTACGGGTAGCTAAAATAGATCAGTTAATTCATTAAGGTTCTCTTCCCTTGTTACCTATGGGTAGCTAAAATAGATCAGTTAATTCATTAAGGTTCTCTTCCCTTGTTGCCCTAGGGTAGCTAGAATAGATCAGCTAGTCCAAATCCAATCAAAAAAAATGGATCAGTCTTCAAATTCATTAAAGGTTCTCTTCCCTTGTTACCTACGGGTAGCTAAAATAGATCAGTTAATTCATTAAGGTTCTCTTCCCTTGTTACCTACGGGTAGCTAAAATAGATCAGTTAATTCATTAAGGTTCTCTTCCCTTGTTACCTACGGGTAGCTAAAATAGATCAGTCTTCAAATTCATTAAAGGTTCTCTTCCCTTGTTACCTACGGGTAGCTAAAATAGATCAGTTAATTCATTAAGGTTCTCTTCCCTTGTTACCTACGGGTAGCTAAAATAGATCAGTTAATTCATTAAGGTTCTCTTCCCTTGTTACCTACGGGTAGCTAAAATAGAGCAGTCTTCAAATTCATTAAAGGTTCTCTTCCCTTGTTACCTACGGGTAACTAAAATAGATCAGTTGATTCAAAGTTTAGGTTCTCTTCCCTTGTTGCCTTAGGGTAGCTAAAATAGATCAGTTAGTCAAATCATATCATAAAACAAAAAAATATAATAAATAAATGAATAAATTCAATCAGATAAAATTGTGTAATCAATTTGTGTAAAATTACACTAATGCCTGCCAATTGTCCTACCAGGTACCAAAAATTGCTTTCAGAAGTCCGTACTTGTTAAGATCGAGGAGAAGGCTCGATATGGAACAGCAAGGAGAACAAACGCCGCCAGGGCAGCATCCGGCAGAGACCAGTCATACCAAGTGGTCAATGAGATGCAGCAAAGGATGGACAGTATGGGTTCCATCATCCAGGAACTGATGACAGAATTGAGGGAATTGAGGCAGGCCCCACCGGCAGTACCGGTCGCCCAGCAGCCGCAGCCACAGTTCCCACCACAAGCAGAAGTGGTGCCACCGCCACGTCCAGTAAATCCCCCTCCCCTGGCACCACCACCGCCACCGGCAGCGCCATTTCATGTGGCACAACCAGATCAATTTCTGCCTATCCATCTGGGACAGGGTGATGAGGACTGGTACAGAACCCAGGAGTCGCAGTTTGAGGAGAAACTGACAGCAGTAAGGGAGGAGAACAGAACAGAAATGGCCGCCCTGAAGGAGCAGCTCAAACAGCTCCAACCCAGCACAGTGCAACGTGAGGCTACCCTGGAAAGCCTTTGCTTCTTTTCAGACATCCAGCTCCCGGCTAAGTTCAAATGCCCTGAGTTGCACCAGTTTGACGGCACCGGGTGCCCATTGAACCATTTAAGGTCGTACTCAGGCGACATGTGCCAGTACGCCAAGGAAGAGCGAATCATGGTGCAGTTCTTCCAAAAGTCATTAACTGGGGCCGCTTACTCTTGGTTCCTGAGTCTAGACAAGGCTAAGATAAAGACATGGAATGACTTGGCAGCAGTCTTCATCCAGCAGTACCGCCTCAACAGTCAGATAGTGCAGACAAGGGCAGAATTGCAGAGGCTGGCAAAGAAGAGCCAAGAGTCGGTGAGAGAGTATGCCAAACGCTGGAAGGAGTTGGCGACACTGGTACAGCCACCACTGTTGGAACAAGAGATGACATCTCTGTTCATTGCGTCACTAGGACAGCCATTCTTCACTTTGCTGCTGGGGCAAAGTACCTCGAATTTCAACGACCTAATTTTGACTGCGGATCGGATTGAGGATGCAGTAAGAGCCGGGAAAATAGATGGCAGTGGACAGAGTGCCGCACCAAGGAGGCCAGTGACAGGACAGGTTGGCAGAAACCAGGGACAAGACCCCCGAAGGCAGGAACAGCAGGCAGTGAACTACGTGCACCCGGCACAGCCTTATCACTTTTCCCAAGGACCAGAGGCAGTGGCACCCCAAGGGACCGGGCAGACAGCTTACCAAGGGGTAAGAAAGACGAAAGAAGAATTCGAAGCCAGGATGAAACGGGTTTTCACCCCATTACCGTATGCGCCAACCGAGTTGCTACCTACTTTGCTGAAGAAAGGGTACTTGCAGATCAAACCCCCGAATCCCAGACTGGTCAACGCCAGGAGCTACAATGCAGCAGAACGGTGCGAGTACCACTCGGGTGCTCCGGGGCATCACACCAATCGGTGCTGGGATCTAAGGCACGACATCCAAGACCTAATCGACAGCAGACGCATCACGGTCGACCCCCCAGCACCACAGGCTCAGACCCCAGCAGCTGGCGTCACCACCAATCCTCTCCCAGACCATTCTAAGGCCTCAACCAGCAAGTCAGCTAATCAGGTGAGCTGTGACCAGGGCACTGGGCAGTTTGACCCGTCTGTACTGATTGGCCAACCAGGGCAGACAGTGAAGGTGCAGCTTCAAGCAGAAACCCACTCGACAGCAATTGCAGTCAAGGAGAATACAGAGGTCTACATCTGTGCGATAGAGGATGAGCCTCAGAGCAGTGAGGAAGTTACGGGGCCATGGAACCCAGTACAGTGCGGATGGATCAGAGACTCCCCATCCCCTCCACGCAAAGAAGGAATCGGCAGTTCCGAAGGACCCCGGTTCCGAAATGGGCCACAGGACACGGACGCGTCAGTGGGCAGTTCAAGGGTACCCCCGCAGATGTCTACCGGATGGCCACCCGAGTATATGTCTGCGACATCCGACCCGGACCCGCAATCCTCCACCGATCTCCTATCAGCGGAACCGAGCTCAGAGTCCTCTTCCCACGGCACGTCTGAGTGGTTCGTCCCCCTTCATGCCACGGAAGAAGAAGAACCACCATCCACTCCTGAACTTGCAACCCTGCTTGATCCGTACGAGAGTTCAGACGAGTCTCCTGATACGGACTCAGAAGACACATCGACAGAAGAAAGCAAGGCAGTGAACGTCATTGGAGAAGACAGCAACTTCCCTACCGATCTCCCTCTGGTGCATTTCCACCCACCCACAGACCAAGAATTCTTCTACCTCACCCCTCTCGCCAACCCCTCTGCCCTTAACCTCCACGACATCATGGGCTCACCTCCACAAGACCCCTTCCATCTTTCATTCGAATCATCCACACTGAATCTTTCACAACTCAACCTGGAACCACCCTCGTACAACACGGTATCCCCACCTTACCCCACCCCATCTTTCTACCATCAAGCCACCACCACCACCATTGAAGCAAAAATCGATCGGATCACCCGATCCGGTCGATACATAAACACTGACCCCCCACCCGTGCCAGAGGAGGGAGCAGAAGCAGAAGCAAAAAGGAAAGAAAAAGGGAAGGAAGTGGTTACAGAATTGCCACCGACCCTCAAGAGAAAGGGAAGGGCCACAGAAGAGGAAGTCACAGATTTGCACCATAGCGTCTACACTCCCGAATATGATCTCCTCCAGCAATTGAACAAGATACCCGCCCAGATTTCCATAATGAGACTTCTGATTGACTCGAAGAAGCATCGGACAGTGCTGATGAAGGTCCTGGGTGACGCACACGTACCAGTGGATATTGACCCTGAGCAGCTAGGGGCAGTGGTGTCAGTGATCATGGCACCCAAGGCTATCTCCTTTTCTACAGCAGACCTGCCATCTGAAGGGTGCAATCACATCGAGCCGCTCTACATAACCGTGAAATGTACTGATCTCATCGTAAAGCGTGCCATGATTGACAACGGGTCAGCTTTGAACATATGCCCGATGAGGACATTTCATAGTTTGCAATTGGACCCTTCAATGATCAAGCCCAGCGCTCATAATGTCAGAGGCTTCGACAATGCCAGAAGAGACTCACTGGGAGAGGTCACTTTGGTGATCATAATTGCAGACAGGCCTTTTACCATGGACTTTGAGGTCATGGATATCAATGCCTCATTTAACTTGCTGATCGGGAGGCCTTGGCTGCATCAGGCAGGAGCGGTATCTTCCACACTGCACAGGATGGTCCGGTTCGTATCAGGCAACGAACTTATAACAGTACATGCTGAGGATCATCGAGAGTTCGAAAGGGTTGGAGTACCCTATGTGGATTATGAGTTACCCACCACACTCAATTTCCAAGCTGTGGAGATGGTGCAGGTGAATAATATCCCTGAGTCTAAAAGGGGGCGACGACTCTCGAAGAGGCAAAGAAAGAACATGTTTAGTGCTGCTGACTGCGCAGACTGGGGTCTCAGAGCAGGCGAAGGACTAGGCAAGTACAAGCAAGGCATCAGGGTAGCCATCAAACCTTATGAGCAGACCACTGGGTTTGGACTGGGGTTTAGGCCACAGCCAGAAGACTACTCCCGACTCCTTGGGAATCGGGCTGAGAGGAAAAGAGCCAGAACTGAAGGGAGAGACCCCCACTGGCCCATACGCGTGCACGAGAACTTGTACCACCGCTTCTCTAACATGGAGCGTGAAGCGGCCCAGGCTATCGAGAACATAGTCCCCCAAGGGTGGGGAGATGAGTTTCTGGATACCCCTGCCATGGAAGAAGACTACCTGCAAGGACTGGCTCAGATGCTCTGGGAAGAGCCACCCTCTATGGAAATGATTGGAGATGTAGTAGAGGTAGACCCATTGGCTCCTGAGGGGTCGCCGGATGGCCTGCCAGCACTGGTCGCCCTGGACTCAGTTGACGAAGTCACCATGGCCTTCGCCCCACCAGATGAACAGTTTGTCCCTGACGGGATCCCGGTCGACTCTGCGATTGTGATAGAAGCGCCACCCGCCTGCTCCCATTGAGGAATCCAAAGAAGAAGGCCCAATCATGTATGTTTGCATGATGGAAGGGCGAGACAGCTCAGGAGCACCAACTCGCAGGCCAAGGTCGCCTCCTCCACCCCCTCATATCCCGCACCCCGGAACTCGCGACGGTCTGAACCGCATGTTCCGTAGCATGCCCCAAGTGCTAGGGCCAGTGCCGGAAGAGGTGTACCATGCAGCTTACGGCAAATGGGCACCACCAGCTTACTCTTCTACGGTGCCTGGGATACCGACTGGAATACCCATAATGTTTGCACCCCCCAGAGTTGACCCAGCCAATGAAGTCACCATCGCATGCGCGCCACCCGAGGATGAGATACCATGGGCAATCTCCCTCAGTGGATCATGGGTAAGGGTATCGTCAGAGTCTGGCCCCCGATCAGAGAGAAGCCAGAACAAACCGGCAGGAGGCGCAGCACATGATCCTATCTACATCTCTTCTGACGAGAGCGCCAACATGGTACTAGCTGGAGAACCAGAGAAGACGATTGCTATCAACAAGGAAGGCGGGGCACCACTGAAGAATTGGAGCGCCATCCCTTTTGCTATCAGCAAAGCTGCTATCCCAAAGGGGGTTTCTACCACCTCTAAGATTTCTGTTGTAGCTACTGCTGAAATTTTTAATGAATATCTCAATGCTTCCTACTACTTGCATCTGTTTGAAAATGAAAATAACAAAAATAAGCAACTTGAGCATCGCAATCTTAGTGTCAATCCCGACGCACACCTGGAAGATCTGGGGCACGGGATAGGTAATAAGATTGCCATAAGTGAACAAAAAGAACAAAAAGAAATTGAAAAGCCAGTCCAGATGGCAATAATAAATGAAATGCATGAGCCAGTGTCCAATCCTGAAAACGAGCAAGAACTCGACACGTCAGATTGGGGCACTCGCCCATCGCAGCAAGAAGATTCAAACATTGTCCCCTATGAGCCTTTCGAGCATGAGGACGACGATGAATCATGGGAAACCCCGCTTGAAATCCAACTTGCATTGGAAAGGCACGAAAAGGGTCTCCAGGCTAACATTGAGGAAACAGAGCCAATTAACATAGGTGAAATAGCACAACCAAGGATCCTCCAAATTGGTAAAAAGCTGTCACCATTATTGAGAAAACAGATGATTGATTTTCTTAAATCTTATTCTGACGTGTTTGCATGGTCATACAAGGATATGCCCGGGTTAGACACGGACTTGGTTGTGCATCGGTTACCAACAAAGTCTGAGGCCGTACCTGTGAAACAGAAGCTCAGGCGCACGAAGCCGGAATGGGCCCTGAAGATCAAGGAAGAGGTCACCAAGCAGTTGGATGCCGGATTCCTGCAAGTAACTCACTATCCAGAGTGGTTGGCCAACATCGTGCCAGTTCCCAAGAAAGACGGGAAGGTCAGGATGTGTGTTGACTATAGAGATCTGAATAGAGCAAGTCCGAAGGACGACTTCCCTTTGCCGCACATTGATGTACTGGTGGACAATACAGCAACGCATTCTATGTTCTCTTTCATGGACGGTTTCTCTGGTTACAACCAGATAAGAATGGCACCTGAGGATATGGAGAAAACATCCTTTATCACGCACTGGGGCACTTACTGCTACCATGTGATGCCGTTTGGATTGAAGAATGCAGGCGCTACATACCAACGTGCGATGACTCTGCTGTTCCACGACATGATACACAAGGAGATGGAGGTGTATGTGGATGACATGATAGCAAAGTCCAAGGAAGAAGAAGATCACTTAGTAAACCTTGGAAAGATGTTCGACAGACTCAGAGAGTACAAGCTCCGGCTCAACCCAAACAAGTGCGTGTTTGGAGTTACTTCAGGAAAACTGCTCGGCTTCATAGTGGACAAGCGAGGCATTGAGGTCGACCCCGCCAAAGCAAAGGCAATTCTGGAGATGCCTCCTCCATCTACAGAAAAGGAGGTGAGAGGGTTCCTGGGCAGATTGCAGTATATCAGTCGGTTTATCGCACAGATGACTCCTGTGTGTGAGCCTATATTCAAGCTGTTGAAGAAAGATAACCCTGTAGTTTGGAATGACGACTGTCAAGTAGCATTTGATAAGATCAAGGCCTATCTGATGAGTCCGCCGACATTGGTCCCGCCTATCCCGGGACGACCCTTGATCATGTATCTGACAGTCTCAGAGACGGCAGTAGGATGTGTGTTAGGGCAACACGATGAGAAAGGAAGAAAAGAACAAGCAATCTACTACTTGAGCAAGAAATTTACCAACTTTGAAGTTAGATACACAATGCTTGAAAAGACATGTTGCGCCTTGGTCTGGGCAGCTCAGAAGCTCCGGCATTATTTGCTCAGCCACACAGTCCTTCTAATCTCCAATCTGGATCCGTTAAAGTACATCTTTGAAAAGCCGATTTCCACTGGCAGGGTCGCCAGATGGCAAGTCCTTTTGTCCGAATACGACATTGTCTACACGACTAGAAAGGCGATAAAGGGACAAGCCGTGGCGGATCACTTGGCAGAGCACCCACTACCTGACTACCAACCACTTCTAACTCACTTCCCGGACGAAGATGTGATGTGTACAGAGTCTGCAGATGATACAGAAGAAACCAAATGGCAGATGTTCTTTGACGGGGCAGTGAATGTAAATGGGAAAGGGATCGGAGCAGTGCTAATCTCCCCAGACGGTGTTCATCACCCGATAGCAGCAAAACTTCTGTTTGATTGCACTAGCAACATGGCCGAGTATGAAGCGTGCGTATTAGGCCTGCGAGCGGCGATTGAGATGCGTATACAAGAGCTGAAAGTGTTCGGTGATTCAAGTCTTATCATCTATCAAGTGATGGGAGACTGGAAGACTAGAGATGTGAAGTTGGTACCATACCAAGAACTGGTCAAGGAATTAGAAGAAGAATTCGAGAGCGTGACATTCGACTACATGCCACGAGACGGGAACCGGTTTGCGGATGCACTAGCTACAGTGGCATCAATGGCCGCCATCACGGATGATGCTTGGGTGCAACCTTTGGAGATAGAAATTCGGCGTTGCCCTGTTTACTGCTTCAGTGTCGAGAAAAGCACGCCCGAAGAAGAGCCTTGGTACACAGACATTGAGAGATACATAAGGAACAGAATTCTGCCAGAAGGTGCCTCAGCTGCAGAGAAGCGAACTATACAGAGGTTGGCAGGGCAATACTTCTACAGTGGAGGTAGACTGTACAAGAAGTCATACAATGACTCTCTACTGCTATGTGTCAGAGAAGCCGAGTCGCAGAAATTGATTGAGGAAATCCATGGAGGGTTGTGCGGCGCACACATGAACGGGCATATGCTAGCAAGGAAGATTCTAAGGATGGGCTATTACTGGATGACCATGGAGGCAGACTGCTACGCTCATGTCAGAAAATGCCAGTTATGCCAGATTTATGCCGACAACATCCATGCACCGCCAAACACACTGTATTCTATGACATCACCTTGGCCGTTTGCCATCTGGGGAATTGACATGATAGGCCAGGTTCATCCAATGGCTTCGAACGGGCATCGGTTCATCTTAGTGGCAATTGACTATTTTACCAAGTGGGTAGAGGCCATGTCCTTCATGGATGTGAAGAAATCTCATGTGCTCAAGTTTATCAGAAACAATATAGTCTGTCACTACGGAGTTCCAGAAGCGATCATCACTGACAATGCAAAGAATTTGAATAATAAGGACATGGAAAAGATGTGCGAAGACTTGAAAATCAGACATCTGAACTCCACGGCATACCGGCCCAAGATGAATGGAGCAGTAGAGGCTGCCAACAAGAATCTGAAGAAGATACTCGAGAAAATGGTGGTCACCTACAGAGACTGGCATGAGAAGCTGCCGTATGCACTGCACGCCTATCGGACGTCGATTAGGACATCGACCGGGGCAACCCCGTTCTCCCTGGTATACGGAATGGAAGCAGTCCTCCCCGTGGAAGCGCAGATTCCGTCACTCAGAATTCTGAAGGAAGCTGAAATCAGTGATGTCGAATGGGAAGAATCCAGATTTGACCAGTTGCAATTATTGGATGAAAAGAGGATTAAGGCTTTGTGCCATGGCCAGCTTTATCAACAGAGAGTGGCGCGAGCCTACAACAAGAAAGTGAAGCCACGACAGTTCAAAGTGGGAGATCTGGTACTGAAGAGAATCTTCCCTCATCAAGAAGACAATAGAGGGAAATTCAAGCCGAACTACGAAGGGCCATTCGTAGTCCACAAGGTTCTGTCCCGAGGAGCACTCATCCTACAAGAAATGGACGGAGCAATTTTTCCTGAGCCGATAAATGCAGACGCAGTCAAACTGTACTACGCCTAAGATCATTCTGATTGGGAAATGAAGAGAGGCCATCCTTGACTCTCCTTAGACTGTAAATCCTTCCAAATATCGTAAATTCTCCCCTAGTTAGACAATTTTGAGCCTTAAAATTCTTTCAACCCATTGCCAGTGTTCTACACACCAAATGGGGCATTCCTGGCAAAGCAAAAAGAAACCGGGCATTCTTGCCCAGAAAAACCTCAAAAAGAAGAGAAAGTGCAACAAGGAAAAAAGGAAAAAAAAAATAATAGAAACAAAGAAAGTGGGGAAATGTTTGCCCCGCCAAAAATATAGAGATACAAATAAGCCAGGATGTAAGACCCACCAACAATAAAGTAGCACACTTTGCAAACCCAAATAATTAAGCTTTTTTGGGCCATCTATCCTTTCTTTCATAACCAAGATCAAGCCTACATTTCGTCCTATCTCTAAGACCTCTCAGATCCCAAAAGGAATGATCAGGGCAAACAGTTAGGTCTGCGTTCATCAGCAATGACGGAATTCAGAGTTTCCTAGAAAGGCCGGACACAGCGAAAACCCGAAAAAAGGGCGTTGTGTGGTTAGTCAATCAATCAAAAAAAAAAAAAAGAAGAAGAAGAAGAAGAAGAAGAGAGAACTGGTCACATCTGGTTTGAGCAGAGCAAGATACAGAGGAGAGCAGTGATAGTGGCAGATAGTAAAATGAGAAAATTGAACAGATTTGAGAGGTCCAGACGGGCAGGTTGCGCCCGGGTCAAAGACTTCACAGTGGCCTGTGATGACAATGCTACTGAAAATACCAAGCACTCCAAGTCCCGTCTGACCTTGGGAAATTTCTTTGATATTGCAAACACAGGCACACACTGACACACCTGTTTTCTCTATAATTGTTCTGCTTAACTGTTTTGAGCTCCACATTGGGCTACTGACCTGAGTTGATAATTTCTTAACCTTGGCAAAGGCCGCTTCTGGCTGCGATGGGCAAAAGGCTCAGAGCAAGAAGAGAATAAAAGAAGTGTTTTGCATTCCCCAGCTATTCCACGGCTAACATGTTGTCTTTTCCTGCCTTCACAGGTACAGAAAAAGTGGGATAACAGACATCTTCTCCAAAATCCCCTGCGGAGTTCCTTCAGTAAACGGAGAATAACAACCTCCAAAAATCCCCAGTGGAAAGCCGTCAGCAAACAAGGGACGACACCCTTACACCCCCAGTAGAGTCCTCTCAAGCAATAAGAGAGTGATGCCTGATGATGTAGACTTCTCAAGCCTCGCCCAGTCTGAAGAGGCCGGCTTTGCGAAGAAGAGCGGAAAGAAGGCAAGTAAGCTCGCATCAATCCCTGGTGGAGCCTCTCGCACTCAACAAGAGCTTGAACGAACATGAAGAATTCGCACCCAAGCAGAGGGAAAAGGCCTTATGAAGGAAAATGACAGCGTGAGGAATCCCCACTTATCCCCAGCAGAGCATCATTCCCCGGGGAACTCCCACGCTTGTCACTAACAAGGCTCGACCCAAAAGAAGAGGCAATAAGAAAAAAGATTCCTGCCCAATCCCCAGCAACAGTCACTCCAAGCTAGGGAGCCTCTACAAGGGGGAAAGCCAATCAGAGAGCACTGCAGAAGAAGGAATGACAAGACATGAAGAAGAATGACATAAAAGAAGATATCATCGGGCAAGATGGCCCCTTTTGTAACTTTGATTTCACACTTTTGTAAATAGAGTAGAGCAGGTGTGTGGGCTCCCTTGAGGCACTGGACAGCGCTGGAAGCACCTCCTCACCAACAGCAGCTCCTCCTCCACTCTTCCTTCCTCCTTGCTCCATTCGGTCCACATCCTAACCCAACCCTTGGCCATCAAATCCTATAAAAAAAAAAAAAAAACCCAGAAAAATTCAAGCAAGCTTCAAGTAAAAGACACAAAATGGATCAGGAGTCTGAAGTCACCTAAAAGCTTTAATGGAACAAATAAGAAGAAAAGAATATTGTCAAGTGTCTGGCATCGACGCCGAAACAGGTTGGCGAGCTCAAGTCCAATCTAATCTCTTTCAAACTTAAACTAAAATGCTGAAGAGTTGCCCTACAAAAACCCGAAAAGCAAAGGGTAAGGAAACTCTGAAGCCAGGAAGTGACGCCACATGATTTGGCAGCTTCCTCTTCAAAATAAAAACTTCAAAGGACTAAGCTCGTCGACCATGTCGACAGAAATGCCAAGCGCAAAAACAAGATTCTTTTTCTCTCTGCCGTTCATCCGCCAAGTGACTCCGGCAAAGAGGGGCAGCTGTAAGCACCTCATTTTTGCGCTCCCCGAAAAACCAAAAATACAAACCCTGGACAGAAAGTCAAACCCTAAGGGGTGAAAAGTTGACTTTTTGATCAAGTGAAAATTGGCCACCTTGCTTTATACCATTGGATAGAGAATCTCGACACGGTTCCAACGCAACTGAGTTTGCAGGAATCGGGGTCCAGATGAAGGTTCTGCGGGCAGTCAAACTTAAGGAAAAGCCGAGAGTTGACTTTTCCTCGAATTCCGTGCCAAGTACCTTGCTTTATATCATTGGATAGAGAATCTCGACACGAGTCCAACGCAACTGAGTTTGCAGGAATCGGGGTCCGGATGAAGGTTCTGCAGGCAGTCAAACCTGAGCAGAGCCAAAAGTTGACTTTCTGCTAAAATCCGATCCAGAGGCCTACCCCTAGGTCATTGGATAGAGAATCTCGACACGGTTCCAACGCAACTGAGTTTGCAGGAATCGGGGTCCGGATGAAGGTTCTGCGGGTGGTCAAACTTGAGCAGAGCCAAAAGTTGACTTTCTGCTAAAATCCGATCCGGAGGCCTACCCCTAGGTCATGGGATGGAGGGCTCCGATACGATTCTAATGAAACTAAGTTTGCCCAGATCGGAGTCCGGATGAAGAAAATATGAGCTGATGAAATTTCCGAGCAGCAAAACCGGCAATCTGCGCACGTGGCAAAAAGCTGCACACGTGGCAAGTTGCGCAAGAAAATATCTCGGGGATCAAATCCGTAAATATCCGAACATTCGAAATATCCCAGGGACTAAATCTGTAAAAATCCAAGAATATCGGATTTTACCAAAAATTGCCAGGGACTAAATCCAAATTTTTAGATTTTTACGTCCGGCGAGCGGCGGCATTAAATGATTTTCATCATTATGCCGCTCGCGCGGACGTGGCGAGCGAGCATGCGCCCACCTTGAGCTGGGCGCCAAGGTGGGCGCATACCCTTTTTTCTTGGCCTATAAAAGCCGCGCGAGTGCTCGCGCAAAGGGTTCGGCATTTTTTGGTGGTTCAGACATTTTTGTGAGGTTGGAGAGCTTCGGTTGAAGGTTTTTTTAAGGTGCAGTGTCCAAGCTTCTTCCAACCCAAAAACCCTACCTGTCTCGGTCACTTTGGCCACCCCAAGCCCCCCCCCCCCCCCCCCCCCCCACCTTGATCCGACACTCCCCTGTTCTTGCTTCTTCTTCATCCCCACACAAGCTAGCGGAGGCCGGTTGCTGTGGTCGCTGTTGGAGCAAGAAAGAAGGTGCTCCAGTTCTTGCCCCGTTGCAAGGAGAATCCCACGCAACTCAAGCGGGTCTTAGGATCCCCAGGTATTATTACCCACCATGCTTGATATACATATATTGAAATGAAATGAGAAGTTGCTAATAAGTTTGCTAAGCTTGTTTTCGTCCCTGAGCACGAGTTTGTTCCCATGGTAGTTTAATATGCACTTGCTTCACTTAATATGCACTTGCTTCACTTAATATGCACTTGCTTCACTTTGCCGTATGGAGGGTCTCTAAGTAAGGAAGAGATCCACCGGGAGCTTAAGGTATGTTGAGAGAGTTCCCCACAAACTATTCGGGCCTGCTTAATGCTATGGCCGGGACTGTTTTCGTTGCTTTAAAAGGGAGTTTGTTCCCTCATGTTAAGTGATCCATTGTACCCCTGTAAACCCCCCTCCTCCTCCCCTTCTTCGGATATTAGTGTGCATGCTTGAGGTTCAGTTGGTTGGAGGAAAGTGCATGCAATGTGTGCATGCTGTTTTTTTTGTTTTTATTGTGCTGTACTTGCTAATATGCCCCCCAACCCCCTGCCTATGCTACTTGCTCCTTGTGGTGCCCCTGCAAGCATGCTCCCATCCCCCTCCCTTTTGTTTAAGATGTTAATGCCTCTGTATCAGTTTTTTATCGGGTTTGTTTTCTTTTAAGAGATTTTGGGTTGTAGGATGAATCATGAAGCATGTTTAGATTAATTTGAACGCAAGTTTAAGTAACTTCTGGGGGGGTGGCCGAAGCCCTGGGAGGGATGACAGAGCCTAAAAAATGAGTTACAGACCTTAAAAGTAGCTCAGAAATGGAGTTTGAAACAAAAAAACAGAGCATCGGGTATCCGCCGAGCTCGCGCGAAGCTCGCGAGTATCCGCGAGGCTCGCGCGAAGCTCGCGCACACCTTCGCGCGAATCTCGAGCGAAGCTCGCGCACACCTTCGCGCGAATCTCGCGCGAAGCTCGCGCGAAGCTCGCGAGTATCCGCGAGGCTCGCGCGAAGCTCGCGCGCACCTTCGCGCGAAGCTCGCGCGAGGCTCACGCTCATCTCGTGCGAGGTTCGCGCGAGGTCGCGCGAAGCTCGCGCTCAGCTCGCGCGAACCTCGCGCCCACCTCGTTTTTTGTGTGTTTTTCGCGTTTTTGGTCCGCCCGGCCCGCGCCTACCTCGCGCCTAGTGCCCGAGGTCGGCGCATACCCCTAAAAAGGGGAGGTATCCGACGCATACCCCGGATACCTCCCCTTGGACCCAGCACAATGAGCCAGTTTTTTTTTCTGACAGAGTGTCCATCTTGTGGCTTGTTTTTGTAATTATTGCTAGATGTGAATGCCATTTCCGAACCGAATAAACCAATAGGGTTTCCGGGTCACCCGGAAACCCAATGTGGGACTTGGACCCCCGGTCCAACTTGACTTCCAATGGGCCTTCCAACGGGGCCCACCCGGCCCAATAAACACCAAAGCATGCCATTAAATAACTTAAGTACAAATGAACAATTGGAACCGGGCGGGCCAAGCCCAATGCGGCCCACCCATACCTTGATGTGAATGTATGGAATGCATAAAATGCCTGGTTTGGCCGAGACCATGGGCCAGGGCCTGTCGGGCCCGCTAAAGCCCACCAAGTGAACCAAGTTAGGGTGCAAGCCCTAATTTCCAAGGAACTGGGCTTTCAAAGCCCAAAGCCGGGATCATGGGCCCCAAGCCCAATGACCGGCCCACTTTGGCTCAAATATAAACAAGATAAATCTAAAATACCCCTGGCCACCATGTGGGCCCACCAAAGGGGCCCACAAACCGGTCCGGCCCACTTGTGCATAAAAAACACTTAATCTTCAAATCTGAACTTAAAGTAAAATCAATTGAACTAACCAAAGCCCAAAGGACCTCTCAGGCTAGACTGAGGTCCACAAGGGTACACGGGCTTGACTAAGCCCACCAAGGATACCGTGAGCCTTCCAACGGGGCCCACCCAACCAGACTCAGATCACCTAAGTAATCAAGATAAAAGTAACTAAAGGGACCCACACCACTCAGGTGGTCCCGCAAGACTTAACCAAATTGCATATCGGATTAGGAATCAGGTGAGACCAATGTAAGCTGACTCAAACCAGGGAACCCACGGGACCCGTCATCCGACGGGGTGGACCGGGGTGTCTACGGACTTCCCCCGCCCACAACCGAGAACCAACCTTAGAATCTCAAAGCCGCAGACCAAAAAGCCCTAATAGGCAAGATTAGGCACCCAGGTGTCCGCCTGCACCCCATCAGGCGGTGGCGACTCCGAATCACCCCGTGCCGCGTTTCCCACGCGCGCACACTCGGCTAGGGCAATACCATCCACCCTTCACCAAAGAGTGAAGTACATAAGAGGACAAATGGTGATAACTGTCCTAGCTGAGCACTTAATAGCTCCCATTGTGTCACCTGATATACCCTTTATCAATGTGGATCTAACTGTTGACAAAATTGCATTCCACTCGTTTCAGTTCGAAACAGTTAATTTCATACCTGGGGGGTATGAGAAAAAAGAAAAGAAAGGGACTACTGCTGAGAAGATGATAAGGAAAGTGATGGAAAAATATCACTTTCACCCAGGAAAAGGCTTGGGGATTAATTTGCAAGGGATGTTGGAGCCAACAAGGGCAAAGAAGCTGGTCCTTAAAGTAGGGTTGGGATTTAAACCCAGAAGATGGAGAAGGCAGAAGCAGGAAGAAGGAGAGAAGAGAAGCAAAGGAAAGTTCCCTCATTTAAGGGAAAATTTTCCTAAACCCTCATATACAATCCAACTGTCTCCTCCCATGGACCAGTCCATACCGCAATATCAACCCATTCCAAAAGCCTTATGTTCCGAACCTGCAACCCTATAACCCACATTCTACACTTGAAATAATGGGTGGGCCTAGGCCACAGCCAGAGCAATAGACGGACGTCTTCAGAGATGTCAGGGCTTTATTCGCCATGACTGAAGGCGAAAGAACAGAAGCAGATAAGGAGCTGCCTTTCATTGATTGGGCAGCGGTAAAAATTCCAGATGATGTCAGATCTGGATTGGGCCCCGTGGCAGAAAAGGGCAGTACAACTCATCCGGTGATGATGGCATCGGATTCAGATTTTGAGGAGCAGGCTTGCACCATTTCTCTTGTGTCAGCACCTCATTTTTGCACCCTGAAAAATGAAGAATAAAATCCTAATTGAAAAAGTCAAAACCCATGGGGTCAAAAAGTTGACTTTTTGATCAAGTTCAAATTGGCCACCAAACTTTCTACCATTGAAAAGAGGATTCCGATACGGTTCTAACGACACTAAGTTTACTCAAATCGGAGTCCGGAGGAAGAAGTTATGGACTGGTCAAATCTGAGAAAAGCAGAAATCGACTTTCTGCTAAATCCCGAATCAACTGCTCAATTGGATATCAACAGAAAGAACGCATCGACACGATTCCAACGCAACTGAGTTTGCTGAAATCGGAGTCCCGAATAGAGAGATATGAGCAAAATTGGCTCCGGGACGCGACTTTGCACTTCTGCTAAAAAAGCTGAGTTTGTTGCTAAATTCTAGCTCAGTGGATAGAGCATCTTGAGCTGATTCCAATGACACTAATTTTGTTGAAATCAGATATCAGATGGCAAAGATATGAGCAGTCAAAATTTCGGAAAAATCTACCCACGTGGCAAGGCTGAAGAAAGGACATCAAATAAAAAATCTAACAATAAAATAATATTATATGATAAATATCTATTGACTAAATTAAATTAAATAAATAATTTGAAGACACATGTGCGTCTTCAACAAAAATCAAAGGAATAAAATATTATAAAATCAAGAAATTTAAATAAATGTAAAATAAAATAAAATGAAAAAATAATAAAAAATTTTGAATTTTAGCTCATGGGGAATACGTGTCCCCATGAGCTGTATGTTATCTATTGGATGAGAATAATAGTAATCATGACTTTCTTTAAAAAAAAGAATATAAAATCATAGCATTTTTGGGTTCTAGTTATAAGATAACAAATATTTGTATTTTAGTCAGTTTTGGTTATTCACTATAAATAGAGAGGTTGGCCATTTTTTCTCTCCAACTTTTTCTGACAAATCTCTCTTCCCTTCGTCCCCCCTTCACCCTCTGTAACCAGAAAATATTCACACCTTCATCCCATTCTTAAACCTATATATAATTTCCACCTAAACCACTTCTTCGACTCTTCTTTCTTCAATACACTTTTGAGAATCAGTAAGTGACTTGGAAGATAGGAGAGGCTCTAGAATCACCGTCCACCTCTGTTGGGGGACCAATACTCTTTCCAAAGGCAAAAGTAACATTAAGGTAAGAATTAGTGTTGTGTTCCATGTAATATATGAAAGAAATGAAGTTCCTTTGAATATATTGTTTTCTTGATTATTTTGAATTTTTAACTTTGTTACCTTTATCTAATCGGTTTATCTTTCTCTGCCTTACTTCTCTTTTATGTATAAATGAAATCCCCATGGTAAAAGGGGAAGTCTTTTATACGAAGAGGTGGGGGGAGAGAAGAGTTTCATATGAAGTAAAAAAGTCTTGTTTGAGCTTACCTCTTCTTGTTGCTTCACTTCATTTAAGAGGGGTTTTGTCCTCTTTCGGATCTATTGTACCCCTAAACTATCCCCCTCTCATTCCTTTCTATTTGCTTATTTGTTTATTATGATTTTATATGTCTACTTGCCTTATAGTTTTTCATCTCCATATGCATGAGTAAGCATCATGAGTTATCTACCATGCTCGTTTTTTTCCTTCTTTCCTTATAAGCATGAGGTAAGCATTATGCTCATATATATATATATATATATCATGATACCTTAGAAAAGCATGAAGAAAGGCATCACATATGCATGAAAATAGTATTTTTAAGATGAGATTAGTATGTCTCATAATTATTCTTCTATATACTTAATATGAAGGATTTTAGATATAATTTCATATAGCATATTCTCATCTTTTGCTCATGCATATAACCCCTCTCCATACATACATGTATTGTCTCCATCATATTTTTATAAATTATCTTCATGCATCTTTACACCATAAATTACATTTGTGTTTGTTTATGCTTGATCCGAATGGGTAAGATGAATGCATATTTGTCAAGTTAGTTGAATAGTGCGGTTTGAGTCTTTGTGATCCTTCATATCTTTCCTTTGTGGGGGAATAAAGAAAAAATTGGTTCATCATGCCAAATAAGGGTCCTCAAGGTCCCTGTTTCAAAATAGAAATGAAGGCTTAAGGCCAGGGATTGGTTTGTTATCAAAGTCCCGTGAAAGAAACTTAAAAGTAGCAAAAGATGAATTTTGAGCTACTGTAAAGATGTTCTAGAGGTCGCAACAGTCAACAGACCATTTTGGAAAAGGGGCGAGCAGAACCCATAGAAAAGTTCCGGCGTTTTTGGAATTCAGGTCGAATCTGCATCGCATATGCCGTCAGACCCAGAAGCCCATAAAAATCTGTTTTCTTGACCCGGTTCTATCTAACCCAACCCGATGCTGATTAAATTAGACCGGATGGACTCTTGGGTCAACCTAGGCCCTGATCTTAAGACCTGGGTCCACTTAGACCCACCAAGGCATTGTGGGCCTTCCAAAAGGGCCCACATCCAAACTGACCCACACCAAGATCCATTTCATAAATGGGTCTCAGGTCACTTGATTAAAAACCTAGGGGCCAAGTCCAAGCCCAATGGACCTTAAAAACTTAAACCCACTCAATTAAATTGCATGTTTAATTAACTTCAAAATTAAATGACCAAATCCAATAAGGGTTACCCAATAACCCTAATGGGCCATGGGCTTGACTTAAAGCCCAACTTGGCAACCAATGGGCCTTCCAACGGGGCCCATATCTGACCCACTTCACTTAAATGGCTAAAAAGATAAAAATGAATAAAAGGGACTTACACCTGCAGAGGTCCCTACCAGGCTTAATCTGATACATGCTAGGTTAGGATTAGGGTGAGAACTTAGCCAGAGTCTCTAAAAAGCCGCAGACCAAGCAAGATTAGACCGGTTAGGTCCCCTGTGTCTGCCTGCACTTCTCAAGCAGTGGTGACTCCTGAAATCTCCCGAGGCACGCACTCCCACGTGCACCTCGCTTGCGACATGCGCACACCCGGCTCCTGAAAAATTCATTTTGAACAATTGGGAGGAAACTCTCCTTACTTTTGAAGCAGCGTTTGTTTGGCAAACAGACCTGGCTTCCCAAAAAAACTCCATTAGTGGAATGCCATTTCCCTGAAGGTCCTAATGAGCCTTCATCTTTAGGGAAAGTTTTTTAGAAGGCTCACAAAAAACCCAAAAAGATTTTTCTATTTCTTCTAGAAAATTTAATTTTTTCAAAAAAGTCCAAACCATTTATGAACCATACAAGCAAACAGAGCTAGATCAGGTTGAATATGACTTCGACCTTGAGCTCGACTTTGACCTAATAGGGATCGAAGAAGAGACCAAGGTAGAAGAAGAAGACCCTTCAAAGGAAATTGAATATCAATTGGAGCATCATGAAAGGGGTGTGCAACCTAATATTGAGGAGACCATTTCAATAAATCTAGGGACCAAAGATGACCCAAAAATTGTGAAAGTAGGGGCATGCCTGTCCGATGATCAACGTAATGAAATGTCACGGTTTTTGGCAGACTACAAAGATGTATTTGCATGATCGTATCGGGACATGCCGGGACTAGATACTGACATGGTTGTGCACAGGTTACCAATTCTGCCAGGGGTTAAGCCAATTAAGCAAAAGCTGAGGAGATTGAAACCGGAATGGACCCTGAAGGTCAAAGATGAAGTGGTCAAGCAATTTCAAGTGGGGTTTTTGGCGGTCTCCACGTACCCCGAATGGCTTGCAAATATAATACCAGTACCAAAGAAGGATGGGAAAGTCAGAATGTGCGTGGACTACAGAGATCTGAACAAGGTAAGCCCAAAGGATGATTTTCCACTTCCACACATCGACATTCTGGTTGATAATACTGAGGTACATAGCATGTTCTCATTCATGGATGGGTTCTCGGGGTATAATCAGATTAAGATGGCTAAGGAAGATCAGGAAAAAAACAACATTCATCACACCTTGGGATACTTTTCACTATACTGTCATGCCATTTGGGCTTAAGAAAGCTGGGGCAACCTACCAGCGGGCCATGACAGCACTATTCCATGACATGATCCATAAGGAGATGGAGGTCTATGTGGATAATATGATCACCAAATCATGCAAAGAAGAGGACCACTTAATCAATCTGAAGAAAGTGTTTGATCGACTTAGGAAGTATAGTCTACGGCTTAACCTGGCTAAATGCGTCTTTGGGGCTACATCAGGGAAATTTCTGGGATTTATAGTGAGCCGAAGAGGAATTGAGATCAACCCAGCTAAAGCCAAGGCCATAATTGAAATTCCATCACCCAGAATAGAGAAGGAGGTTCGTAATTTTCTTGGAATGATTCAATACATAAGCCGGTTTATAGCACAACTCACTGCTATCTGTGAACCAATTTTCAAGTTTCTGAGAAAGGATAACCCGACGGTCTGGAATGAGGATTGCCAACAGGACTTTGATAAAATTAAGGAGTATTTATTGAATCCACCTGTGCTAGTGCCACCAACTCCAGGAAGACCGCTGATTCTATACTTGTCAGTATTGGAGACATCGATGGGATGTGTCTTGGGGTAGCATGATGAGACCGGCAGAAAGGAAAGGGCCATTTACTATCTGAGTAAAACGTTTACGGAATATGAAGCCAAGTACTCACCGTTGGAAAAGACCTGTTGCGCTTTAGTGTGGACTACTTCAAGACTACGGCATTACTTCCTTAGTCATTCCACTTTATTAATATCTCGGATGGACCCTCTGAAGTACTTATTTGAGAAACCAGCACTAACTGGCAGAACGGCGAAGTAGCAGTTGTTACTTTCCGAATTTGACCTCACATACATCACTCAGAAAGAGATTAAAGGTCAAGCTATTGCCGATCACTTAGCCGCACATCCTCTACCAGAATACCAACCCTTAAAGACCAATTTTCCTGATGAGGCAATTCTATTTACTGAAGAAGAGGAAAGTGAAAGTTCTTGGCAGATGTTCTTCAATGGGGCCGCCAACATGAATGGAAATGGAATTGGGGCAATTTTGGTCAAACCAGATGGGTCACACATCCCAATCGCAGTAAAGTTGAGATTCCAGTGCACAAATAATATTGCGGAGTATGAAGCATGCATAATTGGGTTGCAAGCCGCCATAGACCATGAAATGGAGGAACTTGACGTATACGGAGATTCGAGTCTTATCATCTTCCAAACAGCTGGTGAATGGAAAACCAAGGATCACAAATTAATCCCCTATCACCAGTATTTGGAAAAAATAAGCACAAAATTTACTCGAATTTCCTTCAACTATATGCCAAGGGCTAAAAATTAGTTTGCAGATGCTCTAGCAACGTTGGCTTCCATGGTCAGCATGCCAGAAGGGGTAGATATTAAACCACTGGAAATTGAGGTCAGAGATGAACCGACTTATTGTCTTGTTATAGAGGGAGCACCAGAAGAGGAAGTACCGTGGTTTCAAGACATCAAAAATTTCTTGAATGATCGGAGTCTGCCAGAAAATGTCACTTCTACTGAGAAAAGGACAATACAAAGATTAGCCGGTCAATTCCTACTAAGTGGTAGATAATTGTACAAGAGATCACATAATGATATTCTACTCAGATGTGTTGCCGAGGCTGAGTCAGAAAGGTTAATTGCGACTGTACATGGAGGAATCTGTGGACCCCATATGAACGGGCACATGCTTGCAAAGAAGATTCTGCGATTGGGATACCACTGGTCGACTATGGAGCACGATTGCTGTGTAAATGTTAGGAGGTGTCATCAATGCCAAATATATGCGGAAAACAAGTATGCACCCCCAAGTGAGTTGCATAACAGGACGTCACCATGGCCCTTCTCTATATGGGGCATAGATGTCATTGGCATGATCTCTCCTAAGGCATCGAATGGACATAGATTTATCCTGGTAGCAATTGACTATTTCACCAAGTGGATAGAGGCGGCTTCATATGCGAATATCACAAATAGCCATGTTCTTAAGTTTTTGAAGCACAACATTATTTATCGCTACGGCCTGCCAAACACCATAGTATCAGACAACGCTTCGAATATTAAGAACAAGGATATGAAGAAGATGTGTGAGCAATTCCAGATTACCCATCATAAGTCCACTCCGTACAGACCAAAGATGAAGGTGCAGTATAAGCAGCAAACAAAAATATAAAGAAAATCATTCAGAAAATGGTAGTGAGTTACAGAGATTGGCACGAAATGCTACCACTCGCTCTACATGCCTACAGAACCTCAATCCGGACTTCAACTAGAGCAATCCCGTATTCCCTAGTCTATGGGATGGAAGCAGTTTTGCCAGTGGAAGTAGAAATCCCATCACTTAGAGTGCTAATGGAAGCAGAATTAGAACAAGCTAAATGGATACAGTCAAGATGTGATCAACTCAATCTGATAAAGGAAAAGCGTTTGAAGGCGCTTTGTCATGGCCAATTGTATCAGAAGAGAATGGTCAGGGCTTACAATAAGAAAGTGAAGCCCAGAACTTTCCAAGAGGGAAACTTAGTCTTAAAGAAAATTTTACCATTTTTGGAAGACCCCCGTGGTAAGTTCAAGCCAAATTGGGAAGGGCCTTATGTTGTCAAGAATGTCCTGTCAGGGGGTGAACTCATCTTGACAGAAATGGATGGAAAAGATTTTCCTGAGCCAATTAACTCTGATGCAGTAAAAAGGTATTTTCCTTGAATGAATATTACTAGGAAATGATCCGAGGCCATTTTTATTTATTTCCTTCAAATTTTAATCCCTAGTCTAGCCAAGTCGAGCCGGTTCGTTTCTTTGATAAACCTAAACTGGGGCAAAACAAATTGGGGCAAAAAGCAAAAAAAGAGAAAAAGAATATTGGCAAATGAAAGCCAAAGGCAAAAAAAAGGGAAGAAAAGGATGCATTTTGGGGAAATGGGGCAAATTCATCATGACTGTAAGTCCGGTTGACCAATTTTCACATTTAGAAAATTTTGAGCCTTTAATACCTTTTCTTTCTTAAACCGAGCCTATCCTTTGTTTCATCCTATTCTTAAGCCCTCGGTGATTTTAGTATATTCATGCAAATTTCAGAGTAAAATTGGTGATGACGGAATACATAAGCCGACCCTAGTGAAAACCGTGACTGGCGCTAGGAGCAATATTGGCAAGTAAAAAAGAAAAAAAAGAAAAAAAATAGAAATCAAGGGTTGTGTTGATCATGTTGTCCAAGCTTGAAGGGAAATCAGTATGAGCACTGAAGATGGAATAGACTGGGAATAACGGAGTCAATTCTGAAAGAAAAGACATTTGGGGATGACTCTAAAGGTCCTAGGATAGACAGATCTGATCTCTCCTTATTGCTTGAATTGCCTCTTTCATTATTCAACTTGATCTCAATTCTTTTAATTGTGTGCGATTAAGTGTCTTGGACCAAAATTCAAAAAAATAATAAAATACAAAAAGCAAAAAAATTTATATTCTGGCCAGTGATGAGAAATCAAATACTTTTCATAAAACCTTTGTTTTTACAAACATCTGAGAATTCTGAGGCCAATAGTATAAAAACTTATTTTGGAATAAAACCTTTTGTCTTTCCACTATTGGAGTTTTCTTTGATACAAAGGTATGAGAAAAAAATGCAATAAAGTGAGTTAATCCCTATCTCCAAGCCTCTCCTCAAGCTCTCCAATCCGAGCCGCCTGAGCCACAATAATTCCAAAAGCTCCCTCTGCATCCTGATTGCTCAAAAAGGATATGACCTCATCTAAAAGTGTCTGCCTGATCCTCATGCCTCTAAGGTTGGCTAAAGCATCCTGGTGCTTCTGCCGCAGCGCTCGGACTTCAAAGCGGCAAGCCTGCCTCTACTCCTCGAGTTGTTTTTCCATAGCAATACGGCGGGATTCGTGATCTTCAAGTTGCCTCTCCAGATCAAGGCCTCGTATCCTCAGCTCTTGAGCTTCTTGTACCCACATCTGCTGAAGTTGCTTGTGAGATGCTCTTTCGGACTCCAAGATGTTTTCATAAGTGGGAGCCAAAAATGCAGGAGGATCCTCGGGTACTGGGGCTTGACTCTGAACTTGCTCCTTGATCCAGAAAAGGTAGTCCTTCACATGGGACTCTGAGAAGACTGGGCCCTGCATAAAACAAACATAGGACCATTCCCTCATCAACCAAGCGTTCAGCTTCATGGTGATTGATGAAAGTGGCCCAAGATAGTCCTCATATCCACTTGGGATTATAATCCCCTGGGTTGCTTTGAACTGCCGCAGAACTCACAAGGGGAGGTAGAGTGCAGCATATCTCAAGCCTGCTAAGACCAAAAAGTTTCTGTCTCTGAAGCTCATCACTGTCTCTGCATTGGGTTGATAAGTACCAGGCCACCTCACCTGATCATCCTGGAGTATAGCCAAGAAAGTAAAACCAACCCTGTTTGCCTCCTGGGATGTCAGGACACCCTCGGTTGCTCATCAAGACCGGAACTTTCAGGCTTGGAAAGAAGTGTCGATTAATCTCCTCAATTTGTCTCAGGTGGTCAAGTAACCAAAACTGCAGAAGGAGAAAAGTATTTCAATGTATTATAGAAAAAAAAGAGATGAAAAAAAAAGAAGAAAAAGAAGAAAGGAAAAAGAAAAGGGAATTTTACCTGCAGGATAGGGGCACATGACAGGAAGCACTTCTTCTTCCTGTAATAGCAGTCAATCAATGTCTAGTACATCCCCACCAAGATTATAGGGGCCAATCTCTCCTGCTCCCTAACCTGGCAAATGACTGAGATGAGGGCCAAATCAACTTCATCATCATCCCATGGGAAAAGTAGTTGATTGACCACTATTAGGGTCAGGGCATTAAACCTAGTCTCTTTGTTTTCCCCCCTCAAGAGCTTCTCAGTCAGAAAAGACTTGGATAAAGTCAAAAGTGTGTCAGAATCCCCTAAATCCTTCTTCCCTATACCCAGAAAGGTGGAAGCCTCTTTCTTGTAGCTAGGCTTAAGGGGTGGGTCCACTACTTTCTCTGCAAACCTCAAGCCAAGGATGGTTTCAACCTCTTCAATGGTTGGGGTCATCTCTTTGTCCCCAAATCGAAAAAGATTCAAATCAGGTACCCAGTGCCCAATCATGGCCTCAATAATTTCCCACTTAAACGGGATGGAAGGGATGAGTAAGATGTGACCTAGGTGAATAGAATCCCATCTGATCTCTTCATCAAGGGTCATAGAGTTAACCCACCTAGTGTAAAATGAATCTACAAGGTTATACCTAGTGAGATTAAGGGGTTTTGCTATAAAAGGTTGTTTTGCAGGGGAAGCTGCGTTGACAGACAATAATGGGGTAGAAGATTATCCGAAGGCCATTGGGGATGATTGTAGCTTGCTAAGAATCAATGGGAGGAAGAAAAATGGAGAAAAGGAGTTTTCTAAACTCAAAACGTTGTCAAAGTGACGCACATCCCGAGGCCAATTGTTTTTATAGCATGTTTTAATGTATCCGACATATTAGATCGGATACAAAAGGTTCTGTTTATATCCGACACAAAATATCGGATACAAGATATTTTTCTTGTATCTAATAAATTTCATTGGATACAAAAAAATTACTCTTTATCCGATCTGATATATCGGATACAAGAAAAAAAGCAAAAAAAAATGAAAAGGAAGAAAAAGATCAAATTTTTTATCTGTTTTACCTGTATACATGTTATAAGTGCAAAGAAAAAGAAGGAAAAGAGAGCAGAACAAGAGAAAATGAATAAAAAGTTTTTTCATATATTTACAAGTCTTGTTTGTACAAGGGTGATGTAAAAATCCTAATCTATTACTTCTATGCAGGATCATCCCCACGTCCTCTGCCACGTGCCCCTCTGCGGCCTCTACCTCGAGATGGTCGACGCTGAAGACATGCGTCAGAAGACGCTCGGCAGCGCAGCGTGGACTCCGGCCCAAAATAGATTGAATCTGGTACGTAAGGCAGTAGGCCGAATTGTCAGGATATGGGCCCGTGGGAACAGAGTCAGATGAAGAAGCCTCTAGCTCAGCAGGAGTAGGCTCGGCTGGAAGGATAGCCACCTCAGGCTCAACTAGGTCCTCGGCCACAGCAGTCTCAACTCCCACAGCTCCAGAAGTCTCGGCAACAGTAGAAGGAGGATCAGGAACATAAACAGCTGGATTAATGGAAATAAAGTCAAAAATTGAAGTACCAAAATAAACCAAAGAGATGAAACTGAAGTAAACTTACCAAGGACATCAGGAGCAGGAGCAAGAGCCATCACAGGAGATGAGGTATTGACAGGATCAGCTGCAGTAGCAGGAACAAGAGATACAACAGGGTCAGCAGCTGGGGCATCCTCGGGATCAGCAGCCTGAACCAGAGATGGACCAGGAATAGGAGGATCTAGCTCAAAGGCAACAGCATGATCTGGGACCGAATCCTACAAAAGTCAAACAGTTCATATCAGAACAACAGGGAAACATAGAAATGAAAGAGATGGAGTTGTAAAGAACTAGATACCTGTTTACTCCTAAGCTCAGCAACCAAAGCCTCCAGCTCTCTGATCCGGGCATCTCTCTGGGCCATGGTCGCATCATGCTCGGCAATCATATCATCGACTGCGGCTTGCTGATTCTAAAACTGGTCCCGCAAAGCATTCAGCTCATCTACCTGCCAATAAGAACGGGATTAGAATCATAAATGCTAAACTGAAGAAAATGAGATAAGAGAAGGTAACTTACAGTGTCGTCATGAACTCAGATGTAGATCCCACCGATCTCTGTCACTCCAGCGTGAGTGGGTCGATCTATCAGTGTAGACACCCCAAATTGCACTAAAAATGAGAAAATAATTGAAAATATTAATTGAGATTTGAAACAGGTCAAAAAAAGTGTAAAATCTGGCCAAACTGGTCATGACCGTATTTTGTTTACGGACTGGTCATACCTGCAGTTGATATACAGTCACGGCGTGCCTGTATTAATAATACAGGCAGGGCGCGACCGTAATATATATACGGGCACGGGGGTCTTTGTGCGAATTTTACCTTTTTGATTTTTGAGCCTTATCTGCACCCAAATATCTCTCTTGGATAAGCAAATTCTCTTATTTATCTGTTCGAATTATCTCATTTATCCTTGTGGATAAAGGATTGGCATGATCTTTTGTTTAACTCAAACTGAAACTCTATCTTGCCAAACCTTGGACCAACCATACCCCTGGGTTTGCCTATAAATAAAGGACCTTTCCTCAAGCAAAAGGCCACGAAATTTTGAAGTTTAAGAAGCTCCAAGTGAAGAAGAGGAATCCCTGCTACTCTGCTTGCTCAATTCAGGTAAGTCCCTTTTCCCTTTTATTTTCTGTCTTCAATTCTAGAAGTAATAGGATCTTCTCTATTGCTGTAGAATAAGGCCATCTTTTGTATCTAGTATTCCTAAACCTGCCTCCAAGTACCTCAAGAGTCTCTCTAGCCGTAAAACGTGAAGAGAGAGCTAGGGGAAAAGAGAACAGGTGGATCCCTAGAATAGAACCCCATATCTGTTTTTCTCTTTTTTCTAGAGTAAGGCCTCTGATTGTGTTTGTATAACCAAACCTATCTCCAAGTACCTCAAGAATCCTCTCTAGCCGTAAAACGTGAAGAGAAAGCTAGGGGAAAAGAGAACAGGTCGATCCGTAGGGTAGACCCTCATGTGCTCAAATCTGTGAGATGTGGCTGCTTTTGATATCTTGATCATGTTTTAATGTTTTTTATGATAAATCTGAATGAATCCATGAATCTATGATGTTTATAGCATGAGATCCCCATTTTTTTATAAAATTTGGATTTTTGCCACTTTTGCACCTACAGCACTATTTTCGTGATTTTTGTGATTTTAGGCTAAGATCTTGGATTTATCATGATCAATATGATAGATCTGGATCTAGAAGCCTGAAAATAAATTCTAGGGTTTCATGATGTGGTTTTTGAGTCCTTTTTCATTATTGAGAGAAGACCCTACGGTCTAAGTTCTCCCATTTTGATGTTTTTCATCAATGTGGATATTTTTTGTTTTTATTTTTTGATTTAATGTGAAATTTGGACTATATCTATGACCTGGACTATTCAAGTTCAATTTTGAAATATTTTATAAAAATCATATTTTTCTAGATTTCTAGAATTTGACTTGAAGCTAGATTTTTGGATTTTTCACTTTAAATTGATTTTATTTGATTGTATCTCAATTTTATTTTGATCATGAAACCCTAGGAATGGTATGATCATATTTGAAAGTTCTGGATCAGTCAGGCTATTCGTATGAAAAACCATACAATTTTGTCTTTTTTATGATTTTCATGATTTTTATAGCAAGCCTTTTTTTTCTTTGTAAAACATGAACAATACCTGGCAACCACCTTATGTGGATGAATAGGGGTGCCTAACACCTTCCCCTGTTCATAACCTAATCCCCTTACCCATCTCTGGTTGTTTTTTAGGAGGGTTATTTTTACCCTAAAATTGCCTTTTGTGTTTATTTAATATTTTGGTGTCCATTCACACCTAAATTGAATGGTGGCGACTCTTTGTTTAATTTAATCCCGTGGGATGATTGAGGAAGTCATTGGATTTGATGATTTTCCATGTCTCACAATCAGGCACCCAATGGATACCCTCCTGATCCACTCATCATAGTCCCCAACTATTGTAAGTCCCTCCACATCCTCCCAATGATCGAACTGGTCAATATCAAACCCAGGAAGGAGGGTGGTGGGACCAACAAGAGGAGGAGGAACTGGAATACGAGGTACGCCTGTGTGCTGATAGTACAGGCGCTCTCATAGGTACATCACCCTACCAAGCCTCCTAAGGAAGCACTGGTAGGGCTGGCGTCGGAGGTCTCGCTCAAAAGCGTTCTGTACTATCATCTCACGAGCAACCCCGATATCCACATCATCAAAGCTTGCTAACAGGAGCTGCAAAGAAGAAGAATGATGTTAGATACAAACAAGGTACAGAAAAAGAGACAAAAGAAAAAAGGGTCGAGAATTTTACATCAGGTCGACGGGCACAATCCAGGTTAACCCGAGCAGTACGGGGCTGACTCCTGTCTGCATCTCTATCCAAGACAGACCACCGTATGGCAACGGGGAACTCCACAGCACTAGGCACAGGGGATGGGTGGAAGTAAGTCATGTAGGTATACATAAATACCTGGCAAAAGAGAAATTGGTCAAGGATAAAAAATAAAAATAAAAGATAAAATTTTGGGGGATAAGACAAAGCAGATATATCCAGTACCTGCAGGATCTGCCAGAAGAAACGGCAACTAACACCATCAACCCTCGGAGCGGCCAAACCTCGAACCCCTCAGCATAATCCAACCAAGATGGTCCCATATATAAGCCAACCCCATGCTAACTGCCTGGTCTGCTGGAAATCTCTCAGGGCATCCAAAAAGAGAGGACTAACACTGGTCGTGTCCTCCTGGAAGAAGCAACTCCCAAGCATCAGCAAGAAAACATGCCGGAATATAGGTGCAAAAGCCACGTCATCCCTAGCGACGGTCTCATGCCTCCTATGAAAGTGAACAGTGAGGCTCTGTCGTAGCCAACTGATAGAAAGATGACCGCTCCTCCCGTCCCAAGCATCATCTGGTAAGTCCGCATATCCCAGGAGGAGGCCGATGTCCGCAACTGAAGGCTGATCCATCACAATAGTCTGCCCCACTAGAGGGATGCCAGTGAGCATGACAAAATCCGAAGGACGAATCCCCAGCTCAACATCTGGCAAATGGAAGGACTGTGTATCGGGAAAGTATCGCTCCATCATGGCAAAGATGAGAGGGCGGTCAGTTCGGAATGACGGGATACGGAGAAAATAGTCAAGGCGGCATCTACTGAACTCGTGCCTGAGTGTTAGAGAAAGTGTCGGAACCAACTCACTGAACCTCCCCCAACTGCCTCGTAGATTGGAAGGAGGATATGGAAGAGGAACATCAGCATGGATGCACATAGAGGGATGGCGATCCAAGCAACTAAGGAGCTCTGTATCATGAATAGACGCTCTCAACTCCTCCGAGATCCCTAGACGAAAGTCTGAAGTAATGCCCTCCTGGCCTGAAGCTCCGGCCTGGCCTTGGCCCCTCTCTCTGGCTCGGCCTCGGCCCCTCTCTCCAACTCTACCTCGGCCTCTCTCTCGGCCTCTACCCCGACCTCGAGCAGGAGCCACAACGGGCTAAAATTCAAAAAGAGAAATTGTAAAGGTTTGTTTAAAGAGAAAGAAGAGGAAGAGAAACAAGAAATAATGAATGGCCTACCTCGGCAGAACCCTCTCCAGAACTCTCTCTGGAACCATCCAATGGATCAGAAAGGGTGGCACTCTGATCAGAATCGATCCTAGCTCGGGACGAAGAAGGCTGATCAGCTGGATCAACCTCCTCTCGCACGTGAGAGTGACCTCTAGCCATCTACAGGCAACAGGGAAGTATTTTAAGTTTCTATTATTTTGGTGTTTAATTGTTTATTAGAAATTTTGGTTCTAAGGCATTTTCATTTCTAGTATTGTCCTAAATATCTCTGCGAAGCTTAATATTTCTTAATTTGCTTTTAGGGTTACCAGACGTACTCAGGAAAAAAGAACAAATGTTCAAAATGAAGAGATCAATACTGCATAAAGAGGTCCTAGCCAGAATTGCATGCAATTAGTCTTACAGAATCTCAGGACATAAATCAAAAATTATAAGTGTACTCCAAGGACTACCAGGACACCAAGTTTGGGGTGGTCATGCAAAGAATCCATAAAGCAAGGTTTGTTCAAGAACAAATCATAGACAAGATCCTAGCAATTGAAGCACCGCCTCGATCAAAAACATGCTAAATTGGATTGGAAAGCCAAAGCAGATTGCAACAACAACAACAAAAAACATAGCATGGTATTTGGAAGTGAGTATTTGGAATAAGTAATCACCAGCAATTCGGTTTAAAATATACCAACATGATCAAAAACATTTGAAGTGTACAAACTGATAGCAATTTAGTTGGAAGTCATCATCGACATGCAATCCGAGACAGTCAATTGGAGGTCATTACAAAAGCAACAAGTTTTATCTACGCAAGATTTCTAAAGTGGAACCTCAGACATGCAATCAATCAGATATTGGAAGATTTAACGCAGCAAGAAAAGTTCACTCACTAATCCTGTTTGCTTGGTGAGAACAGTGAGGAAATGGGCGATCAGTTGCAAGTATCAAACCCAATCAATGAGGAACAAGGAACGTAGCCTAAGTTACTGAAAATTTGATGAACTAACCGGCGTATGGGTAATGGCGTCGAGCAGTAAGTTGTGGTGGAGAAAAACTGGAAAAAACCGAGCTAGGGCTCGACCACTGCCATGAATGAGCAATCACCTGAGAGTTGCCAAAGTTTAATCCTCACCGGAACCCAAGGAGGTCGCCAGAAACAATGGGATTCGTCGGAAGGCGCCGGAGAAGAAGGAGGTCAACAGTTGGCGAAGAAGAGGAGGGCTGTGTCCGCTCTTGTTGTTTGGAGAAGAAGAAAAGAAAGTGAAGGGTCGCGGTCGCGCGCGAATGTATATAACCTGCTGTATCCGACGAATCATGTCGGCTACAAATAAAAGTTTTGATATCTGACCAAATGCGTCGGATACAAAAGAAAACAAAAAGAAAAAAAGAAAAAAAAAGAGAAAAAAGAAAAGAAGAAGAGAAAAGAGGGAAAAAAAAAAAGAAAAAAAAACGAAAAAAGAAATGTGTGTTGGTCAAAAAGGAAATATTCAGTCAAATTTTTAACATGGTTTGATGAAAAATCAGGTTTTTTTCAAAAATCTTATTTTGGGCTTAAAATCCACTTCATAGCCACAAGAGCTCAGTGGAACTTAAGACAACTTGGAGAAATGCCCCCTTAAAGTTAGGGCTTCTAGCAAATCTTCACCCAAAATTATTTTGCAAAATTAAATTGAACCAAACAAATCATGGTTAAGGAAGTGCAATTTGGGTTTGTCTAATCTTTGCAACTCATTGCTTTGCAATTCCCACAAAGAGGGGCAGTTGTAGACACCCCAAATTGCACCGTGAAAATGATGAATAATTGGCCAAAACATTAAAAAAACAGTTTGTTTTCTTGTGGTTGACATAAAAAATTGGAAAATAATTTTGTTCTTTGTATCCGACAGAATACATCGGATACAAATAACTTTAATTGTATCCGATGGATTTCGTCAGATACAAAGATAATTGCTTGTATCCAACCTGAGTTTTCGGATACAAGGATTTTGCTCAAAATTAGGGTTTTCCAAAAGTTTTCACTTTTTACTGTCTTATCCTTTGTTTAAGAAGTGGAAATCTCGGAAATAACCTTAGGGTTAAGTGGGAGAATGCTAGACACTCCCTTGTGTCTACCATTAAGGTTCCCCTTAACCCTAGCCTTTGCCTATAAATAGGAGGCCTCTCCTCAAGCAAATGGCCAAGAGTTGGAGATTTAAGAGCTCCAAGTGAAGAAAGGAAACCTCTGCCCCATTTCTTCCAGAACCCAGGTGAGCCTTAACTCACTTTTAATTTTCTGTTTTTAAATTCTAGGGTAGTTCTCTTCTTCTACCTTTCTGTAGAATAATGGCCTATTGTTTGTGCTTGAAACCCCTTTCCTTACTCAAAGTACCTTGAGACTCTCTCTAGCAGTAAAACATGAAGAGACTCTAGGGGAAACGAGAATGGGAATTGACCCTTAGTCATAGAACCCTCTTGAATGGCCTATGATTGTGTGAAACCCCATTCCCTACTCAAAGTACCCCAAGATTATTTCTAGCAGAAAAAGGCGAAGAGAGAACTAAGGGAAACGAGAACGGGAATGGAACCCTAGTTATAAAACCCCCATTTGATTGATATGCTTTGAATGCTATATGTCATGATATGTTGAGGCTATTTTTTTACACATACACCCATTGCACTTGTTTTTTTTGAATCGACTTGTATTTTGGATCTATTGTATTCATTGTGATAGATCTGAAATAAATGGCCCCAAGCATTTCTGGGATATTTCTTAATGATTTTCAAGCAAGTTTATCTTTGAGTATTAAAGACCTCATGGTCTAACCTCTCGGTTTTGGGCATCTTTGCTCTATTTTAGGGTTTTTGGCATATTCTCTCCAATCGAAGATAATGGTGAGCCAATTTCGTGCCCTATTTCCTCCTGGAGGTTTTTCAATACTTTTTCAAATGATTTTAGTCTAGATTTAATGGATTAAACACACTTGATCACTGTTTTGGGTTGATTTTACTTAAAAATGTCAAAACTTGACAGCATCTGTACCCTAACTTCGGACACTCATAACTTCATCATCCGGATGAATTTTGGAGTGATTCTAAATACATGTGAAAGGTGAGACTATCTAGTTCTTGTCTGTAAAATTTCATCAATTTTTATGAAGTAGATTTTTGACACCATTCAATCAAAGTCGACAAGTCAGTTCGGGCCAGATTGCTGAACCTGTCACTTTGAATGAGCACCATCTGCTCGATTTAAGTCTGATTTGAGTGATTTGGTTTCTGTGTCTTCCTTTATGAGTCTACTTTCAAATCCAGTTGGTTTCACAATTTTTTTATTTCATTTGTGTCTTGTGTGACTGATTTACTCAGAACTGTCCTATAGCACAATTCTGTGATGATCTGTGATCCTCTAGGCATGTTCGTGAGGTCACAAAAGTCACCTCCGAATGGAGTTGGGTGTGAGGCCTATTTCATTTGAAATATGGCACTACATACTTCATTCATGCAAATTTTCACTGATTTATATGGAACCAATCTCCACAAATGGATTTCCAAAGTTTCCCACTTGTCACTTTTATCGATTTACAACAGCAGATTTCAAATGAGCATAACTCTTCGGATTTTAATCAGATCTACTTGAAAATTTTCCAGAGTCTTCTATTTATCATAATCTTTCGAATGGATTTGATTTGATTCAATTTAAATTTGATTTGGATGATTTCAAGACAAATGGCTCCATCTTTTACCAAATTTTCCGGATTTGTCTTAACTTGGTTGTGTTTAAGTTTTATTTTGATTTCCATTTAATAGTGATATCCCGGAAGTGATACTTCCATAAAAGAAAGTATAAGATTCATTGGACTTCTCATGTGGAGGGATCATACATGTTTTTAAACCTTTTTAAGCCTTTTTGAGTATTTTAATTAGCAAGCTTTCTTTATTTTGAGCATGAACAACACTTGGCAACCACCTTGTGTGGGTGAATGGGGGTGCCTAACACCTTCTCCCGTTCATAATTTAATCCCCTTACCCATCTCTGGATTTTTTATTTTAAAGTGGAATTCTTTTTAATCTAGATTTGCCTTATGTGCTTATTTCGATGATTTTGGTGTCCATTCACACCTAAAAAGAATGGTGGCGGCTCTCCCATTTTTATGAATCCCGTGTGATGACCGGAAAGTCACTGGATTGATTTTTCCCATGTCTCAGAGGCGGTTTTAGTGTTTTTAAGAGGATATGCATTGAATAGTTATATGATGAGACTGAAATCATTTGGGTGGATAGTTATCAATTGGATAGAGAAGACTTTTAGGGATTTTCAAAGAATAACTTACTGCAAACAAAAAGGCTTGGCTGAAATATTTTTCAACTTTATAATAATATAGATAAAATAGACTAGGAATGGCAATGGTTTGGTTTTGGTTCCGTTTTGAGAAAAATTGAAACCGAATGGTTAAATATACTCCAAACCAAAACCAACTCAGTTGTTTTACTATAAAACCAAAACTGAACTGGGACCGATTAATAAAAATCCAAAACCACCTTAATAGGTTTGGTTCAGTTTGGATTATCAGTTTTGATCGATAAACCAAGCAATCCCTAGTTGGTGGTCTAGCTTAAATATATGTATATATGTAATTGGTTTGCTTCGATTTGGTTTGGCCTTAAAACCAAAACCGAATTGAAACCAATTAAGTAAAATCCAAAACCGACCCTAATAGGTTTAGTTTGGTGTGGTTTATTGGTTTTAACCGAACCATTGCCATCCATAGACTTTGGGTGGAACATGCAGATACATGTACGTATATGACAACATGAGCAATTTCTTGGAAGCTAAAAGATGAAATTGTTAAGACGACATTATTGTGTAATCATATATATATATATATATATATATATATATATAACAGAGTCCTAAAATACCACATTCTCTCTACTCCACGTGGACATCCCCTTCTTTCTCCAATGATCCTTTTAGGCCCCACATTAAAATAATTTATTTGAAATCAATATTTTCTAAAAATAATTTATTTGCATTCTCTCTCCTCCACGTGGCTAAGCCCTCCTTTATGTTTAATATCCTTAAAAAAATAAGTAAAAAATGTTAGAAGTAAGATATATATATATATATATATATATATATATATAAAAAGGAAGATAGATGTTCCTAAAAAAATATCTTTGTACCGGAAATAAATAAAAAAACAACATGATAAAGATTAACATTCACTTTTGAATGATGCACACAGGCCTGGATAAAACAACACCAAATCCGACATGACAAACTTTGATACTTAATATAAATCAATCGCCTGGGCCTTTTTCTTTTCTTTTGGGTAATAAGAAATCACATTCACAATTAACATTCCAAGGTATAGAAAATCAAGGGATGGCAACAAGACATGGTTTAATATAATCTAACTCACCCCTATAATGGTTTAGTATATACAAACCCACATCTAACCTCCCTATTCTATTGGTAACACGAGACGAGTTGACTTGAATGTGTTATAAAATGTTAAAATTATTGATGTTTAGGTGACTCTTTTACATTTGGAGTAAAAATCAAGCACAACATTTTGAGGAAGCTGGCTAATTAAAGCTTATCTACACTATATATAACGTGAAGCGCCCATTTGGGAAATGTGCTCAAAACAATTTACAATTTTCTCAAAATGTTCATCCCCTGCATAGTTTGGTTTCAATAATACAGGGCTATAACCTTCTCAACTCACTATTTTCGTTCAAAAACAGTTAGTTTGTAACTCCCCCAACTTCTCCTCTCTCTATTCTCTTTCTCCACGTGCATTCTTGCACATGCACCCCTGCTAGTCCAAATAATGAGAACAACTACGTCATTAGTGCACAATGGATGATATCCTATTATTTTCGCTTAAAAAAAAAAGGAACTTTACCAATAGCCAGAAAATGGTTAGTAAAATACTGAATCTTGCAGATAAAGATTGTGACATAAGAAATTAGCACTGTTAAGATCTTGAACCATAAATGCGTTATTAGAATGCTTACAGATGTTAACAAAACATCCCACTATTATAAAATGTAGCGGTTACATAATTATTTTAAAAAAATGTTATTGTTTTTTTTTTTTTTTAAATATGTTCCCAAAACAACTAGCGGTTACGAGGTGCAACCCATTGTTACCTTTTTCTCTTTAATTTCAATTTTGAGGAAACGCATTTTCGCATTGAATCAAGGTAGCACTTTTAAGTGTCCAAAATTTTATTGCGATAAGTAAAGGTGGACAAGGGCCATTATGTTAAACTCTATTTTAACGGTAACCCGTTGGTTTACAGGTTATAATCGGGTTGACCCAATTACGGGCAAGTTGGAAAAATCCCAAACCGCACCCAACCCAATTAATAATTCGGTCAACCCAAACCCGTTTAAAACGGGTCATTTCAGGTTGACCCGTCGATTCGGGTCGCCTTTTGCCAGCTCTACTCAGGGATACCACTTAGCCAATGTTTCAACAATCACCTGGCTTGACCAAAGATAGTTTCGGGACCAACTACTCGTAATCCTGTAACCGTAATCGGAGTACAGGACCAGGAGTCAAGGGCGGCCGCAACCTCCTTGCTGGTGGCAAGGTCTTTACTTCAATCGAAGTAAATAGTAACGTGAAGTGTCACTGCAATAAGAAACAGAGAAAGGGGTCCTAAATTATCCTTTCTTACTACTGTTTGGATGTAAGAGATTGGATAGAAATCATGGATGATCAGGTTATAATCATAATAACCAGTTGCGGTTGAATGGAGGTTGTCTTTGAGCTCTTCAAGATTGTTCAATTTATAGCCGGATTCTGACGGTTGCCTGCTGACCCATGTTTACACGAACTTTATGTTTGTTTTGAAAGTTATTTATCTGTTGCACCTCATTCGGATACGACAACCGCTTTCCATGATTTCAACCAGTAACTTCCTTGTTCGTCGTTGTTGTTTGTCCAGATGACCTTGGTCATCACTCCTGTATTGATGATGACATCGCCCTATATGTATGAAAACGGTTTTCCGTTGTATGTGCTTACGTGGCTTGGGTGACGTGTCCTGGCCCACGTAGATATTGACGTGGCTTCCTTGGTGAGGCTAATCCGTGTAAGTGCCACGTGACTTTCTTTCATATGTCAGTCTATGGCGGGTGTAAACAAGAGTTATAAAACATTACTCGTGCATCACGATGATCCCCATGCAGTAGACGATCTGAATTCGCCGTATCATTATTCCGATTGCCAATGAAGTCATGTTCAACCAAAAACAAAAACTGGCGAAGCAGACAAGAATACCATTCACCTCAAACTATGTACTGAACTTCTCAAGATGATCAGAGAGAGAGAGAGAGAGAGAGAGAGAGAGAGAGAGAGGGATGAGTGACCCATGTCCCTAGTCACCAGTTTAGAGAGAGAGAGAGAGAGAGAGAGAGAGAGAGAGAGAGAGAGAGGGATGAGTGACCCATGTCCCTAGTCACCAGTTTGCCGCATGCCAATTCATGGGGGTAGCGGTGATCGGAGGGTCACGGGTTCACCATTCCCACACCTCTCTCTAAGAGCGCGAGCGATCATAGAGGATTTCCTACTGTGTTAATAGAGGTCATGACTCATGCATCATTTGCTGAAAATTAAGATGACATTGTAAAATTGTTTGATTTTACTTGAAAATAGAATTTTTACCACAGGTTTTCTCCATTCTTTATGGCAGGCATATTTCAAGATTTGAACAACAAAATGGTAGAAATTTTGTCAACGGACACGGCGGACCTTTTCCTCTTGTCCTAGCCCCAGCGATTTTTGAGCATTTGAAATGCCTTCAGGATCTGCAGCAAGGAGGAAAAAAAAGATCACATTGCATTAGTTTTCAAAAAAATTGGATATGCAAAGAAAAAAGTAAATGAAGAAGATACTAAATGTTTGAAATTGTAGTTTTGAATCAATCCATCAACATTTTCAGAAGATGGATGGAAAAAGAAATTAAAAAATAGAAAATAAAAGAGTGACATTGATCCTGCAGCTGATCAATCAATCATCATTAGCAGTCTACATCAAATGGGCCCTGAAATGAGGTCTTGTTTGTGATCTGCATTCTAGTGTAAAATTCAAGGAGCTACTGAACCTGAAAAAGTTTATTTTCCATTACAAGGAGCCATCGTATATTTATTGATAACATTCTGATTTGCATAGTTTTTTCCTTTTTCCCCTTTCCTAAGTCAAAGAGAACATTCAATGCAGTATACCATCTCTTAATGCACCACTATAATTATTCTCTATCACCATTGCAAATTAAGTGGATCAAATCAACAATTGATGTGCAATTTCAGATCTTCATATTTGGTTTTTATATTCTTATGTGTAAGCACACGAAACAGAGTAAGTGAAACTATACCTTGATTCTGGTGTTCGAATGTTTCAACTCCTTAAGTGGGTTAAGACTAAAATTTCTCCATATTACAGTCCCATAATAAAAGAATTAGACAGCATGCTAACATAAGAAGTTTATCCAATTAAGTTTTTAAATATGTGACTACTAGTAGCCTTAGCAACCAGTTAACAACTAATAAATTGTGTTAAAACAACAGGGGAAAAATGACAAAGCATGTTTATGAATCAAATCAATCAACATAAAAAGAATTTGAGACAAGTATCAAATCTCCCTTTATTTTGATATAGTCAAGACTAATTAGTAATGAAATAGAAAACCAAAGCTCACAGATGGTAACTTGGTGTGAATAAAACTCACCAAAAAACTGTGTGAAAATACGAGTGAAAAAGCTCAAGTTTCGTGAAACATTGTATGCCATCGCAGGAGGAAGGGGTTTCACAATGGTATCAATGCTGAAAACTCGTTGAAGAAACTGCCAAGTACAAGAAAGAATCAAATATCAAGTTTAACTGTGAACAACTCATGCATAAAAATCAAATGCATGTCACACACAATATGCAGTGAATAGATAGCAAGATAATTAATTAAGATCAATATGATGCCTCACTTCTGTAAATGTGGTTCCACAAAATTTCTAGAAACCTACTGAGAGAAATAGGTGAGATTGTGGTTCAAACCAATGTAAAATAGCAATGTTACAACAAGATCTTAACAACAAGGACACAAGATCTTTGAGTAACAAGCATGCATGAGATAGAGTTATTAAACGGCATATAGGAATGAAATTACAATACCAAAGGCATCTGCACAAATTATAAAGAAGATTCCAAAGCAAGATACTGAGCTTCCTAGAAGTGATCAATTAAATCCACCAATATAGTGCTGCACTGAATCATTACATGCACAAAAGAAAATAAAAAAGGAAATGATAATCATTCCACAATGGCATCAAGCAATACAAGTGTAAGAAATATGCATACCAATATTCCTGTATTAGGATCAAGAAACAACGTAGCATGTAACTCTTTTGAAATGCAGGATATGATACAGGAAATAAGGGAAAAGAGGGAACATATGCAGGATATGATACAGGAAAATAAGGGAAAAAAGGTGAAAGTAGCATGGAACTCTTTTGACATGTTTGTATTATAAATAAATATTGGACTTTGAAAGAATTAATCCAAGAGCCATTCAAAGATTGGTGGCTTTTTCATATCTCTCTCATGCTCTTTTTTTTTTTTTTGTTTGTTAGGTTGCTGCTTTTTTTTTTTTTGGGTAAAAGTGATGAACATGTTATATATCAAAAAGAGGAAATGAGAAGTACAGGGTACCCATGAGGAATGCTAGAAACAGGAGTCTAACAGAAACAAAATCAAATACAGGAATTTAAAAAAACAGAAAAACAGGAAAAAAACTAGTAACCCCTTCCCCTTTTCAGCTTATGACTTCCAATCCCATGTTATATCTGACACCGATACCGACCAGAAGTCTACATGCACTGACACCACGAAGCTGCCATACCCACAATACCATCTAGTAGCCGCTGTTCCTGAAAAGATTCATCTTCAAATTGATGATTTGAAGATGGTATTGTGGGTATGATTTGAAGGGAATGTCTATGAAGATGAAGAGTCTATAAGAAGGAAGATACCAGAATCTTCTCTAATTTGTACAAGGAGGAGTTTGGCTTTAGACCTAAAGTGGATGGGCTAAATTTCAGCAAGATTATGGAAGAGGACAGAAATGAATTGGAAAAATCATTCTCCGAGGAGGAAGTCAAAGGGGTGATAGACCAAATGAATGGAGGCAAAGCTCCAGGACCGGATGGTTACTCCATAGCCTTCTTTAAGTCTTGTTGGAATATCATAAAATGAGACCTAATGGCAATGGTTGAAGAGTTTCACAATACCAGCAGATTTGAAAGGAGTATGAATGCCACATTTATAGTTTTGATCCCAAAGAAGGAAGGTACTTGCAAGATCAAGGAGTTTAGGCCAATAAACTTGTTGAGTAGTGCCTATAAAATCATAGCAAAATTGTTGGCCAACAGGTTGAAATTAGTGCTACAATGTCTGATTTCGAAAACACAAGGAGCATTTGTTGGGGGAAGGCAATTGCAAGATGGAGTGTTGATAGCAAGCGAATGTATAGACTCGTGTATGAAAAATCAAGAGAATATGATCATGTGCAAGCTAGACCTTCAGAAGGCGTATGACCTAGTTAATTGGGAGTTTTTGATGTACTTGCTTAGAAGAATGGGATTTGGGGACTAGTGAAGGAAGTGGATCCTCACATGTATATCTACAGCTCCTAACTCAGTCCTTGTTAATGGGTCAGCAGAGGGTTTCTTCAAGAGTTCAAGAGGGTTGATGCAAGGGGATCCCCTATACCCCCTCCTTTTCACTATAGCTATGGAAGCTTTCAATGGGATGGTATCAAAAGCATCAGAGTGTGGCATGTTGAAGAGTGTATCATTTGGGAATTCTATAGAAGTCAATCATCTTCTCTTCGCAGATGATATTTTGATTTTTTGCAAACCAACTCATCAACAAATCCTTTGGTTAAAAGGTATTCTCCTAAGTTTCCAGGCATGTTTGGGACTGAAGATCAACCTAGCCAAAAGTGAAGCATTTGAAATTGGGAAGGTACAGAATTTTTCTAGGCTAAGCCAAGAGTTGGGTTGTAAAAAAGCAAAGCTTCAAACTACATACCTTGGGATCCCTTTGAGAGTCGGATACAAGAAGGCATCTACATGGAACCCAATTATAGAAAGAATGGAGAAGAAACTTGCATCATGGAAGAGCTGCATTTTATCAAAAGGTGGAAAGATGACGTTGATTAGAAGTGTACTAGCAAGTGTTCCAGCCTTTTTTATGTCCATATTGAAGATTCCCACGGCGGTGGCTAAGAGATTGGAACAAATCCAGAGAAGCTTTTTGTGGGAAGGTCCAGGTGGGGAAGGCAAATACCACTTAGTAGCTTGGAATTAGTTATGTAAACTAAAAGATGAAGGAGGCTTGGCACTGAGACCTCTGGTGTTGTTCGATAAAGCACTCTCTCAAAAATGGATTTGGAGATTTGGGAATGAAGAAGGTAATCTGTGGAGAGAGATCGTGAAGCAGAAATACGGTTCTTCTTCTTCGGGATGGTTTCCTACCCCATCAAAAAGTCCATTTGGTATTAGCTTATGGAGACCTATTATGAAACTAACTGAATCTGTTGAGAAGAAGTGTAAATATAGAGTTGGAAACGGGCTGAAGATTAGATTGTGGAAGGATATTTGGAGTGGTAATGTAAGGTTAAAGGAGAGATTCCCTATGATATACAACAAATGCAGAAATAAGGATGCATTGATTTGTGATTATGTTATGAGAAATGATGCTGGAGTTGTTTGGAATGTGTACATAAGAAGGAATTTTTTGGATTGGGAAGTCAACAGCTATGTAGAATTGTTGGGAGAACTATATAGTGCTGAAGTGGGGATGAAGGAGGATAGAAGGGTTTGGTCAAAAGAGAAATCTGGAGTGTTTTCAGTCAAATCAACATTTGTAGACCTAAATTCGTTTGGTATGAAGTCCCGGGCTTTTGAAGAAATCTGGTCAAATCCAATACCCAGTAAGGTGTCTTTCTTTATGTGGACAGCTCTCCTAGATAAGATAATAACGTTAGACCACCTGAAAAATCAGGGTTGGCAACTTCCAAATTGGTGTTGCATCTGTAAAGAAGAAGAGGAAAATGTAGCACACTTATTAGTTCATTGTAAAGTTGCTACAAGGTTATGGGGGATGATCTACCAAAAGCTAGGAATATCATGGGTTCAACCTAAGAAGATAAGACAAGTTCTTGAAGCATGGGAGAGGAGGAAAGGTAAATCTTATAGAGACCTAATATGGAACTCTATTGCTTCAGCTATTGCTTGGGTGATCTAGAAAGAGAGAAATAGAAGGACTTTTCAAAATATTGAAAGGAAGGAGACAACATTAGATTGATTTGTCCTGAGATTAATACATAGCTGGGTTTCAAGTCAACCTGTGGGAGCTAACATTCCCATCAAAGAATTCCTGGGGTGCAATAGATTTTTTGAGATGGGAGGGGGGTAGTGGCTGGTTGTGGTTATGTTTTTGTAGTATTGGGACAGTAATGTGATCTACTACTGGTACACAGTTTGTGTACTATGTAATCTTTTCTAATTATTTATAATATTTCCCTTTGATTACTGATCAAAAAAAAAAAAAAAAGAATCATCTTCAAATTTACATTTGTTGCACGTGTTCAAAACGTGCCAAATGGTAGCAATATAGAACACAGACAGCAGCCTCTTGCCTTATCTTTTTCATATGTGGAAATCTCCATTGCTTAGCCAAGTCCTTTAAAGATCCAGGACAAATCCAACTCAGACCAGTCCCTAACAAGAAAGAGCACCAAGTATGCCATAAAGCCTTGCTATTTACCAGAAAATGGTCTTCATGTGAAGTGATTACTCCTTCAAAAGGAAATGATAAACCTAATTTGATGAAGAGCTCTTCAGGAATACGGCTTAGCCAATTGTGGCATATTCCATGATCAAAATGGGAGTATTATTAATTTATTCAAGTGTTATTGGCTTCAGAAATGGTAACAAGGCTGAAGGGATTAGCCCTCTTCAATATAAAGGATCACATGATCTTAAACTTGACTAAAAGTACCGTTGAAGTTAATTCTAGCAACAGTATCTGATCGTCAAGAAGGAAAATAAGAAGCTCTTGTTTTCCCATGCTATAGAAAACATGGACCTTGCAACCCATACAAACATCTCATTTTATATTGTGTTAAACAACGGCAAATCATTTTGCCTGGGATGCCATCTGTTTAAAACTTCATTTTACAGGAAATCATGTGTATAATTTTTCTCTAGTATGATGATGATGATGGTGATGATGCAGTCCTTCATAGTTTAGATTAAATATTAATCAACGATATTTCAGTAGTTTTATCTAGTTCAGAGATTGAATGCATAAACATGAATATAGTAATACTGGAACAAAGAAGGTAACAAAAATAGATGCACAGTAACCCCTCTAAATTCTTTTCTCTTCAAAAGGACAGGCAGCAAAATAGCAAACAAACTTGTCTAATTCTTCAGGAATTAACTTGAGGATTTGAGATTGGTCAGCATTATTATTCAAGATTCTTTGGCATAGTCTAGACTTTTATCGGTTAGTCCTATTCAAAGAAGGATGTGTTATTTTAGTTGGTGGAGCTTGCAACTATAGCTGAGCTATGTTTTGATGGATTTGGTGCCTGCACCATGTAATCTATATGACGGAATCTTGGACACTATAATGACCCAAACAAAAATATTGATATTTGACTTTGGTCAATTTGTTGACCATTCAAAGGTCTTTAGGTTGGAATTTCTATAATTGGCGAGGGGATAGGAAAGTCTGCACATGTACTCACAAATTATCAAATTATTTAATCTATATAAAAAAATAGAAAAAAAAATCAACAATTGAGATTCACACTCTTATCCCTAGTATTTAAACTCTCATTAGTCTTAAGATTTGGGTGAAGAACAACCCTAATCAATCAAAACTCAACCATAGCCATTCTTCTCTACCTTGTTCTCTCTCACTCATCTCTTCTTGTGCCACTTCAGGTTTCATCTACAACTAAATGATTAAGGGAGAAAGAAGAAGAAGGAAAAGGGAGAAAAAGACTAGATAAACCCGTGGTTTTTTGTTTTATTTTTTTATTTTTTTATGTTTTGAAAAGCTTTAGATATGTAAGTGAGATTACTACATTCCCCATGATTGTAATGTGGGTATTATCATTTACTGTGTTATTTAGAGATTTCTATATATATGCACATTATAAAAATATATATACGTTATGGCTTTCTGATATAACTCTTGATTTACTAACAGCTGTATTGGTTGATACTTATGTATGTCTTTTTCTATATTGTAATGATGAGATCATGTGACTAAGGTTGGATAACTGGGGAGATGATTGTTGAATGCGAAACTAATGAAGAAATACACCTACCTATTCACGTTTGTACATACGTATCAGTAAATTATATGAAAACATGTATAAAAGTATGTGTAATCAGGTTAGGTGATGATTCTATGTGTTTTTGACATTCATTATGATATTTTCAAGGCTTTAGATTAATGAAAATATTTATAATTGAGAAATATCAAGGAAGATAACACAAAAAATTGCAGAGAATTCTATGCAAAAATCAGGGTTTGACCCGTCAATTAATCGGGGCATTGTATAATCAGTTAATTGAGACATACAGTTTTCCCAGAATGTAGTTTTACTCATAAAACAGTCATCCTGCCCTACAATAGTTACACTGAAACATCCTTATTTACATGGAAGACATTTACATATAAATAAGGTTACCCCCTCCCCCTATAATCGGTTAATTGAAACATACAGTTTTCCGAGAATGTAGTTTTACTCATAAAACAGTCATCCTGCACTAAAATAGTTACACTGAAACACCCTTATTTACAGGGAAGACATTTACATATACATAAGGTTAAGCCCCCCACCCCTTTTTAATTTGAAAGTAATAAAACTACTTTCAAAACCAAGTTCCTTATTAATAAAAAGTCAAACTTTCGGGTTCTGCCTAAATCCAAATTTCTGAAGAAGCCCCATTTTGGTAGACTTTACAAATTCGAGATTTGAAACTTTAAAAAGTATATTTCTTGAAGTCCTTATATTTTTCTTAAACGTCCAGCTACCTAAGAAAACTTCTGAACATGGATCTAAAGTCTAGAATCAACTAAATTAAGCCCTAGAAATTATTTTCTCAATGGTTGAAGTTTGACAATTAGTAACTTTTTCATACCTAAAGGATGTAAATTTTAACTAATATAATTGTTTTTGAGATGTATGCATTTCTTTTCATTCCCTTCCAAATATTATGGAAACCTTTTTATTAGCTAGATATTTTAAGCTTATATGCTAAATTAGTTGTGAATAAATTGATGTTATAAAGTCTACGCTTTAACCAGTACTAAGACGTAGTGACACAGAAGTGATAGACACAAATAAATATGCGTGGGTTCATGTTGTACTTCATGGAATGTTAATTAAATTATGATTGTTATTTAATTTGATTGGAAAGAGTAGTATTGAGTTTGTATTTGGAAATGTCTTTGTTTGGATTAAATTTTCTCGGGTACGAAGGAATGTAATTTGATTTGGACTATGTATTGAGATGTAACATGCTCCTAAGATTGAGTGGGCAATTATCCAATATGATTACATGTTAATGATTGGTTATGGAGGTACTGATTATGTGAACGAATTAATAATACTTGCCAAAGTTAGCAAGGAAACCATGTAGAGTGGCTAAACACTACATAGATGAGAGACATGCATGGAGGTGCTAACTTATGAACATAATCCATAATGTCTGAGGTAATCGTCAATTGAGAATGGAAATTTCCTAAAGATTGCATGGTACAATCAACAAACGAAAAAACCCACTTCATACAATCAAAAACAGAGATTCGTTTCTTAATCTTACAGTACAGGTTTCAAAAAATGCCAAGAAACGCTAACCATAACACACTGATTACCAAAAAAAAAGAAAAAAGAAGAAAAAACAAAAACAAAAGCCTAAATCTTACAAGAAGAAGGAAGGTGAAGGAGAAGTCAAGTGAAGGAGAATCTATTCAAAAAACGTAGCTGAAGTGGGGTGATGGCTTTCGTTGAGGGCTTCATGCTCGTCTCCAACATTCGACAAGGGTTTACCAGTTACCACTTGAATACAACATCCTCCTTTTCATCCTCTTCCGAATTTTCATGTCAATAATAATAATTGCAAAAAAAGGTATTTAAACCTAATTCTAAAGAATTGAGGAAATCTTTAAAATTCCAATTTTAGGTTTATTTTTAATTTGATAACTTCTTAACTACAAAATAGTATTTAATTATGAGTTAATATTTACTAATTATATATCAACACAAATGTTTAATATAGTAATAAATAATATAGATATATCTATATATATATATTTAATATAGTAATATATATATACACACACACACATATATACATGACGAGCCAAGCTTTAACTAAGTCGAGCCACTCAAGTTTGGCTCAGGCTCATTAAATTAATGAGCTATTTTTTAGTCTTAGGCTTGGCTCACAAGCCTAAAAATAGAGCTCAAACTTGACTCATGCAAACTGAGCCAAAGTTTGAGCCGAGCTGCTCGGCTCGTTTACAACCCTACTTTTACCCTTTTTACTACACTTCACCCGGGGCTACAAAGAACTCTTAATCACACAAAATCATGAGAATAAAAAAAATGTAAAAGAGTCTAGGATATACAAGCATTATAGCTTACATGGATTCCAATGTGCTAAAGGCATATTCCTAATGCGCAAGCCAACAAATTAGGCACTTCAGGCGAATTGAAGCATGAAAGAGACTAAAATGTGAGTTTCCTATCATCCAATCAATAGTATCACCTTAACAGAAACTCACTTCTTTCCCATTGCTAACTAATAATCTTCATCTTGGAAGATAGTTGCATAGCCACTATCTCAGAAAATCTTTACGAACATTATACAGGTGGATAAATCATAGAGCCTTCTTGGATATGTTCTTCACCTTTACCTTAATGGCTAATTGCACAATCTTCCTCCATGCAACTCTTCAACTTTGCTAACCACTAGTGTGTACAGTTTCAGCGGCACACCGCGGAAATTTAGTTTTTTTTTTTTTTTAGTTTGTGATGCATTTCGCTGGAGGAAAATCACTTATTTGCATTTCTAGCGGTTTTTGGCTACATGCCAACAAAAGGGGGGGCGTGCCGAGCAAAACGGGCGAAACAGGGAGAAACGCAAATTTCTTCAATTTTCATTGGTGATTTTTGGCAACGTGCCGCCAAATTTACCCAAAAGAAAAAAAAATCCCAATTTTTGTATTTTTTATTTTTCTAGTATTTCAGCAGCACGCAGTGTGCGATGGGTGCCCATCGGCATCGAAATGGTAAACCTTGCTAACCACATATGATTTGTCTATATAGATCTTCAATAGCTAATTTCACCTGCTAGAGTTTTTATACTAAAATCTTCAAGGCTTAAATACCTCAATATCTACTTCAGTTGTAGATGAACCAATCACCAAAATACACGACCATGGTCATGAATTTTTAAAATACATGACCATCAAATCAACTTTATATATTCTTACATTTCCACTTGATCAATAGAACCCCTTCACGTTATTCTTCCTCATGCCAACAATTCATCATTTTGTTGTTGACACACAACTTCTCAAACATATTGCATACCAAACATGAAATCTAATAATTGTTGGTTGAGAAATCAAAGCGTTTCAGTTAACATGTACAATCAAAAGGAAATACCAAGAACAAAGCATTAACAACCAAATAGAAACAACATATAAATTAGAAAAAACCAAATGCATACTAAGATTTACATGGAAAACCTTTTGGTGAAAAAGAGAAATCATAAAACAAGTTCTGAGATATCTCACAATGAAAATAACAATACTACACAGTTATCTTCTATAACTACAATTAAAATCTACAAAGATCAAAAGAAAACATCTCTGACTAACGGCAACATCTCACACAATTATGGCTAAAAGAATAACAAAAGAAAAAGAGTCCTCTTACCTTAAAAATGATTGTAACACCTCTAGATAATAATCCTTATAAAAGATAATAAAAGACGACCTCTCACTATTCCAACGCTAAGGAACTTGCACTCAAGAAAACTAAAACATGAGAGCATCATCTGCTTATTTTGAGAGATGTAATTATGCACTGGATACATTCAAGTATCCAATGCATAATGTCGATTTTTTGCGCGATTATGTCGATTAATGGGAAGTGTAGAGGGTGTCTATTTTGGGCCATGGGACCTGCTCCAACCTGCAGTTTGCTGGTTTTAAGGAGCAGAAGGATTTTCAAAAACAAGCAAAAAGGGGTTGATTGTATCATCTATAATTTCCCTCATTTTTTTGGGATTGGGTATCAGTCTTGTTGCTGAAGTTTAGGGACATTGCTTTTCTCTCTTTATACATGACCTGGAAGAGAGTTGGAAATTATAAAATGTGTTGTGGGCTAGTCATTTTATGTTTGCTGCCTTTGTTCAGATGACAATAAAGAAAATTAAAAGACAAATAAAAAAAACTTTAATTTTTATAAATTAATTTGACAACTTACCACATAGCGAGAGAGAGAGAGAGAGAGAGAGAGAGAGGGCATCGGACCAAAATTAGGTAAAGACTGGATGCTGAAGAAAATTAATTTTGCATAATCAAACCCACATACAATAAGAAATGGGTACTAACCAAAAATTGCTGAAAACATCTAACAGCTTTACATAAGAAATTCTAAACCAAATTCACCAATTTGAAGCAGAAATTAATCGAAGTAAAGAATTTACATAAAGAACACACAACACTTATGATGAATTCAACTCCAAACAACAATTATGTGAGTAAAAATAATTTGGCACTAAAGAACAAAACCTGAAAGTTCCTTTGAAAGCTGTATCTAAGCTCTGGATCGATCTCGGAAAGCGATTCGTCATCTTCGGTGGTTTTAGGGGAGGCGGATTTCCTTCGAGGAACATACATGGTTGGTGTCGTTCCAGGTTGGTTAGTGGCTTTGAGCATGGCATCTTGGAACTTTTCTGGTTTCTCTTCGTCCCTCCATGGCGCCGAAGAGAGGAGCTGCTTCTTCTTCATATCCACAGAGACGCGACTCCCTCTGAAGATTGTGAAGATAAACGGCATTTTTATTCACAAAAAGGGGGAAAAAAAAAAGGCAAAAGATGCTGTGGTGTGCCTACCAGGTTTAGTTGCCTGGTGAGATCGACTTTTTTCCCACGTGGACAGGTAGAGATTAATCCAAGCTTACATGGGCAGGGCTACGTGGATAAAAGTTTGAACTATGCTAGTGTAACTGATCTTGTAAATGGATAAATCTATTGTACCAGCACATGAAAAATGAGGGCAAAAGGTGCATTCTTTTAGTATAATGAATTATTTTTCTTGTTTTGTAAAAGGAAAAAAAAAATGGTTGATGAGTAGGTGAGTTTTAGTCAAAATGATATGACAAGAAATGGAGTCTAATTAATGGAGGCCCCGTATCTGCTAGCGCCTAACACTGGAAGATCAGCTGGAGCCTCCACAGATCTTCGTCATGTGTCCTTAATTTATTATTGGCTACAACCAAATTAATTATTGGGTACAACTCACTTATCAAGGGTGCAACATAGTTTAGCATAGGATACAACTCAACTCTTGGTGGGTACAACCCAATGTACATATCATAGGGTACAATTCAACTTATCATGAGTACAATCCCATTCATCATGGAATACAACCCAACTTATCGTTGGGTACAACCCATTTCATCATAATAGGTTGGTATGATGAATGAGTAGGACACATAGTGAAAATCGGTGGATGCTCCAGCCGATCTTCCACGCAAGAGGCTCCAGCCGATGTGAGGGCATTAATGGACGAATTGAAACGTAATATTAGCTGAAAAAGGTCCGAGGTTTTTCGTAGCGTTAGGGTTTGAAATGGAAGGGTTTTGCAGAGCAGGGTTTTGCATAGATGAAATAGGGTTAACTAAACAAAGAGTATACTACTTTACTCCTAGCTAAACAATGGATCCAAAACAAGCCATGCCTGCTAGACACTGAAAACCGATATTGAAAACATGTTGTCCCTATCACCAAGTCAATGTCCAATAACATCGAAGTCAACTCCGAGATAGATCGAGGAAGTCCAAGTCTCAACCCAAGATACATGGATGATAAAAATAGCCACTCCGAGATACACAGAGAAAATATTTGCAATTTTGCCTCAATAATCTTGAAAACATCTTTAGGTAGTTCAAATACAAGTTTGGAAACAATGGAAACGAGACAAGTTGTAAAGAAATCAATTTGAAACTATAAACCCCAAAACATGAGTCATTTTAGCAAAACATACCCAAAATCTTTATAAAATTTCAAATAATACGTTATCCAACGCAAACATTCTTAAAATACCCTAATCTTATTGGTACATGAGTTGGAATTCCACAAAAATCAATTTAGAATAAAAAAAACCAGGTCAAATTCCCCAAAATCTGAAAATCTAGGTGTAATGGATCTCATTGGTACATGAGTTGGAATTTCACAAAAATCAATTTAGAATAAAAAAACTAGGTCAAATGTCCCCAAAATCTGAAAATCTAGGTAGTAGTGCTCGAGCACAGGTAGTCCTCTCGGTCGAGCATTCGGAATAGCTTACATCAATAACAGGACGCTCGTTGTTGCACTTGTGCAACAGATGGGCCAGAGTTCAATTTGGGTTTAGTTTTCTTGAGCGCTTGATGTAGCGTTCGAGCGACACATCGAGCATTTGGAAAATCAAAAGGAAACACTCTAGCGACGTCGGGTGTAGGTTGTGCAACTAAAAAACAGTTCTCTATTTTGAAAAATAAAACTCAAGTCTGTTAGTCACTCGATCCAACGCTCGAGCTGGGTCAGGCATTATAAAAATAAGCCTTGGTGCTTGGTAGAATGCTCGAGCGCACCTCGGGCATTACGCGTAAATTGAGAACACTAGGTTTTTCTGCACTTTCCGAAATTTTGATTTTAATCTAATGAACACACTTCTAACTCCTCAAATCAATTCTCCCCAAAACATATTAAATCATTCCAAATACATCAAATCGTGGATTCATACGTTTTTTCAATCAAAACCTCATTAAACCACACGAATAGCATGTCTTGATAGATTTTTGGAACTTAAAAACAAACCTATCCTTAACCACGAAATATGCTTCATAAAATACATGGATTTACTTCCAAAATCGTCATACACAGGTTCCAAATCCTTTTCAGACAATTAAACATAAACCATGCAAAATTAAAACAAAAAGGGGTGTTTGTAAGCACCTCATTTTTGCACCCCTCTAAAAAGCTCGAAAGCAAAAACCCTAAAAGACAGGTCTAAACCTTAAGGAGCAAAAGATGACTTTATGCCTGAGCCCAAATTGATTGCTATACTCTATCCCAATGGGTAGAGAACCCGTCACAGTTTCAACGCAATTAAGTTTGCAGGAATCGGAGTTCGAATGAAAAATATATGAGCAAAACAGTCCCAAGGGCAAATCGGTCAAAACTTAAAACGTCTTAATTAAGTTAATCAAGACAAATAAAAAATAATAAAATTGGAAGAGCCTGATTCGACCGAGTGGGCGGCTGAGTTGTAACCCCCCGAACCTGGGTTAGTGCAAACCGGTACCCAACCCGAACACGGTTCGCTACTATAACAACCCAAGTCTAGTTCAACAACCAAACCCGAGGTGTTACCACGAAGCTGGGGTCAGATACAAACTAAGATTCACAATAATATTAAAAACTAATTAATTACATCAAAGTTCTTGTGGAAAATAAAACAATTCTTTATTTAATTTAATCAATTCAGTTTACAATAAAGTTTATCTAATCAATATGTGACATTAATACCAATTACAATTCTACCCATCAAATTAAAACCCCATCTTCGCGATCTCTCCAAGCAACCTGAAAAATAGAGGAAAACGGAGTAAGATTTACATCTCAGCAAGTAGCAGGTGCATGCATTTAAAAACAGTCTAATGTAAGCAAATAGTCATGAGGTATGCGATTAATCAACGATAAGGCGATGAATTCAATTTATCCATGGCAATTCCAAATAAAGCAATAAAACAGATGATCATGTATAAATACCAACAATTTGATGTTAACGGGGTAAAACCAACAAAAACGATAAAACACGTGCCATTGCAGGACTCACAAAGGTGATAAGTATTTAAGATGACACTCAACTAAATATTATACCACCATACGGCTTAGGGGCAGTGCTACTAATGATACTCAAGCCCCATGCAGTGCAGCTATAGACAAGAGCCGTAGTCACCGACTTATTGCATACGAACTCAACAGAGTTGGCATGTACCACCAGCATGCAGCAACGGAATCAATACATGGAGATGATCGCTTATCCACATGTACAGGGAATCACCAGCGGCTCATCGGGGTGTCCCTCCAAACATAGGACCTTCCTAGAGCAAACTAACTTGCAAGGTAAGCGCGCTCGCATATAGAAATAACTCAACCCAAACTAAATACCACTTAGCTAACCAGCCAAAAATATGGATCCATATACAGCTAAGCCCATTGACACAAACCACGATTAAACCACATACAGGAGGACACGCTACTGTAGAAGGCATACACACTTTTACCCGTAAAGGATTACACATCTCTACACAGAGGATTACCCATCTCTGCCGTAAAAGCTAGTATCAATTCAACCATAGAAGCCGTACCACTTAACCGTAAAAGAAAAATGAATAACATCATACCACATACCAATCCATACCAAAATATTCAATTTCAAGAGAAACCCATGATTCAATCCTTAATAATCCAAATAAAGCCTTTTTCGGAATTACATATGAAATTTCCCAATTATATTCAAAATAAAACTCATGTATTATAATTTCGATAAAAATTAGAGTTTATGCAATTCCAGAACCAATATTCATATTTAAAGTACAAATCAGAAGTAATTCAAGTCTTGCTTAAAGTTTTCCCTATTAATCCCTTTATTGTAATCCAAGTTCCCATATTGTTACCTAAGATAGTATTTATTCCAATTTTCTGTATTTACAATTTCCAGCATACTCTACAGATCTAAAATCAAGTTTAGAAGATGGTTTTAATCCATAAATACAAGCTGGTATCATTCCCATTGTTGTTACCTTCAATTTAGTCCATTTCATATTCTATCCTATCCTTAGGACCTCCAATTTCTTGGTTATTTTAAGAATATAATTTTATAAATTTTTATACTTCAATTATATATTTATAAAGATGTTAGTATGCTTCACTTATTAGAAAAATTATTGGATATTTATTCGTATTACAAAAATCACCAAAATCTACAAATTCTGCATAGAGCGCCTACCTCTACAGGGCTAGGCGGTCCTGGGCGATCCTAGGCGCTCGTGCAAATTTTAACAGAAATTTCCAAATTTACAAAGTTCGGATTTTTAGACTTTTGCTATATGTTTCCTTAGCCTAAATTAATCTACTAACATTCTAAAACATACCTAAAGCCCTCTAGACTAATTATCATCAATTAAATACCATCCTACAATTATTTGCATGATCAAACCAAATTTTCTTTATTATTTTAACAAATCCTTCAAGAATACAAATCACTAAAATACAAACACTTTGATTCCATGTAAAAACAGTTCTGACTAATCCATTCAAACCATATTAAATCACAGAAAACGAAATCATGCAGTTCCTCTAGTTTTCAAGGGTTACTACTTGCCTTATACGCTAAAATCCATCTTCATTTGGAGTCTCTAATTCTGGACCTGAATTTTGCTCCCAAACGCACCAAGCTAGAGTTCTCCAATTCAAATCTGCACCGTTCACATTGTAGTTCCATCAGTTAAGATCAAAACCTTCAAATTTGAAGTCGATCCACCGTACGGATTTCCCCCGATCTCGATTTGATGGAGACTGGTCGGACCATTCCATTAACAGCCTTCTTCCTTTCTCTCCCTCTTCTCTCATTATAAAACCCACGAAAATTCTCTCTTGTCTCACCTTAATCTCCTATTTATACTTGGCTTTAGAAGTCCTAAACCAACCTTAATAGGCTCCTTTAATTTGGGCTAACCCAACCATGGTCTAATTAAAGTCTAACTCATTCTAATTAATTCTTATTTTTTCTCCATTTATTTTTCTACTAAAACATTACTAATTAAATCTCTTATCATCTAAACTCTTACTTATAACCTATTTTCGTGCATAATAATTAATTAAACCTTAATATCACCTAAAACCTTATTATTTTATTTTTTTTTCTCCAAATTAAGACTTGAAATCTTCTAATTACCCTTTTTCCTCTTTTATGCTCTAATTATCACTATTGTATTTCTAACTTGACTTAATAAATTATTTCCTTCTATTTTCTAATCCAAATTATTATTTAATGATTTATTTATTAATTACCCTTTTCTGAAAATTACCAAAATACCCTTTTAGGCTACTTTTCCTTAAGGTTCCTTCTTTATTTTCAACTTACTACTTATTTAAATTACTTGCCCTCTAAATCTTCACTTTTTATTTTAGCTAGGACTTAAACTCATATTTCCTTTATTTATTATTTATTTATTCATTATGTGAAAATTCGGGGTTTTACATGAGTCACCTTAGCCGTCAACTCAACCAAAAAAGCCGGAGAAAATTCGCGACCACATATTGTGTGCGGTTGATTTTTTCGGCCACCACTTGCGCGAGCCAATTAGGGCAAACTATGCACGAAAAGTAACTGCACTTACAGTGCGGTTACATTTTGCGTCAATCTACACTTGACCATTTTGTCCCCCTATTTAATGTTGAAAAGACGCGATCAAACCGCACATGTTCTGCGGTTTCGACCAAACCGCACATACTGTGCGGTTTTCAGTGCGGTTTTGTCCCTGTATACTATAAAAAGCAAATTTGAGCATGGGACAAAGGATGGCTAGCCTAATCCCTTTTCTCCTTTCCTTCACTGATCCGAACCCCCTATCTTCTACCTCTCTTTGCTCCTACACCCTCTCCACTCCACCTTAAGGCCTTCCAACCCCTTTTGCCCTCTTTCCCCTCACTTTCACTCAAGGAAGTAGAGGAAGAAGCTGCTATTGGTGTCACCAGGAGAGGTTCTAGCACCAGGTCTTGCTTCTAGGAGGTCATACACTCCACAAAGAAGTTGTAAAACCATCAGGTATTGTTCCCTACTACCTCTCATTTAACATATATGAGATTGGAAGTGTTTTATAAAGCTTAAGAGTACTTTGCCTACAGCTGTTTAGATTTGTCTTCCATTACAATCTCTGCATGTTTTCTTGCTATTTAAATCATATGGAAGCCCCCAAAAAGGTAGGGTGAGGATTTCGTTTGGTTCTAAGAGAGCAAGAGTGGTGTCTTCACATGTCTTCATAAACTTTACTTGCTGTTTGTGCATGTTTGTTTCAATTTGGAGGGAGCCTGTTCCCCATTAAATTTCACTCTAATGTACCCTTGTATAAGCCCCCTTCCCTACCCCTTTTCGTAGTAATTTTCTGCTTGCTTCATAAGGTGCAGTCCTTGCCTTCTTGAGGGGGTTATGTGCCATGGTATATGCATGATTGGGTGTTGTGCTAATTTAGGTGTTTGATGTGTGATGCACCTATTCAATAGTTAATTTTGTGCATGCTTCCCCATATCCCCCTGGGTATGATGAGCATGAGTTGTTGTTGGGGAATAACCCCTCTCATTTCTTCCCACATTAGCCTACCCTAAGTTTGCTCATGCATGATGAACCATGCCTTCACTAACTCACCCCTTGTTTGGCAGCACTGAAGTAGTTACTTTCTTTCTTTTTTTGTTCTCACTAGCACCCTAGGAGCAGCTTTTAAGGTGCCATGTACGTGTGTGTCATGAGTGTCTACCTATGCATGACTATTTTTGTCTATTATTGTACGCCTTGCTTGATCTAACATGCTCCCTCACCCCTTGCTTGGGCTACTGTTTTACCAACCTAAATGCTACTGATTTCGTGCACTATTATGTCCTCTCCCCCCTTTATACTTGCTGATTTTAGCATGCCTAAAACCCCTTGGAAAGCTACTGTTTTCGGCAGGCTCACACCCCCACTTGCAGTCCTTGGTTTAACCCATTAGCTCCATGTATGACAACAGCCGACCCCCCATTCCTTCCTCTGGTTGTATGCTCCCCTCACCCCCTATAACACCCCCCTGTTATGGCTTGCAAGGGCTGTTGTTGCTCCCCCTTTCCTTGCCATTTTGCACCCACTATAATGTTTCTCTTTTTGCTTATTTAGTTGATGATATGCCTGGTAAGATGCTATTGTTTGCAAGCCTTTGATGTGGTCTTCACCACTGTTGGTAGCTGCTGTTCCCATCAAGCTTCCTCTCCCCAAACCCCCAAACCACATAGCCAAATCCAATAACCGGGGTTATCCAACGTAACCCCAAGTGGGAATTGGGCTTAACTTAAGCCCTATTTGGTATCCCACGGGCCTTCTGTAAAACCCCGAATTTTCCTTAAATAATAAAATAAATTAATAAATAATATTCTTGAGAGTTATAATTGATGGAAATATTTTATTAATGTAGGGGATGATATAATTAGTGGAGATCCAGAGTTGGACGTAGATCCGACCGTTCGATCATGAGATATCAAGGTATGATTAACACTTAAATTTTAAGAGCTATGATTGGGCGTGTGTATGGAGTCTTGTGTATGTGAGATACATGGGATCAAGGAGTATAAATATTAGTTTATTAACCTAAACGTATACGGTTGTATTTTCGTTCGTATTGAATAGTCGCAAGCGACAAACTTGAAACCGAGTGACTGAGGAGGAAGAAGGAGAAGGAGGAAAGGTTTGGTTCTATGTTCTTCATCGTCCAAGGGTTATCTCACGTCTGTGAGTATAGTTGGTTGGAGAAGAGGAAGAGAAACCACGCACGAAAGAGGTAGGTGACACGGTTTTGTTCGTTTGATTTGTATTTATGTTCGTTTAATCGCAAAAGCATGTTTTTATAAGATATATTGATGTATTTAGTTTGATAAACATGTTATAAATATGTTAGAATGATATTGGATGAGAAAAATCATGTTTTGAAACTGTTTCTGTTCGTTTTTGGAGACCGCCGACCTCGACTGTGCTCGGCGATCCTCGGCGCTAGTTATAAATCTTAGACCGCCGAAGACCGCTGGAAGACTTATCATCGGCGTCCTATTTTACACTACCGCCGAGGCGATTTTGAGCGATCCTAGGCGCTCTGTGCAAAATTTGCAGATTTTCGTAATTTCAAACCCTAATTCAATTCCAAGTTATTTTTAGACAATTTTAATGATTAATTAAGATGTTTTAAGAACAAAATAAATTATCTAATTCCCTGTTTTACAGAAAAATAAATTAGGAAGATATTTAGGACATTAGTTGCCAAACTTTGAAAGTAATTGAGAAATCTAGTTTTTGGAAAACCTAACTATTATTTAATTAATAGAACATCTTTTAAACTACACTATAAATCAGAGAATTACAGAAAGAGAATTCAAATCATAAATTCAGAACTCAGTTACCCCAAGTATTGAAGTAAATGTCAAATTTAACCTTTATATGCCGCTAGGCACCAACCCTTATAGAAATATTATATTTTAGGGAATTTTGGAGTCTAGTGGGCATAGCTGGTTATGGATCTATAGTTGTTGCTAGATAGCTGAGGGATATGTCATTTGGGTTGAGTTTCTCCCTTGTGCGACGCGCTTTCTTTGCAAGTTAGTTTGTCTGGGAAGGTCCTATGTCTGGAGGGACACCCTGGTGAGCCGCTGGTGATTTCCTGTACATGTGGATAAGCGACCATCTCTATGTATTGATTCTGGTGCTGCATGCTGATGGTACATGCCAACTCTGATGGGTACGTGTGTAATAAGTCAGTGACTACCGCTCTTGTCTAAGCTGCGCTGCATAGGACTTGAGTATCATTAGTAGCATTGCTTCTAAACCGCACGGTGGTATAACGATTGGTCGAGAATCATTTCAAAATGTTTATCTATCTTTGTGAGTCCTACAATGACACTGAAATCACAAACACTTGTTATTATTACTGTATACATGCTAGAGGCATGTGATTGAGATATTGATCGGATGTGACTGTTTAGTGCATCTTAGAAAAGTATGAATTATGTTATTGATTTTGATATTGGATTCTTATAATAGAACTTGCTGAAATTCATCTCTAGAACTGTTTATCATACTGTTTTATATTCATGAATGATACGAATGATTATACAAGCCTGATTAGACGATATTGCTTAATCGTGCATGAACTGTTATTTTACTTATATTAACTGTTTAATCATGCATGTGTTACCTACTGGGATATTCGTATCTCACCTTACTTTCATTTCATTTTTCAGCTGATACGCGAGAGGGGGATCATAGTGATTTCCAGGGAGAGGTAGCTGAGTATTCACCGGAGGATTACTTTTATCCGGATATTGTTTGAGGTGGAGGATTGATATAGATTTAGTTATTTCTTTTGATTAGACTATTATTCATTGGTTTGATGTATTAGAGAGAGAGAGAGATAGTGACCCTTTTATTTTACCAGACTTTAATTTTGATGTTGATGAGTAACTATGTTGGTTATTGAGGATTTTAGACTACACTTCCGCACATATTTGTTCCGCATTTTGATAGTATAATAAAGTGAATGGATTATTTAATTCTATTGTCTGGTATATTATTGATGATGCATCTGATATGGGCCGCGGGCCAGTAACACCTCGGATTTGGTTGTTGAACTGAATTCGGGTTGTTACAGTAGCGAACCGGGTTCGGGTCGGGTGCCGGTTTGCACTGACCCGGGTTCAGGGCGTTACACCTTCCAACGGGGCCCATATCAGACCAACATCACCTGGACAAAGAAAGATAAAATCAATTAAAATAAAAGGGATCCACACCTTTGAAGGTCCCATTCAGACTTAACTAGTGAGCATGCTGGTTTAAGACATACGGGTGAGTTAAACCAAGATTGATTCGAACCAGGGAAATCCGTGGGACCCATCAATTGACGGGGCGGACCGGGGTGTCTACGGACTTCCTCGGACTGTAACCGAGCACTTTCTCAGAATCTCGAGCCGCAGACCAAAGTAGACATCCTTAGGGCATCCAGGTGTCTACTTGCACCCCATCAGGTAGTGGCGACTCCTAATCCCTCCTTTCCCTTCGCATTTTTCGCATGCACCCCTGCATGGGTGCGATGTGCGCACAGTGTTACTTGCCTCTTTTCGTAAATAATCCTAAACTCCCAAAAACAAGTGTAAACTCATAACCATTCCTCTAGAATCTGGGCATGGGGAAAACCTTCTCCTTCCTCTAAATCACACGTCCAACAAAGCTTTCCTACTCATTTCAATCGTCCAAATCAAAAGCATAAAACTCTCTAATCTCTTTAAAATTACTATTTATACTTGGGAAACCCTGAAAAGTTTCTAAATTGCACAACTCCTTCTATTCATGATGCACACACCCAATCATGCTTCCAATATTAATTTCCTAAAATTTTAAATTAAAACATGATGCCATACATTGCACCTCTATCACGTTCATGCAGCTTCACCAATTAAAATTTAAATAAAACCTTATTTATACTTACTTTGATCACTCTCAGTCCAACCCTTGGTTCCTTGGCAAACTTTCATATTTGCCCTTCCTCTTCCCCATCTATTCAAATCAATAGAATCCATTGGGCACACTTTCCAAGGATTCCTACAATAAATTAATTAAATAATTTAAGACAAATTTGGGGATTACATTCCATCATCCTAAAATTTACTGTTTGGTAAGACTTGAGCCCCGTCTCATTTACAAGTATAATTTAGTATCATGTCTCTTTCCCCAATGAAAACTTCCAAAAACAGACGAAAAAATGCACAAAATTTGCCAAATTACGGTTTTTGGGGCACTGACGTTTGCCCAACAGCTTGTTTTGCGTCAGCATTCATGAGAATGGGTGGCCATCGTGGTATCACAGCTGCCTATTCTAGCCTATGCCGAGCAGAAGCTTGGCACATGAACAAAACTGTGTTTTTTGGTAATAAAAAAAGGAAGACACAGGTTTTTGTAGTTTTAACCCCTAACATAATTATGATTTTTCCCGTAAGATTTCGTGGGTATTTTGATCTTTTTAACAAAATTGGATATCTGCCAAGTTACTAAGTGGGTGGCTTTTGGCCAAGCTAACTTAGTAGTTTTTTTTTTCTTTTCTTTCTTGTAGTATAATAACACTACTAACTATCTCATGTGGCATGTTATTTGATAATCATAACTTGTCATTTGATTAAAAATAAAAAAATAGTAATCTACATGCCTCTCGACGGAGTAGTTGCTGAAGTTTTTTATTTCACTAAATTATTTTTTGGTGTTACTTTTAAAAAATAAGCCTGATTCAGTAATCAAATTCTTGGTACTTATGAATTAGTGATACTTTTTAAAAGTGATTGAGAATGAGTGTCAAAATTTACTGTTCACATAATACATAATCCAAAAATGCCTCAAAACACTTCTTAATGTCATTAAAACACGATAACAAACAACTTTTTACAAGTATATTGAGGTTATTTTTGGAAAAAGTCTTTTATAAACATTAAAAACGACACTCATTCATAATTATTTCCAAAAAGTATCATTAATTTTTAATTACCAAAAATTTGGTGATTGAATCAAGATTATTTTTAACAAGCATCATTAAAATCCAATTTTCCCTTTTTCGAATTTAAATCACTCTAGGGATCCAACAGTAACCATTGCCATACAGCCACATGGGATGCATGGCAGGCATAGTATGAATTGAAATTTTTTACAATCGGACTTATAAAATAGGTCTAATTGTAGCCAATGCCACGCAACCACATATGTTACATGGTAGAGGCAAACTTGACAAATGTTAGTGTATCAAGTCTGTGCCTGTCATGTAGGCCCATGTGTTTGAATGGCATTAGCTACGATTGGACCATTTTACAAGTGCAACCATAGAAAATTCAATCTCGGCAAAGTTGGTGTGTCATGCCTAATCCCATGAAATTGTATGGCATTGGGTACGGTTGGACCATTTTACAAGTCTAACAGTAGATGATTCAATTTCGATGCAGTCCTGACAAGTGTTAAGATTATGCCTGCCTTGCAGTCCCATGCTGGACCGTATCGGCTATGGTTGGATCTTTTTTACATGTCCAACCGGGTTGGATCATTTCTACAGGTCCAACCGTAGGTGATTTTAAACATTTTTATTTTTATTTCTGGGTAGGCGTGTAGTTGCTGAAGTTAAGCCCACACATAGCGTGTTACTTGGGTCTTTGCACATAGCGATCTCCGCTTCGTCCTCCATTAAAACCGAAGCAACCTTTTTCTTTTTCACACCTATTTTAATCCAAAATATTTTTATCAGACCACCAAATCGCTGACCCCAGTTGCAGTTCTGCTTAAGCAGAGAAAACCCTCTCCGTAAATCAACTTGTTTGTTCTTAGATTTCCTCCATGGAGCTTGTCGGAGAAAACAATGGTCTTTTTCTTCTTTGCAGATGGTATATGAGACCTCAAGACATATAAACTGATTAAATCTATGCTATCATGAATTGAGCTGACACTCATCACTTTCTCACCCATGTAAAATGGATTCTTTTTCTGCTTCTTCTTTCCTTCTCATCAATCTATTGTATTTGGTTTCTTCAACAACCTCATTGACTACTTCAGACAAATACATCTCTGCAATTGGCGACCCAGGAATGAAAAATCCCAATACCAGAGTTGCATTGGAAGCTTGGAATTTTTGCAATGAAGTTGGCCAAGAAGCGCCAAACATGGGAAGCCCAAGAGCTGCAGATTGTGCGGATTTGTACTGCCCACTCATTACAGGTATCTCTTCTATAAATTGTTGATTAGTTTCTATTTACTATCTTTCTGGCAGAGATGCAATTGCAATCACTAGAATTGGGTTTCTAATTTATGTGATTGGGATGCATCTCAAACGATAAATTGCGGATTTGTTTCTATATGGTTGGCAATGCTAATGTTTCTATGTTTGTTTAATGTGGGAAATATGAGTTCTATGCTTGAACTTTTTAACTTTCAAGTTTTAAACCTAGACATTCTAGAAGGAGCTTGTGTGTTATTTGTGCCCCTTCGATATGTTATACTGTTTTTTTTTTGGTAAATATATGTTATACTGTTTGTTTAACTAAAATTTCGTTGAGTATTCAATACATAATTTTCAGAGTATCTGAAACTTGTATCTTGCTTGGTTTTTCACGTGTAATTATTCTCTGTATGAGAACTGTATCCATTATTCAAGTTTTGGAACTGTTGCTTTTGAATTATTTTGGCAGAAACAGTGAAAAATGATCAGGTCAGAAAGGATAATTGTAAATTTATTTTTGCAAGTGATCAGATTCTCTGAGTACTGGGGTCGAATGTGAAGTTCATCACAAGGTGGAAGAATCAGACAATAGATTAGGGGCTGGTGACAAGTTTCCTATTGCTGGATTCACACCCTATACTGATCCTGACCTCTATGCTGTTGAGAAGGAACTGTACCTTGGTTCACTTTGTGAGGTGCATGATTCAGGAGGTCCATGGCAGTTTTGGATGATTATGCTCAAGAATGGGAATTTTGACACTAGGACTTCCCTTTGTCCTGAGAATGGCAAGCGAGTTAGTCCAATAATTACATATAGAAAATTTCCCTGTTTTGGTGAAGGCTGCATGAATCAACCACTCGTGTATCACAATTCTTCCTGGGCAGTTTCTTCTGGGAATCAGATGCCGTCATTGACTGGAGGCTTTTATGGTACTTATGATCTTGATGCAGATGTGAACATGGGCATAGGAACAAATTCCTACTTCTCAGTGTCTTGGCAGAAAAATTTGAGCACTGGAAGCTGGACTTTCTCACACAGATTGACAACATCCGTGAAATATCCATGGCTTATGCTGTATCTCCGGGCAGATGCGACAAAAGGGTTCAATGGTGGCTATCACTACAATGGTCGCGGCATGATGAGAAAGGTCTCTTGACGATTATTCTTTTCGTTTATCACTTATCCTAAGAATCATTAATTACAACCATATTCTGGAACTCAAAATAATTACATGATACATCCACCAGGACCACAAAATTATTTTATGAGCGGCATGACATTTTTCACCTACTATTGTATTAATTTTGGTCACTAATACCTTGGCAACCATCTCAAGGAATTTGGTTACGTTTCTGTTACTATTTGAGGCGTAGAAGGAAATCTTTAGCTCAAGCTAATTTTCTAGACTTGTATTTACATTTATTTCCTTTTGATATTCCTAAGGACTTACATCAAACGAAATTGCCTTTTGAACTCATGGTTCTGAACCAGAAATGGAGTCCCAATGGACAAAAAATATAACATGTTTACCTTCTTTCTTGTTATTGTGTTCTTACATGTGGTAACTTTTGTATCTAAGTATTATTATTTGTCTGTTTTCAGTTACCAGAGTCTCCAAGCTTTAAGGTCAGACTTACACTTGATGTTAAACAAGGAGGTGGTCCAAATAGCCAGTTTTATCTCCTTGACATAGGAAGCTGCTGGAAGAATAATGGAAAGCCATGTGATGGTGATGTTCTAATAGATGTTACTAGATACAGTGAGATGATTATAAACCCTGCAACAAAAAGCTTGTGCCACCCTGATAACCTTAAGTCTTGTCCTCCATACCACATTAGTCCAAGTGGCGAGAAGATATATAGAAATGAAACATCACGATTTCCATATTCTGCATATCATCTTTACTGCAGCCCAGGGAATGCTGCGCATATGGAAATACCATTTGATATCTGTGACCCATATAGCAATCCACAAGCACAGGAACTGGTTCAGATTGTTCCACATCCTGAGTGGGCTGTACATGGCTATCCTGCAAAATGGGGAGATGGATGGGTTGGTGATCCGAGGACTTGGGAGCTTGATGTTGGGGCCTTGTCTAGTCGGTTGTACTTCTACCAGGTGATTTTTTCCTTGATGATTCTTTGGAGTTAAATTTATTTATCATCATTAAATTTTTGGAGTAAATTTATATTATAGAGTAATTCTAGTCTTTTTCTTAGTGTGGATTGCAGTCTTGCTTTGCAATACTAATTTGACTGCAAAGATATAATATTTTTCTTGTCATCAATTCAAAACAGAAGTTGACTTAGTGAAATTTCAGATTTTCAATAACACCCAAACGAGTTTCCATTCAAGACTTTCCAGCCTCTCTTGGCATTAATCATGACTTGTGTATAAAATGTTAAATGCCATGTAAGGCCGTAAAAACAATGCTCATTATAGGAGCATTATCAGTGTATAATTGGAGGACAGCTATGATATTTATTTATATTTCTCTGTCATGTCTAGTTGTTGTGAATGTTTCAAATCTTAATTAGTTATATAAATGTATAAGGACAACATTTAATTCTTTGGATTATATTTTAAAAATTTTTAAATAGGAGATTAGAAAATCTTCATGATATTCTACTGTTTTCATATTGTACCAAGCTGGCTCCTGCTTAGTAAAGGATGCATTTGACTATTGATTAATCTGTATACCATCTTTTGTGTGGAACATGGACTAGTTATACTTAAAAATACACTCTATGGTCTCATTTGGACTTTATTAATATTAATTCATTGATAATTGTGATTTACTTTGAAATTTTTACCATGTTATATTATCAAAATTAACAACTTCTATATGGGTTTAAGATTGTCAGTATTTTTTTCATTTATCTTATAGGATCCGGGAACAAAACCAGCAAAACGTGTATGGTCTTCCATCAATGTCGGCACAGAAATATATGTTAGCAGTAACGGTGAGACCGCTGAATGGACTGTGAGTAATTTTGATGTTCTAGTTCCTGAAGATGATGAAGATAGTAGATTTGCTTATTAGTCCCCTTAATCGTTAGAGAGGAAATGTGTCCCCTAAACTAATGTATTTTTTCATGTAATCTGGGCATATGAAATTCTTCTCTGTGACGACATGGCGGAAATGATTCTTCAAGCATCTGATCAATCTCACTCTCATTAGAGTAAATTTATAATTTATATTCCTTGATTGGTTTCTCTTCCTATATATTAAGTTATTTTCATATTCCCACTGGCTATCAGGAGCTCAGAAGCATTTCTTGCTAGTGAGGACTAAAGAGTACTCAGTAACAACAAATCTATTTTTCTCATTCAGAAATTGAATTGAACTTTTTTGCATATTTGATATAGTCACTCCTGTATGGTTGATAACAAAGAAGTTGGATTCCACTTCTGTATGAAGTTACCCTGCTGTAGTTCAAGCAATTCAGAATATTACAACTGGAAAAAGTGAGATAAGACACTATATGTGTTCTCAATGAGCCAATGTTGATGTTTGCCAGTCAATGCAGTTATGTTTTCTGGGTAGTTGGACTAGCCTCCAATGTAAAAATAGATCCCAAAAGTTCCTTCACAACAAAGATAGTGAGAGAAGGTTCCATGGTATTGGAACTATTTATGAACGGGCTCTTGGACTTGTTAGGTTGAAAAAATCTGTATGGAGAGAACTAGAAAATGCCTTTCAAGGTCATCCCAAGTAAGAGAATTCCAATCAGTTAGATAGAAGGTCTTTTATCTTTTGCAAGGTACAAGGAAAACCGTATGAAAGTTTCACCACAACCATAACCAAACCACCTATACCTTCTTATATGGAAGAGCAATGGTTTACGTGCATTGCAAGTTAAGATTGGTTTCATACATTTTTTTTAGCCACATATTTATAGTTGTTAAATCAAAAGGCAAAGTTCTTATAATGTTAAAACATATTGTTTTTTGAATCATTTTTAAAAATTTCTAAGAATTTTATATTAGCACAAAATCTTAAATTAAAATAAAATTATTTGAATTCTTGTTGAATTTATGATTCTTTTTTTTTTTTTTTTTAATTTTTGGGGTTTTAGTTTTTCACTTAGTTAATAATAATTCAAATAGTTACTTAATAATAGACATAGCAGTAATATCTTTTCTTTTCATAGCAATAATAAAATTCCTCTTTTATTTGATTTTTCTTCTTCTTCTTCTTTCTGTTTACTTTTTGGGGTTTTAGTTTTTCACTTAGTTAATAATAATTCAAATAGTCACTTAATAATGGACATAGCAGTAATATCTTTTATTTTCTTTTTTTTAATTAAATGAGTCATCTTAGTAATAAAATTCTTTTTTATTTGATTTTTCTTCTTGATTTAATTGAATTACAGTTAGATAAGTATTGAAAAAGAAGTCTACAAGCCCAAATTACGTGAATTTCTAATATTTAAAATTTTTTGCTTTACCCCCCTTTTTTTATTGTAGGATTTATTAGTAAAATTAAAAAACATATACGTAGATATTTTAGGTATGTAAAAAACATCTAGGGATATATAGATTTCCAATTACTAGAATTCCTATTTTCTTGATATTTTATTATTAAAAAAACTGAAACAAAATAAGTACTATCATCTATTTTATATTGACATGGCAATAATAAAATTCTTTTTATTATAATTTAAAACTCTAAGCAACATGTCTTCTCTTCATTGATGGATATATTGGATTTTTTTCCTTCTTTATTCCCTTTTTTATTTAAATAATCAAACTATAGTTAGATAAGTATTGGAGAAGAAATCTACACCCTGGAAAAAAAAAAGTGAAAGTCTACCAAGTGGGACATATAGGGGTGCTTATTGGGCCGTGTTGGCCTGAGCACGCCAATGGGCTAGCCAGCTAGGGCACGCGGCCCGTCGTGCCGCGGCACGTCCCGCTATGGGGCACGCCCAACTTCATGGATTGGGTTTGAAAAAGGAAATGAAATTGTTGACAGTAGGGTTCGAACCTAGTTCAACAGCTTTCAAGTCTGTCTCCTTAAACATTAGGACATATCGACTTCTTGCATCAATAGTATCGTAATTAAATTATTTTAGTTAAAAATTAAGGATACCCCCACGATTGTTGGAAATAATAATTATAGAAGCTCTTATATAATCAATCAAAGCTAAGAAAATAATTAGGTATAAATAAGCCCAAAAAGCTGTTATAAAATCTCCAATTAAATATATTTGTTAAGTCCATGGTTTTTAATTAGACTACTTTAAGTCTTTAATAGGTGTAATTTATATTTTTTTGAGCAAAATCTATTCTAATATGTGTAAGACAAATTTGTGAATAATAAAAATATTTTTCAGAATTTTTTTGGTGATTTTTTTTTAATTTTTTCTTGATTTTTAAAAAAAAATTACTTTTAATATGTTAGGCCCGTCGGGTCAGGGGTCCTGGCTAAACGGGCCACACGTGCCGCGGCCCGTGGCCCGCCTAGCACGCCCCAGTCGTGCCTGGGCTGTGCCAGGCTGGCACGATAAGCACCCCTAGGGGCAGTAAGGAAATAAAAAGAATAAATTAATAAGGAAGAGAATAAACGGATCAACGGATTAGGTTGTGAATACGATGTTTGCATTGGTTTCAGTTTAAAAACTTCAACTTGTTTACTCAACGGAAGGATCGACATTTACTATTAAACTATCATAATACGGATACCCAACCCATGAAATTGTTGTGATCAGTCAAGCTAACTTATAAATTAGAAGATCAACGATATTAGATAAAAGATAACATAATATATAAATATTATATATAAATATTTATTTGTTTATATATCATTTATAAACCCCATAAATATAGCATACATTAACCTTATAAAAAATATTGTCAATATTATTTGTCGTGAAAGCTAAGTAACATGTGCTCTTTGTTTGTTCCTTTTAAGTATTGGAGAAGAAGTCTACACCCCCAAGTTATGTAAATTTTCCATTTTTAAAATTTTTTTTTATTTTGTTTTCTTTTCATTATTATAGTGGATTATATTTCATTAATAAAATTTAGAAGAAAAAAAAAGCACTTAGGGATATACATGGAGATTTTGTAATTGTTGAAAAAAAAACCACGTTATTGATATATATGGAATTCAAATTATTACAATCCATATTTTCTTAATATTTTATTAGTGAAAAACTATGAACAAAATAAAAAAAGAAAATATTTTAAATGGCAATAATAAACTTCTTTTAATTATGGTAAGAAACTCTAAGCAACATGTTTTCTCTTCATTGATGGATATATTGGATTTTTTTTCCCGTTTGTTTTCTTTTTGATTTTCTAACTAATGACTCATTTCTATAATAATATAACAAAGTTCTTTTGAAATTAAAGCTTCTTATAAGATAATAAAACTCTTCACAATTTATCTTCTAGAAATATATTTTATTATATTACTAATATAGTATTCATAATATTTTTGGGCAAAGAAAAATTATATATGTAGCATTGGTAATTTACTTTTATGTTTTTTTATTAAAAATCTTTTCAAGTAGATAAGTATTAAGGAAGAAAATTATAATTTGCTCTTTTATTTTTTAATAAAAATGTTGTAAGTAGATAATTATAAGTAGCGGAGACAAGGCTACACTCCTACTAATATAATATAATATAATATATATATATAATTATGCTTTTTAAGTTAAAAGAATAAATTATATATGTAACTATTGTAAAATTATAATTATGAGATTGGTACTCTTATATGTTTTTCTTAAAATTTTTAATACATAGAAGTACAAATATGTAATGGTATTAGATTTGTAACTTTTATTTTTTAGTTAAAAATATTTAAGTAGGTAAGAATTGAAGAAGATAACTATAAATATGCGGTGTCATGATATTGGTAATTTATTTTATGTTTTTTATTAAAATATTTTAGGGGAGATAAGTATGTGAAATTAAAGACGATAGAGAAGGACATTTCAGGTAATTGAAAATAAACTTAAGATTTTCGTGCTTTTAATACTAGTATATAGATATAGATATAGATGTAGATGTCATGGTTTTCACCAAAAAAAAAAAAAAGTAGATGTCATGGTTGTCATGGTTTGTTGTACCTAGAGAGATTGGATTGATCAGACCGGGTAGTACGGGCCAATCTAGAAGAAACAAAAAATAATAAATAAATAAATGAAGAAGATCGACCAGGGCAAACCATCATAACAAGTTAACAACACCGGGCACACAAACAACAATAAATAAATAAAAGAAAAAAGATCAACAAGGGCAAACTGAGGCCATATCAGCTGGAGCCTATGCTGGAATATCTGCTGGTCCAACGGTGGGCAAGGTGTACACGTCAACATTATTTATAGACTTGTACATTCTCCTTACCATTGGACCAGCAGATGTTCTAGCAAGGGCTCCAGCCGATTTCAAATCAGGCAAACCATCATGATGTTCTCAATTGAGTGTGAGGCCTCATCTAAATAAGAATGAAAGCCCATTACGTTAAAGTGACGAGTTGCCTCTTCAACGGGTTGCCTGACGATTCCGATCATCGGCAACAAAATCCAGCAACAAACCTAACAGCACAAACTAGTGTGCGACGCGTGTAGGTGCTTGGCCCCACCAACTATGCCATCCCTTCTCCATCGCATCCCATGGCATGCTGGATCCTTTCCAATCCCATCCCACATGCACAGGCCACGTCCATCCATTTGAATATGGCACGAAAACTTGAAAAAAGAAGGATATATAAAAGAATGCAGACCGAAAATTTTCATTTGAGCGAGCACGAGCATGACACACTGAAGTTGTTGCCGGCAATCTCTCTCCTTCTCTGACAAGCAATATCTTCTAAAAAAACTCACAACCATCTTTGGTAGAGTAGAATACGCCGAAGTTGTTGCTGGCAATATCTCCCCCTTCTCCGACCAGCAATCTCTCCCCCTTCTTCAACCGGCAATCTCTCCCCCTTCTCTGTCCGGCGCACAAACATCTTGGGCACGGCACCTTCTGATCCTTTCATCAATAGTTTTCTTCGCAATTTGGATTAGGTTTTTATTGATGAGCTCATTGAGGTAGCTTTCTGCAACCTTTTCCAAGGTCCATCCCGCTTGTTCTTCTACAAACCCTTTTGCGATCCACTAGCGAATCAGTCTCATGGACTTAAACATGTAGTCCTCCAGAAAAAAAAGGTTCAAATTAAGGAAGCAAGGTTTGAGGTAATGTGGCAAATGATTGTAACTAATAAGTGACAATCTTCATCATACCTCCTCATATAATTACTTAAAATACCTTCAACGTTCTAGTTCATGGATATGACAGTAGTCTCCCACTTGAGAAGATTTGGAGCTCTTCATGGTTATATGGATGTGTTTTTGTAGGATATTAATTCAGGGTTGATGGATGCATTAACATAGATTAATTTGCAAAGTACGTAAGTGAAATTATGCTTTCAATTTGCTATTATGGTTGAATTTATAAGAAGAATGGGTGTCTAAACTTTATAATTGATGATTGAATTAGTGGGATCGACTAAAAAAGGGATTATCCAATAATTTTGACACTTTTCAAGTAAAGTTAAATTAACAGATGTTAGCTTAGGTTGCTCACTTGTCATGTCTTCCGGAGATGATATGTGTGTGCACACGCGTGTGTTTTTTTGTCATTGTTTTTTTCTCTTGTTGGATGTAAAACCCCAAAATTTTCAGAATTTATTTAATTAATTATTATTGGATTATTTAAGGTAATTTAGCTAATCCAAGAATGGATTTGTGAGGTGATCACATGGAAGATGGAGATCTGGAATTGAGGAAAATCCGAAGGTTGGATCTTAAGATCAAGGCAAATATTAATTATGGAATTACTTTAAATTTAATTGGTGGGAAGCATGGAGTTTCACGTGCATGAGATGTACACGATCTTATTAATTAAAATAGAAACAAAGTAGGAGAAGGAATAGGCGTGCACATGTTTTAGGAGTTACTATGAAGAGTCTTGATATTTTCGAAACTTTCTATTCACTTGGACGTGTGAGCATAAATTGGAGAAGAAATCTAAACTAGTTTCTTTTGCTTTGGTTGACTAAGAAAGAGGAGAAAGAATTGTATGTTTGCTTTGAGGAGGCTTGGAAGATTGATCATTGGTTGCAAAAGGAAGAGGAAGCTTGGCTTTGAAACTCCATGCTTCCCACCATACGATTCTTTGAAACTCCATGCAAAAGAAAGAATCATATGTTTGCTTTGAGGAGGCTTGGAAGATTAATCGCTACTTGCATGATTTCTAAGTTTATTCGTTTGGTTGAGATTCATGGATGTTTTGAGATGATAATACTTGTATTTTCGTGCTTTTGGATGATTTGATATGGGTAATATAAGTAGTAGAACAAGTAAATTGAAATATTTCGGGTTTCATGTTCTATTCGGAAGTTTTGTGATTAAAGTGTTTGATTTCATGAAAAAATTGAGTTTGATTTGTTTAGAATGATTTAGTATGTTGTAAAGAGGATATTAGATGTATTAGGATTGATTTGAATTGGTGGAAACATCTTCACAAGGGTTAAATAGGAAAAATTACAAAAATCGGAATTTTCAGAATTTATGGAAATTGGCTGAGCGCCCGTGTATTTTATTAGGCCGCCCAACACAAGGTTGAGCCCCCATGTCGAGTGCCTCATGTAACGCCCCGGTTCTGGGTCCATTCCCAAACCCGAGGTGTTATGGTAAATAAACAAAGCAATTGAAGAATCTGGATAATTTAAAATTTTTTCTAATTTTATAATCAGAGTAAATGCGGAAACTTGAATTCAAATTCTCTTTATAAATAAACAACAATGATATACAAGGATTTCAATTCCATGAACAACCTACAACTATATAAACTACCCATCTACAATTTGCCCAAAATTTGACGTCCTCGCCAGGAGTACCTGAAAAATGAGGAGAAACCAGAGTGAGAATAAATCTCAACAAGTAGCAATGTGCATGATGTAAAACAGTCCATAATTTTACAATACTAGTCATGAGGTGAACGATAAAACCAAAACCACAATAATACGATGATACAACAATAACAATTACCAATCCACAACAAACATGTGTGACATAATGGGACTCATGAATTGAAACCACTTAATAAGAATATTCTTGCCCCCATAGTTCTCCACATCACGACTTACATGATAGATGGAGCCCGCACCTGCAGCCACTACCATCTCCTCCATCAACCATCAACGCGGACCACCCACGAATGGGTTGGCGACTACAATTCTCAGTCCAAATAAAATCCCATAAAGGGTACCGCTTCCGCGGAGGCTATACCAATCTGATCAAAGATTAATGGACCCACGACAACACATCTAATACCAGTGCAAGTGCAAGTCACAAGTGATCTTCAAGCACGGCCAAATCATAGCTCCAATGTGTGAGTCACAAGTAACCTACCAACATGACCAATATAAAGCTCGTGAAACTCGATGTCTTATTGAAATATGAGGATGGTAACCTGAATAACAAAATAAAAACAGTTTACCGATAGCAACCTCGGCTAAGACCAGGTCGCACCTGCAGCGCTCGAGGATTGCTGCCTACGTCGCCCGCACTTGCTAGTACGACGGACTGCATACTGGGGAGTTCCGAACAAGAATAACTTACCAGCCAATTCCCTTTCACTTCTTGGCTAAGCTATGGATCCATACTAAGCATTGCCCACTAGACACAACTCACAATCAAAACCTTGAATAACTAAAAAATTCAAAATTTAGTGATAAACCTCGTACCAATAATAACAACCATGTCCCAAGTGTTGTGTCTAGCAATAATTTTCAAAACCACGGTGTCCAACCAGAAGATGTTCAAAATAACCATTAAACAGTTCTTAAACAAAGTTCCAGATCATTTAATAAGAAAAGTACGAGAGTACACACAAATTTTAAATAAAAGGTTCAGATTTGAGTCTTGTTAGTGTGGGCATACTTAGTTTATCTTTCTAATTCAGTATTCATGTTATTCTTTATTTCTTACAAAGTTTACTCCAAATCCTACACTTTGGTTTATCCTAAAATCCTTACTTTTAAATCCTTATTTACCAACTAATACCCTAAATCTCTAAAACCTTTGGATTATGTTATTGATTCTTTCCAGAAGTTAATTTAGGTCTATTATGACTTGTTAGACTAGGTTTCATACTTAGAATCCTAATGAAATAGTCTGAGTGTATAGGTATACCTTTACTAGTCTTCTTTGATTCTTATTACATTCATTGTCCCAAATAATTACCCTTTCATCCGAATTTAATTCTGTCATTTCCTACATCTCAAATTACCCTATTTACAAGTGTTACAACATTAAAATTCCAAGAAAAATCATTAGAAATTGAATCTGGGCACGAATCCCAAGTCGAGAAATTTCTGACAGTTGGTCGCTCAAAGGGTCGCTCGAGCGACAGCTCTAGCGGTTAGGTTTTCAGGTTCTGTTATTTTTCAAAGGCCTATCACCTGAAGTAACGCTCAAACTGTGTATCGAGCGTTCCAGTTATAACACTATTTTTCTTCAATTTACGGAAATTTTAGAACTTTCTATACATACTATTTACTTGTTTTGATTCTAAACATCTACTTCCCATCATAAACTAGTTCTGAGACAACCCTAAACTAATCCTATCACCTTTCTCTTTATCTTGAGTTTCTTTTTAAGTTCAAACTCACCATGATCAAACTTTTCTTGATTTCCAAAAGAAAGTTAAATAACCAAACAATTCTTTATAAACAAATAAGCTTTTCCCATGAAACCCAACTTCAAAAACAATACGATCAAACATCAAAATCACGAGAAAACATGCAGTTCCTGTGAAACATGGAGAAAAATTAATCCAGTGACTTTCCGGTCATAACACGGGATTCGTAAAAATGGGAGAGTCGCCACCATTTTTTTAGGTGTGAATGGACACCAAAATCATCAAAATAAGCAAAAAGGCAAATCTAGAATAAAAATAGCTCAACTTAAAAATAAAATCCAGAGATGAGTAAGGAGATTAGATTATGAATGGGGGAAGGTGTTAGGCACCCCCATTCACCCACACAAGGTGGTTGCCAAGTGTTGTTCATGCTCAAAATAAAGAAGGCTTGCTAAAGTAATAAAAAATGCTTGAAAAAGATTAAACACATGTATGATTCCTCCACATGAGAAGTCCAATAAATCTTAGACTTTATTTTATGGAAGTATCACTTCTGTGACATCACTATTAAATAGAAATCAAAGCAAAACTTGAACACACACAAGTTAAGACAAATCTGGAAAATTCGATAAAAGATGGAGCCACTTGACCATAAATCATTCAAATCAAATTCAAATTGAATCAAACCAAATCCATTTGAAAGATTATGATAAATAGAAGACTCATGAAAATTTTCAATTGAATCTGGTTAAAACCCTAAGAGTTATGCTCCTTTGAAATCTGCTGTTGGAAATCGGTATAAGTAATAAGTGGGCAACTTTGGAAATTTATTTGGAAAAATTGGCTCCATATAAATCTGTGAAATTTTGTATGAATGAAGTATGTAGTGCCATATTTCAAATGAAACTATCCCCATACAAAACTTCATCTGGATGTGCCTTGGGTGACCCTCCGAGCAGGCCCCGAAGATCACAGATTAGCCCAGAAATATGCTGTTGAGCAGTTTTAAGTAAATCAGTTACCTACGACCCAAATGAAATAAAAAAAATCTGGAACCAATTGGATTTGAAAGTAGACACCCAAAGGAAAACACAGAAACCAAAATCACTCAAATCGGACTTAAAACGAACAGATGGTGCTCATTCAAAGTGACAGGTTTAGCAATCTGGCCTGAACTGAACTGTCGACTTTGATCGAATGGTGTTAAACATCCGCTCAATAAAAATTGATGAAATTTTACAGACATGAACTAAACAGTCTCACCTTTCATATGTCTTTAAAATCACTCCAAAATTCATCCAGATAATGAAGTTATGAGTGTCCGAAGTTAGGGTATAGATGCTGTCCAGTTTTGCCATTTTTAAGTAAAATCAACCAAAAACAGTGATGAAGTGTGCGTAATCCGCGCAATCCCAACCAAAATCATTTGACAAAGCATTAAAAAACCTCCAGGAGGAAATAGGGCACGAGGTTGGCTCACCATTCTCTTCGATTGGAGAGAATATGCCAAAAACCCTAAAATGGAGCAAAAATATCCAAAACTGAGAGGTTAGACCGTGAGGTCTTCAATACTCAAAGATAAACTTGATTGAAAATCATTAAGAAATATCCCAGAGATGCTTGGGGCTATTTATTTCAGATCTATCACAATGAATACGATAGATCCAAAATACAAGCTGATTCCGACAAAACGAGTGCTATGTGTGCATGTGTAAAAATCATCTCTCTAAACATATACATAACAACATATAGCATTCAAAGTACATTAATTAAATGGGGTTCTATGTCTAGGTTCCATTCCCATTCTCGTTTCGCTTAGTTCTCTCTCCACGTTTTACGGTTTCGAGATAGTCTTGGGGTACTTTGAGTAGGGAATGGGGTTTCACACAATCATACGCCATTCAAGAGGGTTCTAAGACTAAGGGTCAATTCCCAATCTCGTTTCCCCTAGATCGCCCTCACGTTTTACGGCTAGAGGGAGGCTCAAGGTACTTTGAGTAGGGAAAGGGGTTTCAAACACAAACAATAGGCCATTATTTTATAGAAAGGTAGAAGAAAGATCTAACCCTAGAATGTAAAAACAGAAAAATAAAGAAGTTCCAGGCTTACCTGGGTTTTTGGGAGCAATGCGGCAGCGGTTCCTTTCTTCACTTGGAGCTCTTCAATCTCCAACTCTTAGTTCTCGACTCTTGGCCATTTGCTTGAGGAGAGGCCTCCTATTTATAGGCAAAGGCTAGGGTTAGGGAGAACCCTAATGGTAGACACAAGGAAGTGTCTAGCATTCTCTCACTTAACCCTAAGCTTATTTCCGAGATTTACACTTCTTAAACAAGGGACAAGACAGTAAAAAGTGAAAACTTTCGGAAAACGCTAATTTTGAGCAAAATCCTTGTATCCGACAACTTAGGTTGGATATAAGGGAACATATTTATATCCGACATATGTCGTCGGATACAATGATACTTGCTTGTGTTCGACGACTTCTGTCGGATATAAAAACACTTTCTTGTATCCGATGACTTGTGTCGGATACAATAAAGAATATTTCAATTTGAATTTTTGTGTTGGTTACAAAATATAAAATGAATTCATCATTTTCCTAGTGAAATTTGGGGCGTCTACAACTGCCCTCTTTGCGGGAGTTGCATAGCAATGAGCTGCAAAGATTAGACAAGTCCAAATTGCACTTCCTTAACCATGATTTGCTTGGTTTAATTTAATTTTGCAAAATAATTTTGGGTGAAGATTTGCCAAAAGGCCCTAACTTAAAGGGGGCATTTCTCCAAGTTGTCTTAATTTCCACTGAGCTCTCGTGGCTATGAAGTGGATTTTAAGCCCAAAATAAGGTTTTGAAAAATAACTGATTTTGCAGCAAACCATGTTTAAAATTTTGACTGAATATTTCCTTTTTGACCAACACACATTTTTTCCTTTTTTTCTTCTTTTTTTTCTTTTTCCTTTTTTTCTCTTTTCCTTTTCTTTTTTTCCTCTTTTTTCTCTTTTTCTTTTATTTTTCTCTTTTTCTTCTCTTTTTTTTTTTTGCTGTTTTTCTTTTGTATCAGACGTATTTGGTCGGATAAGAAAACCTTCATTTGTATCCGACGTAAGTTGTCGGATACATTAGGTTATATGAGTCACGCGCGCGACCGCGACCTTTCCCATTTCTCTTCTTCTCTGATTGATAAGAGCGGACCAAAACTTTTCTTTCCTCGACGAGAGCTCGATCTTCCCTTCTTCTCCGGAAACTCTGGTGACATCTGTTGACTCCGGCGACCGCCCTTAACTCCGCCAACAACCTGGTGATCGCTCATTCACGGCAGTGGCCGAGCCCTAGTTCTTGATTTCCGGTGATTTCACTACCCAACGCCGTCACACTTGCTCCGGTGATTTCTTCTGAACTCCGGTGACCTGTTCTTTGCCAATCCAACTTCATCTTTAGACTTCTATCCCTCAATCTAATCGGGTCAGCGAGCATATATGCTTGTATCCCTGCACACATTTGGATGTGCATACATCTTTCTTGCTGTGAACATACATTTTTTTTTGTGCCTAATCCATCAATGTTGACTGCATATCTATTGTTCCATTTCATTGATCACATGCAGCCTATTGCTTTGGTGATGCCTTGACAGTATCGAATTGCATGATTTTCAGATTGTATGTTTCTGATATATTTCACACTGAATTGCCATGGTGAAGAAAAATTTCCACTGATCACTTCCTAATACCATGCTATTTTGTTGTTCATTAATGCCATCTCTTGCCTGCAAACATTTGATTTGACCGAATTTCAATGGTTCCGTTGCACTGTATTTGCTGTTTGGTATTGCTATTTTGTGCACTTTGACCATCTTGGTAGTTTTTGATGATTTCTGAACCCAGCTATGCCTTTTGACATCAACTGTGCTTTGACTTGAATCCTTCGCTTCCCAAAGAACTTTGAACTGAAACAAAAAATGAAAGTAACAATTCTGATAATCTTGAACTAAAGCAAAGAACAAAAAGCAGAATTAATATTCCCGATAAACATCCAGAATACAATTAGGCAGAAATTCATAAGTCACTTCCCTGTTGTCTGTAGATGGCTAGAGGTCGCTCTCGTGTGCGAGAGGAGGTTGATCCAACTAATTAGCCTTCTTCGTCCTGAGCTAGGGTTGATTCCGATTAGAGTGCCACCCTTTCTGATCCATTGGATGATTCCAGAGAGAGTTCTAGAGAGGGCTTTGCTGAGGTAGGCCTCCCAATTTTTTCTTTTCCCTCCTCCTATTTTTTCTACGCAAACCTTCCGATTTCATGTTTTTGAATTTTAGCCCGTTGTGGCTCTCGCTCGAGGTCGTGGGAGAGGCCGAGGTCGAGGCTGAGATGGAGATCAGGCAGAGGAGGCCGTTAGAGGTAGAGGACGAGGCCGAGTTCCGAATTAGGCCCATGAGGGTGAGAGAGGCCATGGCAGAGGCCGAGATCGTGGCAGGGCCAGAGGTGCAGTTCAGGACCAGGCCCCTGGAGGTGATGCTAGGGGGTTTCGGTTAGTCTTTCCTGAGGAGTTACGAGCATCTGTTCAGGACACTGAGCTTCTCAGTGGGTTGGATCGTCACCCTTCGATGTGTGTCCGAGCATATATTCCTCTTCGGTATCCCCCCTCTCATCTACGAGGTAGTTGGGGGAGGTTCTATGAGCTGTATCAGACCCTTTCTCCCGGACTCAGACGGGAGTTCCATAGATGTCGCTTTGATCATTTCCTCCTCATCCCCTCTTTTCGAGCTGACCGTCTCTCATTTATGCCATGATGGAGCGGTATTTCCCCGACACTCAGTCCTTCCACCTGCCGGACGTAGAAATTGGGATCCATCCCTCTGATTTTGTGATGATTACCGGCATTCCCTTGATGGGGAGGACTATAGAGATGGAGCGCCCTTCAGCTGTGGATATTTGCACCCTGTTAGGGTACGAGGTTCTTCTTGCGGATGCTTGGGATGGCAGGAGTGGTTGGATTTCTATCAGCTGGTTATGCGGCAGCATTATTGATCACCCTGACTGGAGGCATGCTACTATTGCTGAGGATCATGACGGTTTCGTCCCTCTATTCCGGCGTGTCTTTCTGTTGATGCTTGGTAGCTGCTTCTTCCAGGAGGACACGACATCGGTCAGTCCTGTCTTTTTGGACGTCCTGAGAGATCTCTAGCAGACCAGGCGGCTAGCATGGGGCCGGTTGATATACGGGACTATATTAGCCGGACTGAGTCGAGTTATTCGAGGTCTGGTTGCTCCGAGAGGGGATGGTATCAGCTGCCGATTTTTTTGGCAGATCCAGGTAAGGAACATTTTTGCTTAATTTCTTTTAAAAATTCTTTTATCTCCTTCTAACATGTTTTCTTTCCTTGCCAGATATTCATGTATACACACATGACATACTTTCGCACTTCCCCTGTGCCCGGTGCCGCAGAATTCCTCGTAGCTATACGGTGGTCTGTTCTTGAGAGGGATGCGGATAGGATCCAGCCACGATCTGCCTGGGTGCACTTAGACCGTTCTCGCCGCTCTGATGTAAAATTTCCCCACCCTTCAATATTCTGTTTTTCTCACAACTGCCTTTGTATTTGACACTATTTATTTTGATTGCAGCTTATACTGGCCCGCTTCCAGGATGTGGATGACGAGGTTGTTCGTCAGGAGATGGTATAGGATGCTTTCGAGAGAGATGTGCGACGCCAGTCTTACCAGTGTTTCATTGGGAGACTTGGTAGGATCATGTACTTAGGCGAGCCCCTGTACTTTCAGCATGCTAGTGTCCCTCGCATTCCCATTCATCCACCTCCTATTGGTCCTACCATCCTCCTGCCTGGATTCGATGTTGTACAGTTTGATCAGTGGGAGGATGTAGAGGCACTTACAGTAGTTGGGGATTACGATGAGTGGATCCAGAGAGTATCCATCGGTTGTCTGATGGACCGGTCCACCCGTGCCGGTGTGACTAAGATAGGCGGGATTTTTATCCGGGTCCATGATGACACTGTAAGTTTACGATCTGCATTTTTCATCTCTTTTCCTTCAATTCTGTATTTGTGACTCTAATCCTATTCTTATTTGCAGGTAGAGGAGTTGAATGCTCTTTGGGATTGTAGACACCCTAAATTATACTACAAAATGAGAAAATAATTGAAAATATTAATTGGGATTTGAAACAGGTTAAAAATGCATAAAATCTAATCATTTAAGCAGTGACCGTATTGTATATGCGAACGGGTCGCGCTCGAATTTAGTACACGGACATGTAGTGCCCGTAATAAGAATGCGGACACGACTTGCCCGCAATTTATATACGGGCGCAGGAGATTTGTGCGAATTTTATCCTTGCTCAATTTCTTAGCCTTATCTGCATCCAAATATCTCTCTAGGTGATCGAATTTATTTATTTATTTATTCGAATTATCCTTGTTGGCCATGGATGGGCATTATCCTTATTTTTAATCCAATCTGGTGGGATCATGGTATATCCTCCTGGACCAGCCATACCACTGGGTTTGCCTATAAATAGAGGTGAGATCCTTAAGCAAAAGGCCACAAAAATTTGAAGTCTAAGGAGCTCCAAGTGAAGAGAGGAATCCCTGCTGCTCTGCTTGCTCAATCCAGGTAAGTCCCTTTTCCCTTTTATTTTCCGTCTTCAATTCTAGAGATAATAGGATCTTCTCCATTGCTGCGGAATAAGGCCTGGTTTATAATTGTATTCCCAAACCTGCCTCCAAGTACCTCGAGAATCCTCTCTAGTCGTAAAACGTGAAGAGAGAGCTAGGGGAAAGGGGAACAGGTGGATCCCTAGAATAGAACCCCATAATCTGTTTTTTTTATTTTATAGAATAAGGCCTTTGATTGTGTTTGTATACACAAACCTATCTCCAAGTACCTCAAGAATCCTCTTTAGCCGTAAAACGTGAAGAGAAAACTAGGGGAAAAGAGAACAGGTGGATTCGTAGGGTAGACCCCCATGTGCTCTAATCTATGAGATGTGGCTACTTTGAATATCCTATTCATGTTTTAATGGTTTTATGTTGAATCTGAATGAATCCTATGAATCCATGATGTTTATAGCATGAGATCCCCACTTTTTTTTGTAAAATTTGGATTTTTCACATCTTTGCACCTACAGTACTGTTTTCGTGATTTTTGTGATATTAGGCTAAGATCTTGGATCTATCATGATCTATATAATAGATTTGGATTCAGAAGCCTGAAAGTAATTTCTAGGGTTTCATGATGTGTTTTTTGAGTCATTTTTCACTTTTGAGAGAAGACCCTACAGTCTAAGTTCTCCCCTTTTGATGTTCTTCATCAACGTGGGTATTTTTGGTTTTAATTTCTTGATCTAATGTGAAATTTGGGCTATATCTATATCCTGGACTGTTCAAGTTCAATTCTGCAATATTTTATAAAAATCATATTTTCTAGATTTCCAGAATTTAACTTGAGGCCAGATTTTTGAAGTTTTCACTTTAGATTGGTTTTACTTGATTTTATCTCAACGATATTTTAATCATGAAACCCTAGGAATGGTATCATCATATTTGAAAGTTCTGAATCAATCAGGCTATTCGTATGAAAAAACCATACACTTTTGTCTTTTTGTGATTTTTTATGATTTTTATATCAAGCCTTCTTTATTTTTAACATGAACAATGCCAGGCAACCACCTTGTGTGGATGAATAGGGGTGCCTAACACCTTCCCTTGTTCATAACCTAATCCCCTTACCTATCTCTGGTTATTTTTTAATAGGGTTATTTTTACCCTAAATTTGCCTTTTTTGTGCTTATTTGAGATTTTGGTGTCCATTCACACCTAAAAAGAATGGTGACGACTTTGTGTTTTTAACCAATCCCGTGTGATGATTTAGGAAGTCATTGAATTGATTTTTCCATGTCTCACAGGGACCGGTTCCAGAGTCAGCGGGCCGCAGTCGATGATATGATCGCTGAGCATGATGCGACCGTGGCCCAGCGAGATGCACGGATCAGAGAGCTAGAGGCTTTGATCCTAGAGAGGGACAGCCAGATCTCCGATAGGGACAGCCGGATTTCATACTTGGAGGCTGAGCTTAGGACACGACAGGTATATAGTTCTTTATAACTCCATTTCTTTTATTTCTATGTTTCCCTGCTGTTCTGATATGAACTGTTTGACTTTTGCAGGATCCAGTCCCTGATCATGATGTCACAGTTGAGCCAGACCCTCTTGTTTTTGGCCCGTCTCCTGTTCGGGTTGCTTATCCTGAGGACACCTTGGCTGCTGTTCCTGATCCGGTTGCGTCTCCTGTTCCTGATGCTGCTGCGGATCTCGTTGGTAGCTTATCTCCAGTGATGGCTCCCACTCCTGCTCCTGATGTCCCTGGTAAGTTTACTTCAGTTTCATCTCTTTGGTTCATTTTGGTACTTTGATTTCTGATTTTATTTCCATTAATCCAGCTGTTTCTGTTCCTGATCCTCCTCCTGCTGCTGCCAAGATTTCTGGAGCTACGGGAGTTGAGACTGCTGTGACTGAGGACCCAGTTGAGCCTGAGGTGGCTATTCCTCTGATTGAGCCTGCTCCTGCCGATCCAGAGGCTTCTTCATCTGATTCTGTTCCTACAGGCCCATATCCCGACAATTCTGCCTATTGCCTCACGTACCAGGTTTAGTCCTATCTGGGCCGGAGACCACGCTACCTTGCCGAGCGTATCATTTCCCATGTCTTTAGTCGTCGACCATCTCGAGGTAGAGGCCGCAGAGGGGCACGTGGCAGAGGACGCGGGGATGATCCTGCACAGGAGTAGTAGATTAGGATTTTTGGATATTTACATTACCCTTGTATAAACGAGACTTGTATATATGAAAACACTTTTTATTCATTCTCTCTTGTTCTGCTCTCTTTTTCTTCTTTTCTTCTCATTTTCCTGCAATTATAACTTGTATACAAGTAAAACAGGTAAAAAATTTGAATTTTTCTTCCTTCTCTCTTTTTTTTCTCTTTTTCCTTGTATCCGATATATCAGATCTGTAATAGTAACATTTTTTTTGTATCCAACGTGACGCGTCGGATACAAACAATTTCTCTTGTATCCGGCATTTTGCATTGGATACGAACAAAACCTTTTGTATCCGATCTGATATGTCAGATACATTAAAACCTGCTATAAAAGCAATTGGCCTCGGGATTTGCGTCATTTTTACGAGTTTTTGAGTTTAGAAAACCCCATTTTTGCCTCTTTCCTCCTCCCATTGATTCTTAGCAAGCTCCAATCATCCCTAATGGCTTTCGGACCATCTTCTGCCCCATTATTGTCTGTCAACGCAACCTCCCCTACAAAACAACCTTTTAGAGCAAAACCCCCTAATCTCACTAGGTATAACCCTGTAGATTCATTCTACAGTAGGTGGGTTAACTCTATGACCCTTGATGAAGAGATTAAATGGGATTCTATTCACCTAGGTCACACCTTGCTCATCCCTTCCATCCTGTTTAAGTGGGAAATTATTGAGGCCATGATTGGGCATTGGGTATCTAATTTGAATCTTTTTCGGTTTGGAGACAAAGAGATGACCCCAACCATTGAAGAGGTTGAAACCATCCTTGGCTTGAGGTTTGCAGAGAAAGTAGTGAACCCACCCCTAAAGCCTAGCTACAAGAAAGAGGCTTCTACTTTTCTGGGTATAGGGAAGAAGGATTTAGGGGATTCTGACACACTTTTGACTTTATCCAAGTCTTTTCTGACTGAGAAGCTCTTGAGGGGGGAAAATAAGGAAGCTAGATTTAATGCCTTGACCCTGATAGTGGTCAATCAACTACTTTTCCCACGGGATGATGAAGAAGTTGACTTGGCCCTTATCTCAGTCGTCTGTCAGGTTAGGGAGCAGGAGAGATTGGCCCCTATGATTTTGGTAGGGATGTACCAAGCATTGACCGACTGCTATCACAGGAAGAAGAAGCGCTTCCTGTCATGTGTCCCTATCCTGCAGGTAAAATCCCCCCCTCCCCCCCCCTTTTTTTTTTCTTTTTTCTTTTTTTTCTACAATACATTGAAATATTTCTCCCATTCTGCAGCTTTGGTTACTTGACCACCTGAGTCAAATTGAAGAGATTAATCGGCATTTTTTTCCAAGCCTGAAAGTTCCGGTCTTAATGAGCAACCGGGGGTGTCTTGACATCCCAGGAGGTAGACAGGGTTGGTTTACTTTCTTGGCTACACTCTAGGATGATCAGGTGAGGTGGCCTGACACTTATCAACCTAATGCAGAGACAGTGATAAGTTTCAGAGATAGCAACTTTTTGGTTCTATCGGACTTGAGATATGCTGTGCTCTACCTCCCCTTGTGAGTTCTTCGGCAGTTCAGAGCGACCCAGGGAATTATAATCCCAAGTGGATACGAGAACTACCTTGGGCCATTTTCACCAACCACCATGAGGCTAAATGCCTTGTTGATGAGGGAGTGGTCCTATGTTCATTTCATGCGGGGCCCAGTCTTCTCAGAGTCCCATATGAAGGACTATCTCTTCTAGATCAAGGAGTAGATTCAAAGTCAGGCCCCAGTATCCGAGGATCCTCCTACAGTTTTGGCTCTCACTTATGAAGACATTTTGGAGTTCGAAAGAGCATCTCACAAGCGACTTTAGTCGATATGGGTATGAGAAGCCCAAGAGCTTAGGATACGAGGCCTTGATCTGGAGAGGCAACTTGAAGAGTAGGTATCCCGCCGTCTTGCTATGGAGAAGCACCTCGAGGAGCAGAGGCAGGCTCGCCGCTTTGAAGTCCGAGTGCTGCTGCAGAAGCACCAGGATGCTTTAGCCAACCTTAGAGGTCTGAGGATCAAGCAGGCACTTTCAGATGAGGTCATATCCTTTTTGAGCGATCCGGATGCAGAGGGGGCTTCTGGAGTTATTGCAGCTCAGGCGACTCGAATTCAAGAACTTGAGGAGCGGCTTGGAGATAGGGATTAGCTCACTTTATTGCATTTTTTTTTCATGCCTTTGTATCAAAGCAAACTCAAATAGTGGAAAGACAAAGGATTTAATTCAAAAATAAGTTTTTATACTATTGGCCTCAGAATTCTCAGATGCTTGTAAAAACAAAGGTTTTATGAAAAGTATTTGATTTATCATCACTGGCCAAAATATAGTTTTTTTTGCTTTTTTGTATTTTATTATTTTTTTTAAATTTTTGTCCAAAACACTTAATCATACACAATTAAAAGAATTGAAATCAAGTTGAATAATGAAAGGGGTAATCCAAGCAATAGGGAGAGATCAAATTCGTCTGTCCTGTGACCTTTAGAATCATCCCCAAATGGCTTTTCCTCCATGTTCGACCCCGTTATTCCCAATCTGCTCAGTCTCGGTACTCATGTTGATTTCTCTTGGATAACATGATCAACTCAACCTTTGATTTTTCTTTTTTTTTCTTCATTTTTTCCTTTTTGCCAATATTGCCCCTAGTGCCAGTTACAATTTTCACTAGGGCTGTCTTTTGCATTCCGTCATCCCCAATCTTACTCTGAAATTTGCATGAATATACTAAAATCACCGAGGGCTTAAGAATAGGACGAAACAAAGGCTAGGCTTGGTTTATGAAAGAAAAGGTATTAAAGGCTCAAAATTTTCTAAATGTGAAAATAGGTCAACCGGACTTACAGTCATGATGAATTTGCCCCATTTCCTCAAAATGTATCATTTTATTCCTTTTTGTCCTTTGGCTTTCATTTGCCAATATTCTTTGTTTTTCTTTTTCTTTTTTTTTCTTTTTGCCCCAATTTGTTTTGCCCCAGTATAAGACTGTAAGTCCAGTTTAGGTTTATCAAAGAAACGAACCGGCTCGACTTGGCTAGACTAGGGATTAAAATTTGAGGGAAATAAAGAAAAATGGCCTCGGATAATTTCCTAGTAATATTAATTCAAGGAAAATACCTTTTTACTGCATCAGAGTTAATTGGCTCAGGAAAATCCTTCCCATCCATTTCTGTCAAGATGAGTGCACCTCCTGACAGGACCTTCTTGACGACATAAGGCCTTTCCCAATTTGGCTTGAACTTCCCGTGAGGATCTTCCAGAAATGGTAATATCTTCTTTAGTATCAAGTTTCCTTCTTGAAAAGTTCTGGGCTTCACCTTCTTATTGTAGGCCCAGGCCATTCTCTTCTGGTACAATTGGCCATGACAAAGCGCCTTCAAACGCTTTTCTTCTATCAGATTGAGTTGATCATGTCTTGACTGTATCCATTCAGCTTCTTCCAATTCAGCTTCCATGAGCATTCTAAGTGATGGGATTTCTACCTCCACTGGCAAAACTGCTTCCATCCCATAGACTAGGGAATACGGGGTTGCCCCAGTTGAAGTCCGGATTGAGGTTCTGTAGGCATGTAGAGCAAGTGGTAGCATTTCGTGCCAATCTCTGTAACTCACTACCATTTTCTGAATGATTTTCTTTATATTTTTGTTTGCTGCTTCTACTGCCCCATTCATCTTTGGTCTGTACGGAGTGGACTTGTGATGGGTAATCTGGAATTGCTCACACAACTTCTTCATATCCTTGTTCTTAATATTTGAAGCATTGTCTAATACTATGGCACTTGGCAGTCCATAGCGATAAATGATATTATGCTTCAAAAACTTAATAACATGGTTGCTTGTGATGTTTGCATATGCAGCTGCTTTTACCAACTTGGTGAAATAGTCGATCGCTACCAGGATAAATCTATGCTCGTTCGATGCCTTAGGGGAAATCATGCCGATGACATCTATGCCCCATATGGAGAAAGGCCATGGTGAGGTCATGTTATGCAGCTCACTTTGGGGTGCATGCTTGTTATCTGCATATATTTGGCATTGATGACACCTCTTGACATGTACACAGCAATCGTGCTCCATCGTCGACCAATAGTATCCCAATCGTAAAATCTTCTTCGCAAGCATGTGCTCGTTCATATGGGGTCCACAGATTCCTCCATGTATAGTCTCAATTAACCTTTCTGACTCAGCCTTAGCAACACATCTGAGCAGAATATCATTATGTGACCTCTTGTACAACTGTCCCCCATTTAGTAGGAACTGACCGGCTAGTCTCTGTATTGTCCTTTTCTCAGTAGAAGTGACATTTTTTGGCAGACTCCGATCATTCAAGAAATTTTTGATGTCTTGAAACCACGGTACTTCCTCTTCTGGTGCTCCATCTGGAACAAGACAATATGCAGGCTCATCTCTGACCTCAATTTCCAGTGGCTTGATGTCTACCCCTTCTAGCATGCTGACCATGGAAGCCAATGTTGATAGAGCATCCGCAAACTGATTTTTGGCCCTTGGCATATAGTTGAAGGAAATTCGAGTAAATTTAGTGCTCATTTCTTCCAAATACTGGTGATAGGGGATTAATTTGTGATCCTTGGTTTTCCATTCACCAGTTGTTTGGAAGATGATGAGACTCGAATCCCCGTATACGTCAAGTTCCTCCACTTCATGGTCATGGCTGCTTGCAACCCAATTATGCATGCTTCATACTCCGCAATATTATTTGTGCACTAGAATCTCAACTTTACTGCTATTGGGATGTGTGACCCATCTAGCTTGACAAAATCTGCCCCAATTCCATTTCCATTCATGTTGGCGGCCCCATCAAAGAACATCTGCCTAGAGCTTTCACTTTCCTTTTCTTCAATAAATAGAATTGCCTTAACAGGAAAGTTGAGGCAATTCTACTGAATCCTTCCAAGAAAACCACGATAGTAGTGAATTGTGCTATGAACCGGCTTATGTACTGAATCTTTCCAAGAAAACCACAAACCACCTTCTCTATTCTGGGTGATGGCATTTCAATTATTGTCTTGGCTTTAATCGGGTCGATCTCAATTCCTCTTCGGCTCACTATAAATCCCAGCAATTTCCCTGATGTAGCCCCAAAGACACATTTAGCCGGGTTAAGCCGTAGACTGTACTTCCTGAGTCGATCAAATACCTTCTTCAGATTGATCAAGTGGTCCTCTTCTTTGCATGATTTGGCAATCATATTGTCCACAAAGACCTCAATTTCCTTGTGGATCATGTCATGGAATAGTACTGTCATGGCCCGCTGGTATGTTGCCCCGGCATTCTTGAGCCCAAATGGCATGACAGTATAGTGGAAAGTGCCCCAAGGTGTGATGAACGCTGTTTTCTCTTGATCTTCTTTAGCCATCTTGATCTGATTGTACCCAGAGAAGCCATCCATAAATGAGAACAGGCTATGTACAGCAGTGTTGTCCACCAAGATGTCGATGCGTGGAAGCGGAAAATCATCCTTTGGGCTTGCCTTATTCAGATCTCTGTAGTCCACGCACATTCTGACTTTCCCGCAAGGATCGACTTTTCGGTGATTTGGGGTGCGCCGGTAGGCGGCCGAAACGAAATTCTGACGAAATTTCGCTGAAATTCCGACGAAATGGCTCGAAACAGCATTTTTGGCGAAATCGGCAGCACGCCGGCGGCACGCCGCCGAAACGCCTTTTTTGATTAAAAAAGATGAAATTAAACTGTCAGAAGGGCCATTTCGCCGAAATTGGCGGCACGCCGACGAAATGCCTGTTTTAAAAATAAAAAACATAATTAAGCTAAAATAACATAATAGACATGATTTTATACAATTTATATGCAAAAATAGATAGAATAAATAAGTATTTGATCTAATTTATGAACAAATAGTCAAATACAAACACATGAACATAAGCAATTACAAGGCTACAACTGTAAGCACATTACATCACACTTTGTAACATGTGTTACATACTTACATGCGTAAAACAAAGTCATAGCCTCATAGGCACATAGATTAATAATCATAAAAATTAAAAAGACAAATTGCAAAAAATGCAAAATACAAAGTAGAAGTCTACAAGAGAGTCAAGAGATAAGAGACAAGAGTCACAAGATTACAAAGTACAAACTACAAAGATCAATAAGAAGTAGAATGTCTAGAAGGCTGGAAATGCTGATGTTGTTGCTGTCGTCGTTTCTCAAGCATGTGAACATATCGCCTCCATGACGTGCGCCCTGCGTACTGACTTCTGTAACGACGCACAACCTCCTCATACTCATCTTGATCTAAATCCACAATAAAGCCCACAGGAGGACACTCATCATAATACTCCCTCATAATAATAACACCCGCATCCTCATCTTCTTCCTCTTCCTCCTCCTCCTCCTCCTCCTCCTCCTCTACTACGACTGGTGGAGGATAATAACCATATGGATATGGGATAGCTGGGACTGGCACTGGGACATACCCATATCCGTATGTAGCTGGATATGGAGCTGGTGCAACTGGATATGAGGGAAAATCAAATAACCCATAGCTGTCAGATGTGTGAAACTGCCCAGGATATGGATATGCATATCCTCCATACTGCCCACTCTGATCCCCATAACTACGTGAAGATGTACTGCTAGATCCCTCCATGTCCATACTCATAAACGATCAAGACATCTCATCCTCGTCCTGGGCACCAATCCTCTCCTTCCCCTTACCCCGCCTCTGAAAAGTACGTGGCTCTGGATCTGACTGATCACCCTGACTGTATCGCCCTCCATGGTGGGTGTCCTGGGTGGCATGTGTGTACACTGCCTCCCCAGTGAAAGGACTAACCCCTGGCCTATGTGATTGTCCTCCACCTCCCTGATGATCATTTCCACCATCATCGTCGTCATCATCATCAGACCCTCCACCATCCCCACTATCTCCATCCTCGGAGTCAGACTCTGTACCCTCAACTGACTGAACTGGGACTGAGGGCGTCGCTGCTGCTGTAGAAACTGAAGGGGGCACTACGCTGGTATCTCTATCAAAAGAGTCAACAGAAGGAAATCCCCTCTCTTCCTCCATAACAGCATCAACATCAATCCCCATCTCTGCTGCGGCGCGAGCAACGACTGAACTTGGCCCACCATTAGGCTCGTCTAACTCCGCAGTCCTCACCCATTCTGAGAATGGGTTGTCTTCATCAATCCGGGTGCTGCATAGGATGTCCAGAGGGTCGTCAACATATGCACTACTACGCTGTGTCTCGATCTCCAGCTGTTTCGCTCGTAATCTCATGTTGTAGTGACAAAACACGAGCTTTTGTAGCTTCTGATAGGCCAGCCGGTTCCTTTGCTTTGTATGAATCAACACAAAGGTGCTCCAGTTACGCTCGCAAGCAGATGAGGATGCAGTCTGAGCGAGAATCCGACACGCAAGCTTCGACACAGTGGGAGCACAACCTCCGTACATGGCCCACCATTCGCCTGAAACGTGTAATGATTTTCAATAAGCATAAAATAAATTTAGAAATTCTAAATGATTTACCAAAATGTAGTAAATTACATACATGGCATCATCGTACTCCGCGAGGCAATGGCAGTCGTCATTCCAAATGATTCCATTGCATCTCTAAACTTGATCAACTGCAAGAGCATGTTCAGAATTTAGTAAAAATTGAGGAAAAGATTCCAAATTACAATTGATAGAGCACTTATTTATTATTTATATAGAATTTACCTCATTGCCGAAATCTGCCTGCCCGGTAGAATTGGGATCGAGGTGGGAATAAACCATCAGCACAGCTGTCCACATCTCTGTGCGCATCCCAAGGTTGTCCTTGTAGTGATATTTTGGGTTAAAGTAATGTGCTGTTATTGTGTTTGAAAAGAAAATGAGAATTAATAAACAATTTAGCATTATCAAAGAAGTATAAGTATAAAAAAAATCAACAAACCTTAATTAATATTATAAATTAATTACCTGCCAAAAGTATGGGATGCTCCATAGATTTAATCCAACGATCATCAATGATCTTGTGGACCCACTGGTAGGACGACTCTGCGGCAATTTGAACTTGTTCTTTCATCACCCTCATGCTCTCATAGATGGAACCGAGGGTCGGGTATGAATCTGTATCAACAATCCGTAGCACCTTGTAAATGGGCTCCAATATATCGACAACTTCCTTCACACCATCCCAAAAGCTGCCACGAAGAACGATATCCTCTACTTCCCTCCCCTTCTCAGTGCGACTATGAGAGCAAGCACCCCAATCCTCACTAGTAAATAAGGTTCTCAATCCTTGCTTGTGTCGGAGCATGCTATCCAAGGCAATATAATTTGTACCAAATCTAGTAATCCCTGGCCTGATTATATCTCCATGACATACTGCTCTCATCTTCGCTAACACATAATTATGATTATAAATAAATGTAGTCAACTTCCGAGCATCTTGTAGTGTCTTCTTCACCCTCTTCCTCTTCCCAATGGCCTCTAACATCAGGTCTATACAATGTGCAGCACAAGGGGTCCAGTATATGGGGTACTTCGCCTGTATCATTTGACCAGCCTTCTTAAAGGCACTCCCATTGTCTGTAACAATCTGTACAACGAGATGTATCCCAACCTCTCTGATCACCTCCTCTAGTAAACCAAAGATGTACTTTGAATCCTTGATTTTATCTGAGGCATCTACAGACTTCAAAAAGACGGCCTTGCCTCTACAATAGACCATAAAGTTGATGATTGACAGCTTCGTAGGGCCTGTCCAACCATCACACATAATTGAAACCCCGAATCTCTCCCAATATGGACGCAAAGATTTAATAAATGTCAGCATCTCTTTCTCTTCATCATCCAAATAAACCCCCATGATCTCTTTCGGTGTAGGAGGTAGGACTCCAACCCCAGACTCCTGAATAACGTCAACCATACTCTTAAAATGCGGAGAGGAAGCTGCATGTGCAGGGATATGGTTGAATATGAAGAACCGAGATATGAACTTACCCATCTTCTTTCTAACTGATCCTCCACTCCAAGAATCTTTCAGCCTCTTCTGCTTCGCATCTGATGATCTATGTGTGTCAGGGTCCACAGGATAATCAGGCATTCTCGTAGAATGAGAACGCCTCAAAGAAGCCGACCCACCAGCCCCAGAATGACCGCCTCTCTCAAATCCATGTCTCTGCATCTCTCTCCGCTCAAACTCTGACTCCAGGGATGCATGGTGTGCTGCTCTATACTGGGCCCTCTCAGCCTCTGTGTCGATCCCGCTAGGGTAGACAAAATCATCATCATCCTCAGCTACCCGTGGAGGCTCTGCTAGTCTCTGTCTGATCTCGTCCTCTATAATATGCTTCGTTTTTCTGCTTTTCACACCAATCTGTAGGTGCTCACACATCTGCTTTTTAACTGCAGGTGGCACTTTATTACAATCCTTGACGTCCTTGGCACCACCTGCCAGATGCATCTTCAGTCTGGATACACCTCCCCCCTTGAATACATGACCACAGTAATTACATACTGTCTTATTTCTGTCTCCCTGATAGCGGGTACCATGCTGCCATCCAATATCTACTTTACGTCCACCCGTCTCGGCACCATCACCACCACCAGATCCTGATGCCATCACCCGCTAGGCCGCTACCTAATCACCTGAAAACAGTAGGTTACCTGTGGAAGTGTCAATTCCAAATTTCCAATTTACAAACAATTAAACAAAGTATCACTTTAGCATACCCATCTAGAAAATAATCAACTAAAAAAAAAAAAGTTTGCACGCCCATCTAAAAATTGGGTGTCCACAGACTCCACACTTCACATAAATATAATCCATATTTTTACTAATTTTTTTCATATTTTCTTAAAATTTTTTTAATTTTTTAATGATTTTCGGATTAAATAAACAATTATTTATTCATTTTTTACAAAAAATAAAAGTTTGCACGCCCATCTATAAATTGAGTGTCCACGCTTCACATAAATATAATCCATATTTTTACTAATTTTTTTCATATTTTCTTAAATTTTTTTAATTTTTTAATGATTTTCGGATTAAATAAACAATTATTTATTCATTTTTTACAAAAAAATAAAAGTTTGCACGCCCATCTATAAATTGAGTGTCCACGCTTCACATAAATATAATTCATATTTTTACTAATTTTTTTCATATTTTTTTTAATTTTTAAATGATTTTCGGATTAGATAAATATTAATTATTCCTTTTTTACAAAAAATAAAATTGTGCACCCCCATCTATAAATTAGGTATCCATGCTTCATATAATATTTCATATTTTCATCCATATTTTTACTAATTTTTTTTTCATTTTTTAATAATTTTTTCAAATTTTTTAATGATTTTCGTATTAAATAAATAAATAATTATTATTGTTATTGTAAATTTGTAATAGTAATAGTGTAATACTAATAGTCTAATACTATAAAACATTCTCATTATATTATTAATATGTTATTTTTAAATAAATAATTATTTATTTTCGTATTAAAAAAATAATTAAAAATTATTTTTAAATGATTTTTCGTGTCAAATAAATTAAAAAATACTAATTTTTGGAGAAAAAAAAAAAGTAACAACACCCATCGATAGATCGGGTGTTGTTACATAACATATAAAAAAATCAGTACAATCTAAGTTAATTACAAGCATAAAAAAGGGAAAAAACATGATTACCTCAATTTTACACTCTTCAAGGCTTCAAATCACACAAAAACTGATGGAGATTGCAATCCCAAGCTTCAATCCTTCTCTATCTTCGATTTGGAAGAGAATGGAACAGCTAATTTGAAGAAATTCAAAAAAAAAATTGAAATTTGGGGGTTTTCGAAACCCCCTTCTTCTGTTCGTCGAGATTTCGCCAGTTCTGGCGAAATCTCGACGGCACCTCACCTTTTTAAGGTGAGGTGCCGAACGCACGCGCCTTGCGCGTGCGCTCATTAGTAACCCCAGCGCTTCGCTGGCACCTCAGCGAATCGCTGAGGGGCCAAAAAAATTTATATTTTCCCTGCGTTTCGCTGGGATTTTGCGAAACTCAGCGAAATTTCGCTGAGTTTCGCCAGCACCCCAGCGAAACGCAGGGGCGAGGGTTTCGATTTGGTTTTTCGTGCCGCTAGGGCACCGAAATACGAAATTTCGGCGGCACCTTGCTTTCCCGTCCTTATTTGGTACTGGCACTATGTTTGCGAGCAACTCGGGGTACGTGGAGATTGCCAAAAATCCTACTTGAAATTGTTTGATCACTTCGTCCTTGACTTTCAAGGTCCATTCAGGTTTCAATCTTCTCAACTTTTGCTTAATTGGCTTGACCCCTGGCAAAATTGGTAGCTTGTGCACCACCATGTCAGTGTCCAACCCCGGCATGTCCCGATACGACCAAGCGAACACATCCTTATAGTTTGCCAAGAACCGTGTCAATTCATCACGTTGCACATCAGACAGGCATGCCCCAATTTTCACTATTTTTGGGTCCTCTTCGGTTCCGAGATTTATTGAGATGGTCTCCTCAATATTAGGTTGGACCCACTTTTCATGACGTTCCAATTGATATTCAATTTCTTTTGGAAGGTCTTCTTCTTCGACCTTAGTCTCTTCTTCGATCCCCATGAGATCAAAGTTGAGCTCAAGGTCGAAGTCATATTCAACTTGGTCTAATTCTGTTTGCTTATATGGTTCATAAGTGGTTTGGACCTTTTTGAAAAAATTAAATTTTCTAGAAAAAATAGACAAATCTTTTTGGGTTTTTTGTGAGCCACCTACAAAAACTTTCTCTGAAGACGAAGGCTCATTAAAACCTTCAGGGAAATGGTAATCCACTAATGGAGTTTTTTTTTGGAAGCCACATCTGTTTGCCAAACAAACGCTGCTTCAAAGGTAAGGGGAGTTTCCTCCCAATTGTTCAAAATACATTTTTCAGGAGCGGGGGAAATGGGTGTAAGCACCTCACTTTTGCGCTCCCGGAAGAGCCGGAAATGCAAACCCTGGACAGAAAGTCAAACCATAAGGGGTGAAAATTTGACTTTTTGATCAAGTGAAAATTGCCCACCTCGCTTTATTTCAATGGATGGAGAATCCCGACACGAGTCCAACGCAATTGAATTTGTTGGAATCGAAGTTCGGATGAAGGTTCTGCAGGCGGGTCAAACTTGAAGGGAGCCGAAAGTTGACTTTCTGCTAAAATCCGATCTAGATGCTTACCCCTATGTCATTGGATAGAGGGCTTCGATACGATTCTAACGCAACTGAGTTTGCCCAAATTGGAGTCCGGATGGAGAAAATATGAGCTGACGAAGTTTCCAAGTAGCAAAACCAGCGAACTGCACACGTGGCGAGTTGCGCAGGAAAATATCTCGGGGATCAAGTCCATGAATATCCAAATGTATGAAATATCCCAGGGACTAAATCTGTAAAAATCCAAGAATATCGAATTAAATAAAAAATGTCCAGGGACTAAATCCAAAAAAAATCAGATTTTCCGACCATCGAGCGGCCGAATTAAATGTTTTTCAATCATGATGCCGCTCGCGCGAATGGTGCGAGCACAAAACGCGCGGGGCACCCGCTAGGCACCAACCCGGCGGACCCTATTTCCCTTGTCTATAAAAGCCGTGCAAGACTTCATTGCAAAGGGTTGGGAAATTTTTTAGCCGAGAGATTTTCTTTGGTTGGCCTTACTTCTGTTTCCCTTCCCTCCCTCGTCCGAGCTCCCTCTCTTCTCATCCCTCCTTGCCTCCGAAAACCCCTAGGCACCTCACCCCGATTGTCAGACACTCTCTTCCCCTCCTTCGTTCTCATCCATTTCCACTTAAGGGGGTCAAAGCATGTTGCTGTTGGTGGAGCAAAGGGACCTTCCAACTGTCGTCGGAGCTCCAGGGGAAGGCTACGTACCTCAAGAGAGTCTCAAAACCACCAGGTATCACTCCTCGACACTCTCTCTTTCACATATATAAAAACAAAGACATGTTGCCATGTTTAGAAAATTTTCTCAGTAGATTGAATGCACTAAAATTCCACTCCCATGAGCACGAAAGTCTAACAAGGTCCTGTGGACCATGTGTGTAACTTCATGGGACAACGAGAGTCGCGTTCGCGATCGTTTGGGGTCCTTCACCTTACTGTTTGTGGGGATTATTCTGTGTTCACTTTCAAGGGAGTGTGTTCCCGGTTAAGTAAGTCTTTTGTATCCCTGTAAACCCCCCTCTCTTTCCTTTCCCTGACGGTTATTTGACATGCTCGGAGGTTCGGTCTAGTCCAGGCGTAGGTGAAAGTTTTTTTTTTCTTGCGCATGCAATCTCTGTCTGTTATTGTCTTTTTTATTTTTTTGCTAGACTTGCCAGCATGCTCCCCTAACCCCCTGCCACCTGCTGTCTTGTTGTTGTGTGCCTGTTAAGCATGCTCCATTCACCCCGTTACCCCCTGTAGCTGTAGTTTGTAGTTGTTTCTTTACAATAATCAAGTTTGGTTTTCTTTAAAAATTTTTGGAGTTGTGTCATGAAGTAGGTTAGATTAATTTCAATACGAGTTTAAAGGTCTCTTGGGAGCCTGGGGAACACCGGGGAGGTGTTACAGAGCTCCAAAACCTAGCTAGTCATGGATTTTTCCAAAAAACAGAGAGGTGTCTTTGCAGAGGGGTGTCCGCCGAGCTGGCGCCGAGCTCGCGCTCAGCGCTTTTTGCGTCCACCTCGCTCGCGCCCATCTCCCACCCAGCTCGCGCTTAGCACGGGCGTGGATGTCTTTTTTTTGCTGTTTTCGGTTTGGCCGAGTTTGCGCTGACCTCGTGCCTAGCGCCTGAGGTCAGCGCACCCCCTTATTAATGCCGATTGCTTATATTTTTTGGAAACCCGAAAATGCCCTTTACTGTACCGCGAGGGGCTTCGCCCCCGCACCCCCCAACCCCTTGGACCCAAATTAGTGAGCCAATCTCCCCTGATAAATGTCATTTTTTTATATATTCTTTGTAATGCACGTATATTCTGTGATTTTTGCCGAATAAGGGTGGCATTTTCAAACCGAACCGATAGGGGCTTCCGGGTCACCCGGAAGCCCAGCATGGGACTTGGACTCCCTGTCCAACTTGATTCCCAGTGGGCCTTCCAACGGGGCCCACCAAGCCCAATGAACACAATGGAATGCATACATGTGACCTAAATCAAGATAAATAAATTAAGTAATCAATCGGGGTGGCCCAAACCCAATGCGGCCCACCCGAACTTGTTGGTGAATTGATGTATGAAATGTGTGGTTTGGCCGAGACCAAGGGCAAGGGCTTACCGGGCCCGCCAAAGCCCACCAACCGAACCAAGGAAGGGTGCAAACCCTAACTTCCCGTAACTTGGGCTTTCAAGCCCTAATCAAGACTACAGGCCCTAAGTCCAGTGTCCAACCCATTTTTTGGAAACTTAAAAAGATACATCCACTAAATTACTTGGCTACCATGTAGGCCCACCTAAGGGGCCCACAAACCAATCCGGCCCACCTTTACATGAAAACCACTTAAATCCAATTTGAAACCAAAAGTAAAATCAATTGAACTAACCAAAACCCAAAGGGCCTCTTAGGCTAGACTGAGGCCCACAAGGGTACATGGGCTTGACTAAGCCCACCAAGGACACCGTGGGCCTCCCAACAGGGCCCACCCAATTAGGCCCAGATCACCTAATTAATCAAGATAAAAGCAATTAAAGGGACCCACACCACTCAGGTGGTCCCGCAAGACTTAACCAGTTTGCATGTCGACTTAGGAATCGAGTGAGAAAATAAATGAGCTGACTCAAACCAGGATAAACCTAAGGGACCCGTCACCCGACGGGGTGGACCGGGGTGTCTACGGTGTCCGCCTGCACCCCATCAGGCGGTGGCGACTCCGAATTTTCCCGTGCCCTGTTTCCGACGCGCGCACAATGGGGAAAGCCTGCTCCTCAAACTCTGAATCTGATGCTATCATCACCGGATGAGTTGTACTGCCCTTTTCTATCACGGGCCCCAATCTAGATATAACCTCTTCTGGAATCTTCACTGCTGCCCAATCAATGAACGGCAACTGCTTATCATCTTCTGTCTTATCACCCTCAGTCATGGCGAAGAAAGCCCCGACATCTTCGGAGAAGTCCATTTGCTGTTCTGGCTGTGGCCCAAGCCCGCCTACTGTAGGAGATGGGTTATAGGGTTGCAGGGTCGGAACAGAAGGCTTTTGGAATTGGTTGATATTGTGGTACGGAGGCTTGGATTGATCCGTGGGAGGAGACAGTTGGATTGTATATAAGGGTTTAGGAAAATTTTCCCTTAAATGAGGGAAATTTCCTCTGCTTTTCTTCTCTACATTCTTCCCTTCTTCCTGATTCATCCTTTTCCATCCTCTGGGTTTAAATCCCAACCCTACTTTAGGGACCAGCTTCTTTGCCTTTATTGGCTCCAACATCCGTATAAATTAATTCCTAGGCCTTTCTCTGGGTGGAAGTGATATTTTTCCATCACTCTCTTCACCATCTTCTTAGCAGTAGTCCCTTTCTCTTCTTTTTTCTCACACCCCAGGTATGAAATTGACTGTTCCAAATTGAAATGAGTGGAACGCAATCTTGTCGACAGTTAAATCCACATTGATGAAGGGTACGTCAGGTGATACAATGGGAGGTATTAAATTCTCAGCTACGACAGTTATCACCCTTTGCCCTCTTATGTACTTCACTCTTTGGTGGAGTGTGGATGGTATTGCCTTAGCCGAATGTATCCATGGCCTCCCTAGGAGCAAATTGAAGGCTGCGGGGATATCCATCACTTCAAATGTGATGTTGAAGATATTCGGTCCAATTGTGACCGACAGTTCAATCTCCCCTAGGGAGTGTGTCTTAGAGCAATCAAAAGCCCTTACAATCCTCCCATTCTGCTTGATCTTGGATTGATCCAGACCAAGTTTGGCAAAAGTGATTAATGGGTAGACATTTAAAGCCGACCCATTGTCAATTAGAGCCCGTTCTACCACACTACCCTTACAAAGCACAGTGATGTGCAAAGGGTCAACATGGTAACACCCACCTGGGCTTATTTCACTTTCGGAAAAACTTGTCACATTGTGTGATAAGATTTGACCAACCATTTTGCCTAGTTGGTCCGGATCAATAGTCTGAGACACGTGTGCACTTTGAAGCACCCTTAATAACGCGTCCCTGTGCTTTTCCGAATTCAGCAAAAGGCCCAGTATTGAAATCTGGGCCGAGACCTTGTTTAGCTGATCGACAAGATTAAATTCACTTTTCTTTATTATTTTGATGAGGTCTGCTGCCTCATTTTCTGCACCCTGGGGGGTGTCTTCTCCTACTTTGGTTTTTCCTTTCATTTTTTTATTTTCTTTTGTTTCTTTTATTTCCTTCTCCGTTTCTTTTTCTTTTTCTTCTCCTTCTACACATCTCCCTGACCTCATCATGAAGTTCACCTCTTCTTGGTTTTGGTTCTTGATCATTCCCCCGCTGTAATTCCATGGTACAACTGACTTAGAATAGGCAAGTTTTGGGACATGGATCACAAGCGGTTGGTGTTTGGACCGGGATGTAGGAGTCAGTCTCTGAACATTGCAGATAGGTGGAACGTTTACCACCAAAGGTAGAAGCTGCTTAGGAGTTGTCAGAACAGAAGGAGTAATGGAAGCAGTGGTGGGGTCACATTGGATGACCAAGGGAGTTTTTGATGGCTGGGATGGAGAAAAAGTAGGTGGATTGCAATTAAAGACCAAAGGAGGCCTTGCAATGTTTATTTGGGCCATAAGGGAGGAGACCCAGTTCAGAGAGGAGCTAATGTCCTCAACAGCACAGTCATTCTTCTTGGAGATGACATTGACTTCATCCTCCTCTTTCACTTGGAAGAAATGGACTTTGACCGAGGTCCCCACGGGAGCTATCAATTGAGATGGGTCAAAGGCCCTTCTCATGGAGGATATGGCTGTGATTGAGTTAGATGGGCCTGCCCCATTGTGATAAGGCCGGGGGTTTTGTCCAATATCATTACCTGATGGGGCAGGCGCAGCAGTATTGAAGACCAGGGTTTTCTAGTCCAATAGATCCTGAACCGCGTGCTTCAGAATCCAACAGGTGTCTGTAGAGTGCCCTGGTGCACCCATTTGAAAGTCACAAGTGACTACTGGATCAAAATTCCTCCCCTTCGAGGCATTCGGGTTGGGCTCCTTCAAGGTCACATACTCCCCTTTCAGCAGGGTTGGTAACAGTTGGGAAAGAAACACGGGAAGGAGGGTAAAAACTCTGCTCCTCCTTGTTGCCATCCAGGCATCCTTCTCTTCCTTAGTGAAAGCCCTCCTCTGATTTGCAAGTACGGAAGGGGAGAAATTGACATTAAGAGGGGTCTCATATGACTGCAAGGCCTGCTGGGGTGCAGAAATATTGACATGGAGGGGTTTCTTGGGAGGAGGGGCCTGTACCAGGTTTACTTCTCCTTCTTTCCTTGCTCCATTCTTCTTAAACCCATTCCATTTCTTCTGTGCCAGGGAAGTGGAGAAATCTGATTTTCCGGCTAGAGCAGAGTAATCAATGAGTTTTCCTGACCTGACCCCTTCCTTGATCCGGTCAGCCACCTGTACCAGGGCTGCAAAATTGGTGGTAATCTGACCCACTAGATGATTATAGAAGGGCTGGCCCAATGTGCTTACGAACGTTGAGATCATCTCAGGCTCCAACATAGGTGGCCTGACTTGGGAGGCAGCATCTCTCCACCTCTTAGCATATTGCCGTACAGATTCCTCCTTTCCCTTGCTCATTCTCATCATGTCGTACCGGTCTGGCATGATCTCCGAGTTGAACTTGTACTGGTCCAGAAAAGCGTCGGCCAAGTCCTTCCACCTTCTGATCCTTCCATGGTCCACCGTGGCAAACCACCTAAGAGCCGATCCTGTCAAACTCCTCTGGAAGAGTTGGATCAATATGCCGTCATCCTGGCCAAACTGGCACAAAGCCCCGCAATATAACTTTAGATGGCTCATTGGGCAGCCCGTGCCATCATATTTGTCAAAGTCTGGGCATTTGAATTTTTCCGGTAGGCATACATCCGGGTATATGCATAGATCATCGTAGGTGGTACCTCCATAGTTGTTTCCCGCCTTTACCTCCTTGTGCTCTTCTTGGATTCTCTCTATCTTGTGTAGCAGTTTCCTTTCCATTTCCTCCCTTGCTCTTTCCTTTTCTATCTCTTTCTCATATTCCACTGTATTTTCACTGATTAGGATAGGTTCAGGAACAGGTTCAGAAATGGGCTCAGGTATGGATTGAGCTGGAGGTGGAATGTAGGCTTGAGGTGGCGGTGCTTGATGGGAAGTAGAGGCTTGGTTTTGGGCTTGGGCCTAAGCCGCCAGTAAATCTCCTAGCATTTTGGCCAGTCCGGCCACTTGTTCTTGTAGTTGAGCAAAATCCTGTGTAGGAACGGTGGCTTGGGCTTGGTTCTCTTCAGGATTCATTGCTCGAGCTTTGGATTTGGTCACGGGAGCAATGATTGCAAATATGTGTACCTAGAGAAGGAAAAACAAAGAAACATGTCAGCTCTTATTTAATCCGAGTCACACATCTATAAATGTAGATAAGTGAGTTAGGTGAACACAAGTCTGGATTTATTTGTTTTTTTTTAATTTTTTTAATTTTTTGTTTTTGATTGTTGGAATATTTTAGGGCTTCCAAAGGTCCCACAAGATTTTTAGATTGATTGGTACGAAAAGACCAACCAAAGGTTTTATGGAAAATTCTAGGGCTTCCAAGTGTCCCACAGAGTTTTGATTTGATTGGTACTGGTGACCAACCAAATGTTTTTTGGAATATTCTAAGGCTTCCAAGTGTCCCACAGAGTTTTGATTTGATTGGTACTAGTGACCAACCCAAGGTTTTTTGGAATATTCTAGGGCTTCCAAATGTCCCACAAAGTTTTGATTTGATTGGTACTAGTGACCAACCCAAGGCTTTTTGGAATATTCTATGGCTTCCAAAGGTCCCACAAAGTTTTGGTTTGATTGGTACTGGTGACCAACCAAAGGTTTTTTTTTTTGAATATTCTAGGGTTTCCAAGTGTCCCACAGAGTTTTGATTTGATTGGTACTAGTGACCAACCCAAGGTTTTTTGGAATATTCTAGGGCTTCCAAATGTCCCACAAAAATTCAATTGATTGGTACGCAAATGACCAACCAAAGGTTTTCTGGAATATTTTAGGGCTTCCAAGTGTCCCACAGAGTTTTGATTTGATTGGTACTAGTGACCAACCCAAGGTTTTTTGGAATATTCTAGGGCTTCCAAGTGTCCCACAAAAATTTAATTGATTGGTACGCAAATGACCAACCAAAGGTTTTTTTGGAATATTCTAGGGCTTCCAAGTGTCCCACAGAGTTTTGATTGGATTGGTACTAGTGACCAACCCAAGGTTTTTTGGAATATTCTAGGGCTTCCAAATGTCCCACAAAGTTTTGATTTGATTGGTACTAGTGACCAACCCAAGGCTTTTTTGGAATATTCTAGGGCTTCCAAAGGTCCCACAAAGTTTTGAGTTGATTGGTACAAAAAAGACCAACCAAAGGATTTATTATTTTTTAGTTATTTATTTTTTTTTGATTTGTTGAATTTCCTCAGTTTTCAAGTTCAAAAGTTTGATTGAAACATTTTTGAGGTGAATTAGTATCAAGAAATATGATACCTTGGCCCCCTTTTAATGTATCTTTCTTAGACTTGTGGGAAAGGGTATATTTGTGTTTCAAAATTAGGTTAAATCTTTAGTTAAATTTTTTTGAACACTTGAATTATCTTTTCATACTCTCCTTGTGGTGCTCATAGATTATTTACAGTGTTTTAGGCATTTTATTCTCAAAAGATTGGGATAAAAACTCAATTTATGCATTTCCGGGCTGTATCCGACATATCAAATTGGCTAAGGTTATGTTTTATTGTATCCGATACAAATAATCGGATACACACATAAAACCGTTTAACCGATGATATGTGTCGGATAAGAAGGAAATGTGGCCTAACCGACCTGAGTTGTCGGTTAATGCCGAAATAACCCTTTTTGACTCATTTTTTCACCAAATCATGTTATTTTCATTCCCACTTAATGTTCACTTTGACTCGGCCTCTAAATTCAATCCCAAATTGGGCTTTGACACCATACTTGCAAAAATGCACAAATTCATGAGGGTACTTGTACCCTCCAAAGTTATACACCAATTGATGGATTTTATACTCTTGGTTGCCTTCTACATGGACTTTGGGGTAGGATGACTTCTAAATTGAGTTGGAAACTCCTCCTATAGGTTACACCAACCTTTAGGCTACAAACATTTTGGGAAAAATTTCATCCCAAGTATATGGACACCATGGCTTTTAATTTACATAAAAATAATTACAAAACATGGTTTTACCTTGCCGCCTAGTGTTACCTTCAATATGGTATTCATATTATACCTTGGCCTGTGAAACATGCAAACGGCTTTCCCACAATTACACCCAATTCCCCAAACGTAATTGTTTACTTTAGCTGAAAACGTGTTTCTCCACCTTCAAGCGTATGGTTTTTGGGTTTTGGCTTAATTGGCAACTTAGAACTCAAGTCTAGTGATGCCCGGAATCGAATCACAGATCCCATTTTCATCACATCATTGACTCAAATTCTAAGGTAAATGTTTTCACTTTCGTTTTCCAAAGTATCGACCTAGTTGCGCCAAGCTACACACATTCGGGTTCAACTTCCTATAGGTAATGGGTAGGCTGTGCAAAGAGTTTAAAGTGCTCAAGTGCTCAAGTGCATTTAAAATTAAAGGTGCATTCACAACGTCCCAGCCCCTTGCCACTTTTTTCGTAGCCATGCATACAATTTCAAGCCAAGGCATAATGCAAATATCTCGTTGGAAATAAAACACAAGCCAACAAGATAGTAAAACACCTAAATATGCACATAATTATTACATACCCAAAAGGCATCACACAATCATGTTATCATATTGTACAAGCAATAATTAAACCATGAAAGCATGCTTGAACCCCAAAAGCATCACCTAAATTTCCAGATTTCATACTCTCTTTTTTTCATGCTCAAAGTGCATCATTTATACCCCGAATCAAAAGCCTAAAAATACAGCAAAAAATAATATGATACAAAAGGTGTTTTATTAGGAGAAACATGCTTGAAAACCCCCCAGAATACCCACTGAATTCCTAGGTTTCATGCTCTTCATTTGGATGCTCAAATTACATTATTTTATACCCAAATCAAAGCCTAAAAATACAGCACCTAATAATATGGTACAAGAAGTGTTTTGTTAGGGGAAACATGCTTGAAAACTCCCAAAAAAAAATTACACTAAATTTCCAGATTTCATGCTTTAAAATTTTTTATGTTCAACTCATGTCATTGAAACCCAAAATAATGTATGCTATCACCAAATACAGCAAGGTCATATTACAAGATAGGTTGTCCCCTAAACATATTTCTAAGCATAATCAAGCAATACACCTATGTTTTTATCCCTGTGGACTTTTTAATCATACAAATCAGATTTGAAATACAATATGCACAAGTAAAGTAAGCAAACAACAAGCATTCAAAGAAAATAAAAAGAAAGCATGAACAAGTACAAAAACATGGCTTAAATCCACAAGTCCCCAGTAGAGTTGCCAGTTGTGAGACATGGAGAAAAATCAATCCAGTGACTTTCCGGTTATCACACGGGATTCGTAAAAATGGGAGAGTCGCCACCATTCTTTTTAGGTGTGAATGGACACCAAAATCATCAAAATAAGCAAAAAGGCAAATCTAGAGTAAAAAAAGCTTTACTTAAAAATAAAATCCAGAGATGAGTAAGGAGATTAGATTATGAACGGGGGAAGGTGTTAGACACCCCCATTCACCCACACAAGGTGGTTGCCAAGTGTTGTTCATGCTCAAAATAAAGAAGGCTTGCTAAAGTAATCAAAAAGGCTTGAAAAAGATTAAACACATGTATGATTCCTCCACATGAGAAGTCCAATGAATCTTAGACTTTATTTATGGAAATATCACTTCTGGGACATCATTATTAAATAGAAATCAAAGCAAAACTTGAACACACACAAGTTAAGATAAATCCGGAAAATTCAATAAAAGATGGAGCCACTTGACCATAAATCATTCAAATCAAATTCAAATTGAATCAAACCAAATCCATTTGAAAGATTATGATAAATGGAAGACTCATGAAAATTTTCAATTGAATCCGGTTAAAACCCTAAGAGTTATGCTCCTTTGAAATCTGCTGTTGGAAATCGGTAAAAGTAACAAGTGGGCAACTTTGGAAATTCATTTGGAAAAATTGGCTCCATATAAATCTGTGAAATTTTGTATGAATGAAGTATGTAGTGCCATATTTCAAATGATACTAGTCCCATACAAAACTTCATCTGGATGTGCCTTGGGTGACCCTCCGGACAGGCCCCGAAGATCACAGATTAGCCCAGAAATATGCTGTTGAGCAGTTTTGCGTAAATCAGTTACCCACGACCCAAATGAAATAAAAAAAAATCTGAAACCAATTGGATTTGAAATTAGACACCCAAAGGAAAACACAGAAACCAAAATCACTCAAACCAAACTTAAAACGAACAGATGGTGCTCATTCAAAGTGACAGGTTCAACAATCTGGCCTGAACTGACCTGTCGACTTTGATTGAATGGTGTCAAAAATCCGCTCCATAAAAATTAATGAAATTTTACAGACATGAACTAAACAGGCTCACCTTTCACATGTCTTTAAAATCACTCCAAAATTCATCCGGATGATGAAGTTATGAGTGTCCGAAGTTAGGGTACAAATGCTGTCCAGTTTTGCCATTTTTAAGTAAAATCAACCCAAAACAGTGATCAAGTGTGCGTAATCCGTGCAATCCCAACCAAAATCATTTGACAAAGCATTGAAAAACCTCCAGGAAGAAATAGGGCACGAGGTTGGCTCACCATTCTCTTCGATTAGAGAGAATATGCCAAAAACCCTAAAATGGAGCAAAAATATCCAAAACCGAGAGGTTAGACCATGAGGTCTTCAATACTCAAAGATAAACTTGATTGAAAATCATTAAGAAATATCCCAGAGATGCTTGGGGCTATTTATTTCAGATCTATCATATTGAATACGATAGATCCAAAATACAAGCCGATTTCGACAAAACGAGTGCTATGTGTGCATGTGTAAAAATCATCTCTCTAAATACATACATAACAACATATAGCATTCAAAGTACATTAATTAAATGGGGTTCTATGTCTAGGTTCCATTCCCATTCTCGTTTTCCTTAGTTCTCTCTCCACGTTTTACGGTTTCGAGATAGTCTTGGGGTACTTTGAGTAGGGAATGGGGTTTCACACAATCATAGGCCATTCAAGAGGGTTCTAAGACTAAGGGTCAATTCCCAGTCTCATTTCCCCTAGATCCCCCTCACATTTTACTGCTAGATGGAGTCTCGAGGTACTTTGAGTCGGGAAAGGGGTTTCAAGCACAAACAATAGGCCATTATTCTACAGAAAGGTAGAAGAAAGATTTAACCCTAGAATGTAAAAACAGAAAAATAAAGAAGTTCCAGGCTTACCTGGGTTTCTAGGAGCAATGCGGCAGCGGTTCCCTTCTTCACTTGGAGCTCTTCAATCTCCAACTCTTGGCTCTCGAACTCTTGGCCATTTGCTTGAGGAGAGGCCTCCTATTTATAGTTAAAGGCTAGGGTTAGGGAGAAACCTAATGGTAGACACAAGGAAGTGTCTAGCATTCTCCCACTTAACCCTAAGGTTATTTCCGAGATTTCCACTTAAACAAGGGATAAGACAGTAAAAAGTGAAAACTTTCGGAAAACGCTAATTTTGAGCAAAATCCTTGTATCCGACAACTCAGGTCGGATATAATGGAACATATTTATATCCGACATATGTCGTCGGATACAATGATACTCGCTTGTATTCGATGACTTCTGCTGGACATAAAAACACTTTCTTGTATCTGATGACTTGTGTCGGATACAATAAAGAATATTTCAATTTGAATTTTGTGTTGGTTACAAAATATAAAATGAATTCATCATTTTCCTAGTGAAATTTGGGGTGTCTACAGTTCCTCCAGTTTCAAGGGTTTGCTACTTGCCTTATGATGAACCCAGATTTTTCAGAAACTTTGCCTGTGCCTGTTTTTGGAGCTCGACCGCACTCCTCTAGACTTCTCCAATTAAGATCTCCACTGTTCTGTTTGAAGTCTTCCATGAGTAGAACAAAACTATAAAATTTCAGCCCATTCCAACGGTTGGATATTCGTAGCTCGCCGTTCGAAGTTGGCTGGTCGGCCATCTCTGCAACTTCTCTTCTTTATAATTCCTCCTTTATTTTCTCTTTTCTCTTCTTCTATTTTTGGCTCCTATCACTTATGCATGAATTTCCCTCTCCTTCTAACTTATTTTCAAAACCTAAAACACTCTTTAAACCTCTCTTTTATAGCCTCTCTAATAGTCCAACCCTAATTAGGTTTAGCTTATTCTAATATGCTAAGTGTATTCCCTCTTCTACCATTCTCCTCAATTTAACTCCTTTAACTCTCTTTTAAAGGATCTCCTAATTAATTTTCGTGCTTAATCTTATTCCTAATTTTAAATTGAACTTAAACTTTTATTATTCACTCAAATTACCTATATCTTGGACTCTAAATAGTATAATTACCATTAGGCCATTTTCAACCCTTTAAGCCTTAATTTCATTATTTTACATCCAACTAAGTTAATATTTTGCCTAGATGAATTTGTTGATTTAATAACTAATTATCTTATTTTCTTTCATGAATTTAACAAATTGAAATGACCAAATTACCCTTCATCTTTAAATTCCTATTTTAACCTTTATATCTCTCTTTAATTCTCCTACCATTATCTTTCTTAGTATTTCCTCCATAATTTATCTCTTACTTATTTATTTTATTTTTAGGAAAATCCAGGGTTTCACACCTCACTTGTGACTTATTTTTTAGGAAACAATGAGTGAAGAGTTGTGTAGAATTTGCATAGGGTCGAGCATGGTATTGACACTCAACATAGGGTCAAGCGCGGCGTTGGGCACCGAGTCGAGCACCAATTCAAAACTTAGATTATAGAAGTCACCCGACAGGCCGCTTGAGTGTGGGTCAAGCACCCAATTCCGTTTTTCTGAATTTGGGAAATTTATGTAATTTTCAACTACGAAATAATTTTTAATTAAAACTAACCCATGTACCAATAAGATTTAGGTGTTTATGAGTTATTTTCATTGGCCAATTGTTTAAATACAATTTTATAAAAATTTTGGGTATGTTCTACTAAAATAAGTCTTGTTTTGTTTTCAAACTTCATTTAAAATTGAATTGGTTGATTCCAACATTTGTAAACGTTAGTTTTATATGTGTTTTAAGTTGTAGAATTGATCGCAAATGTTGTATACGAGATTTGTGTATGTTGAGCATATGAATTAGATTTGAAAAAGGGTTTGATACTCCATATACCACTTGGCACTATATGGTTTTGTATTGTTAATAAAATATTGGTTGAGTATGTCTAGTGGGTATAGCTGAGTATGGATCCATAGTGTCATGCTAGAAAGTGAAGGAGTATTTTCTTTGTTTGAGTACTTTAGCTTTACAATCATGCTTTCTTTGTAAGTTAGTTTGCATTGAGAGGTCTTCATATACAATAAGGACTCATTTTAGATTTAGCTTGATGGTGAGACTCACATAGTAAGGTTATCCTTGTATGTGGAGATAAGCGACTACCCTCATGATGTGATTTGTCTTACTGTATGCATGGTAATGCATGCCAACTCCTTATTTCGAGATATAGTGTGTTGGTATGTGAGTTTTTGCGCAATAAATCGATGTCTAGGGCTCCATATTTCTAGATTGATTTGTAGCTGGTATTTGAGTGTTTAATGACTTCGCTCATAAGTCACAAGGTGATGTAGTGAATGCAAAGTAGTCACTCAAAGAGTTATTTACTTCACGAGTCCTACTAATATTATTATGAATTGGTTTATGATATGACATTGGTTTGGAATTGCTCTTGAACATTGAGATTGATATTGGTTGAACATTTACATACAGTGATTTAGCTTGCCTGTATGTTGAGTATGATATTGGATATTTGTTGTGATTGGTCGGCATTACTTTTATATTTTGAGTTATTACATGGTTTGATTTTATTTGTTGAGATTGTATTGTATATTATTCGTTCCTTTTGCCGAGTATAAAAGAATATTATTTTTTTTATATATATGAGTTGCTTATACATGCATGTGTTGCTTATTGAGATATTCGTTTCTCATACCGTGCTTTGATTTGCTTTGTTTTCAGCTGACACATGTGAGGACATGTCTGGGGTTTATCATTAGGGAGGAGAGGTTCTTGATTTCATTGCAGAGGATTATTACTACTCGGATTAGTTACTTTTGTTTTGTTGAGGTTGTTATTAGATGTTTTATTTTGATAAACCTACTATTGAACTTGTTTATGAGAGTGAGAGAGTTTAGTTTATCCCCTTATACCAAGCTTGGTTATTATTTTATATTGGATGATTTGATGTTCTTGGATACCACGCTTATAGCTTATTGATTAATTGAATTTTATTTCCACACTTTGATATTAAATGGAATTGTTTTGATTTAATTATCTGGTATTTAATTGCTTTGGGCCATAGTAGCACTTTAGGTACGGGTTTGGTGCATGTTTTGCATAGACCTGGATTCGGGGCGTTACACTGGATATAACCAATGTTAAAAAATTCCGATTGATTATGCAACTTGGGGTATCTTGTTAAATTTTTGACTAAAAAGATCAATTATCAAGTAAACTTATTGAGATTTCTCAGAATCTCAACTAATTTATCAAGAGTGTGTGAAACTGAGTCAATAGGATGAAGCTATCAGGAAACTTCAGTGATATGGGTAAATTAGCTCAATTTTGTTCTGTTAGTAATAATTTATCAAATAGGAAATCTACTATGATTTCCAACCATCATACTTGCTAGTCCTGCAGTGTTTTTCACCCCACATACCCTAATTTTTCATTTTATGTTATGCTTATGGAATCACATGTTATGCTTATTGTGCGCACGGTAAAAGCATGTTACATGTATTATGAAGTCGCCACTACCTGAAATTGTAACGCCCCGGATCCGAGTCACATGAAAAACCCGTAACTTGTATCCAGAGGTTCTTATAAATAACAGGATCGCACTACCAGAGTAAGGAAAATCATGAATTAAATAGTGCTATGTAACAGAGTGCGATAAAATAACCCCAAAGGAAAACTCACATGATCCAATTTCACAACCCGCAATTATCGGCTCTCCATACATATCTGAAAAACAAACAGAAATAAAAGAGTGAGATACGAATATCTCAGCGAGTAGCACATGCATGCAGCAATACAAATTTTCTAGTGGTAAATTTATGATCGAATAATCTCACGAGAAAACAGGAAATAACCCAGTGAAATCTGCGTAAACCCTTTTAAAATTTCTTTGACCCAAGGGTCTAGGAAGCAAGTTAAACTGTACGTAATTTAACATCGGAAATACTTTCGTCAACAAAATTCCGATCAGTTCCAGAAACTATATCATTATATCCATGCTCCAAGAAAGACAAATTCCACTACTTATCCCATGGTATCTAAAACAGATGAATGAATAATAAATCCACATGGTCAATGTCATACAAATATTTGATTGGTTAATCAACATGCCAGAGCGACCTCCACACCTCCATGTACACAGTTCCGGTCTACTCAGGGTTTCAGATACTCTGAAATGACGGCCTACTCAGGGTTTCGTCATCCAATGCCGGCCTACTCAGGGTTTCGACATTGATAACCAGGCCTACTCAGGGTTTCTGGCTGCTCTACACCGGTCGTGGCAACACTCCATGGCCATGCCATTACTCCAATAAAATAAAAGCATCACATTACTAAGCTTAGACTCTAGATTCAGGACAAACTAAACCAAAACCGATAAATCGCCGATAAAACACCGCATTCAGTATGCACATCACAAGTTGTTCCAACCAGAACAGTAATTCTTCACAAGTGTTCCAACCAGAACATCAACTCACACAAGTGTTCCAGAACATCAACTCACACAAGTGTTCCAACCAGAACATCAACTCACACAAGTGTTCCAACTAGAACATCAGCTCACAAGTGTTCCAACCAGAACATCAGTTCACAAGTGTTCCAACCAGAACATCAGCTCACAAGTGTTCCAACCAGAACATTAGCTCACAAGTGTTCCAACCAGAACATCAACTCACACAAGTGTTCCAACCAGAACATCAACTCACACAAGTGTTCCAACCAGAACATCAAGTAAATAATCTTTGCAACATAATTCAAAACTTGCCATCAAGAAACAGGATTTAATAAATCTCAATCAAGTACAGTACAGTGTATAATCCAAAGAACTAAAATAAAGCCCCAGTGTTGGGTATCCTGAACATCACCTAAATATTGCCCTATATCTACCTCAGAAGCTCTCACGAAATTCCAGGATCTATCTTCAATGTTCTCATAAGTAATTTTGTCTCTAATGTTGTAAACAAATACTTTGCTAAGTGATCGAAGACCTTCTAGCATCCAAAATCCCCTTTGGTTTACTAAATTATGAGATTCAGCAAGAAAAAGGACTAGGCGCTCACTTCCTGAGGTGGGCGCCAGGTGAGCGCCGAGTGAGCGGCACTTATATCATTAAAACTAGGTTAGGCGCTCACTCGAGGGTAAGTGGGCGCAAGCTCGGCGCGGAGTGGGCGCGAGATAGGCGCGAGAAATCTAAGTGGGCGCGAGCTGAGCGCCAAGTGGGCGCGAGCTCGGCGCCAGGTCAATTTTCCTATGCGCCTACTTCCCTAAGTGGGCGCAAGTGGGCGCCAAGTGAGCGGTTACCCACTGCGTTTTTAAGTCTCTGTTAATTCCAAAAATCCAACTCTGGCCAAAATTTTCCAGTCTGTAACTACTTCTTTAGTCTCCCAATACCCCCAGAACACATTCAAACCTATTTTGAATTTAATCTAACATGCTTTTCAATTATCCCCAAATTTGTTGTACAAAAACCCTTCGGACTGTCTTTGCCCAGAAATAGAGAATCATTCATTCAATAACCATGCATTCATTGAAACCAAATCTACGAATAAACTAAACCAGGTTTTAAAACAGTGCCACTCACCTGGTATTGGAGATCTTCTTCAAGTTTCCAACCATTTTTGATGAACTCCATTCGAGTCCCAAGCTTCGGCCGCCCCATAATTTTCGAAGCAGGAACCTTTCCCCAATCTCTCCGTCTCTCCCCAAAAATTTTTACATTGATTATCTATTTATAGGCATCACTAGGGTTTAATCTGACTCACCCTAATTAACCCTCGGAATACCCTTTCTACCCCTTGACTGAACCCGGATTACTTATTTGCTAGCTCCCTATCTACTACAATACTTTTAAGTTCGTAAATAATTTCTTATTAATATTCTACCTCATTTCCTTTGCCACTAATGACCCCAATCTCCAGCAATAATTAAATGTTGATTAAACTTGTCAAAGTCCCGGTGTCCATTTTCATTTATATATATATATATATATATATATTTTTTTTTTTTCTATCAAGCATTATTTCTATTATCATTTATGTTTATAGATATATATACAATCTAAATTTTTTTTTTCTAAAAACTGGGGTTTTACAGAAATGGTGCAGGAAGACACCTTGTTGACTTTTGGTTTGAACTAGTGATTCCGAATAAGTGACCCGATTACAACCCAGGGAAGTCCTTCAACACCCTGGGTTGCCCCACTAAAATGGGTTCCCTTAAATTAGTTGGATCGTATTTGGGCTAATTTACCATTATTTAAATTTTTTTTATCTTTTATCTTTTATATATATTTTTAAAATTGTTTTTTATGATCACAAGTGTACAAATATTGGAGGAATGAAGGTTGCTATACTACAACCTATACAAAATATAATACATATAAAAAAATTCAAATCAAATATTCCAAAATGTATCAATGTACTTTCTTACTTAAAATATATATATATTTACTTATCTTTTATTATTTTATTTTGTTATTATTATTTTTTATTTTATCTTTCTCATATATACAAAGGATTAGAGGAATTAGCATGTTACATTATACATGAAACAAAATAAAAAGGTTTATAAAGATATTCTAGTGAAGCAAAAAATAAAAATAAAAATAAAAAATAAACAATTCAAAATGAGTAAACCTATGGCCAACTAAAAAATTACAATCCTTAGCCACATCATCTAATCTTTTATTTTTCTTTTCATTGTTTTCTTATATTTTTTCCTTTTTTTTTATGATAATTTATTTACACAAAGCATGTTAAAAAAAACTCAATTATATTTGACCATTGAAATTTACACTTTGTTTTTCCATTTTTTTATTCTTATTTCTAAGAATTCGGATAAGAAAAGAAGTGTTATAAGAAATTAATAAAAGTTACAAAAAATCTGGTTAAAAGAATTAATAAATTAAAAGAAATTAATAAATTAAAAGAAATTAATAAATTAAAAAAATTAAATATGTTAGTTAAGCCTATTATCTAAAGAATTAAGAAAAGGAAAAAAAAATCTGGTTAGTAAAGTATATTAATTAAGCATATTATCTAAAGAATTAAGAATAAAAAAAATCTGGTTAGTATGTGTTTTAATCATACAAGAAAAACAAAACAAATAAAGGCCTAGGGGTTGTTTTTTTTAAAAAAGTTTTAAAGAAAGGGTAAAAAATGAAATAGAATAATTTCTGTTTAAATCCTCTAACTTTTCAGCATAACAAACTAACCACAAAAGTTCATCAAAATTTCAAAATTCCACCCCCCAAAACCATTCGTTCAACATAAATTTTTTCTTTTCTCTTGACTTTCCCATCTTCCAATTTCTTTTCTTTAATTCAATCTAACTTCCTTGAATTCATTTCTAACTCTAAAAACACAAAAAAAAAAAAAAAAAAAAAAAAAAAAATTTAAGAACAGCTGCTGGTGACTGTCCAACAGCCACCTGCGGCTATTTCATTTCACAAACCAGGCTCAGCCGAAATGGCTAGCCAATGCCTCTTTAATCTCACATATTCTTATCCAATTATTCTCCTTTTATCTCCTCCAATTACTCTCTATTTCTTATCATCTCTCAAACAACAAGGAACAAGAACAGCCATTGGTGACTGTCCAACAGCCACCTGTGGCTGTTCATCTTCTTTATCAAGCTTAGCCACTTCGGCTAAGCCAACCCCCCACCAATCCCATGTAACTTCTCTTTTAATTCTTCATTTATTTCATTCTAGATTCTATGAATTTGTTCTTAACTTTTAATCACAACAATAAGAAATCCAGGAACAACTGCTGGTGGCTGTCCAACAGCCACTTGCGGCTGTTGTTTGTTTTTTCATGCTCAGTCGAAATCCTCCTTTCAATTCAACATTTCGGCTACTCTTTCTTTTATTTAAACACTTTAACTTGAGCAACATAAGAATAAGTAAATGGTAAATGAATTCAACCATGGCCGAACACCTCCTCTGTTTTAAAAAATTTAACAGGTTTGGCCATGCATCAAATGATCATGTTTTACAAAAGAAAAAAAAATCAATAGGCATGGTTATCATTCCATTCATTAACAATTCAACACAAAAAAAAAAACTCAGAGATTCTAACCAAGAACCACTGTTATGTCTTGGCCATAACAGTGATTCAAATTTAGAACCTAGGACACAAGCATGCTTCGGCCATAAAACGAAGAAAAAAAAAGTGATTATCATATCATTTTTTTTATCTATTGGATAATTAAACAACACTAAAAAAAAATCTGGCCATAACATTGATATATCATTTTTTTTATGTGACAATTGAACAACACTAAGAAAGAAAAATAAATAAATAATTCGGCCATAACATAACAGCGACATGTTTAATATTATTTTCATTTGACAATCTAACAACATAAAAAATGCTTGATTAAAAATAAACAAACAAAAATAGAGAAAAAGAACTTGGTATAGGATTGATTTCTCGGAAGCTAATGAGCTCAACTCCAGATGTTCCCTCTTTCCTCTTGCACAACCTTCCTCCTCCTTTTTCTCACTTCCCTCTTTGCTTTTTTTTTTTTTAAGAACTCTCTTCTTTTGATCCTCCTCCTTTTTGCTTCCAACTTCAAGCCTTTTTATAGAGGATTCCCACCCCTTCAACTTCTTAACCCCTAACCTTTCCTCTTCCTCTCCTAAACCTTTCATTTCCTTAACTTCTCCTCTTCCTCTCTTAAACAACTAACCCCCTAACTCCTCTTCTTCCTCTCTTAAACCCTTAACTCTTCCTTTTCCTCTCTTAAACACCCTTATTCATTTAGGTTTGGTCAAAGTCTATTTTGTCCCACATTTTTATTAGGCTTATATTTTTTTTAAGCTTTGTCTCAATATCTCAAGAGAATATAAGTTGGACCAATTCGTCCAACTCATTTCTCTTTGTTTATTTTTATTATTATTATTATTTTTTATTTTTTTTAATCTTAAACTTTTATTAACTTTGTTATTAAAATTTTTATTTATTTGCATAACAAACCCCATTAGGAAACTTATTTACTAAAACAACCCCACAAAATTTTAATTTATCATTGGTTACGTGGCAGCCACCATGGCGTACACGTGGCTGCCATGTGGCATCCAATTTCGGTTTTGTAAAAATCCCCAAACTACCCTTTATTTCTTTTATTCATAACTTAGCCGTTTGAGATCCGATTTGAGCACGATTTGGTGCATCGGAATCGGCTCAGAATTCTCTTTGTTATGGGCTTGTTATTTCAAGAAGATGGGTCCATTATAAAAACCTCGATTTACGTGCCCACATATATGCTAGTTTAAGATATGCTTCTTGGACAATTTTATGGTGCAAAAATGGGATGCTGACAGTTGCCCCTCTTTGTCAGAGTCACCAAGGTGATGAATGATAAAGAATAAAAAGAATCCTATTTTTGCACTTTGCATTTCTGTCGACATAACCGATGAGTCAAGTCCTTTGATTTTTTCAAAGATGCGGAAGCGCTGGTGCAATCTCTGCGTTGCTTTGGCTCACTTCTATGTTCTTGGGAATTTCCTTGCCATTGGGCGTTTGGAATTGTTCCCCTTTTTTTTATTTTAAGTTGAAAATGATGGGTTGGACTTAGACTCACTGACTTGTTTCGGCGTTAATGCAAAAGTGCTTCAACAATGCTCTTTTCCTCTTTTTTGTTCCATTGACTTTTGACTTTTGACTTTTTCTTTTATCTTTTCTGACTTATTAATTTTTTTTATTTTATTTTGTTTTTATTTATTTTATTATTATTATTTTTTAAGTTTGAAGTTCTTTATCTCCCATGTAGGTGCACTACCCTTTAACTCTATTTGGCTAAGAGTCACTGCTGCTCAGCACAACGAGGAAATCCGAATCCTGGTTCAAATTCTATGATACAAAAGTGGGAAAATGAAAATTACATGAGGGCCTTCTCTGCCCTTTAAATCTTCAAAACATGTCTTCTCCTCTTGTTCTTGAGCTTGCCTGAGCTTTATTGTCCTTGATGATTCTCCACTGGGGATTGGTGGGACTCCCGTTTAAAGGAAAACTCTTCTAGGAATTTTATGAGAGCCTTCTCATCTGTCATTTTGTTTCGCCCAGTGTCTCTATGTAGAATGGTGCCATTCTTTCGCCTTTCTGAGGTTCTTATGTTGATGATGTCTCTCTCTTCAATTGGTACTCTTCTTCTGTTGGGTAACACTTCTTCTCGATAAGGAAACTCCACTAGGGATTTGTAGAGGAAGGTGTCACCTCTTTTGCTTTCTTTTGGGCATTCTCTGGTGGGGTCTTGGATGAGAAGCTTGTGTGTCCTTTTGAGTGTACTCATCTTCTTTGTGGTGGATTCCCCTTGTTTGCTTCTCTTTCCTTTTGCCTGTTTGTTCTTGAGAATAAGAAAAAGAAAAAGAAGATCAATTAGTCCTTGTTTATTAGGAAGTAAAAAATTTTATATTTCTATTATTTCTATTATTTTATTTTATTTATTATTATTATTTTTTTTAGCATGGTCCACTGCAGAAGTGGGCGGCCTTCATTGGGGTTATGAACCCATCAATTGAGGCTAATGGCACAATTCAAAAATAAGTTCAAAAAAGTAGAAGCTGAAGTAAACAAAGCATGGCAAATGTGTCTGTGTGTGCACGTGCTTTCAGTCTTAAAAGATCGGCCCCAAAGGTCAAACGGGACTTGGTATACTTGGAATTTTCATTATCATTGTCATCGTGGGCAAGTGAAGCTTTGATTCAAACACATTCCGCTAGTCCGAACCCTTTAGCTTCTATTCAATTCACTTTGGACCTGTCAAACTCATTTACTACTCTGCTTTGTTCTCATTGTGCTGTTCTTTCAATAGAATCTATTCCTTTCTGCTCTTTCCGGTCTTCTTTTTTTATTTTTGGCTGTGTCCGATTTCTTTGAGTGCCATGGGTTCCGTCATTACCGACAAGTGTAGACCTGAATGTTGTCGAGATCATTCTTTTTGGGATCTAAGAGGTCTTGAGAATAAGACGAAACATAGGCAGGGTTTCAGGTTATGAAAAGAAAGTAGATGGCTCAAAAGGCTTGATTAATTAGGTTCTCAACAGTGATCTACCCTTTTATTGCTTTTGGGGGCTTACATCCTTACTTTTTTATTGGGCAATGTTTGCCCTAGTTTTGCTTTTGCTGGGCAAACTTTGCCCCGGTCTAACTTTTTTTTTTTTTTTGTTGGAAATGCCCCAGTTTACTGAGTAGATCACATGTGCAGGGTTGAAAGAAACTTTATTTAAGGCTCAAAAGGGGTTCACTAGGGTGAAAGAATTTTGGGATTTTATTGGAGGGATTTACTGTTTAAAGGAAAGGTCAAAGATGGCCTCTCTTCATTTCTTAATTAGAATGATCTCAAGAATAGTACATCTTGACTACATCTACATTTATTGGCTCAGGAAAAAGGGCTCCGTCCATCTCTTGTAAGATCAATGCTCCCCTGGACAAAACCTTATGAACTACGAATGGTCCTTCGTAGTTTGGCTTGAATTTTCCTCTATTGTCCTCTTGGTGGGGAAAGATCCTTTTGAGTACTAGATCTCCCACCTTGAAATGACGCGGCTTAACTTTCTTATTGTAGGCTCGTGCCACCCTCTGCTGATAGAGTTGGCTATGACATAATGCCTTTATCCTTTTCTCATCCAACAGCTGAAGTTGGTCAAATCTGGATTGTTCCCATTCAATATCATTTATCTCGGCTTCCTTCAGAATTATTAGCGAAGGAATCTGTACTTCAACAGGGAGAACAGCTTCCATTCCATACACAAGGGAGAAGGGAGTTGCCCCAGTTGAAGTCTTGATTGATGTTCGATACGCGTGCAACGCATAAGGCAACTTCTCATGCCAATCTCTGTAGGTAACTGCCATTTTCTCCAGTATCTTCTTTAGATTCTTGTTAGCGGTCTCTACTGCTCCATTCATCTTAGGTCGGTAGGTTGTAGAATTCAAATGTCTTATCCTTAGATCTTCACACATCTTGTCCACGTCTTTATTGTTCAAATTCTTTGCATTATCAATGATGATAGCCTCTGGCACGCCGTAACGGCAAACGATGTTGTTTCTGATGAACTTCAACACTTGAGACTTCTTCACATCCACAAAAGACATGGCTTTTGCCCACTTTGTAAAATAATCAATGGCGACCAAGATAAATCTGTGTCCATTAGAAGCTTTCGAATGAATCTGTCCTATCATATCAATTCCCCATATTGCAAATGGCCAAGGTGATGCCATGGAGTACAGTGTGTTTGGCGGTGCATAGATATTGTCTGCATAAATCTGGCACAAGTGGCATCTCCTGACATGGGTGTAGCAATCTGTTTCCATCGTCATCCAATAGTAACCCACCCTTAGGATCTTTCTTGCAAGCATGTGGCCATTCATGTGTGCACCGCACAAACCTCCGTGCACTTCATTGATCAAGTTTCGTGCTTCTTCTTCTTTCACACACAGTAGCAGCGAGTCATTGAATGACTTCTTATACACTCTGCCTCCACTGAGAAAATACTGTCCTGCGAGCCTTTGTATTGTTCTCTTCTTTGCAGCCGTGACACTTTCTGGCAAAGTTCTATCCTTTAGATAGCTCTCAATGTCTGCATACCACGGCTTATCCTCCGGTGTACTCCTTTCGATGCTAAAACAGTAAACTGGTAGATGGCGGACTTCAATCTCTAGAGGTTGCACAAATGCATTGTCTGTGATAGTTGTCATGGAGGCGAGAGTTATCAAGGCATTAGCGAACTGATTATTTTCTCGTGGCATATAATTGAATGTCACTTTCTCAATCTGCTCCTCTAATTCTTTGATCAATTCTTGGTACGGCACTAGTTTTACATCCCTGGTCCTCCAATCTCCCATTACTTGATAAATGATAAGACTTGAGTCTCCGAATACCTCCAACTCTTGTACGTGCATTTCAATTGTTGTTTGCAAACCCAACGCACACGCTTAGTATTCCGCCATATTGTTGGTGCAGTCAAATAGAAGTTTTGCTACTACTGGGTGGTGAACACCATCTGGGGAGACTAACACTGCCTCGATTCCTTTTCCATTAACATTTACTGCTCCATCAAAAAAAATTCTCCACTTAGTTTCATCCGTCTCTTCCGTCGACTCTGTGCACATCACATCTTCATCTGGGAAGTGAGTCAGAAGTGGCTGGTAATCTGGGAGAGGATGTGCTGCCAAATGATCTGCTACTACTTGTCCTTTTATCGTTTTCCTTGTTGTATAGACAATATCATACTCAGATAAAAGGACTTGCCATCTTGCTACCCTTCCAGTTGAGATTGGCTTCTCAAAAATATATCTCAATGGATCCAAATTTGATATTAGTAGAACTGTATGACTGAGCAAATAATGCCGAAGTTTTTGAGCTGCCCAGACTAAGGCACAACATGTTTTTTCAAGCACTGAGTATTTTGACTCATAATTAGTGAATTTCTTACTCAAGTAGTAGATTGTTTGTTCTTTTCTTCCTGTTTCATCATGTTGTTCTAGCACACATCCTATAGCCGTTTCTGAGACTGTCAAGTACATGATCAAAGGTCGCCTAGGCACTGGTGGTATCAGTGTCGGTGGATTCATGAGATACATCTTGATTTTGTCAAAAGCTTCTTGGCAATCTTCATTCCAGACCACAGGGTTATCTTTTCTCAGCAATTTAAATATTGGCTCACATATGGGAGTCATCTGTGCAATGAACCGACTGATTTATTGCAACCTGCTGAGAAACCCTCTTACTTCCTTCTCTGTTGACAGTGGAGGCATTTCTAGAATTGCCTTTGCTTTGACAGGGTCAATTTCAATTCCCCGCTTTCCAACAATAAAACCGAGTAGTTTTCCAGATGTAACTCTAAACACACATTTGCTTGGATTAATTCTGAGCTTGAACTTTCTAAGCCTGTCAAAGACTTTTCCAAGGTCTATTAGATGATTTTCTGATTCTTTTGACTTTGCTATCATGTCATCCACATACACCTCCATTTCTTTGTGTATCATGTCATGAAATAACAGAGTCATTGCCCTTTGATAGGTTGCGCCTGCATTCTTCAGTTCGAATGGCATCACTTGATAGCAGTACGTGCTCCAGTGTGTGATGAAGGACGTCTTTTCCATATCTTCTAGTGACATCCTTATTTGGTTGTAACCAGAAAATCCATCCATAAATGAGAACATTGAATGCGTTGTAGTGTTATCCACTAGAACATCAATATGGGGCAATGGGAAGTCATCCTTCGGGCTTGCCTTGTTCAAATCTCTATAGACAACACACATTTTGACCTTTCCATCTTTCTTTGGTACTTGCACAATGTTAGCTAACTATTCTGGATATTCCGTTACTTTCAAGAACCCTGCATTCAACTGTTTGGTAACCTCTTCTTTGATCTTCAGAGCCCATTCTGGCTTCATGCGTCTGAGTTTTTGTTTCACTGGAGTGGCTTTAGACTTTGTGGGCAACTGATGTACAACCAAGCCCGTATCTAACCTGGGCATATCCTCGTACGACCAAGCAAACACGTCAGAATATGATTTTAAAAATTCAGTTATTTGCAACTTCAATGTTTGAGACAGCTTTTTACCGATTTGAACTATCTTGGGTTGTGTTGGTTCACCTATGTCAATGGGTTCAGTTTCCTCAATGTTGGCCTGGAGACCCTTTTCATGTCTTTCCAAAGCAAATTGGATTTCAAGTGGGGTCTCCAATGGTTCATCGTCGTACTCATATTCTAAAGACCTATCTTGGTCTATATCAGAGATGACGTCTAAATCATTATGCTGTAGTGGGCTTATGCTCCAATCTGACCTATTAAGGTCTTTTTCATGCTTGACACTTAGCACTTGCTCATGTTTTTCTGTTATTAAGTTTGCTTGTTCAATTGGCTTTTTAAAACCAAGGCTTATTATTTCTTTTTCTTTTTGTTCAATTATTTTTGTCTCATTGCCTATCTTGAGCTCCAACTTGCTCGGGTTTGCATCGGGATTGATACTAAGATTACTGGATTCAGATTTATTATTTTTGGCTTTATTACTATCAGACACATGCAAGTAGTAAAACTTAGTCAGGTACTCATTGAATAATTTAGAATCAGTTACAACAGAAATTTCAGAAGAAGTAGCAGAAACTCCCTTAAAAAGGTCAGCCCGGCTGACTGCAAAAGGCATGGAGCTCCAATTCTTGATTGGTGTTGAAGCTTCTTTCTCAACTATTGCATCATTCTTTTTCTCTTGATTCTTCTCAACCATGAAGATGTGCATTTTAGGATCACTCTCATTAGTGAACAGAGTGTCCAGACCTATGGCAGGAAAAGTGGGTGGTTCTTCAGCTTCAAATGTCATAGCAAGCGGTTGAAAAGCATCAGCAGATGTTTCTTTTGGGCCTAGCTCTAGCAGCTTGATCAAGTCTGACGAAGACCAGTCAACAAATGGGTCCTACAAGTTCATGGCGGGGGATTCAGCAATTGGCATATTCATGATAGGTGGTTCATTCCAAAACATCTGCGCTATTCCTTCCAGATTATCTTCATCTTTCCTTGGGGAAGGTGGAAAATCATCACCCCATCCTTGGGCAACTACATTCTCAAGGGACTAGAGTGCCTTTAGATGGTCATTAGTAAATGTTCTGTACAGCTCTTCATAGAAGTAAATAGGCCATTCTGGTTCTCTGCCTTCTGCCTTTGCCCTCCTCAGCTCTGACTAACGCCTAAAAGGTTTTGCGCAGTCATGTGGTCATGGGGTGTAACCAACTCCAAATCCAGTGATGTTTTCTGCCACTTCAATGGCCTTATTCATTCCTTGCTTGTAACGGCCCAAACCTTTTCCTACACGGAGTCCCAAGTCAGCACATTCAGCAGTTCCGAACATGCATTCTCTCTTCTTTCTCTTGAATTATCTTCCCCTTTCATATGCTGGGATATTAATCACATTGACTAGTTCAGTAGCATGGAATGCCAAGGATGTTGGCAACTCATAATCAACATAGGGAACACCTAGTCTTTCGAATTCCCTGTGGTCCTCAGCATGTACTGTGATCAACTCATTGCCAGAAATGAACCTGATCATTCTATGAAGGGTGGAGGGTATTGCCCCAGCATGATGAAGTCAAGGCCGGCCAATCAACAAGTTGAAAGAGGAATTCAGATCCATCAGTTCAAAGGCTAGGGTAAACAGCTTCTCTGCTATGATGATTGTCATAATGATCTCTCCAACAGAATCTCTTTTGGCATTATCAAAACCTCTGACATTACGTGTACTAGGCTTGATCAAGGAAGGGTCAAGCTGCAATCCATAAAAATTCCTCATTGGGCAGATGTTCAAAGCAGAGCCATTGTCAATCATTGCTCTTTTTACTACCTTGTCATTGCATTTGACCATGATGTAAAGAGGTTCGATGTGATCAGGGCCATCAGGAGGCAAATCATCATCTGAGAAGGAGATAGCCTTTGGCACCATTATACGAGAGACTATAGCTTCCAACTGTTCAGGTGTAGTTGTTTCTGGCACATGGGCATCAGATAAGACTTTCATTAAAACATCCTTGTGCTTCGGGGAGTCCATGAGTAGTCGCATGATAGAGATCTGTACGGGGACCTTGTTCAATTGTTGAACAATGTCATAGTCAGGCACATGTATGCTGTTATACAATTCCATGATCTCATCATCAGATGCTCGTCCTTTTCTCTTTTGGGTAAATGATTGTTCGATTGCCACTTCCTTCCCTTTCTACTTCTTTCTTTTCTCCTCTTCTGTCTCTTCCTCGGGTGCAGGTGTAGAGTCTGTGTTCATATATCGACCAGATCGGGTGATCCGGTTGACTTTAGTTTCAGTAAAAAGGCGGGGAAGTTCATAAAAAGCGAGATCAATGATATAGACAAGTGGAGCGGTGTGGTATGATGGGGGGTCTAAGGTGAGTTGGGAAAGATTCAGGCTTTCTAGCTCAACTAGGATGATGGTAGGGTTAGGTATTACTGGGTTCTTGAGAGAGAAGAGGTTGATCAGTGGTGCTCTGGTAGGGATATAAGCTAGTGGAGTGATATAGCTAGATGGTGTGGGATTATCAGTGGGTGATGGGAGAAGATACTCAGATTCTGAATCAGGGTGTAGATGAACTCGGGGGAATTGTGGAGGGAATTCTGTTCTATCCTCTCCTCCGATGACAATTACTTCTTGCCATTCAATTTCTGCTTGGAGGTGAACCCTCACTGTCCATGCTTGATGTCCAATCAAAATTGATGGATCAAACTGCATTGTGTTGCAGTTGGTGCTTATATGATTGACGGTCTTACTGGTAGATGCTTGAGAATGACTAGGCAAAGGGTTGGTTGCAACACCAGTGGCTGGAGTTATTGGAGGCGGTGCCGGAGGATCGACTGTAAGGTGTTTCTGATCAATCAAATCTTGGATATCATGCCTTAGATCCCAACATCGGTTGGTGTCATGTCCCAGTGCCCCTGAGTGGTACTCACATCTCTCATTAGGATTGTAATTCTTGCCAATGAATGTTCTAGGATTTGGTGGCTTGATTCGTAAATACCCTCCTTTCAGTAATGTGGGTAGTAACTCAGCTGATGTGTAGGGAAGTGGAGTGAATACTCTTCTAAACCTTGCCTCCATTTCTTCTCTTGTCCGCCTCGGTGGACCCTGATATGGTACATCCACTTGCCCTTGATTCTGTGGAGCTGTTGTCAGGGGCCTCTGGGAGATGTGATAAGGTTGAGTAGGCTGTACATAATTCACTGCCTACCCCTCAGTTCTCCTTGGTTGCTCTTGCCCCTGGCTTCTATTACCCTAATTCGCCATTGGTCGCCTCTGAGTAGAATTCTGCCCACTGCTATCTATCTTTCCTGACCTTATTGCATCTTCAATTCTGTCAGCTGTTAAAATCAAGTCATTGAAACTTGTAGAACTCTGCCCCAGTAACAGAGTGAAGAAAGGTTGACCAAGTGATGCTATAAACAAATATGTCATCTCTTGCTCTAGCAGTGGTGGCTGGACCAGTGTTGCCAGCTCTTTCCATCTCTTAGCATAGTCCTGAACTGACTCATGGCTCTTCTTTGTTAACCTTTGCAGCTTTGCCCTTGTTTGAACCATCTGGCTGTTCAAACAATATTACTGAATGAATACCACAGTGAGGTCATTCCAAGTCTTTATCTTGGCTTTGTCTAAGCTCAAAAACCAAGAATAAGCAGCCCCGGTTAAAGACCGCTGAAAGAACTGTACCATGATTTTCTCATTTTTTGCGTATTGGTAGATGTCGCCAGAATACGACTTTAAGTGGTTTAGTAGACAACCAGTGCCATTAAACTGGTGCACCTCAGGACATTTGAACTTGGCAGGGAGTTGTATGTTTGAGAAAAAAACAGAGTTTTTCCAGATTAGCCTCACTCTGAACCGTGTTTGGCTGTAGCTGCTTCAGAAGATCTTCCTTCATGGCCACCAGACGGGTCTCAAATTGAGCTTATTGCGTTCTATACCAGTCTTCTTCGTCTTGCCCCAGTTGGATAGGCACGAATTTTTCTCGCTATTGTATCGGGTGGACAAGATCAACCGCAGGAGGTGGGAATGGAATAGCTTGTGGTGGCGAATGTGGCGGTGCCATAAGTGGAGGTTGTGCTGGTTGTGGCGGAAGCAGTACTGCTGGTACTTCTGCCCGTGGTGGAAGTGGTGGTTGGTGCTGTTGAGTGATCGGAACTGTTGGTTGAACTTGTTTCAGATCCTTGATCTCTGACATGAGGGACTGAATAACCATAGCCATGTTTTCGACCTTTTGGGTTAGGTCATTAACCACTTGGGTTTCACTAGATTCCGCTTGGTACTGAGCTAGTGGAGTCTGATTTCTTTGTGCATCCATATCCAGTATTTTGCGAGATCGAAGATTGTATGGGCTTTTGGGAGCAATTTTGGATACCTGTTGATCATTTTGCAGAAGTTAATGCATTTTTTGGCAATTAATCATATATACATATTTTTTATGTTTTTTTTCTTTTAGAACCTATTTACAGACTCTTAAAATTTTTTTTTTGCCATGGTCAATCGAGATCAAATTTGTGATTTGATTTAGCTGTGTGGTAGCAAATTAGGGGGAATCTCTGAAAATGTATCATTTTTAGTTATAAAAAAGCAACTGGGAGAGAAAACCTAAAGGAATGATCTATTTTAGTTGCACAAAGGAAACTGGGAGAGAGAACCCAATGTCTAGTGGTCTGTTTTAGTCATCTGTGGACAACTGGGAAAGAGAACCCAAGGTATTGATCTATTTTAGTTGCATAAAGGCAACTGGGAGAGAGAGCCCAAAGTCTAGTGGTCTATTTTAGTCGTTTGTGGACGATTGGGAAAGAGAACCCAAGGGATTGATCTATTTTAGTTGCGTCAAGTTAGCAAGGAAAGAGAACCTAAAGAATTTGATCTATTTTAGTCGCTTACGACAAGGAAAGAGAACCTCTTGGCTCATGCCCTAATGAACCGGAGCTTGCTTATAATGAATTGAACTCAATATCACGGGATTGGACTTATGTCTCCGCAGGGGGTGAGCTAAAAACAACACCCGGGCTCACCTAGCTGGTCTTCGATTTAAGAATTGGTCACCAGGCACCACAATTTTTGGACTCAAGTCGAGTCTCCGCGAGGGAAGGGCTAAAAATAGCAACCTCCAGGTTCACCCAGTTGGTCTCTGATTTAAGAATTGGTCACCAGGCACCACAATTTTTGGACTTATGTCTCCGCAAGGGGTAAGCTAAAAAGCAAATACCCGAGTTTACCCAGTTGGTCTCCAATTTAAGAATCGGTCACCAGGCACCACAATTTTTGAACTTATGTCTCATAGCCGCCTCCGGGCTCATCTGAAGGGTTGGTCTTGACGGGGCCATCTTCAAACGCCACCAATTTGGATCGTTGGATCCAAGGCAAAAACCGAGTGATCTTGTGAATAAGATGTATTTGGGTGTGATCTGAGTTCAATCCATAAGCGTTTTAAGAAATGCTTATGAGTATTAATATTAGAATAATTAAAGAGTAGGATTTGAAGGAAGGGGTCTAATATAACCAGAAATCACGGTTTTGTATAACTGGAAAGAGAGAGTTGTAACGCCCCAGATCCGGGTTACGTAACTAAACCGTAACACATCTCTGGAGGTTAAATATATAACATAGGATCGCAATATTAGAATGAAGGAAACATGAATACATAACTATATAACAGAGTACACTAAAAATAATCCCAAACTGAAATAAACTCACATGACCAAGTAACTACCCGCAAGTATCATCCTCTCCATGAGCAGCTGAAAACAAAACAAAACAATACGGAATGACATACAAATATCCCAGTGAGCAGCACATGTATGCACAAAAACATTTAGTTCAGTTCTAAAACATGCCATGGTTACAAAACATATACAGTGACGATAACATATCTAATTCGAGTAATCCGACAATATTCCAACTATCCAATCGATAGAAACGTAGAAAACCATCATAAAACCCCAATTAATAACATCGGTATCAAATCTTGAATATAGCCATGAAATCTTGTATAACCAGGTAACCATACATCGATGAAATCATCATTTCAAATAATTCAGGGTTTCGAAATACTGGTGTGTTTATCATTGGCCACTCCGCACCAATAGAGTATTTTATCATGGGCTACTCTGCACCAATAAACCAGCGAATAAAACATACCACGTCAAAAAAAATCAAATACCAACATTGGTCAATGATATGTAGTTGCTTAAATTGGTTAATTGACATGCCAAGGCGACATCCACCCCTCCATGTACACAGTTCCAGCCTACTCAGGGTTTCAGACACTCTGAAATGACAGCCTACTTAGGGTTTCGTCATCCAATGCCGGCATACTCATCGGGTTTCGGCATTGACAACCAGGCTTACTCAGGGTTTCTAGATGCTCTACATCGGCAGTGGCAACACTCAAAGCCATGCAATTACACCAACAAAGCAAAAACATTTCATTACTAAGCTTAGACTTTGGATCCAGGACAAGCTAAACCAGTAACAACCTCAAAACAACATTTTAACTTATCCAAGAAAATATCATGCAAATCCAACATAAAACATAATGACGATCTATCACAACTGCTGATTATCATGGGTCACTCAGGACCAGAACAGTAACTCATGGAACTTCTAGTGATATTTGAAACCAATGAACACAAATCAAAACCTTTTGTATAATTATTTACTCAAGCAAAGTCGTTTGTAAATTCTGCCCAACACAATATAACCCGATAAAACTCTGGTTAAATAGTATCACAAATTTGAAAACAACAGTAACTCATGAACTAAACAAAACCAAGTACTCATGGTACCAAAACAAAAATTAAACTACCAATAGCTCTCCAAACTTGACCTGTGGAACTCATAAATCATACCAATAATTGACGGAAATAATCTCCAAAGGTTTTTAGCATTTTAAAATACCTCTAGCATCCTAATCTAGTTTTTGGCTAAGAGGTTTAAGCCTTACAGTACCAAAAATTGCCTCAAAAAGTCAGTCGCACATTCCCTGGAAAAATTGGAGGGTGTGCTGACCTCGGCTCCTTGGCGTCAGGTAGGCACCAACTCGGTGGACCCAAAAATTGGTATGCGCCAAGCTGCCGCTGAGGGAAAAAGGTTGGCGGCAGCCCAGCGGACACCCCCTATTCTTCTCGGTAAAATTTTAACCCACTGTTAATACCATCTATCCATGACTGGCCTACATTCCAGCCTCCTCAATGATTTTTCTATGCTTCTACTACCCTCAATAGATGATTCAACCCGAATCGAAATTAATCTGAACACGTTTCATATCATGCCTCAAAACTCTTCGAATAATTCAAGTTCGAAACTAACATTCTTCACAAACATGCAGTTTGGCTAATCTCAGAAGTCAAAACCCAAAACACAGATTAAAACGATGCTACTCACCTGATTCGCAACTCCTCTAACTCAGAGATTCCAAATCCTCTTTAGGTCACCAACAACGGCCGATCTGAGAGTCCCGCTCGCTAATGCTCACCTTCAATCTCTGGTTCTCCTGATCTCTCAGTCCGAAACGACTGAGATCAGAAACCTGCTGCCACCAAAATCTTCGACAGAAGAAATCTACCAATGGTTTCCCTCTCGACCACTCCAACTAACAGTTTACATTCACCTTCTTCTTTCTTCTGGATCTGATTGAGCAATAGCTGCAACTCCTCCTTCGACCCTTGCTTTCCTCTATTGTTTCACGAATCTCCCTTCACATTTGATCGGCCAAACCCTAACTCAACCCAACAGGGACCTATTTATAGGTCGATGGTCGTGCTCAAACCACTTAACCTATTAATGATCCCATGTATACTCACCTACACCATTTCTCTACAAGGTCATCCTCTTAACCATTTGATTAAGAACTTGCCACTCCACCCATAGCCTATACTAGCATCTTACCCAAGAAAAACAAATTTGAACATATTATTATTATTCAGCTAAATTTATAACCATCACTTGTTTTAAATTAAATCCCTTCTCATTTAATTTCCAGATTGCCAAAATTGCCCTTGCTTGCTACCATACCAAACCACCAACCCCACTAATGAAACTAAATTAACGGATTTGCCATTTTAATAGTTTCTCCTATATTTTTTTATTTTTTTAAAATACTTCCCTTTTCTCTATTTCTAAGATTTTCCATTAATTAAACTAATTAACAACAAAATCTAATATTTTTAATGTTATTAAAAATTCAGGATTTTACAGGAGTCCCTTAGGACCGAAAGGCAATATTAACTTTACAACAAGCATCTGCAAGCTAATTTTTTTGTTTTCTTCATGTCCATTCAAAATTAAAATTAAAGCATTAAACTGAAATAAAAGCATATGCATAAATTATATCACAAAAAGCCTAACATGGCTCAAAATACATCAAAGTTAGGTCCAAAAATGAAAGCATCCTAGCCAATGTCTAACTAGGTGGGTGATCATAAGAGGAGGACACATCTTGCCTTCTAAGGGCGCGCAGAAGTTTATTCTGCAAACGCCTATCCTCATTTGCGTGCTTGCGCACGCCACTCAGTTGCTGCTGGAGGGCTTCATTGGCCTGTCTACTCTTTCGCTCCGATTCAATGTAGGCTGAATGGACATGGAAGTGTGCCTCCTGCAGTTCGGCCACCCTATCTCTATAGATATCAGGGGGCGGAACTGGAATGTCCTCGGGTATGCCAGTCTGGAGAGGTGGGACGCAGCCATGGCCAAAATCCCTAGCCATTTTCTGCCTATATTCTCGAATATGATGTTTCGAGAATATATCATGCTCGTGCTTGCGCACAGTCTTCCACTCTATCAGTAACTGTTTCCTCAACTCCTTCAAGAGCGGGCCTATTAGATTAGTCGCATCATCCTCAAGGGGGATTCCCTGCGGTTTCCCAAACTGTCTCAAAACTCTTATTGGATAGTACGGTACAGCATGTGTGAGGCCAATTAAGGCCAGGCATCTCCTATCTCTGAAGGCTAAAATGGGGGTATAAGTGAAATGGAAGGTTCCCCACCACCTGCTATCAACATCCTCATCTAGGTGGAGAAAGTAGTTCAGCCACTCCTCTCTAGTAGGTAAGTCTGGATGTATTTCTCTTCGGGCCATGCATGTGATGTTGTCACAGACTAGCCCATATCTCTCACTGATGGGTTCTGCTACCATCAGGTGGTCCTACAGCCAAATATGAAGAAGGGGAGCGTACCCTTGAAACCTTCTGGTTCCATTCTTGGACAAGGTTAAGGCATGATAGAGTTGAGCAAGTATCAGTGGCATGATCCGGTATCCAACCGAGAGTTGATCCACAATTTCCATGAGGGCCAAATTAATGGTGTCTCTTCCAGTTGGAAAAAAAATTTGTGACAGAACCACGAGGGTGAAGGTGTCCAACCAGACACGGGGTCTTTCCTGCTTTTTGTTCCTTATCTTTTCTGCGAGGAATTTCTTGGAGACCCTCGTGAATGATTTGTCACCTCCTAAAGTCTGGAATTCTTCCCTCGAGAGGCCAAAGAAGGTACAAGCTTCATTCTTGTAACTTTCTTTGAGGTTTGGCTTGGCGGGTTCTCCACGATCACGAAACCTGAGGAGTAAGTCTAACTCCTCAATCGTGGGTGTCAACTCTATAGTCCCAAATTGGAATACTGAAAATTGAGGATTCCAGAATAACAAGGATGACTGAATCATGTTCCAATTGATTGGCACATTCAATAGGGACAAGGTTTGCCCCATGTGGTATTGTGCCTCCCACTTAATTTGCTCATCCCCTTGGAGCTGCCGTGTCCAAGATCGGATCCAAGGAGTGTCCCAGGCACACTTCTCTATCCTAGGGAACTTGGTTTTCTCAGAAGATGAAGATGATGCCATGTACTGTACTATCCAATTAGTGTTCCAAGTCATTTTGGATTTCAATGTGAAAGCTCTCTATTAGTGTGATGAATAGTAAAAATCAAAGCAAGTAAAAAAAGAAATGGGACATCACCATATTTCATGCCTCTAAACAAGAAAAGAAACCATGCATGCAAAGTGTGTGATCCTAAGATTGATCCGGACTCAAGATACTTCCTATGGACTCAATAGGTCGAGGCCCATGGCTCTCAGGACTCAATGCATGGATCTGGGGTGGTTCCCCTAATCAAAGTTTAGGTAAGCTCCCTAATTTAGGGTTGAGGTAGCCTGGAATCTAGGGTCTACTCAATTTGATGCAAAAGAAGGCAAGGGTTGCTGCCCTTGATGGACTCTTGGGTTATAGACTTCATTCATCATTCACATTCACATTCACATAGTAGGGTGTATTAGAAAATTAGGTGGGAAAAGGGTACCCAGCCCGAGACAAATGCCTACAAGGGTCTGAGTCAAGTACTAGACCCTCGCATACCACGATAAAAAACCAGTGGCGCTATAGGAATCCAGATACCTGGTGGGATGTTTTACCTTGCTTTCCTTGACAAGTCAAGGGCGCGTGAGGCTAATACCATCCCAAAATTTGTTTATATGATAAAGAAGGGTGGCTGCTAGAGAGATCTAGGTTTTGGTAATCATTCAATCGGATCACCCACGTGGACTCCCTCACGTGTGTCACCCCACACAATTTATATCAAAGCATGTAAAGAAACCATAGTGTGCGTGAGTGCACATGTGTGCATGGGAAGGAATTTTCACTGTCTCATATAGTAAAGTGATGAATTGGTACACAAAACAATGTTCTGGGAGAGTTCCCAGGTAATTGGAGGGGTCACAGTGGTCCCACTTAAAAACCAATTTCCTTAGGCAATTATCCTTTATGACAGAACTCCCCAGAATATGTTTTTGCGTATATTCAACACTTACTAAGTAAGGCGGCAAATCTTCCTTGATCCATTTGTGCAAGTGTGTGCATATGTAAAAAAAGAGTGTGCGTGCATGTGCAAGTGTGTGCACATGTGCAAAGAATAAACCCATTATAATCCAACTAATCAAACCGGGTTAGGTCAGCCCCCAGCGATTCCGGGTTCGATCAAACCAGAGATTTTGGGTTCGGTCCCCAGCGGAGTCGCCAAGCTGTGCGCACCTCGAGCATGCAGTAAAAGCATGTTACATGTATTATGGAGTCGCCACTACCTGAAATGGTGCAGGTAGACACCTTGTTGACTTTTGGTCTGAACTAGTGATTCCGGATAAGTGACCCGATTACAACCCAGGGAAGTCCTTCAACACCCTGGGTTGCCCCACTGAAATGGGTTCCCTTAAATCAGTTGCAAGGTATTTGGGCTAATTTACTATTATTTAAATTTTTTTATCTTTTATCTTTTATATATATTTTTTAATTTTTTTTATGATCACATGTGTACAAATATTGGAGGAATGAAGGTTGCTATACTACATCCTATACAAAATATAATACATATAAACAAATTCAAATCAAATATTCCAAAATGTATCAATGTACTTTCTTACTTAAGAAAATATATATATCTATATTTATTTATTTATCTTTTATTATTTTATTTTGTTATTTTTATTTTTTATTTTTTCTTTCTCATATATATATATATATATATTTATTTATTTATCTTTTATTTTGTTATTATTATTTTTTATTTTATCTTTCTCATATATACAAAGGATTAGAGGAATTAGCATGTTACATTATACATGAAACAAAATAAAAAGGTTTATCAAGATATTCTAGTGAAGCAAAAAAAAAAAATTCAAAATGAGTAAACCTATGGCCAACTAAAAAATTACAATCCTTAGCCACATCATCTAATCTTTTATTTTTCTTTTCATTGTTTTCTTATATTTTTTCCTTTTTTTTATGATAAATTATTTACACAAAGCATGTTAAAAAAAACTCAATTATATTTGACCATTGAAATTTACACTTTGTTTTTCCATTTTTTTTATTCTTATTTCTAAGAATTCGGATAAGAAAAGAAGTGTTATAAGAAATTAATAAAAGTTACAAAAAATCTGGTTAAAAGAATTAATAAATTAAAAAAATTAAATATGTTAGTTAAGCCTATTATCTAAAGAATTAAGAAAAGGAAAAAAAATCTGGTTAGTAAAGTATATTAATTAAGCATATTATCTAAAGAATTAAGAATAAAAAAAATCTGGTTAGTATGTGTTTAGTTTGTGTTTTAATCATACAAGAAAAACAAAACAAATAAAGGCCTAGGGGTTGTTTTTTCTAAAAAAGTTTTAAATAAAGGGTAAAAAATGAAATAGAATAATTTATGTTTAAATCCTCTAACTTTTCAGCATAACAAACTAACCACAAAAGTTCATCAAAATTTCAAAATTCCACCCCCAAAACCATTTGTTCAACAGAAATTTTTTCTTTTCTCTTGACTTTCCCATCTTCCAATTTCTCTCATTTCTTTCAATCTAACTTCCTTGAATTCATTTCTAACTCTAAAAACGCAAAAAAAAAAAAAAAAAAAAAAAAAGGAACAGCCGCTGGTAGTCCAACAGCCACCTACGGCTGTTTCATTTCACAAACCAGGCTCAACTGAAATGGCAGAGCCAATGCCTCTTTAATCTCACATACTCTCTGCTAATTATTCTCCTTTTATCTCCTCTAATTACTCTGTATTTCTCATCATCTCTCAAACAACAAGGAACAAGAACAGCCGCTGGTGACTATCCAACAACCACCTGCGGCTGTTCATCTTCTTTATCAAGCTTAGCCAAAGCGGCTGAGCCAACCCCCTACCAATCCCATGTAACTTCTCTTTTAATTCTTCTTTTATTTCATTCCAGATTCTATGAATTTGTTCTTAACTTTTAATCAAAACAATAAGAAATCCAAGAACAACTGCTGGTGGCTGTCCAATAGCCACCTGCGGCTGTTGTTTGTTTTATCATGCTCAGTCGAAATCCTCCTTTGAATTCAACATTTCGGCTACTCTTTCTTTTATTTAAACACTTTAACTTGAGCAACATAAGAATAAGTAAATGGTAAATGAATTCAACGATGGCCGAACACCTCCTCTGTTTTAAAAAATTTAACAGGTTCGGCCATGCATCAAATGATCATGTTTTACAAAAAGAAAAAAAAATCAATAGCCATGGTTACCATTCCATTCATTAAAAATTCAACACAAAAAAAAACTCAGAGATTCTAACCAAGAACCACTGTTATGTCTTGGCCATAATAGTGATTCAAATTTAGAACCTAGGACACAAGCATGCTTCGGTCATAAAAGGAAGAAAAAAAAAGTGATTATCATATCATTTTTTTTATCTATTGGATAATTAAACAACACTAAAAAAAAAATCCAGCCATAACATTGATATATCATTTTTTTATGTGACAATTGAACAACACTAAGAAAGAGAAATAAATAAATAATTCGGCCATAACATAACAGTGACATGTTTTATATGATTTTCATTTGACAATCTAACAACATAAAAAATACTTGATTAAAAATAAACAAACAAAAATAGAGAAAAAGAACCTGGTATAGGATTGATTTCTCGGAAGCTAATGAGCTCAACTCCAGATGTTCCCTCTTTCCTCTTGCACAACCTTCTTCCTCCTTTTTCTCACTTCCCTCTTTGCTTTTTTTTAAGAACTCTCTTCTTTTGATCCTCCTCCTTTTTGCTTCCAACTTCAAGCCTTTTTATAGAGGATTCCCATCCCTTCAACTTCTTAACCCCTAACCTTTCCTCTTCCTCTCCTAAACCTCTCATTTCCTTAACTTTTCCTCTTCCTCTCTTAAACAACTAACCCCCTAACTCCTCTTCTTCCTCTCTTAAACCCTTAACTCTTCCTCTTCCTCTCTTAAACACCCTAATTCATTTAGGTTTGGTCAAAGTCTATTTTGTCCCACATTTTTATTAGGCTTATATTTTTTTTAAGTTTTGTCTCAATATCTCAAGAGAATATGAGTTGGACCAATTTGTCCAACTCATTTCTCTTTGTTTATTTTTATTATTATTTTTTTATTTTCTTTTAATCTTAAACTTTTATTAACTTTGTTATTAAATTTTTTATTTATTTGCATAACAAACCCCATTAGGAAACTTATTTACTAAAACAACCCCACAAAATTTTAATTTAGAATTGGTTACATGGCAGCCACCATGGCGTACACGTGGCTGCCATGTGGCATCCAATTTCGGTTTTGTAAAAATCCCCAAACTATCCTTTATTTCTTTTATTCATAACTTAGCCGTTTGAGATCCGATTTGAGCATGGTTTGGTGCATCGGAATCGGCTCAGAATTCTCTTTATTATGGGCTTGTTATTTCAAAAAGATGGGTCCATTATAAAAACCTCAATTTATGTACCCACATATATGCTGGTTTAAGATATGCTTCTTGGACAATTTTATGGTGCAAAAATGGGGTGTTGACACTTATGTATTCAATGATATAGGACAATGAAGGTATGATTTGGGCTAGTTTATTAATCCATGTTTAGCCCCTTTAATCACGGGTTAGAACCCCAGAAAGACAAGCTTGATTAGTTGATTAGCATTGCTGTTGTAGTTTCTTTGATAATTATTAGAACCATGAGAAAGCTTGTATTGAGTATATGTCAAACAAAGATATAAGTTTGAATGATGTGGCATGGATCTAGTTCTCATGAGCTTTTAATAGTCTCTAAACATCAAAGAAATATTTGTAGGTATATTCATAAGTTTGTATACCTTTTGAACTTTATTTATTTTCATCACCAATTCTCTATTTTTTTTTCTCAAATTTGAAGGTAAAAAAATGATGGATATAGAGAAAGGTAGTATATATGTCAACGGGAGATGTTTTTGTAGATGAATAAATCATATGTAATACGGAGGATGACGTTTGTGATGCAACAAAATTTGATGAAGTAGATAGTGTATCATTTTTTGGGAAAATATTTTAATCAGAGAGTATTTCTGAGAAGTTCTACAATGACTATGCTAAGTGAGTTGGATTTAGCACCAAAAAAAAAATCAATTTCACAAAATATTTGGGGTTGTGACTGATAGGATATTTTGTTGTTCCCGTGAAGGGAGGAGAGGTTTTGATAAACAGGATGAGAAAGTTAGAAAACATCGTCCAGAAACAAGGACTGAATGTAATGCATAGATGCGTATTGCTTGGAAGGATGGCAAGTATAAGGTGACAAATTTTGAAGAAAATCATAGTCATGAGTTGGTTCCAATAAACATGATACATTTGTTTCGGAGATAAGTTACGATTTCTCTACATAACTTGGATTCGGGGCATTACAGAAACCAATTTAGGATCACATGACAAAGAAGCAGAGACTCATTAGTTGCCCCTCCAAATCCACATCAATAATTACATGCAATATAAGTATATATTACAATAGAGCTCACTAGAGTATGTAAACACTTCAACACCATACAACTGCTGATATAAGCACATCTGAACTTCTGAAACTTCAAATAAGTGACAATAAGATTCAAGCAGCGGGATTTAACTGTTGTTGAGTGATTCCCTAGAGTAACGGAATGGGTGTGAGACAGTCTCGAAATGATGAAATGGGAAGGCAGTTTTGATAAGGCAGTTGTGTAAGTGGTACACAGAATGATTCCTGAGTTAAATTTTCAGATATAACAAAAATGTTCGGTAATAGAGATAAAAGGAAAAATAATAGAGGAAATTTGTTAAACAGATAAAAGGTATAAGTAAATCCATGTTTATAAGATCAAATTGACAACAAAGCATGCTAACGAAAAACTCGTCGGTAGGTGTTTACTTGTAGGACTCGTTGGCGACAGGGATGATCTACCCGAACTTAATAGCGGCAAAGGAAAACCCCAATTGTCCACAGTGATGGTTAAGGATGACGGCGGTAGTGGACGGCGACGGTGAAGGTAGACTTCGTTTCTCACAGCGAGATGAGAGGAACGGCGGCACTTTTCCTACAGTGAAGCTCGAAGGTGACAATGAAGGTCGACTTTGTTTCTCACGGGGAGATGAGAGGAACAGTGGCAAGAAATCTACACTGAAGCTCGACGGCGAAGTTCACGGCGAGAGGAGAGAAACGGCAAGAAACCTAGATTAAGCAAAGAAGAGGGCACGGAGGGTTTGCGCGAACTGGGGATTTTATACCCTTTAGCGGCGGTAACTAATTACCGCCGCTAATCATAACTTTTTGTGATGATAACTTTCACCGCAATATTAACGGCAGTAGATTACCGCCGTTAACAAAGGCAAACCGTTCGATATGCAAAAGAAATTTACTGGCGGTACGACTGCCGCTAAAAAAACGCGCCAAAAACTTGCGCCAAATTAGGTGTTTAGTAGGTGTATTTTTAGCGGTGGTAAATTTTACCGCCGCTAAATGCCTCCTTCAAGGGCAGCAATCCCTGTACCGTTGTTTAAGTGTATAAAATAGGTATTAGTGGCGGTAATTGTCTACCGCCGCTAAAAGTCCGCCGCCAAAGCCGCGCATTTTTGTAGTGTGAGAACAAATCCGTGAGGGCCCATTGGGCCTAGAACAGATAATATCTTGTTGGGTTTGGGTCTGGGACGTTACAAATGGTATCAAAGCTTGCCCCGACCGGGAAAGTGTGGGGGTTTGGCCCAACACGAGGACACGTTGTCCCATAGAGGGGAGTATGTGACATCCTAGTTGTCTGAGTGGGTGGGTGAATGGGTAATCTCACTTGGCAAGCTACCAAACGATGATGTGCATATGATTGGAATCCTACAATGCTCGAAGATACTATAAGTAGTCTTATGATTCCTTACAAAGCAAGAGGCCTTTTAAGGCATAACACAGGTGTAACGCTCCGAACCCGGGTCACTGCGAAACAAGCACCCAACCCGAATCCAAAGTGCTATTGGGCCCAAAGCAACTAATTACCAGACATTTAAATTTAAATCATTTACCAATTAATAATAGAGTGCAGAAGTTTAACATCAATAAAGTTAATAAGTGTGGATAAATGCGTCATCCAAACCATCACATCAAAAATAAATCGTGAGTATGGTAAAAATGGTTTCTATCACTCTCACTCTCATAGTCTCCCAAATCATAGAATAACAAATAAAAGGATCATATGTATCAACCTCCAAACGATGTCTAATCAGGATAAAAATAATCCTTTGGGTGAAAATCAGCAATCTCTCCTTGAGAATCAACCCCTAAGTCGCCCTCACGTAGATCAGCTGGAAAACAAAACAAAACAAAGCAAAACACGGATGAGATACGAATATCCAAGTATGTAACACTATGTATGAATAAACAGTTTATATATATACAGAAAATAACATGCTTCATGCTCAATAAGACAAATGAGTAATCACGATGCAATCTCAACATTAAATCAATACCCAATATAAAACAATTCACCAAGTAAGTACTATCGCTGAATTGAGGATATTGTCAGCCATCATAATCACGGCAACTATCCCATTAATGTAATACTCAACATATAAGTCAAATCAACCATTGTATATGAAATGCCAACCATATATCCCAAAGTGCACAACGAATACTCGAAACTCAACCTGTGAGACACGGGAAAAATCACCGGGATGATTTCCCCTCCGTCAGCACACGGGCTCAACGCAAAAAAGTGGGAGAGTCGCCACCATTCAGATTTTGGGTGTGAATGGACACCAAAAGATTCAATCAATAAGCAAAAATAGCTAAAAGACAAATTCTAGGGTAAAAATAACCCTACTTGAAAATCAAATCCAGAGATGGGTAAGGGGATTAGATTATGAACGGGGGAAGGTGTTAGACACCCCCATTCACCCACACAAGGTGGTTGCCAAGTGTTTGTTCATGCAAAAAAGTAAGAAAGCTTGCTAAAAATCATTAAGAACCTTGAAAAAGGACAAATGTATGATATCTTCACATGAAGATCCAAATGGATTTCAGATCCTCTCTTATGTCAATATCATTTCTGGAATATCACCAAAAGATGGAAATCAAAACAAAAGTTGCACAAAACTAAGTTGAGTTAAATCCGGAAAATTCGGTGAAAAGTAATGCCATTTGTCTTGAAATGATTCAAAATCAATTTTAAATTGAATCAAACCAAATCCATTTGAAAGATCATGGTAAATAAAAGACTCATGCAAAATTTCAAGTAAATCCGGTTGAAATCCCCGGAGTTATGCTCCTTTAAAGTTGCTGCTGGGGAAAATCAAAAGTAATAAGCATGCAAGTTTGGAAAATCACCTAGAAAAATCCATTCCATAAAAATCCACGAAATTTGGTGTGATTGAAGTCTGTATGGCCATATTTCGAACAAAACTAGCCTCATACAAAAATTCATTCAGATGTACCTTGGGTGGTCTCCCGAACAGGCCTCGAAGATCACAGATTTACCCAGAAAAGTACTGATGAGCAGTTCTGAGTAAATCTGTTACCAATAATACAAATGGAGTCAAAAAATTATGAAACCAACTGGATTTGAAAATAGACTCATAAAGGAGTGCCCAGAAACAAAAATCACTCGGATCGGATTTAAAACGAACACATGGCGCTCCGTCGAAGTGACAAGTTCCATATTTAAACCTGAACTGTCCAATCAACTTCGACAGAGAGGTGTCAAAACTCCGCTTGATAGAAATTAATGAAATTTGGTAGACATATACTAGACAGCCTCACCTTTCCCATGATTTTGGAATCACTCCAAAATTCATCCGGATGATGAAGTTATGAGTGTCCAAAGTAGGGGTACAGTTGCTGTCAAGTTAAGCCTTTTTTGAACAAAACCAACTCAAAATGGTGATAAAGTATGTGTGATTCGTGCAAGATGAATCCAAATCTTTTAAAAACCTTTTAAAAACATTCCAGAATTGATTGAGGCCATTTATTTCAGATTTATCACAATAAATGTAATAAACCCAAAATATGAGCCAATCCCGCCAAAACGGGTGCAATGTATGTGTAAGTGTAAAAATCATTCAAGAACAATATAACAACATAGCATGCACTCATATTCATCAAAATAAGGTTCTAAAAGTAACCTAGGGTTCCGTTCCATTATCGTTTCCCTTAGTTCTCTCTCCCCGTTAAACACGGTTCTTCAAGATAATCTTGGGGTACTTTGAATATGAAACGGGCTTCAAAGATTCAAAAGGCTTTATTCTAAATAGGTTCTAGTACTAGGGTCAATCCCCAGTCTCGTTTCTCCTAGATCCCGCCTTCAAGTTTTACGGCTAGGGGGAGTCTTGAGATACTTTGAGTCGGGGAAGGATTTTCATACACACAAAAAGGCCTTATTCTACAGAAAGGTAGAAGAAGAGATCTAGATCTAGAAATGTAAAATAGAAAATAAAAGATAAGTTTGAGGCTTACCTGAGTTCTGGAAGCAATTCCGCAGTGGTTTCCCTCTTCACTCGGAGCTCTTCTTGGCAGAGATTCTTGGCAAGAATTATTGGCAAGAGAGTTAATGGCCTTTTGCTTAAGGAGGAGCCTCCTATTTATAGGCAAAGGCTAGGGTTAGGGTTGGTGAGATGGTAGACACAAATAAGGTCTATAGCCCACCAACCTTAACCCTAAGGCTATTTCTGAGATTTCCACTCATTTAATGAGGGATATGATGGTAAAAGGTGAAAGCTTTCGGAAAACCCTAATTTTGAGCAAAACTAGTGTATCCGGTATGTCAGGTCGGATACACTAGCGCCTATGTGTATCCGGTATATGTTGCCGGATACATTAAGGGCTACTTGTATCCGGCATGTTCCATCGGATACAAATAGATGCACTTGTATCCGACCTGAGTTGTCGGATACAAGGAAAAAACTCATTTTCTCAAATTTTGTGCTGGTTTCCAAGGAGATAGTGATTTTTACTGATTATTGATCATTTTTACTGTGCAATTTGGGGTGTCTACACAACCATCACTGATTATTGTAGGACTCATGAAGAAAAGTAAGCCTTTGAAAAGACACTCATCGTTCACTACGCCACCATGCGACTTATGAGCGAAGCTAGTAATCACAACCCTCATACCAGCAACTGGAATCTAAAATATGGGGCCTAGACATAGACTTATTGTGCACGAAGCTTACGTACCAATAACGGTATTTGAAATACGGAGTTCGGAATGTACTACCCAAGCATGCAGCTACTGTGTAAGCACCTTATTTTTGCACCCCTGGAAATGCTAAAAATGGAAACCCTGGCAGAAAGTCAAACCCCGAGGGGACAAAAAGTTGACTTTTTGATCAAGGGAAAATTGGCCACCTCGCTTTATGCCATTGGATAGAGAATCTTGACACGGTTCCAACGCAATTGAGTTTGCAAGAATCGGAGTCCGGATGAGGGTTCTGCGGGCGGTCAAACTTGGGCGGAGCCAAAAGTTGACTTTCTGCTAAAATCTGATCCAGATACCTTGCTCTATGTCACTGGATAGAGAATCTCGACACGATTCCAATGCAATTGAGTTTGCAGGAATCGGGGTCCGGATGAAAGTTCTGCGAGCGGTCAAACTTGAGCAGAGCTAAAAGTTGACTTTCTGCTAAAATCCGATCCGGAGGCCTACCCCTAGGTCATGGGATAGAGGGCTCCGGTACGATTCTAACGCAATTGAGTTTGCCCAGATCGGAGCCCGGATGAAGAAAATATGAGCTGACGAAGTTTCCAGCAAAACCGACGAACTGCGCACGTGGCAAAAGATGCACACGTGGCAAGTTGCCAGGAAAATATCTCGGGGATCAAATCCGTAAATATCCAAATTTACGAAATATCCCAGGGACTAAATCTGTAAAAATCCCGGAATATCGGATTAAACCAAAAATAACCAGGGACTAAATCCGAAAAATTCGGATTTTCCGAACAAATGAGCGGCCGCATTAATTGATTTTTAATCATTTGGTCGCTCGCGTGAAAGTGGCAAGCGGTATGCGCTCAGCTTGAGCTGGGTGCCAAACTCGGCGGATACCCTCTGTCTTCGTCTATAAAAGCCGCGTGAGGATTCAGTGTAAAGGGTTGGGCATTTTCTGGTTTTGGGACTTTTGGGGTTCGGTTTTTCTTGGTTGGGCATTTTTAAGGTTGGGCAGTTTCTGGGGTTAGGCATTCAAAGGTGGTCTTGGTTACCATCTTCCCCAAAGAAAAAAAACCAGACACTTGGCCTCTCCCTTCCTCTCCTTCCTCGACGAACCCAAAGGAGGTCGTGCTCTTGGTGTGAGAAGGAGGCTCCGGCAACTGATCGTGCGCTCCCTGGAAGCCTCACGCACACCCTGCAAAAGATTGAAACCCAGGTAATGTTCCCGACAACATCTTGTCCAAAATAAATAAGTTCATTGAGATATTTTATTAGCATTTTGTTCTTCACTGATATTACCTGTTTGATTCAAAGGGGGAGCATGTTCCCCATGATTTCTCCATCCCTTCTATCCCGATAAATCCCCCCTGTTCCCTTCTTCATTTATTCATGTTCTGTTAGGGTTTTGCTTTCGGTTTTGTAGGTTTGCAGAGAGATTTGAGTGATGAGTTGTGAGGATATGTTAGGTTAGATTAACTTTGAGCTGTGTTCGAGGGTCTTCTGGGGTTCTAAGGATCCCCATGGAGGGCTTACAGACCCTAAAAAAACCAGTTAAAAATGGAGTTGAAGCAAAAAACCAGAATATCGGGTTCCGTAGGGGTATGCGCCGAGCTCCGCGAGCTCAGCGCACCCAAAAAGGGTGAGCGGATCGTTTTTTTAGCATCCGCCGAGCTCGCGCCCACTTCTTAATTTTGGATGCGCTCAGCTCACGCTCACCTAATTTTGGATGCGCTCAGCTCGCGTTCACTTAAATTTGGTGTAAGCACATTATTTTTGCACCCCTGGAAGTGCTGAAAATGAAAACCCTGGCAGAAAGTCAAACCCCGAGGGGACAAAAAGTTGACTTTTTGATCAGGTGATAGTTGGCCACCTTGCTTTATCTCAGTAGATAGAGAATCCCGACACGGTTCCAACGCAATTGAGTTTGCTGGAATCGGAGTCCGGATGAAGGTTCTGCGGGCGGTCAAACTTGAGGGGGAGCCAAAAGTTGACTTTCTGGTAAACCCCGAATTTGCTGCTAAACTCTAGCTCAGTGGATAGAGGATGTCGACCCGGTTCCAACGCAACTGAGTTTGCCAGAATCGGAGCTCAAATGAGAGAGTTATGGGCAATCCTTGGTCAAAAATAAACTGTCCACGTGGCAAACTGCGCCACGTGGACGTCCCCTTGCTTAACCCTTAAGTAAACAAAAATATTAACAAAAAGAGTATTTCTTAACCCCTAAGTAAAAAATATTAACAAAAAAGTCTTTCTTAACCATTAAGCAAAAGTAATAAGTCACAAATAAGAAATAACAATAAAAAAGTCACTTTTGATAAAATATTTAAAAATTGGTCTTTCTTAACCCTTAAGCAATCTCTTCTATAAAAGGGGAGGGGGTGGGATGCATTGAGGGTTGAGCACACTTTGGTGGAGCACACTTTGTCTCCCACCATTTTTCTTCTCCAAGAGCTCCAACCTCTCTCCCATCTTTCCCAAGCACCCAAAACCTCCTCTCAAGCCTTCTAAACCTTTCCCACTCTCTTCTTCTCCCATTTTTGCTCAAGGAGGAGGCCTAGGAGATTTTTTGGAGTGAAGGAGGTGCTGCATAAGGGCTGCTCCAGCAGCCACTCGTACTCCGAGGAGGCTTCACACCCATCCCACAAAGGTTTGAAACCCAAGGTGAGCTTCCTTGGGTCATGTTCTTTAACATATGTGAATATTAACTCATTTGAAGCATTATTTCATGCTATGTGTTGCTGTTTTCATTTTCTTATGGTTTCTTCTCATTTAAAAAGAGGGTGTTCCTCTTCTCTTGCATCTGTGGTATCCCTTCCTTCATAAATCCCCTCTTTCCTTTCTTTAAAAGAGCTTCCTTCCCTAGTTAGATGGTGAGGCATATGGTTACATTATAGGGCATGCATGATATATGTTTGTTTCTTCTCATTCATGCATGGCATAATCACTATTGTTCAAACATGCATGAGGATCCCCATCGTGTAGCTCCATTCTGAAGCCATGTGTTGCTACTTTAGGATTGCCTGAGTGTCATGTAGTGGCTGTTTTCTTTATGAGTTCCTTTTACTAGGATTGGGTGCCATTTTAATTGCTGTTTTTTGAATCATATGAAGTCCCGGCCATCTCATGCATGCACCCCACGAATGTGGTTGTGTACAAGAGCACACACATCAGGAGGCAACCTCCAATGCCTCTTCCTTCCCTTTTTCGTGTTGAAAAAGTCCCTAAAAGTGACCAAATTGGGGCATTCCCTCTCACCTGAACCAATGTGGGCTCACATAGGAGCCCACACAATCCCTGGAACACCCTAGACGACCCAAAAACCCAACCCCAATGCAAGAATCCAAAAAATTAGCTTCTGTAGGTTGATCCAACAACTCAGGTCGAATCAACAAAGACCTACGCGTAACCGGCAGCAGATGCCGGATACATTGAGCCTTGTGTGTAACCGGCATCTCAGGCCGGTTACACTACCAGAATACCATTTTTGCTATTTTGCGATATTGTGCTGTTATTTTGGTTTGTTTGATCAATCCGGGCGAACCAGTAAGGTTTCTGGGTCACCCGGAAACCCGAGGTGGGCCTTGGACCGACCCGGTCCAATTTGATTCCAGTGGGCCTTCCAACAGGGCCCACTAAGCCCGACAAACTTATTTTTGTTAAATCAAGATAATCAAATTGATTGAGTGGGCCAAACCCATTGAGGCCCACCAAAGCCCACTCGGGCAGGACGCATGTCTAATTCTAGGCTTGGTTTGGCCGAGACTATGGGTAGGGCCGATCGGGCCCGCTAAAACCCATTAAACCCAACCAAGGTTAGGGTTTCCAAACCTTAACTCAGGAAACCTTGGGCTTTCAAGCCCAAGCCCAGGTAAAGGGCCCCAAGCCCAAAGCCTGGCCCATTTTGGCTCAGTTAATCAAGATAATCTTAAAATCACTTGGCAACCAACTGTGTGGCCCACTCAAGGGCCCACAAAGCAATCCCGGCCCACTTGTGCATGGAAATCACTTAAACCTTTCAATTTGAACCGTTAAATAAAATCAATTCACTTGAACCAAAGCCCAAAGGGCCTCTCAGGGTAGACTGAGGCCCACCAGGGGACACGTGGGCTTAACCAAGCCCACCAAGGGATCCGCCGGCCTTCCAATGGGGCCTGCCTGATCAGACTCAGATCACTCTAAGCTAAGAAGATAAAATCAAGTAAAGGGACCCACACCACTTTGGCGGTCCCGCCAGACTTAACCAAAACTGTGCATGTTGGAATAGGAATCGGGTGAAACCAACTGAGTTGACTTAAAACCAGGAAACCATGGGACCCGTCATCCGACGGGGGTTGGCTGGGGTGTCTACGGACTTCCCCAGACTGCAACAGAGAACTTGCTTAGAATCTCAAGCCGCAGACCAAGCTTAAATAGAAAAACTTAGGCACCCAGGTGTCTGCCTGCACCCCATCAGGCAGTGGCGACTCCAAACAATCCCGAGGCACGCATCATTCTGCATGCGCCTCGTCGTGCGACTGAAATCAGGTGCGCACATTTGGATGCGCTCAGCTCGCGCTCACTTAAATTTGGATGCGCTCAGCTCGCGCCCACTTGATTTTTGGGTGCGCTGAGCTCGCGCCCACTTGATTTTCGGGTGCGCTCACTTCCCCCGCGGATCATTTTTTTTTGGTTTTTCGGTCCGCCCACCTCGCTGACCTTGCGCCTAGTGCCTGAGGTCGGCGCATACCCCTAAAAAAGGCCGAATTGTCATATTTTTTAAAAATCCCAAAAATGCCCTTTACCGTACCGCAGGGGGCTTCGCCCCCTGCACCCCCAACCCTATTGTTCGCCGCGCATCCAACTCATTCCTTGGTACGGGGGAGGTATCCCGCCCCGTGGGCTCCACTTCACTCCACCCACAAGGGCCCTGGGTACCTCCCCTTGGACCCAATATAATGAACCAGTTTTTCCCTGACAAAGTGTCAGTCTTATATATTTTTTGTGATTATTGCTGGATGTGAGTGCCATTTCTGAACCAAACCGAATAAACCAACAGGGTTTCCGGGTCACCTGGAAACCCAACATGGGACTTGGACCCTCGATCCAACTTGATTTCCAGTGGGCCTTCCAATGGGGCCCACCCCGCCCAATAAACATGTATGCATGCAACTTAATCAAGATAAGCAAAATTAACCAATTAAACTGGGCGGGCCAAACCTAAGGCGGTCCACCCAAACCGGACTTGTGAAATTGATGCATGAAATGCGTGGTTTGGCCGAGACCAAGGGCAAGGGCCTACCGGGCCCGCCAAAGCCCACCAACCGAACCAAGGAAGGGTGCAAACCCTAACTTCTGGTAACTTGGGCTTACAAGCCCAGATTTGAACTACGGGCCCCAAGCCCAGTGTCCAACTCACTTTGGCAAATTAAAAAGATAAATCCACTAAAATTACTTGGCTACCATGTGGGCCCACCTAAGGGGCCCACAAACCAAACCGGCCCGCTTTGCATATAAATCACTTAATAATCCAACTTGAACTCCAAAATAAAATCAACTCATTGAACTAAAATCCTAAGGGCCTCTCAGGCTTAGACTGAGGCCTACAAGGGTATATGGGCTTGACCAAAGCCCACCAAGGACACTGTGGGCCTTCCAACAGGGCCCACCCAACCAGACCCAGATCACCTAATTAATCAAGATAAAAGCAATTAAAGGGACCCACACCACTCAGGTGGTCCCGCCAGACTTAACCAAACTACATATTGGATTAGGAATCGGGTGAGACCAAAGTGAGCTGACTCAAACCAGGATAAACCTAAGGGACCTGTCACCCGACGGGGTGGACCGGGGTGTCTACGGACTTCCCCGGCCCACAACCGAGACCCTACTTAGAATCTCAAAGCCGCAGACCAAAAGCCCTAATAGACAAGGTTAGGCACCCAGGTGTCCGCCTGTACCCCATCAGGCGGTGGCGACTCCGAATTTCCCGTGCCGCGTTTCCAACGCGCGCACACACTGAAATCTGAACATGGGGATGGTCGCTAATCAACACATACAGGGCACCTCACCAGCAACTGGTATCTGAAATGAGACCCTATTGTACATGAAGACCCTCCAATGCAAACTAACTTGTAAAGGAAGCGTGAATGCAAACTCATAAAAACCAACCAAAGAAAAACCTCTTCACTCTCTAACTTAACCCTATGGATCCATTTGCAGCTATGCCAACTAGACACCAATAGCTATTATTCACTTATTATCAATGCAAAATCATAAATAGTGCCTAGTGGCATATAGGGTTTTCCAAAGCTTATACACTATCCAAGAAGTAACTCAACATACTCAAATTTGGTGTGAAGTTTTTCTAACAAATTCCAATAATCAAAACACTTTAAAAATATACTTATACGGAGTAAGATTCATCCCACTTGACTTAAATCAGTTTTGAAATAGCCAAAGTCCATGTATACCCAAAGTAAGACATATTTTAGCAAAACGTACCCAAAACACTTATTAAATTATTTTTAATCAAATGATCAGTGGAAACAGTTTGTAAACACTTAATATTTGTTGGTACAAAGGTTAATATCTTTAGAAATCATTTTATTATATAATTTTTCTCAAAATTCAGAAATTCAGAACTCTGTATCAATCGCTCGACCCATGCGCTCCAGCAAAGTGGTTGGGCGGTCTCAATATTAACATTTGATTAGAAAATGTCACAGGCGCTCAACATGAGTGCTCAAGCGATAATGTTGGGCGACTTAATATATAGGAAGAATTGAATTGGTGCTCAACCCCCATTGCTTAAGCGATGTATTGGGTGATTAATAAAGTAAGATTTACAGGCGAGATGCTTAATAGGATCGGTCAAGCGATCGTGTCGAGCGCTTGTCAAACAGCTGCTAATTTTGAAACTCGAAACATGTGTTCTATGCAATAAACTATATTATGTACTTTATAATTATCTCTAATGACATCCAAAATCATATATATAACATTCCAAAACATGTTATTCGATCAAAACCTCAATAAACAACATTTAACGACACATTGATGCGCTACCTACCTCTTGATCGATCAAGGAATGCTGTCTCTCCTTTTCCTCTTATGTTTCCTTTGCTTTGGATCTGATCTCTCTACTTTCAGCAAAACAGAGCTCGTTCTAGCTTATAGGAACTCTCCAGCCAGCAACTCTCCTCCGCACAGTGTTCTCCCTCTTCAGCCGACAGAGACAAACAATATATACGATCCAAGCGTATGCTACATTAAGAGAAACCCTATTTTATTATGGGTTATTCCATGTATCTCATCTCTATTAGCTACAGTACAACTAACCAATAAGACTTAAAATAACTCTGGAGACTATACTCACCCCAATATCTCATGATCCAATGGTTGGATCTACTTCATACATCGGATCTCCTCCACCCATGTGATTACCTATATAAATTCTTCTCAGATTTTAGTAAGGATCACATTTAATTATTCAGATATTTTTTTAATTAAAAATTCTGAAAATTTTGGGGTTTTACAACGGGACTAAATTCCCTTGGAACCCTCAAGTTAAGCTTGCTCGGGTGGGGGCAGTGCTAGGATGGGTGACCACTAGGAAGTTCTCTCATGTAGTTAGATTACAAAAGTCAGGGATTGGCAGGCAGAGTTTAGTTTGTTTAGTGATGGGATGATTCTAGCACAGGTACACCTGAGCTAGACTTGATACAATGTATACGGGAGAGTCAAGTGAATGATTTTGAGTTGGCTAAAACCAGAGAATTGATACTAGCTGGTGCAGATAAGGTTAAAGATTTTGAGGACAGAGATGGCATTGTGAGGTTCAGAGGTAGGATATGTATTCCTAATGATGAAGAAATTAAAAGAATAATATTGGAAGAGGGCCACAAATCTAAATATACAGTTCATCCAGGAAGCACCAAAATGTACAGGAATCTGAAGGCAGTCTACTGGTGGTCTGGGATGAAAAGGGAGATAGCAGAGTTTTTCTCTCGGTGCTTAGTGTGTCAGCAGGTTAAGGCTGAGCACAAGAGGACAGCGGGGTTACTGCAACCACTTCCCATTCCAGAGTGGAAGTGAGAGCACATCACCATGGATTTTGTTTCAAGGTTGCTAGTCACAGTGAAGGAACATGATGCCATTTGGATGATAGTAGATAGATTGACAAAGTCTGCACACTTTTTGCCTATTCGAATGTCCCAATCTTTGATTTCTTTGGTAGAGCTCTACGTCAAGGAGATAGTGAGATTGCATGGGGTGCCAGTATCCATAGTATCTGTAAAACCTTGAATTTTTGAATACAATAATATAATAAATAAATCTAAATATTGGATAATAAGTTAGATAAACCTAAAAAAATTAATAAATAAAGAATTAATCTAAGTATTGGAGGATTAGCATTAAGTTCCAAGTATGTATATATTAGTAATTAAATAAATGATAGTAATTATGAGTTATTGGGAATTGGAATAGTAATTTAAATTAATTGGAAGATTAATTATGGATTTGACTTTAATTAATAGTAATAGGAAATGTGAAGAATTAATTTAGAATAATTGGGAAAGTACGTTAAATATGAAGTTTGGGAAATATAGGTATTAATCCAAGTGTGTATTATAGCCAAGAATACTATAGATAATAAATTTAGAAATTTTAGAAGAAATCCAATGGTAGATATGAAATTATCAAGAGAAGGGTATTTTGGTCAATCCCTACTAATTATTGGTAAATAATTAAATAGATTAATTAAATTATTATTACACTTGAGAAATTACATTAGACCTAAGTTGGATTTAAATTGCTTATTAATAATGATATTTATAGTTTAATAAGTGGAAAAGGGCATATTGGTAATTATAGTTGATTACGAGCCTTAAGTTGAGGAAAAGAGGGGTTTTGGGGAATTTTTGAAATATTTAAAAATAAGGGAAATAACTAGCACGAAAATTAATAAAAATAGAATTTTCTCTTATTTAGAATTAAGAGAAAAGAATTAGAAGGAGGAGTTGTGAAAGATTAGGCATCCTAGTGGGGTTAGTTAGAAAATTTCCAAACCCTATTAGGACTTCTATTTTGGGTGAGCCTATAAAAGGGAGGCTTTAAGGAGGAGTTAGGATTTCTTCTAATCAAATCATATAGAGGAAAAGGAGGAGAAAGGAGGGCTCTCACTTTTGGGGAATGTAGAGAGAGAAGGAGGAGAAAGGAGGGCTCTCACGTTCGGGGTTTTGTTCACAACTAGTGGAGCTTCAATCTGAACGGTGGAGATGGGGTTTTGAGGTCTCTAGAGGGGTGCGATAATAGCAGATTTCGGCTGTACCTTGAAGAGAAGGATTTTTGCGTTTTTAGGCAAGTAGTAACACCTCGTTTTGTTTTATCATTGCATGATTTTAGGTTTAATCATTTGAGTTTGATATGAAATTAATATATGATGATTTAAGATACCAAACTATATGCATGTCGGAAATGCCGCACGGAAGCATGCGTGCCTCCTGAAAGGGTAAAACGGGAAGGTTGGAGTCGCTACTGCCTGATGGGGTGCAGGCAAACACCTGGGTGCCCAAGCTTGTCTAATTTGGTCTGCGGCTTAAGATTCTAAGCAAGGTATCAGTTACGGTCCGGGGAAGTCTGTCGACACCCCGGTCCACCCCGTCGGGTGACGGGTCCCGGGGGTCTTTTTGGTTACAAGTCAACTCAATTCAATTCTAAACTCGCATAATTCCTAAGCCAGCATGCCTACTTGGTTAAGTTTGGTGGGACCACCTGAGTGGTGTGGGTCCCTTTATTTGATTTTATCTTCGTTTTATTAAGTGATCTTGGTCTGCTTGTGTGGGCCCACAGTGGTGCAGGGGGATGGGGGAGATCCCATTTTTGCCTCTTTTGGGTTTTTAGGATTCAAGAGAGGAAGGTGAGGGGGCTTAAGGTTTTGCCTCTCCTACTTGAGCTACATGTAACAGCTAAACAGGGACTATGAAGTCCCTGTTTTGGTCTCTCCATTCACGAATCAGCAAGCACAAATTTGATAAGAAATCCAACCAATATTCAACATAAAGCATGCTCCGATCTATGATACTAACATATACATTCCTATACCACATGCATGTGAACCAGAAATACATACACTCAAGCTCATGCCAAAGAAAGATAATGAAGCGATTAAAGAGACCTAGCATGCTCCTAGAGTGGGGAGTGTGTGTATGTATACATTCAAAGGGGACTAGGACAAGGAACATGCTTCACAACCTTAAAAGACCATGCTGCGAATGAGCAAAACACAGCAACCAAGGCCAGGGGATTGGTCATGCTTGAGGTTGGAAACCATTGGGATTAAGGAGGGGAAGAGCCATCCCTCATTCGGGATGCCAACTTGCTGAACTTGGGGGAGTTTTGATGAGGCAAAACAGCACTACAAGGTCCCCGAAACAGCAAGCTAAGGGGGCATAACAGTAGCTAGGTGGGGAGCATACTAGCATACAACTACAGTAAATAACAAGAGGCAAAAAGGGGACATGTTCATACGCACAAGCATGCACATTTCACACTCACAAAACGTGCTAAAAGAGCGCCTTATAGGGTGGAAAAGTAAATCATTAAGAAGAGAAGAGAAGGGGGGTTACATAGGGATACAAGAGAGCAAACAAGGGGGGAACAAGCTCCCACCATATGAATGAGGTGCTATATTAGCAGAACGGCACCTTAGAAGCCTTGAAAGTGGGTGATGAAGCCCTCTCATCCTCCCTTAGAAACACACATGTACTCCCCTTACCATGAGAGTCAATCCATTACTCAAAATAAAGAAGAAGAAGGGAGAAAACAAACACTACCATGCTATGAACAACAACAATAACATACTAAAAATATAGGACATCTCAACATTCCTATTTCATGCCCATGTTCATATATGTGAAATAAAGTGTCATAACAAAGCTCACCTTGGGGCCGAAATGACCTTGATGTGGTGGTTTGAACTCCCTTGAAGCAAGACAAAGGGCTGGAGCACCTCCTCTTAGCACCAATAGCAAATCCTTCTTCTCTCTCAAGTCTTCAAGTGATGGAGATGAAGGAAGAAGGGAGAGATTTTTTGTAGGTTTAAAGGCTTCAAAATGGAAAAAAGGGGAGTTCCGAGGTTCAGGCAGCAGGGGAGATTGAGAAAGATCAGAGGAAAATGCTCATCCCCTGTCTACTGTTCGGATTTGCCTTTTATAGAACACAGAGACAAAACCGCACATACAGTGCGGTTTGGTCGAAACTGTACACTATGTGCGCTTTGGTTGAAACCGCAGGGTATGTGCGGTTCGGCCACGTCTTTTCAGCATTAACTAGGGGACAAGTTGGCGCAGGCGCAAACTGACGAAAAGTGAACCGCACTTACAGTGCGGTTGCTTTTCGTCCACCACGCGCTGCGATTGGCTCGCGCAAACGGTGGCCGAAAAAATCAACCGCATCTTGTGTGCGATTGGCTCCCCCTTTTAAGGTTGAGTTGACGACTGAGGTGACTCAGCCGCCCACTCGGGCGAATCAAGCTTCTCCAATTATGTATTTTTTATTCATCTTGATTAACTTAATTAAGACGTTTTAAATTTTGACTAATTTGCCCTTGGGACTGTTTTACTTATATTTTTTCCATCCGAGTTCCGATTCCTGCAAACTTAATTGCATTGGAACCGTGTCGGAGTCTTCCACCCATTGGGATCGGGTGTGGCAATCAATTTATGCTCGGGCTAAAAGTCACCTTTTGCTCCTTAGGGTTTTGGCCTTTATTTTAGGATTTTGATTTCTTTTTGCCTTTTAAGAGGGGTGCAAAAATGAGGTGCTTACACAAACCATGTATTTTATACAGTAGATTTAGTGGGTTTGAATGATCTTAGATTGAGTTTATGATTTATGTTAAGTATGCTTTCTAGTGTTGATTTTCTAAGATTTTGATTTAGATTTGTAGTAAATCTGTGCTTTGATTTGTTTAAAATGTTTTAATATGATTTATGGATGATACTAGATGTGTTAGAAGTGTTTTAAATTATTGGAATCATGTTTTAAAGGATTAAAAAAGAAAAATTACAACAATCGGATTTCCAGATTTTGCCGCTATTGGCAAAGCGCCCGACAGATCGCTTGAGCAACCATGTCAAGCGTTTCATCCGTATTACTTTTATTATTGACTGCTCAACACAATTGCTTGAGCATCTATTTTATCTGTTTTGTTCTGGTAGACCGCTAGACGCAAAGGGTTGAGCGCCCAACCCAGATTTTCTAATTTTGGGAAATATACCTAGATTTTTATTATAAAATAATTTTTAGACAAATCAAACACATGCACAAATAAGATTTGGGTGTTTATGAGTTGTTTCAGTGGCCAATTAATTTTATAAAAATTATACAAAGTTTTGGGTACGTTCTACTGAAATATGTCTTATTTTAACTTGAAAGAGAGTTTTGGTTCCAGAATTTGTTTAAAATCAATTTGGTTGATTTCTACACCTGTAAAACATTGCCTTAGATGTGATTTAAGTCCTGGAATTGATCAAAATACTTTTATAACAGATTTGAGTACGTTAAGCCTATGTTATGAAATATAATAAGTATTGGCAAAAGGTTTTGGATTATTGATTGAACATGAACAAATTACATTATATACGAAATTTGGATTGTGGATTTATGCTCTTCCATGTACCAAGGCATGATTTAGATGCCATCGATGGCAATATGGATTATTTGTACGATGGCTTGGTGGCCAGATTTATTGATTACCTGCTTGGTGGCAAAAACTTTTACCTGCTTGGTGGTAGAGATCTGTTACCTCCTATGGAGGAGATGTAATCATGATGTGATTGCGTCCCACAGGGGAGATGTGTGTGTTATCTCCTGCGGGAGAGACTTATTACCTCCTATGGGGGAGATGTAGTCCATATTGGATTGCATCATGCTGGGGAGAGACCTCCTTTGGGGGAGATGTAATGCAGGAGAGATGTGTGTGTTACCTACTGCGGGAGAGACGTGATACTTCCTATGGGGGAGATGTAGATCCGATAGGATTGCATCCTACAGAGGAGATACCTCATGTGTGGGAGATGTGATTACTAAGTGGTTGCATCCTACATGGAAGATGAGTGTGTGAGTTACCACTTGAGGGTGAGGAAGCTATATCCTGCGGGGGAGATGTAGGTGCTATGTGTTCACATTATGTGGTTGAGTTATGCTATCTCCTCCGAGGGGTGCATGCGGTCTAGAGATGTGCATTCTCCTATGGAGGAGGTGTACATACTATGTGTTTACATCCTGTGGTAGACGTAGGCTACTACCTGAAGGTGAGCTTTAATTACTAATTATAAATGATTTGATTTCTTTTAAAAAGAAAGAGATTGATTGATCTGTTTTGACAAGAACGGTTTTGAAAGAAATATTAAAATGACATGATTAACATGATGAAATGTTTTGAGAAAAACTATTTGTATTAATTTGAGGAAAATTGGAGATTTGACTTATACGGCTTTGTCTTCTTGTTTTGGCAATACTTGTGATATTGTTTTGCAACTCATGAAAGGTTTGTAAAGGATATGTATGTATATATAAACTGTTTTCTTTTATGCATGTTGCTATTTGCTGAGATTTTATATCTTATCCTTGCTTTTAAATGTTTTGTTTTCAGGTGATCTTGGAGAGAATGCCTTGGGTTAGTCAAATAGTGGGCTTGAAGTCTAGAATATTTAGAAGCCAAGAGTAGTATATTGATGTAGGTGTTTTTATTTTCTTAGAATGATAGTAAATGATCTAATAGAGTTTTGGGAGTTAGTTAAATTGTAGTTGCCTTTCATTTGATTAATTGATGTAATAGTAAGATATAGATTTTAATGAATAATTTAAGCTTCCTAGCACTTTGATAACTCTTAACTTTTTTAGGCTTATCTTTTGAGCTGATTGCAATGTACCATAAATTAATGCCTTGATTTGAATAAAAAAAATGATCCGGATTTGGGGCGTTACAGTATCTGATCGTGATCCCGAGTTTACTTCAAGGTTTTGGAAGAGGTTACTGGATGCTATGGGGAAAAAACTGAAGTTTAGCACTAGCTTTCACTTATAGACTGATGGGCAGTCAGAGAAGACGATACAGACATTAGAAGATATTTTGAGGTGTTGTGTGCTTGATTTTGGAGGAAGTTGGAGTAAATATTTGCCACTTGTTGAGTTTGCTTACAATAATAGTTATCGGGCAAGCATACAGATGGCACCTTATGAGGCCTTATAAGGAAAAGTTTGCAGATCTCCTTTATGTTGGGAAGAGATTGGTGAGAGACAGTTACTAGGCCCACAATATGAACAAGACAGTGTTGACAAGGTGAAACTCATAAAGCAACGTCTTAAAGCAACAAAGAGCAGACAGAAGAGTTATGTGGATAACAAGAGACATGACTTGAAATTTGAAGTTGGTGATTACGTATTTTGAAAGTCCCCCCATCTTGAGGCATTATGAGATTTGGAATAAAGGGGAAGCTATCTCCATGTTTTATTGGACCATTTGAGATTCTAGATAAGGTAAGTATTGTTTCGTATAGACTGGCATTGCCTCCACAACTTGCAGGCCTACATAAAGTGTTCCATGTGTCGATGCTTTGACACTACGTTCCTGATAGTAGCGTCCTGTGCAAATCCTAGATATGCGGGAACAAGTTCTTCGTACCAAGACTGTGCGCGTGTTATAACCGTGGGGCCGCACTGTGCGCGCGTCGGAAACGCGGCACGGGAGAGTTCGAGTCGCCACCGCCTGATGGGGTGCAGGCGGACACCTGGGTGCCTAATCTTGTCTTTTTTGGGCTTTTGGGTCTGCGGCTTGAGATTTTAAGTTAGGTTCTCGGTTGCGGTCTAGGGAAGTCCGTAAACACCCCAGTCCACCCCGTCGGATGACGGGTCCCGTGGGTTCCCTGGTTTGAGTCAGCATTCTCGCTTGGTTTTCACCCGATTCCTAATCCAGCATGCTTTTTTTGTTAGGTCTTGGCGGGACCACCTGAGTTGGTGTGGGTCTCTTTAACGAATTTTTTCTTGCTTTACTTGAGTTTATCTGAGTCTGATTGGGTGGGCCCCGTTGGAAGGCCCACGGTGCCCTTGGTGGGCTTGGGTAAGCTCATGTGCCTCTGGTAGGCCTATGTCTAATCTAGGAGGCCCTTTGGGCTTAGGTTAGTGTGTTGATTTTACTTAATTGTTTTAAGTTGGTATTTTAGGTGATTTTCATGCCAAAGTGGGTCGGCCTTGATTTGCGGGCCCCTGGGTGGGCCCCCATGGTGATACCAGATAGCTTTGATCATCTTTCTCAATTTGCCAAAGTGGATTGGTCACTGGGCTTGGGGCCCGTAATCCAGTTTTGGGCTTGAAAGCCTGGTTCCTTGAAGTTTGGGGTTTGTACCCAAACTTGGGTTGATCAGGGGGCCTTGGCGGGCCCGATAGGCCCTGGCCCGTGGTCTCGGCCAAACCATGCAATTCATACATCATTCTGCACATCAAGGCTCGGGTGGGCCGCATTGGGTTTGGCCCGTCTGATTCAATTGATTCATTCCATTTTAACTTGCTTATTTACATGCTTTGAGGTTTATCGGGCTTGGTGGGCCCTGTTGGAAGGCCCACTAGTGTGCCCAGTTGGACCGGTGGTCCAAGTCCCAAGTTGGGTTTCCGGGTGACCCAGAAACCCTGTTGGTTCAGTGGTTTTGGTTCAAATCACTCCAAAATTCGGCAAAACATCAAAACATACAAAAAACCACATTTCTGTGTGTATCCGGCAACGCAGGCCGGACACACATGGACTGTAAGTGATCCGGCCTGAGTGGCTGGACACACAGGGGCCATAGGTGATCCGGCCTGAGTTGCTGGATCACACTGGAATGGCCCTTTTTGGTGATTCTACCATTCGGGGTGGTTTCCAGGGCTCCCTAGGGTCCTCTACGAGCTGTGTGGGCCCCTGGATGGGCTCACACTAGTTCAGGTTTGAGAGAAGTCTCCTTTGACCTCCTTTTCCTTTTTGGGTTTTTAGCAAAGGTAAATGGGGGGAAGAGGAGTGGGCAGCATGGGTTAGTGGGCTGGGCCTAGGGGAGTGTCTAGGTGCCTAGGCAGGTTGGTGGAGGGTGGAGGACAGCCACCAACAGTGGTGGTTTGCTGCTGTCTCCAGCTGCATCATGTGCAACCAAGGTGCACGGGGATTATGGGGGGAAAGGACGCACTGGGTGATGCTCGGAGGGGATGACTCTCAAACAAGGTTCTAATGGGATGGCTTCAGGAGCCTTGGTAGGTGAACAAGCCCCTAGGAACAGCAGCTGTCCCAGGGGTTTTCTGATGCAATACACAGCAAGTATAAGGAGGAAAGGGTCATGCTTTCTTAACAAGAAACCAAGGGTTGAGAAGCATGCAACGCTGGGGTATGCTAATGGCTCAAACATCCCTCCGGTCATGCAAAGAAACTAAGTAAACCAAAGTAAAAAAAAAAATGGTAACACCCGTGACGTACATGCATAACAAGCAATCGGCAAAACCATACCCATGCCGAGGAAAGATAAACCGCCTCACCCGTGGTTACCCTGCGTCTTCGGGCAGCATCTTGACCCAAACCTCATGTTTAGCCTCATGGCGTACGGAGAAGGGAAGGAGAAGGGGGCTTACACAGGGGTACATTGGAACATGGGCTAACGGAGAACCAGCCTCCCTCTTTTAATGGAACAAAAATACTATCAAGTGCCCAGAAAACACAGCAACTTATCATGACCAAAATGATGAATGCAAACTCTCTCTCTTTCTAACTCTAGGGCCAAACGTGCACTTCTCCCCTACTTGGAGACTCCCATGCCGCATAAATGGAGAGATAATGCATGAAAGTTGAACATGCAGACAGATTATATGCCTAAGAGAAGCCTAACACTCTAAACACCAAAAGGAGCCTTCATTTTTATATATGTGTAATGGAATACAGCTAGAAGCCTTACCTGGAGGTCTTGGATGCTTAGGCTGTGTGGATGCACTTCCTGGAGGTAGAACGGCTGCTGGAGGCTCTCCCTCTTGACAGCAACAGCAGTAGCTCCTTCTTATGTTGGGGTGCAAGTGATGAGGAGGAAGATGGGGGGAGGGTGTAGTGCCTTGGGGTGGTGTAGGGAGGTGCTGGAGGGCAAGAAGAGCTGAAGAAGGAAGGATTCGAGGGGAGGAAACTGGGAGACAGAAGTTGAAAACAAGCCAAAAAACCCAACCCCCAGAAATGAGCTGCTGTTTGCTATTTATAAGCAAACTTAATGTATCCGGCAACTCAGGCCGGATACACTAAGGTCTCCCCTTATCCGGCCTTCATGGCCGGATACACAGGCCCTCCTTTGTATCCGGTCTTCAATGCCGGATACAAAACATAATCATTTGAAAATTAAATGCCGCCGCGAATTTGTTGGGCGATCGGCGCGAATCTCGCACGAAAATCTTCTTGTATCCGGCCTTCAAGTCCGGTCATGAAGGGGAGCTAGGGTATCCGGTATATATTACCGGATACAACTTGGAAAATTATGGGTTTGCCCTTCGACTTGACCGATTCGACCGATTCGACACTTTTAAGCAATTACAGATTAGTCCCTGCGGATTTCAGTTTAGTCCCTGAGATTTTTATTAAACTTTGGATATTTAAGACTTAGTCCCTGAGATATTTTGCTGCGTTGGCTGCCACGTGTGCAGTTTCTGTGCCACGTGTGCAGCTTCTGGCTTTGCTGCTCGGAAACTTTGACAGCTCATATCTCACTTATCTGAACTCCGATTTGAGCAAACTCAATTGCGTTGAACTTGTACCGGATCCCTCTATTTGATGACATGGAGCAAAGTACTTGGCACGGAATTCGAGGAAAAGTCAACTCTCGGCTTTTCTTTAAGTTTGACTGCCCGCAGAACCTTCATCCGAACTCCGATTCCTGCAAACCCAATTGCGTTGGAACCGTGTCGAGATTCTCCATCCAATGGTATAGAGCAAGGTACTTGGCACGGAATTCGAGGAAAAGTCAACTCTCGGCTTTTCTTTAAGTTTGACTGCCCGCAGAACCTTCATCCAGGCTCCGATTCCTGCAAACTCAGTTGCGTTGGAACCGTGTCGAGATTCTTTATCCAATGGCATAGAGCAAGGTAGCCAAATTTCATTTGATCAGAAGGTCAACTTTCGACCCCTCAGGGTTTGTCTTTTTAGCCGGGTTTTGCATTTCTGTCTTTTCCGGGAGCGCAAAAATGAGGTGCTTACAGCTGCCCCTCTTTGCCGGAGTCACCTTGCGGATGAACGGCAAAGAGAAAAAGAATCTCATTTTTGCGCCCGGCATTTCTGTCGACATGGTCGACGAGCTTAGTCCTTTGAAATTTTCACTTTGAGAGGGAAGCGGCCAAATCATGTGGCGTCACTTCCTGGCTTCAGAGTTTCCTTACCCTTTGCCTTCGGGTTTTTGTAGGGCAACTCTTCAGCGTTTGGTTTAAGTTTTGAAAGAGATTAGATTGGACTTGAGCTCGCCAACCTGTTTCGGCGTTGATGCCAGACACTTGACAATATTCTTTTCTTCTTGTTTGTTCCATTAAAGCTTTTAGGTGACTTCAGACTTCTGATCCATTTTGGTTTCTTTTCCTTGAAACTTTCTAATAGTTAGTTGTTGTTTTTTTTTTTTTAGGGGATTTGATGGCCAAGGGTTGGGTTAGGATGTGGACCGAATGGAGAAAGGAGGAAGGAAGAGTGGAGGAGGAGCTGCTGTCGGTGAGGAGGTGCTTCCAGTGCTGTCCAGTGCCTCAAGAGAGCTCACACACCTGCTCTATTCTATTTACAAAAGTGTGAAATCAAAAATTACAAAAGGGGGCTCTTGCCCTATGGGATCTTTATCTTTGCTTATCCTACTTCATGCCTTGTTGCTTTTTTTCCTTCTGCAGTGCGCCTTCTGGTTAGCTTTACAAGGCTGAGGTCTCCTACTGGGGATTAGTCAGGATCCCTTCCTCATTGCCCATTCTCTCAGGTCGGACCTTTCTGGCAAGTGTGGGAATTCCCTTGGAAGTGGTGCTCTGCTGGGGATAAATGGGGTTCCTCGCACTGTCATTTTCCTTTTTCGCTTGGGTGCGAACTCTTCACGTTTGTCTGTACTCTTGTTGAATGCGAGAGACTCCGCCAGGGATTGATGCGAGCTTGTTTTGTCTTCTTTTCGCTCTTCTTCGCAAAGCCGGCCTCTTCAGACTGGGCGAGGCTCGAGAAGTTTACATCATTAGTTATCGCTTTCTTATTGCTGGGGATGTAAGGGTGTTGTTCCTTGTTTGCTGAAGGCCTTCCACTGGGGATTTTGGAGGGTATTATTCTCCGTTTACTGAAGGAACTCCACTGGGGATTTCGGAGGAGACGTCCGTCATCCCACTTTTGGCGTGCCTGCGAAGGCAGGAAAGGAACAAAGGGTCAGTCCTGGACTAGCTGGGGATAAATGCAAAGCATTCTTATTTTCTTACTGCTTTGAGCCTTTTGCCCATTGCAGCTAGAAGCGGCCTCTGTTAAGGTTAAGAGACTATCAACTCAGGTTAGTAGCCCAATGCGGAGCCTCAAATAGTTAAGCAGAACAAATATAGAGAAGACAGGTGTGTTAGTGTGTGCTTGTGTTTGCACTATCAAGGAAATTTCCCAGGTCAGACGGGACTTGGAGTGCTTGGTATTTTCAGTAGCATTGTCATCACTGGACACTATGAAGCCTTTAACTCAGGCGCCACCTGCCGGTCTGAACCACTCAGACCTGTGTATTCTCCTCATTTTACTATCTGCCACTGTCACTGCTCTCTTCTGTATCTTGCTCTGCCCAATCCAGATGTGACCAGTTTCTCTCCTCTTTTTTTTTTTTTGACTAACCACACAACGCCCTTTTTTCGGGTTTTCGCTGTGTCCAGCCTTTCTAGGAAACTCTGGATTCCGTCATTGCTGACGAATGCTAACTTAACTGTTTGCCTTAATCATTCCTTTCGGGATCCGAGAGGTCTTAGAGATGGGACGAAACATAGGCTGGGTCTTGGTTATGAAAGAAAGGATAGATGGCTCAAAAAAGCTTAATTATTTGGGTTTGCAAAGTGTGCTACTTTTATTGTTGGTGGGAATTACATCCTGGCTTATTAGCATCTCTGTACTTTTTGTTGGGTAAACATTTCCCCATTTTTTTCTTTCTCTTCTTTTTTCTTTCTTTTTCTATTGTATTTTCTTTTCTTTTTGAGGTTTTTTCCTGGGCAAGGATGCCCTGTTTCTTTTTGCTTTGCCAGGAATGCCCCATTTGATGTGTAGAACACTTGCAATGGGTTGAAAGAATTTTAAGGCTCAAAATTATTTAACTAGGGGAGATTACAAGGTTTTTGGAAGGATTTACAGTCTAAAGGAGAGTCAAGGATGGCCTCTCTTCATTTCCCAATCAGAATGATCTTAGGCGTAGTACAGTTTGACGGCGTCTACATTTATCGGCTCAAGAAAAATTGCCCCATCCATTTCTTGCAGGATGAGTGCTCCTCTGGACAGAACCTTGTGGACTACGAATGGCCCTTCGTAGTTTGGCTTGAATTTCCCTCTGTTGTCCTCTTGATGAGGAAAAATTCTCTTCAGTACCAGGTCTCCCACTTTGAACTGTCGTGGCTTCACTTTTTTGTTGTAGGCTCGTGCCACTCTCTGTTGATAGAGCTGGCCATGGCACAAAGCCTTGATCCTCTTTTCATCCAATAACTGCAACTGGTCAAATCTGGATTCTTCCCATTCGACGTCACTGATTTCAGATTCCTTCAGAATTCTGAGTGACGGAATCTGTGCTTCCACGGGGAGGACTGCTTCCATTGCATATACCAGGGCGAAAGGGGTTGCCCCGGTCGATGTCCTAATCGACGTCCGATAGGCGTGCAGTGCATAGGGCAGCTTCTCATGCCAGTCTCTGTAAGTGACTACCATTTTCTCAAGTATCTTCTTCAGATTCTTGTTGGCAGCCTCTACTGCCCCATTCATCTTGGGCCGGTATGCCGTGGAGTTTAGATGTCTGATCTTTAGATCTTCACACATCTTTTCCATGTCCTTATTATTCAGATTCTTTGCATTATCAGTGATGATCGCTTCTGGAACTCTGTAGCGACAGACTATATTGTTTCTGATAAACTTGAGCACATGAGACTTCTTGACATTCACGAAGGACATGGCCACTACTCACTTGGTAAATATAGTCAATTGCCACTAAGATGAACCGATGCCCATTTGAAGCCATTGGATGAACCTGGCCTATCATGTCGATTCCCCAGATGGCAAACGGCTAAGGTGATGTCATGGAGTACAACGTATTCGGCGGTGCATGGATGTTGTCAGCATAAATCTAGCACAACTGGCATTTTCTAACATGAGTGTAGCAGTCTGCCTCCATGGTCATCCAGTAATAGCCCGTCCTTAGAATCTTCCTTGCTAGCATATGCACATTCATGCGTGCGCCGCACAGCCCTCCATGGACTTCCTTGATCAACTTCTGCGCCTCGGCTTCTCTGACGCATAGCAGCAAAGAGTCATTGTATGACTTCTTCAGATTCTTGTTGGCAGCCTCTACTGCCCCATTCATCTTGGGCCGGTATGCCGTGGAGTTTAGATGTCTGATCTTTAGATCTTCACACATCTTTTCCATGTCCTTATTATTCAGATTCTTTGCATTATCAGTGATGATCGCTTCTGGAACTCTGTAGCGACAGACTATATTGTTTCTGATAAACTTGAGCACATGAGACTTCTTGACATTCACGAAGGACATGGCCACTACTCACTTGGTAAAATAGTCAATTGCCACTAAGATGAACCGATGCCCATTTGAAGCCATTGGATGAACCCGGCCTATCATGTCGATTCCCCAGATGGCAAACGGCCAAGGTGATGTCATGGAGTACAACGTATTCGGCGGTGCATGGATGTTGTCAGCATAAATCTAGCACAACTGGCATTTTCTAACATGAGTGTAGCAGTCTGCCTCCATGGTCATCCAGTAATAGCCCGTCCTTAGAATCTTCCTTGCTAGCATATGCCCATTCATGTGTGCGCCACACAGCCCTCCATGGACTTCCTCGATCAACTTCTGTGCCTCGGCTTCTCTGACGCATAGCAGCAAAGAGTCATTGTATGACTTCTTGTACAGCCTACCTCCACTGTAGAAGTATTGCCCTGCCAACCTCTGTATAGTTCGCTTCTCTGCAGCTGAGGCACCCTCTGGCAGGATTTTGCTCCTTGTGTATCTCTCGATGTCTGTGTACCAAGGCTCCTCTTCGGGTGTGCTTTTCTCTACACTGAAGCAGTAAACAGGGTAGCGCCGAAGTTCTATCTCCAGTGGTTGCACCCAGGCATCATCCGTGATGGTGGCCATTGATGCCAGCATAGCTAGTGCATCCGCGAACCGGTTCCCGTCTCGTGGCATGTAGTCAAATGTCACGCTCTCGAATTCCTCTTCCAATTCCTTGACCAGTTCTTGGTACGGTACCAACTTCACATCCTTGGTCTTCCAGTCTCCCATCACTTGGTAGATGATAAGACTTGAATCGCCAAACACTTTCAGCTCTTGTATATGCATCTCGATTGCTGCTCGCAAGCCTAACACACATGCTTCATACTCGGCCATATTGCTGGTGCAATCAAATAGGAGTTTCGCTGCTACTGGGTGATGGACACCATTTGGGGAGATTAACACTGCTCCAATCCCCCTTCCATTTACATTCACTGCCCCATCAAAGAACATTTGCCACTTGGCTTCTTCTGCTTCTTCTGTAGATTCGGCACACATCACATCTTCGTCCGGGAAGCGAACCAGGAGCGGTTGGTAGTCCGGTAGTGGATGCTTTGCCAAGTGATTCTCCACAGTTTGCCCTTTTATTGCCTTTCTAGTCGTGTAGACAATGTTGTACTCAGACAAAAGGACCTGCCACCTGGCAACCCTACCGGTGGAGATCGGCTTTTCAAAGATGTATTTCAATGGATCCAGATTGGAGATCAGTAAGACTGTGTGACTAAGTAAATAGTGTCGGAGCTTCTGCGCTGCCCAGACCAGGGCGCAACACGTCTTTTCAAGCACTGTGTATCTGACTTCGATGTTAGTAATTTTTTTGCTCAGGTAATAGATTACTTGTTCTTTCCTTCCTTTCTCATCACGTTGCCCTAACACACATCCTACAGCCGTCTCAGAGACTGTTAGGTACATAATCAAGGGTCGTCCTGGGACAGGCGGGACCAATGTTTGCGGACTCATCAGATAGGCCTTGATCTTATCAAACGCTACTTGACAGTCATCATTCCAAACCACAGTGTTGTCTTTCTTTAGCAGCTTGAATATAGGCTCGCACACAGGAGTCATCTGTGCGATGAACCTACTGATATACTGCAATCTGCCCAGGAATCCTCTCACTTCCTTTTCTGTCGACAGAGGAGGCATCTCCAGAATTGCCTTTGCTTTCACGGGGTCAACCTCAATGCCTCGCTTGCCCACTATGAAGCCGAGCAGCTTTCCTGAAGTCACTCCAAACACACACTTGTTTGGGTTGAGCCGAAGTTTGTGCTCTCTGAGTCTGTCGAACATCTTTCCAAGGTTCACCAAGTGGTCTTCTTCTTCCTTAGACTTCGCTATCATGTCATCCACATACACCTCCATCTCTTTGTGCATCATGTCGTGGAATATTGAGGTCATTGCACGCTGATACGTAGCACCCGCATTCTTCAGTCCGAACGGCATCACGCGGTAACAGTAAGTGCCCCAGTGCGTGATAAAGGATGTTTTCTCCATATCCTCAGGTGCCATCCTTATCTGGTTGTAACCGGAGAAGCCGTCCATGAAGGAGAACATCGAATACGTTGCAGTATTGTCAACCAGTACATCAATGTGCGGCAATGGGAAGTCGTCCTTCTGACTTGCTCTATTCAGATCGCGATAGTCAACACACATCCTGACTTTCCCGTCTTTCTTGGGAACTGGCACGATGTTGGCCAACCATTCCGAGTAATGAGTTACTTGCAGGAATCCGGCATCCAATTGCTTGGTGACCTCTTCCTTGATCTTTAGGGCCCATTCCGGCTTTGTGCGCCTGAGCTTCTGTTTCACAGGTACGGCCTCAGACTTTGTTGGTAACCGATGCACAACCAAGTCCGTGCGTAACCCGGGCATATCCTCGTATGACCATGCAAACACGTCAGAATAAGATTTAAGGAAATCAATCATCTGTTTTCTCAGTAATTGTGACAACTTTTTACCAATTTGGAGTATCCTTGGTTGTGATATTTTGCCTATGTCAATTGACTCTGTTTCCTCAATGTTAGCCTGGGGACCCTTTTCATGCCTTTCCAATGCAAGCTGGAATTCAAGCGGGGTCTCCCATGATTCATCATCGTCCTCATGCTCGAAAGGCTCACAGGGGACGATGTCTAAATCCTCTTGCTGCGATGGGCAAGTGCCCCAATCTGATTTGTCGAGTTCTTGCTCATTTTCAGGATTGGACACTGGCTCATGCACTTCATTTATTATTTCCATTTGCACTGGCTTTTCCATTTCTTTTTGTTCTTTTGTTCAATTATGGCAATCTTATTACCTATCCCGTGCCCCAGATCTTCCAAGTGTGCATCGGAATTGAAACTAAGATTGCGATGCTCAAGTTGCTTATTTTTGTTATTTTCATTTTCAAACAGATGCAAGTAGTAGGAAGCATTCAAATATTCATTAAAAACTTCAGCAGTAGCCACAACAGAAATTTCAGAGGTGACAGAAACCCCCTTTGGGATAGTAGCTTGGCTGATTGCAAAAGGCGTGGCGCTCCAGTTCTTCAGCGATGCCTCGGCTTCCTTGTTGATAGCGATCGTCTTCTCTGGCTCTCCCGCCATCACCATGTTGGTGCTCTCGTCAGAAGAAATGTAGATAGGATCCTGTGCTGCACCTCCTATTGGCTTGTTCTGGCTTCTCTCTGATCGGGGGCTAGACTCTGACGATACCTTTACCCATGATCCACTGAGGGCGATTGCCATTGGTATCTCGTCCTCGGGTGGCATATATGCGATGGTGACCTCGTTGGCTGGGTCAACTCTGGGGGGGTGTAAACATTATGGGTATTCCAGTTGGTATCCCAGGCACCGTAGAAGAGTAAGCTGGTGGTGCCCATTTGCCGTAAGCTGCATGGTACACCTCTTTCGGTACTGGCCCTAGCACTTGGGGCATGCTACGGAACATGCGGTTTAAACCATCGCGAGTTCCGGGGTGCGGGATATATGGAGGTGGAGGAGGCGACCTTGGCCTGCGAGTTGGCGCTCCTGAGCTGTCTCGCCCTTCCATCATGCAGACATACATGATTGGACCTTCTTCTTTGGATTCTTCCAGGGGAGCAGGTGGCGGCATTTCCATCACAATTGCAGAGTTGATCGGGACCCCATCAGGGATGAATTGCTCATCTGGTGGGGCGAAGGCCATGGTAACTTCATCAATCGAGTCCAAGGCGACTAGTACTGGCAGGCCATCTGGCGACCCCTCAGGAGCCGACGGGTCTACTTCTACCGCATCTCCGATCATGTCCATAGATGGTGGCTCCTCCCAGAGCATTTGGGCTAGGCCTTGTAGGTAGTCTTCTTCTGTGGCAGGGGTGTCCAAAAACTCATCTCCCCATCCTTGGGGGACTATGTTCTCGATGGCTTGGGCCGCTTCACGCTCCATGTTAGTGAAGAGTGGTATAAGTTCTTGTGCATGCATATGGGCCAGTGGGGGTCTCTTCCTTCAGTTCTTGCCCTTTTCCTTTTCGGCACGGTTCCCAAGGAGTCGGGAGTAGTCTTCCGGTTGTGACCTGAACCCCAGTCCAAACCCAGTAGTCTGCTCATAAGGTTGGATGGCTACCTTAATTCCCTACTTATACTTGCCCAATCCATCGCCGGCTCTGAGACCCTAGTTTGCACAATCAGCAGCGCTAAAATGTACTTTCTCCGCCTCTTCACGAGTCGCTGCGCTCTTTCAGACTCCGGGATATGATTCACTTGCACCATCTCTACTGCCTGGAAATTGAGGGTGGTGGGCAACCCATAATCCATATAGGGTACTCCAACCCTTTCGAACTCTTGATGATCCTCAGCATGTACTGTTATAAGTTCGTTGCCTGATACGAACCGGACCATCCTGTGCAGTGTGGAAGATACTGCTCCTGCCTGATGCAGCCAAGGCCTCCCGATCAGCAGATTAAATGAGGCGTTGATATCCATGAGTTCAAACTCCATGGTAAAGGGCCTATCTGCAATCATGATCACCAAAGTGACCTTTCCCAGTGAGTCTCTTCTGGCGTTGTCGAAGCCTCTAACATTATGAGCGCTTGGCTTGATCATTGAAGGATCTAATTGTAAACTGTGAAACATCCTCATCGGGCATATGTTCAGATCCGACCCATTGTCAATCATGGCACATTTTACGATGAGATTCACACACTTCACAGTTATATAGAGCGGCTCGGTGTGATTGCACCCTTCAGATGGCAGGTCTGCTGCAGAAAAGGAGATAGCCTGGGGTGCCATGATCACTGACACCACCGCCCCTAGCTGCTCGGGGTCAATATCCGCTGGTACGTGTGCGTCACCCAGTACCTTCATCAGCACTACCCGGTGCTTCTCTGAGTCGATCAGAAGTCTCATTATGGAAATCTGAGCGGGTATCTTGTTCAATTGCTGGAGGAGATCATATTCGGGAGTGTAGATGCTATGGTGCAAATCTGAATAAAACACTCACATAACATCAACAGGGCAATAAAAACCACATATCACGGATTATAGCACATGGGGGTCTACCCTACGGATCCACCTATTCTCTTTTCACCTAGCTCTCTCTTCACGTTTTACGGCTAGAGAAGAGTCTTGAGGTACTTGGATGTAGGTTTGGGAATACAAATACAAACAAGAGGCCTTATTCTACAAAAAAGAGAAGAACAAATTATAGGTTTCTATTCTAAGAATCCATCTGTTCCCCTTTCCCCTAGCTCTCTCTTCACGTTTTATGGCTAGAGAGGAGTCTTGAGGTACTTGGAGGCAGGTTTGGGGATACAAACATAAGAAGGCCTTATTCTACAGAAATGGAGAAGATCTAACTATCTCTAGAATTGAAAACAGAAAATAAAAGAGAAAAGGGACTTGGATTGAGAAAGCAGAACAGCAGGGATTCCCTTCTTCACTTGGAGCTCTTCAGGTTTTAGATTCTTGGCCATTTGCTTGAGAAGAGGCCCTCTATTTATAGGCAAACCCAGGGGCATGGTTGGTCCCAAGGGATATGCCAAAATCTTCCAATTGAGTAAAAAATAGAGATAATGCAAATCCATAGAGGATAAACAAGAGGATTCGAATCTCCCAGAGAGATTTGGGTGCAGATAAGGCTCAGAAATTGAAAAAGGATAAATTCGCTCAAAAAAAACCCGTGCCCGTATATATCATACGGTCGTACCTTGCCCGTATTGTTACTACGGTCACGGCATGACCATATATCGATTACGGGCACGACTAGACCACAGATAAAATACGGGCATTTCATGTTTGACCAAATTTTACACTTTTTTGACCTGTTTCAAATCCCAATTACATATTTTCAGTTATCTTCTCATTTTGTAGTGCAATTTGGGGTGTCTACAGGTAGGGAGAACACTCTCTCCCTTTATTGAATGAAAACAAACCAACAGCAACTCTAAAAGATACCTTAATAGTGACTTTAAAGGGGGTTAGTATGGGCCCTCTTCCTCTCTTTTTAGACTTGAGCACCTCCCCTTACCATGGGGGTTCATTCGTATGAATAAAAATGGACAAGATGAAGAAGAGAAGGGAGAAAAAGAGAAAATAGCCCAGAAATGCTATACAAAGAGCATAAAATAACCCAAACATGCTCCATTTATCTCCAACTTCATATACGTTATGTAAAAGGCATCAAGGAGCTTACCTTGAGGAAGAGGAACCTCTTTGATATTGTATGGAGTCCTCTTGAGGCTGGAATAGCAACTTGAGCTTCTCCTTCTTCTTCAAAAGATCCTCCAAGGTACTCTTGGAACTTTGATGGTGGTTGGTAGGGGCTTCATAGGCTTTTGGAGGGATTTTGAGGGGTTTACAGGCTTAGGAGGTGAAGAAGAGGGGTTAGGAGAGTGTCTTGGGTGAGAGAGAGAGTTTAGAGAAGCAACATGGCAAGCCAACCCCTTGCACTGAGGTGCAAGTGCCTATTTATAGAAAACAAGCCAAAACCATATATAGCATATGGATTGGTCATGCCCGTATACTATGTACGGACAGGCCTGTTTTGTCCGCAATCATCATGATCCTTCACGTGGCAGAATAGTGCAGAGGATAAGATTTCCAGAAAATATTTCAAAACCTTATGGGAAGTGCGAACAGTGTATTTTTAGCCTAATTTTGCTCCGTTCATACACTATATACGGTTTTTTGGATTCTGAGATTCGATTTGATTTTCCAACATATTTTGGATAAGATTTGAGAATCTTTCGTCCGTATGTAGTATACGAACAAGGCATGTCCGTGCATATTGTACGGACACAACACTCTCTCTCCTGGTTGGCTGATTTTAGGTAATGTGACCCTCCATAAATGTGATTTGATGAGAGAATGATTACCCGATTTTATTATTAAATAATTAAGATATTTTTAAGGACTATTATTTTATTCTAGATATTTTCCTTTTTGTCCTTTGATTTGCCACTTGGCAAATGTGACTTACACATTTGCCACGTGGACATATTTTCTACATTTTTGCCTTTAGGGTTGTTCTGCCCATAACTCATTCATCTGGACTCCGATTCTAGCAAACTCAGTTGTGTTGGAATTGTGTTGGAATTTCATATCCATTGGGATAGGGTATGGTAGTCAATTTAAGCTTGATCAAAAAGTCAATTTCTGCTCCTTAGGGTTTGACCTGTCTGTTAGGGTTTTCACATCAGCAAACACAATTCATCTCAATCTCAATCATCTCATCCTGAGTACACAGGCATCTCTGAGTACACAAAGGTATCAACATCTCAAGTACATGGGACATCCCCAAGTACACGGAGGAAAACCAAATTAGAATACAAATCTCAATCTCAGAATTAATATAAACCTTGAAACTCTAGAAATATCTCATACTAGTTGAAAATAATGCAAGTCCTTCCACAAAATCAAGTTATTAAAAAAAGTCCAAAATAGAGTTCAAAAAGCTAATTTTCCCCAATCTGACTAGAACAGTAATTTCAGAATGTTATTTATCTCTACAACATGATTAATTACAATGATCTCATATAAGAAAATACTTACAATCTTTCCAATCTAAGGTGGAACCTCAAAACACCCTTTTAAACCACAAAATAGACTATATTGAGGAAATAAGTGGCCAAATATTTAATAAAAGCCTTTTATATGATTTGCCTTTGGAAATACCTTAAGAATGATCTCTATGAAGTGTTACAAGTGGTGGAATCAAAATAAACTCATTCTATAATAATTTGGAACCAAAAGTCTCTCAAAAACCCATTTTAGTAAAATGTGCACAAATTCTTTGTTAAATTGAATTTTAAGATAAATCTTGTGCAAACACTTTCTAAATACTTAAATCTTATTTGTACATATGTTGGATTTGATTAAAAACCAATCCATAGTAAAAATCTCCTTAAATTGGAAAATCAAGAAGTTCTATCATGGGCGCTTGACATGACGCTCGAGCGTCCTGACAGGCGTTCGTATTAATAAAATACAAGAAGCCAATGCTCGAGCATTATATTGAGCACTCGGATTACCTAGAGTTTTCAACTTTCGGATTCTAAAAATTTTAAAACACACAGGCAGGGTGGTTAGGATGGCGCTCAAGCGTGATTCCAGGCGTTCGGCCAAAACCTCAGTTCGCAAACAAAAATGCAATTTCTTTGATTTTTCAATATTTAAACTACCAATTCATGTCTCAATCAATCTAAATCACTGAAATTACTTTATGAATCATTAATAGAAGTTTCCTAACTGAATACACATTCACTAAACACAATCATAGATCAGATCTATCAAATTTCTATATTCCAAACTCAAATCTAATAAAATCAGTATTTAACACCTTAGATTTCATTTCTCATGCGATTAATTCAAAATTTTCCAATGGAAGTTCATTTTGAAAGGTGTTACTTACCAGATTAACACAATTTCGAACTCCTACAATCCACGAATCCACAAATCCGAGCTCAATTTACATTCTCTTGTTCAACCACACTGATTTCTGCAGAAACAACAAAGGTTGATCAAATCTTTCCAGATCTGATCTCTGACTCATAATATCATCAATTTTCAAACAATTCCAGTTAATAAAAACCAGATCTCACCTAATTTACTTTGAATTGGACAAATTCCTCACTGAATTTCAATTGTTCCAACAGATCAGCAACAACTTAATTCAGTAACAGTTCTTGAACAACTCCAGCCGAGTACCTCTTCAACACTGAATGAATCTCCTCTTTCTCCCTTTCTCTAGTTTCTCCCTTGCTGCTTCTCCCAATCTCTAGAGAGTTCCAGGTTCTTCTAACCAACTAACAAAAAAACTAACTAAACTACCTCCTTTTATAGTTGCCGCCCATCTCTTTTAAATTGAACTTACGTTGTTGCAGTGCCACCCCACCCAAGCTTCCTACATGAGCATAAAATTAGAACATCCTGATCATATGCTTGCCATACTGTAAGCACCCAAATTTTGATCAAAAAAAAAAAGGAAAAGAAGAAGAAAACAAAAAATGTGCTAAAAGACAGCAGAAAAGTCAAACCCTGAGGGGACAAAGGTTGACTCTTTGACCGGGTGCAATTTGGCCACCAGAATTCTTTCTAATGATTCGGAAATTTCGACACGATTCTAACGTAACTGAGTTTGCTCAGATCGAGGTCCGGATGAAGAAGATATGAGCCGGTCAAACTTGAGGGGGAGCAGAAATTGACTTTCTGCTAAACCTTGATTCAGCTACTTAATCCTATTCCAATGGATAGAGGACTCCGATACGGTTTTAACGCAACTGAGTTTGCTCAAATCAGAGTCAGGATGAAGAAGATATGAGCAGTTGAAGTTTCGGGGCAGCAATGCTGGGAAACTGCACACGTGGCAAAAGGCTGCACACGTGGCAAGCAGCAAAGGAAAATATCTTGGGGACTAAATCTGTGAATATCAAGATTAATGAGAATATCTCAAGGGTGAATCTACAGATATCCAAAAGAATCCGGAGAGAATCCATAAATATCAAAAGTTGAGAAAATATCTCAGGGACTAATCTGCAAATATCTGAAAATATCTAAACAAAATAATATTTTTTATAAATATCTCAGGGACTAAATCTCAAAATATCTAAAAGTATCAGGAATATCTAAAAATTGCGTAGGGTGCAATCTGCAGATATACAAAAGTGTCAAATAGGTCAAGTCGAGGGGCAAATCCATAAATATCCTATTTGTATCCGACCATATATGTTGGATACACACACTTTTCTTCATATCCGACATATATTGCCGAATACAAAATATTTGCCCGCAAGATTTTCGCAGATTCACTGACAGATTCACTCAGAAAATTAAAATTTTGAAATAATTGTATTTGTATCCGACATTTTATGTCATATACAAAGGAAGTGAAGTGTATCCGACATAAAATGCCAGATACAAACGAAGTATAGTGTATCCGACATTAAATTCCAGATAGCAGCAGCCCCATTTCGGGGTTTGGCTTCCTTTTGTTGTTTTTCCCCTCTTCTTCCCCATTGCTCCTCGTACGAAACCCTCCCCTCTCACCTCTCCTTGCTTCCTTTAACACCCAAGCACCTTACCTTGCTCCACCTACCCCTCTTTCCCTTCTTCTTCTCCATTTCTTCACAAGCAAGTGGAAGGTTTGTTGCTGTTGGTGCAAGAGGGAAGGTGCTCCAGCAACCATTTGTACTTCAAGGAGGTGATAACCCCCCTCTAGGGCTTAAAACCCCAAGGTAAAGCTTCTATTTGTATTTTGCTTGATATATGTGAGAATGAGATCATTTCGAGTATGTGTGTCGTCTTAGGCCTTGCATGTGCTGTTTCTTTCTCTTGTGAGCATGTTCTTGTCCCCTCCCTCTTCTATCCTCTTTCTCATGGCACCACCAAAGTGATGCACTCCCATGGTAACGGGAGCTGTTTTCATACACCCAAGGGAGGATGAGAGATGGCTTTATTCTCGTGCCTTAAGGCTTCCTAAGTTGCTGTTCCCCTTTTATTTAAGAGGAAGCATGTTTCCTTATGCATGATGATCCTTTGTACCCTTGTAAACCCCCTATTATCCTTTCACTTATGCATTCTCTTTGTCTATCATTTTTTTATCTCTTTAAAAGTACTCCCGTGATGTGCATGTTCCTCCTTCACTTGCCATAGAATATATAGAAAAAGCATGTTTTAAGGTATATAGGAAAGGGGTTGCATGTGTATGTTGGTAGATTTAATGGTTAAGAAGCATGTTTCTTGTAATATGAGCATGATCTATTCTTTTATGTTGAATTAATGGGCATGAGAGGTACCTTTAGGGTTGCTGTTGGCGGCAGTAGCAGCACCCTATTCCCTCTTTTTAGTGGATCGGATCTATACGTCATGGATGTAGTGCTTGTATCATGAGCTAGAGAACTCCCTTTCTATGCTCCCCCAACCCACTTCTCACTATTTCCAACCCCGAAAGCATGTCTCCACTTCCTTTAAAGGCTGCTGTCCCCAGCCCCTACAGCAGGATTTCTTGTGTGTTTGAGCTGGCCTAGCATGTTAGGCCTTGGAACCATTGGGTGCATGCATGAACCCCCCCACTCGAGTAACATGTTAGGGCATTCCCAAACCCAGCCACCCACCATATCCTGTATGAATTGGAGACCAAATCCTTGCTGCCCCCGTATGATGTACATGAAAGCATGCGTATACATGTCAAAGTATGATGCATGTTCTAAGTAGGTGCTTTGTTTAATTCCTATGTAGCCGGACTGTTTGCTATTTTTGTGAGTTGAAAAGCCAAAACAGGGACTTCTTGGTCCCTGTTAATTGCTATTGGCAGCCCCAAGAGAGGAAGACCACTATCTTTGTTACAAGAAAAGAAAAACCTTCAGGAAAGACCAAAGAATGGGAGGTTTCCCACTCTCTGTACCTGGGTGGGCCTTCCCAGGGGCCCACAGGACCTTAGAACCCTATTAGGAAACCCACAAACCGAATCCCATTGGCAAAAATCCCAAAAAACCATGGGCTTAGTTGATCCGACAACTCAAGTCGGATCAACATGGTTTTCTTTGTAGCCGACCATCATGGTCGGATACAAGTAGCTTTGTTTGTAGCCGACAACTAAGGTCGGCTACACGGTTAAGGTGCCAGTTTCCATATTCTGTGATATTGTGCAATTTTTGTGCCTTGTTTGATCAAACTAGCTGAACCAGAAGGGTTTCCGGGTTGACCGGAAACCCAAGATGGGCCATGGACCAACCCGGTTCAATTTGATTTCCAGTGGGCCTTCCAACGGGGCCCACCAAGCCCGACAAACATAATGGAATGCAAGCATGTAACTTAAGCAAGATAAGCAAATTAACTAACCAAACCGGGCAGGGCCAAACCCGATGCAGCCTACCCGAGAACCGGATTAGTGGCATGATGTTTAAGTAGCATGGTTTGACCGAGACCACAGCAAGGCTTGTCGGGCCCGCTGAGCCCATTGAACCCAACAAAGGCTAGGGTTTCCAAACCCTAACTCAGGAAGCCTTAGGCTTTCAATCCCAAGCCCAGGTAAAGGGCCCCAGGCCCAAAGCCTAGCCCATTTTTGCACAGCTAATCAAGATAATCCCCAAAATCACTTGGCAACCAATGGTGTGGCCCGCTCAAGGGCCCACAAAGCAATCCCGGCCCACTTAGCATGAAAATCACTTAATTTCCAACTTAAAATTCAAATAAAATCAATTCATTGAACCAAAGCCCAAAGGGCCTCTCAGGCTAAACTGAGGCCCACTAGGGGGCATGTGAGCTTAACCAAGCCCGCCAAGGACACCGTGGGCCTTCCAACGGGGCCCACCCATTCAGACTCATAGCACTTAATTAAGCAAGATAAAAGCAATTAAAGGGACCCACACCACTCAGGTAATCCCGCTAGACTTAACCCAATTGCATGATGGATTAGGAATCGGGTGAGAAACCAGTGAGTTGACTCAAACCAGGAGAACTCTATGGGACCCGTCAACTGACAAGGCGGACTGGGGTGTCTACGGACTTCCCTGAACCGTAACCAAGACCTTACTTAGAATCTCAAGCCGTAGACCATCAGATTAAGCAAACTTGGCACCCAGGTGTCCACCTGCACCCCATCAGGTAGTGGTGACTCCAACCTTCCCGTTTTACCCTCCCGGAGGCACGCACGTGAATCGAGTGCGACCCGCCGTGCAACTGTGTGCGGTGAAATCGCATGGCGGGGCGCACGTGTCATGTGCGTGCCTCCTAAAAGATTGAATACCGGAGTCACTACTACCTGAGAGGTGCAGGCAGACACAAGGTAACCTAACCGGATCTATTTTGGTCTGCGGCTTGAGATTCTGGCTAAGTGCTCGGTTACGGTCCGGGTAAGTCCGAAGACATCCCGGTCCGCCCAGCCGGTTCAGCGGGTCCCTTGGGTCACCCTAATTTTGAGTCAACTATATTCACCCTTGTCCTATTTTAGCATATATCAGATTAAGTCTGTTGGGACTTTCTTCAGGTGTAAGTCCTTTTACTTATTTTTTATCTTTTTTAGTTATTTATGTGAAGTGAGTCGGGTATGGGCCCCGTTGGAAGGCCCATTGTTGCCAAGTTGAGCTTTAAGTCAAGCCCATGGCCCATTAGGGTTATTGGGTAACCCTTATTGGATTTGGTCATTTAATTTTGAAGTTAATGAAACATGAAATTTAATTGAGTGGGTTTAAGTTTTTAAGGCCCATTGAGCTTGGACTTGGCCCATGGGTTTTTAATCAAGTGACCCGAGACCCGTTTATGAAACGGATCCTGGTGTGGGTCAGTCTGGATATGGGCCCCATTGGAGGGCCCACAAATGCCTTGGTGAGTCTAAGTGGAACCAGGTAAAAAACAATTGGGCTCGGGTTGGCCCAAAAGCCCACCTGGTTCATTTTAAAGCCATTCGGGTCAAATGGTCTATTTGGGTCCATAAAAATGATTTTTTAATGATTAAAACAATCTTGACCGCAGATGGCCTATGGTCATGGTTAGACCGCAATTCCAGTGTGGTTCAGACCCGAACATCCAGAAAGGGTAAAAAAGCCCATGGGTTCAGCTTGCTCTTCTCTTAAACACCTGCACGATCTATTACAGATCTTTGAATGTAACCACGGTGGTTCAGATGACTTGATCTCGGCTCAAATGACCTCTTCTATGGTGCTTTTTAAAGAGGAAACTTTGATGGTCTCAAACCTCCTTTGATTGCCAAAGAACAGGGACTTTAGGAGTCCCTGCTTAATGGTGGAAATGATTCCACCCTCTATCCCACGGAGGAAGAAGATGAAGGCCCGCAAGGCCTTACCTCAATCGATCAACCCATTCAAATGATCTTAGTAACTCAATGCATCCATGTGCTGAGCTTCTGAGATTAACAAGACAAATGAATGATATGCATGCTGGTGGTGGGAAGTGTAAGTGTGTGTAAAAATCATAATGATGAGAAAAAGAAGCAATCATGCTAACAAGAAAAGCTAAAAATACATAGCATGTCTTAGATATGCGAAGAGAAAAAGTGCTGGTGTATGTATGCATATAAGCATATGAGTGTGATGTTCCTTTTTTTTTTAAATGAAATGCATAAAATAATGGGTGATGGTGATCATATACACAAATCACGTGTGGAAATATGCCAAATGAAATGATACTAACCAGTGTTCCTACAAGATGAAAGGAAAGTGATGAGAAGAAAACCCACTTTTACTTTAAAATATTATCTACGTGTGTGTGGTGCTCATCTTAAATTCATAAAACAGAGACATGCCGAATAACACATGAAGATGCATATCTATATGAGTAAAAGATGTACAAAATAAATAAGAACCTGAATGATAAACCATTTTCTTAATTGAAAGGAGAGAGGGAGAGGTAATTAGGGGTATAATATGATCACAATAAGAGGACAAAACCCCTCTTAGAATATAAAATGGGTTGATATAAAAGATAAAATCCCTTTTTTAGCACTTTTGTATCCACTCGTTCCTCCTATCTTTTCATATTAGAGAGTTCCCTTACCACAAGAACTCCAAGACATGCAAAAGGAAAAAGATTAGTGAGAATATCTAATAAGTGAGCATTCAAACAAGAATAAAAGATATAAAAAGAAATCTGATTTTAATATATATGAATTACAAAGTTGAAAGTAAGCTCACCGTTCTATTACCTTTACTTTTCAAGATGTTGTTGTCTCTAAGAATCGATGGACAGCAAGCTGAGGATCTCCAAAATTCTGGTTGCTTCTCAAGAAAATGAAAGAGTCAAGAGGATTTAAAATGGGTGCTTAGAAGGGCGAGATGGGAACAAAGAAAATCTTTAGAAGGTTGAAGAGAAATTGGACTGGTCGTGAAAGGGGGATGAAAGAGACAAGAGAAAAAAAGTTGGCCGAAAGGGACGCTCAAGAGAGATGTCCCATATGCTGGTCCCCCCTTGTCTATTTATACTAAAAAAATGAACTAAATAGTAAATATTTTGTAACTCATAACCAAAAATGAAACATGCAAAATGAGACATCTGGCGACTTAATAATTGATCAAATGGACATCTGTCCATCTTATCCCCCCCAACGCACATGGGTTTATCCCATGTGCGTTTAACCATTGATTTTTTATTTTTTCTATTTTTATTTAATTCAATAGCTTATTTTTATTTTTATATTATTTTACTCTTTTGATTTTTTTGTTTAAGGCACACGTGTATCTTCAAAAATTTATTATTTAATTTAATGAATAGATATTTATCATATAATGTTATTTTATTATTAGATTTTTATTTGATGTCCTTTTTTTAGCCTTTTTGCCACGTGTGCAGATTTATGAGATTTTGATTGCTCATATCTTTGCCATCTGATATCCGATTTCAAAAAAATTAGTGTCATTGAAATAAGCTCTAGATGCTCTATCCATTGAGCTAGAATTTAGCAGCAAACTTGGGTTTTTTAGCAGAAGTGCAAAGTCGCGTCCCGGAGCCAATTTTGCTCATATCTCTCTATCTGGGACTCCGATTCCAGCAAACTCAGTGCGTTGGAATCGTGTCGATGTGCTCTTTCTGCTGGTATGAAATTGAGCAGCTAATTAGGAGTTTAGCAGAAAGCCAACTTCTGCTATTTCCAGGTTTGACCGGCCTATAACTTCCTTATCCGGACTCCGATTCTATCAAATTCAGTTGCGTTAGGATTGTGTCGGAAATCTTTATTCGCCGGTATAAAATTGAACTGTTGATTCAGCTTTTAGCAAAAAGTCAAAACTGCCATCCGGGAACCGATTTTGCTCATAATTTCTTATCCGAGACCCCGATTCCAGCAAACTTGGTTGCGTTGGAATCGTGTCGAAGTGCTCTCTCTGTTGGGGCCAGATCAGACAACTGATCTTCGTTTTAGTAGAAAGTTGATTTCTGCTATTCCCAGTTTTGACCAACTCATAACTTCTTCTTTTTGTCTTTCTTTTTTTCTTCATGTCTTGAAAAGTGCATGGTTTCTTTCCTCCTTACACGTCCTTCTAGATTGTGAAAGAGCCTCTTCATTGATTCCTCCTTTTTCTTTTTACCTTTTTTTTCTTCTTGCATAGCTTGTTCCTTTTCATTGGGTACAAGACAATGGGCTTCTGCTGCGGATTCTGCTGGGGAGTCGGGAGGTTCTTTTTCACTAATGCGACCTTGCGACACTTCACCAGGGAAGCAAATCTGTTGGGAGATGTAATCTTTGTGATGCTTCTCTTAGGTTTACAGCTCCATTGGGGAATTGGTGAAGAAAATATCTTCACTAGGGGTGTAGGTACATTTCCTCTTTCATTTGTACCTGTAAAAAGAACAAGACTTTAGGCACGGGCTTACAGAGAGAATTTACAAAGTTCATTATTCTTCCTTTTCTGAGTCTTTTTCTCATCGTAATCAAACGTGGCTTTTATCAAGGTTATGAATCCACTATCTAAGGTTGGCAGCACCACTAGAGAATCCAAAATCGTTAAGCAGAATAATTACAGAAAAATACAGACGTGTCGGTGTGTGCTTGTATTTGCACTTATCAAAAAGGTTAGTCTCTAGACCAAACGGGTCTTGGTGCACTGGGTATTTTCAGTAATATTGTCATCATGGACCACTGTGGAGTTCTGACTCAAACGCGGCTTGCCAATCCGGACCCTTTAGATCACCTTTCTTTCTTTTCTCAGTTCACGGTGGCTTCCATGTTGATTTTAAGGCTATTTTCATGCTTTGTAATTTAAAATGTGAAACCCCATTCCAATATCCCCAGCACACCTTAATTAGTAAGTTTGATGTGTAGGTGAAGCTGGAGGAGCCAAGCCTAAAGCCGGTCAAAGTGGCTAAGCCCTGGGCTGTCAACAACCTGCGAAGGTGAGCCTTCCTTCCTTGAGAAATTCCTAAATGATTGAGCAGATTTTTAGAGATGAGACAATATGCTAAGTTGTTGGTATTGTGCAATGTAGGAGGAGAGAGTGGCAAAATTGTAAAAATTAATGTCTTGTGGAGGAGATTTGTTTAAGTGAAGGAAAAACCAAAGGGGACTCCACATGACCAAACCTTTCCCTAACCCTTTCCTCTCTTCACTCTCTTCTCCCACTCTCATTTTCTTCATCTCCTTCTCATCATCTTTCCCCCATTTTCGTCCCCCATCTATTTCAAACCCATTGGAGGTGTTGGTTTGCAAGAAAAGAAGAAGAGGAACCATTTTCGTTTGGGTTTGGAACTTGGAGATTGGAGGAACAAGCATTCAAGAAGCAAGCAAGGTGCTGTTCGTGGCTTGCAATAGGAGCTATACAACTTGCTTAAGAGTTTCCAAGAGGTAAGCAACACCACCCCAACCTTATTTTCCCAATTTCGGCCCAAATCGCATGTTTAGATGAATGTTAGGGTTGAGATGTGAAAACGAGTCCTAGGCCAAATGGGAGGGATTTCTTTGAGGGGTTTGTTTGTAGTAGATTTCTACACATGCCAGGAGTGATTTAGAGCCCAAAAACACCCATAACGAGTGAGATTTGAGAAAAACCAAAAGTTTGGATTTCACGAACTGTCAAGAAAACCCAGCTGCCTGAGCAGCCGCTTGAGCACGGCATCGGGTGGTAGTCTTAGGTAGTTTAGGTAGTGATTTAAGTCATGGCCGCTCGAGCAACGCTCGAGCGACTATTCTAGCGATTGCCTTAACAGAACAACCCGAGAGCAAATATTTGGCCGCTCGAAGCAGGCTCGAGCGACCTATCGAGCACCCTTACCAGAAATTCCAAAATTTGAGTTTTTAGCCCAGATTGAACTACCACTGGTTTTTGTTCAAATCCAACCTATGTATAAGTGAGAGTTAGGCGTCTAGGAGGTGTTCCAATCTAAAGTATCTCGAAATTCCAAATAACAAGGATTTTGGGTACGTTTCACCAAAGAAGGTCTTACAGAGAGTTTTTGCTCCAGGGTTCTATGGGAATAGGATAATTTCATTCCGTCACTTCGAGCACCTTCCAAATAATCATTAGAAGTAGAAAACAAAAGCCAAAACCAAGTTGCACAAGTATTATAAGAGTTGAGGCATAGGTTGCCCAAAATGAGTCTTAAAAGATAGAAATTTTGGAAAACCAAACCTTTACCATTGTCTATCAATGTGAGTACACCACTCATGACCAGATGGGCTTCGGCCAGGTATTTTACACATAGTATGAAGGGCATTGAGCCCATATTACACTTGACATGAGTTGCATGATAAGGAGGGCGTTGGCCCGTTACTTGTATTATGAAAGAAAAGGGCAGTGGCCCCAATGACATTGAGTATTATTGAACAGAGGGCTTCGGCCCCACATTTGATATGAATTGTATGGATGGCAGTGGCCCAGAAGTTCATGAGATTTATTTAGGGCATTGGTCCATTTGCTTAGCATTCTATATATATATGCTGTTCACCTCAATTGGGGGTAGTAAACTATTGTTCACCTCAGTTTGGGGGTAGCGAACTAGCTCCTTCACAAAAGTGAATATTGGTAGGTATTGTGTGCTGTTCACATCAATTGGGGGTAGTGAACCATTGTTCACCTCAATTTGGGGGTAGTGAGCTGGCTTCATCACAAAAGTGGATATTGGTTGGTAGTGTGTGTTGTTCACCTCAATTGGGGGTAGTGAACTACCGTTCACCTCAATTTGGGGGTAGTGGACTAGCCCTTCTACAACAATAAGTATGGGGTGTTAGAGTGAGCGGTTCACCTCAGTTGGGGGTAGTGGACTATGGTTCACCCTGGCTGGGGGTAGTGAACTAGCATCCTCCGTACAAGCATGGAAATCTGAGAGGTCAAGTATGATGAACAAATGATATATGATTGTTATGAATAGCTGAATTGTACACATACGCACATGCATGTACTTGTTAAATGACACTACGTTGTCGTTGTTTCCGCAATATTTCAAATAGCCACATGTCATGGTTTTATCGAATGATATCTGTATAAACTGCGTTTTCACCGAGCATGCATGTGTTGCTTACTGAGACACTCGTCTCACAGTTGCTTCTTATCTTATTTTTCAGATCCATCGTCGTTCGGTGTGAAGCATCGGGCTGGGGATAGAGACAATGAAAAGGCCATCGGGTATAGAGAGGAAGACTATTATAGGCCTTAGGTTTTTGATTTGGTTATGAATGTTTAGTTTTGGATTTTAACCTTTACCTTTGAGAGGAGTGACTAGTCACCCAATATTTTGTAACCAACTCTCATGTCTTATTTCATTTCAAATATATATACAGAACACACTTTTGATATGCACAAGTATGAACTGTCTGCACTTGCACTCGCATAGAGAAAAAAAATTTTAAATCCTTCGTGTTTTGTTAAGTGTAATGGCTCACTTGCCAAGGTTTGGGACGGGTTGTGCATTGGAGGGGTAGACCTGGTTCCGTGTCGTGACAATTTTTGGTATCAGAGCATAAATAAGGTCCACAATCTAGAATAGAAGCCTTACGTTGGTTTGGGGAGCGAGTGCACGCTAGCTAGAACCCTTAGGTTATCCCTAGGGATTCGTTCCTTATTTTTGATTAAATAGCTATTACTAGTACCCTATGTGATTGTGTGTGATGAGCCAAATGTATCTGGTTGTGTTGAGGTATTACGAAGCATCGGCCAATGCTAAGTATATACCGACGTGACTAACCTTATACGGATGTGATAGCTTTTTGGCTAAACTTACATGAAATGAACCTGTATATACCTATATATTAATATGAAGAGATTAGTGAAGGGATTTTCGTGACGACCCCAACCTTCATATAGCTACAGATGTGTGCGCGTCGGTAAACGCCACACCGCGGGGCGCACGAATTCTCATGCATGCCTCTGGGAGGGTAAAACGGGTAGTTGGAGTCGCCACCGCCTGATGGGGTGCAGGCGGACACCTGGGTGCCTCAGTTTGTTTATTGGGCTGGTCTGCGGCTTGAGATTCTAGGTAAGGTTTTGGTTACGGTCCGGGGAAGTTTGTAGACACCCCGGTCCGCCTCGTCGGTTGACGGGTCTCCTAGGTTTCTCCTGGTTTGAGTCAACTCACTGATTTTCTCACCCGATTCCTAATCCTTCATGTAATTTGGTTAAATCTGGCGGGACCACCTAAGTGGTGTGGGTCCCTTTAATTGATTTTATCTTGCTTATTTTAAATGATCTGAGTCTGATTGGGGTGGGCCCCGTTGGAAGGCCCACGGTGTCCTTGGTGGGCTTGGTCAAGCCCGCATGCCTCTGGTGGGCCTCTGTCTAGCCTAAAGGTCCCTTTGGGTTTTAGGTTAAATGAATTTGATTTTATCTTAAGGTTCAATTTAGAGATTTAAGTGTCTTTTATGCAAACAAGTGGGCCGGCCTTGGTTTGCGGGCCCCTGGGTGGGCCCACATGAAGGTTGCCAAAAGATTAAGTTATCTTGCTTAAGTTTGCCAAAGTGAGTTGGACATTGGACTTGGGGCCAATTAGTCCAGACTTGGGCTAGAAAGCCCATGTTCTTGAAGTTTGGGCCTGCACCCTCACTTGGTTGATTAATGGGCTTTGGTGGGCCCAGTAGGCCCTCGCCCTGGGTCTCGGCCAAACCATGCTACTTATCATCATGCCACGAAACAGATTTTCGGATGGGCCGCATCGGGTCTGGACCACTCGGTTCAGTTAATTGCTTAAGTTACTTAATTGCATGCGCAAGGGTTTATTGGGCTTGGTGGGTCCCGTTGGAAGGCCCACTAATGTTCCTGGTTGGACCGGTAGTCCAAGTCCCATGTTGGGTTTCCGGGTCCTATTGGTTTATTAAGTTTGGTTGAAATCATCATTCGAATACAACAAGAATCAAAGAGCACATAAATATGGCATTTCTGCCATGTAGCCGACCTCCGGAAACCCTATTGGTTCATTAAGTTTGGTTGAAATCAACATTCGAATACAGTAAGAATCAAAGAGCACATAAATATGGCATTTCTGCCATGTAGCCGGCCTCCTTGGTCGGCTACACATAAACTTTAATGTGGCCAACCAAGGAGGTCCGCAACACATAGACCCTAGGTGATCCGAACTGAGTTGTCGGATCACCTTAAAGTTGCATTTTTCTGGGGTTTTGCAAATGGGATGTTCCTATGGGCTTCCTAGGAAGCTTCTACAAGTTGTGTGGGCCCATAATAGGGCCCACAATGGTGCTGAAGATGGGGGGACTATCTCGATTTGATCCACTTTGAGGTCTTTTCCAACAAGAGGGAAGTAAGGGGGGGGGGGGGGGGGTGGGGGGCATGGGTTGCTGCCTCCTCCCGCTGGACTTCCTACAGCAGCTACACTGGGGTCATGAAGCCCCTATTCCTGCCTCCTAATCCCCAATACAGCAACCAGGCAAGGTCGACAAAACACAACTATTCAAAGTCGGCACATGTTTAGGTCCATCAATACACATCATGTAAGTATCATGCATAGGAACCAGGGTGCTCATGCTCAAACTCAGGTGAGAGGGATGACAGCTGGATAGGAATGGTCCAGCATGATACTAGGATGGGGAGAGGCTCATGCCTATGTCCACATGGTGTGGAAACAAGCTAACCAAGTGAACTTTCGCAAAAAGAACATGCTGTCGACACCTGGGCCAGCAACTAGTAGGTAAGACTTGGTTGCACTAATGAGGCTGCAACCATATTGGAAAAGGGTTTCCCAAGCTCGGAACCTGGAGGGCTTATGTGCATGTGGTGTGTGCCGATAGGGGTGCCAATTATAAGCATAAACAAGATAAAACCAGAGCAAGCAACCTACTACAGAAGGGGAACAACAGCAGCTAGTAATGAGGGATTTAGATGGGCTTTAAGCATGCTAAGAATGGTCTAGGAACAACACGCAACATGTAGGTGAGGGGGGGCCTTCATGCATGGCTCTTATGGGCTAAAACCGGGGGTGGTTTTTGTCCTCCAAACCTGCTAGGACAGCAGCAAACAGTGGGGGTTTGCTACTGTCTCTAGCAGCAACTCACTAGGGTCATGGCAAGGGGTGCTATGGGGTACAGGGAAGCATACTTGCAGGGGGTTAGTATGCTGGGTTTGGGGGGTGCTCGTGCACCTTTGGGGTCTGCCGAAGGGTGTGAGTGTGAGACATGGAAAAAATCAATTTAATGATTTCCTAATCATCACACGGGATTAAATAAAACAAAGAGTCACCACCATTCAATTTAGGTGTGAATGGACACCAAAATATCAAATAAGCACAAAAGGCAAATTTTAGGGCAAAATATCCCTCCTAAAAAAACAACCAGAGATGGGTAAGGGGATTAAGTTATGAACAGGGGAAGGTGTTAGGCACCCCTATTCATCCACACAAGGTGGTTGCCAGGTATTTGTTCATGTTAAATTAAAAGAAAAGGCTTGCTATAAAATCACAAAAATCACAAAAAAGGCAAAAATATATGGTTTTTTCATATGAATAGTTTGATTGATCCAGAACTATCAAATATGATCATACCATTCCTAGGGTTTCATGATCAAAATAAAATTAAGATAAAATCAAATAAAATCAATTTAAAGTGAAAAATCCAAAAATCTGGTTTCAAGTCAAAATTCTAGAAATCTAGAAAAATATGATTTTTATAAAATATTTCAAAATTGAACTTGAATAGTCCAGGACATAGGTATAGCCCAAATTTCACATTAAATCTGAAAATCAAAACCAAAAATATCCACGTTGATGAAAAACACCAAAAGGGGAGAATTTAGACTGTAGGGTCTTCTCTCAATAATGAAAAACAATTTAAAAACCGCATCATGAAATCCTAAAATTTACTTTCAGGCTTCTAGATCCAGATCTACCATATTGATCATGATAAATTCAAGATCCTAGCCTAAAATCACAAAATTCACGAAAACAGTGCTGTAGGTGCAAATATGTGGAAAATCCAAATTTTATCAAAAAGTGGGGATCTCATGCTATAATCATCATGGATTCCTGTTATTCATTCAGATATATCATAAAAAGCATTAAAACATGATCAGGATATTTAAAACAGCCATATCTCACAAATTAGAGCACATGGGAGTCTACCCTGCGGATCCACCTCTCTTTTCCCCTAGTTCTCTCTTCACGTTTTACGGTTAGAGAGACTCTAGAGGTACTTGGAGATAGGTTTGGTTACACAAACACAATCACAGGCCTTATTCTATGAAAAAGGAAAAAAACAGATATGGGGTTCTATTCTAGGGATCCACCTGTTCCCCTTTCCCCTAGTTCTCTCTTTACGTTTTATGGCTAGAGAGACTCTTGAGGTACTTAGAGACAAGTTTAGGAATACGAAAACAGATATGGCCTTATTCTACAGCAATAGAGATGATCCTATTACTTCTAGAATTGAAGACAGAAAAATAAAAAGGGATAGGGGACTTACCTGGATTGAGCAGGCAGGCAGCAGGAGTTCTTTCTCTTCTCTTGGAGCTTCTTAGAATTCCTTGGACTCAAAATTTCGTGGCCTTTTGCTAGAGGAGAGAGCCTCTATTTATAGGCAAACCCAGGGGTAAGGCTGGTCCAAAAGGATATAGCCTGGTCTTTAAGATAGAGTGAAATACAGAGATAATGCACATCCATAGCCAACCAAGGTGACTTGAGCGAATAAAATACGTAATTCCCTCATTTATAGATATATTGGACTAAAGATAAAGCTCGGAAATCGAGAGAAAGACAAAACTCCCACGTGTCTTTAGTGACCGTAAAAGCTTTACGGTCCAATAAAGATCGTATTGTTACTACGGGCGCGCCTGACCGTAGATAATTTTCGGGCGCGATGGGCCCGTGAAGGAAATACGGGCAAAGCCTGTTTATTCAATTTTTATGCTTTTTTGACCTGTTTTAAGCTCTAATTACATGTTTTTATTATTTTCTCATTTGGCAGTGCAATTTGGGGTGTCTACAGTGAGGCAGCAGCCAATGATTGAAAGTTTGTTGCTATCCACAGTAGCAAATGGTATGGGTCATAACAGGGAACCATTGGGGTGGGGGAGCATGTTTATTAAACACCAAACGGCAAGTAAAAAATGGGTAAACAGGGGTATGACAAGGCTCAAAACAGTAACAAAAGAAAAAGCATGGGGGTATTAATGCATAACTTGTCCTTATGATGAGTTAAAGGTTAGTATTACAATTGACTTATTTTCAAAGCCAATTCTTCAAACAAATCCTCGAATGAAATTCATTAATATTCAACTTTTTAAAGAGATTCTTTAAGTTGTACCCCAAAAGAATAATGAATGCATAGGTTGCTTGGGAACCTATGAATCCCCAAATTTCTAAAAAAAAAAACTCTTTATGGGTCACTTGGAAACCATTTAATTTCAAGCAAATAAAAATTCATAAAAAAAATCATAAAAAAGGAAAATGATTTAAATCAAAGTTCTTTGAAGCAAATTGAGTTTCTTTTCAACTCAAAAAGCTTTAAAGAAAATTCAAATTTCCATGGGCCTCTGAAAGCCTTTGAATTTCAGATTTTCTTCAAACAACCCGTAGGCCTCTGAAAGCCATTGAATTTCAGATTTTTTTTTGTTTTACCCTTCATAGGCATCTGAAAGCCTTGGAATTTTAGAAAATCAATTCATAGGACAACTAAAGGCCTTCAAAAACTTCAGATTTCATAGGCCACCAGTAGCCTTTGAATTTCAAATTCTCAAAAGCCTTAGGGAAGCTTGAGCAATTCCCTAACCTCATAGGCCTTCTAAAGCCTTAATTTAGAAATTCATAGGATCTCTGAAAGCCTGAAATTTCAGAACTTTTTCTTCAAAAGCCTCAAGAAGCTTGCATGATTCTAGAACCCTTCATAGGCTCCTGAAAGCCTGAGTAATTTCAGGAGGCTTTTGAAGCCTTGATTCCAATTTACATCTTGTGGGACATGCTGGAAGCCCTAAAATATTCCAACAAATTATTTGGATGGTCTTTTTCGTACCAACCAATTCATAAGCCCTTAGAAGCTTGAGTAATTCCAAGACACTTTGTGATTTGTTTAAAAGCTTTTATTTTAGGCATTTCATATCTTGTGGAACATGTTGGAAGGCCTAAAATATCCCCACAACTATTTGGATGGTCTTTTTCGTACCAATCAATTCATAAGCCCTTGGAAGCTTGAGTAATTCCAAGACACCCTGTGATTTATCTAAAAGCTTTTATTTTGGATATTTCATATTCAATGGGACATGTTGGAAGCCCTAAAATATTCCAACAATTCTTTTAACTCAATATATATATATATATATATATATATATATATATATATATATATATAAAATAAAAATAAAACACAAACTCATGGTCACCTAACTTGCATACATGCATTCATAGGTGTGTGAATAAGCTATAAATTGGTGCTGATATATTTCTTTCTTTTTCTTTCTTAATCCAGGTACCAAGATACTTGCAACCATTGCTCATGTGACCAGATCAAGAGCCCGCACAATGAATCCAGCTGAGAATCAAACCAATGATCCTGCCCAAGACTTTGCTCAGCTGCAAGAGCAAGTAGCGGGGATCGCCCAAATGCTAGAAAATTTGTTGGCAGCCCAAACCCAAGCCCAGAACCAAGCCTCTACTTCTCACCAAGCACCACCACCATAACCTCAAATACCCATTCCACCTCAGCCACAACCTCAACCTGAATTTCACCAACCAATTCTTGAACCTATACTGATCAGGGAGGACAGTGTTGAATCTAAGAAGGAGAAGGAAAAAGAAAGAGTGAGGGAAGAAATGGAAAGAAAGTTCTTGCAAAGGCTAGAGAGCATCCAGGAGAAACTGAGGGAAGTAAAGGGGGTGAATAATTTCGGAGGCACCAATTTCGATGACTTGTGCATGTACCCCGATGTAAAACCCCAGTTTTTGTAAGAATTAATTTAAAATATTTACTAGTAGACTAAATTAAGTTTTGTGAGTGGGGATTTCGGGTCATCGAGTAGCAGGGGTAATTTGAAGTTTTATTTAAAATTAATTATGTAGGTACGTAAAATATAATTGTGGTGATCAAAGTCTTAAATCCAAATTATTATTCTAAACATTAATGGAGGGTAAATAGGGAATTCCGAAGGTTAAGTTAAGGCTAGAAATAAATAAATTAGGTTAAGGGTCTGCGAAGCCTATAAATAGATTGCTAGGTTAAAATTTTGGGGTTGGGGAAAAAGAAACCAGAGGCCGAACTCAGATATATTTAGATTGGACGATGTCTTGGACCTAGGGCATCGGCCGATAAGCCTTGCTCTTCGGGGGAGATTATCAGAAGGGTTGGAAGCTAGAAGAAAATCCTCAATACAGGTGAGTAGCATCGTTTTGATCTGATGTTTTGGGTTTGTATATTGAGTTTAGCCGTAATGCATGATTTCGGAAAATAACGTTTCAAACAGGGTTTTTGGAATAATTTTAGAGGCGAAAAATAAATGTTGGTAGATTAATTTCGAATCGTGTTTAATAGTCTTTTGAAGATGGTAGAAGTATAGGAAAGTCGTCACAGAGGTGAGAAACTGGGACAGTCATGGAGTTTTGGAGTTAACAGAGAGTCGAGAATCGTAGGGTGTGTTCGCTGAGCTGCCGCCAACCTCCTTACACTCAGCGGCAGCTTGGCGCAAGCGACCTATTGGATCCACCAACCTATTTTTCACTCAGCGGCAGCTTGGTGCGAGCGACTATTGGATCCGCCGACCTGGCACCAACTGCGCCGAGGTCAGTGCACCCACCAAATACTACAGTGAGGTGCGGCTGATCATGTTGAGCCTATTTTTGATACTTTAGGGATTAAATCTCTTTTCCAAACCCTAGATTAGGATGTTAGAGGTATTTTAAGTTACTCAAAACCTTCGTAGATATAATTACATGAATTGTGGGTTTTACAAGTCAAGTTTGGGGAAACTGTTGGTGGTAACTTACTGTTTCAATTGCCATGAGTTAATGACTTAGTTTTAATTATGTTTTACATTTGTTTCCAGTTTATGAACTCGTTTAATCTGGGTTTGCGTGATTTCAAGTGCTGAGCCGTATGTGCCAAATTATCTTTGTGCAAGTAGAAAAAGGGGTTTTATTACCAGTGGACTTGTGTTTTGGGATTAGAATAATTACTGAAATTCCATGAGGTACTGTTCTGGTCCAGAGTGACCTGTGTTGAGCTGTATTGTGTTATACATGATGATGGAAATGTTTGGTTTAATGTGATGTCAGGGTTGAGTTTATGAGATGGTTTTTCTGTTTTGGTTTAGCTTGTCTTGTATCCATGTCTAAGCTTAGTAATGTGATGTATATGTTTTATTGGTGTAATGGCATGGTCATGGAGTGTTGCCATGACCGGTGTAGAGTAGCCAGAAACCCTGAGTAGGCCTGGTTGTCAATGCCGAAACCCTGAGTAGGCCGGCATTGAATGACGAAACCCTGAGTAGGCCGTCATTTCAGAGTCTCCGAAACCCTGAGTAGGCCGAAACTATGTACATGGAGGTGTGGATGTCGCTCTGGCATGTTGATTAACCAATCTAAACAATTACATGCCAATGTTGGGTCTTGATTTGTTGGCACGAGATATGTTTATTAGATTGTTGTGAAAATTCGGTTTTTTCGAGACGTGGTTTTATGATGATATTGGATTTCGTGATTATTCGGTTTAGTTGACAACCGTACTCAGATTGATTTACATACTGGTTTTTCATTAGCTATATCAATTGGTCTGATGAATTACTGTGATTTTAGTCAGATTAATAGTGTTATTGCCATCGTTACTTGTGTATTATCCGATCCATGTTTTACAACTAAGAAAAAAATGTATTTGTGCATGCATGTGCTGCTCGCTGAGATATTCGTATCTCATTCCATTTGTTTTTGTTTTGTTTTCAGATACTCTTGAAGAGCTCGATACTTGCGGGAAGTTACTTGGTCATGTGATTTTATTTCAGTTTGGGATTATTTTAGTGCACTCTGTTATATAGATATGGTTATATTCAAGATTTTCCTTCACTCTGATATTGCGGTCCTGTGTTACATGCTAACCTCTGGAGACGAGTTACGGTTTAACTACGTAACTCGGATTCGAGGTTGTGAGACATGGAAAATCTATCCAATGACTTCCTAATCATCACACGGGATTAAATAAAACAAAGAGTCGCCACCATTCAATTTAGGTGTGAATGGACACCAAAATATTAAATAAGCATAAAAGGCAATTTTAGGGTAAAAATAACCCTCATAAAAAAACAACCAGAGATGGGTAAGGGGATTAAGTTATGAACAGGGAAAGGTGTTAGGCACCCCTATTCATCCACACAAGGTGGTTGCCAGGCATTGTTCATGTTAAAATAAAGAAAAAAAAAGCTTGCTATAAAATTCATGAAAAATCACAAAAAAGACAAAAATATATGGTTGTTTCATACGAATAGCCTGATTGATCCAGAACTTTCAAATATGATCATACCATTCCTAGGGTTTCATGATCAAAATAAAATTGAGATAAAATCAAATAAAATCAATTTAAAGTGAAAAATCCAAAAATCTGGCTTCAAGTTAAATTCTAGAAATCTAGAAAAATATGATTTTTATAAAATATTTCAAAATTAGACTTGAACATTCCAGGACATAGGTATAGCCCATATTTCACATTAAATCTGAAAATCAAAACCAAAAATACCCATGGTGATGAAAAACATCAAAAGGGGAGAATTTAGACCGTAGGGTCTTCTTTCAATAATGAAAAACAACTCAAAAACCACATCATGAAACCCTAGAATTTAATTTCAGGCTTCTGGATCCAAATCTACCATATTGATCATAATAAATCCAGGATCTTAGCTTAATATCACAAAAATCACAAAAACAGTGTTGTAGGTGCAAATATGTGGAAAATCCAAATTTTATAAAAAAAAGTGGGGATCTCATGCTATAAACATCATGGATTCATGTGATTCATTCAGATTTATCATAAAAACATTTAAAACATGATCAAGATATTTAAAACAGCCACATCTCACAGATTAGAACACATGGGGGTCTACCCTACGGATCCACCTGTTCTCTTTTCCCCTAGCTCTCTTTTCACGTTTTACGGCTAGAGAGGATTCTTGAGGTACTTAGAGATAAGTTTGGTTACACAAACACAATCAGAGGCTTTATTCTAAAAAAAGGAGAAAAACAGATATGGGGTTCCATTCTAGGGATCCACCTGTTCTTTTTTCCCCTAGCTCTCTCTTCACGTTTTACGGCTAGAGAGACTCTTGAGGTACTTAGAGACAAGTTTAGGAATACTAGATACAAAAGATGGCCTTATTCTACAGCAATAGAAAAGATCCTATTATCTCTAGAATTGAAGACAGAAAATAAAAGGGAAAAGGGACTTACCTGGATTGAGCAAGCAAGGCAGCAGGGGTTCCTTTCTTCTCTTGGAGCTTCTTAGACTTCAAATTTTCGTGGTCCTTTTGCTTGAGGAAAGGCCCTCTATTTATGGGCAAACCCAGGGGTATGGTTGGTCCAAGGTTTGGCAAGATAGAGTTTCGATTTGAGTTAAACACAAGATCATGCCCATCATTTATCCACAAAGATATTTCGCACGAATAAAATATATAATTCGCTCATTTAAAGGGATATTGGACTAAGGATAAGGCTCAGAAATCGAGAGAAGAATAGAACTCGCACGAGTCTGATGTGCCCGTAAATGTTTTACGATCCAAAGGTGTCCGTATATGTATTACGGGCGCTGCGTGCCCGTATATATAATTCGGGCGCGCTTAGCCCGTAGATACAATACGGTCCAGGCTTAACTTATTGATTTTCATGCATTTTTGGCCTGTTTTAAATTCCAATTAATGTTTTCATTATTTTCTCATTTTGTAGTGCAATTCGGGTGTCTACAGGGGCGTTACACCCGATGTCTGCTTACCGGCCAAATTCAAGTGCCCGAACTTTGACAAGTACGATGGTACTAGCCGCCCCATGAGTCATCTGAAGCTCTATTGTGGGGCCCTATGCCAATTTGGCCGGGATGGCAGCATTCTCATCCAGCTATTCCAGAGAAGTTTGACGGGAGCTACTTTGAGGTGGTTTACCACCATGGATCATGGACGGATAAGGAGGTGGAAGGACTTGGCGGATGCCTTTTTGGCCCATTATAAATTTAACTCAGAAATTGTGCTGGATAGGTACGACATGATGAGGATGAGTAAAGGTAGAGATGAGTCAGTGAGGCAGCATGCCAAGAGGTGGAGGGAGACTGTTGTAACGCCCCGAACCCGGGTCAGTGCAAACCGGCACCCGACCCGAACCCGGTTCGCTACTGTAACAACCCGCATTTAGTTCAACAACCAAATCCGAGGTGTTACTGGCCCATATCAAATACTTCATCAATAATATACCAGACCAAAGAATTAAAATCCATTCAACTTATTATACTATCAGAGTTGCAGAAACAAGTATGTGCGGAAGTGGAGTTTAAAATCCTCAAATAACATATAGTTTGATCATCAATCATTAATATCAAAGTCTGGTAAAATAAACTGGTTACTATCTCTCTCTCATCTCTCTAATACATCAAATCCAAATGAATAATAATAATCTAATCTAAAGTGCTAAGTCTATGTCATTCATCCACCTCAAACAAGATCCGGATAATAGTAATCCTCCGGTGTATACTCAGCTATCTCTCCCTGGAAATCACTAAGGTCCCCCTCTCACGTATCTGCTGAAAAATGAAATAAAAGTAGGGTGAGATACGAATATCCCAGTAGGTAACACATGCATGATTAAACAGTTCATATAAGTAAAATAACAGTTCATGCACGATTAAGCAATATCGACTAATCAGGCTCGTATAATCATTCATATCATTCATGAATACAAAAAAGTTTGATAAACAGTTCTAGAAATGAATTTCAGCAAGTTTTAATATAAGAATCCAATATCAAGATCAATAACATGATTCACACTTTGCTAGGATGCACTAAGCAGTAACATCCGATCAATATCCCAATCACATGTCTCCAGCATGTATTCAATAATAATATCAAGTATTGTGATTTCAGTGTCATTGTAGGACTCACAAAGATAGATACACCTTTTGAGATGATTCTCAACCAATTGCTATACCACCGTGCGACTTAGGAGCAATGCTACTAATGATACTCAAGTCCCATGCAGCGCAGCTTAGACAAGAGCCGTAGTCACTGACTTATTGCACACGTACCCATCAGAATTGACATGTACCACCAGCATGCAGCACCAGAATCAATACATGGATATGGTCGCTTATCCACATGTACAGGGAATCACCAACGGCTCACCGGGGTGTCCCTCCAGACATAGGACCTTCCCAACTAACTTGCAAAGGAAGTGCGTCGCATATAGGAGTAACTCAACCCAAATGACATATCCCTCAGCTATCTAGCTACAACTATGGATCCATAACCAGCTATGCCCACTAGACTCCAAAATTCCCTAAAATATAATATTTCTATAAGGGTTGGTGCCTAGCGACATATAAAGGTTAAATCTGTCAATTACTTTAATATTCGATCATTTGAGTTCTGAATTCTCTATATACAGTTTTCTGGTTTATAGTGTCATTTAGAAGATGTTCTAGTAATTAAATACAAGTTAGGTTTTCCAAAAAAACTAGGCTTCTCCATTTCTCTCAAAGTTTGGCAACTAATGTCCTAAATACCTCCCTAATTTATTTTTCTGTAAAACAGGGAATTAGATAGTTTATTTTGGTCTTAAAACATCTTATTTAATCATTAAAATTGTCTAAAAATAGTTTGGAATTAAATCAGGGTGTGAAATTATGAAAATCTGCAAAATCTGAACAAAGCGCCTAGGATCGCTCAGGATCGCCCCGGCGGTAGTTCAAAATCGAACGCCGACGATACGTCTTCAAGCGGTCTACGGCGGTCTGAAATTTATAACGAGTGCCTAAGATCGCCGATGATCGCCGAGAACAGTTGAGGTCGGCGGTCATTCGAAAACAATCAGAATCAGTTCCAAATCATGATTTTTCTCATCTAAACTCATTCTAACATATATATAACATGATTATCAACATATATACATCATTATATATCATAAAAACATGCTTTTGTCGATTAATCACATGTAAATACAAAAACGAAGGTAAACGGTGTCACCTACCTCTTGAACAAACGTTCCTCTTCCTCTCTTCTCTCAACAATGATTCTCTATCACCCAGCAACACTCTGGACGATGAAGAACTCAAAACCAGACCTTTCCTTCCTCCTCCTCCTCTTCTTCTTCTCCTTCAGTCGGGTTTGTCGCTTGCGGCTGTCGAAGACAAACGAAATACGAGCATATATGATTTAGGTTATTAAACTAATACTTATACTCTCCGATCCCATGTATCTCACATACACCAAATTCCATACACACGCCCAATCAGAATACATACCTCGATATCTCATGATCGGATAGTCAGATCTACGTCTAATTCTAGATCTCCACTAATTAGATCATCCCCTACAAAAATAAATTATTTCTATCAATTATAACTCTCACTAATATCATTTATTAATTTAATTTATTATTTAAGGAAAATTTGGGGTTTTACAACTGCTTCTCAGGTCAAGCCACCTATGTTGGAACCGGAGATGATTTCTACATTCATCAACACACTGGGGCAACCATTTTACAGTCACTTGGTGGGTCAGACTACCACCAACTTTGCTGCCCTAGTACAAGTGGCGGACCAGATTGAAGATGGGATTAGATTCGGCAAGATAATGGATCATTTGTCCATGGTCAGTCATCAGGATCCCAACATGAAGAAGGGAAACAGGGTTAAGAAAAATGGGAACAATAAAGAAGGGGAGGTGAACATGGTACAGCAACCATCCATCCCCAAGAATCCTATCCAGATCAATGTTTCCAACCCTTTTCACACTCCGATGTCATCAGCCTAGTCCACCCAGTGACCCAGCAAGCTCCTATAAGAGTTAATGTTCCAGCAGCACAGTTAAACCAAAAAAGAGTTTTTACTAGGGAGGAAAGGGATGCTTGGATGGCATCAAGGAGGAATATGGTTTTTACCCCTATCCCAATGTCTCCATCCCAATTGCTACCCACTCTATTGCAAGCAGGGTATGTTACCTTAAGAGAGCCGAATCCAAATGTCTCTAAGGGGAGAAATTTTGACCCCTCTACCACTTGTGATTTCCACATGGGTGCACCTGGGCACCCTATTGACAAGTGTTGGCCGTTGAAGCACGCCATTCAGGATTTGATAGACCAAAATACCCTGTCTTTCAATACAGGGGCTCCTGTTCCTCCTAGAACTGACATTGGCCAGAACCCTTTGCCCCAACATCATGGGGCAAGCCTATCTATTGTTATAGGGACCACTTTCTCTGGGGAAATAACCTTTGACCCATCTCAGTTAATTGCTCCTATAGGGACTTCGGTCAGGGTTTATTTTACTAAAGAAAGTGGGGAAGAGGAAATAAACATGATTTCAAAAAGGAATGACCATGCTACTAGGGATATTAACTCCTCTCTGAAGCGGGTCTCCTCCTTCATGGCACAGATAAATATTGCAAAACCTCCCTTGGTTATCAATTGCAATCCACCCACTGTTTCTTCACCCATTCCATCAAAGCCACCCTTTGTTGTAAATGTGCCTTCTACTCATGATTTTTCCTCTAAGTCCAAACTTCTCCCGCTTGTGATAAATGTCTCGAAGCCTTCTTACTCTGAATCAGCTGTACCGTGGAACTACAGTGAAGGCTTCACAACCACAATTCCGGCGGTTGAGGGAGAAAACAAGAAATAGGTGAACCTCATGATGAGGTCAGGGAAATGTGTAGGAAAGGGAGAGAAACAAAAGGAAATTGAGAAGGAAAGTAAAAGGAAAGGCAAAGGTAGGAGAAGATACCCCTCAGGTAATTAACGGTGAGCCTGCTGACCTCATCAAGATAATTAGAAAGAGTGAATTCAACATTGTTGAGTAGTTAAACAAAGTCCCGACCCAGATTTCAATACTGGGATTACTGCTGAATTCGGAAAAGCATAGGGATTCTCTGTTAAGGGTACTTCAGGGCGCACATGTGCCTAAAAATATTGAACCAACCCAACTTGGTAGGATGGTTGGGCAAATTCTGTCTCATAATGTCGTATCTTTTTCAGAAACCGAGATTAGCCCAGCTGGATACCACCATGTTGATCCTTTGCACATAACTGTGCTTTGCAAGGGTTGCATAGTGGTGCGGATTTTAATAGATAATGGGTCGGCTCTGAATGTCTGCCCATTGATAACATTCGTCAAACTCGGTTTGGAGAAGAATAAAATCAAACAGAATGGGAGGATCATAAGAGCTTTTGATAGCTCCAAAACACACTCCCTGGGGGAAGTTGAACTGCCAGTCACTATTGGACCGTATATATTCAATGTCATATTCGAAGTGATGGATATACCGGCAGCCTTCAACCTACTCCTAGGAAGGCCGTGGATTCATACAACTAGGGCCATACCATCTACCCTCCATCAAAGAGTAAAATACATCTGAGCGCAAAAGGTGATAATGGTCCTAGCCGAGAATTTGGTTCTTCCCATAGTGTCCCCTGACGTACCCTATATTAACATTGAAATGACTGCAGACAAGATCGTTTTTCACTCTTTCCAGTTTCAAACTGTCAATTTCATACCTGGGGGATATGAGGATAAGAAGGGTAAGATGACCAGTGCTGAAAAGATGGTGGAGAAAGTGTTAAAAAAAATATCACTTCCACCCAGGGAAAGGTCTGGGAATTAATTTGCAAGGAAGGCTGGAGCCGATAAGGGCGAAGAAACTAGTCCCTAAGGCAGGATTGGGAATGAAGCCAAGGAAATGGAGAAGGCAGAAGCAAAAAAAAGAAGGAAATGCAGAAAGAAAATTCCTCCATTTAAGGGAAACTTTTCCGAAACCCTTTTGCACGATCCAACTGTCTCCTCCCATGGATCAGTCGAAACCTCCATACTATAACACCAATCCCTTTCAAAAGCCACATGTCCCAACCCTGCAACTCTACAACCCACCTTCTGCACTTGAGACAATGGGCGGGCTTGGGCTACAGCCAGAAAAGCAGCAAGATTTTTCTGAAGACATTGGAGCTTTCTTCGCCATGACTGAAGGCAAAACAACCAAGGAAGATAAGGAGCTGCCTTTCATTGATTGGGCAGTAGTGAGAATTCCAAATGAGGTCATATCTAGATTGGGCCCGTGGCATAAAAGGGCAGTACAATTCATCCGGTGATGATGGCATCGGATTCTAGGCTTGAGGAGCAGGCTTGCACCATTTCACCTGTTCCAAAAGAATTTATTATGAACAATTGGGAGGAAACTCCCCTTACCTTTGAAGCGGCGTTTGATTGGCAAACAGACGTGGCATAAAAAAAAACTCCATTAGTGGAATGCACTTTTCCTGAAGGTTTTAATGAGCCTTCATCTTCAAGAAAAGCTTTTCTCAAGGCTCCCAAAAAACCCAAAAAGATTTTTCTATTTTTTCTAGAAAATTTAAATTTTTCAAAAAGGTCCAAACCATTTATGAATCATATAAGCAAATAGAATTAGATTAAGTCGAATATGACTTCGACCTTGAGCTTGACTTTGACCTAATGGGGATCGAAGAAGAGATCGAGGTCGAAGAAGACAACCCTTCTAAAAAAATTACATATCAATTGGAGCGTCATGAAAAGGGTGTTCAACCTAATATTGAGGAGACCATCTTAATAAATTTAGGGACCAAAGATGATCCAAAAATAGTGAAGATTGGGGCATGCCTGTCTGATGTGCAACGTGATGAAATGTCACGATTCTTGGCAGATTACGAGGATGTATTTGCATGTTCGTATCGGGATATGCCAGGGTTGGATACTGACATGGTTGTGCACAGGCTACCAATTTTGCCAGGGGTTAAGCCGGTCAAGCAAAAGTTGAGAAGATTGAAACCGGAATGGACACTGAATATCAAAGATGAAGTGGTCAAGCAATTCCAAGCGGGATTTTGGCAGTCTCCACGTACCCTAAGTGCCTCGCAAATATAGTGCTAGTACCAAAGAAGGACGGGAAAGTCAGGATGTGCGTGGACTATAGAGATCTGAACAAGGCAAGCCCAAAGGACGATTTTCCTCTTCCACACATCGACATTTTGGTCGATAATACTGCTGTACATTGTAACATCCTGTCAGGTAGCTGTGAAGGGGTAAAGCTCACATGGAGAGCTACTAGGCATGGATGTGCATATGGTTAGGATCCCACAACGCTCGGGGATGCTATAAGTAGTCTTAAGACCTCCAACTAAGCAAGAGGTCTTTTAAGGAACAACACGGGACTAAATCCCTTTGGAACCCTGAAGTTAAGCATGCTCGGGTGAGAGCACTGCTAGGATGGGTGACCACTGGGAAGTTTTCTCGTGTTGTCCCTTAAGAACAAATCCATGAGGGCCGATTGGGCCCAGAGCGGACAATATCTTGCTGGGTATGGGTCTAGGACGTTACAAATGGTATCGAAGCCTGCCTCGACCGGAAACTGTGCGGGTCCGGCCCAACGCGAGGACGCGTTGTCCCATGGAGGGGATTATATAACATCCTGTCAGGTAGCTGTGAAGGGGTAGAGCTCACATGGAGAGCTACCAGGCATGGATGTGCATATGGTTGGGATCTCACAACGCTCGGGGATGCTATAAGTAGTCTTAAGACCTCCAACTAAGCAAGAGGCCTTTTAAGGAACAACACGGGACTAAATCCCCTAGAACCCTGAAGTTAAGCGTGCTCGGGTGAGAGCACTGCTAGGATGGGTGACCACTGGGAATTTTTCTCGTGTTGTCCCTTAAGAACAAATCCGTGAGGCATTGGGCCCAGAGCGGACAATATCTTACTGGGTATGGGTCTAGAACATTACACACATAGCATGTTCTCATTCATGGACGGTTTCTCGGGGTATAATCAAATCAAGATGGCACAGGAAGATCAAGAAAAAACAGCTTTCATTACACCTTAGGGTACTTTCCACTATACTGTCATGCCATTTGGGTTTAAGAATCCTGGGGCAACCTATCAATGAGCCATGACAGCGCTGTTCCATGATATGATCCACAAGGAGATGGAAGTCTACGTAGATGATATGATTGCTAAATCCTGTAGAGAAGAAGACCACTTGATCAACTTGAAGAAGGTGTTTGATTGACTCAGGAAATACAATTTACAGCTTAACCCAGCAAAATGTGTCTTTGGGGCTACATCAGGAAAATTATTGGGTTTTATAGTGAGCAAAAGAGGAATTGAGATTGATCCTGCTAAAGCAAAGGCGATTATTGAAATGCCATTGCCTAGAACAGAGAAGGAAGTTAGGGGTTTTCTTGGAAGAATTCAGTACATCAGTAGGTTCATAGCACAGCTCACTACCACCTATGAACCAATTTTCAAGTTACTAAGAAAGAACAACCCGACGGTCTGGAATGATGATTGCTTGCAAGCCTTTGATAACATAAAGGAATATTTGCTGAATCCACCTGTGCTTGTGCCACCAACTCCGGGAAGACCACTGATTCTGTATTTGTCAGTTTTGGAGGCATCAATGAGATGTGTCTTGGGATAGCATGATGAGACGGGCAGAAAGGAAAGGGCGATTTACTATCTGAGTAAGAAGTTCACTGAATATGAAGCAAAGTATTCACCTTTAGAAAAGACTTGTTCTGCTTTAGTGTGGGCAACTCAAAGGCTGAGGCATTACTTCCTCAGTCATTACGCATTATTGATATCTCAAATGGACCCTTTGAAGTACCTATTTGAGAAACCGGCACTAACTGGTAGAACGGCGAAGTGGCAGCTCTTGCTTTCTGAATTTGACCTCAAATATATCACTCAAAAGGCAATTAAAGGTCAAGCAATTGCTGATCACTTAGCTGAACATCCCCTTCCAGACTACCAACCTTTAAAGACTAACTTTCAGGACGAGGCAGTGTTATTTACTGAAGAAGAGGAAAGTGAAAGCTCCTGGCAGATGTTCTTCAACGGGGCCATAAACATGAATGGAAATGGAATTGGGGCAGTTTTGGTCAAGCCAGATGGGTCACATATCCCAATCGCAGTAAAGCTGAGATTTCAATGCATAAAAAACATAGCAGAATATGAAGCATGTATAATTGGGTTGCAAGCTAATCTAGACCATGAAGTAGAGGAACTTGACGTATACGAAGATTTGAGTCTTATCATCTTCCAAACAACCGGTGAATGGAAAACCAAAGATCATAAATTGATCCCATATCACCAGTATTTAGAAGAAATAAGCACCAAATTTACTCTAATTTTTTTCAGCTATATGCCAAGGGCCAAGAATCAATTTGCAGATTCTTTGGTGACATTGGCTTCAATGATCAGTGTTCTAGAAGGGGTAGATATCAAGCCATTGGAAATTGAAGTCAGAGATGAACCGGCTTACTATTTTGTTCTAGAAAGAATGCCAGAAGAAGTACCATGGTTTCAAGATATCAAGAATTTCTTGAATGATCAGAGTCTGCCAGAAAGGGCTACCTCTACTGAGAAAAGGGCAATACAGAGATTAGCAGGACAATTCTTACTAAGTGGTGGGCAATTATACAAGAGGCATAATGATATCCTACTCAGATGTGTTGCTAAGGTTGAGTCAGAAAGGTTGATTGAGACTGTACATGGAAGAGTTTGTGGACCCCATATGAACGGGCACATGCTTGCAAAGAAGATTCTGAGATTGGGATACTATTGGTCAAAGATGGAACACGATTGCTGTGTACATGTTAAGAGGTGTCATCTGTGCCAGATATATGCGGATAACAAGCAAGCACCGCCAAGTGAGCTGCACAACATGACCTCACCATGGCCTTTCTCCATGTGGGGCATAGATGTCATTGACATGATCTCCCCAAAGGCATCAAATGGGCACAGATTTATTCTTGTAGCAATCGATTATTTCACCAAGTGGGTAGAGGCAGCTTCGTATGCAAATATCACAAGTAACCATGTTCTTAAATTTTTTAAGCACAATATCATTTGTCGCTATGGTTTGTCAAACATCATAGTATCAGATAACGCTTCAAATATTAAGAACAAGGATATGAAAAAGTTGTGTGAGCAGTTTCAAATCACCCATCACAAGTCAGCTCCGTACAAACCAAAGATGAATGGGGTAGTAGAAGCAACAAATAAGAATATAAAGAAAATAATTCAAAAGATAGTAGTAAGTTACAGAGATTGGCACAATATGCTACCTCTTGCTCTACATGCCTACAGGACCTCAATTCGGACTTCTACTAGGGCAACCCCGTATTCTCTAGTTTATGGAATGGAAGCAGTTTTACTCGTTGAAGTTGAAATCCCATCACTGAGAGTGCTAATGGAAGCAGAATTGGAAGAAGCTGAATGGATACAGTCAAGACATGATCAACTCAATCTGATAGAGGAAAAGCGTTTGAAGGCGCTTTGTCATGGCCAGTTGTATCAGAAAAGAATGGCCAGGGCTTACAATAAGAAAGTGAAGCCCAGAACTTTCCAAGAGGGAAATTTGGTCTTAAAGAAAATTTTATCATTTTTGGAAGACCCTCACGGTAAGTTCAAGCCAAATAGGAAGGGCCTTATGTTGTAAAAAAGGTCCTATCATGGGGTGCACTCATCTTAACAGAAATGGATGGAAAAGATTCTCCTGAGCCAATTAACTCTGATGCAGTAAAAAGATATTTTCCTTGATTGAATATTACTAGGAAATGATCCAAGGCCATTTTTTAATATTTCCCAAGATTCTAATCCCTAGTCTAGCTAAGTCGAGCCTGTTCGTTTCTTTGATAAACCTAAACTGGGACTTACAGTTTCATACTAGGGGCAAAGCTAATTGGGGCAAAAGCAAAAGAAAAGAGAAAGAAAATGAAAAAAAAAAAAGCAAGGAATAGTGGCAAATGAAAGCCAAGTGCAAAAAAAAAAAAGAAACGAACAAAGTTTGGGGAATCAGGGTTGTATGCATCACGACTGTAAGTCCAGTTAACCTATTTTCATGTTTGGAAAATTTTGAGCCTTTGATACCCTTTCTTTCATAAACCAAGCCTAGCTTTCAGTTCGTCCTATTTATAAGCCCTCGGTGATTTTAGTGTATTCTTTCAATGTTCAAAGTAAAGATTGGTGATGATGGAATACAAAGGCCGGCCCTAGTGAAAACTGTAATTGGTGCTAGGGGCAATATTGGCAAGGAAAAAGAAATAAAAAGAAAGGAAAAATGGAATCAGAGGTTGAGTTGATCATGTTGTCCAAGCTTGAAGTGAAATTAGTATGAGCACAGGAGATGGAACAGATTGGGAATAACGGGGTCAATTTTGGAAGAAAAGGCATTTGGGGATGACTCTAAGGGTCCTAGGATAGACAGATTTGATCTCTCCCTATTGCTTGAACCATCCTTTGCATTATTCAACTTGATTTTAATTCCTTTAATTATGTGTGATTAAGTGTTTTGGACTAAACTTCAAAAAATAAAAATAAATAAATAAAAAATTTATATTTTGGCCGGTGATGAGAAATCAAATACTTTTCATAAAACCTTTGTTTTTACAAGCATTTGAGAATTCTGAGGCCAATAGTATAAAACTTTTTTTTGAATAAATCCTTTGTCTTTCCACTATTGGAGTTTGCTTTTGAACAAAAGAAAGAAAAAATTGTAATAAAAGGAGCTAGTCCCTATCCCCTAGCCACTCCTCAAGCTCCCAAATCCGAGCCGCAATAATCTTAGAAGTTTCCTCTACATCTGGATCGCTCAAAAAAGAGATGACCTCATCTGAAAGTGCCTGCTTGATCCTCATACCTCTAAGGCTAGCTAGGGCATCTTGGTACTTTTGTCGTATCACTCGGACTTCAAAGCGGCGAGCCAGCCTCTGCCCCTCAAGTTGCTTTTCCAAAGCAATGCGGCGAGACACCTACTCTTCAATTTGCCTATCCTGATCAAGGCCTCGTATCCTAAGTTCTTGGGTCTCCCGTACCCAAATTTGTTGATGTCGTTTGTGAAATGCTCTCTCAGAAACCAGTATGTCTTCCTAAGTGGGTGCAAGAACAGTAGGAGGATCCTCTGGTACTGGGTCATGACTCTGAACCTGCTCTCTGATCCAGAAAAGGTAGTCCTTTACATGTGACTCAGAAAAGACTGGGCCCCTCATGAAGCATACATAGGACCATTCCTTCATCAACCGAGCACATAGCCCCATGGTGGCTGGTGTAAGTGGCCCCAAGAAGTCTGTATACCCATATGGGATCATGATCCCCTGAGTCCCTCCAAGCTACCGAAGGACCCTCAAAGGAAGATAGAGAACAACAGATCTCAAGCCTACTAGAACCATGAAGTTCCTGTCTCTGAAGCTGATCACTGTCTCGGGGTTTGGCTAATAAGTGTCAGGCCATCTCACCTGATCATCCTGGAGAGTGCCCAAGAAAGTGAACCAACCCTGTTTGCCGCCTTGGATGTTAGGACATCCCCTGTTACTCATTAAAACAAGAACTTTTAATCTTGTGGAAAAGCGTCGATCAATCATCTCGATTTGACTCAGATGGTCAAGTAACCAAAGCTGCAAAAAGAGGGAGCATTTCAATTTATTTTAGCTTCACAAGAAAGTTGTAAAAAGAAAAAAAAGAAAAAGAAAAAAAAAAGAAAAAGAAAAAGAAAAAAAAAAGAAGAAGGGAGATTTTACCTGTAGGATAAGGGCACAAGCGAGAAAGCACTTCTTCTTCCTGAAATAGCAGTCAGTCAAGGCTTGATACATCTCTGCCAAGATCATAGGGGCCAACCTCTCCCACTCCTTAACCTGGCGTATGATTGAGATGAGAGCCAAGTCAACCTCGTCGTTACCCCGTGGAAAGAGTAGCTAGTTGACCACTATCAAAGTCAAGGCATTGAACCAGGCCTGCCGATCTTCACCCCTTAAGATTTTTTCAATCAAAAAAGTCTTGGATAGGGTCAGCAGTGTGTCAGAGTCCCCTAAGTCCTTCTTCCCTATACCCAAAAAATTGGAGGCTTCCTTTTTGTAGCTAGGCTTAAGGGGCGGGTTCACCACTTTCTCTGAGAACCTCAAGCTAAGGATCGTTTCAATCTCTTCAACTGTAGGGGTCATCTCTTTATCACCAAATCTAAAAAGATTTAATTGAGGTTCCCAGTGTCCAATCAAGGCCTTAATGATTTCCCATTTAAAAGGGATGTTAGGGATGAGCAGGATGTGACCCAAGTTGGTAGAATCCCACTTGATGCCCTCTTCAAGGGTCATGGAGTTAACCCATCTATTGTAGAATGAATCGACAATGATGTATCTAGTGAGACTAGAGGGTTTTGATCTAAACGGTTGTTTTGCAGGGAAGGCTTCAGTGGCAGAAGAAAACAGGGCGGAAGATGATCCGGAGGCCATTAGGGATAAATGAAACTTGTTAGAAGCAATTGAAGGGAGAAAAAACGAAAGAAGGGAGTTTTCTAAACTCAAAAAGTCGTCACAATGACGCACGTCCCGAGATATTGCTATTTTATATACTGCTTAAGTGTATCTGAAATCTCAGTTCGGATACAAATAATGTCCTTCATATCCGACAAGATATTTCGGATACAAATGGTATTATGTGTATCTGAAATCTTATCTCAGATACAAGCAATATTATATGTATCCAAAATGTTATTTCGGATACAAATAGTTGTTGCATTTGCCGACCTGTTATTTCAGATATAGAAAGAAAAAGGAAAAAAAAGAGAGAAAAGCATGAAAAATTCGAAAAATTTCCCTGTATTACCTGTGTACATTTCATAACTGTAAAATATGGAAAGGAAAGAACAAGATAATGATGAGCAATGAATGTGAAGTTTCTTTATATATAAAATTCATTTTTACAGAGATACTGTCAGTATACAAGATGTCATAACTATCCCTCTGCTACGGCCTCTGCCTCGGGGTCGCCGGCGCCCAAAGACATGTGTCAGAATACGCTTAGCAGCGCAGCACTCCCCCTAGCCCAGAATGGACTGAATTTGGTATGTGTAGTTGTAAGTGGAGTTGTCAAGGAATGGACCAATAGGAGCAAAATCCGATGTAGAAGCCTCAGGTTCAACAGGAGCAGGCTCAGCCGGAGGGATGGCCGCCTCTAGCTCAACAGGATCCTCAATCAAAGCAGCCTCAGCTCCCACAGCTTTAGAAGCCTCAGCAGTAGCAGGAACAGGGACATCTGGTTTAATAGAAGCGAAGTCAGAAGCTAAAACACCATGATCAATTAAAAAAGTGAAACTGAAGCAAGCTTACCAGGGATATCTGCAGCAGGAACCGTAAGATCAAGAACGGTCACGGTAGGCGATGCACCGGCAGGATCTCGGGTAAAAGTAGGATCAGGAGATGAGATGGAGTCAGGAATAGCGGCTGGGATGTTATCGGGATTAGCAGCACGAACTGGAGATGAACCATGAACTGGAAGGTCTGGCTTAGCAGGGACATCGTCAATATCCGCCGTACCCAAGGCTGTACCCGCGGAGGTAGAAGGGCCTGGATGGTCGAGCTCCTGAAAATCACAAATGGGTAAGAATCAGTATCAATTTGCAGAAATAAAAGATACCAAAATCCTAAAGGAAACATACTTGACCATGGGCACGAGCTGGACTCTGTGGATCAGCTTCCAAGTCCGAGATGCGGCTATCCCTCTTTGCGACCAGAGCCTCCAACTCTCTGATCCGAGCATCTCTCTGAGCCACTGTCGCATCATGCTCGGCAATCAAGTCATCAACTGCTGCCCGCTGGCTCTGAAACCGATCCCTCAAAGCATTCAACTCCTCTACCTGCCAATGAAAAAAGGGGTTAAAGTCATAAATACTGAGTTGAAAGAAATAAGATGGAAGAGGCAAAATAAACTTACAGTGTCGTCATGAACTCGAATGTAGATCCCACCAATCTCGGTTACTCCAGTACGAGTGGGCCGGTCCACCAGGCATCCGATAAATACCCTCCTGATCCACTCATCGTAGTCCCCGACTACCGTGAGTCCCTCTGCATCCTCCCACTTATCAAACTGGTTAACATCAAACCCAGGTAGGAGGATGGTAGGACCAATAGGAGGAGGAGGAACTGGAATGCGAGGTACGCCAGTGTGCTGATAGTACAATCGCTCGCCTAGATACATAACCCTACCAAGCCTCCCGAGGAAGCACTAGTAGGGCTGGCGTCGGAGATCCCAATCAAAAGCGTCGTGTACTATAAGCTCATGAGCCACCCCGTCATCCACATCCTCAAAGCGGGACAACAAGAGCTGCAAAGAAGAAAAAGAATGTCAGGAATAAACAAGGCATGGAGAAAAGAGACAAAAGATAAAAGGTTAAGGAATTTTACATCGGATCGTCGGGCACGGTCCAAGTGAACCTGAGCTGAATGAGTCTGACTCGTATCTGCATCCCTATCAAGCACAGACCACCGTATGGCTACAAGGAACTCATCAGCATCAGGCACAGGGGATAGGTGAAAATAGGTCATGTAAGTGTACATGAATATCTGGGAAAAGAGAAACTAGTCATGGACGGAAATATTAAATTTTGGAATAAAATAAATGTATTCAATACCTGTAATATCTGCCAGAAGAATCGGCAACTAACACCATCTCCTCTTGGAGCGGCCAAACCGCGGATGGCTCTGCATAGTTCAGCTAGGATAGTCCCGTATATGAGCCAACCCCATGCCAGCTGCCTGGTCTGGTGGAAGTCTCTCAAGGCATCTAAGAAGATAAGACTAACCGCAGTCGTGTCCTCCTGAAAGAAATAGCTCCCAAGCATCAGTAGGAAAATATGTCGAAATATAGATGCGAAGTCCTTGTCCTCCGCAGTGATGGGTGCATGCTTCTCATCAAAGTGATCAATGAGGCTACGGCGCAACCAGCTGATATAGAGTTGACCGCTCCCATCCCAAGCATCATCGGGTAAGGCCGCATATCCTAGGAGAGAGCCGATATACGCATCGGAAGGCCGATGCATAACAATAGTCCGCCCCACCAGAGGGATGCTATTGATCATAACGAAATTAGAGGGACGAATCCCAAGCTCAACATCTGGCAAATGGAAAGACTATGTATCGGGGAAGTATCGCTCTATCATGGCATAGATAAGAGGACGGTCGGCTCGGAATGATGGAATGAGGAGGAAGTGGTCGAAGCGGCACCGACTGAACTCATGTCTAAGCGCAGGAGAAAGCGTCCGAACCAGCTCGCTGAACCTCCTCCAACTTCCTCGTAGATGAGAGTGAGGATATGGAAGAGGACCATCAGCCCTGACACACATGGAGGGATGGCGATCCAAGCCACTAAGGAGCTCTATGTCCTGAACAGACGCCATCAACTCCTCGGAGAACTTTAAGCGGAAGTCTGGAGCAATGTCCTCCTGAGCCTGATCTGAAGCTCTACCACAGCCTCTCTCTCGGCCTTGGCCTCTACCCCGACCTCGATCGGGAGCCACAATGGGCTAAAGTCAAAAGAGAAAGGGTGAAAGTTTGTTTAAGGAGAAAGAGGAAGGGAAAGAAAAAGAGAATAATAGGTGGCCTACCTCGGCAGAACCCTCTCCAGAGCTCTCTCTGGAATCATCCAATGGCTTGGATAGGGTGGCACTCTGATCGGACTCGATCCTAGCTCGAGAAGAAGAAGGCTGATCAGCTGGATCAACCTCCTTTCGTACACTGGAGTGACATCTAGCCATCTACAAGCAACAAGGACGTGTTTTATATCGCTATTTAACTACAATTTTGTGTTTAATTATTTATCAGGAATTTTGATTTTAACCCCTAAGTATTCCCACTAATCCTGAAGATCTCTACAAGGCTTAATCTCTTCTAATTTGTTGTGATTTCAGGATTACCAGATGTACTAAAGCAGACAGAACAGATATGCAACACAAAAGCAAAATGAAAAGATCAATATTGCCTAAAAAAGGTCCTAGTTGATCGGTGATCTAAGCAAGAATTGCATGCAATCTCCAAGAGTCTCAGGATACAAATCAGGAATAATAAGCCTACTTCGAAGACTACCAAGATACCAAAGTAAAGTGGATTTGGGTGGTCATGCAAACTGTGGAGTTAATATGGAATCCATAAGACAAATCATGGAAAACTCCTGGCAGTTGAAGCACCACTTTGGATTCGAAAGTCAAGGCAGATTGCAGAAAAACGAAAAAGAAAGAAAAAAAAAAAGAAAAAAAAAAGAAGAAGAAGAGCAGATCACAGCATGGTATTTGGGATCAAATCTGAAAGTGAGCATTTGAAATAAAGATTTTTCATCACTGACAATTCAGTTTGAAATATACACAAATGATCAGAAGCATTTCATGAAATTCAATTAAGCAATTTAGTTGGAAATCACCACTGGCAGACATTCCAACGTTCTCAGTTACTGTCAATTTGAGAGCACGGGTTTTGTGAGACATGGAAAAAATCAATTTAATGATTTCCTCAATCATCACATGGGATCAAATAAAACAAAGAGTCGCCACCATTCAATTTAGGCGTGAATGGACACCAAAATATTAAATAAGCACAAAAGGCAAATTTTAGGGCAAAATATCCCTCCTAAAAAAACAACCAGAGATGGGTAAGGGGATTAAGTTATGAACAGGGGAAGGTGTTAGGCACCCCTATTCATCCACACAAGGTGGTTGCCAGGTATTGTTCATGTTTAAAATAAAGAAAAAGCTTGCTATAAAAATCAGGAAAATCACAAAAAGAGGCAAAATTGTATGGTTTTTTCATATGAATATTCTGATTGATCCAGAACTTTCAAATATGATCATACCATTCCTAGGGTTTCATGATCAAAATAAAATTGAGATAAAATCAAATAAAATCAATTTAAAGTAAAAATCCAAAAATTTGGCTTCAAGTCAAAATTCTAGAAATCTGGAAAAATATGATTTTTATAAAATATTTCACAATTTAACTTGTACAGTCCAGGATATAGATAAAGCCCAAATTTCACATTAAATCAGAAAATCAAAACCAAAAATACCCACATTGATGAAAAACATCAAAAGGGGAGAACAGAGACCGTAGGGTCTTCTCTCAATAATGAAAAACAATTTAAAATCACATCATGAAACCCTAGAATTTACTTTCAGGCTTCTGGATCCAGATCTACCATATTGATCATGATAAATCCAGGATCTTAGCCTAAAATCACAAAAATCACGAAAACAGTGCTGTAGGTGCAAAAGTGGCAAAAATCCAAATTTTATCAAAAAGTGGGGATCTCATGCTATAAACATCATAGATTCATGTTATTCATTCAGATATATCATAAAAAGCATTAAAACATGATCAGGATATTTAAAGCAACCACATCTCACAGATTAGAGCACATGGGGGTCTACCCTACGGATCCACCTGTTCCCCTTTCCCCTAGTTCTCTCTTCACGTTTTACGGCTAGAGAGACTCTTGAGGTATTTGTAGATAGGTTTGGTTACACAAACACAATCAAAGGCCTTATTCTAGAAAAAAGGAAAAAAAACAGATATGGGGTTATATTCTAGGGATCCACCTGTTCCCCTTTCCCCTAGTTCTCTCTTCACGTTTTACGGCTAGAGAGACTCTTGAGGTACTTAGAGACAAGTTTAGGAATACGAAAACAGATATGGCCTTATTCTACTGCAATAGAGATGATCCTATTACTTCTAGAATTGAAGACAGAAAATAAAAAGGGATAGGGGACTTACCTGGATTGAGCAGGCAGGCAGCAGGAGTTCTTTCTCTTCTCTTGGAGCTTCTTAGAATTCCTTGGACTCAAAATTTCGTGGCCCTTAGCTAGAGGAGAGAGCCTCTATTTATAGACACACCTAGGGGCAAGGCTGGTCCAGAAGGATATGGCCTGGTCTTTAAGATAGAGTGAAATACAGAGATAATGCCCATCCATAGCCAACCAAGGTGGCTTCAGCGAATAAAATACTTAATTCGCTCATTTAAAGACATATTGGACTAAAGATAAAGCTCGGAAATCGAGAGAAGGACAAAACTCGCACGTGTCTTTAGTGACCGTAAATGCACTACGGTCCAACGGTGACCGTATAGTTCTCACGGGCGCACCTGACCGTAGATTGATTTCGGGCGCGACCGGCCCGTGAATAGAATACGGGCAAAGCCTGTTTATTCAATTTTTATGCATTTTTGACCTGTTTTAAGCTCTAATTACATGTTTTTATTATTTTCTCATTTTGTAGTGCAATTTGGGGTGTCTACAGCTGCCCCCTCTTTGCTGGTAATTGGAACCAATTACAAGCAGAGAGCAAAAAGACCCACCAATTGCACTTTCTGAGATTTTTGTATAATCAATTGCACTTTGCAAGGATTAAATGGATGATTTTTGAAAAAAAGAATTGATTGTGAAAGATTTGCTAAGAAATCCCTCAACTTAAGGGCCAAATCCTCCTCTCTCCTCTCACTGAGCACTTGTGGGCTATGAAGTGAGATTTGAGACAAAATTTTTAAACAAAAGTGGGTAAGGTGGCAATGCTTGCAACTTACAACTAATATAAACATTAATCTCTTGAAAAATGTGGAGAAAATGATAAAATACGCAATTTTTGGCTTCGCCCGTATTTTGCTTACGGATTGATGCTACCCGTAGGTTGTTCACGGGCGTCTGATGCCCGTACTGATTTTACGGATTTTACCCTCTTCTTAACCTCGCGACCGCGACTGTTCCTTCTCTGCTCGCATTTTGCCCTAATTCTCTGCTGCCCGTATTCTTCTCTCCGGTCCCTGCTTCTTCTTCTTCAACAGTCTGATTCCTCCTGTTGTTCTCCGGCAACTTTCTCCCTCCGACGACGACTTGCTCATTCCGGCGACTGTTCCCATTTCTTGTTCTTCCACTGTCGTGCCAGTGGTCTTAGCTTCGGGTGTTCTTCGAATTTCCTCAACCGACCGTGAATCATCCTTGAAGCTTCAGTGGAGTAAGATTTTAGCTTGCAAAACCTCCATTCAGATAATCAGGTATGCCTTTTCTCAAATTCTTCTTGCAAACAGTTCGTCCATGAGCTATTCAATCTTTTGTTCCTTGATTGTAGAAATTCAGGCTTGTTTTATGGTTCAACCACTGATTTTTATGCCAATACTACATCCGAACATTGTTGAAGGGATGCTTGAAATGCTTGTATGATCCTCATGAGTAAATCTTCAACTTCTATATACGACCAAATGACTTTCTGCTCTTGGGTTAACAGATTTGGCTTTTGAATGATCCAATTTCGAATTTTTGAATTTGCTCCATGCTGGCTGAACTGATATTTGCAAATTTTCTGGTTGAGTCTAGATTGCTGCTTCAATCTTGTATACTCTAGATTCCCTTTGATTATTTGGCCATTTATGAGTACAAATACTGATAATCCTCCATATGGCTCCTATTGCTGATGATTTTATTGCCTTAGCTTTATGCCATCTATATTTGAGTGGACTTTTGCTTCTTCCAGAACTGCTGTGCAAAATACATGGTTTTGTTATTCTTGCATGAGTTAACTTCTGCTGTGCAATTCCACCATCTTGAATGTTGTACAATCTCTATCTTCACTATATCCAAGCATGCCTATTTGCCCTCCAAATTTTTGATTTGTATCTTGACAAACTCATGTTTCAACCAATGGCTGATTTCCTTTGACTGAGACTGGGATTCTTGTCTCTTTTATATCTGACTTTTCTGCAAATATGAGAGCTTGGAATCTTTGCCCTTGAGTGGCTTAGTATCAGCACCAATGGGCTTGATCTTTTATCTTGAAACCAAAATAAAAGACAAAATTAGAATAAATCCTTAGCACACCTTTTTTCATTCTTTATAAAAAATCATACAAGAAGCCTGTACTTCTTATATAATCTTCCTATATAATTTTATGGTTAAAGCTGAGACTAATCTCAAGAATAAAACTGCTTCAGTTGTTCCTTAATTTGACCGGGAATATCTGAAGCATTTTTTTTCATTTTTTTCATTTTTCATTCATTTTTTCTTTTTCTTTTTCCTACAAATCAACTAAACTTGTTTAAGATGAAAATCAAACAATTAAGAATTTTAACAAGAATAATTAAAATCTCCCTGTCTTGAATCGTAGATGGCCCGTCTTCGATCAGCTTCCCGAGATCCTGCGGATGAGCCTTCCTCTTCGAGGGTTAGGCGTGATCCTGCTGCTGTGGCCTCGTCTTCGAGGGCTGAGAGGGATTCGGATTCAGATGTCCCTGATCTTCCTTCTGGGGATTCGCGTGAGGCGACCCCAGAGGTATACTCTAACTTTTTGAATTTAACATTCTTTCATAAAAAACATCCCCTTGATCCTTTCTTTTTTCCAATTGTTCCTTTAGCCGGCAGTTGAGGCTTCGGGCAGAGATCGGAGCCGTAGCAGGCATCGAGCTGGAGGCAGAGATGGAGGCCTTGATGAGGGCCGTAGAGGAGGCCGTAGAGGGGGCCGTGGCAGAGATGAGGCCAGGACCAGGGTTGAGATCCCTGAGGAGGTGGCTGCCCAGATTAGGGACACCGATCTTTTGCATGGCTTGAGGACTCATCCCTCAGCGTGTATTAGGGCGGATATCCCTTTGGAGTTTGCTATGTCCCACTATAGGGGGAGTTGGGCTAGCTTTATTAGATTTTTGGGAGCTTGCAGTTCGGCCTATCGTAGGGAGCTAGGCTTGTATGGATTTGGTATGTTTATCACCATCCCGGACGTACGCTTGGATCGGGCCCTCATTGCCGCATTGCTGGAGAGGTTTTTCCCAGAGACATTGAGCTTCCACTTTCCAGATATTGAGATTGGGATCCGGCCTTCTGATTCACGCTCATCACCAGGATTAGGATGATCGGTGATGTTAATCCTGAGATGGCGATGCCAGAGGCTGATGAGGTTGCAGCTTATCTTGGATATATCGTGCTGCCTCCTGAGGCATGAGATCGGGGGAGAGCGAGATTGTCTCTGACATGGTTGAGAGAGACTTTCAGGAGGAGGCATTTTGGCCAGCTCGCTGCCGGTGATCATGTTTTCCCTTTCGCCTTCCGATTTCTTTTTCTGTATATGATGGGATCCTGCTTCTTCCCAGAGGACACGACCTCAGTCAGTCCTCATTTCCTGAGCTTACTGGGAGATCTTCAGCGGGCGAGGAGGTATGCATGGGGCCCTCTCATTTTTGGTACTATTTTGGCTGGCCTTCGCCGATCAGTGAGCGGCCTCTCTACATCCAGAGGGGATGGAGTTGGATGCCGATTCTTCTGGCCTTTTCTGCAGGTGAAATGTTTATTTCCTTTCTTTTTTCCTCTCTCTCTCTCTTTTTCCCTTTTTCCTATCTCTCCTTTTCTATTCTTCTAACTCTTTTCTTCTTCTTTCAGTTTTTTGCTAGGGTTTATATACCCTATTTCCGTCCTACCTCTACGATGCCTGAGGAGACGTATCCTATGGCACGTAGATGGTGTCATGTAGAGCACGACTCTGAAAAGAGTCGTCCCAGGTCCGCCCGGGCCCACTTGGACAGGCTATACCGGTCTGAGGTAATCTTCTATAATTTCTCTACTTTCTTCTTTTCTTTTCTTCTTGAGTTACATATCTGATGTCTTGTTCTGTTTTTCAGATATTTGTCCTCAGGATGGAGGACATTCATGAGGTGCTGGCCCTGCAGGCAGCCAGAGATGATACATTTGTCCCTGACCAGAAACGACAGAGATACCAGTTCTTTATTGGTCAGCTGGGCAGCATCTGGTACTGCGGCAAGCGCTTCTTCTTTCAGCATGTGGGAGAGCCGCGAATTCCTGCCATCCCGCCAGATACTACTCCTTCCTACCCTCCTATGCCTGTTGATCTTACCCAGTTCCTAGATTGGACTGAGGCAGAGACTTTATTGGAGGAGGGTGACTATGATGCCTGGTTCAGGCGAGCTTCTATTGGGTGCCTCATGCCACCTATGCCTGTCCGTGGCGGAGTCACTGAGATTGGAGGGGTAGTGATTAGGGCCTATGACACTACGGTATGCCTTCTTCCTTTTCACCTTTCTATTTTCATTTCATCTGAATTTAGCATTTTTCTGACTTCTTTCTTTTCTATTTCAGGAGGCTCAGTTGGCAGAGATCCGGTCTTGATATGTTGATCTAGAGCGCCAGCGAGATGCTGCGATCGCCGAGCGGGATGCCCTCTATATTACTATTTCAGACCTCCGGGGGCAGCTAGCCAGAGCACAGGACCAGGCGGGTCCATCTTATACTCAGGTTAATTTCTTCTTTTGTTTCCATTCCTGCTCTTGTATTTGTTTGTCTTGTTCTGACTGAATTTTTCTCTTAGTTTCAGGAGGACACAGCCGGCCCTTCTTCACCTGTTTCACCCGTGCCTATGCATTTCCGGGATGAGGTATTTTCTGTGGCACGGGTGGAGTTCGTGACTTCTCCCAGTCCAGTAGAGGTTCCTGCAGCAAAGCCCGAGGTCGAGGCTGATATTGTACCTGCTGCTGAGGATGTGCCAGAGTCTACCCCAGTAGCTGAGACTGCTCCTGCTGCATCTGCTGATGTAGATATGGATTTGGCTATGGACGCTGCTGTGGTTGAGCCTACCGTGGAGGCTGTGGTGATGGAGGAGGCTACAGCTGATCCTGTAGAGTCCGGTCCTGATGCTGATGTACCTGAGACCTCTGCTCCTGCTAGTCCTGCTATGGAGGATGCCGAGGAGACGCATGCTGCTGTTGATACGTCAGCGGATTCTTCCCGTACTGATTCTGATGTAGATACTTCAGGGTACGTCCCTCCTGATCATCCCACTGCTGGCCTTGTGCCTTTATATATGTGGCATGATATTCAGTCTGTTTTGAGCAGGATGACGCGTAGCACAGCCCGCAATGTTGTGCGGCATGTCTTTGAGCGCAGGCGATCTTCAGGCCGTGGTCGAGGTAGAGGACGAGGCCGTGGCCGTAGGGGCGGACCTGCATAGACATTAGATTAGGATTCTTCCATGTACATTTGTATTTTTTGGCAAAAGTGATGTAAACATTCATAGATATATAAAAGAAGTTTGATTTATTTCCATTTGTGTTCTTTTCTTCTTTATTTTCAGTATTTATTACCTGATGAATGTTAAAACAGGGACAGGTGAAGCTTAGGGAAACAAAGAAATTAAAATTTCCCATTTTTTTGCATTTTTTCAAAAGAACCGTACTTAGACTACGAGCAAGCCGTGCCCGTAAAGTTACTACGGGCGCACTCTGCCCATGAAGTTTCCACGGTCAAGGGTGTCCGCAGTTCCTATACGGGCGAGCTTTGACCGTAGTATAATTACGGAATTTACTGCCTTACGATTTTTTCTATATAAACTCCTAGGGAACGTCATTGTGACACTTTTATTGGTTGGAAAACTCCCTGAGCACGTCTTTTCTCGCTTTCCTTCTTTGGCGCTTCCATGGCTTCCCCTATGCCGCTTTCTCCTGCCGTTGAATCTCCTCCTGCAAGACAACCTGTTAGATCAAAACCTCCTAATCTCACCAGGTATAACATTGTGGACTCTTTCTATGACAGGTGGGTTAACTCCATGACCCTTGATGAGGAGATTCGTTGGGATTCTATCCACCTAGGGCATATCCTACACCTCCCTAAAATTCCCTTTAAGTGGGAAATTATTGAAGCTTTGATTGGACACTGGGTACCTGAACTGCACCTTTTTCGGTTTGATGATAAAGAGATGACTCCTACCATAGAAGAAATTGAAACCATCCTTGGCCTAAGATTTTCTGAAAAAGTTGTGAACCCCCCCTAAAGCTTAGTTATAAAAAAGAGGCTTCCACTTTCTTGGGTATAAGGAAGAAGGACCTAGGAAATTCTGATGCACTATTGACCTTGTCCAAGACCTTTTTGACTGAAAAACTTCTGAGGAGAGAAGACAAGGACGCTAGGTTTAATGCATTGACCCTAGTAGTGGTCAATCAGCTGCTTTTTCCACGGGGTGATGACCAGGTTGATTTGGCTCTCATCTCAGTCATCTGCCAGGTTAGGGAACGTGAGAGATTGGCCCCTATGATCCTAGCAGAGATATACCAGGCCCTTACTGACTGCTATTTCAGGAAGAAGAAGCGCTTCCTTGCCTGCGCCCCTATCCTACAGGTAAAAATATACATATATATATTTTTCTTTTCTTCTTCTCTTTTTTTTTCTCTTTTTTTTTTCTTCTTCTTTTTTTTTCTCTTTTTTTTTCTTTTCTTCTTTTTCCTTTTTCTTTCTCTCTTTTTTTTTCTTTTTCTTTCTTTTTTTTTCTTTTTTTTTCTTTTTGGAAATAACTTGAAATACCCCTTTTCTGCAGCTTTGGTTGCTTGACCACCTTAGCCAGGTTGAAGAAATAACTCGCCGCTTCTTTCCAAGATTGAAAGTTCCTGTTTTGATGAGCAATAGGGGATGTCCTAACATCCAAGGTGGCAAGCAAGGATGGTTCACTTTCTTGGGTACTCTCCAGGATGATCAAGTGAGATGGCCTGGCACTTATCAGCCCACTCCAGAGACAGTGATCAGCTTTAGAGATAAAAACTTTCTGGTCCTAGCAGGCTTGAAATCTGCTGTTCTCTATCTTCCCTTGAGGGTTCTTCGGCAGTTTAGAGCGATCCAGGGGATTATGATCCCTACTGGATATGAGAAGCTTTTAGGGCCACTTACACCAGCCTTTATGGGGCTAACTGCTCAATTAATGAAAGAGTGGTCCTATGTTCGTTTTCTGCAGGGTCCTGTCTTTTCAGAGTCCCATGTAAAGGACTATCACTTCTGGATCAAAGAACAGGTGCAGAGTCATGCCCCAGTACCAGAGGATCCTCTTGCAGTTCTTCCTCCTACCTATGAAGATATTCTGGAGTCAGAAAGGGCAACCCATAAGCGGCTTCAACAAATATGGGTACGGGAGGCTCAAGAACTTAGGATAAAAGTCCTTGTTCTGGAGAGGAAGCTTGAAGAGCAGAAGTCTGGCCGCATTGCCATGGAGAAGAAACTTGAAGAACAAAGGCAGGCTCGTCGTTTTGAAGTCCGAGTGATGCGGAAGAAGTATCAGGATTCCTTGGCCGACCTTAGGGCGTTGAAGAGCAAGCTTTCTTTTTCAGATGAGATCATCTCCTTTTTGAGTGCTCCTGATGCAGAGGGTGCTTCTGGAATTATTGCAACTCAGGCAGCTAGGATTAGGGAGCTTGAGGAGCAGTTAGGGAGTAGGGATTAGATTCTTTTATCCTTTTTTTTTTTTCATTCATCATTTTTTTTTCATACTTTTATACAAAAGCAAACTCCATTAGTGGAAAGATAATAGTTTTAATTCAAAAATAGGTTTTATATTATTGGCCTCAGAATTCTCAGATGCTTATAAAAACAGAAGTTTTATGAAAAAGTATTTGATTTCTCATCACTGGCCAAAGTATAGTTTTTTTTTTTTTTTTTTGAAAGCTGATCCAAAACACTTAATCACATATAATTAAAGGAATTAAAATCATGTTGAATAATGAAAAGGGTAGTCCAAACAATAGGGAGAGACCAAATGTGTCTACCCCGCGACTTTTAGAATCATCCCCTAATGGTTTTACCTTCATGATTGGCCTTGCTAATCTGCTCAGTTTCCAGTGCTCATGCTGATTTGAAACTTAGACCACATGATCAACTCAACCCTTGATTCTTTTTTTTTTATTTGCTGCCCTTCTCGCCCCTAGTTCCAATTACGGTTTTCACTAGGGTTGGCCTCTGCATTCCGTCATCACCAATCTTACTTTGAAAGTTGAATGAATATACTAAAATCACCGAGGGCTTAATAATAGGACGAAACAAAGGCTAAGCTCGGTTTATGAAAGAAAAGGTATTAAAGGCTCAAAATTTTCTAAGTGTGAAAAAATGGGTCAACTAGACTTACAGTCATGGTGAATTCGATCCCATTCCTTTTCTTTTGTATTTGGCTTTCATTTGCCCTTATATATTTTTTTTCTCTTTTTTTTTCATTTTTTTTCTTTTTTGCCCCTATTGGCCTTGCCCTTATTGGTTTTGCCCCCGTATAAGACTGTAGGTCTAGTTTAGGTTTAACAAAAAGACGGACAGGCTTAAATTGGCTTGACTAGGGATGTAAATTTTGGGATATAAGGAAAAATGGCCTCAGATCATTTCCTAGTAATATTCATTCATGGAAAATATCTTTTTACTGTATCAGAGTTAATTGGCTCAGGAAAATCCTTCCCATCCATTTCTGTTAAGATGAGAGCACCCCCTGATAGGACCTTCATGACTATATAAGGCCCTTCCCAATTTGGTTTGAACTTTCCACTAGGATCTTCCAAAAAGGGTAAAATCTTCTTTAATACCAAATTTCCTTCTTGGAAAGTTCTAGGCTTCACCTTTTTATTGTAAGCCCTAGCCATCCTCTTCCGATACAATTGGCCTTGACTAAGTGCCTTCAAACGCTTTTCTTCTATTAAATTGAGTTGATCATGCCTAGACTGTATCCATTCAGCTTCTTCTAATTCAGCTTCCATTAACACTCTTAGTGAAGATATTTCCACTTCCACTGGTAAAACTGCTTCCATTCCATAGACTAGGGAATATGGGGTTGCCCCTGTAGAAGTCCGAATCGAGGTTCTATAAGCATGTAGAGCAAGTGGCAGCATTTCATGCCAATCTTTAAAACTCACTACCATCTTCTGGATGATCTTCTTCATATTCTTATTCGCTGCTTCCACTGCCCCATTCATCTTTGGTCTGTAAGGAGCTGACTTGTGGTGGGTAATCTGAAATTGTTCACACATCTTCCTCATGTCTTTGTTCTTAAGGTTTGAAGCATTGTCTGTTACTATGGCACTTGGTAAACCATAGCGACAAATGATGTTGTGCTTTAAAAACTTAAGAACATGGCTACTTGTAATGTTTGCATATGAAGCTGCCTCTACCCACTTGGTGAAGTAATCAATTGCTACAAGTATAAACCTGTGTCCATTTGATGCCTTTGGAGAGATCATTCCAATGACATCTATACCCCACATAGAGAAGGGCCATGGAGATGTCATACTATGTAATTCTCTTGGGGGTGTGTAAGCACCTCATTTTTGCGCTCCCCGGAAAACCAAAAATGCAAACCCTGGACAGAAAGTCAAACCCTAAGGGGTGAAAAGTTGACTTTTTGATCAAGTGAAAATTGGCCATCCTGCTTTATGTCATTGGGTAGAGAATCTCGGCACGGTTCCAACGCAACTGAGTTTGTAGGAATCGGGGTCCGGATGAAGGTTCTGCGGGCGGTCAAACCTGAGCAGAGCCAAAAGTTGACTTTCTGCTAAAATCCGATCCGGAGGCCTACCCCTAGGTCATTGGATAGAGAATCTCGACACGGTTCCAACGCAACTGAGTTTGCAGGAATCGGGGTTCTGATGAAGGTTCTGCAGGCGGTCAAACTTGAGCAGAGCCAAAAGTTGACTTTCTGCTAAAATCTGATCCAGAGGCCTACCCCTAGGTCATTGGATAGAGAATCTCGACACGGTTCCAACGCAACTGAGTTTGCAGGAATCGGGTTCCGAATGAAGGTACTGCGGGCGGTCAAACCTGAGCAGAGCCAAAAGTTGACTTTCTGCTAAAATCCGATCCGGAGGCCTACCCCTAGGTCATCGGATAGAGGGCTCCGATACGATTCTAACACAACTAAGTTTGCCCAGATCGGAGTCCGGATGAAGAAAATATGAGCTGACGAAATTCCCGAGCAGCAAAACCGGCAATCTGCGCACGTGGCAAAAAGCTGCACACGTGGCGAGTTGCGCAGGAAAATATCTCGGGGATCAAATCCGTAAATATCCAAAATATACAAAATATCCCAGGGACTAAATCTGTAAAAATCCGAGAATATCGGATTAAATGGAAATTTGCTAGGGACTAAATCCGAAAATTCGGATTTTCCGACCAAACGCGCGGCGGCATTTAATGATTTTTCATCATTATGCCGCTCGCGCAAACGTGGCGAGCGGCAAGCGCTCACCTTGAGCTGGGCGCCAAATTGAGCGGCACCCCTTTCCCCCTTGCCTATATAAGCCGCGCGAGTGCTCGCGCAAAGGGGTTCTGGATTTCTTTGGTTGGGGATTTTCTTTGGGGTTTGGAACATTTTTTGGGTTGGATCATTTTCGTGTTCGAAGATTTTTTTTGGTTTGGAACTTCTTCTTCCTCCACCCGAGGCCCTCTCTGCTGATCCCTCCCTGCCTCCAAAAAAAAAACCCAAGCACTTCACCCCGGTCGTTGGGACTCTCTTCCCTTCTCTTGTTCTTCCCCATTTCCACTCAAGCAAGGGAAGGCATGCTGCTGTCGGCGCTGTAAAAGTGGACACTCCAGCCGCTGTCCACCTTGCTCCAAGAACCATCAGGTGAGGTTCCTGTTTACATCAGATTGCACATATATTGAAATGAAATTTTTCTAAAGGGTTTCATAGTTTACCTTCTTCCTTTTGCACGAGCTCATTCCCATGATGCTCCAAGCCTGTATCTGTTCCCATCCCACCCCATGAAGGCCTCCAAGTAAAGGAGAGGCATGCATGCGCACTTCCGAGAGAGAGTGAGAGGTTTTCTTGCCATTTCCTTTGGCCGTTTCTGCTGCTTACATTATGCCTGTTTTGTTTATGATAACCAGGGAGCATGTTCCTTCCGGTTCCCCCATCTCTTGTACCCCATGTAAACCCCCTTCCCTTCCCCTTCTTCGAATGTTCATATGGTTTTCTTCAATTCCAGAAGCACACACACGCACCCCGAGTCTGAAATAATCTTATCAGAGTGTATTCAGCTTGGTCTGTCAGCATGCTTAGGTTTGTTTTAGGTTAAGTTTAGGTATGTTCAGGTGTCTCTTGGGAGTCTGGGGAACACCTGTGAGGACTTACAGAGTTTAAAAAGTGATCAGAAATGGAGTTTGAGCAGAAAACCAGAATATCGGGTTTTTTAAGGGGTATGCGCCTACCTTTGCGAGGTCAGCGCACCCAAAAAAAGGGTGAGCGGATCATTTTTTTAGCATCCGCTCACTTCTTAAAATTGGATGCGCTCACCTCGCGCTCACCTAAAATTGGATGCGCTCACCTCGCGCTCACCTCGTGCTCACCTCGATTTTTGGGTGCGCCCACTTCACCTTTACTTTAAAAAATCCCGAAAATGCCCTTTACCCTAAAAAATCCCGAAAATGCCCTTTACCTTAAATAAAATCCCGAAAATGCCCTTTACCCTGAAAAATCCCGAAAATGCCCTTTACCTTAAAAAAATCCCGAAAATGCCCTTTACCTTAAAAAAATCCCGAAAATGCTCTTTACCCTGAAAAATCCCGAAAATGCCCTTTACCTTAAAAAAATCCAGAAAATGCCCTTTACCTCAAATAAAATCCCGAAAATGCCCTTTACCTTAAAAAATCCCGAAAATGCCCTTTACCTTGAAAAATCCCGAAAATGCCCTTTACCTTAAATAAAATCCCGAAAATGCCCTTTACCTTAAAAAATCCCGAAAATGCCCTTTGCCTTGAAAAATCCCGAAAATGCCCTTTACCTTGATAAATCCCCCCCCCCCCCCCTTGGACCCAGTATAATGAGCCAGTCTCTCCTTGATAAATGTCAATTTTGATATGTTTCTGTGATGTATATTCTGTAAGTTTTGCTAAACATGGGTGGCATACCTAAATCAAGCCAAAATGAGCCAATAGGGTTTCCGGGTCACCTGGAAACCCAATGTGGGACTTGGACCCCCGGTCCAACTTGATTTCCAGTGGGCCTTCCAATGGGGTCCACCCGGCCTAATAAACATGTATGCATGCAACTTAATCAAGATAAGTAAAATTAACTGATTAAACCGGGCGGGCCCAAACCTTAGGCAGTCCACCTGAACCAGATTAGTGAATTGATGCATTAAATGCGTGGTTTGGCCGAGACCAAGGGCAAGGGCCTACCGGGCCCACCAAAGCCCGTCAACCGAACCAAGGAAGGGTGCAAACCCTAACTTCTGGTAACTTGGGCTTACAAGCCTAGATTTGGACTACGGGCCCCAAGCCCAGTGTCCAACTCACTTTGGCAGATTAAAAAGATAAATCCGATTAAAATTACTTGGCCACCATGTGGGCCCACCTAAGGGGCCCACAAAACAGTCCGGCCCATTTGTGCATGAAAAACACTTAATCTTCAAATCTGAACCTAAAGTAAAATCAATGCACCAACCAAAGCCCAAAGGGCCTCCTAGGATAAGCCGAGGCCCACAAGGGCACACGGGCTTGACTAAGCCCACCATGGATACCGTGGGCCTTCCAACGGGGCCCACCCAACCAGACTCAGATCACCTAAGTAATCAAGATAAAAGCAATTAAAGGGACCCACACCACTTAGGTGGTCCCACCAGACTTAACCAAACTGCATATCGGATTATGAATTGGGTGAGACCAAAGTAAGCTGACTCAAACCAGGATAAACCTAAGGGACCCGTCACCCGACGGGGTGGACCGGGGTGTCTACGGACTTCCCTGGACCGCAACCGAGACCCTACTTAGAATCTCAAAGCCGCAGACCAAAAAGCCCTAATAGACAAGGTTAGGCACCCAGGTGTCCGCCTGCACCCCATCAGGCGGTGGCGACTCCGAATTTTCCCCGTGCCTCGTTTCCGACGCGCGCACAGCTTGGCGACTCTGCTGGGGACAAGTCCAGCCCAGTAGGACCCTGGTTAGATGAGTCAGCATAAGAGGGATTTAGTTGATATTTTGGGTTTTTACTACCTTGTTTAGTAAGATACAGAACGCACGTAATTACACGTTCTGGGGAGTCCTGTCAAAGGGACGCGATAATTGCCTAAGGCAAGTGGGATTTAAGCGGTCCCTTATGACCCCCCACTTACCTGGGGACTCTCCCGGAACCTCGTATTGCGTGCTAATTCTGCACCTTGCTATACGAGACAGTAACAATCCCTTTACCAACAAAATCTAGACAAATCTCACCCGTGTAGACACAACACGCAGCCCAACTGCACACACGGGCACACCACCACACCGTGGATGGATTTTTATTATTTCCGTTCTTGTGTGATAAACTACGTGGGGTGACACGCATGAGGGAGGCTGCGTGGATGATCCGACCTTAAATTGATGAGAGCGGATATTGCAACTTCTTTACCAAAACCTAGACCTCTCTAGCTGCCTACCCTTCTGATTCCTATGAACTGATCTTTGGGATGGTATTAGCACCTATGCTCCCATGGCTTGCCGGGGAAAGCAGGGTAAACCCATCCCCCCAGTTTGCTGGAGTCCATTAGCACCACTGGTTTCTTGCCGTGGCACGCGAGGATCCAGTACTGGTCCAGACCCTTTTAGGCTTATGTCTCGGGCTGGGTATCCTTCCCCACCTAACGTTTCTGAATGAACCTTGCGTTGGGCATGAGAGGGTGAGTAGGATGTGAATGATGAATAAAATTGGAATAAAATTCAGAGTCCATCAGGGGCAGCAATCCCCGCTTTTTGCATCAAATGGAGTAAACCCTAGATGCTGGGCTACCTCGGCCCTAGCTTAAGAAGCTCACCTAATTTTGATCAGGGGAGCCACCCCAGATCCATGCATGGAGTCCTATATGCTATGGGTCTTGACCCATTAGAGTCCGCTGGGAGCACTTTAAGTCCAGATTGGTCTTTTAGAGCAGACGAAAGCCGGCCAGATCAGACAAACAGATGAAAGCATGCCAGATCATAACATGGGCACTAAACACTAGATCTAGGAATTTTTAGCCTGCCCGCTTGGAAAGCAATTTGTATCCTCCCTTTTGGCTCCCAACAGTCCCAAGGATGAATTCTTTGCAGCTTTGTAAATATTTTTGTAAACCTTCGCCCTCGATGGCAAGTTGTAATTTTTGCTATGGTACGACGCCAAAAGCAGATGAAAGACAGAAAGACCGATCAGGACTTGAATGTGCTCCTCTACACAAGTACGTCTAGGAGTCGCGCCTCCATTGGCGCCAACCCTTAGGACCACACACCATGTGTGCCTGAGTTAAATTCCGCACTGTTTCTTGAAACTGCTAATGGTTAGTTCTTTTGTTTGAAATTATGCATGTCTTAGGACTGACTTAGAGTCTTGGTGTGGAACCTTAAACTGATTTGGAATTTCGATCGGATAGTTGGCATGGCATCTTAATCCTCATCTGAGAGAACCCGCTTCCCTAGGATAGAGAAGTGCGCCTAGGATCCCCCTTGGATCCGTTCTTGGACAGGGCAGCTCCGAGGGAGTGAGCAGACTGAATGGGAGCACAAGTACCACATGGGACAGACTTTGTCCCTGTTAAACGTGCCAATCAACTGGGACATGATCCAAGCAGCCCTGCTTTTCTGGGATCTCCAGTTGTCAGTATTTCGATTCGGGATCAATGAGTTGACTCCCGCAATTGAGGAACTTGACCTGTTCCTCCGATTTCGCGACTTAGGAGAACCCGCTAGGCCAAGTCTCAAAGAAAGCTACAAGAATGAAGCGTGCGCTTTCTTTGGCCTCTCAAGGGGAGAAATCCAGACCTTAGGAGGTGACAAAGCATTCACTCGGGTCTCCAGAACATTCCTTGCTGAAAAGATAAGAAACAAAAAGCAAGAAAGACCCCGGGCTTGGTTTGACGCCTTCACCCTCGTGGTTCTGTCGTAAATCTTCTTTCCAATTTGGGGAGACACCATTAATTTGGCCCTCACGGAAATTGTGGATCAACTCAGGGTAGGATACCGAATCATGCCGCTGATCCTAGCTCAGTTATTTCACTCCCTGACTTTGTCCAAAAATGGAACCCGAAGGTTTCAAGGGTGCGCTCCCCTTCTCCACATTTGGCTGCAAGACCACCTGATGGTGTTATCACCTGTCAGTGCACACTACGGCCTAGTCCGTGACAACATACATTGGTTGGCCCAAAGAGAGATCCAACCAGACCTACCCACTCGTGAGGATTGGTTCAACCACTTTCTCCACCTGAAGGGAGAAACAGAAATTCGATGGTGGGACACATAAAACATCCCCTACACCCCCATTATAGCCTTCAAGAAGAGAGAGGGACTTGCCTTGATAGGCCTTACCCATGCCGTGCCGTACTACCCGATTCAGGTTCTGAGACAGTTTGGGAAACCGCAGGGAGTCTCGATCCAAGACAACCTAAGCAGTCTGACTGGTCCACTCACTAAGGGACTGAGGGCATAGTTACTGGTAGAATGGACGAGGGTGTGCGTGTACCGATGGTTTGTCGTATTTGTGATCAGCATGATATACTGGGCGTCGCGGCGGCGCCTCTTAATTGAAGCATGGTTTCATTTTCACGCTACTATATTGTTTAAATTTTAACAAAACAAAAACTTGGAATAAAAGAGTTAATTCCCTCCAATAGGGCAACTCGGTCTCAGACAGACCACCTCTTCTTAAATAATTGCAATATTCCTGGTCGCTGCGACCACCTAATTTCCTTTATTTGCATCCCCCCATTGAGATCGCAAAACCCGGAAAGTGTTTAAAAACACCCAAGACATAGAACTCAGAGCGTCTAAACTAGGGTTCTCTTTCCCAGTCGCCTCCAGGCGACTAAAACAGATCAGCTTTCAAAAATAGGGTTCTCTCTCCCAGTTGCCTACGGGTAGCTAAAATAGATTCGGTCACTAGGGTTCTCTTTCCCAGTCGCTTCCGAGCGTCTAAAATAGATCAGCTTTCAAAAATAGGGTTCTCTCTCCCAGTTGCCTACGGGTAGCTAAAATAGATTCGGTCACTAGGGTTCTCTTTCCCAGTCGCTTCCGAGTGTCTAAAATAGATCAGTTTTCAAAAAATAGGGTTCTCTCTCCCAGTTGCCTACGGGTAGCTAAAATAGATTTGGTTACTAGGGTTCTCTTTCCCAGTCGCCTCCGAGCGTCTAAAATAAATCAGTTTTCAAAAATAGGGTTCTCTCTCCCAGTTGCCTACGGGTAGCAAAAATAGATTCGGTCATTAGGGTTCTCTTTCCCAGTCGCTTCCGAGCGTCTAAAATAGATCAGCTTTCAAAAATAGGGTTCTCTCTCCCAGTTGCCTACGGGTAGCTAAAATAGATTCGGTCACTAGGGTTCTCTTTCCCAGTCGCTTCCGAGCGTCTAAAATAGATCAGTTTTCAAAAAATAGGGTTCTCTCTCCCAGTTGCCTACGGGTAGCTAAAATAGATTTGGTTACTAGGGTTCTCTTTCCCAGTCGCCTCCGAGCGTCTAAAATAGATCAGTTTTCAAAAATAGGGTTCTCTCTCCCAGTTGTCTACGGGTAGCTAAAATAGATTCGGTCATTAGGGTTCTCTTTCCCAGTCGCCTCCGAGCGTCTAAAACAGATCAGTTTTCAAAAATAGGGTTCTCTCTCCCAGTTGCCTACGGGTAGCTATAATAGATTCGGTCATTAGGGTTCTCTTTCCCAGTCGCTTCCAAGCGACTAAAATAGATCAGTTTTCAAATATAATAGGGTTCTCTCTCCCAGTTGCTTACGGGTAGCTAAAATAGATTCGGTCACTAGGGTTCTCTTTCCCAGTCGCCTCCAGGCGACTAAAACAGATCAGCTTTCAAAAATAGGGTTCTCTTTCCCAGTTGCCTACGGGTAGCTAAAATAGATTCCGTCACTAGGGTTCTCTTTCCCAGTCGCTTCCGAGCGTCTAAAATAGATCAGTTTTCAAAAAATAGGGTTCTCTCTCCCAGTTGCCTACGGGTAGCTAAAATAGATTTGGTTACTAGGGTTCTCTTTCCCAGTCGCCTCCGAGCGTCTAAAATAGATCAGTTTTCAAAAATAGGGTTCTTTCTCCCAGTTGCCTACGAGTAGCTAAAATAGATCCGGTCATTAGGGTTCTCTTTCCCAGTCGCCTCCGAGCGTCTAAAATAGATCAGTTTTCAAAAATAGGGTTCTCTCTCCCAGTTGCCTACGGGTAGCTATAATAGATTCGGTCATTAGGGTTCTCTTTCCCAGTCGCTTCCAAGCGACTAAAATAGATCAGTTTTCAAATATAATAGGGTTCTCTCTCCCAGTTGCTTACGGGTAGCCAAAATAGATTCGGTCACTAGGGTTCTCTTTCCAAGTCGCTTCCAAGCGTCTAAAATAGATCAGTTTTCAAAATTAGGGTTCTCTTTCCCAGTCGCCTCCGAGCGTCTAAAATAGATCAGTTTTCAAAAATTGGGTTCTCTCTCCCAGTTGCCTACGGGTAGCTAAAATAGATTCGGTCATTAGGGTTCTCTTTCCCAGTCGCCTCCGGGCGTCTAAAATAGATCAGTTTTCAAAAATAGGGTTCTCTCTCCCAGTTGCCTACGGGTAGCTAAAATAGATTCGATCATTAGGGTTTTCTTTCCCAGTCGCTTCCAAGCGACTAAAATAGATCAGTTTTCAAATATAATAGGGTTCTCTCTCCCAGTTGCTTACGGGTAGCTAAAATAGATTCGATCACTAGAGTTCTCTTTCCCAGTCGCTTCCAAGCGTCTAAAATAGATCAGTTTTCAAAAATAGGGTTCTCTTTCCCAGTCGCTTCCGAGCGTCTAAAATAGATCAGTTTTCAAAAAAATAGGGCACTCTCCCCCAGTTGCCTACGGGTACCAAAAACAAATTCGGTCCCCAGGGTTCTCTTTCCCAGTCGCCTCCGAGCGTCTGAAATAGATCAGTTTCCAAAGATCAGGTTCTCTCCCCTTGTTACCTACGGGTAGCTAAAATAGATCAGTTAGGCGAAACATATCAGAAAACAAAATAAATAATTCAGATAAAGTTGTACAATCAATTTATGTGAAATTGCACTAATGCTTGTTAATTATCCCAAGGTACCAAGAAAGTGCTTGCAGAAGTCCATAACTGTTAAGATCAAGGAAAATGCCCGATATGGACCAACAAGGAGAGCAGACACCGCCGGGGCAACACTTGGCAGAATCTAGCCATGGGCCAGTAGTGGATGAGATGCAACAGCGAATTGACGGCATGGGGTCCGTCATCCAGGAGCTAATGGCAGAACTAAGAAAACTGAAGCAAGTTCCACCCGCAGTGCCGGCCACCCAGTCGCCACAGCCACATCTTCCACCACAAGCAGAGATGGCACCACCACAATACCCGGGGCATCCTCCTCCCGAGGCACCACCACAGCCACCACTAGCGGCTCCTTTCCACATCACGCAGCGAGATTAGTTTGCACCGGCTCAACTGGGGCAGGATGGCGAAAATTGGTACAGAACTCAGGAAGCGCAGTTTGAAGGAAAATTGGCAACAGTAAGAGAAGAAAACAGGGCAGAAATGGCCACCATGAGAGAACTCCTCAAACAAGTCCAGCCCAGTACAGTGCAGAACGAGGCTACGCTTGAAAACCTCTGCTTCTTTTCAGACATCCAGCTCCCAGCTAAGTTCAAATGTCCTGAGCTACATCAATTCGACGGCACGGGTTGCCCACTGAACCACCTAAGAGCATATTCTAGCGACATGTGCCAGTATGCCAAGGAAGAACAAATCATGGTACAATTCTTCCATAAATCGTTGACTGACACGACTTACTCTTGGTTTTTGAGTCTGGATAAAATCAAAATTAAGACGTGGAACGACTTGGCCGTCGTGTTCAGCCAACGGTATCGTTTGAATAGCCAGATGGTTCAAACCCAGGCAGAATTGCAAAGGTTGTCAAGGAGGAATAGCGAGTCTGTGGGAGACTACGCTAAAAGTTGGATGAAACTAGCAAGCGTGGTGCAACCCCCGCTCCTTGAACAAGACAGACTTCGTTGTTCATCCCATCGCTGGGGCAACCATACTTCACAATGTTGTTAGGACAGTGCGCCGCGAACTTCACCGACCTAATCATGGCGGCAGGCAGGATCGAAGATGCTGTTAGGGATGGAAAGATAAGAGGCCCCATGGCAGAATCCTCCCAGGGGGCGAAAGAAGGCATAAGATATGAAGGAACGATCAACCAGGTCCGATCTGCCAAGCGCAAGAGAGGAAGTGACCGTCCCCATGCCAGTGTCGCCCCGGCTCGGCTAAAGGAGCCTCTAACCAAGGAAGGAAGAAAGAACCGTGTGTTTACACAGCTCCCATATACCCTGGCAGAAATACTGCCCACCTTATTGCAAGAAGGACACCTGGGGCAGGTTCCACCAAATAAAAGGGCATCCGCGAGTAAAGGGTATGACCCAGCCAAGGCATGCGGTTACCATAGAGGAGCACCGGGGCATGACACTGATGAATGTTGGAGCCTTCGTCATGCAGTCCAAGATATTCTGGAAGCTGGGGAGCTCAAGATCGACCCTCCGCCAAATTAAAAAAAAAAAAAAGAAGAAAGAAAAAAAAAATCATCATGCATCTTGTTATTTTACTTTAGGTACTTTGATTTCTAATGTTTATTTCTCCTGGCAGGAACTCCCTTCAACAATCAGCATGGACCATACCTCCGGCGCAAATCATGATGTAGCCCAGCAAATAACTAGCATAGTGGCCTCTCTACAGAGCCTACTACGGACAATAACAATCAAGGAAGAAACGATGAACAAATGTTGGGAAGCGTTAGGAGAAGAAAATTTTGAGCTGCGATCCCGAGTAAGGGTCCTTGAAGAAGAGATCAAAAGCATGAAGGGAAATATACCCCTGAGCAGACAGGAAGTGAGCCTTCCGCCCACATTCGCAGATGGTCGGATGCAGAGGGAGAAAGGAAAAGCCGTCGCGGCAAATGGTCTCCACCTCACAAAGAAACTAAATGTCTACCGTGGCAAGGGGCAGCATGAAAAACTGATGGATGATTCGGAGGGTCTCCCAAAGAGAACAAAAGAATAAATGGAGGCTAGAATAAGGAGGGTTTTTACCCCACTACCATATACAACGGCGGAGTTACTACCGACGCTGTTGAAGGAGGGGTATCTGCAAATTAGGCCCCCGAACCCCCGGTTGATCAATGCTAGAAGATACAATGCCGCGGAACGATGCGAGTACCATTCTGGTGCTCCAGGGCACCACACAAGCCGGTGTTGGGATCTGCGGCACGACATTCAAGATCTGATTGATCAAGGATTCTTGAAGGAACTACTCAAGACGCCAAGGTCCATCGAGGGACGGGACATCTCTGACAAGTTGGCACAGATGCAGATATCTGACCCAGCCATTTTCCCGCAAGAGGGAGAAGATGATGACAAGGAAAGCACTTAAAGGCTTCCTCCCAGGGCATGCAACTGAATTCCAAGAACGCCGATCTGTGTCGGCCATTCCTTGCATAGATTGCCGCTCTGTTTTTGTTTATCTTTTCTTTTCTTTTGAATTCAGAACTTGATGATATGTTCATTTTTGCATACTGATGAAATCTTTTGGGAAATCACTAGAGTGTTGGACCACACCAAGGCATGACCGTAATTTTGGGACAAACCTGAACAATCAAATTGGACAAATGAAATGTGTCAAACAGCACAAACTGTGCGGGTCTCGATATGGCCTAAAGATCCCCCGGCAGCACCACATTTGAACCCTTCCATGCCAAACACAAGGGGCAAGTTGTGATATGAGAAAAAAAAGAGAAAAAAAAGAAAAGAAACGGCAAGGTGCCCCATACCAGTCGAAGGTCACTAACATGATCCAGGATCAATGGTCTCGATGAAATAATGAGAGGCCATTTTTGGGCTAAGATACTTCAAATAAATCCCGCTAGTTAAACGTGTTGAGCCTGATCGTCTCATTTCTAACCCACGGTATGTCTAGCCACCCCAAACTGGGGTAAAGTCAAAAAGCAAAAGAAAAAAAAACAAAATGAACAAAGAAGAAAATGGCTCTTGAACCAGTTAATCGGGCAAAAATAATTGAGTGTTACATTCTCTGTGAAAGGATGGAAGGCCATCCTTGATCTTCTCCAAAAATCATCTGACACAAGATGAAACCCTAGCAAAACACTTGGGGCCTAACAATTCCTTCATTAACCCTACCATGTCTTGTCTTCAAAACTGGGGCATGAAGCTTCGTGTAATTGGAGATACAAAAAGGATGAAGGTGAAGATAGGGCAAAGCGAAAAGCACCCTAAGAACAAAAGGGACAAAAAGGAGGAATGAGGAGAACCCCAGAAAACAAGAATTCAAAGAAAGGACTTGGGCAATCCCTCGAAAGAAAAGAAAAAAGAAAAAAAAGAAAACAAAAGCCGGGGCAAACCCCGAGAGCAAGAATCAAGAATTGGGGCAAAAGACCCAAGAAAGAAGGGAAAGAAAGAAAAGAACAAAGATGGAAAAAGGAGAAGAAGCTAATCAAAGTTGCAAGAACAAAGGTGAAGCAAGCCCTAACAAAAAGGTGGACAGGACATGGCTCATACCCCATTCATCAATTTCTGAGCCTTCAGATCATTTCTTCTGGACCCTTGAACCTAGCCTACATTTCGTCCTATTGTGAAGCCCTTTCTGATTACAGAGAATGTAACATTGAATCTTGGACAAACTGGTAATAATAGAACAAAAAAAAAATAAGAAAAGGATAGAGAAGAACTTTGGCTAGACATAATGGTTACCCATAGAGTGAAGCTATATAGGGTTTGAGCCTGTTTATCCTTCATTTCTAAACAGTGGAAACAAAGCCTACATTTCGTCCTACGGACAAGTCCTCTCTGATCATTGTGTGTCGTGATCCATGGAAATTGTCAGGGCCCTAAAACTGGGGTGGGGCACCAAACCCAAATGAGAGAATCAATCAAAAAAAAATCCCTTACACAACCCCCAGCCAAGGGTAGGGGAAAAGGAGAAAGAAAAAGAGAGAGAGAAAATCAAAGAAAAACCAGGGCGGGGCAGTACCAAAGAAACCCCCTGAACCCAAAATAACTCCCCTCATTTCAACCGGGGGCATGCCATTGAAGGCCAAAATGTTGAGACACCTACAGGAAATGCCGGATGGCACATTTTCCTAAGTCTAAACGAGAGTGTCAGGTAACTGACCCAAAGATTGCTGGTCTCGCCATGGACCCACTTCAGAAAGAAAAATCCGAACATTTGGTGAATCCCCAAAAGGTTTCAACAAAGGAGAAATTACTTGGATTTGCACATAATTTTTGATGAAACAAATGAATTCTAATTGACCCAATTTCACATGAACTTCTACAGGTACTGACAGAACTTGAGACAGACAGAAAAGCCATCATTGCGTATCCACACGCTGATGCGCAAAAGAACCGTCACCGTGTATTCACACATGGGACGCAGAAAAGCCATCACTGCATATTCACACGCTGATGCGCAAAAGAACCGTCACCGTGTATTCACACATGGGACGCATAAAAGCCATCACTGCGTATTCACACGCTGATGCGCGAAAGAACCGTCACCGTGTATTCACACATGGGACGCAGAAAAGCCATCACTGCGTATTCACACGCTGATGCGCGAAAGAACCGTCACCGTGTATTCACACATGGGACGCAGAAAAGCCATCACTGCGTATTCACACGCTGATGCGCAAGAACCGTCACCGTGTATTCACACATGGGACGCAGAGAAGCCATCACTGCGTATTCACACGCTGATGCGCAAAAGAACTGTCACCGTGTATTCACACATGGGACGCAGAAAAGCCATCACTGCGTATTCACACGCTGATGCGCAAAAGAACCGTCACCGTGTATTCACACATGGGACGCAAAAAAGCCATCACTGCGTATTCACACGCTGATGCGCGAAAGAACCGTCACCGTGTATTCACACATGGGACGCAGAAAAGCCATCACTGCGTATTCACACGCTGATGCGCAAAAGAACCGTCACCATGTATTCACACATGGGACGCAGAGAAACCATCACTGCGTATTCACACGCTGATGCGCAAAAGAACCGTCACCATGTATTCACACATGGGACGCAGAAAAGCCATCACTGCGTATTCACACGCTGATGCGCAAAAGAACCGTCACCGTGTATTCACACATGGGACGCAGAAAAGCCATCACTGCGTATTCACACGCTGATGCGCGAAAGAACCGTCACCGTGTATTCACACATGGGACGCAGAAAAGCCATCACTGCGTATTCACACGCTGATGCGCGAAAGAACCGTCACCGTGTATTCACACATAGGACGCAGAAAAGCCATCACTGCGTATTCACACGCTGATGCGCAAGAACCGTCACCGTGTATTCACACACGGGACGCAGAAAGAGTCATCACAATGTATTCACACATCGGTTGACCAAGTTTATGAAGCCAAAGCCACTGGCGAATGAGTCAGAGATTGGGGAAGGCAACTTTGAATGCAATCAAGAAAGAAAAAGAAATTACCAATTCAGAATAAGTAATGGGCAAAGACAGAATGGAGCAAGAAGCCAATTTGAAGACAGAATGGAGCGAGGAGCCTCCAACAAAAAATTGATTGAAGAATTAAGGAGCAAGGCGTCTCCCAAAAAAAAAAAAAAAGAGAAAATTTTTTTTGAATTTGAAGACAGAATTGAGCGAGGAGCCTCCAAGACTTAAAGACAAAAGGAGCCAGGCATCTCCAAGAAAATCGTCACCGTGTATTCACACATGGGACGCAGAAAAGCCATCACTGCGTATTCACACGCTGATGCGCAGGAACCGTCACCGTGTATTCACACATGGGACGCAGAAAAGCCATCATTGCGTATTCACACGCTGATGCAAGAAAATCGTCACCGTGTATGCACACATGGGACGCAGAAGAGCCATTACTGCGTATTCACACACTGATGCAAGAAAATGTCACCGTGTATCCACACATGGGACGCAGAAAGAGTCATCACAATGTATTCACACATCGGTTGACCAAGTTTATGAAGCCAAAGCCACTGGCGAATGAGTCAGAGATGGGTAGAGGCAGTTTCAGAGACAACCGAGACAAAGAAAGGGATGAGCAAAGACATGAGGAGCAAAACGTCTCCCAATACCAAGAGATAAGGTGCAGCCAGAAGGGGATGACAGACGTCTCCCCAAAATCTCTAGTGGAATCCTTTCATCAGAAGGAGAATGATACCCAACATCCCCGACGGAGTTCCTACGATGAACGGGAATAGTCCCCAGTGGAAGACCTTCGGCAAACAAGGGACAACACCCTCATGTCCCCAGTAGAGTCCTCTCAAGTAGAAAGAGAGTGATACATGATGATGTAGACTTCTCGAGCCTCGCTCAGTCTGAAGAGGCCGGTTTTGCGAAGAAGAGCGGAAAGAAGACAAAACAATCCAGCATCAATCCCTGGTGGAGTCTCTCGCACTCAACAAGATAGCAAACGAGCATGAAGAAATCACACCCAAGCGGAAGGAAAAAGCTGTACAAAGAGGTAATGACAGCGTGAGGAATCCCCACTCATCCCCAGCGGAGCATCCTTCCCCGGGGAACTCCCACGCTTGTCACTAACAAGGCTCGACCCGAAAGAAGAGGCGATAAGAAAAAAAGGTTCCTGCCCAATCCCCAGCAACAGTCACTCCAAGCTAGGGAGCCTCTACCAAAGGGAAAGCCAACCAGAAAGCACTGCCAAAGAAAGAATGACAGGATATGAAGAACAATGAGCATAAATGGAGATATCATCGGGCAAGATGGCCCCTTTTGTAATTTTGATTTCACACTTTTGTAAATAGAGTAGAGCAGGTGTGTGGGCTCCCTTGAGGCACTGGACAGCGCTGGAAGCACCTCCTCACCAACAGCAGCTCCTCCTCCACTCTTCCTTCCTCCTTTCTCCATCCGGTCCACATCCTAACCCAACCCTTGGCCATCAAATCCTAAAAATAAAAAAAAATAAAAAAAAACAGAAAAATGCAAGCAAGCTTCAAGTAAAAGACACAAAATGGATCAGAAGTCTAAAGTCACCTAAAAGCTTTAATGGAACAAACAAGAAGAAAAGAATATTGTCAAGTGTCTGGCATCGACGCCGAAATAGGTTGGCGAGCTCAAGTCCAATCTAATCTCTTTCAAACTTAAATTAAATGCTGAAGAGTTGCCCTACAAAACACCCGAAAAGCAAAGGGTAAGAAAACTCTGAAGCCAGGAAGTAACGCCACGTCATTGGCCGCTTCCCTCTCAAAATGAAAACTTCAAAGGACTAAGCTCGTCGACCATGTCGACAGAAATGCCAGGCTCAAAAACAAGATTCTTTTTCTCTTTGCCGTTCATCCGCAAGGTGACTCCGGCAAAGAGGGGCAGCTGTAAGCACCTCATTTTTGCGCTCCCCGGAAAACCAAAAATGCAAACCCTGGACAGAAAGTCAAACCCTAAGGGGTGAAAAGTTGACTTTTTGATCAAGTGAAAATTGGCCATCCCGCTTTATGTCATTGGGTAGAGAATCTCGGCACGGTTACAACGCAACTGAGTTTTCAGGAATCGGGGTCCGGATGAAGGTTCTGCGGGCAGTCAAACCTGAGCAGAGCCAAAAGTTGACTTTCTGCTAAAATCCGATCCGGAGGCCTACCCCTAGGTCATTGGATATATAATCTCGACACGGTTCCAACGCAACTGAGTTTGCAGGAATCGGGGTTCGGATGAAGGTTCTGCGGGCGGTCAAACCTGAGCAGAGCCAAAAGTTGACTTTCTGCTAAAATCTGATCCAGAGGCCTACCCCTAGGTCATTGGATAGAGAATCTCGACACGGTTCCAACGCAACTGAGTTTGCAGGAATCGGGGTCCGAATGAAGGTACTGCGGGCGGTCAAACCTGAACAGAGCCAAAAGTTGACTTTCTGCTAAAATCCGATCCGGAGGCCTACCCCTAGGTCATCGGATAGAGGGCTCCGATACGATTCTAACACAACTAAGTTTGCCCAGATCGGAGTCCGGATGAAGAAAATATGAGCTGACGAAATTCCAGAGCAGCAAAACCGGCAATCTGCGCACGTGGCAAAAAGCTGCACACGTGGCGAGTTGCGCAGGAAAATATCTCGGGGATCAAATCCGTAAATATCCAAAATATACGAAATATCCCAGGGACTAAATCTGTAAAAATCCGAGAATATCGGATTAAATGGAAATTTGCCAGGGACTAAATCCGAAAATTCGGATTTTCCGACCAAACGCGCGGCGGCATTTAATGATTTTTCATCATTATGCCGCTCGCGCAAACGTGGCGAGCGGCAAGCGCTCACCTTGAGCTGGGCGCCAAATTGAGCGGCACCCCTTTCCCCCTTGCCTATATAAGCCGTGCGAGTGCTCGCGCAAAGGGGTTCTGGATTTCTTTGGTTGGGGATTTTCTTTGGGGTTTGGAACATTTTTTGGGTTGGATCATTTTCGTGTTCGAAGATTTTTTTTGGTTTGGAACTTCTTCTTCCTCCACCCGAGGCCCTCTCTGCTGCTCCCTCCCTGCCTCCAAAAAAAAAACCCAAGCACTTCACCCCGGTCGTTGGGACTCTCTTCCCTTCTCTTGTTCTTCCCCATTTCCACTCAAGCAAGGGAAGGCATGCTGCTGTCGGCGCTGTAAAAGTGGACGCTCCAGCCGCTGTCCACCTTGCTCCAAGAACCATCAGGTGAGGTTCCTGTTTACATCAGATTGCACATATATTGAAATGAAATTTTTCTAAAGGGTTTCATAGTTTACCTTCTTCCTTTTGCACGAGCTCATTCCCATGATGCTCCAAGCCTGTATCTGTTCCCATCCCACCCCATGAAGGCCTCCAAGTAAAGGAGAGGCATGCATGCGCACTTCCGAGAGAAAGTGAGAGGTTTTCTTGCCATTTCCTTTGGCCGTTTCTGCTGCTTACATTATGCCTATTTTGTTTATGATAACCAGGGAGCATGTTCCTTCCGGTTCCCCCATCTCTTGTACCCCATGTAAACCCCCTTCCCTTCCCCTTCTTCGAATGTTCGTATGGTTTTCTTCAATTCCAGAAGCACACACACGCACCCCGAGTCTGAAATAATCTTATCAGAGTGTATTCAGCTTGGTCTGTCAGCATGCTTAGGTTTGTTTTAGGTTAAGTTTAGGTATGTTCAGGTGTCTCTTGGGAGTCTGGGGAACACCTGTGAGGACTTACAGAGTTTAAAAAGTGATCAGAAATGGAGTTTGAGCAGAAAACCAGAATATTGGGTTTTTTAAGGGGTATGCGCCTACCTTTGCGAGGTCAGCGCACCCAAAAAAAGGGTGAGCGGATCATTTTTTTAGCATCCGCTCACTTCTTAAAATTGGATGCGCTCACCTCGCGCTCACCTAAAATTGGATGCGCTCACCTCGCGCTCACCTCGTGCTCACCTCGTGCTCACCTCGCGCTCACTTAAAATTGGATGCGCTCACCTCGTGCTCACCTCGATTTTTGGGTGCGCCCACTTCACCTTTACTTTAAAAAATACCGAAAATGCCCTTTACCTTAAATAAAATCCTGAAAATGCCCTTTACCCTGAAAAATCCCGAAAATGCCCTTTACCTTAAATAAAATCCCAAAAATGCCCTTTACCCTGAAAAATCCCGAAAATGCCCTTTACCTTAAAAAAATCCCGAAAATGCCCTTTACCTTAAAAAAATCCCGAAAATGCCCTTTACCCTGAAAAATCCCGAAAATGCCCTTTACCTTAAAAAAATCCCAAAAATGCCCTTTACCTCAAATAAAATCCCGAAAATGCCCTTTACCTTAAAAAATCCCGAAAATGCCCTTTACCTTGAAAAATCCCGAAAATGCCCTTTACCTTAAATAAAATCCCGAAAATGCCCTTTACCTTAAAAAAATCCAGAAAATGCCCTTTGCCTTGAAAAATCCCGAAAATGCCCTTTACCTTGATAAATCCCCCCCCCTTGGACCCAGTATAATGAGCCAGTCTCTCCTTGATAAATGTCAATTTTGATATGTTTCTGTGATGTATATTCTATAAGTTTTGCTAAACATGGGTGGCATACCTAAATCAAGCCAAAATGAGCCAATAGGGTTTCCGGGTCACCTGGAAACCCAATGTGGGACTTGGACCCCCGGTCCAACTTGATTTCCAGTGGGCCTTCCAACGGGGTCCACCCGGCCCAATAAACATGTATGCATGCAACTTAATCAAGATAAGTAAAATTAACTGATTAAACCGGGCGGGCCAAACCTTAGGCAGTCCACCCGAACCAGATTAGTGAATTGATGCATGAAATGCGTGGTTTGGCCGAGACCAAGGGCAAGGGCCTACCGGGCCCACCAAAGCCTGTCAACCGAACCAAGGAAGGGTGCAAACCCTAACTTCTGGTAACTTGGGCTTACAAGCCTAGATTTGGACTATGGGCCCCAAGCCCAGTGCCCAACTCACTTTGGCAGATTAAAAAGATAAATCCGATAAAAATTACTTGGCCACCATGTGGGCCCACCTAAGGGGCCCACAAAACAGTCCGGCCCATTTGTGCATGAAAAACACTTAATCTTCAAATCTGAACCTAAAGTAAAATCAATGCACCAACCAAAGCCCAAAGGGCCTCATAGGATAGGCCGAGGCCCACAAGGGCACACGGGCTTGACTAAGCCCACCAAGGATACCGTGGGCCTTCCAACGGGGCCCACCCAACCAGACTCAGATCACCTAAGTAATCAAGATAAAAGCAATTAAAGGGACCCACACCACTTAGGTGGTCCCACCAGACTTAACCAAACTGCATATCGGATTAGGAATCGGGTGAGACCAAAGTAAGCTGACTCAAACCAGGATAAACCTAAGGGACCCGTCACCCGACGGGGTGGACCGGCGTGTCTACGGACTTCCCTGGACCGCAACCGAGACCCTACTTAGAATCTCAAAGCCGCAGACCAAAAAGCCTTAATAGACAAGGTTAGGCACCCAGGTGTCCGCCTACACCCCATCAGGCGGTGGCGACTCCGAATTTTCCCCGTGTCGCGTTTCCGACGCGCGCACAGGGTGTATTCTTGTTATCCGCGTACACTTGGCATAAATGACACCTTTTGACATGTATATAGCAATCGTGCTCCATAGTCGACCAATAATATCCCAATCGCAGAATCTTCTTGGCAAGCATATGCCCATTCATATGGGGTCCACATACTCCTCCATGTACCGTTTCAACTATCCTTTCTGACTCAGTCTTTGCAACACATCTGAGTAGGATATCGTTATGTGATCTTTTGTACAACTGCCCACCACTTAATAAGAATTGACCGGCTAATCTTTGTATTGTTCTTTTCTCTGTAGAGGTGACATTTTCTGGCAAGCTCCGATCATTTAGGAAGTTCTTAATGTCTTGAAACCATGGTACTTCTTCTTCTGGGGTTTCTTCTAGAACAAGGCAGTAAGCTGGTTCATCCCTGACTTCAATTTACAATGGTCTAATATCAACACCTTCTGGCATACTGACCATTGAAGCCAATGTGGCTAAAGCATCTGCAAACTGGTTTTTGGCCCTTGGCATATAATTGAAGGAAATTCGAGTAAACTTGGTGCTTATTTCTTCCAAATACTGGTGATAGGAGATCAATTTATGATCCTTGGTTTTCCATTCACCAGTTGTTTGGAAGATGATAAGACTCGAATCTCCATATACGTCAAGTTCCCCTACTTCATGGTCTAAGGCAGCTTGCAACCCAATTATACATGCCTCATACTCTGCTATATTGTTCGTGCATTGAAACCTTAGTTTTACTGCAATCGGGATATGTGCCCCATCTGGCTTGATCAAAACAGCCCCTATTCCATTTCCATTCATATTGGCGGCCCCATCAAAAAACATTTGCCATGAGCTTTCACCTTCTTCCTTTTCAGCAAACAGGATTGCCTCATTAGGGAAGTTGGTCTTTAAGGGTTGGTATTCTGGTAAAGGGTGTGCAGCTAAGTGATCTGCAATGGCTTGACCCTTAATGGCCTTCTGTGTGATATAGGTAATGTCAAATTCAGAGAGTAACAACTGCCACTTTGCTGTTCTGCCAGTTAAAGCTGGTTTTTCAAATAGATACTTCAAAGGGTCCATTCGGGATATCAGTAAGGTGGAATGGCTAAGGAAATAGTGTCTTAGTCTCTGAGTTGCCCACACTAAAGCACAACAAGTCTTTTCTAGAGGGGAATATTTTACTTCATATTCTGTAAATTTCTTACTCAGGTAGTAAATCGCCCTCTCCTTTTTGCCTGTATCGTCATGCTGTCCTAAGACACACCCCATTGACGTCTCTAAAACAGACAAGTATAAAATCAATGGTCTTCCTGGAGTTGGTGGTACTAGCACAGGTGGGTTCAATAAATACTCCTTTATTGTGTCAAAGGCTTCTTGGCAATCATCATTCCAGACTGTCGGGTTATTCTTTCTTAAAAGTTTGAAAATTGGTTCACAGATAGCGGTGAGCTGTGCTATGAACCGGCTTATGTACTGAATCCTTCCAAGAAAACCACGAACTTCCTTCTCCGTTTTGGGTGATGGCATTTCAATGATTGCTTTGGCTTTAGCTGGGTCAATCTCAATTCCCTTTCTGCTTACTATAAAGCCCAACAATTTTCCTGATGTAGCCCCAAAGACACATTTCGCAGGGTTAAGTCTTAGACTGTATTTCCTGAGCCGGTCAAACACCTTCTTCAAATTGATCAAGTGGTCTTCTTCTTCACATGATTTAGCTATCATATCATCCACATAAACCTCCATCTCCTTATGGATCATATCATGGAATAAGGCCATCATGGCCCTCTGGTAGGTTGCCCCTGCGTTCTTAAGTCCAAATGGCATGACAGTGTAGTGGAAGGTACCCCAAGGTGTAATGAAAGCCGTTTTCTCCTGATCCTCCTTTGCCATCTTGATTTGATTATAACCAGAAAAGCCGTCCATGAATGAGAACAGGCTATGTACAGCAGTGTTGTCCACCAAGATGTCAATATGTGGAAGTGGAAAATCATCCTTTGGACTTGCCTTATTCAAGTCTCTGTAATCTACGCACATTCTGACCTTTCTATCCTTCTTCGACACTGGTACTATATTTGCAAGCCATTCAGGGTATGTGGAAACCGCCAAGAACCCTGCTTGGAACTGCTTAACCACTTCATCTTTGACCTTTAAAGTCCATTCCGGTTTCAACCTTCTCAGTTTCTGCTTAACTGGCTTGGCATCTGGTAGAATCGGTAGCCTATGTACCACCATATTTGTGTCTAACCCCGGCATATCCCGATACGACCATGCAAACACATCATCATAATTAGCCAAGAATCGTATCATTTCTTCCCGCTGTACCTCAGATAGACATACCCCAATCTTCACTATTTTTGGGTCATCTTCAGTCCCTAGGTTTATTGATATGGTCTCTTCAATATTGGGTTGGACCCCCTTTTCATGACGCTCTAATTGATATGTGATTTCTTTTGGAACGTCGTCTTCTTCGTCCTCGGTCTCTTCCTCAACCCCCATTAGGTCAAAGTCGAGCTCAAGGTCGAAGTCATATTCATCCTGATCCAATTCCGTTTGCTTATATGGTTCATAAATGGTTTGGACCTTTTTGAAAAATTTATCTTTTCTAGAAAAAAATGAAAAATCTTCTTGTGTTTTTTGAGAGCCTTCTACAAAATCTTTTTCTGAAGACGAAGGCTCATTAAAACCTTCAGGAAAAGAGCATTCCACTAATGGAGTTTTTTTTTGGAAACCATGTCTGTTTGCCAAACAAACGCGGCTTCAAAAGTAATGGGAGTTTCCTCCCAATTATTTAGAATAAAAGAATCTGGGGCAGGGATACAAGCCTGCTCCTCAAGCTCGGGGTCTCCATCAGAGATCACCAGTACTGGGTGAGTTGCGTTGCCTGTTTCTTCTGTAGGGCCAGTTCTAGATGGAACTTCTACTGCAGCCCAATCAATAAAAGGTAGCTCCTCTGCTACTTCTTCTTGCTTGCCTTCTGTCATGGCAAAAAATGCTCCAATGTCCTCTGAAAAATCCTACTCCTGTTCTGCCTGTGGCCCAAGCCCACCAGATGCTTGTGGAGGTGGAGGTGGAGGTGGAACATATGGTTGTATTGTTGAGGGTTTGGGTTTCTGGAATGGGTTGATATTGTAGCATGGAGGTTTGGACTGATCCTCAGGAGGAGACAGTTGAATCGTGTGAGAAAGCTTTGGAAAAGTTTCCCTGATATGAGGGAATTTCATAGTTTCTATCTGCCCCTGTCTTCTCCATTTTCTTGGCTTGGACCCCAACCCTGCTCTGTGAACCATCTTCTTGACCTGTACCGGTTCTATCCTTCCTTGTAGGTTACCCCCAGACCTTTTCCAGGGTGAATATGGTACTATTCTAGCACATTCTTGACCATCCTCTCAGCACAGGTCAACTTTCCTTCTTTTTCTTGATGCCCTCCAGGTATGAAATTAACAGTTTCAAATTGGAAAGAGTGAAATGTCATCTTATCAGCAGTCATTTCCATGTTAATACAGGGTACATCAGGGGACCACATGGGGGGAACCAAATTTTCAGCCAAGACGGTAATCACCTTTCGCCCTCTAATATATTTGACTCTTTGGTGGAGGGTAGATGGTATGGCCCTGGCTGTATGAATCCACGGCCTTCCTAGGAGTAGGTTGAAAGCCGCAGGTATATCCATCACCTCAAATGTGATGTTAAAAATATACGGTCCAATTGTGACCGGCAGTTCAACCTCCCCTAGGGAGTGTTTTAGAGCTGTCAAATGCTCTTATGATTCTTCTATTTTGTTTTATTTTGTTTCGCTCCAAATTGAGCTTAACAAAGGTTACTAACGGGCAGACATTGAGAGCCGACCTATTATCAATCAAGACCCGGGCTATCATGCAACCCTTACTAAGTACAGCTATGTGCAATGGGTCAACATGATGGTACCCTGCTGGACTGATTTCAGTCTCAGAAAAAGTTATCACATTGTGGGATAAAATTTGACCAACCATCCGGCCTAGTTGGTCTGGTTCAATATTTTTAGGCACATGGGCCCCCTGGAGTATCCTTAACAAGGAGTCCCTATGTTTTTCAGAATTTAACAATAATCCCAGAATTGAGATCTGGGCAGGGACTTTGTTCAATTGCTCGATGACATTGAACTCACTCATTTTTATTATCTTCATAAGGTTAGCAGCCTCACTGTTAGTTACCTAAGGGGCATCATCCCCTATCTTGGCCTTTCCTTTATTTTTTTCTTCTTCTTTCTCCTTCTCTGTTTCCTTTTGTTTTTCTTCCACCCCTACACATTTTCCTGACCTCATCATGAGGTTTACTTCTTCCTTGCTTTCAACTGCAGGGCATGTAGTGGTAAAAGCTTCACTGTAGTTCCATGGTACAGCCGATTCAGAGTAGGAGGGCTTAGGGACATTTACCACTAATGGAGGAAGTTTGGATTTGGATGTGGAAGTCTGGGTAAATGGAACATTAATAACCAGAGGTGGAAGTTGTTTTCATTGAGGGGTTGTAGAAGTGACTGATGCACTAAGGGGGTCACAGTTTATGACCAATGGTGGTTTAGCTTGAATGGGTGGAGTAAAAGTGGATGGATTGTAATTAATGATCAAAGGTGGCTTGGAGATGTTCATCTGGGCCATGAGGGATGAGACCCGGTCCAAAGATGAGTTAATGTTCTTTGCAGCACTATCATTCCCCTTTGAAATCACATTTACTTCTTTGTCCTCATTTCTCCTGTCAAAATATACTTTGACCGTTGTCCCTATGGGAGCAATTAATTGAGATGGATCAAAGGTTATTTTGTCAGAAGAGATGACTCCTATGACATTAGATGGGCCTGCCCCGTGATGCTGGGGCAGTGGGTTTTGTCCAATATCAGTTCTTAGAGGATTGAGAGCCCCTGTATTGAAAGACAGGGTATTCTGGTCTAGTAAATCCTGAATGGCATGTTTCAAAGGCCAATACTTGTCAGTAGGGTGCCCAGGTGCACCCATATGGTAATCACAAGTGGTGGAATGGTCAAAATTTCTCCCCTTGGATGCATTCGGATTAGGTTCTCTTAAGGTGACATACCCTGCTTTCAATAAAGTGGGCAATAACTGAGAAGGAGTCATGGGAATAGGGGTGAAAACCCTATTTCTCCTTGCCGCAAAATAGGCATCCTTTTCTTCCTTAGTAAAAACCCTTTTTTTGTCTGAAGGTGCTGCTGGAACATTAACCCTCATGGGGGCCGGGGTAGATGGAGCAGGTGGGGTAGGAAAATGAGCTGGTATGTTGATTTGTATGGGCTTGTTAGGGCCAGATGGTGGCTGTACCATGTTTACCTCACCCTCCTTCTTGTTCCCATTCTTCTTTATCCCACCTCCTTTCTTTAGGTTGGGGTCTTGCTGGCTAACCATAGCAGAGTGGTCAATTATTTTACCTAATCTTATTCTGTCCTCAATTCGGTCGGCCACTTGAACCAAAGCTGCAAAATTAGTGGTGGTCTGACCCACCAGGTGGCTATAGAATGGTTGACCCAAAGTGCTGATGAAAGTAGAAATCATTTCCTGTTCTCGCATGGGTGGCCTGACCTGAGAGGCCGTCTCCCTCCACCTCTTGGTATATTGCCTTACAGTCTCTTCCCTTCCTTTGCTCATTCTCATTACGTCGTACCTGTCTGGCACGATTTCTGAATTGAACCGGTATTGAGCCAGGAAGGCATCGGCTAGGTCCTTCCATCTTTTGATCTTTCCATGGTCCAGAGTGGCGAACCATCTTAATGCGGTTCCATTCAGACTTCTTTGGAAAAGTTGGATCAAGATACCTTCATCCTGCCCGAACTGGCATAGGGCACCGCAATATAACTTTAGGTGGCTCATGGGGCAACCAGTGCCATCATACTTGTCCAAGTCTGGGCACTTAAACTTAGCCGGCAGGTTAACATTGGGTATAGGCACAGGTCTTCAAAATTGGTGCCTCCAAAGTTGTTTACCCCTTTGACTTCTCTTAGTTCGTCTTGGATCATTTCTAGCTTATGCATGAACTTTCTTTCAACCTCTTCCCTTATCCTTTCCTTTTCCTTAGCCTTGTTTGACTCAGCTATCTCATCCCTGGTCAGTATAGGTTCAGGGGTGGGTTCATAGACGGGTTCAGCAGTTGGTTGCACGGGAGGTGGAATGTTGACTTGGGGTGGAGGTGCAGGGTTGGATGTGGATGCCTGGTTCTAGGCCTGCATTTGTTGGGCCTGCACTTGTTGGGCCTGTACTGACAGTATGTTCTCTAGCATTCAGGCTAATCCTGCCACTTGTTCTTGGAGTAGAACAACATCTGGATGAGGAGCATCAACTTCATCTTCAATGGGATTCATGGCTCGAGCTCTTGATCTGGTTACAGGAGCTATGATTGCAAGTGTATTAGTACCTGGGTACAAGATAAAGGAAAAGATATCAGTGCCCAATTAATCTCATTCACATGCCTAGGAATGCCTATGTGCAAGCTGGGTGAACACGAGTTTGGATTGTTTCTTTATTTGCTTCTTTTTTCTTTTTTCTTTTTTTTTTTTTTTTTTTGAATTGAATTGTTGGAATATTCTAGGGCTTCCAACAGGTCCCACAAAAGAGAGAAAGATCTGAAATTCAAAGGCTTTCAGAAGCCCAAAAGTTCTGAAATTCAAAGGCTTTCAAATGCCCAGGAATATTTTTGGAAAAGGTCTGAAATTCAAAGGCTTTCAGAGGCCCAAGGATTTTTGATGAAAGTCTGAAATTCAAAGGCTTTCAGAGGCCCAGGGATATTTTTGGAAAAGGTCTGAAATTCAAAGGCTTTCAGAGGCCCAAGGATTTTTTATGAAAGTCTGAAATTCAAAGGCTTTCAGAGGCCCAAGGATTTTTGATGAAAGTCTGAAATTCAAAGGCTTTCAGAGGCCCAAAGATCTGAAATTCAAAGGCTTTCAGAGGCCCAAAAGAAAAAAGGTCTGAAATTCAAAGGCTTTCAGGGGCCCAAAAGTTCTGAAATTCAAAGGCTTTCAGAGGCCCAAAAGAAAAAGGTCTGAAATTCAAAAGCTTTCAGAGGCCCAAAAGTTCTGAAATTCAAAGGCTTTCAGAGGCCCAAAAGTTCTGAAATTCAAAGGCTTTCAGAGGCCCAAAAGAAAAAGGTCTGAAATTCAAAGGCTTTCAGAGGCACAAGAGTTCTGAAATTCAAAGGCTTTCAGAGGCCCAAAGATCTGAAATTCAAAGGCTTTCAGAGGCCCAGGATTTTTGAAAAATCTGAAATTCAAAGGCTTTAAGAGGCCCGAGGATTTTTTTGAAAAAACTGAAATTCAAAGGCTTTCAGAAACCCAAGAGTTCTGAAAAAGTCTGAAATTCAAAGGGTTTCTGAAGCCCAAGGAACCTTTCTCTCACATTTTTTTTCAATTATTTTTTTATTTTTTTTTGAAGCATTTTATTCAAACTTGTTTCCCTTTATCATTATTTAAAGGTTAAAGGAAGATTTTAGTGGGAAAAACTGATTAAAGTTGAATATTCCGAGAAAACCGTATACACAGTACGGTCCAGCCCTGCCCGTATTTAAATTACGAGCAAGCCGTGACCGTATGGAAAACATGGGCGGGCTTAGCCCGTATAACCAATACGGGCAAGCCCAGCCCGTGTACTAAATGCGGTTTTTCGGAACCCTGTTATATTTTTCCAGTTTTTACATGGTTTGATCACTTTAATTGTTCATCCAAACATACGGTTCACCCAGTGCAAGGCTTCTAAACTGTCCCAAAGTGGACCTTGGCCTTTTTGCTAAAACACATGTTTAGGAAGGCACATGTACCCTCCAAATTGACACCATACTCAAGAATTCGGTACCCTTTTGTTGCCTCTTGTGTGTACATAGGGTAGGATTGATTCTAAACAGAGTTAGAGACTCTTCCTAGGGGCTACACCATGCTTAAGAACAAACATATTTGGGACCAATTTTGTCCCCAACCAATGGGCACCATGACACCCCTATGACATGAAAATAATGCAAAGCAATAAGATTACCTTGTTACCTTGTTTACCTTCAATATGGCATCCGCATTATGCCCTGGTTTGTAAGCCATGCACACGGCCTTCCCACAATCATACAAACCCATATCCCCACGTAATTGTATACTTTAGCCAAAAACGTGTAACTCCACCTTCAAGCGTAGGGGTTTTGGGTTTTGGCTTAATGGCAACTTAGCACTCAAGCCTAGTGATGACCAGAATCCCAGATCCACATTATCATCACATCATTAGCTCAAAGTTCTAAGGTGAATGTTTTCACTTTCGCTTTCCGAAGTATCGACCTCGTTGCGCCAAGCTACACACATTCGGGTTCAACTTCCTATAGGTTAAGGGTAGGCCGTGTAAAAAAAATAAAAGGTGCACAGTGCATTGTAAAAATAGAGTGCATTCACAACGTCCCAAACCCTTGCCACTCTTTTCGCAGCCATGCATAAACAAACCAAGGCATAATAGGAAATCATATTTAAAATAAACAAGTAAATAAAGCAGTCCTATAGCACCTAAAACATGCTCATAAAAAAGATCATCTATCATGCAAACATATGATCATGTCATACACCAAAAATCATCAGGGAGATCATACTGAAAATTAAAACATGCTATCATAAAAATATAGCAAGAAATAAGCATGGTTCAGCAAAACGGACCTCCCCTACGCATGTTTGTAGAAACAATCCTATAAATCAAAATTAAGCATGTTTCTACCCCCATGAATTCTTAAGCAATAATTCAGATTTAAAATATACTCGTCATGCTTAAGAACATAAAATAGCAAGCAAATCAAAAATCAAAAACATGAACTAAAACACCAAAATGCTCAAATCCACAAGTCCCCAGCAGAGTCGCCAGTTGTGAGACATGGAAAAAATCAATTTAATGATTTCCTCAATCATCACACGGGATCAAATAAAACAAAGAGTCGCCACCATTCAATTTAGGCGTGAATGGACACCAAAATATTAAATAAGCACAAAAGGCAAATTTTAGGGCAAAATATCCCTCCTAAAAAAAACAACCAGAGATGGGTAAGGGGATTAAGTTATGAACAGGGGAAGGTGTTAGGCACCCCTATTCATCCACACAAGGTGGTTGCCAGGTATTGTTCATGTTTAAAATAAAGAAAAAGCTTGCTATAAAAATCAGGAAAATCACAAAAAGAGGCAAAATTGTATGGTTTTTTCATATGAATATTCTGATTGATCCAGAACTTTCAAATATGATCATACCATTCCTAGGGTTTCATGATCAAAATAAAATTGAGATAAAATCAAATAAAATCAATTTAAAGTAAAAATCCAAAAATCTGGCTTCAAGTCAAAATTCTAGAAATCTGGAAAAATATGATTTTTATAAAATATTTCACAATTTAACTTGAACAGTCCAGGATATAGATAAAGCCCAAATTTCACATTAAATCAGAAAATCAAAACCAAAAATACCCACATTAATGAAAAACATCAAAAGGGGAGAACAGAGACCGTAGGGTCTTCTCTCAATAATGAAAAACAATTTAAAATCACATCATGAAACCCTAGAATTTACTTTCAGGCTTCTGGATCCAGATCTACCATATTGATCATGATAAATCCAGGATCTTAGCCTAAAATCACAAAAATCACGAAAACAGTGCTGTAGGTGCAAAAGTGGCAAAAATCCAAATTTTATCAAAAAGTGGGGATCTCATGCTATAAACATCATAGATTCATGTTATTCATTCAGATATATCATAAAAAGCATTAAAACATGATCAGGATATTCAAAGCAACCACATCTCACAGATTAGAGCACATGGAGGTCTACCCTACGGATCCACCTGTTCCCCTTTCCCCTAGTTCTCTCTTCACGTTTTACGGCTAGAGAGACTCTTGAGGTACTTGTAGATAGGTTTGGTTACACAAACACAATCAAAGGCCTTATTCTAGAAAAAAGGAAAAAAACAGATATGGGGTTCTATTCTAGGGATCCACCTGTTCCCCTTTCCCCTAGTTCTCTCTTCATGTTTTACGGCTAGAGAGACTCTTGAGGTACTTAGAGACAAGTTTAGGAATACGAAAACAGATATGGCCTTATTCTACTGCAATAGAGATGATCCTATTACTTCTAGAATTGAAGACAGAAAATAAAAAAGGATAGGGGACTTACCTGGATTGAGCAGGCAGGCAGCAGGAGTTCTTTCTCTTCTCTTGGAGCTTCTTAGAATTCCTTGGACTCAAAATTTCGTGGCCCTTAGCTAGAGGAGAGAGCCTCTATTTATAGACACACCTAGGGGCAAGGCTGGTCCAGAAGGATATGGCCTGGTCTTTAAGATAGAGTGAAATACAGAGATAATGCTCATCCATAGCCAACCAAGGTGGCTTCAGCGAATAAAATACTTAATTCGCTCATTTAAAGATATATTGGACTAAAGATAAAGCTCGGAAATCGAGAGAAGGACAAAACTCGCACGTGTCTTTAGTGACCGTAAATGCACTACGGTCCAACGGTGACCGTATAGTTCCCACGGGCGCACCTGACTGTAGATTGATTTCGGGCGCGACCGGCCCGTGAATAGAATACGGGCAAAGCCTGTTTATTCAATTTTTATGCATTTTTGACCTGTTTTAAGCTCTAATTACATGTTTTTATTATTTTCTCATTTTGTAGTGCAATTTGGGGTGTCTACAGGTTTGCAAACATATTTTATCTAATCAAGATTTCTAAAGTGGAACCACTGATATGCAAGTATCGAGAGAGTCAACACAACAAGAAAAAAAATGATGTTCTTCTTATTTGCTTACCGATACTGTTGAGTAGCAAGATCAGTGGATGAGCAACTGATTGCAAGAGTGAAATGAGATTGGCGACGAGCAGGAAGTGTCGCCTAGGTTTCTGAAACTCATAAGAGGTCACCGAAGCTTGTGCGACGGCGACAGGAAGTGAGAAAATCGCTTGGAGAGCGAGGGTTTGAACGAAAACCCCAAAATGTCGAACTAGGGCTTGGTCGCAACAGTAAGCGAATGATCGCCGGAGCTAGGGAAGTCGCTGGAGAAGAAAGGAGGCCAACGCTCGTCAAAGAAGGAGAAGTCTGTGTCCGCCCTTGTCGTTCGAAGAAGAAGAGAAATGAGTAAGGTCGCGGTCGCGCGTGCAAGTAATATACTCAAGTTTATCTAACAACTTATTTCAGATACAAATAGAGGTTTGCATATCCGAACCTCTATTTTGGATACAGAAAAAAAAAGAAGGAAAAAAAAAGAAAGAAAAAAAAAGAGAAGAAAAAAAAATAAAAAAAAAAGAGAAAAAAAGAAGAAGTATATACATATACTGTTGGTCAAAGGAAATATTCAGCCAATTTTTAATCTGACATGATTTGCTGCAAACTCAATTTTTTCAAAAAATTCTTATATTGTGGTCTTAAATTCCACCTCATAGCCACAAGAGCTCAGTGGAATTTAAGACAGCTTGAAAAAATGCCTCCTTAAAGTTAGGGCTTTTTGGCAAATCTTCACCCAAAATTGTTTTGCAAAATTAAATTGAACAAGGCAAATCATGGTCAAGGGAGTACAATTTGGGTTTTTCTAATATTTGATGTTCATTGTTTTGCAATTCTAGAAAAGAGGGGCAGTTGTAAACACCCTAAATTGCACTGTGAAAAATGATGAATAATTGGCCAATAGCATTAAAAAACAACCTTCCTTTTGTGACCAAAATCAAATTTCGGATAAAAGTTATTCTCTTTGTATCCAAAAATAGATTTCGGATGCATACATATTTATTTGTATCTGAAATTATATTTTCGGATACAAAGATTTGTTTGTATTCGGCCTGTTTTGTCGCATACTAATGTTTTACTCCAAATTTTCAAAATCCTGAGAGTTTTCACTTTTTACTGTTTTACCTCTGTCTGAGAAGTGGGGATTCCTGAATTTAGCCTCCGAGATTAACCATATTCCTCTAAGTCCATACTTTAGGATTAAGTTGGAGGGTCCTAGACACATTTTTGTGTCTACCATTAGGGCTTCATTCCCCTTGAGTTTGCCCTAATTCTTGCCTAGAAATAGAGAGCCTCCCCTCAAGCAAAGAGCCAAAAGTTAGAGATTGAAGAGCTCCAAGTGAAGAAGGGAACCCCTGCCTCTCTGCTTTCAGAAATCCAGGTAAGCCTTCAACCCTTTTCTTTTCTGTTTTTAAATTCTAGGATTATTCTGTCTTCTATTTTCTTCTATAGAATAAGGCCTATGTGTGGTTGTTACCCAAACCTACTTCCAAGTACCTCAATACTACTCTCTAGCCGTAAAACGTGAAGAGAGAGCTAGGGAAAAGGGAGACAGGTGGATCCGTAGAGCAAACCCCCATATGTATCTTAGAAATGTGTAGTCTTAATATTTTGTTTAGGTTGTATGATTGATTATTGATGAAATATGGAGGAATACCATAGATCTATGTTGTTCACAGCATTAGATCACTTTTCCTTCTAGATTCTGATTTTTTACATTGTTTTCTCCCTTTTATGTTTTCTAATGTTTTTTAGTCTTTAGGCTAAGATCTTGGATCTACCATTGTCAATATGATAGATCTGGAATCAGAAGCCTTCAAGTAATCTCTAGGGTTTCATGAGGGGATTTTTGAGTTATTTTTTATTTTTGAGAGAAGATCCTATGGTCTAAGCTCTCCCCTTTTGATGTTTTTCATCAACGTTGGTATATTTGGTTTAAATTTTTTTGTTTAATGAAAAATATAGGCTAGATCTATGCCCTAGATTGTTCAGATTCAATTCTTAAATATTTTGTAAAAATAATGTATTTTTTTTATTATTCCTATATTTCAAGGATTTAACTTAAAGTTAGACTTTTTAAGTTTTTACTTTAGATTTATTTTCTTATATTGATTTCAGTCAATCATGAAGCCCAAGAAATGGCTTTTGTTTGCATAAGAAGGATCCAGAATTAATTGGATCATTCACATGAAAAAAAAAAGCCATACATTCTTTTTTTCCTTTTACTTTTGTTTTGATTTCTATTAGCAAGCCTTTTTAAAAAACATAAACAATATTTGGCAACCACCTTGTGTGAATGAATGGGGGTGCCTAACACCTTTCCCTGTTCATAATCTAATCTCTTTGCCCATCTCTGGTTTACTTTTTGAATTAGAGTTATTTTTACTCTAATTTGTTTTCTTTTATTACTTATTTGATTATTTTTGTGTCCATTCGCACCTAAAAGGAACGGTGGCAACTCCATGTTTGATTTTTTATTGAGCCTGTGTGATGATAAAGGAAAGTCATTGCATTGATTTTTTTTCCCCCATGTCTCACATCTACCTAGTTCTTCAAATACATAAAGTTTTCTGACATAAAGTCAATAAAACTACGTATTTGAAGAACAAAGAGATGACACCAAAATTACAATTAGAGATATATATTAATCACATGTCAACAAGTAACATACTTGATATCCCCAAACTGTCAATCTGACAATCCAAGATGTTACATGTGCAAATCTATGCCTTCAATTTTAAATACTAAGAGTTATTGTAAATTTATTAAAAAAATGCAATATCTTCAAAGTAGACAAAATAGGATGGGAATAATTACACATGTAACCTCTTGGACGAGCATTTGAATTGTTCCCACTTTTTTAATTGTAACAACTCAAAACATGCATACCCTAGTAGATGCTAAATTTGTTGGAGAATAGAAAGCAATTGAAACAAAGATAAAAGGAGAGGAGATTCAGTAACTTTCATTTATACAATTATCTAATCAAAATACTTATAGAAACTTAAAGATACAACCATTGATCCTTTTCAAAAGAAGTTTCTACAAAGGAAATATAGTGTTAAGAGAAGGGTACCATTGCAATGTAAAAAACGAGAGACACTCAAATATTATTGCAATGTGTAGAGACTCTACACATTCATAAATAATTTGTAGTACAGTCAAACTCTTTAAAGAATCATTACATCAAAACTAATGAGACGCTGACGGCAACAAAGCTTCAACTTTGACTCTTTTTGGGTGGGGCACTATGAATTGGGTGTGTTTTGTTAATTGCTTTTGCAATCAATCAATCTCTTCATCTATTCAACCTGACAACTCTCCAATCTTGATGCTTTTTCATGAGTAAAAAGGGACTGAAATTATGTTTTCATGGTTCAATGAAGTGGTCCAGTCTTGTTAAAGTTATCTTTTTGGGTAAAAGTAAATTTGTTTGCTAGAACAATTGCTATTTGGATAGGCACTTCATAGGCAAGAACACTTCCTACAATTTGCAATATAGGTTTTTCCTTTTGATCAAAAGGAAGTATATATATATGACTCAATATGGAACCTAAAAACAGTGGTAAGCTTTTAAAGTACTTCAAAGAAAACAAACAAATAATTCAACCAGTCAATCATAACAACAACAACAACAACAAAAAAAGAATTTTTTAAATATTTCTTTCCCTCTAAAATGGGTTTTCCCTCCTTTCCTTAGTGTTGGATCAATGTTCCCAAAGAGAGAGCAAGTATCTATTCATAGAATTGTTTTTTCCTCCTTACATTGAAGTTATTAGCTGCTTTCCTCTTTCACAGTATCTGTATTATTTCTTCAACTTGCATTTGATTGATTCCTCTCTCTCTCTCTCTCTCTCTCTCTCTCTCTCTCTCTCTCTCTCTCTCTCTCTCTCTCTCTCTCTCTCTCTCTCTCAACACTACAAAAAAGAAGACTTTTACCGACGGTAGAGTCCAGCCGCTAAAAAAAGAAACACTACCGGTAAAAGAAAGACCGGCGGGAAACCGAAGCGTCGCTGGCAATGCAGTCGGTGTTTGAATTAGCGGCGGTAAATCATAACCGACGGTATTGATTACCAAAGGACGACAGGGCGAGTTTTCTGCCACTAAATAAGTGATTTAGCGGCGGTAATTATTTCCTGCCTCCTATTATTTAGGTATTTACAGGCGGTATATATCTACCGCCGCTACAATATTTCACAATACCAGCGGTAAATATTACCGGCGGTCAAAAGAGTAACCTATTACCGGCTCGTCTATTCCCGCCTTTGAAACTCATTTCACCGCCGATAAAGGTCATTTTCGTCTAAAAGTAACACCTGCAAAAAACAAAAATTTTTAGTTTTTATTCATTCCATTCACTACAAATGCCACCTGTAGTAACCTATGAGCAATAAAGAAATTTCTCTACAATAAATAAATCTATAGAAAACAAAAACTTTTATAACAAAAAATAATCCAACTATATACAAATCTAAAAATAAAAAACACAAAATATCATCCAAATTTAACACAATCAATAACATGTCCAATTGGGCACATCATCTAGCATTCCTGCATGAAAAAAAATTTTCATTAGTATTTTTGAATTTACACACCTTAAAAATACTAAATGATAAAGAAAAATAAAAGATAATTAAACATTCAATTTACTAGTTACAAACCTTAAATAACAACCTCTAGCAATGATCAGGAGGGTTGTCTGGCGTTTGTTGTGGAGTATCATCCCCACTTGATGATTGTCCAGCCTATAGTATAAGTAACAAAGATTCATCATTAAATGTACATATGAAGAGAATGTAAAAAAGTGAACTATTATAATTATTGTATGCATACTACCTGCCCGTAAATGAATAGAATAAACATCGAAGCTCTAATATCTCTCTATTAGCCCACTCATCATGTTCCTCTCGTAGTCGCCTCTCCTCTTCCAATTCCAATTGTTCCCTCAGTCTATTTAATTCTTGAGAATTAGCTCCTTGATGGCTTGAGGAGGAGCCCCACATTTTAGTGGGAGTGACGCCCATACCACAACATCTTAACCGACCATGAGTGTCAGGTCCCATGACCTATGCGTAGATGTCGTCACAAGAGGTACTATCTGGCGTGCAAGCAACCATGAGATTTCTCATTTGCTCTTGCAAAAAAATGTGAATAACTTTAAGAATATGATTTTCATGTAATTATTGCATTTAATTAACTCTTAAGTTTAATTCAACTTACAATCTTATTTCCAGCATCCTCGCTAATTAGGGTACCATCCTTCCGTAGATGCGTATGGATGAAGGTCTCTGCTCGTCCCGATAATTCCTGCATGAAAATGATGCAAAAATATAAGTCATCCGTGATTAGTTTGAGGTCTTTAATATTGTATTGTGGTAACCCAATTTACAAGTAAATTTCAAATTTGGCATAGCACCTCTTGAACAAAAAAACCAAGAAAATAAACATGACAAGAAAAAGAGAAGAAAGATATAGCAAATTTAATAAAAAAACACACCCTAGGATGAATCGAAATTTCGACAGCATTTCCCCTAAAAATGAAGAGTTGACCAAGTCCAAAACGGTCCAAAACCTGTATAAACTGCATTCATATAGCAATCACACAATGCATTCCATAACCATCCAATTGAAACACAATTGACACACACACAAAGTTGAGATGGATTTGCTGGCAAAGGCCAAACCAGCATTGATTCCTGAAGGTCCATGGCCAACGACGACCTGATGCATGTGGTGGTCCTATATTGCCTGCCTAATATATTAGGTCCCTTAGGTTTATTCATTTGAAAGGGGTAACTGGGTCTTTCTAGGGCTGGCCAATGAAGCCTAAGAGGATAAACATGTAAGACAGACAATAAACATGTAAAATGTTTTAATGGTAAAGGAAATTACACTACTTCATTGTTATTCTAAATTGGATTAGCTAACTTAACATGTAAGATGTTTTAAGTGTGTATACCTTCTCCTTTCGAACTCTAGCAAAACTTCGAGTGCCAGCTGTATGTGCTAGCATCTGCTGAGCACAGTTGTTACGATTTCGTTCTGACAAGTCCTGATACATAAAAAAAAAATTTAATTAATTAAGGATTTACAAATATGCTATATGCTAAAAACCTACAATAGCATTTAGAAGAAGAATATTTACCTGAGCTTCTTGTTCACCCCAGTGGTATACAAGTACACTCCATTGTGCTTCAACCACCGACGAAGGACTATTTCTAAATCTTTCCTCATTCATTTCATACGGATCGTAATACTTCTGCTTCACCTCTGATTTATAATCTTTCCATTTTTTATTTATAGAACGAAAGACGAAATCCTTTAGGCTATCATCAACATCAAATTTACTTTGCATAAAAATGCATGACATAACAACGATTATAAACACCAAACAACAGTTGAAACAAGTAGTGAACAAATTCAACACTTTTGCTATAGGTTGCGAATTTTTTACCTGTACACGATTCCATGCGCTCATTTTGGCATCATCAGATACCTCTCTCCATGACTTGTGGATCAATAGTATTAAAGAACCATCTCGGGCTAATATCCCCAAATAATTCGATAATTTAGAGACATGCTCTCCAACCACCTGTCCCTTATCATCAACATCGAAGTGGAATTTCTGACCAGGTGGTAGACGATGTACATCTACACATCTTGTGGGACCTCTAGTCCTCCTCCTAGAAGATAAGGAGGCCTTAGCTGTATCAGTCGATCGATCCATCACACCTGTATAATCACAAACCTTATAATAAATACAATGGAACATGCAAATCCCATCAAGAACTGATCACTAACAAATTTAATAAAAAACACACCCTTGGATGCTGCCGAAATTTCGGCATCATCTCCCTTAAAAACGGAGGGTTGACCAAACCCCAAATGGTCCATAACCTGTATAATTTTCATTCATCTAGCATTCATCTAGCAATCATATCATGTATTGGAGGTTTCAAAATAGCAAAGATAGTCCTTTTACTGTGATGGAAAGAAAGAAAACCTATGGAAAGAAAGAAAACCTAACACCCATCTTTCATTACACGAACATCACATGGTTGACAAGCTTCAACCAAAAGATGCTTTAAAAAGGAAAGATGATGAAACATAAACCTCCAAACAATAAATATAGACAAAGAGTATGAGAGTTTTTCTTGTTGAGCCTTACAAGGTAGCCATTTGGGCCTAAAACTAACTAGAAACTCTATTAACCAAGATATAGATTGATGAATCTATTTAACAAACAATATTTAAGCACTATGTATCAAACCCAACTAATCCAATGGCCTAAAAAGCTTTTAGAAAAGGTAGAGAACCTTTGGAACTAAAAAGAACTAATATAAAATGATTTTGTAGATGGCATCAACTATAAATTGATCCATTAGAAAAAGAAAAAAAAAGAAAGGATTATAGGAGAGAAGGCATTTGACCCAATACACGATATGATGGAAGATAAAAAAGTAAAGAGGTGCAACTGGATTGTTGTTCATTGAGCTTGAAAATCATTTTCCACAATGCAAAACAATCTTTCTTACAATTAGTGCTTTTCTTTGTGTAGAATATATGAAATATTAAAAAATTAGAAAGCCATTGACACATGCAGCAAAGCATATTACACTTTTATAAATGGAGCTCTCATGGGTTGAAATATTAAGAAAGGACTATGGATGGCAATGGAATGGAATTTTTAACAAAACCTAACCTGCTTTTTAGGAGTTTTTTGCCTATAAAAAAACCCACTGCTGACCTTATTGGGTTGGTATCATGGCAAGTTCGGGTGACCTGAATGCATTTTAATACTTAGTACCATTTTATAAGTTAAAAAAATAAAAAAACATGGGAAGAAGAAAAAGAAGAAATCTTAGCCATAATTACTTATAAAATATGTTACCCGTATATCAAATTCCATAACTTGGTATGGGTCCAGTAGAAGTATGATCTTGAGAGAGCTGGATAAGCAATAGACCTAACCTTGGCATTTTATGCAAAGTGGGTATTCTCATATTACAAAATAAGTATTCACGCTGACAGCATAGGTCTTTTACCATCACACTAAGTGAAAATGCAAGTTCAAATATGAGGGTCTCCACTTTACAAAAAAAAAAAAAAAAACAAAACAAAACAAAAACAAAAATCAAGTCACTTGCTGGTCCAACCTCCCAGGATCCTACTTTTAAGTAAGCTAGCTCAGTTCCTTGTATTTAATCAGTATTAATTGAATATCAATAGGATGGCGGATCAAGCCCACTGATCTGCAGAATAATTTTTGCCATAAAGAAAAAGAAAACAACTCTTTTATCAGTAAAAATTATATATAGCTTGAATTCAACATTGCTTTCAAGTTCAGAGTTTGCAGTACAGAAACATAACCCCTAAATGGATTAGTATACCCAGTCAATGGCAACACTGAAACAAATCACTACACATTCACCTCTTGTCAATTTCGAAATTTGTGTTTGCCCTGTCCCGATCATATTATTGTTGTAGAAGGGAAATAAATCTCCTTGCCAAAAAAGCATAAATATGCATCTGAAACTATTCAAGGCATTCACAATAGCCAAGACAAGCATATAATTCTTGACAATAGGACTGTAATCAGACTAAATGTACCTCAAAGGGAATCAAGGTTGTACAGCCATTCCACATATAAGCCTCACTGGTCTGATCAGCATTTTGGTTTTAAAGCATACTAGGTTTGTCCTTAGGTTCTATGGTTTAAATGTTGATGTTTCCAGCCATATCACTAGGCATGGTGCCTATCACTTCTTGTTTATTTTGAAGCATATATCACTTATTTAAGTCTCAAAACATTTCAAATGTCAAATTCTGTCATTCGGGGAAGGTTTCCCTGTTTTTATTTGAAACTAAGGGGAATTTCTACTATGTTGATAACATATTTGAGACATGTCAATTGAAACCATATTTCACTTTGCCCTCCTCGAAAATGATGACATATCACTAAAATTCCAAATCATGGTAAGTTCATAAATCAAGCAACAAACTTGAGTTCAAATAAGCACATAAAAGATACAGCTCTGATAAGGGAGAAAAATATTGTAAATTGCTAAAGCTATATTATCAATGATTCCAAATCATGGTAAGTTCAGAGAAGGATGAATCGAAATGCCAACAGTTTAGAAACTACTAGGTTCAAAATGACCAAAATATAAACGCCACAACCATAAATTAAAGCTTCTACTTTGAGGGGCCATTGGGTTTATCTGCAGAATCACCTCCAGACGGGTTGAGCTCATCCCAAGCTTCAATCCATGTAACCATGGCATCTGCCAGCTTGTCAAAGTAGGGGTCGAAGAAAAAAACCCAAAAAACAAAGACACATTAAACAGGGGGATGATTACCTCTGGCGACGATGCAAATGGGGTTCAGTAACGAGATCAACGACGGCGGCGTCGAACCACGACGTGAATAATGGGAAATGAGACGGCCATGAACAATGGTGACGCGACGAACCACAGCAAACGCGACAAACCACGGCGAGGATCACGAACAAACGACGAACCAAACGGCGAGTGCGACCAACCAAACACCCGGAAAATCACTACCGTCGGTGACGGCCACAGGAAAAGATGGCAAGGTGAAAAAACCCTCGCTGTAAAAAACCCTCGCAGTAAAAACCCTCGACGGCAAAAAAACAGGAGCAAACAGGAGAAGAAAGGGTTACCGCGCACGGGGTAAGGGAAAAGAACCTTTAGCGGTGGTAAAGTTTACCGCCGCTAATTACACGCGCAATTTACATTTAAGGTCGGCCTTTCAGCGGCGGAAAAGTCGCGTTTTATTATTTCATCGAAGAAGGTTTTTTAGCGGCGGTATCAACTCAACCGCCTGAAACAAATTTTTATTTGGCGTGTCCTTCCCGCCAACATTTTACCGGCAATAATGTAATAACCGCCACTAAAAGGTAATATAGCGGCGGTACCTACCGCCGCTAAAGGCTCCTTCGCGCGCAAAAGACTCGCGCCTTAAGTTTTTCATGCGGAAAAATGATTAGATTAATATTTAGGGGCGTAAAATGTTCGTACCGCTGGTAATATCCTTTTTAGGGGCAGAATTTGGTTGCCGCCGCTAAAAGTCCGTCGCTAATTCCCCTCATTTTTGTAGTGCAAGGCTATAATGATCTTAGAGAGGACAACTTTTTTACACACCCTTTTAACCTTTATCTCCCTTGTAGTGAGGACTGCTGTTTGCTTCTTTTGTCTGTTATTCTATCATAGTATGATCATTCCAATTGCTGATCATCATCATACCAACCAGTACTTAAATATTCCTTTTTTTCCCACCACTATAAGACCTCCATTTGGAACAATCACCCCTTGATGTGCTTGAAAGGAGACAGAAAAACACCTTAACTACTTAATACTAAAAACTCAACAAAGTCCCATTTCATGCGCTTCCTTTGCCCTTGTTCTCATGTCCTTTCTTGTTTTAATTTTCTCACTTTATTTACTTGGACGGTGGGTATTATATTTTATGTGTATTTATATGGACAACCACCATATATATTTCTGTCTTTTCATACTACCCCTTTATAAAAAGAGATTTATAGGAAGGTTTCGGTTGGACACAACTAAACACAACCACATCCTTGGTTGCTTGCTTTTATCTGCAACTAACTATAGATCACTCAAAGCACATTGAATATAGAAAAAGGGGTTGTCTTTTTTAGCTTCACCTGAGAATCTACTAACCTAGGATAACACAATTTTCTAAAGTTAAGATTTTCTTTAGGTGGGTGTAAGATTATAATTTTCTAATGGTTAGATGTACTTTTATGATTTTGTAAATGGACTCATCATCATCCATTACTGTCCTTTAAAATATTGAGGTTGATGTTGACCTTCATGGAAAGGAGACCTAGTTTTGGGTCTTAATTTCTTCTGCACTCATTGAGTCCTCAGATTCTTAATTTGGATAACTCCATGTGTGTACACACACACCTAAGACATCTACTATGAGGTCATAGTCCCTTACCTCCCACAAAAGAATGCCTATCTGGTGTGGCTCAAATGATAACTGTCGTCATGATAGTATATATTTCTGTGTGTGCACATACAAATTGTATCATTGCAAGCATTTATCTAACATAAACAAAAAGGGAAGAATTATAAAGAAATTTAAATTGAGTTTTCTGTAACACCATTTTTTAGAGTCACAAAATTCCATATTTTTGCAAAGTCAATATGGTGTAAATTGTCTCAATGTCATGTTTAATATGATAAAATATTTAATCTATTTCAGGGAAGATTTATTCCTCATAGATAGAAAAAAACAAATCTACAACTGACCATGTTAGTTTGTCTTTCATGTATGCAATTTGATATGCTAGATCGAAAATAAGGATATGATAATGAAACCTTGCTATTCATATTATGCCATTCTTGACTCAGCTTTGAGTGTTTGAATCTAGAATGGACTACAAATTTTACTGGTGAAAGCAGTTTAATAAATAGGATTTGAGATCTGAGTAGGTAATTTGTCGCTGTCAAGTTTTATCTTTTGTTTTCATCAAATGAAGACAACCTTTTATTGGTTACACTAGAACAAAAGCCTGAAGAAGCATCATAAATTTGACATGGGCAGTATACATTTGAGAATAGGAAAATTCTGGAATTATGACGATTACCAGTCTCCCGAATTTAAGCAAACGTTGAAAAAGCTCAAACAACTATTTTTACAAATTAAATTATCGTACACTGTCAAAATTGAGCAAGTGGCATCCATATGTGCTGTTAGAAAACAAACATAGTCCACTATAACCAAAAGCAAGGTTAAAGAACCATCAAGCTTGGCTTGTGGTTCAATTGCAATCATATTGGACGTATATTTTTTTCTTAACAGTACAAAACCCATCTGTAAGTAAAATCTTTAAGGGTTAAAGGAACCATGTAGTGCAGTGCCAATACCTAAATTCATGTTCAAAACCAATTAGGCCTATAATATTAGATCAGTGACCATGTTAGCAAATCATAAATCACTACACAAATATTCTTATTTCTTAAAATTTCCAAAAGAGAGACACTCTAGGAGTATTGTAGATCACACTTGAAGCTTTGAATTGTTCATGGTACATCTAAGGTGTACCTTGTTGATGATCCAAGTGCAACTCAATGTGGTAAGCAGAAGTTCAAATTCATTTTTGAACTAACCTCAAAACGGCGACGGCAGCGAACGGCGATGAACCCAACTGCGGCAAGCAGCGACTAACCTCAAAACGGCAGCTTTGGCGACGGTCGACAGTGGCGACGGCAGCAATGGTCAACAGTGGCGATGGCAGAGATAGCGAGGGTGATGATAGACGCTGACGGCGACAGCAGTGAAACGGCGGCAAACACACGAAGACATAGCAGAAGACACTCGATTTCCCGGCGAAACCTACCGCCGTAAAAATATATCTTTTAACGGCGGCAGAATTACCACTGTTAACAAATTATTTTTATCGGCGGCTATTACCACCGCAATATCATCCTAGTTATTACCGGTGGTAGTACCACCGGTATAACAACGCGCCAACCACTCCCGCCAAAAACACAGTGACGCACGCTTTATTTTAGCGGCGGGAGACACTTACCGCCACTAAAGGGTCCTTTCCGTAGCGCCAATTTGGGTACTGCCGTTTAAATGTAGGAAACATGGTATTAGCGGCAGGACTTAGTTACCGCTGCTAAAAGTCCGATGCTAATTCTCCGCATTTTTGTAGTGACATTAGTTCATATTAGATCTCAATTACACTAGCATAAGAAAAAAAATCCAATAGACAGTTTTTTCTTCCCCTGCTTTACGTCAGTTGTTTTAACTAGACAACGAAAGAGAAAAAAAACACTCAATAACAAATCCATAAATCAAATGAAAATACGAAAGAACCTAATAGAGATTGTTTCTTCCAAAAGTGTACAACAGAAAATAAATAAATAAGGATTAGAATTAGCTTCATAGGAAACAAATATAATATCATTACAAAAAAAAAATGGTGGAATGAAGAGGAAAGAGAATAACTTTAAGAGAGGGTAGATCATTATAGCTCGGACATAAATTCCTACAAACCAAAGTGCTGATCAGAGGAGGGAGGACTAAAAACCTGACTCAAAACCTAACAACGAAGCATCAAATGAAATTCATACCATCGTCCCGTTTTGAAATTTCGTCTTCTTTCTTTTCTTGAAGTTCTTGTGATCTCCAATGGTTTTGCCCTGGTTTCTCAGAGAAATCCCTCCAGTATCTTTGCCCTGATCTACCGAAGCGCCCATATCCTTGCGGTAATTAGAGAGATTCTTCCATATTCTCAACAAGAACAGGAAGGAGAGGCCGGACTATCGGTATTTGTGATGTTTTCTTTGGCTCCGATCAAAGCATCAGTGTATAAGATATCGGATCTAGGAGAAGAAGGGTTTGGTAAGAATACCAACAACCAAAAGACGCGCTGAGATACCAAGGCAGTGCTACGTCTTCAATTTTCCTGTCAATTTCTTGCAGCTTTTGACCAACTTTAGGGGAAGACCAGCCTGAGCATCACGAGTTAATCTTCAAGGGTTAAAATCACCCGTTCCCGGTAGAGCATCTCACCAGTAATGTTTTTTCACGTCGCCTTACATAAAAACGTCGCCTTACATAAAACATTTAAAAAAAAGTAAGTAATACTAACCATCAGATGTATCACATGTAGCATCTGATACTAGCAGAAACCAAATCAAGAAAAAAAAATACAGGTAATTTTGAGCCGAAAAAGAAGAAGGAAGAAATATAAAAATTACAATTATATTGCATTGAGATTTAATAAAATTACAATGACATCATACTATATTTTTAAAATAATTTAAACCTCTTATTGTTTCTTTGGATATTACATTTGTCTCTCGTATGGAATTTAAATTTGTTATTGTTAAGCACACTAAATATTGGTAATTAATGTCAATAAAAATATAAATTTCTAACTTCCCTTATATACAAGCTAAGTTAGCAGAGAATTGAATTACACCTACAACCTGGTTAAGAAATGTAAATTTGCTATTATTAAGCAATCAAGATCATTAGTGTCAATAATAATATAAATTTCTAACTTCTCTTGTATACAAGCTAAGTCGTAGAGAATTGAATTACACACACAACTTGATAATCAGGATCCTCTTTGCTGAGATGATCTTTCCCTGGGGTGCTATTTATAGAGAGAGTTAGAGATAGATGTGCGCACGTGGGGGTGCACGATACCGAGCCCGGCTTTCCGTGGGTTTTTTGTTGGTTTTGGGGAGTCGCCACTGTTCATTATTAAGGGTGTGAACAGTCACCCAATTCTTGATTTACATTTATGTACGTACATGGTCTACCCAGAGACTTTGGATAAGTGGTTCGGTTGTAACTCAAGGAAGTCTGTTGACACCTTAAATTATCCCGCTAGATAGCGGGTTCCCGTGAGTTGGAATTTAGGTGAGTTGACCCAATTAGCTTGTATGCTTGTTTCCCTAAGATTGGGCCGGCTTAGGTGCTTACTTGATGATTGGGCTCATTGAAAAGCCCAACGTGGCTTTTTAGTTCTTTTGGACCCATGAAAAATCCAATTTCTCTTAGGGGTAGAATGGTCTTTTTAAGGATGGGGTTTCATAAAAGCCATTAGTTCACATTGTAAAGGATCATAAATGATAAATGACACAAAAAATCTGCACCCAAAAAACTATTAAAACGATGAAATGGAAATGAAAATAAAGATGGGGGATAATTTGACATAGAAGTTCTAAAAGCAAAAAGAAAAAGAAAATGAGAAAATTTATTTTGTGCCCTTGATTCTTAAGAATACCAAAAAGAAAATTTATTTATTTGCACAAAGCATGTGTCAAAAAAAACTCAATCATATTTGATCATTGAAGATTACACTTTATTTTCCATATTTTTTTAATTCTTATTTCTAAGAATTTGGAGAAAAGGAGAAGTGTTATAAGAAAATAATTAAAGTTACAAATGTTTAAACCTATGATCTAAAAAAATAATTAAGAAATTAAAAATTAAATATATTAGTTAAGCCTATTATCTAAAGAATTAAGAGAAGAATTAAAAATTATGGTTGTTATAGTTAAGTTTGTTGTTATTTGTTTAAAAAGAAAGAACAAATGAAGGCCTAGGGGTTATTTAAAAAAAGGTTTTAAAGAAGAGGTAAAACATGAAATAAAATAAGCTCTTTTTAAATCTTTCAACTTTTTAGAATAACAAATTAGGCATAATAGGTTATCAAATTCTGAAAAATCAACTCCCAAAACCATTCGTTCAACAGATTTTTTTGTCTTGGCTTTCCCCATCTTCCCATTTCTCCCATTTATTTTACTCCAAATTCTCTAAATTCCTTTCTAATTCTCAAACACAAGAGAAGAAGAATTAAGAGAAGAATTAAAAATTAAAGTTACAAATAAAAAATTGTGGCTATGGCCATAACAGTGACATGCTTTATTTAACAACACTAACATTTATCTTGGCTTTCCCCATCTTCCCATTTATTTTACTCCAACTTCTCTAAATTCCTTTCTAATTCTCAAACACAAGAGAAGAAGAATTAAGAGAAGAATTAAAAATTAAAGTTACAAATAAAAAATTGCGGCCATGGCCATAGCAGTGACATGCTTTATTTAACAACACTAATATGAAATTACACATTCGGCTATAACAATAACATGCTTTGTATTATTTTTACTTTGACAATTTAACAATACTAAAGATTTCCCAGAAATTGGTGAGCACAACTCTGGATGTTTCCCCCCTTTTTCTTACACAAACTCCTTCCTCCTCTTTTTCTTACTTCCCTCTTTGATTTTTTCAAAGAACTCTCTTCTTTTCTCTCATCTTCCTTTTGCTCCCAACTTCTATCCTTTTTATAGAGAATTCCCACCCCTTCAATCCCCAGTCTTGTTTCCCCTAGATCCCGCCTTCACGTTTTACGGCTAGGGGGAATCTCGAGGTACTTTGAGTAGGGGAAGGGTTTTCATACACATAGAAGAGGCCTTATTCTACAGAAAGGTAGAAGAAGAGATCTAGGTCTAGAATGTAAAAACAGAAAAATAAAGAGAGGTTTGAGGCTTACCTGGGCTTCTGGAAGCAAGACTGCAGCGGTTCCCCTCTTCACTCAGAGCTCTTTGATCTCCAACTTTTTGGCAAAAGTTCTTGGCAAGAATTAATGGCCATTTGCTTAAGGAGGAGCCTCCTATTTATAGGCAAAGGCTAGGGTTAGGATTGGTGGGATGGTAGACATAAACTAATGTCTAGAGCCCACCAACCTTAACCCTGAGGCTATTTCCGAGATTTCCACTCCTTTAATGAAGGATATGATGGTAACAAGTGAAAACTCTCGGAAAACCCTAATTTTGAGCAAAAAACATGTATCCGACATATCAGGTCAAATACACGAGTGCCTAAATGTATCCGACATATGATGTCGGATACATTAAAGCCTACTCGTATCCGACAACTTATGTCGAATACAAAGAAGTGTGCTTGTATCCGACCTGAGTTGTCGGATACAAAGAAAAAGCTTATTTTCTCAAATTCTGTTCTGGTTTCAAAGGAGATAATGATTTTTGCCAATTATTCTTCATTTTTACTGTGCAATTTGGGGTATCTACAAATATACTATAATATATTTTTATATTATTATACTACATGTAATATTATAATATTTTTTTAATAAAATAATATATATATATGTATATAATATATACGTAATATTATATATTATATAATATTATTCAGTTTAAATTAAATTATAAATATATATTATGTAATAATATGCATATTAATTTTAATATATTCAATAATATATTATTTTGAATGAGATATTAATTTTTTGATATATATTATATTATTTCTGTGTGAAATTTTAGTATAAAAATCCCAATTTAATCTCAATAATCAATGTCGACCACACAAGAAATTCTATGATATCCAAACAAGATTAGCGATTTTTAAAATCAATGATTATAATCTGGATTATCAAAATCCAGATTATAATCCATAATCTATAATGCCCATGAATGCAACCTAGATATTCTCAATATCATGCGCGATCCATTTTTGAGGAAGTAACATATAGATATTTGATGGTAAGTCGTTTTCTGGAAAATTGCTATTTTTAGGAAAGTAGTTTTACACAATAATTGTACCTTACATGGAAACAAATACTTTAAAAACCTATTTTACTCCAAAAACATTTTCCATATTACACTTTACATCAAAAGAAATAGAGCCTAAATTCAACTGGAGAATTAATGGATCGAATCCAATAACTTGTTTCCTTTTATTTATTTAATTGATTTTGTTTTTAATTATTATTTCAACTTTTTTTTGGTGGAAAATAATATACTATATTAATGACGTAGAAAGGATACATTTTAGGCATCCGCCCAAAGCTGATACAGAATGAAGGAAAGTGGAGAATATAACCAAAAACAAGAAAAGCTATCCAAAGCAAAGTTAGCAAGAAGGTTTGCTACTTGGTTTCCCTCTCTACAACGGTGGGAGAAAATGATCATGCTAAAATTTTAACACAGTAGATGACCTTTCGTTAGAATTCCTTGGATCCACCAAGGCTAGTTCGCACTTCGTTTCGATAGGAGTTTAGTAATCACCAGTGAGTCTCCTTCAAGAATGAGATGAGAGACCTTCAACGCCACAGCCAATCTAATTCCATCCAAAGCAGTCAAAGCTTCCGCAGTTATTGTCAAATCAGTGCCAGCAGTGTAGACACCCCAAATTGCACTACAAGATGAGAAAATAAAGAAAAATATTTATTTGGATTTGAAATAGGTCAAAAAAGGTGAAAATTTGGTCAAACCTGTTTTGTCCGCATTTAGTATTCGGATGAGCCTTGACTGCATTTGATTTGCTGACATTATGTGACAGCATTGAAAATGCGGACAAGGCGTGTCCGTAATTCAAATGCGGTCACTCGTATTTTGGGCGTGTCCGTAACTCAAGTCCAGGTAAGCTTCTCTACCCCTTTATTTTCTAGTTCTAATTTCTAGGATAGTTCTAATCTTCTCCCTTTCTGTAGAATAAGGCCTGTGTGTGATTGTAACCCCAAACCTAAATCCAAGTACCTCAAGTATCTTTTTTAGCCGTAAAACGTGAAGAGAGTTCTAGGGGAAAGGAGGACAGGAATGGATCCGTAGGGCAGACCCCCATATGTTGTAATCTTAGAACTGTCTAGTTTTAATACTTTGTTTAGGTTGTGTGATCGATTATTGCTAAAATATGGAGGAATACCATAGATTTATGCTGTTCATAGCATTAGATCTCATTTTCCTCCTAGATTTTGATTTTTCACATTGTTTTCTCCCTTTTTATGCTTTTAATCATTTAGGCTAAGATCTTGGATCTGCCATGGTCCATATGATAGATCTGGAATCAGAAGCCTTAAAGTAACTTCTAGGGTTTCATGAGGTGATTTTTGAATTATTTTTTATTTTTGAGAGAAGACCCTATGGTCTAAACTCTCCCTTTTGGATGCTTTTCATCAATATGGGTGAATCTGGTTCAAATCTCTTAATTAATGAGAAACATGGACCAGATCTATACCCTAAATGGTTTTGATTTATTCTTCAGTATTGTGAGATGATTTTGGAATTGTTTTCAATTTTGAGAGAAGACCCTATGGTCTAAACTCTCCCCTTTTGATGTTTTTCATCAACATGGGTGTATTTGGTATTAGAGTTCTTAATTAATGAGAAATCTGGGCAAGATCTGTACCCTAGATTGTTCAGATTCAATTCTTCAATATTTTGTAAAAATAATTTTTTTTATTATGGTTATTATGTAATTCCTAGATTTCAAGGATTTAACTCAAAACTAGATTTTTGAAGTTTTTGCTTTAGGTTTGTTTTCTTTATTTTGGTTTTAGTCAATCATGAAGCCCAAGAAATGGTATATTCATAAGAAGGATCCAGAATTAATTGGATCATTCATATGGAAAAAGCTATACATTTTTTTTATGCTTTTTTCCTTTACTTTTGATTTGTTTTTAGCAAGCCTTTTTAAAACATGAACAACACTTGGCAACCACCTTGTGTGGATGAATGGGGGTCCCTAACACCTTCCCCTGTTCATAACCTAATCTCCTTACCCATCTCTGGTTTATTTTTTTAATTAGAGGTATTTTTACTCTAGTTTTGTTTTTTTTTATTATTTATTTCTTTTGATTATATTGGTGTCCATTCACACCTAAAAGGAATGGTGGTGACTCCATGATTTTTATTGAGCCTGTGTGATGATTTAAGAAGTCATTGAATTGATTTTCCCATGTCTCACAAACAGTAGATGAAAATCCTCTAAAAAACTTTCATAATGATCTTGACATACACCTCCCACAGCCGCCTTTCTTTCTGTGCCTCCAAGCCCCATCAAAGTTTATCTTCACAAAAGGATAATCAGGATCTGCCACTGAATTAACCTTGGTACCCTGACCTTTATAGTTTCCTCCTCATGAGACCTGATCAAATCTGAATCCTCTTGCAGCTGATTTATCATTTTACATGCTAAATCCACAGATGGAACCTGACCATCACACGCAGCTCCATTCTGAGTCTTCCATATTATCCATCCAAAGTGTGCCACATATGTTAGAAAATTTATAAGGTTAAAATCACTTCTGTTAGGCTTTATAAGAGTTAGATGCTCAAACCATCTAGGGAATGAGGTATGAGGACCCAAACTTTGTGCTATTCCTCCTAAGACTTTGAACCAAACTGCCCTTGAAAAGGGACAATTTTGCCGAAGGTGTTTCGTTGTTCCATCATGGTCCTTGTACAAATAACAAGTTCTAGTTACCCCTCTAATTCTAGAGTTTAAAAGATCACCTGTAGGAAGGCCATCATTGAGAGATTTCCACAAACACAGCTTAACCTTACTAGCACACTTCAGGTGCCAAACCTTCAGCCAAACAGGATTTGTTGAATTTAGATTTGAACCTATCATCAATCTATAAGCAGAGGCAACAGAAAAATTACCTTGAGAAGTTCCTTTCCAATGTCTAATATCCCTTCTCAATGAAGGACATACCTGGGTGGCACATATTTTTTGGATGGTATCCTGCGACCAGAATTTGGAGAGCATGGTTAGGTTCCAAGAGCACCCATTCAACTGTAATAGTTGGTCCACACTAACCACATTGAATTGATCAGAGTTTTTCTGCACTTCAAGTGGCCGATCATCACCTTGAACCCAGTTATCTTGGAGAATATTGATATCTGTACCGTTTGCAATAGACCAACCACTTCCTTTTTTAATCCACTTAGCCATGTTACGCATCTGATACCAGCCGAAGGAGTTCTTTTGATGGAAAGAAGCTTGACTAAAATCATCATGAGGGAAGTAAGTGTCCTTAATTAGGTTTGTCCATAAACTCTTATCTTCCTTTGTCAATTTCCATGCAGCTTTAAGGATCAAAGCCTTGTTCATTTGGCTCATCCTTTTAATATTTAAACCCCCATTACGCCAAGGTGAGGCAATCCTTTCCCAGCAAATCGTGTGCATCACTTGGGAGTCATCTTTTTTTCTCCAAAAAAACTTTCGCACTATACTATCCATTTTTTAACTGTTTCCTGTGGAAGTAAGAAACAACTCATGAAATACAAAGGTTGAGCATTTAAAACAGAATTAATTAAAACAACCCTACCATTTGTGATAGCACCAAGGCTTTCTACCCAGCAAGTCTATTGGCAATATTATCCAATAGTTCCTCATAGTCCTTAGCCTTTGGCTCTTTCTGGAAAATTGGAAATCCAAGGTATTTTTCTTGGTGCTTCGTCGCTTGAATCCCCATCGTTTCACTAACTTGGGATCTCCTTAAAGTACTGGTATCGTCACTAAAAAATAAAGAAGATTTATCCACGTTGATCGATTGACCAGACTCACAACAATATTTATGCAAAAATCTAACAATTGTGTGTGCCTCTCTTTTTGAAGAATGACAATGAATTAGCACATCATCAGCACACATGAGGTGGCTTAAAGAGATGCCACCTCTCTTTAAACAGACCCCAGTAATACGCCCATTTGCTTCAGCACGACTAATAGCTAAAGAAAGGACTCGTTGACATAAAATGAAGAGATAGGGAGAAAGGGGATCACCTTGTCACACACCACATTCCGCAAGGAAATGCCCCACCAATTTACCATTAAATAAAACACTAAAAGTAACTGAAGTCACATTTCATTACCAACTCAATCACAGAATTTGAGAAGCCATGAGCAATAAGCACGGATTTGAGGAAATTCCAGCTTAGTCGATCATAAGCCCTGGAGAAATCTAGCTTAATCGCCACTTTTCCTTTATCTAGGGTTTGATGCTTGATCACTTTTGATCTCTTCTTTTTCTTTTTTTGCTTTCTTCTAAAGCAGTGAGCTACTTCATGATGGATAAGAACATTGTCCCGGATAGAACGATTAGGCACAAAAGCAGTTTGATAAGGAGAAATAATGTCAAAAAGTAAAGGTCTAATTCTATTCACCAAATTTTTGAAATGATTTTATACAAAAAATTGCAAAGACATATGGGACGAAAATCATTTAGGGTCATGGGATGCTTTTTTTGGGTATGAGAGAAATGTAGGTGTGATTTAAATGTTGAGGTAAGAATCTAGACCTGAAAAACTCTTGGACAGTTTGAATCACTTCTGTACCAACAATATCCCAATAAGTCTTATAAAAAAGACCTTGAAATCCGTCAGGACTAGGCGCCTTTAGAGATTCCATTGAATGAACAACATTCCATATTTCCAATGGGGTAGGGAATTGACCAATCTCCAGATTATGATCTTTTGATATTTTCCTAGAAATTAATCCAGGTAACTCCAAATAGGGGTGGCAATCGGTCGAATACGGATCGGATATATGTATATTCGTATTTAAATCCGAATTTTATCGGATCTTAGATTTCAAATCCGTATCCGAACCACAGATCTAAATCCTATATTCGAATTCGCCAATTTCGATTTCGGATCGGATTCAGATCGAATTCGGATATATATCCCACTCATTGCCAGCCCTACTCAGAGAGGGATTTAAATGAGAAATGGGTTTGAACTTCAAATTTGAAGCACCACGCAACAGTGGATATTGAGTGACTGACAAAAAAATTGTACCCTGGAACTTAGAACGACCGGCCTGTTCTGAACAATGGAATTTTAGAGCAACAAAGGTTTCAAAATAGGGGGTTTTGGAATTGGTTCTTTAAGTGGGTTTGCAAGTACCAGTCACTGGAGGGTGACAGCGACAAAGTGGAGAGAAAGTTTAGATTTAGGGCAAATCGTTCTCTAAAGGTTTTTGGTTTTAGTTATGATGGTTCAACCGTAATTTATATATGGTCTACAGTCTAACCAATGTCTGCTCTGGGTTTATGTATAAGATATATATGATTTCGGTCAGATCTTATTCGGATCGGATATATGTATATTCGTATTTGAATCCAAATTTTTTCGGATCTTAGATTTCAGATCTGTATTCGAACCACAGATCTTAGATTTCGGATCGGATTCACCAATTTTAGATCAGATTCGGATCAAATTTAGATATATATTCGACCCATTGCCAGCCCTAACTCCAAATGGCTCCAATGAGGCTGTGCTTAATACGTTTTCTTGAAATGAGATATCGCAAGTTTTTCCAGTTGAGGTTTGGAATCTATCTCTATTCCTTGCTCATCTTTTAAAGATAGGATGGAATATTTCTACCTCCTAATTAGAATCGTTCTGTGAAGAAAGCTTGTATTTTGATCCCCCTCTTTTAACCAGAGGATGTAGGATTTCTCCGCCCAAAAAGTTTCTTGCTGTTTCAAAATAATTTCCATTGGATCCTTTTTTCTTCTGCACTTAGTACCTCTGATCCAATGATAGCAATTGCCTCCTGCAGTTCTGTATATCTTTCTCTAAGCAGACCCTTCTTTGTGTGAATTATTCTGATAGTCTCCTTGTTCCATTTTCGGAGATCCCCTTTTAAACTGCAAAGCTTTTGTAGAATATGGGTACCAAACCCCCCTACGAGCAGAAATTTTCCAAGATTCTTTTATGGTCAAGTAGCACAATTCCTCATGACCCTAAAATGCCTCAAATCTAAACGGCTTCGCTCTCCCTTTATTGATGTGTATCAGGTTGACCACTATTGGACATTGGTTAGATGCAATAATTGGTTGGGAGAAAACCGTGGGATGAGGAAATAATTTGAATACATCTATAGAAGCAAAAACTTTGTCTAGACTTTCTGAGATGCGCTGAGAACCTTGCTGCCCATTCGACTAAGTAAATTGTGGCCCATGCATCGGTATTTAAATCAAATAGCAATTTTTAATCATTCTTTTGAAGCTTTGGACTTGGCGGGGAATGAGCTGTGAGCCCCCGCATTTTTCAGATGAATGTAACATGGCGTTGAAATCTCCAAGTAGAATTTAAGGTAGGAAGAAATTTGCTGTCGTTTGATGGATGACCCCCCATTGGTCCTCTTATATTGCTATGTTTGAATTGGCATGAATAAACAAAACAAGCCAACTCTTCCTTTATGGCTAACCTGTAGCAAAATGAACCATTCCAGATAAGACAAAATATTAATATTATAAACAGGCTTCCATAATATAACAAAACCTTCTCTACGGTTCTCAGCTTGCAAAATAAACTTATTTAGAAAACCAAGGTTCTTCGCTACTTTCTCAGCCAAAGCCTGCTTAGCAAAGGTTTTAGAAAGCATGATTAAATCCGGATTGTGTGCCAAAGCCTAATATTTCAGGTGCTGTTGTGACACGGACTGCCCAAGTCCATGACAATTCCAAAACACAATTTTCATTTGGGAGATTTCGGAACTAGGCAATGGTAAGATGCGCAAACGCCCGGTCAAATTTCCAAGGTCTTCCTTTTCTCACTCGAAAGTTGAGCTTCCTGAGGTGGTGGTGGCTCCATAGCTTCATCGGCTTTCCGATGGCAGAAGATTAATAGCCGGAGAAGTAGAGAAGGAAAACGGCCCCTATTTAAAACTTGATTGCCCATGACCGGGTGCCTGAAGAGGCAAGTCCAGATTTGAAACTTGGTCAATTCCCAAAGAGTTTTACTACCCAAAAGGTAGGCCATATCCATCGAGTCCAAATCCATTGAGCCCAAATTTTGAGGAAGTCTGCAGACCCCCCGGGTTGACTTGGCAACCACCGATTCGATTCGATGACTTGGTTCAGCTCGAGACGGAGGCTTCTCAAATAGACCCTCCTTTGAATGATTACTCATCATGGTGTTTCCCCGGCGCTGACACTAAACAGAGTTTTTCTCAGAATACCGTGGGACAAAAGCCGCATCAATACAAGGCCGGCCACCAGCAGGAGAGCGATACACGAAGTAATCAAATGCCCTACAAAACCACATGAGAAGCAAAACATAGGTATTCCTTCAAAGCAAAAATCAACCCAAACCCGAGTTGAATCAATTGAATCAACAAAAGCTCCAGATGGAAGCAACTTAGACAGAGGTAATTCCATTCAAAGGCATGCATGAACAAAATCAGGGGTTTGAGGAATCTCCACCTCATGCACTTTCCCGAAATCATCTCTTAGGCTCTGTTTGTTTCACCGGAAAATGTTTGGATGTAAGTGTTTGGCACTGTGCATGGATGTAACATGAAAATGTTTGGGTGTAACATGAAAAGTGTTTTAGAATTTTTTCCCTTTTTCTTTGACACAGTGGTTGTAAGTAGGGTTTGGCACCGTGCATGGAAGCCCCACCTTCAACCCAAGGATGACACCCTGCAAAGTGCGTGATGAACTCCATGTCCGTGAATGCCACGTCGGGGTCGACCCACCAGATCCACTCGGCCTCCGGGTGAGCGACCATTGCGGCTCGGACGAGTGGAAGTTTCGCCCAAGCGTTCGTCATCTTGGGGTCGAAGAAAGCGTTCGTCATCTTGGGGTCGAAGAAAGCGTTGTTGTTGTAGAAAAGGTGAGCTGCTGTGGCATCAATCAATTGCTCATAATAAGTTTCTTGATATTGACCAGTTCTTTGCTCCATCACAATCCATGATTTGGTAGGATTTAATCTGCCCCACAGCGAATCATTGCTCCTTGATCCTCAAATTGCACTACTGCTCCACCAGCTCAAAATCCATCAATTGCTCATAAAAAGCGTTCTCATCAGGAGGTGATCACCGATCGGGTCACGGCACGGCCACAACTGTGAGCCTGAAACAAGGAAAATCGGGTCACGAACTCCTGCAACAAAGGATGGATGGTGTCTCAACCATTCTCTCCGTTTCTCGTCCCAATTTCTGATAGGCTTCCCGATGGAGTAGCTGAGGGTGGGATTGCCGTAAAAGGTCCGAGCAGGAGGATCTTGCCTTAGATTAGCACCGTGCGCATCATCTGCGTAACCGCTTGCAATGAAAACCTCCGAAGCAGTGCTCGTCTCGGTCTCCAATTTGATGATCAAGGAAGAAAAGCTAGGTGTTTGTGAGACATGGGAAACATCACCGGGATGATTTCCTCTCTGTCAACACACGGGGCATAAGGTAAAAATTGGGAGAGTCGCCACCATTCAGATTTTGGGTGTGAATGGACACCAAAAGTTTAAAAAATAAGCAAAAAGTGCAAAAATGCCAATTCTAAGGTAAAAATAACCCTACTTGAAAATCAAATCCAGAGATGGGTAAGGGGATTAGATTATGAACGGGGGAAGGTGTTAAGCACCCCCATTCATCCACACGAAGTGGTTGCCAAGTGTTTGTTCATGCTAAAAGAAAATAGAAAGCTTGCTAAAAATCATGAAAACCTTGAAAAAGGACAAATATATGATATCTTCACATGAAAATCCAAATGAATTCCAGATTTTCTTTTATGTTAATATCACTTCTGGAATATCACAAAAATATGGAAATCACAGCAAAAGTTGCACAAAACCAAGTTGAGGCAAATCCGGGAAATTTGGTAAAAAGTAAGGCCATTTCTCTTGAAATTAATCAAATCCAATTTTAAATTAAATCAAACCAAATCCATTTGAAATATTAGGGTAAACAATAGTCTCATGCAAAATTTCAATTAATTCCGGTTGAAATCCTAAGAGTTATGGCTCTTTTAAAATTGCTGCCGGAGAAAATCAAAAGTAGCAAGTAGGCAACTTTGTAAAATCACCTAGAAAACTCTACTCCATAGAAATCCGTGAAATTTGGTGTGATTGAAGTTTGTATGGCCATATTTCCAAAGAAACTAGCCTCATACTCGGATGTGCCTTGGGTGGTCTCCCGAACAAGCCTCGAAGATCACAAATTTACCCAGAAAAGTACTGATGAACAGTTCTGAGTAAATCCGTTACCAATAATTCAAATGGAGTCAAAAAATTATGAAACCAATTGGATTTGAAAATAGACTCATAAATGAGTGCCCAGAAATAAAAATCATTCGAATCGGACTTAAAACGAACACATGGCGCTCCGTCGAAGTGACAAGTTCCGTATTTAAACCTGAACTGTCCAATCAACTTCGACAGAGAGGTGTGAAAAATCTGCTGGATAGAAATTAATGAAATTTGGTGGACATAAACTAGATAGCCTCACCTTTCCCATGGTTCTAGAATTGCTCCAAAATTCATCCGGACGATGAAGTTATGAGCGTCCGAAGTAAGGGTACAGGTGCTGTCAAGTTAGGCCCTTTTTGAACAAAACCAACTCAAAACTGTGATAAAGTGTGTGTGATTCGTACAAGATGAATCCAAAACCTTTAAAAATCATTTAAAAACATTCCAGAATTGATTGAGGCCATTTATTTGTGATTTATCACAATGAATGTAATAAATCCCCAAATGTGAGCCTATCCCGCCAAAATAGTGCTATGTATGTGTAAGTGTGAAAAATCATACAAGATCAATATAACAATATAGCATGCATACATATTCATCAAAATAAGGTTCTAAAACAACCTACGGTTCCGTTCCATTATCGTTTCCCTTTGTTCTCTCTCCCCGTTAAACACGGTTCTTCAAGATAATCATGGGGTACTTTGAATATAGAACAGTTTACATAGATTCAGAAGGCTTATGCAAGATAGGGTTCTAGTACTAGGGTCAATCCCCAGTCTCGTTTCTCCTAGATCCCGCCTTCACATTTTACGGCTAGGGGGAGTCTCAAGATACTTTGAGCCGGGGGAAGGGTTTTCACACACATAGAAAGGCCTTATTCTACAGAAAGGTAGAAGAAGAGATCTAGATCTAGGAATGTAAAAACAGAAAATAAAATAAAAGTTTGAGGCTTACCTGGGTTCTGGAAGCGATCCCGCAGCGGTTTCCCTTTTCTCTTGGAGCTCTTCTTGGCAAGAATTCAAGGCAAGAGTTAATGACCATTTGCTTAAGGAGGAGCCTCCTATTTATAGGCAAAGGTTAGGGTTAGGGTTGGTGAGAATGGTAGACACAACATAATGTTTATAGCCCACCTTAACCCTAAGGCTATTTCTGAGATTTCCCCTCATTTAATGAGGGATATGATGGTAAAAGTGAAAAGCTCTCGAAAAACCCTAATTTTGAGCAAAACTTATGTATCTGGCATATCAGGCCGGATACACAAGGGCCTTAAGGTATCCGGTATATAATACCGGATACACTAAAGCTCTCTTGTATCCGGTATGTTCCACCGGATACAAAGAGGAGTACTTGTATCCGGCCTGAGTTGCCGGATACAGGTAAGAACTTATTTTCTTTAATTTTTGTGCTGGCTTTCAAGGAGATAATGATTTTTGATCATTATTGATCATTTTGACAGTGCAATTTGGGGTGTCTACAGTGTTGGAATGGAATTAGGGCTTACAAAGGACCACAGTGCCCAAACCACTAGCAAGACTGACATTGCTCCCCCAACGAAGAGAAATCCATCTGTGAGAAGAAACGAAGAGGGTTTGTTCCGAACTGAGGTTTTAGCCATGGCAGTGGCGGATGATGCTGTTTGGAGGGGGGATTGCTCCGGAGAAACCATCTTAAAGTAGGCAATGCATGTTGGCTTTGTTTCGAGCTACCTTCGTCAAAGACGTTCGTTGTGCCAGGAGGAAGAAGAGAGTTGAAGTGAGGAAAAAAAAAAAAGAGGAATCACGAATTATGTTCGTAATGCGCTGGCCGAAAATAACTTCCACTGAATTTTAGCGGAACTTATTTTCCACCAATTTTCCTTCAATTTGGAAAATATTTTCCTTCAATTCCAGAAAACTTCAAAATTCCAGAAAATTTTTTCTTTCCCCTGTTTTCAGGTGAAACAAACAGAGCCTTAGCCTCTTGAGAAAATTAGCATCCATTCGCTCTCTGGGCAGATGATGCACTTACATCTATATAGTCATTGTCTTGAAAACATAATTCTCCACTTCCTTAGCACCACCAACTCGAACCAAAAAAACATAAACTTCCCTTTAGAAACCAAGGCTGGGAACTAAGGATGGCTTCGATCTCTGTCTTTTCCGAAACTGCCAGTAAGAACCTGCGGAAGAATCTGAGAAAATGACATAACATGGACAGATTTCCAAACTCTCTTGACTAAATTTTTGACAGCCATCAAGGTAGGAGTCATATTTGGCAACTCTAGGATCAGTACGAATCTCCATTGTGATATTAGTTTATCTTTTTCCTCCGAAGATTACTTAAAAATTTTGAAAATAGGATAAAATTGATATGTAATTAATAGTTAACCTAATTAAAAAATAAATTTTTTGAAAATGATGTAAAATTTCTAAAAAAAAATGCTATGAACTTACGTTTATCAAAAAGATTTCTTTTCAATAAGGAAAAAATGTATATTTTCAAACTATGAATAAATTTAGAAGCTCAATAATTCCTAAAAATAAAAATAAGCCATTTGTGCATAATAATATCATTTATCAATGAACTTAAGTAAGAATAATAAAAATAATCTAATGATAACTTCACATTGGTCATTAAAGGGTACACAACTGGTTCGCGGGCTGGGTTTGGATTGACCTATTTATAAAGAGACAAGTTTGTAGGTCGATGAAAAAATTGCGAGCTTTGGTAATAGATTGGGTTGGATCAGGTTGAACTTAGATGTTAATCCACTCCAATCTAACTAACTTACTAACTAAAATAGGATTAACATATATCGTTAACTAAATAAAATCACGAACTAAAATAGGACTGCATATATATCGTTAACTAATTAAACAAAAGAGATGTCAATTAAATATATATTAAGAAATCAATAAGAGGGATTAATTAATTACGAGACGTCAATAAATACTGATTAAAATCCTATAAATTACAGATTAAAATCCTATTAAATTATATTAATTAGTAAAATAGATAAGTACAAATCTTATTAAAATATTATTATATAAGTATAATTCTTCTATTATATATTGTTAATTAACTAAAATTAATACTATATCCAAAATCGTTAAAATAAGTTTAAATCCTATTAAACTATTATTATAATGATTGGGTTCAAGAAGGTTTTACTATAGTGATTGGTTAATGAAAATAAAAAATTTCATTAAATGATATGGTTTACATGCCCTGCATAATTTTCTTAGTTTTTGTTGGCCAATGCCTAATGTTATAATCCAAACCCAAAGCATACGAGATGCCTATGGATCGGTGTATGCTAAGTTCTAACCCAATTCTCAAAAGAACAATGGCGGTTGCATCTTCTAAGTGCAAAATATCTTGAAATGGCTCCACATTCAACACACATCCCCTCCCACTGGTTTAATATTGTGTGGTTTTTGTCTCATTGATAGACCAAGTAATCCATACTAGCTAGGATTGACCTCCTTGATGAATCTCACACAATGAATTTATCTTTTCAAAACAATTGCATAAAGCAATGACAAATGAGAGTACTTATAAAACTACTCCCCTTTCAAGGAACAACCGAAATTAACTTATGTAAAGCAATGAGAGTACTTCATGTGAAATCTTACAATCTGAGAATGAAAACCTTGCCCTTAGGTACTAAACAAATTATCTATGACTAGGGCTGTCAATGGGTCGAATTCTAAATCCGAATTCGACCCGACTCTGATCTGATTAGTCGAATTCGAATACAAATCTTTGACCGTTGGATCGAATATGGTTTTTGATTTAAGTATTCGAAGTTATTCGAATTCGAATATGAATTTCACTATATTCGACCGAATATTCAATAAGATCCGAATATATGTTTATATACATATATTAATATTTTATTTCATTAAAAATTAAAAAGACTTTTAAAAGTCTCTTCAAATAAGTTTCACACATGCTAGTGAGAGTGTGATGTGGGACTACTGGGAAAGGCGTCTTTTCCCATTAATCCCATTAGTCCCACATCGGCTGGGAACTTTGGTTCCCAGCCGATTTCCGCTATATAAGGGACCGTCGTGGTCTTTGTTTGTTAAGGGTGCGGTTGAACCGCATTAGACCGAGTTAGACCATTTGGTTTAACTGTCAAAAATAGATTTGAAAATTGAATAAAAATATTCTTTTAATCCTTATTGAATATCCGAATTTGAATTCGAAAATGGATTAAATTGGCTGATGATCCATCAGATATTGGTCGAATTCGACTGATTGTTAATTGGTTCGAATACGGATCAAGGTAGATTCGATCCGTGTTCGACCGATTGCCACCCCTATCTACAACTGCTAGAAATGATCTACTTGTAAACCGAAGGCTTTACTTGCAGTGCTGCAAATTAATCTGCAAAGACCAGTCAGCTTTAATGTCCTCACCTGTATAATCCATGATTTAAAGTGGCAAACGAGAGTTTCTGTGAGAATAAGAGCTAAATAGATGATCAGTTGGTTCATATATAGCAAAAGCAGAAAACAGAAATTTCAACCATATAAAGTCTTCTTCAAGATCAGCTAAAATTAATCTAGATATTATCAGACGTTTGATATCAAGCTCGACCTTTCACAGGCACCTATATTTGCTTCTTATGGGGATTGGAAATTCCAACATCTAATACAAGGCCTGCATTATTACAAATCTGGGTAATAAATTCTAGTTCAACAATATGCTCAACTTCAACCCTAAAATAAGAATAGATTAAAGAAGGAAGCTTTAAAAGAAACCCAAAAAAATTAATTAATTTGTTAATGGAATTTCTTGGAATCATAATACACACACTGATCACCCCTGTTAAGAGGATTCTTTGACAGCATTCATGCCCCCATAAAATGACTAGAAAAAGAAAATGACTATCAAGTTACCAAAAAATTCTCTCATGGAATTACTAGTCATTTTAAATTTTGAAGCAACATAAATATCTAGGGGATGCTAATTAGTATAAAGCTTTATACAAACCCACCTTATGAGGATGTACGAAGGAAATTTCTTGAGGAGATATGATGGACCCCAGTTCAATCTATGTCCGTTAAATGTTGTAATATTGAGGTTATAGATGCTCATTGTTTAAGCAACCAAGAACCATGAGATCCATCTTGGAGTGATCATTCGAATTTCATTTCTTAACTATTGGACAACCAACCAGTTAAGTTCAAGCCTGCACCACTCTAAATACAACGATCTGGGAGAACCAAAAGACCATTGTAACATTTTCAATAAGGTACGGTACCTGCAAATGAAAACTCATTTTATTATTAATGCTCCAACAAGACAAATTGTACAAATTGCAGTTTCTTATCAACAAAATTTGATTTTATCTCAGGCTTGTACAAAAATATTCAGGCATTCACGTAAGTTTCTAAAATATAAAAAGGAGACGGGGATTTGCATCTGCAAGATATGATTGTTAATCACATCTGCTATGATAATCAAAAGATCCCATAAACTATGTACGTCCTCTGATTGCACAAACAGTTCTACAATTTTTGTTGCAAATTTACTTTCATTAGTTTTTTTATTCTATTCCAACCAGTTTGGAAACTATTCTTTGATACTCCGTTAGCGGCTGAATTTTACTGCCGGTGTTAAATTGTCATTAGAGGCGATAAGTTTTACCACCGGTAAAAATTCATTTTTATAAATGCAAAATATACGGCATCGGTTTCTGCCGCCAGAAATTGGTTCTTTTAGAGGCGGTAATGGCTACCATCGCTAAAGCTAACACCTACTTAAAACAAAGATTAGTTAGTTTTTCTTGTAATTTCCTTTCATTCATAATACAAGTCCACTTGTATTACTTGTGATCAGTAGGACAATTCCTAAAATCACAATATAAATGTGTTGAAAGCATAACTAATCACAGGATATAATCCAAGTTTACTCTAAATGCAAAAAGGAAACAAGAAAAGTAATTTATCAACATCCAAAGCATCAAAACACAATATCATTTTAACTAAACATCAGGTCTCCAATTAAGCACATGATCTGCATCCCTACATGAAATTAAAAATTCATTAGTATATAATTATATTTTTAATTTTATACACTTTAAAAAATGCTAAATGAAAAGAAAAAATAAGAGATAAACATTCAATTTAACAACTACTAACCTCAAATAACAAGATCTATCAATGATCAGGAGGGTTATCTAGCGTCTGGTTTGGAGAATTGTCAGCTTCGGATGATTGTCCAGCCTATAGTATAAGTAACAAAGATTAATCATTAAATATGCATACTAAGATAATGTAAAAAAGTAAAAACCACTTTAATTATTATATGTGTACTACCCCTCTTGCAAATGAATTGAATAAGCGCTGAAGCTCTGCTATTTCTCTGTTAGCCCGCTCCATCTGTTCCTCTCGTAGTTGCCTCTCCTCTTCCAATTATTCCTTCACTCTATTTAATTCTTGGGAATTAGCTGAATGGCTCGAGGTGGGGCCCCACATCTTAGTGGGAGTGACGCCCATCCCACAACATCTAACTCGACTATGACCTGTGTATAGATATCATCATGAGAGGTACCATCAGGCATGCCAGCAACTATAAGATTCCTCATTTGCTCCTGCCAAATAATAAAAAACAACAATAAGAACACGTTTTTCATGAAATTATTGTATATAATTAACTCTTAATTTTAATTCAACATAAAATCTTATTTGCCGCATTCTCATTAACCGAGATACCGTCTTTCCGTAGATGTGTATGGATAAAGGCCTCTGCTCACCCTGACAATTCCTATTTGAAAATGATGCAGAAGTATAACTCATCCATGTTTTGACCAAGGTTGAGGTCTATTAGTTAATTCTATGCAACCAGTCCATAAATTCTACTTTAAGTTGGTTTCGGGCTTAATACTAAAGCTCCAACCAACCTATTTAAAATGAATACTAAATAATCATTCATATACGTACATACAGACACACACATACACATGTATATAATATTTAACATTACAAGATATATATGGGCAAGGTATTGGATTTATATTGAAAACAAGAAATCTAAACAAGTTAAGTGAACAAGAAGAAAGTCTTTATTTCAAGCCTTCCATTATCATCTGAGAAAATAAGGCATGTCACCTCTTGAACCCAAAAACTTATAAAATAAACATAAAAGAAAAAAGAGAAGAAAAAGAAATAAATTTTAATAAAAAGCACACCCTAGTGTGAGCCAAAATTTCGGCAGCATCTCTCCTAAAAATGGAGGGTTGACCTGTAATGCCCCGAACCCGGGTCAGTGCAAACCGGCACTCAACCCGAACCTGGTTCGCTACTATAACAACCCAAGTCCGATTCAACAACCAAACTCGAGATGTTACCACAAAGCTGGGGTCAGATACAAACCAAGATTCACAATAATTTTAAAACTTTAATGAATTATATCAGAGTTATGGTGGCAAATAAAAATCCGTTTTCCCCTATTTTTCAGGTTGCTTGGAGAGATCGCGAAGATGGTATTCGGATTTTTATGCTTTTGCCATAGGTTTCTTTGGTCTAAATCAATCTAATAACATTCTAAAACATTCCTAAAGCCTTCTAGATTAATTCATGTTAATTAAATACCATCCTATAATTAATTTCATGATTAAACCAAGTTTTCTTCTTTATTTCAACAAATCTTTCGAGAATACCAATCAATAACATATAACCAATTTGATTCCATGTAAATACTGTTCCGACTAATCCATTCAATCAATATTAAATCACAGAAAATGAAATCATACAATTCCTCACGTTTTCCAAGGGTTACTACTTGCCTTATACGCTAAAATTCTTCTTCTATTGAAGCTTCTAATTCTGGACCTAACTTTTGCTCCCAAACGCACCAAGCTAGACTCTCCCAATTCAAATCTCCACCGTACATAATGTAGTTACATCGGTGAAGACAAAAACCTCCAAATTGGAAGGCGATCAACCGTACGGATTTTCCCCGATCATGTTTTGATGATGGCTGGTCAGACACCTCCATTAGCAACCTTCTTCCTTTCTCTCCCTCTTGTCTCTCAATAATAAACCTACGAAAATTCCCTCTTGTCTAACCTTAGTCTCCTATTTATATTAGGCTTTGGAAATCCTAAATCACCCCTAATAGGCTACTTTAATTTGGGCTAACCCAACTGTGCGCACCTAAATCTAGATCGCACACGGGGCACACGTTGTGTTCGTGCGTGCCTCCGGACTTTCGGAGTCGCCACTGCCTGAGAGGTGCAGGCAGATACGATGTTTGCCCTATCCGGGTCTAAGTCTGGTCTGTGGCTTTTCAGAGTTCTAGCTAAGACCTCGGTTACGTCCGGAGAAGTCTGAAGACACCTTGGCCCGCCCCGTCGGTTTGACGGGTCCCTCGGGTCTCCCTGGTTTTTGAGTCAATCTCACCCTTCTTAGACCAGCATGCTATTTATTGGGTCTGGCGGGGCTCTCTGAAGTTTTGGGTCCCTTTTATTTTGATTTTATCTTTTTATTTAGTGGAGTGGGTCGGACCCGGGTCCCGTTGGAAGACCCGTGGGTTGCCATGATTGGGCCTGTGGCCCAATTGGGTTATTGGGTAACCCATTTGGTTATTTATTTAAACTTTATTTATTTATAATTTTTTTGGGCTTAATGGGCTTGGAATGGGCCCATTAGCCAAAGATCAAGTGGCCTGGGCCTGTTTATTGAAAACAGGCCGGGTATAGGCCAGTCAAAATGTGGGCCACTTAAGTGGGCCCAAGGTGGGTCTTGGTGGGCCCACCTAGACTCATGGTCTATTATTGGGCTGAAAATAGTCCAAAGTGCCAATTCGGGTCGGATTAAACCAGCTCGGGTCAGAACAAATCCAACCGGGTCGAAAAACTACATTTTAAAGTTATTTTTAAATTTTCCCGTGTTTGCTATACAGGCTGCCCTTGTCCGTAAATGAAATTCGGTTTGGGCTCGCTCGTGAAGCAAACACGGGCATGCCCGGACCGTTCTGAGTTTACGGGCGCGGCCAATTTGCATTTTTGTTGCCGATTTAGCTTGGGATCAGTTCAGTCTTCTCTTGGGGATGTTCTGCAACGTCTGGGATGGTTCCACAGCCTTCGTGATTTGTCATTTACTTCAAATATCCTCCTTTTCAAACATTTGTTGATGAAGCCTTCTCTTTTCCTCCTTTTATCAAGTCATTTCCCATCTCATCTTATGACATTTGAAAGAAAGGATAGAGGGGAAGAATATTACAAGGGATAAATTTACATTAGCAAATATGGTTTAAGCAAAATATATCATTTCTTATATCTTGTTCTTTTTGTTCATTTTATGGGTCCACCTTCCTTTTCTTTCACAAATGGACACTCATTTGTGTGGGAGAATCCCAGCAAGAGTGAAACAAATAGGTTAGTAGAAATGTAAAAAGATAAAAAAAATTGTATAAGGAAATGCACAGGTATATTGAAAAAGAGATGGGAAACATTACCAAATTACAAGTTCCTTGTTTTTGGATGATGTTGGGATTCTCAGGGAATTTCAGCAGCGCTTCCGCATCTCCGGGGGTTTTCTGAATTGATTTTGAAAGAGCCTTGATGGGAGGTTGGGTTTAAAAAGAGGCATTTGGAGGTTTAGGCATGGTTTTGGGATGACAAGGGCATTTTGGGTATTAAATGGGTTTAGGTATTGGGAGAGACAGAATTTGGGCAGGGGTTGGTCGTAGGAACTTCAAGGAGGGAGAGGGATTAGGCCTAAGGGGAAGGCTTGTTTAAATGAGGGGGGTGGCCTCTCTATTTATAGGCAAAAAAGTTGTGCCCGTATTTGAAATGCGGGCATGCCTTGCCCGTACTTCAAATACGGGCGTGCCTTGCCCGCACTTCAAATACGGGAGAAAAACGCACATTTGCAAATCTCGCAGAATCGGCCGTACGGGATGCGTGTCCCGCCGTACAGTGACGCGCGTCCTCTTCTAGAAGCCTGCCCGTATTTGAAATACGGGCATGCCCTGCCCGTATTTCAAATACGGGCCAGCACGTTTTTAAAATGTTTGGATTTCAAACCTTTATTCAATTCGATTTTTTTGCAAGATTTTGTTTGATTTTTCCGATTATTTTATTATAAAGCGAGATTCCCTTTATTAAAATATTAATAAATACGTTTATTTTATTTATTTTATTGGTTTATTTCATTTTTTGCTGCATTTTTGCCACATGGGCAGTTTTTCTGAAATTTCAACTGCCCATAATTTCTTCGTCCGGTGTCTGATTTCAGCAAACTTAGTGTTGTTGGAACCGGCTCAAAACCACCTTTCCACTGGGATCATGTTCGGCAGCTGAATTGGGGCTGAGCAAAAAGTCAACTTTTTTGCTCCCCAAGAGTTTGACCGGCTCATAACTTCCTCATCTGGACTCCGATTCCAGCAAACTCCGTTGCGTTAGAATCGTGTCGAAATGCTCTTTTTAACGAGATGAAGTTTGATGACCAAATTTACTTGAATCAAAAAGTCAATTTTTTTGACCCCCTCAGGGTTTGACTTTTAGTTTGACTTTCATTTTTTCCTCATTTTGGGGTGCAAAAATCAGGTGCTAACACCAACCATGGTCTAATTAATGTCTAACCCATTCTAATTAATTCCTATTTTTCTCCACCTTTTGTTTTTCTACTTAAACACTAATAATTTAATCTCTTATCATCTAAACTCCTATTTATAACCTATTTTCGTGCATAATCTTTAATTAAACTTTAATATCACCTAAAACCTTATTTTCTCCAAATTAATACATGAAATCTCCTAATTACCCTTTATCCCACTTTTAGGCTTTTATTAATTTCCTTTAATTTCTAAATTGTCAAAATAAATTATTTCCTTCTATTTTCAAATTCTAGTTATTCTTTAATGATCTATTTATTAATTACCCATTTCTGAAAATTACCAAAATACCCTTTTTATTCTTTCAGGCTAATTTCATTAAAATTCTTTCTTTATTTTCAACTTATGACTTATTCAAATTAATTATCCTCTAAATCTTCACTTTTTATTTTAATTAGGACTTAACTCATATTTTCTTTTATTTATTATTTATTTATTTATTAGGTGAAAATTCGGGGTTTTACATGACCAAACCCCAAATGATCCAAAATCTCTAGAATCTGGAAATATAGGTTTAATGAATTACATGTCATTGTACACATAGTCGATGTGTCAATGATTTAATCAAACATAAAATGTCATTGTACACACTTTCCTCCCTTTTCGCTTTCAAATCTGAATTTAAACTTAATTACCCTTCTGTGTGGCTTCAATAATGGAATGTGTAAAACCCTGGATTTTCCTAAAAATAAAATAAATAATTAAAGGATAAATTGTGGAGAAACTACTAAGAAATATAATAGTAGGAGAATTAAAGAAAGATTTAGAGGTTAAAATAGGAATTTAAAGAGGAAGGGTAATTTGGTCATTTCAAATTAGTTAAATTCATGAAAGAAAATAAGATAATTAATTAGACCAAATTTTAGCTTAGTTGGATGTAAAATAATGAAATTAAGGTTTAAAAGTAGAGCCGGCAAAAAACGAATCGACCCGACGAGTCAACCCGCTTAACCCGATTATAAATGGGTTGGGCTGACCCGTTTATTAGTTGGGTTGGGTAAGGGTTGAGTTTTCCCAACTGTGAAACATGAAAAAATCACCGGGATGATTCCCCCTCCGTCAACACACGGGCTCAACGTAAATATTGGAGAGTCGCCACCATTCAGATTTTTGAGGTGTGAATGGACACCAAAAGATTCAAAAATAAGTAAAAAGAGCTAAAAGGCAAATACTAGAATAAAAATAACTCTACTTGAAAATCAAATCCAGAGATGGGTAAGGGGATTAGATTATGAACGGGGGAAGGTGTTAGGCACCCCCATTCACCCACACAAGGTGGTTGCCAAGTGTTGTTCATGCTAAAAAAATAAGAAGGCTTGCTAAAAATCATTAAAAACCTTGAAAAATGACAAATGTATGATATCTTCACATGAAAATCCAAATGAATTCCAGATCCTCTTTTATGTCAATATCACTTCTGGACTATCACCAAAAGATGGAAATCAAAGCAAAAGTTGCACAAAACCAAGTTGAGTTAAATCCAGAGAATTCGGTAAAAGCAAGATCCATTTGTCTTGAAATCATTCAAATCCAATTTAAATTGAATCAAACAAAATTTATTTGAAAGATTATGATAGATAGAAGACTCATGCAAATTTTCAATCCATTCCGATTAAAATCCTAGGAGTTATTCTCCTTTGAAATCTGCTGCTGGAGATAATTAAAAGTGATAAATGGGCAACTTTGGAAAATCATTTAGAAAAATTGGCTTCATATAAATCCATGAGATTTGATGTGAGTGAAGTCTGTATGGCCATATTTCAGATGAAACTAGCCTCATACAAAAATTCATTCGGGTGTGCCTTGGGTGGTCTCCCGAACAGGCCCCGAAGATCACACATTTACTTAGAAAAGTGTTGTTGAACAGCTCTGAGTAAATCTGTTACTCAGGACACAAATGGAGTCAAAAAATTATGGAACCAACTGGATTTGAAACTAGACTTCCAAAAGAAAACACAGAAACAAGAACCACTCGAATCGGACTTAAAACGAACACATGGTGCTCAGTCGAAGTGATAGGTTCCGTAATCAGACCTGAAATGACCTATCAACTTCAACAGAGACGTGTCACAAATCCACTTGATAGAAATTCATGAAATTTTACAAGCATAAACTAGACAGCCCCACCATTCCCATGGCTCTATAATCACTCCAAAATTTATCCGGACGATGAAGTTACGAGTGTCCGAAGTTGGGGTACAGTTGCTGTCAAGTTAAGCCTTTTTTTTGAGTAAAATCAATTTAAAACAGTGATAAGAGGTGTGTGATCCTTGCAAGATGAATCAAAATCACTTTAAAAAGATGTTGAAGAGCCTCTAGAAAGAAATGGGGCACAGGTTTGGCTCACCATCCTCTCCGATTGGAAAGGATATGCCAAAAACCCCAAAAAGTGAGCAAAAATGCCCAAAACCGAGAGGTTGAGCCTAGAGGCCTTCAATATTCAACAAAAATTGCTTGAAATCACATTGAAAACCAACCAGAAATATTCCAGAGTTATTTAAGGCTATTTATTCCAGATTTATCACAATGAATGCAATGAATCCGAAATATGAGCCAACTTCGACAAAAAAAGTGCTATGTGTGTATGTGTATAAAAATCCATTCAAGAACAATATAACAACATATAGCATGCATTTAAATCAATCAGATGTGGTTCTAAAACAACCTAGGGTTCCGTTCCATTATCGTTTCCTTTAGTTCTCTCTCCCCGTTAAACACGGTTCTTCAAGATAATCTTGGGGTACTTTGAATATGAAACGGTTTTCATAGAATCACAAGGCTCATTCCAACATAATAACATATATCATGCATTTAGATCATTCAAAAGGGTTCTAGAACAACCTAGGGTTCCGTTCCATTATCGTTTCTCTTAGTTCTCTCTCCCTATTAAACACGGTTCTTCAAGATAATCTTGGGGTACTTTGAATATGAAACGGTTTTCATAGATTCACAAGGCTTATTCAAATAGGTTCTAACACTAGGATCAATCCCCAATCTCGTTTCCCCTAGATCCCGCATTCATGTTTTACGGTTAGGGGGAGTCTCGAGGTACTTTGAGTAGGGGAAGGGTTTTCATACACATAGAAGAGGCCTTATTCTACAGCGGTTCCCCTCTTCACTCAGAGCTCTTTGATCTCCAACTTCTTGGCAAGAGTTAATGACAAGAGTTCATGGCCATTTGCTTAAGGAGGAGCCTCCTATTTATAGGCAAAGGCTTGGGTTAGGGTTGGTGAGATGGTAAACACAACATAATGTCTAGAGCCCACCAACCTTAACCCTAAGGCTATCCGAGATATCCACTCAGTTAGTGAGGGATATGATGGTAAAAGGTGAAAGCTCTCGACAAACCCTAATTTTGAGCAAAAAGCATGTATCCGACATGTCAGGTCGGATACATGAGCACCTTAATGTATCCAGCATATGATGTCAGATAGACTAAAGGCTGCTTGTATTCGACAACTTATGTCGGATACGAAGAAGAGTGCTTGTATCCGACTTGTGTTGTCGGATACAAGGAAAAAGCTTGTTTTCTCAAATTTTGTGCTGGCTTCAAAGGAGATAAGGTTTTTTCCCAATTATTCTTCATTTTTACCGTGTAATTTGGGGTGTCTACAACTGACCCTCTTTGCGGGAGTTGCGAAGCAATGAGCTACAAAGATTAGACAAGCCCAAATTGCACTCCCTTAACCCTGATTTGCTTGGTTCAATTCAATTTTGTAAAATAATTTTTTGGGTGAAGATTTGCAAAAAAGCCCTAACTTTAAGGGGGGCATTTCTCCAAGAGGTCTTAAATTCCACTGAACTCTCGTGGCTATGAAGTGGATTTTAAGCCCAAAAATAGGATTTTGAAAACTGATTTTTTCATCAAACCAAGTTAAAAATTGAGTGAATATCTTCCTTTTTGACCAACACATTTCCCCAAGTTGTCCCAAATTCTACTGAGCTCTCGTGGCTGTGAAGTGGATTTCAAGACAAAATAGGGTTTTTTGTGAAAATAGCAAACTTTGCAGCACATTTCTTTTTGCTATTCTTTTCTTTTTCTTTTTTTTTTCCTTTTCTCTTTTTTTTTCTTTTCTCTTTTTTTTCCTCTTTTCTTTTTCTCTTTTTTCCTTTTTTCTTTTTCTTTTTCTCTTTTTTCTTTTTCTCTTTTCTCTTTTTTTTTTTCTGTTTTTTCTTTTGTATCCGATGTAGCATGTCGGATAAGAGAGGGCTCTCTTGTATCCGACATACGATGTCGGGTACACCCTGTTATATAAGTCGCGCGCGACCGCGACTTTTCCTCTTCTGTTCTTTCTTCTCCGCTTGCTCACTTCGGATACAGACCCTTCTTCTTCTCCGACTGTTCTTCCTTCTTCTCCGGCGATTTCCAGTAGCTCCGGTGCCCTCTATTGCTGCCGGCGATAGCCTGTAACTCCGGCAACATTCTAGTGACCGCCCATTCTCGGCAGGGGTCAAGCCCTAGCTCGATTTCCTTTGATTTTTGGTGATTTTCTCAGCTCAATGCCGTCGCCTTTGCTCCGGTGATTTCCTCTGAGTTCCGGCGACTTGTTCTTCACCAGTCCGACGCCCTTGTGCCTGCCTTGTCTGAGTTTCGATCACTGCTCCTACTCCACCATTTTCCAATCCAATAGTAAGCATTCGGCAATCTCTATTGCAAGTAAGTGATCCTACTTTGCTTGAAATTTTATCCAAGTGAAGCTAACAGCAATTGCTTTGATGGCAATTATTTGCCTAACTTTGGGGATTTGATTTTCTGATTGCATGTTTGGTATGCTTTTCATGCTTTGGTTCCTTGGATTGCTAATTTTCTGATCATATGCTTTATTTTCTGATTGCATGTTAGACTTTTCTGATTACATGCTAGAACAAGCTTTGATCTCCAAATTGCTGCAATTCTTTAGGATTGGCCTGCTAGTGATATTTCCTCACTATTCCTGCCGAAATTGACAGTGATTAGCATAAATTTTTCTTTTTGCTATGTTTTCTCTTTTGATGCCTATCCGAGAACTTGAGCTTATAGTTTTGACAATCTCTGAAATTTGTTTGTGAGCCTATTTCTCTGTCTCGAGAACATTGGATCACCCGTGATAAATTTCAACTGACTTGTTCACAGCATGACTTTGCATTTCCGGACTTGATGCCATGTTTGTTTTCCTGAAATTTGCTTTGACTATCAAACCGGTCCTGCCCAATGACTGTCGGTGTTATTTATTGGATTGCTGGTTGTATGGCTTTTTTTTTTTACTTTGCTTTTGCATTGCTGGTATGATTTTTTTGGTTTTGCCAAAGTTTTTGATGAATTATTGATGGTGGCCTGCCCACTGTTGTGAAAATTTTCCAATTCATCCTGACTTTCTGACACGTCTTGCCAATTTGAATTTCTGCTGCTCTGTCTGCAATTCCTGTTTTTGGTCCTTTGGCCTTCACTTTTCCCATATCTTGAAATCACAAAATATTAAGAAATATTAAGTTTTGTAGGAATCTTTTAGGGTTAGGAAAAAAAAATTTTAGTATTAGAGAACAAAAATATCTGTCCTTTCCCAAATGAGATAAAATTCCCTCAAGACACAATTCATGATAATTTTGAGAAAAACCTGCTAAGATCCCTAATGAACTAGAACCTAGGCTAAAAGCAAGGTAATATAGATTTGAACTAAAACCTAGACTGAGAGCAAGGTAAGATTCCTGATAAGCAAAGTAGGATAAATTTGAACTTAAACACTTCCTTGTTGCTTGTAGATGGCTAGGAGTCGTTCCCGTGTTCGAGAGGAGGCTGACCCTGCCGATCAGCCCTCCACTTCGCGGGCTCGGACAGAGGCGAGTTCCAGCGCCACCCTGTCGGAGCCATTAGATGTTTCCAGAGAGAGCTCTGCTGAGGTAGGCTTCCCAATTCTTTCTTCTTTCTTTCCCTGCTTCCCTTGAAATTGACTTCACCTATTCATTTCTGCTTTTAGCCGGCTGTTGTTCCCGCTCGAGGCCGTGGTAGAGGTTGGGTTGGTGAGAGGGGTCGAGGCCGAGCCGGAGAGAGAGGCCGAGGCCGGGCCGGAGCTTCAGGCCAGGAGGGTGCTGCTTTACGCTTAAGGGTCTCTGCGGAGCTGAGAGCTTCTGTTCATGATACAGAGCTCCTTAGTGGTTTGGATAGCCACCCCTCCATGTGCATCCGGGCCGATGTGCCACTTCCCTATCCTCCTTCTCATCTACGAGGCAGTTGGGGGAGATTCAGTGAGTTGGCGCAGACGCTTTCTTCGGCCCTCAGGCGTGAGTTTGGGAGGTGCCATTTGGATTATTTTCTCAGCATCCCCTCGTTCCGAGCTGACCGTCCCCTCATCTTCGCTATGATGGAGCGATATTTTCCGGAGACGCAGTCATTCCATCTTCAGGACGTGGAGCTGGGGATCCACCCCTCCGATTTTGTGATGATTACCGGCATTCCTCTGATGGGGCGGACTATCATTTTGGATCGGCCTTCAGCGGAGGATATCGGCCTTCTATTGGGATATCAGGACCTGCCTGCTGCTGCTTGGGACGGGCGGAGTGGTCGTATCTCCATCAGTTGGCTGCGGGAGAGCCTTGCTCGACATTATGAGGGGAGACATGCGACCATCACCGCGGAGGATGCAGCCTTCGTACCTATTTTCCGGCATGTGTTTTTGCTGATGCTTGGGAGCTGCTTCTTCCAGGAGGACACGACCAGTGTTAGTCCTCTTTTCTTGGATGCTTTGAGAGATCTCCATCAGACCCGCCAGCTAGCATGGGGTCGGCTCATATACGGGACCATCTTGGCTGGGCTGTGCCGAGTAGTTCGGGGCCTGGCTGCTCTGAGAGGTGATGGAGTTAGCTGCCGGTTCTTCTGGCAAATTCTGCAGGTATTAAATTCATCTGTCTTGTCCTATTCCTTAGGCTTTATCTTTTATATCTCTGACTGATTTTTCTTTTGCCAGGTGTTTATGTACACCTACATGACTTTCTTCCGCCCATCCCCAGTACCTGGTGTCGCGGAGTTCCCCGTTGCCTTGCGGTGGTCGGCCTAGGTCCGAGACGCAGATAAGAGTCAGCCCCGCACTGCTCGGGTTCACTTGGACCGTGCCCGACGATCTGATGTAAATTCCTTCGCCCCTTTCTTTTTTATTTCTTTTCCTATACCTTGCCTGTACCTGACCATTTTTTTTCCTTTGCAGCTCATCCTGGCACGCTTTGATGACGTGGATATTGAGGTGTCCCGTGAGATGATAGTACAGGATACTTTTTATAGAGATCTCCAACGTCAGCCCTACCAGTGCTTCCTTGGGAGGCTTGGTAGGGTGATGTATTTAGGAGAGCGCCTGTACTATCAGCACACAGGCGCACTTCGTATCCCCGTTCCCCCTCCTCCTGTGGGTCCCGACACGCTCCTGCCTGGTTTTGATGTGGATCAGTTTGATCATTTTCAGGATGCGGAGGGGCTCACAGTAGTTGGGGATTACGACGAGTGGATCCAGAGAGTATCCATTGGGTGTTTGATGTATCGACCCACTAGTGCCGGAGTGACAGAGATCGGCGGGATCTACATCCGGGTTCATGATGACACTATGAGTTTCATGATTTTCATTTTTCATCCCATTTCCTTCAATCCTGTATTTCTAACTCTGATTCGGTTCTTATTGGTAGGTACATGAGTTGAACGCTCTCTGGGATCAGTTCCTGAGTCAGCGGGCCACAGTGGATGATATGATCACAGAGCATGATGCGGTCATGGCCCAGAGGGATGCTCGGATTAGAGAGCTGGAGGCTCTGGTTGCTGAGCTTCAGGCTAGGCAGGTATCTGGTTTCTTTATAATTTCAGCTCTTTCATTTCCATGCTTCTGCTATTCTGATATGACTGTTTGACTTTTGCAGGACCTAGTCCCAGATCAGGATGTTGCCTTTCAGCCCGATTTCCCTGTTCCTGATCCCTCTCCAGTTCGGGCTGCTGATCCTGTGGTGGCTACTCCTGCGGATTCTGTGGGTCCTTCCTTTCCAGTGGTGGTTCCCGAGCCAGAGGACATCCCTGCTGCTGATCCGGTTGAGCTGGATCCCCCAGTTCCTGCTGTAGATATTCCTGGTAAGTTTTCTTTAACTTTCCCTCTTTGGTTTATCTTGATATTTCTGCTTCTGACCCTTTCTGTTGACCCAGATACTTCTGTTCCTGGTCCCTCCTCTGCTGTTGCTGGGCCTTCTGGAGCTGCGGGATCGGAGACCGCTGTGGCTGAGGGTTTAGTTGGGCCGGTTGCTATTGAGCCTGAGGCCTCCTCACCAGATTTTGCTCCTGACCTGCCTCCTGACCTCGAGGATTATTGCTGGGAGTACCAGCTTCAGTCCATTGTGGGTCGGAGACCGCGCTACATGACCGAGCGCCTCATTGCATATTCTAGGTGCCTGTCACCTCGAGTTAGAGGCCGCAGAGGAGCGCGGGGTAGAGGACGCGGGAGTGATCCTGCATAGTAGTAGGAGATTAGGATTTCTATTTTTTCATTATCATTGTACAAAAGGACTTGTTTATATATGAAAAAAAACTTATTTATTTATTCTCTCTGTTCCAGCTATTTTTCTTTTCAATTTTGTGCAATTATAGCTTGTACACAAGTGAAACAGGTAAAAAATTCGGATTTTTCTCCATTTTCTCTTTGTTTTTTTGCATTTTTCCTTTGTATCCGACATATCAGACCGGATATGCTGAGCTCTTTTTGTATCCGACATGTTATATCGGATACACATAGTTGCCTTTGTAACCGGCATTTCTTGTCGGATATGAATGGAATTCTTTGTATCCGATCTGATATATCAAATACATTAAAACATGCTACAAATGCGACTAGCCTCGGGATTTGCGTATTTTTTACGAGTTTTTGAGTTTAGAAAACCCCTTTTTTGCCTTTTTCTTCCTCCCATTGATTCTTAGCTTGCTCCCATCACCTCCAATGGATTCTGGATCATCTTCTGCCCTACCATTGTCTGTCCACACAGCCTCCCCTGCAAAACAATCTTTTAGAGCAAAACCCCCTAATCTCACTAGGTACAACCCTGTAGATTCATTCTAAACTAGGTGGGTCAACTCCATGACCCTTGATGAAGAGATCAGATGGGGTTCTATTCATTTAGGCCACACTTTGCTCATCCCTTCCATCCCATTCAAGTGGAAAATTATTGAAGCCATGATTGGCCATTGGGTACCGGACCTAAACCTTTTCCGTTTTGGAACCCATGAGATGACCCCCACTATTGAAGAGGTCAAAACCATCTTGGGTTTGAGTTTTGCAAAGAAGGTAGTGAACCCACCCTTAAGCCTAGTTACAAAAAAGAGGCTTCTACTTTCTTGGGCATAGGGAAGAAGGATTTAGGGGATTCTAACACCCTTTTGACTTTGTCTAAGTCCTTTTTAACTGAGAAGCTTTTGAGGGGGGAGAACAAGGAAGCCAGGTTCAATGCCCTGACCCTGATAATGGTTAATCAACTGCTTTTTCCACGGGATGACGATGAGGTAGACTTGACCCTTATCTCTGTCATATGCTAGGTTAGGGAGCGGGAGAGATTGACCCCTATGATTTTGGCAAGGATGTACCAGGTTCTGACTGAGTGTTACTACAGGAAGAAGAAGCGCTTCCTATCATGTGCCCCAATCCTGCAGGTAAAAATTTTCTCTTTCTTTTCTTTTTTGCTTTTTTGTTTCTTTTTTTTGCTTTTTTTTTTCTTTTTTCCTTTTTGCTTTTCTTTTTACAATATACTGAAATATCCCTCCTCTTTTGCAGCTTTGGCTACTTGACCACCTGAGTCAGATTGAGGAGATCAATTGACACTTCTTCCCAAGCTTGAAAGTTCCCATCTTGATGAGCAACTGGGGGTGTCCTGACATTCTAGGGGGTAAACAAGGCTAGTTTTCTTTCTTGGCTACACTCTAGGATGATCAAGTGAGGTGGCCTGGTACTTATCAGCCCAATGCAGAGACGGTGATCAACTTTTGAGACCGCAACTTTTTGGTCCTGGCTGGCTTGGGGCATGCTGTGCTTTACCTTCCTTTGCGGGTTCTTCGTCAGTTCAAAGCGACCCAGGGGATTATAATCCCAAGTGGATATGAGGACCATCTTGGGCCACTTTCTCCAGCCACCATGAAGCTGAACGCTTGGTTGATGAGGGAATGGTCCTATGTTCGTTTCATGCGGGGCCCAGTCTTCTCAGAGTCCCATGTGAAGGACTATCTCTTCTGGATCAGGGAGCAGATACAGAGTCAGGCTCCAGTACCTGAAGATCCTCCTGCAGTTTTGGCTCCCACCTATGAAGATATTCTGGAGTCCGAAAGAGCTTCTCACAAGCGCCTTCAGCAGATTTGGGTTCGAGAGGCCCAGGAGCTTAGGATACGGGGCCTTGACATGGAGAGACAACTTGCAGAGTAGGTATCCCGCCGTCTTGCTATGGAAAAGCAACTTGAGGAGCAGAGGCAGGCTCGCTGTCTTGAAGTCCGAGCACTGCGACAGAAGCACCAGGATGCTTTAGCCAGCCTTAGGAACATGAGGATCAGTCAGACCCTTTCAGATGAGGTTATATCCTTCTTGAGTGATCCCGATGCAGAGGGGGCTTCTGGAGTTATTGCAGCTCAGGCAGCTCGAATTCGGGAACTTGAGAAGCGGCTAGGAGACAGAGACTAGCCTTGTTTCCTGCACATTTTTTTTTCTTCTTTCATACCTTTGTACGAAAGCAAACTCCAATAGTGGAAAGACAAAGGATTTAATTCAAAAATAAATTTTTTATATTATTGGCCTTAGAATGCTCAGATGCTTGTAAAAACAAAGGTTTTATGAAAAGTATTTGATTTATCATCACTGGCCAAAGTATAGTTTTTCTTTTTTATTTATTTATTTTTTTGAAATTTGGTCCATGCACTTAATCACCCATAATTAGATGAATTAAAACCAGGTTAAATAATGAAGAGGGTAGTCCAAGTAATAATAAGGGATCAAAACCGTCCATTTTAGTACCTTTAGAGTCATCCCCAAATGTTTTTTTTTGACCCCATTCTTCTCAATCTGCTCAGTCTCAGTACTTGTGCTGATTTCTCTTCAAGCTTGGATCGCTATGATCAACTCAACCACTGATTCTTTTTCTTTTTATTTTTTCTTTCTTTTCTTCTTGCCAATATTGCCCCTAGCGCCAGTTACGGTTTTCACTAGGGCCGGCTTCTGCATTCCGTCATCACCAATCTTACTCTGAAATTTGAATAAACATACTAAGATCACCGAGGGCTTAGGAATAGGATGAAACAAAGGCTAGGCTTGGTTTATGAAAAAAAAGGTGTTAAAGGCTCAAAATCTTTCAAATGTGGAAATAGGTTAACCGGACTTACAGTCATGATGAATTTAACCCCTTTTCCCCAAATTGCATTCTTTGCATCTCTTTTCACACTTGGCTTTCATTTGCCATTTTTCTTTGCTTTTTTTTCACTCTTTTTTTTTTCCTTATTTTGCCCCAATTGGCCTTGCCCCAATTTGTTTTGCCCCAGTGTAAGACTGTAAGTCCGGTTTAGGTTTATCAAAGAAACGAACTGGTTCAACTTGGCTAGACTAGGGATTAAAATTTTGAAGGAAATAAAGAAGGATGGCCTCGGATCATTTCCTAGTAATGTTCAATCAAGGAAAATACCTTTTTACTGCATCAGAGTTAATCGGTTCAGGAAAATCTGTCCCGTCCATTTCTGTCAAGATGAGTGCTCCCCCTGATAGGACCTTCTTGACAACATACGGCCCTTCCCAATTTGGCTTGAACTTATCACGAGGGTCTTCCAAAAATGGTAGAATTTTCTTTAGAACTAGGTTTCCTTCTTGGAAAGTTCTGGGTTTCACTTTCTTATTGTAGGCTCAGGCCATTCTCCTCTGGTACAATTGGCCATGACATAGCGCTTTCAATCGCTTCTCTTCTATTAGGTTGAGTTGATTCCTTCTTGACTGTATCCATTCAGCTTCTTCTAATTCAGCCTCCATGAGCACTCTAAGTGATGGGATTTCTACTTCTACCGGCAAGACTGCTTCTATCCCATAGACTAGGGAATACGGGGTTGCCCCAGTTGAAGTCCGGATTGAGGTTCTATAGGCATGTAGAGCAAGTGGTAGCATTTCGTGCCAATCCTTGTAACTCACTACCATTTTCTGAATGATTTTCTTTATGTTATTGTTTGCTGCTTCTACTGCCCCATTCATCTTTGGCCTTTATGGAACTGACTTGTGATGGGTAATCTGAAATTGCTCACACATCTTCTTCATGTCCTTGTTCTTAATATTTGAAGCGTTGTCTGATACTATGGCACTTGGCAATCCATAGCGACAAATAATATTGTGCTTCAAAAATTTAATAACATGGTTGCTCATGATATTCGCATATGAGGCTGCTTCTACCCACTTAGTAAAATAATCAATTGCCACCAAGATGAATCTGTGTCCGTTCGATGCCTTAGGTGAAATCATGCCAATGACGTCTATGCCCCACATGGAAAAGGGCCATGGGGATGTCATGTTGTGCAACTCACTTGGGGGTGCATGCTTATTATCTGCATATATCTGACATTGGTGACACCTCCTGACATGTATACAGCAATCATGCTCCATGGTCGACCAATAGTATCCCAACCGCAGGATCTTCTTTGCCAACATGTGTCCGTTCATATGGGGTCCGCAAACTCCTCCATGTACAGCCTCGATTAACCTTTCTGATTCAGCCTTAGCAACACATCTGAGCAGAATATCGTTATGTGATATCTTGTACAAATGTCCTCCACTTAGTAGGAATTGTCCAACTAATCTCTGTATTGTCCTTTTCTCAGTAGACGTGGCATTTTCTGGCAAACTCCAATTATTCAAGAAATTTTTGATGTCTTGAAACCATGGTGCTTCTTCTTCGGGTGCTCCCTTTAGAACGAGACAATAAGCCGGTTCATCTCTGACCTCAATTTCCAATGGTTTGATGTCTACCCCTTCTGGCATGCTGACCATGGAAGCCAATGTTGCTAGAGCATCCGCGAACTGATTCTTGGCCCTTGGCATATAGTTAAAGGAAATTCGAGTAAAATTTGTGCTTATTTCTTCCAAATACTGGTGATAGGGGATCAATTTGTGATCCTTGGTTTTCCATTCACCAGTTGTTTGGAAGATGGTAAGACTCGAATCTCCGTATACGTCAAGTTCCTCCACTTCATGATCTATGGCGGCTTGCAACCCAATTATACATGCTTCATATTCTGAAATATTATTGGTGCACTGGAATCTCAGCTTCACTGCAATCGGGATGTGTGAACCATTTGGTTTGACCAAGACTGCCCCTATTCCATTTCCATTCATGTTGGCGGCCCTGTCGAAGAACATCTGCCAAGAACTTTCACTTTCCTCTTCTTCAGTAAACATAATTGCCTCATCAGGAAAGTTGGTCTTCAACGGTTGGTATTCTGGCAAAGGATGTGCAGCCAGGTGATCAGCAATGGCTTGACCCTTGATTGCCTTTTGAGTGATGTACGTGAGGTCAAACTCGGAAAGAAGTAGTTGCCACTTCGCCGTTTTGCCAGTTAGTGCTGGTTTCTCAAATAAGTACTTCAGAGAGTCCATCCGGGATATCAATAATGTGGAGTGACTAAGGAAGTAATGCCTTAGCCTCTGAGTTGCCCACACTAGAGCACAGCAAGTCTTTTCCAATGGTGAGTACTTGGCCTCATATTCTGTGAATTTTTTACTCAGATAGTAAATAGCCCTTTCCTTTCTACCAGTCTCATCATGCTGTCCCAAGACACATCCCATCGATGTTTCCAACACTGAAAAGTATAGGATCAGTGGTCTTCCTGGAGTTTGTGGTACTAGCACAGGTGGGTTCAGCAAATACCTCTTTATTGTATGAAAGGCCTGTTGGCAGTCGTCATTCCAGACCGTTGGGTTATCCTTCCTCAGAAGTTTGAAAATTGGTTCACAAATAGCCGTGAGTTGTGCTATGAACCGGCTTATGTACTGAATTCTTCTAAGAAAGCCCCTGACCTCCTTCTCTGTTCTGGGTGATGGCATTTCAATTATGGCCTTGGCTTTAGTCGGGTCAATTTCAATTCCTCTTCTGCTTACTATAAATCCCAGCAACTTCCCTGATGTAGCCCCAAAGACGCATTTAGCCGGGTTAAGCCGTAGACTGTACTTTCTGAGTCAATCAAACACCTTCTTCAGATTGATCAAGTGGTTCTCTTCTTTGCACGATTTGGCAATCATATTGTCCACGTAGACCCATCTCCTTGTGGATCATGTCATGGAATAGTGCGGTCATGGCCCACTGGTATGTTGCCCAAGCGTTTTAAAGCCCAAATGGCATGATTGTATAGTGGAAAGTGCCCCAAGGTGTGATGAATGCTGTTTTCTCTTGATCTTCCTTAGCCATTTTGATCTGATTGTATCCCGAGAAACCATCCATGAACGAAAATAGGATATGTACTACAGTATTATCGACCAGAATGTCAATATGTGGAAGTGGAAAACCATCCTTTGGGCTTGCCTTATTCAGATCTCTGTAGTCTACGCACATTCTGACTTTCCCGTCCTTCTTTGGTACCGGCACTATGTTTGCGAGCCACTCGGGGTACGTAGAGACTGCCAGAAATCCTGCTTGGAATTGCTTGACCACTTCGTCCTTGACCTTCAGAGTCCATTCAGGTTTCGATCTTCTCAGCTTCTGCTTGATTGGCTTAACCCCTGGAAAAATTGGTAACTTGTGCACCACCATGTCAGTGTCCAACCCCGGCATGTCCCGATACGACCAAGCGAATACATCTTTGTAGTCTACCAAGAACCGTGTCATTTCATCACGCTGCACATTAGACATACATGCCCCGATTTTCACTATTTTCGGGTCATCTTCAGTCCCAAGATTTATTGAAATGGTCTCCTCAATATTAGGTTGGACCCCCTTTTCATGACGTTCCAATTAATATTCAATTTCTTTTGGAACATCTTCTTCTTCGACCTCGGTCTCTTCTTCGATCCCCATGAGATCAAAGTCGAGCTCAAGGTCGGAGTCATATTCAACCTGGTCCAATTCGGTTTGATTATATGGTTCATAAGTGGTTTGGACCTTTTTGAAAAAATTAAGTTTTCTAGAAAAAATAGAAAATTCTTTTTGGGTTTTTTGTGAGCCTTCTAAACATAATTCCCCTGAAGACGAAGGCTCATTAGAACCTCCAGGGAAATGGCATTCCACTATTGGAGTTTTTTTTGGGAGGCCGCGTTAGTTTGCCAAACGAACACTGCTTCAAAGGTAAGGGGAGTTTCCTCCCAATTGTTCAAAAAATGTTTTTCAGGAGCGGGGGAAATAGGGAAATCCTGCTCTTCAAGCCCACAATCCGATGCCATCATCACTGGGTGGGTACTGCCCTTTTCTGCTACGGGGCCCAGTCCAGATATAACCTCATCCGGAATCTTCACTGCCGTCTAGTCAATGAAAGGCAGGTCCATGTCTGTTCCTGTCTTATCACCCTCAGTCATGGCGAAGAAAGCCCCAACATCTTCAGAGAAGTCTGTTTGCTACTCTGGTTGTGGCCCAGGCCCGTCCACTGTTCCCAGTATAGAAGATGGGTTGTATGGTTGCAGGGTTGGAACAAAAGGCCTCTGATATGGATTGACATTTCGGTACGAGGGTTTAAATTGGTCCATGGGGGGAGATAGTTGGATTATACATGAGGGTTTTGGAAAATTCTCCCTTAGATGAGGGAATTTTCCTCTGCTTCTGTTCTCTCCTTCTTCATACTTCATCCTCCTCCAGCCTCGGGGTTTAAACCCCAGTCCCACTTTAGGAACCAGTTTCTTAGCCTTGATTGGCTCCACCATTCCCTGCAAATTTATTCCAAGGCCTTTTCCCGAGTGAAAGTGGTATTTCTCCATCACTTTCCTCGGCATGTTCTCAGCGGTAGTCTCCTTCTTTTCCTTTTTCTCACACCCCCCAGGTATGAAATTAACCGTCTCAAACTGAAATGAGTGAAACGCAATCTTGTCGACAATTAAGTCCACATTTATCAAGGGTACATCAGGTGACACCGTGGGAGGCACCAAATTCTTAGCTAGGACTATTATAACCCTTTTGCACTCTTATGTATTTCACCCTTTGGTGGAGCGTGGATGGTATTGCCCTAGCCGAGTGTATCCACGGCCTTCCTAGGAGCAGATTGAAGGCTGCTGGAATATCCATCACTTCAAATGTGATGTTGAAAATATTTGGTCCAATTGTGACTGGCAGTTCAATCTCCCTTAGGGAGTGTGTCTTAGAGCTGTCAAAAGCTCTCACTATCCTCCCATTTTGCTTGATCTTCGACTGATCCAGACCAAGTTTGACAAAACTGATTAACGGGCAGACGTTTAACGCCGATCCATTGTTAATTAAAACCCGTGCGATCATACTGCCCTTACAAAACACTGTGATGTGCAAAGGGTCAACATGATAACACCCACCTGGGCTTATCTCACTTTCGGAGAAACTTATCACATTATGTGACAAGATTTGACCAACCATTTTGCCTAGTTGGTTCGAATCGATAGTCTAGGATACATGTGCACTCTGTAGCACCCTTAACAATGCGTCCCTGTGCTTTTCAGAATTTAGCAAAAGGCCCAGTATTGATATCTGGGCCGGGACTTTGTTCAGCTGATCCACAAGATTGAATTCACTTTTTATTTTTATTTTTATGAGGTATGCTGCCTCATTTTCTGCACCCTGGGGGGTGTCTTCTCCTATCTTTGATTTTCCTTTCATTTTTCTTTTTTCTTCTGTTTCTTTTTTCTCTCTCTCTACTTTTGTCTCTTTTTCTTTCTCTACTCCTTCCACACATTTCCCCGACTTCGTCATGAGGTTCACCTCCTCTTAGCTCTGGTTCCTGACCACTGGAACCGTAGCCGTGACCCCCTCACTGTAATTCCATGGTACAGCTGCCTCAGAGTAGGCTAATTTAGGGACGTTGACTACCAACTGCTGGAGTCTAGACCGGGATGTATGGGCCGGTCTAGGGATACTGTATGAAGCAGGAATGTTTACCACCATGGGTTGGAGTTTGGACCCAGTTGTGGTTGGTGGAACTGAAGAGGTGACGGATGCGGTAGTGGGGTCGAGGTTGACGACCAATGGAGCCTTTGATGGTTTGGTTGGAGTATAGGCGGGTGGACCGCAATTGAAGACCAATGGAGGCCTTGCAATGTTTATCTAGGCCATGAGGGAGGAGACCTGGTTCAGAGAGGAGCTAATGTCCTCAGCAGTATGATCATTTTTTTGGGAGACCACATTGACCTCCTTTTCTTCTTCCTCTTGGAAGAAATAGACCTTGACCGAGGTCCCCACGGGAGCTATAAGCTGAGATGGGTCAAAGGCCCTTCTCATGGTGGATATGGCAGTGATGGAATTGGACGGGCCTACCCCATTATGGTAAGGCAGAGGGTTCTGCCCGATGTCATTTCCCGACGGGGCGGGCGCAGCTGTATTAAAAACCAAGGCCTTCTAATCTAACAGATCCTGGACCGCGTGCTTTAGAACCCAGCAAGCATCTGTAGAGTGCCTTGGTGCACCCATGTGAAAGTCACAAGTGACTGTCGGATCGAAATTCCTCCCTTTTGTGGCATTCGGGCTTGGTTCCTTCAAAGTCACATATTCCCCTTTCAGCAGGGTTGGCAGCAGTTGAGAAAGAGATACCGAGAAAGGTGTGAAAACTCTGTTTCTTCTTGCTGCTAACCAGGCCTCTCTCTCTTCCTTGATAAAAGTCCTCCTTGGGTTTGCAGGCACGGAGGGGGAGAAGTTGACATTGAGTGGGGTCTAATAAGAGTGTTGGGCCTGTTGGGCCTGCTGGGGTGCAGAGATGTTCACATGGAGTGGTTTCTTGGCAGGAGGAGCCTGGACCAGGTTTACTTCTCCTTCTTTTCTGGCTCCGTTTTTCTTGAATCCAACCCCTTCTTCTGTGCCAGGGAAGCGGAGGAATCAGAATGCCTAGTCAAAGTAGAATAATCAATGAGCCTTCCGGACCTGACCCCTTCCTCGATCCGGTCTGCTACCTGTACCAGGGCTACAAAATTGGTGGTGATCTGCCCCACCAAATGGTTGTAGAAAGGCTGCCCCAGTGTGCCCATAAACGTTGAGATCAGTTCAGGTTCCAGCATAGCCGACCTGACCTGGGAGGTGGCCTCTCTCCACCTCTTGGCATACTGCCGTGCAGACTCCTCCTTTCCCTTGCTCATTCTCATCATGTCGTACCGGTCTAGCACGATCTCAAAGTTGAACTTGTATTGGTCAAAGAAGGCGTCGGCCAAGTCCTTCCACCTCCTGATCCTTCCATGGTCCACTGTGGCGAACCACCTAAGAGCTGACCCTGTCAAACTTCTCTGGAAGACTTGGATCAGTATGCCATCATCCCGGCCAAACTGGCATAGGGCCCCACAGTATAGTTTCAAGTGGCTCATAGGGCAGCCTGTGCCATCAAATTTGTCGAAGTCCGGGCACTTGAACTTGGCCGGTAGGCATACATCCGGGTACATACATAAGTCATCGAAGGTGGTACCTCCGTAGCTGTTTCCCCCCTTTACCTCCTTCAATTCTTCCTGGATCCTTTCTATTTTGAGCAGCATTTTTCTTTCCATTTCCTCCCTAGCCTTGTCTTTCTCTATCTCCTTTTCAGATTCCACGATGTTTTCCCTGATCAAGATAGGTTCAGGGACTGGCTCAGAGATGGGCTCAGGCATGGGTTGAGCCGGAGGCGGAACGTAGGCTTGGGGTGGCGGTGCTTGATGGGAAGTAGAGGCTTGGTTTTGGGCCTGGGCCTGTTGGACCTGAGCCGCCAGTAAGTCCCCCAACATTTTGGCCAGACCAGCCACTTGCTCCTGCAGCTGAGCAAAATCCTGAGCTGGGACAGTAGCTTGGGCTTGGTTCTCTTCAGTATTCATTGCTCGGGCTTTGGATCTGGTCACGGGAGCAATGATTGCAAATATGTGTACCTGGAGAAAGAAAATCAAAGAAACATGTCAGCTTCCATTTAATTTGGGTCACACCCCTATAAATGTAGACAAGTAGGTTAAGTGAACACAAGTCCAGATTTTTATTTTTATTTTTTTATTTTTTTATTTTTTTTATTTTTGTTTTTGTTGGAATATTTTAGGGCTTCTTGGAATATTCTAGGGCTTCCAAGTGTCTCACAAATGTTTTGATTTTATTGATAAAAATAACCAACCAAAGGCCTCTTGGAATATTCTAGGGTTTCCAAGTGTCCCACAAATGTTTTGATTTGATTGATAAAAATAACCAACCAAAGGTTTCTCCAACTAAAGGTTTCTTGGAATATTCTAGAGCTTCCAAGTGTCCCACAAATGTTTTGATTTGATTGATAAAAATAACCAACCAAAGGCTTCTTGGAATATTCTAGGGCTTCCAAATGTCCCACAAATGTTTTGATTTGATTGATAAAAATAACCAACCAAAGGTTTTTTTTTTCTGAATTTTCTTAGTTTTTGATTTCAAAACCTTGATTGAAACATGTTTGAATTGAATTGGTATAAAAAAATATGACACCTTAGTTTGCTCTTTGAGTTTCAAAATTTGGTTAAATCCTGAACGAATATTTTATTTTATTTTTTATATATTTTTTTTATTTTTGGAACATTTTTATGTTCTTTTTTGGGATGCCTAACGATTATCCACAGTGTTTTAGGCATTTTATTCTAAAAATTTGGGCTGAAAAACCAATTTATACATTTTTTGAATGTATCCAACATGACCTGTCGGATAAGGCTATGGCTTATTGTATCTGATATAAATGATCGAATACACGCATAAGCCTTTGTAACCGACGAAGTATATCGGATATGAATAAAACTCTGTTTAACCGACTTGAGTTGTCGGTTAATGTTGAAATGACCCTTTTTGACTCATTTTTTCACCAGATTGTGTTATTTTCAATCCCACTTGATGTTCACCTTGACTTGGCCTTTAAATCTTGCCCCAAATTGGGCCTTGACATCATTCTTGCAAAATTCACAAATTCATGAGGGTACTTGTACCCGCCAAAGTTATGCACCAATCCTTGGATTTTGTACATTCGGTTGCCTCCTACATGGACTGTGGGTAGGATGCCTATTAAATTGAGTTGGAAACTCATCCTATAGGTTACACCAACCTTAGGCTATATACATTTTTGGGAAAAATTTCACCCCAAGCATAAGGACACCATGTTTTTTTTAATTTACATGAAGATAAAAGAATACATGGCTTTACCTTGCCACCTTGTGGTACCTTCAATATAGTATTCATATTATACCTTGTCCTGTGAACATGCAAACGGCCTTCCCACATTTACACCCAATTCCCCAAACGCAATTGTGTACTTTTAGCTGAAAACGTGTTTCTCCACCTTCAAGCGTATGATTTTTGGGTTTTGGCTTAATTTGCAACTTAGAACTCAAGTCTAGTGATGCCCGGAATCAAATCACAGATCCCATTGTCATCATATCATTGACCCAAATTCTAAGGTAAATGTTTTCACTTTCGCTTTCCGAAGTAATCGACCTCGGTGCGCCAAGCTACCCACATTCATGGTTCAACTTCCTATAGGTAATGGGTAGGCTGTGCAAATAGTTTAAAGTGCTCAAGTGCATTTGGAATTCAAGGTGCATTCATAACGTCCTAGCCCCTTGCCACTATTTTTCGTAGCCATGCATACAATTTCAAGCCAAGGCATATGACATTATATTGAAAGCAAAACATAAGCAAGCAAGAGAGCCAAAGCAACCAAATATGCACACAAGTATTACATGCCCACAAAGTAGCATACAAGCATGGCATTATATTGCACAAATCACCACTAGCTCATGAAAAGCATGCTTGTAAAATTCAAAACATCCCCTAAATTTCCAGATTTCATGCTGTTTTTTCATACTCAAAAGTTCATTATTTTTATCCAAATTAAAGCCTAAAAATTCAGCAACTATATGCATTGTATAAGAAGCTTTTAACCGGGGAAACATGCTTGAAAACCCCTAAAAAACCTCTACTGAATTCTGGGTTTTATGGTCTCATTTTCATGCTCAAATTGCATTGTTTATACCTCCAATTGAAGCCTAAAATACAGCAACTACTTGACATGGTACAAGAAAGGTTTTGTTGGTGAAGACATGCTTGAGGACCCTCCAAATAGCTATTGAATTTCCAGATTTTGTAATCTTCATTCTTATGCTCAAGTGACATTGTTTTATGCCCAAAAATACAGCACCTAAATGTATGGTACAAGAAATGTTTTGTTCAAGGAAACATGCTTGAAAAGCCCAAAATTATCCACTGAATTTCCAGATTTTGCATTCTTCATCTTTGGTGCTCAACATGCTTTATTCATACCTAAATCAAATCCTAGGAATTCAATAACTAAAATATGGCATAATAAAGGTTTGAATTGGGGAAAACATGCTTGGAAACCCCAAAAACGCCCATTGAGTTTACTGAATTTATGCACTTCATTTTCATGCTCAAAACATGGCACTATAACCTCCCAAAACAAGGTACGAAAATATAACAAGTAGGCATGCACACCAAGATAAGACCATAAACATGATCCTAGGCATAATCCAACAATATATACATGCCTTTATCCATGTAAAATTTCAAAGCATCCCAATCAGATTTAAAATTCAACACTATGCACAAATAAAATAAGAAACATAGCAAGCATTCAAAAATAAATAAAAAGCATGAACAAATACACAAAATGGCTTAAATCAACAGGTCCCCAGCAGAGTCGCCAGTTATGACACATGGGAAAAATCACCGGGATGATTCCCCTTCCGTCAACACACGAGCTCAACGTAAATATTGTAGAGTCACCACCATTTAGATTTTTGAGGTGTGAATGGACACCAAAAGATTCAAAAATAAGTAAAAAGAGCTAAAAGGCAAATACTAGAATAAAAATAACTCTACTTGAAAATCAAATCCAGAGATGGGTAAGGGGATTAGATTATGAACGGGGGAAGGTGTTAGGCACCCCCATTCACCCACACAAGGTGGTTGCCAAGTGTTGTTCATGCTAAAAAAATAAGAAGGCTTGCTAAAAATCATTAAAAACCTTGAAAAAGGACAAATGTATGATATCTTCACATGAAAATCCAAATGAATTCCAGATCCTCTTTTATGTCAATATCACTTCTGAAATATCACCAAAAGATGGAAATTAAAGCAAAAGTTGCACAAAACCAAGTTGAGTTAAATCAGGAGAATTCGGTAAAAGCAAGATCCATTTGTCTTGAAATCATTCAAATCCAATTTAAATTGAATCAAACTAAATTTATTTGAAAGATTATGATAGATAGAAGACTCATGCAAATTTTCAGTCCATTCCGATTAAAATCTTAGGAGTTATTCTCCTTTGAAATCTGTTGCTGGAGATAATTAAAAGTGATAAATGGGCAACTTTGGAAGATCATTTAGAAAAATTGGCTCCATATAAATCCATGAGATTTGGTGTGAGTGAAGTCTGTATGGCCATCTTTCAGATGAAACTAGCCTCATACAAAAATTCATTCGGGTGTGCCTTGGGTGGTCTCCCGAACAAGCCCCGAAGATCACACAATTACCTAGAAAAGTGCTGTTGAACAGCTCTGAGTAAATCTGTTACTCACGACACAAATGCAGTCAAAAAATTATGGAACCCACTGGATTTGAAACTAGACTTCCAAAGGAAAACACAAAAACAAGAACCACTCGAATCGGACTTAAAACAAACACATGATGCTCAGTTGAAGTGATAGGTTCCGTAATCAGACCTGAAATGACCTATCAACTTCGACAGAGACGTGTCACAAATCCGCTTGATAGAAATTCATGAAATTTTACAGGAATGAACTAGACAGCCCCACCTTTCCCATGGCTCTAGAATCACTCCAAATTTCATCCGGACAATGAAGTTACGAATGTCCGAAGTTGGGGTACAGTTGCTGTCAAGTTAAGCCTTTTTTGAGTAAAATCAATTTAAAACAGATGAATCAAAATAACTTTAAAAAGATGTTTAAGAGCCTCTAGAAAGAAATGGGGCACAGGTTTGGCTCACCATCCTCTCCGATTGGAAAGGATATGCCAAAAACCCCCAAAAAGTGAGCAAAAATGCCCAAAATCGAGAGGTTGAGCCTAGAGGCCTTCAATATTCAACAAAACTTGCTTGAAATCACATTGAAAACCAACCAGAAATATTCCAGAATTATTTAAGGCTATTTATTCCAGATTTACCATAATGAATGCAATAAATCCGAAATATGAGCCAACTCCGACAAAAAAGTGCTATGTGTGTATGTGTATAAAAATCCATTCAAGAACAATATAACAACATATATCATGCATTTAAATCAATCAGATGTGGTTCTAAAACAACCTAGGGTTCCATTCCATTATCGTTTCCCTTAGTTCTCTCTCCCCGTTAAACACGGTTCTTCAAGATAATCTTGGGGTACTTTGAATATGAAATGGTTTCATAGAATCACAAGGCTTATTCCAACATAAGAACATATATTATGCATTTAGATCAATCAAAAGGGTTCTAGAACAACCTAGGGTTCTGTTCCATTATCGTTTCCCTTAGTTCTCTCTTCCCGTTAAACACGGTTCTTCAAGATAATCTTGGGGTACTTTGAATATGAAATGGTTTTCATAGATTCACAGGGCTTATTCAAATAGGTTCTAACACTAGGATCAATCCCCAGTCTCGTTTCCCCTAGATCCCACCTTCACGTTTTACGGCTAGGGGGAGTCTCGAGGTACTTTGAGTAGGGGAAGGGTTTTCATACACATAGAAGAGGCCTTATTCTACAGAAAGGTAGAAGAAGAGATCTAGATCTAGAATGTAAAAACAGAAAATTAAAGAGAGGTTTGAGGCTTACTTGGGCTTCTGGAAGCAAAACTACAGCGGTTCCCCTCTTCACTCGAAGCTCTTTGATCTCCAACTTCTTGGCAAGAGTTAATGACAAGAGTTCATGGCCATTTGCTTAAGGAGGAGCCTTCTATTTATAGGCAAAGGCTAGGGTTAGGGTTGGTGAGATGGTAGACACAACATAATGTCTAGAGCCCACCCACCTTAACCCTAAGGCTATTTCCGAGATTTCCACTCAGTTAGTGAGGGATATGATGGTAAAAGGTGAAAGCTCTCGGAAAACCCTAATTTTGAGCAAAAAGCATGTATCCGACATGTCAGGTCGGATACATGAACACTTTAATGTATCCAGCATATGATGTCGGATACACTAAAGGCTGCTTGTATCCGACAACTTATGTCGGATATGAAGAAGAGTGCTTGTATCCGACCTGAGTTGTCGGATACAAGGAAAAAGCTTGTTTTCTCAAATTCTGTGCTGGCTTCAAAGGAGATAATGATTTTTGCCAATTATTCTTCATTTTTACCGTGCAATTTGGGGTGTCTACACCAACCCAACCATAATCGGGTCAACCCGATTACAACCCGTCGACCCGACGGGTTACCCGATTAAAGCATTTACAAAATTAATCTCTAGGGTTTGTCTATTTCGTTTTGTGTTTCAACTTTTAATGTTTGTCTTCGCCTCTTGCTACTCGCGGTCTCGCCCTCTTCTTTGGTTCTTCCTCTTCCATTCAGCTCCAGAGAATCAACGACCCTAGTTGGTGTTTCAACTTTCAATGTTTGTCTTCGCCTCTTGCTACTCGCGGTCTCGCCCTCTTCTTCCTCTTCCATTCAGCTCCAGCGAATCAGCAACCCAAGCCAACTAGCCAAGTTGATGAAAGATTGAAAGGGTTCTCTCCTGCGGTATTTTCGAAAAGGAGATCATCCTTCAATGGTTCAACCTTCATGCCTCTTGCAACGATTCTGCTGTGTTGACTGTTGAGTATTGACTCCATCTCCAAATCTCCATCTCATTCCCTGGAAAAGCACCCTGTCACAACTAAGAGCCAAAGGCCAAGCGAAGTCACGTTCGTTCATTTCCTCTTCTCACATTTCTGTTAGGGTTTGGCACCCCAAAACCCTAGATTCAAGCCCTATTTCAGTTGCATTCTTCTCAGTGCTCCTCATATTATTTGTAAGTCATTTTTTGCTTGGAATGGAGAGTCTTGACTTCATATCCGTAGATATTTTCATTTTTATTTATTTATTTATTTTTTTGGTCTCTTCTTGATCTTGATTCTTGAGACCGTAGCCTTCTATTCTTTCAAAAATTACTTTGAAGAACATATATGTTCGTGTAGTACATATAGATCTGTGTATAAGGGTTGCATCAGATCATGTTTTAATGTTTAGCTAAAAGAAAGGATGCTGGTGGGGTTTTCATACGTTCATAGCTGCTTGAGATCTCATCTTCCATCGTTATTTTTTTGCAGGTTCCAAATATGTGAGCACCATAATATGGTGATAGTGCTTCCATTATATGCCTGCAATGTGCACAGTAAATCGGAATGGGAAATTTCATTTTTCAGCTTCTCAATAATATGTAGGAACCTGCCTTTGTTAGAGGAGAATATGGGAAATCTCTATTCTGGCAAACTGCAAAGGTGGGTATTGGAGTTTCTTCTAATGAATTATTTATTCTCTAGGTAAATTATTTCCATGTTTTCATTAAGGACATGTATTGATCTCAAATTGTTTTCACTGTATCTGGGAATTCAGTTTTTATCTATATTAAAGCATGTGTTACTTTGTGGCACAATCATGTTCCAAACCTACATACGTATCATTATAAGATGTATTGGGGTCTTGGGTGTGATGCTTCTTCTTCAAGGAATGATTTTTCTGTTTGTGTGCTGATTATCTGAGTTTCATAAATTAAGTTTGACATAATTTAATACCTTGAATCGCTAGCATAAATCCTTTATCCTTTTAGGTCAACTGTCCGCCATTGCTTTCTCATTCTGCAGTTGATGCGTTATGTGATTGCTACAAATTATAGGGCAAAGTACCAGAAGAATGTTGAAGTATGCCACAACAAAGGAGGCAGTATGAAGTTTGGCATTATTCCCAATTGCATTAGATCAGAGAACTACATGATCACTTTCGAAGTAGATGAAGAGAAGTATTTACTTAATTGTTCTTCAATAGTTAATTGTATTATGTTTATAACCATTGTTTTTTCCCCTGTTAAATACTTGAATTGAACTTGCAAAATTCTCATTTGAGGTTGCAAATTGATTTTCAGGTTCCCATTTTTTGGAAAGAAATTCCAACTTAAATTTGCCAATGATATTGCTGCGGAGACCCATTGCTTGGTTCATTTTCCAAGCTTGATTAGGTTCAGTTTCTCTTTTGATTTAATACTTAATCAATTAAAATCGAGGATTCAAGGCCAATCGAAATTAATGCCTTGTTCATGTGGGAAGAAATAAAATATCAACATTTGCAAGTCTAAGTGACCATGAATATAAATGTTACCTTGTCAATTTTGTTTTTTTTGAACATTTCTCTCTTTTTGTTTTATTGTATTCCTAAGAGCATGATTGATATAATGATTGAAGTGCATGTTTATTTTATTAGGTTGGCTAGAGAGGCAGGGCGAGAATATGTGGAGATTAAAACTTAACTAATTTTTATGATGATAACAGGTAACTAAACTGTTGTCATTTGGCAATTTTTTTTCCCTGTGTTCGTTTCAGTGTCGGAATTTTCCTATTTATTATTAATTTTTTATCTTATCGCAATCTGTGGGTTTTCTTGTCCTCTTCCTTATCATTCAGACATCTTCTTTGTGTGTGTCATTGCTATTGATTCAGTTGTCAGTGCTTTTACTTGTTTATATATTCTCTATCTTTTGTTATTTTCTTTTGTGTGTGTGTGTGTATACACTCTGTGTTTCATCTTTTCTTTCTTGTTTTGTTGTTGTTATTGTGTGTGTGTGTTTTTCCTTTATTTTTTGTTTGTTTATAAAACAAATCCTTTCTTGTGTTTAATAATGGTGCCATCTGCCTAACTACATTTTTATGTAGGCTCAAGTTTGAATAGCCATGGCATTTGGTTGACTGCTTTTCAAATTTTGAATAATTGAAGCACCAAGATGAATTGCAAAGAACAACCAATGGATGAAGATTAATTCATGCAAGTAAATTATTGGGAGGGTGGATCATGGGCCGTGTACTTTACCAAGTGTTTCCTAATGGGATCCCCAGCGTGATCTGCTTTGTTTTGTTTTTCATTGGTTTTTGTTGGGGTGGGGGGTGGAATCACTTGTGGTTGTAAAAGGTTAATTGTAATAATTTCTTTGGGTGTCAAAGTTTAACTTGATGTATTTGTATCTGTATGGCCATGGCCCATGGGCGTCAAATCCGATGGTTTTAGGCTTTTAGCAACTTGTATCGAGTCTCTTGACGAATGGTGGCAAATCCGAAGATGTAAAACAGTAGAAGTAAAAGTGTAAAACTGGTTTTTTTTTTAAAAAAAAAAAGATAATCGGGTTGGCGAGTTGAACCCGATTAGTGGCGGGTTGGGTTCGGTTTGGGGTTTTCCCAAACCGCCACTAATCGGGTTCAACCCGATTATCTCTCAACCCAATTATGACCCGCCCGAACCCAACCCAACACAACCCATTGCCACCTCTATTTAAAAGGAGGAAAAAGGGCTTAATGGTAATTATATTATTTAGGGTCCAAAATTTTAGTATTTTGAGTGAATAATAAAAGCCTAGTTACAATTTAAAATTAGGAATAGGATTAAGCACGAAAATTAATTAGGATATTCCTTAAAAGAGAGTTAAAAGAGTTAAATTAAGGAGAAGGGTAGAAGAGGAAATACACTTAGTATATTAGAGTAAGCTAAACCTAATTAGAATTGGTCTATTAGAGAGGCTATAAAAGAGAGATTTAAAAAGTGTTTTAGGTTTTGAAAACAAGTTAGAAGGAGTGGAAAATTTGTACATAAGTGATAGGAGACAAAATAGAAAGAGAGAAGAGAGAAAAGAAAAGAGGAAATTAGAAAGAAGAGAAGTTGCAGAGATGGCCGACCAGCCAACTTCGAATGACGAGATAGGGAGATCCAACCGTTGTAATGGGCTGACATTTTAGGGTTTTTTTTACTCATGGAAGACTTCAAACTGAATGGTGGAGATCTAAATTGGAGAAGTCTAAAGGGGTGCGGTTGAGCTCCAAAAATGGTCACAGAAGAAGTTTCTGAAAAATCTGGGTTCATTAAAAAGGCAAGTAGCAAACCCTTGAGACTGGAGGAACTGCATGTTTTCTTGGGTTTTTTTTATGTTTGATCGTATTGGTTTTGAAGTTGGATTTCATGGGAAAAGCTTATTTTTTATAAAGAATTGTTTTGGTGTTTTAACTTTCTTTAAAAACCAACAAAGAGTTGATCTTGGTGAGTTTAAACTTGAAAAGAAACTCAAGATAAGCAGGAAGATGATGGGATTAGTTTGGGGTTGTCTCAGAACTAGTTTAGGATGGAAATTAGATGTTTAGAATCAAATCAAATTAATGTTTGGGTTAGAAAGTAAGAAAATTTGCGTAGCTAAGAAAATTGGTGTTAATAGTCAGAGGGCTCGAGACACCACTCGGGCGTTACTTCAGGCGTTAGGCCTTTGAAAAATAACAGAACCTGGAAACTAAACCGCTAGAGCAGTCGCTCGAGCGTCCCTTCGAGCGATCATCTATCAGAAATTTCAAAACTTGGGATTCTTGCCTAGATTCAATTTTTAATGATTTTTCTTTGAATTTTAATGTTGTAACACCTGTAATTATAATAATGTGAGATGTAGGAAGTGACGGAATTAAATTCGGATTAAAGTGTAATTATTTGGGACATTGAATGCAATAAGAATCAAAGTAGACTAGTTAAGGTAAACCTATGCACTCAGATCACTTTCATTAGGATTCTAGGTATGGAACCCAGTCTAACAAGTCATAATGGACCTAAATTAACTTTTGGAAAGAATCAATAATATAACCCAAAAGTTTTAGAGATTAAGGGTATTAGTTGGTAAATAAGGATTTAAAAGTAAGGATTTTAGGATGAACCAAAGAGTAGGATTTGGAATAAAATTTGTAAGAAATAAAGAATAACCTGAATATTGAATTAGAAAAATAAACTAAGTATGCCCACACTAACACGACTCAAATCTGAACCTTTTATTTAGAATTTGTGTATACTCTTGTACATTTCTTATTAAATGACCTGGAACTCTGTTTATGAGCTGTTTTGAATATCTTTTGGTTGGACACGGTGGTTTTGGAAACTATTGTGGATACATCATTTGGGACATGTTTATGATTACTGGTACAAGGTTTATCATTGAATATTGTATCTTTGAGTTATTTGAAGTTTTGATTGTGAATTGTGTCTAGTGGGCAATGCTTAGTATGGATCCATAGCTTAGCTAGGAAGTGAAAGGGAATTGGCTGGTAAGTTATTCTTGTTCGGAACTCCCCAGTATGCATTCCGTCGTACTTGCAAGGTGTAGGTGACGTTGGCAGTAATCCTCGACCGCTACAGATGTGGCCTGCTCTTAGTCGAGCTTGTCGATCGACATCGGTTTTATTTGTTATTCAGGTTACCACCACATGCTTCAATGAGACATCGACTTTCACGAGCTTTATATTGGTCATGTTGGTAGGTTACTTGTGACTTGCACGTTAGAGCTATGATTTGGCCGTGCTTGAGGATTACACGTGACTTGCACATAGTGGTATTAGACGTGTTATCGTGGGTCCATTAATCTTTGATCGGTTTGGTATGGCCTCCGCAGAAGCAGTATCCTTGATTGTACTTATTTTGGGCTAAGGATTGTACTTGCCAACCCATTCGTGGGTGGTCCGCATTGATGGTTGATGGAGGAGATGGTAGTGACTGCTGGTGCGGGCTCCATCTATCATGTAAGTCGTGATATGGCAAAATATGGGGGCAGGAATATCTTATTAAGTGGTTTCAGTTCATGAGTCCTATTATGTCACACATGGTTGATTTGGATTGGTAATTGTTATTATTATATTATCGTATTATTGTGGTTTTGGTTTTATTGTTCACCCCATAGCTATCTTTATTAATCATTATGGACTGTTTTATTTCATGCATCTGCTACTTGTTGAGATTTATTCTCACTCCGGTTTCTCCCCATTTTCAGGTACTCTTGGCGAGGACGTCAAACTTTGGGCTAGTTGTAACGGGGTAGTTTATAAAGTTGTAAAATTGTTCACGGAATTGGAATCCCTTGTATATTATAAACATTAACCAATAATGATATTTACTTCATCTTTCCGCATTTACTCTGATATTAAAGTTAGAAAAAGTTTTAAATTATCCGGTTTCTTTAGTTGCTTTGTTTATTTACCATAACACATCAGGTTTGGGAATGGACCCAGAACCGGGGCGTTACAAAATGCTTATGAGAATATAACAATAAGAAATTCCAACATGCACCAGTTAGGATCCAAAAAGATCTAAATGTGAGGGAAGACAAAGGGCATTGATGAAATCCATCAAAAACAATTAAAATACAAATAATCTGATTGAAGATACAGTCATGGAAGAAGTACCATTGACATAAAAAAAGTTTTTTTGTTTGGTAATAAAGAGAATTTTATTAAAGAAACTTAGAAAAGAAAGAAAGAACATATTAGGTACACAAACAGTGTGCCAACTTAAACCTCAAAGACACCCCCAAGAAGAAGTCAGGAGTCAACAGAAACACAGACTAAGACCCCACCACCTCCATGAATGAAACACATGACATGGACTCATCTATCCGAAGACAGGGAAAGCTAATAGCGGAGATATCCTCCAAAACATTAGCTTTAGTACCATCAATCCCAAATTATCTGATCTCATTTCCTTGTCTAAGAAAATAATATGGTTTCTCTCCCCCCAAATAACCCAACAGATTGCCGGTGGCACCAGATTCCATAGTTTTTATAAACTAGACTTCCTTTTCTTTCCCCCCCAAGCATCTATAGTATAACTAAATTTTCAGTATCATGGGGTTCTTTATTTACTAAGTTGACTTGTTGCTATCTACAGGCTTTAATCAAAATTATTGAAGATAAAATGCAAGGCTTTAGTGATCAAATATATTAAAGAGCAGTATTAAGTGGATGTAGGTTATTGACCCCATTAATACTTAACAAACATTAAAACATCATAAGAATATCACATTAAATCTCCATGTTCTTGAACACTTTTCCTTTCCTATCTTGGTTGTTATCCAATAAAAGATGGATTTAAATAAAAACATTCATATACATACAAATTAATACAAATTGATGCCATATTGAATCTTGCTAGCTTTAAATGTCAATGACGAATAAGTTGAAGAGATGATGCTAAAGAACAAAATTTGACAACAAATGATCTCATGAATTCATGAAACCTAATGCCACACCTCAAAAAAGAGCTCAACGTTTTAAATGGATTACTGAACTCCAGTTATAAGCAAGTGACCATCCAGACAGTAAGATCTCATAGATCATTTCAGCATATGAATCATCATAAAAAAAAAGAATCAGACAAATTAATCACAGGGACAAGATAAATTGGTTGTCTGATTTCATTTGGTAAGAAACAATATGGCAAAAACCAAGGTACTTGGATTTTAGAGATTTAGGATGGAACACTTACGGGGCATTTGGTGGACATTTTGGATGAGATGTTTGTAAAACCCTAGATTTTTCCTAAAGATCAAATAAATAATTAAGAGATAAATTATGGATGAAAATGCTAAGAAATATAATAGTAGGAGAATTAAAGAGAGATATAGAGGTTAAAATAGGAATTTAAAGAGGAAGGGTAATTTGGTCATTTCAATTTGTTAAATTCATGAAAGAAAATAAGATAATTAGTTATTAAGTCAACAAATTCAACTAGACAAAATCTTAGCTTAGTTGGACGTAAAATAATGGAATTAAGGCTTAAAGGGTGGAAAAATGGCCTAATGGTAATTATACTATTTAGAGTCCAAAATATATGTAATTTGAGTGAATAATAAAAGTCTAAGTTCAATTTAAAATTAGAAATAAGATTAAGCACGAAAATTAATTAGGAGATCCCTTAAAAGAGAGTTAAAGGAGTTAAATTAAGAAGAAGGGTAGAAGAGGGAATACACTAAGTATATTAGAATAAGCTAAACCTAATTAGAGTTGGACTAGTAGGGAGGCTATAAAAGAGAGGTTTAAAGATTGTTCTAGGTTTTGAAAATAAGTTGGAAGGAGAGGGAAATTCATGCATAAGTGATAGGAGCCAAAATAGAAGAAGAGAAGAGAAAATAAAGGAGGAATTAGAAAGAAGAGAAGTTGCAAAGATAGCTGACCAGCCAACTTCGAACGGCGAGCTAGGAATATCCAACTGTTGGAATGGCCTGAAATTTTAGGGTTTTGTTCTACTCATGGAAGACTTCAAACTGAACAGTGGAGATCTAAATTGGAGAAGTCTAGAGGGGTGCGGTCGAGCGTCAAAACAGGCACATGCGAAGTTTCTGAAAAATCTGGGTTCATCATAAGGCAAGTAGCCAACCCTGGAAACTGGAGGAACTGCATGTTTTCTTGTAATTTTGATGTCTGATTGTATTGTATTTGAAGTTGGAATTCATGGGAAAAGTTTATTTGTTTATAAAGAATTGTTTGGTGATTTAACTTTCTTTAGAAATCAAAAAAAGGTTGATCATGGTGAGTTTTCACTTAAAAAGAAACTCAAGATAGGATTAGTTTAGAGTTGTCCCAGAACTAGTTTAGGATGGAAATTAGATGTTTAGAATCAAAACAAGTAAATCGTATGTATAGAAAGTTCTAAAATTTCTATAAATTGAAGAAAAACAGTATTATAGCTAGAGCGCTTGATACACCGCTCGAGCGTTACCTCAGGCGATAGGCCTTTGGAAAATAACAGAACCTGAAAACTCAACCGCTAGAGCAATCGCCTGAGCGACCCTTCAAGCGACTAACTGTCAGAAATTTCTAAACTTGGGATTCGTGCCTAGCTTCAATTTCTAATGATTTTTCTTGGAATTTTAATGTTGTGACACCAGTAAATATGATAATTTGATATGTAGAAAGTGACAGAATTAAATTTAGATAAAAGGGTAATTATTTGGGACATTAAATGTAATAAGAATCAAAGAAGACTAGTTAAGGTATACCTATGTACTCAGACCATTTCCATTAGGAATATAGGTATGAAACTTAGTCTAACAAGTCATAATAGACCTAAATTAACTTCTGGAAAGAATCAATAGCATAACCCAAAGGTTTTAGAGATTTAGGATATTAGTTGGTAAATAAGGATTTAAAAAGTAAAGATTTTAGGATAAACCAAAGTGTAGGATTTGGAGTAAACTTTGTAAGAAATAAAGAATAATATGAATACAGAATTAGAAAGATAAACTAAGTATGCCCACACTAACACGACTCAAATTTGAACCTTTTATTTAGAATTTGTGTATACTCTCGTACTTCTCTTATTAAATGATCTGCAACTTTGTTTAAGAACTGTTTAATAGTTATTTTGAACATCTTTTGGTTGGACACCGTGGTTTTGGAAATTATTGCTGGACACAGCACTTGGGACATGATAGTGATTATTAGTACGAGGTTTATCACTGAATATTGAGTCTTTAAGTTATTTAAGGTTTTGATTTTGAGTTGTGTCTAGTGGGCAATGCTTAGTATGGATCCATAGCTTAGCTAGGAAGTGAAAGGGAATTGGCTGGTAAGTTATTCTTGTTCGGAACTCCCCAGTATACGGTCCGTCGTACTTGCAAGTGCGGGCGACGTAAGCAGCAATCCTTGACCGTTGCAGGTGCGGCCTGGTCTTAGCCGAGGTTGCTTTCGGTAAACAGTTTTTATTTTGTTATTCAGGTTACCATCCGCATGCTTCAATGAGACATCAACTTTCACGAGCTTTATATTGGTTATGTTGGTAGGTTACTTGTGACTCGCACATTGGAGCTATGATTTGGCTGTGCATGAGGATCACTTGTGACTGCACTTGCACTGGTATTAGACGTGTTTGTTTTGGGTCCATTAATCTTTGATCGGATTGGTATAGCCTCCGCAGAACCGTTACCCTTTATGGGGTTTTATTTTGAACTGTAGATTGTACTCGCCAACCCATTCGTGGGTGGTCCGCGTTGATGGTTGACAGAAGAGATGGTAGTGACTGCAGGTGCGGGCTCTATCTATCATGTAAGTCGTGATGTGGCGAACTATGGGGACAAGAATATCTTATTAAGTGGTTTCAGTTCATGAGTCCTATTATGTCACACATGTTTGTTGTAGATTGGTGTTTGTTATTGTTATATCATTGAATGATTGTGGTTTTGGTTTTATCGTTCACCTCATGACTAGTATTGTAAAATTATGGATTGTTTTACATCATGCACCTTGCTACTTGTTGAGATTTATTCTCCCTCCGTTTTCTCCCCATTTTCCAGGTACTCTTGGCGAGGACGTCAAATTTTGGGCTAATTGTAGAGGGGTAGTTTGTATAGTTGTAAGTTGTTTATGGAATTGAAATCCGTGTATATCATGGTTGTTGATTAATAAAGAGAATTTAAATTTAAGTTTCTGCATTTACTCTAATTATAAAGTTAGAAAAAGTTTTAAATTATCCAGTTTCTTTAGTTGCTTTGTTTATTTACCATAACACCTCAGGTTTGGGAATGGACCCGGAACCATGGCGTTACAATGTTAATTGAGAATTCCATGAATCTAAAACTCAATTTGACAGTTTACACATTCTGAAGACCAAGAAATATGTAGAACCCCAAATTTCTGCATGTTTATTTTATGAGAATTAATAAGTCTGTATGGGTGAAATTTGCAAAAAATCTGGCAAGCAGGGGTGTATTTGGAATTTGAGACATTAGGCGTGAAGTCAGATGAAATAAGGTGAGTAATGCGTAAATTTAATTAGAAGTATATTGCTATTTGACTTTAGGAGTTATAAATAAAATCTTTATTTATATGGGTGTTTAGGTGGAGAGTCAAGTCGGTGAATCAAGGGCTGGAAAGCTGTGTATGTAGGGAAGTCTTATGGGTGAGTGTGTACTGAATCATGAGTTTAAAAATTGGTCGAGCGGCAAAGCGTAGGGTAAGTATAAATACTTCATGTATTTAGGTGCGTAGGTTTTCGCATACCTTAAGTTTTGAAAAAAAGATTGCAGCTGGAGTTCTAGGGCGTTTGGGAGAAGAGCAGACTCGTGGGTTTCCTGTGATCAACGAGCTTTCAGTTCAAGAACCATCGCACGATCAGAGAAGGTTGTGGGCAAAGATTTATATTGCACTTCCAATTCTCAGAGTTGCAATGCAAGGATTTGAGCATACAAGAGCTGAGTAGCATCGTTTTAATCGTGTTTTGGGTTTTGATTTCTGCATGTTGTGGAAGGATGTTAGTTTCGAAACGTGGATTTTTCGATGAGTCTTAGAGCTATGATATGAAGTATGTTAGATTAATTTTGAGTCATGTTTAAACATCTTTTGGGGATGATAGAACCACCGGAAAATAGTTACAGAGTTCTAAAATTTGGTCAGACATGGAGTTTTGGAGTTAACAGAGAGTCGCGAATCGTAGCGTGTGTTCGCTGAGCTGCCGCCTACCTATTTACCTCAGCAGCAGCTTGGTGCATCGGTCCGCTGAGTTGGCACCGACCTGGCACCGAGTGCCTGAAGTCAGCGCACCCACTAAAATGCTAAATTGAGTGCGGCTAACGAATCCAACCCCAATTTTGATACTTTGAGGCTTCAACCTCTTAGCCAAAGACTAGATTAGGATATTAGAATTATTTTATCTGCTCAAAACACCTGGAGATCATTAAGTCAAATTTATTGGTAGTCTTATAAGTTCCCAAAGTGATAATTGAAGGACTGTTGGTAGGTTATTTTGATGTTCCTGTCACTATGGGTTAATGATTAAGTTTTCTTCATGTCTTATATTGTTTTCAGATTGTGAATTTGTTTAATCTGGGTTTGCTTGATTTCAACGTGCTGAACTGTATTTGTAAAATTTATCTTGGTGTGGGTAAATGGATTTTACTATCAGTTGCACATGTGCTTTGGGTTGGAATATTTACTGAGATATCATGAGTTGCTATTTTGGTCTAGAATGACTTGTGATGAGTTATATTGGATTATACATGATGGTAACTAGGGTTGGTTATTGTTTTGCAAATGCTAAGTTTTATGTAGTTGTTATTTTGTTTTGGTTTAGTTTCACCTGGATCCTTGTCTAAGCTTAGTAATGTGATGGTATTGTTTATTGATGTAATTGCATGGCCTTGTGTGTTGCCACGACCAGTGTAGAGCAGCCAAAAACCCTGAGTAGGCCTGGTTGTCAATGCCGAAACCCGATGAGTAGGCTGGCATTGGATGACGCAACCCTGAGTAGGCCGTCATTTCAGAGTTTCCGAAACCCTGAGTAGGCCGGAACTATGTACATGGAGGTGTGGATGTCTCCTTGGCATGTCAATTTATCAATTCAAACACTAGTCATGACATTGACCATTCAATGTCTAATCTGTAATTGTGGTTGGTCTTTTGTATAAAACTGTTAATGGGATTGGATTTAAACCTTCGGAATTATCTTTGTTGATTTGATCGTGCTGGTTATTTATCGATGCATATTTATAACTGTTGATAACTATTTCTGCATGCATATGCTACTCGCTGAGATATTCGTATCTTACTCCTTTGTTTTGTTTTTGTTTTCAGATACTCGTGGTGAGGCAACTACTGGGGTAGATCTGACTGAGACTTATAGGGAGAAGGACTATTACTACGATTCTTAGATTTGTAGGTTTATTTTTAGATTGGAAACTTTGACTCTTTTGATTACTTTAATTTGGAAGTATAATAAAGTAGTTTGAGGTTGAACCGTTTGATTATAATTAAGTTTATTTTTGAACTTCTTAGTTAATATTTGGTTGTGCCCTCTGATATGGTATAACTTAGGTGGTTGTCCAGCGATCACACTTATTTTAGATCCTTACCTAACACTCCGTGAGACGTGTTATACCTTTATTGAACAACACAAATCCGGGGCGTTACAAAATAATCATAGAAGAATCGCCCTGCACAACAAAAAACAATAACTCCTTTCATTTTCACAAGAAAATAAAGTGTGTATATCTTCTCCTTTCGAACTCTAGCAAAACTTCGAGTGCCAGCTGTGTGTGCCATCATCAGCTGGGCATGGTTGTTATGATTTCATTCTGACAAGTACTGATACATAAAAAATAAATTAACTGAGGATTTACAAATCTGCTACATGATAAAAACCTACAATAGCATTTAGAAGAAATATATTTACCCAAGCTTCTTCAGAATTCCAGTGATATACAAGTACATTCCATTATGCTTCAACCATTGACGAAGGACTATTTCTGAATCTTTCCTCATTGGTTTCATACGGATCGTAATACTTTCGCTTCAACTCCGATTTGTAATCTTTCCACTTTTTATTTATAAACTTGAAGACAAAGCCCCTCAGTCTATCATCCACATCAAATTTACCCTGCATAAAAATGCACAAAATAAGAACGACCTTCAACATCAAACAAATAAATAAACAATAGTGAATAAATAAAACACTTTTACAATAGGTTGGGAACGTTTTACTTGTACAAATGAGAAAGCATGCAGTTTGTCATCATAATTTACCTCTTTCCATGATTTGTGGATTAGTAGTATTAAAGAGCCATCTTGGGCTAATATACCACAATAGTTTGATAATTTGGAGACATTATCTCCAACTAGTTGTCCCATATCATCAACATCGATATGGAATTTTTTTCCAGGTGGTAGCCGGTGTGCATCCACGCATCTGGTGGGACCCCTAGTCCTCCTCCTAGATGATGAGGAGGCCTCAGCCGCATGCGTTGATTCATCCATCACACCTGTATACAGTTATGATCAAGGTACTTTGTAAAAAAATATTTCGTGCATCCATCATGCATAATATTTGAAGTAACAAAGGTAGAGAGAGATAATAATGTTCACGCTTGGAGAATCTCAATTTAATACAAAAAAATTAATAAATAAAAAGGAATTTGCAACTTTATACAAAGCATGTTAGTTTAACTTTATACAATCCATATCAATAATCATCTTCAACATCATCTCATTCATCTTCGTTTGAAACATTGTCAGTGGGAGGAATTTGTTTCTCCAACATTTGAGGAGCATCAACTGTTATTGCAGGTACACCTACTCTTGCCCAGCTCCACCATCATCATCATCTCCACGACTCGTTAACTGTTATAGACTGTATAGTTCACACTCCCTATATTGATCATTGACGACTTCTCTCACATCGAACAAGTCCCTAGGCTTGGTCTTTACAACAACATTCCATTCTTCATTGACTGGATCTGGTACATAAAAACCTTGCTTAGCTTTAGTTACAAACACAAATGGGTCGTCCGTAACTTTCTGACCTGTATTCAATAAGCGCTTGAAATTCACCAAACATAGAGAGAAGACTGAAAAATACGGTCAAAGGGATGATGATTTCAAAAGGCTTTTTGTATTGCTTGAATTGGGCTCATTTGTATGCCCTCAAGCTAAGCTGGAAGCAAGTCCCAAGTTCTTAAATCTCCTAAGAGATACAGACAAAATCCTCAATTATAATTGGTCAAAGTTTGTTCTTGATTAGCTCGTGGGCTCAATCTGTCGCTTTAAGGAGAACAACCAAAAATATGTCGGCGGTTGTTTGCTATTTTTACAGATAAGTTATTGTTATATACAAATTTCATTTATTTCGTATTCTTAAATTTTAATGCAACACATGTTTATTCCATTGTCGAGGTTCTCTACAATATCCAGATCCATATGCTCATTGATGAGCTCTCTAGATAAATCAAATGCCTTTCCCCTCACCCAAGCAGACACCTTTCCCTCATTTCTAAGATGAATATCGCGATGGTTAGAGTAAAACGCTCTGACGAGTTCCACATATGTAACCCCATCGATATTGGCAAACTTTTTCCACCCTTAGTAAGAAAATATGTTAGCAATGGGCATATCCTCAAATAAATCAGGATTGACTCTTTTCTCTGCAAGAATAGGTCTCCGACCAAAGTAAGTACCATAATCCCTCTCTCTAGTACCTCGGAAGCGACCAGAGGAGGATGAAGTGCTTGAGGGTCCAGCCTGAGACGAAGAAGATATTCTTTGCTTCTTCTTAGGAGCCATGAAACTATGGCTTTCCAAGCTTCAAGATGATAAATGGTGTAGGGGTTTCTAAGCTTCTAAGAATCCTGTAAATGGGGAGAATAAAATATAAAAAAAATAAAACACAAGACACACAAAGAAGCAAGAATTAAACACGTGATTAAAAACAAGAAAGCATGAAGAACCCCACACATGAACAGGAAAACATCGGATAAAAAATGTGAAAACGTGCAACATTTAAATTAAGCACTCACTGCCGCTGCTTAATGAAGATAAAGAAGACCCTCGTATCCCCCAACTCCAAAGGGGATGGATGCACACAAACCCTAGGCGCAGGCAGGAGAAGAATAGTACGCAAGCGAAATGAAAGAGGCGAAGGTGGGCCTCTATTTATAAGTAACCATTGCAGGCAGCGCACGCCCGCGCACATCCTGCGGTTGGTGGAAAAAATTGACAGTGACAAGGCGTAGCCCACGCACAAGCTTGATGCTGCCCGTGCCTTTGCATTGTCTTTCTATTTCTTGTGCACAGTCGAGACAATGCCTACCCAGGCACTGTGTTTAGGTTATTTTTCCACAAAAAAGCAGTGCCAAGGCACGGGCAGCATCAAGCCTGCGTGCAGGCTTAACGTTGTCTGCGCAGAGGCACTGTTTTTTCTGTTACTTTTGGACAGTAAAGGCAGTGCCAAGGCATGGTTAGCGTCGAGCCCGCGCGTAGGCTTGACGCTGCACGCGCCTTGGCACTGTTTCTTTTATTTTATTTTTTGTATTTTTTTTAAGTGTATACATTGTATGTCTTTTGTATTTTTGTATTTTGGTATGTTTGCACATGTTTGCATATCTATTAGGAGATTTAATAACTTTACACTTGCCTCCAGCTTAGCTTGAGAGCATAAAAATAAGCCCAATGCAAGCCATACAAAAGGCCTCTTGAAATCTTCATCCCCCGTCTCCTTCTCTTTCAGTCTTCTCTCCATCTCTCCTAAAGGTATCTTACCATTTTTATCACAATACATTCTCCTTAATTCTGTGAGGTTACTTTCCACCTATTCGATTTCTATGGTCTCTCCGATAGAGACCAGCCCCAATATCCGCTCAACATCAAGAGGTGATATATCAAACCTCGTTCCATTTACTACAAGGCAACATTCATCAAGATCAAATGAAGCCAATAAGGACACAATGTTGCCCCTATAACAGTGTTTAATCTTCATATCAAGTAGGCTTCCAAACCCAATTTCTCTAACAGCTAGCTTCTGGGACTCATTCAACCCTTCGATAATTTTGTGCAATTGTTGTAGCACACATCTATTGCGAACTTCTTCCCCGCTTGGTGCCATTTATCTACAAATAAATATACAAATTGATAAAAAAAAACTTTACAATGTGACTGTTTAAATGTGCCATCTATAAAATCAAAATGTAATTAGAAATACACATCACGTACCCCACAAATATACCTTTTGTACCCCACAACTAAGCATTGGGTACCCACAAATAGGCCCCTTAAATTGGTTTAGCTACACCCCCAAATTGGCTTACCTACACCCAATTAAGCCTTACGTACCCGCCACCCAAATAAGGCTTTCGTACCCCACAAATACGCCTTGAGGGTACCTCGGATAGCGGCCCCCCCCCCCCCTAAAAAATTGTTTAGGTATACCCAAAAAAGGCCTTAGGTACACCCAAGTAAGCCTTAGGTACCACCCCCATAAGCCTTGGGTACCCACCATTTATGGCTTAATTGGGGAGGGGGCCTACCTTGGGATTATGTGGGGGAGGGGTGTGGAATCTAAGCCTTACTTGAGGACCATGATTAGAGCCACAATTAAATCGTGTCTTCTACGATTACCATTACAAAAACGGATTTTTCTAGATTTTCATCACGATTAAGAATAAGATTAATCGCGACCTGAGGATTAGGTGTCGCAATTAATCACACGATTAATCGTGGATTCGCGATTAACTGTAAGCAGTGAAACATGAAGTCTTTGTTTCGTTGCAATTAGGTCTCAAGATTAATCGCCAAACCACGATTTCGGAAGGTACCTTAGGCTTATATTGGGGGTACCTTAGGATTATATTGGGGGTACCGTAGGCTTAGAGGGGGTACCTTGGGATAATTTTGGGGAGTGCATATGGCTTACCATGGGGGGTACCTTAGGCTTATATGGGGGTACCGTCAGCTTAGAGTGGGGTACCTTAAGCTTATTTTGTGAATTGTAGACTATACAACCACTCTCTCCAGCGTTATGTGCAAACGCCACCGGATGCTGCCACATGTTCGTGTTTATTTGCAAAGCTGAAACATGCACATTTTCTCAAACGTTAACATTTCCGTCAGCCCCAACTCCAATCTCGTTCATTGAAAAAATTGGAGGGAAATGAAAATGTTGATTTCCCTCCATCCTTCGTTTTCTCTCTCTATGCGAAGAACTCCCACAGCCACGTTTTCGGTCTCTCTCTGTTGTTCATTTGCTTAAGGAGAAGGAGAGGGAAGAGAGGGAGAGGAGAGAAGAAGTAAACCCTTTTCTCTCTCTATGCGAAGAACTCCCACAGCCACGGTCTCTCTCTGTTGTTCATTTGCTCTATGCGAAGAACTCCCACAGCCACGTTTTCTCTCTCTATGAGAAGAACTCCCACAACATTAAGGAGAAGGAGAGGGAAGAGAGGGAGAGGAGAGAAGAAGTCAACCGGAAGATTGCGTCGCAGAAGGTGATATCGATGATTCTTAGGAGAGAGGCCACCAAGGCAGTTATTGAGAAAAAATGAGGCCCCATGAATTCCAAGAAGCTTCTTCCAAGGACTGTCATCGAAGCCCTTTACGAACGAATCACCGCTTTGTGTTGGGAGTCCGCTCTTAAGGTCGAATTTTCCTCCATTCGTTGTAGTTTAATTTAATTTTATGAGTTAAGTTTCTTTCTCTCTGTCTGTGGGGTTTGGTGGGAATAGGCGAGAACGGGTGTTTTGAATTTCATCTGGGTTTTGGTTTTACTCGATGGTTTCTATGGAAATTTGGCCTTTAAATCAAGTACAATCAAACGGGAAGTTTGAGCATGATCACAGGAAGCTACCTACAATGCTTTCCTCAATTTACATTTCAGAATGCAATTCGTCATTTGTTGTTAACCTCAGTTATAAGAATTCTTGAATTGAGCTCATGCTATATGATCTGTTTATCTATTGCGTTAGAGTGATTGTCTTTCTAGCTCCCAACTTCAATTCTGATGAATCTGTAGGCCGATATAAGATCAAGAGATTACCTTCAAAAGTATCCAGGAATCACTAAAGTAATCTAAATACAATGCTAGGTTTGTTTCTTACTATCTCTTTTTTTTGTTCTTAAACAAATCTTTGAGAATGCTGAAACATCAAATTTCGCCCTAAAAAATTACACATTGGGTTATATATTTATCCAACTTCTTTGAACTAACAAAAATTTTCAATCTAGTCAAAAGGTCACAAATGTAAAACCCCGAATTTTCGACTAAGGTCAAATTCGTAAATTCCATAATAATGTTAATAAATTTATTAAGAGAATAATTTAGGTAATGGATAGGCAAGGGGAAATTTGGAAATTTCGGGAAAGGGCGTGAAATATAATGAGTGACGGATAAGATTAATTGAAAATTTATAATAATAAATTTACATTAGGGTGGGCAAGCAATCAATAAAACAAGGTCAGAATGGACCTCAGCGAAGCCTATAAATAGGCTGCTATTTCCAAAATTTCAGGCTAGGGAAAAATCGGCAGAAATCAGAAGCTGAGTGATAAGTCATGAAAATACCACATTATAGCACATTAATTCCATGACTTATCTGGTTTTATTTCATATTTAATTCCCAATTTTACTTAGAAATTGTCAAAATCTTTCATCTCTACATTTTATTGTCTAAATTATGCCTAATTTGTTGATGTAGAGATACTCTTGGTGATTATAGAAGTCACGGTTCAAACGGCGTAACAATCGGAGTCAAATTGTAGAAGATATCACCAACGTTCGCTGGCCGTTCGAACGTTGGTGTTCTGCAGAGAAACCCGAGAGCAGCGTTCGCTGGCCGTTCGCCTGCCGTTCGAACGTTGATGATCTACAGAGAAACCCGAGAGCAGCGTGCGCTGAACGTTCGACTGTCGTTCGAACGTTGGTGAAAAATAGAGAAATTATGAGCGGCGTTCGCTGACCGTTCGATGAACGTTCGAACAAGAGATGAAGAAACAGCTTTTTAACTTGAGCGTTCGACTCGCGTTCGATGACCGTTCGAACGATCAAGAAGAAAAACTTGTTATAAAATTCCGAACTTTGAGGATTTGTTTCCTTTTTCTTGGGGGATCTTCTTCTAGTCTTTAGGAGGATTTTTAGGGGTTTCTAATAAAGGAGATTAGGTCGTTTTTGGACTAAAAAATCGTGGATATACAAGGAAAGGAAGCTCTCTCTTCCTTAGGAGTCTTGGAAGGCAAGTTTCTATTTTCTCTTCAAGGGATTTCTGGGCAAGTTTGGAGATATAAAAAGGAGGAGCTTGAACATGAATAGAGGAGGATTGATGCTGGGAACGTGAGGAAGAACTAGGAACGTGGGAGATCAAAGCTTGGACTCCATTAGTTTACTTCTTCTCTTTTCTTCTCTTTTTAAATATACTCTGTTTTTAATGGCTATTCCTAGTTCAGTCATGAACTAATTTCTTTTTCTAAGGCTTTGATGTAGTCTAAACATGATGTTTTATTTCTGAATATTATTGCTAATGGATTTGTGATTCACTATTTGAGTATTTTATTATTGTGCTTAACCCAATTGAGTATTTGATCACCATTCAATTGTATTTGATAATTGTATTGAGACCGAGAGGAGATATACAATTTTAGTTCCTATGATAAAATACCATACTCTACATGTTGATAGAGATATTGGCATGGTTTATGTAGCTTTGTGTTTTTGACATGAAAATCTACAGATCTTAATGTGCCTTGTTGCTTTTAAATTCACATAGAGATATAGTGAGTTATTGTGGGGAGGTAAGTTCGTTGGTGCTCGAGAGAGACCATTGGATAGGATAGGGATTTTCGCTTTCAAATTGGATTATAAAATTCATTAGCATGTGTATTCAAGAATTAATTCAGATTTGTTTATGATGAAATCAAATGCCTTAGTATTTTAAATCTCTTATTAAATCTAAATCTTATATTTTCTTAGGTGATAATTTTAATTGTTAGTTAAATACTCATCTCAATCTTTGATTATTCAAATAGAATTTAGGATAGTAATTTCAGTATTTAGTAGCTACCATTCCCTGTGGGTTCGACACTCTATTTCATCACTTTATTACTTGTTATGAATTCGTGCACTTGCGAAAAAGTACATCACTGAGCTCTGATAACTGGATTGCGGAAGGAAGGTGAAGTGTCCAAGGGTTATTATGTAAGGTCGAGCTTAAATCTACTCAGATCTGGATGCTACTATAGATCTGAGGTCATCGGCCGTTAAAATTTTCTTTCCAGAGATGATTATCAGAGAGGCTAGAAGCTAGAAGGAATTCTCAATAAATCATGTGAGTAGCATCACTTTTACTGCGTGTGTTGAAACCAATTACCTGAGATTAGCCGAAACGATTTATTGTGAAATTTGTTAGAAATTGCATTGCGTTTTGAAGAGATTTGCGAGTCGGAGCTTTTATAGTGTTAGAATTAAATTTGATTTAGGTTTAATGTCTATTGAAGGTGGTAGAAGCATAGATCAGCTATTGTGGAAGCTCGATTTTAGGATAGTCATGTCTAGATTAATATAACAGTGAATGGAAAGTGTGCCGAGAAAACAGAGGAGTGTCCGCTGGGTGCCGCCTACTATTTTCACTCAACGGCAGCTCAGCGGATGGGAGAAAATAGGGTCCGCCTATCTGGCGCCTCCTAGTGCCTACTGTTTTGTACTTAGCGCACCCACCCAAATTCCAGTATAAGTGCGGTTGACTGTTTTTAGCCTATTTTCTCCAACCAAATGACCCAAACACCTACCTAGGAGCTAGATTAAGATGCTCAAAGTGTTATAAAGTGGCCAAAACCCATGGGAATTATTCCGTTAATTATTAGTAGGATTTATGAGTTCCAAAATTCAAGTTTGAGGGGCTGTTGGTAGTTACATCTGCTATTCTTGATACCATGAGTTTGTGATTTGATTTGAACCTGTTTTACTCTTATTTTCCAGCTTGCGAGATTGTGTAACTTGAGTCTTAGCGATTTCCAAGGTGCTGAGCAGAATTTATAGAAGTGTTTGGTGTGAGTAAAGAATTGAACAAATGGGTTGGATTTGTGGTTTGGGTTAGCAGACCAATTGGTGTTCTATGAGATACCGTTCTGGTCATGAGTGACCGTGATAAGTTTACTTTGCTTATTTATTGGTGATGTCAAAGGTTGGTTTATTTTGTCGTTAATAAAGAGTTTATGCATTTGATATCCTGTTTTGGTTTAGCTTATCCTGGATCCACATCTAAGGTTAGTAATGTAATGTTATTGCTTCATTGGTGTAATTCCATGACCTTGTGTGTTGCCACAACCGATGTAGAGCAGCCAGAAACCCTGAGTAGGCTTGGTTGTCAATGCCAAAACCCGGGGAGTAGGCCGGCATTGGATGACAAAACCCTGAGTAGGCCGTCATTTCAGAGTTCTGAAACCCTGAGTAGGCTGGAACTGTGTACATGGAGATGTGGATGTCTCCTTGGCATGTCAATTAACCAATTAAAGCAATAGGCATGACATTGACCAATGTTGGTATTTTTTGATTTCATGTGATATGACCTGTTTATTCGCAGGTTTATTGGCGCGGAGTAGCCCATGATAAAAGTACTCCATTGGCGTGGAGTGGCCCATGATAAACACTTCAGAAAATTGAAATCCTGAGTTATTTGAGATGGTGTTTTTATCAAAATGTTGCTATCTAGTTATAAGTGGTTTCAAGATTATATTTATGAGTTAATATGAACATGAATTGCTGGACTTACCTATCGGAATTTTTCATTACACATATCACCTTTATTGGTTATATCATTGTGAGATTTGTCGGATTAATCATATTATCGCCCTCAGTATCCGTGCATTATTTCGATTTATATTTTATAACCTTGTGAAAACTGTAATCATGCATGCATGAGCTACTCACTGGGATATTCGTATCTCATTCCGTATTGTTTTTGTTTTGTTTTCGGCGGCTCTTGGAGATGACGTTTCCTGCGGGTAGATGCTTGGTCTTGTGAGTTTATTTCAATTTGGGTTTTCCTCGCGTACTCTGATTATCTAGTTATTGTTGTATTCATGTTTTTCCTTCACTCTGATATTGCGATCCTGCGTTCCTTTTAACCTTCGGAGATGAGTTATAGTTTTTCCTAGGTAACTCAGATCCGGGGCATTACATCAAATATAGATCTCTGTTGTAGTTCATTTTCAATCTAGTCAAAAGGTCTCATTTTCAATCTAGTCAAAAGATCTCTGTTGTAGTTCAACTTGTTCTGTGCTATATATTTTGATCTTTGAATACTAGAATGAATATCTGATTACTTAGGACCATTGCTTCCAAGGTTGCTTACTCTGTATGATCAATAAGATCAATTATTCCAAATCACACATTCAAATTCTAGAAATGCAAAAACAAATAAGTTACACAATGAAATTCCCATCTTTGGCAAGGCCTATAATCTAATTCTGACTGTTAATATAATTGTTTAGGATTTAGAAAACTAGGTATTCTTGGTTCTTTTGAATATAACTCATTGACGTTTCATCTAGTAAAGTGGAAAGAGTGATAAATTTGCAAATAAGGGATAGGAACAAACCACAAAAGGAGTAGTTTCCTATCAAGGAGCTACTTCATCACACTCAAAACTCTGGCTTAAATAGTACTCTAAAGATCTTGTACGTCCTTGGTCAAGAATATATCCTTGACTGTTTTCTGACCATTACATTAATCCTTCTAACTTATTTGATATCTTTGACTTTGTGTATTATTCTGTTCTAAGTAAGAAGGAGGAGCAAAATTTCATTATTACCTGAATTGCATAATGTAGACCCAGCTATTAATCATCAAGCATTGGGAATGACAAGACCTTTGACTGCAGGATTCTATTGGAACTAAGTTTTACTGATTCACTAGTTGATAAGGCAACATAATGTAAGAACTAGTTAATTAAAGTATTTTATTTTGAGAGGTCATGGGCTGGTCCTGCAAATGATAAGTATTTATAGTATCATGTTGATCAATTAATTATTAAGTATATGTACCATTGTATAAGCCAACTCCCTGTTTCTCCTTCAAGTAGATCCTTTGTAATCTTCATTGAAATTTGCAGTTATCTTGGAGTTATAAGACAAGATCTGATTTGGGTTCATTAGAAATTAATTATTGTTTCTGAAATTAGTTGTTTGCAAATGATTTGATTTGGGGTTTTCTGAAGTTCATGCAATATTTGTGAATTTTTTTTGTTGCTTCTTGTTGATAATGGTTGGAATTATTCTCAATGAGATTTTTTGTATGCATAAGCTAGCCCATAGAACTGTAGATGTTATGTAGAAGAAATGTTTGATAAGTTTACATTCTTTTTAGAGAGAACGCCTAGGGGAGTACTTTGAAGAGGATTTGAGAGGATATGGATATTGAGAAAGACACGAGTGAAGCGGTTGTTGATGTGATAGTTGTGCCAAATGTTGAGTCAGAGTATGTCCGAAAAATAGAAAACGAGTTTGACACTTTGGAGGCAGCTTATGATTTTTACAATGCGTATGCTAGAATGGCTGGATTTAGCATTCGCAAAAATCATCTGCGCAAGGACCCAAGTAGGACAGTCATAGTTGATCAAATATTATGTTGCTCAATGGAAGGGAAAGTAACCCACCTGGTCAATGGTAACCACTTGTTTTGATCTCATACTGTTAAAGCTTTTTCAATTGTGTTTTGATCTCATAAGCTGTATGAGCATGTTGGTATCTTCATACTGTTAAAGCTTTTTCTATGTATCAGAATATTTTACAGAAATTGTTATTTTCATCTCTCTGCTTCTTTATTTAATATCTAATTTCTGTATATTTTTCCTCATCCTTGTAAGACTTATCATTTTAATCATAATTTAATAGTTAATTTGTGCAATGATCTGATCCTTATAAGATTTATCATTTTTTCTTGCAATGATCGCAGGTCTTAAAGATTGCATAATAGAAATGAGGTTGCTGTCCTTGGCTGGTCCTGGATCAGATTCCTGGATCAGATTCCAGGGATCTTTGTTTTGTCTGTAGTTTCTGCCCAAACACTGATCTTGTTATTTCCTTCAAAACTGTAATGAGACAGATATTCCTGACCATGAAACCAACGGATTGGATAAGTTACCATTTTCCGTGTTGTTGAAGCCATTACATTTCGTCACAATCTAGTTAACTTGGTTTAAGCATTTGTGTTCAATGTATCTCTTCGTTGCTGATGTTTAAAACTATCAATTCTGCATTTTCTGGTAAATGTAGTCACTTCGATGTTTCTGTTCTTTTTTATGAATGAATCTTGCCGCTTTTCTATCTTTGTATTTTTAACAGTTTCTATGAGAATGTTAGCTGTTAACCGAGGCCCAGAACAAAGGCTGTTATGATGGTTTTAGGGGGATAATTAGTGTCCGAAAGCAATCCACAAGAGTGTAAAAAAGATTGCCCCATTTTTCTTGAAAATGTAATGGCAAACAGAAACTGGAATCAATCTTTCTTTGCCAGCTTCGCCTCAATTTTTTCGGTTAATTGTTTGTCCCAGGACGAATGTATAACACGAACTTGAGAGTACCGAGCAGATGCTGGTACTTGGTTTTAGACCAAGTGACAGATCATTCCGCTCATTAGACACATCAGAACATCGATTTTCATTTTCTTCTGAGACCAATGTGTAATTGTAACTCGTTTGAGAAATCCCCATTACGAATATCCGCTCCAACCAGCAGGAACCAGGTTTAGCACCATCAAGGCACATTTTTGCTTGGCACCGAATATTACTTCAAGTGGAATTACCATTCTATCAGATTTTATTTTTGACATATGAATCTCACTATTCATCAATAAAATTAACATTCTAGCAGACACCTCTGAATTATAATCGCAAGAACCTTCTCCTGTGTTAGTTTTGCCACGGTTTCACTGTATTGCTTCTATTTTGTTCTCCACAAACTGCATCTCAGACCATAGATTCAAAGTAATCGCAGATCCTAAAAGCGGTTTTAGTTAGACTCTCCAATTTCATACAATCAGGCCACTTTTTCGGATATAAATCCCTCTGATCCAGTTGTTATGATTCATTGATCAACCGAATCTGGGTCTTCACACATGGGGGCACAAGTGGTTTATGGCTGTTCATGTTTTACTCTTTCATGAGTGATAATGAGTTAGTTTCCGCTGTTGGCAAACGTGATACAAAACAAAAGGGACAGAATAACTAGATTTAAGGACAAATTTGGCTAGAAAACGAAGGCAAAAATGGATAGGAAATATAACTGCAAAAAATCATTCAAGTGAAGAATCCTAGCGTGAATCTCATACTAGATACTATACATAAGTTCGAAAATTAAACTCAAACAAATGCAATAAAGACATAATCTATCTTTATAAACACTAAAAAACAAAAGACTTTTACCGGCGGTCGGAAAACCACCGGTAAAAGTAAAAAAAACCGCCGGTAAAACATTCACCGGCAGTTACAATGGGCGCCGACATATATGCCACCGGCAAATACTTTTGCTGGCGGTCGGAAATAACCGCCGGCAAAACTGACAAGAGTGCTGGCAGCCACTAAACCACCGACAAAGATATATGCCGGCAATTTATCTGGCCACCAGCGAATGTTTAAGGATGTCGCACCCAAATGCCAACAGCCACTAAAACCACCAGCATAGATCTTTGCCGGCGGTTTTCATGACCGCCGGCGAATATCTTAAGTGCCGGCGGCTAAAATAACCACTGGCATATATCTTTGCCAGCGGTTACCTCAGCCACCGGAAAATACTTGGGGCTCATGCCCAAGGTATTACCAGCGGTTAATAACTGCCGGTAATTACTTTTATCGGCAGTTTTAGAAAACTGCTAGTAAAAGTGATCCCAAGTTTTTGAAGAATCTACTTATAACTCCTATTCCAAATTTTTTTTCCCTGTAAGTTTTGCCCTAAACTATATACACCTGTAAAAACACCTTATGATTACGACCAAATCTTTTCAAGTGCCACAAAGAAGATCAAATTAACATAAATAAAACCTTAACAATTAACACAAGTGTTAATACATTGTATTTCCATAAAACATACGTACACTCTAATAATTAATTTAAAAAGATATTGTAATTAAAGTGTTTAATAATTGTGTCAAATACATGTAATTAAACTAAAAAATTCAATAGCTCTTCAGCTATAGTCGTCGTTTGCTGGTGTGCCTTCCAATAATGCACAAGTTGGTTCATCCTGTTTCCTGCGAAAAAAAAAAATAAAAAAAAATTGATAAGTTTAGCATGAATGTTATATGACAAATAAACAGTATAAAAGACATACATGAAACTTTCAATTATAACAAACATTTGCAATTACTCAAATTGAGTTTTCATATACACTAAATTAAAAGTGATTAATCAATTTCAAGTTAGATTTATTTTTTAATCCCTAAAGAAATAAATAAATATAAAAAATAAATAATAATAATAATAAATAGCCCAAAATACATAAAAAATGCCAGATATTTCTTAAAAATAAAATTCTAAGTCTCAATCAATAAAGATGAGCCCAAATTTCGGTAGCACCTCAAAAAAATGAAAAGGATGACCATGCCCAAATAGGTCCTAAAATCAAATAACCTGCAAATGAACCCAGAATATATGTACATATGGGGTTTATATTGTGATTTCTGTTATTAGTTTCTCTTATGTGGATTGAGGTGAATCCTGTGAACCACTCTTACTTTTAATGGCTGTTAACAACTCTTAAGTTTTTTGTATCAATTTGTTATGAGCAATATTTTAGGACACTCTTTGACAAAATAATAACAGCAAACACACAGAAAGACATTGATAAAATAGTTCTTTTTCTTTGTCCCTTTTTTAATTATTTTGATTCTTATTTATCTTCTTTGTCACAATCAGTTAAGCCTTAAGATGGAACAAAGTAACACATCAAGTGCAAGAACTTCGACCATATACAGTAAACATGTTCTCTCTCTCTTCACTATAAGTGTGATAAATGTGTGTTTATATATATGTGCGCATATATAGTATATCTTATGTTTCATAAATTCATTTTATTATAGATTTAGGCGCTTGTTTTAGTTCCAACTGCCAACCAATATTGGGATCTGGTCAAATTTCGGCAACACCTCCCCTAAAATGGAAGGGGTGACCATGCCCAAATAGGTCCCAAACATGTAAGGAAAGACTGCCATGCTTCACCTACATCAAACATATATTCCTTTTTTTAAAAATTTCACACTGTCCTATCTATGGACAACACCACACCTAGCAGCAACACTTTTAATAATTTTTAAGAGGTTCTTAAAGTGGCATCATAATGTTTGTTAAATCTCAGTTTTTTCTTCTTCATGGAAGTAGCATGCTACAATTATAATTCGTGTGATGAGCATTCAATTAAATGAAAGATGCGGCAAATGAACATTATTCAAGGAGGCGCCATACACAAAAACTACAATCACAAAACACTTTATGATAATTTTATTGAACATTTGAAACACCAGATTAGTATCTTTAACAAGATACACGTTCAGAAAGCAAGGAAAACAAGATTTGAAACATTTAAGGCATCTCTAATGAATTAACCATTTTTCTATAGTTTATTAAATTTCATACGAACGCATCCTTGCAAGACTGACGCAGCATAAATCTAAAAAATGAATCATATAGAGGGGAATCGTGGATTTGTACCTTTAATTCGTGCGTCACAAGAAGGGCGAAATCCAGATATGGAAAGAAAAAACAAAGCCCCCAGCAACCAGACAACCAAGGCTCTGGGTAGGGTCCGATTGTGATTCAAAGCTCTCCAATCACACTATAGATACAAAAAAAAACCGTTAATCGAATAGAGGGTGGAGAAGAGAGGCAAGCGAGAGGAGAGCAATGTAGCGGCACGAGAGAGAGAGAGGGGAAATATAAAACAAATCGGTTAAAGCAAACATATTTCGCAAAAGCAAAATTAAATTTCTTATAAGCTTTTAGAAAAATAAAATTAAAAAAACAATGCGAACTGATAGAATCAGAGCTATAACTTCCCAAGTTAACAAGAACAAAAGTGGGAGCTGTGTTTTTTAAAACCCATTCAAAAAGGAAGATCTACACACCTGCATATATACCTTATATCAAAAGTCCAACACAATATAACGCAATACATTAAAATCCTTGAAAAATTAGGAAAAAATTACAATACAATACATTAACATGTACTTTCTATTATAACATGAACTTCAATCTTTAATACTTGTTAAAAAAGCTCAAATAAATATATCAAATACATTTAGTCAAGTTTGAAAACAAAAACATAACATCAATATTCAACTCTAGTTTGGCTTGAAACTCGGGTTGGATTTGATCTGCATGCAAGCTGCGCCATATCCTTCCCTAGTCAAAATTAAAATAAATTGGTTAGTTGAACATTTTATATAATACATGAATATATGATTAACCAATTAAACAAATAACATACATCAAGACCAACTTGAGCAAAATAAGGAACAAATGTAGTGGACTATCCAGGCTGCTTCACGTGGCATAAAAAGTAAAAAAACAACAAAAAACTATTCATATGCAAATGCAAATCGTCGGACCATCACGGCTTCATTCCTGCTAAAAAGTAAAAAAATCTTGACATGCAAATGCATGCACATCATCGGACCATGTTAGGATTCATTCCTACATAGAAGAAAAAAAGAACAAAACAAACTTAGTATCTAAACACACATTAATTTAAACATAGCTAGCTAGATAAAATCATGTTTTGTAATTAAATATAAAGAAATAATTATCCAATAATATAAGGTATGGCAATTCAAGTTACTTATATTCACTCAAAAGCTATTCACATGTTCACACTAAAAGTTTTTAGCAACTAAAATAAGAAGAAAAAGACGTTCACATGTGGGAAGAACGTGCTTTTACACTACTCCAGTTGTTGCTCAACTTGTTGCCTTACCTGCTGCGCTATCTCTGCATCCTTGGTATGCAGCTGCTCCTCTAAGTTTTATACTCTATCTTTTAGCATATTGACCTCGGTTGAAGGTGTTAGTCCATGTCCCCACCAACAAAGTCATATCTTCTTACTCCTCATTAGAGGACATCCTTTCTGGGTTAGGTTGGAAGATGTACTATGATAACCTAGATCTCTTCCCCCTTCCACAAGAGTTTCTCAGTTGATCTCATCTCTCTGCCTATAAAATTAGGATTCTTAACGACGATAGTATACATATGAAAGGACTTGCTTCTTTTGCCTAGAGAATTCTCCAAGCTCAAGTCCTTTCACATGTATGATATCATCGTTAAGAATCCCAATTCTATAGGCAGAGAGATGAGATCAACTGAGGAACTCTTGTGGAAGGGGGAAGAGATCTGGGTTATCATAGTACCTTTCCTAACCTAACTCAGAAAGGATTTCCTTTAATGAGAAGTAAGAAGATATGACTTCGTTGGTGGGGACATGGACTAATCTCATAAGCTGATTCGAGCTTCTTCAACTTCAAGGGAGAGTAAATAAATCTCTGGTTCTGTTACTCAAGGAGCGAAGCCCTTATTCCCCTCGTGATTTTCATCGCCATTGGACTGATCCTTCGATTTGCACGGCGATAGCTTCATTGGCAGCAACGGAGAACGTTGGCAACAATAGCTTTGTTGGCGGCAATGGAGAACGACGGTAGCAGAACCTTGGTTGGGGAAGAAAACTTTAGAGAGGTGTAGACACCCCAAATTGCACTATAAAATGAGAAAATAATTGAAAACATGTAATTGGGATTTGAAACAGGTCAAAAAAGTATAAAATCTGGCCAAACTGGTCATGCCCGCAGTTGATATACGGGCACGGCGTGCCCGTATTAATAATACGGGCAGGGCGCGCCCATAATATATATACGGGCACGGGGGTTTTTATGTGAATTTATCCTTTCTCGATTTCTGAGCCTTATCTGCATCTAAATATATCTCTGGGATATGCGAATCCTCTTATTTATCCATTCGAATCTCTTATTATCCTATTTGGCAAAGGATTGGCATTATCTTGGTTTTTAATTCAATCTGAAACTCTATCTTGCCAAACCCTGGACCAACCATGCCCCTGGGTTTGCCTATAAATAGAGGGCTTCTCCTCAAGCAAAAGGCCACGAAAATTTGAAGTCCAAGGAGCTCCAAGAGAAAAGAGGAATCCCTGCTACTCTGCTTGCTCAATCCAGGTAAGTCCCTTTTCCCTTTTATTTTCTGTCTTCAATTCTAGAAGTAATAGGATCTTCTCCATTGCTGTAGAATAAGGTCATCTTGTACTTGTATTCCTAAACTTGTTTCCAAGTACCTCAAGAGTCTCTCTAGCCGTAAAACGTGAAGAGAGAGCTAGGGGAAAGGGGAACAGGTGGATCCCTAGAATAGAACCCCATATCTGTTTTTCTCCTTTCTTTTAGAATAAAGCCTTTGATTGTGTTTGTATCACCAAACCTATCTCCAAGTACCTCAAGAATCCTCTCTAGCCGTAAAACGTGAAGAAAGAGCTAGGGGAAAAGAGAACAGGTGGATCCGTAGGGTAGACCCCCATGTGCTCTAATCTGTGAGATGTGGCTGCTTTGGATATCCTGCTAATGTTTTAATGATCTTGTGATTGAATCTGGATTAATCATATGAATCTATGATGTTTATAACATGAAATCCTATTTTTCTCTTAAAATTGAGATTCTCACCACTTTTGCACCTACAGTACTGTTTTCGTGATTTTTGTGACATTAGGCTAAGATCCTAGATCTATCATGATCAGTATGATAGATCTGAATTCAGAAGCCTGAAAGTAACTTCTAGGGTTTCATAAGATGGTTTTTGAGTCCTTTTCCATTTTTTGAAAGAAGACCCTACGGTCTAAGTTCTCCCCTTTTGATGTTCTTCATCAACGTGGGTATTTTTTGTTTTGATTTCTTGATCTAATGTGAAATATGGGCTATGTCTATGTCCTGGACTGTTCAAGTTCAATTTTGCAATATTTTATAAAAATCATATTTTTCTAGATTTCCAGAATTTAACTTAAAACCAGATTTTTGGAGTTTTCACTTTAGATTGGTTTTATTTGATTTTATCTTAATTTTATTTTAATCATGAAACCCTAGGAATGGTATGATCGTATTTGAAAGTTCTGGATCAATCAGGCTATTCGTATGAAAAAACCATACACTTTTGTCTTTTTTGTGATTTTTCATGATTTTTGTAGCAAGCCCTTTTTCCTTTATTTTAACATGAACAATGCCTAGCAACCACCTTGTGTGGATGAATAGGAGTGCCTAACACCTTCCCCTGTTCATAACCTAATCCCCTTACCCATCTCTGGTTGTTTTTTTTTTTTTATAAGGGTTATTTTTACCCTAAATTTGCCTTTTTGTGCTTATTTGCTATTTTGGTGTCCATTCACACCTAAACAGAATGGTGGCGACTCTATATTTTTAACCAATCCCGTGTGATGATCAGGAAGTCATTGAATTGATTTTTTCCTATGTCTCACAAGAGGTGGGCGAAAATATGTTCTAATCACATTACACTTTCCTCCATCAAATGGTAGCTAGCTATCCTTTTTCTTTTTCCAAAAAGGTGGAGGGAGGGACCAAAGACTTAAGTGGGCTAAAAAAGTGGGAATCTAAGAATCATATGAGAAGAGCCTGTGCCTATTGAATGAAATCCATTTTTATAGTACAAAGAAAAGGAACACTGTGGTATGAATAATCATTCAAAGAAACTTGAAGATTACTTAAAGAGTTTGAAAGTGAGTGTAGGTGGGTCTTTCCTTTTCACATATCCTACGAAAATGGAAACCCAAGGAAGGAATCTATACGCAAGGTCATTCTACCTTATTGATTTTTCTTGTCTAAAAAGCCCCAAAGCCCACACAACACTTAAAAGTTCCCTCACTTGAGCCTAAATTTCGACAGCACCTCCCCTAAAATGGAAGGGGTGACCAAGCCCAAATAGGTCCCAAAATCAGATAACCTGCAATAAAAAATCTATATACCATTCATATATCTAATTCCCACCGCCAATTATTACAATGAATATAGAAAATATTGTTTAGAAGAAAGAAAACAGTAATTGAAAGAATTGAACCACTGATACACAGCTTGTAACAAATCACCATAAAATGAAGATAGGAAACAGATCTTTCACTCACCAAAAGTAAAACCTAGAGTACTGATAAGTGCCTTGTTACGAATTACTATCGACACCGATGAGGAGGGTTACCAGTAGTGAGCAGAGCAATCAACCGAGGAGGAGGGTTGGTGGCAGCAGTGGTGAGCATAGCAAGGTGCCAAAAATCTCAGAGCGCGGAAGAGAAAAAAAACGAAGAGGCTAGGGCTGGAAAATAGGCGCTGGAAGCAAGGTGCGAAAAAACGAAGAGGCTAAGGTTGGAAAAGTGGCGCTAGAAAGCAAGGTGAAAAAGAACAAAGAGGAGCCAAAAAGATGAGGAGAGGTCACGAGTTTTGCCGGCGGCTTTTAAAAACCACCGGCAAAAATCTGCCCTCCTTGACTACCTTTTTTGTAGTGGCAGATTGGATTAGGAAGCCATTAAAGAAACCCACTAGCTTTCGCTCAGTAAAGGTTGGAGAATAAATATCTTTTCAGAAGTTCTGAATTATTATTATTATAATGTTTGTATCCCAGATGGCACGACTCTAGATGGATTCATTTCCTTCCCTCCTAATTAACTTCAAAAACAGGCATGATATACTTCCCCCTTGACATTACTCTTGACTTTAGGTTTGAACTTTAGTGGCAACGAACCATGGTTAGATTTTTCTTCAAATAACTTAGAGATAAGTGCTGAAGCCAAGACTTTCATGGTTGCAGCAATGAGCCAATCTTATTACAGTCTCATTCTCCGGTTTAACTCAACATTCATTATTAAATCCATATAGTATAAGATTGAGAATTTTGAAATATTAGATTAGTTGTGTTGGGTGTCATGGAGGTGCTGTGTTTAGAAAATTTCTAGGCTCTAAGGGAACTATAGAGAGAGAGAGAGAGAGGAGCAAAAAACTAGCAGTCATTTGATCAGCTGTCCTTGTTTACTATTGAGTGCTTTAAACGAGTATTCTATGTGACCTTTAAGTAGCATAAGAAGCATGCTGGAATAGATTACTACTGAGTGCTTCAAGGAAGAAGGGTGGGGGGAATCTAGCAACCCAAGTAGTTCATGATCAAGATGAACCAAAAAAACTTCATAATCAAGATGAACCCAAAAAAACTTCTTGTAATTCCAATATCTAAGAAGAGCAAACTATAATGGGAGCATCAACCATAACAGATGAAACATCACGTCCACATTATTGCATCTTGCTAAATAATACATAAGACAAAAGTTAATCAAAACATGAATATTACCAGCTGTAACTGATACTCCTAGGAAGTTAACAAGCATAACAATATCCTGTTCACAGGAACAAGAAATGCATTAAGCTCTCTCTCACATAGAGAGTCACCCACGTAGCATTCTAAACATTTATTGCTTGACTACTAAAATATAAAATAAATAAATAAATAAAAGAACAAACACCTGGGGGTTATAAATCAAACAGATGGTTAGATATACAAAAAATTTAAGTTCCATTGATTTGGGGTTATATCAATGTTGTTCAAGGGAGGAAACAGTTGTTGAATTGTATCAACAATAACCCCCCAAAAAAAAAAAATTCAAGCATGGCAATGACAGTAAAATTTGGCCATGGCAAATTTTTGGAGCATTAAAGCATGAGATAAAACAATAACGAAGCATGAAGTATTGAAAAACATCTCAACTAAGGAAAATATACAAATACTAGACGACTAAGGAAAATATAGAGAAATATTGAATGAAGAATTAATTGACAGTGGACTTACTTGATTTTCAAAGAAAGATGAGGAAGCTTCACCGAAGATCGAGATAGCTTCAGCGGCTGCCAAAACTCGTTGGGGAGGTTAGCTAATTGCTGGAACAGAATAGATAACCGGAGTCTACTTGAGTCACTGCAAGTTGCAGAAAATCTTGTTATTTCAAGAAACAGGGCGAACCGAGAACAAATTAAAAGATGGAGCGATAATTAAATGAAGCAATATCCGATTCATTCATGAATTGGAGGCTGTAAATCCCGATCGCTCGAGTTGGAGGAGTTTTTGTGGATAGTCTATGGTGGTTTGATTTGAGTGACTTGCCGGACAGAAAACAAAACCGATAGCCCTAAGTTTCTGTTTATATGATTATTAGCAGGGACCACTACAAAACAACAGACTTTTATCGGCGGTCGGAAAACCGCCGGCAAAAGTGGACAAACCGCCGGTGAAAGGTTTGCCGGCGGCTTCTAGAGCCGTCTGCAAAGGGGGTCGCCGGCAATGCCTTTTGCCGGCGGTTTACTTGACCGCCGGCAAAAATAAGATTTGCCGACGGTTTAATTGGCCGCTGGCAAAAAGAACCTTTTACCGGTAGTTTTTAAAATCGCTGATAAAAGGATTCACCGGCGGTTTTTGACTGCCGGCAAAATATTGCAAAAAACGCTTCCCAGGACTTTACCGGCGGTTAAAAACCGCTGGTGAAGGTATAAAAACTGCCAGTAAAAGGTTCTACAGGTTTTCCTAAATGTTTCATTTTTTTTCATACATACATGATTTTTTTTTAACACCTGCTGTTACACCTGTGAAAAAGGACGATCTATACACTTGCATATATACCTTATATCAACAATCAACACAATATATTAAAATCCTTGAACAAGTCGAAAAAAATTACAACATAATACATTAAAATCCTTCAAAAATTACACCACAATACGTTAACAATTACTTTCTATTACAACATGAACTTCAATCTTTAATACATTTTAAAAAAACTGACATAAATATAATAAATACATTTAATCATGCAAGCTGCGCCATATCCTTCTACATACACATCGTCGGACCATCACGGCTTCATTCCTGCTAAAGAAGTAAAAAAATCTTGACATGCACATCATTGGACCATGTTAGGATTCATTCCTACATAAAAAATAAAAAAACAAAGCAAAATTAGTATCTAAACACATATTAATTTAAACATAGCTAGCTAGATAAAATCATGTTTTGTAATTACATATAAAGAAATAACTATTCAATAATATAAGGTATGGCAATTCAAGTTACTTATATTCATTCTAAAGTTATTCAATAATATAAGGTATCCCAATTCAAGTCTTTCCTCTTCACATACGCCTACGAAAATGGAAACCCAAGAAAGGAATAATATAAGGTGTTGCCGAAATTTCGGCAACACCTCCCCTAAAATGGAAGGGGTGACCAAGCCCAAATAGGTCCCAAAATCAGATAACCTGTAATAAAAAATCTAATTCCCACCCCCAATCATTATCAAATATCTCTGTTTTTCTCTAAACCATATCGAGGTCAAAATACTATGTTCTTTTCAATTGGCTTCACTCCAAGCATCTAGCTAATTGTTTAATTTACATAAGAAAAAGTGAAAAAAATGTGAAATTCATTGATTAGAGCAAAATACTCCTCAATATCCTACAAGTGCAAAAAAAAAAAAAAAGTAAATAGACAAGCTAACAGTTCATATCTCATATTAAAATGAATAAAAGCAAATACTAGATAATAAAGCTTAAGGAGCTAAAGTACTCACCACTCCTTTGACTGACCATCACACCCCATCCAGCAGCTTTTGAGTCAAGAGCTGCCCGAATGGATTCAATAACGGTACCAATCTGGTTAACCTGAAAAGAAATATAATAATGAGATCAATACTGACAAAGAATAAGCGATAAGCAATAAGCGTGATCAACGATGCAACTCCTTCCCTATAAGTACTGCTAAACATATCAACCAGCACATGTTCCAATTGTATTAACACCTTCTGGATTTTGTTTTGCAAAACCAAAATATTGTAAGATTTTAAGTAATCCAGTTTCTGATTGGCCTTGAAGTTCTTAAAAGAAAGATTTCGAGTAAAAACAGGCCGTAAGCAAATGGATATCATATATTAATTTCTTGTGAAGAGCTAAATGTTCTAACCAAATATAACAAACAAACGAAAGTATTCCAAGAGTTCCATTATATGTTTTACTGCCGTTGGTGACTACTTTAAATAACATAGAGACATACTGGTGCATGAGAAGAATCATGACACTCTTTTCTTCCTAGCCACCAATTAGAAAAGGAAAAATATATTCGTAGGATATCCAGAGAAGACATAGGCAATATCATTGGGACTGTAATAAAGACAAATCAACACAAAAGTTCAGATGCAATCAAGTAGGAACCATAATAAAATATATTCATAAACTATAACCAAAACAGAGGTAATAACATGAGTAGAAGTTTGAAATTCCCCTATGCAAGAAAACACTTGGAAGTATTAAAGGATAGTATCCTTGCATGATATATGGTCCAGGTACAACCCTGAAAGTTCTACAATTGAATTAAAGACATTCCTCACAGGTGATGCCCACAGTGTTGTGTACATGCTGGGTGGGATCCACCATTTGATTGGATTCACGTAGGAGAAGAAGATTGATTCACAAGCCATTTCTTATTCAATTTTTAACTGGACCTATTTCCAACTTGTTCTTAACCATAAGAAAATATCCAAAGGATAAGTTTGATAAGCTCCTTACCATCAAAGCATAACCTTACAATTACACTTTTTAAGCCTATATTTGGACTGGAATAGACATTGGATAGAAATAAATGGAAAATACAAAGCTAGAAATCGTCAAAACTAACAGAATTGATTTGGAGCCAGTATGGATTTTGTTTTATGAAGATAGAAGTTGTGTTTTTGGTGTTGAATAAGTGGGTTATCCAACTTTACCCAAGGAATGGCAACAGGGTGGATTTTGTTTTATGGCTAGTGCTGCCAGTAATCCACCCAAGTGGCCAATGTAATCCACCCAAAGATGCCCTTTAAAAACAAATTTAAATGATATCTTCTTTGATAGTCAACATACAATCCTAAAGATGCCCTTTAGAAGGAGTTGCAAGACAAAACTGAAATCACAACCTTTTTTTTTTTTGGGTGTTATACGGAGTATATGCTGAAAAAAATGGTTTGCCTGCATGCTACAAACCCCAAAACCAAAGAGAAACAAAGGACAACACAAAGACTCAGAACCTCAGATCAATAAAGGACCTAAATGTAACCAGAATAACAGAGATCACAAGATAGTCTAGCGTAGAGAAGAGAAGAGGTTTTTTGAGTGTGTTGGGGAAGGAATTTATAGAACAAAAAGGACCTAACAGGATAAAAAATAATCAAGGAAATGGAAATCAAAATTAAGAAAAAAAATTAATAAAGTACAAAAGTAAAGAGGCCTTTGAAAGCTTTTGGCTTTTTGGGGAGATGATGAGGCATGAGGGGCATCGAACCAAATTCAACAAACATAAAACTAGCGCCAGATGACCTCACTCAGATTTTCACCAACCATTCACCACCGGCGCCAGATTTATCATTGTGGTTTTTGCCTTCCATAAGAATTAAGAGATGGAGGTGGTATTGTTGGGAGATTAGGCAGCAGAAGAGTTGATCGATGAAACGATAGAAATAAAAGAGAAACCATTGAAGCAACACTATCTCAGAACCTAACCATTAACAAAACACCAAACTATAAAACCTAGCCATTACAATAAAACACATCAAACGATCGCCACATAACTAGAACACGTTGATTACTTTCAGAGAGAACCAAAAAAAAAAGCAGAGAAACCCTGACCACAACCAAAAGGAGGAGGAGATAAACAATTAAAAACTTACCAGAAACTTTGAGCAGTCGAAGACTTTGTGCTTGAGAATTGTAAAAAATCGAGGGTCTCGTTAAATGTGATCCAGAAAAATCTTGTTATGTGAACGGATCCAACACCATAAAATGAATGAAGCTCAAATCTGAAATTAAAAAAAGGGTCGTTGTTTCCAATTCTTTGCAGACATTAAGAATGCATCACAGATCAATATATTGAATAGATCAGATAACTGTTGGTTATCAACCAAAAGAGAAATGAAAAGAAAAAAAAGGGAAATAAATCTGCAAAGCAAAATAGCACACAGGTTCTGAGTCTTTATTACCAATGGATTAACACGAGAGTTTCACTTTCCAAAAGTAAAATAGCTCAAAAATCCCCGTATGAATAAGAGGAACAGTAAACAGAGAAGACTTCGACAGAGAACATACTCTCGAGCTTCTATTTCCAGGGTAGACATTAAACTGCTTCTGCGTAGACGATACAAACAAACCTTTAATATGGTTCAAAGAAATCTTAATCTCAACTTCTCCATGAATGAGAACCCTACTGATGCGTGTCCTTCTCCTTCAGAGAGAACCCTATCGATACACCCTTGCTTTTTGAGGTATCTACATAGGGTGTGATACCTGTGTAGATACCTGAAGAAATAAGTCGATAGAAGTTCTTACTCCGTAAATAAACGCGTTAGGGTTAAGGTTTGCGTTGATGGCGATGAAGGCTCCGCTTTGTTCCTTCAGATTTCCTGTATCTTCTCTCTCTTTATTTTCCGGTCATTGGGGAAAACGGCAATGGACGACTATCGCTCGGCAGTGCTTGGAGAAAACAGCAATGGAGTAGGATGAGGGAAAACGGCAATGGAGTAGGATGACTATCGCGCGGTAGCACTTGGGGGAAACGGCAATGGAGCAGGACAATCGCGCGCCAAGGGGAAGAAGGAGGCGTTGGAATTTGGGTCAAAAAGAAGACAACGGAAAAACAATTCATTCGCGCGACTTTATTGGGTTTTTGCCGGCGGCTTTTAAAAAACCGCAGGCTAAACCACCATTTGCCTGCGTTTTTCTCAAACTACCGGCAAAAATTCGCCCTTGTTGCCCCCTTTTTTTGTAGTGGACGGTGAATATCGGAAAAACACAGATCGAGAACATCGATCGTCAAAGAAGTTGCTGCTAATGAACCTTGAATCGAGATGAAATTGGGATAAATATGGGTTTTGTACCTTGGAAGCAGAGGATTCTGTTTATCGCTGGAGGGTTCGAGCGAGAAGACAATGCACGGCAATGGAAGAGGGCGCGCGGCGGCAGTGGTGACCAGAACAGGAGGAGGTAGCGCACGGCGGCGGTCAAGGACGATCGGTGCACGACGGCAGTGGTGAGCAGTGGAGGACGATCGGTGCGCGGCGGCAGTGGTGAGCAGTGGAGGACGATCGAGGGGGCCAAAAATCCTCAGAGCACGAAACCCAGCTGGAAAGCCGCCAGAAGGAAAGTGTGAAAAGACGAAGAGAAGCCGAAAGAAAAGGAGAGGTCGTGAGTTTTGCCGGCGGCTTTTAAAAAGCCGCCAGCAAAAGTAACATTTGCCGGCAGTTTTACGACCGCCCTCGTTGACTCCCTTTTTTGTAATGAAAAAACATAATCTATCTTCATAGAAAACATAATCTATCAATTGGTTTAAGATGTGGGATTCATGTTACTAATTACGACTAGTTGAGAATAAAGGAATTACAAAACTAAGGCTTCATAATGAAATAGTAGTTAATATTCAATTTAAAATTACATAACTTTAAAAATAACTAAAAGTATAATTACAACAACAGCTACTCGTAAAAATATTTTTAACTCATTGATTTGCTGGTGGTGACGTAAAACTTGTGCTTGCACAGACTGAAGCTTGTGCATTTGCTCATCATTCCCGATCAATCGCGAACTAATTTCTTGAATTAATGCTGCAGTTATGTTATTGTCATTTGAACCACTCTCAGTTGTGGATGCAATAGGACGACAACAATGAAAAAAGTCTCATGGTGGTAATGAAGCTGAATGCTGCAATTCAACAATTAATTGGCATGTAATTATATATATAAATAAATTATTAAAATTTCATTCAACATAAAAAGTGCAATACTGACCACGGCCTTCCTTGCACATGTATAAAATAACCTATTTGGATTATTAGATGTCTCAGAAACTCTTATAATACACTTTCGTCCACATCGGCAATTTATTTTGGTATATTTTAGCTCACTATCCTTATTGACACTTGATGAAGACATACCTAAAGTAAAAAAAAAAAAAATTTTAAATAAGCATGAAAGGAATTAATAAACAACGACAGAAATAATCACCGACATGCTTATAGACAAACAAGCACATATTTTACACAATATTAAACTGTGAATACACTTTTTGCTTTAGTAATTCAAGCTCTGAACCACAAACCACCTGGATATATTCCTCAATTCTATCACTCACTCAAAACCACAGACCACCTAGATAGATTCCTCAATTCTATCACTCTCTCGAAACCAACAAACCACCTGGATAGATTCCTCAATTCTATCACTCACTCGAATGCACACAGAAACTATAAATTTTCAATGGGAGGTTCAATTAGAAAATTGTTATGGTACACAGATTGGTACTTAATATTATTTTGCATAAGTAATATTATATAATATATATAATATAAGTTCAAACATAAATTATATATATGAACGTGTAATTTTAAAATTCTCTTATTTTAACTATAAATAGAAGTTATTTTGAGCGTACCAAAGGATAAGCAGCCTCAAAATATAATAAATAAATTTAATTTCAAACATTCTGTCCAAATGAACTTGAACTAAAAAGTACATATTAGTTATTTTAAAGGAAGCAATATATAAGTCGGCCCAAAATAACTCATGGTGCCTTTTAGGATGAAAAAATTTGAATATCTTCAAATTAACATATGGGTACCCTATGATACCCCTATAAGAGCTCCAAATTAACTCATGGGTATCCTTTGGTACCTTAGGATACCTTCAAAATTATTCATTGATACACTGTAAATATAGAGAGGGTACAATGTGGTACACTTAAACTATCTCATAGGTACCCCATTAATATCTTGTGATACCTCCAAAATTATTCACGGATACCTTGTTATTGGCTAACTTCTTAGTACCTTATGAATATGTGAGGATAAGATGTAGTACCCTCAAAATAACTTTTAGGTAACATGTATATTTTAGGGTTACCTTGTGAAACATTAAAACTAAATTTCTATGTCTTATTTGAGTGTTGATTTTTTTTTAAGCAACAAAATATTTCAAAAAGTATGAGGAATAATTTGTACAATTCCTTATTTCAACAGAACAACATTTAGGACTTTAAAAAAAAAATATGGACGGGGAAAGGAGAACAAAAAAAGACAAAAGACAAAGATGGGAGATATAGAGGAAAAATGGGAGAAGAAGACAATCTTCCAAAAAATAGGTATCATACTAATGGTGGATCTTTTCTCTTCAGTAAACAAAAGACAGAGAATAAAAATGGTAAGACAGAGAGAAGAAATAGTTGGAGGAGTTTTTTCAACGAGAAATTGTTTTCCTTGTTAGAAGGAAGTTGTAAAGTACAAAGATTTATTTATCCCTAGAACATGGAGTTGTGAGAGCCCTTAGATTGTGCTGCACGAGGAACACAGAGATCCCTCTGCAGAGAGAACCGAAGGCCTGTTTTGCTTTGAAATGTATTAAATAGTGAATGCCTAATATTCTTTGGTAATGCAGTAGGGGTTTGGTGATACAGGACTGAAGTTTCAAAAATCTGGCCTTCTCTTTTCCCATTCCCACGACTTGCTTTCATTGAAAAATGGTAGTGAGGTATTACACTACTTCAGGTGTAGCCCTATTTCGTACTTTCATTATCTTCTTAACATAGTTTCAACTCCTTACAATGAATCAAACGTAAAGATCAAAATCCAAATCAATGGCCTCAACCATTATCTATAGACAAGAAAATGAAAAGCAAGAAAGAACAAAGAATTTTGAACATTAGTTCATATTAGATGTCAACAGACCAGCATAAGAAAACAAAATCCAATAGACAGTTTTTTTTCCCTGCTTTATGCCAGTTGGATTAATTAGAAAATGCAAATGAGAGAAAAGAAATAAACTCAATAAAAAATCCATAAATCAAACGAAAATACTAAAGAACCTACTTAAAGATTGATTTCTTCCAAATGGGTACAACAGCAAAAATAAATAAATAAAAACTCCAAAAAGAAAGATCTTATTTTACTAATACATAAACTAATTAACGATAATAACAAAATAGCGATAACAATAATAATAATAATAAGGAAACCAATATAATATCATTGCAAAAAACAAAAAAAAAAATGGTGGAATGAAGATCAAAGAGAATACCTTTAAGAGAGGGAAGATCATCATAGCTTGGTATAAATTCCTACAAACCAAAGCGCTGATTAGAAGAGGGAGGACTAAAAACCTGACTCAAGCCCTAACAACGCATTGTTAGATGAAATTCATACCATCATCACGTTTTGAAGGTTTTTTCTTCTTCCTTTTCTTTAAGTCCTTGCAATATCCAATGGCTGTGCCCTGGTTTCTCAGAGGAACCCCTCCAGTATTTTTGCCCTGATCTAGCGAAGCGCCCATATATATCCTTGCAATAATGAGAGAGTCTTCTATAGTTCTATATTCTCAAACAAGAGCAGGAAGGAGAGGCCAAAAGGCGAAGCCAGCCCATATCAGTCGATATTTGTGAAGCTTTCTTTGGCACCCATCAAAGCATCAGTACAGAAAAACAGAAAAGGATTTGGTAAGAATGCCAAGAGCCATAAGACGATATTAAGATGACTGTAATAGTACTATTTAACTCGTGATGAGATACCCAAGGCAGTGTAATGTCCTGTCAATTTCTTGCAGCATTTTGACGGACTTTATCGGGAAGATCAGTCGCCAGCCAGAACAAAGCATTTTTTTTTTCCCGGGTAGAAAGCCAGACCAAAGCATGACGTGTTAGTTTTCAAGGGCTTTACTTAAAAAAAAAGTTTTCAAGGTTAAAATCACCTGCATTTCTCTTTCTGATTTGGTTTAGACAGCATCTTACAAGCAATGTTTTTGCAAGTGGCCTTAAATAAAACATTTAAAAAAAGTAAATAATACTAAGCATTAGATGCTCCGTATGGAGAGGAAGAAAGAAGTATAAAATTTATGTTATATTGTATTGAGGTTTAATAAAATTACAATAACCTCCAATTATATTTTTGAAATAATCTAAACCTCTTATGTTTCTATGAATATTGCATTTTGTATGGAATGTAAATTTGCTATGTTAAGAAGAAGAAAGAAGAGATATAAAAATTATGTTATATTGTATTGAAGTTTAATAAAATTACAATAACCTCCAATTTACATTTTTGAACTAATCTAAACCTCTTATGTTTCTATGAATATTACATTTGCCTCTCGTATGGAATGTAAATTTGCTATTGTTAAGAATAGTAAATTTTAGTAATTAATGTCAACAAAAATATAAATATCTAACTTTGCTTGTTTACAAGTTTTTTTCTTCCATTTCATATGTGTTTGTTTCTTCAAATCACTACAAAAAAAGGAGGTTTAGGAGGCGGCTTTTTACTAGCTGTAGTTGATTTCTGTCTCTAAAAGCACCTTTATAGACAAAAAAGGCTATTATATACGCCTCTAAAAGTTCACTCAAAAAGAAACTTTTTGCGCAAAAAAATAATGCGCAATGTTTTTGCACGTGGTACGATATATAGTGGCAGTAATTTCCGCAGTTAAATACTTTTAACAGCAGTAGAGATTTACCACCAGTAAGTACTAGATTTCACCGGTGGAAACTACCGCCGGTGAACTTATTTTATTTGACCAGTGGTACGTGTTACCGTTGTTAAAAGTTCATAGGAATTACCGTCAGTGATTACTAGCGGGGATGTGTTACCGTCAATGAAAATATTGTTGAGTTGTGTGGAGCCTGGTCACACTGGACACTCAACCACAGCCGTCACGAGTTGAGTTTTGTGGAGCATTATTCTATTTGAAATTATTTTGGGCATTTTCATTGTATTAGGGTTATATTTCCCTTTGTAATGTTTTATCCTTGTAAGCTTCTACTATTCAGAAAAGATAGTGAAATAGAACCAGCAGTCGTGGACGTAACCCTATTCTGGTGTGAACCATGTAAAATCTCTGTGTCTTCTTCTTGTTTGATTTTTTCTGTTGTTTTCTTTGTTTCTCACGATCTCTAGGAATCTAGTCAGATTCCTAACAAATATTACCCTTAACCTTCCGCAGTAACATTCCTCTATGCATTTTACCCTTTACCCTGTTGCGTTTTACCCTAACTTGAGATTTTACGCGCCTTTCCTTGCCTCGCCGTTTAGTCACCGTCGACATTTCCTCGCCGTTGACATCGCCTTACCCTAGCCACCATTGCATTTTACCCTTTACCCTAAGTTCACCCTGCAGTGAGTACACGCCTCGCCGTCGACATTGCCGTTTCGTTGCCATCGTCGTCGATGTTTCCTTGCCATCGACATCACCACTGACAAGGTACTTTCTATCTCTGTATCTCTCGTTTAGAGTTGTGTTTTACCCTTTACCGTAACTTCACCCAGCCTGCAGTGAGCCAGTGAGTATGCACTTTGCCTCACCTCGCTGTCAACATTGCCATTTCGTTGCCGTCGCCATCAACATCACCAACGACGAGGTACTTTCTATCTCGCTCTCTCTCTCGTTTCATCTAATTCAATCAATCAAAGACAAATATCTACATCCATTACAGCCGTCTCCCTTCTCTGCCTTTCGTTGCCATTGCAAATCCAAAATATCTTCCATTTCGATCAAACGCAAAACAAACTTTGGCAGAAGTTAATTTTGAGTAGTTCATTTGGACTAGTTCATATGTCACAGATAAATGATTTCGGTTGCTCTCTGGTTTTTATTTTTCTAACTTCCAAAACTCCTATGTTGCTGCAGAGACTACTAGCGATGCCTCTACACCAAAAGCTAAGATAAGAAATTGGGTTGTCATCTCACGCCATTGCGACTTTGAGGTCATTACCTGACTACAACCAAGTACCTACAGATCCCCTTTTGCCTCTTATTCTCCTTAATTTTTTGCAGATTTCGATATGCAAATGATTTATTTGATACAGAACTAGACAACAACTTCTTGTTTTTTATTTGTAATTATATCATCATAGTATTGAACACCACTAGGCTATTAAAAGTTTACAACCATTGATGGATGAGGATGAAAGAAAGATTGTTGTTCTAGTTGAAAATCAGGACTGAAATTGAGATCCATAGAACTGATGATTCATTTTCTGGTTTTAATGCTCCCAATTAAAATATCTTAGTAGCTTAAACAATAGTGACCTAGTTTCAAGATGTTCTTGTGGGGTGTGAGGTGACCAATCTCCAAGTCAATGAGCTAGAAAAGATGGGCTAGTAAGGGAAAAACATTTCTGCTATACAGGGCTGAAGCAGAGTACGACTGTCAGACAGGGCATGGAGCTTGGGTGTCGGGCCTGAAGCAAAGTACGACTTCTGACAGGGCTGGATGACAGGGCTGGGCTGCGTTACCCCTCCAGATGCAACACAACTTCTTCCGATACTACTCGAGGCTGATGTGGGCGTCATTGTTTTTACTTTTTACTATGTGGAAGTCGGTTTGTAAAGATAATTCAGTTACATGGTTTTTACTTTTTACTAAGTGGCAAATTCAAGTGAATTATAGAGAACCGTATTTTTAGGACCTGATGTGTAGTTTAAGTTGTTGTTGAAGTTTGTAGAACCTATGTAGGAGGATTTGAGCTGCTATTCTTGAGCTCAACTAGGATTCATTGAGATTTGGAGTTAGGATTGCTTAGAGGTAACTAGTAATCCACTTTTGAAAATTTCGTTTACATGTTTTATTTTCATGACTTGCTGTACAAATGGTGTATATTTGTTAAGATTTTTGTTAATGTGTGATGTATTTGAGCTTAAGGGTGATTTTTATTTTGTTAAAATTCTATTCTTTGCTTTAAATGTTTTCGACTCAGAGATGCAATGTTTTGATCATATCTCTCTTGCACCAAGTTTCACAATATTTCAATGCCATTTGATAGGATAATTGTGTATGTGTATTAGGGTTGTCACGGATGTTCGATAACAAATTTAGAGTTGCACTGTTTTAAGTGGATCATAAAGAGTATATTTTTATTTTTGTTATTTCTTTCATGTATTTTTTTTGGTCATTTCTTCTTTTCTTACAATAGTTCATCTCAGTGATATGGAAATATTTTACAACTCATGGTTCAAGACCCTGTCCCATTCTTCCAAAAACCCACAAGGGATGTGTTCTTATGTGTGTGGTCCTCCTCAAAATTTCAACTGCCATGGCATGTCTTTCTTTTATTTATATAACACTACTTGCATGATCCCTTCTCCTAGGGTAGGGACTCTGTATTGCAATATGCTTTCCTCTTTTTCCATAACTGTATAGAACTTGAAACTTGTATGTGTGTACGTATACACATAATAGAGAGAGATCGAGAGATATCCTGTGTAACATCCCGAACCAGAATTTATTCTTAATAAAATAAATCCAAGCCCAAAACATGAACCTTGTGAGCCCAAAAAAAACAACTAATCTAGACTGTAAACAAAGGTTTCATCTCTTCTTTTCAAGTTTGTTAAAGCATGCTTACATTATTATCTATGAGTTTTAACCTGATTCTGAGGTTATTTTCAAAAAGAATTCATGTGAAGAAAAAGCAAAGATAGCCATTGTTTTATGCTTGCACAGACAATCCCATGTTGAAACGTGTTATCCAATAGTTTATTTCAGTTTATGGGTGTTGTAGTATGATAGGTTGGTGGTTTATTAAAAGTAATGAAGGGCTAGAAATGCCAAGTGTTAAGGGATGCAGAGCAAATGTTTGCTCTATTAATTTTCTGAAATTTTCTGATAAACCAAACCAAAGCTGCCATTGCTAGCTTCTCCTTCATGTTTTGCTTTTTTCCCTTAATGTCTGCAAGTGAGAAATGGCAGAATGAAGAAATGAAGAGAATGCTTAGAGTTAGAACCAAAGAGCCGAAAGGAGATAATGATTCAATAAATTCCTATGCACAAACGAACCGTGCACAGCCGAATCCATCTATCGGCTTTAGCTCTTTAGATTTTATTTTTTCTAACAAATTAATGAAAGGCATGTGGTTTTTGGATCTGAAAAGAAGAGCTGTGAGGGAAGGAGTAATGCACATAAAAATAAAAATATAATAATAAATTGTTGAGTTCAGTAATGGCCGAACATCATTGTTTTTGGCCATTACCGAACTCAAAATTGCTTGGATTTTTCTTAATTCCATTTAATTAAATAAAAAAAAGCATGAGAAAATAAAATTAAACAAAATATATATAAAAAAAGGGTGTCATGATTGCATAATATGTTAGTGTTCTATTTGTTATCTTATGAAGGTTTGTGTTAACATTACATGTACAGTTTCTTTATGTCTTCATTCATCATGTACTATAGTAATTCCCATTTACGTTCTTGTACACATGTGATCATAAATAAATAAATAAAATATAAAAAATATAAAAGATAAAAGATAAAAAAATATAATAATAATAATAATAAATCAACAATATGATCCAATTAGTTTAAGGGAACCCCCTTTGGTGGGACAACCCAAGGTGTTTAAGGACTTCCCTGGGTTGCAATCAGGTAACTTATCCAGAATCACTGGTGCAGACCAAAAAAATCAATGGGTGTCTACCTACACCATTTTAGGTAGTGGTGACTCCATACACACATTATATAACACTTTTTCGCGTGTCTAAGGTGCGCACAACTTGGCGACTCCACTGGGGATCGAACCCAAAATCTCTAGTTTGATTGAACCCCGAATCACTGGGGATTGACTCAACCTGGTATGATTAGTTGGATTCTTTGTTCTGATCTGGCCTGCTTTTATTTGCTTGAAGAATGATCCGGGCTCAAGATACTTCCTGCGGACTCAATGGGTCGAGGCCCACAGCTTTCAGGACTCAATGCATGCATCTGGGGTGTTTCACCTGATCAAAGTTTAGGTAAGCTTCCTAATTCAGGGCTGAGGTAGCCCAAAGTCTAGGGTCCACCTCAATTTGATGCAAAAGGAGGCGGGGGTTGCTGCCCCTGATGGACTCTTGGGTTTTAAATTGATTTTAAATCCTCTTCATTCATCATTCACATTCACATTCACATTCACATAGTAGGGTGTATCAGAACGTTAAGTGGGAAAAGGATACCCAACCCGAGACAAATGCCTACAAGGGTCTGAGCTAAGTACTAGACCCTCACATACCACGGCAAGAAACCAGTGGCGCTATAGGAATCCAAAAACCTGGGGGGATGTTTTACCTCACTTTCCCTGGCAAGCCACGTGCGCGTGAGGCTAATACCATTCCAAAATTTGTTTATACGATAAAGAAGGGTGGCTGCTAGAGAGATCTAGGTTTTGGTAAAGAAGAAATGCCACATCCAAGCCATGTATCATTCAATCGGATCACCCACACGGGCTCCCTCGCGCGTGTCACCCTACATAGTTTATATCAAAGCATGTAAACAAACCACACTGTGCGTAAGTGCACATGTGTGCAAGTGAAGGAATTTTCACTGTCCCATATAGTAAAGTGAAGAATTGGTACACAAATCAATGTTTTGAGAAAGTTCCCAAGAAACTGGAGGGGTCACAAAGGTCCCATTTAAGACCCAGTTTCCTTAGGTTATTTAAGTCCTATTTAATAGAACTTTCCCAAAATACGTTTTTGCGTATATTTTACATTTACTAAAGTAAGGCGGCAAATCTCCCTAGACCAATTTGTGCGAGTGTGTGCATATTTACAAAGAGAGAGTGTGTGCATGTGCAAGTGTGTGCACATGCGCAAAGAGTGAGCCCATTATAATCCAACTAATCAAATTGGGTTGGGTCAATCCCCAGTGATTCCGATTTCGATCAAACCAGAGATTCTGGGTTCGATCCCTAGTGGACTCGCCAAGTTGTGTGCACCTCGAGCGCGCGGAAAAGTGTTATATAATATGTGTATGGAGTCGCTACTACCTAAAATGGTGCAGGTAGACACCCATTGATTTTTTTGGTCTGCACCAATGATTCCGGATAAGTGACCCGATTGCAGCCTAGGGAAGTCCTTGAACACCTTGGGTTGTCCCAACGAAGTGGGTTCCCTTAAACTAGTTGGATCATATTTGGGGCTAATTTATTATTATTATTAGTTTTTATCTTTTATCTTTTATATTTTTTATATATTTTTTATTTATTTATGATTACATGTGTACAAGAACGTAAATGGGAATTACTATGGTTCATGATGAATGAAAACATAAAGAAACTGTACATGTAACGTTAACACAAAACTTCATAAGATAACAAATAGAACACTAACATATTATGCAATCATGACACCCTTTTTATATATATATATATATTGTTTTATTTTATTTTCTCATGTTTTTTTTATTTAATTAAATGGAATTAAAAAAAATCCAAGCAATTTTGAGTTCGGTAATGGCCAAACACAGTGATGTTCGGCCATTGCCGAACTCAACAGTTTATTATTATATTTTTATTTTTATTTTTATGTGCATTACTCCTTCCCTCACAGCTCTTCTTTTCAGATCCAAAAATAACATGCCTTTCATTAATTTGTTAGAAAAAATAAAATCTAAAGAGCTAAAGCCGATAGATGGATTCGGCTGTGCACGGTTCGTTTGTGCACAACCGAATTTATTGAATCATTATCTCCTTTCGGATCTTTGGTTCTAACTCTAATCATTCTCTTCTTTTCTTCATTCTGCCATTTCTCACTTGTAGACATTAAGGGAACAAAGCAAAACATGAAGGAGAATCTAGCAATGAAAGCTTTGGTTTGGTTTATCAGAAAATTTCAGAAAAATAGAGCAAACATTTGCTCTGCATCCCTTAACACTTGGCATTTTTAGCCCTTCATTAGTTTTAATAAACCACCAACCTATCATACTACAACACCCATGAACTGAAATAAACTTGAGGATAACACGTTTTAACATGGGATTTTGTTTGTGCAAGGATAAAACAATGGCTATCTTTGCTTTTTCTTCACATGAATTCTTTTTGAAAATAACCTCAGAATCAGGTTAAAACTCATAGATAATCATGTAAGCATGTTGTAACAAACTTGAAAAGAAGAGATGAAACCTTTGTTTACAGTATTTAAACCTAGGAAATACCTGTTTTCTCTACCGTTGAACCAAATGCAAAACAAGGGTGCTAGACAGCAGTCTCCTTCTTCTAAGGTGCTCAAAATTTGCTAGTGGACGTCCTCCCCTTTTGCTAAGAGACTCCCTACTTGCTGCTCCCCTCTCTCTTGGACGTCCTCTCTTTTTTTCCGCTTTTTTCTCCTTCTTTTCTTTTTTTAGAAAGCTCCCTTTGCAAATGGACGTTGTCCCCTTTTGCTAAGAGATTCCCCTACTTGCTACCCTCTTTCTTCTAAGACTCCTATCCATTTTATAAGAGACTTTCACCCCTTCAACTTCTTCTTTTAACTCCTAGACCCCTCATCTTCTTAACCTTTCCTCTTCCTCTCTTAGTGACTCTTCCTTGCTCAACTTCTTAACTCCTAGACCCCTCATATTCTTAATCTCTCCTCTTCCTCTCTTAGTGACTCTCACCTATTTTGCATTGAATTTTTAATCATGTGGCATGTTGTATGGAATTTTAACCATGTAGTATATTGCCAAGAGAGTCCCAACAGCATTCCAATTTCCAAGAGGCTATGAGTTGGACCATACATCCAACTCATCTTGCTTCTTGGCATTTTTTTATTATTTTTTATAAATCTTATTTTTATTATTAATTTTTTTTAAAATAAATAAATTGGCCAACAACCATATTGGAAAACTCAATTTCTTTTAATAGGAGGGTCCCAATGTTTTAATGCCACATTAGCCACATGGTGGCCACCATGGTACACACGTGACTACCATGTGGCACCCAGTTTCCATTTTATCAAAAAAAAAAATCCCCAAACTGTCCTTCATTGTTTTTTATCCATAACTTAACTGTTTAAGATCCGATTTGAGCACGATTTGGTGCATCGGAATCAACTCAGAATTCTCTTTATTATAAGTTTGTTATTTCAAAAGATGTGTCATCTATAAAAACCTCGATTTACGTGCCAACATATGTGCCGATTCAAGATATGCATCTTGGGCAATTCTATGGTGCAAAAATGGGGTGCTGACACAGACTATATGATTAAATACATCAGAGTACGCAAAATCTAAAACCATTTTTTAATACCTCGACAAAAAGGTAGAATCATGACATCCAATAACTAGATAAAATTCTCAATAATAGTCTGGAAACAAGGTCAACTGTCTATTAATTCTACTAACAATGAAATAAAATCCATAAATCAATAAGTCAATAAAATAAAGCATCTTCTAAACATAAAGACACCCTACATCAAACAATAATGGTCGTCTGAGTCGTCTTCAACAAAATCCTCTACCCCTTCTGGAACGTTCTCACCTTGGAAAATTTGAAAACAAAACATTTGCAAAACATTTTATGAGATCAAAATCCCAATAAGCAGTAACATGCATGTAATAAAACGCAGTCCATATAATTTATCAAAAACCTTTCATGAGGTTACAAAGATAAAAATAACTTTCGATGTAAAACCAATAACCATTTTCATATCAAACATAGTCAAACAATTCACAGTGTGACATCACAGGACTCATGAAATTAGACTTCTTTGAGAGGTCAACTACCCGTTCCAATTTGCCACCTTACGATTTATGTGCGAAGCCAGCGTACTCTGGGTTTCGAACATCGTCTTATTGCGGAGCACCCAAACCAGATACAGGAGTGGGTTGGCAAGTACAACCCAATCAGATTGCAATAATAAGCATAAAGAAAGACCTCATTGAGATACACGGTGGTACAGATTGTTGCAGCTCAACCAGATATAGGAAGGCCTTACCAAGATACATGGTAGTACGCATACATGGACCACGGGATTAACCTAACGAAGACCGACCCATTTCATTACCTAGCTGACGCATGGATCCATACATAGCTATGCCCGCTAGACACTAATCTAAAACCAAATATCAATCCAATTCTCGCCAACTCTGGGCATTTACCACTCCAAGATACATGGAGAAAACTTGAATAATTTCTATGAGGTACAATTAGATTCCTCACAAATAATTCCTCACAAATAATCCATAAAATTTTCATTTAAAGCAATAACCGAACCATCCACCACGTACAAAGAAAATATGAATTTAAAATGATACATTATTGTAATACGACATTAACATGGTTTCCAAAATTAATTATACAAATTTATTTACTTATTATTATAATTTACAAATATGCCATTAATACTAATGATATCGATATAAAAGCTGTTTTCTTAATATCCACACGCTAATTAGTATAACCATTTCATAGTAAGGTAATACAAAGTAATTAGTATTAAGTTATAATTTCTAAGGTATTTGTAAAATAATCAATATGAGCACATAACGTGTTTGGAAAGGTGTTTTCTTTTCAATATTGCACTTTTAGCATCAAAAGTTTATAAGAATAGCAAAAGGGAATTTAAATAGGGTAAAAGTGTAAATAATAATCTTCTTTTTTACTTTAACTCTTTAAAATTTCTAAATAACCTAAAACAATTTTACATTTACAAACTAAGACCCCTGCATAATGCGACCGCTCTCTTTCTCTCTCTTCCGTAGAAAAGCAAACCAACCCCATCTCATAACCTCCTCTCTCTCATGCAATCTCTCATCTCTTTATCTTATTCATTCACATACACACACTCTCTCTCTCTTCTATTTTATATTTATTCCTCTCTTGTCTCTCTTTATTCCTCAGGCTCCTTACTTTGTTTTTTTTTCAGAACTGTGTCACACAATCATCAGTCCTCTTTCATCTGTAATATGCTCTTGATTACTCTCTAATTCATACGAACAAACCCATTTATCTCTTCTTCCATAAATTTCACATTCTCAACTGTCATCTTCCTTGTTGATTCTCTCTCTCTCTCTCTCTTCCGAAAGTAATAGATCCACAAGGATCTCTTTCTCTATCAATCCTCTCTTTAATATAACAGAACTCTATATTTTCTCAATGGTTACAGTTTATTATCTATTAGGAAAAACTTATGTCTGTATCCAAGAAACAAAATCAGAAAGTTTAAGTATCAATAGGTAATGAGTTTCATACACAATTGATCATATGCAATCATATCTATAACAGATACAAGTATACGTTTTGCTATTGGGTGATCTAATTATCATTGTATTGTACATTGTACAGCAACTCTAGATTCATAAACTAATCTCAGATTTTCTAAAAACTATTGTAAAATCACCAACGACATCAAAGAATCTATTGACATTAATTTTTAACGATTAACCTGAAATCATGCAGATTTCTAGATCGTGAAGGGTTAGTATTTACTTGCAATGCAACAGTAATCCCAAGGAAGCTCTTGAATGAGGCTCTCTCTTTTCGGTGGTTTCCTCCAGCCGCAACTTGCACAAACCAATTCCAAAACAACTTTCTCTCTTACGCATGCTTTACCCAATTAAACCCTATTTTAAAAGAAAATGATTCCATGCTTCACAACCCCACACAACACATTCAAACAAGCCAATAAAATTCTAGATAAAATTTTTGCATATTACTTACCTCTCTAAAACATCATCCCACCGTTGGATTTTAGAAAGATTCTAGAACTTGGCATTCCATCTCATCACCTAAATAAAATAATACAAATTAATTAATAAATTTCCTAAAATCCTCAAAATAAATTATTTATATTATTTAATAAAATCACAGATGTTACATCCTACCCCCCCCCCCCCCCTACAAAATAAATTTCATCCTCGAAATTTTACCTTGTAACTTGGGAAACAATTCTGGGTACTTGTCTTTCATTTCCTTCTCATTCTCCCAAGTTGCTTCTTCCGATGAGTGGTACTGCCATAGCACATTCACCAAGGGTATGGTCTTTGTAAGTACCTCATTTTTTCACCTCTTAGAAGTACCGGAAATGATAACCCTAAAAGACAGGTCAAACCCTAGGGAGCAGAAATTGACTCTTTGGTCAAGCTTGAATTGACTGTCATACTTCATCCCAATGGATGGGAAATTCTAACACGGTTCCAATGCAATTGAGTTTGCTAGAACTGGAGTCCAGACGAAGAAGTTATGAGCCGGTCAAACCCTAGGGAGTAGAAATTGACTTTCTGCCCAAACCCGGATTAACTGCCATCCCTATCCCGAAAGGTGGGAAATCCCAACACTGTTCTGACGCAATCAAGCGTATCAGAACCAAGGTCCGAATTAGGGAGATATGAGTAGATTAAAATTTTGGGAGCGGTTTAGACTTTCTGCTTAAAACTTGAATTTACTGCAATATTCCGTCTCAGTGAGTAGGAAATCCATGACGCGGTTCCAGCGCAACTAAGTTTGCCACAATCGAGGTCCGGATGAAGAGATTATGAGCAGATCAAGCCCTAGGACAAAAATGCAGATAAGCTGCCTACGTGGCTGTCACCCACCCCATCTCTATTTCTTAACCACTAAGTAAACAAAAATAATAATGTCTACTTACCCATTTGCCCACTTCTCTACTTGCCAATTTGTCTATCCACTTGCCCATTTGTCTACCCACTTGCCCACTTGTTTAAGTTGTTTGCTATAAATAAGAGAGTTGGGGGAGGTTCAGAGGGTGGTGAGAGTATGGGTAGAGTGTGATATTTATAAGAAGGGGTGACCTTGCTTTGTATTTGGCTTGTTTTTGTTCTAGTGGATCTCCAACTCTTCCCAAACCCTTCTCCCTCAGGAACCCTCTTCTCTAACCCTCTTCTAGAACCCTTCTCCCCATAGCAAACCAAGCTCTCCAACTCTCAAATCCTTTAGAACCCCTCTCCAACACCCCCCAAATCCCTTCCTACTCTCTTCTTCAACTTGAAACCAAGAAGGAAGCAAAGAAATGCTGGAGAACTCAAAGAGAAGGCTCCTACTTGCTGTCTAGGCTTCAAGGAACTCTCAATCACCTCCAAAGAGACTATTCTCTCCAAGGTAAGCTTCCTAAGTTTCTTGTAAATGACATACATGAGAATGAGTTGAATGTGAGCATGCCTTAATAATGTTGATTCTCTTTTAAGGTGGTTCATCCTTCCATCTTCTTTTTTTCTTCTTTTACTTTATTTCCTTCATAAAGAAGAACTCTCATGATAAGGAGAGGTGAATGAGCCGAAGGGGAAGAGATGAGAGGTTATTTGATGACAAAGTCACACCTAAGTTCATGTATTTATATGTTTACATGCTTTATCAAATGCAAGGAGAGCATGTTCTCCTCTCTCTCTTTCAAATCCTATGTATCCCATTTTAATCCCCCATGTCCTTTCTTCTACTTGTTTTCTTAGGTGTTGTTTAGCACTTTTGCTTGCTTCTTCTCAATATGAGAAGATGGTGATATGCATGCATGCTTGAATGGGTTAATCATACTTTCTTTTAATATATTTGCATGGATTAGTTACACTTTATTGCATGGATTAGCCACACTTTATGTATGCTTGCATGAAATAGCAAACACCTTTGCATGATATTTTCTTTAGTAGGTATTTCTCCATTTTAACCCCCATGTCCCTAAGCCTTGGTTTCTTAGAAAGCATGTTACTTTTTTATATGAGTTTGATCTCCTTATAAGTCACATACACTTCTTACATGCATATGCACTCTTGTCCACTTTAGAACACTTTTAAAACCTGCTTTCTCTTTTCATATTACTTGCTTTACGTAGATTGCTCGTGTATTGATGTGTGATGTGGCCGAAAGACTATGGTTTGGGCATATCGGGCCCTATCTCTTCAAAAGAGAGCTCACTTACCAAACAAAGCCGTAGGCCTTCAAGCCTAAGCCTAAGAATTGGGCCCCAAGCCCATTCCTAGCCCATTTGGAATCCAATTAAAGTTAAGGTGATAAATCAAAGAGGAATCTTTGTGAGGCCCACCTAAGGGGCCCATGATTGCCAATTTGGACACTACCACAAGTATATGGGTTGTGACAAGTAGAATAGGGCAAACAAGGTATCGTATCCACAAGAAGGAGATTCAAATACCAAATAATCAAATTTCCTATATTATTTAGACAACTCCAAATTTAAGTGACAAATTACCTAAATGTTAAACAAAAATGAATTACTAAATTCAAAAGTGATAAATCAAATATGAATGAGTTCTAGGATTTGGGTTTCATCAATTGGATTCTTTCAATGAATTTACATATGATTGCTTGCATCCATTCCTTGTTAATTAAAATGACCGAATTCCCATGTGCACGTGCTATCCTCTTTCAAGGTATAACAACCATACAAATATTAATCCTACGTCTACTTTCGTGATCACAGGAGTTAAAATAAGTTCATTAAGATCAGAGGAAATCTTAAATGAGAGTCACAAGAGTGTGTGATTATTTCTAAACTACACTACCCAGGTTTGATGAATTCACCAACTAATGTTGAATTTCAACTTTTGCTCCATCATTCAACATCTTAGAAATTCAAGTAATGGCCAATTAATTGCAAGAATAAAATCCGAATCCATCAAATTAATTAACAAAGAATGTATCACAATTTCATATGCAAAGTCAAATCCGAAATCCAATGATTACATCAAAACCCTAGAATAAGAAAACTAGCCACTCATGTCTAACAAAATAATCCAACATCAAAGTTCTACAATCCAAATATTAAAACAATAAAAATAGAAGAATAAGAAAGTGATGAAGAGCTCTTTTGTAGAAGCCGATCCTTGCTGCAGAAATCGTCCTTCTTCTTCCTCCTCTTCCAATTCCTTGTGCTCCACTCTCTCCCTCTCCAAAGTCCAATCCCTCTAGCCAAAAACGTGCCTCCCCCCTTTTTACTTCTTTCCATAAGGCTAAATCCTCAAATCAAGGCACTTTCTACTTTTGAGATCAACTAAATTAGCAACTTTCTTCATGCAGTTTGTAACTGAATTTAGAGCATATAAACAAACTCAATTGCTTCATGAAAGTTTTAGGAAAACTTCTTAACTTTCCAAATCACATAAGCTTGCAATTTTTCGAGCTCTACAACTCCAGAAGCGGGTCAAATACCAAAACGGGTCTGGGTCGCAACCGTTTTCTTGACAGATTCGAACCTCTCTGTTCTTGCTAATTTTCGGCACTCAAGATGGCAGAATTGAGTCTTGGGCTCTTCATAAAAGTTGTAGGACTTTGTCTTATCTTTCCAACAAGATAAATAACATCAGAAACCGAGGTCTGTAGCTCTAGTTATAGCCCAAACACTGAGCAGTACTCTATGTTGATTGGGTCAACCCAGCTGAGTTTTTGCTCATGGCACTAGCTCGAATTTACCCTTTTTCCTCAGCCCAAATTTAGCTTAAATCATTAGTTAAAGACCTGTAAAATACCAAGAATTCCCAGAAATTAAATAAATGTAAAAGACACACAAAATTCTAATTTAATGTCCTAATAAACCTACAAAATACTCTAAAATCACAAAATATGACTAAGAAGATGTGTTAAATAATTTCCCACATCAGCCCACAACTCATCCAGGCCCACTAATGGCATAAATCTTAAATCTTAATCTCTTTTCAACCTTAACCTTAATAAAACCCATCAAATTATGCCAAATCCCTAAAGGACTTTTTTAGGCTTAGATCGAAGCCCATCAAAGGGACATGTGGGCTATGCTTAGCCCACTAAGGAATCCGCGGGTCTTCCAATGGGGCCGACCCAATCAGACAGAGATCACTTAATAAAGAAGATAAAATTGAGTAAAGGAAACCCATACCATTCCGATGATCCCCACCCAGACTTAAACATGAGTTTTGCATATCTGAATAGGATCGGGTGAGATAATAGAAAGTCGACTCAAAATCAGGAAGACCCGTGGGACCCGTCACCTGACGGGGTAGACCAGGGTGTCTACGGACTTCCCCAAACCTCAATCTAAAACTTATACAAAATCTCAAGCCGCAGACCATCTAATAGACAACCATCAGGAACCCAGGTGTCTGCCTGCACCCCATCAAGCAATGGCGACTTCGAAATCCCGAATTTCCCTTCTAAGAGAGGTACTGCACCCACGTGCACATCGAGTCAGATGTGCGGCCCCACGGTTATGATGCACACACAGTCTTGGTACGAAGAATTTGTTCCCGCCTATCTAGGATTTGCACAGGACGCTACTATCAGGAACGTAGCGTCGAAGCATCGACACATGGAATACGTCATGTACGCCTGCAAGTTGTGGAGGCAATGCCAGTCTATACGAAACAACAATGACCTTATCTAGAGTCTCAAATGGTCCAATAAAACGTGGAGACAGCTTCTCCTTTCTTCCAAATCTCATAATGCCTCAAGATGGGGGGACTTTCAGAAATATGTAATCACCAACTTCAAATTCCAAGTCATGTCTCCTGTTATCCGCATAACTCTTCTGTCTACTCTGTGCTGCTTTAAGATGTTGCTTTATAAGTTTCACCTTGTCAACACTGTCTTGTTCATATTGTGGGCCTAGTAACTGTCTCTCACCAATCTTTTCCCAACATAAAGGAGATCTGCAAACTTTTCCTTATAAGGCCTCATAAGGTGCCATCTGTATGCTTGCCTGATAACTATTATTGTAAGCAAGCTCAACAATTGACAAATATTTACTCCAACTTCCTCCAAAATCAAGCACACAACATCTCAACATATCTTCTAATGTTCGTATCGTCCTCTCTGACTGTCCATCAGTCTATAGGTGAAAGCTAGTGCTAAACTTCAGTTGTGTCCCCATAGCATCCAGTAACCTCTTCCAAAACCTCGAAGAAAACCCGGGATCACGATCAAATACTGTAACGCCCCAAATCCGGATCATTTTTTTTACTCGGATCAAGGCATTAATTTATGGTACATCACAATCAGCTTAAAAGATAAGCCTAAAAGAGTTAAGAGTTATCAAAGTGCTAGAAAGCTTAAATTATTCATTAGAATCTATATCTTATTATTACATTAATTAATCAAATAAAAGGCAACTACAATTTAACTAACTCCCAAAATTCTGTTAGATCATTTACTATCATTCTAAGAAAATAAAAACACCTACATCAATATGCTACTCTTGGCTTCTGAATATTCTAGACTTCAAGCCACTATCTGACTAAACCAAGGCGTTCTATCCAAGATCACCTGAAAACAAAATATTTAAAAGCAAGGATGAGATATAAAATCTCAGCAAATAGTAACATGCATGAAAGAAAACAGTTTATATATACATACATATCCTTTACAAACCTTTTATGAGTTGAAAACAATATCACAAGTATCGCTAAAACAAGAAGACAAAGCTGTATAAGTCAAATCTCCAATTTTCCCCAAATTAATACAAATAGTTTTTCTCAAAACATTTCATCATGTTAATCATGTCATTTTAATATTTATTTTAAAACCGTTCTTGTCAAAACATGGCTAAACTGATCAATCAATCTCTTTCTTTTTAAAAGAAATCAAATCATTTATAATTAGTAATTAAAGCTCACCTTCAGGTAGTAGCCTACCTCTACCACAGGATGTAAACACATTGTATCCACACCTCCTCCGCAGGAGAATGCACATCTCTAGACCACATGCACCCCTCGCAGGAGATAGCATAACTCAACCACAGAATGTGAACACATAGCACTTACATCTCCCCACAGGAGATAGCTTCCTTACCCCCAAGTGATAACTCACACACCCATCTTCTATGTAGGATGCAACCACGTAGTAATCACATCTCCCCTACATGAGATATCTCCCCTGTAGAATGCAATCCTATCGGATCTACATCTCCCCCATAGGAAGTATCACGTCTCTCCCGTAGTAGGTAACACACACATCTCTCTTGTGGATGCAATCACATCATGATTACATCTCCTCCACAGGAGGTAATACATCTCTCCCGCAGGAGATAACACACATCTCCCCCATGGGATGCAATCACATCATGATTACATCTCCCCCACAGGAGGTAACACATCTCTGCCACCAAGTAGGTAAAAGTCTCTGCCACCAAGTAGGTAAAAGTCTCTGCCACCAAGCAGGTAATATACATTTCTGCCACCAAGCAGGTAATCAATAAATCTGGCCACCAAGCCATTGTACAAATAATCCATATTGCCATCCATGACATCTAAATCATTCCAGGTACATGGAAGAGCATAAATCCACAATCCAAATTTCGTATATAATGTAGTTTGTTCATGTTCAATTAATAATCCAAAACCTTTTGCGAATACTTATTATATTTCAAAACATAGGTTCAACGTACTCAAATCTGTTATAAAATTATTTTGATCAAATCCAGGACTTAAATCACATTTAAGACAATGTTTTACAGGTGTAGAAATCAACCAAATCGATTTTAAACAAATTCTGGAACCAAAACTCTCTTTCAAGTTAAAATAAGACATTTCAGTAGAACGTACCCAAAACTTTGTATAATTTTTATAGGATTAATCGGCCATTGAAATGTAAAATCCTGAATTTTAATAACATTAAAATTTAGGATTTTATGCTTTTAAAACTTATTTAATAAATGGAGAACTTTAGAAACAGAGAAAAGGAAATTAATTAGAGTTAATTTCAAAATGTTAAATAGGATAAATTATTAAAATGGGAAAATTTGGTTATTGGACTTCCATGGATTTGGATTTTGGCAGTACGGTGTTGGAACAAGTGAGGGTAATCTCGGAAATTCCCAAGCCTAAATTATGAAGGTCTAAAATTAAGTTAAATAGGCATCAAATATTGGTTTAAATAAATCGATAATAGTGTGATTGAAATTTATTATAAATTGGAAGGTGCTAATGTAGGTTATTTATGGAGTGGCAGTTACCTGATCGCACACTAAAATGAGTTGAATAGGTAGGAATCTTGGTGGGCAAGCATTGCACCAAATCAAGTGTATATAAGGTAAGTAAATACCTAGCGTATTTTACTCGTAGGGTTTTCTTTTCGTTTGCGGATACCTTGAGTTGAAGGTTTGCGGCTGCGGCATTTATTAGGGTTCTTCGAGAGAAAGGAGTCGGGGAAGGTTCTGTGGGAGAGTAGAGATGGGGAAGACTTACTGCCAGTAAGTTGTTGCTGATAAGAAGTTTGGAAGGGTTTCCTCCTTTCAGAAAACCCCTGCGCGACCGGAGCAAGCTTACGGCCGAAGCGATTAGGGGATTTCTGGGTTGCTGTTGCCAAGGCTTGGAAGCATATAAGGTGAGTGGCACTGTTTTACAACCGAGTTTTCGGGTTTATTCGTGTATTTGGTTGAATGAATGCATGGTTTATGATTGAAGTATTCTCGGTGTTTTCTGGGCAAAAACAGTTACGGAGGGTTTTGTACAATGGAATTGGGGATAATTGGGAAACATGTTAGATTAAATCCAAATTAGGTTTGGATGTGTCCTGGGAGTGTTGGGAGGCTAGATAAGTAGTTACAGACAGGAAAAATTCAGCCAGAGTTGGAGTTCTAGGATTAACAGAGAACTGAAAGTCGCAGTGGGTCACCGCCCACTTGGCGCCCACTTGGGGAAGTAAGCGCCCACAAATGTGACCCGGCGCCGAGCTAGCGCCCACTTCGCGCTCAGCTCGCGCCTACCTCAATTTCCAGCGCCCTTCTCGCGCCCGTCTGGCGCCTGGCTCGCGCCCACTCGTCCACGAGTGAGCGCCAGCCTCATTTTCATGAAATGAGTCACCGCTCACTTGGCGCTTACTTGGCGCCCACTTCAGGAAGTGAGCGCATAGCCAATTATACATATCGAATTGTAGAATTTGTTGAAAATAGTCCCTTAATTACATGAAAGACATTTAAGTAAATGTCCTGTGTATTTATTGCTCAATTTACTTAAGTCTTTACATGTAAATAAGGTTTTACCCCCCATTTGGAACCAATAAAAATACTTCCAAGGTCTAATTCCCAGCTAATAAAAAGTCAACTTTCCAGTTCATGCCTAAATCCCGGTTTTAATCAAAAAGCCCGGTTTGGGTTTAATACCCAGATGAGTGATTCAGGAGCCCAGAAAATTCTAGGAGATGTGTTTACCCATCAATAGACTACAATCAAAATTTGAGCTCGAAACTCCTTGTAGATTTGTCTAGAAAAATTATATACCAAAAGTCAACGTTTTTAACCAGACTTAGAATATTTTGAGGTCCGAAACTTTTTATCTCAGAATTGATTGCTTTTTGGTATGGTGACCTTATAGGGGATCCTAAGACTATTACACTCATCTAAAATGTGCTTTGAGGTTTTCACAACATTCGTTCTGATTGATTTGGATTATGAAAGCGAAATTGAGAATTTAGATGTTTTGCTGATTTATGTTTAATCGAAGATTGGATACTGTAGTAGAATCTGTATAATGTGTTTACTTCTAAAAAGCCAGTTTTAAAACCATATTTGTTTTACTGAAATTTCATCTACACTATTATGCTAGTTCACCTTTGAATGCACGGTGCACTTCAGGAATTTATTGCATGAAAATGTTGTTGTGAGGTTGGGAACCTTCGAATTATATGAGTTGATGTTCTGGTTGGAAATATTGTGAGATGATGTTCTGGTTGGAACACTTGTGAGGAATTATTGTTCTGGTTGGAACACTTGTGAAGAATTACTGTTCTGGTTGGAACAACTTGTGATGTGCATACTGAATGCGGTGTTTTATCGGCTATTTATCGGTTTTGGTTTAGCTTGTCCTGGATCCAGAGTCTAAGCTTAGTAATGTGATGTATTTTGTTTTATTGGTGTAATGGCATGGCCATGGAGTGTTGCCACGACTGGTGTAGAGCAGCCAGAAGCCCTGAGTAGGCCTGGTTATCAGTGCCGATACCCGGAGTAGGCCGGCATTGGATGACGATACCCTGAGTAGGCCGTCATTTCAGAGTGTCCGATACCCTGAGTAGGCCGGAACTGTGTACATGGAGGTGTGGATGTCGCTCTGGCATGTTGATTAACCAATTCAAGCAACTACATGACATTGACCAATGTTGGTATTTGATTTGTTTGACGTGGTACGTTTTATTCGCTGGTCTATTGGTGCGGAGTGGCCCATGATAAACACTCTAGTATTTCAAAAACCTGAGTTGTTGAACTATGTTTTCTTTGATATGTTGCTACCTGGTTATACGTGACTTTACGGCTATATGCATGATTGATATCGTCTTTACTGCGTGGTTTATACAATGGTTTTCCTCACGGATGTAAATTAGATCGTTGAAGTTTGGTCGGGTTATATGGGTTATCATCGTTGTATATGGTTTGAAATCGTGGCATGTTTTAGAACTGAACAAAATGTATTTGTGCGTGCATGTGCTGCTCACTGGGATATTCGTATCTCACCCCGTTGCTTTCGTTTTTGTTTTCAGATACTCTCGGAGAGCTCGATACTTGCGGGTAGTTACTTGGACATGTGAGTTTTATTTTAGTTTGGGAATATTTTAGTGCACTCTGTCTTATAGCTATTGTTATATTCATGTTTTTCCTTCACTCTGATATTGCGATCCTGTGTTTTAAATTAACCTCCGGGGATGAGTTACGGTGTTATTTCGTGACTCGGATCCGGGGCGTTACATGAAAACAACTCATAAACACCCAAATCTTATTTGTACATGTGTTTGATTTGTCTAAAAATCATTTTATAATAAAAATCTAGGTATATTTCCCAAAATTAGAAAATCTGGATTAGGCGCTTAACAGGGCGCTCACCCCATTGTGTCTAGCGGTCTACCAAAACAAAACAAATAAAATGGATGCTCAAGCGATCATGTTGAACGGTCAATAATAGAAGTAATACGGATGAAACGCTTGACATGGTCGCTTGAGCGATCTGTCAGGCGTTCTGCCAATAGCGGCAAAATCTGGAAATCCGATTATTGTAATTTTTCTTTTTTAATCCTTTAAAACATGATTCCAATAATTTAAAATACTTCTAACACATCTAGTATCATCCATAAATCATATTAAAACATTCTAAACAAATCAAAGCACAGATTTACTACAAATCTAAATCAAAATCTTAGAAAATCAACACTAGGAAAGCATACTTAACAGATTTTATAAGCCCCATCTAAGATCATTCAAACCCACGAAATCTACTGTATAAAATACATGGTTTAGTATCTCAAATCATCATATATTAATTTCATATCAAACTCTAATGATTAAACCTAAAATCATGTAATGATAAAACAAAACAGAGTGTTACTACTTGCCTCAAAACGCAAAAATCATTCTTTTCAAGGTACAGCCGAAATCTGCTATTATCGCACCCCTCTAGAGACCTCAAAACCCCATCTCCAGCATTTAGATTGAAGCTCCACTAGTCGTGAACAAAACCCCCAAATTTGGAAAAGGAGAGACAGCATTCCTCAATCGATCAAGAGGTAGGTAGCGCATCAATTTGTCGTTAAATGTTGTTTATTAAGGTTTTGATCGAATAACATGTTTTGGAATGTTGTTGAAAGAGTAGAGGACTACTCTATAGGTCCACGATCTACAATAATTCAGAATTTTAACAATGCGGAAACAATACACAGAGAATTATACGAGGAAACCTGGAACCAGATCCAGGAAAAAACCTTGAGTCTATATGAGGCGACTAACCCTTCGAAAATCCACTATTGAATGAAAAGACAATTACAAAGGAGTACACACTTAACCTTTACAATTGAACTCACTCAACAGCAATCCACAGTTTGAATCCACGAACTGCAACACAGCTTGAATCCACAAGCTGCAGAACACGATCAGTCCAGATCGTAAACAATCACTCACCCGTGATCCACAGTTCGAATCCACGAACTGCAACACAGCTTGAATCCACAAGCTGCAAAACACGATCAATCCAGATCACAACAATCACCTCAGAATCCACTGAGACGATCCAATGCAGTAGGAATCCACCTACGCATCAATCAAAGCCGATCACCAGTCCAGGCGATCACACGATCAGATGAAGTTCCAATTGAAGAAGAATCCTCTACCTTCAATTCCAGGTGATTTATCTCAGATCTCCCCTCACTCGATCGCTGACTCTCTAAAGAAGATTTGATCGAATCTCAAACACTTCAAGATCCGAAATCAAAATGATCCAAAGAAAAAATTCAATTCTAAAAATTACAGCACGTCTATTTAAAGGAGAACACTCAGATCGCGTCGAGCGCTGGTGGCGTCGTGAAGTGATCGGGGTAGACGGATGGAAGCAAACTCTAGTCCCGCTCAGAACAAGTTGAATCAGTTAAGGGCGCGCTGCCAGCGAGCTGCTAGCGGGAGAGAATGCGGCATGTGCACGGCTGATCATATAATCTTCAATCTTGCTCTGCGCTACCAGCGGCGTGTCGGCGTCGCCTTACGACGCTAGTGCACGTACCTTTCTTTCAAAGCACTGATTCACTTATGCGCTGCCAGCGGAGTGGCAGCGGCGTTGATCTTCGCAAGTGCCTTTACAAGAAAATGCTCTATTTAGAAAATCTTCCATTTCCTTGAGCTACCAGCGGCGTGGTAGCTGTGTGGCAGCATCGTCTTCTTCTTCTTTACTAAATTTACTGAATTTTCATTACTTAATCTGCACATCTTGAAGATTTATTAGAAGACATAATTTGTCAAACATTTGCCATAAAAGGAGTGTGAGTTTTCACACTTACAGTTGTATATATGATTTTGGATGTCATTAGAGATGATTATAAATTACATAATATAGTTTATTGAGTATTATATGTTGAGTATTACATTAAGGGGATAGTTGCCGTGATTATGATGGCCGGCAATATCCTCAGTTCAGAGATAGTACTTACTTGGTGAATTGTTTTATATTGGGTATTGATTTAATGTTGAGATTGCATCGTGATTACTCGCTTGTCTTATTGAGCATGAAGCCTGTTATTTTCTGTATATAATAAACTATTTATTCATGCATAGTGTTACTTACTTGGATATTCGTATCTCATCCGTATTTTGTTTTGTTTTGTTTTCCAGCTGATCTACGTGAGGGTGACTTGGGGGTTGATTCTCAAGGAGAGATTGCTGATTTTTTCTCAAAGGATTATTTTTATCCTGCTTAGACATTGTTTGGAGGTTGATACATATGATCCTTTTATTTGTTATTCTATGATTTGGGAGACTATGAAAGTGAGAGTGATAGAAACCATTTTTACCAGACTCATGATTTATTTTCGATGTGATGGTTTGGATGATGCATTTATCTACAATTATTAACTTTATTGATGTTAAATTTTTGCACTCTATTATTAATTGGTAAATGATTTAAATTTAAATGTCTGGTAATTAGTTGCTTTGGGCCCAATAGCACTTCGGATTCGGGTTGGGTGCTTGTTTCGCAGTGACCCAGGTTCGGGGCATTACATTCGTGTTATGCTTTAAAAGGCCTTTTGCTTTGTAAAGGATCATAAGACTACTTATAGTATCCTCGAGCATTGTGTGAGACATGGGAAAAAATCAATTCAATAACTTCCTAATCATCACATAGGTTCAATAAAAATCATGGAGTTGCCACCATTCAATTTTAGGAACATGTTATCATATTATACAAAGAGGCAATCAACCATGCTTGAACATGATGAAAATTTCAAAACATATACCAAATATTCAGATTTCATGCTCATCCTATTATGATCAAAATATGGCATTGAAAGTATATATTAAAACATACTATCATAAAAATACAGCTGTAGACACCTGATTTTTGCACCCCCCAAATTAAGAAAAATGAAAAGTCAAACTAAAAGTCAAACCCTGAGGGGGTCAAAAATTGACCTTTTGATTCAAGTAAATTTGGCCATCAAACTTTATATCATTAAAAAGAGCACTTCGACACGGTTCTAACGCAACTGAGTTTGCTGGAATCAGAGTCCAGGTGAGAAAAATATGGCCCGGTCAAACTTCCAGAAAGCAAAAAGTTGACTTTTTGCTCGGCCCCGATCCAACTGCCAAAATAGATAACTATTTCCGAGATGATTCCAACGACATTAAGTTTGCTCAAATCGGACACCAGATGAAGAAGTTATGGGCAGTTGAAATTTCAAGAAAACTGCCCGTTTGGCAAAAACAGCAGAATAAAGCAAAATAAATGAACAAATAAATAAAATAATCATATATTAATGTTTTAATAAAATAATTTTAGATATTTTGAATATTTTAATAATATAGTTATAAAGAATCTCGGATTTTATAATAAAATAATAATAAAATCGTTATTAAAAATCAAATTTCATAAACTGTTTGAAATCCGGCATTTAAAAAACGTGCGAAACCGCACTTGAAGAACGGTTTGGTCCGAACCGCACTTCAGATATGGTTCGATCTTCTAGAAGATGGACGCGTGTCCTGTACGGCGACAGCTGGCAGATTCGCGCCGATTTGCACGTGTTGAATGCCAACCGCACTTAAAGTACGGTTTTTGTTTTTTTTAGTGCAATGTTGTCACAACCGCACTTTAAGTACGGTTGTGACCAAACCGCACTTAAAGTACGGTTCCGGAACTTTTTTGCCTATAAATAGAGGGCCAGCCCCCCATTTGAAACAGGACTTCCCCCTTTGGTCCCCCACTCTCTCCCTCTGTCTCATACTTGGCCGAAACCCTGCCCAGGTTTTGTCACCTCCAATCCCAAAACCTGAAATACCCAAAATGCCCCTTTGTTAAAACCTTGCCTAAAACCCTTTTCTCTCACCCTTGGAACACAAAGAACCTAACTAAACTCTTTCAAATTCTATTTGAGAAATCCAACGGGACGCGGAAGCGCTGCCAAATTCACTCAAACTTGGAGGAACCACCAAGATCAATTAGAAATTGCATTGTAAGTATGTTTACTAAATTAAGTGAATTTTAGTTACTTTTTCTTTCTTCTTCACTTACTTTCTCTTTATTTTTCATTATGTCATTTCTAACTTGTTTTGGCTGTTGTATGTGGTGAGCAACCTGATCCAAAGTTGTCATTCCCATGAAAAGGAGAAGAGAATAACCAAGGATTATCAAAAGAATGATACCCTACCTAATTTGGTTATAATTCTTGAACTTCTTTAAATATCTGATATTCCCTGTAATTTCCCTCTTATTCCCTTCTTAGCAATGGTCACAAATGGTTAAAAGGAAGCTGTACTTGCTTGGAAAATGCAAAAGGGAAGAAAGATGGCTTTTTAAAGCCAAGATGAAGAGAATGGAAAATATTGAAGGCACTGGAACCACCACAGAGGTCGCCGGAGCACCCAAGGAACACGCCGGAAAGGTCCCAGCCAGAATCGGAACCGAAAAGCAAAATAATGTAAAAACCGCATACTCAGAACGGTTTCGATCAAACCGTAGAGTAAGTGCGGTTGTCTCCTGAAAATGACTAAAAATTAGTTTTTCAACCCGGTCGGATTTGTTCCGACCCGAAAACTTAAAAACCCAACCCAATAAGTAACTTGGACTTCTTTAAGTCCATTTTTGGACTATGGGCCCAGATGGGCCCACCAAGACCACCCTGGGCCCACTTGTGGGGCCCATCTTAGACTGGCCCAAACCCGGCCCGTTTTCAATAAAACGGGCCCAAGGCCACTGGACTTTGGCTAATGGGCCCATTCCAAGCCCACTAAGCCCAAACTAAAATTGTAAATAAATAAAACTTAATAAAATAACCAAATGGGTTACCCAAAAACCCAACTGGGCCCCAAGCCCAACCATGGCAACCCACGGGTCTTCCAACGGGACCCGGGTCCGACCCACTTCATCTAGATAAATAAAAAGATAAAATCAAGCTAAAGGGGACCCACACCTCCAGAGGGCCCCGCCAGACCTAACAAGGCAGCATGCTGGTCTAGGAAAAGGGTGAAATTGACTCAAAAACCAGGGAGACCCGAGGGACCCGTCAGACCGATGGGGCGGATCGGGGTGTCTTTAGGACTTCCCCGAACCGTAACCGAGGACTTAGCTAGATCTCTAATAAGCCGCAGACCAGACTTAGACCCGATTAGGGCAAAACCGTGTCTGCCTGCACCTCTCAGGCAGTGGCGACTCCGAATGTCTCGAGGCACGCACCGGAAGGTGCGCCCGGTGTGCGATCTAGGATCCAGGTCAAATTTAGGTGCGCACAACAGCCATTGAGCATTATTTGGCAAAACAAGCTCCCCCTACACATGTTTCTAGAAACAATCCTATAAATCAGATTTAAACATTTTTCTACCCCCATGAGTTTTTAACCAATAATTCATATTTACAACACATCAAACATGCTCAATAACACAAAACAACAAGCAATCTAAACAAATACATAAATCAAGGCTTAAATCTACTATGTCCCCAATGGAGTCACCAGTTGTAAGACATAAGAAAAATCAATTCAATGACTTCCTAATCATCACACGGGCTCAATAAAAATTATGGAGTCGCCAGCATTCAATTTAAGGGTGTGAATGGACACCAAAATAATCAAATAAAATAAATAATAAAAAAACAAAATTAGAGTAAAAATAAATCAGAGATGGGTAAGGAGATTAGGTTATGAATAGAGGAAGGTGTTAGGCACCCCTATTCATCCACACAAGGTGGTTGCCAAGTATTGTTCATGTTTTGAAAAATGCTTGCTAATAAAAACCAAATCAAAAGTAAAAAAAAAAAAAAGAATAAAAGATGTATGGCTTTTTCCATATAAATGATCCCCAATTAATTCTGGATCCTTCTTATGAATACACCATTTCTAGGGTTTCATGATTGAGTAAAATCAAGATAAAGAAAACAAACCTAAAGTAGAAAACTTCAAAATCTAGCTTCAAGTTAAATCCTTGAAATCTAGGAATTACACAATAATAAAAAAAATTATTTTTACAAAATATTGAAGAATTGAACCTGAACAATCTTGGGTACAGATCTGGCCCAAATTTCTCATTAATTAAGAGATCTAAACCAAATATACCCATGTTGATGAAAAACATCAAAAGGGGAGAGTTTAGACCATAGGGTATTCTCTCAAAATTGAAAACAATTCCAAAATCATCTCATAATATTGAAGAATAAATCAAAATCATCTAGGGTACAGATCTGATCCAGGTTTCTCATTAATTAAGAGATTTAAACCGGATACACCCACATTGATGAAAAACATCAAAAAGGGAGAGTTTAGACCATAGGGTCTTCTTTCAAAAATCGAAACAACTCCAAAATCACCTCATGAAACCCTAGAGGTTACTTTAAGGCCTCTGATTTCAGATCTACCATATTGACCATGGCAGATCCAAGATCCTAGCCTAATGATAAAAAAAACATAAAAAAAACATAAAAGGGAGAAAACAATGTGAAAAATCAAACGCTAGGAGGAAAATGAGATCTAATGCTATGAATAGCATAGATCCATGGTATTCCTTCATATTTCATCAATAAGCAATCACACAACCAAACAAATATTAAAACCACACATTTCTAAGATTACAACATATGGGGATATACCCTACGGATCCATTCCTGTCCTCTTTTCCCCTAAAACTCTCTTCACGTTTTACGGCTAAAGAAGATACTTGAGGTATTTGGATTTAGGTTTGGGGTTGCACTCATACACAGGCCTTATTCTACAGAAAGGGAGAAGATCAGAATAATCCTAGAAATTAAAACTAGAAAATAAAAGGGGAGAGAGGCTTACCTGGACTTGAGAAAGCAGAGAGGCAGGGGTTCTCTTCTTCACTTGGAGCTCTTCTAGTCTTCAATTCTCAGCCCTTTGCTTGAGGAGAGGCCCTCTATTTATAGGCAAAATCAATGGCATGGTTGGTCACAGGGGTATCCCAAAATAAGGTTCTAGAATGTTCCAACTAAGTTTTAAAACTTGAGTTCGGGTAAATCTAATAACCAACGGAGGGTAAAAATGGGAGGTCCTCATATGTTTTAATCTCCATTTACTTGAGATATTACATGTAAATAAGCAAACCCCCCCCCCCCTCCCCTCCCTGAATCCATTAAAAATAGTTCCAGACCCAAATTCCAAGTGAATAAAAAGTCAACTTTCCAGTTCAAGGTTAGATTCCGGTTTTTCAGGTCTGGTAAAAAGATTCAACATGTTAATACCAAGGTATTTGTCAAGATTTAAAGGCTTAAAAAATTCATTTATGCAATAATTGCTAAAAACCTGATTACTGGGAAAAATTATCTTGAAATCTTGCCTAAAAAATATTTCATTTTTTGGGGTCAAAAGTCAACAAAATTCAACCGAAAATTTTTGACTTTGCTCAAAAGATTGAATTTGGGTCTTTTCCTTTGTGGTTTTGGATTCCAATGGGTTAAGGATCTTAAACCCTATGCTAAGAATTGAAAATTCCAATAAAATATTTCTCACCTTCCAGATTTATAAAAAATCGTGCAGTTTTGGGGTGTCTACACATTGTATGATCCCAATCATATGCACATCCTCGCCTGGTAGTTCGCCAAGTGAGATTACTCATTCACCCGCCCACTCAGACAACCAAGATGTCACATACTCCCCTCTATGGGACAACGCGTCCTCGTGTTGGGCCAAACCCCCACACTTTCCCGGTCGGGGCAGGCTTTGATACCATTTGTAACGTCCCAGACCCAAACCCAGCAAGATATTGTCCGCTCTAGGCCCAATGGGCCCTCACAGATTTGTTCTCAGGGGATAATATGAGAAAACGTCCCAGTGGTCACCCATCCTAGCACTGCTCTCACCTGAGCACACTTAACTTGAGGGTTCCAAGGGGATTTAGTCCCATGTTATGCTTTAAAAGGCCTCTTGCTTTGAAAGGGATCACAAGACTATTTATAGCATCCCCGAGCGATGTGGGATCCCAACCATATGCATATCATCACCTGGTAGCTCGCCATTGTGATAGCTCACCCAGGTCTCTCACCCTGCCCATATCACAGCCACCCACTCAGACGGCCAGGATGTCATAAGCCCTCTCATGGTCTAGAACAATAAATACCCAAATTAAAAGTTCAATTTAAAGCTAGGTAACACCATGCTTCTAAATCTGATGTGCCTGACTAGAAAAAGCGCCAAAAGCTCAAAAAAAGAAAAAAGAAAAAGAGACCCGCTATTATGTTCGTCTCTTTTACACGAGACTGTCTTTGATTGTTTGGAATTGCAAGGGAGGGAGACCAAAGAAAAACAAAAGAGAGACTATAACAAAGTTGGTCGCATTTAGAACCTTCCATGTCATAAACCGGTTTGGTGGGACTTGTTCATTGACTGCAATTCAGGAGTAAATAATAATATTGTAACATATCTCTTTCTAGAACACAAAAAAACCTAAAGAACCATGTATAGGCATATGAATTTGTTATTAAAGTTGCTCATCACAGTTCAGAAGATTTAACATTTTGGATCAATCGTAGCCAAAGGAGTCCCACCTTTTGTGTCAACTTAAATATATTAAAGCTAACTCCAATTAAGATGAGAGTTTAGGAGACCTTCAACTCTAGGTTAATGTGGTGACGGGGAAGAGTGACTTTATCCCTTGAAGGATGATAAAAGCAAAAATGCATTGTCCAAGGCCTTGAAACTTTTTGACCGAATGATTGATGCTCGGTTTGTAGATTGAGAGGTTGTTTGGTAACGTTTTTTCTAAAAACAGTTTGAAAACTAAAAACGTTTTCAACCGTTTTTGAGTTTTTGAAAACAGGTGACAAGAAACCCATTTGGTAACAATTATTGTTTTTTGGGTTTTCGAAAACAGGTGACAAAAAACCCATTTGATAACACTTACTGTTTTTTGGGTTTTGTTATGTATGTTTTGTATATCATTATAATGATTTTTTACAATTTTTTCAATTAAAATTTTTTATATATATATTTATCTTTCATATACAACTTTTTTCTTACAATTTTATATTTATGTATAATTTTGAAAAAAAAAAAACAAAATCATTTTATGTATATATATTTATTTATTATAAATATTTACTATATATATAATTTACATTAGCCTAGCAGCGAGATTTGGAACTTGCCAAGAGCCTCAAGGAAGAGGTGAACCAAGTATGGCGCCGGCCCCTTCTCTCTGTTTTGTTTTGTTTTTTTTTTCGCTAGCAATGAGGGCAACGGTATGCTCCTGGAGCTGCCAACCTCAGACCAAATTGAGGTCTTGAGCTCGTCAGTTGTTACAGCCACCTCATTTTATTTTGATTATCCCTGCTTGAGTCCTGTTAAGTAATAAAATTATAGCCATAAAATAAATAGTAAGATATAGCTATAAGAACTTATTAATATAATATATTAGCCCCTAATATTATCAAAAGAAATTATAAAGAGGGGTGAAAGTGTAATTTAAAACTTCTTCTATTTTAAGGTTTTTAAATATCAAACATGCCTAAAATTATTTTAAATTTACAAAAGCAAACCCCTGTATAACAAGATTAAAAATCTCTCTCTCTCTCTCTCTGTCTTCCGTGAGTCTTCAAATCTAGCAATCTTCTTTCTCTAGTTCAAAAGCTGATTTTGGGAATGGTTGAACAGGAGACCGCATCAAAGGGGAGTTCATTTAACATCCTGAAATTTGAGAAGGTTTGTTCCCAATCTGTTGGTAAAATATCTCCATTAATTTGCCACTGTGATGTTTTGTTGAAGGCCACTTTTATCGTAACAAATATTGTCAAAGTCTTCCGAGTATTGTTGTATGTTTGAATGGTTTTATCACAAACTCCATATACGAGGAGGTACAGAAGAGAGAGGGGATTGCTCTCTTGAGACAAAGAAAGTGAACACTGGAATGAGAGGGAGTTGCTCGAATGACATGATCAGCGACTCCCTGTCATAATCAACCACTAAAAATGAAGGAAAGTTTGTGACGAAGAACGTTGTGAACTGGGAATGGAGAAAAGACGGAAAGCAATGAAGATGGGAGTCGAGAATATCTCAACTCAGAATATTACAAAACTACCTGTAAAAAACTCAAAACACGGTTTTTGGTTTTTAAAAACCTATATTTTGGGTTTCTAAAATCTTTAATGTTTTTCGAACCGTTTTTTTAAAAAACAATTTGAAATCCCCCAATACCAAACACATTTCTGGTTTTCTGTGTTTAAAAACCAAGAACCGGTTTCGGAACACGTTACCAAACACCCTATTTTTTTTTTTGGTGAGATACCAAACACCCTCTGAAAAACATGAAATCTTGCAACATCATTCATGGCAACCCCACTAATCTCGAGTGATTTGGCTCCATTCGCTTGCTTTAAAATCAGTGTTAAACCTTTAAACTAGTTTTTTAGAAGTACTCCCATATATACTTCTTCAATAATTTATGCAATACCATACATGTATCTGTACTTGTACATGTTTATTATTATAGGATCTCTATCTCTCTGTCTATTATGTGTATACGTACACACATACAAGTTTCAAGTTCTATACAGTTATGGACAAAGGGGAAAGCATATTGCAACACAGAGGCCCTACCCTACGAGAAGAAGGGATCATGCAAGTAGGGTTATATAAATAAAAGAAAGACATGCCATGGCAGTTGGCATTTTGAGGAGGACCACACACATAAGCACACATCCCTTGTAGGTTTTTGGAAGAATGGGACAGGGTCCTAAAGCATGAGTTCTAAAATATTGCCATATCACTGAGATGAACTATTGTAAGAAAAGAAGAAATGACCAAAAAAAAAAAAAATAACATGAAAGAAATAACAAAAATAAAAATATACTCTTTATGATCCACTTGAAACAGTGCAACTCTAAATTTGTTGTCGAACGTCTGTGATGACCCTAATACACATACACAATTATCCTATCAAATGGCATCGAAATAATGTGAAACTTGGTGCAAGAGAGATATGATCAAAACATTGCATCTCTGAGTCGAAAACATTTAAAGCAAAGAATAGAATTTTAACAAAATAAAAATCACCCTTAAGCTCAAATACATCACACATTAACAAAAATCTTAACAAATATACACCATTTGTACAGCAAGTCATGAAAATAAAACATGTAAACGAAATTTTCAAAAGTGGATTACTAGTTACCTCTAAGCAATCCTAACTCCAAATCTTAATTAATCCTAGTTGAGCTCAAGAATAGCGGCTCAAATCCTCCTACATAGGTTCTACAAACTTCAACGACAACTTAAACTACACATAAGGTCCTAAAACTACAGTTCTCTATAATTCACTTGAATTTGCCACTTAGTAAAAAGTAAAAACCATGTAACTGAATTATATTTACAAACTGACTTCCACTTAGTAAAAAGTAAAAACAATGACGCCCACATCAGCCTCGAGTAGTATTGGAAGAAGTTGTGTTGCATCTGGAGGGGTAACGCAGCCCAGCCCTATCAGAAGTCGTACTCTGCTTCAGGCCCGACACCCAATCTCCAGGCCCTGTCAGAAGTCGTACTCTGCTTCAGCCCTGTATAGCAGAAATGTTTCTCCCTTACTAGCCCATCTTTTCTAGCTCATTGACTTGGAGATTGGTCACCTCTCACCCCACAAGAACATCTTGAAACTAGGTCACTATTGTTTAAGCTACTAAGATATTTTAATTGGGAGCATTAAAACCCGAAAATGAATCATCAGTTCTATGGATCTCAATTTCAGTCCTGATCTTCAACTAGAACAACAATCTTTCTGTCATCCTCATCCATCAATGGTTGTAAACTTTTAATAGCCTAGTGGTGTTCAATACTATGATGATATAATTACAAATAAAAAACAAGAAGTTGTTGTCTAGTTCTGTGTTGCTCCAAAATTGGGCCGGTGTGGACACGTGTCTGTGTTGATGATGTGTCTCTACGCGGGCGTGCCAGTATCGTTTGATACAATGATTTTCGAGTCGGTTCCTGACCCCAGGCACCTGTTCTGAATCTGAACCGGGTTCGGTTCAGTCGTACTGCAAGTCACCTGTGATAAAATCGGTCAGGCGATGGTATGAAGACTAGGGGTTCGGTCTTCGTTTTGGGTTCTTGTAAGTGTTTCAAAGTGAAAGCAACTAACGGCACACAAATCCTTTATTATTAAATCGGCCGAATAGCCGAAAGCGACAACAGATAATCCTCAAAAGGGAAACAAAAGTAAAAAAGAAAACTGACAGGGCTCGCAGGACCGGCCTGTCCTGGTCTTATAGCCGTAATCGAGTATAAGCGCAGGAGGAAGGGGGCGGCTGCTAGTAAAGCCAATTCAGGGGGTTCACCTTGGATTGCTGCTTACCCGAAAAAACATGAGTCACCTGGCGTGAACAGAGCGAGTCTTGGGACCGGCTGCTCGGGATTCTGTAAGGACAGAACTGCGAGTCAGGGGCGGCCTCAACTTACTCTCTGGTGGCAGGATTCTGGTGTTAGTCGGAGTAAAGAGGGGTCGAAGATGTCACTGCGACTGGAAGTAGTGAGAGAAGTCTTAGTTTATCCGTCTGTATTAGAGGGGATAAAGGATCACGGATGATCAAAATAATATAATAACCGGTTGCGGTTGTGTGGATTGTGTCCTTGAGTTCTTCGAAGTTGTGCCTTTTATAGCCGATCCTTGACAGTTGCTCAACTTCCTGCTCTTTACACGATCTTCATGGCGGTTGGTCGTCTTCAGTTCTCTGTTTCAGAATGATAACCGCCGGGCCATGATCTTAAAATAGTTTTATTCTTGAACGGCTGATGGTACGATCTTCTGATATTTGTGGTTTTGTCGTATTGGCTTGCGTGGCTCGAACTGCATTCTTGGTTTTGTGTGCGTGCTGACGTGGCCTGCTCAACCATTCAAAGCCTACGTGCCTTGATGTCGTGGCCTAACTAAGCCACCTAGACACCACGTGCCCTTCTCTTATTCGTCGGTTATATAGGGTGTAAACATTGCCCCCCTACTCACTTATGACGCCGTCATCGGCCGGTGTGATGAATGAGTATTTCGGGTTTTTCAAAATTTGTCCGTCGTTTGATGTGAAAAGATTGCGCCGTTTTCCCACGATCATAATGATGAAACTTTTCGGATTTCATCTTCTATCTCGCTTATAAAGTACCACAGCCGAGATTTTACTTTACTCTTTCCTTTTGGCTGCTTGTCTTTTCTTCTTCTTTGTCTTCAATGGCAGGCACTCTCATACACTACACTTCTACAGTCGAAGTTTTCAACGGCTCGATATCTGTAGGCCCCTTCCTTTGTGCCAGTAATGCTCCTTTGGAGGCCCCGACTAAGAAAGTGAGGGGTCCTTTACTTTTCACCGACGATCGCCGTCTCAATCTACCTCTTCGCTTTCGAAATTGGCTGACTGCTTACCCTGAATGGACAGCCTGGGTTGACCGTATGAAGGATCGTTTTGCCGTTATTTGGCGTTACAGGTACCGAGCAGTAGATATTTATTTTATTCCTAATTTTCCTCAAGTTGGTTATCAATTTCGTGGCTTTCCCATAGAGTGGGAAAATACCGTTTCAAAAACTGGCCGTTGATAATTTTCTTTTCTCGGCCGTCTAATGACTCTATGTGATATGCCCCCCCAAGCAACACTTTGCTGACTTGCAATGGTCCTTCCCATGTGGGGGACCATTTTCCATATAAGGAATCTTTTTTCCCTATTGGCAGAAGGGTTTTCCACACTAAATCTCCTTGAGCGAATGATTTGTGTTTTACTCGGCGGTTATAGGATCTTGCAATTCTTTGTTTGAGGGCTTTCTGCCGATCCAGGGCTAGCCTCCTCATTTCTCCCAAGTCTTCTAATTCAACTAACATTGCTTCCGTGTAATCTTTGGGAGTGAAATTATTCTGAATAGCCACCCTCAACGATTTGACTGTGATCTCGGTTGGAATAACTGCCTCATGACCGAAGGTTAAGGCAAAAGGGGTAGTTCCAATAGACGTCTTGTAAGACATTCGATACGCCCACAATGCTTCAGATAGAAGTTTATGCCAACTTCTTGGCTTATCTTCAATCATCTTTCTCAGAATATTTTTCAACACCTTATTCGTTGCTTCAGCTTGTCCATTTGCCTGTGCGTAATAAGGTGTAGATTGAATCATTCTGATGCCATATGTTTTGGCAAATTCAGTCACTTATTGTCCTATAAAAACGGTGCCTGAATCGGTCGTGATGGTTTCGGGGATACCGTATCTGTGAATTATTTGCTCCCTGATAAACTCAATCACATCCGATTGTTCCACTTTTTTCAAAGGTTTGGCTTCCACCCATTTGGTGAAGTAGTTGGTGGCTACTATGATGAAGTTGTGTAGACCAGTCGAAGGAGGATACACTTTTCCAATTAAATCCATTGCCCAACCTCTGAAGGGCCATGGCTTGACTATTGGTTGCAATTCGAATTCTGGTACCCTTTGAACTGGTCCATGTTTCTGACATTCCTGACATCCTGCAACGAACATCTGACAATCTTTCAAGATTGACGGCCAGTAATAACCATGCCGACGTAATAACCATCGCATCTTGATTCCTGCTTGGTGTGCGCCACAGATCCCTTCGTGCACTTCGGCCATTATTAACATGGCTTCTATTGGGTTGACACATCTAAGTGGGATGTCCTCAATACTCTTTTTGTATAACTCATCGCCCAGAATGAAATAGTTGGCAGCTTTCCTTTTGGTCGATCTGCTAGTCTTTATAGTAGGATCTTTAAGATATCCCCAGATTTCACCTCTCCAATTCTGTCGTATTGTCTGGTTACAACATGCCAGTGAATCCACCAGAAATGGTCTTTTCTCGAAATTGGGGAGAGATTGTATGGTCACCGTTCTGACTGAATCGCGCAGCCTGAGTCCGGATGCCAACTGGGCCAGTTCATTAGCTTGGTAGTTTTCCTTCCTTGGCTGATGTTCGAATTCAATTCTATTGAACTGCTGGGCCAAGAATCTCGCCCTTCGCAGCAATAGTACTAATGACTCGCTATTGTAGTTATATATGCCCTCCATTTGCTTTAAGACGAGTTGAGAATCCCCAACAATATTGACCGCTCGAGCACCCATTTCCTATAGAATTCCAACCCTATAATTGTAGCTTCAAACTCTGCTTGATTATTTGTGGACAATTCTTCGAGTTGAAATGCATGTTCGTGTTTATCGCCGGTTGGTGAAGTTATTACTACTCCGATCCCAGAAGCAAATTCTGTTTTTGAGCCATCAAATTCCAGTGTCCATGGTTGGAATTCGGCATAGCAAAAACTGGCATGAAATACTGGGATATCCAATTCTTTTTCTTGTACACTAGATGGATGATCGGCCAATGCTTGCCCTTTTACCGCTTTCTGCGGTACATATTTGAAGTCGAACTCCATCAGAATCAAGGTCCATTTTCCGAGTCTACCACTCACCGTGGGCCGAGTGAGCATGTACTTGACCACGTCAGTGGCTGCTATGACAAAAATTTCTTTGGCCGAAAGGAGATAATGTCGTAATTTGGTAGCTGCATAATAGAGTGTGAGACATAACTTCTCTAGATTAGTGTACCTTTCTTCCACTGGAGTCAGGAATCTGCTAAGGTAATAAATGGCCTGCTCATATCCTTGATCGTTCTCTTGGGCCAGCAAGACTCCAACTGAATCGCTCGCAGCTGCTATGTAAAGCTTTAGTGGCCGTTCTTTTGAAGGTGGCACCAAGACCGGTGGTGTTGCCAAATACTATTTAATGCCTTCAAAAGCGGTTTGATGGTCCTCATTCCAAATAAACTCTTCAATATTCTTGATCTTTAATAATGGGGATAGGACCCTGATCTTTCCGGCCAGGTTTGAAATGAATCTTCTCAAGAAATTCACCTGGCCGAGCAACCTTTGTAGCTGTTTCTTATTGGCTGGTGGCTTGGCTTCTATGACCGACTTTGCCTTATTTTTGTCGACCTCAATTCCTCTTTAGTGCACGAGAAAGCCTAGGAAATTTCTGGCCGATACACTAAAAGCACACTTTAATGGATTCATTTTCAAGTTGTACTTATGAAGTCGCTCAAAAACCCGCTTTAAATGCTGCAAGTGGTCCATTTCGGTCTGAGATTTTATCACCACATCGTCAATATATACCTCAAGTATTTGACCGATCATATCATGGAAGATAAGATTCATTGCCTTTTGATAGGTTGCGCCAGCATTTTTCAACCTGAAGGGCATAACTACCCAACAATAAGTTCCCAATGCTCTAGGGCATCAAAACGCCGTTTTAGCTACATCATCTTCGGCAATAAAGATTTGATTATAACCGGAGTGGTCGTCCATAAATGACAAAAACTTATGCCGTGATGCATTATCAACTAAGAGATCTGCGATCGGCATTGGATATTCGTCCTTGGGCGTTGCAGAATTCATATTGCGGAAGTCAATACATACCCTAATTTGACCATTCTTTTTGATTACAGGTACAACGTTTGAAAGCCAATCGGCGTATCGTATTGGCCTAATGAACCCGGTTGATAAAAGCCGTTCTATTTCAACCTTTACTTTACATACCACGTCGTCACCCATCCTCCTTGAAGGCTGTCTGAATGGTTTAAATTCTGGCTTGATAGGGAGCCTGTGTTCTACCATTTTTCGGTCCAATCCTGGCATCTCTTGGTAAGTCTAGGCGAAACAGTCCGAATATTCGGCCAACAATTGTCTCATTTCTTGTTTGACTGAAGGTGGTAGTAACTTACTTATGAAAACAGGCTTTCGTTCCGCCTCTGTCCCCAGGTTGATTTCTTCTAATGGATCTTGGGTATCTACCTTCAGGTCTTCTAATTTGGCTGGTGCTGCTTGTAGGTCGGCGAGAGTAATCTCATCCCCGATCTTGTATCCTTTCATCCTCTTGTTCATTGATGAATTCGGCCGAGTTTATCATTATCTCGCCGTTTTCCAGCCATTCCTGTTCCTGCTGCAATTTCCCTATCTTTTCTTCCTGCATGTAAGCCGTCATCTTTCTTAAGACAGCTTCTGCGACTTCTGATGGTTTAACCATCATTTGGTAGTTCTTTGAGTTCGGCGACTGCGGCTACCTCTGTAATCTGTAGTTGCGCCGTTTGTAGTATAGCCGAATTTGAAGTGATCGGCTGCCCATTCTTGTCATATCCACTAAATGAAATTGGTTTTACCCCTTCGTTATAAAGGGATGCATGTGCGGCGTTGGAATCTACGGCAAATGGCCGTTGGTCGGCTTTTACTTCTTCGGTCTTGCCATCCTTCCAAAACAGCAACGATTGGTGCAAAGAAGATGGTACGCATCTGTTCGAATGGATCCAATCTCTTCCCAGCAATGCGTTGTATCCGGCGGATGATTCAATTACGAAGAATGCCGTAAGAGATTGCCGTGTCCCAACCGTTAGTTCGATTGGGAGGATTCCTCTAGTTCCTCTCCCACCAGACCGATTTTGTCACCATCAGCCGGTTTCTGGTCTTTTTTCTCTTCTTCGAGATGTTCCGGATCAATCACATACAAAGCTACTGGTCTTCCTCCTCCTAGATCTCCTCTAACCGTGGTAACTCCATGCTTGCCCCGAAAGTCATGGGTAATGTGAGGACCATATGACAGGCAAATGGTATCGGGGGCATCCGACCGAAACAAATTTCGGCGATTGATGCATCCGCACTCAGAGGAGGCTGACCCATTGATTCGCTGATCTCATCTTTCGGAGCTTCGAGCGTTAATTCCTCCGTTATCTCCGTCGTAGAAGGAGTCGACATCCTGCTATATTCAGTTAATAATTGTTCAACTAACAATTGTTCTCCTTCCCCTCTTGCGAAGTTGTCTGTCAGTTCTTCGTCAGAAACCAGCCTTTCGGTTACTGTGTTGGAATGTTCGGGTGTGGTATCTGGAACAGCTGACGAATCTAGTATTGGGCTCTTTACGAGCCTTTGTGGTTTTGGAATGCGCCTTTTGGCGACAAACCTAGAAGACCAATATGGTTCGGAGGATCCAGTACTCTGTTCCTAGTATCGTCTCTTAGCTTGCTGTCGCTGCCAGCGTCGCTTCTGCGTTCTGGTCAATTCTGCAACATTTCCCTGCGCATGGAAAGGAAATTTAGGATGAGTTAATCTTTTCCAGTGACCATCTCGAATAATAGGGGGTTTTACCATCCTAGGTTTGACCCTGTTTACCATCCTATATTGTTCGTGGGTCATATAACCGCTTTCCTAAGCTGAGCTATACGTGGCCGCCGTCCTTGTCGGCGAGCCTACTTGTCTTCCAGAAGTTAAGTACAAGGGTCTCTTGCCCCCCCGAGTGTGGCGTGCATCTTCATACTTGACGGATTTCCCTTTGTACTGGGAATGCCGGTATTCTGTTATTACTTTTTGCTTGCAGTCTTGGCAAAGGAGGTCTGGTGACATTTCTATTCTCTCCGGAATCTTGCATGATGTATCTTTATTAACGGAAGAATCCTCTGAGGATTTAGCAACCGTTTCTGGTCGCTTCTTGGTTGTAGCTTGATTGGAAGACAATTCAGAAGGAACCGAAGCCAATTTCTTTGTTGTTTTCTCGTCGGGGTCTTGCTTCCTGTCTTCTTCTATCCTGGGTTCGCGCCTGGACTTATGCCACCATTCATCCCAGATTTCACCTCTCCTTTCTTGACGCCATGACCGTCCTTGTGTAGGTGGATACCTCCAATGGTTTCTTGGCCGTAAATTCACCTGGTTTTGTACTGGTTGTGCTATTTTCCCCCATTTCCCTGATGAGGATCCATCCAGGTCGATTTTAATTGCTGGAGTGCGTTTTGGCAAACCAATGGTAACCATATTCGCCGACACCTCTTTAGGGAATGGTTGTGTGTCAACCTGCATCTTCTTTTTGTCGGTTTCTGCAAACTTCAGGAGTCCTTTATCAATATTCTCCTGTATCACATTGCGAAGCACAGTACATTCATTAGTTTCGTGAGTTTTCACCCCGTGCCATTTACAAGCTTTACCCTTGGCCGCCACATTGGCTGGGATAAAAGGATGGTCTTTGGTCAGTCTGAAGAATCCTTGTTTTAGAAGGTATTCAAATACTTCAGCTGTCTTATTTATATCAAAGGAATAATTTCGGCTAAAAGTACTTGTCTCCTTTGTTGCTTCTGTATCCTTGGTTTTTCGGATAAGAATCGGACAGGTAATTGATTGTTTTCCCACGACTTCTACAACTCCGTATTCAAAGTTCCGGTCCTTGTAATAAGACCTGTAAGACGAGACTTTCTTTTCGTTGTCTTCCTGCAATAGCCATTCATATTTGGTGGCTCTGGCCGACAACTCAAATAAGTCTTCGAACTGTTCACCTTCGAATTTCTTCCGAAGTTCAAAGTGTAGTCCGTTTAAAGCCAAATTTGCAAATTCCGATTCTGGTAAAAGAATTCGGCATTTGTTTTTCATATATTTAAAGCGAGCAATATATTTATCGGCCGATTCCCCTGGTTGTTGTCTTAACCGAGCAAGATCAACCATGGTCACTTCGGGCTCCGTGCGATAAAATTGGGAGTGGAATTTCTCTTCCATCATTCCCCAATTTGTAACTGAATTGGCCGGTAAGGTAATATACCATGTAAAGGCCTGTCCGGTCAATGAGTTTCCAAATAGTCTAAGTCTAAGGAAATCATTACCGGACGCCTCTCCACATTGAACCGTAAATCGGCCAATGTGTTCAATGGTAGATTGTTGACCTTCTCCCGAAAACAAAGTGAATTCGGGAATCTTATATCCCTTAGGGAATTCAAATTGCTGGTCAATCCAGCCCGGGTAAGGTTTCCTATAAACTGGCCTAGTCATTCGTCGGTGATATTGATCTCCGATTATTTCTTGAATTACATTTTGGATGTAATTACGGTTTACGGCCATATTTCTTACCCCAATATCTTCTCTATGGTTCTCCTGCGCTTCCCTTTGTCCCATGGGTCGCACCTCGATCGGAGGCACATTAGGATGAACTGGGACACCAGGAGGTATTTCTCCCCTAAAAGCGGCGGTGTTGGCCTGTTCATTTCGGCCGTTTCCGCCTAGGTTCATGGTCGGTGGCTGCTCCGGGATATTTATCCTTTCATGAGCATTTGATCCGGCAGCCGATGTTTCGGCTCGTTCGGCCATCATGACCGGTCTTGCCATTGTGGAGAAACCTTCCTGTAAAACCGCTAGGATTCTACCATTATCAGAAGAAATTTTGTTAATACTCTGGCCAAAGCCTGCCATTTGTTGGCTGAGACCTTGTATGGCCTGGATAAGTCGCTCATTAAGGTCCAGCTGACAACTCGAAGGTCCTTCTTCCGGGACTTCTGAAGCATAAAGAGGATTTACCTGAGATTCGGCAGGTTCCTCTGGCGTTGCATTTTCAGCATGCCGAGTACTTCTTCTTGCCGCCATTAGTGCTCTTTCAAAGACTAATGGTCCCACCGGGCGTGCCAAAAAGGGATGTTGCTCCAAAATTGGGCCGGTGTGGACACGTGTCTGTGTTGATGATGTGTCTCAACGCGGGCGTGCCAGTATCGTTTGATACAATGATTTTCGAGTCGATTCCTGACCCTGGGCACCTGTTCCGAATCTGAACCGGGTTCGGTTCAGTCGTACTGCAAGTCACCTGTGATAAAATCGGTCAGGCGATGGTATGAAGACTAGGGGTTCGGTCTTCGTTTTGGGTTCTTGTAAGTGTTTCAAAGTGAAAGCGACTAACGGCACACAAATCCTTTATTATTAAATCGGCCGAATAGCCGAAAGCGACAACAGATAATCCTCAAAAGGGAAACAAAAGTAAAAAAGAAAACTGACAGGGCTCGCAGGACCGGCCTGTCCTGGTCTTATAGCCGTAATCGAGTATAAGTGCAAGAGGAAGGGGGCGGCTGCTAGCAAAGCCAATTCAGGGGGTTCACCTTGGATTGCTGCTTACCCGAAAATACATGAGTCACCTGGCGTGAACAGAGCGAGTCTCGGGACCGGCTGCTCGGGATTCTGTAAGGACAGAACTGCGAGTCAGGGGCGGCCTCAACTTACTCTCCGGTGGCGGGATTCTGGTGTTAGTCAGAGTAAAGAGGGGTCGAAGATGTCACTGCGACTGGAAGCAGTGAGAGAAGTCCTAGTTTATCCGTCTGTATTAGAGGGGATAAAGGATCACGGATGATCAAAATAATATAATAACCGGTTGCGGTTGTGTGGATTGTGTCCTTGAGTTCTTCGAAGTTGTGCTTTTTATAGCCGATCCTTGACAGTTGCTCAACTTCCTGCTCTTTACACGATCTTCATGGCGGTTGGTCGTCTTCAGTTCTCTGTTTCAGAATGATAACCGCCCGGCCATGATCTTAAAATAGTTTTATTCTTGAACGGCCGATGGCACGATCTTCTGATATTTGTGGTTTTGTCGTATTGGTTTGCGTGGCTCGAACTGCATTCTTGGTTCTGTGTGCGTGCTGACGTGGCCTGCTCAACCATTCAAAGCCTACGTGCCTTGATGTCGTGGCCTAACTAAGCCACCTAGGCACCACGTGCCCTTCTCTTATTCGTCGGTTACATAGGGTGTAAACATTCTGTATCAAATAAATCATATGCATATCGAAATCTGCAAAAAATTAAGGAGAATAAGAGGCAAAAGGGGATTTGTAGGTATTTGGTTGTAGTCAGGTAATGACCTCAAAGTCGCAAGGTAATGGCGTGAGATGACAACCCAATTTCTTATCTTAGCTTTTGGTGTAGAGGCGTCGGTAGTAGTCTCTACAGCAACATAGGAGTTTTGGAAGTTAGAAAAATAAAAACTAGAGAGCAACCGAAATCATTTATCTGTGATATATGAACTACTCCAAATGAACTACTTGAAATTAACTTCTGTCAAAGTTTGTTTTGCGTTTGATCGAAATGGAAGATTTTTTGGTTTGCAATGGCAACAAAAGGCAGAGAAGGGAGACGACTGTAATGGTTATGGATATTTTGTCTATGATTGATCGAAGATGAAACAAGAGAGAGAGAGCGAGATAGAAAGTACCTCGTCGGTGGTGATGTCTGTAACGCCCCAAATCCGGGTCATTTGTTTTTTACTCGAATCAAGGAATTAAATTGTTGTACATCACAATCAGATCAAAAAGATAAGACTAACAGATTTAAGATTTATCAAAGTGTTAGGAAGCTTAAATTATTCATTAAAATTTATATCTTAGTATTACATCAATTAATCAAATGAAAGGCAAATACAATTTAACTAACTCTCAAACTCTACTAGATCATCTACTATTATTCTAAGAAAATAAAAACATCTACATAAATATGTTACTCTTGACTTCTAAAACTTCAAGCCCACTATCAGACTAACCCAAGGCGTCCTCTCCAAGATCACCTAAAAATAAAACATTTAAAAGCAAGAATGAGATATAAAATCTCAGCATGTAGCAACACGTATGAAAGAAAACAGTTTATGTATATATATACATATCATTTACAAACCTTTCATGAATTGCAAAACAATATCACAAGTATAGTTAAAACAAGAAAACAAAGCCGTATAATCAAATCTACACAATTTCCATAAATTAATACAAATACTTTTCCCAAAACCATGTTAATCATGTCATTTTAATATTTCTTCCAAAACTATTTTTGTCAAAATATGGCTAAATCGATCAATCAATATCTTTCTTTTTAAAAGAAAACAAATCATATATAATTAATAATTAAAATTCACCTTCAAGTACTAGCCTACCTCTTCCGCAAGATGTAAACACATAGTACCCACACCTCCTCCGCAAGAGAATGCACGTCTCTAAGACTGCAGTGTAACGCCCCGGATCCAAGTTACGTAGAGAAACCGTAACTTATCTCCGAAGGTTAACATAAAACCCAGGATAGCAAAATCAGAGTGAAGGAAAAACATGAATAAAACAATAACTGGATAAACAGAGTGCACTATAACCCAAGCTCAATAATAAATACAATAACCAAGGCTAACTCACATGAACCTCGCATATACCCGCAGGTGTCGACCTTACCAGAATCTGAAAACAAAACAAAACAAACGGTCTGAGATACGAATATCCCAGTAAGTAGCCTATGCATGCTCATAAACATTTTAACATTTCTAAAATATGATTCGGATTAAATTATGCATCAATCGACAATAAACGAATAAACAGAATAATTCCACAATAATAATATCAATAAACACAAAGTAACCAAAATAAATCAACAACCATAGCAGGACTCATGAAGTAAGACTGTCTTTAACCAGGGTAATCACAATGTCCACTATGCCACCTCCCGGCTTAGGTGCGAAGCCGAGTACACGATCATCGTCTTATTGCGGGAGAACCCACCCAGTACAGTGATGGGTTGGCAAGAACTACCCAAACATGGTCCGAGTACACGATAAAATGAGTGAATAGCCGCAGCCAGCCGAGTACACGATCAGGCCTCACTGAGTACACAGTGGAACACGCGTGCGTGGACAGGAAATTACAACTAGCAAAGAACAATCCCTTCCACAACCTAGCTCCTACATGGATCCATATAGCGCTATGCCTACTAGGTTCTAAAATCGAAACCAACCATGAAAATATAGTTAACACAACTCGTTCTGATCTCAACTAAAACATCCCAAGTACACGGGGCCTCTCTGAGTACACAGAGGTAAAGTATCCAACCAAATGCAGAAAGTGGCTAACCTTCCTCCACATACATGGAGGGATTAGAAATAACCAATCGAAAGCAAACGTATTTAAGTTGAAAACAATTCTCTTAATTTCCACGAAATCCCTTTTAAAAGACAAAGTCATGCTAGGAAGTCATTTTTCCGTTAAACCGGTAATCTCGAATATTACAGTCTGATTTCGATGTCATTGATACATTCAAACTTGTTTTGCTCAATTTAAGGTTAAACCATTAACTTCCTATAAGGATTTTCCTTAAATTACTCTCTTCTAAAGGCAACCACAAATCCAACTTATAAAACTATAACCTAGCGAAAGAAAATCCTATTTTTCCCAAAATTCTCTTCAAGCAATATGCTAGATTGCATCTCAACTATTATTTTTCTCTTTACTATTATTAAATTGACCTTATCTCATTTTTAAATTAAACTACAAATCCTAAAATTCATTTTTAAACACTTTTTCCTTAAATTTTGATTTTTCTTTCAAAATATAACTAAAATGTAATTATTTATTTGGGGATTGAACTTATTTGTTGAATCTAACTAAAATCTAAACTAAAAAGTAATTATTTAGGTTCTGTGTACTAATTTATCAATATGGTATAAGGTTCACACTAAAACTTGATTAATTTCTAAAATAATACATCACTTTTTATTTACTATAGATGTTTTGCACTAAAATTTAAATATTTCATAAAACTTCATCTTCTCCCCGCCGACCGCGAACCAGTCACGATTTTCCCCATTTCAGCCCTTGCTTTTATCATTTTCAAAGGTTTGTCTTGCTTCCAAATAATCCAAAAACAATTGCAATCACTCAAGACTATATCAAACTGAAATTTAAGCTTGAAATTTGAGACTAACCATAAGATTCCAACATAAAATAAATCAGCTCATCTTCTAAAGACCGAAAAAACAAGAGGAGAAAATAAAAGCTACTTACATTGGTCGGCCTCTTCTTCTTCCCCTCCCCTTCTTCTCCTTCTTCTCTTCTTCCCCGTTTTTCTTCTTCTTCTTTCTCCCTTTCTCTCTACGGCTCCTCCCTGCGGCTTCTCCACCAAGGGACGAACAAAAAAATTAGAACCCTCCGGTTCTTCTACCAAAGACCATATATTCAGGCTTATTAAACCCTTTAAACCAATGCCCCAATAAACCGGGTTACTAAAAATGAACCGACCTCTTACAATGCCATTAAACCTATTTAAATAAACTACTTAAACCCAACTAAACCTAATTAAACCAATTAAATTCCCTTTTTACACATAAACCAGAGTGACTAAACTGAACCCACTTGCACCGGACCAATTTACCCAATTAACCCAAATAAAATCAAGTTATCTACTAAATCAACTAAACCGCTCCACTTAATCCAATAAACCAAACCACTTAAATTAAACCCCCATTAACCAACTAACCCCACGTAATAATTTGAAATGAACCACCTAAACCACTAAACCCAAACAATTTGACTTAATTAACCTCATTAAATCCCTTAATCCCCTATTTACCCTTAATTAAAATTTCTTAAAAATTCCGGGTTTTACATTGCACCCCCGCAGGAGATAGCATAACTCAACCACAGAATGTGAACATATAGCACCTACATCTCCCCCGCAGGAGATAGCTCCCTCACCCTCAAGTGGTAACTCACACACCCATCTCTCATGTAGGATGCAATCACATAGTAATTACATCTCCCCCACATGAGGTCTCTCCCGCAAGAGGTAACACATCTCACCCACAGGTGGTAACACACACATCTCCCCTATGGTATGCAATCACATCGTGATTACATCTCCCCCACAGGAGGTCTCTCTCGCAGGAGTTAACACATCTCACTTGCAGGTGGTAACAAACATATCTCCCCTATGGGATGCAATCACATCATGACTACATCTCCCCCACAAAAGGTAACCCATCTCTCCTGTAAGAGGTAATCAAATCTCATCCGTAGATAGTAAACAAATCTCACATTGCCATCATGGCATATAAATCATTCCATGATACATGGAAGAGCATAAATCTACAATCCAATTTCGTATATAAAATAGTTTGTTCATGTTCAATCAATAATCCAAAACCTTTTGTCAATACTTATTATAATTCAAAACATAGGCTTAATGTACTCAAATCTGTTATAAAATTATTTTTATCAATTCCAGAACTTGAATCACTTCTAAAACAATGTTTTACAGGTGTAGAAATCAACCAAATCGATTTTAAACAAACTCTGGAATCAAAACATTCTTTCAAGTCAAAACAAGATATATTTTAGTAGAACGTACCCAAAACTTTGTATAATTTTTATAAAATTAATCGACCATTGAAAACAACTCATAAACACTCAAATCTTATTTGTACATATATTTGATTTGTCTAAAAATCATTTTATAATAAAAATCTAGGTATATTTCTCAAAATTTGAAAATCTGGGTTGGGTGCACAACAGATCACTCAACCCCTTATGCCTAGCGATCTCATAAATCAATTTTTCTAACGAGCGCTCAATAGATAGCTCAAGCGATCGTATTGAGCGGTCTTTGAAATAAAACAAACAAAACAGATAAACGGGCGCTCAACAGATCCCTCAGGCAATTATTTATTTAATCATGGGTGCTCAATAGATCGCTCAAGCGATCCTTTATTTAATCATGGGCGCTCAACAGATCGCTCAAGCGATCCTGTCAGGTGCACATACGAAATCCCAAATTCTAGGTTTACTCTAATTCGTGAAATTTCATTCTAAATCCGGATAACATCAAACCAACTCCTCAAATCACCAACCTTTAAACATGTCAGATCATTCCAAATATATCTAAACATAGATTTACAATAAATCTAAATCAAAACCTAAGGAAACTCAATACTTTAAACATGCTCGACAGTTTTTCATAAACCACATGTAAGATCAATCAAACCCACGAAATCTATTGTATAAAATACATGGTTTAGTATCTCAAATCATCATATATTAATTCTAGATCAAACTCAAACGATTAAACCTAAAATCATGCAATGATAAAACAAAACGGGGTGTTACTACTTGCCTCAAAATGCAAAATCCTTATCTTTAAGTTACCGCCAAGCTTCTACTACTAATTTCACCCCTCTAGAGATCTCAGAACACCATCTTCACCGTTCAGATTAAAGTGCCACCAGTCATGAACAAAACCCCCAAATTTGAGGCCGATCCAACGGTTGGATCTTTCTAGATCACACTTTGATGAACACTGGTCGGAGGTTTCTGCAACACCTTCTCTCTCTATATTCCCCAAACGTGAGAGCCCTCCTTTCTCTTCCTTTTCCTCTTTATGATTTGATTAGAAGAAACCCTAAATCCTCCCTAAAGCTTCCCTTTTATAGGCTCACACAAAATAGAAGTCATGTTTGGTTTAGGAAACTTTCTAAATAATTCCACTAGGATTCCTAATCTCACTTTGAAGCTTTTCTAATATTTTACAACTCCTCTTTCTAATTCTTCCCTCTTAATACTAAATAAGAGAAACTTCTATTTTTTCTAATTTTCAGGCTAATTATTTCTCCTATTTTTAAATATTACAAAAACTCCCCAAAACTCTTCTTTTCCTCAACTTAAGGCTCTTAATCAACTATAATTACCAATATGCCCTTTCCCCACTTATTAAGATATAAATATCATTATTAATAATCAATTTAAACCCAACTTAAGACTAACATAATTTCTCAACTCTAATAATAATAATTTAATTAATCTATTTAATTATTTACCAATAATTAGTAGGAATTGACCAAAATACCCTTCTCTTAATAATTTCATCTCTACTCATTGGATTTTTTCTAAAATTTCCAAATTTATTATCTATAGTATTCTTAACTATACTACACACTTGGATTAATACCTACCTATTAACACAAATTTTCATGTCTAAAATAAAAGACAAGAAAAATGTAACAAATAACAATTTGTATTTGAAAAGAAGAAATGGGTTACAATTTTCATAATTTCTCCTCTGATTCGATCTCCTTAATGGGTCTTGATCCAAGGGCTACACGAGCTTGATCTTGAATGAAACTTCAATATTCAATTCGAGGGCTGAAAGAGCTTGATCTCGAACCAAACTTCAATCTTCGATTCGGGGGTTGCAGGGCTTGATCTCGAACCAAACTTCGATCTTCGATTCGGGGCTGCAGGGTTTGATCTCGAACCAAATGTAGTTGTAGAATGATCTTTTTTTGTGGTTTTGATTTGTCTTCTCTTTTCTCGAAATATGGGTAAGAGAAAGAGAAAACAATATGGATTTGATGTAGACTTGAATGAATTTCTTCAAGCCTTTGAATTTCTGCAGAGTTTCTCCAAGCTTTAGGCAAAACTTCTATAGCTTGAATTTGCCTTTTGATTTCCGCAGAGTTTCCCCAAGCGTTAGGCAAGTCTTCTAGAGCTTGTTCAAATTCTCCTTCTTTTGATTTCTGCAGAGTTTTCTCAAGCTTGAGGCAAGTCTTCTAGAGCTTGAAAAGTGTCCTCATTGAGATCCTCTATTTATAGGCAAAGGTTATGAACACTTGCCTTAATATGAGGATCTCTTTTGATTGAGAATTTCCTTATGAGGTTGCATCTCATTTGGTAGCAATTTAAATTTAATTGAGCATGACATACTAAGAGATTCATTTGCTTTGATTTTGGCATTTTAAATTTGTGGGGTTGTGACTTTCCTTTTTTGTGTTGTCCCAACTTTGTTACCAAAAGACTTTTTGTTCTATTTTAGTTACAATTATAATTCATATCTTGCTTTGTGGGACCCATTTGTAGTTAATGGGTTGGATTTGTAAGATGCTTATCTTGACCCATATTTCATAAACGAGTCGAACCATCAATTTGTTTAACTGGGGCTTATTTGTTTGGTTAAGCCCTGGCCTTGAATTTGATCACATTTACCAAAGTCAATTATTTGACTTGGTCAACTTTTTGACTTGATGGCACCAAAATTTTAGTGTCTACACTACCTTTCCCAAACTTTATATTTAACTTACTTTTCTAATTATTCTAAATTAATTCTTCACTTTTCCCATCTATCTATACTATATTTAAAGCGAATAGGCCCCTTGGGAAGCGTGCCTAAAAAATACCCCTTTTTCCTATAATGACCTTATAAAGTATTGATATACTTCACTATTTTCATGGTATAATTGTCTTTACTTATTAACTCTAAAGCATTTCAAGTTGTGAAACGTGATCAGTGAGGAAACTGTTCGCAGTTACGCAACTGTTCGGTAACTTCTTCAATTCATCTAATTCCATTCTCTTTCAATAGCATTTAAAAGCGAAGCTATTTTGAATGCCCTACTCATGGTGCCCATAGCTTTAATGCCTTCGTCTTCATCTCTCAGTGTTTCTGCAACAACTGGCAAACCCTCATTGTCAAGGCTACTGGTTTCATGGGCCATGTCATCGCTGAAGCCAGCCTCACTGCCAGTTGTCCCACCTTTCTTCTAATCCGCTCCGCTCCCTCCTGTCCCATTTAAGGCCAAGACCGTAAGAACCCTTCAAGACTATTGTTTCTGTTTCCCTCTCTCACTCACCTCTCTTTGTTTGTGTTTGTTTGTTGTTTGAAAGAGGGATTTGGTTGGGCTGTGCCCCATCTCTAACCTCACATTTTCAAGGATTGAGGAATGACGGGGATTTCACGGAAAAGACGATCAAAGAGTATGGCATTGAAACGGTGATGTTGATGCAATCAATGGATTCAAAGAGTATGGCATTTACTATGGATCTAGCGCCTAATGTTTTTTATATCTGTATGCAAACTCCGATCAGCCTTTAACATTTTTGTTGGCCAAAAACACTTGGTGTGAGCCTCATTTTAGATTAGAAACGATCTACCAATTGGAGATCATGAGTCTTTAAAACAGTCCGGGAGATCAAGACGCGAGTCGGAGGAGGAAGAGAAGGCAAAAGAACTTATAATCGTACTAGAAGAGAAGATTTTTGGGGTTAGAGATGAGGCTTGAATATATTTATGCCGTCCGTGAGCCTTTTCAATGAAACTATTGATTTTTCCTTTTCTTCTCTTTTGTTTCCAATTTTGAAAACCACGTGTTCTCAAGAATTTCTAGCGCAAGATTTCTCTCTTTTTTCTGTAAGAGGGGAAAATTAAAGCCCATTGGTGAGCATCTCTTCTTAAGTATGATGTGTGAATCGAATAATACTTGATTATCTCATTTTGTCTCTTGCCACTCTTATCTCTGCTATTTACTAATTCGATCTTTGTTTTTTCCTGGTAAATAATTGGCGTCTTAGGAATCTCTGGTTTTTAATCTGAAAGGGAGAGAGAAAGAGAGACAGGGTGGATGTGCGTGTAAAGGGGAAACACGTAGGGTTGTCTCCTCTTTATAATTGTTGTAGTTATCCAAAATCCAATACCATTTAGTTTCAACGAATTTATAAGATATATATATTATTTTCTGAAATTTTAATGCATATACTTTTACATAAAAGTATATTTAGCTACCAAACCAATTCATCGTTTACCCCTTTCTTCATACATGCATTACTGCACGTGCACTCGACTAGTTACTATTAATTAAAGTCAAATCTATAATTAATCTTCCAATTAATTTAATTATTATTCCAATTCCTAATAACTCGTAATTACTATAATTTATTTAATTACTAATATATACATATTTGGAACATAATGCTAATCCTCCAATGCTTGGATTAATTCCTTATTCAATAATATTTTTCATGTTTACCTAACTTATTATCCAATATTTAGATTTAGTTATTATATTACTATATTAAAAAATTCGGGGTTTTACAATGTCGATGGCGACAGCATCGAAATGGCAATGTCGATGGCTAGGTGAGGCAAAGCGCATACTCACTGCAATCCTCCAATGCTTGGATTAATTCCTTATTCAATAATATTTTTCATGTTTACCTAACTTATTATCCAATATTTAGATTTAGTTATTATATTACCATATTAAAAAATTCGGGGTTTTACAATGTCAATGGCGATGGCAACGAAACGGCAATGTCGATGGCGAGGCGTGTACTCATTGCAGGGTGAACTAAGGGTGTGCGCACGTCCCTCGAGGCGCCGCACTGAAAATGGGAAGGTTTCGGAGTCGCCACTGCCTGATGGGGTGCAAGCAGACACCTGGGTGCCTATACAGGTCTAATTGAATGGTCTGCAGCTTTTTAAAGATTTTGGCTAAGGTCTTGGTTACAGTTCGGGGAAGTCCGAAAACACCCCGGTCTGCCCCGTCGGTCTGACGGGTCCCTTGGGTCTCCCTGGTTCGAGTCAACTTAGTCTCACCCTTATCCTATACCAGTATGCATATTTTTGGTATGAGTGGGGAGCACCGGAGTGGTGCGGGTCCCCTTATTTTTGTTGATTTTATCTTTTTATCCAAGATGAGGTGGGTCTGGTATGAGCCCCGTTGGAAGGCTCATTGATGACCAAGTTGGGCTTAAGGCAAGCTCAATTCCCACTTAGGGTTACGTTGGATAACCCTTTCTGGATTTGGTTCTTTAGTTTAAAAGTTTGATTACATATGCAAGATTTAGTGGGTTCAGATTTTTAAAGTCCACCGGGCTTGGTCTTGGCCCAGGACATTATTCATGTTGCCATGTAGGCCCCATTTATTGAAACGAGGCCCTAGTGTGGGCAGGTCGGGATGTGGGCCCCATTGGAAGGCCCGTGATGCCTTATTGGGCCGATGCAAGCCCAAGTCTCAAAGTCAAGGTCTAGGTTGACCCATGGGTTTATAAGGTCTAAATTAATTCGGTTCAGGTCAGATCGGATGGGTTTAGGTCCATAAAAATGGGTTTTGAGGATTAGTGGGGGCTGACCGCATATATCATGTGGTTGAAGGCTAATTGCAAAAATTGTGTGGATCGGCCCTGACCGCACATACAGTGCGGTCAAGGCTGAACTGCTTTGTGTATGCGGTTTTAGCCCAAAACACCTGAATGCTCAAATTTTGTCTCTTCTCCTCTTAGGGGTTTTGGCATCTATTGTGGGTCTTCGTGTAGACCCACAGTGATCTCCAAGCTTCAAAAAGAAAAAAAAAATGTGAAGGGAAAGAGGGGGAGGAATTAGGGATACAGCGGATGCTTAGGAAAAAGGGAACATGCTCCCTTGAATAAATATACAAATTACCCTTTGATTAGAGCATTTTTTACCACCAAAGTGGAGCTCCTCTCCTTTCACGTGAAACGGTAGACTCCTCTTACCGTAGGAGCATTAAAAGTGTAAAGAAATACCAAGAGAATGACAAAGAAACAGTAAACGAAACAGTAAAAGAAACATGCTACGAGAAATACAAGGGAACAAGAGGCTTAGAACATCACTATTTTTTTATATGTTAAGTAAAACTTTGTACAAGCTCTCACCTTGGGATTATTACCAATTGGTGATGTGGCAGCCTCCTTCTAGATACGTGGACAGCAGTGGGGGACTCTTCCTTTGTTTCAAAGGCCAAGGATTATTTCTCTTTTGTGATTAGGATAGGGAAAAGGATAGTAATGAAGGGCTTAGGAGGGCATTTTTGGTATATAAAAAAAAGGTTTGGATGTGTTGTGTAAAGTCCCAAATTTTAATGAGATTAAAAGTTATTATTTTGGTAATTAATTAAGGCCAAATTTGAAAATTATGCAGAATTGGAGATAGAGAGGGTTCGTTCGAGGTTCCGGGTGAATCGATTTGGGAAATTTTATTTAATAAAGGTGAGGAAAAATTAGTTAATATTATTTGGGAGATTTAAATTGGTTTAATGATGTGGAAAATGGGTGATATAAATTAAATTAGGTTGCTGGTATAGGGTTTTCTGTGGAGTGGCGCATCGGCAGATTGTGAATTGAGTTGCTGAGGACAGCAACTATAAATATCGGAGCATTGAGTTCGTTGGTTCCATTTTTGAGCATCTGAATAACTGAATCTGAGATCTGAGAGGAGAGGAAGAGGAGAGCAAGGGTTCTAAGAGAATGATTTAGTCTGCAGTGGTGATCAGAGAATATATAGTTGGTCGTGAGAATTGTTTGAATCTGGAGTGAAGAAATTCGGCAGCAGCATATCAATTCGTCCAGGAGCAGAAGAGAAGGGGAGGAATTGAGGAAGAGGCCGGATCTGGAGTTGCTGGACTGCTCAAGGAGTTGCTGTAATTATATCTTCTGTCTAAGAGGAAGAGAAGAGGAATTTGCCGCAGCTGAGAAATTGAAATTGTGTCTTCTTCCAAAACAATTTCATTGGAGCAAAGGAAGAGCTCGAATGAAAACATAGATCGGATTGGGAGAGTGTGCTGGGCGACTGTGGGAAATCAGAAGTTGGATTGCTTAAACAGGTAGGTAGCATAGTTACTTCTCAGATTTGTTGATTATTATTGAATGGATTTCGTTTATACTAGTGGAGGTTTTTTATGAAATCTGATATGGAGTTCCAGATCTGTTTATGGTATAAAATGGTAATTGAATGAATGGTTTATCATGGACGGCAGGTGATATATATACAGTGTTCTTTTTCTATGGTGAATAAGATTGGAAGTAGCACAATTAATTCAGTTAGATGATTTAAAACTTGATATAGCTTCAGTTTTGAGCTATAGTTTTGGCCGCTCCTTATGTTACAAGGTTTCTGGCGACTAGGCAATTGAACAATTGTAGTGTTGAGTTAGTTCAACCAACAGTAGGTTTATTGTTTAGGTAATGGAATTGGTTAGATGCTTTTAATTATACTGTGGTACAGAAATTGCCTAACCATTTGCTCTCCCTATTTCTGGTAAGTCACTAACACATGGCATGTTTAAATTCTGAATTTGGTGCAAACCAGAATTTCAAAGTAAGGTTGCTGTTTCATTAAGTAATTTGAATGGTAATTGGAATGTATAGCAAATGAATGAATGGATTAGATCCATTGGGGATTAAATCCTAATTGATATTGCAGAATTCTTTTAAACAAAATACTACGGGGGCCTGCTGTTTGTGCTATGGTTTGAGTGACTTAATTAGACCCAAAGTGAGTCAAATCCAGTAAGTGAAGACTTAAGGAAAAATTCTGAAATTAATTGTGAGTGAAACTTTAGATACATTTACAGAACTTTGATTTTGGCATTGACTAGGATGGTAATGTGTTGCTGGTACTCAGGTTTGCGGAGCATGGCTGAGTGGTGCTCAGCTACAGTTCCAATAAATTAGTTGCTATAAATCAGCTTATTTACAGCTCATATGTATAGGTTTGTTAAAAGTTACTTTGGGAAGTTCTTGGGAAGTATATTAAATGGTAAATGCTGGATTTTGATGGATTAGAATTACCTTAGGTGCTGTTCTATAGTTATTAGTTGCTTGTGCAATTACCTTAGGCGCTGTTCTACAATTATTAGTTGCTCACTTTAGGTGCTGTTGTTCAGATGTGAACCTAAGCAGGAAAATGCCCAGGTTAAGAGGAAGAAAACCTGGTTCATGGCATTGGGTCAGTAAGGGTTTTAGAAGCTGGGTGCCTACCTATGTAGAGGTCGGCAGCAGCCTCATCTTTATATGTTTATACGGAGAGTTAACAGACATGATATTATAAATATTACGGTCCTTATTAAGAGTTTTTTTGTAAACTCAGAATCTAGAAATATTATGCAAATGTCTAAAAGTTGAGGGGAGGTGTTCATGGGAGAAGGAACCAAGTGCTGAGTGTTACCATCTGGCATCAGGTATTTTGTGGGCAGCTCAGTTGCAATTCTAGTTAATTATGGATTATCATGTACTACAAGAAATATGCCTTTTTGCAACGAAACTATTTGCAACGATTTAAAAGTCCTTGCCATAAAGCAGTTATTTGCCACAATTTTCCAGATCGTTGCGAATATATAACTATTTGTAACGGTGTGTATAATCGTGGCAAATACACAATTATTTGCAACCAAATACCCTTTGTTGCAAATGTTCATTGCAAAAACTATTAATTATGACCAATACATTTCCAACAACGTAGAAGTCGTTGCAAAAAAATAGTTATTTACAACAATTTATAGAATCGTGGCAAATACGTAACTATTTGCAACGCAATACTCATTGTTGCAAATGTTAGTTGCAAAAATTATTATTTGTGACCATATATTTGTAACGACATAAAAATCGTTGCAAACAAATAATTATTTACAACAATTTATAGGATCGTTACAAATACACAGCTATTTGCAACAACATACTCTTCGTTGCAAATGTTCGTTGTAAAACTAGATATTTGTGACAAATATATCAGCAACGCCATAAAAAAAAGTTGCAAATACATAATTATTTGCAACAAAATACACTTGGTTGCAACTATTCACTAGAAAAAAAGTAGCATTGGAGGAAGCCATTGGATCCTCTAGACAATGTTTTTAATTCATTAATGTTTTCCTTTTACCGAAAATAATATATATAATAGGAAAACAACTAATTTAAATTAATTAATAATAATTTAAAATATGAAATTGGAAAGATATTTTAAATTATTTATTGATAGTCTTTCTAGTAAAGCTTTTCTCGTAGAGTACACAAACTTATGAATATCCTCTAGTAAAGCTTTTCTCGTGCGCTAGTGCTTAGACTAAAATAAATCTTGAATTACATTTTTTCTCCATTCTGCGCGCTCGTCTATCTTCCCGCTAAATTGAGTAGATGGAAGAACGAAGTCGATCGACGGTTTGCCGAAAGCCCTCACAATCTGCCCTATTTTCATTCGAATCTCTCCTCGAATCTCTTCTGCGGACAGCAATCGAGATAGCTTGAAGAGTATGGAGAGAGAGAGAGAGACCGTGTTCTTTGCGGCGGAGAAAATAATTTCTGAGTCAATTTCATAGACCGTGAATCTGCCAAGCAGTTGCAAGTTCTATTTCGAGTTCTATTTCACTCTCTTTTTATCTCTGTCTGTCGATCATCCTCATCAGGTAGAAAAATTACGATGTGAATTTGAAATTCTATTTTGTGTTATTTGTTTTGTCTCTTTCTCTCTGTGTTTTGTGTTATTTCGTTTTGTCTTGACTCTTTGTGGTTTATGCTATTTCAGCATTTCTACTCTCTTGAAGTTTGAAAGTGTGGTGTTATTTCCTTTTGTGAATTTGTTGTTTTGTTTTGTCGCATTGTGAGTGTTTGTGAAAATGCCCTGTTATTTCGTTTTTTGTCTCTGGCTGTTGTGGTTTGTGTTGTTTCTAAGAACAGCAACAATTTGGATGAATGGCTAGGCCGTCTTGCAATGGTTGGATTTTCTGTTGCTCTTAGTGCTGTTTCTAATAGTGTTGCTATTTTTTATTTCTGTTTTCAATAACAACTTGGCTCTGTTATGGTTTGTGCTGTTTTCAAGGCTGTAGCATCGATTGCCTTCAAGACACAAGCTAAATGCTGTACAGCATTTAGATCAATATTATGTACAATGCTTTCAATAAGTGTCACTATGGGACTGATATGAATGTACAGGACTTTGATATTTTTAGGTACATATGGATTGAACCGATGCGATTGTGTGAATACTTCCTTGATATTCCTGAGGGTGATACCTCTGTTGTTGTTACTTTCATAAGAAATTGGTGTTGTAGAACACAAGTAGCAGACCTAAGTAGATGCTTACCGTGTCATAGAAAGGTGAGATCATTCATTTGTTTTGCAGGGTTATAGAACCACTAGATTTTTCTTTAAAAGATTACTGCAGTGACTTGGGGCAGAAACCTATCTGCAGAAGAAACTTGTGTAGACAAATATAGGGTCGCATAATCAGAACTGGGAAGAAATAAAGTGGAATAGAAAATAAAGTATCAGTACTATTTGTCCAAACCTTTATCCCCACTACTCCATCTAGGTTCTTAAAATAAAGTGCCATTTCATTTAATAGGTGTCCCACTAACTCCATCTAGGTTCTTAAAACTAGTATGAAGTCCAAACCTCCAGCTACTGAGGAAGAAACATTGGTTTTCTCTCTCTCCTTTGTACTACATGATAATTGATAGCTTTGATTGTGTTACTTTAGTAAGTACTCTTTCTCCCTCTCCTTTCCATAATTGCTTTCTCTCTTCGTTCATCTCCTTTCTATATTGTCTAGAATAAATTACTCTGACGAAAATGTAGAAGTTTTGGTATAATTTAGTTTTTTAAAAATCTGAGTACCATAGAGAATGGTCAATTCAATTCGAATAAAATTCAGATCAAATTCAAATTATAAATAATCAGTCAAATTTTGAATTCAAATTATGAAATACAAAATCCGTCAAATATAAATTTGAATAGGATATTTGGATTTTAATTGGGTCACAGTGGATCCATACCATATTTGACCTCTTGACAGCCATAGTCTTACCTACTTGTTCTTGAAGGAAAATGTAGTGGCATTCTTGTAATTATTATTCCTTGTTCTTTCAGTATCAAACCTAGTCTATTTTTGGGACATGGAAAGTTCAAGAAGGCATTGATAATGCCGTATTATATGCAGATTATATAGGTGGTCCTTCAAAGAACCTATTGAAAGGGCTTCATCTTTGTACAGACATTATCGCATAATAATCAGGATTCTGGGCTCTGGTTTAATTATTCACGGCTGTTGAACTTTGAGCATAGAAAACTATTTCTACTTGAGAAACTAAACCCAAATATTCCTATTGATTCTATTCCCTGATGTGATCAGGTCTCTGCCTATTGTAATTATGAAGGCAAGCTGAAGAATTTAGAGACCATTTTCCAAAAAGTCTTGATTTCTTGTAGCTGGTTCCAACTTTAATCAGATTGGCAGGACAAGTAACAGGAGCTTTCAGTTAAAGCGAGGCTGCATTCATAGCATCTCATAACACACGATACTAACATGTTTTAACCTCGTTGAAAACGCATAGGGGATGCTTGCTAAAAACGCATGAGATTATAATGCCTTAAATCAAGGAAATTGGTGTCCCACTACCATCAAAAGTCTTTATTTCTCATTGAAAAGACATGAGAGCAGAGATCATGGCCAAGTTAAGTATACTTTTTTCCAATAATTTCTGGCATTGGTGTAATATAAGTGTCAATAAGGCAGTGTCTTCAGTCTTGACGTATCAGCCTTCCGTGATGCTAGCTTGACACAGCCCATGGTCTAGGTATAAGCCATGCTTTGTCGTATCGTGCTTTTGTCGTGCTTGGGTTGTGTTTGTGTCAAGAAATTACCAAGAAATTAGAGGATAAATTAAATACCTTTGTGCTTGCATTTACCAAGAAATTAGAGGATAAATTATAATTATTTTTAGAATGGAGAAAACATTTGTTAAAGAAATACATGCTATGACCAATGTTTGGGCATTTAGCTCAAATAGTCAATTATCCCTATTGATAACATGCTATTATATTAAACTTGATTGATGACAATCTATCTCTCTCTCTCTTTTGTCACTAACTCTTTCTCACATTAGTTTTTATAATTCATGTCGTTTTTGTCTTTCTTTAATTATGACTCATGTATTGACATGCCTATTGCAGCTCTTTTATATTTAAAATTATGATGGAGAAAAGTTGGATTACTCTAAAGCATAGATGTTGTGCTGAATATGTGACCGGTGTTAAATATTTCTTGAGTATAGCAGAGAGTTGTGCAGATAGTAGTGGTATGATAAGATGTCCATGTCGTCGATGTGTGAATCGATATTATAAGCCAATGGATGTTGTTGAGCAACATATATTCATTAATGGGTTTGAAACAACATATTATAATTGGACATTCCATGGGGAAGCAGAAAATTGGGAGGTACATGAAGATAACAATGAGTTTGACGTTAATGTCGAAGAAGATAATGATGATGTCGATAATATTGATGATTTGTTGGACGATATTCGTATGGCCAATAATGTGGATGCAGATAATGATGAAGGGGGTAGAGAAACACCAAATATGCGCTCACCAACTCAGTTTGATCAATTGTTAAAGGATGCTGAGTGTGACTTGTATCCAGGGTGCAAGAAAATGTCAAAGTTATCATTTATTTTAAAGTTTCTCAACATAAAGTCAATGAATAATATGAGTAATAATGCTTTTAATGAGGTGCTTAAGTTGTTTAAGGGAGTATTACCTGATGAGGAGACATTGCCAAGCTCTTATTATGAGGCCAAAAAATACAAGCGAGCATTAGGCTTTGGATATGAGAAGATACATGCTTGTAGAAATGATTGTGTGCTTTTTTGGAAGGAGCATGAACAGAAGAATAATTGTCCTAAGTGTGGTATGTCTAGGTGGGAGGAGAAGGACGGCATAAGTAAGAAATTGCCAGTAAAGGTATTGCGTTATTTCCCTCTTAAACCAAGATTGCAACGCTTGTTTATGACAAAGAGTATAGCTACTCATATGAGGTGGCACAAAGATGCTAGGCCAACAAGTGATGATAAGTTGAGACACCCAGCTGATTCACTGTTATGGAAAGAGTTTGACAAGAAACATGAATGGTTTTCCAATGAGCCTCGGAACGTGAGACTTGGCTTGGCTAGTGATGGGTTTAACCCATTTGGTAATATGAGTACCTCTTACAGCATGTGGCCAGTAATATTGATGCCTTACAACTTGCCACCATGGATGTGCATGAAGGACCCATACTTCATGATGTGTTTACTAATTCCAGGACCTAAGGCACCTGGAAATGATATTGATGTCTACTTGAGGCCATTAGTTGATGAGTTAATAGAGTTATGGAGCAGTGGTGTTCTCATGTATGATGCGTCATGCAAAGAGTACTTTACTATGCATGCAGTGTTGTTGTGGACAATTAATGACTTTCCTGCCTATGCAAATTTATCGGGGTGGAGTACAAAAGGGAAACTTGCTTGCCCAGTGTGTAATAGTGCAACTGATTCTGAATGGTTGAAGAATGGGAGAAAACATTGCTACATGGGCCATCGTCGATTCTTGCCCCAAAATCATATTTGGTGACAAAGGAAGGATATGTTCAATGGTGCTGAAGAGCATAGACCAGCTCCATGCAAGTTATCTGGAGAGACTATATTACATCAGTTGGATAGTATTGATCATGTGCAATTTGGGAAGGACCAAAACAAAAGAAAGAGGAAGAGAGAGGAACATGAGCTTAATTGGAGAAAGAAGAGAATTTTCTTTGAGTTGCCTTACTGGTCTGAATTGTTAATGAGACACAATTTAGATGTTATGCATATCGAGAAAAATATATGTGATAGCATATTGGGGACTTTATTAAGCATTGAGGGTAAAACAAAGGATACTCCCAAGGCTCGCATGGATTTAGAGGTGAAAGGCATACGCAAAGACTTGCACATACAAAAAGGTGAAAATGGAAGTCGCATGAAAAAGGCAGCGTTCACTTTAACCAACAATGAGAGGAAATCATTTTGTCAGTGGGTGAAGTCTGTGAAATTCCCAGATGGCTATGCATCCAATATTTCTCGATGTGTAAGTGAAGGTGATTGGAAGATCTCTGGTATGAAGAGCCACGATTGTCATGTATTCTTACAGCGGGTACTACCTATTGCTATTCGTCGGTACTTCCCAGATAAGATATATGTCACCATAGTTGAGTTATGTATATTTTTTAAAGAACTTTGCTCACGCACCTTGAGTGTAGATGTACTAGACCGTTTAACAAAAGATATTCCTGTTATTTTGTGCAAATTAGAGATGATATTTCCTCCGGCATTGTTTGACATAATGGTTCATCTGGCTGTTCATTTACCTCATGAAGTCGAGGTTGCTGGTCCAGTTCAATACCGTTGGATGTATCCTATTGAACGATATCTGGGTAAGCTTAAGAAGTATGTACGGAATAAAGCACATCCCGAGGGATCGATAGCCGAAGCATATATTGCCAATGAATGTATCACTTTTTGTTCAATGTATCTAAGTGGGATTGAGACCAGATTTAATCGTGCGGAAAGGAATGATGATGGTGGCCATGGGAAAAACAGTGACGGTTTGTCCGTGTTCTCACAAAATGTTTGCAAATTGGGCACATCAAGAGTTCATAGACTAGAGCATAAGGAATTGGCAGCGGTTCGTTGGTATATCTTGAATAATTGTCATGAGATTGCATCCTACCGAGAGTAAGTACTTATAAAAAATGTATTGGTAATATGGTTTATTGACATTTATAATTTGCTCTAATTAGCCAATCAATATGACCTTTGTTGCAGAGCACACAAAAAGTCCATCATAGAACGTGAAGGTGGTTCTTATGATGACGTTGAACGTAAACATGAGTCTAGATTTACTAAATGGTTTGAAGAACATGTATGTGATTAGGAGATTTTATGTTTTTGTGTATTTACGTTTTAGATTTTTAAATCAATATTACTTTTTCATTTAACCTTTATTTCTCTGCATTGGCATTATCTTATAGATCATGGCGGATTTATATGTTTCAAAAGAGGTGCCTTCATTGGCATTTGGACCGAATCCACATGTTGAGTTGTACAATGCGTGTATTGTGAATGGTACAAGATGGCATACAATCAATGGAGGAAAGTCTCATTGTACACAGAATAGTGGAGTTGTTGTTTCGACAGATGGTGGAGAATTTTATGGAGTTCTCAAGGAGATCTTAGCAGTACACTATCAAGGGGGACTTGTTGTGTATCTATTCAAGTGTGATTGGTGGGAGCAAGGGAAGAGAGCAAAATTACCAAAGGATCCCCACTTTGTTGTCTTGAATACTAACTTGACATGGTACAAGGATGATTCATTTATTTTGGCAATCCAAGCTTCACAAGTTTTTTATTTGGAAGACCCAAAATATGGGCATCCTTGGCATGTTGTTCAGAAGATTACAACGAGAAACATTTACGATGTTCCACCAGTCGAAGGGGAACAACAACAAGACTTTGATGTACATGTGACGGGACCGGATGACGCATACCAAGAAGAGTGTGCCACTAGTATGACTTTAAATAGAGAAGATGTGGGTGACTTGGTACCTATAAGTGATCTATATATGCATCTTGACCAAGCAATGCTTGATAATGACTGTGATACCGTCATTGAAGAGGATTTCGAATGCGACGATGATGAAGAAGGTGCTTGAGATGCTGGGATCTTCATGTGATCATGGGTTGTGGATTTACTGAATGTGTGATTTACTTGATTTTTTTTCCCGTTTAGTCCATATGAAGTTGTACTTATTCAGTGTGCTTTGTGTATCATTTTTTCCTGTTTAGTCCATATGAAGTTATATTTACTCAATATGTGATTTAAATCTTTATTTATAGTATATTATCTTTTCAATTTTATTGCTGCGTATTTGTTTATAAGATGGCATCTTCACATGGTCAAGTGTCAACCCCGAATGGTACCGAAGAGGGATCGAGTGTTCAGTGTAAGTATTATACGACTTTTTCATTTTGTATCTTCTAATTTTCTCTCACGAACATATTCAAATTGAATGTATCAATTATTTTCCCCAGCTGCTCTTCACACTGCTAAAAAAGGTCGTGGCAAAGGAAATCCAACAAAACGATATAACGCTTTTCGTGCTCAGGGTAAAATCCCTGTAAATATCCCGCAGTCAAGTAAAGGGGTTATTGGGGAGCACGCCAATTTATTCATATCCATGGTTACTTATACCGTAGAGAACTTTTCTCCATTGGAGTGTACATGGAAATCTGTGCCGAAGGATAAAAAACAAGCCATATATGAACGAATTTTGGTAAGTTTTGCACTTATTATTATAACATAAAGTTTGACTTTGTAGTAACCATAACCCTATTCCCTTCTTATCATGTTTTCTTTTTGTTTTACAGAGTGGGTTCGACCTTGACATGAATCGGTTGGAGGACCGCTTATGCTTAGAAAAGCAGGTAAGTGAAGCACACAGGAGGGTTCGCCACAAATTGTACAAGAAATACTTGAAGTATGGCAGTAAAGCAGAAGCCCTCCGCCATCGCCCGGAGGAGGTAGAGGATGCGGCTTGGAGCCGATTGTGCGATGTATTTTCAAGTGAGGAATTCCAGGTATTAAGTACCATGGACATGCCTAATTATTGTTTATGTGATTTTTTATTTTCTAGGATCATGGCTGCAGTCTTCTTCATTCAAAAATATAATGCATAAGCTGCAGGTTTGTGCCTTTATAAACTGTATTTCATCTTGCAGTCACTTTGCTGCGTCATCACTTTTCTATTTTTGTTTTAAAAGCTGCACTTGACTTTCTTGTTTCTTCTTAAGATCCAAAATCTGAAGTACAAAAAAAGATTAAATTTTTTTTTTTGGCAAATGAAAAATGCATATAACTACATCTACCAAACATAAGTAATTTCTACATCAGATACCATCCAAATTTTCATGAAAGATGAACATGTTCATATTGCATGCAATTTCATAGAACAAAGCACAATTGAGAATCAGATGAAACCAAGACGAGTTGGTCAATACCTTAGTTTCTGAAATATATAATCAAGGTCAGACTTCATAGACTCAAGGAGATGAGTATTCCTAGAGAAATCGCCAGAAACTTCCATAAAACAATGTTCCGAAAACTCATTAAAGTGTGATAAAACTGCATTGCTGTCCTGCAACCGTCCCAATCTGCAATAGGGACACAGAAACCAGAATTAGATAATCACTATTGCAGGGAAAAAAAAAGGACTTTGTTGGTGGAGGTTGAAGAACTTGTGAATCAGCATTCTTTATATTATTATTGGAATCATTAATGTCTTGAAAATTTTAAAACTAACAGTACAAAATCAGAAAATATGGATTTGTTAATGGACTTAGAATATGAAACCTGCTTAGTTGAAAACCCTTGTTTTAGTCTAGGTCAGAATTCTGTAAAAGGAACCAACATCAAATACTATTAATGTGTAATTTCCAGGTTAAGGATGTTATATCCAACTAAACTGGGATTCCTCATAGTTGACTATTACGGTTGTAGTTAGTAGATTATCAGTGTCTGTAACTATTCTTCCAGCCCTAAGTTCATATCCATGTATTGTTTGTTCTGTTTTTCTGCTCCAATTAGTTGATATAACATTCTACCTTCACACGATTTCCTTCAACAGGTCCTCGTTTGAACCAATTCAAAGCTTCTCTGACAAACAAAAATATGTGCACATAAAGCAACCCAACAAAAAAAAACGTTGGTTCTTTCTTAGACAAAGATGCCACTATGGGACTCATGGACTCTTGGGCTGGTGTTTTAACAGAGTTCAGGAATTCGCAGTTTCAAACATTATTAGATGCTGGATTTAGGTGGCTTTTCCTTTAAACTAGTTGTAACTTTGTGTTGGGGGCTGAATGCTTCCTTCTCCCACATTCCAAGTTCAACCAATAAAACAGCAGAAACTTTAGCTAGAGGATGGGAAGTGGAATCTTTGATTGAGGGCATTAAACCAGAGGATATGTTATGGAAATGATATTGATTGTTTGGGATGTTTGTAGTTGCTAAGTAATTGCCTTTGTTTTGTAATATAAATTTTTCTTGTTTTTGGCCTTCCTCGATCTCTGCTGCACACTCTTTCTATCTCCTATTAATACATTTCACTCGAAGAAAACCAGGGGGAGGAAAAAGAAGAGGAGAGAGTTCTTATATGTGATACAGGAATTTGTGGTGGGAAAATTGGAATTGGAGTCTGGAATTTCAATTCTATTACCATGTGGCAGCAGTGAATTGAAATCAGAATTCCTTTTCCCAATTCCATGAAACTCAATTTCTGCTTATTTTCTTTGTTTCATTTTTTTTTTTTGCTCATTTTCTATTAAGGTTCTCTTTTCACTAGAATAGCTTTGATATTTTCATCTTGTGCATATTATACTTGACATGTTAGCTGAATAAATTATTTCAACAAAACAAGATGCAAGTGTCCCTTTCTTGTTAAAATTTTAAATTTTATTTAGACTTCACTTTCAAAGAGGAAAAAATTCACTTGAGAAGAAGGAAAATGCTAGTGGGAAAAGGAAACTACATAAGAGAAGACAAAAAGGTTATGAGATTTGATCCAAAAGTAGTTTCATGTTTTGTTATATAAAGTTTATGTTTTTTTTTTGTTAGGTATTATCAAAGAAGAATACTACTAACAAAGGAAAAATGCAAGTTAATCATACTGCAGGCTCACAGTCTTTTCTTGCTGCTTATGATAAGCTGGTAAGTAATTTTTATACTTGATCTTTGTTAGTTCGTATTATTACTATACCATTGTATTTATCGATTTTTTATGTATAAATTTTCATTTTTGTAGAGAAAAGAAACACAAGAGGAGCCTACCTCTATAGATTTTTACTTGGTCAGCCATCTAAAAAAGAATGGAGATTTTGTTATGCCCAAGACAAAAGAGTATTATGTAAGTCATGTTTTTAATAGAAGTATCAATGTGTGAACACTTTTTATTTCTCTTACCTTATAATGATTTATGTTAAATGTCTAAAATTTTTATTCATTTCTCTGTGTATTGTAACTTAATATTTTTTTTGCATATTGTATCAACAAGCATATAATTTTGTTTTTCTTTTGGCTTAATAATGTTTTTAATTGGCAGAGTAAGATGCAAGAAAAGCTATCTGAGGCATCAAAGAGTGCTTCCTCCAAACCAGAAGAGGAGATTGTTCGAGAGGTTTTAGGGCATAAGCCTAACTATGTCAAGGGGATGGGTAATTCATTCATTGCACCTAGATCTGAAAACTCTTCAGTACAACTTTATAAAACATTGTGGGAGGAATCACAAGCAAAATTGGCTGAGCAAGGTGGAGAATTAGCTTCAAACAAGGAAAAGTTGGACTCAACAGTGGAACGAGTTGCATCACTTGAGAGCCAAATAGCAATCTTGATAGCTCGGGGATCTTTTTCTTGATTTTTTTTTTATCTTTTGTGGACACATTTAAACTTTGTAAATACTTTATTATGTGTTGCTAACATTTTGATAAACTACAATATATGGTTCTTTTTTCTTTTGCCTTTAATGTATGTTATAATTAATTTGTTTGATGGCAGTATGATTTTAGTTATACCGTACAGGTGGATAAAGAACAATTAATAAGAGTAATGACGATACAAAAACATTGCTATAAAAAGGGTAAGTTGTCTAATATGATTGCATTTGCGACGACTAGAAAGTAGTTTACTATCTACAACGACATTTGCAATGAAAAAATTGTCGTTGCAAAAGAAAGTTACAATTGCAACGAGATATAGTTGTCGCAAATAAATTTACTATTGCAACGAGATATAGTCATTGCAAATAAATTTACTATTGCAACGAGATATAATCGTTGCAATTACAATTACAAGTGCGACGACTATAAAGTCGTTGCTAATAAGTTTACTATTAGCAACAAGCTCTTGTCGTTGCAATTGGAGGTACATTTGCCACAACTATTTGGCCACATGATGTTATTGTTGCAATTACAAATGCATTAGCAACAAAACAAAATTTTGTTGCAAATAAGTATCTGTGACCACTTTTTTGCCACGACTTTGCAACGATTTTTTTTCGTTGCAATTACTTTTTTGCCACGAAATATAGAGGATTAGCAACGACTATAGTCGTTGCAAAAAGGCATATTTCCTGTAGTTAGTGTTGAAGGATGTTACTTGTAGAATATTAGGGGATGTCAGTAAGGTTAGATATTGGGTCAAACTCTAGGGAAAATATGTTAGGTTGGGACTGATTTAATTCTGGGTGGTGCTAAGGAGTGCTTATCCTCATTAGCAGCCTATATTTGGGTCTTATTTCAAAGCTACAATTAGACTTACTTGGAGAGCTAATTTGGGTATTATGTTGAGATCTTACTTAGTGTTTTGGAGTGCTTGAGTTGAAGTGGTATTAGTACATTTCGTCACACAAAACTGGGTTAGTGATGAATGGTGCCTACCTCTAGAAATAATGGAAACTTAAATGAGTGTAGGAAAGGGAAATAGGTCAAATAAGATTGGTGTATTTCAGATTCTGGTATAACTAAGTTTTGAACCTTAAAAAAATCAAGGTAAAGACCATTGTAAAGGTTGTTTAAAGTTCAGATTTCATCTGAGTTATTGGAAGCATCTTAGAGGATAAGAATATATCTTAAGTTAACCAAAAAGTAGAAAGCTCAGGATTACATAAGTTTGAGTTATTGGTGTTAATAAAAGATGTCATTGGTTTATGTTAAAGAGAGAAAGTAAGAGTATCCTTTATAGAAATTTCCGTTCGAGTATAAAACAAGTGTTTCAAGTCTGAATTTAACAATGCTACTACATTTTGATATCTATATGCAGATTTGCCGGTTTAACCGAGTTTTGGCAGTTTTACCAAATTTTGACTATAAAAGGGGATTTTAAGCACTATTTTGGAAAGGACCTTTAAAACAAAGTTATTTTGGACAAATCTGATATTTGGAATTCTTATACACTTGGAAGATGTTTTTGTGAGTTGTGATGGCTTGAAGGTTATCTTACCTCCGTGTACTCGGAGATGCCCCATGTACTTGGGATGTTGATACCTCTGTGTACTCAGAGATGCCCCGTGTACTCGGAATGATATGATTGAGATTGAGATGAGTTGTGCTTGCTAGATTTCACGATTGGTTTTGGTTTTAGAGTCTAGTGGGCATAGCTCGATATGGATCCATGTTAGGAGCTAGTTAGTGGGAGGGATTGTTCTTTACTAGTTGTAATACTTTGTTCACGCACGCGTTTCCACTGTGTACTCAGTGAGGCCTGATCGTGTACTCGGCTGGCTGCGGCTATCCCTCATTTTATCGTGTACTCGGACTGTGACTGGATTAGTACATGCCAACCCATCACCGTACTAGGTGGGAGGTGGCATAGTGGACATTGGCATTACTCTAGTTAAAGGCAGTCTTATTTCATGAGTCCTGCTGTGATTTATGAACTACTAATTTGATGATATAGATTGTTGCTTTTGTTGGATTATTCCTATTATCTTGTACTGATCGGTGGTTACTGTTGGATTACTCGGATTATTCATAACTGATTTGTTATCACTACTGTTGCATGATTTAAAACTGTATCATATTTTAGAACTGTCAAATTGTATTTGAGCCTGCATGTGCTGCTTACTGGGATATTCGTATCTCATTCCTTTCCATTTTGTTTTGTTTTCAGATTCTGGTAAGGACGGCACTAGCGGGTATATGCTTGGTTCATGTGAGTTAGCCTTGGGTTATAGTATTTTATTGATGAGCTTGGGTTATAGTGCACTCTGATTATCCAGTTATTGATTTATTCATGTTTTCCTTCACTCTGATTTGCTATCCTGGGTTATATATTAACCTTCGGAGATAAGTTACGATTCTACCTACGTAACTTGGATCCAGGGCGTTACATGTTGGGAATGGCCTAAGAGGACATGGGTTGCTAGAGCAGCAGGGGGATGGTAGGGGATGAGAAAGAAATGGAGGAGGAGTAAGGGAATGATTTGAGCAAGATTTGGATGGGGTTTAAGACTTGAAAGGGTGGAGAAAAGGGTTAGGACTGAAGAGAGTGGAGAGGCTAGGGGCAACCAACTTTTCTTGAGTGGGGATGAAGGAGGAAGAGACAAGGAAGCGGGGTGAGTGAAGGCCGAATGGAGAGAATGGAGGGTGAGAGAAGTGGGAGAGAGCAAAAGGGGGAGAAGAGAGGGGTTTTTTGCTTCCCCAAAGAATGGGGTAGCCCCCCTTTTATAATGAAAAAAATGAACCAAAAGTAAATTCTAATTACACTTGTTGACCAAATTTTAATTTTATATTTAATGTAACAAAAACGTAAATAATTTTTATTCTTATCTTGGACATCTCATGGGGGACATGTATCCCCATGTGCAAAATGTTTAATATTTTATTATTTCTTAATATCTTTTATTTTCTAATTATCTAAATTACTTGATATTTTTAGATTTTCTTATTATTTTATTTAGATCTTTGTTTTGGTTTTTGAGCACATGCGTGCTTTGATTTTTAATTTTCTTTTTCCTTTGTTTTAAACCTCTTAATTAGGTATTGTATGAAAATATTATTATTTTAATTGAAGATTCTTTTCTTTTTGCTATTTTTACCACATGTGCAGATTTTCTGAAACTTTGACTGCTCATATCTCTTTCATCTGGTATCCAATTTCAGCAAACTCAGTGGCGTTGGAATCAGCTAGAAATTCCCTATCCACTGAACTGGAGTTTAGCATCAAATTTGGGGTTTTTAGCATAAGTGCAAAGTCGCGTCCTAGAGCTAGTTTTGCTCATATCTCCTTATCTGAGACTCCGATTCCGGCAAACTTAGTTGCGTTGGGATCGTGTCGAGATGCTCTTTCTGCTGGTATAAAATTGAGCAGTTAATTCGGAGTTTTGCAGAAAGCCGATTTCTGCTATTTCCAGATTTGACCAGCCCATAACTTCTTTATTCGGACTCCGATTTGAGCAAACTCAGTTGCTTTAGAATCGTATCGAAGTCCTATTTCCAATGGTACGAAGTTTGGTGGTCAATTTGCACCAAATCAAAAAGTCAACTTTTTGACCCCTTCGGGTTTGAGTTTTTCAATTAGGGTTTTATTCTTTCATTTTTGGGGGTGCAAAAATGAGGTGCTGACAAGGGTAAAGGGTAAAACGCAACGGCGGCTAGGGTAAGGCGATGTCAACGGTGACTAAATGGCGGTTGTGCGCGCGTGGGAAACGCGGCATGGGGAAATTTCGGAGTCGCCACTACCTGATGGGGTGCAGGCGGAAACCTGGGTGCCTAATCTTGTCTATTTAAGGCTTTTGGTTTGCGGCTTGAGATTTTGAGTCGGTTCTCGGTTGTGGTCTGGGGAAGTCCGTAGACACCCCAGTTCACCCCGTCAGATGACGGGTCCCGTGGGTTCCCTGGTTTGAGTCAGCTTTCTAGTTGGTTTTCACCCGATTCCTAATCCAGCATACCATTTAGTTAAGTCTTGGCGGGACCCCCTGAGAGGTGTGGGTCCCTTTTAGTTGATTTTATCTTGTTTTACTTGAGTTGTCTGAGTCTGATTGGGTGGGCCCCGTTGGAAGGCCCACGGTTTCCTTGGCGGGCTTGGGTAAGCCCGTTTGCCTATGTGAGCCTCTGTCTAGCCTAGGAGGCCCTGTGGGCTTTGGTTAGTGAGTTGAGTTTACTTAATTGTTTAAGTTGGTATTTTAGGTGATTTTTATGCAAAGGTGGGTTGGCCTCGGTTTGCGGGCCCTTAGGTGGGCCCCCATGGTGGTTGCCAAAGTATTTTGGTTTTGCTTTATTTAGATTTGCAAAAAATGGGCTGGTCACTGGGCTTGGCGCCCGTGATCCAGGTTTGGGCTCGAAAGCCCAGTTCTTTGAAGTCTAGGGCTTGCACCCTAACTTGGTTTGGTTAGCGGGCTTTGGCGGGCCCGATAGGCCCTAACCCTTGGTCTCGGCCAAACCATGCAATTCATATATTCGTTACACATAACAAGGCTCGGATGGGCCACATTGGGTTTGGCCCGCCCGATTCCATTTGTTCATTTTACTCAATTTCCTCATTTTGCATGCTTTTGGATTCATAGGGCTTGGTGGGCCCCGTTGGAAGGCCCACTAGTGCTTCCAAGTTGGACATTGGCCCAAGTCCCAAGTTGGGTTTCCGGGTGACCCGGAAACCCTGTTGGTTTAATGGTTTTTGTGAAGATTATCACAAAATTCGGCCAAGGACATCAAAACACACAAAAATCACATTTCTGTATGTGTCCGGCCTTGGTTGCCGGACACGAGCAAACCCTAGGTGATCCGGCCTTTATGGCCGGATATGCATAAACCCTAGGTGATCCGGCCTGAGTTGCCGGATCACCCTGAAATGGTCCTTTTTTGGGTTCTGCCATTCGGGGTGTTTCGAGGGGGTTCCCAGTGGTCTTCTATGGGTCATGTGGGCCCCTGAGAGAGCCCACATTGGTTCAGGTCCTTGGGAGGCATCCCATTTGATCATCTTTGGGGTTTTCTCAACACCAATCAAAGGGAAGGAGGGGGCATGCTCAACAGGCCTGGAAGATGCCTATCGGGGACTGAAGATGCTGCTGCTAGTGCACCCAGCAGCAGCCTGTAGTGGTCATAACAGCAGGTTAAAAGGGGTGCGGGGATCACACTCATACGCATATACAAGAAACAGCGGGATATAAGGGGTTTGGGGGAACATGCACAAAGGGGAAACATGTCAATGGTAAAAAAAGATGACAAAACAGCAACCCGGGTGCCACATATTGGAGTGGGCGTGTGTGTTCATTGCACTCAAGGAATTAATGGTGAAACTATACGTGAGATAAACCACCGGCAAGACTATATACATACAAAAATAGATATAGCAAAGCTACACACATGCAAAAAAGGACACGTCAAAGATGATCACATGCATCCCTTGCAAATTTTAACGAGATCCAAAACCAATGTCCCATGGTTGAAACAAAAGTCTTGGAAGAAGGGAAAGAGAAGGGGGGTTATGTGGGGGAACATGCTCCTCTGAAAAGTGCTGAAACTAGGCCCAAGAACAGCCACTAAAAGGTATCGAGATATGCAAGAAAACGGAACCTCATGCTCCCTAAGCTAACCTACGTGGACTTCTTAATGGTGTAGGACCTCGTGCCACGAAAATAAAAGCAAATGCATGTATAGGCTAACATGAAAGTAAACCCATGCAAAGAAGGAAGCAAGTGTAGGAAAATCAACGGAAAAAATCTGAATTTAATAAATGATGAACATAACATGATAAGGAACCTTACCTAGGGATCCTTAGCTCTTCCTGGGGAGGTGTATGATCTCTTTGTAGCAAAAGACCAGCTGGGAACTCCACCTCTTGACAGGAGCAGCAATGCCTCCCACTCTTGGTAGAGAACAAGTGAAGAAGGAGGAGGAGAAGAAGGGTGGGAGTGGTTTCAATCGGTCTTGAGAGGTGAAAGAGGGCTGAGGGAGTTGAAAGAGGTAGGATTCGGAGGGGAGCAGGTGGGAGAGGGGAGCTGGAAAACAACAAAAGGCAACCAACCCCCGGAAATGAGCTGCTGTTTGGCTTTTATAGCCAAACTTAATGTATCCGGCAACTCAGGCCGGATACACTAAGGCTTCCCCTTATCCGGCCTTCATGACCGGATACACAGAGGCTTCTTTGTATCCGGTCTTCAATGCCGGATACAAAACATAATCATTCGAAATTTAAATGCCACCGCGAATTTGTCGGGCGATCGGCGCAAATCTCGCGCGAAAATCTTTTTGTATCCGGTGTTTGAGTCCGGATATGAAGAGGGGTAAGTGTATCTGGTATTAAATGCCGGATACAAATCAAAAAATTACGGATTTGCCCTTCGACCTGACCGATTCGACCGATTTGACACTTTTGGATATCTACGGATTGCCCCGTACGAATTTTGGTTTAGTCCCTGAGATTTTTGGATATTTAAGATTTAGTCCCCGAGATATTTTGCTGCGTTGGCTGCCACGTGTGCAGTTCCTGCGCCACGTGTGCAGTTTCCGGTTTTGCTGCTCGGAAACTTCGACAGCTCATATCTCCTTCATCCGAACTCCGATTTGAGCAAACTCAGTTGCGTTGGACTCGTATCGGAGCCCTCTATCCAATGAGATAAATCAAGGTGGCTAATTATCACTTGATCAAAAGGTCAAATTTCGACTCCTCGGGTTTAACTTTTTGTCCAAGGTTTCAATTTCCGGCTCTTCCGGGAGCGCAAAAATGAGGTGCTTACAGCGGTGTCAACGGCGAGGTGAGGCAAGGCGCGTAAAATCTTAGGTTCGGGTAAAACACAACAGGCTAAAGGGTAAAATGCATAGAGGAATGTTACCGCGGAAGGTTCAAGGTAATATTTGTTAGGAATCCGATCTGATTCCTAGAGATTATGAGAAACAAAGAAAACGACAGAAAGAATCAAACAAGAAGAAGACAGAGATTTTACGCGATTCACCCCAGAATAGGGCTACGTCCACGACCGCTGGTTCTATTTCACTATCTTTTCTGAAGAGTAGAAGCTTACAAGGATAAAATAATATAAAGGGAAATATAACCCTAATACAATGGAAATGCCCAAAATACTTTCAAATAAAATAAGGCTCCACACAACTCGACTCGCGATGGCTGTAGCTGGGTGTCCAGTATGATCAGGCTCCACACAACTCAACAATATTTTCACCGGCGGTAACGCATCCCCGCTGGTAATCACCAACGGTAATTCCTATGAACTTTTAACAGCGGTAGCACGTACCGCCGGTCAAATAAAATAAGTTCACTGGCAGTAGTTTCCGCCGGTGAAATCTAGTACTTACTAGGGGTGCAACTCGGTTCGGTTTGGTCCGGGTTGAGGTCAATCCAAGACCAAACCGAAATTACATGTAACCAACCCAAAACCGAACCGAACCGAATTGTAACCCGAAAATATAAAACCGAAACCAAACCAAAAATAAATTAAAAAACCCAAACCCAAACCAAACCGAACCGAATTTCATGAGGTCAATTCGGTTTGGTTTAATTAAGGTTAAACCGACAAATCCCCTCCCCTTCTCTCTCTCCACGTAAGAAAACCTAAAATAATTAAGATCATGACAAAACCCTGAATTACAGTCCCCATATCCAACCCTGAATAAAGGATTTTGACAAAAGCAGGAAATTGCAAATAGAACAGCCCAATCTGATGTAAGACCCTAAGTTTTTATCCCAACCAAGAAAACTGAAAACGGCCGAAGATCGAAATTTGGCGAAGAGATAAAAACAAATCCTTTGAGAAACACCAGATTTGTCCAGGTTATTCTCAAATCAGATAAATCTATCAAGAAGCAACAGAAGGGGCAATGAAAGAGAAATCAAATCAAAACCCAACAAAGCGCAAGATCACAGTTTATTTTTGATCAAAACAGTCAATACAACAATGGAAACAGGGAATCGCTACACATTCATCGAGAAATATGAAGCTAAAAACACAGTCACTCAGATGACAAAAGGGAGACGATACTTAGCTCATCGATCTCCTTCGAAACTGAAAGGATGAAAACAAGGAAGATGCCCAAGAAACCAAAACTATCTAAAAGGGAATGTAAGCGAGAATGTAGATTCAGGCAACAACAAGAGTTGCAGCCGTGGTGGCTGCGATGCGCCTGGGGGAGCAATTGGCCCGTAGAAAATGGGATGGCGAGGATTATGCAGAGATTCGGAAGGCGTCGCTTTTAGACATCAAAACTCTTCCGCTCTCATCCACTCCTTGCAGCTCTTGCACAGTCGATGCAAACCCTAGAAACCAATCAACGTCCATTCCTCTGTGACAGCTCTGAGAAAGATGAGAAACCAGGAAGGCAACTTTCAAGAAGAGAAACACACGATTTCGATGGACAAGATTGAATAAGTAGAAGAATGGTGATGGCTGTCAGAACTCTGCAATCGTTGTGCCTAATGGCGTTGAGCATGTCTTAGGGTTTGGGAAAGGGGGATTAGGAATTTGGGAGCATTTTGGTCGAGGGTTTTGGTTGTAATATCTTAAATGTTTAAAGGTAAACTTAGATATGTATAATGTATATTAAATATTTTTGGGAAATTTACACTAACACCCCCTGAGGTTTGGGAAAGTGTCACGGACACCCCCTGTGGTTCAGAAGCGATCACTTACTACCCCCGTAGTTTGGAAAAGCGTCTGTTACACCCCCTGCCGTTACTTTGGTCACAAACGGCGTTGGATATTTTGTTCTAATGGCGAAAATACCCCTCGTTTAAAACGCTCTTCTCTCCGTTATCTCTCTCCACGATCTCCCTTCGCCCTAAATCTCCCTTCGTCCTCCTTTCTCCAAGAACAGAAGAAGCCCTAACCTAAGACGAAGAAAGAATGCATTGTAAATGCCCTAATCGCTTCACCCTTCTTCTCCTTCGCATCCCCTTCACGAAGCCTCCCTCTCTCTCTATCTAGTTCACTCCAGAAATCTCCTTCCTCCGTTCTCTTCTCCACAGTCTTCCTCTCTCTGCGCAACTTCGAATCAAGGAGCTTCTATATTCTTCATCTCGACTGGCAGCTAAAAGCTTCGTTCCTACGCAACTTCGAATCAGGTATTTCTTGATCTTGTTTATCCGAGTATTTCGTCCGATCTGAGAGCTCATCTCGACTAGATTTCGTTTTTTGAATTTGATTTCTAGGACTTTCTGTTTTGTTTTCTTAGCTTGAATTTGAATGTGATCTTTGTTATGAAGAGTGATTTAGGAGCATCAGTAATGTGACCTCTTCGTTCTCCTTCCAAATCTCGACTAGGTTTCAGTAATGTCAACTAGATTTTGTGCGTGTGGTTCCAAGCTCCCAGCATGCATGATGGGTCTTCTTTAAGAGTAGTAAATTAAGTTTCCTTCTCATCATCATCATCGTGATGATGATGGAAAGGGTGGAGCCAGGAGTGTTTCTTTTTGTGAGGTTCTTCATCAAGGCCACCACCCTCACCCTCATGAACATGATACTGATTATTGTCGACCCTGATGAAAACCTAGGAGAAATCCTAAACCTTAAAAGCGAATGATTTCAGCAAAGAAAGATATAAGCTCCAAGAAATAAACGCAAATGGTTTCGGAAAAGAAAGATACGGTGCCAACAGCTTCCCTCTGACGGCTTCCAATCACTACAACAACTATAAAATTGATGCCTTTTCCCAATTAACTAAACTTGGAAAAAAAAAAGCCTACTAATCCAGTAAAAGCTCTGTAATTAGAGGGAAAGTCTCCTCTTGTTCCTATCCAGTAAACCCCACTTCATATACGTGATTAAATGTTTGTTGTAAAAAATCCCTGTAATGAGAGGCTGTCAGGCTGTGCGTTTAACCCAAGTACCTTTAAAAGAAAAAAAAATCCCTGTGATGTAGGGCTACTAGGTAGGCACCCTCACTTGTATTGGCAGGCAACTCTTTGTTACAGGGCTGCAAGAAATTTTGGTAGTAAGCAATTTGGATTCTTCACTTACAAGGTTTAAAAACATACAAACATTTGCCACATGAAGTGAGTTCTAGTCAATCAATCTTTTCACTTATGTTTGCTATATTATATTGCCTCTTGCTCCTGTCCATTCTTTTTTAATATTTAGTTTGTTGTTTCCTTGGGTTGAGAGATGAATATGCTGATTATTAAATACATGTTTTCAAGATGATCCCTTTTCTATGATAGAAAAAACTAACCCCAACTGAGAGCACACAAAAGACCCATTAATGACAAAATCTGTGACCCCCCCCCCCCCCCCCCCCCCAACTTTCTCAAGAAGGTTGTGGAGGTAGAAGACAATGTGGATAGCAGCAGCCTCAACAACCACATATTTCAGCTATGTCAATATCTCCTTCCCCTACCATTTAATGAACCCACCCTGCATACATGGAAGCAAATACATGGGTCCTCATTGGTTGAAATTGTAGGATCCACCAAATACATGCAAGCATTCCATAGCCTTATTGAGTGGCTTGAAGCCACATTCAATCCAATACAGACTCCTATCTTTTTCCCCCACTTTGTCTCAAGTTTAGATGGTTAGGAGATAACACCCATCCATTCTCAGCCCTGCTTATCAAAATCTCTCATACAATAAGTAAAGGAAGATAGAATGCAACTTTTGAGCAGGTATAGAACAGAACATGTGCTCATTTGCAAAGTATACAAGCTTGCCAAATTTGCATTCACAATGGACCAGCAACTCAAGCATGTCAATTATAAATCTTAATGTTAACAATACTACCAAAATTAGTACATAATTATTGAGGACAAATCAAACACAGAAGTAATTAACCTTGAAAGCATTACAAAATACAAAGTAGTTTTGAGCTGGAAGAAATTTCACAAGCATTCATCAACCCCAAGTATACTTTGTTCATGACTCATTGGACCATTAGCTGCTTCATTGAGGAATGTGAAAGGTAAAAGAAAAATTCGATGACTGTTGATTTGGTTCTGAACCCTTTAATTATAGCGGCAACTGATGATATTTTAATCTTAAGCATATTGTTATGATTAATTTAGGAATGATGGTGGCTAAGGGCCATGAGTGTCTTCATGTTTGATACAATATCATAGGCTTGACTTCATGATCTGTGACTTCATGTCAGCATAAGTAGGCATAATGTTAGGGATTATCTGCAAAACTTAGGAACCAAATAGGTGAGAACCCAACCCTGTACCCCAACATGGCAGCATAAGACAGGTTCACTTTTGTGTGTGATAACTGAAATATTGCGTAATTGTGAATGCATGCAGGTCTTTTAATTTAAATTATAGTTTTGTTTAACATGAAAAGATAGAATTAATCTTGTAACATGGAGAGTTATTTGACTATTGGCCCTCAGTAGATTATTGAACACTTGAATGATAGATGAATTTCACTAAGGTGGACAAGATGAGGTGTAGGGAAAATCTTGTTAATCACAGAAAACATGGCAAGCCTTATAAGTGTAGTGCCTCAATTTTCAAAGTTTATTGCTATTAGTCCTTATTTGTCCGGACTTTTGTTGTTGTCTGTCATGTGATCCGGTGTGATCTGTAGCTAATTTCATCTTGTTCAATTTGTTAGGCGTAGTTTCTTCTGAACAAGATCCATACACTTAAAGTTCATCACTCAAGAGGCGTTGATAACATTGATAATGTGGATGAGGACAGATATAGTTATCTTGATTTGGCGGATGATGCCATAAATGTAGCTAAGGTTGATGTTGGTAATGCTTTCACCATCAAGTATCGTGCTCCTGGTTCACAAGATTTGCACGTTATTGATGGTGATACAATATTAATGAAGGTGTTTGAGCTCTATAGCAATGTAAATGAGATCAACTTGGTCGTGGAGGAAGAGCCTGCAGTTCTAATATCCCAATGTACGCAAGAGGAAGCGGCTACTTCAGGTGGAAGAAGAAGTGAGGAGCAAGAATCAATAGATGATGAAGATTGGGTAGAGGAGGAGGTTATAATAAGATGAAGATGGAGATGAAGATGAAGATGAAGATGAAGATGAAGATGAGTTAAGTAATGAGGGAGAAGAAGAAGGTGAGGAAGTGTTGAATGACACACGTGTACCACGAGAACATGATGAAGTAGGTTTTGAATATGAAGAAGATAATGGAAACCAACTCTCTGATTATGAATCCGATCCGAACTACCGAAGTTTAGCTGATTCAGATGAAGAACATGTTGGGGATGGGAGTTTTGAATTTGATATGGAACATGGTATGGAGGAGCCTAAACTTGAGAAAGGTATGCTATTTCCTAGCATCAATGATTTCAGAAAAGCCCTAATTGAGTTTGCGATTAGAGAAGGATTCAACATAAAGAGAATGAAGAATGAGCGAACTCGGGTCACAGTTGGGTGTGCTAATGCGGATTGTAGGTGGAGACTACATGCATCACTGAGACCTGATGGGATGACTTTCATGATCAAGACAATTCAGCCAGAACATAATTGTACTCGTGTACACAAGAATATTGAAGCAAACTCTAGATGGATATCGGATAAGAATATTCCACAACTTCGTGCAAATCCAAAGTTGCCTATTTCATCTATTAGAGAGATCGTCCATTCTCAGTACGGTATTGAGCCCAGTAATATGCAGTTAAGGAGGGCTAGGAGGAAGGCAATTGAAGACGTAGAGGGAACGCATGGACAGGCGTATGGGATGCTATGAAGATATTCTGAAGTTGTTAGAGCTACCAACCCAGGGAGTTTGGTAAAGATTGAGTCAGAGAGGTTGGGTCCCTCTGTAACTCCCAGGTTCAAGAGATACTTCATTAGCTTTAATGCAATGAAGATTGGATTCATTCAAGGATGTCGACCATTTATTGGACTTGATGGTTGTCACTTGAAGGGTCCATTTGGAGGAGTATTGTTAGCTGCAATAGCATTAGATGGGAATGGTAGTTTGTTTCCTTTGGCTGTTGCAGTGGTTGAAGCAGAAACACAGTATAGTTGGTCCTTTTTCTTACAGCACTTATACATGATTCTTGGGAGTGTGGATCAACCATGGACTTTCATGTCAGGCAGACAGAAGGTATTTATTAATTTTTAACTTTTAAGTAATTAATTTGCTAGATTAGACACAAGGTATTTAATTTGTTAGATTAGACAGAAGGTATTTATTATCTTTGTTTAACTTTTATGTAATAGATTATACTATAATTTGTAACTTTATTTTATTTTACACTTTATAGGGTATTATAAAGGCAATTGGAGACATCTTCCCTTATGCTAGCCAGCGCTATTGTGCAAGACATATTTATAGCAACTTCAAGACAGTTCACAAGGGTGTTTTATTGAAGAATTTATTCTGGACAGCAGCTAGAGCCTATCATGTATTTGACTTCGAGGAAGCAATGGAGCGGATCAAGAATGCATCACCTGCGGCATATGATTGGTTGAAGGAAATCCCTCCATCTACTTGGTCGAGACACGCTTTTGATGTGCGTGTGAAGAATGACTACATTACAAATAACTTGACAGAGTCTTTCAATCAGTGGGTTGGTGAACATAGAGAGAAGTCTATCATATCTTTAGTGGATGGTATAAGGTCGAGGTGGATGGTAAAAATTCAAAAACGATACCAAACTACATTGACATGGACTACATTGGTAACCCCCAAAGTTTGTGGCATATTGGATGCAAGAATCAGGGCTTCAAGGAACTGTCGTGTATTGTTTGCCGGTCAAGATGAATATGAAGTAAAGGAGGATGAAACAAGCAGATATATTGTAAAGGTCGGTCCACGGAAATGTACTTGCAAGGTGTGGGATTTGTCAAGGATACCATGTAAGCATGCAGTACAATGCATAAGATGGAGAAGGGAGAATTTAGAGAACTATTGTGACCAATGTTATAGGGTTGACACATACTTGAGGGCATATGCTGAAATGATTCATCCAATTCCGGATCAGAAGATGTGGCCAACAGTTGAGGTGGAGCCATTGATGCCTCCTTGTCTTCGTCGTTTGACTGGAAGACCGAAGAAAAATAGGAGGAGGGAGGCAGATGAACCACGCACCACGGGTGAAGTACGTAGATCAAGTACACTATGGTGTTGTATCTGTAAACAATTTGGTCACAACAAAAGGACATGCCAGCGCGGCCCGACGAGGCGTAGCAGTAAGGCATCTAGTTCTAGAGGAGAGGTATGACAACGTAACCAATTAATGTTTGTATTTCTTTCTGTTGATTTCGTAATAAGTTTGACGATAAATTTCATTTATTTAATGCAGGGGAATAGTTCACACGGTGAACAAGAAGAACATCAACGTGGCAACACGTCAAGCAACAGGTAATTGGTTGAAACTAATTAACAGGGTCTCAGTATTTGCTTTGTAAAAATTTATACTTGTTACTTATTAGTTTTCTTATTGTGACAATAGGTGATGGGGAGAACAGGAGAACAGGGTCTCAGTATTTTATACTTGTTGCAAGGATTTGTTCTTGGTTGGATTTTTACTTCATTTGTGGCCACCTCTTTCCTGTTAGTGTGGAGCTTTTGATCAATGGGTTGTTATAGGCTCCTTGTGTTTCCTTGTGCATGAAGAAAGTATTTTTGCTTTTGTTTCAAGTTTTCCCTTCTTTTTATATGTGGGCTTCCTTCTTACTCTGCTTAAATGACTACTAACAATTGGATGTCAAAGTAATTTTGTATTGTGGTAGGCATTTGATCGTGTTTTGATGCTTAGGGAAGCAAAACAGAAGTTGCACATGTTGTTTTATTTCAATGTTTTCTTCATCTTCTTATTACAATCTAAATTTTTTGGGTTGATTCTCTTGCCTCTCATAATCTAGGTGGAATGGGTTGATTATCTTTCTTCATCCTCTTATTACAAGCTCAAGGGGAATCCATGTAAGCTGCAAATGTGACAATGTGACACGAGCAGTCTTAGTAGTCTTAATGTGGTCTGATTTTGACAGGCATAACTGTATGCTCATGTTTCCATTGTTGGTGATCTTCGGCTCATTGGAAAATTTCTTCAAGACCTGCAATGGTTATATTCACCCATTTTACTGGCATTTTAATGATTTGGTAGTCAAAATAGGGTTTAAAGTCATGTGAACTTATTTTGGTTCAATGAAAATTAGACTTTTCGCTTGAGTTATTTTAGGACATTTGGATTGCTTGGATAATCGTCCTGTAGGAGGTTTTTCTCTTTGGTTTCTCTATAAGAAACTTAGGTATCAACAGGGACCAAGGAAACTACACCATCACCTTCTAGGTGCATAGCAGGAGGTGAATCAAGTTTATATTACATTGTATGGTGTCACGAACAGTTGTCATGTATCTTTGATTACTTAGTTATGAAATATCCACAATGGAAGGTAATACAATATTTGAATTCCTAAACATCAATGTTTGGACTTTGGAGAAAGATAGGGTTAATTGAGAATCTCTACCAATGTTACAGGAAATTTAGATGAGAAAGATTTGATTCGTTGCAGGAGTTCATATTATGAGATGGATGTTTTCAACAATTGGCAAGTTATGATGAATCGTTTATGCAATTAGTTGTGACTGATTCTTTTCAAACAGGAGTCTTGACTGTTTCAATTTCAATGGATGTCCAGATATTCCCCAATAAAGGTTGTGGTTATTAACTCATCATGCAACGAATGGTTTTCCAATAAAGGTTGTCCAGATATTCTCCAATAAAGGTTGTGGTTATCCTCAGCCTTGTGCTACCAAGTTATGAAAATTCCAAGACTCACGAGGTTTTGCTTATTATGGAACATCATAATGGAAGGACATCATAGCATACATCTCATGGTAAAAAACGAATAAAACAAAATCCTACTGAGTGCACATATTTGATTAAAAGTATGTTTTGGACGAACCTTCATACATAACAAAATTAAACACACAACTTTCTCCTACAAGGGGAATCCAATGCATAATGCTTTTGGTCGCAAACCCAATTCCACCATCTTTTTGAAATATCCTGTAGCATCATCGGTCGATTCTCTTCAAAGCAAGTATCCATCAGCAAAACATGAGTGAACTCATCTGGTTTAACGCCTTTCTCGCACATTTCTTTATAGAATTCCTCTGCATCGGCCATCATTCCGTTGCCACACAACTGTTCGATTAAATTATTATAGGACAAAGCGTCTGCACGGCATCTCTTCTCATCCATCCTCCTGAAAACCTCCATTGCTTCTTTAAATTTCCCTTCAGCACAAAGACCATCCACAATAACATTAAAGCTCCCGAGATTTACAGTAAGACGTCTTGGAGGACTGTGCTCCTCCATCATTCTATCAAACAGCCGCATTACCTAATCAATGGGAGAATCTAGCTAGACAAATACTGACAAGTGTTGTAATCTACAAACAGGAAAAATTGACAGTTACCTCTTTAAATTGACAGCAAATAAGAACATCCCCGCTCCATTAATATATAAACTGAAAAGAGTGTGTTATGATGCATATATAAGGGATTGATTCCATGTACGAACTAATGGCAATTAACTAAGTCTGTAACAAGCTTTTGAGCAATACCCTATCATATTTAGAAACACATATAGTACCCCATGTTCTATCATATTTAGAAACACATATAGCCCTTAGTTTTTTTTTGGTAACAATATAGCCCATAGTTAAGGCTGTCAGTTTGAAGGCCCTTAATTACATAACCCCACTGAACATAAGGTAACATGCTTCTTAATATTGAGAAGCATTCAAACATCAAACTGAATTCTAGAAAAGTATCATAGGAAAAACCTAAAAAATCAAAGAACAAGTCAAATATCCGAAAAGAGTCTCTACAAGCATGTTTAGGTAATAGAAAACAAATAAATCCACAAAGAGCCACTACAACATCAAGTTACAAATTTATCAAACATGCAACAGGCAATAGTAAATTAATACCTAACCATCTAAAACAAAATCTCAGCAAAACATTATGAATGAGTCAAAAAACAGGTTGCTACATAGGAAAACTGATATAAAACTTAATTAAGAATAAAATTGGTCAAATAGAAGTGAAACTTGTTTGATATTGTTGCATTCCACTTCAGAAAGAAACATGAGAGAGTTAAGACTGATAGAAAACTTAAAAACACAAGTGTTTAAATTACATCTTACTCATCGTTCTCTTCTCTTTCCATTTAATGATAGTTCGTCTAATTTTCTAAAATAAGTCTACCTAAGTTTGCAACTCTTTCCGAGGCTTCAACCTCCACTTCAATAATTCTTCTTATTGACTCAACACGGTCAGTGGAAGAAGGATTGGTGGAAGAAGTGGAGGCATCTTCAATGGAAGAAGTGGAGGCATCTTCGACATTTTCATCGACCCAGCAAAAATAACCGCACGCACGATCTTCTCGGTCTTCAGCCTATCAATTAGAGAGTTAAGGTTTAGCATGATATATACAATTCTTACTAAAAAACAAGAAAAGTAATAAAGACAGAGCTTTGATGCAGGACGCACGTAAAAGCGTCGTCCAAATGAACCCGGTTGCTTTGAGGTCAAGACTTTGCATGTACCTCGATTGCAAGGGCATATTTTGCATTCATCAGCCCACAAAAAGAACCCACAGTCATTATTTTTCTGCATCAAAGAAAATAATCTATGTTTTTTTTAGTACATTTATAAAGACTTCTTTTGTTTTCATAATAGATTGAAATTGTTTAGAAGTTGATACTTACCCAACATGGGCATCGGTAGAATTCTCTACCAGGATTCTTTTGGGTGTGCGATTTTAGAATTAAACATTTCCCTTGTGCACATGGACATTGTATTGCAATCATTTTTCCTATCAAAGATGGAAAAACTCAATTCCAATTACAACTGAACATAATTATAACTCAATTCCAATTAAAACTCAACATAATTATCCAACAATACACTTCAAACAATTACAACTTTACAACAAGCAAAACAAAATAAAGTAAAACAAAAGGTGGCCTAATCACTCATTCTTCCAACCAGAAATTTGACCCAAGATTAATGGTGTTTTGCAGACTGAAAATTATTAGTTTTTCTGATGTTTGACTCATGACAGTATGTGTGTATCTATCAACCCTTCTCCTAGTCATCTTGGAATCTGGAATGGGCTACTCTGATCTCAAGTTGAACTAAATGGTGTTTTGATGACTGAAAACATATTAGTCGTTTTGTTGTTTGGTTTCTGTGTATATAAATCCAAATTGTTTGTTACTTACACATATTAGCTGGAATTACTAAGTTTAGAAGCAGGATGGAATTTCCCATTTTTTTTTTTTTTGTTTTCTAGTGGACACCAAAGAAAACACAGCAAGCAAAGATTTAGCCTCATAAGACTAAGTTTAAAAGTTAAATCCATTCAACACATTAATGAAAGAGGATTTAGCCTCTACAACCACCAAAAGAAAAGAAGTATATAAGCATATCAACAAACAATTCGAGTTTATGCTTCTACACTTGGAATACATATCAACAAGAGCACTACCGACAAAGACATTGTCCTTATAATCAGTCCTGATTATATAAGCATGGATCTGTCTGCCTTGTTCCAAGGCAAATAGACCTCCACAAGCAGTCAAAATGCTTTCAAAAGTGAATTGGTCTATAGCCAAGCCTTCCAATCTCATCTCTCTAAACATGTCCAGTGCTTCTCTCTCCAAACCATTCTGTGTTAGCCCCGTAACCATCGTTGTCCATGAAATTGAATCCTTTTCAGGCATATCATAGAACAAATTCTTTGACTCTTCAATCATCCCAAACCGTAATAAACCTATGATCATAGTATTATATAAAACCAAGTTTCTCTCCAACATTTCATCGAAAACCTGATTTGCATCGCAAATTAATCCGGCTTTTGTGTACATATCGACCAAAGAACAACCCACGAAGACATATGCTTCAAACCCAAATTTCATTATTACCAACAACCCAATCCCCATAAACAGTTCTCCAAATCAGATATTACCAACAACCCAATCCCCAAAAAAAAAAAGACAGAAAAGAAGACGAAAAACAAAAAACATGGATGGTTTATATGATCAATCGTTTCCATGGAAGTAAGAAGTAGATGGAAAAGAAGACGAAAAACAAATTTCATTATTACCTGCGATGAGATGAGGCGTCAAAGAGAGCTTCCTGGAGTGAACCTCGCGGAGAGAGGACCAGAGAGAGAGCGAGCTTTCTGGAGTGAAAAACAGATAGAGAGAGAGAGGCTTCGTTCTCTCTTTATATTCTGTCGCTGACCTCTGGATGGAGCGAACGCATCTCATTTGGTTTCTTCTCGAAGGGGATGCGAAGGAGAAGGAACACGAAGCGATTAGGGCATCAGGGCATCTTCACTTCGAGTTCTCAAAGGTGGAGAAGAGAACGAAGATGGCATTAGGGCATTAGGAAAACGAAGATGGCATTAGGTTATTAGGAAAACGAAGATGGCGATTAGGGATTTCGATTTCTCTCTTGGAGAAAGTTGAATGAACGAAGAAGGGTCTTGGAGATTAGGGCATTTCAATTTCTCGCTTGGAGAAAGGCGAACGAAGAGAAGAAAAGAGGTTTTTAAACAGGGGCATTTCCACCATTAGAACAAAATATCCAACGCCATTTGTGACCAAAGTAACGTGTAACGCCCCGAATCCGGGTTACGTGAAATAAACCGTAACTCGTTCCGAAGGAGTTAGCTTTTCACACAGGATCTCTATATCAGAGTAAGGAAAACATGAAATGGCAACAACATAATCAGAGTCAACTAAAATTTTCCCCAACTCACCTGAACCAAGAATATACCCGCCTGAATCGTCCTCTCTAAGATCTGAAAACAAAACAAAACAAAACAGTGAGATACGACTATCTCAGCAAGTAGCAATGCATGCACGAAATATAGTTATAACAGTACTAAAACATGCACGATTAAGAATACACAACGATTAACCACGGTTAATCCGTCTAATGTCGGAAATACATCGTCAATCACATTCGGAAAACTTTATATATATTGGGACTCATGAAGTTTGCCTATTTTGTGTGGCTAAGCACTAGTGTTCCAAACAATCCAGTCGAAATACTGCAACAGCTCAAATGACCCAATTCATCGCCCTCATGGCGGAAAATACTCAAGTGACCTCACCCTCATGGTGGAAACGGAGTTGCTGCAGCACTTCCCTCATGGAAGGCCTCTCCATCATGGAGGAAACGCATGAAGGAACCCTAGACTTAATCCAAACAAAATGTTCAAAATTCACTTACAACTCGATTGTGGATCCACACTAAGTCTTGCCCTTATGTAACTTTGGCAAATTAATAAATATAATTTGCAAATCAGCTTACAATCATGCTCAATATAATTTCAGTCACTTATATAATAAACCAGAACAATTTAGTTCAGATAGCCGCTAAAACCATTCAATAATAAAACATAACAGCAATTGGTATATACCGTGAGAACACCTTACACTTTAACCATTCATGATAACCAGTATTAACTAAGATGCCAATTCAGAATTTCCATAGATATAGAAGAAACCAGAAATTCCAAAGAGAGTTTGGAATTCAGCCCAAAAGAACATTTGGTTAATCACTTTACTTCACTAAACTTACTTTTGATAACATCCCCTTCATATAGATTCTTACTCATAATTCCCTAACTTTTATTGTCTAAAATTTATCTCCATAAGTTAATAACATATCTAGAATTCTCTATTTAATCTCTAATTAACTTAGGTATAATTATAAAAGAAAGAATAAGCTTAGAATAATCTTCAAAATCTGCTGCAGAAAAATTACAGCATACATGCTTGCATTTAGATCACCATATCCTTCTAATCAAGTTCAATCACTTATTTCCCATAGGGTTCTAATAATACTTGGTTGCTCTTTAAAGTTCAACTAACTTATTTGAGTAGGTTCAGCAATCTATACTCAAGATAAAATGCTGTAGAAAAATTCCTAGCACCAAAGACTATTGAGTTGAACTGGTGCTAACCTCTTGGAGGTTAGCACACCTTGACTTACACCAATGCTTTCCCCAATCACCCCTTCAGTAACACCACCAACACTGAATCAAACCCCTGGAGTGGTCTTTTGAAACTTTGAAACATAATTTATAGGTTCAGCAAAATAGCCGCACAGAATCTTTGATTTTTTTATCTGGTGCTAACCGGAACAAGCTGGTGCTAACCTGGTGAGGTTGGCACCAGGTCAATTTCCCTTAGCGCTAGTTAATTCTTGAGTCTGGTGCTAACCTCTTTGAGGTTAGCGCCCAATACCAATAGGTTGGCTCCAGGTCTTGTTTCAACTGGGTAAGTCTCCAAACTTGCGGCGAAGGCTTATTCTACCATACTTGACTAAAACAAACCTTAAGAACCTACCAACATAGCACATACACTCTTAATAACTCAATAATTCTCCTTCGAAAATAAACCAACCAGATTATACAATTATTAAACATCAAACGCTCGAAAATGTAAACGGAAACAGGAATTTCTTTAAACACAAATCTACCTTTATATGATCTTAAAAACCACAAGATTCATTTTATTTTCAAAGGTGCTAACTTGCATAAAATACCATCTAACTGACCATCTTTAAACTACTGTAAAAGTATTCTAAGCAGTCTTATTAAAACAAAATATTAAACGCCAGAAACAGAACCTGGAAATGGTGTTTCGTTTAATCCAATTCTACCTTTCTATACGTTCATGAAACCCCATGAAATCAGGAAATTATAGAAGATGCTACCTGTTGTTCCATTCTCCAGATTTTTCGGCAGGTTCTAGTTCTTCTTTTTGGAACCAAATGCTTCCATTCTAAACATGTCTAACATGATTAACAAGTGATAATTTAAACAACTAACATATCCAACCTCACCCAGATTTGGTCAAATCCATAAACCAACAGTACTCTTAGAATAGACGTTTAAAACATGAACAGAACCTGGGCACTTGTTACATTCCAATCTAAGTTCTACATGGTCACAAACACAACGAAAAACATGATGTTTTGAAAGGCTACTTGCCTCTTGTTTTCGTCTTCACCAACACAGCAACTCCTTTGGATGATCCTCACGTCCATAATCTCCAACAGCCAATCTGAACTGGACGTTTTCTTGCTCCAACAGCAATGGACAACTTCCTCTTTCTTCTCCAACAAAACTCTCCCCTCTTTCTCAATTCTCAGATTTGAATTTCATCCATTTGGCCTTCTCCCAAGTTAAACCGGTTAGAAACGCTTGGAGAGAGAGCTGTTGAGACGATCAACAACTTCAACTTCCTTACGTTACAAAACTTTTGATTTTCTCTTATGATCCTATGCAATGCTCCACCACCATATCTCCTACACCAACCACTCATCGATACTTGATCAAAATAATGCCTTCTCAAACACAATATTACCCATACTATAACTCAATTCTAATAAAAAATTATCAACAATAATTATTTAAGCTAAACTATATTCTTACATGAAATATACACAAATCAAGATTCCTGAAAATTCCCATATTGCCCTTAAATAGTTTCCACCCTAAACCAATAAATAAAAATCTAATTAATGTTTCTTATCTTTTAATTAGAACTTCCACCCGGATTCACCCGAGAATGCCGGTTCGACCGCTCAATCTCTCTTTCTAGTCTTTCCCATCAATTAAATAAATTAGTATTTCCCTAAAACAAAATTTTAATATTATTAAAATTTCGGGATTTTACATAACGGTAGGGGGTGTAACAGACACTTTTCCAAACTACGGGGGTAGTAAGTGATCGCTTCTGAACCACAGGGGGTGTCCGTGACACTTTCCCAAACCTCAGGGGTGTTAGTGTAAATTTCCCAATATTTTTTTAATTTATTGGATCGGTTTGGTTCGGTCTAAAGAATATATGAATTTGGTTCGGTTTCGGTTTTGATTCGGTTCGGTTCGGTTTAACCGAGCATCCTATCCAAAACCGAACCGATTTAATTCAGGGTTAAGAATTTTAGACCGAAACCGAACCGAAAATGTAAAAAATCGAACCAACCCGAACCAAAGTTGGTTTGGATCGGTTCGAGTTCGGTTTTAACTGGACCAAGTTGCAGCCCTAGTACTTACCAGCTGTAAATCTCTACCACTGTTAAAAGTATTTAATGGCAAAAATTACCGCCACTATATATCGTACCACATGCAAAAACATCGCGTGTTATTTTATTGCTCGAAAAGGTTTTTTTTGAGTGAACTTTTAGAGGATGTTTATAATAGCCTTTTCCACCAATAAAGGTGTTTTTAGAGACGGAAATCATCTACCGCAGGTTAAAAGCCGCCTTCTCAACCTCTTTTTTTTGTAGTGATTTGAAGAAACAAACACATATGAAATGACAAAAAAAACTTGTAAACAAGTGAAGTTAGAAATTTATATTTTTTGTTGACATTAATTACTAAAATTTATTGTTCTTAACAATAGCAAATTTACATTCCATACGAGAGGCAAATGTAATATTCATAGAAACATAAGTGGTTTAGATTATTTCGAAAATGTAATTGGAGGTTATTGTAATTTTATTAAACTTCAATACAATATAACGTAATTTTTATATTTCTTCTTTCTTCTTCTTAACAATATCAAATTTACATTCCATACAAAATGTAATATTCACAGAAACATAAGAGGTTTAGATTATTTCAAAAATATAATTGGAGGTTATTGTAATTTTATTAAACCTCAATACAATATAGCATAAATTTTATACTTCTTCTTTCTTCTCCATACGAAGCATGTAATGCTTAGTATTATTTACTTTTTTTAAATGTTTTATGTAGGGCCACTTGGAAAAACATTAGTTGTAAGATGCTCTCTAAACCATTTTAGAAAGAGAAATGCAGGTGATTTTAACCCCTTGAAAACTTATTTCTTTTAGGAAAGCCCTTGAAAACGAGCGTTCATCCTCTACAGCGGGGGCTGTTTACAGCCCCTCACATTCCGTGGGGGCCCCACCATTCATTTGGGGGGCCCCACACCATACATGTGAGGGGTTGTTTACAGCCCCTGCTGTAGACGATGCCCACTCCTTGAAAACTAATACGTGATGCTTTGGTCTGGCTGGCGACTGGTCTTCCCGATATAGTCCGTCAAAATGCTGCAAGAAATTGACAGGACATTACACTGCCTTGGGTATCTCATCACGAGTTACATAGTACTATTACAGTCATCTTAATATCGTCTTATGGCTCTTGGCATTCTTACCAAACCCTTTTTCGTATTTTCTGTACTAATGCTTTGATGGTGCCAAAGAAAACGTCACAAATACCGACTGATAAGGGCTGGCTTCGCCTTTTGGCCTCTCCTTCCTGCTTTTGTTTGAGAATATAGAAGAATCTCTCTCATTATTGCAAGGATATATATGGGTGCTTCGCTAGATCAGGGCAAAAATACTGGAGGGGTTCCTCTGAGAAACCAGGGCACAGCCATTGGAGATCGCAAGGACTTAAAGAAAAGGAAGAAGAAAAAACCTTCAAAACGTGAGGATGGTATGAATTTCATCTAACAATGCGTTGTTAGGGTTTGAGTCAGGTTTTTAGTCCTCCCTCTTCTGATCAGCACTTTGGTTTGTAGGAATTTATACCAAGCTATAATGATCTTTCCTCTCTTAAAGGTATTCTCTTTGCTCTTCATTCTATCATTTTTTTGTTTTTTGTAATGATATTATATTGGTTTCCTTATTATTATTATTGTTATTGCTATTTTGTTATTATTTTTAATTAGTTTATGTATTGATAAAATGAGATCTCTCGAGTTTTATTTATTTATTTTTGCTGTTGTACACATTTGGAAGAAATCAATCTCTAAGTAGGTTCTTTAGTATTTTCGTTTGATTTATGGATTTTTTATTGAGTTTATTTCTTTTCCTCTTTTACATTTTCTAATTAATCCGATTGACATAAAGCAGGGAAAAAACAGTCTATTGGATTTTTTTTTCTTATGCTAGTCTAATTGATATCTAATATGAACTAATGTTCAAAAATCTTTGTTCTTTCTTGCTTTTCATTTTCTTGTCTATAGATAATGGTTGAGGCCATTGATTTGAATTTTGATCTTTACCTTTGATTCATTGTAAGGAGTTGAATTTATGTTAAGAAGATAATTAAAGTTCCAAATAGGTCTCCACTTGAAGAAGCAGTGTAATACCTCACTACCATCTTTCAGTGAAAGCAAGTTGTGGGAAAGGGAAATGAGAAGGCCAGATTTGTGAAACTTCAATCTTGTATCACCATACCCCCATTGCATTACCAAAGAATATTAGTCCTTCGGTTCTCTCTATAGAGGGATCTCGGTGTTCCTCGTGTATCACAATCTAAGGGTTCTCACAACTCCACGTTCTAGGGATAAATAAATCTTTGTACTTTACAACTTCCTTCTAACAAGGAAAACAATTTCTCATTGAAAAAACTCCTCCAACTATTTCTTCTCTCTGTCTTACCATTCTTATTCTCTCTGTCTTTTGTTTACTGAAAAGAAAAGCTCCACAATTAGTATGATACCTATTTTTTGGAAGATCGTCTTCTTCTACCATTCCCTCTCTATATCTCCCATCTTTGTCTTGGCTAAATTGCATTTTAGTGATAATTTATGAGAATAATTCAGATTCAGTCACCTACTTTGGCGAAATTGGCTTTTAGTCGTACTTTTTCAAAACAATTAGAAACAAGTGGTGATTTACTGTTGACAAATGACAATGCCCTTTAAGACTTTCACTTACCGATTTTGCCCTTGTTTATGTTTACCCAAATGCCTTTCTTTGAAACAAAAGGGAAACGTCTTCTTCAAGCATGCCTTGTTCGTGAGCTTTCAATCTTGAGCGCCAAAACCGAAACATTAAGCACCAAAACCAATGGTGATCGTACCGTCTTCACACCTTCGTCAAGCATCATGCGCCAAAACCATCTTGTTCGTGTTCTTCAACCATCGTGCACACTTTGACTTCTTCAACCATCTTCGTGTGCTCCTGGTCTTTCAATCGTCTTCTTCAAGACGATTGATCGAAGCAATCGTCATGTCTTCGTACACTTCACACCTGCATCATTGAAGCAACGATTGACCGAAAGTGTATATATATATATATAGATATATTAAGAAATGCCAATGTGGTTATTGATACTGACATTTTGCAAGACCCTGTGCACCTTCAAACTCATGGAATGTTCTTCTCCCCCAATCTGACTTGTCGTATACCTAGTTACATTTCTATTGAGTATTATTAGTATTAAAAGCTATAATTAAATCCCTCCTCCTCATGCATTTACTTAGCCACTGCAATCGATCTATCTACAACTAAAAGATTGTGAGACTCTAACCTAACTAAGATTCTGCATGACTGAAAGTTAGCAAAACATAATGTACTACCTAACCGACTCTTTTTCTGTGGCATTCTCCTTCATTTAGCTTCCCTTTTCTTATCCTCACACCTTCAAAATTGATAAGGTTCTTATTCACTAATCGAAGGTATATATATATATTTTTTTTAAAGAAATGCCAATCTTTAAGTGTTTTCACACCTTCAATGTCATAAGTGCCTAATGTCGATTTCTTTTACACCTCCAATGTCGGTTTGCACGCCTTCAAACCTCCAATGTTGATTATTTTTATGTATTAATGATATTTATTTGTTTAACTACCTAATGTCAAATTCGCAAGTGTGAAAGCTGTGCGAAATTGACACCAATGTCGATTTTTTTATTCATTTGAGAGATACAACAATTTTAGTACGAAAGTTTTGCGAAATTGAAACCAATGTGGATTTTTAGTGATGATGTTTTTTAACGATACAATTTTGAAAAGCTTTTTCAAGTGCAAAAGCTTTGAGAAATTGATGCCAATGTCGAGTTTTCTAATCGTTTAAGAGATACAATAATTTTGCAAAGCTTTCGCAACTGTAAAAGCTTTCCGAAATTGATACCAATGTTAATTTTTAGCGATGTTGTTTTTTAGTGATACAATTTCGCAAAGCCTTCGCATTTATTTATACCAAAGTTAATTTTTCTATGTAGTAATGATATTTATTTGTTCAAGTGCCTAATACCAAAGTTGCAAGTTCCTAGTGTCCATAATCGACATTAGGCACTTGTGACTAATCAAAAGTTTTTTTTTTTTTTTAGCAACATGCATTTGCGATTGATGGCAAGTGCCTATTAGGAATAAATTTGTACATTATTTTTGAAACCCTTTTTCCTGGTTTTTTTCGTAAGGTATTCTTTTCTCTTAGTTTTTAATGTATCCATCCTTAAAACCCAAGCATTATTTAATTTTTGTTTCTGAAATGTTATCAACAGTAGGAAGCAAGCATAGCGATTGCATGGCATTCCTCTTAGTTTGTTTTGTGTGGTATAACCTTTTTTTAAATCCTATTACATTGGCATTGGTATTCTTTTCTTGCGATTTCGATTATGGTACATAATTCATTGTTTTATTTGAGTTTTGGCTATCATTTGGTTTTGTTGTTATTTTATTTTGTTTTTTTTTTACTTGGACATGTGAATCTTTGTATTGAGTGCTACATTTTTTTTGGAGGTTATTTTTATGGTATATGTTTTATTTTTTGCATTTGAGTTTTGGATACACTTTGGTCTAGCTGGTTATTTTGCTTTGTTTTTGTTTTTTGTTTTCTACTTTGACGTGTAAATCATTGTATTGAGTGATAAATTGTTTTTTCAAGTTCTTTTTAAGGTAATATTTTCACTTAGTTTTTAACGTATTCATCCTTAAAACCCAAGCTTTTATATTTTTCTTTTGAAATGCCAATGTAATCGATAGCAAGAAGCAAGCACAGTGATTTCATTGGCATCCCTCTTTTTTAATTTTTTTTTGTATAATATATTTTTTTTAAATCCTATTGCATCGACATTGGTATTATTTTCCAGCGATTTCGATTATGGTATATGTTCTATTTTTTTATTTGAGTTTTGGCTACACTTTTGTCTGGTTAGTTATTTTATCTTGGTTTTTTTTTTTGACATTGGCATGTAAATCATTGTATTGGGTGATACATTGTTTTTCTAGGTTCTTTTTAAGATATTATTTTTGCATATTGTTTCACACATCCATCCTTAAAACCCAACCTTTTTTTTATTTTTTTTCTTTCCTGAAATGCCAATGTAATCGACGACAAGAAGCAATCACAACAATTGAATTGGCATTCCTCTTTTTGTTTTTTTTGGTATAACCTTTTTTAAATCCTATTGCATTGGCATTGGTGTTATTCTCCCAAAATCAAGATTGGGGTAGATATTTTATTTTTTGCTTAGAGTCTTGGCTACTCTTAAGTATGGTTGGTTATTTTATTTTGTTTTTTTTTATTTGGCTGTGTAAATCGTTGCATTGAGGGTATCACAAAGTTCAATCTTTATGCTTTCAGCTTCAAATTATGTTTGAATTGAAACTCTAATTCTGTTTTTGGTTTTTAGATATGATGAAATCTTATATTAGTTTGTTATTGAAAAAAGTTCAACATAACTTGCAGATCAATAGTCAATTATTATTCTTTATTTATAGATTATTTAATTCTCTAAGCTTGCCAATTATTAGTCTTCTTTCAACTCTCTTCTTTTCTTGCTAGTAACTTTAATGAAATGTCATTCAAAATTTTAATTTGGACTTACTGAGGCATAACACGTACACTTGGACTTGTTTTGAATATTCAATTCTTTTGCACTATTTTTTTGAGATATTAATATGTAGTCATGCCTCTTTTATAGTTGTCAATATTTTATCAAAACTTTTAATTTATTTTCTCATTTCCCCATATTTTATCCCTTGATTTAGAAAATCTTACACAACATCCTTTCACATGATCCTCAATTTTATTGCTTTTTTGTTAAAATGGAATTTTGTCATAGGATTCATGTATTTGATTTTGATGAGAATGGTGAATGCTTATGATATTCAATATGGTAATATAGTCATCTAATTATAATTATTATAGGTAAGACCTATCCTAATTCGGTTTGATTCTAGTGAGATTTTGAAGGATTGAAATCATCTACTGTCAAGCCCATAAAACGGCTCGACAATGGTCAACATCACCATTGATCTTGGAAGAATCCTTAGCCACATTGTAGCCTATCACATGGGAAATATTTTAGCTTCTATACATTACCTTTGTCTTTGCCCAACTTTTTCCCTTTACCACTAGGTGGCCTCCTTATGGCTGGCATTGTTGTCTTATCTATCTTTTGGATGATTTTCCTTAAAAGGAAATTGGTTTGTAAAAGTTAATATTTTTGAATTCTATGGAATATGTTGATGTTAGCAATCCATGATTTTAAAACTTTCCTCCTCTATAAAATAGATGAACATAATATAAAGGTTTTGAAAAAGAAAAAGAAAAAAAAATCTCCTCCATGTATTAAGTAGTTGACCTTTGAACTCTTAAATTTCTTTCCAGCTAAATACTCCATAATTTTGTGAAAGTTTGTTGTAACGCTCCGGATCCGGGTTACGTAATAAAACCGTAACTCGTTTCCAAAGGGTTAATTTTTCACACAGGATTGATATATCAGAATGAAGGAAAACATGAAATAAACAGATACCATAAAATTAGAGTCAACTAAAACCCAACTCAATATTTTTTTACTATATCTCAGAGACTGAACTCATATAATCCAGGCATCTACCCTCCAATATCGTTATTTCCATGAGTAGTTGAAAAAAAAAAACAAAACAAAACGGAATGAGATACAAATATGCTAGTAAGTAGCACATGCATGCTCAAATACCTTTTCATAGTTAATTATAAAACATGAATCAATTATAAAACATACAGTAGTGATGATAACACTAATAATTCAAATAATCCAACAATAATCCGGCGATCAAATATGATACAAACCCATATATTCCATCATGTAAATCAAATCAATAGTTTCGATATCAATTCACGTGAATAACCATAAAACCAAGTATAACCATGTAACAACGTGTCGATGAAACCAATATTCCAAAAAATCCTAAATAGATATATCTCCGATCATAACAAGTGTCAACATAGACAAAATCCCCATCATAGTCAAGTCCACGCCTCTATTTGTATATCTGGCCTACTCAGGGTTTCAGATATTGAAATGACAGCCTACTCTAAGTTTCGTCATCCAATGCTGGCCTATTTCGGGTTTCGGCATTGACAACACTGGACTACCATAGTGTTGGTGTTGCTCTACACTGGCGGTGGAGATATAAATACCAATAAACCACATACGGTAATAACCAAGTACCGTTAAACTAGCTGGCAAAACATCTTGTGTCAAATCAAGTCTCAACATAGGCCAATGTCTTGTAGTTCACTTTAATTAGATAATTAGCATGCCAGAACAACATCCACACCTCCATGTACACAGTCCGATCTACTCATAGTCCCTGTACTCTGAAATAACGGCCGACTCAGGTTTTCATCACCCAATGCTGGCCTACTCCGGGTTTCGATATTGACAATCCGGCCTACTCTGGGTTTCGGGTTGCTTTACACCAGTCGTGGCAACACTCATGGCCATGCAATTACATCAATAAAGTCAACACATCACATTACTAAGCTTAAGTAATGGATCCAAGGCAAGCTGGACCAAATAGCTTGAACCAAATCAGCAAGTGACCAAATAAGTTCAATCCAAAACCATGGGTCAATCATGACCAAACCCACTCCATCATGGAGGATCTCAAATATATGCTTTTCAAGGCGAATAACATTATCCAAACCATAATGTATATCAAATCATTCATGAAACAAAACCAATAATCCAAATCTATAGAACTAACTCATAATAAAGCAAATCCCATGCAAATTCCAATCAAATCCGGTGTAATCCAAAGTGATTCAAAAGAAAGTTCAAAACACCGATTTCCCAAATATGTCCAGAAACATGTTCTTAGAGAATTATTTATTTCCAACTAGTTTAGATGTGAGAGTTATATAGGTAGAAATCCTTAGAATCCTTACAAGTTAAATTGGAAACATAATATCCTTTTAAAACCCCAAATGTACTAATTTATAGGAATAGGTGGACAAATATTTAATATGAACTCTTTATTATAATTGACCTTCAAAGACACCTTAAGAATGATCTTAGAGAGATGTTACAAGTGATAGAATAAAAATAAATTTATTCTATAATAATTTGGAACCAAAAGTCTCTCAAGAACCTAGTTTAGTAGAATATGCACATACTCTTCATTGTATTGAATTTTAATATAATTCCTGTGCAAGCACTTTCTAAATATCTAAATCTTATTTGTAAATGGGTTGGATTTGATTAAAAACAATTCCATAGTTAGTCGCTCGAGCGTCTTGTTGGGCGCTCGACTTGTCTGGAAAGTTGAACTTTTGGGTTCTGAGATTTTAAGAAAACACAAGCTGGGCGCCTGGGATCGCACTTGAGCCCCATTGCAGGCGCCAGGCCAAATTTCAGGTTGCAAACAGAAATGTGAAATTTCCGAGTTTTTTGGAAATTTGAACTACCAAAACCTAATTTAATTACTCTAAAACCATGTAAACATCTTCTAAATCATTAATAGAAACTTTCTAATAGATTCAACAACAATTAATCATGAAATTTAAATCAGATCCATACATGTTCTTCAAGTAACTCAAAAACACCAAAATCTGAGTTTCAAACACTCAAATTCGAATTCAATGCAATAAATCCACGAAATCCAATAGGAATTGGTTTAGAAGGGTGCTACTTACCTCTATGAAGTTCGAAACAACTCAATATCGAAGTCCTTAGATCTCAGAAACTTCAGATCTCACAATTCTCTACAGTTTCCCACTGTTTTCATCAAAACAATTCCAGATCTGCTTAAATCTATTTCAAATCCTAAAATTCTCTTACACTAGATCACGAATTGAAAGTTAGAAGCACTCTTCCCAGTAAGGACTCTGATCTGATCAAGATGTCTCACCAATATCAATTGAAATCAAATTTCCAACTTGAATTCTCCCTCAATTTCTTCTTTAACAGCAATCGATCAAGAGGTCTTCTTCTCTCTTCTTCAGATTCGTTCCTCAGATCTCCTTCCAGTTGCTGTTTCCAGATTATTCCAGCTCTAACCAACCAAACTAACTCTCTTCTCTTTTTATACCCAAGATCTTGCTGCCCAATTCTCTTTTAAACACCACTGATGTGCTGATTGACACTCCACCAACCTTCTCTACCTATTCAAGACCAAATCCAAATTAAAATACTCGATTAAATATTACTTATTAGCATTATGGAGTTATAATAATTATTCACCTCATTTAAGTAATTCCTTCATTAAATTTCTGGAATTCACCTAAATATCCTCTGACTCCTCTTTCTTGAAATTTCCACCAATAATAATAATTAATATTATTAAAAAAATTCCAAATTTATTAATCCAAAAATTTGGGGTTTTACAATCGCTTAGAAATCTATTATTTGGAGGCCCTATAAAAGTTATGATGTGCATTGTAGCTTCCTCTCCCTTTTTAGAAATGTAATCTTGAGTAGCACTCTATGCCACAAAAAGTCATCTAGCTCTTTGGTGTTTGTAGGCCTATTATAGGTATTAGGTCATTGTGTCACCATGTCATCACCCTTGGTGGTGTACATGTATTTTTTTATTTTTTTGATGAATAATGAGTGCTATTATATGTTGTGGTGTCATTGCCCTATTATAGGTATTAGCTCTTTGGTGTTCATTGGCCTGTTATATCTCTTGGATGTTCTTATATGAAGTCTTATATGCCATACATGCTTCAACTTGAGCCTGTAACATCTCGAGGGTCTCCCAAACCCTAGATGTGACATCATTTTTTATTCGACTTATAAATGTAGTCCAAAGTTATTAGACTTGTAACTCCAGCTTAAAGACTATAAACTTAGTTAATATAGGCGTGTAAATGAATTTCAAATACATAAAACAACTTCTTTGCAAACTTGTAAACTATGTTTTTTACTTGTAAACTCCATTATTAGACTTGCCAATCCAGTTTAGATATTTGAAAACCCCTTTAGAGGACTTGTAAATATAAATCAAAGACTTGTAAACCCTGTTAGAAGACTTGTAAATCCAGTTTAGAAACTTGTAAACCACATTATTAGACATGTAAATGTAATCCAAAGAATTGTAAATCCTGTTATTAGACTTGTAAACTTGTAATAGACCTGTAAATGTAGTTCAAATACCTAAATGGAACACTTTACTAACTTGTAAGCCCTATTGTTAGACATGTAGACTCTATTAGTAGACTTGTAAATCCAATTTTTGGACTTGTTAACTCCATTAATAGAATCGTAAATCCAATGTAGAGACTCTTAAACACCGTTAGTAGACTTGTAAGTATAATTTAGGGACTTGTAAACTCCATTAATAGACTTGTAAATCCAATTTAGAGACTTTTATACCCTATTAATAGACATGCAAATGCAGTTTAAATACTTGTAAACTATGTTATTAGACTTGTAAATATAATCCAGAGAGTTTTAAACCTCGTTATTAGCTTTGTAACCTTGGCTTGGAGACTTGTAAACTAGGTTAATAGACCTGTAAATGAAGTTCAAATACTTGTAACAAAAACTTCAATAACTTGTAAACCCTATTTTTTGACTTGTAAATACAGTCTACAGACTTGTAAACCCCTTTAGTAGACTTGTAAATCTAGTTTCAAGACTTGTAAAGCATGTTAGTAAACTATTAAATCCAACATAGAGACCTATAAATCTAGTTATTGGTCCTATAAAGTCCATCAATAGACTTGTAAATGAAGTTCAAACATTTATAAGGGAAGTAGTGCAATATATTGATGTGCTACTTTTTGTGACAGATGGCTCCAAGTAAGATGCTATTTTGCTACTGCTACATTGATGGAGAAGTACAAAGAAGTGTCGATGGGGAAATACTTACAAGTAGTGATGGAAATATTATTTATCGTAATGGTCGTGTCAATGTTGTACCTGTCAACGATTGTACACGATTTGTTGAATTTGTATCATCTGTGGAAGAGAAGCTAAATGTTTCAATGAAGAATGAGAACATTAGATACACCAGTATGGCAGCAAGCAATATAATGTTACCCCTTTGTAATGATGATGACTTGAGGAATATGGTGCGCTTCAATGAGAGCATTGCAAAAGTTTACATATTTGAAGATTTTGAAGGCACAAGTGGAAGTAGCTATCCTCCAAGGTTTAAATTTACCTTCTTCTTTACATTTATATTTAGTAGTAGCTAAGTAGTTAGGTACTCATTAAATAAAGCCCTTTCCATGTAGCCTATGGTATCATTGTATGGCATAGTCAATTCACTTATCCACTAACATAGATGATGTGTAACAGTGTGCTTATTATGTGATCTCATTTTAGGTTGGATGAGCATGATAGGAGTGAAACAGCTTATATTGGTGGTAGTAGAACACCGGTTCAGGTTGATGACGTGGATATTACAGATGTTGTTGAGTTAGATATTCCTGGGATTGCATTTGGACCACAGGCAGAGCTTCGTTCATCTCTATATGAAATTGTAAAACTGAAGACCAATTATTCGAAGGTGCAAATGCTTTTCAAAAAGCAGTGTATTAGTTTAGTGTTGCCCTCCATTTTGCATATAAGTGGGCAAGAAACACTGCCACTTATTTAGATGTGAGGTGCCGTGTAGATGGATGTAGATGGTGAATCACTGCAAGGAGAGTTAAAGATACACCAAATATCAAGGTGAAAGAATTTGTTAACGAGCACCAACATGACGCACATGATCACTTGAGTGTCCAACCACTTGTACGATCAATGTGGATTGCTACTATGATTGAACCAATCATAAAGCAGACTCCCAATTACTTGCCAAGGTAGATTGCAAAGGACATGAACCAAGATTATGCTTTGAAAGTAAAGTACAACCAATCATGGCAGTGCAAAGAGAGGGTTGTGATGAATATTACGGGTAATGTGAAAGATTCAGACAACCTTGTACCATGGATGTGTAATAGGTTGGTTGAGATTATGCCTGGGAGTGTTGCAATATGCAATGTTGCAGATGGGAATCAATTTCATCAATTGTTCATTGCCTATCGTTGTAGCCTCAATGGGTTTAAGGCCGGATGTCGACCCATGTTATTTTTCAATGGCACATATTTGAGTGGGCCGTACAAGGGAACGTTACTTGCTGCCACAACGATTGATGCCGACAATGCAATGTATCCAGTTGCATATGGTGGTTATCATTCGAGAATCATGCCGAGTGGTAATGGTTTTTGCAAAGTCTAAAGTCTGCAATAGATGACTCAAGAGACATCATCATTATTTCAGACCAACATGAATCTATTATTGAAGGTGTGAGAGCTGTTTTTGGAAGCCATAATCATGCATTTTTCCTTCGCCACTTAGAAGAAAATTTCTGCTCTTTGTTGAGGGGGGTAAGGGCCTTGGAAAGGATTCAAAGGATGTTGCTTTAAATTTGTTGACCGGAGTTGCTAAAGCAAGATTATCTGAAGATTTTTATGAGGTTAAAAGAGCTTGATGGTATTTATCCAGAATGCTCGACATGGGTTCGCAACAATTCGCCTCAACATTGGTCAAACTTTTATTTTCATAAGAAACATTGGGATGTTTATCTTTGATTGAAGAAACATGAGTAAAGTTGGGAGACTTATTATTTAGGTGACACCAAGAGGTGAGTGGTTGGGATAAATCGTATGGACCCATGACAGCGAAGGAAATTAAGAAAATTTTTGACTTGGGTCGTGGTTGGATTGTGAGAAAGTATAATTCAGATCTATTTGAGATTGAAATGATGCAAGGGAAGAAGATAGGAGTTAACTTGACCAACATGACTTGCACATGCAAAAAGTGGCAAATGATCGGACTTCCCTATAAGCATGCATGCCAAGCCATAGAAAGGGCTAGGCTGAATGTATCTCAGTTTATTGATCCTTGCTACCATAAGGATGCACAGTTACGCATCTATTTGTCACTTATGTCTCCCGTGCCTAATGTTGATATGACAATTATTAATTGCCACAACACAAATGGCGATGATAATGCACAACCACTCGTAGTTGGTCCTCCAAATACGAAGTGTAGAGCTGGTCGTCCAAAAAGAAAGCGAATTGAGTCCCAGTTCATGGACAAGAGGACTGTGCATTGTAAACGGTGTCATCAATTGGGGCATAATCGGAAAAGTTGCAAGGAGGCAATCTGACAGGGGGTCATTGTATCATCTACAATATAACCAAATGGGGTATTTTTTGTTTAAACCTGCTGAACATGTGAATTTTGTCAATATCTTGTTCATATCATGATTATTTTATAATCCTTTTATACGACCTTGGAGGTCGCACTTTATACTTTTGTATGTGTTGAACATTGTAAATTCTTGTAAATGTTTTTGGGACCAACAAAAGAAACTGTGGTGAACCGAAAGATTTTGGATATATAATGATTACGCATCATCTTTTTGTCTACGGTTTCTTTCAATTTCCATTTTCTTTTTCTGTGTTGACAACTGAGTAGCTGATTTTCAATTTCAACATTTGTATCTGTAGCTGGTCGGAAACCAAATACAAATTAGGTTTTCTAATTGATCGCAGGTTGATATCGTTTGTCAAGGATAGCTCGTGCGGTTAAACGAATTTTCCTGGAATTTTTATCTCCTGCCAAAAGCAATTCAAGTTTGATTTTTTCCATGTTTTTCAAATTCGTTTATGCATTATATTAGGCTATTTAGATTACAATTTGTTTCTAACTTAGTTCCTTGTTTCTTGTTTTATGGATGTTATTGTTTTTATCTTATTCTTCTGCTCTCCTTTAGATGGTCAAGAAAAAGTCCTTTGGATCTAAGAAATGCAACAAAAGACCTAGGATTGAGGAGAATTCCTTTATTAGTACAAAAGCCAAGAATTGTATGAGAAGACCTTTTGTAAAAGACCCCTCATACTTGAGAGGGAAGTTATAATGGTGGAGTTACCTGATGAAATACAGACAGTCATTAAAGATAGAGGGTGGGAACCTATTTTCTCAAATTTCATCCTTCCCTCTTTGACAATGATCAAGGACTTTTATTCAAATATCCATGATATTTCAGTTTCTGAAAATTCCTTTTCCACATACTTGAGAGGTCAGGTGTTTAAGGTTTCTCCAGATGTTATCTCCCATGTTGTCAAGATTCCTAGGGTTCAAAACGCTGATTATCCATATCCTGGTGTTAATGCTAACTTTCTTAATGAGATAGCAGCCACACTTCTCAATTATGTTAGAGGGAATTGGGTTTACAAAGGTTAAGCCTTAGACACAAATCAATTCTCTATTGAAACAAATATGGTTTTTAGGATTAAGAGCACCAATCTATACCCTGTGGCTCACCTTTCCTCCGACGCTTTGCCCAAGTTGAAATTGTTATTTGCACTTAAGAAAGGCCATTCAATAGATCTTCCATCTCATATATGCATACGCATGCTTGATTCCTTCCAACACTCCAAGAAATCGTATGTATTTCCTTTTGGCTGTCTCATTGCTAGACTGGTTCATGGCTTACAGATTGCATACCCTAGATTGACACCTGTCTCCATAGGTCAACCAATTAGCATGGTGACCTATAACCAAAGTAAAGCCCACCTTTCATCTTCTTTAACTCCTCATCCTAATGATCCTCCTTCTCCTCGTCCCCCATCATCTATGTCTGAGGACATGTCCTTTATCAGATCTTCTATAGCATAGATTTTGGAGAGATAGACTTGCATGGAGACGCGCATGGAGGTGCAGCTTGCTGATGTGCTTAGGAGATTGTAGAAGCTGCAGGTACGATAGGACCATATCTACAAGGAGCTTCAAGATTACATTCATGACGATGATGATATGAGTGCGGGTATGAGTGGACGAGCAGGAGCTAGTGCTGGTGATGGCACTTCTAGTGGAGTTGGAGCAGGACCATCTACTTCTTGATTATATGTAGCTCTATGTGTGTATTGATTTAGGGGTAGAGGATTTGATGTGTATTTTGATTAGATATGTATTTTGATGTGTCTTTTATCTTCTATTCTTTTGCTTGATGCTGATACACTTGGATTATTTTTGTATACTGTGGATGTTATGGATGGTTAATGGGCACTTTGATATCGTAGACATTTGTATTTTGATATATGAAACTTGATTCATGGATCATATGGAATGTTTATCTTTGAGTTTCCAATACAGTTCCCCCCTGACTTGGACTATTGACAGGAGACAATATGAAAGTTGATACTTGTTTGTGGTATTACCACCATTGCTTCATAAATTATCTTGTACTTAACAATCCAGGTTTGAAGGTTGTCCGGGATTTCATTCATCTATGTAAGATATAGATGTCGATGTGTTGGGTTGTGCTCATGCTATTGTTCATTGTGTTACAAAATAGGGTAAACTTCACCAGCCCTTTCAGCATCTATTTTTGAATGCTATAATTGCAATGAATTTCACGGAAGCAAAATTAAATTTAAGGAAGTTTAAAGGAAGGCATTGGCTAATATAATCCTAAATGCCACTTTTCTTGGTGCACTCAAATACCTCACTTTTACTCAGCTCGATGTTAACTTTTCAACTAATATTGCCAATCAATGCACAAGCCATAAGCACTCACATGACAGCTGGAAACTCTAGAGTTTTTGGATGATTAACGGTCTACAATGGGTGGGTCTATTTCTATTGGACTATTTTAATATTCTGTTCTAGTATTGAAGCATTGTACACTTTTTTGTTGGCTGAAATAGCACAGATCTTGTTTTCTTCATTATCCTAAGTTGCTCTCTTTGTCGCCAATTGTGATAATGTCAATGCCACTTAATTAACAACCAAGACAATCTTTCATCCTTGTAGTTCTCTTTGTATGAATTACCTTCCCATGCATGTTTTGTGGGCTTAATTCTATGCGAAAAGAGTCCTTAAATTGTTTAGAGTAGGTCATAGTGATTGTGTGTGGAAGGGCAATGCAAAGAGAATATAAACACACAATTTATAAAAGTCGCTAGACACAGCTAGATTCAGGGCTCGAACTATGGAGGACAACCTGATCGCTTGAGCGGTCCATCAAGCTTTATCAAGCGGTACACACTGTCGGATTTTTTCTGCATAACCCAAGACCAGAGCGAGACAGAACTAGATGCAGGGCTTGAGCTACGGAGGACAACCTGATCGCTTGAGTGGTCCATCAAGCTTTATCAAGCGGTACACACTGTTTGATTTTTTCTGCATAACCTAAGACCAGAGGTAGACAGAGCTAGATGCATGGCTCGAGCAGTTGAAGAATAAAATTGATTTAACTCTCTTTTTTTTCTTTTTTTTCATTAAGTGGTTTGTAATTATTAAATCAGAAGGTAAAGTTATTATAAAATATTATCACAAAGTCTTAAAATATAATACATTTATATGAAGTCCCATTGAATTTAGATAAGTTGTTTTATTTTAGTTTCCAATTAGTTGATTAATAATATAAATTATCTCTTAATAATTAGATTTTTCGATTATAAATTAACTGTTCAACTAATCTCTTGCTAATTAGACATGACAATAATAAAGTCCTTTTTTCTCTAGATTGGATCATCAGAAAAGTGTCGTAGAAGAACAATCCCAAATTATATGTTTCCAATTATTAAAGTTTATTTCGTTGTCTTCGTTGTTTCATTAGAGTAGGATTCTTACTAAAATGGACAAGTACGCTGTGGATATATTTTAATCTTTTATTTTTGTAAAAGGAAAATTACATTTCAGGGATATGAGCAAAATAAATAAAATCCTCCACATTATTATAACAAGGTAATACTATTAATAATTTAAAGCTATGTGATAACAATTAGATATTTTTCCATTACAAATTAAAAGTTCAAATAATCTTTTAATAATTAGATAAGCATACGATACTTTACTAATCAGATTAGGTATGTTATTAATAATTTGAAGCTATTTCTATAACAATTAGATATTAATATAATTCTCTCTTTATTTTTTGATTTAATAGATAATTATCCTGAAACTCTGATTTAATGGAAATGTCATGATCAATTGGGTAACTTATAAATTAGGTTAGACTTACCTCGTTGGAATCTAAGATGAATGGCTAAATACGTGGGGTATATATCTATATCTATATTGCTATTACAAGCATAAACCACAAAGTGTATTTTAGTTAAAAAAAAAAAAAAAGCAAATTACTAATCTCATAACCTTACACATTTATAGTTATCTTCTTCAAATTGCAAAGAAAATAGTTTTATTCAAATGGGGTATTTTAATAAAATTACATATTTATAGTTTTATTATCTACTTAAACAAATGTTTATTAATAAAAAAAATATAAAATTGATTATAATTTTTCATAACTTAGGTGGCATTTGGCTTTGCTAGTGCTAATGGGTGAGCACTTATAAAGAAGACTTTTGATTGAAGGGCTTATCCACAGTTATAAGCTAGTGCTTATTTGGAAGAGATTGGCATTTGGTAAAACAAAACGTTGTTATATCTATTGATTGTCCCTGTGACAATAGGGGAAGAATTGGGTTTGGGTAAAGGCGGGACAAGGGAAGGCAGATGATGCAAATGGAACCCAAATTCATGTTATTTTTCAGAGAAGTTAGGAAATCACGATAGATTTACTCAGTTGGAAGCCCCACAGAATGGAAACAATTTGTTAGAGCAGGTGTTAATTCCCAATTCTTCAAGTAAAGGGGGGTTCATCTTCAAAGCCAGCACCAATTGCGATACTATTACCGCCATAGATAGGAGGAGAGAAGGAAGTCGACACAGAGGCTAATCCAACATCAAATGACAAGAAAGGGATATTAGGATTTGCAAGGCGAGGCAGCTGAAACAGCACCGTAGGGACTCAGCGCTACTGCACTCCAATACTAGGATTTCTACCAAAAGGAAAAACCATTGACTGGACATTGAATTCCTTTGACATGAACGAGGGTACAAGAGCTTTGGTTTGGAATCAGAGCATAAACTATGATTTTGGAAGAAACTTGAGATTTCGAGATTCCAAATCGGAATAACAACGGAAACTCGTTATTTGGAATTGCGTTTTTAATCAAAGATAATGAATAGAACGAGTGATCGATAGGGATTCCAATAGATCCACGTAAATATATATGGAATCAAGTATTGCAAGTTGATTGAGAGCTTACCGAATAAGTGGGAAGAGAAGCTACTAATTGGGGCTTCTCCTTATGGGCAAGCTTTCTCTTCTTCTTATGGATAAGGAATTATCCGTTTTTCATTACCAAACAGGATTTCAACTTAAAAAAACACTTAAATAAGCTAAAAGCTCAAAATAAGTACTTAATTAAGCAATACCCAAACGCAACCTTAGTGTAAGTAGATATGTATGTTAAATTATAATGTGCTCATATCCCACGTAGGATGCGCTTGTATCCCACAATGGACGTGCCTGTATCTCTCGTAAGATGAGTGTATACACAATAATTGCATATAGTTCCCCCATTGAAAATTATATGACAGTTGTATCCCACGTAGGATGCGCTTGTATCCTGCATATGATGTGCTCGTATCCTACGGTATCGTGTGCTTATATCCCAATAACAACACTTGCTTTGCGATAATTTATTTGCAAATAGGACACCAATTCATAAAGATGACTTTGATATACACCTTAAAGGAAATCCATGTAGGTAACTGAAAGTACCATATGTTTGACATTTTGAAACGTCTATAATATGTATACACTGAATATCAAATGGTATAATTTCTTTATTACATCAGTAAATCAAAACGAGAGATACGAAGTTCACAAGAAGATTTACATCAACGTTCTAGGAAGATGAATATGCTTCATCAACTGAATCTTATAATATTTTAGAAGGAATTTAATATAAGAGCCTGTATTAGTTCGAAACTGAAAATCTGGTTCCCAAGAAGCGCATTCTCACTGATTTCCTCGTTCCTTCTCTGCAAAATTCCAAGTCCCTGGTGATGCCATGCTGAAAAGTTTCACGTCCATCCAGTAAGGCAAAGTGATAGAATCCTGTGATTCTAGGTTCTTGATCCAGCCACACAATAAATAATTCACCACCTGCTTGGACATTGACGACTAGATCTCTATATCTGCCCCAAACACAGATAGCATAATGATTGGAAAAGTAAAAATGGATTGAGATTCACCAAAAGGTAAATCCGAACTTCTGTGTTCACTCATTGGAACTTACATACAAGTTAAATAGGGAAGGCAATGCTAACTATATTTTAGATGATTCCAAGTGCAGATAACCATGTCGACTCAAGAATAACAGAATGGGGAACACCAAGCACTCGCATATTAACCAAAAAAACAGGATACATACCTCTGGGACATCACCAGAAGGAAACTTTCTTATCTACTCCCCATAAGAATATAGCTTCATCATAGTCCACCTAAAGCAGTAACATAAAAAAAATGGAGGAAAAATTACCGCAATGAGTCAACCGTAGATAAAAACCAGTTGAGTATGCCCTTATATACAATTAAGAAATAAATTTGCTGACTAAATATAAACTAACACTACAAAATTTCGGGTGTATTAGAGGCGAGTTTTACCGGCGCTTTATAAAAACCGCCGGTAATAATATATACAGGGGCGCTCCTAACCCGAGCGCCCCAAAAATCCGGGTGGGTTAGAAAAGTCTTAGATATTAACGGCGTTTATTCTTGTAAGCGCCGTTAATTGTTTTAAGTGGCCGCCGCTAATAGGTGGAAACCCTTACGCCCTTCGCCCTTCGCCCTTCTCTTCCATTCTTCCATTGCATTTCTCCCTTTGCCGTTTTCATCTCTGCCCCTTTTCTTCCATTGCATTTCTGCCTCTGCCGTTTTCATCGTGGAGGATATTACACCCGAGCGGCTTTGCATTTTTCTCTTAGCCGTTTTATTTTCTCTCAAGGAGTTGCGACGAAGGAGAACGCTCTCTTTGTGAGGTTAGAGGAATTTTAAGCCCTAATTTTTGGTTCCTTTTTTGTTTTTTAGGGATCTGAACGATTTTCATCATTTCTGGCTATTCAACGTGTTCGTGATTGATCAATTGCTATTTTATTTCGTTTAATCAACGTTTTTTTTGTTTTATTTCTAGTTCGGAGTCTGTTCTCAACGGTTCCATGGAGTAGCAATTAAGCAATCAAGGTTAGGATACTGGACGGATCTTTCTCTAAATATTTTGAATCACTCAGAGGCCTCAATTCAAGCTTTGAAAGGTAAGGATTTCCCTTTACCCTTCCCAAGCAGAAGTTAACAAGCTCTTGTATGGGGATCAGTAATGTTTGATGGAGCACAACATTGTCAGCTCCCAAAGCCTGCAAGAAATTGATTAAAATTGCAATTGAGATCTAGATCTAGATCTAGATCTCTACAATCTTTAAATTTACACATTATGATTTCATTCTCTGCATCTTGGCTGTTTGTAAGAAAAATGCTTAAGTGGATCTATATGAAGATTGCTGCTACCAAGCTGATTATTGATGTAAACATATGCTCTTAATGAACATATTGTCCGACAGAAACCTTACCTTGATATTCACTAATGCTGTGTTGTTGGCATTTACAATCTCAAGTGAATAGGCAAGATGAGAACCTATGCAAATACATTGCAGGATAAATATGAATCAATTCCCGTACAACATTTTAGCTAATAAATTTTGGTTATCTATGATCCTGAACTAGAGTATTAGATTGTCAACAAGCTGAGTTCCCTTCTGCCAAGCTCAAGCTGTTTTTAGCTAAAATATCTAATGCCTTTTTAGTTGACGGTCTTGGTGATGTTTTGAGTAACAGAAGAATCACTGCGAATCTTCTGTGCCCATTAAGTGTGCCGGTACTATGTGCCACCTATAGCGACATGCCATGTGGCGGAGGAGAGAGAGAGACAACGTTTTTGCTAAACGGAGAGTGGGGCGTTAGCAGCCCTCTCCTCCGTCCCGTTACATCCAAGCGGCGTTAAATGAAAAAACAAAATAAAAAAAAATACCGCTGTACCAGAACGAGAACCAAAACCAGCGGCGCCAAAAAAAAATGCAGAGATTTATGGATGGCTTGGTGGGTTTTGAAGACGATGATTCGTTGGCATCCAGAACGAGAACGAGAACCAGCAGTGCCAAAAAAAAAACGCAGAGATTTATGGATGGTTCGTGGGTTTTGAAGACGATGATTCATTGGCATCTGTTTCCAAGGAATTCAGAGATTTCTAAGTTGGGCCGATCGTATGACAGGACCAATCGAAGCGCAGAGGTCTGCAAGGCCCAGTGGCGGTGATGGTGGTCGAGGAGGAGGTTCCACCACTGGTGTTGGACGTGCGTTTCCCTGGAAATTTCCTAATCACGCTCCTAGTTCAACCCAGGTCCTAGGTTTCTTGACCCTTGTGGTATCCGGTGCGATTCTGCTTCTACTCACGGGCCTAACCATCACTGCTACTGTACTAGGTCTAATCTTCTTCGCACCTTTGATTCTCTTGTCGAGTCCCATATGGATTCCTGTGGGTACGGTGCTCTTTTTTGTCATTGCTGGATTCTTAACCATGTGTGGGTTCGGTATCGCCTTCTTGGGCGGTTTGTCTTGGATTTACAAGTACTTCAGGGGGATGCATCCACCCGGTTCTGACCAGTTAGATTATGTGCGAAGTCGGATTGCTGAAAGATTATGCTCGGGAGTACGGTGGGTACTTGCAGAGCAAAGTGAAGGATGCAACTCCCGGTGCTTGATGCTTGTGTGTCATTATAATATTGATTCATGTGCGTATGAGGAAATCGGATTTTGCTTCTCTTTTGTTCTCTTTCTTCACGCTCCTATATAAGTTGGGACTGTTTTTCTTTTTTGGGTGTAATGAGAACTTGTCTCTGTTATGAATTTCATATAGCACTTCTCTCATGTCTTTTTATTTAGTTAAGGGTCCATGGATTTTGAAAAATAGGGTTTTGAGTCTAACAACACCTAGAGGGGGGTGAATAGGTGTAGCACAGCAGAATAAAAATTTTCTATCAATTAAAGACAAGTCCTTAATTAATAGGCATGAACAAATCCTCAAGGTAATTCCAGAAAATCAAATAACTAATCGAAAGCAATTAACAAGCCACCCAAATTGCAAGCAAATAATTAAAGCATGTAAAGTAAGACAAAACAAGCAATTTGGTGGCGAAGGGAAAACTCTATGAGAACTCTCACTAGAGAAAAACCCTCCGGGCTATACAGGAGCCACCTAAAAGATCCAATATGAAAAGAAGACTTACAACCTGTAGTTCAGATGACTCAACATCCCTATGCTAGACTCTGCAACCCACAGACTTGAAAGTATCTGAGGAACTCCTCAGATTTGCTCCACAGCAACACTTCAGAACTCTAAAGATCTTCTCACACGATCACCCAAATGAAGTCGCCTGGTATCCGTAGGATCTCCCACGATCAATCTCCCCAACCCAGAACTCCAAGGTAGAGGAAGGAAGAAGAAAAGAAAGGTTTTATGGCTCAAAAGATGAAAACCTAGAAGAAGGGTTTTCAGAAGAGAAAAGGATATTTAGGGCTTCTAAAACATAGCTCTCTTAGGTTTAGAAGGTCCCTAATCCTATTTAAAGGTTCCCCAAAAAGTTTGAAGTCAATCCGAATTGAAACGAGTAAGTTATGTAATTTTTCGTAACTTTTCGGAAATTTTTCTGTTTGAACGTTCGAACGCTCAGCAAACGTTCAGCAAACATTGCCCTTTAAAACTTGAACGTTCGAACGGCCAGAGAACGTTGATCTCACACTAGTCTCGGGTTTGTCTGCAGAACATGAACGTTCGAACGGCCAGAGAACGTTGATCAAACGTTACTCTTCAGAAATTGAACGTTCGAATGACCAGAGAACGTTGATCAAACGTTGGGCATAACTTCTTCAATTTGACTCCGATTTTGACGCCGTTTGAACCATGTCTTCTTGGACTCAAACTAAACATTCTAAACACACTGAAACACTTTCTTTTTGACACTGAATTAAGCCAAACTAAAATATTAAACCTTACAGATTTGTTTTGCTACGTGCATTTGTTGGTGTGAATGTTCCCACAGATGCATCATGCTAAACATATCTTGAATACTTTTAAATTTGGAATTGGTATTTTGACATTTTCTTTGAGCATCATGAAGCCACATTAACCATTCTCCAGGTTCTGCCAACAGAATTGTAAAATTTTGGGATCTTGAAACTTTTGAATTGATTGGATCTACAGGGCCTGAGGTAAACTTTTCAGCCATATGGGACATTGGTCCTCAAATTATGCTTTTCATTACTACCACTTGGTGATTTATTTCTTATGTTTTCTGCATCTTGTTCCCACATGCTATCTGGGGAATGGTGCACATGTTCATTTATGGTCTTGTATTTGTTGGAGTAATACTCCGTAGATAGGCAGGATTCGCTAGTTGTTGGTATTCATTTGTTATTCTTAGGCTGACTCTCTTGGAGCCTTTCTTTTAAGAAGGGATCCAAAGATAATGGATCTGGAGGACTCGTCAATATTATTTATGGTCTACCTTTCTTGATACTTGATTTTGGATCTTAGATCCCAGAGGGAGGTTTCCACTCGATTGTTTTTTGCCCTTATTTGTACAGATGGCGGTCTTCCACCTGCTCTTTTTCTTACCTATCTCTTTGAAACATAGTATTCCACATGAAATCATTACTTTTGGCTGGACATCTACTCTTCTCACAATTACAGAAAAAAAAAACACAAATGAAACTGGAGCTGCACATTAAGAAGGGAGCTGCACATTCAATGTCTAGAAAGTCACAATTTGCAGCTTAGTTGATGACCATATCAAAAGCCTAGGAATACCATAGGACCATATTAAAAGCCTAAGAAACTAAATATAATTTTCAAAATAAATAGAAATACAAAAAAGAAAAAAAAATACCTACTAATTTATTAATTACTCCTTATCATGATTCGATAGTACTTCATTTTGGGATTGACTCTCTTGAGTATAAATTACTTGATTCATGGATTCCTGCATCAACTAAAGGAAAGACCAAGTATTAAAAGAGAAGAAAAAAAATTAATTTTGGCCGTGCACAAACTCTAACATAAAATAAAAAATAGTAATATAATTGTTTTTCAACTTACTTGTAACAATTGAGTGAAGCTATGTGAACCATGATGTTGTGATAAACTTTCAATAGTAGGACTCAGTTGATGTGGCATTAAACTCTAAACAATAGACATGAAAAATATATTAGCATTAAATATAAAACTATGATAATACTGAAGATTCTAGTCAAGAGTCAAACCATTTGAGCCATATGATTTGAAGGGAATTGGACAGTCCGAAATTGGAAAGGATGCTGTAAAGATAATAAGATCAAACTTGTTAGACTAAGCATATATAATTCTGTATTTTATAAAATATAAAATTAATAATTATAAATGTAAGTTTCATTTTACCTGATTAACAATTGGAATATTTTGGTTGACATGGTCTTGCACACGCTCCTTGTTCTTTCTTCTTTTTTTATTGACTGCTTTAGATAAAGCACCTTGTATTCTCCGAACACTTCCTCCAACACGGCTAGCTTTACCTTTTATTTTCACTCCTTTTGCTTGTTGCATAAGATTTTGGGCCTCTAAATCAACTTGTGACAGAACTGGATTAGTGATCTTATTTGGTCCATATATAATATTTTCATGATCACTTGCAAAGTCATTAGCATCAGTAGCATGCTCATCAACTGGATGTTCTTCTAAAGTACGTTTGTCATTTTGAATGTCTGTAAGTTTCACCTCTTTTAACAGCTTTTCCACAAACTCTACCATCACATTTGCTTGTTGCATAACATAGTTATGTGTTTTTTCAGTTAAACCAGCTCTACAAGCAATTTGCATAAAACGTTGACATGATTTTTTATATCTGTGAGTAATTCCAATGTTTTTTCCTCTATCCATGTCTGAAGTACATGTGAAAACATGATTCATATGTTCACTTCTTGCATTTTTAGTCCACCGTTTCATGATGTATTGTTCAGGTATCATATTTATATCATGTCTATTCAAAATCTTGAAAGCATATCTACATAAAATTCCAGCAAATTTGAACTTTTTGCAAACACAGTTGACTTCAACTTGCACTCTATCAAAGGTAAGATTGTATTCTCTGTGCTTCTTTAGCTTTTGATCTAGTACAACATATTCAATCACAAGCCCACGTTCACATGAACTTTGAATAACACACTCCCATATCTCATTTAAAGCTACCTGAATTTCATCATATATTTTTGGGGTAAAGATTACCTTAGCATGCTTATGAATGGTGGAATTTGCATCTGGCCTTGGTACACTATGCATCATGATGCAATCTGCCTCTAATTCACTATAACGACGATTTTGCAAAACTTTGTCAATGTGAACCAACAGACGAGCCATACACTTTTGCTTGTTTAGATGCTTTTTCTATCATACTATGCATGACTTCTGACCGTTGTGTGCTACTCATATCAGCAAAAAAGGTATTCTTACCATATGCAAGTGACCACTTCTCTTTATCTGTGTACTTCCTTTTCAACCAATCATTTGAAACCAGATTATATTTGGAAAGCATTATTTCCTAAGCTTCTTCAAATTCTTCACTATCATGACAATCATAAACACACCTTTTGAAATCCACAACCAGCTCCTTATTTGAATTGAATTCGTGGCTTAAGTGTTTAGCGGCATTCTGATATAAATGCCAAACACAATTTCTGTGGTATGTTCTAGGTAGCACCAACTTAATTGCATTAGCCATTGCTTGATCTTCATCTGTTAGAATTGTTTGAGGTTCTTTACCATTCATAGCCTTTAAAAATGTCCTAAACAACCACGAAAAGGACTCCACACTTTCATCATACAAAAGTGCAACACCAAATATAATGCTTTGCTTATGATGGTTCACCCCAACAAAAAAGGCAAGTGGACGATTTTCTGTATTTGTTTTATATGTTGTGTCAAAACAAATTACATCACCAAAATGTACATAATCCAAAATCATGCCACCATCAACCCAGAAAATATTGGTTATCAAATTGTCATCATCCAACTGTATATCATAACGAAAACTTGGGTCATCAGACTGCTTTCTTCCAAAAAATTGCATTAGTCCCCCAACATCTCCCTTACTCATGCTTATCTTATTCTTGGCATGCATGTGATTTCGTAAATCTACACGTGTAAATCCAAGGTTTTCAATTCCACCATGTTCTACAGCCATTAGGTCTACTGTTTCCTTCTGTGTTAAGCCTGCACTATCTGCGATATCCACCTCTGCAGCTTGCGCCTAGCTAATATGCCTATGAGACCTCACTAGATGAGTCATTTGCCTGCTAAGAAGAGGATGATTGTGCCCCTCTTCAAATTTATGAACTTCATACTTCCCACAATCTGTCCACCGAATCTTTATGTGTGCTTTGCATCCTGTTCTTGTTGCAGCACGTGGTCTCTTTGTCATTGGATCTCTTTTATCCTTACGACGCATGCCTTCTTTTGCATAACAAACCTCTCTGTCTATCACAACTCCAGCAAAATTTTTATGAAATCTACTCATTCGAGTGCTAAAACCAGCTTGTCGAGCATATTCATTGTAGAAATTATGTGCCTCTAATTCTGACTCAAATTGTTGGCCAACTATTGGAACAAACTCAGTATTCATATTCATAGGAGGAAAGAACAATCCACTAATTTCCCCTTCTTTTGCACCCTTTATATTAAGAAGCAATAAGTTACATGAGGATTATAAATGAGAAGAGCAGCAATCTAAATCGAAAAAATAAAGATTAATAAACTTATGAATACTCATGGTTTTACCTGAGTTTGTTGCTGTGAAGTTTCATTTTGCTCAAATAACCTAGCTTTAGTTGAAGAGCTTTGATTCATGCTGTTGCTTCAATTTGAAAAAAATTGACAAAAACGCAAGGAAAAAATTCGAATAAGAAATTCAATAAAAAAAAAAAAACTATAACAAGGTACGGCATAGCTATCAGGTCTGTGTATTACATAATTACAACGTCTTTAAAAGAGAAGCCTCTAGTGAAGGTATATGGAGTTAAATTACCTTGGTTTAAGGCTTGGATAAAACAAATGTTTACAGGGTAAAGCAGCAAATAAATTGTACAGTTGAAAAGATTGGCTTGGGAATCCCCTCATATAGAAGTTGGGTCAGGCACAGGAGCCAGACAAGCTAAGCTTAGTTCTAATTACCAAGAGGAGGCTACAACTGTGGTGGGTTAGGCTATGGTGTGCATATGAAGCAGAAACCGATCGAGAATTGTGTCTACTGTCTAGCCATAGAAATCAATGTGATTAGACAACTCCTAATGCATGGGTGGAAGCCTTTTTCACTTAACCATAAATATATTCTAAAAAATCAATGAAATCTGAAATATTTGAATATCATGTCAAATAATCTGTATCATGTCAAATAGTTGCAGGCAGAGCCGCCCCAATAAGTTATGTTCACACTTCATTATATGTGTACCTTGCATATAAAAAACAGTTAAATGAAACACTCCTTTCTGGAACTCCACGGAGCAAAACCAAATGGCATCCAAAATCAAAGTTGCAGGGCTCTCAAGTGGAAAATAAGAAGAAGAATGAGGGCAAAATTATGGGTCAGCATTGTTTGATTTGACGGCTATTTTGGTTATATATATATATTTTTTCAGACTCACACCAACAAACGAAAACTAGGAGAGGCAATACCTGACGAAGATGGACAACAGAACGGCAGTAATTAGGGCTCATTGAAAACGGAGCTGGAAAGTGGAAACTTCGATTTTTGCCCTACGTTTTGGCGTTGCGGGTTCTGGCGTTTCTTTTTTCATTTTTTTATATTTTTTTAGAAAGTTAATGTAACGGGGCAGATCCGTCTAGAAACATAAAGTTAACGTAACGCGCCACTCTCCGTTTTTGCTGTGTCTCTCTCTCTCCTCTGTCACATGGCATGTCGTTATAGGTGGCACACAGTACCGGCAGAGGAATCGGGACAGAGAATTCGGAATGCAGAAGAATCGGGTTTTGTAAGTTACTCTTACCTCCCTTCACTGTACGGAAATTATTGGGGGATAAGAAATATTTTCAGATATTTTTTAATTTATGAAGTATAAATTATCTTACACGGATAATTGATCTTTTGGTTACCAAAAAAAAGGATAATTGAACTTTGAAATAGGAAAAAATAATACTTTTAAGCTGGAGAATTAACCTTAGAAAAAGGGGGAAAACCCCCCTTTTGGACTTCAGACTGAAATTTCGGAATATAATTCTGATAATATCTATGTCGGAAATTTTTTTCTCTCTCTCTACCCCTGTTTTTTTCTTTTTTGAAGGGCCTTTGACCCCAAGGGAATGATCTAAAAGGCCTATCAATCAAGACAATGCCCAGTTTGAACCTATAAGTCTCTACAAATTTCCTGCTCCCCCAAAAATTTGAAAAGCACCCAGAAGCAATAACAAGCAGTCGTAAATAAATAGAAACAATAGAAAATTTTTCTGTAAATGCTAATTTTACATTTTTTTTTCTTCCCAGTTTACTGTGAGACAAACACAAGTTACACAACAGTCAATTACATGATCAGAAACGAGTTTAATAATACAAAACCATTCTCAAGAAAAAATGAAAAAAAAAAAACTTGCTTCACTATGTATAATTCAAGAAAATGAAACATGAGCTATAGGGAAGAAAGAGCTTATATATCGATGATATTGCTTCAAAAAGGCAGAAAAAACAAACTTTTCAAAATCTCTTATCCAAGAAGATTCAACTTGAGACCTGTTGTAAAACCCCGAATTTCCCTTAAATAATAAATTAAATTAGTAAATAATATTACCCAGAGTTATGATTGATAGAAACATTTTAATATTGTAGGGGGTGATCAACTTAGCGGAGATCCAGAATTAGACGCAGATCTGACCGTCCGATCATGAGATATCAAGGTATGTATTCTGATTGGGCATGTGTATGGAATTTGGTATAGGTGAGACACATGGGATAAGTGAGTATAAGTATTAGTTTAATAACCTAATTTTATACGCGTGTATTTTCGCTCGTATTGATTAGCCGCAAGCGACAAGCGACCGAAGGAGAAGAAGAAGAAGGGGAAGAAGAAAAGCTTGGGTTTTTGGAGTTCTTCATCTTCCAGAGTGTTGCTGGGTGATAAAGAAGCGTGGTTGAGAGAAGTGAGGAAGAGGAACCTTCGTTCAAGAGGTAGGTGACACCGTTTTGGTTTTAAATTCGGATTTATCTCTGTTTAATCGCAAACGCATGTTTATATGATATGTAAAGTTGTATTTAGTTAGTTAAGCATGTTATAAATACATTAGAATGAGTTTAGACGAGAAAAATCGTGATTTAGAACTGTTTCTGTTCGATTTGGTGAGACCGCCGACCTCGACTGTGCGAGGCGCTCATCGGCGATCTTAGGCGCTGGTTAAATATTTGAGGACACCGTGGACCGCGGGACGATGGACCGTGGGCGCTCGAAATTGCACTACCGCCGACTGATGACCGTCCGGAGCGATCCTGAGCGATCCCAGGCGCTCTCAGCAGAATTTCCAATTTTTCATAATTTCGAACCTAATTCAATTCTAAACTATTTTTAGACAATTTTAATGATTAATTAAGGTGCTTTAAGACCAAAATAAACTACCTAAATCCCTGTTTTACAGAAAAACAAATTAGGGAGATATTTAGGACATTAGTTGCCAAGTTTTGAAGGTAAACGAGAAATGTGATTTTGGAAAAGCCTAACTACCATTTGACTATCTAAACACTTTTAAATGGCATTATAAATCATAAGACATTATAAAGAGAGTTCATAATCCGAATGACTGAATAATGAAGTGAATGTACAGATATAACCATTATATGCCGCTAGGCACCAACCCTTATAGAAATATGATACTTTAGGGAATTTTGGAGTCTAGTGGGCATAGCTGGTTATGGATCCATAGTCGTAGCTAGATAGCTGAGGGATATGTCATTTGGGTTGAGTTACTCCTATATGCGACGCGCTTCCTTTGCAATTTAGTTTGTCTGGGAAGGTCCTATGTCTGGAGAGACACCCCTGTGAGCCGCTGGTGATTTCCTATACATGTGGATAAGCAACCACCTCCATGTATTGATTCTGGTGCTGCATGCTGGTGGTACATACCAACTTTGATGGGTACGTGTGCAATAAGTCGGTGACTACGGCTCTTGTCTAAGCTGCACTGCATGGGGCTTGAGTATCATTAGTAGCATCGCTCCTAAGTCGCACGGTGGTATAGCAATTGGTTGAGAATCATCTCAAAAGGTTTATCTAACTTTGTGAGTCCTACAATGACACTGAAAACATAACACTTGATATGATTACTATTGTGCACGTGCGGGATGCATGTGATTGGGATATTGGTTGGATGTGACTGCTTAGTACATCCTGGCAATGCATGGATTATGCTATTGATTTGTCTATTGAGATCTTATATTAAAACTTGCTGAAAATCATCTCTAGAACTATTTATCAAACTGTTTTGTGTTCATGAATAGTATAAATGATTATGCGAGCCTGATTTATCGATGTTGCTTTATCGTGCATGAACTGTTACTTTCCGTATATTAACTGTTTAATCATGCATGTGTTACCTACTGAGATATTCGTATCTCACCCTACTTCTATTCCATTTTTTTCAGCTGATACGCGAGAGGGGGATCTTTTAGACTTCCAGGGAGAGATAGCCGAGTATTCGCCGGAGGATTATTATTATCCAGATCTTATCTGAGGTGGATTGATGTTATAGACTTAGCATTTTTAATTGGTTTATTATCACTGAATTGGATTTGATGTATGAGAGAGACAAGAGAGAGTTAGTAACCAGTTCATTCTACCAGACTTTGATACTATTGATTGATGGTCAAGCTTCATGCTTGTTTGATGATTTTAATCTACACTTCCGCACATACTTGTTTCCGCAACTCTGATACACTACAAAAAAGCGGAGCTTTAGCGGCGGGTTTTTAGCGGCGGTAGGCATTTACCGCCGCTAAAAGACCATAATTTCATTTAACCGGCGGAAGACAGTGTTCCGCCGTCGAAACAAGTATTTAGCGGTGGTCATTTTCTACCGCCGCTAAAAGGGAATGGCGCCAAACCCATTTTCGCGCTAAGGTTTGGCGCGTGTTGTTACCGGCGGTAGTACCGCCGGTAATAACAACAATTACCGCGAAAATGGGTTTTTTCGCGGCGGTAATTAGTTACCGCCGCAGAAAGGCCATATGTTCTTTGCACGGGATGGGTTTTGAGCGGCGGTTACTAATTACCGCCACTGAAAGGCCATATGTCCTTTGCACGGAATGGGTTTTGAGCGGCGGTAACTAATTACCGCCGCGGAAAGCCCATATGACCTTTCCGATGAATGGGTTTTTAGCGGCGGTAATTATATACCGCCGCTAAACGGCCATATGACACCGCGAGGAATTGGATTTTAGCGGCGGTAATTAGTTACCGCCGCTAAAAAGCCAAATGTGATCGCGCGACATGTGCTTTTAGCGGCGGTAATTATATACCGCCGCTAAAAGCCAATTGTGATCGCGCGAAATGTGCTTTTAGCGGCGGTAACTAATTACCGCCGCTAAAAGGCTATAAATCCCCAAATCGCGCGATTGGGGTTTTCTTCTCTGCGCGAAAAATCTCTGTTCGATCTCCCGGGGATTGCATCGCCTGCCGCCGGTCGCCGTTCGCCTGCCGCCGGTCGCCGTTCGCCTGCCGCCGTTCGCCTGCCGCCTTTCGCCTGCCACCGTTCGCCTGCCACCGGTCGCCCTACGCCGTTCGTTTGCTCGCCGGCGTCACCAAAAATCAGCTCGGTTCGTTCCCTCGGCTGCCACCAGTCGCTCGCCGCCGTTCGTTCTCAGTGAGTGAGCTATCAAATTTTCTGTTTTAGGATATGCCCTCAACGCCACATCCATGAGTGAGCAATAATCATCAAACCCTTAGTTCATTAAGCTTTATGCTAAAATTCGTGGGTAGCTTGCAAATAGTTTTGTCTTAAAAAAATTTTCATGCAAGTTTACAGAGACAACCCTCTATTTTTAAAAACTTTCAATCCATAGAAGCACTACTGGCATGAGAACATTTTTCTTAATCGGCTTGAGAACATTTTTTTTTATTATTTAATACTAACGTTAACGTTTTGGTTAACGTTGCTGTTGGCTGGTGAACCCACGAGGATACATGGCGCAAGATGCGCATAGGTCTTAGAGATGGTCTGAGGAATTGGTTATCCTCTCAAAGTCTTCTTTCCATTGATAACATCTTTGGTCGGTTGTTCCTTTATAAAAACTAGCAAACATCCTGTGGGAATGGGTAAGAAGTAATACATATCATTATATAAATAACTGTAATATAAGGGAAATATGCTTTATTGAAATAATTTTGATGATTTTATTCTTTTTCTTAAATAACATCAATTTCTTTATTGAGTTTTCAATGATCCTTTTTCTTTTTTTTTCTAATTTTCAAAATTGAAAGTTGGTTCAAACTATGTGTTGTAAAACTCAAAAGATCAACTCCTCTAAAAATCCAAATTAAGTTTACAGGTTAGTAAAGTTGGTGTTAATAATAACCCAGAAAAATAAAAAAAGAACAAAAAAAAACAACAACAACATACATCATCATTATTTCAATATTTAAACAGGTAAGGTTGTCTACTCATTTTGATAGCACATCTATGGTGTGGAATAAATTAGAGGGACTCATGGCATCCATTTCAACAGCCACACCACTAGCTCCATCCATTTCTTGTAATAGTTTCTGCAATGAGCTCCAAACCGTTGATAAATTTGTCGGAACTGCAATGAGCTCCAAACCATTTCTTGCCTCTTTCATCTGGAAGAGATTGGCTATTGATTGCTCCTGTGATGCAGAATAGCAAAAAAGAAGCTCTTTCCTTCCTTATGGAAAGAGCTTCTTTATGTATGATACAAAAAGAAACCACATTATCATATTAGCAAAAAGAAACTTTAAAATAAAATAAAATTCTAATTCTTTTTTGCCAGCTAGTCATTAGGATCTCAATTACTAGGTTTTGTCAAGTGTATCAATAACCATTAGATGTGGTGGATATGGATGTGGATGCTTTTTTTGGATTGTATATGAATGCAATATTTCGACGAATCTTTTCTTTACAGGTTAAACCATTATTATTTTAGACCAATTTGGTCTGGACAATCCTCTATTTTTAGGGGAGATGCTGCCGAAATTTTTAGGGAAGATAAATAATGGTTAAACTATTATTTATCTCTTTAAATTCCTTGTTGTGATATTTTTGTTCTAATGCTGTTCTAGTGTGATTGGGTTTATGATTAGCAGTTCTTTATTCTATTTTTTGGTTAACCTGGTTATTGTTTTTATATTTATTTATCTCATAAAAAAAGTGGGAACAATTCAAATACCCGTCTGAGAGGTTACATGTGTAACTAGGCCCATCATGTTTTGTGTACTTTGAAGATATTGCATCTTCGCAGTAAGTTTGCAATAATTCTTAGTATTTAAATATGAAGGCATAGATTTGCACATGTAACATCTTGGATTGTCATATTGACAGTTTGGATTGTCATACGAAACAAATGCTGAACGTATAAATCATCGCCCACCAGATGTGGTAGAGGATCAATGGGCAATTATAGTAGAGTACTGGAACTCACAAAATGCCCAGGTAATTTGTTAATTAGTTAATATGTCTCATAAAGCTACTGCATCCTTGTTTATTGACTTTGTATGATTATATTTTGCAGAACTTGTCAGCAAGGAATAAAACTAATCGTGCCAACCAGACCCTTAATCATACAGCTGGGACAAAGAGCTTTGCCAGGGTCAGAAACGAACAGGTATAACAAATGGCCATTTATGAATGTCTTGATATACTATTATAAATCTAGTCACCTCATCAACTTGATGATCGGTTTTCATAGTGTACGATCTTATTTTATTGCTTTCTTATCTCTTCTAAGTTGTATAGTAGCTTTTCAATTTTCTTGTATGATAAGATGTGATATTTATGTGAATGTGGATTGTATATGAATGCTACGTTTTGCATTCTTTTTTGTTTTTCAGGTTGAATGGCTTTATTTTAGACCAATTTGGTCTAGACAACCCTCTATTTTTAGGGGAGATGCCGTCGAAATTTTTATTATTTTTTCTTTATTTATCTCTACATGTGTTCTTTGTTTTTATTGCATCTTCATCTTTTTAATCTGGTCAATTGTATTAATTTCTGCTTGTGGATGTTTAAATGATTTATGATCAATTAACACCATATTTTTTCATTAGGGATTGGCGGGCCGTGCTGAGACTTTTATAAAAACGCATACTCGAAAAGATGGCACGCCAATCAATGATAAAGCAGCCGACAAGATAGTAAGTTATTTCCTCTTATTGTAGGTATACTTGTAGCATACGAATAACTTTATTAGCATCTATTTTGATAACTCAATGATTGCATAAATATTTTTTTCAGGATCAAATGCGAACTATCATAGAACAAGGCACGCCAGATTCGACAGCCCGAGATGATGTATATACTCAAGTCATGGGGCATGACACACATGGTAGGGTGCGGTGTTGTGGGTTAGGCCACACGCCCACTAGGCTGTGGGGTGGTAGTGCATCCTCGAGTACGTCATCTCGGTATGTCGATATGGATGAATTTAATAGGATGCGAGAACAATTACAACGTATAGAGGAGCGGCTAGAAGAAGAGATGCGACAACGACAAACAATTGAAGCAATTGTTGCACAGCATACCAGAGAATTTGAAGAATTTAGAAACTTTATGATGAGTAAACGTCAAATACAGGTATTATATAAATACCTTACAAAAATACGTATAGCACAAATTCATATCATCTTTATATTTAAATACCACACTTAATGATCTTTCTTACAATTTATAGTCTCCTGGCGAAACTTCTGCAAATGATAGTCCTCCTCGGGATTTTAGCTAGACAGACATGCATTCTTATTATTTGAGGTGAGTAACACAAGATAGCTTCGGTTCTATATATATATATATATATATATTAATTTTTTTTGGCTAAATTGATTTGTCTACTTATAATTTTACTGACGCATGATTCATTGTTATTTTCATGCAGGGCTATTAAATTGATACCAGTTGCAATTTCACTTGTTAACGGAAACCATTAATTTACTGTTCTTTAGTTTAATTTATATGACATGAATGTTCAGAGTATTTTAATTTTATTAGAATTTCTTTTAATTCATTTTCTTTTTTGTAATTGTTTTGTTCTATTTGTTATACAATTTGCTACGAAATGAGATGTTTTACAGGTATTTTACAGGATTTTACAGGATTTTCGATACACCTAATTATAGTTTTTGTATATGCAGGTAATGGCTTTTAGCGGCGGTAATTACCGCCGCTTAAAACCACAGTCGCTTTCCCTATCCAAATTATTAGCGGCGGTACCTACCGCCGCTAAAGGAATATAAAAAGCACGTGAGTATATTAGCGGCGGTAAATACCGCCCCTAATGGAAGGTATTACCGGCGGTATATGTTACCGCCGTTAAACATTTCATATTAAGCGGCGGTAATACCCGCCGGTAAAAAGGCAATTTAACGGCGGTAATTACCGCCGTTAAACTCCCGCCGCCTATTAATCCGAAATAGCGGCGGTAATATTGCTACCGCCGTTGCTACCGTCGCTGATTCGTTTAGCGGCTCGATATTCAGCGGCGGGAGGATTTACCGCCGTTAAAGTTTTAACGGCGGTAATTTGACCTTTACCGGCGGGAAGCTACCGCCGGTAAAAATCGACTTTTTTGTAGTGATAGTTTAATATATGGATTGGATTTACTTTCTTTGGTCTGGTATGTTATTGATGTTGTAATTGATATGGGCCAGTAACACCTCGGATTTGGTTGTTGAACTAAATTCGGGTTGTTACAGTAGCGAACCGAATTCGGGTCGGGTGCCGGTTTGCACTGACCCGGGTTCGGGGCGTTACACCTGTCACCCATTTCACGACGCCATTTTTCGATGATGTTTTATACTTCTGAAAAGAACTCCAATTCCTGCTGAAATGAGATCTAGTTGTTCAGGAGGCATTTGATTCCATGGATAAAGCTCCTTGACCATAAATTCCTCAGTGGGATCTGAAAATTGTTTTGATTACTGCCTTGACGTTGCAAAAGTACTGGTTTAGTTCAATATCTAGAAGTTTACTCACCCCAAATAGATACAATGTGGAATTTCCCTGGTGGGAGCAAGAATACAATGCATAGAGTCACACCAGCAGAAATACCTTACTAATGTATTGACTTTGTTGTTATCTTTCTTTCTCAATTTTCCTTGCACTTTGATGTTTGTGTTTCGTTTTTTCTTCATTTGTTTTCAATTGCTAACAGCTACTTTAGACTATACAACTCCATCAATATTCAAACTTCATCCTTTACTGCAATTAATTAATTAGAATTAAGATGCTGTAAGCTACAGGTTCTCTCACCTTTTACCATTAATTCTTCTTATCTTTTTACTGGTTCTTAATTATGATGCAATTTCTTAGATTTTTAGTATATGCAGACTTTTGTCATTCTTTTCATTTATGACTCCTGCTGTAGAGATCAGAAGGGCCAGATGTGCTAAGAATTGAATGATATTTTTGATTAACTTAAACTAGTTGAGTGATCTCTAACATGTTATCATTATAGCAAGATGAACTGAAATTATTTACTGTCTCTTTTGATTGATCAAGTAAGAGGAGCTGTAGAATGACATTATTTCTAAGAACTCAAGTAGACCAAAGATGAGAGAAAAACCAAAGAGCAGCAATCAGGTAAAACTTGAGGATACCAGTTTATACCCTCTCCAAAGATACAATGCAACCACCCACAAATTACCAATCTGTTTGATTCCAAAATCTATTAACTCATAATCCAAAAAGAGGCAGAAGACTTTCACTTATGTATCGACCCCACCTCACAGAGTACACACACACACACACTTGATTATTATTGGTTATTACGTTATAAATTATTATTTATTATTAGTGTAGCATCTAATTGAAACACATCTTTTGTAATAAACAGGTAATCTCTTATCAATATATAATATCATGGACAGAAGTTGGATTCAAAAATCAAGGCTTAGTGTAGATTACAGAGGAGTACAAGGATTTATTGAGCTAGCATTTGCTCGTGGAGCCACCTTGAATGGGAAGATAAGGTGTCCATGTCCAAAGTGCAACAATGTTTTCTATCAGGATAGGGACACATCATTCACCCATATGATATTGAATGGATTTGATCAAAATTACAACATCTAATGATACTGAAAATATGCTCTTTATTATCTGAATGCTGTCACTTCACTATTGGTATTTACTGTTGCTGGCTCCTTGTTTTGCAGATATTCTGAATGATTCATGGTCCCCAGCCATGACAGTTAGTTCAATCTGCATAAGCATTCTTTCCATGTTATCAAGCTCAACTGTGAAGGTTCGTGTCTAAGAAGCAATCAGTGGTTTGAATTTTTTTTTTTTTAAATATTAGTGTAGCGCTCACATGGTTTTAAACTTATATGCAGTCACGCCCAGCAGAGGAAGTGCACACGAACAAATGGACAGGAATTGATATAATTTTTCCATTTCAGTTAGATTTTCATGAAAAACTAATAGATATTTTTGTGATTCTGATCCTTGAACATGTTGCATTTTCTTAATGATCATGTTGTTGATTTTTTGAGCTGGGAGATGGAGAATAAAGCAGTGGTCCTTACAGTTGTGCTTGTCACGAAGTGCCATTTAGATTCCTTGTGCTTTCTTTTTCTCCCATATTACCTTAAAACATGCATATACTATTACCAGGCAAAGAAGGACAATGGGCCCCCTCTGCATTTGAATAACAGGACTCTGGCTCTCTGCTAGAACAACTCCAGATGTTATTGGGTAAATCCTGCTCTTCTTTTTACTCCTTTTGGTTGAAATTTTCTGGGGTTTAATGCATTCTAATCAAAACTACCACAGACAAACCTGCTTTGGGAATCCTATGATCTCTCTGTAATAGTCTCATCTGAAGTGAATAATAAAGGTGTTTGGATGATTGAAGCATTAAGGGAAGCTCCTGGGAGCTTCGATGCTTCCATCTTCACCTCGCCCCCTCGGTATGATTATCCTACTGTGGATCATCCTTGTATGGCAATTTGAGTCCACAGAGAGTGAGGGAATGGCTTGCTTATCATGTGAGGCTGTTAGGGGTAAGATCACATTTTGTAATTCATGATGCTGGAGGGGTTCATAGAGAGGTTTTGGATGTTTTGAAGCCTTGGATGGAGAAAGGGTATGTGACATTGCAGGACATTAGAGAGCAGGAGAGGTTTGATGGGTATTATCATAATCAGTTCATGGTGGTGAATGATTGTTTGCATCGGTATCGGTTTGCAGCAAAATGGATGTTCTTCTTTGATGTCGATGAATACGTGTATGTTCCTCCCAAGAGCACCATTAGATCGGTTCTTGATAGCCTCTCTGATTATACGCAATTCACAATAGAGCAGATGCCCATGTCAAACAAATTGTGTCTCGCTGCCGATGCTGGGAAAACTTTTAGGTATGAACTTGAACTCCGTGAGTGTGATGAGCTCCATTTTGCTTTTCTCAATTTACTGATAGATTGAATTAATGCCACATATTTACTGAAAATTCATGTTGGTCGAAGAAACCCTTAACAAAACTGAAACCTATTAAGACAATCCCAAAAACCGACCCCTAATAGAGGAAGTGCACATGAACAAATGGACAGGAATTGATATAGTAGGTAATTCACTCACAACGGTTGTGGGCCGCTTAAATCAAGGTAATGGGCCGTCCCAACCGTTGGGGGCCATCCCAATGGTCGGAAAAAGAAAATTCAAATAAACAATTACCGGCGGTTGTAAACCGCCAGTAATGGTCTAAACATACAATCGACAAACAGCGTTTCTTATTACTGGCAGTTGGGGAAACGCCAGTAATATAATTACCGGCGGGTTTTTATTTTTACCGGCAGTTTTAAAACCGCCGGTAAAAACCTGTTTTTTAGTAGTGTAATGTTACATTCATGCAAATAAGCATGAAAGATTGACTATAGCATTATCTGGGCATTATGTCTATCTTTCTCAAATCATAAAAAAAACAAGGCAGTAATTGATAACAAGCAAAATGGATTGACCGTCTTCCCTTCTTTTCTTTTTTTATTTCTGTATCCTTTTTTCTCTTCTCACCACAAAACTACAAAATGTAGATTTCATATTGGTATCAAAGTATTGAGTTGCGAAACCATACTCAATACTCAAGTCAAATGATAACCCATATTCATTATTCATCCACAATTCACAGTAACTAAAAAAAAGGACAATAACCTTGTGTCATTCCCATATAAGAAAGGTGTTGGTAGGGGTAGATTATCAATAGACCTAAACTTTAAGATTTTTGTGCAAAGTGGCTGTAACCATATCTGAACTTGTGTTCTGTGTTTTCATGTTGGCAAGAGTATGCTTTTATCACCACACCAAGTGATGGTCCCTAAAATTCCAGACTATAAAAGAACCATTTCTAACCATAACAAGGTTAGACAACATTCATGGAAATAGTTCTAGAATATTCTATAAAATGAAAGTTAAAGTAGATGTTAGAATAATCAAAATTTATTTAGTTATTTAGTGTGAAAATGCCAAAGGCATGGGACACTAAAAATGAAAAATAAAGATCTGATATGAACTCCTATTTCAAGGATTTTAGCATACTGACCTAACCCATGACACTAGAGATCACAATGGCAGCCAAAGAGCACTGAGATGGAGACATGTACGCATCAGTTAGCAAGTCCATTGGGCATGTCTGTCTCCCACAATGGGATTTAGTAAACCTACATAAAAACCTTTAATAATAATTAGAAAAGTAGGTAGACTTTACCTGCTAAAAAAACTATTAGCACCCCAAATATATAAATAATAAGAAAAGTAGGTAAATATATAAATAATGAGTTACAGTGCTTTGAACAACAGGCTTTGAATTAAATTTAAGCTTTCAGACTGTAGCAGCTTTCTCCAGTACTGTAGACCGCACTTGATTTGCATGATGGAAGACAAGGTCTACTAACAACTTCTGGCGGAAGTACGTTATATCGGCCTAAACAATTAGATCAATTCATTAACCAGTGCTTAAAGCAAGAAAGGCCAAAACACTTTCTTGGGAAAAATATCGTGTCAATTTGTTGCCATCCCATAACTCCATAAACTTTAGCATGAAGATTCCACAATCAACCCTAGGGTAAGAAAGTAGATTCATCAGGACCGTGAACAATCCCTTTAACTATGTAAGGATTAACTCATAACTATACCCATTAGTTTGATGCGGGACGTCAATGGAGACTACTCCCCATTATGTTATGGGGACCTGAACATTATGAGTCCGATATACATTTCCAATGCTTTAGCCTACACAAAAGCACATGTGCATGAGGGATGTGAGACAAAAACAGTCAACTCCATTACTATTATTATATACTTGGTGAAATAATAACAAACCAATCGCGAAACCAGTTTATGATTTGCATCTATTCTTCTTGACAAGAGGGAATCCAGGAGCTCAATTCTAAGTCGTTGACATTGACGACTAAAAACCAATGCTCCTCATGACATACTGAGATGAATATCTGTGAACTCCAACATATATCAATAAATAGTAGAAATAAAAAAGAAAAAAAGAAAAAACTGAAGACGACTCCATATATATAACTAATGCAATGTCATTGGAACTTACCAATTCACATTGAACAATGTCAAAGCCAAGCTGGCAAACATCAAAAAAACATTTTTGCATATGTTCCAATGCATATTCTGATCCAAGTACCGTTTGCTACATGTGTATAGGTTGGATATAAGTACGATAGTATATGTTAGATGGGAGCCATAGAAAGTTCAAATCATAAGACAAATACCATCATACTTACACTAAAATAACTTGGCAAATAGTGCTTTGAGACACCCTTGTCATTAGTCAATTGTTGTATCTTTATAAGACTAGTTGCATGTGCATGGACAACCTATGGAAATAATAAACTGTGAAAAAATTGTCCAAATCAAATTATACAACATCCAATTCATAAAGTGGATAGCATAAGAGCATACGGTACTACTCACTCTTTCACCATCCGGTAGACATAAAAGCTCACTACGACATACATGCGTCATGCCAAAGTTTACTAAAATTTACAATAAACAAATATATGTGCATCAAGATAGTAACAAAGATACATCGAAAAAAATTTTAAAAGTCAAAGTAAAAAAAAAAAAAGCCCAATATCCATATGGTGGATCATACTCTGGTTCATTGACTTGTTTGATGTACTTAAGGATGTGTACTTCGTCTTTACGTAATTTGGTTCGTCTTTGATAAACAAAAAATGGGCTTTTTACTGTTTGAGAACGTTGTTTTAGGCGCGTTCTCCTAACAAAACATTTCATTGGCTCCTCAGCTAATAACTCCACAATATCATCACAATCTACACCGAATACAAAAGGAGTTATGTCAAAGTTTCAATAATTGTCAAGTGATGGACTAGGCAACGATTTGAAATAGAGTTTTTCTTGAAGGTCGACTTACTAGTACCATGAATAGGAAAGAGGCTAGGCTCGGTTTGGAGATTTGCATAATCATGGAGTTGCTCAACTGTACTTGGCATTTGTTCATGATAGTGAGAGCTTGATGCATGACTAGTACTCCTTGATCCAATATACATGGTAAAAATTTCATATTCAGCTTGGAACTTTTTCGCAAATGAGACCATTTTGCCAAGGTGTTGTTGAACAATCTGACATGCAAAAAACATTTTAGTCCATGAAAATAACACAATTTATACGGCAAAAGTATTCAAAATCATATCAAAGTTATCTCACTGGATCTGGATCGTCCTAAAATCGTCTAAGGTCTCCACATTTTATATTGATGTCATGCAAGATCTCATTGTGATCCGTGGAAACATATCTCTTGTCAACAATCTGCATGACAACCATTAGATTTGACAGCCATGTTATACATAGCACAAACACCTAACTTTGAATGTAATACTAATATACTATATCTACTTAAATGAGCTTATAGTCATAATTTCAATTTGGTACCTTCCCACAACCATAGCCACCCAACATCCTCTCATCGCTATCCCTTTTATTGATAATATCATTTGTCCAGGCCACTATATGTGGGGTCGTCGCTCAGTGGGGATATTTTCCCCTACGATAACCCGCACAAAATACAAAAACTGTTGCATGTACAAACATTAGAAGAGATGTTAGGCAAACATTAATGCCTAATATGGTCAATCTCATAAAATCTTATTGGAATTTTAGTTTATTCATCAAATTTCCATTTCTTCGTAGAAGATATTAGTATTTTAAATGTTATAGAATTAAATGCTCTATCAATAAAGAATAATAATTGACTCTTGATCCACAAGTTTAGGCAAACATTTATTTTCAATAACAAAGTAATATAAAATTTCAAAATAGCTAAAAACCAATATATCATTTGAGTTACAATAGTTCAAACAAAATCTGAAACATAAAGCATGGAAATCAAACTCTATGACGCCTAAATACAATGATTTACACATCAAAGTAAAAAAAAGAAAAAAAGAAAAAAGGTGTGAAGTGACATTGTCATTTCTAAAAATTTATTCCTAATAGGCACTTGCTATCAATCGCAAGTGCATAATGTCATTTATAAGAAAAAAATACCTTCGACTAGTCGCAAGTGCGTAATATTGATTAGGAACATTAGGCACTTGCGACTTTCGCATTAGGCACTTGAACAAATAAATAGTATGACTAGATAGAAAATGCGACATTGGAAGTCTAAAAATTTGACATTAGGCACTTGCAACATTGAAGGTATGAAAGTGCGAAAACAATAAAAGCCATTAGCATTTGAAAAAAAAAACCTTTGATCAGTCGCACCTTTTTTTTATCATAAAAATTAGCAAGAACCCCATGCATCACATGGGGATAGATAATAGCTACATATAATTTTCTAAGGCATTTTTTAGAGTAATTATGAAGTTTTAGAAGATGCTTCCCCAAGTTGAAGGCATCCTATTATTATTGATATTGTTATAATTATTGCTATGTCAAGGAAAAATATTAGATTCACAATTGAACAACAGATCTTATAGATCTGAATCCAAGTTAAATGAAAATATTTTCACCAGAATATAGATAACATTATTTTAATTTTGGACTCCAAAAACTAATACAGATTATAAAATAAGATTGAACAACAATGAATCATCAAGTCAAAAAAATAAAGGGTCACAACAAGGCTAGACAAATGTGTACCAGGAGGCAAAATTTTACAAAGCACTAAACCAATTGAAGAAGTTAAAAACCTCATATGAAATGTATTAGAATTATGCTTCTCTTGATAGTCATTGGTGTCCTCTAGCATATGTATGAGTTTTTTGTGGCTAATTTTTGCCTTCAATACTGTGGAGCAATAGTTACTATAGTATACAATCATAATGATCTTTAAAACTTTTTTATTTAAGCTCCCATATAAATGTCAAAATTTCTCATTGAAAGATTTAAAAACATATTTGTCTCTTAGAATTTTAGCTAAAGCACCATATATGAGAAATTCACAAGAAAGGAAATATCACCATCCACCAAATTGGATTCAACATGAATCACAAGTGCATAACGATAAACAAAGATAATTTGGTTAGTGTCCCAGGACCTTCAGCAGCATATAATTAATCTGGTCATAATGAAATGATTATAAATTATGGCCTTTTATTGCACTTGGTAAAGGCTTGAAACATCAGAAAGGCTGTAAAACCCGCCAACCATAACAATCGACTAACTAAATCTGAAAGAATTTGAGGAGAGAACTTATTTGAGATACTAACATCCCTAATTGAAGTGATTAACTTGCTATAGGAATACACTGTGGGCTTAAGCAATGTAATTAGATATCATGGCTATTTACCCATTGTTGGTTTGAACAAAAACAAATGAAAATAAGCAATTCATAGAACACAGTTGAATGAAGATTTCAGAAATTGAGACAGGTAAGTCTCATCACTTTAACTATCAGAAGGAATAGGAACAATTTCCGTTTTGTCATCAAAATCTAAGTAAAGATTTTCCCTTCTCTATCTGATAGGAAACCATCATATACTAAATATGGATGAGATATGCCAATGTTTTCAAATATTAGCCTTTTCTAAGACCATAAGAAATCTTATGTATTGTTTATGCTGGTATTGTCACCACAATACAAAATTCATGAAACTGCAAAATGGTACTGTATGTCCAGTCCAACTCCCTCTAGAATCCATGTATAATACTATAACACAAAGTTTTTGTATTGAGATCTATTCTTTATTATAAATGTCCCCAATCTACTATCAAGAACCTCAGAAACATCACAAACCAGTATAAGGCAATAAATTCAACATTCTAGGTTTTTCTTATTAAGCAAACCTTAACTATCCCCTCCTACTTTGTTGCATCACACAAATACATGTTAAGCATTATAAATCCAATAGTTCAGCAACTTGGTGATACCTGGTGTGAATTTAGTACCATGAATAGAAAAAGAACTACTTGAACAGAGCAAAAAACCATAGCAGCAAAAGTAGAAATAATAGAAAATAAAATCACTATTAGAAACATAGGACGCATCTAGAGTTAGAATATCATCTAGCATAGGGCTATTGATTTTTAACAATCATTAAAAACATCGAGAGCCCAAAGAGAAAGCATAAAGCACAAAAATCATAGACATCAACTAATATGAAGAATATAAAAACTCATGGTACACTGGACAAATATATAATAATCCAGTTTGTGTTTGAACATATGACAGTAAAAGCATTGATACACTACAACTTAGACAAAAACGTATACATTGTACAAGTAAGTAGCCAAGTCATGGATGATGTGGAGCTTCAAGGATTTAGAGTTGGGAGTTTGGAGCTTTGTGGTGAGTCCTGAGAAAAGACCTGTCGCACCAAATAACCCAATAGATTGCCGGTGGCACCAGATTCCATAGTTTTTATAAACTAGACTTCCCTTTCTTCCACCCCAAGCCTCTATAGCATAACTGAATTTTCAGCATCATGGGGTTCTTTATTTACTAAGTTGACTTGTTGCTATCTACAGGCTTTAATCAAAATTATTGATGATAAAATGCAAGGCTTTTAGTGGTCAAATATATTAAAGAGCAGTATTAAGTGGATGTAGGTTATTGACCCCATTAATGCTTAACAAACATTAAAACATCATAAGAATATCACATTAAATCTCCATGTTCTTGAACACCTTCCCTTTCCTGTCTTGGTTGTTATCCAATAGAAGATGGATTTAAATAAAGACATTAATATACATACAAATTAATACAAATCGATGCCATATTGAATCTTGCTAGCTTTAAATGTCAATGACGAATAAGTTGAAGAGGTGATGCTAAAGAACAAAATTTGACAGCAAATGATCTCATGAAACCTAATTCCACACCTTAGAAAAGAACTAAACATTTTAAATGGATGACTGAACTCTAGTTATAAACAAGTGACCATCCAAACAGTAAGATCTCATAGATCATTTCAGCATATGAATCATCATAAAGAAAAGAATCAGACAAATTAATCACAGGGACAAGATAAATTGGTTGTCTGCTTTCATTTGGTAAGAAACAATATGGCAAAAACCAAGGTACTTGGATTTTAGAGATTTAGGATAGAACACTTACGGGGCATTGTGAGACATGGAAAAATCAATTCAATGACTTCCTAATCGTCACAGGGGATTGGTTAAAAACAAAGAGTCACCACCATTCTGTTTAGGTGTGAATGGACACCAAAATCTCAAATAAGCACAAAAAGACAAATTTAGGGTAAAAATAACCCTATTAGAAAAACAACCAGAGATGGGTAAGGGGATTAGGTTATGAACAGGGGAAGGTGTTAGGCACCCCTATTCATCCACACAAGGTGGTTGCTAGGTATTGTTCATGTTTTTCAAAGAAAAAAAGGGCTTGCTAATTAAAACAAAAGTAAAAGAAAAACAAAAGAATGTATGGCTTTTTCCCATGTGAATGATCCAATTAATTATGGATCCTTCTTGTGAAAACAAGAGCCATTTTCTTGGGTTTCACGATTGACTGAAATCAAAATAAAGAAAACAAATCTAAAGTGAAAACTTAAAAAATCTGGCTTCTAGTTAAATTTTGGAAATCTAAAAAAAATATGATTTTTATAAAATATTGTAGAATTGAACTTGAATAGTCCAGGACATAGATACAGCCCATATTTCACATTAGATCAAGAAATCAAAACCAAAAATACCCATGTTGATGAAGAACATCAAAAGGGGAGAACTTAGACCGTAGGGTCTTCTCTCAAAACTAAAAAACAACTCAAAAACCATCTCATGAAACCCTAGAAATTACTTTCAGGCTTCTGATTCCAGATCTATCACATAGATCATGATAGATCCAGGATCTTAGCCTAATATCACAAAAATCACGAAAACAATGCTGTAGGTGCAAAGATGTGAAAATTCCAAATTTTTGAAAAAAGTGGGGATCTTATGCTATAAACGTCATGGATTCATATGATTCATTCAGATTCAACCCAAAATCATTAAAACATTAGCAGGATATCCAAAACAGCCACATCTCACAGATTAGAGCACATGGGGTCTACCTTACGGATCCACCTGTTCTCTTTTCCCCTAGCTCTCTCTTCACGTTTTACGGCTAGAGAGGATTCTTGAGGTACTTGGAGGCAGGTTTGGGTATACAAGCACAATCAAAGGCCTTATTCTATAAAAAGAGAAAAACAGATTATAGGGTTCTATTCTAGGGATCCACCTGTTCTCTTTTCCCCTAGCTCTCTCTTCACGTTTTACGACTAGAGAGGATTCTTGAGGTACTTGGAGACAGGTTTGGGAATACAAGTACAAGATGGCCTTATTCTACAGCAATGGAGAAGATCCTATTATCTCTAGAATTGAAGACAGAAAATAAAAGGGAAAAGGGACTTACTTGGATTGAGCAAGCAGAGCAGCAGGGATTCCTCTTTTCACTTGGAGTTCTTCAGACTTCAAATTAATGGCCTTTTGCTTGAGGAGAGGCCCTCTATTTATAGGCAAACCCAGGGGTATGGTTGGTCCAGAGGGATATACCATGATCCTCAAGATTTGATTGAAAATAAGGATAATGCCCATCTATGGCCAATCAAAGATAAATAGGAGATTTCGATGGATAAATAAGAGAATTCAAATCTCTCAGAGAGATATTGGATGAAGATAAGGCTCAGAAATCGAGCAAAGATAAAATTCGCACAAAAACATTGCGCCCGTATATGCATTGCGGGCAAGTGGTGCCTGCATTCTTAATACGGGCGCAGCATGCCTGTATACAATTTTTGGGCGCGACCAGCCCGCAAATACAATATGGGCACTGCTTAAATGATTAAATTTTATGCATTTTTGTCCTGTTTCAAATCCCAATTACATGTTTCAATTATTTTCTCATTTTGTAGTGCAATTTGGGATGTCTACAGGCATTTGGTGGGCATTTTGGATGAGATGTTAATTGAGGATTCCGTGAATCTACACAACTCAATTTGACAGTTTACACATTCTTAAGACCAAGAAATAATCTTAGAAGAATCACCCAGCGCAACAAAAAAACAATAACTCCTTACATTTTCACGAGAAAATAAAGTATGTATACCTTCTCCTTTCAAACTCTAGCAAAACTTCAAGTGACAGCTATGTGTGCCAGCATCTGCTCGGCACAGTTGTTACGATTTCATTCCGACAAGTGTTGATACTTAAAAAATATATTAACTGAGGATTTACAAATCTGCTACATGCTAAAAACGTACAATAGCATTTAGAAGAAATATATTTACCCGAGCTTCTTCAAAATTCCAGTGGTATACAAGTACATTCCATTGTGCTTCAACCATTGACGGAGGACTATTTTTGAATCTTTCCTCATTGGTTTTATACGGATCTTAATACTTTCACTTCAACTCTGATTTGTAGTCTTTCCACTTTTTATTTATATACTGGAAGACAAAGCCCCTCGGTCTATCATCCACATCAAATTTACCTTGCATAAAAATGCACAAAATAACAACAACCTTCAACACCAAACAAATAAATAAACAATAGTGAATAAATAAAACACTTTTACAATAGGTTGGAAACATTTTAGCCATACAAATGAGAAAGCATGTAGTTTGTCATCATAATTTACCTTTTTCCATGATTTGTGGGTTAGTGGTATTAAAGAGCTATCTTGAGCCAATATACTGCAACATCGATATGGAATTTTTGCTCAAGTGGTGGCCAATGCACATCCACGCATCTGGTGGGACCCCTAGTCCTCCTCCTAGATGATGAGGAGGCCTCACCCACTTGCGTCGATTCATTTATCACACCTGTATGCAGTTATGATCAAGGTACATTGTAAACAAATATTCCGTGCATCCATCATGCATAATATTTAAACTAACAAAGGTAAAGAGAGATACTAATGTTCACCCTCGGAGAATCTCAATTTAATACAAAAAAATAAATAAATAAAAAGGAATTTGAAACTTTATACAAAGCATGTTAGTTTAACTTTATACAATCCATATCAATAATCATCTTCAACATCATCTGATTCATCTTCGTTTGAAACATCGTTAGTGGGAGGAATTTGTTTCTCCAACATTTTAGGAGCATCAACTGTTATTGCAGGTACATCTGCTCTTGCCCAGCTTGCACCATCATCATCATCTCCACAACCCGTTAACTGCTATGGACTATATGGTTCACATTGTAACGCCCCGGATCCAGGTTTATTTAAAAACATAAACCCAAATCTGGTTTGTAAGGGAAAATGGCCCAAACAACTAATCCAGACTTAAACAATTTCATTTATTATATCTGAGTGCGGAAATAAAGACATCTTTCAAGAAGCGCGGAATTAAACCACCAAAATAATCCATTAAAGTTTCATCTATAAAGTCTGGAAAGGTTTCAACTAAATAAAATAGGTAAAATCCACCAAAGGGGTGTAATTAAGATACCAATAATCCTTTAAATAACATCAAAATCCTCAAATAAAATAACTAAAGTCAATCCCTCAAAATAAACTAATCATCTCTCAATGTCCTCATGGACCTAAACAGGAATAAAATAGTCTTCTTCGTGGTAATCACAGTAATCCCCCGGAATCTCTACCGCAGCAACATCCTCTCTAGGAATATCTGTAAACAAAACCGATAAAACAATAATGTGAGAAACAACATCTCAGTAAGTAGTCATGCAAATAGTTGACCACAATAAAATATGCCATGCTTAATCAAGATAATCACAATAAGATACAAAACAACAATGAAATACAATTGTCCATTTCATGGGACTCACGAAATAGAATGCCAGAGAAAGAGAGTAGACATGTGTAAATATGCTACTTAACCGAATTACGATGGACCAACCACCCTGCAGTCTGACTATTCAACGCCAACGGAAGAACCCAACCATGAGTTAGCATGTACAGCCCAACTTATCCAGGAGTGGGTAACGTAGTGACCGACCTATCTAGGAGCGGTACCACCCTCGAGATGATGGAATGCCTATGACATAGAATTCCAACCCCTCTAATAAACATTTCACTTACTAGCTATTCTATGGATCCATATAATCGCTAAACCCATTCAACAGTAAGAAAACAACCCAAGGAATGGACATACTTCTCAATAACACCCACAAATACAGAACCTCATCTATATAACCAAATCCTCCCTGCGGAAATAATAAGTCAAACACCTGCCTTGTCACAACTGTGACCCAGAAACCAAAACAGAATGCACCAAGTCATATGTCCAAAACTCCAGGTTTCAACGGGCAAATATGTCCTGAATGTGTATCGACTCCATCGATGCACAAAATACCTTCATATCACCCAAACACAAGTGTATGAACTTACAAAATCAACTTTGGTTTAAAACAGAATCATTCGGAACAACGGTATCAAGTAAAAGTGTCACTTTGGTAAAATCTACCCAAAATCTTTATAAAATTGAATTTCAAACATCCACCAGTGCAAACAATCCCCAAATACCTTAAACTTGATGGTACATAGGTTAAAATTGGATAAAAACAATTCCGTAGTGAAAAACTAGGCTAAAAGGCCAATTTCCAAAAATCTGATAGACAAGGTGCTCGAACAGCCTTATACAATAGGTCGTTTCAGGGTTAGTCGCTCGATAGATTGCTCAAGCGACTGTTCGGGTGACAATTCAATCTGGAAAATTGCTCTCGGGTTTTGAAAAATACGAAGGGCGCTTGAGCGACTACTCAGGCGGCCGGTACGTAGAAAATCCGAAAATTTGCGAACTTCAATAAAAATTCCAAAACTCAATATCCAATGCATCAAATCCATTCTAAATCATTCTAAAACACTTTATAAACATGTTATAACAATTTCCAACAATTAAAACATCATAAATCACGCAAACAACTCATCAAACCACCGAATAACCATGCATATCGAATAAACACGAATTACTTTTTGTGCAAGTTTAAAGGGACTACTTACCTGTTTTTGGGAACTAAAACCTCTCCTAAAAGCTCTAAGATATCACCACAAATATGCTCCAACAAATCTCAGAAAGCCTTGATCTCGTCTGGTTCAAAAATCACTCTTTTAGAACTCTTAAACATACTTAAACTCACAAAACAGAAACTGATTTTTATCTTATCTCTTACCTGGGTTTCTGAACGAAAAATCCTCTCTTTTCCTTCTAAAAGATTTGCTCCAAAGGTTGTTTAAGGTTAGGTTAAATCTCTGGGAAGTGAAGGAAGAATATGGGAGAATAGAGGAAGTTGGCGGCTGTTCTATTGGACTTGGACGTGAACAGCTGATGGGTTTTTAGGTTTATTTTATTTATTTCTCCCCTTTTACACAAATGCCCCCACTTCATTTAAATTAGCTCAAACCAGCCCAAATCAAACCATTCATGACCCAATTTAATCCCCAATTTCAGGTCAACCCACTCTCTTTGGGTTTGACCAACTCCTTTGTTGTTTAAATTTTTTAATAGCTCTTTACTATAACAAATCTGAATATTTATTGTTAAACTTCTCCTTAGTTTAAACTAAAATTCTCACCTTAAATTAGCTTTCCAAGTTCTCCTCCGGGTTGAACCTATATCTCATCTCCTGCATATTATTAACTCAATTAGTTTATTTAATACTAAAATCTGGGATTTTACATTCCCTTTATTGATCATTGACGACTTCTCTCACATCGAACAAGTCCCTATGCTTGGTCTTTACAACAACATTCCATTCTTCATTGACTGGATCTGGTGCATAAAAAACTTGCTCAGCTTGAGTTGCAAACACAAATGGATCATCCGTAACTTGCTGACCCGTATTCAATAAGCGCTTGTAATTCACCAGACATAGAGAAAAGACTGAAAAATACGGACAAGGGGATGATGATTTCAAGAGGTTTTTGTATTGCTTGCATTGGGCTCATTTGTATGCCCTCAAGCTAAACTGGAGGCAAGTCTCAAGTTCTTAAATCTCCTAAGAGATACGGACAAAATCCTCAGTTATAATTGGTCAAAGTTTGTTCTTGATTGGCTTGTGGGCTCAATCTATCGCTTTAAGGAGAAAAACCAAAAATATGTCGGTGGTTGTTTGCTATTTTTACAGATAAGTTATTGTTATATACAAATTTCATTTATTTCGTATTCTTAAATTTTAGTGCAACACGTGTTTATTCAATTGTTGAGGTTCTCTACAATATCCAGACCAAGATTCTCAAAAATGAGCTCTCTAGATAAATCAAATGCCTTTCCCCTCACCCAAGCAGATACCTTTCCCTCATTGCTAAGATGAATATCGTGAAGGTTGGAGTAAAACTCTTTGACGAGTTCTACATACACAAACCCATCGATATTGGAAAAATTTTTCCACCCCTGGTACGAAAATATGTTAGCAATGGGCGTATCCTCAAATAAATCAGGATTGACTCTTTTCTTTGCAAGAATAGGTCTCCGACCAAAGTAAGTACCATAATCACTTTCTCCAGTGCCTCGAAAGTGACCAGAGGAGGATGAAGTGCTTGAGGGTCCAGCCTGAGATGAATAAGATATTCTTTGCTTCTTCTTTGGAGCCATGAAACTAGGGCTTTGTACGCTTCAAAATGATAAATGGTGTAGGGCTTTCTAAGCTTCTAAGAATCTGGTAAATGGGGAGAATAAAAGATAAAAAAAATAAAACACAAGACACACAAAGATGCAAGAATTAAACACGTGATTAAAAACAAGAAAGCATAAAGAACCCCACAAATGAACAGGAAAACATGGGATAAAAAATGTGAAAACATGAAACAATTAAATAAGCACTCACCGCCGCTGCTTAATGAAGATAAAGAAGACCCTCATATCCCCTAACTCCAAAGGGGATGGAAGCACACAAACCCTAGGCGCAGGCAGGAGAAGAATAGTACGCAAGCTGAATGAAAGAGGCGAAGGTGCGCCTCTATTTATAGGTGACCACCGCAGGCAGCGCGCACTCGTGCACATCCTACGGTTGGTGGAAAAAATTGACGGTGGCAAGGCGCAGCCCGCGTGTAGGCTTGACGCTGCCCATGTCTTTGCACTATCTTTCTATTTCTTGTGCACAGTGAAGACAGTGCCTACCCAGGCACTATGTTTAGGTTATTTTTTCACAGAAAAAACGGTGCCAAGGCATGGGTAGCATCAAGCCTACGCACGGGCTCAACGTTGCCCACGCAGAGGCACTATTTTTTCTGTTACTTTTGGATGGTAAAGGCAGTGCCAAGGTGAGGGTAGCGTCGAGCCCGTACATTGGCTTGATGCAGCCCGCGCCTTGGCACTGTTTCTTTTTTTTTTTTGGTATTTTTTTTAAGTGTATACATTGTATGTCTTTTGTATTTTTGCATTTTGGTATGTTTGCACATGCTTGACACTGGCATTGGCTACACTTTAAGACATTGAGAAATGTGCACACTTGATTTCCGATTAGGATGCATGCAATGGTTAGCACGCGTGCAGGCTCTATGCGGGCCGCAGCAATCTAAAGTTTTGTACTCCTGTTTGAACAGTTAAGGCAGGAGTTGTAGAACACATGTAATGACGCTTTTAACGGCATAAATTGCTTCATCAGAAAATAGTAAGTCAATGTGACTTTCCGGTCATCACACGGGATTCTAAAAAATGGGAGAGTCGCCACCATTCCTTTTAGGTGTGAATGAACACCAAAATCATCAAAATAAACAAAAAGGCAAAACTAGAGTAAAAATAACTCTACTTGAAAATAAAATCTAGAGATGGGTAAGGGGATTAGATTATGAATAGGGGAAGGTGTTAGGCACCCCCATTCACCCACACAAGGTGGTTTCCAAGTGTTGTTCATGCTCAAAATAAAGAAAGCTTGCTAAAATGATAAAAAAGGCTTAAAAAAGATTAAGTATATGTATGATCCCTCCACATGAGAAGTCCAATTAATCTTAGACTTTCTTTTATGGAAGTGTCACTTCTAGGACATCACCATGAAATGGAAATCAAAGCAAAACTTGAACACAAACGAGTTAAGACAAATTCGGAAAATTCGGTAAAAGATGGAGCCATTTGACCATAAATCATTCAAATCAAATTCAAATTGAATCAAAGCAAATCCATTTGAACGATTATGATAAATAGAAGACTCAAGAAAATTTTCAATTAAATCCGGTTAAAATCCTAAGAGTTATGCTCATTTGAAATCTGCTGTTGTAAGCCGATAAAAGTAACGAGTGGGCAACTTTGGAAATTCATTTTGGAAAATTGGCTCCATATAAATCCGTGAAAATTTGCATGAATGAAGTATGTATTGCCATCTTTCAAATTAAATAGATCTCACACCAAACTCCATTCGGATGTGATTTGTGTGACCTCACGAACATGCCCAGAGGATCACAGATCAACACAGAATTGTGCAATAGGGCAGTTCTGAGTAAATCAGTCACACAGGACACAAATGAAATCAAACAATTATGAAACCAATTGTATTTGAAAGTAGACTCATAAAGGAAAGCACCGAAATCAAAATCACTCAAATCGGACTTAAAACGAACAGATGGTGCTCATTCGAAGTGATAGGTTCAGCAATCTGGTCTGAACTGACCTGTCAACTTCGACTGAATTGTGTCAAAAATCCACTACATAAAAATGGTTGAAATTTTACAGACATAAACTAGACAGTCTCACCTTTTGACATGTCTTTAGAATCACTCCAAAATTCATCCGGACGATGAAGTTATGAGTGTCCGAAGTTAGGGTACAAATGCTGTCCAATTTTGCCATTTTTAAGTAAAATTAACCCAAAACAGTGATCAAGTGTGTGTAATCCGTGCAATCTAAGTCCAAATCATTTAAAATAGTGTTTAAAAACCTCTAGGAGGAAATAGGGCCCAAGCTTGGCTCACCATTCTCTTTGATTGGAGAGAATATGTCAAAAACCCTAAAATGGGGCGAAAATGCCCAAAACCGGGAGGTTAGACCATGAGGTCTTCAATGCTCAAAGATAACTTGCTTGAAATCATTTTGAAAATCATTAGGAGATATCTCCAAACTGCTTAGGGCCATTTATTTCAGATCTATCTGTAGACACCCCAAATTGCACTACAGAATAAGAAAGTAATAAAAACATGTAATTAAAGCTTAAAACATGTCAAAAATGCATAAAAATTGACAAATCAGGCTTTTCCCGTATTTCATTCACGGGCCGGTCGCGCCCGAAATATCTCTACGGTCAGGCGTGCCCGTATTGGAAATACGGGCACCATTGGACCGTAACTCATTTACGGTCACTAAAGACTCGTGCGAGTTTTATTTTTCTCTCGATTTCCGAGCTTTATCTTTAGTCCAATATATCTTTAAATGAGCGAATTACTCCTTTTATTCACTGAAGCCACCTTGGTTGGCTAAGGATGGGCATGATCTTGTGTTTAACTCAAACTGAAACTCTATCTTGCCAAACTATGGACCAGCCTTGCCCCTGTGCTTGCCTATAAATAGAGGTGAGATTCTCAAGCTGAGGGCCACGAAATTTTGAAGTCGAAGGAACTCCAAAGAACTCAAAGAGAAGAGAGGAACCCCAGCTGCCTTGCTTGCTCAATCCAGGTAAGTCCCTTTTCCCTTTTATGTTCTGTCTTCAATTCTAGAAGTAATAGGATCATCTCTATTGCTGTAGAATAATGCCATATTTTGTATCTAGTATTCCTAAACTTGCCTCCAAGTACCTTAAGAGTCTCTCTAGCCGTAAAACGTGAAGAGAGAGCTAGGGGAAAAGAGAACAGGTGGATCCCTAGAATAGAACCCCATATCTGTTTTTCTCCTTTTTTCTAGAATAAAGCCTCTGATTGTATTTGTATACCCAAACCTATCTCCAAGTACCTCAAGAATCCTCTCTAGCAGTAAAACGTGAAGAGAGAGCTAGGGGAAAAGAGAACAGGTGGATCCGTATGGTAGACCCCCATGTGCTCTAATCTGTGAGATGTGGCTGCTTTAGATATCATGATCATGTTTTAATGGTTTTTATGATGAATCTGGATGAATAACATGAATCTATGATGTTTATAGCATGAGATCCCCACTTTTTGATAAAATTTGAATTTTTGCCACTTTTGCACCTACAGCACTGTTTTCGTGATTTTTGTGATTTTAGGCTAAGATCTTAGATTTATCATGATCAATATGGTAGATCTGAATCCAGAAGCCTGAAAATAAATTCTAGGGTTTCATGATGTGGTTTTTAAATCATTTGTCATTATTGAGGGAAGACCCTACGGTCTAAATTCTCCCCTGTTGGTGTTTTTCATCAACGTGGGTATTTTTGATTTTGATTTTTTGATTTAATGTGAAATTTGGGCTATATCTATGTCCTGGAATGTTCAAGTTCAATTTGAAATATTTTATAAAAATCATATTTTTCTAGATTTCTAGAATTTAACTTGAAGCCAGATTTTTGGATTTTTCACTTTAAATTGATTTTATTTGATTTCATCTCAATTTTATTTTGATCATGAAACCCTAGGAATGTTATGATCATATTTGAAAGTTCTGGATCAATCAGACAATTCATATGAAAAAACCATATATTTTTGTCTTTTTTGTGATTCTTCCTGATTTTTATAGTAAGCCTTTCTTCTTTGTAAAACATGAACAATACCTGGCAACCACCTTGTGTGGATGAATAGGGGTGACTAACACCTTCCCCTGCTCATAACTTAATCCCCTTACCCATCTCTGGTTGTTTTTTAAGGAGGGTTATTTTTACCCTAAAATTGCCTTTTGTGCTTATTTAATATCTTGGTGTCCATTCACACCTAAATTGAATGGTGGCGACTCTTTGTTTAATTTAATCCCGCGTGATGATTGAGGAAGTCATTGGATTTTCTGATTTTTTCCCATGTCTCACAACTGGCGACTCTGCTGGGGACTTGTGGATTTGAGCATTTTGGTGTTTGTTCATGTTTTTGATTTTTTGATTTGCTTGCTATTTTGTGTTCTTAAGCATGTTGGGTATGTTTTAAATCTGAATTATTGCTTAAGAATTCATGGGGGTAGAAACATGTTTAATTTTGATTTATAGGATTGTTTCTACAAACATGCGTAGGGGAGGTTCGTTTTGCTGAACCATGTTTATTTCTTGCTATATTTTTATGATAGCATGTTTTAATTTTCAGCATGATCTCCATGATGATTTTTGGTGTATAACATGATCATATGTTTGCATGATTAGATGATTTTTTATGAGCATGTTTTAGGTGCTATAGGATTGTTTGTGTATTTGTTTACTTTAAATATGCTTTCCTATTATGCCTTGGTTTGTTTATGCATGGCTACGAAAATAGTGGCAAGGGTTTGAGACGTTGTGAATGCACCCTATTTTTACAATACACTGTGCACATTTTATTTTTTTACACAGTCTACCCTTAACCTATAGGAAGTTGAACCCGAATGTGTGTAGCTTGGCGCAACGAGGTCGATACTTCGGAAAGCGAAAGTGAAAACATTCACCTTAGAACTTTGAGCTAATGATGTGATGATAACGTAGATCTGGAATTCTGGTCATCACTAGGCTTGAGTGCTAAGTTGCCATTAAGCCAAAACCCAAAACCCCTATGCTTGAAGGTGGAGTTACACGTTTTTGGCTAAAATACACAATTACGTGGGAATATGGGTTTGTATGATTGTGGGAAGGCCGTGTGAATGAACTACAAACCAGGGCATAATGCGGATGCCATATTGAAGGTAAACAAGGTAACAAAGTAATCCTATTGTTTTGCATTATTCTCATGTCATAGGGGTGTCATGGTGCCCATTGGTTTGGGATAAAATTGGTCCCAAAATATGCATGTTTTTTAAATTGGTGCAGCCCATAGGAAGAGTTTCTAACTCTGTTTAGAATGGATCCTACCCTATGTTCACACAAGAGGCAACAAAAGGGTGCCAAACTCTTGAGTATGATGTCAATTTGGAGGGTACATGTGCCCTCCTAAACATGTGTTTTAGCAAAAAGGTCAAAGTCCACTTTGGGACAGTTTAGAAGCCCTGCACTGGGTGAACCGTATGTTTGGATGAGCAATTAAAGTGATCAAACCGTGAAAAAACTGAGAAAACATAAAAGAGCTCCGTAAAACCGTAGTTGATACACGGACTGGGCTCGTCCGTATTAGTTATACGGGCTGGGCTCGCCCGTGGTTTCCATACGGTCACAGCTCACTCGTAATTTAAATACGGGCAGGGCTAGACCATACTGTGTATACGGTTTTCGCAGAAAATTCAATTTTAATCAGTTTTTCCCACTGAATCTTATTCCTTTAACCTTTAAATAATGATAAAGGGAAATAGGTTTGAATAAAATGCTTCAAAAATAATAATAATAATAAATAAATAAATAAAAGTGTGAAGAGAAAATCCTTTGGGCCTCTGAAAGCCTTTGAATTTCAGACTTTTTCTCAAAAACTCCTTCGGGCCTCTGAAAGCCTTTGAATTTCAGACTTTTTCTCAAAAACTCCTTGGGCCTCTGAAAGCCTTTGAATTTCAGACTTTTATCAAAAATCCCCGGGCCTCTGAAAGCCTTTGAATTTCAGACCTTTTTCTCAAAATATCCTTGGGCCTCTGAAAGCCTTTGAATTTCAGATCATTTGGGCCTTTGAAAGCCTTTGAATTTCAGACCTTTTTCTTTTGGGCCTCTGAAAGCCTTTGAATTTCAAACCTTTTTCTTTTGGGCCTATGAAAGCCTTTGAATTTCAAATCTTTTGGGACTCTGAAAGCCTTTGAATTTCAGACCTTTTTCTTTTGGGCCTCTGAAAGCCTTTGAATTTCAGACCTTTTCTTTTAGGCCTCTGAAAGCCTTTGAATTTCAGATCTTTTGGGCCTCTAAAAGCCTTTGAATTTCATACCTTTTTCTTTTGGGCCTCTGAAAGCCTTTGAATTTCAGATCCTTGGGCCTCTGAAAGCCTTTGAATTTCAGATTCTTTTCTCAAAAACTCTTTGGGCCTCTGAAAGCCTTTGAATTTCAGACTTTTACCAAAAATCCTCGGGCCTCTGAAAGCCTTTGAATTTCAGACTTTTTCTCAAAATATCCCTGGGCCTTTGAAAGCCTTTGAATTTCAAACCTTTTCGAAACCCCACCCCCCCCCCCCCCCGGGCCTCTGAAAGCCTTTGAATTTCAAATCTTTCTCTTTTTTTTTTGTGGGACCTGTTGGAAGCCCTAGAATATTCCAACAATTCACTTCAAAAAAAAAAAAAAAAGAAGCAAATAAAGAAAAAATCCAAACTCGTGTTCACCCAGCTTGCACATAGGCATTCCTAGGCATGTGAATGAGATTAATTGGGCACTGATTTTTTTTATTTTGTGACCAGGTACTAATACACTTGCAATCATAGCTCCTGTAACCAGATCAAGAGCTCGCGCCATGAATTCCATTGAAGACGAAGCTGATGCTCCTCATCCAGATGTTGTCCTACTCCAAGAACAAGTAGCAGGACTAGCCCGAATGCTAGAGAACGTATTGTCCGTACAGGCCCAACAAATGCAGGCCCAGAACCAAGCATCCACTTCCAACCCAGCACCTCCACCCCAAATCAATATTCCACCTCCAGTGCAACCAACTCATGAATCCGTCTGTGAACCCACCCCTGAACCTATACTAACCAGGGATGAGACAGCTGAGTCAAACAAGGCTAAGGAAAAGGAAAGGATAAGGGAAGAGGTTGAAAGAAAGTTCCTGCACAAACTGGAAATAATCCAAGATGTACTTAGAGAAGTAAAAGGGGTGAGCAACTTCGGGGGCACCAACTTTGAGGACTTATGCTTATACCCCAACGTTAACCTGCCGGCTAAGTTCAAGTGCCCAAACCTAGACAAATATGATGGCACTGGCTGCCCCATGAGCCATCTGAAGTTGTACTATGGTGCCTTATGCCAGTTTGGTCGAGATGAGGGTGTTCTGATTCAGCTCTTCCAAAGGAGCCTGACTGGAACCGCATTAAGGTGGTTCACTACTCTAGACCATGGAAAGATTAGAAGATGGAAGGACCTAGCAGATGCCTTCCTAGCTCAGTATCGGTTCAATTCAGAGATCGTGCCAAATAGGTACGACGTAATGAGAATGAGCAAGGGAAGAGACGAATCTGTGAGACAGTATGCCAAGAGATGGAGGGAGATAGCCTCTCAAGTTAGGCCACCCATGCTAGAGCAGGAGATGATTTCCACCTTCATCAGTACATTGGGTCAGCCATTCTACAGCCACCTGGTGGGTCAGACCACCACTAATTTTGCGGCTTTAGTACAAGTAGCCGATCGAATCGAAGACGGAATTAGGTCGGGTAAAATAATTGACCACTCTGCTATGGTCAGTCAGCAAGACCCCAATGTGAAGAAAGGAAGCGGGATGAAGAAAAATGGAAACAAGAAAGAAGGGGAGGTAAACATGGTGCAGCCACCATCAGGCCCTAACAAGCCCATACAAATCAACATACCTGCTCATTTTCCTACTCCATCTCCATCTACCCAGGCCCCTATGAGGGTTAATGTTCCAGCAGCACCTTCAGACCAAAAAAGGGTTTTTACTAAGGAGGAAAAGGATGCTTATTTTGCAACAAGGAGAAATAGGGTTTTCACCCCTATTCCAATGACTCCTTCTTAGTTGCTGCCCACCTTATTGCAAGCAGGGTATATCACCTTAAGAGAACCCAATCCGAATGCACCCAAGGGGAGAAATTTTGACCCCTCCACCACTTGTGATTACCACATGGGTGCACCTGGGCACCCTACTGACAAGTGCTGGCCTTTGAAACATGCCATTCAGGATTTACTGGACCAGAATACCCTGTCTTTCAATACAGGGGCTCCCAATCCTCCTAGAACAGATATTGGACAGAACCCTCTGCCCCAGCATCATGGGGCAGCTCCATCTAATGTTATAGGTGTCGTCTCTTCTAATAAAATAACCTTTGATCCATCCCAGTTAATTGCTCCAATAGGGACAAGGGTCAAGGTTTATTTTAACAGAATAAATAAGGAAAAAGAAATAAATGTAATTTCAAAGGGGAATGATAGTGCTGCAAAGAACATTAGCTCATCTCTGGACCGGGTCGTGTCCCTCATGGCCCAAATTAACATTGCAAAACCACCATTGGTCATCAATTGCAGTCCATCCACCTTTACTTCACCCATTCATTCCAAACCACCATTGGTCATAAACTGTGACCATCTTAGTGCATCCGTCACTTCTGCAACCCCCCAACCAAAACAACTTCCACCATTGGTTGTTAATGTCCCCCTTGCTTAGACTTCCACAGCCAAGTCTAAACTTCCTCCCTTGGTGATAAATGTCCCCAAGCCTTCCTACTCCGAATCGGCCGTACCATGGAACTACAGTAAAGCTTTTACCACTACATGCCCTGCAGCTGAAAGCAAGGAAGAAGTGAACCTCATGATGAGGTCGGGAAAATGTGTAGGAGTGGAAGAAAAACAAAAGGAAACAGAGAAGGAGAAAGAAGAAAAAAATAAAGGAAAGACCAAGGTAGGGGAAGATGCCCCTCAGGTAACTAACAGTGAGGCTGCAGACCTCATTAAGGTAATAAAAAAGAGTGAGTTCAATGTTGTCGAACAGTTGAACAAAGTCCCTGCCCAGATCTCAATTCTGGGATTATTGTTAAATTCTGAAAAACATAGGGATTCCTTGTTAAGGATACTCCAGGGGGCCCATGTGCCTAAAAACATTGAACCAGACCAACTAGGCCGGATGGTTGGGCAAATATTATCCCACAATGTCATAACTTTTTCTGAGACCGAGATCAGCCCAGCAGGGTACCATTATGTAGACCCATTGCACATAGTTGTACTCAGTAAGGGCTGCATGATAGCCCGGGTCTTGATTGATAATGGGTCGGCTCTCAATGTCTGCCCACTGATAACCTTTGTTAAGCTCGGTCTGGAGCAAAACAAAATAAAGCATAACGGAAGAATCATAAGAGCATTTGACAGCTCTAAAACACACTCCCTAGGGGAGGTTGAACTACCGGTCACAATTGGACCGTATATTTTCAACATCACATTTGAAGTGATGGATATACCTGCAGCCTTCAACCTACTCCTAGGAAGGCCGTGGATTCATACAGCTAGGGCTATACCATCTACCCTCCACCAAAGAGTCAAGTATATCAGAGGGCAAAAGGTGATTACTGTCCTAGCCGAAAATTTGGTTCCCCCCATGTGGTCCCCTGATGTACCCTACATAAACATGGAAATGACTGCTGATAAGATGGCATTTCACTCTTTCCAATTTGAAACTGTTAATTTCATACTTGGGGGGTATCAGGAAAAAGAAGGAAAGTTGACCTGTACTGAGAAGATGGTCAAGAATGTGCTAGAAAAGTACAACTTTCACCTGGGAAAAGGTCTGGGGGTTAACCTGCAAGGAAGGATAGAACCGATAAAAGTTAAGAAGATGGTTCATAGAGCAGGATTGGGGTCCAAGCCAAGGAAATGGAGAAGTCAGAAGGAAATAGAAGACATAAAAATCCCGCACATCAGGGAAACTTTTCCTAAGCTTTCTCACATGATTCAGCTGTCTCCTCCTGAGGATCAGTCCAAACCCCTATACTATAACATCAATCCATTCCAGAAACCCAAGTCCTCAACCGTGCAACCATATGTTCCACCTCCACCTCCACAAGCATTGGGTGGGCCTGGGCCACATACTGAACAGAAGCAGGACTTTTTTGAGGACGTGGGAGCATTCTTTGCCATGACAGAAGGCAACCAAGAAGAAGTAGCAGAGGAGCTACCTTTTATTGATTAGGCTGCAGTAGAAGTCCCATCTGGGACAAGCCCTACAGAAGAAGCAGGCGATGCAACTCACCCAGTATTGGTGATTTCAGATGCAGACCCCGAGCTTGAGGAGCAGGCTTGTATCCCTACCCCAGATTCTTTTATTTTGAATAATTGGGAGGAAACTCCTCTTATTTTTGAAGCCGCGTTTGTTTGGCAAACAGACATGGCTTCCAAAAAAAAACTCCATTAGTGGAATGCCCTTTTCCTGAAGGTTTTAATGAGCCTTCGTCTTCAGGGAAAGATTTTGTAGAAGGCTCTCAAAAAACACAAAAAGATTTTTCAATTTTTTCTAGAAAAGATAAAGTTTTCAAAAAGGTCCAAACCATTTATGAACCATATAAGCAAACGGAATTGAATCAGGATGGGTATGACTTCGACCTTGAGCTCGACTTTGACCTAATGGGGGTTGAAGAAGAGACCGAGGACGAAGAAGACGACCCCCCAAAAGAAATCACATATCAATTGGAGCGTCATGAAAAGGGGGTCCAACCCAATATTGAAGAGACCATATCAGTAAACCTAGGGACCAAAGATGACCCAAAAATAGTAAAGATTGGGGTATGCCTATCTGAGGTACAGCGTGATGAAATGATACGGTTCTTAGCTGATTATGAAGATGTATTTGCATGGTCGTATCGGGATATACCAGGGTTAGACACGGACATGGTTGTGCACAGGCTACCCATTCTACCAGATGTTAAGCCAGTTAAGCAGAAATTGGGAAGGTTGAAACCAGAGTGGACATTGAAGGTCAAAGATGAAGTGGTCAAGCAATTCCAAGCCGGATTCTTAGCAGTCTCCACGTACCCTGAATGGCTTGCAAATATAGTGCCAGTACCAAAGAAGGATGGAAAGGTCAGAATGTGTGTAGACTACAGAGATTTGAATAAGGCAAGTCCAAAGGATGATTTTCCACTTCCACACATAGACATCTTAGTGGACAACACTGCTGTACATAGTCTGTTCTCATTCATGGACGGGTTTTCTGGGTACAATCAAATTAAGATGGCTAAGGAAGACCAAGAGAAGACAGCCTTCATCACCCCTTGGGGTACCTTCCATTACACTATCATGCCCTTTGGACTTAAGAATGCCGGGGCAACCTACCAACGGGCCATGACAGCCTTATTCCATGATATGATCCATAAGGAGATGGAGGTCTATGTGGATGATATGATAGCCAAATCATATGAAGAAGAAGACCACTTGATCAATTTGAAGAAGGTGTTTGACCGGCTCAGGAAATATAGTCTAAGGCTTAACCCTGCGAAATGCGTCTTTGGGGCTATATCAGGAAAATTATTAGGCTTTATAGTAAGCAGGAAGGGAATTGAGATTGACCCAGTTAAAGCCAGAGCAATCATTGAAATGCCATCACCTAGAACGGAGAAGGAAGTTCATGGTTTTCTTGGAAGGATTCAGTACATAAGCCGGTTCATAGCACAGCTCACCGCTATCTGTGAACCAATTTTCAAACTTCTAAGAAAGAATAACCCGACAGTCTGGAATGACGATTGCCAAGAAGCCTTCGACACAATAAAGGTGTTTATTGAACCCACCTGTGCTAGTACCGCCAACTCCAGGAAGACCATTGATTTTATACCTGTCAGTTTTGGAGACATCAATGGGGTGTGTCTTGGGACAGTATGACGATACAGGCAGAAAGGAGAGGACAATTTACTACCTAAGCAAGAAATTTACAGAATATGAAGCAAAGTACTCTCCTTTAGAAAAGACTTGTTGTGCCTTAGTGTGGGCAACTCAGAGGCTGAGGCATTATTTTCTTAGTCATTCCACCTTATTGATATCTCGAATGGACCCTTTAAAGTATCTATTTGAGAAACCAGCTTTAACTGGCAGAACAGCGAAGTGGCAGTTATTACTCTCTGAATTTGACCTCACCTATATCACACAGAAAGCCATTGCTGATCACTTAGCTGCACACCCTTTACCAGAATACCAACCTTTGAAGACTAATTTCCCTGATGAGGCAATCCTATTTACAGAAGAAGAAGAAGGAGAAAGCTCTTGGCAAATGTTTTTTGATGGGGCTGCCAATATGAATGGAAATGGAATAGGGGCTTTTTTGATCAAGCCAGATGGGGCACACATCCCAATTGCAGTGAAGTTAAGGTTCCAATGTACAAACAATATAGCAGAGTATGAAGCATGCATAATTGGGTTGCAAGCTGCCTTGGACCATGAAGTAAAGGAACTTGACGTATATGGGGATTCGAGTCTTATCATCTTCCAAACAACTGGTGAATGGAAAACCAAGGATCACAAATTGATCCCCTATCACCAGTATTTGGAAGATATAAGCACTAAATTTACTCGAATTTCCTTCAATTATATGCCAAGGGCCAAAAACCAGTTTGCGGATGCTCTAGCAACATTGGCTTCAATGGTCAGTATGCCAGAAGGTGTTGATATTAGACCACTGGAAATTGAAGTTAGAAACGAACCAGCTTATTGTCTTGTTCTAGAAGAAACCCTAGAAGAAGAAGTACCATGGTTTCAAGATATTAAGAACTTCCTAAATAATCGGAGTTTGCCAGAAAATATCACTTCTACAGAGAAAAGAACAATACAGAAGTTGGCAGGACAGTTCTTACTAAGTGGTGGTCAGTTGTACAAAAGATCACACAATGATATACTACTTAGATGTGTTGCAAAGACCGAGTCAGAAAGGGTAGTTGAAACGGTACATGGAGGAGTGTGTGGACCCCATATGAATGGGCACATGCTTGCTAAGAAGATTGTGCGATTGGGATATTACTGGTCGACTATGGAGCATGATTACTATATACATGTCAAAAGGTGTCATTTATGCCAAGTGTATGCGGATAACAAGAATGCACCCCCAAGTGAATTACACAACATGACATCTCCGTGGCCCTTCTCCATGTGGGGTATAGACGTCATTGGGATGATCTCTCCAAAGGCATCAAATGGACACAGGTTTATACTTGTAGCAATCGATTACTTCACCAAGTGGGTAGAGGCAGCTTCATATGCAAACATTACAAGTAGCCACGTTTTGAAATTCTTGAAGCACAATATCATTTGTCGCTACGGTTTGCCAAGTGCCATAGTATCAGACAATGCTTCAAACCTTAAGAACAAGGACATGAGAAAGATGTGTGAACAATTTCACATCACCCACCATATGTCAGCTCCGTATAGACCAAAGATGAATGGGGCAGTGGAAGCAGCAAATAAGAATATAAAGAAGATCATTCAGAAAATGGTAGTGAGTTTCAAAGATTGGCATGAAATGCTGCCACTTGCTCTACATGCTTACAGAACCTCAATCTGGACTTCTACAGGGGCAACCCCGTACTCTTTAGTATATGGAATGGAAGCAGTTTTACCAGTGGAAGTGGAAATACCATCACTAAGAGTGCTAATGGAAGCTGAATTAGAAGAAGCTGAATGGATACAATCAAGACATGATCAACTCAATCTAATAGAGGAAAAGCGATTAAAAGCGCTTTGTCATGGCCAATTGTATCAGAAGAGAATGGCCAGGGCTTACAATAAGAAGGTGAAGCCCAGAACTTTCCAAGAAGGAAATTTGGTATTAAAGAAAATTTTACCCTTTTTGGAAGATCCTCGTGGAAAATTCAAACCAAATTGGGAAGGACCTTACGTTATCAAGAAGGTCCTATCAGGGGGTGCTCTCATCTTAACAGAAATGGATGGGAAGGATTTTCCTGAGCCAATTAACTCTGATGCAGTAAAGAGATATTTTCCATAAATGAATATTACTAGGAAATGATCTGAGGCCATTTTTCCTTATATCCCAAAATTTGCATCCCTAGTCAAGCCAATTTGAGCCTGTTCATTTTTTTTTGTCAAACCTAAATTGGACTTACAGTCTTATACTGGGGCAAGGCCAATAAGGGCAAAGCCAATAGGGGCAAAAAGAAATAAAATGAGAAAAAAAAAGAGAAAAAAATAGGGGCAAATGGAAGCCAAATACAAAAGAAGGGGAATGGGATTGAATTCACCATGACTGTAAGTCCGGTTGACCCATTTTTCACACTTAGAAAATTTTGAGCCTTTAATACCTTTTCTTTCATAAACCATGCTTAGCCTTTGTTTCGTCCTATTATTAAGCCATCGGTGATTTTAGTATATTCATTCAACTTTCAGAGTAAGATTGGTGATGACGGAATGCAGAAGCCAACCCTAGTGAAAACCGTAATTGGCACTAGGGGCAAGAAGGGCAAAAAGAAAAAAATAGAAAAAGAAAAAAAAGAAAAAAAATCAAGGGTTGAATTGATCATGTGGTCCAAATGTAATCAGCATAAGTACTGGAAACTGAGCAGATTAGCAGGGTCAATCATGAAGGTAAAGCCATTAGGGGATGATTCTAAAGGTCACGGGGTAGACAAATTTGGTCTCTCCCTATTGCTTGGACTACCCTTTTCATTATTCAACCTGATTTTAATTCCTTTAATTATATGTGATTAAGTGTTTTGGATCAGCTTTCAAAAAAAAAAAACTATACTTTGGCCAGTGATGAGAAATCAAATACTTTTCCATGAAACTTCTATTTTTACAAGCATCTGAGAATTCTGAGGTGAATAATATAAAACCTATTTTTGAATTAAATCTATTATCTTTCCACTAATGGAGTTTGCTTTTGTATAAAAGTATGAAAAAAAAGAAAAAAAAAAAGATAAAAGAATCTAATCCCTACTCCCTAACTGCTCCTCAAGCTCCCTAATCCTAGCTGCCTGATTTGCAATGATTCCAGAAGCTCCCTCTGCATCAGGATCACTCAAAAAGGAGATGACTTCCTCTGAAAAAGAATGCTTGATCTTCAACGCCCTAAGGTCGGCCAAGGAATCCTGATATTTCTTCCGCATCACTCGGACTTCAAAGCGACGAGCTTGACTTTGTTCTTCAAGTTTCTTCTCCATGGCAATGCGGCTAGACTTCTGCTCTTCAAGTTTCCTCTCCAGATCAATGACTTTTATCCTAAGTTCTTGAGCCTCTCGTACCCATATTTGTTGAAGCCGCTTATAGGTTGCCCTTTCAGACTCCAGAATGTCCTCATAGGTAGGAGAAAGAACTACAGGACGATCCTCTGGAACTGGGGCATGACTCTGCACCTGCTCTTTGATCCAAAAGTGATAGTCCTTCACATGGGACTCAGAAAAGACAGGACCCCGCAGAAAGCGAACATAGGACCACTCATTCATTAATTGATCATTTAGCCCCATGGTAGCTGATGTAAGTGGTCCTACAAGGCTCTCATAGCCAGTTGGGATCATAATTCTCTGGGTCACTCCAAACTGCCGAAGAACCCTCAAAGGAAGATAGAGAACAGCAGATTTCAAGCCTGCTAGAACCAGAAAGTTCTTATCTCTGAAGCTGATCACTGTCTCTGGAACAGGCTGATAAGTGCCAGGCCATCTCACTTGATCATCCTGGAGAGTACCCAAGAAATTGAACCATCCCTACTTGCCGCCTTGGAAAGAAGCGGCGAGTTATCTCTTCAACCTTGGAAAGAAGCGGCGAGTTATCTCTTCAACTTGGCTCGGGTGGTCAAGCAACCAAAGCTGTAGAAAAGGGGATTATTTCAATTTATTTCCAAAAAGAAAAAAAAAGAAAAAAAAGAGAAGAAAAAAGAAAAAAAAAGAAGGAAAAGAAAAAGAGAAGAAGAAGAAGAAAAGAAAAAAAAAAGAAAAAGAAAAAGAAAAGAAAAAATATATATATATGTATATTTTTTACCTGTAGGATAGGGGCGCAGGCAAGGAAGCGCTTCTTCTTTCTGAAATAGCAGTCAGTAAGGGCCTGGTATATCTCTGCTAAGATCATAGGGGCCAACCTCTCACGTTCCCTAACCTGGCAGATAACTGAGATGAGAGCCAAGTCAACCTGGTCATCACCCCGTGGAAAAAGCAACTGATTGACCACTATCAGAGTCAATGCATTAAACCTGGCATCCTTGTCCCCACTCCTTAGAAGTTTTTCAGTCAAAAAGGTCTTGGACAAGGTCAATAGTGTATCAGAATTTCCCAAGTCTTTTTTCTCTATACCCAAGAAAGTGGAAGCCTCCTTTTTGTAACTAGGCTTTAGGGGTGGGTTCACAACTTTTTCAGAAAATCTTAGGCCAAGGATGGTTTCAATTTCTTCTATGGTAGGAGTCATCTCTTTATCATCAAAGCGGAAGAGATTCAGTTCAGGTACCCAGTGTCCAATCAAAGCTTCAATGATTTCCCACTTAAAGGGAATTTTAGGGAGGTGTAGGATATGCCCTAAGTGGATGGAATCCCAACGAATCTCCTCGTCAAGGGTCATGGAGTTAACCCATCTATCGTAGAAGGAGTCCACAATATTGTACCTGGTAAGATTAGGAGGTTTTGATCTAACAGGGTGTCTTGCAGGAGGAGATTCAAGGGCAGGAGAAAGCGGCGTAGGGGAAGCCATGGAAGCGCCAAAGAAGACAAGGAAAGCAGAAAACGGAAGGCTCAGGGAGTTTTCAAACTTTTAAAAGTGTCACAATGACGCTCCCCATGAGTTTATATAGAAAAAATCGTTAAGGCAATAAAATCCGTAAATAGAATACGGGCATATCGCGCCCGTATAAAAAATACGGACAGATTGTGACCGTGAAAAATTTACGGGCACAGTGCGCCCGTGTTCATATTACGGGCACAGCTTGCTCGTAGTCTAAGTACGGTTACTTCCGAAAAATGCAAAAAATTGGGCAGTTTCAATTTCTTTGTTTTCCTAAGCTTCACCTGTCCCTGTTTTAACATTCATCATGTAATAAAAACTGAAAAGAAAGAAGGAAAGAGCACAAATGAATGAATATCAAACTTCTATTATATATATGAATGTGTACATCTGTTTGTCAAAATACATATACATCAAAAATCCTAATCTACTGTGTCTATGCAGGTCCATCTCCTCTGCCACGGCCTCTACCTCGAGATCGTCGACGCCCAAAGACTATCGGCACTTTATCGCGAGCAGAGATACGCTCCCTCCTGCAGCCCAAATGGATTGAATGTCATGCAAATGCAAGAATAGAAGTCAAGTGCATAGAAGAAACATACCTAGAGTCAGCTGAAGAAGCAGGGGCAGACCCCGGGAGATCTACGTCCCTAGCAGACTCAAGATCAGTGGCAGCAGGCGTCTCCTCTGTAGGCTCCATGGCAAGACCAGCAGGAACAGATGTCCCAGGTACATCAGCATCAGGACCAGGCTCTACAGGATCAGCTGTAGCCTCCTCCATCACCACGGCCTCCACGGTAGGCTCTACCACAGCGGCGTCCATAGCCGAATCCATATCTACATCCGCAGATGCATCAGGAGCAGTCTTAGCTACTGGGGCAGACTCTGGCACATCCTCAGCAGCAGGTGCAATATCAGCCTCGATCTCAGGCTCTGCTGCAGGTACCTCTACCGGGCTGGGAAAAGTCACGAACTCCACCCGTGCCACAGAAAAAACCTCACCACGAAGATGCATGGGCACGGGTGAAGCAGGTGAAGAAGGGCCGGCCATGTCCTCCTGAAACTAAGAGAAGAAATTTCAATCAGAACAAGACAAACTAATGCAAGAGCAGGAATGGAAATAAAAGATGAAATTAACCTGAGTATAAGATGGACCCGCCTGGTCCTGTGCATCAGATGGACCCTCCTGGCCCTGTGCTCTGGCTAGCTGCCCCTGAAGGTCTGAGATCGTGATATAGAGGGCGTCCCGCTCAGCAATCGCAGCATCTCGCTGGCGCTCTAGATCAGCATATCAAGACCGGATCTCTGCCAACTGAGCCTCCTGAAATAGAAAAGAAAGGGTCAGAAAATGTCAAGATCAAATGAAAATAGAAAGGTGAAAAGGAAGAAGGCATATCGTAGTGTCATAAGCCCTAATCACTACCCCTCCAATCTCAGTGACTCCGCCACAGACAGGCATATGTGGCATGAGGCACCCAATTGAAGCTCGCTTGAACCAGGCATCATAGTCACCCTTCTCTAATAATGTCTCTGCCTCAGTCCAATCTAGGAACTGGGCAGGATCAACAGGCATAGGAGGGTAGGAAGGAGTAGTATCTGGCGGGATGGCAGGAATCCGCGGCTCTCCCACATGCTGAAAGAAGAAGCGCTCGCCGCAGTACCAAATGCTGCCCATCTGACCAATAAAGAACTGGTATCTCTGTCGTCTCTGGTCAGGGACGAAAGCATCATCTCTGGCTGCATGCAGGGCCAGTACCTCATGAATGTCCTCCATCCTGGGGACAAATAGCTGAAAAACAGAGTGGGATATTAGATATGTGATTCGGGAAGAAAAGGAAAGAAGAAAGAAGAGGAATTAAAATAGATTACCTCAGACCGGTACAACCTGTCCAAGTGGGCCCGGGCGGACCTAGGACGACTCTTTTCAGAGTCGTGCTCTACATGACACCATCTACGTGCCATGGGATACGTCTCCTCAGACACCGTAGAGGTAGGGCGGAAATAGGGTATATAAACCCTAGCAAAGAACTGCAGAAAGAAGAAAAGATCAGAAGAATAGAAAAAGAGAAAAAAAAGAAAGAGAAAGAAAGAGAAGAGAAATAGATATTTCACCTGCAGAAAGGGCCAGAAGAATCGGCACCCAACTCCAGCCCATCTGGAAGTAGAGAGGTCGCTCACTGATCGGCAAAGGCCGGCCAAAATAGTACCAAAAATGAGCGGGCCCCAGGCGTACCTCCTTGCTCGTTGCAGATCCCCCAGTAAGCTCAGAAAATAAGGACTAACCGAAGTCGTGTCCTCTGGGAAGAAGCAAGATCCCATCATGTACAGAAAAAGGAATCGAAAGGCATACGGGAAAACGTGGTCACTAGCAGCAAGCTGGCCAAACTGCCTCCTCCTGAAAGTCTCTCTCAACTATGTCAGAGACAATCTCGCTCTCCCCCTTTCCCATGCCTCTGGAGGCAGCACGATGTATCCAAGATAAGCAGCGACCTCATCAGTCTCCAGCATCACCATCTCAGGAATAATGTCACCAGTCATCCTAATCCCGGTGATAAGGGTGAAGTCAGAAGGCCGGATCCCGATCTCAATATCTGGGAAATGGAAGCTCAATGTCTCAGGGAAAAACCTCTCCAGCAGTACAGCAATGAGGGCCCGATCCAGGTGCACGTCCGGAATGGTAATAAACATGCCAAAGCCATATAAGCCTAACTCCCGACGGTAGGCCGAACTACAGGCTCCCAAGAATCTAATAAAACTGGCCCAGCTCCCTCTATAGTGGGACATAGGATACTCCAAAGAGATATCCGCCCTAATACATGCTGAGGGATAAGTCCTCAAGCCATGTAAAAGATCGGTATCCCTAATCTGGGCAGCCACCTCCTCAGGGACCTCAACCCTGGTCCTGGCCTCATCTCTGCCACGGCCCCCTCTGCGGCCTCCTCTACAGCCCTCATCATGGCCTCTATCTCTGCCTCCACCTCGGCGCCTGCTACGGCTCCTATCTCTGCCCGAAGCCTCAACAGCCGGCTAAAGAAACAATGGGAAGGAAGAAGGAATCAGGAGGATGTATTTTGTGAAAGAATATTGAAATTCAGAAAGGTTAGAATATACCTCTGGGGTCGCCTCACGCGAATCCCCAAAAGGGAGATCTGGGATATCAGAATCTGAATCCCTCTCGGCCCTCGAAGACGAGGCCACATCAGCAGGATCACGCCTAACCCTCGAAGAGGAAGGTTCATCTGCAGGATCCCTGGAAGCTGATCGAAGGCGGGCCATCTACGGTTCAAAACAGGGAGTTGGTTAATTATTCTTGTTAAAATTTTTAATTGCTTAATCTTTATTTTAACCAAGTTTAATTGATTGGCAGGAAAAAGAAAAATGGAGAATGGAAGAAAGTGCTTCAGAAACTCTCGATCAAATCAAAGAATTAACTGGAGGAGTTTATATTTTTCTAAAAATATTTTGTTTGCCTTCGCTTTAAAAATTATATAGAGAAACTGTATAAGAAGTATATGCTTCTTATAGGTTCTCTTTATATGAAAAAAATGTTTGTGGATGTTTTAATTTATTCCTTGGTATGTCCTAAAGATATCTAATCATTTATCTTACTTGGTTTCAGGACAATCAAAGCATGCTCAAAATGGCACGAAAATTATCTATTCCATGCCAAGATGTTTAAATATCGTGTGAATCAAGGATCGATTCATGCCAGGTCATTAAGTATTCCGCTTCAGGGAATAAAATCCAAGTCTAAACAAGTATGGCAGCACCACAGGCCAAAAGCCAAGATGGAGATAGCACAATTGCACTCAAGACTTGGAAATGAAGATGCTCTAGCAGTTCATAGAGTAGCATTCAAGAACAGATTCAAAAAAAAAGAAGTCACTAAGGCTGATGTGACAAAACAACTCAAGCAAAGTATGGTTCATACATATTGGCAGAAGCAATTCCCAGAACTATCACAAATCAGATGATTAGTGCAATAATGACCAGTGGTTAGATACAACAAGTCTAAGCCAGTATTCTGTTGGACAAAACAGAAAACTGCATGGGACAGCCTCTTGCTTCAAAAGCATGAGCAAGTCTCGGCCAAATGAATAGATAGAATCAATTCTGGTAAAAAATGAGAACCAATACAGGCAAAATAATCATGGAAGTGTTCAAGGTATTAAACAGTTACAATCTTAGTCATATTCGGATGCTCAGAGAAATTGCAAGGCTTAGTCGAAAAAAAAAAATCATGGTTATAATTTGTTAAGGAATACAAGAAGAATGAAAAGATTCTTTGGCATACCTGTTTATGTCGAAAAGAGAACTCAGCAAAGAAAAAAATGGAAACTTCAAGCTCACCCACAATGGATGCTCGAAACAACAATGAGGAGGCTCAACAGTAGCTCGAAATGAAGAGGACTCGCAGGGGAAACAGGGATTCGCCGGAAGAGAACAGTGGTCGTTGGAAAATGAGAATGGCCAGAGATAGCAAATGCCGCCGGAGAAGAACAGTCGTCGCCGGAGAAGATGGTCGCGTCACTGTTGGAGAAGAAGAAGAATGACCGAAGAAAAGGATACGGTCGCAGAGGATTTAGGGCTTGAATGCGAGCAGAAGAGAAAAAGTCGCGGTCGCGGTCTTAAGAAGGAGAGTAAAATCCGTAAAATCAGTACGGGCATCAGATGCCCGTGAAAGCAATACGGTCCCGTTCGCCCGTGAACAACCTACGGGTAGCATCTATCCGTAAGCCAAATACGGGCGAAGCCAAAAATTGCATATTTTATTATTTTCTCCACACTTATCAAAAGATCAATGTTTATATTAGTTGTAAGTTGCAAGGATTACCACCTTACCCACTTTTGTTTAAAAATTTTGTCTCAAATCTCACTTCATAGCCACGAGAGCTCAGTGAGAGGAGAGAGGAGGATTTGGCCCTTAAGCTGAGGGACTTCTTAGCAAATCTTCCACAATCAATTCTTTTTTCCAAAAATCATCCATTTAATCCTTGCAAAGTGCAATTGATTAAACAAAAATCTCAGAAAGTGCAATTGGTGGGTCTTTTTGCTCTCTGCTTGTAATTGGTTTCAATTACCAGCAAAGAGGGGCAGCTGTAGACACCCTAAATTGCACTACAGAATGAGAAAGTAATAAAAACATGTAATTAAAGCTTAAAACAGGTCAAAAATGCATAAAAATTGACAAAGCAGGCTTTGCCCGTATTTCATTCACGGGTCAGTCGCGCCCGAAATATCTCTACGGTCAGGCGCGCCCGTATTGGAAATACGGGCACCATTGGACCGTAACTCATTTACGGTCACTAAAGACTCGTGTGAGTTTTATTTTTCTCTCGATTTCCGAGCTTTATATTTAGTCCAATATATCTTTAAATGAGCGAATTACACCTTTCATTCACTGAAGCCACCTTGGTTGGCTAAGGATGGGCATGATCTTGTGTTTAACTCAAACTGAAACTCTATCTTGCCAAACTCTGGACCAGCCTTGCCCCTGTGCTTGCCTATAAATAGAGGTGAGATTCTCAAGCTGAGGGCCACGAAATTTTGAAGTCCAAGGAACTCCAAAGAACTCCAAGAGAAGAGAGGAACCTGTGGACATGGTCGCACGGGTAGGCACGCCTCCTAAAGGGTAATTCGGGAATGTTGGAGTCACCACTGCCTGATGGAGTGCAGGCAGACACCTGGGTGCCTAGGTTTTTCTATTAGGCGGTCTGCGGCTTGAGATTCTAGGCAGGGTCTTGGTTACGGTCCGGGGAAGTCCGTAGACACCCCGGTCCGCCCCGTCGGATGACGGGTCCCACGGGTTTCCTGGTTTTGAGTCAACTTGGTCTTGGTCTATTCACCCAATTCCTAAGTCAAAGCATGCACATTTGGTTTAAGTCTGGTGGGACCACCTGAGTGGTGTGGGTCCCTTTACTTGATTTTATCTTGTTTGGTTAAGTGGTCTTAGTCTGATTGGGTGGGCCCCATTGGAAGGCCCACGAATCCCTTGGTGGGCCTCGATCTAAGCCTGGGAGGCCCTTTGGGCTTTGGTTTAGTGAGTTGATTTTATTTCAAGTTCAAGTTGGGAGTTAAATTGAATTTCATGCAAAAGTGAGCCTGATGGGTTTGTGGGCCCCTTAGATGGGGCCCGCAATGGTGGCCAAGTGATTTGACTCATCCTGTTTTAGTTGTGCCAAAGTGGGCTAGGCATGGGCTTGGGGCCCATAACCTAGATTTGGGCTTGAAAGCCCAAGGCATTAGAGTTGGGGTAGTGGATCCCCTCCTTATTTGGTTAATGGGCTTGGCGGGCCCGATAGACCCTGGCCCACAGTCTCGGCCAAACCACACCTAGGCTATCCAACATGCTACAAATTGGGCTTTGGTGGGCCTCCAATGGTGTGGCCCACTCGATTGATTTAATTTGTTTATTTGAAACAAAGTGAGTTGGTTGGGCTTGGTGGGCCCCATTGGAAGGCCCACAAGTGAATCCAATTAGACCAGAGTGGTCCAAGTTCCATTTTGGGTGACCCAGAAACCCTACTGGTTCACCCGGTTTGATTAAAAGATCATAAAAATAACATAAAACAAAGAACATACAAAAAATGACATTTCCACAGTGTAGCCGACCTGAGTTGTCGGCTACACACAAAAGCCCATGTAGTCGGCCTGGAGTGTCGGCTACACACAGAAATACATGTAGCCGACCACCAAGGTTGGCTACAAACAAAAATCTACTGATCCGACTTGAGTTGTCGGATCAGTCTAAAAGTGGTCTTTTTTGAGATTTTTTCAAGTGGGCTAGCTTTTGGGGCTTCCCAACTCCCTGGCAGCAAGCAAGTGAAGCAAATAAAGTTCATCTAAGCAACAAACAAGATGCATGCTTTAGATCCTAGTGAGTATGTGCATGTGCACGTGCATGACCATACTTTATATGAACAAAGTTGTAGCCAAGGAAGATGGGGATCCTTGCAGGGGGCTAATGCACATAAACATGCTTGGTGTGTGTTTGTGAGGAAAAGTGAAAAAGGGGGGTAGGTCACTATTCCAGCAGCAACTAAAACAGGTCACAATGGGTGGTATGGGAAAAAAAACATGCTTCCAAGATACATGTTAATAAAAAACCTAAATCTGAACAAGTAACCATGATGCAAAATGACATACTTAAACACACATGAAACCAAGATGCAAAGCCAAACAAGAGAAGGGATGAGAGGAGGAGTTAATGGGGTACAAAGGAATAGAAAATGAAGGGAACAAACTCCCCATTCGAATGGGATAAATCAGTAGCAAAATAGGACTCTAAAAACCACTAAGAACATATGCAAGGTGATCCTCTTCCTCCCTTGAGGCCGGCCATGTGTCTTCCCCTTACCATGGGATTTTTCTTGTGCAAAATGGAGAAGAAAAAGTAGAGGAGAAAGACATTAACATGCTAGGAGAAGAAGAAAATAACATGCTAAAAATGGAGGACACTCCAACTTGGTTAGAACATGCTCATTCCAACTTATGATGTACAAAATACCAGTGAAAGCATTACCTTGGGGGCTAAGAGCCCTTTTGAGATGTGGTTGAGGATCCTTTGGGGTGTGGACAGCAGCCGTACACCCCCTTGCTCCTTGCACCACCAAGCTTCTCCTAGCTCCAAATGAAGAAGAAGAGAAGAGGAGGGGATCAAGAGAGGTTTGATTGAAGGAGGTTCAAGTGTGGGAGAGGTGGTTAATAGGAGGGAGCTTGGAGATGGAGAAGGGCTTGTGGGAGAGATCTTGGGAGAAGAAGAATGGAGTGAGCCACCAAAATGAGCTCCTTCCATACGTATGGGGCTCCATGGGGCTTTTATTATGTTGATTATGATGGGTGAATGCATATGATGCATGCATGGGGAAAAGTGTTTGGAGGAGAGAGAGAGAGAGAGAGAGAGAAGGATGCATGAGGTGGTGCATGCATGGATGATGCATAGGGGATGCACATGGGGAACACTAATCATGAGGGAGAGAGAGAGAGAGGAGCATGCATGATGCATGCATGGGTGATCATGGGGGGAAGAGAGAGAGAGAGAGAGAGAGAGAGAGAGAGAGAGGTGTATGCATGATGCATGCATGGATACTCATGAGGGAGAGAGAGAGAGAGAGAGAGAGAGAGAGAGAGAGAGAGAGAGAGGTGCTTGCATGCATGATGCATGGGGATGCACATGGGGAACAAGAATTTATGAAGGAGAGAGAGAGAGAGAGAGAGAGAGGGAAAAGATGTGGTGGGGAATTAAGCATGTGGGGGATGAGTTATGGACGAGAGAGAGGGAGAGAAAGATGTGGTAGGGAATTAAGCATGTGGGGGTGATTTTCTTGGTAATTGTAGATTAGTCCTAGAGCTATTTTAACATCAACTTGCTATTCACATATTTGCCCCTAGATAATTACAGATATGCCATCAGATATTTTTGACTGTCCTGATTATTTACGGCTTTGCCCCCAGACACCTTTTTCTGCTGTTTTCTCTGCCGTTTTTGCCACATGGGCAGTTTTTAGGCTTTATTGTTTTGCTTATAACTTATTATCCGGAACTCCGATTCGAGCAAACTCAGTTGCATTGGAATCGTGTCAGGATGACTTGTCCACTGGGATAAGTTTGGGTAGCTGTTCTGGGGTTTAGCAGAAAGTCAACTTCTGCTCCCCCTCAAGTTTGACCGGCCTGCAGAACCTTCATCCGGACTCCGATTCCAGCAAACTCAGTTGCGTTGGAACCGTGTCGGGATTCTCTATCCATTGAGATAAAGCAAGGTGGCTAAATTGCACTTGATCAAAAAGTCAACTTTTGCCCCCTTAGGGTTTGACTTTTCAGCTAGGGTTTTGAACTGTTTTGTTGTCTTTTAGCACATTTTTTGTTTTCTTATTTTCTTTTCTTTTCTTTTCTTTTTCCTTTTTTGGTTTGATCAAAATTTGGGTGCTTACAGAACCCCCGCTGCCTTGCTTGCTCAATCCAGGTCAGTCCTTTTTCCCTTTTATGTTCTGTCTTCAATTCTAGAAGTAATAGGATCATCTCTATTGCTGTAGAATAAGGCCATATTTTGTATCTAGTATTCCTAAACTTGCCTCCAAGTACCTCAAGAGTCTCTCTAGCCGTAAAACGTGAAGAGAGAGCTAGGTGGATCCCTAGAATAGAACCCCATATCTGTTTTTCTCCTTTTTTCTAGAATAAAGCCTCTTATTGTGTTTGTATACCCAAACCTATCTCCAAGTACCTCAAGAATCCTCTCTAGCCGTAAAACGTGAAGAGAGAGCTAGGGGAAAAGAGAACAGGTGGATCTATAGGGTAGACCCCCATGTGCTCTAATCTGTGAGATGTGGCTGCTTTAGATATCATGATCATGTTTTAATGGTTTTTATGATGAATCTGGATGAATAAAATGAATCTATGATGTTTATAGCATGAGATCCCCACTTTTTGATAAAATTTGGATTTTTGCCACTTTTGCACCTACAACACTGTTTTCGTGATTTTTGTGATTTTAGGCTAAGATCTTGGATTTATCATGATCAATATGGTAGATCTGAATCCAGAAGCCTGAAAATAAATTCTAGGGTTTCATGATGTGGTTTTTAAATCGTTTGTCATTATTGAGAGAAGACCTTACGGTCTAAATTCTCCCCTATTGGTGTTTTTCATCAACGTGGGTATTTTTGATTTTTATTTTTTGATTTAATGTGAAATTTGGGCTATATCTATGTCCTGGAATGTTCAAGTTCAATTTTGAAATATTTTATAAAAATCATATATCTAGATTTCTAGAATTTAACTTGAAGCCAGATTTTTGGATTTTTCACTTTAAATTGATTTTATTTGATTTCATCTCAATTTTATTTTGATCATGAAACCCTAGGAATGGTATGATCATATTTGAAAGTTCTGGATCAATCAGACTATTCATATGAAAAAACCATATATTTTTGTCTTTTTTGTGATTCTTCCTGATTTTTATAGTAAGCCTTTCTTCTTTGTAAAACATGAACAATACCTGGCAACCACCTTGTGTGGATGAATAGGGGTGCCTAACACCTTCCCCTGCTCATAACTTAATCCCCTTACCCATCTCTGGTTGTTTTTTTAGGAGGGTTATTTTTACCCTAAAATTGCCTTTTTTGCTTATTTAATATCTTGGTGTCCATTCACACCTAAATTGAATGGTGGTGACTCTTTGTTTAATTTAATCCCGCGTGATGATTGAGGAAGTCATTGGATTTTCTGATTTTTTTCCCATGTCTCACACTATCACAATGAATACGATAGATCCGAAATACAAGCCGATTCCGACAAAATGAGTGCGATGTGTGCATGTGTAAAAATAATTTCAACACATCATGACATATAGCATTCAAAGCATATCAATTAAATGGGGGTTCTAAAAACTAGGGTTCCATTCAATTCTCATTTCCCCTAGTTCTCTCTCCCCGTTTTACGGTTTCGAGATAGTCTTGGAATACTTTGAGTATGAAACGGTTTTCACAGAACAAAAGGCCATTCAAGAGGGTTCTATAACTAAGGATCAATTCCCAGTCCCGTTTCCCCTTCATGTTTTACTGCTAGAGGGAGTCTCGAGGTACTTTGAGTAGGGAAAGGGGTTGCATATACAAAGAGTAGGCCATTATTCTACAAAAAGGTAGAAGAAAGATCTAACCCTAGAATGTAAAGACATAAAAATAAAGAAGTTCTAGGCTTACCTGGGTTTCTGGAAGCAATGCGGCAGCGGTTCCCTTCTTCACTCGGAGCTTTCCAATCTCCAACTTCTGGCTCTATAATTCTTCACCATTTGCTTGAGGAGGAACCTCCTATTTATAGGCAAAGGTTAGGGTAAAGGGGAACCATAATGGTAGACACAAGGAAGTGTCTAGCATCCCCACACTTAACCCTAAGGCTATTTCCGAGATTTCCACCCCTTAAACAAAGGATATGATGGTAAAAAGTGAAAACTTTCGGAAAACCTTAATTTTGAGCAAAAACCTTGTATCCGACAACTCAGGTCGGATATAAAGGAACATATTTGTATCCGACACATATCGTCGGATACAATAATACTTGCTTGTATCCGATGACTTGTGTCGGATATAAAAAAGCTTGCTTGTATCCGATGACTTGTGTCGGATACAATAAAGAATGTTTAAATCTGAATTTTTGTACTAGTTACAAAGGAAAGAATGATTTTCACCAATTATTCATCATTTTCGTGGTGAAATTTGGGGTGTCTACAACTACCCCTCTTTGCGGGAATTGCAGAGCAATGATCTGCAAAGATTAGACAAGCCCAAATTGTGCTTCCTTGACCATGATTTGCTTGGTTCAATTTAATTTTGCAAAATAATTTTGGGTGAAGATTTGCCAAAAAGCCCTAACTTTGAGGGGGCATTTCTCCAAGTTGTCTTAAATTCCACTAAGCTCTCGTGGCTATGAAGTGGATTTTAAGCCCAAAATAAGTTTTTTTGAAAAACTGATTTTTCATCAAACCATATTTAAAATTGAATGAATATTTTCTTTCTGACAAACACATTTCTCCAAGTTGTCTTAAATTCCACTGAGCTCTCGTGGCTATGAAGTGGATTTTAAGCCCAAAATAGGTTTTTTGAAAATAGCAGATTTTGCAGCAAACCATGTTTAAAATTTTGACTAAATATTTCCTTTTTGACCAACACACATTTTTCCCCTTTTTTCTTTTTTTTTTTCTTCCCTTTTTTCTTTTTTTCTCTTTTCCTCTTTTTTTTCTTTTTTTTCTTTTCTTTTTCTCTTTTTCTTCTCCTTCTTTTTTCTGTTTTTCTTTTGTACCCGATGTATTTGGTCGGATAAGAAAACCTTCATTTGTATCCGACGTAAGTTGTCAGATACATTAGGTTATATGAGTCGCGTGCGTGACCTCGACCTTTCTCATTTCTCTTCTTCTTCGATTGATAAAAGCGGACACAAACTCTTCTTCCACGACGAGAGCTCGATCTCTCCTTCCTCCGGTGACTTCTTTGAGCTCCGGCGACTCCTATTTACACTGGCGACCGTTCTCAACTTTGGCAACTTACCTTGACTCCAGCATTTGCTTATTGCTAAGCCCTAGCCCGGTTTTTTTCTCAAATTTCCGGTGATTCCACAGCCCGCCACCTTGGTGTTGACCTCCGGTGGTATTTTATTTGTGTTCCGGCTACCTAGGCGACGTTCCCCGCACATAAGATTGTCACTAGTCGCCCATCTCTCCACTGTTCTTGCCGAAATTGACAGTGAGTGGCTTATTTGTTCCACGTTTGTTCCCAATTTCCGGTAACCTTTTATCTCTTCATTCTTGAATTTATGCAAGACTTGAGTTTGAATGTTTTTGGTGAGTATGAATTCACTGAATCTTGCAATTGCTTGTATCTGATTGTTATAACCATATAATGTCATACTCTTTCCCAAAATTTTTAGATAATCCTTGTTTGCCTTTTTTACTACTGCCTTTTGATGATTGTCAAAGCAAGCTTGCCTTCTGATGCATCTTTATTAATTTCTATGCTTAACTTGATTTGCATTTTAGAATTCTTTTGAGATGCAATTCTTGTTTCGATCATTGAGCCACTATAACTTCTTTATGCAATATTCACTTTGCTCTTGCTGTTACATGTTTACTTTGTCTCCTTGAGTGTACCCATGCTGTGGTTTGCTTTTCTAATTTGCCAATTCCTTGAGTCTAATTGCCGGTGACATTTTCCCACTGAGTTGCATGATTTTCCAATGTTTTTGAATTTCCGGTGGTGAAAAATTGTCTCTTCGAGTGCCAAGCTATGATCTGTTCTTCCTTAATCTGATTTTAGCATGCTTTTGACCAAAGTGGTGCTTCGACTGCCAGAACTTTTCCCTACTTGGCCCTTGGGTTCCACAGTTTATTTTGATCTTTGATTAGCTAAGACCCTTTTGCTTTTGCATCACTGTCCTGCTTTCATGTAGGAGTCCTATAGTAAATTAGTAGATATTAAGCCTTGTAGAGATCTTTAAGACAAAATGCTTTAGAACCAGAATTTAGCACAAAATTTGTTAGTTAGACAGAAATATCAAACACTTCCTTGTTTCCTATAGATGGCTAGAGGTTGCTCTTGTGTGCGAGAGGAGGTTGATCCTGCTGATCAGAGTGCCACCTTGTCCGAGCCATTAGATGATTCCAGAGAGAGCTCTGGAGAGGGCTCTGCTGAGGTAGGCTTCCCAATATTTTCTTTTCCCTCCTATTTTTTTCTACACAAACCTTCATACTTTACACTTTTGAATTTTAGCCCGTTGTGGTTCCTGCTCGAGGTCATGGGAGAGACCGAGGTCGAGGCCGAGATGGAGATCAGGCAGAGGAGGCCGTTAGAGGTAGAGGACGAGGCCGAGGTAGGGGCCGAGTTCAGGATCAGGCCCTTGAGGGTGAGGAAGGCCGTGGCAGAGGCCGAGGACGTAGCAGGGCCAAAGGTGCGGTTCAGGATCAGGCCTCTGGAGGTGATGCTAGGGGGTTCCAGTTAGTCTTTCATGTGGAGTTGCGAGCATCTGTTTAGGACACTGAGCTTCTCAGTGGGTTGGATCATCATCCATCGATGTGTGTCCGAGCAGATCTTCCTCTTCAGTATCCTCCCTCTCATCTCCGAGGTAGTTGGGGGAGGTTCTATGAGTTGTATCAGACCCTTTCTCCCGGACTCAGATGGGAGTTTCGTAGATGCCGCTTTGATCATTTTCTACTCATCCCGTCGTTCCGAGCGGACCTCCCTCTTATCTTTGCCATGCTGGAGCGATACTTTCCTGACACACAGTCCTTCCATCTGCCGGATGTTGAGCTGGGGATTCATCCTTCAAATTTTGTTATGCTCACTAGCATCCCCTTGACGGGTAGGACTATTGAGATGGAGCGTCCTTCAGCTGTGGATATTTGCACCTTGTTAGGGTATGACGATCTTTCTGAGGCTGCTTGGGATGACAGGAGTGGTCGGATCTCTATCAGCTGGTTACGTGGCAGCATTATCGATCACACTGACCGGAGGCATGCGACTATGGCTGAGGATCATGAAGGCTTCGTCCCTCTATTCCGATGGGTCTTTCTGTTGATGCTGGGTAGCTGCTTCTTCCAGGAGGATACGACATCGGTCAGCCCTGTCTTTTTGGATGTCCTGAGAGATCTTCGGCAGACCAGGTGGTTAGCATGGGGCCGGTTGATATATGGGACTATATTAGCCGGACTGAGTCGAGTCATCCGCGATCTGGCTGCTCTGAGAGGGGATGGTATTAGCTGCTGATTTTTCTGGAAGATTTTACAGGTAAGGAATATTTTTGCTTAATTTCTTTTAAAAATTCTTTTATCTCCTTCTAACTTGTTTTCTTTCCTTGCCAGATATTCATGTATATACACATGACATATTTCCGCCCTTCTCCTGTGCTTGGTGCCACAGAGTTCCCCGTAGCTATACTGTGGTCTGTTCTTGAGAGGGACGCGGATAGGAGCCAGCCACGATCTGCCCGGGTGCACTTAGACCGCTCTCGCCATTTTGATGTAAACTTTCCTCACCCTTCAATCTTCTGTTTTCCTCAAAACTACCTTTGTATCTGACACTCTTTATTTTGATTGCAGCTCATACTGGCCCGCCAGGACGTGGATGACGAGGTTGCTTGTTAGGAGATGGTACAGGATGCCTTTGAGCGAGATGTGCGACGCCAGTCCTACCAGTGTTTCATCGAGAGACTTGGCAGGATTATGTATTTAGGCGAGCGCCTATACTTTCAGCATATGAGCGTCCCTCGCATTCCTGTTTATCCACCTCCCGTTGGTCCTACCATCCTCCTACCTGGATTTGATGTTGCCCAGTTTGATCAGTGGGAGGATGCGGAGGCGCTTATAGTAGCCGGGGATTATGAGGAGTTGATTTAGAGAGTATCCATCGGCTATCTGATGGACCGGTCCACCCATGCCGAGGTGACTGAGATAGGCGGGATTTTTATCCAGGTTCATGATGACACTGTAAGTTACCTTCTCCTTTCTTATTTCCTTCAGTTCTGTATTTGTGCCTCTAATCCCCTTCTTGTTGATAGGTAGAGGAGTTGAATGCTCTTCGGGACCGGTTCCAGAGTCAGCGAGCCACTATTGATGATATGATCACCGAGCATGATGCGACCGTGGCCCAGAGAAATGCCTGAATCAGAGAGCTGGAGGCTTTGGTTGCTGAGCTTAGGGCTAGACAGGTATCTAGTTCTTTATAACTCTATCTCTTTCCTTTCTAATATTTCCCTGTTTTTTTGAAATGAAATGTTTGACTTTTGCAGGATCCAGTCCCAGATCATGGTGTTGCCTTTGAGCCAGACCTTCCTGTTCCTAGTCCATCTCCGGTTTGGACTGTTGATCCCGAGGACACCTCAGCTGCTGACCCGATTGTATCTCCTGTTTCTGCTACTCTTGTGGATCCTGTTGGCACCTTATCTCCAGTGATGGTTCCTGATCCAAAGGACATCCCGGCCGCCGACCCGGTTGTATCTCCTGTTTCTACTACTCCTGCGGATCCTGTTGGCACCTCATCTCCAATGATGGTTCCTGCTCCTGATGTCCCTAGTAAGCCTTCTTCAGCGTCATCTCTTAGGTTCATTTTTGTACTTCAATTTTTGACTTCATTTCCATTAATCCAGCTATTTCTGTTCCTGATCCTCCTTCCGCTGCTGCCGAGACTTCTGGAGCTGTGCAAGTGGAGACTACTGTGGCTGAGGACCCAGTTGAGCCCGAGGCGGCTATCCTTCAAGCCAAGCCTGCTCCTGCTGAGCCAAAGGCTTCCTCATCAGATTCTGTTCCTACTGGCCCATATCCTGACAATTCGGCCTACTATCTGAAGTATCAGATTCAGTCCTTTTTGGGCCGGAGACCACGCTATCTTGCCGAGCGCCTTCTGACACGTGTCTTTAGGCATCGACCATCTCGAGGTAGAGGCCGTAGAGGAGCGCGTGACAAAGGACGCGAGGATGATCCTGCACAGGAGCAGTAGATTAGGATTTTTATGTATTTATATCATCCTTGTACGAACGAGACTTGCATATATATGAAAAAAAAACTTTTTATTCATTCTCTCTTGTTTTGCTCTCTTTTTCTTCTCATTTTTGTGCAATTATAACTTGTAAACAGGTAAAAAATTTGAATTTTTCTTCATTCTCTTTTTTTTTTTTTTTGCTCTTTTTCCTTGTATCCAATATATCAGATCGGATACAATAACATGTTTTTGTATCCGACAAGAAATGTCGTATATAAGCAATTTCTTTTGTATCCGACAGTTTTCGTCGGATATGAACAAAACCTTTTGTATCCGATCTAATATGTCGGATACATTAAAACATGCTATAAAAGCAATTGGCCTCGGGATTTGAGTCATTTTTACGAGTTTTTGAGTTTAGAAAACCCCATTTTCGCCTCTTTCCTCCTCCCATTGATTCTTAGCAAGCTCCAATCATCCCTAATGGCTTCCGGATCATCTTCTGCCCCATTATTGTCTGTCAACGCAGCCTCCCCTGCAAAACAACCTTTTAGAACAAACCCCCTAATCTCACTAGGTACAACCCTGTAGATTCATTCTATACTCGGTGGGTTAACTCTATGACCCTTGACGAAGAGATTAGATGGGATTCTATTCACCTAGGTCACACCTTGCTCATCCCTTCCATCACGTTTAAGTGAGAGATTATTGAGGCTATGATTGGTCACTGGGTATCTGACTTGAATCTTTTTCGGTTTGGAGACAAAGAGATGACCCCAACCATTGAAGAGGTTGAAACCATCCTTGGCTTTGAGCTTTGTAGAGAAAGTAGTGAACCCGCCCCTCAGGCCTAGCTACAAGAAAGAGGCTTCTACTTTTCTGGGTATAAGGAAAAAGGATTTAGGGGATTCTGACCCACTTTTGACTTTATCCAAGTCTTTTCTGACTAAGAAGCTCTTTAGGGGGGAAAACAAGGAAGCTAGATTTAATGCCCTGGCCCTAATAGTGGTCAATCAACTACTTTTCTCACAGGATGATGATGAAGTTGACTTGGCCCTGATCTCAGTCATCTGTCAGGTTAGGGAGCAGAAGAGATTGACCCCTATGATTTTTGCAAGGATGTACCAAGCCTTGACCGGCTGCTATCACAGGAAGAAGAAGCGCTTCCTGTCATGTGCCCCTATCCTGCAGGTAAAATTCCTTCTCTTTTTTTTTTTCTCTTTTCTTTTTTTTTTTTATAATACATTGACATATCCCTTCCCTTCTGCAGCTTTGGTTACTTGACCACTTGAGTAAAATTGAAGAGATTAATCGGCATTTCTTTCCAAGCTTGAAAGTTCCAGTCTTGATGAGCAACCGAGGGTGTCCTGACATCCCAGGAGGCAAGCAGGGTTGGTTTCCTTTCTTGGCTACACTCCAAGATGATCAGGTGAGGTGGCCTGGCACTTATCAACCCAATGCAGAGACCGTGATCAGTTTCAGAGACAGCAAATTCTTGGTTCTAGCGGCCTTGAGACATGCTGTGCTCTACCTCCCTTTGCAAGTTCTTCGGCAGTTCAGAGCGACCCAGGGGATTATATTCCCAAGTGGATACAAGGACTACCTTGGGCCACTTTCACCAACTACCATGAGGCTAAATGCTTGGTTGATGAGGGAGTGGTCCTATGTTCGTTTCATGCGAGGCCCAGTCTTCTCAGAGTCCCATGTGAAGGACTACCTCTTCTGGATCAAAGAGCAAATTCAAAGTCAGGCCCTAGTACTCGAGGATCCTCCTGCAGTTTTAGCTCCCACTTATGAAGACATTTTGGAGTCCGAAAGAGCATCTCACCGGCAACTTCAGCAGATATGGGTACAAGAAGCCCAAGAGCTTAGGATACAAGGCCTTGATCTGGAGAGGCAACTTGAAGAGCAGGTATCCCGCCGTCTTACTATGGAAAATCAACTTGAGGAGCAAAGGCAAGCTCGCTGCTTTGAAGTCCGAGTACTGCGGCAGAAGCACCAGGATGCTTTAGCCAACCTTAGAGGCATGAGGATTAGGCAGGCACTTTCAGATGAGGTTATCTCCTTTTTTAGCGATCCGGATGCAGAGGGGGCTTCTGGGGTTATTGCAGCTCAGACAGCTCGGATTCGGGAGCTTGAGGAGCGGCTAGGGGATAGAGACTAGCCTTTCTTTTTTTTTTTGCACTTTTAGTTTTTTCATACCTTTGTATCAAAGCAAACTCCAATAGTGGAAAGACAAGGGATTTTATTCAAAAATAACTTTTTATACTATTGGCCTCAAAATTCTCAGATGCTTGTAAAAACAAAGGTTTTATGAAAAGTATTTGATTTCTCATCACTGGCCAAAATATAATTTTTTTGCTTTTTTGTCTTTTATTATTTTTTTGAATTTTTGTCCAAAACACTTAATCACACACAATTAAAAGAATTGAAATCAAGTGAATAATGAAAGGGGTAACCCAAGCAATAGGGAGAGATCAAATCCGTCTGTCCCGTGACCTTTAGAATCATCCCCAAATGGCTTTTCCTACATTTTCAATCCCGTTATTCTCAATCTGCTCAGTCTCGGTACTCGTGCTGATTTCTCTTGGATAACATGATCAACTCAACCTCTGATTTTTCTTTTTTTTTTCTTCGTTTTTTTCTTTTTGCCAATATTGCCCCTAGTGCTAGTTACGGTTTTCACTAAGGCTGGCTTTTGCATTCCTTCATCACCAATCTTACTCTGAAATTTGAATGAATATACTAAAATCACCGAGGGCTTAAGAATAGGATGAAACAAAGGCTAGGCTCGGTTTATGAAAAAAAGGGTGTTAAAGGCTCAAAAATTTTCAACCATGAAAATAGGTCAACTGGACTTATAGTCATGATGTATATAACCTTGATTCCCCAAATTTTGCTTTCATTTGATATTTCTCTTTTTTCTTTTTTTCTTTCTGTCTTTTGTTTTTGCCCCAATTGGCCTTGCCCTAGTATGCAACTGTAAGTCCCAGTTTAGGTTTATCAAAGAAACGAACAGGCTTGACTTGGTTAAACTAAGGATTAAAATTTTTGGGAAATAAAGAAAAATTGCCCCGGATCATTTCCTAGTAATATTCATTCAAGGAAAATACCTCTTTACTGCATCAAAGTTAATTGGCTCAGGAAAATCCTTTCCATCCATTTCTGTTAAGATGAGTGCACCCCCTGACAGGACCTTCTTAACAACATAAGGCCCTTCCCAATTTGGCTTGAACTTCCCTCGAAGATCTTCCAAAAATGGTAAGATTTTCTTTAGTACCAAGTTTCCTTCTTGAAAAGTTCTAGGCTTCACCTTCTTATTGTAAGCCCGGGCCATTCTCTTCTGGTACAATTGGCTATGACAAAGCGCCTTCAAACGCTTTTCTTCTATCAGATTAAGTTGATCATGTCTTGACTGTATCCATTCAGCTTCCATGAGCACTCTCAGTGATGGGATTTCAACTTCCACGGGTAAAACTGCTTCCATTCCATAAACCAAGGAGTAAGGGGTTACCCCAGTAGAAGTCCGGATCGAAGTCCTGTAGGCATGTAGAGCAAGTGGTAGCATTTCGTGCCAATCTCTGTAACTCACCACCATTTTCTGAATGATTTTCTTTATATTTTTGTTTGCTGCTTCTACTGCCTCGTTCATCTTTGGTCTGTACAGAGCGGACTTGTGATGGGTAATCTGGAATTGCTCACACAACTTCTTCATATACTCGTTCTTAATATTTGAAGCGTTGTCTGATACTATGGCACTTGTCAGTCCATAGCGACAAATAATTTTGTGCTTCAAAAACTTAAGAACATGGCTACTTGTGATATTCCCATATGAAGCCGCCTTTACCCACTTGGTGAAATAGTCGATTGCCACCAAGATAAATCTGTGCCCATTTGATGCCTTAGGGGAAATCATGCCAATGACGTCGATGCCCCACATGGAGAAGGGGTCATGGTGAGGTCATGTTATGCAACTCACTTGGGGGTGCATGCTTGTTATCTGCATATATTTGACATTGATGACACCTCTTGACATGTACACAGCAATTATGCTCCATCGTTAACCAATAGTATCCCAATCTCAGAATCTTCTTTGAAAGCATGTGTCCGTTCATATGGGGTCCACAGACTCCTCCATGTACAGTCTCAATCAACCTTTCTGACTCAGCCTTAGCAACACATCTAAGCAGAATGTCATTATATGATCTCTTGTACAAATGTCCACCACTTAGTAGGAATTGACCGGCCAATCTTTGTATTGTCCTTTTCTCAGTGGAAGTGACATTTTTTGGCAAACTCCAACCGTTCAAGAAATTTTTGATGTCTTGAAACCATAGTGCTTCCTCTTCTGGTGCTCCCTCTAGAACAAGACAATAAGCCGGTTCATCTCTGACCTCAATTTCCAGAGGTTTAATATCTACCCCTTCTGGCATGCTGACCATTGAAGCCAATGTTGCTAGGGCATCCGTGAACAGATTCTTGGCCCTTGGCCTATAGTTGAAGGAAATTCGAGTAAATTTTGTGCTTATTTCTTCCAAATACTAGTGATAGGGGATCAATTTGTGATCCTTGGTTTTCCATTCACCCGTTGTTTGGAAGATGATAAGACTCAAATCTCCGTATACGTCAAGTTCCTCCACTTGGTCTATGGCGGCTTGCAACCCAATTATGCACGCTTCATACTCCACAATATTATTTGTGCACTGGAATCTCAATTTTACTGCGATCGGGATATGTGACCCATCTGGCTTGACCAATACTGCCCCACTTCCATTTCCGTTCATGTTGGCGGCCCCATCAAAGAACATTTGCCAAGAACTTTCACTCTCCTCTTCTTCAGTAAACAGAATTGCCTCATCGAGAAAGTCTTCAAAGGTTGGTATTCTGGTAGAGGATGTGCAGCCAAGTGATCAGCAATGGCTTGACCCTTAATCACCTTCTGAGTGATGTACGTGAGGTCAAACTCGGATAGTAACAGCTGCCACTTTGCCGTTCTACTAGTTAGTGCCGGTTTCTCAAATAAGTACTTCAAAGGATCCATCCGAGATATCAATAAAGTGGAATGACTAAGGAAGTAATGCCTTAGTCTTTGAGTAGCCCATACTAGAGTGTAACAGGTTTTTTCCAACGGTGAGTACTTGGCTTCATATTCTGTGAATTTTTTACACAGATAGTAAATTGCCCTTTCCTTTCTGCCGGTCTCATCATACTGCCCCAAGACACATCCCATCGATGCTTCCAACACTGATAAGTACAGAATCAATGGTCTTCATGGAGTTGGTGGCACTAGCACAGGTGGATTCAGTAAATACTCCTTTATTGTATCAAAGGCCTGCTGGCAATCCTCATTCCAAATCGTCGAGTTATCCTTTCTTAGAAGCTTGAAAATTGGTTCACAGATAGCAGTGAGTTGTACTATGAACCGACTTATGTACTAAATTCTTCCAAGAAAACCACGAACCTCCTTCTCCGTTCTGGGTGATGGCATCTCAATTATGGCCTTGGCTATAGTCAGGTCGATCTCAATTCCTCTTCGGCTTACTATAAATCCCAGCAATTTCCTTAATATAGCCCCAAAGACGCATTTAGTCAGGTTAAGCCGTAGACTATACTTCCTGAGTCGATCAAACAACTTCTTCAGATTGATCAAATGGACCTCTTCTTTACATGATTTGGCAATCATATCATCCACATAGACCTCCATTTCCTTATGGATCATATCATGGAATAGCGCTGTCATGACCCGCTGGTAGGTTGCCCCAGCGTTCTTAAGCCCAAACGGCATGACCGTGTAGTGAAAAGTACCCCAAGGTGTGATGAATGCTGTTTTTTCCTGATCTTCCTTAGCCATCTTGATCTGATTGTACCCAGAGAAGCCGTCCATAAATGAGAACAGGTTATGTACCACAGTATTATCAACCAGAATGTCGATGTGTGGAACTGGAAAATCATCCTTTGGGCTTGCCTTGTTCAAATCTCTATAGTCCACGCACATTCTGACTTTCCCATCCTTCTTTGGTATTGGCACTATATTTACGAGCCACTCGAGGTATGTGGAGACTGCAAAAAATCCTGCTTGGAATTGCTTGACCACTTCGTCCTTGACCTTCAGGGTCCATTCAGGTTTCAATCTTTTTAGCTTCTGCTTAATTGGCTTGACCCCTGGCAAAATTGGTAACTTGTGCACCACCATGTCAGTGTCCAACCTCGGCATGTCTCAATACGACCATGCGAATACATCTTTGTAGTCTGCCAAAAACCATGACATTTCATTACATTCCACCTCAGTTAGGCATGCCCCAATCTTCACTATTTTTGGGTCATCTTCGGTCCCCAGATTTATTGAAATGGTCTCCCCAATATTAGGTTACACACCCCATTCATGACGTTTCAATTGATATTCAATTTCTTTTGGAAGGTCTTCTTCTTCGACCTCAGTCTCTTCTTCGATCCCCATGAGATCAAAGTCGAGCTCAAGGTTGAAGTCATATTCAACCTGGTCTAATTCTGTTTGCTTATACGGTTCATAAATGGTTTGGACCTTTTCGAAAAAATTAAATTTTCTAGAAAAAATAGAAAAATCTTTTTGGGTTTTTTGTGAGCCTCCTACAAAAACTTCCCTTGAAGACAAAGGCTCATTAGGACCTTCAGGGAAATGGAATTCCACTAATGGAGTTCTTTTTTTTTGGAAGCTGCGTCTGTTTGCCAAACAAACGCTGCTTCAAAGGTAAGGGGAGTTTCCTCCCAATTGTTCAAAATAAATTTTTTAGGAGCAGGGGAAATGGTGCAAGCCTGCTCCTCAAACTTTGAATCCGATGCCATCATCACCGGATAAGTTGTACTGCCCTTTTTCTGCTGTGGGGCTCAATCCAGATATAACCTCATCTAGAATCTGTACTGCTGCCCAATCAATGAAAGGCAGCTGCTTATCATCTTCTGTTTTATCGCCCTCAGTCATGGCAAAGAAAGCCCCAACATCTTCGGAGAAGTCCGTCCGTTGCTCTGGTTGTGGCCCAGGCTCGCCTACTGTTTCAATTTTAGCAAGTGGATTATAAGGTTGCAGGGTCGGATACGAAGGCTTTTGGAATGGATTGACATTTCAGTACGGGGGTTTGGACTGATCCATGGGAGGAGACAGTTGGATCGTATAGAAAGGTTTAGGAAAATTTTCCCTTAAATGAGGGAATTTTCCTCTGCTTCTCTTCTCTCCTTCTTCCTGCTTCATCCTTCTCCATCCTCGAGGTTTAAATCCCAACCCTACTTTAGGGACCAGCTTCTTTGCCTTTATTGGCTCCAACATCCCTTGCAAATTTATCCCCAGACCTTTCTCTGGGTGGAAATGATATTTTTCCATCACTTTCCTCACCATCTTCTTAGCAGTAGTTCCTTTTTCTTCTTTTTTCTCACACCCCTCAGGTATAAAATTGACAATTTCAAATTGAAACGAGTGGAACGCAATCTTGTCGACAGTTAAATCCACATTGATGAAGGGTACGTCAGGTGACACAATGGGAGGTACCAAATTCTCAGCTAAGACAGTTATCACCCTTTGTCCTCTTATGTACTTCACCCTTTGGTGATGTGTGGATGGTATTGCCCTAGCTGAGTGTATCCATAGCCTCCCTAGGAGCAGATTGAAAGTTGCAGGGATATCCATCACTTCAAATGTGATGTTGAAAATATTCGGTCCAATTTTGACTAGCAGTTCAATCTCCCCTAGGGAGTGTGTCTTAGAGCTATCAAAAGCCCTCACAATCCTCCCATTCTGCTTGATCTTTGATTGATCCAGACCAAGTTTGGAAAAAGTGATTAATGGGCAGACATTTAAAGCCAACCCATTGTCAATCAAAACCCGTGCCATCATACTGCCCTTACAAAGCACAGTGATGTGCAAATGGTCAACATGGTAACACCCACCTGGGCATATTTCACCTTCAAAAAAACATATCACATTGTGTGATAAGATTTAACCAACCATTTTGCCTAGTTGATCCGGATCAATAGTCTGAGACACGTGTGCACTCTGAAGCACCCTTAATAATGCGTCCCTGTGCTTTTCTAAATTCAGCAAAAGGCCCAGTATTGAAATCTGGGCCAGGACTTTATTTAGCTGATCGAAAAGATTAAATTCACTTTTCTTTATTATTTTTATGAGGTCTGCTGCCTCATTTCCTGCATCCTGGGGGATGTCTTCTCCTACTTTGGTTTTTCCCTTCATTTTTCTTTTTTCTTCTGTTTCTTTTCTTTCCTTCTCCACTTCTGTTTTTTTTCTTTCCTTCTCCACTTCTGTTTCTTTTTCTTTTTCTACTCCTTCTATACATCTTCCTGGCCTCGTCATGAGGTTCACCTCTTCCTGGTTCTGGTTCATGATCATTCCCCCACTGTAATTCCATGGCACAGCTGACTCAAAATAGGCAAGTTTTGGGACATGGATCACCAGCGGTTGGCGCTTGGACTAGGGTGTAGGAGTTGGTTTTTGAATATTACAGATAGATGGAACATTTACCACCAAAGGTAGAAGCTGCTTGGAATTTGTTGGAACAGAAGGACTAACGGATACAGTGGTGGGGTCACATTGGATGGTCAAGGGAGATTTTGATGTTTGGGATGGAGAACAAGTGGATGAATTGCAATTAAAGACCAAAGGAGGTCTTGCAATGTTTATTTGAGCCATAAGAGAGGAGACCCGGTTCAAGGAGGAGCTAATATCATCAGCAGCATGATCATTTTTCTGGAAGATGACATTAATTTCATCCTCCCCTTTCTCTTGGAAGAAACGGACCTTGACCGAGGTCCCCACGGGAGCTATCAATTGAGATGGGTCAAAGACCCTTCTCTTGGAGGATATGGCAGTGATGGAGTTGGACGGGCCTGCCCCATTGTGATAAGGCAGAGGGTTTTGCCCAATATCATTTCCTAACGGGGCAGGTGCAGCAGTATTAAAGACTAGGGCTTTCTGATCCAACAGGTCCTGAACCGCATGCTTCAGAACCCAACAATTGTCTGTGGAGTGCCCTGGTGCACCCATGTGGAAGTCACAAGTGATTGCTGGATCAAAATTCCTCCCCTTCAAGGCATTTGGGTTAGGCTCCTTCAAGGTCACGTACTCCCCTTTCAGCGGAGTTGGTAACAGTTGGTAAAGAGACACTGGAAGGCGGGTAAAAACTCTGCTCCTCCTTGCTGCCATCCAGGCATCCTTCTCTTCCTTAGTGAAAGCTTCCTCTAATTTGCAAGCATGGAGGGGGAGAAATTGACATTGAGTGGGGTCTGGTATGACTGCTGGGCCTGCTAGGATTACTAGGGTGCAGAAATATTGACGTGGAGGAGTTTCTTGGGAGGAGGAGCCTGTACCAGGTTTACTTCTCCTTCTTTTCTTGCCCCGTTCTTCTTGAACCCAGTTCCCTTCTTCTGTGCCATGGAAGTGGAGGAATCCGATTGTCCGGCCAAAGTAAAGTAGTTAATGAGTTTTCCTAACCTGACCCCCTCCTCGATCCAGTCAGCCACCTGTACAAAGGCTTTAAAATTGGTGGTAATCTGACCCACCAAATGGTTGTAGAAGGGTTGCCCCAGTGTACCCACGAACGTTGAGATCATCTCAGGCTCCAACATAGGCGGCCTGACTTGGGAGGTAGCCTCTCTCCACCTCTTGGCATATTGCCGTACAGATTCCTCTTTTCCCTTACTAATCCTCATCATGTCATACCGACCTGGCACGATCTCTGAGTTGAACTTGTACTGGTCCAGAAAAGCGTCGACCAAGTCCTTCCACCTTCTGATCCTTCCATGGTCCACCGTGGCAAACCACCTCAGTGTCGATCCTGTCAAACTCCTCTGGAAGAGTTGGATTAGTATGCCGTCATCCCGGCCAAACTGACACAAAACCCCGCAGTATAACTTTAGATGGCTCATTGGGCAGCCTGTGCATCATATTTGTCAAAGTCTGGGCATTTGAATTTTGCCGGTAGGCATACATCCAGGTATATGCACAGGTCGTCAAAGGTGGTGCCTCCATAACTGTTTCCTCCCTTCACCTCCTTGAGTTCTTCTTGGATCCTCTCTATCTTGTGTAGCAGTTTCCTTTCCATCTCCTCCCTGGCTCTTTCCTTTTCCATCTCTTTCGCCACCAATAAAATCATGACCGATGGGAGAACACAGTGTCGCTGGCAATGCGGTCGCTGTTTGAATTAGCGGCAGAAATAGTGGTGGTAACTCATAACCGACGGAATTGATTGCGAAAGGACGACGATCGAGATTTTCTGCCGCAAAATGACGAGCTTTAACGACGGTAAATATCTACCACCGCTTATTATTTAGTCTTTACTGGCGGTAAGTGTTTACCACCGCCTTAATTTTTTCACAATACTAGCAGTAACACCTACCGCCGGTAAATACAGTATAACCTATTACCCACTCCTTTCCGCCTTTGAAACTCAACCTTTTTGCCGGCGGTAGTGGCTTACCACTGGTAAAAGGTCATTCATCGACACTAAGATTTTTTTAGCGTCAGCTATTTATTCATGTTTTTAGCAGCGGTAATAGTTACCACCGCTAAAAGTAACACCTGCAGAAAAACAAAAATTCTTTAGTTCTTATCCATTCCATTAATTACAAATGCACCTGTAGTAACATGTGAGCAATAAAGAAATTTCCCTACAATAAATAAATCTGTAAAAAGCAAAACCTAAATAACAAAAAGTAATCCAACTATATACAAATCTAAAAATAAAAAACACAAAATATAAATATCATCCAAATTTAACACAATCAACATGTCCAATTGGGCACATCATATGGCATTCCTGCATGAAATAGAAAATTCATTAGTATTTAATCATACTTTGAATTTACACACCTTAAAAACACTAAATGAAAAAAAGAATAAAAGATAAACATTCAATTTACTAGTTACAAACCTTAAATAACAACATCTAGCAATCATCAGGAGGGTTGTCTGGCATTTGGTGTGGAGTATTTTCAGCTTCAGATGATTATCCAGCCTATAGTACAAGTAACAAAGATTCATCATTAAATGTACATATTAAGATAATGTAAAAAAGTGAAAACTATTTTAATTATTGTATGCATACTACCTACCCCGCAAATGAATAGAATAAATGTCTAAGCTCTGCTATCTCTCTATTAGCCTGCTCCATCTCTCTATTAGCCCACTCCCCTTGTTCCTCTCATAGTCTCCTTTCCTCTTCCAATTGTTCCCTCAGTCTATTTAGTTCTTGCAAATCAGCTCCTAGACGGCTTGAGGAGGAGCCCCACATTTTAGTGGGATTGACGCCTATCCCACAACATCTTACCCGACCATGGGTGTCAGGTCCCATGACCTGTGTGTAGATGTCGTCAAGAGAGATACCATCTAGCACGCCATCCAACCGCAACAGCTGCTCGAGATTCTGTAGCCGTGATCGGGGTACAGAACTGCGAGTCAGGGGCGGCCTCAACTTACTCTCCGGAGGCAGGGTTCTAGAGTCAATCAGAGTAAACAAGGGTCTAAGGTGTCACTACGATTGGAAGCAGTGAGAGAAGTCCTAGTTTATCCTTCTGGCTACAGTGTAGGAGACGGGATAAAGATCACGGGTGATCGAAATAACATTATGATAACCGGTTGGGGTTGGATGGATTGTGTCCTCAAGCTCTTCAAGTTTGTGCATTTTATAGCCAACCTTTGACAGTTGCTCAACATCCCACTCTTGCACGATCTTCATGGACGCTGATCATCCGCAGTCTTCTATTCATGAAAGATAACCGTCCAGCCACGATCTCAAAGTAGTTGTTTATTCTCTAAGGACCGGTGATATGATCCTTTGAACAACATGAAGATGGTTCATCGTATTGGCTTGCGTGGCTTTAACTAAAATCTCGACCTATATGTATGCTGAGGTAGCCTATCCGAATGAATAAGGCCTACGTGTGCTTATGACATGGCTTTTCTGTTTGAAGTAGGCCATGTAGATACCACGTGGCCTTCTCTTATTTGTCAGTCTATACAGGGAGTAAACATTGCCCCCTACTTACTTATCACGCCGTCATCGGCCGGTGTGATGAGTAAGTATTTTTAGTTTTTCAAAAGTATTTCTGTCCGTTACTTGATACGGAAGGTCTGCCATCATTTCACCACGATCGAAATGATGAGATCTTCTGGGCTTCGTCTTCCGGCTTGTTTATAAAATACCGCAGAAGAATTTTACTTTCCTTGTTTCTTTTAGCTATTGTCTTTTCTTTCTCCTTTTCCTTCAACGGCGGGCAATATCATACATTACCCTTTTCCGGTCAAATCTTTTAACGGCTCGCTATCCGTCGGTCCTTTCCTTTGCTCCCGTGATGCTCCTTTGGATGTCCCCGACTGCAGAAGTGAGGGGCCCCTTACTTTTTACTGATGGAAATAACCTCAGTAAATCTTTCTGTTGCCGGAGCTGACCGACCGTTCATTCTAAATGGGTAGCTTGGGTCGACCGAATGAAGGAGTGTTTTGTCATTACTTGGTGCAAAACCGGTATCCATGACATGATTCAAATTTCTTGTCATCAGATTCCCTTTCATCGCGACCTTCTCTACATAGTTAGTCTGTTTTAGAACGACCGAAATCCTCTCCACCGAACGGTCTTTCAAATGGTCGTTCGAATGCTCAGCACGCGTCCAACATACTTTTCTCTCACGTAAGCAAACCCAACGGCCGTCTTCCTCTTCTCGTTAGTTTTCATTCTTCTCCCCAATCCGTCCCTTCCCTCCTGTTCCGCTAAAACAAATAAAATACAAAATTAATATTTGTAGCCTACAGGATTTTTTGAAAAGGAACCCAATCAAAAGTGCTCACTATCATTTGGGAAACACGGTAACAAAAAAAAGTTCAACAATACCAATTATATATTACAAGTCCTACCATGCCTGTTACAAGTCCCACCATGCCCGGTTACAAGTCGCACCATGCCTGTTACAAGTCTTACCATGCCCCATTACAAGTCCCACCATGCCCCGTTACAAGTCCAACCATGCCTGTTACAAGTCTTATCATGCATGGTTACAAGTCCTACCATGCCCCGTTACAAGTCCAACCATGCCAGTTACAAGTCTTACCATGCATGGTTACAAGTCCCACCATGCTCCGTTATAAGTCCTACTATGCCTGGTTATAAGTCCCGCCATGCCCCGTTACAAGTCCAACTATGCCTGGTTACAAGTCCCATAATGCCTATTACAAGTCCTACCATGCATGGTTACAAGTCCTACCATGCATGGTTACAAGTCCCACCATGCATGTTACAAGTCCCACCATGCCCGGTTACAAGTCCCACTATGCCTGGTTACAAGTCCCACCATGCCCCGTTACAAGTCCTACCATGCCCTGTTACAAGTCCTACCATGGCTGGTTACAAGTCCCACCATGCATGGTTACAAGTCCCACCATGCCCTGATACAAGTCCTACCATGCTCGGTTACAAGTCTCACGATGCCTGGTTACAAGTCCTACCATGCCCGATTACAAGTCCTACCATGCCTGGTTACAAGTCCCACCATGCCCCGTTACAAGTCCTACCATGCCTGGTTACAAGTCCTACCATGCCGGGGTTACAAGTCCCACCATGCATGGTTACAAGTCCCACTATGCCCCATTACAAGTCCCACCATGCTCGGTTACAAATCCCACCATGCATGGTTACAAGTCCCACCATGCCCCGTTACAAGTCCCACCATGCTTGGTTATAAGTCCTACAATGCCTGGTTACAAGTCCCACTATGGCCAGTCCTTAAATTTTTAAATATTGCAAAATTACACCAAATGTGACGATTTCGGGGCGATTTTCCCACGCTCAAGCATGAGGTTCCAACGGATGGAACACCATTCCATCCGTTCGCTCAGGAGAGAGGAAAATGGGGGACGCGTGTCGTGTTTAGGTTGTTCGAATGACCATTTGAACGACCATTCGGTGGAGAGGATTTCGTCTCATTTTAGAATGCCCAAACCAAGACTTTCAGCTTTCCATGTGGGCCAATGACTCCTACCGTTATGGATGTTTGCTTTATCACTGGCTTCTTCGCAACTGGTCATGAAGTCCTGCTTGGTATGATAGAGCTTGAAATCTTCAAACACTTACCGTTTCCAGAGGTGGAAAAGAAAGAAGAAGCCCCTTCAGAGAAGATGAAACAACCCCAAAAGAAAGGGACAAAACCTTCGAAGAAGGGGATAACATTCCGGCAAAAGAAAAAGGCACTGTTGGAGAACAAAGGGGATGGACCACCACCGGCGAAGAAGATCCGGAACTCTTATCGGTCCTATATTGAGGACTGCGAACAATTCCAATCTTCGGATTATGAGGACGTTGTGGAACATTTCTATTTCCTTCGTTATTTTTTCTGTAATTTCATCTTCTGCCCTAAATCTGAAGATGTTACCAGGTAATACAGTGCACTAGCCAAGCTTATTATGGGGGAATATGAAGTCGCACTCGCTCCTTACTTCTTATCGGTTTTATACCGTTCGCTTCAAGAATTGGTCCATGGCAACCTTCAGAATCCTTGGGGTCCCTTGTGGTTTCTGAAATTCTGGATTTACCATTATTTCCCATCCTAGTTTTTCACTCAGGTGGAGCGTCCCATACCCGCCGAGTTCGGTGGCTATACCTGTTTGAAGGCGGCTCCTGTTGAATACTCTATTTCCGAATGCTTCCATTTCTTTTTCAATCTTCAACACTTCGCTAATCCTCCTTTTAAAATTTCCTCTCAAGCCCCTGGTTTCCTTCCTATGATAGATGAGATAAACGATGATCAGCATCTTGTCTAGGCTAGCTTTTTGTTGGCTCGAAATTTGAATTTTTTTGTAACGGCCTTCAACAAGAAGCCAGGATTTGAAGTTTACTTGCCGAATTGCGTAAGCAGGCAATTTCATTGTACTCAAAGGATACCCTATCTTGATGTGGAGGGTATGTTTACCATTGACACCAACTCCATTGAGTGGCATACTACCACTATAGACGATGCTGCTCTAATTGAAAGCAGATATCGTGCAGAGGCGGCCGATTTTCGTCTTCCCTTCCTTCCCTCTAATGCCGGTTGTCAATTTGATTTTTATGTATGACGGGATTCTATCTGGAAGGACATCTACCGCCATTTGGCAGATTATTATCTTCAGAGGTTAGGTCTACTCCAGCCTTTGCCTGTGCCGATCCGAAAAGGTACATTCTCCTCTTTCTTGTTTCAAATTGTCCCATATTGAATTCATTTTCCTGTAGGTAAGGCGAAGATTCTTCCTTCTTTGGCTGTGGATGTCTCACCCCTTGTCTCCCCGAGGGATCCGGCTATAGATCCTAATGACGTTCCATTACAAAAACGCCCTCATCGGGCGTTGAGGCAGGAAAACTTCTCATTATTTATCCTTCTTCTTTCATTTTCCTCTTAACGTTCTGTATTTCTAGGGAGTGAGCTCCTCAGGCCCAACCAGTGCTACGGGATCTTCTTCGGATTTAGTTCCTCTTACCATCGATCTCATGTCTTCCCTGAGTCCAACCGGTTCTGTCGATCCTATTATACCGATGGATTCTCTTGAGAATGCCACTGGTGATGCTCCAATAGTGCCTTCAGAAGATCAGGAATCCCTTTCACCTTCCAGAGGTTCTTTAGAAAGGGATTATTCCCCGGATATACCTCCTGGATATGAACTAGAACTTGTATCTTCGGTTGCTGAAACAACTGCATCTCCTGCCTCTATTGGGACTGTGGGAGCGGAAGAATGTACTGACCAATTGAGGCAAATGGCCGATGAAGCAGGGAATACCAGTTCATCTCTCCCTTCAAAATCTGCTCCTAACGCAGAACCTCTTTCTGATGACCATTTTAGGCGGTTGGATGACATATTGAATGATATTCGGTCCAATTTCTTACCAGGCAATTCTCCTGCTCCCTCCTCCTTATCTCCAAGCTGTATTCGGTCTGAGATTATCCAACTTCTGGCTCCAAGCATAATTGGAATTTTATACGCGACTCTTGATCGTGTGATTGCATTGGCAACAGAGCTTCAACGTATTCCTTCGGTGTCTTCTGAAGTAAAATTGGTGTTCTCTCGGCTTTTTCTCTTTTATTCCTTCAAAGTTGTCTTCGACCGTTGTTCGATCGAGATAGAAGAAATAACTTATGACGTTGAATCTGTTTTTGGTCGATATCAGCTTTTCGAACAACTGAAAAGAGAGACCGAGATGTTTGTGAACATCAATATGTCGAAGCGGTCCGTCACTTGAAAACCATCAATGATAATATTGCGGATATTGACCATCAGATTGCAGAGCTACAGACTGTGAAATCTGTACTTGTAAATCAACGGGAGGAATTCATCCGTACTAATCCTATTGACGAAGATACCATGATGGAAAAAACCCACCAATGCAACGAAGTTGCTCGTGAGCTGGAATCGGAGGTAGAATCTGTCCGGGTTTCATTGCTACGTCGATCCGGTTTGTTAGAAGGAAAACGGTCTACCCAAGAGTCCTTTGACCGATTGTATTTCAAAATTGTAAACATTTCATTGTGAACATGTTTAATGAACTCGTATAATTTTTGAAATCCATGTGCCAACTGTCATGGCCGTCAGAATCGGCCCCTTTCTTGTCAAAATTCATCTTTTAAAAATCGACTCGTCCGTATGATTTTTACTTTTAAAACGCTTTAATTGAGAAGATTTCGGGCCGTCATTTCGATTTTTTCGGGAAGGCAATCATCTTATCGATATTTTTACGAATTTTTCGGGAAGACAACCGTCTTATCGAAATCCTTCCCGATAGTGCAAATCATTACGAATCCTTTCCCCTTCAGAACACGTTCTTTCTGCTGTGCTTTCTTCTTCCTCCCTTCTGCAAATTTTTTCTATCTCCTATCTTTTATTGCAAATGGCAAATGAAAACCTAATGATTTGAACCTGTTTGACGAGGGTGAAAATGGCACTGTTCTTGGTCCATGCACTGATACAGATAATGCAGATGTTCCTCCCGTTTTGGATTCTCTCTATCACTTGATCAGTACCAATGGGGATGTGAACTGGGGTTCCCTAATTAAGCTTCACCGTTCTTGGCCGAGGCATGCTTCTAACTGGAACAGGTGGGTAGCTAGGCTACGTCCACATTTCATGGAAGCATAGGTTAGACTTCGATTATCAGAGATAATCTTCTATTCCACCTTCTATATTCTTTTCAACCCCATCCTGCTCGGCGTAGCTTCATTTTTCTGGTGCCGGGGTTCGAACACTTTTTCTTTCTATCATGGCCCCATGACTCCAACAATCTTGGATGTTTGTTGTATCACCGGTCTTTCGGTTCTTGGGGAAGAAATAGACCATCGTCTATCTTCGTTCTCTGCTTCTGTCTTTATTACCTTCTATGCCTCTTCGGCTTTTGGCACCTTTATTCGTGCCGAAAGCACCATGGATGTTGGAACCACTCCTTTTCAAAAGCATTGCTCTTTTCTGCTGATGTTTTTTTCCCGTTTTGTCTGCTGTGGCCCATCTGCTCAAATGGTGAAGGAGTTCGCTGGTATCGCGGTGGCCCTTGCTTAGGGTCGCCGTCTAGCTTTAGCTCCTTTCTTTCTCAGCCAAGTCTATCGTGGCTTGCATAGTTTATCTTCCGGCCGACTAGGAACTGCTAGTGGCCCTCTCTGGTTTTTACAGTTTTGATTTTATGATTACTTTCCCGACTTCTTCTGTGAGGTCGTGGACAATCCCCTTCCTGAGTTTTATTACGCCAGTCGTCGCTGGCTTACTGTGACACCCTGGCGTTTGCCTTTTGATGATGTTCTTCATTTCTTTTTCGTGGGTATACAATAACATCATCAACCCTTATTCTATCGCTTTTCTTTGAAGGAATTTCATGGGTCCCCACTTTATGCTACTATCAACTCTTCTCCCGAGACCCGTCAACATGCTATGGCCAGTTTCCTCATTGCCCGGGAGCTTCCCTTTGGCTTGCATAACCAAGATGCTCCTTCCACTTCCAGAAGAGAAGGAGTTGAAATCTATTTCCCGCATTTCGTTAGCAGGCAGCTTGGATATGGCCAAGGTATTCCCCTTATTTGATTCTCCTCTGTCAATGGCGATTCTCTGTCGGTCCTCAATCCCCACTATTTGTCTTTAGTCACCAGTCGATTTCGTGATCTCGCCGACCATTTTCGCAATTATCCTCCTCCCCGTGAATCCTCGGCCGAGGTTCCGGCCTTGGTGGGCTCGAACTTACTCTGGCATTGTCAAGCTCGATTTTGCCTCGTATACTCAACTTTTTCGGCCAACTGATGCCGATATTGAGAGTATTGGCAAACTTCGTGAGTCTTATGAGACTCGGCTTTCAGGTAACTCTTCTTCATCACCGTTGAAGAAGTGAAGGATTAGTGAAGTATCCGGGAGCCGACCTTACGCAACTCGTTCTAGCATGAGGTTTCGGGTTCGGCATCCGAGTGAGCGTATTATTGTTACTAACGATTCTTCGAATGAGGAAGAAGATACCGACCTATCTCGCTCTCCGTATGATCCTCTGGTTGGTTCTAGAGGTAGCGGCCGATTGTCTTCCATGCCAATTCCTCCTCGCTCGTTTGACTATGTCACCCCTCCTTCACGCCTCTCAGCAGAGCCTATCACTACCTCAGCCAATCCTCCGTCTGGCTTGTTTAGGCAGGCCACTCCTATTCCTCGTCACGACTTTGATGATGCTGGTCCGTATACTCTCCCTGGCGATGTTTTATCAGATTCTTCCTCAGAAGAACTACCTTCTCCTCCACGTGATCCCCCTACCGTGGAAGATGAACTTCAAGGTCTACCTAGCAGCTGTTTCAGATTTGTTCGAGGATGGTTGAAGGCAGTAGAGCCTTATCTCCAGTCTGCTGATTTTGAAATAGAACCTCGTCCGCGATTCCTTGCTGGTTTTACTAATCGTGATCGACTTCGTGCGTTAGTCCTCCGCCATCTTGATGACTTATCTGACAATGAAGTGGAAGAATTATGATTCTTAATTTACAAAGCTATTGCAGCCAACGGAGATTCTTCAAAGTCGAGTCACCTGTTTTTTATGTTTGAATTCTATAGTGCCATCCCAAGGTTAAGGGAGGCCATTAGCTTTCTTCGTTCCATGGCGACTAGATGTTTTTAACTGGGTCAGGAGTTTAACATTGGCGTCCGTTGCTATAAACGGATCGAGAAACTGAGATACTCTCTTCGCAACCTTCCCTTCGAGCGAGCTTCAGCCTTATCCTCAGAAGCAGCATCTCGGCTAGAAGCCGAACAGGAAAAATTTTGGGCATCCATCCGGACTGAAAGAGATCTGCTTAAGATAAATTCTTCTGGATTACGGACCCGGCTGTAAGGTGAAAGAGAGCTGGAGGTGCGTCGGGCGGAAGGGCAATGTCTATGGGAGAGGGCTGAGCATGATCATACGAGGTTCAAGTCTTGGTTACAAAGGTAAGCTTTTCTGCCAGAAATGGTTCGTAACAATATACCGTGTTTCAATATTTAACTCTTGGTGGTGCCATGTGTTTGGCATATTAACTTTTTATTTCTCAGCCGTTTGGTCGGCTTTTATTTTTATTTGAACGATAATTTTTGCATGTTTTATGTGCATAACATACTCGCCGTTTTATTTATATCAACTGCTTGGTACATATTAAGACAAACTGAAACAAGAATAATCAAAATATATTTATTTCAACATTGATCTTTTATACAACCAAAGCCAAGCTCTTCTGCCTCTTTCATACAACCAAGGCCAGATAATACAGCCGAGGCTAGAAGGTCCCTCATATTTCCTCTTCTGCCAATGGCCCCTCTAATGGTGTGAGCGAGGGCCAATTTAAGCAGAGGGACTAGAGAGGGAGGAATGGCTAAAATTTGACCGGCATAAATGTCGGTCGGAGAGTAGGGCTCTCATCCCTTCCCAGAACTCGGTGGTAGAAGACCTACCGTGATGGGGTCAGCGAGAGTAGAGCAGACCTTTCCAATTCTGCCCATTCCTGCAGAGTCATCAGCTAGATCTGCTTCATCTTTTTCGATCATCTTCTCGGTCCGTGGTTGGCCTTTGGTCCTTCGCCATACTTCTTTCGTCATACTACTTACTTTTCTTCTCTTACCTATGACAAAGATGGCCAAAGCTAACCCTTGTATTTATAGAGCAAATACTCAGAGGAAGATCAATGGGATCAAGCAAATCTCGAGAAAATCTTTTGTTCAGTTTAGTCTGCACCGTATATTGACGGTACTTCAATTTGATAATGCCATGATTTGGCTTTGCATATACCGAGCAGTCAAGAATTAATTTATTCCTGGTTTTCCTCTAGTTCGTTATCATTTTCGCGGCTTTCCCATATAGTGGGATAATACCGCTTCAAAAACTGGCCATTGATAATCTTCTTTCCTAGGCCATCTAACGACTGTATATGGTATGCCCACCGGGCAATACTTTGCTGACTTGCAGTGGTCCTTCCCATGTAGGTGACCACTTCCCATATAAGGGGTCCTTTTTCCCTATTGGCAGAAGGGTTTTCCAAACTAGGTCCCCTTGGGCGAATGACTTATGTTTTATTCGGCGGTTATAAGATCTAACTATTCTTTGTTTAAGTGCCATTTGTCAATCTAGGGCTAGCCTCCTCATTTCTCCCAAGTCTTCTAGTTCAATTAACATGGCTTCCGTGTATTCCTTAGGGATAAAATTATTTTGAATAGCCACCCTTAAAGATTTGACCGTGAACTCTACTGGAATAACTGCCTCATGGCCGAAAGTTAGGGCAAAAGGGGTAGTCCCAATTGACATTTTGTAAGACGTACGATATGCCCACAAGGCTTCAGATAAAAGTTTGTGCCAACTTATTGGCTTATCTTCAATCATCTTCCTCAAAATGTTCTTCAATACCTTGTTGGTTGCTTCAGCCTGTCCATTTGCCTGTGCATAATAAGGCATCGATTGAATCATCCTTATGCCATATGTTTTGGCAAATTGAGTCACTTCCTCTCCTACGAAAATGGTACCGAAATCGGTCGTAATGGTCTCTGGGATGCCATATCTATGAATTATCTGCTCTTTGATAAACTCAATTACATCCGATTGTTCCACCTTTTTCAAAGGTTTGGCTTCTACCCATTTGGTGAAATAATCGGTAGCGACTATGATGAAATTATGTAGCCCAGATGAGGGAGGATATACCTTCCCAATTAAATCCATTGCCCATCCTCTAAAGGGCCATGGTTTAACTATTGATTGCAACTCAAACGCCGGTACCCTTTGAACGGGTCTATGTTTTTTGCACTCTTGGCACCCAGTGGCAAATGTTTGGCAATCCTTTAAGATTGAAGGCCAATAATAACCATGCCGATGTAATAACCACCGCATCTTGATTCCAGCTTGGTGTTCCTCATTCCAAATGAATTCTTCAGTATCCTTGATCTTCAGCAACAAAGATAGAACCCTAATCTTTCCAGCCAAGTTTGAAATGAATCTCCTTAAGAAGTTTACTTGGCCGAGCAATCGTTGTAGCTATTTCTTATTTACCGGTGGCTTGGCTTCTTTGACTGACTTCGCCTTATTTTTTTCAACTTCTATTCCTCTTTAGTGTACAAGAAAGCCTAGGAAATTTCCGACTGATACACCAAAAGCACATTTTAATGGGTTCATCTTTAAACTATATTTTTGAAGTCGCTCAAAAACCCGCCTCAAATGTTGCAAATGGTCCATTTCAGTCTGAGACTTTATTACCACATTGTCGATATAAACCTCAAGTATTTGACCAATCATATCGTGGAAGATAAGATTCATTGCCCTTTGATATGTTGCACCGGCATTTTTTAGCCCAAAGGGCATGACTACCCAACAATAAGTACCTAATGCTCCTGGACAATGAAATGTCGCTTTAGCTACATCATCCTTGGCAATAAAAATTTGATTATAACCGGAATGGCCATCCATAAATAATAAAAACTTATGCCGTGATGCATTATCTACTAGAAGATCAGCGATCGGCATAGGGTATTCGTCTTTAGGGGTTGTAGAATTCAGATTGCGGAAATCAATACATACCCTAATTTGACCATTCTTCTTAATTACAGGCACAATGTTTGAAAGCCAATCGGCATACCGGATCGGCCTAATGAACCCGGCTGCTAAAAGCCGTTCTATTTCTACCTTTACTTTACAGATTACATCATCACCCATCCTCTTAGAAGGCTGTCTGAATGGTCTAAATTCTGGCTTGATAGGGAGCCTGTGTTCTACCACTTTTCGATCCAACCCTGGCATCTCCTAGTAGGTCCAAGCAAAACAATCTAAGTATTCGGCTAACAACTGTTTCATTTCTTGCCTGACCGTGGGTGGCAGTAACTTGCTTATGAAAATAGGCTTCCGTTTCGCTTCCATTCCTAAGTTAATCTACTCCAAGGGATCTTGGGTATCTACCTTCAAATCTGCTAGCTTGGCTGGTGCTGCTTGTAGATCGGCGAGAGTTATCTCATCCAGACCCTGTATCCCTTCAACACTTTGCTCATTGATGAATTCGGCCAAGTTTGCCATTATCTCACCGTTTCCCAGCCACTCATGATCCTTTTGAAATTCCCTCACCTTTTCCTCCTGCATATAAGCCGTCAACTTTCTCAAGACGGCTTTTGCAACTTTTGATGGTTCAACCATCATTGGGTAATTCTTTAAGTTCAGCGACTCCGGCTGTTTGTTCCTCTATGAGCCGTTGTTGCGCCGTTTTTAGCATAGCTGAACTTGAAGCAATCGGCTGCCCGTTCTTATCATACCCGACAAATGAAATTGGTTTTACCCCTTCTTTATAAAGGGATGCGTGTGCGGCATTAGAGTCTACGGTGAAAGGCCGCTTGTCGACTTTTACCTTTTCGATTTTGCCATCTTTCCAAAAAAGCAACGATTGGTGCAAAGAAGATGGTACACATCCATTCGAATGAATCCAATCTCTTCCCAGCAATGCGTTGTATCCGGCTGATGATTCAATAATGAAGAATGTCGTGAGAGATGGCTGCGCTCCAACCATTAATTCGATTGGGAGGATTCCTCTAGTTCCTGTAACACCACCTGCAAAGTTCGTAATGGTGATCTCGAAAGGAATTAAATCCGAGTAAGACTTACCTAACTTCTTCATTGTGGAGATCGGAATGAAATTAATTGCTGCCCCATTATCAATTAAAACTCTATTCATAGGAATCCCGTTCATATAAACCTTTATAAATAAAGGTTTCAGATGTTGGGTCATGGCTAAGGATGGTTTAGCAAAACATACCTCTCCAACCAGCCCGATCTGTTCGTTATCGGTCGGTTTTTTATTTCTTTATTTTTCCTCGACATGTTCCAGATTGATTACGTACAACGCTACTAGATCCCCTTCCTCACTGATTTCCTCTACTCGTGGTAAATCAATGCTTGCCTCAAAAGTCATAGGTAGAGTGAGGACCATATGACAATCGAGTGGTATTGGGGGCATCCGGCCGAAACAAATTTCGGCTATTGACACATCAGCACTCAATGGTGGCTGACTCAGTGATTCACTAATCTCATCCTTCGAGGCTTCGAGAATTATTTCCTCGGTTACTTCTACCGTGGAGGGAGTCGACATCCTGCTATATTCAGTTAACAATTGTTCAACTAGTAACTATTCCCCTCCCCTCAGACAAAGTTATCTGTCAGATCGTCGTCAGACACCAGTCTTTCAGTTGCTGAAGTCACTGCATTGGAACTATGTTCTGGTGCAGTATCCAGAGCAGCTGATGAACTAGGTAACGGGCTCTTCTTGAGATTTTTTGGTTTTGGGATGCGTTTCTTGGCATTAAACCTAGACGACCAATATGGCTCGGAAGATTCGGTACTCTATTCCTGGTAGTGTCTCTTGGCTTGTTGTCACTGTCAGCATCGCTTTTGCGTTCTGGTCATTTCTGCGACATTTCCCTGCAAATAAAAAGGAAACTTAGGATGAGTCAATTTTTTCCAGCGACCATCTCGAATATTAGGGGGTTTTACCATCCTGGGCTTGACCCTATTTACCATCATGTATTGTTCATAAGTCATATAGCCGCTTTCCCAAGTTGAACTATATGGGGCCACCATCCTCGTCAGCGAGCGTACTTGTCTTCCAGAAGCCAAATAAAGTGGCCTCTTGCTCCCCTGAGTATGATTTGTACCTCCGTAATTTAGGGACTTCCCTTTGTTGCGCTGAGTACACTGGTATCCTGTTATCACTCTTCGTTTGCACTCATGACAAAGGTGATCCGGTGATACTTCTATTTTCACTGGGATTTTGCATAATATATCCTAATCAAAGGAAGAGTCTTCTGAGGGCCTTGCAACCGTTTTCGATTGTTTTGTGGTTGCAACTTGAGTGGCAGAGAACCCAGAGGAAACTGAAGTCAATCTCTTTTTTATCGTTTCATTAGGATCTCGCTTTCTGTTTTCTTCCATGTTGGGCTAGATTTCACCTCTCCTTTCCTGATGCCACGATCGGCCTTGTGTGGCCGGATACCTCCAATAGTTTTTTGGTCGCAAGTTCACCTGGTTCTGAACCGGTTGCGTTCTTTGTTCCAACTTTTCCGAAGAGGATCCACCCAAGTCGACTTTGATGGTCGGAGTGCGTTTCGGCAAACCAATGGTGACCATATTTGCTGATACCTCTTTAGGGAATGGTTGCATGTCCACCTGCATCTTCCTCTTGTCCGCCTCTGCAAACTTCAGGAGTCCTTTGTCAATATTTTCGTGTATCACATTACAAAGCACAGTACATTCATTAGTTTCATGAGTCTTCACTCCATGCCATTTACATGTTTTACCCTTAGCAGCTACATTGGCCGGGATAAAGGGGTGGTCTTTGGTTAGTCTGAAAAATCCCTGTTTTAGAAGATATTCAAATATTTCGGCCGTTTTATTTATGTCAAAAGAATAATTTTGGCTAAAATTATTTGTTTCTTTTGTTTCTTCTGTATCCTTGGTTTTTCGGACAGGTAATTGATTGCTTTCCCACGACTTCTACCACTCCGTACTCAAAATTCGGGTCCCTGTAATAAGACCCATAAGATGAGGCTTTCTTTTCGTTGTCTTCCTGTAAGAGCCATTCATATTTGGCAGCTCTAGTAGACAACTCGAATAAGTCTTCAAACTGTTTACCTTCGAATTTCTTTTGAAGTTCAAAGTGTAGTCCGTTTAAGGCTAGATTTGCAAATTCAAATTCTAGTAAAAGAATTCGGCATTTGTTTTTCATATATTTGAATCGAGCAATGTACTTATCGGCCGATTCCCCTAGTTGTTGTCTTAACCGAGCAAAATCAACCATGGTTACTTCAGGTTCCGTTCGATAAAATTGGGAATTGAATTTTTCTTCCATCATTGCCCAATTTGTAACGGAATTAACCGGTAATGTAATGTACCATGTAAAGGCCTGTCCGGTTAATGAATTTCCAAATAGTCTGAGTCTGAGGAAGTCATTACCGGACGCCTCTCCACATTGAACCGTAAATTGGCCAATATGTTCAATGGTAGATTGCTGGCCTTCTCCTGAGAACAAGGTGAATTTAGGAATTTTTATCCCCTAGAAAATTCAAATTGCTGGTCAATCCAGACTGGGTAAGGTTTCCGATACACTGGCCTAGTCATTCGTCAGTGATATTGATCTCCGATCATTTCTTGAATTACATTCTGGATGTAATTCCGATTCATGACCATATTTCTTACACCAATATCTTCCCTATGGTTCTCCTGTGCCTTCCTTTGCCCCCTAGGCGTGCCTCGACCGGAGGCACATTAGGAGGAACTGGGATACTAGGAGGTATTTCTCCCCTAACAGCAGCAACGTTGGCCGGTTCATTTCGGCCCTTACCGCCCAAGTTTATGGATGGTGGTTGCTCTAGGATATTCATCCTACCATGAGCATTTGAACTAACAGCCGATGTCTCGGCTCGTTCGGCCATTATGGCCGGTCTTGCCATTGTGGAGAATCCTTCCTGCAACACTGCTAGGATTTTACCATTATCAAAAGAAATTTTATTAATACCCTGACCAAATCCTACCATTTGCTGGCTAAGACCTTGTATGGCCCGGATAAGTCATTCATTAAGATCTGGCTGTGAACTTGAAGGTCCTTCTTCCGGAACTTCTGAAACATAAAAAGGGTTTACCTGAGATTCGGTAGGTTCCTCTGGCATTACGTTTTCAGCATGCCGAGTACTTCTTCTTCCCGCCATTAGTGCTCTTTCAAAGACTAGGGTTCCCACCGGTCGTGCCAAAAAAGGATGTTCCTTAGAAATTTAGCCGATGTGGACACGTGGCAATGTTGATGATGTGTTTATGCGCGGGCGTGCCAGTATCGATTTATACAAATATTTCGGGTTGGGTCCTGACCCCGGGCACCTGTTCCGAATCTAAACCGAAGTCGGTTTAGCCGTATTGCAAGTCACCTGTAATAAAATCGGTCAGGTGATAGTGTGAGACATGGGAAAAAATCAAATTCAATGACTTCCTCATCATCACACGGGTTTGAATAAAACAAAGAGTCACCACCATTCAATTTAGGTGTGAATGGACACCAAAATATCAAATAAACTCAAAAGGCAATCTTTAGGGTAAAAATAACCCTCCTAAAAAAACAACCAGACATGGGTAAGGGGATTAGGTTATGAACAGGGGAAGGTGTTAGGCACCCTTATTCATCCACACAAGGTGGTTGCCAGGTATTGTTCATGTTTTTCAAAGGAAAAAATGCTTGCTATAAAATTCATGAAAAATCACAAAAAAGACAAAATTGTATAGTTTTTTCATACGAATAGCCTGATTGATCCAGAACTTTCAAATATGATCATACCATTCCTAGGGTTTCATGATCAAAACAAAATTAAGATAAAATCAAATAAAACCAATTTAAAGTGAAAAATCCAAAAATCTGGCTTCAAGTTAAATTCTAGAAATCTAGAAAAATTTGATTTTTATAAAATATTTCAAAATTGAACTTGAATAGTCCAGGACATAGATATAGCCCAAATTTCACCTTAAATCAAGAAATCAAATTCAAAAATACCCACGTTGATGAAGAACATCAAAAGGGGAGAACTTAGACCGTAGGGTCTTCTATCAATAATGAAAAACAATTCAAAAACCACATCATGAAACCCTAGAATTTATTTTCAGGCTTCTGGATCCAGATCTACCATATTGATCATGATGGATCCAAGATCCTAGCCTAAAATCCCAAAAATCACGAAAACAGTGCTGTAGGTGCAAATATGCGAAAAATCCAAATTTTATCAAAAAGTGGGGATCTCATGCTATAAACATCATGGATTCATGTGATTCATTCAGATTCAACATAAAAACCATTAAAACATGATCAGGATATCCAAAGCAGCTATATCTCACAGATTAGAGCACATTGGGGTCTACCCTACGGATCCACCTGTTCTCTTTTCCCCTAGCTCTCTCTTCGCGTTTTACGGCTAGAGAGACTCTTGAGGTACTTGGAGATAGGTTTGGTGATACAAACACAATCAAAGGCCTTATTCTAGAAAAAAGGAGAAAAACAGATATGGGGGTTCTATTCTAGGGATCCACCTGTTCCCCTTTCCCCTAGCTCTCTCTTCACGTTTTATGGCTAGAGAGACTCTTGAGGTACTTAGAGACAAGTTTAGGAATACAAGATAAAAAAGATGGCCTTATTCTATAAAAAAGGAGAAAATCCTATTACTTCTAGAATTGAAGACAGAAAATAAAAGGGAAGAGGGACTTACCTGGATTGAGCAAGCAAGCAGCAGGGATTCCTCTCTTCTCTTGGAGCTCCTTGGACATCAAATTTTCGTGGCCTTTTGCTTGAGGAAAGGCCCTCTATTTATAGGCAAACACAGGGTATGGTTGGTCCAAGGTTTGGCAAGATAGAGTTTCAGTTTGAGTTAAACACAAGATCATGCCCATCCTTTATCCACAAAGATATTTCGCACGAATAAAATATATAATTCGCTCATTTAAAGGGATATTGGACTAAAGATAAGGCTCAAAAATCGAGAGAAGAATAAAACTCGCACGAGTCTAATGTGCCAGTAAATGATTTACGGTCCAATAGTGTCCGTATATGTATTACGGGCACTGCGTGCCTGTATATTAAATTCGGGTGCACTTAACCCGTAGATACAATACGAAAAAAGCTCAAATTATTGATTTTCATGCATTTTTGGCTTGTTTTAAATTCCAATTAATGTTTTCATTATTTTCTCATTTTGTAGTGCAATTTGGGGTGTCTACAGATAGAATGAAGACTAGGGGTTCGGTCTTCTTTTAGGTTCTTTTATGTGTTTGAAACTCAAAGCAGTTGATGGCAAGTCCCTTTATTATAAAATCGGCCGATGGCCGTAAGTTACAACAGATAATCCCCAAAAGGAAATAAAAACAAGAAGAAAACTGACAAGGCTTGCAGGACCGGCCTATCCTAATCTTATAGCCATAATCAAAGTATAAGAACAGGAGGAAGGGGGCGGCTGCAAACAAAGCCAATTCGGGGATTCACCTAGGATTGCTATTTAACCGAAAGTACGCAAGTCACCTGGTTTGATCAAAGTGAGTCTCGGGACCAGCTGCTCAAAATTCTGTAGCCGTGATCGGGGTACAGAACTGCGAGTCAGGGGTGGCCTCAACTTACTCTCCGGTGGCAAGGTTCTGGCGTCAATCGGAGTAAACAGGGGTCTAAGGTGTCATTGCGACTGAAAGCAGTGAGAGAAGTCCTAGTTTATCCCTCTGGCTACAATGTAGGAGACGGGATAAAGATCACGAGTGATTGAAATAACATTATGATAACCGGTTGCGGTTGGATGGATTGTGTCCTCGAGCTCTTCGAGTTTGTACCTTTTATAGCCAACCTTTGACGGTTGCTCAACGTCCCACTCTTGCACGATCTTCATGGAGACTAGTCATCCGCTATCTTCTATTCATGAAAGATAACCGTCCAGCCACGATCTCAAAGTAGTTGTTTATTCTCTAACGACCGGTGATATGATCCTTTGAACAACATGAAGATGGTTCATCGTATTGGCTTGCGTGGCTTTAACTGAAATCTCGGCCTATATGTATGCTGAGGTAGTCTATCCGAATAAATAAGTCCTACGTGTGCTTATGACATGGCCTTTTTGTTTGAAGTAGGCCATGTAGATACCACGTGGCCTTCTCTTATTTGTCGGTCTGTACAGGGTGTAAACACTGATATATGGTAATATTTTAGGAGTAGTTTGTCTTTTTATTTATATAAAAAAGAATCTAAGGAGAACTTAAAACTAAACTAAAAAATCCTGAGCATGGGTATAAATATTATAATAGAGGCCCAATTATGTGATTATATGTACAATTAAAAGGGATGAAATGGAAATTGCCCAAATTCTCGATTACCTTTAAAAGGACACAACTGGCTTTCAAAACACAGAATTTGTGTATTAATTTTTTTCATTTATGGTTATGAAAATAATAATAACAATAACAAAATTTTACAATTCGATAAACATTGAGATGATTCTTTTAGTTTGTTTAGTAAACAATCCGCACAATACCTTGTAGACAATAAAAAAAGATTATAATATAATTTAAAAATGAATAGAAATTTGGTTAGATGAAAAGCGATTTACAAATTTAAACTGTTACATGGATTTGGTTTTCAAGAAGGATCCCTGGGCTGGCCCCATATAAAAGACCCAAAGCTCTATATTCTTCCTAATTGATCTACTGGGCCACTACCAAAGAAAGCCAACCGGGCTATCTAAAGAGCCCAGAAACATTATATAAGCGTCACGAGCACAAGAAGAAAATGGAATCTTCCCGATTATAGGGCACAAAAGTCACTAAAGTGAATATATTTTTAGAATGATTTGGTCAAAGTAAAAGAAGAAAAGTTCACCAAGTACTTCTAATTAGCCAATAGCCACCACGCTCTTTCTGACCGTTGGGTGATTTTCTAACCTAAATTTACATAATTGCCACTCCTTTCCAAAATTTGAACAGTTAAAGCAGAAGAAGCAGGAGATTTCGGTTCAGAGTGTAAAACCGCAGAAGATTTCATTCCGTTCAGAGTATACGTTTGTGTTAGAGTAGACGTGCAGACAAAACTGTAATTAATTACTAAGCGCTTCCCTCGAATCTGTCACCCCTTCTTCTAGTTTCGATTTTCTTAATATTTCTGTTGTCATGTGTGCAGAAAATATCATAGAAAGCTTAGACTCTAACTGGTTTTTCCTCAATATCTTCTCATCACAGACTCAATCTTCCCCTTTCACAAGTGATAGGAATACCAAACAACCCCAAATCAACACTCCAAACCCAAAACTTCCATCCTTCAACACTCCCTATTTCATTCACCAGATGCCACAACTCAGGTTCAAAGCAGCTCAAAACACAGTGACTTGGTTTCAGAAGCCAAATTGCAGAGGGTGACACAAGCTAATGAAAGGGACATTCAACTTCGGGAAACTAACAACAATTTGTAGCAATGGAGACGAGAACACAAGATAGGCACAGCTAGAAGAAATAAACCCAAAAAACGAAGACAGATTAAATAGGGGGGATGATTACCTTTGGCGACGATGCAAATGGGGTTCAGTAACGAGAGCAATGGCGAGAGCGTCGAACCACGGCGTGAATAATGGGAAATGAGATGGTGACGAACCACGACGAGCGCGACGAACCACGACAAGCACGACGAGGATGACGAACCAAGGCAAGTGCGATGAACCAAACGGCGAGTGCGACGAACGACTGGAAAGTCACTACCGCCGGCGACGGCCACAGGAAATCACAGCAAGGTGAAAAAGGCTCGTAAAAACCCTCGACAGCAAACAAACAGGAGCAAACAGGAAAAGAGGGTGTTACACTACAAAATAGGACATTTTTTACCGACGGTAGGTTACCGCCGGTAAATGCCACTTAACCGTCACTAAATGAAATAGCAGCGTACCATTGACGACCAATGAAAGGGTCAACAGTGAAGGAATTACCGGCGCAAATAGCGGCGGTAAACACCTACCGCCTCTAAAGAGCAAAGAAATGATGACACGTGTAGTACTAGTGGTAATTTACCGATGCTCAGACTATTAGCGGCAGAAAGCTACCGCCGCTGATAAATTGAATGAGCAGTGGTAAATTACTGTTGGATGTTTATGAACAATTACCGGCTGTAACTTTCCGCGTTAATGAACTTAACCGGTGGCAGTTCATTACTGCCGGACATTACTTACAATTAGCGATGATAAACTACCGCTGGTAATTGTTAATAAACATTCGGCGGTAACTACCGCCCCTAAAACGCTTATTAGCGGTGGTAACCTACCACCGCTGTTGATAATTAGCGGCGGAATTAGCATTACCGCCGCTCATACTCATACCTACATAAACAAAACCAGTATTAGTTTTAATGTATTCCGAACCTGTTTAAAAAAGTACCTGTGAAAAATATTACAAAAACTGAATAATTCAAATCTAATATAAGTTTTCTACCTATTACGAGTACCATATAACAAATAATACAAAAACTAAGTAACTCATATCTAAAATAACCCTTCTACCTGTACAAGCACCATATTAACAACAAAATCAATACAAAGAAAATAATAACCAACAAATGATTGAAGCTGAAATATAAACAATTAAATCCATCTAATATCAAAATGTCTTAATGCATAGCATCCACAATGCAAGTAACTGTTTCGCCTGGTCTTCCTACATTAAAAAAAACAACTCATTAGTAGTTATAGGATATGTTGACATATATACTATATATAAAAAAGAAAAATAAGTAAAAATCTTATATAATATGATACAAACCTAAAACATTACATCTAGGCAGGACCTGAAGGACTCCCAGGCTCAGATGATTACCCAGATGATTGTCTACCCTAAGAAGCACGATGATGAGGATTGATTAATTAAATATACATATTTAAAATATAATCAATAATGTGTTCTATTATTTCAATTATTAGATGTAAAATACCTGCTGTCTTGCAACTGATAGGACTAAGCGTTGAAGCTCCGCCATCTCTCTATTATGCTGCTCATGTTGCATCTCTCGTGGGCGCCTCTCCTCCTCTAACTGTTCTTCCATTCGATTAAATTCGTTCATGTCTACAAAACAGCTGGAGGTTGAGCCCCACATTCTGCTTGGAGTCAATCCCATCCCATAGCATCTAACTCGGCCATGGGTGTCAGGTCTCATGACTTGAATGTAGACATCATCGCGCGCTGTACATCTTGCATGCCTCTGACTAAAATATTTCTCATTTGTTCCTGAAATAAAGTATTTTGGAACCATAAGAACAACATGAATTTTATGAAATTCAAAATAATGGTTAATTCTTAATTACATCCAACTTACAATCTTATCAACTGCATCGTCACTACTGGGGTGCCATCCTTTCGAATGTGTGTTTCAATAGTCTCTGCTCGGCTAGCCAATTGCTATGTAGCACATGAATTTGGAGAGAAAATGAGAAAAAAAAATAAAATCAGTAACAACCATAAAAACAAAGAAACAATATAACTTTATTTGAAAGAAAGTAATATATCCGTGAAACAGATAATAGAAAACAGAAAACAATAAAAGAATAAACACATGTGAAACTAGATAACAGAAACTATGAACTAGATAATATATCCGTGTACTAACATGAGACAAACAATTGACCTGTTTATTCAAAGGATAAAATTAGCACATAAATCTCAGATTGCATTTACGGGTGTACATAAACTTGGTTTTCGTACCCAAATTCTCCACCGATGATTTTTCCTGGATTCGGTCGATTGTGTAAGATGTATTTGGGTTATTTTGAGTTGTTGGAAGCTGTGGATTACAACTTTGATAAAATAAAAAAAAAGGTTGGATTTTGGAACGAAGGACGTGAATTTTCCCTAAACTTGGTTTTCGTACGCAAATTCTCCACCGATGGTTTTTCCTGGATTTGGTCGATTGTATAAATTGTATTTGGGTTAATTTGAGCTGCTGGAAGCGATAGATTCCAACTTTGATCAAAATGTTGGATTTTGGAACGCAGGACGTGAATTTTTCCTAAATTAACGTAAAAAAGAAGACTTTTGGTGGGAAATTCTTCAAGAAGTGGTTTTTACATGGTTTTAACCCTTGTAACACATTTATAAAGGTAAATATAGAATGTTTGAGGTAATTGAATCCTTTAATTTCAAGTAGATCAAAATTTGGGCATTTGGTTGGAAATTTAACTTTAAGGTGTCAACCAACTTAGTTTTCGTACTCAAATTCTCCACTGATGGTTTTTATTGGATTCGGTCGATTGTGTAAGTTGTATTTGGGTTAATTTGAGCTGCTGGAAGCGGTGGATTCCAACTTCAATCAAAGTTTTAAGAGTAAAAGATCAAGAAAGCCCAAAAAACTACATGAGAATAGAAAACTATTTACTTCAAACAAAGCAAGAAAAATATAGTTCCAAGATGTTCAAAAATAACCTGATTATAAATAAACACATTTAAATGGTAGTTCCTTTTCATTCTTCTAATTCCATGTTCAAACGCTAAGGTTCATGAAAAGGAAAGTAAAGGTGGATGGCAACTAAAGTAATAAGAACACTAGTGCAAAAACTAGTGTGAACCACATATAACTTCAGCCTTCGTGTGTGATGGGGGAGGTAAACATCAGAGAGGAGCAGATAGTCTTCTTGTAGTGTTGGATTCTGCATCCAGGTCCTGGAACTTCACCAAAATATTTATAGAGGTCCCATCTGATATATGACTCATTAAGGGATCTGATTGCCCATCGGCCAATTTTGGCTAGTTGTACGTAAGTTCTGAATCTTTTTTTGTTTTTGGTTTTGCTTCTATCCTTTTTAGGTTGCCGATATGAAGCAGCCTGAGTGTTGTATCAATCCCCATCTTTTTTAGTGTATAATAATTCCTTAGTAAAAGTAAATAAGTGTTAATAATTCCTTATTAAATGGCCATGGAACATGAGAATAGAGTGAGCTTGAGACAACCGTAGAATATAATAAAGAAATAGAGGTCAGAGTTATAGGATAGCTTGTCCCAAATTTCCATTGAGTCAAATTGATAAATGAAGGTTTAAGAAAATGGGGATTTCCCGCAGATTCAAGTGGAAATAAAGATGGAGATTCATAACCATGTGGGTCCTGGTGACAAGAATTTGATTAAAAAAAGAGAGAATATATTGTCGATTATAAGGAAAATAAACAAACAGATATAAAACAAAAAAAGAAAGAAAGAAAGTTTATTAAAAGGAATTATTTCAAAGTTTCACACCTTCTCATGTCTCACTCTAGCAAAGCTCTTCGCGCTAGTCGTGTGTATGAGCGTCTGGTGGGCACGATTTTGTTTATTCCATGTACACAGTTGCTACATCATACCAAATACATACAAAAATGTTAAAAGCCATTTCAGATATAGTAAACAAATAGCATATGTAAAAGCAAATTGAACATCTTTTTACCTGTGTTACTTCATCATTCTAGTAATATACAAGTGGCTCCCATTGCTCTGGAAACACCCTAGGAGGACAATTACAAAATCTGTCCTCATTCGTCGTGTAGGGGTTATAATATTTTACCTTTAAGTCTGATTTGTAGTCTTTCCATTTCTTATTCAGCGACTGCAACACAAACTCTTTCAGCCGCTCGTCTAAGTCAAACTTTTCCTACATTGCACACCAAATCAATTTCCCAAGTTACAACCAATAAGCGCTGCTATGAAAAAACATTAAAGAGATATCTAATTGAAATGACTATCTACAATCTACCTGAACGCATTGCCACACTTGGTCCTTTGAGTCTAGTGTAACCTTTTTCCAGGAGAAGCAGTCAACGGATATAACATGGCCATCTCGAGCCAATGTCTCGCAAAAATTTGCTAATTTAGAGACATTGGGCCCGATGGGCAGCCTGTGCTCATCAATATCTATGTGAATCTTTTCTCCAGACCTTGTTTACTTATGGAGTGACAGGCATCGAGTAGGGCCCCATACCTTCCTTGCAGAAGAAGAGCCCTCGCCACCAACTGCGCCTGGTTGGCTTTCTGCCATATCTTCACACATTTCGATGTTCAAGGTAAATTCAAAGGAAAGTGACACAAATTAGAAATATAAGTGTATGAAAAAACAGAATACTAAGAACAATAAATACAGAATAGTATTTGATCACAACTAAGAACATTAAATACATTAAATAAAGAACATTAAGAACTTTAAATACAACTTGTTTTGGGTACCCAAACAAGTTTTAAGAATCTTTGAGGTGCCTGGAGATTTTTTAACAGCTGTACAGAATTTTTTAGTATACTGTTCTAAAATAGTTTCAGCCGTCTATTTGTAGTTCAAGGTAACGAAAGCTTAGTTTGGGGTTGAACCTTTGATTCTAATGAAGTTTGTTCTACTATTGAATAATTTTTTTGCTATTACTAAATGTGTTATTCGCTTCTGCTAGATATTGCTTGATCAGTTATACCGCTTTTACTTAGATTGTTAGAAATGTTTTAAAAAGACCATGAGGTTTATGCCTTAGGTTCAACTTGAGTTGAGTTCAAGGAAAATGATTACAGGCTCAAATCCCATGAGCTTAGTTTGCTACCAATGTTACAGAAGCCTTTCTGTGGCATATGCCTTGTGTCTTGCTTTAAAGCCGGGCTTAAGGAAAACAACCCGCATCCTCTCCACCGAATGGTCATTCGAATGGTCATTCGAACGACCCAAGCGCGACATACGTCCCCCTCTTCCTCTCTCCTCAGCGAACGGCAACGTTAGTTTTCGACCCGTTAGTTTTCGGCCGTCTCAACCGAATGGTTAGTAAGAACCATGCGACCGTGGTTCGCCCGGTCACATTTCCCCTTCCTGTTGCGCCTGCGAAACGCAAAACGATTGAAATATTCAAAACTCCCTCCTTCGTCATTTCCCCTTCCTGTTGCGCCCACGAAACGACTGAAATTTGTTGATTTCCCCTGACGTTCGTTGGAGAAGAGAATAGTTGATTTGTCCCACCGATTGCGTTCAGGTGATTAATTGTACGAGACTGTAGATTCAGGTGCTTCTTCTTCCCATCTGGTTTCCATCGACCTCGCAATGCATCTAAATTTAATTGTGTAACACTGTACATTGCGTTTAGGTTGATTAAATTTTGTGAGGGAGTTGGTACTTGACCTCTTGAGGAACTGCCAGAATTTCGAGAGCTAACGACTTGAAGGAGTTGCTTCGGAATCGAGTTATGCGAACGGTGAAGGTCTAAATATTTTTGAAAATGCATGGAATGAGTTATTTGCTTTTTCACTATTAAATAATCTTCAAGTGACATTGTGTTTCTTCGTTTTTTTGTTAGTAAGAAAATGAGAATATTATTTAATTGAAACAACTTGGTCAAAAGATCTCCCACGCACATCATCAAAAAGAGATTGCTCAAAATCAACGCATCTGGCATTTGATTTCCTCCTTCGTAGATGTGTAAGAACTTCACAGTCATGAAAAAAGAACACAAGTTCTTAATTTCCAGCGCAATATCTCTAATACTCCATGGAATCAGCATAGTCTGATTGTTAAGGATTGTAATAAAACAAGAAGACATTGTGTTTGTAGTTAGTTGCAAACAGTTGGGTGGGGCAACGTAATGGCATAAAGTTATTAAGTTTGAAGCAATTCTGATTATGAATTGGTTTGAAGAAAGATTTCTAGTTGTCTTAATTTTTAATTTTTATCATACTTGTGCAATCTCCATACCCATCTAGAACAGATTTTTTGTTCGATGAAACCAGATAATTACTCTTAGAATCCCTATCCCTAAAAAAAGGTAAAGAATAAAAAGAAGAAGAAGAGGAAAAGAAGAAAAAGAATGGGTAAAGTGGTCTCCTTGGATTATTTAAGGGATTGGTGTTGGTCAATTGCATTTCAACATTTGAGTTCCCAAGGAAAGGAAAACAAAAAAGAACTATTTCGGAGTCATGTAACATACATGAATCATGCTTTGTGGATTGTTTGTAGTCCCATATTGGTGGTTTTACACCCTCTTTGGGTCTACATGTTTAAATTGGAAGTGGTTTCAAGTTTAACCTCATTGGTGTTGACTTTTGACTGAGATTGCAAAGTATGCTTCATTTTAGAAATTTCAATTAAATATTCAAAGTGCTTAGAATTGTCCCATATAGGAACCCTACTTAGGTGGCATTTGGTGGGCATTGTAGAATTTGGATTCTGATTATAAACCTAGATTCTATATTCCAGATTATATTTCCAGGATTTTAGAATCTAAAAATCCTATTTGGATAAGCAAGATTATGAACTCAGATTTTTAAACTAGAATCTAAAATCATGTTTGGTTGACATTGATTATTGAGATTAAATTTGAAGTTTTTGTATTAAAAATTGCATAAAAAATATAATATATATAGAAAAATAAATTTCTTATTTAAAATCATATATATTATTATATAATATGTATATTTTTACATAATATATAAATTTATATATAATAATATTATATATAATATAATATAATAATGTTATATTATGTGCATTATAATAATATTATTGTAACATTATATAATACTATTATAATATTATATAGTATACATAACAATTATAATAATATTATACTCTATAATATTATATTATACTATAATATAAATCATATTATAATAATATAATTTATTTTTATTATAACATAAATTTATGTTTATTATATTATTATAATAAATTTATTACAATATGAAATTTTAAAATATTATATATATTATAATATTATATTAATATAAATATAATATTATTAATAATATATTATATTATAATATTATTATATTAATGTCAATAAATCAATATAATATGAATTATTAATATTACGATATTACATAGGATATATTAATATATTATTATTTTTAATATATTAATATTATATTAATATATTAAATATTATCATATATTATAATAATTATATTATAATAATATATTAAATTTATTATAATATTATGATTATAAAATATGTTTATTATATATTATTATGTTAATATAATATGAAATATTAATATTATGATATTAAATATAATATACTAATATATTATTATATTTTAATATATTAAATTTATTATAATATTATAATATATTACATTATAATACTTTTAACGTTCTTATTTATTATACTATGTTTTATATAATCTGTTATACATAATCTCTAGAATCACAGATTTTGAAAATTTAAGCACCAATGTCCATAATCCCTATAATCACCAAAACAGTAAATACTGATTATGGGCTTGATTATACAATCGGATAGTAGAATCCTATCTTAAAATCCCAACCAAACACGGCTTTTAGATTATGAAATCAGATTCAAGTATAATCCAAATTCTATAATGCCCACCAAACACCCCCTTAGGCTTATATATTTAGTGAATTTAGTTTCTCATTTTTATTAATTGTCCATTTGTTATTATTATTCTTTACAAGTGGCTTGATCATGTGCTTGTGTCTGAGTAATGCTTATTTTCTTCTCCATTTAAATAAACCTTTATTTTATTTAATTGTTTTTTTTGGTTCAATTTGAATAAACCTTTATCGTGAATGTTGTTTATCCATTGTATTTGTTGGTTTTAAGAAGGATGTAACAAACCTGGCCTCTTATAATCTTTCATTTTAAGTTTAGTTATTTGCTAATACAATAATGAGGGTTTTATATGTAAACAGAAAAAACAACGGAAACGGATAGTGGGGAGGACATGTCATCTAGATCAATTGATGGTATTGAAGACACCATCAATGAGGATGTTGATGGTTTGCAAGAATCAATACAGACAGCATATTTACCAAAGATTGGGATGGTGTTTGATTTAGAAGACGACACACATCAATTTTATAATGAGTATGCAAGACGAACCGATTTTGGAACGAGAAAAGACTTATAGCATAAGCATCAACGTACAGGCATCGTTCTAGATAGGGTTTTTTGTTGCTCAAAGGAAGGTTATCGTCGGACAGATAAAAGGGATATGACGGTTGTAAAACATCGTGCAGATACAAGGACTAGGTGTAAGGTAAGAATAAAATTTGTATTGGAAGCAAGTGGAAAATATATAATTACACAGTTCGAGGAGAGGCATAATCATGAGTTGCTTTTGCCAAGCATGGTCCATATGTTACGATCGCATCGGAAAGTAACAAAGGCCCAGGCAATTGAAATTGATCTTGCAGATTAGACAAGGATAAAACCCAAGAGAACTGTCGAAATGATGAGAAGGGAAGTAGGTGGCGTTGAATGCCTAGGATTCATGTGGGTAGACTGTCAGAATTATTTGCGGTCTAAACGTAGGGTGGCCATGCAACAAAGAGATGCAGGAGCCTTATTGGAATACTTTCAAAGAAAACAATCGGAAGATGCATCCTTTTTCTATGCCATTCAGTTAGATTAAGATGATCTTATTAGTAACATATTTTGGGCTGATTCTGGGATGATGGTAGATTATACTTACTTTGGTGACGTGGTTTGTTTTGACACCACATATAGAACAAACAAGTATGGTAGACCATTCGGGTTATTTGTTAGTGTTAATCAGCACAAACAAACCAAAATCTTTGGTGCTGCCTATTATATGATGAAAGCGTTCAGACATTCAGTTGGTTATTTGAAAGCTTTGTAAGAGCTATGTCTGTTAAGAGACCGAAGACAATTCTCACAAATCATGACCAAGCTGTGACGAGTGCAATAGCTTCGGTGCTTCCAGATACATTCCATCGCTCTGTGTTTGGCACATGTTCCATAACGCTGCAAAGTATCTTAGCGATGTGTTTAACAGTGAGAGATCATTCGCAAAAGATTTTAGTAGATGTGTTTACGAGTATGAAGACGAGGAGGAATTCATAGAAGCATGGAACACAATGATTAACAAAGATTTATCCTCGAATAGATGGTTGAAAGCAAAGTTTGAGGAAAAGGAGAAATGGTCTCTAGCATATGGAAGGAACACGTTCTGTGCAAACATGAGTACGACACAAAGGTCCGAGAGCATGAATGCTTCACTGAAAACTCATCTACAGAGGCAAAAGGATTTATTGCAATTCTTGGGGCGCTTCGATGAATTATTGGATGATAGGCGGTATGAGGAACTGAGGGCTGATTGTAAGATGATAAATAGTACTCCTGCGTTGCCGATAGAGGGAAATCAAATGTTGGAATGTGCACGAAACATCTACACAGAAGAAATCCTTGAATTAGTTCGCAAAGAAGTACTTGATGGTGTCCTTAATTGTGAGATATATGTTTGTGGGGAATTTGGCGGAGTGGTTGAGTATAAAGTCACTAATGATGCCGCACGAAGAGTTCACCAACATACTGTTACATTCGATTGCAAAACTACTTCAATTAATTGTAGCTGTAAGAAATTTGAATTCAGTGGCATATTGTGCAATCATGCATTTTATATTCTTCGTGCTAATAGGATAAAGAAGATACCTAATCAATATATCTTGAAAAGATGAACTAAAGATGCAAAGAGTGGTTTGGTTGCATATGAATAAGGGACTGTTGCTGAGGAGGACTCCAAAGCGGCAATTGGGAGGAGGTTTAGGGAATTGTGTCACATGTTTGTCCAAGCTGCAAGAAAGGCTGCACTGCATGAAGAGTCCTCTGCTTTTGCAAGTGATCTGGTTAAACAAATTGAATGTGGGGTGAATAGAATAGTAAAAGAAAAAAACAAAGCTAGCGATATGGATGATGCATCACGAAAAGAGGGAAGTCAAAGTGAAGTTCGAAGGGTGAATTTTTCACAAGCAAATTCTCAGCTAGAGTGCACACTTCTAGATAATGTTGGGGACAATAGTGTTAGGGACAATGATTCTCCAACTACCGGTGTTGATGATACGGAGATCCTTTCAAGGGCAAAAGGTATTAAAAAGAAACTAAGGGATGATCGGGTTGGCTCAAGTGTTCGTAGGCGAAAAGGTGCATTGGAATAATCTATCAAGCGTACATGGAAGAAAGCAAAACAAGCGGTCAATGAGTCAGGAGAGGAAACCATGAACCAAACAGAGGTTGCAGCAAATTTTGGGGCGTTTACCTCTAATGGCCAATCTACTCAGAGTTCTTGCACTCCATTAACACCTTATATAAGGGATGCATTTATGATTCCTATTACGCCGTTGACTCCACATACTCCAGCAGTGTAGGTATACTTTACTCCATTATTTTGGTTTTGCACACAACCCCAATCTTGGTGTTTCTTATAAGGCAACTGACAAAATATGCAGGCATATTTTGCTTTCAACCAAATGTCACGAGGTGCTGTTGTTGATCATAGGATTTTGGCCCAGCGTCTTCAAGGGAATTATGGCTTCACTCCGATGCTGCAAGTAATAGTTCAAATTTCTTGACTCACAATCAATAATTTACAAAGTTTTAATAATAAAATTATCGTTTTTGCAGCCATTTGTGTTGCACCATGGCAATCCACCGAATGCAAGCACACAGAAGGACAACCTATGGTATTAGTTGAATACTTCCAGTTGTGAATACTCTAACTTGCTCTTGCCGTTTCATTTTATTAAGTCACTTGTTTGCTTTTCAGGTAGCGGATTCCTTCAATTTGCCCTGACTCAGATGCAATTGTTCTTGCACCATAGTTTTGCATCTTGGATTTGTTTGAACCTGTTCCTATTGTTTTCTTTTGTCCTCCTCCTCGGTCCTAATTGTTAGCCCCATATGAGTTCATTATTGAACTTGAGTTAAGAAGTAAGCCCAATAAGTAGTTAGTTTGCTTGAAATTAGAGAATGAGAACAAAAAACAAATTACAATATCAAACTCCAGTGGAGCTGGAGGAGCACTTGCATGTGATGGTGGGCCTTCTAATGTTGCAGCTCCTCCGGGTGCTACTGCTCCATGTGGTGATGATCCAGCTACCAGTGGAGGTGGAGGACTACCATGTGATGGTGGGCCTTCTAGTCTTGCAGCTGCTCCTAGTGGTACTGCTCCATCTGCTGATGACTTGGGTACCAATGGAGGAGGACAAGCAAGTGAGGCTGGGACTTCTACATCCTGATTTGATTGCCATGGTTGGCATGGGGTTGGCATGGGTATATGTGTTTTATTTTATCATGGATTTTGATGACTTTGTTTCATTTTATGGTATAGGAGTTGTGTTTTGAATGAGTTTGTGGATGATAATGAACATCCTTCTAGGGATGCTGTTATAGGAAAAAAAATTTAGCAATTAAAGGAGCATAGACGTGTGAGTTTGTGTGATACTTTGAGTTTCATCTTGTATAGATATTCATCTTATTGGCTTGCATCAATATATTCTTAATCAGTTAGACAACTGATAATTACAGGTTATTTGAGTTTGTGTGATACTTTGCATGTGTCTGATGCTTTGTTTTATGCACTCATCCTCTATTTGTGGAATTTTCCAACTCAGAATCAAGACATTTCTCATATTTTAGCATGTTGTTCAATTTTAGTTGTAAATTCTCGAAATTAATTTATTGCAAGCAATTAATTTGTTTGTAGATGAATTATTCAGCATAAGTTAATTTGTCTGTTTGATTGTAAGCATCATTTCTAACTTTATGATGTTCCAAATTAGATAACACACTGAAAGTATTGTTGGTCCGCATTTGTGGCACTCTTGACTACATTCACATGTATCTATCCAACCGATTTCCTCTACGGCGACCCTCTCTACAGCATTTTTACGGCCTCAATCACAAAACGCCACGTGGATAAGAAGGTCTCATGCATCTCACAAGACCTTCATTCGTTTTTACGCTGGTCAACCAAGACGAACCATAAACCAATCGACCCAAGACCAATCGACCATCCGGTTGGTCTCAAATGAAAATCATGAGAGAACGAACGGCTCGACTGAGAGCTTCGTCTCAACATTGAAGCGCCAAGTTTTCCAAAAATATTTCCTGCCAGCCATTTCATTAGCACTTTTTCTTGGAGGAACGAAACAGTGGAACAACCCATTTCCTCTACTCTTTCGTTGGATATCCTAATTTCCCTAAGTCAACGTAAGTTAACTGAAACACCATATGCATTTCCAAGAAAGTAAGCAAAATATTGCATGGTGAGAACAAAATAATTTTTTTAAGAAGCACGCTTAGTGTGCTAAATTTGCAAGATTGCAAGCCACTAATGGAGTACAAACTTAAATACAAATAAAAAAACCTAGCGTTTGGCCACAAAATACAGCAAATCAAGGCCACAACAAAAAAGTAAAATTTCTGCTCCCCTCCCTACTTCAGTCTGCCTCACTTTCTTCATCGTCATCATCCTCGTCTTCATCCCCGTCTTCGTCCTCTTGATCCTGGTTAAGGTGCAGTTGAAGTTGCGATACTACTCCCTGTACCTCTGCAAGCTGCCGGCTTTGTGTCTCTTGGGTAGACCGGATCAGCACCAGTTCTGCGCGCGATTGTTGCTGGACTTCATAAATCCTTGACAAATAATCCATAACAACAGGTGGATCAAATGAACGATCAGCCGAAGATGAACCAGAATGGGAGGTTCCAGCCCGGGAAGATGATTCACGAGGTTGACGAGGAGTACCACCTCGAGTAGCAGCAGTAATATGCGCAACACTCTGTGCTACGGTGGTAGGCCTAATAGGTGGTGGAAGCACTAGATGTGGCTCAATATCTGGGATTACTACGCCAAGTCCTTGCATGAGTCGAGTAATGAGGCAAGGAAATATAAGTTTTTGCTTCCGTTTGATGTTCAGTACAATGTGTAGCATGGAACGAATCACTTATGAAGGGAGGTCTATTGAATGACCTTGGAGTAATGCATAAAAGAAGTGAAGTCTCCCGAGTAGGATGGTATGTAAATGACCCAATGGGGATATGTTGGTGCTCATAATCCGAAGAAAAACCGACTGAGGAGTTGGAATATTATCAACCATTAGATGTGTTCCACCGAAAGGGGTAGTGTTGTTGCACACAAAAGATGTCATATGATCAGGTGAAGGGGTGTCGGCTTCATGATAAGGATATCGAGGCTCAAGCACTATGGGTATCCCTAATATCTGGGAGATGACATCAGGGGTGATCGAAATTGTTTGATCACAAAATACACTTTGAATTCCGAAGGGGTAAGGGACCAACCATACATGTTTGCATAGAACTCCCCAACAATGATGGGTTGGGGAACAGGAAGATCTTTGAGCAAATGTTGCCAACCCCTAGAAGTAAAAACCGAAGTAATATTGGGATCAAGCTCATTGATTATTACCTCCCGCTCTAAAAGAAGAGTCCGGTTGTGAAGATGTTGACGAAACCTCAACTGCGCATGGCGGTCAAAAAATATTTCTTCATCTACCTCAGTAGGTTGTGTGTTAGACGTAGACCCTTTGGTGGTTTTGTGTATTTTAGGCATCTGTAAAAAAAAAGTATAGAACAAGATGCTGTTGATAATCAAATGACAGTAATAGATTTGAGGAATTTCTTCGAATCATTCTTCATTAACAGTATAGTATTAGATCTCAATGAAAAGAAATGTTAAGAAGCACATAATCAATCAATGGAAGAAGGAGAAAGGAAATATAACAAAAATAAAATAAATAAGATGAAATCAGTTAAAATATATATATAAATATTTTTTTCTTTCTTATTCCTTTGATTACAATCATTATTTTTTCCCGTCATCCAAAGTTACATTGTTCAGTACTGTGATTTGGTCTTTCCATTAGTCTCCTCCTCATTTGTGTTTGCTGCCTTAGATAGAACGATGTCCCACACTTAGTTTGAAGGGTGTTTAATCAAGTCAACAAGGAACTTATCCCTAAAGTGTGCGATATTACTCTGAATTCATAGACGCCGTACTTCTGTGTTACTAGCGACGTACTTGCTAACTATAATTATAAAAAAAAACATTTAAGTAATATACGCATCTAATCAAATGCTGGAGACAAAGTGTTGCCATCCCACACCTCCATGAATTTCATCATGAAGACATCACAATCATACCTAACGGTATATAATCACATCACTTGTAAGAAACTAACATAGGTATGAAGCAAAACAAACCTAGGTATGAAGCAAAACAAACCTAATGGCTTACCCGTTGCTTTGGTGTGGGACGTTAACATGCCACAACTCCCATAGTAAAAGTGGAAATTCATCACCACCTCTGAAGGAACGTAAGATATTATTCAACATCTTGATCTACAAGAGACGAAGCGAGTGTCAATATGATAAGTATTGTAAATGGTATGAGAAAATTTCATTAATACAAAAATTACCTGTATTTCAATTATAGATTGATGTCCCGCACGACGCTCCCCATTGTTTGAGTCAAGCACCTCCACTCTCCGCTCTTTTAGGTTTACAACTAAAAGAAACCAATAATTGCGGAGATACATGGGAACAAAAATCTACATACAAATAAGACAACCTTATAAGTAAAAATCGATTACAGACTACTAAGTACAAATAAAAGCATAAAAAATCTAAAACAAATCACTTGTGAAGGTGGCACATTGCATCCCAAGAAACTTACAAGATTGCATGCAACCACTGAATACCCTAGTCGATGCGGATCGAAGTAAGGACGCAAGACTTCAGTGAAACCAAGATCAATATTCATTATCCAATCCTGCATAATATATGGAAGGAAATTTTATTCATTAGTCTGGCCTTGAACAACAACATTTGGAAATATGATAATGACTACTAGTGCTATCACAAAAAGTCCTTACACAAACATATGTGGGGCAATAATGCCAGCTGACTTTGCGGCTAATCGACAATTGTTGGTGCTTCATAAGATATGCTTCGAAAGCATTGATAGCCTATAAAAAAATTACCATGAGCGATGACATGTAAAATTGAACAACCAATATATTATTCACAAAATAAGCTTTGCATACCACACTATTAAAATGTTTGTTGTCTAACAAACATGCCAATTCAGATGCCGACGCATGGATGGAATCAAATTTGAATATAATTTCTCTGAAAAAAAAACGATGAGGAATTATTCATTACGAATTATAATACATAAATAACATTTACAAGTTAGTTTAGAAATATTATCTTACTCAGAATGTTTGTTTTGGCGAACGTATTGTAGGGCTAAGCTTCCTTCTAGACCCAATCGAGGACGAAAGCAATGGACAACATATGGAGTGCGACAATGTCTCGCACGTGACTTTTTACGTGACCCTCTTCGAGGTTTGGTTACCTCAGTCCTGGTGCCGCTTCAAGTCGGAACTGTCGCCATCTCATCCACTTGCATTTGATCTTTCTGTACCTTCGCAAACACCGCCGTATCGAGAGCATCGATATGATCACCGCTCTCGTGGGTGCTATGATGGGAAGGTGCCATCCTTGCTTCATCAGGAACATCAGGCATGGAAAAGTCGGGAGCATCCATATGATCAAGGCTCCACATGGCACGTGGATATTGGAGGGGTCGACGGTTTCCCTTGACTTCACGTGATTTAGCATCTCGCTATACATGCCCAATATTTTCGTGAGATGACCTTGAATAAGCTGGAATACACAACACGCAATCATAAAACATGCGGAGATGTTCTTAATAAGAAAACTTGAGGTATAATAACAAAACAAAAAAAAAACCAATCTTACAGGATCTGGATCTCCATGAAATTGCAGAAGATCAATGAAATTTAGTTCATGTGCTTCGCCTGATGCCTCATCTTCCACACGGTTCTCGGCACAGTGCTCAACCACCTACAATATTTAACGTGTATATTAGTGAGTACATAGAAATGTTGCGTGCATTGAAAAATTGACAACAAAAACTACAATAATCAGTTCAACTCAAATATATATGTGTATACCTTCCTGTTTCCATAACCACCGAGCGCGATTTCATCCTTCTCCCTTTGGTTAATCAATGCATCCGTTCACGCTGCCATATGTGGAGTAGTGGGAGGTGTTGCTTGACCAACAATCATCCGATCGTAATACAAAAACTAAGCAAACGAAAATTATCATTAGACACATTATCATTATCATAAGCTAGAGTAAACAAAATAATTTTTTGGTAAACAAAATAATTTTTCGTCACTTCAAAATTTGTATAAATAATTAGGAATTAATCCAAATGTATTTTTATGTTTATAAAATATGAATTTTAAGATATTAAAACATAAACATTTTCATAAAGACATGAAATATTTCATACAAAAATTATAATATGTAACTGAAAAACAACAGAGCATCGATGATTGATGTCTTCTACCATTAAAGCAATAAAAGTTTGTCAATAGTTCTTAAACAATGTTTATCATTGAAAAATATTAATAAATTATAGAATTTTTAAAATTCTCGAAATTATAGAATTTTTAAACAATGTTTATCATTGAAACATATTAAGCAATAAGAGTTTGTCAATAGTTACTTCTGGAATATTGGGTTACAGATTATATCGATAAATCAATTTCATATTTTCACTTATGAAATATTGGGGTACAGAAAAATTTTGTTCTACAATCTACCCTTGCAAACTCCCCCAAACAAAATGGAGCTAAAACCAACGTTTATCACCCATGTTCTTTACTCAAAGCAATCAACAGCAAAAAAACGATTTGAAAATAAAAAATCGGTTGCAAACATACCAGTTAAGTCGTATTTCTCCGAAAACCTCTCACTTTCGTGCCCTTCGTTTGTTGGAGAGGAAAGAGGTAAACATTGAAGGTTGCAAACGTTGTTTCGTGTCCTTCGTTCGTTGGAGACGAAGGATGTAAACTTTGGAGGTTGCAAACGTTGAAGGTTTTTTGGAAAATCCTCAGGCTCTCGCGCTCGTTGGAACAGAAGCTTTGGGATTGGTCGAGTTCGGATGAATAGGAAGGGGAAATGCGACCGGGCGAACCACAGTTGCATGGTTCTTACTAACCATTCGGTTGAGACGGCCGAAAACTAACGAGCTGAAAATTAACATTGCCGTTCGCTGAGGAGAGAGGAAGAGGGGGTACGCGTGTCGCGCTTGGGTCGTTCGAATGACAATTCGAACGACCATTCGGTGGAAAGGATGCGGGTTGTAAGGAAAACACCTCCAGGGTCAAATTCCATGATGCTTATATGACTATCACTTAGGTGATGAGGTATTTTATTTTGTGTTTTTTGAGAAATCACCTTGTATGGAATAAACACTGTCACAAAACTTAAATGAGATCTAGGTGATACTCTATAGGATCTCATGAGCATGCTGTGTATGATAAACCCAAGAATTAAAGATTCATGGACATGTCACAAATTTAAGTGATAGTATCAAATATCACACCATATGATATGTTGGACTAAATAGCATTTTAAGTAACATAGTATCAAACCCGCAATCTTCCTCCATTAAGTGTTGATTTTTGATGTAAAAGTGATGGAATGGATTGGGTTTGAAAGTTACAGGTTATGGGCAGCTAAGTGTCCATGATACGTGACTAGTATAATTTTTCTCCTAATGTGTAAAATTTTCAATTCCTAGTGCTAATGTGTACTATAATACTCATCTGCTCTCAATATGGATTTCTATTAGCAGGGCTTGGACCCTAGTCTCAGAAATATCAGAAAATCAGCAGCAAGGGGACTCACTCAATTGCAAGAGAAGCTTGATTTTCTAGCCAACCAGAAGTCTGAGGAAGTTGCCAAGGATGTGCTTCCAGTTAAACCAATCGAAGATCAGTGTGAGGTTACCAAAGACGGGGGGATGTTGCATGCTGTCAGATCCAAGTGTGGAGCAAAAAGAAGCAGACGATGGCAAGAAATCTGATGCTGTGGTAAGGGAACCAAAAGTTACAGAATTTGAAGAACCATTAATCAAACCTGATGCGATAGATCTGACTGTCACTTAGGTGATGAGGTGTTGCCCAGGAAACATGTTTTATTTTGTGTTTTTTTAATGTTTTAAATTTTCTGTATTGTCGCTCGTCAATGAATCTAAAAAGGTCTGGGAAAGACTGGCAGAGAAGAGAAGAAACTTGATAGAGAGTGGTTAATGTAAAAGTGAAATAAATAAATTTTACGATATGGATTATTATCAGCTTGTCATGGGGATTGAGTCAAAGCTTGATGTTAAATACATTGGGGGGAATAAAAGGGAGTGGATGGATTCACTACAAAGCCACATATTGAATAACTAAAATAGAGATTATTGATGCAAGTGTGGTCATTTAGGTCGTTTAACTGTAAATATAGACATTCGACTTGGGTTTTTTGGTGGATAAAGGGGTGACTAACAGAGATGTATTGTTATTAAGCATCAGTACTTTGGAGGATGAAACCAAACTTCATGTGCACCTCATGCTGTTGGATAAATGAACTAACACCTGACTCTGCCTTTGCTATTCATCACCATTAGCTTACATAGTTTAGAAGGAACGGCAACCATTAACTAGAGAGGAACGGCAAGGCAAAGAAATGAAAACAGAAAAATGAAAAAAAAAAAAACAAAAACCATTAACTAGAGAGGAACGGCAACCATCATTGCAACCATCAGGAGATATCAGTGAGGAATGGCAAGAAGAACAATACTAGAAAAAATGAAGAAGAAGAAGATATGCGAAATATCAGTGAAGAAGAAGAATGCAGCAGCGAACAGCGGCAATGGCGACGGCCGACGGTGGCGACAGAGGCAAGGGCAACGACCCAAGGTGGTGACGGTGGCAAGGGTGACAACTGAAGGCGGCGACGGCGCCAATGTCAACGTCGAGGGGCACAACAGACACCGACGGCGAATACTGGAGGGAAACGGCAGCAAATCACAAAGAAGAAAGGAAAATAGCGCGAATGAGGATTGCGATTTGGGGATTTATACCCCTTTAGCGGCAATAACTTATTACCACCGCTAAAACCCGACTTCTCCAGTAGAACCTACCGCCCCAAATACATATGTTAATGGCAATCAAAATACTGCCGTTAACATGCCCTTTTTTACCGGCGGCTACTACCGCCGCAAGATAATACAAGTTATTATTGGCAGTAGTACCGCTGGTAAAAGAACGCGCGAATCACTCCCACCAAAAGATAGAGTGACTCGCGCTTTATTTTAATAGCGGTAGGCCTTTACCACCGCTAAAGGAGCCTTTAAGCAGCGGAAATTTGTCTATCACCGTTCATGTGTACGAAATGTCTTATTAGCAGCGGAAAAGTTGTACCGCCACTAAGAGCCCGACGCTAATTCCCCCCGTTTTTGTAGTGTTACTGTGGGATAAGTGTAAAAAACTTTTAGCGGCGGTAACTGTTACCACCGCTAATTACCTTTAGGGACCGCCGCTAATTACCTTTAGGGGCAGAAAGACATACTCGACACTAAATATCATAACCGGCGGTAGGCAACCACCCGTGAAGACTCTATAATCGGTGGTAGAAGTGATACCGCCAATGAAAATCAATATCGGTGGTAAATTACTGCCAGTATATATGTATTCGCGCCACGCCTTCTTCTCCCATGAAATTTCCTTTTTATTTTATCTTTTAGAGGCGGTAATTTGTTTTGTCGCCGCTATTGCTTGTTTTAGAGGTGGTATTTGTCTACTGCCGATAAAAGCCCGTCGTATAATCCCTCATATTTTGTAGTGTAAGTATAAATAGAAGTTATTTTGAGCATACCAAAGGATAAGCAGCCTCAAAATATAATAAATAAATTTAAGTTCAAACATTCTGTCCAAATGAACTTGAAGTAAAAAGTACATATTAGTTTAAAGGAAGCAATATATAAGTCGCCCCAAGATAACTCATGGTGCCTTTTAGGAGGAAAATTTCTGAATATCTTCAAGTAACGTAGGGGTACCCTATGATACCCCTATAAGACCTCCAAATTAACTCATGGGTACCCTTTGGTACCTTAGGATACCTTTAAAATTATTCATTGATACACTATAAATATATAGAGGGTACAATGTGGTACACTTAAACTATCTCTTAGGTATCCCATTAATATCTTGTGATACCTCCAAAATTATTCACGGATACCTTGTTATTGGCTAACTTCTTAATACCTTATGAATATGTGAGGATAAGATGTAGTACCCTCAAAATAACTTTTAGGTGCCCTGTATATTTTAGGGTTACCTTGTGAAACATTAAAACTAAATTTCTATGTCTTATTTGAGTGTTATTTTATTTTTTTTAAGCAACAAAAAATTTAAGTACGAGGAATAAGTTGTACTTTTTTTTTTGGGAAAATTTCAAGTACGCCCGTCTTTTGAAAAGTAAATACAAAAACAACAGTTGAAAAGTCTTTCCTACCAAATCATGCAACTTTTCAAAACTATTTACCAAGTGGTCCAAAAACACTGTAGCAGATTTCGCATACCCCATTTTGCCCTTCCCTCTTCGTTCGAAAAAAGCCTGTCGTTCTCAAAGAACGATTAAGCGCGAAACCCTTTGGAACTTTGAAGGCTTCCCTGAGCGACGGCGACCCATCATCCCGGCGTGAGTATCGGCCATTGGCGCTTGCGATTGAGAAGGTTTGAAAGGCATTGTAACCCCTCTCATCTCTACCATCTCACGGATTCTCAATCGATCGTTTGGGGCTTGCTTCTGTCGAGCGAAGAAGAAAACGGCCGTGGAGGGTTTTAATCTGGAAGTTAGTCGCAGCACATTTATTCCGTCGAGGTTTTGGACGAATCTCCTCAAGGTATGAACCTATTGTGGCTAATCGTTTTTGGGTATGGTTATCAACGATTTTCCCTAATCGGTTTTCCTCAAAACCATTCATTGGAATCGCCTGAAGCTCATCGCTTTATTGATCGATGTGTTTGACTAGAAGGCGATCAATCGAACAATGAACACATTGTTCATCCAATAAATCGAGTACAAGTCGATTAATCGATTAATGAACTTATTGTTCAATGTTATTTGGTGTGTTTTTTGTAATGCTGTGTTTAGTATAAAGATGTTTGTGGGTAGTATTTGGATTACATTCGTTTTAGTCTCTGAATCGATGCCTTCGAAATGGGGGTTGCTCAATAGTTCAATTAATCGAAATATGAGCAATCATCTCAATTTTCAATATGCTGTTTGTATTGCTCTTGAAATTTCAAAAATTTGAGTCCCTTGAATGGTTGAGTCAACACGCCTATTTTATCTGTATTGTTATATGACAGGTGTTTTATTTTGCTGCATTTGCCATTATATTTAATACTCTGGAAATAACATTTCTTTAAAAAAGAGAAAGACCCAAGGAAATTATGTCGTAGCATAAGAATTTGAACGCAATTTGATCAAATGGAAAATATCTCTAGGTGTAAAATTCCAATGCAAGTTATGCATTAAGAATTAAAAAAATGCAGGAAAACAATTGTAGAGCTTAGAGTTTGACGACATTTCCAAAGATCTTGGGCATAGGGAAGATCATGAAATTGTGGTGAAATTTCCTAAATTCATGGAAGCTACTACCTATGTGTTGATGAATTTTTGAGAATGTTCTGTGTTTTGGCAATATACATCATTGTCAAATATGAAGGACTAGAGTTCTTCTTGAATCATTGCTTAGAAAAAAAATTAGAAAAATCATTGTTTCTTCTCATTTTGTCAAACTTTTGCATTCCTCTGTTTCCTCATTGTCACCCTAGCAAAATAAGGTGTTTTATTTTGTTGCATTTGCCATTATATTTATTACTCTGGAAATAACACATTTCCAGAGCTTCATGAAATTGGGTTTACATGTTCACCGCCTTATCGAAGTTGATTAAGGTGCGCATGATATAGGTTTATATGGGTAGATAATTGATAGCCTAAGTTGTTATTTTGAGTAGTTTATATTAATCATGCATTCGTTCACCTTGTTAACATGTTGTCTGGAGTGCAATATGGCTCAACCACCACCGGAGAAGTCGTTGTTTTGTTACTTGCATGTAGGTGGAGAGATAGTTATAGAGCAAGATAAGTCTGTATCATATCAGGGGGGTCGTTTAGATGGTTTGAATATAAGTGGTAATACACAGTACGATGAATTTGTAAGTGATGTCTGTAGTAAATTTGGGATATCTTTAGTGGGTTTGTCTATGAAGTACTCTCTTACGTACGATAAGAGTGCTTTACTTCCACTTACTAATCAAACGGGGTTACTTAACATTATAACCCACAACGAACGTTCTGCGAATGTGTACTTATTTAACGGTGAAGGGCAATTGCAAAGCGTTCAGTCTTCCAGAAGGTGATTATCACATATATGACTTACAAAGTCGTAGTGTTTGTTATCATACTAGTGTTTTAATACTTAAACTATTTTATTTTCTAGGACGATTAATTTAAGAAGTTGTGAACCGTTGGTTGAACCAATTGTGATCACATTTGTTGATCGGGGGAGTACAGTTGTTGGGAGTTGTATTGAACACAATAGGGCACCACTTGTGTCTAGCATGTGGCAATCAGAAATTATTGGTGATGGTCAGGTTTTTAGGAGTGGTGATGAATTCAGGCAAGCTGTCTACAAGCATGCCATTAGCAATAGATTCCGTTATGTGTTCAAGAAAAATAGTCGAGAATATATCTCTATCAGATGTTCTGTCGAAGATTGTCCTTGGAAAGTTAACGTAGGTCGTGTGAAACATACGGAGTGCATGATGGTGCACAAGTTTGTGAATACACACAAACACTCGGCACAAGATGAAGTCTCAGTAAAGCCGATTGTGCGATCGAAGTGGATAGCTGGTGTTATTGAGAAAACAGTAAGAGAGACACCGAATTACTTGCCACCACAAATTTCCAAGGACTTTCATAATGATCATGCGATGAATTTAACATACCAGCAATGTTGGAGGAGCAAGGAGAAAGTGAAGAGGAAGATGGATGGAAATGTGGAGGACTCGTACAAACTTATTCCATGGATGTGTAAACGCTTGATGGAGTCCAATCCAGGGACGGTGGCTTGGTGTACATCGAGTGATGAGGGGAAGTTTAAGCAGTTGTTCATTGCATACTCTTGTTCGTTGAGAGGGTTTGCAGTTGGATGTAGACCTTTACTTTTCATTGACGGGACCCACCTTAGCAGACCATATCAAGGAACGTTATTGTCTGCTACAGCTCTCGATGCTGATGATGGTATGTACCCGATAGCTTATGCAATTGTGACTGCTGAGAATAACGAGGATTGGCTATGGTTCCTCGAACGGGTCAAGTATGCAATTGGAGGTCGAGCCAATGTTGTGATTGTGAGTGATAGGCATCAGAGTATTATCAATGTTGTGGGTAGCACATTTGGGTTTCAAAATCATGCTCATTGCTATCGGCATGTGAAAGAAAATTTCAGCAAATTCATTAATCAATTTCATCTAGGCAGAGCGAAGAAGGTGGCTTTGGGATTATTGGATGATACAGCTTATGCTCGGCTTCCAGAGGATTTTGATATGGCGATGGATGTATTGAAATCATATCCACCTGAAATGTTGGGTTGGGTGGAGCAAAATGGTCCTCAACATTGGGCAAATTCCCTGTTTCCTAAGAAGCGTTAGGATAAGCTATATTCAAATGTAGCCGAGTCTTTTAATGCTTGGATGTTGGAGGAGAAGAAATATCATATCTTAAGATTCATTGATGCACATAGGGTTAAGTTAACTAAGATGTTGGTAAGGAAGAAGAACAAGATCAGCACATGGGAGACACCTATCTGTGGTCGCATTGCGAAGAAAATTGAAAAGAATATAGCACGAGGAGTGGGGTTGTCTGTAATGCAATGTGGTGAACATGAATATGAAGTCAGGCCATGTGATAAAAACATTGCTGTGGATATCTTGAGATGGGAGTGTACATGCAAGTGATGGCAAATGTCCGGCATACCTTGTGAACATGCATGTGCTGTTTTGTAGAAGAAATCACTAAATTTATATGAGTATGTGGAGCAATGTTATCACAAGTGTACTCAAGAGCTGATATATGCAGAGTTGATGCATAGTGTACCAACACATGACATACCTAATGTTGTGGATATTGATGCGATATCTCTTGCTGACTCATTTGAAACACCAACAAGCATGCTGCCCCCTAAAACAAAGCGACGACCTGGGCGTCCTCGGCAGAAGCGCATAGAGTCTCAATTCCAAAACAAGCGGCCGGTCCACTGTTCCCGTTGCAATGAGGCAGGGCACAACCGAGCTACATGCAGGGCCTCAATCTAGAGGTTGGTCTTGGATGTAGTTATCATAGAGGTAGCCACTGTTATTTTGTATGATGTGAACCTAATTCCGTCTAGCCAAGTTACTTATGGTAAGTAAGCTTTGTTATTAATAACAATTCTTGTAGGTTCAAGCTGTGTGTGGATGCGTTCCAACCCTTTAAAGTAAGCAAAGCGGAAGGAAAACAAATGTTGTATCGTTGAAAACTGCGGATCAATGAATGTTGGTTTGGAGACAGCAGGGAGGATTTGTTGTAGTTAATTGATATTTGGTTGGAGGACAATGTTAATTTTTATTTATTATTACTTCCTTATCATTGTTTTATTTGACGATGTGTTGTTGTAATATTAGAACCTTCCTGTGAAATGCGGTTAATTGATTACTATGTGTGTCCTTGCACATGCTTTAGCATACAGTTGTTGTATCTTTGTTAGTCATGGAAGAAAATGCACCTACTCATCATGTTGGAGAAGCTTCTACCTCGGTAGCGAAGGCAAAAAGACCTCCAAATCCTTGGGTTCTATTCAAGTAAGGAAACGTGATATTTGTTGCATGTGTTTGATAGACTTATCATAAACAGTTAGTGTACTAATGATTGTATTTGATGGATTTATTTTCTTGTATCCCATGTAGGTCCGAGTACATTAAAGATTGCGCAAGGGGTGGAGAACAGATAATGTTAAAGAAGTTATTTTTCCCGATTAGTTGCAAACAGATTTGACACGCGGTTCATGCCATTGTATAATTTCTTTGTAGGCTAATGACGGTGCCGCAGCAGTGTGGCAGGATATGGATGCAAAAGCGAGGCGGCCATATCATGAGCGAGCTGCCCAATGCGCAGCTGAATGGAAAACATCTCGGTCTGAAGCACCGAAAAAGAAAGCTAATCAGGTATGTTGTACCACTTTACCATGCTTCCAATTTACGATTGATCATACAACGAAGCATATATAGTTTATTGTTTTTTTTTTTTGGTACGTCATTAGTACACGTGATATTGCAGACATGTATGTTCACTCGATGCTCTCCACTGCGATTCGTGGAGTGTTGCAACCGGTTTATGCCAGAACAGCATTCAGTGGTAGAAGCCATTGGTTTTGGGTCCCTCCTCCATCTTCACAGCAGGTCCCTTAAGAGAGATTTATGTATTTGGCTTGTTAATCAAGTCGATGTACACAATTGTTGCCTAAAAATCAGAGAGTACTCCATTCCTATTTCTAGTTTAGATGTCAGTGCCATATTGGGGATTAGTCATGTAGGAGAGCCAGTCAGCACTTCTGGACCAGATGATAGAGTGGAGGAGGTCCGTAGTATGTTTAAGATTGAGAAGCATGGTATTCCCCTTACAGAGTTGCAGTCTAGGTTAGCTACCCCTGAGTGTGGCCCTGATTTTATAAGAGCGTTTGTTTTATTCGCACTGGGTTGTCTTTTGTGCCCAAATGCGAACCTTTATGCTAGTAGGAGTTTCTTACACACGGTGGTAGATGTACATAGCTTGCCTTCCCTAAATTGGGCAGAGTTTGTTCTTCACCGCCTTATCGAAGAAATCAAAGTAGTTCAGTTGAAGAAGAAGCAATGCATAGGTGGTTGCATTTTGTTCTTGCAGGTGAGAACTGTTAATTCGAAGTATTCACATTACTTTTGCATTTTGTATATTTTCTGAATATACAAACACATATCCATGACGATGGTTCCATTGCTTGGCTTCATCTTTTCCAGTTGTTCTATTATGAGCGTGGTCTTCATGGCCCGCCGAACCCCGATAGACGATTGCCATGTTTGTTGGTTTGGACAAAAGAGCGTTTGAAGGCACGGGAAACCTCAGAGAGGAAAGCCGGTGGATTCGGCCTCGAACGAGTTTACTTTACTTTACATTGTATATGCTGGCTTAGGTTGATGCATTATACAATAAGGTGAATTAATTGTGAGCATGTGTTTTGCAGGTCAATTTGGAGGCATTGATGTCTGACACCGGTTTTGGAAGTTCCGCATGCAGAAGCGAATTTCCATCAAAAGTGCAAGTATGGATCCGCTCCCCCCTTCATAATTTTTGACTTATAACGACATTGGAATGTTGTGTTTACTTATTTTCTATTGTGTAGTCCACACCGGAACGGTTAAAAGAGGATATTCCAATTACCCCTGAAGATCTGAACTCTGAATTTCCTATTATTGACCCTGTAAGATATAGTTCATACCTCGTCTAACCGTTAATCGGCAATTTCCATTCATTAAAGTCCTATTATTGACCCTCTAATGTAACCAACTCTATCATTCTCCTATTTCCAGGATGTGGCTAGTCGGCTGATGCACATGCGGAAAGAGTTACAGATAATGAATGATGCATATCGGACAGCCATCACTGCTGTACGAGATGCATATGGAAGCCGCAATAGTATAGCTGATAAAGATATAGGTGACTGAAATGTTATTACATTGGTGAGAGTCTGTAATTGATAAAAGGAGAGGCTAACATGCAAAAGTAAGAGATGTATGCATGGTTAACAATGTTTTTTCCCAGGTTGTACATTCAAAACAATTAAGCAATTGATATTATTTTTTCTCATTCTAACACTCAAATACCTGAATCAATCCGACAATGAACTCAAAATTCATAGACAACTCAAAATTCATAGACCTCTAACAAAGGGACTAAACATTTGCAATAGTTAATTACTAAATTGCTCATCAAAATACTGGTTACTCTAACATTTTGTTATGATTAACCCAAAGTCATCTTATGCAATGCATGATGTGGTGCACCACAGCAAAAAAACCAACCGTCGATCTCATCGATAAAATCTAGATGCATCGTAAAATCAATGATTAATCGTTAGTAATAACGATTAATCGGTTACCATCGGTCGCTATGAGCCCAGTTGTGCATCGACAATTATCGATTAATCGGGTGTTCATCCTGAAATTAGTCTAAGGAAAACGACACGCTGGAATTTGCATCGGAACGTGTGCGATTAATCAAAAATTCATGATTAGTCGTTCATTCGTTACGATTAATCGGTTACCATCGGTTGCTATGCGCCTAGTTGTGCATCAGCAATTCTCGATGTATCGGGCCTTAGTCCTGAAATTTGTCTTACAAAAACGACACTCTGTAATTTGAATCGGCTCTTCATCGATTAATCAAGAATTCTTGGTTAGTCGGTGATTCGTTACGATTAATCACTTATCATCTGTTGCTATTCGCCCTGTCCTGCGTCGGCAGTAATTGATTTATCGATCCTTAATCCTGCAAATTATCTTAGAAAATAGACACTCTGTACCTTGAGTTGGTACGTCGCCGATGCATCAAACATTAATGGTTAGTCGGGCATCCGTTACGATTAATCGGTTAGCATGGATAGCTAATAGCCCAGTTTTTCATCGGCAAGTTTCGATTAATCGAATATTAATCCCGCAATTTTGCCTCAGAAAACGACAGTCTATAATTTGAATCGCCAATTATCGATGAATCTATATATAATGGTTAGTCGGATATGACTTACGATTAGTCGGTAATCATCGATTGGTACCCAGCATTGGCGTTTGTTGTGGACACTTCCGATTAATCGACGAATTTTATTCGTATCGAATTCTTCATCGAAGATTTAAAAAGCGATTAACCGTTCGTGGGATACAATTTTAGAAATCAAAGGATACGTTTTATATTCGTGGGATACAATTTCATTATTCGGTGGATACATTTTCTATTCGTGAGATATAATTACATACTTCAGGGGATACTTATTTTTTATCGCTGCCAATTCGCGAAGTTCAGATAATATCCCACGATTACTACACTTACATCCGACGCGTACTTGGGTAGAAACTTTCGATTAATCGAGAGAATAAATTTCGATTAATGCCCTTCTGGGATACAATTTCATTATTCGGTGGATACATTTTCTATTCGTGGGATACAATTACATACTTCAGGGGATACTTATTTTTTATCGTTGCCAATTCACGAAGTTCAGATGGTATCCCACGATTACTACACTTATATCCGACGCGTACTTCGGGAGAAACTTTCGATTAATCGAGAGAATAAATTTCGATTAATGCCCTTCTGGGATACAATTTCATTATTTGGTGGATACATTTTCTATTCATGGGATACAATTACATATTTCAGGGGATACTCAATTTTTATCGTTGCCAATTCACGAAGTTCAGATGGTATCCCACGATTACAACACTTATATCCGGGCCGTAATTGGGGGATATCTTATTAGCATTGAGGATACAAATATTTCTTCGTAGGACACTTTTTAAGCAATCGAAGGATACTTATAGAGGTTCGTGAGAACAACCTGAAGAAAGGGATGGTATCCTACGATTAATCAAGAAGGATATAATTACATCATCGTGGGATACATTTCCGATACGATTGATCGCAAAATTTTTGATAAATCGGAGAAAAGAGAATGACCCATGAACGTGATCGATCCTATATTGATTAATCGTAACGATGACGATTAACTACGTGGGGCAGTTTGAAATTCAATGATCAGCAACTTATCGACTAATCGTTTATTTCGGGGTTGATCATAAGATAGTCGATTACCCGTACAATTATCGTTTTGTCACTTAAACAACCGATGAATCATGGGATTTTGTCGATTAATCAAAAGTGGCGAAACGAAGCAACGCTTCGTTTCCCGCGCAAATCTTCCAGGGGATCCCATCTTCCAACTGACGTGACCCTTGCGATTAACTCTCTTAAATATTTTCGATGCGCGTACCAGTCTCACCATCTTCTCATTTGTCATTCCCCATTTCTCTTCCTCTCCACCGTCCCTAGGGTTTTGTGCGTCGACTTCTTCTTGGGAGATAACGTCAATCGTGGAAGTTCTTCTGGTAAGTGATGCTAAGATTTTACAGCTTCTTTGCTCCATTCCATTTCCAATGAACTGACGATTTGTGTACATTGTTTGTTTTTTGTTTCGTTTGTTTTTTGGGGTTTTGATCTTCTTTCGTGCGCCTCTCTCATTTGTGTGCGCGTACTTGAATGCTTGAATGACTTTGTCTGTAATGGCCTTGTGTTTTCCATTGTTGTTCTCGTCTGTGCCTTGACGTCTTTGCTTTAAAGGCATCATGCCCAAATGAAAAACCTTAGGTCGTAAGGCTAAGAAGGCAAGGACCCCTACCCCATCTCCTCCCCCTCATGATCTCCCTCCGTCCGGGTCAGACTATGACCCAGACGATACTGAGCAGCCTGTAACCGGGGCTACGAGTTCGCCTTCGTTGTCTCCAGAACACGCACCATCCACTGCCCTTGGGGGGCATGGGGTACGCGTCCAAAGGTCATTGGTCGTTGAGAAAGCCGTGCTCAAAGACCAAATTTCGAAATATGGTTTGGAACCACTTCTTAAGAAAATAGGATGGGAGGGTATTTTGGACTGGGGTGGTGATGCAAACAGGTCGGTCGTGTGTCGTCTCTATGAGAATGCACGAGTTACAACTCTTCCCTGTGAACCAGATCCTGCATTTGCAGTTGATATAAATGGCAAAACTGTCCTTGTCACCCCTGACCGCATCAGTGAATTGATGCACATCCCGCATAATGAAGTGCGCACATTTGATCCCCCCCTCCAGTCGGACCTTGAGGAGGCAACGCGTTCCCTCTGTGGGAAGGACGCCGAGTGGCACAGAGTCGCCCTTACTGCTGGTAGTATGATGCCAAAGTATAGGATTCTCCACCACATCTTCACATTTAATGTGTACCCGAGGCATGGTAATAAGTATGACATGACTCCTGCCATGGTGATGCTCGTGTATTGGGTTGTTCAGGGCATTCGAATGTGTCTGCCAACGTTGATTTGCAAGCACATTTGCCAGTTTATCCTCTCTGCCACTAGAAGTAAAGCAACATCCAATCCTAGAGCTCTTCCTTTCGCTTATCTGATGACCCAACTTGCCAAAAAACATGGTCTCCAAGGTCCGGTTGACTCTACTGTCCGTTTAATCCCTCTCTCTAGGACCAACATCCAACTCGTGTATTTAGATCCGTTGCCTCATCAGCATACGAACACCGGGATATCATCAAATTCTCAGCAGGAGCATGAGTCAGGTGCAGCACCAGAGGGGCCCCAGCTACCATCAACATCATCAATGCCTTCTACATCAACTATACCAGATCCGCAACATGCACACCGCGGCAGGCGTCGAGGCCCTGGTCATCTGCATGGAGAAGCGTCGAGGCCCTGGTCATCTGCATGGAGAAGCGTCGACTTCACAACCACAAGCTAACGAATTTGCAGTTTTCAAGGAGGAGGTCAGACATGAGCTTGGAGGGTTGAAGCGACTAGTGAAGCGGGTGTTGCGGGTAGTGAGCCACATTTATACCTGCCAAAGTCAACAGGAGCCATCTCTACCACCTTTGCCAGAGTCCGATGTAGATGATGATGCAGGTGCAGGTGCAGCAACAGAGGAGGCTGTGTAGTTCATGTCAGTGAAGATGTGGGAGATGTTTTTTTGGTTATCTTGACTTGTTTAATTCATAACTTGACTTTTTTAACTTTATGAACTTGACTTTTTTAACTTTGATAACTTTATGACTTTTTTTATGTTCCCCCGCACGTAAGCAATATAATGTGGTATGTTTAAATGGGAATATTTGTGCGCTATCAAATGGATCTTTTGTTTATGTTGGTGTCTTTAATTTTAGTTGGACATTTGTCCATTTGAAATGTTTAAGATTAAGACATCGATGGATCGGAATATACATCGATTTATCGGAACATGAATCGGAATTTGCATGATTAAGGATCGCGACTCAAAAAGTACAAATTCGATTCATCGGAAACTAATCTCGATTGATCATTGAAATATCGATCAATCGGTAAATTATCGATTTAAGAAACAGAGCGCGTCCTTCAGTCTCTTCACCATGTAGGATTAACCCTCGACTAATCAATTAACGACGATTATCCAATTTGGCCACTGCATGTACGTATTTACGATTAATCGAAAAAATTAACGATTAATCAAAGTCAATCAGATGAATCGCGAAATTGCCGATACGAAATACAGAGTGACCTTTTTCCAGGGGTTTATGCAGGATTAACTACCGATTAATCGATTTAATTACGTTTGATCGTAATATTATTCGATTAATCGGAACATTAATTACGATTGAGCGCAATTACGATTAATCGAAATAATTAACGATTAATCAAAGTCAATCAGATGAATAGCGAAATTGCCGATACGAAATACAGAGTGACCTTTTTCCAGGGGTTTATGCAAGATTAACTACCGATTAATCGATTTAATTACGATTGATCGTAATATTATTAGATTAATCGGAACTTTGTGATACCCGCTAATGGTCATCTGGAGCATTTCGATCGATGAACCTACGGTTAATCGAACTTGTTATCGATTGATCAATATTTGTCATGCGCTTAATTAAAATAATAACAAGTTAATCGTTTTTTCAGCGATTAATACAATGCCTTCATTACTTGCTACAGCATGCTTTGAACTGTAAATGCACGTTGAATAAGACATATATAAACACCAAAACTTTCTAAGTACATGAAGTTCACATCACTCCCAAAAATGAAAAAAACCAAAACATAAAAAAGAATTTGATATTGCTATGAATAAAAAAAACTATACAACCTCAAACATCGCATCACTCCAAAAGAAGATAACACCAAAACATTGTAAAGTACTTTATGTTCCTATGAATACAAAACACTATACAACCCCAAACATGGAAGTGTCTTCTCCAAGCATCACCCAATCTGACAATGCAACACCTTATCCTTTAACCTGTTAATTGGATCCAACACCAAATCCGCCATCACCTTCTTCCTAAAGTACGGGATATTATCCTGCTTCATAACAAGTAATGATATTAACTTAGCATCAAACAATCATCTATAGGATAATAAATGCATATGATGTAATTAAGTTCTGGAAAAAGAAAGCATGTCTGTCCAAATTGAGGGTTTAGCACATGCCCATCCCAAAACTCCATAAACTTCAACACAAAAACACCACAATCAAACCTACATCACAAGTTCGGGGTAAACAAAACATAAACGTATTAGAACAGTGTAAAACACCAATCATCCACAAAGACATTATCTTACCCGTTCTTTTGATGAGACACTGATGCATACTCCCTATCCCATGATGGAATCCCAAGCGGTCTTCCGTGGACAAATGTCTCAAATAAGTCCTCAAAAAATTTTGCCTACCAAATTAAAATATCTTGCACTATAATCTAAGTCAAACACTTCCACGACAACATAGAAGGATGCTTAGCAAATTTAAATTACAAATTAACAATGGAAACGCAAACCTACAAGTTTATTGACCGCCTCCCCTTGCAAACCTTGTCTAGAACTACTATCCGAGTCCAACAATTCAAATCTTTTTCCTTTCACATTCAATACTACAAGGAACCAATGGTTCCTTTAGCATACTGGTAGAAAAATCTACATAAAACACTAACTATTAATTAGGAGGAGAAGCCCAATATAAACATGTGATTGGAAGAACATTATAAGACAACATGTTTTTTATTTCTATAAAAAAACATACTTAATTTACCATTTCACATTCACGGAGGAGAAACCCAATTGTTTTCAGAGAGAAGTACTTCTTATATATCGTATCAATCTCCTCTTTGCCATTTATTATTATATCCTATGATTTACAATAGAATTAGAAACGCATATGCATACCTTATTACACAAATTTAATGCAAGCTAGAATAGTCAAATATGCTTACAGTGACAACGGGAGAACAATAATGCTTTCTGACTCCTAATGAATATAAACCTTGTCGGTTGATAAGGCAAATAGCATATGCTGCTATTACCTATATTACATAATAGATAATAGATATAACCGTTAATATGATTGTGGAATTAACTAGCTATACAACGAGATAAAAATAACATACCATGCTGCGGACCAACATCCATCTGCCAAGCAATGCATCTCTTCCACTGTAACATGCGTTCCAATATAATCCACAACAACCAAGCTACACAATAATAAGAAATTCATATCACAATTGAAACACTACATCGAGGGAAAACTAATTGTGTTTTCCGTCGATCTGGCACACAAATATAAGCATCTCCACACATTAACTTCATGTTCTCTCAGAAACAATATATATAAAGAATTACTTACTTTGTTGGACGCAATTCATTTACATATTTGACAACTCGCTTTTCATCAGGCTTCAACGGAGGGAATTTGTGTTGGACAACGAACGGAGAACACAAATTTTTGGGTTTCTTAATCATTCGCTTGAATTTACTTGAAGAAACAACTTTCGGTTTTGGTGATGTGATCTCATCAGCAGCTTGCACTGGTGACCCTTGCTCATCAGCAACGGCTTCTACCGGTGATGGTGATCGTCTCAACTCATGGGATGAACACCAATCATGGGCTGAATCCGGCTGTTCACCATGGGTTGGTGTGTCTCTGCGTCTCTGGAGGTACAACTTCAATTCCGTGCAATGACGCTGCATCTCCTGAGCTGCAGCTGCCATCTGGTCCATTTGTTCCTGTAATATCTGTATCAATAATCAAGTGTTAAAATTAGATTCAAGTGTGAATTGTAAAACCCCGAATTTTACTTAAATAATAAATTAAATTAGTAAATAATATTACTGAGGGTTATGATTGATGGGAATATTTTATTCTTGTAGGGGGTGATCAGTTTAGTGAAGATCCAGAATTAGACGCAGATCTGACCGTCCGATCTTGAGATATCGAGGTACGTATTTCAATTGGGCGAGGTGTATGGGAGAGTTTGCATGGGAGATGCATGGAATCAGGGAGTATATATATGTATTAAAATAACCTAATCGTATTCTCGCTCGTATTATTCAGCCGCAATCGACGAGAGTTGAAACGACCGAGAAGAGAAGGAAGAGAAGGAAGGGGGAAGACCAAGGGAACTTGCTCAGAGCCTTGCCTTGCAACTGAGGAGAGGTTTGTGGGGTTTGCTGTTCCGAAGAGAAGAGGAGAATCGCGTATACGAGGTAGGTGACACCGTTTTGGTTTTGAAATTGGATTTTTCCTTGGTTAATCGCAAATGCATGTTTCTATGATATGTAATGTTGTATATAGTTAGCTAAGCATGTTAGAAATACACTAGAATGAGTTTAGACGAGAAAAATCGTGATTTAGAACTATTTCGGCTCGATTTCGCACGACCGCCGACCTCGACTGTGCTCGGCGCTCGTCGGCGATCCTCGGCGCTGGTTGAATAAAATTAGGGCGCCGTAGACCGCGAGAAGACGGACCGCGGGCGCTCGAAAATACACGACCGCTGACCTGGGACCGCCAGGGCGATCCTGAGCGATCCTAGGCGCTCTCAACAGAATTTCCAATTTTTCATAATTTCGAACCTAATTCAATTCTAAACTATTTTTAGACAATTTTAATGATTAATTAAGGTGCTTTAAGACCAAAATAAACTACCTAAACCCCTGTTTTACAGAAAAACAAATTAGGGAGATATTTAGGACAATAGTTGCCAAGCTTTGAAGGTAAATGAGAAACGTGATTTTGGAAAAGCCTAACTACCATTTGACTATCTAAATACCTCTAAATGACATTATAAATCAGAATACTTTCTAAAGAGAATACTGAATTCAGATGAACAAATATTGAAGTAAATGTACAGATATAACCATTATATGCCGCTAGGCACCAACCCTTATAGAATATGACACTTTTGGGAAGTTTTGGAGTCTAGTGGGCATAGCTGGTTGTGGATCCATAGTCGTAGCTAGATAGCTGAGGGATATGTCATTTGGGTTGAGTTACTCCTATATGCGACGCGCTTCCTTTGCAAGTTAGTTTGTCTGGGAAGGTCCTATGTCTGGAGGGACACCCCGGTGAGCCGCTGGTGATTCCCTGTACATGTGGATAAGCAACCACCTCCATGTATTGATTCTGGTGCTGCATGCTGGTGGTACATGCCAACTTTGATGGGTACGTGTGCAATAAGTCGGTGACTACGGCTCTTGTCTAAGCTGCGCTGCATAGGGCTTGAGTATCATTAGTAGCATCGCTCCTAAGTCGCACGGTGGTATAGCAATTGGTTGAGAATCATCTCAAAAGGTTTATCTAACTTTGTGAGTCCTACAATGACCCTGAAATCATAAAACTTGTTATTATTGTGGTACATGCGGGAGGCATGTTTGGGATATTGGTTGGATGTGACTGTTTAGTACATCCTGGCAATGTATGAATTATGTTACTGATTTGACTATGGTATTTTCATATTATACTTGCTGGAATTCATCTCTAGAACTGTTTAATACATTGTTTTGTATTTACGAATGATACGAATGATTATACGAGCCTGATTAATCGATGTGACTTATTCGTGCATGAACTGCTACTTTCCATATATTAACTGTTTAATCATGCATGTGTTACCTACTGGGATATTCGTATCTCACCCTACTGTTATTCCATTTTTTCAGCTGATACGCGAGAGGGGGATCTCTTAGACTTCCAGGGAGAGATAGCTGAGTATTCTCCAGAGGATTACTATTATCCCGATCTTATCTGAGGTGGATTGATGTTATAGACTTAGCATTTTTAATTGGTTTATTATCATTAATTGGATTTGATGTATGAGAGAGACAAGAGAGAGTTAGTAACCAGTTCATTCTACCAGACTTTGATACTATTGATTGATGGTCAAGCTTCATGCTTGTTTGATGATTTTAATCTATACTTCCGCACATACTTGTTTCCGCAACTCTGATGGATTAATATATGGATTGGATTTACTTTCTTTGGTCTGGTATGTTATTGATGTTGTGATTGATATGGGCCAGTAACACCTCGGATTTGGTTGTTGAACTAAATTCGGGTTGTTACAGTAGCGAACCGGGTTCGGGTCAGGTGCCGGTTTGGACTGACCCGGGTTCGGGGCGTTACAGAGAGGGCGTATCAGAGATGGTATCAGAGCAATGGTCCTAACCTTAGAATTAGCCAAACTTTAGGGGAATGGGATTGTGAGTACGCTAGATAGAACCCCTAGAATTATTGGATTCTAACAAGTGGAATTGAATTTTGCAGATGGCTGGCAGGGGACGACGTGCTAGAGTTGATCCTATTGAGGAGGAGCCGCAGGATGTTCCATTACCTCCACCACCTCCAGGGGGTGATATATGGACTGTTGTTAGCAGCCTGGCAGAGCTTCTTGCCAAGGAGAGAGAGGAGAGGCTGAGCCAGCAGGGAAATGGCGGAAATTGTGGCAATGGTCATGGAGAGGAGCCTGTACACGAGAGGGCCATACATACGGCCAAGGATCTCGAGCAGTTCAGGAAGTTGGATCCACCTATCTTTAGTGGACGACCAGATCCTATGGAGGCTGAGAGATGGCTGATGCGAGTCGAGTGGATTTTTGAGGCCATGGGATGCCCGATGGACAGGAGAGTGCGATTGGCAGCATTCTTGTTTGAGGGAGAGGCAGTGCATTGGTGGACAGCCAGGAAGAGGCAGGATCCACAGGCTACGTACATGACTTGGGACAGATTCCGAGAGGTCTTCTTTGACCAGTATTTTTCTGAGGAAGTCCGGCTCAAGAAGGAGCGGGAATTTATGGAGATTACTCAGGGAGGCCAGACAGTGGCTCAGTACGAGGCTAGATTTGCAGCCTTGTCTCGATTTGCACCCCATATGACACAGGATGAGAGGAGGCTGACTTCACATTTTGAGCGGGGTCTGAAGCCTGAGATCAGGAGCATGCTGACAATACTCTTGTGCACCGAACTGAAGGACGTGATACGTAGAGCCACTAGAGCTGAGAGTGACTTGGAGGCTAGAGCGAGCCAGAGCAGAGCTAGGCCGTCTATGAGGCCGGCAGATCAGAGAGGTTTCCTTAGTGGGAACAAGAGATCCAGAGATTGGACTAGGGCAGAGCCTGCAGGAGGACAGTATAGAGCAGCTCCGAGGGCATGTGGCAGTTGTGGCAGATACCATGTACCTGGACCGTGTGTTGCAGCGCCAGGCACCTGCTACCGATGCGGTAGGCCGGGTCACAAGATCACGGATTGTCGGTTTCCGACTAGTTATCAGCCGTTAGCAGTGCCACGACCGGCATTACCATCGCCAGAGACCGCGCCTGCTTTTCCACAGAGGCCACAGTTTCAGCAGCCAGCTCAGAGAGCACCGGTTGGACAGAAGCCCCAGGGCAGAGGATCAGTTCAGAGAGGAGGCCAGAGGCAGACAGTACCTGCTCAGCAGCAGCCAGCTAGGGTATATGCAGTGGATGCACATGAGGAGCGTGAGCCCGATCGTGTGGAGGATATTGAGGGTGATCCCGAGACACCTGAGTTGATTGGAGGTATTCTCTTCATCTGTGGTAGATCAGCATGTGCTCTGTTTGATTCTGGTGCTTCCCATTCTTTTATATCGCCTGCTTGTGCACAACGGATTGGTTTGTCACCCACTGAATTGGATGCTGTTTTGTCTGTGCACACACCTTTGGGAGAGTCTACTCGAGTGGAGCATATGTATAGAGACTGTATGATTAGATTGGGTAGATTAGAGTTGTCTGGTGATTTGATTGCCTTAGACATTGGAGGTTTTGATGTGATATTGGGGATGGATTGGCTATGTAGACACCATGTGACATTGGACTGTTATGCGGGTACAGTGATAGTTAGAGGGCCAGATCAGACCACTCATTGTTTCAAATGTGAGGGGTTGAAGTCTCGGATTGGTCTGGTAGCATCTGTGATAGCAGAGGAGCTTAGGAGTGACACCCTTGTCATCTCCGATGTACCTGTTGTACAGGAGTTTGCGGATGTGTTTCCAGAGGATTTACCTGGATTACCACCTGCTAGAGGAGTAGAGTTTAGGATACAGTTGATGCCTGGTACGGCTCCAGTTTCGAAACCACCCTATAGGCTTGCGAAACCAGAACAGGAGGAACTTAAGAAACAGTTAGATGAGCTCCAGGAAAAAGGTTTCATCAGACCGAGTATGTCTCCGTGGGGCGCTCCAGTTCTATTTGTCCAGAAGAAGGATGGTAGCATGAGGATGTGTATCGATTATAGGCAACTGAATCAAGTAACAGTGAAGAACAAGTATCCGTTGCCTAGGATTGATGACCTGTTTGATCAGTTAGGAGGAGCATCTTGGTTCTCAAAGATAGACTTGAGGTCAGGATATCATCAGGTGAGAGTAGCAGAGGAGGACATAGAGAAGACAGCTTTTCGTACGCACTATGGGCATTATGAGTTCTTGGTTATGCCTTTTGGGTTGACCAATGCCCCAGCTGTTTTCATGGACCTCATGAACAGAATTTTTCATGCATACTTGGACAGTTTTGTAGTGGTGTTCACTGATGACATCCTAGTATATTCTAAGACCCGAGAAGCACATGAAGGGCATTTGAAGTTAGTATTGTGCACTTTGAGAGACCACAAGTTGTATGGGAAATTTAGCAAATGCCAGTTTTGGCTAAGGCAAATTTCTTTCTTAGGTCATGTTATCTCAGGAGAGGGTATATCTGTGGACCCTGAGAAGGTTAAGGCAGTGGCAGAATGGCCTAGGCTTACTACAGTGACAGAGGTCAGGAGTTTCCTTGGTATGGCAGGTTACTATAGGAGATTCATTGCAGGATTTTCACGTATAGCTGCACCCTTGTCTAATCTAACCAAGAAGGCAGTGAAATTCCAATGGGATGAGAAATGTGAGCGGAGTTTTCAGGAATTGAAGCAGAGATTGACTACTGCACCAGTGTTGATTGTGCCATCCATGGATGAGGCATTTGCAGTATATTGCGATGCTTCTAGGATAGGCTTGGGATGTGTATTGATGCAGCAGGGCAGAGTTATAGCGTATGCTTCGAGATTGTTAAGGCCACATGAGAAGAACTACCCTACCCACGATTTGGAGCTTGCAGCCATAGTCTTTGCATTGAAGCTATGGAGGCATTACCTTTATGGAGTAGAGTTTGAGATCTTTTCTGATCATAAGAGCTTGAGATATCTGTTTTCACAGAAAGACCTGAATATGAGGCAGCGAAGGTGGATGGATTTGCTAAAGGATTTCAAGTTTACTTTGCAATACCACCCTGGTAAGGCAAATGTAGTGGCGGATGCTTTGAGTAGAAAAAGTTCAGTTGAAGGTCAAATAGCTACTTTAGCAGCTTTCATGATGAGCCAATGTAGATTGATTGATTCAGTCAGAGATTGGCAGGGAGAGTTTAGCATGCCACAAGATGGAGTGATCCGAGTTGCTCGTGTTCAGATTGAACCAGATTTGGTTCAGTTGATTCGGGAGAAACAACTGATTGACCCACAGCTGATCCAAACTAGGGAGATGATGAGTAGAGGATCTGAGGCAGCTGTAGACTTTTCAGATAGAGATGGGCTATTGAGATATAGAAGTCGTATTTGTGTTCCAGCTGATGAGGAGATCAAGGAGAAGATATTATCAGAGGGTCATAGATCGAAGTATGCAGTTCACCCAGGAAGTACGAAAATGTACAAGAACTTGAAAGAAATCTATTGGTGGTCAGGAATGAAGAGAGAGATTGCAGAGTATGTGGCAAAGTGTTTGATATGCCAGCAAGTAAAAGCTGAACATCGGAAACCACCTGGTTTACTTCAGTCACTTCCTATCCCAGAGTGGAAGTGAGAGCATGTAACTATGGATTTTGTATCTGGATTACCACTGACAGCAAGGAAGGAAGATGCTATTTGGGTTGTCGTGGATAGACTGACTAAGTCTGCGCATTTCTTGCCTATGAGCACTACACAGCCATTGAAGTCTTTAGCTGAGTTATATGTCAGGGAGATAGTGAGACTTCATGGAGTGCCGGTTTCTATAGTGTCTGATAGAGATGCACGATTCACAGCACGCTTTTGGCTTGCATTTCAGGCAGCTTTGGGGACTAAGCTTAATTTCAGCACTAGTTATCATCCTCAGACAGATGGACAGTCCGAGCGTACCATTCAGACTTTGGAAGACATGTTGAGATGCTGTGTTATGGATTGGGGAGGCAGTTGGAATCAGCACCTACCATTGGTGGAGTTTGCCTATAATAACAGCTATCAAGCGAGTATTCAGATGGCACCATTCGAGGCACTTTATGGAAGACCGTGTAGATCCCCAGTGTGCTGGGTGGAAGTTGGTGAAAGACAACTCATTGGGCCCCAGATTGTACAAGATAGCATTGAGAAGGTGAATCAGATTAGGCGAAACATGCTTACAGCCCAGAGTCGTCAAAAGAGTTATGCAGATACCAGAAGAAGAGACTTGCATTTTGAAGTTGGAGATTGGGTATTTCTGAAGATATCACCATCTCGTGGAATCAAGAGGTTTGGAAAGAAAGGCAAATTGGCTCCAAGATATATAGGTCCGTTTGAGATTAAGGGTACAGTGGGACCATTAGCATACAGATTGGCTTTACCTACACAATTGGAAGGAGTTCATGACGTATTCCATGTTTCTATGTTGAGGAAGTACGTGCACGACCCTACTCATATCATTCAGCATGAACCGATAGTAGTGCGAGGGGACTTGACTTACGAGGAGCATCCAGTTGAGATTTTGGACAGGAAGGAACAGGTTCTCCGTACTAAAGTAATACCACTTGTGAAAGTACTTTGGCAAAACCACACGACTGAGGAAGCTACATGGGAATTGGAATCGGAAATGCAGAGAAAGTATCCCAACTTATTTCCAGAACCACAAGGTAAATTTCGAGGACGAAATTTTTCTTTTAGGAGGGGAGGATGTAAAACCCCGAATTTTACTTAAATAATAAATTAAATTAGTAAATAATATTACTGAGGGTTATGATTGATGGGAATATTTTATTCTTGTAGGGGGTGATCAGTTTAGTGAAGATCCAGAATTAGACGCAGATCTGACCGTCCGATCTTGAGATATCGAGGTACGTATTTCAATTGGGCGAGGTGTATGGGAGAGTTTGCATGGGAGATGCATGGAATCAGGGAGTATATATATGTATTAAAATAACCTAATCGTATTCTCGCTCGTATTATTCAGCCGCAATCGACGAGAGTTGAAACGACCGAGAAGAGAAGGAAGAGAAGGAAGGGGGAAGACCAAGGGAACTTGCTCAGAGCCTTGCCTTGCAACTGAGGAGAGGTTTGGGGGTTTGCTGTTCCGAAGAGAAGAGGAGAATCGCGTATACGAGGTAGGTGACACCGTTTTGGTTTTGAAATTGGATTTTTCCTTGGTTAATCGCAAATGCATGTTTCTATGATATGTAATGTTGTATATAGTTAGCTAAGCATGTTAGAAATACACTAGAATGAGTTTAGACGAGAAAAATCGTGATTTAGAACTATTTCGGCTCGATTTCGCACGACCGCCGACCTCGACTGTGCTCGGCGCTCGTCGGCGATCCTCGGCGCTGGTTGAATAAAATTAGGGCGCCGTAGACCGCGAGAAGACGGACCGCGGGCGCTCGAAAATACACGACCGCTGACCTGGGACCGCCAGGGCGATCCTGAGCGATCCTAGGCGCTCTCAACAGAATTTCCAATTTTTCATAATTTCGAACCTAATTCAATTCTAAACTATTTTTAGACAATTTTAATGATTAATTAAGGTGCTTTAAGACCAAAATAAACTACCTAAACCCCTGTTTTACAGAAAAACAAATTAGGGAGATATTTAGGACAATAGTTGCCAAGCTTTGAAGGTAAATGAGAAACGTGATTTTGGAAAAGCCTAACTACCATTTGACTATCTAAATACCTCTAAATGACATTATAAATCAGAATACTTTCTAAAGAGAATACTGAATTCAGATGAACAAATATTGAAGTAAATGTACAGATATAACCATTATATGCCGCTAGGCACCAACCCTTATAGAATATGACACTTTTGGGAAGTTTTGGAGTCTAGTGGGCATAGCTGGTTGTGGATCCATAGTCGTAGCTAGATAGCTGAGGGATATGTCATTTGGGTTGAGTTACTCCTATATGCGACGCGCTTCCTTTGCAAGTTAGTTTGTCTGGGAAGGTCCTATGTCTGGAGGGACACCCCGGTGAGCCGCTGGTGATTCCCTGTACATGTGGATAAGCAACCACCTCCATGTATTGATTCTGGTGCTGCATGCTGGTGGTACATGCCAACTTTGATGGGTACGTGTGCAATAAGTCGGTGACTACGGCTCTTGTCTAAGCTGCGCTGCATAGGGCTTGAGTATCATTAGTAGCATCGCTCCTAAGTCGCACGGTGGTATAGCAATTGGTTGAGAATCATCTCAAAAGGTTTATCTAACTTTGTGAGTCCTACAATGACCCTGAAATCATAAAACTTGTTATTATTGTGGTACATGCGGGAGGCATGTTTGGGATATTGGTTGGATGTGACTGTTTAGTACATCCTGGCAATGTATGAATTATGTTACTGATTTGACTATGGTATTTTCATATTATACTTGCTGGAATTCATCTCTAGAACTGTTTAATACATTGTTTTGTATTTACGAATGATACGAATGATTATACGAGCCTGATTAATCGATGTGACTTATTCGTGCATGAACTGCTACTTTCCATATATTAACTGTTTAATCATGCATGTGTTACCTACTGGGATATTCGTATCTCACCCTACTGTTATTCCATTTTTTCAGCTGATACGCGAGAGGGGGATCTCTTAGACTTCCAGGGAGAGATAGCTGAGTATTCTCCAGAGGATTACTATTATCCCGATCTTATCTGAGGTGGATTGATGTTATAGACTTAGCATTTTTAATTGGTTTATTATCATTAATTGGATTTGATGTATGAGAGAGACAAGAGAGAGTTAGTAACCAGTTCATTCTACCAGACTTTGATACTATTGATTGATGGTCAAGCTTCATGCTTGTTTGATGATTTTAATCTATACTTCCGCACATACTTGTTTCCGCAACTCTGATGGATTAATATATGGATTGGATTTACTTTCTTTGGTCTGGTATGTTATTGATGTTGTGATTGATATGGGCCAGTAACACCTCGGATTTGGTTGTTGAACTAAATTCGGGTTGTTACAGTAGCGAACCGGGTTCGGGTCAGGTGCCGGTTTGGACTGACCCGGGTTCGGGGCGTTACATGAATATAGAATAATAGTTAAGCACCTCACAACTTTGTGCTTTCTCCCACCTGAGATAGATTGCCAGGCAATCCATCCGTGCTTCTGTCATTTCCTCCACTTGCCATGTGTGTGTTGGATGACTCCGTATACCTTAAGGCTTACCTACATTTCATTCACCAATTTAAAAAAAAAATTTTCCTCAATTTTCATAATAGAGCACCATCGCATTAATAATAGATAAAATAGCCGTGTCAAGTTAACCATTCAAAGCACTTAAACTTTTTATAAATATTTCATAATTATGAATAACACAACAAATAACATTGAACAATAGGTTAATTAACCCATTAATGGAACTATTACAATCTTATTTTACAATGACCAACTTGACCATTTCATTGTTAGATAAAGCCTAAATTACCTAGCCATGATATTGGTTAAATAACCCTACAATTATATTTCTCTTAAATGACATATAGTTTAATATTTCCAATTTCTAGGCTTTCGTCAGCTAAAGTGGCCTTGTGATGCCTTCTAACTCATAAATTTTAAACAAATGTATTTAATTTTTTTTTTAAACTTCGACATCATCTCTCTTACCCATTAAGAGTCTTAAGAGTCAACATGCTACCCACAAACATCTTTATACTAAACACAGCATTACGAAAAACACACCAAATAACATTGAACAATAAGTTCATTAATCGATTAATCAACTTGTACTCGATTTATTGGATGAACAATGTGTTCATTGTTCGATTGATCGCCTTCTAGTCGAACACATCGATCAATAAAGCGATGAGCTTCATGCGATTCCAATGAATGGTTTTGAGGAAAACCGATTAGGGAAAATCGTTGATAACCATACCCAAAAACGATTAGCCACAATAGGTTCATACCTTGAGGAGATTCGTCCAAAACCTCGACGGAATAAATGTGCTGCGACTAACCTCCAGATTGAAACCCTCCACGGCCGTTTTCTTCTTCACTCGACAGAAGCAAGCCCCAAACGATCGATTGAGAATCCGTGAGATGGTAGAGATGAGAGGGGTTACAATGCCTTTCAAACCTTCTCAATCACAAGCGCCAATGGTCGATACTCACGCCGGGATAATGGGTCGCCGTCACTCAGGGAAGCCTTCAAAGTTTCAAAGGGTTTCGCGCTTAATCGTTCTTTGAGAACGATAGGCTTTTTTCAAATGAAGAGGGAAGGGCAAAATGGGGTATGCGAAATCTGCTACAGTATTTTTGGACCACTTGGTAAATAGTTTTGAAAAGTTGCATGATTTGGTAGGAAAGACTGTTCAACAGCTGTTTTTGTATTTACTTTTCAAAAGACGGGCGTATTCGAAATTTTCCCTTTTTTTTTTGGTAGTGAGGAATAAGTTGTACAATTCCTTATTTCAACAGAACAACATTTAGGACTTTAAAAAAAATATTGATGGGAAAGGAGAACAAAAAAAGACAAAAGACAAAGATGGGAGATATAGAGAGAGAATGGTAGAAGAAGACAATCTTCCAAAAAATAGGTATCATACTAATGGTGGAGCTTTTCTCTTCACTAAACAAAAGACAGAGAATAAAAATGGTAAGACAGAGAAGAAATAGTTGGAGGAGTTTTTTCAACGAGAAATTGTTTTCCTTGTTAGAAGGAAGTAAAGTACAAAGAGTTATTTATCCCTATAACATGGAGTTAAGAGAGTCATTAGATTGTGCTGCGCGAGGAACACAAAGATCCCTCTACAGAGAGAACCGAAGGCTTGTTTTGCTTTGAAATGTATTAAATAGTGAAGGACTAATATTCTTTGGTAATGCAGTAGGGGTATGGTGATACAAGATTGAAGTTTCACAAATCTGGCCTTCTCTTTTCCCATTCCCACAACTTGCTTTCGTTGAAAGATGGTAGTGAGGTATTACACTGCTTCTTCAGGTGTAGCCCTATTTCGTACTTTCATTATCTTCTTAACATAGTTTCAACTCCTTACAATGAATCAAAGGTAAAGATCAAAATCCAAATCAATGGCCTCAACCATTATCTATAGACAAGAAAATGAAAAGCAAGAAAGAACAAAGAACTTTGAACATTAGTTCATATTAGATGTCAATCAGACCAGCATAAGAAAACAAAATCCAATAGACAGTTTTTTTCCCTGCTTTATGCCAGTTGGATTAATTAGAAAATGCAAATGAGAGAAAAGAAATAAACTCAATAAAAAATCCATAAATCAAACGAAAATACTAAGAACCTACTTAGAGATTGATTTCTTCCAAATGCGTGCAACAGCAAAAATAAATAAATAAAAACTCCAAAAAGAGAGATCTTATTTAACAATACATAAACTAATTAACAATAATAACAAAATAGCTCTAACAATAATAATAATAAGGAAAACAATATAATACCATTGCAAAAAACAAAAAACATATGGTGGAATGAAGATCAAAGAGAATACCTTTAAGAGAGGGAAGATCATTATAGCTTGGTATAAATTCCTACAAACCAAAGCGCTGATTAGAAGAGGGAGGACTAAAAATAAAACAAGAGGGGGAGGACTAAAAACCTGACTCCAACCCTAACAAAGCATTGTTAGATGAAATTCATACCATCGTCACGTTTTGAAGGTTTTTCCTTCTTCATTTTCTTTAAGTCCTTGCGATCTCCAACGGCTGTGCCTTGGTTTCTCAGAGGAACCCTCCAGTATTTTTGCCCAGATCTTGCAATAATGAGAGAGTCTTCTATATTCTCAAACAAGAGCAGAAGGGAGAGGCAAAAGGTGAAGCCAACCCTTATCAGTCGATTGACGTTTTCTTTGTCACCCATCAAAGCATCAGTACAGAAAATACGAAAAAGAGTTTCGAAAGAATGCCAAGAGCCATAAGACGACATTATGACGACTGTAACAGTACTGTTTAACTCGTGATGAGATACCCAAGGTAGTGTAATGCCTTGTCAATTAAAAAAATCAAAAAGGTAATGTCTTCTTAATTTCTTACAGCGTTTGATTGACTTTATCGGGAAAACCAGTCGCCAGCCAGACCAAAGCATGACGTGTTAGTTTTCAAGGGCTTTATTTGAAAAAAGAAAAAGGGTTTTCAAGTGGTTAAAATCACCTGCATTTCTCTTTCTGATTTGGTCTAAGACAGAATATTACAAGTAATGTTTTTCCAAGTGGACTTACATAAAACATTAAAAAAAAAGTAAATAATACCATGCATTAGATGCTCCGTATGGAGAAAAAGAAGTATAAAATTTATGTTATATTGTATTGAGGTTTAATAAAATTACAATAACCTCCAATTATATTTTTGAAATAACCTAAAACTCTTATATTTTTATGAATATTACATTTTGTATGGAATGTAAATTTGCTATTGTTAAGAGGAAGAAAGAAGAAATATAAAAATTACGTTATATTGTATTGAAGTTTAATAAAATTACAATAACCTCCAATTACATTTTTTAAATAATCTAAACCTCTTATGTTTCTATGAATATCACATTTGCCTCTCGTATGGAATGTAAATTTGCTATTGTTAAGAACAGTAAATTTTAGTAATTAATGTCAACAAAAATATAAATTTCTAACTTCGCTTGTTTACAAGTTTTTTTTTTCCATTTCATATGTGTTTGTTTCTTCAAATCACTACAAAAAAAAATGAGGTTTATAAGGCAACTTTTTACTAGTGGTAGATGATTTCCGTCTCTAAAAACACCTTTATCGACGGAAAAGGCTATTATATACCACCTCTAAAAGTTCACTCAAAAAAAACTTTTTGCTCGAAAAATAACGCGCAATGTTTTTGCACGTGGTACAATATATAGCGGTGGTAATTTCCGTCGTTAAATACTTTTAACAGCTGTGGAGATTTACCGCCAGTGAACTTATTTTATTTGACCAGCGGTACGTGTTACCGCTGTTAAAAGTTCATAGGAATTACCATCGGTGATTACCGATGGGGATGTGTTACCACCAGTGAAAATATTGTTGAGTTGTGTGGAGCCTGATCATACTGGACACCCAGTCACAATCGTCGCGGGTCGAGTTGTGTGGAGCCTTATTTTATTTGAAAGTATTTCGGGCATTTCCATTGTATTAGGGTTATATTTCCCTTTATATTGTTTTATCCTTGTAAGCTTCTACTATTTAGAAAAGATAGTGAAATAGAACCAGCAACCGTGGATGTAGCCCTATTCTGGGGTTCTGTGTCTTCTTCTTGTTTGATTCTTTCTGTCGTTTTCTTTGTTTTTCACGATCTCTACAAATCTGGTCGGATTCTTAACAAATATTACCCTTAACCTTCCGCGGTAACATTTCGTGGCCTCTATGCATTTTACCCTTTACCCCTGTTGCATTTTACGCTAACTTGAGATTTTACACGCCTTGCCTCGCCTTGCCGTCGACAATGCCGTTTAGTCGCCATCAACGTTTTCTCACTGTTGACATCGCCTTACACTAGCCACCGTTGCATTTTACCCTTTACCCTAAGTTCACCCTGCGGTGAGTACACGCCTTGCCGTTGACATCACCACTGACGAGGTACTTTCTATCTCAGTCTCTCTCGTTTAGAGTTGAGTTTTACCCTTTACCCTAACTTCACCTTGCCTGTAGTGAGTACGCGCTTTGCCTCGCCTCGCCATCGACATTGCCATTTCATTGCCATCGCCATCAACATCACCACCAACGAGGTACTTTCTATCTTGCTCTCTCTCTCTCTCATTTCATCTTCGATCAATCATAGACAAATATCTACAACCATTACAGTCGTCTCCCTTCGCTGCCTTTCGTTGCCATTGCAAACCCAAAAAATCTTCCATTTCGATCAAACGCAAAACAAACTTTGACAGAAGTTAATTTCAAGTAGTTCATTTGGAGTAGTTCATATATCACAGATAAATGATTTTGGTTGCTCTCTAATTTTTATTTTTCTAACTTCGAAAACTCCTATGTTGCTGCAGAGACTCCTACCGATACCTCTACACCAAAAGCTAAGATAAGAAATTGGGTTGTCATCTCTCACCATTACCTTGCGACTTTGAGGTCATTACCAGACTACAACCAAGTACCTACAGATCCCCTTTTGCCTCTTATTGTGAGACATGGATTCGTCATCTCGGATGACCTCCCATATCGTCACACGGGGATCGATAAAAATGTTAGAGTCGCCACCATCCATCTTAGGGTGTGAATGGACACCAAAAGGTCATTTATGCCAAATAGAGCCAAAGTAGCTCTAATACAAGGAAAAATCCAGAGATTGGGTACGGGGAATTATTTATGAGCGGGGGAAGGTGTTAGGCACCCCCACTCATCCGTCTAGGACGGTTACCACATGCTTGCTTATGCTATAAATTGTTTGCTAGTAAAATAAACAAAAGGGTGCTTAACAAGCACAATGTGTGTGACCATCCCACATGAGAAGTCTAATGAGTTTAGACTCTCTTTATGGATTCATCACTTCTAAAACTTCATGAGTGAAGTGAATTCAAAGTAAAAATGAAGAAAATTAAGCTAAGGCAAATCTGGAGAAATTCGGTCAAAAGAGCTTGAAAGCTTTGATAAACCATAACTCATTCAATTTAAATCTAAATCAAATGAAACCAAAGCCATTTGAAAACTGGTATATATTAGAATATACAGTAAAAAGTTCAGCTCGATCCGATTCAAAACTAGAGAGAAATCCACATATGAAATCTGCTGCTATAACTCAGAAAAAGTGTTAAGTAGGCATTTTCAAAGCTCTATTCGTGGAGTTTGGCTCAATAAAAATCCATAAAAATTGGTATGGGGGAAGTATGTAGTGCCATCTTTCCAAAGAAAAAACCTCACATCAATCTCTATCCGGATGTGACTTGTGTGCTCTCTTGAACAGGCCTAGAAGACCACAGATCTGCTCTGGACCATGCCAGCGAGCATCTCTGAGTCAATTGAGCACCCACGGCACAAAACAGATTGAAATCTGCTGAAACTTGTTGGAAATGAAAATAGACTTCTGAAAGAAAACTCAGAAACTGGAATCACATAAAACGGATTAAAACTGAGCAAATAGTGCACCATCAAAGCGACAAGTTCAGCAATCTGGGCTGAACTGTCCTACAAACTTTGAAGAGATGGTGTCAAAAATTGGCTACATGGAAGTGGACGAAAATTTCCAGATATTAAATAGACCTTCCAATCTATCACATGTCTTTGAAATCACTCAAAAATTCATCCGGAGGATGAAGTTATGAGTCTTCCTAGACAGGCCACAGATCTGTCCTGTTTTGAGTTTTTTTTGAGGAGGAAATATAGAAACCAGTGCATGTGGATTCGACCAAAACCTCAAAATCAACAAGAAATCCTCTCATGAAGTTCTAAAACTCATTTTAAGGCCTAGGACCTCAGATTTTCCATATTGAACATGGAAAGCACAAGATCTAGCCCATTTGATGAAAATAGTGAAAAGTGAGTGTGAAAGTGTGGAAAATCTCATTTCTATGAGAAGCTTGGAATCCATGGCTATTGAGAGCATGGATTCACATCTTCTCCAAATATAAAATAAAATCAGAGAAGCATTCAAGGGTTCAAAATAACCATATAGTATGCTTTTCATCACTTGTAGGTTCTAAACCTAGAGGATCCATTCCACCTTCCTTTTCCCCAGGCTCTCTCTTCACGTTTTACGGCTAGAGAGGATTCCCAGGTACTTTAGAAGGGGTTTGGGGTTACAAAAATGCACAAAGGCCTTACACTACAGAAAGGTAGAAGATGAGAGATTTGCTAGAACTTAAAAGGGAAGACTGGAAATGAAAGAGAGCTTTACCTTGGTAGCTTAAACCTTCAGTAGACAATCCAACAGAGCTTCTCCTTCTTCTTGCAGAGCTTCTAAGCTTCAAATTGTCAGCCATTTGCAAGAGGAGGACCCCTCTATTTATAGGCCAAGTCAAGGGTAGGAGAGTCCCAAGGGTAGGCCTAAAAGGCCTTCTAGATTATTCCAATTCTCCTTCAAGGCTTGAATTGGAGTAATTCAGCAAGTTTCGGAGGGTGAAATGGGGAGTTTAGGTCCTTGAGAGAGAGGTAATATGCGTAAATAAGGCTCAGAGATCGAGCCATTTCGCAAAGCCTCGAAACAGCCAAAACCGTATACTCAGTGCGTTTTCTACAGAACCGTCACTTAAAGTGCGGTTCAATACAAATTTGACCAAACCGCATATACAGGGCGGTTCAATTCAGTTATGCTTTAATTGAGTGTTGTCCACGTGGCTTAACGGCCGAAGCTTCGCGAAGCCACGTGTCCGCCAGCGCAACAAACAAGGACTTGTACCGTGCTGTCTGTGCGGTTGCAACCGCACATACAGAGCGGTTGAAACCGAGATTATAAAAACCGCATACACAGTGCGGTTGGCACTAATTTTGAAAGTTTTTGAAAGTTTGACATATGTCAAGGCTCAAATAAGACCTTTGGAGCCTTCCTTAGTTAATCTCTCATGTCGGGGTGCAATTTGGGGTGTCTACAACTGCCCCCTCTTCGCTGGGATTGGAATCAATTGGCAGCGGAGAGCAAAAGACCCGCAAATTGCACCTCTCAGGATCATGTCCATTCGATTATGAGCTGCAAGAACTCCAATATGGTTTTTGAGAAAGAATTTGTTTAAAGGATTCGATGAAAAGTCCCTAACCTTAAGGGTCAAATCCTCTCCTCGCTTCTCACAGAGCACTCGTGGCTATGAAGTGAGATTTGAGCAAATTTTAAAAGCAAAAGTTGGTAGGATGGTGTTTCTTGCAATTCACAGTTGCCCTGGACATAGATCTTTTGAGAGAGATTGAAAAAAGTTTTGAAAATTCATTTTTGGATGCCAACCGTACTGAACATGCGGTTTTTAGCATTTTCAATTTCAACCGTGCTGTATGTGCGGTTTTTAACAGTATTAATACCAACCGCTCTGTGTGTGCGGTTTTCTAGGTTTCATATAACCGAGACCGCGACCGCGGTTTCCCACTTTGCCTTTGCAAAACTCCGGAGAACCCAAGCCCTAGCTCTCTGCTCTGGTGACCGTGCGTCCTCTCCGGTCTTCATCCATCCTTCTCCGGTGAGATTACTCTTCCTCCGGCGAACTCATCCTTTCCGGCGACATTGTTCATCTCCAGTGAACTACTGTGTTGACCATTTTCGAGCTAGGATTTACTCCTTGCTGTACCAGTGCTCTTCCTTGGTTCTGGGGATCTTCCATTTGCATTCGCCTATCACATTAGATCTTCTCCATCTTCGGTGGTGTGATTGCTTGTTCCTGAATCGGTGGTGAGACCAAGCTCAGACCTTTCTTGCAAAATTTCTCCTTTCTGATTGGAACAAGTAGGTGACCGAAACTGTATTTCTCTTGCAAACTTTCAATTCGAAAATACATGCATATATTTGCTGGTTGAATGAGCTTGTTGTAGGCATGATTTTGATTCTTTGTCCTTGATCGAATGCCTGGGTTGCTTAGTTGCTAGGAGGATAAGATCCTCATTTTGCATACGCCCATTGCCTGTATTGACCTGAACTCAACCATGACTTACACTGCTCAGATTTTTTTGGCATGATTTAGGTTCTTTGCTCCTGATTGAGAGACCTCCCAATTTCTGTGCTTGCTGGCCGCATATATTTATTTGAATTTTGCCATATCATTTTGCAATTCTTTTGAAGGCCATTGCTGTCAGTATCTCCAATATCTGTATCTGTTCATGCTAGTATACATCTGATTTTTCTCGGTTGGCATTCCACTTGTTTATGCATAATCTTTGCTGTTTGGGATAGAGGTACAGATGTCTCCCCCTGATTTATTTGCATGTTGGCATTGATTGGCTTTGGATCCAATTGATGCTAACACCCTATTAGCACACATAGGATTGAGCCAGAAAACATTAATTTGAGCTGAACATCCGGATGTTTGTTAGGAACTAAGTGATCCTAAACTCTGTGATTGTCTTTCCCTGTGAACCTGAAAATTAAAACACATTTAACAGTTTAGGCTTTTAGGTGAGTTTGTAAACCTGTCAAGACTCTAAAATTGAGAATTGAAAACTCTGAATAGATCCTTTCAAGAACCTTTCTTTTTTTTTTCTTTTTTTTTTTGTTTATAAGAAAGATATGTAGGAAATTTTGTTTCTTATATATAGTTCTTATATATGACAGAAATAATAAAGAAATTGATAAAGAATCAAATCCTGGTTTGGCGGGGCACTTTTTGAAGTGCCTCTTCCGATCTCCATTTTTCTGCAAATAAAACCAACTTGATTAATCCAGAAAATCTAAATTAACAGAAACATGAAAGTAGATATAATGATCTTAAATGCCGAAAACATAATGAATTTCTCCCTGCAATTTGATCCTGTAGATGGCCCGTACACGTCGCGCTTCTCGGGGTCCTGCAGATGAGCCTTCATCTTCGAGGGTTCGGAGGGACCCGGCCGATGTGGCCTCTTCTTCTAGGGCCGAGCCGGACCCTGAGCCTTCTTCTCCCAGTGGTCTGGAGCTTTCGGATTCAGATTCTGGGGCGTCTGGGGATTCGCTGGAGTCGATCCCAGAGGTATTCCCTTTTCCTTTTTTAATATCCGGCCTTTCTTTTATCACATTCAACTTAAACCCCTTTTTATTCGCCTTTCTAGCCTGCTGGTGAGGTCCGTGAGCGTAGTGGAGGCCGTCGTAGAGGTAGGGCAGGAGCTCGGGCGACTCGCGTCGCCATTCCTGCAGAGATAGCAGATCAGATCCGGGACACCTCTCTTCTTAGTGGTTTGGCGACGCATCCTTCGGCAGGCGTCAGGGCGGACATCCCCCTTAGATACCCTTCTTCCCATTTCCGAGGGAGCTGGGCCCTTTTTGCTAATGTTGTAGGGGCTTGCTCGTCTTCTCTGCGCCAAGAGATGGGCCGTTTTGGATTTGGCCCTTTTATCACCATCACCGGTGTTCGTCAGGATCGGCCTTTGATCTTGGCTTTGTTGGAGCGCTTCTTCCCGGAGACCCTGAGCTTTCACCTGCCTGATGTGGAGATCGGTATTCGTCCTTCCGACTTCGCTCTCATTACCGAGATCAGGATGACTAGAGATGTCATCACTGAGATGGATCGGCCGACGGACTTGGAGATTGCCGAACTGTTAGGATATGACGAGATGCCCGTGGAGGCGTGGGATCGGAGTAGGATCACTCGTATATCCCGGACATGGTTGAGGGAGGCATTTGTGGAGAGGGGGTTCAGCACCCTAGCAGCGGAGCATCCCAGTTTCCCGATCGCTTTCAGATTTCTTTTTCTTCTGATGATGGGCTCCTGCTTCTGCCTGGAGGATACTACTTCAGTCAGCCCCCATTTCCTGAGTCTTCTCCGGGATTTGCACCGAGCGAGGGACTACGCTTGGGGCCAGCTGGTTTATGGCACCTTGCTAGCGGGCCTTCGACGAGTGGTTTCCGGCCTGTCTTCTCCCAGGGGAGCCAGAGTGGGTTGCAGATTTTTCTGGCCCTTTCTGCAGGTATAAATTCTTTCCTTCTTCTTTTCCTTTCTTTTCTCTCTCTTTTTTTCTGCTTAACCTCTTTTTTCTTTTTTTTTCTTTTGTTCTTTTTTCTTTTTTCTTCTTCTCTTCTCTTTTTTTCTTTTCAGTTCTTTGCTCGGGTCTATGTGGCCCACTTTCGCCCTACCTCCACCTTGTCTGAGGGGACATTTCCCTTGGCCCGTCGGTGGAATCAGATTAGGCGTGACTCAGAGAAGAGTCGCCCTAGGTCGGCCAGGGCTCACCTGGACAGGACCTTCAGGAGAGAGGTAAGCATTTTTCCCGTCTCTCTTTTCTTCATTTCCTTTTCTCCTTTTTATCAGATTCTGATATTCTTCTTTGTTTACTCTTAGCTATCTGTCCCCCGTCTTGACGGCCTGCATGACGAGCTGGCTTTTCAGCCCTTTGTGGATGACGCTTTCGCCCTGGATCAGCGGCGCCAGAGGTACCCATTCTTTATCGGGCAGTTGGGCAGTATATGGTACCTCGGGGAGCGCTTCTTCTTCCAGCATACTGGCGAGCTCCGGATCCCAGTGGCTCCTCCAGCTACAGCCCCTTTCATCCCTCCTGGTCCATTCGACCCTGCCCATTTTGGCGAGTGGGAGGCAGGAGATGGCCTTCTAGTCGATGGTGACTATGATACCTGGTTCGGGCAGGTCTCAGTGGGTTGTCTGATGCAGCCCATGCCCGTTCGAGGTGGAGTTACTGAGATAGGGGGGTAGTGATCCGCCTCTATGACACCACGGTATGAACCTCCCTTTCTTGTAAATTCTTCTAGTCTTCCTTTTTTATTTACTGATATCTTTTCTTTTCTTATCTCATTTCAGGAGGCACAGCTAGAGGAGGTCCGGGCTCGATATGCGGATCTGGAGCGCCAGCTGGCTGAGAGAGACGCCGCCATTGCTGAGAGCGATGTCATCATTACTGGGCAGGCCGCTCTCATTGCTGACTTGCGGGCCCAGTTGGCCAGTGCCCAGGGTCAGGCGGGGCCTTCAGGAGCTCAGGTCTGTCTTTTTCAGTTTCTGTATTTTTTTCTTATCTTTTCTGCTTCTGATCAATCTGTCTTTGCCTTTCAGGAGGATGTGGCGGCTTCTCCCTCCAGTTCCCGCACTCTATCCTTTTCCTTGGGAGCTACAGAGATCCCAGAGAGAGAGTGTGAGGTGGTGGCCGAGGCTACCTCTGCTGCTGCAGTTCCTAAGTCAGCTGAGATGCCCGAGGCTACTCCTGTATCTGAGACCGCTCCTGCATCCGAGCCAGAGACTGCTCCTGAGCCTGCGAGAGAGGAGGATGCTCCTGGTGTAGCTGAGCCAGAGGCGGCCGAGCCTATGAGAGAGGAGGACTCTCAAGTTCTGGAGCTGGTCCCTTTGGCGACGGACATTTCAGTTTCATGTTTCATGGACCTGACCCGGGATGATCCAGTCCCAGCCTCAGCCTCTTCTACCGATCCTGCGCCTCCTGCAGACCCGGTGCCTCCTGTTGGTCCATCCTCGCTTGGTGAGCCTTCATCTTCCGCTGGCCAGCGCTTCTCAGATCATTTCTTCATCCGGCAGCGACGGCGGGGTAGAGGCGATAGGGATTGACCTGTTAGAGATAGGTCTAGATTAGGATTTATCAGATATTTGTATATAAACTTGATGTATTCATTGGCAGTTTATATGAAAAGAGAAGATTTTTGGTTTTGTTTCCTTTTTGTAGATTTTTCTGTTTATTTTGGTATGTTTGTCATGTTACGATTGTTATACAGGTAACAGGTTTTCTGGGAACATGACTTATTAAAAGAAAGAAGTAAAACCCCTTTTTTGTGCAAAAACCGTACATTCAGGGCGGTTGTGCAAGAACCGTACTTATCCCGCGGTTTTTAAACTTTGCGGGAATGTAACCGCATATTAAGTGCGGTTTAAGCACAACCGTTCTGTGTATGCGGTTTTCGCCCTTAGGTTAATTTAAAACCGCGAATTGTGGGCAGGACGTCATTTTGACGTATTGCTTAGGTCAGAAACCCCCTTTTTCGGCGATTTTCTCTCTCCTAGCTGCCTTTAATCCACTTTTGCCCATTAATGGCTTCTGGTTCAGCTTCTGTGCCTTCTTCATCTTCTGTATCTGAAATATCAGCACCTAGACCAAAAATTAGGTCCAAACCTCCTAATTTGACTAGGTATGCCATTGTAGATACATTCTATGAGAGGTGGGTCTCCTCAATGACCCCTCAAGATGAGATGGATTGGGCCTCTGCCAATCTAGGCCACCTCCTTTCAATCCCAAAGATTCCTCTAAAATGGGAAATCATAGAGGCACTAATTGGGCATTGGGAGCCTCAATTGAACCTCTTCAGGTTTGGGGAAAAAGAGATGACCCCTACAGTCGAGGAGGTTGAAACCATCCTCAACCTTAGCTTTTCTAAGAAAGTAGTTAACCCACCTCTCAAACCGAGCTTCAAAAAGGAAGCCTCCACTTTTTTAGGGATTAACAAGAAGGAGTTAGGGGAAGCCGATGCTTTATTGACCCTATCCAAGTCATTTCTGACTGAGAAGCTGTTAAATAGCTCCAACCAGTCGGCCCGGTTCAATGCTCTGACATTGATAGTGGTCAATCAACTTTTATTCCCCCGAGGTGATAGCGAGGTTGATTTATCCCTCATTTCAGTCATTTGCCAAGTTAGGGAGCGCGAGAGGCTTGCCCCTATGATCCTGGCTGAAATATACCAGGCCTTGACTGACTGCTATCACAAGAAGCAGAAAAGTTTCCTTGCCTGCGCCCCTATACTTCAGGTAAAATCTGAATCTCTTTCTTTGAATTGTAATCTTTATTGCCATGTTGAAATTTTCTAAGGTTGGAAATGCTTCCCTGTTTTGTGCAGCTCTGGTTACTTGACCACCTGAGTCAGGTTGAAGAGATAACCCGGCGCTTCTTCCCCAGATTGGACGTTCCTGTTTTGATGAGCAACAGGGGGTGTCCCAATATACATGGCGGCAAACAGGGATGGTTTGCTTTCTTGGGGACTCTTCAAGACGACCAGGTGAGATGGCCTGGTGCTTACCAGCCCTCTATCGAGACAGTGATCAGCTTCTCTGACCGAAACTTCGCTGTGCTCATGGGCTTGAAGTCTGCCTTGCTCTATTTGCCTTTGAGGGTCATCCGGCAGTTTGGAGAGGAGGTGCAGGGGATCCTAGTACCTCAGGGATATGAAGAGCTTATAGGTCCGCTCACACCAGCCACCATGGGCCTCTGCTTTCGCCTATTGAAGGAATGGTCGCAGGCCTACTTCTTGAGAGGTCCTGTCTTCTCCAAATTGCATGAGAAGGACTATCTCTTTTGGATTAGAGAGCAGGTGCAAAGCTGCGCTTCTGTACCAGCGGATCCTCCTGCTATCCCATGTCCTACCTATGAGGACCTCTTGGAGACCGAGCGGGCTTCTCATAGGCGGCTCCAGCTCATATGGGTGGAGGAGGCCCGTACTTTGAGATTGGAGAAGGAAGATCTGGAGCGGCGATTATCTGAGCAGATACAGGCCCGTCGCTTCGAGGTGAGAGCTGCATGGCGCAGGCATGACGAGACCATGGCCAGGCTCCGAGATATGAGGACTAGGCAGACCCTCTCAGATGACGTCATCTCATTCCTCAGTGACCCAGATGCAGAGGGGGCTGAAAGGCTTGTGGCGGTTCAGGCGGCTCGGATTAGAGAGCTTGAGGAAAGGCTAGGGGATAGAGATTAGCCCCCTTTATTGCATTTTTTTCCTTTTTTACACTTCTGTACAAAGAGAAACTCCACTAGTGGAAAGATGGAGAATGCAAAAATAGGTTTTTATACTATTGGCCTCAGAACTCTCATATGCTTGTAAAAACTGACAGTTTTAATGAAAAGTCACTGATTTCTCATCATCGGCCAAAATATAGTTTTCATTTTTGTGTGTTTTTATTGTAAATTGGTCCATAATGCTTTAATCCCATATAGTTGGATGAATTGAAGTAAGTTGGGCAAAAAAGGTATTTCAGTTAATGAGGAGGAAGCCAATTCGTCCCCCTTGGAACCCTTAGACTCATCCCCAAGTTTCCTTCCCACTTTCAGGGGGCCTGCCTCAGCCTACTGGTTCAGTCCTGTGCATAAAATCTGCTCAATTCACTTCTGCTGCGCAAAACCGCGCATTCAGAACGGTTTAGCCAAAACCGTCTTCAATATGCGGTTGCATAGCCCTTCTGCCAAAACCGTAGAAAAAGGGCGGTTTAGTTCAATCTTTATCCCAAGTACGGTTGGTAACCTTTTTCCTGTTTCTTCCTTTTCTTTTATTCTCTTTTTTTTTCTTTCGCCTTCTTTCTGCCAATATTGCCTCTAGTGCCTATTACGGTTTTCACTAGGACCGGCTTGTTTATTCCGTCATTGCCCTTTCAACATCCCGAGCTTGAAGGAATACACCCAGATCACCGAGGACTTGATCGATAGGACGAAATGAAGGCTGGGTTGGGTTTATAAAAAAAAGGTTATTATAGGCTCAACATTTTAACATCTTGAAAATGGGACAACTGGGCTTACAGTCATAATGGATGCGACCCCCCATTCCCAATATTGGCCTTCTTTTTTTTCTTTTGGCCTTTCTTTTCTATTTCCCTTTTTGTTTTTCTATTAACCCTGCCCCAGTCGCGACTGTAAGCTCCAGTTTGGGTTCTTTAAAACACGAACAGGCTCAACTTGGTTTAATCTAGGGATATTAGAATTTGTGAGGAAGGAAGAAAAATGGCCTCGGATCATTTCTTTGTGATATTCCTTCAAGGGAAATATTGTTTGACCGCATCGGAGTTGATTGGCTCAGGAAAATCTGTCCCATCTATTTCTGTCAAGATAAGAGCGCCTCCTGACAAGATCTTCTTTACTACATAAGGTCCCTCCCAATTTGGCTTAAACTTTCCACGAGGGCCTTCCAGAAATGGTAATATCTTCTTTAAGACTAGATTACCCACTTGGAAAGCTCTGGGCTTCACTTTCTTGTTGTAGGCCCTGGCCATTCTCTTCTGATACAGTTGACCGTGGCAAAGCGCATTCAACCGCTTTTCTTCTATCAGATTAAGTTGCTCATATCTAGACTGAACCCATTCAGCCTCTTCAAGCTCTGTTTCCATAAGCACTCTTAATGAAGGGATTTCTACCTCAACAGGTAAGACTGCCTCTGTTCCATAAACCAAGGAATACGGCATTGCCCCAGTAGAAGTTCGGATCGAGGTTCTGTAAGCATGGAGAGCAAATGGTAACATCTCGTGCCAATCTCTATAGCTTACCACCATCTTCTGGATTATTTTCTTTATATTCTTATTTGCCGCTTCTACTGCTCCATTCATCTTTGGCCTGTAAGGGGCTGATTTGTGATGAGTTATCTGAAACTTCTCACACATCTCCTTCATATCCTTGTTCTTAATATTTGAAGCATTGTCTGAAACTATGGCTTTTGGCAACCCATAGCGACAAATTATGTTGTGCTTCAGAAACTTAAGAACATGGTTTCCTGTGATACTTGCATACGAAGCAGCTTCAACCCATTTTGTGAAATAATCAATTGCCACTAGAATGAACCGGTGTCCATTAGATGCTTTTGGAGAAATCATCCCAATGACATCAATACCCCACATAGAGAATGGCCATGGAGAGGTCATGCTGTGCAGTTCACTTGGTGGTGCATGCTTATTATCAGCATATATTTGGCACAAATGGCATCTCTTAACATGTAGGCAGCAATCGTGCTCCATTGTAGACCAATAATATCCCAATCGCAATATTTTCCTTGCGAGCATGTGTCCATTCATGTGCGGCCCACAGACTCCCCCGTGCACTGTTTCAATCAACCTTTCTGCTTCAACCTTGGTGACGCATCTGAGTAGAACATTATTGTAAGATCTCTTATACAACTGCCCACCACTTAGAAGAAACTGTCTTGCTAACTTCTGTATTGTTCTTTTTTCAGTGGGACTAGCGCTTTCTGGAAAATTTCGATTATCCAAGAAATTCTTGATATCTTGGAACCATGGTATTTCTGTTTCTTGCGCTCCTTCCAAAACAAGACAGTAAGCTGGTTCGTCTCTGACTTCAATTTCAAGTGGTTGTATGTCTACCCCTTCTGGAATACTAACCATTGAGGCCAATGTCGCCAAGGCATCCGCAAACTGATTCTTAGCCCTTGGCATATAGCTAAAAGAAATTCGAGTAAATTTGGTACTTATTTCTTCCAAATATTGGTGATATGGGATCAATTTATGATCTTTGGTTTTCCATTCCCCAGTTGTTTGGAAGATGATAAGACTCGAATCTCCATATACGTCAAGTTCTTGAACATCATGGTCTAGAGCAGCTTGTAACCCGATTATACATGCCTCATACTCTGCTATGTTGTTCGTGCACTGAAATCTCAATTTCACTGCGATTGGGATATGCGAACCATCTGGCTTTACTAATACTGCGCCGATCCCATTTCCATTCATATTTGCAGCCCCATCAAAAAACATCTACCAGGAGTCTTCACTTTCTTCCTCTTCAGCAAATAAGATAGCCTCATCAGGGAAATTCGTTTTAAGAGGTTGATAATCTGGCAATGGATGTTCAGCTAGGTGGTCAGCAATTGCCTGACCCTTGATTGCTTTCTGAGTGACATATGTCAGGTCGAATTCTGAAAGCAAAAGCTGCCACTTTGCTGTTCTACCAGTTAAAGCCGGCTTCTCAAACAGATATTTTAGCGGATCCATCCTTGAGATCAGCAAAGTCGAATAACTTAAGAAATAGTGCCTAAGCCTTTGAGTCGCCCAGACCAAAGCGCAACAAGTCTTTTCCAAAGGCGAATATCTTGTCTCATAATCTGTGAATTTCTTGCTCAGATAGTAGATAGCCTTTTCTTTTCTGCCTGTTTCATCGTGCTGCCCCAATACGCATCCCATTGATGTTTCTAGAACTGATAGATACAGAATCAGTGGTTTTCCTGGAATTGGCGGTACTAGAACAGGAGGATTTGACAGATAATCCTTTATTTTGTCGAATGCTTGTTGGCAATCCTCATTCCATATAGTTGGGTTATTCTTCCTTAGAAGTTTAAAGATCGGCTCGCAAATAGCAGTGAGTTGTGCTATGAACCGGCTGATATACTGAATTCTTCCCAGAAAGCCCCTAACTTCTTTTTCAGTCTTAGGAGCTGGCATCTCAATGATTGCCTTGGCTTTAGACGGGTCTATCTCAATCCCTCTTTTGCTTACAATGAAGCCTAACAATTTCCCGGATGTGGCTCCAAAGACACACTTTGCTGGATTAAGCCTTAAGCTGTACTTCCTTAGCCGGTCAAATACCCTCTTTAGATTGATTAAGTGGTCTTCCTCTTCACATGATTTGGCAATCATATCATCCACATAGACTTCCATCTCTTTGTGGATCATATCATAGAAAAGGGCTGTCATGGCTCGCTGATATGTTGCCCCGGCATTCTTTAATCCAAAAGGCATGACTGTGTAGTGGAAGGTTCCCCAAGGAGTAATAAAAGCGGTTTTCTCTTGATCCTCCTTTGCCATTTTGATTTGGTTGTATCCGGAAAAGCCATCCATAAAAGAGAACAAGCTGTGCACTGCCGTATTATCAACCAAGATGTCGATGTGTGGCAATGGAAAATCATCCTTCGGGCTTGCTTTGTTCAAATCTCTGTAATCCACACACATCCTGACTTTTCCATCCTTCTTTGGAACTGGGACTATATTGGCTAGCCAATCAGGGTATGTGGACACCGCCAAAAACCCGGCTTGAAACTGCTTTACTACTTCATCTTTGACTTTCAAAGTCCATTCCGGTTTCAACCTTCTCAATTTCTGCTTAATAGGCTTTACTCCTGGCAGGATTGGCAGCCTGTGTACAACCATGTCTGTATCCAACCCTGGTATATCCCGATAAGACCATACGAACACGTCCTTGTAATCGGCCAAGAATTGGGACATTTCTTTCTGCTGCATTTCAGACAAGCATGCACCAATCTTTACAATTTTTGGGTCCTCTTCAGTTCCCAGGTTTGTGGAAATGGTTTCTTCAATATTAGGTTGAATACCCTTTTCGTGACGTTCCAATTGATATGATATTTCTCTTGGAAGGTCATCGTCTTCGGCCTCGATCTCCTCTTCGATCCCCATTAGGTCGAAGTCGAGCTCGAGGTCGAAGTCGTATTCAACTTGCTCTAATTCAGTCTGTATATATGGCTCATAAGCAGTCTGGACCATTTTGAAAGCTTTAGATTTTCTAGAAAAAATGGAAAAATCTTTTTGGTTTTTTTGAGAACCTTCTAGGGAGGCTTTTCCTGAAGATGAAGGTTCATTAAAACCTTCAGGAAAAGGGCAATCCACTAATGGAGTTTTTTTTTGGAGGCCGCAGCTGATTGCCAACCATATGCAGCCTCAAATGTCAAAGGGGTCTCTTCCCAATTTCTCAGTACAAAGCCCTCTGGAACAGGTGGTATGGTGCAAACCTGTTCTTCCTCAAACTCTTGATCCGATACCATCATTACCGGATTTGAAAAACTGCCCTTTTCTGTTTCGGGGCTGAGTTCGGAGGTGACTTCATCAGGAATCTTGATTGAGGCCCAGTCGATAAAAGGAACCTCTTCTTCTGCTTTTTCTCTTCCTTCATCCTCTGCCATCGCAAAGAATGCCCCTGTCTCTTCAGTGAAATCCTACTGCTCTTGTGGCAGTGGCTCAGGCTCACCCGTGGCTTTGGACGCCAAAGTGGATGAGAGGGAGATAAAAGGTTGAAGGGTTGAGGTAAAAGGCTTTCTAAAAGGGTTGTCATTGAAATACAGAGGCTTGGAGGAATCTGTAGGAGGAGCCAATTGAATGGTATGAGAGGGCTTCGGGAAAGTTTCCCTTAAATGAGGGAACTTTCCTTGATTCTTTTCCCTCTCATTTTCTTTCTGTGGTCCCCTCTTCCATCTTCTCATTTTCATCCCTAGTCCTACTCGCGGGACTAGCCTCTGTGCCTCTATGGGCGTCACCCTTCCTTGCAGGTTAATTCCCAACCCCTTCCCTGGGTGGAAATTGCAATCTTTTAAGACTTTCTCCACCATCTTATTGGCGCATGTCAACTTCTCATTTTTTTGACACCCCCCAGGTATGAAGTTGACTGTTTCAAACTGAAAAGAGTGAAAGGTAATTTTGTCTGCCGTTAATTCCACATTAATAAAAGGTACATCCGGTGATATGACGGGAGGGACTAGGTTCTCGGCTAGGACCGTTATTACCCTTTGGCCTCTTATAAATTTTACTCTTTGATGAAGAGTGGAGGGTATAGCCCTAGCTGAGTGGATCCACGGCCTTCCCAGAAGTAGATTGAAGGCAGCCGGAATATCTATCACTTCGAATGTGATATTAAAGATATTCGGTCCGATGGTAATCGGCAGTTCAATCTCTCCCAGGGAGTGTGTTTTGGAGCTATCGAAAGCTCTCACAACCCTCCCGTTCTGCTTTATCTTGGATTGGTCCAGACCAAGCCTCACACATGTTACAAGGGGGCAGACGTTTAAGGCTGACCCATTGTCAATTAGGACCCTGGCTATCATGCTACCTTTACAGAGCACAGTGATGTGCAAAGGGTCCATGTGATAGCCTCCACCAGGGCTTATCTCGCTTTCTGAAAAGCTTATTACATTGTGAGATAGGATCTGGCCGATCATTGTGCCGAGCTGGTCTGGCTCAATTGTTTTGGGCACATGGGCGCTCTGGAGTACTTTCATTAATGAGTCCCTATGCATTTCTGAATTAAGCAATAATCCCAGTATTGATATCTGGGCAGGGACCTTGGTTAATTGGTCAACAATATTGAACTCACTCTTTTTCAGTATTTTTAGGAGATCCTCTGCCTCCTTATGGTCGACCTGAGGGGTGTCTTCCCCTATTTTGGCCTTCCCCTTCTGGACTTGCTCTGTCTCCTTCTTTTCTTGTTCTTTTCCTTCCACACACCTCCCTGATCTTGTCATGAGGTTTACCTCCTCCTGACCCTGATTCCTGGCCACTGGGATAGTGGTCGTATAACCCTCGCTGTAGTTCCAAGGTACAGCGGTTTCTGAATAAGAGGGTTTAGGAACGTTAAATACCAAGGGTTGGAGATGGGACCTTGGTGCAGGAGTCGATGTGGGATTAAGGTTAGAAGAAGGTACCTCAATAACCAGAGGCGAAGATTGCCTGGGTGCCTTGGGTTGAGAGGATTTTAAGGTCTGAGGAGAAACAGACGTAATTGAAGCGGTGGTGGGGTCATAATTAATGACCAAAGGTGGTTTGGATGATGGAGTAGGTGGGGAAGCAACAGCCTGGTTGCAAATAATAATGAGAGGGGGTTTGGATACATTAAGCTGGGCCATGAGAGAAGCGGCCCGGTTTAGAGAGGAATTAATGTCCTCTGCAGTCTTGCCATTTCCATTATTTCCCGAAATGACATTGATTTGTTCCTCTATCTCTTCCTGGTCAAAATAGACCTTAACGGACGTCCCTATTGGCGCAATTAACTGCGAGGGATCAAACGTCCTAGGTCTAGAAGAGATGGTCCCTACGAAATTGGAAGGACCAGCCCCATTATGCTGGGGCAGAGGATTCTGACCAATGTCAGTCCTGGCAGGAGATGGTGCAGCTGTGTTAAACAACAGGGTTCCCTGATCGATTAAATCCTGGATGGCGTGTTTTAATGGCCAACACCTGTCTGTAGGGTGTCCTGGTGCACCCATATGGTATTCACAGGTGGTGGAGGGATCGAAATTCTTTCCCTTTGAAGCATTCGGATTTGGTTCTTTCAGGGTGACATACCCTGCGTTTAACAAAGATGGCAAAAGTTGGGATGGAGTCACAGGAAGAGGGGAAAGGACCCTGCTCCTTCTGGACGCCATCCAAGCGTCTCTCTCCTCTTTTGATAATACCCTTTTTTGGTTGGGCATTGCTGCCTGAGGAACATTAATGTTGAGAGGGTTTTGATAGGTCGATTGTGGCTGCACCGGACTGGGTGGAGGTGCAGCAATATTGATTTGGATGGGTTTTTGTGGTGGTTGGGGTTGTACCATGTTTACTTCCCCTTCTTTCTTTCCCCCATTCCTTCTTGCCCCATTTTTCTGCTTCTGGGCAGAAGGATCAAAAGTGGGCTCCTGCTGACGAGCTGTGGCAGAATGGTCTTGGATTCGCCCGGATCTGATCCCATCTTCAATCCGGTCCGCGACTAACACTAGGGCAGCAAAACTGGTGGTAACCTGACCCACCAAGTGATTGTAAAATGGATGCCCCAATGTGCCAATGAAGGTGGTAACCATCTCTGGCTCCATTATGGGAGGCCTGACTTGAGAGGCGGCTTCTCTCCACCTTTTGGCATACTGCCTAACTGTCTCATCTCTTCCCTTACTCATTTTCATCATATCGTACCTATCTGGCACGATGTCAGCGTTGAAACGGTACTGAGCAAGGAAAGCATCAGCTAGGTCCTTCCACCTTCTGATTCTGCCGTGGTCCACAGTTGCGAACCATCTCAAGGCTGCCCCAGTTAGGCTTCTCTGGAATAGCTGGATCAGGATGCCATCATCCTGGCCAAATTGGCATAACGCCCCACAGTAGAGCTTCAGATGGCTCATTGGGCATCCGGTGCCGTCATATTTTTCAAAGTCCGGGCACTTAAATTTGGCCGGTAAGCATGCGTCGGGGTACAGGCAGAGATCTTGGAAGTTGGTACCACCCAACGTATTGATCCCCCTGACTTCTTTCAATTCCTCCTGAATGGACTCCAGTTTGTCCAAAAATTTTCTTTCCACTTCTACCCTCTGTCTCTCCTTTTCTTTCTCCTTCTCCTTCTCATACTCAGATTCCTCCTCCCGGATCAGGATAGGCTCGGGGTTTGGATGAGAGAGTTCAGGTTGAGGTGGGATAGGTTGGATTGGTGGTGGAAGTTCAGTCTGGGGTGGAGCCTGGGGTGGTGCATTGTGGGATGATGAAGCTTGGTGAACCTGAGCCTGCGCCTGTTGCGCCTGTACCTGAGCCTGAGCGGCTTGGTTGGCCAGCAAATTCTCCAATAGTTTGGTCATCCCTGCCACTTGCTCTTGCAGTTGAGCAAAGGCCTCAGCCGAAACAGTGGATTGTTCTTCAGCAGGGTTCATGGTAGCAGCTTTTAATCTCTGAGAACGTCGGGGAGCAATGGTTGCAGTAGGAACTTAGTACCTTAGGTAGAAGAAAAAGGCAAAAGAGAAAAATGTTAGTATCCCATCAAATCAACTTTACACACCTATGCATGCATGCATGTAGGCTTGGTGAACATGAGTCTGGGGTCTCTTTGCATTCATATTTTTTTGATTTTTGTATTTATGGTTAACATAACCTTATTAAGATGAGGTGATTGATACGAAAAAGATCAAACCTCAGAAATTTTGTAGGAGTATTCTAGGGCCTCCAACATGTCCCACACAAAAGATGATGTGCCTACAGTAAAAGCCTGTAGACAAATCAAGATTTGGAATCACGCCAGCCTCCAAGGGCTTATGAATTGGTTGTTGCGAAAAAGACCTACCAATATTGGAAAATTCTAGGGCTTCCAACATATCCCACAAAAGATGATGTGCCTACAGTAAAAGCCTGCAGACAAATCAAGACTTGGAATTACGCAAGCTTCCAAGGGCTTATGAATTGGTTGGTGCAAAAAAGACCTACCAATATTGGAAAATTCTAGGGCTTCCAACATATCCCACAAAAGATGATGTGCCTACAGTAAAAGCCTGTAGACAAATCAAGACTTGGAATCACGCAAGCTTCCAAGGGCTTATGCTTTGGAATTAAGGCTTCCACAACCTCCTGAAATTACGCAGGCTTTCAGGGGCCTATGATTTTCTAAATTCAGGCTTTAGAAGGCCTATGAAGATTTTGAAAAATTCTGGAATTTCAGGCTTCCAGGAGTCCTATGAGTTTCTAAATTCAGGCTTTAGAAGGCCTATGAAGATTTTGAAAAAGTCTGGAATTTCAGGCTTCCAGGAGTCCTATGAGTTTCTAAATTCAGGCTTTAGAAGGCCTATGAAGATTTTGAAAAAGTCTGGAATTTCAGGCTTCCAGGAGTCCTATGAGTTTCTAAATTCAGGCTTTAGAAGGCCTATGAAGATTTTGAAAAAGTCTGGAATTTCAGGCTTCCAGGAGTCCTATGAGTTTCTAAATTCAGGCTTTAGAAGGCCTATGAAGATTTTGAAAAAGTCTGGAATTTCAGGCTTCCAGGAGTCCTATGAGTTTCTAAATTCAGGCTTTAGAAGGCCTATGAAGATTTTGAAAAATTCTGGAATTTCAGGCTTCCAGGAGTCCTATGAGTTGATTTTCTGAAATTCCAAGGCTTTCATATGCCTAAAATATTTTTGATTTCCCCTTAGGTGTTTTTGAGTTAAAAAGAACTCAAATTGCTTTCAAGGAGATGATTTACTTAAAATTTTCCTTTCACTTGATTTTTAAATGATTATTTGCTTGGAATTCAAAGGTTTCCAAGTGACCCAATTGCTCTTTGGAAGAAATCTTAAAAGTTTGAACACTTTATGTTTAAAGATTTCTTAAAGATTGATTTTTGATTGGAATTTGCCCCATTTTAAAAGAGTTAAGCTTCCTTTCATGAATTGCATTACACCTTAAGCTTATTACATGTTTTGGGAACTTATTGTGATTTCCAAGTTTAATTCTTGAGGTTGAAGTATGATTAAGTTGGTTATTTGAACCAATTTTCTTTTAATCATTTACTTCATTTAAGATGGGTTAAGTGTTCAAATTAGGTAAAAAGAGCCTAACATGAGCTTAAACCGCAAAATTTGGTGCTTGACCTGACTTTTGGTTTGAGCCAACTTTATTTCATCATTTTCACCTTTGAGTTGGATTAATTTGCTCAATTTAGGTGAATATGTTCAAAATGACCTTAATCTCTTGATCCGGGTGGATTTGGAATGGTTTAAATGCCATTTATCTTATTTGGAGTCACTGCCCATTTGATTATATAACTTAGGGATGAAAGGACCCAGAAATGTTTAATTAGCACGGCCAGAATGGGATTTCGGCTTAAAACCGCACACTCAGGACGGTTTGGCTCAAACCGTATGATACATGCGGTTGCAGCGAAAATGCAGACAACCGCATACTCAGGACGGTTTTCAGCCGAAAAACAGATTTTCGAATTGTTTCCTTTTCCAATTGGTTTTATTAGCTTGGTTACTTGCCCAAACACACTGTTCACCACTGGGTGGCTTCTGGACTGCCCCAAGTTGGGCACTTGACATATCAAATGGCATTAAAGGCCCGCTTAACCCTTGAATTTCATGAAATTGCATGGGGATACCAAAAACATGCACAAACAGATTTCTTATGATAAAAGAAACATGTTACAATACAAATTGGCCTTCAAGGGCATGAATCAAAATAAAATTACAATTTTAGCCCCCTTGGGCTTGAGAATGAGAATTTTTAAACTAAAAAGGAAAAATCCCTTTGTACCAGCAGCTCCAGGGTGTTCCCCACACAAATTTCCTGCAAAACAAAGGATTAGTAATATTCATACATAGGAGGGCCTAGGCTCCCTCCCCAAAATGGACACCCAATGCATGGATTTTGGGACTTTTAGGTGCCTCCTATGGACATTTGGGGTAGAACGACACCTAAGAAGAGTAAAAACTCTCTCTAAGGGCTACACCAATCCTAGGATAACAACAAATTTTTGGGAATAACAAAATCCCCACAAATGGCCAACATGAGCTTGATATTTACAAAGTAAAGATGTTACCACAAATAATAGGCTTACATTACCTTGTTACCTCATGTTTACCTTCCAAATGGCATCCATATCATGCCTTGGACCACCTGAGCCATGCAAGACGGCCTTCCCTCAATTACAAACCCTTTCCCCATCGCATTTGGTTTATTTTGGCCAAAAGGGTGTTTCTCCACCTTCGCGTAGGGGTTTTGGGTTTTGGCTTATTGGCAACTTAGAGCTCAAGCCTAGTGTATGACCAGAATTCTAGATCCACCATGTCATCACATCATTGGCTCAAAGTCTCTAAGGTGAATGTTTTCACTTTCGCTTTCCGAAGTAACAACCTCGGTGCGCCAAGCTACACACATTCCTGTTCAACTTCCTATAGGTGATAGGTAGGCTATGTAAAAAATAAAAAAAAGTGCTCAAGTGCATTTGAAAAAGAGGGTCACATTCAACACAACGTCCCACCCTTGCCACTCTTTTTTCTTATTCATGCAAGCGCAATCACATTCACCAAGGCATGATATGGAAATCATATTTGAAGTAAACAATCATGAGTAAAACAAAGTAATTAAAAAAAACACCTAGCATGCTCATACTAAACATGTATTCACACAAGCATCATGCAAGCATGTTATCATGTTGTACAAAAAAGCAAATAAATCATGGTGAGCATGCTTGATACAAAGTAAACATCTCTCCAAAATTCTGATCTCATGCTTACCACATTAAAGTTCTAATCAAAGCATGCTTATCATAACAAAAATGGCAACCTAGCATGGTAAGACTATCTAGGTCCACTAACATGGTTTTGAATATAATCAAAGCATACACCCATCACATGGCCTCTTGTCTAAGGTCTCAGGTATTCTAAAAATAATAACACTCAGATCAAACATGTTTATCACAAATGGTAAAACAGCAAACAATTCATGGAAATCAATCGATCATGCTCAAGCAATCAAAACATGGCTCAATTCCACCACAGCTCCCCAGCAGAGTCGCCAGTTGTGAGACATGGATTCGTCATCTCGGATGACCTCCCATATCGTCACACGGGGATCGATAAAAATGTTAGAGTCGCCACCATCCATCTTAGGGTGTGAATGGACACCAAAAGGTCATTTATGCCAAATAGAGCCAAAGTAGCTCTAATACAAGGAAAAATCCAGAGATTGGGTACGGGGAATTATTTATGAGCGGGGGAAGGTGTTAGGCACCCCCACTCATCCGTCTAGGACGGTTACCACATGCTTGCTTATGCTATAAATTGTTTGCTAGTAAAATAAACAAAAGGGTGCTTAACAAGCACAATGTGTGTGACCATCCCACATGAGAAGTCTAATGAGTTTAGACTCTCTTTATGGATTCATCACTTCTAAAACTTCATGAGTGAAGTGAATTCAAAGTAAAAATGAAGAAAATTAAGCTAAGGCAAATCTGGAGAAATTCGGTCAAAAGAGCTTGAAAGCTTTGATAAACCATAACTCATTCAATTTAAATCTAAATCAAATGAAACCAAAGCCATTTGAAAACTGGTATATATTAGAATATACAGTAAAAAGTTCAGCTCGATCCGATTCAAAACTAGAGAGAAATCCACATATGAAATCTGCTGCTATAACTCAGAAAAAGTGTTAAGTAGGCATTTTCAAAGCTCTATTCGTGGAGTTTGGCTCAATAAAAATCCATAAAAATTGGTATGGGGGAAGTATGTAGTGCCATCTTTCCAAAGAAAAAACCTCACATCAATCTCTATCCGGATGTGACTTGTGTGCTCTCTTGAACAGGCCTAGAAGACCACAGATCTGCTCTGGACCATGCCAGCGAGCATCTCTGAGTCAATTGAGCACCCACGGCACAAAACAGATTGAAATCTGCTGAAACTTGTTGGAAATGAAAATAGACTTCTGAAAGAAAACTCAGAAACTGGAATCACATAAAACGGATTAAAACTGAGCAAATAGTGCACCATCAAAGCGACAAGTTCAGCAATCTGGGCTGAACTGTCCTACAAACTTTGAAGAGATGGTGTCAAAAATTGGCTACATGGAAGTGGACGAAAATTTCCAGATATTAAATAGACCTTCCAATCTATCACATGTCTTTGAAATCACTCAAAAATTCATCCGGAGGATGAAGTTATGAGTCTTCCTAGACAGGCCACAGATCTGTCCTGTTTTGAGTTTTTTTTGAGGAGGAAATATAGAAACCAGTGCATGTGGATTCGACCAAAACCTCAAAATCAACAAGAAATCCTCTCATGAAGTTCTAAAACTCATTTTAAGGCCTAGGACCTCAGATTTTCCATATTGAACATGGAAAGCACAAGATCTAGCCCATTTGATGAAAATAGTGAAAAGTGAGTGTGAAAGTGTGGAAAATCTCATTTCTATGAGAAGCTTGGAATCCATGGCTATTGAGAGCATGGATTCACATCTTCTCCAAATATAAAATAAAATCAGAGAAGCATTCAAGGGTTCAAAATAACCATATAGTATGCTTTTCATCACTTGTAGGTTCTAAACCTAGAGGATCCATTCCACCTTCCTTTTCCCCAGGCTCTCTCTTCACGTTTTACGGCTAGAGAGGATTCCCAGGTACTTTAGAAGGGGTTTGGGGTTACAAAAATGCACAAAGGCCTTACACTACAGAAAGGTAGAAGATGAGAGATTTGCTAGAACTTAAAAGGGAAGACTGGAAATGAAAGAGAGCTTTACCTTGGTAGCTTAAACCTTCAGTAGACAATCCAACAGAGCTTCTCCTTCTTCTTGCAGAGCTTCTAAGCTTCAAATTGTCAGCCATTTGCAAGAGGAGGACCCCTCTATTTATAGGCCAAGTCAAGGGTAGGAGAGTCCCAAGGGTAGGCCTAAAAGGCCTTCTAGATTATTCCAATTCTCCTCCAAGGCTTGAATTGGAGTAATTCAGCAAGTTTCGGAGGGTGAAATGGGGAGTTTAGGTCCTTGAGAGAGAGGTAATATGCGTAAATAAGGCTCAGAGATCGAGCCATTTCGCAAAGCCTCGAAACAGCCAAAACCGTATACTCAGTGCGGTTTCTACAGAACCGTCACTTAAAGTGCGGTTCAATACAAATTTGACCAAACCGCATACACAGGGCGGTTCAATTCAGTTATGCTTTAATTGAGTGTTGTCCACGCGGCTTAACGGCCGAAGCTTCGCGAAGCCACGTGTCCGCCAGCGCAACAAACAAGGACTTGAACCGTGCTGTCTGTGCGGTTGCAACCGCACATACAGAGCGGTTGAAACCGAGATTATAAAAACCGCATACACAGTGCGGTTGGCACTGATTTTGAAAGTTTTTGAAAGTTTGACATATGTCAAGGCTCAAATAAGACCTTTGGAGCCTTCCTTAGTTAATCTCTCATGTCGGGGTGCAATTTGGGGTGTCTACACTTATTCTCCTTAATTTTTTGTAGATTTCGATATGCAAATGATTTATTTTGATACAGAACTAGAGAACAACTTCTTGTTTTTTATTTGTGATTATATCATCATAGTATTGAACACCACTAGGCTATTACAAGTTTACAACCATTGATGGATGAGGATGACAGCAAGATTGTTGTTCTAGTTGAAGATCAAGACTGAAATTGAGATCCATAGAACTGATGATTCATTTTCTGGTTTTAGATGATGTTAGGTGGTCTTATGCACATACAAATTAAATTTTAATGCTCCCAATTAAAATATCTTAGTAGCTTAAACAATAGTGACCTAGTTTCAAGATGTTCTTGTGGGGTGAGAGGTCACCAATCTCCAAGTCAATGAGCTAGTAAAGATGGGCTAGTAAGGGAAAAACATTTCTGCTATACAAAGGCATACTATTTATGCCTTATCAAAATTACTTTTTAACAAAAAGTGGTTTGAGATGTACTTGACATGTAAGACATCCAAGGACTGTAAATTTTTTGTTTTAAAAAATGTGAGTCCACATCCACAATTGAGCAAAACCTCAGCTCACCCCACCACTGAGTTTTCATCTACCATCAAGTCTACACCAGCCTTTCGGTCCAGTTTCCTCTTAGACAACAGAGTTGGACCTTCAAACTCCCACTTAAATGGAATATTAGTTATTAAGTTAATCTTTTAGTTGCCCCTTTTGGATGGGTATATCCAACCGACCCAAACACAGATTTTTTTGTCCCAAACTTGTTGGCCCAGCTCAATTATGACATATATAGGTTTTGAACTTGATTCAGGCCCATCCAAGTAGCCCCCCAAAATATGCCCCACGAGAAATTATGAGCTTGGGTGTCAGAGTAGGACTTCTGACTGGCTAGGCTGCGTTAACCTAAGCTGAGACCAAAGCCCCTCCAGATGCAACACAACTTCTTCCAATACTACTCGATGCTGTTGTGGGCGTCATTGTTTTTACCTTTTACTAAGTGGAAGTCAGTTTGTAAAGATAATTCAGTTACATGGTTTTTACTTTTTACGTAGGAGGATTTGAGCTGCTATTCTTGAGCTCAACAAGGATTAATTGAGATTTGGAGTTAGGATTGCTTAGAGGTACCTAGTAATCCACTTTTGAAAATTTCGTTTACATGTTTTATTTTCATGACTTGCTGTACAAATGGTGTATATTTGTTAAGATTTTTGTTAATGTGTGATGTATCTGAGCTTAAAGGTGATTTTTATTTTGTTAAAATTATGTTCTTTGCTTTAAATGTTTTCGACTCAGAGATGCAATGTTTTGATCCTATCTCTCTTGCACCAAGTTTCACTTTATTTCAATGCCATTTGATAGGATAATTGTGTATGTGTATTAGGGTCGTCACGGATGTTCGACAACAAATTTAGAGTTGCACTGTTTTAAGTGGATCATAAAGAGTATATTTTTATTTTTGTTATTTCTTTCATGTTATTTTTTTTTTTTTTGGTCATTTCTTCTTTTCTTACAATAGTTCATCTCAGTGATATGGAAATATTTTACAACTCATGGTTCAGGACCTGTCCCATTCTTCCAAAAACCCACAAGGGATGTGTTCTTATGTGTGTGGTCCTCCTCAAAATGTCAACTGCCATGGCATGTCTTTCTTTTATTTATATAACCCTACTTGCATGATCCCTTCTTCTCGTAGGGTAGGGTCTCCGTATTGCAATCTGCTTTCCCCTTTGTCCATAACTATATAGAACTTAAAACTTGTATGTGTGTACGTATACACATAATAGAGAGAGAGAGAGAGAGAGAGAGAGAGATCTTGTGTAACGTCCCTGTAGACACCCCAAATTGCACTACAGAATAAGAAAGTAATAAAAACATGTAATTAAAGCTTAAAACAGGTCAAAAATGCATAAAAATTGACAAAGCAGGCTTTGCCCGTATTTCATTCACGGGCCGGTCGCACCCGAAATATCTCTACGGTCAGGCGCGCCCGTATTGGAAATACGGGCACCATTGGACCGTAACTCATTTACGGTCACTAAAGACTCGTGCGAGTTTTATTCTTCTCTCGATTTCCGAGCTTTATCTTTAGTCCAATATATCTCTAAATGAGCAAATTACGTCTTTTATTCGCTGAAGCCACCTTGGTTGACTATGGATGGGCATTATCTTGTGTTTAACTCAAACTGAAACTCTATCTTGCCAAACCCTGGACCAACCATGCCCCTGTGCTTGCCTATAAATAGAGGGCCTTTCCTCAAGCAAAAGGCCACGAAAATTTGAAGTCCAAGGAGCTCCAAGAGAAGAAGAGGAACCCCTGCTACTCTGCTTGCTCAATCCAGGTAAGTCCCTTTTCCCTTTTATTTTCTGTCTTCAATTCTAGATGTAATAGGATCATCTCTATTGCTGTAGAATAAGGCCATCTTTTGTATCTAGTACTCCTAAACTTGTCTCTAAGTACCTCAAGAGTCTTTCTAGCCGTAAAACGTGAAGAGAGAGCTAGGGGAAAAGAGAACAGGTGGATCCCTAGAATAGAACCCCATATCTGTTTTTCTCCTTTTTTCTAAAATAAAGCTTTTGATTGTGATTGTGTAACCAAACCTATCTCCAAGTACCTCAAGAATCCTCTCTAGCCGTAAAACGTGAAGAGAGAGCTAGGGGAAAAGAGAACAGGTGGATCCGTAGGATAGACCCCCATGTGCTCAAATCTGTGAGATGTGGCTGTTTTTTATATCCTGATCATGTTTTAATGGTTTTTATGATGAATCTGAATGAATAACATGAATCTATGATGTTTATAGCATGAGATCCACACTTTTTTATAAAATTTGGATTTTTCCCACTTTTGCACCTACAGCACTGTTTTCGTGATTTTTGTGGTTTTAGGCTAAAATCTTGGATTTATCATGATCAATATGATAGATCTGAATCCAAAAGCCTGAAAATAAATTCTAGGGTTTCATGATATGGTTTTTAAATCGTTTTTCATTATTGAGAGAAGACCCTACGGTCTAAATTCTCCCCTTTTTATGTTTTTCATCAATGTGAGTATTTTTTTGTTTTGATTTTCAGATTTAATGTAAAATTTGGGCTCTATCTATGTCCTGGATTATTCAAGTTCAATTTTGAAATATTTTATAAAAATCATATTTTTTAAGATTTCTAGAATTTAACTTGAAGCCAGATTTTTGGATTTTTCACTTTAAATTGATTTTATTTGATTTTATCTCAATTTTATTTTGATCATAAAACCCTAGGAATGGTATGATCATATTTGAAAGTTCTGGATCAATCAGACTATTCATATGAAAAAACCATATATTTTTGTCTTTTTGTGATTTTTGTGATTTTTATAGCAAGCTTTTCTTCTTTGTAAAACATGAACAATACCTGGCAACCACCTTGTGTGGATGAATAGGGTGCCTAACACCTTCCCCTGTTCATAACCTAATCCCCTTACCCATCTCTGGTTGTTTTTTTAGGAGGGTTATTTTTACCCTAAAATTCCCTTTTGAGTTTATTTAATATTTTGGTGTCCATTCACACCTAGATTGAATGGTGGTGACTCTTTGTTTAATTTAATCCCGTGTGATGATTGATGAAGTCAATGGAAATTGATTTTTTCCCATGTCTCACAGTCCCGGACCCGAATTTATTCTTAATAAGATAAATCCAAGCCCAAAATGTGAATCTTATAAGCCCAAAATAAACAACTAAATCCAGACTGTAAACAAAGGTTTCATCTCTTCTTTTCAAGTTTGTTAAAGCATGCTTACATGATTATCTATGAGTTTTAACCTGATTCTGAGGTTATTTTCAAAAAGAATTCATGTGAAGAAAAAGCAAAGATAGCCATTGTTTTATGCTTGCACAAACAAAATCCCATGTTGAAACTTGTTGTCCTCTAGTTTATTTCAGTTCATGGGTGTTGTAGTATGATAGGTTGGTGGTTTATTAAAACTAATGAAGGGCCAGAAATGCCAAGTTTTATGGGATGCAGAGCAAATGTTTGCTCTATTTTTTCTGAAATTTTCTAATAAACCAAACCAAAGCTACCATTGCTAGCTTCTCCTTCATGTTTTGCTTTGTTCCCTTAATGTCTGCAAGTGAGAAATGCAGAATGAAGAAAAGAAGAGAACGCTTAGAGTTAGAAACAAAGAGCCGAAAGGAGATAATGAGTCAATAAATTCGGCTGTGCACAAACGAACCATGCACAGCCGATCGGCAAAAAAAAGGGCTTTCTGCGTCAAATATTTTGCGACAGATGAAAAGGTGGTCGCAAAAAAGACTAAATTGCAATGGGCCCACGACGTTCACCGCAGATTGTAGTCGCCTTTTCTATTAGTGGCAACCGTCACTTATGTTGCTGCAAATAGTAGTCTCGATGGCCTTTTTTGTGACGAGCACCGATTGCCGCAAAATCTTTTTGGCGGCGGCTCATCTATAATCGGTGGCAACATTAGGATGCCACAAAAAATTGTATTTTCATGTAGTGTCCATCTATTAGCTTTAGCTCTTTAGATTTTATTTGTTCTAACAAATTAATGAAAGGCATGTGGTTTTTGGATTTGAAAAGAAGAGCTATGAGGGAAGGAGTAATGCACATAAAAATTAAAAATATATATAATAAAAAACAGTTGAGTTCGGCAATGGCCAAACATCACTCTGTTTGGCCATTGCCAAACTCAAAATTGCTTGGATTTTTGTTAATTCCATTTAATTAAATAAAAAAAAGTATGAGAAAATAAAATAAAACAAAATATATATAAAAAAAGGGTGTCATGATTGCATAATATGTTAGTTTTCTATTTGTTATCTTATGAAGTTTTGTCTTAATGTTACATGTGCAATTTCTTTATGTTTTCATTCATCATGTACCATAGTAATTCCCATTTATGTTCTTGTACACATGTGATCATAAATAAATAAATAAAATATAAAAAATATAAAAGATAAAAGATAAAAAAAAAATATAATAATAAATTAGCCCCAAATATGATCCAACTAGTTTAAGGGAACCCACTTCGGTGGGGCAACCCAAGGTGTTCAAGGACTTCCCTGGGTTGTAATCGGGTCATTTATCCGAAATCACTGGTGCAGACCAAAAAAATCAATGGGTGTCTACTTGCACCATTTCAGGTACTGGCGACTCCATACACACATTATATAACACTTTTCTACGCGCCTGTGGTGCGCATAGCTTGGAGACTCCACTGGTGATCGAACCCAGAATCTTTGGTTTGATCGAACCCGGAATCGCTGGAGACTGACCCAACCCAATTTGATTAGTTGGATTCTTTGTTCTGATCTAGCTTGCTTTCATCTGCTTGAAGACTGATTCGGACTCAAGATACTTCCTAAGGACTCAATGGGTCAAGGCCCACGGCTCTCAGGACTCATTGCATGCATCTGGGGTGGTTCCCCTTATCAAAGTTTAGGTAAGCTTCCTAATTTAGGGCTGAGGTAGCCCAAAGTCTAGGGTCCACTCAATTTGATGCAAAAGGAGGCAGGGGTTGCTGCTCCTGATGGACTTTTGGGTTTTAAATTGATTTTACCTCCTTTTCATTCATCATTCACATTCACATTCACATAGTAAGGTGTATCAGAACGTTAGGTGGGAAAAGGATACCCAGCCCGAGGCAAATGCCTACAAGGGTTTGAGCTAAGTATTAGACCCTCGCATACCACGATAAGAAACCAGTGGTGCTATAGGAATCTAAAAACCTAGGGGATGTTTTACCTCACTTTCCCTGGCAAGCCACATGCGCATGAGGCTAATACCATCCCAAAATTTGTTTATACAATAAAGAAGGGTGGCTGCTAGAGAGATCTAGATTTTTTTAAAGAAGAAATGCCATATCCAAGCCATATATCATTCAATCAAATCACCCACGCAGGCTCCCTCGCGTGTGTCACCCACGCAGTTTCTATCAAACCATGTAAACAAACCATGGTGTGCGTGAGTGCACATGTGTGCAAGTGAAAGAATTTGTCTGTGCAAGCATAAAACAATGGCTATCTTTGCTTTTTCTTTACATGAATTCTTTTTGAAAATAACCTCAAAATTAGGTTAAAACTCATAGATAATCATGTAAGCATGCTTTAACAAACTTGAAAAAAAGAGATGAAAACTTTGTTTACAATATTTAAACCTAGGAAATACCTATTTTCTCTACTGTTGAACCAAATGCAAAACAAAGGTGCTGGACAACAGTTTCATTCTTTTAAGGTGCTCAACCTTTGCTAATAGACGTCCTCCTCTTTTGCTAAGAGACTCCCCTACTTGCTACTCCCCTCTCTCTTGGATGTCCTCTCTTTTTTTCCAATTTTTTCTCCTTTTCTTTTTTTAGAGAGCTCCCTTCGCTAATGGACGTCCTTCCCTTTTGCTAAGAGACTCCCCTACTTGCTACCCTCTTTCTTCTAAGACTCCTATCCATTTTATAAGAGAGTTTCACCCCTTCAACTTCTTTTTTTTTAACTCCTAGACCCTTCATCTTCTTAACCTTTCCTCTTCCTCTCTTTGTGACTCTTCCTTGCTCAACTTCTTAACTCCTAGACCCCTCATATTTTTAACCTCTCCTCTTCCTCTCTTAGTGACTCTCACCTATTTTGCATTGAATTTTTAACCATGTGGCTAGTTGTATGAAATTTTAACCATATAGTATATTGCCAAGAGAGTCCCAACAGCATTCCAATTTCCAAGAGGCTATGAGTTGGACCATACAGCCAACTCATTTTGCCTCTTGGCATTTTTTTTTATTATTATTTTTTTAAAATAAATAAATTGGCCAACAACCATATTGGAAAACTCAATTTCTTTTAATAGGAGGGTCCCAATGTTTTAATGCCACATGGCAGCCACTATGGCCTCACGTGGCTGCCATGTGGCACCCAATTTTGGTTTTATCAAAAAAAAATCCCCAAACTATCTTTCATTTCTTTTATCCATAACTTAACCGTTTGAGATCCGATTTGAGCATGGTTTGGTGCATCGGAATTGGCTCAGAATTCTCTTTATTATAGGCTTGTTTTTTTCAAAAAGATGGGCCATCTATAAAAACCTTGATTTACGTGCCCACATATATGCCGGTTCAAGATATGCATCTTGGGTAATTCTATGGTGCAAAAATGGGGTGCTGACACAGACTATAAGATTAAATACATCAGAGTACGCAAAATATAAAACCATTTATTAATACCTCGACTAAAAGGTAGAATCATAACATCCAATAAGTAAATAAAATCCTCAATAATAGTCTGGAAACAAGGTCAACTGTCTATTAATTCTACTAACAATGAAATAAAATCCATAAATCAATAAGTCAATAAAATAAATCATCTTCTAAACATAAAGACACCCAACATCAAATAGTAATGGTCGTCTGAGTCGTCTTCAACAAAATCCTCTACCCCTCCTAGAACATTCTCACCTGGACAATCTATAAACAAAACATTTGAAAAACATTATATGAGATCAAAATCCCAATAAGAAGTAACAAGCATGTAATAAAACACAGTCCATATAATTTATCAAAAACCTTTCATGAGGTTACAAAGATAAAAATAACTTTCGATGTAAAACCAATAACCATTTTCATATCAAACATAGTCAAACAATTCACAGTGTGGCATCACAGGACTCATGGAATTAGACTTCTTCGAGAGGTCAACTACCCCGTTCCAATTTGCCACCTCACGACTTATGTGCAAAGCCGGCCTACTCTGGGTTTCGAACATAGTCTTATTGCAAAGCACCCAAACCAGATACAGGAGTGGGTTGGCAAGTACAACCCAGTCAAACTCCAACAATAAACATAAAGAAAGACCCCACCGAGATACATGGTGGTACGGATTGCTGCAACTCAACTAGATACAAGAAGGCCTCACCAAGATACATGGTGGTACACATACATGGACCACAGGATTAACCTAACAAATACTGGCCCATTTCATTACCTAGCTGAAGCATGGATCTATACATATCTATGCCCGCTAAACATTAATCTTAAACCAAATATCAATCCAATTCTCACCAACTTTGGGCGTTTACTACTCCAAGATACATGGAGGAAACTCGAATAATTTCTACGAGGTACACATAGATTCCTCACAAATAATCCATAAAATTTTCATTTAAAGCAATAACCGAACCATCCACCACGTACAAAGAAAATATGAATTTAAAATGATACATTATTGTAATACGACACTAACATGGTTTCCAAAATTAATTATACATATTTATTTACTTATTATTATAATTTACAAATATTCCAGTAATACTAATGATATCGATATAAAAGTTGTTTTCTTAATATCCACAAGCTAATTAGTATAACCATTTCATTGTAAGGTAATACAAAGTAATTAGTATTAAGTTATAATTTCTAAGGTATTTGTAAAATAATCAATATGAGCACATAATGTGTTTGGAAAGGTGTTTTCTTTTCAATATTGCACTTTTAGCATCAAAAGTCTATAAGAATAGCAAAGGGGAATTTAAATAGGGTAAAAGTGTAAATAATAATCTTCTTTTTTACTTTAATTCTTTAAAATTTCTAAATAACTGAAAAAAAATTTACATTTACAAACTAAGACCCCTGCATCATGCGACCCCTCTCTTTCTCTCTCTTCCGTGGAAAAGCAAACCAATCCCATCTCATAACCTCTTCTCTCTCATGCAAACTCTCCTCTCTTTATCTTATTCACTCACATACACTCTCTCTCCCTCTCTGTATCTCTCTCTTCTATTTTATATTTATTCCTCTCTTGTCTCTCTTTATTCCTCAGGCTCCTTACTTTATTTTTTTTTTCAGAACTGTGTCACACAATCATCAGTCCTCTTTCATTCGTAATATGCTCTTGATTACTCTCTAATTCATACGAACAAACCCATTTATCTCTTCTTCCATAAATTTCACATTCTCAATAGTCATCTTCCTTGTTGATTCTCTCTCTCTCTCTTCTGAAAGTAATAGATTCACAAGGCTCTCTTTCTCTATCAATCCTCTCTTTAATATAACAGAACTCTATATTTTCTCAGTGGTTACAGTTTATTATCTATTAGGAAAAACTTATGTATGTATCCAAGAAACAAAATCAGAAAGTTTAAAGTATCAATAGAGTTCTTGAAATTTGAATAGGTAATGAGTTTCATACACAATTGTTCATATGCAATCATATGTATAACAGATACAAGTATACGTTACGTTTTGCTGTTGGGTGGTCTAATTATCATTGTATTGTACATTGTACAACAACTCCAAATTCATAAACTAATCTCAGATTTTCTAAAAACTAATGTAAAATCACCAATGACATCAAAGCATCTATCGACATAACTTTTTAATGATTAACACGAAATCATGCAGATTTCTAGATCGTTAAGGGTTACTACTTACTTGCAATGCAATAGTAATCCCAAGGAAGCTCTTGAATGAGGTTCTCTCTTTTCAGTGGTTTCCTCCAGCCGCAACTTGCACAAACCAATTCCAAAACAACTTTCTCTCTTACGCATGTTTTACCCCAATTAAACCCTATTTTAAAAGAAAATGATTCCGTGCTTCACAAGCCCACACAACACATTCAAACAAGCCAATAAAATTCTAGATAAAATTTTTGAATATTACTTACCTCTCTAAAACATCATCCCACCGTTGGATTTTAGAAAGATTCTAGAACTTGGCATTCCATCTCATCACCTAAATAAAATAATACAAATTAATTAATAAATTTCCTAAAATCCCCAAAATAAATTATTTATATTATTTAATAAAATCACAGATGTTACATTCTAACCCCCTACAAAATAAATTTCGTCCTCGAAATTTACCTTGTAACTCGGGAAACAATTTTGGGTACTTGTCTTTCATTTCCTTTTCATTCTCCCAAGTTGCTTCTTCCAATGAGTGGTACTGCCATAGCACCTTCACCAAGGGTATGGTCTTTGGTATGAAGAACTTGTTCCCGCCTATCTAGGATTTGCACAGGGCGCTACTATCAGGAACGTAGCGTCGAAGCATCGATGCATGGAACACTTCATGTATGCCTGCAAGTTGTGGAGGCAATGCCAGGCTATACAAAACAACACTGACCTTATCTAAAAACTCAAATGGCCCAATAAAACGTGGAGACAACTTCCCCTTTCTTCCAAATCTCATAATGCCTCGAGATGGTGGAACTTTCAGAAATATGTAATCACCAACTTTAAATTCCAAGTCATGTCTCCTGTTATCCGCATAACTCTTATGTGTGCTCTGTGTTGCTTTAAGGCGTTGCTTTATGAGTTTCACCTTTTCAACACTGTCTTGTTCATATTGTGGGCCTAGTAACTGTCTCTCACCAATCTCTTCCCAACATAAAGGAGATCCGCAAACTTTTCCTTATAAGGCCTCATAAGGTGCCATCTATATACTTGCCTGATAACTATTATTGTAAGCAAACTCAACAAGTGGCAAATATTTACTCCAACTTCCTCCAAAATCAAGCACACAACACCTTAACATATCTTCTAATGTCCATATCATCCTCTCTAACTGCCCATCAATCTGTAGGTGAAAGCTAGTGCTAAACTTCAGTTGTGTCCCCATAGCATCCTGTAACCTCTTCCAAAACCTCGAAGTAAACCTGGGATCACAATCAGATACTGTAACGCCCCAAATCTAGATCATTTTTTTTGACTTGGATCAAGGCATTTATTTATGGTACATCACAATCAGCTCAAAAGATAAGCCTAAAAGAGTTAAGAGTTATGAAAAATCCCGAATTTTTAATAATAATTAAAAAAATTGATTTTTGGGATTATTAATTAATTTAATTGATGGAAAGTCAAAAATGGAGATTAAATGGTCAAACCGGAATTCTCGGGTGAATCCGGGTGGAAAACTTTAATTATAAATATAAGAAGCATTATTTAAATTTTTTATTTAGTTGGTTTAGGATGGGTCGATGATGTGGCAGGCATGGGTTCAAAGCAAATTTAAGTGTGCTAGTGTAGGGGATTGGTGTAGTGTCGCAAGGGTAATTTGGGAATCCAAAAAAAATTGAAGATTATCTTATTTTAGATAAGTTGTGGTTATATTATATTGAAATACTGAATAAATAATATAAGAGGAATTTAATAGATTTAAATTAAGTGATGTTGTAATTATCTAGGTGGCGAATCAGTGAATCAAGTCTAATAGAATGTGAGTGTAGGGAATTTGGTGGAGAGCACAATATGGGAACATGAAGAGGGAGCTGAAGAGTCGAGCACATGAGAGAGTTATAATTTCAGGGGTTCCTGGAGAAGAAGTGCTGGAGGAATTGGACTTTGAACTTCCATTGTTTCTGGAGAAGTGGCTTTTGGGGGTTTCATCTGTTGCTGGAGAAAAAGAACAGCAGAAGGTTGGTGGTGCCTAGCGTCTGAAAATTTTTCTGCAGAAATTTTTCTTGGTAGAGAATTGGTCCAGTCGTCTAGATCAGGTAAGAGTTGTTCATTGTTTGTTTTAGTTTGTTTGGGGTTAGGTTATATCAAGTTCAATAGAAAGTATGGACCAGGCATTAAGATTATAATTCTGAAAAAAATTTCTGCAACGATTTTCAGATTTTGGAAAGGTTCTGGTTGTGAATAACAACTGATCTTCCTTGCTGATTTCGGTGAAGTTGAATTCCAGTAAATATAAGGCAAGTAGCACCCCTTTTAAACATCATATTTGGTATAGATTTTTATGAAGTTCTAAAGGGATAAATCTGAAACAAACAAGATGATATTTCTGGTCTTAAATGGGAGTTTGATCTATAAGATTTAATAGTTATGATTAGATTAAGTTCTAGTGAGTTTAAGTGTGTTATTTGAAGGATTTGTAAAGTGTTGATTGTGTCCTAGATGGGAGAAATTTAAGATAGGTGTGAAGGAAATGGAGTAGCAATGAAGTACAGCTATTTTGTATGAAAAAAAAATTGCTGGCGCCCAATGCTGCTGACCTCTTGGAGGTCAGCGCCAGCTCCAATTCAGCAGTTTTTTGCGATTTTTGAGGTATTAAAGCATAGTTATATTTTTATCTTCTCAAGCCTGTACAAATACATTTTTCTAAGACCTATTTAACATCTAGGCTTATTAGAATTTTTATGGAAGCCAAAGTAACTCCATGAATTAGAGATTTATTGGGAGACATAATACTAAATGCATGTTATAAATTTCTGCAGTAGATATTGATAACTCTTATAAGCTTATCTTGTTGTCAACTCTTTAGTTGCTACACTTGAGTTGTGCAATAATAAATCAAGGATTCCAGAACTATTATGAGTTTATACAAATTTATTTTGCCAATAAAAAAATCTGTGGAGTAATATATATTAAAATCATTTAGAAGAAGATAGCAAATCTGAATTCTTTCACATAGAGGAATAACTAATGGGAGAATGTTGGAGCAGATTTTACCCTGTATCTAGATGGGATTCCAGCACTAATAATAACCTGTAGAAATTCGTATTGACAATAAGATTTTGGGCATAAGTGGTCTTAGACTTAAGTAGTAAAGTATTAACAAAAACTTGAATTTTAAAGCTAAGATAAATGGTCTATGGTACTGGATTTTAAACTCATTGTATTAGCTGAAAATATGGCATGACCTGAATTATCCAAAGTATAAATTGAAGATCAAGAGCAGTAGTACCCTGCAAGAATTAGGTTGATATTAAAGAATAAGGATAAATAGTTATTGGGAATAATTAGTAGAACCTTATGGGGAATAAGTGACTGATATTGATTAGAGGATTACTGTAATTTAAATACAAGTGTGTATGCTAAAAATTCTGTAGTTTGTACTCATGAACCACATCATGAAAGTTTTGTGTTCTAGCCTAAAGTATTTTTCCTCTAAGATATTCAAGACTTAATCGGTGTTCGGGAGTTATTAGACATTCAGTTAGGTCTAAATTAAAAATAAGAGTTAAAGAATTATAAGTGAAAATCCATATGAGCGGGTGTTAGTAAAAGTAAGTCTTGTGATCCAAAGCGGTTAGTTGAATTGTCTATTGTTCTGAATTTAAGGCTCTTACTGATTTATCTAAATTCTTTTACCACTTTTGAATTATCCAGAATTCCGTTCAGACCTAAAAGTATTTGAAATAACTTCTTTACATATTGTTAGTTATCATTTTGGGCAAATGGTATGGTTCTTTTACCAGTTGTGAAGTTGCTGTAAAATTTTACTGTGTGATGGCTTTAGTGATTATTTTAAACAGAATTTGATATAGTTAACTAAAATGACTTCATATGCTTTGAGCATTATTTCGATTTAACTTGAGTTTAGTTTTTAGCAAATTTGGACAGCTTTGGATAAAAGTGATTTCGTGTTTAAACTATTAAGGCACTTTGATTTATTCTTGGGGTTTCCCCGAGAAAGTATTTGGAAACTCCATGAGGGATTAGATTTGGTCCTAAGAGGCCCACTATATGATTGAACACGCTTGATTGTATGTTGTTTTATGCATCGGAATGTTTTTTTGAATTTAATCAAATCATTTGTCTCATTGATTGATTAATTTAAAACTATTTAGGGCACAGCACATTATGGATCCATAATTTAGCTAGTAAGTGAAGTCTGTCTAATTTGTTTGGTTAAAGTCCTGCTTTCCTTCATGCATTTCCTTTATATGGAGAAGCCTTCCATGAGGGAAGTGTTGCAAATCAATTACCCTAGTGCCTTTCCTCCATATAAAGAGGCCTTCCATGAGGGAAGTGTTGCAGCAGCTCCCTTCCACCCCAGAGGGGCTGAGGTCTAGTTATTAGCATCAGATTTGACAGTGCGACAGTGGAGTTCCCAGACTGGATTGTTATCCCTTTCCACCCCAAAGGGGGTGAAGTCTTTTGTTTCCACTGAGAGACGACGATATTGGAATCAGAATTCGCAGAGGGATCAGAATTGCAAAGATATCAGATTTGACAGAGGCATCAGATTTGGCAGAGGATTTCAGACTGGAACTGTTTGGAGCTAGAACTTAATCTTACAAAGTGGTCAAATTTCATGAGTCCCACTATACTATGTGGTTTGTTATTGTTTGCCGGATTAATCGGATTATCCGTGGTTAATCGTTGAATTATATCTTTAATCGTTCATGTTTTAGAAATTAAATAAAATGTATTTGAGCATGCATGTGTTATTTGCTGAGATATTCGTATCTCACTCCTTTTGTTTTTGTTTTGTTTTCAGATCTCGGAAATGACGTTATCGGCAGGTATATGCTTGGCTCAGGTGAGTTGGGGAAATTTTAGTTGACTCTGACTATTTTATTGTTTGTATCATGTTTTCCTTCACTTTGATATAGCGATCCTGTGTAGAAAGCTAACTCTTCAGAGATGTGTTACAGTTTTTCGTACATAACTCGGATCCGGGGTGTTACAAGTTATCAGAGTGCTAGGAAGCTTAAATTATTCATTAGAATCTATATCTTATTACATCAATTAATCAAATGAAAGACAACTACAATTTAACTAACTCCCAAAACTCTATTAGATCATCTACTATCATTATAAGAAAATAAAAACACCTAAATCAATATGCTACTCTTGGCTTCTGAATATTCTAGACTTCAAGCCCACTATCTGACTAACCCAAGGCATCCTCTCCAAGATCACCTGAAAACAAAACATTTAAAAGCAATGATGAGATATAAATTCTCAGCAAATTGCAACATGCATGAAAGAAAACAGTTTATATATACATACATATCCTTTACAAACCTTTCATGAGTTGCAAAACAATATCACAAGTATCGCTAAAACAAGAAGACAAAACCGTATAAGTCAAATCAACAATTTTCCCCAAATTAATACAAATAGTTTTTCCCAAAACATTTCATCATGTTAATCATGTCATTTTAATATTTCTTTCAAAACCGTTATTGTGAAAACATGGCTAAACCGATCAATCAATCTTTTTCTTTTTAAAAGAAATCAAATCATTTATAATTAGTAATTAAAGCTCACCTTTAGGTAGTAGTCTACCTCTACTGTAGGATATAAACACATAGTATCCACACTTTCTCCGCAGGAGAATGCACATCTCTAGACCTAGGCACCTGTCACAGGAGATAGCATAACTCAACCGCAGAAACTGAATACATAGCACTTACATCTCCCCCGCAGGAGATAGCTTCCTCACCCTCAAGTTGTAACTTACACACCCATCTCCCATATAGGATGCAACCACATAGTAATCACATCTCCCCCACATGAGGTATCTCCCATGTAGAATGCAATCCCATCAGAACTACATCTCCCCCATAGGAGGTATCACGTTTCTTCTGCAGTAGGGTAACACACACATCTCTCCTGTGGGATGCTTTCACATCATGATTACATCTCCCCCATAGGAGGTCTCTCCCCTACAGGATGCAATCCAATATGGACTACATCTCCCCCATATGAGGTAATACGTCTCTCCCACAGAAGACAACACACACATCTCCCCTGTGGGATGCAATCACATCATGATTACATCTCCCTCACAGGAAGTAATACATCTTTGCCACCAAGTAAGTAAAAGTCTTTGCCACCAAGCAGGTAATCAATAAATCTGGCCACCAAGCCATTGTACAAATAATCTATATTGCCATCCATGGCATCTAAATCATTCCATGGTACATGGAAGAGCATAAATCTACAATCCAAATTTTGTATATAATGTAGTTTGTTCATGTTCAATCAATAATCCAAAACCTCTTGCCAATACTTATTATATTTCAAAACATAGGCTCAACATACTCAAATCTGTTATAAAAGTATTTTGATCAATTCCAGGACTTGAATCACATCTAAAATAATGTTTTACAAGTGTAAAAATCAACCAAATCGATTTTAAACAAATTCTGGAACCAAAACTCTCTTTCAAGTTAAAATAAGACATATTTCAGTAGAACGTACCCAAAACTTTGTACAATTTTTATAAAATTAATCAGCCACTGAAAACAACTCATAAACGCCAAAATCTTATTTTTACATGTGTTTGATTTGTCTAAAAATCATTTTATAATAAAAATCTAGGTATATTTCCCAAAATTAGAAAATCTGGGTTGGGAGCTCAACAAGGTGCTCAACCCTTTGTGTCTAGCGGTCTACCAAAACAAAATAGATAAAACGGGTGCTCAAGCAATCATGTTGAGCGGTCAATAATAGAAGTAATACGGATGAAACCCCTGACATGGTCGCTCGAGCGATCTATCAGGCACTTTGCCAATAGCGGCAAAATTTGGAAATCTGATTGTTGTAATTTTTCTCTTTTAATCCTTTAAAAAATGATTCCAATAATTTAAAACACTTCTAACGCATATAATATCATCTATAAATCATTCTAAACAAATCAAAGCACAGATTTACTACAAATCTAAATCAAAATTTTAGAAAATCAACACTAGAAAGCATACTTAACAAATTTCATAAATCCCATATAAGATCATTCAAACCCACGAAATCTACTGTATAAAATACATGGTTTGGTATCTCAAATCATCATATATTAATTTTAGATCAAATTCAAATGATTAAACCTAAAATCATGCAATGATAAAACAAAACGGGGTGTTACTATTTGCCTTAAAACGCAAAAATCCTTCTCTTCAAGGTACAGCCGAAATCTACTATTATTGCATCCCTCTAGAAACCTTAAAACCCCACCTCCACCATTTAGATTGAAGCCCCATCAGTCGTGAACAAAAGTCCCAAATTTGATGCCGATCCAACGGTTGAATCTTACTAGATGGCACTTTGATGAACGCTAGTCAGAAATTTCTGCAGCACCTTTTCTCTTTATATTCCCCAAACATGAAAGCCCTCCTTTCTTTTCCTTTTCCTTTATATGATTTGATTAGAAGAAACCCTGACTCCTCCCTAAAACCTCCCTTTTATACGCTCACCAAAAATAAAAGTCCTAATAAGGTTTGGAAATTTTCTAACTAACCCCACTATGATTCTTAATCTTTCACAATTCCTCCTTCTAATACTTTCCTCTTAATTCTAAATAAGCAATTTAAACCCAACCTAGGCTAATGTAATTTATCAAGTCTAATAATAATTTAATTAATCTATGTAATTATTTATTAGGCTTATGATCGTAGAGCAACCATTGTGAGTGTTATTAGGCTTATAGCCAATCTTTTCTTGATGATTGATTGAACAAATGAAAAATAAAACTTTCAGGGCTCATTGATCAAATCATTATAGATAGGATGACATCATTGGCAAGTTAGTGGCTGCATTAGAGCCTTCGGCTCAAGTCAAAGCTTTAGGTGCTGTGAAGATTTTTTGGGTGGATTCAGGTCCATGTGAATTCTCCTAATTGTTGTGAGCTGAAGAACTTTCTCATGCAGAAGTTACATGAAAAGATCTTATTAGAAGGAGGGTTCAATTGGCAAACAGAGTCCCCAACCGATATGGGCTTGTTTCTACCAAGGCTCAAATCCAACCACTCTTGATTGTCATGCCTTGCTCCTTCCTAGTGGGTGTCACTAGTGGATAATGTGTCAGATAGTTTAAATTTCAATTAGATGGTTATGGCTAGATGGATATGGAATGGATTGTGTGATTTCTAGATTTTTGCACGTGATAGAGATTTTGGACCTTTTGGGTTTTGGTCAACCCTCAGTTGAGATCGATCGGTACTTGAGACCAGTGTTTAATGCCGCAGATCTATGTTGTTCATTAAAGATATAACACGTCTCACATAGTGTTATGTATGGCCCCACATTTTATATATCAACTCAAAATAATAACATGGGACATATACATCAGAGTGCGGAAATTCAAACTTCTATTAAGCAGGGGACATAGATCCAATCCAAGTAAATGTATATCTCTAATCAAATCTGATACCAAAACAACCCAATCAAATACAAGTACAATGGAACTATCAATATCCACAAAACAACCTACAATTACTAAGGAAGCTAATAATCTTTCTCTTTATAATGATCCTCAAGCTCTACCCCAATAGTCGTGTCCTCTCAGAGAGTATCTAAAAACAAAATGAAACAAAACGTAATGAGATACGAATATCCCAGCAAGTAGCACATGCATGCTAAAACATTTTATCACATTTCTAGAATCATGCCATGACGAAGAATTACGATAAATGAATCAATAATAATACCAAGGAATTCAGATAAACCAATACTATCTAGTTAACACCGATAATCAAGTAAAAATCCAAGTACCGAAAGTCAAATCACATTATGGCCAATGTCATGTAGTTCACTTTAATTGATTAATCCACATGCCGAAGCAACATCCACATATCCATGTACACAGTCTATCCTACTTAGGGTTTCGGTATTTTGAAATGACGGCCTACTCAGGGTTTCGTCAATCAATGCTGGCCTACTCTGAGTTTCGGCATTGACAACTCGGCCTACTCTGGGTTTCGGGTTGCTCTACACCGGTCGTGGAAACAGTCATGGCTATGCAATTACATTAATAAAGTCAACGCATTACATTACTAAGCTTAAGTTATGGATCCAAGGCAAGCTAGACCAAGCAAGTAAAACCAAAATCATCAACTAAACCAACACGTAAACCAAAGTGTTCAAGGATATAACCATGGGTCACTCATGACCAAACCCACTCCATCATGGAGGGTTCCAAATACATGCCTCCAAGGCAACTTTCCAATAACAAAACAATATTCAAACAACTCATTCGTGAAATAAAACTATTTATTCAAATCTGTCCAGAAATACTACATTAGGATAAATATGCCCAAACCAAAGATAACACTTTAAATAAATCATTCCAAAAGTTTAATTATATTTATAAGCAATCTAAATCAGTGTAGAGACTCCAAATTTAATACCAATAAGAAACATGATCTATATTTACTAAGTTTTCAAACTAGGATCAGTTTTTATGAAGTACTCATTTCTACAATTTAATTGAATAATACAATCTTCTCTTGGAATTACTTCTAAATAATTAAAACATTTGATTAACCCTAATTGAATTTTATTACAGAAATCTCATACTAAAAATCTACTCCAAATTTAATTATATAATGGATGCTTGGCTTGGGCACTTAGGCGCCTGGGTTAAACTTCTGTTTTGATTAGCAATGTATAGCTACCTGGTCGCTTGGGCGCCCTTGCAAAATTTGGCTGGTTGCTTGGTCGACCTTACTAATCGCCTAAGCGACCAGTCAATGTTTGGCTAGTCACCTAAGCGACTAGGTGAGCGACATTCAGTTTTACATTGTCTGGCAAAATTTCCTTCTCTGTATTGTTTAGAGCAAACCTTCTGTCCTAATTTTTATCATTCAAACCACTTTAATCCTCTTCTATAACATCCTAAGAATTTGATTAAATACTTTTGGATTTAATTAAGATGCAATTACCACAATATTCACGTAGTTTTCCGAATACACATACGAACAGATTGTTTTCTCTCCAAAATAAAAATAAGCATCATCCAAACAAAAACTAAATTGTAAATCGGTGTGAAAGGTGCTACTTACTTGCTCACACTCAAATCAAACAATTATAACCCCACTCTCTCTGATCAGACCTCCTATGGCAAAGTTCCTCTTAAAAATTCTGAAATTCATAAAAGGACACTCAGATTTCTAGATCTGATATACTGTGATTTATTGCTCATGATATAATCTGAGTTTGGAAGCTAATTCACAAACTAAACTTAACTTACCTGATCTTCAACAGATCTGGACGAATTCCTCAATGATGCATGGTCGTTTAGCACCAAACGAATTACAGATCTACCTCCAATTAGATTTCCTCCAAATCTGAGTTATTCTTCCTTCTCCCGAATTGAACGAATTTGATGTTTCCACTCCTCAAAAACCTAGCTCCTCCCTTGCTTTCAGGTGCTCTAGAATTTTCAAGAGAATAAATGACTAACCAATTGAGCCTCAACGAACTCTCCCTTTATATACCTGCCGCCGATATCCACTTAAACACCTCATGATATACTGTGTGACACCCACAAATTTTCCTACATAATCAACAACTTTAGCTTATATTGTGTAACGCCCCGGATCCGGGTTACGGGAACTAACCCGTAACTCATCACCGAAAGGTTGCATTTCCACCCAGCCAAAGAAAGGAAACATGACTAAACAATTAAATATATATACAGAGTTCACTAAAACCAACTCAAACTAAAATATTAATCTCTAATCTAATCTCACCTGATCACAGCTTTTACCCTCCAATATCGGCTTTCCCAAGGTCTGAAAACAAAACAAAACAAACAGTCTGAGATACGAATATCCCAGTAAGTAGCCTATGCATGCTCATAAACATTTTAACATTTCTAAAATATGATTCGGATTAAAATATGCATCAATCGACAATAACGAATAAACAGAATAATTCCATGATAATATATCAATAAACACAAAGTAACCAGAATAAATCAACAAACCATAGCAGGACTCATGAAGTAAGACTGTCTTTAACCAGGGTAATCACAATGTCCACTATGCCACCTCCCGGCTTAGGTGCGAAGCTGAGTACACGATCATCGTCTTATTGAGGGAGAACCCACCCAATACAGTGATGGGTTGGCAAGAACTACCCAAACATGGTCCGAGTACACGATAAAATGAGTGAATAGCCGCAGCCAACCGAGTACACGATCAGGCCTCACTGAGTACACAGTGGAACACGCGTGCGTGGACAGGGAATTACAACTAGCAAAGAACAATCCCTTCCACTACCTAGCTCCTACATGGATCCATATAGCGCTATGCCTACTAAGTTCTAAAATCGAAACCAACCATGAAAATATAATTAACACAACTCGTTCTAATCTCAACTAGAACATCCTGAGTACACGGGGCCTCTCAGAGTACACAGTAATAAAGCATCTACCCAATACATGGGCATCTAAATTTGAGACTCCAAGTACATGGAGAAAAATAAATCAAAACCAAAATTCCAACCCTTTCTATTTCAACTATTATTTTCCTAAAATTATTGTTCATGCAATATCCCAGATTTCATTTCAACTATTACCTTTCTCTTTACTATTATTAAATTGTCATGATCTTATTTTTAAATTAAGTTACAAATCCTAAAATCCATTTTGAAACACTTTTTCCTTAAATTTTGATTTTTCTTTCAAAATGTAACTAAAATGTAATTATTTATTTGGGGGTTGAACTTATTTGTTGAATTTAACTAAAATTTAAACTAAACAGTAATTATGTAGGTTCTGTGTACTAATTTATCAATACAGTATAAGGTTTCCACTAAAAGGTAATTATTTTCTAAAATAATACATCAATTTTCATTTCTTATAGATGTTTTGCACCAAAATTTAAATACTTAGAGAACTTCATCTTCTCGGACTCGCACAGCGATCCAGTCGGGATTTGTAAATTTTTAAAGCCTTTCCATGCTCAACACATATTACTAAATGGTTTTAAACCACTTGCAATCATCTAATACAATATTAAACTAGATTTAAGCATATCAAAGTAAATTTAAACATGAGGAAATCGACATTTAAGAAATATCTACCATTTTCACAAACACGAAAACAGCAACTCACGAAGAATGAAAGCTACTTACCTTCTCTTCCTCTTCCCTCCTCTCCTTCTTCTTCCTCTTCCCTTCTTCCCCCTTTTTTCTTCTTCTTCTTTCTCCCTTTCTCTCCCTGCGCCCCTTTTCCTCTCCCTACGGATGAAAGTACAAATAGAACCCTTGGGGTTCTTTAATCTTGTATACATATATATAATCCTATTAAACTGTTTAAACCAATGACCCATTAAACCGGTTTACTAAAAATGAACCGACCTCTTAAAAATACCATTAAACCAACTAAACCTATTTAAATAAACCACTTAAACCCAACTAAACCTAATTAAACCAATTAAATTCCCTTTTTACACATAAACCAGATTGACTAAACTGACCCCAATTGAACCGGACCAATTTACCCAATTAAACCAATTCAAGTTATACCTAAATCAACTAAACCGGTCACAATCACCTAACAAATTTTACTATCCAAGTGAACCGAACCCAAATCAATTTAGCTTGTTCACTTAAAACAAAACCCACCCAATTAAGCCTTTTCTTTAAAATTGGATTTAAGTAACCTCATTTAATCCTTTAATCCCCTATTTGTCCTTAAATAAATTTCTTAAAAATTCCGGGTTTTACATATTGATCGTGTGCTTGACATACCACCTAACCATATAATTACCAATAATAAAAATTTAATAATTATTTACCATTAAATAATTCTTCCTTATTTAATTTCTTAAATTTCCTCTAAATAATTCCCTTTCTTCTTTCCTGAAATTTTTCCACCAATTAAAACAATTAGTAACCATAAAATCCAAATTTTAAATATTATTAAAAATTCAGAATTTTACACTATGTGTATGTATTGAGATCCATGCATGGGAGATGTAAAAAAGGAAAAAGAAAAAATAGGGCTCATTTCGATTTCTGAACAAAGACTAAGATTTTCAGAGAGCTACGAAGAGCTTTAGGTGATGAAGCAAGTAAAGCTCTCCGTAACTCTCTGAGAACCTTACTTTTTGTTCAGAAATGGAAATGAGCCCTAATTTCTCTTTTTCCTTTTTTACACCTCCCGTGCATGGATCTCAATATATACACGCAGGTCTCAAGTACCGATCGATCCCAACTGAGGGAGTCCAATTCTCATGGAGGACTCTAGATCTGAGCCTCTAGATTGTCATCGAACTTTAGTGAAAGTCATTTCATTTTAGGTCGCCATGGTAGCCTATCTCTTAGATTCAAAACATTGTACTGTAAGCACAACCAATATAGATAACGCATGGTATCTTCTTTCTGTTTTATTGAGCATTCGACGCCCTGCCCATCCTACTGAACTAGCTGCCAGATGCTAGCTTTGTTCATTTGTGACTGGACTTTCATTTAAATATAGATGAGTTGTGTTAGATTGTTTAAATTTGGATTAAACATGATGAATGGGAATGGATGAATTGTGTTTCAATTATATGGTTATGGCTAGATGGATATGGAATGTATTGTGTGATTGCTAGATTTTTGTAGGTTATAGAGATTTTGAACCATTTGGGGTTTGGTCAACCCTCCATTTTTAGGGGAGATGCTGTCGAAATTTTGGCTCATCTTAGGGTGTGTTTTTTATTAAATTTGTATCTCTTTTTCTTGTCATGTTTATTTTCTAGGTTTTTTGGTTCAAGAGGTGCTATGCCTGATTTGAATGGAAAATTTACTTGTAAATTGCAATTAAATGGGGTTGACACAATACAATGTTAAGGACCTCAAGCTAACTACGGATGAGTTATACTTTTGCATCATTTTCATGCAGGAATTGTTGGGGCAAGCAGAGACCTTCATCCATACGCATCTACGGAAGGATGGTTCCCCAGTTAATGAGGATGCTGCAAATAAGATTGTAAGTTGAATTAAAATTAATAGTTAATTATATGCAATAAATTCATGAAAAGCATATTCTTAAAGTTATTCACATATTTTTGGCAGGAGCAAATGAGAAATCTTATGGTTGCTGGCACGCCAGATGGTACCTCTCGTGACGACATCTACACACAGGTCATGGGACCTAACACCTATGGTCAGGTAAGATGTTGTGGGATGGGCGTCACTCCTACTAAAATGTGGGGCTCCTCCTCAAGTTGTCTAGTAGCTGATTCGCAAGAACTAAATAGACTGAAGGAATAATTGGAAGAGGAGAGACGACTAGGAGAGGAACAGGGGGAGCCGGCTAACAGAGAGATAGCAGAGCTTCGACGTTTATTCCATTCATTTGTGGGGCAGGTAGTATCATACAATAATTAAAATAGTTTTCACTTTTTTACATTATCTTAATATGGACATTTAATGATGTATCTTTGTTACTTATACTATAGGCTGGACAATCATCTGAAGCTGACAATACTCCACACCAAACGCCAAACAACCCTTCTGATCATTACTAGATTTTGTTATTTAAGGTTTGTAACTAGTAAATTGAATGTTTATCTTTTATTCTTTCTTTTCATTTAGTATTTTTTAAGGTGTGTAAATTCAAAGTATGATTAAATACTAATGAATTTTCTATTTCATGCAGGAATGCCAAATGATGTGCCTAATTGGACATATTGATTGTGTTTGGATGATATTTATATTTTGTGTTTTTTATTTTTGGATTTGTATAAAGTTGGATTACTTTTCGTTATTTAGTTTTGCTTTCTACTGTTTTATTTATTGTAGGGAAATTTTTTTATTGGTCACAGGTTACTACAGGTGCCTTTGTAATGAATGGAATGTATATGAACTAATGAAATTTTGTTTTCTGCAAGTGTTACTTTTAGCGGTGGTAACAATTACTGCCGCTAAAAGCATAAATAACCGGTGGTCACAACCGACTCTAAACAAACATTAGATTGGGTAAAATCAACTTTTACCGGCAGTTAGCTGCCCATCGGGAAAAGTGTTGAGTTTCAAAGGCGGAATGAAGGCAGCCGGTAATAGGTTTAAATATTTATCAGTGGGAGAAAATTACCGCTGGTATTGATGAAAATATAGGTGGTGGTAGAGTATTACCGCCCGTAAGGATAAAATAATAGACGGCGGCACGTTTTTACTGGCGGTAAATATTGTCATTTTGCGGCAGAATTTCATAGTCATCATCCTTTCATCATCATTACCATCGGGTATCTTTTACCGCTGCTATTTTCACCATTAATTCAAACACCGACGAGATTGCCAGCGATGTTGTGGTCTACTGTTGGTTATACGTTTACCGGCGGATATGTTGCTTTGTCCGGCGGTAATCTACCGCTGGTAAAAGTGATCTTTTTTGTAGTGCTAAGACCCCAGGCACCCCCTGTAGGAGATAGCATAACTTAAACAAAGAATGTGAACACAGCACCTAAATCTCCCCCGTAGGAGATAGCTTCCTCACCCTCAGGTGGTAACTCATACACCCATCTCCGATGTAGGATGCAATCACATAGTAATCACATCTCCCCCACATGAGGTCTCTCCTGACAGAAGTAACACATCTCACCCACAGTTGATAACATACACATCCCCTTGTGAGATGCAATCACATCGTGATTGCATCTCCCCCACAAGAGGTCTTTTCCGCAAGAGTTAACACATTTCACCCGCAGGTGGTAACACACACATCTCCCTACAGGAGGTAACCCATCTCTTCTGCAGGAGGTAATCAAATCTCATCCGCAGATAATTAAAAAATCTCACATTGCCATCATGGCATATAAATCATTCCATGATATATGGAAGAGCATAAATCCACAATCCAATTTTGTATATAAAATAGTTTGTTCATGTTCAATCAATAATTCAAAACCTTTTGTCAATACTTATTATATTTCAAAACATAGGCTTAATGTACTCAAATCTATTATAAAAGTATTTTTATCAATTCCAGAACTTGAATCACTTCTAAAACAATGTTTTACAGGTGTAGAAAGCAACCAAATCGATTTTAAACAAACTCTAGAATCAAAACGTTCTTTCAAGTCAAAACAAGATATATTTCAGTAGAACGTACCCAAAACTTTGTATCATTTTTATAAAATTAATCGACCACTGAAAACAACTCATAAACACCCAAATCTTTTTTGTACAAATATCTAATTTGTCTAAAAATCATTTTATAGTAAAAATCTAGGTATTCTCAAATTTTGAAAATCTGGGTTGGGCACTCAACAGATCGCTCAACCCCTTATATCTAACAATCTCATAAATCAATTTTTCGAACGGGCACTCAACAGATCACTCAAGTGATTGTGTTGAGCGGTCTTTAAAATAAAACAAAACAGATAAACGGGCGCTCAATAGATCCCTCAAGCGATCATTTATTTAATCATGGGCGCTCAATAGATCGCTCAGGCGATCCTTTATTTAATCATGGGCGCTCAACAGATCACTCAAGTGATCCTGTTAGGTGCCCATACAAAATCGCAAATTCTGGGTTTTCTCTAATTCTTGAAATTTCATTCTAAATCCGAATAACATCAAATCAACTCTTCAAATCACTTCTAAATCGTATATTTTCAACCTCTAAACATGTTAGATCATTCCAAATACATCTAAACATAGATTTACAATAAATCTAAATCTAAACCTAAGGAAACTCAATACTTTAAACATGCTCGACAGTTTTTCATAAACCACATGTAAGATCAATCAAACCCACGAAATCTATTGTATAAAATACATGTTTTAGTATATCAAATCATCATATATTAATTCCAGATCAAACTCAAACGATTAAACCTAAAATCATGCAACGATAAAACAAAACGGGGTGTTGCTACTTGCCTCAAAACGCAAAATCTATATCTTCAAGTTACCACTGAGATGCTGCTACTAATCGTACCCTTCTACAGACCTAAGAACACCATCTCCACCGTTTAGATTAAATTTCCACCAGTCTTGAACAAAACCCCCAAATTTGAGGCCAATCCAATGGTTAGATCTTTTTAGATCACACTTTGATGATCGCTGGTCGGAGGTTTCTACAACACTTTCTCTCTCTATATTCCCCAAACGTGAGAGCCCTCCTTTCTCCTCATTTTCCTCTTTATGATTTGATTAAAAGAAACCCTAAATCCTCCCTAAAGCTTCCCTTTTATAGGCTCACCCAAAATAGAAGTCATATTTGGTTTAGGAAAATTTTTAAATAATCCTACTAGGATTCCTAATCTCACTTTGAAGCTTTCCTAATCTTTTACAACTTCTCCTTCTAATTCTTCCCTTTTAATATTAAATAAGAGAAACTTTTATTTTTCCTAATTTTCATGCTAATTATTTCTCCTATTTTTAAATATTACAAAAGCTTCCCAAAACTCCTCTTTTCCTCAACTTAAGGCTCTTAATCAACTATAATTACCAATATGCCATTTTCCCTCTTATTAAGCTATAAATATCATTATTAATAATCAATTTAAACCCAACTTAGGTCTGACATAATTTCTCAAGTCTAATAATAATTTAATTAATCTATTTAATTATTTACCAATAATTAGTAGGAATTGACCAAAATACCCTTCTCTTGATAATTTCGTCTCTACCCATTGGATTTCTTCTAAAATTTTCAAATTTATTATCTATAGTATTCTTGACTATAATACACACTTGGATTAATACCTACCTTTCCCAAACTTCATATTTAACTTACTATCCCAATTATTCTAAATTAATTCTTCACTTTTCCCATTACTATTAATTAAAGTCAAATCTATAATTAATCTTCCAATTAATTTAATTATTATTCCAATTCCTAATAACTCGTAATTACCATCATTTATTTAATTACTAATATATACATACTTGGAACATAATTCTAGTCCTCCAATACTTGGATTAATTCTTTATTCATTAATATTTTTCAAGTCTATCTAACTTATTATCCAATATTTTGATTTATTTATTATATTACTATATTCAAAAATTCAGGATTTTACAATGTTGATGGCAATGGCGAGGCAAAGCGCATACTCACTGCAAGCAGGGTGAAGTTAGGGTAAAGGGTAAAACGAAACTCTAAACGAGAGAGACAGAGATAGAAAGTACCTCGTCAGAGGCGATGTCGACGGCAAGGAAACGTTGACGACGACGGCAGTGAAACGGCAATGTTGACGGCGAGGTGTTACTCACTGCAGGGTGAACTTAAGGTAAAGGGTAAAATGCAATGGCAGCTAGGGTAAGGCGATATCAACAACGACTAAACGGCGTTGTCGACGGCGAGGGGCGGCAAGGCACGTAAAATCTCAGGTTAGGGTAAAACGCAATAGGGTAAAGGGTAAAATGCATAGAGGAATGTTACCACGGAAGGTTAAGGGTAATATTTGTTAGGAATCTGACCTGATTCCTAGAGATCGTGAGAAACAAAAAAAAATGACAAAAAGAATCAAATAAGAAGAAGACACAGAGATTTTACGTGGTTCACCCCAGAATAGGGCTACGTCCACGGCTGATGGTTCTATTTCACTATCTTTTCTGAATAGTAGAAGCTTACAAGGATAAAACAATACAAAGGGAAATATAACTCTAATACAATGGAAATGCCCGAAATACTTTCAAATAAAATAAGGCTCCACACAACTTGACTTGCGACGGCTGTGGTTGGGTGTCTAGTATGATTAGGCTCCACACAACTCAACAATATTTTCACCGGTGGTAACGCATCCCTGCCAGTAATCATCGACGGTAATTCCTATGAACTTTTAATAGCGGTAGCACGTACCGCCGGTCAAATAAAATAAGTTCACCGGCCATAGTTTCCGCCGGTGAAATCTAGTACTTACTGGTGATAAATCTATACCGCTGTTAAAAGTATTTAATGGCAAAGATTACCACCGCTATATATCGTACCACGCGCAAAAACATCGCGTGTTATTTTTTTGCACGAAAGTTTTTTTTGAGTGAAATTTTAGAGGCAGTATATAATAGCCTTTTCCGTCGATAAAGGTGTTTTTAGAAACGGAAATCATCTACGGCTGGTAAAAAGCCGCTTTCTAAACCCCCTTTTTTTGTAGTGATTTGAAGAAACAAACACATATGAAATGAAAAAAAAAACTTGTAAACAAGCGAAGTTAGAAATTTATATTTTATTGACATTTATTGTCCTTAACAATAGCAATTTACATTCCATACGAGAGGCAAATGTAATATTCATAGAAACATAAGTGTTTTAGATTATTTCAAAAATGTAATTGGAGGTTATTGTAATTTTATTAAACTTCAATACAATATAACGTAATTTTTATATTTCTTCTTTCTTCTTCTTAACAATAGCAAATTTACGTTCCATACAAAATGTAATATTCACAGAAACATAAGAGGTTTAGATTATTTCAAAAATATAATTGGAGGTTATTGAAATTTTATTAAACCTCAATACAATATAGCATAAACTTTATACTTCTTCTTTCTTCTCCATATCAAGCATATAATGCTTAGTATTATTTACTTTTTTTAAATGTTTTATGTACGGCCACTTGGAAAAACATTACTTGTAAGATGCTGTCAAAACCAAATCGGAAAGAGAAATGCTGGTGATTTTAACCCCTTTGAAAACTTTTTTTTTTAGTTTTCAAGGGCTTTATTAAAAAAACTACTACTACTTTTTAGTAAAGCCCTTGAAAACTAACACATGATGCTTTGGTCTTGCTGGTGGCTAGAGCTGGCAACGGGTCAGGTTGGGTCGGGTCATAATCGGGTTGGGGGTTAAGCGGGTCGGGTCATAATCGGATTGGGGGTTGATCGGGTTGGACTAAATTAAGGCGGGTTGGAAAACCCCCAACCCGCCAATAAATGGATTCAACCCGCCAACCCGTTTATTATTTTTTTTTTCTTCAAAAAATATGATTAAAATAGGGTTGGGGATTAATTCGATCGGGTTGTACTTGGTTTGGGTCGGGTTTGGGGTTAATCGGGTCGGGACGGGACACTTTGCCTCCTTTTTCCTTTAATCAGGTTACCTGTCGAGTTGGCGGGTCATAATCGGATTATTCGTTGAGTTGGCAGGTCATAATCAGGTTGACCCGATTACTGGCAGGTTGGGGAAACCCCAACCCAATTAATAAATGGGTTAACCCAACCCGTTTAAAATTTAGTTGACCCGTCAAGTCGGTTCATATTTTGCCGGCTCTAGTGGCGACCATTCTTCCCCATAAAGTCCGTCAACATGCTGCAAGAAATTGACAGGACATTACACTGCCTTGGGTATCTCACCTCCTTTTTTTTTTTTTTTTTTTTTTTTTTTTTGGGTAATGGCCTTGGGTATCTCATCACGAGTTACATAGTACTATTACAGTCATCTTAATATCGTTAATATCGTCTGATGGCTCTTGGCATTCTTACCGAACCCTATTTGTTTACCAAAAAAAACAACCGAACCCTATTTCGTATTTTCTGTACTGATGCTTTGATGGGTGCCAAAGAAAACGTCACAAATACCGACTGATAAGGGCTGGCTTCGCCTTTTGGCCTCTCCTTCCTGCTCTTGTTTGAGAACATAGAAGAATGTCTCTCATTATTGCAAGGATATATATGGGCGCTTCGCTAGATCAGGGCAAAAATACTGGAGGGGTTCCTCTGAGAAACCAGGGCACAGCCATTGAAGATCAGAAGGACTTAAAGAAAAGGAAGAAGAAAAAACCTTCAAAACGTGACCATGGTATGAATTTCATCTAACTATGCGTTGTTAGGGTTTGAGTCAAGTTTTTAGTCCTCCCTCTTCTGATCAGCACTTTGGTTTGTAGGAATTTATACAAAGTTATAATGATCTTCCCTCTCTAATTAAAGGTATTCTCTTTGCTCTTCATTCTACCATTTTTTGGTTTTCTGCAATGATATTATATTGGTTTCCTTATTATTATTATTGTTATTGCTATTTTGTTATTATTTTTAATTAGTTTATGTGTTGGTAAAATAAGATCTCTCTTTTTGGAGTTTTTATTTTTTTTTGTTGCTGTTGTACACATTTGGAAGAAATCAATCTCTAAGTACGTTCTTTAGTATTTTCGTTTGATTTATGGATTTTTTATTGAGTTTATTTCTTTTCTCTCTTTTACATTTTCTAATTAATCCGATTGACACATAAAGCAGGGGGAAAAAACAATCTATTGGATTTTTTTTTCTTATGCTCGTCTAATTGATATCTAATATGAACTAATGTTAGAAAATCTTTGTTCTTTCTTGCTTTTCATTTTCTTGTCTATAGATAATGGTTGAGGCCATTGATTTGAATTTTGATCTTTACCTTTGATTCATTGTAAGGAGTTGAATTTATGTTAAGAAGATAATGAAAGTACCAAATAGGGCTACACCTTGAAGAAGCAGTGTAATACCTCACTAACATCTTTCAATGAAAGTAAGTTGTGGGAATGGGAAATGAGAAGGCCAGATTTGTGAAACTTCAATCTTGTATCACCATACCCCCACTGCATTACCAAGAATATTAGTCCTTCACTATTTAATACATTGGAAAGAAAAACAGGCTTTCGGTTCTCTCTTTAGAGGTATCTCGGTGTTCGTCGTGTATCACAATCTAAGGGCTCTCACAACTCCACGTTCTAGGGATAAATAAATCTTTGTACTTTACAACTTCCTTCTAACAAGGAAAACAATTTCTCATTGCAAAACTCCTCCAACTATTTCTTCTCTCTATCTTACCATTCTTATTCTCTCTGTCTTTTGTTTACTGAAGAGAAAAGCTCCAGAATTAGTATGATACCTATTTTTTGGAAGATCGTCTTCTTCTACCATTCCCTCTCTATATCTCCCATCTTTGTCTTGGCTAAATTGCTTTTTAGTGATACTTTATGAGAATAATTCAGATTCAATCACCTACTTTGGCGAAATTGGCTTTTAGTGGGACTTTTTCAAAAAAATTAGAAACAAGTGGCGATTTATTGTTGACGGATGACAATGCCCTTTAAGACTTTCACTTACCAATTTTGCCCTTGTTTATGTTTACCCAAATGCCCTTCTCTGAAACAAAAGGGAAACGCCTTCTTCAAGCTTGCCTTGTTCGTGAGCTTTCAATCTTGAGCACCAAAACCGAAGCATTAAGCGCCAAAACCAGTGGTTATCGTACAGTCTTCACACCTCCGTCAAGCATCGTGTGCCAAAACCATCTTGTTCGTGTTCTTCAACCATTGTGCGCTCTTCGACTTCTTCAAACATCTTCATGTGCTCCTGGTCTTTCAATCGTCTTCTTCAAGACGATTGATCAAAGCAATTGTCATGTCTTCGTACACTTCACATCTGCATCACTGAAGCAGCAATTGACCGAAGGTATAAACCACATTATTAGACATGTTAATGTAATCCAAAGAATTGTAAATCCTGTTATTAGGCTTGTAAACTTGTAATAGACCTGTAAATGTAGTTCAAATACCAAAATGGAACACTTTACTAACTTGTAAGCCCTATTGCTATACGTGTAGACTCCATTAGTAGACTTGTAAATCCAATTTTGGGACTTGTTAATTCCATTAATAGAATCGTAAATCCAATTTAGAGACTCTTAAACCCATTAGTAGACTTGTAAGTACAATTTTTGTGGCTGAGGTTCTTTTTTGTTTAACATCTTTAGGTATCAAAACATTCTCTCGTTGAATTTGCAGGCACAGAATAAGCCTCAACACTTCTATCCATCGTCTCTTACGATTGGTCAATGGAAGGTTACTTCCTTTTATATTTTGCAATTGCTTATGCAAATGTTTTCTGAAAATAGTTGCTAATGATTGCATTTCATTCTTGACAGGGACGAAGAGTAGTGGCAAAATGCTATTATAAGTGGAAAAGGTTTGTATGGGAGGTGACTCCGGTTAATATGATAGAGAGGAAAAGGATCGTGGTTGATTGGTCAAGCATTTCTGCCATTTCAATTGATGATCGACTTCATGTTATAACCATTGAGGTTTGTAAGTTAAATTTGAAACACACAAGTTTTAAAATGCATATGTTGAATTTCTAATGTTATGCTAATGTTATACAGGTAAACAGAGTTCCTACATTCTCTCAAGAGACGGATGTCCAAAGCAAAAAGTCCAGTTGGACAACTATAGGCAATTTTACAGAGGGTCAAGCAATGACATGGAGGCATATATTATTAAGTTTTCTGTAAGTGAAATCCAACTAACATTTTCTAACTTGTGTGTATTTCTTCTTATAGACATCATTATATACGCTTCGTTGGAAGAGCTGAAAAGTTTGACAAATGCCGGGGGTTGTTACTTAGCCATCCTAAACTGTTGGAGCTAAGCAGGGAGCATTTGACAAATGATCTGTTAATTCCATTGCCCCAACCACTAGCACTAGTAGGAGGTACCCATTGATAGAGATTGGATTTGTTGTCTGGATGCAACATCATTTTCTTCCATTTTGTGAAAGTTTTCATGACATTTATAGTGCTTAAGATTTTGTATTTGTTTTGTTGTAGGTGTGAAGGAGGCCATCAATACTAGAAATGCGCCTACTATATTAGCACCATCTTCAGAGGCCGTCAAAGCAAATAAATTCCTATTCGTGGCTGGTGTACTCGGAATTCTCCCAGAGGTCTCTTGGACATTTCTCACATACCTTTATCTTATTTCTTGCCTTGTATATTATTTACTTATTGTTGATAAATATCTTGTGTTTTTTGCTTGGAACAAAATAAGAAGGCAATCATGTATATCCTTATAGTGTGTATGGTAGATTGGTCATGTGATTGGATAAATTGCATCGCAATTTGATCTATTGGCATTGTCTTTATTTTTTTTTATTTGTCTTGTGTTATTTTGACATATAACATATTATAGTGTACATGAGAAATATCTGGTCATGTATTAGCACTTTTTTGAAATATGCCTTTGTTGAAACTTTCTAACACTAGACCATTCTAATTCTTGATTTAGTATAAATTTTGCATGCACTTTTGTAGGCTTGTATATATAAATAAAATGCATGTAGCTAATCATTTTTAGTATGTAGTTTCCTTTTTCTCTGAAAAAAGAGTAAATTACAAAAACCTCCTTCAAAGTATACACTAATAACACATACCTCCATCTATATTTCTGATATAACACTATCCTCCCTTAAGATTTGAAAAGAAGTCACACTCACCACCCTTGTTGAATAAAATTTTTAATGTCAACAATTTTGATGTGCATCTGAACAAAATTTCACTTAGCGTCAATCATAAATTTACCAAAATGATTAATACTTAATTTTTTTCTCTTTTTTCACCTAAAACATAAAACTAACTCTTCCCCTCTTTCTCTCTGAATTAGCAGAACGCTAGTTAGGCTTTCATTAACAAGAACTATGCAGCATCATGAAATCTATTAGGCTCTCAAGAAACCAATTTAGGCTCATACATTAATTCAGATCCATGAACTAAAACAAAGGTACGAGAGTTTAGACCCAAGATCTATAACACAGGCTTCCCATCCTTTAATTACTGATTTCCTAGGTGATTGAAATCAATAGCCTGGGTTGTTCAACAACAGATGCAATTTTGATGCTCTCAAAAACCCAGTTAGGCTAGGCTCATGCGATAGATCTATTGTTTGACACCCATAACATAGACTTCCCATCCTTCAACTAAAAATTTGAAACCAATAGCCTAGTTTCTCTAACACCTTTCAGATGGCTTAAACCAGGACCGAAACTTCCATGGATTGAAAAATCATAAATTTGGGATGATCAGTAGTATGGTTTTTCTAACACATTTCAGTGGCTGACACCACTTCCAACTGAGTCGACACTAGTGCACCCAGGCCTCACAAAGTGAGCAACCAAAGCTAGCTAGAGCTACTAGACCCATGAAAGAGGAGAATCTCTTTGAACCATTGCTTAACTTGTTAGGAATCTGCCATTAAAGCACAGTGAGAGAAAGACACAAGAAAGAGGGAGAGAGTTTTCTAAAGTGTGGCAGACTATTTTATGGTACTCTTTTCTCGTCAATTTGTAAGATATGAGTCATGTTTGACGACCCCCCCCCCCCCCCCCCCCCCAAAATTTATTATTACTATTAGATGTCTTAAATAATCATTTATCTATGTGGGCATTATTGGAAAAACAAAAAATAAACAAGTAATGTGACCAACTGTGGGGGGGAAGTGTTATTTTAGAAACATGGAGGTGTAATTAGCGTATACCTCAAGGGAGGTTTCTGTAATTTACTCTAAAAATATCAAGGCATGTTTTTTATCATATGAGTTGTATTATACTTTGAAAAATAAAAGAATCAAATTTGTGCACAGATGAATTGTCTTTAGTTTTATAGTTGATCAATTGCACTTTTATTTTCTCCTTATGGGACACAAATGTAGTCAATGAATTTCGTTTCACCTGATGTAGAAGGTCAAACTGAATAGGTACGTAATGCCAAAAAATTTGTTGTTTCTTTTTCCATTACTTTGAGGGCTTACAACTCACTTACTTCCAGGCCTTAAAGAATCTGGGCGAAATATTGAGGGCTGATGGATACGATTATTCTGTTGTTATTCAGACAACAGTTAGGTATGAAATTTTCTTACTCTTGCATCCTTCGTTATTTAGATAAACTAGTATGGGAAGAATAATTCTCTTGAATGTTACTTTAGGTTGGCAAACATAGAGGACATTGGCAAAATGAATGAAATAAACATAGATGTGAGTTTGGTTGTTCTATTATTCTTATTCTTTTTTATGCTTATTATTTGTGATAAAATAATTTCCTATTGCAGACTTCTCAACACCTTACCCTCTAGTGAGATCAATATGCCAGGCAGCTTTGCCATTGAATGCTAAAGTTCAAATTGACAACATTACTGCTCTATAGTACTCCACCAAACTATTTGAAAGAGATAAGTTACAACTTCCTATTCTTCAACTCATTGCTATATTTGTGTTTCAACAAATTGGTAGTCAACCAGCATCGACTCACCCTTTAATTTTTTGTTGTTTAATTTTGTTGGCAGGTGGATGTTGAATGAGAGCTAATATTTTAACTCAAGTAAAGTACTTTAGACTGAACCATTCAAACTACTTAATCTCAATATTTCACTACTTTAGTTAGACATTAAAGCCTCTACAGAAACACCTTAAGTTGGATTTGGTTTTGGTTGATTTTAAGGATTCAAATACAAGGCTTCACCTAAGTCTGAGTCAAAGTATTACGTGTTTAGATTCAAGTTCAAGCAACTTCATCTAATTAATAAAGATGATGAAGTTGGTAGGCATTGAATGATGCTGTTGCAGGTATAAGATAGATCTTGCATGGGAATCACTTCGGTCGGTACTTCGGTGTTAAGTAAATGTCGAGCTGGTAATTAAACCTGATCCAACCCATATATAAATCGCCCAGAAAGCAGCCACTATTTCAGTCATCAGGATGATGCCACTACTTCCTCTGAAATGATGTAGACTGCATTTTGAATTCTCTGTGTTTTTTTTCTTCTTTTTTTTTTTTTTGTCATCATTTGGGTTATAGCTTTAAAGGGTATAGACATCTATTTACTTCAAAATCTCTATCTTTTGGGGGAAACCTCAAAGATATAAATTTTGATTAAAGGGTATAGACATCTATTTACTTCAAAATCTCTATCTTTTGGGGGAAACCTCAAAGATATAAATTTTGATTAAAGGGTATAGACATCTATTTACTTCAAAATCTCTATCTTTTGGGGGAAACCTCAAAGATATAAATTTTGATTAAAGGGTATAGACATCTATTTACTTCAAAATCTCTATCTTTTGGGGGAAACCTCAAAGATATAAATTTTGATAACTTTTCTTTCTAGATCTCTCTCTCTCTCTCTCTATTCACAACAAAAATCAAACGGGAGAGACTACTGATTAAGTTGGATGAATATTGGTCCAAGTCCCCTTTTTGAGTACCCCAATAATAATGTACTCCTTGTTTATAAAATTTCAGAACAATTTTTTTTTTCAAATTATACAATGAATCTGGAGCTTATGTTTTTAAATTGATATCAACCTTTTGTCCGGGTTCAATGAACACATGAATAAAGATATAGGTTGATTGCATGAAAAGATTTCCTGCTATTTCTGTTAAACCATCATCATCCATGCCTAATCGAACCACCAAACCCAAAGCTAAACTATAACAGAATTACAACACATCCTCTAGAACCTACTCAAAAGATCATCTGTTATAATATTCCCTAGGAATATTCCTTTTGTATCATCTATATAAAGAACATCATGTTAATGTAAAAAGTGTGAGAGAGAGAAGATGTAAAAGGATCTTCAGATTCAACAGTTATAACATGGTATCAGAGTTTCAAAAGGACTAACGTCCATCATGGCTTCTTCTTCATCATCATCTTCTTCTTCTTCTTCTTCTTCTTCTTCCCTAACCTCATCTTCTTCTCTTCCTTTACCAAATTTCTCACACATTCTCTGTCAAGCTTAACCCTGAAAATTACCTTCTCTAGAAAGTTCAATTGGTGCCATATCTGCGTGGATGGCGACTCTACAAATATGTTGATGGCACCCAACCAGCTCCAGAACCTCTTCTTGATGATTCTTCCCCAAATCCTGACTATGAAATTTGGGTTCAACAAGATCAGATGATTATGTCTACATTAATTTCATCTCTTTCTGAACCCCTCAGTTCTCAAGTTATTGGTTGTAAAACTTCAAGAGATGTCTGGCTTTCTTTGGAATCTACATTTGCTTCAACATCTCAAGCTCGTATTATACAAACTTAGCTCCAACTAGCTTCTCTGAAGAAAGTATCAAATTCTATTTCAACATATTATCGTTGTGCCAAAATGCTTGCAGACACCATAGCAGCAGCTGGATGTCCTCTATCCTCATCAGATTCATCCCATATCTATTAGCAAGCCTTGGACCAAAATACGATGCCCTGGTTTCATCTGTCACTACTCGTTTGGATCTCATTTCTCCAGAAGAATTGTTGGGACATCTTCTTTCTCATGAGGCTAGACTCCAACATCACACCATTTCTACTGATATCTCTGTAAACACCACCACTTGAGCACCTTCCTTCAATCGTGGCAAAAATTTTTCTCGAGGGTATTCTATCTATTCAAGAGGTCGTGGTGGTCGTTACAATTTTGGCACAGGACGTGGTTTCTCTAGTAACTTAGGTCATCAACCCACTAGAGTTTCTTCTTCAAATTACTCTATCATCAGTCAAGTATGCAGCAGGGCTGGACATTCTGCCATCAACTGTTTCTACCAATTTAATCAAGCCTATACATCAACACCTCCTATTGCTGCAAATTATTCAGTCTCTAATAGTGTTTCAGACATGAGTTGGTACCCTGATACAACCACTACAAATCATGTCACCAGTGATCTGGCTAACCCGAATTTGCAATCTACTGAATATTTGGGCGAAGAACATCTTTGTGTTGGCACTGGTATTTCAGTCCCTATCTCTCACTCTGGTATTGCATCTTTTTCATCTTCTACTTCTCCTTACATTCTAACAAATCTCTTGTGTGTTCCCACTTTTACCAAGAATTTGGTTTCAGTTTGCCAATTTTGTTTGAACAATCATGTTTATTTTGAATTCTTTTCTGATTGTTTTTATGTCAAGGATTGCAACTCAAGGAAGATACTTCTTCAAGGGACAACCACAAGTAATGGTCTCTACAAATTCACCTCCCCGTCAAGCTTTCCTCAGGCTCACATTACTGTTGCTCCTCTGCAACTCTATATTGGTCATCCTTCTCTACGTATTGTTCACACTGTTCTTCAACAACATCATCATCTTCCTTTTACCGGTGCTTCTTCCATGGCTTTTTGTGATGCATGTGCTATGGCTAAATCTCATCAATTAACAACTCCATCCCGTTCATCTAAGTCTACTATCCCACTTGATTTAATTTTTTCAGACCTTTGGGGTCCATCACCACATGTATCTTCAAATTGTGTTTACACCCTATATATACCAACAAATAAGATAAGATCACGTGGTATCTACATGGCCTACTTAGACCATGTCATAAACACATGTAGGCTTTGTGCAGTCAAATAGGCCACGTCAGCATACGCATAGACCGAGAGTGCAGTTAAGGCCACGCAAGCCCATACGACGAACCACACTCATAACTATCAGAAGATCATGCCATCGGTCGTTTGAGAGTAACCAATTTAAGATCGTGGCCAGGCGGTTAACTTTCAAAAGCAGAAGACTGTGGATGACCAACCTCCATGAAGATCGTGTAAGAGTGGGACGTTGAGCAACCGTCAAAAATTGGCTATAAAAGGCACAAACTCGAAGAGCTCGATGACACAATCCATCCAACTGCAACCGGTTATAATATTATTTTGATCATCCGCGATCTTTATCCCCTCTCCTACACTGTAGTCAGAAGGATATACTAGGACTCCTTTCACTACTTCCAGTCGCAGTGACACCTTAGACCCCTCTTTACTCTGATCAACGCCAGAATCCTGTCACCAGAGAGTAAGTTGAGGCCGCCCCTGACTCGCAGTTCTGTATCCCGAACAAGGCTACAGAATCCCGAGCAACCGATCCCGAGACTTACTCTAATCAAGCCAGGTGACTTGTGTATTTTTGGTTAAACAGCAATCCAAGGTGAACCCCCTGAATTGGCTTTGTTAGCAGCCGCCCCCTTCCTCCTGCTCTTATACCTCGATTACGGCTATAAGACCAGGACAAGCCAGTCTTGCAAGCCTTGTCAATTTTCTTTTTACTTTTTGTTTCCTTTTTGGGGATTATCTGTTGTAGCTTTCGGCCGTCGGTCGATTTTATAATAAAAGAGTTTTGTGCCATTATTTGTTTTCACTTTCAAACACTTACAAGAACCCAAACGAAGATTGAACCCCTAGTCTTCATATTATTGCCTGACTGGTTTTATTACAGGTGACTTGCAGTACGACTGAACCGACCCTCGGTTTAGATTCGGAACAGATGCCCAGGGTCAGGACCTGACCCAAAATCATTGTATCAAACAATACGTGCATGCCCGCGTAGAGACACATCATCAACATCGCCACATGTCTACACCGGCCCAATTTCAAAGGAACATCCCTTTTTGGCACGCCCGGTGGGACCCTTAGTCTTAAAAAGAGCACTAAGGCGGCAAGAAGAAGTACTTGGCATGCTGAAAACGTAATGCCAGAGGAACCTGCCGAATCTCAGGTAAATCCTCTTTATGCTTCAGAAGCTCCGGAAGAAGGACCTTCAAGTTCTCAGCCGGATCTTAATGAACGGCTTATCCAGGCCATACAAAGTCTTAGCCAACAAATGGCAGGATTTGGTCAGGGTATTAATAAAATTTCTTCTGATAATGATAGGATCCTAGTAGTATTGCAGGAAGGATTCTCTACAATGGCAAGACCGACCATAATGGCCGAACGAGCCGAGACATCAGCTGCTGGTTCGAATGCTCATAAAAGGATAAATATCCCGGAGCAACCACCACCCATAAACTTGGGCGGCAACGGCCGAAATGAACCGGCCAACATTGCTGCTGTGAGGGGAGAATTGGTATCCCAATTCCTCCTAATGTGCCTTCGATCGAGGTATGCCCAGGGGGCAAAGGGAGGCACAGGAAAAACATAGAGAAGACATCGATGTAAGAAACATGGTCATAAACCGTAATTACATTCAGAATATGATTCAAGAGATGATCGGAGATCAATATCACCGACGAATAACTAGGCCAGTGTATCGAAAACCTTACCCAGCCAGGATTAACTAGCAATTTGAATTTCCTAGGGGATACAAAATTCCTGAATTCATTTTGTTTTCAGGAGAAAGTCAACAGTCTACCATTGAACATATTGGCCGATTTACGGTTCAATGTAGAGAGGCATCCGGTAATGACTTCCTCAGACTCAGACTATTTGGAAATTCATTAACCGGACAAGCCTTTAAGTGATACATAACGTTACCGACTAATTCCGTTACAAATTGGGCAATGATGGAAGAAAAATTCCATTCCCAATTTTATCGAACGGAACCTGAAGTAACCATGGTTGAACTTACTCGGTTAAGACAACAACCAGGGGAATCGGCCGATAAATACATCGCTCGATTCAAATATATGAAAAACAAATGCCGAATTTTGTTACTAGAATCGGAATTTGCAAATCTAGCCTTATACGGACTACATTTTGAACTCCGAAAGAAGTTCGAAGGTGAACAGTTTGAAGACTTATTTGAGTTGTTGGCCAGAGCCGCCAAATATGAATGGCTGTTACAGGAAAACAACGAAAAGAAAGCCTCATCTTACGGGTTTTATTACAGGGACCCGAACTTTGAGTACAAAGTGGTGGAAGTTGTGGGAAAGCAATCAATTACCTGTCCGATTCTTATCCGAAAAACCAAGGATACAAAAGCAACAAAAGAAACAAATACTTTTAGCCGAAATTATTCCTTTGATATAAATAAGATGGCCGAAATATTTGAATACCTTCTAAAACAGGGATTCTTCAGACTAACCAAAGACCGCCCCTTTATCCCGGCCAATATAGTGGCCAAGGGTAAAACGTGTAAATGGCATGAAGTGAAGACTCACAAAGCTAATGAATGTACTGTGCTTCACAATGTGATATAAGAAAATATTGATAAAGGACTCCTGAAGTTTGCGGAGGCGGACAAGGGGAAGATGCAGGTCGACACGCAACCATTCCCTAAAGAGGTATCAAAGAATATGGTCACCATTGGCTTGCCGAAACGCACTCCGGCCGTTAAAATCGACCTGGACGGATCCTCTTCGGAAAAGTGGGTAAAAAGAACATGATCGGTTCAAAACCAGGTGAACTTGCGACTAAGAAACTATTGGAGGTATCCGCCCACACAAGGGCGATCATGGCGTCAGGAAATGAGAGATGAAATTTGGGGTAAATGGTGGCATAAGTCTAGGCGCGAGCCCAAGATGGAAGAAAACAGAAAGCGAGATTCTAACGAAACGATAACAAAGAAATTGACTTCAGCTTCTTCTGAATTCTCTTCCACTCAAGTTGCAACCACAAAGTGACCAGAAGCGGTTGCTAAATCCTCAGAGGATTCTTCCTTTAATCAGGATATATCATCCAAGATTCCAGAGAGAGACCCTGCGTCAGGGACAAATTCCGGAACAAGAGATGAACTGGTACTCCCTACTCCAATGTCCACTTGCCTCAATTGATCAACGCCTTCTTCCGCTCCCATAACAGAAGGACCTGGGGGGATGTCAGTCACAGTAGAAGGACCTGGAGGGATATCAGTCCCAATAGAGGTAGTAGATGTAGTCATTTCGGCAACCGGAGGTACAACTTCTACCTCATACCCAGGAGGTACTTCCGGAGAGGAATCTCTTTCTGAAGAATCCTCGCAAAGAGAAAGATGTTCCTGATTTTCCTGATCTTCAAGAGAATCCATCGGCTCGGTAGATTCAACGAAGTCGGCTGGGCCCAAGCAGACATCGGATCAATAACAAGGGGAACTGGATCCAAAGAAGATTCCATGGCGTTGGGAGGTAGAATGACCGGACCTGAGGAGCTCATTCCCTAGAAAAACAGAGCGTTAAAAGAAGAGAAAAATAATGAATAATGAGAAGCTTACTGGATCCAACACCTGTCGACGGCGTCGTCGTAATGGAACATCATCAGGGTCATCAACCAGATCCATCGGGGAGGCAGGGCGTTCTTGTAATGGAGCATCATCAGGATCTTCGGCCGAATCCCTCGAGGAAGAAGTATACGACGAAGCTTCCAAAGCTAAAGGAGGAAGAACCGGTGCTTTACCTATCGACTGAAAAACAGACTCAGTATAACATAATTGGAAATAAGAAGGAGAAGAATGTACCTTTTTCGGTCGGTTCAGGCAAAGGTTGAAACAAACCCAACCTCTCAAGATAATAATCTGCCAGATGGCGGCAGATTTCTCTCTAGAAAGAACCCCACCATACATGAAAATCAGATCGGCAACCGGCATGAGAAGGAAGGAAGGGAAGACGAAAGTCAATAGCGATTGCCCTATATCTCTCTTCCATTTGAATAGCAGCACCTGCAGTCACAGTCGGTCGCTCAATGGAGGTGGTGTCGATGGTAAATAGACCTTCCACATCAAGGTAAGGTATCCTCTGATCACAGTGGAATTGCCTACCTACACAATTCGGTAAGTAGACTTTGAATCCCGGTTTCTTATTAATTGACTTCACAAAATAATTCAAATTTCGAGCTAGCAAAAAGCTGGCCCAGATGAGATGCTGCGCATCGGTTATGTCATCTACCATAGAAAGGAAACCGGGAGCTTGAGCAGAGATTTTGAAATGAGGAGTGGGGAAGTGTCGAAGTTCAAAAAAGAATTGAAAGCATTCGGAAAAAGAGCAATCAACAGAAGTCACTTCCAAGCAGACGTAACCACCAAATTCAGCAGGCGTGGGATTCGTCACCAAAGTAAAGAATTTGGACGGAAAATAGTGGTAAGCCCAGAATTGGAGAAACCACAATGGACCCCCAGGATTTTGAAGGGTACCATGAACTAATTCTTAAAGTGAACGGTATAAGACCGATAAAAAGTAAGGAGCAAGTGCGACTTCGTATTCCCCCATAATAAGCTTGACCAGTGAACTGTATTCTCTGGTAACTGCTTGGGCTTTAGGGCAAAAGACGAAATTACAGAAGAAGTAAAGAAGGAAGTAGAAGTGTTCCAAATCACCTTCGTATTCTGAAGATTGAAACTGGTCGCAGTCCGCAATATAAGACCGATAAGAGGTACGAATCTGATTCGCCCATTGTGGTCCACTTCCTGACTGTGCTTTTCCTTTTTGCCAAGAGGATCCCTCCTTAGAAGGTTTTGGCTCCTTTATTTGGAGTTGCTTCCTCTTCTTTAGTACCTCTTTTCCCTTTTCACCTACCTCCACCAAAGGTAAATGTTTGTAAGCCTCAAGATCTGTCATACCTATCCGGACCTCGTGCCCAGTCGCGAAGAAGCCAGTAATGAAGCAAAAGTCCATAACAGTGGGAGTCATCAGCCCGCAGGGGAAGTTGAAAGTATTGGTTTGGGCATTCCAGAATAAACTCATGGCGTAGAGAAGATCGCGATTAAGAGGAATCTAACGGCAGGAAAATTGAATCAAATCATAAATACCAGTTTTGTGCCAGGTAATTGCAAAACGATATTTCATTCGAACGACCCAAGCTACCCATTCAGGATAAACAGTCGGCCAACTCCGAAAACGGAAAGATTGATTGAGACTTCTTCCATTGGTAAGAAGTAAAGGGCCCTTCACTTTTTCAGTCAGGGCAACTAAAGGAGCATCATGAGAACAAAGGAAAGGACTGACAGATAGCGAACCATGGAAAGATTCGACCGGAGAAGTCTAGCGTATAATATTGCCCGCCATTGAAGGACAAGGAGGAAGAAAAGATGATAGCTGAAAGAGACAAGGAAAGTAAAATTCGGTTGCGATATTTTATAAGCGGGCTGAAAGACGAAACCCAAAAGTTCTCATCATTTCGATCATGGGAAAGTGGCGAAATGATAGCAGATCTTTCGTATCAAGCAAGGAACAAAAGAAATTTCGAAAAACCCAAAAATACTTGCTCATCACATCGGCCGATGACAGCGTAATAAGTAAGTAGGGGGCAATGTTTACACCCTATACAGACTAACAAATAAGATAAGGCCACGTGGTATCTACATGGCCTACTTAGACCATGCCATAAACACACGTAGGCTTTGTGCTGTCAAATAGGCCACGTCAGCTTACGCATAGACCGAGAGTGCAGTTAAGGCCACGCAAGCCCATACGACGAACCACACTCATAACTATCAGAAGATCGTGCCATCGGTCGTTTGAGAGTAACCAATTTAAGATCGTGGCCGGGCGGTTATCTTTCAGGAGCAGAAGATTGTGGATGACCAGCCTCCATGAAGATCGTACAAGAGTGGGACGTTGAGCAACCGTCAAAGATTGGCTATAAAAGGCACAAACTCGAAGAGCTCGAGGATACAATCCTAGCCAATTTGGGAAATTAAATTGATGACAAAACATGACATGCTCAAAACAGCTAATGTAGTTACCTATACTGTTAATTTAAAGCACGTAATTGAATCATCACGGAATTGATGATACAGGGAATAGGATCATTTTTATGGATGGAACAGCTGGTATAGGTTAGATACTTGGATGTGGAATATGAAGAAGAAAGGTTAAGGTCTAGAGAGATAAGTGAGAGAGAAGAAGAAAGATTGAAGTCTAAAGATAGAAGAGAGGAGGCACAAGAATTGATATAGAAAGGTTAAGGTCTAGAGAGATAAGTGAGAGAGAAGTAGAAATATTGAATTCTAAAGATAGAAGAGAGGAGACACAAGAATTGATATAGCAAGTTAGCAATAGGAAATCTGAAACTCTGATTGATGAAGTTAACTAGAATAAGGGATCTACAGTTTGGAGAAGTTCAAGAAAACAAATAGAAAAAGATAAGGAGAGACAAGTTGATATAGCAAGAAGAAATTTGAAATTCTGAATTTGAAATTCTGAACAATGAGGTTAACTAGAATAAGGGATCAGTGTGGTGAAGTTTAAGAAAATAGATAGAGAAAGACAAAGTACAGCATAATAAGGCATATATGGTGTTTGGATTAGAGGGGATGTTTGTCATGCAAGGTGGAAAATAAATTTTGAACTAGTTATCTTGTTGCCTACTCAATTGTGGAGTCTCGGTTTTAAGGTGTTGAGTTGATTAAAACAAATTGGTAGTCTTCAACTAGGTTTTAGATTTTGATTTAGTGGAAAGTTTCACAAATTTAGCTTTGGTAAATTTCAAAATCTAAAAGAAAATTTAGATTCCCTGTGATATTTTAAAATTTATAAGTGATGCTGCCATAGTAGGGACCATCACTTAGCACGATTATAAAAAACTTGGGCTACCAACAAGTTTACATAAGCAGATAAATGGTTCATGGTGAAAGGCCAATACATATATAAATGGCCCACAGAAACAAGTAGATGTATGGGAAAAGATGGAAAACTATGGGGACAAGGCACTTTCTACAGGACATTCACAAAACATCTGTTGAAAAGTCCTATTTGCAAGAGAGGTACACCTTTCAGAATTAATTTACATCATGGACCCTGTAGATAATCTCAAAAATCCAAGTTTGATACTCCCTTACTTGAAATGACATGTAGTCTTTTTTCTACCAAATGATATTTTAAGTATCTCACATTCGGAAAGCTCTAAATACTATTCGGATTTATTTTCTACCAATTGATATTTGAATTATCGGGAAACATAGATATCATTTGATCTTTTTTCTACCAAATGATATATATTTCATTAAGTATCTCACGTATCATTTGGTGTGTTTTCTACTGAATGATATTTGAAGTATCTTATATTCACCCAAATATCGTTCAATTTTTTTTTTCTTCCACCAAATGATATTTCAAGTATTCCCCATTCAAGAAATCTAGCTTTGGTCTTTTTTTCTACCAAATGATATATATTTCAAGCAATGGAGTGAAAACTTAAACTTTTGGTATTATCGACAATATCCGTTGTCATAATGTGCATATGAAATTATTTTTAAAATATTTCTCTCTTACTCAAAAAAAGACATTTTCAACAGGTTTTTTTATAAATACCTGTAACAAGTGCCCCTTCCCTATAATCTTCCCCAAAAGAAAACCCAAAAAGAAAAAAGGGCTAATGAATGTAGACAAATTGCTCATAAAAACTTTAGTAACTGTTTGAGGTTGACGCCAATTTCTTGTGGATTGCCCTTGTCAAATTTTAAAGAGAAAGTATCATGACAACGGTTGATTGGTTCATTTTCTTTGTAGGGTACTATAATTTATTTTTTATTTTTTCTGAGTTATTTTAGACCTAGACAAAGAAAATTATGTGATAGGTTTGTGATAGATGACTGAAGATGAAATTTGAAAGCAATGCTCATGACCAAAAGTGTCTTACCACAATGTTAACAATTGAATTGTACAAGACCAGCACTTGGCACGATTATAACAAGCCTAATCATATGTATCTCTTCACATCTTAAACTCTGAAAATGGAGTGGATGCCATGCGTGAGCTTACCAAATATATAAGCATCAAGCATTTTGGGTACAATATCAGGAATATTCATATGGTATGTGATTAAATTGATTTGAAAATGAATCATATTAGCAGGTATACGGTGTATGAAATTTGTGTAACATTGTTGAATATAGTTAGCATGTAAAATAAAGTACTTGCTTGAATGTAGTTGTTCATCCCAGTGTGTCATAAAAACCATTGGTTTGCATACGTGTGCAACTTGAGAGATCAAAGAATGGAGATTCTAGATTCAAAAAGTGGACGTAAAGACTCCAATGCATTTGTTACGAAGAAAGTGGTTTGTGCTAAATTCTATGTTATTGAATTCAAATAATTAATTCTGTTTTTTATTTAAACATAATTTGAGCATATATTTAATTATGTTGTTTCTTTCAAAGTAAACGCGATGGATCAAGATTCAACATGTGACTGACTTTGAAGAGGACTTAGAAATTTACAAGTGGAAAGGTCATCGTGTTAGTGTTCCTCATCAACGAAATGGGTAAGATTTCATGTATGTCATATTCATTGTATGCTTAAGGTTCTAGTTCAATAATATAATTTAAATTGCTTTTTTTTGTAGCATTGATTGCGGTGTCTTTTTGATAAAGTTCATGGAATTTTGGGATGGATCATCATTGACAACAGAATTTACACAAGTAAAGACGGTGGTTGATGTTCACTTAGTTTTATTTGTCTTGCCGAACATTCTTTAGCTTAAATTTATACACTAGGTTTCTTTTTGTAGGATAATATTAAGTACTTTCACCATAAGCTCATTTCAGACCTCATTGTTCAGTTTGATAGTGGAGTCACTATATCAATTGGTTCTCTTATTGATTGGGAGAAATGAAGGTACAAGACAAGGATATAAGACAATTATTTAAATTGAGAGCTTCTATTGCTAACTGTAGCTTTATTGGATGACTTTCTCAAGGTTTTGTGACTTAAGAATGGGGAGGAATTGACCGGATTACCTAACTACCTCATGCAAACTATTCATATTTGTTCAAGCTTGGCAGATCCGTGCTGGTATCAATAGGGTAAGTGGCATTCTTTACAAATCTAATCATAGACAAGTTTTTTAAAAAGTCAACCTGAACTGTTTATGTAAACTTGTTTTAACAGGTCATTGTACTACAGTGGTTTTGGGGTTCTAGGTACCGCAGACTTGGGTTAAAGTTCAATGATGGGATGTCAAGAATTGATGCCTTGGGTATGCTTAGAGGTTGACTGTCAAATAGTTTTGAGGATTATGTCGGTGTTGTTTTTTGGTTGCTTCCTCTTTTTCTTTGTCATCCGATATATTACCTTTGTTGTTCAAGGGAGAGAGGAAACTATGATCGGTTTGTGGATATTGGGGGCTCTGTAGCCCATGGTTGAGTTTGTATGAATGTGATTGTTGATCAGAGATGACGTTTAATTGTTAGAAAGAAAGGACATATCAGAAAGAAAGGACATATTGCAGAGAAATATCTAATTTTTGGTTCTCAATAGATCATGTTTTGTTTCATAGGGTTTTTCAATATTTACCTTTGGTTCTCAATGGATCCATGTTTTGGTTCTCTTTCACATGTACGTACCACTTCTTTTATTAATTTAAGTTTCAATTCCTTGCTTAATATCAGAAATATGGATAGGTAGTTTCCACTGACAGGCAAATTGTATCTCTTTATTGTTCTTAACTCATTCACACTGATGGGATATAGGTAGTGAAAATTAAGGAAATGGACTTGTTCGTAATAATAATATATCATCATTTTACAAAAAACCGTACCCCATATAATTTAGAACTCCAAAGAAAATATTGGAAGATTGTAACGTCCCGGATCCAAGTTACGTAGAGAAAACCGTAACTTATCTCCGAAGGTTAATATATAACCCAGGATAGCAAAATCAGAGTGAAGGAAGGACATAAATAAAACAATAACTGGATAAACAGAGTGCACTATAACCCAAGCTCAACAATAAATACAATAACCAAGGCTAACTCACATGAACCTCGCATATACCCGCAGGTGTCGACTTTACCAGAATCTGAAAACAAAACAAAACAAACGATCTGAAATACGAATATCCCAGTAAGTAGCCTATGCATGCTCATAAACATTTTACCATTTCTAAAATATGATTCGGATTAAAATATGCATCAATAGAAAATAAACGAATAAACAGAATAATTCCACAATAATATATCAATAAACACAAAGTAACCAGAATAAATCAACAAACCATAGCAGGACTCATGAAGTAAGACTGTCTTTAACCAGGGTAATCACAATGTCCACTATGCCACCTTCCGGCTTAGGTGCGAAGCCGAGTATACGATCATCGTCTTATTGCGGGAGAACCCACCCAGTACAGTGATGGGTTGGCAAGAACTACCCAAACATGGTCTGAGTACACGATAAAATGAGTGAATAGCCGCAGCCAGCCGAGTACACGATCAGGCTTCACTGAGTACACAGTGGAACACGCGTGGGTGGACAGGGAATTACAACTAGCAAAGAACAATCCCTTCCACTACCTAGCTCCTACATGGATCCATATAGCGCTATGCCTACTAGGTTCTAAAATCGAAACCAACCATGAAAATATAATTAACACAACTCGTTCTAATCTCAACTAGAACATCCCGAGTACATGGGGCCTCTCAGAGTACACAGTAATAAAGCATCTACCCAATACATGGGCATCTAAATTTGACTCTCCAAGTACATGGAGAAAAATAAATCAAAACCAAAATTCCAACCGTTTCTATTTCAACTATTATTTTCCTAAAATTATTGTTCATGCAATATGCCAAATTGCATCTCAACTATTACCTTTCTCTTTACTATTATTAAATTGTCATTATCTTATTTTTAAATTAAGTTACAAATCCTAAAATCCATTTTTAAACATTTTTTTCCTTAAATTTTGATTTTTCTTTCAAAATATAACTAAAATGTAATTTTTTATTTGGGGTTTGAACTTATTTGTTGAAATAGAAACGGTTGGAATTTTTGGTTTTGATTTATTTTTCTCCATGTACTTGGAGAGTCAAATTTAGATGCCCATGTATTGGGTAGATGCTTTATTACTGTGTACTCTGAGAGGCCCCGTGTACTCGGGATGTTCTAGTTGAGATTAGAACGAGTTGTGTTAATTATATTTTCATGGTTGGTTTCGATTTTAGAACCTAGTAGGCATAGCGCTATATGGATCCATGTAGGAGCTAGGTAGTGGAAGGGATTGTTCTTTGCTAGTTGTAATTCCCTGTCCACCCACGCGTGTTCCACTGTGTACTCAGTGAAGCCTGATCGTGTACTCGGCTGGCTGCGGCTATTCACTCATTTTATCGTGTACTCAGACCATGTTTGGGTAGTTCTTGCCAACCCATCACTGTACTGGGTGGGTTCTCCCGCAATAAGACGATGATCGTGTACTCGGCTTCGCACCTAAGCCGGAAGGTGGCATAGTGGACATTGTGATTACCCTGGTTAAAGACAGTCTTACTTCATGAGTCCTGCTATGGTTTGTTGATTTATTCTGGTTACTTTGTGTTTATTGATATATTATTGTGGAATTATTCTGTTTATTCGTTTATTTTCTATTGATGCATATTTTAATCCGAATCATATTTTAGAAATGGTAAAATGTTTATGAGCATGCATAGGCTACTTACTGGGATATTCGTATCTCAGATCGTTTGTTTTGTTTTGTTTTCAGATTCTTGTAAGGTCGACACCTGCGGGTATATGCGAGGTTCATGTGAGTTAGCCTTGGTTATTGTATTTATTGTTGAGCTTGGGTTATAGTGCACTCTGTTTATCCAGTTATTGTTTTATTCATGTCCTTACTTCACTCTGATTTTGCTATCCTGGGTTATATATTAACCTTCAGAGATAAGTTACGGTTTTCTCTACGTAACTTGGATCCGGGGCATTACAAAGATGGGAAGATGAACATAGGTACAACCAAGTCAGCATGGGGTACAACCCTCTTAGCAACGGGTACAACCCAAGTCAGCATTAGGGTACAACACAACCGATGAACATGGATATGAGTCAAGTGAGCATGGGGTACAACTCCCTTAGCAACAAGTACAAACGAAGTCAGCTTGGGGTACAACACAACCGAAGAACATGGGTGCAACCTCCTTAGCAACGGGTACAACCCAAGGATGAATTAGGGTACAACACCACTACTGATGAATATGGGTACAATCCGAGTCAGCGTGGGGCACAACCCCCTTAGCAACGAGTACAAACCAAGGTAGAATTGGGGTACAACATCATTGATAAACATGGGTACAACCCAAGTCAGCATGGGATACAACCCCCTTAGCAACGGGTACAAACCAAGGCAGCATTGGGGTACAACACCACCGATAAACATAGGTACAACCAAAGTCAACATGGGGTACAACCCTCTTAACAACGAGTACAACCCAAGTCAGCATTAGGGTACAACACCACTAACGAACATGGGTACAACCCAAGGCAGCATGGAGTACAACCCTCTTAGCGACGGATACAATCCAAGTCAGCATTAGGGTACAACACTACTAATGAACATGGGTACAACCCTCTTAGCAACGGGTTCAACGAAAGTCAGCATGGGGTACAATACAACAGATGAACATGGGAGCAATCTAATTTGTGTTCTACCCCAATGCTGACTTGGGTTGCATCAGTTGCGAAGAGGGTTGTACCCATGCTGACTTGGGTTGTACTCATATTCATCAGTTGTGTTGTACCCCAAGCTGACTTAGTTTTTACCTGTTGCTAAAGGAGTTGTACCCCATGCTCACTTGGGTCGTATCCATGTTCATCGGTTGTGTTGTACCCCAATGCCGACCTGGGTTATACCGTTGCTAAGGGAGTTGTACCCCTTGGGTTGTATCCATATTCAACGGTTGTGTTATACCCCAATGCTGACTTGGGTTGTACTCGTTGCTAAGAGGGTTGTACTCCATGCTGACTTGGATTGTACCCATGTTTATTAGTGGTGTTGTACCCCGATGTTGTCTTGGGTACCCCATGCTGACTTTGATTGTACCTATGTTCATGTATAACACCATATAACCTTATCACAGGTCACTCCAGACCAGAACAGTAACTCATGGAACTTCGATAGATGTCTAACCCAAAAACCAAATCCCACTGGTAGTAAAGGCCTTTTACTCACACAAAGATAATTTTACAAATACGGCTCAGCACTTTACAATCCAATAAACTCAGGTTAAACAAGTTCACAATTGAAAACAATTGCAAAACATAGATAAAACTTGAATACTAACTCAGGGTATCAAGAACAGCAATTAGACTACAAACAGTCCTTCGAATATCACTTTTGGAAACTCATAAAACTTACCAATAATAGGCCCAATGATCTCCGAAGGTTTTGAGCAAATTAAAATACTTCTAACATCCTAATCTAGTTTTTGGCTAAGAAGTTTAAGCCTTATAGTACCATAAAATTGCCTCAAAATGGCCAGTCGCACATTCCCTGGAAAAATGGAGGGTGTGCTGACCTCGAGCCCCTTGGTGCCAGCTCGGCGCCAGCTCGGCGGACCCAAAAATTTGTATGCGCTAAGCTGCCACTAAGGAGAATTAGTAGACGGCAGTTTGGGGGATGCTCCCCTGTTTTCTCGATGTTGTTTTAACTCACTGTTAACACGATCTAGCCATGACTGTCCTAGTTTCAAACCTCTACAACAATTTTTCTATGCTTCTACCACCTTCAATAGACGATTCAATTTAAATCGAAATTAATCTAATACTGTAAGATCCCAACTCTCTGATCAATGTTTAAATTATAATTGTAATATTATAACTAATACAAGGTTTGTGTTATGAAGGTAATCCTTCAGAGGCATAGATTGGAATTATGAAGCAGAGTCCTCAAATTAAGAAGGGACCTTAAGCTTGGAGAGAAAGAACAAAGCTGGAAATTTGAAGAAAACGGTATTTTGATTTCATATTTGGGTTGCCAAAGCTAAGAAGAAGGTGATTATAGCTTCAAGGTAAACAACACCCTTCTAAGAAAACCTTGCTTTAGTTTTCTTGAATTCAAAATGAATTTTCGGATTTCTGTTGCTAATATGAGATTAGTATTATTATATGTTGCTGTTAAATGAGTTTGCAATTTATTTTAGATGCATATGACTATAGTATGTTTGCAAATTGAGATAAATGTGATGCTCTGTTTGCATAAGAAAGTATTGCCTGAATTTATACATGAAATGTATGGAAGCATGAGGGCATAGGCCCATGATCTAAAAATGAAATGTAAACCATGGGGCAATGGCCTGAATAATTGTGAATTAGTAGCCCTACGGGCTGTGTTTGAGAAACATAGTTCTATTGACATGGAAATGATTGTGTGAGATACCAAATAAAATGAAAGGCATAAAATTTTAACTTAAGATGCGGATCCGTATAACTTAAGTAGGTGTGTTTAATTATAAATGTCGTGACCTTGGATACTATTGTTTCATCATGTGTGGATTCTATTGATGCCGGCTGGAGGCCGATGGTTGTACTGAATTCCAGCACCAAGGGGAATCGGTGGCTAATGCCCAAGCTTCATCTGGATGCCCTACGCTAAGGGGAATCGGCGTTAGGATGCCCAATACCAAGGGGAATCGGGTTGGATTACTAACCTATATGGGAAACCTATAGAGTTAGATGTGGTCATGACGTTTACAATTAAACCACCTAATTAACTCTATAAATGGAATAAGATCAACATGGTTGTTGTTGCAAAGAGTTAGTATGTTTTAATGCTTGTTTCCATTGATTAATGAATGCCCTTATATGCTTGTGCAAAATGTTATGAATGATATGTAAAGATGTATATTGGCATTATTGCATCGGTTTTCGATCTATTGCTATGCATCACGGATTTGAAAAGATATGGCATGAACTATGATTTTCAAAAGCATGCATAGTGTTGCTTACTGGGACCCTTCGTCTCATCAAACGTGGTTTATCGGTTTTGTTTTAGATCCATCGACGTCTGAAGCTAAAGCTGATAAGGGGAAGGAGAAAGCTTTGGGATACCGAGAGGAGGATTTCTTCAGGCTTGATAGGTTTTCCTAGATAATGTATATCTTATTTTGGATTTATGTAGATAGAGAGAGAGAAAGAGAGAGATGTGAGATGCTTAGATGACCCACTTTTGTAAAACTATGTATATAACTTTTAATGGGTTCCTTTGATACCTTTCCTCCATGGCTTATACTTTAAATGCTTCTTTTATAGTTAGTTTTACTGTACACATATAGTATATGTTGCACCCACGTTTATCAAGTATTTTTCACACTTGGATATCGTCCATTTTCTAGGCGTTATATACGCCTTTTGTCGAAAAAAAAAGGAAAAATTTTACCATCATGTTTATTAGGACCTGGTTAACATCCCTTAGTTGATCATTGTCCAAAGGGACAAGATGTGGCTTATTGGGGTGTTACAAATACGTTTCATATCACACCTCAAAATCTCTTCGAAAAACCCAAGTCTGAAACTAACATTTTCCACAAACATGCATTACGGCTAATCTCAGAAATCAGAAACCAATACACAGAGTAAAACGATGCTACTCACCTGATACGAAGAACCTCATGATTGATTACTTGCAATCCTCTTCAGACATTGCACGGCAGCAACTCCAAAAATCCCTTCAATGAGCGATCGGTGTTCCAAATCTCGATTCCTGAGCACTCCTGATCGCACCGCCAGGTTGAACCGATCTCAGCAACCTCCGGCAGCTCCAAGTGCTCCAATCCACCTTGCCCTATCTTCTCGATCTGGTTGAGCAACAGCCGCAACTCATCCTCTGGCCAAAATGACCTAAACCTAAAATCCCCAAAATCGCTGCTACTTATAGTGGTTGTCGACACCCACTCTTTCCATGCTACGCTGTGTGTTCGCCCACAAACCCTTCCTACATAATCAATTCTTTAACACCCAATCCAACGATTTATTCTCCACCAAACCACCTATATTAGCTCCTTACTAAATAAAAATAATTCTTAAAACACATTGCTAATAAATTCTTTAAACCCGTATTATGATACTCACTTATATTTACTCCTTCCTCGATTAATTTGTAAAAATCCCCAATTTACCCTTGCTTGCTACAATACCAAACCACCAACCCCACTAACGAAACTAAATTAACGATTTGCCCTTTTAATAATTTCTCCTATATTATTTTCTTTTAAGTAATTTTCTCTAAATAATTCCCTTTTCTCTATTTCTAAGATTTTCCATTAATTAAACTAAATAACAACAAAAATCTAATATTTTTAATGTTATTAAAAATTTGGAATTTTACATGGGCGCTCGAAGGACCGCTCGAGCGACACTTTGAGGGCCCTCGCGATTCTTCAGGTTCGCAAAAAATCCGATTTTTGCAATTTTGCTAGGGTTTTCGATTCTCTCTATTTTCTATGATTTTTAGACTCTAAATTGTCTCTAGCATGTGTGGTTACCTATTTCCTACAAAACCCCCAACAAAAATCCCTCCTATTTGGAAGGATAAAAAAATTTGCATTCCAACCCTAGTTTCCCCATAATGCATACGAATTTGGGCAAAACGAGAAATATATGTAAGGGTGGTGTTGCTTACCTCTTCCAAGCAAACAAGCAAATCTTTTAAGCTCCTTTGCAACCCACAAACAGCACCTCTTGGCTTCTTGAAGGTAGTTCTTCACAAATCCCAAGCTAAAGCTCCACACGAAAATCACACCACAGCTTGCCTTCTTCTTTTTCTTGCAAGAACCTCTCTTCAAATGGATTTAAAAGAGAAGGGAATGTGATGAGGGGAGAAAAATGAAGAGAAGATGAAGAAAAGATGAGAGTGGGAGAGGAGGAGATGGAAATTAAGAGAGGGGAATGGGAATTAGGTTCATACGAATGGGCTCTCTCTCTCTCTCTCTCTCTCTCTCTCTCTCTCTCTCTCTCTCTCTCTCTCTCTCTCTCTCTCTCTCTCTCTCTCTCTCTCTCTCTCTCTCTCTCTCTCTTTCACTTAAGCAAATTTTCCTCTCACAAGACACTAGGAATTACAACTTTGGCACTCCTACTGCACACAATTTTTTTACCATTGAGCCACTCTCCATCACTAAAATAATTTGCTCAATAACTTAGGGATTTTTCAGATGAGAGAAGGCTCACCTTTATACATCACTGATGAGCTTGGACTTAGCCACTTGGCTGGCTTCAAGTCTGGGCTTCTCCGGTTTCACCTACACATTAAAATCACTCTGTTTAGGATGTGCTAATGGTATAGGAATCTGGGGTTTCACAAAGAAAATAAAAAGTTCCAATATATCCATCAATGAAGACAAAATGTGTTACTTAGCTTTCATGACAATTAATATTAATAACATTTTTATGACGTATGTATGCTATATTAATGAGGTTTATATATAGGTACATAAATAATTGGGCTTTTTGCGTCTATATCCTTACATTATGCTATATTTGCATATCTATCCTCTTATTTTTAATGTTTGTATTTATACCCCTCCATTTTATATATTTGTTGCAGTTTTACCCTTGGAGTTAAAGTCCATTAACTATTGTTGTTTATTCTTTTTAAATGACTAAAATAACATTTTATAAAATAAAAATATTTTGCATTTATCCTCATATATTCACTTATATTTTCATTTATGTCCTTGTATTATTATATTTATTGCACATATCCCTTAGAGCATCGATGTTAATTTGCTCAATTAATAATTATTCATTAAATTGTAGCCTAGCCACATAGTCATTTAGCTATCTAATATTTTTTTATCTTATATAGAGGTTACTTCAGTCATTTAATAAAAATAAACAACAAAATTTAACTTCAATGGTACAAATGCAACAATTGTACAAAATGGAAGGGTAAAAATACAAATACTATAAAAAGAGGATATAAATGCAAATATATCATAATGTAGGGAAAAGAGTGCAGAAAGCACTAAATAGTATATTTATAGCCTAAATTATCTTTAACTAATATCGTTGATCTTAGCTTTAAACTAACTGAATTTGACCTATTTTATAAGTTGATTCGACTGATCATGACAATTTCATGGGTTGGATGTCCATTTATTCTCCAACTTCTTTCTTGTTTTTATTTCATTATTATGTCCCCACTGTAAAATCCGGAATTTAAATTATTAATTAAATTTGGATTTTTATAATTATAATTAAATATGTGGCGTATTTTTGCAAAAATTAAAAATAGCAAGGTGATTTGGAGATTTTAAATTAACTAAAAAGGTGGAAGGGATGTGCTATTAAGGTAAGTAATAAAAGTATATTCTAATTATTGAGAGACAATATATATATCATGATTTATTTTAAGTTGACTAGGTGTGTGAATGTAGGTTATTGGTGTGGAAGAGCACATAGCCGATCATGAAGAGAGCAGTTGTGATGGGCGGCAAGGACTCCAGATTATAAATAGAGGTTCAAATTTGTTTTGAGGTTTGGTCTAATGGAATCTAGAATGCTCTGGAGAAATTGAGAAAACTCCAGAGAGGCGTTCAGATCTGTGAGGAAGAGAATAGAGGGAGTTAACCGTGACTGAACCAGGAGGTCTTTCTTTCAGCTTATACCTAAAGTCTGGAGTGATCAGATCGGTAGAACAGGAAAGAGATGAATTAGAATTTCAAAATTCTTCATCTAATTTCGTTGGAAGCTGAATTTAGATCAGATCTGAGTTGTTGTGTTGGAATCATGATTAAAATATGGCTAATTGCAGTGGCTGAGTGGGAATTTTTGGACGACTTGATCATATATGGGTTGCTGAAGTTTTGAGATCCAAATCGGCTAGATCAGTGTTGTTTGGAGTGCAAAATTTGAATTAACAAGTAAATTGAGCTATAGGTTCGAATTTAGGTTGACTCATTGTAGTTCATAAGAATTGATCAAAAGTTATCAGATATGGAAAGCTGTAGATGAGGTATAACAATGTTAAAAATTATGTTTACAGTGGACGAAGGAAAATTTGGTTGAAATAGTTCAGATTTAGAAGAACATTTGAAGTAAGTAGCACCCTTACGAATTGATTTATGCATGAAATTTTGATTGAATGTATGGAGAATGCCACAAATGATTATGATCAAGCTAAATGTTGATATTTAGAGATATTCAATGAAAATAATGGAACCGAATTATAGTTTTGTCAATTTATTATTTGATTTGGTAGGGAATCTTTGGACGACTTGATCATATATGGGTTGCTGAAGTTTTGAGATCCAAATCGGCTAGATCAGTGTTGTTTTGGAGTGCAAAAATTGAATTAAAAGGTAAATTGAGCTATAGGTTCGAACTTAGGTTGAAGCATTGTAGTTCATAAGAATTGATCAAAAGGTATCAGATCTGGAAAGCTGTGGATGAGGTATAACAATGTTAAAATTATGTTTATAGTCGACAAAGGAAAATTTGGTTGAAATAGTTCAGATCTGGAAGAACAGAAGTCGAGGATCTGAATTGGAGCTCATTGGAAGTAAGTAGCACCCTTACGAATTGATTTATGCATGAAATTTTGATTGAAGGCATGGATAATGCCACAAATGATTATGATCAAGCTAAATGTTGATATTTAGAGATATTAAATGAAAATAATGGATCCGAATTATAGTTCTGTCAATTTATTATTTGAATTAGTAGGAAAGCTTTAGTTAATGATTTAGAAGGTGTTTACAAAGTTTTAGATGGATCAAATCATGTTTTGGTAGGTTAGATTTTGAAATTTCAGAAAAACTTCAAAACTGTTCACGAATTGTTGATTTGGCCAAGCGCCTGGGATCACGCTCGAGCGCCCCACCTATGTTTTTTTTTTTAAATCTCAGAACCCAAAAGTGGACAATTCCAAATAAGCCGAGCACCCAACAGGACGCTCGAGTGCACTTCTAAGATTTCATTTCTTCTAACACCTCACCAAACGCTCGAACGCCATGTTGAACCCAACACAGATTTCTCTATTTTCATCATTTTAAATACCTTTTAATTATAAAATGATTTTTAATTAAATCCAATCTATGTACAAATAAGATTTAGGTATTTTAAAGGTGTTTGCATTGGAATTATTTTAAAATTTAAATTAACAAAGAGTTTGAGCACATTCTACTAAACTAAGTATTTAAGATATTTTTGGTTCCAAATTATTATAGAATGAATTTATTTTGATTCCACCACTTGTAATACTTCCTTGAAATCCTTTCTAAGGAATTTTCAAAGGCAAATTGTAAAGTTGAGACCTTACCATATATGTGGCCACCTATTCCATCAAATTAGCTTATTTTGGGGTTAAAAAGGGTTTTATGGTTCCACAATAATTTGTAAGGATTCTAAGGATTTCTACTCACATTACCATTACTTATTCATGTTTATGTAAATAAACCTTTGAGGAAATAATGTTGGTCAGATTTGAGAAAATGGTGATTTGAGCTCTATTTTGTATTACTTTAGTTTAATTTGGCTTTGATTTAAAAACTTGCATTAGATTTGGTAAATTGTGAATTATTCTTATAGATTTGGATTATTTGTTTTATCTCATTATGGAGTTGATATAAATACTATTTTGGTTATTGAAATTCCCCTTAAGGGCATTTATTTGAGATCCTCAATAATGGATTGGATTTGGTCATGATTGACCCATGATTATTTGTTGAGTACAATTGATTTACATGTTTGTTTTGTTTTAAGCTATTTTGGGTTAGCTTGTTATGGATCCATAGTATACCTAGTAAATGAAGTTTGTCTATATTTGTTTTGATTAAGTTTAGTCTCCTTAATTCATTTCCTCCATGATGGAGAAGCCTTCCATAAGAGAATGTGCTGCAGCAACTCTATTTCCACCATGAGGGTGATGACATTGGTACCGGATATGTTGCAATTGTTCTTAAATTGGATTGTTTGAAGCTAGGTCTTAATCTTTCAAAGTAGTCAAATTTCATGAGTCCTACTATGACAAATTGATTTGATATCTATATTACTGATTTGATTTACATGCTTGATTATTTGAAATTCTTCTTATATGATTTGGTTTATAGACAGATTACTCGGATTAACTGTGTTATCGTCACTGTTATATATTTTATAACTGATTCATGTTTTAGAACTGTATAAACTGTATTTGAGCATGCATGTGCTATTTGCTGGAATATTCATATCTCATTTGGTTTTTTTTTTTTTTTCAGCTCTTGGAGAAGACGACACTCAGAGAATAGATATTGCTGGTGATTACCCAAATTATAGAGCGGAGGATTACTACGTGAAGTAGTATTAGTGTCATTGATTGTATAAACTTGTTTTGGATTGTATTTTGATATTGTGAGTAATCATTTGATACATTGATATTGATTCTTGAGGATGGTATGTGACATCCTGGCTTTCTAAGTGGGCGAGTGAATGGGTAATCTCACTGAGTGAGCTACCAAGCGAGGATGTGCATATAGTTGGGATCCCGCAACGCTCGGGGATGCTATAAGTAGTCTTAAGACTCTCTACTAAGCAAGAGGCCTTTTAAGGTATAACATGGGACTAAATCCCCTTTGAACCCTGATGTTAAGTATGCTCGGGTGAGAGCAATGCTAGGATGGGTGACCACTAGGAAGTTTTCTCATGTTATCCCTTGAGAACAAATCCATGAGGGCCTAGAGCGGACAATATCTTGCTGGGTATGGGTCTGGGGCGTTACATGGTATTTAGGATTTAATTGACTCTGATATTGATGGTTTTATAATTTGATCATGTTCTATTCATGTTTTTTTTTTTCCTTTACTCTGGTATAAATCCTGTGATTTAATTAACTCCTTGGAAATGAGTTACAAATTTATTATGTAACCCGGATCCGGGGTATTACACCCACGTGATGGATTTTCATTTTTTCCAATGTGTAGACTTCTTATCCAATATTTACTTAACTGTAGTTTGATTAAATAAAAAGAGAACAAATGAGAAAAAACAAATATCAAATATATTCATCAATGAAGAGAAGATCATATTTTGCTTAGAGTTTTATATCATAATAATATAAAGGATAGTTCTTATTTTGTTAAAAGTTTTTTTCACAATAAAATACCAAGAAAATAAGAATTCTAATAAATAGAAATCTATATAAATCACTAAAAATTTTTTACATACCTTAAATATCTACATATATCCTTTAATTTTATGAATAAAAGCACAAAATAAACAAACAAAAAGGAATACGAAAAAGTTTTAAGAATTTGGAAATGCACATAATTTGGACTTGTAGACTTCTTTTCCAATAGAATCAACATGTTCAAAAGATGAGTATTACCGAGGTGAGGATGCTAAGATAGAGTAATGGGAAATCTAAGAATGATAAAATGGGACATAAAAACATTTGAAAGTGTTTAGGGATAGCATGCATTAATGATAAAATGGAGGAGAGTAGAACTTAAGATGATTTGACTATGTAAAACGGAGACCTAGAGATTCACCTGTAAGAACTTTTGAGAGATGCATATTGAAAGGCCTACGCAAGTAAGAGAAAGATCTAAATAGATATGGATAGTGTGTAAAACAAGAGTTACAAAAATATAGATTAATTGAATATATGATTTTTTATAGAGCAAAATGGAGAGACAAGATTTGTGTTGCTGGCCCCACCCCACTTTGGTGGAAAGTGACTTGTGATAATGATGATGAGACTTTTTTTGCGATACTTATCTAACTAAAATTCAATTGAATCAAAAAGAAAAAGTGAACAAAAAGGGGAATTTTATTATTTCCAAGACTCATTTAAATAAAAAGAAAAGAAGAATTTTATTATTGCTATGTCTAATTTTAAATGATTATTTGAATTATTAATTAATAACGGAAACACATCTAATTATTAATAGATTATTTAAATTACCAATTAACAGGTGAAAAAACTAAAACCCCCAAAATTCAAAAAAGGAAAAAAAAAAAAAAAAGAAACATAAATTCAACAAAACTTCAAAGAAATTTATTATAATTTAATATTTTGTTATAATATAAAATTCTTATGAGTTTTAAAAAATGAATCAAAATAAAATATATTTTAATATTACAATAACTTTGTTTTTTTTATTTAATAATTACAAATCTGTTGCCAAAAAAAATGTATAAAATCAATCGTAACATGCAATGTACGTAAACCATTGCTCATAAAGTTACGTGTCTAAATAGATGTCATTTTTATCATGAAAAATGTTTATTAAATCTCTAAGGATGTTAAAATTATTTCAAAAATATAATAGGAGGCTACTATAATTTTATTAAACCTCAATACAATATAAAGTAATTTTATATTTTTCTTTATTCTTCTTATATAAGCAAATGTCTGAATATAAAGAAAATGGCGGTACATTTCAGGTTCACATCCTATGGAGCTCCTATCTGCACGTTTATCTGGAGCTTTTCATTTCATATGATTGCGCCAAATGTACTAAAAATTTACAATTAAGCCACTCAAGTTTACATCCTTGGTTTTTCATGCACATGACATGATCTTTAAGTTATATGTTAATCCACCACAATCCAACTCAAATCGCCATGTGTAAACTGAATGATCCATCAAATTTTATATTTGTATATGGATTTAATACCTATTAATTTCTCATTCAAAAATAAACAAAAGCAATATATACATATGGTTGTGGTCTCATTGATAGACTAAATAATTTGCATACTAGGATTGACTTCCTTGATGAATCCCATACAGTGAATTTATTTTTTCAAAATTACTTAAAGCAATGAGAGTTCTTATAAAACTACTCCCCTTTAAAGGAACAACTGAAATTAACTTATGTAAAGCGATGAGAGTACTTCATGTGAAATCTTACAATCTGTGTAAATCTGAGAATGAAAACTTTGCTCTGAGGTCGTGAACAATTATCTATGATTGCTGAAAATGATCTTGTAAACCGAAGGCTTTATATATCAGGGCTGCAAATCTGCTAAGAACAGTCAGCTTCCACAATAAGCTCAACTTCAACCCTGGAATAAGAATAAACTAAAAGAATGAAATTGTTAATCGAATTCCTTGGAATCATAATACACAAACTGATCACCCCTGTAACGAGGATTCTTCCGCAGCATTCAGGCACCACAAAGATGACTAAAAAATGAAAATTAATCAGAAGTTACCAAAGAGATCTCTCACATGCAATTGCTAATCATTTTAAATTTTGAGCAACTTAAATATGTAGGGGATGCTAATTTTTGTAAAGCTTTATCAAACCCACCTTATGAGGATGTACAAAGGAAATTTCTTGAGGAGATATGATGACCCCAGTTGAATATATGTCTGTTAACTGTTGTAATGTTGAGGTTATATATGCTCACTATTTAAGTAACGAAGAACCATGTGATCCATCTTGGAGTGATTATTCGAATTTCATTTCTAACTATGTTACACACTCAATTTGAAAAGAAAATGAAATTGAATTATATCCAGAATATTAGAGCATTCGAGGTGCTCTGCCTCCTGTTACAAACGAAGAGAACCTATTCAAAACCGAGAGAACATGATACAAAAACTTCCTCCTCAATGTTTCCCTCCCAGAACTGATAAAGGAAAACTAATAACAACAAAAGACCAAACTATCCTTAATACATTGACTTAATACCATGTAACCCATCACAATCCATCAGCATAAGGCTCAATGTCCTCTTTTTCCACCTTAGCAAAACTCAATCAAAAATCTGTTTTGTGACTTCCGTCAAAGACGCCTCCTTTATTCTGCAACCCAAACCACGGTGGTAACAATTACCTCCCCATCTAAAACACCTTGTCCACAAGGTGTGGATAAGCAGCTTGGAGAGAATGGTAGTCTTCCCACACAGCATCGGAGTCGGATTGCCCTTGACGCACTGTCAGAAGCTGAGTCACCGCTTGGTTGTTGCGTTTCACAACCCGCCGGTCAAGCACACGATCAGGTTCAGGAGCTAAAATGCCATGAATGTCCATAGGCGGAAGTGTAGGAAGAGAGGAGATGTGCTGTCCAAGCTTTTTCTTCAACTGGGAGACATGGAAAATTGGGTGAATGAGAGAATCTGAAGGTAGATCCAAGAGATAAGCCACCGATCCGATCCTTTTGAGCACTTGAAAGGGTCCATAGAACCTAGGTGAGAGCTTGAGGCTCTTGCGATGAGCAACAGAGAGTTGACGATACGGTTGAAGACGAAGGTAAACCCAGTCACCAACATCAAAATGCCGCTCTGCTTTTTTCAAATCATAGTACTTTTTCATTCGATTTTGTGCTTTGTGCAGATTATCACGGAGTATGGACCATACCTGAGTGCGAGTCCGCAAAAATTCTTCCACGGATGGCACATTTGAAGTCCCTGGTTCATACAAGAGGGTTGTCGGAGGTGCATATCCATAAACTGCCATGAAAGGTGACATCTTGGTAGAACTGTGGACATGAGTGTTGTAGGAATATTCAGCGGTAGGCAACCAAAGGACCCAATCCTTGGGTCTGTCTCCAGCAAAACAACGTAGATAGGTCTCCAGAACTTTGTTAATGGCTTCGGTCTGACCATCTGAATGAGGATGGTAGGCCGAGCTCATCGACAATTGAACCCCTTGAAGTTGGAACAATTCCTGCCAAAAATGGCTAGTGAAAATGGGGTCACGATCTGAAACAATAGACCTTGGTAACCCATGTAATCGGTAAATGTGAGTCATAAAGGCAGTGGCCACGGACTTAGCAGTATAGGGATGTTGTAGAGGTATAAAGTGGGCATATTTGGTGAATCTGTCGACGACAACCCACACAACATCTTGTCCAGAAGATTTAGGCATCCCTTCAATGAAATCCATGGAGATGTCACTCCATGGTTGCTGGGGAATGGGTAAGTTCTGTAATAAACCCCCTGCTTTGGCATTGTCGTATTTATTCCGCTGACATATATCACAATTTCTGATGAAAGCTTTGATGTCATGTTTAATACCAGGCCAGAAAAACTCAGCTCGTGCCCGATGAAGAGTTTTATCAAATCCAGGATGTCCAGCGAGGGGAGAACTATGCAAATAATGCAAAATTTGGTTTCTCAGGTTTGGATCTGCACCCACAAATATTCTGTTTTTATATAGTATCAAACCATCTCTGAATTTATACTTGGAAGTCAAATCTGTACCCTGTTGAAACTGTTGGAGAAGTTTTTGACTGTGAGGATCTTGTTGATAACTCTGTTTTATGTCTTGGATCCAATCCATATGTGGAAAAGAGATGACTGCTAGTGTACCTTCAGAACTGTCTAGGCCTTCAAACTGTCTAGATAAGGCATCAGCAACTTTATTTTCAACTCCCTTCTTATACTCAACCCGGAAGTCATACCCTAGAAGCTTTGCCAACCATTTATGTTGAAGTGGAGTGCCAATCCTTTGCTCTAACAGATATTTCAAACTCTGGTGGTCAGTTTTAATGACAAAGGAATGACCTAACAAGTAGGGACGCCACTTTTGAACAGCTGTGACCAATGCGAACAATTCCTTTTCATAGGTAGACAGCAATAAGAACCTCCCCTTAAGAGCCTTGCTGAAGAAAGACAATGGCCTACCCCCTTGCATAAGCACTGCACCCACCCCCACACCTGAAGCATCACATTCTATAAGGAAGGGTTTAGCAAAATCCGGTAAAGCCAACACTGGAGGTTGCATAACAGCCTCCTTAAGATGTTGAAAAGCTGTTTTTCCATTGTCAGTCCAAATAAAAGAGTTCTTTTTTAGCATCTCTGTAAGAGGAGCAGCAATACACCCATAGCCTTTGATGAACCTCCGATAGTAACCCGTGAGACCAAGGAACCCTCGTAGACCCTTGAGGGTGCTAGGTAGAGGCCAATCCACCATGGCTTGGAGTTTGGAGTGGTCGGCCTTGACCCCTTCAGCTGAAATGAGATGCCCAAGATAATCTATTTCCCGACAACCAAATTTACATTTAGATTTCTTGGCAAACAAGGTTTGTTGTTTTAGGATGCCTAAAGTCACCCTTAAATGTGCCACATGTTCCTCCATAGACTTGCTATATACTAAGATGTCATCGAAAAACACTAGGATGAATTTCCGGAGAAAAGGCCTGAAAATATCATTCATCAAAGATTGGAAAGTAGATGGAGCATTGGTGAGGCCAAAGGGAATTACCAAAAATTCATAGTGTCCATCATGAGTCCGGAAAGCTGTCTTATGCACATCTACAGGACGGACCCTGATTTGGTGATAACCAGATCTTAAATCCAACTTAGAGAAATAGGTGGAACCATGAAGTTCATCAAGCAACTCTTCAACCACTGGTATAGGGAAACGGTCCTTCACTGTTACTTTGTTTAAGGCCCGATAGTCCACACACATACGCCAACTGCCATCAGCCTTCCTCACCAACAATACCGGACTGGAATAAGGACTTTGTGACTCTTGGATAACACCAGTTTGCAGCAAATCCCTCACAATCTTTTCAATCTCCTCCTTTTGAAAATAAGGATAACGGTAGGGTCTAATTGACACTGGTTTAGCATCTGGTACAAGAGGGATACTGTGGTCATGAGACCTTGGTGGTGGTAAGCCCTTGGGCTCAAAAAAAACTTCAGGAAAGTGAGCAAGTAGTGCTGCAATAGGAGCTGGTTCAGGTGTGGATGAACTTGGTACTGCTCCAACTGCCTCCACCAGTTGAAGTACTACCCCTTTCCTCTCATGCTTTGGTAGTTTAAGCTTCGTATCTTCATTCCACAGCTTAGTAAACTGTAGGCCATGTAATTCTATAGATTTTCCCTCACTTTCAAACTTCATGGAGAGGTCTCTAAAATTCCACATGATGTTGCCAAAATTATGGAGCCATTGCACTCCCAAAACCATATCACATCCAGCAAGTATCAGAATAAAAGCATTTATAGAAAACATATTACCTTGTATATGAATAGGTATATTTGTGCAACCTCCCGAGCTGTTAAGGACATCACCATTAGCAATTTTAACCTGTATTTTAGTGCTATTATCACTGACCAACTGCGCCCTTTGCACAATAGAAGGATCCACAAAGTTGTGTGTACTCCCACTATCCACAAGGATTACTACCTTGTGGTTATTGATGTGTCCCACTAGCCTCATAGTATTAATGTGTACAACTCCTTGTATAGCGTGTAAGGATATTTCAGGTTGAATTTCTTCCTCATCACATGTTGCTGGAGCTTCTTCTAACTGACCTTGTTCTGTTTCACCATTGCAGGTAACAATGTCTTCAATAAGAAACAACTTTGGTGAGGTACAACGGTGGTTTGGGTTCCACTTGGAGTCACAGTAATAACATAACCCCCTTCTTCGGCGCTCCTCCATTTGCTGGTGGCTGATCTTTTGCACTGGCACAATAGCTCGTGACCCTTCCTTGGGGTTTCTATTAGAGTTTACTGATGTAGTGGGACTAACTGAAATTGTAGAAGGCTTAACAAAGCCCCCTGTTGTATAAGATCTCCCATAACCAGCAGCAGTAGATATAGGTATAGAACTGAATTTAGTAGTCTTCTTTATACTACTAGATAAGGCTTCTTGGGTCTTGGCTAACCCATTTAGTAGTCTTCTTTATACTACTAGATAAGGCTTCTTGGGTCTTGGCTAACCCATAAGCTTCAGTGATAGTCTTAGGATTGAACATTCGCACCGACAAGCGAATTTCATCCTTAAGCCCACTAAGGAAGCAACTCAACTTATGTGACTCCGTTAGATCCCGTATTCTATTGGCACACAATTCAAATTTGCCTTTGTAGTCATCCACAGTAGTCTCCTGTTGTAATTTGGTTAAATTCTCCATTGGATCGTCATAAGAAGATGGTCCAAAACGAACCAAAAGAGCCTTGGTCAAGGCATCCCAACTAGTGAGGCCACCTGAAGCTTCCAATTCTTGAAACCAAATTAGTGCCTGGTCCTCCATGTGAAATGATGCTAACATAATTCGTTGCTGAGGACTAGATCTATAGAAATTGAAGAATTGGTTGGCCTTGTAAATCCATCCCTGTGGATCCTCACCCCCAAACTTAGGAAAATCCAAACGTAATGGACGATATTGAAATTCTTCCCCTGCTAAGGTGTCTCCATGATGCCCTGATTGCCTAGGATGGCTAGAACCACTAGATCCACCCGATCCTAGTAATTCCACCTTTTGAATGAGTAGATCAAGGCTAGAATTTATACCTGAACACTGTTGTTGAAGATCTCCCATCTGATGGCCCAGATCTCCAATTGCAGATTTATGAGAATCCTGGACTTTCTTCAATGTTTGAAGCATCTCTGCCATCTCCTTCATTCTAGTTCCTTCTGCCATCTTCAAGGATCACAGCTTTGATACCAAACTGTTACACACTCAATTTGAAAAGAAAATGAAATTGAATTATATCCAGAATATTAGAGCATTCGAGGTGCTCTGCCTCCTGTTACAAACGAAGAGAACCTATTCAAAACCGAGAGAACATGATACAAAAACTTCCTCCTCAATGTTTCCCTCCCAGAACTGATAAAGGAAAACTAATAACAACAAAAGACCAAACTATCCTTAATACATTGACTTAATACCATGTAACCCATCACAATCCATCAGCATAAGGCTCAATGTCCTCTTTTTCCATCTTAGCAAAACTCAATCAAAAATCTGTTTTGTGACTTCCGTCAAAGACGCCTCCTTTATTCTGCAACCCAAACCACGGTGGTAACAAACTATTGGAAAACCAACTGCTCAAGTTCAAGCCTGCACCACTCTAAATACAACGATCTGGGAGAACCAAAAGACCATTGTAACATTGTCATGTGGGCAGATGAACCATTGAAGGATGTTAATCGTCCTTGCAGTATGTTCGAAACAAATAAGATAAGATCTTCTTGTAGTGACCCAGCTGAGTACCAGTGTTGGGATCAATAAGGTATGGTACCTGCAAATGAAAACTCATTCCATCATTAATGCTCCAAGAAGACAAATTGTACGAATTGCAGTTTCTTATCAACAAAAGTTGATATCATGCTTATATAGAAATATTCAAGCATTCATGTATATTTCTAAAATATAAAATAGACAGGAATCTGCATCAGCAAGCCATGATTGTGAATCACAGCTTCTATGACAACCAAAAGATCCCATAAACTATGTATGTCCTCTGATTGCACAACCAGTTCTACAATTTTTGTTGTAAATTTACTTTTATTGGGTTTTTTTTATACTATTCCAACTGGTTAGGTGTTAAGGCCAGTATATCCAGCTCAGTTGTAAACACAGGCCCATCTTCAACATGTCAAGACACAAGCCCATCTGATCATCATCTTCCAGAATCTTCAAGAGAATGCTAGACTGTTTGTTGTAACGGTTTTGATTCTTCAGAATACATGTATAAATAAGGTCTAATGTAATACAGTGAAAGAACAAGAAATAGAAACCATTTGTTTTAACATGGTATCAGAGCCCTTTTCTGACTAACGTCCACCATGACGAGTTCTTCTTCTTCGGAGTCATCTTCCTCCTCTACTCTTTCTTCTTCTTCTTCTCCTTCACCCAACCTTCCCCTTCCCAATTTCTCCCACATTCTCTCGGTCAAATTAACCCCTGAGAATTATATTCTATGGAAGGCTCAACTGGTTCCTTACATGGGCAGCAGCTTTATCAATTCGTTGATGGTTCTCATCCTTGCCCACCCCAACTTCTTGCAAATAATACTCCTAACCCTGCATATGATGTATGGCTGCAGCAGGATCAATTGGTGATGTCAACCCTTATTTCTTCTTTGTCTGAACCTCTTATCGCCCAGGTTGTTGGCTGCATCTCCCCCCGAAAGGTTTGGATCTCTCTTGAATCAATGTTTGCTTCATCATCTCAGGCTCGCCTTGTTCAAATTCAATTGCAGCTTGCATCCCTCAAGAAGGGCAGTGACTCTATCTCTACTTATTACTGTCGAGCCAAGCATCTTGCTGACACCATGGCGGCGGCTGGACGCCCCCTCTCAGCATCAGAATTTGTTCCTTATTTACTTGCAGGACTTGGTCCAGATTATGACTGTTTAGTCTCCTCTGTTACCACTCATATTGATCCTGTTTCCCCTGAACAACTCCTTGGTCACCTTTTGGCACACGAAGCACGACTGCAACATCATTCCAGTACCTCCTCTTTCATCACTGATCCCTCTGCTAATGTTACTTCATGATCACCCTCCTCTGGCTCCCGTGGATGATCTTCTGTTCGTGGTGGCCGCACAAGTTATTCTCGTGGACGAGGTGGTCGATTCAACACCAATCGTGGTCGTGGTTCCTCAGGCTCTGCTGGGTTTTCTTCTTCAAATCATTCTTTATCTGCTGGTAATCGAATTGTATGCCAGGTGTGCAACAAAATGGGTCATACAGCCCTCACATGCTTTCACCGCTTCAATCAAGCATACACAGCTACTGATCCTGTCTCTACTAATTTCATGGCATCCAATGGCACTTCTGATGCCCTTTGGTATCTGGATACTGCAGCCTCTCATCATGTTACCAGTGATCCTGACAATTTGAATATACAAGCATCAGAGTATTCTGGCAAGGAGAGCCTTCATGTTGGTAATGGTAATCTTGTCTCCATCTCTCATTCTGGCACTGCTTCCTTTCCTTCCAGCTCTTCTCCTTTTATCCTTAATCACATCTTGCAAGCCCCTTCTTTCACAAAGAATCTCATATCTATTCGTAAGTTTTGCCTTGATAATGATGTTTATTTTGAGTTTTATGCTCACCATTTTTATGTCAAGGCATGTGCTACCGGGAAGCTTCTACTTCAAGGAACAGTTCATGATGGACTCTATGTCTTCTCTCCTCCATTGTCACCTCCTCAAGCTCTTACTACTGCTGCTCCTTCATTACATGTTTGGCATGCTCGAATGGGACATCCTTCCTTATGTATTGTTCGTATTGTTCTCCTGCAACACAATCTTCCATTTACTGTTTCTGCATCTCCATTTTGTAATGCCTACATAATGGCAAAAGCTCACCAACTTCCCTCCCCTCCCCGTCCTTCAAAATCTACAGAACCATTAGCTCTTATTTTTTCAGATCTTTAGGGACCATCTTCTTATGTATCTCTGGAAGGTTACAAATATTACATTTCATTTATGGATTTTTACTCACGCTATACCTAGTTGTTCCCATTAAAGTGCAAATCAGATGCCCTTTCTGTTTTCTTTACTTTTAAAACACATGTTGAACTCCAATTTAATACCAAAATTAAACAGTTTCAATCAGATTCAGGTGGTGAATTTAAGGCTCTTTCCTCTTATCTTTCTACTGCCGGTATCATACATCGTTCACATGTCCACATGTTTATACCCAAAACGGCGTCATCGAGCGCAAGCATCGTCATATCGTTGAATCAGGACTTGCATTACTTGCTTACGCTTCTGTCCCTCAACACTTCTGGCCGTATGCCTTCCTTCATGCTATTTACTTGATCAACATTCTACCATCTCCAGCTCTCAACAATCAGTCCCCCTTTCAACTTTTATTTCACCAGCCTCCCTCACTTAAGTCTCTTCATATCTTTGGCTTAGCTTGTTGGCATTTTACTAGGCCCTTCAACCCACACAAAATGGATTACAGATCCACTCAATGTGTCTATTTTGGCTTAAGCCCAGCCCATCAAGGTTTCCTTTGTTACAATCCAAAAACAGGTTGGTGTATCATCTCCCAGGATGTCCAATTTGATGAAAGCTCTTTTCCTTTCTCTCAACCCAATACCCCTACTTCCAAGCCCACTTTGTCAACCACCCATGCCCTTTTACCAATTCTATCCTATTCTCCTTACTCACTTCGTCCAGGCCCATCTACTTCTTCTCCTTCTCTTCTTGGTCCTGGTCCATCTACTTCATCTTCTTCTTCCGATCATGCTTCTTCTTCCTCTCCCCAGGTATCCACAGATCCCCCTCCTCCATCCTCTCTACTGCCCACACATCCGATGGTTTAGAAAATGTAACCAGTTTTCCTATATGTTCTAGTTTAAATATTGAAGAAAGCAGAAATTCTTAATTGCTCTTTCATTTTCTTTTTCAGCTCTACCCAAAATCAGATTGGATCCTTGTTGATTTAAGAGATCCTCTCTACGTCAAACTTAGCATCAAAGCCAAAGAAATTACAGTTATTTATTGCTATTACACCAATAATAGGGAAAAAAAAATATTAGCATCAGATTTTCATGTGGAAGCATACACAGCATTTCTCATGTGGAGTGGAAGAACATGGTTCTTAAGTTCCGAAATCTCCCATCAAATATTTAATTCATCCACGTAATTAATTTCAACCAATGTGTGTTCATCTCAAGGTAACCTTTGGCATTAAAGGTCCTTGTATGATACCCACAATGAAGAGGTGGAGAGCCCCTTGCTGGCGAAGAAGCCTTAGTCGTTAGTTCCGACCTATCTGTGTCTATCTCAAAGTAGTAATAAATCATGAATCCTCATGTAATATAATAAATAATTTCCTTTCTTTTCCTCACGGTTAAAAGAAAGGCAAATTTAAATCCTTTTTCTACTCTCCTTGTGCTGTTTTATGGTATCAGAATTGTACCGCATGATCATATGCCAGTCTCTTTCAAGTGTTCAACAGGAGATGAAATAGACCCCGATAAACATGTTAATTGAACTAATGAGACAGCACTGATGACAGTAAATAGGCCAAGACAAAGGATCTAAAATAACACAAAAGGCTGAAGAAAACATAAATGGGATTGCAAACTAAAAGCATGTGCTAATCAGACCTAAGGCTTTCTTAATAAAAATTGAACAGCAGTGCACCGTCTCTAACAAGATAGGGAGAGACATTGTTGCCTATTATGACAAGAAAATCTGGAATTTTAGAAATTAATCTTAGGTTTTTGGGGCTCACCTCTTCAGAACCAGATGTTTCCATAAGTAACTTCAGTCTTGATGAACCTTCTCCAACATTCTGAAGGACATAAGGAAGCTCTAATTCACAAAGTGCCTCGCGAACAATCCGTGCATACTGAAAAAGATAAAATAAATGAAAATAAACAGAGATAAAAATTCAATGACATCTACATTACAAGATAAAACTTTTATAAGACTGCTAAAGCTAATATATTTGACTGCCATTCTTAAGAATCAAAGAAAAGAACTTGGCATCTATGGGTGCAAAAATGTAGCTTACAGGATTGTTTTCATAAGAGAAAAGTTCCAACTTTTTAAGTGGGGGTTCTATCTTGGATTTTTCCCACAATGTCATTCCTCTACCTGCTCGAAGAATAGTTGGCATCCATCCCGTGAACAATGTGCTGTATGATACAAATAATAAATTAGAATGCCATCAAAAGAAAGGAGAAAAGCCTGATACTTATAATGGACTTAATTGCTAAACCAAGCTAAAATGCTGTATGATGAGCAGAAAATATTGATGGCGTTTTCAAGTTTGTATTGCCACAACAAGGATAACGAAGTTACTAAGACTTGATATGAATGTTCATGCATAACAGTCATTTACTGAAGCCAAAAATGAACTGAAAATTTCTAATGGCAAGATAAAACATACGAATCAATTCATCTTTCTTATAAACATAAAAAATTTCCTAGGAGTCCCTAAAGTGATACATCAATCCTTCGTTTGTTGGCATCCATCCCATGAACAATGTGCTGTATGATACAAATAATAAATTAGAATGCCATCAAAAGAAAGGAGAAAAAAAACCCCGAAGGGTTGGCCTAGGGGTGTGCTCCCTCCAAGGTCTCAGGTTCAAAAACCTCTTAGGTGCTATCAATTCTTTGGGGCTACCTACATAAGGTCCATGGGCTTTAGACTTAATTGGCCATATGGGCTGCAGGGTCTTGCATGGGCCCTCAAGGATTAGTCGGTTGAGCGTAAGTAGGCCCGGATACCCCGAGTTCCCAAAAAAAAAAAAAATCCTTTGTTTTATCTGTCATTTTTATGGCAAACACAAGGTTTTCAATGTCATGTCGATTAACATTTCGCCAGGCACTGCCAGTGAAACGTTGCTGAATTACAGGAAAAATCGTCAAGTCAAGAAAATAAAAAAAAAGGCATAAAATAATAAATTAATCTAATGCTATGCTATTCCTAGGCTTAAATGAGGCCAAGATATGCATTAAAACATAAGAATAGTGACAAAAATATATGCAAATGGCTCATTTGCATGTTAAAAGGAAGTTTAATTAAGAATTGAAGATACAATGAAAATGCATACAAAAATAGAAAGTGCACGAAGATACCAAGGTCACAGACAATCTTATAGCTGTTAGTCATATACGTGAGCTGGCCTATGTGAACTGGCATTGGCAGCTGGCCTTGACTATTAAGGCAGCCCATCAGCTGGCCTATGTGAGCTGGCCTTAACTATTAAGACAGCCCTTGATTTATGGGATGTATATATGCTAATTAGTATTCTGTATATATGCTGATTAATTCAAATCATTTGACATGGTACCAGAGCCCTCATTTTAGATTTCCTCTTCGATTCTTTTTAATATTATCTCAGTTAAGGGTTTTCTTATTTTCTGGGTGTTTCAGTTGAGAGAGTCTTGGTTTTGAGGTGTCGGAAACCTCTATAGAGGTTCTATCGGCATTTTTCTATGGATTGTCGGAGTTTTGGGTTGTTGAAACTCCCTTTGGTTCGTTTTTTGGAGTTTTTTTTTTTTTTCAGTTGGCAAATTCTGTCCTTGGGCCATCATCAATTTTCTTGTTGGTGGTTTGTTTCCTTGTGATCAACTTCTTGTTCGTGAGAATTGCTGTGAATACTTACTGTCCAGTGGGAGTCATGTCAGGTGAACATTCAATCGTTCGCTTTAATGGGGAGAATTACGGCAGTTGGGAATTTCAGTTCAGGATGTTTGCATAAGGGAGGGAACTTTGGGGGCATTTGGATGGGTTTTTTAAGGCTCCTACTGATCCCAAAGAACTTAGTTCATGGGACAGCAAGGATGCCAAAATTGCTTCCTGGCTACTGAGTTCTGTTGAACCATATATGGTCAACAATCTTCGTTCCTTCACTACTGCTAAGGAGATGTGGGATTATCTCTGGCGCGTTTATTATCAAGACAACACTGCCCGGAAATTTCAACTGGAGTTAGAGATTGCCAACTACGAACAAGGTAATCTTTCTATTGAGCAATTTTATGCTAGGTTTCTTAATCTGTGGAGTGAATATTCTGGTATAGTTTATTCTAAAGTTCCCAAGGAAGGTTTAGCAGTACTACAAATTGTTCATGCGGAGAGTCAAAAGAGATCAATTCTTGATGAAACTAAGATCAGAATTTGGGATGGTGAGGTCTAGTTTGATAAACCGAAATCCTGTTCCCTCATTGGATGTGTGCCTAGGTGAGTTATTACGTGAAGAGCAGCGTCTTGCCACTCAACTTGGCATTACTCAAGAAATGACGACTACTGAGATGGTAATGTGGCATATGCTGCTCAAGGGAAAGGTAAATACAAGGACCAGATACAGTGCTACAGTTGCAAGGAGTTTGGACATATTGCAAAGCATTGCAGCAAGAAATTCTGCAATTATTGAAAAAAGGAAGGACATATTATTTAAGACTGTCGCATACGGCCTCATAATAGACAAGGTCAGGTCTTTCACAATGCTGTCCAATCCAATTCTACTGTTGTCTCCTCTGTTCTCGCTTCAGGCCAGCAATCTATATCCGGATCTTCCTCTACCCTTACACCAGAGAAGGTCTAACAGATGATCGTTTCCGCCTTCTCTGCATTTGGTCTTTAAGATAAAGGAAAATTATTCACTTCCCCTTGGTTGATTGACTCCTCCAATCATATGACTGGCAGTACAGATGCTTTACATGATGTTTGTAAATATAAGGGTGACCAACATATTCAAATAGCCAATGGTAGTACTCTTCTTATTACTGCAATTGGAAATCTGGGGTCTTCTTTCACTGATGTATTCGTGTCACCTGAGTTATCCATGAATTTAATCTATGCTGGACAATTGGTGGATAATAATTGTGAAACTCACTTTGATCGTAATGGTTGTTGTGTGTAGGATCAAGTGTCGAGAAAAGTGATCGCGAAGGGGCCTAAAGTGGGACTATTATTTCCTCTTCAGTTTTCCATTCCTAGTTTTGATTCCTTTGCTTGTACTGCTATTACTAATAATAGTAATGTCTGGCATAAGAAATTGGGACATCCCAATTCTAATGTTTTGACTCATCTCATGAAAAACGGTTATTTGGGAAATAAAGATTCATTTTCTAATGTGTCTTCTGACTGTAGTTCTTGTAAACTTGGCAAGAGCAAAACCTTACCTTTTCCATCACATGGCAATCGAGCTTCCAAATGTTTGAGATTATTCACACTAATGTGTGGGGTGTAGTCCCATAATTTCTCATGCTCAGTACAAGTATTTTGTGACCTTCATTGATGACTATAGTCGCTTCACTTGGGTATATTTCCTTTGTTCTAAAGCTGAAGTGTTCTCCATTTTTCAGTCCTTTGTTGCCTTCGTTGAAACCTAATTTTCTGTTTGTATTAAGATTCTAAGCTCTGACTCTGGAGGGGAATATATGTCTAATGAATTTCAAAATTATCTCAAAACAAAGGGAATTATTTCTCAATGTTCTTGTCCTTACACTCCCCAACCAAATGGGGTTGTTGAACATAAAAATCATCATCTTTTGAACGTCGTTCGTACTTTGTTGATTGAATCTTCTGTGCCACCTAGATTTTGGGTAGAAGCCTTATCTACAGCTGTTTATTTGATTAATCGTCTACCCTCTCAGAGTTTACAATTTGATTCTCCGTATTCTCATTTGTTTGGTAATGCTCCAGAATATAACTCTCTTCATATATTTGGTTGTCTGTTTTTTCCACTTGCCACCCACTGAACGTCACAGGCTTATTGCACAAGCTACTCGGTGTGCATTCGTGGGATACAGTAATGTACATAAAGGGTTTGTGTGTTATGATGCGGATACTAACAAGCTTCATATCTCTCGAAATGTGGTTATCTTTGAAAACCAATTTTTCTTCCAGTCTCGTGTTTTTCATGATTCTGCTTCTGCTTAGCTTCCTAAATTTGATGTTGTGTCTTGTACTTTTGAACGCTTTAAGCCAGGAGTTGTGTACCAAAGACATCATCCACCATCCCCACTGCCTCCTTCTACACTAAACCAACGCCTAATCCTATCATTAAACCTCAACGGTCTTCTCGAGTTTCTCGCCCCCCCGGACAGGTATGGGTTCTCACATACTGCTCATCAAGCTACCTTCAATACTACTTCTGTGCCCAAATCTTACTCTTAGGCTTCTACTCAAGCTTGTTGGTGACAAGCTATGCAAAAATAACTTCAGGCTCTTCAGGACAATCATACTTGGGACATCATTCCATGCCCTGATGGAATAAAGCTCATTTGGATGCAAATGGGTATATACCATCAAACTTCGGTCTGATGGAACTATTAAGAGGTATAAAGCCCGTTTGGTGGCTCTTGGGAATTGTCAGGAGTATGGCCTTGATTATGAGGAGACCTTTGCACCTGTGGCTAAGATGACTACTGTGCGAACCATTATGGCTATAGCTGCTTCTAAACGATGGTCTCTTAGACAAATGGATGTTAAAAATGCGTTCTTACATGGGGATCTGAAGGAAGAAATATATATGACTCCTCCTCCTATTATGTTTACTCACTCTTCCACTAAGGTTTGTCGGTTGAAGCAGTCTCTGTATGGATTAAAGCAGGCACCGCATACATCATTTGAGAAGTTCCGTACCACTCTTCTTGATTTTCACTTTACTCAAAGTCAGTTTAATTCTTTACTCTTTCTTAAGAAGACTGCTAATGGACTTGTGCTTTTAGTATGTGTGGATGATATTGTCACCATAGGATCTGATCCTCAGTTGATTGAGCAACTACAGCAACATCTCAAAACTATCTTTCATATGAAAAATCTTGGTCCACTACAGTATTTTCTTGGTCTTGAGGTGTATTCCTATTCTTATGGTCTGCTTCTGCATCAGCACAAGTATACCCAAGAGATTCTAACCATGGCCGGTCTTCAATCTGGGAATTCAGTACTTACACCTTTGGAGGTTAATGTGAAGCTTTATCAGGAGAAAAATAAACTATTACCTGATCCATCTCTATATCGACAGCTTGTAGGGAGCTTGAATTATTTGACAATTCCTTGACCTAATATTTCATTTGCTATACGACAGGTCAGTTAATTTATGCAGACTCCTCGCCACTCTCACTTAGCAGTTGTACAACGGATTCTTTGTTATCTCAAGGGTACATCTGGTCGAGGGTTATTCTTTTCCACTTGGAATTCCTTACAACTAATAGGTTATAGTGATGCTGATTAGGCGGGTTGTGTGGATACTTGCCATTCAATTACTGGTTGGTGCATGTTTCTTGGCAATGCTCTTATTTCTTGGAAAAGTAAGAAGCGAAATCGAGTTTCAAAGTCCTCTACCGAATCCAAGTATCGTGCTATGTCATCAGCCTGTTCAAAGATTATGTGACTTCAAGGTTTGTTGGGTGAATTTGGTATCTCTCAGCTTACTCCTACTCCTCTTCATGCTGATAACACAAGTGCTATCCAGATTGCTGCCCATACTGTATTTCATGAGCGCACCAAGCATATTGAAGTAGATTGTCATTCCATTCATGAAGCACTTGACCAACGTGTGATTACACTTCCTCACATTTCTACCGAACATCAAACTGCTGATGTTTTTACCAAGGCTCTATCTCGCCACCGCCATCAATTCATGATTGAAAAATTGATGCTTCTTGATCGACCAACATCAATTTGAGGGGCGATGTTAGTCATATACGTGAGCTTGCCTATGTGAGCTGCCCTTAACTATTAAAACAACCCTTGATTTATGGGATGTATATATGCTAATTAGTATATTCTATATATATGCTAATTAATTCAAACCATTTGACAATAGCCACAAAGAATGTCAACAGGGCTCGAAGTCATCTCTAACACTATTGTGATAGTGTGCTGATGGATACTGTATGTACTCCGAGGTATGACAATAGTGCTATCAACTCATAGTCTGATGGTACCAATTCATGTAGTCTCTCACATACCACTTGTAATTTTCCATAGTCGTGTACTAGAATGCTCATAGATGGATATTGAGGATAGTAAGCGTACATAATAGACACACTAACAGGCATGAAGACAGGCTATAGTGATGGTGGTGGTTGTAGATGCGCATACATCTGAGGATTGTACCCTGCAAGGTTTGGATGCTGTGAGAAAATACCATAATCAATACAGTGAGTCGCACATAGGGTCCAATATAGGCTATACTTCTCCTAAATCATATTTCTTGCCTTCACATACACACTCCCATTTTTTAGTAACAATGTACACCACGTTCTTCCAGCCAACTTCTTTCATAATTGATTTCATCAAACCTGCTATATAATTAGAATCCTTAATTTTGTCATTGGAATCCACTGATCTAAGAAAGATGGCCCTACCCTTGCAATATATCATGAAGTTTATAATAGATAACCATGTTAAACCAATCCAATCGTCACACGTAATGATAACACCAAACTCCTCCAAGTATGGTCGTAGGCTACCTATATAATCTCTTATCTCTTGCTCTTCCTCATCTAAATATTTGCTCATTATCTCATGGGGTGTAGAGGCAATACTCCTCTTCCAGCTTCTTGCACAACATCTATCATATTCTTGAAATATGGAAAAGCTGCTGCATTTGCTGGAATGTGACTAAGAATGAAGAATTTTGAGATAAACTTACCCATCTGCTCCCTCATACTGCCCTCTCTGTATACATCTTTCAATCTTTTCTGCTTTGCATCCTTTGATTTGTAAAATGAAGGTTTCATAGGAAGATCTAGCATCCTCATGCTATGGCATCATTTGAAAGCTCCCCCTCCACCTATAGGATCCTACCACTACCACCAAACCCTCTACCTCCTTCTCCAGATGTCCCAGCCCTCCTAGACATCCCAAGCCTCTCAGACTCGCTCCTCCCAAACTTCAACTACATATAAGCCCGCCACCGAACCCCAAAACTAGCCCGATCCTCCTCTATGACACAATCAAACAGATATGCAATGTTCCCATCTGAATCTCTATCTAACACTCATACAGGCTCTGCCACTTCCACCTCACATCTTCCTGTCTCTCCCTCCTCTCTACCATACTCCTACTAAACCAATCAAGATGCTCATTCATCATCTACTTAACTTCTGGAGGTACACTAGGGCAATTTGACACATTCTTATAGCCATGTGCTAGATACTGCTTTACTAACCCCGGTAATATGATTGCAATAATTGCAAACTACCTTGTTCTTGTTGCCGTCATATGGTGTACCATGACTCCATCCAATATCTTCCTTCCTTCCTACCATATCGTCTCAGACTCTCAAATACAACTATAGAACCAAATGAAAAAACAAATCACAAGCAATCAAAACTACTTCAGAAAATGTAAACGACTTCAATCCATCAATTTTATCACAATTTAATCACATACTAATTGCATTGAAGCCCTAGTTTACTCCTAAATTTTTCCTCAAATTTTTAAATATTTTTATTATTTAAATAATTTTTAATTTAGTTAATCATAATTATAAAACAAATTTTACTTAATAGAGATGTAAACAAATTCATAATATTTTATAATATATATTTGAAACATTAATATAAATGTAATATGAAAATATTCCATTTAGAAGTATTTTTTAAATATTTTTTCACCAAAAAATTAAAAAACAATATTTTTTATAATAAAAAATTCTAACAACACCCATTGATAGATCGGGTGTCATTACATGTTATATCAAATTTTCATGCGATTCTATTAAGTTTAGCCCTAAATAAATTCAAAAACAAGATTTTACCTCATACATAATGCCCAAATCACTTGAATCCTTCCTCCATGCCTTATTGAATCACCTTAACCTTCAACAAACACTTCTTTGAAGTGTTTAGAAAGGATTTAGACGGAAAAAATGGAAGAAAATTGGAAATCTGGGCCAGATTGAGGGTTTTGGAGCTCGAAATGTTGCTGAAATCACGACATTTCGAGCAATCGCCCTTAAAAGGGCAACTTACTTTACTGTAATGTCATCGACTTATAAGAATGCTCAGTATTCCCTTTTCTATGGTGGTTTCATATCGCCACCTCTCAAATGGTGACATTTCACGAAATATCGCAGACATTGAGGACACTGGTCAAACACAACATTAAATGGCTATAGGTATAGTATAAGGGTCTCATGTATCAAATCAAGGTCACTAGATTAGATGAAACTTTCTAAATTGAACGTAACCAAACCTCTGGACACATCTCCCATTTAAGTCATCCAGATGGTAGTTAGTATTCTCCGTTGCAATTTTAGTAGTTTACACGCTAGGAATTTTGTCCCAAGTTTTCAGTTTATTTATAAGTTTTGTGATTCATATAGTTGCTTGGTTTCTCTATTGGATATACATATCCGAATATAGGTATGGTTTGCTTTTTTATGTATTAGTCAAATTTTTTATTGTTTCTGATGAGGGAAAGGAAGGGTAAACAAAGAGAGATTCAAGAAACTCCAAAACAATTACAAGAAAAGGAGAACAAAGAGAACAAAGCTCCAGCAGATTTTCTGATATTCAAATATTCAATCAATTGTCTACCATCTCCTTCTACAAGCTTCCTTTACATAGTCAAAGCATAAGTACAATATACTAGCCCATTACAACTTACTAGAAAGACTAGGCACAACTTACTAGCCCATCACAACTTACTAGCAAAATACAACTTATTAGAAAGACTATTCAAAGCTAAAAATAGAAACTAAAGACTTTCCTTTCCCTATATTTTTAGTCTTCAAGAGCCTTCAAGATTACTCAATTTCCAAGATTACATCAACCTTCACCAGTGAGAAAGAACTCACCCATGAGTTGTCTTCCAGCTCCCCATGATATGAGGATAAATCTTGAACATTGAAGGTGGGATGAGTATTGACATTTGAAGGGAGTTCAAGCTTGTATGCATTATCATTTATCTTTTTCAAAATTCTGCAAGGACCAATCTTCTTTTCCTTAAGTTTGTTGTAAGACCCAGAAGGAAATCTTTCTTTCTTCAAGAAAACCCACACAAGATCACCTTCATTGAAAACTTTGGCCTGACGATGAACATTAACTGCACGCTCATACTTCTCATTGCTTTCCTTGAGCTTTTTTCTTACCTCCTCATGAATTCGTTCCATTGTTGTAGCAAAATCTTCAGCTCTTTTGTTCTCTAAAGAGGAATTGGAAACGGGAGTAAGATCAAGATAGTGTAGTGGAGATTTCCCATATATTACCTCAAATGGGCTCATTCCAGTAGATGAATTCACCACTGAATTGTAAGCAAATTCAGCTTGTGGAAGGGTCATATCCCATTGCTTAGGCCTCTTGGCCAATAATGATCTAAGCAAATTTTCCAAAGTTCGATTCACTACTTCGGTTTGCCCATCAGTTTGGGGACAATAAGCACTACTATAGAGCAAATTCGTCCCGGTTCTCTTCCACAAACATCTCCAAAAATGACTAAGAAATTCAGTGTCCCGATCCGAAACAATAGACTACGGAACACCATGATGCTTCACTATTTCATTGAAGTAGAGGTGAGCAATATAAGAAGCATCCATAGTCTTCTTGCACAGAATAAAATGAGCCATTTTAGAGAATCAATCAACAACAACAAAGATGGAATCATTACCTCTTTGAGTTCTTGGAAGGCCAACCACAAAGTTCATGCTAATATCTTCCCAAGGAGCTTTAGGAAGGGGAAGTGGAGTGTAACAACCAGTGTTTTGAGTGTAACCCTTGCAAGTTTGGCATATCCGGCATCTCTTTACAAAATAATTCACATCTCGATAGATTGAAGGCCAAAAGTACTTCTCTTTTACCAATGAAATGGTTTTATCTCTTCCAAAGTGTCCACCCAAACCTCCAGAATGTAATTATTTGACAAGATACACCCTAAGAGAACATTTAGGTTTGCACAAGCAGTTTCCTTCGAAGAGAAAATCACCTTGGATAGAATAGTCGCGATGATTCCTTTCTTTGCAAAGTTGCCGAATCTCGCCAAAGTCTTCATCTTTGTCATACATTTCTTTGATTGCATCAAAGACTTCAAGTTGAAAACTCATTGCATTGAAAAGAGCCACTCACCTACTTAAGGCATCCACCACTTCATTAGAACTTCCACTTTTGTGTTTCAAGACAAAAGTATATTCTTGTAGAAAAGCCACCCACTTTGCATGCCTTTGATTCAAACTTCCTTGGCTATCGATGTGCTTAAGTGCTTCATGATCAGAATTCAGAATAAACTCCCTTTGGATCAAATAAGAACACCAAGTTTGAAGAGCTTGAACAATGGCATAGAACTCCACGTCATAAGTTGAATACTTCTTGGCTTCATTAAGCTTCTGGCTGAAGAAAGCAATAGGATGACCTTCTTGGCTAAGTACACCGCCAATGCCTACATAAGAGGCATCACAGTCCACTTCAAATACCTTCTCAAAGTCTGGTAAACAAAGCACAGGAGCACTAGACAGCTTGTCTTTTACTAGCTGAAAACTCTTCTCGACCTCCTTTGTCCAATAGAAAGCACCTTTCTTCATACAATCAGTTAAAGGAGATGAGATTGTGCTGAAATTTCTAATGAATTAGCCATAGAATGACGCTAATCCATAGAAACTTCTTAGCTCATGTAAACTCCTTGGTGTAGTCCATTCTTGCACTGCTTTGATCTTTTCTTCACCAACTGCAACTCCTGTAGAAGTTAACACAAAACCTAGGAAGGCTAGGCTATGGGTCATGAAAGAACACTTTTTGAGGTTTACATAAAGCTTTTCACCTCTCAAAGTGGTTAGAACAGCCACCAAATGCTCTAAATGCTCACTCTTGTTTTGGCTATATACAAGAATATCATCAAAATAAACAACAAGAACTTTACCAATAAAAGGACGAAGGACTTGATTCATTACCCTCATAAAGTTACTTGGAGCATTTGTGAGACCAAATGGCATAACAACCCATTCATATAGCCCTTCCCTTGTCTTGAAAGCTGTCTTCCATTCATCACCTGGCTTGATTCGAATCTAATGGTAGCCGCTCCTGAGATCAACCTTGGAAAACACTTTTAGCACCCGTAAGCATATCAAACATATCATCAATTCGAGGAATGGGAAATCAATATTTGATAGTAATGTGGTTAATAGCACGACCATCCATGCACATTCCCCAAGAACCATCTTTCTTTTAAGTTAGTAATGCCGGCACCGCACAAGGACTCATACTTTCTCTAATGTGTCCTTTTTTTAATAACTCCATGACTTGACGATTCGACTCTTCATGTTCTTTCGAACTCACTGTCGCAATCTTGCTATGACTCGTCCTCTCTCTCTTTCGTAGGTAACCAGATTCTTCAAAAAGGGAGCAATCTTCTTCTGTTAGAGGGCAATCTTCTACAGTTGGGAATTTTCGAAGCTTCTTTCAGTCACACACTCAATCTCTCTGCAAGAATCTTTCACTCTCGCAATTTCTCTGTGACACCTTCACCCTCTCTTGCTATTACCCCCTGTCAAACCTCTCTCTCTCTCTCGTCATCTTTTTGTCACGGCAGTAGGTCTCTTGGCTTTTTGTCTCGGAATCTCAATCGCACTTCTCGGACTCTGATCTTCGGCAACATTGCTGTAGCATCACTGTCCACTATACAACTGTTGTCTTCAGGTAAGAGGACCCTTTGTTATTATCTTTATTTGTTGCCTGAAGTCTGTAATAAAGGAGAGATAGTTCGTAGGATAGTTTGTAGTTTTCTGTAGATGATCATAGAATTTGGGTGTTCTTTATAATGAGATCTTAATGAAACAATGTAGAAATTCCAGCATGAATGTACTGATTTTGTATCTGATTAATTCACTATCTTGCATCTTTTTTGGATTTCTTCTTGCCATATAGGAATAGAAACGTATTTAAATTTACTGTTTTATGATCCTGAGGATATAAACATTATGCAGATCTAAATTTTTTATGAATGAAGGGTTGTTTCAATATGGGTTGCTTCAAATACATGAACCTTATCTTTAAGTTTTTTTTAGATTTTTGACTTGTAATGCAAAAGGTTTTTTATTCATTTATTTATTTATTTTTAGTCCTTCGTCCAAGTAAATTTCAATAGAATAAATCTAAAAAAGGAATTTGTAAGTTTAATGATTGCTCTTAAAAAAAAAAAGAAAAAAAATGAAAGTGAAAAAATAAAAACTAAATTAGGATCTTTTATTTTAGAAAATCTGAATTTAATATTTCATTTTTAGGAATTTAAAATTCTAGGAATGTTGTAGGATTTTAGAAATTTTTGCCATTTTAGGATTTTAGAAATGTTTCCTTTTTTAGGATTTGTATATATTAGTAAATTTAGAAACATTTAGAAAATTAAAAACTTTGCTTTTTAGTAAATTTAGAAACTTTCCTTTAATATTTAGAAATTTGTAAATATTGGGATTTAGAAATAATTCTCTTGTATAAAATCTAACAAATTTAGAAATGTTGCCTTTTTAGGACTTGTAAATATTAACCAATCTAGAAACATTTAGAAACTTTCCCTTTTTAGTAAATTTAGAAATTTTCCTTTTAATATTTAGGAATTTGCAAATATTAGGATTTTAGAAATAATCATTTTGTATAAAATTTAGCAAACTTAGAAACTTCCTTTTCTTTAGGATTTGTAAATATTTTTTCATTAGAATTTTAGAAAATTGTAAATAAATTCTTTTTAGGGTGAAATTTAGATAAGGTAATTGGTTCATTGAACCAGGGGTGGTTGGGTGCCTAACACCTTCCCAACCACTTAATTGAACCCCCGAACCCAAACTCTGGTTGAACCAAATTTCAAATTCTCACTTAAATTTTCTTGGTGTCCATCCACACCCAAAATTGAACCATGGATGGTGGCGACTCCATTGACCCGAACCGACCCCACGGGACATGTTCCCACAATTACTACATGGAACAAAATGAGCCATTTTTTAAGGATCTATCAAATAAGACATTAAATGAAGTCTTCCCCCATCAAATATAAAATTCATGCTAATATCTGGAAGAACATTAGTACCAGTAATGTAATTGTTATCTTTCATTCACGCTATAAAAATTGGGAAAAAACTTTTAAAAATTTTGAATAACATATGAATAAAAGCAATATGTACTTAAAAATAATTTGCTACATTTATGACTAAAATTAGTAAATATCATTATTTTTTATCATTTTATTCAAAAAAATTGAAATAAATTAGGAAAAAAACTTAAAAAGATTCTAAATAACATAATAACATTTGACTAAAATAAGTAAGTACTTAAAAATAATTTGCTACATTATCTATAAATAAAATTAGTAAATATTATTATTTAATAATATTTAATGTAAAAATTTATTAAAAAACAAAAATTTAGAAAAAAAATTTATAAATAACATGTATTTGTTTTATAATTGCTTAATGCTTATAAAGGTTATCTTCTTCTTTTTTATATTTACAGCTACAGGTGCACTGTACTATCAGTCTAGACTCTAGTGTTTTGCTACTTCTGCTTTTAACGATGTCTGGGGAGGACGAAAGGGTAGATCTGGAGGCGGGAGTCGACGAGAGGATATTGGATGAAGTCATGGGACTCCACATGAGGGGAGCAGATCACAGTCAGTTTGCAACTATTGCCATCAGGTGATCAGGGGTGGAGGGGTGTCAAGAGTCTCAAGATTGAAGCAGCATTTGGCACATGGATTCAAGAATGTGGCCAACTGTCCAAGTGTGCCACCAGAGGTTAAAAAGTTGATGAAGCAGAACCTACAGTCTACTTCTTCAAGCCGAGTAGGTAAGAGAGAGAAAGAGAGGAGGATATAAGGATGCGACTTGCAGGTGCTAGATATGGTGCCCCCAAGGACATTGAGGATCTTGACGAAGAGGATGATACGCCGTATCTCGCAAACATACAAACTCCAACTGAGAGGAGAGGCGGGGCTTCTCACGTGAGCTGGGTCATCTGGAGCAAGTGGTGGCCCATCAGGACGTAGAGATCCACCTTTGAGGAGGGCACAGAGTACAAGGTTTCCTGATCCTCCTATAGAGCCATCCCTTTATAATGGCAAGGATTCCAAACAAAGACGCTTGCCTGATATGTTCAATGGAGTCAACATTAGGGAGAAGATGGGGAAGTTCATCTCCAAGTTTTTTATCTTCAACCATCTACCGAAAATGCAGCATCCTCTCCCCATTACAGGAATATGGTTGATCCAATATAGCTGGCAAGTAAAGGTGTTCTACCCCCCACTCCTCGTAAGATTATGAGGAAGTACTTGGATGAGGAGGACAAGGAGCTGCGAGATTATATTGATGAGTTGAAGCCTTATTGGGAGGAATTTGGGTGAACCATAATGTGTGATGGCTGGACGAGTCCGACCAGACTCTCAATCATAAATTTTATGGTTTATTGCAGAGGTCGAGTAGTTTTCCTTAAGTCTATGGTTGCATCTGATCGTATCCAAGATGTAGATTATATTACTGGGTTAATGAAAGGGGGTGATCAAGGAGGTGGGGAAAAAAATGTCATTCAAATTGTAACGGATGATGGGGCAAACTATAAGAAAGCCGGTCTCATGATGCAGGAGAAGTATAGGCTTTATTTGACACCATGTGCGGCTCATTGCATAGACCTCATGCTAGAGGCTATTGCACGCAGGAAGATTGTATTGAAGACACTCACTTATGCCAGGATGATGACAACATTCATCTACAATCATTCTATCATCTTGGCTATGATGAGAAAGGCACGCCATGGGAACATAATCAGGCCTAGTATTACACGGTTCGCTACGAACTATATTGCCTTTGAGAGCAATCAGCAGCATAGGATTGGATTGAGAGCCATGTTCACATCTCCTGCTTGGTTTGCTTCCCTTTTGAGCTGCACCACCATGGGAAGGAAGGTGGAGAACATTGTTTTGTCATCTAGTTTCTGGGATAAAGTGCAGGAATTGCTAGCCATGTGGAAGCCTATTTATAGGGTGTTGAGGGCCGTTGATAGTGATGCATACCCCACCCTAGGCAGTATTCATGAATCCATGAGACTCATGAAGAAGCATATTCAGGCTACATCTCCCAAGATCATACTAGTGGATCCATACGATTATTGATAAGCGATGCTATGAAACACTGGAGCATTCTCTCCACCATGCCGATATGTTTTGAATATTTAATTTTACATGTTAATATGTTGAAATTGATTAATTGTATATGTATACTTATGATTTATCATTTATGAATCCTTATATAATTATATTTGTTCCATAGCAGCCCATTATTTGAATCCTAAATACTTCAACTCTAGATAGTTCTGGACCCAACATGAGTTACGGATTGCCGTTGATAACTTGATAATGTATATTCAAACTTGTTCCCCAAGTCAAAGACAAAGGGATAATTTGGTAATGAGGTAATAAGCTATCTATTATGTTGCAATTTAATGCATTAATGCCATGCAAATGGTTTATTTACTTAACTTCAATTGCGGTCTCTTGTTCTATAAAGCTTCTCGTGTATCATAATGCCTTGGGCTCATTTGGCCGCCAAACTGTTATTGAAGCACGGATGAGGATGATGTGACGTACGTAGTTAACTTATTACTTATCATTTTATACATATGTTTTTGCTTTGTGTGATTACGTTCGTTAATATTTTTTAATATTGACATCAAGTTGTAAGCTTTTCTCATGTGAGTGGTGGGCTATGTACGCCACAAATGCGCCCACACTCCATAAGGTGGCATGCCGAGTGCTTGCACAGACTACATCTTCCTCTGCTTGTGAGATGAATTGGAGCACGTTCTCCCTCGTCCACACAAAGCAAAGGAGCCGTCTAGTGTACGAGAAGCTATAGAAGCTTGTATTCTGCCATTACAACATGAGACTCAAGCAGAAGCAATTGGAGATTGAGTCACAAAATGTCAATACAAAGGATCCACTTTGTTGCAATGTATAGTGATGCAATTGAGGAGGATGACCCATTTACAGGGTGGGTGGCAGCTGCTGAGCTTGACGAGGCAGGCGGGCAACCGAATGCAGATATTTCTAGGGCAACTATTGATCTAGGCATCGATGTCAATGCAGTGATGGAGGAGGAGGGACCTCAAGGTAGCATGGATTCTTTTGATAGGTGGTTAATTCCTCCACCAGCTAGGACTGGGCCTGGGAGCAGTCAGCAGGCCAAGGAGAGAGGGAAGCAGGTAGCTGATCCTCAACCTGAGCCGGATGACCCGGATGATGAGGAGGATAGTCGTGGTCATGGAAGTGGTGAGTCTAGTGATGGGGGTGACAATGCTTCAAGTGAAGATGATGGTAGTGATGGTGGTGGTGGTGATGGTGATGGAGGCGATGGTGGTGATGATGTGGCACAGGTAAGGGGAGAGGGAGCCAATGGCAACTCTTATGGAGTCGGGCAGTTTACAAGAGAGACTTGGTTTCGTGGTGCCACAAAGGATACAGACCACGGTAGATGGAAAGGGAAAAAGCCTTTCACAGACATCGAGGCAATACCACCGAAGGGGAGGAGAGGAGCCATGGATGCAGAGCAGGAGAGTTCCATATCATTTAGTTTTGGATCGATGGACCTAGAGGCATAAGGCCGGCCCTTCACACTCGCAGACGCAATCATATTGGACAGGAGGGTATTATGACTATGATACAGCAACATCATATAGAGGTGGAGGAGTATTTATAAAGCAGGTTTTTGGCTATCCTACACATGGATACCCACCACCACAACCATCTGACCCTTACCATCCACGATATGGGATTTTTGGCTACATCGGCACCGATGAGTACCAAAGACATATATATGAGTATGAGACCATATACCGTTACACTATGACATGGAAGCAGTATGCCGAGCACATCAAGCAATCATCTTATGCCTAGCAGGAGCAGAGTGAGAGTAATTATGATGATATAGAGCCTGGGAGACACTCTTTGAGGATGTGACACTGACTTTGACTCATTTTCTATGTTTACTTAGTTGTATTTGTATTTTTAATGACTTGTATTGGCTTCTTATTCAATGAATGTGTCATTTTCTATCTTTATTTAGTTGTATTTGTATTTCTAATGACTTGTATTGGCTTTTTATTCAATGAATGTGTGTTTTATGTACAAATCCATGATTATTGAGTGTTATTTTAAGCTTATTTCCGTATTAAATGATTTTAACGGCAAAAAATTGCAAAAAATAAGCTCATTTCCCCTGTTTTCCCCCATTTCGCCAGCGTGCGGGACCTTGCTTAGTAACTTCATGGCCACAAAATCTTTGTAATTTGTTGCCTTCATTTTTTTAAAAATAATTGTGTATCAGGTAACAAAATATCTTCTCATATCCAAAGAGATTCCTTTCCTACATCTCTAAAAATATGTAGATCTGTTGATGTACACAATCAAAGACAACATTCTTTAGCTCATTACATTTTTTTAAGCATCAAAACCAACAACCCTATATGGCATAATGAACGTAGAAACTCCAACGAAGTTCAGTGATTCCTAGTGAATTTCTTTTAACACCCATGAATTTCACAACACCATCAATGTCATCGACTGTGGAAACCAAGCGGAGAGATGGAAATTAGTTAACATTCCATGTGGTGTCACTCCCACGGGGAACAAAATTATCAATTTTTAGGTATCTATCTAATAAGAACTAAAGCCCTTACCAATGAAAACACAAAATCCATGCTAATATCTTCTGAGAACCATTTGCATCAGTAATAGAGTGTACAACCATTACACTGTGTGTGTATCACTCGCTAAGTGATAAACACTTGTCATGTGTTGCCTTTGTTGTGGTCTGAAATAATTGTGTATCAACTAAGAGAGAGCCTTCTTGTCTCCAGTGATTCCCACATCTCTAAAAATATGTGGATCTATTACAGGTAATATCCAAATACAACCTTCTCTGGGTCACAATATTTTTAAAACATCAAAATCAAGCTCCTCATAGAAATTATTAAATTCACATGGGCATTTACAAATTTGCTTGGGATTCTGGATCTTTCTGCAAAAAAGTCAATACTGAATTCTTTCACCATGAATTTCTTGAAGTTTATCTCCAATATAGTGGGAGGATTATGATTTGTGGAAATTGTCTCATATTTGATGTAATCATAGAGACACATCGTAAGACAATATTGATGAGAGGAAAAGATACAGAGGGACAACAGCATTGTCTCATATTTGTAGTAGTCATAGAGCAGTGAAGACACATCGTAGAACAAGATAGATGAGAGGAAAAGATATGAGAGGGTCAACAGCATGCTCTCCAGGGATCCTTGGTTCATTTTCACCTGGTTGTCACTTGTCAGTAGGTATCTTTGCCTAGTATCCACTGGCAAGCCAAAGCAACAATTTCAACTTAATAATCTTCAAGTCACTTGAAGATCTGCCCTTTGCTTTGCCCCATTCTTTCTCTCCAGTAGCTCAGCGGAAAATGTTGCAGTCAAGTTCCCTTCCCATTCTCATCAACCAAAAGACTATCATACACATCCTTTCCCAGCAAGCTACCATCGTCAATTCCATGACCATATCTACCATTATCATGTGTTTTCAGATGTTTTCCACAATTTTTTTTTTTAGTTTTTCAAGGACCAACTCTCACTTCTAAAATGAAGCTTTAATCACTATCTTTAACCAACATATCTACTTACTATCCCAAATTCTGTAAATTCAGAAATTTGAATAATGATGCCCCATTCAACATCAACCCTAGGATTCTTTATGAAAGTTTTCCACACCATGCGACTGTTACATCAAAATATTCTTTAGTAAGTGCATCCCTTTGCATCAAAACAACATCCCAGCCATGTCTCGCCATAATGAAAACCTTCAATAAGCATCCACTACCCCCTTCATACAAAGAGCAAGTAGCCATTTTCTTGAAGATAAACAAATATGCTAAGTGATCTAAAGTCGATTCCCCAAGAGAGTTACAAGTTACATTAAAAGCACTACCTTATATCCTCTTATGGAATCCACCAAACGACCCCATGGGATAACCTTAACAACACTTCAGCTTAAGCCATTTTCAACATATTTGTGATCCACTCTTTGTTCCATATAAAGATTTTAATAGAACATATATATATATATGGGGTACTGTCAATAACTTATTAGAACATTCACACAATATACATATGCATCATGTTACTCCTAAGTAACCTAAAAATTTATTAGTTACATCCTAAAACAAACAATGTTAATGGAAGATATGGATGTAGGTCACAATTAGATGCATCAAAGGATAGCATGGCATATCTCTTTCAATATAGAACATCCACAACTTTGGTTCCCTTCTTAGAACAATGTTCTCCCAGCTCTTCTCGCATCAAGGAATTTCAAATTTAAAATCCAAAGCTTTAACATTAGCAGCTCAAACAAGTTAACAATCATGGGATATTCCAAAAGGTTATGTGGCTTAATATTTGCCAATATTGGAACTGCATGTCAATGAACCTTGCTATATATGGGCAGGAACTATTTAAGGAAACACTTTCTTATGATACTTGTTTATCATAAGTTGAGAGAATATAATTAACCTCAATCTTTCATCAAGAAGAAAAGTAATCATTATTTGTAACTTAGCAATAATGTTATACATTGTTGCCATCTTTTCCCAGTTATGATTTCTTGACTTCCGCATAATATTAATGCAAATACAGAACTACCACACAGGACATGCAAAAGTTGTATTTTTTTACCTTTTAACACTGAAGAGCACAAGATGAATAATTTAAACTTTTAATCAAATAATTAGAATGAATGTTACGAATTAATTATCATGACATAACTATATTTGAAAATATCCACAATCAAAAGCAACAGAAAGATATAAAAACTTTCATGGTACAGATAAATCAAAAGCTTATTAATCCATGAGATCATGATAATATTTGGTGTATCTAAACGGAACATATTGGTTTTATCATCATTTTTCACTCATATTGCCTTAATAACATGCTTGTTTAATAAAAGTATGAGCAGATTACCTCTCCAAGAGCCCCACAGAAGGACTTCCTTGGCCATATTGCTGGAACAAGTACTTCACAATATCACCTATTAAAAGGTATGCAGCTATTGTTACCTTATATGACACTTAACTAGATATTGCATCAAGTATATAGAAGGAAATAATTCAAACATGATAAATGGTTGGGAGAACAAACAACAGGCTTGTATCAAAAGACCAGCCATCCCTCCCAAAAATTGGTCATTTATAAAGATGCACTACCAACTTACTTATTTAGCAACGATGGATATAATTTCATTTAGTTGGTAGATTGCTCTTTTGAACATAATGTTTTAGATATTGTACAACCATGACATCATAACTGTATCATTCGTTTTTTATGGATCACAAGCAACCTTTCCTTGAATCGAATAGTTAAAATTAGCTTTGCACATTTTTGTTACGGTTATCTTTATTATTGTTGAGCCTTTCCACAAAAAATCATGAAAGTGATCAAGTTTTTAAATCTTGGCTGGTATCAATACGATTTCCAGGATTTAAAACACTGGAAGTGATAAGATTTATGTGTAAGCACCTATTTTTTGCACCCCTCTAAATGTCAGAAATGAAAACCCTAAAAGGCAGGTCAAACCCTAAGGAGCAAAATTTGACTTTCTGATCAAGCTTGAATTAACTGTCATACCCTATCTCAATGGATTAGAAATCCCGACACGGTTCCAACGCAACAGAATTTGCCAGAATCGGAGTCCACATGAAGAAGATATGAGCAGAACAATCCTAAGGGTAAAATTGTAAATAAATGCAGAAAGTCTGTCCACATGGCAAATGTGCAACCCACATTAGCCAAGTGGCAAATTAAAGGAGAAAAGGACGAAATAGAAGTAAGACAAAACATAAAAGAAAATATCTTGGATTAAAATAATATTATTTCTTAAAATATCTTAATTTAATTAATTAATTAAATCAAATATTCGGATTTTCTCATTAATCAGAAATCATGGCAAAATCCAACATCATTTCAGCCAAATAGGAGAAAGAAAACAAAAATCTAAAAAGATTCGTTTATAACCGAAATTAAATTTCGGTTATAAACAAAACAATGTATAACCGAAATTTAATTTCGATTCAAAGATTTTTTGTACAGATTCTTGTGTCAGACTGTTCATTGCAAATCTCTGACAAAATCTATTTGATTTGATATTTAAGGTGATAATTTTGGTCATGAACAATTTGGCTGTAGCCGAAATTGTATTTTGGCTATACACAAAAATGGTATAACCGAACTGAGATTTCGTTTATTTCCTTTTTGACTATAAAAGCCAAATCTCATCTCATTTGCAGGTTCAGACATTTTCTCTTCTCTACTCTCTCTCTCCTACGAACAGAGCTCCCTCCTAATCTTTCTCCTTCACTCTCTAAGGTCCTCTAACCCTTTCCAATCCTCATCAAACCACTCCAAACCCACACTATTCTTGACTTTAACCAAGAAGAAGCGAAAAGGAGACCTTGGACTTGAAGAAGGAGGGTACCAATTGCTGCCTACGCAACAAGAGGTCTTCAAACACACTCAAAAAGCTCTTTCCCTTCCAAGGTGAGTCTTCTTCATCCCTTTTGTAGAACATATGTAAGATTCAAGGTAATAAGAGCATGCTTTAAGATAGTTGTTCTAAATGCAATGCTTACCTGGTTCCTCCTCTTCTACTTCTTCTCTTCTTTCTATATTTTACCCTCTCTCCCTTAAGGAAGAGCTCCCATAGTAAGGGGAAGTGTTTGAATCAAGAGGGAGAGGATGAGAGACTCTGGCAAACTCAATCTAAAGTCTCATTTTAAGTATATTTTAGTGCTTCTTTGTTTTATTTATAAAGGAAGAGCATGTTCTTCCTCTTTCTCTATCCAATGTACCCCATAAAGCCCCCCACTTCCTTTCTTTACAAGCTTTCTAGTCCTTCTTAGCACCTTAATTTATTATTGGTTACATGAGATGGGTTGAGTGTGATCATCGCTTTACATGAACAAAAAAGGTGATACACACACATTACAGTAGCTACATGCCTCTTTGCTCATTGATTCAAAAGCCTCTCATGGCATATTAACACACAAAAAAAGCATGACCACACCCACTCACATGCTTATTGTTCTAAGTGATGTCTAGCATATCTCTAGTTTCCATGTGCACCCCATTTCACACACAAAGCATGCTAATATCTTCTTACTTGTGATTCATTTCTTGTCTCGTGCACACTCCATGCTTACACCCACACACTAATATCATCTTTAAAGCATCTTAGACTATATTTTGACCATTTTAATGCTTGTTTGGTTATGTTGATTGGGTATGCTTCATGGATTGGCCGAATTAGGCCATGACAAAGGCCAATCAGGCCATCTCTTTTTCTTTTCTTATAGAGAGAAAAGGGATGTCATTAACAAAAAAATAGGGACATTTAAGGTCCCTGTTTTTCCACTTAAGTTTCAGCTCAAGTTGGGGGAGCAAGGCCCCTAAGCCTTGGTCCCCCTTTTCTTTGGATAAATCCATTAAATTAGTTTAATTAGGGCTAATACTCCAATCTTAGACCACTGTGGGCCTGCCCAGGGGCCCACAGTAATCCTAGTCATCCCCAAGAACCAATGAATCCATTCCATGTCCACATAATGCAAAACTGTGATTTTCCATACTTGACCGAAAACTCAGTTCGGTCAAGCATACAACTGTTCATAGCCTAAATTGAATTTTGGCTATACATATTTTTCAGTATGACCAAAATTGAATTTTGGTCATGAACAGTTATTGGGTTGACCGATCTGTCTTTTCGGTTCAACCTAGAGAAAACCAGAAATGCAATTTTCAGACCTTTTTGGTTACTTTAATCCCCTTTAATCAAAACTTAATTGAATCCAACAGGGTTTTGGGGTTTTCCCCTAACCCAAATGGGACTTGTGCCCTCCATGGCCCAAACTTAATACCGGTGGGCCTTCCAATAGGGCCCACCCATTCCTACCAACTCACTTAATTAAGCTAAGCAAGAGTTTACCTAATTAAAGGGCCATACCCTTTGAGGCCTAAATCAAAGCCCAATTTGTAGCATGTTTTTTAGGTTTAGATGGTTTGGCCGTGACTTAGGGCTTGGGCCTATCGGGCCCTATCTCTTTGAAGGGGAGCCCCACTCTTTAAACTAAGAAATGGAAGGGATACATATCCCTTATCCATAAAAATTTTGGGTTTCCTAACCCAAATCTAGGAGATGGGCCCCAAGCCCATCCCTTGTCCAATTGGAATCAAATCAAAACTAAGATAACAAAACTAAAGGAAACCACAGTGACGCCCACCTAAAAGGCCCCCAAATCATCAAGGCCCACTAGAAAGCATAAAATTCTATATTTAATCTTTTCAACCTTAACCTAATAATTAATTAAACAAACTTAACCAAATCCCTACGAAGCTTCTAGGGTCAAACTAAAGGGCATATGGGCTGTCCCTTAGCCCATCTTGGGTTCCGCGGGCCTTCCAATGGGGTCCGCCAACCAGACAAAGATCACTTAATAAAGAAGATAAAATCTGAACGGAAACTACACCACTTAAGTAGTCCCCACATAGACCTAATCAACGAGTGCATATCTATTTAAGACGGATGAGATAAAACGAAATGACTCATAACCAGGATGACCTAGGAGACCCATCACCCGACGGGGCGAACCGAGATGTCTACGGACTTCCTTGAACCGTAACCGAGTACTTAACCGGAATCTCAAGCCGCAGACCACCTAATAGACAAACATTAGGCATCCGGGTGTCTATCTGCATCCCATCGAGCAGTGGCAACTCCCCATTTCCCCTACATCCTTTCCCGATCCCGAAAGCATACAATTCTTCGTGCTTTCACCGAATAACGCGCCAGGACATTTCCCTAAAGGAGGCAGACACACGTGCACCTCCCAGCAAAGGTTCAAACCGCGGATCGATGCGCGCGCATTATGTTTCAAATTATATAGGCAATAAGACCCCAAAAAGACATGGGAGCATACTGTGTTCAATTTCACTAGAATTTTGCCCGTGCTGGTGAAATTCTGCTTGCTACAGGGGATTCCAATTACATTAGGGGTTTAAAAAACCCTTTATTTCAACCTGCACAGGTGATATTAAATCTTGTGCCAGTCGAAATACAACCAATTTCGATGCATGGCATACCATGCAGAATATGTAAAAAGAAAATTGTTGAGACAGAGTAAAACTATAGAGCAGAGAGGCCTATGTGTGTGTGAGAGAGCGAAGGGATAAGGAGATGAAAAGGAAGAATGCAAAATCTATAAAAAAAAAATAGTTAACAAAGCGGACCAAACAAAAGAGAGCTAAAAAAGAGAAATATGGCTAAACACAGAGAGAAAGAGAAAAGAAATAAAGGGAGAGGACTGGGTGGTTATGTACCTATCTCACTCCTTGGATTGTACCTGCTTGCTTAGCATTGACTGAACACACAAATAGAGAAAGGGGGAGTAGGTGTGGGGTCATTGCTGACCCCTCCTCATTCTTTTCTAAGTGTCGGTCAAAAAGGGGAACAAAAGAAGGAAGGAGTGGTGTTAGGTGTGTGTGTCTATATATATATATACTTATATAAATACACACACACACACACATGTATATATATATATACGTATATATTTAATTAAAATACACAAATAATATAAAAATGTTGATAACATATATATAATTCATCAAAAAATATTTATATGTGCATATAATTAAAAAAATATATATTAATAATTAAACAAACAATCTATATATATATATATATAGAAATTCTTTCATATTTTATACAAATATATTTCGACTTGTTTTAATTTTTATTCTTTAAAATTTTCAATATATTTCAGCATGACGAAACAAGAAACACAACGGCACAAGCAACATTCCAGCAAAGCGACACTGAAACCGGCATGATGAGCTTTGGGGGAGAGAAAATTAAGTCTCACTTTTACTTTTGAGATCAAATCACTAAGTAATTAAAATGCCTCACAAGCTATTAAAACATAATTCAAATAATTTAACCATTTCTGTACTATCAACATATTGAAAAATCAAATTATGCCCTATCATCAATTAATATTAAAAGGTAATCAAAAAGAAAGAATTAGACTCCATAAGACATTGAAAACTAAGTTAGTGATGAGTTGCAATGAAACAGGTAGACCAAGCCCTTGAAACTTGACAATGAAATAGGTAAAAAATTGTAAAATTTCAAAAGGGCTAAAAGAAGCAGATCTGTTAAGCCTAATAAATAAGATTTTGCTTTTAACATTCATATAAAACACAAAATAGTAAATACATATAAATATGAATATAATATATATGTGTGTGCATGTGTGCATGTGCGTGTATGCTTGCGTGTGTGTCAAGAACCAGCAATTAATTGTTAAATATTGACAACACAGAGAATGATGACTTGAAAAATAGCACATTTCAACATAAGACCGTGAAGTCATAACAATAATAATATAACTGCTAGTAAAAGATAAAAAGAGTACATAAAACCATGGAGGTTGATTGCTTACCACTTTCATACATAGAAACGCCAGTATTTGGATCAACAAGGAAAGGAAATCTGCATGAAGTAATTTGTAAGTTTGAAAATATGCAAACAAGGGAGAGAGGGAGAGAGAGAGAGAGATCAGTTCAGGCTTTAAAGTACTTAATGATCCTTGGGCTGAATTTTGACACATTGCAACTAGATTGAGGAATGACAGCACAAGAGAAATATGTGATACAATATGTTATATGTCACCCATTTTAGATCATCTCTTCGCACGAATTTCTTGAATACCACCTCTAACCTTGATGATGACCGGAAATAGGACGACTGATGGCTCACATGTATCAGAGTCATTCCTTAATCAGTCAACATGAGCTCATCATTGAACAATAGCTGTAAAAAAAGAAATTGTAATACTTACAGCTCCTTGCCACCAATTCTTCTAACCACATCCCTATGCTTCACAGACCCTTTAGGGCAAGGATATATCTGCATTCTCTTCAAGAAATCAAAATCAATCAAGATGAATTATAAGAAAACCAAAAAGCAAGCATCCATAGAAAAATTACATTTTTCCCAATCCCAATATTGCAAGGGACATTTTAACTTATCAATTACGACGTTCCAGAGAAGTCACATTCCAATCTTTCTAAGGTAAATTTTGATATTCTATTACAATTTTCCATTTTTTCCATTTTTAAGGCACATATATTAGTCAGGTTAGTTTACTGTAATGGGTAAGCTAAGGCCGACTACATTGAAGTGTGATGACACTAATGCACATAATCACGAAACAAAAGGAAAACCATTTCAGGTAAACATGTCTAAGATATCAATCACACCTCCACAGAGAGATCCAGTTCAGTCATTGCTTCTCGAACTCTCCTGCAGAAAGGGCATGCCTCTGTGACAAACAATATTTAGAACATCCATTTGTGAAACATTGCAGTCCCTAAAAGCAAAAATTAAGATCTCACGATTAAAATCATACTACAACAGAACTATTTAAAGTACTACACATTTCAAGAAAAGAGGGAGGGGTGTTTGGAGAGAAGCATCTTGATGCCTCAAAACTTTCAGCAACTTCATTAACTGCGGGTATCACAAACAAGAACTCCCTCAACAGATGGAGTTATTATGAGATGGTGTATTGCAAAGAAAAAAACATATAGTTAACTATCGGACCATCCGTTCAGTCATACAAAGCTCCCTCAATGGACAAAAATTCTTCGAATCATACCAAATTCAAAGAGTTGCAAAGGCATTGGCAGATCCACTTTAGAAGTCCCTTGGCTATGCGAACTGTTCAATAGTGATTTTGATCCCCATGGAAATCTCGCCAAAGAAGATAATGTTGATGTTGCTGCCTGTCATTAAGCAACACCAGTGTAGTAAGGGGCAGCTAAATAAAATATTTAAAACTCTCCTCATATATTTCGAGAGAGAGAAATGATGATGATGCTGCTGAAAGAAAAGTTAAACTCAACTCAACAATAAGGAAATGGAAAATCCATAAAATCATTCTACTGCATAGTATAAAACTCCATACTTATTGAAGCGAGCCACCCAAAAGATCTTTAATCATAGAAGATAAGATAAGTACTACTTATATTCCTAGTGAAGTGACAACCAAATAAGCCTTCAAACACTTAGACACAGAGAGAGAGAGAGAGAGAGAGAGAGAGAGAGAGAGAGAGAGAGAGACTACATAATACGTGAGAATAAGACAACCTCTAACATGTCATTCCTTTCTTGAGATGGATCTCCTCCCTGCAAAAGACAAGAAATACAATAATCAAATAGAAGTATGAGAAAAGTAAAAGGCAAAAGAAGACTATCATAATGTTTTATATATATATATATATGAAAGGCTCCAACATATAACAACTCCACACTCCCCTACACGTGCAACTTTGCATGGGAATATACATTGGAAGGAGAAACACCTGGCAAATACCTTGGAAACAAATATACAAATAAATGCAAAGGCAAACTCGGCCCTAGGAATTGAACACAACACCTCCTACTCCGATACCCTACTAAACATCTGTTAAACCTAAAAGCTTAAGCTTTTTGGTGAAGGTGTAACTATGTTCGCCTATAAGCTTAAGCTTTTAGGTGTAATGTTTGTTTTACATGGTACCAGAGCGGGAGGTCTCATGTTCAACTCCTAGGGGTGAGTTGCCTTGAACTTATTTGTATTCAGGATGTATGTACCCAATGTTTGTCCTCCCCATGTATGTTCCCATGCGAAGTTGCACATGCGGGGAGTGTTGAGATACCGTATTTGGGCCCTTTGATATACATAGTTACCTTTACCTATAAGCATAAACTTTTAGGTCCAACGGTTGTTTGACTTTGACTATATATGTATGTATCTATATATATATATATATATATATATATATATATATACATATACATACATACATACATACATACATAAATTGTGTATAGCATAACACATACAAATGTTGTCCAAGGAGAAACACCATAAAACTATCAAAAGTAAAACGAAGCTACTCTAGGACATCCAATAGATGTCCAAAAAGTACCAAAGACAATATAGATATGAGCTTCTATTAAATACCAAAGAAAATTAGCATCACACCCTTGTTAATAATTCCTAAGATGGGATCCCTTAAAATAATTTTTTTTGCTCCAAGCCCCCTCTAGCCAAGTTTTCTGCTAAAGCATTTGCATCCCTGGTAACACAAGAAACAAGCAGTGCATCCCTCGAGCAAATTGCCAAGAGAGCCTTACAAAATTCAGTAACATCCAATCGCACTCCAATCAGAAAGTTATCAAATAAATAACAGAATAAGAGTTGTCCTCTATCTCAATAAGCATTGACCCCAAAGCTCATGCCAACTTAGACACAACAATAGTGCCAATATCTCTGCACAAATATAATCCTCCTCTCCAGCGAGACCTCAAAATGGATGAAAAATGTGTCCCCTCTCGTCCCTGAAGATATATCAATCTCCCAAAGGCCCACTTTTTCCTGCATATGTTCAATCAAAGTTTATGCATTCACACCGACGGGCGGAGCAATTGAGCATAGGATGAGTTTACAATGGTAAACCACCCACTCAGTATCATAACCACTGAGAAGTCTATAAATTCTAAATTTACTCCTAGCTAAGAAGCAATAAATAGCACGATGGAGACAATAATAACACCAAACATGCTCTGTTGATCCTCAAAAATGAGATTGCTTCTTCCAGCACGAAAGTCCTATAAAACAGCCAAAAAGAGTGAATCCTATTTCATCTTACCTCTATTTCCCACTCCTGGAGTCCCTAGTGCACCAATAGCAATCAACATCCCACTAGCTGTAAAAAATAAAAAATAAAAAAATTCATATCTGACTTGCATAGTTTCAGTAAACAAAAAAATGGTCCACCAACTATTCATAGCCTATGAACATGAAATATATAAGTAGGGATAGAGCTCAGTTGCTTCCCCATTTGTTACAAGTTATCCTATATAAAATGGAAGTCCATCTAAACTTTGCATCTGCATCTTTTTAATCACCCAAATAAGTGGGTTCATAAGAAAATTCCTTTTCTACCAATGCTTCATTGGTTTCAGGAAATTGAGAAGGGACAATAGCACCCATTTCTAGAGTGGAATCAGCACCAGGAACAGAATAAGCAGAGAAAAAGGGAAAGGTAGGCAGTTCAACGGACTTTCAGATATAGAGCATGACCCAATGGAGCACTCTTTTAAGAATAAAGAAGACGAATAGAATCTAATTCACATTCATGCTAAAATAAAAGAAGAGCCAATACCAAGTCAACTTCTGTCCCAAAAGTGTAGCAAGTACTTGAAAACTTTTTGGGAGGTTTCAATGTTAGCTCGAGTGAATGATGTATTTGGATTTATGTCCCTACAAAATTATCAAAGAAGGATTTGATGTTGTTACCACAAGACACCAAACTCCAAACGCTAGAATCAGGTATATGTAACTCAGTGAAGACATCTTTTAGATGCTCAAGCAGTTATCCTAATCTATCTCATCAAAGAAAGATGTAGGCATGGTCCCACAACCCACCCCCTCCTTGGTTCTCAATTAACGCAAAGGAGACAAACACTCAGGTACACCTGCCCCCTCCTCTTCCTCCTCTTTATCTCTCCTTCCTTCTTTTTACTCCTTTTTCTTTTTTTTTCTCAATCCATGAAGAAGAGGGGGGAGGCAGACACTCAATAAGCCCATCTCTCCTCCCTTCACCCCCTCTACCTCTTTCTCCTCCCTCTGTCCCTCCCTCCCTCCCTGTCTTTCTCTCTCTCTCTTTGCTCCCATCTTTTTTCAACATAAAGGGACAAGAAGAGGCGGAGGGCATTCAGGTGCACCCACTTCCCCATCAATTCTCCCTCCCTCCCTCTCTTTCTCTCTCGCTCTCTCCCCTTCTTTTTTGTTATTTTTCTTTTCAATAAATTCTGCACAATGCTGTGTAGAATATAGCCATTTTGGTGGCACACGCTTCATGCTGTTGAAATCCTACAAATTTCTGCCAAAAAGTAATATCCACAAAGGATCTCATTAGTTCATGTCCATGGGGGAAAATGACTTCAAAAATGATCTAGCAAAAAGCATCAGTCAATTACCCGGGATAGAATGATATAGGTACACCCTATGAAAACTCATTTTTCTTAGTATTCTACATATTATTTGGATTTTCTTCCCTCCCATTCAACCAAGGAGTTTAATATCAAAAATATTGATTGGAGTAATTGGCAATAGAGCTGAAAATGCAAAAAGAAAAAAGATTCATGAAGCATGGAAGAGAAAAAGTGTTCAATTTTCAATTTGCTTTCTTTTTTCTTTCAATTTTTTATTTTCTTTTTACCGGCAACATTTCTTAATATTTTTTCAATCATCCCTCATTTAGTTAAGTTTTCAGCGGTTGATAGCCGTATGAATTTTGTCTCACAATGTTTCTATCTTCTTTTCCTTCTTCAAACCACTATAATGTGTACTTCCTGAATTTCAAAATGCAATTAGTTCTGCATTCCTGTTTTTCATTTCCATTATAACTTCTTGGTAAATGGGAGAACTATGCACCAACATCAGTATTTTTGGTACTATACCAAACAACTAACTGTGCTGAAGTGCAACCTTTGACATTCTTAAAATTATAACCTTGCTTTGTATAAATCACCTATGTGTTAGAGACTTGTAAAGATTTCTAAACAAATCGCCGCCATGTTGACAATTTGTGCGGAGGGAACACAGTTCGATTTCGATTTCAATACCACAACATAACTCATTGGCTGAACATAATTGCAGAAGGGAACAGAAGTTTGAGGGGCCCATATATTAAATAACAGAGACAGTGCATGGGGGTACTCACACCGAAGAGCTTGAGCAGGGGGCAGAGAATAGACAAGAAATTGGTGGTTGGGTTCCGATTATTGTCTGGAAGTGAAGCCGTTGCGTCAGTATCTGTCTCCGATTTAGCCGATTTGGTGGGAAATCTCTTTCTGCGGAAAACCCAGTTCCGATTTCCCGATGCTTGTAAAGCCCCAGTTGAGCAACTCTTGTAGGAGATCGAAACTCGTGGTATTTCGAATGGGAGTTCCTTGTTTCCGTCCAAGCAACGCCATGACTGTGAGAAACAGAGGGGCTTACTGAAAGTCACTGACTGCATGCTTAATCTTTTCGCTTCAGCCAAGAAATTAGCGATTCTGAATAGAAAATGGATTTGGTGGAGCACATTTATAGTGTGGGTCATAAGAACTTTATCCGGTTTGAAATCGTCTACCACTTCTCTACCCTGCTAGACTGAAGGCTGATGTCAAGTTGTCAACTGCTGGGCACCCAGCAGCCAATGGGACAGGGCCACATCACCGGCAGCCCTGACACAAACCAGGCTGACACAAACCAGGCTGCCGGTGATGTGGCCCTGTCTGGGGGATTCCCATTGGCTGCTGACACAAACCAGGCTGCCGGTGATGTGGCCCTGTCTGGGGGATTCCCATTGGCTGCTGGATGCCCAGCACTGCAGGGCACCCAGCAGGGGATTTAAATCCGTTGTCAATGGATAGAATCTACAATATGTATTCGAACCAGAGATTCAAATACGGCCAAGGAGTCGTATTTGAATCTCGACCAAACGTTCCATAGTTCTAATTTGAACCTTTGAACCGTTTGGTTTTCTATTGAAAAGACAAACAGGATTTAAGCCAAGCATTGGTTGGGAAGGGGAACAAACAGTCGAAATTCTCACTAACTATTTAAGCCAAACATTAGTCCTATTTATAAGGAAGTTTTTTTTTTTGGTAGGCCTATTTATAAGGAAGTTGACAGAAGAGAGAGCATTACCACAAAAAAAAAGAGTTGAGAGATCAGAGCGGTAAGATCACTTGTAATCATGATTTGTACTTTTATCAATTGATTTATACAATATTACGTCCTAACCTGTATGTCTACAAAGAAACTTATACAAGTCAATTAATAGAAAGTACAAGTCAATTGATTGAGCTGTACAAGTCGGTACATAATATTGTAAAAGTCATTTGATTGAGTAATACAAGTCGTCTTATAATTATGTAAGTCAATATACAATATTGTACAAGTCAATTAATAATTGATACAAATATTCTTAAGTATTGAGTCACTTTTGGGCTTTCCGGGTCATTGGACTAGATTATTTCATTAATGACATTTATTATGTTCCGGTATTGAGAATCTAATTAAAACCTTTCCTTTTTAGTTTATTTGTTCAAAAAATAAATCTTTCATGAGTGCTCGTCTTGAACAATTTGTTGAATATGCACATTAAAGAACTTGTTGAGTCGTAGAAGGCATTTGCTCGGACCCCTTCCCTCTTCTCTTCTCTCTCTCTCTCTCTCCATCTCTCCCTTAAATGAGAGAAGGGCATTCAGGGTTCATTTTGTTGTGTGGCATTAAAATGTTACTACAAGTTAATTATTTTGGTAAAGTTGTGTTGAAAGTTAATTATTTTCAAACAGTACTGACTGAATTTTAATTTTTCAGAAACTATCACAAAAAGTTAACTTTCTATCTTCCACTAAAAGTGTCATTGGTATCTTTCTAACCCTAATGTGTACACTCAATTTTAAGTTTTTTCAGTTTCCAAACACGTCTATCAATTTTTAATTTTTAATTTTTAAATTTTTTTCTTTATTGTCCAAATTATCATACCATAGCAAACTCAATATATATCTATTATCCCTCGATTTTTTCCCTCAGTGTTGTGATTTTATGTGTTGTAGAGGATGCCAACACTCTCGAGAGTGCAATGAGTCAAGAAAGTTTTGACCTTGGGCGCTTGACTCATGCAGGAAATTGGAACCATTATCGAATCAATTGTACGATAAGTTATCTAAGTGATTGTTATGTGTGAAGTGATCTGGGGAATCGTTGTTCTCGGTTTGATATTAGGGTTCATCGAGTCTTTCCACCCTAATAGGGTTTTGTTTAGGTTTTTTGTTGTTTGCGTGGTGTCTGGGCGTTGCTATGTATCTTTTGTAGTGGTGTGTAAAGTTTGGGTTCACAATGCCTTCTCTAAACCCTGCATATTTCAGGTTTGTGATTGGGTAAGTATTGGATTTTCCTTTACTTACCCACTCCTATCTCATGTCCAACGATGATAGAACTCTCCCCTTCGCTAGGTATTTCAATCCGCCATTGTGCAGACCCTTTTGCAAACACCACTAATAGCTTGCTGTTGGTATTGGTGGTTTTAACTACCGGTCTGTTGCCTCTGTTCATCCCTGAAAAATGCTTTGTTGAGAAGAAGGATATCTTGTGCCCCTTTGTTGATGGTATCCATGGAAGTTTAACTGTTGATGTAATCCTCTTTTTGAGTAATGAATATACATAGTATAGCTTCTTATAAAAAAAAAAGTTGTGTGAAATGATCCTTCGAAGGTTGGGGTCCTTCCTTGAGTAGAGGTTCGGTTTAGTAAACAAAAATGGTATAGTTTTCTAATATAACCCTCATTCTTTTTCTTATATTCCATCGGCAACATGTCTCTTCACGATCTTGTCTTTTCAAATTCCCTACGCATCTCTCCATGTGGACTCTTCTAGTTAGTCAGTTTACTGGTGTAAACAATATCTTATTTCTAATTTTTAGAGGATTTCTAAATGATTTCTCTCAAATCTTATCGTGTGCTGATGTGGCCTGATCCGTGTCACTAAATTTAAAATGCATTTAACCCAAACGTGAACGCATGTCCTCTAAAGCCAAAATCTTGTGAGAATGTTGTACATACAAATTTCATGTATTTCACTTCAAAACAAAATATGATGATTACAAATAATAAGAATAATAAAAATTTGATGAAAAAAGAGATTGTACTCTCTTTTGGGTGCTCGATCACGTGAGCATCCTCTAATTGATAAGCAGTTTGGTGTAGACGAATGCTAGATGGCGTTCTTGGATTTCAGAGTGATTACAGGTATTCTTCACTCCAGGATTTGCGCTTGCTTCAGCTTATCTATTGGCTTGAAAGAGGATTTTATATTTGTAGAGAAGTGCCCCTTTCTTCTTTGGGAGGAGGAAGTGCCTCTTTCTTTTTTGGGAGGAGGAAGTGCTCATTTCTTCTTTGGGGTAAAGGATTTGCTCCTGGCTTCTTTGGGTGGAGGATCTGCTCTTGTCTTTGAGTAGTTTTGGCCTTTGGTGGAGGGTTTTCTTTTCAAGAGAATTTTTCCAGGACTTCTTTGATCTACTTCTCTTTAGATGGAGGGTTTTCTTTTCAAGAGAATTTCTCCAGAGCTTCAGCCTTTGATCTCCTTGATTTGATTTGTATCCTCCTTGTAACCAAGCCCCCTATTTATAGAGTTAAAATTACAAGGAATTGACAAATTTACCCTTAAGGGATAAATGAGAAGATTTTAAATTAAAATAACACATATTTATCTTATGGGATATGGACTCACAATTTGGGCTTAATGAACTAGTTGAAGCCCATTTACAAACTTGGGTTTTGGACCTTGCAAATTTTGATGCCTACAGATGTATTTTGGGGTGTGGGTCCCCCTATTGAAAGGGGATATCCATTTTCACGCTGGTACCACAAAACAGCACTAGATGAAACGGTCTCCACAAATGTTGCTTTTTCTTTCCACACAATTACTTCATTTATGTAAGTCCATAATTGGGACATTTGTCTCTCATCCGAGAACTAGGAAGCCGATTCTTCTGTTACAACTTCCCTGTGCCTATCATGTTACGTTTGTATGAACGTTACGCGTGTCCCATTAGATGGTCCCCATGAAAATAGACGCAAACGTCTAACTCTAACACCCGTTTCAAAAGTTTTTTGAATTAAAAAAAAAAAAAGTAACTCAAAATGCTTAGGCGCATCATTTTTTGAATATTTTAAATCTAAAAACGAGCTCTTTTCACTTGGCACCCAAAGGAATGACATTTTGGACGAGTTTTGGTGAGTTCAGCCCGCCATTGTTAGCATCTTTCTGGGGAGTTTATTGTTAGCGTACTTCTGGGGAGTCAAGTCTTGCCATTGTTTGCCTCTTTCTTAGAGGGTTCTTTAATTGAATTGGGTTACATATTGAATGACAAAAGAATTTTATTCATTGTCACATACTAGCTTAATGCAACGTTTTTGTTATACATTCTTTTTATTCACATATACTAATTATTCATCGGCCATATACCAATTGTTCATCAAATATACCAAGCTATTCATCGTCACATACTAGCTTGATGTAACATTTTTGTTGCACTATCTTCCCCTGTCATATAACAATTCTTCATCGCATATACTGTTTTTCATCAAATATACCAGCGTATTCATCGTCGCATACTAGCTTGAGGAAACGTTTTTGTACACAATATTTTTATTCTCATATACAAATTATTCATTAGCTCTATACCATTTTTTCATCAAATATACCAGGCTATTCATCAACACATACCAGCTTAATGTAACATTTTTGTTGCACTATCTTCCCTTGTTATATACCAATTACTCATCGCATATCTATTTTTCATCAAATATACCAGCATATTCATCGTCATATAACATTTTTAATTAAACAGAAGAGGAAGCAGAGAGAGAGAGAGAGAGAGAGAGATCTAACGATTACCTATTGGGTGGTTGTAGAGCGGACGTAATGGCAAATCGCGGTTGTAAGTTTCTGATTGCACGGTAGGTGGGACTCCAAAGTGAATAGCAAAGAGGAAGAGGAGGCTCAAATTTTGATTTCCGACTTCCATTTTGCGTTTGGGGTTTTTGTTTTAGTTTTGTTTTAATTTTTTTCTTAAAAAAGTACCTTAACGAAGACAAAAGGAGGGCATGAATGCTATCTTTTTTTTTTTTTTTGGTGGAAAACAAACCTGATATTATTGAGGGACCATCCTTGGTATAGAAATACCGAAGGTGTCCGAAAGGAGTACAAGATGAAGCGGAGAGGGGGGGGGGGGGGGGGGGGGGAAGAGAGCCAAGTACAAGAGTAATTATCTAACGCAAAGTTAGCTAATGTATCCGCAACAATGTTTCCCTCCCGATAATAGTGGTGAAATTGGATAGAAGAGAATGAGTGACACAACACTTTAATTTCTGAAAGCAGTCCTTTGAGACGCCAAGGGTAGGTTGGGGTCGATGCAATCAATAGGCCAATGATAGTCTGAGAGTCTCCTTCTAGAAGAACATGCGAAAATCTTCTTGCAAGTGCCATTTTGATTCCTTCATCTACCGCGAGAGCTTCTGCATGAATCTACTTAACAAGCAAAGCCTCCGAGGAATTTCTCTTCTGCATTTTTGAAGACACCTCCAATTGCTGCTTTGTTACAAGACTTTGTCCAAGCTCCATCAACATTAAGCTTAATGAAAGGATGGAGAGGTCGTTGCCATGTAATGAAGGCCTGAAACTTCTGAATATTCTGAGCATGTGAATGTTTCCTTAACAAGTTGGAGTCCTCCTTGAGTCTCTGTGTAAGCACCCAAATTTTGATCAAACCAAAAAGAAAAGAAGAAGAAGAAGAAGAAGAAAACAAAAAGTGTGTGCAAAAAGACAGCAGAAAAATCAAACCCTAAGGGGTCAAAAATTGACTTTTTGATCAAAAGAAAATTGGTCACCATGCCCTATCTCAATGGATAGAGAATCCCGACACGAGTCCAACGCAACCGAGTTTGCTGGAATCGGAGTCCGGATGAAGGTTCTGTGGGCCGGTCAAACTTGAGGGTGAGCCGAAAGTTGACTTTTTTCGAACCCCAAGCCAGGTGCTTAGCTCTATATCATTGGATAGAGAGCTCCGATACGAGTCTAACGCAATTGAGTTTGCTCAAATCGGAGTTCGGATGAGGGAGATATAAGTTGTCGAAGTTTCCACGCAGCAAAACCGGAAACTGCACACGTAGCGAAGAAACTGCGCACGTGGCGATGAATGCAGTGAAATATCTCAGGGACTAAATCTCAAATATCCAAAAATCATCAAATATCTCAGGGACTAAACCAAAATTCGCAGGGGGCAATTCGTAGATATCCAAAAGTGTCAAATCAGTCGAATCGGTCAAGTTGAGGGGCAAATCCGTAATTTTTCTATTTGTATCTGACCAAATATGCCGGATACACTTGCTCCTCTTCATATCCGAACTCAAATGTCGGATACAAAGATTTGCTCGGCGAGATTTGCGCCGATTCGCCGACAAATTCGCGGCGGCATTTAATTTTCGAAATTATTATGTTTTGTATCCGATATAATATGCCGGATACAAAGGAAGTGTAGTGTATCCGGCATTAAATGCCGGATACATTAAGTTTTCTATAAAAAGGCACCAGCAACCCCATTTCCGGGGTTGGCTTCCTTTTGGTTGATTTCCACCCCTTCTCCCCCTTTGTCTCTGATCCGAAACCCCCCACTTTCACCCTTCCTTGACCCTTGAACCCCTAGAACCCCACCTAAAGGCCATCCTACCCCTCTCCACTCCTTTCCTCCACCCTTAGGAACTTGAAGGAGAAGAGGAAGCTACTGCCGCCGTGGGAAGGTGCTGCTCCGGCCCTTGTCATAGCTTCAAGGAGATCCTAGCCCACCTCTCCAGGGTTTGTAATCCCCAAGGTAACGTTTCCTACGATCTTTTGTTCAATATAAGTCAAGATGAGCCTATTTCGAGCATATGTGGGTATCTTTTATGTGTAGTGTCTCTTCTCCTTGTTTTTTTCTCTTCATGTTGAATATGGAAGCCCCATGATAAGGGGGAGATGCACGTGTGGTCCATGAGGGGTGAGGGACCGTCTAAGCATGTATTCCATAGCCTTAATGGCATAATCTCGTTATTGATGTCCCATTTGCAAGAGGAAGCATGTTTCTTCCTATTTAGCCTTCTTCTGTACTCCATGTAAACCCCCCTGTATTCCCTTCTCGTGGTTGCTCTCCTCTCTCCCCGTTACTACTTTTCGGCCGTCCGTGGTGGTGGTCACGAGACTTCCCTCTCGCAAGATCCAAGAGCCAAGGTTTGTGAAAGCGTGTGCATGTGTAAGCACCCACTTCGTTTAATTTGTGTTACTTTTTTGTGCTTGTTGTTTTGGGTGAAATTAGAAACCAGAATAGGGACTCCTTGGTCCCTGTTCAGTCATGGCATATGGTCCTAAACAGAAGAGGTAAACGCAATGCCTCTTCCCTTTCTTCTTCCGTGTGGTAAGAATCACCAAAAGTGACCAAGAGGAGGTCTTCCTCTCACTTGAACCACTGTGGGCTCACACAGGAGCCCACACAATCCCTGGAACACCCCAAGGAGCCTAAAAACCCAACCCCAATGCAAAAATCCGAGAAAAAAGGCTTCTGGGGGTTGATCCGGCAACTCAGGCTGGATCAACAGGAACCCATGTGTAGCCGGCTAAAGATGCCGGATACACTGAGCCTAGTGTGTAACCGGCATTTCAGGCCGGCTACACTGCCAAACTGCTTTTTTGCTATCTTTGTGATGATGTGCTGATTTTTTGGCTTGTTTGATCAATCCGGACGAACCAGAAGGGTTTCCGGGTCAACCGGAGACCCAAGATGGGACTTGGACCCCCGGTCCAATTGGACTCTCTGTGGGCCTTCCAACGGGGCCCACCACGCTCGACCAACTCGTTTGTTTTAAATAAACAAAATAAATTGAACCCAGTGGGCCAGGCCATGTGAGGCCCACCAAAGCCCAAATTGAAGCATGCTTGCTAATCTATAGGTCTGGTTTGGCCGTGACTCGGGCTTGGGCCTATCGGGCCCATCTCCCTTCAAGGGAAGCCCACAAAACCAAAGGATAGGGTCCAAAGCCCTAGTCCACTATTGCCTTGGGCTTTTAAGCCCAAATCTAGGTAATGGGCCCCAAGCCCATTCCTAGCCCATTTTGGCGCAAATAAATCAAGATAAATCAAAATCACCTGGTCACCATTGTGTGGCCCACCTAATGGGCCCGCAAGTCAATCCCAGACCAACTTTTGCATGGAATTAAATTTAATCTCAAACTTGAACCATCAAATAAAATCAATTTACTTGAACCAAGCCCAAAGGGCCTCTCAGGTTTAGACTGAGGCCCGCCAGGGGATATGTGGGCTTAACCGAGCCCACCAAGGAACCCGCAGACCTTCCAACGGGGCCTGCCCAATCAGACTCAGATCACTCTAAATTCAAAAAGATAAAAATCAAGTAAAGGGACCCACACCACTTTGGCGGTCCCGCCAAGACTTAAACAAGTAGAATGCTGGAATAGGAATCGGGTGAATGAGAGACCAAAGAATTGACTCAAACCAGGAAAACCTATGGGACCCGTCCTCCAACGGGGTAGACTGGGGTGTCTACGGACTTCCCCAGACCGTAACCGAGACCCTACCTTAGAATCTCTAGCTGCAGACCAAGCCTAATAGAAAATCTAGGCACCCAGGTGTCCGCCTGCACCCCATCAGGCGGTGGCGACTCCAATTTCCCATTTTTACCCAGTGCGACCCGAAAACAGGTGCGCACACTCTGCATCATTGAACAAGCCGCCTCTAGGGATGGAACCTTAGCTTCCATTTTAAACAATGTCTTTTGTTTCCATAGCATTTGCTGCATCTGCTAGGAAGTTAGTTACATCAAATTGAGGGGGAAGATTCTGCATTGAGGTTAGATGAACAAACCAGTGGAAGAAAGAAGTTTGCGGTCCTTTCTCTTGGGCTGTTCCTCCCAACATCTTAAACCAAACATCCCTAGAGAAAGGGCATTTGGGCCACAAATGCTCAGTAGTTTCTTGATCAGTTGCACAAAAAACACAGGAGGCATCAATGTTAATGTTTCTGTTTCGCAAACACATAGCAGTAAGGAGACCATTGTTAAGACATTTCCACATGAAGAGTTTGATAACACCAGGACAATTTAAATGCCAAATTTTGAGCCAAATGGGATTATTCTCCAAAGTAAGGCCACCCAGAAGAAGCCTATAAGTAGAAGCCACTGTAAACCTACCTGTAGCCGTAGCCATCCAATACCTTTTATCCTTCCCAAGCACAGAACTAATAGGAGTATTTAGAATTTTTTGAACTGTAACCAAATTCCAGTATCTATGAAGCAAAGCTATATTCCACGTATGAGTAGTTGGACATATGAGTTGGTGAACATGAGTGAGATTGAATTGAGAAAGATTGGTATGTAACTTCACCAGATCAGACTCTCCTTGAATCCATTGGTCTTTCAGTATATCTATGTCCCGACCATCAGCAATAGACCATGTACTGCCTTTAGTGATCCATTTACCCATTTGGTGCAACTGCCTCCAGCCATAAGAGTGCTTTCTACTAAAACCTACATTGAGAAAAGTGGTATTAGGAAAGTACGTACTCTTCATAAGTCTAGCCCATATCCCTTGGTGTTGTGAAGTCAATTGCCATGCAGATTTAAGAATTAAAGCCTGATTCATTTGGGGAGTTCTTTTTATATTGAGGCCCACCACATCTCCAAGGTGTAGTGATTCTTTCCCAACAGATAGTATGCACTGCCTGCTGATCATTTTTCTTGGTCCAGAAGAACTGCCTTGCCATTCTATCAATGCTGTTTAGCACCTCTTGTGGCAGCAAGAAACAATTCATATAGTGTGTAGGATGAGCACATAACACAGATTGAATCAAAATGACACGACCCATTTGGGAAAGCAATGAAGCTTTCCAACCATTCAACCGAACAGCCATTTTATCTAACAGATCCTTACACTCAGCAGCTTTAGGTTTCCTACTCCAGACAGGTAGACCCAAATACTTACCATGACTAAACTTACAAGAATCCCAAAGGATTGGATCGTGCTAACCTTGTCTCCAGTGCAAGTGTTATGGCTGAAATGATGGGAAGACTTATCTTGATTTATTGCTTGACCTGCCTCAAGACAATAGCGATGAAGAATCCGAGCAATGACATTAACCTCACGACCAGTAGCATGACCATAAATATATACATCATCAGCGTACATCAAATGGGAAATAGGAATGCTACCATTCCTAATACAGACTCCCCTAAATCTTTGATCCATCTCCACCCTGCTAATAGCCAAAGATAAAACTTGTTGGCAGATTATAAACAAATAGGGGGAAAGAGGATCTCCCTAGCGTAGACCACATTCGGCAGGAAAATTGCCCGCAGGCTTGCCATTAATAATGATACTGTAGGAAACAGACTTGACACACGCCATAATAAGATCCATGGTTTTAGGATGAAAACCATGACCTTGGAGCACAGACTGTAGAAATGACCAACTTAACCTATCATATGCCTTAGAAAAATCAACCTTTAATGAAAAAAGACCATTACGAGCAGAGGACTTTGAATTTGAATTTTTTGATTTATGAAAATGATTTTTGATTTTTTTTTTTAGAGTTTTTCGTTAAAACAGTGGGCTATTTCATGATTAATCAAAATATTATCCCGAATAGACCTATTAGGCACAAACACATTCTGATAAGGAGATATAATATTATACAAGAGAGGCCTAATTTTATTAATCAAAATTTTGGAAATAATTTTATACAAAAATTGTAGAGACTAATCAGCTGGAAATCTTGGATAGTACGAGGATGAAGGGATTTAGTAATTAACAAAATGTAGGTATGATTTGTCCCAACAGGAAGACTACCATACCTGAAAAATTCCTGCACCGTGGAAACCACCTCAGCCCCAACAATACTCTAGTAGGTGATGAAAAAAATTCCTTGGAAGCCATCAGGTCCTGGGGCTTTAAGAGGACCCAAAGAGTTCACTATATTCCAAATTTCGAGAGGTGAAGGCACCTCTTCGATGAGACAGCATTGGGCAGGAGATATTTTCTTTGGGATTAAACCTGGAAGTTCAAACTCACACCAATCTCGTTGAGCTTTATATATGGAATGAAAGTGAGATAAAAAAATAAAAAAAAGCTTTTCAATTTTTAGAGGGGAGGTAATTTCATTACCTACAATATCCTTAAGTGAAAGGATTTGATTCCTTCGTCTTTGAATCATGGTGAATCGATGAAAAATGCAATTTTCTGGTCACCCTCCTTTAGCCAGTTGATTTGAGATTTTTGTGCCCAGAACGTTTCCTGTTGCCTCAAGATCTTAGCAAATTGTTGCAGGAAACATTTTTCTTCGGTGCATAAGAGGACAGAAGAGGAGCTTTTATGAGTTCTTGTAGGTCTAATATCTTTGCTCTTAGCTCTAGTTTCTTTTGATGGATGTTACCAACCTCCTCCTGATTCCAAGTTTTGAGTTCAAAACTTAGTTTCCTCAATTTTTGTTGCACAAGATCTAAACTTGGCAGACTTGTCCATGTGTTGTGGATGAGGTTCAAGCAAGATTCCTCCTGAATCCAAAAGGCCTCGAAGCGGAAGGGTCTTGCCTTACGATTACTGTAATGAAGGAGATTGAGCACTATTGGGCAATGGTCCGATGCAATGATCGGTTGTGTGAAGACTGTTGGTGCAGGAAAGATATCAAGGATATCGGAGGAGACAAAAACACGATCCAATTTTTCATAAATGCGTCTGAGACCTTGCTGGCTGTTAGTCCAAGTGAATTGGGGCCCTTTTGACGGTAGCTCTACCAAAAAAATGAATTGATGAGATTTCTGAAATTTTGCACTTGACGTTGGTTCAGAGGAGAACCCCCACGTTTCTCAGAAGAATGTAGAATAGCATTAAAGTCGCCTAGCAGAATCCAAGGGAGTGAGAATCCATTCACTAAATTGATGATGTAGTTCCATTGATCATTCTGTAGAGATAAGTTGGAGTTGGCATGTAAAAACAGGACTAACCAAGTTGTTCCTTTAAAAGAGACCTGCAAAAGGAGCATCCAGTCATGTTGATGGATTATAGAAATATCATAATCTTTCTTCCAGACCAATAAAAAACCTTCCTTATGTTGAGAAGATTGAACCGCAAAGCTATTAGCAAAGCCTAAGGAAGAGATGACTTTATTAAGAGTTCTATTTTTAGCAAAAGTTTCCGACAGGAGTATCAAGTTCGGCCGGTGAGCAAAAGATTGGTCTCTGATATGCTGCTGACTCAAGACCTGGCCAAGGCTGTGACAGTTCCAGAAGAGAACTTTGATTAACCTTTGCTCAAGGAGGAGCACCCAGGAGGGGAATTTAGAGGGGAGGGAGCTAGAGCAGAGAGAAAAGACTTTCACTTCTTAGAAGAAGGAGGTACTTCCCTGAGAGTAGAGAATTCTGAAGTGTCTTCTTGAGTGACCAGAGGTTTGATAGTAACCGGTTTCCTATGGTGCCGAATGGTTCGAGGGGAAGAAGCCTAAAACAGAAAATCAGAATTATCAGATATGGTAAGATGGGGAGAAGCGGAGAGTTTAAATGCATTGGGTGTGGGCTGCTCTTGGGTTGGGCTTTTAAAAAAGTTGGTAAGGAGAAGGTTAAAGGAAGTATCATGGTGGGCCTGGGTTGGGAGAGAAGAAGCCGAAAAAGTGAATGGGCCTTGAACTTTAGCAATAGAAGTAATAGTCCTCGCGGTAGAGTTGAACACACTTGGGCCCAACCCACCCAAAGAATGGGTGTTGGGGCTTTGCTGATTCAAATCAGACTCTGCACAAGCCAAATTCGACAAAGGCCTGGCCCGACCCAACTGAGGGAGGGGACTGGAAGCTCCGGCATCACGCTTCAGCAGCAGATTTCTCCTTCTCCGGCATGAAGTTGAGTTTTCTGATGACTATTTGGGAACACCAAGTAAGGAGCTGTTCGAATTACTGGCAAGCATAGGGTTAGCACAGGATGTGATTGTGTGACCCAAAAAACCACAAGCAAAGTAGAATATTGGGATGCCTTCATACACAAAACAAACCCAAACCTGAGTTGAATCATCATTTCAACAAAAATACCGGTAAGAATAGGGTGATCAAGAGGTAGCACCATTCGTAGGCAAGCATGAACCGACTCCGGTCCTTGGGGGAGCTCCACTTCTAACGGCTTACCAAATTCTTCACCCAACCGATAGAGGAAATCTTCATCAAACAAAGCTCTGGGAAGGCAGAGGAGTTGCACCCAGATGGTAAACGACTTAAAAACATGTCGCTGAGCATCTTCCGCTGACTCTAACATCTCCATGATAACCAACAACCCATTAATAAACCATGGCTGAGAGAGCAACAGCAAATCAAGCTCGTCCTTCGAAGACAGGGCAACCAGAAACCGCGATGGACCAATCGAAGATAGAGAAATCACCGAAATACTTTTCCAAGCTCTGTCAATAAAATTCCTGACAGAGTTCAAGAAAGGAGTATCTGTAGGAATTTCCAATAGAAGCAGGAAATTCCACTTGGAAATAAGACGAGATTTCTCTGATGCCAAGAGCTTGAACACCATAGAAGGTCGATTCGGCAGCAACAGCTGTTGGAACTTATCAGATATGTCCTCCATGATCAGCAACAAGAAACACTTCAAAACCGACTCCACACTCAAGGAAGAAAGGATGTTAGTTCATAGCTACGAAACACGAAAACTGATGGGAAAACCCAAGAAGAAAATACAGAGTGAAAAGAGACCACAAATAATCACAACAAAATCCATGGGCAGAAACACTTCGAAAAGATAATTACAACGGAAAAACCACAGGTAGAAACACAGATAAAGACAACGAAATGAAATCACAAAGAAAGATATCGCAGAAATCTACAAGGCAGAACACAAAAAGAGACCACAGGCGGAGAATTGAACGAAATCACAGATAATCAAAACCACAAAAACCACAAACAGAATCACTACAAGAAGAGCCCACCGGACTATAAGGAAAATGAAAACGGGGAAACCCAGGAACAAAAGAAAAGGAAAAAAGGATATAAAAAAGACACTCAGAAAACGAAGAACAGGAAACCAGGGAAAACCAGACGAAATAGGGAAAAAGAAAGAGGGAAAAACCAGGAACAACCAAAACAAGAAAGAAGAAACAAGCAAAACAAACAAGCTAAACAAAACGAGAGAGAACAAAGAAAGAGAAACTAAACAAAACCTAGAAGGAAGAACAGCTCTTCAAGGCACAACAGAAGGACTCCAAGAAGAGGGAAAGGCACCAGAGCGTAAGAAACGCACCACAAAACAGGGAATGCAGCGTGTTAGCACCTGATTTTTTCACCCCTAAAATAAAGAAAAATCAAACTAAAAGTCAAACCTTGAGGGGGTCAAAAAATTGACTTTTTGATTCAAGTGAATCTGGCCATCAAGCTTCATCTCATTAAAAAGAGCACTTCAACACGGTTCCAATGCAATTGAGTTTGCTAGAATCGGAGTCCAGATGAAGAAGTTATGAGCCAGTCAATCTTTTGGGGAGCAAAAAGTTAACTTTTTGTTCGACCCCAATTCAACTGCCCAAATTGACCCCAAAGGATAAAGGGTTCCGAGCCGATTCCAACGACACTAAGTTTTCTGAAATCGGACACCGGACGAAGAAGTTATGGGCAGTTGAAGTTTCAGAAAAACTGCCCATGTGGCAAAAGGGCAGCAGAAAACAAAATAAACCAATAAAATAAATGTATTTGTTAATATATTAAATATTTTAAATAAAAGAATCTCGCTTTTTAATAAAATAATCGAAGAAAATCTTTATTTTAAGCCAAATTATATAATGGTTTGAAATCCAGAAAATTTAAAACGTGCTTGCCCGTATTTGAAATGCGGGTAGGGCGTGCCCGTATTTGAAATACGGGCAAGCCTTCTGGAAAGGGACACGCGTCATCGTACGACAAGACACGCATCTCGTACGGCGACAGCTGGCTGATTCGCGAGATTTTAAAACGTGTTTATTTCACCCGCATTTGAAATACGGGCAAGGCATGCCCGCATTTGAATTACAGGCAAGGCATGCCCGTACTTCAAATACGGGCATGGTTTTTTTTGCCTATAAATAGGGGCTAGCCCTCCCATTTGTGTAAGCTAGCCTCCATAAGCTGTCCCCCTCTCCTCTGTGGTGTTTTTCCACGACCCTACTCTGCCCAAACTCTGCTAGCCCGAAACTTTTACCATTTTGCCCCTATATCGTACCCTTTTGTCTCTACCCTCTATCCCTTTTTACCCGAAGTAGGAGAGACCCTGTTCAAACCCACTTTGAAAAATCAACAGGAGCGCAGAAGCGCTGCCCAAAATCTTCCCACTGTCCCCACCTTTCATCTCTCTCAACCCAGAGTAAGAAAACCCCTTTTCAAGCCCACTTTTAGGAAATCCACAGAAGTGCGGAAGCGCTGCCGAAATCACACGGAAAACCAACACTTGTCAGAAACAAGAAGGTAATAGTAAAAGTGTATTTCTGGTAATGTAATATTCAACATATCTCAGACTTGACTTTGTTCCTAAATTATCTTTATTTACTGTTTGTTTTGTTATTTCCATCTCACTTGTTTGCTCTTATTGTGCACGGTATTGAGTTTCCCATGGTGAAGATACCCAACTAAAGGGCGAAATGAGAGCTCTATTGGGGACTTAACAAAGAAACAATCATTTAAGATAACCTGTCTTTAGTTCTTGTAAAATAATGTGCTTAATGAACAAATCATCTTTTCATTAACTTCATCCCCTCATGGGTAAGTATGGGTCTTTGGGGTCATGACCTTGGCAAGACAATGAAGAAAGCTTTAGCATCTCTTTTGGTTCTCCTTCAAAGAAAGGCCTCGTGAAGAATAAAAGAAAGAAAAGGTGGAGAGTGGAAGAGGAAGATGACCAAGAAGAGGACTTGAGCATTACTGTGAAGATGCTGGCAGCATCAATGGAAGTCGCCGGAACCTCCATGAGGACAGCCAAAATGATCTTGGCCGAAGTTGGCTCAAAACTGTAAAAATCGGGCGATGCCCGTAGAGACAGTGTGGTCTGGGTATGCCCGCATTTTCTATACGGGCAGCCTGAACCGCATTCCAGTTATGGGCAAGGCCAGCTCGTATAAAAATTACGAGCAATGTTGAAATAACTTGAAAATTAATTTTTCGGGCTCGGTTGGATCCACTCTGACCTAAACCAGTCTGACCCAACCTAAGGAGTTAATTGGGCTATTCTTAGCCCTTTATGGACCATGTGCCCAAATAGGCCCACCAGGATTCCCCTGGGCCCACCTTTGACCGGCCCAAACCAGGACCGTTTTCATCAAACGGGCCCCAAGCCACTTGACCCCTGGCTAATGGGCCAAATCCAAGCCCACCAAGCCCTAACATGTGTAAATAATTTAATTAAATAGATAAACCAAAAGGGTTACCCAATAACCCTACTGGGCCCAAGCCCAACCTTGGCAACCCACGGGTCTTCCAAAGGGACCCGTATCCGACCCACCTCACTTAAATAAAAAGATAAAAAATGAAATAAAAGGGGCCCCACACCTTAAGAAGACCCCGCCAGACCAAACAAAGTGGCATGCTGGTTTAGGAAGGGTGAAATTGACTCAAAAACCAGGAAGACCCGAGGGACCCGTCAGATCGATGGGGCGGGCCGGGGTGTCTTTGAACTTCTCCGGACGTAACCGAGAACTTAGCTAGATCTCTAATAAGCCGCAGACCAGACTTAGACCCGGATAGGCAATTCCAGTGTCTGCCTGCACCTCTTAGGCAGTGGTGACTCCGAAAGTCCCGAGGCACGCACGAACTCACATGCGCCCCGTGTGCGATCTAATCATTTTTAGGTGCGCACACAGCGATAGCTAGGGAACAGCCAGGTGGATGGGAGAAACGAAATAGTGCAAAGGAGGTTTGGGGGCGAAGAGGGGGTAAAGAGGGATTTGGTCCGGACACAAAACCAGGTGGTCGGGAGACAAAACAGCTTAGGAGAGCTAATACTAGCTGCTGGGATAAGCGGAGGGGAAGACCAACGCAAACCAACTAGGTTGGGGAAACCAGGAGTCGAAGATGGACAACTGCCGAATCACACGCAAACCAAGTATTAGCCCTCGAGCCACACGCCAGCCGAAACCCCAAGGTCAATATCTGGAGAAAATCATATGCACCGCCAAAATCGCCCTCATTCGCCAAAACAATTGGAACATGCATAACTTTAGGTGGGTCCCATCTAATAGCACATGCGTAACGTTCCTACAAATGTAACACAATCGGAACATGGGAATCCGTAACAGAAGAATCGGGTTCGAGAAAACTAGCTCTTCCTCGAAGGACTGACTCTTCGTCTCTAATAATTACTTTCCAATCTTTTCAATTCCATCTTTAATTCATTCTAATCTAATCCTTAAAACAGTTAAATGACCTATTTAAAAAACATAAAGCTATAACAATATCAATCTTCTTCTTGCTCTAGAATAAATCAAAACAACTTCAAAGGATCAAATCACTAGTAGCTTTCTCTTGGATCTGCCTATTTTCATACTGTTGTTAAAGCATTTTTCTTCTAAACACCATTGATAAGTGAAGGTGTAACCATGTATATTAGAGGGCCTGAAACTACATGTGCAACTTCACACAGGAACATATATACATGAGGAGGACAAACACGAGGCATTTACATCCTGGATACAAATAAATGCCAAAACTCACCCCACGAATCAAATACAAGCATTAGCAGAGCCAGGGGCCAATTGTCCCCTTGAAATTTTTTTTTCTAAAAGTACTATATTATTAGTTTTTAAATATTATTTAAAATTCCCATGCAAAGTTTTCAAATATGAATACATTTCAAAGTTAATGCAGTTGAATTTGCCTCTTGAATTTTTTTTTTCTAGAAGTAATCACCATGCAAAGGTTTCATCCTGTTATGGGTATTTATAGAATATTAGACTGTTACGGGTATTTATAGAATATTAGACTATTTGGGGGACAATGAAAAAATCATATGCAAAGGTTTTGATATATGAAGACTTATAGAGGGTAATTAAAAAAAATTTCTTTGTCAAAATTCTACAGTTTTTTTTAATAATTGTATTTAACTCTGACTTATTCTTGGCCCCTCCTGAGCTAATTTTCTGGCTCTGATCCTAAACACATGTCCTCTTGCTCTGATACTATATTCAACTGTTAAACCTAAAAGCTTAAGCTCATAAATGAAAGGTGTAACTATGTATATTGGACGGCTCAAATACAATATCTTAATACACGTGGCTGTAAGGAAGCGGAAGATCGTTTTGGCGCCAGCCAATTCCTTTTAAAGTGGCATTCGGAAAAGTCCGTCACTTTACGACTTGGATTAGAAACAAAGAAGGATTGGACTTCAAAAATCGTTTGCCCCTTTTGTGTTGCTTTTGCTGCTATTTCATTATCCACATTTAATTAGAGCTAGGAAATTTTGCTTCCTATTGAAAAACTTACAGATTTTTCATTGATAAAAATGATGATTAATTACGTAAGAGAAAGGCAAGTGCGAGAAACAGGAGAAAATATTTTCTGAAAACAGAGTTATTCTGTAGTGATTGAGGATAAAGAATATTTGGTACTCCATGATGTCTTAGTGTCAGTTTTTTGTTGGTTCTTTTTAGTTCTTTATTTGCATAGAAATGATTCCTGGAAGGTTAGTTATGCCCCATAAATATTTCTTCCGTTAATGATACCTGAATATGAACTGTGCTGTATATATTGAAAAGCATGCCATAGCTAATAACATTTTTTTCCTCAAAATACCCTTTAAAGACTCTTCCAAAATGGTTATGTACAAATCATCCCTAACCTTATCAAAGAACGACAAGTATCCACTCTATTTTGTCTATTCCATTCTTTTCCACAAAGCAGTAATTTCTAAATTGATCTCCTAAGTAATTATTTAAATTTATCTTTTTAATCATCTACGTCCAGTAGTGCACGTGCCACCCGCTAGTACTTAATGAAAATAAAATCACAAAGCTTATTGTGAATTTGGTATAGTTAGTACTTAATAGAGGTAAGAGAATCTCCTAAGACATGCCTCTTTTGGATGCAGGAGCTTATTGGAATCTCATTTTCGTCATGGAAAAAAACATGGCACTAGAAACCCATTAATGATAACATTGTTAATCGGTGGTTGGAAGAAAATAAATTTACAATCCAAGTCTTACTCCCGCATTTATTTTTTTTCAATCCAAATCCTACCAAGTAGATTAGATTTCATATTTCTTTATGGTTTCTCAATTAAAACATCTGTCTTTCAGCCGAGTTACATGAAAATGAACGCATAATACGGTCAATAATTTTGTATGCAATTTGTGCAGCTATGAGGATTGATTAAGCTAATTTTTCATAAGGAGACTAATGAGACAAAAAGCTAGCTACCTGATATTATCAGAAAAAGCATAAAGAATGATAAAAAGCTTCTAGTTATCCCTTTAAACTAGTCCTAATAAGTAGAGGGTCAACTGTAAACAAATCAAATATCATAAAAGAGAACAACTGGAAGGAGAATTTAAAGATAAAATATAAAAAACCCAGAAAGAAAAGAGGAAAGAAATTAATTGATTCTACTTCTGAGATCAGAAACAACCACAAATCCAGCCAACAGGAGATCCTAATGAGAACCAAATGATGTACGAATAATAACTAATGAAAAGAAAGAAGCATTACTCGGTCAGGAAATCCCTCAGGAATCTTGTTGAGGAAGAAACATTGTCTCTTGTCATATGATCAATCACTTCAAATAAAAGCCAAAAACAATATGCTCATGAAAAAGAATAACAAAATCATAGATGGTGTACACTATACACAAAGGTCTTAGTTTTTCTTTTTCCCTTCTTTTTTTCTGGCTAATGTAGAAACAGCACAAGACAGAATTATCAGCAAGACCAATATCTGAACTCCACCAGATAAGTCAGTGGATCCATGCTTGCAGACAAGGAAAAACTAAAGATAAACTTACCAGTCTTAACTTCCCTCTTTTCTTTTTAGTCTTTCAACTGAATGGCCCCAGAACTAAAGTTAAATTCTCTCATTTTCTGCAAATATCAAAAAGAAGAAGGAAAAAAAACAAAAAAAAAATGAAATGAAACGAAACCTAATAAACCATTAGCTATTCCAATCATGATGAAAGGAATGAGCGGAAAAGCAAAAAAGAAGAGTATCTCACTGATGTAAAAAAATTTATAAAGAAACAACAATATCAATTACAATAAGAAAATGCCTTATCCTAACTACTTAGGTTGGTAACAACAATCATGTTACTCGATCCCAATCAGTCAATGCGCATATGTTCGGATAATGAGAAATTATAGATATGGGGAAGGGGAAGGATACATACTCCATGCCAAAAAAAAGGATAAAAATAAAAGGAGAGAAGAAAATTTGAGGTTGAACCCCAATAAATAAAGGAGAAAAACAGAGAGAAAGAATGCAGAAAAGAACAACATAAATCACTCAATTAAGAACCAAAAAAAAAACAGTATATCTAATTCAAGAAACAAAAAATCTGCAAAACAGAAAGAAGCAATAGTCATCTGCAAGAAATCAAACAAGGACTGAAGCTTTTGAAGGTTATAGTATTCCATACAAAAAGAAGGAATGAGCAGATTTGGGTGACAAAAACTAAACATGAATAGTATAGGTTAAATCACATATAAAATTTTAGTGTAGGGTGTTAAACAGATGTTTCATGATATTCTAGCCTACACTGAGTTGAGCCAGTGGAAGCGCCGGTTGAACCAGGTAAAACCAGACCGTTCTCATTTTCAGCTTTAATATCCTTCTCAGTACATTAACTTGATTTAGCTAAAGCTGCAAAATACTGAAGGCACCAAACATCAATTATTACTGGCTCAAAAAGATAGCAGTTGGGCTACCCGGAGAAGGTGGATTCTGATTTAGCAATGACAAATGGGAGCCAGCTTTACCAACGGCATCAGGGTCTGTCACAGATAAAACTTCAACCTGCTCAAGACCAAGCTGCCTCTTGATCAAGTCTAAGTTCTCCTGCAGAACCTCAATCTCCCCAAAAGGTAGCTTCAGATCCAAGGCCTGAGCACCAACAGCAATAGCCTCATCCTTCTTGAACCTCAAGAAAGGCATGCATAGCTTCTGGGTCTGCTTAAAATTTGCTGCCTGTCCAACAGCACTCTTCTGTAATGCTTCCAGAATTTCTTTGTCAGGTGCAAAGGAACGGGTTCCACTATCAAATTTGCTTTGCAGTATATGTAAGCATTCCTCTTTCCATCCATCGTACTTTTCATTCACATATATCAGGCCTATTCTCATCTTCTTTTCTTCAATTGAGACGGACACAGGATCTGCCTTTTTACTTGGTTTCTTTGGACCTGACAACTGTTTTTGAAGTAGCTTCCTCATTGTGACTATCGAGTCTTGCAGATATTTATTGGCACTCTTGAGGGTGAGATCTGGTGAATCAGCTATAGGTAGACCTGCATTCACAACAAATCCATCCTCCTTCAAGAGCTCTTTCCATACATATTCTGCATAGTGTGGACAGATTGGCGTGATAAGTCGCGTCTGAACATCCATAAACCGCCTTAACAAGTCACGATTCATTCCCCCAGCACCACATGAGAACCTGTACTCATCCCTGGCAGCCTGGAGATCATAAAAGCCTGTTTTGAGAGCTTCCCGGAACATGTAGTCATGATAGCGCTGCTCAGTCATTTTAACAGCAACGTTTATCTCATTAGCAAATACCCGATCTGCATAAGTGGATGGAGCTCCTGATCTCAAAGATGACTCTAAAGCCAGAACCTCTTCCATCCAAGAGAGCTCTTTGGTGAGCCGTAGGATGGCTGCATTTGCTGTCTCAAAGACAAAGTTTGCATCATCCATTCCATCTCCAGCATCAGCCAGAGAGAATCGAGTGGCATCAGCTGAGAATTCCTCAATGGCTTGGCGTAGTGTCCTGAAATTCCCAGTGGATTTTGACATTTTCTCTGAATTGAGCATTATATGCCCATTACATCTGAAGCCACGTGGCCAATGATGCTTGGGTAGGAGTGCTGTGTGATTATATATGCAAAAAGTTAGATGATTCTGTATGAGGTCTTTACCAGATACTCGCAGATCAAATGGATACCAGTACTCAAACTCTTGCTTCATCTTATTAAGAAGTGATGAAGCGATATCTGATGATTTAGGGAATGCCCCATCACAGAAAACAAAATTCCAGACCTCATCAGTCATCTGCTCTGGCTTTACACAAGAAGTATCAGATCCATACATGTTCCCATTCTGTAACAGATGAGCAATGGTGTAGTATGCCATGTAAAGTGTAGAATCGGACAGGGATTCAACAAGGAACTGATCATCCCATGGAATACGAGTGCCTAAACCAAAAGACCTGGAACAAGCCCACTGATTCAGCCAGCTCAAAGTATGCTCAAAGCCATGCCGTGTCTCATCAGAGTACAGCTCCATGTTTGACAAGCACTCCTCTGCTTTTACCTTCCATTCCTGTTCCCCATATATAATGTACCACTGATCTGTCAGCGCCACTACACACTCATCACCTGATCTCGATATGACCTTCTTCTCAGGCTCACTGTACATTACAGCCTGTCCAACCTCCAGAAGCTTTGACCTGATCAAAGGCTTTGCTTCCTGGACTCTCAGCCCTGCATACTCTCCTACAAGCATTGTGCCTTCAGTGAATCCTCTCAAGTAGGTCAACCTCTTTGCTTCTGCAAGTTTATCTTTCTCATTTTGGCTCTTGATCTTCAAATCTATGCAGACCTTCTCCGCAGACTTGTCTCCAAATTCAGGAATGTTGATGATAGGTGTGACCTCAAAGGGCATGACCCACTCATCTTTCACCCCAAACTTGGCTCGTAGTGCTGGTTTGGCTTTCAAATCATGCAGGGCCATGTAATCATCAGGCGAGTCACTAGGAACACTGGTCACGATCCCTGTACCCTTATCTGTTAAAATAGTTAGCATAGGGAGAGAGTATATGATTTCATTAAATGAAAGGGGAGACCTTAGAGGCAGACCAATCAGATCATGACCAGTCAGCTCAACCAAACATGTCGGCTTCTCTGGAACTCTAGACAGCTTCTGATAGGCAAGGTTTAGAGCTGCCCTCTCAGTGACAATAAACACGTCGGTGTCATTGATTTCAAAGGCACCATATTTACCATCTGGTAATACCCATGAGTTTGTTTGCCCATACATGGTCTCAGGTCTCAATGTTGCAGCAGCCAGGAACACTCTCCTGCCTTCCAAAGCTCCCAACTTACCACGGTAAGGTGGCATTACTTCCATCTTGATCAGAGTGTACTCCTGGGGCTGGACCCCTTCACCAGATCCCCTGTCATGATCTGCACATGGTTGGCCATCTAAGGGAGAATAGATTGTGTACCTCATGTCCTTGACAATCTTACCGATCTCTTTCAACTTCCTCATCTGCCACCTCACAAAAGAATCATAGAATGGATTCATATCAGTTGTGATAAAAGAACGTCTCCAGTCACAACCCAAGCCGAATGCCTTAAGGTCTTCTTTGGCCAAAGGAGGAAAAAAGGTAGGCCAGTGATATGGGTCCTGGAACTTGGAAATCTCACTATCCGAGAGGCCATAGCTTCTCATGATCTCCCATTGGAACTTGTCACCACCAGATTTTGAAGCTGCCTTGGACTTCTTACTCTTGAATTTATCAGGTAAAGTCTGAGAACTTTCATTTGCCTCCTCATTTTCTGGTTCTGAGCTAATCATTTTCTCCTCCACTGCAGTAAGAAATTCTGGCGGATCCCCAAATTTTTGAATTTCCCGGGCAAGTTTATCAGCTGAGGCCTTGATGGGCATACCCGTGCAATGGAATGCAAATGGCAAGAGTACGTTTGCACCTCTTAGTCTATGGTAGGCTGCAGCAAACTCAAGCTTGGACAACGAGAATGCATGACCAAGATGCAAATAACCATTCATGTAAGGGTATGGAAAATTGCCAAAAAATTTTTGACCAGGCTTTGGGGGTCCTTCACCAGATTCAGCCTTGAAAACATCATTTTCTTCCCACCAGCTTCGTACTTTGGTCTCAATATCAAGCAGACGGTCTCTCCTTGCAAAACTCTTCCCACCTTCCATGTTAGATGCCATCTCCTTACCAGGAAGTTGACAGAAACTGTAGAAAAAGTGAAATGCATGAGAAAAGAAGTTCTTTCATTCAGTGAAAGCATAAATTACATACTAAAATAACCAAAGAAAGTCGGAAGGCAGGGGGAAGGAGGTTATGTGCATGAACAGTACAACATGAGGCCAGAAAAAGGAAAAAAAAAGGATTTCTACTATATTATTGTCTGAGTTAACAGGACCACGTAAAATTCAATCTACAGCAACCCACTCAAGATACAAATAAAAGAAGAAAAACAGAGTGAGTGAAGAAAACTGCACAAAAATATTATTTCAATTCATTATTCTGTGAAATAGAAACAATAAAAGATATATAGTATTCTTTTTAAAAATTAGTGGCACATTTTCTCAAACATCAATAATGATAAAAAAAAAAAAATGGTAACAAAACAAACAAAATTTAGGACAATGTTTTTCTGGCCATTAATTTGGTCCCAAAACAATAATGAGACAATTAATGAAAAAGTCAACATGTTACCCAATGAACCCAAATGAAAAGTTGACTCTGTGATTATTGATCTTCAAACACGAGTCAATTCAAACTCGCAACGACTGTAGAATATAAAGAAATATCAGAGGAAGTAGTAAATATATTATCAAGTTTTCAACCAGAATTAGTATAGGCAATTATAAGACCTATCAAGAATACCAAAGAAAAGCCAGCCACTTCATTCATTCAAAGTTCAGTCCAAATAATCAATACGTATGGAGACACATCCACATACAGGACACAAGCACAGACAAGTGCACTGATGCATACATATGCATTCCCAGAAATTGTCTCCCTCGTTCATCAATTCTCATAAAAGAATTAAAACAATTTAGAGAACCCATTTGCACTGGAAAAAAGCCCAATGCCGTATCCTGACTAGTTAGGTGGCAACATGAATCTTGTTCGTTCATCTCAATCTATGACAGACCATGTCTTTAGTCAGCCTATAGTATTCAAACCCATTGTGATCTCACTTGGTGTTCGCAGGCTTTAAGTCCATTGTTAAAGAGCATATCATATCTTACTCAGAGGATTAGGAATCTTGAATCTCTCACACAAAGCAAAATTACTCAACAATGAGGGCTTCACAGACACACACAAATACAAACATATGCATTGGTATCTAAGTAAGTTCTACCACAAGAATACAAGTGTTTTTCTTTTTTCTTTTTGCTTTTTTTTTTCTTTTCTTTTCTTTTTCCAAGTAGGTAAGTCTTAGTTTGTCTCAAACTCTTTGTGTGTTCAAAAAGCTATTTTCTTTTATAAAATGGATCCACTATTTTCCCACTTGATTTAAAAGAGATAATGGGTTTTGTTAAGGAATATCAATTTGTGGATTTTAAAACAGAGTTTTTAAGCTTAACCATATCATTTCTTCTTTTTAAGGAATGATATAGATAAAGGCTGTATTCATCAAAAAAAAAAAAATACATAGAGATCAAGGCTGTGATAATGATTTTTCTCACGCTCATCCTGCATACAACAAGCCAAATGACGCAATGATAGTATCATGATACAAAATAAATCCACGAAACAAAATTTCATTAATTATAAAAATTAAATTTATTATTATTATTATTTATAAGTGACAAGTTTAGAGATTAGGGGAATGAAGAATGTACAAAGTACCAAGTAAACTGAGATACCATCCTCAGTATACAAATCTAATGTTCAAAACAGAAACATCAGAAGAAGAAAAAACTGTAAACTGAAACAGAAACAGACACCAGAAACTATATAAAAGTCAACCTAATCCTGAGTTACAATTGGAAGAGTATTGCCTACAAATAATTCAGTTCTCTTAGCCCTGTCCTTGGCCAATCTGTCTGCTTCAGTATTTGCTGAACTCATAATATGGTTGAAAGAAATATTTTAACTCAGTATCTATCACTCTAGAACTTCACAAATGTAGCTTAACCTCAAGACCATTCTTGCTCCGTTTGAATCCATTGAATGATGGTATTTTAGTCTCCCTCCACCACTAGATTTAGAATTCCTCCTCATTTAGTGCTTCATAATCCTATTAGAAGTGTAATGAGTTCAGCATTGGTCGAGGTGGCTAGCCAAATGGGTACACTATAAATGAGGACCACTTCTCCATTATGATCCTTGAAAATATTATTTTGTAATAACCTTTTTAAATATTTATACCATCACAATTCGACATTTATACTTCATAATACATTCTCATATTTTTTCTCCTTTTTAACATTAATCTTACCAATTTTTTTTGCTATCTCTAGTAATATTTTAAATCAAATATAATTAATTATTCAGATTTAAAACGTTATTTTTTTTCCAAGTTACCTTCTATATTTCTTGTATATAATTCTAACTCACTTATAATCCTAATTTACCAAATTACCTAATTTTTACATATTAAAATATTATTTTTAATTAATTTTTGCGCAAAATAATTGACAAAATTGGTTCTGTTTTCAAAAAAAAAAAGAAGAAAAAAACAGCATCCATCAATAGATCAGGTATCATTATCCAAAATACTAAAATTTGATAGAGTTTGGACAAGATTTAAGCTATAAAAAAATATTTTTACCTCAATCAAGAAAACGTAAATCTTGAGTTCCACACGACAAGCATAGGAGACCTCTAAACTTCAAAAAGCTTGATTCTCCATTAAATATGTAGGAGATATCAGTGATCAAGTGAAGGAAATTAATTTATATATATATTTGAAGGATAAAGGTCACTTGAGGATATGTTGCATGAAATGTGCAACATTTCCTAATCCAGAGGGAGAACCATGGTTGTTACATTTGCCTTTTCTTCATAGTTTCCATCGTTTATAGAGAATATAGAAGTGGAGCAGTGCACTTTCTTCACAGATATAGTAGAGACTTCTGAGTATGGGAGGAGGGTGGGGAGTAGCAATAAAATAGCCTCATGGAATAAAGGTTTTTGGACTCCCTTATGGAATTTCTTTGAAGATAAAAATAGCATTGCACTTGCAGTAGCAGTAGCATTGCACTTGCAGTAGCAATAAGGGTTTTTGGACTCCCTTATGGACTTTCTTTGAAGATAAAAATACCTTAATTAAAAGTTAGTTACCCCTAAAATTTCAGTTAGGATCTTATAAAAATCTTTGTAGAGCAAAGGTCAAGATCAAAGACAAAAAATAGAATAGTGTTGCACTAGCAGTAGCAATTAGGGATTTCGGACACTCTTATGAAGTTTCTATAAAGATAAAAACTTAATTAGAAAATATTGCACAAAATTTTAGTTCAGATCCTATATAGACTGAATATGGAATAAACCATATTTCAATCAAAATTTATTCAAATCTGAATAACATATCCATATTTTACCAAATAAATTTAGATTGACTTTGGATATAGATCCAACCTATGGATACATCTAGTTAGAGCTAATATTTGGTCTAAAAAATAAAAAGAAAAAAACTATCTTTTTTTCTTTTTACCAAGTCAACCTACATACGAAAGGTCAATCCCATTCGAGCCCTCAAATTGCTAATACTTCAGAAAACAAAATCACAAATCGTTGGTCACATAATAGATACTATAGTACAATATTCTAGCATATATCTATAACAAACAAAATGGTCAATAATTTGATGGTCCAACTGGACAACTCTAAGGGTTGATTAAGCTAATTTTTCACATGGAGATTAACGTGACAAAAAAACTATATGGACCTTTGATAAACCCAAATAAATGTCTCATGTCAAGATATTAGGGTGTGAACTAGGAATGCTTCTCATGAGCTTATACTCATATACTCATATATATCTATATCATTGATATATGTTTTTATATAAAAATGTGTTTACCCTACTACTTGAATGGAAAAGACGGAGGCTAGGTGAGTGCTTTCCAAACTCATTAAACCCATTTAATCAGATGCATTGCTGTCTCATGGAAAAGTAATTATATTTAATAACTACCAAAATTGTATTGAGGCAATGCAACCATGATATGTTTAAGCATCAAAGTGAATGATTTAAAAAAAAACAACAAAAAGAGAAAGGCTCATGAATTAATAAACTGTATACAGTTAAGATCCTAACATATAATAATCATGGAAGACATAAAATCTATTAATTGTTAAGAGTTATTAGAAATCATCATCAAAAGCCAGTTCCCACCAAAGCGGGGTCGAAGACATGAATCTTGTCTCTACATCCCATTCTATCAAAAATAATATCTTCAGTTAATTTCTATTTTTGTAAATCTTATTTTATTAACTCCAGGAAAGTCTCTTTAGATCTTCCTCTTGATCTCTTATGCCCTTCAATATGTATCTTCTCACACCTTCTTCCAAGTACATCTCAACGTCTCTGTTTTTTATGTCCAAACCATCTTAACCTACTCTCCTCCATTTTATCCCTAACGCATGCTATGCCTAACAACTTTTGTATGCCTTCATTTCTTACTTTTTTTTTTTTTTTAAATTTGAGACAAGTCCATCTTAGCAACCTCATCTCAATAACAATCATTTTTTGAATATGTTGATTCTTTGCCGCTCAAAACTTTGCACCATACAACATAGCTGGTCCAATTGCTGTCTTATAAAACTTACACCTTAATTTAAGTAGGGCACGCTTATTACATTTTTCATAATCTTTTTCTTGATTAAAAAAAGGTTTATATATGAAAGGAGAATTTAATTTTAAAAAAAAAAAAAACAAAACAACACAAGAAATAAAAGAGGGAAGAAATCAAATGATCAGAAACAACCACAAATCCAGCCAAAAAGAAATCCTAATGAGAATTATGAGAGGAAAGAAGCTTTAGTGGCTTAGGAAACCCTTCAGAAATCTAGTTGATCAAGGGGCGGGACCATTGCTTCTCGTCAAATGATCAAAACACTTCAATAAAAGTCAAAAACAACATGTCCATGAAATTAATAACAAAATCATAGATGGCACCCTCTCTCATGTAAAAATAGCACAAGACAGAAATATCGACAAGACCAGTATTTGGACTCCAACAGATAAGTCATTGGATCCCTGCTTGCATCCAATGAGTAATAAAGATAAATTTGTCCATCTTAATTTCCTTTTCTTTTCTTTTTTTTCTTTCTTGAACTAAATTACCTGAAACTAAAACCAAATGCTCTCATTTGCGGCAAATATCAAAAAGAACAAAACAAAAAGAAGTATAAGAAACCATTGTCTATTCCAATCATCACAAGAGAAAAAATAGGAAACTAAATAAAGAATAGGATCCGACTAATACCAAAAATTTTATAAAATGCAATGTTATCAATTACAACATGAAAATGCCTTGTGCCAACTAGAGCTGTCAATGGGCTGGATCTATACGTAAATTCGTTCCGAAAATTCAGAATATGAATCTAAGTTTAGGATCCCTAGTTCCAATACAAATATGGATAAGCAAATCCGACTAAATTTGAATAAAAATATGAATATGCTTGTGTGCAATATGATAAGATTCAAACTGAATAAGTTGTAATATTTTTATTATAGAAGGGTTACTTCGGTATTTTTAGAATTAAGTAAATATTTTCCTAAACCTCTACTATAGAAAAAGCAAAGAGGAAGTGTGATCATCGGTTCTTCATTCAAACCCCCAACTATGGCAAAAGCTAAATGATAGCTCGCAGTGCTACTATGACAGGTACCCCTTCTCTCTCTCTCTCTCTCTCTCTTCCCCCTCCCTCCTTCTGTAAGCCGCTCTCTCTCCCCATTTGTGGCTATTTATGCTTGTTATCTCTAAAGCTCCAAATACTATGGATGATAATCAATACCTTTGCCAGTATTACTTTGGTAGGCTCCCTCAGTCTCTCTCTCTCTCTCTCTCTCTCTCTCTCTCTCTCTCTCTCTCTCTTTATTCATCTCTGTGTATATCGTCCAGCATGAAAATTACTCCAATGACTAATGCGCAGTTTTAGAATAATTCAGTTATTCAAAAATCTGAATACCGTGAAGAATGATCAGTCCATCAATTTGAACATCATACAAAATTCAGGACTTATTTGAATAGAATTCAGCTCAAATTCAGACTGAGTTCAGATTGAATATGGATATTCGCAATTTTAATTCGGATAGAATTCATAACACCACTGATCCATACCATATTTGACCCATTGATAACCCTAATCCCAACTACTTAGGGTCGACAATACGAATCATATTCCTCAATCCCAATTAGTAACAAATCTTCAGATAAAAAGAGAGAAATGCATAATTTCACAGCAATAGAAATGGGAGGGATGGGTAATTACATGCCAAAAAAAATGCATAAATACAAATCTGTCACAAGCAATATCTTCAATCAACCCATGGGTATTCATATCCATTCTAACAAATATAGGCTACTAACAAAAATTTATACAAAAAAATAGACAAGCCAATTGTGCTAGAAAAGCTATATAAATATCCATGAATACAAATCTGTGTGTGTGTGTGTGCGGATGTGTATTTGTTTCTCTCTGTGTGTTTGCACATAATGGAAAATTAAAAGAGAAATGTACCGAACAAATCAGGTTTTTGACTACATATGAACAACCCATGAATGCAGAGATGGAAAACAAAAATAACTCCACTTTCATGTTCTAACTTGACTTCAATCAATCCAACAATAAAAAAATTCAGAAACACAAAACCCAGATGAAGAACAAAAATGTAAAACAAATAAACTAGTTATTCACTTTCTTCATTGAAACATCACCAAAGTTAAAGGAAAAAAAAATGAAAGGAAAAAAATACAATCAGGTAACAAAAATAAGTAAATATTTCTGTTTACATAAATCTGGGAGCGGGCAAAGAAAGGGGCAGGCTGCACCCTCACAAGACGTTCTTATTTCAAAGCATTTTACCGGGAGAGCGAGAATGCCCTTCCCTTCTGGGATGGAGCGTTTCCTTTCAAATGTCAATTGCCTATTCTTGCAGCGAGGGCATTGCCAAAATCCAAACCGCCCCCTGCCCGATCAAGTACCAGTTGCTTTGCTGGTAAGCCTGATATGGGTGAACGTTTCTGAATGGACACTAAGCATGGGGGTGCATGAGGGTCAATAAAGTGCAGTGCAGGGTAGCATTAAAAAGGGTAGAAATTGTAGGGAGTCTTAGTAGATAGGGAATCTTAATAGATAGGGAGTCTTAATAGATAGGGAGTATTAGTAGATAAGTTAGTAGATATGGTCGTTGGGTATTGGATTGTGGAACTGGTTTCCTTAATTGTAGGTCTTCTCTATATATGTAATTAACAATGAACAATGAAGGATAGATTCTGTTTTCATCTCAACTTTCTTCTTCTCTTTTAGAGAAAAGCAAGAGGCAGATTCCCCTCGAAGTGAATCAACTATTTTCTTCTTCTTCTCTTTGGTTTTGCATCTGAAGTGTTTGTTTTTCTTCAATATTGCTCCAAGAAAGAAACAGGTACGTATCAAAGCCAAGCTCACACACACAAAGGAACAGCTTTATGTCGCTTATGAAAAAAATACCGGATAGTAGAGATCAAACCCATTCTACTGCAGAAAATGAAAAGCCACTCGACTATGAGCTTACCGGTAAATTAAATTAGAGCACTGCGCTTCATTTCATGTCCACAAAACCCATCAACAAAGAACGCGGAACAAATAATTAAAAAAAAGAGACAGAAAACAACTTCGATCACGAGCCCTAAATATAAATGAAACTTGGAAGGAAAAAATGGAAAGCCTAAGAGGAATCAGAAACAACAGGAGAACAGAATAACCGAAGGAAAGAAGAGAATACATGGGATCTGCTATATTTACCTTAGCTTTGACGCAAAGCTATGCAGAACATCACTGGGATTCCTCGAATGCTGGCTTGGTCTCAAGATACGATAAGCCAGTGGGAATTTAGGGTTTCTGACAAATCCTTGGGCCGTTAACGGGGTGATCTCAATCGTCTTCTCCAAATATGCAAGTCCATTAGAAAAGTTAAAACGAAAGTTGTATTCTCACAACGGTCGAATCCTCGCCTTTTCAGCCCGAGCTAAGGCTGACATTGGCCCTTCCAGGAGGGCGATTTGTGATTTTTTTTTTCTTTTTTCTTTTTGCCGTTTGTCGAGCGGCTTTACCCTTTTTTTTTTACTCTCCTTTTTTATTTATATTAAAGACCTTTTTTAGTTATATTAAAGAGGGGCTTAAGGGTGCTTATCGGCCGTGCCAGTCCGAGCACGCCAACGGGCCTGGGGCCACGGCCCGCTAAGGCATGCGGCACAACCGCTATGGGGCACGCCCAACTTTGTGGATTGGGTTTGAAAAAGCAAATGGAAACTGTCGACAGCAAAGTTCAAACCTAGCTCAATAGGTTTCAAGTTTGTCTCCTTAACCACTAGGACACATCGACTTCTTCCATCTATAGTATCATAATTAAATTATTTTAACTAAAAATTAAGGATACCCCCATGATTGTTGGAAAATATAATTATAGAATCTCTTAAATAATTAATCAAAGCTAAGAAAATAATTAAGTATAAATAAGCCCAAAAAGCTGTTATAAAATCTCCAGTTAAATATATTTGTTAAGTCCATGGTTTTTAATTAGACTACTTCAAGTCTTTAATGGGTGTAGTTTATTTATTTATTTATTTTTAGAGCAAAATCTATCCCAATATGTGTAAGACAATTTTTTGAATAATAAAAATATTATTCATAATTTTTTTGTGATTTTTTTGGATTTTTAAAAAAAATTACTTTTAATACCCCTGGACCGCGGCGACCCGCTGGCCTGGCATGCCTGCTGGGGTGTGCCATGCCGGGCTGGCCCGTTGACCACCCCTAGAGGGGCTTACGGCTTACGCCCTCTTTTTTTCATTTTTTTCTTTTTTATTTTGTGTTTTTTTCTTTTTATCCGTATGATGCATATTGTAAAGGTAATATGAGCAAAAAATTTTTGATTGATAATATAAGCAAAATTAATTCTTAATTAGTTATCAAACGTATATTTATTGATTTTTAAAATTGTAATTGCGTTTTACTTAATTTTTACCAAATGGGTTTCTTGTCAATTGTTTTCAAAAAGGAAAAATTAATTTGAAAAGTTTTTGGTTTTCAAATTGTTTAATGAAAAAAAGTTACCAAACGGCCTCTATATTTTGCAAGCTTATCGGGATTTTATTTTAGTCATTCTAGCATTTGAAGATTTTTAGGAGAAATTTTGTCAAAATATAAACAATTTAGTGAAGTTTTCAAAAAGATGTATTATGAGGTTTCACATCATTAAGAGGAAAAGTAAAAATACAATGAACAAGAAATGACAAGGGAAGAATGCAACTATTGTTAAGGCTTAAATTTATCAAGAACATTAAAAGAAGTTATAGAAAAATATTTGTTGTGTAATAGAGTGGAAATATAAATTTCATTAGACTAGGAATTGAGGCACGTAAGGAATGATATCATAATTTATAAGAACTAATTATATGAAATGTGTTATTTCTCCTTAATAATACAATAATAATTTCAAACTATATATTACTTTGAATATAGTGATAAAAAACAATAAATATAAAATGGTCATACATTAACAATTCAAGCTAGTGATGAGAATGAATTTATATGATAAAAAGTCATCAAAATTAAATATTAATTATTAGGATAGAATCAAAGAAACTTTCAATTAAAGAATAATAATAAATTAATGAATTAATGGCAAGTTAAGATTGATTTTAAAAGGTTTTTTTCTAGCAACTAATTTTTAATTATCGAATCCAAAGATAATACTCTACAAATTATTATTTTCATATTTAAAACATACTATGCTTTTGAACATTTTATTAGATTTATATTTCTTGCTTTAAAATTTTTTCCTTTATAATTGTTAATTTGAAATTATCATATCCAATTATTATTGAAATTATCATATCCAATTATTATTTAAAATTTTATATGATACTTTTAGTAGTTTAAAATATTCTAATTATTTAGAATCTTAAATAAAAATGGAAATTTTAAAAATATGGATTACATAAAAATTATTCATAAAATTAAAATTAAAAGTTATTGTTTAGATAAGAAATATTGCAGTATTTAATATTACATAGTTTTTTTTTATTTTTTGCGTTGGTATGATATGAAGGAAGAACTAACATGTAGCTGGATGTTTAATTTTATTAATATTTTGATTAAAAGAAATTTTTTACCGCTTCTTCAATCTCCAAATATGATATAGACCTCAATATGTAGGATTGTACCTCTTTTCATTCTCTCATATTCATATTTAGTGGAAAATTTTGAAGAACTTGTATGAACTAAGTTTTAATGTTAATTGGCTTTAATACAATTAAATCACTATTTATTATAAAAGTTGTTCCATGCATATTAATCCGGTACCTAGCATCTTAGATTCAAGCACATATACTTGCATTGAAGAATGTCACATTGAGAGCGGGAGTGATTCTATGGTTGTGAAGAGTGATTGGGACCAACATGTTATTATTGTGTTTTGGCTAAGTCCAAATGTATACTACTTATAAAGAGAATTGGCTAGATTCTGGCTTGATATTTTGTGCTGAAACTACCCCCCACTAGAAACCAATTTCTCCAATCTTAGCAATGAAGAAAACAGTGGGTCCCAACTCATTTACAGCGTAGATTTAGATAAGATGTAAGAAGGCAAACCTAAAAACGAGAACCATTAGATACTTCCCAATTTCCCTAATCTCATTTATATTATGTAATTTAATATCTTATAAGTATTTTAAATTTTTATGGATAGATTGCACCCTTAACCTATTTATAATTATGTTTAATTTTTTGAAATTTAGTAAAATTATTTTTAAAAATATAATGATATTATTTTCTACTGAATTAAAATTTTAAAAAATTTAATCTAAGGTGCTTTGTTTAGCAAGTTACATTATCTAAAAAATAATAATAATAAATGTCATTTTTCTTTTCCATTTCAACACGCGCATAGCACATGCATTCCACTAGTATCATTATAAAGGAATGTGCTAGTGACTTCACCCACTGTTTGTACAAGGGATTTGAGTATTTACAAATTGTAAAACCCCAAAATTTTAGAAAATAATTAACGCATAGATAAATAGAAGAAAATAAGGATGTGAATAAATTGGAAATAAAAGATGAGAAATTAGATGATTGATAATTTGAATAAATAGGGAATAAAATAAAAAGGGTATAAATAATAAACTAAAGTGTTAGAATTAAAATAAGTAACATTATAAATCAAAGAATTAAAATAGGAATTTCAATAAGAAAATCAATTTAGAAAAGAAAAAGGGCATTTCAATAATTTTAGTGTGTCAATTAATAATTTAAGTGAGAATATTTGAGAAAATTAATTTAGAATTAAATTAAGAATTGAGTTTTATTGGTGGTATTTAAGGTTTAAAAGAAGGAAAAAGGACCTCTGGGTAAATATAATTTATTAGGGTCCTTAATTTGAGAAATAGTTAAGGTAATAGGATGATTAGGTAATATATGAAAATAGGGCATTAAATATTCGGAAAATTAGGAGTTTCTATTGAAAGTGAAATTAAGGAAATAGAAACTAAAAATAAATAGGAAGAGTTGTAATAGAATAGGAAAGTGTAAGATTAGTATGAATCCTAGTTAGCAAAGTATGAATTATGATATTAATTCTGATCTTGGATTCTTATAATAGAACTTGCTGAAATTCATCTCTAGAACTGTTTATCATACTGTTTTGTAATCATGATTAATACGAATGATTATACGAGCCTGATTAGTCGATATTGCTTAATCGTGCATGAACTGTTATTTTACTTATATTAACTGTATAATCATGTATGTGTTATCTACTGGGATATTCGTATTTCACCCTACTTTTATTTCATTTTTTTCAACTGATATGCGAGAGGGGGATCATAGTGATTTCCAGGGAGAGGTAGCTGAGTATTCACCGGAGGATTTCTATTATCCGGATATTGTCTGAGATGGAGGATTGATATGGACTTAGTTACTTGATTAGACTATTATTCATTTGGTTTGATGTATTAGAGAGTTGAGAGAGATAGTGACCTTTTATTTTACCAGAATTAATGATTGATTTTGATGGTTAACTATAATGATGTTTTGAGGATTTTAGATTACACTTCCGCACATACTTGTTTCCGCACTCTGATAGTTAATAAATTGAATGGATTATTTAATTCTTTAGTCTGGTATATTCTTGATGTATATTTGATATGGGCCAGTAACACCTCGGATTTGGTTGTTGAATTGAATTCGGGATGTTACAGTAGCGAACCGGGTTCGGGTCGGGTGCCAGTTTGCACTGACCCAGGTTTGGGGCGTTACAAGTGGAAAATAAAGAGTAGGGGTTTTGATGCATCACATGTATGGGAGAAGACATAGAAGAAAGGGAACAATGCCAGGAAGATGAAGAACATAAGAGAAGATCCCAAAGACTTGCGTGAATGTGGATTTCGTATTGAGTCAAGTAGCAATTATTTGAAAACTGAAGGGAATTGCATGTTTGTTGTGATTTTGGATGATTTCCGATGTTTTAATTTAGATAAAATCATGTTTTGATGAATTGAAAAGTTTCCCCGAAAGTTTTTGTGTTCTTGGAAGAATTTAAGAGAAATATTGATTTGATTGAGTTTTATTTTTGTAGACATCCCTAAATCTGTAATTACACTATGAGAATAGGTCATAGTGTTGTAGAGATGATTTAGGTTAATTAAAGTAGATTTAAATCAATTAAAAATCAAAGAAAAATCACAAGATTCGGAAAATTGAGAAACCAAAAAATTCTATGAAATTGGGCCGGCACCAAACAAGCCGCTCAAGCATAGTCGAGCGCCTGTGCAATTTCGAAGGGGTGCCTAACCTTGGACGAGAGCTGTGTTGAGCGCGTGTTTTAAAAAGAAATAGGGTAGGACTCCTGACAGGTCGCTCGAGGGACATGTCGAGCACCCTTGACAGAAAATTTAGAATCTATGTATTTTGACCAATTTTTAATCATTTTTCTAGCAATTTTTCTAGAAAGTGACAGAATTAAATTTGGAATTAAGATCATTAATTTGGAACAATGAATGAAAAGATGTACTTAAAAGGTCAATATGGTGGAAAATAGGTGGACTTAACTTAATTACATTTGTTTTTGATGAGTATGACTTATTCATAAACTACACAAAAGACTTAAATTACACTCTAGAAGGACTAAATAACAATTTTAGCAAGTTTTGACACCTTAGGTTCTTAATGAGGAAATTTGGACAGTATTGGGTAAATTAATCAGAAAAATTTGGACACTAATAAAAATGAACTATTGTCTTGTCAAACACTTGAGTAGGTGTGTTTTAAGAGCACTTACATTGATAAATCTTGTTTTAAAGGTTGATTCAAGGTTTTGGGTATGTTTTCTTTCAATGAGCATGCTTTTGAGTTATAAAAGCAATTTATTGTTTTATTTCCTAATTTGAGTAATTGATTGAACATAGAGTTTTGTTTGAGAATTGTATATGGAATCATGGATCTGATATTGGAATTGCCAAAATTGTTTTGTATATCCCATAATGGGTGAATTTTCTCTGTTACTGAGATTGAGATGAGATGTTATTATGAATTGGGAATCTTTGCATATTGAATGACAGATTTATTTGTGATTAAGTAAATAAATGTGTTGAGTTGAACTATGTCTAGCGGGCATAGCAATTGTGCGCACCCCCTTCAGGGTCACACCAGTGAAGTGGGTTTGGTTTTTTGGAGTCGCCACCACCTATTGGGTTTGGGTGTAGGTCACCCGGTTCAAATTAGTCTAGTCCAGAGATGTGGGTAAGTGACCCAGTTATGACACAGGGAAGTTCATGAACACCCCGGGTCATCCTGCCAAGTGGCAAGGTTCCCATAAGGTTTGGTTGGACTATGTTTGGGCTTTGAAATTCAATTTGGATTAGGCCCATCGCAAGACCCAAACCACGAGTTTGCTTTTGATTGTTCCCATTAGTGAACCAAATTTAAAGATCACAAATAAAATAAAACTAGAAAGCTTGCACATGAAATAATAAGATAATTCTAATATGCCTGAAATCCCAAATTAACCCTATATGGAATGAGACCATGAAAAAACAAGCACATACAATAAATATCCATGAAACCTAAAATAGTAAACGCGTTCAATAAACCTACACAAGAAATAATAAACTTAAAATCTAATAAATAAAATAATCCAAAGCATGTCACATGTACCCGACTCATGATGTCTCTTTAAACATTTTGTGATTGCATATGAAAGCTCAATGTACTCAACAAACAAAACAGGTGATAAACTGAAACCATGCACGAAGCACAAATTAAACTCTATTTTTAAAAGAGACCACACCCATGGTTCCCAATGCAAATCGGATTCATAGATGACACAAAGATTAAGCCAATACTAATGCTATCATATCATTAGCCAAGAATGGAAGAATCTAAAATTATTGGGACGTCCAAGTAAGCCATACAAAGAATGAAAGCAAGACAGCAATAAAGAATAGAGTTTCAAATGCATTATAAATAAAAGAATGATTAAAGAAAAAAAACAAGAGCATCACACACCTTATATTCTTGGATTGGTTGCTTGTTGCGGAAGTCGGGTTTGCTTGAAGTGATGGAGCACCTGAAATCTTCAGGTAAGCTCCAGAACTGAGAAGAGATTGAAAACAAATGAGAAGACGACCGCGTCCCTTCTCAGGTCGATGCGAATGTCAGAATTTAGCTTGAAGTCACTAGACGACGACAAATGGTAACCAGAATCGATCTGGAGTCTCGATGAAATACGAAGAAATTTGTCGCTCTGCTAGAACTTGTAAAGGTCTATGAACAAGTAGAGAGAAACCACCAAAGATTTCCTCTCTTATCAACCGCTTGAACGAGCCATCCAACCAACCTTTTTTTTTAATGATTTTTATTGCTTTTTCTTTGATTTGGCCAACGCATCATTTGTGAGTGTGCCACCATGGCCATGCAATGTGCCACCAACAATAGTGACACGTGGTACCTCAAAAAAAAATTCCAAGTTTGCCCTGAAATTTCATTAGGCCATAACTCACTCATTTTTCATCAGATTTGAGCCCGGTTTTTTTGCATTGTGCTCGGTTGAATGTGTTCTATCGCATGAGCATAGGCTTGATTTTTGTGCCCAATTCAGGGTGCAAAATTGGGGTGTTTATAACAATGTATGGATCCATAGGCTAATCTAGATAGTGTGAAGAGGTATTTCTTTTATTTGGTCACTCTTACTTTACGATACGTACTTCCTTTTGCAAGTTAGTTTACATTAGAGGATCCTCATATACAAACGGGACTCATTTTAAATAGATTGCTCTGATGTGGCTCATTTTAGATAGATTGCTTTGGTGAGACTATCCATGTATGTGGTGATAAGCGGCTATCCCCATGTTCAGATTTATTGCTCTATATGCTCGGGTGTTACATGCCAACTTCATATATATTTCGAGATATATTGTTGCTTGTATGTGAGTTTCTTGAGCAATAAGTCGATGGCCAAACCCTATATTTCAGATAGATTGTTCTGGTAAGGAGGGACTGCAGTTTACTGGCATTGCAATAAGATGTAAGGTGGCATAGTGGAGATTTAGTAAATTTTCAAAGACTTATCTTTCTTCTTGAATCCTGTAATGTCACATGTGTTATGTTGAGTATGATTTGCCTATTGTTTTGGGATGTTTTTCATTGTTTTAATTTATTGTTATACCTCATGACTATTTCATAAAATTTGACTATTTTCTTGCATGCACCTTACTACTTGTTGAGATTTATATCTCACTTCGGTTTTTCCTATTTTTCAGGTACACTTGTAGAGATTGTCAAGAATGGGGTAGAATACACATGGGTAGTATTTGGTTATGAATCAGAAAATTATTTCAAACTTAGAGAACCAATGGTTGTTGTAAGCACCTCATTTTTGCGCTCCCAGAAAAACCAAAAATACAAACCCTGGACAGAAAGTCAAACCCTAAGGGGTGAAAAGTTGACTTTTTGATCAAGTGAAAATTGGCTACCTCGCTTTATGCCATTGGATAGAGAATCTCGACACGGTTCCAACGCAACTGAGTTTGTAGGAATCGGGGTCCGGATGAAGGTTCGGCGGGCGGTCAAACTTAAGGAAAAACCAAGAGTTGACTTTTCCTCGAATTCCGTGCCAAGTACCTAGCTTTATACCATTGGATAGAGAATCTCGACATGGTTCCAACGCAACTGGGTTTGCAGGAATCGGGGTTCGGATGAAGGTTCTGCGGGCGGTCAAACTTGAGCAGAGCCAAAAGTTGACTTTCTGCTAAAATCCGATCCAGAGGCCTACCCCTAGGTCATTGGATAGAGAATCTCGACACGGTTCCAACGCAACTGAGTTTGCAGGAATCGGGGTCCGGATGAAGGTTCTGCGGGTAGTCAAACTTGAGCAGAGCCAAAAGTTGACTTTTTGCTAAAATCCAATCCAGAGGCCTACCCCTAGGTCATTGGATAGAGAATCTCGACACGGTTCCAACGCAACTGAGTTTGCAGGAATCGGGGTCCGGATGAAGGTTCTGCGGGCAGTCAAACTTGAGCAGAGCCAAAAGTTGACTTTCTGCTAAAATCCGATCCGGAGGCCTACCCCTAGGTCATGGGATGGAGGGCTCCGATACGATTCTAATGAAACTAAGTTTGCCCAGATCGGAGTCCGGATGAAGAAAATATGAGCTGACGAAATTCTCGAGCAGCAAAACCAGCAATCTGCGCACGCGGCAAAAAGCTGCACATGTGGCGAGTTGCGCAGGAAAATATCTCGGGGATCAAATCCGTAAATATCCGAACATTCGAAATATCCCAGGGACTAAATCTGTAAAAATCCGAAAATATCGGATTGAATTGAAATTGGCCAGGGACCAAATCTGAATTTTTAAGATTTTTTCGACCGGCGAGCGGCGGCATTTAATGAATTTTCATCATTATGCCGCTCGCGCGGACGTGGCGAGCGGGCTTGCGCCCACCTTGAGCTGGGCGCCAAGGTGAGCGGCACCCCTTTTCCCTTGCCCATAAAAGCCGCGCGAGGATTCATTCGAAAGGGTTCGGGGAAAATTTTTCGTGGTGGGTTCCTCGTCGCGTTTTGGGTTTTCCTCAGCTCTTTCCCTTCTCCTTCCTCTTCCTTCACCCGAAGCCCCCCCCCCCCCCCCCCCCCTCTCTTCATCCCGGCTTGCCTCCGAAAACCCCCAGGCAATCTCCTTCCCTCCTTCATTCTCATCCATCTCCAATAAAGAGGTAGAAGGCTCGCTGCTGCTGGTGGAGCGAAAGGGACTTCCCAACTTCTGTCGGAGCTCCAAGGGAAGGCCACACACCACGAGGGAACCTCAAAATTACCAGGTATCACTCCTCGACATTCTCTCTTTCACACATATATAAAAGCAGAGACAGGTGCCATGTTTAGAAATCTTTTTCCTCAGTAGATTGCATGCTTTTGTTTTTGTATCGGGTAAGGTGAGGGTCTCTAAAGGTAAGAGAGACCCCACGCCCAGTTCCCTCTTGTTATCATGACTACCCAGGTTTGGTGCCTGATGTTCCTCGATCATCAAGTAAAGGGAATATGTTCCCTCACGAGAAGCCTATCTAATGTATCCCGGATAAACCCCCCTCCTCGTTCCCTTCTTTGAATCCTCCTGAGGTGAAGCACGAATTTTTAGGTTCCGAGGTTGTGTGGATTCGTATGGATGCATGCTAGGTAAGGATCCCACTGCCATGTTCATATAGGGTTTGCTGTTATTTCTTGAAAAGCATGAAGCATGTTTAGATTAATTTGAATGCCAGTTTAAGTGTCTTCTGGGGGGTGGCCGAAGCCCTGGGAGGGCTTACAGAGCCTAAAAAACGAGTTACAGACCTTGAAAATCAGCTAAAAATGGAGTTTGAAAGAAAACCGAGAGCTTCGAGCTCGCGCGTACCCTTCGCGCGAAGCTCGCGCGCCGCGAACCTCGCGCGAGGCTCGTGCGTACCCTTCGCGCGAACCTCGCGCCCACTTCATTTTTTTTGTATTTTCCCTGTTTTCGGTCCGCCCATTTCGCGCCGACCTCGCGCCTACTACCTGAGGTCGGCGCCTACCCCTAAAAAATGCCGAATTGATATATTTTGAAAAAAAAAAATTCCAAAAATGCCCTTTACTGTACGGCGGGGGGCTTCGCCCCCCGCACCCCCCAACCCCTTTGTTCGCTGCGCATCCAACTAATTCCTTGGTACGGGGAGGTACCCCACCCCGTGGGCTCCGCTTCGCTCCGTCCACAGGGCCCCCGGGTACCTCCCCTTGGACCCAGCACAATGAGCCAGTTTCTTTTCTGATAGAGTGTCCATCTTGTGTTTTTTTCTGTGATTATTGCTAGATGTGAATGCCATTTTCGAACCGAACCGGATAAACCAATAGGGTTTCTGGGTCACCCGAAAACCCGACATGGGACTTGGACTCCCAGTCCAACTTGACTTCCAGTGGCCCTTCCAACGGGGCCCACCAAGCCCAATAAACACCAAAGCATGCCATTAAAATAACTTAAGTAAAATGAACAATTTGAACCGGCGCGGGCCAAACCCAATGCGGCCCACCCGAGCCTTGTTATGCGAAAATTGATGCATGAATTGCGTGGTTTGGCCGAGACCAAGGGCAAGGCCCTACCAGGCCCGCCAAAGCCCACCAACCGAACCAAGGAAGGGTACAAACCCTAACTTCCGGTAACTTGGGCTTACAAGCCCAGATTTGGACTGCGGGCCCCACGCCCAGTGTCCAAATCACTTTGGCAAAATTAAAAAGATAAATCCAAAAAAAAAATAATAAATAATACTTGGATACCATGTGGGCCCACCTTAGGGGCCCACAAACCGGTCCAGCCCACTTGTGCATGAAAAACAATTAATCTTCAAACCTGAACTTAAAGTAAAATCAACTGAACTAACCAAAGCCCAAAGGACCTCTCAGGCTAGGCTGAGGTCCACAAGGGTACACGGGCTTGACTAAGCCCACCAAGGATACCGTGGGCCTTTCAACGGGGCCCACCCAACCAGGCTCAGATCACCTAAGTAATCAAGATAAAAGCAACTAAAGGGACCCACACCATTCAGGTGGTCCTGCCAGACTTAACCAAATTGCATATCAGATTAGGAATCAGGTGAGACCAATGTAAGCTGACTCAAACCAGGGAACCCATGGGACCTGTCATCCGACGGGGTGGACCGGGGTGTCTACGGACTTCCCCGAACCACAACCGAGAACAAACTTAGAATCTCAAGCCGCAGACCAAAAAGCCCTAATAAGCAAGATTAGGCACCCAGGTGTCCGCCTGCACCCCATCAAGCGGTGGCGACTCCGAATTCCCACGTGCCGTGTTTCCCACGCGCGCACAGTTGTATTTTAATTGCATAAAGTGAACTATTTATTATATACTCCCACCTATACTTTGATATAAATAAAAGTTCTAAATTCTCCCTAATTTTTAGTTTGTTCTAACCCATAATTACTAACACTTCAGATTTGGTTAAGTGAACCGGATCCAGAGTATTACACATAGTATCCCATGTGCCCGTTGCGACTATATATATAATAAAACACAAGCCTAAAACATAATTATCTCTTTCCTCTACATGGCGTCTATGTGGATCTTTCATATTGTTTTTAATAGTTTCTAAGTTGAAAAAGAAAATAATTCATATAATAAAAATATCTCCTCTAACTAAATATAAATTCTAACCATCTGCTACTCTCTAAAGTAAACTCAAAATTTATTTAGCGATATTTTTATATATTTGAAAATTTTAATTTCTTTTGTTATATAAATCAAAATTTTTATTCATACATCATTTTGACATAAAACTATTCTAATGGCATTTTGTCTTTTCATATGTAAATAATTTTTAACTATAGTTTTATTTTAAGACCACATCTTCCCCCCTCTATTATATTTACACATTATAATTTATTTTTAATGATACAAGTAAATTTTTAACTATAATTTTATTTTAATTTCTTAACTATAATTTTATTTTGAGAGCATGTCTTCGCACTCTCCTATATTTTCTATATATATTTATATTTTTATGATAATAGTTAGTTAGAATATTCTAAGAAAATTTTTTATTAATATAAAATATTTTCTTAACAATAATTCTTTTTTTAATCAACGTTACCCTCTATTAAAATTTTTGTAATATAATTTTCTGTTATATAACATTAATATAATACAATTGTTCCTCCGAAATTGGGCCGGGTTGGACACGTGGTGATGTTGATGATGTGTCTCTGCGCGGGCGTACCAGTATCAATTGATACAAAGATTTCGGGTCGGATCCTGACCCTGGGCACCTATTCCGAATCTAAACCGAAGTCGGTTTAGCCGTACTGCAAGTCACCTGTAATAAAACCGGTCAGGCGATAGAATGAAGACTAGGGGTTCGGTCTTCATTTGGGTTCTTATACGTGTTTGAAAGTCAAAACAGTCGATGGTGTAGCACTTTATTATAAAATCAGCTAATGAACACGACCGGAGATTACAACAGATAATCCCCAAAAGAAAATAAAAACAAAAAGAAAACCGATAGAGTTCACAGGACCGGCCTATCCTGATCTTATAGCTGTAATCGGAGTATAAGAGCAGGAGGAAGGGGGCGGCTGCTAACAAAGCCAATTCAAGGGTTCACCTAGGATTGCTATTTAGCCGAAAGTACGTAAGTCACCTGGCTTGATCAAAGTCAGTCTCGGGACTTGCTACTCGGAATCCTGTAGCCGTAATCCGGGTACAGAACTGCAAGTTAGTGGCGACCTCAACCTACTTGCTGGTGGCAGGGTTTTGATGTTAATCGGAGTAAACAGGGGCCTAAGGTGTCACTGTGACTAGAAGTAGTGAGAGAAGTCCTAATTTATCCTTTTTGCTACAGTTTGGGGTGTAGGAGACAGGATAAAGATCACGAATGATCAAATTAGCATTATGATAACCGGTTGCGGTTTTTTGGTGGAGGTTGTCCTTGAGCTCTTCGAACTTGTGCCTTTTATAACCATTCCTGACGGTTGCTTAGCGTCCCACTCTTGCACGATCTTCATGGAGGTTAGTCATCTGCAGTTTTCCGTTCATGAGAAAAAATTTCTCGGCCACGATCAGAAACAACTAACTTCCTTGCTCGTAGTCGTCCATTCTCTAACGGTCGACCCTCTACTGATGGTGACGTGATCCCTTAAAAATATGATGACGTTTGTCGTAAGTGCTTACGTGGCTTCGGCTGAATATCTAGCCTACGTGTATACTAACGTGGCCTATCTGATTAAGTAAGGCCACGTGGATGCCACGTGGCCTTTCCTTATTAGTTGGTCTGTACAGGGTGTAAACAACAATATATAATATTAAATATCTTTGACATTATACCATAGAAATCACATTATATTTAATTTGTAGATAATAATGTTAATCTATCTATTATATCAAGGGAAACGGTTTCAGGTTGATGTGGCCGCCTCGGGCAGCTTCGCCGGCCCAAGCCTTTAAATGTTTTACAAAACCCTCCGAGCCTCCAAATATTTCAACGCAGCCTGACACTTCGCTTGGCACTTTTACCAAATATTTCAACGCAGCCTGACACTTCACCTGCCTGACAATTTTACCAAAATTACTTGCCACTTCTGAGTATACGAAGCCGCCCGAGCCTTTATTTGTTTTTATTTATTTATTAAAATAGCGTTATGTATTTTTTTCCCTTTTTCGTCAAGAAGGATCGAGAAGCGCCTGAAGCCCTCCCAGCAGCCCCGGGATTTCTGGAGAAGCTATCTTCCTGCAGAAAAACCCTTTCTTCTCCAACAAGCTTTCTGAAAAAGCTTGGGATGACAGGTGGTTCTAGGATGTTCGATTCTGTTCTCCTCTCCCTCCTCTGCTCTTCTCTCTTCTCCCCCAGTGAGAAGAGAGAAGAGCTTCTCTCCCCTGGTGCATCCTTCGGAGTCTTCTTGATTGTTCCAGAACCCCTCTCTTGAAACCTCTCTCGAAAGCTTCTCTCCAGTCGAAAGCCATCGCCGTTGCTGTATTTCCCTGGCATGGCAAAGTCGTCGTCGGCTGTGGCTGCCAATGGGTTTCCGGGGGCTTCTGATTAAGGTGAAAAAAAAAATCACGTGGAATCGGTTTTTTACTAGATTGATTCAAGTTTTTTTTTCTTTTGGTTTTTCTTATAGATTCGGGGCGTTTATGTTGTTGTTGTTACTTTTTTTGGGTAGAGAATATGCTCTCTCTCTCTTTGTAGGAACCTGCGTCAATCTGTTGTAAAGAAGAAGATGAGCAAGTGAGTAGTGCTGCTGGGATCGGTTTGTTGGTGGAAGCAACTGTGATTTGTGTTGGACTTGCGGTATTCGAAGATCACAGGGTTTGGAGAAGAAAGAAAGGGGTGAATGCGAGGTCAACGAAGTATGTGTCTCAAGTTCCTTGGAGATCACAGGGTCTGGCTAATGACGTTATTCAACTTGAGGGGTTTGAACGGACATTGATCGGCGTATAATCAATCAGGTGTGGCCTCAAAACTTGGATTTAGATCATCTGAAGTTGAAGTGTAACCTATTGTGGCTCATTATTTTGTTACTGGACATTGATTCAGGTTTCTTACTGTTTGGTTTTTCGTTTTTTGGCTTTTAAATTCTTGGTCTTTCTTAATTTTTTCTTGGATTTTTGTCGTTTGGTTTCTAGCATGGAATCGGTTTATAGAACACGAGTTCGTGAGAGAAGGGAAGGATTGTTATCTGAAGATTCAGAGGAACTGGGTAGGGAGCTCCAGCCCGCTTTAGGCACCAATAAATGGCAGGTTCGTTTGTTGATATATTTTCATAATTTTTTTCCCAATTTTCAATTTTTTTTCTTACTCTTAAATTTTTTTGGTGATTAATCAATATTTATAATCGAAGTTGTTGTTCTGTTCCTTTGTCGTCTGAAGAAATTGCAAATTCTATTAAGTGTGTAGAACTTTATTTGTTGAATCATAATAGTAACATCTTAATTGGAATTTTTTTTTTTGTAGTTCATCAAAGCAATCACTCTCTTGGATGCAAGATGAAAGCAACCAAAGTTTCATTCCTCAATATTTACGTTCTTTCTTCCTTTTAATTATTTTTTGAGCAGCCTGAAATGATAGAAACATAGAGCGTTTCAACAGATACCATGTGTTAGCCAACCAAAACAAAGGAAGGGGATTGGATTATGGTGGGAGATCTTCCCTGGAAGTAAGATAGAAATTCAGCTTCTCTGTATTTTTAATTTTCTTAATGTTTCTGTTTTTTGGGTTCATCTTATAGATGATGTTTGATTCCTATTGCCTGACATAATTAAAGAAATTTTATTGCAGAAATTTCTACTGCTTCCTGCCTCTGCTGTTACCATGTAATATTTTATGGGGTTTGCTACGTGTATGTTTTTGCTTTCAACTATTTGTAAAGACAGTGTTGGGAACCTGAGGTCTTATTATGGTCATTAAAAATAAATTTCTATTTCAAGTGAATGTTGCCTGTTTTGTTTAGGTTTTTTTTTTCTTTCTTTCCTGTCACTTGAACCATTTTTTATTTTTATTTTTCCTTAATAGTGGCTAAATGTTATTTTCTCTAGAATATATTTCTCATTCGAATTACTAATCCATATTTACCAATATCCTATTCATGCTATTCATCTCTTAGTTGTCAGTTATGATTCCTCATCTACATAAGCTTTTTTTTTTTATAAATGGCAACCCCCACGCTTATTGTATCAACGTTGCTTAGCCTGACGTTTGTGTTCTCTTTGGCGTGTTATTACAATGCTCCAACTGGGAAAAAAATGAGAGGTGGTCCGCATTTGTGGTGTTTGACTTGAACTTCGTGAACCAACCATGCCTAGGACTCAGGTTATTGTTTGCTGACTAATGTCATCTGTAGACACCTGATTTTTGCACCCCCAAAATGAAGAAAAATAAAAAGTCAAACTAAAAGTCAAACCCTGAGGGGTCAAAAAATTGACTTTTTGATTCAAGTAAATTTGGCCATCAAACTTCATCTCATTGAAAAGAGCATTTCAACACGGTTCTAACGCAACTGAGTTTGCTGGAATCGGAGTCCAAATGAGAAAGTTATGAGTCAGTCAAACTTTTTGGGAGCGAAAAGTTGACTTTTTTCTCGACCCTAATTCAACTACCCAAATTGACCCCAGTGGATAGAGGGTTCTGAGTTGATTCCAACGAAACTAAATTTGCTGAAATCGGACACCGGACAAAGAAGTTATGGGCAGTTGAAGTTTCAGAAAAACTGCCCGTGTGGCAAAAAGGCGGCAAAAAATAGAATAAACCGATAAAACAAATAAAATAAATGTATTTATTAATATATTAAATATTTTAATCAAAGAATCTTGTTTTATAATAAAATAATCAAAGAAATCGAATGAAAATCTTTACAAAAAATCAAATTGAATAATGGTTTGAAATCTAAACATTTTAAAACGTGCTCGCCCGTATTTGAAATATGGGCAGGGCATGCCCATATTTTAAATACGGGCAAGCTTCTAGAAGAGGACGCGCGTAACTGTACGGCGGGACACGCATCCCGTACGTCTGATTCGGCGAGATTTGGAAATGTGCGTTTTTCGCCCGTATTTGAAGTACGGGCAAGGCATGCCCGCATTTGAAGTACGGACAGAGTATGCCCGCATTTCAAATACAGGCACGACTTTTTTGCCTATAAATAGAGAGGCCAGCCCCCCATTTGAGCAAGCTGGCCCCTAAGCCTCTCCCCCTCTTCTTCCTTGCCTTTTTGCTCGTCCAACCTCTGCCCAACTTCTGCCAAAATCCCACTAGCCTATAAAAATCCCCATTTTGCCCTTAGACCTTGCCTAATCCCTTTCTCTTTCAAGCCTTTCAACCTCACGGTAGTCAACCCCTTTTTAAGCCCAATTTGGAGAATTCACTAGGGCGCGGAAGCACTGCTAAAATCTACCCGCTATCCCCCACCTTTTATCTCTGTCAACCCGAAGCAAGGGAACCCTCTCTTCAAAACCAGTTCGGAAAACCAACGGGAGTGCGGAAGCGCTGCCAGAATTTTCGGAGATCCACAACACACAAAAACTAACAGGTAGTGATACTGTAAGTATTCTAATCATTTTAAATAAACTGATTTTGACATCCCTTCAAGTCTCTTCATTTCTTTAATTATTTTTCAGTCTCTTATATTACTCCTAACTTGTTTATTACATTTTGCATGTCACGAGAGACCCCATGAAAATGGATGTCTCTATACGGAAGAGAAGGAGGGTAGTTTTACAATAAAGGCAAACTAACATGGTTAATTAACTGGTTTTATTAACAAGTTCAAGAGGGGTTTGTCCTCTTTAGCTCGTCCCATGTAATCCTATCACATCCCTTCTTTCCTTTCTCATTTTAAACAACAGGAAGGTGACTTAGCAAAAATGGAGAAAAATGGAATTTTGTTCCATTACTAAACACCAAAGGAAAAGAAGGGGATTTGACGACCAATCAAGACATTTGAACCACAGAAGTGTTGAGAATCCCAACAGAAGTCGCTGGAGCTCCTAAAAGACCAACCAAGTTGATCCCAAGCAAAATCGGCACAAAACAGCAAAATTGGGCAGAAACCGCATACTCAGGGCGGTCAAGGCATGACCGTAGTTAATCTGCGGTCTTAGCATGACCGCAGATGCACTACGGTCACGGTCAGACCGTAGAGTAAATGCGGTCATCTCATAAAAATTAACTTTTTCGACCCGAATGAGCTTGAACCAACCCAAGTCGGTTTAACATGGCTTAATTTGGTTATTTGGGTTATCTTCAGCCCATTGAAAGACAGTGGACCTAGATGGGCCCACCAAGACCTCCCTGGGCCCACTTAAGTGGCCCACCTTTGATCGGCCTAAACCAGGCCCGTTTTCAACCAACGGGCCCAAGGCCACTTGACCCTTGGCTAAATGGGCCAAATTCAATCCCATCAAGCTCCAAGATGTGTATATAATTTAATTAAATAAACAAACCAAAAGGGTTACCCAATAACCTTACTGGGCCCAAGCCTAACCTTGACAACCTACGGGTCTTCCAACGGGACCCGTACTCGACTCATCTCACCTAAATAAAAAAGATAAAATGAAATAAAAAGGGGCCCACACCTCCAGAGGACCCCGCCAGACCAAAAAGATACATGTTGGTCTAGGAAGGATGAAAATTAGCTCAAAACCAGGGAGACCCGAGGAACCCGTCAAACCGACGGGGCGGGCCGGGGTGTCTTCGGACTTCCCCGGACGTAACCGAGGACTTAGCTAGAACTCTGAAAAGCCGCAGACCAGACTTAGACCCGGATAGGGCAATCACCGTGCCTACTTGCACCTTTCAGGCAGTGGCGACTCCGAAAGTCCCGAGGCACGCACGAACCCACGTGCGCCCCGTGTGCGATCTAGGCCATTTTTAGGTGTGCACATCATCCTTTAAAAGGTTCCTTTATAATGAAATAACTTATATTCTTATGGTACTTCTTTATATTGAAATTACTAGGTGATCTAAGCTTTGGTTTGTTGACTAATGTCAATACTTGCTCTAATAGGAAACAAATGTTTCTTTAAATCTAGATAGAATTAAAGGTTCTATATCTAGTCATGTTATTTTTTCAGACCAATATGCCTACCTAAACTGTCTATTTGACACTATTCAAGTAGTAAACGTCAATAGTGATGTCTTATTTTAGTTAGTGGGGGTCAATAATAGGAAACCTGTCCTGTCATTCCAAACATTCAAAAACTGCATATTTAGCAACCATCTATCAACTTTTTCCCTCAAAAACACCATTATTACCTCTATTTGTGGGTTTGGTCATTATCATCTTTTAATGGATTAATTCTTTGTTATTTAGTCAATCTCATGAACTTATTCTTTTGACGGAATTAGTATTATTTTCCTTTGAAATCTTTTGAGCTAATTTGCCTTATGGAAGTGCAATTTATGTTGAAAATTTGCCTTGTGTAGGTTTGGCTATAGCCATATCCTTTTTTTTTATAAAAAAACCAAAGGTAATGGGTTCAAATAACAGTCCATTTGTACATACGAGACTGCTCTTGAGGCTGGAATCAATAGCGAATTGTTTGTTTGACTATTTATTGCAAATGAAAAATATCAGTTTGTCCCTAGGATTTAAAGTCAGTTATCTCCAATTTGACAATTTGATACAACCAAGTACCATTGCAAGTTATTTATGATAAACTGTTATTGGATTATATATAAATTTACGAAAGATTTTTTGTGTTATCTTTTTTTTTTTGGACTATATACATAAATTCTATGAATGATTTTTTGTGTTATTCTTTTTTTTTTCTTTCCACTTGCAAAAGCAATGCTATGAATCTACTTTGTTCCGTGTTTTGGTTGGGGCTAACTAGGATAGAATTTATTACATCTTACTTATGTTTCAAACCTGCGTTATAATGTTTGACTCTGTTAATTTGCCACAGAATGAGTTAAATTAGGGATCATAATTCCTCCAGTAATTATCAGTTTGAGCTTTTTGTACTGCAAAGCAAGCTACAGACCCTCATTTCATCTTGGTAGGTCATTACTACAGCTAATATGTTGTTCAACATAACTTTGTAATGTAACTATTATGCATACGACGAGCTACTCTTCAATATTTACTCCTCTGCGGCACATTATGCCTACTTCATCTTTTTCACTACACATTGTTCAAAAATATATGGACAAAATCGTCTTTAATCACACTATTTGTGCAATTATTTTATTCTTTTTCCCTTTAAAGTTCATTAGTTGTAATGTATTTCCTCCTCTCTTTTTCTTTATTTTGGCTTTGATAGCCAAGAGAATGTTATAAGGTCTGTTTCGTCATAGTTAATCTTTTTTTTGTTGTTGTTGTTGATGGAACCTCATAGTTAATCCGAATTAAGTTTGAGATGAAATATATATATGAGGGAGGATATTTATGGAAAATAAAAGTGGACAAACAATAAGGGTTTTTGACACTTTTATAGTAATATAGATTTATAAATTTTTTTTTCAAACATCATATATATTAAACGTATTTCTCATGCGTAGCACGGGTTCCAATGCTAGTATATATTAAGCGAAGTGGGGTGGCTGCTGACGTGTCTGCTTCACGTGCTTCGGGTATCCAAGCCTAAAAAAACAAAACAAAAAAGTGACTGGCTCGGGCAGGTTCGGACTACGAACCTGCCGTAACTTTTTACTTTCTTCTTCGGTTTTTTTAAAAGTAATTTAGATTTAGTCATTTCATTTTTATAATAATTTCAAATCAGGAATAAGCAAAAACAACTTTCGGTTTTCAGTTTTAAAGCATTTATTTAATAATAAAAAAAAACTTGCCGCAACTTTTTGTTCTTCGGTTTTTGAATCCCTCTCTCTACACCTCCTTCTGTCTCCCCTTCTCGGTCTCCGTCCTCCTTCTGTCTCTCTCGCTTTCTCGCTCACTTCCATTGTTCTGGGTCTCCTCCCTCTGTCTCCTTTGGTGTCTTTTTTTTATTCCATCTTCAGGAACACTGGATTTTTTATGCGGTATCATCAAGCAAGCTTTCAACACGTGGAGGGGCTGCAGCCCGGGTTCTTCTCGACTGTTCCAGAGGCTCTCTCTCGAAACCTCTTTCGAAGGTCCTAGAATTGTCAGATCCCCTTCCTTCCTCTCTATCTCCTATCTTCCTTTCTGATCTTCTCTCTCCTGTCGAAAGCCCTTGCTATATTTCCCTCGCAGCGGCGAAGTCATCAGCGGCGGCTGCCAAGATCGGAAGATCGCTTAAGGCTATTGAGAGGTGAAAGAGATGAACAAAGGCTAGCAGGTTTGCTGTATTTCTTCCACCTTTTTAATTTTTTTTTTTGGAAAACAAAACATAATGTTTCACAACAAATAGAAACTGAAAAATGTTATTTCCCTCTAGAATATGAATATCTTTCCTTATGTCTTTTCGTTTTTCTACTTTTTGATGCATTACGATTCTCTTGGTTTAGGGATGGGTAAAGGAACGGTTGGTGTTAGGAAAGGAGATGAACGTGAAGCGTATTTGTGGCTTTCTGTTACGGTTCTTGTTGTGTTTTGTGGTGTCCAAAAGATTGTTTCATCAAAAGACATGGTTCCGTATATCGCTCTAATACGTTTTAAGCCCGATGCTTTGTCTGCTCCAACAGATTTCAAGTCTCTCAAAGCTCATGATCTTGAAGCTCACGAGTCTGGAATTGAAGAGTCTGCCATCCATGGCTGTTAGTTATCGAGCTCAAATTTTAACTCCCCATGTTTCGTCTTCTCCAAATTCCCAGGATTAATGGTATGGAAATGGACATTCATCCCTTCCCTTCCTTCGCAGATGTGAATGTGTTAAAGCATTAACTTGAGTTTTGTGTTTTCGATGCTGGCACAAGGAGTCTCTTGGAACACCATCACGGCCAACATCTCTTCAAGGATTTGGATCTCTAATTTATGGGAATTAAAAAATGTATTTATTCAAGAAACCTAATCATGCGTTTTAGGGAAATGGAACATAGAGTGTTCCTCTTCTCAATACACTTATTCTCTTCAACGGAGAACCTTAGGTGAGAGACTCAACCTCATCTTTCTTCTCTAATCTCTCTATCTCTTCTATTTTTTTTACTCTATTCTGTAAATCCAAATTTTTCTCTAATTTTTGTATTTCTTTTATTGCATTAAACAGTACCGCCTGTGGTGTTTTCCGCATCTGCAAATCCAATGATGAACCCTAGGTTAGAATCGCCAACCCATCTTTCTCCTGTAATCTTTCTATCTCTTTTATTTTAAATTTATTCTCTAAATCTGATTTTTTATAATTAATTTAATATGTTTAGTCTCTAGAATTTCACAAGCTATTATGAATGTTTGCGTACTTATACAATTGCTCTGTGCTGTAGGCATTTCTTCACAGAATAGACAAAAAATTTGTTGGATATAGCTAATGCCCTAAAGGCAAATGAAAACCTGATTAAAGTTGAGAATGAAGCTGATGTAACTGCTACACAGTAAGTTGTGTATGACAAGTCATTGATATCTCGGCTGATCCTAAAGCCTGGGAAGGCAAGGCAATGCTGAACCACTAAAGCTGTCACGCCCCGGAACCAGGTATGCCTCTCCAAGGCATTCCCTTTGTCCCAGGTCGTGACGGGTTGGTCTTTCGACCTAAAGAAATGCGGATAATTTTAAAATTTTTTTTCTAAGACAAGTGGAAGTGATATACTGTTCATGCTTGTGTGTATCAAGTGTGTATTTGTATAAAAGAGATCTAACATGTCACGGGGACCACAAAGTTATTTACAAAATTTCTATGGTTATACAAAATGGTGGGTGACTAATCACACCTCTAAGTTATGAAGGTTACGTGTCTAAAAAGAAACTACAACATATATAAAAAGAAATCCTAAGTGGGTCTGTAGTAATCTTCCTTTCTATACCCAAAAGCTTTTTCTTTCCCTTTATCCCCAGTCCGGTCCTTCACACCAGACGTTGACGGATCTGAAAAATAAGATATAAAGCAACTGTGAGACGAATGTCTCAGTAAACAACACATGCATGCTCGGTTGAAAACGCAGTTTAGGCATATATCATTCGAGGAAACCATGACATGTGGTTAGTTGAAATATTGCGAAAACAACGGCAACTTAGTGTCATACAATAAGTGCATACATGTGTGTTGTAACGCCCCGGATCCGTGTTGTTCAATAAAGGTATAACACATCTCACAGAGTGTTAGGTAAGGATCTAAAAATAAGTGTGATCGCTGGATAATCACCTAAATTATACCATATCAGAGTGCACAATCAATTCTTAACTAAGAAGTCTAAAAATAATCTTTAATTATAATCTAACGATCCAACATCAAACTACTTTATTACACTTCCAAAAATTTAATAATTCAAAAGTCCAATCCAAAATAAACCTACTAGTCTATGGAATATAATAATAATCTTCCTCTCTATAAGTCTCAGTCGGATCTACCCTAGTAGTTGCCTCACCACGAGCATCTGAAAACAAAACAAAAACAAAAGACTGAGATATGAATATCTCAACGAGTAGCATATGCATGCAGAAATAGTTAACAACAGTTATAAATATGCACCAATAAATAGCCAGCACGATTAAAGCAACCAAGACAATTTCCAAGTTTAAATCCAAAACCAATAATAGTTTCCAATCAATTCAATAACAATACCGATAACACATCAAATGGTCAATGTCATGACTATTGTTAAATTGGTTAATTAACATGCCAATGAGACATCCACACCTCCATGTACACAGTTCCGGCCTACTCAGGGTTTCGGAACTCTGAAATGACGGCCTACTCAGGGTTTTGTCATCCAATGCCGGTCTACTCCGCAGGTTTCAGCATTGACAACCAGGCATACTTAAGGTTTCTAGCTGCTCTACACCGGTCGTGGCAACACACAAGGCCATGCAATTATACCAACAAACAATACCATCACATTACTAAGCTTAAGCATGGATCCAAGGGAAGCTAAACCAAAACCAAAATAACAATTTCATAAAACTCAGCATTTGCAAAACGATAAACCAACTCTGATCACCATCATGCATACTCCAATGCAACTCATCACAAGTCACTCCAAAACCAAAACAGCAACTCATGATATCTCAGTAAATATTCAAACACAAAGCACATCTCCAACTGGTAGTAAAATTCCATTTAATCATATTGAGAAAACTCTATAATTCAACACTTTAAAATCAAGTAAACCCAGTTTAAACCATTTCACAATCGGAAACAATGTAGAACATAAGAAAAATAAATCCCTTAACTAGTAGCGTCAAGACTAGCAAAATCTCCTACTGACAGTCCCTACATTATCACTTCGGAACTAATAAAATTATCCATAAATTTGACTAAAGGATCTCCAGATGTTTTTGAGTAAATAAGATACTTCTATTATCCTAATCTAGTCTTGGGCTAAGAGGTTGAAGCCTCAAAGTGACAAAAATGGGTTCAAAAAGAGCAGTCACACATTCCCTGGAAAAAGAGAGTGTGTGCTGACCTCGGCGCAGTCGGCGCTAGGTCGGCGAATCCTAATATTTCGTATGAGCTGAGTTAAGGCCATTGGCGCTAGGTCGGCGCCAACTCGGCGGAACCAAAACTTGACTCGCGTTGAGCTGCTGCTGAGAACAAAGGGGTCGGTGGCAGCTCGGCGGATACCCCTTACGAAACTTAACTCTCTGTTAAATCCAAAACTCTATGACTGCCTTGGTTTTAAGCCTCTGTGACAATTTTCCCAGGATTCTACCATTCCTAAAAGATGTTTAAACCTGGTTCGAAATTAATCTACAAGCATTGGTATTACACCCCAAAAGTTCGACCAAAACTCCATATTCGAAACTGTATTTTTTTTCCAAACGTATGCAATACGACTAAACTTGAAGATCTTGACCAAACCATGGGATTAAAACGATGCTACTCACCTCTTATACGCTCAAGTCCTCGCACTGAAACTCTGATAACTGGAAGTGAAAACTATCGCTCTTCGCCCAAAACTCTTCTCTGCTAGTAACGATGGTCTTTCTGAACACCCTCTGATCAACAGGAACACACGAGCGTCTTCTCTCCAAAACCCTAGAACTCCAGCCGAAATCTCCTTCAACTTGAAGTATGCGAAACCTACGAAACTAAATACCTTAAGTATTTATACTTACCCTATATACTTTGCCGCTCGACAAATTTAAAACCCATGATTTAGTGCATGCTCGCCCACCGAGTTTTCCTACATGCATAGCTTTCTAGCCCTTGATTCACTGACTTAACTTTCCACCTAAAATTTCCCACATATATAACATAAAATTATTTTATTCACAACGACTAAAATCAAACAACAATATTTTTCTAATTAAAAATTAACACCTTACTCACCTTAGTTCATCCTGCTTCACTCCTAATATCTTAGTTTTCCATAAAACACCCTTGCTTGACTGATTTCTGAAATTTCATCCATACGAGACTTATTAATTCTCATATAATAAACATGTAAAAATTTGGGGTTTTACATGCGTAGGTGTACAGGTCATCTATTCATAACAATCATATTCATTTCTTTATCATACCAAATATCACGCATTCCCAAGCTTGTGTGGAGGATGCTAGTTCTCTATCTCTAAGTTGGTGTGAACCGCACGCATTATCCACCAAGATTGTGGAGGATGCTAGTTAATAACTCCCAACTTGAGGTGAACCGCACACACTACCCACCAAGACTTACTGTTGTGGAGGATGCTAGTTCACACTCCCACATTGAGGTGAACCGCACACATTACCCACAGATACCAATCATACCACAAACTATCAATTGGGCCAATGCCCTTTTATGCCATACAGTTCGATTCGGGCCACTACCCTCTTTCAATATATCAATAACACTGGGCCACTGCCCTCTTTCAGTTCTCAATAACACTGGGCCACTACCCTCATTCAGTTCTCATTAACACTGGACCACTGCCCTCATTCAGTTCTCATTAACACTGCGCCACTGCCCTCATTCAGTTCTCATTAACACTGGGCCACTGCCCTCTTTCAGTTCTCAAAAACACTGGGCCACTGCCCTCATTCATGATCATAATATACAGCATGCTAGACAAATGGGCCAAAGCCCTAAATAAATCACATGCAATTCAACACGAGCTAATGCCCTTCATATTACATACCAATACTGAGCCGAAGCCCTTCATTCAATGTGTCAACATCCATGGCATGCTAGACGGGTGGGCCAATGCCCTAAATACACATTGCATGCATACAAGATTCTCAAAAATATCAAAATGCAATTTACATATTATTCTTTGCATCTCATGGCTCACTTGGGTAACCTATGCTTCAAATCTTTGGAAACACGTACAACTTGGTTTTGGTTATTGATTTATACTTCCAAGGGTTGTTTAAAAGGTGTTTGAAGTGACGGAGTCAAATACCCTACTTCTAGAGGAATCTGGGACAGAAACTCTCTACAAAACCTTTTTTGGCAAAACGTACCCAAAATCTTTGTTCTTTAAAATTTTGAGATACTTCCAGTTGGAACACCTCCTAGACGCCTAACTCTCACTTATACATAGGTTGGATTTGGACAAAATCAAATGGTAGTTCAATATGGGTTGAAACCTCAAAATTTGGAATTTTTGTAAGGGCGCTTGATGGGTCGCTCGAACTAGCTTCGAGCGGCTAGAAATTTCGCTCTCGGGTTCTCTGTTTTGACATCTCGCTAGAATAGTCACTCAAGCGTCGCTCGAGTGGGTTTTTGACAGCTTGCGAAATCCAAACTTTTGGGGATTTCGATCTTTCTCAAATCTGACTTGTTCTAGGTGTTTTTGGGCTCGAAATCACTCCTAGCATGTGTAGAAATCTACTACCAACAAAACCCCTCAAATTAAACCCTCCTATTTGGCCAAGGACTCGTTTTCACCTCTCAACCCTAACATTAACCTAAAAATGCAATTTTGGCAGAAAATTGAACACAATGGGAAGGGTGGTGTTGCTTACCTCTTTCAACCACTTAAGCAAGTTGTATAACCTCTATTGCAAGCCACGAACAACTCTTGAGCTCCTTGGCTCGACTTCCTCCACGAATCTCCAAGCTTTCTTCCTAAACGAAAATGGTTCCTTTGATTTCTTCTTTTGCTTTTCTTGCAAATAGACTCTTCCAATGGGTTGGAAAAGGATGGGGGACGAAAATGGGGAAGGATTATGGGAAGGAGATGAAGAGAATGAGAGTGGGAGAAGAGAGTGAAGAGAGAAATGGTTTGAGCAAGGGTTTGGTCGAAATGTGGGTTTAGTCGTGTATGGCACTGTTTGGGCTATTTTCTTCACTTAAATGGCTTCTCCACAAGACACCAACTATTACAGTTTTGCCATTCCTCCTTCATAAACCACTAACAAGCTGGGCTTAACCACTTGACTGGCTTCAAGCTCGAGGCTTCTCCAACTTCACCTGCACAACAGATTCACCAATTATGGTTTGCTAGGGGCATTGGAATGGGGTTTCACAAAAGCTTTTCTTTCAATGGACGAGTGTTATTTCTGTTTATTTGTTTTTTTTTTTAAATCCCTAACCTTCCTCTTCATATTCAAACACCTGGTATTCATTGTGTGAGATGTTCCTATAGGACATTGTGCTCTTTTGACATTGTACTCTTTGATCCTACAAAATGTCTCGATCTTATTTGGTCTTTGAAGGAGAAAGTTTCATGTTGCTAAATTCAGTTTGTAATGTACTCTACAGATCTCTAGCCTTGGTAAGTCTATCCAAATACTTACGAGCATGGAAGAACCTATTGGTCGGGTGTTTAAAGAACAGAGGTAAGAACCACGCTTTTGATGTAAGCCCCTTCTTGCATAGATTTATGATAATTTATTTTTGTGTTTTAATGCTCCCTTTATGGTGCTTAAGCCATATTCTTATAGTAAAGCTGAAGTTCTTTGGAAAGATTTTGCACTTGCTCTTTGAATGCATGCTGAAATTCTTTTGTATAGTTTGTTCCGATTAAAACTGGATTAAAGTTTGGAAATCTTCAGCAGTTTTTAGTTCAGATCTACAAACAGATCCTAAAGGAGGTCTACTATTCGCGTTAATCTGATCATACCTTGAATTAAAGGAGAAGAAGAAGCAGATGCGAATGGTTTTTAGCATGAAAAAACAGAGAGCCCCCCTTATTCGGTTCAAGATGCCACTGATAAGGTATGGTTCCTATCTTCATTCTTTTATGTTTTGCAACTACATCGATTCTATACAATCATCATTTTTTTGTTTTTATTATTTTGCTTTTATGATGTATGGTATTCTGATTTTGGATTTTTTTTAATTACATGCATCTAGATTATGAAATTCTTTTGTAATTGAATAATATTGATTGTGATTGAATACATTGAACGATATACTTGCAGATTCTTCTGAACTTTCTCTTAATTTTGAGATTCTATACTTTTGAAAGTAATATATCTAAACGACAAATTTATTACATTACTTCACTTATTTGTTGGTTGCATTCTTCCGAATGGTTCACTTAGCATTGTTGTTGTAATATGCATTTTTTTTCCATTAAATGCTGTCTTTAGGTGGAGCTTTATTCATTTATTGAAAAACATAGCTTGAAGACCATGTGGGTGTAGAGTTTTTTTCGACTAAATTTAAAACTCCTGTTTCAATTAGGAATAGCACAAACTACACAAAGAGTAGTAATCGCCTTTTTTTGCATTGATCTTTTGGTTTGGTTATTATTCATCGATAGGTTTGGAATATCATGGTCTATACCCAACAATAAATCCAATGCGTTGCATCTTAGCATTATGAAAGCGATATCTTATGAGGCTGGATCAGCTTTATCGAAATAACGTAAGGAATGCAGTAGTAGATGGTCAATCACCTTTTAGGCCTATTTATAAAGGATTCATCTGATACAAATTATCCAATTTCTTGAAAGGAGGCCATATGATATGAGTTTCTGATTTAAAGAGGTACTCTAGACACAAGATACAAAAATAATTACTTATTTATATTTTCACTTTTTATTTATTTCATTTAATGTATTTTTACCAGTCACAACACCCAAAAATAACTTCTTCTTTTTTTTTTTGGCTACCAAAAAAAAAAATAATAATAAACTTTTTTTCTTCATTAGGTACACAAAGCATGAGTGAACTTCTCTTCTATATCATCTGAAACAGCTGTTTTTGAAGAATTTAGAACCACCCCAGTGATGTTTCGTTTGCCAAATCTAACAAACTCTTTGCATTAGAAATCTCATGGCCTTGATTAGGAGCAGCACCCTCTAACATGGCTTCGACTTATCGGAAGCCTAAAATGGCAATTATGGAAAAGTGCCAAGATTTGGGATCTGAATATTGAATTTATCGTGTTGACCCCAACTATTTGGGATGTGGCATTTTTTCTAACGTTAAGACTTTGTTATTGTTTTCAATTTTGAGTTTGCTGTTTCCTAAAGAGCTATTCAACTATTTATCAATATGTTATTATTATTATTATTATTTTTTGCAATGTAGACAGTTCAATTTTTTCACCAAAAGTTTTTTTTAATAGTAGTAGTACTCTAATTAGCTGGACATCTTTCATTGCATGGATAGACATTGATTTGCATTGTCAAACAGATCAAACTACTGCCACTCCTATGACTTTACGTATTGCTTAGTAGTAGTCACATATCTTTTGGTTTTACTTTATTCTTATTCTATTTCATTTTCGTTTTAGGACCTCACAACTGTTTCATGGAGCTTGCAATGTTTTATAAGGAGGGAATTCTTAGATCCACTCACACTTTTGAAGTTTCCTGTACATAGTACATACTACTAATGCATGTATTTATATATCCATTTTCACGTTCATGTAACTATATGAGGTTTGTCACACCAGGTGTATTTTAAAGTTCTTATGAGATAGTGTTTGCCGTTTAGATAATTAATTCTAATTCTGTTCTATGTTGTTAATATATTAACTTTCAAGACTTCCACCAAAAAAAAATTAACTTTCAAGACAATATATAAAATAATTTATTTTTTAATAATTTTTTGAACCTATTTGCCCGTGCAACGCACGGGCCAGAATGCTAGTATTATATTACGTGGAGAATACCCTTTTTGGTAATCTTAGGTAAACCCACTAAAAAATTTATAATGATCCTTTGTACCGTGAAATCTTGAATATTATAATTTTAACTAAAATTTAAAATATATGTTAATTATATAAACATTTGAATAATTTAATTTTTAAATGTTAAACGCAAAATATTTCTTGTGGTTAGCACATGTAAATGGTCTAGTTAGAAGGTATTGAAAAGTGTCCTTTGGAAAGGATATATGTATGAAACCATTATTCTAGATTATATCCCTTGTTTATAAATATCTTATTAAAAATCTTTATCCTTTTTAGACTTCCATATTCTTAGAAAAAAAAAATCAATCTTTATCTTACTATTTAGAGTCCCAATATAAATGAATCCTCAATCCTTAAAAAATGAAAAAAAGAAGAAGAAGACTTTTATGTTATTTTTGGAACAAATCATCAAGAAAAAAGGAAAAGTATATATTAATTTTGCAAATTATATTCTATCATAAAGTAAAAGAAGATTTATTTTTTATGTGATAATCGATACGGAACTCTTTTTAAACATTCTATCCTTTTTGTTTTTATTTAATTTTCATTAGAAAATCCATATATTTATTACAGTCCCACATTATTGGGGAAATAAAATTAATCTTTATCTAACTAATATTGGCATAGGGTTTCTATTCGTTCAGGCCCGACATGGCATGGGCATGTCTAGCCCATGCATAGTGGGCCATGCCGTACCTGGACTGTATATCAATACCCCAGGCATGCACAGCCCATGGCATGACTAAGGCTAGGCTGTGCCGAGCCGGGCAGTGGCACGCAGGGCTAGCAGGCCGCCCACATCCCGCATAATAATTTTTTTTCAAAAAAATAGAAAAAAGGAATAAATAAATAATAACATAGAAAATTCTAAAAAAAATATATTTATTATTCACATATTGGGATACAATTTTATCAAAAATTGTAAAAAAAAGTTAAAAGAAACCCTCCAAAAGCTAAAAAAAACCCCCTTTTTTTAATGCAAGCCCACATGTCGGCATGGTATGGCACGCTTAAAGTGTGCCGTGCTGCCCGCGTGCTTCACAAGCCATTGTGCCTAGCGAGCTGTGCCTTTCCGGGCCTAGGGCCTAGTATGGCTGTAGACACCCCAAAATTGCACGATTTTTGATAAATCATGAAGGAGAGAAATATGTTATTGGAATTTTCAATTCTTAGCATTGGGTTTAAGATCCTTAACCCATTTGAATTCAAAATCACAAAGGAAAATGCCCGAATTCAATCTTTTGTGCAAAGTCAAACTTTTTCCGGTTGAATTTTGTTGACTTTTGACCCCAAAAAATGAAATATTTTTTAAAACAAGATTTCAAGATAATTTTTCCCGGTAATCAGGTTTTTAGCAATGTTATTGCATAAATGAATTTTTTGAGATTTTAAATCTTGACGAATACCTTGGTATTAACATGTTGAATTTTTTTACCGAACCTGAAAACTGGAATTTACCTTGGAACTGGAAAGTTGACTTTTTATTCACTTGGAATTTGGGTTTGGAACTATTTTAATGGATTCAAATTGGGGGGGGGGGGGTGTTTACTTATTTACATGTAGCGGTCAAGTCCAGACCGCATTAAGTATGCGGTTTTTGCAGAAAATCCAATTTTTGCAATTTTTCCGCCAAATCTTGTTCCTTTAACCTTTAAGTGATACAAACAATTAATAAACACTTCAATAAGGGTAAGGGGCATCCAAATTCTTCTAAACTCATTCAAATCAAAGGGTTAAGCTCATTTTAGGAAATTCTACCTAATTTGAACATGTAATTTAGCTCAATGAATGAAAATACTTCAAAAAAAATAAATAAATATGTGAAATAAAATTTCTTGAAGATTCAAAAGATCCCTGGGCCTCTGAAAGCCTTTGAATTTCAGACTTTTTTCAAAAATCCTTGGGCTTCTGAAAGCCTTTGAATTTCAGACCTTTTTCAAAATATCCCTGAGCCTCTGAAAGCCTTTGAATTTCAAATCCTTTTCAAAATATCCATGGGTCTCTAAAAGCCTTTGAATTTCAGATTTTTAAACCACATAAGCCCTTGGAAGCTTGAGTAATTCCAAGACACTCTATGATTTGTCTAAAAGCTTTTATTTTTAGAAAATTCGTATCCTTGTGGGACCTGTTGGAAGCTCTAAAATATTCCAACACCTCTTTGGTTGGTCTTTTTCGTATCAATCAATTCTTTTTGTGGGACCTTTGGAAGCCCTAAAATATTCCAATAAACCTTTGGTTGGTCTTTTTTGTACCAATCAATTCTTCTTGTGGGACCTTTGGAAGCCCTAGAATATTCCAATACCCCTTTTGATTGGTCTTTTTCGTACCAATCAATTATCTTTGTGGGACCTGTTGGAAGCCCTAAAATATTCCAACAACTCTTTGGTTGGTCTTTTTCATACCAATCAATTCATATCTTCGTGGGACTTGTTGGAAGCCCTAAAATATTCCAACACCTCTTTGATTGATCTTTTTCGTACCAATCAATTCTTTTTGTGGGACCCTTGGAAGCCCTAAAATATTCCAATAACCCTTTGATTGGTCTTTTTCATACCGATCAATTCTTTTCTTGTGGGACCTGTTGGAAGCCCTAAAATATTCCAACAACTCTTTGGTTGGTCTTTTTCGTACCAATCAATTCATGCCTTGTGGGACCTGTTGGAAGCCCTAAAATATTCCAACAACTCTTTGGTTGGTCTTTTCCATACCAATCAATTCATATCTTCGTGGAACCTGTTGGAAGTCCTAAAATATTCCAACACCTCTTTGATTGGTCTTTTTCGTACCAATCAATTCTTTTTGTGGGACCCTTGGAAGCCCTAAAATATTCCAATAACCCTTTGATTGGTCTTTTTCGTACCAATCAATTCTTTTCTTGTGGGACCTGTTGGAAGCCCTAAAATATTCCAACAACTCTTTGGTTGGTCTTTTTCGTACCAATCAATTCATGCCTTGTAGGACCTGTTTGAAGCCCTAAAATATTCCAACTACTCTCTGGATGGTCTTTTTCGTACCAACCAATTCATAGGCCTCTAGAAGCTTGGGTAATTCTAGAAACCTTTGCTTGGGCCGTCTAAAAGCCTCTGAATTTTAGACAAATCATTTCTTTGGGCCGTCTAAAAGCCTCTGAATTTTAGACAAATCATTTCTATGGGCCGTTCAAAAGCCTCTGAATTTTAGACACAACCTTTTTGGGCCGTTTGAAAGCCTCTGAATTTCAAACATCAATTTCTTTGGGCTGTCTATAAGCCTCTGAATTATAGACAATATCATAGGCCTTCTAAAGCCTGAATTTAGAAAAATCATAGGACTTCTGAAAGCTTTTAAATTTTAGAACTCATATCTTGGGTCGTCTAAAAGCCTCTAAATTTTAGACATTTCTCATTCTTTGGAACGTTTTGGAAGTCCTTAAATTTCTTATTCTTTTGGATGGTCATTTATACCAACCACTTCTCTTCAAGGTCAATTTTGACCAAAACAAAGAAAAGAAAAAAGAAAAAATAAAAAAGAAAAAACAAAAAAATCCAAATTCGTGTCCACTTAACCTGCATATATGAATTCATAGGTATGTGACTGAAATTAAATTGGTGCTGATATCTCTCTTTATTTTTCTTTTGCCAGGTACCAGCATATTTGTAGCCATTGCTCCCCAGACCAGATCAAGATCTCGCACCATGAATCCTGCTGAAGATCAAACCACTGTTCCTGCTCAAGACTTGGCTCAATTGCAAGAGCAAGTGAAGGGGCTCGCCCAAATGCTGGAAAACTTACTGACTGTTTAGGCCCAGCAAACCCAATCCCAGAACCAAGCCTCTGCTTCCCACCAAGCACCTCCACCTCAAACCAACATTCCACCTCTGGCTCAACCTATTCTTGAACCCACCCCTGAACCTATACTGATTAGGGAGGAGACGGTTGAATTAGAAAAAGAAAAAGAAAAAGAGAGGATGAGGGATGAGATGGAAAGGAAATTCATGCACATGCTAGAAATGGTCCAGGATGAACTTAGGGAGGTGAAAGGGGTAAACAGCTTTGGAGGCACCAACTTTGAAGACCTATGCTTGTACCCGGATGTTTTTCTACTAGCTTAATTCAAGTGCCCATACTTTGACAAGTACGATGGCACTGGTTGCCCCATGAGCCATTTGAAGTTGTACTGTGGGGCCCTATGCCAATTCAGTCGGGATGATGGCATATTGATTCAGCTCTTTCAATGGAGTTTGACTGGAACTGCTTTGAGGTGGTTCACCACCTTAGACCATGGAAGGATCAGAAGATGGAACGACCTAGCAAATGCTTTCTTAGCCTAGTACAAGTTCAATTCAGAGATCATGCAAGATAGGTACGACGTGATGAGAATGAGTAAAGGAAGGGATGAATCTGTAAGGCAGTATGCCAAAAGATGGAGGGAGACTGCCTCTCAGATTATGCCACCTATGTTGGAGCCAGAAATGATCTCCACTTTCATCAGCACACTGGGCCAACCGTTTTACAATCACTTGGTGGGTCAAACTACCACCAACTTTGCTGCCCTAGTGCAAGTGGTAGACAGAATTGAAGATGGGATCAAGTCTGGGAAAATAGCTGATTACTCTGCAGTGTTGAACCAGGAAGCTTCCACCACTTTCTCTACACAGAAAAAGGAGAATGGTAATGGAAGAAGAAAGAAAAAAGAAAGAAGAGAAGCAGAAGTGAATATGGTGCAACTTCCTAAGGAACCCTTTTAAATCAATGCCCATCCACCTCCTATCAAGCCAACCCATCAAGTTCCTTTGCTGCCTATCCAAATTAATGTCCATTCTTCACAGACTGTGAAGGAGGAAACAGAAATAAGGAAGTGAAGGGAATTTTCTAAACTGCCTATGAGACCATCTGAATTTTTGCCTATCTTACTTCAAAAGGGTTATGTGGCTTTGAAGTTGCCAAATCCTCATGCAAGTAAAGGGAAGGGTTATGATTCATCTGCAATCTGTGAGTATCATATGAGCACTCCAGGGCATACCACAGATCGTTGCTTGGCCCTAAAGCATGCAATCCAAGATTTGTTGGATAATAATTCCTTATTATTCAATTCAGTCACACCCATCCTATCTACCAATAACAATGGGGCAGGTAGCTCAAATGCAACAAGGTCAATTTTTTCAGAAAAAAAAGATTTGACCCTTCTTAACTTATTGCTCCAGTTTGTACCATAGTCTGGGTTTATTTTGTAAAAGAATATGAATGGGGCCATGTGGAGAAAGAGACTCACACAGGAGCAGATTTTAAGCTGAAGTTGAAAGAAAATGAAATGACAGGTGAAAGGGCAGAGGAGGTGCAAATAATTCCCTTTGAGCAGTTTGAACAAACAAATGGCCTAGCACTTGATGTTGAATAGGAATTTAGTATGGACGATAATGATTGTTCGAAGGGTATGGAATCACTCTTCATATAAGAAAAAAATGAAGTTGAGGTTATTGAATAAGGAAAATCCCAAGAAAAGAAAAAAGAAGATTCAAATGAAAAGATTGAGGCCAGGTTTAAGCTTCCATTGATTGACTGGGCTGCAATCCAGATTCCATATCAAGGAAGGTCACTTCTTTCAAAGACTGAGCATAACACCCCAAGGAAGGAGATCATCCCAAATCATGAAGGTTTGCCTCACTCAGTAGGAGAAAGATATTTTCTAAAAAAGAAAGAAAAGTCAGCTTCTGCCTTTAAGAACAGGGGCATTTTTAGAACTCACACGTTCTTTGAAAAAAAAACCCCCCATAAAAAGAATGCAAATTTCCTGAGGATCCGAAGTAGCCTTGTTCTCAGGAAGTGATTTTAATAAAGGCTCTTCAAAAAAAAAAAGATTTTTCCCTTTAACATTTTTCTAGAAAAAAGAAAAAAGTTTTCTACAAGGTCCTTTTTACTTATGAGTTATATCTCCCATTGAATTTCATTAAGTTGAATATGACTTCGACATTGGGCTCAATTTTGAGACCAAAATCGAAGAAGAAAACATTTTATATGAAAATTCAAATCCTTTTAAGTGTCATGAGAAGAATATTTTGCAAAATTATGAAATGACCAATTTTATGGCCTTTGAAACTAAAAATGACCCATAGTCTTCAACAGAAAAGATAGAAGAAGATTTGAAGTTTCTTCATTAGAATACAGAAAGGATCGCATCACTTGCTAATTCGTTAAAAGGGAAGTTGATAATATTGTTTGAAGAAATTTTGGGGCTTTGCACTTGAAAATATGGGAGAAGATTTGACCTTTTCGTTGGAAATAGAATTGGGCATCATTTGATGGAAAGAATCCAAATTCATAAGATTGATCAAAAGGTGAAGAACTTGTTCATAATAGAAGTTCTATTTGAAGACGATTTCATGTTGATAGAAGGTGATTAAGAAGAAGAAAAAAAAAAGAAAAAAAAATCCTGAGCCAGTCATGTAGTGCAACTCTACTAAGTCTGAAAATTCAAACTTTTCTTAAAATGATAAGAGGACTTTCTTTCTTATATCCCCAAAAATTTTGAAATCCTTAATTAGACCCTTTGAGCTTGATACATTTTTCCAAGTAACCTAAACTGAGAATTGTAACCCCACACTGGGGCAAATTTATTAAGGCATAATAAAAAATAAAAAAAGGAATGAAGGGACAATTGTTGAAGTTCAAAAGGGATTTCAAAGATGTTTTCAGAAAAGGGGGCAAAGAAATGAAAAAAAAAAGAAAAAAAAGATAAAAAAAAGAAGGAAAAAGAAAAAGGAAAAAAGAAGAAAAAGAGATCATCAAATACTATGGGATATTTGGAGAATGTCTTCAAAGTTGTGAAGAGAAGAATGGAAAAAGAATTTCAATACTGGGGAATAAGTTTCAAATGAAAAAATCAAAGTGGAGGAAAAACTTCATTACTGGGGGAAATTTTGTAATCTTTCAAAGGGAAGAAATGCCTTAAGAATTACAATTTCAGTTAACCAATTTAATCATATGGTATTTGAGCATTTTATTCCTTTTCTTTCTAAACTAACACCAAGCCTTCGTTTCGTCTCATTCATAAGTCCTCTTTGATTAAGAAATTTTTAATTAAGGCAACTTTGACTACATAGTTGCCGGCGATGAAGGATTAAAAAAAAAAGAAAAAGGAAAAAATGAAGGAAATGTAGTGAAAATCCGGAAGTGCACTATATGGCAAATAATCGGCTATCTACAAGAAGGAAATTGTCATAGAGGAAAGCCCATAATTGGCATAGATCCAAGTGAAGTTCTTATGTTGGTGGTTATTTTGAGATACGCCTACTCTTCAAGTGATTGAGGAAATTCTCTTTTCAAGACCGAAGCAACATAATCAGAACCATGTATGAAGCATCTGTGAACAAGTTTATGGCCATCAAAATTTCCATTAGGAAATTATTGCTGAACTTGAAAATGGTCATAGGAATGATTCTAAAGGTTCCAAAGGCTTATTTTGGTCTTTCTTCATTTTCTGAAATAATCTTCTCATTATTCAACTTGATTTTAATTCTTTTGGACTATATGCAAATAAGTGATTAGATCATTTTAAAAAAATAAAATAAAAACACAAAAAAGGCAAAAACTATATTTCTGGCCTATGATGAGCATCTATATCTTTTCATAAAACATTGGTTTTGCAAGCATTAGAGAATTCTAAGGCCACTAGTATAAAACATATTTTCTTATTTTTACATTTGCATTTTAATTAGGGTTTCTTTTTGGCAAAGGTAAGAGAGAGAGAGAGAGAGAGAGAGAGAGAGAGAGAGAGAAAAGAGAAAAAGGAAAAAAAGTGGATCATCTCTACTGAGGGGCAAATACTTTTTCAAGCAATCAAAACCGGGGCATGATAAGTGTCTTTCCCTCTGGGTTTTCATTGGAATGAATTACAACATCTAGAAGAAGCAGTCAAGCTTTAGTCTTCGGATTTGAAAAAAAGAAAAAAAAAGAAAGAAAAGGCTGCGAAGCAGTGGCATGTTTTCTCTGTTAAACAAAGGTTCCCAATTCTTCAATCATGAAGAAGGATTTTACTAGGGCAGCAAGAAGGCATGAAGAAGAGATCATGGGTAATGAAGGCATGAGGTTAGATCAACAGATCATGATTCTCAAATCCATCAATCAAGAAGAGGGCATTCCCTTGGGCAACAGGTTATGGGCAGCAAGGGCACATACATCATTATGGAGAGAGCAAGAAGATGAAGAAGCAAAAGCAAGTTGCAAAATATTCAAGCACAGGTTTGAGCATCAAATGGCACCCAGGTAAATCAAATAAGAAAATCAATCAGGAAAATTCAATAAAATATTTCCTTCCTTATTTTTGAGTTGTAAAGTGAAAAACATCAAAAGCAATTGAGTTTGCAGAGGTCAATTTTAATCCACCTTTTTTTTCAAAATTTGCTTGTCTCAGATTTCTTTTCATAGCCACGAGAGCTCCAAGAAATCTGAGATAAAGAAGAGACACCACCCCATCAGACTTCAAGCAGGGGTTTCATTGGCTATCTTCAAATCCATGTTTTTTGTCGCTCTTTTGTTTGACGAAAGCAAGTTCAATTAATGAGATGTCTTTCAAACGTGCAATTTTGAGTCATGTCTGTTCTTTGCTGTTCTTTGTGCTACAACTCCAGCAAAGAGGGGCAGTTGTAGACACCCCAAAATTGCACAATTTTTGATAAATCATGAAGGAGAGAAATATCTTATTGGAATTTTCAATTCTTAGCATTGGGTTTGAGATCCTTAACCCATTTGAATTCAAAACCACAAAGGAAAAGGCCCGAATTCAATCTTTTGTACAAAGTCAAACTTTTTCCGGTTGAATTTTGTTGACTTTTGACTCCAGAAAATGAAATATTTTTTAAAGCAAGATTTCAAGATAATTTTTCCTGGTAATCAGGTTTTTAGCAATGTTATTGCATAAATGAATTTTTTGAGATTTTAAATCTTGACGAATACCTTGGTATTAACATGTTGAATCTTTTTATCGGACCTGAAAAATTGGCATTTAGCCTGGAACTGGAAAGTTGACTTTTTATTCACTTGGAATTTGGGTCTGGAACTATTTTAATGGATTCAAATTGGGAGGGGGGTTGTCTGCTTATTTACATGTAATATCTTAAGTAAATGGAAATTAAAAAAATACGAAGACATTTACTTAAATGATACTACATGTAAATAAGTATTGCCTGTGCAGAAAAAAGGTCAAAAAGTGTAAAAACTGGTCAAATCTGTGTTGACCGCATTTTATCTACGGTCTGGTTGTGCCCGTATTTGATCTACGGTCATGTCGTGACCGTATTAACAATACGGGCAAGGCACGACCTTATTATATATACGGGCACGGGGTGTTTTGAGTGAATTCATCATTTTTCGATTTCTGAGCCTTATCTACACTCAAATCTCTCTGGAAGATTTGAATCCTCTTGTTTATCCTCTGTGGTTTAATGGATTTACATTAAATCCTTTTTTTTTTAACTCAATTGGAAGATTTTGGCATATCCCTTGGACCAACCATGCCCCTGGGTTTGCCTATAAATAGAGGGCCTCTCCTCAAGCAAATGGCCAACAATCTGAAGCCTGAAGAATGGCAGACATGACGCAGGCTGCTAATAGTGCTGGGCATGACCACCTTAAGCGTGTTGGGCCATGATCGTGCCCGTGCTGGCCCGGCCCGATTAGCATCCCTATATTGGGAGTTATAAAAATGAAACATTGTGTTCTTTTTTGTTTTCATTTAGAGTCCTAATTTAAATGACTCCTCACGAAAGAACATATTTTTTTATTTTGCAAAATGAAACAATTATAAATGAAAACATAATACACAAATAAACAGATAAAATCGTGTTTGAGGATTGCTCAAATTGGGATAGGAAAGGCACTTTATAATTTGAAAATAAAGATTCTAAAAAGGGGATAATTAGAATTCTTTTCTTATAAGATAAGTATTGTAATTAAAATCCTTTAATTAGATCAGTATTTTAGAAAAACTCTACCCCTTACTAATTAAATAACACACTTATTAAGATAATTGCTGGAATTTAGTAGGATTTTATTTGAATAAAAACTCTACTTGCTTAACTTAAATGCTTCACTTATTAAAGATAATTATTGGAGTTAAATGACTAATAGATAATTATTGGAGATAAATGACTAACTTATTAAGATCATTATTAGAGAAGTCTAGCAGGATTAAAAACTCTACATGGCAATAATAAAAAATTTATTTTTGAAATTAGCAATTATACAAAAAGATTCTTTGTTTGAATTAAAGATTATAGAAAAGGACACTTCAGTATTAAAATAAAAACAGTTTAGATAATTCTTACTTTTAATGGTAGTATATAGATTCAAAGATAAAAATAAACAAGTAACATTATCGAAATAATAACGTTAATTAATAAAACAATATAGCGATTTAAGAGTTAAAATTAGTTAACTATTATCTAATGAAATGATAGAGTGAAATTATTTAACTATTATCTAATTTATCCTTTTGTCCTATTTTCATGGTAATCATGAATTTTGAAAAAATTGGAGTTAAAATTGTTTAACAAAATTATTATATTATTTAAAACCTTGTACTTGCATTTGATCCTTTTATTTATTTTATTATTTATTATGCTAAAAATTGAGCTTAAGAATGATAATAAAACCTTCATATATCGTTTAAATTGTGTATTTAATTATCCTAAATGATATACTTGTCTCATGTATGTTTATCATCAATATTACTTAATTATGTAAATTTAATATATTAAAATATTTTAATAATTTAATACTAATTTAATATATCAAAATATTAAATTATACTAATCTCATGTATCATTTTTTTAATTTTATTATTTATTATGCTAATAATTGAGCTTGAGAACGACAATAAAACCTTCATATATCGTTTGCAATTATATGAAACCTTCATATTAATACTTTTAGTTAGATAAATATTGGAGTGTACATACGCCTAACTAAAAGTTAGTATGTTTGCAATTAAAGACTACATGAAGGGTATTTTAGGTATATGAAATAAAAAAACATTTAAGGTAGTTTGTGTAGCACCCCGGAACCAGGTCCACCCGTATCGGGTTTATATTGGCTCTTGAGTGCTAGCTTAGGGCCCAAAGTGGTGAAAACTAACTTAAGAACTAATCAGACACAAAAATAACATCCTAAATTTTTTTTTAGAAAAACGGCTATATAACGCCTGTACATACGAGAATGGGCTAAGCCCCCAATCACAAATAATCACCTGATAAACACAGTTTATATATCTCATGCACATCACACACTAACCTTTCCACAAGAGTACGTTATCAAAGATTATCTATCTCTCAACTCTCTCTCTCACTATATACAATATACACAGTTTCCAGAAAAATGAATATACAATTATCAAAAGGTAGCCTTTTCTATCACTAGCCAGGATAGAAGTAGTCCTTCGGCTTATATTCCAAATCCCCCTTGATACTCTGCCCCAGTATGCGGCTCACCAGCAGAATCTAAAACAAAACCGATAAATCCAAAACACGGGTGAGACTAATGTCCCAGTAAGTAGCACATGCATGATATAAAACTGTTTATGCAACTTTAAGCTAATGAAATAACATGCTAACATATTATACGATAAATCTCTATCCAAATCATGCGAAGAAGTAGTTCATTATCATTTACGCAATACTAGTAATGAGCAGATAAAATCAGAGTAAACCAAACTGAAATGTCAGCATAAAGTGTATGTGCAAAACTCGTGGATTAGTGATTCTATAAATCGAGACAACCACCCTCAGCCGGTTTGCCACCTCACGGCTCATCGTTCGAGCCTGATCAAGGTCCTCGCCCGGAGTGGAGCACCCACACATGGGCTGGCAAGGAAACAACCCACACACGCACCCACACACACATACACACATACACACGCATACTCACACGTACAAAGACCCCGCCGATCTCACATGGCGGACTGGTTGCCGCAACCCTCTATCCCACAAGAGAGCCTCACCGATCCCACACGGTGGTAGCGCATGTGGCCCTGGGTGTTAACTCGACAAGCCATTACTAATACACAATCTAGACGGACTGTGGATCCACGACTCTCTATGCGGCCTAGACTCGTATAATAATTAACCATGCAAATATTTGACTAAACAAAACCTGTAAGAAATCAACTGCCCAAGTAAAACTCAATCCAAGTGAACCTCGCTATTCACTTGCCCTTAAATCCCTAGGCCATTCTGCCTTTTGGGATGCCACAGGCTCATTGCCTTTCTTACTAACAAGAAGCATTTGCTTCAATTTCCAATTACAATCTCAATCCATTTTATAAACCACTTTCGAACTGTAGACACCCCAAATTGCACTTCAACATAAGAGAACACTTAAAAAGAACTTTAAATGTTTTATTTGAGCATTGACATGTGTCAAACACTCAAAAATACTCAAGAATGATGTTAACTGCACTGAATATACGGTTTTTGAGAATTTGGTCTCAACCGCCCTGTATGTACGGTTGCAACCGCATACACAGCACGGTTGATGTTTATGCTTCTTGCGTGAGCTGCCATGTGGCTTCTAGAAGCTTTGGCCGTTGAACCACGTTGCCAGCAATCATGACGAGCGTAACTGAATTGTTACCGCCCTGTATGTGCGGTTGAGGTGAATTTGCATAGAAACCACACATGAAGTGACGGTTTTGTGGAAACCGCACTGTGTATGCGGTTTTGGTTATTTCGGGGATTTGCGAAATGGCTCGATCTCTAAGCCTTATTTACGCATATTACCTCTCTCTCAGGGACTTGATGTAGTGCCCCAAATCCGGGTCTGCCCTATCACGGCACAAACCCGTACCCGAGACCTACTTATGGGCCCAAAAGAACCTGATAAGCATAATTGATGTGGGCAATTACAATGTAATCATCAGAGTGCATAAGATAAAGAAGCATGGAATTTAAAATTTTTCATATAATAAAAGGGCATCTATATAATAACTCCAAAATATAACATTTAGGTACACAAAAAGGCAACTAAGATCTCTCCATCACTGTCTCTCACATGGGCATTCATACACAAAAATACTAATCTAAAGATAACTCCCAAGCTTACAAATCCCAAAAAAGAATAACTACATTCCCCTTGCTAGTTTCTAGGAACTAAATACAATAACATAAAAAGAACCCCTAATACAGATAGTAAAAGTCCTCGGGCTTGCGCTCAGACTCACCCTCAACAGCTGCCCCAGTACGTGGCTCACCAAGCGGATCTGAAAACAAATCTGGTAAAACAAAACACGCGTGAGACTTAAAGTCCCAGTAAGCAGCAAACATGCATGAATGGAAACAGTTTATGCAATTCATATAACATCATGCATAGAAGCAGTTTAGGCAATTCATATTCTCAAGTCAAGCATCTAAACAATGTAATACATAAAAATTTGATCACAAACCTGGTGGGACTGACAATGTAGAACAAACCTTTCTCAGCAATTACTAGAACCAATTTCACCTTACACAAACCAAGATATAGTACTCAATGTACAACCAAGTGTCAAGTGGGACTACTCGACCACTATTAGATACCAAGTGTCAAGTGGGACTACTCGTCCCCCATTGAATGCCAAATGTCATGTGGGACTACTCGTCCACAATTAAATACCAAGAGTCAAGTGGGACTACACACCCACCGTTGATTGCCAAGTGGAATTTCCCCATCCACTATCACATCAATCGAGACCAAGTGGAATTCCCCATCCACTGCCAATAACCCATGCCAAGGGCAAGTGGAATTCCCCATCCACTGCCAATAACCCATACCAAGGGCAAGTGGAATTCCCCATCCACTACCAATAAACCATAGGCCAAAGCCTTGTCAAATCATATGAGAGTTTTTCGACATCGCTTTCATAAATCCAAACCAATCAAAATGAAGGTCATAAAATCCTCAAAACACATTTTCGATGGGTGGGATGATCTTAGGAATCCCATATAAGTCACCATACCAAAAATCAACAGATTCCGAGACAAAAAGTTTTGAACCTCAAAAATATTCTAAGTCTGGATAAAAACGTTGACTTTTCGGTGTATAATTTTTCTAGACAAATCTACAAGGAGTTTCGGGCTCAATTTCTGGTTATAGTCTATTGAAGGGTATACAAATCATCTAGAATTTTCTGGGCTTCTGAATCCCTCATTTGGATATCAAACTCGAAAAGTGGTCATTTTCGAAAATTGGGAAAACTGGAAATTTAGGCACAAACTGAAAAGTTGACTTTTTATTGGTTGGGAATTGGGCCTTGGAAGTATTTTTATTGGTTCCAAATGGAGGGTAAAAGCTTATTTACATGTAAAGACTTAAGTAAATTGAGCAATAAATACACAAGACACAGGACATTTACTTAAATGTCTTTCATGTAATAAGGGTGCTGTGTAGGAGGGTTAGCTTGTTTGGGAAAGGGTTGAAGAGAAAGAGGGTGAAGCATTCTCCAAAAATAGGGTCAACACGCGGACGTTGAGGTTGGACGCGCGCGTGCTGAGGTATTACACAGGGCAACGCTCGCGCGTTAAAGGTGGACGTTCGCGCGCTAAGGTTTAAACCTTCCTGACGTGCGCGCGCTCCCTTTGAGCGTTCGCGCACTAAGATTCTAGAGTAATCGCCCAGGTTAATCCTGAGCCGCGATTTGAATAACAGAGGCTGGGTTTTTAGGGTTTTGGCTCAGGATTAATCACCAAGTTTCAGGATTAATCGCCACCTCGGGTTTTCTACTATTTTTGACTATTTTCAACTCAAAACTCATACCAACCCTATCCAACCTTCTCAATACCAAATGTGATGATTCCAAAACATCCCAACATACTCAAAAACCCTTCCCAACATAGGAATCCATACCAAATCCTCATGAACATGAATCCAACATATAAAGTATCATTCAATATAACCCATCTCAAACCCTAACCAGAAATATAAACAATAGAGGTTGTAAATCCATGGCAAATCGATAGAAAACTAAACAAGATAGTTAGATAAACCAAACCCTATGAATTTTTTTGAAGCAAAACCCTACATGCAAATGATTCTTCAGTTTATCAAAACCCTAAAATAGAGAAATACGAAAATCCAATAAATTCATTTTAGTTGAAGGGTTTGCTACTTACTTGTTAATGGAGAAGCAACCTTCCCTTCAAGCTTTTCTCTCCTTCTTCTTCTTCCTCTTGAAGCTTCAAGCAAGCTCCCACACTTTCTCTCTTGTTCTATACGTCTAAGACAAGAGGAAGTGTTCTAAAAATACTTAAAATAGAAATTAGGGCATCCTTTTATATGCCCAAACTTTTGGTCTTTCAACTCTGCCCCTAAACAAGGCTTTTATTCAACTAAAACCCTTAGGGTGTACTTAAGGCATACCAAGGGGTACCTTAGTGTTATTCGAGGGGGTACCTTGGTGTTAAGTTGAGGGTACCTTAGTGTTATTTAAGGAATACCTTAGTGTTTCAAGGAGGATTTGCCTTAGTTACTCAAGAGGTAATACTTTAGGTAACTTAAAGGGTACCATAGTTATACAAGAGGGGGGTACCTTGGTTATTGAAAGGTGTACCTTAGTTATACAGGGGTGTACCTTTAGGTAATACAAGGAGGTATACCCTAGGTTATGGAATGGGTGTACCTTAGTAATATAAGAGGGTACTCTAATTATACAAAGGGGGGTCCCCTAGCTGTATAAGGGGGGTGTACTTTAGGTATTCAAGGGGTACATTAGCTAAAACAGTGGGGGTACCTTAGCTATAGAAGGGATGTACCTTAGTTGTATGAGATAGGTACCTTAGTTATACAAGAGGCTATACCTTAGGGAAAACAGGGGGGTTACCTTACTTATATAGGGGGTACTTTAGTTAGACAAAGGGGGTACTTTGGCTATATAGGGGGTGTACCCTAGGTAAAACAGTGGGGCTACCTTACTTATATGATGTAACGCCCCGGATCCGAGTCACATGAAAACCCGTAACTCGTATCCAGAGGTTAATATAAATAACAGGATCGCACTACCAGAGTAAGGAAAACATGAATTAAATAATGCTATGTAACAGAGTGCGCTAAAATAATCCCAAAGTAAAACTCACATGACCCAATTTCACTACCCGCAATTACCGGCTCTCCATACGCATCTGAAAAACAAACGGAAATAAAAGAGTGAGATACGAATATCTCAGCGAGTAGCACATGCATGCAGCAATACACATCTTCTAGTTGTAAATTTATGATCGAATAATCACACGAGAAAACAAGAATAACCCGGTGAAATCTGCGTAAACCCTTTTAAAATTTGTTTGACCCAAGGGTCTAGGAAGCAATTTTAAACTATACGAAATTTACATCGGTAATTCCTTCGTCAACAAAACTCCGATCAGTTCCAGAAACTATATCATTATAACCATGCTCCAAGAAAGACAAATTCCACTATTTATTCCATAGTATCTAAAACAGACAAATGAATAATAAATCCACATGGTCAATGTCATACAAATATTTGATTGGTTAATCAACATGCCATAGCGACCTCCACACCTCCATGTACACAGTTCCGGCCTACTCAGGGTTTCGGATACTCTGAAATGACGGCCTACTCAAGGTTTCGTCATCCAATGCCGGCCTACTCAAGGTTTCGACATTGACAACCAGGCCTACTCAGGGTTTCTGGCTGCTCTACACTAGTCGTGGCAACACTCCATGGCCATGCCATTACTCCAATAAAATAAAAGCATCCCATTACTAAGCTTAGACTCTGGATCTAGGACAAGCTAAACCAAAACCGATAAATAGCCGATAAAACACCGCATTCAGTATGCACATCACAAGTTGTTCCAACCAGAACAGTAATTCTTCACAAGTGTTCCAACCAGAACATCATCTCACAAGTGTTCCAACCAGAACAAAAAATAAAAAAATAAAAAATAAATAAATAAAATTTTTTTAGTCTGTGTAAAGACATGTCTCTGAACTCTGTGAAACCTCCGGATCAAATGGTTAAAATAAAAGGTTGCTAATTCATACAATGAAAAAAAATAAATAAATAAATAAATAAATAAACAAATAATAGTAGTAGATAAAAATAAAAATATATGCAAGAGTATGAACATATGGATTTATGGACAAGTTAAATCAAATTTATTTTTATTACTGTTATTCTTAATTTATTTTATTTTTATAATTTATTTTATTTTATTTTATTTTATTTTATATTTATTATTATTTTTTCTACTCAAAACTGGGGTTTTACATATGAGAGGAGTACCTCTAGGAAATACAAGGGGTGTACCCTAGGTAATATAAGGGATATACCTTAGGTATGTTGGAGGTACTTTAGGGATATAAAGGGGGTACCTTAGCTGTATAAGGGAATGTACCTTAGCTAAACAAGGGGTACTTCAAGTAAGACAGTAGGGTACCTTAGTTAACATAAAGGGACACCTTAGGCAATAGAAGTGAGGTACCTTAGGTATAGTTAGGGGATACTTTAGGTATTCGAATGGGGTACCTTGGGCAAAACAGTGGAGTACCTTAACCAATATGAGTGAAGTGCCTTGGGTAATACAAGGGGATACCTTAGGCAAACATAAGGGGGATACCTTAAGCAAACACAGGGGTACCTTAGGTAAATGCAAGGGGATACCTTAGGTAAACACAGGGGTACCTTAGGTAAATACAAGGGGATACCTTAGGTAAACCCAGGGGTACCTTAGGCAATTAAAGTAGGGTACCTTAGGTGAAACAGTGGGATACCTTGGGTGTACTTTGGGTATACCATGGGAGTACCTTGGGTGATACTTAGGTGTACCTTAGGGATAATTAGGGGATACTTTAGGTATACTTGAGTGGTACCTTGGGTAACACTTGGATATACTTTGAGTAATACATTGGGGTACTTCGGGTAATACATGAGGTACTTTAGTGGTATTTGGGAGGGTACCTTGGGTACCCTTAGGAGGTTCTTTAGGTAATCTTAGGAGTTACTTGAGGTACATGTGAAAGGTACCTTGGGTACACTTAGATGAAGATTTGGGTACACTCAGAAGGTACTTTAAGTATACTTGGGAGATGATTTGTGGTACACTTAACTCCAATTTTTCCGAATTTGATTTCTAATTCGCTAGATCTAATTGGAAGATATCTTAACTAATTGTAAGTAAGACATAACACTAACTAAGCTTTTCTTTAATAACTTCAATTCGATTCCCCTAACTCTTTAGGTATAATCCATACTTACCCCATCTTCATAACACAATTTCTTAATTAGTCTAATAATCACACTTTAGATAATTAAGCTTAATAATTAAGGTATAATCCGAGACGGGGTTTTACACTTGAACTCCCTATTTCACCCTCCAAAACTTGCGAAATTACTCCAATTCAAGCCTCTAAAGAGAATTGGAATAATCTAGAAGAGTTTTTTGGCATACCCTTGGGACTTTTATGCCCTTGGTTGTGCCTATAAATAGAGGGGTCCTCCTTTTGCAAATGGCTGACAATTTGAAGCTTAAAAGCTCTGCAAGAAGAGGAGAAACTCTGCTGGATTGTCTACTCAAATCTCAAGCTACCAAGGTAAAGCTCTATTTAGCTTTCTAGCATTCTTTTTACATTTTCCAACTCTCATCTTCTACCTTTTTGTAGTGTAAGGCCCTGAATGTTTTGTTTGAGCCCCAAACCCCTTCCAAAGTACCTGGGAATCTTCTCTAGCCGTAAAACGTGAAGAGAGAGCCTCGGGAAAAAGAAGGTGGAATGGATCCTCTAGACTTAGAACCTACAAATGATGAAGAGCATGCTAATTGATCATTTTGAGCATGTGATTGCTTCTCTGATCTGTTTTATGTTCATCTTTGGAGAAGATGTAAGGATCCATGCTCTCAATAGCAAGGGATCCCAATCTCCTCCTAGAAATGTGCTTTTCCACACTTCTTCACACACTTTTCACTATTTTCATCAAATAGACTAGATCCTGGATTTTCCATGTTCAATATGGAAATCTGAGATCCTAGGCTTTATAATGAATTTTAGAACTTCATGAGGTTGTTTTTAATGGTTTCCAATGGTTTTGGTCGAATCCACTTGCACACATGCACTAGTTTGGCTTTTTTCTTCAAAATCTTCAAAACAGGGCAGCATCTGTGGCCTGTCTTAGAATGCTTATAACTTCATCCTCCGAATGAATTTTTGAGTGATTCCAAAGACATGTGGTAGATGAGCATGTCTAGTTTGTATCTAGAAATTTTCGTTCATTTTTATGAAGCCAATTTTTGACACCATCTGTTCAAAGTCTGTAAGTCAGTTCAGCTCAAATTGCTGAACTTACCGCTTTGATGGTGCACAATATGCTCAATTTTAATCCGTTTTGAGTGATTCTAGTTTCTATGTTTTCCTTGAGGAGTCTACTTTCCATTCCAACTGGTTTCAATAGATTTTGATCTGATTTGTGGCATGTGTGCTTGATTGACTCAGAGCAGCTCAATGGCATAGTCCTGAGCTAATCTGTGATCTTCAGGGCCTGTTCAAAGGCACGCACAAGTCACATCTGGATAGAGATTTGGGTGAGGTTTATTTCGTTTGAAAGATGACATCACATACTCCATCTATGCAAAGTTTCATGTATTTTAATGGAGCCAAACTCCACGAATAAGGTTTCCAAGTTGCTTACTCGTCGTTTTTTTTCTGATTTACAACAATAGGTACAGATGTGGATTTGTTTCCTGTCTTAAATTGGATTGAGCTGATTTTCTTACTGAGTACTCTATTTCAAACCAGCTTTCTAATGGCTTTGGTTTCATGTGATTTGGATTTAAATTGAGTGATTTGTGGTTAATCAAAGCTTTCAAGTTCTTATAATCTGAATTTTCCAGATTTGCCTCGAATTGGTTCTTCTTCAAATTTTATTTAGATTTTGCTTCACTCATGAAGTTCTAAACTGATATATCCATGAAGAGAGTCCAAGTTCATTGGATTACTCATGTGGAATAATCACATACATTTTGCTTATTTTAAGCCTCCCTTGTTTTTTTTATTAGCAAACAATTCTTAGCATGAGCAAGCATGTGGCAACCGTCTTAGACGGATGAGTGAGGGTGCATAACACCTTCCCCCGCTCATAAATAATTCCCCTTACTTGATCTCTGGATTTTTTCTGGTATAAGAGCTACTTTGACTCTATTTGGCTTTTATGAACCCTTTGATGTCCATTCACACCTTAACTTGGATAGTGGCGACTCATACTTTTATCGATCCCCGCGTGACGATATCGGAAGTCATCTTAGATAACATATTCCATGTCTCACACGAACACAAGTTAGAAATAAATTACTTTCATGTTCAGAGAATACCGATACAAATTATCCACGGTTGGTTTGCAGTTGCTGTTTACTCTGCAGAACTGATTTTAACTAGTTAATTGAATGTTACACCTGATATATTCTATAATGAATTTGTATGCGTATTATACATCGTCGGAAAGCTTTACGAGTCTAGTTTCCAACGCAACAAACGGTTTGTAATTCGGAGTTTCCTACAGAAACTTATGACCGTTTTACTACAGATAGTCACTAACAGCCGCGAAACCTACTGGACGGAAATCATCAACTTTTCTGGATTTTTTTTGAAATACCTCGAGTTCCGATTAGTCCGAAACCAATTCCATTCAACTACAAATACCCTAAACTAAATTTTAGAATACTAATATGAATTTTTATGCGAATATTCCTAGCCTTCGCAAGCCACCGAAATCTTACATAGATTTAAACTAGATAACAGAATGTGTTCTGTTTTTAAACTTCAGATTGTTTCTACGCAAACCTGAAAATTTCCGAACACATACCTACTTCATTTCCTACTTCTAATCCTTGCAAACACCTTTTTTTTTTTTGAATGGTCCCTTAAAATCCTTAAAAGCAAGAAATCCACTTTAATTTTTGCTATACCCCAAAGTCTGAACTATCAATTCCGAACAAGGAATGGGTCTTTTCCCCTTTTTAAATTACCACATCACGATCATTAGTAGGTTCTAACCATCTAACGGCAATTAACCGCACCTAACAGGAACTAAAAGTTAGGCAGGAAAGACCACGCTCGGCCAATGGAATCCAAAACAATCCTCAGATCAAGTAAACCACCCAAATTGTCATTGTCCACCTAATACATCCATCAAGCACTAACGAGATCAACAGCAAAAATCCAAGGAAGAAACCACAAAGTAAATCTGATCAAGCACCCTCCTCTTATAATTGCTTCAATCAAAAGCAAATCGATTCACCGATTAAACAAGACATAATTAAATTTCCACAGTCAACTTAGAACCTAAAATCAGGTATCTCTAACAAAACCCCAAATCTGAACCTATATTGGATGTCTCTAATAGACCCCAAAATCAGAAAATCGAATATTTTCAGCTACTAATTTCTCAATCAAGATCTAAAGTTTACATCAACTCATTTAGAAATATATTTTTCAGCTGTAAGATCTAAGAGTCAATCGGTAAAATCAACAGTTGTAACTCAGGTGTAAAATAAAATCTAAATCTACAATTCAAAGCAATCAAAATCCACTGGTGGTGTTACTTTGAAATTGTTGCCAGATTTACCTTCTGTGTAGCATCTGATTAACTGCTATCACCAACTAAAATAACCTAACCTCCGATTGGAGAACTTTCATTTGCAACAGAGAACTAACAATGAGAAATCAGAATAGTATTCAACAGAAATCGTCTAAAACAGGAATCCATCGAAACCCGACAGTAATCAATCAACATAAACACATGCTCAAACCAATTGAAACCCTTATCGACAAACAGCAGCAATAGATCAAACATAAAGTAAACAGCGATCGATAAAAACATGCTACTTACATGCGATCGAGAAATCCACACTCCAAACGCCCAACCCTCTTCCTCTTCTTTCTTTCTTCTTCTTTCCCTCTTCTTCTTCTCCCCTTCTTTGCGTTTTTTCCCTTGTTTTACTAACCCTCAACGAACGTTTTCTTCCCTTTCTTCTCTTCTTCCTTTTTCTTCTTCTTTCTTCTTTTTCTTCTCCTTTCTTCTTCTTCTTCTTTTCTCTACAGCAAATTCTCTAAAACAAACCCTCAAGAACGACTCCCCCTTTTTCCTCCTCTTCTTCTTCTCTTTTCTCTTCTCCCTCCTTCCTTCTTCCTCCACGATTTCTTCTTTTACCGTTTTTTTTTTCTTCTCCTCAAACCCTTGACGAGCAACCCCCAAATGAAATAACGAAAATTGTTTTTTTTTTTAACCCTTGAACCATTGAACCATTGAACCCTCACTAAACCACCAAACCACCAACTTAAATAAACCATTGAACCCTCACTAAGCCCTCATTAAATCCTTTAATCTCCATTTAATCTTAATTAAAATTCCTAAACATCCAGGATCTTACAGTTTATGCTTTTAATAGTAGTATAGATATGAAATGATTTGCCTACAAAGTATAACTGCAAATTATACTTAGTTTGATCATGGAATCAGCAAACCATCGTCAAAGCTTATGTTAATTTATAATTAGATTGTTCAATAATTTAGTAATTTTTAATATTTTATTTATATCGCGTATTTTTATATTAAAATATTTTAATATTTTAATACTTACTTATTATGTCAAAATATTAAATTATACTAATCTCATGTATCAATTTTTTTAATTATTTACTATGCTAATAATTGAGCTTGAGAACGACAATGAAACCTTCATATATTATTTGTAATTATATGAAACCTTTGTATTAATACTTTTAGTTATATAAATATTGGAGTGTACACACACCTAACTAAAAGTTAGTATGTTTGAAATTAAGGACTATAGGAAGGGTATTTTAGGTGTGTGAAATAAAAAACATTTAAGGTAGTTCGTGCTTTTAATAGTAGTATAAATATAGGTATGAAATGATTTGCCTACAAGCTACAACTAAAAATTATACTTGGTTTGATCATGGAATCAGCAAACATTCGTCAGAGCTTATGTTAATTTATAATTAGATTGTTAAATAATTTAGTAATTTACAATGATAAAGTTAAGAAAACTGTCGGATCAATTGATCTATGTCAAACAACTAGCGTACACTTGTGGGCAAATATAAGAAGGATTGAAAGTTTTGTTAGTTGGTGAATAATGCGATTATATTTTTTGAGATATCAAAAAATTTTAATGTTATGTTCAAAAGGTCATTTGTTTTTGTAGAAACATGAATTTAATGTTAAAGTATATGCATGCAGTTATCCTAGCAAAATGAGCAATAATAGTGTAAATATGGTTTCATTAATGTGTGAGTGATTTAAATGATTTTATCCTAAGAACTAAAACTCAATAGTTAAGGCAACAATCAAGGTCTCAAAATCCATATATCGTAAGGGTCCAATTATATGGGAAAATGATGTAGCCTAGTGAAAGAAATATTGGTTCCATATTTTATAGATTACATCAATTGAATTGAATAAGCATGCAAAAAAAGAAAAAACAATGTTCACAGTCGTAATGAAAATCTAGATTAGAAGTTTTTCATTTTGAATGTTTTTTACAATGAATAGTAATGAGGCATAGATTATTTATATCCGGTTTTCGATGCAAGAAAAAATTTAAATTGTAACCCCAACCCAGCAAGGTATTTATCCGCTTTGGACCCAAGCCCACACGGTTTTGCCCCTCAAAAGGCGCCTCACTAAGTTAAGTATTCTCCTTGACTCTTATACATTATGGGCCATTCATCCGTTTTTTATGTGGGGATCGGGATATTACAATCTCCCTCCTTTAGAACTAGACATCATCGTGCAGTGGCCCTAAAAGCCTGCCAGCCCCTCATGGGCTCACCCTCGTCGAGCTAACCACCTACCACGGGCAACATCAGGACCCACACCAACAACAGATTACCTGTAGCGCCCCAGATCCAAGGTACATAATGAAACCGTAACTCATCTCTGAAGAGTTAGATAATCCACAAAATCTATATATCAGAGAGAAGGAAAACATAAATAAAGCAATAATCTACATAATCAACGTCAACCATATTTCCAAACTCAATCTAAAATAACATATGTCAAATCTAAACTCACATGATCCAAACATCTACCCTTCGGTATCGTCCTCTCCAAGATCTGAAAACAAAACAAAACCAAACGAGATACGAATATCCCAGCAAGTAGTACATGTATGCTCAAATACTATTTATACAGTTCTAAAACATGAATCAGTTATAAAACATATAGCAGTGATGATTACAGGAATAATCTAAATAATCCAATAATCAATATGAGATAAACTTGAGTAATCCAGCATGTAAATCAAGTCTGTAATATCGAGTCAGAAATTAATAAGTCGCATCAGGACTCATGAAATAAGACTGCCTTTAAATAGGGCAATATCAATGTCCACTATACCACCTCTCGACTTATATGCGAAGCCGAGTACACGATCATCATCATTGCGAGAGAATCCAACCAGTACAATATAAGGTTGGCATGTACTATTCAATCATAGTCTGAGTACACGATAAAATGAGGGAGAGCCACAACCCACCAGTGCAGAGAAGGCCTCATCGAGTATATGATGGAACGCGTGCGTGGACAAAGAATTACCACTAGCAAAGAATAATCATTCTCACTATCTAGCTCCTAAATGAATCCATATCGAATTATGCCTACTAGACTCTAAAAACAAAACCAAGTACAATGTCTAGCAAGCAAAACCCATCACAAGTACCAATCATCTCATTCAGAATACACGAGGCATCTCTGAGTACACAGAGGTATCATTATCCCAAATACATGGAGGTATAACATCTACCCAAGTACATGGGCATCTCAATCCATTTCTCCAAGTACATGGAGGAAAACAAAACCAGAAATCAAATCCCAATCTCAGGAGTCATATAAATCTCAAATCTCTGAAAATAGTTAACAATAGTTGAAAACAATGCAAGTTTTCCAACAAGATCAGTTTGATCCAAAACCATTCAAAATAGAACTCAAAATTACTAAATTCACAAATCTGTTCAGAAATACAATCTTAGAGATTATCTAAAACATGTTTAAATACATCGATAACAAGAGCAGATAATTCTTTTGAACTCTTAGCGACCTCATTGTAACTTACAACCCAAATTCCAACTCAACATAGGCTAAATATAGAAATAGAAGCCAAATTTCAAATCTGAATTCAAGGATACTTTTGGGCTTTGAAATAAATTTAGAAATGATCTTAGAATGATGTTACAATAGGCGGAATCATCAAAATCGTATCTATTGAAATCTGGAACCAAAAGTCTCTCAAAAACCTATTTCAGTAGAATGTGCCCAAATTCTTTAATAAATTGAATTTTAAGATAATTCTAGTGGAAACACCTCATAAACTCCTCAATCTTATATGTACATAGGTTGGATTTAATCAAAAATCATTTCATAGTTAAAAACTACTCAAAATGATGAAAATAGGAATTCTGTGTTGGGCGCTCGACCTGGCGCTCAAGCGTCCAATGAGGCGTTCGTAGAACTTAACTTTCAACATTTGGTGCTTGGCATAGCACTCAAGTGTCCGGTTGGGCACTTGCTTTAATTGGAAAATGACACATTTGGGTTTTGAAATTTAAAAAAAAAAACCACAGGCGGGGCGTTCGGGATAGCGCTCGAGTGCAACCCCAGGCGCTCGGTGAAAATCACATACCGTGAACAGATTCTAAAAGTTTTCTGAAATTTTGGAATTTAAATTACCAAAACATTATTTGATCTTTCTGAATCACTGTAATAATATTCTAAATCATTAAATATACTTTACCTATCAATTCAACATAATTAAGGATTGGATCAAAGTTTTTCAACAAATCTATCTAAAAATCAGAATTTCTTGACGAACACTTCAATTTCAACTTCTCATGCGTATAATCCAAAATTTGCGCATAAAATAAGTTATAAAGGTACTACTTACTGATTGAAGCTCCAATCCAGCTCCTAAAACCACTAAATCTCAGATCTGAGCTCCCATGGCAATAACTTCTTTTCAACGACTGAAAATCATACCAAAAATCCATTCAAAATTCCAGATTTGATCTACTGTGCTCAGATTCTCATAAATCTACTGTGGTGATTCTAAATTCGAACTTACACTTTATCTTACCTGAATTCCTTAAAAATTTGATGAATTCACAAATAAATCTTAATGATGCTCACATGTCTGACCAAAATGAAATTAAACAGGGTATCAAAATTCCATGTTGACAAAAAAAATTTCAAGGAACCCTTACTTGCATTATCCATGAACCATGTTCAGTTACTATGCCAGCTTCAATGCTGGTGATAGTGTTTGTAAAATTAACTTGGAAGTGAGGAAAGTAAATGCATAAGCTAACATCATAATCTCCATCAAATTAGTGAAGGGACTAATTGTTAAGGTAGACATGGAAAGCATAGATCATGAAGTCCTTTTTCAAAGCACCAAAAAATGTTAGTTTCCAACCAACAAAATAAGATTAATAATGATGGGTGATATCATTAGTTGGATAAGAGATCAAACAACTATTGCAAAATGATAATAAATAATTTTTTTTTATCCCAAATGATGATTTAGTCATAACATTAAAACTAGATATTATCAGAGAGCATTGGCCAAAATATAAATTCTTTATGCTCCATGTTGTTAGTATAATCTGAAGGGGTCATTTGTTGATGCATCCAAAACACGTGCTTGGTACAACACCTACATATACCCAAAACAAGGATAATGTAGTTGTTAAAAATGGTAAATAAAACTGGAAAGTAAATTTTACAGCAAAGATAAGCTCTAAACAAAATAGAAGATACAAGGTCAACGAAGATGGACACTGGAATAAAATAAAAATGAACGAAGGCCAAAAAAAAATCAAGAATAAACTTGGATTCGTGTAACGCCCTGGGTCTGAGTTACATAATGAATCTGTAACTTATCTCCAAAGAGTTAGCTAATCCACATGATCTATATATCAGAGTGAAGGAAATCATGAATAAAGCAATAAAATACATAATCAGAGTCAACTATATTCCCGAACTCAATTATAAAATCCCATAACCCAAGTCTAAACTCACATGATCCAAGCATCTACCCTCCGATATCGTCCTCCCCAAGATCTGAAAACAAAACAAAAACCAAATGAGATATGAATATCCCAGCAAGTAGCACATGCATGCTCTAATACATTTTATTCAATTCTAAATCATGGATCAGTTATAAAACATACAACAGTGACAATAACACAGCTAATCCAACAATAATACAACAATCAATATGACATAAACCTGTATAATCCATCATGTAAATTAAATCAATAATATTGATATCAAATCAATTTGTCTTATTAGGACTCATGAAATTTGACTACTTTAAGAGATTAAGATCTAGCTCTAGACAGTCCACTCTAAGAACAACTGCCATATGTGGTACCGAGGTCATCACCCTCTTGGTAGAAGTATACAAGACCTCGCCCTCATGGTGGAAATGGATACAATCCAGTCTGAGAACAACTACAACATATATGGTACCAATGTTATCACCCTCATGGTGGAAAATATATGACCTCATCTTCATGGTGGAAACGGAGTTGCTACAACACATTCCCTCATGGAAGGCCTCTCCTTCATGGAGGAAACGCATTAGGGAGACTAGACTTAATCCAAACAAATAGACAAACTTCACTTACTAGTTAAATTATGGATTCATAACAAGCTAAGCCCAAAATAGCTTAAGACAAAACCAACAAATAAATTAATGTACTCAACATATAATTATGGGTCAATCATATCCAAATCCACTCCATTATGGAGAATCTCAAATATATGCCCTCAAGGCGAATTTCAATAGCCGAAATAGTATTTGTATCAACTCCATCATGAGATAAAATAAATAATCCGAATCTATATGAATAATTCACCATTTACCAAAACCAAAGCAAAATCTTCAAATCAAAGTCAAATCAAACCAAAATAATGCTAAATAGAACTCAAAATACCAATTTCTCAAATATGACCAGAATTGTATTCTTAGAGGTTTATTTACTTAAATCATAAATAAAAACAATGATTACAAGAATATAAATCCTTACAAATCTTACAATTTAATGTGGAACCATAAAATCCACATTTTAACCCAAAAATAAGCTAATTTGGTAGAATAGGTGGCCAAATATTTGGTATAAACTCAAATATACAATTGGGCTTTGAAAACACCTTAGAAAAGATCTCAGAAAGATGTTACAAGTGGCGGAATCGAAATAAACTCATTCTATAATAATTTATAACCAAAAGTTTCTCAAAATCCTAGTTTAGTGGAATGTGCCCAAACTCCTGTTTAATTTGAATTTTGAGATAATTCCAGTGCAAAGAATTCATAAATATCTAAATCTTATTTGTATGTTGGATTTGATTAAAACCCCATTTGTAGTTGAAAAGTACTCAAAATAGGGGTTTCTGCATTGGGCGTTCAACATGGCGCTCGAGCATCCTGAGAGGCGCTCGGCTTACCTGGAAAAATTAGCTCTCGGGTTCTGAAAATTAAAAAAAAAAAACATAGGCGGGGCGCTTGAGCGCAAATCTAGGCACTTAGCTAAAAACTTAGTGTAAGCACCTCATTTTTGCACCTCCAGGAAGGACCGAAAGTTCAAACCCTAACTGAAAGGTCAAACCCTAAGGGGACAAAAGTTGATTTTTTTTATTAAGTGCTAGTTGTCTACCTTGCCCTATCCCGATGGATAAAGATTTCCAACATAGTTCCAACGCAACTGAGTTTGCCAGAATCGGAGTCCCAATGAAGAATTTATGGGTAGATCAAGTCCTGGGGGAGCAAAATTTGACTTTCTGCTCAAACCTATATTAACTTCTATCTCTGTCCCAAAATAAAGAAAATCCCGGCACAATTCCGACGCAATTGAATTTGCCAGAATCGGGGTCCGGATCAAGGAGATGTGAGCAGATTAAGATTCCGGACGCGGCTTCAGCTTTCTGCTAAAAACCTGAATTTCCTGTAAAACTATGTCCCAATGGATAGAGGATCTCGACCCGGTTCCAACGCAACTGAGTTTGCCAAAATCGGAGCTTGGATGAGAGAGTTATGAGCATTTCAGGTTCTAGGGCAAAAGTGTCGGAAGCTGCCCACGTGGCAAGTGTGCAGAAACCTGCCATGTGGCAGAAAAAGGACTGAAAGGACAGCCACCAAAAATATCTCAGATAAAATAATATTTTTTCTCAAAATATCTTGACTTTATGAATTAAAATAATCAAAAAATAGGGAAATTTGGATTTTCTCATTAAAAGAAAATCCAATCAAATCAAGGGCAAATTTGGAAAAAATATTAAAATAACCAAAATTTAATTTCGGTTATACACAAAAATGTGTATAATCGGAATTAATTTTTGGTTCATAGGACAAGATTTGGGATTTTGTGTCAGATTTCCCAACAATATCTCTGCATTTCATGATTACATGTCGGGAAAAGGTGTAACCGAAATTGATTTTCGGTTACACATAAGTGTGGTATAACCGAAATTAAATTTCAGTTATACCATGAAAATGGTGTAACCGAAATTCAATTTCGGTTACACCCTTTTAGGCTATAAAAGGGGGTAGCCGCCACCATGCAAGGGGTTGGCCCTTTTTGCCTTGTCTCCCCCACTCTCCCCTGCTCGTCCCTCTTTCTCACACCCCTCCTCCACTCTCCAAAGCCCTAAACCCCTCCAAAACACACCCAAGCCCTCTCCCTTCTCCATTCTTGAACCTTGGAAAAGCTTGGAGCTGCTGTTTTTCTTGGAGGAAAGGTGCTCAAGCTACGGTGGTGCTTCAAGGACCTCAGTCACACTTCAAGGAGGCTTCAAGACCTCAAGGTAAGACTCCCCACTATATTTTATTTCACATATACAAGAATGAGCATATTTAGAGCATGTAGGGTTCTTTGTCTCTGTGTATTGCTCCTGTAAGATCCTGGATTTTTTTTTTAGGAATTTTCATTAAGATTAAATAGAGATTAAAGGATTTAAAATGAGACTAAAGGATTTAATGAGGTTAATTAAATTAAAATTTTAAAAGACTTAATTAGTTTGGGTTGGTTCAATTGGATCGGTTCATTTAAAAGTATTATATAAATTGAAATGGTTTATTTAAGTTGGGTTGGTTGGTTAGTGGGGTTTAAGGGGGTTTAAGTTGGTGGTTTAGTGAGGGTTGAACCGGTTCAATGTTTAAAAAAAAAACGTTAGATGGAATAACCCGTAGGTTCTTCCATCTCAAGAGAGGGCGTTAAGGGTTTGGGAGAAAGAAGAAAGGGGACGGAGAAGAAGAAATCGCAAGAGGAAGAAGAAGGAGGAAGAAGGGGAAAAGAAGGAAGAAGAAAAGAAGAAGAGAAGAAGAAGGGAAGTGTTCGTCCATTCTGGTCGTTCAAGAGAAGAAGGAAAAATGCAAAAGAAAGGGGGAAATCGAGTGGAGGAAGAGGAGAAAAGAGAGGAAGAGAAGAGAGGACAAGAAAACGTCGGGAAGAAGAAGAAGGAGAAGGATAAAGGAAGAAGAGGAAGAGAGATTCGTTTGTTGAAGGTTAACAGAACGAGGGAAAAACGCAGAGGAGAATAGGAAAAGAGGGCTTGGGCGTGGATTTCTGCGAAATCTGTAAGTAGCATTTTTCTTGTTCGATCTACTCCTGTTTAATCTTTTTCTTTTATTTCTGTTTGTTAGAGACATTACTGTTTAGTTCGATCGACTCTTGGTTGTTTGTTCTTAAATTTGGCAGCATGTTTTGATTTCTCTTCTCGTTGCCGTCAACAGATTTTTGATTCTTGTTTGATTTCTTTTGTTCGATTATTGTGTGATCTTGGGAGTTTTTGGTTGTAAGACAACTCTCAATTAGAGCAGTCCTGCGATTTTTAGTGGTTGGGCAAATGATATGGAATTAGGATTTCTGGAGTTGCCTTCTTTCTTGTTAAAATTTTCGATGGTGTTGGCATAGTTTCATTATTTCTGTTATCTTTAAAACATCCTAATTAGAAATTAGTATTGGCTTTGTTTCTTTTCACCCCGCATCATTGTTTTATATGAATCTCAAGGTTTTTGGAAGTTGAGTGAATACTAGCGTGAGGAGCAGACAAGGTTTAATATATTTAGTTTTTATTTTTTTTGTCAATCAGAAAAGTTTAAAGAATCAAAACTACCAACTAAATTCTGCCTGCATCACACGGTGAAAGCTGATTTTGATATTGGCCTTTATTCTTGACTAGTTGGGGACATTATAAGTTAATTGAAGTCAATTATAGTTGAAGATTTACATCATGGTAACCTTATCAATCTGAATCAACACTTGTCACTTTTCAGGTTGTTGATATTTGATTACATAACTGAATTACTGGGAAGTTGTATTTGTTTGATCTTAGAGAATGATCATGTTGTGATAATTTTAAGAAACTGATTAGAATCTGCCAATGGTTAGGTTGTGGTAAAGAAGCTGATTAGAAATTGCCAATGGTTATGTTGTGATAATTTAAAAGGGAAAAGACCCATTCCTTGTTCAAAATTATAGCTTAGACTTTGGAGTCTAGCAAAATTTAGGTGGATTTCTTGCTTTAAGGATCTTAAGGGGCGATTTAAAAAGGGATTTGCAAGGATTTTGAGTCATAAAAGAGGTAAGTAAGTGTTAGGAAATTTCCAAATTTGCATAGTAACAATTTGCAGTTCAAAAGTAGAAACCATTCTATTATCTGGTTTTAAACTGGTGTAAGATTTCGGTGGCTTGTGAAGGCTAGGAATCTTCGCGTAAAAATTCATAATTGTAGTCTAAAATTTAGTTTAGGGTATTTGTAATTGAATGGAATTGGTTTGGGACCAATCGGAACTCGAGGTATTGCAAAAAAAAATCATGAAAATTTGATGGTGTCTGTCCATTTGGTTTTCGCGGCAGATTATAACCAACTGTAGTAAAACAGCCACAAGTTCTTATAGAAAACTCTGAATTACAAACCGTTTGTTGCATTGGAAACTAGACTCATAGAGCTTTCCAACAATATATGGCACATATACTAATTCCTCATAGATTAAATCAGGTTTAGCATTCAATCAACCAATTAAAAAATCAGTTCTGCAGAGTGAACAGCAACTGCAAACCAACCGTGGATAATTTGTATCGGTATTATCCGAACATGAAATTGATCTATCTCTAACTTGTGTTCGAAGGTGGTTTATAAAAGGAATTGAGTATTGTGTTGGTTGGGATAAGGTAACACAGGCCCCGTGTGGCTCCCTCATCGAGTGTTGTGTTGGGATGAGGTAACATAGGCCTCGTGTGGCTCCCTCATCGGGTATTGTGTTGGTTGGGATGAGGTAACGCAGGCCTCGTGTGGCTCTCTCATCGAGTGTTGTTTTGGGATGAGGTAACATAGGCCCCGTGTGGCTCCCTCATCGGGTATTGTGTATGTTGGGATGAGGTAATACAGGCCTCGTGTGGCTCCCTCATCGAGTGTTGTGTTGGGATGAGGTAACATAGGCCCCGTGTGGCTCTCTCATCAGGTATTGTGTTGGTTGGGATGAGGTAACACAGGCCCCGTGTGGCTCCCTCATCAAGTGTTGTGTTGGGATGAGGTAACATAGGCCCCGTGTGGCTCTCTCATTGGGTATTGTGTTGGTTGGGATGAGGTAACACAGGCCCCGTGTGGCTCCCTCATCGAGTGTTGTGTTGGGATGAGGTAACAAAGGCCTCGTGTGGCTCCCTCATCGAGTGTTGTGATGGGATGAGGTAACACAGGCCCCGTGTGGCTCCCTCATCGAGTATTGTGTTGGGATGAGGTAACACAGGCCCCGTGTGGCTCCCTCATCGAGTATTGTGTTGGCATGAGGTCACACAGACTCCGTGTGGCTCCCTCATTGGATATGGTATTGAGATGAGGTACATAGACCCGGCATGGTTCCCTCGTCAAGTTTGACATGAGATTGGTACTAGATTCGTTTTATATTTGGGTTATACTTGCTAACCCAGGGAGGGGGTACTTCGTAGGGAGATTTCCAAGTTTAATGGTATTTTAATTTCTTGTTTGTATTAGATATATCATACTTATGATAAGGATGCTCACGTGTGGATTTAGCATAGTTTCTGATAAAACTTATATTATGTTTTGTTTCAAATTGCATATCATGGTTTACGATAACACTGTCTTGTGTATATTACTTCCTAATGAGATTATGTCGCACGTGTAGTTTTCCCTGTTTACTCGGTGTTTTGTTTTTAGCACCAGGAAATTATTTCTCATATAGTGGTATGCTTTTGGGTCATTTAATTAGATATACGGTTATCTGATTTATAGAATCACTAATCTACGAGTTTTGTACATACACTTTATGCTGACATTGTAGTTTGGGTTACTCTGATTTTTTTGCTCATTACTAGTATTGTGTAAATGATAATGAACTGCTTCTTCGCATGATTTGGATAGAAATTTATTGTATGATATGTTAGCATATTATTTCATTAGCTTAAAGTTGCATAAACAGTTTTATATCATGCATGTGCTACTTACTGGGACTTTAGTCTCAAGCGTGTTTGGTTTTATCGGTTTTGTTTTAGATTCTGCTGGTGAGCTGCATACCGGGGCAGAGTATCAGGGGGAATCTGGAGTATAGGCCGATGGATCCCTATTCCGGCTAGAGATAGAGAAAGCATATATCTTCTTTGGATAGTAATAAAAATTTGTTTTGGATATTGTACATTGTATATGTTGTAATCGAGAGAGTGAGAGAGTGAGAACCTTAGTAAAACTTTATTTTAGATATGTGTATTAATGGTCTAGTTTTGGAATGGATGTATACTATTTAGCTGTTTATCTTGTGTTTTATCAGGTATTGGTTTGGGGGCTTAGCCCATTCTTGTAAGTACAGGCGTTATATAGCCGTTTTTCTGAAAAAATTTTAGGGTGTTATTTTTGTGTCTGGTTAGTTCTTAAGTTAGTTTTTACCACACTTTGGGCCCTAAGCTAGCGCCCAGGAGCCAATATAAACCCGATACGGGTGGACCTAGTTCCGGGGTGCTACAGCCCCTCTTTTAGCAAGTATTTTCTCCATCTTGGTGTCCACTTTCTCATCTTTAACTAGTGGTTAAACTCCTGTGGTAAGGGGAGGACGTACGGACAACCGAAAGGGAGGATACGAGATCACTTTTCATGGGGTTTTTCTGAGTCCCTTAGCTACTGTTTTGTTTGAATGGGGAAGCATGTTCCCCCTCTCCCTCAATCTCTTGTACCCATTTTAAACCCCCCAAACCCCTTCTTTAATTGCTTTTATATGATATGCATGTTAGCCATCTTGGTTCCCCTTTTTTTTGTTGCCATGAAAAGTGTTGGCATGATGAGTCGTTGTCTTCACAGGCATAGGTAGCATGATTCCTTCCATGCCATGATCCATCTCCCCCATTTCATTTACTGTTTGGTACGATTTGCATGTCCCCTCCCTTTTACTTTCACATGCCTTAGGCACACACGCATGCCTAGGTTCACCTAGAGAGCATGCTACGATTTCCCCTCCTTAGTTTCATCTCTCTTGGATGAATGATACCATGAGCAAGTGCACACCTTCTTAAATCAATGCTTCCAGCATGTTCCATGTTATGTTTAGTTTGTTTTCTATGCATGGTTGTCTTGTTTGTTGAATAGATGCTTGGTTTGGCTGTAGACCCACACACCGGCCTCTCGGGCCACCTCTCTTGCTCCTCCAAGGAGCAGGGAGGGTGTACTGAGCACAAGAACAGGGACACCCTAGGTCCCTATTTTGTTCCTTGAGTTGCGACTCAAAGAGAAGGAGAGGGGGAGGCCCCTAGCCTCATCCCCCTTCCCTTTGGTTTCCGAAAAATCCAAAGAAAGAGAGCCAAATGAGGCTCTTTCCCTTTCTCTGAACCATTGTGGGCCCACACAGGGACCCACACAACTCCAGGCTCCCCCCAAAAACCCAGGAACCTTATCCCCCTTTAAAAATACAAAAAAAGGGGTTTTCTGTGTTTGCCTGAAATCTCAGGTCAGGCAAACACAGTTTTGCACATAACCGAAATTAGATTTCGGTTATGTGTGATAACTTAGCATAACCGAAATTTAATTTCGGTCATGCTAGGTTATAGTGTAACCGAAATCTAATTTCGATTACACCCTATAAACCCTAAAAAACCAATTTTTAGCCCCTATTGTCCATTTCCAATTGAACCGAGCCACCCGGCAAGGTTTCTGGTTGAATAGGCCTTGGATCCATCGGGTCCAGCTTGAACACATGTGGGCCTTTCAAAGGGGCCCACCCAGTCCGATTAACAGGCTTTAACTTAAATTAAACAAAACAATTCAAGTGGATGGGCCAAACCACATGAGGCCCAGTAAAAGCCCAAATCAAAGCATGCTGGTTAGTATAGGTCTGGTTTGGCCGTGACTTGGGCTTGGGCCTATCAGGCCCTATTTCCTTCTTTAAGGAAAGCCCACTTGCTTAGATAAGAAAAGGGATCCAAAACCCTATCTTGCAAAGTCTTGGACTTTCAAGCCCAAGCCTAGGACATGGGCCCCAAGCCCATTACTAGCCCGTTGAGGAGAACTTAACCAAGATAAATAAAACTTAAGGCAGCCATGTGGAGCCCACAAATCATCCAGGCCCACCAAGCATAAATCTTAACTTAAACTCTTTGGATCAAACCTTAAATAAAATCAATCAAATTGGCCAAACCCTCAAAGGCCTTTTAGGATTAGATCAAGGCCCAGCAAAGAAACATGTAGGCTAGGCTTAGCATACCAAGGGATCCGTGGGCCTTCCAACGGGGCCCACCCAATCGACCTAAATTACTTAATGAAGCAAAGATAAAACCAAATAAAAGGGGACCCACACCACTTTGGTGGTCCCGACCAGACTCAACAAAATGTGCATGTTTTGGACTTAGGAATTTGGTGAGTAGACAGACCAAGTTGACTCAAACTAGGGAGACCTGTGGGACCCGTCACCCGACGGGGCGGACCGGGGTGTCTATGGACTTCCTCGAACTGTAAATGAGACCTTAGCTAGAATCTTAAGCTGCAGACTAGCCTAATAGACAAGCTTAGGCACCCAGGTGTCTGCCTACACCCCATTAAGCAGTGGTGACTCCAAACCTCGATTTCAGATGTGCGGCCCCGCATTCCCGACGCGCGCACACTTAGTTCGCAAACAGATTTGGAAATTTTCTGAGTTTTAGAAAACTATCCTTCCAAAACATGATTTAATCCATCTAAATCATTGTAATCACTCTCTAAGTCATTAATTTAAGCTTTCCTACTAATTCAAACAACAATTTAACACAAATATAATTCGAATCAATCAAATCCATTGTAAATCTCTAAATTCTTTTATTTAGCCCAAATAGAAGAATTCATGGCATTCTCTCTACATTCAAACAAAAATTCATGCATGAATCAAAACGTAAGGGTGCTACTTACCTTTTATAACTCATTTTTGAACTCCAACACCACTAAAATCACAGATTTGAGCTCAATATAAAATCTCTCGCTCACATTAACTGAATTCTGCAAAAACATCTTAGAATAATTAGATTTCTTCCAGATCTAATCTCTAACTCATAACATCACTTAATTCCAACGAATTTTCAGTACATATATATATATATAATTGGATCTCACCTGATTGAATTCTGAGATGAATAATTTCTCTAATCTCCACCAATTATTGTACAAGGACTAATCTTCATCCATTCTTCTCCTTAATCCAATTTAGCAACCTCCATTTTCGTGCTCCTTCCTTCTTCAACTTCTGCAGATCTCCTTCTCCTTCTAGATTCTTCTTAGCTACTCAAATCCTCTAGAGAATTCTGGTTCTATTTCATCAAAATAGAACCAAATTGTGAATGGCCTCTATTTATACTAGCAGTTGTCGCCCAATCCAATTTTAAAATATCTCATGATCCCCTAGTTGCTCCACCACTGAATACCGTACAAACCACCATTCTGAACTACTTAATGAAATTATTGGCTAATGCGCTACACCACTCCACCAAATTCTACATGGTCAGCCAATACCAGATTTCCTACAATTATTTCATGTAATCTCATGCATATTATATTCTTAATTAAAATAACCGTATCACTTACCTTAATTATATATTCTCCTCCACAAATAATCCTTTAAATATCCAAATTATACTCTTAATCTTCATTTCTTGCAATTTCACCATTAATTACATCACTAATTTATAAAATCCAATTTTTAATTATTATTTAAAATTTAGGGATTTCACAATCTGTCACAAATGGTGTAACATGAATGGCTGGATATTCGTCTATATTTGATAGCATCTCCACCTTTGTATATGGATAATGAATTAAATTTTAAAATTATAATTGCCTTCACAAATAAAGCTAGCATCTCAAGGACATGTAGACATATAAACAGAGATGGAAGAAAAGAAACCAATGGAGAAATTACACAAGAATGTGAAGATAACAGGCAATGTCGCTAAATAACAACTTTCAAGGACTATTAAACCAACACCTCCAAGATCCTGTAGAAGTAACTACATGAGATCCACTTGGAAAGACAAGACTTGAGATCCAAAAACTAAAAGCATATATTTATCTAGAATTACAAATAATAACAATCTCAAGCATGCCAAGCTTACCATAGACCATGCCATTTACCATGGATGCTTGGTGTTTTTGTTTGTGTAACATTTGATGTCGTGCTAATTTACTTAAACATGTAAATAGCTATTTTCTACCATGAGATCATAGAATTTCATGGTATTTTTGTGGGGACCCTATTGATCACATTATCTCCTTCTTGGTTGTCGGCAACTGGATCTAGATACATCCCTTTGATTGTAACAGTTTTAGTGGTCTTGAATGGCTTAGTGATTCTTGTGGTTTGTACCTGATTATCACAAAACCCATCAAGAACAAACTATGCACATAACGTTGAGGCAAGCATAGCTTACATGCACAGTAGGGGTGCAACTCGGTTCGGTTCGGTCCGGGTTGATGCCAACCCAAGACCAAACCGACATTACATATAGTGAACCCAAAACCGAACCGAACCGAATTAAAAACCGAAAACCTAAAACCGAAAACCGAACCGATATTAAATAAAATAACCGAAACCCAAACCGAACCGAACCGACTTGCAAGAGGTCGGGTCGGGTCGGGTCGGGTCGGGTCGGGTCGGGTCGGGTCGGGTCGGGTCGGGTTATACTTGACATATTTTCCATTACACGATGCTCATTTTTCATCTCCAAATCCTATTTGGACCAAAAAAGTCCTTACATAACTACAATCCAATTGATACTTGATACACAAAAAAATCCTTACATAACTACAATCCAGTTGATACACAAAAAATGCTAATATTATTTAAGATGTTCAAGTAGATGAAAAAAGTGCACTCTGATGCTAACATCTTTGTCCCTTTGAACATTAAATGGGCAGAAACTCAATTCTGCAGCTCCTCTTGACTTCATCTGTGAAAACATCCAAACACAGAAGTTGCATCAGAACGAAACATAACAAATACCTTCTGTTTTCAGCTACACTATCACCATATCATGAGAAAAGCACAACATTCATAGTTCAGACTTCAGAGAGGTAACAAAAGCTTTAGACAACAATGAGAATCTGAACCTTTTTCACTCAAAATAAAAGGGATGGAAAAATGGAATTTTCTAAACCAAAAAAGAGCTTGTACATCACGCCTTCTGATGTGATTAATAGGTGTAGCAGTGATATCGGACAGGCTACCTCAAAGCCTTCTTCCATGACCTGACTACTACACTTCCATCGAAAAAGAAATTTGGATATAAAGATGTGAGCGCTCAGAAGAAAGATCAAGAAAAAAAATATAAATCCACACTGAAATGCAACAAAACTTATTAAACTTCATCTTCAATACTTATTAGACTAAAAAAGTTTTAGAATAAATAAAAGAATCCTTCTAACTACATAACTACACCATTATTCATATGAAACTATCACTCTTATTGGATCACATGTTATTCAGAAGGCATGCATAAATTTTTCCAAGTGTTTTCTATAAAGATTACCATTGAATGTTACAATAAAAAAATTAGTAAAGTTACAGTGCCATAAGTTTCTAACTATTTTGAAAAAATATCATTGGAAGTCAATTTTGATAGAATTGGTAACTGAATATGAATTAATCTCATAAAGTATCACTAAAAGGCAATTTCCCCAAATAACTAATAAGCTAAGTCAACTAGCGTTGCTGTAGGACCCTTTGGAAATTCATGTACAGAAGCAAAGTCACGGAAGCATTAACAGTCAAAACCTTGATGATTCCAAATTTCCAATTCTATACTTTTTTACCGAATCAAATATGAAAGCCTTTGATCTGCTGGGAAATCTACTTTCAGCAATATCAACTTAATGAAGTCTCCTACTGCTTGATACCATTGTCCACACACATAATAACAAAATACAAGCAAACTAAATTCTGGAAGCAACAGTGTAATCTCTAGTTTTGGGGATGTCTACTTCTCTAGTTTCAAATTACCTGACACCTTCTATTATCTAACATTGAATGGCAATAGCGTGGGAAACATCTGTACTTGGAAATTTCCTTGTCTATTCCAAACGTACATTGAACAATAAAAGAATTGGATCGACTTATTTTTTTATGTCCAGATATTTTGCTTGGTCTGGCTTCTGGGATTACCAAATGGAGCAGTTCAGTTTGGGGTTCATGCCTCGACTCAAGTGAACAAAATTGAGACCAACCTGTAATGGAAAACCCTGGTTTGAGAGCTAAAGCTAATACTTTTAGAGTTAACTATATTGGAGCATTACTGGATAACCCCAACTCAGAAAACACATGTTTCTAAAGATTGGTTGGCCTAAAACCACCAAGTCTAAACCCATGTTTTCTAGAAGACACATGGACATCAGCCAATTTAAACAAAAGAAAGGTTCCTTTTCTTCAATCATTGCACACATGTAAATATATGAGTGTCTAAGAAATCCTGTATAATGAAGAGGAGCTAAAAAGATGAGCAGCTCTATGTTAATTAAAAGCATAGATGTACATGAAGAATATGAAACTCATTCAATTCCAAAATACTAAACCAACTAATACTGCAGAAAGCAACATAAAGATGTATTAAGAGTCTCAAAACCAGGATCATGATGAACAAATACCTAAAATAGACTAGAATCTTAAAAATCTATTTACCTCAAGTACACAGTGTCACAACCACGCAACACATACTAGTATCCTAAAGAGATCCAGCAGCGATGCCAGGTTCGTCGGTTATGACTGCAAATGTTAAAAAAAATTAAATTAGCATCATATTCAGAAATAATAATAATTCAACAAACATGTAATAGATATTAGATATTAAGAAAACATTTGAATTACTTGATTCAGCTTCCTCAAGCTCTGCTAGGTTTTCCTCGATCTCAATCGGGATAGGAGAAGCCCGTAACCAATCCTGTGCACAAATCAAGCACTCCACAAGTTTAGGTGTCAATGAGCTACGAAACTGATCAAGTACACGGCCTCCTGTACTGAATGCTGACTCTGAAGCTACTGTCGATACAGGAATTGCTAGAACATCACGGGCTATGTGAGAAAGCACCCGAAATTTGGAATTGTTCAACTTCCACCAACACAAAATATCAAAATTAGAGTCATCTTTTTCAACACTCTCCTCCAAATATCTATCCAATTCAGATTTGGACTGAATTGTCTCTTCTTCTTCCAAATGTTTCCAGAACTCATCTTGAATACTCTTAATTTGGATGCATGAATCAGGGGGAGGCTGCTCAACTTCCATTTCATTAACATTTTGGCTTACATTGCTTGAAGAAACATTTGATGTAGAATCAAGTATTTGATAATGCCTAAATAGACGGTCCATTGTTTCCCTCACTTTTGTAGTAAATTCCACTGCCTTCTCAACTGGGTAAACTCTTGAATAACAAAACTTCACATACTTCAACTTATATCTGGGGTCCAAAACCACTGCAATCAATAGCATCATATTCACTTTATCAATGTTTCCCCAATACTTATCAAATTTTTCTCTCATCTTCTTTGCCATATCACACAAACAAGGATCATCACTGTTGGACCATTGAATTAAAAGACTTTCAATTCCACAAACTTCATGAAAATAAACATTAGAAGTTACATACAATGATCCTGACAAACGCTTTGTAGCCTCATAAAAATTTTTAAAAAATTTGCATAAAACCTTTGCCTTTTCCCAATCTAATTCACTTGGGGGCCCATTCTTCAACTCTGTCAAAAAATGTACATCATCCTCTTCAAGACGTTCAAAAGCCTTTTGAAATTTTAGTGCTGCTTCCAACATAAAGAATGTTGAATTCCATCTCGTTGGAACATCCAAACACAAAAGACTGTTAGATGCAATTTTTTCATTTTCAACACACCTTTTAAATTGTTGTTGTCTTCCCGGTGAACTCCTTACATATCTCACAGCCCCACGAATTCGAGATACAGAGGTTTTCACCTCATTTATCCCATCTTTTACAATCAAGTTCAATATGTGAGCACAACACCTCATATGAAAATATTCACCATCCAAAATTAGACCATTCTTCTTAGAAAACCTTCTTTTTAAACTTCGAACAGCTACATCATTAGATGATGCATTGTCAACAGTAAGAGTGCATAATTTTTCTATGTCCCACCCTATCAGACACAACTCAATAGCTTTTCCAATGTCTTCTCCACTGTGGCTTGCAACTATACAAAAGTTGATTATTCTTTTTTGTAGCTTCCAATCCTTGTCAATAAAGTGTGCTGTGAGACACATATATGAAAGATTTTGTATTGACGTCCACAAATCTGTGGTCAAGCACACTCTATGATTACCCTTTGCTAAAGAATCTTTCAACCTCCGTTTTTCTGTCATGTATAACTCCAAACAATCTTTTGTCACAGTAGTACGTGACATTAGATTAAATTTAGGTTGCATGACATTACAAAATGTCATGCAAAAGACGCACAGTTCTCTAGTTTAATTTAATAACATCAAAAAAGAGATATATTGTGATATTTAAGCTCAAAGAAATGGGAAAGATTAGCCAGAAATATATATTGCAGCAAAAGAAGCACAGTTCTCTAGTTTAATTTAATAACATCAAAAAAGAGATATATTGTTTTATAAAGATTATATGTACCAAATATAATTTCGGTTGCACAAACTTAACCGGTTAATCATCTTCCTCTACAAATAAGAAATTAGAAGTAACAAAAGCTAAAACACATTCAATTTCCTACAACAGCTCAAATTATATGTAAGATAAAACTTTCATTTAGACTCCCAGTCTCTCAATTAACATTTTGTCTTGTGTTTGTATGAACATCAACAAAGTAGAAGCAAGATTTAACATTTTGTCACATTATCCTTATGGTTTTAAGGAAAATGATGAAAGCATGAAAAATAAGAGAACTTAATTTTTAATTTTTTTTTTCTCTTGCAAATGTTTTCTGATTTGATTAATCAACTCAAATGCATGAGGAAATTTTGTGAAACATATTTGGATTTTTAACTTGCAACTTTTTATGTTAATTGGGTAGGTCACGGTTATTAGCCTATTAGGGGTACAATAACTCAGTCAAACCAAATCAACCTGAATTGAGAACCAATTATCCCATTTCAAACACCAAACCAACAAACGAAAAAAAAAAAGAAAAAGGTTAAACTGTAAACCCAAATTCCACATTTCTCATGAACCCAAGATCTAGACTTCATGAACAATGATATGGCGTTCTTTGATTGTAAGACTATATGCTACTTTCTTCGGTTTCTACAAACTCCAAATACCGTTACAGGTACTACTATCAAGTGCTAAACAGAATAGGGTTTTCATGGAAGGCTTGTTAAGAAAACTTGAGTGAAACCCCCCAGATTTTAGTGAAGACGGATTGGAAGAACTAAACTCATCAGATCTAAGCGCTCAAGATTTGAAATGGGAATAGCAAAAAATCCTAAAAATCACCAAATAAAGCAAAAACCCACCATATTTGGAGTCAAGAAAGTGGAGAAACCCCTTAACCTAACCCATATACGGCAATCAATCTTGAACCCCAGAACCAGTTACTGTGACAGCATCGTATGTCTAATGCTTTCGCTGTCACATAGCACAGACGGCCAGAGAAGATCGAGAAGCAAACGTAAAACGGTAATCAACACCAAATAGATCGGAGAAAATGCAGAAATTAGGAGAAAGATACAAGAAGAAATGGATTTGAGGAGAGGAGAAGAAGAAGGAAGCCAAGGGAAAATAGAAATTACCTGAAACGGATGTCCACTTGAACGAGGAGTCGGCGGTCGGCGGCCAACAATGAATCCAAGCTGCAACTCGGCGAAGGCAAAGGGGGTTTATTGGTTTAGGGTTTGAAATGTTGCTGTTTGCTAATGAACGAAGTATGAAATTATGAATCGTGTTATATATAAGAGGGGGGTGGGGTTGTAATTTGTTTAAACTTTAAAGGTTAACTTATATAAGTGTTAATATTATATATAATAAATCGGTTTGGTTCGGTTCGGTTCGGTTCGGTCTAGTTAATTAACGTAATTCGGTTCGGTTTCGGTTCGGTTCGGTTTACCCGAACATCAAACCCAAAACCGAACCGATTTAATTCGGGTTAGGTTTTTTTGGACCAAAACCGAACCGAACTATAAAAAAACCGAACCGAAGTCGGTTTGGTTCGGGTCGGTTTCGGGTTTATCCGGCCCGAGTTGCAGCCCTAATGCACACACATATCCAAAAGCTAGGTTTCTAGAATATTAAGAAATCAAAGCTACAAATGAAAAGCATAACTAGGGACGGAGGTATCCTACCTAATGTTGAGCACAATACTCAACATCTTCCAGGCAGCTTCTTATGTTCGATGATCTTTAGAATTTCACGGATCTAACCTCCAGGTTGAGTTATAGCAAAGATATGCTCTCAACAAAACAAAAGACACAAGGCCAATGAAGATGGACACTCTGAAATAAAATAGAAATGAAAGCAGGCCAAAAAAAGAAAATTCAAGAAAAAACCTGGATTCATCACAAATGGTGTAACATGAATGGCTGGATATTCATCTATATTTGATAGCATCTCCACCTTTGTATATGCTACTCAGAAACGATAAGCGTTTCTTAGAAGCGATTCAGACTCAAATCAAGCAAAGACACGAAACCAAACGATTTATTCTAGCTTTAAACAACGATAAAAAAAATTAAAGACATTTCAAATAATAGTTAAAATCATAAATCAAAGTGAGGACTCAATTTACATTCTGAAAATCCTCAGGAGTGGCACCGGAGAAATAGAAGAAACCTCCATGAACGATGATCAAGAGAAGCACAAAGATCCAAGATAAATACACCAAATAAAAAATAAAAATAAAAATCAGGTCCAAAAAAGTAAACATTGATCACAGATCTAACAATAAGTAAACATTGATCATCGATTTGATGATGAAGACAAAGATCTAGGGTTCTATACCTATTCTTCAGATTAAATCCAGAGAGAATTTCAAGAAAGAAAATTAAATTTCAACTGTACATGATGAGAAAACAGGTAGGAATCTCGAATCAAAAGCAATCACTGAAGGCATTGAGATTGGAGAGAACGTGGAGCTTCAGCAATCGATGATTCATGTTTAGCATCACCAACAGCCCACTTGTAGAGGACACATTTTTAAGAGTTTTGTTCTTTAGAAAGGACTTAAAGCAAGGAGGATGGAGGGAAAAAAAATAAGACAAGGAGGGAGAAGAGAAATCGCAGAGATAGAGAAGGGAGAAGCAACATATAAGAGTGAGAAATGGGCATCTTAGCGGCAGTCTCCTTAAAGACCGCTGCTAAAAGTTTCTTTAGTTCCGCTACTAAATCCCAATTTTTTGTAGTGTCTCTGGTCTTAACTATGAACATATAATGATTAAAGCAAAGGTGTATGCATAACTGTCCTGCTTTGGCAATTATGAATACATAGACCTACAACTGATTTGAGTTATAGATTAAGGGTAAGGAGATTGAAGTCAGCTCAAGAAAGGCAAATGGTTAAAATCAACCAAACAATCATTTCCTAAAGGGCTTCTAGGATTAGATTAAGACCCATTTGGACATTTAGGCTGCAACCAGCCTACCTTGGATCCCTGTGGACCTTTCAATGGGACCCACCCCATCAGTCAAACATAACTTAAATCTACTTGGACATAACTAACTAAATGGGCCAAACTTGACTTGAGGCCCCACACAAACCTAATCTTTAAGCATGTTGGCATATGATGGGTGAGAAAGTTGAGTTGGTTTGATAAAACCAACCAGGGCTGAACCAAGGAACTCGTCTTTTTAACTGGGTGGATCAAGGTGCCTACGGATTTCCCCAGACAATAACCGGGTGCTTATCTAGATCTCGTAATGTATACCAAGCCTTAGATTGACTCTTAGGCACCAGTTGTCTACCTGCACCTCATAGATAGGGAAAACTTCTTAAACCCTTAAATTCGAAAACAAAGCGCACCAAGCAAGCAAGAAACCCCGCGTGCACCCAAACCCCACGTGCACACAATAATTATTCAAATAAATACATTACCTATTTACAATAGATAAAAAAATTTGTTTTTAGCAAAATTTTTTTTGATTAGTAAGCAAGTTTCATTAGTATTAATGGATAATAAGGTTATAACCACAAGTACACAAACTGTGTACTCAGGTCTAGTTACTCCAAAAAGAAATAACTTAATAGGTTTTTCGTAGAATTTTATTATGTAAATAAATAACTATTATGTAAATTTTGCTTCACTCTAGTTTGATACTATGCTAATTTGATAGCATTAATTCTCAATCCTTGTATATATTGGGACCTTGAAGATCACGTTCTTCTACCTTTTTCTTTCGAGGAATTGTTACTGTTGATGTGAGACATTGAAATACCACCTACATGATCTCCTGATCATCACACAGGATTCACAAAATTATGGAGTCGCCACCATTCAATTTAATGTGTGAATGGACACCAAAGTGATCATAAAAAGAACAAAATAGAGCTTAGGTAGCTCTAATTCATGGTTTGATCCAGAGATTGGGTAAGGGGGTTAGGTTATAAGTAAGGGAAGGTACTAGACGCCCTTACTCATCCACACAAAATGGTTGTTATATGTTATTCATGCTTAAAATTGCTAATAAACAAAGATCACACAAAAGATGTAAAAGTACACAAACATATGTGTGATTCTTCCATATGAGTAGTCCAATAGATCATTGACTCTTTCTATGAATACATCACCTCTAGGGCTTCATGATCAAGTAAAAATCAAGGTAAAACTTGAAGAAAAGCAAATTAAAACAAATTTGGAAAAAATTCAACTCAAGATTAAACCATTTAAACTTGGAAAACTCAACCAACCATAAGTCATTCAAATCAAACTCAAATTGAATGAAACCAAAGCCATTTGAGAACTTATATGAAGTAGAAGACTCAGTAAAATTTCAATTAAATCCGATTGAAATCAAAGAAAATAGTAAAAGCGGTGAGTAACCAACTTTGAAAGTCAATTCGTGGAGATTGGCTCCATATAAATCCTTGAAAATTGGTGTGAATGAAGTATGAGGTGTCATATTTCGAATGGAATAGGCCTCACTCAAAACTTCATCCATTTGTAGCTTGTGTGATCTCTCAAACATGACTAGATGATCACAGATTGACTTCGTAATCTGTTACTGAGTAGTACAGGGTCAATCAAGCACACAGAGCTCACATTAAAGTGAAAACTATTGAAACTAAATGGATTTGAAGGTAGACTCATAAGGGAAGACTTAGAAATTGAAATCACTCAAATCGGAGTTAAAATGAGCCTTTGGTGCTCAATCAAAGTGACAAGTTTAGTAATCTGATCTGATTTGACTTATCAACTTTGATCAAATGGTTTGAAAAATTGGCTCCATATAAATTGCTCAAATTTTACAAGATTAAAATAGACATATTCACCTATCACATGTCTCTGGAATCATTCAAAAATTCATCCGTATGACAAAGTTATGAATGATTCAAGACAGGGTACAGGTTCCATTTAGATCTATAAAATTTAAGTAAAACCAAGCCAAAACATGGGTGTGTGTGCTTGATCCATATGATCTGATTTGAAATCACTTGAAATGAGATGAAAACAACTAAAGAAAAGATTTATGGCATGGATTTGGCTTTGATTTCTCATTATTTAGAGAGGAAGAGCTAAATCTACCCAAATTGCTGTAAATTTGCTCAAATAAGAGAGATTAGACCATGAGGTCTTCTCTAGAACGTTAAAACCAATTAAAATTAACTCAAAAAGTCCTGAGAGATTTCTCTAAGGCCTCTGACCTCAGATCTATACCTATTTTGACAAAAATCAAGTGATGTGTGTATGGAATTGTGTAGGAAATCAGATTTTAAGGAGAGAATTGAGATCTAATGCTATAGAGAGCATAGATCTATGAAATTTCTCTAGATTTAAAATAAAATCACATACAAATAGTAACCACGCACAAATCAACATGAATCATGCAATTATCTTATCACAAATGGTTCTAAACCTAACGGATCCATTCCAATACTTGTTTCCCCTAGCTCTCTCTTCACATTTTACGGTTAAAAATGATGCTTAAGGTACTTTAAGCATGGTTTGGGGTTTCAAACACAAAAATAGGCCTCATCTACAGAAAGCTAGAAGAAGAGAGTGTACTTAAATTGAAATAAAAGATGAGAGAAAGCTTGGTTGTTTGAGTGGAAAATTGGGCAAAGTTTCCCTTCTTCTTCAAGAGCTCTTCAACTTGAAAATTATCAACCCTTTATAAGAGGAGAGGCCCTCTATTTACAGGCAAGACCAAGGGCAATAAAGTCCCAATGGTAGGCCAAAATACCCTTCTAGATTCTTCTAATTTAAGCCTAAGGCATAAATTGAAGTAAATCTGAAGGTTTTTGAGGGCAAATTGGGTAAATCGAATCTCCCAGAGAGAGGTATAAAGGGTAAATAAGGCTCAGATCTCGAGCCAAATTGTCCGTATATATCATATGGTTCTGCTCAAGCCGTATGATACATACAGACAAAGCAAAAATAAGGCAATTCACACAAAGACTACGGATGAGATTCAGTTACACTCCCATGTGCATTGCCAACGTGGCCTAACGGCTGAAGCCTTCGATCGACACGTGGTAGCCACTTGCGCTCACAGGTAAAGCATGAATCCATCCGTATACTATATATGGACACGTCCATATAGTATATGCGAACAAAATAAAAGCTGTTAAAACAGTATCGTAAGTTCGGACATCACATTTTTAAGTGATTTTGAGGTTTTAACACATGCCAAACCTAAATTAATATATTTTGAATATATTTTTATTATTTTCTCATATTTTAGTGCAATTTGGGGTATCTAGAGTTGATGACAAATAGATTAACAAAGAGAGAAAAGTGGAGAAGAAATAGGTCAAGAAGAGAGAAAAGTGAAGAAGAAAGATGTAGAGAATGGCTCTAATTTCGGAGGGATAGCCAAACCTCTGCAAATAGCATTCACGATAAAACAAATCACCAACCTCCTCCTTTCCCCTTATCCAATAAGGATTTAAATACAAAGTAAACAACTCCAACATAACCACCTCTTGCCATGACCTAGACTCCTATTAACACAGTAACTCCCACAACCAAATAACTTCACACAACTACTTACACAACCTACACTCCCATCCAACAAGGTAACTAAACACAACTCCCAAAAATAAGAATACCTGATAAGCTCTTAAAATTACTCTTACCTATATGCATGTATCAACCCTCCCCTATGATTAATCTTGTGTAATGCCCCGGATCCGATTTGTTCACTAAAAATATAAACTCGTCTCTGGAATGTTATGTATGGGCCCAAGTGCTCATACCAACTCAAAACTTCATATGAGTCATAATATTAGAATTCCGAATTTCTAAAACGTTCTATTAAAATGTGGAAAATCTAAACAATTCTATTACAATTCCTTTAAGGAAATCAATTCTGATTCAAACTCTCATATCCTCAATCTTTCAACAATTAAAAGGAACAAACTAGTACAAAATGAATCAGTACCAAGCTATAATCTACTGGACAAAGAAATCCTTTGCTCTATATGTATCCTCAGGCTAGACCCAACAATTGTGTCCTCTCTAGGAATAGTTGAAAACAAAATCATGAAAACCATGTATGAGATATGGCACATATCCCAGCAAATAGCTCATGAATGCTGAAAACAATTTATCTCAGTGCAAAATCATGCCATGATAAATTAGTATAATCATCATCAACACCAACCTATGCTCAAACAGTAAAAACAGAATTGAATTCATAAAGACATATATCAATGTAAAATATGTTGCACAATAGCATCCATAATATAAATCTGAATCAAATCATGTATCATCATGGAGCTAGTGACCTATAATTTATTTTAGTTGAGTAATAACCATATCATAGCCAAAATCATACCTTTCATGTATAATCCAGCCTACTCAGGTGTGCGCGCATCGATCCACGGAACCGCACATGCAAGGCACACATGAGTTGCATGCCTCATCTCAGGAAATCGGGATTTGGAGTCGTCACTACTTGATGGGGTGCAGGCAGACACCAGGGCTCCTGAAGTTCATCTATTTAATGGTCTACGGCTTTTGAGATTCAAGGTAAGGTCTCAGTTACGGTTTAGGGAAGTCCGTAAACACTCCGGTCCTCCCCGTTGAGTGACGGGTTCCACGAGTCTTCTTGGTTTAGAGTCAACTTTTGTCTATTCACCCAGATCCTAATCTGATATGCACTTTTATTTTTAGCCCTTGTGGGGACCACTGAAGTGGTGTTGATCCCCCTTTCATTTGATTTTTATCTTTTTATTTTGAAGGTGATCTGGGTCTGATATGTGGGCCCCATTGGAAGGCCCATGGGTATGCCAGCTTGGACTAAAGTGAGCCCAAGTCCCATTTGGGGGTTACATTGGATAACCCCTTTTTTGGTTTTGGTTTATTTGATTTGGAGATGGTTTAAACATGCAAGAATTATTTAGTTGGATTGGTTTAAGCTTTCAAAAGGAGGGGTCCATTGGGCTTGGAGGGGGATCCACGGAAAGTCCAAGTTGCTAGAATTCCATCTTTGAGATAGACCCAGGTTAAGCAAGACGGGTCGGCCCTGTTGGAAGGCCCACAACGAGGCAATACTGGGCCTTGGATGGGCCCAATCCCCAAGAGAGGTCTCTGATTACTCAAAGACCATGTTGGATTAAGGTAGATTGATTAGGATCGGATTGATCTTGATTAAACCCCAAAAAATCAGATTTCAGCACTTATTGTGGCCTGCCCGTATGATACATACGGTTTGGCCTGGTCCACCCTGTGTATACGGACAGCACAGAAAGATCCAGAAATACAATTTTTGGGGGGAAGCCGGGGTCCCCCCTCCTCTCATGTGTGTCTGAGTAAAGCTGTGGGTCACTGTGTTGATCTACAGTGGCTTTCCAACCTCATTTTTCGGCAAATAACCCTATTTCCTACACCTTTAATCAAAGTGGAATGGAGGGGGGAGGCTTGGGGCCCCTCCCTCACTGATGTGAGTTAAAACTCACACTTTTGAAAGGGGTACCGAGACTCCCTTTGTTGGTAAAGGAGGCATACTCCTTCTCTCATGAAGGAGAGAGGGCCCAAAAGGCCTATACCTTGGTCTTTCGGCCAATCCGTGCATGTATTCAAACAAACAATCAAATATTCAAATGAAACATGTAAAGAAGATGCTAAGACATGCTAGAATCAGTGGACTAATGTGTGTGCTAGACATGTTAGTGTTCATGCTAATGAAAGGAAGATGATAAGTAAAAGACCTAGGCATGCATTCTAAATGCAACATGCATGAGTGTGGTGTTGTGTGTACAACATAAGTGGTGAAGCAATCCAAAACAAACAAATAATCCCTAGTGAGGTGTGTGTGATATGATATTCACGTATGCAAACAAACTCATACAATCATCATCATCTATCAAGGATCAATGACAAATCATATTCTAAATGGACTTAAAAAAGTAAGTAAGGGAAAGGGATTGGGGGTTATAATAGGATACATTAGATTGGGAGGGAGAGAGGAGAACATGCTCTCCTTAAAAAAGACATGAAAGTGAGACACTAGACAACTTGAAAGTGGTTCCTCCTTTTCCCCTTTGGGCCATGACACCTCCCCTTACCATGGGAGTTAGTTATGTGACTAAAAAATGTAAAAGAGATGAAGAAGAGGAAAGGGGAAAAAGGGAAAAAAGCCATAAAACCCCATGCAAAAATCATGAAACAAACGAAACATCCTCCATTCATTCTAGATATATGTTTAATAAAGAGTGCCTAGAAGGCTTACCTTGGGCTAGATAACCTCCTTGGATGAGTGTGGGAGTCTCTTGAGGCAAGGGCAGCACTTGGGGTGTCCTCCTTGAGCTTCACAAGACCTCCTCTTGTTTCCTCCTTGCTTGAGTTGAAGAAGAAGAAGGTAGGAAGGGGTTTTAGGGGGTTTGAAGTGGGTGGAAGTCTTAGGGAGTGAAACAGTAGGGCTAGAGAGGGGTCTCGGATGGGGGAGAGGGGTTAGAGAAGCAACAAAGGCAACCGTATTTATAGAAAACAGGCATGTCCATATATAGTATACGGGCAGGCCATGCCCATACACCATGTACGGACGGGACGTCTTGTCCGAAATCATTGCGAATCGCCACATGGCAGATTCGCGCAGAGGATAAGATTTGCAAAGATTTCTCAAAACCGTATGGGAAGTGCGGGTAGAGTATTTTTAGCCCAATTTTGCTCCGTCCAAATGCAATGTGCGATTCTTTTTGGATTCCCCGAGTTTTCCTCGGATATTGGATAAGGTTCTGGATAAGATTCTGCCCGTATATGGTATGCGGACAAGGCATGTCCGTACATACTGTACGAACACGACACTCTCTCTCCAATCTGGTTGATTTGATGTGGATTCTCTCACTTAACGAGAGAATCCAAATTTTGATTTTCTAATTAATTTCATTAGCAAAAATGAGATATTTTGAAAAGTAATATTATTTTATTTAAGATATTTTTCTTTCTTGTCATTTTGTCCTTTCCTTTGCCACTTGACAGATGTGACTCGCGCATTTGCCACGTGGGCAGTTTTTCTACATTTTTGTCCTAGGGCTTGATCTGCTCATAATTTCTTTATTCAGACCCCGATTTTGGCAAACTCAGTTGCATCGGAACCATGTTAGGATTTCCTATCCATCGGGATAGGGCAGGGTAGCCAATTCAACTTTGGTTAGAAAGCCAAAATTGTTCCCTAGGATTTGATTCTGCCCATAACTTCTTCATCTAGACCTCGATTTTGGCAAACTCAGTTGCGTTAAAGCTATGTCAAGATTTCCTATCCATTGGGATAGGGCAGGGCAGCCAATTCAACTTTGGCTAGAAAGCCAAAAACTGCTCCCTAGGGTTTGACCCGTCTGCTAGGGTTTTCATTTCCGGCACTTCCGGGAGGTGCAAAAATGAGGTGCTTATATCAGGGTTTCAGATTCTGATATAACGGCCTACTCAAGGTTTCGTCATCCATTACCAGCCTATTTCGAGCTTCAGTAATGGTCTACTCAGGGTTTCGGTGCTGCTCTACACCAACAGTGAATAAAATTACATCAATAAAGTAAATACATTTCACTACCAAGCTTAAGCAATGGATACAAGGCAAACTAAGCCAATAGACATTTGAAACCAAGCGCATATGAATCGAAGGTGCCATTGACGAGAAGTTCTTGAATGTAGTGGCAATTGACCTCAATGTGTTTAGTGCATTCATGGAAGACAGGATTAGAGGTGATTTGGATTGCACTGGTGTTATCAGCATGAAGTGGTGTCGAAGATTGGAGATTGACTCCAAGATCTGTTAGGAGTCCTCGAAGCCATACAATTTTTGAGCTTGCAAAAGACATGGAATGATATTCCGCTTGGATAGAGGATTTAGAGATACGTTCCTACTTTTTTAATTTCCAAGAAATAAAAGAAGTACTGTTGCGCCCTGAACCCGGGTCAATGCAAAACCGACATCCGAACCCGAATCCAAGTGCTACTGGGCCCATATATATATATATATATATATATATATATATATATATATATATATATATATATATATATATATATCATCAACAATTTAAACCAGACTAAAATTAAATAATTCATTTGAGACTATCAGAGTGCGGAATAATAAAATGTGCGGAAGTGTAATACCTATCATCATCATAAATATAAAATGAAATAAATGATCCTCAAATCCAACTAATCAAGTCTGGTAAATCAAAAGGAGCTAACACTCTCACTCTCTCAATACATCAAGTCCAATAATAAAATAAACTGTCAAATAATTCATAAAGTCATCTCTCCTTAACCTCAGCTCAATCCGGATAATAGTAATCCTCCGGAAAGAAGTCAAAAAACTCTCCCTGAATATCACCACTATGATCCCCCTCTCGCGTATCAGCCAGAAAACAAAACAAAAAGAGTAAGATACTGTAGACACCCCAAAATTGCACGATTTTTGATAAATCTTGAAAGAGAGAAATATTTTATTGGAATTGCGTTTGAGATCCTTAACCCATTTGAATCCAAAACCATAGAGGAAAAGGATCAAATTCAATATTTTGCGCAAAGTCAAACTTTTCCGGTTGAATTTTGTTGACTTTTGACCCCAAAAAATGAAATATTTTTTAAGGCAAGATTTCAAGATAATTTTTCCTGATAATCAGGTTTTTAGCAATGTTATTGCATAAATGAATTTTTTGAGCCTTTATATCTTGACAAATACTTTGGTATTAACATATTGAATCTTTTTACCAGACCTTAAAAAAACTGGAATTTAGCATTGAACTGGAAAGTTGACTTTTTATTCAATTGGAATTTGGGTATGGAACTAATTTTAATGGATTCAAATGGTGGGGGTGGGGTGTTTGCTTATTTACATGTAATATCTTAAGTAAATGGAGATAAAAAAAATACGAGAAATTTACTTAAATGATATTACATGTAAATAAGTATTGACTGTGCAGGTAAAGGTTAAGGCTATGCAAAATCTGTGCAGACAGGCCATTTTGGGTCTTGTCAACATTTGCTATGCGGTTTGGCCTTGACTGCATTTGCTATGCGGTTTGGCCTTGACCGCAATACATATGCAGTTACGCGTAATTTTTGCAAATTTGCAAATACTCGATTTTTTAGCCATATTTACCACTCTTACCTCTCTCTAAGAAGTTCGTCCTCCCCTTTTTACCCTCCGTTGGTTTTCAGATTTACCCCAACTTAAGTTTTAAAATTAAGTTGGAACATTCTAGAACCTTATTTTGGTCTACCCTTATGACCACCCATGCCTTTGAATTTTCCTATAAATAAAGGGTCTTTCCTCAAGCAAATGATTGAGAATTGAAGACTAGAAGAGCTCCAAGTGAAGAAGAGAACCCCTGCCTCTCTTCTTTCTCAAGTCCAGGTAAGCCTCTTTCCCCTTTTATTTTCTATTTTTAATTTCTAGGATTATTCTGATCTTCTCCCTTTCTGTAGAATAAGGCCTGTGTATGATTGTAACCCCAAACCTAAATCCAAGTACCTCAAGTATCTTCTCTAGCCGAAAAACGTGAAGAGAGATCTAAGGGAAAGGAGGACAGGAATGGATCCGTAAGGCAGACCTTCATGCATTGTAATCTTAGATATGTGTAGTTTTAATATTTTGTTTAGATTGTGTGATTGTTTATTGATGAAATATGGAGGAATATCATGGATATATGCTGTTTATAGCATTAGATCTCTCTTTTCTCCTAAAGTTTGGATTTTTCACACCCACCACATTGTTTTCTTCCTTTTGACTATTATTAGGCTAGGATCTTGGATCTGCCATGATCAATATGGTAGATCTAAAATCAGAAGCCTTAAAGTAACCTCTAGGGTTTCATGAGATTATTTTTGAGTTGTTTTAATTTTTGAGAGAAGATCCTATGGTCTAAACTCTCCCCTTTTGATGTTTTTCATCAACGTGGGTGTATCCGGTTTAGATCTCTCAACTTATGAGAAATCTGGACCAGATTTGTACCCTAAAATTGTTCAGATTTATTCTTCATAAGAAGGATCCATAATTAATTGGACCATTCATATGGAAAAAAAACCATACATCTTTTATTCTTTTTTTTCTTTTACTTTTGATTTGATTTTATTAACAAGCCCTTTTTAAAAACATGAACAATACTTGGCAACCACCTTGTATGGAAGAATAGGGGTGCCTAATACCTTCCCCTATTCATAACCTAATCTCCTTACTCATCTTTGGTTTTTTATTTTAAAGTAGAGTTATTTTTACTCTAGTTTTGTCTTTTGTATTTTATTTGATTATTTTGGTGTCCATTCACACCCTAAAAAAAAGAATGGTGGTGACTCCTTGGTTTTATTGAGCTCGTGTGATGATTAGGAAGTCATTGAATTGATTTTTCCATGTCTCACAAATACGAATATCTCAGTAGGTAACACGATGCATGCTAAACAGTCTATATATATAAAAGTAATCATTTATGCATGATAAAACTGACACGGATAAGCAGGTCTCATTTAAACAGTCATAGCAATCGTGAAACACAAATCAGAATTTAATCATTTCTTTGGTAATGCATCAGATAAATCATGATTAGAAGCAAGTCCAGGATAATACAGCATAATCGAAATCAATAACAATCAACTCCATTTCCAATATAACTGGGATGTTCCAAGTAATCACATCCAACCATAAAATAACACATACATGCATCTCGCATGTGTCAATGTAATAGCAACAAGTATGTCATGATATTAATGTCATTGTAGGACTCACAAAGAAAGATAAGACTATGAGAAAACACTCGTCAAATGCTATGCCACCATGCATCTTATTGGCAAAGCTACTGTGACACTCAAACCCGAGTCATCTCATAAGATAAGAGCCGTAGTCATCAACTTATTGCGCACATACTCATAGAGTTGGCATGAACCACCAGTATGTAGCACCTAAATCAATACATGGAGATGGTCACTAATCCACATGTATAGGAATCACCAGCGAGGCTCGAAATGACCCTACAGACACGGGACCCTCCAGAGCAAACAAACTTGCAAAGGAAGCGCGCTTGCATATGGAAGTAAATCAACCCAAATGAAATACTCCTTAGCTATCTAGCTTATTCTATGGATCCATATTCAGCTATGCTCACTAGACACCAAAAGCTCTAAAGACTCATTTTTATGTAAAATAATAGTGCCTAATGGCATATAAAGTCTGATTTGTAGAATTTTATCAAAATTGGGTTATCTGGATTGAATCTCTGATATGAAGTTTCTATCTGTAGAAGTTTGGTTTATGATGTATAAATAAATATTTCTTAAATTAAATATCTCAGTTCAATAAGTTTTTAAAGTATAAAATCTCAAATCCCTTATTATTTTCAAATTTAGGCAACTATAAACCTAAAATAAATCCCTAAATTTTTTTGTGGAAAACAGGGTAATTTGGTAATTAATTCTGTCTCAAATCATCTAATTTAATTGATAACATCCATTTAAAATCATTTTATTTTGAATTAGAATCAAATTATAAGAATTTGCATTTTATTGTTAAGGTCGCCCAGCACAAGTCGCCTAGGCAGCCTATCTAAGCGCTAGTTAAATTTTCCTGGAATTTTTAGTTTCAACGGGCGCTCAGGGATTGCCTAGGCGGTCCCACTAGGCGCCCGTTCAATTTCTGAACGCCTACACCCATCGCCTAGGTGAGGGGTGAGCGGACTACATGTTATAAACAAGCGCCTACGATCGCCTAGGCAGTCGTAGTAGGCGCCCTATGAACTGCGGCAAACCGTGTTCCAAAACTGAGTTTTTCTTCGTTCTGATCAATTCTAACATATATATTCATCTATAATCATGCTAAACATACATATATACATCGGACAATCATGCATTATGATCAAACAATGTGGGAAACAATAAACCAACGTTAAATCAGTGCGGTACCAACCTGAACGTGCGAGTTCTTCTTCTTCCTCTGAACAACAGTTCTTCTTCTCTTCTCAAACACAGGCTAGCACTCTTAAGACGGTAAAGAATCCAAGACAAATTCTCTCTTTCCCTTCTTCTTCTTCTTCTTCTTCTTCTTCTCTTCTTCTTAGTTTTTCTCTTCCGGTCGTTCATAGCCGCAACACACATAGCAAAATACGATTGAAATACTAATCGTATTCCTTCGGGTATAACCCTATTTCTTTAATACACCATGATCCTACGCAATGCACAACCATCAGCTATTACACAACCACCCAATCAGAAAACAGCATCTTAATTATTTAATCTCACCTTGATATCTCACGATCCAACGGTCTGATCTGCTCCAAACTCATGATCTCCGCACACAATGCTATCACCTACAATTAGAAATTTATTTCATCAATAAAATCCTCAAGAAATATTAATTATTAATTTATTTTATTATTTAAGAAATTTTCAGTGTCTTATAAGAACTATTTAACTCAAATAGTGCCCTCATGGCAAATCATGCTCCCTTAGGAGGTAATGTATAATGTATGTGAAATCACTCAAATACTGCGATTAAACATCCAAAAGTTCACAAAACTTAAATATTACTATTTGAAAAGTCTTATAAAACATAATAAACTCACCATACCAAAAATCAATGGGTTCCGAGACAAAAAGTTTCTGACCCTATAAAATATTCTTAGGTATGGTTAAAAACATTGACTTTTTCATAAATTATTTTCTACATGTCATAATATAAGGTCCTTCATTATAAAACTAGGTTTATAGTGTCCTTATCCACACTGAAATTTTATAAAAATATTAGGCCACCAAAACAATCAGTAATGAATTCGCACTAAACACTACAAGATTTTGAAAATGTACGGAGTTCGTCTAGAAATTCAATTTTTAGGCACAAATGAAAATGTTGATTTTTTATTGGTAAAGAATTAAGTCTTGAAAGTATTTTTAGTGAATTCAAATTGGGGTAAAACCTTATTTACATGTAAGACTTAAGTAAATGGAAACAAGGGTGTTGTCCACCCTCAGTGCTACTTTGCACTCAAGTAAATTAAGTGAAGAGAATGAAAAATGACTTGAAATGCTATTTTTTTCTTTCAACGCCTGATCAACACACAAACATTGAGGTTTATTTTCACAGATCGCTCAAACGTTCGAACCATATTTGTGCAAGAAAGGGGATTTTTGCATGCAATTCTTAATACATGATCAACACATGATTCAACGTTTGTACATTGAACCTGTTTTTCTAGAATTCGAGTTTTTCTCCAACGAATGATTTCCCTATGACAACAGGGCTCACTAAGGCTTGTTTAAACAGTTCTAAAGCAATCATATGAACCTAAGTCTTCAAAACATAAATTAAATTATGAATCATCAAATCCTCAACAATTCCCATCGGATCTCATAAATCATATGAAATTTCATTCAAATTTGAAAATAGTGATCAACCACAAGATTAATCCAGAAATTGTGCATTATTTGGTTTTGTAAATGTGCTACTTACCTTGGCTAAGCTCAATTTTAGCTCTTGCAAGCTTTGGATCTTCAGATTTAAGCTTCTACAACATGATCTCTCCTCAATTGACTATAAAATTCAAAATCTCATTCAATTTCACCCAGATCTGACTAAATCTAATCAGATTCCTTTAGAATCATTATAATTAATTCGAATTTCGTAATTACAACTCTTATTACCTGGATTTTCCTTGATCTGGTCGAATTTTCCAAAATCTTCACTGTTTTCAACCAAATTCAACCTTTAAAACAAAATCTCTGCTTCAATTCTCCTCCAAGCTCGATCAGCCACCAAAAGAAACCTTCTTTCTTCCTTCTTCCTCTCAGAGCTCTCTCCAAACCCTAGCTCTAGATCTTTCTAGTCATCTGTTCTTAGATTTCTCCAAAAGATTCTAGTTTCAACAAATGGAACTAACTTAACCACCAACCTCTATTTATTGAATTGGTTTTTGCTGCCCAATTCTTTACTTAAAATATCTCATAATTGGTTGTAGTGCCATACCACCCAACCTATATGCACAACCAATTAGATTTATAATTGGCATGATAATGTGCACTACTACTCTATAGAATTCCTTGTTTTAACTAATTATATAAAACCAATTAATTACCTCAATAAATTCAATTTTCCACCATCTGATTTGCCTAAAAATTTCCAAATTACCCATATCATTCATTCCCTACAATAACACACCATTTGATCAACCTTACCATCTATAAACATCCAAAATTTAAATAATGTTTAAAATTTCAGGATTTTACACCTTGCCCCAAAGGTTAGAAGGCAGTCCCCTTTTAGTTTCCACAAATGTAGGAATTTATTCATCATTATCTATCCAGCTTCCTTCAATCAGAAATAATGTTTTGTTCTTACATCAATGGCTAGGAATAGACTTTTCATCATAATTATAACAAAGTCCATATTCTCGTCTTTCCTTGGCTTTAGAAGTTGAGATTCTTCTAATGGGAGGTTATCCTTCTTCTTTATCAATCGGATTGACACTTCTTGACTGTAGAAGATAATCATGAGATGTCACCTTCTCTTCTTATAATCGCGCCAAACCAATAGCAGTAACTAGTGAGGTAGGGTGTAACATTTGTACCTCTAGTCTAAGCCCATTCTTTAGCCCACAAATAAAACAGCTAACTAAAAAATTTTCTTGAAGATGATGGGTACGATTAGACAAATGTTCAAATTGGCTTTGATAATCTTTCACTGTTGAGGTTTGTCGCAGCTTGGCAAGGCTCTAGCAGGGTCTTCATACATCGTTGGACGAAATTGTGACTTGAGGGTAGCCACAAATACTACCCAACTTAGGTGATGGTAGAACTTCTTATACGACCTAAACCATTGTAGTGCTTCCCCTTCTAAATGAAAAGAAGAAACAGTAATATATTGATCTTCTAAAATTTGCAAGTACAAGAAGAATTGTTTTGCATGATACACCCTGATGGATCACTTCTGCCAAAAAGTAGGAAGTCGAGTCAAATAATTCTAGGTCGAATGGCTCCTCCCACACGCATGTTATTCCCATTTCTAGCATCAATTGGTGGGTGGACATTCACCGATTGCCTCATCGAAGAGTACCATTGTTCCTTAAATGGCCTTTTTTTTGCCATCTGATCAAGTTTAAGATTAATGGTAGAGAGCATTTTATATAGTTTAGCAAGTTGTTAACCATGTTGACCAGAGGACATGTAGCACCGCAGATCCGAGTTGTTCATTAAAGATATAACTCGTCTCACGGTAACACTATGCATGAGCCCACAGCAAGCCAATGCCATAATATAATTTAACAATTATATCAATATCAGAGTGCGGAAACAAAAGGAAAATAAAACCAACTAAACTGAATCTTTATTACTTCATAAATTTTGAAAGAAGTCTTCAACTAGAATAATAAAACTCCTACTATAAAAATCTAAACACAAATGTCTACTACATCACTTACTCTCATCTCTCCAAATCATAAAATGAAATCCCTAAGTATTGAAAATAAACTCCCTAAGACATAAATAAAGAATCCTACATAAGACAATAATAATCGTCTTCTATGTAGTCGTCAGAGGGATACTCCTCACTAGTACCCTGTGGCTCTACCCCTGCAAAATCGTCCTCTCCAAGATAGAAGTCTAAAAACAAAACAAAACACAACCAAGCAAGAATGAGATATAAATCCCAGTAAGTAACACATGCATAAATAAAGCAATTTAGCATATAATTTTTCAAGATAGCATGTGTTTCAAATACATAACATTGATGAATAATTCCGTTGCAATTCATTTCTAAATCACCATCAAATCAAGTTACAATCAACAAACCAAATCCTCGTGATGATGTGACATCACAGGACTCATGAAGAACAATATATCTTTGAAAAGCTAAATGCTTGAGTCAAGGAGTTGCCACCTCACAGCTTAGGTGCGAGCTGAGATACATAGACATCGACTAATTGTGGATCACCCAACCGAGATACACGGAGGGCTGGCATGTACAATCCAATCAACTGCAACAACGGGGAACACCAGAACAAGATACATGATGGCAACCCAAAATAACCACATCGAGATACACGACGGGTGGGATTGCTGCAGCAAGACCAGATACAGGAAGGCCTCATCGAGATACATGACGGGAGCATAATGTGAAACAGGTTTAACCAAACAAAGAAAATACTGTTTTCACTCCTAGTTAGACTATGGATCCATACCAAGTTATGCCCATTAGGCACACAAAACCAAAATACCAAAATAAAGTTATCTTTGATATAAAAAGAACAATTCACAGCATTTGCAATTCATCTCAAATCATCCCCAAGATACATGGAGGAAAACAAAGCTCAAACTCAAGCAACATGAGTGAGAAATAACCACCCCGAAGTACATGGAGGAAAATATAAGTAATTCTGTCAAAACAACTCTGAAAACATCTTTAGATAGGTCAAATACAAGTGTAGGAATCGATAAAATCACAATAAGTTGAAAAGAGAAGAGTTTGGAACGATAAACTTAAATAAAAGCTGTTTCACTAGAACGTACCCAGAATCTTTATAAAAATTCAATTTAATCAATGGCCAGTGCAAACAATCTCATAAAACTTAAATCTTATTGGTACATAAGTTGGAAATCAATAAAAACATTTTATAGTGAAAAACTAGGCATTTTCCAAAATATCAGAAATTCTGTCAAGGGTGCTCGAGCGCTCGTGCGGGCGTCCGTTTAAAAACAAGTTTTGAAAGGTTGGTCGCTTAAGATGGTACTCGAGCGACCTCTCAAGCGTTCGGTTTACTGGAAATTGACAACTCTCCGGTTTTGAAAAAGAAAAAAAAACACAGGCGGGTCGCCTCCAAAGGCTCTTGAGCGCTGTCGAGTGTGTAACGCCCCAGATCCGGGTTATGTAATAAAACCGTAACTCATCTCTGAAGGTTAATTTTCCACACAAGATCGATATATCAGAATGAAGGAAAAACATGAACGAAACAATAACTAGATAATCAGAGTGTGCTACAATCCTAACTAAATAATAAATACAATAATACAACTCTAAACTCACATAACCGAGCAATTATCCGCAGGTATCGTCCTCTTCAAGCAGCTGACTCAAAACAAAACAATACGAAATGAGATACGAATATCCCAGTAAGCAGCACATGCATGCGAAAATACATTTTTATTTTATTTTGGAACATGAGTCGAATAATAAGCAGGTAACAATGGCGATAACATGATTAATCCAATTAAGCCTACAGTAATTCAACAGTCAAATATAATATAGCTAGTAAAATTTCGCATGTAAGTCAAAGCTGTGGCATCAATGTAAAAATACCCCGAATAATCACGTAATCCAATATAATCATAAAACCACGTCTCGATGAAACCAATCTTCCAAAACAAACTAATGGATATATCTCAATTCAAAACAATTGCCAATAACGGTAAAGTCGCATCATACTCAAGTCCACACATCCCTGTGTGTATCTGCCTACCAAGGATCGGATATTGAAATGACGTCCCACTCGAGGTATCATCATCCAATGCCGACCTACTCCGGGTATCGGCATTGACAACACTGAACTACTCATAGTGTTGGTGTTGCTCTACACCGGGGTGGAGATACAAATACTGATAAAACAAACCATAGAGGCCAATGTCATGTAGTTCACTTATATTGGGTAATTCGCATGCCAAAGCGACATCCAAGCCCCTTGGTACACAGTCCGGTCAACATAGACTCGGTACTTTGAAATGACTGCCTATCCAGGAACTTTGTCATCCAATGTCGGCCTACTCCGGGTTTCGACATTGACAACCCGGCCTACCAAGGATACGGCTTGCTCTACCCTGGTCATGTTAACACTCATGGCCATGCAATTACAGCAATAAAGTCAACACATCACATTACTAAGCTTAGACTCTGGATCTAAGACAAACTAGACCAATACTTAACGAAAAACCATTACTTTTAATCACAATTGAACTTGCAATAAACCAACCTCTGGTAGCAAATAAACCAACCTCTGGTAACGAATAAATCGACCTTTGGTAGTAAATGAGCCAACCTCTGGTATCACAATTACTAACAAATCATCTTTATCATGGGTCACTCAGGACCAGAACAATACTCTATGGAACTCCAAATGTATTTTCAAAACCAAAGAACAATATTCAAACCAACCTGTATAAACAAATAACTCAAGAAAACCTTTTATATAAATTCTGTCAAGCACACTAAAATTAGATAAAACTCATTTTAAATGATATCACAATCTGAAATTCAGTAGTAAAACATGGGTTACAAAAATACCTGAAATCAGCAAAAGTTCTACTCAAATACTTCTATTAGTTTGGATGAAAATTTTCTAAATTCTTTTCTTAATATTCATTACTAAGGCTTCTTTGTTCACCTACTTGAAATTGCTGTAGAAGTTCATTGTTTAATCTTTCCAGATCATGACCAAGCTTAATAAGTTCTAAGAATAAGAGCTAATAGATGGAAATCTGAATTTGAGTTGTTTAAGAGATCATCAACAACTCACTACTAAGTTCTATAAATATTTCTTACATTTAGACTTACTTCAATTCACTAACTAATACTCACTTCAGCAACCTGGCAACACTGAATTTGCTATCCTACAATAGCAAATAGGTTTAAGAACTGAAATTAACTAACCCAGGAACTCAGCCACACTAGGCTGTAACCAAACCAGATGAGTAATCACCATAAATTCAAACCTTTAATCACTTTAATTCTCTCAATATTTATTAGTATAAATTCTTTAGATTATAATTACCTTTAAACTAATGCTAACCTCTTAATTAAACTCTTAGATAGGTTTTTGAACAATTATATAGAAGAAAATAGCTTAGAATTGATCAGCCGCACTTGACATGGCATTTTGGTATGTGCGCTGACCTCCTGCAGGTCAGCCGCACTCAGCGCTACTCAGCCAATCCAAATTTTATAACTGCGGCTGAGTACCGCTGACCTCATGTCAGTCAGCCGTACTCAGTGCACCATGCTCTGTTCTTCCGAAACCCAAAATAAACACTATTAATTCCATTCCAGCTAGGACTGATCTAAAATTAAAGTTCCATAACAATTTAATAATGCTTGTAATACCTCTAACAACCTTCTAGAACTAATTTGGATTTAATTCCTTCATAAATATGCTTCAATTCAAAGATTAACTCGTAAAAACATACACAGTCGATTGCTCTAATTTACAGAAGAAAAACTCTTTCCAAAGCATGCATTTGATTGCAAATCCAAAGGAAAACCAGTGCTACTTACCTTTAATTAAGTTCAGATTCAACTTCTAGTTTAGCTCAAGCTCCAGATCTCATCTGATCGAAATTCTTCTCCCATTCTCCTTTGGTCAACCACTGAACCAGATCTAATTAGATCTGAGTTTAATTCAAATTCTCTTCATCAATTAATCGCTAAATTCAGATTAGAATTTCTCTTACCTGATCTCCATTTGATCTAATCAAACACTCCATTCTCCAGAAATTTCCAGTCATGAATAGCCTTTGGAACTTCTTCTTTCTCTTGGATCAACTCATAAACCACACCACTTTCTCCTCTTTCTTTCTTACATGAATGCTCTCCTTCTAAACCCTAGCTCCATATCTCCTCTTCCTTCTCAGAGGCTCTAGAAATTTCGACCAACAACAAATCCTCCTGACCGAATTCTTGGCAGCTATATATAGTTGCCGCTAGCCACTTTAAACTCTTCATGACTTGCTGGTTGCTCACCCACAGAGATTCTCTACATGGTCAATCTCTTAACCACTTTATTAAAGACTTGTAACTCCACCACTAGCCTACACTAGCACTATAATTTTAATTAAAGCACTTAAATTAAGATATATTATTATTAATCACTTTGCTGTAACATATAACAACTATTTATCTTAAGTAACATCTTTTTCGGTAAATCTCCGAAATTCCCATAATACCCTTGCTTGCTACACCAACGAACCACCAGAGCCCAACCAATGAAACTTAAATGACCAATTTATAATCTTTAATAATTCTTAACACTAATTTGAAATTTTACCCTAAATAACTTCCTTTTCTCCATTTCTAAAATTTTCCACTAATTAAATAAATTAACACTCATAAATTCAAAATTTTAATTTTATTAAAAAAAATTTGAGATTTTACAGAGCGCCTTGGCAATCAGCTCAGTGCCTAACAAGGCGCTCGAGCGTGATCGTAGGCAATCGTTCAAACTTGCAAAAACCTGATTTTTCCGAACTTTGCGAAATTTCAAACTAAAATCAAATAACACCTAACCAGCACTTCAAAACACTTCGAAATCATTCTAAAACAACCTCTACACATGTTAGATCAGTTTAAACAAAATAAAACTTCGTTTATAAATCAAATTGAATCAACACACTTTAACAGTTTTTAAAGAATTCTAAATCATCGATATAAACCTACGAAAATCTGGTATAAAACAACATGGTTTGCTTCGAAAATCATCTCTTAATAAGTATCTAAATCAATCATAACAAATAAACAACAACCATGCAACAATTAAACGAAAACGAAGGTGTTACTTGCCTCTTTTCGCAAGATTCTGTAAGACCCTGATTTTTGGTGAGTTTTATTTATTATTATTATTATTATTATGACTAAAATATATCTTGGGAGCTTGTTAACCTAAGTGGCCGGAACATGTAGGGTTTCCAGTGGACGAGCGCACATAGGATCAAGGAATTGAAAAAAAGTTATCAAGCGGCATATGTCTCGCGAGGTAAAGATACCAAAAAGGGAAAGTAGGGTTTTTGGTTTGTAGGAATACTCGTATCATACTTACGGAAATAATTTTCGTTAGTCTCGTTATCGGGAGAGCTGGGCGATTTGGCGATTGCGGCTGTAATGGCGATTAGGGTTATTCCCGTGAAGAACAAGAATCGGAAGGACTACTAGGAGGTTATTGGAGTCGGATTTCTGCGGGTTATATCTCTCGCGAGCAGAGGATTTGTTCGGCTACCATTTCATCTTCGCGCGCAGCTGGAGTCGTGCTTGGCCGATTGTGGAAGAGGCTGTTGTTCTGGGATTAAGCGCATACTTGTGAGTAGCACTGATTTAAAACCGAGGTTTTAGTTTATTCGGGACGTATTTTGAATTGCATGGTCGTATTGTGAGTTCTGGGTTTTTCTGGAATACCGAAAGTCCGAACGGCAGATTGAAATTTATTTGAAATTAAAAATGTTTAGATTAAATCCAAAATGGGTTGGGAAGTCTTCTAGGAGCATTAGGAGTGTAATGGAGCAATAACAGACCTAAACAAACCAGCCGGAGTTGGAGATCTCGAAATAACAGAGACCTGAAAATCGCAGTGGGTATCTGCCCACTTGGCGCCCACTTCGGGAAGTAGGCGCATAGGGATATTGATCTGGCGCCGAGCTCGCGCCTACTTGGCGCTCAGCTCACGCCTACTCAAATTTAATGCGCCTTTCTTGCACCTATCCCGCGCTCTTCTCGCGCCTTTCTCCCGCTCAGCTCGCGCTCACTTAGCGTCGAGTGAGCGCATAGTCCATTTTCGCCTGTTTTCTATCCGCCGACCCGCGCTCACCTGGCGCTCACTTCAGGAAGTGAGAGCATACCCAATTTAACTTACCGAAATTGATTCTTGACTGAACCAAGGGGGATTTTGATGTCTTGGGGTTTATATCACTTCACCAATCACTTGTTGGTAACCTTGGAACCTGAATTTCTTATTTAATTCCTAGGAGAATTCTAGTGGCAAATTCTTAAAAGTTTCTAAGGATGAGTGTAGGTTATTTTATACATGTGCTGGATACCAAAACTCTAGGAGTTCTTAGTCGTTTCTCCTCGAATTTATACACTGTTCTAATTGAGAAATTATTGACTTCTGGTTTCATTTGTTTTGGGAAATGCTGAAATGTATTGTCTTTTTATAAATAACTGTGTTTGTACTCAAATGGCATGGTTTTGTGGAAATGAGAAATACTGAAAGTATTGAGATACTGTTTGGTCCAGAGGGACAGGTGATGAACTATGATGAGATATACAAGATGTGGAATGAATGGTTTTACTTTAAATGTTGGAATTGAGATTATACGATGTTTTACTGTTTTGGTCTAGCTTGTCCTGGATCCAGAGTCTAAGCTTAGTAATGTAATGTTATTGTTGGTTGTTGGAATTGCATGGCCTTGTATGTTGCCACGACCGGTGTAGAGCAGCCAGAAACCCTGAGTAGGCTTGGTTGTCAATGCAGAAACCCGGGGAGTAGGCCTGCATTGGATGACGAAACCCTGAGTAGGCCGTCATTTCAGAGTTTCCGAAACCCTAAGTAGGCCGGAACTGTGTACATGGAGGTGTGGAGTGTCTACTTGGCATGTTTAATTTATCAACTAAACGATAGTCATGACATTGACCGATCGATGTGTTGTCGTACGTAACTGAGATGTGATTTGACTGATGAGATGGGTTTTGGTTTGAACTTGAAATTGATATGAGTTGTTTAATCGTACGAAATGTTTATCGATGCATGGCTTTGAACTGTGATTAACTATTTCTGCATGCATGTGCTACTCGCTGAGATATTCGTATCTCACTTTGTTGTTTTGTTGTGATTTTCAGATACTCGTGGTGAGGCGACTACTGGGGTAGATCCTGCTGAGGCTTATAGGGAGGAAGATTACTATTACCTTCCTTAGACTTGTAGGTTATTTTGTTCCGAATTTGAGCACTTTGAATATTTGAGGTGTATTAAAGTCTATTTTGGGGTTGAACCATATGTTTCTAGTTAAGTTCTAAACATTACATTTCTTGGATGAATCAAATTGTGCACTCTGACAGGTTATAGTTAGATGATTATCCAGCGATCATATTTAATTATCGATCCTTGCCTAACCTCCGTGAGACGTGTTATATCTTTATTGAACAACACGGATTCGGGGCGTTACAGATTCCAACTCTAACTAACAAAACCAGCAACTCTACTTGTTCTCCTTTGTTTATGGGCATGATTTCTTTCTCTCAAATCCTCAAGCACACGTTCAGAACGTCTCCTTCAATACCACACGTCCAAAACAAGAGAAAAACCTTCTATTTTCTTAGAAGTTACTTTTTATACTTAGAATTCTGATTTTACCCTAATTAGGAGTTTCTATTCTCTTAAAACAATTATTAGGAGTATATGGACGTCCAGCCATGTCCATATAGGTAATTTGATAGTATTAATTAAAATAAGATGGCCTACCTTGCCTATTTATCATACTCATGCACCTTCACCAATCAAAATTCCAATAAGAGCGCGATTATGCATTTACTTGATGATTTATCCCTTTTCTTCACATCTTTAGAAATCTTTAGGCTTGATCTTGATCTTCCCTTTCTATTCATATCAATAAAATTCTAATCAATCACTTAATCCAATATTTTCCTCAATAAATTAATTAAATTATTTAAAAGGGAAAATTCGGGGGATTACAGGACATGCAGAGCTCTTCTAGCTGATGGTCTTAATTTTTTGAGCTTTCTTGAAGATTCCTTACTGTGTCGCCTATCTTGAAAGTGTGTGTGCCTTCAGCCATTCCCAAAGAATTGGGCTTCGATACCAAATGAAAGGATTCTAAATCCTCATATGGATTGCGGCCTAGAGGACCATGTTCTTTTATCTTTTTCTTACGAGGAATGGTTGTTGTTGATGACAAATAGATTAAAGAAGAGAAAAAAGTGAATAAGAAATAGGAAGAGAGAAATGTGGAGAGTAACATTGGTAGACAATGGCTCTACTTTGGTAGGGACAACCAAATTTTTGCAAATAGCATTCACAATAAAACAAATCATCAGCCTCCTCCTTTCCCTTATCCAATCTATATCTATACTATATATAACACGAGGCACCATTTGGGAATTGTGCCAAGCAAAATATAAGACTTTCAAAATAGTCCTTATACATCATTGTGAAGATTTATTAATAAAAGGGTACAATAGTCAAAACTATTACAAATTTTTAGAAACTTAATAATCAATTGCAAACCGTTCCCTCTCTCGTTTACCTCATTCTTCATTCGTGCAGTACAACGCATGTGCACCTGGCTAGTAAGGATTTAAAGACAAAGTACACAACTCCCACATAACCACCTCTTGCCATGACCTAGACTCCTATTAACTTAATAATTCCCATAATCAAATAACTATACTGTAAAATCCCGAATTTTAATTACATTAAAAATTGGATTTTATGTTTGTTAATTTATTTAATTAGTGGAAAACTTTAAAAATAGAGAAAAGGAAATTAATTAGAGTTAAGTTTAAAATTTTAAAAAGGATGAATTATTAAAATGGGAAAAATTTGTTGATTGATTTTTACGGGTTTGATTTTGGTGGTTCGGTGGTGTAGCGAGAAAAGGGTATCTAGGGGATTTTACTAAAACTTAAGAGCAGAAGGAGGTAAATCAAGGTTAGTAGTGATTAAGATAATACTCTGAAAAAATGTTTGGTTTAAATAATTATTATAATTTTAATGGAGTGCTAGCATAGGAGTTGGTGGAATGATAAGATGTAAATCAGAGGATTAAGGGGCTGACCAGGTAGAAAGTTGTGTGGGTGAGAACCTAGCCGATCATGAATTGAGGATGGCTTTGAGCGCCAACAGAGCTTATAAATAGAAGCCTTGTTTGAGTTTTTCGGGTTTTCGTTTGAGTTGAACGGAGGAGGATATTTCAGCCGCTCGATTGATCCAAATTGTGGAGAATAGAAGAAGGAGAGTGGAGGATTCGAAATTGAAGTGTTCAGAAGTCTGATCGGAGGTAAATCAGAGCTGTCTTGGAGCATGGAATGTTTGTAAACGTAGGATCAGATTCAAGTTGATAGGAGAATACTATGTGATTGAACAACTATAAGTGGAAGTTGAGTTGCTACCGTTTGAGATCCAGCAAAGAGTTGGAGTTGCTGAGCCAGTGGAACTCCAGATCTGTGAGTAGCACCCATATTTTAGATTTTGCCGATGCATCTGATAGAAATTTCGTGGCTCATTTGTTTTAAAAAGAAGTGATCGACTATGAGTATACCGTATGCTTAAATCTAAATTTCCATATCAAATTTGCTGTAATTAAATTCAATTGTCTTCAATTGAGTTTGTAGAAGATAAAGGTTGCTAATCGAACTGTTGTTATAGAAGAAATTTAGTTCAGAAGTAATAAACTTAGGATTTCATAAAGTCGAACGGGTTTTTCACTTGAGCGCCAACCTGCGCCAGCCAGTGTTGACCTTTGGTAGGTTGGCGCTGGTTTCCGGTTTTAAAGAGGGCTAAGTGGCGCTGACCCCTGGAGGTTAGCGCCCATTCACTCTTTCATTGTCAAGTGTGGCTATTTCTTTAGAATATTAATTCTATTGGCTAATTGGTTAAATCAGGTTCCAGGAGTTTAAATTAGACCTTAACATTAGGTGGAAGTGTTTATGAATTATAAATTTCACACAATTAAATTTATAGAAGAATTAAAGTGTATCACTGTTGAGTCCAACCACTTTGAGAGGTGCGATTGTTGCATTAGAAGTAAATTTTAGTGTGTAACAAGTTTAGATCTGGTTTAGGAGTTAAATTAGAAGTTAGCATTAGGTTAATCGGATTAGGAACTAAAGATTTTTATACCATTAAATTACAGAAGAAATAAATTGATTTATTGTTGAAACAAACATTCAATCCTATTTAGCCAGGTGCGGCTAGCTCACCATAAGTTAATCACTATTAGATAAGTGACTAAATCATGTTCTAGGAATTTTAATGGGAGGTTATGTAAAATCCCAAATTTTAATAACATTAAAATTTAGATTTTATGTTTTTAAAATTTATTTAATTAGTGGAGAACTTTAGAAACAGAGAAAGGGAAATTAATTAGAGTTAATTTCAAAATTTTAAATAGGATGAATTATTAAAATGGGAAAATTTGGTTATTGGACTTCCATGGATTTGGATTTTGGCGGTTCGGTGTTGGAACGAGTGAGGGTAATCTCGGAATTTCCCAAGCCTAAATTATGAAGATTTTAAATTAAGTTAAATAGGCATCAAATATTGGTTTAAATAAATTGATAATAGTGTATTTGAAATTTATTATAAATTGGAAGGTGCTAATGTAGGGTCTTGGTGGAGTGGCGAAAATTAAAGAGTAGGTGGTTGCCTAGGTAGGATGTTGCGGTGGATGAGCACGCAACAGATCATGAGGTGGGGTGATTTTTAGGGCATCAGAACTTATAAATAGAAGGAGAGTTCCAAATCGCAAAAAAAAACCAAAAGCGGAGTTGCAAAAGTGCTGCTCGGGGGTGTCTGGAGGCGGTCGGTGAAATAAGCGGCTGGGTTGCTGTGAAGAGCTCGTCTAGATTAGCAGCAGATCAAGGGATCCACGGACAAATGGTAACTTGGAACTGCTGCCGTTGGGGATCAACGGAGACTTTAGAGTTGCTGAGCCAGGGGATTTGTAGATCAAGTGAGTAGCATCGTTTTGGTTTGTCGTTGGTTTTTGATCTCTGTGATTTGCCGAAAGCATGTTTCTGAAAGCTTATGTTGCTTCTGTTCGAGCATGAGTTGTTTGATGGGTTTAGAAGTCATGATTTAAAAGTCAGTTAGATTAAATCCGAAATAGGTTTAAAGGTATTTTGGTAATGGTAGAAGCCTATACGAGTAGTTACTGTAGACACCCCAAAATTGCACGATTTTTGATAAGTCTTGAAGGAGAGAAATATTTTATTGGGAATTTCAATTCTTAGCATTGGGTTTGAGATCCTTAACCCATTTGAATCCAAAGCCGCAAAGGAAAATGCCCGAATTCAATGTTTTATGCAAAGTCAAACTTTTTCGGGTTGAATTTTGTTGACTTTTGACCCCAGAAAATGAAATATTTTTTAAAGTAAGATTTGAAGATAATTTTTCCCGGTAATTAAGTTTTTAGCAATGTTATTGCATAAATGAATTTTTTGAGATCTTAAATCTTGACAAATACCTTTGTATCAACATGTTGAATCTTTTTACCGAACCTGAAAAACTGGAATTTAGCCTGGAACTGGAAAGTTGACTTTTTATTCACTTGGAATTTGGGTCTGAAAATATTTTTAATGGATTCAAATGGGGGGGGGGGGGGGGGTGTTTGCTTATTTACATGTAATATCTTAAGTAAATGGAGATTAAAAAATACGAGGACATTTACTTAAACGATATTACATGTAAATAAGCCTGGCCTGTGCAGTTAAGGCTCAAAAACCAACCAAAAATGTGCTGACTGTAGTATATGTGCGGTTTTGATTAATTTGGTCTGAACCGCCCTGTATGTACGGTTGCAACCGCACACACAACACAGTTGATGTTCATGCTTCTCGCGTGAGTTGCCACGTGGCTTCGCGAAGCTTCGGTCATTGAGCCACGTCGATAGCAATCATGGCGAGCGTAACTGAATTGAACCGCCCTGTATGTACGGTTTGGTTAAATTTGCATAGAAACCGCACTTATAGTGACGGTTATGTAGAAACCGCACTGTATATACGGTTTTGGCTGTTTTGTGCATTTGCGAAAAAGCTCGATCTCTGAGCCTTATTTATGCACATTACCTCTCTCTCAGGGATTTGAATTCCCTATTTCACCCTCCGAAACTTGCTAAATTACTCCAATTCAAGCCTTTGAGGAGAATTGGAATAATCTAGAAGGCTTTTTTGGCATACCCTTGGGACTCTTCTACCCTTGGCTTTGCCTATTAATAGAGGGGTCCTCCTCTTGCAAATGGCTGGCAATTTGAAGCATAGAAGCTCTGCAAGAAGAAGGAAAACCCTGCTGGATTGCTGTCTCAAGGCCCAAGCTACTAAAGGTAAAGCTCCATTTCATTTCTTGCTTCTCCTTTACATTTCAACTCCCAACTTCTACCTTTCTGTAGTGTAAGGCCATTTGGTGATTGTTTGCAAGCCCCAAACCTCTTCCAAAGTACCTGGGAATCCTCTCTAGCCGTAAAACGTGAAGAGAGAGCCTTGGGAAAAGGAAGATGGAATGGATCCTTTAGGCTAGAACCTACCTTGAATGATTTGCATGTTATTTTTATATGCTGATTATTTGTGCTATTTGAATCTGGAGAAATCAACATGATCCATGCTCTCAATAGCAATGGATTTTAATCTTCTCCTAGATATGTGTTTTTACCAATATCACACACTTTTTCACTGTTTTGCATCAAATAGGCTAGATCTTGGATTCTCCATGCTCAATATGGAAAATCTGAGATCTCTGGCCTTAGAATGAATTTCTAGGACTTCATGAGTTGTTTTTCATGATTTCAAGTTATTTTGGTCGAATTCACTTGCACACATGCACTAGTTTGGCTTTTTCTTCAAAAATCTTCAAAACAGGGCAGCAACTGTGGCCTGTCTTAGAATACTTATAACTTCATCCTCCGGATGAATTTTTGAGTGATTCCAAAGACATGTAATAGATGAGTATGTCTAGTTTATATCTGGAAAATTTCGTTTGCTTTTATGTAGCCAATTTTTGACACCATCTGTTCAAAGTCTGTAAGTCAGTTCAGCCCAGATTGCTGAACTTGCCGCTTTGATGGTGCACTATTTGCTCAATTTTAATCCATTTTTAGTGATTCCAATTCCTGAGTTTTCCTTGAGAAGTCTATTTTCATTTCCAACTGGTTTCAGCAGATTTTGATCTGTTTTGTTCCTTGGGTGCTCAATTGACTCAAAGATGCTCACTGGCATAGTCCAGAGCTAATCTGTGATCTTTTAGGCCTGTTCAAGAGAGCACACAAGCCACATTTGGGTAGAGTTTGGTGTGAGGTTTTTTTCTTTCGAAAGATGGCACCACATGCTTCCTTCATACCAATTTTCATGGATTTTTATTGAGCCAAACTCCACGAATAGGATTTTGAAAATGCCTACTTAACACTTTTTCCAAGTTATAACAGATAATTTCAGATGTGGATATCTCTCTCATTTTGAACCAGATTGAGCTGAATTTTTTACTGTATACTCTACTATATACCAGTTTTCAAATGGCTTTGGTTTCATTGGATTTGAATTTAAATTGAGTGAGTTATGGTTAATCGAAGCTTTCAAGCTCTTTTGGTCTGATTTCTCCAGATTTGCATTAGCTTGATTTTTCTTCATTTTTACTTTGATTATCATTTACTCATGAGGTTATAGAAGTGGTATATCCATGAGGAGAGTCCAAATTCATTGGACTATTCATATGGAATAATCACACACATTTTTGCTTACTTTTAAGCATCCTTTGTCTATTTTGATTAGCAAGCAATCCTTAGCATGAGCAAGCATGTGGCAACCGTCTTCGATGGATGAGTGGGGGTGCCTAACACCTTCCCCCGCTCATAAATAATTCCCCTTACCTGATCTCTGGATTTTTTCCTTATATTAGAGCTACTTTGGCTCTATTTGGCTTTTATGAACCCTTTGGTGTCCATTCACACCTTAACTTGGATGGTGGCGACTCTTAACTTTTATTGATCCCCGCGTGACGATATCGGAAGTCATCCTAGATGACATTTCCATGTCTCACAGTTACAGGGGTCAAAAGTTCGACCAATCTTTGAGTTTCGAGATTAATCGAGAGTTGTATATCGGAGGTGGGATCCGCCGACTTGGCGCCTACCTAGCACCAAGTTAAAGAGTCAGCGCAAGCTAAGTTTAAGGGTTATCGCCGAGTTTGCGCCTAACTCGCGCCAATCGCGTGCGAGGTGTTTTCTTGTCTCGTTGAGTTTGCGCCTACCTCACGCCTATCTCGCGCCTACCTCGCGCCTATATTGTCTATCGTGCCTACCTCATGCCTACCTCGCGCCAACCATCCCGAGGTCAGCGCACCTACCCAAATTGTTGAATTTGTTGAAAATAGCCCCCTTAATTACATGAAAGACATTTAAGTAAATGTCCTGTGTATTTATTGCTCCATTTACTTAAGTCTTTACATGTAAATAAGGTTTTACCCCCCATTTGGAACCCATAAAAATACTTCCAAGGTTTAATTCCCAGCCAATAAAAAGCCAACTTTCCAGTTCATGCCTAAATCCTGGTTTTTATCAAAAAGCCCGGTTTGGGTTGGATACCCAGATGAGTGATTCAGGAGCCCATAAAATTCTAGGAGGTGTGCTTACCCTTCAATAGACTACAACCAAAATTTGAGCCCGAAACTCCTTGTAGATTTGTCTAGAAAAATTATATACCAAAAGTCAACGTTTTTAACTAGACTTGGAATATTTTGAGGTCCAAAACTTTTTGTCTCGGAATTGATTGCTTTTTGGTATGGTGGCCTTATAGGGGATCCTAAGACTATTCCACTCATCCAAAATATGTTTTGAGGATTTTATGACATTCGTTTTGATTGATTAGGTTTATGAATGCGAAATTGAGAATCTAGGAGCTGTTTGCTGATTGATGTTTAATCGAAGTTTGGATGCTGTAATTGTTTTTGTATAATGTGTTTACTTCTGAAAAGTCAGTTTTGAGACCATATTTATTTTGCTGAAATGCATCTACTCTATTATGCTAGTTCATCTTCGAATGCACGGCACACTTCAAGATTGATTCACTTGAACATGTTGATCTATATGTCAGTTTTATATGATGGAAAACACATTGGGTTGATTTGCTAGTTTTATATTTACTGCTGGTTTATCTTGTCCTGGATCCAGAGTCTAAGCTTTGTAATGTGATGTATTTTGTTTTATTGGTGTAATGGCATGGCCATGGAGTGTTGCCAGACCGGTGTAGAGCAGCTAGAAACCCTGAGTAGGCCTGGTTGTCAATGCTGATACCCGGAGTAGGCCGGCATTGGATGAAAATACCCTGAGTAGGCCGTCATTTCAGAGTGTCCGAAACCCTGAGTATGCCGGAACTGTGTACATGGAGGTGTGGATGTCGCTCTGGCATGTTGATTAACCAATCTAAGCAACTACATGACATTGACCACTGTGGGGATTTGTTTATTTGGCACAATATGTTTTATCTGCTTGTTTATTGGTATTTATGGTTCACTGAATTTGGTTTATCGGTTATCTGGTATTAGTATCTTTTCTGCCAGTGTAGAGCAGCATCGTGACCCTGAGTGGTATGGTGTTGTCAATGCTGATACCCGGAGTAGGCTGGCATTGGATGAAGCTGTCATTTCAATATCCGAAACCCTGAGTAGGCCGGATATACATTGAGAAGCGTGGGCATGGCTATGATGTGACTTTATTGTTGATACGGGTTGGGACCCGAATTATATCTTTTGAGTTGTTGAACTATGATTTCTTTGATATGTTGTTACCTGGTTATACGTGACTTTACAGCTATATGTATGATTTGATACCGTCTTTACTGCTTGGTTTATATGATGGTTTTCCTCACGGATGTAAATTGGATCGTTGAAGTTTTGTTGGGTTATACGTGTTATCATCGTTGTATATGGTTTGTAATCGTGGCATGTTTTAGAACTGAACTAAATGTATTTGTGCATGCATGTGCTGCTCACTGGGATATTCGTATCTCACCCCGTTGCTTTCGTTTTGTTTTTTTCAGATACTATTGGAGAGCTTGATACTTGTGGGTAGTTACTTGGACATGTGAGTTTTATTTTTAGTTGGGAATATTTTAGCGAACTCTGTTATATAGTTATTTGTTGTATTCATGTTTTTCCTTCACTCTGATATTGTGATCCTGTGTTTTAAATTAACCTCCGGGGATGAGTTACGGTGTTATTTCGTGACTCGGATCCGGGACGTTACAGGTTAGCAATGGACTGATGTGGTTGTAAGAGAAAGAATGCAAATCATTAAATTTTGGAAGAATTAATTAGTAGATGTGAGAAGTTTTTCTGAAATTAGTTGCTGTTGGAGGTTAGCGTCACTCATCATTCAATAGCCATGTGCGGCTACTCCATCAGCAACTATTTTCTGCTGTTTAGATAATTAAAACATGTTCTAGAAATCTCAAATAGACGTTAGCTGTAGATCAATGTGGTTTGGAGGTAATAAATTCATACAATCCAATTTTTGAAGTGTTAAATGGTATGTTAAAGAGTTATTTTGAAACCAACTTGACTAGAAGGGTCATGTGCAGCTAGTTCCCTAATGATTAATTCTAAAATGGATAATTCCTAATGTTGCCTTTAGGTAATTTAATTGAAAATCATAAGATGACCTGTACTAGTGTTAGCTGCCCATAACTAGGTGGTTATAAAAGAGAGGAAGTTACATATTTGAGCTGATTATCAGTCCCTTTTCTGATTTATGGTTTCACTGAAGTTTCCTACTATTTGAATCAAATCTCGTGTTTAAATTTTTCTGAACTACTGGTATGAACCAGATTCCATTGAGTTGGGTTTCTTCTTCAAAAGGTTGTTCTGGATTGGTCTAAATGTTGAATTGAGTGTGATTTAAATATTAGTTCCTATTTTACCTCAAACTTAATTGCTGTTTTGAAATAATTGCAATACAATTATGCATGATTTCTAAACTCAGATTTTTGGTATATTTTCTTAGTGTCGAAGTTACTTTATTTGTCATATTGAAATGAATTTGCATGTGGGAAATGATATTTGAGCTAGTTATTGGAATGTTTGAATTATTACCGGAAATTGATTGATATTGCATGTGGAAACTCCATGAGGGAGTAATTTTGGTCTCGAGTGACCCATATTAAACAGTAATTGTGATTAATCGTCGTTATGTTTTACTTTGGATTTACATCCTATTTTTTCGGTTACGTTAATATGTCGAATTTGAGATGGCTACTGGTTTAGCTTGCTCTGGATCCATGACTAAGCTTAGTAATGTGATGTATATGCTTCATTGGTGTAATGGTATGGCCATTGAGTGTTGCCACGACCGGTGTAGAGCAGCCCGAAACCTTGAGTAGGCTGGGTTGTCAATGCCGAAACCCGGAGTAGGTCGGCATTGAGTGACGAAACCCTGAGTAGGTTGTCACTTCAGAGTCCGAAACCCTGAGTAGGCCGAACTATGTACATGGAGGTGTGGATGTCGCTCTGACAAGTTGATTAACCAATTTAAGCAACTACATGACATTGAACAATGTTTGGAATTTGACTTTATTTGAGACTGGATGTTTTATCCGTTAGCTTAGGGGTATTTGTGGTTCATTGAATGTGGTTTATCGGTTATTTGATATTTGTATCTCTCCCACAGGTGTAGAGCAGCATCGTGACCCTGAGTGGTTCGGTGGTGTCAATGCCGAAACCCGGAGTAGGCCGGCATTGGATGACGAAACCCTGAGTAGGCCGTCATTTCAATATCCGAAACGCTGAGTAGGCTGGATATATATTTGGAGGCGTGAACATGACTATGATGACACTTGTTGGGACCCGAGTTATATCTATTGAGTTGTTTGGAATTATGATTTCATCGAGGTGTTGTTATCCAGTTATATATGATTTTACGGCTATATTCGTGATTTGATACCAACGTTATTGCTTGGTTTACATGATGGATTTCTGCATTTATATCAATTGGATTGTTGGAATTTTGTTGGATTATTCTGATTATACGTTTTATCGTCACCGTATAAGTTTGTACCTTGACATGTTTTTAGAATTGAACTAAATGTTTTCGTGTATGCATGTGCTGCTCACTGGGATATTTGTATCTCATACCGTTTTGTTTTATTTTGTTTTCAGATCTTGGTCAGGTTGATATCGGCGGGTAAATTTTAGATCATGTGAGTATCGAATTTGGTTATGGTATTTATTTCAGTTTGGGATTGTTGCGCACTCTGATTTTGTAGTTATTGTTTTATTCATGTTATCCTTCACTTTGATATGTCGATCTTGTGGGAAAGATTAACCTTTGGAGACGAGTTACGGTTTTATTTACATAACTTGGATCTGGGGCGTTAAAGTATACACTATTACTTACACCACATAGGCTTCTTATTATCCAAAAATGAAAATAAAAAAATAAAAATAAAAAACACCTAGAATCCCTTCTAACAAGGTAACTAAACACAACTCTCAAAATAAAAGGAAACGTAATAAATTTTTAAAATTATTCTTTAACGGATTCACATTCCCTACAGCAAACGTGGTATACACCCTGTTACATTTGGTGGGGGGCCCCATACATTTGAGAGCCCCACCATTCATTTGGGGCCTACCATTCATTTGTGAGAGCATGTGCTGCGGACGATGCCCATCTTTATCCGTAGGGGATGCGAGTCCCTCTTTAACCGTATGCACGTAGCATAACTGATTCCGGTCCGAAATCCAAAAAACGGTGATTTCTTCCAAAGGAGGCTGAAGAAAAAGATCAGTGTTCTGTGTTCTAAAAGGAGAAAAAACGAGGGGAAAGCAATGGGAGCTTTTGCTTATTCTCTAGTTCGTGGAAGGTTTCGGGGACGAAGACTCTTTCCTCTATTCTCTTCTTCAGCTTCTATTTGTACGGACGGCGGGGATGGTGAAGGATTCCAGAGTTCCAAAGTCAAGATCTTCGATCGTCATCTCAAGCGGAAACAGGTTTAGCCCCCTATGGCAATCCGCGCATTGATCATTTATCAAGAACATTTTCCCCTCTTCCCCCGTTTTGTGTTGAAGATTTGATGAAATAAAAATGCTTCAAAGGTCGATTAAATTTTCTTTCCTTTTATTATTATTTTTCTTTTGGTAAGTGGTGGGAATTTTGAACAAAAGCTGCGCTAAGTCCCGGGGAGTAAGCACCTGTGCGCAGCAAGACGAAAACAAGATTAAAGGGATCACCAGAAGAATGCCGACTGCTAGACTTGGCTGACATATTACTACAAAAACATGAACATGATAAAAGGTCAATTGGGTCCTGCTTTAGCCAAATCGTTGGCCACTTTGTTAACAGACCTTGGCACTAGATTGAATGAAGTATTCAATTCGGTTGCTAATGATCTAGCCTGCCTGTTCAAGTGTGTGTAATCCTGGATCCGAGAGTTTGTGATAGTGGTTGCATCCTCTTCTGCGACTATTATGTTTGTGCGTTTACTCATTGCTATTCTTAGATCTGTTAGAATGGCTAAAAGTTCAGCCTATATGGAGTTGCCGTCTCCTATAGGTCCACAAAAAGCTTTGAAGACTCTCCTGTTATGGTCTTTAAATACACATGCACTCCAAAAGGCCATGGGTTTCCCATGGAACACCCATCAAAGTTCAGCTTTATGATACTTTTTTTAGGAGGTTGCCATCTGTCTAAGGTGGGTTTTGCAATCAATGAGGACTGGCGAACTGTATACCAATTCCTCATGATGTCTGCTCATGAAGGGTCCTTGAACTCTGCATAACCTCCAGCCCATGAATTCACTGCTACGTAATCAACTCAGTCATTGCTTCTGTAGAAACATTTTGGTCTTCAAACGCTTCTCGCTGTCCATATGTGCCAGAGGATGGAGTGAAATAGCAGCTGAAATAGTGTACACCCTCTTCATTTTGACCTGACAAACCTCCATTGTTTGAATCCACCAGTGTGCATGGCATGACCCAATTCATGTTAATAAATGAGAGGCACCAAGTCCAAATCCCTTCTTTAAACCTGCAATGTATACAGAGATGGACTATGGTCTCTTCTTGGCACATGCAAAGAAGGCACATGAGCTTTAGAAAAGTTGACTAATTTGGCATTGTAAGACAGTGAAGGCACTGTGATTGTATTTTCTAAATGGAGATGGGCTGGGAGTATATTTTGGCTTAATATGGCTTTGGAAGAAGAATGCTATGATTGATTGGGTTGAATACTTGGAAGCCTGTCTCCCTTGGCATTTTTTATTTGGGCTTGTTTCATTTGACACACTTTTTTCCTTTCGTTCTTTTTTTCCCAAAACCAATGCTTGACCACAAATCCTTGTTGAGGTTGAGGGAAATGTTTCATTGTCATAAAAAAGTGAAATGTTTTGACCAAAACAAAACGGAATTTAGTATCACAGTGAAAACATTGATCTGTGCATCAATGGTGTTATGTCGATTACTATCTTTAGTTACATTTTAAGTTTTGAGATCTATGGTATCAACTAAATGTTTGCTAATGACTAGTATTTGACATGACTGGGCATGGCAAGAAAGAGTATTTAGGGTGGCTTTTGGCAAACCATATTGCATCTTTGTAGGAACATATCCTATTCAAAACCCACTTATAATATGACTTGATTAGGTTGATTTGATTTTAGCATATCTTACAGGGCAATGTATCTTTTTTTCTTCGTTTTCCTCTTGAGATTTGGTTGGATGGTGAGACATAGAGTAGAAATTTTGGCTAGTCTCTTGGGCTTGAGGAGAGAAAAGGAAGAAAGATTCCAGAACCTGTTGGTGGAGGGGGATCCCTCAACTATCATCTGATGGATACAAATTCTCTCACTTCATGGCATTTGAGGCATTTGTTTGATAGGGCAAGAGCCTTGAACCTTGTTTTGAATACCTCATTCAAAGTTCTATCCAATATCCATACCCATGTACTTCAGGGTTACGTAAAGGTCCATGTAACATAGCTTTAGTGTTGCCCTATTGCCATCCCTAGGCATGAATTATTATCAAACCTTGAAGTTTTCATGAGTATTTAGGCAATTTATATGAGTGTTATATGTAATAGATTAATAAATATTGTTTTTGTAGGTTGCTGATTATTTCCTTCCAAACTTTTGGATGTCATCAAAGACACTTAATATTGTTTTTGTAGGTTGCTGATTATTTCCTTCCAAACTTCTGGATGTCATCAAAGACACTTCTATTTAGTGTATTTTTAGAATCAACTCATCATGCTAAATTTTTTGTGGGGAATATCAGCAAGATTCTTGACTAATAAATGTGTTTAAGCTCCAATATGTATCTTTTCATCTGTTTCTATCCTTCATTAATAACTAATTTTGGTTCGCTTCACACACACTTAAAGGAAATTTTATTATCATGTTCACTCCATTATCCTCTTAGTTATTTGGATTTTATTGATGAAGTTTCTTACTTGGCAGCGTGATCGAGCTGCATGGTTGTTGCGTCCCAAGGATTCTTTCATTGATACTGTTGCTGATAATCTCTTGGATCGGCTAGAGGTAGTAAAATTACTCTTTCTAATTCATTTCCTTACTATCTGGTGAACAAATAAAGGGCACTTTAATGACAATTTTTATGTTTCACTTCGTGAAGTGGACTAAAAAATTAAGAGCATAAGAAGCAGTTGTGAAAATTAAATTCCTTCCATCCATTATGTGCTCCTATCTTATGGAGTATGGTGCTATGACAAAAGTTCTAATAAATGTACTGGATGTGTGGATATGCTTTTCTAACAAGGAGAGGTGAATTGGTCTCCTACATATTCCTTTATCTGATTTAGCCCTCTAAAGAAATATGTTTTGCTTTGTGAAAAACCATTCAAAGACGTCCTGTTTTGGGCTCCCGGGGGGGTGTGTTGGGGTGTTTGTTGTTTTTAATAGGACTTTTTAATTTTCGATAAGATGTCCACTGTTAATCTTATTAATCTTGATGGCTTATAGATAGATATATGGAGATATCAACATTCCAGCATTGCAAAACATAGAAGGCATGAGCAGATGCAAACACTTGATATTAGAATGTATGTGGAAGCTTACAACAGTTGCATGTTCGTGAAGTAGAGATCACATAAGATATTCAAATACCAATGAAAGCACAAAAACATTCAATTTTTATAGTGGTTTATACCAATCCAAACTTACAACAGTTGCACTGTTTTATCTTTCAAAGTTGAGGTTTTTAAGGCAATTGATTTCTTTTTAGGAGAATCAATGTGCAACTAATAGGTTTGTAGCAACCCTACAAGTTTTTCCACTTTTCATGGTGTGTAGGTATTTAAGCTCCTTTATAGTGATCACTTTAGAGGAGAACTTCTCCGAAAGCAGTCTTAAGATTTTCCTACAGATTTTAGCTTCTAGTACTTCCTCACCAGGGCCCCACATGGATGTAACAATATCATTTAGGCTAGAATAGAAATCCATGAAGATTTCAGATGCTTCCATCCGAATGTTTTGAAATTTAGAGTTGAGAAGTTAAAACTTTTGATCTCTTAACAGTTGAAGTCCTTCAGATTCTTCTATCCTAATGTTATTGAATATGGTGGTGAGAAGTTGAAGTTTTGATCTATTCACAGTTGAAGTCCCTTCATGGATCATCACGAGAATGTCCCATGCCTCTTTGGCAGTTTCACAGGTACAGATTCTCTTACATTCTTCCTGTGAAATTGCATGATGGCATTGAGTGCTCTTGAATTTGACAGACCCATGGCTTTTTGGTTTCAGACATGTATAAGTCATCTTGGGCTTCTTGGGTTTTGATTCCATCTCTATCTCTATGGTTCTTGAGAAACTCATAGAAACGTGACTCTTGGGAAATCTAATCGAAAGTTTTTTATTAAATCGGAGACTTAATTGTAAATCTCTGATTGACAAAATTTCACAGAGTGGAGCTCCCAAGAAATTTAATGGAGAATTTTTGATTAAATCGACAGAATTAATCGAAAATACTTCTGTGGTCTAGATTTCCAGATTTAGCTTGGTTTAATAATTTTTATTTTCTTATTAAGCTCAATATTAAACCAAATTAGGTTTTCATAGGTTTCAAAAGCTAGGTTTTATACCGTGGGTCTTGGCATACACTGGATTGAACTTGAGTTTGCTTGCATTGATTGTTTGACGAAATTTCATCTTGACTTGTACCTTTCACTGGCCAGAAGATTCTTAGACAACTTTGGACACCACACAGTCATGGAATTGACAACTATGACCTGGAAAGAGTACAAATATAACTATGACACTAACAATGTTTTATTTTAATCTACCATCTTCTGAACCAAAGCAGGACAAAATGGTTTACTTATTCTATTTTGATCAGTAACCAAAAAGGATGATTAAATAGGGAAAGAATAATAGAAGAAGAGGTTATTATTCCCCCTTAAGGAATTTAGATTAGAGCCAACAAAAACAGAAGTTCAACATTACCCTGGCTAACAACTCCGTTTGAAAAACTTCTCTTTTGCAAACTGTCTTCTTTGTAGCATTTGGTGGGACCATTTTCTTAGCTAGCAACTGAAAGAATGAGATTCCCAAGCATTCTTGGTGTCTTTGATGGTCTGAGTTAGTTTCCACGGATATTTCACTTGGAAAAACTTCATCTCAGTACATTATAGGGCCCCGCTTTATTACAATTATTCCATTACCCGGTGAGCTTTTTGGCCAAAACGAAGGGCCATGTCTTAAAAATTTTGAGGATTCCCCTTAACCGATGCTACCAGAAGATTTGTTGGTGATGATGCAAAAGATGATTATTGGTCAGTTATATTGTAGGTGTGTTACAATAGTTTCTTATGTGCTTGACATTGAATCTTTTTCATATTTCACTTGATAAAGGTTAGATTCTACGTGATGAAAATATTACCACTGAGAAATGTGAGGTCCAGATTTGATGTTTTCACATTAAGTTGCCTTCTTGCTTTATAATATTTGGTTCGTAAATCGTAATCTTTTTCTGAAGGTTTGTTTTTTTAATCTTGATGCTGTAGCATAATGGTGCCCAAAAAGGCAGTCATGTGGTACTGATCATTTGTCATTTAGTAGCTTTCACATATTTATTGTATACTATGTACACTGGTCTAGGTGAAGAATTTATTATACTATAATTTATTTGGCAAATTAGAGTAATTAAGATCATGGACATGGCCATATATCTAATATGTAGTAGAAATTAATTAAATTCATTTAATTAAACAAAGCAAAGTCTAAAATGTTGTATAATGTATGAATAAAGGTTCAATGAATTGGATAGCTTTAGATCATCCACTTTGTACTTTTTAGTAAATATAAGGAGTCCATAGTCTCTGATAGAAGTTCACTAGTGATGTGAAAATAAAGAAAAGGTAATCTGTGAATGTTGTACTTAAATATGTTGTCTTAAGGGTTTGACTCATGTTTGATACATGTACATGACTAAGTTAGAAGTGTCCATGAAACATAGTTGTATGTGTAATGAGAAATGCGATATACATGGGGTTCATTTCTATGAAAATTTCCATGCAAGCTTCTTTTCTTTATTTTGAAGTAGATAGGTCCCTTTTTAGGAATTGAGTGATTCCTCCTTTTCATAATTCGTCCTAAATGAAGTGGATCCATACCACACCACATGCCTTCCTAAGAAGATCCCTAGTGGGAGCCACCACAAGAAAAGTAAGTACTAAGAGTCACAATTATTGAACACGTTTACGTGTTATGTATTAAGTATATTAAACTACCTAATACGTCCTTGAAGTTTTTAGCATCGTTGGAGGCTTGGCGTGTGTCAGGTAAACTAATAGTGATTTGGTCTTATATATTTTGTTCATAATTGACTATAGTTTACAAATAAACTTAAGTTGAGAGCAAAAGAACTATCATATGTACCATCAGGTCTTACTGAAAATGATTTTGATTATCATTTGCAAGAAACTTAATAATACAATATATTAATTCCAAACATCTGCTGACATTTGGTGAGGTTATCAAATGGACATCCTAAAATTTCCCAACTTGGAACGGAATCTTTGTTTAGTGAGCTTATCAAAATTTGAAAATAAAAACTTCGAAGTTATTTATTATGTATGTATGGAATGAAGAATATAATATTTCTTGTTTTCTGAAAGAATCAGGACTAAAAGGATAGCTAGATACATTCATTATGTTCTCCACTTATAAACTTCACTAGAACCAAGTTTAGTTTAAAGATTTTCAAATGTTATTTGTACTAAATGAAAAATTTATTATTTTATGATTGTCATATAGCACATATTTTTTTTATTTTCAAGCATTAACTTAGTGTGTACTAACTTTATTGATTTTAGAAGTTAAAATATTCTAACTTATGTGTGTGTATGTATATATGTCGAAATTTTGCTATTTCCCTCTTGGCGGCACATTTTGAGTGGAGAAATTGCTAGATTGAATTGTTTGGTGATCTTTAACGACGTGCTAGCAAAATGTAGCGGTGCGCCGAGTGAAATGGGGCGAAATGTTATTTTTTAAAAAATAATTATTGTCTTGAGTGAAACACGCGAAATTTCTCCAAAATAAAAGAAATCATTTTTTTTTGTGTTCTTTAATTTTTCTAGAGAATTGACCGAAGTTTCGTTTTGTGCCTTGGGTGACACGCCCAGCGCCATTGCAACAATAAACCTTGTGTATAACTAAAGCATTATTTTAGCTTCTTTGGATGATTAATAAAGATTTTTGACTCCGATGCGAGTCTAATGAAATTCAGTCTTAACAATAGTTAAGGCTTTATGTATTTGCATGGGTTACTAAATTTATGTCATATGTATATCAGGACCAATCATATAGCTGCGTACATCTGCTATACATGATAAGGATAAATGCAAGAGATGGTATTTTGGTAATTTAAACCTTTCAAACACGCTAATATTATTTATTTATTTTTTTTCATTTCTGTTTGTGATGACACTTGATTAATACTAATGAATGGTGTAAGCAACTGCAACTGACCTCTTACTAAGTGAATCATGGAACGAAGACTCAATTTTTTGAATGATTTTTTTATTTTATTTTATCCTATGAACTTAATATTGTAAACAGTTCATTTTTTTAATATTGTAAACAGTTCATTTTTTTTCAGTGTAGTAGTCGAATGCCATATTGATTAGAGCTGTAAGTAGGGCGGGCTGGGCTGGGTTTCAATGAATTCGGGCTAAACCCTAACTAAAATTGGTGAACCCAAACTCTCCTCGGCCCGCCCGAACCCAAACTCTTTGAGCCCAAACCCAACCCTAAAATTATTTCTTGAGTTCGGGTTGGGTTCGGGTCAGCCCAAACTTTTTTTTTCTACTTGATACAATGATACATTCACATATATAAGACTACAATATTTCGATATATATAATAAAGTTTATTGGCATACATTGATTTGTTTGTGTATTAGGTTAAAAAATGATCTCTATAAGTCCACCAAACTTTTTATGTGTGTAAAAAGCCTTAGAACAAAATATTCACTAAGATATTTATGAGTTTCACATGTCTTCCAATCTGATGCAACCATCCATCATAACGCATGGAATTAACAGCAATACAACAAATACAGTAGCAGAATGAATCCTAACAAGGCATCCTCTACTCTCAAAGAAACAATAGATAGAAAATGATGACTTGATTAGAAAGGCATCCCTACATGTTCCACTCAATCACTGTTTCACAAAAATTGCAATGTTGCATAGAGGACTTACCCCATTTGAAATTCCAGAATTAGTTTCATTGCATTTTCACATTGTTTAAGTATTCAAACCTTAATCTAAAAATAATACCTTTTACAAAATCAATCAACTTTTGTAATTTTAAATAGACTTAATATTCATGTTTCCTATCTCTTCCAATTACTTCAGAATCTATGTTTTTTTTTTTTTTTTTTTTTTTTTGCTGAGTTAGAATCTATGTTTCAAATATTAGAACCACGAAATTACGTAAGAAACACATAACTCATTTGCATATGACCAAAAAAGAACAATAAATCAAGATTTTAGGGGATATATATTGATGTTAAAATAAAATACTACTAAAGTAACAAGATTTTATGTTTTGCTACTTTATCGGAAATCAAATTTTAATGAAATTTTGCATTTAGCAGTAAAAGATTGGGGATTGAAATATCTGAACTAACTTTGTAGTCAAAGAGGTAAATAATTTTAGATTATATGGTGCATAGCCGAGGAAAAGAAACAAACCCTCCCAAGCACACATTAATGGATCTCATCTAGATCAAGTACTAGAAAAGAGAGGAATTAAACAGTACCTGAAAGCAGTGAACAAATGGGGAAAGATGAGATGCCCAATTTAAAAAGAGCTGCCCGATTTGACAAAAATAGCAATCGCAAATCCCTTGTGACTTGTGAGCGATGGAACTGTATCGCAAATCCCTTGTGAGCAATCACAAATCCCTTGTTACTGGAACTGTACCCCATTGTATTGACAGCGACACCGACGACAACTGTATTGCTAGCTCCTGTCGATCGAACTCCTTTGTTGGGGTTTTGTCTAGCTAGGTTGTCTTTGAGATGTGAGGTATTGATAATAGAAGAGAGGGACAGTAAGTCACTGAGAGGGGCGAGTAATTCCAACTTCCGTGGTAGAGATATGGGAGAAGACAAGAAACTTTTAGGTTTACAGGAGACAATCGTATGGAGGTTTGCAGGAGGGGGTTTTAGTGGTATATATATTTCGGGTTTTTTTGGGTTGTACCTTGTGAGCCCGAGCCCAACCCGAACTCAACTTCGGGCTCAAGATTGAGCCCGGCCCAAACCCAAACCCAAACTTATTTCTTAAATCGGGCTGTTATTCGGGCTGGGTTGGGCGGGCTTCGGGCGGTCCGGGCCAAACTTACAACTCTAATATTGATATTGGGCTTGTACGGCATTGGACTACAGATATGGCTAACCATGATGGTTCCATGCTAAATGAATTATTTGCACTGGGCACGGTATCTATCCATGTGATATAAGAGATGCCCATTCAGAGAAAGAAGGAACGAACTATGGCAAGAGCTTCTCTGGGCCTCTGACGCTTAACAGTGGATGATGAGTCTTCATGTTTACACAACTTGTGGCATGCTGTATAAATTTTTTGAGGTAAAGTTATAGGATCTCCTCTATTTCCAGTTTGGTGTCCTGAAAGTTTCAATCTTTTCTGGAGTTCATCTGATCTCCTGCTGAACCAACAAGCTGATTTGTTATTTTTCTGAGATACAAAATATTATACCAAGTTGAGATTTTAGATTCCTTTTTTCTAAAATTGTCTTATCCTCAGAATACATTTTGTCTCCTTTGTTCAACCCTCTTCCCATACAAAACCAATAATCAAAGGAGGTTACAGTGGCATTTCAGGAACTCTGTTTTATGATTATACCAAATTTTGTTGCTAGTTTTATTTGAAAATTCCAGATCATATGATCTGCAGTGAGTGTGATTTGGAAACTGATTTTTGCATGTATTGTGCGATTTTCAGGACTGCAAAAGATCATTTCCAACAGCACTAAGTTTGGGGGGCTCCTCAGAAGCTATTAGACGTTTGTTACATGGCCGTGGTGAGAATTTGTGCCAAAATTAATTCATTTTCTTCATACTTTTATGTTGAGGATGAACCTCAATGAGCTAGTTGTTGGCATTTCATAACTGCAATTTAAAGATCTCCTGTTGTTACATAAGGTATCTGGTGAAAATATTTCTTAAAAAGTTTTTGTGTTTAGTTATGTACACGTTGTATTTGGTTCTCAACTTTTTGTCATCCTGGCCATATAATTTTATTATATGTTAAAAGAGTGATAACTGCTACTTATTAAATTGATTATGGATGATTATGAGCCCATTCAAATATAACATTACAAACAGTTACCTTTCTATTATTTTTTTCTTTCTCTTTTATTTTATTTTTAAAATTTTATCATTTGATGTTCAAATATCCGTAATTTTCTATTCCATTCAGTTGTATCTTGACATTTTTTGAAGTGCACATGGTAGATCTGTATACAGGCTGCAATAGTTGTGAAATTCATGGTATCTTTGTATTGGTTTGTGAAGTATGAAATTTTGGATTATTTAATGGTTAGATTAGATTTTGGCTCCAAATAGAGAAGTGAATTATAGTTAACTTATCAGTTTCTTTCTTTATTACTTTCAATGAATCTAGTTGAATTTTCCCTCGTGATTTCAGTGGACCAGGATGTGGGTCTTTGTTGGTACCAAAACCAGGCTGTGAGCCTGTGATGTGCTCATAATGAGCTTTTAGATCTTGGCATATTGACATGTCAAATGGCTGTCAATAGTGGGAATAGATATTTTGTTATGATTGAATGAATAATTCATATTCAAGTTCTTAGGTCCTAATATTCTCAAGAGGTACGAGCAAGTTGTGGGTGCATGAAGCAGATCGTCTTGAGCCTTTCAGCCTTGGCCTTATTTTAGCCAAAATGGCTGCCAACAGTGGCTGATTTCTTTATTACTCATAATAAAAAGTGTTTTGTTTTCATGGGTTTCAGCCTTGGCATAATTTATGCCAAAATGGCTGCCTACATTGGCTGCCAACAGTGGTTGATTTCTTTATTGCTCACAATAAAGAATTGTTTTTGTTTTTTTGGGTTTATGTTATTTATGGATGGTCTATAATTTATTGATAGAAGCATGCGACAAAAAGTAATATCTTATCTTAACTGAGGTTTGTGGTATCACTGCCGGGGGACATGTCACCTTTCGTGCCTGGCAATATATTGTGGCATCGCTGACATACCACGAAATATCACTGACACAGATTGAAATTTCTGGTTGAAATTCTCCTCAATATTAGGCATGCTGTGAGTATATAAATGGCATGCATGTGTTGCTAATATATGCAGTATTTTCCCTCACATGCCATGATATATTTCTCTATGCTGTGATATATAATTCATTGTCACTAATATATCATGGCATGGAAGTGAAAAGGGGTGAACCTTTTATCCTACAGCCAGGGGGCTCCAGTGAGGGAATATTGTCTTGCACACCAGTGATATTGCAAACATGAACCCTGGTCTGTGATTCCAACCTGCCAAAACTTTCCTTCAATTAGTTTGTGTTTCTTAAGATCCTTTCTTACCAAATTCATCTTGGTCCCTTTTACCATTTTTATAGGCTTCTTGTTGATCAAGATATATATTTAGAAAACTAACAATAATGGATGCACATGCTTCAAGCTGAAGTCGCATATTATTGGTTAATTGTTCTGTGATAGTTTTCCCTTTTTAGTTTTATTTTATTTATAGATTGAGTATTGTGAGGCTTAGGGCGCATGCTTGATCTTTATGCATTTGCACTCTATCTTGATTTGAGGCAATACATGGCAAGAGTTTTCTTTGGGTTGATGGTAAGCTGTCTTCTGTACTCATTCTCAGTGTATGTAGTGTGGCTGAATCCTTATCAGACTACTTCAAGGAAGATGAATTATTATGCATTATATTGATCGAGGTTTGGTTTGTATGGTGAATATTTGGCATATTGATTGTGCATTATGGTCACTGCAATTCTACTATATTTCTTCCAAGGCTGAAGGTCTAACTTTTCTAGATCCTTTATGGGCATGGAATGGGATGAAATTTTGCTACACCTTGTTTATGAGCTTATAGTAATACTCGTATGTTAAAACTGGTGAACAATGATTTATGCATATCTTGTTTCTTTCATTAGTAATGTTCTTGTAACCTGAAAGGTTTGCAGCTTTAGTTGACAGGTTTTTTCAAATATTTGAGATAGTTTGTGAATAAGCTGTTCCTTTATGATGAAATAATGTGTGGTGAAATAACTCTTCTTTAGATATTGCAACTTTGGAGCAAGTAAGGACCAACTCATATTTTGATTATGATTAGGTTCTATTAAAAAGCTCACTGTGATGGACACATCATATGACATGGTAAAATTGTGCAAAGATGCCGAGCATGATATCTCTAATAACGACATTGAAACATCCTTTATTGTTGGTGATGAAGAGTTCTTGCCTATTAAAGAAAGGTATGATTAATCGGCTATCTGTCGGACAAGTGTTATGGAGGAATATTCTAACCCTGTTTTGTAGTTTAGTTTTATTTAAATTATATTGTTTAAAGGAAGCCTCACGTGTACCTTCTAGTAACTCTGTCTCTTTGTTCTTGAAGTTCTCTAGATCTGGTAATCAGTTGTTTGGGACTGCATTGGACAAATGATTTTCCAGGAGCCATGATCCAAGTATGTGATTATCCATACCTTAACTGTAGGCGTTTTCTTACTGCGGTAAAATAGTAATGATAGTAATTGCCTTGACAATGTGAGATTTGTTTTTTCTTTTTTCCTTTTTAAATCTGAAAATGGCTTCAGCACTTAACATGTTCATTGCATTTATGGCAGAGCAGACTTGCGCTGAAGCCTGATGGCCTTTTTTTAGCATCTATTCTTGGTGGAGAGACCTTAAAGTTGTTATGGCTATTTGTTGAGTTGCTTATTTGATATTTTAAGATTTGAATCATAATTGTTCTTGATTTCTTCTCACTGGGAATTGTGTTAGGGAACTGAGAATAGCATGCACTGTAGCACAGATGGAGCGTGAAGGAGGCATTAGTCCACGAGCATCTCCTTTAGCCCAAGTATGTATTTTGCTGCAAAGTTTCCATTCAGTTGTTATGATTCTTGAAACTAACTACGAAGTTCTGATAGGTCCCATATTAGTTTGGTCTTAATCATGAACATGAATGCCTATTTCATCTGGCTTATGGATACAGATAACAGACATACATAGGGACAGAATATCCAAGCACACAGATGTATATTTCTCCATGCATGTACACTTGTAGCAGGTAGGGGATCTGATGTTCAGTGTTGCCCATGAAATATATTGGATTGTGTTGACTCTTCCAACTTATGGAGGGGACAATTGTTTCCTATGATGGTATTGGTTGGAGAGAAAATCTTGGTGACTCTCTTCTTGTCAAATAAAATTTGCTTATTTTACTGACTTTGGTTGAGCTTCCTTACTGAAGTGAACTTTTCAGTTATGTTGCTTTCATGGATGTTTTCCTTTGCTGTTAATCGTGATTTTTTTTATCCTTTATCTTTACAATATTAATTCAGAGACATGTCAACATGACTTGGTACAACACTTGAGAACCTATGTTATGTGGCCTCTTCTATTCATTCCATACTGCCAATGTTGATACCATGATATGACATGACTTGGGTGTGGGTATGGGATTTGGCTTGGATCCTATTTTCTCTATTCTAAACAGATGGCGCCTCCATTATCTTCATGTATCTAATTATCAAGTTTGAAATGTGCAAAAACTTATATTATGTGTAGGTGGTACTGTGTTATGATACTACTAAACCTAAAGACATTCAAAATATGTGGTATATGGGTGATGATGCAGTGGCCTATGATATGGGGATCAGACAAGTCTATTGCACCTGAGTTCATAAGATAGGATGAACACAAACATGCAACCTGGATTTTGTAAGAAAACTCACATAAATGTTTCATACATATTTTCATCATGCACAAGTGAACATACTTTGTTGATTTGCTAAATGGGGTCATAATCATTGTCATAGGCCAATTCCCTCCAAAGTGGAGTTGGCGATACGAATCTTGTCTCTCCATCCTGCTCTACCAAAAATCATATCTTTGACAAACACTGGGTATGTGAGAAAATTTTGGTGCCTATCTTCATGTCAAATCGCTGGTCCGGTGTTGGGGGGAAGGGGAACAGGTATATCTAAGTTTTGACGGGGTGTCGGCGAAATGCAAACCCCCTTGAAACGCCAAAGCCACTTAAGTGCACATGTGCAGGACGTGATATGCTGTTCTAAATGTCGCCCAAATTCAAAAAACTCTTCTCCATTCCCCCATTTCTCAAATCTTCTCGTCCCTTCAAATTTCTTGTAATTTGGCACTTGAAATCTACTTTCTGCTTGGATTTGAAAGTGAAAGGAATATAAATTAAGCTTCCTTGGTCACATTTGAACTTGGGGGGCTTTGAATTCGACCTCAACGTAAAAACAAAAAACGTTTTTTTCTTGTGTTTAGGGTTCTAATTAACATTGAATTGCATGAAGGGGCTAAGGATGACGATGATGATAATGGTGGTGATGATGATTAGGTAGGTAAAGGTGGGTCCCATTGGTGGTGCTGGAGGAGGCTCATAGGGGTCGTGAGTCAGTCCTTTCATTGGGGAGGCAGAGAGTCTCACGCACGACGCAGGACTATAACCATGGAGCACACAAGAGGGATTATGGGGATCAGGGTCAATCGGGGACACGCACTTTTCAGAGGCAAGGTAAGGGGAAGGAGAGGATGGATGCTTAGGACGAGATGTCTCAGATTCTTAGGACCATGGACGTAGGGCGATCTAGCAGTATGTCTTCACATAGTTGTGGGGATCATGGTGGAGTACAATGTCAGTTCTGATATGGATATTGTACCATCGAAGGCCATACCGTAACATCTGAACTTTTTCTTGTTCGGGCTCCTTATCTGGGGCGGTTACAGATATTTGACACCTACGGGTTCTTTCCATTTAGTTCCTATCTAGTTGCACCTCCACCTGTTTCGTATCCAGTTACATACGAATAGGGGTAAGTCCCAGTCCTGTATGGCTACTATCCTCCACGGCCACCCCACCACAACCGGTAGATGATCTCGAGGATTTGAGGAGGTTGGTATCATTATTGTGAAGGATTATTATTTAGACTACCCTCCTATGGGTTTTACCGTATATTTAGATCAAGATTAGTACAAGGATGTGGTGCGAGTGTACAAAGACTGATTCTTAAGGACCATGTCGTGGAGGTAATATATTCATATAATTGAGTGACGACAGCAGCAATGCCGTTCCTTCCAGCCTCCTAGACATTCCACCTCAACTTGGTAGTGAGCAATGACAATGCTACAACAGGTAACTATCAACAGAAACAACCTAAACCTGAGCTAGTGAATATGTCGTCAGGACCCTTAAATGGTCGCTTGCTTTGCCAACTCAAATACTCTTAGTTTAACAAGGATAGGTGTTGGGCAACCAGTCATGTGTTAGGATCCTTATTAGTGTGCAAGCATTTTTGCAATGTCACAGATGTTGCATTTCCCAATCGGTATTGCATGGTTGTCAAGAGTTATTCTTTTGTTGTATGGTGAATTTAAGTATCCGTTGATTATTTTATCATTTATATATTTTTATCTAAGGTTCAGTTTGTACTAGTACCAGATTGAAGTTAGATACTATCGGGGTGAGTTCAGGGGGTTACCATTAATAGCAGTCTATGCATTTCTGGCTTAATATAGGAGGGAAGAATCAAGCACTAGAGATACTCTTTGATTCGAAAGCTTGTTTCTCCTTCATATCTTATTGAGATTGAGAAGCAACTACGTGATGAATTAAAACACAAAAAAGGAAATTTTTAATCACCAAGAAAATTATGTAAAATTGGGGATTCTCTCCATGGAGAAAAATAATTTATTTGTTGCTCGGGTACATGTTAACAGCCCACCCGGTATAGATCATACTGATGATTGATAGCAATAAAGGAATCAACAAATACCAATACTTTAAATTTGGAAGCAAGGAATTGGTATAGACCATACTGATGATCGATATCAATAAAGGAATCAACAAATACCAATACTTTAAATTTGGAAGCAATGAATCACCAAGACATTAAGGCTGTGTTTGGAGCCTTGGATTTGGGGAGAAAAGAAAAGAAATCCCAAAAGGAAAAGAAATGAAAGGAAAAGAAGTTAATTTCTGTTGTTTGGCTTGCTAGAGAAAAGAAAGAAGAAATTTTTTAAGAAATCACTTTCTGCTGTTTGGTTGTTTACAAAGAAAATCAAACAATTATTTTGACTTTTTGATTTTGTAATTGATGTTAAAAGAACATAATTTATAACTTTTTATAAAATGAACCATAACCTTCCAATTACACTAAAAAAAGTACTCTTTTAGCCGTAGGCAATGACCATCGCTAAAAAGTGTCCACCACCAATTGGCTCGTCACTGAATTATGCTGCTAAAAAAACCCATTTTTTTTAAATATATATAACGCCCCACGTTCCAGACCGAGCAGGTAGGAGAGGATTTGTTGGTGTTTCATAAGTTTCAGTGGCCCGTTAAAAATTTAGCTTTTGGAGATCATTTTTCTAATGGCATTTTGAAAAAACTCCGCTGAAAAAAAACTCCCACAAAAGACACCATTCTTCACCTTCTTGACCTGTAATTAATTTATAAAATAATTCAAAGAACGTACACAAACATTCATATAATTTTGTACCTATCAACAAATGTAATATAACAACAATTTATGATACTTCAATAAAAATATAAAGCACAAATGAAATGTTATATTTTGACATCCAAAATTATTTACATGTTGCAAAGGAAAATTTCATACAAAAAGTTCATTTCGTTCTTGTAAAAAAGAGAAAAAGAACTAAGATTAGTCTATCTTCAGCTTTCCACCATTGCTCATTTATCTCACGGTTGCATATGAGAAGAATGTATCTCTGCACCTCCTTGCTCCGTTGTCTGCATAATTTTCCACAAAATCATTATAAGTATTAAGCAATTCATGGCAATAATTAATGACAAGTGTTATATAAGTCATCACAAATTTAATCTATACAATTAGTGATAATGATAAATCTAGAGAAGCTAGGCACAAGAAAAAAACCATATTGGCTTCCAAAGCCATCAAGCACTACATTTTGTTAGAGCTCAAATTCTTACTTAGGTGATTGCTCACTCAGTAGGGGGTCTTTCAATTTGCCACCTAATCCCTTAAAAGTGAAATATGTAACCTAACTGCCAAACTAGATGAACTTCCAACACTCAAAACCAAAAAAAAAAGAAAAAAAAAAGACAAACCTTCATTATTCTCTGAAAATCCAGCCAGAAATTTTTTTTAGTCATCTTCATAATTCCTCTACCCGTCAAAATATACACAGTTATCATCCAATAACTCATAATATCATCAACTCATATGTCTTGGATGATGAGGCATGTGAATACCTAATTAAACACCATTATATGATGGCGTTTCACAACCTATTGTGGTCTTTGTGACTCCACTCAAAATTCATCTGATTCCTCTCTCACCATAGAACCCAAATACACCGAAGTAAGCAATTTGATTAAGACAATGACCAAAGTAATATATGAACAATACTTGCTCTGTCGCATGCACATGAAACAGCAGCCTCATGAAGATAAAGCCATGTACATTCTCAGAAGCATAAATCAATGATGCTTTTCTTATATGATGAATTATAACGAAAAATATGAACAAACTTGAAAATGCAGCTGATTCAATGTTTTCTATAAACTGCTGATGTGCATGTTACAGAAAATTCTACCATTTTAAGAAACCCCTTTTCAGTGTCAAGTAACAACAGCAGCCTTTTAAGAATTCCACTTTCAACCATATAAAAGTTTATTCTCAGTCCAAAATTCTACCATATCTACATAACAGAGCAAGACATCTAAAACAAAGATGATGAAATGGCTAGACATCATTCACTTTGCTTACCATTTCATACATAGCAGTTGCTATCCCCCTATTAATCCTATCTCTTTCACAAGGAGATAAGATTCTGAGACAGATAAAAATAACTACATCTGCTGATCAGTTCCTATAAATATGCCATCTCCTCTCATCTGCTAAAAATGACTACATCTGCTGATTTAAAATCAGAATCCATTTACTCCATGATTGGATGGCTTACTATGACTACATTTTCCAACAGTTTCCTACTTGCATACCATCCATTGATTTCAATGACAATTTGTTTCTTCCTATTTCTTCCACAAGAATATTCAATACCTGCAAAAGATGCATGTTACTAGAATTTTGAGTGGGTAATACCCATATTTTTAGCAAAGAGCCAGATAGTAAGTGTAGGACAGTCAATAATATATTAATTTCCTCTTAATGCATCCAAGCTACTAATCCATGTTGAAACAAAAGAAAAGATGCATGAGATCCTGTCAGGAAACTTCCTATCTTAATCTAAAGGAGTAAAACACCTTATATAAAAAGCATCCAATTCATCTGCATGGGTACCTTATCTACCAAGATGAATAGTGAAATGTCCCACAAACAGAAAAAAAAAAACACACGCACATACACAAGATACAGCAGGATAACAAATGAAATAGAAAAAGGTCTTGACAAAAGCAACCCTTCTTGGAGGGGTTGATAATCATTGTCAGAAAGACTCCATTCATAATACAGGCCAGTTTCAATGCTATTGTTATCATTGGTAGAAGAGTTCATGAAAGAATTATGTCCACAAGATATTTATATGCCTTTCTAGAAACTCTAGAAAACGCATTTTCGTTTAACCATTTTGAGAAAAGAGAGGCAAAAATGAAATATACAATTCACATCCTGTGGTGGCTCTATCTAGAGCCCTTAAGTGAAGCCTTCACAGGATGCAAACACGTGTCCTGTGGATGCAAAAACACAACTAACAATTTTCAGCCATAGGACGCGTGTTTGCATCCTGTGGAGGCTTCACTTAAGGGCTCTAGATAGAGCCACCACAGGATGTGATCTGTGAAACATAGTTCCAAAAAGATATACGAGTCTGTCTCTTTCCTCCTCCAAGATGGCAACATGTTAAAACCAGCAAAGAGAGACTAGCTTGATTTGCCTTCATTTGGCTTCGGAATTCTCTTATACTTGAAGTTATTTATGTCAACCTTTTGTTGCAAAGCCTGCACGAAACAGAAAAAAACAATTATTTGAGCTACTCCCTCTTCAACCTACATCAATCAAACAGATCAAAGATAAAAGAGACCGCACTTAACCTTGAGCTCCTCTTCCATGGAAGTCTTTTTCGGCTTGCAACCCTCAACAGGTCCCGTTCTTGACAGCGATTTTCTACTCTCAATGATGTCCCACTCCTGGTCATCCTTCACTTTCGCCAAATCTTTACTGAAGTAAAAAACCCACCACGATTTAAAAAGGAAAAGAGAAAAGACGAAAAAAGAAATTTGAAGGATACCCAATAACGGCCAATATACAAGGTGTTGAACTCCAATTTTCAAATTAACCCATGTTCTTTAATGGCTAGAGTAATCATCTATTAAACCCATTTCGTTAAGACCTTCATAATAGGGCTCTGAAACTTAATTTACCCAAAAATTGAACTGAACTCCCGAACTTCAATATCCAAAATAGTTATCCACAGGACCACAAACCCCAATAACTGATAAAAGATTCTCAAACATATTATCAAATAGATAGTGAATGTGCAGGAGAACGACTTTACATATGAACTATTTCTAAAAGGGATTGAATAGCAAACTCAAAGAAACTAACCTTCCTTGCAAGAGATGCCCAAGACCAATTGAGCCAAGCACGGTGAGTGAAATCATAGGAAGCCCATATCTGACAAAAGGATACTTCCTACCCCATCTTCTGAATTCCGAAGCCGAATGCCGAATCCTTGCAGCTGCACTGGCACCCACAGAGTTGTTCATGTTCTTAGGTCAAAACGAAAACATCGCTGTTTGATTCAGTGCTGGTAACTCCACTTGATCTGAAGTCGCAGAGCCTGTGCTTCTATTTCAGATTATTCATGTTTAATTTCATTTCCTCCCTTGCTTACCATATTAGTGCTCTCAACAGTTTACCTCCTTTCCTTCACAGCAGAATAAATCCCAGCAGTAGAGAGAAAAATGAAAATGGGGTTTTCTACTTGGTTTTTAAGGATGACGAATGAGATTAGCGAGGCAAAAGCTTATCTTCCGTGTTTCGATCAACACCCCGCAAGAAATTACCAACTCAGTATTAGTTCAGAACTTCTTCGTGCCTTTTCCATGGAAGAAGAGAAGGAAGCTCCATTTTCAAAAAATAAAAAATGGAGGCATTACAGCAGTTGAGAGATTACCGTGCTTGCAAGTGAAGAAGAGAAATGACTGTGACGAAGAAGAAAAGGAAATTCTGAGAAGAAGGTCGAGGAGAACGAGCGAGCCTCTTCGTGCCTTTTCCACGGAAGCCCGATGATTTCGTTTCTCCCTAAATCTCTTGGTTTTTGGGGAGAAATTTTTTAAGGTAGGGAAAGAAAATTTTTAGCCAAATTTTCCTTTTGTTTCCCTCTTTAACTTGTTTGCTAGGCTTCACCAAATGAAAGAAAAGACTTTTCTGCCCATTTCTTTTCTTTTCTTTCCAAATCCTAACTTCCAAACACAGCCTAAGTGGAAAAGTTTTGGGCAAAAAACAAAAAATTAATTAGGAGTGAACATAGAAATAACATAAATCGTGTAAGCCTGACCAACTTAAGGTCTTGGAATGGGTTGTGTAATGACTCTTAACATGTTTATGCAAGAAGTTTAGCAAAGCATGAGTCAGACTTTGACTGCAGACTTTTGGCTGATTTTCTGACCTTGTAAAAAAGAAAATATTTTTGGAGACTAGATCTTCAAACTTTTCTTACCAGACTTTTGGTGTTTAGTTTTGATTAGTAAGGTAGAATTTATGAAATTATATGTATAGCAAAATGCCTTTTCATTCAAAATTTGGAATTTTGATCCAAACACAGAAACAACAAATTTGTTCTTGAAAGTAAACCTGACTTTTTATTTTGTTTGCAATTTGGATATAGAATAATTCTTATTGAATTCCAATATGTGGTTATTTATTATTTTCATGTAATATCATTTACTTAAAATATTACATGTAAATAAAAGTGTATACCATCAGAGAATATAATGTAAGAGTGTGTTGAGGAAATATTGTAATAGCTACAAGAGAAGGAGTGTATAGAATCGTTCCTCATAGCTTCAGCAGAAGTAATGTTTATTGAATCGTCTAAAGGCAAGTTAGCATTATGAAATTGGTCAGGCGTAAGGAATATAGTTTCGGCGAAATTTCACCCGTGCCTTAGGAAAGTGGCATCGAACTACTTGGTTTCGGTGTTCCACCAGTTTCGGATAAGAAATTGGCGGCATGTGGGTAAGAAATGGGGAGCACAGGCGAAATGGGAGAAATTTCTAACTTTCGCCTTTTTCGCTTATGAAATGGGAGGAATGAGAGGCACGTGTTGCCGATGCCGCTAATTTCATGAGCAAAATGGGAGAAATTTTGAATTTCCACCCATTTTGCTTGTTAAATGAGAGGCACGTTCCACCTGTGCTGCCCATTTCTTATCCAAAATGGGAGTTTAAATTTCTTCCATTTTGGTTAATTTTTTACCGAAACAAGCCAAAATTCACCCATGGCCTTAAAAATTTAACTTTTTAATAACATAGACTTTAAATTAACCATGTCGCCTTACATAATAATATATGTTGTATATGAGTGCTTGATGTATATATCATTGTCCTCAATTTCACTTTTTTTTTTGTTGAAAATAACTTTTATTAATTTAGGGAAAATATTAAAAATTTATAAAAATTGATATTTCACGTCGCCCTCCTACTCCTACCAACCTCTTGTCGTCGCATTGTAGCTTTAGAATGAATCTTGCAATCATTAAATGAAGGGTTTACACCCTTTGTCTATAGAGGAAAGGCGTAAGCCCTTCTTTTTCGATATACTAGCCGGGTGCACGTGCAGTACTGTGTGCATGAAGAAAGAAGTAGAAAGGGAGGAACAGTTTTGCAACTGATTAATAAGTTTTTTAAAAAATTGAGGTGCTTTTGACTATTTTTTTTATGAATAATGAAGATGTGTATATATATTATATGAATGTAAGAGTATAGAGTATGGAGTATACAATCGTCAATGCAAAATAACACTTTACAAAATCCTCACAAGCCCCCAAAATATGCCCCAAAGACAAAAACACTGTCAATCCACTGTACAAATCATAACCATATCTAGCACCTCTCAAAACTCCTTAATCCGGATCTCCTAATCTCCTAAGTTATGTCTGGGATCATCCCTCATCCTCCACTATAAGAGCCGAAAAGCACCACTTTTTCCTATCCTTCACAATCTCTGTAGGCCATAACCCCCGGAATTCTGGAAGAACCGAAGCCCACGATGCTACAGCAATCAACATGGAATCAAACACCTGGTCCACCGATAACTTGATATCCCTGAAAATCCTACTGTTACGCTCCAACCATATGAACCAGACCACTGCATGGAATAACATACCATACAACAATTTGCCCCTCCTACCCAGGCCCCTCACTTGCCACTGATTAAAACATGCCTTAAAAGTATCTGGTACCACCCAAGAAGCTCCAATCATCTCAAACAACCGCCTCCAAAGAATACCGGCAAACTGACAATGAACAAAGAGATGATCTATGCTCTCTCCAGACTTCATACACATGAAGGAAACCTGCGGGGATAAAGCGATCCCTTTCCATCTTCTTTGAATTAGATCCGTTGTGTTTATCCTGTATAAAATGACAATTCATAGAAAGGCCTTAATCTTAAGAGGGACCTTAGGCTTCCATAGCTGATGTACCGGAAAGGATACCAAAGGATGTGATGAAGCATGTGTAATCGAATTGAAGAAAGATTTGCAAGAAAAACAGTCTATTGGATGAAAGGGACCAAGATACCTTATCAGAACCTAGGGGATTAAGAATCACATCCTTGAAACCATCAATGAGCAAAGAAATCTCTTCCATTTCAGGAGGGCAAAGATTTCTCCTAAATGGAAGATTCCAAGAGGAACCGGAAGAAGACCAATGCAAAGTATCAACGACATAAGCGTTAGGAAGGAGAGCAAGGGAGAATAAATGAGGGAACTGGGTAGATAACGGCTGATTGCTCCACCATAGATCATGCCAAAAACGAATCGATGATCCAGATTCAATGCTCAATCTAATATGAGGGTAAAACAGTGATGCAAGTTTCATAATGGCCTTCCACGGGCAGTTTCCTGGAGGTCGTGCCCTCAAGTTTATGAACCATCCATTATCATCACTTCCATATTTACTTGTAATCACTTGGTGCCACAAACTTTCTTTTTTTGTACTGAAACACAACCATTTAGCTAGAAGAGAGGAGTTTCAATGGGCTATTATACCCACCCCAATTCCTCCCATCACCTTATCCAAACATACATTTTCCCACCTTACTAAATGATTCTTCCTTTTCCCCCCACCCTTCCATAGAAAATCCCTTTGGGCTTTCTCAATGATGGCCACAACTTTTCTAGGCATCCTAAACAAAGACATGAAATAGACTGGGGAGATTTGCAAGCACAGCCTTGACTATTGAACACTTTTATTAGTGAATCTTCACAATGATGTGTAAGGGCTGTTTTGGAAACTTGCACATTTTGTTGACGTGATTCCCAAGGGTCGCCTTGCGTTATATATGGTATATAGTATATATATATATATATACATATAACATAATAATATACATGTAAAAATTTATTTTGAATTGAAAAAAAAAGCTTTGAATTATACATATAATTCCCAAGGGGCGCCTTGCGTTATATGTACTAATATTTATCGTATTTGGTGATCTAGAATTTCAGCTTGTTGACATGTCCAAGATATAGCTTTGTTTAAAGTTTTAAAGGATGGCATGTATTTGTTAAGAGCTAGTGATCGTTCGGGAGCATAAAAGAAAATTTATGCCAAATAGAATTTGTTCTACAAGTTCTATGAGGAGGTTGAAGAATGGATTAAGCTGGGGTTTGAGGTATGGATTGTTGGACAACTTGAACAAAGTTCAAGATTCTAGAGACATAAAACTTGACCCAAGTAAGTTCGTTGTATAAATTTCTGAAGATATAATAGTCAGGCCCTTCACTCCTCCACAGTTCTTAATATTCACCATTTTGGCTATATTGATATTTCCTTGTTACGAATGTTTTGTTTACAAAATTTTTTAAGGAAATGTGCAAATGTATAAATTTATATATTTTGCAAAGACATTTAAAACTGTGACCAATCAAACCTGATCTGCATTTGGACCTGTTTGTATTGTTGTGTCCTGAAGAGCCGTTTGTGAACTTAGTGATGAGTTGATAAATAAACCTGCTTCATCAGGTCCCATTGTCATTTCTGATATAAATTGATAAACAAACCTACTTCATTTCTTTCTTTCTGAAAGTTGTATCATTCTATCAGCTCTTGCTTTCTGAATCTCACTTTATCCACTTCAGTCTGTCAGGGTATTCAAATTATTTTTGGGAACTTACTTCTGCCATTCTGTACGTGACCGTCTTTTAATTTGTCTGTTGTGGGGAAATTTTCTAGTTCATATTGGTTGGGAAGCTAGATTCTTTCGCCTGTAATGCATGAGGACTTTCTTCCATTCAGTAACGGTGAACTTTTTTGGTTACTGTAATATTTATTGTGGTTCAAAGTAGAATTTTGGTTATGTTATTCAGGTGCGAGATGCAGGAAACCTTTTGACAAGAGCAGGCTTTACCCTTCCAGGTGTTGATGTTGATGAGTACACTGTTAGATATGAAAGTGGTGAGTATCTCTCTTTAAAATTTGAAGTTCTAATTCTTGTGGATCCGGCAAATTATCAGAGCTGCAATATCAATGTTCTGGATGACGATATTTTGTCATTTGGAAACAGAATGTGTCACATGAAATCTATTTTATCATTATCGTTGTCTCAATTTTAGCTAGTTTTGCTGAGATTGCTTTATGGTTAGGCTTCAAGTTGTCTGTGAATCACATCTAATTACCATTTTATGATAAAATGGCAAATTATCACCTTTGCTCCCAATGAAGGAAGAATTTTTCTGACACAACCTGTAGGTTAGAAAATATATATCAACACGACACTAAGGAATGGGTTATGGTAATTTTAAACTGATGAATAATGTATACTATTTGTGAGTTTATGCTTCCATTTATGGAAAAAAACAATCTTCATGACAATGATATTATACATTTCAGTCTGTAACTAGTTTTGAATATATTCCAAACAATTTTGGTAATGGTGTTTACACTAAGAAAAGTGGAAGTGACTTTTTATGTGGATGTTATCTTTTTAGCATCAAACAATATTAGAATTTTGAATATTACAAAAGATTGTTTAAAATCACTGTAAGATCCCAACTCCCTAATCAATGTTTAAGATATAATTGTGATATTATAACTGACACAAGGTTTGTGTTATGAAGGTGATCCTTTAGAGGTCTAGATTTGAAATTATGAAGCAAAGAGTCCTCAAATTAAGAAGGGATCTTAAGGTGAGTTTTAATTGTAATCTGAAGTTTAATTATAGTGCTAATAAGCAATTGAAACCATTTAAAATTATATAAATGAGGAATAATGGATGTTTTGTAAAAATAAGGAGAAATTATAAGTATAATGGCATAATTGTACATATGTTGCTGTAAATGTAATGGCATAAGAGTAAATATAATGAACTAATGGAAAAGGATAGGGAGGTAATTAGCTTTAAATAATAAGAGTAATTTGGTGAATGAGGAAAAATTGATAAAAAAAAAAAGTAATCTAAAGCCTAATTCGTATGAAGCATTTTGAGGCTTTTCTCTTCTCCATTTCTTCTCATGAGCAAAACCCTAACCCTAGGAAATGGATGGGGGATTTGCTGTAGTTGGTAGAAAAAAAGGTTGCATTCAATGGGAAAGTATACTAAGAGCTTAAATTGGAGTTTAAGTTGCTGATTTCAAGCTTAAAGAGAAGAACCAAGCTAGAAACTTGAAGAAATTAGTGTTTTCATTTCAAATTTGGGTTGCTAAAGCCAAGAAGAGTGTGATTATAGCTTTAAGGTAAACAACACCCTTTTAAGTAAACTTTTGATTTAGTTTTCTTGAATTTAAAATGAATTTTCGGATTATTTCTGCTGATATAGTAATTTGGGTGATAAAATGATCCATTTTGTATATATTTGTGTTCTTTTGTTAAGGATAAGTTAAGGAAACCAAACGGTATGCTTCCTAGGTGTATCCTATAGATTTTGGACTCTTGGGAATGCAAATTACTGTAGTTTTGGATGTTAGAATTTTAACCATTGAAATAGGTTCAGATTTAGGGATTTTGTGGTATAAGTGTTTTGGTTTTATGTTAGGTTGCAATTGGAGATTTATTGGTGATAATTAGTGATGTTAGAGGGTGATAAAGAGATCTAGGAAGTATTAAAAAAAAATAGGTAGTTTAGGAAACAAGCTTTGGAAGTTTACAAATGGAAACAATCCTGTTAACTGTTTCAAAATCGCACAATATTTCGTTGACGTGCGAAGACATGAAAACGATGCGTAAAAATTTAAGCTAATAGCCTAAAATTTAGTTTAAGGTGTTTATAATTGAATGGAGGTGATTTGGGACCGATTGGAACTCAGGATTTTGCAAGAAAAATCAGGGAAGTTAGGTGGTTCTCGTCCTAGTGTTGTAAGACTGCCTGTAACCACCTGTAGTAAAATGGCTATAATTCTCTATAGGAAACTTCAAATTAAATTCCGTTTGATGCGTTAAAAACTAGACTCGTAGATCTTTCTATTGGTGTATGGCTCACTAGTTAGTTCTTCACCAATTGAATCAGGTTTGACACTTTGTAAAGGTCAAAAACCAGATCTGCAGTTTGACTGCATTTTAGGAAAAAGTGTGTGTTAACCCAAATTTTCATACAATTATTCTAAGGTCTGTAAATTCATAAATAAAAATTAAAATGAGATTATTATTGTTATAAGTTACTGTTATATGAGGTTGTAATTTACTTTAGATGCATATGAGTATAACATGTTTATAAAATGAGATAAATTTGATGTTGTTATGTTTTTGCATAAAAAAGCATTGCTTGAACTTTCTACACGAAATGAATGACTTAAGATTAAATGTATGGAAGCATGAGAGCATAGGCCCATGATTTGAAAATGAGATGTAATCCATGGGACAATGGCCTGGATAATTATGAATTAGTGACCCTATGGGCTTTATTTGAGAAACATAATTCTATTAACATGGAAATGATTGTATAAGATACAAAAGAAAAGGAAATGCATAAATTTTAACTTAAGATGCGGATCCGTATAACTTAAGTGGGTGTGTTTAAGTACAAATATCGTGATCTTTGATACTATTTGTTCACTGTACTTTTGGTTCCATTGATTCCGGTTTGAGGCCGATGATTCTATTGAATTCCAGCACCAAGGGGAATCGGTGGCTGATGCCCAAGCTTCATGTGGTTGCCCTACGCTAAAAGGAATCGGCGTTAGGATGCCCAATACCAAGGGGAATCATATTGAATGCCTAACCTATATGGGAAACCTATAGAGTTAGATGTGGTCACAACATTTTACAATTAAACCACCTAGTTAACCAAATAAATGGAATGAGACCAAAGTGGCTGTTATTGCATAGAGTTAATATGTTTTAATGTTAGTTCTATTGATTAATGAAAGCTTAAAAGCATGTTAGAAATTCTTTGTGTATAATCATAATTGAAGCAAGTTATGAATCCCTTCGTAAGCATGTGCTGAATATTATTAGTGATCTTTAATGATGTATATTGGCAATTTGCATCGAATTTTGATATAGTATTGTACATCATGGATTTAAAAAGATATGACATGAACTGTGATTTTAAAAGCATGCATAGTGTTGCTTACTAGGACTTTCATCTCATCAAACGTGGTTTATTGGTTTTGTTTTAGATTTGTCGACATATGGAGCAAAAGCCGATAAGGGGAAAGAGAAAGCATTGGGATACAGAGAGGAGGACTTCTTTAGGCCTGCTAGGACCACCTAGATACATGTATATGTTATTTTTGATTTATGTAGATAGAGAAAGAAAGATGTGAGATACTTAGATGACCCACTTTTTTAGAACTATGTATATAACCTGTAATGGGTTCTTTTGCTACATTTTCTTCGTGGCATATACTTTAAATGCTTTTTTTATAGTTAGCTTTACTGTACACATATATTATATATTGCACCCACGTTTATCAGGTATTTTTATACACTCATTTATTGTCCATTTTCTAGGCGTTATATACGCCTTCGTTCAAAAAAAAATTACTATCAAGTGTATTAGGACCTTTGTTAACATTCTTCAGCTGATCTTAGTCCAAAGGGACAAGATGCGGCTTATTGGGGTGTTACATTTTGCTTCCTGAGATATACTCATAAACTCCTCTGCTTTCCTCACCCTTACATGCTCTGGAAAGTAACGTAGATCAAATCTACGCTTGAACTCCACCCATGTAATAGGTACACCAGTAATAGCCATCTCATTCTGTACAGATCTCCACCAGAAATCTGTATCACCACGTAACATAAACATGGCTAAAGTCACCTTATCTTCCTTCGGACATCGTGAAGCAACAAAGATCTTCTTTATTTTCTTCATCCAGCCCTCAACTTCCATTGGATCTGGGTTTCCATAAAAAGGTGGAGGAGACAATCTCCTAAAGCTCCTTATGGGATCATCCATTTTCCTTGCTCTACCCCTTTGTTCTTACTCATCTCTAAGCTGATTATGTGGATGTTGCTTATTCATAGCAACTGCCTATCTAAGGGTAGAAGATATCTCCCCAAACTCACGTAAAATCTGACTCATCTGCCTTTGTGTGAGTGGGGCATCAGGTACAGCAGCGGGAACATCCACTGGAGCTGCATCCGGCACATCAGCAAGAATCTCAGCTGGTGCCTCAGCTGGCTCATCCGTTGCAATATTAGGAGCATATGCAGCTACTGCTGCGGCTCAACGAGGTCTACCGGTCGTGGTGCCATCACCAACTGAAACTTACAAATTTTCAATCAAAACCAAAAATGCAAAATCCTAAATAGTTCAAGGTTCTAATTATCGCACTCTCAACCCAATCCCAACCTAAAGCTGCTAATCGTAGGTTGAGGTTCTTAGGAATCTTTTGCCCTGATACCAAAATGTAACACCACAATAAGCTGCATCCTGTTCCTTTGGACTAAGATCAGCTGAGGAATGTTAACAAAGGTCCTAATAAACTTGATAGTAATTTTTTTTTTAAACAAAGGCGTATATAACGCCTAGAAAATGGACAATAAATGAGTGTACAAAAATATCTGATAAACGTGGGTGAAATATATAATATATGTGTACAGTAAAGCTAACTATAAAAAAAGCATTTAAAGTATATGCTATGAAGAAAATGTAGCAAAAGAACCCAATACAGGTTATATATATAGTTCTACAAAAGTGGGTCATCTAAGTATCTCACATCTCTCTCTCTCTATATCTACATAAATCCAAAATAACATATACATGTATCTAGGCAGTCCTAGCAGGCCTGAAGAAGTCCTCCTCTCTGTATCCCAATGCTTTCTCTTTCCCCTTATCGGCTTTTGCTCCAGATGTCGACGGATCTAAAACAAAACTGATAAACCAGGTTTGATGAGACGAAAGTCCCAGTAAGCAACACTATGCATGCTTTTAAAATCACAGTTCATACCATATCTTTTTAAATCCATGATGTACAACACTATATTAAAATTCGATGCAACATGCCAATATACATCACTAAAGATTACCAATAATATTCAACACATGCTTACAAAGGCATTCATAACTTGCTTCAATTATGATTATACACAAAGAATTTCTAACATGCTTTCAAGCTTTCATTAATCAATAGAACTAACATTAAAACATATTAACTCTATGCAATAACAGCCACTTTGGTCTCATTCCATTTATTTGGTTAACTAGGTGGTTTAATTGTAAAATGTTGTGACCACATCTAACTCTATAGGTTTCCCATATAGGTTAGGCATCCAACACGATTCCCCTTGGTATTGGGCATCCTAACGCCGATTCCTTTTAGCGTAGGGCAACCACATGAAGCTTGGGCATCAGCCACCGATTCCCCTTGGTGCTGGAATTCAATAGAATCATCGGCCTCAAACCGGAATCAATGGAACCAAAAGTACAGTGAACAAATAGTATCAAAGATCACGATATTTGTACTTAAACACACCCACTTAAGTTATACGGATCCGCATCTTAAGTTAAAATTTATGCATTTCCTTTTCTTTTGTATCTTATACAATCATTTCCATGTTAATAGAATTATGTTTCTCAAATACAGCCCATAGGGTCACTAATTCATAATTATCCAGGCCATTGTCCCATGGATTACATCTCATTTTCAAATCATGGGCCTATGCCCTCATGCTTCCATACATTTAATCTTAAGTCATTCATTTCGCGTAGAAAGTTCAAGCAATGCTTTTTTATGTAAAAACATAACAACATCAAATTTATCTCATTTTATAAACATGTTATACTCATATGCATCTAAAGTAAATTACAACCTCATATAGCAGTAACTTATAACAATAATAATCTCATTTTAATTTTTATTTATGAATTTACAGACCTTAGAATAATTGTATGAAAATTTGGGTTAACACACTTTTTCCTAAAATGCAGTCAAACTGCAGATCTGGTTTTTGACCTTTACAAAGTGTCAAACCTGATTCAATTGGTGAAGAACTAATTAGTGAGCCATACACCAATAGAAAGATCTACGAGTCTAGTTTTTAAAACATCAAATGGAATTTAATTTGAAGTTTCCTAGAGAGAGTTATAGCCATTTTACTACAGGTGGTTACAAGCAGTCTTACAACACTAGGACGAGAACCACCTAACTTCCCTGATTTTTCTTGCAAAATCCTGAGTTCCAATCGGTCCTAAATTTTAGGCTATTAGCTTGAATTTTTACGCATTGTTTTCATGTCTTCGCACGTCAACAAAATATTGTGTGATTTTGAAACAGTTAACAGGACTGTTTCCACTTGTAAACTTCCAAAGCTTGCTTCCTAAACTACCTGTTTTTTTTTAATACTTCCTAGATCTCTCTATCACCCTCTAACATCACTAATTATCACCAATAAATCTCCAATTGCAACCTAACATAAAACCAAAACACTTATGCCACAAAATCCCCAAATCTGAACCTATTTCAATGGTTAAAATTCTAACATCCAAAACTACAGTAATTTGCATTCCTAAGAGTCCAAAATCTTAGGATACACCTAGGAAGCATACCTTTTGGTTTCCTTAACTTATCCTTAACAAAAGAACACAAATATATACAAAATGGATCATTTTATCACTCAAATTACTATATCAGCAGAAATAATCCGAAAATTCATTTTAAATTCAAGAAAACTAAATCAAAAGTTTACTTAGAAGGGTGTTGCTTACCTTGAAGCTATAATGACACTCTTCTTGGCTTTAGCAACCCAAATTTGAAATGAAAACACTGATTTCTTCAAGTTTCCAGCTTGGTTCTTTTCTCCAAGCTTGAAATCAGCAACTTAAACTCCAATCTAAGCTCCTAGTATACTTTCCCATTGAATGCAACCTTTCTTCTACTAACTACAGCAAATCCCCCATCCATTTCCTAGGGTTAGGGTTTTGCTCATGAGAAGAAATGGAGAAGAGAAAAGCCTCAAAAAGCTTCATACGAATTAGGCTTTAGATTAGCTTTTTTTTTATTATCAATTTTTCCTCATTCCCCAAATTACTCTTATTATTTAAAGCTAATTACCTCCCTATCCTTTTCCATTTTTTCATTATATTTACTCTTATGCCATTACATTTACAGCAACATATATTTACAATTATGCCATTATACTTATAATTTCTCCTTATTTTTACAAAACATCCATAATTCCTCATTTATATAATTTTAAATGGTTTCAATTGCTTATTAACACTCTAATTAAACTTCAGATTACAATTAAAACTCACCTTAAGGTCCCTTCTTAATTTGAGGACTCTTTGCTTCATAACACAAACCCTGTGTCAGTTATAATATCACAATTATATCTTAAACATTGATTAGGTAGTTGGCATCTTACATTCTCCCCTCCTAATAAAAATTTTGTCCTCAAAATTTACCTTGTATTTGATTAAATAGGAAAGGATACTTCTTCTGCATTTCCTTTTTACTTTCCCATGTGGCTTCTTCTACTGTATGATGCTGCCACAGTACCTTTACCAAAGGGATGGTTTTGGTACGAAAAACCTTCTCCTTGTCTAATATCTGGACTGGTCTTTCAAAAGTTGCATCTTCCCTTATGCTTAATGGCTCGTACTCAACTATACTGCTCGGATCATGTACACATTTGCGTAGCAATGAGACGTGAAAAACGTCGTGTACACGGGTTAGCTGTGGTGGCAACTCTAGCCTGTAAGCAATGGGACTTACTCTCTCCAGAATACGGAAAGGTCCAATAAATCATGGGGACAGCTTGCCTTGCTTGCTGAACCTCACAATACCACGATATGGTGACACCTTCAAATGCAAAAGAGCTTGCATTATTACAAAATAACTTATAATAATTGAACTTATACAAGTTCAATTGAAACCATTTAAAATTATATAAATGAGGAATAATAGATGTTTTGTAAAAATAAGGAGAAATTATAAGTATAATGGCATAATTGTAAATATATGTCGCTGTAAATGTAATGGCATAAGAGTAAATATAATGAACTAATGAAGAAGGATAGGGAGGTAATTAGCTTTAAATAATAAGGTTAATTGGAATGAGGAAAAATTGATAAAACAAAAAGTAATCTAAAGCCTAATTCGTATGAAGCATTTTGAGGCTTCTCTTCTCCATTTCTTCTCATGAGCAAAACCCTAACCCTAGGAAATGGATGGGGGATTTGCTGTAGTTGGTAGAAGAAAGGTTGCATTCAATGGGAAATTTTATTTGAAATGGAAGATACTAAAAATCAGTGCGGTGTTTGTTGTCTCTGAGGGGGGAAGAGAAGTAAGGACACTGGACATGGTATCCACAGTGATGTATGTCCAACCATGTTAGGTTGATATGATGTTTGGATCAGATTTAGAGTTGGATTTTACAATCCAATTCTAAATGTTTGACACAAAAGCAAAATCCATCTTCAATTTGATTTTAGGTGCTTGCGTTAATAATGTTTAAAATGAAGATTATGGTATTCTAATATATGTATATACACCAAGGATTCACTTTTCGGTGCCGCCTGGCGGTCGAAACGAGATGCCGACGAAATGGGCCGAAATCCATTTTTTGGCGAAATTGGCGGTGTGCCGCTGGCACGCCAGCGAAATGGCCTGATTTGTGTGAAAAGGCATAAATAAGTGAAAAAAATGTAATACACATAATTTTATACAATTTATATGAAAAAAATAGATAGAATAAGGAAGTATTTCATCTAATTTATGAACAAATACAAGCACATTAACATAAACAATTACAAGGCTACAACTACAAGCACATTAGACCAATTTGGCGAAATTCTGACGAAATTGGCAAAATTGGCGGCGTACCGGCAGCAAGGGTACCATTTCGGGGTCATTTTTCGTGCTGCTAAGGGCACGAAAAGCGAAATTTCGGCGGCATGTCAAACCTTGATATACACACACAAAAAACAAAAGATAAAACTATTATATTTTATAATATTACAATATCTTATATAATACTTAATATATGTCATTTATTAACATATATTATATTATTTATGTATACAATTATTAATGTGGAAACAAAAATCTCAATCTCAATAATTGGGGTCAACCAAATGAGATTCTTGTTTCTAACAGCATATTAAATTCTAGAATACAATATATGCAAATGAGATTTTAGATTTTAAAAATCAGCAATTAGAATGAAGATTTGGAGGATTGAATGTTATAATCTGAATCCAAAATCCAAAATGCCCACCAAACACGCCTTTTGTCTTTCACCAGAAAATTTTTTAGACGGCATATTGAAGAAATTCAAAATGGATCAATGTAAGGCAATGGATATGCCTGTCTATAAAGGAACCAAGTTCTCTAAAAAAATAGTGTCAAGAAATTAAAAGGGTAAATAACAAACGGAAAATGAGTCTTACGTTCAAAGCTGTTGCAATCTAAAACCCAGCCCATTAAAAGATAACACCACGAAGACATATTTTAAGAAACCAATCAATACAAACTGACCCAATGTTGGGTTGGACCGGTTCAGTTTCGGTTTTAACCGACCCAAGTTGCAGCCATATTAAGCAATATAATGCAGAACTTATCTAATTTATTGTAGATATAAATAATTGTGATTTAACTATGGATTAACTTTTATTTCAACACCATGGAATCTTTATATAGCTAGCAATCTTTCTTTACAACGCATTGAATCTCCATGGAAGTTAGTATTGCCATCAAATATTGGGAAATGTCAACAATACCATTAACCTATTTCTTTTATTTTTATTTCTTTTTTCTTTTTTATTTTTTTGATGTGACCAAAGGGGGTCTTCCAAAAGGTTAAAGAGGAGTTACATGAAGCTACCAAATAGAAGAATAAATAAAAGGGAGTTGACCCACATAATTCATTATTGCATTTCATTTCATCGCAAGTCAATGGATCCATCGATCTCTTTCCATTCAAACTTTAGTAGTTTATTTAAAGATTTTCTGTTGGATGACATTTAACATTGCGAGACACATGCATACACAATAAAAGACATGTTAAAATGGTGCTCAATAGAAGTAACACATTGCACATGAATATTGATTGGTATGAAAACAGCTAATTGGGTTCATAAACAATAATAGCATAAAAATGTAATTTTATTCCAACTAGTAGGGGATCGAAATATAATTCTCCCCCACAATCCACTAAGAAAAAGTAATAATAATTAAGTCACTTTCTAACTAAAATAAATAAAGTAAACTAAAAATATACTCTAATTTATAAACACTTATTTGACATGGTTTAGCTTTTTTCATTACATTTACCTTTTAGGAAAAAAATGTAATTTAAATGAACTAACTTCTAACTAAACTAAACATATGAATAAAAAAGTTAATATAAGTTAAATGACATACCAAATTAGACTAAACCGCCCCTTTCTCCAAAGTCCAATCTTCAGAGAGCAAGAAATACATTGAGGGATAAACTCTAGGGAGTAATAGATATGGAAAAGGGAGAAATATAAATTGGTTGAAAGCTTGAATTCTTCAACATTTTAATTTATAGATGCTCATTAGTCACGGTTTGAGGTGAACCTTAACTATAAATTTGAAACAATAATTTTGAGGATGAAATTGTTTTGAGAACTATGGAGGTAAGAGTGTCATTGTTGAGGCTTGCAACCCTGCCTTGCAACTTGCAAATGGCATTATTGAAGCCTGCCTCAATAATGCCACCTCCTTTCTCTTTGAACTTTCGAGGGTAAATTCCCATATTGCACTCGAAACCTTTTTTTTCAAACATTTTTGGTGGCATGTGTGGGATTCAGCTCATGCCATTAAATATTGAGGGCAAAATTCCTATTTCTCCCTCAAAAATCCTTTTTTTTTTACATTTTTTAATGGCACAATTGGGATTCTGCTCTTGCTGCTAAATTTCGAGGGCAAAAGCACTCTTTCGTTTTCAATAGCAAAAAAAAGGAAAAAAAAAAACGGAGGAATCTTATTAAACTGCATGGGCAGCACGTTTTCACCTTGCCGATAAAAAAAATCACCAAAATGAAAGAAATCACAGAATCTCTCCTAGATAAGGTTCGTCTAGTTAAGAGAGGGGGGGGGGGGGGGGGGGGGTGTGGTTGGGTTCTCAACGTGGGCGATATTACTAGTTGAAATGAACACCTTTTAGCTAAATGGCTTTGGAGGTTTTACTATGAAAGGGAAAAACTATGGACTAGGGATTTCTGCTCCATTTCCCCCCTAGTGGCACGTTTTGAGGAGGAAAATCATTAGATTGAATCACATGGATATTTTTAGTAGCGCATCCACGAAATGTAGGGGTGTGTCAAGTGAAATGAGGCAAAAGTAGGGGAACGCTATTTTTTTAACAAAATGATTTTTAACCATTTAAATTTCGCTCAATTTGGGTGACATTCCGCTATATTTGGGCAGAAATTCCCCAAAATCCAAAAAAAAAAACTTTATATTTTTGTGTTTTTAGATTTTTCTAGCATTTTGGCGGCATGTCAAAATTTTGTTTTGTGCCCTGGGTGGCTTGCCCAACAGCATTGAAATAGTAAACCTTGGTACTATGAAAGCAGTTGGGATTTTAATGTCAAAGCAATTGCCCTAGGAGGGCAATTTGTCGCACTTTGATCACGGTTTATCACATGTACATTCTTGTGTAGGTTCTAGAACACTAGGTTTGGTCATATTTTTGGAAGGAGGATCAATATCTTTGTTCCATTTTCCCAAGATCTTTTGCTTGGTACATTCTCAATGTTCTCTTCTCCATGACGTTATATGTTGTTTTATAACGAACTTGGTTTGGGATCTTCCTGTCAAGAGAGATCCTAGATTGGCTGATCTTGTTGAGTTAGCTTCTTTAATCCTTCTTCTTTTCTGCATTTTTATTGATAGCTCTTTTCTTGATCATCTCATTTGGGCCATTGATCCTTTTTTTTGGTAAGTGATGAAATTTCATTAGAAAAAGGAAGAGTAAAAGTACAAATAGAGAAAAAGAGGAACAGAAACCAAACATAAACATAAAAAAGGATGTCCCATGCCCAATGACATCCTAATGTCTAAAACATTCTAAACATTCAAGCAAAAAGAAATATCTCCACAAACTAGAGAGTGACTCAAGGCTCTAGCCTTGGCTAAACTTGCTGCAGTGGCATTAGCACCCCTTGGTACATGTTTAAATGAGATGTTCAAACCCCTTACCAAATATCTTGCTAACCTGATCAGCTCCAGATATCTCCAAGGACCAGATTCCCCTCTTCTCATCCATCTTATTATATTGGCAGCATCCCCCTCAATAACAATGTCCCTAAACTCCAACATATGACTATTACGAATTCCCGTAATAAGTGCCATTAACTCAGCCCGTGTAGAGTCTGCCTCTCCAATAGGCCCACGAAATGCAGAAATAACTTGAGCCAAGTGATTCCTAAACACTCCTCCAGCTCCAGCCAAACCTGGATTTCCATAACAACATCCATTAAAGTTTAACTTTATAATTCCTTCAAGTGGTGAAGACCAAACATGAAAAGGTATAATAAACACCACAGGAGAAGAAAAACAAACCGTCGCCCAGCTTTTCACAATCTCGGAACTGCTAATACTATGGAACTCCATATACGTCATAACCCATGCATTCCTTTCCTTCCACATGAACCACAAAACTGCATGAAAGACTAATCTGTATAGAATCTTCCCCCTCCGACCTAGACCTGAAAGTTTCCACTGAAATAACAAGTTGATAACCTTCTTTGGCATTGCCCAACATTCTCCAATCTCCCCAAGGAAGCAGCTCCATATCCCTTTAGCAACTCACAATGAATGGAAAGGTGATCAATCGTCTCTCCCTGGCACATACATAAGAAATAGACGTTGATCCTTCAGAGATTTTCATGCAAGTCTTTCTTTGATAATTTTCATGGAGATATGGCAACCCACTTGACCCTTTCCCCATGGATTATTTGCAACCCTTCCATCATCCTAGAATAAAAGCATTTTTGTGGAATGCTCTTATGAACAACACTAGTGATACCCCGCATGGTCATAGGAAATATGTGCATATTTCATCTCATAAATGTGTTATCTGTTTGATCCTGGTCGAGTTTGTTTCCCACCTATTCTTGTCTTGCATGGAGGCATGGAGAATTTTGAGTGTTTTTGTGGAGTTTTTTTAGAATGGCCATGGGTAGGCCTTGGGGTTTATGCAAGCTATTAACTCGATGGGTTAGGGAGTCACAGGCATATCATTTAGGGGTTGGGGTTCATGTTATTATTTGGCACACATAGGAAGAATGTAACAAGAGAATTTTGAGGTATGCATTCTTCCATTAGAAAGGTGGCAGAAATTATCTTGATTATTTTGCCTCTTGGGCCTCTACATTTTCGGAGTTCAATGGGTTTAGCATATTGGAAATTGTTAGAGAACAGGCAAACAAGTCTTCTGTATCTCCTCTATGACAGCTAATGGAAGCTATTTGGAGAGTCCAATGGGAAGGGGTCATCAAGTTGAACTTTGATGATAGTTCTCTTGGCAACATTGGTCCTCTAGAGGTGGGTGGGGTGTGTAGAGATCATTATAGGAATATCATTCATGCTTTCTCAGGGTGATTGGAGAGTGAGATTTAGTGAGAGTATAGCTTTTGGCACTTTTGACTGTTTTGGTGGAGGCCAGGTCATTGAGAGCTGTTGAGTTGGTGGTAGAGGATGATTGATGGACAGTTTTATCATGGGTCTAACAGTTGCACTCGATGGCATGGAGGTCTGCCCACATTTTGGTCTGGTTTGGATCATGCTCCAGGAGAGGAATTGATGCAGGGGCAATCCCTCCCAGTGGAAAAGAGCTTTGGTGAGAAAACCTTGGCTGTTTCTTCATATATCTCAGGATCGGTCTTCTTCAATTCATCTTCAGTAATCCACATACTTTCGCTAGCGGGTTCACCCAACCAATTGACCAGAAATCGCCTATATTTGTTGCCTCTCCTTGGTACCGCCTCCTTGACATCAAGCACATCTTCAATGACATCTTTCTTAACCTTTGGTAATTGTTCAAATTGCCCTTCAACAGCTTCTAAGTCTGCCATGAATCCTTCAAATGGATACAAATCAGAAATATTAAAGATGAGGCTGAAATGCAAATTTGGTGGTTACTCAACCAAATAAGCATTAGAGCTAATTTTCTTCAACACCTTACAAGGTCCAAACTTTCTTGACTTGAGCTTGTGATAAGTTCTTTTGGGAAATTTTTCATGCCTCAAATGTACTAAAACCATATCACCTTCTTCAAACTCCTTCATACGACGATGTTGGTTTGCTGTTGTGGCATAATCTTCATTGCTATGTTGCAGAGCGTTCCTCACTTCTTCATGAACTTTAATAATATGGTTAGCAAAAGCTTCTCCATCACCACTAACTTGTGCTTCTTATGGCAATGGAACTAAATCCAAGATATGTTGAGGTTTCAATCCATAAGCTGCTTCAAAAGGTGTCTTCTTGATGGTTCTATTTACTGAATTATTGTAAGTAATTCAGCTTGTGGGATAACAGAATCCCATGCCTTCACATGATTCCCCACAAGGCATCTCAACATATTACCCAAGCTTCGATTAAGTACTTCGGTCTAGCCGTCAGTTTGTGGGTGGCATGTGCTGGAATATTTCAATTTAGTTCCAAATTTACACCACAAAGTCCTCCAAAAGTGTCCCATGAACTTTAAATCTCTATTGGAAACAATAGATGACGAAACCCAATGTATCCTCACCACTTCTTTGAAGAATAACTCAGCAATGTGTGTGGCATTAGAAGTCTTTGAACAAGGAATAAAATGAGCCATTTTCGTGTATCGATCAACCACAACAAAGATAGAGTCATAGCCGTTTGATGTCTTTCGGTAGGCCCAACACAAAATCCATGCTTAAATCAACCCAAGGAGCTGTTGGTTCTGGTAATGGTGTATACAACCCAGTGTTTTGTGAACTCCCCTTACCAAATTGGCATGCTTAGCAGTGCTTTATCAACCTACTCACGTCTTTATAGATTTCGGGCCAAAAATAATGTTCATTGACCATTACCAATGTCTTATCTCTGCCAAAATGTCACTCTAATCCATTACCATGAAGCTCTCTAATGATCTGTTCCCGGAAAGACCCTTCCGGTATGCACAACTAATTGCCTTTGAACAAGCACCCATCTTATAGTCTAAATGGCAGCATATTCTCCTCCCTTGGTTCCTTTAATTTGGCAAAGATTTCACTAAAACTTGGATCATCTTTGTACTGATTTTTCAACTCTTCAAAACCAATGACTTGGGTTGCCATCATTGTTAGTAACAAAGTTCATCTACTTCAAGCATTTGCAACTTGGTTAGACTCACCAGTCTTGTACTTAATTAAAAAATTAAACTCTTGAAGGAATGAACCCCACCTTACATGACGAGAATTCAGCTTCTTCTGGGAATTTAAATACCTTAATGCTTGTGATCAGAATAAACTACAAACTCTCGATACCCCAATTAGTGCTGCCAATGATGAATTGCTCTCACTAAAGCATAAAACTCCATATCATATGTTGAGTACTGTCGCTTGGCATCAGTTAGCTTCTCACTAAAGAACTCCACTGGTCTTCCTTCTTAACTTAGGACAGCCGAAGCATCACACTCTACAATAAATAGCTTCCCAATAGTGCAAGTATTGGAGCTTTTTTAATCAGTTGCTTGAACTGTTCAAAAGCTTTTTGTGCTGCATTAGGCCACTTGAAATCTGTCCTCAAACATTCAGTGATAGGACTCATCCTAGAGCTGAAATTCTTAATAAATCTTTTGTAGAATGAAGCTAATCCATGGAAACTTCGTACATCACCAATTTATTGTGGCACAGGCCACTCTTTGATGGCTCTCACCTTCTCAGGGTTAGGTTGTAATCCATCTGTTGATACAACAAAACCAAGAAACACAACCTTGTAGCACAAAAAAGAACACTTCTTTAAGCTCACATAAAGCTGTTCCTTGTGGAGAACTTCAAAAATTTGTTGCAAGTGAGTCAAATGATCTTCTTTAGGTCAACTATAAATCAATATATCATCAAAATAGACAATTGCAAATGAGCCAAGAAATGGTTTGAATACCTCGGTCATCACCCTCATGAAAGTGCTTGGCACATTGGAGAGACCAAATGGCATTACTAACCACTCATACAATCCGTCTGCTGTCTTAAATGCTGTCTTTCCATTCATCTCCACTCCTTATTCGAATCTGATCATAGTCACTTCTCAGATCTATCTTAGAAAACACCTTTGACCCAACTAGCCTGTCAAGCATATCTTCCAACCGTGGAATTGGAAACTGGTACTTGATGGTTATCTTATTGATCGCCCTACTATCGACACACATCCTCCATGAGCCATCCTTTTTAGGTGTGAGCAAGGCTGGAACAGCACAAGGACTCTTGCTTTCTCGCACTAAGCCTTTGGCTATTAACTCAACTTGTTTTTGCATCTCAAGTCTTTGTGTTGGAGGCATTCTATAAGCTTGCAGATTTGGCAAAGCTGTTCTAGGTATTAAATCAATAGCATGCTGAATGCTTCTCATTGGTGGTAAACCTGGAGGTAATTCATCACCTGCCAGCTTCTTGAACTTCAATAAAAGCTGCTGTACCTCTAAAGGATAATCATCAAAATCAACAGCTGAATCTCTCTTTCCCATCATGCAAACCAGTGCATACATAACTCCCACATCTAGACTTTTAACTCCTCAACTTTTCTTTGCATTTCAAGTCTTTGTGTTGGAGGCATTCTATAAGCTGGCAAATTTGGCCAAGCTGTTCCGAGTATTAAATCAATGGCATGCTGAATGCTTCTCATTGGTGGTAAACTTGGAGGTAATTCATCACCCACCAGCTTCTTGAACTTCAATAAAAGCTGCTGTACCTCTAAAGGATAATCATCAAAATCAACAGCTGTATCTCTCTTTCCCATTGTGTAAACCAGTGCATGCATAACTCCCACATCTAGACTCCCTTCTTCAAATTTTGCAGCACCAAAAGGCCATTAATTTTGCTCTCTTTGATGGGGCTATTGACTTCTTCCCTCAATGGATGCAAGGTATAGTTCTTGTTACCCTTTCAGAATGAATAAGTGTGGGCTCTAGTACGATGAATCATGTCATTATCAAATAGCCACGGTCTACCCAATAGAATGTGACAAACATCCATAGGCACAATATCACATATAGCCTCACTATCAACATTTTTGCCCAAGGAAAAAGTGACTAAACAACGAGATGCCACTAGAACTATATTACCTCGTTGAAACCACACAATCTTGTAGGGATGAGGATGCAGGTCAATTGGTAACTTCAATTTGTTAACGGCATCTTTAGAGATAATATTCCCACAACTCCCATTATCAAGAACAACATCACACACCTTCCCACTACAAAGGACTTGTGTTTGAAAGATGCTATGCCTCCTCCAATCTTCCTCCTCTATTCTTGGTGTTGTCATTACCCGTCGTACCACCAAAGAGTCTCTTTGTACAGGGTAAATATCAATATCTTCCTGTCCATCATAATAGTTATCATAAACTGGCTCCACTGGTATCTCTTCATCCTCTTGAAGTTCTACAAGGTTAACATGTCGCTGTGGACAATTATAAGATGTATGTCCCATCTCTCCACATCTGAAACATTTCACCTGTGCCCTAGAACCAGCCTTGGAAGAGGTTGCATTAGCTGTATTCTATGCTCCATTTCTTATTGTACCTCTTTTCTTATCAAATCTATCGAAGTTACCTGAACTATGACTTGTTGTTCGGTTGATTACAGCACTGTCTTGGCCATTTTTTTGGGCTGTTTGATCATTACGAACACCATGAGTACGCGTTGACCCTCGACTCTTCTAGACAAAGGTTTCCTTGCTCCGTAATGCCGAACTCTCTTTTCTGCCATTAACGCATGTTGCTGAGCATCTTCAAGATTAAACAAACGAATTACTCCTAATTCATCTCTTATGGACTGGTTCAAACCAGCAAAATAACGAGATGTCATTTGCTCATTATTCTAATTCACACCAACCCTAATGGACAGATTTCTGAACTCTGACATGTTCTCCTCCACGGTTATTCCCCTTTGTTTCAATGAATGAAAATTTTCATATAACTCCATTGCATAATCAGCAAGTAAAAAATTGCTTCCTCAACTTTGCCTTCATGTGCTCCCATGTGCTTATTTTTTACCTTCTTTGTCGAGCATGTTGCTTTTCAACTTGCTTCCACAATTAAAGTGCAGCACCCTGTAATTTTAGCTTAACAAAAAATACTTTTCTACTTTCAGCCATCGTCTTTAAATCCATATAATCTTTTGCATGAATGTTTCCAAAGAAATCAGCAACTTCTGTTTTGATTCCTCCACCATTAAAGTTAAGTGCACGAACCAAACGATCTTCCAATCCACCTCGTAGTGCATTATCTGCATTTCTAGCTTCATGAAAGGGGTTTTCTTCATTCGTTCTTACAGTTTCATCCTCTAAACTATCTTCTGATGCATCGAGGGTTCGTGGTTGCCTTCTGGAATCTCCATACGAGCTTCCACTCGTTCCTATCGATGAATAACTTGTACCGTTCGCGAGAAATCCTCAATCATAGGTCTCATCTCAGCCATCTCTGTCTGTTGTGTTTGGTTTCTTCCACCCCCACAACCTCTATCACGACCAGCCACGACCAGCCATTGCTTCAGATCGTAGTTTTGGTCTCTGATATCACTTAATGTCGCCGAGAAAGGTAAAAACAAGCTGCAAACAGATTGTGATAGAAAGAGAAGTGTAGGATTAGGGTAGGAACATGAAGTAGCCTAGGGCTTGAAGAGTTTTTGAGAAAAACTCAGTTTTGTATTTTCTGTAATATCAATAACAATGGCTGCTACAGCAACTAAAAGACGCTATTTATAATAGCCTTTAACAACCCTAGGATCTTAGCCTTACATTAGAAAAAAGGAAAACAAATCCTAGCCATCTAAGATAATTAAAAGTCATATGCTAGTCATATGACCTTTTTATTTAATTCAAAATACTCTAAAAGGCACCTAAATAACAAAAATTAAAAGTATGCTCCTACATCAGGAATTCCTCGTTCCACCATGAACTCTCAGTGAACAGCATAAGGATGCATTGGATACTTCAGGGTCACGGAATGATATGCTTAGTGGCTTTTCATCAGATGAGTGGCTCGATGCTGGCCATTATCATGGGATGGGTTGTTATGAGATTCCTTGCATAATTTTTTGTAATTGGATTTTGTGCCGTTTTCTTTTGGGAATAGAACTTTCGTAAATGGTTCTGGGTTCCCTTGACCAATCTTAATGCAATCAAAGAATGGTTGAACTGGCCTGTTTGTTTACAACAAGAAAGCTTCAATCTGATCTAATTTGACCTATGCTTGGGTAGGCATAACTTTCTTCCTCCGCATGTTGCTACGACATTCAATGAAATGTGAATATGATCCAAGTCGACCAATTGTTTATTATATCTAAGGTTTTCAATGAGTTGGCTTTAGCAAGTATTAATGGTTTTGTGCTTCCAGTTCAATCTACTTGTTTAATCTATGGTTGAGAAATACAAACTTGAACCTAACATGTCTCAACCTATTTAACCCACCTAAGCGGTTCAATCTCTCATATAATATGATAAGTGTTATAATAAGTAAATGGATAATAAATAAATATTTTATATAATTTACTCGTAAAATAATGTATTACTAATATAAAATAAATGTTCGTTAATAAGTAAAGAAAAATTATCAAGGCTAAATGAGTTAAGAATTTCAACTCAACTCTCCCAAGCCAGACCTATTTGTTGAAAACCAAAACCCAAAACCTTGTGGTTTTGGGCAGATTAATGCTTTGGGCTTTAAATTGCTGAATATAGCGATATTCATAATGAAATTCTTAGAATCTAATGCATGAAAGCAGAATTTTGGATTAACTTAAGTAACAATCAAAATCAGGATTTTAGAATCCAGGATGAGAGTCAGGAATCAGGATCTAGATTATACAATCCCAACCAAGTGTCCCCTGAAGTTATCAAGTCACACAGTGCTTGTGGTTGGAAAAAACATAATGAGTCAATTCATGCTTGCATCATTGGGAAAAATTTGACTCAACTAAATTTTTGGGGTCATTGAATGATGATACACCAAGGTCATGGGCTGTTGTTCCTTAGGCTCCAATTGGTTTGATGAATTGGAAATGAAATTAAGAAGTATAATTTCAATTCCAATTTATTAAGAACTGGAATTGGGTAAACTTGAAATTATTATGATTAGATGGCAAGAGAATTGAAATTTGGAATTACAATTCCATAAAGAATTGATGTAAGTTCTAATTCCATTGATTGGATGAACTTATAAAATTCAGTTACAATTTTGTAACACTTTTAATAAAATACTAAAAAATTATAATTTTGTTTATTGAATTGTATTATTAATGTTTGAATGTGCTCTGGTATCAGTATCACCTTGTTTGCAAGAAACAGATGGCAGCAGCCGGAGGTTGATGAAAAACCTATACAAGAGCTGTTTAGATGAAAACAGGAGAGAGGAAAGACATCTATTTAACCTTGTTTGCAACAAAGACATAAATGGCCGAGGGAGAGAAGAAGGGGAGAGGATACATTCCACTGTTGTTCTCTGCAATACCAAGCAAGAAATAAGAAATACTAGCAGCAACACAGAAAACGCTGACGAACGAGGAGAAAGTCCGTGGGTTCTTTTTATCGAGTTGCCTTGTTCTTCGTAACAAATCCCGAATTCTAGTCTATTGGGTAGGGAATTAGGTAATCTTAAATATAGCTTAAAAGCCATTTCTGCAGAATTGAGCTATAATTCTATTTCCAAATTTAAAAATGTCCAACCAATCAAAAGAATTGGTATCGAGAACCCAACTCCAATTCTTACTACAAATTTCACTTCCAATTCCCTGAGCCAATTGGGGCCTTAATGTAATTGGTGTATCATGGATTTTATATTTTCTTTAATTTAATATAAATACTACCTTTGTCAGATAACACTTCGATTATGATCTGAATTGTTTGACTGCAATATATACTACTGGACTGGTAAAATGTGAGCCACATGCTTCTGAATGTTGGTAAGGCCCTTCCAAATGCTTGTCTGAGCTCTCATTTTCTCATCATGTAAGATGTTTTGATGTAGCTCTGGAGCTGATTGAACATTTACGTGCAATGGGTGAAACTAATGCTCTTCTGCAAAGGAGTCATGTAAGATTCCCCACAAATATTGTGATAAATCCATGTTATTAAAGAGAACTGGGTGATGCTAATGATACTATGGCCATATATTAACATGTGTATGTTGCTGAATTGTTCAGATCTTAAAGAGAGATACGGCCGTGGCAACTGCTGCTGTGTACCAGTCGATGTTTGCAGCAGAGGATGGCACCATCCCTGCAACTTTTCAGGTGAAGTTTTTATCAGGTTATTTAGTCTATGTACTTCTAAACAAATATAAAGTTATGGCCTGGTATCGACTGTAGTTGAGGAACCTTACATCCACCAGTCATTGGTAGGGCTGCAACTGGCTGGGTTGGGTTAGGGATGAGACTTCAATATGTAGTGCTGGTTTGTGCCTGGCCAGCCTGAAATTGTGGTTCAGAATCAAATCTTGGGCTTGCCCTTATATAATTTGAGGAGCTCAAGTTGATGGGAATCATGAGAAATAATTGTAGCAAAGTAGAATTAAGGTGACTTTGGACCTAACAATCCATTTAGTTTCAAATCCTTGATAGAAAAAGAGGACTGCAGCTCCAAATCTGATCTTGGAATGGAGCACAACTACTGTATCAAAGGAAAGACAATCTTTGTGTTCTAAATTGTGTTGCAAGGGTATTGGAATGTACCAAAACTTGTAGATTTAATATGGGTGTCATTTCAAACTCAAGAATTTGTATGGATGGGAGCTCATAAGAAAATAAAATATTTATCCAAAGATCTATTTAGTGGTGTAAAGATTCTGTTACTTTCAATATTTAACCAAAATCACTTCTATGAGAAAATAACCAAAATTCTTGAAACACGTCCCAAAAACACCTTGGATTTAATATTATTACCCTGCATAAATAAATGACTATTGCTGTCAAGTCTCAACAATTATGGTCTTTGGAGCCTTCATAAGGCTTAAAGAGACTAAAATATCATATTAAGAAAATTTCTTAAAAGCATGTGTATATGGGTCATTGGGTAAAATAAGGTTCATATTCTATTTAGGACCTTTCTCCAATCCCTTTTAGACAATGTCTTTGTGTGCTGCAGGTGATCTACATGACTGGGTGGAAGGAACACCCATCACAGCAGAAGGCAAAAAGGAGGGGCTCTGCCACCGTATCATTTCAAGACATTCAGAAGCAATTTGCTGGTGGTAGCTGAACCCATCTCTTGTCGCATTGTACTTTCCGATTCCGAATCACCTTTAGAGGAATCTAGATCACATATTTTTGTTTAGGCAATTAAAAAAGGTAAGTGCTTTCTTTTTCGTCCAATCCAATGGTATAACCTTGTCAACCTGATACCAAAGCTGATTGTCTTCTAAGGATGCTTTTTGGACATGGTACTTTGGATAGTTTATTGCAAAACTGAGTGGCCAGCATTCATGCCTCCATGTATTGTTTTCTGGCTCTTAATTCTTTTTTTTTTTTTTTCCTTTTGGTGTATGTTAACGTAACATCTTCATTTTGTTTGTCTTTTAAATTCATTTTCTGATTAGGTTGAATATGTTGTTATGAATGATTTATTATGCAAATCTACTAACAATGACACATCAGGGAAAGTGGCGGGCTCTTCTTGGTATGACCAGTAGATTTTTGGGCAAGTTGGCAAATGACCTGAAATGACTCCATATAATTTTAACATATCAGGGGAAAGAGTCAATGAAACATGGACTTTTCTTCTCTTCCTATTTTTTGTGCCTGTTTGAACTCAAATGGTTTTCACACAGCAGTAATGACTTTCAACCTCAGTGATATTTCATCAAAACTCAACATCCCCATCCAATACTGGAAAGGTGCTATCATTATGAGCCACCTGCAGAAAAAGGTTAGTCTATGCATATCATTCAAAATAAATCTGAATATAAGCTTATTTTTATTTTAGTAAGATCCTCCATTAGGGAAGGCGTAGATGCGGATATTGCTTTGATGTGCATTTGATTGATGTGTGAATTTGTATTTCTGATTTGAAAGAGTCCTCAAGTGGAGAATTGATTAATATTTGTTAAAGGGTAAGAAGCTAAAGCCTTTTCCATGCTTGCTTCTGCCTTCATGATAAAACCCAAAATATTCCAAAAGAGTCAAGCCAACGTGACAGGTTTTGGATTTTGCTTGCTTTAATGTTTTTCTTTTGAAGCATATCATTAGTAGAGTGATTTGGTTGGATGTTTTCAGTTTTTTAATATTTTTTTTATACTTTGAAAAGTTGAAAAAGTAACTTCTAGAAGTTGAACTAAAGAGCTTGGTGCATCAAGCTTCACACATCGGAACTTAATTGTAATTGGGTATGATAGATTATGTGAAGGACTGTGCATTTGCATGTACATTTGAAATAAAAGACTAAAGAAGTAAACAGACACCCCTTTCTAAAGCACTTATAATACGAAGGTAATCACAACAATTCATAATTAAACAAATCATGTAAAAGATGATAGCGATTAAAAGTCAAAATCATGAAAATCTATGGGTATAAACCCACATTTTTTCCTAGTGAAATGGCCAATATAATGGCAATAGGCCTTTTGGGAAGCGTGTCAAATAAATGTACAACTTTCCAAAACAGTCTATAAACACTATTGAGAAGATATTTATTATTCCTAAAAGCAAAATCACCTATTCTTCGTGGCCGAATTTTTTTTTCCATGTTTTGTTGACTTAAATTACAGAAAAATCCATAACATATTAAGTAATCAATTACTTTGGAGTGGAGGTTATATTAAATAACAATATGTTTAGGTGATAAAATAGTCAATCTAGAACAATATTCTTGTTTGGTCTCTTTTTTTTTTAGGTAAATTACACTTATCTCCCTTGGGGTTTCTGATATAATACTGTCATCCCTTGACGTTTATGTGTGGGTCACAATAATACCCCCTCACTACACTTTCCGTCAAAAAAATAATGGCAGATCATTAAAAAATAAATAACTTTTGAATGTATGACTAAAAATTAATTTAGTCATAAATTTTTAGAAAATTAATTTTTAGTCATATATTCAAAAGTTATTTATTTTTTAATGATCTGCCGTTATTTTTTTGACAGAAAGTATAGTGAAGGGGGTGTTATTGTGACCTACACATAAATGTCAAGGAGTAACAGTGTTATATCAAAAACCCCAAGGGAGGTAAGTGTAATTTGCCTTTTTTTTTTTTTTTTTGTGATAAACTGTTGTTTGGTCTTTTAAATTGGTTTCCTTTTCCCTGCAGCATTTATGAGTACATGGCATCGAGAATCTTATGACCTGACGGCGGTTACGATTACAGGAATTAAGTTTTCAATTGTAAGCTCCTTCCCCTTGCCGCTTCAGCTTCAAGTTTCTCTGTTGCTATAAAACGCTTTAAGTCCCATGTGGCTCTCCAGATTTGGGGAAACCTATCGTTTGAAGCTCAACCAAACGTCGTTCCCCCAATACCTACAGTCGGCAATATAACCGGAGCTGTCACCGAAACTCAACTGCAAATCCATCGACGATGCAATTCTTCGAACATTTGATCTTCTATCCACATCATCTCCCGTCTCCTGTATCAACGAAATAGACGCAACATCAGAAGCAAAAAAGCTACAAATCCAGTTGTCTAAAGTACGGGATCGTCGATTCGAACCGGTTCTGGCATTTTCTTATCATGGTGTATGTGACTTTCTCCCTATTCTTGCACTCTTTTCTCCGATTGTGATGGGTTCCTGCAACTTCTTCAACAAGCATTTCCTCTGTGCAGCTGCGTCGAATTTTCACGAAGTGGGTCAGATTGCAAGGCAAGCAGACAATTTGCATTGGACTGTAGATATTTTGATCGATAGACTGATGGCCGAAGAGCTTTTGAAGACGTGGGCTGCTCAGTCTGATTTGTCGGAGGCTCATATATACGAGGTGAGCAGGGTCACCAAGATTGTTTGTGGGGATCGGAAAGGGGCAGCTTTTGGCTTCCAAGAGGTGAGCTGCTTGTTACCATTATATGATGACTTTGGTCGGCAAATGATACTCACCTTACCATTGGCTAGGAGATTCGAATGGCTTGGTTCGATCGGTTTTTGAACTCTGGCAAAGATTTCCCTAACAATCAGAGGGGGTTCCAAGTATGGTGAAGGAGAGCTTTCTGGAGATGAAATGGAGAGACCGAACTGCTTACCCAAGATGGTTATGTACGTGAGTGGTTTAAAGGGCAATGTCATGGCATCGGAATGCAGAGTTGGTCAGACGGGAGCTGTTGTATTAGTGAATGTAAGTGCGGAATCGAGCACGGCCATGCTTGCGATCATTTCATGTCAAAAATACGAGAAATGAAACTTTTTTTTGTAATTCGTAACTCAAGATAAACTACAGCAAAAAGATGATTAGTTAAAAGGAAAGCCTTTTTGTTGTGTTATCGTTTTTTTTTTCATCTCTTTAGAGCCGATATTAATTCCACTTGACATGTTCTTCGGATTGATTCAAGGTTCTTGATTTTTTTCTTGGAGTCCCAACTTTTAAAATTATAAAGAAGCTTGTGTTATGTATCAAATCTGTCAGTACTTTGGGGTGCGGGTAGTAATTTTGTCTTCTATCATGTTCTTGTTTATTCGAGTTCTGGAATATATTATGGCATTGTTGAGAAAACACCACAATGAGAATGAAGTTTTGGAATTCCCTATTATTTTCTTTTGAATTTAAGTTAACAATAAAACCTAATAACTAGGTTTCAACGAGAAACCATCTTTATCCTTATGTTTTGTCTTGACCGATGCTTGCTTCATTGTGAAGTTTCAAAGGAAGAGGTGTACCTAACTGATTTCCTTCTATTCAGACAAATGGGGTTCCTTCTTTTTTTCTCTCTTTTTCTTTGCTTTATTTTTCTCTAGTTCTAGACCTGATACAGTTTTCTCTTAGTTCAAATGAATTTCCTTGGTTTTATATTTATCTAAAACATTTTATCAAAGGATTTGAAAAAATCCTTATGCTTTGTTTAGATTACTTATGCTAGAAAAATATCTTATCGCTTCGCATTTTCTTTTGTAAACCTTGGAAAAAGGATACAAAGAGAAAAATTAGCAAGAAACGCTTTCAGTTTTTTTTTTCCGTTAATCCTTTCATCCTATTCCAAGGGAACTTAATAGTGTAAATAATGTGTCCATAACATTCAATTGTCGTGTGTGTATGTGTGTTTGTTTTTTTTTTACCTTTATAGGGGTCTAGCAGAACTAGAATGGAAAATGGGGCTGTCCTAGCTTGGCACGGTGAGTTGTTATAGCTGGCACAAGTCTGCCATTGCGTGAGAGAGAGAGAGAGAGAGAGAGAGGGGGGGAGGGGATGGTTGGAAGGAGCATATGTGGAAGATTGGGTGACAAGCGTGTAACATGTATGTAAACTCATATGTATATCAATGGAAAATGAATTACTAATTGATGTTATTCTTCTGTTAGTACATAAACTTAATGGTGGAGCCCTTTGTAGACCCTTAAGAGAATCATCACGTTTTGACCCCTTATACAAGCTATTATTTTTCCCTCCAAAGAGATATGAACTTCATAATAAATGACAAAAACCCTCTTTTAATTTTTGGTTGTCAACTTCTTTTTGCCTACTTTCTTGATTAAAATTACTATGCTAAATATAAAGGATAAAGATATAAATAGAAGTTTTTTTCCTTGTTTTGCATTTATTAACATTATTTAAAGTTTATAACTACTAAACTCTACATATTCTCTACTTATAATATCCTTAACTCATAAATACTAAACTTTACATATTACTACTGATAATATCCTTAACTCATAACTGCTAAACTCTATATGTTAATTCCTACTATTATAGTCATAACCCATTAACATTATCAAAATTTTGTAAACTCTTCTCCTCCTTCGTACTCATAAATATCTTTAACTCATAATTACTAAACTCAACATATCTCTACTCAGAATATCCCTAACCCATAACTGCTAAACTCTATATATTCCTACTTATAATATCCTTAATCCATAACTGCTAAACTCTACATATTCTTCTCATAGTATTTATAACCCATAACTACTAAACTCTATATATTCCTACTCAAAATAGTAGTTAATAAATAAGGTGATGGATTTTATTTAAACGTTTTTATCTTCTTAACATTTTATTTATCAATTCTTAGTATCATTAAGTCCAATAGATAGGTGAAAGCATCCTATTTAAGACACCTTTTTTCTTTATGAATACCATTTACAAAGTTCATAAATATTGAGATTCTACAAAACCTATTAATTGCATATTCCTTTTAACTCCCTTTGTATTCTATTTAAATTCATTTCTATCTAGAATGCAAGCTTGGGTTGATGGTTCCAGAATATCAACGAGTTTACGTTCCTAAGCATTTTGTTTTAAGGATAATTTTGGAAGAGGTTTTATTATAATATAATTTACTTTTTCATATTTTATCATTGGTATATTTGAAAATTGATGTGTTATTTGTATTTGTTTTTTATTTATTTGTTTTAAATTTTGAATGCATTCGGTTTTCTGAGTCTGTGATTACTTTTTTATCTCTTTTATTTGTTGAGTGTGAGTTTGAGTTTGAAGATTGGAATTTTGACATTGGATATTTTTTCTATTTCTCTCTCATCATATGATTGTAAATATAACACTAATCCATTATATATAGAAATGGAACTTAAATAAAACACTTATCAAATTGGAAGACCAAGGCAAGGCTTTGAAGCCTTTGTGCTTATAGTGTTAAGCACCCCATATTGGACGTGAGCCTCAATGTAACGCCCCGGATCCAAGATATTGTGAGACATGGAAAATCAATTTAATGACTTCCTAATCATCACACGGGATTCATTAAAACAAGGAGTCGCCACCATTCTGTTTAGGTGTGAATGGACTCCAAAATATCAAATCAAATAAAGGAGACAGAAATTAGAGTAAAAAACCCTAGTTTAAAATACAAAACAAAAACAACCAGAGATGGGTAAGAGGATTAGGTTATGAACAGGGGAAGGTGTTAGGCACCCCTATTCATCCACACAAGGTGGTTGCCAGGTGTGTGCACCTAAATTGGACCTAGATCGCACACGGGGCGCACGTGGGTTTCGTGCGTGCCTCGGGACATTTCGGAGTCCCCACTGCCTGAGAGGTGCAGGCAGATACGGGAATTGCCTATCCGGGTCTAAGTCTGGTTTGCGGCTTATTAGAGATCTAGCTAAGTCCTCGATTACGTCCGGGGAAGTCCGAAGACACCCTGGCCCGCCCCGTCGGTTTGACGGGTCCCTTGGGTCTCCTTGGTTTTTGAGTTAAGTTCACTCTTCCTAGACCAGCATGCCACTTTTTAGGTTTGGTGGGGGGCTTCCAAAGGTGTGGACCCCTTTTTATTTCATTTTTTATCTTTTTATTTAAGTGAGGTGGGTCGGGTACAGGCCCCGTTTGAAGGCTTGTCGGAAATCAAGATTGGGCTTGGGCCTAGTAGGGTTATTGGGTAACCCTATTTTGGTTTGTTTAGGTTATTTAAGAAATTATGTATTTTATTGGCTTAGTGGGCTTGGATTTGGCCCATTAGCAATAATACAAGTGGCCTTGGGCCCGTTTGTTGAAGATAGGCCTGGTTTGGGCTAGGGCTAGCAATGGGTCAGATATATATCCGAATCCGACCCGAATCCGATCCGAAATTACCGAATTTGGATATAGGATTTAGATCCACGGTTCGGATACGGATCTCGAATTTCGGATCTGAATTTTTTCGGATTCGGATTCGGATATACATGTATCCGATCCGAAAAAGATCCGAACCGAAAAAAATACTTATAATATATATAAACTTAGCCCAGACCATGGTTCAACCATAAGTTAAAAGGGTTAAATCATCATTTGATCATTAGACACTTGGATTTGTGTTAAAATTTATAGTTAAATTTACTTTAATTGTTAAAATTGTTTTTTAAAGTTTCAGGTTCAAATAGGCTCAAATTCAGATTTCTAATCAAATTCGGATTTCGGTTTTGAATTTGGATTTAGGATCGGATATCGGATCGAATTCGGATTTCGGATATTCATTAAATTTCGAATTTGGATCTAAGTATTAAAGATCCATCGGAAATCAGATCGAATTCGGATATCGGTAAATTTTTTTCGGATCGGATTCGGATCTTAGCAGATCCGTACCATATTCGACCGATTGCCACCCCTAGTTTGGGCCGGTCAGAGGTGGGCCCAGGAGGTCTTGGTGGGGCCATCTAGGCCTACAGTCTACTAATGGGCTAAGAATAGCCCAAACAGCTTTGCAAGGTCAGGTCAAGCTGGTTCGGGTCGGATCAAGTCCAACCGGGCCCCAAAAAAATTATTTTTAAGTTATTTTAAAACTGCCCGTATTTGCTATACGAGCTGGCCTAGCCCGTAAATGTAATACAGTTTAGGCCTGCACGTATAGTAAATAAAGGCACGCCCAGACTGTACTGTAAATACAGGCATCATCCGATTTTATGTTTTTGCACCGATTTCGATCAGGATCAGTCCGGTCGGTTTCCTTGGGTATCCGACGACTTCTGTTTAGGTTCTCAGTATCTTCACAATGATACATCTTCTTCACTTGGTCTCAAATGCCTTCTTTTCTTCTTTTTGCATTCTTCCAAGGAATAAGGCTATCTTTTGATCACCCATGCTTCTTACCAAGAAGGGAAAGAGGGGGAGAGCGCGAGGTACAAGAGACATCTTAGGAGGACAAATCTCTCCTTAAAATAAATTAGTTAAATTACCAAGAAAACAAGGTTAGCATAAAGAATGTTAAGCTGAGTTCTTTTTAGCTTATGTGATATTCCTCTCCTCTCCCATATGTCATGTATGAGGTTTTTCCCTCCGATAGGGTCTCATTTGCATGCACAAAAGCAGCCAAAGGGGGTTAGAAATAACATAGTTAGGACGAAGCAAATGAAACCAGAAACAAAAGTTATCAGAATAAACTGGTTTTCATATATGTTAAATACAAAATTGTGGGAAGGCTTACCACCTCATTACCTTCTTATTTCAGTGTGTTTGTGATTCTCCGAGAATTTTGGCAGCGCTTCCGCACTCCCGTTGAGTTCACGAAATGGGTTTGAAAAAGGGTCTCTCTTACTCTGGGTTGAGAGAGATGAAAGGTGGGGACAGTGGGTAGATTTTGGCAGCGCTTCCGCACTCCTGTTGATTTCCCAAAATTGGTTTTAAAAAAAGGGGTTCTTCTATTCCTAGGTTGAAAGGGTAAAAGAAGAAAGGATTAGGTGTAGTGGAGGGGCAAAATGGGGATTTTTATGGGCTAGTGGGATTTTGGCAAAGCATGGGCAGGGGTTGGAAGAGCAGGGGCAGAGAAGGAGAGGGGGGAAGCCTACACAAATGGGGGGTGGCCCCTATTTATAGGCATTTTTTTCGTGCCCGTATTTGAAGTGCGGGCATGCCTTGCCCGTAATTCAAATACGGGCGAAATACACACATTTTCAAATCTCGCCGAATCGGCCAACTATCGCCGTACGGGACGCATGTCCTGCTTCTAGAAGGCTTGCCTGTATTTGAAGTGCGGGCATGCCTAAATGCTGGATTTCAAACATTTTATTAAATTTGATTTTTTGCAAGATTTCATCCGATTTTCTTTGATTATTATATTATAAAAAAGAGATTTTTTATTATAATATTATTAAAAAATTAAGATATTTTCTATAAACAATTATTTTATTTATTTTATTCATTTATTCTGATTTTTTGCTGGTGTTTTGCCACATGCGCAGCTTTCTTGAAACTTCAACTGCCCATAACTTTTCCGTCTGTACTCTGATTCGAGTAAACTTAATGTCGTTGGAATCAGCTCGGAACCACCTATCCATTGGAATCAATTCAAGTAGCTGAATTGGGGTCGAGCAAAAAGTCAACTTTTTGCTTCCCAAAAGTTTGATCGACTCATAACTTCCTCATCCGGACTCTGATTCTAGCAAACTCAGTTGCGTTAGAACCGTGTCGAAAAGCTCTTTTTGATGAGATGAAGTTTGATGGCCAATTCTCCTTAGATTAAAAAGTCAATTTTTGACCCCCTCAAGGTTTGAATTTTTATTTTTTTTCATTTTAGGGGTGCAAAAATCAGGTGCTAACACTGGGTATTATTCATGTTAAAAATAAAGAAGCTTGCTTTAAAAAAAACATAAAAGTAACAAAACTGTATGGTTTTATATATGAATATCCCGATTAATTCTGAACCTTCAATATGATTATACCATTCTAAGGGTTTCATGATTAAAATAAAATTGAGATAAAAAAATCAAATAAAACCAATCTAAAGAGAAACCTGAAAAACTACCTTTAGGTTAAACCATTAAAAAGTTGAAAAACTAGATTGAAATCTCTTGATTAAAGCATTGAAGAATAAATTTATTTGGAGTACAGATCTGATCCCGATCTCTCATTAGTAGGGAAATAGAACCCCCACTCAACCCATGTTGATGAAAAAACATCAAAAGGGAGAGTTTAGACCATACGATCCTTTCTCCAAGATTAAAACAATTTCAAAATCACATCATGAAACCCTATAGGTTACTTTCCGGCTTTTGGTTTCAGATATACCATATAGATCATGGTAGATCCAGAATCCTAGCCAAATATTACCAAAATCAAGAAAACAGTGCTGTAGGTGCAAAGGTGTGAAAAATCCAAACTATAGAAAGAAGTGGGGATCTCATGCTATAAACATCATGGATTCATAGAATCCCTCTAGATTTAAAATAAAATCATTAAAACATTAACATGATACTAAAAGCAACCATATATCACAGATTATAGCACATGGGGGTCAACCCTACGGATCCACTTATTCTCTTTTCCTCTAGCTCTCTCTTCACGTTTTACAGTTAGAGAGGAGTCTTGAGGTACTTGGAGATATGTTTGGGGATAAAAACACAATCCATGGCCTTATTCTATAAAAAAAGGAAGAGAACAGATTATAGGGTTCTATTCTAGGAATCCACTTGTTCCCCTTTCCCCTAGCTCTCTCTTCATGTTTTATGGCTAGAGAGGAGTTTTGAGGTACTTGGAGGCAGGTTTGGGAATACAAGTATAAACTAAGCCTTATTCTACAGCGATGGAGAAAATTAGACTATTTTTAGAATTAAAAACAGAAAATAAAAGAGAAAAGGGACTTACCTGGATTGAGAAAGCAGAAAAGCAGGGATTCCTTTCTTCACTTGGAGCTCTTCAGGCTTCAGATTATTGGCCTTTTGCTTGAGGATTTGTCCTCTATTTATAGGTAAACCCAGGGGCATGGTTGGTCCAGGGTTTGCCAAGATAGGGTTTCAGATTGAATTAAAAACAGAGATAATGCAAATCCATTGAACCAAAGAGGATAAATAAGAGGATTCAAATCTCCCAGAGAGAGATTTGGGTGCAGATAAGGCTCATAAATCGAAAAAGGCTAAATTCGCACAAAAACCCCCTGTGCCCATATATACATTACGGGCGTGTCTTGCCCGCAGTGTTAATACGGGCACGGCATGCCCGTATATCAATTGCGGGCACGACCAGCCCGCAGACAAAGTACTGGCACTGCATGTTTGACCAAATTTTACACTTTTTTGACCTGTTTCAAATCCCAATTACATATTTTCAATTATTTTCTCATTTTGTAGTGCAATTTGCAGTGTTTACAGTTACGTAGTGAAACCGTAACTTATCTCTGAAGGTTAATATATAACACAGGATCGCAATATCAGAGTGAAGGAAAAACATGAATTAAACAATAACTACAAAATTAGAGTGCATTATAACCCAAGCTCCAATATAAAATACCATAACTGAGGCTAACTCACATAAACCAAGCATATACCCGCTGGTGCCGCCCTTACCAGAAACTGAAAACAAAACAAAACAAAGCAGAATGAGATACGAATATCCCAGTAAGTAGCACATGCATGCTCAAATACAGTTTAGCAGTTATAAAATATGATACAGTTGTAAATCATGCAACAGTAGCGGTAACACATCGGTTTCGAATAATCGGAGTAATCCAACAGTAAATCATCGATCAACAGAAGATAACAAGAATAAACCAGTAACAAACATATCTGTATCATCAAACCAGTGGTCGATAAGTCACCGCAGGACTCATGAAATAAGACTGCCTTTAACTAGTGTAAGACCAGGCTCACTATGCCATCTCCCGGCTTATGTGCGAAGCCGAGCTACACGATCATCGTCTTATTACGGGAGAACCCATCCAGATACAGTAATGGGTTGGCATGTACTAATCCAGTCATAGTCCGAGATACACGATAAAATGAGGGATAGCCGCAGCCAACCAGATATAGAGAAGGCCTCACCAAGGTACATGGTGGAAACGCGTGCGTGAACAAAGTATTACGACTAGCAAAGAACAATCCTTTCCACTATCTAGCTCCTAACATGGATCCATATCGAGCTATGCCCACTAGACTCTAAAACCAAAACCAACAGAGAAATCCAGTAAGCACACACATCTCAATCTCAATCATATCATCCCCAAGTACACGGGGCATCCTCGAGATACACGGAGGTAACAACATCCTGAAATACACGGGGCATCTTCGAGATACACAGAGACATCAACATCCCAAGTACATGGGGCATCACAAACCGTCTCTCCAAGTACATGGAAGAAAACCAATCGTTCATAATCAGTTTAAAATCCTCTTTTCGTAGAATCCGCACAAAACCGGTTCGGTGTAAAGATTTCATAATCATAACAATCCCGTCTAAATTCGAGATGAAATCCAATGCTAATAATCAATATTCAACCGTATTCACAAGATTAGAATTTATAGACACAAATTTATTCAAATAATAAATGTTAAAAACTCTTAATAATTTCCATAAAATCCCTTTAAGAGACAAAGTTTAGGTAAAGTGTTATTCTAGACTTAAACCGGTATTTTCATATACTAAAAATTAGATTTCAACCTTATAATAATAATTTCAAATTTATTTTACTCATTATAAGTCCAAACAAGAGAATTTCCCAATAATATTTCATAAAGATTCCTTTTATAGCTCAGAATTTAGCAAAAGTGTAAATCTCGGCTAAACTGGCAATTCAAAGTTAGAACTGAACCTTAACTCCATTATTGAATTTAATCTGGTATTATATGATTTGTTCCCAAAACAGTAGCTCCTACCTATGTTTTATACTCCAACCGTCTTTATTTACCTAAGTCCCCAATGCCTACCTTTAACTCTTCTATTTATTTTTAAACTCCTTATTTAAATACTTACTTCAGTCACCCAAGATTCACTCAAATTCTATTTGGTTATCTCTAACTAAACCTTTAGGTGATTTTCCAAGTTTAGTTTTACAAGGTAAAAATGTATATGCTGGAGAAGTTGATAGCACCTAGGAATTACCCAAAACACTTATCTAAACAGCTCTTTAGATTTCATTTAGTTAATACCATAGCTATATTCTCAATTCTTGTGTTCCTGGTTCCCAAGACCTTCAATAACCTCTCATTAAGTTCTCTAAGAAAAACCTCTACAAGGATACTAAAACCAGAACAAGCTATAAGCTGAAACAGAGTTGGGCGCCAATTTTGTGAGGAATTGGCACCACCTAGAAGTCCTTGGCATTCAACCAAATATCAACCCATTACACCCAGAATTTTCCCCATATAGGTCTTTATTCATCCCAGATACACTTTGCTTCACAACCCTATTTCTATAGTTAACCTTCACCAAATCCCTTGCCCAAAATACATAAACCAGAACTAAAACCAGCTTCTGATTTGGTTATCCGAAACTTCAAAGTAATCCCATTCCTAATGTCTCCTAATCAGCCAAGGTCTTTTAATAACCACCAATGAAATTCCCTAAGCCAAAACCTTTACAAAGTACTTCTAACATCTATTTAGGTATTATAGGACAGGTTTTAAGCATTAAATCCATAAAATAATGCTTCTGAGAAAGTAGCCGTACATGGATAAAGAGTTTTGCATGAGCGCCTACCTCCCCTAGGTAGGCCATCCTAGGCCATCCTGAGCCGTCTCAAAATTTTGAACTAGCGCCTACCTCAGAAGGTAGGCCATGGTAGGCCATCCTGGGCGCTCTCACCAAAATTCCTAGGTTGAGTTGCTGCTAACCAATTACAGCTAGGACTGAACCAATGCTTCACTCCCAAACCATTTCCAGCATGAAACTAACTCTCTAAACAAACATTTACATACATTTGGAATTTAATTGCATCAAATCTCATATTGCTCAAGACTATGCGCCAATATCTCACAAAACAGGGTGTGGCAGATTTATTTGTTCACTCTATACCAAATGTCAAATGTAAATCATCCAAACCAAATCGAAGAGTGCTACTTACCTCTGAACTTCAAATTACAAATTGTTGAACCCTCAATTCCACAAGGAGAATTTTGAAGTTGCAGTCTAGATCTAAATTCACGAATAGATCTCTGCAGAAATCTAATTCTTGATCAGATCTACTCAGATCTGTATTTCCTTTGATAGGATTCACTAAATATAATCTAAATAATTAGAATTACCTGAAATCCGAATTTAACAGCTGAATTTGCAGCTTCTAAACGTGATTCAAGTGTTTTCCGCAACTAATCTCACTGTTCTTCAATCAAAGAGAAGAGAAATCAAATCAAACCCTCTCTCTGATCACTGGAATCTCTGAATCCTTCTTCATAAAACCCTAGCTCACCACTTCCTCTCCTCTCTGATTTCCATGTCTCCCGCAAATTCAGTAACCTCCAAACTAAACATTTGAACGAACCAACTTGCTCTTTATATAACTGCCGCTTGAGCCCCTTTAACCTCTTCATGATCCGATAGTGCTACACTCCACCAAATACCCTACACCAGCACCTTATTTGCTTAATATATCATTCATGCCACCTCATCAACGCTCCTTAAATTACCCAATAAAATTAAATAATTTTTCTTACTTCATAACTAGGATTTTCCAAGTTGGTTCACCCGAGCAACCTTGATTAACTCCGTTGATCTCATTTTCTACAAAATTTTGACAATAAGCCTTATTCTACTTACTAAAATAATAAATTTTAATTACATTAAAATTTGGAATTTTGCACTCAGTGCATGGGTTACGATTGTAGAACCTTGGATTTTTCTAATATAAAACAAATAAATAAATAATAAATAAACTAGAGAGATTTGGAAGTATAAATAAAGTTAAAAAGGAAAAATAGGAACCAAGTATAGGGATTTAAATTTATATTTTAAGTGAAAATTTGTAGAATTAATATTTGGGATTTAAAATTTAAATTAAGATAAGAAGAATAGAATTTGGAGAATTGTGAAAAAATTCAATGATTAAGTGTGGAAATTAAAGAAAGGGCATTTTGGTCATTTTTAAATAGTCAAATCCATGAAAAGAATAAAATAATTCATTAATAGGATAGGAAACTTAATTAGACCAAATTCTAGTTTAGTTGGATTTAAATAATGAATTTAAGGTTTAAAAGAAGGAAAAAGGGCCTAATTGTAATTATGCTTATTTAGGAGCTTTAATTTTAGTAATATGGGAGAAAATCAAGTGATTAGTTAATATTTAAAATAGGGATGATAAATAGCACGAAAATTAATTAGATTAGAAGTTTCTTATGAGTTAGATTTAAAAGAAAATAATTAAAATGAGAGATAATATAAGAAACGTTTCCAAATAGAATTAGGTGAGCCTATAAAAGGAAGGCATTAGGGAAGATTTGGGGTTTCCATTAATTCAATCTTGAGGAGAAAAGAAGAGAGAAAATTCATGCATAAGGCTGGAAAAATATTGAAAGAGAGAAGAAAAAGATGTTTTATGAAGGAGTGCTGCATATTTCCGACTAGCCATATTCGAATTAAGATCTGGAGATTTCAACCATTGGATTGGCCCCAAATTTGGAGGTTATGTTCCTGACTCATAGGACTTCAATCTGAACGGTGTAGATCTAATTTGGAGATGCTTAGAGTGGTGCTAAAATTTCAGAAAGTTGGTAAGAAATCGGGTTTTTCAGAAAGTTGGTAAGAAATCGGGTTTCTTGGAAAGAAATATTTCATATGTTGAGGCAAGTAACAAACACTTTGAAAACTGGAGAAATTACATGTTTTCATATGATCTAGATTTTTTTATCATTGTTTGTTTTGATTTAAATCTTGGTTTGAAGAGTTGAGAGTTTTATAGGATGGTTTTGCTTTCATACACTTTTAAAGAAATCAAGAAAAGTGATGATCACAAAAGAATTAATTAAGTAGGAAATTTTAGATCATTGTATAATTACTAAGAATAGATTAGGGTTGTGTAAGCACCCAATTTTGCTAAAAGAAGGATTGATCATTAATTTTTACATCATTTGAAAGAGAATTTTGACACGATTCCAACATCACTAATTATACGTGAATCGGGGTCCAAATAAAAAAAGTTATGGCTAAAATTGTTTCAAGTTTTTATATATATATATATATAAACTTTTGTAATTTGATTTGCCACATGGCAAAATCAGAGTTCACAAAAGAAAAAGGTTTTAAAAAGTAGATAAGACAAAAAGAAAAAAAAGATAATAAAATAAAAATAATAATAATAAAAAAATAAATAATAAGAATAAAAAAAACATATAAACCGAAGCAGTCTCCTTCGTGAATGAAGATTGGAGATAAAGAGAGACCCCACATAGGTCTCTCTTCCCCTTTGTTTATGAGGATGGAAGATAAAGAGAGGGACCAGCGTGGGTCCCTCCTTTTTTCTCTCTCCCCTTTCAATCTTGTTGGCAAAGCTGCTCCCTGTTGGAGGCTCTCCCTCTTCTTCTTGGCGGAAAGGGACGGCCCTTTCAGTTGGACTAGCACAGGTGATCCCTCATGGAGGCTTTCCCTCTTCCTCTTGGTGGAAAAGGACGGTGGGGGTGGTTTGGCAGGAGAGACATCAAATCACTCTGTCACCAGTCTAAATGGAGGAAAGGGAAGCAAAAAAGGGGGGAGAGAAACAAAAAACAGGGAGGAGATAGTCTGAGAGTTGAGAGAGGGGTCGTCTGCAACAAAAAAAAGAAGAGCAGTATCAAGGTGTAAAACCCCGTTTATTTCCAGGTTTTATGGAAAAAAAATGATAATAGATAAAAATTAAAAAGTTATTTCAATAATAAACACCTACTAAATAGGGTGTGGATGTAGGGGTTTTTGGTGGTCGCGCTTGCACTACATCAGAATAAAAGGATTCGTCGAGCAGCCAAGCGTATTGCGGAAGGTATAAATAGTTTAGGAAATTAGGTTTTTGTTTTGCCCTGAATACGCGTATTGTATATTGAGAAGGTTGCGGCTGCGGTTTTTCGTTTAGGGCTCTTCGAGAGAAGGAGTAGAAGAAGTGCTGTGGGAGAGTCGAGATGGGGAAGACCGACTGCCATTAAGTTTAGCGGATCAGAAGTGCGGAAGAGTTTCTTCCCTCGCGAGCGGAACCTCTGTTAGACCAGCCGACGGCCGAAAGAGTTGGGGTTTTTCTGGGTTGCTCGTTCCAAGACTTGGGAGCATAGAAAGGTGAGTGGCACTGTTTTACAACTGAGGTTTTGGTTTATTTGTGTATTTGGTTTGAATGAATGCATGTTTATTGAATGAATTCTTCTCGGTGTTTTCTGGGAAAATACAGTCCGAAGGGTTTTGTACAGCGGAATTGGGGATAACTGGGAAACATGTTAGATTAAATCCAAATTAGGTCTGAATGTGTTCTGGGGGTATTGGGAGACTAGAGAAGTAGTTACAGACCGAAACAAATCAGCGAGACATGGAGATCTCGAAATAATAGAGACTTGAAAATCACAGTGGGTATCCGCCCACTTGGCGCCCACTTCGGGAAGTAGGCGCCTAAGAAATTTGACCCGGCGCCGAGCTCGCGCCCACTTGGCGCTCAGCTCGCGCCCACTTAAAATAGATGCGCCTATCTTGCGCCCACTTACCATCGAGTGAGCGCATACCCTAATTTTTACTTAAAACGATCCGCTCACTCGGCGCTCACCTGGCTCCCACTTCAGGAAGTGAGCGCATAGTCCACTGTTCTTGCTGAAGTTCAAAATTGAGCAAACCAATGGGGATTTTGATGCTAGAAGGTCTCCGATCACTTAGCAAAGTGCTTGTTTAGGGCATTAGAGACAAAATTACTTATGAGAACATTGAAGATAGATTCGGGAATTTTCCTAAGAGCTTCCAATGTAGGCGTAGAGCAACCTGTTAAGTGATGTTTGAGATATCCAGCACCAGGGCTTTTATTTTAGTTCTTTTGGATTACACTGAAATTGATTGAGAGTTATTAAACCCTGTTTTCGTGGTGGAAAGTTTTGAATTATGTTGCAAAGATTATTTACTGGTTTTCTTGTGAGTAATTATTGTTCTGGTTGGAACACTTGTGTGAGTTGAAGTTCTGGTTGGAACAACTTGTGATGTGTGTACTGAATGCAGAGTTTTATCGGCTTTGGGTTTAGCTTCCCATGGATCCTTGTTAAGCTTAGTAATGTAATGGTATGTGTTTATTGGTGTAATTGCATGGCCTTGTGTGTTGCCACGACCAGTGTAGAGCAGCCAGATACCCTGAGTAGGCCTGGTTGTCAGTGCCGATATCCGGAGTAGGCCGGCATTGGATGACGATACCCTGAGTAGGCCGTCATTTCAGAGTGTCCGATACCCTGAGTAGGCCGGAACTGTGTACATGGAGGTGTGGAGTGTCTACTTGGCATGTAGATTAATCAATGTAACCATATGCATGACATTGACCTTGTTGTATTGTTATCGGAATTACGTTGGTTTAAATGGTTGATTATTTATCGAAGCATGTCTTATAACTGTGCTAACTATTTCTGCATGCATGTGTCACTCGCTGAGATATTCGTATCTCATTCCCTCGTTGTTGTTTTATTTTCCAGATATTTGTGGAGAGGTGCCTACGGGGGTAGATCCGGCTGATACATATAGGGAGGAGGATTATTACTACCGTCCTTAGTCCAGCAGGTTGTTTGGCCTTAAACTTGTTAAGTTGAATTTGTGAGGATTGTAATAAGGTAGTAACTTTGGGCCCATTCGATGTATTTGATGATGTCATAACTTGCCTAGATAGGAATTTTTAATTATGCACTCTGATGTGATATAATAATGTGGGTGATTATCCAGCGATCACTATTATTGAGATCCTTAACTAACCCCCTAGGAGACGTGTTATATCTTTAATGAAGAACACGGATCCGGGGCGTTACACAAGGCTCCCAGGCTTCCATTGAGCTAAGCACCAACTCTTGTGGATCTTCTTTGGTGGGTTTAGTAACCTGTAAAGACCATCTATTGATCTAGAATCAGGTGAATAAATTAAAATCATGTATCTTCTTTCCTCATCAATTATATTGTTCACCTAAAAAGAATGAATCTACTTAAATTCAGAGTATGTTTTGGTTTGAGGAAATTGCCTGAACATGGAATTGGAACGTGAGATATGTGCATGGTAGTGAGCAGAAAACGTGGGATATGGCTTTGTTATAAGTAAGTTTATTTCTTAGAAAAGGACAAGGATAGATTTTCCTTTGTGAATAGAAGAGAGAAGAAGTTAAAATAATGCATAGAAAGTAGCACGAACACACTGTTTGCAGGCCTATATTTTTCTTTATTCTTTTACTTTACATTAATTTGTTTTCAATTCTTTTGGTTTGGGTTTTTGTTTTCACTCAAGTTTCTTGAACCTGCTATGCTCATAGCTCACACATCACGAGTAGTGAGCATCCACGTTTGGTACAGCTCCAACCAAGGTGGGTCAACACCCACGATCATATACTTGCTTTTGAGGATTCCATTCCTCAAGTTCTCTTATTTATTTATTATTAACTCATGAATTAGTTGTTTATACTACTACTTACTCTACAATATCACACTTCAATAGGCATTCTTAAGGTGTCGTATTAGCTTGTTCAATACCTGCAGAACAAAAACAAAAACAGAAAAAAAACATGAAAGAACCAAAAAAATAAAGGATGAAGAACAGCAAACAGCCAAACCCAACTTCATGAAGTGCATGAACAGCTGTTCTTTGGTTTCTATTTTATTCAAATAAAGAGGGGGGGGGGGGGGGGGGTAGAAGATTTGGCTCGAATTTTGGATTGAAACAAGGTGATTTCCAGAAATTTTCAGACATTTTTAATCCTCCAAAGATGATGAAAATCCTCCCCATTTCAAAGCAATTGTTATTTAAGAAGACCAAGGATCAATTTTATTATTTTTTCGGATTTTTTTGGTTGTTAAAACAGTAACCAAAACCAAGCCTGGACACTTGCTACAATCGTTCATGGCTTGGGGCATTTGGTTTGTAAGTGTGATGAATAGTGGTGCCATTTTTGCTATTTCAAAACATTCAAGGTTAAAATAAAATTTAAAGTTTTAATTTAACCCATGCTCTTCAAGCTTTCCTTTCAAATAATCCCCTGTTTATATTTTTACTCCATTTCCTCATTTTAGTAGTTTTTTGAGTGCAACTTTTTTTATGGTATTTATCATTTTGAGCCCTCTATAATGTAAATTACTGGCTTTTGTTAAATCTCAGCTACAAATTTACCATTTTGCCCTTGAAAAGAAATCGGACGTTTAGAGGGGCATGTATGATAACAAACTCTCGTGGGCTTTCCGATGAGCCCATATCAAGAAAAATTTACCATTTTGAGTCAACTTGCTTAAATTCCGACTCATGGGAACCCGCTATCTAGCGGGGTAACTCAAGGTGTCTACGGACTTCCCTGGGTTATAACCGAACCACTTATCCAAAGTCTTTGGGCAGACCATGTACATAAATTTAAATCAAAAATTGGGTGACTGTTCACACCCCCAACAATGAACAGTGGCGACTCCCCAAAACCAACGAAAAAACCACGGAAAGCCGGGGCATCGGCATCGTGCGCATAGGTTGTTTTAGAAGTAATATAGAATGAAAATATGATGATTAAAACAATTAAAACAATCCAAATTATTTAATATTTTAGAAAATCAGAAAAACCAGAAAATATAATGAAATTTAGCCTAGCGCTCGTCAGTGCTCAAGCGCAATTGCAGGCACCTCGCCTGTGTATTTTAAAAACAGAAATAACAGAACCTTGAACTCAACGCCTGGGAGGATGCTCAAGCGCGATCCCGAGCGTCTAAGCAAAATTTCACCTAGTAATGGATGCCCAACAGGCCGCTCGAGCGCGATGTCGAGCGACCACTGTTAGATTTTTCTGAACTTTGGAATTTGTGCCCAAATATATTTTTAATGATTTTTCTTGGCAAAAGTTGTAACACCTGTAATTAGGATAATTTGAGATGTGGGAAGTGGCGGAATTAAATTTGGATAAAAGAATATTAATTTGGAACGATGAATGTAAAGATGGATTATAAAGAGATATTATGAAGTAATAAGTTGACTCAACTTATTTAGAATTGGTTTTGGTTAATATGCCTTATTCCTAAACTTTACTACAGACCTAAATTAACCTCTTGAAGGATTAAATATCAATGTTAATGAGTTTTGACACCTTAGGTTCTTAGAAGAAGAAATTTGGACAATGTTGAGTAAATTATTGAGAATGACAACCAACTAGGACATGAATCTAAGTAAGATTTAATATATTGATTTAGTAAGTTATCTAACACTTAAATATAAGTAATTTAAGAGTGTTCACATTAAAAAATTACTGTTTAGACAATTAATCAAGGAATTGGACATATTTTGGTAAAGATAATTTATTTTCAAGGTTTGGATTGAGTTTTCTATTTATTTTCATATTTGAGCAATTTCTTACTTTCAATATTGTATTCCTGAATATTTGCATATGGTTTCATTGATAAAAGGGTAGAATCATTGTTTTCCTCCGTGTATCTCGGAGTGGTTAAATTTCTCTCTCATGTATCTTGGGATGAGATGTTGATTGAGAACTTATTTCATTGTTGAATACATTCTATATTGAGACAAGTTATTATTAAATATTTTTGGTTGTGAGTTGTGTTTAGCGGGCAATGCTTAGTATGGATCCATAACATAGCTAGGAAGTGAAATGGAATTATCTTAGTAAGTTAAACCTGTCTCCCACTTATGCTCTCGTCGTGTATCTTGATGAGGCCTTCTTGTATCTGGTCGTACTGCAGCAATCCTAATCCGTCGTGTATCTCGACTTGGTCATTAGCCGTGTATCTCGGCATTGGAATATATTGGATTTATTCGGGTTACTACCGTGAGCTTTAATGAGACATTGGCTTACATATGCTTTTATTGGTCATACTTATAGTTTACTTATGACTTGCACCTGAGAACTATATTTTGGCCGTGCTTGTAGTTCACTTGTGGCTTGCACGTGTGCTGGTATTAGCCGTGTATTGTCTAGTGTACATATATATTTGGTCGGATTGGTATTCCCTTGATTGGATAGTTGTAGTTGATTGGATTATACATGTCAGCACGCTGTGTATCTTGGTTGGGTGATCCGCATTGATTGTAGGTGGAGGAATGGTGACTGTGTATCTCGGCTTCATATCATGTAAGCTCGTGAGGTGGCGAACTTGGGTACAAGTGTCACGACCCTGAACCGGGTATGCCTCTCCAAGGCATCCCCTGTCCCTGGTCGTCATAGGTTGGTCTTTAGACCTAATTGAAATGCGGATAATTTTAAAAACCTTTTTCCTAAGACAAGTGGAAGTGATATACAGTTCATGCTTGTGCGTATCAAGTGTGTAATTGTATAAAAGAAATCTAACAAGTCATGTGGACAACAAAGTTAATTACAAATTACTATGGTTATTACAAAATGGTGGGTGACTAATCACTCATCTCAGTTAGAAGGTGTACAACAAAAGTATAACAAAATAAAGACCTAGGTGGGTCTATAGAAGTCTTCCTCTCTATACCCTATTGCATTTTCCTTTCCTTTGTCCCCAGTCCGCTCCTTTACACCAGACGTCGACGGCTCTGAAAACAAGATGATAAAACAACTGTGAGACAGATGTCTCATTAAGCAACACATGCATGCTCGGTGAAAACACAGTAGATGTCAATATATTTCGGTAAAATCATGACATGCGGGTAGTTGAAAGAATGAGAAATCATTAACAATTCAGTGCCATACAATAAGTGCAATCTATGCTTAGGTGTACAATATAATCCATTTAATACACACGTTCATGTATTCTTATCGCTTGTTAATTAGGTTGTTTAGTATACAATGCACATGATCTCATCTAGCTTCACCGATTCCACATGGTGGCTAGGCATCCACGCCAATTACCCTTGACCTGGGCATCCATACGCCGATTATCATTGACGAACAGACATCCATTGTCGATTCCCCGTAGCAAATGGGCATCGGCCACCGATGTTGCTGGTGCTGGGATGATATAACAATACAGAACAAGAACAATAGTAACAGTAACTTGGCCATGGCATTTATATACAAACATTCTTGTTTAAGTTTATGGATCCATAACTTAAGGGTTCATTATGCAATATTCATTTCATCAATACCGCATCAAGTATATCATATGTATAACAGCTCAAGGGTAGCCTGCGGCCTTACCTAAGTCAATCTTGGGCCAAGCCCTCTTTCATTTCTCATGGAATCTGGGCCACTGCCCTCCACATAATACATCAATAACTGGGCCAACGCCCTTCATATCATTTTAACATGTATGCCATGCTAGACAAACAGGTCAATGCCCAAATATAAATTACATGCTTACGAAGGTAATCAACTAATCACATATGCATTTTGAACAGAAAACCTTACAATTCATGGCCTACTTGGCAACCTAAGCTCCAACTCTTTGGATACAGGTGCAAATTGAATTTGGCTTTGGTTTTCTACTTCCAAGGGTCATTTGGAAGGTGTTTCAAGTGGTAGAATCAATTTGTCCCACTTCTATAAGAACCTGAAACGTAAACTCTCTATAAATCCTAATTTAGGGAAAACGTACCCAAAATCTTTGTTATTTGGAATTTTGAAATAATTCCAGTTGATACACTTCCTAGGCACCTAAATCCTACTTGTACATTGGTTGGATTCCAATAAAAATAATCCGTAGTTTAATTTGGGCTGAAATCCAAAATTTTGGAAAATCTGTTCAGGTCGCTCGAAGGAGCACTTGAGTGGTGCTTCGGGCGCTTGGCTAACTTGGAAAACTAGCTCTTGGGTTCTGAAATTTTAAAAAGCACAGGCGGGGCGCTCAAATTCGTGCTCGAGCGGCAACGAGCGCCCTCGCCTGCTAACTAATTCCTATGCAGACGCCTGAGAGATCGCTCGAGCGGCGGTTCGGGTGCCCTCGCAATTTCTCAGGTTCGCAAAAATATGATTTTTCCTAATTCTAGGGTTTTTCAAATCTCACTCTTTCCTATAGTTTTTAGTCTCTAAATTGTCTTTAGCATGTGTGGTTAACTATATCCTACTAATACTTCTCCTATTTGCATGGAAAATCAATTTCACATTCAAACCCTCAAATCTTCACATGGCATACGAAATTGGGCAAAATGAAAATATAGGTTGGGGTGGTGTTGCTTACCTCTTCTAAGCAATCAAGCAAGTCTTCTAGCTCACAAATCAACCCACGAACAACACCCTTGCTTCTTTCACAAATCTCCAAGCTTTCTTCCCAAAACGAACAAACCACACCAAATGAAATCCAAGGTTCTACTCTTCCCTTACAATGGCAATCACTCAAAATGCAAATGGAAGAGAAGATGAGAGTGGAGAGGAGAAGAGAATGTGGTTGGAGAAGAGGAGAAGAGGGTTGGAGTTTGGTTCATACGTATGGAGCCAAAAACCCCCCTTTCCATACTTAACAAATTTTCTCCCACAATGACATTTGGCAAATCTTCCAAGTTTGCCCTTCTCCCATCAAGTCACAAGAATTTACAACCTTGCCACTCCTTCTACTGCACCCAAATTTTACCATTTAGCCATTCTCCATTTAATAAAATAATTTGCTCAATAACTTAGGAATTTCTCAGATGGAAGAAGGCTTACCTTTATCCATTTCTGATAAGCTGGGACTTACTTGGCTGGCTCCAAATTTGGATTTCTCCAACTTCACCTACACAATGAATTACCCGTTTAGAGTTTTCTAATTATCTAGGAATCTGGGGTTTTACAACAGGAGTAGCTTGTCAAAGTAGTTCAGTTCATGAGTCCTGTGATGTCATACATGCGTGGTTTGGTTTAATGAATGCTTGAATTATTATAATCGTGATTTGGTTTATTTGTTATACCTCATGACTTTATTTTTGTAAAGAAATTAGACTGTTTTATTTCATGCATCTTGCTACTTGTTGAGATTTATATCTCACTCTGGTTTTCACCATTTTTCAAGTACTCTTGATGAGATCAAGAAGCATTGGGATAGTAAGTAAAAGGGGTAGCCAATTAGTTGTGAACCAGTTATGAGTTCAAAAAGCAATTGTAAATGTTAAGATTAATTGTGAATGAATTTTATTTTATGTTTTCACGTAATAACTCTAATAAAGACGTGAATAGAAGTTTTAAATTATTCTGGATTTTAGTTGCTTTGGCCCACATACACTAACACTTCGGTGTTCGACAATTGATTCAGAACCAGGGTGTTACAACGGTGCCGTTGCTTCCAACATTCAATGGTTGAAGAGCCTTCCAGTAAATCCCACAAATCTATTGGGCAGGAATGAACCCTTAACAGTGTCACTGTTGATGATTGGAGCAATGAAGAAGAAGATAGTAGCGAGAGAGTTTCTACTCATGAGGGAGATTAAAAGAACACAAGATGGGTTCTATTCACAGTTATATAGAACCCTAGAAACCCTTTCCCCTTTTGAAAACGGTAGAGAGAGAGAGAGAGAGAGAGAGAGAGAGAGAGAGAGAGAGAGAGAGAGAGAGAGTGACGATTGCTAAAGGGTTGCACAAGTTCACTCTCTCAAATTAATCCGTCAAAAACAAAAAAGTAAGTAAAAAACCAAAAAACCATTGAAAGCAAAACCAATAGTGAACCATGGGTCGACCCAATGTAGTGCAAAAAATTAAAATAAAATATATGAAGGAAATGGGAAATTTAACACATACACACGCCTTGTCGGACCGACCGACCAGACGGATGACAGCGGCGCGCACGCGAGTGGTTTAAAAGCATTGCGGCACAACCACAATGTATAGTATCTTACTTTAGGGATTGCATCCCTTTTAGTGCACACCACTAATAATAAACACAAGGAAGTTTGATAAACTTCCAATATGAGACTATTGTTCCCATATAAGACAAACACAAGAAGACAAATTTTTGAGCCATTTATAAAACTACAAAAACACAACACAAACAAGAAATGGAAATTATTCAATCAAATCTACTGTCTGGTCTCTTAAAGATTGAGAAAATTTCCAACCTAAGAATTTAGATTTAATTAAAAGAATGTGGAAAATAAAGTGTCAACTAAGATTTTTGCATGGATTTTCTTGAACAAAAGATTACCTACAGGTTATTTGTTAGCAAGTAGAAATATAAATATTGATAATTTATATACTTTTAGATACAATCAAATTGAAGATGGTAACCATCTATTTAAAGAATGTATGTTTGCAAAGCAAGTATGGGAATTAAATGATGACCTCAATTATGAAATCAAAATTATAGATCTGTATGGGAATGTCTTAGGAAATGTGTTGATAAAGGTATTGAAATGTGTGCTAAAGCTCGGACAGTTTGTTGGAAGATATAGGATGGAAGGAACAAACTGAGAATGGAAAAAATCAATGTTTTCATCCTAAACAAATAATTGAAAGTGCAGCTGTTGCAATAATAATATATGAAGAAGCTAATATTAGTGGTTTGAATATGAATGCAGGTAGCGAGGAGGGTAGCAGAGCATGACAGCAGGAGCAATTGGTGGTTTGGAGATATCCTAAGCCAGTTTGCAAGTTTAACTTTGATGGGACTTTAAATAAGGATGGGAAAGCAGCTGTGAGTGGTGTTTTAAGAACCCATGAAGGAAAGCCACTGTTTTTTTGCTAGACATTTATCCAGAATTGATGTGATTAAAACAGAACTTCTTGCTATGCTAATATGTACTAGAATACCGTTAAGTATGGGAATTCGGTTTATGGAATTAAGTAGAAGGAGATGTGTGCAGGTTGTAAACTCTATCATTACTAACAAGGGTGGACACCCGTGGCAACTGGGCTCGTTGGTTCTTGAAATACAAAAACTTTTGGGTGAGTTTCAAAAGGTGGAAATCAAGCACATCAAATGTGAAGCGAACAAATTAGCGGATGCAATGGCCAAAATTGGTTTGTCTATTCAGAATAGAATTTTTTGGAGAGAGGCCCAAGCAACTAGAATAGTGGATATTATAAAATCAGATTCTAATGAACTAGTTAGTTAATATATAATAGGATGTTCTTTCTACCCAAAAAAAAAAAAAATGAATTGTCATTACCACTATCACTATTACCACCACCATCACCAACCATGATGATCTGGTTGATGATCGGCATATTAATACTTTTAATTCCGGCACCACCATTACTGCCATTACTACCACCATTAATACAGCATTGGTTCTACCATCTCCATAACAATCACTAATAGCTGCACCATATATTCCTATGATATTGAACTTACTACTTTGTAGCTACACAGCAATAACTTTTTTTTTTTTGTTGGTAAGGAGCTACACAGCAATAACAACAATTGCATGTTACTATTACCACTATAATTTTCAATGACATGAAATAGAAAGATAAGGGAAAGAAAGAAGAAAGACTTTTTTTCCCCTTTTTATTTTTGAATACATGTGAAACTAGTTTCCCAAAAACAATAATAAAAAATATAGATGAATATATATGAATAATAAAAAAATCGTCCAGCATGACACGTGTCGTAATACAATTGATAATGGTCCCACTTGATAGGACGAGGATGCACGTCGGAGCTGCACACTTTACTCATGCGTACTTATAACAAATCCAGTTTTTTTGCCCGGGCACTTGTTTTGACCAGCAATTTTTCAATAAATGGAGCACAGTACAAGTGAAATGTGCCCAGCTTTAAGCCTAAAAGAAGAACTTTAATGCTGTCCCACTTATCACATGTTAGGGTGCCCAAATCACTAGCCGTTGGGGTTCTTCTCTTCTCCCACGGGAAGGTCGCGCATCTCTGTTTCTTCTCTCTCTACACCCCGTCTGAGCTCTGCCCACCCTGTCCAAACCTAAAATCCTTTGGCCACTCGCATTTCTAGGGCTTCCCAGATCCGAAAATCTCTCTCTTTCCTTTCTTCTGGCTTCTCCCAACCCACATTTCCACATCAAAAATAGCAAAACAAGAAAATCGCTTGAGAAGCACAAAAAGTAGTTTCTTTTTTTGTATTTTCTTTTCCAGAAAAAATTTCGTCATTTCCTCGTAATTTTCCTTCTCTGTCAAGTTGTTTCCACGAGTACTGCCAAGAGGAAAAATGAAAATTTCTTTTTTTAATCATTAATGGACTCAATCAATTGAAAGCAGTCAAAATCGGAACCCCGGAACGCCGGCGCTGGCAGAGTTCCTGCATTGAGCTTGGATTTTGATTTGTTTCGTGTGTTTAATGTTGGGGTTCCGGTTTGGAGTTCGGCGTTTTTCGGGGTTGTCTTCTTGGTTGTTTTTCTTCTTTTCTTTCCCCTTTAATTTCTTAATGCATTAGGCGCAGCTTGTAATTCATTTGGGTTGAATTTAGTTAATTTCTTCGTGTTTTGGGATCCGGGTTTTCCATGTTGATAGTCTGAACCTATTAAATTTCAGAATCTGGGATTTGCTCTCTCCGTTTATTCTTCTCTTTCAGGTTTCTCTTGATTTCTCTTGGTGATTGATTTATAGTGGATTGAGATTCTAGAGCCTAAGGATTTGGACTTTGAAGAGGAATTGGTGTTCCTATGCCAATGAAAGTTAGGCATTATTCAGTTGTCACCAGGAGCACCCATTTTTGAAGATGATTCCCGGGGTTTTTTAAATCTTTTTTCCCCTCTTGTTACAGAAATTATATTATTGAGGAATGGATACTAGTTGATTGTGTACGATTTGGGTCGCTATTAGCTTTGCATTATCGTATGGGAAGAAATAGATTCAGGATTGAGGGTTCTGGATACCAATAAAAATGCTTAGGTGATTGGCCATTTTGAAGTTCTGCAGCTTTTGGGGGGTGAAGTGGATTATTGTAGTATCTCTGGACTTGATGCATTTAGGGTTTCATCCAACAAGAATTTTGGCTTGGAATTTTAGGCATTCAGCAGTTTCCTGTGGGAGAACAGGGACTGTGAAGTGGTATTATGGGCTGCATTTGCTCAAAAGGAGCCTCTGCGGATGAGTATGTTGAGAAGCAGAAAGGAAAAGAATCAATCAAGTCTTTGAAACGGTTGGTTACTCCCTCAAAGAGGGAGGAAGCTGTAGCAGAGACGGATGGAGGAGCTAATGGCATGAATGATGGGACTGCACTGCTAATATCAAAGCCACCACCACAAGAGAATTTGAACCCTGGACCTCTTTTACCAGATGAGGGAGTAAAGAAGACAGTGATTATTGAGAAACCCACTAATGCTCATCATCAGAGACGGGCGACACTAGATATTGGGGTACATGGAGGACAACCACCACTTTCGAGGATTACAAGCATGCCCAATGCAATTGAGGGGGAGCATGTTGCTGCTGGATGGCCATCTTGGCTAACTGCTGTTGCAGGAGAAGCAATCAAAGGGTGGGTGCCTCGAAGAGCAGATTCATTTGAGAAGCTAGACAAAGTCAGTACTTATCATTTATACTCTCTCTCTTTCTCTCTCTTATTCCCTCAATTTTTTTTTATGAATTTTTATATTTAATTTTGTTGGTACACCATATGTGTATATGTTTGTGTGTGCACACATTTGCCTGTTTTGTCATTGTGGAGAGATAATTTATTAATTATTAGAGCAATGAGGAATTAAATAATGTTTATTGTTGATGGTTGTATTTGAATTGTGTGCTGCATTATGAAAAGTTGATATGGCAATTAACTTGCATTAGCAAGTTAATATGTTATATTTTCTATACCATTACCTTGCTCAGATGAGTCAGATCATCCTGCCAACACAGTAGCTAGATCTGAAATGATGAGTTTGCCTAGAATAGTTTGTTTTCTTTGAAAATTGTGGCCATATGGAGGAAATCCCGAGGAACCCAAACCAGTCCTCACTGTGACTCATGGCCAGAGATTGGTTGGAACTAGGCAGCTGCCAAGCCAAGGATATGGTTGAAATTTTGTCCAGCTCTTTTCAGTAAATGTTTCGCTTGCCAATGTCACAGCTGAACTTGTTTTTAAGTACTTTAAGTTTAAACCATGGCACATAATATTAACCACTTTGGCCTCCGGCACGCCTTGAATGAGCAGCTCTGCAATTGATATAGAACCATATCTTCAATTTGTATAGTTTATCTTTTTGTTTTGTAAATAACTAGCATCTGAATACCTGAAAACATGCCAACTGATTTACTTAAACACAGTTAAAGATATACTCCTGAATTATAAACTTTCTTTTTTGACTCTATGGTTGCTGTTTCCATGTTGTGACCAATGATTTAACTTTTTTTAAGCAGTTTCTTGAACTTCATTAAATTCATTCACCTCTTCAAGCTTTCTCTCTCTTTCTCTGTCAAGCACCTTTATGGGGATGTGTGGTGGTGGGGAAGATTTAGCAGAGATTATTCTCAGTCATTGGAATTAGATAGTACTTCAAACACATTTATTGGTCTTCTCTTTTAAGTTTGTTGATGAATTACGACTATAAAATTTTAATTCATAATGAAACTTGTAATGCTACTTTGTCCTCGAAAGAAATTTTACTTAGAATAAACTTGTGGCAATCACCAACCGCATGCCCCTCAAAAAGTAAATAAGATCAGAAGGGACACATTTTTAAGCTCACTACTTAAGCTCTACTTTATTATTGGGTTAATCTCTGGACACCAGAAAGACTTAGATTGATTAATTTTGGTCATGTGCTTGATGCTTTTATTATAAGTACATTTTGTCACCTTGTTTGGTCTGTCCATTATATTTTGTTTAATAATTTTTTTTTCACATGGCATGCTATTGTCACAGATTGGACAAGGAACTTACAGCAGTGTATACAAGGCCCGTGACCTTGAAACTGGGAAAATCGTTGCAATGAAGAAAGTGCGGTTTGTTAATATGGATCCAGAAAGTGTCCGTTTCATGGCTAGAGAAATCCATATTCTTCGTAGGCTTGATCACCCAAATGTTATGAAGCTTGAGGGTCTGGTCACTTCTAGGATGTCTGGCAGCTTGTACCTTGTATTCGAGTACATGGAGCATGATCTTGCGGGGCTTGTGGCAACTGGTATCAAGTTCACTGAACCACAGGTGCCTTCTCAATCCCTTATAATTCTAGTTCTAGGGCACCCACTATCTTCAACACAGGTGCTAACAGCAAGACAAGCATATTGTGCAGGGGCTGTAATCCATAATCTGATGGGAGATCTTTATTAGTTATTTATGACTAGTTATTTTTTGTTTCCTAATTGTCTGCTTTAGAAGTTATAGAGCAGTACAAGGTTATGTATTTGGAAAATCACAAAAGAAGCTTTACAATAGTTTTAGTTTTTGGCCATGGACATTGTTTAGGGAAATTTAAGCCTTATGGTTTGCTCTTTAAATTATCCCTAAAAAAATGATGCATTAGAATTAGTGATACCAATCCAAACCAAAACATGAAGTATATATGACTTTGACAGGTTACTTGGTGCCTTAGGATATCCTCGTTTACTTTATTTTGTTCATTCAAATGTTTCTATATTATATAGATTAATTTAGTTTCCATTTCAATGAGTAACTTAATGTATATTCTAATCGAGGGTCTATGTGTTGGCTTTGCAGATTAAATGTTATATGCAACAGCTACTTTGCGGACTTGAACACTGTCACAATCGTGGAGTGCTACATCGAGACATCAAGGGTTCAAATCTTCTGATTGACAACAATGGAATTCTCAAAATTGGTGATTTTGGGCTGGCCACATTTTTTAATCCTGACAAAAAACAGCCTTTGACAAGTCGTGTTGTCACTCTGTGGTATCGGCCTCCTGAGCTTTTGCTTGGTGCCACAGAGTATGGAGTTTCTGTGGATCTTTGGAGTACTGGTTGCATTCTTGCAGAAATGTTTGCTGGGAAGCCCATAATGCCAGGAAGAACAGAGGTACTCCCTCTCCCTCTAATCTTAAAAGATTTTGTTACTTCAATGTCTTGAATGTTCCATGTTCCTTTTACTTGATAGAAAATAACTGTTCGTTTGTTCTCTTGTGTCTAGGTAATGTTATAATTATTGAGTAAAAGCTAATTAAAAATCATGTTTGTATCCATCTCTCCTATCCATGTACTCCCACATATTGATATTTTAATGTATGCATGTATTTTATAGAAAGATAATAGAAATGTTGGGCATGATCTTATGATTTGACAAAATTAATTGTTGGTTAACATTCTGGTTCTTTGGGGTCTTGACCAATACAAAGTTGACCATCGTATCTTACATGTTGAGACACACATCAATTTCTCAGAGGTACATATTGTGTGTGTGTGCGCGCGCGCGCCTAGGTTTATGTGTATATGCGTGTGTGAGAGTGAGAGATAGTTCATGCATAAACAATAAATGCTATGAAAATAGGGTGATACTAGGAGAGTCTCCAAGTATTGTCCTTAGTAAATTCTCGTTACTGATCAGAAAAAAAAGAAAAAGAAGAGTCTCAAAATATGTAAGTTAGAGAATGTCCCTATTGTTTAATACATAAAGACCAAAGTGATATATGGAAGGGTACTTCTGTTACTCTCTCTTTCTCTATTCTTTTTCTTCTTCTTCTTCCTTAATTTTTCCTTTTTTTTTTTCATGTGGATATTTGGATTTGTTAAAATATTGATTCTATAGTTTAACAGAGAAAAGGAAAAGAAGGTGAAGCCCTATGTGGATGAAAGTATGCAATGGGTTGAGTAACAAAATTGCCTTCAAACTTCGCCACCTTAATCTAATTATACTGACCATAATGTAAGATGAAGAAAAGTGACTCTCTCTCTCTCTCTCTATATATATAAATTACAATTTCATCAGTCAATATAGACCAAGCCAAAAATATTTAGCAAAACCAGAATCAATCTTGACGCAGATGTCACCTTGGTCCTTGCAGATCAAGATGGTCCTCCCAGACCAAACCAGGTCCTTATAGACCAAACCGGTCTGTAATTCATTTCCTTTTAATCTTTATCTTGCTGCATATGGAGGAAACACATTAACAAGTATTCCAGCACTCACCTTTTTTATTTTAAACTCCCACCATGTCTACCCTCTCTCTCCACACACACACCACCACCCCCCTCCTGTCTTTTCCTTCTCCCTTTGCTCTCCTAAATGGGTTAAAAGATTTATCTGCAAGTATGAATTTTTGCGATAATAAAATGTTGCAGCAGATGTGTGTGCATGTGTGTTTTTTTATTTCTTTTTTTGTTTTGCACCTGGAAGCAGACCTTTTGGTCACAATCGTGGCTGGGCTATAATTTTATTGTCATCCTATTTACAACTGGAAGTTTGTGTAATTAAGCAACTTGTTGGTTAATATTTTCGTGGCTGAAAAGAGATGACGGTTCTCACTTGAACATTGGTGGATAAAAATTCCTCTATATCTTTGTTGCAAGAATCAGCGATTACTTTTGTACTTATGGAGCCTTTCAGTGATGAACTGTTTATAAAAAAAAAAAAAAATCCGCTTCTGCTCTGGTTTTTGTCCACCTGGCAGATTGAATTCTTGAACCCTTTCTTGATAGGCTCAAAGCTCTTCAAACGGAGGTTGTCTTGCAGATCAAATTTTTCAATGAATATCCTGTGCTAGTAAAGGAGGGAAAGGAGAAAAAACAGTTCTCTCTTCTAGGCAAATCTTATTGAACTTGTAGAGAACGAGAGAGGACAGAAGGATGGGTTAGGACTCATTTGTAATTTTAAAAAGCTGAAATAGAGCAGAAATTTTTTTTTGTTCTGAGAAATCCTGCTAATATACTATTCTAACAATGTATTTATATGTTTTCTTGAATGTATTTTCTTCTGTACTGTGCCTATAATATGCAGGAAAAGCCGCATGCTTCATTCTTGAGAAAGGTCCATCAAATGCGCAATTTTAGTGCATTTATTCATGTAAATTTTGTATCCATTAGGTAGTGAAGTAATTTATCAGTTTTGATTGATCAGTAAATGAGAAACTTGTACCATACAAGGTCTAGGCTACATCTCTATGTGCTGTTGTTCTAGACCCTCATCTAATTTTGAGTATTTATGCTAATCTCTTTGATTTAATTTAAATTATACTGCTGAAAATAGTAATATTTTGGTAGTTTTATGACATCTCTTAGCATAAGAGGTATCAGAACAAAATAATAATTTCATCTTTTCGTGTTTTTGAAACCATACGTAGGTGGAACAACTTCATAAGATTTTTAAGCTTTGTGGCTCGCCCTCTGAGGAGTTCTTTAAGAGATCAAGATTGCCGCATGCAACCATTTTCAAACCCCAACACCCTTACAGACGCTGTGTTACTGAGACATTTAAAGACTTTCCTTCTTCAGCTTTATCTCTTGTTGATCAGCTTCTTGCAGTGGAGGCTGAGGACCGAGGATCAGCTGCTTCAGCACTTAAAAGTGATGTAAGTTTCCTCATGATATTTTGCTACTTTTAGACTGCAAATTCGTTTAGGTAAGGTTTTCAGAAGCTTCAACATTTCCGTGTTGCTTTTTTGTTTGAACCTATGCTTAATTTGGTGTATTTTGCACAAACACTTTGTTTTTGTATCACAGCACAAAGATGTACCCACAAAAATTAAGTTAGATAAATTTAGTTCTAGTTAAAATTTGGAAACCAAGTTTTTCCTGCCTGTGAGGAAGCATATTTAGTGTTGACAATTTGTTGTAGGGCATCTGATGTCCAGATTTGTTTTCTTCTCGAATAACTTATGTCGTGTTTTTAATAACTATAATCAGTCACTAAAGGACATGCAAATGCTGGATTTGTTCATGCACCCATGGAAGGTCTGGGGAGTATAATATTTATCCACACAGTACAGTTTATTTTGAAAATGTAGATCAAATAATATTCTTATAACTGCTATATCTTCAGCCATTTGATTGTAAAAAAAAAAAAAAGGAAAAAAAAAAGAGGTGAATTAAAAATTGTTAACAAGCATAAATGATGCTAATAGATGAGATGAAATGATAAATTTATAGGTCTAAGTTTACCATAAGAGGTATTCTGGATTATTTCATCCAGTGGTCTCACTCATTGGCGCGCATATTCTACAATTACAGCTATCAAACTTCTACTGCATAAATTTAAGATTGGGCATTTGGGTGTCAGAAGTAGGAGATACTTCATTTTTGAGAATCTATTGTTTCTTTGTTATGTTTGGAAAGTATGGTTGATATTCAGGTGTTTTATGGAGAAACATATGTGTGTGTGGATGGACAATTGTTCACTGTTAAACAAGGGTGTGTGTGTATGTTAGTATGTTTTGGCATTCTTCTCATTTGATTTTGATCTCACGCCTCCCGAAATGATACTCATATCTTCAGTTGTCTTTGAATTTTCAGTTCTTTACTACAAAGCCACTTCCTTGTGATCCGTCAACTTTGCCCAAATATCCCCCAAGTAAGGAGTTTGATGCGAAGCTTCGAGATGAAGAAGCCAGAAGGTATACTGGTATAGTATTTTATTATATTTTAACTTTATATGTTTTCCTTCATTTCACTTTTTTTTTTCTCTTGCATTCCTGATGAAAGTTCAGAGATTATTGCCTGAACTTGGAAGTAGAAACTAGAAAATCTAAAACACGAGAGTATTAGATTCTTCCAAATGTTATTCCTTCATGAGGTGCAACTATTCTGGCCACCCATTCTTAGATCTATGTTTAAGAAGCTGCGAGGTCTGTGTATCTTATTATTTGCAAGGCAAAACTGAGTGTGGATAAAAACAATAACTTATTATTTATTTTTTCATTTTGAAATTCTTAACAGTAGTTTTGACTAAGTATTCCAGTATGAGAATTATCCAGTTTTCCTTTTGTTGTAGCTTTTCCATATACTCAGAGATAAATACATATGATATCAAGACACTGTATTGACAAACAAGTGAAACTGCACTTTTTGCACTGGTGTATTGGTAGAGAGACATTTCCTCTAGCCGCTGTAAGAGTCCAATCTCTAAGGTGCATCGATTTGGTATCACAAGGATCCGGTTGAGAATCAATTAGGTGTTTTACTAAAAAAAATTTATACTCTAGGGTCTAGGCAGCTACCCATAATTTCTCTTTCCAAGGAAGGACCTCTTTTTTGGGGATTCACATACCTAAACCTATGAGATGATTTAGGATATCTTTCTAGGAGTCTTTTACCTATTTTTTTGTCCTTAATATCAGGCAAAAGGCTTTGGCTATAAAAGGACATGGAGCAGAATCTGTCAAAAGAGGTTCAAAAGAACCCAGAGCAGTTCCGGCACCCGATGCCAATGCTGAGCTACAGGTGTCCTTACAGGTATTTTGCACTAATAAAAATTCTGTTCTGTGTCTTCACTTCATTACTTGTATATTCATTCTTTTATCACTAATTCAGAAGCGGCAGGGGCAGTCAAACCCTAAAAGCATTAGTGAAAAGTACAATCCCCAGGAGGATGGTGGGTCTGGCTTCCCTATTGAGCCTCCCATAGGAACTGCTCAGAATGGTTTTTCTCACCAAAATGCATCTGGGTCTTCATGGACTATGAAGATGGAGGATCGGAATATGATAGGTCCAGACCGAGGTTTTGGTTCATCACAGATGAGGACACAAAGATCTCACATGGCTAAGGGAGCAGACAACTTGTCAGGACATGGGCCTTCAGTCAGCACTCGAATATCTTCTCGATATGATAGTAACAAAGATGGAAGTGCACATCAGCGGTTGAACACAAGGTATAACCAGCTGAATGATGATGACTCTGAAAATCACGAGTTGTCACACCATTTGGCAGACAGACCTACTTCTTCTCATAGGAAGGGTGAGCAGGTGTACAGCAAGGAATCTACAATGGTAAGGAAATTTTTTAGCTGAATCTGTTAATATTTTCCCCCTTGAACCTAAGAAATTTGAAGATATTAAAATTAATGCATTAACGTGCATCATACATTAACCTCAAAAATTATCCAACGCTACCTTAACTTATATTCTTAATCCATCTCTTGTGCAATGCCTTCTAAATCTCTACCTTTTGAGCACTATAATATTATTATTGTTTGTGGTCATAGGTACAGTCCATTAACTTACCTTTGTTTTTTTTTTCTTAAATGTGAGATAGTATAATCAAGGTGTTGAAGTGCCAAAGCAATAGAGGTTTTCTAGGCTAAGCATTGCCTTGGAATTTTGTTGTGATGCCTTTGAAATCGTAAATTTTAAAGATATTTTTATACTAAAGTAAACAAATCTGCAATGTCAAAAATTGAAGAAAATAACTATTTTTTAGTAGCATGCTTGACAAACATGAAAAAGGTAAAATACCAAGAACTTGGAATAAAATGAAGAACAAAAAACATATATTTTTATTGAAATAACTGAGTGCCATTTATCAGTGTATTTATTTTTGAAATAAATTCATGTTATCTAACCTTTCATTAGTTATTATATTTGAAAAATGTCAAAGAAAAGGGAAATATATTTATAATGTTATTTTATTGGTGTTTCCTTTGGCAACGGATGGACTGATTGAGTCCATTTATCAATTTATTTATGTTTGGAATGAGTTTATATCCCCGATCCTTTCATTTGTTACTGTATTTTAAAACTATGTATCTTAGAAGGTCAAAATACCTTTTATATGTGGCCTAATCAAGGGGATGGGCAAATTCCTTTTATTTGATTGATTGTTGAAGGAACTTCTCAGCAATGCAGTCTCATCATGGTTTCTTCTTTTTCAAGTTCTTTCAATTAATATAGCTCCTTCATGAAGGCCAAGTTTTTGAATATTATCTATATGGATGAGTAGTATCTAGGAGAAAGAAATTGGGCATGCAATCTTGAACTGATGTGAAATTTGAGATGGCTCAGAACATTTTGACTTGGATTATTTGCATGTTTCTCAATGTTTAAGGATTTGTAGCAAGCTGGAGGTTCCATTTCAGGTTGTGCTTGTGTCATTTCTCATTCTTTAAAATGTAAATCCGAAGGATTTTCCAGTACTCTAGATATGCTCGTGTCCAATTTCCTTTTTGCATTTTAATGGGTTTATTTATAGAGAAGGTAGAAGAGGCAATTTGGTAAAAGGTTTAAGCATAAAAGTAGTAGGGGCCTTCTCCATATCCATTTTCCATTTGTGGTGTGTGATGTGGTATATTTATGTAACTGAGGGGGATCAATGCCGTGATAATGCAACACTTGCATACAATTAAAAAATAAAATAAAACAATGGTATTGAGGCATTTTTTTAGGGATGTTCTGCAAAATCCAACAAGGCAGATATAGTCTCTCATATTGCACCAAAAGGAACCATGGGATATAGTGGCGTAGACATCTGGGAAGAGACTGACAATGATGAAAGAAATTCCTTTCCCCCCAATAAGTGAAAAATAATAATAATAGCTGTTTTCCTGCAAAATAATTATAACAGCTGTTTTGTAGGAAAATTTATCCTTGTTGTATTGATTCTTAATGACATAGTTTTAAGTATCAGTTTTGGATACCACCAAAGCTGGTATGTATAGTTATTGGAACACATCGGCTGAAATAATGCATTTCTTAAGTATCAGAAATATTTAACATTTGGCATTTGCATTATTCTATACTAAGATCAGTATGTATGAGTCTCAATGGAAACTTGAAACCATGCTATACAGTCTCCTAGTGGAGTTGTTTGTTTCACATTTGTCGTAAAAGTGGACAAAAAATCGTAAAGTTTTGAATGGATTTAGCTTTGAAAGGGTTTCAAAAGAGAGGAGTGGGGGAGCATCATCTAGGGAACTGGAAGAAACATGCATTTTCAATGGGGCACTGGGATGTCTAGACCTGGGAAATTTTGATGGGGGAAATGGCTTTGATTAGGAAGTTGTTGATAGGAAAATCTTCTTCTTGTGCTTCTTCTTTTACATGCTTAAAAATTTTTTTGTTATAAAATACATATAAAACATTCACTTATGCATTTACATCTCTGTGTATTATAAGATATAGCTTTAATCAGGGCCATCAGGATGGGCTTTGATTAGTTTGAGTAAAGATTTGAAGTCAACTTTGTGTCAAAACTCATTTAGGATGGGCTCAACACAAATGGCCCTTATAGGGTTTTTGACAATTATATGCCTTGAGTCCATGAACCCAACATCGCGGGCCAAGTTATTGATACCTTCTCATTTGATATTCCTTAATTCTTAATCATCGTCACGATGGCACCTACACGAATGCATGGTGTATTATGGCAACATTAGAATTCACCGTGAAGGACCAGTAAAGTAGTGGGGAGGTTAGTCAATAAATGTAACTAGGGAACTCATGTGGTCCAGTTGTTAATTTTTTTTCACTTTTCTTTTATTCTTTTTTTCTATCTTTATTTTCCGATTTCATTTTTTTCCCTTTCCCCTATTACATTTTTCATGAGGTATAAATATAGAATTTGCCATCTTACCCCTCAAATTTGGAATTTTCTTATTATCACCTCCATATCTCTTTCAATGCTTATTTTGCAAACAACATTGATATCTATGTAAGATTTGAAAAGGAGATCTGTTTAGGCATGCTCCTTTAATAGATTATTATAGATTTGAGGTTCTCCTACAATCCTCTCCGACTCTTGCTTTGAACCTTAACTTCCTTTGTGTTAGGTTTAGAGTCTTAAGTTGGCTTTATTCTATGCCAAAATATTTATTATAGAGTTTAGGATTAAGGCATAGGAGTTGGGTTCAAACGGGTTGAAAAAGTGTTGAAAATAAGCAAGTTTGGTTTTGGCACTAGGTAGCGGCTTGAGCCTGGCTCTAGCCCAAAGAACAAAGTGCAACCAAGTATTGAGCTTGACCCAAGCTTGAGCCCCGCACTAGCGCGAGGACAAAATAAAAATTAGAAGTGCCACAACCCGAGAGTAGCGTTTGAGAAGGTTTGATGTGGCACTAGAGCAATCAGGAGTCAACAAATGAGTCACGCTTGATATCGAGCTCTAGCCTGAAGCTAGCGCGAAGAAGAAAAATTGAAATAAGCCTTCAGGCCAGTCATGCGCCCAACATAAGGCTCTAGCTTGGCTTTAGCACAAAGAGCAATTTCGAAATTAAGCCTTCAGGCTAGTCCCACGCTTGACCCCGGGCTTGAGCCTGAAGGTTTTGGAAATTTGAAAACTCAATTTTTGATTCCTACCTTTTCTATAACTTCTTGGAAACCTATAAATAGGACTATGGGTCGTTTCTAAAAGATATTGGAGATATTTTAGAAACCCTAGACATCCTATTAAAAAAAAAAATCTCCTTTCTAGTTTTCTCTTTTTGAGCCATCTCTTCTTCTATTCTTCCTTGTTCAAAGCCTTCGAACTAGGTTGGGAAGAATTGCAAGTGGAAGTTCCCACAGTACCAGATAAATTCGTTTGGCGTGGTCATGTGAGAAGATCTTCGGAGCTTTGGAGTGCTGGTGGTGGCAAATCTGAAGAGTTCTTCAGGTGCCTGACAAGATCGTGAGTTACAGAGTCTAGCATAGGAATGTTGAGTCGTCTGAACTACAGTTTGTAAGCCTTCTTGTCATAGTTGATTTGTAGGTGGCTCGTGTATAGCCAGGAGGGTTTTCTCTAGTGGGAGTTCTCAAAGAGTTTTCCCTTCGTCACCAATTTGCTTATGCCTTCTTTACATGCTTTAGTTATTTACTTGCAATTGGTGTGGCTTGTTATATTTTGTTGATTGATTATTTAATAATTTGGAATTGCTTTGAAGACTTGTGCATGCCTATTAATTTAGGACTTGTCTTTGATTAATAGAAATTAAATTCCGCTGTGCTACACCTATTCACCCCCTTCTAGGTGTAATTGGAGTCTAAACCCTATTTTTCACTTTGTCAACATAAAAAATTGTGCATTAACTTTTCAATTTTCATGGATAGGTGGGCACTGAACTTTGCGTGATTTGATATATGGATTGTTGAACTTTATCTCCATAACATTATATTGAGAAAGTGGCCAGACATTAATTTAAACAATCTCATTCTACATTTTGTAAATGGTTTGTCCACATATTTCTACAAAGGTTCATAGGGTCTTTGGGTGCTAAGGAACTAAATATATAACATCTATAGTTTTTAGATAATATTTTAGGATGATGAACTAAATTATTTGTTTCTTCAAAGCTATTTTAGGGGCACTTACTAAATTATGAAGTTTCATTCTTTATGGAGTAGGAAAGGTAGTTAATTTAAGGAACCTTTTGGTAGATGTGGGCAGAATGGGGTGTCTTCCTGCATTATATTTGTTTCTTATTTCAAAGCTATGTCAATATGGACCTATTGTTGTAAAAAATGGAAAGGAACCTAGTTATGCAGAAAAAAAGGGGCTGCTATTTATCCCAATGTTTGAAAAGTTATTTCACTTAAAGTTTCCATTCAAATGTATCCATTTTACCTTATTCCCAATCCTAGCCTTAATTGCTAGGAGATTGAAGAATTCACTAAGAGGTTTCCTATGGAGTGGGCTCAGTGGTGTTGTGGAAGAACACAAATCTCATGTTGTCAAGTGGGTTAAGTGTGTGTACTAGAACAAGTCAAATATTAGGTTTGAGATCTTTGGTCTCTTTCAATGAAGATTTACTAAGCCAATGCCTTAGGAGACCTGGTGAGAAGAAAGAGAGAATGGAAGAAGAACATTTAAAGATCTATCATAAGAAACAATATGGGAATTTTCTCTCTGAATGACGCTGTTGTTGAAGGAATTTATGATATTGTCCTATGGAAAACCATCTCTTTGATTCATGGAATATTCTCTAAGTTCATATCATTTAAAGTGTGCTCAAGTGAAAAATCCTTTTTTGGGAGGATGCATGCGGTGAAGAGTGAATCTTCTTAAAATTTCTGTTCAGACAATTTTAACATGGATTCTAAACAAAGGGTCCTGGTTAATGGATACTTCGTAGAATAAGTTTATCCAATTTTATTGTCCCCTTTTCACAAACGCTGGAGTCCCTAGCCATGAAATCACTACGGAAACAAAATTCCAGGAGGAGAAGATACTTGGTTTTTGCTGATGAGATGCAAGACTGGTCACTTCGCTGCAAGTTCATTTTCCCATAACTTAGTGAAGGAAGTTCATTTCTTCAAGCTAGTATATTTCATTTGGAAAGAGTTGGTTCCATCCAAGGTGGCTCTTTTTGTGTGAACAGCCTCTTTAGGTAAAATCATAACCTTGGACAGATTAATATGGAGAAATGGATAGTCTTGAACAGATTTTTCATAATGTGTTTGGCCACTGAATATTGCAATTGGAAAGAGGGGAATCAATGCACTTTAAAAGAAAAGTAGGTTATTTGTTTCAAGCCATCAAACCAGTGATTAATTATTCATGTGATTTCAGATTCTGATCTTGAGGCCTCGAAGCTGTCCTTGATTATTTGATGGGGCCTTATCCATATTAAACTTCATAAATGATATTTCTCAGGCATGTCCAATACAGGTGCTGAGATGGAATTCTTTTCCACCATTTTCCAGAGAAGGACGGGGTTAGATCACAATAGATCTTTTAGACAACTGCCTTGATATTGTCCAGAATCCAGATATGTGCTGAAATCGTCAAATGGTGATTTGCCAATCTTAGAAATAGGAGCATTGACTAACTCCACTAAGGTATTGGTATTTGTGCTAGTAATCAGCAAAGGTCGCATTGTTTTTTTCATTTTTATTTTTCTTTAACTTCATTCAAGTAGGAGTTGTGTATTACTGGTTTCTTCTCAATCTCAGTTTGATCTTTACCACTATCTCTATTCTCTTTGCAAATTGCCAGATACTCCTATCCCAACAACGTATGTGAAATTCTATATCAAAGCCACTTGATTATTCTTACCTATGAGAACAAGCAAGGAGAAAATGATTGTGAAGGAAGGAGACACTGGAATAACGTTGGCTTATGACACTAAATAATTTATAATGAGGAGAAAATTCAAATAAATGGATGGAAATAATACACCTTCACTTGATCCTTTGTTTATAACTTTCACATTGCATGGATGCTTAATCGAACATCCATCTGATAAGAAGATAGATAAGGAATCCAAGTCTCTTGTTAATCAAGTGACAAGGTTGTCAATTTGCCTGGATATCTGGCATAGAATAATTTTATCAGTATTGAGATTCACCAGAGTTAATGGGTTGGGTTTAGACTTGTTCTTTTCAGATCAGAGATGGGAGTCATCACTGAATACTAAGATTCTTCTTTAATTTTAAGGTTAGAACAGTATCAATTTTTTTGATAAATAATGTTAAGATAATTCTCTGATGTCCATTCCATTGTACAGAATTTGTGCTAGGGTGTTTCGCTATCTCAACCCTTACTTCCTTTTCTTGAATATAAATTCAATTACCCAATGAAGCATTTATGGTAGACTAAATGTTGACATGCCAATTATTGGAATATTTTAATTTTTCTTTTTTTTTTTTATATATTATTTATATGTTCATTATGCATGAATCAGGTGGTTCTTACCAGTTACCACTATCCTTTTTTGTGCATGAAAATTAAAAAAAAATTTGACATGCCAATTGTATGGTCTATTCCAATACAAAATGTTCACGTGCTTGTTGATTTCAAGTAGGTCTGTAGGCATCATATGGAAGATTTCCAGAACCAGATTTCACCTATATTAGATAATCTTAAACACCATATAGTTTTTATTTTTATTTTTGCAGGATAGCAATAAAGACTGGCATTATTATTCAGAAAAGTATTTGTCTGATTGAACATATGAGCAAGATTTTCTCAATCAGATTTAATCCATGTCACCAAATTAAGCTAATTTTTTTTAACATCCAAATATGGTTCTAACTAGAAGAGCTTCAGCCCGTGTTAGTTTTCTAATTTCTATTGAAGTTTAGCCATTCTAGAACAAATTTTGAATCTCTAGCTTAAGCATGAAAGAAATTGCATTCTGGATCATTTTCTGAAATGTTGTCAAATTTACACTGTGGATCCATTTTGATGAAGACATCAAGTATTTTTTTCAGTTTTTAAGCAGGGGAGATTATGTGAAAAATGGTCATGTCGGTTCCATTGGAAATTCATAGTCCATCATTCTATGCAATCTGTCTTGTCATTTTATATTGGTAACTAAACATTGCCTGAATTGTACGATGTGAAATAGACTCCATTTTTGCTCTTGAGAAGTTAGGCTGGTGTTCTACATTTTAACTTTGCCTTTTATTTTGTGCTCTTAGGGTTATGTCCCAAAGAAGAACAGGATCCACTACTCTGGACCATTGCTTGCCCCAGGTGGAAACATTGATGAAATGCTCAAAGAGCATGAAAGACATATCCAAGAGGCTGTTCGTAAGGCTCGTCTTGACAAGGCCAAAACCAAGAAAAAGTACGGTGACAATACGCAGTTGGAGACACTTCTTCACCATGGGAGAAGGGGCAGGTGATGTTTAAAAAGAAAATTTTCACCTAGTTTCAAGAGTTACCATGGAAGACTGGAATCCTCATCCTGCAAGAGGTTTCTCGTAATTTGGTTTTGATACTCTCATCACTGGCAGAGGAACTTGTACCAGATTGAGCTTCTTTTTTGTTACACCCATCAGAACAGGTCATCTATAGGAATTTCTGGACCTTAACATTTTTCAAAGTTGAAAGGTGGTTCAGAAAGGTTGCTCACACAGAAAGCAATTGGATATGGAACTGTGCAAAAATTGTTGCTATACAGAGGGGGGTTTCTATTCTCAATGTTGGTTTTTTTTATTTTTTTTGGATCTGAGGATTGCTTTGTGCAGATGAAAATAGGCTTGCTTGATCAATTCCAAAGGCATCTGTTTATTCCATTAAAAGGGGGTTAAAGGAAAAAAAGGCATCAGCCCAAATTAATAGAATATGCTAGTCCAAGAAAAGCATATTGATGATTTCATCTATTTTTGTACAGATTTATCTGCTACTTTCTGATTGTTATGCTCTTTTGATTTTCTTGCTGGTCTTCCTTTAAAAGGATCTGAATTTCCTGAGAACCATGACAAGTTTGCTCTGGTGGAGTTAGCAAGAGACTAAATTTAGTTATCAGCTATAACAAAAACTCAGCAAATATGAATGATCTCTCTATATCTAACTTGCCCCTTATAAAGAAGTCTGTTGAGTTCTAAGGCTTATAGTTTATTTCAGTTTTCTTCATCAAGATGGATCAAAGGCTAATGTTTATTGGTCATTTAAGGGAAACATCTCCCATTAAAACATTGTTTCTTACATTAAATAACTTGAGGTAGAGTGGGCTGATCTGTAATCCCAAATCAGTTCAAGAATTGGAGTTATTAGAGATAGGAAGGGTAAGGGGCAATGGTAATTTACAAATTTGGAGTCTTAACAAAACCAATTGTACATATGGGGATGGGCATCCAAGAGAGTCTATCAACCAATTGCGCAAAATAGAAAAAACCCAAAAAACTTCAGAGCTTCCCAAGGGCCTCAGTGGAGAGGTCTCCAGGCTGAGGGACAGGTTTCAATCCATCACCTTCCTCTATCTCTTCTTGGAGTCTCTTTCCTTCCTTTGCCGGCTCCCTAATCCAGTCTTCTATCATATCACCACCTTTAACTTGAACATCTCTAGTTTCTTTGTTCTGTACATCAGAGTCAGTCTCCTGTGCTTCCTTCTCCATGTTTATTTCTTCTTTCTTCTACTACACTGACCAAACACTAAGATGCTACATATACCCCACATGGGGCTTCTCCCTGTTATAAGCTAACTCTCAAGCTAAAGGACATAGTCCGCGTGGCTGCATGCATGGGTTTGAAGACTGGACAAATCACGAACTGCCACAACGGCCTAGGATAAATCACATACTATCTGTTCAACTTAAAGATAATCTTACCAAAAAATTGGGTTAATAGATCCATTTTGAAGTAAATCTACCTCTAAATACTTGGTTGAATTATTAGTGAGTAAAAATGAGGATACAAAATCAAGTCAATGGCAGCGACGAGGAGTTTGCCAATCCGGGTTACAAGTTAACTCAGTCTAATTCACGGTTAATATATTTGATTAACCGTCTAGTAAATGCATACATCTACGATCAATGGACCAAAAAATGTTGATTAATTGAACATATCTACAAATAAAGGTCTAAAAAAAAGTCAATTAGTTGATACTTTGTATGATATTAGGACATTCTTCAATTGATATTATTGTTATTATCGTTGGCTACAAGCCAAGGATATCAATCCAACCATAGTAAGATACTAGCATGTTCTTTGTTGGGCATTTCAAGAATAGAGCATCAAGTTATTGGATGTTTTGGGACCATTAACTTTTCCAAGCATTTTTTTTGTAAATAGGTTGGAAAAATAGCCCCTTTTAATAATTTTTAGAAAAAAAGCTCTGAACAGCGCTTTGCGTATTGAATGCCGGCACACTTAGCGATTGATGTTTTTCTCCAGATACAATATGGGAAGAATTAGAAAAACAGGTGACTAGTTATACATGTGTTAATAGGAAGAGATACAATAAATATCCAAACCGATGCAACTAGCTCTTTGTTGAGAATGCTACACTTTCTAGCAATCTCCGTAACATCCCAGTTTCTGTAATCTACTTTGCTTTGCTGTGATTGTGATGATATGGATTTATTTGTACTTTTTATGCTGATATTTGCGCTATTTATTGGAATTATCATGATTATTAATCTGAATTATTTGGATAAATTGTAATTTGTTTAACCTATATTGGATGCAGGACTATTATTATTTAATTGTGGTGACTTTCTATGAATTAGGAGTTTTTATGTGAACTATTGGGTTTTTATTGGCATTTATGTGATTTATTTGGTTTTTATTGATAATTAAATGAATTATCTTTTATTTTATTGGTTCAGGTTTGTTTTATTGTGTTTGGAGTTTGGACTCTAGACTTACCCTTAGCTTATGTGTCATTAATTGCATGATTGGGTTACTATGTGCTGTATATTGTTCTTGACCAAATGGTGGAGCATCGGATCATGTTTAATGTATTTGAGGTGTTGTTTGGAATAATCGACGAACTTAAACAGTGTTCTCTAGTTCTTCCGTTCTTCTGGTTCCCCCGTCTTCGTCCTTATAGTCTGGTTTGATTTTGAGTGTGGGAGAGAATACTGTTGAATATTTTGAGTCTGCTTTGCTATTTGCACTGACAAAATTGTAAGTACATCACATATTTTCAGTTCTGTTGAACATACGCATCCTTTGATGTATTTAGTATGATTGAAATGAATAAGTTGATATGTTTATGTTTTGAATCCTGTATGTGCTTTGGTAAATTCTATGTTCTGGTGCTGATCTTTGGGTTTTCCCATCTCAAATTTCATGCATGTTTTAGCTATTCTTTTAGGTCTATATTGTTCATGGTTGTAAGAACTAGATATAGGTACTATCGAACACTAGATATGCGCCTCGGAAAAGGTCCTTCAATATGACGAAGGATGAAAATCGACATATTGATTGTAGGGATGGCAACGGTTCAGTTAAAACCGACAAACCAAACCGAACCAAACCTATTAGGATCGGTTTCGGGTCTTTAATAATCAGTTTTGGTTTTTAACTAAAAAAACTGATGCGGTTTTGGTTCAATTACGGGTTTAAGGTGAAATCGAACCGATTATATACAATATTCATAAACTTTGAGTTGCACAACTGTACAATCCCTTACTCTATACTGGTTAGCCCATTAAGGATTTATTAAATATTTTATTGCAAAAGCATATCTTTGCATTCTTTGAATGAAATGGAGGTTTTCGTAGGCCAAAGGACATCACTACTAGAGTGGAGATGAATATAATTTACCATTTCATCCCCCTTCAATGAGGATATTGAATATGTTTAAGTCAAACATTGCAAGGGGATGATGTGTCCCTTCTAGAGTTGACCGATCTTGAATAGTTACTAAAACAAAAAACTTTCACTTTTCTTTTTCATTGTACTTCTATGGAATGAATTCTTTTGATACAGTTTTTCATTAGCACATCCTTGAGTAGATACGGTAAAATAATACAAATTTAATCTATCTGAAATTTCAAAAAGGTAAAACGGTTTGGTTCGGTTCGGTTACTGTTTCAACAATATGAAACTTTAAACGGTTTTGGTTTTAAAATTAGTAAACCGTAACGGTTACGGTTTTCATTGTAAACTTGTTGGTTCGGTTTTGGTTTTTTGCAAAACCAAACTGTTGCCATCCCTAATCCATAGCCTTCAATAGTAAGGTTTACAGAAGTGTGTCAAGCAGGTTCTTGGACCCATAGTGGAATTCTTTGACATTTTTAGGTTCTTCTACAAAGGTCTTAATATGTTGAAGGTTCATCGACGTGAAAACCAAAGACTGAGGTTTGTCAACTTTTTTTCCGGCATAAAATCTCTACATAGCCTTCGATGAGCTTTGACAAGGAACTTGATATATCAAGCAACCCTGCTCGACATATTGAAGGTAGACATTTTTGTAAAATAATGTAGTATTTGCTTGCTTTATCATACAGAATAGCCTATAAACATGATTTTAATTCCAAATTCATTGCTTGAATATATGTCACATCCCTCTATCTTAATCTATACTATATATAACGTGAGGCGCTCCCTTGGGAATCACGCCAACAAAATGTGGTTAGCTTTCAAAACAGCCCTTATATACATCACTGTGAAGAATCATTCATAAAAGGGTACAATTGTCAAACTGACTCAATTTATATAAACTTAATAATCGGTTGCAAAACTATTCCTCCCTTCTACCTTTTATTCAAACGTGTAGTACTGCACGTGCACCCGGCTAGTATATTTTAAGGGAAGGACATAACAGATATCAACATATCTGAATAGGTGGCCCCCTTCCCACATCAGGCTAAATTTCATTTGTTAAAAAAAAATTATCTATTAGCCGTTGCTAATTACATAAAAACACTGCTAAACATATTTTTAGCAAGCGTTTTCTCTCAAACCAAAATCTTGTAGCATAATATGTTTTTTTTTATCTTCTATGTTTTAGTTGTATATATGCCTTTAACTTTGAAAAGGTAAAATAGTTCTCAGACCCATTTGTGCCCACTGTCTACCAAGGTGTTCTTCCAAACCAAAAGCCTTGGTGATTGACAAGGTTGGAGCATGAGATGAATTTCAAGTAGCAATTTTCTACTTTGGGTGGTAATCACCAAAACCTAGGCCCTAAAAAATTCTCATTATGGGAGACAAAACAACTTGTAGAGAAAAGATGTATCAGATTTGGTATTTGAGGGAAACTTAGATAGCCATTTTCTTGATTCTGTTTTCTCAGATAGCCAGTGTTTGTTTTTATTGTTATATCTTTATTCGCTACCAGTCCCAAGCCTGGATAAAGGAGGAGGGTTGTATCAGGTTAGCAGCCAGTGTAAAACTCTTGCTAAATCTAAACATGACATGAATCTTGAATTAAAATCCCGTTTACATGCTAGGTCATCACCCGTTTTAAATGACAAATTACAACCAAGCCCGGTTGCAATGAGAAATGAGCAAGGGTTGAGGGTGTCCTTCGCAAACAACACGCAGCACTGCCGCCTGGTTACAATAAGAAGTTAGCAAGGTTTTTAGCGTCAAGTTGGATGAACGCAAGTAAAGAAGCTTGTCCAAGAGAGTAGGATTCACGCTTAGGTACTTGGAATATAGGAACCTTAACAGGGAAAAAAACAAGAATTAGTAGATACTAAAAAGAGGAGGAGGATTAATATAATGATTTTACAAGAAAAAGGGATAAGACTGAGGAGATTTAAGTATAAACTTTGGTATATAGGGAAAGGTAATAATAGAAATGAGGTAGGAATAATGGTAAATAAAAATGTTGTTAATATTAGGAGATTTAGTGATAGAATAATCTTGCTAAAGTTAGTCATAGGTCACGAAATTGTAAACATTATCAGCACCCATGCACCTCAAGTAGGTTTAGATGAAAGCATTAAAAGACTTTTTGGAAAAAAAATAGATGGATTAATACAAGGCATATCTGATAGTGAAAGGATATTTGTAGGAGGGGATTTAAATGGTCAAGTAGGAGATGAGAGTAATGGTCATAAGAGAATTCATGGAGGAAGAGGCTTTGGTCAAAGGAATGAGATGGGAAGATCAGTCCTTGAGTTCGCATTGGCCTATGATCTTGCTTTTATTTTTTTTGGTGGAGCCTATGTAAAATCCCGAATTTTAATAACATTAAAATTTAGGATTTTATGCTTTTAAGACTTATTTAATTAATGAAGAACTTTAGAAACAGAGAAAAGGAAATTAATTAGAGTTAATTTCAAAAATCTAAATAGGATGAATTATTTAAAATGGGAAAATTTTATTTATTTGGGGGAAGATGTTGGTGTAGGTTATCTATGGAGTGGCAGTTACCTGATCGCACACTCAGATGAGTTGAATAGGTAGGAATCTTGGTGGGCAAGCATTGCACCAAATCAAGTGTATATAAGGTAAGTATAAATACCTAGCGAGTTAATTAGGGTTTCTTTTCATTTGCGGATAGTTTGAGTTGAAAGGTTGCGGCTGCGGTTTCGTTTAGGGCTCTTCGAGAGAAGGAGCAGGAGAAGTGCTGTGGGAGAGTCGAATTGGAGAAGATTTACGGTCAATGAGTTCCGCGGATCAGAAGTCGGAGGAGTCTTTCCCTCGCGAGCGAACCTCTGTTCGACTAGAGCAAGCCGACGGCCGATTGGGTTCGGGGTTTTCTGGGTTTCTCGTTTCCAGGACTTGGGAGAATCGAAAGGTGAGTGGCATTGTTTTACAACCGAGATTTCGGATTATTCATGTATTGGTTGATTGATTGCATTGTGTTGATTTCATTGTTTGAGGTTTTCTCGGTGTTCTGGGCAATAACAGTTACGGAGGGTTTTGTATAGTGAAATTGGGGATAACTGGGAAATCATGTAGATTAAATCCAAATTAGGTTTGGATGTATCCTGGGAGTATTAGGAGGCTATATAAGTGGTTACAGACTGAGAAATTCCAGCCAGAGTTGGATTTCTGGGATTAACAGAGACCTGGGAATCGAAGTGGGTTACCGCCCACCTGGCGCCTACCTGGCGCCCACCTAGGAGGTGAGCGCCAAGAAAAACAGACCCGGCGCCGAGCTAGCGCCCACCTCGCGCCTACCTCAAATCCGAGCGCCTTTCTCCCGCTCTTCTTGCGCCCGTCTGGCGCCTAGCTCGCGCCCACCCGACCACGAGTGAGCGCCAGCATCATTTTAATGAAAGGAGCCACCGCCCACTTGGCGCCTACCTAAGGAAGTGAGCGCCTAGTCCAATACACTTACCAAATTATAGAATTTGTTGAAAATAGCCCCTTAATTACATGAAAGACATTTAAGTAAATGTCCTGTGTATTTATTGCTCCATTTACTTAAGTCTTTACATGTAAATAAGGTTTTACCCCCCATTTGGAACCAATAAAAATACTTCCAAGGTCTAATTCCCAGCCAATAAAAAGTCAACTTTCCAGTTCATGCCTAAATCCCGGTTTTAATCAAAATGCCCGGTTTGGGTTTAATACCCAGATGAGTGATTCAGGAGCCCAGAAAATTCTAGGAGATGTGTTTACCCATCAATAGACTACAACCAAAATTTGAGCCCGAAACTCCTTGTAGATTTGTCTAGAAAAATTATATACCAAAAGTCAACGTTTTTAACCAGACTTAGAATATTTTGAGGTCCGAAACTTTTTATCTCAGAATTGATTGCTTTTTGGTATGGTGACCTTATAGGGGATCCTAAGACTATTCCACTCATCTAAAATGTGTTTGGAGGTTTTCACAACATTCTTTTGGATTGATTTAGATTATGAAAGCGAAATTGAGAATCTAGATGTTTTGCTGATTTATGTTAAATCGAAGATTGGATGCTGTAGTAGAAATCTGTATAATGTGTTACTTCTGAAAAGTCAGTTTTGAAACCATATTTGTTTTACTGAAATTTCATCTACACTATTATGCTAGTTCACCTTTGAATGCACGGTGCACTTAAGGAAGTTATTGCATGAAATTGTTGTTGTGAGATTGGGAACCTTCGAATTATATGAGTTGCTGTTCTGGTTGGAACACTTGTGAATGGATGTTCTGGTTGGAACACTGGTGTGAGTTGATGTTCTGGTTGGAACACTTGTGAATGGATGTTCTGGTTGGAACACTTGTGAGTTGATGTTCTGGTTGGAACACTTGTGAGTTTTTGTTCTGGTTGGAACACTTGTGAGTTTCTGTTCTGGTTGGAACACTTGTGAGTTTCTGTTCTGGTTGGAACACTTGTGAGTTGATGTTCTGGTTGGAACACTTGTGAGTTTCTGTTCTGGTTGGAACACTTGTGAGTTTCTGTTCTGGTTGGAACACTTGTGAGTTTCTGTTCTGGTTGGAACAACTTGTAATGCGCATTGAATGCGGTGTTTTATCGGCGATTTATCGGTTTTGATTTTAGTTTATCCTGAATCCAGAGTCTAAGCTTAGTAATGTGATGTATTTTGTTTTATTGGTGTAATGGCATGGCCATGGAGTGTTGCCACGACTGGTGTAGAGCAGCCAGAAACCCTGAGTAGGCCTGGTTGTCGATGCTGATACCCGGAGTAGGCCGGCATTGGATGACGATACCCTGAGTAGGCCGTCATCTCAGAGTGTCCGATACCCTGAGTAGGCCGGAACTGTGTACATGGAGGTGTGGATGTCGCTCTGGCATGTTGATTAACCAATCCAAGCAACTACATGACATTGACCAATGTTGGTATTTGACTTTTGTTTGACGTGATATGTTTTATTCGCTGGTTTGTTGGTATCTATGGCTCATGGAATAGTGTTTACCGATTTTTGGGTATTGTACCTCCTGCCAGTGTAGAGCAGCATCATGACCCTGAGTGGTATGGTGTTGTCAATGCCGATACCCGGAGTAGGCCGGCATTGGATGACACTGTCATTTCAATATCCGAAACCCTGAGTAGGCCGGATATACATTGGGAGGCGTGGGCATCGGTTATGATGTGACTTTATTGTTGATACGGGTTGGGACCCGAGTTATATCTTTTGAGTTGTTGAACTATGTTTTCTTCGATATGTTGCTACCTGGTTATACGTGACTTTACGGCTATATGCATGATTGATATCGTCTTTACCGCTTGGTTTATGCGATGGTTTTCCTTACGGAAGTAAATTAGATCGTTGAAGTTTTGTTGGGTTATACGTGTTATCATCGTTGTATATGGTTTGTAATCGTGGCATGTTTTAGAACTGAACAAAATGTATTTGTGCATGCATGTGCTGCTCACTGGGATATTCGTATCTCATCCCGTTGCTTTCGTTTTTGTTTTCAGATACTCTTGGAGAGCTCGTTACTTGCGGGTAGTTACTTGGACATGTGAGTTTTATTTTAATTTTGGGAATATTTTAGCGCACTCTGTTATATAGTTATTGTTGTATTCATGTTTTTCCTTCACTCTGATATTGCGATCCTGTGTTTTATAATAACCTCTGGAGACGAGTTACAGGTTTTTCATGTGACTCGGATCTGGGGCGTTACAGCCTATGACCTTGCTTTTGAAAATATCTTTTTTCCAAATGAGAATTGAACATTTGGTAACTTCTAAGAGTACATAAAATTGGAGACAATTTGAATTTTTCTTCTTAGGAGGACTGAACTAGCTACTTGTAGAGATGGTAAGATTATTCCATGTGAGAGTTTAGCTTCAAAACATAGATTAATGGTGATTGATATTTGCCTTAAAAATTTACGAGAAAAACAAATACACTAAAATAATCCGAAAATAAAATGGTAAAAGTTAAAAGGAGAGAATTTAGTAATATTTAAGAATAAGTTAATGAAAGAGGCTAGTTGGGACCTTATAGGTGATCCGACTAGAATGTGGAATGAAATGGGAAATTACATCACAAGACTTGGAAACGAAGTATTAGAAGAATCCCAAGGTAGTATTCCAACTCATAGGTAAGCTTGGTGGTGGAGTGATGTTAAGATTTAATTTATATAGAGAAGTTAAGATTTAATTTAGGTATTGGAGGAATAACAATATAATCCAAGAGATATTAGTAATTAAATGAATAAAGAATAATTTTGAGTAATTAGGAAATTAAATAGTAACTCCAAATTAATTAGAAAAAAAAGATGATTTAGATAAATTGGGAGAGTAAATTAAATATAAAGGATTGGAGAAGATAGGTATTAATCCAAGTGCATTATATGGCTAAGATTGATGTGAGGATTAAAGAGGAGAATTTTTGGAAAAAGATCCAAAGGTTAAATATGAAATTACAAGGAAGGGTATTTTAGTCATTTTCCAATTAGCCAAATTAATATATTGAGTAAGTAAATAATTATTAGACTTGAAATATTTAACTAGACTTAATTTGGGTTACGTTTGAATTTAAATAGCAAATTATGTAAAATCCCGAATTTTAATAACATTAAAATTTAGGATTTTATGCTTTTAAAACTTATTTAAATAAGGGAGAACTTTAGAAACAGAGAAAAGGAAATTAATTAGAGTTAATTTCAAAATGTTAAATAGGATGAATTATTAAAATGGGAAAATTTGGTTATTGGACTTCCATGGATTTGGATTTTGGCGGTTCGGTGTTGGAACAAGTGAGGGTAGTCTCGGAATTTCCCAAGCCTAAATTATGAAGATTTTAAATTAAGTTAAACAGGCATCAAATATTGGTTTAAAGAAATTGATAATAGTGTGTTTGAAATTTATTATAAATTGGAAGGTGATAATGTAGGGGTTTTGGTGGGCGAGCACACACCATATCAAAGTAAAAAGGTTCGTTGAGCAGCAAGCGTGTTTGCGGAAGGTATAAATATTTTAAGAAATTAGGTTTTGGGTTTTTGCTCTAGTATGAGAGGTTTGGTGGCCGCGGCGTTTGTTTAGGGTTCTTCGAGAGAAAGGAGTTGGGGAAGTTCTGTGGGAGAGTCGAGTTGGGAAGACTCACTGCCAGTAAGTTTAGCTAATCAGAAGTTCGAAAGGGTTTCTTCCTTCGCGAACCTCTGTTCGACCAGAGCAAGCCGACGGCCGAAGAGTTTGGGGTTTTTCTGGGTTGCTGGTTTCCAAGACTTGGAAGCATAGAAAGGTGAGTGGCACTGTTTTAAAACCTGGTTTAGTTTATTCGTAGATTTGGTTTGAATGAATGCATGGTTATTGAATGAATTATTCTCTGTGTTTCTGGGCAAAGACAGTCCGAAGGGTTTTTGGTACAATAATTTGGGGATAACTGGAAAGCATGTTAGATTAAATCCAAAATAGGTTTGAATGTGTTCTGGGGGTATTGGGAGACTAGAGAAGTAGTTACAGACCGGAAAAATTTGGCCAGAGTTGGAGTTTTGGAATTAACAGAGACTTGAAAAACGCAGTGGGTCACCGCTCACTTGGCACCCACTTCGGAAGTAGGCGCATAGTAAAACTGACCTGGCGCTGAGCTCGCGCCCACTTAAATTAGATGCGCCTATCTCGCGCCCTTCTCGCGCCCACTCCGCGCCGAGCTCGCGCCCACTTACCTCGAGTGAGCGCCAACCCTATTTTAATGATATAAGCTCCACTCACTCAGCGCTCACTTGGCGCCCACTTCAGGAAGTGAGCGCCTAGTTCATTTTCTTGCTGAATCTCATAATTTAGTAAAACAAAGGGGATTTTGGATGCTAGAAGGTCTTCGATCACTTAGCAAAGTATTTGTTTACAACATTAGAGATAAAATTACTTATGAGAATATTGAAGATAGATCCTGGAATTTCGTAAAAGCTTCTGAGGTAGATGTAGGGAAATAATTAGGTGATGTTCGGGATACCCAACACTGGGGCTTTATTTTAGTTCTTTGGATTTTACACTGTACTGTACTTGATTGAGATTTATTAAATCCTGTTTCTTGATGGCAAGTTGAATTATGATGCAAAGATTATTTACTTGTTTACTTGTGAAAAATTACTGTTCTGGTTGGAACACTTGTGAAGAATTACTGTTCTGGTTGGAACAACTTGTGATGTGTGTACTGAATGCGGAGTTTTATTTGGTTATTTATCGGTTTTGGTTTAGCTTGTCTTGGATCCAGAGTCTAAGCTTAGTAATGTGATGTATTTTGTTTTATTGGTGTAATGGCATGGCCATGGAGTGTTGCCACGACTGGTGTAGAGTAGCCAGAAACCCTGAGTAGGCCTGGTTGTCAGTGCCGATACCCGGAGTAGGCCGGCATTGGATGACGATACCCTGAGTAGGCCGTCATTTCAGAGTGTCCGATACCCTGAGTAGGCCGGAACTGTGTACATGGAGGTGTGGATGTCGCTCTGGCATGTCGATTAACAAATTCAAGCAACTACATGACATTGACCAATGTGGTATTTGATTTTGTTTGACGTGGTATGTTTTATTCGCTGGTATATTGGTGCGGAGTGGCCCATGATAAACACTCTAGTATTTCAAAAACCTGAGTTGTTGAACTATGTTTTCTTCGATATGTTGCTACCTGGTTATACGTGACTTTACGGCTATATGCATGATTGATATCATCTTTACTGCTTGGTTTATTCGATGGTTTTCTTCACGGAAGTAAATTAGATCGTTGAAGTTTTGTTGGGTTATACGTGTTATCATCGTTGTATATGGTTTGTAATCGTGGCATGTTTTAGAACTGAACAAAATGTATTTGTGCATGCATGTGCTGCTTATTGGGATATTCATATCTCACCCCGTTGCTTTCGTTTTTGTTTTCAGATACTCTTGGAGAGCTCGATACTTGCGGGTAGTTACTTGGACATGTGAGTTTTATTTTAGTTTGGGAATATTTTAGCGCACTCTGTTATATAGTTATTATTGTATTCATGTTTTTCCTTCACTCTGATATTGCGATCCTGTGTTTTAAATTAACCTCCGGGGATGAGTTACGGTGTTATTTCGTGACTCGGATTCGGGGTGTTACAAATTATGGCTTAAAAAGTAGGAAAAAAGGTACAATGGTGATTATGGTTGATAATGAACCTTAAATTTGAGGATAAGAGGAGCGTTGGGATGTTTTAATAATATTTGAAAATAAGGAATTAAATATGCACGAAAATTAGCTAGAAAGAAGAGTTTAGAGAGTGAGGGATTTATTTGGTATAGTAGTAGTAGATAATTAGAAGGTGGAGAAAAAGTAGGAATTTATTTAGGTCTCCTAAACCTATTAGAACTTCTAATTAAGTGAGCTTATAAAAGGGAAGGTCTAGGGAAGGTTTAGGCTTTTTAGCAAATCAAAATAAGGAGAAAGAAGAGGGGAATTCGTACTTGGGCTTGGAGAAAAATAAGGGAAAGAAGAGAAAAGAAAAAAGGAGGAGATTCTATGAAGAAAGATGAGTTGCAGAGATGACCAACTAGAAAACTTCGAATGGCGAGCTAGGAAGATCCAACCGTTCGAATGGGCTGAAATTTTAGGGTTTTGATCTACTCATGGAGGACTTCAAACTGAACGGTGGAGTTGAATTAAAGAAGTCTAGAGGGGTGCTATCGAGATCATAAATGGACACAGAAGGAGTTTTCAACAAATCTTGGTTCATCAAAAAGGCAAGTAGCAAACACTTAGAAAACTGGAGGAATTGCATGATTTTCGTGTTTTATTATTTAGATATATATATTATGAGATGATTTAGAAACAGCCATGCTCGTTTAGACAAGGATTTTCGTAAGTGTTATGTGTTTGTTTGGGGTTTTCTCAAAAACTGTTAAAGTGGTTATATGATTGGTTTTGATACGATTTGATTTATAAACGAAGTTTTATATTGTTTAAATTGTTCTAACATTTTTATAAAGTGTTTTAGAATGATTTAGAATGGATTTGACAAATTGGAAATTGAGTTGTCGAATTTTTATTGATTTTAGCAACTTTTCGGATTTTCTTCGTATCGGGCCGCCCGAGCAGTCGCTCGAGCGCCCTTTGTATTCTTCAAAACCCGAGAGCAATTTTTCCAGAATGAACTGTCGCTTGAACGGTTGCTTGAGTGACCAATCGAGCGACCAACCCTGAAACGACCAAATTGTATGGCCGTTCGAGCGCCCAACTGCCGCTCGAGCGCCCTGTCTATCAGATTTTGAAAATTTTGCCTTTCAACCTAATTTTTCACTACAGAACTGTTCTTATCCATTTTTAACCTATGTACCATCAAGTTTAGGGTATTTAGAGATTGTTTACACTGGTGGATGTTTAAAATTCATTTTTATAACAAATTTGGGTAGATTTTACCAAAGAGGTTTTTCCACTTAGTACATTTGTTCCAAAGAATTCTATTCTTAACCAAACTTGATTTTATGAGTTCCTACACCTGTATTTGGACCACCTGAACATGTTTTGAGTTTTGAATGATTTTATATATACCTGGATTATTTTGCCCATTGAAACAATGACTTTGAAGAATATATTTGACTCCACTTGTGTGGGTTTTTGGGTCCCAATTGTGACAAGGCAGGTGTCTGGTTTATTCTTTCTGTAGGACGGATTTGGTTATTGGTATTTATATCCTCGGTCCGTGTACTCGGCGGGATACTTCCTCTCTCCGTGTACTCGGTGGGAAGATGGTTACTTGGTTTATAGCCTCGGTCCGTGTACTCAACGGAATACTTCCTCGATCCGTGTATTCGGTGGGAAGATGGTTTCTTGGTTTATATCTTCAGTTCGTGTACTCGGCGGGATACTTCCTCGATCTATGTACTCGGTGGGAAGATGGTTACTTGGTTTATATCCTTGGTCCGTGTACTCGGCAGGATACTTCCTCGATCCGTGTACTCGGTGGGAAGCTGGTTACTTGTTATTTGGTTTATTTCCTTAATCCGTATACTCAGCGGGAAGCTTGTTGTTTTATAGTTGGTGCCTTTTATCCTTAGTCCATGTACTTGGCGGGATACTTTGTAAGACCCTGGAATATATATAAATAAATAAATAAATAAAATAGTTAGTGTAAGCACCTCATTTTTGCGCTCCTGGAAAAAACCAAAACTGCAAACCCTGGACAGAAAGTCAAACCCTAAGGGGTGAAAAGTTGACTTTTTGATTAAATGAAAATTGGCCACCTCGCTTTATATCATTGGATAGAGAATCTCGACACGGTTCCAACGCAACTGGGTTTGCAGGAATCGGAGTCCTGATGAAGGTTCTGCGGGCGGTCAAACTTAAGGAAGAGCCGAGTGTTGACTTTTCCTCGAATTCCGTGCCAAGTACCTTACTCTATACCATTGGATAGAGAATCTCGACACGGTTCCAGCGCAACTGAGTTTGCAGGAATCAGGGTCCGGATGAAGGTTCTGCGGGCGGTCAAACTTGAGCAGAGCCAAAAGTTGACTTTCTGCTAAAATCCGATCCAGAGACCTACCCCTAGGCCATTGGATAGAGAATCTCGACACGGTTCCAACGCAACTGAGTTTGCAGGAATCGGGGTCCGGATGAAGGTTCTGCGGGCGGTCAAACTTGAGCAGAGCCAAAAGTTGACTTTCTGCTAAAATCCGATCCAGAGACCTACCCCTAGGTCATTGGATAGAGAATCTTGACACGGTTCCAACGCAACTGAGTTTGCAGGAATCGGGGTCCGGATGAAGGTTCTGCGGGTGGTCAAACTTGAGCAGAGCCAAAAGTTGACTTTCTGCTAAGATCCGATCCAGAGGCCTACCCCTAGGTCATTGGATAGAGAATCTCGACATGGTTCCAACGCAACTGAGTTTGCAGGAATCGGGGTCCGGATGAAGGTTCTGCGGGCGGTCAAACTTGAGCAGAGCCAAAAGTTGACTTTCTGCTAAAATCCGATCCAGAGACCTACCCCTAGGTCATTGGATAGAGAATCTCGACACGGTTCCAACGCAACTGAGTTTGCAGGAATCGGGGTTCGGATGAAGGTTCTGCGGGCGGTCAAACTTGAGCAGAGCCAAAAGTTGACTTTCTGCTAAAATCCGATCCAGAGGCCTACCCCTAGGTCATGGTATGGAGGGCTCCGATACGATTCTAATGAAACTAAGTTTGCCCAGATCGGAGTCCGGATGAAGAAAATATGAGCTGATGAAATTTCCGAGCAGCAAAACCGGCAATCTGCGCACGTGGCAAAAAGCTGCACACGTGGCGAGTTGCGCAGGAAAATATCTCGGGGATCAAATCCGTAAATATCCAAACATTCGAAATATCCCAGGGACTGAATCGGTAAAAATCCGAAAATATCGGATTGAATTTAAATTGGCCAGGGACCAAATCTGAATTTTTAAGATTTTTTCGACCAGCGAGCGGCGGCATTTAATGAATTGTCATCATTATGCCGCTCGCGCGGACGTGGCGAGCGGGCTTGCGCCCACCTTGAGCTGGGCGCCAAGGTGAGCGGCACCCCTTTTCCCTTGCCTATAAAAGCCGCGCGAGGATTCATTCGGAAGGGTTCGGGGATTTTTTTTTTTTTTTGGTTGGAGGATTTTCAGGTCGGCTTCTGGTTGATGTTGGCTCGCCCCCTCTTCCTTCTTCCCTCCCTCACCCGAACCTCTTCTGGAGATACGGCCTTGACTCCCTAGCATCCCAAACACCCCACCTACCATTCTCAACCCTTCCCCCCTTCTGTCTTCTCCACTATCTCACGAAGCCCCAAAAAAAGGGAGGTTGCTGTTGAGGATTCGGAGGAGGACCCAGCTACTACCCGTGTCTCCACCCAGCACCAGTGCTCGAGCACTCTCAGGTATACTCTTTACTACTTTTTATTCCTCATATATGAAAGTGGAGTTTTTTCTAAGCAAGTTACTGCATGTGTTTTTTCCTTGTTATAAACCTGTTTAAATGCTTCAGTGGCATGAATCCGTCCCCTATCCCCCTTCATGAAGACTACCAGGTAAAGAGAGGGTCAGATGTCGGTGTCATAAAAGTGAGAGTTAGTCCATCCTAGTCCCCTTGTGGTTCGGATCACTGTTTTTCTTTGTTGTTGTTTTTTTGTTATTTGTTGTTGTTATATTGGTATGATTTAAAGGAGGAGAATGTTCCTCCCTTCCTCAGCTAATGTATCCCTGTAAACCCCCTTCTCCTTCCCTTCTCTCCGAAAGTCTGCATGCATGCACCGAGCTTAGGGACATGCGTAGGTGAAAAGGAATTAGGTTTCCATGTTGCATAGGCAATCTCTGTTTATTAGTGTTTTGTTCCTCCTGTTGTTTTATTGCTTGTTATATTTGCTAACATGCCCCCCAATCCCCTGCCGTATGCTGCTTGCTCCTTGTGGTGTCCCTGTAAGCATGCTCCCATCACCCCCATTTTTTTTTAAGATGTTAATGCATCTGTACTAGTTTTTTTTATCGGGTTTGTTTTCTTTTAAGAGATTTTGGGTTGTAGGATGAAGCATGAAGCATGTTTAGATTAGTTTGAATGCCATTTAAGTGTCTTCTGGGGGGTGGCCGAAGCCCTGGGAGGGCTTACAGAGCCTAAAAAATGAGTTACAGAGCTTAAAAAAATGAGTTACAGAGCTTAAAAAAATGAGTTACAGAGCCTAAAAAAATGAGTTACAGAGCATCGAGTATCCGCTGAGTTCGCGCGAAGCTCGCGAAGCTTGCGCGAATCTCGCGCGAAGCTTGCGCGAATCTCGCGCGAAGCTTGCGCGAAGCTCGCGAAGCTTGCGCGAACCTCGCACCCACCTCTTTTTTTTGTGTTTTTCGCTGTTTTCGGTCCGCCCAGCCCGCGCCGACCTCGCGCCTAGTGCCCAAGGTTGGCGCATACCCCTAAAACATGCCAAATTGGTATATTTTTGAAAAATTCCAAAAATGCCCTTTACTGTACCGCGGGGGGCTTCGCCCCCCGCACCCCCCACCCCCTTTGTTCGTTGCGCATCCAACTCGTACCTTGGAATCTCCCTTTGGACCCAGCACAATGAGCCAGTTTTTTTTTTTTGACAAAGTGTCTATCTTGTGTTTTTTCTGTGATTATTGCTAAATGTGAATGATATTTCCGAACCAAACCGGATAAACCAAAAGGGTTTCTGGGTCACCCGGAAACCCGACATGGGACTTGGACTCCCAGTCCAACTTGACTTCCAGTGCCCCTTCCAACGGGGCCCACCAAGCCCAATAAACACCAAAGCATGCCATTAAAATAACTTAAGTAAAATGAACAATTTGAACCGGGCGGGCCAAACCCAATGCGGCCCACTCGAGCCCTGTTATGTGAAATTGATGCATGAATTGCGTGGTTTGGCCGAGACCAAGGGCAAGGGCCTACCGGGCCCGCCAAAGCCCACCAATCGAACCAAGGAAGGGTGCAAACCCTAACTTCCGGTAACTTGGGCTTACAAGCCCAGATTTGGACCGTGGGCCCCAAGCCCAGTGTCCGAATCACTTTGGCAAAATTAAAAAGATAAATCCAATAAAAAATACTTGGCCACCATGTGGGCCCACCTAAGGGGCCCACAAACCAGTCCGGCCCACTTGTGTATAAAAAAAACACTTAACCTTCAAATCTGAATCTAAAGTAAAATCAATGCACCAACCAAAGCCCAAAGGGCCTCCTAGGATAGGCCAAGGCCCACAAGGGCACACGGGCTTGACTAAGCCCACCAAGGATACCGTGGGCCTTCCAACGGGGCCCACCCAACCAGACTCAAGATCACCTAAATAATCAAGATAAAAGCAACTAAAGGGACCCACACCACTCAGGTGGTCCTGCCAGACTTAACCAAATTGCATATCGGATTAGGAATCAGGTGAGACCAATGTAAGCTGACTCAAACCAGGGAACCCACGGGACCCGTCATCCGACGGGGTGGACCGGGGTGTCTACGGACTTCCCCGAACCACAACCGAGAACAGACTTAGAATCTCAAGCCGCAGACCAAAAAGCCCTAATAGGCAAGATTAGGCACCCAGGTGTCCGCCTGCACCCCATCAGGCGGTGGCGACTCCGAATTACCCCGTGCCGCGTTTCCCACGCGCGCACAGTTAGTTTATTTTAGTTGGGTTGGTTTAGTGAGTGTTAATGGTTTAAATGGTTAGGTTTAGATGAGTTGGTTCAAGTTTAAGTGAACTGGTTCAATGGACCAATGGACCAATGGTTCATGGTTCATTGGTTAAAAAAAACAAAACAAAACAAAACAAAAGCATTCACGATTTGTGCATTTGTGCATTTGGGGGTTTTTGGGGTTTAGGGTCGTCAAGGGTTGGCGGCAAAGAAGAAATCGCAGAAGAGAGAAGCCGTGGAGAGGAGGAGGAAGAAGGGAAAGGGAGAAAAGAGAAAAGGGGGAAGAGAGGAGAGGCGGTCGTTCGTTGAGGGTTAACAGCACAAGGGGAAATCGCAGGGGAAAGAAGGAAGAAGAAGAAGAATAAGAAAAGAGGAAGAGAAGAAAGAGGGGAGGGGTTCGTCCATATTGGTAGTTCGTGAGAAGAAGGAGAAACGAAAAAGGGGGAAAGCGAGTGGAGAGGAAAGGAGAAGAAGGAGAAGAGGGGAAACAAGGGTTTGGGCGTGTGGATTTTCGCAAAACATGTAAGTAGCACGTTTTCAAATCCTCGCTTTGATCGATTTTTATTGTTGTATTTTCTGAACTCTATTGGTCAGTTTCTGTTTGATCGATAGCTGCTATTGTTGGGGTTTCGATAAATTTTAGTTTTGATAAATTGCTGCTGTTTGTTGATTTCTATCGACAGATGACTTTAATTGTTCCTTTTGATTTCTGGTTGCTTGATAAATGACTGTTGGGATTTCCGTTGGTGGAGTAGGAATTTATGTTGATCAATTCCTGTTGATTTCTGTTTGTTCTTTCTCTGTTGCAAACAAAGGTTCTCCAATCGGAGGTTAGGTTATTTTAGTTGGTGATAGTAGTTAATTAGATTCTACACAGAAGGTAAATCAGAATCTTGCAGCAGCTTCAAAGTAACACCACCAATAGGCTTTGATTGTTTAAATTTGTAGATTTAGATTTTTTTTTTCACACCTGAGTTACCACTGTTGATTTTGCCGATTTACTCATAGATCCTACAACTGATAAATCTAATTCTAAATGAGTTGAATCAAATTTTAGATTATGATTGAGAAAGCAGTAGCTGAAAATAGTCAATTTAGGTTTTGATTTACCATGAGGGTTGCAATCTAGGTTCAGATTTTTCTGTGGGTTATTAGTGTGATGAGAGTGGTAATCTTAGTGCCCATAGGCTGCGGTACTGTAGTATCATAGTGGTTATCTAAATTAAAAGAAAAATCAGTTATGCAAAGGTTATGTAATTTGGCATTTTATAGCGTTTCTATCTTGATTTGGGGGTTGAAGGTTTAAATGGATGTCAGGAGCAATTTGTCGTAACATTTTCGTGGAATTGTTAGCTTGATAAGAGGGTTGACAAAGAGGTTATTGGTGCCAAGAATGACATGGAATTTGCAGGAAGAAGATCAATTAACAATTTGAAGTTTAAAGGTAAACTCATTCTGTTATTTGGGCTTAAATTTGTATAAGATTTCGGCAGCTTGCGAGGGCTGGTAATCTTTGCATAAAAATTCATATTAGTAGCCTAAAATTTAGATTAGGGTATTTGTAATTGATTGGAAGTGGTTTAGGATCGATTGAAACTCGAAGTATTGCAAGAAAAATCTTGAGAGCTTGATGGTTTCCGTCCATTTGATTTTGCGGCAGGTTATAACCACCTGTAGTAAAATGACCATAACTTCCTGTAAGAAACTCCAAATTACGAATCGTTTGTTGTGTTGGAAACTAGACTCGTAGAGATTTCCAAAGATATATGGCACGCATACTAATTCCTCATAGATTAATTCAGGTTTAGTTTTCAATTACCTAGTTAGAATCAGTTTTGCAGAGAAAACTGCAAAATCAAACAAACCATGAATATTCCTAAATTGTATTAAAAAATTGATTTATAAAATTATTCTTTACCTTATTCCGTTAACGATTTGGTTCGATAAAAATTGATTTGAGATTCGTAATTGGAAATTGAAGTTTATGTTTCTTGTTAGTGAGAAAGGCAATGAGCCTATGATATTCCGAAAGGCAGAATGGCCTCTGGATTTAAGGGTAAGTGAACAGCGAGGTTCACTTGGATTGAGTTTTACTTAGGTAGTTGATTTCTTACAGGTTTTGGTTAGTAAAATATTTGTAAAGTTATTTCTTATACGAGTCTAGGCCGCATAGAGAGTCATGGATCCACAGTCAGTCTAGATAGTGCATTAGTGTTGGCTTGTCGTGTTAATACCCCGGGCCACTTGTGTACCACCGTGTGGGATCGGTGAGGCCTTCGTGTGGGATCGATGAGCTGCAGCATGTCAGCCCATGCGTGGGTGCTCCACTCGTACGATGACCGTGCGCGGCTTCGAAGGCGAGTAGTGAGGTGGCAAACCGGCTAAGGGTGTTTAACTCGATTTACAGACACGCTAATTCATGAATCTTGCACACACTTTATTTTCTGTAATTGTATTGTTATATGTGAATTGTGCTTTGCATGATTGTTAGAATTGTTCGTATAATATGTAGCATATTATTTTATTAATTGAAATTGCATAAACTGTTTAATACATGCATTATGCTACTTACTGAGACATTAGTCTCACGCGAGTTTTTGTTTTTACTGGTTTTGTTTTCAGACCTTGCGAGCGAGACGCGTAGTGGGGTCGAGTTCGAGGGTTATCCGGAATATAGACCGGAAGACTACTTCTATCCCGACTAGAGGTCGAGAAGGAGCTTTTTGTTGAATAGTTGTATATGTTATCTTTGAAACTGTCCATATTGTACATATTGTAAATGAAGAGAGAGAGAGAGAGTGTGTGAGAATTTAGTGAACTTTATTTTGATCTGTGGATATTGATGGTTAGTTGTGAATGAATGTATATTTTTCTGTGATTATCAGGTGATTATCTGTGTTTAAGGGCTTAGCCCATTCTCGTATGTACAGGTGTTATATAGCCGTTTTTCTGAAAAATTTTAGGATGCTATTTTTGTGTGTTTGGTTAGTTCTGAAGTTAGTCATCACAATTTGGGTCCTAGAGTAGCGTTCGGGAGCTAGTATAAACCGGACACGTGTGGACCTGGTTCCGGGGTGCTACATACTTCCTGGTGTTTGTGATTATTTTTCATTGTGTGATGTTACGGGGTGGTATACTGTTTGCTGTGATTTCTATATTATCATTTTTCTAGTTATTGTTTTGGGTTTAATCGTACACTTCATGACTTATGTTTATGAAAATTATGGACTGATTTCATGCATGCACCTTGCTACTTGTTGAGCTTATTCTCACTCCAGTTTTCCCCAATTTTTTAGGTACTTTGGTGAGGACGAAGAGCTTGGGCTAGTATGTAAAGGGTTAGACAGTTTAGTTAAAAAAAACTAGTTTCATGAGATTAAGAACATTGTAATTGTTAAAAATTAGTTGTTAGTGGATATTATTTATTGTTTCGGCATATAACTCTGATGATGTAATTAATAAAGGATTTAATTTGATTTGGATTTTACTTGCTTTTGTTACTTACCATAACACCTCGGGTTTTGGGAAAGGGACCCGGAACCGGAGCGTTACAGATGTAGTCCAAGAAGCTATCGAAGAGAAAATACTTTATTTTAAAGTTTGTCAAAAGAGTAAAACCAAAGAAAATTTAAAAAGGATATAAAAATGTTAAAAAGGTTACCAAGAAGAAAATTAATGAAGCTAAAGATCATACCTATGACAACTTACATGGTAAGTTAGGTACTAAAGAAGGTAATAACTTTATTTAAAAATTATCGATATTTAGAGAAAGGAAAACAAGGGACTTAGATCAGGTTAAATGTAGTAAAAGTGAAAATTCAAGAGTTTTGATAAAAGATAAGGAGACTAAAGAAAGGTGGAAAGATTATCTTATTAAATTATTAAATGAGGACGGTACACAGAGATATGGACTTTCTGTGGATGATACAAGTAATGGAACTAGATAACAAACCTATATTCGTAGATCGAGTTCTAAGAGTTAAAAATGCTATAGTCGAAACTCTAGAAGATTAAAATCAACTCCAAAGTCCTGAGAAGTTGCTCTAAGGCCTCTGATCTCAGATCTACTTTATTGAGCATAGTTGTAGACACCCCAAAATTGCACGATTTTTAATAAATCTTGAAGGAGAGAAATATTTTATGGGAATTTTCAATTCTTTGCATTGGGTTTGAGATACTTAACCTATTTGAATCCAAAACCGTAAAGGAAAAGGCCCGAATTCAATCTTTTGTGCAAAGTCAAACTTTTTCTGGTTGAATTTGGTTGACTTTTGACCTCAGAAAATGAAATATTTTTTAAAGCCAGATTTCAAGATAATTTTTCCCGGTAATCAAGTTTTTAGCCATGTTATTGCATAAAAGAATTTTTTGAGATTTTAAATCTTGACGAATACCTTGGTTATAACATATTGAACCTTTTTTCCAGACCTGAAAAATCGGAATTTTGCCTAGAACTGGAAAGTTGACTTTTTATTCACTTGGAATTTGGGTCTGGAACTATTTTTAATGGATTCAAATGGGGGGGTGTTTGCTTATTTACATGTAAATAAGTATTGCCTGTGTTAAAATTCGAAAAAAGGCTTTTTTCCTTGTATCCGGCAACTCAGGCCGGATACAAGTGTCCTTCTTTGTATCCGGTGGACAATGCCGGATACAAGTAGACCTCAGTGTATCCGGCATCATAGACCGGATACATTAAGGTACTTGTGTATCCGGCCTGACATGCCGGATACGCTAGTTTTGCTCAAAATTAGGGTTTTCCGAGAGCTTCTCACTTTTACCATCATATCCCTCATTAAATGAGGGGAAATCTCTGAAGCAGCCTTAGGGTTAAGGTTGGTGGGCTATAGACCTTATGTTGTGTCTACCATTCTCACCAACCCTAACCCTAACCTTTGCCTATAAATAGGAGGCTCCTCCTCAAGCAAAAAGGGCACTCAACTCTTGTTTTGAATTCTCGCAAAGAAGAACTCCAGGAGAAGAAGAAAACCTCTGCGGAATCACCTCCAGAACTTAGGTAAGCCTCAACTTTTCTTTTTATTTTCTGTCTTTACATTCCTAGATCTAGATCTCTTCTTCTACCTTTCTGTAGTGTAAAGCCTTGTTTGTATGTGTGGAAATCCTTCCCCGGCTCAAAGTATCTCAAGACTCCCCTAGCCGTAAAACGTGAAGGCGGATCTAGGAGAAACGAGACTGGGGATTGACCCTAGTGCTAGAACCCATGTAGCATAAAGCCTTTTTGATTGATTGTAAACCGTTCTATATTCAAAGTACCCTTGATTATCTTGAAGAACCGTGTTTAACGGGGAGAGAGAACAGAGGGAAACGATAATGGAACGGAACCCTAGGCTATGCTAGAACCTATTTTGTTGAATCTATATGCATGTGTATTAATCTTGCTTGGTTTTTCACTCTTGCACACATATTACACTTTTTTGGTGAATAGGCTCACATTTGGGGATTTATTACATTCATTGTGATAAATTTCCAATAAATGGCCTCAATCAAATTCTGGAGTATTTTAAAATGTTTTTCAAAGGTTTTGGATTCATCTCACACGGATCACACACATTTTATCAATTTTCGGATTTGGTTTTCTTCAAAAGTGGCTTAGCTTGACAGCACCTGTACCCTTACTTCGGACACCCATAACTTCATCATCCGGATGAATTTTGGGGCGATTCCAGAACCATGGGAAAGGTGAGGCTGTCTCGTTTATGTCCACCAAATTTCACGAATTTCTATCTAGCGGATTGTTGACACCTCTATCGAAGTTGAGTGGATAGTTCAGGTTCAAATACAGAACTTGTCAATTCGACGGAGCGCCATGTGTTCGATTTAAGTCTGATTCGAATTATTTTTGTTTCTATGCACTCCTTTATGAGTCTATTTTCAAATCCAGTTGGTTTCTTAATTTTTGGATTCCATTTGAATTATTGGTAGCCGATTTACTCAGAACTGTTCATTTGTACTTTTCTGGGTAAATCTGTGATCTTCGGGGCTTGTTCGGGAGACCACCCAAGGCACATCCGAAGGGATTTTTGTATGAGGATAGTTTCTTTTGAAAGATGGTCATACAAACTTCAATCACACCAAATTTCGTGGACTTTTATGTAGTGGATTTTTCTAGACAATTTTCCAAAGTTGCCCACTTACCACTTTTAAAAATCCCCAGCTGCAACTTCAAAGGAGCATAACTCCTAGGTTTTTTATCGGAATGAAGTGAAATTTTGCATGAGGCCCTTATTTACTATAATCTTTCAAATGGATTTGGTTTGATTTGATTTAAAATTGTATTTGAATGATTTCAAGACAAATGGCATACTTTTTACCAAACTTCCCGGATTTGATTTAACTTGGTTTTGATCAACTTGAGCTTTGATTTCCATCTTTTGAGATATTCCAGAAATGATATTGACATGAGAGAGGATCTAGAATCCATTTAGATCTTCATGTGGAAATATCATACATTAGTCTTTTTTCAAGGTTTTCTATGATTTTTAGCAAGTTTCTTATTTTCTTTTTAGCATGAACATACACTTGGCAACCACTTCGTGTGGATGAATGGGGGTGCCTAACACCTTCCCCCGTTCATAATCTAATCCCCTTAGCCATCTCTGGATTTTATTTTCAAGTAGGGTTATTTTTATCCTAGAATTTGTCTTTTGGCTATTTTTGCCTTATTTTGAATTCTTTGGTGTCCATTCTCACCCAAAAATCATGAATGGTGGCGACTCTCCCGTTTTTGCGTTGAGCCCGTGTGTTGACGGAGGGATGATCACACCGGTGATATTTCCCATGTCTCACAACTGGCGACTCTGCTGGGGACTTGTGGATTTAAGCCATTTTGTGTATATTCATGCTTTTTTTCATCACTTTTGAATGCTTGCTATTTTGTTTAATTTATTTGTGCATAATGTTGTATTCTAATTCTGATTGGGATGCTTTTAAATTTTTACATTGATAAAGACGTGTGTATGGTTGGATTATGCTTAGGATCATGTTTATGGCCTTACCTTGTTGGGCATACCTACTGGTTTTTGATGTACCTTGTTTTAGGAGGTTTTAGTACCATGTTTTGAGCATGAAAATAAAGTGCAAAAATCCAGTAACTCAATGTACATTTTTAGAATTCCCCAAGCATGTTTTCCCCCAATTCAAACCCTTTTTGTGCCATATGTTAGGTATTAAAATTTTAGGCTTTGATTTGGGTATAAATGAAGCATGTTGAATACCAAAGATGAAGGATACAAAATCTGTAAATCCAGTAGCCAATTTGGGCTTTTTCAAGCATGTTTTTCTCAATAAAACACCTCTTGTACAATACATTTAGGTGCTGTATTTTTAGGCTTGGATTTGGGCATAAAACAATGTCATTTGAGCACAAAAAATGAAGAACAAAAAATCTGGAAATTTCAGTGTATATCTGGGGGTTTTTAAGCATGTTTGACCTCATTGAAACACTTTTGAACCATGCCAAGTAGTGCTAAAATTTTAGGCTTCAATTTGGGTAGAAATGGTACACTTTGAGCATGAAAAAGAGCATGAAATCTGGAATTTTAGGAATGATTTTGGGTTTCAAGCATGCTTCCATGGTTTAATTGTTGTTTGTACAAATAAAATGTTTTGTATACCACTTTTTGGGCATGTAATATTTTTGTGCATATTTGGTTCTTGCTTGCTTGTATTTAGCTTCATTATTTTTTGTCATATATGCCTTGGCTTGGAATGAATGCATGGCTACGAAAAAGAGTGGCAAGGGGCTGGGACGTTGTGAATGTTACCACAATTTTAAAATTGCACTTGAGCACTTGAAACAATTTGCACAGCCTACCCTTTACCTATTAGGAAGTTGAACCATGAATGTGTGTAGCTTGGCGCACTGAGGTCATGACTTCGGAAAGCGAAAGTGAAAACATTTACCTTAGAATTTGGGTCAATGATGTGATGACAATGGGATCTGTGATTCGATTCCGGGCATCACTAGACTTGAGTTCTAAGTTGCCAATTAAGCCAAAACCCAAAAACCATACGCTTGAAGGTGGAGAAACACGTTTTCGGCTAAAAGCACACAATTGCGTTTGGGGAATTGGGTGTAAATGTGGGAAGGCCGTTTGCATGTTTTACAGGCCAAGGTATAATGTGAATACCATATTGAATGAAGGTAATACAAGGTGGCAAGGTAAAGCCATGTTCTTTTCCTAAATTTAGGGAATTTTGCAAGTATGATGTCCAAGCCCAATTTGGGGCAAGTTTTGAAGGTCAAATTAAGGTGAACATCAATTGGGAATGAAAAAAATCAAATCTGGTGAAAAAATGAGTCAAAAAGGGCCATTTCGGCAATAACCGGCAACTCAGGCCGGTTAATAACAACTGTATTCATATCCGGTACATATTTCCGGATACAAAGACATATGCGTGTATCCGGTTAGGTTGACCGGATACAATAAGGCATATTCTTATCCGGTATAGTATACCGGATACATTCAAAAAATGCACAAATTGGCTTTTCAGCCCAAATTTTCAGAATAGAATGCCTAAAACACTGTGGATAATCCTTAGGTACCCCGAAAAGAACATAAGAAATGTTCCCAAAAATACAAAATAAAAAAAAACAAAAAAGAATAAAATAAAATATTCTTTCAGGATTTAACCTAAGTTTGAAAATCAAAGAGGAAACCAAGGTGTCATATTTTTTGACACCAACTCAACTCAAACATGCGCCAGTCAAACTTTGGAACTTGAAAACTGAGAAAATTCAGCAAATTTGAAGAAAAAAAAAAAAAAGAAACCTTTGGTTGGTTATTTTTATCAATCAAATCAAAACATTTGTGGGATACTTGGAAGCCCTAGAATATTCCAAGAAACCTTTGGTTGGTTATTTTTATCAATCAAATCAAAACATTTGTGGGATACTTGGAAGCCCTAGAATATTCCAAGAAACCTTTGGTTGGTTATTTTTATCAATCAAATCAAAACATTTGTGGGATACTTGGAAGCCCTAGAATATTCCAAGAAACCTTTGGTTGGTTATTTTTATCAATCAAATCAAAACATTTGTGGGATACTTGGAAGCCCTAGAATATTCCAAGAAACCTTTGGTTGGTTATTTTTATCAATCAAATCAAAACATTTGTGGGATACTTGGAAGCCCTAGAATATTCCAAGAAACCTTGGTTGGTTATTTTTATCAATCAAATCAAAAAAAATTTTTTTTGGGACCCTTGGAAGCCCTAGAATATTCCATGAAAACCTTGGTTGGTTATTTTTATCAATCAAATCAAAAAAAAAATTTGGGACCCTTGGAAGCCCTAGAATATTCCATGAAAACCTTGGTTGGTTATTTTTATCAATCAAATCAAAAAAAAAATTTGGGACCCTTGGAAGCCCTAGAATATTCCATGAAAACCTTGGTTGGTTATTTTTATCAATCAAATCAAAAAAAAAATTTTTTTGGGACCCTTGGAAGCCCTAGAATATTCCAACACAAAATCAAAACAACAAAAAAAGAAAAAAAAATCTGGATTGGTGTTCACCTAACCTACTGGTTTACATATATAGGGGTGTGTTTCAAATCAAATGGAAGCTGACTTGTGTCTTTGTTTTTCTTATTCAGGTACATTTACTTTCAACCCAGGTGCACTTATTTGCAGTCATTGCTCCCGTGACCAGATCCAAAGCAAGAGCCATGAATACTGAAGAGAACCAAGCCCAAACTACTGTCCCCGCTCAGGACTTTACTCAGCTGCAGGAGCAAGTGGCCGGTCTGGCCAAAATGCTGGGAGACTTACTGGCGGCTCAGGCCCAGCAGGCCCAAGCCCAAAATCAGGCGTCGACTTCTCATCCGGCACCGCCACCTCAGGCCTATATTCCGCCTCCGGCTCAGCCCATGCCTGAGCCCATTTCTGAGCCAGTCCCTGAGCCCATTCTGATCAGGGAAAATACAGTAGAGTCTGAGAAAGAGCTGGAAAAAGAAAAGGCGAGGGATGAGATGGAAAAGAAAATGCTGCTGAGGATAGAAAGAATCCAGGCAGAGCTGAAAGAGGTGAAGGGGGGAAGCAGCCATGGAGGCACCACCTTCGAAGACCTGTGCATGTACCCGGACGTCTGTCTACCGGCCAAGTTCAGGTGCCCGGACTTCGACAAATTTGATGGCACGGGCTGCCCATTGAGCCATCTCAAATTATACTACGGGGCCCTGTGCCAGTTTGGCCGGGATGATGGCATACTGATCCAGCTCTTCCAGAGGAGTCTGACCGGGTCAGCCCTTCGGTGGTTCGCTACAGTGGACCATGGAAGGATCAGGAGGTGGAAGGACCTAGCCGATGCTTTCTTGGACCAATATAAGTTCAACTCTGAGATCGTGCCGGACCGGTACGACATGATGAGGATGACCAAGGGCAAAGATGAGCCAGTACGGCAATACGCCAAGAGGTAGAGAGAGGCCGCCTCCCAGGTCAGGCCACCTATGCAAGAGCCGGAGATGATCTCCACATTTATGGGCACACTGGGGCAGCCTTTTTACAACCATCTGGTGGGCCAGATCACCACCAACTTTGCTGCCTTGGTACAAGTGGCGGACCGGATCGAGGAAGGGGTCAGGTCAGGAAGGCTGATAGACTACTCTACTCTGGCTGGGCAGTCTGATTCCTCGGCCTCCATGGCCCAGAAGAAAGGGGCCGGATTTAAAAAGACGGGGGCCCGAAAAGAAGGGGAGGTGAACCTAGTCCAGGCTCCTCCAGCCAAGAAGCCACTTCACGTCAACATCTCAGCACCCCAACAGGCCCAGCAGGCCCAGTAGTCGTACCAGACCCCGCTGAATGTCAACTTCTCTCCCTCTGTGCCAGCTAACACAAGGAGGACCTTTACTAAGGAGGAGCGGGATGCCTGGTTCGCAGCAAGGAAGAACCGAGTCTTCACTCCACTCCCAATATCGCTGTCCCAACTACTGCCAACCCTGCTAAAAGGGGAATACTTGACTCTGAAGGAGCCTAACCCAAATGCCCCGAAAGGGAGGAATTATGATCCGGCAGCCACCTGTGACTTCCACATGGGTGCACCAGGGCACTCTACAGATAACTACTGGGTGCTGAAGCATGCGGTCCAGGACCTGTTGGACCAGAAGGCTTTGGTCTTTAACACTGCTGCACCCGCCCCGTCGGGAAATGATATTGGGCAGAACCCTCTGCCGTACCACAATGGGGCAGGCCCATCCAACTCCATCACTGCCATATCCACCACGAGAAGGGCCTTTGACCCGTCTCAGCTTATAGCACCCGTGGGGACCACAGTCCAGGTCCATTTCTTCCAAGAGGAGGACGAAGAGGAGATCAACATGGTCTCCCAAAAAAATAATCTTGCTGCTGAGGACATAAGCTCCTCCTTAAACCGGGTCTCTTCTCTGATGGCCCAGATAAATACTGCAAGGCCTCCATTGGTCTTCAATTGCAGTCCACCCATTTGCTCACCATCCAAGCCATCTAAGGCTCCACTGGTCATCAACCTTGACCCCACCACTGCTTCCATCACTTCTTCTGTCCCCACAAAATCCAAACTTCAACCCCTGGTTGTAAATGTGCAGCCAGCCCAAACTATCCCTAAACCGGCCCATACATCCCGGTCCAAACTCCAGCCACTAGTGGTTAACATCCCTAAACTAGCCTATTCTGATGCCGCTGTACCATGGAATTACAGCGAGGGAATCACGGCTACGGTTCCAATGGTCAGGAACCAGAACCAGGAGGAGGTGAACCTCATGACGAGGTCGGGGAGATGTGCAGGGGTGAAGAGAAAGAGAAGGAGACAGAAGTAGAAAAAGAAAAAAAAAGAAAATGAAGAAAAAAGAAAACAGAAGGGAAAAAATAAAGTGGGAGAAGACACCCCCCAGGGTGCAGAAAATGAGGCAGCCGACCTCATAAAAATAATAAAGAAGAGTGAATTCAATCTTGTGGATCAGCTAAACAAGGTCCCGGCCCAGATTTCAATACTGGGCCTCTTGCTGAATTCTGAAAAGCATAGGGATGCATTGTTAAGGGTGCTACAAAGTGCACACGTATCCCAGACCATTGATCCGGACCAGCTTGGTAAAATGGTTGGTCAAATCTTGTCACATAATGTGATAAGTTTCTCAGAGGGTGAGATCAGCCCAGGTGGGTGTTATCATGTGGACCCTTTGCACATCACTGTGCTTTGTAAGGGCTGCATGATTGCACGGGTTTTAATTGACAACGGGTCGGCATTAAACGTTTGCCCATTAATCACTTTTACCAAGCTGGGTCTGGACCAGTCAAGGATCAAAAGAAATGGACGGATAGTAAGGGCTTTTGATAGCTCCAAGACCCACTCCCTAGGGGAGATTGAACTGCCGGTCACAATCGGGCCGAATATCTTTAACATCACATTTGAAGTGATGGATATACCTGCAGCTTTCAATCTGCTCCTAGGAAGGCCGTGGATACATTCGGCTAGGGCCATACCATCCACGCTCCACCAGAGGGTGAAGTACATAAGAGGGGATAACAGTCCTAGCCGAAAACTTGGTGCCGCCCATCGTGTCACCTGATGTACCCTTGATCAATGTGGACCTAACTGTCGACAAGATTGCATTCCACTCATTTCAACTTGAGGCGGTCAATTACATACCTGGGGGATGTGATAATAAGAAGGAAAAGGGGACCACTGCAGAAAAGATGGTCAAGAAAGTGATGGAGAAATACCACTTTCACCCAGGGAAAGGCCTAGGGATCAATCTGCAGGGGATGGTGGAGCCAATCACGGCTAAGAAACTGATCCCCAAGGTAGGGTTGGGCTTCAAGCCCAGAGGCTGGAGAAGGATGGAACATGAAAAAGGGGAGAGCAGAAGCAAAGGAAAACTCCCGCATCTGAGGGTGAACTTTCCAAAACCTTCCTACATAATCCAAGTTTCTCCTCCCATGGACCAGTCCAAGCCTCCATACCGAAACATTAACCCATTTCAAAAGCCTTTTGTTTCGGCCCTACAACCCTATAACCCCTCTCCAATACTGGGAGCAGCACATGGGCCTGGGCCACAGCCTGAGCAGCAGTTAGACTATTCTGAGGATGTTGGTGCATTCTTCGCCATGACTGAAGGCGAAAAGACAGGGGCAGACATGGAACTGCCGTTTATTGACTGGGCCGCAGTAAAGATTCCAGACAAGGTCATTTCTGGATTGGGCCCCGTAGCAGAAAAGGGCAGTACCCACCCGGTGATGATGGCATCGGATTCTGGGTTTGAAGAGCAGACTTTCCCTATTTCCCCTGCTCCCAAAAATTTTGTATTAAACAATTGGGAGGAAACTCCCCTTACCTTTGAAGCAGCGTTTGTTCGGCAAACTAACGCGGCTTCCAAAAAAAAACTCCAATAGTGGAATGCCATTTCCCTGAAGGTTCTAATGGGCCTTCGTCTTCAGGGGAATTATGTTTAGAAGGCCCACAAAAAACCCAAAAAGATTTTTCTATTTTTTCTAGAAAATTTAAATTTTTCAAAAAGGTCCAAACCACTTATGAACCATATAATCAGACCGAATTGGACCAGGTTGAATATGACTTCGACCTTGAGCTCGACTTTGATCTCATGGGGGTCGAAGAAGAGACCGAGGTCGAAAAAGAAGACGTTCCAAAAGAAATTGAATACCAATTGGAACGTCATGAAAATGGGGTCCAACCTAATATTGAGGAGACCATATCCATAAACCTTGGGACCAAAGATGACCCAAAAATTGTAAAAATCGGGTCATGCTTGTCTGATGTGCAGAAAAATGAAATGTCACAATTCTTGGCAGACTACAAAGATGTGTTCGCTTGGTCATATCAGGATATGCCGGGGTTGGACACGGACATGGTGGTGCATAAGTTGCCAATTTTACCAGGGGTTAAGCCGATTAAGCAGAAGCTGAAAAGATTGAAACCTGAGTGGACTCTGAAGGTCAAGGATGAAGTGGTCAAACAGTTCCAAGCTGGATTTTTGGTAGTCTCTACGTACCCGGAGTGGCTCGCAAACATAGTGCCGGTACCAAAGAAGGACGGGAAGGTCCGAATGTGCGTGGACTATAGAGACTTGAACAGGGCAAGCCCAAAGGACGATTTTCCGCTTCCACACATCGACATTCTGGTCGATAATACTGCGGTACATAGCCTGTTTTCCTTCATGGATGGTTTCTCAGGATATAATCAGATCAAGATGGCTAAGGAGGATCAAGAGAAAACAGCATTTATCACACCTTGGGGCACATTCCACTATACAGTCATGCCGTTTGGGCTTAAGAACGCTGGGGCAACATACCAGCGGGCCATGACTGCACTATTTCATGACATGATCCATAAGGAGATGGAGGTCTACGTGGACGATATGATTGCCAAATCATGCAAAGAGGAGGACCACTTGATCAATCTGAAGAAAGTGTTTGATCGGCTCAGGAAGTACAGTCTACGGCTTAACCCGGCTAAATGCGTCTTTGGGGCTACATCAGGGAAGTTACTGGGGTTTATAGTGAGCCGAAGAGGAATTGAAATTGACCCGGCTAAAGCCAAGGCCATAATTGAAATGCCAGCACCCAGAACCGAGAAGGAGGTCAGGGGCTTTCTTGGAAGGATTCAATACATAAGCCGGTTCATAGCACACCTCACTGCTATCTGTGAACCAATTTTCAAACTTTTGAGGAAAGATAACCCTACGGTCTGGAATGAGGACTGCCAGCAGGCATTTGACACAATAAAGAGGTATTTGCTGAACCCACCTGTGCTAGTGCCACCAACTCCAGGAAGATCGCTGATCCTGTACTTGTCAGTGTTGGAAACGTCGATGGGATGTGTCTTGGGGCAGCATGATAAGACTGGTAGAAAAGAAAGGGCAATTTACTATCTGAGTAAAAAATTCACGGAATATGAAGCCAAGTATTCATCATTGGAGAAGACTTGTTGTGCTCTAGTGTGGGCCACTCAGAGGCTAAGGCATTATTTCCTTAGTCACTCCACACTATTGATATCCCGGATGGACCCGCTGAAATATTTATTTGAGAAACCGGCACTGACTGGCAGGACGGCAAAGTGGCAACTGCTACTGTCCGAGTTTGACCTAACGTACATCACTCAGAAGGCAATCAAGGGTCAAGCCATAGCTGATCACCTGGCTGCACATCCTCTACTAGAATATCAACCCTTGAAGACCAACTTTTCAGATGAGGCAATTTTGTACACTAAAGAGGAGGACAGTGAGAGTTCTTGGCAGATGTTCTTTGATGGGGCCGCCAATATGAATGGGAACGGAATAGGGGCAGTCTTGGTCAAACCAGATGGTTCACACATCCCGATTGCAGTAAAGCTGAGATTCCAGTGCACCAATAACATAGCAGAATATGAGGCATGCATAATTGGATTGCAAGCAGCCATGGATCATGGAGTAGAGGAACTTGACGTATACGGGGATTCGAGTCTTATCATCTTCCAAACAACTGGTGAGTGGAAAACCAAGGATCACAAATTGATCCCCTATCACCAGTATTTGGAAGAAATAAGCACAAATTTCACTCGAATTTCCTTCAACTATATGCCAAGAGCCAAAAATCAGTTTGCGGATGCTTTAGCAACCTTGGCTTCAATGGTCAGCATACCAGAAGGAGTAGACATCAGACCGCTGGAAATTGAGGTTAGAGATGAACCGGCTTACTGTCTCGTTCTAGAGGGAGCACCAGAAGAAGAAGCACCATGGTTTCGAGATATCAAGAATTTCTTGAATAATCGGAGTCTGCCAGAAAATGCCACCGCTACTGAGAAGAGGACAATACAGAGATTGGCTGGTCAATTTCTACTAAGTGGTGGACATGTGTACAAGAGGTCGCATAACGATATTCTGCTAAGATGTGTTGCCAAGGCTGAATCAGAAAGGCTGATCGAGACCGTACATGGAGGAGTCTGTGGGCCCCATATGAGTGGGCACATGTTGGCAAAGAAGATCCTGAGGTTAGGATATTACTGGACGACCATGGAGCATGATTGCTGTATACATGTCAGGAGGTGCCACCAATGTCAGATATATGCAGATAATAAGCATGCACCCCCAGGTGAGTTGCACAACATGACATCACCATGGCCCTTCTCTATGTGGGGCATAGATGTTATTGGCATGATCTCACCTAAGGCATCGAACGGACACAGATTCATCCTGGTGGCGATTGACTACTTCACTAAGTGGGTGGAAGCAGCCTCATATGCAAATATCACAAGCAACCATGTTATTAAATTTTTGAAGCATAATATCATTTGTCGCTATGGACTGCCAAGTGCCATAGTATCAGACAACGCTTCAAATATTAAGAACAAGGACATGAAGAAGATGTGTGAGCAGTTTCAGATCATCCACCACAAGTCAGCTCCATACAGGCCAAAGATGAACGGGGCAGTAGAAGCAGCAAATAAGAATATAAAGAAAATCATTCAAAAGATGGTAGTAAGCTACAAGGATTGGCACGAAATGCTGCCACTTGCTCTACATGCCTACAGAACCTCGATCCGGACCTCAACTGGGGCAACCCCGTACTCCCTAGTCTATGGGATGGAAGCAGTCTTGCCCGTGGAAGTAGAGATCCCTCACTCCGAGTGCTCATGGAAGCAGAACTAGAAGAAGCCGAATGGGCCCAGTCGAGACATGATCAACTTAACCTGATAGAAGAAAAGCGGTTGAAAGCGCTTTGCCATGGACAGTTGTACCAGAAGAGAATGGCCCGGGCTTACAATAAGAAAGTGAGGCCCAGAACTTTCCAAGAAGGAAACTTAGTGCTAAAGAAAATCTTACCATTTTTGGAAGATCCTCGTGGTAAGTTCAAGCCCAATTGGGAAGGCCCATATGTCGTCAAGAAAGTCCTGTCAGGGGGTGCACTCATCTTAGTAGAAATGGATGGGTCAGATTTTCCTGAGCCCATTAACTCTGATGCGGTAAAAAGGTATTTTCCTTGAGTGAATATTTCTAGGAAATGATCCGAGGCCATTTTTCTTTATTTCCTTCAAAAATTTTAATCCCTAGTCTAGCCAAGTTGAGCCGGTTCGTTTCTTTGATAAACCCAAACCGGATTTACAGTCTTAAATTGGGGCAAAACAAATTGGGGCAAAGTAAGGAAAGAAAAAGAAAAAGAGAGGAAAAGCAATGGAAATGGCAAATGAAAGCCAAGTGTGAAAAAAAAAATGCAAAAAATGCAATTTGGTGGAAAAGGGTTAAATTCATCATGACTGTAAGTCCGGTTGACCTATTTCCACCTTTGAAATTTTTGGGCCTTTAATACCCTTTCTTTCATAAACTGAGCCTAACCTTTATTTCGTCCTATTTTTAAGCCCTCGGTGATCTTAGCTTGTTCATTCAAATATCATAGTAAGATGGGTGATGACGGAATTCAGAAGCCGGCCCTAGTGAAAACCGTAACTGGCGCTAGGGGCAATATTGGCAAAAAGGCAAAAAGAAAAAAAATAAGAAAAATGAAAGAAAATCAGAGGTTGAGTTGATCATGGGGATCTGAGCCTTAAGCAAAGTTGGCATGAGCAGAATGGGGCAGTTTTGGCAGTTGGGGATGACTCTAAAGGTCCTAAGATGGACGGTTCTGATCCCTCAGTATTTTGTGGACTACCCTTTTCATTATTTAACCTGGTTTTAATTCCTTTAATTATAGGTGATTAAGTGCATGGACCAAATTTCAAAAAAATACAAAAAAAATATAAAAAGGAAAAATTATACTTTGGCCAGTGATGATAAATCAAATACTTTTCATAAAACCTTTGTTTTTACAAGCATCTGAGCATTCTGAGGCCAATAATATAAAAATTTTATTTTGAATTAAATCCTTTGTCTTTCCACTATTGGAGTTTGCTTTGGTACAAAGGTAGAAAAAAAAATAAAAAATGTATGCAGGAAATAAAGCTAGTCTCTGTCTCCTAGCCGCTCCTCAAGCTCTCGAATCCGAGCTGCCTGAGCTGCAATGACTCCTGAAGCCCCCTCTGCAGCGGGATCACTCAAGAAGGAAATGACCTCATCTGAAAGGACCTGCCTGATCCGCATACTCCTAAGGCTGGCCAAAGTATCCTGGTACTTCTGCCGGATCATACGGACCTCAAAGCGACGGGCCTGCCTCTGCTCCTCCAGCTTCTCTTCCATGGCAGTACGGCGTGAGATCTGCTCCTCAAGCTGCCTCTCTAGATAAATGCCCTGTATCCTGAGCTCCTGGGCCTCCCGTACCCATATCTGCTGAAGCCGCTTATGAGAAGCCCGCTCAGACTCTAAAATATCCTCATAAGTGGGAGCCAAGACTGCAGGAGGATCTTCGGGTACCGGGGCCTGACTCTGTATCTGCTCCTTGATCCAGAAGAGGTAATCCTTCACATGGGCTTCTGAGAAGACTGGACCATGCATGAAGCGGACATAGGACCACTCCTTCATCAACCAGGCATTCAGCTTCATAGAAAGGGGCCCAAGACAATCCTCATATCCACATGGGATGATAATCCCTTGGGTCGCACGGAACTGACGAAGGACCCGCAGAGGAAGATACAACACTGCATGCCTCAGGCCCGCTAGGATCAGAAAGTTGCGGTCACGGAAGCTAATCACTGTCGCTGCATTGGGCTGATAGGTGCCAGGCCATCTCACCTGGTCCTCCTGAAGTGAGCCCAAGAAAGTGAACCAGCCTTGTTTGCCCCCTGGAATATCTGGACACCCCCGGTTGCTCATCAAGATGGGGACCTTCAAACTCGGGAAGAAATGTCGATTGATTTCTTCAATCTGACTCAGATGATCAAGTAGCCAAAGCTGCAAAGAAAGAGAGATATATCAGCACATTGTAAAAAGAAAAAAGCAAAAAACAAAAAAAAAAAAGCAAAAAAAAGCAAAAAGAAAGCAAAAAAGCAAAAATAAAATAAAATAAAAGCAAAAAATATATATATATATATATATTTTTTTACCTGCAGGTTATGGGCAACAATGGCACATACATCATTATTGAGAGAGCAAGAAGATGAAGAAGCAAAAGCAAGTTGCAGAATATTCAAGCACAGGTTTGGGCATCAAATGGCACCCAGGTAAATCAAATAAGAAAATGAATCAGGAAAATTCAATAAAATATTTCCTTCCTTATTGTTGAAAAACATCAAAAGCAATTGAGTTTGCAGAGGTCAATTTTAAATCCACATTCTTTTCAAAATTTGCTTGTCTCAGATTTCTTTTCATAGCCACGAGAGCTCAAAGAAATCTGAGATAAGGAAGAGACGCCACCCCGTCAGACTATACACAGCAGGGGTTTCATTGGCTATCTTCAAATCCATGTTTTTTATCACTCATTTGTTTGACCAAAGCAAGTTCAATTAATGAGGTGTCTTTCAAACGTGCAATTTTGAGTTGTGTCTATTCTTTGCTGTTCATTGTGCTACAACTCCAGCAAAGAGGGGCAGTTGTAGACACCCCAAAATTGCACGATTTTTGATAAATCTTGAAGGAGAGAAATATTTTATGGGAATTTTCAATTCTTTGCATTGGGTTTGAGATAATTAACCTATTTGAATTCAAAACCGTAAAGGAAAAGGCCCGAATTCAATCTTTTGTGCAAAGTCAAACTTTTTCCGGTTGAATTTTGTTGACTTTTGACCTCAGAAAATGAAATATTTTTTAAAGCCAGATTTCAAGATAATTTTTCCCGGTAATCAGGTTTTTAGCCATGTTATTGTATAAAAGAATTTTTTGAGATTTTAAATCTTGACGAATACCTTGGTTTTAACATATTGAACCTTTTTTCCAGACCTGAAAAATCGGAATTTTGCCTAGAACTGGAAAGTTGACTTTTTATTCACTTGGAATTTGGGTCTGGAACTATTTTTAATGGATTCAAATGGGGGGGTGTTTGCTTATTTACATGTAATATCTTAAACGATATTACATGTAAATAAGTATTGCCTGTGTTAAAATTCGAAAAAAAGGCTTTTTTCCTTGTATCCGGCAACTCAGGCCGGATACAAGTGTCCTTGTTTGTATCCGGTGGACAATGCCGGATACAAGTAGACCTCAGTGTATCCGGCATCATAGACCGGATACATTAAGGTACTTGTGTATTCGGCCTGACATGCCGGATACGCTAGTTTTGCTCAAAATTAAGGTTTTCCGAGAGCTTTTCACTTTTACCATCATATCCCTCATTAAATGAGGGGAAATCTCGGAAACAGCCTTAGGGTTAAGGTTGGTGGGCTATAGACCTTATGTTGTGTCTACCATTCTCACCAACCCTAACCCTAACCTTTGCCTATAAATAGGAGGCTCCTCCTCAAGCAAAAAGGGCACTCAACTCTTGTTTTGAATTCTCGCAAAGAAGAACTCCAGGAGAAGAAGAAAACCTCTGCGGAATCACCTCCAGAACTTAGGTAAGCCTCAACTTTTCTTTTTATTTTCTGTCTTTACATTCCTAGATCTAGATCTCTTCTTCTACCTTTCTGTAGTGTAAAGCCTTGTTTGTATGTGTGGAAATCCTTCCCCGGCTCAAAGTATCTCAAGACTCCCCTAGCCGTAAAACGTGAAGGCGGATCTAGGAGAAACGAGACTGGGGATTGACCCTAGTGCTAGAACCCATGTAGCATAAAGCCTTTTTGATTGATTGTAAACCGTTCTATATTCAAAGTACCCTTGATTATCTTGAAGAACCGTGTTTAACGGGGAGCGAGAACAGAGGGAAACGATAATGGAACGGAACCCTAGGCTATGCTAGAATCTATTTTGTTGAATCTATATGCATGTGTATTAATTTTGCTTGGTTTTTCACTCTTGCACACATATTACACTTTTTTGGTGAATAGGCTCACATTTGGGGATTTATTACATTCATTGTGATAAATCTCCAATAAATGGCCTCAATCAAATTCTGGAGTGTTTTAAAATGTTTTTCAAAGGTTTTGGATTCATCTCACACGGATCACACACATTTTATCAATTTTCGGATTTGGTTTTCTTCAAAAGTGGCTTAGCTTGACAGCACCTGTACCCTTACTTCGGACGCCCATAACTTCATCATCCGGATGAATTTTGGGGCGATTCCAGAACCATGGGAAAGGTGAGGCTGTCTAGTTTATGTTCACCAAATTTCATGAATTTCCATCGAACGGATTTTTGACACCTCTCTGTCGAAGTTAAGTCCGATTCGAGTGATTTTTATTTCTGAGTACTCCTTTATGAGTCTATTTTCAAATCCAGTTGGTTTAATAATTTTTGGATTCCATTTGAATTATTGGTAGCCGATTTACTCAGAACTGTTCATTTGTACTTTTCTGGGTAAATCTGTGATCTTTGGGGCCTGTTCGGGAGACCACCCAAGGCACATCCGAAGGGATTTTTGTATGAGGCTAGTTTCTTTTGAAAGATGGCCATACAAACTTTAATCACACCAAATTTCGTGGACTTTTATGTAGTGGATTTTTCTAGACAATTTTCCAAAGTTGCCCATTTACCACTTTTAAAAATCCCCAGCAGCAACTTCAAAGGAGCATAACTCCTAGATTTTTCATCGGAATGAAGTGAAATTTTGCATGAGACTCTTATTTACCCTAATCTTTCAAATGGATTTGGTTTGGTTCAATTTAGAATTGGATTTGAATGATTTCAAGACAAATGGCATACTTTTTACCGAATTTGATTTAACTTGGTTTTGAGCAACTTGTGCTTTGATTTCCATTTTTTGAGATATTCCAGAAATGATATCGACATAAGAGAGGATCTAAAATCCATTTAGATCTTCATGTGAAAATATCATACATTAGTTCTTTTTCAAGGTTTTCTATGATTTTAGCAAGCTTTCTATATTTTGCATGAACATACACTTGGCAACCACTTCGTGTGGATGAATGGGAGTGCCTAACACCTTCCCCCGTTCATAATCTAATCCCCTTACCCATCTCTGGATTTGATTTTCAAGTAGGGTTATTTTTATCCTAGAATTTGTCTTTTGGCTATTTTTGCCTTATTTTGAATTCTTTGGTGTCCATTCTCACCCCAAAATCATGAATGGTGGTGACTCTCCCGTTTTTGCGTTGAGCCCGTGTGTTGACGGAGGGATAATCACACCGGTGATTTTTCCCATGTCTCACAATAGTAGATTTAAGATCTATGCCTATTTTGACAAAATCAAGTGAATGTGTGCATTGATGTGTGTAGGAAATCAGATTTTAAGTAGAGAATTGAAATCTAATGCTATAAAGAGCATAGATCTATGTAATTCCTCCAGAATTTTAATCAAAATAAGCACAAACAGCAACCACACATAAATCAACATGAACCATGCAAGAATATCATGAAAATTGGTTCTAAACCTAAAGGATCCATTCCAACACTTGTTTCCCTAGTTCTCTCTTCATGTTTTACGACTAGAGAGGGTGCTTAAGGTACTTTAAGTATAGTTTGAGGTTTCAAATACAACAATAGACCTTATCTACAGAAAGGTAGAAGATAAGAGTGTGCTTAAATTGAAATAAAATGAAAAAGAGTATAGGAGCTCACCTTGGTTGCTTGAGTGGAGAATTGGGCAGAGGTTCCCCTCTTCTTTAGAGCTTCAAACTTCCGACTAAGGACCTGCGTCACCAGGATGAAGTGAGACATAGCAAGAGAGCCTCAACGTTTTTATCGTCTTCGCCCGCACAAGTTTTGTTGCCGCGGGAATCAAGACGATCGAGCCAAGGAACTTATTTGTGGGGATGGCAACAGTTCGGTTCGGTTTTGAATAAAGTAAAAAACGGAATCGGCATGTGACACGCAATGCATATTAATGGAAACCAAGAGCAAACCGAAACCAATTTGGTTTTTTTTAATATATGAAACAGATACAATTAATACAAATCTAAAACAAACCCTAATAGCTTTGGTTTTTGTTTTGGTTTGATTCAAACTGATGAATCGTACGATTCGTGGTTGTTGTTTTCACTTAAACATGTGTATAGTCGGTTCAGTTCAGTTTCGTTTAACGACCTTAAAACCGAAACCGAATTGGTTAATTTTATATAATAAAACAAAAACCTATTAATAACAATCCAAAAACTGATTCTAATTGGTTTGAATCTATTTGATTTATCAGTTTTAATCGAACCATTGCCATCTCTACGCATTTGGTATAATATATTGTTTTTTTATAATCGTTTGTTTTGATATAAAATCTAATGCGAAAAATGTTTTCGAGGTAAAATGGTATTTCTAGGCGGTTATTTCAATGTAAAATATAATATTTTATAACATAGTTTTCCTAGAAGATAATCATTTCCCCTAAAACAACTTACCATTGAAAATCCCATGTCATTTTCCGGAAAATTGATCGTTATTAGTTGAGCATGAAAAAAAAAACAGCTATCGACAGCTAATTTCAAACCTGCCATTTGAGAGCTCTTCTCAAATCCACCATTGAAGATTAGCTCGAAGCTCATTTGATATGTATAATTATCAGATTATTAGGGATTTTGGAGAGATTAACATCATAGACATCGTAACACAGAAACTTCGCCATGGCAGTGATGAAGCTTGAATTTCTGGTACCGGAGAGTCCGTACAACAGATAGCTTCTTTTCCAAACTCGACCAAGTCGATGAAAGTAAGACTTCAGTTTGAGAAATGGTTAATTAGGAGGAAAGGCACAAGAATGTAGCTAAGATAAGTAGCTTTCTACTCTTGGCTGGCTATCACCATAGGCTTCTTGAGGTGGTTATTTGGGAAAGGCTCGAGAATGTAGCTAAGATTCGTTGCTTTCTAGGCTTGGCTAGCTACTATAATCAAATGCTTGTTGAGGTTTTCTCAATGATTGTTGATCCTTCACCCGCTAAGTATACCAAGTTTTTTTGTGATATTAATTGTAAGAATAGCTGCCTATCTTCAGCTCTAGTTTTGTGTATTCCTAAAAAGGGTGAAAGATATGCATCTACAATGATGCCTGTAAGGGGAAGGCCTTGGTTATGTTCTTATGCAAGGAGGAAGTATTGTGGCTCATGCTTCTGAGGGCCTGAAGGCCTTAAAGTTCTTGGAAGCATTAAGCATTATCTATATGGTGAGGAGTTTGAAATGTATGTGGATTAAATTTTTATGAGACAAGGAAGATGGATAGGTAGCTTAAGGGTTTCAAGTGCCATATCCAGTATCATCCAGGCAAAGCTTATGTATTAGCTCAAGCTTTAAGCCGGAAATATTTTAGCAAGATTTCTTCATTGATGACTAGTGGTTAGAGGATGATTATGGATGTGTAATTTGGGTGCTCTCCTTTAAGTAGAGGTTTGGTGGTGGCAGCTTAAGATTTTGTAGTTAAATTTTTTTTTTTTTTGGTAATGAATAAGGGAGAAAGGGGGCTACCAGTGTGGCCAACCACCCTGGCGTTACCATATTTGGCTTCCTCCCTACTGTGGAATGTTCGGATTGAGCCATAACTACCAATCAACTCTGCCTTAGTTGGAGGAATTGGATCGTCACCACAACACATGAGAACGTAGTTAATTAGGTTGTAATTGCTTCATTGCTTGTAATGAAGCAATTAAATGAATGCCCTAATTGCTTGTAATGGTTTGATTGAATGTATTTGATTGCATTAACTTTTCATCACAAATTTGAAATCTTACCTCTTAATTTTGAGTCACCTCAAAACTTGTTCCCCATCATCATATGCTAACCTGTTATCTGCTTTCCTCACATCATAACCAAAGAGTCGATTAGTAAACATTGGAAACCTGATAGGAATTTCATAACCACAAAGAATCTTTTATGATCTTTGATGGTAAATGAGAATTTATTGACACTCGGTGTAATTAGCAGGTGCATGTAAAAACAAAAAAAAAATATTTAAAAATGTTCAGCCAAAAGAAGTTTCCTGAATCGTCTCACCCTATTTGGATGATATCTATAAAAGTTAATAACCACTCTAAAAGATAATGGAAATTTTTTGGAAATTTTTTTTTTTTTGGTAGTAGAAAGTTTTTGGAATATACCAATAAAAATTTCTGGTCAATATTAATGAAATATTGAAATATATGAACTTTTAAAAATTTTAAAAAAGGACATTACTAATGTTTCTTAAGAAGGGGAAAGCACATAGTCTCCTTCTTGAGATATATAAGCAACTAATGGAAGGACTTTAATGTAAAGTATAATTGCTTTTCCTCCCCTACTGTTCTTACTTGAGATTGATATTTTTTGTTTTTGGGTAAAAATGTGCTAGGGCCTTGTCCACTCTAATCTGGCCTCTTCATTTCATGGATCTGTAAAGGAAAATCAGAAAACCAGACTATCAAATTTGCCAAGATTACAGAAATCAAGAAATACCAGCCGTTATTCTGAAGGCCAATGAATCCATGCACATAAGATCATATAACTGGTAATTTATAATGTTGGTGCAGTGACTATGACACAAAATACAAGAAATTTGCAGATTTCAGCATATATGTCAAAACCTGCATCTCAGTTTCATTTCCCAATTGGCAAATCTAGTTATAAACTGCTAAACTAAGTTCCATATCAAGAAATCAGTTCATGTAATGAACAAAACCCATAATCTTGAAGTCGACATGTCTCTTTATAAATAGGAAAATATGATATTACATGGTGTAAAACATTGACAGTACTCTATATTCATATTCAATAAGACTAGTTACTTTTATGTACATTTGGATTTTTATCTACCTGGATTATATATCTTGCTTAGGCTTACGGCTCACTTCCGAGTAGTGACCACCCATAAGTTGCAAAATCTCCTCCCAAAGTCCTTCGGATGAATCTGGCGAACTCCCATTAAGCAGATTTGCACTACAAGCAGCAACATACCAGTAATCTGACTCGATCTCCTCTCTCAACTGGTCCAGTTGCCACCCAGCATATCCCACAAAGAATCTAAAATCCTGAGGCTGAACGATCCCTTTCTTCACCAGCCCTGCAGCTTCATCTAAACTGTTTCTAGAACCAAAACACAGGCCAGGGATAACTTCTTCAAACCCTAAAAGTTTATAATTCTCTCGTGTCTTCAACAAGAACATGCTAGCTTCAAGTGGCCCGCCAAAGTGCAAACAACAATCAGCAAAAGTGGTTGCCAGATCAAGATTCGCAGGATTCATATGTTTGATCTTCTTGTGTAGTGGACGGTTGATAACAATTCCAAATGGACCCTCATGTGGATGTCTAGTTCCAGGTCGGAGGAGAAAGATAACAGTTCTTTCAAAAGTGCGAATGCCATCAAGTTTATCAGTTGCAACAAGGACGCAGCCACTCTCTGGTACTGAAATCGGGTGAGCCCATTTTGCACCGAGTGGTTTGGATTTGCAGGAAGTCCCGTCTTGTACATGAGTTTCAAATTCCAGAGTCTCTTCCTGAGTAGGATTTCACCTAGAATTTTTTACTTTCTCTTCAAGCTAAGAATTTCAAGTTTCACCATCACAAAATGTTGAAATACATTTTCCAAATATCGACATATTAATCAGTCCACTTAGGTCAAATGCCACAAAACCCTGAGATGCACAGATCTAGAGCCAAGATGGCAGCTTTTGTAAAATCAATTTCAGCAGCAAGGGTTTCATGATGGTGGTGTTGGAACCAAGTGCCATATTTTAAAACCCATTATGCAAATGAAGCCAAAATCATGAAAAATAAAAGGAACAAATGACTCTCAAAACAACAAAGCAAAACTAAAATACGATAAGCTTCCCATTTTTTAACAGTGAAATCTAACAGATTTTATCAGGCCTCTGTCGAACTCCTGGTAACTACCGGTATAAAAGTATCTCTTATGGCTTATAAGGTAATAACTAAAAATAGCATTAAATACCAAATAAGAGGCTGATATTCCCATGGCCATAATTGATTTTGATAAGACGATCATTAGAGGACAGTATTCTAGCACAGATCATTAATTACCTATGTCACGAAGAGATTTTACCTGCTCCTGAAAATAGAGATGAGCTCTCAATTCTCTCCAGTCTGAGATTTTACGATAGGACTGATGGGAAGATGAAGTGTCATTAGTGTTCTTGCTGTCCGAAGAAGGGTTGCTTCCTTTCAGGCCATCTCCTTCTGGACTAGATTCATCATTTCCTACAAAAACAGTAATCCATGGTTAACAATTTACATGTACATTTAAAATAATGTGAATTTTTAAGAAGATTCAGATATCATGGTACTAAAATTCAGTTTCAAGATTAATTTTGGCCGAGGTTTAAAATTTTATTTTGAAGGAAAGTTCTCAACTTCAGAAATGGAAATAATGGGAAAATTTTGAGAGAAATTTCTCTTCACAATATTTTCCATAAAAACTTATACTGTCAATATAAGGGAAATATTGATGTAACAGAAATTTCTGTGTTCCTCAAAAATGGACACTGTAGGAAATTTTGGCTAAATTCAAGGGGAAACTAAAACTATTATTTCGACATTCAAAATATTTTATGGTCTTGTGCAATCGAATCTAAATGCAAGGAAATGATAGAATCTGTAAGTACATGTAAACATTTTGAAACTTTAATAATTGACTTATACGGTATATATGGTACAAGTACAATCACAAACCATATGGCATGGAGATCCACGGGAAATAATGGAACCTTTTAATTAAATGCAAGTACACATTAAACAATGTAAACAGTAAACACCACCCAAAAAAAATAAAAAAATAGAAAATAAAAAAGAGATTTACAGGCGGATGATTTTTGGCAGCGGTCTTTTAAAGAACGCTGCAAAAACTCCTGTCCCTTGGACACATCTCGCACTCTCTTTTCCCTCTATTTTTTCCATACGTATTATATTACCTATTGCCCTCCCTTTTTTTTTTGCCTCCATTTTTTTGCTCTGTGATTTGAAACCCTAGACCAGAGGGAAATGGAACACCATATGTTATATGAAACAATGGATCAGCAGTCATACTTCTTCATATCTGATTCAAAGTTCATATGCTTCTCTCTCTCTCTCTCTCTCTCTCTCTCTCCCCGCAGTTTTCAGTTCAAGGCTTCAGTCTTCTTCCTTTCCCTCAAAATTTTGCGTCTGCTTGGGAATTTTGTTGATTGTTTTAGTGCTAGTGGTTATATAGACTTATGCCATTCTTCTGATTTTGTTTTTTTCCTTTTTCCCTTTCAGTTGTAACCTTCTTGAGTTCTATCCTGATAAAGAAAAAAAAAATTTCTGACCAAATCCTTCAAAAAATAATTTTGCACTCTACTATGTTAATGTCATGTAGGTGTTAAAATAGAGAGAGACAGGAAAATAAAAAGCAGAAAATTAATATTCAATTGAAGGCATGCATCTGTATTGTATTTCCACTAAAAGATCATAACCTCAATTTTTTTCTCTATAATTCTAACTATATCTTCTTTTAAGTTCTTCCAAATTATTTTAATTCTTTCTAATCAGTAATCCTTTTTCACGCACAAGAATACTTTGTTTCGATTTTTGTTTTTAAATTTACTTTTTTTTTTTTGGTGAAGTGATTCACAAAGCTTTAATTATAAACCAGCGATTCACACTCTTCCACAAACTCTTGTTTGTTTTCTTTTAAGATACACAGTCCTCTTAAATTTGGAAATAGCTTCTACTCCCCATAAACTCTTTCTTTTTCATGATTTCAATCTTATTCATTTCAGAAAAGATGCTATATAGAAGAAGATTTTATATATACAATTCAATGAGCTCCTCTTCCAATTTGAGTGATTAGATCATGTTTTTAAGAAAATATGGCTCATTTATCAGTTGGGGACTTATGCTGATCCCATCTGCAAAGTTCCAATTCTAATTGTGGTCCCAGGTTATCCCGGGATTAAATTAAAGGTCAGAAGCTAAGATGGGTCAAAACTGACAGAAAGGTCAGTATTCTTGACTAGCATGAAGGGCCATGTGGGTTTATGTTTTGAAGCTAAAATTTGAATATATAGTCAACATAATGTCCTCACAAATAGGTGAGGCATTTATTCCTCTTATTCTTTTTGGAGAAATATGAGATGATCGGACAGATTGATGTAAGAGTTCATGGTTCACAATTTCGTCTTCATGTTGGCAAAATTTCCCTATTTAGGCTAGGCAGCACGAAATGCAAGGGAAAAGCCCCCTTGTGACTTATTACCCAACATTCCGCCAAAATTGACTGCATGCTGCGGCATGAAGGGATTTCGAGCCACAAAAGGGTTTGAATTTATTTCACCCAGAAATAGCAAAATTCCGTCGTTTTCTCCTCATTTTCTTCATTTCTTCATCCTTCTCATTTCAATGCAATTTCTTTGTGGATCTCGCTTCTAATTTACGTTTAGAAGAGGAATGTACTATATATATGATTGTAATTGTATTGTACTCTTTAACTTTTTTGTATGTGTTATGTGTTGACTTGTATTATTTCATTATCATTTCCCTTCTATATGCAATATACATGAAATGGCTTAATTTTCTATAGGCAATATGCATGAAATGACTTATTTTCTTAGATGTTTTGGATTTATTTCACATCCATATATGCATTGTAAATGAATTAAACCAAAAAATGAAAAAAAAAGAAAGAAAAAGAAAAAGAAAAACCACATTTTTCCCATTTCCCTTCATTGGGGAAATATGGGGAATTTTCCCTCAATTTTGATGGCATGCCAGCAAAATCCGACATGTAAATCCTTGGAAGAGTTCATCACATTAATGAGGGGATTCATGAAAACATTACGTGTTCACAATTTAAATATGGAAACAATTCAGTGCAGTATAGCAATCTAAGTCCATGGTATTTGATTAAAAAAAAATTTTCTTTTACAAATTAGAATGAACTCTACTACTATTTTCTAGCAATTGTGCCAATAAGGTGAGACTCTTCTATCTTCTTTAGAAACAATGGTTGGAATCTGTTACCAATCATTGTTCCAAATTGGTGTGGCTTCAATTTTATTTAAGGTTCAAAATTTGAGACTGTCAGGTTTATTCTTATTCTCTATCTCTTTCCTTATGATCATCAAAAATAAACTAAAGAGGATAACTTTCTATACTAACCTCATGGTGCAACTACAATTTCAAATTTTCTTATGAATGGATTCAAAACTTACAAGTACGCAAAGTTTGGTTGTTAGTTAAGCCTTCCTCTAGAGCCACTAAAATAATACCAATTTTTTCCATTTCATCAGGTAAAGCAATTTGGTAAGTAGCATTGCACAAATATAATGGTTAAGTTCTTATTGTCAGAGCACTAAAATATTTAGTCATACTCTTAACCATCTAGCTAGAACATAAACTTGATAGCACCTCAAAGCACAATATAGAAATCTCACTATAAAAGCTTACCTCGCATTTCTTACTGCAATTAACTAAATATAAAAAGTAGAAATTCCTATATTGAATCTGGTGGATGTAATCAAACTACGAAGCATGAATACATCTCATTTCTTGAAATTCTCTACATGGCTTTGACATTCAAGGTGATAGTGATGAATGAACAGGTGATTATTGAGAAGAATGAGCTGGAAGAAGAAAATTCTGTCCTATACTCTCAGATGAAGAAGAATGAACAGGTGATTATTTGAAAATCGCTTTACCACTGATAAGCAAAGCATGAGAATCTAGGGCTCTCATGTATGGGTCCTCTATTGTGTGTGTGTGTGTATATACCGCTGATAAGCAAAGCATGAGATTAGATTATGCTTGTTGAAGGATCCAAAGGAGCCAGTAAAGGACAAAAAGAACGTCCATATGATTGCCTAAAGTTACTTCTTCGGGCAGGTTGTAATGGGAAAAATGGACTGCTATTTTAAACCCCAACTATTTAGTTTAAAGCATTATTACTGGTTAACCGAAAATATGTAGACATAAATTATTAGTGTACTTGAACTATTGTTTTTCCTTAATAAAAGAACATGAAAATGGAAAAGATGTTGAACTTTAACATAGTGATGGACTTTTCCATTGATTCGGGGTAAGACAATTTTCATCTGAAATGTCTACCTGACTAATTTTCAAATAAATTGTTGTTCATCAACCTAAAGACTTCAAAAGGGAGTTTTCAATATTTCCATTTTAATCAAATTGCGTCTAGTTGAAGCTTGTATCAAAAGAAAGCAAGAAGTTAAAAATGACAAAATAGGCTTAACTTCTATATTATTGATATAATTCTGGTTGTTTCAGAAGTTCTAGGTATAAAACTATCAAAACAATCAAGATAATAAATCAAGGAAAATCATTTATTGTCAAAGGGCTCCATTTTGGACACCTAAAAATAAAATGATTCTAAAGTCATACATAAGTATCAAATCATGATTGACAAGCAAATAAACTCAATTACATAAAAAATCTAAGGTTCAACAAGAGGGAGTAATACATGCTTAACACAGATAAGTGCTAAATGACAGACTATTTTACCCATTTCGCTATAATGAAATATTCTAAACCATTTCAAGAAGACAACACTCATAGAATATGACGTCACTGTCTCAAATTTGAATGGATGTACAAGAATTATTTCCCAAAAGCTCTGGACTAGCCATCTGCTTTTTTGGTTTTTCAGCGATCAAGAGCTCTATATGCAGCTTATCCAAGCAGTATTTGAGCAGGAGATATGCCAAGAGTGATGACCAACCATGCTGTGAAGAGCACATCAAAACATGAAGCAGAGATAATTTGCTAAAAATCAAGCATTTTCATTTTGCCACTTTTTCCCATCAATGTACAGTAAAACCTCTAAAAAAGACTATTTAAGGAGTAAAGAAGGATATTTACTCATATATGATATGTGCATTCACCATGTTCCTATCGGAAGAACGCTAACCTCATAAAATTAAAAGATAATGTTGAGATCAGGTTTGAAAGGAAAAGTTTCGAGACACATCACAAAACTGCGGTAAGAAACAAAACCACAGAATATTGACAAAGAATAGATTGACCTAATCTTTCTACATTAATCTTTGACAGTCTTTTGCACCCTTTTTTTTTTTTTTCAATTTTCCAGTTTTCTCTTGCTAAATGAACTTGCAACTTGGATTAAAAACATTGGTACTTCAACAAAATCCATCATTATATCTAACATATTTAAGAGAGAAATATACGAATAGAAATGTCTTAAGAAATGTTGACTTCAAAACCAGTATCCAGAAACACATATTGGGTTCCCAAATTTAGAAGGATACTTGGGAAAGAATAACAAAATTCTCAACAAAAATTTTGAAGAAAACAATCACTAATGAAGCTACTCATGAATATTAAGATGGAAATCCCTTGTCCTCATGCTGACCACATGAGTAATGATCATTACAAGGACAATGTAGATGATCACTTAAGCTTGTTATCATCATATACATTGTGTTACAATCACCAATACTATGATGTGCCCAACAAGATTGTCGAATAGAAATGATAGATGTTAAGATTTAAAAATTCATTCCACAATTGTCATTGCAAAACTACAACTACATTATGTTTCTATTTATGTATTCATTAAATCTGTTTTTTCAAATTTTATCTTTTTATGCTTATATGTTCATAAATTTATTATTAAAATGTAATTATAGAATTAGTTAATCGGTGATCAGTTAGGACAATGACTGGCCAAAGTAATTAATTTTTTTTATAGTTAGAAGCAATAGATCACCTACTACATATGCATGCCATAATAATTTAGTTTACAATGATGATTATTCTTACCTATTTTACTATTAAAACAAATTTTTAGGAAGGAAAATGGCACCCAAATTCAGCTTTTGGTGCCATTCCATCTTATATAAACTTTAGCAGAAAATTTCGTTGAGTTTTTTAAGGTATTGAATGCTAAAAAAGGACATGTTCATATTTTCATCGCTTTTACATTCGGTATTATTATTCTCAATCAAGTATATTTTGTATTTAAATAAATTATATCTATGCCAAATGGAAGTCAAAAAATAAAATAAAAATTGAAATTCAAAGCATATCCTCTAAATTGACAACTGAAATGCTTGAATATTTTAAATATTTTATTGTCATATACAATAAAGGAACCACATTTGAATTAGAAACCCAAGTCTTGAAAAGGATTGAAAGAATAACAGGGGTTTATTTCATTTGAGAGTGCCAACAATATTTGTGGGTAAGAAATGTAAAATTTCAAGCAAAGAATTGGCAATCCTTTCAGCAAAATGAGTTAAAGAATCAAAAAATCCGCTGACATAATGTAAAATTATGAATGCTTCTAAGATATCGTCTTCAGATGGTGCAATGTAGAAATTTTGGTGAAATTTGGAAAATTTTTCCTGAAATGTAAAATAAAAGCCCATATGTATCAGCAAAGAATACCATCCTCAAATCCTGTATTTCTGCATGAATGTTATAATTATTTTCTTATATTTAGAGAGATCTTCATTTCACTTGTGGGACCAAATCCACCCATCAAATCTCCACAGGTATAAAATTTTGTGGAGATTCTAGCAGATCAAAGCTGGATTTTAATCCTGGAGGCCTTCAAGGGAAGGTTAGATTTCTTCATTCTCCTTCAAATAAATTTATTTTATTCGTTCAATAGATCTACATGTTTAGAGAATTATTTGAGTGCTTTCTCAAATCATTGCTTGGAGTTGGGAACTTTTGATGAAATATCAAACTGCATAGACTTGAGGATAATCCTTAGGTTCTGATTCATGGACTTCAAGTTTATTCTAAGTGTTCACGATAATATGTTTTTTTTGCAATGAGGTTGTAATAGGAATTCTAAAAAATTCCCTATTTCAATAAAGAGCTGATAATGGCACTCTTTAGTTATGAAAACCAAATAGGTGAGTGATAACTAATCATCATCTTCAAGTTCAAATTATTTCCTCCAAAGCAAAGATTAATTGAATATTTTACTCACTGCTGCTTTTAGTTGTACATTAAATATATAACAAAGGTCAACTTGTTAGATTTTATTTTATATGGACTTGAGTATAGGTGTTTGAAATGGATGTGTCTAGGTGTTGAATCTGTCTAACTCCCATATATTACGGTAAGGGAACATGGATAAAAAGTTTTGCCTGTAAGCTACAAGTAAAAAAACCATCTATTCACAAAAAGTACAAATAGAGTTTACACATAAAGAACAAAATATATATACAATTACTTATATCTAATACAGAGAAGTTCCAATTGCAAAACAAAGCAATTATAAACTCAAGGCATAAAAATATAGAAGCTCCAAATATGATAACTTAGTAGAATTGTACATGATATTTTCAAGTGACGTCCGGAATTATGACTGCTATTTATACAGCTTGGGAACCTTATCATTTCAAGGTTATATCATTAACGTCAGACCTTTTGTTTATTATATTACATAAAGTCATATATGACGAGAAGAGCAACTCAAATTTTCCTTTCTTTGTCCCTCTTCTCAAAATGTCTCCTTCTTCACCTTCATCATTGAAACACCTAGGTTTTTCCTCTTAAACATCAAGTAGCTTTCTCTTTCAATCTTAAATACACTGATATTCTTTTAATTGTGGCAAGGCTTCAGCTCAACTTCTGAAATGATACATGATCATAATCATTCTATGTACAGTCGTGTATGATGGTGAAAGCCGTATATTTCCAATTTTACTGAACGTTACAGTCTCCAAAAAGATCATGGGAAGAAATTACTTAGAAGTTCGTATGATGGGAGAAATTGATATATTCCAATGTTTACCAAAGATGATAACACCTACAGTCAAAATGACCAACCAGGGTTGATGATTACCATGATTGAACTAGATCAGAACTATTTTAAGTGGCATATTCCACAAAAATCACAGACTTAGGAACTAGTCAAGAATGATCTGGTTCCATGAAAATCTGGCCATAATGGCAGTGTCCTCAATTCATTCCAACATCAGTTGACGACTTTTGTTTTAAAGATCACAAAAAGGAAAACGTGATAAGATTGATAGAACAAACTCTCTAAGAGGTTACTTGACACAAATAAATCAACTACATAGAGAAAATTGCAAATATACAGAAACAGTATTTGCCAGTGGAGGAGTACCATAGTTTCATGGTACATGTGGAAAGAGATTGTTTATTAACAACCAGTAACTGCTCCATTGGAAAATTATAAAGCATACAAGAAGCAAAATAATATTTGAGTACTCGGGTAGGTATCATTATAATTTGAAACTATAAATTTATAATGGAATTATAATCTGCGGAAGAAGCAGATCTGCAAATGCAGGTGTTAGTTTTGCATATATTCTTGAAAAACATGGATTGATCATAGAGTATCAAAGCAATAAAGGGAAAATGGTCGTAACCAAACAAGTGAAAGCATCCAAAGGAATAATGGCAACCCCATTATTAAATACTTTGGCACGTATACAGCCCATGTTTGGAAATCCTAATTCTGCAACTTTATGCCTTTTCTAGCAAATCTACAAATTAAGACCTAGCAGATTTTTAATCATTGATTATTTATGTCAAGTGTGAAACCTATCCAACATATTGGAGTGGAGATCTCCGTAATGGGCGAAAGCCACCTAAGGGATTTCATAACTATCCTTGAGTTGCAACGGACGCAAGTGTGGGAATCTTTGATAGCTGATGGTGAGTTCCAACATGTTGACTTAGAGGGTTGCAGACATCAAGTGGTCCACAGTTTCACATGCCAACTTGTAGGACTCAATGTGTACCAATAAGAGAGCTCTGTTCTTTATCATGTTCATATTTTAGAATTATTTCTCTTATTTGATTCTTATCATGAACCTAGACAGCTATGAGACCAGATTCAGGATAAAGGTTAAAAATATTCCTAAACCAGTAGACCATTGCAAATGTCACACTCCTGGAGACCCAATACTCCCTCTAATTATGAAAACTCTCTCATTTGCATATTATTCTTCTGGATCTTTTTGGCTTCCTTTTAAAGACATCCCAGTTTATTCTCTAAACTCTTTCTTCATTTTCTTGGGAAGCTCTCTAAGTCTAGGCTGCACATTTCCCAACGGGGCACATTTTTACTTTTCAAGGAGCGCAAGCATGTCAAATGTAAAGATCACTAAAGAAACCTGTTCCACATTATAGCCGTTCCTTACTAGTAACACCTTACAGACCCCCCAATCCCTCTATTAACGCGCGCAAGCAGCCGTGGTGATGCAATTAGGCCAACGTTAGACATATTGTTCCTACTTAGATCCAAGATTTGAAGACAAATCATCAGCATTTTGACACCATGGAGACAACGTTAGACATGTGGACATAGATACAAATAGGCACATGCACTCTTCATCTATCTTCTTTTGAATATTACTTTCTTCTATGTCCTCTTTACCATTTCTTCTAGAGTTTTTGATCTGTTAGCTCATGATAAATGGAAAGAGTAAATAATTGAGCAAATCACAACACTTGAAAGCAAAAGGATTTGGGATCAAGTTGATTTCCTGAAGGAACGTGTGGTTGGATGAAGAGAGTTTAAATCCTAAGCTTGCACTGAATGGTTTCATTGAATGATGGTTTCATTGAATGATGAAAAGAATGAATGTTTTGAGACAACATGCAAGGGATCATTCAGCTCAGTAAAATTGCCTATCAATAGGCATTTGTGAATATTTCCAAGTTGAATCCACATTCCATCCCCTTATCAGTTGTAGCCACCCATACCTGGTAGTCCATTTCTGAAGAATGTGTTTGACAGACCTTCAGAAATAAGTACATGGCATTGCCTAGAGGATCTTTCTTTAAGGGAAGGGAAAATAAGGCAAGACCTATACTATGTTACACTTTGAGCCTACATTTTGAGAGTTTTAGTACTCTTCAATCACACCTTTCAAGCAACTTTGTGGTTTGCAATGTAAATATCTGCCTTTCCATGCCACCGTCATAGTTCTCGTGCTTCATTTTATTTTTTCCTATGTTGGATAAACTTGTACCTATAGATTAAAATATTTGTACCAGACGATTAAAAAAAAATTGTCACTTAATGATGGAAGGGCTTGAAACTTACTTTAGCAAATATTTACCTTTCCACTGTTGAACTCTTTTTTAAATTAAATAATCCTGTAACTATTTATTAAAACACTTGTATCATATGACACAATAAACTTGTAACTTATGACATAGGGATTTGTAATTATGGATTTGGGGTAAAACTTGCAAAGGCAAAGATTTGCCAGAGTGATTTAGGCCCAAATCATAAATTTACTTTACAAGTAGGTCTGTAGTTCACAGTTGTCAAAAGGTAGGCCCGAAATATAAAAAAGAAAGAGAGGAAAAGTAGGCTTGTTGCCTAATTTTCTCTAAAGGAAAGGTCTGCAAAGTGTGGAACATAATTTGATTGACTTAACATTCCATTTTCAAAATCACAATCAAAGGAGTGCAAATTATGACTCTGTATTAAATAAAAGAATTTGAATATCTAAGGAGTGCATACGGTCATTCTTCGTTTACTAAAGAAGTTTCAAATATCTTCTATTATTTTGGTTGCCTACATTGAAGATATAAAGCTCATATAAATAATGAGGATGAAATTTCAAAAGTTAAAAGAGATGGATAGTGTTTTTCTCATAAAAAAATCTTGGACTAGTAAAGCATTTTCTTCCAATTCTAGTCACAAGAAGCAGTGCATCTGTATTTCATAGTGAAAGTACCTACCACGTACCCAAGAAAATATTTAGTATACACTAGACATCATTTTTGCCATATGAAAGCACAGAGGAAAACCAACACAAAGTAAATCATCATGTTTTTTCTTTAAAAAAAAAAAAAAATTCTGATCCTAATTGACAAAGGGAATTGTCAACTTCCCCTTGGAAAGCTCATTTACTTGATTATCACTTGTCCAGAACAACGTTTGACATTTCGCAAGATTTTGCCAAAATTTTGATTTTGTAAGGTCAGTGATACAAAATATCTAGGGAAAACGAGATTTCCCAAGTTTCCATTCCTAAATTTCCCCAGATTTCCTTATATTTCCCCATGTATGCATTTATTATGAATGTATTAAACCACAAAAATACAAGAAAAATTCGAAAACAAATATTTCCCCATTTCCTCTCACTGGGGAAATGTGGGGAAATATTCCCTGATTTTGCCAAAATTCCTCGAAATTTTGCTGGATCTCCCCCGACGAAAATTCAGCAAAATGCGAAATTTCCATCCTTGGTCCTGATATAGTATATGTTGTGGGAGTAACTAATTAAGTTATGTATGCTTAATGAACATCAACTAGATGTTGTTTTCACATGTTTAAATATCTCATGTCTTGTTCACTTAGTTGGGTTTAAGTACTGCAATGCAGATTACTCTGATACATCCACTGGGAAGAGGCCAACTAGCAGTTATTGCATATTCATGACTAGCAACTTGGTGACTTGAAACTTATTGCATATTCATGACTAGCAACTTGGTGACTTGCAATGCAGATTACTCTGATTCATCCACTAAGAACAGATAACAGTTTACTGTAATTCTGCTATAAGTTTATAACTTAATACAACCAACAGGCCAAACAACATGTAAATTAATGCAGCATTAATTTTTCTCCTAGAGAACAATGCATGAAAAGAATTGTCATTTTGGCCTGAAAAGGGATAACTTCCAAGCTAATTTCCACACTGTTTGTTTGCTCCAATTCTCAACTTGCTGATACCTTCGCTAAAGAAGTCATTGAGTCATGCTAAAGAAGTTGAAGGCAGTAAATTTAATTCATTAAGTAGCATTAGCATCTGCAATGAATTAAATGCTAATAAAATAAGGGTTTTGTGTTCTTTCATAATTTACCATTATCATAAGATTGATATGGTAAAGCAAGTGAATAAAGCTGGAGTTACTGAATCGGATCTTTTATTTCTTAGCTGCCAAACCCATCAAAGTCAGAGATGGTTTTTGGTATGGACTTTCTTGGCACCCATCAGACTATAGCCTCACAATTCTCTGAAACCAAACCACTTTCCCAATGCAGTAGCTGTTCTTGGCCTTGTTTTCTTTTGGGAACTGATAAGGGGAATGGGCAAAAGTAATAGAAAGGTAAGCCTGCTGGATGAAATGGTTATAGAGCAGATTCAGGGGATAGAGGAGATTTCTTCACTTCCACTTTCTACAAGGCGAAGAAGACAATGAGAACAATGCTGTATCCCTGTCTGAGTGATTTCTTGGGCATCAGAAAGCTATGGTAAAAGATAAAAAAAGGGAGAAGCAAGGAGAAGAGAGTCAAGAAGCATGAGATGGAAATTTACTTTGCAGGAGTAATAAGTCCAGTTTAAGTTGGTTGGGGAAGGAGATATTAGATCTAGATAACAATTATGAGTCAGAATATCAAAGGGTTAGGGATCAAAAGAAGAGGACTTTTCAAGGAGGTGTCAACTCTGATAATGTAACTTTTCAAGAAACATAAGAGAAAAGATGCTGACAAGATTTTTCTTGGCAGTTACATGCGAGGCTCAAGGTAGATCTTGGGTAAGTCTGCTGCTTTCAGAAGTTAAGGTGCATGCCTTTTCTGATTACATAAGGACTTTTCATGATGATATTTTTACGAATTGGGATTGCAAGAGAATGATAACTGAGAATGCTAAGATGGATGCCTTTTCTGATTAAATTTTTTTTTTCTTTTTGGGGTATAAGTAAGATAACCTAATTTGGGTCCTTACAAATGTTTAGTTGCTGGATGCTCACAGTTTGACTTGTGAATTTAAGAAGGAATTCAAGCAGATTCAGGGGCTAGGGGTTAGGATGTATCTCTATATAGGGGAAACCATAGTTTTATGAGAGGACAGGAGATAGGCAAATATCATATGTATAAAGGGGCTTCTCTAATATTTTGGCTCCTGCAGCTGGATGGATTTGTCAATTCACCATTTGAGCATTACATTGCTGATTATGAATTGTCACTCTCTGCCAAAGACTGGATGTATTCCTTATTTCCCCTGATTGAAAATTCATCTCCAGGACACTTTTCAGGAAGTTTAGCTAAACCCATGTTTGCTCGTTGCTCCATCAAATTTACTCGGAAAAGTTGAAGACAGCCCCTTCCACCCCTAATGTCTCATGCACAGTTCAAAAATGGTATAAGGGAAAAGAATTAAGAGACTGTGCTGATCACAGGTTTATAAAATATCAACATAACATTAAAAAAAAGTAAAAATTAAATAGAATAATATTAGGCTTTATGGAAACATAAGGCCTGCATTTTGTAGAAGATAGTAAGGGTAGACCAAAATGAGGAAGCAAGGATGCTTAAGAAGGAAGAAACCCAAGGTTTCAAAAGAGAATTCAATGGAGATTTTGAGAATATTACAAGCACTGGAACGTTGATGTACTGAGGGTTATTTCACCCAAGGACAGCACTTCCAATATATACATAGTCACATTTTTTTTTGGGTTATTTTGAGACGCTTTTTCATCTATACTATTATATATAGCCAACATCCTATTTCCTGCCTGATATTCTATACCGAAAATGCCCTCCAATTGTTTTCAAATTTACTCCAACGCCTAGTTTGTTAACGCCACGTGTCATAACTAATTGCCCACTTCTTTGTTTCTAATTATTCTGCTACGTGCATAGCACATGCATTCCCCAAGTGGATTAATAGTACAGAACATCTCCATGCATCAATATCTACACTTTGATATCCTTCGCATATTCTCCACAAATCTACTCATGATGTTTGGTCATTTGCCCATTCATCTTGCTTAAATTATAGTTATTGCAATTGCAAGTCTTCTCAAAAACCTTGCAAGCACTTAATCTTTTCAACTCAGTTTTCCTAGAAATTTGTCTTCTTAATGTCTATATTAAAGTTTCTCCTACTCGAAATGTTGAGCACATGAGGAGCAAGCAATCCTTAAGATGGATATTTACATGATCGAATATCTTTATTGTAAGTTTCCCTCTTAAATTGTATCTGTGTAACCTATTGTTTGGTATCTTGATCTTTATCATGGTACAAAGGATTCTATGATCTCTTACATCCTAGTATTGAATGTCCTCTTACCAATATATAAGCAAATATTCCAAGAACAGTCAACTTAAAAAAAAAACCAGAAATGAGCAATTACTTGAGTTTTTAATTGTTATACCAATCAGACATTTGTTCTATCAATAAATAATTTTTTTATGAATAAAGAATCAAAATTGATGAATTCCACCAAATTGATCACTTGTATTACAACGCACTTGACCTTCATGATTCTATCATCAATTTGCTCACCAAAAGGCACAAAATTTCATTCCATTACCAAAAAGAAAAGAAACATTAATGAAACCAAGAGGAAATATAGATGTTATTGTCCACTGCATGTCCATTAATTTCATAAACACCTCTCCATCAGTTTAAAAAAAAATGTCCCTTTTTGACTCACCATTGCTCATAAGTTACCCCACCCGTGAATTTTGAATACTTAAGCTGACATTAAAGAGGGCAGAAGAGTCAAGTGACTCTTGCCAACATTCACACAAAGAGTGAAGCTTGCCAAGAAGCATTAACTTGGCCCCAAACCCATCTGAACTCTTCCTGTTTTGCATTCTTTCTTCATATTGAAACGTTATTGAAAGTCTTATTTGAAGCAAATTGCAATTCCACTCTGAATTTGGGAACACGTACAAGAAGAAAAAAGAAGAACAAATGAAACATGTAAGCAAAAAAGGAAGGGAGATCAAAGAAAATTCACTGATGCTTTCTGGATCAAACCAAACAGAATTCCCAATTCTTCTCCCAAAATTGTTTGCAGGAAAATAAATGTCCAACATGGTTTACAAATATATCTCAAATCATTAAAAAAAAAAGGAGAAATTTAAATATGTTGAACTAAATAAGCAAAATCAAATACAAGGAAACCATGGGAACGCATGAAATTTTAAAGAACTTTTACCAGAAGAAGACGAACTACCATTATTCTTCTTCCCCATTGACCTTATGACGAGAGATCGACACCCAGAATCCTTCAATTTCGATACCCGACTCCGCAAAACCTTTCCATCTTCGGCTCGAGAGTATCCCGTCTTCCTTAAACTGCAAAAGAAAGGTCTTTGGACCCATGAACTTCTCTGCAAAGAGGGGGAACCTTTTGCACAGAGAGCGCTTTGATTGCTGCTTTTGGGATGGAAAGCGCAGACATCCATAGCTTCCCTCAAGTCGGTATCCGAGCTTTTCTCGATCGAAAGGATGATAGATAGTTCGATTTGGCTTTATGTAGTACAGTTTGCGTTACAAACGATGATGCGAAAGCGCAAATGAGAAATGGCAGCCGCTAGACAGACAAATGTATGAAACAGAATATGCTCAGCACAACTTGTCACATGCGAAACTGACGCGCGTGTATATAAGAACGCAAGTGAGGCTGGAATTGTTTGCTGCCTTTGAGCTAAAATCTCGGGAGTGCATGTAAGAACGCAAGGCTGGAATTGTTTGCTGCCTTTGAGCTAAAATCTCGGGAGTGCATGTAAGAACGCAAGGCTGGAATTGTTTGCTGCCTTTGAGCTAAAATCTCAAGAATGACATCGTTAAGCATTGCAAATTACTATGCTCATGAGAAGTTGACACGTGGAACATCTCATTATCAGTGTTTTTTCATTTTTGTAAATATGTTAGGTAAGTCCCACTTAAAAAGGCATTGACTGTAATATGCTCCACATGACAGCATCTTATGGCCATAGCAGTATCCAATGCAGTAAAGCATTGCAGATGATTTCACAATGTTTCAAGTCTTGCCACGTCAGCTAAAATTCTGCGATAGTCAATTTATATTTCTATAACTGACATGCCTAAATTTTAAATCCCACTCACTAACCTTGCGTTAGTATCTCCTCAAATGATAATATTGAATTAAATAACATAGATAATACTTAATTAGATATCATAGAAACCAATTAGACATGATTAACTGAAATTTAACATCACTAAAGTGGCATTTCATTGGCATTCTAGCTATTGGATTTTGGCAAGAATGGGATTTTAGAATCTTAGTAGAGCGTTTGGTTCATATTATCATAGAGATTAAAAAAAAAAATCTGATTTTATAATCGACTCCCAAATTAGAATCTAGTTTGGAGTACAAATATGGGACTTTTACCTAGATTCTGGGTGCCTTGCAGAAATTCTCTAAAGGTTGAGATTTTAGGATTCTAGTTGATATATTAATATCATATGATATGAAAACTTATGATATTATGATTTAATATAATATAATATTATAGTATCATATATTTTAATATCATGTTATATAATAAATATTACAATATAATTTGTAGAAGACCATTTTTTACTCAAACACCAAGTCGTCAATATTGATGACATGGCCAGGAATGTCATAACTATAAATAGTGAATCATCCAATATTACTCTTAAAAAATTAGAAGAAAACTAATTTTTAGGCCTACCAGAGCCTCGATAGAGGCCTGAAAACCCTAATTGAATCTAGTAAGGCCCGAAACATAGCCAAATTATAAAACCTCGACCCGGATTATATCTTAATTACTAAGCTTAATTGATTAAAGTGGGATTATTAGACTCATTAAGTATTTGTGTTATGAAGGTGAGGTGGATGTAGATCATGCTTGAGGATTTGGGGAAATCAAATTGAATTTTATTGAAGGTTATTAAGGTAAGCTTAGTTAATGTTATTTCTCAATTTCAATTGGCTAAGATACCCTCCAATTAGTTCTAGTGAATTGGAAATCAAATTCTAAAAAAAAAATTAAAGTTAAATGTGAAAATTTGCCTTGACATGCGAACCTTGAATCACGCATTGAGCTAAATCCTGTAGAAACCATTTGATAAAGGTTTAACGCCTGAACATCCAACTTTAACTTTCGCGCGTTCAGTACAAAATTTCCAAATTTCTTAATTTCTTATTTTGAGCTCAAACTCAAATTGCAACATTTCTAGAGCATTCTTAAACCCTCATTGACACCAATTTGGGCAAAACACACCTAAAGCATACCCCCAAGTAAACCTAATGTACACCCTCTCATGTATACCTCAAAGTACACCCAAAATACCCAAAGAACCTCCCAAGTATACCTAAGGTACCTCTCAAGTGTACCTAAAGTATCTCATGAGAATACCTAAAGTACCTTCCAAGTGTACCCAAATTACCACCCAAGTATACCTAAGGTACTTTCATGTGTTGCCTAAGGTACCCCACTTGTATATCTAAAGTACCCCCTTGTGTTGCCTAAGGTACTCCACTTGTATACCTAAGGTACCTCACTTGTATACCTAAGGTACTCCCTTGTTTTACCTAAGGCACACCCCCTTCTATAACTACGTACCCCACTTGTATTGCCTAAGGTACCTCCTTTGTATAACTAAAGTACTCCCTTTATATAACTAAAGTACCCCATTTGTATAACTAAAGTACTCTCCTTATATAACTAAGGTACACTGTAAAACCCCGAATTTTTCTTAAATAATATAATAAATAATACCCTTGAGAGTTATAACTGATGGAAATATTTTATTAATGTAGGGGATAATATAAATAGTGAATATCCAAAATTGGACGCAGATCCGACCGTCCGATCATGAGTTATCAAGGTATGATTCATATTTTAAGATTGTTGTGTTCTGATTGGGTAGTGTGCATAGGAAAACTTGTAAGTGAGCTACATGAGATCAGAGAATATATATAATAGTTTAATACCTTAATCGTATACGTTTTGGAATACTCATTCGTATTCAACAGCCGCAAGAGACAAACGACGACTGTGTGACCGGGAGAGAAGAAGAAGGAGGAGGAAGAAGGAAGGACGTTTGGTTTGTGTTCTTCATCGCCTAGGGAGTATCTCGCGTCTGTGAGTACTGCTGTTTAGAGAAGAGAAGGAGAAACAACGCACGACAGAGGTAGGTGACACCGTTTTTTGTTTGTTTTTGGATTTACGATTGATTAATCTCTAAAGCATGTTTTTGTATGATATATTCATGTATTTAGTTTGATAACAATATTATATGTATGTTAGAATGATCTTGGACGTGAAAAATCACATTTTTACACTGTTTCTGAACGTTTTCAAAGGACCGCCGACCTCGACTGTGCTCGGCGATTCTTAGCGCTCTTAGGCGCTAGTATAAATTTTGAGACCACCCAAGATCACGAGACGACTTATCGTTGGTGATCTAAAATGAACTACCGCTTACCTTAGACCGCCGGGGAGATCCTAGGCGCTCTGTGCAGAAAATGCAGAATTTCGTAATTTCAAATCCTGATTCAATTCCAAACTATTTTTAGTAAATTTTAATCATTAATTAAGATGTTTTAAGACCAAAATAATTTATCAAATACCCTGTTTTAGAGAAAAATAAATTAGGGAGATATTTAGGACACTAGCTGCTAAACTTTGTATGAAACTGTGAAATCTAGTATTTGGAAAACTTGACTATTATTTGATTACTAGAACATTTATAAATTACACTATAAACCAGATAATTGCATAAAGAGAATTCAGATCATAAATTCAACTCAGTTAACCTGAATACTGAAGTAAATGTCAGATTTAACCTTTATATACCGCTAGGCACCAACCCTTATAGAATTATTAGACTTTAGGGAATTTTTGGAGTCTAGTGGGTATAGCTGGTTATGGATCCATAGTTGTGGCTATATAGCTAAGGGATATGTCATTTGGGTTGAGTTTCTCCCTTGTGCAAACGCGCTTCCTTTGCAAGTTTGTTTGTTTGGGAAGGTCCTATGTTTGGAGGGACACCCCGGTGAGCCGTTGGTGATTCCCTGTACATGTGAATAAGTGACCATCTCCATGTATTGATTTTGGTGCTGCATACTAGTGGTACATGCCAACTCTAATGAGTACGTGTGCAATAAGTCAGTGACTATGGCTCTTGTCTAAGCTGCGCTGCATGGGACTTGAGTATCATTAGTAGCATTGCTCCTAAGCCGCACGGTGGTATAGCGTGTAAAACCCGGAATTTTTAAGAAATTTTAATTAAGGGTAAATAGGGGATTAAAGGATTTAATGAGGTTAATTAAGTCAAATTTTTAAAAGAAAAGGTGGTCTGGTTTGTTTTGGGTCTAGTGATTCTGGTTTGATTATGGTGGATCGGTTTAGTTCAAGTGAACCAGTTTAAGTGATTGAATTCAGTTTAGTTGGGTTGGGTGTAAATTGGTTTATTGATTGGGTGCAATTTTTAAAAAGGTTTAATGGGTTAATATTTGATTTAAAGGTTTAATGGGTTAATCAATTAAATTGTTTGGGTTTGGTGGCTTGGGTGGTTCATTTCAAATTATTAAGTGGGGTTAGTTGGGTTAAGTGGGTTTAATTTAAGTGGTTTGATTTATTGGATTAAGTGGAGCGGTTTAGTTGATTTAGTAGATAACTTGAATTTATTTGGGTTAATTGGGTAAATTGGTCTGGTTCAATTGGGTTCGGTTTAGTCAATCTGGTTTATGTGTAAAAAGGGAATTTAATTGGTTTAATTAGGTTTAGTTGGGTTCAAGTGGTTTATTTAAATAGGTTTAGTTGGTTTAATGGTATTTTTAAGAGGTCGGTTCATTTTTAGTAAACCGGTTTAATGGTCATTGGTTTAAACGGTTTAACAGGACTATATACATAGTCTTTGGAAGAAGAACCGGAGGGTTCTATTTGTTCGTCCCTTGGTGGAGAAGCCGCAGGGAGGAGCCGTAGGGAGAAAGGGTTAAGGAGAGCAAGAGCGCCGAGGAGAGAAGAAGGAGAGAGGAAGAAGAGAAGAGGCCGACCAAGGTAAGTGGTTCTTTTGTTTTTTTTTTCTCTCCCAATGGATGTTTTGACGAATTGGATTTGGTGTGAAATCCTAAATGATGATTCTAAATTGATAAAAATTGTTAAATTTGATTTAGGTTAGTATGCTTAAACTATTGTGAGTATTTTCAAGCCTTTTAGTAAGTTATTTGGAGCATGGAAAATCTGCAAAGAAAGGGTTTACGGACAAACTATTGATGCAAAACATCTGTAGTAAATAAAAAGTGATGTATTTTTTTAGATAGTAATCAAGTTTTAGTGTAAAACTTATACCATATTGATAAATTAGTACACGGAACCTACATAATTACTTTTTAGTTTAGATTTTAGTTAGATTCAACAAATAAGTTCAACCCCCAAATGAATAATTACATTTTGAAAGAAAAATCAAAATTTAAGGAAAAAGTGTTTAAAAATGGATTTTAGGATTTATAACTTAATTTAAAAATAAGATAATGACAATTTAATAATAGTAAAGAGAAAGGTAATAGTTGTGATGCAATCTGGCATATTGCATGAACAATAATTTTAGGAAAATAACAGTTGAAATAGAAAGGGTTGGAATTTTGGTTTTGATTTATTTTTCTCCATGTACTTGGAGAGTCAAATTTTGATGCCCATGTATTGGGTAGATGCTTTATTACTGTGTACTCTGAGAGGCCCCGTGTACTCGGGATGTTCTAGTTGAGATTAGAACGAGTTGCGTTAATTATATTTTCATGGTTGGTTTCGATTTTAGAACTTAGTAGGCATAGCGCTATATGGATCCATGTAGGTGCTAGGTAGTGGAAGGGATTGTTCTTTACTAGTTGTAATTCCCTGTCCATGCACGCGTGTTCCACTGTGTACTCAGTGAGGCCTGATTGTGTACTCGGTTGGCTGCGGCTATTCACTCATTTTATCGTGTACTCGGACCATGTTTGGGTAGTTCTTGCCAATCCATCACCGTACTGGGTGGGTTCTCCCGCAATAAGACGATGATCGTGTACTCGGCTTCGCACCTAAGCTAGGAGGTGGCATAGTGGACATTGTGATTACCCTGGTTAAAGACAGTCTTACTTCATGAGTCCTGCTATGATTTGTTGATTTATTCTGGTTACTTTGTGTTTATTGATATATTATCGTGGAATTATTCTGTTTATTCGTTTTATTGTCGATTGATGCATATTTTAATCCGAATCATATTTTAGAAATGTTAAAATGTTTATGAGCATGCATGGGCTACTTATTGGGATATTCGTATCTCAGACTGTTTGTTTTGTTTTGTTTTCAGACCTTGGAAAAGCTGATATCGGAGGGTAAAAGCTGTGATCAGGTGAGATTAGATTAGAGATTAATATTTTAGTTTGAGTTGGTTTTAGTGGACTCTGTATATATATTTAATTGTTTAGTCATGTTTCCTTTACTCTGGTTTTGTGATTTTGGGTGGAAATGTAGCCTTTCGGTGATGAGTTACAGGTTAGTTCCCGTAACTCGGATCCGGGGCGTTACATAGCGATTGGTTAAGAGTTATTTCAAAAGGTTTATCTATCTTTGTGAGTCCTACAATGACACTAAAATCATAAACGCTTGTTATTACTGTTGCATACATGCTGGAGGCATGTAATTGGTATGTTGGTTGGATGTGATTGTTTTGTGCATCCTAGTAACGTATGGATTATGTTATTGATTCTGATATTGGATTCCTATAATAGAACTTGCTGAAACTTATATTTAGAACTGTTAATTATACTGTTTTGTATTCATGATCGATACGAATGATTATACGAGCCTGCTTAGTCGAGATTGCTTAATCGTGCATGAACTATTATTTTACTTATATGAACTGTTTAAACATGCATGTGTTACCTACTGGGATATTCGTATCTCAACCTATCTTTATTTCATTTTTCAGCTGATACGCGAGAGGGGGATCATAGTATTGATTTCCAGGGAGAGATAGCTGATTATTCACCGGAGGATTACTATTAGTCGGATTTTGTTTGAGGTTGTGGATTGTCATGGATTTAGTTATTTTATCAGATTATTATATTCATTTGGGTTTGATGTATTAGAGAGATGAGAGATTAGTGACCTTTTTATTTTACCAGGCTTTCATATTGAGATTGATGGTTAATCATATTAGTTTCTTGAGGATTTTAGACTATTCTTCCGCACATACTTGTTCCGCACTCTGATAGTTAATTAATTGAATGGATTATTTATTTCTTTAGTCTAGTATATTCTTGATGTTTATTTGATATGGGCCAGTAACACCTCGAATTTGGTTGTTGAATTAAATTCGAGTTGTTACAGTAGCGAACTGGGTTCGGGTCGGGTGCCGGTTTGCACTGACCCGGGTTCGTGGTGTTACATACACCCCCAAGCTTACTTAAAGTATACCCCCTCGAGTAACCAAGGAAAACCCCCTTGAAACACCAAGGTACCCCCTAAGGATTTAGTGGAATAAAGGGTTTGTTGAGGGGCAAATTTGAAAGACCAAAAGTTGGGCATATAAAAGGATGCCCTAACTAAAATATTAAGTGTTTTGAACCCCTTTCTTTTGTGTTGAACGTATAGAATAAGAAGAAGAGTGAGAGCTTGCTTGAAAGCTTGAGAAGAAGGAGAAGAGGAGGAGAGATTAAAGAGAAGTGAGCTTCTCCATTAACCAGGTAAATAGCAAACCTTTCAAACCAAATGTATTATAAAAATTTGTATTATCTCTCTAGGGTTTGATTTATTTGAAGAAATGATCTTGCATGTTGGTTTTTGCTTTTAAAATTCGTAGGGTTTTGGTTGTATAACAATTTTGTTTAGTTTTCTATTGATTTGCCATGGATTTCCAACCTATATTGATTACATTTCAGTTTTGGGTTTGTGTTTGGTGGGTTGAATAAGGTTCATGTGGTTGGACTTGTGTTTATACATATTTTGGATGGATTCTTGTGTTGGAAGGTGTTTCTAAGTATTTTGGGATGTTATGATCATCCCACTTGGTGTTGGAAATATTAGAAATGATTTGTATGAGTTTGGTGTTGAAAAATAGCCAAAAATATTTCAAAATCCGAGGTGGCGATTAATCTTGAGAATTGGCGATTAATCCTAAGCCAAAACCCCAAAAATCCGTTTCTGTTAGAAACAGGATTAGTTTCGGCGATTAATCGCGAGACTAATCGTGAATTAGGATTAGGTCAGCGACTAATCATGGATCTAATCGTGGGAGGTAAATCGCCCCTGGCGATTAATCTTGAAAGCTAATCGTGAGCCCTATTTTGATATGTGTATTTTATGTTTCCATTTACTTGAGTCTTTACATATAAATAAGGTTTTACCCCCCATTTGGAACCATTAAAAAGACTCCCAAGACCTAATTCCTCACCAATAAAAAATCAACTTTCCAGTTCATGCCTAAATTTCTAGTTTTGCCCCATTTTCATCAAAAACCACTTTTTGAGTTTGACACCCAAATGAGTGATTCAGAAGCCCATAAAATTCTTGAAAATTTGCCTACCCTTCATTAGATTACAACCAGAATTTGAGCCTAAAACTTCTTGTATATTTGTTTAGAAAAATCATATACCCAAAAAGTTAACGTTTTTAACCAGACTTGGAATATTTTTCAAGGTCGAAAACTTTTTGTCTTGGAGTCCACTGGTTTTTGGTATGGTGACTTATTTGGAAGTCCTAAGACTATCTCACCCATCAAATATGTATTTCAAGGATTTTATGGTATTCGTTTTGCTTGGTTAGGATTTATGAAAGCAAGGTTGAAAAACTCTTATGTGATTTGGCAAGGCTTTTAGCCTATAGTTTTATTGGCGGTGGATGGGGAATTCCACTAGGCCATGGTTCATTTGGTAGTGGATGGGGAATTCCACTTGACCCCTGGTTTGAGCATTGGTTTACTCACTGATTTAAATGATTGGTTTTGAATTATGAGTCGTCTAATTGGACGTTATTCTTAGTGTGGATCTACAGTGAGTCTAGTTAATATGTTGGTGTTGGCTTGTTAGCATTAATGTCCTTGTTCATATAGCTTTCCACTATTGGGTATCGATGAGGCCCTCTTGGGGTATAGAGGTGTTGCGGCAACCACCCGCCATGGGGTATCGGTGGGAGTTCTTGTGATTCATATGGTTTGGTTCAGCAGTGGATGGGGTACTCCATTTGGCCTTGATTATTGGTTTGGCTGTCACTTGTCAACCCATACGTGGGTGCTCCGCTTGTTGAGATGTCCCTAGCTAGGCTTCTCTCTGTAAGTTGTGTAGGTAGCAAATGGACAGTGGTCCTAACAAGACATGCTTGCAGTATTTGATTGCTTCTATTGAACTAATTTCATGTGTTATCCGATTGAGATACTTTGACTTGAGATTTACACTTTATATTTGTGAATATTACCATGATGTTATAAAATTGCATAAACTGTTTCTATACATGCATGTTTGCTGCTTACTGGGACTTTCGTCTCACGCATGTTTTGTTTTACCGGATTTGTTTTTAGATCCTCTTAGCGAGCCACGTACTGGGGTAGAGATTGAAGGTGAGCTTGAGTACAGGCTAGAGGATTACTACTACCCATAGTAGGATTCTCTTTGTGATGTTCTAAATTTTGGGAAATTGTAAATGGGATGTAAATATTCTTTTTGGACTTCTAAACTTGATAGCTACCTTTAGATTATCACATTTGTATATGAATGTACCTGTGAGAGATAGTGAATGTGAGATCTTAGTTGTCTTTTATATATACAGATATCATATTTTGGAGATTATTATACAGGTGACATTTTGTTAGACGGAAATTTTGTATTCCATGCTTTTTTAGCTTATGCATTTTGATGATTACTTTGTAATTGCCCAGGTTAATTGTATTAATTAGGTTCTTTGGGGCCCATAAGTAGGTATCGGGGACGGATTGGTGTCGTAATAGGGTAGATCCGATTCCGGGGCACTACACAAATGGGTCTGAGGACCTCACCAATGGATTTGAAGAGTCGAAAAACCTTAGAAATATCCCTTGGCATAATCAAAACAATGCTAGGACTCAAATTGGCAAAATTGGGCAATCATATTATTAAATTCAAGGACCCAAACTACTCCATGGAATATTCCCTAAATAGCCTATTCATGGAGTTTGGGTCCATGTAAATTCATGAAACTTAGCTTCATTAAAGTGAGATTGCTCAGCTTTCAAATGACATTGATTTCAATCAAAGATTCATCTATTTAAGGCGGTCAGAAAAGTGATCCAACTTCTTTTATTTGTCTTAACATGATACGATGCAGCATCACACCACTGAAACTTGTATTTTCACTTATTTTTATATTTTATTCCCATGTCTCATCACATTAAACTAAAATTCATATATCAACATATCTACATAGAAATACCACTTATAATAATATTTTCACATTAAAATAATAATAATAAAAAAGTTAATAAAATAAAAATAACATTATTTCCATACCTTTTCGTGTATAATGCCTTATAACTTGCTATTTGAATAAACTCCACTTCCTTTGTCTTTATCAAATGTTTCACTATAAAATTATCACAAACATATCTCAATATATGCATGACATTTATATAATAAATGTAACCTCTTTAAAAATTTATTTTCCCATTAAAAAATGACTAAAAATGTCAATTTATTGCATTTTAAAATTCTGGCTGCATATAAAAGTTAGGGATATTACACAAACATAGGCTAAGAGCTTTGTCAAATCACATAAGAGATCTCAAATTTACTTTCACAAATCCAAATCATATTTAAAACATTCTTTTACTAGTGTAGAAACCAACCAATGTGAGTAAAAGTAATTGTAAAAACCAATTTACTCTTTAGAACCAAATCGTGACCTTTTCAGCAGAAGGTGCCCAAAATGTTCTATAATTTTTATCAAATACTTTTGTTAGCGAAAACCACTTATGAACACCCATTTTTTATTTGTACATGTATTGGATTTACTTTAAAAACATTTATAATTGAAAACTAGGTTAAATTGTCAAAATAACCAAAAATCTGTCTTTCCACGATAAATCTACAAAACTGGCGATTAATCTACAGTTCACAATTAGGTCTCGCGATTAATCTAGAAATCCGTGATTAGGTCGGCGATTAATCTAAAAATCTGCAATTAGCTTTCCCAAAAGTTAAATTCCCAAAATTTTCTCAGGATTAACTCCACGATTAATCTATTACTTGCGATTAGCTTCGCGATTAATTTGCCAATCCGTGATTAGCTTTCCCGGAAGTTAAATTTCACAAAAATTTCTCAAGATTAACTCCACGATTAATCTACTACTCACGATTAGCTTTGGGATTAATCTATGAAATTCATGATTAATCTACAGCTCAGGAAAAATTCTCAAACTTCATTTTTCTTCAACTTTTTCAGTTGTAAACTCAAAGAAACCTTTATAACTTGAATTCTCATCATTCTAAAACATTAATTATGCAATAATATACTAAAAACACAACAATAAATCATCAAACATAATTAACCACATCAAAACAACTTTTAATCCTTACTAAAACAAGAATCTCATCAAATCCATGGTTTAAACCAAATCCAAACTATAAGTACCCAAATTTTGATCAAACCAAAATGTGCTAAAAAGCAGCAGAACCTTCATTTTTGGGTAAAACCCTGAGCAAAAATTGATTTTCTGATCAAGCTTGAATTGACTACCATACCCTATCCCAGTGGATAGGAAATTCCGACATAATTCCAACGCAACTGAGTTTGCCAGAATCAGAGTCCAGATGAAGAAGTTATAAGCAGAACAACCCTAAGGGCAAAACCGTAAATAAATGCAGAAACTCTATCTACGTGGCAGATCAAAGGACAAAAAGTAAAATATCTTGAATAAAGTAATAATATTTTCAAAATATCTTCTTTTAATTAATTAAAACAATTAAAAAATCAAAAATCCAAATTCTCTCATTAATGAAAAAATCAACATCATTTCAAGAATATAGGAGAGAGAAAGGGCAAATCTGAAAAATATCTGTAAATAACCGAAATTAAATTTCGGTTATACACAAAATGTGAATAACTGAAATTAAATTTTGGTTCTAAGGATAAGATTCCAGATTTTACGTCAGGATTCTCTGAGCTTATCCCTAACACCAATCATTGTTGATTAGATGTTATTGTGACTGAAATTTAATTTCGGTTACAAATGATTTGTGTATAACCGAAATAATATTTCTGTTATACATATATAATGTATAACCGAATTGAGTTTTTGGTTATGCTATTTTTGTCTATAAATGAGCTCCAGCAGCTCATTTGAAAAGGCTTGCTCCAACCCCTCTCCCCCATACGTCCATCTCTGGTTGGTTGATTTTGGCTTGCTCCAACCCCTTTCCCCCATACGTCTATCTCTCTCACACCTCTCCCACCCTCCCTAAGCCTTCAAACCCCATCCAAATCATTCTCCAACCTCTTCTTCTTCAACCTTGATCAAGAAAGGAGTTTGGAAATCACTTGGGAAGTTCAAGAGGAGGACTCCACTTGCTGCCAAGCCTTCAAGGAGCTTCAACACACTTCAAGGAAGCCTACTAACCCCAAGGTAAGCTTCCTAAACCTCACTTGTATAACATATGTGAATTTGAATCAAATATGAGCATGTTCCTTTTAGTATACTGTTTCTTGAAATTTTAGCTTGTTTCACTCTCTTTTCTTTCTCATTTCCTTCTACCCCTTCATATGGATGAGTTCCCATGGTAAGGGGAGGTGTTCAAGCTTGAAAAGAGAGGGGGAGAGACCATGTAGCAACATTCAAGGTCACCCTTTTAAGCACTCCCTTTGGTGCTTCTTTTGGTTTTATCTCATTTGATAAAGGGAGAGAATGTTCTCCTTCCTCCTCCTTCACATCTCATGTATCCCATAAATCCCCCTTTAACCCTTCTCTTTACTCCCCTTTTCTATTGATTATTGTGGTGTTTTTCACTTGTTTGTATGGTGCATGGTTTGCATGCATATTTGAAGCATCACACATACACTTTTGCTAGGAAGCATGATCTACCTTGCACCTTAACACTTAAAGCATGTTTCTTTCCTACCTCTTATTGTAGGTAATCTTCATTTCCTAGCATGCACACTCCATGCTTGCACCCACCCATATGTAATCTCTTTAAAGCATCTTAGATTATACTTTTTGCCTCCTTAATGCTTGCTTGGTTGTGTTATTGTATGAGAATGTTCCATGGTGTGGCCGAATGGGATTTGGACATGGGCCAATCGGGCCACCTCCTTCCCTCTTCTCATGGAGGAAGGAGGGATGTCATGAACACCAAAATAGGGACACCAAAGGTCCCTGTTTTGCTTCTTGAGCTTCATCTCAAGTATGGAGACAAGGCCCCAAGCCTTAGTCCCCTTCCCTTTGATCCAAAAAGTAATAAAATAGCCTTTTTAGGCTCTTTTCCTCAACCTTAAACCACCGCGGGCCCACAAAGGGGCCCACACAGTCCCTGATCATCCCAAGAAACCAGAGAATCCAAGCCCCCTTGAAAAATTGCAAAATAAGGTTTTCTGTACTTGACTGAAAACACAGTTCGGTCAAGTATAAAATTCGTCATAACTGAAATTATATTTCGGTCATGCTTGTTTTTAGCATGACCGAAATATAATTTCAATCATAAATAGTTTAGGGTTTGGCCGAACTGTCATTTCGGCCAAACCCAGAAAAACCCTAAAAAATGCAGATTTTGCCCTTTTATTTGTTTCTTTCATTTAATCCAAACCAAGGCTAATCCAGTAGGGTTTTGGGTCAACCCATGGCCCACCTTGAGCCTTGGGCCCAGTGGGCCCAAATTGAGTATCCGTGGGCCTTCTAACGGGGCCCATCCATTCCAACCATCCAACCTTGAACTAAAAAGGGTGCTACCCCATGTACCAACCCTAAATGGGGTCTAGACCATCTCCCGGTCTAACTTGGCACCCTGTGGGCCTTCCAACAGGGCCCACACTCCAGACCTAGATCACTTGAGCTAAAAAAGGTAAAATCAAAATAAAGGGACCAACACCACACGTGGTCCCACCATGACTCAAATATACATGCTGGATTAGGAACGGGTTAGTTGACTCAAATCAAGCTTAACCAGTGGGACCTGTCACCCGACGGGGCGGACCGGGGTGTCTATGGATTTCCCCGAACCGTAACTAGGTACTTAAACATAATCTCAAGTTGCAGACCACCCAGTAGACAGCCTTTTAGGCATCCAAGTGTTTGCCTGTACCCCATCAGGCAGTGGCGACTCCCATTCCCCATTTCTCCCAAGGAGATCCTAGCCATGCAGAAATGCGGCCCGCAGATCCGATGCGCGCACAACCTAGCGACTCCGCTGGGGACAGGCAAACCCAATTGAGCCTTGGTTAAAACCAAATTTTGTTGACCTAGAGAAGGCTCTCTCACTTTTTTTAGTAGTGTGGAAGATATGTGAACAGGCATGTCTAGGAAAGTTTTGTTACAAAGGACTTTAATGGCCTAAGGAGACTGGGACTTAAGCAGGATCATTTGTGACCCCTCCAGCCTCCTGGGAACTTTCTTGGTGCATTCTTTTGCATACTTACTTCCCCACCTCACTATATAAAGGCCGAGTCATCTCAATTCACCCACTCTAGTGCACCGCACTCAACCACTTGCACACATGTGCACTCACGCACACTGTGGTTTGTTTACATGCTTTGATATAAACTGCGTGGGGTGACATGCGCGAGGGAGCCTGCATGCATGATCTGAGCCGAATGAGATCTATGACATGCTTCTAATCCTACAGCCCTAGATCTCTCTAGCAGCCACCTTTATTTTACCTATAAACAATTTTCGGGATGGTATTAGCCTCATGCGCCTCTGGCTTGCCGGGGAAAGCGAGGTGAACCCATCTCCCCAGGTTTCTGAATTCCTATAGTGCCATTGGTTTCTTGCCATGGTACGTGAAGGTCTAGTACTTGGCTCAGACCCTTGTAGGCGTATGTCTCGGGTTGTGTATCCTTTCTCCCACCCCATGTCTTTGATGCATTCTTTGTGATTGAATGATGAATCAAGAGGAGTAAAATCAATCTAAAACTCAAGAGTCCATCAGGGGCAGCAACCCCTGACCCCTTTTTGCATTATTCGAGTGGACCCTAGACTCGGGGCTACCTCAGTCCTAAATTAGGAAGCTAACCTAAATTTGATCAAGGAACCACCATAGATCCATGCATTGAGTCCAGAGAGTCGTGGGCCTTGACCCACATAGTCTACAGGAAGCACACTAAGTCCGGATCAGTCATCAAGCAGACGAAAGTTGGCTAGATTAGAAAAAGCAGATGAAAGCAAGCCAGATCAGAACAGGGGCAGTAGAACCCTAGATTTAGGCCTTTTTCAGCCTACTCCCTATAAAATCAATTGTATCCTTTCTTAGGCTTCCCAACAACCCTGGGATCGAACACTTTTATAGCTTTTTAAGCTCCAAGTGATTTCGCCTTTGTTGGCAAGTTGTAAGAATTTCTTCAAGCAGACAGCAGAAATTCTTTAGAAAAGATGAAAGAGAAGATTGATTTGGACTTGGATGTGCTTCTTTAAATAAGTACATCTAGGAATCGTGCCTTTGATGGCACCAACCCTCTTAGGGCACACACACATTTCAATTTGTGTGTTTTGCTTGATACAATGTTTGAGCATGGTAAGCCCCGCAACACTTGCCCTTACCTTCCTGCACATGCACAAACCATTTGCACATCAAAGTGCACTCACTTCAAAATCAAAAACCACACCAAAACTTTTGGTCAAAATTGTTTTGAAAAAATGCACAAAAAGAATTTTCAAAATAAAATCGCCTTCGAGCATACATTAAGCCGCCTTCTGAGGCGCACATCCAAATTTCTTTTCAAAAGCATAGATCAAAAGTGGCCTTTGGCCCCACATCCAAATCGTCTTTCATGACGTACATTTGAAAAAATCTCCCATGATTCACGATAAACCACTTTCCATGGTTATATCAAGCTGTCATCCAAGAGAAACATCGAATTGCCCTTTCAAGGGATACATTCTTTTCAACTGAAGCAGTGCCATCCACGGCATGACATGTGGAACCATTGACATTGGTTCCCCAGCTGTGCGCACCTAAAAATGACTAGATCGCACACGGGGCGTACGTGCATGCCTCGGGACTTTCGGAGTCGCCACTGCCTGAGAAGTACAGGCAAACACGGTGATTGCCCTATCCTGGTCTAAGTCTGGTCCGCCGCTTATTAGAGATCTGGCTAAGTTCTCGGTTACGTTTGGGGAAGTTCGAAGACACCCCGGCCCGCCCCGTCGGTTTGACGGGTCCTTCGGGTCTCCCTGGTTTTTGAGTCAAATTCACCCTTCCTAGACCAGCATGCCTCTTTTTGGGTCTGACGGGGTCCTCTGATGGTGTGGGCCCCTTTTTATTTCATTTTTTATCTTTTTATTTAAGGGAAGTGGGTCGGGTACAGGCCCTGTTGGAAGGCCTGTGGTTTGCCAGGTTTGGGCTTGGGCCCAGTAGGGTTATTGGGTAACCCTATTTTGGTTTATTTATTTATTAAACAAGCTAAAAGGCTAAAAGGGTCTACTGGGCTTGGTTTTGGCCCAAAGATGATCAAGGAGGTGGCCTTGGGCCCGTTTGTTGAAAACGGGCCTGGTTTAGGCCAGTCAGAATGTGGGCCACACATGTGGGCCTAGGGTGTCTTAGTGGGCCCATGGTCCATAAGTGGGCTCAAGGTAGCCCAAGCAACTTATTGGGTCGGATCGAGCCGGTTCAGGTCGGAACGGATCCAACCGGGCCAACAAATTAGGTTTTTTAAGTTATTTTGAAAACTGCCGTATTTACTTTGCGGGCTGGCCTTGCCCGTAAATAGAACACGGTTCAGGCCTGCCTGTATAGTGAATACGGGTATGGCCAAACTGTACTGTGTTTGCGGTTTTTGCCCGAATTCACCGTTTTGCTCCGATTTTCATGGGAACTGATTTTATGATCTTCTTGGGAGGTCCGAACGTTCTTCATTGGGTTTCAGCCTCGTCACAGCAGCCCCTAAGCCATACTATTGGCTTTAAAGGTGCCTTTTTCTCTTCTTTTAGTGCTTCAGAATGGGAGGATTTCCCATTGTCTTTGCTGCTTCCTGGAGTGGGCCTTTGGCATGCTTATTATAAGGACTTATTGAGAAGGGAAGAAAAGGGAAGTAAGGGTACATTCAAATATGATGGGGAGGACAAACCCCTCCTTAGATGATTATCATGAGAAGATTATTTACTTAAATTCATTTTTAGAGTTATTAGGCTACACTCCTCCCTTTAAGTGGGGTCTCCCTTTCACCAAGGGGAGCCCCAAGCCCATGCAAAATAAGAGTCAATAGAGTGAGAATGAAATAACAAAGTAAATAAAGTAAACAAAGGAATCAAACTCAATGTTTTAGTAAATGAAATGTTACCAAAATACTCCTTTTGCTATTACCTTTCAACTTAGAAGAGTGATGGTTCTCCGAATGATTTTGGCAGTGTTTCGGCACTCCCTTTGATTTCTCGAAGTGGGTTTGAGCAGGGCCTCCCTTACTTTAAGGTGGAAAGGGATCAGAGTTGAGGAGAAATTTGGGTAGTGCTTCCGCACTCCTGTTGATTCTCTGAAGTGGATTTGAAAAGGGGTTCACTAGCTTCTATGCTGCAAGAGATGAAAACGATGGGTTTAGGTAGGGTTTAAGGGTAACCTAAGGGTATTATTTCGGGTTGGCAGGGTTTCAACAGGGTGAAGACGTGGCAAAAAACGTAGAAGGAGAGGGCCTAAGGGGGATGGATTACCCAAATGGGGTGGTGGGGGGGGGGGGGGGGTTGGCCCCCTATTTATAGGCTTTTTTTTCATGCTTGTATTTGAAGTGCGGGCATGCCTTGCCCGTAATTCAAATGTGGGCATGCCTTGCCCATATTTCAAATGCGGGCGAGCCGCCCATGTGCTAAAATCTCATTGAATCACCCGTACGGGACGCGTGTCCCCTTCTAGAAGGCTTGCCCGTAATTTAAGTGCAGGCATGCCTCGCCCGCACTTCAAATACGGGCGAACACGTTTTTTAAATGCTGGATTTCAATGCTTTATTAAATTTGATTTATTTAAAGATTTTTATCTGATTTTTTTATTATAAAAATGAGATTATTTAATTATAATATTATTAAAAAATAAAGATATTTTTGTTAAATGATTATCTTATTTATTTTATTAATTTATTCTGCTTTTTTTGCTGCTGTTTTGCCACATGGGCAGTTTTCTTGAAACTTCAACTGCCCATAACTTCTTCATCTGGTGTCCAATTTCAGCAAATTTAGTGTTGTTGGAATCAGCTCGGAGTCACCTGTTCATTGGGATCAATTTGGGCAGTTGAATTGGGGGCGAGCAAAAAGTCAACTTTTACTTCCCAAAAGTTTGACCGGTTCATAACTTTCTCATCTGGACTCCGATTCTAGCAAACTCAGTTGCGTTGGAACCGTGTCGAAGTGCTCTTTTTAATGAGATGAAGTTTGATGGCCAATTCTATCTGGATCAAAAAGTCAATTTTTTGGCCCCCTCAGGGTTTGACTTTTTTATTTTCCACATTTTGGGGTGCAAAAATAAGGTGTCTACACCAGCTTTGCTATTTTATAACATTGATTTCAAAATTTGCCAGTCACAACATGATTTCGGATTTTGACATCAAATGTCAAAACCTTAGAAAAGATTTCCAAAAAATGTTTTAAACCAATCTTTTAAAATCCTCGTGCTATTCACGGCACTTTCACAAAATTCCCAAAGAATCATTGTGCCATTCACGGCACAATCACCAAAAGCCTTCAAGTTTGTAGTACCATTCATGGCACAATCATAAAAGTTTCAAGTTCACCGTGCCATCCGTGACACAACTCATAAAGCTTTCAAGTTCACCGTGCCATTCATGTCACTTCACCAAATTCTCAAAAAATCACCACTGTGCCATTCATGGCACAACAAAACAAAAGAAGATTTCAACACCCTTAGTGCCATTCACGGCGCTTCTTCAAAGCTCTCAATAACTCCTTTACCATTCATAACACAAAACAAGGTAGAGATTTCCAAAATCCACAGTGCCATCCACGACACCAGAACCAAGGTTTCAAAAGCCCTGTGTCATTCACGACACCATCAGAAGGTTTCAAAATACATCTTGCCGCCCATGGCACTCACATTGTTCACGGTGCCTTTTCCTAAGGGCTCGCCATGCAAGGTGTCCACATGTCATCTATGACATAAGCCTAAGGATCTGCTATATACATTTGCTACACTATCCACAGTGCTCACCCTTGAGACTAGCCAACCACGACATCCTACACACAGGATATTATAGTCTTTCAAGAAGGCCGTTCACGGCGTCAACACTATCCATAGTGCGGAACATTCTGTAAGACCATTTTACTAAATATAGAAGAAAATTAATAATTAATATTATTGAGGGTTTTAATTGATAGAAATATTTTATTAATGTAGGTGATATCGTAATTAGTGGAGATCCAGAGTTGGGCACAGATCCGACCGTCTGATCGTGAGATATCAAGGTTTGATTAATATTTTATTTCTGAGGAGATATGATTGGGTGTGTGTGTGGAGTCTAATGCATGTGAGATTCGTGGGATTGAGGATATATATAAATAAGTTAGAATACCTAATAGCATACGAGTGGAATACCTAAAGCCGTATTTTGCTTGTATTCGTTAGCTACAAGAGAGAGAGAGAGAGACCGTGAGCGACCGAATGACCAAAGAAGAATAAGAGAAGAAGAAGGAGGAAGGAAGGACGTTGGTCTTGTGCTCTTCATCGTCTAGAGAGTGTCTTGCATCTGTGAACACTGTTGGTTAGAGGAAGAAGAGGAGGAACAATTGAACAAAGGTAGGCAGCACTGTTTTCGTGAGCGTTTTGTGTTTTCGACTTGTTTAATCTCTATTGCATGTTTTTATGTTGTATATACATGTATTTAGCTTGATATCAATCTTATAAGTATGTTAGTATTGATTAGAGCATGAAAAATCAAGTTTTTAAACACTGTATGTTCGTTTTTGGGAGACCGTCGAGCTTACTATGCTCAGTGATCCTCGGCACTCCTAGGCGCTTGTTGAAATATGTTGACCACCCAAGACCGCTTACTGACTTATCATCGGTGCTTTGTTTTGAACTACCGCCTACCTTAGATCGCCTGAGCGATCCTAGGCGATCCTGAGCTCTTAATGCAGAAAAATCTGAATTTTTCAAATTTGATTCTAGAGTCAATTCTAAACTATTTTTAACCAATTTTAATATTTAATTAAGATGTTTTAAGACCAAATTAACTTACCAAATACCTGATTTGCAAAGAAATAAAAATAAGGAGGTATTTAGGGTATGAGTTGCCGAGTTTTACAAATAATGGAAAAACCTAAGTTTTGTGAGAACTAGACTTATAAATTTGAGATAATTAACTAAGAGACAAGTAAATTTATATTGATAACTAGAATAAGATATATAGGATTTTCAGATCAGATTTTGAACCCAGTTAACCCAATAATGAAAGAAATTACAGATTTAACCGTTATATGCTGCTAGGCACTATTACATACAGAAATATTAGTCCTTAGGGATTTTTGGTGTCTAGTGGGCATAGCTGGTGTAAGCACCCAAATTTTGATCAAACCGAAAAAAAAAAAAAAAAGAAAAGAAAAGAAAAGAAAAGAAAAGAAAAGAAAAGAAAAGAAAATAAGAAAACAAAAAAAATGTGCTAAAAGACAGCAAAACAGCTCAAAACCCTGGCAGAAAGTCAAACCCCGAGGGGACAAAAAGTTGACTTTTTGATTAAGAGATATTTGGCCACCTTGCTTTATATCATTGAAAAATTCGACGGGACTGGCTGCCCCACTGCACATCTGAGATCATACTGTGGAGCCATGATGGGGTACAACAGGGATGAGCAATTGATGATACAGTTGTTCCAAAGATCCTTGACCGGGCAGGCACATCGTTGGTTTTCCACCCTGAGCCCTACACAAATCCGGACTTGGTCAGACCTGGCGCACCTCTTCACTGAACAATTTAGGTTTAACTCTGAGGTTGTACCTACAAGAATGGAACTAATGAGAATGAGCAAGAAAGCAGGCGAGATAATCCGGGATTATGCTCGAAGATGGCGTGAACATGCAATGATGGTGCGCCCACCACTAACAGAGGAAGAGATGGCCAGCCTATTCATCTCAACCCTGGGGCAACCATACTACTCCCACATGATTGGCCAGCAAGCTACGAGCTTTAGTGCCTTGGTCCAAATCGCCGATAGGGTTGAGGGCGGCATCAAAGCAGGATTGATAGAGGCAGGCTCACCTGGGGCAATGTCAAGAAGGCCAGTGAATGGAGGCAAGAGGCCTGAAGGGCAAAAGGACGTGGCAAGTGTTGACGCTGCACAGGGGCAGCAGCCACTCCACCTTCAAGGAGGGTCACATCCACATGGCACAGGGCCTACCGGGTCGGCGCAGCCACAGGGTGCACGAAGGGAAGATCGGAGACAGAGGGTATTTACACCTCTCCCATATACGCTGGCAGAGCTCCTTCCTACATTGTTGAAGGGAGGCTATGTAAGGTTGATAACTCCCAACCCAAATGCGGCGTTGAACAGGAACTATGACCCCAAGGCAATCTGTGAATATCACATGGGGTCACCGGGGCATGCCACTAATCAGTGTTGGGCCCTTCGGCATGCAATCCAAGATCTGATTGATGCCAGAAGAATCACAGTGGACCCTCCTGCTCCTGCCAAAACACCACCAGCCGCCGTATATGTGAACCCTCTCCCAGATCACAACAAGGGGGAATCCTCCAGTGGCACAGCTGAGAAGTGAGTTGCAAAGCGCAACCAACTCCCAAGAATCCAAAATCTGAATCGGACGCGGTCCCATGCCGAGTCCACCATTCCCAGGCTAAGTTTGAATTTACTTTTTGCATCAACCGTTCCTGGTGATGGGTCATTCTGTACATATTTTTACATGCTTTCGCTTTCATGCAAACTTTTGTAAAAAAACCTTTTGAAAAAAAACGCAGAAGAAAATACTTTTCGAAAAAAAATGGCAAGTGCTCGGGTCAATGATGACATCATTCTGAGATCGCACTTTTTGGCACCACCATGATCATGGAAAAATGTTGAGTTGCTCAAAGGTGTCTTCAGCCGGGTGCAATGTACTGCTCCCATGAGAACCTTGACTGAGCCAAAGGCAATCGTTCCTGATCCATGCGTTGATTTTCCTCCCAAACCTATCTTTACACTGGGGCAAAATGATCCTTGAGAGAAAGGGAAGAAAAAAGGAAAGAGAAGTGAAAGTGCTAGAACCAGCTAAGGGCCAAGGCCGGCTTTGACATCATGTCTTTAAGAAAGGATGAGAGGCCGTCCTTCATGAATCCTGAATCTTAAGAATCACTAGTCAAAACACTTTGGGCTTGATCGTGCTATTCAAATACCCGTGTTGTGTCTAGCCACCCCACACCGGGGCAAAGCTAAGAAAGAAAATAAAACAGATGAATGGATTCTTGAATAAATTTGCATGAATATTTCAACCAAGTTGTCACAACTTCTGCAAAAGGATGAAAGGCCATCTTTGCTTTATTTTCCCAGTTTCAAAGTCATATCTCTAGTCAAACCATTTTGAACCTAACTTTCTTTCTTCTAACCCACTGAGTCATGAGCCCTAAATATGGCATTTGGTCAAGAGGAAAAGAGACATGGATGAGCAAGAACAAACGAAAAAGAAAAGAAAGCAGAAAATAAACCGGGGCATGCTAGTCAAAGTAAAAAAGCTAAGATGACCCCAGAGCAAAGAAAAGGAAAAGCAAAAATGCTAGAGGAAAAAGTGAAGGTCACAAAAGGCCTCAAGAAGGAAAAAATAAAGGTCAGTGAACAGGTATTGGCAAAGCCCAAGCAGTCAAGAAAAGGGTAGGACATGACTCGACCCATTTGCAAAAGACTTTGAGCCATATTCCCTTCCTTTCATAAACCAAAAACCTCAGCCTACGTTTCGTCCCATCAGAAAGTCCTCTCTGATTGCAGAGGATGTGACAATTGAATTCATGCAGATCTATAATGAAGGAATCTAAAAAGGAAAATGAGCTTTGGGGAGACACAAAGTAAGACCTGAAAATGAAAAGAAAAGAATTTGAGCCTTATATCCCTTCATTTCTCAGATTTAAAACCAAGCCTATGTTTCGTCCTAATGTGAAGACCTCTCTGATCTATGAGACATGATGCACAAAAGTCAGCCAAAGTCCCTAAAGCTGGGGCAAGCACTAACCTAAGGGAAAACCCTCAATAGCAAGATCCTGAAACCACCCTAAATGACTGGGTCAAGGTGAGAGAAACCAAAACTGGGAAAGGGAAAACACTCCTTGAGACATTCCCCACCTTCTAAACTTTTACAGAACTACTGAGAGCCAATGAAAGGCATAAGTCAAAAATTCCATGGAGATGCGTGTCAAGCACACCGTCCCAAAACACTTTAAGCTGACAAGGCAAATCACCATGGTCCTTGGTCCTGCCGTTTCTTTTGAAGCACTTGTACAAAATTTTTGAAAAAAAAAAGAGCTTTTGAAAAAAAAAAAATAAAAAAAAAATATATATATATATATATATATAAATAAAAAATATATATATACATAAATTAAAAAATATATATATAAAAAAGTATTTCATTTCAGTCGTGTGCACTCGCACACACAATAAAACCAAGTAAGCCACAAGTGCTTACAGTGTGAATTTCAGATACCTCACAACTCTGTGAGAATTTCGTAGGCCCATGCGAGGCAGAAAAGTTAGAGGATATCAAGAAGCATCCTCGAGCTGAAGAAAAAGAAAAGAAAGGAAAAGAAAAGCAAAGCGGAGGAAAGCCATGCTGTAATCCAACGCACACCAAGAGGGAGTTTGCAGAAAATTCACCTGTACCCTACGGGTTCTTTCCCAAATAAAGAACCCCCAGATCCCCAGTGGAGAACCGTCCAAAGGTCAAGCAAGCTCACGATCAAGAAGAGAAGGCGTATTCTGAAGACAAATGGGCAAATTGGCCCCTCATGTAATTTTTTGATTTCCCACTTTTGTAAGTAGAGTAGGACAGGTGGGTGAGTCCCCTTGAGGCACCGGACAGCGCCAGGAGCACCTCCTCACCAAGAGCACCTCCTCCTTCCTTCCTCCTTCCGTTCCTTGGCCCACCTCCAACCCCCAAGGTTTGAAAAAGGAAAAAAGAAGAGAAAAAAAAGAAAAAAAATGTGTTTACATCCTCACTGAAATTTGAAAATTGCATCCTCATTGAAATCTGAGAAACTGAATCATCCAGAAAACCCAAAACCGGAAAGGTGCTAATCACCACCTATTCCCAAGAACCCCAAACCCGGAAAGGTGCTAATCACCACCTTTTCCCCAGAACCAGAATCTAGAAAAGGTGCTAATCACCACCTATTTCTAAGAACCAGAACCGGGAAAGGTACCACACGCATGACCAGCTCGCGTTAATGTGCTTTGTCCCACCAACCAAAAATTAAATCCCAGGCTCTCTCAGAAGGAGGTGAGGAATGCAAAATTTGGGTTTCTTTCAACCTTTGTCGTTCATCAACAAGTGACTCCGACAAAGGGGGGCAGCTGTAAGCACCCAAATTTTGATCAAACCAAAAAAAAAAAAGAAAAAAAAAGAAAGAAAAGAAAAGAAAATAAGAAAACAAAAAAAATGTGCTAAAAGACAGCAAAACAGCTCAAAACCCTGGCAGAAAGTCAAACCCCGAGGGGACAAAAAGTTGACTTGTTGATTAAGAGATATTTGGCCACCTTGCTTTATATCATTGGATAGAGAACCTCGACACGATTCCAACGCAACTGAGTTTGCAGGAATCGGAGTCCGGATGAAGGTTCTGCGAGCGGTCAAACTTGGGCGAAGCCAAAAGTTGACTTTCTGCTAAAATCTGATCCAGAGGCCTTGCGTTATATCGTTGGATAGAGGATCTCGACACGATTCTATCGCAACTGAGTTTGCAGGAATCGGAGTCCGGATGAAGGTTCTGCGGGCAGTCAAACTTGGGCGAAGCCAAAAGTTGACTTTCTGCTAAAATCCGATCCAGGTGCTTACCCCCATGCCATTGGATAGAGGGCTCCGATACGATTCTAACGCAATTAAGTTTGCCCAAATCGGAGTCCGGATGAAAAAGATGTAAGCAGTTGAAGTTCTAGGGCAGCGTGCTGGAAAACTGCACACGTCGCAAAAGTCTGCACACGTGGCAAGCAACAGAGCAAAAAGGTCTCAGGGGTTAAATCTGTAATTACCCAAATCAATGAAAAATATCTCAATGGTAAAACTGCAGATATCCAAGGGTATCAGGGGCTAGATCCATAAGCATCAAAACTTGAGAAAATATCCCAGGGACCAATCTGTAAATATCCAAAAGTATCAGGGACTAAATCTGTAAATATCAAAAGTATCAAGGACTAAATCTGTAAATATCCAAAAGTATTAGGGACTAAATCTGTAAAAATCCAAAGTTCCAGGGACCAATCCACAAATACCTAGATTTGCTCATGATTGATGTCCCCTATGGGCATGCATGGGCATCACCCATGCATGCACCCCTCTCTCTCTCTCCCCCCATGATCATACATCATCACCCATGCATGCATCCCCTCTCTCTCATGATTGATGAGCATGCATGTGCATCATACATGCATGCCATCCATCCATAACCTTCTATCTCTCTCTCTCCCCCATAATTATGTCCCCTATGCATGCATGCACATCACATGCATGCATACCCATACCCCCCACTATAAAAAGACCAACCCCCCATACGTATGGGGGGTTGAGCACATTTTTGGTTGAAGACTTTCTTGCTCCCACCATTCTTCTTCTCCAAAGCTCCATTCTCTCTCCCAAGCTCTCCCATCTCTCCCAAGTTCTCTTCATGGTTCCCTAAACCCTCCACCACCATTTTCCACCGCCATTCTCCACCACATTCAAGTGAGAAGAAGGAGGTCTTGGAGATCATTCGGAGAGGACGAGGTGCTGCCCAAGGACGGTGGTGCCACAAGGTACCTCAAGCACATCCTCAAAGAGGATTCCAACCTCAAGGTGAGGCTCCCCATCATGTTGTGTTGCATATATATTATAATGAGATTTTTCTGAAAAGTTTTCTAATGTTGTCTTTTCCCTAGCATAAATTTGGTATGGATGTCTATTTGAATGCCTTTTCTTCCCTTTTTTTTTGGTAATGTGAAGGTCTATAAGGATAAGAGAGAGTCCATCTCATTTTTAGCCCCCACTAAGTTGCTATTTTGAGTTTGGTTTTAATTATTTGTGGGGGAGCTTGTTCCCCTTAGCATGATCATCTATTGTACCCCATATTAACTACCCCTCTTTCCCTTCTTCTAATGATCTTGCTTGGATGATTGTGCTTTTGTTTTGAGCATGTAAATGGTGATAGGGTAGGTTGGCTTGTGTTAGATCATAGGAGTATGTATTGTGGTTGGGTGCTCCTTAAGTGCCTTCATGATAAGCCCTTTTTGCTACTTGTGAGAAGTATGCATGCTCTCCTTCATAACATATGTTCACACGTGAAGCATGCTCACTTGCACACACACTTTTGTTCCATGCATAAAGAAAATCTGTAAAAATGTATGTATTTCCCATGGTTAAAGAGCATGCATGCTAGGCTTGTGTTGATGTATTTGTGTTGTCTTCACGTGATCATTGACATGTGGAGCACGAGGAACCAAGACAGGGACACTTGGGTCCCTGTCACAGTGCCAGAACATCCCTAGAAGATCCAAAAAACCAACCCCACTGCCCAAAATCCAAAAAAAGGCTTATGTGTGTTGATCCGGCAACTTAGGTCGGATCAACAGAAGCCTCTGTGTAGCCGGCTAAATATGCCGGATACACAGAACACTGTGTGTAGCCGGCAAAAGATGCCGGATACACAGAGACCTGTGTGTAACCGGCATCTCAGGCCGGCTACACTGCCAGAATTCATTTTTTGCCATTTTTGCTGATCTTGTGTGATTTTTTGGTTTGTTTGATCAACTCCGGGCGAACCAGTAGGGTTTCCGGGTCACCCGGAAACCCAATATGGGCCATGGACCGACCCGGTCCAAATTGATTTCCGGTGGGCCTTCCAACGGGGCCCACCAAGCCCGACCAATTTATTTTTGCTTAACTAAGATAAATAAAAGATTTGAGTGGGCCACACCATTTGAGGCTCACCCAAGCCCTAGTTGGGCCATGCATGCTTACAGTAGGATGTGGTTTGGCCGAGACCACGGGCAGGGCCTATCGGGCCCACTAAGCCCATGAACCCAACCAACTTAGGGTTTCAGAACCCTAACTCAGGAAGTCTTGGGCTTTCAAGCCCAAGCCCAGGTAAAGGGCCCCAAGCCCAATGCTTGGCCCATTTTTGCACAGATAAGAAAGATAAATCTCAAAACACTTGGCAACCAGGCCGAGGCCCACTCAGGGGCCCGCAAGTCAACCCGGCCCACCTTTGCATAAAAATCACTTTAAATTCAACTTAAACTTTAAAGTAAAATCAATTCACTTGAACCAAAGCCCAAAGGGCCTCTCAGGCTAGACTGAGGCCCACCAAGGGACATGTGGGCTCAACCAAGCCCACCAAGGAATCCGCGGGCCTTCCAATGGGGCCCGCCCAATCAGACTCACATCACTTTAATTAAAAAGATAAAATCAAGTAAAGGGACCCACACCACTTTGGCGGTCCCGCCAGACTTAATCAAATTACATGCCGGAATAGGAATCGGGTGAGTGAGAGACCAACTGAGTTGACTCAAAACTAGGGAAACCTATGGGACCCGTCACTTGACGGGGTGGACTGGGGTGTCTACGGACTTCCCCAGACCGCAACCGAGCCCCTACTTAGAATCTCAAAAGCTGCAGACCAAAAGCCTTAGTAGAAGAACTTAGGCACCCAGGTGTCTGCCTGCACCCCATCAGGCAGTGGCGACTCCAAACAAATCCCGAGGCACGCATCGTTTTGCGTGCGCCTCGTCGTGCGACCGAAATCGGGTGCGCACAGCTGGTTATGGATCCATAGTTTTGGCTAGATAGCTAAGGGATATTTCATTTGGGTTGATTTACTCCCTAGTGCGAACGCGCTTTTTTTTCAAGTTGGTTTGCTCTGGAGGGTCCTATGTTTGGAGGGACACCCCTGTGCTCCGCTGGTGATTCCCTGTACATGTGGATAAGCGATCATCTCCATGTATTGATTTCGGTGCTCCATGCTGGTGGTTCATGCCAACTTGGTTGAGTTGTGTGCAATAAGTTGATGACTACAGTTCTTATCTAAGGTGATGTTCACAGGTTTTGAGTATCATTAGTAGCGTCGCCCATAAGCCGCACGGTGGTATAACATATGGTTGAGAGTCATCTCAAAGGTATATCTTTCTTTGTGAGTCCTACAATGATGCTGAGATCACAACCCCTTACTTCCGATATTATTCATATGCTGGACGCATGTATTGGATGCTATGGTTGGATGTGACTGTTTAGTACATCTCGGTTTTTATATTGGATTCTGTTATTGATTTTTGAATCATGATCTTGATATACTTTATACTGGTCACTAATACTTAAACTGTTTTACATGCTGATTTGTATTTCATGATCGATATGAATGTTTATATGAGCCTGTTTACTTGAGACTGCTTATTCGTGCATGAACATCTATTTTAAATATTTATGAACTGTTTATAGCATGCGTGTGTTGCCTACTGAGATATTCGTATGTCACCCTACTTCTTTATGTTATTTTTCAGCTGATACGCGAGAGGGGGATCCTAGTGGGGATTATCATAGTGAACTTGCTGATTTTTCGTCGGAGGATTATTATTATCCCGACATGATCTGAGGTCGAGGAGTGAGGACTTTTAGTACTTGGCAGTTTGATTTTATTATTTATTTGGTTTTTGATGTACTAGAGAGATTGAGAACTTTAGTGACCCTTTCATCATTATCAGACTTGATTACTTGGATTAGATGGTTTATCTATTTCTTTTATGAGGATGATTGACTACACTTCCGCACATTGATGATTATGCACTCTGATTATTAATAATATATAGATTATTTTAATTCTTCAGTCTGGTTAATTATTGTTGATTATTTGATATGGGCCAGTAGCATCTCGAATTCGGTTGTTGAGCTGGATTCGGGTTGTTACAGTAGCGAACCGAATTCGGGTCTGGTGCCGGTTTGCATTGACCCGGGTTTGAGGCGTTACACATTCTTTGCCATACATGGAATTCACCCTTGGGCTACCCTTCCCATACATGGGATATCACAACTTTCAAGAAGGCCATACACAACGTTTGCCATACATGGTTGCATCACTATTTACAGTGAGAAGATTCTTTTGCCATTCACGGCACCAGCGCTATACACAGCGCAAAATTTACCTTTTTGCTAAAAGTAGCTTTACCTTTTTGCTAAAAGCAGCATTTGCACTGTAACGTCCCAGATCCAGGTTTATTTAAAAACATAAACCTGAACCTAGCACGTTAGGATAAAGGCCCAGAAATGCTAATCCAGACTTAAGCAATTTCAATAAATATAATTGGAGTGTGGAAATAAAAGATATTTTTCTTCAAAGAAGCGCGGGATATAAAAACAAAACATCCAATACCAATCCATCAAACTAAGTCTGGAAAGGATCAACTAAAATAAAATGCATTGAAATCCACTAAGGTCATCTAAATAAAATAAACCAATGAAAATCCCTCAATTTCTAAATCAACAATCAATGTTCCCTGAACCTACACAGGAATAAAATAATCCTCTTCCTGGTAGTCAGAATAATCCCCAGAAGTGTCTACCATTGTAGCATCCTCACTAGGAATATCTGAAAACAAAACCGATAAAACGAATATGTGAGAAACAACACCTCAGTAAATAGTCATGCAAATAGTTTGTAACAATAAAATATGCAACGTTTAATCAGGTTAATCACAAAACAAAAACATGGAATAATAGTAATAATTAAATGAAACTTTAACAAACAAAAGCAATTCAACCTCATGGGACTCATGAAATAGAAAACCAGAGAAAAAACATAGACATGTGCCAACATGCTACCTAACTGATTTACAGGTGGACTAGACAAACCTGCAGACTGGCTATTCGACACCCAACAGAAGAACTCAACCGACAACCGGAGTGAGTTAGCATGTATAGCCCAACCTATCCAGGAGTGGGTAACGTACCGATCGACCAATCCAGGAGCGGTACCATCCTCGAGATGATGGAATGCCTATAACACAGAATTCAAGCCCCTCTAGAAGACATTTCACTTACTAGCTAATCTATGGATCCATGTAATTGCTAAACCCATTCAACGGTGGAAAACCAAACCAGGTGACGGACATATCTCCCAATAACACCCGCATACGCGGAGACACAACCGTGTTAATAACAAGCCCGCAATAGCGGAATAAACAAACCAGGCAATAGCCTTGTCACAATAGTGACCCAAAAACCCACACAAGTGGAACCAAGTCATATGTCCAAAATCCAGGTTTCAACGGGCAACTATGTCCCGGATGTGTATCGAATCCTTCGATGCACAAAATATGTTCAAATTACTCAAATACAGTTGTATGAACTCTTAAAATCAAGTTTTGTTTAAAAGGGAATTGTTTGGAACAATGGTACTGAGTTAAAAAGCCACTTTGGTAAAATATACCCAAAATCTTTATCAAAATTTATTTTAAACATCTGCTAATGCAAACTATCTCTAAACACTCTAATCTTAATGGTTCATAGGTTTAAATTGGAAAAAAACATTTTTGTAGTGGAAAACAAGGTTAGTTGGAGAAATCTGAAAAATTTGATAAGGGCGCTCGAGCGGCATCGGGCGCTCGAATGGGTGGCTTTAATAATAGCTAATTTCAGGGTTGGTCGCTCAAGAGGTCACTCGAGCGGCAGTTCGGGCGTTTGCCTTTTGGGTTTTAATCACTTTCGGGTTTTTGAGAAAAATAAAAACATAGGCAGGGTGCCCTCGTTAGCGCTTGAGCGCCCACGAACTCCTTCTCTAGGCCCATTAGGGCGCTTGAGCGGCAGTTCGAGCGGCCTGTCGCAAATCAAATTTTCTGCAACTTCCAAAAAGTTGCATAAATGAAACAAAATTCCGAAACTTCAAATATAAGGCATCAAGACCATTCAAACTCATTCAAGAATATTGTATAAACATGTTGGAATAGTTTAGGACAAATAAAAACACCTAATCATGCACATACAGATCATCAAATACCCGAATAGTCATGAACAACGAATAATCATCGAAATTCTGGTAATGCAATTTTAAAGGGACTACTTACCTCTTTTCTAGAATTTAATCCTTCTCTATTAGCACTGCGTAATCACCCTAAAGATGCTCCAACCGAACTCAGCCCCCTTGATCTTGTTTAGATCAAACAACACATTTTTTAGAATTTATTTACACGTTTAGAACTTCCAAAAATAGAATTTTCCTAACCTACATCTTACCTGCAAATCTAGACGAATCCTCCCTCTTTCTCCTTCTTCAAATTTGCTCCAAGGAGGTTGTGGTTAGGGTTTGCTCACACGAACAAAAGAGAGGAGAAGAAGAAGATGAATAGTAGTGTATATGTGCAGCTGTTCACTTGGACGTGAACAGTCGCATGCTGTTTAGGTTATTTTAATCTCTTTTTTTTTACTCATTTACCCCTACTACCTCTTTAACCCTAATCTCAATTCTTATTACAATTTTGCCTTTTAACCTCTTCCAACCAAACTCTATCATCAAACCCAAATGGTCTGGGTCAACCTCCACTTTGCTGGGGTTCGACCACCTTCTCTATTTCTATTATAATTTATTTTTATCAATACTTACTAAAATAAATCACAGAAACAACAAAATTATTATATTATAATTCTGCTCAATCCTAAATTTATAACTTACCTTAGATAGGTTCCCCATTTTCCTCCTGGTCATATTGGATTTCTCCAGGTTGAACCAATTCCTTATCTCCTGCATTGTTAACAACCTGATTAGTTTAATTATTAATTACAATTATTTTATTGATAAAATTTGGGATTTTACATGCACCCTGATCTCCACGCCAGTCATGGCGTCCATTCCTTTTCCGCCATACACGGCACCCTAAACCACGGTTGCCTTTGCATAGGAGCAGACCATTTTCAGAAGAAACTAACATGTCTTTTGTTTTGTTTTTCCTCTTTATTTTATTTTACCAAGGTTGAAATTGTTGCAGCCATAGCCAATCGGAGCCCGTATCTGCTAAGATCCCGCACGAGGATGAATTCGGAAGAGCCACTTGCATCGCAACCTCTGGCACCACAGCAACCTTTGCACCATTGTCAGATTGAGGATGAGCCTGTAATCATAAACTTAACTTAGCAAATATGGCAGATCACCCAGCTGCTCCAAAGCCTAACCAAGCATATCTATCCAATGCCTCCACTGGCTTTCCCGCCACAAGAATTGCCGTAGGGACCGCAAGGGCCACCAAATGCCCCATCAGCGTCGGTCTATCCAATGCCTCCACTGGCTTTCCCGCCACAAGTTCCATCTCCGGCTGTTCCTCGAGATCAGTAGCAGCATCAACCACCTCTTGAAGAAGCACTGCATCTCCCACATATTCCGGAGATAAACCATGAAGAGGAAGAAGAATAGCATAGACAAAGGAGGATGGAAAGGGAAGTGTTGTGAAGCTAAAGGAGGAGCTCAAGGTGCTATCCACACTTCAAGGAGTCGTCAAGCATATCAAGGAGGATTTAACCCCGAAGGTAAGCCTTCTCCATACATTGTACTCAACATATATGAAAATGATGGTTTTATGAGCATGTCTTGGAAGTTATATATTTATTTTTAGCATGTTTCCTAGCTTCCATACTCCTTCTCTCCCCCATTTCATTTTACTCTCCTCATTAGAGGACTCCCATGGTAAGGGGAGGAGCCAAGTTTAAAGGGAGAGAATGAGAGGGAATGGCAATGGCATTTAAGAGTTTTATTCAAGTCTTTTTATTCTCTTTTAAGCTAAGGGGAGAGCATGTTCTCCCTTCCCTCATATTCAAGTGTACCCCATTAGATCCCCCAAATACTTTCTTTAATGACCTCTAAGGTGCTTTCTAGCTCGCTTTTTGTTCTTCTTTTATTATTAAATGTGCTTGAATAAGTTGTAGGCTCGCATGTATGTAAATAGCATGTTCCTTAATCCCATTACCATGATCCCAAGCTCATCATTTTTATACAGTTTTGGGGTCTCTTTTAGCATGTTATATGCATGCACACCAAGCAACACACACATGCATGTTGCAGTTAGGATGCATGCCTAGGTCTTTTCCTTTTTAGTCTCCTTTTATTAACATGAACACTAACATGTGTAGCACACACATTAGTCTACTGATTTTAGCATGTCTTGGTATCTTTATTTCATGTTTCTTATGAATATTTGATTGATTGTTGGATGCATGATCATGGATTGGCCGGTTAGACCAAGGCTTGGACCAAACGGGTCATTTCCATTCTTCTCCCCATGGAAGAAGGGAGGATGCCTTTAACACCAAACAGGGACACTTAAGGTCCTTGTTTACCTTGGGTTGCAACCCACATATGGTGATGGAGAGGCCTTAAGTCTCCTCACTCATTTCTCCTTTGGTCGAACACTTTGAAATTAGGGTTTATTGTGCTAAAAGCAAATTTGGAAGCCACTGTGGGTCAACACAGTGACCCACAGATGATACAAGACTCACATGAAGAAGGGGACCCTGTTCCCCCCTTTGAGATTTCGGCTTTTGTATTTTCCTGTGTTGCCCGTATACATAGAGCGGATATGTTTGATCTGTATGGTATATACGGATCAGACTTGTCCGCATGTAATATACGGACAGGACGTAGAAGTTGCAAAATCTGGTTTTTTCAGAATAAATAAGATTAAAACCAATCCCATTTAGCCAATCCTAGACCAATTTGATCCCTGAGTGATCAGGGTCTGTAAGGACCCGGTCAACTTTTCAACATTGACCGGGCTTCACCCCATTGGTTAGTCAAAAATCTTGAGTGGATAGTAAATTGGAGGGTTGAGATTAAGTCTCACACCCTAAGGACTAGATGGGTATTTTGAATATGATTAAAGGGTATTAAAGACATTTTACTTCATATGTATAAATGAGGATTAGGGTTATCTTATTAGTTTCTTTTAGCAGCACTGATTTGGGGTTTTGTACTTGACGACCAGGAGAGAGGAGGCTTTGACGTTGAGCTTCTTTTTTTGTTGGGTCTTCTAAAAGCAAAATCCAAGTAGGTGCTGTTGTTCTATTCAAGTAGCTCAAAGATTTATATGGATTTGGAAATGTTAGCTCTTAGAATAGGTTATTACAATGTATGCATGATTTATGGTTAATGGTAGAGAGCATGCTTGCATACTGATTTGAAATGATGTGGTTAACTACTTGACAATCCGTGACTGTGTAAACTGCAACCTAAAATTCCCTGTGGCTTTTTGGTTCGATTCTTAACATCTGTTAGGTCTGGAAACCGTGTGGAAACTATGACTGCCATGAGACCATCCTGTAATTAGAAAGATTGATAAGATTTATGAGTGGTTAGGAAGAAAAAGAATGAAAATAGAGTAGAGAAGAGATGGGTGGCTGCCGTATAAACTAGAGAGAGAACAGGTGAGGTTCTTGGTTACTATAGAAAGAGAGAGAGCAGATGGCAGCCTTGCGAACTTGCCAAAACCATTATAACAGCTACAGAATTTGGAGAGGAAAACGAATAAAATAAAATTGTAGAGAATAAAAATGGGGTTTGTCGACTTATGAATTCGGAAGAGAGAGAGAGACTAAGAGAGTTTTATTGACCTTTTGTTTATCAGAGGAGAGAACGTGAGGAAGGGAGAAATAAGCAAATAAAATAAAATTTTCAGAGAATAAAACAAAGGGGTCTGTCGACTTCTGAATTCGGAAGAGAGAGAGAGAGAGAGAGCAAGAGAGTTTCATTGACCTTTTGTTTATCAGAGGAGAGAACGTGAGGGAGAGGGAGAAGTAAACAAATAAAGAAAATAAGAGAGATAGAGACGTCAACCCCCTTTTTGAGAAAAGATGTGCTCAATTCTTGAAATAGAATCGACTAACTTATATATATTTAAAATTTGGGTACCATTAACCTGATAATTTGAGAAAGGGCAGTGGTCCTTGGGAAGACATCTAAACTATTCTTGATCAATTGTTTCAAATATTTAAAGTTTAGGTGGAACCTTTCTTTAAATATTATGAGAAAAAGGGACGTCAATGGTGATGTGAATTATAATCATTAATCAATTTTCTTTTCATATTTAAAGATTAGGTAATGTGAACTTTTCTTTAAATATTTGGGTTTAAAAAGAAAGTGAATTCCTTTCTGAACTGGTTTGTTTGTTATTTAAATGTTGATTAATGGAAAGTCTAGCAGGGTAGCAGGGGGAGAAGGACCCTTGTGATTTATGAAGTCTGGCAGGGTAGCGGGGGAGAAGGACCCATGAGACTTGTGAAATGTAGTAGGGTAGCAGGGGGGGGGGGGGGGGAGGGGGGAAAGACCCGTTGATGCAGAAGAACCTCCAATTGTGTGATTGATTGTATATATAATACTTGCATATGAGATATGTGAATTCTAAAAACAATGACTGTAGCACATGATATGTAATGAGATTGTTAGTGATAATATTGATTTCTGCATACCTCTATATACTTGTTAGATACTAAATACAAAGATTAATTGTTATATTTTTGTTGTGAATCTTGTTATAAGGAGAGAAATAGCTCCATCTACTGAGTCGTCGTACTCACTTCTACTAATTAATTTCAGGTCTTGAGAGGAACGCAGAACCAAAAGGACAGTGAACGACCTTCCTCTTACGTTACTAGTTTTATTTTGATAGGTGGGTCTGAACACTCTTGTAGTGATGGGATTTTATTGAGATATCAATTACGTAGAAAAGTTTAGTAGGAATTTTATTATGGTATTTCGACGATTTTCATTATGGGATGTTATTTAGAATCTTTGAATTTTATTATTGGTTTTAATCTGATTCATACATTTGTCTTAAGATTGTTGTTGGCTTACGAGCGAGGTCATGCCTTGGGATACGAGCCTATGCATTTATTAAGGCTTAGTACTCGAGGCGTGACAGGGTCCCTATCTTGGAATTTGGGCCCATCCAAGTCTCAATAGCACCTTCTTTGTGGGCCTTCCAACGGGGCCCACACCCGCATTGCTCAGACCCAGATCCATCTCAAGGGTGGATCCAAGCAACTTGGGCCTTCCATGGGATTCCTCCAAGCCCAGTGGACTCTCTTTAAAAAATCCAAACTAACCAAGTAATCTTTGCATCCTTTAAACATAACCAGACCAAATAAACCGATTCCAAAAGGGGTTATCCAATGTAATCCCTAAATGGGACTTGGGCTTCCTTTAAAGCCCACATTGGTGTACCTATGGACCTTCCAATGCAGCCCACACATCAGGCTCAGGTCACTTGATCTAAAGAGATAAAATCCAAATGAAGGGACCTATACCACCACACATGTGGTCCCACCAAAACTCAATCAAATATACATGCTGGATTAGGAACGGGTGAATTGACTCAAATCAAACTTAACCAGGGATAACCCATGGGACCCATCACCCGACGGGGCGGACCTAGGTGTCCACGGACTTCCCTGAACCGTAACCAGGCACTTAAACAGAATCTCAAACCGCATACCACCTAGTAGACAGTCTTTTAGGCATTTAGGTGTCTACCTGCACCCCATCAGGCAGTAGCGACTCCCATTCCATATTTTCTCCCAAAGGAGGTCCGAGCCATGCAGACGTGCGGCCCATGGATCGACGCGTGCACAGATGGTGTTACGAGATTCTAATGACAGTACCAGCGACCAAGTAGAGTTCTGTAATAAGGCATTAAACTCTTTTGACATGGCTTCTCTCCAAGCTGCATATTTCTGAGTGACAGAGAATGAAGTTGGGGTTTTTCGTATTGGATCAGAAGATATGAAATGAGCTCTTGGGGGTGGCCAAGGGGTAGTTCCATTTGTAAATTGATAAGGACGAAGGGTATTGGTGCGGGAACGAGTTATCATAGGATGGATAGGAGCAGGAGAAGAAGGTAAAATAGGTATGGGAGAAGAAGAGGAGGAAGAATTAGGTGAAGAAGAGGCATTGGGTGAGGGTGTCTGGGTAGAAAAAGAAGAAGAAGACACAGGAGAGTGAGCTGGGAAGGGAGAGTTGAGAATGGGAAGAGTGGTATGAGTGGGCTGATTAACAGATCTGGGCTTGGGTTTGGTGGCAAAAGGAAACTCATTCTCATTAATAGAAACATCCTTAGAGATATATACACAACTTGAGTGAAGAGCATAGCAAATAAAACCTTGGTGAGATGAGCTTAACCCAAGATAAACACTTAAAGTGGATCTAAAATCCATTTTATGTTTATTGAAGGGTCATATACGGGGCCAACATGCTGACCCAAAAACATGCAGATTTGTGAGACCGGGTAGTTTGTGAAATAACGAAGAGAAGGGGGAAGCATTGTTAAGTGAGGGAGAAAGGAGGAGATTGATAAGGTAGACTGCATGTGTAAATGCATAAGACCAAAATTGGTGGGGTATTGATGCATAAGCAAGAAGAGCAAGGCCAGATTCGACAATGTGGTGATGCTTACGTTCGACCACCCCATTCTGAGCATGTGCATAAGGTCAAGTGAAAAGATGTTTGATACCGATTGAAGATAGATAGGATGAAAAAGACAGAAACTCTCCTCCAGAGTCTGTTTGAAGTTGTTTTATTTTAAGATTAAGTTGAAGTTCAATATAAGTCTTAAATTTGATGAAAGTTGCTAAGGCTTGAGACTTATATTTCAAAGGATAAATCCATGTAAACTATAGACACCTCAAAATTGCACGATTTTTGATAAATCTTGAAGGAGAGAAATATTTTATTGGAATTTTCAATTCTTTGCATTGGGTTTGAGATACTTAACCCATTTGAATCCAAAACGGAAAAGGAAAAGGCCCGAATTCAATCTTTTGTGCAAAGTCAAGCTTTTTCCGGTTGAATTTTGTTGACTTTTGACCCCAGAAAATGAAATATTTTTTAAAGACAGATTTCAAAGATAATTTTTCCCGGTAATCAGGTTTTTAGCAATGTTATTGCATAAATGAATTTTTTGAGATTTTAAATCTTGACGAATACCATGGTTTTAATATATTGAACTTTTTTTCCAGACCTGAAAAATCGGAATTTTGCCTAGAACTGGAAAGTTGACTTTTTATTCACTTGGAATTTGGGTCTGGAACTATTTTTAATGGATTCAAATGGGGGGGGGGGGGGTGTTTGCTTATTTACATGTAATATCTTAAGTAAATGGAGATTAAAAATACGAGGACATTTACTTAAACGATATTACATGTAAATAAGTATTGCCTGTGTTAAAATTCGAAAAAAAGGCTTTTTTCCTTGTATCCGGCAACTCAGGCCGGATACAAGTGTCCTTCTTTGTATCCGGTGAAAAATGCCGGATACAAGTAGACCTCAGTGTATTCGGCATCATAGACCGGATACATTAAGGTACTTGTGTATCCGGCCTGACATGCCGGATACGCTAGTTTTGCTCAAAATTAGGGTTTTCCGAGAGCTTTTCACTTTTACCATCATATCCCTCATTAAATGAGGGGAAATCTCGGAAATAGCCTTAGGGTTAAGGTTGGTGGGCTATAGACCTTATGTTGTGTCTACCATTCTCATCAACCTAAACCCTAACCTTTGCCTATAAATAGGAGGCTCTTCCTTAAGCAAATGGCAATCAACTCTTGTTTTGAATTCTCGCCAAGAAAAACTCCAAGAGAAGGAGAAAACCGCTGCGGGATCGCATCCAGAACCCAGGTAAGCCTCAAACTTTTATTTTATTTTCTGTCTTTACATTCCTAGATCTAGATCTATTCTTCTACCTTTCTGTAGAATAAGGCCTTCTTTGTGTGTGAAAACCCTTCCCCGGCTCAAAGTATCTCGAGACTCCCCCTAGCCGTAAAACGTGGAGGCGGGATCTAGGAGAAACGAGACTGGGGATGGACCCTAGCATTAGAACCTATGTAGCATAAAGCCTTTTGATTGATTGTAAACCGTTTCATATTCAAAGTACCCTTGATTATCTTGAAGAACCGTGTTTAACGGGGAGAGAGAACAGAGGGAAATGATAATGGAACGGAACCCTAGGCTATTTTAGAACCTCATTTTGATGAATATGTATGCATGCTATTGATCTTGTTTGGTTTTTCACACTTACACATACATAGTGCCATTTTGGCGGGATAGACTCATATTTGGGATTTATTGCATTTATTGTGATAAATCTCAAATAAATGGCCTCAATCAGTTCTAGAATGTTTTCAAATGATTTTTCAAAGATTTGTGTTCATCTTGCACGAATGGCACACACTTTATCACAATTTTGAGTTGATTTTACTCAAAAAGGGCCTAACTGGACAGCACCTGTACCCTTACTTCGGACGCTCATAACTTCATCGTCCGGATGAATTTTGAAGCGATTCTAGAACCATGGGAAAGGTGAGGCTGTCTAGTTTATGCCCACCAAATTTCATAAATTTCTATCGAACGGATTTTTGACACCTCTTTGTCGAAGTTGATTGGATAGTTCAAGTTCAAATACAGAACTTGTCACTTCGATGGAGCTCCATGTGTTCGTTTTAAGTCCGATTCGAGTGATTTTTGTTTCTGGGCACTCCTTTATGAGTCTATTTTTAAATTCAGTTGGTTTCATAATTTTTTGACTCCATTTGAATTATTGGTAGCTGATTTACTCAGAACTGCTCAATGGCACTTTTCTGGATAAATCTGTGATCTTCGGGGCCTGTTCGGGAGATCACCCAAGGCACATCCGAAGGGATTTTTGTATGAGGCTAGTTTCTTTCGAAAGATGGCCATATAGACTTCAATCACACCAAATTTCGTGGATTTTTATGGAGTGGATTTTTCTAGACAATTTTCCAAAGTTGCCCACTTATCACTTTTTGATTATCCCCAACAGCAACTTTAAAGGAGCATAACTCCTAGGATTTTAATCGGAATGAAGTGAAATTTTGCATGAGACTCTTATTTACTGTAATCTTTCAAATGGATTTAGTTTGGTTCAATTTAAAATTGTATTTGAATGATTTCAAGACAAATGGCATTACTTTTCACCGAATTTTCTAGATTTGATTCAACTTGGTTTTTGAATAACTTGTGCTTTGATTTCCATCTTTTTGTGATATTCCAGAAATGATATTGACATAAGAGAGGATCTAGAATCCATTTAGATCTTCATGTGAAAATATCATACATTGGTTCTTTTTCAAGGTTTTCTATGATTTTAGCAAGCTTTCTTGTTTTTGCATGAACATACACTTGGCTACCACTTCGTGTGGATGAATGGGGGTGCCTAACACCTTCCCCCGTTCATAATCTAATCCCCTTACCCATCTCTGGATTTGATTTTTAAGTAGGGTTATTTTTACCCTAGAATTTGCTTTTTAACCCTTTTTGCTTATTTTTGAACTCTTTGGTGTCCATTCTCACCCCAAAATTATGAATGGTAGTGACTCTCTCATTTTTGCGTTGAACCCGTGTGTTGACGGAGGGATGATCATTCCGGTGATTTTTCCATGTCTCACATAAACCGAGAATAGTCGTCCACAAAACTTATATAATATGTAAAACCATCTGAAGATACACATGGTGAGGGACCCTAAAGGTTAGCAAAAATTAACTCAAGAGGAACAGAAGATTTGGATGTCCTGAGAGAAGCTGATAACCGATGAGACTTTGCTTGAGCACATGCATTACAAAAAAATGGAGATGAATCCTTTTTATATGGAACCTGATGTTGCTGAAGAACTTGATGAACAATGCAAAGAGAGGGGTGGCTGGACGTGCATGCCAAAGTGGAAGAGAAGGAGCAATAGTGGTGTGAGCTTGAGGAGAGGCAGAAGGTAGAGAGAACTGATAGAGACCACTACTTGTGGTCAACCCCTGAAGGAGAAGCTTCCTTGTTTGGTAGGCCTTTACAAAGAAACGATTAGCAAAAAATTCAAAGTAAACTTGATTATCTAAACAAAATTGTCTAACAGAGATTAGATTTTTGGTAAAAGTTGGAACACAAAGAAGATTGGTTAGAAGATAAGAGGAGTGAGGAAAGTGAGCAGAACCAAAATGGGAAATAGGTACAGAAACTCTATTACCAACACGAAGATGTTCAATGCCCTGATATGTAGTAGAATGAAATTAAGATTAGCCAAGTCACTGGTAATGTGATTTGTCACAGTTGTATTTGGATACCATATTGAATCAGCAACACTGTTGGTTTCTATAAAATTTTCAGAAATAGGAAAAGCATCTGTGTACTCCTGATTGAATCGATAGAAACAATTTAAGGCAGTATGACCATGTCGGTTGCAAACTTGACATATAACAGAGGTTGAAGTAGCGCCTGTAGGAGAAGAAGAAAAACGACCTTGTCCTCGTCCAAAGAAAGTTCATGCACGTCCTCTGTAAAAATTTTGATGACCATGTGAAGCTCCTTGACCACGAAAACCAGAGTTCTTGTGAGTGATGGTATTTGCAGAAAAATCAGTAGAAGTAGAGTGATGGTGGAGTCTGGCCTCATGATTAAGTAGATGACCAAGTAACTCTTCAGAGAAATGGGATCAAGACGTGTTGTAACTGATGAAACAAGGGCATCATATTTAGATCCAAGCCTTGCAAGTAGATATGGTATAAACTCAGAGGAGGAAAGAGGTCTTCCAGCAATAGCCATGGTGTCGGCATGGAGCTTGGCACGACAATAATAAGTGGTGATTGAATTTGCTCCTTTCTTCAGAGAAGCAAGTTGGAGCTGTGTTTGTACTAGTTTAGCTTGAGATGAGGCTGCAAATGTTGATTCAAGAGAGATCCACACATCTTTGGCAGTATTACATCCAATAACTTGAGGAATGAGATTTTCAGACAATGACGAAATTAGAGTAGACAGGACCATTTGATCCTGTTGTTGCTAGGTTTCATATTCAGGGTTGGGAGACGAATCGTTGAGAAGAAGACTAGGAGCTGGATATGAGCCATCAACAAACCAATAGAGGCGCTGCCCACGTAGATAAGGCACAATTTGAGCTTGCTATAATAGATAGTTCTTTGATGTGAGTTTAAGAGACAAAATATGGGAAAATTTTGGGAAGGGAAGAGAAGATGGAATGTTAGAAGAAGAAGTTGAAGAAGGGGGTGTAGTAGGAGAAGATAATGTAGCAGGAGAAGGGGTTGTAGCAGAGGAAGGGGTAGAGCTAGATGGATTAGTCATGGGGATGTTAGTCCGGAGGATGCTCTGATGCCATGTTATAACACGAAGAAGAGAGTTTTCTCATTCCTCTATTCATTACAGAGACAGGTGTTTATATAATTTTTACAAGAGCATATTCGGATGGCATCTGTAACAAACTAACATAATTGGCAGGTTCTAGAATGCTATGGTTTATTTGATGGTTCAGTTGGGCTTGATGCTAGTACCAAGCTTTTCAATATCGGGACTGGACCGGCCGGTCTGGTCGAACCAATGCCTTAAAAGGAAAAAAAAAAAACTGCACTTTCGATGTTTTCTTCTCCTCCTCTCAGACTCTCATTGACGAATGAATGCTGTGAGTCTGTGATAATCCTTTGATTCTCTTCCTCCCCCTTCTCTCTCTCTCTCTCTCTCTCTCTCTCTCTCTCTCCCTCCTCTACCTACCTCCCCCTCTCTCTCTCTCTCTCGTTTCGCTCCCTACAATCCCTCCATTACCGTTAGTCCCTCCTGCAGTTTCTCCTCCCCTTCATAATACTGGCATATTGCAAGTGTGCTCCTGTACATTGAAGAAGATGGACATATATAATTGATTCTCTGGCACCACTCCCTTCCTCCCCCTTTCTCTCTCTTTCTCTTTCAGCCCAGTTGGAACAAGTGCCTGTGGGATCTTGATCGGAGTCGGAGAAGACACTTGATGGCTTGAGAACTTCTTAGTGAGAAGTGAAGAATGACGGAGGGAGGAGGAGGAGGACACTCTCTCTATATCTTTTTTTTTTAATCCAACCGATTGGACTTTTGCAGGCCTGCAAAGTTAGGTAAGTTTGTAGGCAGCAACGCCTGCAACCTTCCTTTTTTTTTTTTTAAATTGAAGATGAAGATAAGCGACTTGAAATCTGCTGGAGCCATAGGTTGGAATATCTGCTGGTCCAACGGCAATGCATGTGTCCACATAGGTATGTGATGCTAATGTGGACACATGCACTGCCGTTGGACTAGCAGATCTTCCAGTGAGAGGATCTAGGTGATATGACCTCAAGATAAGCTCAGGCAGTCCCGAGTTTAAAAAACCCGCGAGCTACCAGACCAGGACCTTCCGATCCTGATACACATTAATAAAGAAAATATGGTATCTTTCAATTTACTCTGGCCTAATTGACTACTTCTTTAAACTTTGTGTGGGATGTCACTATACTACCCACTTTGAATCAAAAGCTTCTTTTCATGGTTGTTAATGGCTTTTCCTCCAGTTATAACCTGTCTCACATCTGAATTTGAGATAAATACCCACCAAGTAATAATAATGATAATGCCATGGGAAGGAATTACGTTCTTAGATATTTGATTGATGGTATTTTACCAGCTTCACTGTATTTTATCACACAAGGTTTTGGCTATCCTAAAGCCTATGTTTTGAATATGTTATGAAAAAAGCTGAACTATATATCCATCCGTTACTGGAACCAAGTGAGGACAATTTGTTATTTTCACTTTATTTCATGCATGAGAAACTATTCAAGTGGAACTCCCCTATAAAAATGGGGTTTTCAGGTTCGTCACTGGCAAAATACTGTTCTTCCCATCATATGGACCAAGTGACTCAACAGAAATTTTTTTTTTGCCAACCTTGCCAAGGCCCACCCATATGCCATGATCTTCATTCTTCACCAAAATAACACCAGCTGGGTAAACCTAGCTAGGCCTTGGGTTGGTTTGAGTAGGGCCTCTTATACAGTCCAACTCATCAAATACACAAACACAATGCGAATTAAGTGCATAACATTTATTATCCTACAAGACCTTGAAAAAGTTTATCAATCTGTAAATTAAATTTCAGATTAGAAGCATTTGAGAACTGTTATGTAATTAGACAGCAGTGTTACTATTAAATTCGATAATGTAGTAACAATTTCTTTTCATGGAAATTGAGACGCTGAATGAATTTCCATTAGTTTTATAAATTTCAAATTCCGAAGTTATCCTTTCTAGAAAATGTAGGGATGGTAATGGATTGATTCGGGTTGGGTTGAATGCCTATATAATGGGCGTCATTGTACTTTTAGAAAGGATTCCCCTAGATAGCCCCTATACATGTTATTTTATGAGTTTTAAGCCAAGATGAAGATGGCATTGAGTCTCTTTTATTTGAACCATATGCATATGCTTGTGAGATCAATAAAAGAGATTCCTTCTCTTTCCTTGGATTGGTCAGCCTCCATTTTTAGATAAACTTAATCTACGTTATAAAAATTGCATCACCAGTTTAGACCCTTATAGTAATCTTTATCACTGTCATTATTAAATTACAGTAATCTTAAATTAAATGAATCATAAACTTCAAATGCATCTTTCAATTTTTATATATTCTTGTCATTTGCAAATTAAGGTGTGCTTCATTCCATATATCCTTTTGTTATACTTTACATCATTTTCATGCAACGAGCCAAGAAGAGACCTTCATCCATACTCATCTATGGAAAGATGGTATCATAGTTAATAATGATGCTACAAATAAGATTGTAAGCTGAATTAAAATTAAGATTTAATTATGCAATAATTTTATCAAAATCATGTTCTTCTTATTGTTATCTACATATTTTTGGCAGGAGCAAATGAGAAATTTATGGTTGTTGGCAAGCTAGATGGTACCTCTCGTGATGATGTCTACACATAGGTCATGGGATCTGACACCCACGATTGAGTTTGATGTTGTGGGATAGGCCTCACTCCCACTAGAATGTGGGGCCACTCATGGAGCCACACAGTTCATAAGAAATGGATTGAATGCAACAACGAATGCAACAACAATTGGATTTAGAGAGGTGACTACGAGAGGCACATGTGGAATAGGCTAATAGAGAGATAGTAGAGCTTCGGCGCTTGGTCTTTTCATTTACAGGACAGGTAGTATGAATACAATAATTAAAATAGTATTCACTTTTATTACAACATTTTAATATGCATAATTAATGATTAATTGTCGTTACTTCCGTTACTTCTACTATAGGGTGGGCAATCATCCTCAGCTAACAATACTCCAGATCCTTGTGAGACATGGAAAAGTCACCTTTATGACTTCCTTATCATCACACGGGGTTTACAAAAAGGGTTAGAGTCGCCACCATTCAATTTAAGGTGTGAATGGACACCAAAGGGATCATAATAAAGCAAAATAGAGTTTAAAACAACTCTAACTCAGGTTAAATCCAGAGGTCAGGTAAGGGGATTTGGTTATGAGCAGGGGAAGGTGTTAGGCACCCCCGCTCATCAGTACAAGATAGTTGCTATATGCTGTTCATGCTCAAATAGGTACTTGCTAATCAAATGATCAAAAAGACTTAAACAAAGACAAACACATATATGATTTCTCCATATGAGTAGTCCAATAAGACCTGGACTCTCTCTTTGGATCTGTCACCTCTAGGACTTCATGATTAAGTGAAATCAAAGTAAAGATTGATAAAAATCAATTTAAAGCAAATATGGAAAAAATCCCAAAGCAATGAGGCTATAATAGCTTGAAAACTTTGATCAACCATAAATCCTTCGATTTGAATTCAAATTCAACGAAACGAAAGCCAATAGAAATTTGATATGAAGTAGAATACTCAGTAGGAAAATTCAGATTAATCGGATTAATCGAGAGAGAAATGCTCAAGTAACTTTGTTGTTCCAAATCAGAAAAAGTGGCGAGTGCCTTACTTTGAGACTTTACTCATGGAAATCGGCTCCATATAAATTGCTAAAAACCTGCATAAATGAAGTATGCGGTGCCATCTTTCCAACGAACTAGGCCTCACACAAAACCTCATCCATTGGTGACCTGTGTGACCTCCCAAACATGCCTAGAGGATCACAGATTAACTTAGAATTTTGCTATAGAGCATCTCTGAGTCAATCAAACACACAGGACACAAATCCAAGTGAAAACTCATGAAACCAGTTAGATTTGAAAATAGACTCACAAAGAAAAATATAGAGACAAAAACCATTCGAATCTGAATTAAAATGAGCAAATGGTGCTCAATCTAAGCAGCAAGTTCAGCATTTTGATTTGAACTGACTTGCCGACTTAGATCAGATGGTGTCAAAAAGTGGCTCCATAGAAATCACTGAAAATTTGCAAGCAATAGCTGAACACATCCATATATTAGATATCTTTGGAATCATTCAAAAATTCATCCGGATGATGAAGATACAAGTGTTCTAAGACAGGCCACAGGTGCTGTCCAGGTTTTGAAAATTTGAGTGAAATCAAGCCTAATCAGTGCATGTGTGCAATGAATTCCACTAAAAATGGTTTGAAATCAATAGGAAGAACTCATGAAGTCCTAGAAATTCATTCTGAGGCCATGGATCTCAGATCTTCCATATTGAACATGGAGAATCCTAGATCTAGCCTACTTTGGACAAAAAAGAGGTGAAAAGTGTGTGTTCAAGGTGGAAAACAATTTGTAGAAGAAGATCTGGATCCATTGCTATAGAGAGCATGAATCCTTGCATTTTATTCAGATCTAAATTCAATCACACTAGATCATTCATGAACATGAGATCAATGCATATCATTCAAGCAAGGTTCTATCCTAGAAGATCCATTCCAACATCTATTTCCCCAAGCTTTCTCTTCACGTTTTACAGCTAGAGAGGATTCTTAGGTACTTTAGAAGAGGTTTGGGTTTGCACACACTCATGGCCTTATGCTACAGAAAGGTAGAAGATGAGAGTGCTTATAATGAAGTAAGAATGAAGAAGGAGGTAGAAGCTTACCTTAGTAACTTGAATGTCTTGAGCAAGCAATCCAGCAGAGCTTCACTTCTTCTTGCAGAGCTTCCAGGCTTCAAATTATCAACCATTTGCAAGAGGAGGACCCCTCTATTTATAGGCACAGCCAAGGGTATAAAAGACCCAAGGGTAGGCCAACAAATGCTTCTAGATTATTCCAATTCACATTAAAAGCATGAATTGGAGTAATTCTACAAGTTGCGGAGGGCAAACTAGGAAGATCAGGTCTCCCAGAGAGGGGTAAATTGCGTAAATAAGGCTTAGATATCGAGTCTTTGTGCAATTTACCAAATTGACAGAAACCGCAAACACAGTGCGGTTTGACAAACCGCACTTTGTTTGCTGTTGCAGCACAAACCTCCACACACCGCACATACAAGGTGGTCCAAATTCAGTTGCACACTACTAATGACTGCCAGCGTGGCCTAACGGCCTGACTGTCATGTGGCAGCCCACTTGCACGCATGCGCGAAGCATGGACCAAAACTGCTCTGTGTGTGTGGTTGCAACCGCTTAAACAGTACGGTCGAAACCAAATGTCCGAAAACCGTATAACATGTGCAGTCATGTAACGCCCCGGAACTGGGTTACGTGAAATAAACCGTAACTCGTTCCCAAGGAGTTAGCTTTTCACACAGGATCACTATATCAGAGTAAGGAAAACATGAAATGGCAACAAATATAATCAGAGTCAACTAACATTTTTCCCCAACTCACCTGAACCAAGAATATACCCGCCTGAATCGTCCTCTCTAAGATCTGAAAACAAAACAAAACAAAACAGTGAGATACGACTATCTCAGCAAGTAGTAATGTATGCACGAAATATAGTTATAACAGTACGAAAACATGCACGATTAAGAATACACGACGATTAACCACGGTTAATCCATCTAATCTCGGAAATACATCGTCAATCACATTCGGAAAACTTTATATATATTGGGACTCATGAAATTTGTCTATTTTGTGTGGCTAAGCACTAGTGTTCCAAAAAATCCAGTCGAAATACCGGAACAACTCAAATGACCCAATTCATCGCCTTCATGGCGGAAAATACTCAAGTGACCTCACCCTCATGGTGGAAATGGAGTTGCTGCAGCACTTCCCTCATGGAAGGCCTCTCCATCATGGAGGAAACGCATGAAGGAACCCTAGACTTAATCCAAACAAAATGTTCAAAATTCACTTACAACTTGATTGTGGATCCACACTAAGTCTCATCCTATTACTTTGGCAAGTAGTTATCATTTACTGTGTAAATTTATCATAAAACCATGCTTTATATAAGAGAAGCCAATTTATAGTGAAAACTACCAATCTCAGTTTCAATTAAACAATAAAGCCATCCAACAGCAGAAATTATATACAATGAAAACACTTACATTTTATCAAGATGGTAACCCATGAACATACGAGAAATCCATAATCAATTACAGTTCAGATCATAATAAGAGTTCAGCAAAAATCAGTGAATGGTTAGCTCAGTTCCATAATTCCCAAATGGTCAATCCTCTCAGATAAAAATTCAGTTTCTGCTATTACCTTTACTATTTAATATCAAAACCACTTATGCTCTAACCTTGTTGACAATACTGTTTTCTACCGGTTACTATCAGTATTGGTAATCCCATCAAAACACAAGTTAAAATCTGCATTATCATTCTCACATTAGCTAATCTTTTACACAACAGAGTTCAGATTTGCTATCTTTCTCTAAATATCTTTATATAAAGTATTCCACAGATTCTATTGTCCAAACTAATTTTTAATAGACTTCTGACAGTTCTGGATTCCCTTATTTATCATTACATAACTCAGGTACAGCAACTAAATAGTTTGATATAAAAATAAGTTTTTAAAGAGTTACAAATATTTGTTGTAGACAATTTCACAGGTATTTAGTATCATGAATTTTTCTCCCAATAAGTCTCTAATCCATATTAGTAATTAATCTTCACTTGAATCTACAACTCCAGATGTTAATTTGATCTTTTATAAACTCATTTGAATAGGTTTAAGAAGCTGGAACCAAGGTTACTCACATATGTCATAATAGCCGAAATATTTCTTCACAATTAAACATGGCGCTAATCTGCACCATCTGGCACTAACCTAGTGAGGTTAGCGCCAGGTATATAACCCCTTAGCGTTAGTTCAAATTGAGTCTGGTGCTAGCCTATTTGAGGTTGGCACCAGGTCCAAGCACTAGGCGGCAGTGTTATTTTGGGTCTGGTGCTAACCTCTTTGAGGTTGGCACCAGGTCCATTAGGTTGGCACCAGGTACTTTCCAACTTGAGGACTTCTCAAACTTGCTATAAAATGTAATCCCTCATTCCGAATCACACACATACCTCAAGAAATCTTCTAATACAACACATAGATCCTTCATAACTCATTAAGCCTCCTTTGAGATTACATAACCAAATTATACAACCATCAGACAGTATTCACCCGAAATGTTAACAGAAACTAAAAATGACCTTAAACACATTTCCTTTCTTTATAAGATCTTAAAACACAGAAAACATGCTATTATCAAAAGTGCTAACTTGCCTTAGGTTTGCTGACAACCAACTCCACAGAGAACACTGCTTATCAGAATTTTTCAACATCTAATGAACCACGGATGAACAGAAATTTCTGCAGAAAATTTCTAAATCTTAGATCCTAATTCCTCCTTCTTATTTCTACTAACAAACAGATAGAAATGAACCAAAATAACCTATTTCGAACATGGATTAGACTTACCCGATTAAAAGCTGGACTTTGAACGACTTGTGCTCCAACTGAACACAACTCTTCTGACGAACAAGCATCTCTCTTCACTCCCAATCCTCTAGATCAAAACTTAGTTTCAATAAATGGGTTAACCCTCCTCAGATCTAACCCCTGCCGTTTCTGTTTTCTCCCAACAGTGAACAGTCGACTGTTACTAAACGTTTTCGGAGACCAAACGCTCTTACGTTTCACAAATCTCTTCAACTCCTCTTCATGATCCGGTGTAACTCTACTCCACCGATTGCCTACACCAACAACCCAAAAACCCTTGATAATTTGATTTAACACCCAAATCATTTCAACAGCACTACATATATTTTATTAATTTAATTCCTATATAACATTTACTATTGAACTTATAACATCACTTACTTAAATCTATGCAATTCATCTTACATTATCTATTTAAATATTACAATTATAATATAAGAATCATTCACTTTAATTCACCTAAGCTGACTTTTCTGAAATTCCTAACTTGTCCTTGTGACACAACTACATGAATTATCCCTTATTATTTATTTTTAATAATATTAACAAATTCCTTATATTAGGCTAATAAAAAATCCGGGGTCTTACAAGTCAGCACCCTTTTGAATACTTTTGAGTTTTTGGCACTTGTCAAAGCTCAAACAGATCATTTAAAAAATTCATTTTATTGTTATCTCATGTTATAGTGCAATTTGGGATTTCTACAATCCTACGCCAGACAATCCTCCTGATCATTACTAGACCTTATTATTTAAGGTTCGTAACTGCTATATCGATGTTAACTCTTATTCTTTCTTTTCATTTATCATTTTTTAAGTCTAACTTAAATTACGCTTACATACTAATGAATTGTTAATTTCATGTAGGGATGCCAGATTTACTTAATTGAAGACCAGATGTTCTTTTCAAATGCTATTATTTTTACATTGGATTTTGATACTTGTGTTTTTTTCCTTTTTTCAATGCTCAGTTTGATTAATTTCTCTATTTAGTTTTGCATGCAACACTTTTATTTTATTTTATGATTGTAGTGATATAAACAGGTTGTATTTTATAATTATAGTGATTATATATTATATAATTATCTTATTGATCATAGATAAGACGTGTACACTTGTAACAAGAATGAAATTTGTAAGAAAACTAACCAGTTTTTGTTTTATGTAGGTGTTACTTTCAGCGGTGGTGACGTCATACCGCTGCTAAAAGATATCTTCACAGGTGGTAAGTACTGCTGCTATAGAGATAAATGTACAATTACTGGCCATAGCCTGCCGCCGCCAATTCTTAGAGAGTCAGCGGTGGTAAGATTTGGCCACTGAAACGTTTTTACTGTCAGTAGCTTACCACCTGAATAGATTTACTAATAGCGGCGGTACTCTCCTACTGCCGATATAGGTTTGACCATTTTCAGTGGTAAATTAGACCATTGTGGTTTGCTTCTTGTAATATCATAAATTTTTGAATATAATAATATAATTAAATAAATCTCAAAATATTTTGAAATAAAGATTTATTCTTAATAATTTGAGGAATAATATTATATCCAAAATTATATCTATAATTAAATAAATGAATAAGAGTGATTTTGAATAATTGAAATTAAAATAATAACTTTAATTAATTAGAAGAATAATGTTAATTTGAGAACTTAGGGAAGTAAAATAGCAATTCAACTTCATATTAAATTAATAAACAATAAGAAGATTAAATTTGAATTTAGAAGAAATCCCATGATTAAAAAGGGTTTAAATAAAGAAAAGGGTATTTTGGTAATTTCCTAATGAGATAATTAATAAATTAAGTAATAAATAATTATTAGACTTAAAAACATTATTAGTCATGACTTAGGTTTAATTTGGATTTAAATAATATGATTTATGGTCTAATAGGTGAGAAGAGAACCTATTTGTAATTATAATTAATTAGGGGCCTTAAATTTAGGAATAAAAGAAATTTTGGGGTGATTTAGTGATATTTAAAAAATATGGTTTTAAATTAGCACGAAAATTGATTTAATTAGAAGTTTCTTTTGTATAGGATTTGAGAGATAAGATTTGGAAGGAGAGTTGAAATAGAAATAGGAAAGTGGATTAGTTAGAGAGTTTCCAAATACAAGTAGGACTCTTTATTTGGGTATGCATAAAAGAGAGATATAGAATAAATTAGGGTTTTATTGATTTCTACGGCTGGAAGAAGAAGAGGAGAGAGCTCTAGATGCAGAGAAGATGGAGGAAAGAGAGACAAAAATATAGTCTAGAGAGAGGGAGAGAACATGATAAACTTTAAGGAGAAAGAAGATGTTGCAGAATCCTTCGACCAGCTGCCATCAAAATTCAATCTAGAGACGATGAACCGTTGGATCGAGTTCAAATTTGGTGGAGATGTTCTTGACATGTAGATCTTTAATCTGAACGGTGGAGATGGGGTTTGAATGTCTCTAGAGTGATGCAAGATTCACAAAACGTGGCTGCATTAGGTTATTAAGGAAAAGTAGGATTTTTGCGAAAAGAGGTAAGTAGCAACCCTTCTTTTGGCAAAACTTGCATGATTTAATGTTTAGACGATAAATACATTGTTATTTAGTTTTGTGATGATTTAGAAACATGTTGGTGATGTTTTAGATGGATTTGGTTGAGGTTTTAACCATGGAAAAACATATCTTGTTCTTCGCGATCAGTTTTCTGGTTATTTTGGTGTTTGATGAAAAACTATGATTTGATTGCATTAAGTTGTTATTAAATTTGTTGGAATGTTTTATCATACATTTATATTAATTTTTGAAGAGTCGGAACTGAGTTTTGTTGATAGAATATATTTTTGAAGATTTATGCAAGAAATCGGATTTCTGAAATTTTCCCAGATTATAGATCGCTTGACACGTCGCCTAGGTAACTATGTTGAGTGCCAGTTAAATTTAATCTGTTTATAGATCGCTGGACAGGTCGCCTAGGCGATAACGTTGAGCGCCAGTGTCATGTTTGGTTGTTCTAGATCGCTAGACAGATCGTTGTTGAGTGACCTCCTTATGATGTTTTTTTTATAGGTTGCTTGACACCAAGGGTTGAGTGATCATGCTGAGCACCCAACCCAGTTTTCTGATTTTTGAGAAAATATCTAGATTTTGAATATAAAATGATTTTTAGAGGAATCCAACACATGTATAAATAAGATTTGAGTGTTTAGAAATTGTTTTCAGAGGCCGAATAATTTTTATGAGAATTTTATAAGGTTTTGGGTATGTTCTACTGAAATAACTCATGTTTTGGTTCCAAGAAGGAATTTGATCTTAAATTTGATTTGTTTTGTGAATTGGTTGATTTCAACACTTGCAAAAGTATGTTTTAAGTTCTAGAACAGTAAGAGAGTATTTTTTTTTACAGATTTGGGTGGATTGAGTCTATTTCTAAGATTTTGACAGTTTTATATAAAATTGGTTTTCTCTATGAGGGAGATGATTCTTCTTATTACTTTTCTCCATGATGGAATATATGTTGCCATGAGGGTAGTAAGTATAAGTTGTCTCCATGAGGGAATGATTTTGCCAAGAGGGCACTATTGACTTAATTTGACCATGAGGGTCATGAGGACCACCTGTTTTGATTTGATTTGATTTGCCATGAATGTATTACACACATGTTGGTCATGAGGACCACCTGTTTTGATTTGATTTGTGTCTTAGCGGGCTTAGCTTGTTATGGATCTATAGTTTAGCTAGTAGTGAGGCGTGTCTATCTTTGTTTGGACTAAGTCTAGTTCCTTATGTATTTCCTCCATGATGGAGAGGCCTTCCATGAGGGATGAGCTGCAACAACTCCACTTCCACCATGAGGGTGAGGTTTACTATATTTCCACCATGAGGATGATGATATGACCAGATATGTTGCAGTTTGTTCTTAGACTGGATTGTTAGGACTAGGTCTTGACCTTTCAAAGTGGTCATATTTCACGAGTCCTGTGATGTCACGACTGTTTGGTTTGGATTAATTCTCATGATGAGATTGATTGTATGGTTTGGATTTGATTTGTTTTGTAAATATTCGTTAAATGATTATTGTTTATGGATTGTGATTAGTTGGATTTATTGTCGAATTGTTATATCTCATGAAAAGTATTTTGATAGCAACATGTGAACTGTTTTAATTTTATTCATGCATGTTGCTACTTATTGGGATTTTATATCTCATCCCGTGTTTTTAATGTTTTGTTTTCAGATATGCTTGGAGAGGACGAACACTGAGGATCTTAAGGGTATAGCTGCTGGTTTAGAATAATGCCTTGTAGATTATGGATTTACTATTTTTGTATAATTGTTGGTTATTTGCTTAGTTTGACTTTTAGTTCAAATTGAAGGATTGTCATTATGATAGTGAGTTGAGAATTGTAGTTGCATTTTTATATTCAGATTAATGTATATACAATTGAGAGTTAATTTGAAGTCTTCCGCTGTTATTGAGATATTAGAAAGTTGTTTAAAATTTGGCGTACTCCGATATGCAAGCATTGATTTATTATGAATATTTATTTTATTCGAGCCATTCAAATAGCACTTCGAGTTTGGATTATTCATGAGGAATATATCCAGATTCGGTGCGTTACACTTCTTATTAGTGGGGGTACCCATTTTCCGCCGCAATTCCCGCCGGTAATTCAATCACCGACTGTATGTATAGTGACAGTAAGATTACCGTTGGCTATACTTTTATCGGCGGTAGCTCGAGTTTTATTGGCAGTTTCTTACCGCCAGTAAAAGTGTCTTTTTTATGTAGTGATACACCACTATAGCAAGAAAGATTGCTATGCTGCCCACCACAATGGGATTAAATCGTCAAACTCTTCAACATCTGTGGGATGCTACCACGAGTAGCATCTTGTTGTTGTTGCTATTTTCATATTTTTGATCTTGCTGTTGCTGTTGCTGCTATTTTCATATTTTTGAATGTGAAATGTCACTTCAGTCGGCAGTTCACATTGAAAATGCAGCCATAAAGATGCTGAACGTGGACTATCTCAAACCACAAGAATATACTATTTCTTTTACCAAGCATTATGAAAGCACCTTACCGACCCAAATTCACAATTTCAAATCTCTCTAGCCCTTTCCCCGCCCCAAACCACCAAAAAACAAATAAATCCCGCCTTTCTCTTTTTTGTCTATTGCTTTACTTTGCCACTTGGCAAGGTGTGCAAAATACGAATTCACCACTTGGCAGCCTTTTTTGCATTTATTCATAGATTTGCCCTTCAAACTATTTTGGCCATATCTTTCTCATTTGGACTTTGATTCTTGCGAACTTAATTGCGTTTGAATCGGAATGTAATTTTCTACCATATGGTGTAGGAGTTAGTGGCCAACTCAGCCTCTAAGAAAATGTTAGTTTCTGGCTCATGGGTTTCAGCTAATTTATTAAGGTTTTCTGGCAAGTTTTTTGAGGGGTGTAGAAATTGGATGCTTACAACCCCATTGTTTTTTTCAATCTTTTAATAAATACTTTCTCACACCTTATAAGTGTCTCCTTAGATCTTCTCCTTAGATGCCTAACATTCATACTATTCATATGCTGCATCTAAGTTGCCAACATTCTGATTCATATATCAAAACAAGCCTAATGATTACCTTATAAAAATTTCATTTTAGTCTAAATGGGACATGTCGATCACACGGATCATAGAAAAACTACTTCATTTAAACTCTAGCCCTAATTTTATGTATAATATCCGCATTAATATCTTCCTATGTGGATAACTGGTGCAACATAATTGAATTTACTACTTTTGATCAGGACTCTTAGCTCCCAACTCTAATTTTTGTTTAACCTCTAACATTATTATATTGAATTTACACTTAAGATACTCAGTTGAGGAGAATCTGAGTGCAAAGTTAAATCCCATAAAAAGATGGTAGTAAGAGATAATGAATTCAAGAGAGAATGAAATTTAAGTTTCTATTATAGTCTATCTTATCAATTCAAGTCTATTGTTGAGAGCATAATGTTTAGTTTAGTACATGGGTTTAACGTGTGCATATATATATATATAATTAAAATGGTGAAAGATAAAAAACAACATGATTAAGGATAAAGTTTTAAGTGGGGAAATTTTAATTTTTTATTCTTCTTTTTACAGGAAAAATTCAAATTAAAATCATAAATTATATTCTAATGTAAGTTCGGCCGAAATATCCTACATCTGAGCTAACCCGACTGAGTCGGGTTATGTGTAACTCGATCCGACTGAGTAAACTCAACGACCCTCAAAACCGCGGAATAAGAACAAAAACTACTGTTATTAAACACTATATTGCGTCTGTGAATGATCTAAGAAAACTTCCAAAAGCTCCTCCATACGTCACAAGGAAGCTCTATTGCCACTTACACGTGTTGAAAACTCCATTGCATGAACGCATGGTGTTGACGCTGAGCACACAATGCCACATCCCACCCCCCTTCGTTCTTATCCCTTTCTTTATTGTCTTTAATTAATTGCTCACGAAGAAACCTCTTTCAAAGGATTCCCCCTTCTCTTCTCCTTTCTTGCTCACAATTCTCTCTCTACAGTTACAGTGTTTCTTCTCTACCCTTTCTTCAACTCATGGATCTATTCAATTCTCTTTTGAATTTAGTGGTTCCTCCTGCAACCATGGTCATGATGGCTTTTGCATGGCCAACCTTGAAGTTTATCCGTGCATGTGAGAGGGTTATCCGCACCATTTACAGTGAAAATATGGAAAACAAGGTTGTTGTCATCACTGGAGCTTCTTCTGGGATAGGAGAGGTAATACTTAATTTCTGCTAAAATCTTATACTGATTTCATTTCAGAATGTGGGTAGATCAGTTGATTTTTCCACCCCATTTGGTGTCTATATATGCTTCTTATGGTTTTCTCAAAAAAAAAAAAAAAAAAAAAAAATTCATTCTTGGAAATTCAGATTATTATGAATATATATATATATATATATATATATATATATATATATATGAGACAAGTGAAGAAACATTAATGCATGAATGTCAACATGCAATATGAAGAGCAACAACATCCATGTTGGGGAAACAATTAACCCATCAAAGACAATCTTTGTTGTTCATGTTGATGGACATAAAAAGGTCTATATGATTATTAGTATATATCCATGGATTCCATGCATAAAGTGATGATGTGATGATTATTTCATGTTTACATGGTGTGCAGCAAATTGCTTATGAATATGCAAAGAAAGGGGCGAATCTGGTGTTGGTTGCTAAGAGAGAGCAGAGGTTATGGGGGATCAGTGAGAATGCAAGAAGGTTGGGTGCAACATATGTGTTAGTGATCGCCGCAGATGTTGTGAAGGAAGAAGATTGTAGGAGATTCATTGATGAAGCCATAAACTTCTATGGTCGCGGTAATTCTCATTACTTAGTGTTAATTCGCTGATTTTTTAAAATTATGGGATATATCGGTTGACTAATCTTAGTTGGTATTAAATGGATCTGGGAAAATTGGTTTTTAGTTATGCTTTTTGAAAATAACTCAGATTCAGTCACCCATATTTGGTAATTGGAAATTAATGATACTTTTTAAAAATAATTGAGAATGAGTACTGTAATGATATTAAGAAGTCTTTTGATGGTATTATTGGAAGAAGTCTTTACTAAACAGTAAAAGTACACTCATTCTCAATTATTTTAAAAAGTATCACTAATTTCCAATTACCAAAAATCTGGAGACTGAATCTGAGTTATTTTATGATTCATGTTTGTCTAAATTTTATGAATCGCAAATCAGGTTAAACTTTGACTTACAAGAGGTCCCATTAGTGGGATTAATCAGATCATGTGTCCTAGCAAAGGGTTATATCATGAAGTACTTATTTCTTTTTGATATGATGCAAATATTCTTCTTAAGGAAGAAAATGTGAAGTTTATGCACTATTTTTTCTTCCATTTATGCAACCACTGGTGAAATTTTGGAATTTCAATCATAAACAACTACATTAATTGGAAAATTTTATAAATTTCCATGGGAGCCTTTATCTCGTTTTTTTTCCTTGTCCAATATTGCAGTGGATCATTTGGTCAATACAACCAGCTTGGGACACACATTTTTCTTTGAGGACGCTATTGATACATCTGTGTTCCCCCATATCATGGTAAGGGTTTAAAGTGACATCATGCATCAAAAGCACACCAAAAGAGAAAAAAAAAAAAAAACAATCTGTGTGAGCATATGTACCGCAATAAGCATAAAATTAAACTTGCTTTCCATGTAATAGTGATTTTGCATTTGTTCCTTTCAGGACATTAATTTCTGGGGAAATGTTTATCCTACATTCGTTGCCCTTCCTTATCTAAGACAAAGCAATGGTCGGATCGTTGTTAATGCATCCGTAGAGAGCTGGTTACCTCTGCCAAGAATGAGCCTATATGCAGTGAGTATTGATGAATATTAATCATTATCTTTGTGTATTTTTGCAATTTAATCTGAATTTTTTGAAGTGCAAGTTTGGAGCTGTCTATTGCTTTAAGATAGTAATTTCAGATCACCAAGCTAATTTTAGGTCATTGTGACTGAAGACAGGTTATTATAATTGATCACTTGTTCTTGTTTTGTCTGATTCTGTGGTGTTATTTTGTGCTTCTTATCTGAGAAATATAATTAGGTGCTTATAATTTTCTTGAATTTTGTATGACTAGGCTGCAAAAGCAGCAGTAATCAACTTCTATGAGACATTGAGGTTTGAAGTCAGAGATCAGGTTGGAGTGACATTAGCAGCACATGGTTGGGTTGGGAGTGAAATGACTAGAGGAAGGCTCCTGCTAGAGGAGGGTGCAGAGATTCAATGGAAGGAAGAGAGAGAAGTAAGTGCCTTCCATGCAATATTTATGAACATTCCGTATCTAATGTCATTTTAACTGGGTATGGATCACACACTTTGAATTGAAGCACACATTCATGCACATAGTTAGCATACACAAGTATCTAATAGTAGCAAGAGCATAAAAAATTCATTTCCAGTTCATATTACTTGTCTTCAAAAGCTCTTCTAACAAGGAAGAAAAGAAATCTGCTAACCAAGACCCGCATTGCCCAATTACTTAGAACAAGTACAAGCAGCACATTTTGGTCTCATCAGCATCTTGTTGACATGTCTTGACTGTGCTAGTGCTTGCATGTTTATGAAATATTCTTCTTGGGTAGCAAAAATATTTGCTCTTCAAAGTTGATGATTCCAAGAGAGTTGAGTAAAATTCTGATAGGATTTCCCCGCCGAGGACTTGGTAACATTGCTCGAATTTCTAACAATCTAGGTCATTTCCGGAAATCAGCAAGTTTAACTCGGAGTTGACATCTGAGCATGCGATGTCTCCTGCGATGTGAGACGTCTTAAAGACCGGTGACCCATTCTCCTGTCTCCAGTTTTCTGCTTCTGCAGGCAGTACAAAGGTGTATTTGGTGACTGGAAAAATGGGTCACTGGGCCCCCTCAACATTGCATGAGATATTCTCTGCTTTAACTTACAAATAATGCAGTTACCCTAGTTTTTAAAATTAATTTTGTGGGTAAAGAACCTTCAAATGGGAGCCTTGAATATATATATGTTTGTCACTTGGTTCAGCAGGCTAGCTACTGAAGTCCACTGTTCTTTGATTTTGAAGCTTGATAACTACACAGCTAATTTTTCCACATGGGGTGATGTTAGCTTATCCTGATACAATCTCATGCTTTGATTTCAGGTGTCAGAGACAGGAGGGCATGTTGAGGAGTTTGCTAGGCTAATTGTATCTGGGGCTTGTAGGGGTGACCCATACGTGAAGTTCCCAAGCTGGTATGACATATTCCTAGTATATCGTGTCTTTGCTCCTGATATCCTTCTTTGGACCTTCCGCCTCCTCCTCGCGCCAGTGCCAGCGCCGAACGAGTCAAGAAAAACTTCATACATAGGGAATGGAAGGCCTCTCTTGGAGACAACCTCGCCAAAGAAACTTCTCCCTGGGTCTCCATCATTTTCCCCTATCACTCCCAAGACACAGCAGAAGCTTGAGAAAACCCCATAAATGAATGACTACTTGAGCATATCTTAGCTTCTTCCTTTGCTTAGTTTCAATTCTATGTTTTCTTTCTTTTCGGGTGGGTTTTGTACGAATTCTATGCTAAAAGCTAATTTACTTGGTTCCATGTCTTGTTGATGAGTTGGCAATAAGGTGATAATACTTGGTTGAACATTATTTTAGATAAATATATAAATGTCATGTTGAGGTTGTTGAAACCCCTTATACCGGCTTTCTATACTGAACCTATATTGATTTGGGCTGGTCTCAAATACACAGGAGTTATTGAAGCTTTCGCTTATGTGATACTGGCAAAAACCCCGTGCGATGCACGGGCTGTTGAGGAAAATAAAGCATTTTGGAATAACAGCAGAAGAAACAAAACCATCATATATTGTGTAATGAACAATATTTAAAAAATAAATGCTATTTGGAAAAGTTCATATACAACATTGTTCAAATTTTAAACTGATGTAGCAAATGCTATTTGAAAAATAGTATGCATTATATATAAGGTTGAAAAAATATATAAAAATATTATGTATCATACATAAGGCACGACAAAGTAATATTAGAGATTATTAGCTAGATGATGTAATAGTGATATGGGATATGTAATAAGTTAAATTTTAAGATATTGAAATAAAGTTGATTTTCATTGACTCTTAAAAAAAATATTGGACATAATTTTTCTTTCCTTTAAATAGAATCTCTAATGATTAACCCTATTAATTTCTATCGTGGGGATAGTTAAAAATTATATGTGATATCATTGTTGTATGTTTGATGTCTAAACATATGTTAGTTACCAAGATTAATAATAGTTTATTTAGGAAATTATAAAAAGTTAAAATGAAAGATTTAATAAACATTAAGTCAATGAGAGATCTTAGATTTCATTTTCTTGCATATATTAGTGCTATTTAATGTACTTGTTTGTGTTTTCTGGCTATATGTTTTTGTGACAAATATTCAGGGCAAGCCACACATGAAGTAAGTAAAGGAAACGGCAAAACTCCAACAGAAATTAGACAACTGGACTTGTACGTTAAGTTGCTTTCAGGTAGTATCATGGCTACTTTCTAGTAAAATTATGAAAAATGGTCACCTTTTGTCGATAAAAACAGTAAAATTATGAAAAAGTCACTTTTTTCGATAAAAATAGTACAACAAATTGGGAATTACAGAAGTGGGTAGATTTTCATCGATAATTATAAAAATATTCCTTCATAATTAAATTACAAAATCACTTTTAAAAAATAATTAAATTTGAGGATCACTTGGCTCATAGCTCATTGTATATGGGATGAAATTTTCTTAACGTAGGATATGAGTTTTAAGACCCCGGATTTTTGGATTAGCCTAAAATAAGGAATTTGCTAATATTATTAAAAATTAATAACGAGCCAATAATTCAAGTAGTTGTCGCAAGGGTAATTTGGAAAGTTCAGCAATTCGGAGATTAAGTAAATTTGGGGTAAGAGGTGGTAATTATATCATATCGTAATAATTTAGTAAGTTATTAAGGTAAATTCTATTAGATTAAATTAAGTGTGGTTATGTATAAATTTTATAGTAAATAAATACTAATTAGAAACTTTATTTAAAATGAATAAGGTAGTGTTGATCTTTTGTTTGGGTGGCTAACCATTTAATCGAGGGTGGTTAGGCTGTAGGTGTAAGGAGTGGTGATGGAGTTACACACCGGTGGATCATGAGGGAGTTAAAAGAGTTTTGGTTGAATGCAAAGCTGTTGGTGTAGGTAATATAGTGGAGGGCACTACACTTGATCAAAAAAATAGAATACAAGCAGTTTTTTTAAACGTAAGGATTTGCTGATGGTAACAATAGTTTTCTCCCCGGGCGTTACCATTAGTTACAACGTTGGAGAAGGCAAAACGGATGCAAAGAAGATCTGAGCATTGAGGTGAGTGGAGAGGGTTGTTTGGAAAGGAAGAAGGCAACCTTGGTTTGTAGAGATGAGGTCGTTCATTTCTGTTGGAGCAGGAAAATTCTGGACGTGAAGAATATTGCTGTTTGAGGAGGTCGTCCAACACTGTTTGAAAATTCTGGACGTGAAGAATATTGCTGTTTGAGGAGGTCGTCCAACACTGTTTGAAAATTCTGGACGTGAAGACCATCCAAACAAGTTGCTGTTTTGTGGAAGTTGGAAACAAGAGGCAAGAGCATTGGAGTTTCTGCAGAAACATTTACTTGCATTGAACTCCAGCAAACAAGAGCATTGAAGAAACATCCAAACGAGTTGCTGCAGAAAACAAGTAATTGCATGTGTTCAGATTCAGTCGTTTGGAGGCAAGTAGCCTTTCAAAACTTCATGTTTTTTTGTTGTGTTTGTGACCATGTAGAACTTAGATTGGAATGTAACAAGTGCCCAGTTTTCTGTTCATGTTTTAAACATCTATTCTATGAGTGCTGTTGGTTTATGGATTTGACCCAAATCTGGGTGAGGTTGGATATGTTAGTTGTTTAAATTATCACTTGTTAATCATGTTAGACATGTTTAGAATGGAAGCATCTGGTTCCAAAAAGAATAACTAGAATCTACCGAAAAATCTGGAGAATGGAACAGCAAGTAGCACCTTCCAAAACCTTGCATTGTGTTGTTAAATTTCGGATTTTCCAGATTTGATGAAACCAGAGAATTTCCAGAAATCTGTTCACAGAATAATGTTGATCTGAGTTCATCTTTTGTCTAACTAGATAAATTTTCGAATGGGTATATTGAGTTGTTAGTTTGTTTTGTTTTTCATCATATGATAATGGTTTGGTTGAATATTGTGGTTCAGTTCTTAAGAGAATAAGTTTACCAGCAGTGTTAAGTTAACACCAACTAGATCTAGAAGGGAGCAGTGTTAAGTTAACTGCTGGTAAAATATTGTGGTTCTGTCCCTGAGCTGGTATCAGAGAGCAGTGTTAAGTTAACACCAATGCAGAAGTTTTTTTTTGAGAAAATTTACGACTGTTTGGTTGGAGTGAAGCCTTGTCCAACTTGGTAATTTTATTCTAATGAACCTACAGAAGTGGGCGGCTGATGTTGGGAACTTGGTAATTTTATTCTAATGAACCTACAGAAGTGGGCGGCTGATGTTGGGAAGTAAAAATATAAGGTTTCTATTCTTTAAACTTTGACTAAATATGGGAGTAAACTGAGTTTAGTATTAGCAAGTAGCATCTGCAATAATTTCATGTGGTTTTATGAATATATAGAACTGTAGAATTGGATTAAACAAAATACCATATTCAGGTTCTGTTTTTGGCGTTTGATATTTTTGTTTTAATAAGGCTGTTTAGAATACTTTTACAGTAGTTAAAGATGGTCAATTAGATGATATTTTATTATACAAGTTAGCACTTTCTTTTAGCATGAGTTCGTATGGGTTTTGGTTGCTTAAAAGGTGAAAGGTTTGTTAAACGAAAATTCTATTTTTTTTCTGTGCATATCTGGACGTATGATCTCTGAGTTCAGTTGATATTTGATTGGATTAAATTCGAAGTATTGTAGATGTGTTAGTTAGAGGATGGTTATGATGTTAAGCATGTATCGGATGAAGAGATTTGGTTCAGAACTGAAGAGTGTGGAATTTCTGCAACTAAATCTTAAAATACGCTTGAGTGCCAGGATTGCTAACCTCTCTAAGGTTAGGGTTCATACACAATAAAAGAAAAACAAAATGGATGCCCAAGAGAGCCTAGGCGTCCAAGGCCAGCAATCTCTATAAAGTATGTAAATTGCGTCTAATTGATATAGAGTGTATAAATTAAGCCATATGTTATCTTTTCGAATGAGCAAATGCTGATTCAATTAATCTGTAGTTTTGTTAGAATTCTTATAGAGGATAAATCAGAAGCATGATGTAAAGGATTTTGTGTGATAAAAATTTATTGGTATAAGATAAATTTCTGTCATTTGAGGTTGGGTTCTTTTGAGCATATCGTAGGTGTTAATCTATTATAATACACCACCAGAATTATTCAAGTATCAATTAAGATCCAAGAGTTGCAGCAACCTAAGAAATTAGTGATGACAATAAAAATTAGATATAATTGGTATTAGAACCAATTAGTTGGGAGTTGGCAAAATCCAAATAACTGAACTTTGAAGGATGGTTCTTTGAAAAAACTATTGAACTATTTTTAATTCTCATTGATATTGCTGATCTATATTATAACCTGAAAATGTTTTTGCTTATGGATTTTTCCAGTGTTTATTTGTTCCTGTTTCGATGCAATTGTAAGTAAAATTCATGGGAAGTGCCAATTGCTGTAAATTTTTACTATGAGATGGCGTTAGTAACTATTTGACACCGAATATGATATTTTTAACTATAAATTGGCTTCTTCTATTATAAGCATGTTTTATGATAAATTTACATAGTAAATGACAACCTTGACAAAGTATTAGGGCGAGACTTAATATGGATCCACAGTCGAGTTATAATTGAATGTTGTAGATTTTGTCTGGATTTAAGTCTGGAGTTCCTTCATGCGTTTCCTCCATGATGGAGAGGCCTTCCATGAGGGAAGCGCTGCAGCAACTCCGTTTCCACCATGATGGTGAGGTCACTTGAGTTTTTCTGCCATGAGGGCGACGATATTGGATGTTCGAGCTGTTGCAGTGTTAGACTGGATTGTCTGGAACTCTAGTGCTTAGCCACACAAAATAGACAAACTTCACGAGTCCCAATACATAAGATTTTCCGAATGTGATTGATGATGTATTTCCGAGATTAGACGGATTACCGTGGTTAATCGTCGTGTATTTTTAATCGTACATGTTTTAGTACTGTTACAACTATATTTTAGGCATGCATTGCTACTTGCTGAGATAGTTGTATCTCACTGTTTTGTTTTGTTTTCAGATCTCAGAGAGGACGATACAGGCGGGTTTATGCTTGGTTTAGGTGAGTTGGGGAAAATTTTAGTTGACTCTGATTATGTTATTGCCATTTCATGTTTTCCTTACTCTGATATAGCGATCCTGTGTATAAAAGTAACCCTTGGGGAAAGAGTTACGGTTTTTACTACGTAACCCGGTTCCGGGGTGTTACATGAGTGCATCTTACATGCGACATAACCGCATTCTATGTGGTATACGAGCGCATAATACGTTACTCATTTGAAAAGTGATATTTTTTGTTTGTTTGTAAAATTAGATCTTTATGGAATGTTTCTATAAATATGGGCCAAAAAGTGACCCTTTTTCATAATTTTCCCAACATCTAAAGAAAGCAGCCCATAGAAGTTAGATAATAGAAGTACCTTACATTTAAGTTGAACTAAAAGAGGGTGAAACTATTGTACATCAAATGTGGCAGTAAGAATTGTCATATGTGGTGAATATACGGGTGCTTATCGAGCCGGCCATGCCCGGCCAATTTATCAACAAACCCAGCACGACATGGCAGAAGGTGGGCCGCGTCATGTGGGGCCGTGGTCCACAGGCCAACGAGTCGCCTGCTGGCCACACATAAAAATTAAAAAAACAAATAAAATATTAAATAAGGTTTTTGAAAAATCATACATCTTCTGCAAAAACCATTTTTACTTTTCTTTTTCAGAACATGGATGGCATGTAAACAGTTCTTGAAAATGCAACAATACTTACATATTGGTGAACCATGCTGAGATGAGAAGTTGCAAAGTTGTTACTTGCTTTAATTACTGCTTGACTGTCCAAGCAATAATTGAAGCAAGTAACACTTTTGCAACTCCTATGTAGACGTGAACTCGTGAAGAGGAAGAAATGAAAAAAAATTGATAACTTTGTAAGAGCCTTGTTCAAAGATTTGCCAATGGTCGGGCTCAGGGATGCGCCCATGTGAGCACTCTATCTCTACTGGCCATTGGCAAAATCTTTGAACATGACTCTAAGAATAAAATGAAAGCAAGAAAAAAAAATTTATAACTTTCTTAGAGTCTTGTTAAGATATTTGCCAATGGTCGGCCTAGGGACACCCCCATGTGAGCACTCTGTGAGTCTGCCGGCCATTGGCCAAATCTGTAAATAGGACTCTAAGAAAGTAAGAAGAGATGAGAAGATGTGTGGTTTGGAGTGGGAAGGGTTAGGTCTATTTATAGAAAACCAAAAGTGGCTTTTTACCACCTCTACCCTCAAATATAACTGTTATTTGGCTGTTGGAAGGGTAGGAATGGTCATTTACAATCAATTACAAGTATACCCCCTTAATATGGTTGTTGAGAGGTAAAATTGTAAAAAAAAACCAAAAAACACTTTTTGGAGGGGGAACATGGCTAGGTGTTTTGGGCCAAGCGTGTGTGGGCCCATTTGACGTAGGCCATGCTGCCTATGTGCTTCCTGGGTCACGACCCCCTAGGCCGTCTTGGCTGGTGGGCCGTTTGCCTGGACCCAATGCATGGCACGACCCACTAGGGGGTCATGGGCTGTGTCATGCCCGTGCCGGCCTGGCCCAATAAGCAATCCTAGGTGAATATGCATTTTAATTGGATTTCCTTATTTTTTTAATGTATATATATATTTTTTTGTTTTGCATGATATTTTTTAATAATTCTTTGTTCATTTCGTTGCAAATACACTTTTTGGTAGAGTAGAGTATGTAGTTGGCAAAGGGAACATGTGTTCTGTGGAGCTAGAATTGTTGCAACAAAGTGAGCACGTGGAAGTAGGGCATGTGGAATACGAAAGGATGGTGTCTGCGCTATCGGAATAGCGGGGGGGGGGGGGGGGGGGGGGGTTTTTTTTTCTTCTTCGTTGTACACATGGAAGTGTTGTAAGGATGGTTCACGGTTGTAGCTTCGGTGGGAGACGATCTGTGAAGTTTTGGCCGATTTCGGAGTTCCTAAGTCTTCTGCCGTCTTTTTTTTTTTTTGTGATTTTTGTCATTTCTAATCAGTGATTTCCTAACCAAGAGGAATGACGATGAGTGGCATTTATTTTTGGAGATGGCTGAAGCTTTGGCAAAGTGTTTGCTTGTGGCTGAAGCTTTTGCAACTCATTCAATGCTGTAAATAATAGAAATTTTTTCCTTTATTATATGAATAAAATCTGTAACTCATTTGCTTAACTTTTTATTTGTTCCCTTCCTTTATTGCCAATATCAACAGTAACATCCCTAAAAGCTATGTGTCTTTTAACTTATTATCCGGTCAAGCTTCTCTAACTTCATTGTGTTTGCATTGTATTCAATTGTTTCATTTATTTCATGTTTTTTTCTTTTTCGAAAGTAGAAGTGCAACTCTTTTTGGCATCTACATAACCAAAGTCGCCATGATTTGGTTAGTTTTTGCATTTGTATGGTTATCATGATATTGTAACTTCATATATTGTACTCTTCTTGTGAGCAAAGACTTTTGCATAAAGTTAAGCGGATAGACATGGAGAGGAATTTTCTTGGAATTAATAGGGTGAGTCAAAATGATTGAATGGAGTTACTTGGTGGGTTGCAGAGAGATCTATAACATATTTTGAAAACATTAGACTACTGCTCGTATACGAAAACTTGACATGATATAATAAATATACGCTACAAAAAAAGGCACTTTTAGCGGCGCACTATGATCGCCGCTAAAGGTCAAACGTCCGCCATTAAAAGCCTAACCGAACGACACTTGTCCGCCATAGATTCGCCGGCCGTCACTGACTCTTTCAGCGGCGGATGTAGTGGCGGTCATGCTCGCCGCTAAAGGGCTTTTTTGTTTTTTTTTAAGCGTTTTTATTATGAACCCAATTTTTATCATATTCACAAATAAGCAGCCCCCCCTAGTTTGTAATACCCGTACCCACCCCCACCCCCCCCGGTTTGTAATACCCGTACCCCACCCACACCCACCCCACCCCCAACCCCTCCAGTTTATTATCAATAGCTAATAAATTCAAAAACAAAATGGAAAAGAGAGAGAGAGAGAGAGAGAGAGAGAGAGAGAGAGAGAGAGAGAGAGAGAGAGAGAGAGAGAGAGAGAGAGATTCAGATTTATCCACCACAAGATGTTAAAATAGACAATCTATTTACCAATTTAGACAACCTACTAATCAATACAGAAACCCTCAAATTTCACAGCGTAACCATCTTCCAAAAAAAAAAAAACCACCCAAGAGTTTTAAAAAGAAAAAAAGAGATGAAGAAAGCACACGAAACACTGATTTCAGTATCAGTTTCCAAGAAAAGAATCCAAACAAAATTTCCAATGAGCCATCTCCAAACCTTCAAGCTCCACTGCGAAAACACCAATAATACCAAAATTAGTCATGATACTAAAGAGACTAAATACACATGCTCCAGTTGCTTTAAACATACCTGTCCATGACCAGGTGTTAAGAATACTCATCTAAGATTCATCAATCATTGTTAGAGCCCTCCTGAAAAGTATTTTAGTTTACTAAATAAAAAATATAGTAAAATCTAAAGTTAAACTAATAGTCTATTAATAGCTAATAATAATGATTACCTCATTTGATCGCCTCCCTGGTTCTATAGGAGCCTCTTGTCGGCTAAAATGTTCACCAACCTACATAAAAAGATGCTAAGATATTATTTGACCATCAAAGTTTCCTCCTAAAGTATCTTTCGGGAAACTATAAAAAAAATAAAAAAAATACCTGTCTAGATAAGCTTTGAACTATGTTCCTAAGCTCTTCCATCTCAGCATCCTTTTGCATCAAACCATCTTGTAAGGATTTAACTTGGTCTTGCAACTTGCATATTTCTGACTGGCTAGATGAGGCATCAGAATAGGCTGAAGATGACTCCCAAAGTTTGGTGGGGTTGGGGCCTAATCCACAACCACGGACACGACCACGTCTCTCAGGTCCCATGACCTGAGAGAAGATATCGTAGCAGACCGTGCTATCTTGTGAGCCCTCTGGCATCTGTGCCTTTAACTCCTTCATCCGTTGCTGCAACCCATCTTTAGTGCGCCCCTCATCGTGCCATCTCATGTCGGAGGCAGTTTTTGATGACATGAACAATCTTTGTAACCGTGGCTTCAATGGGAAATGACGCAAAATCTTAACTGGAGTTTTCTTCTTCTTCTTCCTTCCAGCTGGACTTTCTTCTGTCTTCCACCTCGAGACACCACAGACATCACATGCTTGTTTGTCTACAGTCTCTTTCCAATGGAGCATACAATCATTTGGGCATGCGTCAATTTTATTATAATTAAGACCCAGATCTAAAATCATCTTCTTTGACTAAGTAAAATTTTCTAGCAATGTTGATCCTTCTAGGAATGCATCATTTAGCGCATTAAGCAACATGGTAACTGACTTGTTGCTCCACCCACAAAGAGTCTTGATGTGAAATATTGTCACTACAAATGACAACTTTGTGTATTTCTTACATCCCGGATACAACTCTTGCTCCGCATCTTTTACCAATTTGAAGAACTTATCACCCTCAAGATCAGGGATGTTACACGTTTCATGTTCATCAGAGTTTAAACTCCCAACTAAATCATGCAACAAATCCTCCATATCACCACTATGACAATGTGCATCAAATACATCATCTCCCTCATTTGCACTCGTAGATGCATGATTTAATATATCCTCCCCATGAAATATCCATTCTGTATAATTCTTATCGAATCCATCACAAATCATGTGATTATATGCTGTCTCTTCATCTTGATACAGTACATTGTTACAATTTCTACATGGGCACTTCAACTTTCCTTCAACTGTTGCTCCATTAGCCGATGCAAAATTAATGAACTTCTTTACCCCTTCAATATATTCCTGACTTGACCTATTTATTAAAGAAATAACTAAGGAAGGAAAAGATCTAATGTGTGTGTGTATGTACGTATATATGGCCCTAAATATATAAGGCCATATAAATGTAATAGATTTAAATTTGTTAATCAAATTACCTCCACTTTAGAATCCAACTCTTATCCATGAGGAAGGAAATTGAATTTGGATATTTAGAATAGTTTTGCCGAATATCTTGTGAAAGACAATAATTAAAAAAATAAAAAAATTTTAGACAATATTTTGAGGAGCTAAATATGATCTAATTTCAGAATATTGACAATATATGAAATATCATATATTGTCAATAACAAAAACCTAGAGTCTTTTAGCCTTGACATCCTCCCCCTCTCCTGAAAAACACTCAAGGAGTAAGAGAAAAATTATAATACAATAAATATAGCCTTGAAATTTTCAAGACCATAATGCTTACAAAGAATTTACTTAATGGTAACTCCTGTAGTGGTTATATGGTTTGGATTAATGTTTATGAATATGTTAGCATTATTCTGCAGTATGTGCAACTTTGTCAGTGCCCTAACTCCAATTTATAAAATACTGCAACTCCACACAAGAAAGGCAAAATAAAATCCAAGGTGCGGTTTATTTGCAAGGACATATGCCTCAAAAAATGGAACTCTTAACACAAAATTCATGAGAATTGCACAAGACATTGGCAAGGTCTGGAAAGAGGAAACAAAGCAAAAGAAGCAAAAAATAGCTTGCCATAGGAGATGCATTTCACAATTCTAACCATCTCAAACTACTGCCCCCAGCTAATATACATGCATCCATCCAATCTTGCACAATATATATCAATAAGCCCAAGTTTTGAAAGGTTTGGGTACTTATAGTGTGGAAGATGAGGCTTGTTACGTATCAAAAATAATTTTTCTTGTATAGCAATCCATCAAGAAAATAAAGCAAGCTTCAAGATGTTATTACACATGGCAAAAAAGGCTCTACTAAATTTAACTGCAGAACTTTAAAAGGATTAAAAAATATGACAGGATGTTATTACACACGACAACAGGGAATTATAAAATTGAAAGATCTATTCCAGATAAGGTGGCAGAATATACCTAGTAATGTTATTCGAACAGCAGATGCAGCAGCTACCTTGGAATGTATTTATGGTCAGAAACAAAATTGAGGAAACAAAATAAGGAAAGCTACTTGCAAGCTTGAACAGAATATTAAAATTAGACTACTTACGAGCTTGATTGGAAGATTAGGATCGGAAATAAACCCTAGAAAATGAAGACGAATGAAAGAAGAAAAAAAAACTAAATAAATTAATAATAAGGAAAGGATTTCTCAATTACCTTTGGCAACGATGATAATATCGGTCAAAGCGGTCTTCAAATTCTGTTCAGGAGAAGGCTTTCATCCACTGTGCATCGAATGAGGCTTTCTCTTCTGCCCTAACCACCACCGTATGCATCTCTCTTCCTCCAATCAATCAGTTTCTCTTCTACCCTAACCACCACCGTATGCATCTCTCTTCCTCCAATCAATCGGTTTCTCTTTTGCCCTAACCACCACCGTATGCCTCTCTCTTCCTCCAATCAATCGGTTTCTATCAATAGAGAACAGAAATTCATCAAATAAAAATACAAAAAGAGAAATTCTATGAATTAGAATAAAGAAACACAGCTATTACCAAAGAGACGTAGCGTCCATGCCGCGAGTGAAACACAAAGGGATTTGGAGCGAGAGATGAAGAGAAGATGGCACAGCAGAGAATAGGTGGAAAGAGAGATTAAGGTGAGAGAAATGGCGTTTGCGAGATAGAAACAAGGTGGAAGAAATGGCGTTCGCGAGAGAGGTGGAAGAGAAATGTCAGCAACCCTGGGGGGAAAGAGAAATGATCGGGGGCGAAAGAGAATTGGGTGAAAGAGAAATGGTTGCGGGGCCGAAAGCAATTTGCATAGCTTTTAGTGGCGGTCATTAAAAGACCGCTGCTAAAAGCCTAGTATACCCCGCCACTGAAGCCATGTTTTTTGTAGTGATAATGTGAATAGATATAAGACATTCTTGGACAGCCGCAACATATCATTAAAGTTCTTCTACTGTGTATTATCTTCAGTGAAAACCTGCGATCATTATCAGTGAAATGTAAGGGAAGTTCTACGATTATGTCAATTAGTTGAACATAACTTTCACATCTGAAATTGAATCAAGTTTGAGAGAATGTAAGTTAGCTACAGAAATTTTAATAGTTTTCTTTTTTTGTGGAAAGTAAGTAGATTGTAAAAATAAATGATAAAGTATTTACAAAGGTGAGAACTCAAAACGTATTGAAGTCCAACAAAGGACTCTATACAACAAACCTATAAAATCAAAATACACTTAGTATTGTGGATCAGCTGTGCAACCAACGTCCAAAAGTCCATAATTGTTGAAGAGTATCACAAAAGTAGCACTGGTCAGATGATGAAGTTAGCGTGCAATCCCCAATTCTCCATGATAGCTCTATTCTTGGAGCTGTCTTTTACTTGAATCACCTCCCCTTTGATCTTGTGTAGCACATCCCATTTGACACGCTTGAAGATATCCTCTTTGGGGAGAAAACTGTTTTGGAATCTTCTTTTGTTCCTCTCCAACCATATAGGGTAGATCATTGCCGCAAAGGAGAGTTACCAAGCCAACAAATGGGGTTGTTATGCGCAAATTTAACAACTAGCCACTGGAGTTCAACCCGTGGTTTCAAGGGTCTATTATAACCATTAAGCTTCAAGACCTGCAAGTCTGTAACCAAATCTGTAAAATCCTAGATTTTATTAATAAAATAATTGTGATAAATAAATAAATTAATCAACGATATTAATAATGCAGGGGATGAGGAATTGGTTCAACCCAGAGAAGTGCAGGGTGACCTAGAGAACTTGGGGACTTAATTTAAGGGGAGTTTATAATTTGAAATTAAGTTAGAATTTAAATATTGTATTTATTATTGTTGTTGATCTAATTAAATATTTATAAAAAAAAGAGAAAAGAGAAAAGGATTTTAAGTGGTCAAATCCCCACTAGAGAAGGGTGAGGACAATCAAGACCAAACTTGATTTGAGAATTAGTGTTTTGGTTTGAAGAGTGTGAAGGGTAAGACAGTAAAAAGTGTGGACATTAGGGTTAAAATACTAGCATGGGCAAAAAAATAAAAATAAAGCACTTTAGCATGTGACTGTTCACTTCCAAAGAAGACGAAGGAACAGCCGCACACTCTCATGCCCATTCACTCTCCATATTTGTCTCCTCCAAGAGTTGAAACCCTGGTGTTTGTGTTTTTCATCAGATCAGAGAGAAGGATAAGGAGATCTCATTTGGATTTAAGGTAAGAAATGATTGATTTATGGTTCCATTTAGTTTTGAGTTGATTAAGTTCTGAAAGTGTAATCGTGTGTTAAAGGGGAGTTTCTGAGTTCATTTGGAACTACTTGGGGGTGATTTTCAATGTTGTTGGAGAAGGATTCGATCTCAGAAACAAGGTAAGTAGTCCCTTCAACTTGCATAGAACAGATTTCGTCGGTTATTCAAAGAATGTGATTAATCGTGTGTTTACCGGCTGTTTGTGAATGATCTGGTGTGTAAATGTTTAGTTTCAATGTTTGTGATTATTTGGAATAGTTTAGAATGATTTGATGATAAATTCCTAGGATTAGAAATGATTTTTGAAGTGCATATTTTAGGTTGTTGTTTCTTACAGATTCTGTCCAAGCATGTTTTTCATGGATGATCCTGACTTATTTGAACTGTAAATAAGGTTTTATTTGTTCTAAACTATTCTAACAAGTCTATACGATGATTTCAAACGATTTCGAAATGGTTTGTTGCATTGGATGAAGAGATCTGAATTTTTCTTATTAATTACGCAACTTTTGGAAATTTCAGAAAACGGTGATTTTAAACGGACGCATGAATTACCGCTCGGGTGCTCAAGTAGGCACTGAGAGATAATTCAGGGGCGCTCGAGCGCCATCGAAGGCACCCCGCTTGTGTTTTTTTAATTTCAAAACCCGAATGTTAACAAATTTCAAGAAATGAACGCCCGATCCGTCGCTTGAGTTCATGCTTGGGCGACCAACTTTTAAAAACAAGTTTTCAACTGCCGCCCGCACGAGCGCCTGACACCGCTCGAGCGCCCATGACAGAATTTCTGGTATTTTCCAAATTACCTAGTTTTTCACTATAAAAATGTTTTTATTGATTTCCAACCCATGTACCAATAAGATTAGAGTGTTTAGAGATTGTTTGCATTGGCCGTTAATTAAAACAAAATTTCATAGAGATTTTGGGCACGTTATACTAAAATGGCTTTTAACTGAGTTTATTGTTCCAAACTTTTTCCTTTTAAACAAAACTTGATTTTAAGAGTTCCTACACTTGTATTTGGACTATCTAAACATGTTTTGAGCATCGAATGATTTAATACACACTTGGATCATATTTGCCTATTGAAACCATGATTTTGGACCTGTATTTAACTCCACGTATGTGGGTTTATGATCACGTATGTGACTTGGCATATGCCTATTCTGTTTATTCCGCGTATGCGGGTGTGTTTTTTGGCATGTAGGTGTCTCCACCTATGTGGGTGTGTTTTGACACGTATGTGTCTTTGCGTATGCGGCTATTATGTGACGCACGTCTTCTACTTGGTTTTGATTTGCCACTGTTGAGTGGGCTTAGCTCTTACATGGATCCATAGAGTAGCTAGTAAGTGAAATGTTTTCTATAGTGGTTTGAATTCTGTGTTATAGGCACTCCATCATCTCGAGGATGGTACCACTCCGGTATCGGTCGGTTGCTACATTACCTACTCCGGTATCTGTTGGACTGTACATGATAACTCACTCCAGTATCAGTTGAGTACTTCCGTTGGGTGTCGAATAACCTGTCCGATATCGGCTGGTCCACCTATAAATCGGTTAGGTAGCATATTGGCATAGTATATGATCTATCTCTGGTTTCCTGTTCCATGAGCCTTGCAAGACTATTTGTATGATTGTATCATGTTATATTTCACTGTGTTTGAATCTATCTTGGTTAGCCTGATTAATCGCTTGCATAATTGAACTATTAAAGTTTATATTTTTGCATGACTACTTACTGAGATGTTGTTTCTCACATTATTGTTTTACTAGATTTGTTTTCAGATATTCCGGGAGAGGACGTTGCTGGGTTAGATACATAGGGGGACTACTCTGATTATCAAGAAGAATATTATTATTTACCTGTGTAGGTTCAGGGGACTTTGACTTTAGTTGATCTAGTTTATTGTGGTGGATGCTTTGGACTATTTTTATTTAGTTGACCATCCAGACGTAGTTTGATGGTTTATGTATCGGATGATAATACTTTTCATTCCACGCTCATTTGAGGAATTTATTATTATTATCGCACTCTAATTATGATCATGAATTGTTTATGTCTGGATTAGTTTTATCTGGGCCTTTTCTAACGTTCAAGGTTTGGGTTTATGATTTTAAATAAACCTTGATCTGGGGCGTTACAAGGTGGTATCAGATCAAAATAGGATCCTAACCCTAAGTAGTTGACCTCTATGTGTGGATTTGGGGATGTGTGATACGCTAGATAGTACCTTAAATAATTTTCTAGGGTGAGAGATCCTTTTGTCTTCCTTGCAGTTAATTATTCATTATGAATACTTGAGCGAGAATCAGACCCGCTTGTGCCCCTAGGATGATGCCTACTGTGGAGCCGGAGCCAGTTGTTGCCCCACAGGCTGAGCCATATATAGACCCTTAGGCTGCAGGACTTGTTGAGCAGCCTATACCTCCACCACCACCTGCTATGACCCCACAGGTCGATGTCTGGAGAGCCATTGGGGCTATCACCAATTTGATAGGCAAAGCTTAGAGGAATAGAGGGGATGAGAGAGTTTGAGGAGGGACCATGATGATGACCATACAGCTCGCAAGTTAGAGAAGTTCCGTAAGATGGGACCCCGGTCTTTTGGTGGTCGGGTGGACCCTATGGAAGTTGAGAGGTGGATGTTGAAGATAGAATGGATTTTTGAGGGCATGGATTGCCCAAAGGATCAGCGAGTTCGATTGGCCACATTTATGTTTGAGGGAGAGGTGGTTCATTGGTGGCGATCTATGAAGAGGAGGATCGATCCAGGAGTGCAAATGACTTGGGAGAGATTTAGAGAGCTTTTCTATGAGCGGTATTTTACTACAGACTTTCGTCAATAGAAGGTGAGAGAGTTTATGCACATCTCCTAGGGAGGGCAGACAGTTCTACAGTATGAGGCTCGTTTTGAAGAGTTATCCTGGTTTGCCCCTCACATGGTCGCAAATGAGACAGATAGGAGTGAACATTTCGAGCAAGGGTTGAGATCTGAGATCAGAGAAAGGGTGTCAGTTATGGAGTGCAACCAATATGCTGAACTTATTCGTCGAGTTGAGAGAGCAGAGCGTTTGATTGCAAAAATGCGACCTGATCAGAGTAGATTTAGAGTTCCATCAAGGTAGTTTCCTCAGAGGCAGTTTGCTCATGCAGATAAGAGACCTATACTTGAGGATCAGAGTAGTGGATCTGGTAGTGGACAGACTTCGAGACCAGGCCCTCCTAGATGTTAGCAGTGTATGAGGTTTCATATTCCCGGACCTTGCTTCGCACCCTTGGGAGCATGCTTTAGATGTGGCAAGCATGAGCATCACATCTCAGGCTGCCCCTATCCTGCCACCTACCAGTCACTTCTGGGTCACTCGTCCTCAGACGGGACCACAACTAGCTAGTGTGCCGACCGAGAGTCAGGCACAGAGGGCACCCATGGGGTAGAGACCATATGTAACGCCCCGGATCCGTGTTTTTCATTAAAGATATAACATGTCTCCCAGGGGTTAGGTAAGGATCTCAAAAAATAGTGATCGCTGGATAATCACGCGCAATTTATATCACATCAGAGTGCACAATTAAAATTTCTCATCCAAGCAAAACATAGCATCTTCAAATACATCCAATGGTTCCAATTTACTATCTTACTACAATTCCCGCAAATTCAATTTAACAAAGTGTAGACACCTGATTTTTGCACCCCAAAAATGGCAAAAAAATGTAAAGTCAAATTAAAAGTCAAACCCTGAAGGGGTCAAAAAATTGACTTTTTGATTCAAGTAAATCTGGCCATCAAACTTCATCTCATTGAAAAGAACATTTCGACACGATTCCAACGCAACTGGATTTGCTGGAATCAGAGTCCAAATGAAAAAGATATGAGCTGGTCAAACTTTTGGGGAGCAAAAAGTTGACTTTTTGCTCGACCCCAATTCAGCTGCCAAACTTGACCCAGTGGATAGGTGGTTCCGAGCCGGTTCCAACGACACTAAGTTTGCTGAAATCGGACACCGGATGAAGAAGTTATGAGCAGTTGAAGTTTCAAAAAAACTGCCCATGTGGCAAAAAAGGCAGCAAAAATGGAATAAACCAATAAAATAAATAAGATAAATGTGTTTAATAATATTTTAATAAAGAGAATCTCGCTTTTTAATAAAATAATCGGAAAAATCGAATAAGAATCTTGCAAAAAACTAAATTGAATAAAGGTTTGAAATCCAAACATTTAAAAAACGTGCTGGACCGTATTTGAATTACGGGCAGGGCATGCCCGTATTTGAAATACGAGCAAGATTCTGGTAGAAGACACGCGTTGCTGTACGGCGGGACACGCGTCCCGTACGGCCGATTCGCGAGATTCGCACATGTGCGTTTTTCGCCCGTATTTGAATTACGGGCAAGGCACGCCCGTACTTGAAGTACGGGCAAGGCATGCCCGTATTTCAAATACGGGCACGGAAATTTTGCCTATAAATAGAGAGGCCACCCCCCTCATTGGAACAAGCCCTCTCTCCTGGCCACCCCCCTGCCCTCCTGAAGTTTGCCTCGACCAAATGCTGCCCTCATACTGTCACTCTAGCATCCAAACTCTTCTTTTTCCTAAACTACCCCTAGGTTAGTTAAACCATGTCAATATCATGCAAAAATCCTCTTTAGTCTAACTCTCAAACCCATCACCCAGCCAAACCCTTTTTCCAACAATTTTGAAATATTTGGGAGGACGCGGGAGCGCTGCCCAAATCTTCGGAGAACCACAAATACAACAAAACAAACTAATTACATTGTAAGTATACCATTCTCTCTAATTTGAATAAATTTTGCTTATTTCATTCTCTTCTTTACTCATTTTTTTTATCACAATACCACTAACTTGTTTGCTGTTTTGGATGCCATGAGAGGAGCCATGAGAGTTTAGAATTAAAGTATTAACCTTTGTTGGAAATGAGGAAAAGAAAGTGTTTTTCTTGATTAAACAAATGGTCATCTCTAACCCTTTAATGTGGAAGGATTAAGCCTTGCTTAAGGACACGTGATATTCCCTGTAAAACTCCCCTTTTCCATGCTAAAAATGAATTGGAGATTATTCATGCAAGGCAGTGTTTCTTCAAGAAACACTAAAAGAAAAGGAAGATGGTCATTTGGGTCAAATGAGGCAAATGAAGTCCCTGGAAGAACCTGCAATCTTTTCTGAAGCTACCAGAACATCTGAGAAAGCCACGGAACTGATCCCAGGAAGAGCCGGCGCCAAATATGCAAAACTGGAGGCGCCCGTAAACTCAGAGCGGTCCGGTCGGGACCGTGTTTACTTCACGGACGAGCCCAACCGGAGTTTGTCCACGGGCAAGGGTGGACCGTATAACAAATACGGGCAAATGTAAAGTAACATAAAAAACGTAAATTTTTGGCCCGGTTGGATCTATTCCAACCTGAACCGACCTAAACCGGCCCATTTAACAACTTGGGCTATCTTAAGCCCATTTTTAGACCGTGGGCCCAAATGGGCCCACCAAGACCACCCTGGGCCCACTTGTGAGTGGTCCACCTTAGACTGGCCTATACCAGGCCTGTTTGCAACAAAGAGGCCCAGGCCCTTTGACCCTTGGCTAATGGGCCAAATTCAAGCCCATTAAGCCCATTTGCATCTGTAAATAGTTTAAGTAAATAACCAAATGGGTTACCCAATAACCCAATTGGGCCCAAGGCCCAACCATGGCAACCCACGGGTCTTCCAACGGGACCCGGGTCCGACCCACTTCTCTTAAATAAATAAAAAGATGAAATCAAATAAAAAATGGACCCACACCTCCAGAGGGCCCCGCCAGACCTAACAAGGTAGCATGCTGATCTAGGAAAAAGGCGAAATTGACTCAGAAACCAGGGAGACCCGAGGGACCCGTCAAACCGACGGGGCGGGCCGGGGTGTCTTAGGGCTTCCCCGGATGTAACCGAGGACTTAGCTAGATCTCTAAAAAGCCGCAGACTAGACTTAGACCCGATTAGGGCAAAACCGTGTCTGCCTGCACTCTCAGGCAGTGGCGACTCTGAAAGTCCCGAGGCACGCACTGTACGTGCGCCCGGTGTGCGATCTAGGATCCAGGTCAAATTTAGGTGCGCACAGCTTGGTGACTCTGCTGGGGAACCCTCAACCCAGCTGGACCTTGGTTATCAAATAAGTCAACTAGGTGGATATAAGCAGATTTAGAAAGTACTCATTGTCCAACTTTAGTGGTTTATGGAACTTATGCAATTACATGATATTTGGGGATCCTGTCAAAGGGACGAGATAATTGCCTAAGGAAAGTGGAATTTAAGCGGTTCCCTGTGACCCTCCACTTACTTGGGGATCCACCCAGACATTGTATTGCATATCGTTCTATATTCTCACTATAAAAGTGACATTAAGGAACCCTTAATTAGCCTACTATCCGAGAGTCACCCGATTAGACACAACACTTGGCTCCACTGCACAAGCACCTCACTACACCGTGAATGAATTTTTAACTGCGTGGGGTGACATGCACGAGGGAGTCTGCATAGATGATCCGAACTGAATGCTGTCTGCACCATGAGAATGCTCTTCTTAACCAAAACCTAGATCTCTCTAGCAGCCACCCTTCTTCCATCGAGAAACTTACTTTTGGGATGGTATTAGCCCTACGCTCCCGTGGCTTGTCGGGGAAAGCAGGGTAAACCCATCTCCCTAGGTTCCTGGATTCTTCAAGCGCGATTGGTTTCTTGCCATGGTACGCGAAGGGTCTAGTACTTGGCTCAGACCCTTGAAGGCAGATGCCTTGGGCTGGGTATCCTTCCCCACCTATTACTTCTGATAAACCCTGACGTGAGCATAAACATGAATGAACAAATAGGGGTAAGATCAATCTGGGGCATTAACCCCCACCTTTGTTGGTCTTAACCCTAAGGAAATTAACTCGATCTAATCCGTGCATTCAAGTTAGTCTTGGTTCAGTTGAAACCCGGCCAGATCAGACAGAAATGGGTCAGAACAGGGGCAGAAAAACCCTAGAGATAGGATTTCAGCCCACCTGTCAAGTAGAAAATTTGTACCCTCCTTTTGGGTTCTCAACAACCCTAAAAGTGATTCTCTTTTCAGATTTATTCTTATAAATTTCACCCTTGAAGGCAAGTTGTAAATATTGTTTTCAGTCCGACACTAGGGGCAGATGAAAGAGCAGATGAAAGAACAGACGAAAGAAAAGGCCGGCTAAGACCTGAATGTGTTTTCCAAACATTTAAAGGACATAACCCTTAAAACCCATAACTTGAGTGCTTGGATTTCTGTAATTGCATGAACTGCTTAAGCATTGATTTAATTTTTGCATATCCTGTTGCATGCCTTAGACTAATTTAGAGTTTTTGGTGGAAAACCCTAAATTGACTTGGAATTTCAATCAGATAGACGGCATGGCATCTTCATCATCGACTGAGAGAGTTCGCTTCCCCAGGATAGAGAAGTGTGCCTTTGATACCCCTTGGATCCGTTCTTGGACAAGGCAATTGCAAGGAGATGAACAAATTAAATGGGAACAGAAATACCATATGGGACAAACTCTGTCCCTGTTAAATGTGCCCATTAATTGGGACATGATTCAGGCAGCCCTACCTTTCTGGGATCCCCAACTTTCACTTTTTAGGTTTGGAGCTAATGAGTTGACACCCACAATTGAGGAATTCGAACTATTCCTCCGATTCCGTGACCATGGAGAACCAGCTAGGCCAAACCTCAAAGATAGCTACAAGAATGAAGCTTGTACTTTCTTTGGCCTACCCAGAGGAGAATTCCAGACTTTAGGAGGTGACCAAGCATTCACTCGGGTCTCTAAAACCTTCCTTGCTGAAAAGATAAGGGACAAAAAGCAGGAAAGACCCCGTGTTTGGTGGGACACCTTCACCCTCGTGGTTCTGTCACAACTCTTCTTTCCTACTGGGGGAGACACCATTAATTTGGCTCTCATGGAAATTGTAGACCAACTCCAAATGAAATTCCGAATTGCACCACTGATCCTTGCTCAGCTATTCCATGCCTTGACCATGACCAAGAACGGAACTAGGAGGTTTCATGGATGCGCTCCTCTCCTACACATTTGGCTTCAAGATCACCTGATGGTTGCTGAACCTGTCAGCCCACGTTATGGGTACGTCCGTGACAATGTCACATTGATGGCCCGAAGAGAGATTAGACCAGACTTACCCTCCAGAGAGGACTGGTTTGACCACTTTCTCCAACTAAAAGGAGAAACGGATATAAGATGGGGAGGCACATTTGACCAAACATATACTCCCATCATAGCTTTCAGGAAAAGACATTGCCTAGCCTTGATAGGTTTGACTCATGCCATGCCATACTATCTGGTTCGAATTCTGAGACAGTTTGGGAAGTCTCAGGGAATACCGATCAAGGATGAGGCGGAAGGTTTAACTGGCCCACTTACATGGGAATTGAATAAAAAATTGGTGAAGGAATGGCAACACGTGCACATACTCCAAGAGGACATTTTCACTGCATCCGACGTTCGTAATTACGAACAATGGATTGCTCGAGAAATTGGCCTAGACAGCCCACCTCCTCTCCATATCGTCACCTCTGACGATATCCCAGTTCCGCCCCCTGACACATACAGGGATAGGGTGGCCGAACTGCGGGAATCTCATTCTCGAATCCACCGTGCATACGTGGTTTCCGAGCGTAAAAACAAGCAGGCCAATGAGGCCCTTCAGCAACAGCTTGACACCATGCGCAGACGCGCAAAAGAGGACCGACGTCTGCGGAATAAACTTCTGCGTGCCTTGAAAAGGTGAGACGTGTCCTCTCATTTTGATGATGACCAACCTAGCTAGACTCTGGGTTTGTTTGTTTTGTTTAATCTTGTAATTGCTTGTTCTAAATTTTGGCATTGTACTTCTTTTTTCAGGAAGAATCTTGTGCTAAATTTAATAAAGTCAATTAAGACATCCTCAAATTCCTTTTTCAAACAGTCTGGCCCCAATCCTTCAACTTCAAAAACTTTTAGGCGATCTGAGTAAAGAACTCGCCAAATTCATCTTTAAACTAAAGGGTTCTAAATAAAGAACACCCCATTTTTGCAACCAACTCTAAAACATTCAGGCAATCTGAAAAAAGAACTTGCCAATCCTTAAACCCAGGGGGTTCGGAATAAAGAACACCCCATCCTTATCAACTCGCAAATTTTCAAGTTTCAAGTTTAAGTCTTAAAACCCCAGGGTTCTGAATAAAGAACACCTAATCCCTTGAGCTCAGATCACACCCGTCTGATTTAAAAAATCACACGGTCAGCCTATGGGGCACTGATGCCACTGGTGTTTAAACCAGAAAATTGGCAAAGGATCGTCCTGGCATAGCATACCCCGTTGTATGGCACCAAGGTCAAGCAACTAAGCAAACGACTAAGGTACGCTCGGGTATCCCTAGCCATACTCTTAGGGCACTGAAGCCACTGGTGTTTAAACCAGAAAATTGGCAGAGGATCGTCCTGGCATAGCATACCCCGTTGTATGGCACCAAGGTCAAGCAACTAAGCTAACGACTAAGGTACGCCCGGGTATCCCTAGCCGAACTCTTGGGGCACTGAAGCCGCTGGTAATTAAACCAGAAAATCGGTGGAAGATCGTCCTGGCATAGCCTTCCCCATTGTGAGGCGTCAAAGTCAAGGGTGATTAAACCAACGACTAACTGAGACACGCCTGGGAACTACTAGCCGAAGTTAGGTGCTAAAACCATCAGAGATTAAACTGAAAATTGGTTGAGGTACACCTGGATGTTGCTGTTTAGCTCATCCCCTGCGTAGACTCAACATAGTCCAACCTCGTGATACTGAGCTCAAACCAACCTTTTAAATCGGGTTCTCTCCCCCAGCCGTTTGGCTAAAATAGACCAGTTTAAACCGGGTTCTCTCCCCTAACCGTTTGGTTAAAACAGATCAGCTTAGGATTCTCTCCCCCAGCCGTTTGGCTAAAACAGACCAGTCTAAACCGGGTTCTCTTTCCCAGCCGTTTGGCTAAAATAGACCAGTTTAAACCGGGTTCTCTCCCCTAGCTGTTTGGCTAAAATAGACCAGTTTAAACCGGGTTCTCTCCCCCAACCGTTTGGTTAAAACAGATCAGTTTAAACCGGGTTCTCTCCCCCAACCATTTGGTTAAAACAGTTCAGCTTAGGATTCTCTCCCCCAGCCGTTTGGCTAAAACAGACCAGTCTAAACCGGGTTCTCTTTCCCAGCCGTTTGGCTAAAATAGACCAGTTTAAACCGGGTTCTCTCCCCCAACCGTTTGGTTAAAATAGGTCAGTTTAAACCAGGGTTCTCTTTCCCAGCCATTCGGCTAAAATAGATCAAGCTTAAGAATCCCTATCATTTTCAAAATAATCCAAATAAATTAATCCTTGATCCTTTTTTACAATTAATCAATGATCATGTATTATGCCTTTAATATAAGTTGCACTAATGTCCACTGGTTGCCCTTCCCAGGTACCAAAATTGCTTCTCGAAGCCCTTACCTATTAAGATCCAGAAGAAGACTTGAGATGGAACAGCTAAGGGAACAGACCTCGTCAGGACAGGACCAGGCAGAGTCCAGCCAGACGCAAACAGTAACTGATCTACAACAAAGGATTGATAGCATGAGTACCATCATTCAAGAGTTAATGGCAGAACTAAGAGAACTCAGGATGGCTCCCCCAGCGGCACCAGTGACCCTGCAGCAACCGATTGCTCCACCACAGATGGATGCTCCACCACCATACCCTGCGTACCCAGCTCCGTTGGTACCACCTCCACCTCCGCAAGCTGTGGCTCTTCCTCAGGTTATTGCACTTGCCCAACTGGGGCAAGAAGAGGAAGATTGGTATAGAACACAGCAGGCCCAGTTTGATGAAAAGATGGCAGCCACTAAGTCAGAGGTAGATGCTTTGCGTGAAGAGCTGAAAAGCCTACGACCCAGTGCGGTCCCCATGCAGGCTACTTTAGACAGCCTCTACTTCTTCTCCGATGTTCAACTTCTACCAAAGTTCAAATGCCCTGACTTGCATCAGTTTGATGGCACCGGGTGCCCGTTAAACCACCTAAGGTCATACTTTGGAGATATGTGTCAATATGCCAAAGATGAAAAAATTATGATACAGTTCTTTCAGAGGTCGCTGACAGGAGCAGCATACAACTGGTTTTTGGGTTTGGATAAGACTAAGATCAAGAGTTGGAATGATTTAGCTACCAAATTCATCCAGCAATACCGGTTGAACAGTCAGATAGTTCAGACCAGGGCAGAGTTACAAAGGCTCTCCAAGAAGAATCAGGAATCTGTACGAGAATATGCCAAGAGGTGGAAAGAATTGGCGACCCTAGTCCAACCCCCACTACTTGAACAGGAGATGACCTCCTTGTTCATTGCATCACTTGGACAGCCATTCTTTTCCTTACTACTGGGGCAAAGCACCTCTAATTTCAATGACCTGATTCTGACAGCAGACAGAATAGAAGATGCAGTCAGGGCTGGAAAGATAGATGGCAGTGGCCAGGGCCCTACACAGAGAAGGCCAGCAGCAGGACAGAATAGTAGAAGCCAGGGGCAAGAGTCCAGAAGGTAGGAAGCCCAGGCTGTTAATTATGTACAGCCAATACAGCCCTATCACATTGCCCAGAGGAACGAAAGTCAGGGGCAGCCCTTGAGAAGAACGAGAGAAGAGGCAGAGGCAAGGATGAAGAGGGTGTTCACCCCACTGCCTTATGCACCTGCAGAACTATTGGCTACACTGCTGAAGAAGGGGTATCTTCAAATCAAGCCTCCCAATCCCAAAATGATCAACTCACGAAGTTATAATACAGCAGAGAGATGCGAGTATCATTCTGGAGCTCCTGGGCATTCAACAAATCGATGCTGGGATTTAAGGCATGACATACAGGATCTGATAGACAGTAAGAAGATCTCTGTAGATCCCCCAGCACCAGCAGCACCTACTCCTCCTACTGGTACGACCACTAACCCTCTCCCAGACCATAATAAGGCTTCAGGCAGTGGAACTGTACATCAGATCATCAGTGATCAAGGCAGTGAACTACAGGTTGACCCATCCTTATTGATCGGACGACCGGGGCAAGTCGTCAGGATTCATCTCCAGGAAAGGGCAATCTATCAACAGATACATGTCATTAATGAAGAGGAGAATGAAGAAACCTTCATGGGGTTCCCTCTGGTGCATTTCAACTTTCCCGAACCAGAGCCGTTCTATCCTCCACTTGTCCCAAACTCACCCCCACTGAATATCTTCGACATGATGAACCCATTTAATGAGCCTGTGGACTTCCTACTGGAACCCCCCCACCCTCAATTTACATCAACTTCACCTTGACCCAACCTACTCCGCTGTGCCTCCACCTTACCAATTCCTACCCATGTACCATGATTCTACCATCACTTCCACAGAAAGAGAAGTCGATCGGATCACCCGTTCTGGTCGATATATCAACCCTAACCCTCCACCTGCACTAGAGGAAGAGATTAGTGAAGAAAGAACAAGGAAAGAGAAAGGGAAGGATGTGGCTACTGAATTGCCACAGACCCACAAAAAGAAAGGGAAGGCCCCAGAAGAAGAGATTGAAAGACTCCACTATAGTGCCTTCACTCCGGAATATGATCTAGTGCAGCAGTTGAATAAGACACCAGCCCAGATATCCATTATGCGTCTCTTGTTGGATTCAGACAAACATAAAGACGTACTTATAAAAATACTGGGTGATACTCATGTGCCTGACATTAGCCCTGAGCAGCTGGAGACAGTAATGTCTATAATTGCTACACCAGAAGCAATCTCTTTTTCCTCAGCAGACTTGCCCCCTGAAGGTCAAAATCACACAGAGCCTCTGTTTATCACTGTAAGGTGCTCCGACTTAATAGTGAGATGGGTCATGATTGATAACGGGTCAGCTCTGAATATTTGCCCAGTCAGGACCTTCCACAGTCTACAGTTGAATGCTGATTTGATCAAACCTAGCTCCAATAATGTCTGCGGGTTTGACAATGCCAAGAAGGATTCCCTTGGGGAAGTTACTCTGGAAGTTACAATTGCTGAGAGGGCCTTCTTCATCCCCTTTGAATTAATGGACATCAATGCCTCCTTTAATTTGCTGATTGGAAGACCTTGGTTACATCAAGCAGGGGCAATCCCGTCCACCCTACATCGAATGATCCGATTTATTTCGGGAAATCAATTGATCACGGTGCATGCAGAAAATCACAGAGAATTTGAACAAGGTGGGGTACCTGTAATTGATTATGAGCTGCCCACTTCCTTGAACTTTCAAGCCATTGAAATGGTGCAGATAAATAGCATCCCTACCCCTCTGCAATCAGACTTATCCCGCAGAAGAAAAAGGAAGAGCATGTTCGGTGCTGCTGAATGCGCTGACTAGGGCCTCCGAGTAGGAGATGGTTTGGGCAAATACAAGCAAGGCATCAAGTCTGCAATCCAGCCATGTGACAAATCTGTGGGCTTTGGATTGGGGTTTGTTCCTGAACCTGAAGACTATGCCAGGCTATTTGGCAGGAAAGCTGAACGAAAGAGGGCACGAGCAGAAGGAAGGGACCCACATTGGCCCATCTGTGTACATGGCCAATTATACCATCACTTTATCAATATGGAGAGGGAAGCCGCACAGGCCATTTAGAACATAGTCCCCCAGGGATGGGGCGATGAGTTCAATGATCCAGTTGAGCAAGCGGAAGTTAATTATCTGCAAAGGTTATGGGAAGAACCTCCTTTGCCCCAGGAGACAGTTACAGAAGAGAACTCAGAAGCTCTCAGTGGGATGATGGAAGAACTGTCTGCTCTATTCTCTTGGCAGTCAGTTGACACCGAAAAACCAGCTATCCCAGAAGAGGCGTTTGCCTATCCAGCAGATGATGTCGGGGCACCACCAACTGAGGCTGAAGAAGAAGAACCGGCTCAGTACATCTACATGATAGAAAGCCAGAATAGTTCAGGAGAACCCACTCCAAGGCAAAGGTCTCCCCCGCCTCCTATCTGCATTGTACACCCAAGTACAAGGGATGGTCTGGGTCAGATGTTCCAGAATATGCCCCAAGTACTGGGACTGCCCACTGAGCTGGCTTATCATGAGACTTATGGTAATTGGGCCCCTGACGAACATTCTTCCAGCAGGAGGGATGAATCATCAGAAAAATCTGTAACCAAGGCATTCCCTAAGGTGGAACCACCCAACGAAGTCACTGTTCGGGTACCAAGGACTGTCATCCGCCACGGGGTATGGATCAGTATATCATCAGAAGATTCAAGTCAGAATCAACCGAAGAAGGGCAAAGTTGATGACCCCATCTGCATCTCCTCTGACAGCAGCATCAGCATGATACAGACTGGGAAGGTGAATGCGGTGACCGCTGTAACCAAGGACAAACGCACATTGCAGAACTGGAGTTCGACGCCGCTTGCCACTCGCAAAGCCGAACTACCACAGGGAGTTTCTTCCACTTCTGAAATTCCCCCTGTAGATATTGCTGCACTTTTTAATAAATGCGTGAAGTCTTTTGATTATTTTTCTGCTTTTGTGAATAATTCTGCAAATAAGCTAACCCAAAATCGTAACCTTAATATCAATCTCGACGCACACCTGAAAAATTCGGAGCACGAGATGGATAATCAGGCTGCCAAAATCAAACAAAAACAAAAAGGTCAAAAAGAACAAAAAAAAATCCAAAGTGTTGAGCATGAATCAAATAGTGACACTTACTCATCACAACCCAATGATTCAGAAATTATCCCCAGTGATCCTTTTGAACTTGAGGATAATGATGAATCATGGGAGACCCCACCTGAAATCCAATTTACCTTAGACAGGCATGAAAAGGGTCTCCAGGCTAACATTGAGGAAACTGAACCTATCAACATAGGTGAAACAGCACAACCAAGGATTCTTCAAGTTGGTAAAAAGCTGACATTATTACAGAAAACACAGATAACTGATTTTCTAAAATCCTACACTGATGTGTTTGCATGGTCATACGAGGATATGCCTGGGTTAGACACAGACTTAGTTGTGCATCGGTTACCTATAAAGTTTGAGGCCACACCAGTGAAGCAAAAGCTCAGACGCATGAAACCAGAATGGGCCCTGAAGATCAAAGAAGAGGTCACCAACAATTAAAAGCTGGGTTCTTGAAAGTTACAGATTACCCAGAATGGTTAGCAAACATCGTGCCAGTCCTCAAGAAAGATGGAAGGGTCAGGATGTGTGTTGATTACAGGGACCTCAACAAGGCAAGCCCAAAGGATGACTTCCCATTTCCACACATTGATATACTGGTTGACAATACTGCAACTCATTCCATGTTCTCCTTTATGGATGGATTCTCCGGGTACAATCAGATAAGGATGGCACCTGAAGACATGGAAAAGACATCCTTTATCACGCATTGGGGCACGTACTGCTACAAAGTGATGCCATTCGGGTTGAAAAATGCAGGCGCCACATACCAGCGGGCAATGACTTTGCTATTCCACGACTTGATACACAAAGAAATGGAAGTATATGTGGATGACATGATTGCAAAGTCAAAAGAAGAGGAAAATCATTTGGTGAACCTTGGAAGGGTGTTTGACAGGCTCAGGGAATGCAAGCTCAGATTGAACCCGAATAAGTGTGTATTCGGCGTTACCTCAGGGAAGCTGCTTGGATTCATCGTTGGGAAACGAGGAATTGAGGTTGATCCTGTCAAAGTGAAGGCAATTCTGGAGATGCCTCCCCCATCCACAGAGAAAGAAGTGAGAGGTTTCCTTGGCAGATTACAGTACATCAGTCGGTTCATAGCACAGATGACTCCCGTGTGCGAACCAATATTCAAATTGCTAAAAAAGGATAACCCCGTGATCTGGAATGAAGATTGCCAAGAAGCGTTTGACAAAATCAAGGCCTATATGATGAGTCCGCCGACTTTGGTTCCCCCTGTACCTGGACGACCCCTAATCATGTACTTGTCAGTCACAGAAACGGCAGCCGGATGTGTCCTAGGGCAGCATGATGATACAGGAAGAAAGGAACAAGCAATTCATTATCTGAGCAAGAAGTTTACCAATTATGAAGTAAGATACACATTGCTTGAAAAGAGCTGTGGCGCATTGGTATGGGCAGCTCAGAAGCTCCGGCATTAACTGCTCAGTCACACTGTCCTTTTGATTTCAGATACAGATCCCCTGAAGTACATTTTTGAAAAGCCAATCTCCACTGGAAGGATAGCCAAGTGGCAGGTTATCTTATCTCAGTATGACATTGTCTACACCACAAGAAAGGCAATAAAGGGACAAGCAGTGGCAGATCACCTGGCAGAACACCCCGTGCCTGACTATCAACCACTTCTCACCGGGTTGCCGGATGATGAAATTATGTTTGCCGAATCAGTAGAAAAGGAAACCGGATGGCAAATGTTCTTCGATGGGGCCGTCAACATCAATGGGAAAGGGATTGGAGCAGTAATCATTTCCCCAGAGGGAGTCCATCATCCAATAGCAGCAAAACTCTTGTTCGATTGCACTAACAACATGGCAGAATACGAAGCATGTGTGTTAGGCTTGCGAGCCGCAATCGAAATGAATATCCAAGAGTTAAAAGTTTATGGTGATTCCTGTCTAATCATCTACCAAGTAATGGGGGATTGGCGGACTAAGGATCCAAAGTTGGTGCCATATCAGGAACTGATTAAGGAATTGGAAGGACAGTTCAAAAGCATGACATTTGATTATATGCCGCGAGACAGGAATCAGTTTGCAGATGCCCTGGCAACACTGGCATCTATGGCAACCATCACTGGTGATACTTGGGTACAACCGTTGGAGATAGAAGTGCGACGTTCTCCTGTCTACTGTTTTAATGTTGAGAAGAGTACACCAAAAGGGGAACCCTGGTATGCAGACATAATGAGGTACCTGAGAAACAGGACTTTGCCAGAAAATGCCACAGCATCTGAAAGGCGCACGATTCAGAAACTGGCAGGACAGTTCTTCCTCAGTGGAGACAAGCTATACAAGAAGTCATATAATGATTCACTGCTGCTATGTGTAATAGAAGAAGAGGCACAACAGCTGGTTGATGAAGTCCATGGGGGACAATGTGGCGCACATACGAACGGGCATATGCTAGCAAGGAAAATTTTGAGAATGGGTTATTACTGGTTAACTATGGAACATGATTGCCATATCCATGTAAGGAAATGCCAGTTATGCCAAGTTTATGCTGACAACATTCATGCACCACCCACACCTTGTACTCAATGACTTCTCCTTGGCCCTTTGCCATCTGGGGAATTGATATGATTGGAGAGATCCATCCGAAGGCATCAAATGGGCATTGATTCATCTTGGTTGCAATAGACTATTTTACCAAGTGGGTAGAGGCCGTGTCCTTTGCAGATGTCAAAGGGTCCCATGTACTGAAATTCATCAGAAATAATATTGTCTGTCGCTATGGTGTGCCTGAAGCACTTATCACAGACAATGCCAAGAATTTGAATAACAAGGACATGGACAAAATGTGTGAAGATTTGAAGATCAGACATCTCAATTCTACAGCATATAGGCCCAAGATGAAGGGAGCAGTAGAGGCTGCCAACAAAAACCTGAAGAAAATACTTGAGAAAATGGTAGTTACCTACATTTCCTTCATGCATACCGAACCTCAATCAGGGCATCAACCGGGGTAACTCCTTTCTCTCTGGTATACGGAATGGAGGCAGTTCTTCCCGTGGAAGTAGAGATCCCTTCGCTTAGAATCCTGAAGGAAGCAGAAATTGATGACATTGAGTGGAAAGAATCAAGGTTTGACCAGTTGCAGTTGCTTGATGAGAAAAGAATCAAAGCTCTGTGCCATGGACAACTCTATCAGCAAAGAATAGCACGAGCTTACAACAAGAAAATGATACCACGACACTTCAAGGTGGGAAACATTGTTATGAAAAAGATATTCCCCCACCAAGAAGACAATAGAGGGAAATTCAAGCCAAACTATGAAGGACCTTTCATAGTGCACAAAGTTTTGTCCAGAGGAGCTTTGATCCTACAAGAGATGGACGGAACTATTTTTCCTGAGCCAATAAATGCAGATGCAGTCAAACTATATTACCCTTGAGATCATTCCAATTGGGAAATGAAGAGAGGCCATCCTTGACTCTCTCCTAAGACTGTAAATCCTTCCAAACACCCAAAAAAAAAAAAAAGTTTCCCCTAGTTAAACACTTTTGGGCCTGAAAATTTCTTTTCTAACCTAGTACAGGTATTCCTCACATCAAAATGGGCATTCCTGGCCCCCACACCAAAAAAAAAAAAAGAAAGAGCAATTGCGAAGAAAATCAAGAAAAAGAATGTCAATATGAATTTCATACCAAAAGAAATAAGCCAGGATGTAAGCCCCAACAATAAAAGGAGCACTGTACAGACCTATAAAATCACAGCCTTCTTGGGCCACTTATCTTTCTTTCAAAACCCCGACCTAGCCTACATTTCGTCCTACCTTAAAGACCTTTCGGATCCCAAAGAGAATGATCTTGAGCAAGACAGTCAAATCTGCGTTCTCGGGTAATGGCAGAATTGAATTCCCCCTGAAAGGACCAAACATAGTGAAAACCCAAAAAGGGCGCTATGTGCAAAAAGGGTCAGTCATGGTCAAAAAACAAAAAAAAAAAAGCTGGTCATGCCTTGATTAGAAAGGGAAATGAAGCAAAAACAGAAACAGGTGGGACAATGCACTGAGTGGGGACAGCCAAGTGACCTGAAGGGCCCAGATTGTCAGACTGTGTTTGAGTCAACGCTCCAAGGCCTATGATGACAAGGCTAAAAATACCAAGCACTCTAAGCTGTGTCTAACTTAAGGATTGACTTTTATGATAATTGCAGGCACAAACACACACTACCACATCTGTGTTTTTCTGTAATTATTCTGCTTAACTATTCTTTGAATTTCCCCATCTGTGCTGCTAACCCGTGAAGAGGGGCTCATTGCCTTAATCAATAGCCATTTTAAATTTTGATGAATTAAAGGCCTACAATAAACAAACCCTGCATATCTCCAATGGAACAAGCACTGACATTTTGTTCCTTGTACAGGTTCAAAGAAGGAAGAAAGATGCAAGATGAACATAAGGAGGATACTTTGTTCCTTCATTCTCCAGCAGAGGCTTCTTCCCTTTCATCCCCAGCAGAGTTCGGAAGAAAGAAGATCGTCAAGATCCTTGGACCCTCCAACAAAACTTCAAAATCAAAGAAGGACATCACAATAATTCCCAGAGAATCGTCTAGACAGATCATACTCCCACCAAATCCCCAGTGGATACTCATAAGTGGGAAGAGAAGCTCTAATACCTCAACAAGAGAAAGAACCTGGCAAGGAGAAGCAACAAGGAAAAGCGATAATGGGTCAATTCGCCCCTTTTTGTAAAATTTTGATTCTCACTTTTGTAAATAGTATAGGCTAGAATAGGTGTGTGGTCTCCGAGATGATGGACAGCAGCACGAAAGCTTCCTCTTGTCCTCCCACCTGCACTCCCAAACCCATACCTTGGCCTATTCCAAAAAAAAAAAAACTGAAGTCACTAAAAGCTTTAAAGGAACAAACAAAAAGAAAAGAACATTGTTAAGTGCCTTGCATCAACGCCGAAACAGGCTGATGAGCTCAAATCTAATCTTATCTTTCTTTTCAAAAAACAAAGAACTAAGGAACAACCCTATTCAAACCCGAAAGAGGGTATAGGGATTTCAAAGTCAGGAAGTGATACCAGACATCTGACACTTCCCTTTCATTAAAAACAATTCAGTGATTGAGCTCGTCGACCATGTCGGCAGAAATGCAAGGTACAAAAATAAGGTTCTTTTTCTTCTTTGCCGTTCATCCCCCAAGGTGACTCCAGCAAATAGGCGGCTGTAGACACTTGATTTTTGCACCCCAAAAATGGCAAAAAATGTAAAGTCAAATTAAAAGTCAAACCCTGAAGGGGTCAAAAAATTGACTTTTTGATTCAAGTAAATCTGGCCATCAAACTTCATCTAATTGAAAAGAACATTTCGACACGATTCCAACGCAACTGGATTTGCTGGAATCAGAGTCCAGATGAAAAAGATATGAGCTGGTCAAACTTTTGGGGAGCAAAAAGTTGACTTTTTGCTCGACCCCAATTCAGCTGCCAAACTTGACCCCAGTGGACAGGTGGTTCCGAGCCGGTTCCAACGACACTAAGTTTGCTGAAATCGGACACCGGATGAAGAAGTTATGAGCAGTTGAAGTTTCAAAAAAACTGCCCATGTGGCAAAAAAGGCAGCAAAAATGGAATAAACCAATAAAATAAATAAGATAAATGTGTTTAATAATATTTTAATAAAGAGAATCTCGCTTTTTAATAAAATAATCGGAAAAATCGAATAAGAATCTTGCAAAAAACTAAATTGAATAAAGGTTTGAAATCCAAACATTTTAAAAACGTGCTGGACCGTATTTGAAATACGGGCAAGATTCTGGTAGAAGACACGCGTCGCTGTACGGCGGGACACGCGTCCCGTACGGCCGATTCACGAGATTCGCACATGTGCATTTTTCGCTCGTATTTGAATTACGGGCAAGGCACGCCCGTACTTGAAGTACGGGCAAGGCATGCCCGTATTTCAAATACGGACACGGAAATTTTGCCTATAAATAGAGAGGCCACCCCCCTCATTGGAACAAGCCCTCCCTCCTGGCCACCCCCTGCCCTCCTGAAGTTTGCCTCGACCAAATGCTGCCCTCATACTGTCACTCTAGCATCCAAACTCTTCTTTTTCCTAAACTACCCCTAGGTTAGTTAAACCATGTCAATATCATGAAAAAATCCTCTTTAGTCTAACTCCCAAACCCATCACCCAGCCAAACCCTTTTTCCAACAATTTTGAAATATTTGGGAGGACGCGGGAGCGCTGCCCAAATCTTCGGAGAACCACAAATCCAACAAAACAAACTAATTACATTGTAAGTATACCATTCTCTCTAATTTGAATAAATTTTGCTTATTTCATTCTCTTCTTTACTCATTTTTTTATCACAATACCACTAACTTGTTTGCTGTTTTGGATGCCATGAGAGGAGCCATGAGAGTTTAGAATTAAAGTATTAACCTTTGTTGGAAATGAGGAAAAGAAAGTGTTTTTCTTGATTAAACAAATGGTCATCTCTAACCCTTTAATGTGGAAGGATTAAGCCTTGCTTAAGGACACGTGATATTCCCTGTAAAACTCCCCTTTTCCATGCTAAAAATGAATTGGAGATTATTCATGCAAGGCAGTGTTTCTTCAAGAAACACTAAAAGAAAAGGAAGATGGTCATTTGGGCCAAATGAGGCAAATGAAGTCGCTGGAAGAACCTGCAATCTTTTTTGAAGCTACCAGAACATCTGAGAAAGCCACGGAACTGATCCCATGAAGAGCCGGCGCCAAATATGCAAAACTGGAGGCGCCCGTAAACTCAGAGCGGTCCGGTCGGGACCGTGTTTACTTCACGGACGAGCCCAACCGGAGTTTGTCCACGGGCAAGGGTGGACCGTATAACAAATACGGGCAAATGTTAAGTAACATAAAAAATGTAAATTTTTGGCCCGGTTGGATCTATTCCAACCTGAACCGACCTAAACCGGCCCATTTAACAACTTGGGCTATCTTAAGCCCATTTTTAGACCGTGGGCCCAAATGGGCCCACCAAGACCACCCTGGGCCCACTTGTGAGTGGTCCACCTTAGACTGGCCTATACCAGGCCTGTTTGCAACAAAGAGGCCCAGGCCCTTTGACCCTTGGCTAATGGGCCAAATTCAAGCCCACTAAGCCCATTTGCATCTGTAAATAGTTTAAGTAAATAACCAAATGGGTTACCCAATAACCCAGCTGGGCCCAAGGCCCAACCATGGCAACCCACGGGTCTTCCAACGGGACCCGGGTCCGACCCACTTCGCTTAAATAAATAAAAAGATGAAATCAAATAAAAAAGGGACCCACACCTCCAGAGGGCCCCGCTAGACCTAACAAGGTAGCATGCTGATCTAGGAAAAAGGTGAAATTGACTTAGAAACCAGGGAGACCCGAGGGACCTGTCAAACCGACGGGGCGGGCCGGGGTGTCTTAGGGATTCCCCGGACGTAACCGAGGACTTAGCTAGATCTCTAAAAAGCCGCAGACCAGACTTAGACCCGATTATGGGAAAACCGTGTCTGCTTGCACTCTCAGGCAGTGGCGACTCCGAAAGTCCCGAGGCACGCACTGTACGTGCGCTCGGTGTGTGATCTAGGATCCAGGTCAAATTTAGGTGCGCACACAAAGGTTAAGACTAAGCAACCTACTAGACTAAGGATGGTAGTAATAATCCTCCTCCCTATATGTGTCGGTCAGATCTACCCCCGTAGGCGTCTCACCACGAAGATTTGAAAAACGAAACACAAAGAGGGATGAGATACGAATATCTCAGCGAGTGACACATGCATGCAGAAATAGTTAACACAGTTATAAGACATGCTTCGATAAATAATCAACAATTTAAACCGACGTACTTCCGAAAACAATACAAACAAGGTCAATGTCATGCATATGGTTACATTGATTAATCTACATGCCAAGTAGACACTCCACACCTCCATGTACACAGTTCCGGCCTACTCAGGGTATCGGACACTCTGAAATGACGGCCTACTCAGGGTATCGTCATCCAATGCCGGCCTACTCCGGGTATCGGCACTGACAACCAGGCCTACTCAGGGTATCTGGCTGCTCTACACTGGTCGTGGCAACACACAAGGCCATGCAATTACACCAATAAACACATAACCATCACATTACTAAGCTTAACAAGGATCCATGGGAAGCTAAACCCAAAGCCGATAAATAACTAATAAAATTCCGCATTCAGTACACACATCACAAGTTGTTCCAGCCAGAACTTCAACTCACACAAGTGTTCCAACCAGAATAATAATTTCTCACAAGAAAACAAGTAAATAATCTCTGCAACATAATTCAAAACTTTCCATCACGAAAATAGGGTTTAATAACTCTCAATCAATTTCAGTGCAATCCAAAAGAACTAAAATAAAAGCCCCGGTGTTGAGTATCTCAAACATCACCTAACAGGTTGCTCTACGCCTACATTGGAAGCTCTTAGGAAAATTCCCGAATCTATCTTCAATGTTCTCATAAGTAATTTTGTCTCTAATGCCCTAAACAAGTACTTCGCTAAGTGATCGGAGACCTTCTAGCATCAAAATCCCCATTGGTTTACTAAATTTTGAACTTCAGCAAGAACAGTGGACTATGCGCTCACTTCCTGAAGTGAGCGCCAGGTGAGCGCCGAGTGAGCGGATCGTATTAATTAAAAACTAGGGTATGCGCTCACTCGATGGTAAGTGGGCGCGAGCTCGGCGTGAAGTGGGCGCGAGAAGGGCGCGAGATAGGCGCGAGATAGGCGCATCTAATTTAAGTGGGCTCGAGCTGAGCGCTAAGTGGGCGTGAGCTCAGTGCCAAGTCAGTTTTTACTATGCGCCTACTTCCGAAGTGGGCGCCAAGTGAGCGGATACCCACTGCGTTTTTCAGTTCTCTGTTAACTCCAAATCTTCGACTCTGGCTGAGATTTTTCAATCTGTAACTACTTCTCTAGTCTCCTAATACCCCCGGAACACATTCAAGCCTATTTTGAATTTAATCTAACCTACTTTTCAATTATCCCCAATTTGTTATACAAAAACCCTTCGGACCGTCTTGGACCAGAAACCCAGCGAAGAATTCATTCGATAAACACATGCATTCATTGAAATCAAATACTACGAATTACACAAACCAGGTTTAAAACGGTGCCACTCACCTTTCTATGCTCCCAAGTCTTGGAAACGAGCAACCCAGAAAAACCCTAAACTCTTTCGGTCCTCGGCTTGCTCTGGTCGAACAGAGGTTCTGCTCGCGAGGGAAGAAACTCTTCCGAACTTCTGATCAGCTAAACTTATTGGCAGTAAGTCTTCCCCATCTCGACTCTCCCACAGCACTTCCCCTACTCCTCTTGAAGAGCCCTAAACGAAAAACCACAGCCGCAACCTTCTCAATATACTATACGCGTATTCAGGGCAAAACAAAAACCTAATTTCTTAAACTATTTATACCTTCCGCAATACGCTTGGACGCTTGCTGCTCGACGAATCCTTTTATTCTGATATAGTGCAAGCGCGACCACCAAAAACCCCTACATCCACACCTTATTAGTAGATATTTATTATTGAAATAAAATTTTAATTTTATTTATTATTATTTTTTTCCATAAAACCTGGAAATAAACGGGGTTTTACACCATAGGGCAGGACAGGACCACAAGGTCGAGGAGCTACACCTAGAGTAGACCAGAGACAGACAACTAGAGTGTTTGCAGTTGAGGCTCAAGAGGAGGGGCCTGAGGCACAAGAGCTTATGGGAGGTATTCTTTTTATTTGTGGTAGATCTGCAATTTGCCTTTTTGATTCTAGAGCATCTAAGTCATTTATCACATCATCATGTGCACATTGCATTGGTCTTAAACCTACTATCTTGGATTGTTTATTATTTGTATACACACCTTTGGGAGAGACCACTAAGGTCCAGGCCATCTATAGAGATTGCATGATCAGGTAGGGTCGGATAGAATTGCTAGGGAATCTGATTGAGTTGGATTTTAGTGGGTTTGATGTGATTCTGGGTATAGATTAGTTGTTTTGGCATTATGTCACGATTGACTGTCATAAGAGGACAGTTGTTATTAGAATGCCAGAGCAGCTGATATATTGTTTCGTATGTGAGGGTTTGGATTGTCGGATTGGACTAGTTGCCTCTGTTGCAATAGAAGAGACCAGGGGTAACACAGCTAGTTTTTCTGAGGTGCCAGTGGTATCTGAGTACGCAGATGTTTTCCCTGATGATTTGATAGGATTACCACCGGTTAGAGCCATTGATTTTGGAATTCAACTTCAGCCTGGTACGGCTCCTGTATCCAAGCCACCCTACCGATTGGCGAAGCCTGAACAAAATGAGTTAAAGAAGTAGATAGATGAGTTTCTAGAGAAGGGTTTTATTAGACCAAGTGTGTCAACATGGGGTGCACCGGTCCTTTTTATTCCGAAGAAAGATGGTAGCATGCGCATGTGCATCGATTATAGGCAGCTTAACCAAGTTACGGTTAAGAACAAATACCCATTGCCTAGGATCGATGATTTATTTGATTAGCTGAGAGGTGCATCTTGGTTTTCCAAGATTGATTTGAGATTAGGCTACCATCAGTTGAGAGTGGTTGATGAAGATATAGAGAAAAACTCTTTTCGGACTCGATATGGGCATTACGAGTTTCTGGTTATGCCATTTGGTTTGACTAATGCCCCAACAGTTTTCATGGACCTCATAAATTGAGTCTTCCATCAATACTTGGACAATTTTGTACTAGTCTTTATCGATGATATATTGGTTTATTCTAGGACCCAAGAGGAGCATGCTGGACATCTTAGGGTAGTACTCCAGACTTTGCGTCATCATTGGTTATATGCCAAGTTTAGTAAATGCCAGTTTTGGCTGAGGCAGATCTCTTTCCTTGGACACGTTATCTCAGGCAAGGGTATTTCAGTGGACTCGGCCAAGGTCCAGGTAGTTGCAGATTGGCCTAGACCTACCACATTGATTGATATAACGCCCCGGATCCAGATAAATATTCCAAACTTGAGGTGTTAGTGAAAGAGGGCAAAAGCATCTAAAATCCATAATAATTTAAAACTTTTTATTCCTTTTATTATCAGAGTTATTATGCGGAAATAAATTCAATTACAATAAACTTAACATTTACAAATAACTTTTAAATTCATGACTGGTTCACATCTACTGACTACCCTTTACATAATCTACCAATGCTTATCGACCTCTCTAAGAATACTTGAAAAAAAATGGGGAAAACTAGAGTGAGAATAAATCTCAACAATTAGCAATGTGCATGAGGTAAAATAGTCCATAATTTTTACAAAATAAGTCATGAGGTGAAACGATAAAACAAAATCATGATAATTATATTCTAAGTAATCATCAAACCAAACCAAGCATGTGTGACATGATAGGACTCATGACCTGAAACCACTTAGCAAGCTATTCCTGTCCCCATAGTCGCTACCTCACGGCTTACATGATAATGGAGCCGAGATACACGGTCATCCATTCCTCCGTCAACCATCAATGCGGATCACCCCCGAGATACACGAATAGGTTGGCGCGTACAATCCAATCAACTACAAATAAGTAACTAGGGGAATACCAATCCGATCATAGATATATGGATCCTCGACAACACGGCTAATACCAGTGCATGTAAAAGTCACAAGTGAACTACAAGCACGGCCAAAATATAGCTCTCATATGCGAGTCCCAAGTAAACTAAAACATGACCAATATAAAGCTCGTGTAAGCCGTTGTCTCATTGAAGCACACGGTGGTAACCCAAATAAACCAATTCCGAGATACACGGCTAAAGACCAGGTCGAGGTAACACAACGGGTTTGGATTGCTGCCCTCGTCCAGATACATGACGGAATGCATACTGGGAAAAACAGGTTTAACTTACCAGAAAATTTCATTTCACTTCCTAGCTAAGCTATGAATCCACACTAAGCATTGCCCGTTAGACACAACTCACAACCAAAAATATTCAATAATAACTTGATAATGCATAAATCAATAACAAACCCCCATACGAGGAGACGTAAACATGTCAATAACAAACCCTCATACGAGGAGACATATACATGTCGAGTAGCAACCCCCATACGAGGAGACACCTACGTGTCAAATAATGTGTCCACAATCATCACCAAATTCTAGGTTGCAAACCAACAAATATTTAAAATAACCAAAATTAGGTTTTTAACAAAGTTCCAGGTCTTTAAAATAAGATAAGTATGAAACCATGTCATCTTTACCAAAATATGCCAAATTCTTTGATTAATTATTAAACTGTAATTTATTAGTATGAACACTCCTAATTTACCCATACGGAAGTGTTAGGTTATTGGCCAAATCAGTATTTTATGATTTACTAAGATTCATCCCCTAGTTGGTTGTTATTCTAGACATTCACTAAAGAATACCCAAAGTTCCCCTGTTAAGAACCTAAGGTGTAAAAAATTATTAACTTTGATGTTTAACCCTTCCAGAGGTACATCTATGTCTGTGGTGAAGTTTAGGAATAGGTGAAATTGCCTAAAATTAAATCTAAATAGGTTGTGACCTCTTTCTACTCATAACCTCTCCAAAAAATTATTCTTTACAATCATTGTCCCAAATTATTATCCTTTAATCCAAATTTAATTCTGTCACTTCCTACATTACACATTACCCTAATTACAAGTGTTACAACTTTAAAATTTCCAGACAAATCAATAAAAATGGATTTGGGCTCGAATATCAAACATCTGGAAATTCTGACATAGGTCGCTCAATTGGGCGCTCAAGCAGCCTATCGGGCGTTGGAGAATTGGTTTCTATTAAAAATACACTGGCAGGGCGCTTGTATTGGCACTCGAGCGGCCTATCGGGCTCTCGGCTAATTTTACTGTTCACTACAAGAAAATACAATTTTTTGCACCATCCTAATGTTGCCACCAATAATATATGAGCCGCCGCCAAAAAGATTTTGTGGCAACTAGTGCTCGTCGCAAAAAGGCCGTCGAGAATACTATTTGCAGCAACATAAGCAACGGTTGCCACTAATATTAAGAGTTTTAGCGGCAACCATTGTTGTCGCGAAAGCTTGGTACCTATAAGTTCACATTTGAATTTGCGACAAAGACATTTAAATTCACGACGAAGTAAGGCCACCGCTAATAGTTACTGAAAAACTTTTGGCGATAAAGGCAACTGTCGTGAAAGTTGCCACTAAAAATTTGTACTTTTGATGACATTAAATTTGTGACGGAATAAGGCTGCCGCTAAAAATACAAAGTATTGTGGCCAAATAATCCTTTTTTTCTTGTAATTACAAATATAACCTGATTTGCAATAAAAAGAGAATTGTGAAGCATAACTTGAGAAGGTTAAAACATCCAAAGATATAATTTTATTAGGAAAATCAGACGAAACATTCAAATTACTTGTTTTCAACATAAAAGAAATTAAAATCTCTCAAAATTATAAACTTGAAGTACACAATTAAACAAATTTCAATGTCTTTGAACCATATACATTCTAATTGTCATTTACACAAATATCACTGTTTGTTCTCTCGCCAAGAGCTCCTCTACACTTGTATTGCTAAAGCCAAAAGCCTACAAAATAAACACAAAAGACAAAATATACTTTAGTTGCTTGATAAAACTTCAAATAACTTTCTGCCAAAAAAAAAAATTGAGACATGAAGCATGAGAAAAATGAAAATAACAAGAAGAAGAAGGATTTCCCAAAAAGCTGGGGAACAACTTTGCAGCAAAGAACCCATCTGCAATAGCTGCCTAGAATTTGATTTTAACAAACAGTAATGGGCCGATCCTAGCATCAAATTCTCTAATCTGAATCCTATAATCAACTTCAGGCAAGTAAACTCCAGAGAAATATGCCCACACTAGATTTGAGGGGTGGACAAAACATCAAACCAACCAGTGGAGGACTTGTCTTCCTTTAGAAAGAAGTTACCCCATCTAATATTATGGCTTCTAAACCAGTTATAGAACCAGTCTAAACACAACTTCCATTAGCAAATTCTGAAAACAAGCTTTAACTAACTTGGTAATATATCTGAAGCTTTGCCTGTAAAGAAATAGAGTGCCGGATTAGGAACTCACGTCTGGTAAGAATCAAAACAGTTCTCTTACAGAATTGTATTCAGATTCCTAGTTTTGCTACCTTTTCAAAGTATCAAACTTTTCTTTTGTTATGGAGACATGACACTCATGAACTTGTGGGTTTTGTAGAAAACAATGGAGGCATTTTTAATCATCCTTTCAGCGACACAGTTCCTTTATGTCTTTGGCATTCATGGAGCACAATCCATTACTATAAGGAGGAGATGAACTTGAGCATCAATTACAATGGCGTGTGGTGCTTGTTCTTGTTGGGTTTTCCATGTTTTATCCCCTTATGCTGTACAAGGATTTCCTAGGTATTGGTTTTCATTGTGTGATGCGATTGCATTTGTTCGTATGTAATAAAAAGGACTCATTCATACTGCTGAGTGATTCATGAACTTGCTTGCAATCAAAGATGTCAAACTAAGCAAATTGAAATGGTTTATTAGAAGCGTCAATTTAGAACATTGAGCAAGAAATCAGATGGATATTTGGGAATAAGAAGCAATTTAGAATCCAAAAAACAGCAAATCCTACCTACTCATGCAGTGGTGTTTTTCCATGCAACTTGCTAATAGTCTACTGATGGAAACATTTTCTTTTTGCAAATCACAGAAATGGGAAAGCACAATCCAATGATCATAAATGACTCAAACGATATCTACATGCTTTATGTGCAGAATCAACAGGAAGGATTCTCAATGTAGAGACTTGGTAAACTAATAGCAGTGACCAGTGACTAGGCAACACACCCTTCAATTAACCACTGCTATATTGATTAACAGATCAGTAAGAACTCAAAGTTGTGGCAGATGGATTCTAAAGATCAATAAGAACTCAGATAAAACAATTAAGGAAATAGGAATAAATAAAATACATTGACTGTTAGAATACATCTTTTTCCCTCCCATTTCCTGTGAGCAATATTTTCGAATTGGCCAAAAGACAAACGAGGCAAAAATTATAAACATCTACATTAAAAACCTCTGAATATGTACACATTAAGCTGATTTTCACATTAAAAAGAATAAAAATACATTCAAGACTGTGAAGGATAGGAGCAGTCATTATCTACCTTATGAATGCATCATTAGTTATCCTGATCCCTTGATAAGTGTTGTTGGTTCTCAGGAGATTTGGATTGAAGGTTGCTCCCAACATCCTACATATGCTTGTAATTAGTGATGCTTTAAATTGGGTTTTGAGACATGAAAAATGCAAAAACAACTACTTATCATGCCTTACCTGCCTTGTAAAGTGCTGTTCAAGCATTTTCTCCATGGTAGTTACTTGCTCTTGCAACCTGTCCATTTCTGAATTCCTATACGAGGCTCTAGAGCTGCTTGAAGTAGACCCCCATAGTTGAGTGGGGGTCACACTCATGCCAGAACAACGTACTCGTCCATGCCTCTCACGTCCCATCACTCTAGCATAGATATCATTTTGGCCAATACAGTCTTCAAAATTCTCAGGTGCTTTGCTCTTGGATCTCTTCCATTTCATGCTATAAAATCATCAATATAAATTAAACATTAATTTACTAGTTTAACTCAATTGATAGAATTTTAAACCTATGGTATTATCTACAACTTACTATCTTCACAGCAGACATTGCATCAACTGGTGTGCCATCTTTATGACGATGTGTCTTCACAAAGATGTCCTTTCAAGAAGGTGGAACATTGCTAGGCTTGCTACATATGTTAAACGAAACTATGAAAATATAAGAACGTGATGAAATAGAGATCAAAAATAGAAAATTTGTGAACTATTGGGATATTACCATTTCAAAAGCCACCCTTACAAAGCTCTTCGAACCAGAAGTATGCAGCATCATTTGCTTGCTTCGATTTGCCTTGCCTCTCTCGCATTTTTTCTATATTAAAAATTTGTAAATCAAATAGAGATAACAATAATATTGGTTAAATAAAATATAACTATAGAAGAGTAAACATGATCATATACTAACCTTACTGTCATTTGAGCTCCAATAGTCAATAAGTGCATACCATTGCCTAGGCACAACATTATGTGGGCAAGGAATGTATCCATGTCTTTCCTCAATCAATCCTTCATAATAGCGTTTCTTTAATCTACATTTGTTGTCCCTCCATTTCTTTCGAAGAGTCCTCACACAAGGTGATGGGAAGTTGGATCAATTGCAAATAACACCAATAAAACATTAAAAATTCAATTATTTTGTAAAAATACTGACAACTCTAATAAAAATTGTAAATTATATATATTTTTTAAAACTTTTACCAACACTGCCTGTAAAGCACGATTCTTATCATCATCATTGATGTCAGACCATTCAACCACATCTAAAGGTAAAATGGTTTCATCTCTTGCCACGATACCAATATGGCTTTGTAACTTTGAAGCATTAGGTCCTACAAAATCACCATTACTTGTAGTGTCGACTACATACTTTTGCCCATAAGGTAAAGGCCGTAATCCTTGACATGTTGTTCGACCTCTTCCTCTCTTTTTTAGGAGAGCAGGTGTAGAAGAGCCCTTTTGTGTGTCCATAAATTCAAAACAAAGTGTTTAAATTAAAGAAATTGTCAAACAATATTTGAATGCATTACATAATATGTTAAGCAAAAACATGTAAAAAACTACATCTTTATGAGTGTGATAAAGATGTGTTTATATGCATAAGGAGTTAACAATCAACACTCCTATTGTCTATATGGTGATTCACATCGATCAGTCAATCTCTTCCATTTCATCACTAGAATATGATTCAAATCCATCGCCAATGGCATTGTAATCATTCAGCAAATCAGGAGGTGCATCAACAGTTCTTCCACGCACATTTGGCCTTACCCAATCATTATTGTCATCATCAAGTAGGTATGTATTATCCATGTGTTTGTGCACAAAAGGTTTGCTCTCCCAAAACATACCATCACTTCAGGTCACTCGTCCTCAGACGGGACCACAACCAGCTAGTGTACCCACCCAGAGTCAAGCACAGAGGGCACCCATGGGGCAGAAACCGCAGGGTAGGACAGGACCACAGGGTCAAGGAGCTACACCTAGAGCAGACCAGACATAGCCAGCTAGAGTGTTTGCAGTTGAGGCTCAGGAGGAGGGGCCTGAGGCACCAGAGCTTATGGGAGGTATACTTTTTATTTGTGGTAGATCTGCAGTTTGCCTTTTTGATTCTAAAGTATCTAAGTCATTTATCACATCATCATGTGCACGTCGCGTTGGTCTTACACCTACTATTTTGGATTGTTTATTATCTTTACACACACCTTTGGGAGAGACCACTAAGATCCAAACCATCTATAGAGATTGCATGATCAGGTAGGGTCGGATAGAATTGCTAAGGAATCTGATTGAGTTGGGTTTTAGTGGGTTTGATGTGATTCTGGGTATAGATTGGTTGTTTTGAGTGGGCTTAGCTCTTACATGGATCCATAGAGTAGCTAGTAAGTGAAATGTTTTCTAGAGTGGTTTGAATTCTGTGTCATAGGCACTCCATCATCTTGAGGATGGTACCGCTCCGGTATTGGTCGGTTGCTATGTTATCCACTCCGATATCGGTTGGACCGTACATGCTAACTCACTCCGGTATCGGTTGAGTACTTCCGTTGGGTGTTGAATAACCTGTCCGATATCAGTTGGTCCACCTATAAATCGGTTAGGTAGCATATTGGCATAGTATATGATCTATCTTTGGTTTCCTATTTCATGAGTCCTGCAAGACTATTCGTATGATTGTATCATGTTATATTTCAGTGTGTTTGAATCTATCTTGGTTAGCTTGATTAATCGCTTGCATAATTGAACTATTAAAGTTTATATTTTTGCATGACTACTTACTGAGATGTTGTTTCTCACATTATCGTTTTACCAAATTTGTTTTCAGATATTCCGGGAGAGGACGTTGTTGGGTTAGATACACAGGGGGATTACTTTGATTATCAAGAAGAAGATTATTATTTACCTGTGTAGGTTCAGGGGACTTTGACTTTAGTTGATCTAGTTTATTGTGGTGGAAGTTTTGGACTATTTTTATTTAGTTGACCCATTCAGATGTAGTTTGATGGTTATGTATCGGATGATAGTACTTTTCATTCTACGCTCATTTGAGGAATTTATTATTATTGTCACACTCTGATTATGATCATGAATTGTTTATGTCTGCATTAGTTTTACCTGGGCCTTTTTCTAACGTTCAAGGTTTGGGTTTATGATTTTAAATAAACCTGGATCTAGGGCATTAAAAAATCCAATTTGAGTATGCACAAGATATGAATAGTTGGGGGATAGATTCCTTGTCATCTTGACACAATATACATTCGGAAACATTGAGGATGCAAAGAGTATATAACCTGTCTTGGGTTAGTAGCCTCTCTTTAATGGCTAGCCATGTGATAAATGCATGTCTAGAGATGTTTTTGTTAAACCAAATCAGGTTGTAGTAAGGCCACTGATGTTGGGGTTCTCTTAAAGCATGGTAAGTTTCCTTCACGGTGAAGAAGCTTGTAGAGCTAGGTGTCTAGGTAATCTTGTCGACCTTGCTTGCATTTGGTTTGGGAATGCTATGGAGATGCTGGCAAGCTTCCATGAGGTCAATGGAGGTAGCTGCAGGGGTTTGCCAGTCATTATTGCAAATGATTTCGGCTACCTTTGCATCCATTCCTAGCCCGGAGTCGTAGATTATTCTCTGACTAAACTTTTTAATCAATGGGCCACAAGGTAACCAGTGGTCGAACCAGATGGAAGTAGACAAACCATCACCCAAATCAATTGCCAATACGCACTTCGTTTTCTTGATAGAATTAAATATTCTGAAATTAGATTTAGTCTTCTCTTCATATTAAATCATCCCTAATCGATGAATCCTCAAAATCTTAAATACAGCTTCAATTATTTAATTCTTGATCTTGTTGTGGCACTTCTTCATTGATTATCAAAGTTATTGTCATACTAGATGCGATCCAAGTACTAGTGGTCCTCTAGAAATCAGCTTGTAGGACACCCAATTCGTTTGAGCTAGATATATTCATCACTGTTAAGTGTCAGAGTGTAAATTCTTAAAGTCAATAAATCTAAACAGGCTTGTAAAATGAGTCTTGATTGGCCAACCGGCATCTCTTCTCAGATGAAGGCCAGTTTTGGACAGGAAAGTAATATATGAAATTGTTAGGTTTTTTTGTTATTTTTTCCCCTATCCCTCATCTCTCATATACTTCTATTTTTAATATTGACTTGGCATCCTTTGGTTAGGAACGCAATGCAAAAATAGGTAAGTAGCTACCTCTAGTTTACCTAGAACAATGCCGACAAACACATGTAAGAGATATTCATTGAGATTCTGCCAAAGCATTCCAATACTGGATCATTATGTCTTTCAAGTTTACTTGAATTTGTTGATTAAGAACAAGAGAGAACTACATCCTTACATCTGAACATATTCCCTTGGTAATGTCAATCTTTGGTTTTCTGCATCATTACATCTGAACATAATACAAAAGTATAGAAGCAAATTATTGTATATTTACCTAAACAAATGTGAGACAATGAGAGAAGAAGAGCAACAATTATCATATCAGTGTAAACCGTAATAGTTAGTAAATTAAATTATGCTTACCTAAACCATTTTAATTGCTTTTGGAGGACCTGTAAATTAAAAATTACACAAAATTCAGTAATAAAAATATTAAGTAAAAAATAAATCAATATTTTAAAAATGAAATAGTGATGTTAATTTGTTTTACCTTGTTGTGAAGTTTGTTAGGTTATTGAAACTTCTTTGTAGACAACATTGCGAGTGAAATCTTCTGGTTTGTCCTCTTTATTAATAACTAAAATCTTCAAACCATTTGGTGATGTAGCTGATGTACTTTTTCGCAAGTGCACGAATTCGTAACAAGTAATAAAGTGATGAAATAGAGTGTCGAACCCACAGGGAATGGTAGCTACTAAATACTGAAATTACTATCCTAAATTCTATTTGAATAATCAAAGATTGAGATGAGTGTTTAACTAACAATTAAAATTATCACCTAAGAAAATATCAGATTTAGATTTAACAAGAGATTTAAAATACTAAGGCATTTGATTTCATCATAAACAAATCTGAATTAATTCTTGAATACACATGCTAATGAATGTTATAATCCAATTTGAAAGCGAAAATCCCTATTCTATCCAATGGTCTCTCTCGAGCACCAACGAACTTATCTTCCCACAATAACTCACTATATCTCTATGTGAATTTAAAAGCAACAAGGCACATTAAGATCTGTAGATTTTCATGTCAAAAACACAAAGCTACATGAACCATGCCAATATCTCTATCAACATGTAGAGTATGGTATTTTATCATAGGAACTAAAATTGTATATCTCCTCTCGGTCTCAATACAATTATCAAATACAATTGAATGGTGATCAAATACTCAATTGGGTTAAGCACAATAATAAAATACTCAAATAGTGAATCACAAATCCATTAGCAATAATATTCAGAAATAAAACATAATGTTTAGACTACATCAAAGCCTTAGAAAAAGAAATTAGTTCATTACTGAACTAAGAATAACCATTAAAAACAGAGTATATTTAAAAAGAGAAGAAAAGAGAAGAAATAAACTAATGGAGTCCAAGCTTTGGTCTCCCACGTTCCTCTGGTTCTTCCTCACGTTCCCAGCATCAATCTCTCCTTCATTCACGTTCAAGCTTCTCCTTTTATATCTCCAAACTTACCCAGAAATCCCTTGAAGAGAAAATTAGAAACTTGCCTTCCAAGACTCCTAATGAAGAGAGAACTTCCTTTCCTTGTATATCCACGATTGTCAAGTCCAAAAACGACCTAATCTTCTTTAATAGAAACCCCTAAAAATCCTCCTAAAGACTAGAAGAAGATCCCCAAGAAAAAGGAAACAAATCCTCAAAGTTCGGAATTTTATAACAGGATTTACTTCTTGATCGTTCGAACGGTCATCGAACGCGGGTCGAACGCTCAAGTTAAAAAGCTGTTTCTTCATCTCTTGTTCGAACGTTCATCGAACGGTCAGCGAACGCCACTCATAATTTCTCTATTTTTCACCAACGTTCGAACGACAGTCGAACGTTCAGCGCACGCTGCTCTCGGGTTTCTCTGTGGAACACCAACGTTCGAACGGCAGGCGAACGGCCAGCGAACGCTGATCTCGGGTTTCTCTGTGGAACACCAACGTTCGAACGGCAGGCGAACGGCCAGCGAACGTTCGTGATATCTTCTACAAATTGACTCCGATTGTTACGCCGTTTGAACCATGACTTCTATAATCACCAAGAGTATCTCTACATCAACAAATTAGGCATAATTTAGACAATGAAAATAAAATGTAGAGATGAAAGATTTTAACAATTTCTAAGTAATATTGGGAATTGAATATGAAATAAAACCAGATAAGTCATGGAATTAATGTGCTATAATGTGGTATTTTCATGACTTATCACACCCCCCAACTTACTTTTTGCTGGTCCCTAGCAAAACTTAGTAAAACAAATAAAACACATGCTATCAAAGACCATAAAAGCAACACCCAAAACAACCATTAATATTCAAGGATAACTTAATATTTGAAACTCCATGTTCACAATCTTAAGAAATCAACAATGAGCCTAATCACTTATACTTAGATAGTGGAACATCACAAGTGCCTTTGGTGTAAAGTGATCTAACACATCATTATGAGGCTTCAAAATAATTCCATTATAAAAGTTCCAACTAACCCAAATTCAGAGGATTCCTTATTTTTATGAAACAACCAAAGCATGACATTTTGGCTATCTTTTTTTTTTTTTTTTTTTTTTTTTTCAACATGTGGACTGTGCAATGTCTAGCTTCCTTAAGCTTTCTAATTGACCCTTTTATCGAGTGTTGGACCAATGACTCCCGAACCAGATGGCTCAAAGGGCATTAGGTGTGAAGACACCCCTACAGGTTTTATTAACTCGAGTCAAAAAGGCTACGAAGCTAAACTAGCCACATTATCAACCATAAGGCTCTTTACCTTTTGACGCGAACACTCATTGCTTAGTGAGGCAAGAGGCCCGGTTACTCAGTAAAAAGAAGCTCAAAATCTCTTAGCACTGCTTGTTACTCAAAAAAAATTTTTTCTTTTCTCATACCACAATTATCATGCCAAAGTTGTCCATCTATAAGTCAATCAATCAGAACTCAAGTTATCAAAACTTCCATTAATGGTTTCAGTTCTCATACCCCACACATAATGCATTAGTGTGCTCGTGCTAAGTTCAAAGTGAGACAAATGAAATCACACTATCCAAAGATAAGTAATAAAGGCCAAAATTTAGATCTCCTAGTCATGTGATTATGTGTTCAACTATTTAAACTTAACCAAGAATATCAAGATTGCAAGGCATGAGCTATACGTTCACATCAAATAAAACTCTCCTTACCATCAAGTTATTCAGCACAATAAATCAAAATCTGGGTTTTAGATCACCAAAACAGGGGTCAACAAACATGAGATTTCAGCACAACACCCCCCAACTTAAATCTAACATTGCCCTCAATGTCAAAGAGTAGAATGAAAAATAAAGAGAAAAGGGCAAAATACTCCCCAGATTTTCTGATGTTGAGATGGGCTGTAGGATGGACTTGTATGTTAGTGAATAACCTTCAAGAACCTGAAAAATGAAAAAATTTTAATGAAAAAAACTAAAATGAAAAACACTTGGGTTGCCTCCCAAGAAGCGCTTGGTTATAGTCATTAGCTTGACTGAAAACCATCTTTTATGTTGATGGGTGGAGCAAATAGGAAGACTTGTAGTTCTTGAAGTCCTCATCAACATAAGGCTTTAATCTCTGACCATTGACCTTGAAAGTGCCTTTTGTGTCATGATGAATCTCTACAGCTCCATGAGGGTAAACTTTTACCACAATAAAAGGGCCAGACCAACGAGAACGAAGCTTGCCCGGAAATAATCTCAGCCTAGAGTTGTAGAGTAAGACTTTCTGGCCCACTAGAAACTCCTTTGGTTGAATATGCTTATCATGCCATATTTTTGTTCTGTCCTTGTAAATTCGAGCATTCTCATAAGCATCAAGCCGAAATTCATCCATCTCATTTAGCTGTAGAAGCCTCTTCTCTCCAGCAGTCCCAAGATCAAAATTTAAAATCTTCATTGCCCAGTAGGCTTTGTGCTCTAATTCCACCGGGAGATGACAAGCTTTTCCATAGACAAGTCGGTATGGAGACATTCCAATTGGTGTTTTGAAAGCAGTCCGGTATGCCCACAATGCATCATCAAGCTTATTTGACCAATCCTTTCGGGATGAGTTAACTGTCTTTTCCAATATGCGCTTCAGTTCCCTGTTGGAAACCTCAACTTGACCACTTGTTTGGGGATGATAAGGAGTGGCAACTCTATGTGTAACACCATATTTCCGTAAGAGTGCCTCAAAGTGTTGATTGCAAAAGTGTTTTCCCCCATCACTAATGATTGCTCTTGGAGTGCCAAACCTGGTAAAAATCTGTTTTCTCAAAAAATTCAACACAACTTTAGAATCATTTGTAGGGAGGGCTACTGCCTCTACCCATTTGGAAACATAATCAACAGCAACTAAAATGTATTGATTTGAGAAAGATGAAGGGAATGGTCCCATAAAATCAATGCCCCAAACATCAAATAATTCAACAACAAGATTATTGTTTAGAGGCATTTCATTTTTTCTGGAAATATTTCCACTTCTTTGACATTGATCACATGATGAAACAAAAGCAAAAGCATCTTTAAAGAGAGAGGGCCAATAAAAACCTGACTGTAGCACCTTTGCAACCGTTTTGTTTGGTCCAAAATGGCCTCCAACTTCAAGTGAATGACAATGCTTTAAGATATTCTCCATCTCTTCTTCAGATACACATCTCCTAATGATTTGATCTTTGCAATGCTTGTAGAGGAAAGGATCTTCCCAAAAGTAGTGCTTTACATCCGAAAAGAATTTCTTCTTTTGTTGATATGAGAACTCCGGATTTACCACATTGCTAGCCAAGTAATTTACAATATCTGCATACCAGGGAACTTCTATTAATGAAAAGGCAAGAAGTTGTTCATCTGGAAATACCTCATTGATTGGGATGGATGTGGTGGCTTTTTCATCTTCAAGTTCAAGTCGAGAGAGATGATCAGCTACTTGGTTCTCGGTTCCCTTCTTGTCTTTGATTTCCAAGTCGAACTCTTGCAAAAGTAGAATCCACCGACATAGCCTTGGTTTTGCTTCCTTTTTGGCAAGCAAGTATTTGAGAGCTGAATGGTCAGTATATACAATAACCTTGGAGCCAATCAAATAAGATCTAAATTTATCAAAGGCAAAAACTACAGCCAATAATTCTTTTTCAGTTGTAGCATAATTTAGTTGAGCATCATTCAAGGTCCTACTAGCATAGTAAATAACATGCAATAATTTATTTTTCCGCTGTCCTAAAACAGCTCCTAAAGCATAGTCACTAGCATCACACATCAACTCAAAAGGCAGCTCCCAATCTGGAGCACAAATTATTGGGGATGAAATCAGTTTTTCCTTCAAAAGCTCAAAAGCATGCAAACAGTCTTTTGAAAAAATAAAGGGTGTATCCTTGACCAACAAGCTACAAAGGGGTTTTGTGATCTTAGAAAAATCTTTAATAAAACGACGGTAAAACCCCGCATGCCCTAGAAAACTCCGTACACCCTTGACTGTTGTGGGTGGAGGTAATTTTTCAATAACCTCCACCTTGGCTTTATCCACTTCGATCCCTTTGGATGAGATCCTATGACCAAGCACTATTCCTTCCTGCACCATGAAGTGGCATTTTTCCCAATTTAAAACAAGGTTAGTTTCTTCACATCTTGTCAATACCATAGATAAATGATTCAAACAAGCATCAAAAGAGAAACCAAAAACAGAGAAATCATCCATGAAAATTTCCAGAAATTTTTCCACCATGTCAGAAAATATTGCCATCATGCATCGCTGAAAAGTGGCTGGAGCATTGCACAAACCAAAAGGCATCCTCTTATAGGCAAATGTTCCATAAGGGCAAGTGAAAGTAGTCTTCTCTTGATCTTCTGGTGCTATTTGGATTTGGTTGTACCCTGAGTATCCATCAAGAAAACAGTAATAAGCATGACCAGCAAGCCTTTCTAACATTTGATCAATAAAAGGGAGAGGAAAGTGGTCTTTTCGAGTGGCATCATTGAGTTTCCTATAATCTATGCACACCCTCCAACCTGTTACTGTTCTTGTTGGAATAAGCTCATTGGTTTCATTCCTAACAACTGTAATACCACCTTTCTTTGGTACTACTTGGACCGGACTTACCCATGAACTATCAGAAATTGGATAGATAATACCTGCGTCCAGCAACTTGAGAACCTCAGACCTTACCACTTCTTGCATGTTTGGATTTAGCCTTCTTTGTGGTTGTACTGTGGTTTTGTGGCTCTCCTCCATAAGGATTTTGTGCATGCAAATTGAAGCACTAATCCCCTTTATATCGGCTATTGACCAACCCAATGCTGATTTGTGAGCTCTTAACACCCGAAGTAGTTTCTCTTCTTCAAGACCTGTCAAAGAGGAAGAGATAATTACTGGAAAAGAATTTTCAACTCCTAAATAAACATATTTTAAATGAGAAGGCAGAATTTTAAGCTCAAGCTTGGGAGGATCAGAAATCAGTAAATTCTTTGGGGGATCTTCTTTCTTATGAAGATCTTCAAAATTTGGCTTCTTCTTGTGAGTGTAGTGTGGTGAAGCCTCTAAATAGAGTGCACACTCTCTAATGTTTATGTCTTTAGAAGAAATACTCCCTGATTTTGTAATGCATGCTTCTAGTGGTTCCGTTGGATTATTTTCATTGAAGGTATCTGATACCAACTTGCTGATGGTATCAATCTGAAAACATGAATCACTTGTGGAGGGATGCTTCATAGCTTCGAACACATCAAACACAATCTGTTCCTCTTGCACTCTAAGTATAAGCTTCCCTTGTTGGACATCAATAAGAGTTCTTCCCGTAGCTAAGAATGGTCGGCCTAGGATGAGTGGAATTTCTCTGTCCTCCTCCATGTCCAATACAATGAAATCTGCAGGAAAAATAAACTTGTCAACTTTCACAAGAACATCTTCTATGATACCTCTTGGGTATTTGATTGATCGATCCGCAAGTTGGAGAGATACGGTTGTTGCCTTCGCTTCACCAATCCCCAATTTCTGAAAAACAGAATAAGGCATTAGATTTATACTTGCTCCTAGATCACATAAAGCTTTATTGAAATGAGAATTTCCAATTGTGCAAGGAATAGTAAAACTCCCTGGATCTTTTAGCTTTTGTGGAAGTTTATTTTGCAAGATTGCTGTACATTCCTTTGTTAGCATCACCGTTTCATGCTCCTCCCATTTTCTCTTGTTAGACAACATCTCCTTCATGAACTTGGCATAAGTAGGCATTTGCTCCAACGCATCTGCAAAAGGGATGTTAATATGCAATTTCTTAAAAATATCTAGAAACTTAGAAAATTGCTTGTCTAACTTATTTTTCCTCAATCTTTGTGGAAAAGGAATAGGAGGAACATAAGGAGGAGGAGTTTTAGAAAGCAAATCTGTTTTTGTATTTTCTTTGTGCTTCTCTTTTTCCTCTTCTTCATCTTCTTTTCTAGCTTCTTGCTGAGTTTCCAGATTTTTCCCACTCCTTAGGGTGATGGCTTTAGCATGTTCTCTTGGATTGGTAATGGTATCACTTGGGAGGGACCCTTGAGATCTTTCTGCCAATTGCTTTGAAAATTGCCCCATCTGGTGCTCAAGGTTCCGGATGCTAGCATCTTGGTTCCGGAAAGTAGTCCTTGCTTCTTGCATGAATCCTGAAGTGTCTTGCATGAACTTGGTAAGCATTTCCTCCATATTTGGCTTCTTTTCTTGCTGTTGGAACCCGGGAGGTTGCTTATTGAAATTTTGAGGACCACTCCAAGAAAAATTTGGATGATTTCGCCATCCGGGGTTGTAAGTATTTGAATAGGGATTATTTGGGCGTTGAAAATTGGAGACATAATTGGCTTGGTCGGATGCACCCATGGCAAAAGAGTTTCCAACTTGACATTCAACACTTGAATGATTCCCTGCACAAATTTCACAAACAAAGTGAGTAGATTGAACAGCATTCACATTAATATTATCTACTTTCTTTGTCAACAAAGCAACTTGAGAAGTTAAAGAATTTAATGCATCAATTTCATGAACTCCCTGAATTCTCCTTGGTCCCAAACGATCTGATGGCCATTGGTAGTTATTTGAGGCCATTTCCTCAAGTAAATTGTATGCTTCTTCATAAGGCTTCCCCATCAATGCTCCACCCGCTGCGGCATCCACAATTGTCCGTGTATTTGGACTCAATCCATTATAGAAAGTTTGGACTTGCAACCAATTGGGTAAACCATGGTGAGGACATCTTCTGAGCAAGTCCTTATATCTTTCCCATGCTTCATATAGTGACTCCATGTCGAATTGAGCAAAGGTAGTGATATCATTCCTCATCTTAGCAGTTTTTGATGGAGGAAAGAATTTTGCTAAAAATTTCTGAGCTAAACCATCCCACGTAGTGATGGTCATTGGTGGAAGGGAATTTAACCAACCTTTTGCCTTATCTCTTAAAGAGAAAGGAAAGAGCCTCAACCTTATTGCATCATCAGAAACTCCATTGTGTTTGAAGGTATCACAAATTTCCAGAAAATTTGCAATATGAGCATTAGGATCATCATTCGGCATGCCACTGAATTGCACGGTTGATTGGATCATTTGAATGATGGCTGGCTTTATCTCAAAATTGTTGGCTTGTATTGCTGGCCTTCTAATGCTTGTGTGAGCCCCGGTGACTAATGGCATGGCATAGTCTCTCAAGGCCCTATTGTTCTCCTCTTCTTCAATTTGATTTGCCATTCCAACTGGAGAGTTATTCAAAACTTGCCTCTTCTCCTTGTTCAACCGCCTAAAGGTACGATCAATTTCGGGATCACAAGGAAAGATTTCAGCACTTCTAGAGTGTCGCATACACAAGACCTGAAATAAAAAAATTAAAATCCAAATTAAAACTGAGAATAGATAGTATCAATATTAGTAAACAAATCAATCCCCGGCAACGGCGCCAAAAACTTGATGTACTTTTTCGCAAGTGCACGAATTCGTAACAAGTAATAAAGTGATGAAATAGAGTGTCGAACCCACAGGGAATGGTAGCTACTAAATACTGAAATTACTATCCTAAATTCTATTTGAATAATCAAAGATTGAGATGAGTGTTTAACTAACAATTAAAATTATCACCTAAGAAAATATCAGATTTAGATTTAACAAGAGATTTAAAATACTAAGGCATTTGATTTCATCATAAACAAATCTGAATTAATTCTTGAATACACATGCTAATGAATGTTATAATCCAATTTGAAAGCGAAAATCCCTATTCTATCCAATGGTCTCTCTCGAGCACCAACGAACTTACCTTCCCACAATAACTCACTATATCTCTATGTGAATTTAAAAGCAACAAGGCACATTAAGATCTGTAGATTTTCATGTCAAAAACACAAAGCTACATGAACCATGCCAATATCTCTATCAACATGTAGAGTATGGTATTTTATCATAGGAACTAAAATTGTATATCTCCTCTCGGTCTCAATACAATTATCAAATACAATTGAATGGTGATCAAATACTCAATTGGGTTAAGCACAATAATAAAATACTCAAATAGTGAATCACAAATCCATTAGCAATAATATTCAGAAATAAAACATAATGTTTAGACTACATCAAAGCCTTAGAAAAAGAAATTAGTTCATTACTGAACTAAGAATAACCATTAAAAACAGAGTATATTTAAAAAGAGAAGAAAAGAGAAGAAATAAACTAATGGAGTCCAAGCTTTGGTCTCCCACGTTCCTCTGGTTCTTCCTCACGTTCCCAGCATCAATCTCTCCTTCATTCACGTTCAAGCTTCTCCTTTTATATCTCCAAACTTACCCAGAAATCCCTTGAAGAGAAAATTAGAAACTTGCCTTCCAAGACTCCTAATGAAGAGAGAACTTCCTTTCCTTGTATATCCACGATTGTCAAGTCCAAAAACGACCTAATCTTCTTTAATAGAAACCCCTAAAAATCCTCCTAAAGACTAGAAGAAGATCCCCAAGAAAAAGGAAACAAATCCTCAAAGTTCGGAATTTTATAACAGGATTTACTTCTTGATCGTTCGAACGGTCATCGAACGCGGGTCGAACGCTCAAGTTAAAAAGCTGTTTCTTCATCTCTTGTTCGAACGTTCATCGAACGGTCAGCGAACGCCACTCATAATTTCTCTATTTTTCACCAACGTTCGAACGACAGTCGAACGTTCAGCGCACGCTGCTCTCGGGTTTCTCTGTGGAACACCAACGTTCGAACGGCAGGCGAACGGCCAGCGAACGCTGCTCTCGGGTTTCTCTGTGGAACACCAACGTTCGAACGGCAGGCGAACGGCCAGCGAACGTTCGTGATATCTTCTACAAATTGACTCCGATTGTTACGCCGTTTGAACCATGACTTCTATAATCACCAAGAGTATCTCTACATCAACAAATTAGGCATAATTTAGACAATGAAAATAAAATGTAGAGATGAAAGATTTTAACAATTTCTAAGTAATATTGGGAATTGAATATGAAATAAAACCAGATAAGTCATGGAATTAATGTGCTATAATGTGGTATTTTCATGACTTATCAGTAGCCCTAGACAATGCCACACATAGTTGTCCACTAGTGAAAACTGGATTTGGTAAATAAACACCAACATGCTTCATTGTTTGCCCTTGGCTTTTGTTTATTGTCATTGCGAGTGCCAACTTAATAGGAAATTGGCGTCTTTTGAGCATAAAAGGCCATTTTATATCTGATGGGGATATGACTATTCATGGAAATATGACTGTAGCACCTATGTTAGTACCAGTTATGATTATTGCTTCAATAACTCTTCTTCCCAATCTACAGCTTCAAATGCATTTCTATGAATCATTGGTGCTTCATCCCATATGATCAATTCTGCTTGTTGTATCAATTTTGCAACTTCAGTTCATTGCATAATTGCACAAGATGAACCTTCATGTAGCTGTAAGAGAATTTTAAAGGGTTTTTTTGCATCCATACCCCTATATTATTGTATATTTGCATTTATATCCTCATGCTTTTAATATTTATATTTATACCCCTCTATTTATCAAAATCGTTACAATCATACCCCTAATGTTAAAATCCGTTAAGTTTGTTGTTTATTTTTTTAAAATGACTAAAATAACCTTTTGCAAAATAAATGATTTTTACATTTATCCCCCTATATTATCTTATATTTGCATTTATACCCTTATATTATTATATTTATTGCATCTGTAACCAAAGTCATCAATATTAGGGTTTTTTGCATCCATACCCTTGTATTATGATATATTTGCATTTTTGTCTTTATGTTTTAAGTATTTATATCCATACTCCTCTACATATCATAACCATTACAATTGCATCCATACCCCTGTATTTATACCCATACTCCTCTACATACCATGTAAACATGCTATTAAGGCTATCATGAAAAAGAAACACAATCCTGAAGAATATTGTGATAAAGCTTATGACATTCAAACATATCAAGAAACTTATGCACATGTAATTCATAGTATCTTTGATCATAAGTTGTGGCCTCAAGACATTCATGGTTGTAATGTCTATCCACCTAACACATGCTGACCACCAGGATGACCCAAAAAAAATAGATGACGTGCTTTGGATGAAGCTAAATCAAGTCAACACAGGCATCTAAAAGGTGTGGAAAGTAAGACCATAATAGACGTACATGCAAAGAGGCAATTCCTAGTAGGGGCGAAAGGCAAGTATGGCTGTAGAGGAGTATGGGCGTATGGGTATAAATACTTAAAACATAAGGACAAAAATGCAAATATATCATAATACAGGGGTATGGATGAAAAAAGCCTAATATTGATGACTTTGGTTACAGATGCAATAAATATAATAATATAAGGGTATAAATGCAAATATAAGATAATATAGGGGGTAAATGTAAAAATCATTTATTTTGAAAAAAGGTTATTTTAGTCATTTAAAAAAAATAAACAACAAACTTAACGGATTTTAACGTCAAGGGTATGATTGTAACATGTAAGCACCTCATTTTTGCACTCCCGGAAGTGCCGGAAATGCAAAACCCTGCTAAAAAGTCAAACCCTGAAGGGTCGAAAGTTGACCTTTCGAATAAATGAAATCTGGCTACCTTGTTGTATCTCAATGGATAGAGAATCCTGACACGAGTCCAACGCAACTAAGTTTGCTGGAATCAGAGTCCGGGTGAAGGTTCTGTGGGCCGGTCAAACTTGAAAATGAGCCGCGAGTTGACTTTTCCTCGATTTCCGTGCCAAGTACCTTGCTCTATACCATTGGATAGAGAATCCTGACACGAGTCCAACGCAACTGAGTTTGCTGGAATCAGAGTCCGGGTGAAGGTTCTGTGGGCCGGTCAAACTTGAAAATGAGCCGAGAGTTGACTTTTCCTCGATTTCCGTGCCAAGTACCTTGCTCTATACCATTGGATAGAGAATCCTAACACGAGTCCAACGCAACTGAGTTTGCTGGAATCAGAGTCCGGGTGAAGGTTCTGTGGGCCGGTCAAACTTGAAAATGAACCGAAAGTTGACTTTTTGCCGAACCCGAGCCAGGTGTTTAGCCCTATCCCAATGGATAGAAGACTTCAATATGATTCAAACGCAATTGAGTTTGCTCAAATCGGAGTCCGGATGAAAAAGATATGAACAGTCAAAGCTAGGGGCATTTCTGGATTTTTGGCAATGCCACATGGGATGCCACGTGTGCGCATGGGGGCTCCACATAGGATGCCACGTGGACACAATGAGGGCTGCACACGTGGCACCTCCTAACCCTTCACCTCCCAACCCTTCACTTCCCCATGAAACCCTTCATGTCCCCATAAAGAGTCTTCATTTCCCCATGAGACTCTTGATTCCCCATGAGTCTCTTCACTTCCCAACCAATCCTCCACCTCCCATTAACCCTTCACCTCCCCAACACAAACAACCCTCTCTCCATCTTACACATGTCACCTCCCCAATAAAAATCCTCCACCTCCCATTAACCCTTGACCTTCCCCAACCTTTCCTCTCCACATGGCAACCATCCACTTCCTCAAGAGAAAAACCCTTGACCTCCCCCAACCTTTCCTCTCCACATGGCAACCATCCACTTCCTCAAGAGAAAAACCCTTGACCTCCCATCACCTTTCCTCTCCACATGGCAACCCTCCACCTCCCCAATGAGTCTCTTCACTTCCCCATGCAACCCTTCATCTCCCATGGTATAAAAACCATTTTATTTCCAACACAAAAGGAGATCACCATTTGGACCCCCTTTTTTCCATTCTCTCCCAAGCTATCCCACCCTCTCTATCTCTCCCATTCGTCCTCTCTAACAGAAAAGAAAAACTCTCCCATCTCTCCAACCTCTCTCCAAGAAAACCCACTCCAATCCCATCTCAAGCCTTGAAACCCCACAAAAAAACCTCTTCTAATCACTTCTCTACACTTCTCTCTTCTTTCTAAACACTAAAGGAGATCTTTGGAGTGCATTTGGAGAAGAGGAAGTGCTGCTCAAGAGTTGCTCCAGCCGTGCCTTGGCTTCAAGAGGAGGTTAGCACAATTCAAAGAAAGTTCTGAAGCCCTAGGTGAGTTCCTTGGCACCCTTTGTTAAACATACTTAAAAATAAATGAAATATGAGCATTTCCATTCTTTTTTTTATGCCAAGTGCCTACTGTTCTCTCATGTTAGGATTTGTTGGTTCATTTTATTTTTTGTATATTAACTCCCATGGTAAGGGGAGGGCTTGTGTTCAATCGGAAAGGAGAGAAAGGGGCTACTCATGATCCTTTAAGTGTCATTTTTTCAGCATATGTTTTCTTTTCTTTGTTTGTTTATTGCTATTATTTATACGTGGGAGCATGTTCCCTCTCTTATTCTTTAATCCCATGTATCCCAGGTGTAACCCCCACTTACCCCTTCTTAAGACTTTTCTTTAAGTTAGATGGATGATTTAGGGAAACATATTTTGCTATGAATTGTGTGTGGAGTGCATGCTGAATTTTGCTTCTATTATTTATTTTATTTGTGCATAGTTCAACCGAGATTCTAAGCATGCATGTCATTCACTAATCATTTATAAATATTTAGAGCATGCATAATGGATGAAGTCACACATTCATGTACATCAAGTATTCATGCATCAAGATCTCTAAAGCTTGCCATATTGTTGCCCTTTTCTTTTTACTCATTAGTACACTTCCACCGTGCTCCTTTCCCTCTCTTATCTTGCTGTCCCATGCAATATTTGTCACTTTCTACTTCATCTAGGTTGCTGTTTTTTACTTATAGGGAATTAACCCCATCTTTCCGTACCTATTCCATGCATAGGTTCACATACCCAACCATTAGAAGCATGACCAGGTTTTTATATGCATGTAAATATTTATTTGAGTTCATGTTCACAGCCAATGCATACACATATACATGCTTTATTGTTCACTTTTTATTTATATTTAAATGTCATGTCTTAGTTGCTTGATTGTCTTGGGTGCATGCATGAGTTCCCTACTTTAGGAATAAACCGAATGGTATCTTACTTAGGTCTTACTTGTTTGAATGCATGCATGAGTTGCTGTCCCCTTGGATAAAGTATGAGTATACATGTATTGGTAATTTGTTGGATCATGTTTTAGGTTCTTAACCGTAGGTTTTTTATTGATCAATTATGCTTGCTATTGGTGGAATCTAAGAGACCAAACATGGACACCTTGGTCCCTTTTTATTGGCATATATGATCCAACATGGAGGAGGCAACTTCCCATGCCTCCCCCCTCCTTTACTTGCTGTAGAAACTACCCAAAAGAGACCAAGAGCTGGAGACTCCACAACTCCAGCACCCTGGTGGGCCTTTGCAAGGGCCTACACAGCCCTAGAAAGACCCCAAGAAGCCCACAGATGCATCCTAACTGGCAAAGCCCTTAAAAATGCATTTTTATGTGTGATCTTTGATTTTCATTGATTTGAATAATCTCATAACTAAACCAAATGAACCAATAGGGTTTCCGGGTCACCCGGAAACCCAACATGGTACCTGGACCACCGGTCCAACTTGGAACACTAGTGGGCCTTCCAACGGGGCCCACCAAGCCCAATAAATCGGAAAGCATGCAAATAAGCAAGATTAAGTGAAATCAACCAATCAAATCGGATGGGCCAAACCCAATGCGGCCCACCCAAACTTTGTTTGTGGAATGAAGTGTGAAATGCATGGTTTGGCCGAGACTCCGGGTAAGGGCCTATCGGGCTCGCCAAGGCCCATTAACTAAACCTAAGAAGGGTGCAAACCCTAAACCTCAAGGAACCGGGCTTTCAAGCCCAAATTTGGACTACAGGCCCCAAGCCCGATGTCCAATTCATTTTGGCCAATATAAGCAAGATAAGTTAAACCTTTTTTGGCAACCCACATGGGGGCCCACCCAGGGGCCCGCAAACCAATGCCGACTCACTTCTGACATGAAAAATACTTAAGTTCCAAACTTAAACCTTAATATAAAATCGATTCATTTCACCTAAGCCCACAGGGCCTCCTAGGCTTAGACGGAGGCCCACATGGGTACATGGGCTTACCCAAGCCCACCAAGGACATCGTGGACCTTCCAACGGGGCCCACCCAATCAGACCCAGATCACCTAAGTAAAGCAAGATAAAATCAACTAAAAGGACCCACACCACTTAGGTGGTCCCGCCAAGACCTAACTAAATGGCATGCTGGATTAGGAATCGGGTGAGAACCAAATAGAAAGTTGACTCAATCCTAGGGAACCTAGGGGACCCGTCATTCGACGGGGCGGACTGGGGTGTCTACGGACTTCCCCAGACCGCAACCGAGACCTGCCTCAGAATCTCAAGTCGCAGACCAAACCAATAGATAAGATTAGGCACCCAGGTGTCCGCCTGCACCCCATCAGGCGATGGCGACTCCGATTTCCCGTTTTCTACCAGTGCGACCGTTTTTCAGGCGCGCACATAACAATTTTGATAAATAGAGGGGTATAAATATAAATATTAAAAACATGAGGATATAAATGCAAATATACAATAATATAGGGGTATGGATGCAAAAAACCCAATTTTAAATCTTGAATGTGCAGTACGTCCCCCTAGTAAAAGTAAAGCTGCAATGCCTAAAGAAGCAACGACTAGGAAAATTTTCTTTTCAGCTCTCATGCTTGAAATTGTTGTTTTTCATAAATATGTTTTTCCTGTGCCACCACTAACATAAACAAAGATGAGTCCCCTCTTTTTATTTTTGCATGCTTCCATTACCATGTCAAATATTAATCTCTGATCTTGATTTAATCCTGAACATAGTTCTTCAAAATGATGACATCCCTCAACATGATCATAGTTGAGTTCTTCTCTAATGAGTCTATTATAAAGCATTTCTGAAGACTGGAATATGGGTGTTGGCATAGCTGGAAAGTCGTTGGGTGACATACCATTTCTATTTAAAACATTCCCAATTTCACATAGTGCCATTTGCATGAAATCTTTAGTATCGAAGCATAATTCTTCATGTAAAGAATCTTTTCTCATTCTATACATAAAGTCCTTTGTAAGATCAATCCAATGTTTTTCCCATAACTCCAATGGATTTGTTATGTATGAGAAAATAAGCGTAGAGCAAAACATATTTCTTAGTTGTGTCGCAATTGCCCAAATTGATGCCTCATTTAGCGCTTCATGCCATTAATTATCATCATCCAACAAGTCAAATATTAAGCAAGTTGACTTGAATATAGAGTATAAGGTGCCATCTACAATCCTAGTGTCCTCATAACTTATTGGTCCTCGAACTTTGTGAATTAGCATTTCTTAAGTAGTATCGCTTGCCTGAATTAGGTTGTGCATAATAAAATTTCCAATAGAACGTTTTCCTTTTGTCCTTGTCCATTCTCTATTTTTTTTATTCCATACCCATTTGGTGGGAAATTTGACATACATCAAAGACCGTGCATCTTCATGTTGATTGTTTACTTCAAACCATTTGGTGAACATTGTATCTCTAACACAAGGCCGTTCTATGATTGATTCAACATCATCATAATCCTTAAATATTAAAACTGCTCATCTTGGAGATGAAATTGCAATCTTTCAACTGATGGGTTTTGTTGCTGAAGATCAAACTCAAATATCCTCCAACAAGATTTAATTGTAGATACACAACGTGTAAAACCCCGAATTTTTGAATATAGTAATATAATAAGTAAATCTAATTATTGGATAATAAGTTAGATTAACTGAAAAAATATTAAGGAATAAATAATTAATCCAAGTATTGGAGAATTAGCAATATGTTCCAAGTATGTATATATTAGAAATTAAATAAAGGGCAAATTACACTTACCTCCCTTGAGGTATGACATAATTACACTTACCTCCCTTGGGGTTTCTGATATAACACTGTCACCCCTTGACGTTTATATGTGGGTCACACTAACACCCCCTCACTACATTTTCCGTATTAAAAAATAAATAACTTTTGAATGTATGACTAAAAATTAATTTTAAAAAATAAATAACTTGTGAATGTATGACTAAAAATTAATTTAGAAAATTAATTTTTAGTCATACATTCAAAAGTTATTTATTTTTTAATACGGAAAATGTAGTGAGGGGGTGTTAGTGTGACCCACACATAAACATCAAGGGGTGACAGTGTTATATCAGAAACCCCAAGGGAGGTAAGTGTAATTATGTCATACCTCAAGGGAGGTAAGTGTAATTTACCCATTTAAATGATCGTAATTATGAGTTATTGGGAATTGGAATAGTAATTTAAATTAATTGGAAGATTAATTATAGGTTTAACTTTAATTAATAGTAATAGGAAAAGTGAAGAATTAATTTAGAATAATTGGAAAAGTAAGTTAAATTTGAAGTTTGGAACAGATAGGTATTAATCCAAGTGTGTATTATAGCCAAGAATACTATAAAGAATAAATTTGGAAATTTTAGAAGAAATCAAATGGTTACATATGAAATTATCAAGAGAAAGGTATTTTGGTTAATTCCTAGTTAGCTAAATAATTAAATAATTATTAGGTTTAAGAAATTAAGTTAGACTTAAGTTGGATTGATTTAAGTATAAATAGTGAAATTTATAGCTTAATAAGTGAGGAAAGGGCATATTGGTGATTATACTTAATTAGGAGCCTTAAGTTGAGGGAAAAGAGGAGTTTTGGGGAGTTTTTGTAATATTTAAAAATAAGGGAAATAATTAGCACGAAAATTAGGAAAAATAGAAGTTTCTCTTATTTAGTATTAAGAGGAAAGTATTAGAAGGAGGAATTGTGAAAGAATAGGAAAGCTTCTAAGTGAGATTAGGAAACCTAGTAGGATTAGTTAGAAAGTTTCCTAAACCTATTAAGACTTCTATTTTGGGTGAGCCTGTAAAAGGGAGGCTTTAAGGAGGAATTAAGGTTTCTTCTAATCAAATCATATAGAGGAAAAGGAGGAGCAAGGAGGGCTCTCACGTTTGGGGAATATAGAGAAAGGAGTTGTTGCTGAAACCTCCGACCAGCAGCCATCAAACTTAGATCGGGAGAGATCCAGCCATTGGATCAACCTCGAATTTGGAGGTTCTGTTCATGACTAGTAGGACTTCAATCTGAATGGTGGAGATGGTGTTCTGAGGTATCTAGAGGGGTGAGGTAATAACAGACTTCGGTTATACCTTGAGGAGAAGGGTTTTGCGTTTTGAGGCAAGTAGTAACACCCCGTTTCATTTAATTGTTGCATGGTTTTAGGTTTAATCGAATTGGTATGATTTGGAATTATTGTATAATGGTTTGAGATGCAAAATCATATATTTTATTTAATATATTTCATGGGTTTCAATGATCATGGATATAGTGGAAGAACATCGTCAAGCGTGCTTTTAAGTGTCGATTTTATTGGGTTTTGATAAAGATTTATTGTAGATCTAGGTTTGGATGTGTTCGGATTAATCTAGCATGTTTAAATGTTGAGAATATATTATTTAGAAGTGGTTTGAATTGTTGGAATCATGTTTTAAAGAATAAAAGAGAAGAATTACAAAAATCGCAATTGGACGAGTGCCTAACACGATCGCCTGAACGATCTGGACGAGTGTCTCGACTATGTATTTTTAGAAATATTTTAGATAGGTCGCCCAACCAAGTCTCCTGAGCAATGGGTTGAATGACTGTTAAACGATTCGATTTTGGGTAGGTTGCCCAACGGGATCGCCTGGGCGCCCACCTTGAGCGCCCATTGGTTTAATTTTCGTTTCAATTATCATGGCCACCCAACTAGGTTGCCTGAGCGATAGGGTCTAGCGACCTTAACAGAAACCTGAATTTCCTATTTTGAAGAGTTATTCAATTCCAAAATAATTTTAAATGAATTTTAAATACCTGAACCTACTGTGCGCACCTAAAAATAAATCTAGATCGCACACCGGGCGCACCTTTGGTGCGTGCCTCGGGACATTCAGAGTCGCCACTGCCTGAGAGTGCAGGCAGACACGGTTTTGCCCTAATCAGGTCTAAGTCTGGTCTGCGGCTTATTAGAGATCTAGCTAAGTCCTCGGTTACGGTTCGGGGAAGTCTTAAAGACACCCCGGTCCGCCCCGTCGGTTTGACGGGTCCCTCGGGTCTCCCTGGTTTTTTGAGTCAAGTTCACCCTATTCCTAGACCAGCATGCTACCTTGTTGGGTCTGGCGGGGCCCTTTGAAGGTGTGGGTCCCTTTTATTTGATTTTATCTTTTTATTTATTCAAGTGATGTGGGTCGGATCCGAGTCCCGTTGGAAGACTCGTGGGCTGCCATGGTTGGGCCTTGGGCCCAGTTGGGTTATTGGGTAACCCATTTGGTTATTTTATTTATTTACACATTCCATGGGCTTAGATTTGGCCCATTAGCCAAGAGTCAAAGGGCCTGGGCCTGTTTATTGAAAACAGGCCTGGTATAGGCCAGTCAAAGGTGGGCCCACAAATGGGCCTATGATAATCTTGGTGGGCCCGTCTAGGCCCACAGTCTTTTATTGGGCTCACAATAGCCCAAATTGTCTAAAAGGCCGGTTCAGGCCGTTTTGGGTTGGGTTAAGTCCAACCAGGCCAAGAAATTACACTTTTTAAGTTATTTTACATTTGCCCGTGTTTGCTATACGGTCCGCCTTGCCCGTGAATGAATTACGGTCTTCCTTGTCCGTGAATCAAACACGGTCCAGACTGGACCGGCCTGAGTTTATGGGCACAACCTATTTTGGGCTTTTGCGGCCGACTCTTCCTGGGATCAGTTCCGTGGATTTCTTGGGACCTCCAATGGCTTCTGTGGTGATTCCAGTGCTTTCTGTCATGGCACACTTGCTTCACTTGGCTTATAAAGCCACTTTCCTTTTCTTCTTGTTCTTTTTGGAAAGGAGAGTCTTCCTCTAATCATCCTTGGTCATTTGTAGAAGGAGTGAGGGAAGATTACAGGGGATGATTTATAAATTACCGATTCTTTTTATGTTCCCAAACCAAAGCCAAAATGGGTGTATGGCATCTTCAGGTTGCCTCATATACTTACATCTTTTTTATTTTGAAACTCTCATTAGCATGGAGATATCCCAGCAACCATAAATCAAAAGATTAGTAGATAATGTAGTAAAAGAAACAAAAAGAAAGAAACATCAAATACTTCAAATAAGGAATTTGAAAGATATATTGATCGGAAACATTACCAAACTAGCAATCCTTTGCTTTTGTTGATGCTAGGATCCTTCGAGGATTTCGGCAGCGCTTCCGCGTCCTACAAGATTTCTTGGAATGGTTTTGACAGAGGTTTGGTGGGTTCTTGATATTCAAAGGGTGGAGAGGAGAAGTTTAAACATAATTCTGATGGGGCAGGGGTATTTTGGGCATTAAATAAGGTTAGGTGTTGGGATGATGGTGGTTGGGCAGGGCTTGGCCGTGGAGAGCACCAAGAGGGAGAGGGGGTAGGCCAGAGGAGAGGGCTTGCTCAAATGAGGGGGGGTGGCTTCTCTATTTATAGGCAAAATTTTCGTGCCCGTATTTGAAGTACGGGCGTGCCTTGCCCGTACTTCAAGTACGGGCGTGCCTTGCCCGTAATTCAAATACGGGCGAAAAACGAATATTTGCAATTATCGCAGATTCTTCCGTACTGGACGCGTGTCCCGCCGTACAGCGACGCGTGTTTCCTTCTAGAAGCGTGCCCGTACTTCAAATACGGGCATGCCTTGCCCGTAATACAAATACGGTCCAGCACGTTTTAAAAATGTTTGGATTTCAAATCTTTATTCAATTTGGTTTTTTGCAAGATTTACATTTGATTTTATGATTATTTTATTATATAAACGAGATTCCTTTATTAAAATATTATTAAACACTTTTATCTTATTTATTTTATTGGTTTAGTCCATTTTTGCTGCCTTTTTGCCACATGGGCAGTTTTTCTGAAACTTCAACTGCTCATAACTTCTTCATCTGGTGTCCGATTTCAACAAACTTAGTGTCGTTGGAATCAGCTCAGAACCACCTATCCATTGGGATCAAGTTTGGCAGTTGAATTGGGGTCGAGCAAAAAGTCAATTTTTTGCTCCTCAAAAGTTTGACCAGCTCATATCTTTTTCATCTGGACTCCGATTCCAGCAAATCCAGTTGCGTTGGAACTGTGTCGGAATGCTCTTTTCAATGAGATGAAGTTTGATGGCCAAATTCTTTTGAATCAATAAGTCAATTTTTGACCCCCTCAGGGTTTGACTTTTAGTTTGACTTTTCATTTTTCTTTATTTTGGGGGTGCAAAAATCAGGTGCTAACACCTACAAATGTTGAATGTTTACAACTATTTTCAATGATTTTGTATATTTAAACAAATTGATGAGTGATTTAGGGTGTTTGCAAAAAGAGTTGTCTTAATTTGAAAATAAAAGGATTTTTGGGTTATTTCACTATCTGATTTGATTTGATTGGGAAATTATTACTTAGTGTGAGACATGGAAAAATCACCGAGATGATTCCCCTCCGTCAACACACGGAGTCATCAAAAAATGGGAGAGTTGCTACCATTCAAATTCGGGTGTGAATGGACACCAAAAGATTCAAAATAAGCAAATAGGCAAATACTAGAGTAAAAATAACTCTACTTGAAAATCAAATCCAGATATGGGTAAGGGGATTAGATTATGAACGGGGGAAGGTGTTAGGCACCCCCATTCACCCACACAAGGTGGTTGCCAAGTGTTGTTCATGCTAAAAAAAATGAGAAAGCTTGCTAAAAGCATCAAAAACCTTGGAAAATGATTAAACACATATGTGATATTTCTACATGAGAAATCCAAATGAATTCCGGATCCTCTTTTATATCCATATAACTTCTGGAATATCGCCAATAGATGGAAACCAAAGCAAAAATTGCACAAAACAAAGTTGAGTCAAATCCGGAAAATTCAATAAAAGATAGAGCCATTTGTCTTGAAATCATTCAAATCTAGTTTAGATTGAATTAAACCAAATCCATTTGAAAGATTATGATAAATAGAAGACTCATGCAAATTTTCAATCAATTCCAGTTAAAATCCTAGGGGTTATTCTCCTTTGAAATTTGCTGCTGGAGATAATTAAAAGTGACAAGTGGGCAAGTTTGGAAAATCATTTAGAAAACTCGGCTCCATATAAATCAATAAAATTTGGTGTGAATGAAGTATGTATGGCCATCTTTCAAATGAAACTAGCCTCATGCAAAATTTCATTTGGATGCACCTTGGGTGACCTCCCGAACAGGCCTCGAGGATCACAGATTAACCCAGAAAAGTGCTGTTGAGCACTTCTGAGTAAATCTGTTACCCACGACACAAATGGAGTCAAACAATTATGAAACCAACTGGATTTGAAACTAGACTTCCAAGGAAAATACAAAAACAAGAATCACTCGAATCGGACTTAAAACGAACACATGGCGCTCAGTCGAAGTGACAGGTTCCGTAATCAGACCTGAACTGCCCTATAAACTTCGACAGAGAGGTGTCAAAAATCCGCTAAATAGAAATTGATGAAATTTTATAGGCATAAACGAGACAGCCTTACCTTTCCCATGGCTTTGGAATCACTCCAAAAGTCATCTGGACGATGAAGTTACGAGTGTCCGAATTTGGGGTACAGTTGCTGTCAAGTTAAGCCTTTTTTAAAGAAAATCAACTCAAAACAGTGATAAGGTGTGTGGAATCCATGCAAGGCAAATCAAAACCATTTTGAACAGATATTGAAGAACCTCTAGGATGAAATGGGGCCCAAGTTTGGCTCACCATCCTCTCCGATTGGAAAGGATATGCCAAAAAAACCCCAAAATTGAGCAAAAGTGCCCAAAACTGAGAGGTTAGACCTAGAGGTCTTCAAGATTTGAAATAAACTTGATTGAAATTGATAACGAGCATTCCAGAATTGCTTGGGGCTATTTATTTTAGATCTACCACAATGACGGCAATAGATCCAAAATACAAGCCAAATCCGACAAAACAAGTGCTATGTGTGTGTGAGTGAAAATCCATTCTTCAATAATATAACAACATATAGCATGCATTCATATCAATCAAATGGGGTTCTAGAACAGCCTAGGGTTCCATTCCATTATCGTTTCCCTTAGTTCTCTCTCCCCGTATAACGGTTCTTCGAGATAATCTTGGGGTACTTTGAATATGAAACGGTTTTCATAGAATCAAAAGGCTTATTCCAACAAGGTTCTAACACTAGGATCAATCCTCAGTCTCGTTTCCCCTAGATCCCGCCTTCACGTTTTATGGCTAGGGGGAGTCTCGAGGTACTTTGAGTAGAGGAAGGGTTTTCACACACATAGAATAGGCCTTATTATACAGAAAGGTAGAAGAAAAGAACTAACTCTAGATTGTAAAGACAGAAAAATAAAGAGAGGTTTGAGGCTTACCTGGGCTTCTGGAAGCAACACTGCAGCAGTTCCCTTCTTCACTCGAAGCTCTTTGATCTCCAACTTCTTGGCAGAAGTTCTTTGCAAAAGTTATTGGCCATTTGCTTGAGGAGGAGCCTCCTATTTATAGGCAAAGGCTAGGGTTAGGGTTTGCAAGATGCTAGACACAAAATAATGTCTAGAGCCCACCAACCTTAACCATAAGGTCATTTCCGAGATTTCCACTCCTTTAATAAAGGATATGATGGTAAAAGTGAAAACTCTCGAAAAACCCTAATTTTGAGCAAAAAATCATGTATCTGACATATTAGGTCGGATACAAGAGCACCTATATGTATCCGACATATGATGTCGGATACATTAAGAGCTGCTTATATACGACAACTTATGTGGGATATGAAGAAGTATGCTTGTATCTGACCTGAGTTGTCGGATACAAGGAAAAATGCCTATTTTCTCAAATTTTGTGCTGGTTTCAAAGGAGATAATGATTTTTGCCAATTATTAATCATTTTTACTGTGCAATTTGGGGTGTCTACAACAACCCCTCTTTGCGGGAGTTGCGAAGCAATGAGCTGCAAAGATTAGACAAGCCCAAATTGCACTCCCTTAACCATGATTTGCTTGGTTCAATTCAATTTTGCAAAATAATTTTTGGGTGAAGATTTGCCAAAAAGCCCTAACCTTAAGGGGGCATTTCTCCAAGAGGTCTTAAATTCCACTGAGCTCTCGTGGCTATGAAGTGGATTTTAAACCCAAAATAAGATTTTTGAAAACTGATATTTTATCAAACGAAGTTAAAAATTGAGTGAATATTTTCCTTTTGACCAACACATTTCCCCAAGTTGTCCCAAATTCCACTGAGCTATCGTGGCTATGACGTGGATTTTAAGCCAAAAATAGGGTTTTTTTTTTTGAAAATAGCAGACTTTGTAGCACATTTTTTCTTTTTCTTCTTTTTTTCTCTTTTTCTCCTTTTCTTCTCTTTTTTTTTCTTTTTTCTTTTCTTTTTCTCTTTTTTCTTTTTCTTTTTTTTTTCCTTTTTCCTTTTCTTTTTCTCCTGTTTTTTATTTTTTCTTTTCTTTTTCTCCTTTTTTTCTTTTTTTTTTCTTTCTGTTTTTTCTTTTGTATCTGACATAGCTCGTCAAATAAGAAGACCTCTATTTGTTTCCGACATACTTCGTCAGATACACTTATTTATATAAGTTGCGCGTGACCGCGACTCTTCCTCTTCTTTTCTTCTTCTCCGATCGCCAACCCCGGACACATCTCTCCTTCTCCTTCATCCCCGACGGTCCTCCTTTCTTCTCCGGTTACTTCCGACGAATCCCCGTGGCTTCGACGTCGGCAATTGTGGTTAACTCCGGCAACCCCCTGTATTTCCGGCGATTGGTATTCTCTGAGCCCTAGCTCTTTGTTTCCACCGCCATCTTTACTAGTTCCAGGCGATCCTCTAGTGGCAACTCGACGCCCTTGTGCACGAATTGTCTAAGCTTCAATCCCTGCTCTTGCTCCACCATTTTCTGTCTCCCACAGCGGCAGTAAGCATCCCATTTCCTTCGGCAATCCTCATAGTTTCAAGTAAGTGTTCTTACTTTGTCCGAAATTTTATCCCAACAGGAGCTGGTAATTATTTGCATAACTTGGGATTTGATTTTTCTGATTGCATGCTAGATTGCTGATTTTCTGCTCGCATGCTTTGGTTCCTTGGACTGCTGATTTTCTGATTGCATGCTAGATTTGCTGATTGCATGCTAGAACAAGCTTTGATCTCCCAATTTTGATCCAATTTGCTGCAATTGTTTAAGATTGTCCTGCTGGTGATATTTCCTCACGGTTCCTACCGAAATTGACAGTGATCAGCATAATTTTTTCTTTTTGCTGTGTTTTCTCTTTCGATGCTTATCCGAGAACTTGAGCTTGTGGTTTTGCCAATCTCTAAAATTTTTTTGCAAGCCTATGTCTCTATCTCGAGAACATTGGATTACTCGTGCTAATTCCCAACTGAATTGTTCACGGCATGTCTTTGCATTTCCAGACTTGATGCCATGTCTATTTTCCTGAAATTTGCTTTGACTTTCAAATTGGTCCTGCCCATTCCTGAGGTGTGGTTCTTTAACACTGACTGCCGGTGTTATTTATTGAATTGCTGGTTGTATGGCTTTTTTACTTTGCTCTTGCATTGCTGGTGATGAATGGCATGATTTTCTGGTTTTGCCAAAGCTTTTGATGAATTATTGATGGTGGCCTGCCCACTGTTGTGAAATTTTTTTTTTTCAATTCATCTTGACTTTCTGACATGGCTTGCCAATTTGAATTTCTTCCGCTCTATCTGCAATTCCTGTTTTTGATCCTTTGGCCTTCAATTTTCCCATATCCTGAAATCACAACATATTAGGAAATATTAAGCATTGTAGGCATGTTTTAGAACTAGAAAACAGAAATATCCATCACTTCCAAAAACTTTGTAGATAACACAAATGAGATAAAATTCCCTCGAGAAATAATTCATGATAATTTTGAAAAAAATCATATAAGATTCCTAATGAATTTGAGCCAAAAACTAGATCCAAAAGCAAGGTGAGATTCCTGATAAATTTGAACAAAAACCTAGAGCAAGGTAAAATTTCTGATAAATTTGCACTAAATTTCATAAAACACTTCCCTGTGTAGATGGCTAGGAGTCGCTCTCGTGTGCGAGAGGAGGTTGATCCAGCTGATCAGCCCTCCACTTCGTGGGCTCGGACAGAGGCGAGTTCTAGTGCCACCCTGTCGAAGCCATTAGATGTTTCCAGAGAGAGCTCTGCTGAGGGCTCTGCTAAGGTAGGCTTCCCAATTCTTTCTTTCTTTTCTTGCTTCCCTTGAAACTGACTTCGCTTATTCATTTCTGTTTTTAGCCTGTTGTGGCTCCTGCACGAGGTCGCGGTAGAGGCTGAGAGAGAGGCGGAGGCCGAGTTGGAGAGAGAGGCCGAGGCCGGGCCGGAGCTTCAGGCCAGGAGGGTGTTGCTGTAGCTTTACGCCTAGGGATCTTTACGTAGCTGAGAGCATCTGTTCATGATACAAAGTTCCTTAGTGGTTTGGATAGCCACCCCTCCATGTGCATCCGGGCCGATGTGCCTCTTCTGTATCCCTCCTTCTCATCTACGTGGCAGTTGGGGGAGATTTAGTGAGTTGGCGCAGACGCTTTCTCCGGCACTCAGGCGTGAGTTTGGCAGGTGCCGCCTGGATTATTTTCTCAGCATCCCTTCGTTCTGAGCCGACCGTCCCCTTATCTTTGCTATGATGGAGCGATATTTTCTGGAGACGCACTCATTCCATCTGCCAGACGTGGAGCTGGGGATCCGCCCTTCTGATTTTGTGATGATCATTGGCATCCCTCTGATGGGGCGGACCATCGTGTTGGATCGGCCTTCAGCGGCGGATATTGGCCTTCTCTTGGGATACCAGGACTTGCCTGGTGCTGCTTGGGATGAGCGGAGTGGTCGTATCTCCATCAACTGGCTACGGGAGAGCCTTACCCGACATTTTGAGGGGAGACACGCGATCATTACCATGGAGGATGCAGAATTTGCACCTATCTTTCGGCATGTGTTTCTGCTGATGCTCGGGAGCTGCTTCTTCCAGGAGGACACGACCAGTGTTAGTCCTATCTTTCTGGATGCTTTGAGAGATCTCCACCAGACCCGACAGTTAGCCTAGGGTCGGCTTATATACGGGACTATCTTGGCTGGACTGTGCCGAGTAGTTCGAGGCCTGGCCGCTCCGAGAGGTGATGGAGTCAGCTGCTGGTTCTTTTGGCAGATCCTGCAAGTACTAAATTCATTTGTCTTGTCTTATTCTTCATGTTTTATCTTCTTTATCCTTGATTGATTTTTCTTTTGCCAGGTGTTTATGTACACCTATATGACTTACTTCCGCCCGTCCCCCGTGCCTGGTGTTGCGGAGTTCCCCGTTGTTTTACGGTGGTCGGCCCAGGTCCGAGATGCAGATAGGAGTCAGCCCCGCACTGCGTAGGTTCACTTGGACCGTGCCCGACGATCTGATGTAAATTCTTCGCCCCTTTTCCTTTTATTTCTTTTCCTGTACCTTGCCTGTATCTGACCATCTTTTTCCTCTTTGCAGCTCATCCTGGCACACTTTGATGATGTGGATATTGGGGTGGCCCGTGAGATGATAGTACAGGATGCTTTTGATAGGGATCTTCGACGTCAGCCCTACCAGTGCTTCCTTGGGAGGTTTGGTAGGGTGATGTATTTAGGAGAGCGCTTGTACTATCAGCACACAGGCACACTTCGTATCCCAGTTCCCCCTCCTCGTGTGGGTTCCGACACACTCCTGCCTGGTTTTGATATTGGCCAGTTTGACCAGTATCAGGATGTGGAGGGGCTCACAGTAGTTGGGGATTATGACGAATGGATCTAGAGAGTATCCATTGGGTGCTTGATGGATCGACCCACCCGTGCTGGAGTGACAAAGATCGGCGGGATCTATATTCGAGTGCACGATGACACTGTGAGTTTCATGATCTTCATTCTTTCATCTAATTTCCTTCAACTCTGCATTTATGACCCTAATTCTGTTCTTATTGGCAGGCACATGAGCTGAATGCTTTCTGGGACATGTTCCAGAGCTAGCAGGCCGCGATTGATGATATGATCGCAGAGCATGACACGGTTGTGGCCCAGACAGATGCTCGGATCAGAGAGCTGGAGGCTTTGGTTGCTGAGCTTCAGGCTGGACAGGTATCTTTATAATTTTATCTCTTTCATTTCTATGTCTTGCTGTTCTGATATAAACTTTTTGACTTTTGCAGGATCCAGTCCCAGATCACGATGTCTTAGTAGGGCCAGACCCTCCTGTTCCGGATTCCTCTCCGATTGGGGCTATAGATCCTTAGGACGCTCCAGCTGTTGTTCCTGATCCAGTCGCATCTCCTTCACTTGCTGCTCCTGCGGATCCTAGGGCTTCTGCGGATCCTGTAGTATCCACCATTTCTGCTGCTCTTGTGGACCCTGCCGATACCTCATCTCCTGTGGCGGCTTTTGATCCTGCTCCTGAGGTCCCTGGTAAGTTTTCTTTAATTCCCTCTCTTTGGTTTGTTTTGATGCTTCCATTTCTGACTTTATTCCCATTGACCCAGATATTTCTGTTCCTGGCCCTTCTTTTGCTACTGCTGGGCCTTCTGGAGCTGCGGGAGCGGAGACCGCTGTGGCTGAGGGTCCAGTTGAGCCGGTTGCTGCTGAGCCTGAGGCTTCCTCACCAGACTCTACTCCTGACTTGCCTCCTGATCTTTTAGACTATTGCTTGGAGTATCAGCTCTAGTCCATCGTGGGTCGGAGACCGCACTACATGGCCGAGCACCTTCTGGCATATTCTAGGCACCGACCATCCCGAGGGAGAGGTCGTAGAGGAGCACGGGGCAGAGGACGCCGAGGTGATCCTGCACAGGAGCAGTAGTTTAGGATTTTCATTTTTTTTACATTATCATTGTACAAAGAAACTTGTTTATATATGAAAAAAAACCTTTTTATTTATTCTCTCTTGTGATGCTCTCTTTTATTTTCATTTTCATGCAATTCAAGCTTGTATACAGGTGAAACAGGTAAAAAATTCGGATTTTCCTTCATTTTCTCTTTTTTTTGCCTTTTTTCTTTGTATCCGATATATCAGATCAGATACACTGATATTTTTTTGTATCCGACATACTATATCGGATACACACAAGGTGACTTGTATCCGGCATTGTTCATCGGATATAAAGAGATTCTTTTGTATCCGATTTGATATATCGGATACATTAAAAAAAGCTATAAATACGACTGGCCTCAGGATTTGAGTCGTTTTTACAACTTTTTGAGTTTAGGAACCCCCTTTTTCCTCCTCCTATTGATTCTTAGCTTGCTCCCATCATCTCCAATGGATTCCGAATCATCTTCTGCCCTACCATTGTCTGTCCATGCAGCCTCCCCTGCAAAACAACCTTTTAGAGCAAAACCTCCTAATCTCACTAGGTACAGTCCTGTAGATTCATTCTACACTAGGTGGGTCAACTCCATGACCCTTGATGAAGAGATCAGATGGGATTCTATTCATTTAGGCCACATTTTGCTCATCCCTTCCATCCCATTCAAGTGGGAAATTATTGAAGCCATGATTGGCCATTGGGTACTCGACCTAAACCTTTTTCGTTTTGGAAACCATGAGATGACCCCCACCATTGAAGAGGTTGAGACCATCTTGGGCTTGTAGACACCCCAAATTTCACAGTAAAAATGATTAATAATTGGCAAAAATCATTATCTCATTTGAAACCAGCACAAAATTTGAGAAAATAGGCATTTTTCCTTGTATCCGACAACTCAGGTCGGATACAAGCGTATATCTTTATATCCGACATAAGTTGTCGGATATAAGCAGCTCTTAATGTATCCGACATCATATGCCGGATACATATAGGTGCTCTTGTATCCGACCTGATATGTCGGATACAAGCTTTTTGCTCAAAATTAGGGTTTTCCGAGAGCTTTCACCTTTTACCATTATATCCCTTATTAAATGAGTGGAAATCTCGGAAATAGCTTTAGGGTTAAGGTTGGTGGGCTATAGACCTTATGTTGTGTCTACCATCCCACCAACCCTAACCCTAGCCTTTGCCTATAAATAGGAGGCTCCTCCTTAAACAAATTGCCATTAACTCTTGCCAAGAAGTTGGGGATCAAAGAGCTCCGAGTGAAGAGGGGAACCGCTGTAGTCTTGCTTCCAGAAGCCCAGGTAAGCCTCAAACCTCTCTTTAATTTTCTGTTGTTACATTCTAGGTCTAGTTCTCTCCTTCTACCTTTCTGTAGATTAAGGCCTATGATGTGTGTATGAAAACCCTTCCTCTACTCAAAGTATCTCAAGACTCCCCCTAGCCGTCAAACGTGAAGGTGGGATCTAGGTGAAACAAGACTGAGGATTGACCTTAGAGTTAGAACCTATTTGAATAAGCCTTGTGATTCTATGAAAACCGTTCCATATTCAAAGTACCCCAAGATTATCTTGAAGAACTGTGTTTAACAGGGAGAGAAAACTAAGGGAAACGATAATGGAGAGGAACCCTAGGTTCTTCTAGAACCTTTTTTGTTGATCTAAATGCATGCTATTATGAAATAAGCCTTGTGATTCTATGAAAACCATTCCATATTCAAAGTACCCCAAGATTATCTTGAAGAACCGTGTTTAACGGGGAGAGAGAACTAAGGGAAACGATAATGGAACGGAACCCTAGGTTGTTTTTAGAACCCTATTTTGATTGATATAAATGCATGTTATCTTTACTATGTTGCTGGAATGATTCTTACACCTACACATACATAGCAGGTGATTTTGGCGGGATAGACTCATATTTCGGATTTATTGCATTTATTGTGATAAATCTGAAATAAATAGCCCCAAGCAATTTTGGGATATTTTGAAATGATTTTCAAAGGATTTTGATTCATTTTGCACGGAATACACATACTTGGTCACTGTTTTAAATTGATTTTACTTAAAAAGGGCTTAACTTGACAGCAACTGTACCCCAACTTCGGACACTCGTAACTTCATCGTCCGGATGAATTTTGGAGTGATTCCAGAGCCATGGGAAAGGTGATGCTGTCTAGTTTAGGCCTGTAAAAGGTCATTAATTTCTATCAAGCGGATTTTTGACACCTTTCTGTCGAAGTTGATAGGTCAGTTCATGTGTGAATATGGAACCTGTCACTTCGACTGAGCGCCATGTGTTCGTTTTAAGTCCGATTCAAGTGATTCTTGTTTCTGTGTTTTTCTTTGGAAGTCTAGTTTCAAATCCACTTAGTTTCATAATTTTTTGATTCCATTTGTGTCGTGGGTAACAGATTTACAAGAACTGCTCAACAGCACTTTTCTGGGTTAGTCTGTGATCTTCTGGGCCTGTTCGGGAAACCACCCAAGGCACATCCGAATGAATTCTTGTATGAGGCTAGTTTCATATGAAAGATGGCCATACATATCTCATTCACACAAAATTTCATGGATTTATATGGGGCCAATTTTTCTAGATGATTTTCCAAACTTGCCCACTGACAACTTTTAAACATCCCCAGCAGCAGATTTTAAAGGAGAATAACTCATAGGATTTTAACCGGAATGGATTGAAATTTTGCATGAGTCTTCTATCTATCATAATCTTTCAAATGAATTTGGTTTGATTCAATTTAAATTGGATTTGAATGATTTCAAGACAAATGGTTCTTGCTTTTACCGAATTCTCCGGATTTAACTCAACTTGGTTTTGTGCAACTTTTGCTTTGATTTCCATCTTTTGGTTATATTCCAGAAATGATATTGACATAAATGAGGATCTGGAATTCATTTGGATTTTCATGTGAAGATATCATACATTTGTCCTTTTTCAAGGTTTTTAATGATTTTTAGCAAGCTTTTTTATTTTCTAGCATGAACAACACTTGACAACCACCTCGTGTGGATGAATGGGGGTGCCTAACACCTTCCCCCATTCATAATCTAATCCCCTTACCCATCTCGGGATTTGATTTTCAAGTAGAGTTATTTTTACTCTAGAATTTGCATTTTAGCTCTTTTTAATTATTTTTGAATCTTTTAGTGTCCATTCACACCCAAAAATCTGAATGGTGGCGACTCTCCCATATTTCTGTTGAGCCCGTGTGCTGACAGAGGGGAAATCATCCCGGTGATTTTTCCATGTCTCACAGCTGGCGACTCTGCTGGGGACTTGTGGATTGAAGCCGTTTTGGTGTTTTGTTCATGCTTTTCGTTACTTTTGAATGCTTGCTATTTTGATTTTTATCTTTCTTGCATGTTTGATGTGTCTTAGATTTGATTCAAATACTGAGAAATTCATATGAATAGAGGCATGTATGTATTGTGTGGTTATGGCTGAAATCATGTTTGAGTGCCTTATCTTGTCACATATGTTTGCTTATTACATTGTTAAGAGAGCATGCTTGGTTTTGGGGATATATGAATATTTTTTGATCATGAGCATAAGGTCTGGAAATTCAGTATAGTTTTTTGGTTCCCAAGCATGTCTTCCATGATCAATTATTGCTTGTACCATATGATTACTTGCTGTTTTTTTTGGCATGCCTTAAATTTGGGGTATGGGATGACATGATTTGAGCATGAAAACAATGAGCAGAAATTCAGAAATGCTTGGTGGGAATTTTTGGGATTTTCAAGCATATTTTCCCTAGCTAAAAGGCTTCTTGTACCGTATTGTTAGGTGCTGTATTTTTAGGCTTGGATTTGGGCATAAAACAATGTCACTTGAGCATAAAAATGAAGAATACAAAATCTGGAAATTCAGTAGCTATTTGGAGGGTCCTCAAGCATGTTTTCGCCAACAAAACCTTTCTTGTACCATGTCAAGTAGTTGCTGTATTTTAGGCTTCAAGTGGAGGTATAAACCATGCAATTTGAGCATGAAAATGAGACCATAAAACCCAGAATTCAGTAGAGGTTTTTGGGGGTTTTTTAAGCATGTTTCCCCGGTTAAAAGATTCTTGTACAATGCATATAGTTGCTGAATTTTTAGGCTTCAATTTGGGTAAAAATAATGCACTTTTGAGCATGAAAAAAAAGAGCATGAAATCTAGAAATTTAAGGGATGTTTTGAATTTTACTAGCATGCTTTTCATGAGCTAATGGTGATTTGTGCAATATAATGCCATGCTTGTATGCTACTTTGTGGGCATGTAATACTTGTGTGCATATTTGGTTGCTTTGGGTTAGCTTGCTTGCTTATGTTTCGCTTTCAATATAATGTCATATGCCTTGGCTTGAAATTGTATGCATGGCTACGAAAAAGAGTGGCAAGGGGCAGGGACGTTATGAATGCACCTTGAATTTCAAATGCACTTGAGCACTTTAAACTATTTGCATAGCCTACCCATTACCTATAGGAAGTTGAACCATGAATGTGGGTAGCTTGGCGCACCGAGGTCGATTACTTCGGAAAGCGAAAGTGAAAACATTCACCTTAGAATTTGAGTTAATGATGTGATGACAATGGGATCTGTGATTCGATTCCGGGCATCACTAGACTTGAGTTCTAAGTTGCCAATTAAGCCAAAACCCAAAAACCATACGCTTGAAGGTGGAGAAACACGTTTGCAGCTAAAAGTACACAATTACGTTTGGGGAATTGGGTGTAAATGTGGGAAGGCCGTTTGCATGTTCACAAGCCAAGGTATAATATGAATACCATATTGAAGGTAACACAAGGTAGCAAGGTAAAGCCATGTATTCTTTTATCTTCATGTAAATTATAAAAAAAAAACCATGGTGTCCATATGCTTGGGATGAAATTTTTCCCAAAAATGTATATAACCCTAAGGTTGGTGTAACCTATAGGATGAGTTTCCAACTCAATTTAAAGGTCATCCTACCCAAAGTCCATGTAGGAGTCAACCAAGTGTACAAGATCCATGAATTGGTGTCTAACTGTCAAAGGGACAAGTACCCTCATGAATGTGCATATTTTGCAAGTATAGTGCCAAAGCCCAATTTGGGGCTGGATTTAAAGGCCAAGTCAAGGTGAACATCAAGTGGGATTGAAAACAACATAATCTGGTGAAAAAAATGAGTCAAAAAGGGCCATTTCGGCATTAACCGGCAACTCAGGTCGGATAAGAAGAGTCTTATTCGTATCCGGCATACTTTATCGGTTACAAAGGCCTATGCGTGTATCCGATCATTTGTATCGGATACAATAAGCCATAGCTTTAGCCGATACTTCATGCCGGATACCTTCAAAAAATGCTCAAATTGGTTTTTCAGCCCAAATTTTCAGAATAAAATGCCTAAAACACTGTGGATAATCCTTAGGCACCCCAAAGAGAATATAAAATGTTTCAAAAAACAAAAAAAATAAAATAAAATAAAACAAAAATATATATATATATTCCTTCAGGATTTAACCTAATTTTGAAACTCAAAGAGGGAACCAAGGTGTCATATTTTTTGATACCAATTCAATTCAAACATGTTACATTCAAACTTCTGAACTTGAAAACTGAGAAAATTTAGAAAAGAAAAAAAACCTTTGGTTGGTTATTTTTATCAATCAAATCAAAAAATTTGTGGGACATTTGGAAGCCCAAGAATATTCCAAAAAATTTTGTTTGGTAACGAGAACCAATCAAAATCAAAAAAAATTATGGGACATTTGGAAGCCCCAGAATATTCCAAAACTTTTGTTTGGTCACGAGAACCAATCAAAATCAAAAAAAATTGTGGGACATTTGGAAGCCCCAGAATATTCCAAAAACCTTTGTTTGGTCACGAGAACCATTCAAAATCAAAAAATTGTGGGACATTTGGAAGCCCAAAATATTCCAAAAACTTTTGTTTGGTCATGAGAACCATTCAAAATCAAAAAATTGTGGGACATTTGGAAGCCCCAGAATATTCCAAAAACTTTTGTTTGGTTACGAGAACCATTCAAAATCAAAAAATTGTGTGACATTTGGAAGCCCCAGAATATTCCAAAAACTTTTGTTTGGTCATGAGAACCATTCAAAATCAAAAAATTGTGGGACATTTGGAAGCCCCAGAATATTCCAAAAACCTTTGTTTGGTCACGAGAACAATTGAAAATCAAAAAATTGTGGGACATTTGGAAGCCCCAGAATATTCCAAAAACCTTTGTTTGGTCACGAGAACCATTCAAAATCAAAAAATTGTGGGACATTTGGAAGCCCAGAATATTCCAAAAACTTTTGTTTGGTCACGAGAACTATTCAAAATCAAAAAATTGTGGGACATTTGGAAGCCCCAGAATATTCCAAAAACTTTTGTTTGATCACGAGAACCATTCAAAATCAAAAAATTGTGGGACATTTGGAAGCCCCAGAATATTCCAAAAACCTTTGTTTTGTCACGAGAACCATTCAAAATCAAAAAATTGTGGGACATTTGGAAGCCCCAGAATTCCCAAAAACCTTTGTTTGGTCACGAGAACCATTCAAAATCAAAAAATTGTGGGACATTTGGAAGCCCCAGAATATTCCAAAAACCTTTGTTTGGTCACGAGAACCAATCAAAATCAAAAAAAATTGTGAGACATTTGGAAGCCCCAGAATATTCCAAAAACTTTTGTTGGTCACGAGAACCATTCAAAATAAAAAAATTGTGGGACATTTGGAAGCTCCAGAATATTCCAAAAACCTTTCTTTGGTCACGAGAACCATTCAAAATCAAAAATTTATGGGACATTTGGAAGCCCCAGAATATTCCAAAAACCTTTGTTTGGTCACGAGAACCAATCAAAATCAAAAAAAACAAAAAACAAAAAAAAGGGGACAAATAAACCCAGACTTGTGTTCACCTAGCCTACTTGTCTACATTTATAAGGGTGTGACTCAAGTTAAATTGAAGCTGACATGTTTCTTTGCTTTTTCTTCACCAGGTACAATCAATTGCCATCATTGCTCCCGTGACTAGATCCAAAGCCCGAGCCATGAATATTGAAGAAAATCAAGCTCAAGCCACCGTACCTGCTCAGGACTTTGCTCAGCTGCAAGAGCAAGTGGCCGGTCTGGCCAAAATGTTGGGGGACTTATTGGCGGCTCAAGCCCAACAGGCCCAGGTCCAAAATCAAGCGTCAACTTCCCATCAAGCACCGCCACCTCAAGCCTACGTTCCGCCTCCGGCTCAACCCATGCCTGAGCCCGTCTCTGAACCGGTCCCTGAACCTATCCTGATCAGGGAAAACACTGTGGAATCTGAGAAAGAAATAGAGAAAGAAAAAGCCAGAGAAGAGATGGAAAGAAAACTCTTGCACAAGATAGAAAGAATCCAGGAAGAGCTTAAGGAGGTAAAGGGGGGAAACAGCTACGGAGGTACCACCTTCGATGACTTATGTATGTACCAGGATGTATGCCTACCGGCCAAGTTCAAGTGCCCGAACTTCGACAAATTTGACGGCACAGGCTGCCCTATGAGCCACTTGAAACTATACTGCGGGGCCATATGCCAATTTGGCCGGGATGACGGCATATTGATCCAACTCTTCCAGAGGAGTTTGACAGGGTCGGCTCTAAGGTGGTTTGCCACGGTGGACCATGGAAGGATCAGGAGGTGGAAGGACTTGGCCGACGCCTTCTTGGATCAATACAAGTTCAACTCTAAGATCGTGCTAGACCGATACGACATGATGAGAATGAGGAAGGGAAAGGAGGAGTCTGTACGGCAGTATGCTAAGAGGTGGAGAGAGGCCGCCTCCCAAGTCAGGCCGCCTATGGTGGAACCTGAAATGATCTCAACGTTTATGGGCACACTGGGGCAGCCTTTCTACAACCATTTGGTGGGGCAGATCACCACCAATTTTGCAGCCCTGGTACAGGTGGCAGACCAGATCGAGGAAGGGGTCAGGTCAGGAAGGCTCATTGACTACTCTACTTTGACTGGGCAATCTGATTCTGCCGCTTCCCTGGCACAGAAGAAGGGAACTGGGTTTAAGAAGAATGGAGCCAGGAAAGAAGGGGAAGTGAACCTGGTACAAGCTTCCCCCGCCAAGAAACCACTCCATGTCAACATATCCGCAGCTCAACAGGCCCAGCCAACCCAGCAATTGTACCAGACCCCGCACAATGTCAATTTCTCCCCCTCCGTACCTGCAAATCAGAGGAGGGCCTTTACCAAGGAAGAGAAGGATGCTTGGATGGCAGCAAGGAGGAACAAAGTTTTTACTCCCTTTCTTATATCTCTTTCCCAATTGTTACCAACCCTGCTGAAAGGGGAGTATGTGACACTGAAGGAGCCCAACCCAAATGCCTCGAAGGGGAGGAATTTTGATCCAGTCATCACTTGTGACTATCACATGGGTGCACCGGGGCACTCTATTGACACTTGCTGGATGCTGAAGCATGCGGTCCAGGACTTGTTGGACCAGAAGGCCCTGGTTTTTAATAATGCTGCGCCCGCCACATCAGGAAGTGATATTGGGCAGAACCCTCTGCCTTACCACAATGGGGCAAGCCCGTCCAACTCCATCACTGCCATATCCACCACGAGAAGGGCCTTTGACCCATCTCAACTTATAGCTCCCGTGGGGACCTCGGTCAAGGTCCATTTCTTCCAAGAGGAAGAAGAAGAGGAGGTCAATGTGGTCTCCCAAAAAAATGATCATACTGCTGAGGACATTAGCTCCTCTCTGAACCGGGTCTCCTCCCTCATGGCCTAGATAAACATTGCAAGGCCTCCTCTGGTCTTCAATTGCAGTCCACCCACCTATACTCCAGCCAAACCATCAAAGGCTCCATTGGTCGTCAACCTTGACCCCACTACTGCATCCATCACCTCTTCAGTTCCATCAGCCACATCTGGGTCCAAACTTCAACCCATGGTTGTAGATATTCCAGCTTCCTATAGTGTCCCTAGACCGGCCCATACATCCCGGTCCAAACTCCAGTAATTGGTGGTCAGTGTCCCCAAATTAGCCTATTCTGAGGCTACTGTACCATGGAATTACAGCGAGGGAGTCACGACTACGGTTCCAGTGGTCAGGAACTAGAACCAGGAGGAGGTGAACCTCATGACGAGGTCGGGGAAATGTGTGGAAGGAGTAGAGAAAGAAAAAGAAATAGAGGTGGAGAGGGAGAGAAAAGAAACCGAAGAAAAAAGAAAGATGAAAGGAAAGACAAAAGTGGGAGAAAACACCCTCAGGGTGCAGAAAATGAGGTCAGACCTCATAAAAATTATAAAAAAAAGTGAATTCAATCTTGTGGATCAATTGAACAAAGTCCCGGCTCAGATTTCAATACTGGGCCTTTTGCTAAATTCTGAAAAGCACAGGGACGCATTGTTAAGGGTGCTACAGAGTGCACATGTATCCCAGACCATCGATCCAGACCAACTAGGCAAAAAGGTTGGTCAAATCTTGTCACATAATGTGATAAGTTTCTTCGAAGGTGAGATAAGCCCAGGTGGGTGTTATCATGTTGACCCTTTGCACATCACAGTGCTTTGTAAGGGCAGTATGATCGCACGGGTTTTAATTGACAATGGGTTGGCGTTAAACGTCTACCCGCTAATCACTTTTGTCAAGCTTGGTCTGGATCAGTCAAAAATCAAGCAGAATGGGGGGATAGTGAGAGCTTTTGATAGCTCTAAGACACACTCCCTAGGGGAGATTAAACTGCCGGTCACAATCGGACCGAATATCTTCAACATAACATTTGAGGTGATGGATATACCCGCAGCCTTCAATCTGCTCCTAGGAAGGCCGTGGATACACTTGGCTAGGGCAATACCATCCACGCTCCACCAAAGGGTGAAATACATAAGAGGGCAAAGGGTGATAACAGTCCTAGCTGAGAATTTGGTGCCTCCTATTGTGTCACCTGATGTACCCTTAATAAATGTGGACTTAACTGTCGACAAGATTGCGTTTCACTCATTTCAGTTTGAGACGGTTAATTTCATACCTGGGGGGTGTGAGAAAAAAGAAAAGAAGGAGACTACTGCAGAAAAGATGGTGAAGAAAGTGATGGAGAAATACCACTTTCACCTGGGAATTAATTTGTAGGGGATGTTAGAACCAATCAGGGCCAAGAAGCTGATCCCTAAAGTAGGGTTGGGATTTAAACCTCGAGGCTGGAGGAGGATGAAGTATGAAGAAGGAGAGAACAGAAGCAAAGGAAAATTCCCTCATTTAAGGGAAAGTTTTCCAAAACCCTCTTGCATCATCCAACTGTCTCCCCCAATGGACCAATCCAAGCCTCCATACCGCAATATCAATCCTTACCAAAGGCCTTCTGTTCCAACCTTGCAACCATACAACCCATCTTCTATACTGGGAACATTGGGCGGGCCTAGGCCATAGCCTGAACAGCAGGTGGACTTCTCTGAAGATGTCGGTGCATTCTTCGCCATGACTGAGGGCGATAAGACATGGGCAGACATGGACCTGCCATTCATTGACTGGGTAGCAGTGAAGGTTCCAGATGAGGTGATATCTGGACTGGGCCCCGTAGAAGAAAAGGGCAGTACCCACCCGGTGATGATGGCTGTAAGCACCTTATTTTTTTGCACCCCTGGAATTGCTGAAAATGAAAACCCTGGCAGAAAGTCAAACCCCGAGGGGACAAAAAGTTGACTTTTTGATTAAGTGATATTTGGTCACCTTGCTTTATATCATTGGATAGAGAATCTTGACACGATTCCAACGCAACTGAGTTTGCAAGAATCGGAGTCCGGATGAAGGTTCTGCGGGCGGTCAAACTTGGGCGAAGCCAAAAGTTGACTTTCTGCCAAAATCCGATCCAGAGGCCTTGCTTTATACCATTGGATAGAGAATCCCGACACGATTCCAATGCAACTGAGTTTGCAGGAATCGGAGTCCAGATTAAGGTTCTGCGGGCGGTCAAACTTAGGCGAAGCCAAAAGTTGACTTTCTACCAAAATCCGATCCAGGTGCTTACCTCTAGGTCATGGGATAGAGGGCTCCGATACGATTCGAATGCAACTAAGTTTGCCTAGATCGGAGCCCGGATGAAGAAAATATGAGCCGACAAAATTCCCGAGCAGCAAAACCGGCAAACTGTCCACGTGGCAGAGAGCTGCACACGTGGCGAGTTGCGCAGGAAAATATCTCAGGGATCAAATCCATAAATATCCAAACATTCAAAATATCCCAGGGACTAAATCTGTAAAAATCCAAGAATATCGGATTAAATTGAAAATAACCAGGAACTAAATCCGAAAATTCGGATTTTCCGACCAAACGAGCAGCCGCATTAATGGTTTTTTAATCATTCGGTCGCTCGCGCGAACGTGGCAGGGGGTATGCGCTCACCTTGAGGTGGGCGCCAAACTCGGTGGATACCCTCTGTCCTCTTCTATAAAGCCGCGCAAGGTTTCATTTCCAGGGGTTGGGGAAAATTTTGGTTGGAGATTTTTTCTTGGGTTGGGCATTTTCTGGGTTCAGGATTTTGAAGAAAAAGACCAGACACACACGCCCCCCTCCCTTCCTCTTCTTCCTTGTCAAATCCGAAGGTCGTGCTCTTGGTGTGAGAAGAAGGAGGCTCCGGCAGCAGCTCGTGAGCTCCAGGGAACCATCCGGCCTGTTCTACAAAGGTTCGGAACCAAGGTGAGATCACTCTCTGTTATTGTTTTAACATGTAGAAATCGAGCATGTTTTCCATCTCAGCAAGTTATTTTATGTTTTGGTTTGCTTGATTCGAAGGGGGAGCATGTTCCCCATGAATTCTCCATCCCTGTTGTTGTAACCCATAAAACCCCCTGTTCCCTTCTTCATAATCATGTTCTGTTAGTTAGGGTTTCGATTTCGGAAGTTTATTCATGTTTTGTTAATATTGTGTTTCGGATTTGTAAGTTTCCAGGGAGATTTGAGTGATGAGTGGTGAGGATATGTTAGGTTAGATTAATTTCCATTTGTGTTTAGAGGTCTTCTGGGGTTCCAAGGATCCCCAGAAAGTGCTTACAGAGCTTTAAAACCTTAAAAATGGAGTTCGGAAAGAAAAAACAGGGAATCAGGGCTTGGCGCTAAGCTCGCACCCACTTAGTTTGGGTGCGCTGAGCTCGCGCCCACTTGGCGCGGAGCTCGCGCCCACCTGGCGCTGAGCTCGGGCCCACCTGGCGCTGAGCTCGCGCCCACTCATTTTGGGTGCACTGAGCTCGCGCCCACTTGGCGCTGAGCTCGCGCCCACCTGGCGCCTAGCTCGCGCCCACCTGGCGCTCACTTCATTTTTTTTTGTTTTTTTGCTGTTTTCGGTCCGCCCATTTCGCACCAACTACCTGAGGTTGGCGCCTACCCCTAAAACATGCCGAATTGATATATTTTTGAAAAATTCCAAAAATGCCCTTTACTGTACCGCGGGGGGGCTTCGCCCCCCGCACCCCCACCCCTTTGTTCGCTACGCATTAACTAGTTCCTTGGTACGGGGAGGTACCCCGCCCCGTGGGCTCCGCTTCGCTTCGCTCACAGGGGCCCCGGGTACCTCCCCTTGGACCTAGCATAATGAGCTAGTCCCCCCTTGCTAAGTATTAATTTTGATATGCTTCTGTGGCCTATATTCTGTAACTACTTTTGCTAAGTATGGGTGGCATTCTTAAATCGAGCCAAATGAACCAATAGGGTTTCCGGGTCACCCCGAAACCCAACATGGGACTTGGACCCTCGGTCCAACATGATTTCCAGTGGGCCTTCCAACGGGGCCCACCCGGCCCAATAAACATGTATGCATGCAACTTAATCAAGATAAAGTGAAATTAACCGATTAAACCAGGCGGGCCAAACTTAAGGCGGTCCACCCGAACCGGACTTGTGAAATTGATGCATGAAATGCGTGGTTTGGCCGAGACTACAGGTAGGGCCTATCGGGCCCACTAAGCCCATGAACCCAACCAACTTAGGGTTTCAAAACCCCAACTCAGGAAGTCTTGGGTTTTCAAGCCCAAGCCCAGGTAAAAGGCCCCAAGCCCAACACTTGGCCATTTTGGCACAGATAAGAAAGATAATCAAAACCACTTGGCAACCAACTGTGGGGGCCACCCAAGAGCCCACAAGGCAATCCCGGCCCACTTTTGACATGGAATCCACTTAACTAATCCAACCTGAACTTCAAAATAAAATCAATTCAAAATTGAACCAAAGTCCAAAGGGCCACACTTGGCCCGCCAAGGAACATATGGGCCACACTTGACCCACCAAGGGATACCATGGGCCTTCCAACAGGGCCCACCCTACCAGACCCAGATCATCCTAATTAAAAAGATAAAATCAAGTAAAGGGACCCACACCACTTTGGCGATCCCGCCAGACTTAATCCAATTTCATGCTGGTATAGGAATCGGGTGAGTGAGAGACCAACTGAATTGACTCAAACCAGGGAAACCTATGGGACCCGTCACTTGACGGGGTGGACTGGGGTGTCTACGGACTTCCCCAAACCGCAACCGAGAACCTACCTAGAATCTCAAGCCGCAGACCAAGCCTTAGTAGAAGAACTTAGGCACCCAGGTGTCTGCCTGCACCCCATCAGGCAGTGGCGACTCCAAACAAATCCCGAGGCACTCCTCGTTTCGCGGGCGCCTCGTCGTGCGACCGAAATCCGGTGCGCACAATGGCATCGGATTCTGGGTTTGAGGAGCAGGCTTTCCCTATTTCCCCAGCTCCCAAAAATTTTGTATTGAACAATTGGGAGGAAACTCCCCTTACCTTTGAAGCAGTGTTTGTTTGGCAAACTGACGCGGCTTCCAAAAAAAACTCCAATAGTGGAATGCCATTTCCCTGAAGGTTCTAATGAGCCTTCGTCTTCAGGGGAATTATGTTTAGAAGGCTCACAAAAAAACCAAAAAAATTTTTCTATTTTTTCTAGAAAATTTAAATTTTTCAAAAAGGTCCAAACCACTTATGAACCATATAAGCAAACCGAATTGGACTAGGTTGAATATGACTTCGACTTTGAGCTCGACTTTGATCTCATGGGGATCGAAGAAGAGACCGAGGTCGAAGAAGAAGACGTTCCAAAAGAAATTGAGTATCAATTAGAACGTCATGAAAAGGGGGTCCAACCTAATATTGAGGAGACTATTTCAATAAATCTTGGGACCGAAGATGACCCAAAAATAGTAAAAATTGGGCATGTTTATCTAATGTGCAGCGTGTTGAAATAACACAGTTCTTGGTAGACTACAAAGATGTATTTGCTTGGTCGTATCGAGACATGCCGGGGTTGGACACTGACATGGTGGTGCACAAGTTGCCAATTTTGCCAGGGGTTAAGCCAATCATGCTAAAGCTGAGAAGATTGAAACCTGAATGGACCTTGAAGGTCAAGGACGAAGTGGTAAAGCAATTCTAAGCAGGATTTTTGGCAGTCACTACGTACCCTGAGTGGCTCGCAAACATAGTGCCGGTACCAAAGAAGGACGAGAAAGTCAGAATGTGCGTAGACTACAGAGATCTGAATAAGGCAAGCCCAAAGGATGATTTTCTGCTTCCACACATCGACATTCTGGTCGATAATACTGCGGTACATAGCCTATTTTCATTCATGGATGGTTTCTCGGGATACAATCAGATCAAAATGGCAAAGGAAGATCAAGAGAAAATAGCGTTTATCACGCCTTGGGGCACCTTCCACTATACAGTCATGCCATTTGGGCTTAAAAACGCTAGGGCAACATACTAGCGAGCCATGACCGCACTATTCCATGATATGATCCATAAGGAGATGGAGGTCTACGTGGACGATATGATTGCCAAATCGTGCAAAGAGGAGGACCACTTGATCAATCTGAAGAAAGTGTTTGATCGACTCAGAAAATACAGTCTACGGCTTAACCCGGCTAAATGCGTCTTTGGGGCTACATTAGGGAAGTTGCTGGGATTTATTGTGAGCCGAAGAGGAATTGAAATCGACCCGGCTAAAGCCAAGGCCATAATCAAAATGCCATCACCCAGAACAGAGAAGGAGGTTAGGGGCTTTCTTGGAAGAATTCAATATATAAGCCGGTTCATAGCACAACTCACTGCTATCTGTGAACCAATTTTCAAACTTCTGAGGAAGGATAACCCGACGGTCTGGAATGAGGATTGCCAGTAGGCATTTGACACAATAAAAAGATATTTGCTGAACCCACCTGTGCTAGTGCCACCAACTCTAGGAAGACCCCTGATCCTGTACTTGTCAGTGTTGGAAACATCGATGGGATGTGTCTTGGGGCATCATGACGAGACTGGTAGAAAGGAAAGGGCGATTTACTATCTGAGTAAAAAATTCACAGAATATGAGGCCAAGTACTCACCATTGGAAAAGACCTGCTATGCTCTAGTGTGGGCAACTCAGAGGCTAAGGCATTATTTCCTTAGTCACTCCACATTATTGATATCCCGGATGGACCCTTTGAAGTATTTATTTGAGAAATCGGCACTGACTGGCAAAACGGCAAAGTGGCAACCACTTCTTTCCGAGTTTGACCTCACGTACGTCACTCAGAAGGCAATTAAGGGCCAAGCCATTGCTGATCATCTGGCTGCACACCCTTTGCCAGAATACCAACCGTTGAAGACCAACTTTCCTGATGAGGCAATTTTGTTTACTGAAGAAGAGGAAAGTGAAAGTTCTTGGCAGATGTTCTTTGTTGGGGCCGCCAACATGAATGGAAATGGAATAGGGGCAGTCTTGGTCAAGCCAGATGGGTCCCACATCCCGATTGCAGTAAAGCTAAGATTCCAGTGCACCAATAATATTGTAGAATATGAAGCATGTATAATTGGGTTGCAAGCCACCATAGATCATGAAGTGGAGGAACTTGACGTATACGGAGATTCGAGTCTTATCATCTTCCAAACAACTGGTGAATGGAAAACCAAGGATCACAAATTGATCCCCTATCACCAGTATTTGGAAGAAATAAGCACAAATTTTACTCAAATTTCCTTTAACTATATGCCAAGGGCCAAGAATCAGTTCGCGGATGCTCTAGCAACATTGGCTTCCATGCTCAGCATGCCAGAAGGGGTAGACATCAAACCACTGGAAATTGAGGTCAGGGATGAACCGGCTTATTGTCTCGTTCTAGAGGGAGCACCCGAAGAGGAAGCACCATGGTTTCAAGACATCAAAAATTTCTTGAACAATCGAAGTTTGCCAGAAAATGCCACTTCTACTGAGAAGAGGACAATAAAGAGATTGGCTGGTCAGTTCCTGCTAAGTGGTGGACATTTGTACAAGAGATCACATAATGACATTCTGCTCAGGTGTGTTGCTAAGGCTAAGTCAAAAAGGTTGATTGAGACCGTACATGGAGAAGTTTGTGGACCCCATATGAACGGACACATGCTTGCAAAGAAGATCCTGCGGTTGGGATATTATTGGTCAACGATGGAACATGATTGCTGTATACATGTCAGGAGATGCCATCAATGTCAAATATATGCAGATAACAAGCATGCACCCCCAAGTGAGTTGCACAACATGACATCCCCATGGCCCTTTTCCATGTGGGGCATAGATGCCATCGGTATGATTTCCCCTAAGGCATCGAATGGGCACAGATTCATCCTGGTAGCGTGATTATTTCACTAAGTGGGTGGAAGCAGCCTCATATGCAAATATCAAAAGCAACCATGTTATTAAATTTTTGAAGCACAACATTATTTGTCGCTATGGACTGCCAAGTGCCATAGTATCAGACAACGCTTCAAATATTAAGAACAAGGACATGAAGAAGATGTGTGAGCAGTTTCAGATTACCCATCACAAGTCCGCTCCGTACAGGCCAAAGATGAATGGGACAGTGGAAGCAGCAAATAAGAATATAAAGAAAATCATTCAGAAAATGGTAAGGAGTTACAAGGATTGGCATGAAATGCTACCGCTTGCTCTACATGCCTACAGAACCTCAATCCGGACTTCAACAGGGGCAACCCCGTATTCCTTAGTCTATGGAATGGAAGCAGTCTTGCTAGTGGAAGTAGAAATCCTATCACTCAGAGTTCTCATGGAGGCTGAATTGGAAGAAGCTGAATGGATACAGTCAAGAAGTGATCAACTCAACCTAATAGAAGAGAAGCGATTGAAAGCGCTATGTCATGGCCAATTGTACCAAAGGAGAATGGCCCGGGCCTACAATAAGAAGGTGAAGCCCAGAACTTTCTAAGAAGGAAACTTGGTGCTAAAGAAAATCTTACCATTTTTGGAAGATCCTCATGGTTAAGTTCAAGCCGAATTGGGAGGGGCCGTATATAGTGAAGAAGGTCCTGTCAGGGGGTGCACTCATCTTGACAGAAATGGATGGGACAGATTTTCCTGAGCCAATTAACTCTGATGCAGTAAAAAGGTATTTTCCTTGATTGAACATTTCTAGGAAATGATCTGAGGCCATCCTTCTTTATTTCCTTCAAAATTTTAATCCCTATTCTAGCCAAGTTGAACCGGTTCGTTTCTTTGATAAACCTAAACCGAACTTACAGTCTTACACTGGGGCAAAACAAATTGGGGCAAGGCCAATTGGGGAAAAATAAGGAAAAAAGAAAAAAAAGGTGAAAAGAGAAAAAGCAAAGAAAAATGGCAAATGAAAGCCAAGTGTGAAAAGAGATGCAAAGAATGCAATTTGGGAAAAAAGGGTTAGATTCATCATGACTATAAGTCCGGTTAACCTATTTCCACATTTGAAAATTTTTGAGCCTTTAATACCTTTTCTTTCATAAACTGAGTCGAGCCTTTGTTTCGTCCTATTTCTAAGCCCTCGGTGATTTTAGTATGTTCATTCAAATTTCAGAGTGAAATTGGTGATGACGGAATGCAGAAGTCGACCCTAGTGAAACCGTAACTGGCGCTAGGGGCAATATTGGCAAGAAAAAAGAATAAAAAAAAGAAGAAAAATCAAAGGTTAAGTTGATCACGTGGTCACAGTTTGAAGAAAAATCAGTACAAGTACTGAGATTGAGCAAATTGGGTAACACGGTCAATTCTGGAAGAAAAGACAGTTGGGGATGACTCTAAAGGTCCTAAGATGGACGGTTTTGATCCCTCATTATTTTTTTGGATTACCCTTTTCATTATTTAACCTGGTTTTAATTCCTTTAATTATGGGTGATTAAGTGCATGAACCAAATTTCAAAAAAATAAAAAAAATAAAAAAATAAAAAAATAAAAAAATAAAAAAATAAAAAAAATAAAAAAATAAAAAAAATAAAAAAATAAAAAATAAAAAAAATAATAAAATAAAAAAATAAAAAAGAAAAACTATACTTTGGCCAGTGATGATAAATCAAATACTTTTCATAAAACCTTTGTTTTTACAAGCATCTGAGCATTCTGAGGCCAATAATATAAAAAATTTATTTTTGAATTAAATCCTTTGTCTTTCCACTATTGGAGTTTGCTTTCGTACAAAGGTATGAAAAGAGAAAAAATGTGCAGGAAATAAGGCTAATCTCTGTCTCCTAGCCCCTCTTCAAGCTCTTGAATCCGAGCTGCCTGAGCTACAATAACTCCAGAAGCCCCCTCTGCAGCGGGATCACTCAAGAAGGAAATAACCTCATCTGAAAGGGTCTGACTGATCCTCATGTTCCTAAGGCTAGCTAAAGCATCCTGGTGCTTTTGCCGCAGTGCTTGGACTTCAAGACAGCGAGCCTGCCTATGCTCCTCAAGTTGCTTTTCCATAGCAAGACGGCGGGATACCTGCTCAGTAAGTTGCCTCTCCATGTCAAGGCCCCTTATCCTAAGCTCTTGGGCCTCTCGTACCCAAATCTGCTGAAGTCACTTGTGAGAAACTCTCTCGGACTCCAGAATATCTTCATAGGTGGGAGCCAAAACTGCAGGAGGATCTTTGGGTACTAGAGCCTGACTCTGTATTTGCTCCCTAATCCAAAAGAGATAGTCCTTCACATGGGACTCTGAGAAGACTGGGCCCCGCATGAAACGGACATAGGACCACTCCCTCATCAACCAAGCATTCAGCTTCATGGTGGCTGGTGAAAGCGGCCCAAGGTGGTCCTCATATCCACTGGGGATTATAATCCCTTGGGTCGCTTTGAACTGACGAAGAACCCGCAAAGGAAGGTAAAGCACAGCATGCCCCAAGCCAGCCAGGACCAAAAAGTTGCGGTCTCGAAAGTTGATCACCGTCTCTGCATTGGGCTGATAAGTACCAGGCCACCTCACCTGATCATCCTGAAGTGTAGCCAAGAAAGAAAACCAGCCCTGTTTACCCCCTGGAATGTCAGGACACTCCCGGTTGCTCATCAAGATGGGAACTTTCAAGCTTGGGAAGAAATGTCGATTGATCTCCTCAATCTGACTCAGGTGGTCAAGTAGCCAAAGCTGTAAAGGATGAGGGATATTTCAGTATATTGTAAAAAGAAAAAAATAGCAAAAAAGGAAAAAAAGTGCAAAAAAAAAAAAAATTTACCTGTAGGATAGGGGCACATGACAGGAAGCGCTTTGCCTTCCTGTAGTAACAGTCAGTCAAAGCCTGATACATCTCCGCCAAAATCATAGGAGCCAATCTCTCCCGCTCCCTAACTTGGCATACAACTAAGATTAGGGCCAAGTCCACCTCATCGTCATCCCTTGGGAAAAGCAGTTGGTTAACCACTATCAGGGTCAAGGCATTGAACCTGGCTTCCTTGTTCTCCCCCCTCAAGAGCTTCTCAGTCAAAAAAGACTTGGACAAAGTCAAAAGGGTGTCAGAATCCCCTAAATCCTTCTTCCCTATACCAGGAAAGTAGAAGCCTCCTTCTTGTAGCTGGGCCTAAGGGGTGGGTTCATTACCTTCTCATCAAATCTCAAGCCCAGGATGGTTTCCACCTCTTCAATAGTCGGGGTCATATCATGGTTTCCAAAACGGAAACGGTTGAGGTCGGGTACCCAATGGCCAATCATGGCTTCAATAGTCTCCCACTTGAAGGGAATCTTCGGGATAAGCAGAATGTGGCATAGATGGGTGGAATCCCATCTCCTCTCTTCATCAAGGGTCATAGAATTAACCCATCTAGTGTAAAATGAGTCCACAGGATTATACCTAGTAAGGTTAGGGGGTTTTGATCTAAAAGGCTGTTTTGCAGGGAAGGCTGTGTGGACAGACAATGGCAAGGCAGAGGATGATCCGGAATCCATTGGAGATGATGGGAGCAAGCTAGAACCCAATGGGAGGAAGAAAAAGGCGAAAAAGGGGTTTTCTAAACTCAAAAACTCGTAAAAAAAAATACGCAAATCCCGAGACTGGTTGCATTTATAGCATTTTTTAATGTATCCGACAACTCAGATCGAATACAAAAGAGTATCTTCGTATCCGATGAAGTATGCCGGATACAAGGAGATGTTAATGTATCCGACATATCATATCGGATACAAAGAAAAATCAATGAATCCGGTTTGATATGCCGGATACAAAGAAAAAATGCAAAAAAAAGAGAAAAGGGAGGAAAATCCGAAATTTTTACCTGTTTCACCTGTCTACAAGTTATAATTGCATGAAATTAAAGAGTAAAGAAGGCAAAACAAGAAAGAATGAATAAAATTTTTTTTTATATATAAACAAGTCTTTTTGAACAATGACAAGGAAAAAAGGAAAATCCTGATCTACTACTCCTGTGCAGGATCTCCTCGGCGTCCTCTGCCGTGTCCTCCTCTGCGACCTCTACCTCGAGGTGATCGGCGTCTAGAGTATGCCAGAATACGCTCGGCAGCTTGGCAAGGAAGCCGACCCACAACCGACTGGATCTGATACTCCAAGCAATACTCTGAAAGGTCTGGAGGCGGATCAGGAGCAGAATCTGGGGAAGAGGCCTCGGGCTCAGCATGTACAGGCTCGACTGGACCCTCCGCCACAGCGGCCTCCGCTCCCGTAGATCCAGAAGGCCCAGCAGCAGCAGAAGAGGGGCCAGGAACAGAAATAGCTGGGCCAATAGAAGAAAAATCAGAAATTGAGGTATCCAAATGAACTAAGGAGATGAAACTAAAGAAAACTTACTAGGGACCTCAGGAGCAGGATCAGGAGCTGCCACAGGGGATGAAGTGCCTGCAGGAGCAGTAAGAGCCGGGTCTGCAACCAGAATGTCTACAGGGTCCACGGTGTTAGCACCTGATTTTTTGCACCCCTAAAATGGCAAAGAAAATGAAAAGTCAAACTTTCAGTCAAACCCTGAGGGGGTCAAAAATTGACTTTTTAATTTAAGAGAATTTGGCCATCAAACTTCATCTCATTAAAAAGAGCATTTCGACACGATTCCAACGCAATTAAGTTTGCTGGAATCGGAGTCCAGATGAAAAAGATATGAGCTGGTCAAACTTTTGGGGAGCAAAAAGTTGACTTTTTGCTCGACCCCAATTCGACTGCCAAACTTGATCCCAATGGATAGGTGGTTCCGAGCTGATTCCAACGACACTAAGTTTGCTGAAATCGGACACCAGACGAAGAAGTTATGAGCAGTTGAAGTTTCATAAAAAACTGCCCATGTGGCAAAAAGGCAGCAAAAATGGGCTAAACCAGTAAAATAAATAAGATAAAAGTGTTTAATAATATTTTAATAAAGAGAATCTCGCTTTTTAATAAAATAATCGGAAAAATCGGATAAGAATCTTGCAATAAATCAAATTGAATAAAGGTTTGAAATCCAAATATTTTTTAAATATGCTGGACCGTATTTGTATTACGGGCAGAGTATGCCCGTATTTGAAATACGGGCACGCTTCTAGAAGGAAACACGCGTCGCTGTACGGCGAGACACGCGTCCTGTACGGCCGAATCTGCGATAATTGCAAATATTCGTTTTTCGCCCGTATTTGAATTACGGGCAAGGCACGCCCGTACTTGAAGTACGGGCAAGGCATGCCCGTAGTTCAAGTACGGGCACGGGAATTTTGCCTATAAATAGAGAGGCCACCCCCCTTCATTTGAACAAGCCCTCTACCCTGGCCATAACCTCTGCTCTCCTGAAGTTAGCCACGGCTAAGCCATGCCCAATCACCATCACCCCAACACCTAACCCTATTTAATGTCCAAAATACCCCTGTCCCACTAGAATCATGCCTAAACTCTTCTTTTTCATCCTTTGAATATCAAGAACCCACCAAACCTCTGCCAAAACCATTCCAAGAAATCCCGTAGGACGCGGAAGCGCTGCTCAAATTTTCGGAGGACCGTAACACCAATCAAACAATCAATTATATTGTAAGTATGTTCTCCCTCTAAATTAAAGTAAATTTTGATTTTATTTGTTCTCTTCCTCACTACCTCTTTTCTCTTTTATGTTATTTCTAACATGCTTTTGAGTGTTGAATAATGAGGAGTTGCATCCGCAAGTAGTCATCCCTATACAACAAAGGAGGTGATAACAAAAGGTTATCAAAAATGTCTTAACAAGAGAAACTTGATTTCGTTTGATCATTATTACGGAATGAAGATTAAAGTCCTCTTTGAACATCAAACATCCCCTGTAAATTACCCCTTTCCCCTTCCTAAAAATTGATGGTGGACAAACAAAAAGGATTTTGCTTACTCAAAGAACAAGAGAAGAAGAAAAGTGACATTTTGAACCATATGAAGTAAATACAGAATCTGGAGAAGCTGGAAACCTCAACATCAATTGCAGAAAGCTCCTAAGAAGGCCATGGAAATGATCTAGATCGGAGTCGGCAGCAAACGGGCAAACTGAGTTGCGCCCGTAAACTCAGGCCGGTCCAGCCTGGACCGTGATTGCTTCACGGGCAGAAGAGACCGTAGTCAATCCACGGTCAGGCTGGACCGTAAAGAAAACACGGGCGAAATGTAAAAATGATGAAAAAGTGTAATTTCTTGGTTCGGTTGGACCGGATCCGGCCTAAACCGGCTTGAACCATCCCTTTAAACCATTTGGGCTACCTTAAGCCCATTTTTGGACTTTGGGCCTAGATAGGCCCATTAAGATCCCTTTGGCCCACTTGTGGGGCCCACTTTTGACTGGCCCATACCAGGCCTGTTTTCAATAAACAGGCCCAGGCCCTTTGACCCTTGGCTAATGGGCCGAATCCAAGCCCATTAAGCCCATGGAATATGTAAATAAATAAGATAACCAAATGGGTTACCCAATAACCCAGCTGGGCCCAAGGCCCAACCATGGTAGCCCACGGGTCTTCCAACGGGACCCGGGTCCGACCCACTTCACTTAAATAAATAAAAAGATAAAATCAAGTAAAAAGGGACCCACACCTCCAGAGGGCCCCACCAGACCTAACAAAGCAGCATGCTGGTCTAGGAAAAGGGTGAACTTGACTCAAAAACCAGGGAGACCCGAGGGACCCGTCAAACCGACGGGGCGGACCGGGGTGTCTTTAAGACTTCCCCGGACCGTAACCGAGGACTTAGCTAGAACTCTGAAAAGCCGCAGACCAGACTTAGACCCGATTAGGGCAAAACCGTGTCTGCCTGCACTCTCAGGCAGTGGCGACTCTGAAAATCCCGAGGCACGCACTGAAAATGCGCCCGGTGTGCGATCTAGGCCAGGTTTAGGTGCGCACAGCTTGGCGACTCTGCTGGGGACCCCTCAACCCAGTCGGACCCTGGTTATCAAATGAGTCAACTAGGTGGATGTAAGCAGATTTAGGAAGTACTTCTTGTCCAACCTTAGTGGTTTATGGAACTTATGCAATTACATGATATTGGGGGATCCTGTCACAAGGACGAGATAATTGCCTAAGGAAAGTGGAATTTAAGCGGTTCCCTGTGACCCTCCACTTACCTGGGGATCCACCCAAACATTGTATTGCATACTATTCTATATTCTCACTATAAAAGTGACATTAAGGAACCCTTAATCAGCCCATTATCCGAGAATCACCCGAGCAGACACAGCACTTGACCCCGCTGCACATACAAGCACCTCACTACACCATGAATGAACTTTTAACTGCGTGGGGTGACAGGCATGAGGGAGTCTGCCTGAATGATCCGAACTGAATGCTGTCTGAATATCTGAATGCTCTTCTTAACCAAAACCTAGATCTCTCTAGCAGCCACCCTTCTTCAATCGAGAAACTTACTTTTGGGATGGTATTAGCCCTACGCTCCTGTGGCTTGCCGGGGAAAGCAGGGTAAACCCATCTCCCCAGGTTTCTGGATTCTTCAAGCGCCATTGGTTTCTTGCCATGGTACGCGAGGGGTCTAGTACTTGGCTCAGACCCTTGAAGGCATGTGCCTCGGGCTGGGTATCCTTCCCCACCTATTGATTCTGAAAAACCTTGATACTCTGAATATGAATGGATCTGAATCTGAATGTGAACGCGAATGCTGGAACAAAATAAGGGAAAAATCAATTTAAAACCCAAGAGTCCATCAGGGGTAGCAACCCCCGCCGTTTTTTGCATCAACCTGAGTAAAACCTAGACCATGGGCTGCCTCAGCCCTAATTTAGGAAACCAACCCAATTTGATCAGGGGTCTAACCCCAGATCCATGCATTTGAGTCCTGTAAACCGTGGGCCTTGACCCATTAAGTCCGCTGGAAGCACTCTAAGTCTTAGTTGGCCTTTTGAGCAGATGAGAGCCGGCCAGATCAGACAATCAGACAGCAACAGGCCAAAACAGCGGCAGAAAGACCCTAGATTTAGGATTTCAGCCCACCTGCCAAAAAGCAAACTTGTACCCTCTTTTTGGGTTCTCAACAACCCTAAAGGTGATTTTCTTTACAGAATTATTTTTGTAAATCTCGCCCTCGATGGCAAGTTGTAAGCATTTTTGTTGTGGTCTGACACCCAAAAGCAGATGAAAGAACAGATGAAAGATAAAAGGCTGATCAGGACTTAGGAATGCTTCCTTACACAAGTATGTCTAGGAGTCATGCCTTAACAGGCACCAACACTTTTAGGACCATGCACACACCTGTTGGTTTTTTTTTTAGCATTTAACTTTCATTTTACCTGTGTATATATTTGTTCTTATGTTAAACATGTGCACTACGAGATCATTTACACCAGCCTGTTTAGCCGAACCATTTTCAAAATGCACAAAAATTTTCGGGCATGCATTGAGCCGCCTTCCGAGGCATGCATCAAAACTGCTTTGTCAAAGCACACAATGAAGTGGCCTTCGAGCCTACATTGACTAGTCTTTCAGTAACTTTGTCTCGTGCTACGCGCAATAAAACCGTCATCTGTGGTTATATTGAGCTAGCTGTTTAGACATAAATCAAGTCGCCCCCTTTGCGGCGTAAATTCTTCCTGCCATTCATGGCATGATTTGTTTAACAATCATTACCCATCAAGGCACGGATGTTGAGGTATAATCTCCGCAACCTGATTTCATAAGGTTTGCGCTCATAAAGCATATGTTGCACGGTTTTGAAAACTATCAGACATGATATGATCTCCAGAGTCTCAATCTCTGAAAGATCGAACTGCAAGTTTTTTTTAACATCGCAATTTTCAGGAAAAACTCTTGATTGGATATGGCACTGTCACACACTGTTCATAGTAATGTTTTGTTGAAGTTGTGATTTTCATACATGAATCGTCCCATATTTGTTTCGCTCATTGTGACACAAGAGCACCACTCACGATGTAAATGATCTCGTCACACACAACACCTTGTTCATAAGTTGAAAAGAAACTGATTGAGATCTTTAATGAACAGGTACAATTCAGGTACTTCACATTAAAAGCACTACCCAGAACGCTGCATTTGCATTGAAAAAGGACTGCAATGAATTCTTCTGAGGCTCCAACTTCGTCATCCTCACAACCAAGAACCGAAGAGCAGCTAGTCATGATGGGTCTAAACCAACAAGTGGCCATGACACATGCCACAGGGATTCAAATACCAGAAATCCAACAGGGGCAACCACCTCAGCCGGACCCCATGGCAGTCCATCTGCCACCTCGGGACATTCAATTCCCACATCCGGCAGCAATAGCCACTCAACCTCCACAACAAGAACCATGCGTGCCTGTCCAGCTGGGGCAGGAAGAACAAGACCAAAACAGGATACAGATGGCCCAACTTGAGGAAATGTTGGCTGCAATAAAGGAAGACAGTAAAGCCCAAATGGCCGTAATAAGAGAAGAGCTCTTGAAACAACTCCAGCCCAACCCAGTACGTGAGGAAACCACACTGGAGAACTTGTGTCTTTTTCCAGACATCCATCTGCCAGCAAAGTTCCGATGTCCTGACTTGCATAAGTTTGACGGTACTGGCTGTCCTTTGATACACCTGCGATCCTATGTTGGCGACATGTGCCAATATGTGAAGGATGAAAAGATCATGATTCAGTTCTTCCAGAAATCGCTAACTGGGGCAGCATATTCTTGGTTCCTAAGTCTGGACAAGCAGAAGGTCAAGACATGGAACGACCTTGCTACTGTATTCATCCAACAGTACCGTTTGAACAGTCCGACGATTCAAACCCGGGCAGAATTACAGAGACTGTCAAAGGGAAATAGCGAGTCTGTAAGAGACTACGCTAAAAGATGGATAAAACTAGCAAATATGGTTCAACCCCCTCTCCTAGAACAAGAACAAACTTCTCTGTTCGTTTCATCACTGGGGCAGCCATACTTTACAATGCTGTTGGGACAGTGTGCTGCAAGTTTCGCCGATCTAATCAAGATGGCAGAAAGGATCGAAGATGCAGTTAAGGCTGGAAAAATAGGAGCTTTTATGACAGAATCCTCCCAAGAAGACATAAGATATGAGGGAACGATCAACCATGACCGATCTGCTAAGCGCAAGAGAGGAAATGATCACCCCTGTGCAAATGTCACCATGGCTCGACTGAAGGAGCCCTTGACTAAGGAAGAAAGAAAGAACCGTGTGTTCACACAACTCCCATATTCCCTGGCTGAGTTGTTGCCTACCTTGCTGCAAGAAGGACACCTGAAGCAGGTTCCGCCAAATCCGAGAGCACCAGCAAGTAGAGGGTATGACCCATCCAAGACATGCGATTACCATAAAGGAGCACCGGGGCATGATACTGACGAATGTTGGAGCCTCCGTCATGCGGTCCAAGATCTCCTTGAAGCTGGGGAACTCAAAATTGATCCTCCGCCAAATTGAAAAAAAAATTGAAAAAAAAATTGAAAAAAAAAAAGAAAAGAAAAAAAAAGAGATTGAAAAATATCATCTTTATGCAGCCTAGCATTTCATGGATCCTGGTTTCTGATGCTTGTTTCTTTTGGCAGGAACCCCGTCCGTAGTTGACATGGATCACACCTCAGAGACAAGTCATGATGCGGCCCAACAAATATCCAGCATAGTGGCCTCTCTATGGAGCCTACTACGAATGATAACAATCAGAGAAGAAACATGTAACAAATGCTGGGAAGCATTAGGAGAAGAAAATTTTGAGTTGCGATCTCGAGTAAGAGACCTTGAAGGAGAAATCAAGAGAATGAAAGGGAAGATACCCCTGAACAGTCAGGAAGTAAGCCGCCCACCAATCATAGTAAGTAGTCAACTGCAGGAAGAAAAAGGGAAAGCTGTGGCAGCAGATGTTCCTCAAGTCATGAAAAAGCAGAATCCTTTAGAGATTTCCCCAAGGAGAACAAAGGAGGAAGCAGAGGCCAGAATGAGGAGGGTTTTCACCCCTTTACCATATGCACCGGCAGAATTGCTTTCAACACTATTGAAGGAGGGGTATGTGCAGATTAAGCCCCCGAACCCCCGAATGATTCGGTCTAGAAACTACAATGCTGCAGAACGATGTGAGTACCATTCTGGTGCTCCAGGACACCACACAAACCGGTGTTGGGATCTGAGGCATGACATTCAAGATCTGATTGATCAAGGGTTCTTGAAAGGACTATTTGAGCAACCGGAATCTGTTAAAGGACAAAACATCTCGGACAAGTTCCGAATGTCTGAATCAACCATCTTCCCGCAGGAAAGAGAAGATGATGTGAAAAAGAAGGACGAGGAGAGCACCTGAAGACTTCCTTCCATGGCATGCAACTAAATTCCAAGAATGCTGATTCGTATCAGCCACCTTTTTTGCATAAACTACTACTTTTATGCTTTCTTTTAATTTTCGAACTTGATAACATGCTTTTCTTTTATGCAAGCTAATGAAATCTTTTGGGGAATCACCAAAGTGTTGAACCACACCAAGACAAGACTGTGATCTCAGGACAAACTTGAACAATCAAATTTGACAGATGAAATGTGTTGAACAGCACAAACTGTGTGGGTCTCAACATAGCCAAGGGATCCCCCACCTCCACCACATGTGAACCCTACCTTGCCAAACAGTGGGGCAAGCTGAAAGAAAGAAAGAGGAAGAAGGGGCAAGGTGTCCATACCAGTTAAAGGTCACTAACATGATCCAGGATCAATGATCCCAATGACATGATGAGAGGCCATTTTTGGCTGAAATACTTCAAACAAATTTCGCTAGTCAGACATGATTGAGCTTGATCGTCTCATTTCTAACCCACGTTATGTCTAGCCACCCCAAACTGGGGCAAAGTCAAAAAGAAAAATGAATAAAGATAAAAGTGGTTCTTGAGCCAGTTAATTGTACAAGGACAAGTAAGTGTTACATTCTCTGTAAAAGGATGAAAGGCCATCCTTGATGTTCTCCAAAACTCATCTAACATAAGATGAAACCCTAGCAAAACACTTTGAGCCTAACAATCTCTTCATTTAACCCTACCATATCCTGTCTTCAAAACTGGGGTACACAAGCTTCATGAAATGGGAGACACGGGAAAGACAAGGAGAAGATAGGGCAAAGCGAAAAGCGCCCTAAAAAGGAGAAACGGGATAAAACCCAGAAAACAAGAATGTGAAGAGAAAAAAAGAATTGGGGCAATTCCCTTTGGGAAAAGAAAAGAAGAAAAAGAAAGAAAAAACAAAAGAAAAACAAAAGCCGGGGCAAACCCCAAAAGCAAAAGTCAAGAATGGGGTCAAAAAACCCAAGAAAAGAAAGAAAGAAAAGAACAAAGATGGAAAAAAGGTAAAAGAAGCTACACAAGGCTGAAGGGGCAAAAGATGAAGCAAGCCCTAACCAAGAAAAGTGGACAGGATATGGCTCTTACCCTACTCACAAATTTTGAGCCTTTATATCATTTCTTCTGGACCCATAAACCCAGCCTACGTTTCGTCCAGTTATGAAGTCCTTTCTGATTACAGAGAATGTGACACTAACTCCCAGACAAACTGGCAATGACAGAATTAAAGAAACAAAAGAGCTTTGGCTAGACATGATGGTTACCCATAGAATGAAGTTATATAGGATTTGAACCTATTTATTCTTCATTTCTAAACACTGAAACCAAAGCCTACATTTTGTCCTACTATTAAGTCCTCTTTGATCATTGAATCATGATCTGTGGAAATTGACAGAACCCTTGAACTGGGGCAATGCACCAAACCTGAATAAAGGAACCAAGTGAGAGAAAAACCATTTCAAGACCCCCAACCAAGGGTGGAAGAAAAAAGAGAGAAAAAAAAAAAAAAAGCTGGGGAAGGGCAGTGCCAAAGAAACCCCCTTGAACCCAAAACAATTCCCCTCATTCCAACTTAGGGCATGCCATCGAAGACAAAAATGTTGAGACCTTTACAGGAAATGCTGAGAAGCACCATTTCATAAAGTCTAAATGAGAGTGTCAGGTGACTGACCCAAAGATTATTGGTCTTGTCATGGACCCACTTTGAAAAGCGGGAATTCCAAACATTGGTGAATTCCCAAAAGGTTTTAGTTGCTTATGTTTTGCATGTAATTTTGATTAACTAAATTTCACTTGAACTTTTGCAGGTACTGACAAAGCTTGAAACAGACAGACAAGGCCATTACGGCAAATTCACACACTGATGCAGGAAAAATTGCCTCCATGTATTCCCACATGGGGCACAGAAAAGTAAAATTCGTCACCATGTATTCACACATGGGGCGCAAAAAAGTCATCACGGAGTATTCACACGTTGGATGCCATCACAGCGTATTCACACGTTGGATGTAAAAGCAAAATCCGTCACCATGTATTCACACATGGGGCACAAAAAAGTCATTACAATGTATTCACACATTGAATGCCATCACAGCGTATTCACACGTTGGATGTAAAAGCAAAATTCGTCACCATGTATTCACACATGGGGCCCAAAAAAGTCATCACGATGTATCCACACATTGGATGCCATCACAGCGTATTCACACGTTGGATGCCAAAGCAAAATTCGTCACCATGTATTCACACATGGGGCGCAAAAAAGTCATCACAATGTATCCACACATTGGATGCCATCACCATGTACTCACACATGGGATGTAAAATGAGTCGTCACCATGTATTCACACATGGGGCGCAAGCGGAATCGGCACCATGTATTCACACATGGAACGCAGAAAAGCCATTCCAGCGTATTCACACGCTGATGAAAAAACAAAAACCGTCACAGTGTATTCACACATTGGACGAAGAAGAAACTGGAATCAAAACCACTGACGGATAAGTCAGAAATTGGTGAGGAAATGTCCCTACATAATATCAAAGCTGTTGATACATGAATTTGAAAAGAAAAATGAAAGAAAAGAAAGAAAAAAGAAGAAGAAGGGAAAAAGATTGAGAGAGAAAAGAAATGGACAAAGACAAAAGAAACGAAATGTCTCCTAAAAACAAGAGCCACCATGTATTCTCACATGGGGCACCCCAGAGAAAGTCGCCATGTATTCACACATGGGACGCAAAGAAAGTCATCACAATGTATCCACACATTGGTTGACAGAAGTTTGTGAAGCCACCGACAAATAAGTCAGCTTCGAATTAAGACAAAAAGACAAAAAGTCGCCATGTATTCACACATGGGACGCAAAGAAAGTCATCACAATGTATCCACACATTGGTTGACAGAAGTTTGTGAAGCCACCGACAAATAAGTCAGCTTCGAATTAAGACAAAAAGACAAAAGTCGCCATGTATTCACACATGGGACGCAAAGAAATTCATCACAATGTATCCACACATTGGTTGACAGAAGTTTGTGAAGCCACCGACAAATAAGTCAGCTTCGAATTCAGACAAAAAGACAAAAGTCGCCATGTATTCACACATGGGACGCAAAGAAAGTCATCACAATGTATCCACACATTGGTTGACAGAAGTTTGTGAAGCCACCGACAAATAAGTCAGCTTCGAATTCAGACAAAAAGACAAAAGTCGCCATGTATTCACACATGGGACGCAAAGAAAGTCATCACAATGTATCCACACATTGGTTGACAGAAGTTTGTGAAGCCACCGACAAATAAGTCAGCTTCGAATTAAGACAAAAAGACAAAAGTCGCCATGTATTCACACATGGGACGCAAAGAAATTCATCACAATGTATCCACACATTGGTTGACAGAAGTTTGTGAAGCCACCGACAAATAAGTCAGCTTCGAATTCAGACAAAAAGACGAAAAGTCGCCATGTATTCACACATGGGACGCAAAGAAAGTCATCACAATGTATCCACAAATTGGTTGACAGAAGTTTGTGAAGCCACCGACAAATAAGTCAGCTTTGAATCAAGACAAAAAGACAGAAAAAGAGTCACCATGTATTCTCACATGGGACACAGACAAAATTCATCACCATATATCCACACATGGGACGCAGAAATAGTCATAATGTATTCACACATTAATTGACCAAAGTTTGTGGTACCAATGCCGCCAGTGATTAAACTGAAGGTTGGCTGAGGCACACCTGGGTGTTGTTTTTCAACTCACCCCCTGCGGAGACTTTACATGGTCCAACCCTGAGATACTAAGTTCAAAATAGACCAATTTAACTTCGGGTTCCCTTTCCCAGCCATTTGGCTAAAATAGACCAGTTTAATCTTGGGTTCACTTTCCCAGCCGTTTGGCTAAAATAGACCAGTTTAACCTCGGGTTCACTTTCCCAGCCGTTTGGCTAAAATAGACCTGTTTAACCTCGGGTTCCCTTTCCCAGCCGTTTGGCTAAAATAGACCAGTTTAACCTCGGGTTCCCTTTCCCAGCCGTTTGGCTAAAATAGACCAGTTTAACTTTGGGTTCGCTCTCCCAGCCATTTGGCTAAAACAGACCAGTCTAAACCGGGTTCCCTTTCCCAGCCGGTTGGCTAAAACAGATCAGTCAAAGGTTCTCTTTCCCAGCCGTTTGGCTAAAATAGATCAGGTCCAGGGTTCTCTTCCCCAATCATTCTAAATTATTAAAATAGATCAATTTGTCTTTGGGTTCTCTTCCCCAACTGTTTTAGGACAGTTAAAATAGATCTATAATCAGGTACCAAAATAGCTTTCCGAAGTCCGTACCTGTTAAAATCCTGAAAAGGCACAAGCCCCCAGGGGAGTACCACTACTCAAGCTCTTCAGAAAAAAAAAAAAAAAAACCCCACGGAGTTGTTTGATTAGTTGAAGATTACATCAATCCCTAGCAGATGGAGCAAACACTGATGCTGTGTTCCTTGTACAGGTACAAAGAAGGAAGAAAGATGCAAAAATAAACATGAGGAGGATACTTTGTTCCCCAGCAGAGGTTTCTTCCCTTTCATCCCCAGCGGAGCTCTGGAGAAAGAAGATCGTCGAGATCCTCAGACCTTCCAACAAAACTTCAAGAGCAAAAAGAGACATCACAATAATCCCCAGAGAGTCATCTAGACAGATCATACTCCCACCAAGTGGGAAGAGAAGCTTTAAATGCCTCGACAAGAGAAAGAACCTGGCAAGGAGAAGCAACAAGGAAGAACAGTAATGGGCCAATTCGCCCCTTCTTGTAAATTTTGATTCTCACTTTTGTAAATAGCATAGGCTAGAATAGGTATGTGTAGTCTCCGAGATGATGGACAGCAGCGCGGAAGCTTCCTCCCTTCCTCCCACCTGCACTCCAAAACCCATACCCTGGCCTACTCTAAAAAAAAAAAAACTCAAGTCACTAAAAGCTTTAAAAGAACAAACAAAAAGAAAAGAACATTGTTAAGTGCCTTGCATCAACGCCGAAACAGGCTGATGAGCTCAAAATTTAATCCTATCTTTCTCAACAAAGAGCTAAGGAACAGCCCTATTCAAACCCGAGAGTGGGTATAGGGATTCCAAAGTCAGGAAGTGATACCAAACATCTGACACTTCCCTTACACTAAAAATTCAATGATTGAGCTCGTCGACCATGTCGACAGAAATGCAAGGTGCAAAAATAAGGTTCATTTTCTTCTTTGCCGTTCATCCCCTAAGGTGACTCCAGCAAAGAGGGGCAGTTGTTAGCACCTGATTTTTTGCACCCCTAAAATGGCAAAGAAAATGAAAAGTCAAACTTTCAGTCAAACCCTGAGGGGGTCAAAAATTGACTTTTTAATTTAAGAGAATTTGGCCATCAAACTTCATCTCATTAAAAAGAGCATTTCGACACGATTCCAACGCAATTAAGTTTGCTGGAATCGGAGTCCAGATGAAAAAGATATGAGCTGGTCAAACTTTTGGGGAGCAAAAAGTTGACTTTTTGCTCGACCCCAATTCGACTGCCAAACTTGATCCCAATGGATAGGTGGTTCCGAGCTGATTCCAACGACACTAAGTTTGCTGAAATCGGACACCAGACGAAGAAGTTATGAGCAGTTGAAGTTTCATAAAAAACTGCCCATGTGGCAAAAAGGCAGCAAAAATGGGCTAAACCAGTAAAATAAATAAGATAAAAGTGTTTAATAATATTTTAATAAAGAGAATCTCGCTTTTTAATAAAATAATCGGAAAAATCGGATAAGAATCTTGCAATAAATCAAATTGAATAAAGGTTTGAAATCCAAATATTTTTTAAATATGCTGGACCGTATTTGTATTACGGGCAGAGTATGCCCATATTTGAAATACGGGCACGCTTCTAGAAGGAAACACGCGTCGCTGTACGGCGAGACACGCGTCCTGTACGGCCGAATCTGCGATAATTGCAAATATTCGTTTTTCGCCCGTATTTGAATTACGGGCAAGGCACGCCCGTACTTGAAGTACGGGCAAGGCATGCCCGTAGTTCAAGTACGGGCACGGGAATTTTGCCTATAAATAGAGAGGCCACCCCCCTTCATTTGAACAAGCCCTCTACCCTGGCCATAACCTCTGCTCTCCTGAAGTTAGCCACGGCTAAGCCATGCCCAATCACCATCACCCCAACACCTAACCCTATTTAATGTCCAAAATACCCCTGTCCCACTAGAATCATGCCTAAACTCTTCTTTTTCATCCTTTGAATATCAAGAACCCACCAAACCTCTGCCAAAACCATTCCAAGAAATCCCGTAGGACGCGGAAGCGCTGCTCAAATTTTCGGAGGACCGTAACACCAATCAAACAATCAATTATATTGTAAGTATGTTCTCCCTCTAAATTAAAGTAAATTTTGATTTTATTTGTTCTCTTCCTCACTACCTCTTTTCTCTTTTATGTTATTTCTAACATGCTTTTGAGTGTTGAATAATGAGGAGTTGCATCCGCAAGTAGTCATCCCTATACAACAAAGGAGGTGATAACAAAAGGTTATCAAAAATGTCTTAACAAGAGAAACTTGATTTCGTTTGATCATTATTACGGAATGAAGATTAAAGTCCTCTTTGAACATCAAACATCCCCTGTAAATTACCCCTTTCCCCTTCCTAAAAATTGATGGTGGACAAACAAAAAGGATTTTGCTTACTCAAAGAACAAGAGAAGAAGAAAAGTGACATTTTGAACCATATGAAGTAAATACAGAATCTGGAGAAGCTGGAAACCTCAACATCAATTGCAGAAAGCTCCTAAGAAGGCCACGGAAATGATCTAGATCGGAGTCGGCAGCAAACGGGCAAACTGAGTTGCGCCCGTAAACTCAGGCCGGTCCAGCCTGGACCGTGATTGCTTCACGGGCAGAAGAGACCGTAGTCAATCCACGGTCAGGCTGGACCGTAAAGAAAACACGGGCGAAATGTAAAAATGATGAAAAAGTGTAATTTCTTGGTTCGGTTGGACCGGATCCGGCCTAAACCGGCTTGAACCATCCCTTTAAACCATTTGGGCTACCTTAAGCCCATTTTTGGACTTTGGGCCTAGATAGGCCCATTAAGATCCCTTTGGCCCACTTGTGGGGCCCACTTTTGACTGGCCCATACCAGGCCTGTTTTCAATAAACAGGCCCAGGCCCTTTGACCCTTGGCTAATGGGCCGAATCCAAGCCCATTAAGCCCATGGAATATGTAAATAAATAAGATAACCAAATGGGTTACCCAATAACCCAGCTGGGCCCAAGGCCCAACCATGGTAGCCCACGGGTCTTCCAACGGGACCCGGGTCCGACCCACTTCACTTAAATAAATAAAAAGATAAAATCAAGTAAAAAGGGACCCACACCTCCAGAGGGCCCCACCAGACCTAACAAAGCAGCATGCTGGTCTAGGAAAAGGGTGAACTTGACTCAAAAACCAGGGAGACCCGAGGGACCCGTCAAACCGACGGGGCGGACCGGGGTGTCTTTAAGACTTCCCCGGACCGTAACCGAGGACTTAGCTAGAACTCTGAAAAGCCGCAGACCAGACTTAGACCCGATTAGGGCAAAACCGTGTCTGCCTGCACTCTCAGGCAGTGGCGACTCTGAAAATCACGAGGCACGCACTGAAAATGCGCCCGGTGTGCGATCTAGGCCAGGTTTAGGTGCGCACACACGGGAGCCCCAGGATCCGCAGGAGCAGCACGTGCAAGAGATGCAGAAGGGTCGGGAATGGTAGCCGAGGCATCATCAGGATCAGCAGCCCCGAGCTGGAGATGGATCAGGAACAGGGAAATCAAGCTCAAAAGTAGTATCCTGATCTGGGACTGGGCCCTGCAAAAGCCAAACAGGCATATCAGAATAGCAGAAACAGGGAAATGAAAGGGATGAAATTATGGAGAAACCAGATACCTGTCTAGCCTGAAGCTCAGCAACCAGAGCCTCCAGCTCTCTGATCCTAGCATCCCGCTGGGCCACGACCGCGTCATGCTCTGCGATCATATCATCCACTGCGGCCCGCTGACTCAGGAACCGATCCCGGAGAGCGTTCAACTCATGTACCTACCAATAAGAACCGAATTAGAGTCAAAAATACAGGATTGAAGGGAATGGGATGAAAAATGAAAATCATGAAACTCACAGTATCATCATGAACCCGGATATAGATCCCGCCAATCTCGGTCACCCCGGCACGAGTGGGTCGATCCATCAAGCACCCAATGGATACTCTCTGGATCCACTCGTCGTAATCCCCAGCTACTGTGAGCCCCTCCGTATCCTAGAAATGATCAAACTGATCAACATCGAAACCCGGCAGGAGCGTGTCAGGACCCACAGGAGGAGGGGGAAAGGGGATACGAAGTGTGCCTGTGTGCTGATAGTACAGGCGCTCTCCCAAATACATCACCCTACCAAGCCTCCAAAGGAAGCACTGGTAGGGCTGACATCGGAGTTCTCTATCAAAGGCGTCCTGTACTACCATCTCACGAGCCACTCCAACATCCACGTCGTCAAAGCATGCCAGGATGAGCTGCAAAGAAGAAAAATGGTCAGATACAGTCAAGGTGCAGGAAAAGAAACAAAAGGAAAAAGGGCAAAGAATTTACATCGGATCGTCGGGCACGGTCCAAGTGAACCCGAGCAGTGTGAGGCTGACTCCTATCAGCATCTCGGACCTGGGCCGACCACCGCAAAGCAACAGGGAACTCCGCGACACCAGGTACTGGGGATGGGCGGAAGAAAGTCATGTAGGTGTACATAAACACCTAGCAAAAGAAAAATCAGTCAGAGATAAAGAAGATAAAGCCTAAGGAATAAGACAAGACAGATGAATTTAATACCTACAGAATCTGCCAGAAGAACCGGCAGCTGACTCCATCACCTCTCGGGGCTGCCAGGCCCCGAACTACTCGGCACAGCCCGGCCAAGATAGTCCCATATATGAGCAGACCCCATGCTAGCTGGCGGGTCTAATGGAAATCTCGCAGAGAATCCAAGAAAAGAGGACTGACACTGGTCATGTCCTCCTGGAAGAAGCAGCTCCCGAGCATCAGCAAAAACACGTGTCGAAAGATGGGTGCAAAGGCTGCATCCTCCATAGTGACGGTCGCGTGTCTCCCCTCATAATGTCGAGCAAGGCTCTCCCGCAGCCAACTGATAGAGATGCGACCACTCCGCCCGTCCCAAGCAGCAAGAGGCAGGTCCGAATATCCAAGAGAAGGCCGATATCCTCTACTGAAGGCCGATCCAAAACGATAGTCCGCCCCATCAAAGGAATGCCAGTGATCAGAGGGGCAGATCCCCAGCTCCACGTCTTGAAGATGGAACGACGGTCGGCTCGGAACGACGGGATGCTGAGAAAATAATCCAGATGGCACCTCCCAAACTCAGGCCTAAGGGCAGGGGAAAGTGACTGCGCCAACTCACTAAATCTCCCCCAACTGCCTCGCAGATGAGAAGGAGGATATGGAAGAGGCACGTCGGCCCGGATGCACATGGAGGGGTGGCTATCCAAACCACTAAGGAGCTCTATATCATGAACAGATGCTCTCAGCGCCGCAGAGACCCCTAGGCGCAAGGCTACAGCAGCACCCTCCTGGCCTGAAGCTCAGGCCCGGCCTCGGCCCCTCTCTCCAGTTCGGCCTCGGCCCCTCTCACCAGCTCTACCTCCGCCTCTCTCACGGCCTCTACTACGGCCTCGAACAGGATCAACCAGAGGCTAAAAGCAAAAAAATGAATAAGGGAAGTCAATTCCAAAGGAAGCAGGGAAAGAAAGAAGGAAAGATTGGGAAGCCTACCTCAGCAGAGCCCTCAACAGAGCTCTCTCTGAAATTATCTAGCGGCTCTGACAGGGTGGCGCTAGAACTCGCCTCTGTCCGAGCTCGCGAGGTGGAGGGCTGATCAGCAAGGTCAGCCTCCTCCCGAACACGGGAACGACTCCTAGCCATCTACAAGAAATAGGGAAGTATTTATGAATTTTAGTTCAAATTTATCAAGAATCCTACTTCGCTTTTGGGTCTAGCTTTAGTTCAAATTTATCAGGAATTTTATTTGGCTTGTGGTCTAGGTTTTGGTTCTAATTCATCAGGGATCTTACATGATTTTTTGGTCTCAAGGGAACCTTATTTTGGTCATCTGTTTCAGTTCAAAGTCTTTTCTATTCTGGTTCTAAAGCATTTTATCCTCAAGATGTTTACACGGCTTAATATCTGTTAATTTGTTTCAGGATCCCTACATGAAAGCCGGACAGTGATGTCGAGGCAAAAGGTCTTGGCTAATCAAAGATTAAAATAAACTAGGGAGCCCAAAGGCCAATCAAGGAAAAGACCGGGCAGTCAAAGCACCACCTTGGTCAAAGGCATGCCAAGATCAGATCAAGGAAGAATAGGTCATATCACAGCATCTGGGAAGATTTCTTCTCCACCAGCAATTCAACAGAATTTTATGCAATTCAGTGAAAAAATCCTAAGTTCTCAGATACTGTCAAAGGTATCATTCTAAAAGGGTGGCTACTGTTATTCAGGCAATCAGTTCTAAAAAAAAAAAATTACAGATCAGGAAAAAGCCAAAGTCAGCAATTCAGAGAAAAAGCATGCAATCAATTTCAAAATCATGAGTGGAGAACCTATTTGGAAGATGTCAAGATGATCATGCCAGAGATAGTCAAGAACAAGTCAGGTGGAGCACCACCTTATCAAAATATAAAACTTGGAGCATGTTGAAAAACAAATCACATCCAGGCATTTAAACTCATGAGATATACAAGTCAGGTCATCACCGGTAGAAAGTCCAGTCACTGCAGACTTTAGGATACCAATGGACAAGTGTACTCCACAGAATTTTTTTCAGTCAAGAATGCAGTCAACAGGGTATCCAGTGGAAGATCACCACCAACAGGATTCAAGTCCAAAAATTTTGCAACATGGATTCGGCAATGCATGGTTTCGGAAATGGCCACAAATAGGAAACCTAAGCAAACAGTAGTATCGGCAATTCATAAGCATCTAAATTACAGAATTTGAAAGTCATGCCATTCGTCCAATGCTCTAAGCATGCAGGGAATCAACACAACAGAAAAAAAAGAGAAAACATGGATGCTCACTGACTTGGTCGGATTACAAGGGAGAAATGATCTTCGGATTGGACGAGTCGTTGGAGTAAAGTCGCTGGAGCAGACACTCCAATTTCAAGTTGAAGAATCACCGGAAATCACAAAAAGTCAGAATAAAATTGAGCTAGGGCTTGACCATTGCTGTAAATGGGCGTTCACGGAAAATGCCTAGGTTATGAGCTTCCAATAAGAGTCGCCGGAAGCAATGGAAGTCACCGGAGAAGAGAAGAGGTTCAGCAATCGGCGGATAAGAGGAAGATGTGTCCGGGGTTTGACTTAAAATCCACCTCACAGCCACAAGAGCTCAGTGGAATTTGGGACAACTTTGGGAAATGTGTTGGTCAAAAAGGAAGATATCCACTCAATTTTTAACTTGGTTTGATAAAAAATCAGTTTTCAAAAAATCTTATTTTTGGGCTTAAAATCAACTTCATAGCCACGAGAGCTCAGTGGAATTTAAGACCTCTTGGAGAAATGCCCCCCTTAAAGTTAGGGCTTTTTGGCAAATCTTCACCCAAAAATTATTTTACAAAATTGAATTGAACCAAGCAAATCATGGTTAAGGGAGTGCAATTTGGGCTTGTCTAATCTTTGCAGCTCATTGCTTCGCAACTCCCGCAAAGAGGGGCAGTTGTAGACACCCCAAATTGCACAGTAAAAATGATGAATAATTGGCAAAAATCATTATCTCCTTTGAAACCAGCACAAAATTTGTGAAAATAGGCATTTTTCCTTGTATCCGACAACTCAGGTCGGATACAAGCGTATATCTTTATATCCGACATAAGTTGTCGGATATAAGCGGCTCTTAATGTATCCGACATCATATGCCGGATACATATAGGTGCTCTTGTATCCGACCTGATATGTCGGATACAAGCTTTTTGCTCAAAATTAGGGTTTTCCGAGAGCTTTCACCTTTTACCATCATATCCCTCATTAAATGAGTGGAAATCTCGGAAATAGCCTTAGGGTTAAGGTTGGTGGGCTATAGACCTTATGTTGTGTCTACCATCCCACCAACCCTAACGCTAGCCTTTGCCTATAAATAGGAGGCTCCTCCTTAAACAAATGGCCATTAACTCTTGTCATTAACTCTTGCCAAGAAGTTGGGGATCAAAGAGCTCCGAGTGAAGAGGGGAACCACTGTAGTCTTGCTTCCAGAAGCCTAGGTAAGCCTCAAACCTCTCTTTAATTTTCTGTTTTTACATTCTAGGTCTAGTTCTCTCCTTCTACCTTTCTGTAGATTAAGGCCTATGATGTGTGTATGAAAACCCTTCCTCTACTCAAAGTATCTCAACACTCCCCCTAGCCGTCAAACGTGAAGGCGGGATCTAGGTGAAACAAGACTAAGGATTGACCTTAGAGTTAGAACCTATTTGAATAAGCCTTGTGATTCTATGAAAACCGTTCCATATTCAAAGTACCCCAAGATTATCTTGAAGAACCGTGTTTAACGGGGAGAGAAAACTAAGGGAAACGATAATGGAACGGAACCCTAGGTTGTTCTAGAACCTTTTTTGTTGATCTAAATGCATGCTATTATGAAATAAGCCTTGTGATTCTATGAAAACCATTCCATATTCAAAGTACCCCAAGATTATCTTGAAGAACCGTGTTTAACGAGGAGAGAGAACTAAGGGAAACGATAATGGAACGGAACCCTAGGTTGTTTTTAGAACCCCATTTTGATTGATATAAATGCATGTTATCTTTACTATGTTGTTGGAATGATTCTTACACCTACACATACATAGCACGTGATTTTGGCGGGATAGACTCATATTTCGGATTTATTGCATTTATTGTGATAAATCTGAAATAAATAGCCCCAAGCAATTTTGGGATATTTTGAAATGATTTTCAAAGGATTTTGATTCATTTTGCAAGGAATACACATACTTGGTCACTGTTTTAAATTGATTTTACTTAAAAAGGGCTTAACTTGACAACAACTGTACCCCAACTTCGGACACTTGTAACTTCATCGTCCGGATGAATTTTGGAGTGATTCCAGAGCCATGGGAAAGGTGATGCTGTCTAGTTTATGTCTGTAAAATTTCATTAATTTCTATCATGTGGATTTTTTACACCTCTTTGTCGAAGTTGATAGGTCAGTTTAGGTCTGAATATGGAACCTGTCACTTAGACTGAGCGCCATGTGTTCGTTTTAAGTCCGATTCGAGTGATTCTTCTTTCTGTGTTTTTCTTTGGAAGTCTAGTTTCAAATCCAGTTGGTTTCATAATTATTTGATTCCATTTGTGTCGTGGGTAACAGATTTACTCAGAACTGCTCAACAGCACTTTTCTGGGTTAGTCTGTGATCTTCGGGGCCTATTCGGGAAACCACCCAAGGCACATCTGAATGAATTCTTGTATGAGGCTAGTTTCATATGAAAGATGGCCATACATACCTCATTCACACAAAATTTCATGGATTTATATGGAGCCAATTTTTCTAGATGATTTTCCAAACTTGCCCACTTGTCACTTTTAAACATCCCCAACAGCAGATTTTAAAGGAGAATAACTCATAGGATTTTAACCGGAATGGATTGAAATTTGCATGAGTCTTTTATCTATCATAATCTTTCAAATGAATTTGGTTTGATTCAATTTAAATTGGATTTGAATGATTTCAAGTCAAATGGTTCTTGCTTTTACCAAATTCTCCGGATTTAACTCAACTTGGTTTTGTGCAACTTTTGCTTTGATTTCCATCTTTTGGTGATATTCTAGAAATGATATTGACATAAATGAGGATCTGGAATTCATTTGGATTTTCATGTGAAGATATCATACATTTGTCCTTTTTCAAGGTTTTTAATGATTTTTAGCAAGCTTTTTAATTTTCTAGCATGAACAACACTTGGAAACCACCTCGTGTGGATGAATGGGGGTGCCTAACACCTTCCCCCGTTCATAATATAATCCCCTTACCCATATCTGGATTTGATTTTCAAGTAGAGTTATTTTTACTCTAGAATTTGCCTTTTAGCTCTTTTTAATTATTTTTGAATCTTTTGGTGTCCATTCACATCCAAAAATCTGAATGGTGGCGACTCTCCCATATTTCTATTGAGCCCGTGTGCTGACGGAGGGGAAATCATTCCGGTGATTTTTCCATGTCTCACAAGGCTTGAGGTTTGCAGAGAAGGTAGTGAACCCACCCCTCAAGCCTAGTTACAAGAAAGAGGCTTCTACTTTTCTGGGTATAGGGAGGAAGGAGTTTGGGGATTCTGACACCCTTTTGACTTTGTCTAAGTCTTTTCTGACTGAGAAGCTCTTGAGGGGGGGGGGGGGGGGGGGGGAAGAATAAGGAAGCTAGGTTCAATGCCTTAACCCTGATAGTGGTTAACCAACTGCTCTTCCCACAGGATGACGATGAGGTCAACTTGGCCCTTATCTCAATTGTATGCCAGGTTAGGGAGTGGGAGAGATTGGCTCATATGATTTTGGCAGGGATGTACCAGGCTTTGACTGACTGTTATTATAGGAAGAAGAAGCACTTCCTATCATGTGCCCCTATCCTGCAGGTAAAAAAAAAATTTCTTCTTTTTTTCTTTTTTCTTTCTTTTGCTTTTTTGTTTTTTTTCTTTTGCTTGTTTTTTTTTCTTTGCAATATATTGAAATATCCCTCCTCCTTTGAAGCTTTGGTTACTTGACCACCTGAGTCAGATTGAAGAGATCAATCGACATTTCTTCCCAAGCCTGAAGGTTCCTATCTTGATGAGCAACCGGGGGTGTCCTAACATTCCAGGAGGTAAACAGGGCTGGTTTACTTTCTTGGTTACACTCCAGGATGACCAGGTGAGGTGGCCTGGTACTTATCAGCCCAATGCAGAGACAGTGATCAGCTTTCGAGACCGCAACTTTTTGGTTCTGGCTGGCTTAAGTCATGCTGTGTTTTATCTTCCTTTGCGGGTTCTTCGTCAGTTCAGAGCAACCCAGGGGATTATAATCCCAAGTGGGTACAAGGACCATCTTGGGCCACTTTCACCAACCACCATGAGGCTGAACGTTTGGTTGATAAGGGAGTGGTCCTATGTTTGTTTCATGCAGGGCCCAGTTTTCTCAGAGTCCCATGTGAAGGACTATCTCTTCTGGATCAAGGATCAGATACAGAGTCAAGCTCCAGTACCCGAAAATCCTCCTGCAGTTTTGGCTCCTACCTATGAAGACATCCTGGAGTCTAAGAGATCTTCTCACAAGTGACTTCAGCAGATATGGGTATGAGAGGCCCAGGAGCTTAGGATACGAGGCCTTGACATGGAGAGGGAACTTGCAGAGCAGGTATCCCGCCGTCTTGCTGTGGAAAAGCAACTTGAGGAGCAGAGGCAAGCTCGCTGCTTTGAAGTCCGAGCACTGAGGCAGAAGCACCAGGATGCTTTAACCAGCCTTAGGAGCATGAGGATCAGGTAGACCCTTTCAGATGAGGTCATTTCCTTCTTGAGTGATCCCGCTGCAGAGGGAGCTTCTGGAGTTATTGCAGCTTAGGCAGCTCGGATTCGGGAGCTTGAGGAGCGGCTAGGAGACAGAGACTAGCCTTATTTCCTGCACATTTTTTTCTTTTTCATACCTTTGTACGAAAGCAAACTCAAATAATGGAAAGACAAAGGATTTAATTCAAAAATAAATTTTTTATATTATTGGCCTCAGAATGCTCAGATGCTTGTAAAAACAAAGGTTTTATGAAAAGTATTTGATTTATCATCACTGGCCAAAGTATAGTTTTTCTTTTTCTTTTTTATTTATTTATTTATTTTTTTTAAATTTGGTCCATGCACTTAATCACCCATAATTAAAGGAATTAAAACCAAGTTAAGTAATGAGAAGGGTATTCCAAACAATAATGAGGGATCAAAACCGGATCTTAGGACCTTTAGAGTCATCCCCAAATGCTTTTTCTTCCAAAACTGACCCCATTTTGCTCAGTCTCAACATCATGATGATTTTGCTTCCAGCTTAAATCTCCATGATCAACTCAACCTCTGATTTTTCTTTCTTTTTTTTCTTTCTTTTCTTCTTGCCAACATTGCCTCTAGCTCCAGTTACGGTTTTCACTAGGGCCGGCTTCTGCATTCCATCATCACCAATCTTACTCTGAAATTTGAATGAACATACTAAGATCACTGAGGGCTTAGAAATAGGACGAAACAAAGGCTAGGCTCGGTTTATGAAAGAAGAGGTATTAAAGGCTCAAAACTTTTCAAATGTGGAAATAGGTTAATCGGACTTCCAGTCATGATGAATCTAACCCTTTTTTCCCAAATTGCATTCGTTGCATCTCTTTTCACACTTGGCTTTCATTTGCCATTTTTCTTTGCTTTTTCTCTCTTTTTTCTTTTTTCCTTATTTTTGCCCCAATTGGCCTTGCCCCAATTCGTTTTGCCCCAATATAAGACTGTAAGTCCGGTTTAGGTTTATCAAAGAAACGAACCGACTCAACTTGGCTAGACTAGGGATTAAAATTTGAGGGAATAAAGAAAAATGGCCTCGGATCATTTCCTAGTAATATTCAAATCAAGGAAAATACCTTTTTACTGCATCAGAGTTAATTGGCTCAGGAAGATCTGTCCCGTCCATTTCTGTCAAGATGAGTGCACCCCCTGACAGGACCTTCTTGACGACATACAGCCCTTCCCAATTCGGCTTGAACTTACCATGAGGATCTTCCAAAAATGGTAAGATTTTCTTTAGCACAAAGTTTCCTTCTTGGAAAGTTCTAGGCTTCACCTTCTTATTGTAGGCCCGGGCCATTCTCCTCTGGTATAATTGGCCATGACAAAGCGCCTTCAAACGTTTCTCCTCTATCAGGTTGAGTTGATTACTTCTTGACTGTATCCATTCAGCTTCTTCTAATTCAGCCTCCATGAGCACTCTGAGTGATGGGATTTCTACTTCCACTGGCAGAACTGCTTCCATCCCATAGACCATGGAATACGAGGTTGCCCCAGTTGAAGTCCGGATTGAGGTTCTGTAGGCATGTAGAGCAAATTGGTAGCATTTCGTGCCAATCCTTGTAACTCACTACCATTTTCTGAATGATTTTCTTTATGTTCTTATTTGCTGCTTCTACTGCCCCATTCATCTTTGGCCTGTATGGAGCTGACTTGTGGTGGGTGATCTGAAACTGCTCACACATCTTCTTCATGTCCTTGTTCTTAATATTTGAAGCGTTGTCTGATACTATGACACTTGGCAGTCCATAGCGACAAATGATATTGTGCTTCAAAAATTTAATAACATGGTTGCTTGTGATATTTGCATACGAAGCCGCTTCTACCCACTTAGTGAAATAATCAATCGCTACCAGGATGAATCTGTGCCCGTTCGACGCCTTAAGGGAAATCATGCCGATGACATCTATGCCCCACATGGAAAAGGGCCATGGGGATGTCATGTTGTGCAACTCACTTAGGGGTGCATGCTTGTTATCTGCATATATCTGACATTGATGGCACCTCCTGACATGTATACAGCAATCATGTTCCATCGTCGACCAATAGTATCCCAACCGCAGGATCTTCTTTGCAAGCATGTGTCTGTTCATATGGGGTCCACAAACTCCTCCATGTACAGTCTTGATTAACCTTTCTGACTCAGCCTTAGCAACACATTTGAGCAGAATATCGTTGTGTGATCTCTAGTACAAATGTCCACCACTTAGCAGGAACTGACCAGCTAATCTCTGTATTGTCCTTTTCTTAGTAGAAGTGGCGTTTTCTGGCAAACTACGATTGTTCAAGAAATTTTTGATGTCTTGAAACCATGGTGCTTCTTCTTCGGGTGCTCCCTCTAGAATGAGACAATAAGCCGGTTTATCCCTAACCTCAATTTCCAATGGTTTGATGTCTACCCCTTCTGGCATGCTGACCATGGAAGCCAATGTTGCTAGAGCATCCGTGAACTGATTCTTGGCCCTTGGCATATAGTTAAAGGAAATTTGAGTAAAATTTGTGCTTATTTCTTCCAAATACTGGTGATAGGGGATCAATTTGTGATCCTTGGTTTTCCATTCACCAGTTGTTTGGAAGATGATAAGACTCGAATCTCCGTATACGTCAAGTTCCTCTACTTCATAATCTATGGCGGCTTGCAACCCAATTATACATGCTTCATATTATGCAATATTATTGTTGCATTGGAATCTCAGCTTCACTACGATCGGTATGTGTGAACCATCTGGTTTGACCAAGACTGCCCCTATTCCATTTCCATTCATGTTGGCAGCCCCATCGAAGAACATCTGCCAAGAACTTTCACTTTTCTCTTTTTCAGTGAACAGAATTGCCTCATCAGGAAAGTTGGTTTTCAAAGGTTGGTATTCTGGCAAAGGATATGCAGCCAGGTGATTAGCAATGACTTGACCCTTAATTACCTTCTGAGTGACATACGTGAGGTCAAACTCGGATAGTAGAAGTTGCCATTTCGCTGTTCTGCCAGTTAGTGCCAGTTTCTCAAATAAATACTTTAAAGGGTCCATCCGGGATATCAATAATGTGGAGTGACTAAGGAAGTAATGCCTTAGCCTCTGAGTTGCCCACACTAGAGCCCAACAGGTCTTTTCCAATGGTGAGTACTTGGCTTCATATTCCGTGAATTTTTTACTCAGATAGTAAATCGCCCTTTCCTTTCTACCAGTCTCATCATGCTGCCCCAAGACACATCCCATCGATGTTTCCAACACTGACAAGTACAGGATCAGCGGTCTTCCTGGAGTTGGTGGCACTAGCACATGTGGGTTCAGCAAATACTTCTTTATTGTATCAAATGTCTGCTGAAAATCCTCATTCCAGACCGTCGGGTTATCTTTCCTTAGAAGCTTGAAAATAGGTTCACAGATAGCTGTGAGCTGTGCTATGAACCGACTTATATATTGAATTCTTCCAAGAAAGCCCCTAACCTCCTTCTCGGTTCTGCGTGATGGCATTTCGATTATGGCCTTGGCTTTAGCCGGGTCGACTTCATTTCCTCTTCAGCTCACAATAAATCCCAGCAACTTCCCTGATGTAGCCCCAAAGACGCATTTAGCCCGGTTAAGCCGTAGACTATACTTCCTGAGACGATCAAACACCTTCTTCAGATTGATCAAGTGGTTCTCTTCTTTGCATGATTTGGCAATCATGTCGTCCACATAGACCTCCATCTCTTTGTGGATCATGTCATGGAATAGTGCTGTCATGGTCCGCTGGTATGTTGCCCCAGTGTTCTTAAGCCCAAACAGCATGACTGTATAGTGGAAGGTGCTCCAAGGTGTGATGAACGTTGTTTTATCTTGATCTTCCTTAGCCATCTTGATCTGATTGTATCCAGAGAAACCATCCATGAATGATAATAGGCTATGGACCGCAGTATTATCGACCAAAATGTCGATATGTGGGAGTGGAAAATCATCCTTTGGGTTTACCTTGTTCAGATCTCTATAGTCCACACACATTTTGACTTTTCCGTCCTTCTTTGGTATCGGCACTATGTTTGCAAACCACTCAAGGTACGTAGAGACTACCAAAAATCCGGCTTGGAATTGCTTGACCACTTCGTCCTTGACCTTCAGAGTCCATTCAGGTTTCAATCTTCTCAGCTTCTGCTTGATTGGCTTAACCCCTGGCAAAATTGGCAACTTGTGCACCACCATGTCAATGTCCAACCCTGGCATGTCCCGATATGACCAAGCAAACACATCCTTATATTCTGCCAAGAACTATGTCATTTCAACACGCTGCACATTAGACAGACATGCCTCGATTTTCACTATTTTTGGGTTATCTTTGGTCCCAAGATTTATTGAAATGGTCTCCTCAATATTAGGTTGGACCCCCTTTTCATGATGTTCCAATTGATATTCAATTTCTTTTGGAACGTTTTCTTCTTCGACCTCGGTCTCTTCTTCGATCCCCATGAGATCAAAGTCAAGCTCAAAGTCGAAGTCATATTCAACCTGGTCCAATTCGGTTTGCTTATATGGTTCATAAGTGCTTTGGACCTTTTTGAAAAAATTAAATTTTCTAGAAAAAATAGAAAAATATTTTTAGGTTTTTTTGTGAGCCTTCTAAACATAATTCCCCTGAAGACGAAGGCTCATTAGGACCTTCAGGGAAATGGCATTCCACTATTGGAGTTTTTTTTTTGGAAGTCACGTCAGTTTGCCAAACAAACACTGCTTCAAAGGTAAGGGGAGTTTCCTCCCAATTGTTTAAAACAAGTTTTTCGGGAGCAGGGAAAATTGTGCAAGCCTGCTCCTCAAACCCAGAATCTGATGCCATCATTATCGGGTGGGTACTGCCCTTTTCTGCTACGGGGCCCTGTCCAGATATGACCTCATCTGGGATTTTTACTGCCGCCCAATCAATGAAAGGCAGGTCCATGTCTGCTTCTGTTTTATTGCCCTCAGTCATGGCGAAAAAAGCCCCAACATCTTCAGAGAATTCTGTCTGCTGCTCCGGTTGTGGCCCAGGCCTGTCCACTGTTTCAAGCATAGGAGATGGGTTATAGGGTTGCAGGGTCGGAACAGAAGGCCTTTGATAAGGATTGACATTTCGGTACGGGGGTTTGGATTGGTCCATGGGGGGAGACAGTTGGATGATGCAATAGGGTTTTGGAAAACTTTCCCTTATATGAAGGAATTTTCCTTTACTTCTTTTCTCTCCGTCTTAATGCTTCATCCTTCTCCATCCTCGGGTTTAAATCCCAACCCTACCTTAGGGATCAGCTTCTTGGCCCTGATTGGCTCCACCATTCCCTGCAAATTTATTCCCAGGCCTTTCCCCGGGTGAAAGTGGTATTTTTCCATCACTTTCTTCACCATTTTCTCTGCAGTAGTACCTTTCTTTTCTTTTTTCTCACACCCCCCAGGTATGAAATTGACCGTCTCAAACTGAAATGAGTGGAATTCAATCTTGTCAACAGTCAAATCCACATTTATTAAGGGTTCATCAGGTGACACAATGGGAGGCACCAAGTTCTCAGCTAGGACTATTATCATCCTTTGCCCTCTTATGTATTTCACCCTTTGGTGGAGCGTGGATGGTATTGCCCTAGCCGAGTGTATCACGGCCTCCCAAGGAGCAGATTGAAGGCTGCTGGAATATCCATCACTTCAAATGTGATGTTGAAAATATTCTGTCCAATTGTAACCGGCAGTTCAATCTCCCATAGGGAGTGTGTCTTAGAGCTGTCAAAAGCCCTCACTATCCTCCCATTCTGCTTGATCTTCGACTGATCCAGACCAAGCTTGACAAAAATGATTAACGGACATACGTTTAACGCCGACCCGTTGTCAATTAAAACCCGTGCGATCATGCTGCCATTACAGAGCACTGTGATGTGCAAAGGGTTAACATGATAACACCCACCTGGGCTGATCTCCCCTTCGGAGAAACTTATCACATTATGTGACAAGATTTGACCAACCATTTTGCCTAGTTGGTCCGGATCGATAGTCTGGGATACATATGCACTCTGTAGCACCCTTAACAAGGCGTCCCTGTGCTTTTCTGAATTTAGCAAAAGGCCCAGTATTGAAATCTGGGCCGGGACCTTGTTTAGCTGATCCACAAGATTGAATTCACTTTTTTTATAATTTTTATGAGGTCTAATGCCTCATTTTCTACACCCTGGGGGGTGTCTTCTCCTACTTTTGTTTTTCCCTTCATTTTTATTTTTTCTTCTGTTTCTTTTTTCTCTCTCTCTAGCTCTATTTCTTTTTCTTTTTCTGCTCCTTCCACATATTTCCCTAACCTCGTCATGAGGTTTACCTCCTCCTAGTTCTAGTTCTTGACCAGCGGAACCGTAGCCGTGACCCCCTCGCTGTAATTCCATGGTACAGCTGCCTCAGAATAGGCTAGTTTAGGGACATTAACAACCAATGGCTGGAGTTTGGGCCGGGATGTATGGGCCTATCTAGGGACACTGTAGGAAGCAGGAATTTTTACAACCATGGATTGGAGTTTGGACCCAGATGTGGCTGATGGAACTGAAGAGGTGATGGATGCAGTGGTGGGGTCCAGGTTGATGACCAAGGGAGCTTTTGGTGGCTTGGCTGGTGAGCAGGTGGGTGGACTGCAATTGAAGACCAAGGGAGGCCTTGCAATGTTTATTTGGGCCATAAGAGAGGAGACCCGGTTCAGAGAGGAGCTAATGTCCTCAGCAGCATGATCATTTTTCTGGGAGACCACATTGACCTCTTCTTCTTCTTTCTCTTGGAAAAAATGGACCTTGACCGAGGTCCCCACGGGAGCTATAAGTTGAGATGGGTCAAAGGCCCTTCTCACGGTGGATATGGCAGTGATAGAGTTGGACGGGCCTGCCCCATTGCGGTAAGGCAGGGGGTTCTACCCGATATCATTTCCCAATGGGGCGGGCGCAGCAGTGTTAAAAACCAGGGCCTTCTGATCCAACAGATCCTGGACCGCGTGCTTCAGAACCCAGCAAGCATCTGTAGAGTGCCCTGGTGCACCCATGTGGAAGTCACAAGTGACTGCCGGATCTAAATTCCTTCCCTTTGTGGCATTCGGGTTGGGCTCCTTCAGGGTCACATACTCCCCTTTCAGCAGGGTCAGCAACAGTCGAGAAAGAGAGACGGGAAGAGGAGTAAAAACTCTGCTCCTTCTTGCTGCCATCCAGGCATCCTTATCTTCCTTGGTAAAGGTCCTCCTTTGATTTGCAGGCACGGAGGGGGAGAAATTGACATTAAGTGGGGTCTGGTACAACTGCTGGGCCTGCTGGGCTTGTTGAGGTGCAAATATGTTGACATGGAGTGGTTTCTTGGAGGGAGGAGCTTGTACCAGGTTCGCTTCCCCTTCTTTCCTGGCTCCGTTCTTCTTGAACCCAGTTCCCTTCTTCTGTGCCAGGGAAGCGGAGGAATCAGATTGCCCCGTCAAAATAGAGTAGTCTATAAGCCTTCCTGACCTGACCCCTTCCTCGATCCGGTCTGCCACCTGTACCAGGGCTGCAAAATTGGTGGTGATCTACCCCTCCAGATGTTTGTAGAAGGGCTGCCCCAGTGTACCCACGAATTTTGAGATCATTTCAGGTTCCAGCATAGGCGGCCTGACCTGGGAGGCAGCCTCTCTCCATCTCTTAGCATATTGCCTTACGGACTCCTCCTTTCCCTTACTCATTCTCATCATGTCATACCGGTCTGTTACGATCTCCGAGTTGAACTTGTACTGGTCTAGAAAAGCGTCGGCTAGGTCCTTCCATCTTCTGATCCTTCTGTGGTCCACCGTGGCAAAGCACCTCAAGGTTGACCCTGTCAAACTCTCTGAAAGAGTTGGATCAGTATGCCGTCATTTCGGCCAAACTGGCACAAAGCCCCGCAATACAGTTTCAAATGGCTCATTGGGCAGCCCGTGCCATCGTATTTATCAAAGTCCAGGCACTTGAACTTGGCCGGTAAGCATACATTTGGGTACATACACAGGTCGTCAAAGGTGGTGCCTCTGTAGCTGTTTCCCCCCTTTACCTCCTTAAGTTCTTCCTGGATCCTCTCGATCTTGTGTAGCATTTTTATTTCCATCTCCTCTCTAGCTTTTTCCTTTTCCATTTCTTTCTCGTACTCCATAGTATTTTACCTTATCAGAATAGGCTCAGGGACAGGTTCAGAAATGGGCTCAGGCATGGGTTGAGCCGGAGGCGGAACGTAGGCTTGAGGTGGCGGTGCTTGATGGGAAGTTGATGCTTGATTTTGGACCTGGGCCTGGGCCTGAGCCGCCAGTAGGTCTCCTAGCATTTTGGCCAATCCGGCCACTTGCTCTTGCAGCTGAGCAGGTACGGTGGCTTGAGCTTGATTCTCTTCAATATTTATAGTGCGGGCTTTCGATCTGGTCACAGGAGCAATGATTGCAAGTAAGTGTACCTGGAGAAGAAAAAGCAAAGAAACATGTCAGCTTCCATTTAACTTGAGTCACACCCCTATAAATGTAGACAAGTAGGCTAGGTGAACACAAGTCTGGGTTTATTTGCCCTTTTTTTCTATATTTTCCATTTTTTTGTTTTTTTTTTATTTTGATTGGTTCTTGTGACCAAACAAAGGTTTTTTTGGGAATATTCTGGGGCTTCCAAATGTCCCATAAAATTTTGATTTGATTGGTTCTTGTGACCAAATAAAGGTTTCTTGGAATATTCTAGGGCTTCCAAGTGTCCCACAAAATTTTGATTTGATTGGTTCTCGTGACCAAACAAAGGTTTTTTTGGAATATTCTGGGGATTCCAAAGGTCCCACAAATTTTTGGTTTGATTGGTTCTCGTGACCAAACAAAGGTTTCTTGGAATAATCTAGGGCTTCCAAGTGTCCCACAAATTTTTTATTTGATTGGTTCTCGTGACCAAACAAAGGTTTCTTGGAATATTCTAGAGCTTCCAAGTGTCTCACAAATTTTTGATTTGATTGGTTTTCGTGACTAAACAAAGGTTTTTTTTTTATTTTTGGAATATTCTAGGGCTTCCAAGGGTCCTACAAATTTTTGAGTTGATTGGTACAAAAAAGACCAACCAAAGGTTTTTTTTGTTTATTTGCTGAATTTTCTCAGTTTTCAAGTTCAAAAGCTTGATTGAAACATGTTTGAATTGAATTGGTATCAAAAAGTATGACACCTCAGTTTGCATTAATGAATCTTGAGGGTAAAATGTAGATTTGTGTTTCAAAATTAGGTTAAATCCTAAAAAAAAAATTTTATTTTTGGAACATTTTTATGTTCTTTTTGGGGTGCCTAAGGATTATCCACAGTGTTTTAGGCATTATATTTTAAAATTTTGGGATGAAAAACCAATTTGTACATTTTCTCAATGTATCCGACATAACATGTCGGCTAAGGCTATGTCTTATTGTATCTGATACAAATGATCAGATACATGCATAAGGCTTTGTAACCGATGAAATATGTTGGATATGAATAAAGCTCTGTTTAACCGACCTGAGTTGTCGGTTAATGCCGAAATGGCCATTTTTGACTCATTTTTTCACCCGATCATGTTATTTTTATTCTCCCTTGATGTTCACCTTGACTTGGCCTTCAAAAATATTCTCCAATTCGACTTTGACACTATACTTGCACAATATGCACATTCATGAGGGTACTTGCCCCTTTGACAGCTAGACACCAATTCATTGATCTTGGACACTTGGTTGACTCCTACATGGACTTTGGGCAGGATGACCTTTAACTTGAGTTGGAAACTCATCCTATGGGTTACATCAACCTTAGGCTATAGACATTTTTGGGAAAAATTTCCTCCCAACCATATGGACTCCATGGTTTTTAATTTACATGAAGATAAAAGAATACATGGCTTTACTTCGCCACCTTGTATTACCTTCAATATGGTATTCATATTATACCTTGGCCTGTGAACATGCAAACGGCCTTCCCACATTTACACCCAATTCCCCAAACGCAATTGTGTACTTTTAGCTGAAAACGTGTTTCTCCACCTTCAAGCGTATGGTTTTTGGGTTTTGGCTTAATTGGCAACTTAGAACTCAAGTCTAGTGATGCCTGGAATCGAATCACAGATCCCATTGTCATCACATCATTGACTCAAATTCTAAGGTAAATGTTTTCACTTTCGCTTTCCGAAGTATCGACCTCGGTGCGCCAAGTTACACACATTCGGGTTCAACTTCCTATAGGTAATGGGTAGGCTGTGCAAAGTGTTTAAAGTTCTCAAGTGCATTTAAAATTGAGGTACATTCACAACGTCCCAGCCCCTTGCCACTCTTTTTCGTAGCCATGCATACAATTTCAAGCCAAGGCATATATGACATTATAATGAAAGCAAAACACAAGCAAGCAAGCTAACCCAAACGATCTAAATATGTACACCATTGTTACATACCCAAAAAGTAGCATACAAACATGTTATCATATTGTGCAAACAACAATTAAACCATGGAAGCATGCTTGAACCTCAAAACATCACTTAAATTTCCAGATTTCATGCTCTTTTTTCATGCTCAAAGGTGCATTCTTTCTACCCAAATTGAAGCCTAAAAAATTACAGCAACTAGGCATTTTGTACAAGGGGTGTTTTGTTGGGGAAAACATGCTTGACAATCCTTCAAAACATCTACTGAATTCTGGGTTTTATGAATTCAGTATGAATTCATGCCCAAATATAAGCCTAAAAATACAGCAACTAGATGTATTGTACAAAAGTGTTTCTATCCAAGAAAGCATGCTTGAAAACCCTCAAAATTTACACTAGATTTCCAGATTTTATACCTTTCATTTTTTGTGTGCTCAACATGCATTATTCCTACTCAAATTGAAGCCTAAAATACAGCAATTAACAATTTGGTACAAGAGGTGTTTTAATTAGGGGAAACATGCTTAAAAATTCCCAAATACATACTGAATTTACTGAGTTTCTTGCTCTTCCTTTTCATGCTCAAAACATGGCACTAAACCCCCCAAAGCCAAGTAAAATGCAACAAGTAAGCATGCTTACCAATATAAGGCCATAAACATGATTCTAGGCATAATCCAATAATACACACATGCCATTATCCTTATGAATTTTCTAGTTGTACAAAACAGATTTGAGATACCACAATATGCACCAATAAAGTAAGCAAAATAGCAAGCCTTCAAAAATAAAGAACAAGTATGAACAAAATACACCAATCAGGGCTTAAATCCACAAGTCCCTAGCAGAGTCGCCAGTTGTGAGACATGGAAAAATCACCGAGATGATTCCCCTTCGTCAATACACGGGCTCATCAAAAAATGGAAGAGTCGCCACCATTCAAATTTGGGTGTGAATGGACACCAAAAGATTCAAAATAAGCAAATAGGCAAATACTAGAGTAAAAATAACTCTACTTGAAAATCAAATCTAGAGATGGTTAAGGGGATTAGATTATGAACGGAGGAAGGTGTTAGGCACCTCCATTCACCCACACAAGGTGGTTGCCAAGTGTTGTTCATGCTAAAAAAATGAGAAAGCTTGCTAAAATCATCAAAAATCTTGGAAAAGGATTAAACACATATGTGATATTTCTATATGAGAAATACAAATGAATTCCGGATCCTCTTTTATATCAATATCACTTCTGGAATATCGCCAATAGATGGAAATCAAAGCAAAAATTGCACAAAACCAAGTTGAGTCAAATTCGGAAAATTCGGTAAAAGATAGAGCCATTTGTCTTGAAATCATTCAAATCTAGTTTAGATTGAATTAAACCAAATCTATTTGAAAGATTATGATAAATAGAAGACTCATGCAAATTTTCAATCAATTCCGGTTAAAATCCTAGGGGTTATTCTCCTTTGAAATCTACTGCTGGAGATAATTATAAGTGACAAGTGGGCAAGTTTGGAAAATCATTTAGAAAAATCGGCTCCATATAAATCCATGAAATTTGGTGTGAATAAAGTATGTATGGCCATCTTTCAAATGAAACTAGCCTCATACAAAATTTCATTCGGATGCACCTTGGGTGACCTCCCGAACAAGCCTCGAGGATCACAGATTAACACAGAAAAGTGCTGTTGAGCACTTCTGAGTAAATCTGTTACCCACGACACAAATGGAGTCAAAAAATTATGAAACCAACTGGATTTGAAACTAGACTTCCAAGAAAAACACAAAAACAAGAATCACTAGAATTGGACTTAAAACGAACACATGGCGCTCAGTCGAAGTGACAGGTTCCGTAATTAGACCTGAACTGACCTATCAATTTTGACAGAGAGGTGTCAAAACTCCGCTCAATAGAAATTGATGAAATTTTATAGGCATAAACTAGACAGCCTCACCTTTCCCATGGCTTTAGAATCACTCCAAAATTCATCTGGACGATGAAGTTACGAGTGTCCGAAGTTGGGGTACAGTTGCTGTCAAGTTAAGCCTTTTTTAAAGAAAATCAACTCAAAACAGTGATAAGGTGTGTGGAATCCATGCAAGACAAATCAAAACCATTTTGAACAGATATTTAAGAACCTCTAGGTCAAAATGGGGCCCAAGTTTGGCTCACCATCCTCTCCGATTGGAAAGGATATGCCAAAAAAACCCCAAAATTGAGCAAAAGTGCCCAAAACCGAGAAGTTAAATCTAGAGGTCTTCAAGATTTGAAATAAACTTGATTGAAATTAATAACGAACATTCCAGAATTGCTTGGGGCTATTTTTTTTTAGATCTACCACAATGACAACAATAGATCCAAAATACAAGCCAAATCCGACAAAACAAGTGCTATGTGTGTGTGAGTGAAAATCCATTCTTCAATAATATAACAACATATAGCATGCATTCATATTAATCAAATGGGGTTCTAGAACAGCCTAGGGTTCCGTTCCATTATCGTTTCCCTTAGTTCTCTCTCCCCGTATAACGGTTCTTCGAGATAATCTTGGGGTACTTTGAATATGAAACGGTTTTCATAGAATCAAAAGGCTTATTCCAACAAGGATCTAACACTAGGATCAATCCTTAGTCTCGTTTCCCCTAGATCTCGCCTTCACGTTTTACGCTAGGGGGAGTCTCGAGGTACTTTGATTAGAGGAAGGGTTTTCACACACATAGAATAGGCCTTATTCTATAGAAAGGTAGAAGAAAAGAACTAACGCTAGAATGTAAAGACAGAAAAATAAAGAGAGGTTTGAGGCTTACCTGGGCTTCTGGAAGCAATACTGCAGCGGTTCCCTTCTTCACTCGGAGCTCTTTGATCTCCAACTTCTTGGTAGAAGTTCTTTGCAAAAGTTATTGGCCATTTGCTTGAGGAGGAGCCTCCTATTTATAGGCAAAGGCTAGGGTTAGGGTTTGCAAGATGCTAGACACAAAATAATGTCTAGAGCCCACCAACCTTAACCCTAAGGTCATTTCCGAGATTTCCACTCCTTTAATGAAGGATATGATGGTAAAAAGTGAAAACTCTCAGAAAACCCTAATTTTGAGCAAAAAATCATGTATTCGACATATCAGGTCAGATACAAAAGCACCTATATGTATCCGACATATGATGTCGGATACATTAAGAGCTGCTTATATCCGACAACTTATGTCGGATATGAAGAAGTATGCTTGTATCCGACCTGAGTTGTCGGATACAAGGAAAAATGTCTATTTTCTCAAATTTTGTGCTGGTTTCAAAGGAGATAATGATTTTTGCTAATTATTCATCATTTTTACTGTGCAATTTGGGCTGTCTACACTTAGAAAAATATATTTTAAAGTACCTTGATTTTTGAACTTTAGAAGAACTTCACACCAGAAATATAATGAGAATTGGTAAGAGGTTTTGGATTATTAATTAAACATGAACAAACTACTTTCTATGATTGTGGATTTATGCGCTTCCATGTACCATGGAATGATTTATATGTCATGATGGCAATGTGAGATTTGTTTACCATCTGCGGATGAGATGTGTTACCTCCTGCGGGAGAGATGGGTTACCACCTGCGGGTGAGTTGTGTTAACTTCTACGGGAGAGACCTCTTGTTGAGGAGATGTGTGTGTTACCAGTTGCGAGTGAGATGTGTTACCTCCTGCGGGAGAGACCTCTTGTGGAGGAGATGTAATCACGATGTGATTGCATCCCACAAGAGAGATGTGTGTATTACCACCTGCAAGTGAGATGTGTTACCTCCTGCGGGAGATACCTCATGTGGGGGAGATGTGATTACTTTGTGGTTGCATCCCACATGGGAGATGGGTGTGTGAGTTACCACTTAAGGGTAAGGGAGCTATTTCAGGTGGGGGAGATGTAGGTGCTATGTGTTTAAATTTTATGGTTGAGTTATTCTATCTCCTGCGGGGGGTGCCTGCGGTCTTAGAGATGTGCATTCTCCTACAGAGATGGTATGGATACTATGTGTTTACATCCTGTGGTAGAGGTAGACTACTACCTAAAGGTGAGCTTTAATTACTAATTATATATGATTTGTTTTCTTTTAAAAAGAAAGAGGTTGATTGATCGGTTTAGCCATGTTTTGACAAGAACGGTTTTGAAAGAAATATTAAAATGACATGATTAACATGATGAATTGTTTTGGGAAAAGTATTTGTATTAATTTGGAGAAAATTGTAGATTTGACTTGTATGCCTTTGTCTTCTTGATTTAGCGATACTTGTGATATTGTTTTGCAACTCATGAAAGGTTTGTACAGGATATGTATGTATATATATATATATATATATATATATATATATATATATATATATATATATATATATATATATATATATATATAAGCTGTTTTCTTTCATGCATGTTGCTACTTGTTGAGGTTTTATATCTTATTCTTGCTTTTAAATGTTTTGTTTTCAGGTGATCTTGTAGAGGATGCCTAGAGTTAGTCTGATAGTGGGCTTGAAGTATAGAATATCCAGAAGACAAGAGTAAGATATTGATATAGGTGTTTGTATTTTCTTAGAATAAAAGTAGATGATCTAGTAGAGTTTGAGAGTTAGTTATATTGTAGTTGCCTTTTATTTGAATATTTGATGTAATAGTAAGAATCAGATTCTAATAAATAATTTAAGCTTAATTCCTAGTACTTTGATAATTCTTAAATCTTTTAGTCTTATCTTTTGAGTTGATTATGATGTACTACAAGTTAATGTCTTGATCCGAGTCATATAAAAAAAAAAGACCCGGATTCAGGGTGTTACATAACGACAATCAAGGTATTGTTGGATTTCATTTACTTGTCGATGTATTCTTCTTCCTTAATCGATCAATGGTGTACTATTATCCATTATAATAATTGTGGCTCGATCAACACCTTTATGTAGGTACTTGTACAAGTACTTTATCAACTCGGTATGAACACATCTTTCAATGTTTATATGTGCAACATATTTTGTTGCAAGTTCACGATTATATGGAATGACCCAACGATTATCAAGTTCAAAGCCATTGATATTGAGAGTTCTTCTATCATTTCTTCGTTGGTATATCAAAAATCTATTCTCATCAATACTTGTTTCATTGCAGAAGTTTCTGAGGTAATGTTTTGAATATTTCCCATTAACCATGCATGGAAAATTTGGATTCATTGCACTATATGGTCCATGAATCATACACCTCACGACAGTTTCATATGCTAAAGGATTCAAATCCTTGTTCGGAAGTTTTGCACTAACATTAGCATCTATTTCCTCTTGTGTATTTGGTTTATATTTTTTTGCAAGAGTTAGAAGTATGTGGGCATGTGGTAATTCTCTCTTTTGAAATTCCACAACATAGATATCTGTTCATCAATAATATGATACACATAAAGAAGAAAATAAATAATTAGTACAAAATATAAAATATAAAATATAAATAAATTAAAATTAATTTGTTTTTAGGCTTATCAACAATAACTGTTCCAAAAATTGCTTTCTTCTTTAGATCAGATAACAATTGATGTAGTATAATTTTATATACCCTTGCAAGAATATTAGGTCTATCTTCAGGTTTTTGACCAGGAATACGTCTAAGATCTTCAATAACTACGGGCCATCTTGGATTACATGTGAATGTAATAAAAAGGTCTGGAGGCCTCATTGATCTACATATTTTCATTGCATCTTGATAATGTTGAATCATATTACGTGGGCCTCCTGTAAAAGATGATGGTAAGATAAATCTTCTTCCAACTACAACATCATTAAAATCACCAACAGTAACAGAATCATGCAAGCCTTTATAAAGGTTTGAACGCAAAGTATGTTGATTATTCTCACCCAATTTAAACGGTCTTGTTCTATAATTGTGTAGCAATCTACAACAAATTGTTGGAATAACCGGCTTCCTTGTAATAATGTATTTCCTTCCAAATCTCGAAATTGCAAATGAAAAAGCATAAAATTCTCTTATTGTTACTCCATGTGCAGAATTCAATGAACTATTTTCATGAGGTATACTCCTACACTAGCCATCTTCTCCATAGGGAAATAATAAAGGATATTGTAATGGCATGTAGCAAGGGTGCCTTTCAAGTGACCTTTTGTACTGCACACTATAATATCACGATTTTGTACTTCTTCAGTTCCGTCACCTACTATCAATGCAACAATTTCATTTGTTGTTGGCTTGATATATTGTTTACCATCCCTGGACTCCAAAATTATTATGTATAAGCTAGCTACATTGTTTCCAACTAACATTTCTCTAGCCATCCGAAATACCTTTACATAAAGGTTGATTTCATCCAACATTACTTGCAAGCCTTTAAACACAGACGTGTCTATTTTTGATGTTTTGTCATTCTTCCTCACTGCATTCAATCTGTATTATACCCAAATCTGTAGATAACTTGGGCTGGGTTAACTTATCAATTAGATTAATATGGTCTAATCCTCTTCAATTTAGGCACTCCTAGTTCAACTATGGTTTCACCATAATTTCCTAATCTAACTAGTATTTCTAATTTACTTTGACAATTCTAGTTCAACTAAGATTACTTATCCGAAAACGTTTAATAGCTATTTTATTTTCTATTTTCATCCAATTATTTATTCCTATTTTTAAATATAACCTAACCACCCCATAACTTTTCTAATTTCACAATTTAAGACTCCTAACCAAGTATTATTACTAAAGTACCCTTTTGTCACTTGATAGGCTATAAATCTTGCTATATAAATTCAATTTAGTTCATCTTAAGTAGAACTAAGTTTCTTTAGTCTAATGATTATTTTATTATCTTATTTAAATAACTATGTTAATTATGAAATTACTCAACTACCATTATGCGATTTCTAGGATATTACATTGACACCCAGTTTTAGATTTTCAAAACGAGTTTCACATAAGTGAAATAATATACTTGTAACATGTATAAATTCTAAAAGATATGCTTGAAAATTATTTTAAAGACTCTTTTAAAAACTATCTCATAGGCTTGTTATTTATGAAAACTTCTTGTAAGTTAAAACAATGCCAAACTCATAATATTTATAACCTCTAAAAGAATGATTAGTTGGTTACCAAATTTTAAGCTCATCTTCTTTGCAAATCGTTCAAACCTGTTCCTAGGCAATGGATTCATGCAACTCATTCCAAATTCAAAATGAATGGCAAATGAGGCTTTAGAGTCCGGCAAGTAAAAAATTTCATTCGATTGTGAAAGTATGGTTATATCAATTGGATAGATTGTAATTGCAACACATATTTTTTTCTAAGATAAGGATCACGAATTTACCATATATATCAGTGTATTGGTTTAAAAAGTTTTGAGGATTATTCATATTAATAAACCAATTGAGAATGCAATAAATTTAATGTTTGTTACATCTTATAATTGTTTGGATTTCGAAAAACATTGTAAGGTTCACTAAAATTAAAAATAAAAAATAAAAACTATGTTGCGCTTTGAAGTTTAGGAAATGCATAAAATTGATGACGTATTTTTATTTTATTTTATATATGTTTATTGTGTTTTGTGTCTAAGGTATGGATCAAATTGTTGAACAGCAAAAATGCAATATATGGATGGGATAAATATTGTTAAATTATGAATGTTTATATTGATGTATGAAATGGATCAAAGGTGATAAATGAGCATATTTGAAATTGGTTAGATATTATCTACATAATGAGAAAAATAAATGAAAATAGATTAATATAGTTTGGGTATATTAGGTGATAGCTTAGCAAGGTAGATGTGAGAAGGTGCAAAATGGCATTTATTGACAAAATATAAGAAGATAAGGGAAATACCATAAAGAACATGGATAGTCCTCTAAAGATATAGCCTTACACAAATTGAGTTGGAGGAATATTGTCATCAATCCTAACTAGTTGTAACGGGACATTTGGCTTTGCTTAAAAAAGTCCATATGATTAAAGTATATAATTCATCGAGGTAGACTATGCCAAAACCCTCTTCTGATTTTGCCATATAAAACTTGATCCAATGGCTTTAAGTTCCATTGCTTTAGGAAAATTTCCTCTTAAATAACTAATGAATAAGTAGATACAATAGTAAATTTTGCTAGAGTAGGAGCAGATTTTTTTCAATAATTGGGGCGAGACAGGTGGGATATGCGTATTGCTTATATAAGGTAGAGGTCGCATGGTCAACTACGGTTGGGCAGTTGACGTGGTAGTGGTCGTAATATCCATTACTTTGTCGCAACTGATCGGTTCGGTGGCATTTCATGTATTATAATATGCAGGCAGGGCCTTCTCTTATGAAAACGGTTTTATTCGAGAAGGAAACAATACTTAACCTTCCCTTTCCATGAATCTTTTAGCCCTCTTATAAGCCTTCTTCAAATACTTCTCAAACCTATCTAAATCAAGTCTAACATCTTGGCCCTTCAAGTATATTTTAGCATTAGAGTAAGCTTGCTTCACAACAGCAGTAGGGTCCCTAATCACCAAGTCATCTCTTGCGTACTTCTCCACCAAGATACTCTCCTCGACTCCAATCTTATATTCCATGTACTTCAATCCCATAGCCTTTGCCGGATGCCCAAAACACGCCTCCCCGAGCCAGTCGAGTCCAAGCGGAACCACCTGCAAGAACACCGAGCCCGGCCGGAGGAACAACATGTGGGTGAGTGCTGCACCATGCACTCCGATCATTGCATGGCTTGCATTTATCAAACTATAAGCATTACTCAACGACATGTACCGCGTTGGCTTGAACATGACCACTTCAAAGCCTATTTCCTCTGCCCTCTTTGCAACATCAGCTTCGTTCCTAAGCAAACGGCCAACACTGCCTCCTCGACTCGCGAACACCAGGCGGGGACGGGCGATCGGTGGAGGACTAGCGAGTCCCCGGCTTATTTGGCCATGATTGTAGGCTGCTTCAAGCAGGCTTCGGAAGGTAAGGATGGTCTCGGCGTGAGGTAACAATGTAGCGTTTATAGTCATGAAATCATGTAAAATGAGACCAACAGTTGCAGATGGGAAGCAATGGATGTTGGTATCATTGTCAAGGTTGATGATCGGGTAACGGGTGAAGCGAGCAAGTACCTGTACAAAGAGAAAATTTTGAGATTATAAAATTGTCATGGGGCAATACATTTTTATTTATATCTACGTATCTGATCCGTTTATCTGTAAACACGAAAATTTGTGTATACAGTACCTCGGCATACTTGGTGGGCCACCAATTGTGAAAATTGGCGATGGCGAGGACGACGTTTCGGTCGGAGAAGAACGAACTGGTGGTGAGAAATAACGGTATGAGGTCGTCGTTGAAGTCATGGAAGAAGTTGCCGGTGTAGCCGCCGGTGCTGAAGGCAAGAACCGGAGCTTGGTGGATGACGTCACAGCGACAGTTGGTGTCGTTTAAAGGGCCTGCCATGAGAGTGAGCTCATTGATGTGGGACATGACATTATCATCCCATTTCCTGGGGTAGGGACGGACTTTTTCCACTGTGATGGTGGGGTCTCCATATGGAACATAGAAGGTAGAGGTTGCAGGCTCGACGACGGTTGCGCCCTTGAGGTGGCAGAGGTTGTAACGTCTATTGCTTCTGTCGCAACTAATCGGTTGGGCGGTATTTACGGGCTCTGGCTGTAGTGGTGGAGAAGGGACATGAAGGCTCTTCTTCTCTGATTTTGTGAAGTTCTTCTCTGCGTGGATAAAAAGAAGGCGTGAAAGGCTGTTCATGAGAATGAAAATGCAAATGAATTCGATCCATCCAATACTCTGCTATATATGTCACCCTGCCATCTGATATACAAGACTGGTGACTTGTTCTTTCAGTCACCCTTTCGTTGCCTGCCACTACGCATGGGGTTATCTGGTGACCTGAGAAGCCGGCTACATCGTCATCCTAGCTAGGAGACATAGTAGGTTTACATTTTTTTTTCTTTGGTAAATGCCAGCCCTATGAAATTTCATTAAAACAGAGCAAATTTACATCATCCTATGCTATAAAAGCCAAGCAAGGTAAAGCTGAACAAACACAAACAAAAAAACTGCAATAAAACAAAGCTACATGATCCCTCCCAGAAACCACAACTCTTCCAACCTCCTACATATATCATAGGAGTTTTGCACATGAACGCCAAGCAGGTGGCGTTGGTATCAACGGAAACCCATTGTGATGCCTAAGCAAGGGTCCGCTTTAAAGCAGATTGAAAAGCCCCAGATAGGAGAAATCATCAACCATGCATGTTAGTGAGACGACAAGAAGGAAGGCAATAATCAGAACACCGATACAATCCTTCAAAACAAGAAGATGCAGTTGAAGGGTAAAGGAGGCACCATGATACTTGAGCTCCAACACTATGAACGCATGTAGACGATACCCACCACACTTGAAAAACAAAACTAGGGGAAATAGCAAACACAGGTCGACCATCCGGCTGTGCACTACGGTGGCCTTGCAATATTTTTCAAAAAGGGGTTACTGGCCAAAGAAGCTAAACAAGGAGGATAACAGTCGAGAGACTTGCAAAAACGGTTAGTCCAACTATGGCCGGCTCGCCGCAAAATGTATAGCTTTCGAAAATAACCCTTACACACTCATTGAGAAGAATTATTAGTTTAAGGGTACAATGGTCAAAACTTATAATCAGTTACAAAAACCATCCTCTCCCGCGTTCTCCCTCCCTTCCTTCTTACACACGTGTAGTATTGCTCATGCATCCTCCTGCTCCTGCTGGTGAATATATACGTGTTAAAAGAGTGTTTATGTTATTTAGGAGTGTTTATTGCCGGTAGGAGTGGAAGACTAGTTTTGATAATGCATACAAGTCAGAAATCACATGCATAAAAAGACCTTTTGGTGAAATGGAAGGATAAGGACTAAGAACGACTCGCTACCCTCCAAATAGCCATTAAAATTCAAAATAGCTAAGGAAGGCAACAATCATGTGATAGAAAATAACCGATCTTCTCAATGATTTTTCAAATACGTATATTTGGAATTAATATTATTTCAACTTTTCTATCCATTATGCATGAATTGCAAAAATTTGTAAATGATTGATTTAAATCATCTACAGACTAGCCTGTAAAGGTGCTCGTACTCGTCTGTAGCGCACAGGTGATTGCCATGTCGGCAATCACCTGCACATGGCAATCACCTAATGAATGATATGCAGCTGATTAAGTCATTCATTTATTGCATGTTTGCAGGTAATTAGCAATGACTTGTACATGAAGTCATTACCAAAAAAAAAAAAAAAGACTTGTACATGAAAAAGCTTTCTGAGAAGTGTGTAAGAGTAAGGGCTGTGCTGTGGAATTTCGGGCTTCCTTGTCTGTGGTTCTGGCTCATCTTGCCATGAGTGCTCACTAAAGGCTAGGTTTCTTCTTCCCTTTGTCGTGGGTGGAGGTCCTGCTCTCTATTTCTGGTCTCTCGTGCAACTGCTATGCCCATTTACCCTGCCTGTGGTAGACCCAAACTCCCTGTCACCCTCTTTTAACCTATCTCATGGAAGATCTAACCTTCTACCTGAGAAAGCTTTTTATTCCCCCCAGAACTAATGCCGCATATATTTGAACCATCGATAGAAGACAAACAAAGAATAGAAAAGTCCTGGAAAAACCTAATTATCTGCAAGCTTTGTGACGAAGACCCTCAGCTAAACTCTTTTAAAAACTCCATTGAAAGGCTGTGGAAGAATACCAACATCGTGAAAGCCTTGAAAATCGCCTCACGTCGTTTTATTGTGGCTTTTGGCAAAAGCGAGGACAAAGATAGGGTAATGGCATCGCAGCCTTGGATTATTAGTTCTACCGTGGTGTTAATGGAGAGTGTTAAGGAGGAAGAAGAAGCGAGTGGGTTTCAGTTCGAGTCCATTACCCTATGGTCTCAAATCCACAACATCCCCCGGAAATACCACGATGAGAAGGTGATCCTTGATTTGATCAAGCTTTTCGGAGAAGTCCTGGAAGTGGAGTTACTGGAAGAGATATCAAATCCTATGGTGGTTGCGCCTAAAGTCAAACTCCCTTTCAACCAACCTATTCCTTCAGGAATCATGTTTTAAGTAGAATCTGGTAAGACTGTTTCCGCCGGATATGAAAACCTCCCCAATTTTTGTTGTTCGTGTGGTTGTATTGGTCATTCTATTATGAACTGTGCATTACCCTTTGTCCCCGAGAATGATAGCCAAAATCCTTCTGAGCTTAGAATGTACAGTAAATCTCTCTCTATTTCGATGTCCCGCCGGGGGAATCCTTTGCAGAACTCGAATCAAAGGAAGTAGATGACGAGTCCGAATCGCTTTCTGAGTTCAGAGAAAGTGAACTCATCACATGATGAAGCTGCAACGGCTCTTAACCGGCGGATGCACGAAAGACGAGGACAAAAAATCGGCGGATCGCAACCTAAGCTTTGATGGTCTCGGGGATGGTGACCCTAAGGAGATGGACGAGGCTGAAGAATCGGGCAACCCAACTCTTAACCCCGTTCGGTAATATTATTATTAACCCCTTTGGGCCTGCTTCCAGTGAGCCAAATCTGATGTTCTCTACTTTTTTCAAATTTGGGGCCAACAAAAACAAGCCTAATCCAAACATCCATTTCATGGCCTCCCCGCATCCTGCCTTGAGTGAAATCAGATTCCACCAAAGCTTTGGACTTTAACAAGTCCTCCCCAAAGGGCCGTAAAGACCGGAAGTTGCATTTAAGAGACCTTAGGATGGAGAGCAGTATGGACTTCTAGCATGGTCAAGGGAAAAGAGGCCAGCCTCAACCCACAAAAAAATAAATAAATAAATACTCCCTTTATTGCCTTTGCTGAAGATGGCAGTTTGAAAGAAAGCATCCCCCTCCCTTTCTAAATCAGCTGCTGGGAGCTCCTGGCCTGACTTGGAATTGTCGGGGTTTGGGTTGGACCCCTACAAGATTACATTTGCGTAACCTTATACGCATCAATTGGTCCAATGTTGTTTTGATTTCGAAAAATCTCATGAATGAGAAATCATCTGCTAGATTGATCAATAAAATGGGTTATCCGTATTTTTGGTGGGAGCCTGCCTACAACCAAGCGAAAGGGTTTTGAATCCTGTGGGACCATGAATGCGGGATTAACGTGGAGAAAATTCTGAATTGGTGCATTCACATGAAAATAAAAATTAAGACATGTGAATATTTTGGGCTGACCTTTGTGCATGCCAGTTCTTTGATTTATACTCAAGCTGCCCAATGGGAGGAACTAAAGGGAATTGCTTTTTTTTTTTTTTTTTGGAACTTAGGGTATCCGGGCCCGCTTACGCTCAACCGACTAATCCCTGAGGGCCCATGCAAGACCCTACAACCCACATGGCCCAGTTAAGTCTAAAGCCCATAGACCTTATGTAGGTAGCCCCAAAGGATTGAGACCTTGGAGGGAGCAAACCCCCAAGCCCCAAGCCTTGACCACTAGGCCAACCCTTTGGGGTTAAACCCCCAAGCCCCAAGCCTTGACCACTAAAGGGAATTGCTGCCAACACTGTCACCCCTTGGACAATGGTTGGGGATTTTAACGTAGTGTTATATAAGCATGAAAAAAGAGGAGGAGCTCAAATCTAGGTACGCAAGGCCAAACTTTTTCGTAAGTTTTTTGAATGATTGTAATTTAATTGATCATCCTCGCAAGGGTTTTGAAATATATTTGGAATAATGGGAGAATGGGTCAGGGGAACATAAGAGATAAAATTGATAGGGTGCTGAGCTGTGCTGAATGGTGTAGGTTATTTCCTAAGGCTGTGATTTGGCAAGACCCTATTGTAGGGTTTGACCATGCTCCTTGGTGTCTAAATCTCAACTATGAAAAAGTTAAAAGACAAAAAGTTTTCCGTTTTGAGAAATTTTGGATTGAAGAGCCTAATTGCCATGAGGTGATAAAGGATAGCTGGAAAGTGAGTAGAGGAAATTTTAATTGCAAAATGGGACACCTTAAGGGTTGTTTGAGTGAGTGGAACAAGATGTCTGTAGGGGATATAAATAAAAGATTCAGTGAAAAATACAGCATTCTGAAGGATATCCAAAAATCTCTAGAAAGGACTGATGACCCTCAATTGATTAGGAATGAGCAATCTGCCCAGAAAGAGTATATATTTGCTCTTAAAACTTACGAAGATTTGTGGTACCAAAGGTCTAGAGTGAAATGGTTGAAAGATGGATATATGAATACCAAGTTCTTTCATGTTTCCACTATCAATATGCCGATAAATTTTAATGTGCAGAGCTAATGATAAAAATGCCATAAATTTTAATGCTATCATTGATGGATTTTGTGATAAAGCTGGGCACAAGATCAACAGAGGCTTATTTCTGAGCCCTTGTGTCAAGGACCGTGAGAAAGGTAATTTCTCTAGGATTTTTGGGATTAAACCAATCAAAAATCCTAGCAAGTATTTGGGGCTGCCCACTTTCATGAATGCACCTAAAGTGAAGCACTTCAAGGAGCTGATGGAGAGGATTAACAAGAGACTCACGAGATGGAAGGCCAAACTCCTAACTCAAGCTGGGAGACTTGCATTGATCAATTCTATTCTCTTGAGCACCTCCCAATTTTATATGGGAAGCATCAACATCCCCACTATAGTCACGGATAAAATTGATGAGGAAGCTAGGACTTTTTTCTGGTACTAACCCCACAAGGAGAGACCTAAGCATACAATGTGCTGGGATATGTTGTGTTTGCCAAAAATAAGGGAGAGCAAGAAGTTCAATCTAGCCATGACTGCTAAAGCCACATGGTCCCTGGTAGTGGGGGAAAAGAAAATCTGGACTATGCTACTGAAAGCAAAATACTTCCCAAATGAAGATTTCTTCCAATCTGGATATAGAAGCAACTCCTCTTGGATCTGGAAACAAATGTGCAGAGCTAGGAAGATCCTTGACATGGGAAGGAGATGGTGCATAGTTAATGGAGAGAGCACAGACCCTAACGACAAGGCTTGGAAACTACAATCTTGACAGCAAAGAGAAGAAGATAGCCAAGAGATAAGATTCAACAAATAGCTGATTTAATCAACCAGAACACAAGCAGCTGGAAGACTAAAATAATCAGAGAATGGTGGCCACAGCAGGTGACGGAACTCTTGTGTAAGAGACCAATCTTCAGGTATGCTACTAAGGATAAAATAGTGTGGAAAGGAACCTCTTCAGGTATGTTTACTATTGCATCCACTTATCGCATGATTAATACTTTGGAAGAGAATAGTGTCGAGGAGAGGAAGTGGTTAAAGGTTAGGAAAATCCCGTGTCCTCAAAAAGTTAGATTTTTTCTTTGGAAAATGCTTCAAGGGGGTAATGTAACAAATGATCTGCTGCAAAGCAAGTTAGGTACCCCTATAGAATTGTGTAGTTTATGTCATAAAGAACAGGATTCTAATGCTCATTTGTTTCTCAGGTGCAACTTCACAAGAGCAATTTGGTTTTGAAGCATGGGTGGTAGATTGCCTCAAGTGGATCTTCATATAACTTGAAAAGAATGGGTGCTGAACCAACTGTGGAAAATGGGAGATGAAGAAGAGATAGACAGAGACCAAGTACTTGCAGCATGGGCCAATTTATGCTGGACAATATGGAAAATCAGGAACAGTGCAATTTTTGAAGGCCAAGCACCTAGCATTCAGACAGCATCATCTAGTTCCGTATGCTTCAGAAAGACGCCAAGCTTCTCTTGACAAAGGCATCATACAACAGTAGTTTCAGAAAGGAAGAATGCTTCATTTCTTGGACAAAACCAAGGGAAGGATGGAAGAAACTTAATGTTGATGGGGCAGCAAGGGGCTGCCCAGGAATTGCAGCAATTGGGGCGGTGGCAAGAGATGAAGATGGAAGAATAGTTGGGGCCGTCGCTCATAATTTAGGAAGTGAAAACTCTACTACAGCAGAAGCCAGCGTATTGGTTGAGAGGCTCAAACTGGCTCTTGCCTTAAACTGTTAGCAACCAATCATTGAAAATGATTCTCAAGTGGTAGTTAATTGCTTCTTTGCCAAGAATGAACCCCCTTGGAAGATTGCACTCTATATTTAGGAGGCAAGACATCTCAGCAGTTTGTTTGTTGCAATTAAGGTTAACAAGATCTATAGGGAGGTCAATCACGTTGCAGACTGTTTAGCAAATTTCTCAATTGATCATTATTCTTGTTTCTGGGTATCAGGGATTCCTCGGTCGATAAAGCAAAGCTGTTTTAAATGATATCAGTGGGAGATATTTTTCTAGATGTATTCCAGGTTAAATGTTTTAATAAAAGTACTCAAATTTTAATATCAAAAAAAAAAAAAAAAAGACTTGTACACTATGGACGAGCTACCTTATATGGACACATCCATAAATGATTTAAATCCGTTAATGATTGATTTGTATCCTTATATTGTAATATTTTCTTAATATAATTTTCTAAAGATATTCTTACTCTTTTTATCATATTAATACTACCTTAATTTTTCTTAGTTATGGTATTTATTAGCGATAATTTAGTCATTATTAATGTGAGGCTATTTATATTATTATCATGGTCAACTTAAGCTCCAAAAGGACGTTTCTATATTTTTCGATTGCATTTTAAAATTGAAATAATACAGATTTATGGTCATGTGAGAAATTGCAGTTTTCAACCAGGAGAGGGTTTGTAATTTGTAACCCTATTTTCACATAGATAATGAAGGAACTCCCGTCATTCATTCATGCAAGCATCTTTGCCGAACCACATGAATAGCATTTCTTTGCTTACTTTGATTTTTCTGTTTGTTTTTGTTGTTCCCTTTTTTTTTCTTTTTTTCTTTTTTTACAAAAACCAAATACAAATTATATACTAAACTAAATTGAGTTATAATACTTTTAATATATGTTAGACCAGACCAAAACATTCCTAAATAAAAATAAACCAACTTTATTTGGCCTAAATCGAATTTATAAATTTGACAAATATTTTTTTTTTTGTTTGGTTTAGACTCAACTGCATAAATTCGTTTCGGTTTTCCATTTGAAATTTTGGCTTTCAATTAGATTGGTTTTGATGACAAATAAACTGAAATAAACCGACTGATGAATTGCAAGCATCCGACTAGGATGTAGCAGAGCCAATATCAGGTTAGATTTGTCAACAAGGGAACAGGGTTGGCAATAGATTGGTTTGGACTTATGTTCGAATGAGGTGAGTCGAATTGAAGCTGTTTGCATGAGAAGCGGACTGGGTTTACTGATTTTGACCTAATTGGACACTAACTATTTGAGAAGGGTTACGTGAACGAATTAATCCAATCTTTGGTTAGGGTTGTGCTGAAGTTTTACAAATTTTGTTTAGTATTGATATTAAATTATACTAGTCAATTGTTATTGCTTGCTTGTGGGTCTACGTTTTACATTAAATTAGGGGAGGCACATGCAATACTGCACATATGCATAGATAGCGCGTTAACGTGGAACTCTTTAAATGGTACTTTTCTAAGTGATATACACAAATGTAATTACTTGATAAGATAGGAGTGTTTGAGTTGGTAGTTTTCTATTAAATACATAAGTCTTTTAAGAAATTTTCAAAGGATTTTTTGTGACCAACTAAAAAAGTTCACGATAATCTTAAAATATTTCTTGGATCAAGTTCTCTGAATAAATAGGAGAGGCATATCAACTACTTTACGTATGTATATGTACTTAAAATGTATATATACTTAACATGGGATTCTTTAGGTAGTAGTTTTCTATCAGATATACACATAGTTAGTTGATAAGTATAGAATTGGCTCCTATTAAAAACTCAAGCTAATAGTAGGGGTAAACTTTTATATATTTAATTATATTCCTAACGCTCCTATGCATGTGTGGGCCAGACTCAAACCCATTTTAGGGAGGACCTTGGCATTAGCGTAAGTCTCTGATACCATATAGAACACCTCTCCTACCAAAAGCTTAAGCTGATAGTAGGGGTGAACTTTTATATATTTAATTATATTCCTAACAATAAGATTGGAGGGTTTGGGTGTATAGTTTCTTATTTGATATAAGAGGCTTTTTAAAGATTTTCAATGGGTGGTTTGCGATCAACGGGCCAAAATTTTGAAATATTCCTAAGAGTTCACTTAAACAGTAGTATAAATATATGGGAGGCATGTGCAATTGTGCACTACTGAATGTATGTATATGTAGTCAGCATGAGACTCTTTAGGTGGTAGTTTGCTACGAGATATATACATGTTTAGTTGCTTAGCTAGGGAGTGTGAGTGGGCAGTTTCTTAGATAAGATATAGTGTGGTTATGTAGTTTCTTATTTGATACATGAATCTTTTAAGGATGCCCAAAGGATTGTTTGTGAGCAACTAAAAAGGCTAGCTGAAACCAAGGAATATTCCTAAGAATTCGATTAAATAATAGTATATATAGAACGATCAAACCATTTTTTGTGTATCTTCCTTTATGAGCCTAGGAGGCTTCCTTTCCAAAAGGGTTTCTTACTTAACACTTAAAGGTTTTAGCAAAACTTTTAAAAATTGTTTTGAATGGAAATACTTATTCAGGAAGCCTATTTTAGTGAAGGCTTGCATCTAAAAATTCAGGAATGATATCCTCGGCACTTTTCCTGTAGTTCTCCAAGGTGATGTTTAGTCGAGGATTCAATGGTTAGAGTATTCTCAACCAAAAGCAATCTGACCCTTTGAAGGCCTTAACTCCTTCCAACCGTTATATTATACATAATATTATATTATATATATATAATATTGAGTATATATAATATACATGGTATAAAACATGTTTACATTAAATTTATAAAGTTTAATATGATATAAATCTGACCCATTGACGGCCTAGGTAGATGATGACAAACCTAAAAATTACATTTGGGAAACAGTTATTAATGTTTTAAATTGATGAAATTTGTAAAATGACAAGATCAACCTCTCATTTATATTTTGCATTTATTAGAAGTGCATAAACAACCATCTAAACTAAAATAACATACTAAAACATCTCCGGCATAATTTTCCTCACCAAATACCTTTTTCTGTTGCTAAGAGCTTTGATTCAAACCTTATTTCACATCAAAGCACTACTCCATTTATAAGAAACTTTGACACATACGTTCTAAATAAACTTAGGATTTGTTTGTCGGTCAGAGGAATCACTTCTAGGATTTGTTGCTCTATTTTCCCTTTTCTTTCCTTTATTGGTTTTTTTTTTCTTTTCTTTTTTTGGGGAAAACTCAGGGTATCTGGGCTCACTTACGCTCAACCGACTAATTCCTGAGGGCCCATGCAGACCCTGCAACCCAAATGGTCTGACTAATTCCTGAGGGCCCATGCAGACCCTGCAACCCAAATGGTCTGACTAAAACTAAAGACCGTAGATCTTATTGAGGTGGCTCCAGAAGAATTGTTCCTAAGAGAGTTTGAACCTGAGAACTCAAGATGGAGCATCCCTATAGGCCCCAAGCACTAGACCACCGGGCCAACCCACTAGGGTTTCTAGTCCCGTAGACCTTTTTCCTCTTTGTAAATATAATAAGTTTTGTGAGTTGGCGCCCATGATTTCAGTTTCGTTTTGAAGGGGAAATTGATTTTCAGTGTTACTTTTTAAAAATAGACATGATTTAGTCACAAAATTCTTGATAATTAGAAATTAGTGATACTTTATAAACATTATTGAGAATGAGTGTCATTTTGACTGTCCACACAAGTTATTCCAAAAATGCCTTCCAAGGCAAAATACTTCTTCCAAAAATGCCTTCCAAGGCAAAACAGTTCTTAACCTGGATAAAACATGATAGCAAACAAATTCTTTTACAAATATGTTGAGGGCATTCTTGGAAAAAGTTTTTCATGATAATAAAATGACACTGATTTGTAATTATTTTTAAAAATATTACTATTTTTCAATAACCAAGAATTTGGCGAATTAATCAGGATTATTTTTTGAAAATCATCACTAAAAACCAAATTTCCAGTTCTGTTTGTATTCCCACTAATTCTGATTGGTAGCAATTCGCTATCAACTGACAACCACCGAGGACGGACTTTCTTGCCGCGTTTTACACAAGGCGGAGTATTCCATGTTTACGCGCACATGGAAACATTTTCTTTCGTAAACAAAACAATTTGAAAATATATGACAATCAATTTGACACCTACGAGAAGCTAACGAGGAAACTAAATTAAGGAATTTCCAGAACGAGGGACTTACCTTCAACAGACGCCATTGAAGCAGTGATGGAAGAAGATCTGGAGACAGACGAGAGAGTAATTTGATAAGCGCAGAGAAACGCGATGAAGAGAACAACGATAACCGCAGAAGTCGAAGCTCTTCTCTTCATATTTCCTTACGGATTTGACGCTTCGGATCTCGGTTTTTCTTGTACCTCGGACTAAGTAAGTTGGGGTTTCAGTTCGGTTCACTGAATAGGAAACTTAGTTAATAGAATACGGATTTTTGGAAGGTATTTACAGAAACTTGTCAGAATCAAAAAAAATTTTCCCTTAGGCTGCGTTTGGATATCCGGAATATTCCGGACTTTTCAAGAAAATGAACTTTCCGGAAAATCTGTGCGTTTGGGTAGCTGGAAAGCGTGGGTCCCACAGAAAACTAAATCAGTCAAACTACTTTCAATGGCCTTTTTGCTTGCTTTCATTTTCGGACCAAAATGGTCAAATTTTGCCTGAAAACAAACTATGACTTGCGTTTTTACCTATTTGCCCCCTTTTTTTTTAAAACCCTCTTTCTTTGGTGTTTTATATTTAAGTAAAAGATAAAAAAAAAAAAATAAGGATTGGGGTGTTGTGTGTTCTTCATTTAAAATAAATAAATAAAAGTAAAAAAAGGGGGTGAAGTGTTGCATGTACTTTATTAAAAAAAATTAAGTAAAATAAATAGGGGTTGGGTTGAGTTGTTGCTTGTTTCCTATTAAAAAAATTTTAAGTAAAAAATTAGGGGATTAGGTTGCGTGTCCCTTGTAAAAAAAGAGGAGATATATATATATATGGGATTACTAATATATTATATATATTAAAAAGGTTAAGTTTATTCATAAAAAGAGTTAGTGTTTACTGTATTTTTGTTTTCAATTTTATATGGACAAAATTAAAGGGTAAAATAGGAAAATGTAAAACTTTTCCTATTAATTCGGATTAATAGGATTTTCCACCAGTTTTCATAAATTTTTCGGATGCATCCAAACACCTTTCAGGAAAGTTAACTTTCAATTTCCGGAATATCACTTTCTGGCATATCACTTTCCCAATTGACTTTCCAACTTAATCCGGCTATCCAAACATAGCCTTAAAGATTTTTGGAAGGTCGGCATGCTAGAGAGAGCAGGGAATCTGGAGGAAGAATTATGTGTGGGTCCAAAGTGGGTCCCACCGGACGTGATTTGGCGTGTAATGTAGGTTATTTTTTTTTTTCGGTCTCACTCAATTAGAGCAAAAAACGTGGTTTGTCACGTGATAAGCCTAGTTGTCTCACGTGAGCGTCTAAGGAATTTGCCTTTAATTATTCTTGAATAGGAAAAACTAGGGGTGCAACTCGGTCCGGTTAAAACCAAACCCGAACCGATCCAAACTAACTTCAGTTCGGTTTTATAGTGGTTCGATTCAGTTTCGGTCCAAAAATCCCTAAACCGAACTAGGTCGGTTCGATTTCGAGTTTCATGTTCGGTTAAACCGAACCGAACCGAACCCGAACCGAATTCTTATATATATTATAATATATAATCTATGTTTTATATATATATAATATATGTTAAACTTTTAAAGTTTATCTTTAAACTTTAAGGATATTACAAAAAGCCTTCGTTTGAGATAAGAATATATTGTTCTAACCCGAACTGAACCAAATAGTTTTCACGTAGTTCGGTTCGGTTTGGGTTTCGGTTTTTTTTATATATTTTCGGTTCAGTTTTCGGTTTAGTTGGTTCGGTTTTCAATTCGGTTCAGTTCGTTTAACTATATACATTTTCGGTTTGGTCTTGGGTTGACATCAACCCAGACCGAACCGAACCGAGTTGCAACCCTAGGAAAAACTATGTTACTTGAAAAAGTATGCTACAGGTGAGATTTTTATGGCCGGGCTTAACAATGCACATAAGCATTTTCAGTGTAACATCAAAAATTTGATCTTTTAGACTAAGTATGATATTTTATGTTAATTTTGGTGGTTTATTAGGAATTTATTGAAATTTGTATGAATCATTTTGGTGTCTAGAAATCGGGCCATAGAACATTCTTTAGTCTGGCAGGCTGAGTTTGATTGGGTCTTAGGAGGCAGTACGATAGATTATGTGGGCATGTGTCGTAAATTGTGTTTTGAATTAGTAGGTCCACAGAAACAGTCGACTTAGTTTCTTCTCTCTCCATTGTCAAACGCTCTGTACTTCTCCATTTTTCTTCATTCTTCTTCTCCCTCTTAGTTCTTCTTATCTCTTTCAATTCATTGAGTTGCTTCCTATTGGTTTATCCAGAAAAGAATATAGGGTTGCTATAGAAGTTTTGAGTAATTCAAATTTGATGGTTGGAGGTTTGGTAATATCTGAGGAATCTGCAAAGAAATCAGTAAGTTATCACTTATTTTCACTTATTTTGGTTTTAAAGCATGTTTAGTGTATGAATTCTAGTTGTATGATCTCTTGAATTCAAATGGCTTGATTTGACATCACTTTATCCAAGCTTTAGATTGGTTTTTTTTTTGGGTTTTGTTTTGTTTTATATTACGAATCTAAATTTGAAGCTATGAATTCATTTCAATTCATGTTTATGAGTTTCCGAATGTTTAATTTTATCTTAAGAGTAGGATTTCATGATTTCTAATGATTTTGAATGGGTTGGTTTGAAGAAAAGTGAAATTTAGAATGAAAACTTGGTCTTGGGAGTTTTCTGTACAAGTTTTTTAGATTAATCAACCATAGTGGTTGATTAATCAGATTTTTAAGGATTTTTGGGAATTTTCTGACCTTTTTTATTTTTGAGCTTTACGGGTGGTTTAAAATCACCGGTAAAGGCCAGAAAAAAGCCATGAATGTATTTTTTCCAAATATTATAAAAATCATCAATTAATCATGTATTTTAGTGATTAATCACGAAAATTAATGATTAATTGCCCAAGTTAATCCTAAGTGTGACCTAAACCTTGAATTTTATGGTTTTTCCTATTCACAAACTTGCAATTAATTGTGGACTTCATCGCCAAGTTAATCGTAAACCATGGACCTAATCGTGGAGTTAATCATGAATTGTAGATTAACCATGGCACTTAATCATGGAATACAGTTTTTGCCTTTTCGACATTTTTTGATTTAATAAGTCGATTTTAAGATGTTGTAGCCATAAAATATGTTTAAAATGAATTTGGGAGATTTTAATAATGAGCTTAAAAAGGAATGGAACGCTTATTAAATTCTATTTGGTTTTTATCGAATCCAATTAAATTGGATTATGTTTAATCGGCATAAGTTTGGTGAAGGCTTCTGTGTGCATGTCTTTGAAATGCTTAGCATATCGATAAGCATAGTTGACATACCAAACTATGCAGTTTCATTGTATGAAATCATGTAGAATGGGAAATTTTGGGAAATAGGAATAAAAATGGGGATTTTAGTATTAAAAGCATATTGATCGTGTCTAATTTAGAAGATTTGATCATTTATCATTAACCATCGGATTTTCGATTATATATTTATGATAAGTTTGAAGCAATGTTGTTTACATTTGGTATTAAATATTTCATGTGAATTCCACTATCATGGTTTCCAAATTGCATTTATATCTACTAGCGAAGTGCACGTGCAGTACTGCACTATATAGTTCGGACTTGGGTAAAATCGATTTGCAACAATCTTAAGTCTATCTCAAGTCTATAAACGGACAAATAGCGTAAACACGAACAATTAAATTTATTGTTTCCTGGAGGACTCAATTGAATGGAGTGGTAGGTTATTCTTGGGGAGTAGGGGTATTCACGGGGAATAATTCAAGAGTAAGTCTAGAGGACAACACCGAGTGAGTCTGGAATTGCCCCGTTGAATGATTCAATGCATCCAACCTGCAGTTGTCCAAATTAAAGCATTTGCTTGCCATCATAATCTATTTAACACCCTTGTACTACTATAAATTTCTTTGACCAAGCCCATTATTCATCATGCTCCATGCTTGGAGCTATAATATAGTGGGTTCACATGACTCTGGGCACTTTATCTGAGATGAGATGAGCTTGAGTTCAGTAATTACTCTCATTAGCCAAGCTCAACCTTGAAAAATTCCATTTTCCTGAGCAAGTGCACAGCTTAGAAATAGTTTATATCTAAGTTCAAGCCATCTCTTAGGGCAATAAAATTCTCAGGTAGGTTTGGCAACATGTTGGGTTTGGGGTAGGTTTTGAAAAACCCTAGGCCTCCCATATAAGTTAATTGACCCATACCAAACCTGCTCCTAACCCTATTTAGTTTGTGGCAAAGCAGATCAGGTTGACCAGAAACAGTAGTGAAAATAAAGGGGAATGTGAGCATGTTGAATGAGTAGTTGTTGAAAGAAAATTTTGGATATGAATACACCAGTAGAATCTACAGACCATACATGAATATCTAGATTATCAAAAAAAAATATAACTATGCTTTTGAGATCCTCCAGCATAGCCCCTAATTCCCCAATTCCACTAATACGTAAATCTCAGCAAAAGGAAAGTTCCAATGGGGCCCATCTAAAGATCAAGAAATGATATCATGAACAATAGGGTCTTAGTCAAAATGAAACTGATAAATGTGGGGTATTTGGAAGCAAGAGTGGAGTTTCCATCCAAGTTAGAGGAGCAAAGTTAGAGAAAATGTTTGAGATAGCTTTCCATGGGCTATCTTTAGAGTCTTTATTTCTTGCCATGGAGCCTCTCTCTATATCAAATTTATGTAGCCATTTCTCAAGAAAAGATGTATTCTTAAGAGCTTTAAATAGAAATGGTGGGAGCATCATTTAATCATTTAAGAGCTTTATACAGAGTCAAATTTGTGGCAACTTATCTAGAATAGACAAAGCATAGAACTGCTTCCAAGAGATGTGAGTGGATTTTTTTTATGTAAATCATATTTTTTAATTTTGATATCTATAAATTTAATCCAGAAAGATCGTTGTTGTTTTGCTTCTATGAAATATTTTTTGATTATTTCTACTTTACTTGGTGTTTTTATTCCAAGAAATCAAGACTGTATCTGGTATGTGGCTTCTGGTGCTTATTGACATAGGTCTACCCTTGAATCTAAGATTGAATGAAGTTGGGTTTCTTTGAACTATTTTTTTTTCTTTTCTTAATGGTTTTCAATTTTTTAACAATACCATTTGAGGATTTTCTTTCCCCACTTAGGTGGGAACTGGCTTATGTTGATGATGATGATTAATGGTTTACGATTCTATTAAGTGTTTTTTTGCTAATTGTTCTTTGGCTTGGTTTGTTCGCGGAGACTCAGGTGGAAAAAAGGTCTAAAGATTGGCTAAAAAGTAATCCCACATATCTTTGTCAGTTCATTATCTGTGTATTGATGTCTAGGATTTCTTACTTAATTTACTTGTGTTTTATTGGTTTGTGTTCTTTAATTAAGATATAATTGCAAGAAAGCAATATCATCAAAACCAAAAGCAAAGAGAAGTAAGAGAAGAAAGCGAAAGATCCAAACATGCCTAAGCGTCCTCTAACTGCACTCTTTCTTTTCATGTAAGCATTTCTTATCTGTATTTCACTTGGGTTTAATAAGCTTCCAATTTTTGTTTGATTTCGTAATCTATATGGGGACTTTTATGAAGAAATATGTTGTCTTAGGATGATTTTAGGCAGCAATTCAAGGGGGCAATTCCAGACTCACTCAGTGGAATCCATAAACAGGGGAATGATTCAAAATGTAACGCCCCGGTTTAGGGTCCAATTCCCAAAACCCGAGGTGTTATGGTAAGTAACAAAAGCAACAAAAATATGGAATAATTTAAAACTTTTTCTAACTTTAATATCAGAGTAAATGTGGAAACTGGAAGTAAATTTCATTATTGATTAATGATTATCATATACAAAGGATTTCAATATAACTATAAAACTACCCCGTTGTAAATAGCCCAAAGTTTATCGTCCTCACCAATAGTACTTGAAAAATGGGAGAAACCGGAGTGAGAATAAATCTCAACAAGTAGCTATGTACATGATGTAAAACAGTCCATAATTTTTCAATAATAGTCATGAGGTGAAACGATAAAACAAAACCACGATAATATTCACAAATCAATCATCAAACCAAACATGTGTAACCAAACAGGACTCATGAACTGAAACCACTAAATAAGATATTCCTGCCCCCATATTTCACCACATCACGACTTACATGATAGATGGAGCCTGCATCTGCAGTCACTGCCATCTCCTCCGTCAACCACCAACGCGGATCACCCACGAATGGGTTGGCGAGTACAATCCCCAGTCCAAATAACAACAAAACCCGCTTCCGCGGAAATAATAAACCAGGGGAATACCAATCCGATCAAAAATAAATGGACCCACGACAATACGACTAATATCAGTACATGTGCAAGTCACCCGTGAACTTCATGCACGGCCAAATCATAGCTCCAAAGGTGCGAGTCACAAGTAACTTATTAGCATGACCAATATAAAGCTCGTGAAAGTCGATGTCTCATTGAAGCACACGATGGTAACCCAAATACCAATAATCCAATAAACCGTTGCCGATCGACAAGCTCGGCTAAGACCAGTCTGCACCTGCAGTAGTCAGGGATTGCTGCCAACGCCGCACCGCACCTTGCAAATAGGACAAAACGCATACTGGGGAGTTATGAACAGAAAATAACTTACCAAACAATTTCATTTCACTTCCTAGTTAAGCTATGGATCCATACTAAGCATTGCCCACTAGACACAATTCACAATCAAAGCATTGCAATATTTAGTGATAAACCTCATACCAGAAATCATAAACATGTCCCAATGATGTGTCCAACAGTAATTTCCAAAACCACGGTATCAAACCAAAAGATATTCAAAATAACCATTACATTGCTCTTACACAAAGTTCTAAGTCATTTAATAAGAAAAGTACGAGAGTATACACAAATTCTTAATGAAAAGGTTCAGATTTGAGTTGTGTTAGTGTGGGCATTCTTAAATTATCTTTCTAAATCAATATTCATGTTAATAATTATTTCCTACAAATTTTATTCCAAATCCTACACTTTGGTCCATCCTAAAATCCTTACTTTTGAATCCGTGTTTACCAACTAATATCCTAAATCTCTAAAACCTTTGGGTTATGCTATTTATTCTTTCCAGAAGTGAATTTAGGTCCATTATAACTTTTTAGACAAGGTTTCATCCCTAGATTCCCAATGAAAATTATCTATGTGCATAAGTTCCACCAAAACTAGACTACTTGATTTCAAATACATTCATTGTCCCCAAATAATTACCCTTTAATCCAAATTTAATTTCTTCACTTCATATATCTCAAATTACCCTAATTACAGGTGTTACAACTTCAAAATTTCAAGAAAAATCATTAAAAATTAAATCTGGGCACGAATCCCAAGTTTTAAAAATTCTAACAGTTGGTCGCTCGAAGGGGTGCTCAGGCGACTATTCAGGCGGCTGGGTTTTCAGTTTCTGTTTGAGTTTCATAGGCAGATTGCTCGTGGGTACACTCGAGTGGTAGCTCAGCCGCGCAAACTAAATCACTGTTTTCCTGGTTTTTGCTAAAATTTCCGAACTTCCTAAGTCTAATACTAATTTGATTTAATTCTAAACATATAACTTTCATCTTAAACCAGTTCTGAGGCAACCCTAAACTAATCCCATCATCTTTCTACTTATCTAGAGTTTTCTTTCTAATTTATAATCACCATGATCAATCCTTTTCTTGTTTCAAAAGAAAGTTTAAAACACCCAAAACAAGTTTTCTAAATCACCAGGAGTTGCAAACAAAATCTAACTCGATTACCACCTCGATAAAACATCCAAAATAAGAAAAAAAAACATGCAATTCCTCCAGTTTCAAGGGTTTGCTACTTGCCTTTTTTATGAACCCAGATTTTTCGAAAATTTCTTCTGTATCCATTTTTTGAGCTCGACCGCACTCCTCTAGACTTCTCCAATTCAAATCTCCACCATTCAGATTGAATTCCTCCATGAGTAGATCAAAACCCTAAAAGTTTAGCCCATTCCAATGGTTGGATCTTCCTATCTCGCTGTTCGAAGTTGGTTGGTCGGCCATCTCTGCAACTCTATTTCTAATTTTCTCCTTTCTTTCCTCTCTTCTTTCCTTCTATTTTGCTCCCTTAACTCATGCACGAATTTTCCTCTCATTCTAACGTGTTTTCAAACCCTAAAACTCTCTTTTAACCTCTATTTTATAACCACGCTAATAAAAAAAACTCTAATTAGGTTTAACTTGCTTTAATATCAAGTGTATTCCCACTTTTACCCTTCATATTAATTCATCTCCTTAAACTCTCTTTTAAGGAATCTCCTAATTAAATTTTTGTGCTTATTCTTATTCTTTATTTTAATTTTGTATTAGACTTTTATTATCCACTCAAAATACCTAAATTTATGGACCCTAAATAATATAATTACCCTTAGGTCCTTTTTCCTCTCTTTAAGCCTTAATTTCATTATTTTACATCCAACTAAGCTAAAATTTGATCTAATTGAATTTGTTGACTTAAAAATTAATTATCTTTCTCCCTTCATGAATGTAAATAATTTGAAAAGACCAAATTACCCTTTCTCTCTAAATTCCTATTTTAACCTTTAAATCTTTCTTTAATTCTCCTATTATTATATTTCTTAGTATTTTCTCCATGATTTATCCCTTAACTATTTATTTTATTTTTAGGAAAATCCAGGGTTTTACACAAAATGCCTAAAGTCTAGAGGACAACTAATTAGTAACAGAAAATTTACCATTTATAAGATGACAATAGGATTTCGTGTGAAAAAAAAAGCCTAAATCTGAAGCATGATGGGGAGTTTGAAAATAAAAATACCATGAATAGAAAATGAATGACATGATTAGATATGAAAAGGAAACGAAAATCACTAAAATATTATGTAAATGTTGATAAGATGTGGTAAAATCATTTACAATGATTCCTAAAAATCCTGCACCAGGAATGTATATCTGAAACCTAGAGGGGGAAATCATAGTGCTTTTTCAATGATAATGGAAACAACATCAAGCAAGACCAAGAAGATATATAGGTACAATGTACACAACGCAACCTTTAAAATCTCATAATAAGATGGATAAAATAACCACATTGAATTGAACATTGGTAGATAAAAATTTTTTTATGTTTTTTTTAAAGAAAAAGAGACCATGAAGAGCATCATACTTGAATATAGTGTGAAATATACATACCGGCTCAAACATAGCATCTTAAGCATTAATACTTTTTCTCGTGGAATGCAATGATCTAGGGGTGCCAGTAACCATTGTAGTAGAATGGAAAACTCGAAAATGTCACCTGCAAGACTCATATATGGGAGAAGAAATGGATAATGAATATGGAGCACGTGGTTTGAAGCATACACCACAAAATGGTTTTTTCTTGTATTCCTTCACCATTTTATATTGTTGTAGCTGAAACAACATCAAGGTAGGTATTTTATAGCATCCAGGCATAGAGTAAACAATATGAATAAGATTCATATTCACATTATCGACAACACCAAGAAAGCAAATATAAAGGATTGAAGCATAACCCAACCCATATTTCGAAATGGTAGACCCAAACCAAAATTGAAAAAATACACATTGAAGCTAAAAAATGAACTAAGCGTTGAATAAAATGAATCAGCAGTATACATGTACGCTTCTGAACCCAAAATTGAACAAAGCTGAAATTATCAAATAAAAAGAGAGAATACCACAATAACGAACAGTATTATGTGTGATCAAATAAACCGATGTAAGAGGTATTTCATAGCATCCAGGCACAGAGTAAACAATATGCATAACCATTCATATTCCCTTTGGAAAGATCATGGTTAATTGAAGATCACAAAGCTTGTCAACGAACATGGGTGCTCTCGATTTATAACCTTTAGATGATGAGGTTGGGGAATGACCTGCAGAAATCAACAATGTCTAAATAAAAATGTCGGTTGAAATGTAAATAGAAATTTTTTTAAAGTTGTTAGAGTAACCAAATACATACGAAGTTTTTTGGATTATTTGCATGGCCACGTACGCCAAGTTACCACATCATTGTGACATTCCATAGTGGAACCGAAGCGTTGTGTTACCATCTCTACAAATGTGCACGATGGGGGTGTCAAACCTTTCAATTTTCTTTTTGAAATTGAACTCCACCACTTTGCCGCTTCTCCCACTAACATGATGCTACCCAGAATTGATTTATACCTCTCAAAGCATCTCATGCGCATGAAAAGATGATCAAGGATCCAGATCCACTCATTAATGGTGGGCACATTATCAGGTGCACCACTAAAACTCGAAGGCAATTGATCCAAAAATCACCTCAGCTGCTCAACCCAGGGTGAGGGGGCCTATGATGTGTCCTCATGGCATAACTCATTGATCTACACTAGCTTTTCAGATCATTCCGCCTTGGCATTGTTCTAAATAGATAATAATAATGTTAGAACATCAGCGAATAGCTACAATAAAGCCTCTAAAAAAAATTAAGGTGCCATGGAAGTCAAACTAAACTATCAATTGAAGTTGTTTCATACCTTTATTATTCAACATCCACATGGCTACTATGATTGAGTAGAACTTCTTTGTACATAACATTTTTTGTGTATGTACCAATTTGCCTTTCAATTTTTTCATGTTTGACCAAGACTTTAGTATTTGTTTTTGAAACTCCATGAGATAATGCAACATAAAGTTGTCCATGACTGAAAACATGGGAGGGCAAGTATATTCAAACATGCGGTAAAGTTTGTCCCTGCGCCTTATTAATTGTAAGTGCAAAGCTCAAGCGAATAGGAAATTGCTTCCTTATTAATGTAAAAGGCAATTGAACATTCTCAGACGGTCTCAGTGGTATTCTTGGTAGGAAGACCCTAGTTCCAATGAAATGACCGGTAATAATTTATGCATCGATTAAGTTTCGATAAAAGCCTCTTCATAACATCCTTGCTCCATTGCAGAGGCCTATCTTTGGATCAATGTTTCTTAATAAAATGACTAGGGATCCCAGCTTCAACCTTAATTTGTGAGGCGGTAAACCACATGGTGAAATTGAGTTGAGAAACTCTTGCTGATATAGGTTTCGAGTATCATCTTCAATAGTATCAAAAGAGTGATAGACGATTTCTTCTCCAGGAAATACTGATATTACAGATTCATTAACTTGGTCAACATATTCATTTGTTGGTGCCAATACCACTCTTTCTATCATGTATGCACGATCGTGTGCATTGCTAATCAAGTATGGGAAGATTGCATCTATTAGAGCTGAGATCTCATTATTATTGTTCCAGGAGATTACCATGCCGTTGGGGATTCTTACAAAGTTGTCCTCTACTGTAGGCTCAATTCCCTCACCAATCCTCAATAAGAACTCTGAAAATTGAGGATCACTTAGGGCACGCATATTATCAGTCAAGTGAATGATTTGTACATCATCCCAAATTCTTGATCGAATAATGCATGCATTAACAGTTTCAGAACGTGTCTCTCGCGGGACCACTGGAAGGACTTGTCTTAAATCCCCACCAAGGATAACAGTCTTACCTCCGAAAGGTTGATCAACACCAATTATGTCTTTAAGTGTTCTATTCAAAGCCTCGAATGCATGTCTATGTGTCATTGTTGCTTCATCCCAGATAATTGCAGATGTACGATGCAATAGCTCAGCCAATTCTGATTGCTTACTTATCGTACAAAAGGACTCATTATTCAATCAAATTGGTATCTTGAATTTGGAATGCGCTGTACGGCCACCTGGTAGAATCATTGCGGCAATTCCAGATGTAGCTGTTGCAAGCACTAATTTTTGCTCTTGTCTAAGAGTCGCTAATATTGCACGATAAAGGAAGGTTTTTCCTGTTCCACCAGGACCATCGATAAAAAAAATCGATCCAATGCTTTGGTGCACGACATCGATGATCTTATTAAATGCATATCTTTGTCCAGGATTTAGTTTAGACACAGATGCCAAATCTTCTTCAGAAACAAAGATTGATTGTTCTTCATATATCATTCCATGATTTGTTATAACTGCTTGCTCATCTACTTGATATGCAAGTAAGTCATATTCAGCTGTACTCTTACCATATTGTCGCAACACTGCATTTATATCATCGAGAAGACGATAAGTAATAGATGCAGAAAGACCACTACTTGAGGAGCCGTAATCTTCGATTAAGTAGGAGAAAAACTCATCCCAAAGTTGACGTACCCTTACAGGCTCACAGTAAACTAAGATTATTGCGAATAGCCGATGCAATGCATTAGGCATATGAACAGTTGAAGCTTCTTGCAAACAATCTCTGATGCTGTGATCAGTTTCTAGCAACCCCATGTGCTCAGCCGCTTGCTTGATTGATGGACATCGAAGACCATTAACTGTTAGAAGGTTGTCAAATGATGTTGATACTCTAACATGATTTAAAAGGATGCTTAAATAATATCTATCACCTTCTACTGGCAAAACTGTGTATATCCTTCCAATTACAAGCATTGTGGAACATCTTCGTCTCCAACATTTTTCTCATTGCATCAACCGGTACTTCTCTGGGAATTCTCTATATAGTAATGATCTAGCTTCTGTATCCAATGAATTTGTATGGAAGAATTCAGTTAACATCGTTCTTGATGTTGTCTCATTGGATAAAACATCTTCTATGGGCTGGTGACCATAAAATGTCACTTGCTACCTATTGGGAAGGTGAATTTGCAATGCATAAACAGAAGGATATATCTTCGACTGTGGGGACTTAAAAATCCTCCACATGGCTTCTTGTGGACAAACCCAACGTGCATCAACAAATTGCACTATTTCATCGTTGGTGGAATTTATTCTTGGCGGAACTTCCATCCTAACTCGATCAGGCCCCTTGTGAATATACTTGTACAAATACTTAACTAATTTAATGCTCGAGCAAATTTCAACATTTATATGACAATTGTACTTCTTCAAAAGCCAAGGATTATAAGGTACAACCCATCTGTTATCAAGTTGATAGCATTTTTTTATCACAAACATTCCGTTATCACGTCTTCTATAAATAGGATACGAATCATTTCCTTGCACAGTTGCATTAGAAAACTGTCATGGGTAACGTTTGTTACATTTGCCTTCCTTCATACATGAGCATCTTGGATTAAGTAATCCACACGGGCCATGAACCATATGCCTTGAAACTGCATCATGTAACCGAGGCTCGATATTTAGATCTGGAATCTTAGCTCGTACTATGCCATCGTAGAGATTAGGATCACTGAGTTTATCCGTCTCTTCCATAATGATGAGCATGTGTACATGAGGAAGGCCTCACTTTTGAAATTCAATGACATGAACATGTGCAATTACTTTCCAGGTTCGCCCCTCTCTAATTCATCCTTCTTGAGCTCTTCACATTTTGCACGGAGAATCTGTGTTGTTAAATCATGATGATCTTGAGCTATTTGTCCTAAAAGGAGCTCTCTTGTTATTTCATCCCATGTTGGATTGCATGTCATTGTTATGAACAAATCAGGTTAGCCATATTTCTGCACCAAAGCCATTGCATCTTGGTAATAGTGGTACTTATCCCTTGGACTCCCAATATATGACGAAGGAAGAACGATTCTTCGTCCAACATTGCCTATGAAAATAGCATATACGATTTAGAAATTATAATATCATCATAGTTTTATGTAATAACTATTTCTAAATATACCTGCAATAGTTTCTCCAGCCTGCAAAGAATCTTGCAAACCCTGGTACAACTCTGCTCTTATGGTTGTTTGATTGTCTCGAATGTACCACAATTTTTGGGTTTCAAATTTTGACCCAATTGTCCACTACATATTGTTGCAGTAGCCATCCTCTTAGTAATAATCACTCATACCCATTCCGAATCTGGACGGAACATTAATGCAATCAGAATTATGAAGGCGTCAACAATTTTGCATCTCAAAGTTTATGGAAACAAATGTGATATACCTGGAGCTTATGAGAATAAAATGCTCGACAACTAATATTTTGTCCAATGGATGAAGATGTTTTTATATCCCAACCATAACTTCCATAAGGTAATAGAATTGGATACTGTAGTGGATCATAAAATCCAGCGGTATCTGGTACATTTTGCAGGTTATCTCCATGTATTTGTACAATAATATCCCATTGCGCACGTTCAAATAAATTATTGTCTCCAACAGTTATTGTAGCTAATTGGGTAGCATTGGGCAGCGTATATTGGTGTTGTGCAGGGCGTAACTCCTTAATTAGAAAACTATACAATGGAAAATCTTGGCGCATTCCTAGTTGCCGGAATACATGTACAAATGGATTGTGCTGATGAAGGATGCCTCGGATCTTCTCTACCAATGTTCTATCGATAGATTCGTTCTCCATCAATCGATAATTTATATCATGATCCGTATCGTAAATATAAAGCTGCAGAAATCTTGGCCGGCATCCTTGTTGTAGTAATAAACTTCCAATTTGATGGTATATTGAACCATGTGCACGGAAAGTGTAAACACCATCTTGAGCGTTTGCAAGATTATAATCAAATGATTTAAAATACGAATGTTCCTCCTGAAGTGTAAACCTTCTGGGCCAAGATCCGTATAAATACTTAACAATTCTGCTGGTACTGGTACAAAAGGTAGAGTTATATTTCTTTTGGCACAACATAAATCCATATTCTCAAACTTAAATAGCTTAGCGCCACAATATGCACAGACGTGTGCTTCAGTTAACACGTCAGTTTGCAATGTTTTGTTATCTATGAAATCTCTAGCACTGTTGTGCACTCTTCTGCGGCGTCTCTCTTGAAAATGGATTCCATTTGGATGTGAAGTAGTTGGAATGATAAGTCCAACTGGACCTGTGTTTTCAAAAATTAAATATTTAAGTATTCTTCACGTAATTATACAGAAACATTTACTTTAGGGGATAATTTGTATGTAGCATTACATGGAAGGATGTGCCTACTTTGAATACCATCTGTTGACGGAAGTGTTTCAAAATCTATATTATGTGATTGGAGAGGCATTGAACGTACCTAGCGTCTTACATGACTTAAGCGAAGGCTACGACCAACATTGATTGTGGATGGTATTGGTCTAGCTCGCTGGATAACTCGATTGGCACGCATGAATTCGCAGCTCGAGTTGGCAAATGCTTGAGGGTTGCTTAAGCTAGCAGGAAGTTGATGACTTCAAACCATTTCCTAGCATATATTGTAATTGATGGTACAACATTAATGATGGAAATTTTTTAGAATAAATTTCTATGGATCTATAATAAATGTAGGAAACGATATTCTGGAAACTATATCTTGAGTTAAAATGTATATATTTTTTTGATAGAATAAGTTCTTTTGAAGTTTTGGTATAATAAGCTATTGTTCATGTTATAGTTGCATTTGTTACTATAAAGTTAGAAAATTACTATCTTAATTGACAACATCCAATCATAACGGAAAATGTTATGGCTAAATGTCATAACTTGCACTGAAACGTGGGAAACATTTCAGCTACATTAATATTTATTATTTATGAAGTTTACATCGACTCGTTTTCTTTCATTTTGCGCCTAATCTATCTATCTATATAAAATCTATAAATTCTATTAAGTGTTCAGAAGATATAGATGCAATGGCTGGACTAATAAATTAACTTAAATGTTAAATGTAATTAACTTTTTAATCATGTAAACTGTAATTCTTGTGCCAAAAAAAAAAAAAAAACAAAGTGCATTTGAAATTGGAAATGATAAATAAGGAAATAAAACAAAAGGTATAAAGTATACATGACAACTAACTAGTATCAAAGAATCTAACATTTGAAAACTATAATTCCTGAACTATGACTGTGTATCTAAAATGTGAAAATGGCATAGTAAGGTCGAAAAAGTATCAAATTCAATTGAATGTTTAAGGAAAAAGAGAGCATAAAGATCATCAATTTGAGAAATAGTGTCTAATTTACATACCAGTTCAGAAAACAGCACCTTTAGTGTTGTTACTATTTCTTGTGCTGTGCAATATTATGTTGCTACCAACAACCGTTGTGGTAGCACGGAAAACTTTAAAATTTTCACCTGAAAGACATTAATATGGGAAGGGAAATTAATAATAAATACTAAAGATATGGTTTGAAGATTACTGAATTTGAAGATAATTTACATTGAGTACTTCACATAAAAATCTAGCAGAATGCATGTGCAGTATTTCACGTATGTAGTTTGGTAATGGATTAAATCTATATATAACGAGAGAACAAACAAATTATGCAATTTTCCACTTTTGGAAACCTAAAGCTACTAGGCAGAGGTATATTTAGAGACCAGAGCATAGATGTATTTCTTTCATTTCGTGGGCCTATTGTGTAATCTGATTATACCAAGGTAGAACTCATAGTTCTTTATTCAGGTTCCCATATAGCAAATCAAGGATTTCGATATTTAGTCATGGAAGGGAACTGTAGTAACTGAAATCTCCTCTATTTTGACCCTTGATCTAGGTATTCCACAACATTCGGGATGGTGTTGTCTAAATTTTTTTTTTTTGTCAATCACTAATCATGTAATTGGACTATCCGGCCTCTATTTTTATCTCCAATGTAGGTATTCCACAACATCTAGGCTGGTGTCGTCTATTTTTTTCTTGTCAATCACTAATCATGTAACTAGACTCTCCTCTATATTCATTCCCAATGTATGTATTCCGGTCATACGGAGAAAAAAGAATCAAGCAAACACTGTAGGCTTAAAAATGTTGATTACTTACCATGAACTGGTGCATTTTTAGTTAATGCTACATGGCTTGTTCAAAAATAGAGGTTTGATGTGGGATATAAGTACAACCATCCAAGCAAGCGAGTAAAGGAAGACTGAAAGGGACATGACCATGTAGATTGGGTTTAGTTGGGTAGAACTAATAGAGTTGGGAAAGCCTGCAAATCCTTTGTTCTTTTTTCTATCGTAGGGTAGACTATATATGGTAATTAATTTAAAAAAAATTCTCATTCATTGCTTCTCAATGATATCAAAAGCATAAGTGACAATACTAATATTCTACCTTTTCAGGCTTATATGATAGTGTTCTCATTTGACAACCATGATCATGTGGTTGCCTACATTCTGAGCAGTGTTTGTTCCCTGACTTACCAGTGGCCTTCTTTTCTTCCCAAGTTCAATGATGTGCCTTTTTCTTCTTTGTAGATGAGAATATTGAGGTTTGGGATTTCTTCCCAAGCTCAATGATGTGCCTTTTTCTTCTTTGTAGATGAGAATAGTGAGGTTCGAGAATATGCACTTATCACATTAAAAAGATTAAACAAAAGAAATTATTTTCCATTTCCAACCAGCCAAATTCTCTATCATTTGTAGAGAGGGGAATCAATCAGCTTCAAAGATCACAATCTGTGGAACTGACTCATTCTCATGCTACTATAATTAGTATATTTAAGAGGCCTATTTTTTGACTGGGAACTGGAGCTAAATTGTTTCTTCTCTATGTAGATACTTGGAAAGATAGATGAAGGCGAGAACTATTCTGGAACTATGAAATCAGTGCTATAATCCGTTTCTCAAGGCTCAAATCAAATCAGATTAACATGCAAACTACTAATCATTATGAACAAATTCAAAGGAAAAAAAAGACATGAAACAGAAAATTTGTCAAACAGATTATAAGCGTTAGTAAATTAAGTTACGCAATCAACATAACACATCAACAAAAACAAATGAATCGTCAAACATTTTTCATAGAAGCAAATAGCTGTGCTTACCTGAGAATGATGGCCATGCGAGAAGAATACCAGAAAATCCAAGGCCTGCAGAAATGGATGTTTGGAGGAGAAGTTAGGAAATAAACATGACCGAGAGGCATGCTTTCCATTTATATGCTTTGCCTCTTGAGTTCGCTTCCATTTGAAGACAAATGGATGCACTTTCCACTTCAGAGGTTGGTGGTGGCTACGAATGCTTGACGATGGTAGTCGATTGCTTCACCAATGGGAAAGGCATCTCGAATAATGGCTACCGCAACAAACAGCAAATGCATGGTAAGAAATGAGACCAATTAGGGTGTTTTTGAGGGAAGAATTGAAATTAAAAGGGGAACCATAATTGTTACCTTGCACTTGGAGAATAAAGGAAGGGAGGAGTTCCGATTTGAGCGATGGGAGGAGGTGTCGCATAAGCCGAAGCAGTTTCAAGGTTATTGTGAAGGGATCGAATGCTGAGGATTAGCGATGCTGCTCGTGAAAGGCGATTCAGAGGAGAGGCTTTGTTTTTTGCAGTGTGCGTATTCAAAGGGAAGGAATCCATTGCGAGGTAGACGGAGGGGAGGAGGCGACGTGGGAGGAACAGTTAGCAAAATGGACTAGTGAGTTCAGGAAGAGTGGAGGTGCATTGACGTTTGTCTCCTCTAAATGAACCCTTTTATTAGGGAAAATTGGCAAGGATGTCGAGGGCTCGTGTGGAAAGTGGGGTATTTTTCTTGACACACTTACCAAAGGGGCCAATTCCCTTTATATATAGCATAGATTATATCTTATCTTGAGAAAAATATACATATTTTTAGTAGGTTAACACACACTTGAGTGTTTCTAGTTTTAATTGTGTATATTGCACCCTAATTAAGTAAGTTTTAACCTAAGATAAGTTTAACTTGTCAATAGTGGGTTAGCGCACTACATAATGCGCTTGAATAGGGGCAACCTTTTACTAGAGGTAAGAAAATTCCTCCCCAAATAGTACTTTCACTAGCGGAATAAGAAATTACCACCCCTAAAATTTGGCACAAATTCTTTTACTATGAAAAAGCCATGGTGCGCAGTTTTGCGTGTGAAAACAACCTTTACTGATGGTTCGTATTGCCAGAAATATGACCTTATACCGATGGAAAGGATCTACCACCAATGAATAGTTGGTGGGAAGTTCCCACCAAAGCGAGTTCTTTTTGCCAGTGGTAGTGCTCTGCCAGTAAAGTTTAATTATCGATGGTGCCTGTCATACTGCCAGTAATTCGGTCTAAGGTCATCAGGATATTTAGTGGCGGAAATTTTGTTTTGCCGCTTTTGTCTCGTTTTAGAGACAGTTGATTTTTTTTTCCAACTCCTAAATGTTATCAATTTTTAGAAGTGGTACTGTTTCCGTCACTGATACTTTCGTTAGTGGCGATATTTGTCTTCTGGCCGCTGAAAGTTTATTTTGTTGTGTCTTTTAACGACGGTATTATTTTACCACCACTAAAACTTAATATAAATCCCACCCACATGGCCTTTTTGCTAATTTCTCCTTTCAGTACTTGTTTGCTCCCATAGTTGTCGCCAATTGCAGTAGCCGTCACCCTGCCCTACCGTCTCCGTTGCCGTGCTCTACCGTCACCATCACCTAGCCGTGCTGTCGCCCTCGCAATTGTCACCTCCATTAATTTGTTTGCCCCATAGTCATTGTTGTCATCCATTGCAGTAGTTGTCTCCCTACCCTACCCTATTGTCGCCAAGCTATCCCCAGCCATTGCCTTCGTCACTCCGTTCACCTCGAATTTTGTATTGCTTTCTTGAGGTCAGGGTATTCAATCCAAATTCATGTTGGTGATCTATCGATGAATGCATGTTATTTGTGTTTTGGTGTCTCAATAATATTTGTTGTGAGCTATTGAATCAAAGTTGGTGTAGATTCTTTCGGACTTCCAAGTGTGAAACTCTTGCTCCGATCATAATAAAACAAAGAAAAAATAGTCACTATTTCATTCACATCCAATGCAAGTGAAAAAAAAATGTATTGTTAATTCTCTCCACAAGACCATAGCATTTTAGGATTTGATTTTACAATTTAATTGTTTATGGTAACCCAACCACACCACCACCACCCCCCCCCCCCCCCCCCCCCCCCCCCTCTTTTAATTTTTGCATATTCTTTTCAATTCACCCTTTGATATGTTTGCTTTGATCCCTACAAGATTAATCCTGAGAAGCAGTAAAATCTTATTTTAAGATATTCCGAGATAGTGTAACTATACTTCGCAAATAAGCAAGCAAGGTTTGACTCAATACATGTACGAAACTACTATTCCAGTGACCACAAAGGTCAGAGTGATTAAAAATAAGAGAATATTAATTATTGACCAAGAAGATAATAAGGCCAAATTAAGGATTTTCTTTTTATTGTATTCTCTTGATCCGTATAATTTATTGAAACAATAAAGGATTATTTGTGTTTCTTTTAGGATAAAGTTCAAATTCAAACACATGGTCACCTGGTTAATCACTTGGACAAACTCGGGTAAAAGCTCGAAAAACCCAACTGAACTCAAGGAACGGATCATATAGTACTCATAGGTCATAAAACTATGTGAAAATGTGCATCCTTGGAGAGTACATTCTTTGAGTCATACCGATTCTTTCCCATATCTTTCTTCTTCTTATTCATTTTGCTCTTTTATTTTGTACATGCTTCTCCATGTCCTTAACTGACTACACAAAATTATATAGAACGGAGGGTTTGATGAAGAAGAATGAAGAAAAAGGGAGAGAGGAAACTAAAAGGATTGAGAGGGAGAAGAAGAATGAAGAAAAAGGGAGAAGAAGGAAGAACATAGGGTTTGACGAAGGAGAAAGAGAGAGAGAATAAACTAAGTCGACTATTTCTGTTGACCTACTAATTCAATTGACAACTTACGACACAGGCCCACGTAACCTATGGTACTACCTCCTAAGACCCAATCAAACTCAGCCACCCAGACGAAAGAATGCTCTACGTTCCAATTTCTAGACACCCTACAACAATCCCCAAACCTGTAAACCAATTCAATAAAACAATATATTAAAAACTATATAAATCCCACATAATTCATACAAATTTCAATAAATTCCCAATAAACTACCGAAATTAACATAAAATATCATATTTTAGTCCAAAACACCAAATTTGTAAAATTTATGATGTTACACCAAAAGTGCTTATGTGAATTGTTAAGCCTAGCCCATAAAAATCCCACCCCTTCTTTTTTTTTTTTGATAACCATCCAAGCTAAGCCTTTTCATTAACAAATAACAACATTACAAGAGCATAGGCCAGAAGCCATGGATAATACATAGACCAGACAAGAACATAGAAAAAGAGAAGATGCAAGATAACCATAACATCCATAAACCCAAACAATGTTGCAATTCTTAACGAAATGTCAAACCTGTTGCCGAAGCTAAAACCACCTAAAAAATAGGGGGAGAGTCTGACAGAGGTTCCATATAAAAACGGATTGAAGACCCCATTAAAGGGGTTAAAATCATCATCGTCAAAGATGTGATGAGAGGTGGGAGAGTAATCGGCAACATGTAGAGAGTGTAGAAGCTGCCACAGAAACCAGCATCTTTCTTGGACAAAACAAACCAACTAAACCAACAAGAAACGAAGACAAAAATAAACACAAGATAACTAGCTCCACTAGCAAAGAGCTGCAACATTACTAACCACACTCCAGAGTCGACAAGAGTCACAAAATTGATTCAACTAACAAACCCCAAATCGAAGCATCCATCAACCAACAAAAACAGATCATACATAAAAAAAAACACAGAGGATGCAATACCCGATGAACCACCAAGGCAAATCCATCTGCAACTCCCCTCGTCTTCTCCATCAGGGTCATCTGCATCATCCTCTGTCTCCAAAGCCATTCACAAAGTATGCAAACTAGCAACCACCAAACGTCAAACTAACCAAGCCCTATCTCAGACGCTTTCTTCTATTTCTCAAGAGCCCAACCTAGGGATGAGAGTGGGGAATCAGATATCAAAGCAGATGGATTAAACAAAGCACCGAACAGCAAACTTGGGAAAGGATGGTCGAAACCACCACAATCGTATCAAGCTTGCCTGATGAAATTGCCTTAGAAACACTTTTTCTCTCACCACAAGTCGATGTTCTCCCCACGATTGAGCAGATAAATAGAGCTTAAATTGGTTCAAAAACCTTGAGGTCGCAAGTGGTAATCGCTAACCGAGAAACTAGCAAAGAGCGGCTAGGAACAAGACACAGAACGGTCAAACCACTATTCAAAACCACTAAAGGCAGAAGTTGAATGAAGATAGTAGTTGACAAGCTAATCCAAACCAGATGGCAAAACCACTGACTCGACAATGAAAAAAACCGCCTTGAGCCCAAAAAAATGAATCGCCTCTCTACACTAAGCTCCAGAGAGAAATCTTAGCTTGTCTAAACAATCCCACCTCTTCTTGTAGCGTACTCTTTTAAGTAATGTAGTGTTTATTGTTCAAAGAGTAATGGGAAAAGTACATTTAGACCCCCTGAGGTTTAACGCATGGACACTTGGATCCCCTCAGTTTTAAAAGTAACCATTAACACCCCTTGAGTTTCCAAAAAGGTCCAAGTACACCCCCTCTCGTTAACTTCCACAAGACAGTTAGATTATGAATCTACAATGGCCAAACTGCCTTTCTTTATTATGAGGAAAGGGCTGGTTTTTCATCTTCACTCAAAAGAAGGAAACACGTTAGAAGAAAACAGAGGATTTAACATAGAGATAGATTTTAAACAGAAGATATAAACAAACTTAAGTCGAAAATTTTGAAATTTTTCCAAAAATTCTGAAGGTAGAAACAACCATTACAATTTTTCCCAAAAAAAGTAAAGTATAATCTATGAAATAAGGAGGTTAATTGTAACGCCCCGGATCCGAGTTATGTAGTGAAAACCACAACTCATCTCTGAAGGGTTAATATTTCACATAAGATCAATATATCAAAGTGAAGGAAAACATGAACAAAGCAGTAACTACATATTCAAAGTGCACTATAATCCCAAGCTCAATTATAAAATACCATATCTCAATTCTAACTCACATGGCCAAGCATTTACCCATAGAGTGTCGTCCTCTCAAAGATCTGAAAACAAAACAAAACAAAATGGAATGGGATACGAATATCCTAGTAAGTAGCACATGCATGCTCAAATCCATTTTATACAGTTCTAAAACATGAAGCGGTTAAAATATATATATCAGTGATGATAACACGAATAATCCGAATCCATCATTTAAACCAAACAATAATAGATATATATGTCAAAACAATAATAATAATGAAATTTGAGTATTTTGATAGGTTAAGACCTAGCTCCAGACAATCCAGTCTAAGAACAACTGCAACATCTCAAATATCCATATCATCACCTCATGGTGGAAATACAAATGACCTCACCCTCATGGTGGAAACGAAGTTGCTACAGCCACTCCCTCATGGAAGGCCTCTCTATCATGGAGGAAACGCATTAAGGAGACTAGCCTTAATCCAAACAAAATAGACAAACTTCATTTACTAGCCAAATCAATAATATCGATCAGAATTTAATAAGTCACAGCAGGACTCATGAAATAAGACTGTCTTTAACTAGGTTAATATCAATGTCCACTGTGCCACCTCCCGGCTTATGTGCGAAGCCAAGTACACGATCATCGTCTTATTGCGGGAGAACCTAACCAGTACAACGAAGGATTGGCAAGTACTATCCAATCACAGTCCGAGTACACGATAAAATGAGGGAAAGCCACAACCCACCAGTACAGAGAAGGCCTCATCGAGTACACGATGAAAACGCGTGCGCGAACAAAGAATTACCACTAGCAAAGAACAATCCATCCCACTATCTAGCTCCTAAATGGATCCATATCGAGCTATTCCCACTAGACTCTAAAACAAAACCAAACATGATGTCCAGTAAGCACAACTCATCTCAATCACAATCATATCATCCTGAGTACACGGGGCATCTCTAAGTACACAAAGGCATCAACATCCCAAGTATATGGGGCATCCTCGAGTACACGGAGGCAAAATATCCAATCATATGCAAAAAGTGGCAAAACCTTCCTCCGAGTACATGGAGGGACCAAATTAAACCAAACTAGAACCAATGTATCTTGTTTGAAAGGTCCTTTCCATAATCTTCCATAAAAATCCCTTTTAAATACAAAATTATGTAATAATGCCATTCAAGATTTATCCAGTAAAGATCAAATTCCCGAAATCTGAGTTTTAACACATTAATATGGTTCAGTAGTTGTTCATACATTTTTAAACCAATCACTTAATCTCCCATAAGAATTATCCCTAAATAAGATACTCATCCCTTCTTCCAAACTCACAATTTACTTAGATGAGAACCCAAATTCCCATTTCTTGATTAATTTAACTTTCTGAAAAATCCTCCAATAATACCTACAGTTAAATCTCAGTAATATGCTACACCTACTAGAGCTTCTATAAACCCTTACTTTTGAAATTCTGAATCACCTAAGTATAATTATATATTATTGAATACATTCACTATTTCTTTTTATGTTAAAACACTTCCCTTATAATTCCTGAATTCATTAATTCTTCACTTTCACCATTTCCATTAATTACCTCTACTCAATCCATTAAAATAATTCCCTGATTTATCCAACAAGTTATATATAGAATTCTGAAAATTTACTTTATGAGCGCCTACCACCGGGCGCCTAAGCTGTCCCTGGGCGTCTGGCTAAACTTCAGTGAATATGGCATGGGCGCCTACCACAGTGTAACACCCCAAACCCGGGTCAATGCAAACCGGCACCCAACCCGAACTCGGTTCGCTACTGTAACAACCCAAGCCCGGTTCAACAACCAAACTCGAGGTGTTACCACGAAGCTGGGGTCAGATACAAACTAAGATTCACAATAATTTTTAACTTAATTAATTACATCAGAGTTGTGGTGGAAAGTAATACAATTCTTTATTCAATAATATCAATTCAGTTTACAATAAAGTTTATCTAATCAACATGTGACATTAATACCAATTACAATTCTACCCATAAAATTAAAATCCCATCTTTGCGATCTCTCCAAGCAACCTGAAAGATAGGGGAAAACGGAGTGAGATTTACATCTCAGCAAGTAGCAGGTGCATGCAATTAGAAACAATCCAATGTAAGCAAATAGTCATGAGGTATTCGATTAATCAACGATAAGACGAGAAATCCAATTTATCCATGGCAATTCCAAATAAAGCGATGAAATAGATAATCATGTATAAATATCAGCAATTGGATGTTAACGGGGTAAAACCAACAAAAGCGATAAAACACGTACCATTGCAGGACTCACAAAGATGATAAGTATTTGAGATGACACTCGACTAACTGCTATACCACTTAGCTAACCAACCAAAACTATGGATCCATATACAGCTAAACCTACTGACACAAACCACGATAAAACCACATATGGGAGGACACACTACTGTAGGAGGCATACACACTTTTACCCGTAAAGGATTACACATCTCTACACAAAGGATTACCCATCTCTGCCGTAAAAGCTAGTATCAACTCAACCACAGAAGCCGTATCACCCAACCGTAAAAGTAAAGTGAACAACATCATACCACATACCAATCCATACCCAAGTATTCCATTCCATGGGAAAACCATGATTCAATCCTTACAAATCCAATTAAAGCTTTTTCAGAATAACATATGCAATTTCCCAATTATATTCAAAATAAAACTCATGTTTCATAAGTTCGATTAAACTTAGAGTTTATGCAATTCCAGTAGCCAATATTCATATTGAAAGCTCAAATAAAGTAAATCAAATCTTACTAAGAGTTTTCCTTATTAATCCCTTTATTAGAATCCAATTTCCTATCTTAACACCTAAGATAGTTTCTATTTAGGTTTTATGTATTTTATTTCTCCAGCATGTCCTACAGACCTGAAATAAAGTTTAGGAGATGTTTTTACCCTAGGAATTCCAGTAGAATTATTTCTATCAATATCCCATACCATTTAGACCCTTTTATGCACAAACCTTACATTATAGCCTTCAATTAATTAGTTAATTTTTCCCATTTAATTCTTATAATTTTTATACCTTAATTAGGTCTTTATAAAGATACTAGTATGCTTCACTTATTAGAAAAATTATTATATATTTATTCGTATTACAAAAATCACCAAAATTTACAAATTCTGCTTAGAGTGCCTACCTCTACAGGGCTGCGCGATCCTAGGCACTCGTGCAAATTTAAACAGAAAAGTCCAGATTTACAAAGTTCGGATTTTTAGGCTTTTGCTATATGTTTCTTTGGTCTAAATTAATCTACTAACATTTTAAAACATACCTAAAGCCTTCTAGATTAATTCTTATTAATTAAATAACCTCCTACATTTATTTGCATAATCAAACTAAGTTTTCTTCTTTAATTTTGACAAATTCATCAAGAATACCAATCATTAAAATATAAGCACTTTGATTCCATGTAAATACAGTTCCGACTAATCCATTCAAACCATATGAAATCACAGAAAACGAAATCATGCAGTTCCTCCAGTTTTCCAAGGGTTACTACTTGCCTTATACGCTAAAATCCTTCTTCCATTGAAGCTTCTAATTCTGGACCTTACTTTTGTTCCCCAAACTCACTAAGCTAGAGTTTCCCAATTCAAATCATCACCGTACACATTGTAGTTCCATCAGTGAAGATCAAAACCTCCAAATTTGAAGGCGATCCACCATACGGATTTTCCCTATTCACGATTTGATGATGGTTGGTCAGACATCTCCATTAGCAGCCTTCTTCCTTTCTCTCCCTCTTTTCTCTCAATAATAAACTCACGAAAATTCTCTCTTGTCTAACCTTAATCACCTATTTATATTAGGCTTTAGAAATCCTAAACCAACCCTAACAGGTTCCTTTAATTTGGGCTAACCCAACCAAGGTCTAATTAAAGTCTAACACCTTCTAATTAATTCCTACTTTTTCTCCACCTTTTATTTTTCTACTTAAACTATACTAATTAAATCTCTTATCATCTAAACTCCTATTTACAACCTATTTTCGTGCATAATAATTAATTAAACCTTAATATCACCTAAAACCTTATTTTCTCCAATTTAAGACTTGAAATCTCCTAATTACCCTTTTTCCACATTTTGGCTTTTATTAATTCCTTTTAATTTCTAACTTGTCTAAATAAATTATTTTTTTCTATTTTCTAATTCTAGTTATTATTTAATGATCTATTTATTAATTACCCTTTTTTGAAAATTACCAAAATACCCTTTTAGGCCAATTTCCTTAAAATTCTTTCTTTATTTACAACTTACTACTTATTTGAATTACTTATCCTCTAGATCTTCACTTTTTATTTTAACTAGAACTTAAACTCATGTTTCCTTTTATTTATTATTTATTTATTTATTATGTGAAAATTTGGAGTTTTACAACCTACCCACCTAACAAAAATTTCGACCTCGAAATTTAAAACAATCATCTTCATTCTATATTTCAAAACAAGATTCCAACAGTTCAAAACAATTCAAAATTTTCCTCATTTCAATTCCATTTCTAAAAATATAATTTTAACTTCAAAATACTGTAGAAGAACACTACCAACCTCCTATCATCAATCTGTACATATAAATGTGTCCGCTTATATGCAAGCTTGAGAAGGAAATCCCAGGTTTCTTCTAGTCTAACTTGTATCAAAATATTGCATCCACAATACATATTTACAAAAACCTATTTGTACTAATACATATCCCATATTGCATAAGGTTTCACACTCAGGTGCAATTCCACATTGTACACTGCTTCACCACACCTTGGCATGTCCTAGTGCAACTGGCTCAACAGGCATCAAACAATATTCAACAATAATAATTTAATTATACATTCAACCTCAGATACAATTACACGATCAAATATAATATCTTATACGCCAATTATTTCCAATCAGGTATCTGTGAGACAGTATATATATTAAAAGTGTTGATTTGCAATTTCTAAGTATTTCTGGATAATCTTTATACTTTGATTATTATTCTAGATAAGGTTTTAAATTTTTCTGTGTTCCCTATGTCAGCACCTCATTTTCGCACCCCCAAAAATGAAAGAATAAAACCCTAATTGAAAAAGTCAAACCTGAAGGGGTCAAAAAGTTGACTTTTTGATCAGGTGCAAATTGACCACCAAACTTCATACCATTGGAAAGAGGATTCCGATACGGTTCTAACGCCACTGAGTTTGCTCAAATCGGAGTCCGGATGAAGAAGTTATGGGCTGGTCAAATCTGGAAATAGCAGAAATCGGCTTTCTGCAAAGCTCCTAATTAGCTGCTCAATTTGACATCAGCAGAAAGAGCGCATCGACACGACTCCAACGCAACTGAGTTTGCTGGAATCGGAGTCCCGGATAAGGAAATATGAGCAAAACTGGCTCCGGGACGCGAGTCTGCACTTCTGCTAAAAAGCCTGAGTTTGCTGCTAAACTCCAGTTCAGTGGATAGGGAATCTCGAGCTGATTCCAACGTCACTGAGTTTGTTGAAATCGGATACCAGATGAAAGAAATATGGGCAGTCAAAGTTTCAGAAAATCTGCACATGTGGCAAAAACAGCAAAAAGAAAAGAATCTTTAATTAAAATAATAATATTTTCATACAACACCTAATTAAGAGGTTTAAAATAAAGAAAAAAGAAAATAAAAAATCAAAGCATGCATGTGCTCAAAAACCAAAAAGATCTAAATAAAATAATAAGAAAATCTAAAAATATCTTGTAATTTAGATAATTAGAAAATAAAAGATATTAGGAAATAATAAAATATTAAGCATTTTGCACATGGGGGATACGTGTCCCCCATGAGGTGTCCAAGATAAGATTAAAAGTTATTTAAGTTTTAGTTACATTTAAATATAAAATTAAAATTTGGTCAACAAGTGTGATTATAATTTACTTTCGGTTCATTTTTTTTTTTTTCATTATAAAAGGAGGGCTACCCCCCATTCTTGGGAGGAGAAAAAAAGCCCCCTCTCTTCTCCCCTTTCTCTCTTCCTCCTTGATCTCCCCTCAAGCAAGCTAGCCCCCTCTCTGCCCTCTCTCTTCCCTGTCTAAACCCCTGCTACAGCTAACCCCTGTCAAACCCAAACCTCTTTTATGTTCTTGCAAACCAAAGATAGGTTTAGAAATCACCTTTTGAGCTTGAAGTAGAGCCGTTATGCTGTCCAAAGCATCTTTCTAACCTTGCCAAAGCCCCCAAGTTCTGTCCAAATATACCAAAAAACCTCTCCATCATCCCCCCTTCATTCCAAACCCAAAATAAGCCTAAAGTTCTTTGCCCCAAACTTGAAATAGAGTTGTTACGCTGCCGAAGGAGCCTCAAAGGGATTCAAAACCTTCAAGCAATCCTAGGTAAGCTTCTGGTAATTTTTCACTACAAATATGAAAAGATGAGCTTACTTTTATCAATGACATTCTTCATGAATCACTAACAACTTTTGTTCTAGCAAATGTGTTGGATTTTTCTCCCCTTTTCCTACATACAAAGAAGTCACCATGATAGAAAGATGATTCGATGGTATGGGGTAAAGTGTGATTCAAAAGCATTCTCTTTATTTTCAAAAAGGGAGCATGTTCCCTTCCTCATCTTTAAGTTCTAATGTACCCCTATTAAGTCCCCTTAATCCCTTCTTAATATGTTGTCATTTCATTTTTTTTTTTCTTGGTTTGATTGGTAGGGGATCAACAAGGTTTTTTTTAAGTATTTCACCACTGTAGGCCCACACAGGGGCCCACATAATTTCAAGCAACCCCAAAAACCCAAAATAGACCTTGGATTTGACAGTCCAATTTGATCCACTGTGGGCCTTCCAACGGGGCCCACCTCCGACCCACTTCACTTTAATGGATAAAAAGATAAAAATGAATAAAAGGGACTTACACCTGCAAAGGTCCCTACCAAACTTAATCTGATACATGCTGGGCTAGGATCAGGGTGAGACTAAGTTGACTCAGAACCAGGGAAACCCAAGGGACCCGTCATTTGATGGGGCGGACCGGGGTGTTTTCGGACTTCCCCGGACCGTAACCGAGAACTTGCCCGAATCTCTAAAAAAGACGCAGACCAGCAAATCTTAGACCTGTATAGGCACCCAAGTGTCTGCCTGCACATCTCAGGTAGTGGCGACTCCGATACCTCGAAACCCCAACGCATTCCGTGCGGCGCCTCGCCGGGACGTGCGCACACCCTAATAATTCAAAATTTTATTGTTTTCAAAAACAATTGTTTACTGCATTCATCTTGGCTGTATATTCCTTATGATCGTCGACTTTTATAGATTACCTTAGTTATTATACAATTACCCTTATCTCGATAGAGGACGCTGAGGATGGCTGAAGAGAGCTGAGGATGGCTGACTTGGGTCTAAAACCCTAAGTCACGTGCTCCTTAGCGCTTGTTTTAAAAGAAAGATTTTATAAACTAACGCTCACCTTCTCTCTCTCGCGCGATCGACTGAAAATTTCCACCATCGTTCAACTTCGCCAAGCACTGTTCCCCTTGGCGTTCGACCTCCTCGATCTCATTCGCTCGACCTCCTTCTTTCATTTGACGCTATCAGGTAAGCACCAAACTCAACTTCTTCCATAAATTATTTTCGCACATCACACGCACGGCTAGGGCTCAATTTTTTGAAATTTTTTTCAATTGGTGCTCAAATCTTAAGGGCATTTGCTTCGAAATGGTTTCTTTACCTTCTAGATGTCTTATTTTGTTGATTTGAACTAGTTTTTAGGGTTGGAATGGTCGTTTATTGGCTCTGTGCACGAATCCAAATTTTCGATTTACGACAGTACACAACCGGCGAGCTTATCGACCAGAGCGCTCGGCCAAAATTTTGCCGACTTGTTTCTTTCTTCATTTATTTCAATTGGTTTTCAATTTAGGACCTGTTTTAGCACTTTCCTAGTCCATTATTGCACACTTTTATCCTAGTTTGATTTTTCTTAATTTTTGTTGAATTATTTATGCAATTGTTCCTAAACCAATTTGTGTTTGTTCATGCTCTTATTTTTATTTTCTTTATCTCTATTTCAATTCCTCTTTATTCCAAATCCTAGTTGGCTAGAACTTCAGTAGGGAATCCTCCTAAGAGAGCTAGGGTGGACCAGAGAGATGTCAGGGTTTATTCTGACATGGAGAAGGAAAAATATGAAGAGCGTTTCCATCTTAGGATGATCTTATTAGAGAGGAGTGTTGTTTTTGAGGACTTTGCTCCTACTGTTCTGAGTCTGATTGAGGGTAGAGGGTGGCTATCCCTCTTTAGTGGGTTTGCTCCCACATGTGAGGAGTTGGTTAGGGAGTTCTACAGTAATATCCATGAGATTGTTCCCGACCGGTCTTCCTTTTATTCCTATATTAGAGGCACTAGATTTATAGTTTCTCCCGATTTTATTTCCACTAGCCTTCATATTCCCAGGGTAGAGCACCCTGTCTATCCATATTCAGGTGAGACCACCCCGGACTTCTCTACTGTTGCCACTTCCCTGACAGGGGAGGCGACGGAGTATGATGGAGTGGGACCTCTCCGCACTCCCAGCTTCCTTGTCACTACTAGTGTTTTTTTGAGGATCGTTTTCACGAACCTCTGGCCTGTTTCTCACCTTTCCTCTCTTCCTAGTTCTTGTTCTCTCTTTCTTTATGCCCTCTTGAAGGGTGATTCTATAGACCTTCCCTTCATGATCATTTCTACTATTCTTGGGGTTTACGAGGACCCTAAGAGATCTGTTGCTCTCCCCTACGGTTGTCTAATTGCTAGACTCATATCGGCATCCTCTGCTCGATATCCTCGATTCCAACCCTTGATCCAAAGTCAGCCTATTCGTAGAACCACCACAGGTATTACTCGTTCCAGGAGGCCTGCTTATAGTGGTACCGCTCCTTCCTCCTCTACTCCTTCAACTGTTCCCTCTTCCTCTGCTGCCGCTCCTACTTCTACTGATATTCCCCCTTCTTCTCCTACTGCTCCCCCTCCTTCTCCTATTGCTCCCCCTTCTTCTTCTGCTCCTCCATCAGTTAATGTTCCTTCCTCTTCTCTTCCACGTTCTACTACAGCCGATGCTCCTCCTTCTTCAGCTGAGGCTCCTCCTCCTTCTATTCCTGTTACAGATATCGCCTTCCTTCACGATATGGCAGCTGATGTGAGGCTCCTACACAGGCGGATGATTTTGATATCCACCCACATGCCCTTGGTGATGGAGCAAATGGTCAACTTGCATCTGGTGGATCCTTTATCTGGATCTGTTGTGTAGGTACCCCGCCGATGTCCGACGCGTGGAGAGAATGGGTTAGCGCTACGCCCACAGCCAAATGCGCTATTCTCCCAAATCGAAACAACAAATCCCCAAACATTTTGGCGCTCGCTTTTGTCTTCGTCTTCCTCATTTTAGCGCTCTATTCTCCCAAATCGACGAAATAGGTTTCCACATTTTGGCGCTCGCTTCTGTCTTCGTCTTCCCCATTTTCGCACTCCTGTCGTCTTCGTCTTCCCCATTTTGGCGCCCACAGCAAAGTCATCTTCCCCACAGCGAAAGCATCATAGCGAAGTCATCTTCCCCATTTGGGATCCAGCTCTTCCCCAAATCACCACATCGAAGTCATCTTCCCCAACTCACTACAGCGAAATCATCGTCGGAGTTTATCAGTTATACTGTCTGCTATTAAATCTTTCTCTTCTCCTGGTCGTAAATCTTGGCAAGGTATTTCTTCGCTTCATTATTTATTTATTTATTTTTTTGGCTGTAAGTGACTGTGGTGGAATCGGGGTTATTGGTGTTCGATGATATGTTGTCCAGGGTATTAAACATTTCTCCAGCATAGAAACACTGTTACAAAGGGTTCTGAATAACGGGTATGGGGAGTGATTTAGAACATGAGGCAAGCATAAATCAGTCATTGGCTCATTTCACCCTTTTCAAGCAGTCGTTGCTTTTTTTTCTTTTTATGTTCCTTCTTTATATTTTCATTTAAGCTTCTTAGAAGTAGGTTCTGTTGGATTTTCTTTTGTTAAATGCATTTCAGTGTTTTCTGTATTTTTCACTTTAATTACTATGAATGTGGAGAAGATTATAATCCATCCATACTTAAAATGTAGGACTGATATTATGGTTTTGAATACTTGGGCTTCTATTCATACAAGCAATTTTAAGTTTGGGGTGGGTTGGATTTATTGTTGCTACTATTTTTTGGACAAGTCTATTTATAGAGTAATAGCGAGATTTTTAAATGAAGAGCTTATTATTCGGTCACAGAATCTGATCTACCAATTTTGATGGTTGCTTATTTCATTCCGGTGGCACAAGTAGAAAAAATAATGACAATGATAAAGGAGCAAAAATAGTATGGGAGGACGAGGTATGTTGCGGAATGTTTGAAGGGTAGTATGGGCTGATGTTGGGGGAGTTCAAGAGACTCTCTGTTTCTGTGACCTAATTTACCTGAGCCAAAAGTGAGCTTGCAGGAATATTACTTACCCAAATGTGTTATATACCTCTTGTTCATGTGTACGTCTACATATGCAAGACCATTTGAGAGATCTTATATATTGTCTAGTTTGATAAAACAAATAACAAAAGTCAATTTGATGCCATTTTAACTTTGGCTCAATCTGAACATTCCACGTGGGGTGGAAGCCACCGTGGTCACGGCCAGGGGTCAGCCATAGCCCCCTTCCTCACTCTTTTATTCTACCCAAATAAAAAAACAACAACAACAACTTTGATGGCGTTTAAATGGTCAATTCCTTCATTGAGACTCATGCAGTCTGTTGGCCTTCTTGGTTACATGATTGACTAGAATGTCTTTTGTTGGAGTTACAACACTTATTCTTAGGTTGTAAAGGACCAATGTCTGTCACCCATTCAGTGATGTTGCATTTTGCCGCATGTATTACCATGTTTCCCCAGCAGCAGGTGTTCATTTAGTCACTATGGACACTGATCTAGATAAGGCTTTGGTTCACTATCTTCATAGTTTGGGTCCAAGTTGAAAATATTTTGCTTTTTCCAGGTTTTCATGAACACAAAGTGCTATGGTTCATTACTTTTGTGAAACCCGGAATTTTTAAGAAATTTATTTAAGGACAAATAGGGGATTAAAAGATTAAATGAGGTTACTTAAATCCAATTTTAAAGAAAAGGCTTAATTGGGTGGGTTTTGTTTTAAGTGAACAAGCTAAATTGATTTGGGTTCGGTTCTCTTGGATAGTAAAATTTGTTAGGTGATTGTGACCGGTTTAGTTGCTTTAGGTATAACTTGAATTTATTTGGTTTAATTGGGTAAATTGGTCCGGTTCAATTGGGGTTAGTTTAGTCAATCTGGTTTATGTGTAAAAAGGGAATTTAATTGGTTTAATTAGGTTTAGTTAGGTTTAAGTGGTTTATTTAAATAGGTTTAGTTGGTTTAATGGTATTTTTAAGAGGTCGGTTCATTTTTAGTAAACCGGTTTAATGGGTCATTGGTTTAAACGGTTTAATAGGATTATATATATGTATACAAGATGAAAGAACCCCAAGGGTTCTATTTGCACTTTCATCCGTAGGGAGAGGAAAAGGGGCGCAGGGAGAGAAAGGGAGAAAGAAGAAGAAGAAAAAGGGGGAAGAAGGGAAGAGGAAGAAGAATGAGAGGAGGGAAGAGGAAGAGAAGGTAAGTAGCTTTCCTTCTTCGTGAGTTGATGTTTTCGTGTTTGTAAAAACGGTAGATATTTCTTAAATGTCGATTTCCTCATGTTTAAATTTACTTTGATATGCTTAAAATCTAGTTTAACACGGTACTGGATGATTGCAAGTGGTTTAAAACCATTTAGTAATATGTGTTGAGCATGGAAAGGCTTTAAAAATTTACAAATCGCCGACTGGTTCGCTGTGCCAGTACGAAGTTCTCTAAATATTTAAATTTTGGTGCAAAACATCTATAATAAATAAAACTTGATGTATTATTTTAGAACATAATTACCTTTTAGTGGAAACCTTATACTGTATTGATAAATTAGTACACAAAACCTACATAATTACTGTTTAGTTTAGATTTTAGTTAAATTCAACAAATAAGTTCAACCCCCAAATATATAATTACATTTTAGTTACATTTTGAAAGAAAAATCAAAATTCAAGGAAAAAGTGTTTAAAAATGGATTTTAGGATTTGTAACTTAATTTAAAAATAAGATAATGACAATTTAATAATAGTAAAGAGAAAACTAATAGTTGAGATGCAATCTGGCATGTTGCATGAACAAAATTTTAGGAAAATAATAGTTGAAATAAAAAGGGTTGGGAATTTGGTTGTGATTTATTTTTCTCCATGTACTTGGAGAGACAAATTGAGATACCCATGTACTTGGGTAGATGCTTTGCCTCTGTGTACTCAGAGAGGCCCCATGTACTTGGGATGTTTAGTTGAGATTTGAACGAGTGGTGTTAACTATATTTTCATGGTTGGTTCCGATTTTAGAACCTAGTAGGCATAGCGCTATATGGATCCTAGTAGGAGCTAGGTAGTGGAAGGGATTGTTCTTTGCTAGTTGTAATTCCCTGTCCACGCACTTGTGTTCCACTGTGTACTCAGTGAGGCCTGATCGTGTACTCGGCTGGCTGCGGCTATTCACTCATTTTATCGTGTACTCGGACCATGTTTGGGTAGTTCTTGCCAACCCATCACTGTACTGGGTGGGATCTCCCGCAATAAGACGATGATCGTGTACTCGGCTTTGCACCTAAGCCGGGAGCTGGCATAGTGGACATTGTGATTACCCTGGTTAAAGACAATCTTACTTCATGAGTCCTGCTATGGTTTGTTGATTTATTCTGGTTACTTTGTGTTTATTGATATATTATCGTGGAATTATTCTGTTTATTCGTTTATTGTCGATTGATGCATATTTTAATCCAAATCATATTTTAGAAATGTTAAAATGTTTATGAGCATGCATAGGCTACTTACTGGGATATTCGTATCTCAGACCATTTGTTTTGTTTTGTTTTCAGACCTTGGGAAAGCCGATATTGGAGGGTAAAAGTGGTGATCAGGTGAGATTAGATTAGAGATTAATATTTTAGTTTGAGTTGGTTTTAGTGGACTCTGTATATATATTTAATTGTTTAGTCATGTTTCCTTTCTCTGGCTTTGTGATTCTGGGTGGAAATGTAACCTTTTGATGATGAGTTACGGGTTAGTTCCCGTAACCCGGATCCGGGGCGTTACAACTTTCACTTTAAACCTGCCATGCCCTTTTTTTTTTTACCTGATTTTTCGGAACATTATTCTCAATATAACTGATGGCAATCACGTAGGATTTATTTAAGGAGCTTCTGGTACTTCGAGTTGGTATGCCTTTGTCCCTGAATCCTGTTTCCTTGACTCAGTAATAGGATCCCTATTGTTACTGTTATCCACAATAGACAATAGTTTCTTCCTGGATTTTAAATCAGAAGAATAGTCAAACAAGATGTCACCTTTTGAAGTGTCTCTGGAGTATCAACTTTGGATGACTTTCTTGTTGAAGCTCCCCTTATTCTTTTGCTTACTCGCTGGCATAAAATGGGAAAAGAGAAATTTATATCAATTGTTTAGTACCTAGCATGGAGATGGATACAATGTGACACCGTTAGTGAGTATGAAATCCAGCAGAACTGCATGATACAACCTTTGAAGAATTAATTTAATAAGGGTTATTAATTTTGGTTTGTAAACCTTGTGCTTCAAATGTTGATTTATTCTATTGAAAGTTTGCTTGGTTTCATTTGTCTTGTATTGCATTAATAAATTGTTAGATTTGATCAATAATGCCATGAGTTTCATTAAAATGAAAAAAAAAATTTTATTTTCTTGTCAAAACACTTGTATGAATTTACTAGTTTTGGGAATTATTGCAAATTGCTTATAAATTGTTAACCATTTTTCTTAGTGGAAAGAGTAGACGAGGGTATTTAGTTCATTGTATTGGAGGTTGGTGCCTAATATCTTAATAACTTAATTGAACATTGTGATCCAAATTTCTGTTTAGATTGGTTTAAAATTTAATTGATTAATTTAATGGTTTAAATACATGATTAATTGGATCATTAGATGGTAACAGGTCCCTTGACCCGAAGAAAACGAATATGTTTATACTTTTTTGTTTTATTCTCAAAAGAGAAAAAAAAAATGATTGCATCATATGTCAGCAACTTGGTTTGGCTAAAACCAAGAAGGGACCATTTCCAAATCTGAACAGTTCGGTTTTGGTTTTAGAATCTGTAATCGAATGAACTTAGGTTCATTGTTTTGGTTAAACTAAACCAAACTCAGCTTAAAAACATGCTAATCTATCTATCTATACCATTAATAAAGCAAAGAGGGGGAATATTCCCTTCAGATTCTTGCCTCCTTTTCTTATTTCATATTATGGCTCATAAGCTTGATTTCAGTGATTTTTTGTTTGATTGTTGATTAATTCCTTGCATGCTTATTTGATTTGATTTGATTTTTTTTTTTTTTGGACTGTAGGTATATATGTCTTCATCAAGTGCCAATTGGGAAAGTGAGGGTTTATATACCAATGTCAAATGCCAATTTGGACGGAATTGTATTATAAGAGTTTCGGAAACAGCTAATCATCCGAATAGGCTATTTTATACATGTGCAAGGAAAGCCGTGGTCGGTATCACACTTTTTATGTTGATTGAAATTTGAATACTTTATTTATACATGATAATAAATTGTTTAATTGCAACCGTCAACTTCATTACCAGCGTGCGATTTTTTTCAATGGTGTCGTCCTATTGCATCCACAGCTGATAGCGGTTCGATTGACAATAGGCCAACATCAAGGAGGGCATTCAACAGCGGTGGGGGTCATGAAGATACTGCAGCATCAATTCATGAAATTAGTTCGCAATTGATCGGGATTGATGAGCACGTGCATGAGCTTCGGTCCTTACAAGCCCAGCAGATCAACGAGTTAAAAGTATTTGTTAGAGTATTTGTTGTTGTAATTGTACTGTTTGTTATTTTTAAAGTTATGTAGTTTTAAATTGTATATTAACTACTATTTCAGGTTGTAATTTTAATCAAGAGGGTTTGAGCTATAATTTATATTTGCTTGAGCTGGTTATTGGCTATGGAAATCCCTTTTAGATTATCCTTTGTTTTCTAATTTATTTGATCTCTTTCTATTAGGCTTCCAAGCTATTTAATGCTGAGTTCTTGCTATATTCCTAATAGGTATCTGGAAATTTGAATGCAAACGGCATGTTATACCTTAGTCCATGTAACACAATATGAACTTACGCAGAGATCTCCTTTTAAAAAAAGAGCACACGGATCAGGCATGGAGAGTGCTTAATTAGTGGCTCTAGACGAAATGCATTCCTGAAAATATAATTGCATTTACTAACATGACGGTCCAATGCCAGTGAATTCTAATGATCCATCTAGTGGTAAGGTAATGCTGACCAAGCCAGATACAATAAGTGACTTTATGCTTGGAAGAAAACTACAAAATTAGGTACCTACAGGATGCAACTATTCAACCTTAACCAATTCTTTAATGACTTGCTAGTGGGGAACTTCAAAATACGTTGTGCAGATTTCAATACAATACTTTGACAAGTGAAGGACTATGCATCAGTGACTTCACCAGGTCTTATGAATGCACCTGGATATACCTTAAAATGAATAGTGAATCCTAACATAAATTTCACTGCGTATTGTTTAAGCATTTTGTTCTTTGATCTTTTTATATCTAAGGCTTTTCATATTATCTTCTGGATATTCTCAACATCTACTTATAAAAATTGGTGTTCAATTCCATGTCAATTATTGTAATGCTTGAAATTATAGAATGAGCACACATATGAACTTCCTTTACCCCCTCACCTCCTCAGTTGTGTTTTTTCTTTTCTCCATTTTTTTTTTCTGTGACATGTTTTTTATACTGTCTGTTCTTTGAACAATTAGCAACTCTTACCAGATCTTTAGTTTATCTAATGAACAATTAGCAACTGTTTATGTTGTTTTAATAAATGTAAATGCCAGCCAATGTGACAACCACATAACTTAATTTAGTATGTTTCAAATCTTAATTTCAAAGATGCAGTTGATAAGTCCTGTTGCAAGCCAATCTTATAAGCGATATCTAATTAGAATAAATAACAGTATTTGCAGCTTCCATAGCCTGAAAAAGAATGCAAAATGCAAAGGTAAATCAAAGACAAGTTAGTAGGAAACTCTAATACACACTAAACAGAATCCCTCTTCTCCCTCTTAAGACTGTTCTCAAGCTAAGACATGGTCAGTGTTTGCAATGAGCTAAACTTATATCAGCCCATTAACACATACATCAGTTCCCAAAAAGAACTGCACATTAACCAATTGCTTAATCTCCTCAAGACCATACTCCATTGTTGTTTCTCCTCACAAACCACTTGGCTTCTCAGAACTCCAGCCATTAACACCATTACCACCAGTGCCAAACAAGAATTTCTAGTCCTCTACAACCCCAGTACAGAAATAGCTCTCAAAATCAATCTGTGTACTATGAGCACCAGAACCACTGTTGCCACCACAATTTTCATATTCTCTTTTCCATAGCTGATCTGGTTGCACCTCCCATCAGAAGAACTGCAACTTGCTTCCTTGCAGCTGAGCAGCTATTATTGACCACCTGCACAAGATGGAATAAGTCTTGTAAGAAGAAACATGTGGGTTCTCTTCAAGAATTGTAAGGGGAAATAATATCAATGTTAAATGTTTGCATGTTTGGGGATTCAGTGTGAGGCTCCCATAGACCATCAGATTTCTTTTCTTTCAGAATATAAAGGTTATGTCATCTGAGAAAGAAATAGATTTCAGGTCTCATTCAAACTAGAAATCAGACTAGAGATGGTAAATGGAACTTCTATATGTGAAGCAGCTAATAGAAAAGACATAAGACAATCATTTCAAAAATAATGAAGATAAAAATTCAATATTCAACAAAACTGTTGGATGATACCTTACCTGAATCTCCTTAGAGCACTGGCAGCATATTCTAGCTCCTCCTTCCCAACTAACATCCAGGAAACCTCAACAGCCAATCCATAGCATCCAATGTCTGCCAAGCTTAACTTTCCATGAACTCTGTAGGGATCACAGGCATTCTCTGTCGCCAAAACCTCACCATTACACTGTAAATCAACTTGTGGGCTCTGTCCAGACGATGAAAGCATAGAGCGATCAGATAATGACCACAAAGAGGAACTCGAAATATGTCCATGGGGGGATGAGGGAGAGCAGCCATTTTCCCACGCAAAAAATTTTGAAGATACGGAGGAGGAATCTGACAAGGAGATGAAGATGTTTTTCATACAATGCACCATCTCCTCTGATAGCTTATTAGGGTGATTCCACAGGCCCTTCAAAGGCATCTCTTTAGTAAGCTTTCTGACTCCATTTTACACGCGTATGTATGTATGTTATTTACATGTAAACAAATATGCAACCTAAATGTGACTTGCTGAACTATATCTTCATCAACAAATCCAGACAATATACATATCATTTGCCAAACACGAACCTTACGCCTATGTATCTATAAGAAATAAAAAGAACAAAAACAAAATTGTTAAATACCTGTGAAAGTCATATGTAGGGATGCAACAAATCTCAATATATTATAGACCAATAAGTGTAAACATAAAAAACTCACTGCACTGTATTTTTTATACAACTCTTTAGCAGGATCCTTCTCATTAACTTGCATTTTTTAATAATTAAAATCATTTCCAGAATGCCATATGTGCAATACGAGTTTGAGAGAGAGAGTCAAAATGGCAATTCCAAATGAGCCATTCCAACCCAATACAAAATTTTAATTCAGAACAACACAGACAATTAAAAACCAAAGCATATGAGACTACCTCAAGAAGCCGAAAAACCACTACATGAGGCCTACGACTGAAATAATTCACAACTTCTTGTGGATCATAGTACTCCGGAAGTGGTGTAGACCATGTTTTGGACAGGTGATAAAAATAACTAGCATATGCCTCCAAAGCTTTGAGATCAGCCATAAACAACTCCATGCCTGATAGTTCTGCAAAAAAATTAATATTCCAATGTCAATAGAAACTATAGAATGCAATTTTTGTGTGTGTGTGTGTGTGTGTCTCTCTCTCTCTCTCTCTCTCTCTATGTGTGTGCATGTGTCTGCGTGTGAGTGCCTGCAGACAATTCAAGTAAATTGCGTTGGAGAGAGGGAAATATGTTTAAGAATTACTATCCTGCTGACACATAATATATAAGATAGATTGCACTTAACAGATGAAAGCTAGGAGAACAGTATATAATTAAAAAAATGATAAGAGAGAACAAGACGAGGAAAAAAAAACTGAACAATAAGTCCAAGCAAAAAAGAGTGCACAGACACACCTGTATTGGCAGGGAGTCATTACCATCACCAGAAAACATATAAGCATGAAGACAGAAACCATGAATTCCAAACAGCAAGACAAAAATCTAAATGTTGCCATTTACATGTCGAAATTTGCTAGTATTCTTTTCCCCTATTGATCAACAAAAGTTCATTGGCCCTCTATTTCTAATGGATAAGCATATAATTATCAAAAGACCATCACTCAGGGTGGGAACTGAGATAGCTCAGACTCAAGGGAGGTGATGAACACAACAGGGAAACAAACAAATTGATCAAATATAGTCTAACTAAATTGCAGGTCCTCACGGCTTTTGATAGACTTAAAGGACAAGCTAGAAAGAATAATATGTAAGTACTGAACAAGTATTTATGACTGTTTCTTCTGCTGCAGCAAGGGGTAGGCCCAAGGAATAAAGTATCAACCAATACAAGATGGTATTACACAAAATATATTGATTTTGGATAGAAAATAAAATCCAAAATCAGTTTCACATAAAATATTACTAGGATTGGCTGAAACTCATTCATACATTAAATATACTTTAGTAACCTGAGACAATTTTCATTGTTAATATACACTTCATCCAAAAGGTGAAGTGGTAGGATCTATTCTTCCTTATCAAAAAGGGAGAGAGAAACATTTATAAAAGAGAGGAAAAAAAAAACAGTGCAAGATAACACCGAACAGGATTCAGAAACAGAAACATCCACAATTAATATATAAAGCAAAAAAGTGGTAAGTGGTAGTCAACCAAAAAAAAAAAAAAAGGTACCAGAGGCTCCTCTTAGGCCAGTTCAACTGCTTCTAAATAAGAAAAGCATGGAACCTAAGACAACAAGGCATTAATTTGAGTTGAGACATCTGCTATCCCTTTGATCCACTGGCACTGCCTCATCCTCCAGACCTCCACTGACCAGCTGAATTGTTCTTGAGCATTTTGTGATGGCAGAATAATCTCCTTGAAAATATTACATTAAAGAGAAATGGTTTCTCACCTTCCCTTAACCCTTGGAAAAGAGAGGTTAAACCTGGAAATAATATCAATGTTAAATTCTGCAATTCTTAAATAATATCAACGATGCTCAAGGGACAAACTTTGGAACTGGAAATACGCAAAAGAAAAATGAGCAATCATACACAAAGGAATGGTATTACAATATATCCATACATTTACAATGTCAACATGTAATTCTATGAATTCATATAAAAATTATTATATGCACAACACATTTATGAGAATGATAGTAACTAAATCCCTACATACAACAAAAACTTCTCTGAATCATTTCAGGCTTACAAATCAAATCTTCAACTATCTACCAAAGTATGAGTTAATATGAAACTTATAAAATTTCAGAGCATTCACTACTGACCTCTTCGTGAAGAACTCAAATATGCACTCAACATCTCGATCAAAATACCTGAAACATGAGAAGTATTTTAACAGGGAATTTAATATCTGAGATGTAATATAACAAATTAATGGCACAACTTGTAGTGCATCCAATGCGAAAGTATGGATATTATTTAACATTGACATTGATATTGATATTTAACATTGATATTATTTCTGATTTAGTTTAACATTGACATTGATATTTATATGGCATGGTGCCATACAAGACATTTATGGAATAGAGTTATGGCACCATAACTTAAATGTTATGGCACCATGCTTACCTTATTTCCAGGTAATTTAACATTGACACTGATATTTATATGGCACCTTGCTTACCTTAAACTAAATTCTAATTTCAGCAAAAGATATCTAATCTACCAAGACCAGTAATTTTTCACTAAGCCATAAATAGATTCTGGAGATGATCAGGAGCTCAGCAAGGAACTGCTTTAGAGCTAATAACATGAGTGTAATCCTTTACTACCATTATCCACAACACAATATGGTCAAGAGTTTGAAGACAATTGTAAAAAACCTGATTTAGAAAAATAACATGAGTGTAATGCTTAGGCTTCCCTGTCTCCTCCATGTGCCTTTGAATTTTTATCTTGATCAGGACACTATGAACTAGGCCTAGCAGAAGATGGGGGATAGTGGTCCGACATCCCTGCTTCTTGAAGCATCTGCACCATGTTAGGTGAACCTCTGTGCTGGCATGATCCCATGCCTGCATTGGTACCATATAAAAAGGAATGCAAATGGTGTAGTGGGATCTGTGTATGAAAAAAAATCGGAGGTCAGTAGTAAGCAATAACACATTGGAGAAGGGTGCAAGAATTACCCAAAACAAGTCATTGAATCACTAGACATATCATTGGACTGTTATGATAAGGAAACATGTGGTACGCTTCAGTTGATGGATGAATGTCTGGCATTAAAAATTGAGTAGGTGGCACCATGTGCTGATCCCCACGAACCTCAATGTTTTGTGGGACCTATGAAGTAAAAAGGCCAAAACATTCAATTAGCATTAAACTATATCTAAGAGGGTTAATGAATTACTGAAAGTGAAACATCAACCAAAATACTGTACCATTTGTCTAGATGGATCAGGAAATGTAGCACATGGTTCATTTGACGAAGACGGCATAGATCTTGGTTGAGGAATCACAGGTGCTTGAGTACAACTTTGTGGCACCGTGTGCTTATCACCACTACTTTCATTATCTTTTTTTCGCCTTTTTTTCGGATTGCTTGAGTCAAGGCATCCACGGTTCTACGAACACTCATACCCACATGCTTGGATCTTTCCTTAACCTTGACTCCTTTTGCATTTTCTAATCGTTTTTGAGACATGGCTACATCTTCACTGATATTAACTGTATCAAACTAATGCCCCCCTCCCCTCCCCCCCCCCCCCCCCCCCCCCCCCCCCCAATCTCCTGAGAGTTCAGTGTTTGCTCATTTGCACAACTACTAACCTCCTCTACCACATCAATATTTGCCACATCATTAGTATGCTCATCAAAGAGGGGTCCTCCTCCATCATCAAACATCTGCTCCTTTTCACATGGTTCAGTGTGCTCATTGGCATTACTACTTCCAACAGACTTTGGAAGCTCTTGAAAAACAGTTTCTTTCACAATCTTCTCCACTTCCTTAATTGTCTTTTCTACTACTTGCATAACATAATCAGTTGTTTTTTGGCATGCAGCTGATTTAGATGCAAGTTGAATCAAAGTTGAACATACCAGGGAGTATCGCTTAGATATTTTACCAGTCTCATTACATGCACCTGAAGCATGTAGGGATGTGATGCCTTGTAATCCTTCTTTCGCATCTCTTCTCCACCTCTTAAGGAAGTACTTTTCTGGATTTTTTCGATATCCTTGTGATGGAAAATGAAGAAGATATGCCTACACAAAATGCCTGCAGACTCGAACTTCTTACAACTGCATTGCACATCCCCATTTCCACCATTATATGTAGCAGTGTGCACCTGCTTCATTCTTTGATTCCTATTGACAACCTTAAATATCTCAGAATCCCCAGTTTTTGAAGAGGCTTGTAGCTTGTACGACCAAATATCCGTTGCTTCTATCTCAACCTTGTTATAAACTGTAGGAGTGTACAACTTGCTTGCCTATATAAACATTGGCTGGTTTAGACGTGGTTCCTTCTTCTTTAACAACATATTGCTGTCACTTGCTAACTCGTTGTATCTATGCCTCGCCACAACAACATCAATTTGACTCAAAAGCCGCACCATATTCTTTTGTCTGTTCAATGCATTTTTTATTGATGCATTCATGCTCTTTGATACTTGAGTGCTAAGCATGTTCATACAAAAGTGATTTCGCCCATACACTAAGGACCACTTCTCCCTCTCCTTATACTTTCTATCCAACCACTCATTATCAGAAAGGCCATAACTGTCAATCATGTTTTGCCATGCCTCCTCAAACTCAGAATCAGCTTCATACGTATATATGCAATCTCTGAATGCTTCTTCGAAACCCTTAAGAGTGTGAAATTGATTACTCAGATGCTTTACGGCATTTTGATACAAATGCCATACGCAATTTCGGTGCACTGTCCGAGGCAATACTGCACCAATGGCTTTTGCCATTGCCTGATCCTGATCTGTTATAATAGTTTGCGGTTCTTTCCCATGCATGCAATTGACAAAAGTCTTGAACAACCAATCAAAGGCATCACAACTTTCTTCGTACAGAAGAGCAACACCAAAAACGACAGTCTGCCTATGATGATTTAATCCTACAAACAACGCAAGTGGCCAATTTTCTGTGTTAGTCTTGAATGTTGTATCGAAACTAACAACATCACCAAAGTAACGATAATCCGTGACCATCTGACCATCTGCCCAAAAATATTTCGTGATCATATCATCCTCATCCATGTCAATGGCATGAAAAAATGCCCTATCTTCGCAAAGTTTCTCCTGAAAATAAGATGCAAGTGCACTACTGTCTCCTTTCTGCATTTGTATCTTATTTTTTGTACGCAAGTAGTTACTATAATCTTCACGTAAAAATCTTACATTTTCAATCCCCCCAGCTTGCGTGCTCAAAAGTTCCATACCAGCTCTTGGAGTTAATCCAGCACGCTCAACAATATCAACATGCGCTGCTATAGCAGGTGTAATTCTTCTTTGTGACCTTAACCAATGACTCATGCTTGCAGGAAGCATCTCATGGTTATGACTCAACTCCAAATCATTTATAAAGTACTCCCCATTTTCATTCAATCGAACCTTAATAAAATCCTTGCATCCACACCTTGTTTGTGATGCCGGCCTACTTCGAATTTCAGATACCTTATTCCTAATCCCTTCTTTTGAACAAAAAAATTTTTTCCAAATTATGCCGCCGCCAACATTATGCTTCTCATTACCTTTGCATACACTAAAACCAGCAATCTTAGCATATGCATTGTAAAATTCATACACCAAAATCAATGAATCAAATTGCATCCCCACTTTAGGAATAAACACCTCCTCAACATTAGGAACAACTCTAACCTCACCACCTACCTCATCGGTATTGTTTTCAGTTGCCATATTCTAAACCTATAAATATAAACAACAAGAATAAAAATAAAGGCATTATTAGTCAAAGCAACAATTGATGTGGAAGAGAAATGAACAGTAATCAAAATTTTCAAAGGTTTATATAGATTGCTGTGACAACAACCAGGCATGGTTAGGAAAACCTTTTGCTGCCAATGATCAATTTTCCTGGGTTTGGTCTCTAATTTAATCTCTCTGCTAATGTAAGTGCTTGTTCTAAATAGGCCTATCCTAAGTTTTCTTAATGATATTATCAACCATTAGAATGAGAAAAAATGAACAAAAATGAAACATTATATAGAATTTTAATCTCTTCAGAGTTTAATGTATTCTAAGGATTAGTGAAGCACGTGTAGGTGATGCGTGATTCATTCAATTCGATAGCATGGAAGTAATGGATTTTGAGGATTAATGAAGCAAATACAGGTGATGCGTGATTTATTCTATTCAATTCCGGGCATGGAAGAAGTGGGTGGTGGTATACCTAAACACCTCAAGTATGGTGTAAAACACCTACAGCCATAGATACTAGCACCCACTGCGGGTTCTCTGTTCCTTCTATCTAGAGCCACAAAAGACTGTTTACATACCGAAATATGAATGAAGGAATAAAATCGAAAAAATCATCCAAACGATGTCAATCAACATTTCATTATCAATGAGGACGAGAACGCAAGCAATTCAGAGCTAAAAATCAACCCTAGAAAATGAAGAAGACAGATGAAAAGAAAAACAAAAATGCGTAACAAAGAAAAAGCCCTGTCGGTTGACAAGAAAATGAAAATTGAATGAAGGAAGAAAATCGGAAAAAAAAAATCATCCAATCTAACAGCAGTAGCAATCAACATTTCATTAGCAACAAGGATGATAACGAAATTAACCCTAAAAAAAGAATACAAATGAATCGAAACAAAAACAAAAATATGTAAATCAAAAAAGCTCTCAAGATCACCTTGTGCGACGATGTTAATATAGTTCAAAACGTTATTAACGTTCAGAAATGATAGCAACGGAAGCTTTTATCGGCTGCGTACTGAAGGAGAGGTCAAGTGAGATTTAACAGCAGACAGTATAACTGATCAACTTCGACGATGATTTCGCTGTGGTGAGTTGGGGAAGATGACTTCGCTGTGGTGATTTGACGCCTACTTCTTCCTGCACCAGCAATCAAACTTCCAAGTCCGCAAATCGAATGGAAGAAACCAAGAAAAAGAAATCAGAAACCCTATCACTCGCTTAACTTCTCCCTTCAACCTCGAACTCGACTTTTCTAGTTCGCATCAACACAAAAGATATCCGAAATCCACCATTGTGGTGATTTGGAGAAGAGCTGGATCCCAAATGGGGAAGATGACTTCGCTGTGATGATTTCGCTGTGGGGAAGATGACTTCGCTGTGGGTGCCAAAATGGGGAAGACGATTTGCAGGAGATTGGGAGATTGATGGGGAAGACTATTTGCTGTGGACGCCAAAATGGGGAAGACGAAGACGACAGGAGAGAACGGATTTCGTCGGAGTGAACCAATTCAAACTTTTTTGATTTCGTCTCAGTTCGTTTCCGAAGACAATTTGCTGTGGGCGCGAAAATGGGGAAGACGAAGACGACGGAAGACGAATTGTGCTGATGGCGCCAAAATATTTGGAGATTTGCTGTTTCGATTTGGGAGAATAGCACGTTTGGCTGTGGGCGTAGCGCTAACCCATTCTCTCCACGCGTCGCACATCGGCGGAGTACCTACACAACGGATCCAGATAAAGGATCCACCAGACGCGAGTTGGCAGATGGTTGCCATCATGAGGACTTAGGAGGAGATGCAGCGTCGGATAGAGACCCTGTATGATTCCCAGTGCAGACTATTCCGGATTATTCGATCCTACATGCGGGTTGGAGGTTCTTCTTGCCCCGAGATCTGGGATTTTGGAGAGTCTGAGGGTACTACGGCTAGGGATAATACTACTAGTGCTGGAGACCAGGGAGGAGATGGTGATGGTGCTACAGGGACTAGAGATGGAGATGCTAGCACAGGGGATGATGCTGGACATGGAGGAGATGGCGCTGGACCATCTAGCTGATTTTACCTTTCTTGCTTAGAGTCTTGTATTTTCTATTTCTTTCTTTTCTTTTCACTTTTGGGACAGATGTGTATACACATTTTGGTTCTTTTGATTGTATTTAGTTCATAGGTCTTTTTATAGTTTTTCAGTTGTATACCAACTTTGTACTGGATTCAAGTTACACATATATACATCAGATCATTTTTGCTCATTTTCTGTCTACTTCAATTTTTCTATTTATTTTTCTTATGTAGGAATTTATCTGTTTATAGTCACAGGACAATATTGCAAAATTTTAATTTAATTAGGTCAATAATTTAGCATCCATTAATAATAATAACATCAATAGCATATTAATATTATCAAACAATAGTATTCAAAGCATGCAAATAAAATTAAAGTCTCTCATCCTCAATAACATGCTTTTAACTAATGTGCACTCAATCCCACTACCCACCTAAGAATTTACTTCCTAGGTTTTAGATCTTGTTGCTCTGATGCCATCTCTGTAACGCCTTGAACCCGGGTCAGTGCAAACCGGCATCCAACCCGAACCCGGTTCGCTACTGTAACAACCCAAGCCCGGTTCAACAACAAAACTCGAGGTGTTACCATGAAACTGGGGTCAGATACAAACTAAGATTCACAATAATTTTTAACTTAATTAATTACATCAGAGTTGTGGTGGAAAGTAATACAATTCTTTATTCAATAATATCAATTCAGTTTACAATAAAGTTTATCTAATCAACATGTGACATTAATACCAATTACAATTCTACCCATCAAATTAAAATCCATCTTTGCGATCTCTCCAAGCAACCTGAAACATAGGGGAAAACGGAGTGAGATTTACATCTCAGCAAGTAGCAGGTGCATGCAATTAGAAACAATCCAATGTAAGCAAATAGTCATGAGGTATTCGATTAATCAACGATAAGACGAGAAATCCAATTTATCCATGGCAATTCCAAATAAAGCGATGAAACAGATAATCATGTATAAATATCAGCAATTGGATGTTAACAGGGTAAAACCAAAAAAAGCGATAAAACACGTACCATTGCAGGACTCTCCAAAGATGATAAGTATTTGAGATGACACTCGACTAACTGCTATACCACTTAGCTAACCAGCCAAAACTATGGATCCATATACAGCTAAGCCCACTAACACAAACCACGATAAAACCACATACGGGAGGAGACACTACTGTAGGAGTTATACACACTTTTACCCGTAACTGATTACACATCTCTACAAAGAGGATTACCCATCTTTGCCATAAAAGCTAGTATCAACTCAACCACAGAAGCCGTATCACCCAACCGTAAAAGTAAAGTGAACAACATCTTACCACATATCAATCCATACCCAAGTATTCCATTCCATGGGAAAACCATGATTCAATCCTTACAAATCCAATTAAAGGCTTTTTCAGAATAACATATGCAATTTCCCAATTATATTCAAAATAAAACTCATTTTCATAAGTTCGATAAAACTCAGAGTTTATACAATTCCAGTAGCCAATATTCATATTGAAAGCTCAAATAAAGTAAATCAAATCTTACTAAGAGTTTTCCTTATTAATCCCTTTATTAGAATCCAATTTCCTATCTTAACACCTAAGATAGTTTCTATTTAGGTTTTCTGTATTTTATTTCTCCAGCATGTCCTACAGACCTAAAATAAAGTTTAGGAGATGTTTTTACCCTAGGAATTCCAGTAGAATTATTTCTATCAATATTCCATACCATTTAGACCCTTTTTATGCACAAACCTTACATTATAGCCTTCAATTAATTAGTTAATTTTTCCCATTTAATTCTTATAATTTTTATACCTTAATTAGGTCTTTATAAAGATACTAGTATGCTTCACTTATTAGAAAACTTATTATATATTTATTCGTATTACAAAAATCACCAAAATCTACAAATTTTGCTTAGAGTGCCTACCTCTACAGGGCTAGGCGATCCTAGGCGCTCATGCAAATTTAAACAGAAAATTCCAGATTTACAAAGTTCGGATTTTTAGGCTTTTGCTACATGTTTCTTTGGTCTAAATTAATCTACTAACATTTTAAAACATACCTAAAGCCTTCTAGATTAATTCTTATTAATTAAATACCCTCCTACATTTATTTGCATAATCAAACTAAGTTTTCTTCTTTAATTTTGACAAATTCATCTAGAATACCAATCATTAAAATATAAGCACTTTGATTCCATGTAAATACAGTTCTGACTAATCCATTCAAACCATATGAAATAACAGAAAATGAAATCATGCAGTTCCTTCAGTTTTCCAAGGGTTACTACTTGCCTTATACTCTAAAATCCTTCTTCCATTGAAGCTTCTAATTCTGGACCTTACTTTTGCTCCCCAAACGCACCAAGCTAGAGTTTTCCAATTCAAATCTCCATGGTACACATTGTAGTTCCATCAGTGAAGATCAAAACCTCCAAATTTGAAGACGATCCACTGTACGGATTTTCCCTGATCACGATTTGATGATGGCTGGTCAGACATCTCCATTAGCAGCCTTCTTCCTTTCTCTCCCTCTTTTCTCTCAATAATAAACCCACGAAAATTCTCTCTTGGCTAACCTTAATCTCCTATTTACATTAGGCTTTAGAAATCCGAAACCAACACTAATAGGTTCCTTTAATTTGGGCTAACCCAACCAAGGTCTAGTTAAAGTCTAACACCTTCTAATTAATTCCTACTTTTTATCCACCTTTTATTTTTCTACTTAAACAATACTAATTAAATCTCTTTATCATCTAAACTCCTACTTACAACCTATTTTCGTGCATAATAATTAATTAAACCTTAATATCACCTAAAACCTTATTTTCTCCAATTTAAGACTTGAAATCTCCTAATTACCCTTTTTCCACATTTGGGCTTTTATTAATTCCTTTTAATTTCTAACTTGTCTAAATAAATTATTTTCTAATTCTAGTTATTATTTAATGATCTATTTATTAATTACCCTTTTCTGAAAATTACCAAAATACCCTTTTTACCCTTTTAGGCCAATTTCCTTAAAATTCTTTCTTTATTTACAACTTACTACTTATTTGAATTACTTATCCTCTAGATCTTCAATTTTTATTTTAACTAGGACTTAAACTCATGTTTCCTTTTATTTATTATTTATTTATTTATTATGTGAAAATTTGGGGTTTTACACACAAGGCGCCTGGGCAGACCCTGGGAGCCCAGCCAGAACGAGACTGATGTTTACAGCAATTAAATTTTCTCCAATTTTGACATCTTTTTATTTCAATCTACTCTCACCATACTCTTACTCACCTAAACAACTAATTGATGCATAATTGAATTTAATCTAAACATGAAGTCAATCTTTATAGAATTAGCTGCCATTAACGTCCATAATAGAGGTATCAACATGTTCAAAGCTCAAATTGAATTTACTTCACCAATTCAGTTGAAAAAACAAAATTCAGAGGTGCTACTTACCTTTGTGATGCTAAATTCGAGTTGCCGAAGGCTCAATTTCTAGAGTTAGATTCTGCAACACCAACTCCAGATCCAATTGATTGTTTTCCCTCTAAATTGGGCTTGGTCGAAATTTACTATTCTCAGATGAACAGAGGTTGCTGCCGCAGATATACTTCAATTTCACTCGAACAAGGATACACGATCAGACTAAATTCCCTCTGATCACCACCGAAATCCAGAATTTGCCCTCTCAAACCCTAGCTTCTTCCTCCACCAAATTCTCTGATCTCCAAGCACTCGAGCAACCAACGAAACAAACTGTTGATCAGAAGTTTAGCTCCCTTTTATAGTTGTCGCCTTTAAGTTAGTTTAAAGCCTGATCACATGTGTGTCACTACAGGAAACTCCCCACATAAGCACTAACTATACCCCTTAATTCCATGATTGTCACACCACCGAACCACCATAAAAGAACAGATTAAAATTTTCAGTAATGCTCTCTTACTTATTTAAATAGAATTATCCAATCTGGTTCGCCCGAGAATTCCGGTTTGACCCTCTGGCCTCCTTTTTAGCAGAAATTTGCCAATTAGCATTATTCTAATTACTAAAATGATAATTTTCATTACATTAAAATTAGGGATTTTACATTAATGGACCGTTCTAATAAAACGCACATGCTGCACATCAAATTACATGGAGATTTCCAAAGATATTAGTGTGTCTGAGAAGCACAATAATCCACTCAAACAAGCTGAATTTCAATTTTTGATCAAAATCTCACCAGAATAATTCACTCGTGAATTTGTAAATATCACCATTGAAGTATGGCAAGCCCAACTGCATCCCAATTCGAAAAACGAAAAGCAGATAAATAACCCCAACGGTACCAAATAAACATGAAGATCGAACACCTTAAGGTCTTAAGAACTCCATTTGCCGCCATTTGTCTAATATTTTCCGAGAACGAATCCGAGTTTTCGACTTCATTGCACCGATAACAATGATCAAAGAAACTTTCAGTCCTTCATCGATTCACAGAGAGTCAAACAACCTCATATGAAGAGAGATGATCGTCAAAGTGAACCATAGGAACATGGGCTCTTCTCTAGCCTGATATACACACAAATCTGCACATGGAAGTAGCTTTCTTAATCCCTAGGAGGCTTTGTGTTACGTGCCTAACCGTTGCTCCAAAAGTCCCAAGGCTTATGGAGACTTCGTTGGTTAAGCACTTAACATTTAGGACTGTAACATTTCACCACGCTTATGCAACTAATGTCCACGGCAGCCCACTCTATCAACACTGACCCGGTGGTAGCATTTTCTCTCTTGGCGGCTTCACTCATCTATCAATATTCAATTACTTAGCACTATACCCATATATAATACCAAGGTATTTTAATCCAGCCTATAGGTCGCCCCCTCCGAGACTCAAACTCGGGAGGTGATGGTTGGCTCTGATACCATTTGTTACTTGCCTAACCGTTGCTCCAAAAGCCCCAAGGCATATGGAGACTTTGTTGATTAAGCACTTAACATTTAGGACCGTAACACTTTGACACAAAAAAATCCCAAATATCCGAGAAAACCCAAGGAAAAACAAGGGAAAATGTGAAATTTGGTAATGGCCGAGGAGACGATTGGATCACTGAGCACGGGTTCAAAGTCGTGAGGTAGGTTGATGATTTCACCAATTCATGGCCGAGAGACAATCTCGGAAAGAGTTCAGTTTCAGATTATCAGAGTTACACAACATAAGAGAGATTGAGATTGGTGAAAAAAATCTAATTCCTTTCTCGTTGAGTGAATGAAAAACCCAGTGCTTTCCTCTCAACAACAAAGGGCATTTTTGCCATTTAATATAAATAACCTAACGGCGTATTGTGGAAGTAAACGAGAGGGGCTGTATGTGGACCTTTTTGGAAACTCAAGGATATTAATGGTTACTTTTAAAACTGAGGATGTGCAAGTGTCCATGCGTTCAACCTCAAAGGGTCTTAAACGTTCACAATAGGCTTTATCACGTGACGAACCACGTTTCTTGCTCTAATTGAGTGAGACAAAAAGAAAAAAGGCAAACCCATGTTACACGCCGGATCGACCCACTTTGGACCACACCTGATTATTCAATTCGTCCGGATTCTCTGCTCGATAGACGGTCAATACTCCCTCTGGCACGCCGCCATTCCAAAAATCTTTAAAGGCCAGGGCCGCCAGGCAAGCTTGCCTCTTGCTTGGATGCCTCGGTGTCTGTCGCAGAGAAGAGACTAAAGAACGAAACACAAAGGTTGACGTCAATGGAATACGAAGAAATTCATCGAACCAAAGCTTCAGATTTGAGGTATTTATACACAAACATTAAAGCGTTTTTTTATTCCGACAAGTTTCTGTAAATACTTTGCTTTGCTGTGTGTGACTTTTGCTTTGAACGAGAGTTCTCTTCATCCATACACTATGTTTCCTTTTCAGTGAACCGAAATGAAACCCTAACCTTACACAGTCCCAGCGAGGGAGAAGAAAAGCTGAATTCGATCGCTTTTGTTTCTCCGAGCAATCGATCTATCAAAAAACTGAGATCCGAAGGGTCAAATCCGGGCGTAAGGAATTAAATATGAAGAGAAGAGGTTCGACGACTGCTGTTATCGGTGTCTTCTTCATCGCGTTTCTCTGCGCTTATCAGATCACTCTCTCTTCCGTTTCCAGATCTTCTTCTCTCACTGGTTCAACGCCGACGACCGTCGAAGGTAAGTCCCGGAGTTCTGGAAATTTCTTAATTTAGTTTCCTTATTAGCATCTCATTAATTCATTGAGTCTGATGTTCTTCTGTAGCGTTTGAAATTTCCATTTTGTTTTTTTCTTTTTCTATTCCAACGAAAACGTCCCCATGCGCGAATAAACATATAATACCCCGCCTTGGATGAAACGTGGCAATGAAAGTCTGTCCTCGGTAGTTGTCAGATGATAGCGAAATACAACAAAATCAAAATTAGTGTGGAAATACAAAACCAACGACTTATGACTCACATAAACTTATTATATTTAAAAATTATATAAACCAAAGTTATTTTATATCTATTATATGGGATGAAATCGTCACTTACTTCCACCTACAGTGGACGATGTAATTTGAGTGAGATGTTGGCAAATGCAACATTTTATGGCTAGAGACTTTCCAATAAAAAAAAATCATCTTTTCACATTTTTAACACCAAAAGTCTCTAGCTGTGCGAAAGTACATCCTCTGTCAAAGTTAATTTTTTTTATAAATAGAAGTACTTTAATGTGAATAGCTTTGCAAAAATTAGATTTGAAATGAAGTTACAAGCAATAAGAAAGTTATTTGGTGAGGAAAATTATGTGTGGTATTATTTTTATTTTAGATAGCTATTTATGTACTTCTAGATATTGCAAAAAAAAATGAGAGGGGTGTTTGTTATTTTAAAAATTTTTCTTGAATTTAAAACAATTTTAATTGTTTCCCATAGACAATTTTTAGGTTTGACATCCTCTGCCTAGGGCTGTCAAAGTTTAAATTTTTAATTAATTTTGGATTCAAATATTAAACTTTTAAATATATAATATAATATATATTGTTTGTAATTTAATGGTTTTCGAATGCCTATAATAAATTAGTGGTTTGGATGAGCCCATGTAAATTTGACTCGTTGACAGCCCTACCTTTTTTTGCACTTTGAGAGAGATGTTGACACATGTAGAATACAAAAGTTCAGATTTTTTTTCTTTCTTGTGATGGAAGGAGTTTTTTTTTAGTTTTTTTTAATTTTGTTAAAAAACACTCTAACCATTGGATGCTCCACACGGTAACATCAATCTCACTCAAAATGCATAGAGAACTGCCGGAAAAAGGTGCACAGTATATCATTCCTCATTTTTAGATGCAAGTCTTCTCTAAAATGGGCTTCATGTATAAGTCTTTCCATTCAAAACAATTTTCCAAGAGTTTTACTAAACACTTTTTAAGTGTTAAGAAACCCTTCTTGCAAGGAAGCTACCCCAAACTTTGAATAAATTTTATTGTAAGACATAGACCCACAACCAAGCGAAACTGACAACAAATGATTGGAATCATTGATTGCTACCAATACTGAATAAATTTTATAAATTTGGATCGTACGTTGACCGTGATAATAATTGAAATTACTTCACTTTAGAAAAAAATAAATTATCGCTAATAAATACTTGGGAATTAAGATAATTAAGGTACTATATATTGATAAAAATAAGTAAGAATCATCTTTAGAAATATTATTAACAAAATATTACAATGTATCAATTCAAACCAATCTTCAACTAGTTCTAGCTTGCTACTGACGCCTAGTAGATAGAAAAAGAAAACGTTAAAATAATATTAATTAATTCCAATTGTATAGGGAAAATCATTGAGAAAGATCGGCCATTTTTTTATGACATGATTGATGATTGTCGTTTTCCATAGCTATTTTGAATTTTAATGCCTATTTTGAATTTTAACAACTGCTAGTCGTCTTTTATGCATGTGATTTACGACTTGTAGACATTAGCAAAATTCTCCCGCTCCTACCGGCAATAAACACTCCTAGAATACCTGATTAAATAACTAACATATTAGTACATATGTTGCATCTGAGTTCATAAGAGGACAAGAACCTTGTCCTCAAAAATTAGAAATCTTTCCCATGGTCTCTCTCCCCCTTCCTCTCTCTCTCTCTCTCTCTCTCCCTCCCTCCCGTCTTTAGCTCTTCCATTGACACCAAAATAGGAAGAAAATATAGCAAGTGAAATATCTAACATTTTGGCTTCATAGGAGATCATGTGATGAACTATAAACTCAAACGTCCTAGGTTCAAAACCTCCTTCTGTTGCTCTCAAATTAAACGATACATGGGCCTTACGGGTGGGTTCATGTATCCAGGGGTTTACTCCTAGGTGGTTCATGTATCCGGGAGTTTACTCCCATATGGACCCAAAGCCTTGCCTAAGGTTTACAAACTAAAAATTTTTTAATTGGTGAACAACATTTTTTTCTGATATTTCTCAAATTTCAAAGAAACAAAAGGATTCTTATACAAAGTTTCATTTTTAACAAATAAATACATATTTGAAATCCACTACTCTACATATATATGAAGCTAAGTATTCTTAATTAAAATTGGCTAAAGTTTGTGGTAGTTAATATTCATATAAATTCTTTAAAAAGAAGGCGATAACTAGGACAGAAAATTTTCATCCAAATTGCAAATCCATTTAATTAAAGCAATAAAATAAAAATCTGAAAAATTTCTCTTCCTACATATGTAAACCTGCTATGTCTCCTAGCTAGGATGACGATGATAGCCGGCTTCTCCGGTCACCAGGTAACCCCATGTGTAGTGGCAGGCAGCGAACCGGTGACTGAAAGAACAAGTCACCAGTCTTGTATATCAGATGGTAGGGTGACGTATATAGCAGAGCATTGGATGGAATTCATTTTCATTCTCGTGAACAGCCTTTCACGCCTTATTTTATCCACGCAGAGAAGAACTTTACAAAATCAGAGAAGAGCCTTCACGTCCCTTCTCCACCACCACAGCCGGAGCCAGTAAATGCCGCCGAACCTATCAGTTGCGACAGAAGAAATAGACGTTACGACCTCTGCCACCTCAACGGCGCAACCGTCGTCGACCCTGCCACCTCTACCTTCTTTGTTCCATATGCAAACCCCACCACCATATTGGAAAAAGTCCGTCCCTACCCCAGGAAATGGGAAGACAATATCATGTCCCACATTAAGGAGCTCACTCTCATGGCAGGCCCTTCAAACGACATCAATTGTGGCTGTGACGTCCACCACCAAGCTCCAGTTCTTGCATTCAGCACCGGCGGCTACACCGGCAACCTCTTCCATGACTTCAATGACGGCCTCATACCGCTCTTTCTCACTGCCAGTTCGCTCTTCTCCAACCGAAACGTCATCTTCGCCATCACCAATTGTCGAAATTGGTGGCTCACCAAGTACTCCGAGGTACTGTGTTCACAAATTTTTGCGTTTAAAGATAAAAGATGTGTAGATATAAATAAAATTGCATTGTTACGTGACAATTTTATTATCTCAAAAATTTCTCTTTCTATAGGTACTTGCTCGCTTCACCCGTTACCCGGTCATCAACCTTGACAATGATACCAAAATCCATTGCTTCCCATCTGCAACGGTTGGTCTCATTTCACATGATTTCATGACTATAAACCCCACATTGTTACCTCATTCCGAGACCTTCCTTACCTTCCGAAGCCTCCTTGGAGCAGCCTACAATCATGGCCAAATAAGCCGGGGACTCGCTAGTCCTCCGCCAATCGCCCGTCCCCGCCTGGTGTTCACGAGTCGAGCCGGCAATATCGGCCGTCTGATTAGGAACGAAGCTGATGTTGCAAAGACGGCGGAGGAAATTGGCTTTGAAGTGGTCATGTTCAAGCCAACGCGGTATACGTCGTTGAGTAATGCTTATAGTTTGATAAATGCAAGCCATGCAATGATCGGAGTGCATGGTGCAGCACTCACCCACATGTTGTTCCTCCGGCCAGGATCGGTGTTCTTGCAGGTGGTTCCGCTCGGAATCGACTGGCTCGGGGAAGCATGTTTCGGGCATCCGGCAAAAGCTATGGGATTGAAGTACATGGAATATAAGACTCGAGTGGAGGAGAGTAGCTTGCTGGAGAAGTACGCAAGAGATCACTTGGTGATAAGGGACCCTACTGCTGTTGTCAAGCAATCTTTCTCTAATGCTACAATATACTTGAAGGGCCAAGATGTCAGACTTGATTTGCTTAGGTTTGAGAAGTATTTGAGGAAGGCTTATAAGAGGGCTAAAAGATTCATGGAAAGTGAAGGTTAGTGTTATTAACTAGGGATTTGGGTTATTAAAAGGGCATTTCAAAATGTTGGGATCATCATTGTTTCCTTATGGAATAAAACTGTTTTCATAAGAGAAGGCCCTGCCTGAATATTACAATACAGGAAAAAAAAAACGAAATATTGCATTGTAGGATTCCAGCATTTGGTCCGAGTTGTGTGAAAAAGTTTATAAATGATATTGATTGTCATCCTTGCTCTTATGTATCTTCCATCGTATGATTGATCTTGTTCTATTTATCAAAATTAATGTTTGATCTAATTAACTAGTAAACTGGCAAGAAGGTGCAACAGACGTGTACTCTTCCCTAACATAATGTTGGCTACCCTACTAGTTTCATCTTTATTTACATATATTTTAAAATTATTTTATTTTATTTTACTATTATTTTAATTATTTTTATATTTTATCTTTTTCGTCTAGTTTTTATGAATAATCTATATATTCTATTTTTTTATCTTGTTAATTTTTTATTTTAATTTACTTTTTATGTTAATTTTATTTTTACAACTTTTGTAGATTACAGATATATACTTCACATAATTACATTCAACCAGGTATAAATTTATTACCCCTATCATTTATCTTATTGACACGTTAGTCGTATGCCCAACATTAATTGTCAACAGTTACCAAGTTGGTTCTTGTTAACAACCCAATCCTAATCTAAAATTTCATTTTTGTATTGGCACTATCTATATTTAAGATTATTGAAACTGAAATGGAGATAAATACTCCTAAAATCTCCACGACAAACATTTTTTTGGATCATCATAAGTTAATTCCTACCAAAATGGGGTCCCCAACAGAAACCTAAAATCATAGCTTCTATTAATCTACGTTTTTGTAAGCCTTGGCTTATACACTCTATCCATATCTTCGTTTATCTCAGTCTAAAATTGATTTTCTAACTAAATCCAAATATGTTTCGTAATTTTCAAAGCATTGAAAATTTTTGAGGACACCACCACAATTTAATCACCATGAAAAAATTTGTGTTAATCTTTGGAAAAATTGATCCAATTCCCTTTGACAAAATTCAATATTGAATTTATGAGGAGCTGCCCTGCCCTTTCATCCCAAATCGCACTCATGGCATATGCACATACAGAGAGCAGGTCATGTCCTGTCCTTTCACCCCAAAACGCAATCTATGATTGGGACGAAACACAATCTGTGATTACGCTTCGTCCTGACCTTCATCCCAAAACGCAATCACAAATGGAATTCTAAGAAATTGATCCGTGCTAGGGCACTGTGACATACACCAATTCAATCCTAGTACCTTATGGCCTAAACCACAAAATTAATAGAATTGGTATGTCGGGCAACAAGTAAATCCAGGTCTTAATTAAAAATTTAAGACAATAAATTCGAATTCACTAATCTATGAACACTACCAATCATCTGATACCGACAGATAATCCATGCTCATCAACTATATTAGAGTGCAATAAATCAAATGGTGATAAAGCGGAAGACTTAATAGAATATCTATCTCAAAATCATAATCTCAGAATGTAAAAACACTGAAATGAAACACAATTAAATACCATGAATAAAAAATGATAACTGCTATACCTTTAAATCTGGATCTACCCGAAACCAACTGCCAACACACTGGAATCTGCACAGTCTATATATAATAAACTAAATGAGATCGGAGATCCCAGTAAGTCATCAGATGATAAATTAAATACACAAGCTGATATATCTCAAATCCTAATACATCACAAGTAATCAAGTGCAAGTGAGACAACGCTGTATCCCACTAAATAATATGAATTCACAACAAGGTTTAGAAGAATTACAATAATCATCAACTGGAATATATAAATCAATTTATAACTTAGAACCAGACCAATTCGATTAATCCGATAAACCTATATCACAAGACTAATCAAATTAATGTCCAATTGGAACTATAGACATCGGCCAGGACTACAACTATAGTATTCAGACTGGGATGCACAGTCCTTGGATCACAAGATCACCACACACAACACATTTCGGGTAAATCCCCTTCTACCGGGAAATACCAATCACATCGCTCACACTGCTAGGAGGAATCAAACGTCTCGACTAGCTCTGCCAGGAGGAATCACACATCTCAACTGGCTCACATCACAAAATAAATAAAAACATGCCGGGAGGAATCCTCAATTCAACCAGCTTCGTCGCTCTAATCAGTACGACTCCCTCTACTCCCATACTGATGAGCCCTCACACACTCAAATTTTAATTATCTTTTTACGCATCTACACAATAATTCCATATTCAAAACATAATAAGGATCTCATTGAGATCAAATAGTGAAATTCATTTTTCTACCTTACATATCGGTAAAGTGCTAATCCACTATTGATAAGTTAAACTTATCACAGGGTAAAACAAATTTAATTAGGGTGCAATATACACAAATCAAAGCTATGAATACTCATGTGTGTGTCCTCTTATTCAAATATGCATATTTTTCTCAAAATAATAATATTATAATATAAATGCAATTTGGAAACCATGCTAGTGGAATTCACATGAAATATTTAATAACAAAGATAAACATCATTGTTTGAAACTTACTATACATATATAATCAATGAAATCCGATTTAGGACCCTCTGATACAAATAAATGAGTCATGCAATCACACAACCATTCACTTACAAATTCCCCATTTTTAATTAAATTGACCAAAATTCTCTTTCATGCAATATGCTAAATTGTACCTAAATTACAATTTTTCTCTTTACTTTAATTAAATTGACCTTATCCTATTTTTAAATTAATTTATAAATCCTTAAAATCATTTTTAAACACTTTTTCATTGAATTTTGATTTTCCTTTCAAATTTTGATTAAAATATAATTATTTATTTGGGTTTGAACTGATTTGTTGAATTTAACTGAAATCTGAACTAAAACTTAATTCTTTAAGTGCTGTACACTAATTTATCAATAACTATCTCATTATATATTAAATCTAAATATTTATTCAATTATAACTGTTTTCAAATTAATATACAATTAAATTTTGTACTGAAACTTAATTATTTTTCAAATGTCGATGGCCTACTTTGTGGATTTTTCTAGATCAATCCAGGAATCCTCTTAACTTTAAATCAGTTCCTATGTAATTTATACCTGGTAAAATAATTTTTAAGCTATTAACATGGGATTTATAATAGTGTATCCATAGTTTTGAAGACATCCCAAAACTTCCCAAAACCATTTGCAACTATCATGTAAAACAAAAACAGAGCCTCCATATGTGAATCAAAACTTAAACAAAGCCTCCAATGAATCAATTAAAACCAAATGATTACAATACTTAGATATTCAACAATTAAAGTACCTACTTTAAATCAAATTAATTGATGACTTACTTGATCCATGGTGCAGAAATCAGCAACCCAAAATACTAGTTCATCTAACAATTACAATAACTAAAACCACCAATTAAAATAACATGATAACTTACTGAAATTACATCAACAGAAAACACCAGAGCAAAGGTTCATGTCAGCTCCACCAGGCTCCATTTAAAGGCTCAATTGGGTTTTCAAGACTTTCCATACAATGGTGAAATAATAACAAAAGACCTCCACCGTTGCTAAGTTAAAGAGAAATGCATGACAAGAAAGAAGAAGAAAGGGATTTAAGGTCCTCTCTACAAAAGTATGATAACCCAACACTAAAGAGGTTCCAACGAAAATGCTTAATTAGTTAGGATTAAAGAAAGCTAATACCTGAAAACCTTCCTTGACCCAACAAATGACACATTCAACACCTAAATTAATCTGCCAACTTGGCATGAGGTGGAGGTAATGTTGCTAAGTGGCTGTTTATACCAAAAGCCATCTGTGCGCACCTGATTTCGCACGGGCGAGGCCCATGCAGAGATGCGTGCCTCTGGACTATCGAAGTCGCCACTACCTAAGAGGTGTAGGCAGACACAGTGATGCCTAACTGGGTCTAATTTTTCTGGTCTACGGCTTTTTTAGAGATTCAGGAAAGTTCTCGATTACGTCCGGGGAAGTCCGAAGACACCCCGGCCCGCCCTGTCGGTTTGACGGGTCCCTCTGGTTTCCCTGGTTTTGAGTCAACTATCTCACCCTGTCCTAATCCAACATGTATTTTGGTTAAGTCTGGCGAGGATCGCTTGGGGTGTGGGTCCCCTTTAACTTGATTTTATCTTCTTTATCCTTTAAATGAAGTGGGTCAGGTATGGGCCCCGTTGGAAGGCCCATTGGAATCTGAGTTGGGTTTGAGCCCATGACCCAGTCAAGGTTATTGGGTAACCCTTATTGGATTTGGTTATTTTGGGATGAGTTAATTAACATGCAAATTAATTAAGTGCGTTAAGACTTTTAGGGCCCATTGGGCTGGGGATTGGCCCATGGGTATTTAATCAAATGGCCTTTGGCCCATTTATTGAAAACGGGCTTTGTTTGGGCCGGATTAGATGTGGGCCCCATTGGAGGGCCCAAAAAGCCATAGTGGGCCTAGATGGGCCCACTGTCTTAAAATGGGTTTGGGTTGACCCAAGAGCCCAATAGGATCAGAATATGTTAAAATAGGTCGGATTGGGTCCAACCGGGTCAAGCAAATGATTTTTAGCTATATACAGAAATTAACCACACATGCAGTGCAGTCTGGGCAGAACTGCATATCGAATGCGGTTCAGGCCTATCCGCATATGAAATGCAGTTCGGTTCGAAATTCGAAAATGGCCGAAATTCTTGCCAGGGACTAGTTCGCCTTCCTTCCCTCGCTGTCCGTGACTTGCTGTTGGCTCAGGAGCACACTTACAGCAACATGAACGACCAGCTCTCGGTTCAAAACTTCATATTTACCAACTAATCAAACATGCCTTAACCAACCACTATAAGAACTAAAGTAACACACACGACCAGATATGAGGATGATGACATGAAACTCTTGCAACTAGTAAATAAGACAAGTTAATTAAGGAATCAAAACATGATCTGGGAAATGAATTGAAAATACTAAAAAAATAACTCAAAATGAAACATGTGCTAGTAAGGATGACATTCTCAACTTATTACGTAATCAATCACATACCTATTACAAGAAATCTGTGACACACCCATCCAAGTATATATTTAAAAATGAATTGAAAATATCAAAGATAGTGAGGACTTAAAGAGTATGTGCTTGTGGATTAAAATACAAAATGTAAAATCCCAGATTTTAGTAATAAATAAATAAATTATTAAATAGACTAATTGGATAAATAATATGCAGGAGATGAAATTTTGGTTCAACCCGGAGGAGTTCAAAGTGAACCGGAGGTGATGGGAGAGCCTATATAAGCTGAGTACATGATTAATGGCCAAGTATAATTTTAATATAATTAATTGTAGTGTGCTATGATATATATTAGTAAGAATTAATTGAGAAATAAAATATATATGAAACTAAGGGAGTTGGTCGAACCACCAAGAAAGTGGGTTGACCCAAAGCTTTGTTTGGTTTAAGGCTTCAAGGTTTGAGTGGTTTGGCTTAAAGAAGGAAGGCAATATGGTAAAAGGAAATAAATAATAAACTAAACTTAAATATGCATGAAGCAACTCACGTCCAAACCCAAAGAGAACAGCCGTCCACTTTAGTTGTTCTTCTCCTATTCTTCTCTTTTCTTCCTAAAGTAAAACCCTAGTATTCAAGACTTGTTGAAGCCATCTTAGAGAAAGAGGAAGGATTATTTTCGTGCATAGAAACTCAGGTAAGAGATAAGATAGAAATCAGTTCTGTTTTGTGAGTTAAAGCATGTTTGAGAGTTCTAAAAGAGTGATTTTTGAACCAGACGAGCTCAAGGCTTTGTGAGATTGTTGGAGCATATTTGTGGTGATATTTCATTGCTTTTAGAGAAGATTTTAGTCCCAAAATCAGGTAAGTAGTCCCTTTAAATCTTACACAAAAATAAATTCGTGTTTATTCGATATTCATGGTTATTCGGTGATTTGATGAGTTGTATTTGTTGTTTATGATGTTTTACTTGTTGGAAATTGTTCTAACATATTTATAAAATGTTTTAGAATGATTTAGAATGGATTTGATGCATTGGATATTGAGTTGTGGAATTTTTATTGAATTTCGTAAATTTTCGAATTTTCTTCATATCGGGCTGCCTGAGCAGTCGCTTGAGCGCCCTTTGTATTTTATTAGAACCCGAGAGCAATTTTTCCAGATTGAATTGACGCCCGAACAGTCACTCGAGCGATCCATCGAGCGACCAACCCTGAAATGATCAAATTGTTAGGCCGTTTCAGCGCCCAACTTCCGCTCGAGCGCCCTGTCTGTCAGATTTTTGAAAAGTTACCTTTTAACCTAATTTTTCACTACGGAAGTGTTTGTATCCAACTTTAACCCATGTACCATCAAGTTTAGGGTATTTGGGGATTATTTGTATTAACGGATATTTAAAATTCAATTTTATAAAGATTTTGGGTAGATGTTTCCAAAGAAGCACTTTAACTTAATTCCGTTGTTCCAAATGATTCTATTTCAAACCAAAGTTATTTTTGTTAGTTCATACACCTATATTAGGGTGATATGAAGGTATTTGGTGCATCGATAGAGTTGATACACATCCGGGACATATTTGCCCGTTGAAACCTGGAGTTTGGACATATGACTTGGTGCATTCTGTTTTGGTTTTTGGGTCACAGTTGTAACAAGGTTGGTGCCTGTTTTCTTATTTTCTGCAGGGCGGATTTGGTTATTGGTATACATATAAGGTTTTGTATTTGTGGGTCCCATTGAGAGTATGTCCATTCCCTGGTTTGGTTTTCCACTGTCGAGTGGGCTTAGCGGTTATATGGATCCATAAAGTAGCTAGTTAGTGAAATGTTTATTAGAGGGGTTTGAATTCTGTGTCATAGGCATTCCATCATCTCGAGGGTGGTACCGCTCCTGGATAGGTCAATTGCTACGTTACCCACTCCTGGATAGGTTGGGCCGTACATGCTAACTCATGGTTGGGTTCTTCCATTAGTGTTGAATAGCTAGACTGTAGGGCGGCTGATCCACTGTAATTCGGTTAGGTAGCATATTAGCGCATGTCTACTCTCATTCTCTGGTTTACTATTTCATGAGTCCCATGAGGTGAACAATTGGATTTGATCTGTTTTATTATACTATTGTTTGTATTGTATTGTGGTTAATCTGATTAAACATTGCATATTTTATTATAGTCAACTATTTGCATGAATACTTACTGAGATGTTGTTTCTCACATTATTATTTATCGGTTTTGTTTTCAGATATTCCTGGAGAGGACATTGCTAGGGTAGAGACTTGTAAAATCCCAAATTTTTAATCACATTTAAAATATTAGATTTGGTTGTTAATTAGTTTAATTAATGGAAAATCTTAGAAATAGAAAAAAGGGGAATTATTTAGAGAAAAAAATAAATACTTAAAAGAAAATAATATAGGAGAACTTATTAAAAAGGGCAAACTCGTTAATTTAGTTTCATTAGGGGGGTTGGTGGTTTGTATTGTAGCAAGCAAGGGTATTTTGGAGATTTTACTAAGCTAGGTGAAGAAGGTGGTAAACTAAGTTAAGTGGTGATTATGAAAATAATTTAGATAATTAATGGTAATATGTATTAAAGTTTATTATAAGTTAAGGAGGTGCTAAGGCAGGAAATTAGGTGGAGTGGAAATTAGTGAATCATGTGTTATAGGGCTAAGTAGGTAGGAAGCTTGGTGGTCTGGCGAAGCAATGGATCATGAGGTGGTTTTAGGGTGCAAGCGACCACTATAAGTAGCAGCAATTTTGGGAAGGTTAGGTTTAGGTCGTTTTGTTTGGAGGAGGTTACGGCTATTGCTCATCTCGATCAAGAAACTAGGGCAAGGTGGATTGGGGTGCTGGATCTGTTTGGAAGCTACTCAGAAGTAAGAAATCTTTCAACCAAAGGTTGCTGGGATCGGTCCAACCTGGGTTGCGATCAGGAATCGAGATTTGGAACACCGATCGCTCATTGAAGTGATTTTGGAGCTGCTGCAGTGCGAAGTCTGAAGAGGATTGCAAGTAATCAATCATGGGGTTCTTCCTATCATATGAGTAGCATCACTTTTCCTTCGTGTATTGAAACCGAATGCATGAGTTTAATTGAGATTATATTCTATATGTGTTATTAGCGACTGAAACTGATATTACGAGTAGATTTTTGAATACAGAGCATGATCTTGGTAGGATTAAATTCGACTTGATTCTAAATGGTTGTTATAGGTGTTATGAGCATGAGAGAGTGGTGGTAGAGTTTTGATTTTAGGTCAGTTTTGGTTAGATTGAAATAGCAGTGGACAAAACATGTATCAGGAAATTCAGTGAAGCATCCGCTGGGTTGCCACCCACTAACTATACTTGGCGGCAGCTTGGCGCATGCAGATTTTTGGGTCCGCCGAGCTAGCGCCAATCTGGCGCCAAGGGGCCGAGCTCAGCGAAATTGAATATTTGGGTCCGCCGACCTGGCACCAAGGGGCCCGAGGTCAGCGCACCCTCCATTCTTCCAAGGAATGTGCGACTGACCATTTTGAGCCCATTTTTGGTACTTTAATGCTTAACCACCTTAGCTAGCAGTTCGATTAAGTTGCTAGAAACATTTTAATCTGCTCCAAACCTTCGGGGATCATTGGGTCAATAATTGGTAGGTTTTATGATTTCCCAAAAGTCAAGTTTGAAGGGTTGGTTGATAGTCAAATTGTTGTCTTGATACCACGAGTTAGTGGTTCTGTTTATATCCATGTTCTACTATTAAATTCCAAGTTGTAATGTTGTTTAACCGGAGTTTTATCGAATTATAATGTGCTGGGCAGAATTTACAAAAGAGTTTTCCATGAGTTGCTTGTTTACACCGATTGGTTTGAATATGGTTCTTGGGTTTGAATATGCATGTGGGGTTCCAAGGAGGATTGTTTTGGTCCCGAGTGACCCAAGAAAAATAGCAATTATGATTAATCGTTGATACGTTCTATGTTGGAGTTTCATGCTATTTGATCGATTAAGTTTAGATTGATGAATTTGAGCTTGTTACTGGTTTGGTTTGTCCTGGATCCAGAGTCTAAGCTTAGTAATGTGATGTAAATGCTTTATTGGTATAATGGCATGGCCATGGAGTGTTACCCCGACCGGTGTAGAGCAACCAGAAACCCTGAGTAGGCCTGGTTGTCAATGCCGATACCCTGAGTAGGCCATCATTTCAGAGTTTCCGATACCCTGAGTAGGCCGGAACTGTATACATGGAGGTGTGGATGTCGCTTTGGCATGTTGATTAACCAATTTAAGCAACTACATGACATTGACCAATGTTGGTATTTGACTTTATTTGACACTATATGTTTTATTTGCTGGTTTATTGATATTGGTGGTTCATCGAATGTGGCTCATCGGTTACTTGGTATTGGTATCCCTCCCGCCAGTGTAGAGCAGCATCGTGACCCTGAGTGGTTCGATGTTGTCAATGCCGATACCCGGAGTAGGTTGGCATTGGATGACGATATCCTGAGTAGGCCATCATTTCAATATCCAAAACCCTGAGTAGGCCGGATATACCTGTAAGCACCTTATTTTTGCACCCCTGGAATTGCTGAAAATGAAAACCTTGGCAGAAAGTCAAACCCCGAAGGGACAAAAAGTTGACTTTTGATTAAGTGATATTTAGAGGCCTCGCTTTATATCATTGGATAGAGAATCTCGACACGATTCCAGCGCAACTGAGTTTGCAGGAATCAGAGTCCGGATGAAGGTTCTGCGGGCAATCAAACTTGGGCGAAGCCAAAAGTTGACTTTCTGCTAAAATCCGATCCAGAGGCCTTGCTTTATATCATTGGATAGAGAATCTCGACACGATTCCAGCGCAACTGAGTTTGCAGGAATCGGAGTCCGCATGAAGGTTCTGCGGGCAGTCAAACTTGGGCGAAGCCAAAAGTTGACTTTCTGCTAAAATCCGATCCAGGTGCTTACCTCTAGGTCATGGGATAGAGGGCTCCGATACGATTCTAACGCCACTGAGTTTGCCCAGATCGGAGCCCGAATGAAGAAAATATGAGCTGATGAAATTCCCGAGCAGCAAAACCGGCGAACTGCGCACGTGGCAAAAAGCTGCACACGTGGCGAGTTGCGCAGGAAAATATCTCGGGGATCAAATCCGTAAATATCCAAACATTCAAAATATCCCAGGGACCAATCTGAAAGTATCTGAATAAAATAATATTAAACCTAAATATCCCAGGGACCATATCCTAATTTTCAGATTTTTAAAACAAACGAGCGGCGGCATTAATTTTTTTGTCATGATTATGTCGCTCACGCAAACGTGGCGAGCGGCGTGCGCTCACCTTGAGCTGGGCGCCAAAGTGAGCGGCACCCCTTTTTTCCTTTCCTATAAATGCTGCGCGAGAAGTCGGGCAAAGGGGTTCGGCATTTTCTTGGGGGTTCGGACTTTTGGGGTTCGAGATTTTTTTGTGGCTGGGCGTTCTTTGGTTTTGGCATTGGTGGGTTCGGCATTGTTTTTCTGGGCTCGGTATTTTGAAGAAAAGACCAAACACACACGCCCCCTCCCTTACTCTTCTTCCTTGTCAAATCCGAAGGTCGTGCTCTTGGTGTGAGAAGAAGGAGGCTCCGGCAGCAGCTCGTGAGCTCCAGGGAACCATCCGGCCTGTTCTACAAAGGTTCGGAACCAAGGTGAGATCACTCTCTGTTATTGTTTTAACATGTAGAAATCGAGCATGTTTTCCATCTCAGCAAGTTATTTTATGTTCTGGTTTGCTTGATTCGAAGGGGGAGCATGTTCCCCCATGAATTCTCCATCCCTGTTGTTGTAACCCATAAAACCCCCTATTCCCTTCTTCATAATCATGTTCTGTTAGTTAGGGTTTTGATTTCGGAAGTTTATTCATGTTCTGTTAATATTTTGTTTCAAATTTGTAAGTTTCCAGGGAGATTTGAGTGATGAGTGGTGAGGATATGTTAGGTTAGATTAATTTCCATTTGTGTTTAGAGGTCTTCTGGGGTTCCAAGGATCCCCAGAAAGTGCTTACAGAGCTTTAAAACCTTAAAAATGGAGTTCGGAAAGAAAAAACAGGGAATCAGGGCTTGGCGCTGAGCTCGCGCCCACTTAGTTTGGGTGCGCTGAGCTCGCGCCCACCTGGCGCTCACTTCATTTTTTGTGTTTTTTCGCTGTTTTCGGTCCGCCCATTTCGCGCCAACCTCGCGCCTACTACCTGAGGTCGGCGCCTACCCCTAAAACATGCCGAATTGATATATTTTTGAAAATTTCCAAAAACAGGGGCCCTGGGTACCTCCCCTTGGACCCAGCATAATGAGCTAATCTCTCGTTGCTAAGTATTGATTTTGATATGTTTCTGTGACTTATACGCTGTAACTTTTGCTAGATATGGGTGGCATTTCCGAACCGAGCCGGATAAACCAACAGGGTTTCTGGGTCACCCGGAAACCCAAAATGGGCCATGGACCGACCCGGTCCAAATTGATTTCCGGTGGGCCTTCCAACGGGGCCCACCCAGCCCGACCAATTCATTTTTGCTTAACTAAGATAAATAAAAGATTTGAGTGGGCCAGACCACTTGAGGCCCACCCAAGCCCTAATTGGGCCATGCATGATTAAAGTAGGATGTGGTTTGGCCGAGACCACGGGTAGGGCCTATCGGGCCCACTAAGCCCATGAACCCAACCAACTTAGGGTTTCAAAACCCTAACTCAGGAAGTCTTGGGCTTTCAAGCCCAAGCCTAGGTAAAGGGCCCCAAGCCCAATACCTGATCTATTTTGGTATAATTAATCAAGATAATCAAAATCACTTGGCAAACAACTGTGGGGCCCACTCAAGGGCCCACGAACAATCCCGGGCCACTTGTGCATAGAAATCAAATATAATCAAACTTGGAATTTAAATAAAATCAATTTACTTAAACCAAAGCCCAAAGGGCCTCTCAGGTTTAGACTGAGGCCCACCAGGGGACATGTGGGCTCAACCAAGCCCACCAAGGAATCCGCAGGCCTTCCAATGGGGCCCGCCCAATCAGACTCACATCACTTTAATTAAAAAGATAAAATCAAGTAAAGGGACCCACACCACTTTGGCGGTCCCGCCAGACTTAATCAAATTACATGCTGGAATAGGAATCGGGTGAGTGAGAGACCAACTGAGTTGACTCAAACTAGGGAAGCTTATGGGACCCGTCACTTGATGGGGTGGACTGGGGTGTCTACGGACTTCCCCAGACCGCAACCGAGAACCTACTTAGAATCTCAAGCCGCAGACCAAGCCTTAGTAGAAGGACTTAGGCACCTAGGTGTCTGCCTGCCCCCATCAGGCAGTGGCGACTCCAAACAAATCCCGAGGCACGCATCGTTTCGCGTGCGCCTCGTATTGCGACCGAAATAGGGTGCGCACAATACCGTTGGAGGCGTGGACAGGGTTATGAGAAGACTTTGTTTTATGTGACATTGGTATATCTGGAAGTATATCTTGAGATGTGAAATTATGATTATTTGCTATGTTGGTGTCAATTATTCATTATTTTATCGCTATCTTCATGATTTGAGACGGATGTTATTGCTTGATTTACATAATGGATTTCCGCACTGATATAAATTGGATTGTTGAAGTTTAGTCGGATTATTCGGAATATGCATGTTATCATCATGGTATATGGTTTGTAACCGTGGCATGTTTTAGAACTAAACTAAATGTATTTGTGCATGCATGTGCTACTCATTGGGATATCATCATGGTATATGGTTTGTGCATGCATGTATTTGTGCATGCATGTGCATCTGGCTAGCGATACGTGTCGCTAGCCAAATGCCGCTCATTCTTCTTGCCCACGACAAATTCGAGTGGCATGCCGACGAAACCATTTTTTTATTTTGTTCTCGCGCGCGGGCAAAAAGCACGCGCCGCGAGAAAAAGTAGAATGAATCGTCGGCAAGCCGCGGAGTGCCGACAAAAGACCCAACAAAAGACTTAACAACGCAGAATACAGTTTTTTTTTTGGGTGAGGAACACAGAATACAGTTTTTTTTTTTTAGTATCGAACGCAGAATACAGTTACTTTCTATTATCAGGTATCGCCACAATAACTTGATTCACTTTTTATTATCAGTTGCTTTCTTAAAGCTGTATGGGTGGAAACTTCCCGGGCTGGTTCTGCTATTCTGACTGAAGTGTTAATATTGCGTTTGTATCTCTATTCTGACTAAAGTGTTAATATTGCGTGTGTATCTCTACTTGTTAACTTATTATTATCCAATGAATATTACCAAGGACTAACCACTCTTATAGAATATCTGAACATCATTTAAGAAATATCTGGAAAATAGTCTTCAATGTCGTATATGAACTTGCACCTGCCCATTCCCTTTACTCCTGATCTTGTTAACCTTTGTTTTCTCTTCCTTTGTAACAGGGTTGGATGTTATAACTGTAATTCTGGTCACCACTTGTCTAATGTCTCTGGTTATGGTACTGTGCTGGCATCGCAGCATCTTCCTAGCTGTTTGCTTCATCTTCCTACGGAGGAGCAGAAGAAGAATTGGAAAGAGATGATGAAAAGATGACAGTGGTTGGGACATGTTCGACAAACGTAGAAGGGATAAGGATGTGTGAGGATGATGGAGAAGCCAGTGATGGGGTTGGCACCTCGGAGCTAAGGGAGATACAGTCTCCCGTAGGGCTAAGGAAAAGAGTAAGGTTCGTGGTGCCGGAGAGCCCGAGGATTGACATAGGTGTGCGGGAGGAACTACAGGAGTTGATGGAAGCAAGGGAGGCGGGGATGGCGTTCATTCTTGGTCACTCATATGTGAAAGCGAAACGGGGATCAAGCCTGATGAAAAGGCTTGTGATAGATGTTGTGTATGATTTCTTGAGCAGGAACTGTAGAGGACCAACCTATGCACTGAGCATCCCCCATGCCTCGACCCTGCAAGTGGGGATGATCTACCATGTCTAATCTTTGAATCGTCGGGACACCGGCGAAATTTCGTCGAAACTGTAAAAAAACTCATTTTTTATCCAAACAACGTTCAAAAATGGAGTTTAGTCGAAATTTTCGGCACACCGGCGAAATTTCGACAAAATTTCAAACAATCCATTTTTCTTCCGTTTCATCGATTTTTCTCCAGCATGCCTTTTTTCAAATGGTGGCACGGTTATCGAAACCGAAACTGTAATCCTTGTTCGTATCTCATTCCGTATTGTTTTGTTTTGTTTTCAGCTGCTCTTGGAGATGACGATTCTTGCGGGTAGTTTCTCGGTCATGTGAGTTTATTTCAGTTTGGGATTTTTTTAGCGTACTTTGATTTCATAGTTATTTTTGTATTCATGCTTTTCCTTCACTCTGATATTGCGATCCTGTGTTACATATTAACCTCTGGAGATGAGTTATGGTTTTTCTACGTAACTCGGATCCGGGGCATTACAAGACTCCGGGGGATATGGAGATGAGTTACCAGGAAGAGGACTATTTCATTCCTGTATAGGTTCAGGAGGATATGGAGATCAGAATTTAGCTTTTTGTTTAGGGATTGACATTAGATCATTTTATTTGAGAGTTTTGATGTTATTTAAGGGATTATTGGAAATTTTATTTACATAACTTTACTAGATGTAGCTTGTCTTATTAGTTGAACCTTTCCAGACTTTATGAATATACTATTATTGGATTATTACTGGTGGTTAAATTCCATGCTTCTTGAAGATTTGTCATTTATTTCCACACTCTGATATATTTAATGGAATTTTTCAAGTCTGAATTATTTGTTTGGGCCATTATACTAACGAACCAGATTTGGGTTTATGTTTTTAAATAAATCTGGATCCGGGGCGTTACACAAAATATTTCATACCACTATCTATAGGAAAATAAGCAAAACAAAGTGAAATGGATCTTGAATATACTCTTGGTATGTTATAAATAAGTGTATGCAATATTCTCATTGAGGAAAGCAAGTGAAATGAAATGAAATCACATGTATGTGCTCATAGTGTCCCTACTTCCTATATGCATGACCATAGACATAAATAAGACGTATTATGAGCATATAAATGCATGGGAATACCAAAAAGTTTGCTCAATCTTGAAGGGAAAGAGGGACGATAGATGATTAGGGATACAAAAGAAATGATAAAAAGGACAAATCCCCCTTGAATAGTTGAAAATAAGGAGCGGAATCTAAACTCATTTAGACACACTTTCCCCCCTTACTAACTTACCCTTCTTCCATATTTTCGTATGAGAGAGCTCTCTTCCAAGGGAGTCTCATTTGCATGCACAAAGGGTACAAACGAGTTAGAAAAATAAAGCAAGAACAAGGTCTAAAAAAGATCTTAAGAGGAAACTTGTCAGAATAATCTCATTTTCATGTATGTTAAATACAAAGTAAAGGGGAGGCTCACCTTGTTATTACCTCTCCCTTTTGAAGTGTGGTGGTTCTCCTGTTGATGTGGACAGCACTTTGACGTCCTCCTTCAGCTTTGAAAAGACTTCCTTTTTGTCTTCAAGTGATCAAAAGAGGGGACAAGGGGTGAAGAAGAAGGTTTTAGGGGTAAAATGGGAATGGAAAGTGGGTTGGAAGCTTTGGGGGAGTTTTGGCAGCTTGTTGGACCTAGGGGACCAGTGGAGAAGAAAAGGGGGGCCAACAGCCTTAGGCCATGGGGGCTGGGGCCCCCTTTTATAGAAAAAAAAATTCCGAAACCGAAGCTTGAACCGCATTTGAAGTGCGGTTGAGCCGCCCATGTGCGCAAATCTCGCGCAAATCCACCAGCTGTCGCCAGCTAGCGATAGCTGGCGTTAGGGATAAGATTTCATCAGCATTTTAAGTGCAGTTTAGGCCGAACCGCACTTAAAATGCTGTTACGCATGTTTTTAAAATATGTGATTTGAACCCCTTTATCCAATTTGATTTTGAAACAAGATTTGGTCCAATTTCTTAAGATTTTTTTATTATTTTAATGTGAAAAATCAAGATACTTTTTATAAATTAATTATTTAATTTCCGATATTTATTTGCTCTGCCTTTTTCTGCTCTTTTGCCACACGAGCAGTTTTCCTAAAACTTTGACCGGCCATAACTTTCTCGTCCGATGTCCGATTTTAGCAAACTTAGTGGCGTTGGAATCAGCTAGGAATTCCCTATCCATTAAGCTATAGTTTAGTGGTAAATTTATGCTTTTTAGTAGAAGTTCAAAACTGCTCCCCGAAATATAGTTTTACTCATATCTTACTCTCTGAGACCCCGATTCCAGCAAACTGAGTTGCATCGGACTCGTGTTGAGATCCTCTATCCAATGAGATCAAATTGGGCAGTTGAGTTGGGCTTGAGCAAAATGGCAATTTCTGCTCCCCACAAGTTTGACCAGTTCATAACTTCTTCATCCGTACCCCGATTTGCGCAAACTTAGTTGCATTGGAATCGTGTCGGAATTCTCTTTTCAATGGGAAGAAGTTTGGTGGTCAATTTTAATTGGATCAAAAAGTCAACTCTTTGACCCCTCCGGGTTTGACTTTTAAATTTGAATTTTTATTTTCTGCATTTTTGGGGTGCAAAATCAGGTGCTAACACCATCCCAAATGATTAGCATATATCCCATGCTATACTAATCCATCAAATACAATGCCTACTCTACAAGAAAACCAATAGAGACAAGACATCTAACCCCCATTAGCTCTAAAATAACACTATTCCTAAGCATGGAACTTCATCAACGTTACCAACTCAAAACCAATCATTTGTTTACACCACTACTAAGATATACTAATATGCTTAATGGCAATATAATACAAGGGTAATGCACTCCTAAAATAAAAGATAATAATATTAAATGCTAAAAAATTCACATAAATTTCAATAAATTCCCAAAAAATCACCAAAAATTAATAGAAAATATCATGTTTAATCTAAAACACCAAATTTGAAAATTTGGGATGTTACAGCGCACAGCCTTAGTAACAAACAATGGCAGAAAGAGTAACACAGGAAAATTTTAGCTAAATTTGACGAATGGCAACTTTGGTTGGGCTTGTTCTTCGAATGGTGGTCAGCGAAGAGCGATTGTAAGGGTGTTGCAGGCATCAGCGAAATGAGGAGACTTTTGCTTCAAATGGTGATTGGTGAAGATGGAGTGGAATGGTGTTGCAAGGCGAATGGAAAGGTTTGGTTTCTACTTCGAACAGCGTACCCCAGAGAGACTTATCGGTTTCTTCTTCGACCGGTGGAATGGCATTGCAGCCTCTTCATCGGTGGGGAGATATAAGTTTTCAAAGAGAGTCAGCGATCGATTGGTGCTAGGGCATCATGGGATGGCGTTGCGGCGGTGGAATGGTGTTGCAGCGTCTTCGTCAGTGGAGAGCAAACGGTGGCCGCCAAAGAGAACGGTGGAATGGCGTTGCAGCATCTTCAATGGGTCACTACAAAAAAGCGGAGCTTTAGCGGCGGGTTTTTTGCGGCAGTAGACCATTACTGCCGCTAAAAGCCCATAATTTCATTTAAGCGGCGGAAGACATGTGTATCGCCGTTGAAACAAGTGTTTAGCGGCGGTAAATTCATACCGCCGCTAAAAAAGAATGGCGCCAACTCAGTTTTCGCGCGAAGGTTTGGCGCGTGTTTTTACCGGCGGTAGTACCGCCGGTAATAATGCCCTTCGATCGCGGATTGGGTTTTTAGCGGCGGTAATTTGTTACCGCCTCTAAAAGGCTAGATCCGCTAGCGCGAAATGGGCTTTTAGCGGCGGTAACTAATTACCGCCGCGGAAAGGCCATATGCCTTTGCACGGAATGGGTTTTTAGCGGCGGTAATTAGTTACCGCCGCTAAAAGGCTATATCCGCTCGCGTGAAATGGGCTTTTAGCAGCGGTAACTAATTACCGCCGCGGAAAGGCCATATGCCCTTGCACGGAATGGGTTTTAGCGGCGGTAACTAAAAGGCTATATCCGCTCGCGCGAAATGGGCTTTTAGCGGTGGTAACTAATTACCGCCGCGGAAAGGCCATATGCCCTCACACGGAATGGGTTGTTAGTGGCAGTAATTAGTTACTGCCACTAAAAGGCTATATCCGCTCGCGCGAAATGGACGTTTAGCGGCGGTAACTAATTACCGCCGCTAAAAGGCTATAAATCCCCAATTCGCGCGATTGGGGTTTTTCTCTGCGCGAAAAATCTCTATTCATTGCCGGGGTTTGCTTCGCCTGCCGCCGGTCGCTCGCCGCCGTTCGCCTGCCGCCGTTCCCTCGCCGCCGGTCGACCTTCACTGTCACCTTCAAGCTTCACTGTAAATTTCTTGCCGCCGTTCCTCTCATCTCGCCGTGAGAAACGAAGTCGACCTTCACTGTCGCCGTCCACTACCACCGTCGTCCTTCACTGTCGCTGTGGACGATTGGGGTTTTGCTTTGCCGCTATTAAGTTCGGGTAGATCGTCCCTGTTGCCAACGAGTCCTACAGGTAAACACCTACACTTACTGCCGAGTTTGTTGTTAGCATGATTTGTTGTCAATATGATCTTATAAACATGGATTTACTTATACCTTTTATCTGTTTGACAAATTTCCTCTATTATTTTTCCTTTTATCTCTATTACCAAACATTTTTGTACCACCTACACCTACGGCATTGATTATTTTTCACCAATTGTGGGTAAAAGAAAAAGGGAGGGAAACAAGTGACTCTGCCAAGTACCATAATCAGATATGTTGTATGTGCCTGATATAATCTTATAGCACATAAATGGGATTACTTATACAGAATCAAGCGACTAGGATAAGAAAAAAATTTCTTGTTAGAAATGATAAAAAAACAAAATTAATAACCTTGTACATTGCCATAGGACTTGACTAATTTCTATACTAATTATCTGCTCTAATTTCTAGACTAGGATAAAAAAAAATTTCAACTAATTTGAGAGAAGTCATAGGTTCAAAAGCCGTTGTACATTGCCGGAGGACTTGGGGAGCTGTAAGAAAAGATAACCTTGTTAAAAACCTGGCATAAGTCAGAGAAGGAGGATTCTTTCATGCGTTCCACCCATAGTTACAAGTTCAGAGATATTGTAGTTGATTTAGACTCCCTTAAAATTAATTAGGACTTGGTATACAGTAAATGAAAATTCTGAGGTTTTGGGGATTATGTAAATTGCACAATTTATGAGCCATAATAGCTAGCTAGGCCATGCCTGTTCCAAATGTTGGCAATGAAGTATCTAAGCCATTTATTTGATTATTTTCTTATGATAAATATCGTGGTGGATATGGATGTGGATGCTCTTTTTGGATTGTATATGAATGCAATATTTCGATGAATCTTTTCTTTACAGGTTAAACCATTATTATTTTAGACCAATTTGGTCTGGACAACCCTCTATTTTTAGGTGAGATGCTGCCGAAATTTTTAGGGGAGATAAATAATGGTTAAACCATTATTTATCTCTTTAAGTTCCTTGTTGTGATATTTCTGTTCTAATGCTGTTCAATAGCATTGATATTATGATTAGCAGTTCTTTATTCTATTTTTTGGTTAACCTGGTTATTGTTTTTATATTTATTTATCTCATAAAAAAAGTGGGAACAATTCAAATACCCGTCTGAGAGGTTACATGTGTAACTATGCCCATCTTGTTTTGTGTACTTTGAAGATATTGCATCTTCGAAGTAAGTTTGCAATAATTCTTAGTATTTAAATATGAAGGCATAGATTTGCACATGTAACATCTTGGATTGTCATATTGACAGCTTAGGGATATCAAGTATGTTACTTGTTGACATGTGATTTATATATATCTCTACTTATAATTTTGGTTTTATCTCTTTGTTCTTCAAATACGTAGTTTTATTGACTCTACGTCAGAAAACTTTACGTATTTGAAGAACTGCGCAGAGATGCTGCCGAAATTCGTGGAGAAATATATGAATCTTATGACAAACAAGTAATGTATTTGGTATTCCTAAATGGGTAAAACCAAGCATAAATTTTAAAACTAACATAAGTACCGTTTGCTATTATTTAGATTCATTTATAGAGTATGTTTTGCAGAAAGTAATCTTATTCAAAAGCGACGGGTAAATTCTTTCACAACATACTAATAGATGGATCGAAGGTGGATGAAAAGATCTAGGTATTTATTATGTTAATTTCTTAATGTTTTGATGAAGGGTGTGTATCTATATTTATTAACTAAATAGGTTACGTTTACTATGGATGGAATAGGGCTAGTCAAGATTATCAAGATGGAGTCTTGGGTTTCATCAAATTCGCATGTTCTCGCGAGGCAACTATTAATGGGTTGTTAAAGTGTCCTTGTCCGAAATGTAATAATGTGTTGTATCAAAGTCAAGAAGTCGCATACGAACACATGATTTGCAATGGATTTGATCAAAACTACACAAAATGGTACTATCATGGGGAGGATATTCTCGATTCACAACCCCCCCCCCCCCCCCCCCGTGTTAATCCCATAGTAGATGATGCACAATTTGTGGGTAATGAAGTTAGGCTCATGATTAAAGAAGCTTATGGGGTGCAGGATGAAATGGACGTATCTACGAGTTCTTCACATAGGTCATCAGATGATACCCCAACTTGTAATAATCCACAGTTTGAGAAACTGTTCCATAATGCAGGAAAAGAGTTATACCCGGGGTGTAAAAGCCACACGAAATTGTCGTTCATTGTTAAACTATTTCATATAAAGTGCCTAAGTGGATGGAGCAATAAGTCATTGACTTTGACGCTTGAGTTGTTGAGAGAGACATTTCCGTTTGTGTCAAAATTGCCAGAAACAAGTTCACAGGTCAAGACGATGATATCGGACCTGGGTCTTAATTATAACAAAATAGATGCGTGCCCAAATGACTGTATGCTATATTGGAATGAAACTAGTGAAAAACAAAAATGTGATATTTGCGGTACTTCTAGATGGAAATCCGAAGACAGTCATTCCAATAAAAAGGGAAAGAAAAAGGCAGCAAAGATATTAAGGCACTTTCCTTTGAAGCCGCGTCTTCAAAGATTGTATATATCTTCCAAGATTGCCGATGATATGAGATGGCATGTGGATGGTCGTACTGATGATGATAAGTTAAGGCATCCTGCGGATTCTATGACTTGGAAATATTTTGATGTTATGAATAGCGAGTTCAGTTCTGATCCTCGTAATGTTAGACTGGGCTTAGCATCTGACGGCTTCAATCCATTTAGATCAATGAGTATCACCCACAGCACGTGGCCAGTCATTTTGATTCCATATAACTTGCCACCATCGTTGTGCATGAAACAACCAAACATGATCATTTCTTTACTCATACCAGGGCCGAAGGGGTCGGGAAATGATATTGATGTGTACTTGCGCCCTCTTATAGAAGAGTTAAAAGACCTATGGGGTTCTGGGGTTGAGACATATGATGCGTCAAGAAAGGAGGTCTTCACTTTGCGTGCAGGGTTAATTTGGACGATTAGTGATTTCCCTGGGTATGCTATGCTTTCGGGTTGGAGCACTAAAGGGAAACTTGCATGCCCTTCTTGTCATAAAGACACGTGTTCTAAGTATTTGCGTCATAGCCGGAAGCACTGTTATATGGGTCATCGTCGATTCCTACCTCTTGATCATAAGTTTCGAAAGCAGAAACAATCCTTCGATGGTACCACAGAAACAAGGGAAGCTCCAATAGGATTAATCGGGTGGGATATTGTTGATCACTTAAGGGACAGTTCACATGTATTTGGGAAGCATACCAGTAAGAAGTACTCTAAAAACACTGGTAAAGGAGCGATGCCCTTTAATTGGAAGAAAAAGAGCATATTTTTTGAATTGCCATATTGGAGGGATATTATGTTGAAACATAATTTGGACGTGATGCATATTGAGAAGAATGTTTGTGATAGTATACTTGATACATTGTAAATATTGATGGAAAAACGAAGGACAACTTTAAGGCGCGCTTGGATTTGGTTGACATGGGTATTAGACACGCACTTCATCCACAGATGTTACCAGATAGAAAGAAACCATGTTTGCCAGTTGCATGCTTCTCACTAGACAAACGGGAACAAGATATATTTTGCAAAGTGTTGAAAAGTATAAAGGTTCCAGATGGTTATTCGTCCAACATTGCTAAACGGGTGAGTAGTAAAGAACGGAAGACATTTGGTCTTAAAAGTCAGGATTTCCATGTGTTGCTGCATCAACTATTGCCTCTTGCTATTCGGAAAGTGTTGCCAAAGAATGTAGCATCCGTATTGATAGAGTTGAGCAACTTTTTTCATCAATTGTGCTCCAAAGTTTGTGAAGTTGATGACTTGAAGCGCCTTCAAGATAGTATTGCACAAGTATTATGCAAGATGGAGAGGATTTTCCCCCATCGTTCTTTGATATTATGGTGCATTTGCCAATTCACTTAGCAAATGAAGCTATGGAAGGGGGGCCTGTCCAATATCGTTGGATGTATCCAATTGAAAGGTACATATTACAACAGTCTTATTAAATGTGTTTCCTTGTATTTCACCGTCGAATCATCTTGATTATCAAGATTTTTTGTTTTTCATAATAGGTACTTGTATACCCTAAAGTCATATGTGCGCAATCGAGCACAACCGGAGGGGTCAATTGCAGAAGGGTATATTGCGGAAGAATGTATGATATTCTGTTCCCGATACTTACCTAACGTAGAATCAAAAACTAATCGGCCACAAAGAAACTATGATGAAATTGCAATTGGAAGTGCCCAACCATATAAATTATCCAATATTGAGTGGGCAAAAGCGCATCGTTATGTGCTTTTCAATGACAATAGGGTTGCAAGTTTTCGAATGTAAGAAGTTACTTGCTTGCCTCATTCATTTGTTTCTGTATTACAATATTTTCATATTCTTTGAATTAATCATTGTATTTTACATTACAGGCGTCATCTAAGCCTTCTTAAGATTTTAACTCCAAGGGCAAGGGAACATGACATACAAAAGAAACATAATAATGAATTCATGCAGTGGTTTAAAGAACATGTAAGACACCTTGTTTCATTTATAGAGTTTTAGCTCCACATGTGTTGTTTAATATTGCATTTCTTAACCTAATTGGCCCTTTATTTATAGGCCAAGACACTAAAAGCATCAAATAGTGCCGTCTCCGAGGACATTATGTTGTTGTCACAGGGGCCACAATCAATGGCAAAAAAATTCAAGGGATACATAAGTAATGGATATCGTTTTTGCACGATGGAGAAAGAGAAATCCTCAAAAAGTCAGAATAGCGGTGTTGTGGTCAAAGCAAGCACTACTAGCTACGCTAGTACGAAAGATAAAAATCCAATAACAAGTTATATGTCTTTTTACGGGCGTCTGACTGATGTGGTCGAATTGGCATATTCAGAGCAGCTTAGACATGTACTGTTTAAGTGTGATTGAGTTGATATCATGACACAAGGAAGAGGCATTAAGACAGATGAGTTAGGATTTACACTTGTGAACTTCAAACGGTTATTATATACTGGTCAACATGTCATGGATGATCCGTTTGTGTTCGCATCTCAAGCTGAACAAGTTTTCTTTGTGGTGGATCCAATCGATGAAGAGTGGAATGTTGTTGTGAAGACTAAGCCAAGGGACTTGTTTGAATTGATCACGAATGATGATCAACCGTGATCAACCCATTGATTGCGAGCCATATGCTACCCAACTTGTAACAAATAATGAAGAAGAGGTTGATGGGTTGAGTTGGGCAAGGGAAGACGTACCTGGCACAACAGTTGATGCTCATTCTCATACGAGTAGAGAACAGCTCACATCTTCTAGTGATCCTATTCATGACGAACAGGGATCGGATTCTGATGATGACCATAAATGAATTGTATTTGAATTGTAGTGATCATGTTCATTCTCATTTTTTGTCTTGAATACGACACACTATTTTCTTCTATTAAACTAACTAACAAACAATAGCCGTTTATGATGAATCAGATTGTTATTGACTTGTACGATTTTATTTTCTACAGCATATAGTGTATTTTATTAGATGGCAGAGGGTGGGCCAGCTAGGAGGGGTAGAGGTCCTACTAGATGCCTTGATATACTAAAACTTCGACCTGGAGAAAATTTTAACATCGATATAGATGAATTGGGGCAGCCAATTGGACCAAATGCCTCCAAATTATCTAGTTTTTGTGGGACACTGGCACGCGATGGACGTGTTATACCCTTGAATCGCTTTGGCTGGCGAGAAGTCACAGATAGGGAGAAGGACCGAGCGTGGTCACTTGTAAAGGTAAATAATCTAAATTTTAATGTAGTTCATTGCTCAAAATGTCCACATATTTAGCTAATTGGTATTAATTTTTAAATTTCAATTTGTTATGCATCGTAGGAAAAGTTTGAGGTTGAAGAGAGGTTGCGTGATGTTATCCTGCAATCAATAAATAAAAAATGGAGGGACTATAAGTCCGATTTGAAGCAGAACCATTACGATCCATATAAAACAAATGCTGAACGTATAAATCATCGCCCACCAGATATGGTAGAGGAGCAATGGGCAATTATAGTAGAGTACTGGAACTCACAGAATGCCCAGGTAATTTGTTAATTAGTTAATATGTCTTCTAAAGCTACTGCATCCTTGTTTATTGACTTTGTATGATTATATGTTGCAGAACTTGTCAGCAAGGAATAAAACTAATCGTGCCAATTAGACCCTTAATCATACAGCTGGGACAAAGAGCTTTGCTAGGGTCAGAAACGAACAGGTATAACAAATGGCCACTTATGAATGTCTTGATATACTATTATAAATCTAGTCACCTTATCAACTTGATGATCGGTTTTCATAGTGTACAATCTTAATTTATTGCTTTCTTATCTCTTCTAAGTTGTATAGTAGCTTTTCTATTTTCTTGTATGATAAGATGGGATATTTATGTGAATGGGGATTGTATATGAATGCTACGTTTTGCATTCTTTTTTGTTTTTCAGGTTGAATGGCTTTATTTTAGACCAATTTGGTCTGGACAACCCTCTATTTTTAGGGGAGATGCCGTCGAAATTTTTATTATTTTTTCTTTATTTATCTCTACATGTGTTCTTTGTTTTTATATTTCTTCATCTTTTTAATCGGGTCAATTGTATTAATTTCTGCTTGTGGATGTTTAAATGATTTATGATGAATTAACACCATAATTTTTCATTAGGGATTGGCGGGCCGTGCTGAGACTTTTATAAACACGCATACTCGAAAAGATGGCACGCCAATCAATGATGAAGCAGCTGACAAGATAGTAAGTTATTTCCTCTTATTGTAGGTATACTTGTAGCATACGAATAACTTTATTAGCATCTATTTTGATAACTCAATGATTGCATAAATATTTTTTTCGGGATCAAATGCGAACTATCATGGAACAAGGCACGCCAGATTCGACAGCTCGAGATGATGTATATACTCAAGTCATGGGGCATGACACACATGGCAGGGTGCGGTGTTGTGGGTTAGGCCACACGCCCACTAGGCTGTGGGGTGGTAGTGCATCCTCGAGTACGTCATATCGGTATGTCGATATGGATGAATTTAATAGGATGCGAGAACAATTGCAACGTACAGAGGAGCGGCTAGAAGAAGAGATGCGACAACGACAAAAAATTGAAGCAACTGTTGCACAGCATGCCAGAGAATTTGAAGAATTTAGAAACTTCATGATGAGTAACCGTCAAACACAGGTATTATATAAATGCCTTACAAAAATACATATAGCACAAATTCATATCATCTTTATATTTAAATACCACACTTAATGATCTTTCTTACAATTTATAGTCTCCTGGCGAAACTTCTGCAAATGATAGTCCTCCTCGGGATTTTAGCTAGACAGACATGCATTCTTATTATTTGAGGTGAGTAACACAAGATAGCTTCGGTTCTATATATATATATATATATATATATATATATATATATATATATATATATATATATATATATATTAATTTTTTTTTTGGCTAAATAGATTTGTCTACTTATAATTTTACTGACGCATGATTCATTGTTATTTTCATGCAGGGCTATTAAATTGATACCAGTTGCAATTTCACTTGTTAATGGAAACCATTAATTTACTGTTTTTTGGTTTAATTTATATGATATGAATGTTTAGAGTATTTTAATTTTATTAGAATCTCTTTTAATTCACTTTCTTCTTTGTAATTGTTTTGCTCTATTTGTTATAAAATTTGCTACGAAATGAGATATTTTACAGGTATTTTACAGGATTTTCGGTCCACCTAATTATGGTTTTTGTATATGCAGGTAATGGCTTTTAGCGGCGGTAATTACCGCCGCTAAAAGCCAAAAGTTTTAAGCAGCGGTAATTACCGCCGCTTAAAACCTGAGTCGCATTTACTTATACAAAGGCATATGAGGAGTTTAGCGACGGTAACTACCGCCGCTAATGGAAGGTATTAGCGGCGGTAAATGTTACCGCCGTTAAAAATTTCTTATTAAGCGGCGGTAATACCCGCGGGTAAAAAGGTAATTTAACGGTGGTAATTACCGCCGTTAAATTCCCGCCGGCTATTTCTCCGAAATAGCGGCGGTAATTTTGCTACCGCCGTTGTAGGCGTCGCTGATTCGTTTAGCGGCTCGATATTAAGCGGCGGTAGGGTTTACCTCTATTAAATCTTTAACGGCGGTAATTTGACTTTTACCGGCGGGATGCTACCGCCGGTAAAAGTCGACTATTTTGTAGTGGGTGGAGCTTCGACAAGTTTTTGGCGAAGGAAAAAGAGGGGAGAGAGAAGAGGTACGAACGCTCTAACTAAGCAAGAAAAAGGGTGATTTGATGTGCTGACGTGGAGAGTAAAATGGGGAGAAAGTGGCCGGACATGACCTACTCTCCCATTTTGCAAATACTATTAAAAAGCTTATTATTTTTTCCAATAAGATTTGCATGTTTTTATAAATAACCCTATTTCATAATTTTCTCCAAAAAAAAAAAGAAAAAAGATCCTACCATACAAGGTAGGTCACGTCCAGTGGGACCCACTTGGGACCCACCCATGATTATTCTTCCGGATTCTCCGGGAGACAGTCGAGGGATGAAATCTTCAAAGGTAAGTCTGCTTCTCTCACTTCAACGTCTCTGTGTCAGTCGCCGAGGAGAATAAAGTACAAGGTTTCACGTCAATGGAATACGAAGAACTTCATGGGAACCAAAGCTTCGGATTTTAGGTATTTATACACAAGTATCAAAGCGTTTTTTGATCATATGTTGATTCCTACAAGTTTCTGTATATCCTTTGCTTTGCTGTGAGAGTACGAGAGTCATCTTCTACATCTATTCACTACGCTTCCATTTCAGTGAACGGAAGAAGTGAAACCCTAACCTGAAGTCTCTTTGTTTCTCCGAACAATCTATCAAAAAACCGATATCCGAAGCCTCAAATCCAAAGGAAATATGAAGAGAAGAGCTTCGACGTCTGCAGTTATCGGTGTTCTCTTCATCTCGTTTCTCTGCGCTTATCAGATCACTCTCTCCTCCGTCTCCAGATCTTCTTCTCTCACTGGTTCAACGGCGACTCTTGAAGGTAAGTCCCTCGTTCTGGAAATTTCTTAATTTAGTTTCCTTATTGAGCGTTTGACATATATAGCAGCGTAGTGGATTGGAATGGAATTCATTTGAATTTTGATTCTCACGATGAACAACCTCTCACGCCTTCTTTTATCCACGCAGAGAAGAACTTTACAAGATCGGAAAAGAAGAGCCTTCACGTCCCTTCTCCACCTTCACAGCCCGAGCCTTTAAATGCCACCGAACCGATCATCAGTTGCGACAGAAGCAACAAACGTTACGACCTCTGCCACCTCAACGGCCCAACCATCGTCGACCCTGCAACCTCTACCTTCTATGTTCCATATGCAAAACCCACCATTTTGGAAAAAATCCGTCCCTACCCCAGGAAAAGGGAACATAACCTCATGTCCCACATCAATGAGCTCACTCTCATGGCAGGCCCTTCAAACAACACCAACTGTGGCTGCGATGTCCACCACAATGCTCCGGTTCTTGCATTCAGCACCGGCGGCTACACCGGCAACTTCTTCCATGACTTCAACGACGACCTCATACCGCTCTTTCTCACCACCAGTTCGTTGTTCTCCGACCGAAACGTCGTCCTCGCCATCACCAATTTTCACAATTGGTGGCCCACCAAGTATGCCGAGGTACTGTATACACAAATTTTCATGTTTAAAGATAAACGTACCAGATGCGTAGATATAATTAAAATTGTATATTTGTATTGCCCCATGACAATTTTATAATCTCAAGATTTTCTCTTTCTACAGGTACTTGCTCGCTTCACCCGTTACCCGATCATCAACCTTGACAATGATACCAATATCCATTGCTTCCCATCTGCAACTGTTGGTCTCATTTTACATGGTTTCATGACTATAAACTCCACATTGTTACCTCACCCCGAGACCTTCCTTACCTTCCGAAGCCTCCTTGAAGCAGCCTACAATCATGGCCCAATAAGCAGGGGACTAGCTAGTCCTTCCCCGATCGCCCGTCCCCGTATGGTGTTCGCGAGTCGAGATGGCAGTGTCGGCCGTTTGCTTAGGAACGAAGCTAATGTTGCAAAGACGGCGGAGGAAATAGGCTTTGAAGTGGTCATGTTCAAGCCAACGCGGTATACGTCGTTGAGTAAAGCTTATAGTTTGATAAATTCAAGCCATGCAATGATTGGAGTGCATGGTGCAGCACTCACCCACCTGTTGTTTCTCCGGCCAGGATCGGTTTTCTTGCAGGTGGTTCCGCTCGGAATCGACTGGCTCGGGGAGGTGTGTTTTGAGCGCCCGGCAAAGGCTATCGGATTGAATTATATGGAATATAAGATTGGAGTGGAGGAGAGTAGCTTGGTGGAGAAGTACGCAAGAGATGACTTGGTGATAAGGGACCCTACTGCTGTTGTGAAGCAAGCTTTCACTAATACTACGCTATACTTGAAGCGCCAAGATGTTAGACTCGATTTAGATAGGTTTGAGAAGTATTTGAAGAAGGCTTATAAGAGGGCTAAAAGATTCATGGAAAGGGAAGGTTAGTGTTGTTAATTAGGGATTTGGGTTTTTGTAAGGGCATTTCAAAATGTGGGGATCATCATGATTTCCTTCTAAAATAAATGAAAACAACAGAAGGCCTTGCCTGCATCTATACTATTAAATAAAGCCAAGTCCCTCTTTTCTCGCCAACATTTCATGCCCAAAGTGCCCTACAGTTCTTTTTTAATTAACTCTTATACCCGTTTGTTAATACCATGTGTATAACTTACTAAATGTCTAACATTGTACACCCAAAATGTCCTCCCAATTTTTAATTTGCTACGCATATAGCACATGCACTGCCCTAGTTCTGCTACTCCTACAAACAAAAACAGCCTTTTTTTGTCATCATCTTCTTTTTCCCTACCATTTAGTTTAATACTTAAGTACATGTAGACACTCCAAATTGCACTTCAATATGAGAGAATAGTCAAAAGGAATTTTAAATGTTTTATATGAGCTTTGGCATGTGTCAAAAACTCAAAAATACTCAAAAAGGGTGCTAACCGCACTGAATATATGGTTTTTGAGAATTTGGTCTCAACCTCCCTGTGTATGCGGTTGCGACCGCACACACAGGACGGTTGAGGTTCATGCTTCTTGCGTAAGCTGCCACGTGGCTTCTAGAAGCTTTGGCCATTGAGCCACGTCGACAGCAATCATGAGGAGTGTAACTGAATTGGAACCGCCCTATATGTGCGGTTAAGGTGAGTTTGCATGAAAACTGGATATAGAGTGACGGTTTTGTGGAAACCGCACTGTGTATGCGGTTTTGCTTGTTTAGGGGATTTGCGAAAAGGCTTGATCTTTGAGCCTTATTTACGTATATTACTTCTCTCTCAAGGACTTGAACTCCCTATTTCACCCTCCGAAACTTCTAGATTTACAGCAATTCAAGGCTTTAACTTGAATTGGAACAATCTAGAGAGATTTTTGGGCATACCCTTGGGACTTTATTGCCCTTGGCTGTGCCTATAAATAGAGGGCTCCTCCTCTTGCAAATGGCTGACAATTTGAAGCTTAGAAGCTCTGCAAGAAGAGAAGAAACTCTGCTGGATTGTCTACTCAAGGCTCAAGCTACCAAGGTAAAGTTCTATTTAGCTTTCTAGCATTCTCTTTACATTTTCCAACTCCCAACTTCTACCTTTCTGTAGTGTAAGGCCCTGAATGCTTTTTTGCAACCCCAAACCTCTTCCAAAGTACCTGGGAATTCTCTCAAGCCGTAAAACGTGAAGAGAGAGCCTTGGGAAAAAGAAGTAGGAATGGATCCTCTAGGCTTAGAACCTACAAATGATGAAAAGCATGCTATTTGGTTATTTTGAACCTATGGTTGATTTCTCTGATATATTGTGCATTTGTTTCTAGAGAAGATCTGCGAATCCTTGCTCTCAATAGCAATGGATTCCAGCCTTCTCCTAGAAATTTGATTTCCACCATCACCAAACACACTTTTCACTATTTTTTGCAAGGATAAGCTAGATCTTGGATTTCCATGTTTAATATGGAAAATCTGAGATCATTGGCTTTAGAATGAATTTAAAACTTCATGAGGCTGTTTTTTCATGGTTTCCAAGGGTTTTTGTCGAATCCACTTGCACACATGCACTAGTTTTGGCCTTTTATTCAAAAATCTTCAAAACAGGGCAGCATTTGTGGCCTGTCTTGGAATGCTTATAACTTCATCCTCCGGATGAATTTTTAAGTGATTTTAAAGACATGTGATAGATGGGAAGGCCTACTTTATATCTAGAAATTTTCGTTCATTTTTATGAAGCCAATTTTTGACACCATCTTTTCAAATTCTGTAAGTCAGTTCAGCCCAGATTGTTGAACTTGCCGCTTTGATGGTGCACCATTTGCTCAATTTTAATCCGTTTTGAGTGATTTCAGTCTCTATGTTTTCTTTAAGGAGTCTATTTTCCATTCCAATTAGTTTCAATAGATTTTGATCTAATTTGTGGCTTGTGTGCTTGATTGACTCAGAGTGGCTCTGTAACAGAGTTCTGGGTTAATCTGTGATCCTCTAGGCATGTTCAAGAGGACATACAAGTCACAAATGGATTGATTTTGGTGCAAGGCTTATTTCGTTTGAAAGATGGCACCATATACTTGATCCATACAAGTTTTTACGACTTTATATGGAGCCAAACTCCACAAATAGAGTTTCAAAAATGCTTACTCGCCGCTTTTCTCTGAGTTACAACAGCAGATTTTCATAGAATATTTCTCTCTTGTTTTAAATCGGAATGAGCTGTTTTCTTCATAAAATATTCTACTTCATACCAGCTTTCAAATGGCTTTGGTTTCATCTGATTTGAATTTAAATCAAGTGATTTATGGTTGATCGAAGTCTTCAAGTTCTTAGAATATGATTTTTCCAGATTTACCTTAGCTTGATTTTCCTTCATTTTCACTTTGATTTTCATTCACTCATGAAGTTATAGAAGTGGTATATCCATGAGGATGGAGAGTCCAAATTCATTGGACTACTCATGTGGAATAATCACATACATTTGCTTATTTTTTAAGCATCCTTTGTCCATTTTTTATTAGCAAGCAATCCTTAGCATAAGCAAACATGTGGCAACCGTCTTAGACAGATGAGTGGGGGTGCCTAACACCTTCCCCCGCTCATAAATAATTCTCCTTACCTAATCTCTAGATTTTTCCTCATATTAGAGCTACTTTAGCTCTATTTGGCATTTATGACCCCTTTGGTGTTCATTCACACCTTAACTTGGATGGTGGCGACTCTTTATTTTTATTGATCCCCGCGTGACGATATCGGAAGTCATCTTAGGTGACAATCTCACAGTACCTTCAAGGTGAACATTAATTTATCATATACACTACAAAATATATTAGCGATTCTCAATTTCTTAAGGTTAAGAATGTAGAACTCTGGATTTTCCTAATGTAAAACAAATAAATAAATAATTAATAAATAAACTAGAGAGACTTGGAAGTGAAAATAAATTTAAAAATGAAAATGGGAATTAAGTATAGGGATTTAAATTTATACTATAAGTGAGAAATTGTAGAATTAATATTTAGGATTTAAATTTCAAATTAGGAAGAAAAATAATAAGAAGAATAGAATTTAGAGAATTGTGGAAAAATTCAATGATTAAGTGTGGAAATTAAAGAAAGGGCATTTTGATCATATTAATTAGTCAAATCCATGAAAAGAATAAAATAATTAATTATTAAGTTAGGAAACTTAATTAGACCAAATTTTAGTTTAGTTGGATATAAATAAAAAATTTAAAGTTTAAAAGAAGGAAAAAAAGGGTCTAATTGTAATTATGCTTATTTAAAGGCTTTAATTTTAGTAATATGGGAGATAATAAAGTGTTTAGCTAATATTTAAAAATAAGGATGATAAATAGCACGAAAATTAATAAATTAAGAGTTCCAAATTCTAGAGGATTTAGGAAATAAGAATTGAAGGGAAAGTTAAGAAAAAATATGCAAGTGGGAAAGTTAGATCTTATCCAAATCTAATTAGGATTTCTAATTAGGAAAGTCTATAAAAAAGAGAATTAAAGGAGATCGGATTTGGGTTTTCTCAATGTTCTAAACGTATGGAGAGAGACAGGGAGATAAATAAAAAGCATACACAGCTGGAAATATAGAAAGAGAGATAGAGAGAAGAAAAAGATGCTTTATGAAGAAGTACTACAAAATTCCAACCAGCAGTGATCAAATTAAGATATAGAGAGATTCAACCATTGGATTGGCCCCAAATTTAAAATTTATGTTCCTGACTTGTAGGGCTTCAATCTAAACGGTGGAGATTTAATTTGGAGATGCCTAGAGTGGTGCGAAAAATTTCAGAATTTGGTGAACATTCAAGTTTCTTAGAAGAAAGATTTCATATGTTTCGGCAAGTAGCAAAAATTTTGAAAACTTGAGGAATTGCATGTTTTCTGTATGATTTAGATATTTTATCTTGGTTTGTTTTGATTTAGATCTGGGTTTGAAGAGTTGAAAATTTTCTAAGATGGTTTTGTTTTCATATACTTTTACAGAAATCAAGAAAAGTGTTGATCATAAAGGATTTAATATAGGAAACTCTATATTAAAATATGATTGATGGGAATAGATTAGGATTGTTTTAGATGTAATTTAGAATGAAAATATGATGATTAGAAACAATTAAAACTATACAAAGTATTTTAGAATTCGGAAAATCAGAAAAAACAGAAAAATATACTGAAATTGGGTCGAGCGCTCGTCAGTGCTCGAGCGCAATTTCAGGCGTCTCACTTGTGTATTTTAAAACAAAAATAATATAACTTAAAAATTAAACGCCCGGGAGAACGCTCAAGCACGATCCCAAGCAGCTAAGCAAAAATTTTACTCAGTAAAGGACACCCAACAAGCTGCTCGAGCGCGATGTCGAGCGACCACTGTTAGAATTTTTCAAATTATGTATTTTGAGCCCAAATCTATTTTAATGATTTTTCTTGGAATTCTAAAGTTGTAACACTTGTAATTAGGATAATTTGAGATGTAGGAAGTGACGAAACTAAATTTGGATAAAAGAATAGTAATTTGGAACAATAAATGTAAAGATGGACTATAAAGAGATATTATGAAGAGATAAGTGGACTTAACCTATTTAGAATTGGTTTTGGTTAATATGACTTATTCCTAAACTTCACCGCATACCTAGAATACCCTCTGGAAGGATTAAATGTTAATTTTAATAAGTTTTGACACCTTAGGTTCTTTAAAGAGGAAATTTAGACATTATTGAGTAAAATATTGAGAATAACAACCAACTAGGCGATGAATTTTAGCAAGCCTTAATATATTGCTTTAGTAAATTATCTAACACTTAAATATAAGTAATTTAAGAGTGTTCACATTTAATAAATTACTATTTAGGCATTTAATGAAAGAATTGGGCATATTTTGGTAAAGATAACATGTTTTCAAGGTTTGAATTGTGTTTTCTGTTTACTTTCAGATTTGAGCATTTTCTTACATTCAATATTATAGTTCTGGATATTTGCATATGGTTTTATGAATAATAATTCAGAATCATTGTTTTTCCTCCGTGTATCTCGGAGTTGTTAAATTCCTCTCTCATGTATCTTGGGATGAGATGTTTATAGTCGATTAAGAACTTATTTTATTGTTAAGAATATCTTACTTTTGAGACAAGTTATGATTAAATGTTTTTGATTGTGAGTTGTGTCTAGCGGCCAATGCTTAGTATGGATCCATAGCATAGCTAGGAAGTGAAATGGAATTATCTTTGGAAAGTTAAACCTGTCCCCCACTTAACAATCCTTATCCGTCCTGTATCTCGACGTGGTCATTAGCCGTGTATCTCGGCATCAGATTTTATTGGATTACCCACCATGTATCTTGGTCTGGTATATCCCCCGTTGTGTATCTCAACGTGGTTTTCTTGGGTTACCACCGTGTGCTTTAATGGAGCATTGGCAAACATGCGTTTTATATTGGCCATGCTTGTAGTCCACATATGACTTGCACATGTAAGCTATATTGTAGCTGTGCTTATAGTTCACTTGTGGCTCGCACCTGTGCTGATATTAGTCATGTATTGTCCAATGTATATATTTGATCAAATCAGTACTCCCATTTTATTGGATAGTTGCAGTTAATTGGATTGCATACGCCAGCCCGCTGTATATCTCGGTTGGGTGATCGGCATTGATCGTAGGTGGAGGAATGGTGACCGTATATCTCGACACCATATCATATAAGCTCGTGAGGTGGCAAACTTGGGAACAAGAAATAGCTTGTCAAAGTTGTTTCAGTTCATGAGTCCTGTGAGGTCACACAGCGTGCTTTGGTTTGATGAATGCTTGATTTTTATTATTAGGATTTGGTTTAATCGTTATATCTCATGACTTTATTTTTGTAAAGAAATTAAACTATTTTATTTCAAGCATCTAGTTACTTGTTGAGATTATATCTCATTCCAATTTTCACTATTTTTCAGGTACTCTTAGTGAGGTTGACAAGCATTAGGGGTATTATATGAAGGGTAGCCATTAGATGTAAACTAGATGCAAATTCGATTTGTATCATGCAATTTTAAGTTAATTGTAAATGAATTTTATTTTATGTTTCCACATAATAGCTCCCATAAAGACATGAATAAAAGTTTTAAATTATTCTTAATTCTAGTTGCTTTGGCCCACTTACACTAACACTTCGGGGTTGGACAATTGATCCAGAACAGGGGCGTTACAAAGAAAGTAAATTATACATATTAGGATAAATAGGTTAAGAATATAAAGTTTCTCCCTACTATCAATAATTGTCATTCAATTCTAATTAATCTCAATTATTAATGAGACAATGAAAAGTTTTTGGAACATAATTCAAAAGGTTTCAGCTTAGAAGCTCAAAAGGCTTCAGCTTGGAAGCTCAAGATGTTCAGTATAGATGTAAAACCCCGACCCGGATTATATTTTAATTATTAAGATTAATTATCTAAAGTGTGATTATTAGACTAATTAAGTACTTATATTATGAAGATGAGGTAAATATGGATTATACTTGAGGATTTCGGGAAATCAAATTGAACCTTATTGAAGTTATTAAGGTAAGCTTAGTTAGTGTTATGTCTTAATTACGATTGGCTAAGATATCTTTCAATTAGATCTAGTGAATTGGAAATCAAATTCAGAAAAATTGGAGTTAAGTGTACTACAAAGTATCTCCCGAGTATACTTAAAGTTCCTCCCAAGTGTACCCAAATTATCCCCTAGGAGTACCTAAAGTAACTCTTAAGAATACCCAAGGTACCTCTCAAGTGTACCTTAAGTGTCTCCCAAGAATACCCAAATAACCTCTTAAGTATACTCAAGATACCTCACTTCTATACTTAAGGTACCCCCATTGTATGCCCAAAGTACACCCAAGTATTACTCAATGTACACCCAAGTATTACCCAAGGTATCACCAAAGTATACCTAAAGTACACCCAAGTATTACCCACGGTACACCTAAGTGTTTACCTAAGGTATCCTCTTGTGTTTGCCCAAGGTACCCCATTCGAATACCTAAAGTACCCCCTAATTATACCTAAGGTACCTCACTTGTATTGCCTAAGGTATCCCTTTATTTTAACTAAAGTACCCCACTGTTTTACTTAAAGTACCCCCTTGTTTACCTAAGGTACATTCCCTTATATAGCTAGGGTACCCCACTTGTATAGCTAGAGTACCCCCTTATACTACTAAGGTACATCCCTTACATTACCTAGGGTACACCGCTTGTATTTCCTAGAGGTACTCCTCTCATATAAGTAAGGTACCCCCACTGTTTTACCTAGGGTACACCCCCTATATAGCCAAAATACCCCCTTTGTTTAACTAAAGTAACCCCTATATAAGTAAGGTAACCCCCCCCCCCCCCCGGCACTGTTTTCTCTAAGGTATAGCCCCTTATATAGCTAAGGTAACCCCTCATATAACTAAGGTACACCCCTTCTATAGTTAAGTACCCTCCTCAATTTAACTAAGGTACACTCCCTAGGCTTATCTAAAGTTTACTCCCTTAGAATGACTAAGGCAAATCCCTTGAAACACTAAGGTACCCCCATTTCACACCAGGGTATCCCATCTAGTATAATTAAGGTACCCCCAAGCATCCCTAGAGTATGCCTTTGAAATAACTAAGGAAAACCCCTTAAAACACTTGGGTAACCCTTCAAATAACACTAAGGTACCGTCTACTTATCACTAAGGTACACCCCTACTTAAAGCCTTGTTTAGGGGCAGATTTGAAAGACCCAAAACTTGGGCATATAAAATGATGCCCTAATTTCAATTCTCAGTATTTTTAGAACACTCCCTCTTGTTTTGGACGTGTAGAACAAGAGAGAAAGGAATGGGAGCTCACTTGAAAGCAAGAGGAAGAAGAAGAAGGAGAAGAATAGGAGAGCTTGAAAAGAAGTTTTGCTTCTCCATTAACAAGTAAGTAGCAAACCCTTTAAACAAAAATGAATTTATTGGATTTTTGTATCTCTCTTTCCTAGGGTTTTGATAAATTGGAAAATCACTTGCATGTAGGGTTTTGTTTCTAAAATTCGTAGGGTTTGGTTTATCTAACTATCTTGTTTAGTTTTCTATCGATTTGCCATGGATTTGCAACATCTACTGATTATGTTTCTAGTTAGGGTTTGAGATGGGTATATTGAATGATACTTTATATGTTGGATTCATGTTCATGAGGAGTTGGTATGGATTCCTATGTTGGGAATGGTTTTTGAGTATGTTGGGATGTTTTGGAATCATCACATTTGGTATTGAGAAGGTTGGATAGGGTTGGTATGAGTTTTGAGTTGAAAATAGTCAAAAATAGTAGAAAACCCGAGGTGGCGATTAATCCTGAAACTTGGCGATTAATCCTGAGCCAAAACCCAGCCTCTGTTATTCAAATCGCAGCTCAAGATTAACCTGGGCAATTAATCCAGAGTCTTAGCACGCGAATGCTCAAAGGGAGCGCGCGCACGTCAGGAGGGTTTAAACCTTAGCGCGCGAACGTTAAACTTTAGCACGCACGCGTCAACCCTGTTTTAAGCCTGGGCGCGCGAACCTTTAACCTGAACGCCCGAACATTGAGCTAATCGCCTGTGGGTGATTAATCCACGACCTAATCGTGGACCCTATTTCTTGAGTTATTCACCTTTTTTCTCTCCAACCCTTTCTCAAACAACCCAGGCCTCTCGTATAGCATCCTTATTTCCATGGAAGACATTTAATTAAATGTCCTGTGTATTTATTGCTCCATTTACTTAAGTCTTTACATATAAATAAGGTTTTATACCCCATTTGGAACCAATAAAAATACTCCCAAGGCCCAATTCCCAACCAATAAAAAGTCAACTTTTCAGTTTATGCCTAAATTTCAGTTTTCCTGATTTTCAAAAAAGGCCACTTTTTGAGTTTGATATCCAAACAAGTGATTCAGGAGCCCAGAAAATTTTAGAAGATTTTGTATACCCTTCAATAGACTACAACCAGAATTTGAGCCTGAAACTCCTTGTAGATTTGTCTAGAAAAATTATACACCGAAAAGTCAATGTTTTTATCCAAACTTAGAATATTTTTGGGGTCCGAAACTTTTTGTCTCGGAATCCATTGAATTTTGGTATGGTGACTTAGATGGGATTCCTAAGATCATCCCACCCATAGAAAATGTGTTTTGAGGATTTTATGACCTTCATTTTGATTGGTTTGGATTTATGAAAGCGATGTCGAAAAACTCTCATATGATTTGACAAGGCTTTGGCCTATGGTTTATTGGCAGTGGATGGGGAATTCCACTTGCCCTTGGTATGGTTTATTGGCAGTGGATGGGGAATTCCACTTGGTCTCAATTGATGTGATGGTGGATGGGGAATTCCACTTGGCAATCAACAGTGGACGTGTAGTCCCACTTGACTCTTGGTATTTAATTGTGAACGAGTAGTCCCACATGACACTTGGCATTCAATAGTGGACAAGTAGTCCCACTTGACACTTGGTATTTTAATAGTGGACGAGTAGTCCCACTTGACACTTGGTTGTGCATTGCGTATTATATCTTGGGTTGTGGAATGTGACATTGGTTCTAGTAACTGCTGAGCAAGGTTTGTTCTACATCGTGAGTTCTACAGGTTGGTTTTACCTTATCAGTTCTAACAAGTTTGTTAACTAATTATTATATGTTATATTATTTAGATGCTGTGACTTGGGAATATTAATTGCCTAAACTGCTTTTATTCACGAGGGTATATGAATTGCCTAAACTGCTTTTACTCGTGATGTTATATGTATTGCATAAACTATTTCCATTCATGCATGTTTGCTACTTGCTGGGACTTTAAGTCTCACGCGTTTTGTTTTACCGGATTTGTTTTCAGATCCGCTTGGTGAGTCACGTACTGGGGCAGATAGTAGGATTCTCTTGATGATGTAGTATTTTGTTATGGGAAATTGTATATGGGATGTAAATATTATTTTAGACTTAAAGATTTGTGAGCAATTAGTTGCCTCAATTGTATGTTGTATACACAGATATTATCTTTTGGAGTTATTACACAGATGATCTCTTATTATATGGAAATTTTTTAATTACATGCTTCTTTATCTTATGCACTCTGATGATTACATTGTAATTGCCCACATTAATTATGCTTATCAAGTTCTTTTGGGCCCATAAGTAGGTCTCGGGTACGGGTTGGGGCCGTGATAGGACAGACCCGGATCTGGGGCCCTACAGGTACAGCCTTGTTTGTCTTTTAGTGTGACCCAGAATCAAGTTGGCAAAACATACAAGGCTATGTGGATAAACCGGCAAATTTTACATTACATTCATTTCATTGTCGTTGGAAAAAAAACCTATCCTTTTTGCTGCTGTTCCAAAAAGTACAACTCTTGTAATCATTTGTTAATTTAATTATGAGTTTTTTGTACCCATTCCCCTGTATTATGAGAAATTTTCATCGAAATTCTCTTGTTTTTAATTAGTCATAAGGGATTAAGCTCAAGGTTTTCATAGTGTAGCCAGTTCATGTATTCACTTCAGAATTCATAAATTTTTTGTTTAAATTTGATGGTTTTATTCTTTAGAAATCATCAAACAATGTAGAGATATTTCATCAAACATAAGTTGTTACATGCCCATGTAGATCTATTTCATGGTTATATCATTTCAAAATTGGTTATTAGCTTTTGATCTATTCCATGTTTTGCTTTTAGTTTGCATCTTACTAAGTTGCATCTCAATAAATTTGTTGTAGGTATTAGGGGTGCAAGTCAGTTCGGTTCGGTCCGGGTTGATGTCAACCCAAGACCAAACCAAAATTACATATATTCAACCCAAAACCGAACCGAACTGAATTCTAAACCGAAAACCGAACCGAAGTTTAATGAAATAACCGAAACCCAAACCGAATTACATGAGGTCAGTTCAGTTCGGTTCGGATCGGGTTAAACCATCCGGACCTACGTATACACTTTATCAAGAACAACAACGTAAGGCCAAATAAAGGGTATCATCGGAGGCAAAATCCGGCGAGTTTTGGTGAAGAGATTTGATACCACAATCGATCCTTTTCGGTCTTCTGCAGGAACAAGAGCCCCACTTGAGATTAAGGCTCTTCGCAGTCTGCAGCAGGCAATTGGACAGGAAAACGAGATATGGGAGAGGGAAATCAAAACCCATTTGTCTTCTGTTGGATTATAAGCTGCAACTACGTTACGATGGACAAAATCGGCGAAAAGTAGGAACTAAAGATCTTGGGGGCTCACAGATTTATAAGCTGAAAGGAAGGACTCAGACTGGATGAGGGATTTCCATGACTTGCAGACGGATTTCATTCTCAGCAAGCTTGAAATCGGAAGCCATGAAAGGATGGTTTCCTAGATTTGAAGTGGCAGATAATCCCATGTGAAACCAGACTCGGATTGCTCCATCAAGTCTCCTTCGATATCTTGAGTGAAACCCAGCCGAGAATCGATGTGATATGCGCTCTGTGACCGAGATATTTTCTTTCTACTGTAGATATTGTTGGTGACCTCCACTTTGCCCATATGCACCGATCCATATCCATCAGACTTGATGCAAACACTAGATGAACCTGACCAAGGAAGTGAAATACTCCAAATGCACTCTAGTGCAGTCCAGAATGGGGATGAAACTACATTAATTGATCGTGATGAAGAATTAACGGATGCAGGGGATGATGATGACTATAATAAGCCCATTGACATTGATTCTTTGCAAAAAAATTGTCAATGGATCATCAGAAACCAGCTCTTTGCCAAGAACTAATGCCGAGCCATCTAATGAGTCTTCTTCATCAAGCCAACAAAATAATGCACAAAGCTCATAGGTCTATGTTTTTCCTCTTCCCCTTCTATGGGATGTCTCTGATCAATCTCTCTGAGGGCAGATCTAAACGAGAGGGAGGGAGGGAGGGAGCGAAACGAGAGTGAGGGAAGGAGGGAGAGACAAGACGAAGGGAGGGAGGGAAAGAGACAAGAGAGAGGGGGAAAGGAGGGGGTAATGGGGTTCTAGGGTGAATGAATGGTGTGAAACTGTGAATGAGATCGACATAAGAGAGGGGTGGATTTGTAATTTTATTAAATTTTAAAAGTAAACTTATAAATTTTAATATTATATATAATAATTCGGTTCAGTTTCAGTTCGGTTCGGTCTAGGTAAATTTTCTAATTCGGTTCGGTTCGGTTTAACCGAACTGATTTAATTCGGGTTAATTTTTTATAGACCAAAACCGAACCGAACTTTTATATAACCGAACTGAACTGAACCGAAGTCGGTTTGGTTCGGGTTGGTTTTGGGTTTACCCAGACCGAGTTGCAGCCCTAGTAGGTATGACTTCTTTAGGTAACAATTGGTTAAAGGATCTAAAATATGAAAGCAAAAATTGCTTCTGTAAAAAGAAGGCAATTATAAGAATATCGAAGACCCGTGACCACCCAAACAAACTTTTTTATACGTGTGCAAGAAAAGTCACAATAAGTAAGTAGTTTACTTTATATTAGGTTTAATCAATATGTTAATCATCTGACCAACACAACCTATTATTGTAGGCTACATCTGTTGATCCAGCGTGTAACTTCTTTCAGTGGTGTTGACCTATAGTTTCCTACAATGATAGTGGGTTGAAAGATGTTGACTTTACTTCAAGGAAGTTATTTTGCAAGATGATAGACAAATTGAAATATGAAATTGTAAGTCGTAATTGTAAAATAAAAGCTGTTATAAGAGTATCAGAGACATCTGCGCATCCAAATAAGTTGTTTTACACGTGTGCAAGGAAAGTCATGGTAAGTAGCAATTTATTTTGGGTTGAATTCATTAGTATCCAATATTAATGATAGATTACTTATTAGAATTCCTTTACAATTATACGTTGAAACTTCAGAGCCTGCATGTGATTTCTTTGACTGGTGTCATCCATTAGCACCTACTCCTACTTGAGATTCTGTTGTACGGATGAAGTTACAAGTTCTAATCGGACAATTTGCAATGACAACATGTGTGAAGATATCAGTGCACGAATGGAAAGGATTGATGAGAAGATGCATGAGCTCAAGTCCATTGAAGCACAATTAATGGGTCTGCGCAAGGATGTGGATGGGTTAAAATTACTCTTGATTGAAGGAATTACATTAGCAGTTGCTCTGCTATTTTTTTGACTTATGTAATTTGTAGCTTTAGGTTCTTCAATGCACAAAGAGATTTCTACTGCTATGTTGGATTACTATATTTGGTAGAGATTACTGTGTTGTATTTTATTTTGTGAGAAGTGGGCTTGCTTGGGTAAAGATAGATTACGTTTTGGTGCAATGTACCTGAGCTTCCTATAAGGTGAGTGAAGACTGTTAGGTGTCTCTTTAGAAGTTGAAAAGGTTACACAGGATTTGATAACATTCGAGATATATATATATATATGTGTGTGTGTGTGTGTGTGTGTGTGTGTGTGTGTGTGTGTGTGTTATGGCGCTCCACTATAGAAGGGATTCAAATACAACGTCCCAAGGACTGCTAGTAACCATTCTGGTTTTCTAAACTCTTCCGAGGGCACCATTCCAGCTGAACATGTTTTCAATCGTTGGGAGTCATCTGTGCCTTACCGGTTGTTCATGTGGTTGTACTGATAATGCCCAAACTCTAGAGATGTTGTCGTTTTCTTGAGGCCAATGATTTATTAACCATTTAATAGCTGATTCTAATAGATTAAACTAATCGTCTCATGTAAAGAAGATACATTAGAAAAATAGAGAGATTAAAATAATTTAGTAGTTCATCTACAACTGTTAGTGAAATTTAGTTGGTCATCATCTGGCGCCCAGGATCCTCTGTGAAGCGCTTCACAGAGGATCCTCTGTGAAGCGGGAAGGTACCCCCGATTTATGGGGGTACCTCAGACAAACAAGAGAAACAATGGGGTACCCCAGGCAAACAAGGGGGTACCCCATTGTTTAGTGAAGCAGGAAGGTACCCTCGGTTTATGAGGGTACCCTTGTAAACCGAGGGTACCTTCATGCTTCAAATAAACAATGGGGTACCCCATTGTTTGCATGGGGTACCCCATGGTTTGCCTGAGGTACCCCATAAATCGGGGGTACCTTCCTGTTTCACAGCAAAGAATGGGGTACCTGAGGTACCCCTATAAATTGCCTGAGGTACCCCCATAAATGGGGGTACCTCCCCGCTTCACAGAGGATCCTCTTCCATCATCTGGAGCTTTTCCCACTCCAGTAGCAAGATATCATCATCTGTACAAGGGGGATGCCTCCAAGGAGCACCAAAACGTAATCTATCTTTTGAAACCCTCCTGCATTGTGCATCAACTACAAACTTACGCAAAATGGTCAATGCAGACTCCATAGCGGGATTCACCACAATCACCTAAATTAAAATGTAGACAAAAAAATGTCAGAAAGAACTAACAATATGACAAAGTATGTGGATAAATACATATTAACAAGCTCTTCACATAAGAGGAGGATATGGGCCAATTCCAATTTCATTTTTCTGGTCTAAATCAATTTATATAGATAGCAATCCGCATTAATGAACTGCTTTCCAAATGAAGAAACTTACACATCATAAGAATTGAATCCAAAAGGAAATGAAAACATGCTTTTTGTGTGTTTTAAACCATATTTAGAGTTGTATCAATAAAATAAATAAATCTGCAAAATAGAAGTAAAATAACAGTTTATGTAAAATATTTTGATATATAGCTACTGAATACTTAACTCACAGCTAAAAGAATTTACAAATGATATAGAAAGGAAAAATATATATTCCGATGACTTTACACATAGTCCAAAAATACACCACATAGATAAGACCCAGATGCACCGTTGACATGGATAAAAGCATGCAAGATACTACAAAGTTAGCTATGAACCACTCCTCAAAATGCATGTAGGATGGAAGCCCAATCAATTAACAGTGTAGAACCGAAGAAAGGATCTCCGAGAGAAATGAGAACAAGTCATAAAAATTCCTAAAATTATGTTTCATCCAGATAAGATATTCCAAGAAACAAAATAATGTATCCTGTGGCAAAAAATTCTCTCCTAGTCCCCAACTAAAGAGAGATATAAGAATGTTCAAATATTCCCATACAGCTCTTGGAGAAACTCACACGAAACCAATGATAGAATAAGAATACCCAAATATTCCCATACACCAAACACCAAATGAGAAGATGGTAGATTGAAATGAGTCAGTCTTAGATACAATACATACTTTAGGAATCACCCTTCATCTACAATTAATCTCCCATAAGGAGATGTCCTTACAAAAGCACTAAAAAAAGCTTCAATTCTAGTGGGGCCTAACACCCCCAAAGCCCAGGAAAGAAATGAGAGAGGCTACAAAGTGAAGAGGCAAATCATGAACTTTGCCCAAAAAGACCAAGAGACTTTCTATCAATGTTGGGAAAGGTTTAAGGACCTTTTAAATGCATGTCCTCATCATGGGTATGAGAATTGGAGAATCATAAGCTTCTTTTATGAGGGTTTGCACCCCAAAATGAGGCAATTTGTTGAAACCATGTGCAATGGTGAATTCTTCAACAAAGAGCCAGATGAAGCTTTTGATTACTTTGATTACTTGGCTGAAAATGCACAGTCATGGGATGTTTCAGATTCTCATGCAAGAGTTGAGCCAAGTCAAGTCACTTTTGGAGGAGGTAAACATACTTTAAGGGAAGTAGATGACTTGCAAGCAAGGATGGCTCTAATTTCTAAGAAAGTAGAACATTTGGAGTTAAAGAAAGTTAATGAAATCCAAGCCATTCCACCAAGGCTTGAAAAGTGTGGTATATGTGAGGAAAGTGGGCATGCAACTGATGCTTGCCCCACCATACCTGCTTTTAAAGAGGTTTTATTTGAGCAAACTCAAGACGTTAACATGATTTCTAAACCTAATGCAGGTCCTTACTCAAACACCTACAATCCCAATTGGAGGAACCACCCAAATCTGAGTTGGAGGCAAGATCAAGCAACTCAAGTTCCAAGTACATCTAATTCTCCTTCCTACCCCTCCAATGTATCTCCAACACTCCCAAGGCAGCAACATTACCCTCAACAAGTCCCATATATGCCAAGAAGAGACTTGGAGGATACAGTGCACCAATTGGCTTCAAGCTTGCAACAATTCATGCAAAGTCAAACCTCAATCAATAATCAGAACCAGCAAGCAATTGGGGATATTAGGAGCTCAGTCACAAGGCTAACCACCACCATAAGTGCCCAAGAGAAAGGCAAATTCCCAGCTCAAGCACAACCCAATCCTCACACTCTAAATCAGCCACATCAAGCTCAACAAGAAGGTTCAGCCAATGAGAATGCAAATCTGAGATCATGCAAGGCCATAACCACTTTGAGAAGTGGTAAGGTGATTGAAACCTCTCCTAAGGGTTCAGAAAAGCCAGGTAAAGCATCTAATCCCATTCAATTGGGTGATGAGAATGAAGTGCAAGATCAGAATTCTGGTGCACTTGAACTTGAGAATTCAAATTCTCAAAATAAAAAACCAGAATCTGATATAATTGATATTGACCCACCCAAAGTGAGTTGTCAAGCCCCCTTTCCACAAAGATTAGTTCCCTTGCATAGGAATAAACATCATGCTGAAATCATGGATATTTTCAAGCAAGTTAGGATCAACATCCCATTGTTGGATGCAATTCAGCAAATCCCAACATATGCAAAATTTTTGAAGGATTTATGTACTGTTAAGAGGAAGCTTTGTGTGAAAAAGAAAGCCTTCTTAACAGAGCAGGTGAGTGCAATAATTCAGACCAATACACCACCTAAATATAAGGATCCTGGCTCTCCTACTATAGCATGCACCATTGGAAGTTCAAGGATAGGCCGTGCTTTGTTAGACTTGGGTTCAAGTGTTAACTTGTTGCCTTTTAGTGTGTATGAACAGCTGGGATTAGGTGAGTTGAAACCCACTTCAATTACACTCCAGTTGGCCGATAGATCCATCAAAATACCTAAGGGTGTAGTGGAGGATGTTTTAGTTCAAGTGGATAAATTTTACTATCCAGTTGACTTTGTAGTCTTGGATATGCAAGTTTCAGCTCATTACTTGAACCAAGCACCTGTAATTCTAGGTAGGCCATTCTTAGCTACTTCTAATGCTTTAATTAATTGTAGGAGTGGTGTTTTAAAGCTTAGCTTTGGTAATATGACTTTGGAACTGAATATCTTTAATCTTTGTAGGCAACCACAAGAAAAGGAGGAGGTTCAAGAAGTGAATGTGATAGATAGCATCCTAGCTGAAAATTTTCAATTTATTAATCATGCTAGTGATGAGTTACTTGATTTAGAACATGAATATTGCTTACTTGAGGATTCTAATGACTTTTCTCCTGTTTCTTTTGTAGGCAACTCACAAGACCAGTTTTGGAAGCCCAAATATGAGACTTTGCCTCCATGGACAGCATCTATCAAGCCTTCAACTGATCAGATTCCAATTTTGGACTTGAAGCCACTACCATCAGATCTAAAGTATGCATTTTTAGGACCCAACGACTCATTCCCTGTGGTGATTTCTTCCCATTTGACCCAAGAGCAAGAAGGTAAGGTGTTAGAAGTTTTAAAACAGCATAAAGGTGCCATTGGATGGACTTTAGCTGATCTCAAAGGTATAAGCCCTTTCACTTGCACTCATAAGATTTACTTGGAAGATAATGCTAGACCTTCTAGGGAATTACAAAGGAAGTTGAACCCTACCATGAAGGAAATAGTAAGGGGGGAAGTGCTCAAATTGTTAGATGTTGGGATCATTTACCCCATTTCAGATAGCAAATGGGTTAGTCCCATCCAAGTGGTCCCAAAGAAGTCTGGGGTAACTGTAGTTAAAAATGACCAATGTGAGTTGATTCCCACACGAGTCCCCACTAGTTGGCGTATGTGCATAGATTATAGAAAGCTAAATACAGCCACTAGGAAAGATCACTTTCCTTTACCTTTTTTGGACCAGATTTTGGAAAAAGTTGCCGGTCATGCTTTCTATTGCTTCTTAGATGGCTATTCTGGTTATTACCAAATAGAAATAGCACCAGAGGATCAAGAGAAGACCACCTTCACTTGTCCTTTTGGTACTTTTGCATTCAAGAAAATGCCATTTGGATTATGCAATGCACCGGCTACTTTTCAAAGGTGCATGCTTGGAATATTTAGTGACATGCTTGAAACCAAGCTTGAAATTTTTATGGATGATTTTTCAGTATTTGGCAGCTCCTTTGATCACTGTTTATCTAACTTGCAGGCTGTCCTTTCAAGGTGTGAGGAGAAGAATTTGCTTTTAAATTGGGAAAAGTGCCATTTCATGGTGCAACAAGGCCTAGTTCTTGGTCATTTAGTGTCTTCTAGGGGTCTAGAAGTGGATAAGGCTAAAATAGAGCTGATATCTAAGCTTCCCATACCCAAAACAGTGAAGGAAATCAGATCTTTTTTAGGCCATGCTGGATTTTATAGGAGGTTCATAAAAAATTTCAGTTCAATATCTAAACCTCTATGCCAATTGCTAATGCAAGAGGCAAGCTTTAAATGGACTCCTAGATGTCAAGAAGCCTTCGATCAACTAAAATCCTTGCTGACCAAGGCCCCCATCTTGCAGCCGCCTGATTGGACTCTTCCTTTTGAAATTATGTGTGATGCTAGTGACTTTGCCATAGGAGCTGTGCTTGGGCAAAGGAAAGATAAACTTCCACATGTTATTTACTATGCTAGTAGAACCTTAAATTCCACCCAAAGGAATTATTCCACCACAGAAAAGGAACTATTAGCTGTAGTATTTGCATTGGAAAAGTTTAGATCTTATATACTTGGCTCACCCATACTTGTTTTTACTGACCATGCAGCCCTCAAGTACTTATTGGCAAAGAAGGATTCCAAGCCAAGGCTGATTAGATGGATCCTTCTACTTCAAGAGTTTGACATCACAATAAAGGACAAGAAGGGAGCTGAAAATGTGGTGGCAGATCACCTATCTAGGCTGATCTTTGTGGAAAATGAGAAATCTGACCCTATAGTTGATTCTTTTCCTGATGAGAACCTTTTAGCATGTGAGACACTTCCATGGTATGCTGATATAGTTAATTTCTTGGTGACAGGGCAAACTCCTCCAAATTGGGGCACACATGACATCAAAAGGCTCAAGCATGAAGCTAAGTATTTCTTCTATGATGATCCGTATCTTTTCAAGTATTGTGCTGATCAAGTCATTAGGAGATGTGTACATAGCACAGATATCCCAGCCATACTCTCATTTTGCCATAATGAAGCATGTGGTGGGCATTTTCAGCCAATAAAACAGTTGAAAAAATTTTACAAAGTGGTTTTTATTGGCCTCACATGTTCAGAGATGCATTTAATTTCTTCAAATCGTGTGAGTCATGTCAAAAGTTAGGGGGAATTACAAAAAGGAACATGATGCCATTGCAACCCATTTTAGTGATTGAAATTTTTGATTGTTGGGGATTGGACTTCATGGGACCATTTCCTCCCTCCTTTGGTTATTTGTACATTTTAGTGGGGGTTGAATATGTCTCAAAGTGGGTTGAAGCCATCCCTTGCAAGTCAAATGATCACCAAGTGGTAATCAAGTTCTTAAAAGAAAACATCTTTGCTAGATTTGGAATGCCAAGGGCTATAATTAGTGATAATGGAACTCATTTTTGCAATAGACCCTTTGCTGTCCTGATGAAGAAATATGGCATCCATCACAAGGTTTCAACCCCCTACCATCCTCAAACCAATGGCCAAGTTGAATTAGCCAATAGGGAGATTAAACACATCCTAGAGAAAACAGTTAATCCTACTAGGAAAGACTGGTTTTTAAGGCTGACTGATGCTCTGTGGGCCTATAGAACAGCCTATAAAACCTCTCTAAACATGTCTCCCTGTAGGCTAGTTTATGGAAAGCCTTGTCACTTACCAGTTGAGCTTGAGCTTAAAGCTTATTGGGCCATCAAACAGTTCAATTTTGGCCTGAGTGCAGCTGGTAATGTGAGGAAGCTTCAAGTGTCTGAACTTGAAGAATTGAGGAGGGATGCCTATGATAATACTCTCATTGCCAAGGAAAGGATGAAGGTTCAGCATGATAAACACATCCAAAGAAGGACTTTTGAACCAAACCAACAAGTGTTACTTTACAATTCCAAACTCCATCTTTTTCCAGGCAAGCTTAGGTCTAGATGGGTAGGTCCTTACATTGTGAAAAGTGTTTTCCCTCATGGAGCTGTAGAAATCACCAATCCTCAAAATGGCAACACTTTCAAGGTGAATGGCCAAAGGCTTAAGCCCTTCTTGGCCAATTTCTCACCCGAGGACACCACCATCCCTCTGCAAGACCCCACTTACCCAGGTCATGTTTAGATTAGGCCAAGATAGTCTTTTTTCTTTTTGTTTTGCTTATTTGCTTTTGTTTTTTTTTTGGTAGTTAAAATTCTCTTTATTTTAACTTCTTAGTTTTTAGCTTATTTTCTTTACCAAGTTCAGCTTATTTTATGTAATTCTTTTTAATTGTTTTTAATTTGTGCTTAAAGTGGTGCTTTAACTAGCTTGGAAACTGTTTTTCGTAGTATTTCTCATCAATGTGAACTGTGATTTTGTTCCTTTCATGATCATCCTTAGTAGCACAGGTGCTGTCAAGGTTCTGGGAAAGTGTGGTCATGGAAGAATTTGGGTTATTTTCAGAGAAGAGAGACTTTTAGAGGTTCTATAGTGAGATTAGAGTAGGATTTGATGAAGGGGCTAGCACCATAGAAGCCTGAGAGAAAGATCTGAATCTGTTCAGAATAGAATCATTTGAAACAAACAATTGCTTTGGGAAAGAGGCTTGGCAAGTCAGAGAAGTAATTAAAAATTTGAAGGCTATGCTCTCCCATTGTGAATTCTTGGTTTGATTGTTCAATGCATGGAAAAAGAAGATAAGCTTTTGATATGAAGTTCCAAATTGGTTAGTGATCACAAAGAAATGCTTCTGAGTTTGGGTTTACTGTCAAGTTCACCAATTCAATGAAAACTATGGGAAATAAAAAGGGAATTAGATGTTCAGGACAACATTGGGTGGTTTGGGTGACCAATGCTGATTTATAATGGTGTTCAGAGCTCAATTTATAGGCCATGATGGGGAGAACCTCATAAGTCTTTTCAATTAAGGAACGGATCTCAGAATCACAGAGGAATTCTCAGGTTAGACAAAAATTCAGACCTGAGAAGGATGCAAGGAACAGCATAATCTGAAACTCAGGTGTAGAATTAAAAATCAAAGATGGTCTATTTGAGGGCTATGATAAAATTCTTACCTTCCAGTAGATATGTTCAGGTCATCTAAAGCTTAAATCAGTTCAGAGGACATATCACAGTATTCGAGCCAAGGGAGCTGTCAAGGAATGAAACTTAGATATGGCTTGGACAATTAAGACCCAGAATTAAGTCAAGGAATTTGGAACAGCTCACTATTCCAAGTCATGAATTGAAAACCCACCTAAGTGTCCACTGCCCAACCCAAATCAGTATATGATATGCAAGCCACTAATCAGTTCATGCCAGTTGAATTCAAAAAAAAAAAAAAAAAAACACTTGAGCAAGTTAGTACTTCAATTAGTGACAAAATGAGGTTGGCACAGACATCAAAACAGGGGATTTTGTTTGAGAAACCTAATGTAAAGGGGTCATAAACCAAGTTTAATACCCAGGTGTGTTTCTAAGGAGGTCCTTCACAGGATTCAGGGAGAAGTGGGCATGGCTTTGTGAATTATGACTATGATACTGAAAGATCAAGGAGGCCACCTCATATAGCATCACAAGTGCATAAGGTTCAAGTTGCTGCTATTACTGCCATCTATGGTGCTGCCAATGCTCCAGGACCTGAAGAAATGAATGAAAATAAAGATGCTAGTTTCTTGTTTAGATTCAGGGGCAATGTGAGGTGCACACTGATATGGTACAGGATGTCCTATCCACTTGTATCAGCAATTTGTGGAGGGAACCTTGCATATTTAAACAAAAAGTCTTCCCATGAACTTCACAAAGCATCAGGAAATGGATTCAAAGGGTGGAGTACACAAGGATATGGTGATATTCAAGGAAGAGTTTCAAAACAGGGGAGTCAGTTCAGATTTTTACCCTCTAAAGAGGGTCAAACCTGATTCAATCTGGGAGGATTTGAAATGCATACTATACACCGTTGGAAATCTCTATCAATCTAGTTGCCAACGCATCAAACGGTGTGTAAAATGGAGTTTTCTACAAGGAGATATGATTATTTTTCTAAAGGGTGTTTTGGGGGACTGTTATGGCAAGCACACCTAGTCTTTCTTTTGAAACTTGGGAAGCTCAACTCCAATTGATTCTTCAAGATCAAGGGAAACAAATGGGGTGTTTTGAAGCAATTAAGTGAAGGTTTTTAGAGAGGCGTGGAGTTTCTAAAAGAACTTGGGTATTGAGAATGTTTGCTTTGAGATGGAATGGCATTGTGAGTGTAACAATTCAAGCCAAGCAAGATTGAGGGAATTTCAAGAAAAACCCAAATGTTCTTCACCCCAACCAAGCCCAACATCTTCTTGGCAACCTTGATGCAAGCACATGTAAAGGATGGGGTATCACTTCTCATCTAATTTTTGCTTTGTTTTTTTTAAGTTTCTTAATTTTTTTTTTCCTTTCTCCACCTTGTTCTTGTTTTGCACTTGCTCTAACCTCTGTCTTGCAGCTCCAGTTATTTTTCATAATGGTTTTAAGCCCCATCAAGTCTGCTCAAGCATATTTTTTTAGATGCTAACTTGGTTGCTTGCCCATGCACTTCTCAAGGTAAGGTTGAAATTTTTTCACTCAAATCATGCAAGTTTCGGCCAAGCAAGGTAATATACATTCTCTCTTCACTCAAGTATTGCATATTTTTATTCTTTACCTTCCAAACATTGAGGACAATGTTTATTTCAAGTTGGGGGGTGGGGGATTTACATTTTTGCATGCCACTTCACTACTTGGAGCAAATTTTTGCTGATTTCTCTGTTTTTGAGATATTTTGAGTGAATTTTGAACTTTGAAGCCCATGTTTATATTAGTTTGAGTTCAATTCATTTGGGTGAATTTTCATGCTATTGGTAAGGGTGATGCATGTTCTTGGTAAAAGAAGTGCTGTCTTGTTTTTGCTGCTATTGCCATGAAAAAAATCTGCCATTACTCTCTTCATAACAGCCATGCTTTTCTTGCCCTTAACCTCTAAATTTTAATTACATTGCTTGATCTTAGTTGGGGGTATTAGGGGCAGCTCATGGTATAAGCTTTAATGCATGTCCTCATGCCTTGTTTACATTCCCTCAAGTGTGTAAACTATTCATGTTAGTCCTATGCTTAAGATTATTTATCTAGGTTTAAGCTTGCTTTTCATTTGAAAGTTGTCAATTTCCTTTACTGAAATCTAGAACAGTGAGTTTCATGGTCTACATTAATTCTGAATGGTTGGAGTGTAGTTCACATGGGGCTATAGTGATGTTCTTGACCATTCAAACCTGGGTAATGCAATGTATAGTTGCTGTCACTGAATTTCATGCACGACAATGGGTGTTTAGTTGATTTTTAAGCCTCAATTAGTGTCTTTCACCAATCAACCCCCAAGAGCTCTATTGAACCATATCTTCAAGGCAAAAAAAAAGAAGAAAATATACAAAAAAAAAGAGAGAAAAAAGAGCAGAAAAATTCTGCTAGAAAAAAGAAAGAAAGCAAAAGTGAAAAAGTGGCCTGAGATCAAGTGAAAAAGAAGAGGGACAATGTGACCTCTTTGTAAAGTGCAATGGAAAAGGCTACCTATTACCGGGGCTTGAAAAAAAAAAAGAGACAAACAATGAATAAGGCATGTGCCAATCAATAAAGGCCTTTTGTAGTGTAATAGCGTGAAAGCCGCCATTGCAATGGTTTTGACTTAGAGTAAAAAAAACCAACTTGGTTTGCTTGGAGGGTTGCTTGGTTGAATAACATTTTGAGAGGTCTTAGAAGTCACTAAATGCAAATTGTCCACACACTTACACTCAGTGAAAGTAATTTCAGAACCTTACCCTTGGTTGAATTGTTAAGAACTCAAGAAGCTCCATGTGGCCTACAAGCTCAACTATTTTAGCCTTAATGCCCAAGTCACTTATCTTGTTCTATTTTTCAGTAGAAGAATATGATTTCAGAGAATTGAGGCATGCTTAGACTTAGATAATCAATGCATTTGCTAGGGACTAGCAAGTAGTAAGTTGGGGGGTGTGATTAAGTGGTTAAATTGCATATTTAAGCCACTTATTGAGGTGAAAAATACAGAAAAATCCCTTTATATTTGCTTAATCATGCATTGACTTGTGTTGGTGGCCTAAACATTGAATTGAATTTTTATTGTATATTTTAGGCCTAATTGTGCATGGAAAGTGTGCCTAATGTGAAATGGGATTGCCTTGAGAATTTTCTGGTTTAATTTTGGGTAAAGAATTGTCTTGGTACCAATTTGAGATTATTTTGGAATTAGGCATGGATTAGATGAGCATGGTATTGATAGAAAATAAAATTAGATGGCAAAAGTTTCATGTGGCATTCTGCCTTGCTATAACAACAAATCAATTTCAACAGGGCATTTACTTTATTACCCCTCACTAACACTCATATGGTTTGTTTGTTACAGGGGCAAATGAGGAAAACAGAAGAAACCAATGCTCATTGGTTCTGGTGGTTGATGTGGCTAACGGTCTTGGAGTTCGTTGAGGATGGACGAATGAGGGAATAGGGAGCTGGAGCAGGAAACGAATGGGAGAGAAAGCTAGAAAGGAGGAAAAAGGAGGAGGTCGGGAAGAAAAGGAGGATTTTCGGATGGTTTTTAGGTTTTAGCTTTGAGTTTTCGTCTTCACTTTTATTTTTGCTGTATTTTCGTTTTTCCTAGAGCTGGGTTTGAAAGAACACATCAGAACTTCTTCTATGCGTGAGTGAATTCGTTCCTAAGCTCAGGTGGAGTTCTTCAACGGGTTATAGTTTCTGTTTCCTTTGATCTTCACATTGTTTTTATTGTGTATGTCTTTTTGAATCTTCTATCAGTGCTTATTATATTAAAACAGAGATTCTTCAAACAAGTCTTTGATCCATTGTTGACAAAAGGCACGATGGAAGCTTAGCTTTCGAATTGGGTTTCTTTGTTCAGAAATGCATTCTAGATCTGATCTGAAGTTCAATGGGTAGATTAGATGGATCAAAAATTCGGTTTATATTGTTAAATCATCCGATTATCAATCTCATGACTGAGTTGGTAATTGAAGGGGAGAAGATCTGAGAGGAAGATGGATACAACCCATTAAAGAACAATACCTGTAGCTTAGGTGTTTGGTGTTTTGATCATTAGAACTTTTTACTTGTAGTTTGGTTTGTTCTTAAATTTAGCTTTTATTTTTTCCCTAAAATTTGCTAAGTGTATTTAGTTATTCATGCTTAAGTAGATAATCTGATCTGGGTTTCTTTATAAATTTTTCTATATTATCATTTTCCTAGTGTATAAAACAAGAGTTGTTTACCTTACTTGTGTAGTGTAGTTAATATTTTGTTAATTAGATTGTTAAGGTTTGGATCTTATTGTGTATGTCTTTTTGAATCTTCTATCAGTGCTTATTATATTAAAACAGAGATTCTTCAAGGCAATCCCATTTCACATTAGGCACACTTTCCATGCACAATTAGGCCTAAAATATACAATAAAAATTCAATTCAATGTTTAGGCCACCAACACAAGTCAATGCATGATTAAGCAAATATAAAGGGATTTTTCTGTATTTTTCACCTCAATAAGTGGCTTAAATATGCAATTTAACCACTTAATCACAAAGCATGCTACAGAACAAAAGCAGCCACAATCATACAACTTCAATAATATTTTATCACTTTCCACCACAACTTCCATTCTTTCATACAGCTCAATAGAGTCAAATAGTGCCCCTATCCAACAGGTGATGCCTGGAACAATGAACCCAAATAGGCTTAGGCTAACGTTCCCACAACAACAACACACACCAAAGACAAGAAATTAAGGGCTTAGCAACCTAAGTACAAATATCTAAGGACGTCTAACAAGGTTAAAATGTGGTTAATATCTGAGGGAAGACAACAGATAAGTGGAAGACCTTTAAAGAGAGACTAAATAAAATACCTTATAAAGACATAGGGTTTGTTTTCCTCCCCCAGCAACCACAAAACACAAAAAAAAAATTTGGGAGCAATCTGTTTCTTCCTCCAGCAGCAACCACTAAACACAAAAAATTTTATAATATAAAATCAGAAAGCAATAGCATATCAGTAAAATTTGAAGACATCAAATACAATATCATAGTAGTAAAATCTAAAGACATCCACCACAATACCTTTTTTGTTCATGATGGGAGACTCAATTGTTGTCTCTTGCCAAACCTGTCCTTGGAGAAGATGAACTATAATGATTCGACATCTCAACTGCCTGAAACATTTGCAACATACTTTGAGCAGGCACCTAAGACGAAAGCCATCCAAATGATAATGTCAATTTTGTATGTCTTAGGAGATATATAATGAATAGGAAAGATTTAAAAAAAATTTTATATACATACCATTTGACTCAGCTGATAATGGCCGATATGATGGACATTGGCTAATGGAGGAATAGTATTTGCTGAATTTTGACTAAGTAGCTCCATGCTCCTATTATTAGCCCCATCGATAATGGATGGTTTGCGCCATTTTTTCCGAGTTGCTTGAGTTAAAGCATGCACCCGTCTATGAACACTCATGCCAGCCCACTTAGATCTTTCTTTAACCTTAACTCCTTTTGATTGTTCTAGTAGTTTTTGAGACATGACAACTTCATTGTTCGCACTCAACACATCAAGATTCTATTCCACATAACTAGAATGAGATTCATGTAATGTCCCAGACCCATACCCAGCAAGATATTGTCCACTCTATTGGGCCCTCACGGATTTGCTCTCAAGGGATAACACGAGAAAACTTCCCAGTGGTCACCCATCCTAGCATTGCTCTCACCCAATCACGCTTAACTCGAAGATTCCAAGGGGATTTAGTCCTGTGTTATGCCTTAAAAGGCCTCTTGCTAAGTAAGGGATCACAAAACTACTTATAGCATCCTCGAGCGTTGTGGGATCCCAACCATATGCACATCCTCACCTAGTAGCTCGCCAAGTGAGATTACCCATTCATCCGCCCACTCAGATAGCTAGGATGTCACATACACCCCTCCATGGGACAACGCGTCCTCGCGTTGGGCCGAACCCCCACACTTTTCTGGTTGGGGCAGGCTTTAATACCATTTGTAACATCCCGGACCCATACCCAGCAAGATATTGTCCGCTCTGGGCCCAATGGGCCTTAACGGATTTGTTCTCAAGGGATAACACAAGAAAACTTCCCAGTGGTCACCCATCCTAGCACTGCTCTCATCCGAGCACGCTTAACTTGAGGGTTCCAAGGGGATTTAGTCCCGTGTGATCCCTTACAAAGCAAGAGGCCTTTTAAGGCATAACACGGGACTAAATCCCCTTGGAACCCTCAAGTTAAGCATGCTCGGGTGAGAGCAGTGTTAGAATGGGTAGAATGGGTGACCACTGGGAAGTTTTCTCGTGTTATCCCTTGAGAACAAATCCATGAAGGCCCATTGGGCCCAGAGCGGACAATATCTTATTGGGTATAAGTCCATGATGTTACATCATGGAGGAGGTCAAGACGAGGAGGAAATAGAGGCACTGGAGCTCATTCTATTTCAAATCTCCGAATGTTATGTTTACATGGGGTGGATTTATTTTCTTCCCTTTACTCTATTCAACATACATTCTTTGATTCTTAAACTATTTAAGAGAGAGTGGGAAAGATGGTACCTAGTTTTCAAAGCCCCCAAATCTCTTTAGTTCTCTCCTTCCGTGCCAAATTTATCACCGGAACAATGGCAAAGTTGAGAAAGAGTGTACATCTCTCCTTCCGTGCCAGATTTAAGATTTGAACATAAGATTCATGGTGTGCATTTATCACCAGATTTATGTTCAACTTCTTCAACTTGAACTCCAAGTGAACTCCAAACCGAAAATCAACGGTTGCTGTGGGCGTACTTGCAGTAGAAAGACACTGGTTGTGGGCGTCCTTGCGGTAGAGAGAGAGTGGTTGTGGGCCGTCCTTGCAGTAGAAAGAGACCGTGGCTGTGGCAAGCTCCAAACCGAAAATCAATGGTGGCTATGGGTGTTCTCGCGGTAGAGAGAGAATGGCTATAGGGTGTTCAGTTGATTTGATGGGGAAAAGAATGGAGGGAAAGAGCCATTTTCATTTCCCTCCAATTTTTTCACTAAAGGAGATAGCAATCCACCGTTAACGCTAACGCCCTTTTAACAAAAACGTGCAAATAAAGTTGTTTAAACATTTGGCTTGAGCCTGCAAAACAAAGTGGACAGGTGGCAACATTGGGTTTCATCTGCAAATAAAGTTGTAGATTGAGGCTGTACAGTCCGAAATCCGCATAAAGAGCTCCATAGTATGAGTGGCAAAGGAAGTGAAGGAAAAGGACGTTGAGTTATATTCTTGTTCTGGGTGAGCTCCTATAAAACCCCAGTTTTGAAAAAATAAAAAATAAAAATAATAATAACAGTAGAAAATATATGCGTACAGGTTAAATCAAATTTGTTATTGCTGGGAATTTGTGGTTCATTAGTGTTAAAGAAACTGAAGTGGAACCATAAATAGGTAAGTCATATTCGGACCCGTAAATAAATAAGAATTGGTCAATAGTTAAAATCCGGGAAAATCCATACATTAATGAGGGGTAAAAAGGGGATTCGAGGGATAAGGGGAAATTAGGTTAAACCCTGGCAGTGTCTATAAATAGGAAGCTCCTATAAAATTTTCGGGGATTTCGGGGAAATGTTGCCGCTCTGGAGAAAGTTAGGGCACCAGTCCAGCGGGTTAGGTCTCGAAATGGAATCCACCCAGGATGGCCGGAAGCTTGAAGAAGGTCTTCAATACTAGGTGAGTGGCACTCTTTTACAACCGAGTTTTCGGGTTTATTTGTGTATTGGTTGAATGAATGCATTGTGTTGATTGTATTGATTGAAGTTTTCTCGGTGTTCTGGACAATAACAGTTACGGAGGGTTTTGTTCAGTGGAATTGGGGAAAATTGGAAATCATATTAGATTAAATCCAAAATAGGTTTGAATGTGTCCTGGGAGTGTTGGGAGGCTAGATAAGTAGTTACAGACAGTAAAAATTTAGTCAGAGTTGGAGTTCTGGGATTAACAGAGAAGTGAAAGTCGCAGTGGGTCACCGCCCGCTTGGCGCCCACTTGGCGCCCACTTCAGGAAGTAAGCGCCGAGAAATGTGACCTGGCGCCGAGCTAGTGCCCACTCCGCGCTCAGCTCGCGCCTACCTCAATTTCCCGCGCCCTTCTCCCGCTCTTCTCACGCCCGTCTGGCGCCTGGCTCACGCCCACTCGTCCACGAGTGAGCGCCAGCCTCATTTTGATGAAAGGAGCCACCGCCCACTTGGCGCCTACCTGGCGCCCACTTCAGGAAGTGAGCGCCCAGTGGTTTTTCTTGCCGAATCCTAAAATTTCGTAAAACCAAGGGGTTTTGGATGCTAGAGGGTCTTCTACCACTTACCCAAATAATTGTTTACGACATTAGAGATAAAAATTTGCTTGTGAAAACATTGAAAATAGATCCTAGGTTTAGTAAAGGCTTATGAAGTAGATGTTGGGAAATAAGTCGACGATGTTCGGGATATCTACATACTAGGGCTTTATTTTAGTCCTCTTGAAGCATGCACTGTTTGGTACTTGATTTGTTTTATTAAACCCCGTTTTGATGGCAAGCTTTGAATTAAGTTGTAAATATTATTTACTTGATTTTGGTGTGAGTTTCTGTTCTGGTTGGAACACCTGTGAGTTACTGTTCTGGTTGGAACATTTGTGAGTTTCTGTTCTGGTTGGAACACCTGTGAGTTACTGTTCTGGTTGGAACATTTGTGAGTTTCTGTTCTGGTTGGAACACCTGTGAGTTACTGTTCTGGTTGGAACATTTGTGAGTTTCTATTCTGGTTGGAACACCTGTGAGTTACTGTTCTGGTTGGAACATTTGTGAGTTTCTGTTCTGGTTGGAACACCTGGGAGTTACTGTTCTGGTTGGAACATTTGTGAGTTTCTGTTCTGGTTGGAACACCTGGGAGTTACTGTTCTGGTTGGAACATCTGTGAGTTTCTGTTCTGGTTGGAACACCTGGGAGTTACTGTTCTGGTTGGAACATCTGTGAGTTTCTGTTCTGGTTGGAACACTGGTGTGAGTTGATGTTCTGGTTGGAACACTGGTGTGAGTTTCTGTTCTGGTTGGAACATCTGTGAGTTTCTGTTCTGGTTGGAACACTTGTGAGTTTATGTTCCGGTTGGAACACTTGTGAGCTTATGTTCTGGTTGGAACACCTGTGAGTTTCTGTTCTGGTCGGAACAATTTGTGATGTGCATGCCGACTGCGGTGTTTTATCGGCGATTTATCGGTTTTAAACTTAATTTATCCTAAACCCAGAATCTAAGTCAGAAATGTGATGCCTTTGTCTATTAGGGAAATGGCATGGCCATGAAGCGTTGCCACTACCAATGTAGAGCAGCCAGATACCTTGGGTAGTACTGGTTGTCAGTGTCGATACCCGGAGTAGGCCGGCACTGGATGACGAACCCTGGGTGGTTCGTCATTTCAAAGTATCCGAAACCCTGAGAGGGCCGGAACTGTGTACAGGAGGTGGGGAGGCAGCTCTGGCATGTGGATTAACCAATCAAACAATTGCATAATATTGACCATGGTAGGAGCTATGTGACATCCGACTTTGGTATATATACATATCTTGATGGATTGTGGTAACATTAGGGTTTTCTCTTATCAGTTTCATCGAAGCCTTGCTTACTTGCCGTGTGGTTATTCGATTCATAATTTACAAACGGAAAATTGTATTTGAGCATGCATGTGTCACTCGCTGAGATATTCGTATCTCATTCCCTCGTTATTGTTTGTTTTTCAGATGCATTGGAGAGCAGGTACTTGCGGGTTTGTTCGGGGCCATGTGAGTTATTATGTTGGGGTTATTTTAGCGCACTCTGTTTCGCAGAAACTTTAGTTTCATGTTTTCCTTACTCTGGTAGTGTGATCCTGTTAAGTTTGGTAACCTCTGGATACGAGTTACGGGTTTTCTATGTGACTCGGATCTGGGGCGTTACAGCTCCATTCCATCTAAAAGAGCGAGAATCATTCAAACTCGGTTTTGGAAAACTCCAATTTTGAGGGAATGGTTATTCATAGCCTTCTCGGTGGGTGGCCTTCTGCATGAGTTTTTCTTGGTGTATGATTTTTCCGTTTATAATTTTATAGTATTATTTATAGTTTTCTAGGTATTTGACTAATCTTATTTTATCCTATATATTAGTCCTCATCTTAACAATGTTCCACAGTTTCTGTGCATTGATTGTTATACTTCGATGATAGTTTATGGTTGTAATATTTGTATTGAATCAAAATTATTGAAATTTCATTATAAAGCGAAACTTGAAATATTGAATTTGAAAATTTTAATTGTTGATGTCCATTAGTATGTATGTTTTAAAAGGTGTAAAGATTGTTCTGATTGATGGCTTTGGATTGAATTACGGGACTACATAGATAGAGCTCATGGTTTCTAATAGTCAATGACTTAATCGTGTCGATAGACAAGAAAACATATTCGTGGCCTCTTTCACTTTTAAAAGACTTGAATACAGTAATCTACAAAAAAAAAAAAAGAGTTGAATATTATGGGTAGTGTCCTATTTTCCATTGTCATTGTGGCATGGTTTCCATTTATAAGGATAAGTTTCAATTATTACCACATTATACAGACTAAAAAAAGAAAAAATTTCTATAAGATATCAAAAGTACATGCAAAAGTCTTTAAAGGAGGGGAAAAAAAGGATAAGGTTGATTTTTACAATAATTTTTTTATTATATGGACTCTAAAATATGTTAGCAATTCTCAATAGTAAATCTTTGGTTTAAGGATCATCTAATCAGTCACAAACTATGAACTATTATGAATTTATTTGCTTTTTAAATAAGTATAAAGGAATGACAATTTGAGTAGCCCTCCTTACTAGTGTTTTGTAGCTAAATTTATTGGAAAATAAAAAGAGGATATGATCAAGTTTAATCAATTAATGGGGATCCTATAGGAGCGAACATCAAGCAAGTATAAAAACGTTTTTATTCCCAATGAAGCTTGCTTACAAGCCTACCAACTTTTTTATTATGTGGATATATTATCATCCATATATCAAATATAGTTCTGAAGCTGTATAAAATTTATTGTGAAAATTAAATTTTTATTTATTCCTTATTTAAAGATGTCGAAAATATCAACGGCAAATCTGATTAATAGTAGGATAGGAAGAGTGGACAAAACCTACAATCTCTATAGAGAAAAAGATGAAAGCATTGAACATTTGTGGATTAATTGCCCTTTTTCTAGGGCAGTGTGGTTTAAGGAGTTGGGTGGCACTACACAAATCCGGGGACCTCGAACTTTTTGAATGGCTTGAATTCCTAACCTCTATGAAACCTAATTTGATTGAATTCCTAACCTAGTTTGATGGACTTTTTATGAGGAGTGGCAAATGTATTGAATTTAGACCAAATGCAGCTGTATTTGAGGATAAGTGCCAATCAGTTGAGGAGGCGCTTTTTTTTTTTTTTTCCTAAAAAGATGTCACTCTTTAAAAAAAAAAATAACATATAGATATGTCAAAATTTTGAGTGAATTTTTTTTCTTTTACAAAACCAAAATTATGTTGGTCAACGTTTTAGATTTTGATAATAAGATAATTATCGTCACCTTTAATAACGACACCACCGGTTTAACCGCATCATAAAAATGGAAAATTGGTTTTGAGTGATTCCTTTTAAAAAAAACTCAGATTCATCAGTAAATTTTCAGTAACTGCTAAATAGTGATTTCTTTTAAAGTAATTAAAAATTATTGTTACTTTACAGTGATATTGAGTTTCTTTCAAGAATGCCCTTAAAAGACTTGTAACAGAAGGTGTGTTACAAAATGTTTACGAGTCTTTTAAGGGTATTTTTGGAAGAAGCCCTTTATTAATGGTAAAATGACACCCTTTCAAAACTATTTTGAAAAAATATCACTATTTTACAATTACCAACAATTAGGTGGACTATATCTGAATTTATTTCAAAAAATATCACTGAAAACCAATTTGCCCATATAAAAATCTCTAAGTATTTTTGGAAGAATCAACGGTAAAATGAAACTGAATCAAAACTATTTTGAAAAAGTATCACTATTTTACAATTACCAAGAATTAAGTGAATGCATCTGAATTATTTTCAAAAATATCATTGAAACCAATTTTTCCCTCGTAAAATCTCTCAATTCTATTTCATGAGAACAAATTTTTTTTTTTAATGCCTATAATTTTCCAATTAAAAAGTGGCTAGGGGCACGACTTGGTTGTTTAACCTGTAAGCCGATTTTGGCACAGGTTTGGGTTAGTTTTGGTTTCATATTGTGAAGCTTAGACCAAGTCAATTCCGTTTTGGGTTGGTTTTTTGTTAAGCCGATGTGAAATCCAGCTTATAGATTATATTTTCTTCGACCAAACCGAACCAAACTGTTTTATACATATTGGATTTGTTAAACCAAATTGAACCAAAATCCGATTTCTACATATATTTTAGTTGGTAACAGGAAAAAATACAAGGAAATGAATTCAAAGTCAACCGCTGGGCGGAGTTTTGGAAATTATGTATCAGATGGCATTTTGATAAATTCAATTAAAGAAATTTTCAAAGAACTCAAGTGCAAGGCCTCAAACAAAAAGGTAAGGAGTGCACTTTTTTCTTTTTTAATTTCTGATTTGGGGTTTCTTCCATCTTCACTATTTGGGGTTCTTTTTGTCTTTTACTAAGAGAATGTGCGCACTATGCACGTAACAAAAGAATTAGAAACCAAGAAATGTTATGCGGACAGTTAGTTATAATGTTGACCCTGGATATTTTAGTAAGATTGAAAAAAATTGAAGAGCTTTTTGAGAATAAAATGCTGGCAAAAAAAGTTATGTTATGGGTTGGTTTTATATAATAGTATAGATTTTGAGGCCTTTTTCCCTCTTTTTTTTTTCTTTTCTTCTTTTCTTTTTTGGGTGCATTGTAGAATCATTCAATGTCAATCTTGCCGTATATTGCCATCTTGCCAAACTTTTACTCTTGATTGTGGACTTTTGAATTAGCTTCTGCATATCTGCCTTGCTTCAATTCTATTATCTCAACTTCAAAACAAGTAGCTATAAAAGCCTATAAAGGTCTCATTCCTTGAGAAAGATCACACCTACCAATTGGAGTTTGGTTGTGCCCCTAAAAGATGAGGAATTCTAGGCTTCAGTTGTTTAATTTAGCTCCTATACTAGCAATGTCCACAAACAAGGAGTCTTTGAAGGTGTTACTGCATGAGAATCTTATAAAAGGAAGAAATTTCTGGTGCTTAATCCATATAAGAGGTAAGCTGGAGTTGGCAGAAAATCTTGAAGAACACCCTGTTTCTACACACTATTTGTGATGACTTGAAGACCCAAGAAAAGTTTATGCAAATTTAAGTCCTGAGCCATTCTTGCTTTTTCTGTCACAATAGCATAGAGAGAGTATTAGCATTTGTTCTTCCAATGTCGTTTACTCCAACATGGTAACAAGAACCAACCAAGTAATGATATTACAACAGCTTAAGCTGGCACCCCTTTGATAGAATGGTTCTTTTAACAGCTGACGTCCATACAAACAATGACAAACAAATTTACCATTGCATATTTCATGCATTTAACCAGATTAAAACCTTAACGACCAACGTAATCCAAGACCAGACTGTAAAATAGTATTCAACGTACACATTGATATCCAACCAACAGGGGGTGTCTATGCAGTGTGACCTCACTGGACATACTATTTATAATCTGCCTACTAAGGAATGGTTCCCTCTTTTTTTCAATTTTTTTTTCCTTTTTTTTATCAGTTTCACAGTCTCACAAATGTTAAATTGTGAAAGTACTAAGTTCGTAACGAAGGAGGTGATAGAAAAAAGGAAAGAGTGTAATACCTGCAGTTATTATGGCTTCCTCTCAATGCCCCAAATCATCTTCCTCCGAAGTATATTCTTTCCCTTCCGCTTCATGAGACCATACCCAATCCCACTCTTCCCATTTGATTTCAGCACTTCCAGCTTCTTGCTCATTTGCTTTCTTTGCATCCTCAATTGCTTGGACACGAGCAGCATGCTTTTTGCCAATAAGGTGAGACTGCAAACAGCCTTCATTCATACATATAATCCCACACAAGTTGCACATTGGCAGCTGCCCGGCTCTCTCCCCACCATGCTTCCGAATTTCTTCCAGCTCGTTCAGTTTCGCCTTGTGCTTTTGACCTTCACGGTGCTGCTTCAGATTGAAAGCACTTGAGCAGGGCACTTGGCAGATACTGCAAGTTAGGTTGACTGAGATTTTTCTGGGGGGTTGGAAACCGTAAGATGATTGTGGATGTGCTGGTGGCAAGCGTTGGAGTTCACCAGGAGATGCTTTTCTTTTGACTCCCATTGCACTTGGACTTTGAGATGGAGTCTAAAATGGGAACAGGAAGTAATTTTGTAAAATTAAAAAGAAAGAATTGAGCAAAAGAGCAATTGATACATATGAGGGCATTATATATTTAATGATTAAATGCATCCCTAAATAAACAAATACACTTAAAGAAAATTGTTAAAAAAAAAGGGAGAGAGAGAAAAGCAGCATATCTGAATAGGAACCATACAGCAAAGGTCTTATAACTGAAAGGTCATATATTGCCTCTGTTCTTCTCCATATAATTTATGTCTAGCATAAAGGATAACACATTAGTTTTCCAAAGCTGAATTTGAAATGACTATAGATATAACATGAATGGATGCATTTACAATCTTCAAAAAGAATAAGATGTCCAAAGGTACATAGTTTGGCAAATTCTTTATCCATTATCACACAAAAGTATCATATATTCCAAGTTCACAGTTTAAAATAATGTTTTTACATGAAATGTTCTGTTTAATTCATAAGTCATTCTAACAATTACATTACACAAGTTCTTGAGCTCTATCTTTTGATGATAGGATTAAGACTGGACACAAGAAGGTGATCTTTCAAATGACAACATCCGTGAAGCTGGAAGGATGATTAAAAAAGGGTCTTTCGCTATGCTCAAGCCACATAAATCATTTTTTATAATGTGACAACTGGTTTTAATTATTGTCAAAGTAACAGAAAAATAAGAAAAGTAACCAAGAAAAAAGCCGGTTGAGGAAGCCAGAATACACCATAACATTACATGTCTACAAAAAAAAAATGCAGTGGTATGGCAGTCTGTAAAAAAGGCATCTAAAAGAGTTGAAGGTCCTATATGCCAGACAACACCTGAATTTTGCTGAAAATCAAATACTGAAGACAGCTCTATGGAGCTATTGGCTTACCATTGAAAACCCGCAGCTCCCTAGTATTTCAAGAATGCGAACAAACTAGAAATTTCCCTGTGGATGACTCAAGGCAACAAGATTTTTACTGCCCTTGTGGTAAAGATGCAACCGCAGCAGTGAGAAATATTAGAATCTACCATGATTATCAAAGTTAAAGCTCAACTAGTGCCTTAAGCCTACCTCAAAGCACACAAGTACAATTTCAGACTTACAAAATTACCAAGCAACACTAAGAGAAGCAAGGTATTCTAATGATCATCAACAACAATAATGTCTTTCCCCACTTGCTTTGAGTTGGAAACATAGAATTAAATTGACTAATAATCCGTTCAGTACACCTTCATTTGTCAAACAAAGGACTAATGAACTATTGTATATAAGCTACACATATGAAGAAAGACAAAAACATCATTAAATTGCATCATTTTATTCTCCAATAGTGAATTAAAAATTTGTTTCTGATAGTAATAAGAAAAACAATATATCAAATCCATGCGGTTAAGTTTCATATTTCATAGCATAATTACCAAGTAGTTAAAGGCAATATACATACATACATAGAACTCACAAGAATGAATCTGCAGTAAGCAGCCATAGATATTACTATTGTATAAAAGGTTACAAACTGTATTAGGAAGCATAGAAATGTCACCTGGGAAGTCATACGATCTTGCTTAGGACCACTTCGAGACTGCTTTTGCAACATTTCCATTTTTCTTCTGTAAGCTAGCTCCCTTCTCATTGCGAGTTCAACTGACATTATATTATCCCTTATCTTCTCATTAGCTATAGTTATTTCCATCCCTGAACTAACTTACATGTTCTCTATCAACAAAGAAAGAATCTCACATCCTATCTGAGCAAATAGACCAATAAACACTTGAAAACTTTAAAGTTGCCACTGTCTAACAGGAATCTGCAACAGAGAAATGGATATATATGATCAGGACATGCATGGATTGCTCTTCCAAATTTTATCCAATTATAAGCACAAATACACTTACAAAAAGGAAAAAACCATGTTGTTCTACGCACAAGTATAGGATAACATCTATAATTCAAAATCATAATCCAAGTCTTAAAGTTATAACATTAGATATGTCAGCAAAAATTAATACAAATTTCAAAGTGATGTCCAAGAATCCAATGTAGATAAAAGGGAACAATTCAGGTCATGAAACACTCCAAATTCAGTCTACGGAAACAAAATATTCATGCAAAGGACAAAATTAATGCTCAATTATTTTTCACACTTATGCACTCCAAACTGTATGGAATCATATCTGCAATAAAGAACTATGAATCAAATGGATTACATATTCAAAAATAAAAAACAAGAGATTTGGAAAACAATGATAAATATTTGTTATGGTTTCACCTTACCTGGATTCTTTCATTAGTCTTATTCAGTCAAAAACCTCATGTTTGCTGATCCAATTGGTGGAATACCTTCTGAAAGCAAAGATACCATTTCTTGAAGACTGAAGCTCATAAAAACTGAAAACTAAGTTCATTTCAATTTCCCTCAATCCAAGATGGAGAAAGAATGAAAACCAAGTGAACTTAATTGACAAGAACCTTTCCAAGGTTGTTAGGTTGCTATTTTATTACAGGAACCAAACTGTGGAAATGCTAGTTGTATGTGCAACCAACAGAAACCTATAAACTTCAAACTCAATAGATCTAGCTATTGATGACATAAGTCAAACAATCTACTGAAGAATTGGAGGATTGAATAATGTGATCAGACATACAGGGTGAATCAGTACAGTGATTCTCCATAAAAATAAGTTCCTGAACACTAATTTATCATTGTTTTCCAAGGTAAGGGAGATCATATAATAATACTACTGGGAAGGCATGCATGATGTGCATGGTGAAGTTAGAATAAAGCGAACTTCTAAACATTTACAGAAACTGATGGTTATAATGATATCAGAATTTATATAAAAACATAACACAGACTCTAAACAACATACTTTTTTTTAGGTCTTAATTCAATTCAGAACTCTTTGATTTAAATATTTTCATTAATAATTATTTTTACTAATATTGTGAGTGTTAACATTTCTTAACTAAACCACCTAATTTATAAAATTGATTTGATCTAACAAATTTTAAGTTACAAATTCTTTTAGACAAGATCACTGCATTAGTCTACAAAATCTAGATGACCAAATTTTTTTGCTCAAGTCCTAATTTAGCTCAGGCTCTTCGAACTTAATTTCTTTTATTAGTGAATTTTTTTGTTTGTATCTAAATCTTACCATATTATAGGATTCTATATGTCCCAAAAAGGAACTCAAGTAAAGAACCTCATCAAACAGCTCAAATAATGCATGAAACAACTAACTGTTTTTAAATGGCAATGAAGATTAAAATATTTAGATCAAATGCTCTGATGTAAAAACCATTTTAAAATGAAAAGCACTAATTTATTAATATACATTGGAAAGATAAATCAAGCATCACATTATGTGAATACATATTATGTAGGAAATGTTTATGTAAGGTGTCAAAAGATAAGTTGATCAACAATGGATACATAGAAGCTATAATTGAAGCATGAGTAATATGCATATGCGTCAGTGTGTGTGTGTGCGCGCACACATATATTATGTGTTAATTTTGTTAATTTGTAAATTGATGCTACCCCAAAAAAGCACAGTTAAATTCAGTTTAAACCTTCAAAACAAAGAATGTTAATTATCTAGACACATTTATAAATTTATTTTATTATGTAAAAAAATACAATTTTTAATTTCTTTAGGAAATATAATTTGCGATAATATTTTAACATGCTAAAACAAAGCATGATAAATTTATTTTTAACTGCCCCTTTCATAAAGTATTTTTATTATATTTCAAAAAATATAATTCTAAAACAATGTTTTTATTTAAAAAAATATATATTTCAAAAAATAAAATTGTATTATGCAGAGAAGAAGGTGACTCGTATGAATTAGTATTAGGAATAATTAGTGGATAAATAATTTGAGTAGGAAATAAACCTTCACATGTATAAATTATTAAACACATAAAATATCATGTAAAGAATTGAACATGTCTCCCCATATACACGAAAATGTTTCAAACAACAGAATATCAATATGTAGAGATGAATATGGTAGTAAAACAATTAAATATTGTGCAAATATTTGAGCAGGAGGTAAGACTTTATATTTTTATTGCAACATTATACATTTACATACATATTTTAATGTTCTCTTAAGTGAATTCAGCATATTTCTATTGAAATGATTGTAGAGAGAATTAATAAGACATCTCTCTGAAAAATTAGGTGGAATTTGGCAGAATTTGATGTTTGAGACTGTGCTTGGTGAAAAAGAGATATTATATAATTAATTATTCATTTACAAATATATTTTAAAATCTATCTCTATGATAAAGAGATAATGCATTTATTCCAATAATTATTTATTTACATACCTATTTTAATATTTTGTTAAGTTAATTCAACATATTTTAATGATTTGATCATGAGGATTATTGAGAAGACAGCTCTCCTAAAAAGTCTTAGTAGGTGGAAGTTGATTTTTGAGAGTGTGCATTTTCACAAAAGAGAAAGAGATATTGTTTCAATAATTATTTGTTTACATATTTATTTTAAAGTTTATATATGCAATAAAGAGGTATTGTTTTCAAACTTATGCATTTGAATAATATTTAGATATTTAGCTATTTAAAGTATTGTGAAATTTTTTTTTTATTTCAATAATTATCTCTTCACATAAATATTTTAGAGTTTTGTTAAGTCGGAAAATTTTAGCATTAAAATTTTACTCAGAATTATGAATCTTGACATTTTGCAACCAACCATGTCTGAATCAGAGTCACACCACAAGGCCATGGCATAGATGATTAGGAGCAATTTCATGTCAGCAGGTTCTATGGCTTGATGGAAGCTATTAGATACTAACTCTATGTCATGTCAATCCAAAATTGTTTGGAACAAGGCAGATTTGTGCCAATAAGAATGTTGGGTTAGAAATTGCCAGCTCTATTAAACTTGATAAGATTATCCATTGTGCTCAACTATGAAAAAAGAAAAACAAACAAAAAAATAATCTCCAGTTCAATACAATTAGCAAATGATGCAATTAAAGGAAAAAATCTACCACCAAAAATATGTAAAAGAAAAAAAAAGTACTAGAAATCGCATTCATAATGAATAAAAACTGTTAACAGTTGAAAGAAAACTAACTGTCTAATTCAAACAATGCCCACTAAAATTAGTAAGAAAAGAAAAACCTGAAGTCAAAATCGCTAATCAAAGACATGGAGATGAACTCCTTGGGCTAACGACAGAAAATGGAAAGGCAAAAGAATCCAAATCAAAGTTCATATATCAGATGCAAAAAGTACTTATATGAACCTGCAAAACCCAACTTCCAATTATACACATAAGATGCGGCAATCTATATAAATTTTCTTAAGTGTTCAAATAAAGCAGAGAGTACAAAAGGGGGCACCAGACTGCAGTACTTGATACGAGCAATGCTGAGTAGTCTTGAATCCCCACGACGATTAAGAACACGGCATCACAATTGGAATGATATTTTGTTGTTAGATATTCCGATTAAAAGATGAAAATCCGAGGACACGCTCTATCTGATGGGTTTATTTTGCTGTTGAAACGTTAAGGAGGGAAGAACATGCGAAACCCAGACAGGCAGTCGTTTATAATCGAAGAGAAGGAAGCAATGACAGGCCTTCTTAACATCGTTTTGAAACACACTCGATTAGAGATGGGTAGAAGTGAAAAGGGAGGAATGATGGAGCATTCCAGTGTTCTGGAGCAGTACGAACAGAGACAATAAGGGATTATGGGATGTGGCACGGGTATTATCGTCATTCAGATACACAGGCGTACAAACCCCTGCGGCGTGAAGCTGCACAACGGAATGACATCGAATGCACTTTTTTTTATCCCTTTTGAAATGCTATTGTCAGTGCCTTTTCAAAAAGAATGGAAAATCAATTCTTATTGTTGAAAATAATTAAAATTCAGTCATCATAAAGACTTCAATTTTTTAAAAACCTTTATCAAAATAATTAAATTTATGGACATTTAATTATTACAAACCCTAATCTTCCAAGAATGCTTTTATACCTTTGACATTCTATCAATACTATGTAGTGTCTTATATAAGTTATTTTATTGACTTGTACCTTCTATCAACAAGTGATCATGTTGGCTTTTGCTAAGAACCCAAAATTTTGATATGAACAAAATAAATTTTTATTCTAATGACAAATCTATCAAATTTCACCAAGATGATGACTATATAATTCAAAATTTAAGATTCAATTAATAGTGTATATAAATAATAATATATAAAGCCAACTCACTTTTTCCTAGCTAACATTTTGATACCTAAACTGGCCCTTACATTTTATTGTATTCACTTTCATCTCCTCTTAACTACATTATATTATTCAAAATGCCTTTTACATTTAATTCTATTTACTTTTATATCCTTACAGCTGTAACTATTTCTATTCCCCAAGATATCCTTGAATTTATTTTTTATTTTATCTCCCAATTAATCTCAACCGCTTATTTAATTCTTTTGTTAATTTCCCCTAGTAGTAATAAATGTGAATGATCGACGTGTTTGAATTAGAAATAAAAAGAAGGCATTTGGATGGTTTGCAAAAAAATTCATGGAATGGTGCACAGATGTCAAGCAAGTTCAAAGCCTGTCTTTTCTTTTCTTTACTTCAGAATCTCATCATCATGTTCTTCTGTATCTAATGCAAGACAAAGAACAGCTCTTCAGAGCCTCTGGGACTATTTTCTTGCCTTCAGATTGCATCTAATGATTCTAATCTTAGTTTATCTCTCTTTAGCATTTTGATGAAATAAAGTTTACACAAAAAAGGAAGAATAAATTGTGATTGTAAAATTAAACCTTAAACATGTTCTACATAAATCTATTTGCATGTTGTAAGATATTCGGTAAATTACACATTTAAAGCCCCAACATATAGCACAAGGAAAAATGTCAAAGGCACAAGGAAAAATGTCAAAGGAACTTAATCATGAGGTCTATGATATAGATAGTTTCATCCACAATTATTGAGCAAATAAGTTTCATGGGTACAGACAATCAAGAAAACTTCAAACAGTGATGTGACCTCAAAATGGAAAAATTTCAAGAATAGAAATCTTAATGTTATTTTTCTATGTACTCATGAAATAATATGTTCAATTTTTACCAAAAAAAAGTAGATACATACATCTCACTTGAGGGAGATCTTATAGCATTTTTAGTTACAAGGACTGGTTGTGTATTGACTGAATTTGGGTTATAAGACATCTTGAAGCATCGCATTGTGGTGTATGGTATATCATGATAAAAGATCAGACAATCATTTGGTTTCTTTAGTTTGATAATACAAATAAAATCAAATGGTTTTAGTTATTTAGTTTTATCGAGTTATTTATAACATGTTGTTAGTGCCAGAATCAAACGCAAGGCACTACCTCAGTTGGTTATTAATTTCATGATGTAGTTAGGTGAGTTGGTAGGTGTCCCAGGTTGTGTTGTGTCCAAGCGTGAAGATTTAGAACCTATTCACAACTCAAGGCATCATGACGCATTTCTCAAGGTAAATTATGGATGTGCTAGACATCTTAGATATGAAAACCTAGTATTGACCCTAGGAAACCTTTTAGAATAGATTTGGTTTAATAAAAATTAGGTTAAGTCTGAATTAAGACTTAAAAAACCAAATTTACTTCCTTCGATATGAGCTTTGGCAAATGCTCAGTATATCAAGCACCTTTGACAGAGGCAATCGATATGCCGAACATGCTCGGTATGAATTCTGTAGGTGCCTTTTTTGAATCCACGTCCACGTGTCCAATGTTATCTCCACGATGTCGAAATGCCGATGATGTGTCTTCAGATCTCAATTCTGAGTAGGAGAGGTATGTCCGACGTTGGCCTAAATCGCCAACTCAGCAGCTGTTCCCGCACCGTTACTGAACAGAAGAGGGGTTGGAGACGATAAGGCGTGAGAGGTAGGCCATGGCTAGAATGAGAGACGAGAGATACTCAAGTGTTCTTCACGTATGCCAAGCCAGAGAGCTCCTTTCATGGTTCCAGAAAGTGTAGAAGATAGAAATCCAAAAATGGACTTATAGAATTCCTGGTAGACTTGGAGAAGGTCCAGAGGAAAAGAAGTACTGCTCTCTACAACCAAAGATCCAAGGGGCCCAGTCTCCGGGCCCCCCCAAATGGAAGAGGGTTCTCCTATTTATAGAAGAAATAAATCTCTAGGATTGTGACACTTGTCACAATCTGAGGCTTCTAGGATGTCTCATGTTATCATGAATCTGGTCTCATAAAGGTCTAGGTTCAAGATAAGAATTAAATAATGAAGATAAAAGATAGAGCTATCTGATTTGTATATCGGGGCCCACATGTTAGGATGTGGAATTATCAATCACTTGACGTCTTCGTCATTCTAGGTCGACATGCCGTGATTCGTCACTGGCTGCCGACGATTCCCAGGCCTATGTCCGCCACACCTTAAGGACTGCCAGAAACCCCCCTAAATGGGCTTTCGCCCAAGACGGAGATCTCCACTCCAATATGCCAAATACATTTAATATAAATCAATCATGTCAAATTTTATTATTATTGTTTTTGTCGGGTAACAAATAACCCATGACAGGCTACTCTGTCGGGTAATAGATGACCCATGACGGGTTGCTTCTGTCGGGTGACAGATAACCCATGACAAATCTGTTTCTATCATGTGACAAATCATCCATGCCAATCATTATATAGGTGACGTGCCAAGTTACAAAAACGGTCATCTACAAATTCCAGAGAGCACTTTCCGCAAGGAATTCTCAATATAGTTGTTCCTTATGTCGAGCATGGCTTCGACACAAATTTTAGAAGATTTTCTACATAAGACTCAGCTTGGTAAAACTCTATTTGCTGTTCCAACAGGGAGCTTCAACATATCACTCGATATGCGAAAGGTTCCTCAACATGAATTCCAGAGAAGGCTTTTGTTCGTTATACTCTTCAGCAAGTGTGTTGATATATCGACGCTCTGCTCAACATGCTTCGAAATATCTCCGCACATTTCAGCACAGCGGCCCCTTCAAACATTGTGCGCTTGATATGGTGAAGTTCAATTTTCTGTATATTGAACGTAGACGATGTTTCCGAGTTAAGGACAAAAACTTTCCATAGAACTATGGAAACGAGTAATTTTCATTACAAAAATATGTAATGTCTTTTTACCAACGGTAATACCAGTAAATGTGAAATTACCGCCATTAAAGCTTTCCACGACGGTAAACCATATCCCGTCACTATATACCTTTCTGGTAAACGAATAACCGACAATCCTAATGGTGGTAGGACAATTACTGCCACTATATCAGATTTATAGACAAGGCCTTTAGCTGCGGTAAGTCCGCCACCAAAGGATTTTATTAGCAACGGTATCTATCGCCGTTAAATCGTGGAAATTAGCGGCGGGATAGTAACCCGCCGATACTACTCTTAATAGCGGTGGCATTTACTGCCACAAATGACATGTCACATGTACTTGCCTAGTGTTTTAAGTAGTGATAACTACCGCCGCTAATAACCTATTTACATTTAGCGGCGATAGCTACCTGGACCTGCAAAATCAAAAAGTTTTAATTAGCACAGTGTGTTATCCTCCAAACCAAAATCCTTGTAAATACCTACTAAATGCCTGCCAAATTTTATAATGGATAGTACTGCACAATTACAATTTTTTTTAATTAAAATAGATTCAATAGTATTAAAGTACTGCAAATATTCATCATATTATAAAAAAATAAGTAAAAAGAAATTGATTTCCATTAACAGGTGACATTGTAACTCGTATCAGTCTAAAATTATAAGTAGACAAATCAAATTACATAAAAAAAATGAACACAAAAGTTATCTTGTGTCACTTACCTCAAATAATAAGAATGCCTAGCTAGAATCTAGAGCATTATCATTTGCAAATGTTTCACCAGGATCCTATACATCGTGACAAAGATCATTAAGTGTGCATTTAAATATATAGTTTATATAATCTTGTGCTATATAGGCATTTACATAATACTTGTCTTTGAAGTGAGCTGATTAAGCTTCTAAGCTCTGAATATTCTCTAACATGCTGTGCAACAATTGTTTCAATTGCTTCTCATTGTCGTCTCTCCTCATATAGTTGTTCTTTTGTACGTTGCAATTGTTCCTGCATTCTATTAAATTTATCCATATCGACATTACGAGATAAAGTACTGCTCGAGGATACGCCACCCCACATCCTAGTAGGAGTGTGGCCTAGCCCACAACACCGCACTCTGCCATGTGTGTCATGCCCCATTACTTAAGTATATACATCATCTCGAACCGTACCATCTGGCGTGCCTTGTTCCATAATAGTTTGCATCTGATCCTGAAAAAAATATTTATGCTATCATTTAGTTATCAAAATGTCAGCATAGTTAACCATATTGCACCATCGCAACACCTACAATGGGATGAAATGTTCGCAATATAAGTGCCTAGATAATCATAAATTTTATACAACTTACTATCTTCTCATCTGCTTTATCATTTATTGACGTGCCATCTTTTCGGGTATGCATTCTAATAAACGTCTCAACACGGCCCGCTAATGCCTAATGAAAAAGCATGCTGTTAGTACATAACAAATTATTCAAACATCAATGCAATTGATTCAAATAAAAGAGGAAGAGATATAAAAATAAAGAACTTAAAGAGATAAAGAAAGAAAAAAAAATTATAATTTCGGCAACATCTTCCCAAAAGATAGAGCATTGTCCAGACCAAATTGGTCTAAAATAAATCCATGGAACCTGGAAATAAAAAATAAAAAAATTGAAAACATTGCATTCATATACAATCCAAGTAAACATCCACATAAATATCCACCCCACAAATCGTAACATCCAAACAGATAGCCAAGCTAGTAATCATATGGAGGTTTGGTTTTCTAAGAACTATATGAAAAAGTAATAAACTTGTTAATCCCAAAATATCTGTGTAGTTGATTCATCAATTGAGTATCTCTCTTGGGCATTCATCAATTGAGTATCTCTCTTGGGCTAACTCTTGGTAGAGTCAAATCCCCAAGCTATTTTTTTGTTTTATCAAGTCACCATCTCATCCCTTCTTCAGTGACTGGTGGTGACTTCTGCATAGCTGTATATTTAATCATAAACATCCAATTAATGAAGAGAATAAGAACTAATGAGCAACTGGCATTACATAGAAAGGTTGATGAATAAGAGTCTACTCATTCGGATCATTTCAATCAACATGTGAATTACCTTACTATTAGCATCACAGCTTGTTAACATAGCCTCAACAACAACTTATCAAATAAAGAAGACATGAACAGAGAGCTTTTTCTGTGTGTAGTTTATAGGAAAAGTGGGCCCATGGGAAAGTATTTTTCCAAAGAGCTTTTATCCTTCCACTAAAAGGCCCTCAGTGAAAGGAAAACAACAGAAACAAAATAAAAGTACTCTTTTACTTTCCTTTTATTACTTTCCATCTCACCAAACATAGCCTTATGCATTGTATTTATTTTATGTGATTTATTAGGAAAAGAAAACTTGTAATTTTTATAATGTAAAGTTACCCATCACTAATTCTTTAAATAAGCATATTAACCTTGCAAGATAAGTATCTGATCTAGAAGTTATTCCCATGAAGAGAGAAAATACACAAACACTATATATTCAACCAAATGTAAAAAGAAAACTATGGACTTATGAACAATGCCTTGATAAGAGGATGGTATGACTGGGGATTTTTACAACAATAGAAATTCCTACAAAAATAGAGGACAAAGATAATGTGGAAATTGCAGCCAACTATATTTGAGTATACCTGTTCATTTTTTACCCTGGCAAAGCTCTTTGTCCCAACGGTATGAGTAAGCGTCTCGTGGGCACGATTATTTGTATTGCTTGATGAAACATTTTGCAACATACAAAATATTAAGTCAATAAACAATTCTGCAGTAGCTTTAGAAGACATATAAATTAACTAATAAATTACCTGTGCGCTTTGTGAGTTCCAGTACTCTACTAGAACTGCCCACTGCTCCTCCATGTGAACAATAACTTAATCATTCAGTGTTTGCTGTGTATGGATCGTAATAGTTCAGCTTCAAATCGGACTTATAGTCCCTCCATTTCTTATTAATAGATTGCATGACAAAATCCCATAATCTATCATCAATCTCAAAACCCTACGGTGCATAACAATGGTAATTTTGAAAGTTAGTACCAATTCACTAAATAAAACAAATTTTGAGCAATTAATTGCACTAAAATTTAGATTATTTACCTTTATAAGTTGCCATGATCACTTTTTTTCACTCTCTCTTACAGATCGCCAATCAAAGCGGTCCAGGGGTATTACATGTCCATCACATGCCAGTGTCCCACAAAAAACTAGATAATTTGGAGGCATTTGGTTCAATTGGCTGCCCCATATCATCTACATCGATACTTAACTTCTTTCCAAGCCCAAGCCTTTGTAAATCAAGGCATCTAATCGGGCCTCTACCCCTCCTAGCTGTTGCACCCTCTGCCATGTAATTAAACTTACTATATACTGTCAAAAAAAGGCATACAAGTCAATAACAAGCTGAAAATATAGACTTCATATTGTTAGTTTAATTGGATTTTCCAATGTATCTTTTAACAGGAGAAAACAGTGTGTATCATATACTAAACAATTCAAGACAAAATGAAGTGCAAAGTACAATGATCCTTTAATTTTTTTTGGGGGTATTAATCAAATACAATTCAGTCCATCTTATCATCATAATTCGATTCTTGTTCTTTATGAACAAGATCACTAGAAGAAATCTGTTATTCTGTGTCGTGTGAGAATGAGCATCAACTGTTGTGCTAGGTATGTCTTCCCTTGCCCAACTCAACCCATCAACCTCTTTTTCATTATCTGTTAAAAGTATGGCTCGCACTCAATGGGTTGATCATCATTCACGATCAACTCAAAACAAGTCTCTCGGCTTAGTCGTGACAACAACATTCCATTCTTCATCGATTGGATCCACCACATAGAAAACCTACTCAGCTTCACATAGAAACACAAACGGATCATCCATAATGTGATGACCTATATAATAACCATTTGAAATTCACAAGCGTGAATCCTAATTAATCTGCCTTAATGCCTGTTTCTTTTATTATAATATCAACCCAATCACACTTAAACAACACATATTTAAGCTATTCTGAATATGCCAATTTGGTTACATCAGTTAAACGCCCGTAAAAAGATATGTAACTTGTAATTGGATTTTTATTTTTCGTACTTGTGTAACTAGTAGTGCTTACTTTTACCACAACACCGCTATTTTGACTCTTCAAAAATTTCTCTTTCTCTATCGTGTAGAAACGAAATCCATTACTTATGTATCCCTTGAATCTGTAAAATCCCAGATTTTATTAATAAAATAATTGAGGCAAATGATTTAATTAATCAAGGTTGTTAACAATGTAATGGATGAGGAATTGGTTCGACCCGGAGAAATTCAAGGTGACCCGAAGGAATTGGGAAGCTGAATTAAGGTGAGATTATAAATTTAGGTTGAGTTAATGTTAATATAATTATTATGTTGTCGTTAGGATATATCTAAGTAAATATTGATAAAATAAAAATAAGAAGGAAGAAATTATAAGGTGGTCGAACCCCAGAGAAGTGGAGGTTGACCCAGACCATTTGGTTTATGAAGTTGTGTTGGTTTGAGAAGGTTAAGGACAAGATGTAATAATGATTGATATTAGGGTTAAAGGGTAGTAGGGGTAAATGAGTAAATGAGAAAAAAAATTAAAATAACCCTATTAGCATGTGACTGTTCACGTCCAAGTGAGCAGCCGCACATCTCTATTCAACTTCCTCTCTTCTTCTCTCCTATTCATGAGTTTTAGCACTGATATTCTTACCCTCTTGCAGCAGATCAGAAGGAGGAAGGGAGTGATTTAGTTTGGCTTTAAGGTAAGCAATGGTCGATCCTTGTTCTGTTTAGTTCTAAGTTCATCCAAGTCTAAAAATGTATTGTATGATGATTTAAGGTTGCTGAGTTCTTGTGCATCAACTTTGGGGTGATTTACAGAGTTGTTAGAGGAGGATTAAATCTCAGTAGAGGTAAGTAGTCCCTTCAAAGTGCATAAACTAAAATTTTCGCTGTTTAGTCAAGGAATGTGATTATACATGTATTTTCAGATTTTTTTGTGAATGATTGGAGATGTAAATGCTTGTTGTTAATGTATATGATTATTAGAAATGTTTTAGGATGAATTGGAGAACATTTCCCATGATTAGAATGATTTTTTGAAGATTATATTGTAGGTTACAACTTTTACAGAATTCTGTTTAAGCATGTACTTCATGGAATTTCCCCACTCAATTGAACCATATAGATAGTTTTAATTGTCCTAAACTGTTCTAGCATATTTATAAGATGATTTTGAATGATTTTGATTTGGGTTGTTGCTTTAGATTAGAATTTTTCAAATTTTTATGTATTTACTAGGGCTGTAAATGGATCGGATCATGACCCGTTTACTGTCCGTTTTCGATTAAATTATCCGATTTAATCAGATTTTTAAACGATTAAATGATCCGTCGGATTGGATTCGGATCCAAAAATCGGATCCGTTTATAATCGGATTCGGACTCGGATCAGGACAATATCCGTCCGATTAAGATCCGAATCCGATTAAATAGGTATAATGTATTTGTAAATTATATATAGTATTGAGGATAAGAAAGTAATTTTATGCTCTTTGTATAAAAGCAACATTTGCGATTTTGCCCTAAACCCTAACACTCTGATCTGAAGTCCGAAGACTCCGAACTCTCTCTCGCTGTCTCGCGACTCTCGCCAAATCGTCTTCCTCTGATCCTCTCGTCTTCCTCCTAGAGTCTCGTCTTGCTCCCAAGATTCACAAGAGTCCCAAGTCCCAACTCTCCCTCTCAACTCTCTCATCTTCCTCTCGTCTTCTCAAGTCTCAAGTCTCAACTCTCCCTCTCAACTCTCTCGTCTTCCTCTTGTCACCTTCCTCGCGAAAGAAGCCGTTGAAGATTGGAGGAGAAAGAAGCTGGTACATATACACCTCTTAGTGTTTCTAGGGTTTACAGCAGATTTAGTTCTTAGTGTTTCTAGGGTTTACAGCAGATTTAGTTCTGTTTAACGTTAATTTGGGATGAGATGCTGGAATGAGATCGAGGAATTTGGGTTTTTTTTTAATCGTAGCATACTCGAAAGATGTTCTGCTCTATAAGGATGTTCTGCTCTGTCTAGAAGTATACATTTTCTGACATATTGCTTAAAGCAGATGCTTGATGGTCTTATGAAAAGAGTAGCACTGGACTTCAATGTTCAGGGAATTGCCAAGGAAGCAAAGGCTTCTAAGGAGTCCAAGATTTCTGAAGTTGGGGCGGACATTGAACTCCTAATTGAACAGAGTTGAGACTTGTACATCATGATAATTAAAGATTGCCCTAGGTGGACGTTCTGAACTTCTTCTTGGATTAAAGAGATATGGACATTCTGCACTTCTTGTTCGGAATTTTTGGTGGGTTTTCTTTTCTTTTTCCTCCTTCCACTTTTCCTTTTGTTTTGGGGCTCTTGTTCAACCTTTCTGGGGTCCCTTTCTTCCGTATCTTCTCCATTTGTTTGAACCATTTGTGTTTGTTTCTGTGTTTTCTGAAACAGGTAATGCCATAGCTTTGTTTCTCTTCTTGGCTCCTACGTAAGTACCTGAAAGGCTGAAACACACTGTCCCCTCTCTCTATGTCTCTTTCTCTCTATCTTTTCTTATATAAAGAATCATGATTTCTCTTCCATACTCGTTGATAGATAGAGTTAAAAATCCTCGTTACAGAATCACCTTTTTTTTTTCTTCTGTTCTTTTTGCCTTTAAATTTCAAGAAATCTCTTCTTTTGCCTTTATTGTCCTCTAATCTTCTTTCCATCAAATGGGTATATAGAAAATAATGGATTCTATCCAGAGTTAAAAACTTTGAACCTAGTTAATCTTCATCACAAAATATTAATTACATTTTCGGACAATTCATTTTTAGATTTATTTTCTTAGCAGAATTTTGCATCTATTTAATTTTTAATGTCGGTTTCCTTGTCTTCGCAGGACTAGATGCCATCTAACATCCCCAATGATTTCTTCTCTTTCTTATGGAAATCAGTCGTCCGGTTAATGAAGTGGAATGTTATTTACTCTCTTTAGTGTGGAAGACTTGGTTTGATGCTTTCTGGTTGCATTTGACCAAATAATGAAATATTCAGAAGAAATTAGAAAAATCTCGTCCCAGACACAGCAAAAATTCCTTCATTATATTCAGTGTACCAAGGGCATTCCGGCTGATATTGTTCCTTCATTAATCTACTAGCAGGCCCACGTGCAGTACTGCACGCAGGTAAAAAAAGGAAGGGAGTAGTTTTAAAACTACACGTGGAGAGAGAATAAGTGGGGAGAGAGGGAATGGAGAGAGGAGAAGTGGGGGTAGTTACAAACTAATTGTTTTTGAATGAAAATAGTGAGTTGAGACAGGTATAGCCCTGTATTATTGAAACTAAACTATACAGGAGATGGCATTTTGTGAAAGTTGTAACTTGTTTGGCACGATTCCCAAAAATGGCGCCTCGCTTTATATATAGTAGATTTATTCCTTCTGTTATTATCCGCTTGTATACACCACAATGTGCTATTTTGTGTAAGACTGAAGCCTAATTAATAAAAATTTGAAAACCCACTGGTGGAAAGTGTTTGTTTGTTGTTTAATCATATTACCAAAAAAAAAGATGAAATTTAATCGGATTTTCGGACCTCTTAACGGATTCGAATATTTAATCGAATTCGAATACAATCGGATATGAATACGGATTTAATATTCTTTATCGGATTCGGACTTGGTAGGACATTTGAAAGATCCGTCGAGTACTTAAACGAATACGGATATCCTATATCCTAAACGGATTCAAATTCGGATTCAGAGAGATCCGCTCCGTTTACAGTCCTAGTATTTACGCAATATTTCAGAAGTTGCAGAAATCAAATTTTTCAACAGCCGCTCGAGCGCCCATAGGCGCTGAGAGGTGGATTCATCGGGCACTCAATAACACTCGAGCGCTATCGAAGCGCCCTGCCTGTGTTTTTTTTTTAAATTCAAAACCCAAAAGTGATCAAAACCCAGAAAGCAAACACTCGAAGTGCGGCTCGAGCGACTACTTGAGCGACCACCCTGAATTCACCTAGTTTTTAACACCGCATGTTCAAGCGCCCCATGCTGCTCGAGCGCCCTTGACAAAATTTCCCAAATTCTCTGACTTGCCTAGTTTTCCACTACAAAAATGTTTTTATTCAATTTCAACCTATGTACAATTAAGATTAGAGTGTCTAGAGATAGTTTGCACTAGCGGATGATTAAAATGGATTTTTATAAAGATTTTGGGTACATTTTACTAAAGTGGCTTTTAACTGAGTATCATTGTTCCAAACAATTCCCTTTTAAACAAAACTTGATTTCAAGAGCTCCTACACCTGTATTTGAGTTATTTGAACGTATTTTGTACATTGAATGATTCGATACATACCCGAGACATAGTTGCCCATTGAAACCTAGATTTTGGACATATGTTTTGGTTCCACGTATGTGGGTTTTGGGTCACTATTGTGACAAGGCTATTGCCTAATTTATTTATTCCGCTATTGCAGACATGTTATTGACACGATTGTGTCTCCGCGTATGCGGGTATTTTCTGGAGATATGTCCATCACTTGGTTTGGTTTTTCCACTGTTGAGTGGGCTTAGCGCTTACATGGATCCATAGAGTAGCTAGTAAGTGAAATGTCTTTTAAAGGGGTTCGAATTCTGTGTCATAGGCATTCCATCATCTCGAGAATGGTACCGCTCCAGGATTGGTCGGTCGTTACGTTACCCACTCCTGTTAAGGTTGGGTCGTACATGCTAACTCACTCGGGTTTTGGTTGAATACTTCCATTGGGTGTCGAATAACCAGTCTGTGGTTTCGTCTAGTCCACCTGTAAATCGATTAGGTAGCATATTGATACATGTCTACGATCTTTCTCTGGTTTTCTATTTCATGAGTCCCATAAGGTTAAATTGTTTGTTATTATACTATATTAATACATTTATTATTGTGATGTATTTATCGTGATTAACCTAATTGAACGTTGCATATGTTTTACTGTTAAAAATTATTTGCATGACTATTTACTGAGATGTTGTTTCTCACATATTTATTTTATCGGTTTTGTTTTCAGATATTCCTGGTGAGGACGCTGCAGGGGTAGACACTCCAGGGGATTTTGTTGACTACCAGGAAGAAGATTATTTTATTCCTGTATAGGTTCAGAGAACATTGATATTGATTGGCTTAGTATTCTGAGAGATTGCATTAGTTTATTTTTATTTAGATGACCTTGGCAGATATTGAACTATTTTTATTTTAGTTGACCCATCCAGACTTAGTTTGATGGATTGGTATTGGATGTTTTATTTTTACATTCCGCGCTTCTATGAAGGAATTTTATTGTCGCACTCTGATTATATTTACAGAAATTCTTTAAGTCTAAATTAATTATTTTGGGCCTTTATCCTAACGTTCAAGGTTTGGGTTTATGTTTTTAAATAAACCTGGATCTGGGGCGTTACAAAATCTTTTTGCCATGGACTGTGACCCCTGTGACAGCAAAATAATGTCCTCGAAGACAGTACTATTTGACCTTTTTAGTGTCTAGACTTATAAAGAAGTGACCAAGTGGGTTAAAAATGTAATATTTAACAACACATGTTTAGCTATAATATTATGTGGAAAATCATTTCATATATGTTCTTTAAACCACTACATGAATTCATCATTATGTTTCTTTGTATATCATGTTCTCTTACCCTTGGAGTGTACATCTTAAGAAGGCTAAGATGACACTTGCAATGTAGAGTACAATGAAATGTTCAAAAAATATGAAAATATTGCAATATACAGACTTATGGATGAGGTAAGTAATAACTTCTTACTTTCAAAAACTTGCAACCCACTTGTCATTGAAAAGCACATAACGATGCGCTTGTGCCCACTCAATATTTGATAGTTTATATGGTTGGGCACTTCCAACCATAGTTTCATCATACACTACAAAAAAGTCGACTTTTACCGGCGGTAGAATCCCGCCGGTAAAAGTCAAATTACCGTCGTTAAATATTTAACGGCGTTAAACCCTACCGCCGCTTAATACCGAGCCGCTAAACGAATCGGCGACACCCACAACAGCAGTACCAAAATTACCGCCGCTATTTCGGAGAAATAGCCAACAGGAATTTAACGGCGGTAATTACCGCCGTTAAAACCCGTTTTACCGGCGGGTTTTTCCGCTGCTTAATAAGAAATTTTTAACGGCAGAAACATTTACCGCCGCTAATACCTACTATTAGCGGCGGTAATTACCGCCGCTAAAATCCTCACGTGCTTGCATATGCCTTTAGCGGCGGTAAGTACCACCGCTAATACTTTGTATAAGTAAAATACGACTCAGGTTTTAAGCGGCGGTAATTACCACCGCTTAAAACTTTTGGCTTTTAGCGGCGGTAATTACTGCCGCTAAAAGCCTTTACCTGCATATACAAAAATTATAATTAGTGCCATGAAAATCCTGTAAAATACCTCATTTCGTAGCAAATTTTATAACAAATAGAGCAAAAGAATTACAAAAAAGAAAGTGAATTAAAAGAGATTCTAATAAAATTAAAATACTCCAAACATTCATGTCATATAAATTAAACTAAATAACAGTAAATTGATGGTTTCCATTAACAAGTGATATTGCAACTCGTATCAATTTAATAGCCCTGCATGAAAATAATAATGAATCATGCGTCAATAAAATTATAAGTAGACAAATCAATTTAGCAAAATATATATATATATATATATATATATAGAACCGAAGCTATCTTGTGTTACTCACCTCAAATAATAAGAATGCAGTCTAGCTAAAATCCCGAGGAGGACTATCATTTGCAGAAATTTCGCCAGGAGACTATAAATTGTAACAAAGATCATTAAGTGTGGTATTTAAATATAAAGATGATATGAATTTGTGCTATATGTATTTTTGTAAAACATTTATATAATACCTGTGTTTGACAGTTACTCATCATTAAGTTTCTAAATTCTTCAAATTCTCTGGCATGCTGTGCAACAGTTGCTTAAATTGATTGTCGTTATCGCATCTCTTCTTCTAGCCGCTCTTCTGTACATTGCAATTGTTCTCGCATCCTATTAAACTCATCCATATTGATATACCGAGATGACGTACTTGAGGATGCACTACCACCCCACAGCCTAGTGGGCGTGTGGCCAAACCCACAACACCGCACCCTACCATGTGTGTCATGCCCCATGACTTGAGTATATACATCATCTCGGGCTGTCGAATCTGGCGTGCCTTGTTCCATGATAGTTCGCATTTGATCCTGAAAAAAATATTTATGCAATCATTGAGTTATTAAAATAGATGTTAATAAAGTTAATCGTATGCTACAATTATACCTACAATAAGAGGAAATAACTTACTATCTTGTCAGCTGCTTCATCATTGATTGGCGTGCCATCTTTTCGAGTATGCATTCTTATAAAAGTCTCAGCACGGCCCGCCAATCCCTAATGAAAAAATATGGTGTTAATTCATCATAAATCATTTAAACATCCACAAGCAGAAATTAATACAATTGACCCGATTAAAAAGATTAAGAAATATAAAAACAAAGAACACATGTAGAGATAAATAAAGAAAAAATAATAAAAATTTCGACGGCATCTCCCCTAAAAATAGAGGGTTGTCCAGACCGAATTGGTCTAAAATAAAGCCATTCAACCTGAAAAACAAAAAGGAATGCAAAACGTAGCATTCATATACAATCCTCATTCACATAAATATTTAATCTTATCATACAAGAAAATAGAAAAGCTACTATACAACTTAAAAGAGATAAGAAAGCAATAAAATAAGATTGTACACTATAAAAACCGATCATCAAGTTGATGAGGTGACTAGATTTATAATAGTATATCAAGACATTCATAAGTGGCCATTTGTTACACCTGTTCGTTTCTGACCCTAGCAAAGCTCTTTGTCCCAGCCGTATGATTAAGGGTCTGGTTGGCACGATTAGTTTTATTCCTTGCTGATGCGTTCTGCAACATATAATCATACAAAGTCAATAAACAAGGATGCAGTAGCTTTAGAAGACATATTAACTAATTAACAAATTACCTGGGCGTTTCGTGAGTTCCAGTACTCTACTATAATTGCCCATTGCTCCTCTACCACATCTGGTGGGTGATGATTTATACGTTCAACATTTGTTTCGTATGGATCGTAATGGTTCTGCTTCAAATCGGACTTATAGTCCCTCCATTTTTTATTTATTGATTGCATGATAACATCACGTAACCTCTCTTCAACCTCAAACTTTTCCTACGGTGCATAACAAATTGAAATTTAAAAGTTAATACCAATAAGCTAAATATGTGGACATTTTGAGTAATGAACTACATTAAAATTTAGATTATTTACCTTTACAAGCGACCACGCTCGGTCCTTCTCCCTATCTGTGACTTCTCGCCAGCCAAAGCGATTCAGGGGTATAACACGTCCATCACATGCCAGTGTCCCACAAAAACTAGCCAATTTGGAGGCATTTGGTCCAATTGGCTGCCCCAATTCATCTACATCGATGTTGAACTTTTCTCCAGGTCGAAGTTTTAGTATATCAAGGCATCTAGTAGGACCTCTACCCCTCCTAGCTGGCCCACCCTCTGCCATCTAATAAAATACACTATATGCTGTAGAAAATAAAATCATACAAGTCAATAACAATCTGATTCATCATAAACGGCTATTGTTTGTTAGTTAGTTTAATAGAAGAAAATAGTATGTTGTATTCAAGACAAAAAATGAGAATGAACAAGATCACTACAATTCAAATACAATTCATTCATGGTCATCATCAGAATCCGATCCCTGTTCGTCATGAACAGGATCACTAGAAGATGCGAGCTGTTCTCTACTCGTATGAGAATGAGCATCAACTATTGTGCCAGGTACGTCTTCCCTTGCCCAACTCAACCCATCAACCTCTTCTTCATTATTTGTTACAAATTGGGTAGCATATGGCTCGCAATCAATGGGTTGATCATCATTCGTGATCAATTTAAACAAGTCCCTTGGCTTAGTCTTCACAACAAAATTCCACTCTTCATCGATTGGATCCACCACAAAGAAAACTTGTTCAGCTTGAGATGTGAACACAAACGGATCATCCATGACATGTTGACCAGTATATAATAACCGTTTGAAGTTCACAAGTGTAAATCCTAACTCATCTGTCTTAATGCCTCTTCCTTGTGTCATGACATCAACCCAATCACACTTAAACAGTACATGTCTAAGCTGCTTTGGATATGCCAATTCGACCACATTAGTCAGACGCCCGTAAAAAGACATATAACTTCTTATTGGATTTTTATCTTTCGTACTAGCGTAGCTAGTAGTGCTTGCTTTTACCACAACACCGCTATTCTGACTCTTTGAGGATTTCTTTTTCTCCATCGTGCAAAAACGATATCCATTACTTATGTATCCCTTGAATTTTTTTGCCATTAATTGTGGCCCCTGTGACAACAACATAATGTCCTCGGAGATGACACTATTTGATGCTTTTAGTGTCTCGGCCTATAAATAAGGGGCCAAGTAGGTTAAGAAATGCAATATTAAACAACACATGTGGAGCTAAAACTCTATAAATGAAATAAGGTTTCTTACATGTTCTTTAAACCACTGCATGAATTCATTATTATGTTTCTTTTGTATGTCATGTTCCCTTGCCCTTGGAGTTAACATCTTAAGAAGGCTTAGATGGCGCCTGTAATGTAAAATACAATGATTAATTCAAAGAATATGAAAATATTGTAATATAGAAACAAATGGATGAGGTAAGCAAGTAACTTCTTACATTCGAAAACTTTCAACCCTATCGTCATTGAAAAGCACATAACAATGCGCTTGTGCCCACTCAAAGTTGGATAATTTATATGGTTGGGCACTTCCAATTGCAGTTTCATCATAGTTTCTTTGCGGCCGATTAGTTTTTGATTCTACGTTAGGTAAGTATCGGGAACAAAATATCATACATTCTTCTGCAATATACCCTTCTGCAATTGACCCCTCCGGTTGTGCTCGATTGCGCACATATGACTTTAGGGTGTACAAGTACCTATTATGAAAAACAAAAAATCTTGATAATCAAGATGATTCGACGGCGAAATACAAGGAAACACATTTAATAAGACTGTTGTAATACGTACCTTTCAATTGGATACATCCAACGATATTGTACAGACCCCCTTCCATAGCTTCATTTGCTAAGTGAATTGGCAAATGCACCATAATATCAAAGAACGATGGGGGGAAAATTCTCTCCATCTGGCATAATACTTGTGCAATACTATCTTGAAGGCGCTTCAAGTCATCAACTTCACAAACTTTGGAGCACAATTGATGAAAAAAGTTGCTCAACTCTATCAATACGGATGCTACATTCTTCGGCAACACTTTCCGAATAGCAAGTTAATGCAGCAACACATGGAAATCATGACTTTTAAGACCAAATGTCTTCCGTTCTTTACTACTCACCCGTTTATCAATGTTGGACGAATAACCATCTGGAACCTTTATACTTTTCAGCACTTTGCAAAATATATCTTGTTCCCGTTTGTCTAGTGAGAAGCATGCAGCCGGCAAACATGCTTTCTTTCTATCTGGTAAAAACTGTGGATGAAGTGCGTGTCTAATACCGATGTCAACCAAATCCAAGCGTGCCTTAAAGTTGTCCTTCGTTTTTCCATCAATATTTAACAATGTACCAAGTATACTATCACAAACATTCTTCTCAATATGCATCACGTCCAAATTATGTTTCATCTGATGGCCTATGTGAAGAACTCGCAGATACGTCCATTTCATCCTGCACCCCATAAGCTTCTTTAACCATGAGCCTAACTTCATCACCCACAAATTGTGCATCATCTACTATGGGATTAACACCGGAGGGGGGGGGGGTTGTGAATCGAGAATATCCTCCCCATGATAGTACCATTTTGTGTAGTTTTGATCAAATCCATTGCAAATCATGTGTTCATATGCGACTTCTTGACTTTGATACAACACATTATTACAGTTTGGACAAGGACACTTCAACAACCCATTAATAGTTGCCCCGTGAGAACATGCGAATTTGATGAAACCCAAGACTCCATCTTGATAATCTTGACTAGCCCTATTCCATCCATAGTAAACGTAACATATTTAGTTAATAAATATAGATACACACCCTTCATCAAAACATTAAGAAATTAACATAATAAATACCTAGATCTTCTCATCCACCTTCAATCCATCTATTAGTATGTTGTGAAAGAATTTACCCGTCACTTTTGAATAAGATTACTTTCTGCAAAATATACTCTATAAATGAATCTAGCTAATAGCAAACGGTACTTATGTTAGTTTTAAAATTTATTCTTGGTTTTACCCATTTAGGAATACCAAGTACATTACTTGTTTGTCATAAGATTTATATATTTCTCCACGAATTTCAGCAGCATCTCTGTGCAGTTCTTCAAATACGTAAAGTTTTCTGACGTAAAGTCAATAAAACTACGTATTTGAATAACAAAGAGATGAAATCAAAATTATAATTAGAGATATATATAAATCACATGTCAACAAGTAACATACTTGATATCCCCAAACTGTCAATCTGACAATCCAAGATGTTACATGTGCAAATCCATGCCTTCATATTTAAATACTAAGAGTTATAGCAAACTTATTGCAAAGATGCAATATCTTCAAAGTACACAAAATAGGATGGGCATAGTTACACATGTAACCTCTAAGACGGGTATTTGAATTGTTCCCACTTTTTTTATGAGATAAATAAATATAAAAACAATAACCAGGTTAACCCAAAAATAGAATAAAGAACTGCTAATCATAATATCAATGCTATTAAACAGCATTAAAACAAAAATATCAAAACAAGAAACTTAAAGAGATAAATAAGAAAAAAAAATACAAATTTCGGCAGCATCTCCCCTAAAAATAGACGTTTGTCCAGACCAAATTGGTCTAAAATAATAATAATTTAACTTGAAAAGAAAAGAAGAGTCGAAATATTGCATTCATATACAATCCAAAAACAGCATCCACATCCATATGATCTAAGAGACATTGTTTAATGCTTTTGGTAGCCATTCTGTAGTGCCTTTTTTTTCTTTTTCTTTCTAGGTTTCTGTTTGGATTTACAAATGAAGCTGACTAGAAGGGCAAGATTGGCAGATGAGGTGTTAAGACAAAAGGATGTGCAATAATCTTCAACACTTTAAAATTTCAGAATATTGATTGTACGTAACAAGGAGTGTAGTGTGAAGTCTATCACTTTAAAATCTTCAACACTCACGATTCCGTATTTAGATCATATCCACATATCCTGAACTTCTATTTTTATTAAATGCATTCTTTATCAAGTCTATTACTTTCTTTTCAAATAAAAATGTCACATTAGTAGTTTCTAGTTTAAGGGAACTCTGCATTGTAACAGCACAATGTCCAATTTTCCTCAAATTAAGAATTTAAATCACAACCTAACAGTTTCACCATATCTCTTACTATTCAAGCAGATACTTCTATGGTTTGTCATGAACAGAACATTTCAGGGCAACAAAAATTTGTCAAATGATAACATAAGACAATGTCATGAACCTGGATGTTTAATCAATAACATAACCCATGCACTTCTAAGTCCATCATTCGTCTGGTTGATCAATGTCACAGGTTGTTCTTCAGTAAAATGTCCCCACACCATTTGACTGATAAAATAAAAAATAAATTTGTCCCCATATCAAATAGAAATAGTCTATTCCAGGCTTCTAATAAAAGAACATTGATAATAATAGCTGGTAAGATTCAAAAGCAGTAGCCCTTCAATGACTTACCAATATGGATGCAAAAAAAAGCTATAAAATTCAAGTTATTCAGACAAATTGCATTCATTAATATGTACTCATACCTAATTCTTCTAAGACAACAATCAACAGCATACCCCCATTGCTCATCTAGTCAGTTTAGAATACAACTATCACCATAAAATGATACAAATTACCAGAATACTAATATAGAATATGGGAAAATAATAAGAATCTCTACTTATTATGATGACATAGATAAATCCATTATTTGATTCAGTGAAACAACCAAGCCCTTCAATTAGTAAATAGATTTAAGAAAATGCTAAGCTAATAAATTGAATATAGAAAAAACAGTTATCAGTACTCATTCCAAAAAAACAAATAAACCATATTACTTATTTTGATTTCAACAGCAACCACAACAACCACATGCAAATTCTGATTTTCACAGTCAGTGTTTCTATTTTTTTGGCGTGCCAAAAACCTAACTTTGGTGTGCTGAATTTCTAGTTTTACACATTCAGGACTCTCTTTTATTTTGGCATGCCAAATCCCTTATTTCAGTGTGCCGAACTACAATTCTCACAACTCCAAAAACATATGGAAAAAATCTCTCTTTACATTCAAACGGTTCTGAATCAATTTAAAATAAAACTAAAGTGTAAACAAACTTTTTTAGATTCAAAAACCCTGCAAAAACATATAATAAATAATCACTTTTTTTTTCTCAAATCCGTTCCAACAACAACAAAATTTTCTTTTGATGGCCAAGCATGCAATACCATATTTTCTAACAATGAGTCTAATTTCCATCCTTGTCATATGTTCAAACCATTATAAATCAAAAAATTTCAACACAAATAAGGGATTTGGCGAGCACTTACCTGTGAACGGCGCTTGGCGATGGAGAACGGCGACGGCGGCAGCTTGGCGACGGCGGCGGCGGCTTTGTGAATGAGAATGGCGATGACCAAATTCCGGCAGCAAGCAACCCAGATTTGTGAGAGAAAATGGCAGAAAAACGCAGAGATTCACGCAAAGAAGAAAACCCCAAATCGTGGGATTTGGGGTTTTATACCCTTTTAGCGGCGGTAATTAGTTACCGCCGCTAAAAATCAATTTCACGGGACAGGGACGATAACCTTTTAGCTGCAGTAACAATTACCGCCGCTAAAAACCCATTCCACGCGATTTGACCGTTCCTTTTAGTGGCGGTAACAACTGCCCGCCGCTAAAAACCCATTCCACGCGGTTGAACTTCTTCCCTTTTAGCGGCAGTAACTAGTTCCCGCCGCTAAAACCCCATTCCTGGCCATGGAATTAGTCCCTTTTTAGCGGCGGTAACTGTTTACCGCCGCTAAAAATATATTTTAATTAAGAAAAAAAAACATAAGAAATATTGTTTTAACTGGCGGTAGTTTTCGTTATTACCGGCGGCTCTACTGCCGGTAAACAAATGCGCCAAACCTTTGCGCGGGAAAATGAAGCGCGCGCCATTCATTTTAGCGGCGGTAGAGCTTTACCGCCGCTAAAAACTTCTTTCAACGGCGATACACTGTCTTCCGCCGCTTAAGTGTATTTAAGCCCTTTTAGCGGCGGTAATTGGCTACCGCCGCAAAAAAACCGCCACTAAAACCTTGTTTTTTTGTAGTGATAGTTTCTTTGCGGCCGATTAATTCTTGATTCTACATTAGATAAATATCGGGAAAAAAATGTCATACATTCTTCCACAATATACCCTTCTGCAATTGACCCCTCTAGTTGTGCTTGATTGCGCACATATGACTTTAGGGTATACAAGTACCTATTATGTAAAAAATAATGAAAGAGTAGAGGACTACTCTACAGGTCCACGATCTATAACAATTCAAAATTGAACAATGCGGAAACAGTACACAAAGAATTATACGAGGAAACCTGGATCCAGATCCAGGAAAAACCTCGAGTCTATATGAGGCGACTAACCCTTCAAAATCCACTATTGAATGAGAAGACAATTATAAAGGAGTACATACTTAACCTTTACAATTTGACTCACTCAACAGCAATCCACAGTTCGAATCCACGAACTGCTACACAGCTTGAATCCACAAGCTGCAGAACACGATCAGTCCAGATCGCAAACAATCACTCACCAGTGATCCACAGTTCGAATCCACGAACTACAACACAGCTTGAATCCACAAGCTGCAAGACACGATCAATCCAGATCGCAGCAATCCTCTCAGAATCCACTGAGACGATCCAATGCAGTAGGAATCCACCTACGCATCAATCAAGGCCGATCACCAGTCCAGGCGATCACACGATCAGATGAAGTTCCGAATTGAAGAAGAATCCTTTGTCTTCAATTCCAGGCGATCTATCTCAGATCTCCCCCTCACTCGATCGCCGACTCTCTAAAGAAGATTTGATCGAATCTCAAACACCTCAAGATTCGAAAACCAAATGATCCAAAGAAAAAAGTCCCGATTAAAAATTACAACTCGTCTATTTAAAGAATAAAACTCAGATCGCGTCGAGCGCTGGTAGCGTCGTGAAGCGATCGATGTAGACGGCTGGTAGCGAACTAAAGTCCCGCTCAGAGTAAGTTGAATCAGTTAAAAGGGCGCTGCTAGCGAGCTGCTAGTGGGAGAGTATGCGGCATGTGCACGAACCTTTCTTTCAAACCACGAATTCCCTTATGCGCTGTCAGCGGGGTGGCAGCGGCGTGGTAGCAGTGTGGTGGCATCAACTTCTTCTTCTTTACTAAATTCACTGAATTTTCATTGTTTAATCTGCACATCTTGAAGCTTCATTAGAAGACATAATTTGTCAATCATTTGCCATAACAGGAGTGTGAGTTTTCACACTTACAAATAATCTTTCATCAAGATAAGCAGATGACAAAATTAATAAAACACAATTAATAGGGCAACATATAATAATGTCACATCTCTCTATTGGATACATCCAATGATATTGGACAGGTCTCACCTCCATAACTTTTGCAGCTAAGTGAATTGGCAAGTGCACCATAATATCAAAGAATGAGAGGGGAAAATCCTCTCCATCTGGCACAACACTTATGCAATATTGTCTTGAAGGCGCATCAAATCATCAACTTCACAAACTTTAGAACACAATTCATGAAAAAAGTTGCTCAACTCTATCAATACGTATGCTATATTCTTCGACAACACTTTCCAAATAGCAAGAGGCAAGAGTTGCTGCATCAACACATGACAATTGTGACTTTTAAGAACAAATATCTTCCGCTCTTTACTACTTACCCGATTTGCAATGTTGGATGAATAACCATCTGGAACCTTCATACTTTTCAGCACTTTGCAAAACATATCTTGTTCCCATTTGCCTAGCGAGAAGCATGCAACTGGTAAACATGCATTCTTTCTATTCAGTAACATCTATGGATGAAGTTCATGTCTAATACCCATGTTAACCAAATCCAAGCACACCTTAAAGTTGTCCTTGGATTTTCCATAAATATTTAAAAATATAACAAGTACACTATCACAAACATTCTTCTCAATATACATCACGTCCAAATTATGTTTCGACATATTGTCCCTCCAATATGGCAATTCAAAAATATAATCTTTTTCTTCCAATTATACGGCACCGTGGCTTTACCAATATTTTTTAAGTATTTCTTACTGGTATGCTTCTCGAATACATGTAAATTGTCCCTTAAGTGATCGAGAATATCCCACCCAATTAATCATGTTGGAGCTTCCCTTGTCTCTGTGGTATTTTCGAAGGACTGTTTCTGCTTTCAAAACTTATAATCAAGAGGAAGGAATTGACGATGACCCATATAACAGTGCTTCATGCTATTACGCAAATACCGAGAACATGTGTCTTTATGGCAAGAAGGGCATGCAAGCTGTCCTTTCGTGCTCCAACCCGAAAGCATAGCGTACCCAGGAAAATCACTAATCGTCCAAATTAGTCTTGCACACAGATTGAAGACCTCCTTTCTTGACGCATCATATGTCTCAACCCTACAAGCCCATAGGTCTTTTAACTCTTCTATAAGAGGGCGCAAGTACACATCAATATCATTTCCTAGACCCTTCAGCCCTAGTATGAGTAAAGAAAGGATTATGTTCGGTTATTTCATGCATAATCATGGTGGTAAGTTATATGGAATCAAAATAACTGGCCAAGTGCTGTGAGTGATACTCATTGTCCTGAATAGATTGAAGCCATCAAATGCTAAGCCTAGTCTAACATTATGAGAATATGAACTAAACACGGGGTTCATCCCATCAAAATATTTCCAAGCAGGAGAATCCGTAGGATGCCTTAACTTACCATCATTAGTGCGACCATCTGCATGCCATCTCATATCATCGACAATCTTGGAAGACATACAATCTTTGAAGATATGACTTCAACGAAAAGTGCCTTAATATCTTTGCTGCCTTTTCTTTTCCTTTTTATTGGAATGACTATCTTCGAATTTCCATCTAGAAGCACCGCACATACCACATTGTTGTTTTTCACTAGTCTCATTCCAATATAGCATACAATCATTTTGGCACATATCTATTTTATTATAATTAAAACCCAAATCTGATATCATCTTCTTTACCAGTGAATAATTTTCTGGCAAATTTGACACAAATGGAAATGTCTCTCTCAACAACTCAAGCATCAAACTCAATGACTTATTATTCCACCCACTTAGCACTTTATATGAAATAGTCTAACAATGAAAGACAATTTCGTGTGGCTTGTACACCCAGGGTATAACTCTTGTCTAGTATCATGGAATAGTTTCTTAAACTTAGGATTACCTTATTTGGGGTATCATCTGATGGCTTATGCGAAGAACTCACCAATACGTCCATTTCATCCTGCACTCCATAAGCTTCTTTAACCATGAGTCTAACTTCATCACCCACAAATTGTGCATCATCTCCTGTGAAATTAACATGGGGGGATCGTGAATCGAGTACATCCTCCCCATGATGGTACCATTTGGTGTAGTTTTGGTCAAATTCATTGCAAATCATGTGTTCGTATGCAACTTCCTTACTCTAATACAACATATTATTACATTTCGGACAAAGACACTTCAATAACCTATTAATAGTTGCCCTGCGAGAATAAGCGAATTTGATGAAACCCTTTACTCCATCAATATAATCTTGATTAGTCCTATTTCATCCATAGTAAACGAAACCTATTTAGTTAATAAATATAGATATACACCCTTTATTAAAACATTAAGAAATTAACATGATAAATATCTAGATCTCCTCATCCTCCTTCGATCCTTATGTTAGTATGTTGTGGAAGAATTCTATTCCTCTTTTGAATAAAATTACCTTCTGCAAAACATACTCTGTAAATGAATCTAGCTAAAATCAAATGGTACTTAGGTTAGTTTTAAAATTTATGCTTGGTTTTGCCCATTTAGGAATACCAAGTATATTACTCGTTTATCATATGATTCATATATTTCTCCACGAATTTCGGCAGCGTCTCTACGTAGTTCTTCAAATACGTAAAGTCAATAAAACTACGTATTTAAAGAACAAACAGATGAAACCAAAATTACAATTAGAGATATATATTAATCACATGTCAACAAGTAATATACTTAATATCCCCAAACTGTCTATCTGACAATCAAAGATGTTACATGTGTAAATCTATGCCTCCATATTTAAATACTAAGGGTTATTGCAAACTTACTAAAAATATGCAATACCTTCAAAGAAGATAAAATAGAATAGGCATAATTACACATATAACCTCTCAGATGGGCATTTGAATTGTTCCCACTTTTTTAATTGTAACAACTCAAAACATGCATTCCTTATTTCTATTTTTTATACACACATTCAAAACATATGTTAATATGAGAAGTAGATTCTAAAAAAATTTCCACAAACAAACAGATTTAGCATTTAACACTGCATTTTTCTGTGCCTTAACCTAAGCATCATGAGGGTGTTTGTTTAACAATTACAATGTCATCAAGGTATTATAAATAAATAGTACTTTATCAATAGGATGACAAATGAATAATCCTAAAATTTTTTTTTAATAATGATAAAAGCATCCAATTGGTTTTAGGTACATGCTTGGAAAATCTACAAAATCAACATAAATCATATTTAATATAGCATTTTTTTAACATAAAAAAGAGAGTAATTGTACATATTATTATGTACATTGTAAAATCCCTAATTTTTAATAAAGTTAAAAATTATTAGTTAGCAATTAAATTAAGGTTAATCTGTAATTTTTCAGAAAAAAAGAGACCAACAAGTTAACCGGGGACTTTTGAAAAAAAAAACTGAGAAGGAAAATTGTTGAGATTTTAGTTGGATGAATTGTGGTGGTTCGGTGGTGTGTCAAGCATGGAATCGAGATACTTAAGCGGTGCTCATGTAGGGAAGATAGGCTGGAGTGGCAAGCACCAGATGAAGCTTTAAACAAGGAAGTTGGCGGAAATTATATAAAGGGGAGTCAGTTGGTCGTTCGTTGGTTAGTCGATTAATCTCTCGAGAGTTCGAGAGCATACGAGAAGGAAGGGAGTATGAGCTAGGGTTTTAAAGTGGAGAAGAAAGGAGCGATTTGCTTTGGAGGTGAATTCTCATTAGATATGGAGGGATCAGAACAGAGAAAGAGCTAGAGATTGGCTAGTTGAGCGATTGGAGTTGGAAAATTCTGCAATCCAGAGCAAGATCAGTGACTAAGTGGAATTGTTGTGGAGGAAGGCTAGATCTGATTTTGCTGGAGAGATTTGAGTTCGAATTGGACTTATAGAGGTAAGTAGCTTTGTTTCTCTCTCTTGCTGTTTTCACAAATTGAAGCTTGGTGTGAAATTCGGTAATGATGATCTTAAATTGATGAAATTGTTGGATTTAGTTTAAATTAGTATGCTTAAGTTACAGTAACTGATTTCAAGTTGTTTGGTAGCCTAAATGGAGCATGAAAAACCTTCAAAGAATAAATTTACGGACTCGTTTGGGGTTTGGGGTTTGGGGTTTGCCGGGAAGACGACCTTTAAAGAAATATTTACGCTTTGATGCAAAAAGGATAACGTAATTAAAAACTGATGTTTATTTTAGAAAGTAATTGTATTTTAGTGTAAAACTCATACTTATTGATAAATTAGTACACAGAACCTAAATCATTGCTTTTTAGTTTAGATTTTAGTTAGATTCAACAAATAAGTTCAACCCCCAAATATATAATTACATTTTAGTTACATTTTGAAAGAAAAATCAAAACTCAAAGGAAAAAGCGTTTAAAAGTGATTTTTTTTAGGATTTATAACTTAATTAAAAAAATAATAATAATAAGAGAAGGTCAATTTAATAATAACAAAGAGAAAAGTAATAGTTAAGATGCAAATTGGTATATTGTACGAAAAGAATTTTGAAGAGAGTGATCAAAGAATTTTGGGAAAGTAGTAGTTGAGAACAACACTTTTATTCAAATTTGACTCTTAAAGGGGTTTTATGGAAGTTAATGGAAATAACGTATAAAGTAAATATAAATGAAAATTTTGGTTATCGGAGGGTGTGCCAAGCCTTTGGAGAACTACAAAAATTAATACTATTTTGTTGGGGCAAGAGAAGGCTTATTTGAACAAACCAAATCAAATTGGAATAAGAAGGAATGGAGAAAAATACCATGATGAAACTCTTTATAAAAAAATAACTGTTAAATTAGGTTGGGAAAATACGGTAATTAACAAGGAAAAATGTTAAGGGGTTTAAATTGTAATTGGAAAGATTAAAAGAAAATACTTGAAAAACTTATTATTTGGATAAAGTTGTGTTTATAAATTTCTGATCTTGGGGATACGGTTAAACCTTGATTATTATCATTTGAATTCATCTTGGATTAAATGGGATTGCCATGATTATGAAATTTTTACATCGAATTGGTTTTATGCGGATTATACAGAAAGAGGATTTTAAATTGAATATGGGTGTTTGTTTTTCTGGTTTGGAATTGGTTTTTCCTCCATGTACTAGAGAGACGGATTGTGATGCCCCGTGTATCTCGGGATGTTGTTACCTCCGTGTATCTCGGGGATGCCCCGTGTAGCTCGGGATGATATGATTGAGATTGAGATGGGTTGTGCTTACTGGATTTCTTTGTTGGTTTTGGTTTTAGAGTCTAGTGGGCATAGCTCGATATGGATCCATGTTAGGAGTTAGATAGTGGAAAGGATTGTTCTTGGCTAGTCGTAATACTTTGTTCACGCACGCGTTTCCATCGTGTATCTCGGTGAGGCCTTCACTGTATCTGGTTGGTTGCGGCTATGATAGGATAGTACATGCCAACTCATTACTGTATCTGGATGGGTTCTCCCGCAATAAGTCGATGACCGTGTAGCTCGGCTTCGCTCATAAGCCGGGAAGTGGCATAGTGAGCATGGTCTTACACTAGTTAAAAGCAGTCTTATTTCATGAGTCCTGCGGTGACTTATCGACTGCTAATTTGATGTTACAGACATGTTTGTTAAATTGGATTACTCTTGTATCTTATATTGTTGATGGATTACTATTGGATTTCTCGGGTTATTTGGAACGGATGTATTGTCGCTACTGTTGCATGATTCATAATTGTACTATATTTTAGAACTGATAAACTGTATTTGTGCATGCATGTGCTGCTTACTGGGATATTAGTATCTCATTACGTTTCGTTTTGTTCTGTTTTGTTTTCAGTTTCTGGTAAGGATGGCACCAGCGATATATGCTCGGTTCATGTGAGTTAGTATTGGTTATAGTATTTTATCTTTGAGCTCGGGTTATAGTGCACTTTGATTATCCAGTTATTATTTCATTCATGTTTCTGTCACTCTGATATTGCTATCCTGGGTTATATATTAACCTTCGGAGATAAGTTACGGTTTCTCTACGTAACTTGGATCCGAAGCGTTACATACATATAATGAAATATAATGAAGGACTCCTCCTTTCATGGAGTGTTAGGGTTGCGATGAGGATCATCAACTATTGACTCAGTGTACGTGGATGCATAATACCGAGAATATACCCACCAAAATTTGGGGTTTACAGTTATTTACTATTATGTTATAAGATTTATTGTCAAATATGAAATTAAATGCAGTCAACATTCTAAGGTCACTACAGGTTTTCAACTTTCCAATAAGGGATGATTAGATAAATGATCTTCAAAACAAGTTAAAGTAGAGTACTAATTTGGTTAGGCGATGAAGACGCTTTGAAAATCCCCATGTTTGTGTTACTAGAATAGGAATGGATTATAGTGTCTAATTGAATGATCATTAACAGTTCAACTTGGTGGGTAAATTTCCTATTACCAACTAAAAAAATTTTATGTTTCAAAGATAATAATTTGTCTAACCCCACGCCATCCCAGAGGCGAATTTATGACCTCAAACAGGCCCTTCAAGACACCATGAATAAGCTTTTTCTTGCTAGAACTTGGGTTTGCTAGTTCTAAAACCGATAAATCTCTATTTATTTATTGCAATCAAACAACTTTATTTGTTTTGGTTTAATGATACAATTCTTACTAGAAGTTTTATTATAGCTATTCTACAATTAATCAATTCTTTGGAGGCCTTTGTAATTGGAGATCTTCTACCATTAAATTACTTTCTTGGAGAGGTTCAACTTAATCAAGGACTTCTTCTAAAAGCAAATGCATTTTTTATCTCCTCACAAGAACAGATACGGTTCATTAATAAGAAAGTCGTATCTTTACAAAAAATTTGTCCACTAAATCGATAGAAAAAAAGGGGTTCATAACCATTGACAAGGTTAGGAACTCCATCTTTTTAGTGTCAGAACCTCGAGAAAGGGTGACTCTAGTACCTGGAAACTTTCATGTAATAACATCAATTAGAAACTTGACCTAGTAAATCACCAGCGGAATGGAATTGCATTTTTTTCAACTTGGAAGTAAAGTATAATTGGAAATATTGTAGCTGTGTAGGCCCCCACTAATTGGAAGGTTCTCTTGATGGCATTAGATGAGGATGCTTTGTCATAACACATGTATGGGAGAATATAATTTTATTCTTCCACAAGGTATGGCCACATATCTACATGTTCTTTGCTTGAATTATTGAGAAATTTTTTTTTTTTAAAACTTGATGAACAGAGTCTTATTAGATTATACCAAAATCATCTTGAGCTTATAAAATAATTTGTAAGACTTGCCTAATAGACTTATTGTTATGCTAACTTTGGACTAACTCAGGCTCTTTTCCCCTTTGTTCTTGGCTGAGATGGCTGAGAGAGTTGAATCATAATTTGAAAAGTAATGAAGTTTGTGTCAAATCATTTCTGCAAGTACTTAAGGATTGTATTCAATTGAAACTTTTGAGAACCATTAGATTGTAGAGGCTTTACTCTACTTTAACCCCAAAAGAAATCAGAATCAAAAGAATCCACAGTGAATTCATAAATTTTTTCCGTAGAATCAATTGTTTTCAATAGTGTTCTTTTGGGCAGATTTTTGTAATAAACTCTTTTGTTGATCAGGGATCCAAAACTGGTGAAGAAGATTGGAGCTGCAACAGCTCTTGAAGTTAGAGCCGCAGGCATTCCCTATGTTTTTGCGCCATGTATTGCGGTAAGCAAATGAAATGCAACAATCAGTAGCTGTGGAGTTCAGGATGGATTGATTTCTAAAATTATTCAATATGCATCCACTAACTACATATTCCCATGCTCAATAATTTCGACCACGTCAATGTGTTTATTCTTAATTTTACGAAAATCCCAAATATTGGCACCATTTGAAATTGCAAGAAACCAAAAAAGTAATCAATGAAAACTCACATACCTAGATGATAGATAAAATCCTTGTATCTTTAGTTACAGACATACGAAAAACACCCAACATATTATACCGTCATAGAAGGACTATTTACCCATTTCTGATCTACAATCAGAGGATTGAGAGAAACAAATAGCAAACCAAACACCCCGGAAGAAGAGAGAAATAGAATTGAGCATTTAATGAAGAAAATCTATCAAGAAAAAAAGACATTAATTTAAAAACTAAAAAAATTAAAAAGCAAGCTAGATTGCTGTGATCAGAAGCAAAAATGACCTTAATTACCTGCCGAGACCAAACAGGCTCATGGCTTTGAGAGAACATGCACGGTGAGAGAGAGAGAGAGAGAGAGAGAGAGAAAGGGAGAGGGGAGAGAGAGGAGGGAGGGGTGTGGTTCGTAGTCTTCAGGTGTTTTGTCAGAACAAATTGATTTTGAACTAACCTTTGAACGACGACGGCGACGAACCCTACAGCGACAGCGCGCAACACAGTCGATGGCAAGAGCGACGGTAAGAAGAGATTCGGGCAACAGCAAATGGGAGCTTACAAGCAGTGATAGTTGACGGCGACGGTTGACGGGGGCGATGGCAGCGACAGCGAGGGCGACGATCGACGACGTGGCGACAGCAGAGAAAAATGGCGGCAAAATCACAAAGCACAGCAAAGAAAAAGGCCCGGCAGCGTTTCTTTGCGCGATTTGGGGTTTTATACCCATTCGCTTATACACAATTTACCGGTGGAAATTACCGCCGACAAAAATACATATTTTAACGGCAGTAGATTTACCGCCATGAACGAAATCAATCGTGCATTTTTACCGGCGGATAATACCGCCGCCAAAATCATTAACAGTGGCAGTAATTTCCGCCGTAGAATACAATAAATAGCAGTGGAAAATAGTATTGCCGTAATAAAAATTATTACCAGCGGTAATCCCGCCGTTATGACAACTCGCCAACAACTCATGCCAAAATCACAATCTCGCGCCATATATTTTAGCGGTGGTAGCATTTTACCATCGCTAAAGGTGCCATTCAGCGGTGGCACATTCCCTACCGTCGTTTATATGTAAAAAACTAGTATTAGCGGCGGTAAATAGCTACCACCGCTAAAAGTTCAACAATAAATCTCCGCATTTTTGTAGTTTTTCTGGGTGTCGTGCTTTGAGGAGGAACTGCTATCGTTATATGTAGCCATCAAAAATCAGCATCAGAAATTAGCTTCTGCCAGCAAAAAGAAAGAAAAGGAGTAAATAAGTTGGTTTGGTCCATATCTGACAATGTGAAGGCCTCAGGCCGTTCTACCAGCAGGCGGTGGTGCTCTATGGGTCCTGGATTGTGAGCTTCTCTGTTTCAGTTCTTCTTCAAGACTCAAGAAATGCAAAAATGGTCAAGATTTCTAGTTTTTATGGACCTAATAACATGGCTCTTACTGTTAAGCTTTGGCAAGAATTGGCGGAGTCTAGGCAAGGCATTTCAGTTCCTTAGTGTGTAGTGGGCGATTTTAATGAGGTTCGGTTCCCTTTTGAGAGGTTGGGATGTAAATTCATATCTTCTGGTATGCAGAGTTTCACAGATTTTGTTAACCGATTCAGTCTCATTGATGTACATATTAATTAAGGGAGCAAAGTTCACTTGGTCAAATAATCAGTCAGCCCCATCTTTACTAAAGATCGATAGATTTTTTATATCCCTTGGATGGGATGACCTTTTCCCTAATCACTCATTGAATGCCTTGCCTAGGCCTATTTTAGATCATATACTTCTTTTGCTAAAGAATTCGAATGGTATCTTTAACGCCTCTCCATTCAGGTTTGAAAACATGTGGTTGGAAGATGAAACCTTTTTGAAGAAGGTGGAGGAATGGTGGAACAAATTCAGATTTTAGGCTCTCCAAGCTACAATTTTAGCTAGAAAATCAAGGAATTAAGAGTTAAGATTAATTCTTGGAACAATTAAAAATTTGAGCTAGTTGATGACCAGATGACTAAACTAATGGAGCAAATAAATATTTTGGATACCAAAGAAGAGAGGAATAAGCTGTTAAAGTCCGAATGTATTACGAGGGATGTAACGCTCCGGTTCCGGGCCAATTTCCTCAAACCCGAGGTGTTAGTGAATGAAGGCAAAAGCATTTAAATCTCGAATAATTTAATACTTTTCATTCCTTTTATTATCAGAGTTGTCATGTGGAAACAAATTCAATTATTATAAACTCAATATTTACAAATAACTTTTAAATTCAAGACCAGTTCACATTTACAAACTACCCTTTTACAAATATCCCCATGCTTGTCGACTTCTCCAAGAATACTTGAAAAAAAATGGGGAAAACTGGAATGAGAATAAATCTCAACAAGTAGTAATGTACATGAGGTAAAACAGTCCATAATTTTTACAAAAATAAACATGAGGTGAAATGATAAAACAAAACCACAATAATAGCATATATAAAGCAATTAACAAACCAAACATGTGTGACATGACAGGACTCATGAACTAAAACCACTTAATAAGATATTCCTGCCCCCATGGTCGCCACCTCACGACTTACATAATAAATGGAGCCTGCAAATACAGTCACTTCCATTTCCTCCGTCAACCATCAATGCGAATCACCCCCGATAAAACACGGATGGGCTAGTGCGTACAATCCAAGTCAAAAACAACAAATCCACATCTACGAAATAAACATGCTAGGGAAATACCAATCCGATCAAAGATAAATGGACCCTCGACAACACAGCTAATACCAGAGCATGGGCAAGTCACAAGTGAACTTCAAGCACGGCCGGAGTACAGCTCTCAAGTGTGTAAATCACAAGTAACCTCAAACATGTCCAATATAAAACTCATGTAAGCTGATGTCTCATTGAAGAACGCGGTAGTAACCCAAATAACCAATAATCCAATAAACCGTTTCCGAACAACAAATTCGGCTAAGACCAGGCCGAGGTAACGCGGCGGTTTGGATTGCTGCCCTCGTCACAACTATGACAGAATGCATACTGGGGAGGACCGAACAGGAAATAACTTATCAAACAATTTCATTCCACTTCCTAGCTAATCTACGGATCCATACTAAGCAATGCCCGCTAGACACAACTCACAATCAAAATCATTGAATAACTTACAATACGATATTCAATGATAAACCCCATTCAAGGAGACATGTCAAATAAGATGTCCACGATCATCACAAAATCTCTGTGCAAACCAATCGGATATTTAAAATAACCAAAATCATGTCTTAAACAGAGTTCCAGGTCTTAAACAGAGTTCCAGGTCATTATAACAAGATATAGATGGAAGCATGCACAATTTCTTAATTAATTGTTTAAACCGTAAATTATTAGTGTGAACACTCCCAACTTACTCGTGTGAAAGTGATAGGTTATAGGCCAAATCAGTATTTATAATTTACTAAGTGTCATCCCCTAGTTGGTTGTTTATTCTAGGTATTCACTAAAGTATACTCAAAGTTCTCCCTTTTAAGAACCCAAGGTGTCAAAATTCATTAACTCTATTATTTATTACATCCGGAGGTAACTTAGGTCTGTATTGAAGTTTTAGAATAGGATAGGTTACCCAAAATCAGATCTAAATAGTTTGTGACCTCATTCTACTTAGAACATCTCCAAAATTTTCATTTTTACAATCATCGTCCCAAATCACCATCCTTTAATCCAAATTTAATTCCGACACTTCCTACATCTCAAATTATCCTAATTACAGGTGTTACAATTTTAAAATTACAAGAAAAATCATTAAAAATTTGATCTGGGCTCGAATCCCAAAATTTGAAAATTCTGACAAAGGCCGCTCGAAAGGGCGCTCGAGGGGTGTATCGGGCGGTATATAATGGTCAGTTTCTTCTCAGGCCACTTGTAGCGACGCTCGAGCGGTCCTTCGGGCATTCGCCTTTTGTGTTTTGATCACTTTCGGGTTTTCTAAAAAAAAAAAAACACAGGCGGGGGCGCCTACATCTGCGCTTGAGCGACAGTTCTAGCGCTCAACCAAATACGCTGTTTCTGGGTTTTTGCTGATTTTTCTGAACTTCCTAAACCTTCTATTATTTTAATTTGTATCTAAACATATGATTTTCAATCTAAACTAATTCTGAGGCAATCCCTAATCTAATCCCATCAACTTTAAGTTTATCTAAGAATTTATTTCTAAATATGATCTCCCACGATCAATACTTTTCAGGTTCTTAAAGTAAGTTTAAAACACCAAATCAAGCTTTATAAATCATCAAGCTTTTCTAACTTAATCTAACTCAAATAACACCATGATCAAAATATCTAAATCTCGAGAAAAACATGCAATTTCTCCAATTTCAAAGGGTTTGCTACTTGCCTCATGTGTGAACCCAGATGAGTCGAAATCCTCTTCTTTGTACCCATTTTCTGAGCTAGTTCGCACCACCTTAGAATTCTCCAAATCAAATCTCCACCGTTCATATTGAAGTCCCTCATGTGTAGATTAGAACCTCAAAATTTCACGACAAACCAACAGTTGGATCTCTCTAGAGCTCCACTCGAACAAAGCTGGTCGACCATCTCTACAACTCTTCTTTCTTTATAAAACTCTCCTTTCTTTTCTCTCTTCCTCTTTCTATTTTTTTTCCAAAACTTATGCACGAATTTTCTTCTCTTTTTCTCTCATTCTAATTTATTTTCAAAACCCTAAAACTTCTCTAAACCTATCTTTTATAGCCACTCCAATTAGAACACCCTAATTAGGTTAACCTCACTTTAATACTCTAAGCCTATTCCCTCTTTTACCCTTCTTCTTAATTCATCTTTCTTAAACTCTCTTTAAAGAATTTCCTAATGAATTTTCGTGCTTATTCTTATCCTAAAATTTTAATTCTAATTAGATTCTTATTATTCACTTATACTGCTAAAATTAAGGACCCTAAATAATATAATTACCTTTAGGCCCTTAATCCATCTCTTAAACCTTAAATTCATTATTTTATATCCAACCAAGCTAAAATTTGGTCTAGTTAAATTTGTTAACTTAATAATTAATTATCTTATTCCTTACATGAATTTAACTAATTGGAATTGACCAAATTACCCTTCTCTTTGATTTCCTATCTTAACCTTTAAATTTCTTCCTAATTCTTCAACTATTATTATTCCTAGTATTTTTCTCAATAATTTATTTCCTAATTATTTATTTATTTATTTATTTATTTATTTATTTATTTTAGAATAATCCAGGGTTTTACAAGGGAGAACTTGAAAATAGAGTTTAAAAAATGGCAAAAAGGCAAGAAATCAGTTGGCGGCAAAAGTCTCGTGCTCTATGGCAGAAATTAGGTGATAAAAATACTGCCTTCTTCCAACGTACGGTGAATGCTCGTGTAAAACCCCGAATTTCTGCATGTTTATTTTATGAGAATTAATAAGTCTGTATGGGTGAAATTTGCAGAAATCTAGCAAGCAGGGGTGTATTTGGAATTTGAGACATTAGGCGTGAAGTCAGATGAATTAAGGTGAGTAATGTGTAAAATTTTAATTAGAATCATTATGCAGTTAGAATTCAGTTGTTAAATAAAAGGTTTATGTATATGTAGCTAATTATGTGGAGAATATTTCATTAGATCAAACGACTGGGAGGCTGCACATTTAGGGAAATGTGTAGGCGAGCAGGCAACGAATCATAAGTTTAGTATAAATACTTAGCGTATTCGGAGTCGTAGGTTTTGGCACTTTGAATTCGAAGAATTTGGCGGCTGGATTTCTAGGGCTTTGGGGAGAAGAGAAGACGCTTGGTATTCCTGTTGATCAGCAGAGAGTGTTTGAGTGTTAAGAACCATCTCGCGATCAGAGAGAAGGTTTGGGCGAAGAGCGATAGTTGCACTTCCAGTTCTCAGAGTTGCAGTGCGCGGACTTGAGCATATAAGAGGTGAGTAGCATCGTTTAATCTATGTTTTTGGGTTTTGATTCTAGATTAGCCGAACTGCATGTCGTGGAAGGATATTGGTTTCGAAACGTGGATTATTCGATGAGATTTAGAGTCGTGATATGAAGTAGGTTAGGTTAATTTTGAGTCATGTTTAAAGGTCTTTTGGGAATGTTAGAAACACAGGAAAAGTATTACAGAGACTAGAAACCAAGACAGTCATGGAGTTTTCGAATTAACAGAGAGTCGTAAATCGCAAAGGGTGTCCGTTGAGCTGCCGCCAACCTCGTTCCCCTCAGCGGCAGCTCAGCGCAAGCAGATTGTTGGATCCGCTGACCTAGCGCCAACTGCGCCGAGGTCAGCGCACCCACCTAGTTTTACAATGAGGTGCGGCTGACCAAATTGAACCCATTTTTGGTACCCAATGTTTAACCCTACTAGCTAGAAGTTCGATTAGGTTGATAGAAACATTTTAACCTGCTCTAAACCTTCGGAGATCATTGGATAAATTGTTGGTAGGATTTATGAGCTCCTAGAATGATTTTCGAAGGATTGTTTTAGTTTAATTGCTATTCTTGATACCCCTGTTTTAGTATTGTAGTTTCATATGTGTTTTGCAATTGTTTTCCAGTCTATGAATTTGTTTAACCTGAGTTTATGTGATTTTAAAGTACTGAACTGTATTTGTAAAAATTATCTTCATGTGAGTAAAAAGGAGTTTACTACCGATGGGATTTATTGGTTTGGGTTAGAATATCTATTGGTGTTTTGGAAGTTACTGGTCTGGTTCGGAGTGACCTGTGTTGAGCTGTATTGTGATATACATGATGATGGAAATGTTTAGTTTAATGTGGTGTCAGTGTTGAGTTATGAAATTGTTTTCTGATTTGGTTTAGCTTCACCTGGATCCATGTCTAAGCTTAGTAATGTGATGGTATTGTTCGTTGGTGTAATTGCATGGCCTTGTGTGTTGCCACGACCGGTGTAGAGCAGCCAAAAACCCTAAGTAGGCCTGTTGTCAATGCCGAAACCCGAGGAGTAGGCCGACATTAGATGACGAAACCCTGAGTAGGCCGTCATTTCAGAGTTCTGAAACCCTGAGTAGGCCAGAACTGTGTACATAGAGGTGTGGATGTCTCCTTGGCATGTCAATTAACCGATGTAAACAATATGCATGACATTGAGCACTCGATGTTTTATCGGTATTGTTATTGAATTATAATTTGATACTATTATTGGGGTGTTTGGATCTCAACTTTGGAATTATCTTTGTTGACTTAATCGTATTGGTTGTTTATCGATGCATATTTATAACTATGATAACTATTTCTGCATGCATATGCTACTCGCAGAGATATTCGTATCTCACCCTGTTGTTTTTGTTTTGTTTTCAGATACTCGTGGTGAGGCGACTACTAGGGTAGATTTGAATGATACTTATAGGGAGGAGGATTATTATTACATTCATTAGACTAGTAGGTTTATTTTTGGATTGGCACTTTTGATTGTTAAATTTGGAAGTGAAATAAAGTAGTTTGATATTGAATCGTTTGATTATAATTAAAGATTATTTGGATTTCTTAGTTGTTAGTTGCCTGTGCACTCTGATATGGTAGAATTTTGGTGATTATCCAACGATCACATTTTTATTGGATCCTTACCTAACACTCCGTGAGACGTGTTATATCTTAATTGAACAACACGGATCCGGGGAGTTACAACTCGATATGGATGTAATGTTATCTTCAAAGTGTAGAATGAAGGACAAATTGTTGAAGGGGAAGACAATATAAAGAGAACTATTTCAAATTTTTTTGCCAAGCTTATTCAGAGCAATCCTCTTTTAGACCATTGTTGGATGGCCTAGAGTTTAGTATGTTATGTAAGCACCCAAATTTTGATCAAACCAAAAAGAAAAGAAGAAAACAAAAAAATGTGCTAAAAGACAGCATAAAAGTCAAACCCTGAGGGGACAAAATTTGACTTTTTGATCAAGTGCAATTTGGCCACCATACTTCTTCCTAATGATTAGGAAATTCCGACACGATTTAACGCAACTGAGTTTGCTCAGATCGGGGTCCGGATGAAGAAGATATGAGCCGGTCAAACTTGAGGGGGAGTAGAAATTTGAATTTCTGCTAAACCCTGAATCAATTGCTTAATTCTATCCCAATGGATAGAGGACTCCAATATGGTTCTAACGCAACTGAGTTTGCCCAAATCAGAGTCCGGACGAAGAAGATATGAGCTGTCGAAGTTTCCGAACAGCAAAAACAGGAAAACTGCACACGTGGCGAGAAGTGCAAGAAAATATCTCAGGGGGCAATCCATGAATATCCAAACATACAAAATATCTCAAGGATTAAATCAAAAATTCGCAGGGACCAAATCTGTGAATATCCAGGGACCAAATCTGTAAATATCAAATTTGTATCCGACCATATATATCGGATACACTTTTTACTATTCATATCCGACATTAAATATCGGATACAAGAGATACACTTGCTGGATTCGCGCGGATTCGCTGACAGATTCGCTCAGAAAATTAAAATTTTGAAATAATTGTATTTGTATCCGACATAAAATGTCGGATACAAAGGAAGTGCAGTGTATCCGATATTAAATGCTGGATACAAAGGAAGTGTAGTGTATCCGACATTAAATGCCGGATACAAAAAAATTTCTATAAAAAGGCAACAGCAGCCCCATTTCGGGGGTTGGCTGCCATTTGCTTGTTTTCCACTCCTTCTTCCCCTTTGTTCATGCTCCGAAAGCCTCCCCTTTAGCTCCTCCTTGTCTCCCTAGTCCCTCAAACACCACCTAGAACCCATCCTACCCTTCTTGATCTTCTTCTTCTTCACTTGAGCTTGGAAGGAGAACCAAGGTTGGTGTTCTAGGCACCAAGAGGAGGAGCTCCAGCCGCTTCCGCCACTCCTAGGAGGCTTCACACCCATTCCCCAAGGTTTAATACCCAAGGTGAGCTCCATTAGGACATTTTCTTTAACATATGTAAATATTGATCTCTTTGAAGCATGAAGGGTTTTATTTTTATCATATGACTTCTGTTATGCATGGTGTTCGTATTTTCCCCTCTTGTTACTCTCTTTTGCACAGTTTTCTAAGAGTGAGTACCCTTCAAAGGTAAAAAATGAAGGTTCGGTCAAGTTAGGGAGAGAATGAGAGATCTTTAGCTTGGTTTGAAGTGTTCATGGTTACTGTTTTACGTAGATACTTTGCTGTTCCTTCATTATTTTAAGTAGGGGAGCATGTTCCCCTTTGCTCTCTTCCAATGTATCCCTCCAAGTAACCCCCTTTCTCTTCCCTTCTCTTGGATGCTCTTTTCTTTGGGTCAAGTGAGTCACATAAGTCAATATTAGCATGCTGAGAATCACATTTGATATTTGGTTAGTATCCATTTCATGCATGCCTAAAGTCCTCATGTTATTCACCAACATGTAAAGCATGTATGCTTTAGTCCTTTTTTATCATCTTGTGCATCTTTGTTATCATGCTTGATCACTTTTATTCGCTGTTTTTGACCTCCTAAGGTCACCCTTGCTTGGCATGGAAAAGGTCTTACTTGCATACTTGTTCCTTTGTTTGTTAGAAACATGTCTAGGTATTTGTATGCATCACTACTTAGTAGGAATTTACATGTGTGGACATCAGATCCTGATTCTTAGTTGCTTCTTTTTTTATGTAGTTCAATCTTGGCTTTAAAGTGTGCTTCTGGCTTGGTATTATCTCATGCATGTGAGGCTTTGTTTCTTTTGAAAGCACAGGACTAAAGCAGGGATACATAGATCCCTACTCATTCCTTGTCTTGGTTGGGAAGGGGAAGATGCACCCTTGGTCCCCATATTTGCCTTTGGGTTCGAAAACCAACCTTAAGGGAAGCCAGGTGGTTTCCTTTAGACCACTGTGGGCCCACACAGGAGCCTACGAAGATGCTAGAAGACCATAGGAAGCCCAAGAACCCAAGCCTATGGCAAAAATCCTAAAAAAACCCTTTTCTGAGCTGATCCAACAACTCAGGTCGGATCAGCAGAGTTCCTTGTGTATCTGACGATCATGGTCGGATACAAATAGTTTTGTTTGTAGCCGACAACTAAAGTCGGCTACATGGTTGAAACGCTAGTTTCTATATTTCATGGCCTTGTGCATTTTTTATGATTTATTTGATCAAACCAACTGAACCAGAAGGGTTCCCGGGTCAACCGGAAACCCAAGATGGGCCATGGACCAACCCGGTTTAATTTGATTTCCAGTGGGCCTTCCAACGGGGCCCACCAAGCCCGACCAACTCACTTTGCTTTAATTGAACAAATCAAACCAATCAAGTGGGCCAGACCCATTGAGGCCCACCAAAGCCTAATTCGGAGCATGTGTGCTTAGATAATGCTGTGGTTTGGCCAAGACCCAGGGCAAGGGCCCACCAAAGCCCATCAATCAACCAAGTGAGGGTGCAGGCCCTAACTTCAAGAACATGGGCTTTCCAGTCCAAGTTTGGACTAATCCCAAGCCCAAGGTCCAATTCACTTTGGCGAACTTAAGCAAGATAACTTAAAATACTTGGCCACCACTACGAGGCCCACCTATGGGGCCCACAAAGCAATCCCGGCCCACTTGGCATGAAAATCACTTAATTCCCAAACTGAAATTCCAAATAAAATCAATTCATTGGACCAGAATCCAAAGGGCCTCTCAGGATAGACTGAGGCCCACCAGGGAACATGTGAACCGCACCTGGCCCACCAAGGGATCCGTGGGCCCTCCAACGGGGCCCACCCAATCAAACTCAGACCACTTAAATTAAGTAAGATAAAATCAATTAAAGGGACCCACACTACTCATGTGGTCCTGTCAGACTTTATCAAATTGCATGCTGGATTAGGAATCGGGTGAGAAATCAGTGAGTCGACTCAAACCAAGAAAACCATGGGACCCATCACCCGACGGGGCGGATCGGGGTGTCTACGGACTTCCCCGGACCGTAAACGAGTACTTGCTTAGAATCTCTAGTCGCAGACCAAGCCTTAATAGACTAACTTAGGCACCCAGGTGTCCGCCTGCACCCCATCAGGCGGTGGTGACTCCAACATTCCCATTTTACCCTCCCAGAGTCACGCATGAATCTGTGTGCCCCGCCGTGTGCAATCTCGCGCGCGCACATGTTATCAGCAGAGGAGCAGAACATGTTGGAGTGCCATTTTTCAAAAGAACTTAAGGATATCATTTTTTAGCTAGAAGGTGATAAAGTGCCTGGTCCAGATGGCTTCACGCTAGCATTTTTCAAAGCTTGTTGGAACATAATTAAGAGGGAAGTGGTGCAGGCTTTTCAGGAATTTTACAGCTTTGAAAAAAAAATCTCAATGCAACCTTCATAGCTTTGATTCCCAAGAAGGATGACACCTGTGATTTGAAGGATTTCAGACCTATAAGTTTGGTAGGAAGCTTTTATAAAATAGTAGCAAAGTTGTTAGCTTGTAGATTGAGAAAAGTCTTATCGTCTCTGATTTCTTCTTCTCAAAGTGCATTTGTGGGAAGCTGTCAAATGCTAGATGGGGTTTTAATTGCAAGTGAGTGCTAGATGGGAGGCTGTCAAAGTCTTACTGTCCCAAGAAGGATGACGCTTACAATTTGAAGGATTTCAAACCTGTTAAGTTTGGTGCGAAGCTTTTATAAGATACTAGCTAAGTTGTTGCTTGTAGATTGAGAAAAGTCTTACCGTCTCTAATTTCTTCTTCTCAAAGTGCATTTGTGGGAGACTGTCAAATGATAGATGGGGTTTTAATTGCAAGTGAATGTATTGATTCCTATGTGAACGATGGGAAGAAGGTTCTATGCAAGTTGGATCTTTAGAAGGCGTACGATCATGTCAATTGGGAATTCCTCATGTATACACTTCGAAGAATGGAGTTTGGTGATAGATGGAGACGATGGATAAGCTTTTGAATTTCTACAATCTTTATGTCAGTTTTACTTAATGGTTCATCGGTTGGTTTTTTCCAAGCTTCGAGGGGATTATACCAAGGGGACCCACTCTCTCCACTTCTTTTCACAATGGTTATGGAATCCTTCAGCCATCTTATTAATAGAGCAATGGAATTTGATTTGTTAGAAGGAGTGCCTATAGGGAGAGGGGTTTGTCTATATCTCATTTCCTATTTGCAGATGACATCATGTTATTTTGCAACTCTTCAGCTCAACAATTGCTCATGCTTCGCAAAATTATGTTATGTTTTGAGGCATGCTTGGGTCTCAAGGTAAATTTGGGTAAGAGTGTTCTTTTCAACATTTGTGAGGACATTAATATGGGAAATCTGTGTCATATATTGGGATGAGAAGCTCAAAATCTTCCTACTTCATAACTAGGAATTCCTCTAGACATTGCATGTAAAATCCTAAATTTTATTAATAAAATAGTTGTGGCAAATATATAAAATAATCAAAGTCATTAATAATGCAGGGGGTGAAGAATTGGTTCAACCCAGAGAAGTTCAAGGTGACCCGGAGGATTCTGGGAGCTAATTTAAGGTGAGTTTATAAATTGAGGTTGAGTAGAATTTAATTGCTATTATCTTGTTGTTGTGATGATCTAATTAAATGTAAAAAAAAAAGAGAAAAGAATTTAGTGGTCAAACCCCTAGAGGAGGTGAGGTCAACCTAGACCATACCTGGTTCATGAAGTTGTGTTTGGTTTGAAGGAGGTGAAGGGTAAGACAATAATAAGGGTGGATATTAGGGTTAAAGGGCTAGTAGGGGCAAATGAGTAAAAAATAATCATAAACTAAACCTGTTGTTCATGCGACTGTTCATGTCCAAAGGAAGTGAACAGCCGCACACTCATATTCGACTCTCCTTCTCTTCTATTGAAGTGATTCAAACCCTAACTTCATAGCCTTTTGGAACAGATTTGAAGAAGGAGAAAGTGAAAGATTTAGTTTGGATTTAAAGGTAAGGAATAGGTTTGGAAAAATCCTGTTTTTAGAGCTTTAAACGTATAGTTGAGTTCTGAACTTTTTCTTGTTTGATCCAGACGAGATAAAGGGTTACTGAGCTGCATTTGGATCAACTTTGGGGTGATTTAAAGTGCTATTAGAGAAGGATTTAATCTTAGAAGAGGCAAGTAGTCCCTTCAAAGGTGCATAAACAGAAATTTTCGATGATTATTCGATAAATGTGATTATACGTGTATTTACAGATTTGTTTGAGAATGATCTGGGATGTAAATGCTTGTTTTTAATGTCTGTGATTGTTGGAAATGGTTTAGGATGGTTTGGTGATAATTTCCCATGATTATATATATTTGATTTTAGAAGAGCATATTGTGAATTACAACCCTTTACAGTTTCTGGTCAAGCATGTATTTCATGGAAATTCCCTACTCATTTGAACTATATAGGTGGTTTTAACTATCCTAAACTGTTCTAGTATGTTTACACAATGATTTCAATTTATTTCGAATTGATTTGTTCCCTTGAATGAAGAGTTTTCTATTTTTTATGGAATTACATACTTTTTCGTAAGTTGCAGAAACCCAGAATTTTGAACGGTCGCCTGGATTACCGCTCAGGCACCCAAGTAGGCACTAAGAGGTAATTCACAGGCGTTATCGAGGGCACCTCACTTGTGTTTTTTTTTAGAATTTCAAAACCCGAATGTGAACAAAACCCAGAAAGCGAACGCACGAACCGCCGCTCAAGCACCTGCTTGAGCGACCTACCTGATTTCACCTAATTTTTAATGCTGCCCGCACGAGCGTTCGATGCCGCTCGAGCGCCCTTTACAGATTTTCCCATATTTTTCCAATCTGCCTAGTTTTCCATTATAAGAATGTTTATATTCAATTTTAACCCATGTACCATTAGGATTAGAGTGTCTAGAGATTGTTTGTACTAGCATATAATTAAAATAAATTTTTATAAAAATTTTGGGTACGTTCTACCAAAATAGCTTTTAAACCGAGTTTCATTGTTTCAAACTATTCCCTTTTATACGAAGTTTGATTTCAAGAGTTCTTACACCTGTATTTGGATTATTTGAACGTGTTTTGTGCATCGAATGATTCGATATACACCCGGGACATAGTTGCCCGTTGAAACCATGATTTTGAACATATGTTTTGGTTTCACATATGTGGGTTTTTTATCACTATTGTGACTAAGCCATTACCTAAATTATTTATTCCACCATTGTGGATATGTTCCTGACACGATTGTATCTCCGTGTATGCAGTTATTTTGTGATAAATGTCCATCACTTGGTTTTGGTTTTTTTTTCCACCGTTGAGTGGGCTTAACAATTATATGGATCCATAGAGTAGCTAGTAAATGAAATGTCTTCTAAAGTGGTTTTAATTCTGTGTCATAGGCATTCCATCATCTCGAGGATGGTACCGCTCCTGGATTGGTCGGTCGCTACGTTACCCACTCCTGGATTGGTTGGGCTGTACATACTAACTCACTCCGGTATCGGTTGAGTACTTCCGTTGGGTGTTGAATAACCTGTCCGAGATCGGCTGGTCCACCTGTAAATCGATTAGATAGCATATTGGCATATGTCTAGGATCTCTCTCTGGTTTTCTATTTCATGAGTCCCATGAGGTTAAATCGTTTATTGTTGCACCATTTTATTTATTTATTTATTTATTTATCATTGTATTGTATTTATCATGGTTAGACTGATTTAACGTTGCATATCTTTAACTGTTTAAATTTATTGCATGACTACTTACTGAGATGTTTCTTATATATCCGTTTTATCGGTTTTGTTTTCAAATATTCTGGGATAGGACGCTGCAACACTCCAGGGGATTATATTGATTATCAGGAAGAGGATTATTTTATTCTTGTGTAGGTTCAGGGAACTTGTTATTGATTGACTTGGTATTTGATGGATTGTATCGGATTATTTCATTTTAGGTTACCTTGATGGATGTTTGGACTATTTTTATTCTAGTTGACCCATCCAAACTTAGTTTGATGGATATGTATTGGATATTTTTATTTTCATTCCGCACTTCTATGAAGAAATTACTTTTATTGTCACACTCTGATCATGAAAAGGAAATCTGTTTAAGTCTGAATTAGTTATTTTGGGTCCTTTTCATAACGTTCAAGGTTTGGGTTTATGTTTTTAAATAAACCTGGATCTGGGGCGTTACATTGCATATAAAAAATCATCAGTGTGGATTCTCGTGCTTGAGAGGATGGAGAGAAAGCTAGTCTCTTGGAAAATCTATGTTCTATCAAAAGAAGGCAATCTATCACTGCTAAAGAGCTCTCTAATGAATCTTCCTACCTATTCCATGTCCATTTTGTAGATCCCAACTTCCATTGCCAAAATAATTGAACCAATTCAAAAGAATTTCCTTTGGGAAGGGATAGATGGGGAAGGTAAATAACATTTAGTAAAACAGAAGGATATTTGCAAACCTGTGAAAGAAGGGGGGTTGGGCTTAAGGTCTTTATCCTTATATAACAAAACTCTTTTACAGAAGTGGATTTGGAGGTTTGGTTTGGAGGTAGGAAGTCTACGGATGGAAGTCATTAGCCATAAATATGGTTGTTGTTGGGGCAACTGGTTCCCAAGATCATCTAATGCACCATTTGGAGTAAGCCTCTGGTGACCCATCTTGAATCTAGTTCCTAAAGTAAGAAATTACTGCAATTTTATAGTTGGTTCTAGTTCTAGAATCATGTTTTGGAAGGATAAGTGGTGTCATAACCTTAGTCTCAGAGATAGATTTCCAGCACTGTATAAGGTTGGTAAAAATCAATCTTCCAGTGTTAGAGATGTGCTCATTCATTTCAACTCTGATAAGGTTTAGAACATAGAGTTCAGGAGAGACCTTTTGTATAGATAAATAGAGCTATTGATGGAGATGATGTAGATGTTATAGGAAGCCAAAATAGCCTGAGATGAAGATGTAAGATTATGGAAGGAAGACAAATCAGGTTTATTCTAAGTCAAATCGGCTTTTAAGTTTCTGGCTAACGATGGATTAGTGTACAACTGGACCAGATTATTTTGGAACAGCTACATTCTCTCAAAGGTTGGTTTCTTTCCATGGATAGCAGCTCTAGGTAAGATCCTAACAGTGGGTCATTTGAAGAATAGGGGCTAGTATCTAGTATCTTGCAAACATATGTGTTATGTGTAAATGTTGTGAAGAAAACGTGAACCATCTTCTATTACATTGCTCGATGACCAGCATACTTTGGAGCGGTATCTTGAAGAAATTTAACATGATTTGGGTTTAATCAGGAAGTCTTAACTCCGCTATTAAGGCTTGGGGATGGAAGAAAGGGAAATCTATCTTGTCAAAGTTTTGGAATATGGTGCCTGCAACAATTTGTTGGGCTATCTGGGGAGAGAGAAGAAGAATGTTTATGAATAGGGAGTTGAGGCTAGAAATAATGGAGATGAAGGTGTTACAGTTGCTGTTCTGGTGGTCTTCTCAATTTTCATCCTTCCCTTCTGAACAGCTGGAAGTGTTCTTATCCTGTGAATCATTCTTGGATGTTTTGGGGGTGTAAGTTGTGTGGTTCTCTTCTTTTTGGGAGGTTGGTTTAGGTGTTTTTTTTGGTACACTATTTGTGTACCTTGTACTCGCTATTTATCATATCTAATATATAATCTTATTACCAATAAAAAAAACAATGAGGCAACATAATGTACAAGATTTGAGTATGAATATCAACAACAAAATGAAGGATTAAAAAAGAATATACAAGTTTGATCATGAAGGGCTGTTTTTCATGGTTTTGTTCCTCTTATTTTCAATTTTGCCTTCACAAATGAGCAATCCACATTACGAGTTCAGAAAATAGTACCTGGTCTAGGAAATCTGTGGCCGAACTTGGGTTTTGGAGCTCCTTATTCTGCAACCCTATTTTGCCGTCTTCACTCCTTCTTTGTTGGTTGAAGACAACAACCCAAGAACTCCCCTAATCGGATGATAGCTAAAGAGGGTGGGTGCCGCCAGAGAGCAAAGAGAGAGAGAGCCAAGAGAGAGACCGATGAGCAAGAGCCAAGAGAGAGAGAAACCCTGAGTATACCCAATCCCCTCCTTTCCTTTTTTTTGATCCTTTTTTCCCACTTTTCCAGTGACCCGTCTCTTTTAGGTTGTGTTTGGAGCCTTGGATTTGGGGAGAAAAGAAAAGAAAAGGGGCAAAAAGTCATTTCCTCTGTTTGGTGAGAGTTGGAAATCATAAAAGAGGGGGAAATGGAAAGAAATTTTGCTACCAAAATTTCTTTCCTTTTATAAAATATTTTCTCCCCAAAAACGTAGAGATTTGGGGAGAAACGAAAACATGAGCTCTTTGACAGAAATGAACAAAGAAAGTCTCTTCGTGCTCGCTTGAAAAAGATGTTGGAGAGCAAAACCTTCGTTGAGAAGCTTTCGTTCAAATCTCTTCTCCATCTTCCTCAACGTTGGAGAGCAAAATAGAGCAAAACGTCTTCTCCACTACATCTTTACTCTCCACGATTCTCCATTAAGTTTTCAACTCTCTATAGAGTCTTTTAGCGTGAAGCCTTCAAGAATGAACTATTCGATTTCTCAATGATTCTTTTAGAAAAGTACCAACAAGGCTTCAGGTATGTTTTTTCACAATCATCCCCTTGTTCTTGGGGTTAGGTTTTTTTTTTTTTTTTTTTTGTGTAATAGATGTGTTTGTGTTCTGGTTGATGTTTATCTGGCGTTTTTTATGTGTTTTGTTTAGAGTCTATATTAATTGTTAGGTTTTTAATCGATTTGTTATACAATTTTTGTGTTTGTTTGGAGCTCAAGCACGAACCGTCTTCTATAAATGATTGCTTTCCTTTTTCCTTTTTCCTTTTTATTTTTCTTTTTAGTTGCTTTTGGCTTAGAAAGGAACCTGAGAAAGTATGGCATTTGGCAACACTGCATGCTTCTTATCATACTTCCAAGAAAGAAGCTTCTACTTTTAACTTGTAATTGAACTCAAATGAGCAACATTTTTATTCCTAATAAGCCTATAATGTTTTTGAATGGGCCTTCACGTACACTAATTATTGACAAATCCTTGTTCAGAGAACTTTACCATATGAAAAAGTAATTCCAAACATCCCTAGGGATTTAAAAAGTATTTGAGGTTAGCAAATATGCGCTTCTAGATATCAAGAATCAATGGGAACACAAAGTACTGTCAATGGGAACATAAAGTAGTGGAATGAAATATAGAGGGATATAAGGTTGCTGCAAAATCTAAAACAGAAGTGAGAGGTTAAATAATGGGAAAGAGTAAGAGAGAGGTTAAGGATTAGTGATTGAACCAGGTCACACAATTCGTAACTGGATTACTTAGTGTCTCACTTCAGGCATTCAAACACCAGTGATTTTGAGATTGAGTTGGATAGTAAAAAGATAATGGTGGATTTGAATTTTGGATTCAAACTGTTGTATCATTTGCATGTTAATGACTTTATTGGGATTAAAAAAAACATTCAATGATGTTTGAGAAACCTTAACAAAATTTGCTAACCAAAATAATATATAATTCTTTGTCTACAATATACTTTGTCCTGCACTCCATATAAAGCTGTACTTGGCTTCTTTTTTTTCACAATAAGAAGACAGTTGGATACTAAATGGCTGAAATTCACAAATTTGTAGTTGGTTTCTTTTTTTCACAATATAAGAAGACAGTTGGATACTAAATGGCTGAAATTCACAAATTTAAATTAAGTTGGATGCATCTTGAGAATTTGTAGATCTGATATAAATTCTCTCTGTTGAAATAGATATGTGCAAAGAAAGTTCCTTTCTTTTTTGCTCCTAATTCTAGTGAAGAAAATTCAGAACTTCTAAATCCCTGACAACTCATAAAGCATGTTTCTATTACAACTGGGTTTAAGGCAGCTAATGTTAGTCGTATCTTATCCCACCTTGTATGGCTAGAAGCCATCCCCTCTTGTTTGCCCAAGGTGATGATATGTTGTTTCTATACAAATATTCTTAAGAGCTGAATCATGATTATTATCATTTTTTCTTTGGAGTAGAAATTTAATACAAGTCCTACTGAAGTTTTATAATGCATGAGAGGGCATGGATGGTAACTTATAAAATCATCCATCACTTGCAATTGAATTCCTAAAGACATGCTTCATATTTGAACCACTCTGACAGTAACCGCAAGTATTTGTTGTCCAAGGTGAAAAAGATATATAAAAGTGTACAACATAAAGAAGGCACTTTATAGTTTTCCATGCCAACACAAACAAAACAAACAGAATACCCTTCACATAGTTTGAATTTGCAACCGAAGAGCATTCTTGCATTCCAAATTTTCAACTATAAAGCTTTTGTCATGCCTACTTTTTGCATCAGTATCCCTATAGTTAGATTGCAATATTGCATCGTGACTAGAACTTGATAGTACTTACTGACTATTCAAATTAGGTCTGTATGAACCTTAAATCTGATTTATTTGTTGAATTTAAGTTATTCAAGCCTTTCACATGGATTATGTGATTACTCATCAGGTTAGGCTCTGCATATAATATTTTTAGATAAGCTATAAATTAACTGATTTAATCTGAGTTTAGAGGGGGGAAAAAGAGAAACATATCACCTAGGTGAGTGATAAAAATAGAAGGTTTGGATGATGATTATCAAATGAGAGCATATGACTATATTGCTGGAGATATCATTAGAGCAAGATCTTTTATGGGAGTTCCACAAGAGTGACGCAAGCAGTGGTTAGAGATGAAGATGGGAAGCAACCATTCTACCTTGCCATAATCAAACTTCTTGGTTTTATGACTCTTACGAGGCTTTAATTTATGACTCAGCCATGCAAACTTGGGTATAGGATTCTACTATCAGTACAATATATGCTTCGTATTTGGTAATTCTTGATTTATTTGTAAGGTTTTTGGATTCTTGTTTTTATGACTCTTTCTAGGCTCTAATTTATTTTTTAGGTCTTTGATGCTATATCTGATGGTACAAATCAATTATTTACCAGGTTTTTACAGTCTTCATGGTTGTGTGGTAAAATTTGGTTTGGTGTTTCAAACAGCCATCAGAAATGAATTTATCACCATGTACTCAAAATGTGAACAAGGTATGGTGTTTGTTGCTGAAATTTCTAGTTAGGTTGTCATGTAGGTCTACATTCTAACATGCTCTTAGCCTTAGCTTTCTCACATTTGTGTCAGGGTGCTACTTATATTTTGTATTTGAATGAGCAGGTTTGGCCAAGTAGCATATTGTACCTAAAGTTGAAGCTTGAGAATGCTGAAAATTCTTGCCATTTTACCTGTTTCAATGCCTTTTATTCTGCCCATTGCTTCATCAAGTTTCTAACAACTTAAATCTCACTTGATGTTGAAGGTGAAGCAATGTGAGAGATATCTGCACCATCAAGATTCCAACTACTTAAATCATGGGTATCTCACTTGATGTTGAAGGTGAAGTAGTGTGATCCATTCCCATTGTACCTAGATGGTGCAAATATTAAATGCCATCATGTGAGAGTTACCCATGATTTGTGCTTCATTATAACAAAGTAGGAGTGGATCACAAAACTCCCACAACGTTCCAACTAATAGAACTCATGCTTGATTTTAATTAACTCATGAAAGTAGTGGTCCTTGTAATGCAAATATGAAAGTTTTTGGGCTAAAACTTGGTAAAATATGTCCAAGCTCATTTTTATGCAAGCAGGTCGACCCGACCTGCTTCCAACCCAGTAGGGTAGGTTTGGGTTTTGGTAATGGCTAAACCCTTATCCGGACTTGAACCCATCCCATTGCTATTCCTAGGCCCAACTACAAAAACATAAAAAAATTTTAATTATTTCATTTTCCTTTTGATTTTCTCTACAAACAGCCAAACAGTAGAAAATGATTTCTAAAAAATTTTCTTCTTTGTTTTCTCTAGCAAACCAAACAGTAGAAAATTACATATTTTCCTTTCTTTTCTCTTCTTCCCTTTTCTTTTTGAGATTTCATTTCTTTTCCCCCCAAATCCAAGGCTCCAAACACAGCCTTAGAGAGAGCCAAAAGATGGGAGAGGGAGGGAGAGAGACCCACGTGGGTCTCCTCTCTCTCTCTCTCTCATCACCCATTAATGAGGGAGGGGGCTTGTCCCCCTCCTTTTTGACATTTATGTTCTTATTTTTTTATTTGTCTAATAACAAGATGGGATGGGTGGACATATATATCTTCCCAATCAACTCTTTTGATCTTTTTTTTTAATAAATTTTCTTCCTTTTTCTATCTCTTTTATTTATTTATTTTTTTACTTTTATTCTCTTTTTGTCTTTTTCCATAATTTTTATTCAACTTTTATCTTTTTTTAGCATCAACTTTAATTTGCCACGTTGTAATTCAAACTATAAAATTTTACAAAAATTTCCTTTAAACTGTTTTGATCATAACATCATTATCCGGATTCTAATTCACGCAAACTCTATGTTGGAATCATATTAAAATCTAATGTTCAATGGTGTAAAGGTTACTAGCTAAATCAGCTTTTGGAAAAAGACAAATTTCTGGCTCTTGGTTTCAGCTTGATCTTAGGGTTTTTTGTTGTGTTAGGCATGTTTTAATTTGAGCAAAATTTTTGTGCTTACAGCACCCTTGCGCGTGCATTTAATGATGGGTTGAGTAATCTCTAACTTTGCTAACTTGAACCCAACCCAATAATAAATGGTTGGACCCAACAAAACTGTTTATGTTTTCAACTTGATTTTAATTAGTTAATTAATTTTTATTTAAATTTCAATTACGCTTATATAAGACTCCATTTAACATATTAAACTTTGAATAGATACTGTAAAAACAGTAATAGATTATGTTTGAGCATATTTTCAAGGATTTATATAGAGCCAATCTTACAAATGGAGGGTTAAAGTTGGTTTGGTCAGCACTTTCATTGTTGTAGAACCAGCCACTTCTGTAAAATCCTGAATTTTTAATAACATTAAAAATTGGATTTTATGTCTGATAATTTATTTAATTAATGGAAAATTTCATAAATGGAGAAAAGAAGACTATTTAAAGGAAAATTTCAAAAATTAAGATATAATGGATTATTAAAATTGTAAATTGATTATTAAGTTTCATTGGCTGGGCTTTGGTGGTTCGGTGGTGTAGCAAGCATGGAATCAAGGCATATTTAAAGGGTGTAATGTCGGAGTTTGGTGGAGTGGCAAGGCTTAAATCGGATGGTTAGGAGGCTGTTTATGTAGGATGCTGCTGTAGGTGAGCATGCAGGGGACATTGAAGTGGCTAATTGGTTTGAGCGCCAACTATCGGCCTATAAATAGGTCCATGTTGGTTTGAATCAGAGTTTGGCTGATTGAATACGAAGTGAAATTGTGAAGCGGTGGGGAAACCAATTGAGTTCAGATCAGAAGTAGAGATTTTAGATTGGAGATTAGCTAGAGTGGTGATCGAAGGTCTGATTTGAAGTAAATCGGAAATTGTCCAAGAATGGAGCGGCTGTAGCTGTGTGATCTTATTCAAGTCGATCTCAAATCCGATAGTGCTCAGGTGATTGTATTCCAATTCTAAATTCAGGAATAATTAGTTGAGAATTAAGTTGTGAATCAGATCAGATCAGATCTGAAATGTCTCTGTGGAGTAGTGAGCGATTGGCGATTAAAAATGAGATTCTGAGTTGCTACGATCAGAGGATTGCAAGCTCAAGTGAAGTTTGATCATCACAAGTAAGTGGCACTCATTTTTCTCCGATTTTCAAGAGAGTTTTCAATTAGAAATGTGATTTATTCTATTGCATTTGATCTTAAACGCCTGTGAGCAATTTTGAACGAATTATCTGTTATAGTTGATGCTTCGCATAAATTAAATTAAATTTAGTCTATCTACGTTTATAGGAATCTAATGAAGTGAATTGAGGTGTTTGGAAAGGTTAGATTTGGTTCAAAGCTGTTCGTTGTAACAATTTCAGAGAATTGCAAACTGTCCGTCACAATTCTATGGGGGCGCCTACCAGTGCTCACCTAAGGAGGTTAGCGCTGGTGCATTTTCTTAGAGCAGGCCTAGGGGCACCCAGTCAAAATTTTACAGCCAATTCGATCAGCTGATTTTGTGGAATGCCTATTCCATGTTTTCAGCTTCTAATAGCTATCCTATGGTGTCTAAACAAGTGTTAGTGATGTGCTATAATGGTTCTTAGTTGATAAATTTGTGTGTAAGCCTAGGTGAAGTGGATCAAGAGAGTTAGTCGTAATTAGTAGCCATGGGCGCTCATTGCAGCCAGGTAAGCATCTCTTGGCGCCCAGTTATGGAAATTCAACCAAGTGCGGCTGATTCTCTTGAATTAATCTTTGATTAGTCTAATGCTTAAAAGCTGTCTTAGGAGATCTAAGCAGTGGTTATCAATATTCTATAGTGGTTTTTTAAGCTGAGAATTTCATACAAATATAATGTGGAGGAACTCAAGTGTAGGATTAAGATTGAATTGTCGAAATCAGCCAAACTATAGTATGTCCTGTCATAATTAACCAGCATTTCTTGTTGTTGTTTTTGAGTTTCTTTATAACTGCGTTTAGCTAAGGTTTCAGAATTGATATCACTTGATTGGTTTGAACTTAATTATCATTATATTATGGACTTCATTAAGGGAATTGAGGATTTAGGAGCTTGCTTTCTGTTTTGCGTTTAATCGAAGTTTCTGACACTGGTTTTGTTTGTTGTATAATGTGTTTTACTTCTAAAAATTCAATTTCGAAACCATATTTGTTTTGCTGGAATTTATCTAAATTATTGTGATAGTTCATCTTTGAATGCATGATATCCTTTAGAAATGATTCACTTGAATATTGTTTTATATCGAAGCCGGTTTGGAATCATATATTGTTCTGTTATTGGGGTCTTAATTGAGAATGTACCTTGAGGACTCCATGATGGAGTGTGTGCGCACCTAAAAACTAGATCGCACATAGGGCGCACGTGGAGTTCGTGCGTGCCTCGGGACTTTCGGAGTCGCCACTGCTTGAGAGGTGCAGGCAGACACAATGATTGCCTATCCGGGTCTAAGTCTGGTCTGCGGCTTATTAGAGATCTAGGTAAATCCTTGGTTACGTCCGGGTAAATCCGAAGACACCCCGACCCGCCCCGTTGGTTTGGCGGGTCCCTCGGGTCTCCCTGGTTTTTTGAGTCAATTTCACCCTTTCCTAGACCAGCATGCCATTTCTTTGGTCTGGCGGGGTCCTCTGAAAGTGTGGGCCCCCTTTTATTTCATTTTTTATCTTTTTGTTTAAGTGAGGTGGGTCGGATACGGGTCCCGTTGGAAGACCCGTGGATTGCCAAGATTGGGCTTGGGCCCAGCAGGGTTATGGGTAACCCTTTTGGTTAATTTATTTTAATTTAACAAAGTTAGAAGGTTCAATGGGCTTGGTCTGGGCCCATAAAATATTATACAAGTGACCTTGGGCCCGTTCGTTGGAAACGGACTTGGTTTTGGGCCGGTCGGAGGTGGGCCCCATAAGTAGGCCCAAGGGATCTTGGTGGGCCCATCTAGGCCCATGGTCTATCAATGGGCTAAAAATAGCCCAAATATCTTTATTGGGTCTGGTCTTAATGGTTCGGGTCGGAACAAATCCAACCAGGCCAAAGAAATTGATTTTTTAAGTTATCTTCAAATCTACCCGTATTTACTCTACGGTTTGGTCTGAACCGTAATTTCAACATGGTTCAGATCCGATCGTATATTGAGTACGGGCTTTGCCCGATTTTACAATTTTGCAACATTTTCAGCGGTGATCGATTTGGATGTCCTCTATTGGCATTCGGCAACCTCTGTTGGTGATCCTAGCACAGTCTTATTATGCAAATATCTTCACTTGGCTTCCAATCTTCATCTTTCCTCTTTAACGCCTCGTTGCTTGTAAACCCACATGCATGAGGGCTTTTAGAAGGGATAGAGGGAGGAAATTTTATGGGTTACAACAGGTTCCCAAGGAGGACAACTCCCTCCGTAATAAATAGACAAAATAAATTAACCAAATTAGCTTAACGTCAGTTTAAATGTCCTTTTTACTTAAAGTTATTTTCTTCCCTTCAAGTGAGTTCTCACCCTCATCATGGGAAGACCAAAGCCATGTAAACAAGATCAAACGAGTGAGATGGAAATAACAAAACGAACAGCAAATAAAGATGATTAAGAAACAAAGTCAAATTTAGCATATGTTGAATATTACATTAGCAGAAATGTCCTTTTGCTATTACCTTATTGATTTTGATGTGTGATGGATCTCCTGAGAATTTTGGTAGCGCTTCCACACTCCTGTTGATTCACCGAAAGTGGTTTGAAAAGGGGTTCGCTGGCTTTTGGTTAGACAGAGTGAAATGTAAGGGTGAGAGGTAGAGGTTCAAGGGCAAAATGGGTATTATTCTTGGTTTGGCGGGATTTGAACAGGGTGAGGACGTAGAAGAAGTCAAGAAAGAGGAGGAAGAGCAAGGAAAGAGACAGGGGGGGACTGGCTTACACAAATTGGGGGGGGGCGGCTGGCCCCCTATTTATAGGCAAAATTTTTGTGCCCTTAATTCAATTACGGGCGAAATTCCTACGTTTTCAAATCTCACCGAATCAGCCAACTGTTGCCGTACGGGACGCGTGTCCTGCTTCTAGAAGGCTTGCCCGTATTTGAAGTGCGGGCATGCCTTGCCCATACTTCAAATACGGGCGAGCACGTTTTTTAAATGCTGGATTTCAAACCTTTTATTAAATTTGATTTTTTGCAAGATTTCATCCGATTTTCTTTGATTATTATATTATAAAAGTGAGATTTTTTATTATAATATTATTAAAAAATTAAGATATTTTCTATTAAACAATTATTTTATTTATTTTATTCATTTATTCTGATTTTTTGTTGCTGTTTTGCCACATGGGCAGCTTTCTTGAAACTTTAACTGCCCATAACTTTTTTGTCTGGACTCCGATTCGAGCAAACTTAATGAAGTTGGAATCAGCTCAGAACCACCTATCCATTGGAATCAATTTGGGCAGCTGAATTGGGGTTGAACAAAAAGTCAACTTTTTGCTCCCCAAAAGTTTGACCGACTCATAACTTCCTCATCCGGACTCCGATTCCAGCAAACTCAGTTGCATTAAAACCGTGTCAAAAAGCTCTTTTTGATGAGATAAAGTTTGATGGCCAATTCTCCTTAGATTAAAAAATCAATTTTTGACCCCCTCAGGGTTTGACTTTTTATTTTTCTTCATTTTAGGGGTGCAAAAATCAGGTGCTAATGGAGTGAGCTAGTCCTGAATGACCCATGTTGTGCATTTGAACATATTGGGCTATATGAGAGGTTTTACATGGTGGATTACGCATTGGGTTGAGTTGCTAATTTTACTTTTATTAAGGTCTAGCTTGTCCTGGATCCAAGTCTAAGCTTAGTAATGTGATGTGCTTACTTTATTGCTGTAATTGCATGGCCATGAGTGTTGCCACGACAAGTGTAGAGCAACCCGTATCCTTGATAGGCCGGGTTGTCAATGTCGAAACCCGGAGTAGGTCAGCATTGAGTGGCGAGTCCCTAAGTAGGACGTCATTTCAGACTGCCGGGCTTATTATTAGACCGAACTGTGTACATGGAGGTGTGGATGTCACTCTAGCATGCTGAATTACCCAATTAAAGTGAACTACATGACATTGGCCTCTATGTTTGGTTTGTATTTGTATCTCCACCCTGGTGTAGAGCAACATCGGCACTATGAGTAGTCTGGTGTTGTCAATGTTGAAACCTTGAGTTGGCCAGCATTGGATGACGAAACCTGGAGTAGGATGTCATTTCAGTATCCGAACCTTGAGTAGGCGGGATATAAACATGAATGTGTCGACTTGAGCATGATGTGACTTTATTGATATTGGCACTTGTTTTGAATTGAGATATCTTCATTGGGTTGTTCTGAAAAATTGGTTTCATCGACACGTGGTTACATGATCATATTGGGTTTCGTGATTATTTGTGTGATTTGACATCGATACTACGATTTGACTTACATGCTGGATTTCACTAACTGTATTATATTTGACTTTTGGATATTTGTGGGATTAGTCGGATTAATCGTGTTATCGCCACTGTTACATGCGTTATATTCGATCCATGTTTTATAACTATGAAAAATGTATTTGAGCATGCATGTGCTGCTTACTAGGATATTTGTATTTCATTCCGTTTTGTTTTGTTTTGTTTTCAGCTGCTCTTGGAAAGGATGATACCGGCGGGTAGTTGCTTGGTTTATGTGATTTTAGAGCTGTAATGCTATAGTTTCTATTTCAGTTTGGGATTGTAGCGCACTCTGATTATCTAGTTATTGTTTCATTCATGTTTTTCCTTCACTCTGATATATCGATCTGTGTGAAAATTTAACCTTCGGAGACGAGTTACGGTTTTATTAAGTAACCCGGATCGGGGCGTTACAACTTCAATCAAGCGTATCTCATTTGATTTTAATCCTTTTTGAATGAAATTTTTACAATGTTTTACTCACTATGTAAGCTTTCTAATGACAATGATTTCATCACTCCATTTAACATATTAGACTTTTATTAGATACTACAAAAACAATTAATAGATATGGTTTCCTATAAAAAAAAAACAAAATTTACTTATAAAGAAGTTTGGAAATATCTAAAAGTAATTATAACAGTTAGTCTTGCATGCATTATATTAAAAATATAACTTGTAATGTTTATATAATACAACTATATATATACTCATATTACCTATATATTGCATAATAAAATTAAAACTTGTATATGCATGGCAATATTATTAATTCCCAAAATAAATAAAATTATATTAGCCATAAAAATAATTTATGTTTAAAGTCTCAAAATATTAAATTAATGTGCTTGATTAGCAAAGTGTAATTAATAACATAAGAAAAATAGAATGTAAATGGGGTATAAAAGATAAAAATAAGGAAAAAAAAATAAACTTAAAAGTTAAACAAGTACCTAATGGGTTGGCAGGTTGGGCTTGGGATGACTCGCTTTCAAATTAGTTGAGAGAACTTAAACCTAAAGCTAAACCAATTAATATATGAGTCAACCTGAACCTAATCAGGTTGGGCTCGACGGGTTGATGGGTTAGTTGAAAATTTTTTGGCTCTACTTTTCCTAGCACCATGTTATTGGTTCTAAAGGAAAAAATTTGAAAATATTGCATACAAAAACCACAAACTGATGTGACCCCTATGGCTAACTTGGCAATGATGTGTATTTTCATCTAATGTAGCAAATTTTAATTGGTTTGAAGTAAAGGTATCACTTGGCTTGGGTGAAATCAAGAACCGACTAATCCAAATAGACTTTAGGTCGATTAGGGTTGGTTTCAAAACATATGGTTTGATTTTGGTTTTGAAACTAATTTAGTTCAGTTTTGAGTTAACAACTCAATTAAACCAAACCAAACTAAAACCTAACTTAAAAATATTTTTCCCTAAACTAAACTTTACCTATGTATGTATTGTAAAACCCCAAATTTTCAGCAAACCAATAAAAAGAATTAAATATGAATATGTGGAGAATTAATGATTTTATTTGAAATAAATTGGGAGATTAGATCAAAATTTGGACATTTGGGGATTTGTGCACTAATTTGGAAAGCTCAACTCAATAAAAAATATTATTGAGAATAAATCTGGAAATTTTGAAAGAGATCCAACGGTTCGATATGGAATTATCAAGAAAAGGGTATTTTAGTATTTTTCCAATTAGCCAAATTATAATTATTATATTAATTAAATAATTATTAGATTAGAGAAATTAAGTTAGACCTAAGTTGGGTTTAATTTAGATCTAAATAGCTTGGTTTATGGTATAATAGGTAAGAAAAGGGCCTATTAGTAATTATAGTTAATTAGGAGCCTTAAATTGAGGGATAAGTGGAGTTATGGGATGTTTTAGTAATACTTAAAATACGAAAATAAAATAGCACGAAAATTAATTAAAATAGAAGTTTCTTTTGTTTGAATTTAAGAGAAAAGAATTAGAAAGAGAGTTCATAAAAACTGAAAAAGTTTCTTTTCTCATTCTTCTTGGTGGATTTATACAGGTGGAGAAAAAGAAAGATAAAGAGTGATCATGAAGAACAAAGAAGGGGAAGAAGAACAAAGAGAAAAAGAAGAAGATCAAGGATTTCAAAGGCTTGGGTTTTCTCATTCTTCTTTACGGTAAAAGTGTGTATTCCTCCTACAGTAGAAGTGTATATTCTCCAATTACTATGCTTTTTATTAATGAGATTGAGATATGTATATGTCTCCACGTATGTGGATTTGTTCTATCACGTATGTGATTTGGCGTATGCCTGTATTATTGACTTCGCGTATGCGGTTATTTCATGGCGTATGCCTCTTGTTCTCACATATGCGGCTATCTCATGGTGTATGCCTTTTCCTTTAGTATTGATTGATATGTTATTAAGTTATTAAATGTTTTTGATTGTGAGATATGTCTAGCAGGCTTAGCTCTTACATGGATCCATAGAGTAGCTAGTAAAGAAATTTGTTTTCTGGAGTTCTTATTCTGTGTTATAGGCATTCCATCATCTTGAGGATGGTACTGCTCCGATATCGGTCAGTTGCTATGTTATCCACTCCGGTATCGGTTAGATTGTACATGCTAACTCACTCCGGTATCGGTTGAGTACTTCCACCTAGCGTTGAATAGCCTGTCCGGTATTGGTTGATCCGCTTATAAGTGGTTTAGATAGCATATTGGCACATGTCTGTAGTAACTCCGTTTACAAATTCTATTAGTCCAGTGATGTCACTGGTGTGGTTTGCTGATTATTATGATTTGTGTATTATTATTATCCTTGACCTTGTTTACTCGCATACCTCATTACTTGTTTTATAAAATTATGGACTGTTTTATAGCATGCATATTGCTACTTGTTGAGATTTATATTTCACTCCAGTTTTCCCCATTTTTAGGTATTCTTGGAGAGGTCGACAAGCATTGGGATATTATGTAAAGGGTAGCCAAATAGATGAGAGACCGTAATTAGTTCAAATGGCGCTTGTAAATGTTAAAATTTAATTGTAATTGAATATTATTTCATGTTTCCGCATTATGACTTTGATAATGAAATTAATGAAAGTTTTAAATTATTTTGGATTTTAGTTGCCTTTGCCCACATACACTAAAACCTCGGGTTTGGACAATTGATCCAGAACTGGGGCGTTACATATACCATTGGTAATAATTTGGAGAATTAATATTTAGGATTTAAATTTCAAATTATGAAGAAAAATAATAAGAAGATTAGAATTTGGAAAATTTTGGGGAAATTCAATGATTACATGCAAAAATTAAAGAAAAAGGGTATTTTGGTTATTTTCAAATTAGCAAAAATATTAAATTAATTAATTAATGATTATTAGACTTGAGGAATTAAGTTAGACCTAAATCAGGTTAGACTTGAGGAATTAAGTTGACCTAAATCAGGTTTGATTTGAAGATAATTAGAGAGATTTATAGCCTAATAGATGAGAAAATGGTATATTGGTAATTATGGTTAATAAGGAGTCTTAAGTTGAGAAAAAAGAGGAGTTTTTAGGTGTTTTAGTAATATCTAAAATAGGGATAATAAATAGCACGAAAATTAATTAAATTAGAAGTTTCTTATGAGTTAGATTTAAGGGAAAATAATTAGAAGGACAGATAAGATAAGAAAGTCTTCCAAATAGAATTAAGAATCCTAATTGGAAAGTTTCTTAAACCTATTAGGATTTGTATTTAGGTGAGCCTATAAAAGGAAGGCATTAGGGAAGATTTGGAGTTTCCATTAATTCAATCGTGAGGAGAAAAGAAGAGAGAAAATTCGTGCATAAGGCTAGAAAAATAGAGAGATAAAAAGATACCTTATGAAGGAGTACTGCAAAATTTCGACCAGTAGTGATCGAATTAAGATCTGGATATTTTCAACAATTGGATTGGCCCCAGATTTGGAGGTTAAGTTCCTAACTCGTAGGACTTCAATCTGAACGGTGGAGATTTAATTTGGAGATGCCTAGAGTGGTGCAAAAAATTTCAGAAAGTTGGTGAACATTCGGGTTTCTTGGAATGAAGGATTTCATATGTTGAGGCAAGTAGCAAACACTTAGAAAACTAGAGGAATTGCATGATTTTCATTTGTTTATTAAGAATTATTTAGGTATATATTATGAGATGATTTAGAAGCAAACCATGTTAGTTTATACAAGGTTTTTTGTAGGTTTATGTTTATGTTTTGGTTTTCTCAAAAATTTTTAAAGTGTATTTATATGATTGGTTTTGATTTGATTTGATTTATAAATGAAGTTTTATTTGGTTTAAATTGATCTAACATGTCTAGAGGATGTTTATGAATGTTTTCGAAGTGATTTGAAGTGTTGGTTTGGTGTTATATGATTTTAGTGTGAAAATTCGCACGACAACTCAAATTTTTACGAGTTTGTATGGACGCCTGCAATCACACTTAAGCGCCATGCCAGGCGCTAAGGTGAATGCCAAGGTGCTCAACAACGCCCAAGTGCTACTAAAGGCGCCCCGCTTGTGTTTTTTTTAAATTTTCAGAATCTAAAAGTTGACAATTTTTAGTAAATTGAGCACTCGGGAGAACGTTCGAGCACGATCCTGAGCGACCGACTTTTTAAAAATGAGATTTTAACGAGCGCCTGCACCAGCGCCCAACAGTGCTCGAGCGCACTTGACAGAAAACTTGTATTTTTGAAATAGACCTAGTTTTTTACTATAAAATTGTTTTTATTAATTTCCAACTTATGTACCAATAAGATTAGAGAGTTTTAAGATTGTTTGCACTGGCTGTTGATTAAATTGAATTTTTACAAAGATTTTGGGTACGTTCTATTAAAACAGCTTTTATTCTATTTTATCGTTCCAAACTCTTTTCTTTTCAACGTATTTAGATTTTATTAATTCCTACATTTGTATTTAGCCTATCTAAAGATGTTTCCAGGGTTGTTTTGAAAGAATTGCATATATTTTCCTCCATGTACCTCGGAGTGGTTATTTCTCACTCATGTAGCTTGAATTTAAGCTTTGTTTTCCTCCATGTATCTTGGGGATGATTTGAGATGAATTATAAATGTTATGGATTGTTTTTGCGTATCAAAGATTATATGATTTCAGTATTTTGTTTTGTGTGTCTAATAGTCATAGCTTGGTATGGATTCATAGTTTAGCTAGGAGTGAGAATAGTATTTTCTTTGTTTGGTTAAACCTGTTTCACATATACTCTCGTTGTGTTTCTCGATGAGGCCTTCCTATATTTGGTCGTGCTGCAACAACCCCACTTGTCGTGTATCTCAATGTGGTTATTTTGGACTATCCACCATGTATCTTGGTCTGGTATTCCCACGTTGTTGCAGTTGATTGGATTGTACGTGCTAACCCTCCGTGTATCTCGGTTGGGTGATCTGCAATTAGTCAATGACTGTGTATCTCAGCTTGCACCTAAGCCGTGAGGTGGCAACCCTTGACTCAAGCATTTACCTTTTCAAAGATGTATTGTTTTCATGAATCCTGTGATGTCACATCATCATGAGGATTTGGTTTGTTTGATTGGAAAATATTGTTTTGATATTTGTTTGGAAATTGGTTTGGTTTGATGAATGCTTTGGTTTTTATTAACGTGACTTGGTTTTATCGTTATACCTCATGACTTATTTTTATATATAAATTGGACTGTTTTATTTAATGCATCTTGCTACTTGTTGAGATTTATATCTCACTCCAGTTTTCTCTATTTTTCAGGTACTCTTGGCGAGGTCGACAAGCATTGGGGTATTATGTAAAGGGTAGCCAATAGATGTGAACCAGTTATGAGTCCAAAAGTACTTGTAAATGTTAAGTTGTCTGTAAATAAATTTAATTTTATGTTTTCGCATAATAACTCTGATAAAGACATGAATAAAGTTTAAATTATTCTGGATTTTTAGTTGCTTTGGCCCACTTACACTAACGCTTTGGGATTGGACAATTGATCTAGAACCGGGGCATTACAAGAAAACTTGTGGATTTTTATATTTGATGATTTGGAATAACTTAGTATGTTGAGGAGGTAAAAACCCAAAATTTGGAAGTGATTTGAAGTGTTAAAATTTGTGAAAAACATGTTTGAAATTGGAAAAGTCGCGAAACCTAGAAATTTCTGAAAAATAATGGACGCTTGCAATGACGTTCGAGCGCCATGCTAGGTGCCATATAGACATGTATCGACGCTCGTCGCCGCTCGAGCACCATTCAAGGTGCCTCACCTGTGTTTTTTTTTTTAATTTCAAAACCCGAAAGTTGAAAATTTTTGGTTAACCAAGTGCCCGGAAGAACTTTTGAGCACAATCCCAAGCGGTCATTCTTTGGAAAATTAGTTTTACACGAGCGCCTGCAATAGCGCTCGACAGTGCTCATGAAAGATTTATGTTATTTTTAGAAATCTACCTAGTTTTTTTATTATAAAATTATTTTTGTGAAATTCCAACTCATGTGCTAGTAAGATTAGGGTATTTTGAGAGTGTTTGCACTGGCCAATGATTAATTTGGATTTTTATAAAGAATTTGGGTTCGTTCTTCTAGATGACACTTATTTGAGGTTTATTGTTCCAAACTCTTTTCTTTTCAATGAAATTTGATTTTAAGAGTTCCTACACTTGTATTTGGACTATTTAAACATGTTTTGAGCATTGAATGATTTAATTTACACTCGGATCATATTTGCCTATTGAGACCATGATTTTGACATGTATTTGTCTCCACGTATGTGGGTTTATTATTACGTATGTGACTTGGTGTATGCCTGTATTATTGATTTCGCGTATGCGGATTTTTGTGACGTATGTCTCGTACCTAGTTTTAGTTTACCACTGTCAAGTGGGCTTAGCTCTTACATGGATCCATAGAGTAGCTAGTAAGTGAAATGGCTTTTAGAGTTCGGATTTTGTGTCATAGGCATTCCATCATCTCGAACATGGTACTGCTCTTGGATTGGTCTATTGCTACGTTATCCACTCTGATATCGGTTGGACCGTACATGCTAACTCACTCCGATATCAGTTGAGTACTTCCATTGGGTGTGGACTAGCATGACCGGTATCAACAGGCCCACCTGTAATTCGGTTAAGTAGCATATTGGCATAGCTTGTCGTTTCCTCTATTCTCTATTTCATGAGTCCTACGAGACTTATCGAGGATCATGATGGAGTGGAATTGGTCATGATTGACCCATGGTTTTGAGGTTTAACTTTTGGTTACTTGTGGAATTGATTTCAAGCTACTGGATTAGCTTGTCCTAGATCCATGTCTAAGCTTAGTAATGTAATGTTTTTGCTTCTTTGGTGTAATGGCATGGCCTTAAGTGTTGCCACGACCAGTGTAGAGCAGCTCGAAACCCTGAGTAGGCCGGGTTGTCAATGCCGATACCCGGAGTAGGCCAGCATTGGACGACAAAACCCTGAGTAGGCCGTCATCTCAGAGTTCCGAAACCCTGAGTAGGCCGGAACTATGTACATGGAGGTGTGGTTGTCGCCTTGGCATGTTGATTAACCAATCTAAGCAAAGTACATAACATTGACCATGATATTATTGTTGCATATTGCTGATTGGATACGTGATTCACTTTATTACCGAGTTTATGTTGATTTCAGATTCACAGGATATTTTTACTGTTTACTCCTTATTGGTATTATTCGTGGCATGATTTAGAACTGATATAAACTGTTTCCTTATCATGCATTGTACTACTTACTGGGACATTAGTCTCATGCGTGTTCTATTTTATCGGTTTTGTTTTCAGAGCCTGTCAGTGAGCCGCGTAACGGGGAAGAATTTTCAGGTTATCTAGAGTATAGGCCGGAGGACTATTATTATCCCGGCTAGGGTTGGAGAGCAATTGGTAGTTGTCTATCTTTTGGATCATGTATATGGTACATAGAGAGAGAGAGAGAGAGAGAGAGAGAGAGAGAGAGAGTGCCTATGAAACTTAGTGACCTATATCTGTAAATCCTTCCTTTTGGAAATGTATATACAGGTTTAGCTTTTGTCACCGCCTGCACCATGGTTATGTTCATTTTAGTTTGTTTCAGTTATTAGCGCACTCTGATATAAATTGGTCCATCAGGTTTAAAATCCGATTTGAAGCAGTGCTGCTGGGACCTTACCTGATGTCACGAAACCGACATATATCTTTAATGAACATGTCCGGGTTCGGGGTGTCACAGCTGGTCAGGACTTGGGCATGTTTCCTTACACAAGTATGTCTAGGAGTATGTTTCCTTACACAAGTATGTCTAGGAGTCGTGCCTTGACAAGCACCAACCCATAGGATCACACACTTTTTATTTCAGTGTAATGCTTTAATTTTAAATGTAATTTTGAATGGACAAAAAAAAGACATGATGAAAGCAGTAAATCAGTTTGTAGATGCTTGTTGCAAAGTTAATATTGCCTTTTGGTCCTAATGGACCCCCTTTTTCCGATTATACAAAACTGCGATCTCTGGTCACATTAGACCCGTCCTTCGAATCCTACTCCTTAATTATTCTAATATTAATACCTATAGGAGTTTCTTAAAGCGCCCATGAATTGAACTCGGATCACACCCGAATGCATCTTATTCACAAGATCACTCAGTTTTTGCCTTGGATCCAACAATCCAAATTGGTGGCGTCTGAAGATGGTCACATCAAGACCAACCCTTCAGATGAGCCCAAAGGCGGCTATTTTTAGCCCTTCCCCTACGGAGACTCAACTTGAGTCCAAAAATTGTGGTGCCTGGTGATCGATTCTAAAATCGGAGACCAATTGGGTGAGCCCGGGTATTTGCTTTTTAGCTTACCCCCTGTGGAGACATAAGTCCAAAAATTGTGGTGCCTGGTGACCGATTCTTAAATTGGAGACCAACTAGGTGAACTCGGAGGTGGATGTTTTTAACCTCTCCCCTGTGGAGCCTCAACTTGCGTCCAAAAATTGTGGTGCCCAGCAACCGATTCTTAAATCGGAGACCAGTTGGGTGAGCCCGGTTGTTGATTTTTAGCTCACCCCATGCGGAGACATAAGTCCAACCCCGTGATACTGTGTTCAATTCATTATAAACTAGCTCCGGTTCATTAGGGCATGAACCAAGAGGTTCTCTTTCCTTATCGCAAGCGACTAAAATAGATCAAATTCTTTAGGTTCCCTTTCCTTGCTGATTTGACGCAACTAAAACAGACCAATCCCTTAGGTTCTCTCTCCCAGTCGTCCACAGACGACTAAAACATATCAATAGACATAGGGTTCTCTTCCCCAGTTGCCCTCGTGCAACTAAAACAGATCATTCCTTTGGGTTCACTCTCCCAGTTGCCTCTGGGCAGCTAAAATAGATCACTACCTTGGGTTCTCTTTCCCAGTCGTCCACAAACAACTAAAACAGATCAGTAGACATAGGGTTCTCTTCCCCAGTTGTCCTTGTGCAACTAAAACAGATCATTCCTTTGGGTTCTCTCTCCCAATTGCCTTTGTGCAACTAAAATAGATCATTACCTTGGGTTCTCTTTCTCAGTCGTCCACAGGTGACTAAAACAAACTAGTAGACATTGGGTTCTCTTTCCCAGTTGCCCTTGTGCGACCAAAAAATATCATTCTTCCAGGTTCTCTCTCCCAGTTGTCTTTGTGCAGCTAAAACAAATCATTCCTTCCGGTTTACTCTCCTAGTTGCCTTCATGTAACTAAAAACAGATCAATGATACATTCTCAGAGATTCTTCCTAAGTTGCTACCATACATCTAAATTAAATCACAAATCTGATCTCGATTGACTGTGGCAAAGAGGAATTTTCATAAGAATCTACAAATAGGTTCTAAAAGCAAAAAGCATAAAAATATGATTAATTGCCAAAGAAATGCACTAACTTCTACAAAATGATCAACAGGTATCCAAAATTGCTCCCAGGAGCCCATACAATCTTCGATCTCGCAAAATACTAGATATGGATGTACAAGGAAATCAGACTTCGCCAGTGCAGTACCAAGCAGAATCTAGTCAAACCCAAGTGGTTAATGACCTAACCCGAAAGGTCGAAAGCATGACTATGGTTATTCAGTCCCTCATGGCAGAGATCAGGGATCTAAAGCAAGTTCAACTGACAGTTCCGGTCACTCAACAGCACGAACCACCACTCCCACCACGGGCAGAAGTGCCAGCAATACTGCTTCCGCCACATCCAGCACAACCTCCACCTATGGCACTGCCACATCCACCACCACAAGCCGTTCCGTTCCCACTTCTTGTGGTAGCTCTTGTCCACTCGATACAGCAGCAAGAACAGTTCGCACCTGTCCAACTGGGGCAGGACGAAGAAGACTGATATAGGATGCAGGAAGCCCAATTCAAGGCCTGTCTAGTGACCATGAAGGAAGATCTTCTGAAGCAGCTACAACCAAACACAGTTCAGAGCGATGCTACTTTGGAAAACCTTTGTTTTTTCTCAGACATACAACTCCCTACCAAGTTCAGATATCCCGAATTGCACCAATTTAATGGCACTGGCTGTCCACTTGTAACGCCCCGGATCCATGTTGTTCATTAAAGATATAACATGTCTCACAGAGTGTTATATATGGGCCCACATTTCATATACTAACTCCAAATAATAACATGGGGCATATACATCAGAGTGCGGAAATTTAAATCTTCTATTTAAGTGTGGGAATTAATCAATCATGAAAGTAATCATCTCTAATCAATTTTGATACCAAACAAATCCCAATCAAATACAAGTTTTAATAGTTCCAAATCCATCAATATAACCTACAAAGTCTATGGAAGGTAGTAATCCTCCTCCCTATACAAGTCCATAGGCTCTGCCCTGGTAGTCGAATCCTCACCAAGAGTATCTGGAAACAAAACAAAACAAAACATAATGGAATACAAATATCCCAGCAAGTAGTACATGCATGCTAAAAACAGTTTACATTATTTCTAACACATGCCACGATAAAGAACGATAACGAATAGACGGTAGCGATACATCCGAAATCTGCAATAAATACAATCTCGATAAAATCATTGTTCAAGTTCTAAAACAATATCATTCAACATGTAACATCATGGCCAATGTCATGGTTTACTTAAATTAAGTAATCAACATGCTAGAGCGACATCCAAACCTCAATGTACATAGTTCCGACCTACTCATGGTTTCAGAACTTTGAAATGACGGCATACTCAGGGTTTCGTCATCCAATGCTAGCCTACTCCAGGTTTTGGTATTGACAACCCGGCCTACTTGAGGTTTCAGGCTGCTCTACACCGGTCGTGACAACACTCATGACCATGCCATTACACCAATGAAGCAAACACATCACATGACTAAGCTCAGTAATGTGATATGTTTACTTTATTGCTATAATTGCATGGCCATGAGTGTTGCCACTACCGGTATAGAGCAACTCGAAACCCAAAGCAGGCCGGGTTGTCAATGCCAAAACCCGGAGTAAGCCGGCATTGGGTGACAAAACCCTGAGTAGGCAGTCATTTCAGAGTGCCGGGACTATGTATTAGACCGGACTGTGTACATGGAAGTGTGGATATTGCTCTAGCATGCAGATTATCCAATTAAAGTGAACTAAATGACATTGGCCTCTATGTTTTATTAGTATTTGTATCTCCACCACTGATGTAGAGCAGCACCGACACTATGAGTAGTCTGGTGTTGCCAATGCCGAAACCCGGAGTAGGCCGACATTGGATGACGAAACCTGGAGTAGGCTGTCATTTCAGTATTCGAACCCTGAGTAGGCAGGATATACACATGGAGGCGTGGACTTGATCATGATGTGGCTTTATCGATGTTAACACTTGTTTTGATTTGAGTTATATCTATTGTGTTGTTTTGGAAAAAATTGGTTTTATTGACACGTGGTTACATGGTTATATTGGGTTTCATGGTTATTCACGTGATTTGATATTGATGCTACGGATTTGACTTATATGTTGGATTACATGAGTTATATTATATTTGATTGTTGGATTATTGTGGGATTATTTAGATTGATCATGGTATCGCCACTGTAACATGCTTTATATCCAATCCATGTTTTATAACTATGAAAAATGTATTTGAGCATGCATGCGCTACTTACTGGGATATTTATATCTCAATCTGTTTGGTTTTGTTTTGTTTTTAGCTGCTCTTGGAGAGGACGATACAGAAGGGTAGATGCTTGGATCATGTGAGTTTCAGATTAGAAATATGTTATTCTATATTGAGTTGGGTTTTAGTTGACTCTGATTTTATGGTATATGTTTATTTTATGTTTTCCTTCACTCTGATATAGTGATCTTGTATGAAAAATTAACCTTCGGAAATGAGTTACGGTTCATTACGTAACCCGGATCTGAGGCGTTACACCACTAAACCACTTAAGGTCATATTCTGGCAACATGTGCCAATATGCAAAGCACGAGAAAATCATGGTACAATTCTTTCAGCGGTCTTTAACTGGGGCTACCTATTCTTGGTTTTTGAGTTTAGATAAAGCAAAGATAAAGACCTAGAATGACCTTGCTGCGGTATTCATTCAGCAATATCGTTTGAACAACCAGATGGTTCGAACAAGGCAGAATTGCAAAGGTTCGCAAAGAAGAGTCATGAGTCAGTTCAAGACTATGCTAAGAGATGGAAAGAGCTAGCAACACTAGTCCAGCCACCACTGCTAGAGCAAAAGATGACATCTTTGTTTATAGCATCGCTTGGTCAACCTTTCTTCACTCTATTACTGGGGCAGAGTTCTGCAAGTTTCAATGACTTGATTCTGACAGCTGACAGAATTAAAGATGTAGTAAGATCAGGAAAGATAGATAGCTGTGGGCAGAATGTAAGACCCAAGATTTTTCCTAAGATAAAATAAATAAACAATTAAGGAATAAATCAGAGACATTTAGCTATAAAGGTAATTAGAAAAGAAAAATAGGAATTCAATTTATATTGTAAAGGAGAAGTGCAAGAACTAATATTTAAGTTTTAAGATATCAAATCATGTAGAGAAAATACTAAGAATAATAATATTTGAAGAATTGAGAGGAAATTTAGAGGTTAAGTAAGGAAATTAAAGAGAAGGGTAGTTTGGTCATTTCCAATTAGTTAAATTCATGAAAGGAATAAAATAATTAGTTATTAAGTTAATAAACTAATTTAGATCAAATTTTAGTTTAGTTGAATGTAAAATAAGGAATTTAAGGTTTAAAGGAAGGAATAAAGGACGTAATGGTAAATTATGTTATCTAGGGTCCTAAATTTTAGTAATATAGTAGGTTATGAAATGTTTTGATAAAAATTCAAAATCTAGGATGAAAATTAGCACGAAATTAATTAAAATTTTCATTAAAAGAAAAGTTAAGGGAAATAATTTAGGAAGAAGGGTAAAGGAGGAAATAGTTGTAGAAATTAAAGTAAGGCTAACCTAATTAGAGTTGCTCATTAGTGAGACTATAAAAGAGAGAGGTTTAGAGAAGTTTAGGGTTTTGAAAATAGACCAAAATGAGGAGAAAAGAGAAGGGAAATTTGTGCCTAGGCCTGGAGAAAATAAGGGGGAAAAAGAGTGGAAAGGAAAGAAGGTTTTATGAAGAAAAGGCCAGTGCTGTAGATGGCCAACCAGCCCTGTTTGAGTGAAGATCTAGGGAGATCCAGCCGTTGGATCGACCTGAAATTTGGAGGTTTTGATCTACACCCGAGGAACTTCAATCTGAACGGTGAAGATTGGATTTAGAGAAGGCTAGAGGGGTACAATAGAGCTCAGAAAACTGGTGGACAGTCAGGGATTTCGTCAGATTTGAGTTCATACAAAGAGGCAAGTAGCAAACCCTTTTAAACCAGAGGAACTGCATTGATTATAGTATGTTTTAGATGCTTAATCGTGGGTTATTTCGATTCTGGTTTTGTCTTGAAAGGTTGAGCGATTTATAGGTTGATTTTGTTTTCTTTCTCTTTAAAGAAGTTGGAAAAGTGTTGAGTAAAAGAGGTTAAATTTAGTGGGAAGAACTTAGATAAAATATTAGTCACTGAGATTAGGTTAGGAATGTCTTAGAAGGAATTTAGAAGGAGATTAGAAAACATTTAAAACCATAGAAATTTGTGGAAGTTCAGAAATAAAAAAAACCCCCCAGAAATAGTGAAATTGTCTGAGCACTCGAGTGACCGCTCGGCGCCAATACAGGCGCCCCGCCTGTGTATTTTAACAGAAACCAATTCTTCAATGCTCGACAAGCCGCTTGAGCGCCCATTCAAGCAACCTCTGTCAGAATTTCCAGATTTTTTTATATTCCAGCCCAAATCCATTTTTATTGTTTTTTCTGGAAAGTTTAAAGTTGTAACACTTGTAATTAGGGTAATGTGAGATGTAGGAAGTGACAGAATTAAATTTGGATTAAAGGATAGTAATTTGGGACGATTATTGTAAAGAATAAATTTTTGGAGAGGTCACAACCTATTTAGATTTAATTTTGGGCAGTTTCACGTATTCCTAAACTTCACCACAGACCTAGATTTACCTCTGGAAGGGTTAAACATCAAAATTAATAAATTTTGACACCTTAGGTTCTTAAAAGGGGAACTTTGGGTATTCTTTAGTGAATATCTAGAATAACAACCAACTAGGGGATGAATCTTAGTAAATCATAAAATATTTATTTGGCCAATAACCTAACACTTCCGTATGGGTAAATTAGGAGTGTTCACACTAATAAAATACAGTTTAATAATTAATCAAAGAATTTGGCATATTTTGGTAAAGATGACATGGTTTCATACTTATCTTGTTTTAAAGACTTGGAACTCTATTTAAAACTTGATTTTGGTTATTTTAAGTATCTGTTGGTTTGCAACCGAGAATTTGGTGATGATTGTGGACACATTATTCGACACGTAGGTGTCTCCTCGTATGGGGGTTTGTTATTGATTTATGCATTATCAAGCTATTATTGAATTTTTTGGTTGTGAGTTGTGTCTAGCGGGCAATACTTACTATGGATCCATAGCTTAGCTAGGAAGTGAAACGAAATTTGTTTGGTACGTTAAACCTGTTTTTCCCAGTATGCATTCCGTTGTGTTACCTAGACCTGGTCTTTAGCCGTGTATCTTAGCTTTGGTTTATTTGGGTTACCACCGTGTGCTTCAATGAGACATCGGCTTACACAAACTTTATATTGGTCATGTTTTAGTTTACTTGGGACTTGCACATGAGAGCTATATTTTGGCCGTGCTTGTAGTTCACTTGTGACTTGTACATGCACTGGTATTAACCGTGTTGCCAAGGATCCATATATCTATGATCGGATTGGTATTCCCCTGGTTACTTATTTGCAATTGATTGGATTGTACGCGCTAGCCTATCCATGTATCTCGGGGGTGATCCGCATTGATGGTTGACGAAAGAATGGATGACCGTGTATCTCGGCTCCATTATCATGTAAGCCATGAGGTTGCGACTATGGGGACAGGAATAGCTTATTAAGTGGTTTCAGTTCATGAGTCTTGTCATGTCACACATGCTTGGTTTGGTTTGATGATTGCTTAGAATATAATTATCATGATTTTGTTTTATCGTTTCACCTCATGACTTATTTTGTGAAAATTATGGACTGTTTTACCTCATGCACATTGCTTGGTTTTGAGATTTATTCTCACTCTAGTTTTCCCCATTTTTCAGGTACTCTTGATGAGGACAACAAGCATTGGGATATTATGTAAAGGGTAGTCAGTAGATGTGAACCAGTCATGAATTTAAAAGTTACTTGTGAATGTTAAGTTTATTGTAATTGAAATTATTTCCGCATAATAACTCTGATATTAAAAAGTAATAAAAAGTTTTAAATTATTCCGGATTTTAGATGCTTTTGCCCTTTTTCACTAACACCTTGGGTTTGGGATATATATCCGGATCCGGGGCGTTACACAGAATGCCACACAGAGGAGGCCAATGGCGAATCAGGGCAATAGAACCCAAGGGCAAGAGCAACCATGGAGAACTGAAGGGCAGGCAGTGAACTATGTGCAGCCTACTCGACCTTATCACATCTCCCAGAGGCCCCTGACAACAACTCCACAGAACCAGGGACAAATTGCCGTACCATATCAGGGTCCACCGAGAAGGACAAGAGAAAAAATTGAGGCAATGTGAAACCCCATTCAAAAATCCCTAGTATACCCTAATTAGCATACTTGATGTGTAGGTGAAGCAGGAGCAGCTCAAGCCTAAATCCAGTTAAAGTGGCTAAGCTCTGGGCTGTCAGCAGCCTATTGAGGTAAGCAACCACTATTTAGCTAAATGAGATTTCATATGGTGAGAAAATATGCTAAGTATTGGTGATTATGTGCAAATAGAATGAGGAGTGGCAAACTTGTAATATTTAGTGTCTGGTGGAAGTCACTTAAGTGAGCAAAACCAAAGGAGAGCCCATACACGACCAAATCCTTGCTCAAACCCTTTCCCTCTTCTCTTTCTCTCCCACACTCATCTTCTTCCCCATTTTCCCTCATCATCCTTCCCCATGTTCGTCCCCATTCCTTCCCAACTCATTGGAGGAGTTTGCTTGTGAGGAAAGAGAAGAAGAACCCAAGAGAAGTCATTCCCGTTTGGGGTTTTTGGTGGAGATTTCCAGAGAAATCAACCAAGAGGCAAGCAAGGAGCTGTTTGTGGGTAGTGAGGTAGCAAACCAGCTAAGGGTGTTAACCCGATTTACAGACACGCTAATTCATGAATCTTGCACACACTTTATTTTCTGTAATTTTATTGTTATATGTGAATTGTGCTTTGCATGATTGCTAGAATTGTTCGTATAATATGTAGCATATTATTTAATTAATTGAAATTGCATAAATTGTTTAATTTATGCATTATGCTACTTACTGAGACATTAGTCTCACGCGAGTTTTTGTTTTACCGGTTTTGTTTTCAGACCCGGCGAGCGAGACGCGTAGTGGGGTCGAGTTCGAGGGTTATCCGGAATATAGACCGGAAGACTACTACCATCCCGACTAGAAGTCGAGAATGAGCTTTTTGTTGAATAGTTGTATATGTTATTTTTGAAACTGTCCATATTGTACATATTGTAAATGAAGAGAGAGAGAGAGAGAGAGAATGAGAACTTAGTGATCTTTATTTTGTTCTGTGGATATTGATAGTTAGTTGTGAATGGATGTATATTTTTTTGTGATTATCAGGTGATCATTTGTGTTTGAGGGTTTAACCCATACTCGTATGTACAGGTGTTATATAGCCGTTTTTCCGAAAAAATTTTAGGATGTTATTTTTTTGTGTCTGGTTAGTTCTGAAGTTAGTTTTCATTACTTTGGGCCCTAAGCTAGCGCCCAGGAGCCAATATACACTCGATATGGGTCGACCTAGTTCCGGGGTGCTACAACAATTAACCATTAGAAGTAGAAATCAAGAACCGAGACCGAGATATACAAGTATCAAAAGAGTTGAGGCATAGGTTGCCCCAAAAGAGTCATGAAAGGCAGAAAATTCCTGAAAACCTAACCTATACCATTAACCATCAACGAGAGTACCCTACCTATGACCAGATGGGCTTCGACCTGGTATTTTACACCTAAAGTGAAGGGCATTGGCCTGTATTACAATTTCACCACCCAGGGCTTTGGCCCAATACTTGCACCATGAGATGAGAAGGGCAGTGGCCCCATTAACATTGATTATTGAACAGAGGGCTTCGGCTTTACACACATGACATGAACTGTATAGGAGGCAGTAGCCTAGAAGTCCATGAGAGATATTTAGGGCATTGGCCCATAGGTTAACATTCTAAATATGAGCAGTTCACCTCAATCTGAGGGTAGTGAACTGGCTCCTTCTCCAAAGTGGCATTGGCAAGCCATATGAGCAGTTCACCTCAATCTGAGGGTAGTGAACTGGCCCCATCACAACAACGAATATTGGTAAGCAGTATATGTCGTTCACCTCAATTGGGGGTAGTGAACCGTTGTTCACCTCAATTTGGGGGTAGTGAACTGGCTTCATCATGACAGAGAATATTGGCAGATATGTATGCAGTTCACCTCAATTGGGGGTAGTGAACTAGTGTTCACCTCAATTTGGGGGTAGTGAACTAGCTTCTTCACGAAGATTGATATTGGTTGATAGTATGTGCAGTTCACCTCAATTTGGGGGTAGTGAACTAGCACCTTCTCAGAAGTGATTATTGGTCAGTAAAATGTATGGTTCACCTCATGATGGAGGGTAGTGAACTAGTTTCTGCTATGACAGTAAATATGGAATGTTAGAGTGAGAGGTACACCCTAGTTGGGGATAGTGAACCTTTGTTCACCCTGGCCTGGGGATATAGGACTCGTATCCTCCATGCAAGCTTGGAATCCGATACATCTATTATATGATGTTCATTGATTGTAATTGATATAAATTCATGAACTGTACACTGAAGCACATGCATGCACTATTGTATGATACACGAGATACCGTAGATTTGACAATAAAAACTACCCGCATGTCATGGTTTCATCAAGATATTTGCATAAACTGTGTTTTCCGAATCATGCATGTGTTGCTTACTGAGACATTCGTCTCACAGTTGCTTTCTATCTTATTTTTTGGATCCTTCGACGTCCGATGTGAAGGACCAAGCTGGGGATAAAGGAAAGGAAAAAGCCATCGAGTATAGAGAGGAAGACTACTATAGGCCTTAGGATTTCCTTTGTTTATACTTGTATAGTTTTGATTTGTAAAACCCTTTTTGCTGAGAGGTGTGAATAGTCACCCGTCTTTTGTAACTAACTCTCATGTCTTATTTCATTTCATATATATATATATATGATCACACTTTTGTTATGCACACGTATAAACTGTTGCACCTGCACTCATTATGAAAAAGTTTTAAAATCCTTCGTGTTTTGTTGAGTATAAAGGCCCACTTGCCCCGGTCTGGGACGGGTCATGCCTTGGAGGGGCAAGCTTGGTTCCGGGGAGTGACAGGCAAGGCTAAGAAGAGTATTCACTCCACTTCCATACACACCGGTTGAGTTATTACCCACATACTGAAAGGAGGGTATTTGCAAATCAAGCCTCCAAATCCTAGAACATTCATCGGCAAGAACTACAATCCTAATGAGAGATGTGAGTACCACTCAGGGGCATCAGGACATTACACCAACCGATATTGGGATCTGAGACATGTGGTCCAAGATTTGATTGACACCGGCAAACTCGTCGTGGACCCTCTTGCTCCAACCAACACACCAGCCACTGCTGTGAATCAAAACCCTCTTCCAGATCACAAAGGGGTATCTTCAAGTGGGACAAGTTAAAAAAATCATGCAAGGTTAAAAGGCGCAACCACTCCCAGACATGGTTCTTCTCCGAGTCCACCATTTCCAGGCTAAGTTAAATTTTACTTTTTTGCATCGACCATCCCGGGTGGGATCTGTCATTTTGTAAGTTTTTTTTGCATACTTTTACTTTGATGCAAACTTTTAAAAAAAAAACCTTTTAAAAAAAATAATAAAAGAAAAGAAAAATTAGAAAGTGCTCGGTCGATGATGACATCGCTCTGAGACCACCACCCTTTGGCACGACCATGATCATGGAAAGATGCCAAGTTGCTCAAAGGTGTCTTCAGCTGGGTGCAAGATACTGCTCCCATGAGAACATTGACTGAGCTAGTGGCAATCCTTTCCTGATCTAGACCTTGATTTTCCTTCCACACCTATCTTTAAATTGGGGCAGAGCGATCCCTGAGAGCAAAGAGAGGAAAAGAAAAAGAAAGAAAAAGTGCCTAAACCAGCTAAGGGTCGAGGCTGGCTTTAGCAACATGTCTTTGAGAAAAGATGAGAGGCCATTCTTCATGCATCCTAAATCAAGAATCGCTAGTCAAACACTTTGGGCTTGTTCGTGTTATTCAAATACCTGTGTTATGTCTAGCCACCCCACATTGGGGCAAAGCAAAAAGAATAAGAACAAAAGGAAGAAAACAATTCCTGAACTAAATTTGCATCAAATATCTAAACCAAGTTGTCACAACTTGTGCAAAAGGATGAAAGGCTATCCTTGCTTTAATCTATCAAGTCTTCAAAACAAAATCCCTAGTCAAATCAGTTAAGCCTAATTTCTTTCTTCTAACCCATTGAGTCATGAGCCCTAAATACAATGTTTGGTATGAAAGAAGAAAAGAAAAAAGGACATGGATGTGCGAAAATGAAGCAAAAAGAAAAGAAAACAGAAAGCACACTAGGGCATACCAATCAAGGCGGACACCCAAACCAAAGGAGAGAAAAAGCCAAGGAAAAGGCGAAGGTTGTAAAAGACCCAAAAAGAAAATGAAAGAAAATGAAAAGGCATTGGCAAGGCCCAAGCAGTCAAGAAAAAGAGCAAAACATGACTCAACCCATTTGTAAAACTTTGAGCCATCTTCCCTTTTTTTCAAAAACCAAGACCTCAGACTTCTTTTCGTCCTATAACAAAGTCCTTTTTTATTGCAGAAAATGTGACATTTGGATCTATGTAGATCAGTGATGAAGGAATTCAAAAGCTTCAGCAAGACACAAACCGTTAACCTAAGAAACACAAGAACTTGAGACTTGTATCCCATAATTTCTTATACTTAAAACTTAGCCGATGTTTTGTCCTATTTTTAAAAACCTCTCGGATCTAAGGGGCATGATGCATGAAAGTTAGTATAAACCCTCGAACTGGGACAGGCACTAACCTTGGGGAGAAAAAGAAAAGGGAAAGCCTTCAATTGCAAAATCTAGAAACCACCCTAAGACTAGGTCAAAGTGAGAAAAATCAAAACTGGGGCTTGGAAAGCATTCCTTTAGACGTCCCTCATTTTAAGCCTTTGTAGAACCTCTGAGAGCCAATGATGGCACATGTCAAGAAATTCATGAGAAAGCATGTCAAGCACACTGTCCCGAAACACCTCAAGCTAATAAGGCAATTTACTATAATTATTGGTCTTGCCTTTCCCTTTGAAGCACTTGCACAAAGTTTTAAAAAAAAAAAAAAGTTTTGAAAAAAAAAAAAGAGAAAAGGAAAAAATGTTTCATTTCATTCCTATGCATTCGCACACAAAAATAAAAACCAAGTAAGCCACAAGTGATTACATTTTGAATTTCAGATACCTCACTACTATCTTCAGAAATTTGTAAGCCCATGTGAGGCAGAAAATTAAACGGTTCTGATACTTGAGCTAAAAACAAAAATGAGCAAATGGACAAAGGGAAACAGAAGCAAACAAGGGGAATCCGCCACAAAGAAAATGAGTACACTCAAAGGACACACGAACTTCTCATGTAAGCCCCCACCAGAGAATGTCGAAAAGAAAGCAAGAGAGGTGACACCTTCCTCTACAAATCCCCAGTGGAGAATCATCAAGGACAATAAAGCTCAGGCAAGCTCAAGAATAAGAGGAGAAGACGTGTTTTGAAGACACAAAGGGCAGAGAAGGCCCTCATCTAATTTTCATTTTTCCACTTTTGTATCATAGGTTTTGAACCAAGATTCGGAGCTCTTTGGTGTGCTGGATAGCAGTGACTCTTAAACCCTTTAGAAGCCAAATAGAGTTGAAGGGTAGTGTACCTACATGGGGGGATAAAGAACTTCAAAATAAAAAAAATAAAAAAAATGAATAATTCTGAAAGGGTAAAAGAAAAAGTCAAAAGTCAAAGTACCTAAAAGCTTTAATTGAACAAACAAAAGGAAAAGAACATTGTTGAAGCACTTTTGCAACAAAGTCGAAATAAGTCGGTGAGTCCAAGTCCAACCCATCTTTTTCAACTTAAATTAAAAAAAAGGTGAAAAATTCCAAACGCCTAATGGCAAGGAAACTCCCCAGAACTTAGAAGTGAGCCAAAGCAACACGGAGCTTGCACCGGCGCTTCCGCATCTTTGAAAACATTAAAGGACCTGACTCATCGATTACGTCGACAGAAATGCAAAGTGCAAAAACAAGATTCTTTTTATTCTTTGTCGTTCATCACCAAGGTGATTCTAACGAAGAGGGGCATCTGTCAACACCCCATTTTTGCACCATAGAATTGCCCAAGATATATATCTTGAACCGGCACATATGTGGGCACGTAAATCGAGGTTTTTATAATGGACCCATCTTTTTGAAATAACAAGCTTATAATAAAGAGAATTTTGAGCCGATTCTGATGCACCAAACCGTGCTCAAATCGGATCTCAAATGGTTAAGTTATGGACAAAAGAAATGAAGGATAGTTTGGGGATTTTTGATAAAACTGAATTGGGGTGCCACGTGGTAGCCACATGTGTGCCATGGTGGCTGCCATGTGGCTAATGGGGCATTAAAATGTTGGGACTCTCTTGGTAATATACTACACGGTTAAAATTCCATACAACATGCAACATGGTTAAAAATTCAATGCAAAATAAGTGAGAGTTACTAAGAGAGGATGAGGAGAGGTTAAGAATATGAGGGGTCTAGGAGTTAAGAAGCTGAGCAAGGGACAATCACTAAGAGAGGAAGATGAGAGGTTAAGAAGATGAGGGGTCTAGGAGTTTAGAAGATGAGGGGTCTAAGAGTTAAGAAGTTGAAGGGGTGAAAGACTATTACAAAAAGGAGAGGAGTTTTAGAAGTAAGAGGGCAGCAAGTAAGAGAACTCTCTAAAAAAAGAGAGAAGACAAGTGAAGGGAGGGAGAGGACATCCATTAGCAAAAGGGTTCACAGCTCATAGCACTTTAAAGCACTAAACCTAGTTCATAACAGCAGGTATTTACTTCGTTTAAAATATCACATGAAGTTGTCATGTATGTAGTTTTATCCTCTTCATCTATGTTTGTAAGATTCTTTTCCAAGATCAATAAGGATTTGACATTACTTTGAAATTGATTTGAATGAGAATTTCCATTATCATCACAAGCATGAGTGATCCAAATTGTGGATTGTGGTAAATCACTTGTGAACCCATCTTTAATAAACTGAACATAAAAGTGAAGTAAGCATCTGTGTTTTTTTTAAGTTTATATTTACTAGTTCGGTCATGTGCAACCAAACCAATAAAGCACGACTTTTACTACTTGTTTATTTTATTACTTTTTTTTTTTTTACTACTTGTTTGTTTTATTTACAAGTGAATCATCATTAAAAAAAGGGTTTTGAAGTGGCCAAATATTGCTACATCTTGTTTCACTTATTTTTTATTATAGTTACATTTGATCTTCTATTAATTTGGGTGCCATCATTATTTTCATGTGCAACATGTTTAGTTTCTTTTCATGAGGTGTAATAGTAATCCCCACCCCTTCAATACTTGTAAAGATATAAAAAACAGGGGGGGGGGGGGGGGGGGGGATGGTTGCTTGCATCATGATTCGGCCAACCATGGCCGAACTCATTTGCTTTTGATACTTTATTTGTTGCTGTTTTTTTTTTTTTTATTGATTAATAGTTTTGAGCTCAGTTTATTGCTCATTTAGATTAAGTGGTTTCAATTTCAATTGTTTTAGTATGTCTTCATTTTGTCTATATTGCTTTTCTTTAGATGTAATTTTGTGTAGACATTGTATATATAGATTAATATTTTTTGTACACATAAAATGATAAAAAAATTAGAAAAGAAATAAAAAAATAATAATAATAAATAAGAGAGCCCATTAAATATCCAACTAATTTAAGGGAACCCATTTCGGTGGGGCAACCCAAGGTATTCAAGGACTTCCCTGGGTTGTAATCGGTCACTTATCCGGAATCATTGGTGCAGACCAAAAATCAATGGGTGTCTACCTGCACTATTTCAGGTAGTGGCGACTCCATAAAACATCGTAATACGCTTTTTTGCGTGCCCAAGGTGCGCACAAGTGGATTTGGTCATGATTGACCAATGATTATATGTTGAGCAAATCGTTTTACTTGTTGGTTATGTTTTAAGCTATTTTGGGCTTAGCTTGTTATGAATCCATAATTTAGCTAGTAAGTAAGGTCTGTCTAACTTTGTTGGATTAAGTCTAGTCTCCTTAACGCGTTTCCTCTATGAAGGAGAGGCCTTTCTATGAGGGAATGTGCTGCAGCAACTCCATTTCCACTATGAGGGTGAGTTCTTATGTATTTCTAACATGAGGATGATGATATTGGTATCAGATATGGCAATCATTCTCGGACTGGATTATATCCATTTCCACCATGATGATGAGGTCTTGTGTATTTCCACCATGAGGGTGATGACATTGGTATCAAATATGGTAGTTGTTCTTAGACTAGATTGTTTGGAGCTAGATCTTAACCTTTCAAAATATTCAAATTTCACGAGTCCCTATAAGACAATTTGATTTGATATCGATATCGATATTATTGATTGATTTTCATGATGGATTATATGGGTTTATCTCATATTTATTACTGGATTTTTGTTTGATTATTCGTATTATCGTCATTGTTATATGTTTTATAACTGTTCCATGTTTTAGAACTGAATAAAATGTATTTGAGCATGCATGTGCTACTTCCTGGGATATTCGTATCTCATTCGATTTTGTTTTATTTTCAAATCTTGGAGAGGACGATACTGGAGGGTAGATACTTGGATCATGTGAGTTAGACTTGAGATATGGTAATTTATAATTGAGTTTGGGAATATAGTTGACTCTGATTATTTATCTTAATGTTTATTCATGTTTTCCTTCACTCTGATATATAGAACATGTGGATTAGCTAACTCTTCGGATATGAGTTACGATTTTACTACGTAACTCGGATCCGGGACGTTACAAAATGTGCTTCATGATTAACCTTCCGATCGACTGGATTGATGTGGTTTGCAATTCATTGGTGAGGGCTTTTAGAGGGATTGTCTTCTCCATGGTAGGCTTCATGTGGTGTTTAAAAGGAAGAAAGGTGTAAACAAATGGGAGGGAAGATCCAAAGCAATTTTGTGGTGTTTGTGCGGGTCTCGAATGATGAGAAGTAGGACTTCTTCGCTAGATGGGCGACTCGTAGGGGAAGCTTTTTGTGCAGGATGTGTATTCTCCGGGAAGGTATACATCGTGGGGTAGACAGAGTGCAGGAGAAGACGTGGGATCGAACAGTTGCAAAACCAATTGTTTGGTTAAGGCAATTTTGACCCTTATGTCCCTTTATTAATGAAATTTAGCAGTGATGTTTAAGAGCAAGTGTAGAAAGTTGTCAAACTTTTGCTTGGCACGATTCCCAAGGGGCACCCCCATTAAATATAGTATAGATGTAATCGGTTCGTTTCGTGGCCTTAGAAGCTGAAATAAATCAGACGTGGACCACATGCATCCCACCCATTTCTGAACACATACATGCAGTACTGCACGTGCACTCCGCTGCTCTATATAATGAGAACTTGCTAATGGTGATGATCTACATTATGAGAATATAATTATAATGTACCTTTTTATATTATCTCTTTAAGAGTTTGAGTTCAAGTAAATATAATTTACCTTTTTAAAATAGTACATAAAAATTCTTTTGCTGAAATATGAGATATATGTATTGTTAGGATCGAAGTTAAATTGGTTTTTCGCAAGGTTTTAAAGGCGTTTGGTGGGCATTATAGAATCTGGATTCTATTAAAATCCGATTCCATAATCTAAAAGCTGTGTTTGGTTGGGATTTTAAGACCGGATTCTACCATCCAATTGTATAATCAAGCCCATAATCAGTATCTACTTTTTTGGTGATTATAGGGATTATGGAGCTTCAATTTTCAAAATCTATGATTCTAGAGATTATGTATAACATATTATAATAAATAATAACATTATAAGTATTATAATGTAATATATTATAATATTATAATATATATATTATTACAATAAACATATTGTTATATAGTATTATAATAAACATATTATTATATTGTAATAATATATATATATATATATATATATATAATATTATGTTTATAATATTATAATACATTTAATATATTATATTAATATAAATATATTAAAATATAATAATATATTAGTATATTATATTTAATATCGTAATATTAATACTTCATATATACATTAATTTATTAATATTTAAGATATTAATATATTGAAATATAATAATATATTAGTATATTATATTTAATATTGCAATATTAATATTTCATATTATATTGATTTATTAATATCAATATAGTAATATTATAATATATAATAATAATAATATATTATATATTAATAATATTTTTAAAATTTCATATTATAATAATATAATAAACATTAATTTATGTTTATTATAATAAACATAAATTTATGTTATAATAAACATAAATTATATTATTATGATATGATTTATATTATAATATTATATTATAGAGTATAATATTATATAATGTTATAATAATATTATTATAATACACATAATATAATATAATATGATAATGTTATTATATTATATAATAATATTATATATAAATTTATTTATTATGTAAAAAATACATATTATGTAAAAATATATAAGATTTTATTTAAGACTTTTATTTTTCTATATACATTATATTATCTTTTATGCAATTTTTAATACAATAACTTCAAATTTAATCTCAATACTCAATGTCAACCAAACAAGATTCTAGATTCTAATTTAAAAATCTAAGTTCATAATCCTACTTATCCAAATAGGATTTTTAGATTCTAAAATCAAGGAAATATAATCTGGAATATAGAATCTAGGTTTATAATCAGAATCTAGATTCTATAAGTAAAAGAGGATTGAGAATTCTTGTAGAGTTCAAGTAAAAATTGACTGAGAAAAGGTCATGTCGAGCAAAGAAAAATAGGGAAATTTAATTTTTAGTGGTACTTTATCAAACTATTTAAGATTTAATCGGCAAAGTTCTGAGTTTTAATTTTTAATACACCTTTATCAAAATAATTAATTTTTAATGTCAATTCACTGTTACAAATCAACTATTCCAAAAATGCCCTTACGTCACTTATCCAAATGACTTGTATAAGTCACTTTATTGACTTGTACAAGTCATTTTATTGCTTGTACAAGTCATTTTATTGCTTGTACAAGTTTCGGAAGTAAATTGTATAAGGGTATTTTTGGAAGAATTTATCCATAACAGTGAAATAACACTAAAAATTAATTATTTTGATAAAGGTGTATTAAAAGTTAAAATGCAAAACTTTGCCGACTAAATCTTAAATAGTTTGATAAAGTACCACTAAAACTTAAATTTCCCAGAAAAATATATGTAAATATATATATATTAGATTAGATTATTATTATATTTTTTTTTGAAATTGTGTGAATTAAAAGACCGTTTAACGGGACGGCTTTCATTCAAAATCGAAAAACTTCAAGGTGAGCCACCCCGTCCCAGTTGACCCGCTCACATGGAATGTCTAGTTGTTCGTCTTCTCATCTTGCAAGAAAGCTTAGTATTTCCCAGCTCCAAACATGTATTCCCAGATCATGGAAACAAAACACCACTGAACCCGAAGATCTCCACAAAAATCACCTCCCAGGAGATACTGAATCTCTCCCAAGTGGTAGAGAAAAATCTAATACAGATTCGCTTTTCTCATCCTTGAAGAACTTCACAAGCCATGGCAACCTATACAAGGCCTTCACTACATTCTCTCTTCTCAAGCTCTATGCCTCTTATACTACTGATGATTCAAATTATGATCTCGTACTACAGTCGATCTCTTCACTTCTTTTATCTTGTACCACCCTGAAAACACTTCAACAGGGGAAACAACTCCATGCCCATATCATCTCTTTGGGTATTGAACAACACCCACTTCTTGTTACCAATCTTGTATCGTTATACTCAACCCGTGGTCACCTGAGTGATGCTCATGTAGTAACAGAGAATTCGAATATTTCGCATTCTTTGCCTTGGAATCTGTTGATCTCTGCCTATGTTAAAAATGGGCTTTGTGGGGAGGCTCTCTCTGCTTATCAACAAATGGTGGACCTGGGGATTAAGCCTGATGAGTACACTTACCCATCTGTACTTAAGGCTTGTGGTGAACGATTTGATCTCGGTTTTGGGATGGAAGTTCATAGGTCCACTGATGCTAACGGCCTTCAAAGGAGCTTGTTTGTGCAAAACGCATTGATTTCTATGTACGGGAAGTGTGGAGAAGTTAGAATTGCACGTTCGGTGTTTGACAAAATGTTGGAAAGGGATGCTGTTTCTTGGAACTCGATGATCACTGCGTATGCTTCCAAGGGTATGTGGATGGAGGCCTTCGAGCTGTTTGAAAGGATGCGTATGGGGAGTATTGAATTGAATATCGTGATTTGGAATACCATAGCTAGTGGGTGTCTGCACAGTGGAAATTTTATGGGGGCGCTTGATTTGATATCTCAGATGAGAAGCTTTGAGCATTGTATAGATTCTGTTGCAATGATTATTGGTTTGGGTGCATGTTCACGACTTGGAATAGCAAAATTGGGGAAAGAAATTCATGGTGCTGCTGTTCGTGGTTTTTATGATAAAATTGAGACTGTTAGAAATGCGTTGATCACCATGTATTCTAGGTGTAAGGACCTTAGAAACGCGTACATTTTATTCCGATTGTCAAAAGCTAAGAGTATAATTACATGGAACTCTATGATTTCTGGTTATTCCCGCTTGGATCACTCTGAAGAGGCCTCCTTCATATTTAGAGAGATGTTAGACTCTGGGTTTGAACCAAATTATGTGACAATTGCGAGCATTCTTCCACTCTTTGCTCGAGTGGCAGATCTGCAGCATGGTAAAGAGTTCCACGGCTACATAATAAGGCATGGAGAGTTCAAGGACTATATTCTGGTATGGAATTCTCTTGTGGACATGTACTCAAAATCAGGGAAAATTTTGGAGGCTCAAAGAGTGTTCAATTCGATGAGCAGGAGGGATGAGGTCACCTACACTTCTTTGATAGATGGATATGGTATGCAAGGGGATGGACGAACTGCCTTGAAGCTCTTTGAGGAGATGAATAGGCACAGGATCACACCAGACCACATTACAATGGTGGCAGTCCTATCTGCCTGCAGCCACTCAGGCCTTGTATCGCAGGGCCAAATGCTTTTTGAGAAGATGGTCACGTTCTATGAGATAATTCCCCATACAGAACATTATGCTTGCATGGTAGATCTCTTTGGGAGGGCTGGGTTGCTAAGAAAGTCGGAGGAGATTATAACCAGTATGCCCTACAGGCCAACCGCTGACATGCGGGCCACACTCTTAGGAGCATGCCAGATCCACAAGAATGTTGAGATCGGGGAATGGGCAGCTGAGAAGCTTTTGGAGATGAGGCCTGAGAAAGCAGGATACTATGTGTTGATAGCAAATATGTATGCAGCTGCTGGTTCATGGAGCAAGCTAGCAAAGGTGAGAATGTTAATGAGGGACGTGGGTGTTAAAAAGGCTCCTGGTTGTGCTTGGATCGACACGGGCTCTGGATTTTACCCATTTTCAGTTGGGGATACATCGAACTTGCATGCACAAGAGATTTACTTCTTGTTAAAGGGATTGACTAAGCTCATAAAGGAGGCTGGTTATGTTCCCAATGAGGATTTTGGTCTAGCTAAGGATGAATTTGAGTAGATGAAATCCAGGCTTGTGACAAACACATGCTGCACCAGCAGGGAGTTGTATGAGGCCAGAATGACCCTAAGATGTATCATCTAAATGATCAGTGAAATGGCACAGGTTTCAGTACTGCAAGAAGTTGGAATGCAATATGTACTCCTGATCTTGGAGCAAAAATGAAGAGATATTGTAAAATAGGCACAAAAATTTTGCAGAGATTTTGGTGATTTTATTGCACAAAAAATTGGAACGGGGCCTCCATTCTGAATTTGATGCACTTGAAGAGGGCCAGTCCCGAATAAGAAGTGCTCTGGACTGGAGAAAGAAAAGCAACAGCAGTTCCTTTCTCTTAAGACAAATACTGTGATGATGTAAGCACTTTTTGCTCGATTAGTTCAGAATTTTAAGGGTTCTTTAAAATTTTTCCTTAGGCAAGACAATGATAGCTGAAACGTTTTCAAGTTTTAGAACTTTTCACACATATAATCTGTTTTGTTATTCTTGTAATATGATAGTGAAACAGAAGGTTTACTACTTATGACAGCACCAAATTCATAAATTCTTTGTTAAAATATTGTTTTGCAGCGGCACTCGAATTTGATTTAAGCTTTAATGGGTTTGATTCCATGTTACACTTAATTTTACTTAGCTTTAATGGGTTTGATTCCATGTTAGACTAAACTTAGTTTTACTTATATGAGAAGAATTAATCAAGTTTTAAGCTATTAAATAACTCTCCTTTTTCTCCCTTTTGGCATTTATGTTGCACATACTAAAAATCATTGGAAACCGAATTTCTGAATACTAAAAGAAAGTGAAACTACTTGAAGTAAAATCTGTGTTATTTTTTGCACTTCAATCCTTCAATAACAACTTGAGGCAGATTTTTCCATTGTCCAATCTGGGTGTAGTTTTCTTTTTATGTGTAATCCATATAATTTCTTGTACTTTGTGTGTGAAATCCCAAATTTTCAGAAAAATAAATAAAAATAATTAAATATGAATATTTGAAGAATTAAGGATTTTATTTGAAATAATTGGGAGATTTATTATAGTATAATGATTTGGGAAATTTTTCATTAATTCGGGATGCAATATTAGATCAAAATAATGAGGAGATTAAATCTGGAAATTTTGAAAGAAAGCCAATGGTTAAATATGATCAAATTAGAAAAAGGGTGTTTTGGTCTTTTCTTAATTAGCTAAATTATTAAATATATTAATTAAATAACTATTAGACTTGAGAAAGCAAATTAGACCTAAGTTGGGTTTAAATTGATCATAAATATTGAGATTTATAGCATAAGAAGTGGGAGAAGGGCATATTAGTAATTATGATTAACTTGGAACCTTGAGTTAAGGAAAAAGAGGAGTTTTGGGGTGTTTTAGTAATATTTAAAAATAAGGAAATTAAATAGCACGAAAATTAGAAAAATAGAAGTTTCTTTTGTATTAGATTTAAGAGAAAATAATTAGAAAAAGAGTAGTGATGAAATAGGGAAATTTCCAAATAGAATTAGAAATCCTATTTAGGAGTAAGTATAAAAGAGGAAGATTATAGAGGATTTAGGTTTTTCTCATCATTATTCTTGGTGAATCTATACGGCTAGGGAGAGAGAGAGAAAAGAAAGAGATTAGTCACACACTCTTCTTCCCCATACGTGTTCTCCCAAGAGCTTTGATTCATGTTGCTTTGGTGTTGATCAAATCAAGAAAAAGAGAAGGAGATTGATTCGTGTAGATTCAAGAGGAGACTTGCTGTGTTCATTTGGGATCTCAAGAGAAGTAATTTATGGATTGTTTGGTGGAGTTTTGATCCAAGGAACGAGGCAAGTAGCCCTCTCAACTTGCATTAAAATCATAATTTCGGATTTATCGGGATCCATGATTATATGCATGATTTATTGGAGTTTTAATGATTAAATCTTTGTATGTTGTGATTTATTTGTTTTGGATTGATTGAACATGGTTGGGAGATGTTATTTGATGTGTTAGAATTGATTTGAAGTGATAAAAGCATGATCTATAATTTTAGTTTGAAATTTTGAAAGTTTTAGAAAAATTTGGAAATTTGCAAATTTACATGAGTTCCCAAGTCGTGGCTCAGACACCCATTCAGGTGCCCATTCATATGTAGTTAATGTGTAAAGGACGCTTGATTCATAGTTCGAACGCTCAAGCAGGCACTCTGCCTATGTTTTATTTTGGATTTTGAAACCCGAGAGCTGATTTTTAAAATTGTACGAGCCCTCAACCTGTTGCTCGAACACTATATCAAGCACCCAAAGTCTAAAACCTAGAAAGCCAATGCCCTATAGGTCGCTCTAACGCTACGTTGAGTGTCTATACACAAATTTTCATAATTTCAGGTTTTGGCCTAATTTTCGATTTTAAACTGATTTTTGAGGGATTCTAACTCATGTACCAATTAGATTAGGATGCTTTAAGAGTGTTTGCAGTGGACAAAGAATTAATTGGATTTTGATAAGGATTATAGGTACGTTCTACTAAAATAACTTTGTAGATGACCATTTTTATATGTACTTGACACGTCACCTATATAGTTCGTCATGATAAAAATAGTTTGTCATGGATCATTTGTGACATGATAAAAATAGTTTGTCATGAGTCATCTATCACCCAACAGAAATAATAATAATAAAGTATGACATAATTTATTTATATTAAATATATCTGGCATATTATAGTAGAGATCTCCATCTTGGGCGAAAGCCCAATTAGGGGGAAGGGGGTTTCTGGCAGTCCTTAAGGTGTGGCAGACATGGGCGTGGGAATCGTTGGCAGCTAGTGACGATTCATGGCATGTCGACCTAAAATGACGAAAACGTCAAGTAATCTATAATTCCACATCCTGTGGGACCCAGTATACCAATCAAAGAGCTTTATATTTTATCATCACTGTCTCTTGTTTATTCTTATTATGAACCTAGACATTTATGAGACCAAATCCAAGATAAACATGAGAACATTCTTGAAACCTCATATTGTGACAAGTGTCACAATCTTAGAGACCTATCACCTTCTATAAATATGAGAACCCTCTTCCATTCGAGGGAGCCCCTAATCTTTGGTTGGATCTTTGGTTGCTTAAAACAACACTTATCTTCTTCTTCTTTGAGCCTTCTCTAGGTCTACCAGGAATTCTCTAAGTCTATCTTTGGATTGTTCTGTCTTCCACATGTACTGCAACCATTAAAGGAGCTCTCTGACTTGGTATACGTGAAGATCACTTGAGTATCTCCCGTTTCTCATTCTAGCCATTGCCTATCTGGCATGCCTTATCTACCCCACCCCTCTTTTGTTCAAAAACGACGCAGGAACAGCTGCTGAGTCGGCGGTTTAGGCCAACGTCGGACGTACCATTCCTACTTAGAATCGAGATCTGAAGACACATCATTGGTATTTTGACACCATGGAGACGATACTAGACACATGGACGTGGATTCAAGAAAGACACCTACAAACTTATATTTTGGGACTTTGGGTAAACATGTGGAATTCTCTTAACTTGTGAAGTATTTATTGGTCTCAACACTTGTGTTTGCACTGTTGGAGTATGTTTTAAATTCTAGAATGATTTAAATTGTATTACAACAAGAATTGAGTAGTTTGACCATATGATGGCTTATGATTTAAAAAGAAGAAATAAATGGTTACTTGATTGGACATGTACGTGTCTCGTATGAAGCGTTACATTGTAAGTGGCATTCACTTATTGTTTTTAAAGATGTTGTATGTATATTTTGCAAGAGTTCTATGCGTATTTTAACTACATTCTATCAATCCGAAGTCTATGGATAGGAGTTTTCCAGCTTCATGCATCTTTGTATTTCACCAGAGAGTTATAATGTATGAGAGTTTGTATCTTTATAATTTGTTATTCATTTGGTACTCTTTTGAATAAAGTACGAAATTCTTCCTAGGCTGGCTTGTTTTATGGCTATTTCTCAAGTTGTTATTTATATGAGTTTGTATATTTTTTCTTTGTTATTTTTGGTGACTTTTTCTTTCATGTGGAAACTGATATCTACCATATATGGTTCATTATTGTTCTTTTATTGCATTTGAGTTTTTCATCTAAAATTCGAAGGCATTTACAGTATTGACCTTGTAAATCCCAATTTGGGGTTGAACTTGGCTACATAAGCTTCAATAATCCACTTTTCGATGGATTTAGTTTTGTCTTTAAGCTTCATTTGCTATATCTGAATCATGGTCATACTAGAGAGCCCAATATCTTTTGTTTTTAAAAGTATAAAAAGTGATATTCGTTAAGTATATTTTCATCCCATCCATAAGCCAGGTGAGAGGACTATTTGCGATATCTAATCTGAATCATGGTCATCCAGGTAGAGGGATAGTTGACTGATGCAGTGAATGCTGTATAGTTATCTTGAACTATTTCATCTCAACAAGTCAATTGTCGAGGTGTTCAGATATACAGAGACATCCCAAGTATAATAGCATGAAATTTAGGCACCAAATCTCAGACTACTCCCTCTGATGTTACCAAAGTAGTTGGGACTAGGGCTGCAACTCGGTGCGGTTTGGTTCGGGTTGACCTCAACCCAGGACCAAACCAAAGTTATTGATGGTCGGTTCGTAACCGAACCGAACCGACCTCAGAACCGAACTACCCAACCCGAAACCGAACCGATCTTTTTATATAAAATCCGAAACCCAACCCAAATCGAACCGATTTTTTATTATCGCTGGACTTATTGTTGTTGAGAACAGAGAGGGGTTCAACGGAATCGTCCCGAATTTCCCAGAGACGGAGATAATCACCAGAGGAGGCGAGGAGATCAAGGGATTTACGGAGAGAGGAGGGGGAGTTGGGATGGAACATGAGTTTAGTCAGAGTGTAAGGATGGTCGAAGGAGAGTTTGGGATCGGTTTTGAAAGAAAGGGTTTCGTCGTCGAAGGAGATGATATTGACCTTGTTGGTGTACTCTTTGAGGAAGCTACGAGGGTGATACGATGGTGAGTAGTGGTGTCAGGGGAGGATGAAAGGCCATGGCATAAAGAGGGTAAGGTGAATCGTAGGTGAAGAAATTTTCAGATCTGAGATGGGATTCCTGAGTGGAATTCTCCATGGGGGTTGGTATGGGTTGCGACCTCCAGGTTGTTGGGATTGTGGGGGAGGCGGAAGCACAAGTCAAAGACGACTCAGAACAAAAGATCCCTTGTTTTTCTTTTTACGAGTGGGAGAGATCCAAATCTTGTTACAAAAGAGCCCACATTCGAAGCTCAAAGATTGGAACTCGATTTTTCACTAATAGTAGAATCCCATTGTCAGAAATATTAGGAAGGCGCGAGAGATCCAAATCTTGCAAATGCTGACTAGAACCACCATCAAATAGAGCAAATATACATCTGTCAGTCTCTTGCACCGTCTGATGGACAATGAAATTAGTGAACCCATCACCCCATGTCGCAAGCACGTTAGTCCCATGTCACTGAGAGTGCATTTGAGAAGGGACTGGCTGGTGAGGAATCGGAGGATGCGATCCTGGACAACTGCAGCTTATGGGTTTTGTGTCCCCAATTGAGAAGCAATCTTCGACGGTGAGAGGAAAGCATTGGATCCTGCTCTGGCTATGATCTCGAACAGATTGAGCTCGATTGATGCTTTCACCACCATCGGTAGAATCGTACCAGCTGCAACACGCATGGCCGACTCGAAGTTTTCCTCTTCATCTTCTTTGATTGGGGTTGAAGCCATGTCCAAGTTCTGGTGGAGCAGTGGTGGTGGTGGGGGTGGATCAAGAAGGGGTTAGCTTGAGAGGATTTTGTCTTCTTTGATCGGGTTTAGGGTTTTCCTTTTCATCTTCTTTAATCGGGTTTAGGGTTTGAGAGGATTTTGTGTATTTAAAAGAAAGGGTTAGCTTGTAATATGTTAAAAGTTTAAGGGGTAATATGTATTTTCGGTTTAGTTTGGTTCGGTTTATAGAAATGTATGATTTCGGTTTGGTTTTCGGTTCGGTTTATCCGACCATACAACCCAAAACCGAACCAATTTAATTTGGTTTAAAGAATTTGAAACCAAAACCGAACCGAATATATAAAAACCCGAACCAAACCGAACCGAAGTCGGTTTGGATCGGTTCGGATTCGGTTTTAACCGGACCGAGTTGCAGCCCTAGTTGGGACAATGTGACCATCCATTCAGTGTACTTATAAGCCAGTCATCAGACAATAACTATAATTAATGTACATTTGGGACATAGCCAACCTGTTTTAGGTGCTCACCCAATCTGTTGATCATCTTATATATCCTTGCAGATTGAGGATGCAATCTATCATCTGCAGTGAATTCATGAAGATCATCATCAACCTCAATTGAACTAGCCCCAGATTGCTTTTGAAGGGATGTACTCTTCATCTGCAACCTCACCTTGGAAACATAATCCCAGTGACCTGTTGCAGCATATATATTGGACAGGATAGCGAAATTTCCTGCTTTCGATGGTTCTAATTTGACCAGATGTTCAACAACCTCCTCGGCAAGCTCCACATCATTATGCATTCGGCATGCGCCCAAGAGGGTGCCCCAGATAATCGCATTTGGTTCCACAGGCATGCTGTTGACAAGCCTAAATGCTTCCTTCAGATGTCCCCCACGCCCCAGAAGGTCAATTACACAACCGTAGTGCTCAACTTGGGGAACAACTCCATATTCTCTCTCCATCATGGTGAAGAACTGGTAGCCGTCATTGACAAGACCTATGTGGGTACAAGCACATAAGACACCCACAAAGGTGAATTGGTCAGGCGCAACGCCTTCTAGTTTCATCCTAGAAAAGAGTTCAAGTGCCCTCTCACCATGTCCATGCATAGCCAGCCCTTGGATCATAGCATTCCAAGATACCACATCCCTTTCAATCATCCCCTCAAAGACACTTAGTGCTTTGTCTAGGTTCCCACACTTTGCATACATGTCAACCAAAGAGTTGCAAACATGGGTGTTACGCATCAACCCACACCTCTGAACAGAGGCATGAAGCCTCTTCCCCAAACCAAGCAAACCAGACTCAGCACAAGCAGCCAAAATACTAATAAAAGTTCCATCATCAGGGGTCAATCCAGCTTCCTCCATTTGATTGTACAAGAAAAATGCCTCCCTTGCGAGCCCCTTTTCAGCATAACCAGATATCAATATAGTCCAAGCAACCAAGCTCTTTACAGGCATCTTATCAAACAACAATCTAGCCATATCCATATCTCTTGCTTTGCTATATCCCCAAATCATAGTCGACCAAGAAATAATGTTCCTTTCAGGCATTTTCTCAAACAATTCAAACGCCGCATTCATCTCCCCAGCCTTACTATACCCATCCAAAACTGTATTCCAACTAACAGTGTCTCTCACAGGCATTTCATCAAACAAGCGACGAGCTTCTCCCAACTCACCAGACCTTACAAACGCAGCAATCATCGAATTCCAAGAAACAGTATCTCGTTCTCTCATCGACATGAACAACTTCCTTGCAGCATCAACCCCACATGCACCGCACTTAGAGTAGCTGTCGATTAGCGAATTGGGTACAAATATATCGGAACAAAGCCCAAATTTCTCAATGTGGGTATGTATCAGTTGGACTTGCCGGAGCGAGAATCGGCCAGAACAAGCCTTTAGAAGAAACGGGTATGTGAAATTGTCTGGCTTAACGCCACGGTTCTGCATCTCGAAGAATGTGGAGAAGGCTTGGGGATGCTGGGAGTTCTGGGTGAAAGCTCTGATGAGTGAGTTGTATAGAAGCACATTGGGCTCTTGAATTTGGTCGAAAACATTGACTGCCAAAGCAATCTGGCGGCATTGAGAGAACGCTACAATAAGTTTGGGGGTTATGAATGGGTCCTTATGGAGATTAGCTTTGAAAATCTGGGCTTGAATCTGCTTCAAATGGTTGAGGTTTGAGCATTTATGGATATCTGATAATTTCTTTTCGAAGAATCTTCGTCTCGAGACCCATGAGGGTGTTCGAGTCGTTGTAGACATTTTACTTGCATTTGAAGTTCGAGATTGTTAGAGTTGGGACAAAGAATATCACCATTTGCAAGACAAGGAACAAGATTAACAGATTTTCGAACGGGAAGTGTACGTCGAGTAGAGAAAGATAAGGTTCTTCTGAAATGACTTCAACATGAGTGGCTCTGTTTAGAGTCCAGAACCTGAGTAATTTTCACTTCCCAATAACAAGAATGCACATAGTTAGGGTTGCTTACCGGGCAAGGCTTGGCCCGCTAGGCACGAGGGCCTGGCGAGAAACGGCCTGCGGGCTTGCCCAACGGCTGGCCCGCGTGCCTGCCGTTGAGGCCCGTCATGCTGACAAGCATGGGCACGCAAAAACAGCTAGCCGTTGGAACATTAAAGAATCTTTTTTTTGGGGGTGGGGGTTTGTTTTGACCATTTTACCCCATAATAGCCATATTATAGGGGTATACTTGTCATTGCTTGTAAATGACCATTTCTATCATTCCAACAGCTAAATAACAATCATATTTGAAGGTAGAGGTGGTAAAAAACAACTTTTGGTTTTCTATAAATAGTCCTAACCCTTCCCTCTCCAAACTACACCAATCTTTTCATCTCTTCTCTTCTTACTTTCTTTTAGAGTCTTGTTAAGAGATTTGGCCAATGGCCGGTAGACTTAGTAGAGTGCTCACTTAGGCCAACCATTAGCAAATCTCTTAACAAGACTCTAAGAAATTTATCAATTTTTGTTTTCTTTTTTCATTTTCTTCTTAGAGTCATGTTCAATGATTTTGCTAATAGCCGGCAAAAACAGTACTCACATGTGCGCATCCCTGAGCCCGATCATTGGCAAATCCTTGAACAAGACTCGTACAAAGTTATCATTTTTTTTTCTTTTCTTCATTTTGGCCTCTTCACTTCTACATAGGAGTTGCAAAGGTGTTAATTGCTTCGATTACTACTTGACTGTTCAAGCAGTAATCGAAGTAAGTAACACCTTTACAACTCTTTGTCTCGGCACGGTTCATCAATATGTAAATATTGTTACATTTTCAAGAACTGTTTACGTGCCATCCATATTCTGCGAAACCTTCTTTACTTTTGAGAAATGTAAAGAAGGCTTTGCAAAACATGTATGCTACGTAAATGACCTTTCTTTTTTTTTTTTCAAGAACCTTCTTTAGTTTTTTAATCTTTTTTTCATAGCTGCTTGTGGACCACGGCCCACCCTTAGCCATGTCGTGCCAGGTATATCGGTAAATGGTGACCGGGCCGACCCGATAAGCAACCCTACACCTAGTAGTGCTGGCTTGGTCTAGGATGATATTAACCCAAAACCAAACTGAGGTTTGTGACGGTCAACCCAAAACCAAATCAAAGCGAATAGAGAACATATCATTCAAACCTAAAAACTGAGCCAATAATATATATACAGACATACATGTAACGCCCCAGATACGGGTATTTATTTTATTTTATTTTTTCGAATCAAGGCATTACTTAGTGATACAAAACAAATCAGCTCAAAAGAATAAAGAATAAAAAAACTAAGAGATATCAGAGTGCGCTAAGAAATTATTTTACTTATTAAAACTTGTATCTTGCTATTATGTCAAATATTCAAATCAAAGGCAACTACAATTCAACTAACTCTCAAAACTCTACTAGATCACCTACTATTATTCTAAGAAAATAAAAATACCTACATCAATATCCTACGCTTAACTTCTAAATTCTCTAGGTCTTCAAGCCCACTGTCTATCCTAGTGGCGTCCTCTCTAATAAAACCTGAAAACAAAACATTTGAAAACAAGAGTGAAATATAAAATCTCAGCAATTAGCAACATGCATAAAAGAAAACAGTTCACATACAATCTTTAAAAACTTTTCATGAGTTGTAAAACAATAATCCAAATACCGTTAAAATAAGAAATCAATGTTGTATAAATCAAATACACAAGTTTCCCAAATTAATACGAGTAGGTTTTCCAAAACTATTCTCAACATAAATAAGATCCTAGTAATACCATCATTCCTTTCCAAAATCAACACTTGCCATCATATAACAAAATCATTCCATCTCTCCTTCAAAGGAGGTAAATAACAACTTCTCCTCTCAAGGAGATAAACTAATTTCTCCCACCAAGGAGATAACCAACCTTTACCACTAGGCAGGTAATAATCAATCTCTGTCACCAAACAAGTAATAGAAATCTCTGCTACCACACAAGTAACATAAATCATTGCCACAAAGTAGGTAATAGTCTCTACCACAAGCAGATAATACACATCTTTGCCACCAAGCAGGTTCTTAATAATCATAGCCACCAAGCTTTTGTAGAAACAATCAGTAAAATCCTGAATTTTAATATAATTAAATTTTGGAATTTTATAATCATAATTAATTAAATGGCATATTTTTGCAGAAAATTTTTTATAACAAAGTGATTTGGAAGATTTCAGATCTAGTAAAAGAGTGAATGAAGTGTTTTAAGAGGCAAGTAATTATATTTTTATTCTATGGTAGTTAGAATCAATATATTATGATTATTTTAATTAGGATTTGAGGTGATGTGTAGATTGCTGGGTGGTGTGGCATTGCAGCAGATCATGAGTGTTTTAAACACTTGTGTCTTGGTGGCAACTATAAGTAGTTGCCAAGAAAATTCTGTTAGATTGTTTGGTAGTTGGTTCTGGAGACTTCTAGAGAAGACTTGAACCTAGAGCAATCTGGAAGAACCAGGGAAGATCTGAGCCAAAGGAGAAGAGGAGAAGAATTCTTCTCTGTCCGTTGATAGCTGGAGACAAATTGAAGAGGAAATCAGACTTTAGAGCGGGTTTTGTTGAAGAGATTGTAAGCAGATCTGAGAATTCATTCAGATCAGATTTGAAACAGGTAAGTTTTGATTTAGAATTGTAATTGTTCAGTTAAATTGTTAAGATATAGATAAGTATATCAGATATGTAAGTTATAGATAGCAATTCGTGTTTATTTCAGCTGCCGAGTAAGAAAATAATCTGTAGAAGTGTGGAACTGAGAAATCAGTGATTGTGGAAGTCGAATTGAAACTCAGAAATGTAAGTAGCACCTTTCTAAATGTTTTTGTACTGTAATTTTATAGATTTGATGCATGTGAATTGATATCGAATGGTTGAACTACAGTTTTAGTGATTTTTGAATGATTTGAAGAGAATATGTAGATCTGATCTATTAATCATATTAAATTGTTGTTGATTTAGTTAGAAAGTTGCTATTAGTTTTAAAAGAGATTTATATGATTTTAGAATTATTAAATTAGCTTTTGGTAGTTTAATTTTTGAAAACTCAGAAAAATCACAAACTTGTTCGCGAACTGAGGTTTTGACCGAGCGCCTGGAATCGCGCTTGAGCACCATCCCAAGCACCCCGCCTGTGTGTTTTAATTTTTCAAAATCCGAAAGTGAAAAACTTAGGTAGGCCAGACGCTTGGCATAACACTTGAGCATTATACCAAGCGTCGATTTCTCGGAATTAATTTCTACGGACACCTGTCAGGACACTTGAGCGCCATGTCAAGCACCCATGACAGAACTTCTTAATTTTCCAACTTAAGGAGATTTTTACTACGGATTAGTTTTAAATTAAATCCAACCTATGTAAAAATAAGAATTAGGTATTTAGAAAGTGTTTGCACAGGATTTATCTTAAAATTCAATTTAACAAAGAATTTGTGCACATTCTACTAAAATGGGTTTTTGAAAGACTTTTGATTCCAAGTTATTATTAAAAGAGTTTATTTTGATTTCACTACTTGTAACACTTCATTGAGATCATTTTTAAGGTGTTTCCAAAGCCAAAATTTCATAAAAGGATTTTATTAAATATTTGGCCACTTATTTCCTCAATATAGTCTATTTTATGGTTTAAAAAGGGTGTTTTAAGGTTCCATCTTAGAATTTCAAAGATTGTAAGTATTTTCTTATATGAGATCATTATAATTGATCAGGTTGTAGATAAATAAACTTCTAAAATTACTTTTCTAGTCAGATTTGGGAAAATTAGCATTTTGAACTCTATTTTGGATTGTTTTTGGAATAATTTGAATTGGTGGAAAGACTTGCATTGTTTTCAACTATTATGAGACATTTCTAGAGTTTTGAGGTTTATATTAATTCTGAAATTGAGGTTTGGTTTCTGATTTGGTTTACCTCTGTGTACTCAGAGATGCCCTATGTACTTGGGATGTTGATACCTCTGTGTACTCAAAGATACCATGTGTAATCGGGATGAGATGATTGAGATTAGGATGAGTTGTGCTTGCTAGACATCATACTTGGTTTTGTGTTTTAGAGTCTAGTGGGCATAGCTCGATATGGATCCATTTAAGAGCTAGATAGTGGAAAGGATTATTCTTTGCTAGTTGTAATTCTTTGTTCGAGCATGCGTTTCCATTGTGTACTTGATGAGGCCTTTGCTGTACAGGTGGGCTGCTGTAAAATCCTGAATTTTTAATCATTAAAAATATTAGATTTTTGTTACTAATTAGCTTAATTAATGGAAAATCTTAGAAATAGAGAAAAAGGAAATTATTTAGAGAAAATACTTAAAAGAAAATAATATAGAAGAAAATGAAAGGGCAAATCCGTTAATTTAGTTTCATTAGGGGGGTTATTGGTTTGGTATTGTAGCAAGCAAGGGTATTTTGGAGATTTTACTAAACTAGGTGAAGAAGGTTGTAAACTAAGTTAAGTGGTGATTATGAAAATAATTTCGATAATTAATGGTAATATGTATTAAAGTTTTTTTTTAAGTTAATGAGGTGCGAAGGCAGGTGATTAGGTGGAGAATCTTTTAGTAGATCAAATGGTTGGGAAGCTGCGTATGTAGGGTGATGCGTGGGCGAGCATGCATCGAATCATGAGTTGGGTAGGGTGAGTATAAATTCTCACCGTATTTCGGAGCATACGTATTTTTCGCACACTTTGAATTCGAAGGAAACTGCAACTGGAGTTCTAGGGTTTTGGAGAGATGCAGACGTGAGGTTTCCTGCCGATCAGAGTGTTCAGGATCAAATAGTTCAGAAAAACCATCTTGCAAACAGAAGAGAATCTGGGTGGAGATCGATAGTGGAACTTGCTGTATAGGAGTTGCAGTTGCTGGGATTTGAGTGTATAACAGGTGAGTAGCATCGTTTAACCTTGTGTTTTGGTTTCGATCACTGTGTTTAGCCGTAATGCATGATTTCGAGAAATATAGTTTCAAACATGGTTTTTGGGAAGAATTTTAGAGACGTAATATCAATGTTTGTAGATTAATTTCGAATCATGTTTAATCATCTATTTAAGGTGGTAGAAGCATAGGGAAATTGTTACAGAGGTCTGAAATTAGGTCAGCCATGGAGTTTTGCAGTGAACAGTGAGTCGCGAATCACAGCGCGTGTCCGCTAGGCTACCGCCTACTATTTTACCTTGGCGGCAGCTTGCCGCATACTACTTTTTGGGTCCGTCGAGCTGGCGCCGACTGCCCCGAGCTCAGTGCACCCACCCAATTGTCAAATAAGGTGCGGCTGACCATTTTGAGCCCATTTTTGGTACCTTAATACTTAAATCTCTTAGCCAGAAGCTAGATTAGGATGTTAGAAGTTTTATAAATTGGTCGAAACCTACGGAGTTTATTCCGTCAATTATTAGTAGGATTTATGAGTTCCAAAAGTCAAGTTTGAAGGGCTGTTGGTAGCTTATTTTGCTGTTCGTGATATCCTGAGTTAGAGGTTCGGTTTTACCCATGTTCTACTGTTATTCTTCCAAGTTGTGATGTTGTTTAACCGGAGTTTTATCAAATTATATGTGCTGGGCAGAATTTACAAAAGAGATCTCCATGAGTTGTTTGTTTACACCGATTTGGTTGAATATCGTTTTTGGTTTGAATATACATGTGGAGTTTCAGGGGGGATTGTTTTGGTCCTGAATGACCTGGGATGAGTTCGGTTTGTGTTGTTGATGGGAATACCAGAGGTTGGTGTATTTTATTATTAGAGATGAGTTTATGCATTAATTGTTCTGTTTTGGTTTAGCTTGTCCTGGATCCAGAGTTTAAGCTTAGTAATGTGATGTATTTGCTTTATTAGTGTAATGGCATGGCCATGGAGTGTTGCCATGACCGGTGTAGAGTAGCCAAAAACCCTGAGTAGGCCTGGTTGTCAATGCCGATACCCGGAGTAGGCCGGCATTGGATGACGAAACCTTGAGTAGGCTGTCATTTCAAAGCTCCGAAACCCTAAGTAGGCCGGAACTGTGTACATGGAGGTGTGGATGTCGCTCTGGCATGCTGATTAACCAATCTAAGCAACTACATGACATTGACCAATGTTGGTTTTTGGCTTTATTTGACACTATATGTTTATTCGCTGGTTTACTGGTATTGGTGGTTCACCGAATGTGGTTATCAGTTATTTGGTATTGGGATTCCTTTCGCCATTGTAGAGCAGCATTGTGACCCTGAGGGGTTGGTGTTGTCAATGCCGATACCCGGAGTAGGCCAGCATTGGATGACGTTGTCATTTCAATATCCGAAACCCTGAGTAGGCCAGATATACATTTGGAGGCGTGGGCATGGCTATGATGTGACTTTATTGTTGATACTTGTTGGGACCCGAATTATATCTTTTGAGTTGTTGAACTATGATTTCTTTGATATGTTGTTACCTGGTTATACGTGAATTTACGGCTATAAGCACGATTTGATACCGACGTTATTGTTTGATTTATATGATGGATTTCCGCATTTTATATCACATGGATTATTGGGATTCTATTGGATTACTCGGATTAGACGTGTTATCGTCATCGTATATGTGTTGCACTGTAGCATGTTTTTAGAACTGAACTAAATGGTTTTGTGCATGCATGTGCTGCTCACTGGGATATTCGTATCTCATTCCATTTGTTTTTGTTTTGTTTTCAGCTGCTCTTGGAGAAGAAGGTACTTGCGGGTAGTTCTTGGTCATGTGAGTTTTATTTTAGTTTGGGATTATTTTACCGCACTCTGTTATATAGTTATTGTCGTATTCATGTTTTACTTCACTCTGATATTGCGATCCTATGTTTTATATTAACCTCCGGGGATGAGTTACAGTGTTATTTCGTGACTCGGATCTGGGGCGTTACAGCTGCAACTTTCCCTCATTTTATCGTGTACTCGGACTATGACTGGATAGTACATGTCAACCATTTGCTGTACTGGTTAGGTTCTCCCACAATAAGACAATGATCATGTACTCGGCTTCGAACATAAGCCGGGAGGTGGCATAGTGGACATTGATATTACCTTAGTTAAAGGCAGTCTTATTTCATGAGTCTTATTGTGACTTAATGATTTGAATTGAACATTGCCGATTGGATTTACATGTCGGATTATTGATTATCTTTCTATGTGAATTGAATTTGTGAATGGATTATTTGGATTAAATGAATTAAATGAATTATTGTCATTGAGATATGTTTTGTAACCAATTCATGTTTTAGAATTGTAAAATTGTATTTGAGCATGCATGTGCTACTTGATGGGATATTTTTATTCAATTCAGTTTTGTTTTGTTTTCAGATCACGGTGAGCACGATGCTCCACGGGTAGATAGTGTTGGTGATTATCCAGAGTATATGGAGGAGGATTTCTTTGTGGAGTAGTTGTATTGTAGATTTTTTTGACTTGTTGGACTTTATCTTTGCTATTGTGAGTAGACATATTGATGCTTGATACTGATTCTTTTGGATTGGAGAATAGGATTAGTTGACTCTAATATTGATAGCTTTATATTTGATCATTTTATTTTCATGTTTTCCTTTACTCTGGTAAAGATCCTATGGAATAAAATACCACTCCGGAATCGAATTACGGTTTTATTTTGTAACCTGGATCCGGAGCGTTACACAATCCATAATGCCATCCATGGCATAATTCCACTCCAAGATACATGGAGGAACCCAAATCAACCCAAGATATATGGGAGAGTATAAATCCACAAGATACAAGTGAAAATCATAATATCCATATTCAATCATTAAACCCAAAAAAAGTTGTCAATATTTAATTGAAAGCCCTTGAAGGACCATATTCATGTATTAACCATAGATAACCCAAAACTGCTTGGAAATCGATTTGAAAATTATGAGAAGTTAAAACATAAATAAAATCATCTTACAAGAGTGTTGAAACAATAAAAACAATGAAAACACCTTTCTTACTAATAAGAGTCACCCTTTTTTGCCAAGTAGCTTAAAAACCCCCTATACTTGTCCCAATAATACCAAATTTGATTTAAATTCAATAAAATACTTTTCAGCAGTCTAAATATGCTTAGAGTCATGTTGGAAAATTGTACGAATTAAATAAAAACACTTTCTAATCCACCAAGTCCACTATTCTAGGCCAAGACCACCTAATTCCACTAAAACATACCCAAAATCTTTATAAAAATCCAACTAATTCTTAGGCTAATGTAAAAATTCTCAAAATACCCTAATCTAGTTGGTAGATGAATTGGAATCCCACAAAAATAATTTTAAAATCAAATTCTAGGTTAAAAGGTCAAATTTATAAAAATCTGGGCATGGGAGCTCGACCCCCGCTCGAGCATCCAATAAAATCAAAATTTACAGCTACCGCTTGAATTAGCATTCAATGCAGCGCTCGAGCTCAGGGTTTTTTGGGTTCAAAACATTGAGCACTCGAAGTGATGCTCGAGCTGTACTTCGGGTGTTGGCTTCCACACTTGAGTTGGCCAAACTCATCACTCTCGGGTTTTAGAACAAAAATTACGCGCATGCAAGGTGCCTAAATGGGTGCTTGAACTAGGTCAGGTGGCCTTACAAATAACCTAACGCCTTAGTTGACGCTCGAGCCTAACATCAGGCGCTAGTTATAAAACGAAACTTTAGAATTTTTCTACAGTTTCATGAATTTTCAATTTAAAACCAAATCACACCAAACCAACTCCCCAAATCACTTTGAAAACATATATTTTTATTCTCAAATCATGTTAGATCATAACAAAATTATCAAAGCATGGATTTACAAGTTTTCTAAATCAAAACCTAAGAAAATCAATACCTTTTAGTATGTTTGACAAATTTTTATGAGCTTCATATACAATCAAATAAACCCATGAAATACTCTCCATAAAATACATGGTTTTGCATATCAAATCATCATATAATAGTTCCAAATTAATCTCAGTCGATTAAACCTAAAACTATGCAACGATTAAACAAAAAGGGGTGTTACTACTTGCCTTTTTGAAGAAAACCCAAGCCTTTGAAATCCTTGATCTTCTTCTTTCTCTCTCAGTTCTTCTTCCCCTTCTTTGTTCTTCATGATCACTCTTTATCTTTCTTTTTCTCCAACTATATAGATCCACCAAGAAGAATGAGAAAAACCCTAAATTCTTCTCCTTTTATACATACCCAACTAGGAGTTTTATTTTCTTGGAAACTTTCTCAGTTTTTATCAACTCTCTTTCTAATTCTTTTCTCTTAAATCCAAACAAAAGAAACTTCTATTTTAATAAATTTTCGTGCTATTTTATTTTCCTATTTTAAGTATTACTAAAACATCCCAAACTCTACTTATCCCTCAATTTAAGGCTCCTAATTAACTATAATTACTAATAGGCCCTTTTTTTACCTATTATACCATAAACCAAGCTATTTAAATCTAAATTAAACCCAAGTTAGGTCTAACTTAATTTCTCTAATCTAATAATTATTTAATTAATATAATAATTATAATTTGGCTAATTAGAAAAATACTAAAATACCCTTTTCTTGATAATTCCATATCGAACCGTTGGATCTCTTTCAAAATTTCTGAATTTATTCTCAATAATATTTTTTATTGAGTTGAGCTTTCCAAATTAGTGCACAAATCCCCAAATGTTCAAAATTTGATCTAATCTCCCAATTTATTTCAAATAAAATCATTAATTCTCCACATATTCATATTTAATTCTTTTTATTGGTTTGCTGAAAATTTGGGGTTTCACAATACATACATAGCTAAAGTTTAGTTTAGGGAAAAATATTTTTAAGTTAGGTTTCAGTTTGATTTGGTTTAATTGAGATGTCAACTCAAAACTGAACTAAATTAGCTTCAAAACCAAAATCAAACCATATGTTTTGAAACCAACCCTAATCGACCTAAAGTCTGTTTGGATTAGTTGGTTCTTGATTTCAACCAAGCCAAGTTATACCTTTACTTCAAACCAATTAAAATTTGCTACATTAGATGGCAATACACATCATTGCCAAGTTAGCTATAGGGGTCACATCAGTTTGTGGTCTTTGTATGCAATATTTTCTAATTTTTTCCTTCAGAACCAATAACATGGTGCTAGAAAAGTAGAGCCAAAAAATTTTCAACTGACCCATCAACCAGTTGAGCCCAACCCAATTAGGTTCAGGTTGACTCACATATTAATTGGTTTAGCTTTGGGTTTAAGTTTTCTCAACTAATTTGAAAGCGAGTCATCCCAAGCTCAACCCGCCAACCCATTAGGTACTTGTTTAACTTTTAAGTTTATTTTTTTTCCTTATTTTTAGCTTTTATACCCCATTTACATTCTAGTTCTCTTATGTTATTAATTACACTTTGCTAATCAAGTACATCAATTTAATATTTTGAGACTTTAAAAATAAATTATTTTTATGGCTAATATAATTTTATTAATTTTGGGAATTAATAATATTGCCATGCATATACAAGTTTTAAATTTATTATGAAATATATAGGAAATATGAGTATATATATAGTTGTATTATATAAACATTACAAGTTATATTTTTAATATAATGCATGCAAGGCTAACTATTATAATTTTATTTAGATTTATTTAATTACTTTTAGATATTTCCAAACTTCCTTATAAGTAAATTTTGTTTTTTTTTTACAGGAAACCATATCTATTAATTGTTTTTGTAGTATCTAATAAAAGTTTAATATGTTAAATGGAGTGATGAAATTAGTGCCATTAGAAAGCTTACATAGTGAGTAAAACATAGTAAAAATTTCATTCAAAAAGGATTAAAATCAAATGAGATACGCTTGATTGAAGTGGCTGGTTCTACAACAATGAAAGTTCAAACCAAACCAACTTCAACCCTCCATTTGTGAGATTGGCTCTATATAAATCCTTGAAAATATGCTCAAACATAATCTATTAATTGTTTTTACAGTATCGACTCAAAGTTTAATATGTTAAATGGAGTCTTATATAAGCATAATTGAAATTTAAATAAAAATAAAAATTAATTAACTAATTAAAATCAATTTGAAAACATAAACAGTTTTGGCGGGTCCAACCATTTATTATTGGGTTGGGTTCAAGTTAGCAAAGTTAGCGATTTCTCAACCCATCAGAAAATGCACGCGCAAGGGTGCTGTAAGCACAAAAATTTTGCTCAAATTAAAACATGCTTAACACAACAAAAAACCTTAAGATCAGGTTGAAACCAAGAGCCAGAAATTTGTCTTTCTCCAAAAGCTGATTTAGCTAGTAACCTTTACACCATTGAAAAATAGATTTCAATACAATTCCAACACAGAGTTTGCGTGAATCAGAATCTGGATAATGACGTTATGACTAAAACAGTTTAAAGGAAATTTTTGTAAAATTTCATAGTTTGAATTACAATGTGGCAAATTAAAGTTGATGCTCAAAAAAGATAAAAGTTGAATAAAAATTATGGAAAAAGACAAAAAGAGAATAAAAGTAAAAAATAAATAAATAAAAGAGATAAAAAAAGGAAGAAACTTTATTAAAAAAAAAAAGATCAAAAGAGTTGATAGGGAAGATATGTATGTCTACCCATCCCATCTTGCTATTAGACAAATAAAAAAATCAGAAAATGAATGTCAAAAAAGAGGGGGACAAGCCCCCTCCCACATTAATGGGTGATGAGAGAGAGAGAGAGAGAGAGGAGATCGATGTGGGTCTCTCTCCCTCCCTCTCCCATCTTTCGGCTCTCTCTAAGGCTATGTTTGGAGCCTTGGATTTGGGGAGAAAAGAAATGAAATCTCAGAAAGAAAACAGAAGAAGAGAAAATAAAGAAAATATGTAATTTTCTACTGTTTGGTTTGCTAAAGAAAACAAAGAAGAAAATTTTTTAGCAATCATTTTCTACTGTTTGGCTGTTTGTAGAGAAAATCAAAAGGAAAATGAAATAATTAAAAATTTTTTTTTAATGTTTTTGTAGTTGGGCCTAGGAATAGCAACGGGGCGGGTTCAGGTCCGGATAAGGGTTTAGCCATTACCAAAACCCAAACCTACCGTATCGCGTTGGAAGCGGGTCGGGTCAACCCATTTGCATTAAACAAAATGAGCTTGGACATATTTTACCAAGTTTTAGCCCAAACACTTTCATATTTGCATTACAAGGACCACTAATTTCATGAGTTAATTAGAATCAAGCATGAGTTCTATTAGTTGGAACGTTGTGAAAGTTTTGTGAGTAGAATATGTTAGCAATTCTTGGAACGTTGTGGGAGTTTTGTGATCCACTCCTACTTTGTTATAATAAAGCACAAATCATGGGTAACTCTCACATGATGGCAGTTAATATTTGCACCATCTAGGTACAATGGGAATGGATCACATTGCTTCACCTTCAACATCAAGTGAGATACCCATGATTTAAGTAGTTGGAATCTTGATGGTGCAAATATTTCTCACATTGCTTCACCTTCAACATCAAGTGAGATTTAAGCTTTTAGAAACCTGATGAAGCAATGGGCACAATAAAAGGCATTGAAACAGGTAAAATGGCAAGAATTTTCAGCATTCTCATGCTTCAACTTTAGGTACAATATGCTACTTGGCCAAACCAGCTCCTAACATTCAAATACAAACTATAAGTAGCGCCCTGACACAAATGTGAGAGAGCTAAGGCTAAGAGCATGTTAGAATGTAGACATACATGACAACTTGACTAGAAATTTTAGCAACAAACACCATACCGTGTTCACATTTTGAGTACATGGTGATAAATTCATTTCTGATGGGTGTTTGAAACACCAAACTAGATTTTACCACACAACCATGAAGACTGTAAAAACCTGGTAAATAATTGATCTGTAGCATCAGATATAACATCAAAGACCGAAAAAATAAATTAAATCCTAGAAAGAGTCATAAAAACAAGAATCCAAAAACCTTACAAATAAATCAAGCATTACCAAATACCAAGCATATATTGAACCGATAGTAGAATCCAAAAACCCTATACCCAAGTTTGCATGGCTAAGTCATAAATTAAAGCCTAGTAAGAGTCGTAAAACCAAGAAGTTTGATTATGACAAGGTAGAATGGTTGTGAACCGAATCTGAAGTGCTACGAGCCCAAAACATCAAAATACCAGACAACTAAAATTCAATTCGATTAACAATTCATATCAAAGTTTTGAAGTCTTAACATTAAATAAACCATTAATAAGCATGGATTAAAGTAATCCAAACCATCCCATTAAGAATATAAATCAAGTTTGGTAATGAAGGTTCTATCACTCTCACTCTCATAATCATCAAACCATAAAATAACTAATAAATAAACAATGTCTTAATTAATAACATCAATCTCAAAAACCTAACTACTCTGGATAATAGTAGTCCTCTGGAAGGAAATCAGCAAACTCGCCCCCAGAAGCAAACCCCACGTCTCTCTTACGCGTATCAGTTGAAAACGAAACAAAAAAAATAGGAATGAGATACAAATATCCCAGTAGGTAACAACATGCATGAATAAACAGTTTATATATATATATATATATATATATATATATATATATATATATAGTTATTTTCATGCTTGGTAAAATAAACGAGATAAGCAAGATACGATACAATCTCAATAGATTAAACAGTTCTCAAATCAAAATAGTTCACAAGTATAAGTATTTCTATCCACATAAATTCCCAACACAATAATGTAATAACAAGATCACAACAAATCCATCACAAACCATCAGACAACATTGTAGGATTCATGAAGACAAGCAGGTCTTTGAAAAGAAACTCTCCATTCACTATGCCACCATGCGACTTATGAGCGAAGTTACTAAGACCCTCAAACCCGTATATCATTGAGACAAAAGGCGTAGTCATCGACTTATTGCACATGAAACTTACGAAGTTTGGCACGTACCACTAGCATGCAACACCTGAATCAATACATGGAGATGGTCGCTTATCCGCACATACATGACTCACCAACGGGGCTCGAAATGACCCTACAGGCATGGAGACCCCCCAATGCAAACTAACTTACAAAGGAAGCGCGAGCGCAATTAGGAGTACCTAAACAAAGAAAAACCTCTCCACTCTCAAGTTTAACCCTATGGATCTATATGTAGCTATGCCCACTAGACACCAACAACATCAATTAACTCAAATGAATATGATTTAATAAAAGTGCCTAGTGGCATATAGGGTTGTCAAAATCTCATACTCTTACCAAATATAATTTTATAAAATAGTTTTGAGGTGAAGATTTTTCTAAAGTTTTGAAATCAAGATACTTTAAAATATACTTTTGCTGAGTAATATTTTCCAAATCAAATCAAATCAAATAGTGAAATAACCCCAAAATCCTTTTATTTTCAAAGTAAGACAACTCTTTTCGCAAACATCCTGTAAGCACCTCATTTTTGCACCCCTCTAAAAGCCAGAAAGCAAAACCCTAGAAGATAAGACAAGACCCTAAGGAGCAAAATGTGACTTTATGCCTGAGCGCAGATTGATTGGTATACCCATCCCAACGGGTAGAGGATCTCGACGTGGTTCCAACGCAATTAAGTTTGCGTGAATCGGAGACCGGATGGAAAAGATATGAGCAAAACAGTTCCAGGGGCAAATCGGTCAAAATTTAAAATGTCTTAGTTAAACTAATTAAAATAAAGGATGAATAATAAAAATCAGAGTCTGATTCATTCGAGTGGGCGGCTGATTCACCTCAGCCGTCAACACAAACCAAAAAGGGGAGAGAAAATGGATATAGAGTGCGGTTGATTTTTTCAGCCGCCGTTTGCACGAGCCAATTGCAGCAAGCGGTGGACGAAAAGTAACTGCACTATAAGTGCGGTCCACTTTTCGTCAGCCTGCACCTGGGCCAATTTGTCCCCTATTTAATGCTGAGGTGACATTGGCCGAACCGCGCATAACGTGCGGTTTCAACCAAACCGCACTTTATGTGCGGTTTTGTCTCTGTATTCTATAAATAGAAAATCCGAACAGTAGACAGGGGCTGGTTTGTAAAACCCCGATTTTTCACCTAATAAATAAATAAATAATAAATAAAAGAAAATATGAGTTAAGTCCTAGTTAAAATAAAAAGTGAAGATTTAGAGGATAATTAATTCAAATAAGTCCTAAGTTGAAAATAAAGAAAGAATTTTAATGAGAGTAGCCTAAAAGAATAAAAAGGGTATTTTGGTAATTTTCAGAAAAAGGTAATTAGTAAATAGATCATCAAATAATAATTAGAATTAGAAAATAGAAGAAAACGAATTATTTTGACAAGTTAGAAATTAAAAGAAATTAATAAAAGCCTAAAATAGGGAAAAAGGGTAATTAGGAGATTTCACGTCTTAATTTGGAGAAAATAAGGTTTTAAGTGATAGAAATGTTTAATTAAATATTTTGCACGAAAATAGGTTATTTTCATGAGTTTAGATAATAAGAAGCTTAATTAATATTGTTTAAGTAGAAAATAGAAGGTGGAGAAAAAGTAGGAATTAAATTAGAAGGATTAGACATTAACTAGACCATGGTTGGGTTAGCCCAAATTAAATTAGCCAATTAGGGTTGGTTTAGGATTTCTAAAGCCTAGTATAAATAGGAGACTAAGGTTAGACAAGAGGGAATTTTCGTGGGTTTCTTATGGAGAGAAAAGAGGGAGAGAAAGGAAGGAGGTTTCTAATGGAGGTGTCTGACCAGCCACCATCAAAACGCGATCGGGGAAAATCCGTACGGTGGATCGCCTTCAAATTTGGAGGTTTTGTTCTTCACTGATGGAGGTTTTGTTCTCCAGATCTCCTCCATCAGTGTGATCACCTATATTTATAATTATAATCCATCACTAAAATCCTCAAATAAATTCTAATTATTATTTAATTAAAATTTTCTGCAAATTTTTCGGGGTCTTACAGGTTGCCGCCCATCTTCATCTCTAACGATTGCTTGCATCACTCTTGTGGCACTCCCATAAAAGATCTTGATCTGATGATATCTCCAACAATATAGTCATATGCTTTCATTTGATAATCGTCATCCAAACCTTCTATTTTTATGACTCACCTAGATGATATGTTTCTCTTTTTTCCCCTCTCTAAACTAAGATTAAATCAGTTAATTTATAGCTTATCTAAAAATATTATATGCAAAGCCTAACCTGATGAGTAATAACACAATCCATGTGAAAGGCTTGAATAACTTAAATTCAGCAAATAAATCAGATTTAAGGTTCATACAGACTTGATTTGAACAATCAGTAAGTACTCTCAAGTTCTAGCCACGATGCAATATTGCAATCTGTCTAACTATAGGGATACTGATGCAAAAAGTAGACATGACAAAAGCTTTATAGTTGAAAATTTGGAATGCAAGAATGCTCTTCGGTTGCAAATTCAAACTATGTGAAGGGTATTTTGTTTTGTTTGTGTTGGCATGGAAAACTATAAAGAACCCATCATCCATCAGTATCATGGCCTTGTGCACCCATGTGGTACTCACAGCTCTTGTTTGGATCATAGCCTCTCATTTTTTATGCCTTAGGATTTGGCGTTGCCAATTGTAGATGACCCTATCTCAAGAGTGTTCGTAACAATTCATTCAGTGTATATGGAAGCAGAGTAAACTCCCCATTCTTTCTTTCCTCCTTGGTGAGATGCCTCCTGAGTTGATATGCGATATTGTTTGTGGAGGGGAAGCTTGTGTTTCTTGAGGAAGGGATGTGAAACGGCATGGAAGGTTGTACGTGGTTAATTTTTCTTGTGCTGTCATCATTCTACTGCTTCTTGCCACTTGAGATTGTTCAATGCAACAAGCTTGTCATGGAGCCTTCGAGCTTTTCCATTTTAACTGCATCCTCAATTCTATTTGCTGCCATGATTAGGTCAGTGAAACTTACAGTACACTATCCCAATAGCATTGTGAAGTATGGTTGTCTCACTGATGATATTGTTAGCACCTGATTTTTGCACCTCAAAAAATGAAGAAAATAAAATTTTCAATTAAAAAGTCAAACCTTAAGGGGCCTGAAAATTGACTTTTTAATCCAAGGATAATTGGCCATCAAACTTCACCTCATTAAAAAGAGCATTTCTACATGATTCCAACGCAACCGAGTTTGCTGGAATCAAAGTCCGGATAAGGAAGTTATAAGCCGGTCAAACTTTTGGGGAAGCGAAAGTTGACTTTTTCCTCGACCCCAATTCGACTGCCCAATTTGATCCCATTGGATAGAGTATTCCGAGTTGATTCCGATGATACTAAGTTTGCTGAAATCGGACATCAGACGAGAAAGTTATGGGCAGTTGAAATTTCAAGAAAGCTGCCCATGTGGCAAAATAGCAACAAAAAAGCAGAATAAATGTATAAAATAAATAAAATAATTGTTTATAGAAAATATCTTAATTTTTAATAATCTTTTAATAAAAATCTAAGATTTTTTTAATATAATAATCAATGAAATCGGAATCAAATCTTAATATAAGTCAAATTGAATAAATGGTTGAAATACGGTCGTGCATGCGTATTTCAAAATATGCGTGCACGACTATATTTTGAATATGATCGTGCCTTGACCGTACGTATGGCGATAGCTGGCAGATTCACGGAGATTCGGCAGGTGGGCGGCTCGCTTGTATTTGAAATACGGGCAAGGCATGCCCGCATTTCAAGTACAGGCACGGAATTTTTGCCTATAAATAGGCCCCCTCACCCCCATTTGAAAAAAGAGGAAGAAAGAGAGAGAAAGGGAGAGGAAAGGAGAGAAAAGAGAGAGAGGGAGAGCCCTGCCTCTGTCGACCCCCTGCCCGAGCATTTTGTTTATACCCGAAATACCCTTGGCCCCTTTTCTGTCTCTCTCTGACCCTGTTTTCACTATAAAGACAATTGAGAACCCAATTTCTGAAATTGAAAAGGCTGCCGAGGTGTTGTCCACGTCAACAGGAGACCTTCCACATCTCAGAACAAGGTAAAAATATCACGGTGAGTGTTTTGTTGATTTTATATTTGAGATATACAAAAATCCAATTGCTTAAAGTAAGGTTTTCCCTTTTTGTGATTTAAATATTCTCTTTTATTGTTATAATCTCACTTGTTTTGCTTCCTGTGCATGGCATGTGAGCTCTCGCAGTGAGAGAGGCTCACATACGTGAAAAGATGGGAGAAGAGAGAGATTCCATATAAAGTAAAAAAGAGTCTTTTTAATAATTTATGCACTAAACACTTTTTATTTTTGATTTGATTATCTTGTTTTGGGAGGGGTTTTTCATCTTTTAATCATCTTGTGTACCCTGTAATCTTTCCCTCTTTCCTTTCTTAGTAAGATCCTCATGCATACATGGCTTAATAGACAAAGACAAGGATGAGATCCTTTCCCCTGGCAAAACATCAAGAGAAAGAGGAGACACGAACAAAGAACAGGGCATTTTCATTGCAGTAGAAGAACCAGAAAGCCTTAAGGGAGTGGGCGAACATCCCCAAGGAGTAACCAAGTGCAATCCGGCAGTTGTCGTGGCGTTTTTTCAGGAAATCAGGCCGAAACCGTATTTTAAATACGGTCTAGACTTGACTGCATTTAAAATACGGTCTAGCTTGAACTGTATATTAAATACGATTCAGTTCAAACCGTGATTAGGATACGTTCAAGCCTGCAAATAGATTAAAAATTAATTTTTCCAACCCGGTTGGACCCAATCCGACCCATTTAAACTTGACCCAACCAATTGGGCTTCTTGGACTATTCTAAGCCCATTTTTGAGACTGTGGGCTCAACAGACCCACTAAGGCTTCGTGGGCCCCCAACAGGGCCCACACCCTGTTCGGCCCAACTAAGGCCCGTTTTGATAAATGGGCTAAATGCCGCTTGATTAATTGCCCTTGGGCCAAAATCAAGCTCATTGGGCCCTAAAAAAAACTTTAATCCACTAACTTTGTGAATATTCAATAAACCTTTAAACCAAATAGCCAAAATCCGGTAAGGGTTATCCAATAACCTAAATTGGGCATTGGGCTTGATTTAAGCCCAAATTGGATTCCAATGGGCCTTCCAATGGGGCCCATTCCAAACTCACTTCATTAGTTGATAAAAAGATAAAAGCAAATAAAAAAGGGGACCCACACCTTCAACGGTCCCCACTAGACTAAATAAATGTGCATGCTAGCATAGGAATTGGGTGAGAACTAAGTTGATTCAAACCAGGGAGACCCATGGGACCCGTCAACCGACGGGGCAGGCTAGGGTGTCTTCGAACTTCCCTAGACGTAACCGAGAACTTGCTCAAATCTCTAATAAGCTGCAGATTAGAATAATTAGGCCCAAATAGGTGCCCCTTTTGTGTTTGCCTGCACCTCTCAGGTAGTGGCGACTCCAAACAGTCCCGAGGCACGCATCATTTTGCATGCACCTCGCGTGCAACCCGAAATCGGGTGCGCACAGATATGAACAAAGAAGTCCGCTCTTGTTCGAGACGAGGGGGTTGTTGTAATGCCCCAGATCCAGGTTTATTTAAGAGCATAAACCTGACTCTAGAACGTTAGGATAATGGCCCAAAACAACTAATCCAAACTTAAACAATTTCAATTAATATAATCAGAGTGCAGAAATAACAAGTAAATTTCTTTCTTTCAAGAAACGCGGAATACAAAAGGAAACCTCCAACACCAATTCTTTAACTAAGTCTGGAAAGGGTTAACTAGAATAAAATATACATCACCCATGTCATCTAAATAGAAGTAATCTAAAACAATCTTCCAATACCAAGTCAAATTTAATAATATAAATCTCTAAACTTATACAGGAATAAAGTAATCTTCATCCTGGTACTCCGTATAATCCCCAGAAGTGTCTATCCCTACAACGTCCTTACCAAGAATATCTGAAAGCAAAACCGATAAAACAATAATGTGAGAAACATCTCAGTAAGTAGTCATGCAAATAGTTTGTAACCGATTAGAATATATGCAACGCTTAATCTGTCTAATCACGATAAAATTTCAGATACAATGAAATATAATTCCAAACATGGTGGAAAAGAAATACAACCACAGTAAAGTATCCAACCAACTTTCCTCCAAGTACACGGATCGAGGAAGTAAACAACAATAACCAGCTTCCCACTGAGTACACGGATCGAGGAAGTATCCCGCCGAGTACACGAACCGAGGATAAAACAACAATAACCAGCTTCCTAACACGTACACAGATCGAGGAAGTATCCCGCCGAGTACACAGACAGAGGATATAAACGACAATAATTTGCTTCCCACCGAGTACACGGATCAAGGAAGTATCCCACCAAGTACACGGATCAAGGCTATAACAACAATAAACAGCTTCCCACCGAGTATACGGATCAAGGAAGTATCCCGCTGAGCACACGGACTGAGGATATAAATAACAATAATCTGCTTCCCACTGAGTACACGGATCGAGGAAGTATCCCGCCAAGTAAACAGACCGAGGATAAAATACCAATAACTAAATCCACCCTGTGGAGATAATAAATTAGGCACCTGCCTTATCACAACTGTGACCCAAAAACCCACACAAGCAGAGTCAAATACATATCTTAAAATCATGGTTTCAATGGGCAAATTAATCCATGTGTATGTAAAATCATTCGGCACTCAAAATATGTCCAGATAGTCCAAATACAGGTGTAGGAACTCTTGAAATCAAGTTTGGTTAAAAGTAAAAATGTTTGGAATAGAGGTATTAAGTTGAAAAGCCTCTTTGGTAAAATTTACCCAAATTTCTTATCAATTTGAATTCTAAACATCCGTCAGTGCAAAAAACCTCCTAATACCCTAAACTTGATGGTACATAGATTAAAAATGGATAAAAATAATTCCGTAGTGAAAAACTGGACTAGTTGGAAAATTTTCTAAAATCTGACAGAAGAGCGCTCAAGCAGCCATTAGGGCGCCCACATGACTAAATAAAACAAGGTATTTCAGGGGTAGTCGCTCGATAGATCGCTCGAGTGACTGTTCGGGCGACAGTTTATTCTGGAAAAGTTGCTCTCGGGTTTTGACAACACACAAAGGGCACTCGAGGGACTGCTCAAGCGACCCGATACGGAAAAATCCGAAGGTTTACGAAATTCAATAAAAATTCTACAACTCAATATCCAATGCATCAAATCCATTCTAAATCATTCTAAAACACTCTATAAACATGTTAGAACAATTTTCAACAAATAAAACATCATCAAACACAAAAACAACTCATCAAACCACCAAATAACTATGGATATCAAATAAACACGAATATATTTTTGTGCAAGTTTAAAGGGACTACTTGCCTCTCTTCTTGGATTAAACCTTCACCAACAACTCTAGAAATCACCTCCAAGAAGATCTAACCAGACTCAGCAAACCATTACCTCGTCTTAATCCCTTCTGAAGCGATTCCTTTCCCTCCTTTTGATCGGCTCCAAGAGTGCTAAGAGGTTTGGGTTTGAATCACACTAACAGAAGGGAAGAGTCGTGCGTGGAGGTGTGCAGCTGTTCTCTCCTCTCTTTTGTTTTTACGTGAATAGCAACATGGGTTTAGGTTTGTTTATTGATTGAATTGCTATTTTACTCTTTTGCCTATACTATAATTAACCCTATTAACCACCCTTTATTACTACCTTACCCTTCTCCTTCTTCAACCCAAACACAACTTCAAACCCTTAACTTAAAGCCTTAAACCAAACCTGTTTTGGGTCAACCCTCCACTCTCCGGTTCGACCACTTAATTTTTATGTTTCTTTGTTTTATTAGTTCGATCACTTTGACAATCCTATATATTAGCAAATAAAATTTCTACTTAACCTGAATTAAAATCTCACCCTATATAGTTTCCCCACTTTCCTTCGGTTCACCTTGAACTTCTCTAGGTTGAACCAATGCCTCAACCACTGCATAGTGATCACTTAATCAGTTTATTCATTATTAAAATCTGGGATTTTACAGTTATACCACGTTTGCCAGTTCCATCCACCTTTTAGCGTAGTTTCTTACAGACTCGCTATTCCTCTTTGACAATCTCTGCAATTCTATTCTAGTTTGAATCATTTGGCTATTTAAACGGTACTATTGGATGAACTTGGTGGCAAGGTCATTCCATGTCTTAACCTTCTGCTTATCCAGACTTAGGAACCAAGAGTATGCTGCCCCAGTTAGAGATCTTTGCAAGAATTGAACCATAATCTTCTTTTCCTTCGTATATTGACACATGTCGCCAACATACGATCGCAAGTGTATTAAAGGACAGCCAGTGCCGTCGAAACTATGCAATTCGGGACATCGGAATTTTGCTAGCAGTTGGATGTCTGGGAAGAAACACAGACTCTCTAGAGTGGTTTCATCCTTTACTGGGTTGGGCTGGAGTTGCTTGAAGAGGTCTTCTTTCATTGCGGCTATTCAGGCTTCATTGTCTTCCTTCATTGCTGCCAATATTTCCTCAAGTTGGGCCTTCCATGCCCTATTCCGGTTTTGCTCTCCCTACCCCAGTTGGACAAGCACAAATGGTTCTTGTTGTGGAGGATGATTGGGAACTGCCACCGAATGTAGGAATGGAGTGTCTCGTGGTGGCGGGTGTGTGGCCATGGGTGCTGGCTGAGGTTCCCTGCTGGATTTCTAGCATTTGAATTCTTATAGCTCACATCATGGCCACCTGTTGGCTTAAATCCATTATGACCAGTTGTTCTTCAACCTTTTGCTGTGGGGATGACGGAGTTGGTACCTCAAAAGAATTCATCACAATCCTTTTTTACTACGAGTACAATGTTTTGAATGGTGGTCTTGGTGTGAAATGTCCGAAGATTACATCAAGAGGCTGGCTTGTTCTTCATTGCACCATCCTGAGAGTCTGTGTCAATAGACAGATAACAAAACACTTCCCCAAAAGTGTGTGCATAGTCCTAGGAAAGGTTGGTGTCTATCAAGGCACGATTCCTAGACATACTTGTGTATGGAAGCACCTCCAAGTCCTGATAAGTCTTTTGTCTTTCATCTGTTCTTTCATCTGCTTTTGGTGTCAGATCCAGCAAAACTTACAACTTGCCAGCGATGACGAAATTTACATGATATTTACAAAAATCTACAAAGAATTCATCTTAGGGCTGTTGGAAGACCAAAAGAAGGGTACAAATTGTTTCAAAGGTAGGTAAGCTGAATTCTTAGATTTAGGGTTTCATGCCCTTGTTTTGATCTTGCCTACTTTCATCTGATTGTCTAGTCTAACCAGCTTTCATCTACTCAAACAAGACTGATCTGGACTTAGGGTGCTCTTAGTGGATTTAATGGGTCAGGGCCCACGGCTCACATGACTCAATGCATGGATCTGGGGTAGTCCCCTTGATCAAAGTTAGGTCAGCTTCCTAAATTAGGTCTAAGGCAGCCCTTGATTGAGGGTTTACTCAATTTGGTGCAAAAAAGGCGAGGTTGCTGCCCCTCATGGACTCTTGAGTTTTAAATTGATTTTACTCCTCTTCATTCATCATTCACATTCACATTCACATAGTAGGGTGTATCAAAAAATTATGTGGGAAAAGGGTACCCAGCCCGAGGCAAACGCCTATAAAGGTTTGAGCCAAGTACTAGACCCTCGCATACCATGGCAAGAAACCAGTGGTGCTATAGGAATCCAGAAACCTGGGGGGATGTTTTACCTCGCTTTCTCTGACAAGCCACGGGCGCGTGAGGCTAATACCATCCCAAAATTTGTTTATACGATAAAGAAGGGTGGCTGCTTGAGAGATCTAGGTTTTGGTAAAGAAGAAATGCCATTATCATTCAATCGGATCATCCACGTAGGCTCTCTCGCGCGTGTCCCCCCATGCAATTTATATCAAAGCATGTAAACAAAACACAGTGTGTGTGAGTGCACATGTGTGCATGGGAAGGAATTTTCACTGCCTCATATAGTAAAGTGATGAATTGATACACAAAACGATGTTCCAGAATATGTTTTTGTGTATATTCAACACTTAATAAGTAAAGCGGCAAATCTTCCTTGACCAATTTGTGCAAGTGTGTGTATATGTACAAAGAGAGTGTGCGTGCATGTGCAAAGAATAAGCCCATTATAATCCAACTAATCAAACCGGGTTGGGTTAGGCCCTAGCAATTCCAGGTTCAATCAAACCAGAGATTTTGGGTAAGATCCCCAATGGAGTCACCAAGCTGTGCGCACCTCAGGTGCGTGGAAAAAGCGTGTCACATGTTTAATGGAGTCACCACTACCTGAAATGGTGTAGGTAGACACCTTATTGATTTTTTGTCTGTACCAGTGATTTTGGATAAATGACCCCGATTACAACCCAGGGAAGTCCTTGAACACCTTAGGTTACCCCACTGAAATGGGTTCCCTTAAATTAGTTGGATATTTAATGGGCTATCTTATTTATTATTTCTTTATTTTTATTTTTTATTTCTTTTCTAATTCTTTTTTATAATTTTAAGTGTACAACAAATATTAATCTGTATGTACAAGGCCTCCACAAAATTACATCGAAAGTAAAGCAATATAGACAAAACGAAACCATGCTAAAACAATTGAAATTGAAACCACTTAATCTGAAACTAAAACACTCACTTCCTTTCTTTTTTCTTATTTTTTTTATTTTATATCTGTACAAGGGTTTAAGGGGTGGGGATTGCAAGACTGAATCTTGTAAGAAAACAAAATTAAAAAAAAAAAACAAATTCTAGCATCAATGATAAAACCAAACTAAAATGAGCTAGTAAATTAAATAATACTAACAAAACTAAACATGTACAATTTGGCCACTTCAAATAAAATGCTTTAGCCTTTTATAATAACATATCTACATTGGGAGAATGAAGGGCCACTATGGTACATCTCATGTAGTAAGAAAACAAAACAAGAACAAATGTAAAAAAAAAATTCACAAAGAAAAAAGAAGAAGCATTTTCAACCACTATGCGCACCTAAATCTGACCTAGATCGCACACGAGGCGCACGTGGAGAGTTTCGTGCGTGCCTCGGGACATTCGGAGTCGCCACTGCCTGAGAGTGCAGGCAGACACGGTTTTGCCCTATTCAGGTCTAAGTCTGGTCTGCGGCTTTTTTAGAGTTCTAGCTAAGTCCTCGGTTACGGTCCGGGGAAGTCCTAAAGACACCCCGGCCCGCCCCATCGGTTCGACGGGTCCCTCGGGTCTCCCTGGTTTTTGAGTCAATTTCACCATTTTCCTAGACCAGCATGCTACCTTGTTAGATCTGGCGGGGCCCTCTGGAGGTGTGGGTCCCTTTTTATTTGATTTTATCTTTTTGTTTATTTAAGTGAAGTGGGTCAGACCCGGGTCCCGTTGGAAGACCCGTGGGTTGCCATGGTTGGGCCATGGGCCCAGTTGGGTTATTGGGTAACCCATTTGGTTATTTATTGAAACTATTTACACATGCAATGGACTTAGTGGGCTTGGATTTGGCCCATTAGCCAAGGGTCAAGGGGCCTGGGCCTGTTTATTGAAAACAGACCTGGTATAGGCCAGTCAAAAGTGGGCCACTCAATTGAGCCCAGGGTGGTCTTGATGGGCCTATCTAGGCCCAAAGTCCTCAAATGGGCTAAGAATAGCCCAGAGTGTATAGGAGATCGGTTCAAGCCGGTTCAGGTCTGGTCCAATCCAACCGGACCGAAAATTAAGTTTTTTACATTATTTTTATATCTGCCCGTATTTGTTATACGGGCTGCCGCTGCCCGTAAATGAAATCCGGTTTCGCCTTGCCCGTGAAGCAAACACGGTCCACCCCGGACCGCTATGAGTTTACGGGTGCCTCCAATTTTGCATATTCGGTGCCGACTCTTCCTGGGATCAATTCCGTGGCCTTTTCAGGTATTCCAAAGACCTCTGTTGAGCTTCTGAGTTTCTTCAAAATGTTATATTGGCTTCATTGGGCTTTCAAAGCCACTTTTCTTCTCCTTTCATGTTCTTTGGGTCTTGGGCTTCTTTCCTTTTTTATTTAATCAACCAACCACATCCCTCATTCAAGAAAGAGGAGGAGATATTACAAAAGTTCATATATCTTCAAAGGAATAAAATGAGTAGTTAAATTTATTGATTAAAGTGCCATTTAGACCCTTTCTTTCTCTTTCTTTTTTTTTATGATGACCATCTTCCTGAAGTTGATCTCTCACGTCATTCAAAAAACAGCAATTGGATTAGTGATCACAAGAACAAAATGGAGGAAGAAACTTGAAGAGATATTGAAATTGATAATGTTATATTGTCAAGTTTAGCATACTTACAGTAAGATTACTTGTTGACTCCGATTGAATTGGGCAGCGCTTCCGCGTCCTCCGGGAACTCTTAAAATGGTATGGAAAGGGTTTGGTTAGGTTCTTTAATCCAGGAAGATGAAAGGTTAAAATTTAGGCAAGGTTTTGGGTGTTTGGGCATGGTTTTGGGACATAGGGGCAATTTAGGCATTAAAAAAGTTTAGGGTGGTGGAGTGGTGGTATGATGGCAGGGTTCGGCCGTGGGTAGCTTCAGGAGGGCAGGGGTTATGGCCAGAGGAGAGGGCTTGCTCAAATGAGGGGGGTGGCCTCTCTATTTATAGGCAAAATTTTCGTGCCCGTATTTGAAGTACGTGCGAAAAACGCACATTTTCAAATCTCGCAAAATCGGCCGTACGGGACGCGTGTCCCGCCGTACAGCGACACGCGTCCCCTTCTAGAAGCTTGCCCATATTTGAAATACGGGCATGCCTCGCCCGTACTTCAAATACGGTCCAGCACGTTTTTAAAATGTTGGATTTCAAATGCTTTATTAAATTTGATTTATTTAAAGATTTTTATCCGATTTTTTTATTATTTTATTATAAAAACGAGATTCTTTTATTAAAATATTATTAAAAAACAAAGATATTTTTATTAAATGATTATTTTATTTATTTAATTCATTTATTCTGCTTTTTGCTGCTGTTTTGCCACATGGGCAGCTTTCTTTGAAATTTCAACTGCCCATAACTTTTCCGTCCGATGTCCGATTTCAGCAAATTTGGTGTTGTTGGAATCGGCTCGGAACCCACTATCCACTGGGATCAAATTGGGCAGTTGAATTGGGGTTGAACAAAAAGTCAACTTTCGCTTCCCCAAAAGTTTGACCGGCTCATAACTTCCTCATCCGGACTCCGATTCTGGCAAACTCAGTTGTGTTAGAACCGTGTCGAAATGCTCTTTTCAATGAGAGGAAGTTTGATGGCCAATTCTCTTTGGATCAAAGAGTCAAATTTTAGCCCCCTCAGGGTTTGACTTTTTAATTGAAATTTTCATTTTCTTCATTTTTTGGGGTGCAAAAATCAGGTGCTAACAACCACAAGAAAGAATCATTGCTTCAATGCTTGTTTTATTTGCTTTTTCCCTTTCTTATTATTTATTATTTTTTTTTGTTTTCTTTTGTTTTTATCATGCAAGATTAACTAATTACTAATTTACAAGGCAAGAAAATGAGACCACCTGAACTACTTTTAACCATGACCTAATTACTAATTTACAAAGGAAACCAAAAAAAGTGAAATAACCTGAATAACTGCGCTATCCACATTCAAAGATTCATATCTCCCTCAATTCTTAGCCAAATTGTGCGAAATCTGATTCCTTAGAATCATAACTTTAAGCACTAAAATAACCTATAGTAGTTTTCAAAATTTCATTTTCATTTAAGAGATATGAAGCTGCAAAATTTATTGTTAGACATTTCCCTGTGAAAATCTGAACCAAAGAAAATTAAAAATAAAATACCTACTCATAGTGTAGGGTTTCGAGCATATTTTTATATTAAACTAAAATAAAAATACCATAAATCTCATGAAGGGCTTCAAACTTGAATCGAACTAGAACTAGGTAAACAAAATTGGTTTATCTGGAAAACAGGTGCAAACCTAATGCAGAAAAAATACTCCAAACTTTACATCTTTGTCTTTTTTTTTTTTTTTACATGATAAAATTACCCAAAGCCATCAAACATATATACATGTCTCTCACCAATCATGTAATCTCATCTCAAAAATTGTAATGAAAGAGAGGTCTCATATAATGTATTCAACAAATGACTCACCTATTATGGATTGACACTTTAAATCAGGTCTTGGAACTTTGGTGTGTCGCGAACAGCAGTTTTCCTTTTTCCCTTCTTGCTAGTAGACGTCACTCTTCTTTTCTCCACTTCTTCCTACATGCTGTTTTTTTTTTCAAAGAACTCTCTTACTTGCTCTCTCTCTCTCTCTTTCTCTTTTTAAAGAACTCTCTTACTTTCTCCCCCCTTTTGCTCCCAACTTATATCCTTTTTTATAGAGAATTCCCACTCCTTCAACTTCTTAACCTCTAACCTTTCTTCTTCCTCTCCTAAACCTCTCCTTTCCCTAACTTCTCATCTTCCTCTCTTAAACCCTTAATTCCTCCTCTTCCTCTCTTAAACACCATCATTCATTTTGGTTTGGTCAAAGTCTATTTTGTTCCATTTTTTTTAGGCTTATATATTTTTTAAGCTTAGTCTCAATATCTCGAGAGAACATGAGTTGGACCAATTCGTCCAACTCATTTCTCTTTGTTTATATATATATATTTTTATTTTAATCTCAAAACTTTTATTAACTTTGTTATTAAATTTTTTATTTATTTGCATAACAAACCACATTAGGAAACTTATCTTATTTACTAAAAGAATCCCAAAATTTTAATTTATCATTGGTTATAATGGCAGCCACCATGGTGTACACGTGGCTATCATGTGGCATCTAATTTTTGTTTTATAAAATCCCCAAACTACCCTTTAATTTTTTTATCCATAACTTAGTCGTTTAAGATCCAATTTGAGCACAATTTGGTGCATCGGAATCGTCTCAGAATTCTCTTTATTATGGGCTTATTATTTCAAAAAGACGGGTCCACTATAAAAACCTTGATTTACGTACCCATATATATTATGGTTTAAGATATGCTTCTTGGACGATTCTATGGTGCAAAAATAGGGTGTTGACACTTACCTCAGAACATGCTCCTTCTTACATAAAATTTCATATATATGATGTACAAGTTGGAAAGAAGGCTCACCTTAAGTGTAAAAGCATTCTCGGGAGCGTGTTGATGCTCCTTGAGGTGTTGATAGCAGCAAAAGACACCTTCCTTCAGTTCTCTAGCACTTCCTTTCCTTTTCTTTGGCTCCAAGTTGAAGAAGAAGTGGTTGAGGAAGGGTTAGGAGAGGTTTGGTATGGGTTTGAGTGCTTGGGGACTGAAGGAGAAAGGTAGGAGAATATTTTGTATGGGGGAGAAAGGTTTGAGAGAGTTTTTTTGGGGGAGAAGGGTTTTGGAGAAAAGGGTTAGAGAGGTTAGTGGGAGCCAAGACAACTCCTCTCTTCCCTTTATTAGAGAGAAGACAGATGGGAGAGGGAGGGAAAGAGAACCACGTGGGTCTCCTCTCTCGCTCTCCCATCACCCTTTTTTATTATTATTTTTTGTTTACTTGGTTGTTAAGGAAGAGAGATGTGGTGGGTGGTGCTCTTTCTCTCACCCATCACTTTTTTATTATTATTTTTGTTAATTAGTTGTTAAGAAAGAGAGATGTGGTGGGTGGCGCTCTCTCTCTCTCTCCCCCATCACTTTTTTTATTATTTTTGTTTTTTAATCTTTTTTTTTATTTTGCTTTAGTTTGCCATGTATCAAATGTAAACAAAGTACATTCTTGCCACATGTTGTAGCCTCTGCACATTTTTCCAAAATTACCCCTGAAATTGTTTTGACCGTAACTCTTTAATCCGGACTCTAATTCACTCAAACTCAGTTGCCCTAAAATCATGTCAGGATTTTCTATCCATTGAGATAGGGTACAGCAGCCAATTCAGCTTTCGAGCAAAAAGTCAAAACTGCTCCTTGGGATTTGATTCTGCCCATAACTCCTTTATCTGGACACTGATTCTGGTAAATTTGGTTGGATTGGAACCGTGTTGGAAATTCCTATCCGTCAAGATAGGGTATGACAGTTAATCTAGGTTTGGGAAGAAAGTCAATTACTGCTCCCTAAGATTTGACCGGCTCATAACTTCTTCGTCTGGACTCCGGTTCTGGCAAACTCAGTTGCATTAGAATCGTGTTGAGATTTCCCATCCATTGGGATGAAATATGGTAGTCAATTCAAGCTTGATTAGAAAGTCAATTTCTATTCCCTAGAGTTTGACCTACTTCGAGGTTTTGCTATTTTTTAGCACCTTTTGGTTTGATCAAAATTTGGGTGCTTACAACCATATTTCCCAAAACCTGATATACTTCCTCCAATTGGGGTATCTTTGCATCCCCATCAAAATAACTAGATGCACACGCTTGTCTCCTTCCTCCTTCCATCTACATGGGTGAGGAAAATACATTAGATGTAACTAAAATTATAGTATCATATTCATTCCATCGCACAAATAGAAATAATACATATTCATCAAAGATTAGCATAGTATACACTCCTTCGTGCTAGTCTACATGCTACTCCTATAGACCACCAACCAGGCTCTGATTCCAATTTGTAACAACTCAACCCAACGAGGTATTGTTCGCTTTGGGCTTAAGCCTGTACCACCATTTTGTCTCCAAATGGCGTCTCACTAGGTTAAGTGTTCTTCCTGTACCAGGCTTTCATCCATTTCTGGTGTAGGATCGGAATGTCATAAAGATATTCTCAGCATCCTCCCTCCGAGCTTATTTCTGCACTCATCATAGCGTTAAAGTCTCCTACTATAAGCTATTCTTTATCTAGTTCTGTGCTTAACTTCTCTAAGCGTGACCAAGCCAATTCCTTTTGTTGTGCATAGAGAAATAAATATATATACTACTAATAAAATCCAGCTTATACATTGTACAAGAAAATGTATAAGTTAGTTTGATCTAAAAATTAAGTCTAAAGCATAATTTTCTTCTCTCCATAATATACATATTTCCTTTGCTTTCCTTTCTACTTCTATACTCATAGTTTTTACAAAATGCAATTTTCTACACCAACTAATACCAAATTCTTTTTGTCTTTTAGTTTCCAGTAATATTATATCGTCTGATCTACAATATTTACTCAGGATTTTGGTAAACTAGAACGTAGAAGGATGGGAAGAGGATCCTCTGTGAAGCGGGAAGGTACCCCCATTTATGGGGGTACTTCAGGCAATTTATGGGGGTACCTCAGGTACCCCATTGTTTGCTGTGAAACAGGAAGGTACCCCCGATTTATGGGGTACCTCGGGCAAACAATGGGGTACCCATTGTTTATTTGAAGCAGGAAGGTACCCTTGGTTTACAAGGGTACCCTCATAGACCGAGGGTACCTTCCTGCTTCACTAAATAATGGGGTACCCCCTTGCTTGCCTGGGGTACCCCATTGTTTCTCTTGTTTGTCTGAGGTACCCCCATAAATTGGGGGTACCTTCTCGCTTCACAGAGGATCCTCTGTGAAGCGCTTCACAGAGGATCCTGGGCGAGAAGGATGATGCGCCTGTCTAGAATAGAGCTCTATAGCTTTCTTTTTGGGTGACTTACAATATATCTCTTGTTGACCAAATAGCTCGTGCATCAAGGAGGGGGAATGTGGATGCATCAAGATGCTTCCACGTTTATCACCACCTTCATACTGTTGTTGTGCATAAGGTGATAGCATTAGACCGATAACTCTTCATCATCTTTGCTAGGGCTTTGAAGTGTGAACTCCTCATCTTGATCGAAATCCTCATACTTTGGGTTCTCATCCTCGGGTTCAACTTCATCATCAGCTGTATCATCTTCTCCTTCCTCTTCTACCACTTTTGCTTTAGTGTGGCTTCCAATCTCTTCTTGATATTTATTATTGAAAAACTTGGCCTAGAAAGGCATATATTTTTTTAACAAAAGCTCAAGCCCTCTTCGCAATCAAGGCATAATTGATTTCTTCTAATTTGTTGTGCAAAGTTCTCTCTTGATGAGGCCTAATCCATTGGAAAGTTCTAGCCTCTTTTTCTATGCCTATGCAATTAATGGTTTTTGTGGGAAGTTTAAGACAGGAGATTTGGTAAAAGGGTCACTATCAAAAAAAAAAAAAAAAAAAAAGATTTGGTAAAAGGGCATAATTGAATTTATAAGAGTAAACATTATATTTGGGAGAACAGTCCTGCTTTCCAGTTGGACGGTGTATACGCTATATCCCTCACCAAGTCATTGAAATCAGAAAATTGGCCCAAAGCTTTAAATCCTTCCAACTACCAACGAGGCGTCCGCATGCCAACTGAGTGGGTACTTCGGTAATTTCGATCCACGAAAAAGCCCCTCTGGCTGGCATGTGGCACAAAAAGGTGTACAGTGGCTCCCATCGGCCTGCGTGGGACGCTCTGGTCTGAGGAGGAGATACCTCAAGCCTCGGTGTCTCCGCCTCTGATGTGAGCTCATATACCTACTAAAAAACCTAATTTTTCCACCACAAGCCATTGATTTCTTCACCCAGTAACACGCTATCTCCGTCCCAAAAACCCTAGGAGTCCTTGAACAGTATCAATTGGAAAGCGTTGGTCGAAATGGCTGCAAATTCGAATATTATGGCGTCTGGGAGTGGACGGAGATCGCTTGTCGTTGCAGAGAACAGATTTGGGGTTCTAAATTACCGGAACTCCGATCAGAGGAGGGTGACAACAAGGATTTCAAGGCCTTACGAGGTTAGAATTTAGAACTAACATGACTACATGTTCGTATTTTTAGATGACTGAAGCACTCCTTTTGGTGGTTTTGATGATGTCCATGTTATGTATCCCAGAAACTGTTTTTACTTCAAGGGAACCAAACTTCATAAGGTCGATTGGATACTGCTTCTTGCTTTCTAATATTTTCACATGAACAGTTTAATTCATAGATGTTTTCACTTAAATAACTAAAACAAACTTCGAATCAAATTAGAAGAACATGGGATGCAAATATGATTGGCTACATCTGATTCACGTGTGATCATCCTTGTCGTTGTGCATGGAGCCTTGAATGTCTTACATGGTTAATCACATAACAATCCAAAATTATTCAGCAGAAAATAGGATAAAAAAGGAAAGGAAAGAGCAAGTTGATTCAAGATGTTCTAGCTGTTTACAGGTTTTCCTTTTTTACCCCCTTTGTTTCTTTCTTTTTGGCGTAGTTGTCATTGCGATGCTATGCCATACGATTATTAAAACAGACAATTAAAAATTATGATAGTGTGACAATTTTTTTTTCTTATATATCAGGACTATGCTTTGCTAGAATTTAGAAACTAATACATTATTATTTTTTTAATTTATGAAAGGCTACTAAGTATAAATGTGGCAATGGATATCATTGTAGAGATCTTAGAGAATTCTCCAATGGATTTATGTTTGTTGCAAATGTTGCAGACATACTTTGTACTACTAAAATGCAGGATATCCATGTACATACACACAAGGGTGCAAATTATCCGCGAACTTGGGAGCAGGGCTTAGGCTCAAGTCAAGATCATCTTTCTTTTCTTTTTTTTTTTTATCAGTAAATAAGAGATAGTATTAGAATAGAAAATTCATAGTTACAAGTACACAAACTGTGTACTAGGATAATATAGAAAACCTCTCCCACTCAGAAAATAAAAAATAAGAAGCAAAACATCAAGCTACATCAGCGCCCCTCCCCCCTTTACAAATCTGAAAACCTCCTGCTACCCAGCAAGTCTTCTAGAGGTATCTTATTCACCAGAGAATGGGCAGAAAGCCAACTGTGAACCTGCCTTAACACTCTTCTCCCCAAACATGACTAATTTCTCTCTAAGTCTCTGAAGATTCTCCAATTCCTTTCTCCCCACAGAACCGAAGATATGCCAGCAGGAATTAAATTCCAGATCAGGTCCCTAGTAGATTTGCCTTTCGACCACCCCCAAGCTTCCAAAGCCCTTCTAAAATTTCGAGGTTGAACCCAAGGCAGTTCCATCCTTTCACAGACAATATTCCATAGCCTAGCAGCTTGTAAGCAATGCACCAATAAGTGTTCCACAGATTCTTCTTCAGATTTGCATATCACGCACCTATTTGGGAGTTGCCATCCTCTATTCTTTAAAAGATTAACAACCGTTAAAATTTTATCTAGAGAAGCCGCCCACAGGAAAAAACCCACTTTGCTTGGAATTATTCTTGCCCAAACCAATTTATGCACTGAAAACTCCAGACCTGTAGTATTATTCATTATCCTGTATGCTGAACTCACCGAAAAACATCCCAAGTTCTCCTTCATCCATAGTCTAGCGTCTTCCTCTTCCTCCAACTGCATACTATAAAGTTCAGACATCAACTCTTCGTACTCACTCACTTCCCAGTCACATAGATTTCTTCTTAGCTTCACATTCCACACCACTTGTCAAACCAGAACTGAATCTTAGTCTCCTTTCCAACTGAAAATCTGCAATTCCTATCCACTAAGTCCACTAGCTTTACTATTGGCCCCCCACAAACTAACTCCAAATGGTATATTAGACTTGAATTTTTTCAAATTTCTTGCCGATCAGCATTAAGTCAAGATCATTATGATTGTTTATTCTTATGCTAAGCTCAAACTGACTAATACGCCTTGGGCTCAGGCTTGGTTCATTAAAGCTCAGCTCATTCTGATATTGTAATTGGGCCTCATGGACTGGAGGTCTAGTAATTTAAATCTACAGAATCTTTGAGCATGACATTTATAATGTTAAAAAAATAAAAAATTGAAAAATATAACATTTTGTGTATAAAACACAATATTATTCTATTACATCCATAAATAATATAAAATTATAAATACATTACCTAACAAATTAAATGAAGTGAGGTTTAACTGAGCCGAGTACGGTCCAGCTTGGCTTAGGCTTGTTAACTAAATGAGCATTTTTAACAGCTCAGGCATGGCTCATGAGCCTAATTATTAAGCTTGTGATTGACTCATTGGAAGTTGAGATCGAGCCTTAGAGCCTGTGCTGGGATAGCTTGGTTCATTGATAGCCCTACATATTGGGCAAGCATGTGCTCACATAGTCGGCTACTGTTCTATTCTTTTCAAGATGAGTGTAGAATGCAGTGGCAACTTTAATAATAGGGTTCTGGCGAAATAAGAGAGTTTCCTATGTTATATGTAGTTCTTTTAATACAGCATGGTTAGTTATTATCTTTATCAAATCCTTTGAAGACTGAAGTTACCCTCGAAATCAGTTATTTTATCGTAGTTAAAGGCTACTTTTAAAAAGTAAAGGGAAAAATCAAATGATTCTGACGCACTTTCAGATAAACCTGGGGAAAGTTCTTGTCAACATGAGAAAAAAAAAGCGAAGGAAACAGGTAGAAATATGAGAAGATAGAGTTTTAGATTGTTTAGTGGCTTTCAGAGAGACTTGGGGAAAGTTGTCAAATATTTACAAAATTTCTCCAATTTAATGCTGCCATTTTATATTTGTTTTCACTTTTCAAAATTTTCAGAATGAATTAAAATCATGATATCTCACTGAAATATGGTTTTTTGACATTCATATTATGTTAGTAAAGTTTGATATAGTTTGTTTGAGTCTTCACTTAATCATGGTCTTTGTGAGAGCTGTTATTATGCTGTTGGATTTATGGCAGATGCCACACCATGATTACCTTGGAATTTGCACTTAATATCTTTTCAAAAGTTTGTTTTTTTTTTCCATTTTAGCTGAGCCCGAAATTAGAATATTCAGTGTGGAGGATTGTCTTTTCTGGAGTGTTATGAGATGTCTTGAAAGGTAATTGATGATTATATCATGCTGATCCAATGTGAGTGTGCATATGTGGGCATTAGTGAGCTCACACGAAAGCCACAATGTGACAACTCTTTTTGGTTAGGTGCTGGTTACATATTTGAATGTGGACCACATATTCTTGCCTTCTTGGAGATGTGAAAAGCTTTGCTTTCTTGGGCTATTACAAACTCTGCTGCAATAGATGAACTTAAATTATCGGATTATGTTTTTGACCCAAGTATCATGTCAACATCATTCCATCGTTAATATTTTATATTAATCTCAGAAAATACTCATCTTTAGACATTGGTCTTATCATTGGTTTCAAATGTTGCTTTCAAGGATACTTCCATACTTTGAAATAAGAAATCTTAGTGAAAATTTTGCTGCTTTATAATACTTTTTCTGTTAAAATAGGAGGGAATGTTTATGTAGCAGACATTGCAGTGCCCTTCAGAAAGGAAAATTTTATGAAATTTAAAACAATGGTTCTATGAGGTGCGTTTCTATTAAGTGAGACAAATGTGAGCTGTGTCTTAAACTGAAATCCTCTTTTCTGGTTTAGAATGATACATTTCTCACTAGTCGATTGACTTTAAGAAGTCCAAGGAAAGAATATCAAGTGATTACAAGACCACAAATTAGCATGGCTTTGGTAGACGAGAGAATTGCACGTGGCCAGGATGTGACCAAGCCTTCTGGAATTTTGGTACTGGAATGACTATTTACCCATTTATATTTACAAAAAATGTTTTTTACATTTGTAATGCCAAGTAAAGCTCACAATGGGCACATTGTGATTGTTTATCATCATTTGACTGATTTACATGTATTATTTTGCAGGCATACGATCTTGTTCAAGGAGCACTTGTAAATTTCTTTACTTAATTTCTTATTAAGCTGTAAATTTAATTTTGGTGTTATGTATTTGTTTTCTTTCTAATTTGTAGAATTCAAAGGTTCTTAATATATTATTTTCCATGCTGTGAATTTAATTTTGGTGTTATGTATTTATTTTCTTTCTAATTTGTAGAATTCAAAGGTTCTTAATATATTATTTTCCATGACAATTTCACTTGAATGTACTTTTTAAGAAACATGCTGATGTAAATATTTTACTGAAGGTATAATTTCAAATGCTAACAATTCCAAAATTCTATAAATTGTTGGATGAAGAAATATTGGACAAATGGAATTTAGAAATAAACTAATCAAAGAATACATGAATAATTGATTACATGGGTAACTGAGGAGATATTTGAACAGTTTAAATTCAGATTCCTCCGGCTTTTTCGGTTTCTATTCTTGCAGATAAGATGGAGCTCTGTAATGGACAAATCAATGCCTGATCCACCGACAGCTGTCCTTCTACATGGGATTCTTGGTAGCAGGAAGAACTGGGGTAGGCTATCATACTTTCCTTCTCTGATTTCTTGAAAGTCCTGAAGTTTATATTCTTCATCTGTGATTTTGAGGAACAAAAATTGCATTCTCATCTTTTCCCACAAAGGAAGAATTTACTGAATTCTCTTTTAACAATTATTAACTTATTTGAAAGAAACAGATTGGACATGACGAAATTTTTTTCATTTGCTATTTGCTTGTGGAAAAATATAAATGTGCACATTTTTAAAGATAAAGGATGCTCCTGTCACATTGTGATTAAGTATTCTTCATCTCCTATTTTATTGGAGCTCTATGTCAGGTCTTTTTTGAAGACGAAAATTTTTTTTTCCTTTTAAAGTGGGACTGGTATAAATTTTTGTTCGTATATAGGAGTTCAATCAAAAACAAAAGGGCAAAGAAAAAAGAAAAAGACAAAAGGAAGAAGAAGAAAGCTACAGCATCAAATAATAGAGTATAATAATAAAGTGAATCTTTGAGATAACACCAAGGTTCTTATTTCTTTATTTTGTTGAATATTTTGAACTCCAAGGCATGTAACTGGTATTTTTAGTTTTATTGAGAAACTTGATTTAGGATTGTTTTTTATCTGTTCATCATGAATTATAATTTGGAGAAGGTTGAAAAAGTGGCTCTGATTTTTTTGTCGGCTGTTTGTTGCTCTCTTTTCTTATTCTAATTTATTTATTCTCTTTTCTTATTCTAGTTTATTTATTCTACATTCTCTTCTCTTATTCTAATTATTTTAATTGTTTATTCAAACTGTTGAGAGTTGCATTTTTGTGTAATCCTTATAGTATTTAATAATTAATATTACAGGATCATTTGCTCGGAGATTGGCTCAAGAGTTCCCCATGTGGCAGGTATTTTCAGGAAATTGGATGATTGGTTTTGTCTTAAGTTTTTTTGTTGCTACATATTATAAGGTGGAATTTGTAAATTTTATCATTATGCTTGTAATTTTATATCAATGTTGGCTAAATTATATATCCTACATTGTTGCAACAATAATTATTTCGAATAAACTTCATTTAATACCAATTCTACAGCTTCTTAATCTTAGGCTGCATTTGGGATTACTTAATTAAGCACTTAGTTAAGCAATCCCGAATGCAGCCTTACTTGCATCTCTAGTCAATCTTACATGATCAATTTTTTCTGTGATTATTTTCTCGAATTTGTTTTGTTATCAAAAGGCAGCTTAGGTGGTGGGACCAGTGGCATCACCCTTTTTGTCACCTTATTCATGCTCTACATGGAAAGTTTTGCCTTTAGGGACCTCTATTGGTTGTCATGCCCTCATCGATTTGTGTCCTCTGCCTGTCAATACACTTGTATCAAGGCATATTTAATGACTTAGCAAAATAATTTAAACATGGTTTATGTTGCCTATGACTAGTATTGCATACATGTGATATGCAATATGGTGCTTGAAATCATTATATTTCAAACTTGCCCCTATATATTTATAACTATTCTGGCAGAGTAATCAACACTTTAATTAGTATTATGCAGTTCCATAACCTGTCTGGTTGTTCTTTGTTATTGCCTATTTCTCTTGAAGTGAAATTGTTGCGCTTCGATGGTATCCTTCATTTGGGGTCTTGCATCAACTCTCACAATGTGTTCCTTTTCACCATTATCCAGCGGCACTTGCATGCCTTTAAGTCAGCAAAGAATGTGAAACAAATAGTAGCTTGTACAAAATTTTGCATGTTTGAGGTGACTTTACTGATATTCAATGGCATAAGTACAAGACAAAATGATGGAGTGTGTATAAGCCAACGAAGATACCTTGTTTAGAGAGGATGTTAAACCTTTCACTATCCTGATGGTAGGAAACTTTGGCTAACAAAATGTAACTGAATAACTACATAATTTCCACTCAAACTTGGCAAGAATAATTATACTACAAAGGGAAATGGCATACTGCACTTAATCTTGTTTTGTTCATTTTTACCTTAAAAACTGGAAATTTCGAATATTTTTTTTGATGAGTAATGATAGTATGAGTGTATATATATATATATATATATATATATATATATAATGAGAATGGAATGTACGTCATGCCCATACAAATGGATCTGCATCAAAGGCAACCACCTCAAAAACCACCCATAAACTAGCCCTAGCCTCTGAACAATCCAATCCTAACTATGAACAATGGCACAAATGGAATCGGTGCTAAATAAGACATTCAACCTGAATCCATATGGCATCCACTTGTACAACAATAACCTCCTCAATGCCTCGACTATAACATCATCATGATCTACCATATACCAAAACATGCGAAGAGAAACACCATGATACCACTCTCTAACAATATCAACTGCATATATGCCTCAAAACTCCGGTAGAACCGTCACCCATGAAGCAGATGCAACTAAAATAGAGTCAACCACTTGATCCACCGATGAACGTGAGTCCTGGAAAATCCTCCTGCTGCGCTCCATCCAAATATGTCACACAATAGCGTGAAAGAGTAGGCTGTAAATGATATAGCCCCTCTGCCCCAATCCCCTGAATCTCCACTGATGAAACAACGGAAATTATGGGGCTGATGGAATTAAATTGCTGTTCATTAACTACGTTGTCATAATATGAAGAAGGCTTCAGTTTATCCTGTCATTTACTTGTCTTTTGTTTGATTTTTACGCAGTTTTTATTAGTAGATTTGCGATGCCATGGTGATTCAGCATCTATAAATAAGAGGGGACCTCATACCGTTGCCTCAGCTGCTCTCGACATCTTAAAGCTAGTGCGTAATTCATGACATTAGTGGTAATTTATGAATGCATCTTTCCCTTTCCTAAATATGTTATGATAATCTAGCATTTGAGCCATATAGTTTAAATTTCTCCACTCCCTTTCATTGACATTAATTGGACTGTCCTTATATTTCTTCTATAAATTTGAGTTAACGAGTTCCTTCAGCAGAAGAGGTACCTATTGTAGATGTTATGGTAATCAGAAAATTCTGTCTAATATAATGCGTATTCTCATTTCTGGATATTTGTATGTGTTAGTTTTATCCTATATGTATTACAAGCTCCTATAACTCCATTATGTCAATGTTGAATTTTATAGTTTGCTATATTAAGTATTAGAGTAGCATTATTGGAGATTCTATGTTAGACCTTTTTGGCATGAAAACAAGCATGGTTGTAAAATATCGATTCAAGGGAAATTGTAATGCCCTCCAAAAGGGGAAATTTGGAAGAAAGAATTTATTAATTTTCAAACGAAAATAAAACCTTGATTAATAGTTAATTGACATTTGAAAATGATTAGTGAGTAATTGATATGGGCCTTCTGCAAGATGTAAAAACTTGCAACAGTATGTACTGAAAATATTATACTATATAACGAGCTTAAAATGTATGAGAAGAATTTTAGAGAAAAAGAATGACTAGCGTTAAGAATGGAAAATTACAATTACTATGCCATATGTATTTTGTTGATTTTTACCTATTGCGGCAATAACGTGAAAGCAATAGAAAGATCGAAAATTGCACACAGATTTTATGTGGTTCCATGTCGTGAAGATTTTTCGTTATCTTAAAGGAGAATAGAGTTACAACTAATATCTCTGATTCCTAGTTACAACTCCAACCCTGTACATTAGAGAAATCGCAATATGCCCTTACTGTTTCCCGCTCACACGTCCAAAGACACACACACCCCCCCCTAACCAGCCACCCAGACACACACACACAAGCACACACACACACACAAAATCCCTCAAATTCTTTGGTTTTACCTGGCACAAAATAAAGATATTATCTAGGGGAGGGACCTCTATCTGTGGGCTTCACTTCACTCTGCTTATGGGGCCCCGCTTTGGTCCTCCCCGTGGGGCCTGTTAAGTCCCTTTCCCTTTGGATTTCAGATAAAATATGAGCCACACTAGCATATACTTTGAATGTATTTAGATTCAGTTCTTGCTTTTTGAAGCTCATGAGAGGGAATGCTTGTGTCAATTTGGTGAATAATATGATATTTTCTGGTGTACTCTCTTGGAGGCCTAATATGACAGCAATAATTGAGGATTGAACAGCACTTTGGTCCAGATTAGTTATGTAGTCTGCCAGAAATGGGTCAAGAACATTTGATGATTTCAAGAAAGGAGTTCAATACAAGACGGATAAGTTATAGAGTGAGATTTTGTCAGACTGGCATGGGGGCTCAGCGTTATGCAACAATCAACATTCTCCAAAGCATGTGGTTAGATGCTTTTAGAGAGTGGAGGAACAATCTGGGCACTGGAGGTTCTAGTGACTCTGATTTCTTGTATCTTAGCAAGTCATATGGTCTACAAATATTTGTAGACTGAGTATTTTCTTTTTCTGTGCTGGTGAATTTTTTTACCATCATAAATTCTTGTTTTCCATTTGTAGAAATTCATTTCGACTTACTGCTCACCTCAATGACATTTGGTACTCTCACAAATAATATCCTCCTGATGGTTCATCTCATCAAGAGAAAAGCATAATGCCTGACTTCTGTATTCCTTGCAAGGCAAAAAACTTATCAGTTGATGAAATCTTTCTTAATTGTTGATTCTTGACTTAGAACATAGAACAATATTTTGTGAACTGATCGCTTCAAGAAATGGAATCTGAGACTGGTCTTGGGGAAATTTATATTTACCATGATCTGTTTGAGATTATCAATGAAAAGAATTTGTTTTGGAACTGTTTAATTTGCTAGCAAACAATGCATGGAAGATTTTTATTTTCCCCATTATGTTCAGTCCATGACGAGTCAAGGATAATTGATAAATCTTCTAAGCCACTATGCCATAATTAAAAGCAAGTTTTAGTTGCTGAACTCCCTAGGAGTGGTATGACATTACTTTTTGGATCATGTTTTGGATTTTAGCAAAATGTAATCATATGATTTGTATTGTGATTGATACAACAAGAAATCTAAGTGCGTTAATGAATTATTGCCTAGGATTGACTAATTCAGTTATGTATATGTTGATATCAATAAAGCGATGATGAGTTGGTCTGAAGGTAAAAGCCTTAAGTTTCCAATGTGAGAACACGGGTTCGGTTTTGTGCGCAGCTAGTTTGCCTGAAAATTGAAAAGGGTCTATTGCCAGTCCATCCTTCTTGGTACCTTGCTTTGGTGGGACATACACCAATGGTTTATAGTTTCAGTGGCATGCTGCGGCTTGTTGCCGAAATTTCAGTGGCATCCCCTTCGATGAGACACCTTTTTTTTCGGTTTTCCTTGGGGGGGGGGGGGGGGGGGGGGGGGGGGGGGGGGGGTGGGGCGGGGCACGGGCGGTTTTGTGTGGGGTGCATTCAATTTTGAATCAGGCGAGATCTCATTGGTGTTGTTGCATTTTTACGGACATGCCCTTTTTTTTTTAATTAACTTGTATGGAATGTGCGAGCAAGATGGGAGGTATTTAGACCATTTCATGCAAAATTTCCATTGAATTCAGCCTATTCTCACTTGCCTTTTCGTGGGATTTGAATGATTATATTCTTGTTATATACTCAATTTTATGAATCATTATGCTTATAAATGATTGTAATATTTTGAAAATAAAAATCATAAAACGGGTTTCTGATCAAACTTTTGTCAGCACGTGACAGGATGTTGCCAAAATTTCATTACTTGACATCAAAATTTCGTGCATTTTGTGCAATTCAATTTTCCCTTATGCGAGAACATGGCCTAGTAATTTGTTAAAGGAGTTGCCACTATCCAATTGTCCAGTTAGGTGTAGATGGACACCATTAAAATAATCAATTAAAATTTAAAAACTTCTCTACAGGGGGGTTTCAATTAAGTCATTGCGAAGGTGTTAAGCACCACCCAACCAGTTTCAGTTCAATGAATCAGTTACATTGTCTAGATTTCACCCTTAGAGAAAAGTAATCATTTATTTATGTAAAACTTCCTAATTTTCAAAAAAAACTAAAGATGAATGAACTTTATAAAACTCCTTGGATATACAAGTTTCAAAATGAAAAAATCTCTACAAATTGAAGTAATCTACAAGTACTAAAAATAATAATGAGAACCTTAAAATAATTATGAATCTTATTTTGAACAAGATTGGGAATGGGGATTAGTAAACCAAATTATCTTTGAATTGTGGAATTTTGAAAACTTAAAAGAATTTTCACACTTTATCAAGACAATGCTGATTTTTGTTATGAATAAAACAAATCATAACCAGTATTATACCTTCTGGAGAGCCAATTTAGTTGGTTGGAGAGACAGAGAAATTTTCTACTATCCTTATCAAATTTGAAACCTGAGAAAAACTCAAAAAGAGGAATTTGAACAAGGATCAGACATGAAAGCTGTCTCAACAATAAATAATCTGGATTTGACAGAATACCTATGTGAAAGTCTGCTACATTTGTTAGAAACAACAGCTATGATATTAGGATCAGCAAAATTGCCCTTCATCATGACAAGTGGACCCCAAGTGTTTGTTACAGAAGAAAGTGTTGATTACCCTAGAACAGAAGAATAAACACAAGACATAGTCTATCTACTGAAGAGAATGAAAAACAGAAATGTGTTAAAATTGCCAATTGAACTTTCAACTTTTGCAAACAAAATTGAACAAGCAAGAATTGAAACAGAAGCAACTCCAGTTAGCCCAGAATCCCTTGAATATGATAGAGTTGAATTAGCCAATTTCATTAACCAAATGGAAGATTAAACAAGAAGCATAGTGGACCCCACTCAAGGATGACACTAGACATGATGTCATTCAAGATTCTTTTACAAAACGTAAAAAGTTAAATTGCCTTTTACATTAGACGTGTAAAAGTTGCTACCAAAAAAGGTGTATAATTACTAACGAACAAAAAAAAGTGACCAGCTAAAAAGAGGTGCAATCAAAAGCTGACAAAAGAAGGTGGACACCTAGAAAGGAGGTGCAATAAATGGCCACTTTTTTTAGCGAAAAAAGACACATCACTATAGACACTTCATCACTTCCAACTACTATAAATGGAGAGAACGAGAGGAGATTGGAGCATAGTTCTCAAGTTTTGTTCAAGTCTTCATCAAGTGTCCTTCAAGCTTTCTCTTGTTCTTTGCCTCTCTTGTAATACTTCTTTCTTTCAACTTTAACTTCGGACCTTTGTTTTTCTGTAAAGGATATTAGAACTCGGTATAATCCATTACTGAGTTTCTATCAGTCCAAGTGTTGTACAAATCTACCTTTTGTAACGAAGCAAGGATAATACTACTTTGTTATCAAGCTTCTAATTTTTGTAAGTTTTTATGTTTCCTTAAATAATATAAGTGTTTCTATTAGTCCAAGTGTTGTATGAATCTAGCTTTTGTAACGAAGCAAGGATAATACTACCTTTTGTACGAATCTACCTTTTGGAAGACAGACAAGCGTATGGGTTTTGAAACAACTTAAAGTGAAACAATAAATAATATAGAGTAACTACATAGAAAGAAAGTAAGATAAAAATGGACATAAACACTTACATTATTTAGGGAAACATAAAAACTTACAAGAATTAGAAGCTTGATAAGAACGTAGTATTATCCTTGCTTCGTTACAAAAGGTAGATTCGTATAACACTTGGACTGATAGAAACTCAGTAATGGATTATATCGAGCTCTGATACCATTTACAGAAAAACAAAGGTCCGAATTAAAAGTTGAAAGAAAGAAGTATTACAAGAGAGGCAAAGAACAAAAAAAAAGCTTGAAGGACACTTGATGAAGACTTGAACAAAGCTTGAAAATCATGCTCCAATCTCCTCCCCTTCTTTCCTTTTATAGTAGTTGGAAGTGATGAGGTGTCTATGGTGATGTGTCTTTTTCCGCTAAAAAGAGCGGCCATTTATTGCACCTCCTTTCTAGGTGCCCACCTTCTTTTGTTAGCTTTTGATTGCACCTCTTTTTAGCTGGTAACTTTTTTTTGTTCGCTAGTAATTATACACCTTTTTTGGTAGCAACTTTTACATGTCTATTACCAAAAAAAAAAAAAACTTTTACACGTCTAATGTAAAAGGCAATTTAACTTCTTACGTTTTGTAAAAGAATCTTGAATGACATCATGTCTAGTGTCATCCTTGAGTGGGGTCCACTATGCTTCTTGTTTAATCTTCCATTTGGTTAATGAAATTGGCTAATTCAACCCTATCATAGTCAAGGGATGCTGGGTTAACTGGAGTTGCTTTTGCTTCAATTCTTGCTTGCTCAATTTCGTTTGCAAAAGTTGAAAGTTCAATTGGCAATTTTAACACATTTCTGTTTTTCATTCTCTTCAGTAGATAGACTACGTCTTGTGTTTGTTCCTCTGTTCTAGGGTAATCAACACTTTCTTCTGTAACAAACACTTGGGGTCCACTTGTCATGATGAAGGGCAATCTTGCTGATCCTAATATCATAGCTGCTGTTTCTGACAAATGTAGTAGACTTTCACATAGGTATTCTGTCAAATCCAGATTATTTATTGTTGAGACGGCTTTCATGTCTGATCCTTGTTCAAATTCCTCTTTTTGAGTTTTTCTCAGGTACCAAATTTGATAAAGATAGTAGAAAATTTCTCTGTCTCTCTAACCAACTAAATTGGCTATCCAAAAGGTATAATGCTGGTTATGATTTGTTTTATTCATAACAAAAATCAGCATTGTCTTGATAAATTGTGAATTTTTTTTTGAAATTTTCAAAATTCCACAATTTAAAAACTAATTTGGTTTACTAATTCCCATTCCCAATCTTGTGCAAAATAAGATTCATAATTTATGAAATTTGTTAATTTCAGGATGTTGTCAAAAAAATTAATTCTGTAGAAATTTTGTAGTAAATCATTTCTAATCTAGAATTTATGATCTTCTAATTTTGAAAGGATTTTTTCTTCAAAAATTTCCCAAGAAAGCATTGTTTTTGCTTTCTCATAAAGACAATTTTTTTTGATTTTCTCAAATTTTGGCTTAAAATCATTTGTCTTCAATATATCAGTGAGCTGAAGAAAATTCTTTATTTGATTAAAAGAATATTCTTCATCCCAATTCATTTGGTTAATGATTTTGAGACATAGCTCTTTCATAATTTCAAACTTTTCTGTTTGATCAAAAATCTGAATGGCTAACTTTCCTGTGTGCTATCTAAACTTCGTTAGATGGTAGACCTGCCTTGCATAAAGCCAAATAATTTTCTAATACTTAAATTATTTTTCTTAGCCTTTTTTCTATCATTATAAAATATCTTTCTTAGCCTTTTTTTTTTATCGTTATTTCCCATAATTTCATTGTATGGTTTATAACCTTATTCCACTTCAAATTGGTGCAATTTTGGAAATTTCTTTTATTGTTATATAGAGGTACCACCATTCTCTTCTACCAAGAATTTATCAATTTTTCTAATACTCAAAATTTCCTCAAATAATTTAGTAAATCAAAATCTCTCCTGTGCGCTTCCACACTTCAATTAAAATCCTATCTGGTCCTAAGGCCTTTCCTACTTCCATTTAAGCTAAAGCTCTCCTCATTTCAGGGGCCTTGATCCTAGGAATTTAACAATTATTCTCTTGGCTCTCTAATAACAACATTTTATTTTATTTTTTTTATTTTGACATTTGTACTTGAAACGTGGTTAACAATGCCTTCAACATTTAATAATTTTTGAAAATATTCTCTCCATCTTTCATTGATCTCTTAATCACTTGTTAAGACTCCTGAATACTTATTATTCATGCATCTAACTTGATCTAAACTTATCTTATTCTTGCAATATATGATTATATCATGTTACCTAATTTTACGTCTAAAAATGTTATATGACTTATAGCTAATAATTCTTTCATTTTATTTATCTTTACAGTTGGGTACATGGTTATTTGATTTGCATGAGAAGTTTTGTGCTTGGAGATTCTCTATTTTGTTTTCTTTGGTTGACATCTTGGTTTACTAATAAAATAAAATATTATGCATCTTATGGTATTTTAATGAGTCAACTTTGGCATGAAACAGGTTGCAGACCTTAGGATAACACCAAGGGTTTTGGTTGGCCACAGCTTTGGTGGCAAAGGTATGCTTGCTTTTGCCATTCTAGGACATGCTTTTCTTATTATGGTACAAGATGCACCTGGTGGTTGAATTTCTGTGGTCAGAAATGCGACTACTTGAGTTGCTAATGTAAAATCTTTTCAGTTGCGTTGAGCATGGTGGAACAAGCTGCGAAACCACTTGCACGACCAGTCAGAGTAAGATTAAGCTCCCGCAGATTTCCCTAATCTGTAGCTAAAGTTTCTAATGGACTTGATTTTAAAGAATAAATCCATATTATTTGTTTTGTCTTCTTTTCCAGTTTCTTTATATCTTATGTCCATTTTTTTCCTCCAACTTTTTTCTTACAAATTCTTAATCTATAGGTTTGGGTTCTGGATGCTACTCCTGGAATAGTCTGTCCTCGTGGTGATCAAGAGGATAACCCTGCCAAACTCATCTCTTTTCTACGCACAATACCAAATCAGGTGCTTTATCTGTCCATGATTTTTTATCTTTGATTCCCTGGTATTGTTTCTTCAAGATGATGAATCCATTTATGTACTTTTTAATTGAATGTCTTCACTGAATGTGTATTGAAACTAGAAACTGATTCAATAAGCAGTTTTTTCAGCCATTCATTACAGATTTTATAAATCCCTAAGAGTCTGAAGGGTTGTAGTGGAGAATAAATGAAGACAATATTTGATGTTATTAGATTATTATCTAGATCGGGGATTAGACTGATTCATTTACTATGAATATCTCAATTTTATTTTCATATTAAATTTATATGGGTCTAATTGGTAATCATTTGAGAATTCAACAGACTTTGATTCTCTACTGAAAACATGAGAATGAAAATTTTCACACTCTTGCATCCATGCATATATGGATGCATGAACAGACACGCACATATATAAATTATGAGGGCATCTACTGGACTTTTATGTATCATGTTATGGAGTTCTTGAACTTTCTAGTGACCGGCAGTTTTCAGATTACGGATTTGATCACTTTCACTGATTTTAGTATCTTCCTCAGTTCGAGAAGAATGCTTGTTCCTTCTTGTTCAGTCTTTCTGATTTTATTATCTTCTTCAAATATGAAAGAATTTGGTCAGTACGAATTCTCAAAGCAACTTTATAAATTTGTTTTGATCTGTAGATTAACTAGATAACTTGCGTCTTATTTCTTATATTGTATCTAGTCAAAATAAGGTGTACTAACATATTAGTGCATGAATTTAAGTGTATGCGAAGCATGTCAAGGTTCCAGAGACTGCAATGTCAGTGGATATTTTTTATTTCCTTTTTTAACTTTGTCTGCTAACTTTTCCCAATGTAAACGAGGATACTAGAAGTTCCTGATTTGTCACACTTAATGCTACATGAAATGATGGTTTTGAGTGTTGCATATGGACCTTAATCAAGTGAAGGGCATTTTGGCCTCCTTGGTAGAGATTGGAATGATTTCATCTAGCTCAATTAATTTCACTTAAATAAATATAGTTATTCTAAGGCTGTTAGCATTTTATCATTTGTTTCTTCATTGTAAATCGAATTATGACCAGTCATGGAATGTCACCTTGGCAAAATTAGTAGCACGGGTGAAGAAATAATAAGAATAAGATCCCTAAAAGCATTCAATTTCATTGTATTTGATGAATTATCTGTAAAGAGGGGATGTTGGTTAGGGCGGTGCTAATGATCTTAGCACTAGAAGGCAGCTTGGGCTGACTTCTTTCCCCTTTCTCCTGCATGTGCATGGCTGTTGATTTGGGGATTTTAATTGTTTGTGGCATGAATTTGAGAAGGTAGGCGGTAAGGGTGTTAATCTCTGTGCAGCCAAGGAGTTCAATGTATTTGTGAATAATGGTTTGCTTCTCGAAATGAAATACAAAGGATTCTTTTACACTTGGAATAATTGCAGCTCAGGTTACAACAGGATGCATTGTAAACTTGATTATGTCTTAACAAACTTTACTTGGCTCCAGGAATTTCCGGCTGCAGAAAATGAATTTCTTAGGCTTGGTATATCTGATCACAGTCTAGGAATTATCTCTATTTATGATGGTCAAATTAGAGGTAAAAGTTCAAATCCTACAATCATTGGACCCTTGACAGTGAATTTATGCCTATTGTGGAGGACGCATGGACGACCAAAGTGGCTGGAACCCCAATGTTCAAGGTTGTAAGCAAGCTCAAGGCCTTGAAAAACTAAGCTTGAGGAGTGGAGCAATAGGAAATTCGCTGACCTTCAGGGCAGGATGATTGATTGCCAGAGAAATATTGCAAATTGTCAATAATTGCTATAGGTTGATCCTTTTGACGCCATCCTTGGACAACAAGAAAACGCTTAAAATGCTGACCTGTTGAGACTGCTTTGCATTGAAGAGTCCCAGATCAAACAAAAATCTTGATTGCAATGGTTGAAGGAAGGGGACCATAACAATGCATTCTTCCATAAGTCTTTGCGTATTCAAAGAGCTCAAAATTAAATCTCCAGCATATACAATGAAGATGGAAGTAAAGTTACCAGCATGGATGATGAAGTTACCAGCATGGATGATGTAAATCAGGCTTTTGTTGCCTACTATGAGAAATTCCTTGGTCACAGGCCTCCTGGTCTTGTCTGGGGAGGGCCTGATGTGGATGTCACAGCTAGGTTAATTGAAGAACAGGTTCTTCTTCTTCAAGGTGATTTCACGGCTTGGGCGGTTTAGGGAAACAATGTTCAGTCTCAAGGATGGGAAGGTGCCAAGGCTCGATCGATTTACTTCTTGCTTTTCCAAAAATACTCGCAATATCGTGGGGAAGGAGATAACTGAAGCTATTCTTGACTTCTTCAAATCAAGAAGGTTACTTAAGCAGGTGAATAACACTTTGACTACGTTAGTCCCAAAGTGCAAAAATCCTACTAACCTCAATGATTTCAGGCCCATCTCTTGTGTAAACACGATCTATAAATGTATCTCCAAGCTCCTTGCTTCTATACTCAAGAGGGTGATAGATTATTTGGTTGGCAGAAGCCAATCAGCTTTCATTCATGGGAGAAGAGTTTTCAACTATATTCTCCTGGCCCAGAAATTAGTCCATGGTTATCATCTTAGACAAAGTAATCCTCGTTGTGCGCTGAAGTAGGATATCAAAAAAAACTTTTGATACTGTAAATTGGGAGGTCTACCCACCTCTTCTAAAATATATGAACTTTCCTGATCACTTTATTGAATGGATTATGATCTGCATTATTACCCTTTCTTTCTCTCTCGCCATTAATGGGAATTCTGTGGGGGATTCTTCAAGGGCACTAGAGGGCTTTGTCTATTTCTGCTTCTAATTGGATTTATTTTCCAACATCCTCTCCAAGGAAATGACTCAAGGGTGGTTATGATATCATACGAAATGTGATAATTGAGAATCAAAGACTTAAAATTTGCAGATGACCTGATTGTGTTCTCCTATGGTAACATTAGCTCAGTTGAATGCATCTTCAGTGCTCTTGATATATTTGCTCCTATATCAGGCCTCCAGATTAACCTCATGAAGAGATTTTTTCTACTCGGTGCCTCCTGATATCAAAGCACTAATAGTTTTGAAATTTGCAATCTAGGAAGCAAACCTTCCCGTCAAGTATTTCGGGATACTGTTACTATCTTCTTGGCTTAGCAAGAAGGACTTTACTCTATTGGAGAGAATGAAGGCAATAATCCAAATCTGGACATCCAAAAGCCTTTCTTATGCAGCTAGGCTGCAGCTGATTTGGTCTATAATCTTCTCAATTTTTCTTCATTGTGTGTTTATCTTTCTACTCCTTAGAGAGGTTATTGAAAGATTGAACAGCTAAGTGGGAATTTGCTTTGGGCTGGCTCCTCTTCTCCCAAGTTATTTCCCTATTAAGCGGTCTCAATTATGTTCTCTCATGCAAGAAGATCGGTTGGGCATCAAGAACCTACATTTATGGAATACAACCTCTTGCTTGCGTTATATATGGAATGTAGTTTCAGATAGTAAATCGCTTTGGAACGAGTGGTACAGCTTCATCTTCTTAGAGGCAGGGATTTTTGGGCTAGCAAGTTTCCAAAGTACGGTATATGGATATGGTGGAAAATTTTAGAACCAAGAGAGAGTACATGGCCCTTGGTAAAACCTGAGGTATTTAATGGAGGAGGACTTGGTTTTGGCAAGATAACTGGGGTCCTAAGAGCCCCTTTCTTCATAGGTATGGAGCCTGCATAGTTTATGAGTCCGGTTTGGCTATTGAAACAAAGGTTTCACTAATTATTAAAGATGGAGATTGGGACACCTCTGCCTTCTCCGCTAATTTTATTGATATCTGGAATGACCTTCTCCTTCTACCTAATCTGGATAATGGGCAGGAGGATAGGGTGTATTGGGCTGCTTCAAGCAAAGGTGAGTTTTGCCAAAGTTCCACCTCTGCTCATCTCAGATAGCAAAGACCACTTGTTCCTTGGGGTGAACTTATTTGGTTCTCTGATAATATCCCTTGTCATGCCTTCATCTTTTGGATGACAATTCAATGAAAGTTATTAATCCAAGATTGGTTAGTCAGACACCAAATCATTGCTAATTCAAAGTGTCTCTTGTGTAGGGCCGATGTTGAAAGTATTGATCATTTATCTTCCAATGCACATTCAGCTCATCAGTTTGGGGTCAGGTATTGAAGAAATTAATCATGCCATTAAGGACTGGGATGAAGAAAGTGTGTGTTGCTCAGAAATTTCAAGGAAAGTTTTGATGAGCAATATGGGTAAAGTTGCAATTGCTGCTGCTGTCTATTATATTTGGGTTGAGAGGAATGATTGTCTCTTCAACAATCGATGCAAATCAGCTGAAGAAACTGTTGCTACTACATAGGTTGTGCTCATGGGAAAATTCCATGGCATTAATTGTACACATGTTACAGTATCATGGAGGATGTTGACTAACTTTTCACTGTTGTCCTTTGGGGCTGCATATCTTGTAAACACTCTTTTTCTTTATTTTTAATACATACTTTCCATTTCCAAAAAAAAAAAGGTGTCACACATAGAATTAGAAGTGTATGTTTTTTATGGGGAGGCATTTTTAGAGTTTTATATTAATGTATTCCACTCAATCTAGAAGGAAAATTTTAATGAAAGGCTTTAGGCTTGCTATGATATCTCGATCAAAATCATGACCTATAACATATTCTAAAGTGTACTTGTCTAAGTAAACATATAATTTTTAATTATTTTATTTTCTTAAGATACAAAATGTATCATCAATCGTGTAAAAATATATTCTAAGATGATATTCTAAGATACAAAATGTATGATCAGTCGTGAAAATTTTATTCTAAGATGATATTTTATATTTTAGCTTAAAAAAATTAAATATGGTTCATTTATAGCGAAACTGTTAGAATTAATATTGAAAATAAAGTATTGAGCATATTGAGACAATGTCACACATATTGATAATTTATATATTGTATTGATAATGCATTGACCAATGTAGCAAGTATGACGGCACATCTTACCACTAGATGTTGTGTCGATATAGTTGATATAATGTACTTATTGACCATATTTTCCTATATGACATTTAGGGCTATCTTAGCTGATAAGTGATAATGACTATTATTATCTGGATGGACCTTGTTTTTTCTACATCCTTGCATTTTTATTCTTAGTATATAATTCCTGAGTCTTGCTTCAAGTTGTAACGTGAATTCATATGTTTTTCATGGGATAGTTTAATCTTTTCTAACAATTCTATAATTTTTAATTTTTTTAAAAGATCTACTCCAAGAGGAACATCGTGGATTCTCTTGTACAAGGAGGATTTTCAAAAGATGTAGCACAGGTATGCCGTCAATTCCAATTTCGAGTAATTATCTTTCAACGGGTGATTTGTCAAGGTGTTCTATTACACATTTTTGTCTTGCTTGATATGTCTTCCTTGTCATTGTGAATCTAACTTGGGGCATTATTTGATGGTTACTTATGTTGTGTTTTTTTTTAAATGACTAAGGTAATACTGTTATGGAAATCGTGGAATACATGCAGAAGAATCATGTAGCTCATGTTTATGGATTTGGACCTTGACTCTAGAATCAATTTCATCACATACAAACATATAAATAATTAGTTTATATTTATGCTATTTCCTAATTAAATATATAGAATCAACTTTAATTTCTGTTTCTTTCTCTTTTTTTTTTCTTCCATTGGTATCATGATTCATGACTTTGTTTTTTAAGTATGTTACTACCAATTTTCATGAGGAAACCATGCGTAAAATATTGGTGTTGATGAAACAACTAAACTGGTTATTGGCTGTCCTTTTTCTAACACATTATGAATGTAGCAGGGTATGAATCCTTCTTTTTTAAAGTATTTGTTCCTGATGATAGTGCATCAATTTAGATTTACCTTTTTTTTTTAGGGAATGCTGCCGTAACTTGAGTTGCTTGCTCATATTCCCGATCTTAAAGTTATGCTTTCTATGATTTAACCTGATATATTCTTATCTGAGTTTATTATAAATTATGGGCTTAGTCGTGTATTTTATTTGGTTGTTGATAATTAGAAGCTAGCAATGTTTTAGTGGAATTTACATTATAACTATGTCATGTTGCTCTGAACCACCTCTCTTTTGAGCCTTAACAACTCTCTGTGGTCTGCCAAGTAGTTTTTCGATCTTTTGTTTTTCAGCTTTCCAGTAGCAGTTCTCTGTTTTCAGTGTTTTATTTTAGGTAACTGTTTACACCCTATATAATCGACGAATAAGAGAAGGACACGTGGTGCCTAGGTGGCTTGGTTAGGCCACGGCCCGTAGACTTTGAAGGGTTGAGCCGGCCGCGTCAGCACGCATACAGAAGAATGCGGTTCGAGCCACGCAAGCCAATAAGACAAAACCATAAATATCAGAAGATCGTGCCATCGGCCGTTCAAGAATAGAATTATTAGATCATGGCCGGGCGGTTATCACTTTGAAACAGAGAACTGAAGATAAACAACCGCCATGAAGATCGTGCGAGAGTAGGAAGTTGAGCAACCGTCAAGAAGCGGCTATAAAAGGCCTCAATTCAAAGAGCTCGAGGACACAATCCACACAACCGCAACCGGTTATTATATTATTTTGATCATCCGTGATCCTTTATCCCCTCTAATACAGACGGATAAACTAGGACTTCTCTCACTGCTTCCAGTCGCAGTGACATCTTAGACCCCTCTTTACTCCGACTAACACCAGAATCCTGCCACCGGAGAGTAAGTTGAGGCCGCCCCTGACTCGCAGTTCTGTCTTTATAGGATCCCGAGCAGCCGGTCCCGAGACTCGCTCTGTTCACGCCAGGTGACTCGTGTATTTTTGGGTAAGCAGCAATCCAAGGTGAACCCCCTGAACCGGCTTTGCTAGCAGCCGCCCCCTTCCTCCTGCGCTTATACCCGATTACGGCTATAAGACCAGGACAGGCCGGTCCTGCGAGCCCTGTTGGTTTTCTTTTGTACTTTTTGTTTCCATTTTGAGGATTATCTGTTGTCGCTTTTGGCTATTCGGCCGATTTATTAATAAAGGATTTGTGTGCCGTTAGTTGCTTTCGCTTTCAAACACTTACAAGAACCCGAAACGAAGACCGAACCCCTAGTCTTCATACCATCGCCTGACCGATTTTGTTACAGGTGACTTGCAGTACGACTGAACCGATCCCGGTTCAGATTCGGAACAGGTGCCCGGGGTCAGGAATCGACTCGAAAATCATTGTATCAAACGATACTGGCACGCCCGCGTAGAGACACATCACCACCACAGACACGTGTCCACACCGGCCCATTTTTGGAGCAACATCCTTTTTTGGCACGCCCGGTGGGACTATTAGTCTTTGAAAGAGCACTAATGGCGGCAAGAAGAAGTACTCGGCATGCTGAAAATGCAGCGCCAGAGGAACCTGCCGAATCTCAGGTAAATCCTCTTTATGCTTCAGAGGTCCCGGAAGAAGGACCTTCGAGTTCTCAGCCGGACCTTAATGAGCGACTTATTCAGGCCATACAAGGTCTCAGCCAACAAATGGCAGGCTTTGGCCAGGGTATTAACAAAATTTCTTCTGATAATGGTAGAATCCTAGCGGTTTTACAGGAAGGTTTCTCTACAATGGCAAGACCGGTCATGATGACCGAACGAGCCGAAACATCGGCTGCTGGGTCAAATGTTCACGAATGGATAAATATTCCGGAGCAGCCACCAATCATGAACCTAGGTGTAAACGGCCGACACGAACAGGCCAACACCGCCGCTTTAAGGGGAGAAATACCTCCTGGTGTCCCAGTTCATCCCAATGTGCCTCCGATCGAGGTGCGACCCATGGGACAAAGGGAAGCACAGGAGAACCATAGAGAAGATATCGGGGTAAGAAATATGGCCGTAAACCGTAATTACATTCAAAATGTAATTCAAGAAATGATCGGAGATCAATATCACCGACGAATGACTAGGCCAGTTTATAGGAAACCTTACCCAGGCTGGATTGACCAACAATTTGAATTCCCTAGGGGATACAAAATTCCCGAATTCACTTTGTTTTCAGGAGAAGGTCAACAATCTACCATTGAACACATTGGCCGATTTACGGTTCAATGTGGAGAAGCATCCGGTAATGATTTCCTTAGACTTAGACTATTTGGAAACTCATTGACCGGACAGGCTTTTACATGGTATATTACTTTACCGGCCAATTCAGTTACAAATTGGGGAATGATGGAAGAGAAATTCCACTCCCAATTTTATCGTACGGAGCCCAAAGTAACCATGGTTGATCTTGCTCGGTTAAGACAACAACCAGGGGAATCGGCCGATAAATATATTGCTCGCTTTAAATATATGAAAAACAAATGCCGAATTCTTTTACCAGAATCAGAATTTGCAAATTTGGCTTTAAATGGACTACACTTTGAACTCCGAAAGAAATTCGAAGGTGAACAGTTCGAAGACTTGTTTGAGTTGTCGGCCAGAGCCACCAAATACGAGTGGCTATTACAGGAAGACAACGAAAAGAAAGTCTCATCTTACGGGTCTTATTACAAGGACCCGAACTTTGAATACGGAGTTGTAGAAGTAGTGGGAAAACAATCAATCACTTGTCCGATTCTTATCCGAAAAACCAAGGATACAGAAGCAACAAAGGAGACGAGTACTTTTAGCCGAAATTATTCCTTTGACATAAATAAGACGGCTGAAGTATTTGAATACCTTTTGAAACAAGGATTCTTCAGATTGACCAAAGACCATCCTTTTATCCCAGCCAGTGTGGCGGCCAAGGGTAAAGCTTGTAAATGGCACGGGGTAAAAACTCACGAAACTAATGAATGTACTGTGCTTCGTAATGTGATACAGGAGAATATTGATAAAGGGCTCCTGAAGTTTGCAGAAACCGACAAAGAAAAGATGCAGGTCGACACACAACCATTCCCTAAAGAGGTGTCGGCAAATATGGTTACCATTGGGTTGCCAAAACGCACTCCAGCAGTTAAGATCGACCTGGATAGATCTTCCTCAGGGAAATGGGGGAAAACAGCACAACCAGTGCAAAACCAGGTGAATTTACGACCAAGGAACCATTGGAGGTATCCACCTACACAAGGACGGTCATGGCATCAAGAGAGGAAAGGTGAAATCTGGGGTGAATGGTGGCATAAGCACAGACGCGAACCCAGAATAGAAGAAGACAGGAAACCAGAGCTTAATGAAAAAACAACAAAGAAATTGGTTTTGGTTCCTTCTGAATTGTCTTCCAATCAAGCTGCAACCAAAAAGCGACTGGAAACGGTTGCTAAATCCTAAGAGGAGTCTTCCGTCAATAAAGATACATCATGCAAGATTCCGGAGAAAATAGAGATGTCACTAGGCCTCCTTTGCCAAGACTGCAAGCAAAAAGTGATAGCAGAATACCGGTATTCCCAATACAAAGGGAAATCAGTCAAGCATGAAGATGCACGCCACACTTAGGGGGGCAAGAGACCCTTGTACTTAACATCTGGTAGACAAGTAGGCTCGCCGACAAGGACGGCAGCCACCTATAGCTCCGCTAGGGATAGCGGCTACATGACTTACGAGCAATATAGGATGGTAAACGGGGTCAAACCCAGGATGGTAAAACCACCTATTATCCAGGATGGTCACTGGAAAAGATTGACTCATCCTAAATTTCCTTTTCATGCGCAGGCAAGTATCGCAGAACTGACCAGAACGCAGAAGCGACGCTGGCAGCGACAGCAAGCTAAGAGACGATACCAGGAACAGAGTACTGGATCATCCGAGCCATATTGGTCGTCTAGGTTTGTTGCCAAAAGACGCATTCCGAAGCCACAAAGGCTCAAAAAGAGCCCGCCTGATTCACCAATCCCTCCAGACACCACGCCCGAGCACAATTCCAATGCAGTGACCGAAAGGTTGGTTTCGGACGAAGAGTTGACAGACAATTTCGCCGGAGGAGAGGGAGAACAATTGTTAGTTGAACAAATGTTAACAGAGTACAGTAGAATCTCAACTCCGTCTACGGTAGAAATAACAGAGGAATTGACGTTCGAAAATCCCAAAGACGAGATCAGTGAGTCGCTGAGTCAACCTCCATTGAGTGCGGATGCATCAATCGCCGAAATCTGTTTCGGTTGGATGCCCCCGATACCACTTGACTGTCATATGGTCCTCACTTTACCTATGACTTTTGGGGCCAGCATGGAGTTACCACGTTTAGAGGAGATCCAGGAGGAGGAAGACCCAGTAGCTTTGTATGTGATTGATCCAGAACATCTCGAAGAAGAGAAAAAAGATCAGAAACCGGCCGATGGTGACAAAATCGGTCTGGTGGGAGAGGTATGTTTCGTTGAACCATCCTTAACCATGACTCAACATCTGAAACCTTTATTTATAAAGGCACACATGAACGGGATCCCTATCAATAGAATTCTAATTGATAATGGAGCAGCAATAAATTTCATCCCAATATCCACATTGAAGAAATTAGGTAAGTCTTATTCGGATTTAATTTCTTCCAAGATCACCGTCACTAACTTTGCAGGAGGTATTACAGGAACTAGAGGAATCCTCCCAATCGAACTAACGGTTGGGACACGGCAGTCTCTTACGGCATTCTTCGTAATTGAATCATCCGCCGGATACAACGCATTGCTGGGAAGAGATTGGATCCATTCGAACAAATGTGTACCATCTTCTTTGCACCAATCGTTGCTGTTTTGGAAGGATGGCAAGACCGAAGAAGTAAAAGCCGACCAGCGGCCATTTGCCGTGGATTCCAATGCCGCACATGCATCCCTTTATAACGAAGGGGTAAAACCAATTTCATTTAGTGGATATGACAAGAATGGACAGCCGATCACTTCAAGTTCGGCTATACTACAAACGGCGCAACTACAGATTACAGAAGTAGCCGCAGTCGCCGAACTCAAAGAACTACCAAATGATGGTTAAACCATCAGAAGTCGCAGAAGCCGTCGTAAGAAAGATGACGGCTTACATGCAGGAAGAAAAGATAGGGAAGTTGCAGCAGGAACAAGAATGGCTGGAAAACGGCGAGATAATGATAAACTCGGCCGAATTCATTAATGAACAAGAGGATGAAAGGGTACTAAACCGGAATGAGATTACTCTCGCCGACCTACAAGCAGCACCAGCCAAATTAGAAGACCTGAAGGTAGATACCCAAGATCCATTAGAAGAAATCAACCTGGGGACAGAGGCGGAAAAGAAGCCTGTTTTCATAAGTAAGCTATTACCACCTTCGGTCAGACAAGAAATGAGACTATTGTTAACCGAATATTCGGACTGTTTCGCCTGGACTTATCAAGAGATGCCAGGATTGGACCGAAGAATGGTAGAACACAGGCTCCCTATCAAGCCAGAATTTAAACCATTCAGACAACCTTCAAGAAGGATGGGTGACGACGTGGTATGTAAAGTGAAGGTTGAAATAGAACGGCTTTTATCAGCCGGGTTTATTAGGCCGATACGATATGCCGAGTGGCTTTCAAACGTTGTACCCGTAATTAAAAAGAATGGTCAAATTAGGGTATGTATTGACTTCCGCAATCTGAATTCTGCAACGCCCAAGGACGAATATCCAATGCCGATCGCAGACCTCTTAGTTGATAATGCATCACGGCATAAGTTTTTGTCATTTATGGACGGCCACTCCGGATATAATCAAATCTTTATTGCCGAGGAAGATGTAGCTAAAACGGCGTTTCGATGCCCAGGAGCATTAGGAACTTATTGTTGGGTGGTTATGCCGTTCGGATTAAAGAATGCTGGCGCAACCTATCAAAGGGCAATGAATCTTATCTTCCATGACATGATCGGTCAAATACTTGAGGTATATATTGACGATGTTGTGATAAAGTCTCAGACCGAAATGGGCCACTTGCAGCATTTAAAGAAGGTTTTTGAACGACTTCGTAAGTACAGTTTGAAAATGAATCCATTAAAGTGTGCTTTTGGTGTATCGGCCGGAAATTTCCTAGGCTTTCTCGTACACCAGAGAGGAATCGAGGTCGATAAAAATAAGGCAAAATCGGTCATAGAGGCCAAACCACCAGCCAATAGGAAACAGCTACAAAGGTTGCTCGGCCAGGTGAATTTCTTGAGAAGATTCATTTCAAACCTGGCCGGGAAGATCAGGGTCCTATCCCCATTATTGAAAATCAAGAATACTGAAGAGTTTATCTGGAATGAAGACCATCAAGCCGCTTTTGAAAGCATCAAACAATATTTGGCAACCCCACCGGTTTTGGTGCCACCTTCAAAAGAACGGCCGCTAAAACTTTATATAGCGGCTTCGAGCGATTCAGTTGGAGTCTTGTTGGCCCAAGAGAACGATCAAGGATATGAGCAGGCCATTTATTACCTCAGTAGATTCCTGACTCCAGTGGAAGAAAGGTACACTAATCTAGAGAAGTTGTGTCTAACACTCTATTATGCAGCTACCAAATTACGACATTATCTCCTGTCGGCCAAAGAAATTTTCGTCATAGCAGCCACTGACGTGGTCAAGTACATGCTCACTCGGCCTACGGTGAGTGGTAGACTCGGAAAATGGACCCTGACTCTGATGGAATTCGACTTTAAATATGTACCGCAGAAAGCGGTAAAGGGACAAGCATTGGCCGATTTTTTGGCCGATCATCCATCTAGTGTGCAGGAAAAAGAATTGGATATCCCAGTATTTCATGCCAGTTTTTGTTATGCCGAATTCCAACCATGGACATTGGAATTTGATGGCTCAAAAACAGAGTTTGCTTCTGGGATCGGAGTAGTAATAACTTCACCTACTGGTGACAAGCACGAACATGCATTTCAGCTTGAAGAATTATCAACAAACAATCAGGCAGAGTTTGAAGCTACAATTATAGGGTTGGAAATTCTATGGGAAATGGGTGCTAGAGCAGTTAATATTGTTGGAGATTCCCAACTCGTCTTGAAGCAAATGGAGGGCATATATAACTGCAATAGCGAGTCATTAGTGTTGTTGCTACGAAGGGCGAGATTCTTGGCCCAGCAGTTCAATAGAATTGAATTCGAACATCGGCCAAGGAAGGAAAACTATCAAGCTAATGAACTGGCCCAGTTGGCATCTGGACTCAGACTGCGCGATTCAGTTAGAACGGTGACCATACAATCTCTCCCCAACTCCGAGAAAAGACCATTTCTGGTAGATTCACTAGCATGTTGTAACCAGACAATAAGACAGGATTGGAGAGGTGAGATCTGGGGATATCTTAAAGATCCTACGATAAAGACTAGCAGATCGACCAAAAGGAAAGCTGCCAACTATTTTATTCTGGGCGATGAGCTATATAAAAAGAGTATTGAGGACATCCCACTTAGATGTGTCAACCCAACAGAAGCCATGTTAATAATGGCCGAAGTACACGAAGGGATTTGTGGCGCACACCAAGCAGGAGTCAAAATGCGATGGTTATTACGTCGGCATGGTTATTACTGGCCGTCAATCTTGAAAGATTGTCAGATGTTCGCTGTAGGATGTCAAGAATGTCAGAAACATGGACCAGTTCAGAGGGTGCCGGCATTCGAATTGCAAACCATAGTCAAGCCATGGCCCTTCAGAGGTTGGGCAATGGATTTGATCGGAAAAGTGTATCCTCCTTCGACCGGTCTACACAACTTCATCATAGTGGCCACCGATTACTTCACCAAATGGGTAGAAGCCAAACCTTTGAAAAAAGTGGAACAATCGGATGTGATTGAGTTTATCAGAGAACAGATAATTCACAGATACGGTATCCCCGAAACCATTACGACCGATTCAGGTACCGTTTTTGTAGGACAAGAAGTGACTGAATTTGCCAAAACATATGGCATCAGAATGATTCAATCTACACCCTATTACGCACAGGCAAATGGACAAGCTGAAGCCACGAATAAGGTGTTAAAAAATATCCTAAGAAAGATGATTGAGGATAAGCCAAGAAGTTGGCATAAACTCTTATCTGAAGCATTGTGGGCGTATCGAATGTCTTACAAGACGTCTATTGGAACTACCCCTTTTGCCTTAACCTTCGGTCATGAGGCAGTTATTCCGGCCGAAATCACGGTCAAATCATTAAGGGTGGCTATTCAGAATAATTTCACTCCCAAGGATTACACGGAAGCAATGTTAGTTGAATTAGAAGACTTGGGAGAGATGAGGAGGCTAGCCCTGGATCGGCAGAGAGCCCTCAAGCAAAGGATTGCAAGATCCTATAATCGCCGAGTAAAACACAAATCATTCGCTCAAGGAGATTTAGTGTGGAAAACCCTGCTGCCAATAGGGAAAAAGGATTCTTTGTATGGAAAATGGTCCCCCACGTGGGAAGGACCATTACAAGTCAGCAAGGTATTGCCCGGGGGGGTATACCATATACAGTCTTTGGATGGCCAAGAAAAGAAGATTATCAACGGCCAGTTTTTGAAACGGTACTTTCCCACTCTATGGGAAAGCCGCGAAATCAATAACCAACCTGAGGAAAATCAGGAATAAAATAAAATATCTACTGTTCGGTACCTGCAACGCCAAATAAATGGCATTGTCAAATCGAGGAGCCGACATACAGTGCGGATTAGACCAAAATAGGAAATCTTTTCGAGATTCGCTCAGACCCATTGATCTTCTTTCTAACGATCGGTCTATAAATACTAAGGCAATGCTCGCCATTCTTTCAAGAAAGGAAAGAAGAGAAGAGATGGCGAAAGATCAAAAGCCGACGACGGAGACTATCGGAGAAGAAGAAGTCAACAAAGCCGATGACTTCATGAGGATGGGCGGGATCGGAAAAGGCGACTCTACTCTCGCTGACCCCATCACGGTAAGTGTTCTCCCACCGAGTTCTGGGTAAAGACGAGAGTTCTCTCCTCCGACCAGCATTTACGCTGGTCGGAATAGTCGCCATCCCCCCCTCTTTCCTCTTGCCCCTTTGAAGGAATTGGCCCTCACTCACACCATCTATGGTTGGAGTGCGGAGCAATTTCAGGGGCATATCGGCCCCGGTTGTATTATCATACCCCGGCTGATACATCTGGCCTTGATTGTATGAAAGAGCCAGAAGAGCTCGGCTTTGGTTGTATGAAAGATCAATGTTGAAATAAAAACATTCTTATTTTGTTTGTTTAGTTCTAATCTTTCTATGACGAGCAGTAGATATGAAATAAAACGAGTATGTTACGCATCCAAAAAGCATGCAAAAAACTACCGTTTAATAAAAGCCGAGGAGTCGGCTGAATAAAGTTTAAAATGCCAGCCATATGGCATTATCATAAAAAGTGAATACCGAACAAACGGTATGATTGTTTAGAAAAGGTTTTATAACCTTACCTTTCGAACCAAGTCTGAAATCGGGCATGATCACACTTCGCCCGCTCCAATAATAATTGCATCTCAGCTCGACGCACCTCCACTTCCCTTTCATCCCTCATATGCTCCTCCAAACGGTGACGGCTCGATTCGATCAGCAGCATCTGAGTCTGGATAGATTCTTTAAGATGATGTTCCTCAGATTGTAGCCGAGATAAGTCGTCCGAAGCAGTATCTGATGGGTCACCAGCAATAGAGCCCTGGCCAAGAGAATTTTTATGAAGAGACCACCTCAAAGTTTCCAAATGGAGATTATGACCATATACAGCACGAATTTTTTGGCGAAAATCGGAACATCTCACGTTGACAGAACGGAGAAAGTCCATGGCTTCCCTTAGCTGCGGCACAGCACTATAAAAACCAAGCATGGACATCAGCCGATCTCCGGTTGAATGATCCCCGCGAGAATTCATCACTACGGCTCTGCATATCAACAACCGAACTTCTGACAATTCTTCGTCAGAAAGTTCTTCAGGCCGACGAAGAACAAAGGAGCGGAGTTCGTTCCAACTGTCAAAATCCGAAAGAAATGCTGGACGAAGGTCATGAAACTCTGGAGATGAAAGACAACGGTCTACTTCCATGAAGCAAAACCTGACAAATCCGAAGCAAGTACCAGGGAGGGGTCTATAATTTTCTTCCTTGGCCACAGGAATTTTTGGCTCAGAAGGTAATTCACCAGAAGAAGAACCAGAGGACGCAGCACCAGGCACAGTGGATGGACCAGCTTCATCAACCACGGGACGAGGGAAGAAAGGAGCCGGCTTAGATGCACTAGGCAACGGATCGGTCGAAGGAGTGACAAATCGAGTTGAGGTTGGGGGACTAGCATAATGAAATGCACGAGGAGGAGTCGGCATGGGAGTTGATCTACCACTACTCCCGGAATGAACTGGAGGCCCATGCTGAGGACGAAATAAATCGATGTCTTCTTCCTCGTCCGAAGAATTGTCAGCCACGACGACACGCTCACCTGGATGCTGAACTCGGAGTCGCAAACTGGAACGAGTGACGTAAGCACGACCATCCGATACCTCACCAATCTTCCGTTTTTTCAAAGGCGACTGTTTGGAAGAAGGGTTGCTCCGACTGGCAGAAACCTTGGAAGGTCGCCGCCAGTTAAAGGTGACCGACGTCTCGACTTTCTTTTTCTTGCTCTTCACATTGGAGGATCGAGGATCATCTAATAAAGAAAAAGAAAGTCAGGCGCGACTGAATAAAGAAGATCAATTTATATAAAAACATAAAAGAAAGTTACCTGGGTAACGGGCCTCATAATACCCGCGGAGTTTGCCTATACTCGCTATATCGACCGCATTCGGTCGAAATAGCGCAGTATACGACTCTGCATCAAGCCGGACAAAGTCAGAGTAAAGCTGAGACCACCATCGACGAAAGGAAGGTTCAACTGAGGATTCCCGGGGAAGAGGATAATTGCGGAAGCGATCAGAAAGATCGCGGAACCGAGAAGTTTCTAATGACAGGTAACTAGGGCTCAAAACAGACCGAGAGCCACCATTGGTAGATGAAAACACCACCAGAGGAATGCCTTGGCCATAACCAAGTTGCCGACTGACGAAATGCGGCAGATATATTTCCACCCCTTCTCTTCTAGAAGTGGCAGGAGCATCTCGGTTATGCAAGCCAAAAGGAAGCTCATGGGCAATAAGAAAACTGGCCGTAGCACGTCGGCGAGCTTCTGGAGAAGAATTGATGGCGGCATAAAGGGGAGAGCCATGAAATTGGTCTAGAGAAAAGTGATGGAATAAAGGAGGATTATTTTCCTGTAGACCTACCAGGAAGAAATCAAGAACAGCCGTGAAAGACAATTGAATAGGTGTTGCGGTAAGCCAGCGACGGTCGGCATAGTAATAATTAGGAAAAGGGTTGTCTACGGCTGTACAGAAAAAGCCGGGAAAGTATTCATAAAACCAGAATTGTAAAAACCAAAGAGGGCCACTGGCAACCCCTAATCGGCCGGAAGACAGACTGTGTAAACCACGGTAGACCTGGCTGAGAAAGAAAGGGGCTAGAGCCAAACGGCGACCATGGGCCAGGGCTACCGCAATACCGGCAAACTCCTTTACCATCTGAGCAGATGGGCCACAGCAGAAAAAATGGCAAAGAAAAAACAGCAAGAAAGAGCAATGCTCTTGAAGGGAAGGAGGATTATCGGTATTTGAAACTCGCTCAGCACGGACAAAGGTGCCGAAAGCAGAAGAAGCATGAGCGGTGTTAAAAACAGAAGATGAGAAAACGGACAGGGTAGAATCTACTTCTTCCCCAAGGACCGAAAGACCTGTGATGCAGCAAACATCCAACAGGGTCGGGGTCATAGGCCCATGGTAAAAGGAGAAGGTGTTGGAACCCCGACACCAGAAAAATGAGGCCACCCCAAGCAAAATAGGATTGAAGGGAATGTAGAAGGTGGAATAGAAGATCATCTCCGCCAAACCTAGCCTAACCCAGGTCTCCATATAATAAGACCGTAAACGCTCAACCCATTTGTTCCACTCAGGGGAACACTTAGGCCAGGAGCGAGGAAGAGTAATCAGATTACCCCATCTCACAGGATCAGAGGCGCTGATCAAGTGGTAGGAAGAGTGCAGGACCTTTGGAGCCTTTTCCGTCTCGTCATCAGTGCATGGACCAAGAACAGGACCATCCTCACCATCAAGGAACAGATTCAAGTCGTTAGGGTTGTCGTCCGCCATGATCGATACCAGAAATCAGAGAAGAAAAGCTCGAAGGAAGAAGAAGACGAAACGAAACAAGGAAACGTCTGCAGGAAGAAGAGCTCGTAATGATTCAAAATATCGAGAAAGGCGTTGATAAGACTGTTGTCTTCCCGAAAAAGATGTTGATAGTACGATCGCCTTCCCGAAGAAATCGAAACGGCGGCTCGATATCTTCTCGAAAATAGCGTTTTTAAGGGTAAAGATCATACGGATGAATCAAATTGAAAAGATGACTTTGTCGAAAAAGGAGCCGATTCTGACGGCTAGGACAGTTGTCAAAATGGATTCCAAAAAAGAGTTTAATTCATTAAATGCTTTACAAAGAAGTATTTAAAATGGCAGAATATATACGGTCAAAAGACTCTTGGGCAGACCGTCTTTCTTCAACCAAAGTGGACCGAAGCAGAGAGGAACCTCGAGCCAACTCTATCTCCGATTTCAGCTCGTGGGAGATCTCGATGCACTGACGGGTCTTCTCTTTCAAGGTGTCATCAATAGAGTTATGTGTACGAAGAAGTTCCTCCCGTTGATTTACAAGATCAGACCTTCTAGATTGAAACTCAGCAATTTGACGGTCGACCGCCGAAATGTCATCATCAATAATATTTATACGGTGGGCCGCATCAGTAAACTGATGATGACAAATCTCGCGCTCATTCCTCAACTGTTGCAAAAGTTGATATCGACCATCAACAGAGTCGGCCGTATTACTCATTTCATGTAATTTGGCCGAAAGATGGTCAAAGACAACTTTATAAGGGTAAAGGAGAGTAAGTTGAGAGAACACCGATTTGACATCAGGAGATACAGAAGACAGATCCCGAAGCTGTGCAGCCAATGCCATTACACGGGTAAGAGTCTCTTCGGAAATACCAATTATTCCTGGAGAGAGGAGGCGAGTAATCTCCGATCGGATACTCGTTGGAGATAAGGGCTCAGATAAGCCATCCGATGAGAGAGTAGAACAGACATCGTTCAATATAGTGTCCAATCGGCCATCACCAGGGAGTGATCCCGCAGCAAAAGAAGGAATAAGCGATGAACTGGAACTCCCCAAGTCGTTAAGCTTTTGCTTCGACCGACCAATATCAACTTCCGCTGCTGTAACAGGAGAATCAGAAGGAATATCGGCCAAGGCAGAAGGGCCGGAAGGCCCAATAGAAATAGTAGACGTTGCAATCCCAACTACCGGTAAGGCAGCACTCTGCTCATATCCAGGAGGTAAGTCGGGAGACGGACTTCTTTCTGAAGAAACCTCTTGAACGGATAAATGCTCCTGACCTTCAGCAAGTGCTAAAGGGGCTGCTGCAGCAACACTACCAGGAGAATCCAATGCTTCGGTAGGAACAGAGAAATTGGCCGAATCAAAAACTGACATGGGATCAACAACCAGATCCGAAGAAGATTCCATGACATTGGAAGAAAAAGCAGTTGGACCCGAGGAACTCGAAGCCTAGAAGAATGAGGTGTCAGAAAGAAAAATCAAACTAAGAAGATGAGCAATAAAGATTCAGTACCTTCCGAGGACGCCGTCGTAGTGGGACATCATCGGGATCCTCATCATCTTCATACGGGACAATCGAGAGAGGACATTCTGGTGACAACGCATCATCTTCGGCCAATTCCCCGGAAGGAGAAGCATGAGCCTCCAAGGTAAGAAACGGCGTTTCACCGGGTGGCCGAATAGCTGAACTGATATCTTCTTGGACAGGTTCAGGCAAAAGTTCAAATGGACTAGCCTCCAAAGCTAGAGGCGGAACTTTACCTAATGACAGAAAAACTGAGTGAACATCAAGCGGATCAGAAACAAGAAAGATAAGAATATACCTTCTTGGACAGGTGAAGCCGGAGGCTCAAACAGACCCATCCTTTCCAGATAATAATCGGCCGAATAACAGCAGATATTGTTCCACAAAGATTTCCACCAAACATGGAAATCACTGCGACAGTCGTGATGACGAGGAAGAAAGGGAAGTCGAAATTCAACGGCAGTAACTCTATAAGCATCTTCCATGTCGGCAGCCTCTGCTACAGTGACAGACGGCCGATCAACAGATTTGGCATTAATTGTGAACAAACCATCTATATCAAATAAGGGGATCCTCTGTTCACATTGAAATTGCCGGCCGACACAATTGGGTAAGTATACTTCATACCCCGGTTTCTTGTTAATTGACTTCACAGCATAATTTAAATTTCGAGCCTTCAGAAAACTGGCCCAGATGAGATGCTACTCGTCAGTTATGTCATCCACCATTGAAAGGAAACCGGGAGAATTTGCGGAAACTTCAAAAGGAGGGGTAGGAAAATTATGAAGATTGAAAAAGAAACGGAAACATTCAGAAAAAGATAGAACAGCTGGAGTGGCAGCCAAACAGGCGTGGCCACCAAAATCAGAAGGCATGTTGGGAGGGATTGGTACTTGAGCATAAAACTGGGAAGGAAAATAGTGATAAGCCCAAAATTGGAGAAACCACAATGGCCCCCCAGGATTCTGAAGGGAGCCATGAACGAACTCTTGAAGTGAACGGTATAAAACCGATAAAAAGTAAGGAGCAAGGGCAACTTCATACTCACCCAGAATTAACTTGACCAATGAGTAATACTCTTTGGTAACTGCTTGAGCCTTGGAACAGAACACAAAGTTGCAGAAAAAATAAAGAAGAAAGTAGAAGTGTTCCACCTCATCTGCATAAGCTGGAGGCCGAAATTTGGCACAATCCTTGATGTAGGACCGATAAGAAGAATGAATTGAAGTTGGTGGAGATTCGCTCTCTGACGGTGGAGGTTCATTCTCAGACAACACAATACCTTTTGGCCGAGAAGATCGTGCCTTCTTGAAAGCCCTGTTATTCTTCGTTGAGGGTTGCTTTCGTTTCTTTTCTACCTCTTTCCCTTTGTCACCCACTTCCATCGGAGGTAAATGCTGGTAATCCTTAAGGTCCGCCATACCGACCCGGATCTCATGACCAGTCGCGAAGAAACCAGTAATAAAGCAGACATCCATGACAGTAGGAGTCATCATTCCGCAGGGGAAATTGAAGGTGTTGGTATGAGTATTCCAGAATGAAATCATGGCGCAGAGAAGATCACGATTGCAGGGAATAGAGTGACACGAAAAGATAATCATGTCATAAATACCTGTCTTACGCCAAACAACGGCAAAACGATCCTTCATGCGGTCAACCCAAGCTTTCCATTCAGGGTAAGCAGTCGGCCAATTTCGAAAGCGAAGAGGTAGATGGAGATTCTCTTCGTCAGTAAAGAGTAAAGGGCCCCTCACTTTCTCAGTCGGGGCCTCCAAAGGAGCATTACTGGCACAAATGAAGGGGCCTACAGATATCGAGTTGCCGAAAACTTCGACTGTAGAAGGATAGTGTATGAGAGTGCCCGCCATTGAAGACAAAGAGGAAGAAAAGACAAACAGCCAAAAAGAAAGAGTAAAGTAAAATCTCGGCTGTGGTACTTTATAGAAGGCGAAATCCGAAAGGTTTCATCATTACGATCGTAGGGAAACGGCGCGATCTTTTCACATCAAACGACGGACAAATTTTGAAAAACCCAAAAATACTTACTCATCACACCGGCCGATGACGGCGTCACAAGTAAGTAGGGGGGGCAATGTTTACACCCTATATAACCGACGAATAAGAGAAGGACACGTGGTGCCTAGGTGGCTTGGTTAGGCCACGGCCCGTAGACTTTGAAGGGTTGAGCCGGCCGCGTCAGCACGCATACAGAAGAATGCGGTTCGAGCCACGCAAGCCAATAAGACAAAACCATAAATATCAGAAGATCGTGCCATCGGCCGTTCAAGAATAGAATTATTAGATCATGGCCGGGCGGTTATCACTTTGAAACAGAGAACTGAAGATAAACAACCGCCATGAAGATCGTGCGAGAGTAGGAAGTTGAGCAACCGTCAAGAAGCGGCTATAAAAGGCCTTAATTCGAAGAGCTCGAGGACACAATCCACACAACCGCAACCGGTTATTATATTATTTTGATCATCCGTGATCCTTTATCCCCTCTAATACAGACGGATAAACTAGGACTTCTCTCACTGCTTCCAGTCGCAGTGACATCTTAGACCCCTCTTTACTCCGACTAACACCAGAATCCTGCCACCGGAGAGTAAGTTGAGGCCGCCCCTGACTCGCAGTTCTGTCTTTACAGGATCCCGAGCAGCCGGTCCCGAGACTCGCTCTGTTCACGCCAGGTGACTCGTGTATTTTTGGGTAAGCAGCAATCCAAGGTGAACCCCCTGAACCGGCTTTGCTAGCAGCCGCCCCCTTCCTCCTGCGCTTATACCCGATTACGGCTATAAGACCAGGACAGGCCGGTCCTGCGAGCCCTGTTGGTTTTCTTTTGTACTTTTTGTTTCCATTTTGAGGATTATCTGTTGTCGCTTTCGGCTATTCGGCCGATTTATTAATAAAGGATTTGTGTGCCGTTAGTTGCTTTCGCTTTCAAACACTTACAAGAACCCGAAACGAAGACCGAACCCCTAGTCTTCATACCATCGCCTGACCGATTTTGTTACAGGTGACTTGCAGTACGACTGAACCGATCCCGGTTCAGATTCGGAACAGGTGCCCGGGGTCAGGAATCGACTCGAAAATCATTGTATCAAACGATACTGGCACGCCCGCGTAGAGACACATCACCACCACAGACACGTGTCCACACCGGCCCATTTTTGGAGCAACAGTAACTTAAACATTCGAGACGGGAACTATTGTGAACTTGAAGGTTTTAGGGGATCAATCTAATTAGAACTCCTTAACATTCAAAGTGTGATCTGGTTTCCATGTAATTAGCTTTCTAGGATTCAAGGGCACTTTGATTATTTCCAAGAGGTATCTGTTACTTCTTGTTCTTATAGTCATGAAGAATGATCCCCACTCTCTTAAAACTTATGCCTGATAGAAAACTCTTCATTATAAGGGGTCAAAACAATTTCAAAACATTCAAGGAAGCACCAAGTGATGTGTTTATGTGATGGACATAAGCTAGATTATCTTTACTAAATACTATCGTAATGTTTAAACATTGTTGGAGTGAAATTTTCGTGCCCACTATAAATCGTCCTACTAAATGTTTATCCTATGGTTGGCAAAAACTTACTTGATATGTCTAACTTTATCTTGAACAAAAATGGTGATAAGAGATAATTGTGTTCGCAATGTATTAAAACTTCGTTCTACATGTTTTTTTTTTCCAAAATAAGAAGTGATATATAATTCTCATATGATTTTTATTTGTAAAATCAAGTGACAGTTTTGCACCTCTTGATTGCTTTCATAATTTAAGATATAGAACATCTTTAGAGTTGCCTTCTTAAAATCTCTTATTAGCCTTCCTTCTTGGGCAAACAACCACAGGTGTCTTACCTCTTGATCTTGATGTTAGTTTTCCATGTCTAACCTTTGCCCTTATTGAGTTCCAAAAATTTTTAAATATTACTGTTGTGCCATATATTGCTCTCTCCAAAGGGAGGGGATATCAAGAGACATACCAAGAGAAATATCAATGTCATCAAAAAGATTAAAGAAATAGGGGAAATGTAAGGGAAAAGATGAGAATATTGAATTGAACTTTCTTGAATATTAATTTTGGCTTCTTTATTCCAACATAACTTAAAAACATAAAAAAATTTATATATAGTAATGACATTGGACAAAATATGCGTAGTTAGGCACACTCTACCTGCATATGTTATACCTTGAAATTCATGTAATACATATTGCAGAAGAATTTCGGAAAGAAAGGAACTCTAAGATGTTATATGGGGCTGAAAAGGTTGTCAGTCATTTCACCCAATTCAAGGATACTCTCTACTTGGAATTTGTAGAAGATTGGGGAAGAAGAATTTCGGAAAGAAAGGAACTCTAAGATGTTATATGGGGCTGAAAAGGTAGTCAGTCATTTCACCCAATTTGAGGATACTCTCTACTTGGAATTTGTAGAAGATTGGGATATTCTGTTGTCCATGTAGTCTTTTTTAGCAAGGCAGGTCCTGTTCAGTTTGATTCATTATTTGTATGCCCTTTGTGTCAATGCTGACTATTTGCTCTATTTCTAAATCCCACAAAAGAAAACTCATTTTACCAAACATCAAAATACGATAAAGTTCTAATGGTGTCAAATAATAATTAAGAAAGCCAATAAATTAATTGCTTATAATTTTTTGCACAAATTACCTATTAAGTCACTTGTTAATGATATGGTTAGTTTTTTATGTTATCGACCAAAATGAATGTTGTTAATTGTTTCCTTAAATTTGTATTCTTTATTATGCGTTGCTGATTTTATTGAAATATTTTGAATTGTTAGTATGAATTTATGTGTCACTCAGTATTCTTGAATTTTCATTTACAAATTTTTAACTTTTTCCTCTTCCCTTTTTCCCCTCTATTGCAAAAAAGGATGAATCAAAATGAAAATCTTTTCAAAAAATTTCCCCGAGAAAAGTGATGAAATTATTGTTGAAAATGAAATTTATAACCTTGCTTTTGGGCCCCCTTCATAAAGGAAGTTTCAGGTTTGATGTAAACTGAAGACAACCTTCATGTGTTATATCAAGGCTTTCTTATCTTCCCTTCAGGCTCATGTTTTGTAAAAATAATCAACATCTTATAGTCTTCTGGTTCTTTGTTAAATTTTCTTTGCAGTGGGTGGTAACTAATCTCCGCCAGACTGGCCCTCCTGGTTTATCATCGTCAAGCTTCTCGTGGATCTTTGACCTGAAGGGAATTGCTGAAATGTACAGATCTTATGAAGAAACAAATTTATGGTACTCCCATTCAGCAATTTCATGGTGCTTTTAATTAATAGGTCAAACTGGTGTGCTTCCTATAGAAACAAGATTGTTTTATTGTCGTCTTCCATTGGATGAATCCACATAAGATGCCAAATGACATATCAGCAGACTGAAACTGAAGTACTCTGGCATTTTTAAGACCATAAGGCTAATTATAGAAACATAGTCACCTTTACATTTGCACAGGGGGCTGTCCTTACTCCTTAGTCAACTTCATCAATGCAGGAAATTTGTGGAAGACCTGCCTCGAGGAGTGCATATAAATTTCCTGAAAGCTGAAAGGAGTTTGCACAGATGGGCCCTTGAAGATCTCCAGAGGATTCATGCTGCTGAAGAACTTGCTGCTGATGAGGGTGGTGGAGTTAAAATGCATGTCCTTGAAGATGCTGGTCATTGGGTATGTAACCTTTCTGTTCTCATATTAAATACTTAAAACAGATCATCCTGTGACCCACAATTAAAGGTGCAGTAGAAAAGTCATCTATCATTCATCCAGTACAAAATATCGGTCCTCGTTTAGGTCGGATGGCCTGGACCTAGCATTTTACTGACGAGAAAAATGTTCATATCTATAAATCATTATGACATGCTCAGACGGTCATAACTTTTCATTTACCTTTGGCAGGTACATACTGATAACCCAGATGGTCTTTTCAGGATTATCTCATCTTCCTTTCAGGGGCTTAAAACTTAAATGAGCTTCTTTATCTCATGAAGAGTATTTCTCAACTACGAGTTCCGGACTTCCCGTCATTTAAATGCTGTATAATGGGTTGCTGAGGCATGGTATTGTAGGTTTTTGGTTTAAATCCATTTTTTCATTTATTATGGCAAAGCATACCTACTTCATGTCGTTAAGTATGGTTAATTCATGGTTAATCCATTTTTTCAGTTTTGGGTTTACGAGTTTACTACTTCGTCCATGTTGTTAAGTATTAATTCATGATTATATTGCTATTTATTTCTTGCTCTGTTGATCCTACCCCCAGGTAAGGTGGCACCTGATTGTGTTATGTTTTTTCGAAGCCCCTTATGTATTCTGGATTTTTTAAATCAAATGGAATCATATGAAAGTAGTTTTCAGTACAAAACTTTTCTAGGATTTCAACAAAGCATCAGTTCAATCACTCTCTTTGGGAGTAATGTTTCAAGCTGAGACTAAAAATTATTATGGTGCCCTAAACTGCAGTTTTAAAAGAGTTCCTTATGTCATTGGATTGCATCTGCATCCGTCATTAAACTTTTTGAATGCTTGTTTACCATGCAAGTTGAAGTCCTCTTAATTAGAGCCTATGGTTTGAATTAGGCTTTTTTCTTTTTTTTTGGGGGGGTTGAAGTGTGACTCATGTTTTTTTATCTGGGTTCAAAGCAGAGGGACCTCATGGTCCTGTGAAGGGAGCAGCCCATGGAGAGAGGTCTTTTGTGCTAGTTTGAATTGAGGTTTGTTTGTTATGGCATAACGGAAAAAGTTTTCTTTGAACGTTGTCTGCATGCCCATGGATTTGAATTTTAGAAGGAAATGTGGGTTTCATGCCCTTTCATAACGTTGTATATAAGAAGTGATGCTTCAAACAATGTGGGCTAAAAGACCACGGATATGTAGGATTTTAACCCTTTTTATGGAGTATGGACATTATTAAGCCTAAAGTATTGAAGTACAGAACTTTGTTTTTTTCCTTATGAAGTACATAACTTGTTATGAGAGTGCAACTTGAATCGGTTAAACCTAAGAACTGATGAACGCAAACCAGCTTTGGTTGGTTAGGATGTGGTTTCAATGTATTTGGTTTGGTTTGGTTCCAAAATCTCTGACCTTAAGTAAATCGAAACTTGACCTGTAAATATATTTTATTTTACTGAAACAATGTATAAAAACAATTGTGTATTGTTTTAGGGAAAATTCCATATACACCCCTTGAGGTTTTTGCTTAGGCACATAAACCTCCTGGTATTTTGAAAATGACAAAGACCTCCCTTAATATTTGCACAAATGGTCACAATGGTACCATTTGATAGTTCAATAATATTGAAAATATTAAACTTACCCTTGAGATTAAATTTATTTAAAAGCCAATATAATCCCAAAATTATCAAACTTTATTGAATAAATACAATATATAATTCCTAACGGAAATAAACTTCCAACTTTCTCCATTGAGCATTCTCCAAAAGTTTTCTTAACAATCTACAGATTGGGGTATTTTATCATATAAGGTGAAGTATTTTGTTTTACTTAAAGGATACTTTAGGCATAAAATCTCTCAAGGGGGCTTATGTGATCATTTATGGATATGTCAAGGGAGGTTTTTAGCATTTTCCAAATGGCAGGAGGTCCGTGTGCATGAGTGACAAACCTCAAAGAGGTTTAAGTGTTATTATCCCTTCTTTTTTACCTACTTTTTTTATTACAACTAGTGCACCACTGTCATGACAATCTTATCTTTAATGACTATAAAGATCAGCAACTGGCTGTGCTAAATTGACTTAAACCAACCCAAACCGAACCTAGATTGGTTCAATTTTAGGGTCAGACAACTGGTTTAACGTGTGCTAAATTGACCTAAACCAACCCAAACCAAACCTAGATTGGTTCAATTTTAGGGTCTTTAATTTAATTTCAGTTCAATTTTAGGGTCAGCAACTGGTTTAACGTGTGAATCACTTGGTTTGATTCTGAGTTGTTGTGGGGCTAAAATGAACGGAGTTGCACATATGCATTACTAAAAGAACCCCAAAGATTGGGGTTTGAGATTGAGATTTGAAGTTTCTTTAATCAGTAAACCATGAAATATATTGTATTGATAGAGAAGGAATTCAATACTACTAATTTTTGCTATGGGATTCCAAACAAATGAAGCAAAGGGAGGAAGTATGCAAATCTCCCACTCCAAAACTAAGATAACCTTCTACTCTTTATCATTTCAGTCGTGTGTATACCGAAAAATAATCAACTGGATCAACCCCCAGGAGGCCATTAAGACCAGGGAAAATTATGGAAAATGGTCACTTTTCGTCGATATTTATAAAAATATTAAGACCCAAATTACAAAAAAGTGCCACTTTTTGTCGATATTTATAAAAAAATCCGTCGAAATTAAATTATAGGACCACTTTTAAAAAATAATTAAACTTGAGGATTATTTTCTTGGGACACAAACTCATTATACATAGGACTCAAGCTTATTACATGGGACAAGAGCTCATCTTACATGGGACACAAGCATATTCTACATGGGATGCAAGCACATCAAACGTGGACTCAAGCGTGGTTTGTCTATAATAAAATGACACTATTTTTTAATTATGTTGGAGAAGTGACCCTTCAAGTCAATTATTTTTAAATGGTGGCATTTTTCTGCACATATTAATGGCATGTTTTATAAATATCGAGGAAAAGTAACCATTTTCCATACTTTTCCCTTGATGTGCGAGACCACCGGTAAAGCCTTCAAGCCCGCCATTGCAGATACTGGATCTCAAATTAAGAATACAGGCGAAGCGCACAATACTCGTATAAATATATAATAAAATAGCATTCAAAAGTTATTTTCAGAAAGGGACGTGTGATGGGTGTGGTTCATGCATAAACGTTGCACATGCTATGGCATACTAAAAGAGGAGGATGTTATCGTGAACTTGGAGGATATTTTGAACCGCAAGTTGGTTCTTAGATGAGGATTCGAACAATTGTTTTACTTTTGGATTTATTTAATTGGGGAATGTCAAGGTGTGTCAGGAGCCATTGTAGGCTTCCATGTATTGTCTTTAATGTGATGATGTGGTGATGAATTTTGGCATCAACGGTAATGGAAGGTTGTATATAGATTGGAATGGTGGGCGGAGAAGTACTTGATACCCGGGGTCTTATCGATTTAAGATGTTGGGAGAGCACAGGGTAATATTTATGGTTGTTATGGATGTGAGAGAGAGATAAGAGAAGGGGAGGAGGGTCTTATCTTTTTTTTTTTTTTTTTGACATAAAACCCAGATGAGGGATGTATATTAAAACGGAACAAAACGTGGGGTAGATCTCCCCATACAATCTTCGTGAACCAGATGGCCCAGCTCAAGCGGGACCTGGTTCATCCAACAACAAGAAAATTTATCTAATGCATAATTTGCTAAACTGTCGGCTAAGGAATTGGCTTCCCTGTACACATGAGAAAATTTGATAGCAGGGAAAAAGGTTGCCAGGTGTCTAGCCTCATCAAGACTGTGATCGATCCTCCAAATGTGCACGTTCGGTTTGGCAAGAGCATTGATGATAACTTGTGAATCACTCTCTACAATCAACTGTGGAGCATTGAGTGCTAAGGCACATTTCAGTCCTTCCACCACCGCACGAGCCTCCGCAAAGAGAGCAATATGTCGTCCAATTGTGAGAGCCACTGAGCACTTGACTCTTCCATCTTCATCTCTAATAGCAACTCCAATTGCTGCCTCACCAGGAGTTCCCCGGGCTGCTCCGTCGACATTCATTTTCATCCAGCCATGAGCAGGTGTCTTCCAAATCACCATCACGTCCTGTCCTCTTCTTTTTGGTCTTGCCTGTTTTATTAACTTTTGGGAATCTGCCTGCAGAGAGAAAAACAAGGAGGTTGTGAGAGGAATGGAAGGCCTAATATTTTCGAAAACTGTCTTGTTTCGGGTTAGCCAAACTGCCCAACATAAATTAGCCCAGGCAGCAACTTGCTCACACTTCCCTGTCATATGCATTAAATAGGTAAAAAACCAGTCATTAGTATTTGTTACCACCCCATTCGGGGGAATCCGACCTCCCATACACCCGAACCAGAGGGCACGAAGGAAGTCACATGTAAGAAAGAGATTATTGGAAGATTCTTGCTCAGAAAAGCATAGTGGACAATCGGCTATGGGTTTGCCAAGTCGAGCATGCAGCAGTTCACTAGTTGTGTTACCATTCCAGAACATCTTCCACATAAAGAGTTTGATCTTGTGGGGTAATGGAAGATGCCAGAATTTCAGCCATTGTTTTTCTTCTTCTTGAGTGATTGTGGAGGCTGCAACCCCTGTAAGAAGATTGTAAGTTGAAGAAACAGAAAATTTGCCCGAGGTTGTACCTTCCCATATGAGTCTATCCGAAGCCGCAAAATTGCTAATGGGAATATTCCATATTTGTTCAGCAATATGTGGAGGGGCTATTTGCAATACCAGGTCCTTATTCCATTGCCGAGAATTCTGATCAATCAGATCAGCAACTCTCAAGCGAGGGTCATTGTTTCCCAATTGAAAGTCTTCTTGCACGTGGCCTTTCCTCCATCTTTGGTCACTTACCAGAATACTTCGGCCATCCGCGAGAGTCCATCGGGTTGCAGAATTGAACATAGAAGTTGTCTTGCAAACTTGTTTCCAGAACCAGGAGGAGGATCGAGTAGCATGGGCTTCAATAAATTCACAATTTGGGAAATACTTATCCTTGATTATCGTCTTCCAGATTTTGTCTTCCCCAGTATGAAGTGACCATATGACTTTGGTTAACATGGCCTCATTGAACTTTTTGCTGTCCTTGATGTTAAGACCTCCCAACCTCTTGGGAAGACAAATTGTTTCCCAACATATGGTGTGTAAGGGACGGGGACTATCCTTCTTGTACCAGAAGAATGATCTAGCATTCCTGTCAATGATGTCCACAGTTTTACCTGGGATTTTAACCGCTGCCATGACATACTGTGCTGTACTGAGAAGTGATGAATTGATTAATGTTGCTCTTCCTGCTTGGGACAGCAGTTTGGCCTTCCACCCAATAAGTCTCTTATTAATTCTTTGAAGCAGTTCGCTGAATTGCCATGGCTTGGGGGCATTGATGAAAATGGGAATACCAAGGTATTTCCCTAGCACTACGACAGGTTTAATTCCAAAAGCACGAGCAATTAACCCTTTCTCTGCTCCTCTAATACTTGGACTGAGGTATAGTTCAGACTTATCCCGATTCAACCTGTGACCTGCCATATCAACAAACTGGTCAATGATAGTCAAAAAATTGTTGATATTACCTTGAGTCGCTCGTCCAAACAGGAGCAGGTCATCTGCAAACAGCAGATGGTTGATAGGGTCGGCGACATTGGAAGCTCTGATACCATGAATGAAGTTCTCGTTTTCGGCCTTTACCAGGGCAAATGAAAGGACCTGTTGAGTTAATATGAAGATGAAAGGGGATAGAGGGTCGCCTTGCCTGATCCCCCTAGAAGGCCAAATCTTTCCGCAGGGGGATCCATTCACCAGAACAGAGTAAGAGACAGAGGAAATACACCACATAATTCTATCAATAAACACTTGATGAAACCCAAAAGCATGCATGGTTTTTTCAATAAATTGCCAATTAAGCCTATCATAGGCTTTAGCCAAATCTAGCTTAACCGCAAATAATCCTCTGTTTTTGCCCTTTTTTTTTGATTTGATGGTGTGATATAGCTCATTGGCCGCAAAGATATTGTCTTGAATGACACGGCCAGGGACAAAAGCACACTGGTGAGGGTAAATCAACTTCTTCATAATGGGTCTCAACCGATCCACTAAAAGTCTAGCAATAATTTTATAGATAAAATTACATAGACTAATCGGTCTGAAGTCAGAAGGCCTCCTAGGATTCTCGATTTTGGGGATTAAAACAATGTGAGTATAATTGAGCTCAGGAGCAAAAGTGCCCTCAGTAAAAAACCCCCCAACCACCTGACACACCTCATGCTTTATGATATCCCAGTAGGTTTGAAAAAAAATGCCTTGGAACCCATCGGGTCCAGGGCTTTTAAGAGCACCCATTTTTTTTATTGTGTTCCATATCTCTTCTTCGGACACTCCTCTCGTTAACCCTGCATTATCAGAATCAGTAACAAGATTGGGGAGAAGATTAAGCCCAGAGAAGTCCCTAGTGAGGTAGTCAGACTGATACATACCTTGGTAATAATCCACAAGTGTTTGTTCCACCTCCTTGGGGTCCGAGATCTCCTCGTTGAAATCATTTCTGAGTGAAACAATTCTGTTTTTGTGCTTTCTGGCTACCGTAGACAAGTGGAAGAACTTAGTGTTGAGGTCCCCTTCATGCAGCCACTTAATCCGAGATCGTTGCATCCAAAATTGTTCTTGGGCTCTAAGAGCACTAAAATACTGTAACTGCAACACTCTTTCTTTGTTAAGGAGAAGTGGATCGTCATTATTCTCCATGTCTCTTTGCACCCATTTGAGCTGTTCATATAAGAATCCGACTCGTTTGTGTAAATCCCCAATGGAGTTCTTACTCCACTGTCTCAAGTCTGACTTCAGCTTCCCCATTTTCCTTTGCCAGTTGCCATTCCCTTGCGCCCAACTCTGTTCAATAGTATGCAGACAGTTATCTTCCTCTATCCAAAATTTCTCAAATCTAAACAATTTCGGCTTCTGCTGGATCCTGTCGTTGTTGAGGTTGATGCAGAGAGGTGTGTGGTCTGAACCGATGATTGGGTCCTGCCAAAGAACTACGTGGGGAAATAGCAGATTCCACTCTGTACACCCCAGCACCCGATCAATCTTTTCCTTTATTCTGCCCAACCCATCTCTCCCATTGCACCATGAAAATTTCATTCCCTTTCCCGGTATTTCCATCAGCGAGCAAGCATTTATAAATTCTGAAAAATATTGGGCTTTACGAGACTGCAGTCTTTTACCTCCTCTCTTCTCATGATCATATAAAACAACGTTGAAGTCCCCGAGTACACACCAAGGCTGCAGACACCGAGCTTTAACATCTTTAAGGAACTCCCATTGCATGCTTTGGACTTGAACGTTGGAGCTGGCGTGTACAAAAGTTAATTCAAAATGTATCAGGTCCATCGATACAGATAAGTGCACACACCATTCCTTAACAATTTGCACATCAATAGAGCAACTGCTATCCCACAGCACAAAAAAACCTTCGGCATGATCCTTGGCTGCCAACCACCAATAATTAGCAAAACCTGATTTTCTAGCAAAAATATCAGCAGATTTTTCATTAAGCATAGTTTCAGAAAGCAAAAGGATATTGGGCTTATTAATGCGTAACAAGTTACGCAGGTGGAGTTTTGTCCGAGGCCGCCCAAGCCCCCGACAATTCCAGGCCAATATTTTCATCAAGGCGGGAACGACAGTGAGAGGGATGGTGGGGAGTGATTGTCTGGAGGGGAGGAAGAAGACCCCGCAGCAATCAGAGAGTTAGTAAACTTTCGCTTTTTTGAGAAATGGAGCTCTTCCTCCCTGAATACAAGTGGGCTTGGTTCCTCATTAGGTGTGGCACACCTTTTGGGTTTTGACTTTCTTTTTTTTGGGTTTGACGAGTGGGTTGATCTAAATGCATTTGAGTGGGCTGGGTAATCTCTTGGATCGTGAGATGGGGGGTTGCATTTAAAACGATGGCTGGGTCCACTTTCATGGGCTGTGTAACGCCCCGAACCCGGGTCAGTGCAAACCAGCACCCAACCCGAACCCGGTTCGCTACTGTAACAACCCAAGTCCGATTCAACAATCAAACTCGAGATGTTACCACGAAGCTGGGGTCAGATACATACCAAGATTCACAATAATTTTAAAATTTATAAATCAATTACATCAGAGTTATGGTGGCCAAATAAGATAAACAATTCTTTAATCAATATATTCAATTCAATTTACAATTAAGTTTATCTAATCAACATGTGACATTAATACCGATTATAATTCTACCCATCAAATTAAAACCCCATCTTCGCGATCTCTCCAAGCAACCTGAAAAATATAGGGGAAAACGGAGTGAGATTTACATCTCAGCAAGTAGCAGGTGCATGCAATTTGAAACAGTCCAATATAAGCAAATAGTCATGAGGTATTCGATTAATCAACGATAAGACGAGAAATCCAAGTTATTCATGGCAATTCCAAATAAAGCGATAAAACAGACGATCATGTATAAATACCAGTAGCTTGATGTTAACGAGGTAAAACCGACAAAGCGATAAAACACGTGCCATTGCAGGACTCACAAAGATGATAAGTATTTGAGATGACACTCAACTAAATGCTGTTCCACCGTGCGGCTTAGGGGCAGTGCTACTTGATGATACTCAAGCCCCATGCAGCGCAGCTTAGGCAAGAGCCGTAGTCACCGACTTATTGCGCACGAACCCCGCAGAGTTGGACGTACCACCAGCATGCAGCACCAGAATCAATACATGGAGTGTGGTCGCTTATCCACATGTACAGGGAATCACCAGCGGCTCACCGGGGTGTCCCTCCAGACATAGGACCCTCCCAGAGCAAACTAACTTGCAAAGGGAAGCGCGCTCGCAATATAGGAGTAAATCAATCCAAACTAAATACCACTTAGCTAACCAGCCAAAACTATGGATCCATATACAGCTAAGCCCACTGACACAAACCACGATAAAACCACATACGGGAGGACACGCTAATATAGGAGGCATACACACTTTTACCCGTAAAGGATTACACATCTCTACACAGAGGATTACCCATCTCTGCCGTAAAAGATAGTATCAACTCTACCACAGAAGCCGTATCACCCAACCGTAAAATTAAAGAGAACAACATCATACCACATACCAATCCATACCAAAGTATTCCATTCCATGTGAAATCCATGATTCAATCATAACAAATCCAATTATAGGCATTTTCAGAATAACATATGCAATTCTTCCAATTATATTCAAAATAAAACTCAAGTATCATAAATCCGATAAAATCTGAGTTTAAGCAATTCCAGTAGCCAATATTCTTATATAAAGCTCAAATAAAAGTAAATCAAATCATGCTTGATCTTTTCCTTCTTAATCCCTTTATTAGAATCCAATTTCCTACCTTAGCACCTAAGCTAGTTTCTATTTGAATTTTCTGTATTTTATTTTTCCAGCATGTTCTACAGACCTAGAATGAAGTTTAAAAGATGTTTATAAGCTATAAATTTCAGTAGTATTATTTCTAGCAATATCCATACCCTTTGACTCTTTTATAAACAATCCTTTCATTATAACCTTCTTTTTATTGCTTAATCTTTCCCAATTAATTTTATAATTTTTATAGCTTAATTAGGTCCTTATAAAGATGCTAACATGCTTAATTACTCATAGGAATTATTGGGTATTTATTCGAATTACAAAATCCCCAAAATCTACAAATTCTGCATAGAGCGCCTACCTCTACAGGGCTGGGCGATCCTAGGCGATCCTGGGCGCTCGTGCAATTTTTAATAGAATTTTCCAGATTTTACAATTTCGGATTCTTATGCTTTTGCTTTATGTTTTCTTGGTCTAAATTGATCTAATAACCTTCTAAAACATTCCTAAAGCCTTCTAGATCAATTCTTATTAATTAAATACCATCCTATAATTTATTTCATAATCAAACCAAGTTTCTTCCTTACTTTAGCAAATTCTTCAAGAACACAAAACCCTAAAATATAAACAATTTGATTCCATGTAAATACTGTTTCGACTAATCCATTCAACCATATGAAATCACAGAAAACCAAATCATGCAATTCCTCACGTTTTCCAAGGGTTACTACTTGCCTTATACGCTAAATCCTTCTTCCATTACATCTTCTAATTCTGGACCAGAATGTTGCTCCCAACCGCACCAAGCTAGACTCTTCCAATTCAAATCTCCACCGTTCATAATGTAGTTTTATCAGTCACGAACAAAACCTCCAAATTTGAAGGCGATCCACCGTACGGATTTTCCCCGATCGCATCTTGATGGTGGCTGGTCAGACACCTCCATTAGAGACCTCCTTCCTTTCTCTCCCTCTTTTCTCTCCATAAGAAACCCACGAAAATCCCCTCTCTTCTAACCTTAGTCTCCTATTTATACTAGGCTTTAGAAATCCTAAACAAACCCTAATTGGCTAATTTAATTTGGGCTAACCCAACCATGGTCTAGTTAATGTCTAATCCTTCTAATTTATTTCCTACTTTTTCTCCACCTTCTATTTTCAACTTAACTAATACTAATTAAGTTTCTTATTATCTAAACTCATGAAAATAACCTAATTTCGTGCAAAATATTTAATTAAACATTATTATCACCTAAAACCTTATTTTCTCCAAATTAAGACGTGAAATCTCCTAATTACCCTTTTTCCCTATTTTAGGCTTTTATTAATTTCTTTTAATTTCTAACTTGTCAAAATAATTTGTTTTCTTCTATTTTCTAATTCTAATTATTATTTGATGATCTATTTACTAATTGCCCTTTTCTGAAAATTACCAAAATACCCTTTTTATTCTTTTAGGCTAATTTCATTAAAATTCTTTCTTTATTTTCAACTTAGGACTTATTTGAATTAATTATCCTCTAAATCTTCACTTTTTATTTTAACTAGGACTTAACTCATATTTTCTTTTATTTATTATTTATTTATTTATTAGGTGAAAAATTCGGGGTTTTACATCCTACCCACCTAACAAAAATTTCGTCCTCGAAATTTAAAACAATCATCTTCATTCTATATTTCAAAACACAATTCTAATAGTGCAAAACAATTCAAAATTTTCCTCATTTCAATTCCATTTCTCAAAACATAATTTAACTTCAAAATACTGTAGAAGAACACTACCAATCTTCTATCATCAATCTGTACATATAAACGCGTCCGCTTATATGCAAGCTTGAGAAGAAAATCACAGGTTTCTTCTAGTCTAACTGGTATCAAAATACTGCATCCACAATACATATTTATACACACCTATTTGTACTAATACATATCCCATATTGCATAAGGTTTCACACCCAGGTGCAATTCCACATTGTACACTGCTTCACCACACCTTGGCATGTCCTAGTGCAACTGGCTCATTAAGCAACAAACAATATTCAACCATAATAGTTTAAGTAGGCATACGTCCTCAGGTACAATTATACGATCACATATAATGCCAATAATTTCACATCAGGTTTACTTTGCAATTCCCAGTATTTCCGGAATTCTTTATACAGTACTCTGAAAATTTTAAATTTCCTGTAATTTCTAATTTTTAGTGTTTTCAGTTATAATTATTTTACTCTATAGTTTAATTTCATCCAAATGTATATACATTACTTTTACGAACTAGTATAAGTGATTTCTGTCTGCTATATAGTTGTTTCTTTTATTTTGCTAAAATTTTATTTTATTCACTGCTAAAAGAAGCTAGGTGCTCAGTGCAGTGATAGAGCGCTTAGAATGGCTAAGTATGGCTGAAGAGGACAGACCTGGGTCTAAAACCCTAAGCCACGCGCTCCTTAGCGCTAGACTTATAAGGAAAGAAAATTTTAAACTAACGCTCACTCTCTCTCTCTCTCGCGCGACAGACCGAAAGCTCAACCATCGCTCGACTTCGCCAAGCACTGTTCCTCTTGGCGATCGACCTCTTCGACCTCAACCCACTGCTCCTCGACTCCAAACGACACTAACAGGTAAATGCCAAGCCCTCCTTCTTTCCCAAAATTTTCCACACACGTTCGCACGGCTAGGGCTAGGGTTTTTCAAAAAAAATTTCGATTGAAGCTCCATTTTTGGGGCATTTGTTTCAAATTAGTTTCTTTAACTTCTAGATGTCTTATTTTATTGATTCGAACTAGTTTTAGTCAAAGATTTGTGTTGCTTGTTCGTTTTGTGCAAAAACCCCAATTCGTTTCTTACGGCAAACATGAGCGCCGACCTGGTTGCCGACGGCGGTCTCCGGCGGTCTTAGGCGCTCGGCCAAATTTCTGCAGACTTGCTTCTTTTTTTTTTTGATTTCTTTCGTCTGTTTTTGATTTAGTGTCTGTTTTAGCATTTTCCTAGTCCATTTTGCACACATTTAACCTGGTTCGATTTTCCCTAATTTTTTTGTCAAATTATTTATGCAATTGTTCTAACCCAATTTGTGTTTGTTCATGTTCTTATTTTTATTTTTCTTTATCTCTATTCCAATTCCTATTTATTTCAAATCTAGATGGCTAGAACTTCAGTAGGGAATCCTTCTAAAAGAGCTAGGGTTGACCAGAGAGATGTCAGATTTTATTCTGACACTGAGAAGGGAAAGTATGATGATCGCTTCCATCTTAGGACGATCTTATTAGAGAGGAGTGTGGTTTTTGAGGACTTTGCTCCTACAGTTCAGAGTTTGATGGAGGGTAGAGGGTGGCTACCCCTCTTTAGTGGTTTTGCTCCCACATGCTACGAGTTGGTTAGGGAGTTCTATAGCAATATCCATGAGATTGCTCCCGACCGGTCTTCATTCTATTCCTACATCAGAGGTACGAGGTTCCTTGTCTCTCCTGATTTCATTTCCACCAGCCTTCATATTCCCAGGGTAGAGCACCCTGTCTATCCTTATTCAGGTGAGGCCACCCCTGACTTCTCCACTGTTGCCACTTCCCTGATAGGGGAGGCGACGGAGTATGATGGAGTGGGACCTCTCCGCACTGCCAGCTTCCCTGTCACCACTAGTGTCATCCTAAGGATCGTCTTCACGAACCTCTGGCCTGTTTCTCACTTTTCCTCTCTTCCTAGTTCTCGATCTCTTTTTCTTTATGCCCTCCTGAAGGGTGATTCGATAGACCTTCCCTCTGTGATCATCTCTACCATTCTTGGGGTCTACGATGACCCTAAGAGATCTGTGGCTCTCCCCTATGGATGCCTTATAGCTAGACTCATCTCGGCATCGTCAGCTACATATCCTAGATTCCGACCTTTGATTTTGAGCCAGCCTATCTGCAGGGCTACCACGGGTATTACTCGTTCCAGGAGGCCCGCTGATAGTGGTACTGCTCCTTCCTCCTCTACTCCTTCAGCGGTTCCATCTTCCTCTACTGCTGCTCCTACTTCTACTGACGTTCCCCCTTCTTCTCCTACTGCTCCCCCTTCAGTTGACATTCCTTCCGCTTCTCATCCACCTTCTACTACAGCTGATGCCCCTCCTTCTTCAGCTGAGGCTCCTCATTCTTCCGATCATGTTGCAGATACCCTTCACAGCCTAGTACATGATGTGGAGGTCGTACATAGGCGGATGACTATGATATCTTCCCACATATCTATGGTGATGGAGCAGATGGCTGCCCTTGCGAGTACTCAGGAGGAGATACAGCTCCGGATAGAGACCCTATATGATTCCCAGTGCCGGATGTTCCGGATCATGCGATCATACATGCGGACTGGACCTTCTACTTGCCCTGAGATTTGGGATTCTGAGGAGTCTGAGGGTGATGTTGCTGCTGCGGATGATGCTACTAGGGCTGGAGACCAGGGAGGAGATGGTGATGATGATGCTACGGGGTCTAGAGATGGAGACACTGACACAGGGGAGGATGCAGGACATGGAGGAGATGGTGCTGGACCATCTAGCTGATTTTATTTTTCTTGGTTTAGAGTCTTGTATTTTTCTCTTTCTTTCTTTTTTCACTTTTGGGACAGATGTGTATACACTTTTTGGGTTCCTTGGGTTGTATTTAGTCCATAGGTCTTTTATTAGTTTTTCAGTTGTATATCAAGCTTTGTACTGGTTCATCCTACAGATATATACATCAGATCATTTTTGTTAAATTTTGTCTATTTCCATTTCTATTTATTTTTCTTGTGTGGAAATTTATCTATTTATAAGTACAGGTTAATATTGAAACTTTTTACTTTAATTTGGTTAATAATATACCATCCAATATTAAAAATGGCATCAATAGCATAGCAATATCATTAAACAATAGCATTCACAACATGCAAATAAAATTAAAGTCTCTCATCCTAAATAAACATGCTTTTATCTAACGTGCACTCAATTCCACTACCCACCTAAGAATTTAGTTCCTAGGTTTAGATCTTGTTTCTCTGATACCATCTCTGTAACGCCCCGAACCCGGGTCAGTGCAAACCAGCACCCAACCCGAACCCGGTTCGCTACTGTAACAACCCAAGTCCGATTCAACAATCAAACTCGAGATGTTACCACGAAGCTGGGGTCAGATACATACCAAGATTCACAATAATTTTAAAATTTATAAATCAATTACATCAGAGTTATGGTGGCCAAATAAGATAAACAATTCTTTAATCAATATATTCAATTCAATTTACAATTAAGTTTATCTAATCAACATGTGACATTAATACCGATTATAATTCTACCCATCAAATTAAAACCCCATCTTCGCGATCTCTCCAAGCAACCTGAAAAATATAGGGGAAAACGGAGTGAGATTTACATCTCAGCAAGTAGCAGGTGCATGCAATTTGAAACAGTCCAATATAAGCAAATAGTCATGAGGTATTCGATTAATCAACGATAAGACGAGAAATCCAAGTTATTCATGGCAATTCCAAATAAAGCGATAAAACAGACGATCATGTATAAATACCAGTAGCTTGATGTTAACGAGGTAAAACCGACAAAGCGATAAAACACGTGCCATTGCAGGACTCACAAAGATGATAAGTATTTGAGATGACACTCAACTAAATGCTGTTCCACCGTGCGGCTTAGGGGCAGTGCTACTTGATGATACTCAAGCCCCATGCAGCGCAGCTTAGGCAAGAGCCGTAGTCACCGACTTATTGCGCACGAACCCCGCAGAGTTGGACGTACCACCAGCATGCAGCACCAGAATCAATACATGGAGTGTGGTCGCTTATCCACATGTACAGGGAATCACCAGCGGCTCACCGGGGTGTCCCTCCAGACATAGGACCCTCCCAGAGCAAACTAACTTGCAAAGGGAAGCGCGCTCGCAATATAGGAGTAAATCAATCCAAACTAAATACCACTTAGCTAACCAGCCAAAACTATGGATCCATATACAGCTAAGCCCACTGACACAAACCACGATAAAACCACATACGGGAGGACACGCTAATATAGGAGGCATACACACTTTTACCCGTAAAGGATTACACATCTCTACACAGAGGATTACCCATCTCTGCCGTAAAAGATAGTATCAACTCTACCACAGAAGCCGTATCACCCAACCGTAAAATTAAAGAGAACAACATCATACCACATACCAATCCATACCAAAGTATTCCATTCCATGTGAAATCCATGATTCAATCATAACAAATCCAATTATAGGCATTTTCAGAATAACATATGCAATTCTTCCAATTATATTCAAAATAAAACTCAAGTATCATAAATCCGATAAAATCTGAGTTTAAGCAATTCCAGTAGCCAATATTCTTATATAAAGCTCAAATAAAAGTAAATCAAATCATGCTTGATCTTTTCCTTCTTAATCCCTTTATTAGAATCCAATTTCCTACCTTAGCACCTAAGCTAGTTTCTATTTGAATTTTCTGTATTTTATTTTTCCAGCATGTTCTACAGACCTAGAATGAAGTTTAAAAGATGTTTATAAGCTATAAATTTCAGTAGTATTATTTCTAGCAATATCCATACCCTTTGACTCTTTTATAAACAATCCTTTCATTATAACCTTCTTTTTATTGCTTAATCTTTCCCAATTAATTTTATAATTTTTATAGCTTAATTAGGTCCTTATAAAGATGCTAACATGCTTAATTACTCATAGGAATTATTGGGTATTTATTCGAATTACAAAATCCCCAAAATCTACAAATTCTGCATAGAGCGCCTACCTCTACAGGGCTGGGCGATCCTAGGCGATCCTGGGCGCTCGTGCAATTTTTAATAGAATTTTCCAGATTTTACAATTTCGGATTCTTATGCTTTTGCTTTATGTTTTCTTGGTCTAAATTGATCTAATAACCTTCTAAAACATTCCTAAAGCCTTCTAGATCAATTCTTATTAATTAAATACCATCCTATAATTTATTTCATAATCAAACCAAGTTTCTTCCTTACTTTAGCAAATTCTTCAAGAACACAAAACCCTAAAATATAAACAATTTGATTCCATGTAAATACTGTTTCGACTAATCCATTCAACCATATGAAATCACAGAAAACCAAATCATGCAATTCCTCACGTTTTCCAAGGGTTACTACTTGCCTTATACGCTAAATCCTTCTTCCATTACATCTTCTAATTCTGGACCAGAATGTTGCTCCCAACCGCACCAAGCTAGACTCTTCCAATTCAAATCTCCACCGTTCATAATGTAGTTTTATCAGTCACGAACAAAACCTCCAAATTTGAAGGCGATCCACCGTACGGATTTTCCCCGATCGCATCTTGATGGTGGCTGGTCAGACACCTCCATTAGAGACCTCCTTCCTTTCTCTCCCTCTTTTCTCTCCATAAGAAACCCACGAAAATCCCCTCTCTTCTAACCTTAGTCTCCTATTTATACTAGGCTTTAGAAATCCTAAACAAACCCTAATTGGCTAATTTAATTTGGGCTAACCCAACCATGGTCTAGTTAATGTCTAATCCTTCTAATTTATTTCCTACTTTTTCTCCACCTTCTATTTTCAACTTAACTAATACTAATTAAGTTTCTTATTATCTAAACTCATGAAAATAACCTAATTTCGTGCAAAATATTTAATTAAACATTATTATCACCTAAAACCTTATTTTCTCCAAATTAAGACGTGAAATCTCCTAATTACCCTTTTTCCCTATTTTAGGCTTTTATTAATTTCTTTTAATTTCTAACTTGTCAAAATAATTTGTTTTCTTCTATTTTCTAATTCTAATTATTATTTGATGATCTATTTACTAATTGCCCTTTTCTGAAAATTACCAAAATACCCTTTTTATTCTTTTAGGCTAATTTCATTAAAATTCTTTCTTTATTTTCAACTTAGGACTTATTTGAATTAATTATCCTCTAAATCTTCACTTTTTATTTTAACTAGGACTTAACTCATATTTTCTTTTATTTATTATTTATTTATTTATTAGGTGAAAAATTCGGGGTTTTACATCCTACCCACCTAACAAAAATTTCGTCCTCGAAATTTAAAACAATCATCTTCATTCTATATTTCAAAACACAATTCTAATAGTGCAAAACAATTCAAAATTTTCCTCATTTCAATTCCATTTCTCAAAACATAATTTAACTTCAAAATACTGTAGAAGAACACTACCAATCTTCTATCATCAATCTGTACATATAAACGCGTCCGCTTATATGCAAGCTTGAGAAGAAAATCACAGGTTTCTTCTAGTCTAACTGGTATCAAAATACTGCATCCACAATACATATTTATACACACCTATTTGTACTAATACATATCCCATATTGCATAAGGTTTCACACCCAGGTGCAATTCCACATTGTACACTGCTTCACCACACCTTGGCATGTCCTAGTGCAACTGGCTCATTAAGCAACAAACAATATTCAACCATAATAGTTTAAGTAGGCATACGTCCTCAGGTACAATTATACGATCACATATAATGCCAATAATTTCACATCAGGTTTACTTTGCAATTCCCAGTATTTCCGGAATTCTTTATACAGTACTCTGAAAATTTTAAATTTCCTGTAATTTCTAATTTTTAGTGTTTTCAGTTATAATTATTTTACTCTATAGTTTAATTTCATCCAAATGTATATACATTACTTTTACGAACTAGTATAAGTGATTTCTGTCTGCTATATAGTTGTTTCTTTTATTTTGCTAAAATTTTATTTTATTCACTGCTAAAAGAAGCTAGGTGCTCAGTGCAGTGATAGAGCGCTTAGAATGGCTAAGTATGGCTGAAGAGGACAGACCTGGGTCTAAAACCCTAAGCCACGCGCTCCTTAGCGCTAGACTTATAAGGAAAGAAAATTTTAAACTAACGCTCACTCTCTCTCTCTCTCGCGCGACAGACCGAAAGCTCAACCATCGCTCGACTTCGCCAAGCACTGTTCCTCTTGGCGATCGACCTCTTCGACCTCAACCCACTGCTCCTCGACTCCAAACGACACTAACAGGTAAATGCCAAGCCCTCCTTCTTTCCCAAAATTTTCCACACACGTTCGCACGGCTAGGGCTAGGGTTTTTCAAAAAAAATTTCGATTGAAGCTCCATTTTTGGGGCATTTGTTTCAAATTAGTTTCTTTAACTTCTAGATGTCTTATTTTATTGATTCGAACTAGTTTTAGTCAAAGATTTGTGTTGCTTGTTCGTTTTGTGCAAAAACCCCAATTCGTTTCTTACGGCAAACATGAGCGCCGACCTGGTTGCCGACGGCGGTCTCCGGCGGTCTTAGGCGCTCGGCCAAATTTCTGCAGACTTGCTTCTTTTTTTTTTTGATTTCTTTCGTCTGTTTTTGATTTAGTGTCTGTTTTAGCATTTTCCTAGTCCATTTTGCACACATTTAACCTGGTTCGATTTTCCCTAATTTTTTTGTCAAATTATTTATGCAATTGTTCTAACCCAATTTGTGTTTGTTCATGTTCTTATTTTTATTTTTCTTTATCTCTATTCCAATTCCTATTTATTTCAAATCTAGATGGCTAGAACTTCAGTAGGGAATCCTTCTAAAAGAGCTAGGGTTGACCAGAGAGATGTCAGATTTTATTCTGACACTGAGAAGGGAAAGTATGATGATCGCTTCCATCTTAGGACGATCTTATTAGAGAGGAGTGTGGTTTTTGAGGACTTTGCTCCTACAGTTCAGAGTTTGATGGAGGGTAGAGGGTGGCTACCCCTCTTTAGTGGTTTTGCTCCCACATGCTACGAGTTGGTTAGGGAGTTCTATAGCAATATCCATGAGATTGCTCCCGACCGGTCTTCATTCTATTCCTACATCAGAGGTACGAGGTTCCTTGTCTCTCCTGATTTCATTTCCACCAGCCTTCATATTCCCAGGGTAGAGCACCCTGTCTATCCTTATTCAGGTGAGGCCACCCCTGACTTCTCCACTGTTGCCACTTCCCTGATAGGGGAGGCGACGGAGTATGATGGAGTGGGACCTCTCCGCACTGCCAGCTTCCCTGTCACCACTAGTGTCATCCTAAGGATCGTCTTCACGAACCTCTGGCCTGTTTCTCACTTTTCCTCTCTTCCTAGTTCTCGATCTCTTTTTCTTTATGCCCTCCTGAAGGGTGATTCGATAGACCTTCCCTCTGTGATCATCTCTACCATTCTTGGGGTCTACGATGACCCTAAGAGATCTGTGGCTCTCCCCTATGGATGCCTTATAGCTAGACTCATCTCGGCATCGTCAGCTACATATCCTAGATTCCGACCTTTGATTTTGAGCCAGCCTATCTGCAGGGCTACCACGGGTATTACTCGTTCCAGGAGGCCCGCTGATAGTGGTACTGCTCCTTCCTCCTCTACTCCTTCAGCGGTTCCATCTTCCTCTACTGCTGCTCCTACTTCTACTGACGTTCCCCCTTCTTCTCCTACTGCTCCCCCTTCAGTTGACATTCCTTCCGCTTCTCATCCACCTTCTACTACAGCTGATGCCCCTCCTTCTTCAGCTGAGGCTCCTCATTCTTCCGATCATGTTGCAGATACCCTTCACAGCCTAGTACATGATGTGGAGGTCGTACATAGGCGGATGACTATGATATCTTCCCACATATCTATGGTGATGGAGCAGATGGCTGCCCTTGCGAGTACTCAGGAGGAGATACAGCTCCGGATAGAGACCCTATATGATTCCCAGTGCCGGATGTTCCGGATCATGCGATCATACATGCGGACTGGACCTTCTACTTGCCCTGAGATTTGGGATTCTGAGGAGTCTGAGGGTGATGTTGCTGCTGCGGATGATGCTACTAGGGCTGGAGACCAGGGAGGAGATGGTGATGATGATGCTACGGGGTCTAGAGATGGAGACACTGACACAGGGGAGGATGCAGGACATGGAGGAGATGGTGCTGGACCATCTAGCTGATTTTATTTTTCTTGGTTTAGAGTCTTGTATTTTTCTCTTTCTTTCTTTTTTCACTTTTGGGACAGATGTGTATACACTTTTTGGGTTCCTTGGGTTGTATTTAGTCCATAGGTCTTTTATTAGTTTTTCAGTTGTATATCAAGCTTTGTACTGGTTCATCCTACAGATATATACATCAGATCATTTTTGTTAAATTTTGTCTATTTCCATTTCTATTTATTTTTCTTGTGTGGAAATTTATCTATTTATAAGTACAGGTTAATATTGAAACTTTTTACTTTAATTTGGTTAATAATATACCATCCAATATTAAAAATGGCATCAATAGCATAGCAATATCATTAAACAATAGCATTCACAACATGCAAATAAAATTAAAGTCTCTCATCCTAAATAAACATGCTTTTATCTAACGTGCACTCAATTCCACTACCCACCTAAGAATTTAGTTCCTAGGTTTAGATCTTGTTTCTCTGATACCATCTCTGTAACGCCCCGAACCCGGGTCAGTGCAAACCAGCACCCAACCCGAACCCGGTTCGCTACTGTAACAACCCAAGTCCGATTCAACAATCAAACTCGAGATGTTACCACGAAGCTGGGGTCAGATACATACCAAGATTCACAATAATTTTAAAATTTATAAATCAATTACATCAGAGTTATGGTGGCCAAATAAGATAAACAATTCTTTAATCAATATATTCAATTCAATTTACAATTAAGTTTATCTAATCAACATGTGACATTAATACCGATTATAATTCTACCCATCAAATTAAAACCCCATCTTCGCGATCTCTCCAAGCAACCTGAAAAATATAGGGGAAAACGGAGTGAGATTTACATCTCAGCAAGTAGCAGGTGCATGCAATTTGAAACAGTCCAATATAAGCAAATAGTCATGAGGTATTCGATTAATCAACGATAAGACGAGAAATCCAAGTTATTCATGGCAATTCCAAATAAAGCGATAAAACAGACGATCATGTATAAATACCAGTAGCTTGATGTTAACGAGGTAAAACCGACAAAGCGATAAAACACGTGCCATTGCAGGACTCACAAAGATGATAAGTATTTGAGATGACACTCAACTAAATGCTGTTCCACCGTGCGGCTTAGGGGCAGTGCTACTTGATGATACTCAAGCCCCATGCAGCGCAGCTTAGGCAAGAGCCGTAGTCACCGACTTATTGCGCACGAACCCCGCAGAGTTGGACGTACCACCAGCATGCAGCACCAGAATCAATACATGGAGTGTGGTCGCTTATCCACATGTACAGGGAATCACCAGCGGCTCACCGGGGTGTCCCTCCAGACATAGGACCCTCCCAGAGCAAACTAACTTGCAAAGGGAAGCGCGCTCGCAATATAGGAGTAAATCAATCCAAACTAAATACCACTTAGCTAACCAGCCAAAACTATGGATCCATATACAGCTAAGCCCACTGACACAAACCACGATAAAACCACATACGGGAGGACACGCTAATATAGGAGGCATACACACTTTTACCCGTAAAGGATTACACATCTCTACACAGAGGATTACCCATCTCTGCCGTAAAAGATAGTATCAACTCTACCACAGAAGCCGTATCACCCAACCGTAAAATTAAAGAGAACAACATCATACCACATACCAATCCATACCAAAGTATTCCATTCCATGTGAAATCCATGATTCAATCATAACAAATCCAATTATAGGCATTTTCAGAATAACATATGCAATTCTTCCAATTATATTCAAAATAAAACTCAAGTATCATAAATCCGATAAAATCTGAGTTTAAGCAATTCCAGTAGCCAATATTCTTATATAAAGCTCAAATAAAAGTAAATCAAATCATGCTTGATCTTTTCCTTCTTAATCCCTTTATTAGAATCCAATTTCCTACCTTAGCACCTAAGCTAGTTTCTATTTGAATTTTCTGTATTTTATTTTTCCAGCATGTTCTACAGACCTAGAATGAAGTTTAAAAGATGTTTATAAGCTATAAATTTCAGTAGTATTATTTCTAGCAATATCCATACCCTTTGACTCTTTTATAAACAATCCTTTCATTATAACCTTCTTTTTATTGCTTAATCTTTCCCAATTAATTTTATAATTTTTATAGCTTAATTAGGTCCTTATAAAGATGCTAACATGCTTAATTACTCATAGGAATTATTGGGTATTTATTCGAATTACAAAATCCCCAAAATCTACAAATTCTGCATAGAGCGCCTACCTCTACAGGGCTGGGCGATCCTAGGCGATCCTGGGCGCTCGTGCAATTTTTAATAGAATTTTCCAGATTTTACAATTTCGGATTCTTATGCTTTTGCTTTATGTTTTCTTGGTCTAAATTGATCTAATAACCTTCTAAAACATTCCTAAAGCCTTCTAGATCAATTCTTATTAATTAAATACCATCCTATAATTTATTTCATAATCAAACCAAGTTTCTTCCTTACTTTAGCAAATTCTTCAAGAACACAAAACCCTAAAATATAAACAATTTGATTCCATGTAAATACTGTTTCGACTAATCCATTCAACCATATGAAATCACAGAAAACCAAATCATGCAATTCCTCACGTTTTCCAAGGGTTACTACTTGCCTTATACGCTAAATCCTTCTTCCATTACATCTTCTAATTCTGGACCAGAATGTTGCTCCCAACCGCACCAAGCTAGACTCTTCCAATTCAAATCTCCACCGTTCATAATGTAGTTTTATCAGTCACGAACAAAACCTCCAAATTTGAAGGCGATCCACCGTACGGATTTTCCCCGATCGCATCTTGATGGTGGCTGGTCAGACACCTCCATTAGAGACCTCCTTCCTTTCTCTCCCTCTTTTCTCTCCATAAGAAACCCACGAAAATCCCCTCTCTTCTAACCTTAGTCTCCTATTTATACTAGGCTTTAGAAATCCTAAACAAACCCTAATTGGCTAATTTAATTTGGGCTAACCCAACCATGGTCTAGTTAATGTCTAATCCTTCTAATTTATTTCCTACTTTTTCTCCACCTTCTATTTTCAACTTAACTAATACTAATTAAGTTTCTTATTATCTAAACTCATGAAAATAACCTAATTTCGTGCAAAATATTTAATTAAACATTATTATCACCTAAAACCTTATTTTCTCCAAATTAAGACGTGAAATCTCCTAATTACCCTTTTTCCCTATTTTAGGCTTTTATTAATTTCTTTTAATTTCTAACTTGTCAAAATAATTTGTTTTCTTCTATTTTCTAATTCTAATTATTATTTGATGATCTATTTACTAATTGCCCTTTTCTGAAAATTACCAAAATACCCTTTTTATTCTTTTAGGCTAATTTCATTAAAATTCTTTCTTTATTTTCAACTTAGGACTTATTTGAATTAATTATCCTCTAAATCTTCACTTTTTATTTTAACTAGGACTTAACTCATATTTTCTTTTATTTATTATTTATTTATTTATTAGGTGAAAAATTCGGGGTTTTACAGGCTGGGCACAGAACGAAAAGAAGTTGGAAACAAGAAGATTGGGCCCAGCCCAAGTCGGCCCAATATTTTCCTGCCAAGAATTGGCGAATCTAGGCATATCTTGCACCCTACCGCCAGCTGGTTGATCTTCTTTCCCAAGGTGGACACCGCATCCCTCGGGTGCTGTACCAGTCATCTCGCCTGACCACTGCACCGCATCAGTCAGGACTGTCACACCCGGTCCCGTCTGAACCGAAACCGAGTGACCGAATGGCTGAGTTGGCTCAGACGATACAATCCCCGAGTTGCCATCGGGTTGAATTGGCGTCGAGTTGTCCATGTGAACCCCTTCCAATGGCGCATCCGGTCCCTTCTTTGTCATCTCCGACTGAACTTTAAGAAGTGGATTTTTCCGGCGCGTCATAGAGGTCTTGAGAGTCTCCGAGTATTTCCTGCATGCATCGTTAGAGCCATTTTCTTGCGATGCCTTGAAAGGGCATGGACATCGCAGGAAAGTGTGACCAAGAAGACCACAAGAGCAACAAAATGGGGGTAAACTTTCAAAACGAAAATCTAACCATAAAAGCTCACCTGCACATACCTGAAAGTGGACGCCTGAAGGAATCGGTTGTTCCAGCGGTAGAATAACGCGAGCGCAAACCACTGACGAGTCAAGAACTTCATCATTTATTTCTGTTTCTAACATTTCCCCATACAGCTGCACAATCTCCCCAATGATATCTGTATCTTGGAATTTTTTGGGCAGGTTTAACAGTTGCATCCATATGTACAAGTGTTTGAAACGGAACGAGGAGGCTTCCTTTTCATTCTGGATGACATCCATGAGCATTAAGGACGAGTTGATTATCCATGGCTGGGCAGAGAGGATTCTATCTCTATCATTCTTACAACGAAACGCAAGAAGGATGTTACGCATGCAAAACCTTTACCACACTTGTGGAACGCCATTCTAATACCCAAACATAGGTTGCATCCATAACTGTCACTAAATGAACAACGCATGTGCTGCATCTGAGGCCCTCCCACACTTTGCATTGATTCTAGGATTGAATCAATATTTTGTAAAACTTTTATTTTAACTTCATTTTTTTTATATTGTTGATTTAAAATAATCTTCAGACATGGCTTTTTCAAACTTTTGTAATAATATCTTAGGATTTGATGGGTTACAATATACTAATATTGTTGCAAATAATTTACGCAGTGTGTATGGCATTTGATATAATGAGGCTTATCTTAAACAATCTTCTATGCTAGTATTCAACTCAAGCAAGCTGGCCATGAAGTTGAGTAGATTCACGAAATGATATTGTTTCAACACCGGTCACAGTTTTTAAATCTTTGAATTATTGTAGTTTTGTTTTGTTTTGTTTTGTTTTGTTTTGTTTTTCAATTTTAACCTCGTTTGGTGACTGAATTAAGATTCTTTTTTAAAAAGTAACATTAAAAACCAATCACAAAAATGACTAAATCTGAATTATATTTAAAAAGTATCACCTGAAATTAGTATGGCCGTATAAAAAAAAAACTAAATCTGAATTATATTTACTAAAGGTTTACATTAAAAACCAATCACAAAAATGACTAAATCTGAATTATATTTAAAAACTATCACCTAAAATTAGCATGGCCGTATAAAACAAAAATATGACTAAATCTGAATTATATTTACTGAAGGATTACACTAAAAACCAATTACAAAAATGACTAAATCTGAATTATATTTAAAAAGTTATCTAAAACAAAAAATATGACTAAATCTGAATTATATTTACTGAAGGATTGTTTTCGTAAATGATGAATCAGACAGGTCGGAAAGCAGGCAGGTCATAAGGGACTTTTTATATAGGTTAATAGATATAGATAGATTGACATAAATCCAATATAATCCACAAAGTTTGGAATCAAGAAATAGATCTATTTGATCATTGTTAGGTACAAACCTCACTCCTTCATTAGACAAATTGCATACACCTATCAAAACCACTACAAAAGTTGGAAAAGATACCCAATACGTAGTTGATGACCGAATTTGCATGCCCTGTATCATCAATAAGCTTATATATATATATATGACATTTTTACTTAACTACCAATTCATCCATATTGATGACATGGAAAAGAATGTCACAATCACAATAATTTAATCAATATAATTGTTAAAAATTCCAGAAGAAATTGCTCATTTTTAAGCCTATTGGAGCCTCAAATGAAGCATAAAACCCTAATTGAACCTGAAAAGGCTTGAAAGTTTATTGGATGGATATGTGGACCTCACCAATGAATTCGGAATGTTAAAAAAACCCTAGAAATGTCCCCTGAAATGATTAAAACAATGTTGGGACTCAAATCGGTGAAATTGCCACTCGGCAAAAAATAAGGGAGGGTAGCTTGAATGACATGCGCTTCGCCCATGGCATTCAAGACACCTTATACTTCATTCTGATGAGTAAACCAGGTTCCTCGGCACCCAAACTCGTCCTAGCAGCATATAACCCCATCCGACAGCCCGAATTTGCTTTTTTGGTAGTTTTCTAGCACTTTAAATTATATATGGTAAAAAAAAAAAAAATTTCTATCTAGAGAATCTAATTTTATCTTGGAATATATATATTTAGCACGTCAATAACCATTTTAGACCTTAGCATGGCTATTGTGTATGCCGAGGAACCCTAATTTTTCAATTTTATGCCTTTTCTGGTAAATATGCCGATTTTGACCTAGCATGGCTTATTTATTCAAGTGTGAAATTTATCTTGTGTATCGGAGTGGAGATCTACTTCATGGGCAAGAGCACACTTGGGGGGAGGGGTTAGTGGCAGTCTTTAAGGTGTGGTGGACATGGATGTGGGATTCGTCGGCAACTGGAAATGAGTCCCGACATGTTGACCTAGAGTGTTGCAGACGTCAGGTGATCTACAGTTCTACATCTCGACATGTGGGATCTGGCGTGTACCAATCAGAGAGCTCTGTCACTTGTTAGATTCAAATTTCAAAATCATCGTTTCTTATTTGATTCTTATCATGAACATAGATAGTTGTGAGACCAAATTCAAGATAGAGTTATGAATATCTTTGAAGCCTCAGATACTGACAATTATCACAATCCTAATTTTTCAACCTAGATCTAACTGTCACTCTCTAGTTTTTGGTAAGATCTCTACCTAGATGGGATCGCCAGTAGAAGTTCACAACTTTTTATTAGAAAAACACCACTATATATCACCATAAAGAAAGAATTTGAATGTCAGGGTATGTTAACAAATCTAGATAGCTTATACAAACACAAATACTTCAAAATTCAAGACTTCATACCATTATATATCAAGATATTTGATTAGAGAAGGATAGAAAATGAAATTTAAAACCATCAAACTACCATAACAAGAGCAAGGTGTCTATATATTTGAATCGTCCCCATATTGTTAAATCCCGCACTTCAACAATTTCCTAAAGGAAGATCCAATGATGATGTGCATTTTAGTGGAAGATAAATCAAAATTTATGGCTTTGGGCACAAATGATGTAGCTTGATGCAATAGGTTTTTAGTCTTCCGAAAATTCTATTGCTTTCTTATTTCAATTTAGATATATTCCAAACTTCTTGGGGAACCTATAATTAGGATAATGATTTGTTCTAATATGTAAGAGACATATTTTAGAAACCATAGAATCCTTTTTCTTCTTCTGAGAAACTATCTTTATGGCTTTTCTTCTTTGGAGACATTGAACCATTGTTTTCTTCTTTCTTTGTCCATGAAGTTCCTAGTGGACAGTTTGCACGTAGAAGTTCCTATCAAGACCAAACAAGTTTGTTTGGAAGATCAATGAGAAGATATTCGTAGTTCTAAAGTGTTGCAGCAATGTAAGTTTTAAGAGTTTTTCAGATACTTCGGTCTTGATTATCAAAGTCTAGCATAGAGGTGTTGAGTCATCTGAACCACGATTTATAAGATAACTTCCCAGAGTGATATTTTGAGGTGGTGCCTATTCCATACAATTTTCTTTTTTAGAAAGTTCTCGTAGAGTTTTCCCTTCGTTACTAAATTACTATGTGTGATTTTTGTTGATTTGTTTATATTTTCTTTATTGCAATTTGTCTGATTGGCTTTGAATTAAATTGTTATTGGATGATACTTTTGCATGCTTTAACTCTTGTTAACGTGTTTTTGATTGTTAATAAATTTAAATTTTGCATTATTACACATGTTCACTATCCTCTTGGTGTATTGAAGTCTAAAGGTCGTATTTTCACAATGTAAATTTTTAAACACGTTTTTTCAATATAAGCCTAATTCATGTTCACAAGTTTTATCACCAACAAATATGTAAAATCCTTGAATATCAATTAAAATCATACATATATCATAGATACTCAGATCTAGATGTAATAATTTAACGAAATTTGAACAATTGAAGTGGTTAATGAAATTTTCTCTAGTTAATATACTTGTATATCAAAACAAGAAAAAATCTATCCAAACAAGGAAACAAACTTATAAGTTACACAAAAAATGAAAGATGAACCAATTTGATTGCCTAAGGAACATCCATCAAAATTTTACTTACACAATTTTGGCATAGGCCTCCAGCAAACACAAACTTTGGGATCAGGGGATATCAGTGCACATTTATAGATTGTAAAGTCCTAAATTTGAAGCTAAATATCCTATTACATCTTGGTCAATATTTCACCACTCTCACTTTCTTTAGAACCTCACCATTTTATTCATTGAAAATTACCAAACCGCCTGTTAGATAGTAAAGAATAAAATCTTAGAAATTTGACATTTAATGTGATTACCGATGCTTCAAACAAGCTTCTGAAATATGGAAATGGACCTTAGTGGAAAAGAAATACCCTTCTTGTAACCTAATGCGCATAATGTGATTGCCATACAACAATACGCAAAGCTATAAATTCATTGTTGTGCATCTCATTAATTTTGCCTACTGCACTAATGCATACATTTTTTTTTTATATCAACTTTTACATATGAAATTTATAGTTGTCTTTTTAGTTGTATTGTCTTTAGTAAAAGGCAAGAAACCTAAGTAACTTCTGTTAAAGGAGATTGTATCAATCCTTTATAACTAGTTTGAATGTTTGCTCAACATTCATGCCAGATGTAATTAGAATCTTCTCAAATCATTCCAAAAAGGAATATGAATCAAATGTATTTAAGAAAGAGTCCTGGACCTCATGGGATCATCTACTTAGATCTGGTGACTACATAACCATAAGCTTACACAACTTTGTTACAAGAAGTTGCTAGGGTCATGGTCAATAGAATGAGACAATCATTAAATTGGTGCTGCCTAATCAACCGATATATACGATATGTTTGATTCAATTTTAGGATTGGAATGGTTAGTTTCTAATTCAGTCGGTTTGGTTTTGGGTTAACAATAACAAACCTTGGATTGTTCTTGGATTGATGTCAATGCATACCAACCAGAACCAAGTTATACCCTTACTTCATACATTCCAATCAATGCAAAGGACTATTGCCTCTTCAACTTGCATCACTTCTGATTGAAAGCATAAAATGTCATATGCATGTGGTACCCATTCTCCATCCATTGTCAATTATCAGGATTGGTCATGATCAACATGGCATCACTAAATGTGGGTCCCAAACAATTCACATTTCATATTTTTGTGCCTTGGAAGTCTTGCATTTCCAAGATTCTCCACAATAGCAAGTACCAAAGGGGGAAAGATTTTGTGTACATTACAAATAAGGACAGTCCAACAACGGGATTTGCAAAGAAGGAAGCCCCAAAGAAAGATAATTACAGAGTAAAAGAACACAGGGAAGCACATGCCGTGCAAGTAGATCAAACAAGAACAGGAAGTAACAAATAAGAAGAACAAACAAAAACCAAATCCCTAATCATAATTATCACGAAGCCCTCTTTCACCTTTCATCACTTCCCATTTGATGATTGAATGACTTGGCAAAGATTAATGATCGAGTTAGTATGTTGGTTTGGGTGCTGTCTTAGCTACCAAAGAATGATGACAATGATGAAGATCAATCAATATGGCAATTGAGTTAGTATTTTGGTATAGGTGCTATTTGAGCTATCAAAGAATGATGACAATGATGAAGATTCAACAATACGACTATCTCCCTGGAGTGCCTGCCATTTCTTAAGCACTTGTGGTAATGTCTTATCGAGGTCAATGCCATAGATGTCATCAAAGTCTAGGTTCGATGGTTTCCAAATCTCGACTAGAGATGATAGCACATTGATCACATGACCCATGTCCAATCTTTGGTAAGGCTACCTTGCGCAACAGTGGTCGGCAAGCTCCACAATGGCGTTGATGCTTGTAAGGTATTCTTCAGTTACATCCATGGAGGGATCAATCGACTTGTGAATGTCTCCTTGTCTGAGTTCATCCTAAGGAGACATGCCACAAGGTTTATGCTATCCTCACATTGGGTCTTGTTTTGCGCTTTCCTTCCAGTTAACAGCTCCATTAGAATCACCCCAAAATTGAACACATTGGCCTTCATTGTAATTCGCTTTGTCTCTATCCAAACACATTATCAGGAGGATCATTTTCTTGTGAGTACCAAATGGGGAGGTTAATGCTAACAAAGTGAAACAATAGACAAAGAAGATGCATTACTCAAATGGAGCTTTGGATAAGCCCTTAAGGCATTGAGCTGAATATCAAAGTATACCTTGCCTACCAGCTATTGCATCACTTCTAGCATATGGTTGGCATTTGTTTAAGGTTGACATTCATAATATAAGGAAAAGAAAAACAGTGAATTATGAAAAAATAGTCATTTCATCTAACTAATAAAAAAAAACCATCAGTATATCTGGATCACATTAGTTTGTTCACACAATCAAGGTAGCAAATGGCCTATCTAGAATTCATTTTAGCCCATCACTTTCAAAATGCCTTATAATGAATTTATATTTACTAAAATAAACTAATGATGCCAAAATGTGAAATTTAAGAATAAACAAAATGTAAGGAAAGAAAATTTAGAACTGAGAGCATGATGATATGCATCCTCTCATACTTAATTCATTAGCTTAGTATGCGCTCATGTGCACTTGTGTATGTGGTTCCACATATATAAACAAAGATAGTTCTCTACAATAATTTTTTTGGTTATTCTAAGCATATAAAATGTAAGACATAAGCATTTAAAAAATAAACACAACATTTCGAATTTTAGAAGTAAAAAATGAAAGAAGAATTACCAACATATTCTGGTGCAAGATACCTGAATGTTCTAGCAAGTCAAGTCTCGACAAAAGCTTTTCCATCGTGAGCAAGGTGAACAAGACAAAAATCCGCAATCTTAGCTCTTATATCATCTCTGAGAAGAATTTTTGAGGGCTTAAGATCCATATGTATAAAAACTTTGTTGGTCTAAACCATGAAGATACTCAATACCTCTAGCTACATATAAGGCAATGGTCTAACTTGTTATCCATCCTCGTGGCTTCAACCCTTCTTCTTGCCAGTTGAAGAGACGTCTACTGAGTGTTCCTTGAGGCATGTACTCATATACCATAATCCTCTCATCCTGATCCAAACAATAACCAAGGATAGCCACCAGATTTCAATGCCAAACCTTGGTGAAAACAACTATCTCATACATGAACTATGTCAGTCCCATTTCTCTTGAAATTTCTCCACCATTCGTTCTCTTCAGTGCGATCTTTGTCCCGTCATGCAATTCCCCCTTGTAAATTGATCAAACACTCCTCTTCCCAACAAATTTGCACTATTGAAATTATTTGTCATACTCTTTAGGACTTGAATAGATATCATCATGCTACCAGCCTCCATCATATAGGCATCACCCCTACCAATACTTGCATGACTGTAGGTTTCACTTGTTGCTCCACCACTAACACTTGAACCTGCAATTGTTACCTTCATAGTCCCAAGATGTGAATTAGAATTCTGAGGATGGATTACCACCATATTTGGCCTCTGTATCCTGCCAAACCTCTTTCGCTTCCTCTTGTACAAACATAAAGCTATTATCCCTAATATAAAATTACCAATTCACCACTGATTATAGAGCAAGTAACAATACTAGTAGAACCTGAAGATTTCTTGCCACCATTCCTAGACTTGCTCAGGCTTCCGGTGTTTTTACCAGGGTATGATTGATCAAGTGGACTTTAAAAAGGTATTCTTGGTGTGCTTGGAGATGGATAGATAGCCACATTCCTAAGATTCGGGTTCCCATTTGTATTTACAATCACATTATTTCAAAAATCAGGGACTTTCCCAAAAAGCTGGTTGTTTGATACATCAATTTCTACAAGGGCAGGAAGAGTTTTAAGCTCCTTCGGGATCAAACTAGTGATATTATTGTTTGCAAGAACCAATATCTACACTAATTTTATATCAGAGAAGCCCTGTGAGATTATACCTTTGAGACCCAATTTTGAAAATTAACAACAACAATGTTCCCATTGTTACATGTGATCCCCAACCATGATGCACATGAATCATTCCCTTTCCAATTCTTTGCAAACTTTTTTGAGTATGTGGGGGGTTTGTGGAGCTTGATAATACTGGACACTGAGCCACACCCCCGTAAGGTGGGGGTGCAAAAATTAAACTGGTATTTTGGCTATTTCACATTGTATTAGGGTTATATCCCTGTTCTTGTAGTTGATCATTGTAATCTTTTGCTCATGATATAGTGAAAATGGTGGCCGTTGATGTAGCCCTATTCTTGGGTGAACCACAAAATCTGTGTTTTTTCTGTTTGATTCTTCGTCGTTTTTTTTGCTCCTAGCGATCTATAAGAATCAGGTCAGATTCCTTTCAACTGGTATCAGAGCCATGGTTTGGTTTAAGTGGGAGCAATGGCAGAAGAAGGGAAAGTGTGGATTGAGAAATTCGACGGAACTGTAGACACCCCAAATTGCACTACAAAATGAGAAAATAATAAAAACATGTAATTAAAGCTTAAAACAGGTCAAAAATGCATAAAAATTGACTAAGTAGGCTTTGCCCGTATTTCATTCACGGGCTGGTCGTGCCAGAAATCAATCTACGGTCAAGCGTGCCCGTAGTAACAATACGGTTCCTGTTGGACCGTAGTGCATTTACGGTCACTAAAGACACGTGCGAGTTTTGTCCTTCTCTCGATTTCCGAGCTTTATCTTTAGTCCAATATATCTTTAAATGAGTGAATTACGTATTTTATTCGCTGAAGCCACCTTGGTTGGCTATGGATGGGCATTATCTCCAATTCTCCTTCTATCCTGAGGATCAGGATATATCCTTCTGGACCAGTCTTGCCCCTGTGCTTGCCTATAAATAGAGGCTCTTTCCTCAAGCAAAAGGCCACGAAAATTTGAAGTCCAAGGAATTCTAAGAAGCTCCAAGAGAAGAGAAAGAACTCCTGCTGCCTGCCTGCTTAATCCAGGTAAGTCCCCTATCCCTTTTTATTTTCTGTCTTCAATTCTAGAAGTAATAGGATCATCTCTATTGCTGTAGAATAAGGCCATATCTATTTTCGTATTCCTAAACTTGTCTCTAAGTACCTCAAGAGTCTCTCTAGCCGTAAAACGTGAAGAGAGAACTAGGGGAAAGGGGAACAGGTGGATCCCTAGAATAGAACCCCATATCTGTTTTTTTCTTTCATAGAATAAGGCCTGTGATTGTGTTTGTATACCCAAACCTATCTCTAAGTACCTCAAGAGTCTCTCTAACCGTAAAACGTGAAGAGAGAACTAGGGGAAAGGGGAACAGGTGGATCCGTAGGGTAGACCTTCATGTGCTCTAATCTGTGAGATGTGGCTGCTTTGAATATCCTGATCATGTTTTAATGCTTTTTATGATATATCTGAATGAATTACATGAATCTATGATGTTTATAGCATGAGATCCCTATTTTTTCTAAAAATTGGATTTTTGCCACTTTTGCACCTACAGCACTGTTTTCGTGATTTTTGGTGGTTTTAGGCTAAGATCCTGGATTTATCATGATCAATATAGTAGATCTGGATCCAGAAGCCTGAAAGTAAATTCTAGGGTTTCATGATATGGTTTTTAAATTGTTTTTCATTATTGAGAGAAGACCCTACGGTCTCAGTTCTCCCCTTTTGGTGTTCTTCATCAACGTGGGTATTTTTGGTTTTTATTTTCTGATTTAATGTGAAATTTGAGCTTTATCTATGTCCTGGACTATTCAAGTTCAATTTTGAAATATTTTATAAAAATCATATTTTTCTAGATTTCTAGAATTTTGACTTGAAGCCAGATTTTTGGATTTTTCACTTTAAATTGATTTCATTTGATTCTATCTCAATTTTGTTTTGATCATGAAACCCTAGGAATGGTATGATCATGTTTGATAGTTCTGTATCAATCAGACTATTCATATGAAAAAACCATATATTTTGCCTTTTTGTGATTTTTCCTGATTTTTATAGCAAGCTTTTTCCTTTAATTTAACATGAACAATACCTGGCAACCACCTTGTGTGGATGAATATGGGTGCCTAACACCTTCCCCTGTTCATAACCTAATCCCCCTACCTATCTCTGGTTGTTTTTTTTAGGAGGGTTATTTTTGCCCTAAAATTTGCCTTTTGTGCTTATTTAATATTTTGGTGTCCATTCACACCTAAATTGAATGGTGGCGACTCTTTGTTTTATATAATCCCGTGTGATGATTAGGAAATCATTAAATTGATTTTTCCATGTCTCACAACTGGCGACTCTGCTGGGGACTTGTGGATTTGAGCCTTTTGGTGTTTTAGTTCATGTTTTTTGATATTTTTTGATTTGTTTGCTATTTTGTGTTCTTAAGCATGTTGAGTATGTTTTAAATCTGAATTATTGCTCAAGAATTCATGGGGGTAGAAACATGCTTAATTTTGATTTATAGGATTGTTTCTACAAACATGCGTAGGGGAGGTTCGTTTTGCTGAACCATGCTTATTTTTTGCTATATTTTTATAATAGCATGTTTTAATTTTCAGCATGATCTCCATGATGATTTTGGGTGTATAACATGATCATATGTTTGCATGATAGATGATTTTTTTATGAGCATGTTTTAGGTGCTATAGGATTGCTTTATTTACTTGTTTATTTTAAATATGATTTCCTATTATGCCTTGGTTTGTTTATGCATGGCTGCGAAAAGAGTGCCAAGGGTTTGGGACGTTGTGAATGTAACCTATTTTTACAATGCACAGTGCACCTTTTACTTTTACACAGCCTACCCTTAACCTATAGGAAGTTGAACCCGAATGTGTGTAGCTTGGCGCAACGAGGTCGATACTTCAGAAAGCGAAAGTGAAAACATTCACCTTAGAACTTTGAGCTAATGATGTGATGATAACGTGGATCTGGGATTCTGGTCATCACTAGGCTTGAGTGCTAAGTTGCCATTAAGCCAAAACCCAAAATCCCTACGCTTGAAGGTGGAGTTACACGTTTTTGGCTAAAGTATACAATTACGTGGGAATATGGGTTTGTATGATTGTGGGAAGGCCATATGCATGGCTTACAAACCAGGGCATAATGCGGATGCCATATTGAAGGTAAACAAGGTAACAAGGTAATCCTATTGTTTTGTATTATTTTCATGTCATAGGGGTGTCATGGTGCCCATTGGTTCGGGATAAAATTGGTCCCAAAATATGCATATTTTCTAAAATTGGTGCAGCCCATAGGAAGAGTTTCTAACTCTGTTTAGAATCAATCCTACCCAATGTTCATACAAGAGGCAACACAAGGGTACCAAATTCTAGAATATGGAGTCAATTCAGAGGGTACATGTGCCCTCCTAAGCATGTGTTTTAGCAAAAAGGCCAAGGTCCACTTTGGGACAGTTTAGAAGCCTTGCACTGGGTGAACCGTATGTTTGGATGAGCAATTAAAGTGATCAAACCATGTAAAAACTGGAAAAATATAACAGAGTTCCGTAAAACCGCATTTAGTACACGGGCTGGGCTTGCCCGTATTGGTTATACGGGCTAGGCTCGCCCGTGTTTTCCATACAGTCACGGCTTGCTCGTAATTTGAATACGGGCAGGGCTGGACCGTACTGTGTATACGGTTTTCTTGGAATATTCAACTTTAATCAGTTTTTCCCACTAAAATCTTCCTTTAACCTTTAAATAATGATAAAGGGAAACAAGTTTGAATAAAAAGCTTCAAAAAAAAAAAAAAAAAACAAAACAAAACAAAAACAAAAACAAAATAATTGAAAAAAAATGTGTGAGAGAAAGGTTCCTTAGGCTTCTGAAAGCCTTTGAATTTCAGACTTTTTCAAAACTCTTGGGCTTCTGAAAGCCTTTGAATTTCAGACTTTTTCAAAACTCCTGGGCCTCTGAAAGCCTTTGAATTTCAGATTTTTCAAAAAATCCTCAGGCCACTGAAAGCCTTTGAATTTCAGACTTTTTTTCTCAAAGAAATCCTCGGGCCTCTGAAAGCCTTTGAATTTCAGATTTTTCAAAAAATCCTGAGGCTTCTGAAAGCCTTTGAATTTCAGATCTTTTGGGCCTCTGAAAGCCTTTGAATTTCAGACCTTTTTCTTTTGGGCCTCTGAAAGCCTTTGAATTTCAGAACTTTTGGGCTTCTGAAAGTCTTTGAATTTCAGACCTTTTTCTTTTGGGCCTCTGAAAGCCTTTGAATTTCAGAACTTTTGGGCTTCTGAAAGCCTTTGAATTTCAGACCTTTTTCTTTTGGGCCTCTGAAAGCCTTTGAATTTCAGAACTTTTGGGCCTCTGAAAGCCTTTGAATTTCAGACCTTTTTCTTTTGGGCATCTGAAAGCCTTTGAATTTCAGATCTTCGGGCCTCTGAAAGCCTTTGAATTTCAGACCTTTTTCTTTTGGACCTCTGAAAGCCTTTGAATTTCAGATCTTTTGGGCTTCTGAAAGCCTTTGAATTTCAGACCTTTTTCTTTTGGGCCTCTGAAAGCCTTTGAATTTCAGATCTTTGGGCCTCTGAAAGCCTTTGAATTTCAGATCTTTGGGCCTCTGAAAGCCTTTGAATTTCAGACCTTTTCTCAAAATATCCCTGGGCCTCTTAAAGCCTTTGAATTTCAGACCTTTTCCAAAAATATCCCTGGGCCTCTGAAAGCCTTTGAATTTCAGACCTTTTTCAAAAACCCCCCCGGGCCTCTGAAAGCCTTTGAATTTCAGATCTTTCTCTCTTTTGTGGGACCTGTTGGAAGCCCTAGAATATTCCAACAATTCAATTCAAAAACAAAAAAAAAGAAGAAAAAATAAGCAAATAAAGAAAAAATCCAAACTCGTGTTCACCCAGCTTGCACATAGGCATTCCTAAGCATGTGAATGAGATTAATTGGGCACTGATAATTTTTCCTTTATTTTGTATCCAGGTACTAATACACTTGCAATCATAGCTCCTGTAACCAGATCAAGAGCTCGCGCCATGAATCCCATTGAAGATGAAGTTGATGCTCCTCATCCAGATGTTGTTCTACTCCAAGAACAAGTGGCAGGATTAGCCCGAATGCTAGAGAACATACTGTCAGTACAGGCCCAACAAGTGCAGGCCCAACAAATGCAGGCCCAGAACCAAGCATCCACTTCCAACCTTGTACCTCCACCCCAAATCAATATTCCACCCCCAGTGCAACCAATTCCTGAACCCATCCATGAAACCACTTATGAACCTATGGTGACCAAAGATGAAACAGTTGAATCAGAAAAGGCTAAGGAAAAGGAAAAAATGAGGGAAGAAATGGAAAAGAAGTTCATGCAAAAACTGGAAATGATCCAGGATGAACTAAGGGAAGTCAAAGGGGTAAACAACTTTGGAGGCACCAATTTTGAAGACCTGTGCCTATACCCCAATGTTAACCTGCCGGCTAAGTTTAAGTGCCCAGACTTGGACAAGTATGATGGCACTGGTTGCCCCATGAGCCACCTAAAGTTATATTGCGGTGCCCTATGCCAGTTCGGGCAGGATGAGGGTATCTTGATCCAAATTTTCCAAAGGAGCCTGACCGGAACCGCATTAAGATGGTTCGCCACTCTGGATCATGGAAAGATCAAAAGATGGAAGGACCTATCCGATGCCTTCCTGGCTCAATACCGGTTCAATTCAGAGATCGTGCCAGACAGGTACGACGTCATGAGGATGAGACTGTAAGGCAATATGCCAAGAGGTGGAGGGAGATGGCCTCCCAGGTCAGGCCACCCATGCTAGAACAGGAAATGATTGCTACTTTCATCAGCACTTTGGGTCAACCATTCTACAGCCACCTGGTGGGTCAGACCACCATTAATTTTGCTGCCTTGGTTCAAGTGGCTGACCGAATAGAAGATGGGATCAGGTCAGGTAAGATAATTGACCACTCTGCCATGGTTAGTCAGCAAGACCCTAATCTGAAGAAAAGAAGCGGGATAAAAAAGAATGGGAACAAGAAGGAGGGTGAGGTAAACATGGTACAGCCACCATCTGGCCCTAACAAGCCTATACAAATCAACATGCCAGCTCATTTTCCTACTCCACTTGCTCCATCTACCCCGGCCCCCATGAGGGTTAATGTTCCAGCAACACCTTCAGACCAAAAAAGGGTTTTTACTAAGGAGGAAAAGGATGCCTATTTTGCAGCAAGGAGAAATAGGGTTTTCACCCCTATTCCCATGACTCCTCAGTTGCTGCCCACTTTATTGAAAGCAGGGTATGTCACCTTAAGAGAACCTAATCCGAATGCATCCAAGTGGAGAAATTTTGACCCTTCCACCACTTGTGATTACCATATGGGAGCACCTGGGCACCCTACAGACAAGTGCTGGCCTTTGAAACATGCCATTCAGGATTTACTAGACCAGAATACCTTGTCTTTTAATACAGGGGCTCCCAATCCTCCAAGAACCGATATTGGACAAAACCCACTGCCCCAACATCACGGGGCAGGCCCATCTAATGTCATAGGAGTCATCTCTTCTGACAAAATAACCTTTGACCCATCTCAATTAATTGCTCCCATAGGGACAACGGTCAAAGTATATTTTGACAGGAGAAATGAAGACAAAGAAGTAAATGTGATTTCAAAGGGGAATGATAGTGCTGCAAAGAACATTAGTTCATCTTTGGACCGGGTCTCATCCCTCATGGCCCAGATGAACATCGTCAAGCCACCTTTGGTCATTAATTACAATCCATCCACTTTTACTCCACCCATTCAGTCAAAACCGCCATTGGTCATAAACTGTGACCCCCTTAGTGCATCAGTCACTTCTACAACCCCTCAATCAAAACAACTTCCACCTTTGGTTGTTAATGTTCCTCCATCAAAGCAACTTCCACCTCTGGTTATTAATGTTCCATTTACCCAGACTTCCGCATCCAAGTCCAAACTTCCTCCATTAGTGGTAAATGTCCCCAAGCCTTCCTACTCTGAATCGGCTGTACCATGGAACTACAGTGAAGCTTTTACCACTACATGCCCTGCAACTGAAAGCAAGGAAGAAGTAAACCTCATGATGAGGTCAGGAAAATGTGTAGGGGTGGAAGAAAAACAAAAAGAGACAGAGAAAGAAAAGAAAGAAGAAGAAAAAAATAAAGGAAAGGCCAAGGTAGGGGAAGAGGCCCCTCAGGTAACTAACAGTGAGGCTGCTGACCTCATTAAGGTCATAAAAAAGAGTGAATTCAACGTTGTTGAGCAGTTGAACAAAGTCCCAGCCCAGATCTCAATACTGGGCCTATTGTTAAATTCTGAAAAACATAGGGACTCCTTGTTAAGGATACTTCAGGGGGCCCATGTGCCTAAAAATATTGAACCAGACCAACTAGGCCGGATGGTTGGTCAAATTTTATCCCACAATGTGATAACTTTTTCTGAGACTGAAATCAGTCCAGCAGGGTACCATCATGTTGACCCATTGCACATAGCTGTACTCAGTAAGGGTTGCATGATAGCCCGGGTCTTGATTGATAATGGGTCGGCTCTCAATGTCTGCCCGTTAGTAACCTTTGTTAAGCTCAATTTGGAGCGAAACAAAATAAAACAAAATGGAAGAATCATAAGAGCATTTGACAGCTCTAAAACACACTCCCTAGGGGAGGTTGAACTGCCGGTCACAATTGGACCGTATATTTTTAACATCACATTTGAGGTGATGGATATACCTGCAGCCTTCAACCTACTCCTAGGAAGGCCGTGGATTCATACAGCTAGGGCCATACCATTTACCCTCCACCAAAGAGTCAAATATATTAGAGGGCAAAAGGTGATTACCGTCCTAGCCGAAAATTTGGTTCCACCCATGTGGTCCCCTGATGTACCCTGTATTAACATGGAAATGACTGCTGATAAGATGACATTTCACTCTTTCCAATTTGAAACTGTTAATTTAATACCTGGGGGGTATCAGGAAAAAGAAGGAAAGTTGACCTGTGCTGAGAGGATGGTCAAGAATGTGCTGGAAAAGTACAACTTTCACCCTGGAAAAGGTCTAGGGGTTAACCTGCAAGGAAGGATAGAACCAATAAAGGTTAAGAAGATGGTTCATAGAGCAGGATTGGGGTCCAAGCCAAGAAAATGGAAAAGTCAGAAGGAAATAGAAGACATAAAATTCCCGCATATCAGGGAAACTTTTCCAAAGCTTTCTCACATGATTCAACTGTCTCCTCCTGAGGATCAGTCCAAACCTCCATACTACAATGTCAACCCATTCCAGAAACCCAAATCCTCAACCGCACAACCATATGTTCTACCTCCACCTCCACAAGCATTGGGTGGGCCTGAGCCACAAGCAGAACAAGAGCAGGACTTTTCAGAGGACATTGGAGCATTTTTTGCCATGACAGAAGGCAAACAAGAAGAAGTAGCAGAGGAGCTACCCTTTATTGATTGGGCTGCAGTAGAAGTTCCATCTGGGACCAGCCCTACAGGAGAAGCAGGCGACGCAACTCACCCAGTACTGGTGATCTCTGATGCAGACCCTGAGCTTGAGGAGCAGGCTTGTATCCCTGCCCCAGATTCTTTTATTCTGAATAATTGGGAGGAAACTCCCCTTGCTTTTGAAGCCGCGTTTGTTTGGCAAACAGACATGGCTTCCAAAAAAAAAACTCCATTAGTGGAATGCCCTTTTCCTGAAGATTTTAATGAGCCTTCGTCTTCAGGGAAGGATTTTGTAGAAGGCTCTCAAAAAACACAAAAAGATTTTTCAATTTTTTCTAGAAAAGATAAATTTTTCAAAAAGGTCCAAACCATTTATGAACCATATAAGCAAACGGAATTGGATCAGGATGAGTATGACTTCGACCTTGAGCTCGACTTTGATCTAATGGGGGTTGAGGAATAGACCGAGGACGAAGAAGACGACGTTCCAAAAGAAATCACATATCAATTAGAGCGTCATGAAAAGGGGGTCCAACCCAATATTGAAGAAACCATATCAATAAACCTAGGGACCGAAGATGACCCAAAAATAGTAAAGATTGGGGTATGTCTATCTGAGGTACAGCGGGAAGAAATGATACGGTTCTTAGCCGACTATGAAGATGTATTTGCATGGTCGTATCGGGATATGCCAGGGCTAGACACAAACATGGTTGTGCATAGGTTACCTATTCTACCAGATGCTAAGCCAGTTAAACAGAAACTGAGAAGGTTAAAACCTGAATGGACGTTGAAGGTCAAAGATGAAGTGGTTAAACAATTCCAAGCTGGATTCTTAGCGGTCTCCACATACCCTGAATGGCTTGCAAATATAGTGCCAGTACCAAAGAAGGATGGAAAGGTCAGAATGTGCGTAGATTACAGAGACTTGAATAAGGCAAGTCCAAAGGATGATTTTCCACTTCCACATATTGACATCTTGGTGGACAACACTGCTGTACATAGTCTATTCTCATTCATGGACGGGTTTTCTGGATACAATCAAATTAAGATGGCTAAGGAAGACCAAGAGAAGACAGCCTTTATCACCCCTTGGGGCACCTTCCACTACACTGTCATTCCATGATATGATCCATAAGGAGATGGAGGTTTATGTGGATGATATGATAGCCAAATCATGCGAAGAAGAAGACCACTTGATCAATTTGAAGAAGGTGTTTGACCGGCTCAGGAAATATAGTCTAAGACTTAACCCTGCGAAATGTGTCTTTGAGGCTACATCAGGAAAATTGTTGGGCTTTATAGTAAGCAGGAAGGGAATTGAGATTGACCCAGCCAAAGCTAAAGCAATCATTGAAATGCCATCACCTAGAACGGAGAAGGAAGTTCGTGGTTTTCTTGGAAGGATTCAGTACATAAGCCGGTTCATAACACAGCTCACCGCTATCTGTGAACCAATTTTCAAGCTTCTAAGAAAGAATAACCCGACAGTCTGGAATGACGATTGCCAAGAAGCCTTTGACACAATAAAGGAATACTTATTGAACCCACCTGTGCTAGTGCCACCAACTCCAGGAAGACCATTGATTTTATACTTGTCTGTTTTAGAGACGTCAATGGGGTGTGTCTTAGGACAGCATGACGATACAGGCAGAAAGGAGAGGGCGATTTACTACCTGAGTAAGAAATTTACAGAATATGAAGCAAAATATTCCTCTTTAGAAAAGACTTGTTGTGCTTTAGTATGGGCAACTCAAAGACTGAGGCATTATTTCCTTAGTCATTCCACCTTATTGATATCCCGAATGGACCCCTTGAAGTATCTATTTGAGAAACCAGCTTTAACTGGCAGAACAGCAAAGTGGCAATTGTTACTCTCTGAATTTGACCTCACCTATATCACACAGAAGGCCATTAAGGGTCAAGCCATTGCAGATCACTTAGCTGCACACCCTTTACCAGAATACCAACCCTTAAAGACCAACTTCCCTGATGAGGCAATCCTGTTTGCTGAAGAGGAAGAAGGTGAAAGCTCATGGCAAATGTTTTTTGATGGGGCCGCCAATATGAATGGAAATGGAATAGGGGTTGTGTTGATCAAGCCTAATGGGGCACATATTCCAATCGTAGTGAAGTTAAGGTTCCAATGCACGAACAATATAGCAGAGTATGAAGCATGCATAATTGGGTTGCAAGCTGCCTTAGATCATGAAGTAGAGGAACTTGACGTATATGGAGATTCGAGTCTTATCATCTTCCAAACAACTGGTGAATGGAAAACCAAAGATCACAAATTGATCCCCTATCACCAGTATTTGGAAGAAATAAGCACCAAGTTTACTCGAATTTCCTTCAATTATATGCCAAGGGCCAAAAACCAGTTTGCGGATGCTCTAGCAACATTGGCTTCAATGGTCAGTATGCCAGAAGCTGTTGATATTAGACCATTGGAAATTGAAGTCAGAGATGAACCAGCTTATTGCCTTGTTTTAAAAGAAACCCCAGAAGAAGATGTACCATGGTTTCAAGACATTAAGAACTTCCTAAATGATCGAAGTTTGCCAGAAAATGTCACCTCTACAGAGAAAAGAACAATACAGAGGCTGGCAGGACAGTTCTTACTAAGTGGTGGTCAGTTGTACAAAAGATCACACAATGATATACTACTCAGATGTGTTGCAAAGACTGAGTCAGAAAGGATAGTTGAAACGATACATGGAGGAGTGTGTGGACCCCATATGAATGTGCATATGCTTGCCAAGAAGATTCTGCGATTGGGATATTACTGGTCGACTATGGAGCATGATTGCTATATACACGTTAAAATGTGTCATTTATGCCAAGTGTACGCGGATAACAAGAATGCACCCCCAAGTGAATTACACAGTATGACATCTCCGTGGCCTTTTTCTATGTGGGGTATAGATGTCATTGGAATGATCTCTCCAAAGGCATCAAATGGACACAGGTTTATACTTGTAGCAATTGATACTTCACCAAGTGGGTAGAGGCAGCTTCATATGCAAACATTACAAGTAGCCACGTTTTGAAATTCTTGAAGCACAATATCATTTGTCGCTACGGTTTGCCAAGTGCCATAGTAAAAGACAATGCTTCAAACCTTAAGAACAAAGACATGAGGAAGATGTGTGAACAATTTCAGATCACTCATCATAAGTCAGCTCCTTATAGACCAAAGATGAATGGAGCAGTAGAAGCAGCAAATAAGAATATAAAGAAGATCATTCAGAAGATGGTAGTGAGTTTTAAAGATTGGCATGAAATGCTGCCACTTGCTCTGCATGCTTACAGAACCTCAATTCGAACTTCTACAGGGGCAACCCCGTACTCCTTAGTATATGGAATGGAAGCAGTTTTACCAGTGGAAGTGGAAATACCTTCATTAAGAGTGCTAATGGAAGCAGAATTAGAAGAAGCTGAATGGATACAATCAAGACATGATCAACTCAATCTAATAGAGGAAAAGCGATTAAAAGCGCTTTGTCATGGCCAATTGTATCAGAAGAGAATGGCCAGGGCTTACAATAAGAAGGTAAAGCCTAGAACTTTCCAAGAAGGAAATTTAGTATTGAAGAAAATTTTACCCTTTTTGGATGATCCTCGTGGAAAGTTTAAACCAAATTGGGAAGGACCTTATGTGGTCAAGAAGATCCTATCAGGGGGTGCTCTCATCTTAACAGAAATGGATGGGAAAGATTTTCCTGAGCCAATTAACTCTGATACAGTAAAGAGATATTTTCCATGAATGAATATTACTAGGAAATGATCTGAGGCCATTTTTCCTTATATCCCAAAATTTGCATCCCTAGTCAAGCCAATTTGAGCCTGTTCGTCTTTTTTGTTAAACCTAAACTGGACTTACAGTCTTATACTGGGGCAAAGCCAATAAGGGCAAAGCCAATAGGGGCAAAAGGAAAAAAAAATGAGAAAAAAAGAGAGAAAAGAAAAAATAAGGGCAAATGAAAACCAAATACAAAGGAAGGGGAATGGGATCGAATTCACCATGACTGTAAGTCCAGTTGACCCACTTTTCACACTTAGAAAATTTTGAGCCTTTAATACCTTTCTTTCATAAACCGAGCTTAGCCTTTGTTTCGTCCTATTATTAAGACCTCGGTGATTTTAGTATATTCATTCAACTTTCAGAGTAAGATTGGTGATGACGGAATGCAGAGGCCAACCCTAGTGAAAACCGTAATTGGCACTAGGGACAACAAGGGCAAAAAAAAAAAAAAAAAATCAAAGGTTGAGTTGATCATGTGGTCTAAATTTAATCAGCATGAGCACTGGAAACTGAGCAGATTAGCAGGGCCCATCATGAAGGTAAAACCATTAGGGGATGATTCTCAAGGTCACGGGGTAGACAGATTTGGTCTCTCCCTATTGCTTGGACTACCCTTTTCATTATTCAACATGATTTTAATTCCTTTAATTATATGTGATTAAGTGTTTTGGATCAGCTTTCAAAAAAAAAAAAAAACTATACTTTGGCCAGTGATGAGAAATCAAATACTTTTTCATAAAACTTCTGTTTTTATAAGCATCTGAGAATTCTGAGGCCAATAATATAAAACCTATTTTTGAATTAAATCTATTATCTTTCCACTAATGGAGTTTGCTTTTGTATAAAAGTATGAAAAAAAATGAATGAAAAAAAAAGGAGATAAAAGAATCTAATCCCTACTCCCTAACTGCTCCTCAAGCTCCCTAATCCTAGCTGCCTGAGTTGCAATGATTCCAGAAGCACCCTCTGCATCAGGATCACTCAAAAAGGAGATGACCTCATCTGAAAAAGAAAGCTTGATCTTCAATGCCCTAAGGTCAGCCAAGGAATCCTGATACTTCTTCCGCATCACTCGGACTTCAAAGCGACGAGCCTGCCTTTGTTCTTCAAGTTTCTTCGCCATGGCAATGCGGCCAGACTTCTGCTCTTCAAGCTTTCTCTCCAGAACAAGGACTTTTATCCTAAGTTCTTGAGTCTCCCGTACCCATATTTGTTGAAGCCGCTTATGGGTTGCCCTTTCTGACTCCAGAATGTCCTCATAAGTAGGAGGAAGAACCACAGGAGGATCTTCTAGTACTGGGGCATGACTCTGCACTTGCTCTTTGATCCAGAATTGATAATCCTTCACATGGGACTCTGAAAAGACAGGACCCTGCAGAAAACGGATGTAGGACCACTCTTTCATTAATTGAGCAGTTAGCCCCATGGAGGCTGGTGTAAGTGGCCCTAAAAGCTTCTCATATCCAGTAGGGATCATAATCCCCTGGATCGCTCTAAACTGCCGAAGAACCTTCAAAGGAAGATAGAGAACAGCAGATTTCAAGCGTGCTAGGACCAGAAAGTTTTTATCTCTAAAGCTGATTACTGTCTCTGGAGTGGGCTGATAAGTGCCAGGCCATCTCACTTGATCATCCTGGAGAGTACCCAAGAAAGTGAACCAGCCTTGCTTGCCACCTTGGATGTTAGGACATCCCTTATTGCTCATCAAAACAGGAACTTTCAATCTTGGAAAGAAGCGGCGAGTTATTTCTTCAACCTGGCTAAGGTGGTCAAGCAACCAAAGCTGCAGAAAAGGGGTCCACCCCTACGGCCACGGCCTCGTCCTCTGCCTCGACCACGGCCTGAAGATCGCCTGCGCTCAAAGACATGCCGCACAACATTGCGGGCTGTGCTACGCGTCATCCTACAAAAAACAGACTGAATATCATGCCACATATATAAAGGCACAAGGCCAGCAGTGGGATGATCAGGAGGGACGTACCCTGAAGTATCTACATCAGAATCAGTACTGGAAGAATCCGCTGACGTATCAACAGCAGCATGCGTCTCCTCGGCATCCTCCATAGCAGGACTTGTAGGAGCAGAGGTCCCAGGTACATCAGCATCAGGACCGGGCTCTACAGGATCAGCTGTAGCCTCCTCCATCACCACAGCCTCCACGGTAGGCTCTACCACAACGGCGTCCATAGCCGAATCCATATCTACATCAGCAGATGCATCAGGAGCAGTCTCAGCTACTGGGGCAGACTTTGGCACATCCTCAGCAGCAGGTATAATATCAGCCTCGACCTCGGGCTCTGCTGCAGGAACCTCTACTGGACTGGGAGACGTCACGAACTCCACCCGTGCCACGGAAAATACCTCATCCCGAAAATGCATGGGCACGGGTGAAGCAGGTGAAGAAGGGCCGGCTTTGTCCTCCTGAAACTAAGAAAAGGAATTTCAGTCAGAACAAGACAAACTAATGCAAGAGCAGGAATGGAAATAAAAGAATAAATTAACCTGAGTGTAAGATGGACCCGCCTGGTCCTGTGCATCAGATGGACCTTCCTGGCCCTGTGCTCTGGCTAGCTGCCCCTGGAGGTCTGAAATGGTGATATAGAGGGCATCCCGCTCGGCGATCACAGCATCTCGCTGGCGCTCTAGATCAGCATATTGAGACCGGATCTCTGCCAACTGGGCCTCCTGAAATAGAAAAGAAAAAAGTCAGAAAAATGCTAAGTTCAGATGAAATGAAAATAGAAAGGTGAAAAGGAAGAAGACATACCGTGGTGTCATAGGCCCTAATCACTACCCCTCCAATCTCAGTGACTCCGCCACGGACAGGCATAGGTGGCATGAGGCACCCAACTGAAGCTCGCCTGAACCAAGCATCATAGTCACCCTCCTCTAATAAAGTCTCTGCCTCAGTCCAATCTAGGAACTAGGCAGGATCAACAGGCAGAGGAGGGTAGGAAGGAGTAGTATCTGGAGGGATGGCAGGAATCCGTGGCTCTCCCACATGCTGAAAGAAGAAGCGCTCGCCGCAGTACCAAATGCTACCCAGCTGACCAATAAAGAACTGGTATCTCTGTCGTCTCTGGTCAGGGACAAATGCATCATCTCTGGCTGCCTGCAGGGCCAGCACCTCATGAATGTCCTCCATCCTGGGGACAAATAGCTGAAAAACAGAACAGGACATCAGATATGTGATTCAGGAAGAAAAGAAAAGAAGAAAGTACAGAAATTAAAGAAGATTACCTCAGACCGGTACAACCTGTCCAAGTGGGCCCGGGCGGACCTGGGATGACTCTTTTCAGAGTCGTGCTCTACATGACACCATCTACGTGCCATGGGATATGTCTCCTCAGACATCGTAGAGGTAGGACGGAAATAGGGTATATAAACCCTAGCAAAAAACTGCAAAAAGAAGAAAAGAGTTAGAGGAATAGAAAAGGAGAGATAAGAAAAAGAGAAAGAGAAAGAAAGAAAAGAGAAATAGACATTTCACTTGCAGAAAAGGCCAGAAAAATCTGCACCCAACTCCAACCCCTTTGGAAGTAGAGAGGCCACTCACTGATCGGCGAAGGCCGGCCAAAATAGTACCAAAAATGAGCGGGCCCCATGCATACCTCCTCGCCCGCTGAAGATCTCCCAGTAAGCTCAGGAAATGAGGACTGACTGAGGTCGTGTCCTCTGGGAAGAAGCAGGATCCCATCATATACAGAAAAAGAAACCGGAAGGCAAATGGGAAAACATGATCACCGGCAGCAAGCTGGCCAAACTGCCTCCTCCTGAAAGTCTTTCTCAACCATGTCAGAGACAATCTCGCTCTCCCCCGATCCCATGCCTCAGGAGGCAGCACGATATATCCAAGATAAGCTGCAACCTCATCAGCCTCTGGCATCGCAATCTCAGGAATAACATCACCGATCATCCTAATCCTGGTGATGAGCGTGAAATCAGAAGGCCGGATCCCAATCTCAATATCTGGGAAGTGGAAGCTCAAAGTCTCCGGGAAGAATCTCTCGAGCAATGCAGCAATGAGGGCTCGATCCAAGCGTACGTCCGGGATGGTGATAAACATACCAAAACCATACAAGCCTAGCTCCCGATGATAGGCCGAACTGCAAGCTCCCAAAAATCTAATGAAGCTAGCCCAGCTCCCTCTATAGTGGGACATAGGATACTCCAAAGGGATATCCGCCCTAATACACGCTGAGGGATGAGTCCTCAAGCCATGCAAAAGATCGGTATCCCTAATCTGGGCAGCCACCTCCTCAGGGATCTCAACCCTGGTCCTGGCCTCATCTCTGCCACGGCCCCCTCTGCGGCCTCCTCTATGGCCCTCATCATGGCCTCCATCTCTGCCTCCGGCTCGACGCCTGCTACTCCTCCTATCTCTGCCAGAAGCCTCAACAGCCGGCTAAAAGAAAATAATTAAAGAATCAAGAGGATGTATTTTGGGAAAGGATATGAAATTTCAGAAAGGTTAGAGTATACCTCTGGGGTCGCCTCACGCGAATCCCCAGAAGGAAGATTAGGGACATTAGAATCCGAATCCCTCTCGGCCCTCAAAGACGAGGCCACATCTGCATGATCTCGCCTAACCCTCGAAGAGGAAGGCTCATCCGCAGGATCCCTAGAAGCTGATCGAAGACGGGCCATCTACGGTTCAAAGCAGGGAGTTGGTTAATTATTTCTTGTTCAAATTGCTTAATTTTAACCAAGATTAATTGATTGGCAGGGAAAGAAAAATTGAGGATGGAAGAAAAGGAGTTTAATTTTCTGTTTGAATAAGGCTTATTGTGATATTTATTTAGTCTTTGCTTTAATCAAGAAAAAATATAAAATTTATATATAGGAAGTGAAGGCTTCTTATATACGAAGGCGCTAAAGGTTGATTTAATCATCTCTTTTTTGCTTGGTTTCAGGATAAAATTTCAAGCATATTTGTAGTGGGACTGAGGTAACACAAGAAAGACAAAGTCAAAAGTTCATTGTATTCATGCCAAGACAGTGGGACAAGATGCTCAACATCAAATTCAGTCAAGAATCAGTGCATTGGTTTACATTTGCTACAATCAGAATACTGAAATGGAAGCAGGAGCAGACGCAAACAACATGCTAAGTGAAGATGACCCAATGACAATAGCAAGATTACTCCATGATGATCAATGTCAAAAGGGAATACAAATTTCAAAGGAAAGCATAATGTAGATAAAACATAAATCCAGTCTCAATCAGAAGATGTTCAAACATTAGTTCAGTCCACAGGAAACAAACTTAGAGATACAAAGATTTGCTCATTCAAAATTTCAGTCAACAGGAGTTCAAAATTTCAGAACCAAAGATTTATCTATAACTTGAGGAATTACCCAGCATTCGAAAGATGGAAAATTTGTAGCTTGAGATAATTATCTCTCATTCAAAGATCAGAAATTTGCCAATGTCATTTCGGACATATCATTTACAGAGAAAAGCAGCATGTCACAAGGATGAACAAAACAATGCTTGGGAAGTTTAATCATTCTAGAATTCAAGGACATAGAGGTTTCGAATCAAATCAGGATAATGAAGACAAAGTAAACATTCGGTTCAATCAAGAGCAAAATTTCGTCCATAGATTTTATTGTTGCACATACTGTTCATAAGAAAAATCAGAGAAATTTTCGGCCACTTCCTGGATTCGATTGAAATGGAAGAAATCTGGCAAGTAAATGGAAAGCCCTTACTCTACCAAAGCTGCAGGGAATATCCACAGTCGATTGATAGAAGAGGAAACACTCCAATGAATTGATCAAGGCCACGGCAATGCTCAAATCCAAGAACAGTCGATGGTTGCTGAAGGTACTGTGGTCGTCCGAAATGGGAATAGTCGTCGGAATGAGCAAGTCGTCGCCGGAGGGAGAAAGTCGCCGGAGAACAACAGGAATCGTCGGAGATTTGAAGAAGAAGAATGAGAACCGTAAGAGAAGATACGGGCAAGAGAAGTTAGGGCACAAATGCGAGCAGAGGAGGAAAGGTCGCGGTCACGGTCTTAAGAAGAGAGTAAAATCCGTAAACTCAGTACGGGCATCCGACGCCTGTGAAAGTAATACGGTCCCGTTCGCCCGTTGTAGACACCCCAAATTGCACAAACAATCATCAAAAATCATTATCTCCTTGAAAGCCAGCACAGAAATTAAAGAAAATGAATTTTTACCTATATCCGGTAACTCAGGCCGGATACAAGCAGGCCTTTTCGTATCCGGTAACAAGTACCGGATACAAGCAGTGCTTAGTGTATCCGGTACCATGTACCGGATACCTTAAGGCCCTTGTGTATCCGGTCTGATATACCGGATACATTAAGTTTGCTCAAAATTAGGGTTTTCCGAGAGAAATCACTTGTTACCATCATGTCCCTCATTAAATGAGGGGAAATCTCGGAAATAACCTTAGGGTTAAGGTTGGGGGGGTTCTAGACATTAAGTTGTGTCTACCAATGACCTTAGCCTTTGCCTATAAATAGGAGCCTCCTCCTTGAGCAAAGGGCACTGAACTCTTGTTTTGAATTCTCGCAAAGAAGAACTCCAGGAGAAGAAGAAAACCGCTGCGGAATCGCCTCCAGAACTCAGGTAAGCCTCAACTTTTCTTTTTATTTTCTGTCTTTACATTCCTAGATCTAGATCTCTTCTTCTACCTTTCTGTAGAATAAAGCCTTGTTTGTATGTGTGGAAATCCTTCCCCGGCTCAAAGTATCTCAAGACTCCCCTAGCCGTAAAATGTGAAGGCGGATCTAGGAGAAACGAGACTGGGGATTGACCCTAGTGCTAGAACCCATGTAGCATAAGGCTTTTTTTGATTGATTGTAAACCGTTCCATATTCAAAGTACCCTTGATTATCTTGAAGAACCGTGTTTAACGGGGAGAGAGAACAGAGGGAAACGATAATGGAACGGAACCCTAGGCTATCTTAGAACCCTATTTGGATGAATATGTATGCATGCTATTGATCTTGTTTGGTTTTTTTACACTTGCACATACATATCACTATTTTGGCGGGATAGGCTCATATTTGGGGGTTTATTGCATTTATTGTGATAAATTTCAAATAAATGGCTTCAATCAATTCTGGAATGTATTTTGGATGATTTTAAAGTATTTGTGTTCATCTTGCACGAATCACACATTTTTATCAATTTTCGGATTTGGTTTTTCTTCAAGAATGGCTTAGCTTGACAGCACCTGTACCCTTACTTCGGACGCCCATAACTTCATCATCCGAATTAATTTTGGGGCGATTCTAGAATCATGGGAAAGGTGAGGCTGTCTAGTTTATGTCCACCAAATTTCACAAATTTCCATCAAACGGATTTTTGACACCTCTCTGTCGAAGTTAAGTGGACAGTTCAGGTTCAAATACAGAACTTGTCACTTCAACGGAGCGCCATGTGTTCGTTTTAAGTCCGATTCGAGTGAGTTTTGTTTCTGAGTACTCCTTTATGAGTCTATTTTCAAATCCAGTTGGTTTCATAATTTTTGAATTCCATTTGAATTATTGGTAGCCGATTTACTCAGAACTGTTCATTTGTACTTTTCTGGGTAAATCTGTGATCTTCGGGGCCTGTTCGGGAGACCACCCAAGGCACATCCGAAGGGATTTTTGTATGAGGCTAGTTTCTTTTGAAAGATGGCCATACAGACTTCAATCACACCAAATTTCGTGGATTTTTATGGAGTGGATGTTTCTATGCAATTTTCCAAAGTTGCCCACTTATCACTTTTAAAAATCCCCAGCAGCAACTTCAAAGGAGCATAACTCCTAGGATTTTAATCGGAATGAAGTGAAATTTTGCATAAGACCCTTATTTACTGTAATCTTTCAAATGAATTTAGTTTGGTTTGATCTAAAATTGGATTTGAATGATTTCAAGACAAATGGCATTACTTTTCACCGAATTTTCCGGATTTGATTCAACTTGGTTTTTGAGTAACTTGTGCTTTGATTTCCATCTTTTGAGATATTCCAGAAATGATATTGACATAAGGGAAGATCTAAAATCCATTTGGATCTTCATGTGAAAATATCATACATTGGTCTTTTTTCAAGGTTTTCTATGATTTTAGCAAGCTTTCTATTTTTTGCATGAACATACACTTGGCAACCACTTCGTGTGGATGAATGGGGGTGCCTAACACCTTCCCCCATTCATAATATAATCCCCTTACCCATCTCTGGATTTGATTTTCAAGTAGGATTATTTTTATCCTAGAATGTTTCTTTTTTTACTTTTTGCTTATTTTTGAACTCTTTGGTGTCCATTCTCACCCCAAAATCATGAATGGTGGCGACTCTCCCATTTTTGCGATGAGCCCGTGTGTTGACGGAGGGATGATCATTCCGGTGATTTTCCCATGTCTCACACCCGTGAACAACATACGGGCAGCATCTGTCCGTAAGCACAATATGGGTGAAGCCAAAAATTGCGTATTTTATCATTTTCTCCACATTTTTCAAGAGATTAATGTTTATATTAGTTGTAAGTTGCAAGGATTGCCACCTTACCCACTTTTGTTTAAAAATTTTTGTCTCAAATCTCACTTCATAGCCCACAAGTGCTCAGTGAGAGGAGAGAGGAGGATTTGGCCCTTAAGCTGAGGGACTTCTTAGCAAATCTTCCACAATCAATTCTTTTTTTCAAAAATCATCCATTTAATCCTTGCAAAGTGCAATTGATTAGACAAAAATCTCAGAAAGTGCAATTGGTGGGTCTTTTTGCTCTCTGCTTGTAATTGGTTCCAATTACTAGCAAAGAGGGGGCAGCTGTAGACACCCCAAATTGTACGACAAAATGAGAAAATAATAAAAACATGTAATTAAAGCTTAAAACAGGTCAAAAATGCATAAAAATTGACTAAGTAGGCTTTGCCTGTATTTCATTCACGGGCCGGTCGCGCCCGAAATCAATCTACGGTCAAGCGTGCTCGTAGTAACAATACGGTTCCTGTTGGACCGTAGTGCATTTACGGTCACTAAAGACACGTGCGAGTTTTGTCCTTCTCTCAATTTCCGAGCTTTATCTTTAGTCCAATATATCTTTAAATGAGTGAATTATGTATTTTATTCGCTGAAGCAACCTTGGTTGGATATGGATGGGCATTATCTCCAATTCTCCCTCTATCTTGAGGATCAGGATATATCCTTCTGGACCAGTCTTGCCCCTGTGCTTGCCTATAAATAGAGGCTCTTTCCTCAAGCAAAAGGCCACGAAAATTTGAAGCCCAAGGAATTCTAAGAAGCTCCAAGAGAAGAGAAAAAACTCCTGCTACCTACCTGCTCAATCCAGGTAAGTCCCCTATCCCTTTTTATTTTCTGTCTTCAATTCTAGAAGTAATAGGATCATCTCTATTGCTGTAGAATAAGGCCATATCTATTTTCGTATTCCTAAACTTGTCTCTAAGTACCTTAAGAGTCTCTCTAGCCGTAAAACGTGAAGAGAGAACTAGGGGAAAGGGGAATAGGTGGATCCCTAGAATAGAACCCCATATCTGTTTTTTTCTTTCATAGAATAAGGCCTGTGATTGTGTTTGTATACCCAAACCTATCTCTAAGTACCTCAAGAGTCTCTCTAACCGTAAAACGTGAAGAGAGAACTAGGGGAAAGGGGAACAGGTGGATCCGTAGGGTAGACCCTCATGTGCTCTAATCTGTGAGATGTGGCTGCTTTGAATATCCTGATCATGTTTTAATGCTTTTTATGATACATCTGAATGAATTACATGAATCTATGATGTTTATAGCATGAGATCCCTATTTTTTCTAAAAATTGGATTTTTGCCACTTTTGCACCTACAGCACTGTTTTCGTGATTTTTGGTGGTTTTAGGCTAAGATCCTGGATTTATCATGATCAATATGGTAGATCTGGATCCAGAAGCCTGAAAGTAAATTCTAGGGTTTCATGATATGGTTTTTAAATTGTTTTTCATTATTGAGAGAAGACCCTACGGTCTCAGTTCTCCCCTTTTGGTGTTCTTCATCAACGTGGGTATTTTTGGTTTTTATTTTCTGATTTAATGTGAAATTTGAGCTTTATCTATGTCCTGGACTATTCAAGTTCAATTTTGAAATATTTTATAAAAATCATATTTTTCTAGATTTCTAGAATTTTGACTTGAAGCCAGATTTTTGGATTTTTCACTTTAAATTGATTTCATTTGATTCTATCTCAATTTTGTTTTGATCATGAAACCCTAGGAATGGTATGATCATGTTTGATAGTTCTGGATCAATCAGACTATTCATATGAAAAAACCATATATTTTGCCTTTTTGTGATTTTTCCTGATTTTTATAGCAAGCTTTTTCCTTTAATTTAACATGAACAATACCTTGCAACCACCTTGTGTGGATGAATAGGGGTGCCTAACACCTTCCCCTGTTCATAACCTAATCCCCCTACCTATCTCTGGTTGTTTTTTTTAGGAGGGTTATTTTTGCCCTAAAATTTGCCTTTTGTGCTTATTTAATATTTTGGTGTCCATTCACACCTAAATTGAATGGTGGCGACTCTTTGTTTTATATAATCTTGTGTGATGATTAGGAAATCATTAAATTGATTTTTCCATGTCTCACAGGAACCAATTTCGCCTATGAAGGATCCACATAGATGACTACTTTTATCAAAAGGACCTTTACCTACCTTTATGAGAGATTGAGAAGAACCTAAAGGATATGAAGGATAAAGAATGGGAACCACTAAATCACAAAGCACTTGGAGCGATCCGCCTTACGCTTGCACTGAAGGTAGCTTTCAACTTCACAAAGGAGAAAACAACAAAACGTCTAATGAGTGCTTTAGCAAAGATGTATAAAAAACCCTTGGCATCAAACAAAGTCTTCTAGAAGAAGAAGCTATTCAATATGAGGTTGTCCAATCACACAAGCATGACAGAACATCTGAATGATTTCAACATAACCATAAGTCAGTTGGAATTGGTGGAAATCGTGTTTGTGTCAAAGATATTGACATTGGAAATTTTGTTCAGTTTGCCAGATAATTGGGATAGCTTCCTTATGGCTATAAGTAACTCGTCAAGATTGGTGGAAATGAAGTTTGAAGACGTTAACGGAATGCTTTTTGGTGAAAAAACTAGAAGAAAAGTGTCTTCTATATCTGAATTGTCTTGAAATGCCTTATGTGTTGAAAGTAGAGGAAGACCACAAAGGAGAACAGATAGAGGAAAGGGATGATCGAAGTCACGAAAGAGCAATTCAAGACCTCCACATGGCAAAGGTAATGGATGTTATAATTGTGGAAAGAAGGGGCACTTCAAATGTCATTGCAGGTTTCTTAATAAGTAGGAAAAAAGTGACACACGTGTTGAAGGCACGGTAAATGTTTTGAAAGGATATGCTTCTGATGATGCTTTAATTCTCTCTTGTGATACTAAGAATGAATCATGGATTTTGGACTCTGGTGCTTCTTTTTATGCTACATCAAATGTAGATATGTTTTCTAACTATGTGAAAGGATGACTTGGAAAGGTCTATCTTGGTGATGATGAACCCTGTGACATTGTTGGGAAAGGGGATGTGAATCTACTTACATCAAATGACATAGAGTTGGTGTTAAAGAATATGAGACATGTACCTAGATTAGCAAGAAATCCGATTTCAGTAAGTCAATTATTAGACTTGGGTTACAACATTGTATTTACAGATGATTCATGGAAGATAACCAAGGGGTCTATGGTTGTAGCTCGCGGCAAGAGAGAAGGAACCTTTTATGTGGCATTTGGAATCAACACAATATCTGTAGCATCAACCTATATTGATGCTAATACTTGGCACAGGAGACTTGGGTATTGAGTCAGAAAGGAATGAGGGTAATGTTGGAAAAGAGGAAGCTTGAAAGTCTGCATTCAGTTGACATGGATTTTTGTGAGGGCTGTGTCTTTGGAGAGTAAAAAAGGGTTAGTTTTCTCAAAGGCAAAAAGAAATCTTAGAGCACAGAGGCTAGAGATAGTTAATACAAATATATGAGGACCAACACAAGTACCTTCAATTGGTGGCTCTCTTTATTATGTTACTTTCATTGATGATTCAACTAGAAAACTATGATTTTATTTCTTGAGACATAAATCTGATGTATTTAATGTGTTTAAGAAATGGAAAGCTTTAGTTGAAAATGACACAGGATCAAAGTAAAAGTGCCTGAGGTCAGATAATGGAGGTGAATACTACAGCAAAGAGTTTGAGGAGTATTATGCTCAAAATGGAATCAGAAAAGAGAAAACAGTTCCATGGACACCACAACAGAATGGTGTAGTAGAGAGAATGAACAAGACTCTAGCAGAGTGGGAACGAAGCATGAGAATCAATACTGGTCCACCTAAGTAGTTTTGGGCAGATGCAGTCAACAACGTTGCTTATTTGATTTGCAGAGGACCATATACATCACTGGATTGCAAATTGCCAAAGGAAGTTTGGACTAGAAAGGAGGTAAATTTATCTCATCTCAGAACTTTGGGTTGCACTTGTTATGTGTATATTGAAAAGAAAAATAGATCCAAATTTGATGCTAAATCTAAGATCTGTAGTTTTATTGGGTATGGAGTAGATGAGTTTGGGTGTCGTCTTTGGGATCATGAAAATAGAAAAGTCATTAGAAGTAGAAATGTTATTGTTAATGAGAATGTTATGTTCAAAGACAAGGCCAAGCAGGTAGAAAAGTTTGAAAAACTAGAGCCCGAGTTTGCAAAGTTGGATGATACTCCATCCATGAACATTCAAGTATAGCAAGAAGGAACTACGTTAGAACTAGATGTGTAGCATGTTGATCCACAAACATCTCCTACTACAGTTAAGAGATCGAGTAGGGTTACTAGGACACCATCCAGATATTCTCATTCACTTTCTTATTTATTGTTAACTAACAATGGTGAACTTGAATGTTATGATGAAGCATTGCAAGTTGATACAAAGGTTAAATGGGAGGAGGCTATGGATGAGGAGATGAGATCATTGGAATCCAACAACACATGGGATTTGGTGGAGTTACCTCAAGGCAAGAAAGCTTTACAGAATAAGTGGGTTTACATGTTGAAAAATGAACATGATGGAAGCAAGAGATACAAGGTCAGGCTTGCAGTGAAAGACTTCAAATAGAAGGCTAGAATTGACTTCACAAAGATCTTTAGCCCAATGGTAAAGCTTTCAACTATCAGTGTGCGCGGTGAAATTGCACGACGGGGTCACACGGGTAGGGTTTTCACGTGTGCGTACCTCCGAAGGGTAAATTGGGGAATGGGAGTTGCCACCGTCTGATGGGGTGCAGACGGACACCTGGGTGCCTAGGTTTGTCTAATTTTAGCTGGTCTACGATTTTCTGAGATTCCGGCTAAGCTCTCAGTTACAGTCTGGGGAAGTCCGAAGACACCCCGGTCCACCCCGTCGGTTGATGGGTCCCTCGAGTCTTCCTAGTTATCGTGTCAACTCTACACTCACCCAGTCCTACTCCAGCATGTATTTTGATTAAGTCTAAATAGGGACCTTTCTGTAGGTGTGGTCCCATTTATTTTATTTTATCTTAATTAGCCACTTAACGAAGTGGGTCAGATATGGGCCCCGTTGGAAGGCCCATGGGTAGTCAAGTTGGGCTTTTAATTGAGCCCAAGGTCCAGTTAGGGTAATTGGGTAACCCTTATTAGATTTTAGTTATTTTAATTTAGGGTTAATTTAAACATGCATTTAATCAAAGTGGGTTAAATATTTTTAAAGGCCCATAGGGCTTGATATGGCCCATGGGCAATTAAGTAAGTGGCCTTATGCCCATTTATCGAAATGGGCTTTGGTTGGGCCAGACTAGTAGTGGGGCCCATTGGAAGGCCCACAACTCTTATTTGGGTCAAAGATAGACCTAAGTCTTCTAAAGTGGATTTGGGCCGACCCATAGGCCCATTGGGTTTAATTAAAGTTGAAATGGGTCGGATTGGGTCCAACCGGGTCAAATAATCAAAATTTTGTTAATTAAAGAAAATGACCGCATTTACTCTATGGTTTGGGTTTGACCGCAAATCCAGTGCAGTCCTATGCGGTCAGGCTCCAACCATTCTGTGTTTGCGGTTCGACCCGAAATCATTTTTTGGTTGGAATTTCGTCGTGGTTCTGATCACTAGCTTCTGCCCGCCGTCGTCTGCAGGTGTTGGAATGCACGAACAGCAACTCAAATGCTCATTTTTTAGCTCAAATCATACCCTTTTTCTCCAACCATTCATACATGTCTTTTTAATTCATCCGTAAGTAAGCACAAGCACTAAAACTAAATCCATAAGTGAAATCATACAAGAATATAGTGATATAAAAACACTAAATATCAACAAACAAAGTTGGGAGATTTAAAGGATTAAACAGGCTTTACAAGTTAGTTTAGGAATCCTAAAGATAACTTAGAAAATATGTTAATAACTTCTTAAGAAAACAAAGTTTTAAAATCTCATATAAACATTTAATAAGAATCAATCCAAATACATCTGCAATCTTAGTCGTGAACATTCATGTACTCACATGACACTTATTAATCAAGCAAAATATTTATGAATATCAAAAGCAATAATAGAAGAAAAAGATAACATAATTAATGAATAGATCTTTTACAAAGTAAAAAAATGAAAAGAAAAGCAATCAAGTTGAAGATTTAATATTAATTAAAAAGAACTATTTATACATGTACATAGAATTTATTTAATTTATTTAAACATCAAAAAGCATAGTATGCTAAGCTATATTTATGTGTATGCATGAATGTACGATCACATATATGCATGAGGAAGATTTAGACAAGCCGTTAAATAAAATAATAATCCATTTTTTCTAATAGAAAGGGAAGAGGGGGACGAAAATTTAGGGTTACAATAGATCTTTGGGAGGACAAACCCCTCCTCAAATAATGAAAATGAAAAAATAAACAAAACAATTGATTACCTAAAACACCTATTTATCTTACTATTATCAACCATCTCTTCCCATTTATTCGTATGAGGAGCCCTTCAAATTATGAGGATTCTCATAATATATACACAAAGGAACCCAAAACGATTAGTTGTAGGCAAGAGTAAACATGATCATAGATGAAAAAGCTCATTTATATTAACTTGAACTTGATGCCCATCCAAATAAAAAAGCTAAATATGAATCTTACCTTATACTACATCTTTTGTTTTGGTCGTGTGCTGGTCCCAAACAAGAGTTGACAGCAACTCTAGAGCCTCTCTAAAATTCTGGTTGCTTCCCAAGAAAGTAAAAGAGTCGAAAGGGGTGCTTAGAGGGGCACGATGGGAACAAAGAAAAGGATTTGAAGGTTGAAGGAGTGTGGGAAATTTTATTGGTCGTGACTAGACTTGTGGGGATGAAGGAAAAATGGCCAAAGATGGGCTACAGGGGAAGTGGGGTCTATTTATAGTCAAACCAAAAAGTGACCGCTTTTAGTATGCCGTCACATGCTGACCGCATTCAAAACGCAGTTCGGCTTTGACCGCATTCTAAATGCGGTCAAAGCCGCCCACGTGCCGAAATCGGCCAAGATCCGCCAGCTATCGCAAACTGGGAACAGCTGGCAGAACGGATAAGATTGTGACCGCATATGTATTGCGGTCAACACGTGTTAAATATTCACGGATGCTAACCTTTTCTCCAATTTGATTTAATTTCGGATTTTTATCCGATTTTCTATTTTATTTTCCATTAATTTTAATTACAAAAATCAGATATTTTTATTATTTATTATTTATAATAATAAATGAAAAGAAATTTTATTCATCTTGTCCTTTTCTGCTATCTTTCGCCGCACGGGCAGTTTTATTGAAACTTTGACTAGCCATAACTTTTTCGTTTGATGTCCGATTTTAGGAAACTCAGTGTCGTTGGAATCAACTTGAGATTCTCTATCCACCGAGCTAAAGTTTTTGGCAGCAAGCTAGGAATTTTAGCAGAAGCGCAAAACTGCTCCCTTGGAGCCAGTTTTGCTCATATCTTTCAATCCAGGACTCCGATTCCAATAAACTCGGTTGCGTTGGAATCATCGAGATGCTCTTTCTGCTGGCACAAGTTTGGGATACTGATTCAACTTTTAGCAGAAAGTCAAAACTGCTCTCCGGGAGCCGGTTTTGCTTATAATTTCCTATCTGAGACCCCGATTCGGTTCATTGTCTTAATCAATGAGATGTATGAACTGATTCTTTAACCTAAATCTTTTTGGGACATTTCTTAAGGGTTTTTAAAAGAATACAAGCAAGTTCATTTTTTAGGAGAGAAGACCTCATGGTCTAGTTTCTCTATTTTGGGCATTTTTGCCCTCTTTTGGGGGTTTTGGTATTTTCTCTCCAATCAATGAGAGTTTTGAGCCAAATTTGTGCCCTATATCCTTCTGGAGGTTTTCCAACATTTTTCAAATGATTTTAGTTCGGATTGTACTGATCATATGCACATACCCACTGTTTTAGGTTGATTTTTACCTAAAGTTTTCAAGATAGGACAACACTTGTACCTTGTCTTAGAACACTCATAACTTCGTCATCTGGATGAATTTTTGAGTGATTCCAAAGACACGTGATAGGTAGGATTGTCTAATTTTAATCTGTAAAATTTCAACAATTTCTATGAAGTGGATTTTTGATACCATTTGATCAAAGTCGATAGGACATTTCAGGCTAGATTGCTGAACCTGTCACTTTGACTGAGCACCATTTGCTCGTTTTAAGTCCGATTTAAGTGGTTTTGATTTCTGTGTTTTGCTTTTTGAATTTACTTTCAAATCCAATTGGTTTCAAGTCTTTTAGATTTCATTTGTGTCTTGTGTGTTTGATTGACTCAGAACTACTCAATAGCAGAATTCTGGGTTAATCTACGATCCTCTAGGCATGTTTGAGAGGCCACACAAGTCACACTCAAATGAAGTTTTGTGTGGAGCCTATTCCATGTGGAATATGACACTTCATACTTCCTTCATGCAAATTTTCAAGGATTTATATGGAGCCAATCTCCACAAATAGGTTTTCAAAGTTGCCCACTTGTCACTTTTATCAACTTATAACAACAGATTTCCAACAAGCATATCTCTTATGTTTTTAATCGGATTTACTTGAATTTTTTTTTTGAGTCTTCTACTTTACATAATCTTTCAAATGGCATTGGTCTCATTCAATTTGAATTTGATTTGAATGATTGGTGGTCAGATGGCTCCATCTTTTATTGAATTTTCCGGATTTGGCTTAATTTGCTTGTATTCAAGTTTTACTTTGATTTTCATTAATTGGGAGTGTCCTAGAAGTGATGCATCCATATAGAATGTCCAGAATTTATTGGACCATTCAGGTGGAGGAATCATACATATGTTGATTTCATTACAAGTTTTTTTATTGTTGTAATTAGCAAGCATTTGGAAAACATGAACTACACTTGGCAACCACCTCGTGTGGATGAATAGGGGTGCCTAACACCTTCCCCTATTTATAACCTAATCCCCTTACCCATCTCTGGTTCTTTTTATTTTTTATTGTTTATTTTTATTTTAAAGTATTGTTATTTTACTTTAATTTTTGCCTTTGTATTGTATTTTATTGTTTTGGTGTCCTTTCACACCTAAAGGAATGGTGGCGACTCCTTTTTCTTGAGCCCGTGTGATGATAGGAAGTCATTAAGTTGATTTTTCCATGTCTCACATTTTCTTCTTGGTGGGGGAAGATTTTCTTCAAGACAAGGCCTCCCACCTTGAAGTGTCATGGCTTTACTTTCTTATTGTAGGCTCGTGCCATTCTCTGCTGGTAGAGTTGGCCATGGCATAGAGCCTTAATTATCTTCTCATCAAGCAACTGTAGTTGGTCAAGTCTCGATTCTTCCCACTCAATATCATCAATCTCTGCTTCTTTTAGAATTCTGAGGGAGGGAATCTGTACTTCCACAGGGAGGACTGCCTCCATTCCATATACAAGAGAGAAAGGTGTTGCCCCGGTCAAAGTCCTGATTGACGTCCGATACGCGTGCAATGCGTAAGGCAATTTCTCATGCTAGTCCTTGTAGGTTACCACCATCTTCCCAAGTATCTTCTTCAAATTTGCAGCCTCTACTGCTCCATTCATCTTGGGTCGGTATGCGGTAGAATTCAAATGTCTAATTTTCAGATTCACACACATTTTTTCCATGTCCTTATTGTTCAAATTCTTCGCATTATCAGTGATGATGGCCTCAGGCACACCATAGCGGCAGACGATATTGTTCCTAATGAACCTGAGCATATGAGTCTTCTTTACATCCACAAAGGACATGGCTTCTACCCATTTGGTGAAATAATCGATCGCGACCAAGATGAATCGATGCCCATTTGATGCCTTTGGATAGATCTGGCCAATCATATCAATCCCCCATATAGCAAATGGCCAAGGTGATGCCATGGAATACAGGGTGTTCGGTGGTGCATTGATGTTATCTGCATAAACTTGACACAACTGGCATTTCTTGACATGAACATAACAGTCTAATTCCATGGTTATCCAGTAGTAACCCATCCTGAGAATCTTCCTTGCTAACATATGGCCATTCATGTGTGCACCACACAGACCTCCATGGATTTCATCAATCAATTTCCGTGCCTCAGTTTCCTTGACACACAGTAACAAAGAGTCATTGTATGACTTCTTATACACTCTACCTCCACTGTAGAAAATTGACCAGCTAGTCTCTGAATAGTACGTTTCTCAGCTGCTGTAGCTCCTTCTGGCAAAGTCCTATCTTTCAGATATCTCTCGATGTCTGCGTACCAAGGTTCTCCTTCAGGTACGCTCTTCTTAATGCTAAAGCAATAAACACGATATCGCCGTACTTCTATCTCCAAAGGTTGCACTCAAGTGTCATCAGTGATAGTCGCCATAGATGCTAATGTTGCAAGGGCATCTACGAACTGATTCCTATCTCGTGGCATATAGTCGAATGTCACACTTTCAAACTATTCTTCTAATTCCTTGATCAGTTCTTGGTATGGCACCAATTTTACATCTCTAGTCCTCCAGTCTCCTATTACCTGGTAGATGATTAGACTGGAATCGTCAAATACCTTTAACTCTTGTATATGCATTTCGATTGCTGCTCACAAGCCTAACACACATGCCTCGTACCCTACCATATTGTTAGTGCAATCAAACAAGAGTTTTGCCATTATTGGGTGGTGGAATCCTTCCAGGGAAATGATCACGGCCCCAATTCCTTTTCCATTAACATTAACTGCCCCATCAAAGAACATTCGCCATCTAGTTTCCTCCTGACCTTCTGCTAACTCATTACACATCACATCTTCGTCCAGGAAACCAGTAATGAGTGATTGATAATCCTGTAGGGGTGTTCTGCTAAATGATCTGCTACTGCCTATCCTTTTATCGCCTTCCTTGTTGTATAGATGATATCAAATTCAGACAAAAGGACTTGCCATCTGGCTACCCTTCCGGTGGAGACCGGCTTCTCAAAAATATACCTCAATGGGTTCAAGCTTGAAATTAATAGGATAGTGTGGCTGAGCATATAATGTCAAAGCTTTTGAGCGGCCCAGACTAAGGCGCAACATGTCTTTTCAAGTACGGTGTACCTAACTTCAAAGTTAGTGAACTTCTTGCTTAAGTAATAGATAGCTTGCTCCTTCCTTCCTGTTTCATCATGCTGTCTTAACACACATCCCACTGTTGTTTCTGAGACCATCAAGTACATGATCAAGGGTTGCCTTGGAATTGGCGGGACCAACGTCGGCGGACTCATGAGGTATGCCTTGATCTTATCAAATGCTTCCTAGCAGTCTTTATTCCAAATCACTGGGTTGTTCTTCCTCAACAACTTAAATATGGGTTCACAAACGGGAGTCATCTGTGCTATGAACCGACTGACATACTGCAGTCTGCCAAGGAAACCTCTCACTTCCTTCTCTGTTGACGGGGGAAGCATCTCCAAAATTGCCTTGACCTTGACTGGTTCAACTTCTATACCACGCTTTCCAATGATGAATTCAAGCAACTTTCCTAAGGTAACTCCAAGCACACACTTATTTGGGTTAAGCCTGAGCTTGCATTGCCTGAGCCTGTCAAACACCTTCCCGAGGTTCACCAAATGACTTTCTTCTTCCTTCAAATTTGCAATCATGTCATCCACATATACTTCCATTTCCTTATGCATCATATCGTGGAATAACAAAGTCATTGCTTGCTGATATGTAGCACCTGCATTCTTTAATCCGAACAGCATCACACGATAGCAGTATGTGCCCTAGCGTGTGATAAAGGATGTTTTTTTTCCATGTTTTCAGGTGCCATCCTTGTCTGGTTGTAACCAGAAAATCCGTCCATAAATGAAAACATTGAATGCATCACCGTGTTATCCACTAACACGTCAATGTGTGGTAATGGAAAGTCGTCCTTTTGACTTGCCTTGTTCAGATCTCTGTAGTCAACACATCCTAACTTTTCCGTCTTTCTTAGGAATTGGCACAATATTTGCTAACCATTCTGGGTAATTTGTCACTTGCAAGAATCCAGCATTTATATTTGGGCTATACTAATTTGTTGGTGGTAGAAGCTTTTGGACTCCTGGATAGAATCAAGATGGCAATAGCATTGGACTTGAGAATGGTGGAATTCAAGACGGACACTTCTACTATTGTTTCTTTTTCAACAAGCAGACGGCATCTATGCCTGGAAACGTGGAAAGCATCTTATTAAAAGCAATGGATGTAAAATCCCTAATTTTAATGAAATTAAAATTATTTTTTTTAGTAATTAAAGTAATGCTAATTGGCACAATTCTGTAGAAAGGAGATCAAAGGGGTTCAATCGAAGTTCTCGGCGAACCAGATTGGTCAACTCTATTAAATTGGTAAGAGACATTATAGGAATTCTTATTTGGTTGGTTTGTGTTGGTTAGATGATGTGGTAAATATGAGGTCATGACCAAATAAGGGTGCTGGTGTAGGGAGTTTGGTGGAGTGTTGCAGTATGGGATCATGATTTAATTTGCCCGAAGGCGGCAACTATATAAACTGAAGAAATTCAGTTCGTATGTTTCGTTTGGCATTCGAGTGACCGAAATTGCAGATCAGAGCAGAAGGATCTGAGTTAGGTTTTGTGGAGTCAGATCTGGAAAATTTGTGGTGATCAGAGGGATTAAAGTGTGATCGTTCAAGTGAGGATTAAGAGAGCTTCTGATCGTTCAAGACCTATGTTTCCAGCAAATTCGAGATAATTCAGGCGAGTTTTGGAATCAAAATGATTAAGGATTCATTTAGATTAATGTTATTGCAAGCTAGGAATCAAAATTTGTTGATCGAACTCAATTTTCTACAATGGAGTTTTGGTCGTTTGAATCTGAATTGGAGATTTTAGGATTTTAATTGTGAATTTGAGATTTCAGCAACTAGAATTCGGCTTTTAGATGTAAGTAGCACGATCTGGTTTTGTTTAGAATGATTAAATTGAAGTGTGGATTTGTTTTGAGCGAATTGTTGCTGAAACTCTGTTTTTAGTTGTTATTGGTGTTTAGCATTGTATAGAATGATTTTGTGATTCAATTAAATTCAAATATGTGTCTGTAGGTTGTTTTTATGATTAGTAATATGCTGAAAGTGAAATGGAAGAGAAGAACAAGATCAGTCCTAGTTGAAATTGAATTGCTGCAACTCATAGTGTCAAATTCTGGCTGGGCGCTTAGGAGTGCTCAGGGGCGCCTACCTTCCCAGGGTTGGCGCCCATTACCAAAAACAGTGTACTTAAGCTGGGCGCTCAGGGCAGCTATAAGACCCCGAATTTTTCCAAATTAATAAAATAAATTAATAATTTATATTATTGAGGGTTTTAATTGATGGAAATAAATTATTAATGTAGGTGATATCGTTATTAGCGGAGATCAGGAGTTTGGCATAGATCGGACCGTCTGATCGTGAGATATGGAGGTATGATTAATATTTTAATTCTGATGAGTTATGATTGGGCGAAGTACGTTGAGTTTGTTGTGCGTGAGTTGCGTGGGATCAGAGAGTATATATATAGGTTAAATACCCTAAAGGAATATGTTTGGGAATACCTAATCGTATTTGCTCATACTCGTTCGTATTCGACAGCCGCAAGACAAAAACGACCGAGAGCGACTGAGGAAGAAGAAGAAGGAAGGAGAGAAGGACCAAGTCTCTCACTGTTCTAAGGTTTTTTTGCAACCAAGAGGGAGTGTGATAGTGTTGTTTAGAAGAGAAGAAGAGGGGACGACCGTAATAGGTAGGTAGCACCGATTTTACGTTTGTTTTGTGTTCTTGGGATTAATCGATTTGTGTTGCATGTTTTTGTATTGTATTTATATGTATTTAGCATGATAGAGATCTTATATGTATGTAATACTGATTAGAACATGAAAAATTGAGTTTTTATACACCGTATGGCTGATTTTGGGAGACTGCCGACCGTACTGTGCTCAGCGCTCCTGAGCGCTGGTTGGCGCTCGTTGGAAAACTTTTGACCGCCATTGACCACTTATTGATGGGCAGTCGGCGCTCTGTTTTGAACTACCGCTGACCCTAGACCACCTGAGCATTCCTAGGCGATCCTGAGCGCTCAGTGCAGAAAAATCCGAATTTTGCAAATTTAATTCCAGATTCAATTCTAAACTATTTTTAATCAATTTTAATCATTAATTAAGATGTTTTAAGACCAAAATAAATTATCAGATACCCCGTTTTGCAGAAAAATAAAATAGGGAGAAAATTAGGTTACTAGTTGCCAACTTTTGTAATTAACTATGAAATCTAAGTTTTATGAAAATCAGACTTATAAATTTGGAACAAATAACCATGAGATATGTAAATTTATATTATTAACCAGATTATTATTTAAGAATCTCTAGATCAGAATTTCAACCCAGTTAACCCGATATTGAAAGGAATTACAGATTTTCCCTTTATATGCCGCTAGGCACTATTATTTATAGAAATAGTAGTCCTTAGGGATTTTTGGTGTCTAGTAGGCATAGCTAGTTATGGATCTATAGTTTTGGCTAGATAGCTAAGAGATATTTCATTTGGGTTGAGTTACTCCCTTGTGCGAGTGCGCTCCCTTTGCAAGTTGGGTTGCTCTGGAGGGTTCTATGTCTGGAGGGACATCCCGGTGCTCCGCTGGTGATTCCCTATACATGGGGATAAGCGACCATCTCCATGTATTGATTTCGATGCTGCATGCGGTGGTTCACGCCAACTCGGTTGAGTCGTTTGCAATAAGTTGATGACTACAGCTCTTATCTAAGGAAATGTCTCAGGTTTGAGTATCATTAGTAGCGTCTCCCCTAAGCCGCACGGTGGTATAACATATGGTTGAGAGTCATCTTAAACGTGTATCTTTCTTTGTGAGTTCTACAATGATACTGAGATCACAAATACTTACTATTGATATCGTTCATATGCTGGAGGCATGTATTTGATACTATGGTTGGATGTAACTGTTTAGTGCATCCTAGTTTTATATTGGATTCTGTTGTTGATTTCTGAATCATGATCTTTGATATACATGATACTGTTCACTAATACTTAAACTGTTTTATATCCTGTTTTGTATTCCATGATCATTATGAATGTTTATACGAGCCAGTTTACTCGAGACTGCTTATTCGTGCATGAAAATCTATTTTTGTATATTTGAACTGTTTATAGCATGCATGTGTTACCTACTGAGATATTCGTATCTCACGCTACTTCTCATTTTATTTTTCAGCTGATACGCTATAGACACCCCAAATTGCACTGTAAAAATGATCAATAATCATCAAAAATCATTATCTCCTTGAAAGCCAACACAAAAATTGAAGAAAATAAGTTTTTACCTGTATCCGGTAATTCAAGCCGGATACAAGTACTCCTCTTTGTATTCGGTGAAACATACCGGATACAAGAAAGCTTTAGCGTATCCGGCATTCTATACCGGATACCTTAAGGCCCTTGTGTATCCGGCCTGATATGCCGGATACATAAGTTTTGCTCAAAATTAGGGTTTTCCGAGAGTTTTTCACTTTTACCATCATGTCCTTCATTAAATGAAGGGAAATCTCGGAAATGGCCTTAGGGTTAAGGTTGGTGGGCTATAGACATTATGTTGTGTCTATCATTCTCACCAATCCTAACCCTAACCTTTGCCTATAAATAGGAGGCTCCTCCTTAAGCAAAGGGCCATTTTAACTCTCTTGCCAACAATTCTTACCAAGAAGAGCTCCAAGAGAAGAGGGAAACCGCTGCGGAAGTGCTTCCAGAATCCAGGTAAGCCTCAAACCTCTTTTTAATTTTGTTTTTACATTCCTAGATCTCTTCTTCTACCTTTCTGTAGAATAAGGCCTTTTGTGTGTATGAAAATCCTTCCCCGGCTCAAAGTATCTCAAGACTCCCCCTAGCCATAAAACGTGAAGGCGGGATCTAGGAGAAACGAGACTGGGGATTGACCCTAGTACTAGAACCTATTTAGAATAAAGCCTTTTGAATCTTTCAAGCCCGTTTCATATTCAAAGTACCCCAAGATTATCTTGAAGAACCGTGTTTAACGGGAAGAGAGAACTAAGGGAAACGATAATGGAACGGAACCCTAGGGTGTTCTAGATCCCCTTTTTTTATTATTAATCTGAATGCATGCTATGAGCCTTGTGATTCTTTGAAAACCCTTCCATATTCAAAGAACCCCAAGATTATCTTGAAGAACCGTGTTTAACGGGGAGCGAGAACTAAGGGAAACGATAATGGAACGGAACCCTAGGTTGTTTTAGAACCTTATTTTGATTGATATGAATGCATACTATCTTTGCTACATTGTTGGAATGGCTTTCACACTTTCACATACATAGCACATGATTTTGGCGGGGTGGGCTCATATTTCGGGTTTATTGCATTTATTGTGATAAATCTGAAATAAATAGCCCCAATCAATTCTGGAATGTTTTTAAATGATTTTCAAGTGATTTTGATTTATCTTGCACGGATCACACACCTCTTGTCACTGTTTTGAATTGGTTTTCTCCAAAAATGGCTTAACTTGACAGCAACTGTACCCCGACTTTGGACACTCATAACTTCATCGTCCGGATGAATTTTGGAGTAATACCAGAACCATGGACAAGGTGAGGCTGTCTAGTTTATGTCTACCAAATTTCATTAATTTCTATGAAGCGGAGTTTTGACACCTTTCTGTCGAAGTTTATTGGACAGTTCAGGTTTAAATACAGAACTTGTAACTTCGACCGAGCGCCATGTGTTCGTTTTAAATCTGATTCGAGTGATTTTTGTTTCTGGGCACTCCTTTATGAGTATATTTTCAAATCCAGTTGGTTTCATAATTTTTTGACTCCATTTATATTATTGGTAACAGATTTACTCAGAGCTGTTCAACAGCATTTTTCTTGGTAAATCTGTGATCTTCGGGGCCTGTTCGGGAGACCACTCAAGGCACATCCGAATGAATTTTTGTATGAGGCTAGTTTTGTTTGAAATATGGCCATACAGACTTCAATCACACCAAATTTCATGGATGTTTATGGAGCGGATTTTTCTAGGTGATTTTCCAAACTTGCATACTTACCACTTTTGATTATCCCCAGCAGCAACTTTAAAAGAGGCTTAACTCTTAGAATTTCAACTGGATTTAATTGAAATTTTGCATGAGACTATTATTTACCATAATATTTCAAATGGATTTGGTTTGATTTAATTTAAAATTGGATTTGAATGATTTCAAGACAAATGGCATTACTTTTCATCGAATTTTCCGGATTTAACTCAACTTGGTTTTGTGCAACTTTTGCTTTGGATTTCCATTTTTGTTGAGATTCCAGAAGTGATATTGACATAAAAGAGGATCTAGAATCCCTTTGGATTCCTCATGTGAAAATATCACACATTGGCTTAATTCTTTTCCAATGTTTTTAATAATTTTTTAGCAAGCTTCCTTATCTTTTTTGCATGAACAAACACTTGGCAACCACCTTGTGTGGGTGAATGGGGGTGCCTAACAACTTCCCCCGTTCATAATCTAATCCCCTTACCCATCTCTGGATTTGATTTTCAAGTAGGGTTATTTTTACCCTAAAATTTGTCTTTTAGCACTTTTTGCTTATCTTTGAATCTTTTGGTATTCATTCTCACCCCAAAATTCTGAATGATGGCGACTCTCCCAATTTTTGTGTTGAGCCCGTGTGTTGACGGAGGGGGAATCATCTCCGGTGATTTTTCCCGTGTCTCACATACGCGAGAAGGGGATCCTAGTGGGGATTTCTAGAGTGAGCTTGTTGATTTTTCGCCGGAGGAGTTCTATTATCCTGACTTGATCTGAGGTCGAGAAGAGATGACTTTATGAGACTTTGACAGTGATGTTTAATTATTTGGTTTTGATGTATCTAAGAGATTGAGAGTTTTTAGTAACCCTTTGATAGCAGACTTGATTGATGATTTGGATTGGATAGTTTTATTTATTTCCATGATTATGATGATGTTAGGCTACACTTCCGCATATTGATGTTTCTGCACTCTGATAGCTATTAATAAATGGATTATTTAATTCTTCAGTTTGGTTTATTATGATGATTGTTTTGATATGGGCCCAGTAGCATCTCAAATTCAGTTGTTGAGCTGGATTTGGGTTGTTACAGTAGCGAACCGGATTCGGGTTAGGTGCCAGTTTGCATTGACCCAGGTTTGGGGTGTTACAGCAGCCTAGGCCCTATGGTTGGTGCCTAGCATATAAACCAGCTCTTTTATTAATAGTTGGTTAATTCAATTTGGGATTTACCTTGGGAAATTAATTAGAGTTGATTAAGGGGAATTGGAGTGAGTAAAGAGATGATGAAAATAGGATTATAAATGAAGTGTTTCAATATAAAGGGATTTGGTGAATGTATTGATAAGGTATATTTATTCTTAATGTAATGAAATTCAGAAGTATATGTTATTGAAATTTCTTTCATGTGTATTATATATAACTGAAATCAACTCGAGCTGTATCAGGTGATAATTGCAGAAACTAAGAGGTGGAAATCTATGGGTTGCATTTAAGTGAATTGGAAGTGTTAGAGGAAGGCATTAATGGCTTATTTTAAAAGAGAGTGAACTAAGGAAAATCTTCATAGGAAAAATCTACTGTTTAGACTTAAAATGAGTAGAACCTATCCGAATTTATTAATATGATTGAATTCTAATTTTAACATCTGGAATTACCGGTTTAACCGAAAAATGACACTTTTGCATAACTTTGTCTATTAAAGGGATTTTGTGGAAATTAAGAGAAATAGTTTTCAACTTAAGCATATTGGATAAATTTTGGTTACCGTAGGGTGTGTTTAGCTTCTAAATATTGTAGAATATAATATTAATTTGTTTTGGACTTGAGATTATCTATTTTAGAAAATCAGATCAGATTGGATAAGAAGTGATGGAGTTAATTACAATGATGAACCTATAGAGGAACTCTTATAAAAATTTAGCTGTTAAACTAAGTTGAGGTAACTAATTTCTGATTTTATTATTTGGGTCGAATTTAGATGTCTTGCATTATATTTTACCTTGTATTAGTCGAAAATGACATGTTTTTGAGAAAGACTTGCATCGCGATGTTTTTATGCGAATTTTTACGGAAAAGGATTTGAAACGAAATATGGATGATTGGTTTTCTGATTTCAAATTGGTTATCCTCCATGTACTTGGAGAGACGGATTGTGATGCCCATGTACTTGGGTAGATGTTATACCTCCGTGTACTCGGGGATGCCCCATGCACGTCAGATGTTGATGCCGCTGTGTACTCAGAGATGCTCCGTGTACTTGGGATGATATAATCGTGATAGAGATGGGTTGTGTTTGCTGGACATTGTGGTTGGTTTGTTATTAGAGTCTAGTGGGCATACCTTGATATGGGTCCATTTAGGAGCTATATAGTAGGAAGGATTGTTCTTTGATAGTTGTAATACTGTATTCACGCACGCGTTTCCACCATGTACTCGATGAGGCCTTATCGTGTACTCGGAAGGCTACGGCTATTACTCATTTTATCATGTACTCGGACTATGACTGGATAGTACATGCCAACCCTTCTCTGTACTGATTGGGTTCTCCCACAATAAGACGATGATCGTGTACTCAGCTTTGCACATAAGCTAGGAGGTGGCATAGTGAGCATTGTATTACCTTAGTTAAAGGCAGTCTTATTTCTTGAGTCATATTGTGACTTATTATATACTGATCGATATTATTGATTTGGCTATTAAATGAAGTCTGTTTATTCTGTTTGGATTAAGGCTATTCTCCTTAATGTGTTTCCATCGTGTACTTGATGATGCCTTCCATGAGGGAGTAGCTGCAGTTAGACTGGATTGTCTGGAGCTAGGTCTTAACCTATCAAAATACTCAAATTTCATTATTATTATTATTTGATTTACCTGATGGACTCGGGTTATTCGTGTTATTGTCACCGATAAATATTTTATAACTGAATCATGTTTTAGAACTGTGAAAAATGTATTTGAGCATGCATGTGCTGCTTACTGGGATATTCGTATCTCATTCCGTTTTGTTTTGTTTTGTTTTCAGATCTTGGAAAGGACGATATCGGCAGGTAAATGCTTAGATCATGTGAGTATTAGAATATAGATATGGTATTTCATTTGAGATGGGTTTAGTTAACTCTGATTATATTTTTATTGTTTATGTCATATTCTCCTTCACTCTGATATATCAATCTTGTGAAATATTAACCTTCCGGAAATGAGTTATGGTTCTCTATGTAACTCGGATCTGGGGCGTTACAATGGATCTCTGTTCTTTTTTTGCCTTCTTCTCTGTTCCGCATGTATATAGAGAGGCAAATTTTGTGGCTGACCTCCTGGTCAATTTTGCAATTGACTAATTTTCCTGTTTTTGGGTTAGAAACCTCCCATTTTTTAACCAATTTTTTGTATAATGACTATTGGGGGAACCAGTGTAAGGAATGTTACTATAAATTAAATATTGAAGTTTTTATACCAGAAAAAAAAGAAGGTGATAACTCATCCATGACGTTGCTCATTCATAAAAAAATAGAGCACCTTAAAATAAATGCATCACACATGTGACGATAATATAAGTAAAATTCCATGCATTTAATGAAGGCAAGTACCTAAAAGACTAATCAAAATTAAGCACATAAATAAACTTACAAAAACGAGAATAATTAGATTGCATCTACAGATGATTGCGTGGAAGCAATAATGAAGACCCAAACAAACGAAATAGAGACATGAGGTTGCTGTAACAAAAAGAAAACAAAATTCAGTCCGAAATTCAATAGTGAACAAAGTCCACATGTGTTTATCAATAGGGAACCTAAAGAGAGAAATTATTATTATTATTATTTTCTTTTATGGATGCCCAATATCGGAAATAAAACAAAACGAAACCATTTTTTAAACCCATGAAGCCTGATCCAAAGTACATAAAGCAGTATAAAATCCTAACCAGAAATTTAATCTTTCTTTTAGAAATTCGAAGAACTTAAATAATAAATATTCAGAATATATAATATAGCATGGTTGGGAACAGCCATGACTCAAAATTTCCATAGTTGATGCACAAAGGGAATGCAAACCTGGGATGTGTGCTTGATCTTTATAATTTTTGGAAGATCCGTTGACAGCAAAACCTTATGTTTCAGTTCTCCAAATCCTCTAGTCTCTCTCAAAATAAAAACTCTTAATCTTTCAAAATAGATCCCACGAATCCCACAAAAGTCCCAAAGCTAACTTTCAAATCTCACTCAATATCCCTCCTAATCTTGTCGAAGTCCCCCTGCAAGATGACTCTAAAAAAAACTCAAGTTGTATCGCCAAAAAAGTCTCCCATAAACCCCTTTTTTTTGTTTCTTCCCAAAAATTTTCTCCTCCCTCAACGTTGGGGACTCTCCTCTTCCCTTCCTAATTCTCTCTACGTGAGAGAATTATTTGTTCATCCTTTTTTTTTTCTAAATCTTTTCTTTTGAACTCCCATATAATGATTCCACTTGATGAACAACTCTCCTTTCCTTTGTTGTGAGCGTTGGGGACTCTCATCATTTTAGAGATGAGAGTGCTTTTCTCATTCAAACAACTTACATCTCAATTCTCAAACGACTTTTCCATCAAAATTTCTCTTTCTGTTTTCTTTCTTTTATTATTATTATTATTATTATCATTATCATTGTTATTATTATTTTTTTATCTTTTGGTCATGGAGAACTCTTCTCTCTTAGCTCCATTTGGATGTTGAGCGTTTGGATGTCAAGAGAATACGAGAAAAGAGAGTGAGAAAAGAAAAGAGAAGAAAGTGAAAAGAAAGGAAACAAAAAATAACTTTCTTGATGCTACAAGAAAATTAATGTATAGTTATTACTAATAATCTTGCATTTTGTGTTTATATAACAAGATAATCATAGGAATCCGAAACAATATTTTCAATCCTATCTTCATAAATATAATCCAAAATTTTAATTATTAACGAATAATGGGACTCACTATTGATATATTCATTTTATCTCTAGAATAGTCATTTCATTAAGCATTCAATAAAATGAAGCTATCATTCTGTACAGATTTTAAAGAGACAAGAAGATAAAAAATAGTATTTAGTTTCCCAATACAATAGCAGCTCAATCTTGTAACATGTGACAATGTTCATGCTTTCAATCTATGCTGATGAAGCACTCCGAATATCAAGAATTCAAGAAGTTACTGAGTAAAAAATAAATTAAAAAAAGAATGCAAAGAAGAGTAATGCAGAAGCAGGACATGCACTATAGGGTTGAAGAAGATAAACGTCATTGAGAGAGGGGTTTCATTGAAAAATTTTCAAATCTAGGTTCTTACGATGCAAATCCGATTTTAAGGTGCAGGAAAAAAATGATGCTTATTACCATTTTTAATCTTGAAAAACTGTGCCCCACAGTTTCCTCACTATCCAAACGCAGCCGGGAAAGTGGGAAGCGAGGAAGGCATATTTTCATTCAATTTCCTTGAGTCTCGCGCTCTCTAAAGAGTGTAAACGGGGGCTTCGGGTTTTGTTTCGTTTCTACTTGAGGAAGAGGATCTTCCGGGGGCCCTGGTTCTTCCAACCGAAGATCTTGAAGTCTTGAATCAAAGCTTGCAACTGCAATGGAAGGAAAAACATAAAAAGCAACAACCCAAGTAGAGATCAAAAACCAAACAGAAGAGTGACAAGAAGATGAAGACAGCCCGCATCCTCTCTTGCGGATGGTCGTTCGAATGGTCATTCGAACGACCATGCCGCGACGCGTGTCCCATTCAAAATAAAAGAGACGAACCAACTGACGACGATAGTCCGTTAGTTTTCAAAGGAAAGCCGTGAGCCAAAACTAACGTTTTCAGCCGAATGGTTTTGGACCGTCTCAACCATTAGACCAAAGAGCAAGTCGACCGTGGTTTGCACGGTCGATTTTCTCCTTCCTATTGCGCCCGCGAAATGGCGAACGAATGAATTTTTCAAAACTCCCTCCTTTGTCATTTCTTTTTGCTGTTGCGCTCAAACGATTGGAATTTGTTGATTTCCCCTCACGTTCGTTGGAGAAGAGAATGATTGATTTGTCCTACCGATTGCGTTCAAGTTGATTAACTGTACGAGACTGTAGATTCAGGTGCTTCTTCTTCCCCATTTGGTTCCCATCGACCTGGCAATTCATCTAAATTTAACTGTGCGACACTGTGCATTGCGTTCAGGTTGGTTAAATTGTGTGAAGGAGTTCGTACCTGAAATCTTGAGGAATTGCCCGAATTTCGAGAGCTAACGGCTTGAAGGAGTTGCTTCAGAATCGAGTTGCGCGAACGGTGAACGTCTAAAAATTTTTGAAAATGCATGGAATGAATTATTTGCTTTTTCACTATCAAGTAATCTTCAAGTGACATTGTGTTTTTACGTTTTTTTTGTTAGTAAACCTAGATTTTATATTCCAGATTATATTTCCAAGATTTAAGAATCTAAAAATCCTATTTAAATAAGCAAGATTATGAAGTCAGATTTGTAAACTAGAATCTAAAAATCATGTTTGATTGACATTGATTATTGAGATTAAATTTGAGGTTTTTGTATAAAAAATTGCATAAAAAATAATATAATATAATATATATAGAAAAATAAATGTCTTACTTAAAGTTGTATATATTATTATATAATATGTATCTTTTTACTTAAATATTCAAATTTATATATTAATAATATTATATATAATATCATATAATAATGTTATATTATGTGTATTATAATAATATTATTGTAACATTATATAATACTATTATAATATTATATAATATACGTAACAATTATAATAATTGCACACTTCTATAATATTATATTATATTATAATATATATCATATTATAATAATATAATTTATGTTTATTATATTAGTATAAGAAATTTATTAGAATATGAAATTGTAAAATAGTATATATATTATAATATTATATTAAGATAATTAAATTATTATAAATATAATATTATTTATGGCAATAAATCAATATAATATGTTTTATTATATTATAATATGTAAATCAATATAATATGAATTATTAATATTACTATATTGCGTAGGATATATTAATATATTATTATATTTTAATATTATATTAATATATTAAATATTATCATATATTATAATAATATATTAAATTTAATATAATATTATGATTATGAAATATGTTTATTATATTAATATAATATGAAATATTAATAATATGATATTAAATATAATATACTAATATATTATAATATTATAATATATTACATTATAATACTTTTAACGTTATTATTTATTATAATATGTTTTTTATAATTTGTTATACATAATCTCTAAAAACACAGATTTTGGAAATTTAAGCACCAATGTCCATAATCCCTATAATCATAAAAAAAGTAGATAGTGATTATGGGCTTTATTATGCAATTGGATAGTAGAATCCGACCTTAAAATCCCAACCAAACACGGCTTTTAGATTATGTAATAAGATTCAAGTATAATCCAGATTCTATAATGCCCACCAAACACCCCCTTAGGCTTATATATTTAGTTAAGTTAGTTTCTCATTTTTAGTAATTGTCCATTTGTTATTATTATTCTTTACTAGTGGCTTGATCATGTGCTCGTGTCTGAGTAATGCTTATTTTCTTCTCCTTTTAAATAAACCTTTATTTTATTTAATTGTTTTTTTTTTGGTTCAATTTGAATGTACCATGGGTTGATCATCTTGGATGTTAATTACTTCGTGAATGTTGTTTATCCATTGTATTTGTTGGTTTTAAGAAGGACGAAACAAACCTGGCCTCTTATGATCTTTCATTTTAAGTCTGGTTATTTGCTTATAGAATAATGAGGGTTTTATATGTAAACAGAAAACACAGCGGAAATGGATAGTGCGGAGGAATTGTTATCTAGATCAATTGATGGCATTGAAGACACCATCGATAGGAATGTTGATGGTTTGCAAGAATAAATACAGACAGCATATTTACCAAAGATTGGGATGGTGTTTGATTCAGAAGACGACACACATCAGTTTTATAATGAGTATGCAAGACGAACTGGTTTCGGAATGAGAAAAGACTTACAGCACAAGCATCAACGTACGGGCATCCTCCTGGATAGGGTTTTTTGTTGCTCAAAGGAAGGTTATCGTCGGACAGATAAAAGGGATATGGCGGTTGTAAAACATCGTGCAGATACAAGGACTGGGTGTAAGGCAAGCATGGTCCATATGTTACGATCGCATCGGAAAGTAACAGAGGCCCAGGCAGCTGAAATTAATCTTGCAGATTCGACAGGGATACAGCCCAAGAGAACTGTCGAAATGATGAGAAGGGAAGTAGGTGGCGTTGAATGCCTAGGATTCATGCGGGTAGACTGTTAGAATTATCTGCGGTCCAAACGTAGGGTAGCCATGCAACAGGGAGATGCAGGAGCCTTATTGGAATACTTTCAAAGAAAAGAATCAGAAGATGCATCCTTCTTCTATGCCATTCAGTTAGATGAAAACGATCTTATTAGTAACATATTTTGGGCTGACTCTGGGATGATGGCAAATTATACTTACTTTGGTGACGTGGTTTGTTTTGACACCACATATAGAACAAACAAGTACGGTAGACCATTCAGGTTATTTGTTGGTGTTAATCATCACAGACAAACCGAGATCTTTGGCGCTGCCCTATTATATGATGAAACCATTCAGACATTCAGTTGGTTATTTGAAAGCTTTGTAAGAGCAATGTCTGGTAAGAGGCCGAAGACAATTCTCACTGATCATGATCAAGCTATGACGAGTGCAATAGCTTCGGTGCTTCCGGATACATTCCATCGCTTCTGTGTTTGGCACATGTTCCAAAACGCTGCAAAGCATCTTAGTGATGTGTTTAACAGTGAGAAATCGTTTGCAAAATATTTTAGTAGATGTGTTTACGAGTATGAAGACGATGAGGAATTCATAGAAGCATGGAACACAATGATTAACAAATATGATTTATCCTCGAATAGATGGTTGAAAGCAAAGTTTGAGGAAAAGGAGAAATGGTCTCTGGCATACGGAAGGAACACGTTCTGTGCAAACATGAGTACGACACAAAGGTCCGAGAGCATGAATGGTTCACTGAAAAGTCATCTACAAAGGCAGAAGGATTTATTGCGATTCTTGGGGCACTTCGATGAATTATTGGATGATAGGCGGTATGAGGAACTGAGGGCTGATTGTAAGATGATAAATAGTACTCCTGCGTTGCCGATTAAGGGAAATCAAATGTTGGAATGTGCACGAAACGTCTACACAGAAGCAATCCTTGAATTAGTTCGTAAAGAAATACTTGATGGTGTCCTTAATTGTGAGATGTATGTTTGTGGGGAAGTTGGCGGATTGGTTGAGTATAAAGTCAGTAATGATGCCGAATGGAGAGTTCGTCAACATACTGTTACATTCAATCGCGAAACTACTTCAGTCAATTGTAGCTGTAAGAAATTTGAATTCAGTGGCATATTGTGCAGTCATGCATTTTATATTCTTCGTGCTAATAGGATAAAGAAGATACCTGATCAATATATCTTGAAAAGATGGACTAAAGATGCAAAGAGTGGTTTGGTTGCATATGAAGAAAGGACTGTTGCTGAGGAGGACTCCAAAGCGGCAATTGGGAGGAGGTTTAGAGAATTGTGTCGCAATTTTGTTCAAGCTGCAAGGAAGGCCTCACTGCATGAAGAGTCCTCTGCTTTTGCGAGTGATCTGGTTAAACAGATTGAATGTGAGGCGAATAGAATAGTAAAAGAAAAAAACAAAGCTAGAGATATTGATGATGCATCAAGAAAAGAAGGAAGTCAAAGTGAAGTTGGAAGGGTGAATGTTTCACAAGCAAATTCTCAGCTAGATTGCACACTTCTAGATAGTGTTGGGGACAATAGTGTTAGGGACAATGATTCTCCAGCTACCGGCGTTGACGATACGGAGATCCTTTCAAGGGCAAAAGGTATTAAAAAGAAGCTAAGGGGTGTGTAGACACCTGATTTTTGCACCCCAGAAAATGAAGAAAATGAAAATTTCAATTAAAAAGTCAAACCCTGGGGGGCCAAAATTTGACTTTTTGATCCAAAGAGAATTGGCCATCAAACTTCCTCTCATTGAAAAGAGCATTTCGACACGGTTCTAATGCAACTGAGTTTGCTGGAATCGGAGTCCGGATGAGGAAGTTATAAGCCGGTCAAACTTTTGGGGGAGCGAAAGTTGACTTTTTGCTACACCCCAATTCAGCTGCTAAACTTAACCCCAGTGGACAGGTGGTTCCGAGCCGGTTCCAACGACACTAAGTTGGCTGAAATCGGACACCAGATGAAGAAATTATGAGCAGTTGAAGTTTCATAAAAAACTGCCCATGTCTGCCTCCAAGATTTGCTGGGATGGAAGGGGAAGAGTTTGGTTAATGTGGGTGGATTTAAAATCAAATTGAAGGGGATTTGGGCATAGTTTTGGGGTAAACTTGGAGCATAGGGGTAGTTTGGGTATAAAAAGAGTGGAGATGTTGGAGTGGGGGTGGTTGGGCAGCACTTGGTCGTGGAGTACACCAGGAGGGAGAGGGGGTAGGCCAGAGAGGGATGGCTTCTTCAAATGAAGGGGGGTGGCCTCTCTATTTATAGGCAAAAATCCCGTGCCCGTACTTGAATTACGGGCGTGCCTTGCCCGTACTTCAAGTACGGGCGTGCCTTGCCCGTAATTCAAATACGGGCGAAAAACGAATATTTGCAATTATCGCAGATTCGGCCGTACGGGACGCGTGTTCCGCCGTACGGCGACGCGTGTCTTCCTTCTAGAAGCGTGCCCGTATTTTAAATACGGGCATGCCTTGCCCGTAATGTAAATACGGTCCCGCACGTTTTAAAAATGTGTGGATTTCAAACCTTTATTCAATTTGGTATATTGCAGGATTTTTATCCGATTTTTCCGATTATTTTATTAGAAAACGAGATTCTCTTTATTAAAATATTATAAAACACTTTTATCTTATTTATTTTATTGGTTTAGTCCATTTTTGCTGCCTTTTTGCCACATGGGCAGTTTTCCTGAAACTTCAACTGCTCATAACTTCTTCGTCCGGTGTCCGATTTCAACAAACTTAGTGTCGTTGGAATCAGCTCGGAACCAGTTATCTATTGAGATCAATTTTGGCAGTTGGATTGGGGCCGAGCAAAAAGTCAACTTTTTGTTTTCTGGAAGTTTGACCGGGCCATATTTTTCTCACCTGGACTCCGATTCCAGCAAACTCAGTTGCGTTAGAACCGTGTCGAAATGCTCTTTTCAATGATGTAAAGTTTGACGGCCAAATCATCTTGAATTAAAAAGTCAATTTTTTGACCCCCTCAGGGTTTGACTAAAAGTTTGACTTTTCATTTTTTGCCATTTTAGGGGTGCAAAAATCAGGTGTCTACAGCTGCCCCTCTTTGCTGGAGTCACCTTAGGGGATGAACGGCAAAGAAGAAAAAGAACCTTATTTTTGCACCTTGCATTTCTGTCGACATGGTCGACGAGCTCAATCACTGAATTTGTTTTTAATGGAAGTGTCAGATGTCTGGTATCACTTCCTGGTTTTGGAATCCCTATACCCTCTGTCGGGTTTGAATAGGGTTGTTCCTTAGTTCTTTATTTTTGAGAAAGATAGGATTAAATCTGAGCTCATCAGCCTGTTTCGGCGTTGATGCAAGGCACTTTACAATGTTTTCCATTAAAGCTTTTAGTGACTTCAGTTTTTTTTTTTTTTTTTTTTTTTTTTTTTTTTTTAGGAGGCCATGGTATAGGTTTGGGAGTGCAGGTGGGAGGACGGGAGGAAGCTTCTGCGCTGCTGTCCATCATCTCGGAGACCACACACCTATTCTATCCTATGCTATTTACAAAAGTGGGAAATCAAAATTTACAAGAGGGGGCGAATTGGCCCCTTATTGCTCTTCCTTGGTGCTTCTTCTTGCCAGGTTCTTTCTCTTGTCGAGGCATTAGAGCTTCTTTTCCATTCAAGAGTTACTCCACTGGAGATTTGGTGAGAGTATGATCTGTCTAGATGACTCTCTAGGGATTATTGTTGATCTTCTTTCTTCTGAGCTCTGCTGGAGATGAAAGGGAAGAAGCCTCTGTTGGGGAATGAAGGAATAAAGTATCCTTCTTATGTTCATCTTGCCTCTTTCTCCCTTCTTTGAACCTGTACAAGGAACAAAATGTCAGATATGCAGGGTTGGTTTATTCTAAGCCTTTAATTTATCATAATCAAAATGGCTATTGATCAAGGCAATGAACCCTTCTTCACGGGTTAGCAACACAGGTGGGGAAATTCCAAGAGTAGTTAAGCAGAATAATTACGGAAAAACACAGATGTGGCAGTGTGTGTTTGTGCCTGCAATTATCACAAAAGTCAATCCTTAAGCCAGACATAGATTAGAGTGCTTGGTATTTTTAGTCTTGTCATCATAGGCCTTGGAGCGTTGACTCAAACACAGTCTGCCAATCTGAGCCCTTCAGGTCATTTGGCTGTCCCCACTCAATGCATTGTTCATCTTGTTTCTGTTTTTGCTGTAGCTCCCTTCTAATCAAGGTAAGACCAGTTTTTTTTTTTTTTTTTTTTTTGACCACGACTGACCCTTTTTGCACATAGCGCCCTTTTTGGGTTTTCACCATGTCTGGTCCTTTTAGGGAGAATTCAATTCCGTCATTGCCAGAAAATGCAGATTTGACTGTTTTGCTCAAGATCATTCACTTTGGGATCCGAGAGGTCTTCAAGATAGGACGAAATGTAGGTTAGGCCGGGGTTTTGAAAGAAAGATAAGTGGCACAAGAAGGCTGTGATTTTATGGGTCTGTACAGTGCCTTTTTTATTGTTGGGGCTTACATCCTGGCTTATTTCTTTGGTGTGGGGTTCATATTTTCCACATCTTACTTTGTACTTGCTTTTCTTTTCTTCTTTTTCTTGATTTTCTTCGCAATTGCTCTCTTTCTTTTTTTTTTTTTTTTTTTGAGTTAGGGCCAGGAATGCCCATTTTGATGCGAAGGAACACCTGTACTAGGTTTGAAAAAGAGATTTTCAGGCCCAAAAGTATCTAACTAGGGGAGAATTTTTGGGTGCTTGAAAGGATTTACAGGTTTGGGGGAGAGTCAAAGATGGCCTCTCTTCATTTCCCAATTGGAATGATCTCAAGGATAATACAGTTTGACTGCATCTGCATTTATTGGCTCAGGAAAAATAGTTCCGTCCATCTCTTGTAGGATTAGTGCTCCTCTCGATAGAACTTTGTGTACTATGAATGGTCCTTCATAGTTTGGTTTGAATTTCCCTCTATTGTCTTCTTGGTGGGGGAATATCTTCTTCATAACAATGTTGCCCACCTTGAAGTGTCGTGGTATTATTTTCTTGTTGTAAGCTCGTGCTATTCTTTGCTGGTAGAGCTGTCCGTGGCATAAAGCCTTAATCCTTTTCTCATCAAGCAACTGCAACTGGTCAAACCTTGATTCTTCCCATTCAATGTCATCAACCTCTGCTTCTTTCAGGATTCTGAGTGAAGGGATCTGCACTTCCACGGGAAGGACTGCCTCCATTCCATATACAAGAGAGAAAGGAGTTGCTCCGGTTGAGACCCTGATTGAGGTTCGGTATGCATGCAAAGCATATGGCAACTTCTCATGCCAGTCTCTGTAGGTGACTACCATCTTTTCCAATATCCTCTTCAGATTTTTGTTGGCAGCCTCTACTGCTCCATTCATCTTGGGCCTATATGCCGTAGAATTCAGATGTCTGATCTTCAAATCTTCACACATTTTGTCCATGTCCTTGTTATTCAAATTCTTGGCATTGTCTGTGATAAGTGCTTCAGGCACACCGTAGCGACAAACAATATTATTTCTGATGAATTTCAGTACATGGGACCCTTTGACCTCTGTAAAGGACACGGCCTCTACCCACTTGGTGAAATAGTCTATTGCAACCAAGATAAATCGATGCCCATTTGATGCCTTCGGATGGATTTCTCCAATCATATCAATTCCCCAGATGGCGAAAGGCCAAGGAGAAGTCATTGAGTACAAAGTGTTGGGCGGTGCATGAATATTGTCAGCATAAACTTGGCATAACTGGCACTTCCTTACGTGGATATGGCAATCATGTTCCATAGTTAACCAGTAATAGCCCATTCTCAAGATTTTTCAGGTTAGCATATGCCCGTTCATATGTGCGCCACACTGTCCCCCATGGACTTCCTCAATCAGTTGTTGTGCCTCTTCTTCTGTTACGCATAGCAGCAGAGAATCATTATAGGACTTCTTGTATAGCTTGCCTCCACTGAGGAAGAATTGTCCTGCCAGTTTCTGAATCGTGCGCCTCTCAGATGCTATAGCATTCTCTGGCAAAGTCCTGTTTCTCAGGTACCTCATTATGTCTGCATACCAGGGTTCCCCTTTTGGTGTGTTCTTCTCAACATCAAAACAGTATACAGGAGAACGCCGTACCTCTATCTCCAATGGTTGTACCCAAGTATCTCCAGTGATGGTTGCCATAGATGCCAGTGTTGCCAGGGCATCTGCAAACTGATTCCTGTCTCGTGGCATATAATCAAATGTCACGTTTTTGAACTGTTCTTCCAATTCCTTAATCAGTTCCTGATATGGCACCAATTTTGGGTCCTTAGTCCTCCAATCCCCCATTACTTGGTAGATGATTAGACAGGAATCACCATAAACTTTTAACTCTTGAATATTTATTTCGATTGCGGCTCGCAAGCCTAACACACATGCTTCGTATTCTGCCATGTTGTTAGTGCAATCGAACAAGAGTTTTGCTGCTATTGGATGATGGACTCCTTCTGGGGAAATGATTACTGCACCAATCCCTTTCCCATTAATGTTGACGGCTCCATCAAAAAACATCTGCCATCCGGTTTCCTTTTCTACTGATTCGGCACACATAATTTCATCATCCGGCAACCCGGTGAGAAGTGGTTGATAATCAGGCACAGGGTGTTCTGCCAAGTGATCCGCTACTGCCTGTCCCTTTATTGCCTTTCTCGTAGTGTAGACAATGTCATACTGAGATAAGATGACCTGCCACTTGGCTATCCTTCCAGTAGAGATTGGCTTTTCAAAAATGTACTTCAAGGGATCTGCATCTGAGATCAAAAAGACAGTATGACTGAGGAGGTAGTGCCGGAGCTTCTGAGCTGCCCATACCAACGCGCCACAGGTCTTCTCAAGCAATGTGTATCTTACTTCATAATTGGTAAATTTCTTGCTCAGATAGTAAATTGCTTGTTCCTTTCTTCCTGTATCATCATGCTGCCCTAGGACACATCCAGCTGCCGTTTCTGTGACTGATAAATACATGATTAGGGGTCGTCCAGGTACAGGGGGAACCAAAGTTGGCGGACTCATCAAATAGGCCTTGATTTTGTCAAATGCTTCTTGGCAATCCTCATTCCAAACCACTGGGTTATCCTTCTTCAGTAATTTAAATATGGGTTCGCACACAGGAGTCATTTGTGCTATGAATCGACTGATGTACTGTAATCTGCCGAGGAAACCTCTTACTTCTTTCTCTGTGGATGGAGGAGGCATCTCCAGAATTGCCTTCACTTTGACAGGATCAACCTCAATTCCTCGTTTCCCAACGATGAACCCAAGTAGCTTCCCTGAAGTAACTCCGAATACACACTTATTCGGGTTCAGCCTGAGCTTGCATTCCCTGAGCCTGTCAAACACCTTTTCAAGGTTCACCAAATGACTTTCCTCTTCTTTTGATTTTGCAATCATATCATCCACATATACTTCCATTTCTTTGTGCATCAGATCATGGAATAGCAAAGTCATTGCTCGCTGGTATGTGGCGCCTGCATTCTTCAATCCGAATGGCATCACCTTGTAGCAGTATGTGCCCCAGTGTGTAATAAAGGAAGTCTTTTCCATGTCTTCAGGTGCCATCCTTATCTGATTGTACCCGGAGAATCCATCCATGAAGGAGAACATGGAATGGGTTGCTGTATTGTCAACCAATATGTCAATGTGTGGCAGCGGGAAGTCATCTTTTGGGCTTGCCTTGTTCAGATCCCTGTAGTCAACACACATCCTGACCCTTCCATCTTTCTTGGGGACTGGCACAATGTTTGCTAACCATTCTGGGTAATCTGTAACTTTCAAGAACCCAGCTTTTAACTGCTTGGTGACTTCCTCCTTGATCTTCAGGGCCCATTCTGGTTTCATGCGTCTGAGTTTTTGCTTCACTGGTGTGGCCTCAGATTTTATAGGTAACCGATGCACAACTAAATCTGTGTCTAACCCAGGCATATCCTCGTATGACCATGCAAACACATCAGTGTAGGATTTTAGAAAATCAGTTATCTGTGTTTTCTGTAATAATGTCAGCTTTTTACCAACTTGCAGAATCCTTGGTTGTGTTGTGTTACCTATGTTGATAGGTTCAGTTTCCTCAATGTTAGCCTGGAGACCCTTTTCATGCCTGTCCAGGGCAAATTGGATTTCAGGTGGGGTCTCCCATGATTCATCATTATCCTCAAGTTCAAAAGAATTATTGGGGATAATTTCTGAATCATTGGGTTGTGATGAGTAAGTGTCGCTATCTGATTCCTGCTCGACACTATGGATTTCTTTTTGTTCCTTTTGACCTTTTTGTTTTTGTTTGATTTTGGCAGCCTGATTATCTATCTCGTGCTCCGAATTTTTCGGGTGTGCGTCGAGATTGATACTAAGGCTGCGATTTTGGGTTTGCTTATTTGCAGAATTATTTACAGAAGCAGAAAAATAATCAGAAGACTTCACGCATTTATTAAAAAGTGCAGCAATATCTACAGAGGGAATTTCAGAAGTAGAAGAAACTCCCTGTGGTAGTTCGGCTTTGCGAGTGGCAAGTGGCGTCGAACTCCAGTTCTGTAGTGCGTGCTTGTCTTTGGTTACAGTGGTCACCGCATTCACCTTCCCAGTCTGTATCATGCTGATGCTGCTGTCAGAGGAGATGCAGATGGGGTCATTAGCTGTGCCCTTCTTTGGTTGATTCTGACTTGAATCCTCTGATGATACACTGATCCATACTCCGCGGCGGATGACAGTCCCTGGTATCAGAATAGTGACTTAGTGGGGTAGTTCCACCTTAGGCAATGCCTTGGTTGCAGATTTTGATGATTCATCCTTTCTGCTGGAAGAATGTTCGTCAGGAGCCCAGTTACCATAAGTTTCATGATAAGCCAGCTCAGTGGGCAGTCCCAGTACTTGGGGCATATTCTGGAACATCTGACCCAAACCATCCTTGGTACTTGGGTGTATAATGCAGATGGGAGGTGGGGGAGACCTTTGTCTTGGAGTGGGTTCTCCTGAACTGTCTTGGCTTTCCATCATGTAGATGTACTGAGCTGGCTCTTCTTCTTCAGCCTCAGTTGGTGGTGTCTCAACCTCATCTGAAGGGTAGGCAAATGCTTCTTCTGGGATAGCTGGTTTTTCAGTGTCAACTGACTGCCAAGAGAATAGAGCAGACAGTTCTTCCATCATCCCACTGAGAGCTTCTGAGTTTTCTTCTGTAACTGTCTCCTGGGGCAAGGGAGGTTCATCCCATATCCTTTGTAGATACTCAGCTTCCGCTTGCTCAACTGGATCATTGAACTCATCACCCCATCCCTGGGGGACTATGTTCTGAATGGCCTGTGCAGCTTCCTTCTCCATATTGGCAAAGTGATGGTATAACTGGCCCTGTACACAGATGGGCCAATTTGGGTCCCTTCCTTCTGCTCGTGCCCTCTTCCGTTCAGCTTTCCTGCCGAATAACCTGGCATAGTCTTCAGGTTCAGGAACAAACCCCAGTCCGAAGCCCACAGATTTGTCACATGGTTGGATTGCAGACTTGATGCCTTGCTTGTATTTGCCCAATCCTTCTCCTACTCGGAGGCCCCAGTCGGCGCATTCAGCGGCACCGAACATGCTCTTCCTTTTCCTTCTGCGGGACAAGTCTGATTGCAGAGGAGTAGGAATGCTGTTTATCTGCACCATTTCAATGGCTTGGAAATTCAGGGAAGTAGGCAACTCATAGTCAATCACAGGTACCCCTCCTTGTTCAAATTTTCTGTGATTTTCTGCGTGCACCGTAATCAATTGATTTCCCGAAATAAATCGGATCATTCGATGTAAGGTGGACGGGACTGCCCCTGCTTGATGTAACCAAGGTCTTCCAATCAGCAGATTAAAGGAGGCATTGATGTCCATCAACTCAAAAGTAATGAAGAAGGCCCTTTCAGCGATTATAACTTCCAAAGTAACTTCCCCAAGGGAATCCTTCTTAGCATTGTCAAATCCACGGACATTATTGGAGCTAGGCTTGATCAAATCAGCGTTCAGCTGCAGACTGTGGAAGGTCCTGACTGGGCAGATGTTCAGAGCTGACCCGTTATCGATCATGACCCGTCTCACCATTAAGTCGGAGCATCTTACAGTGATAAACAGGGGCTCTGTATGGTTATAACCTTCAGGGGGCAAGTCTGTTGAGGAAAATGAAATTGCTTCTGGTGTAGCAATTATAGACATTACTGTCTCCAGCTGCTCAGGGCTGATGTCGTCAGGCACATGAGTATCACCCAGTATTTTCATGAGTACGTCTTTATGTTTATCTGAATCCAACAAGAGACGCATAATGGATATCTGGGCTGGTGTCTTATTCAACTGCTGCACTAAATCATACTCAGGGGTGAAGGCACTGTAGTGGAGTTTTTCAATCTCTTCTTCTGGGGCCTTCCCTTTCTTCTTGTGGGTCTGTGGCAATTCAGTGGCCACATCCTTCCCTTTTTCTTTCCTTGTCCTTTCTTCACTAGTCTCTCCCTCTGGTGCAGGTGGAGGGTTAGGGTTGATACATCGACCAGAACGGGTAATCCGATCGACTTCTCTTTCAGTGGAAGTGATGGTAGAATCATGGTACATGGGTAGGAATTGGTAAGGTGGAGGCACAGCGGAGTAGGTTGGGTCAAGGTGAAGGTGGTGTAAGTTAAGGGTGGGTGGTTCTAGTAGGAAGTCCACGGGTTCATTGAATGGGTTCATCATGTCGAAGATGTTTAATGGGGGTGAGTTTGGGACAGGTGGAGGATAGAAAGGCTCTGGCTCGGGCAAGTTGAAATGCACCAGAGGGAACCCCAAGAAGGTTTCTTCGTCATCATCTCCGTTGATGACGCATACTTGCTGCTTTACTATCTCTTCTTGGAGGTATATTCTGACAATTTGCCCCGGTCGCCCAATCAACAAAGAGGGGTCAAACTGTACTTCATTGCCCTGGTCACTGATGACCTGGTGTACTGTTCCGCTGCCAGAAGCCTTATTATGGTCTGGGAGGGGGTTAGTGGATGTACCAGTAGGAGGAGTAGGTGCTGCTGGTGCTGGGGGATCTACAGAGATTTTCTTGCTGTCTATCAGATCCTGTATATCATGCCTCAAGTCCCAGCATCGATTAGTGGAATGCCCGGGAGCTCCAGAATGGTATTCACATCTCTCTACCACATTATAGTTTCGTGAATTTACCATTCGAGGATTTGGAGGCTTGATCTGTAAGTACCCCTTCCCCAGCAGAGTCGCCAAGCTGTGCGCACCTAAACCTGGCCTAGATCGCACACCGGGCGCACCTTTGGCGCGTGCCTCGGGATATTTAGAGTCGCCACTGCCTGAGAGTGCAGGCAGACACGGTTTTGCCCTAATCGGGTCTAAGTCTGGTCTGCGGCTTTTCAGAGTTCTAGCTAAGTCCTCGGTTACGGTTCGGGGAAGTCCTAAAGACACCCCGGTCCGCCCTGTCGGTTTGACGGGTCCCTCGGGTCTCCCTGGTTTCTGAGTCAATTTCACCCTTCCTAGATCAGCATGCTACTTATTAGGTCTGGCGGGGCCCGCTGGAGGTGTGGGCCCCTTTTTATTTGATTTTATATTTTTATTTATTTAAGTAAAGTGGGTCGGACCCGGGTCCCGTTGGAAGACCCGTGGGTTGCCATGGTTGGGCCTTGGGCCCAGTTGGGTTATTGGGTAACCCATTTGGTTATTTACTTAGATTATTTACAAGTACAATGGGCTTAGTGGGCTTGGAATGAGCCCATTAGCCAAAGTCCAATGGCCTGGGCCCGTTTTATGAAAAACGGGCCGGGTATGGGCCGGTCTAAATATGGGCCCTCAAGTGGGCCCAAGGGAATCTTGGTGGGCCCGTATGGGCCCAAAGTAAAAAATGGGCTTAAGAAAGCCCAAAATGGTTAAGGGGAGTGGTTCAGGCCGGTTTAGACCGGAATTGGTCCAACCAGGCCGAGAAATTACATTTTTTAAGTTACATTACAATCGCCCGTATTTTCCATACGGTCCAGCCTGCCCGTAAATGAATTCCGGTCCCCTTTGTCCGTGAATTAGCTACGGTCCAGACTGGACCGGCCTGAGTTTACGGACGCGACCCAGTTTGCTTGTTTGCTGCCGATTCTGCTGGGGATGTGTCCGGCCATCTTCCTGGGAACTCCAATGACTTCTGTGATGATTTCAGGGCCTTCAGAGTCTTTCATTTCCTTCATTTGGCCTAAAAGGCCATTTCTTCTTTCTTCTTCTTCTAACTGGGAAACCAGCATCTTTTGGGGTGATTGATAATCATATTTTGGAGTGGGGAAGTGGGAAATCACAGTATACTCCTTTAGCTTCAAGGAGGGTTCAATCCTTCCATGTCAAACACTTAAAAGAAAGTTATTGGATTAGTTAATCAAAGTGTATTTTTTATACACTTCTTTTCTTCCTTTCTCGTAATGATTGATTCTTTTGATATCATCTCCCCATGACACTCAAAACAGCAATGGAGTCAGTAACATTAAAAGTATTCAAAGGAAACTTAGAGAAGTAAGTGAAAATGGGAACATTGTAAAACTCAACATACTTACAATATGGTTTTTGTTGGTGGTGAATTCTCCGATGAATTTGGCAGCGCTTCCGCGTCCTCCAAGATTTGCTGGGATGGAAGGGGAAGAGTTTGGTTAATGTGGGTGGATTTAAAATCAAATTGAAGGGGATTTGGGCATGGTTTTGGGGTAAACTTGGAGCATAGGGGTAGTTTGGGTATAAAAAGAGTGGAGATGTTGGAGTGGGGGTGGTTGGGCAGCACTTGGTCGTGGAGTACACCAGGAGGGAGAGGGGGTAGGCCAGAGAGGGATGGCTTCTTCAAATGAAGGGGGGTGGCCTCTCTATTTATAGGCAAAAATCCCGTGCCCGTACTTGAATTACGGGCGTGCTTTGCCCGTACTTCAAGTACGGGCGTGCCTTGCCCGTAATTCAAATACGGGCGAAAAACGAATATTTGCAATTATCGCAGATTCGGCCGTACGGGACGCGTGTTCCGCCGTACGGCGACGCGTGTCTTCCTTCTAGAAGCGTGCCCGTATTTTAAATACGGGCATGCCTTGCCCGTAATGTAAATACGGTCCCGCACGTTTTAAAAATGTGTGGATTTCAAACCTTTATTCAATTTGGCTTATTGCAGGATTTTTATCCGATTTTTCCGATTATTTTATTAGAAAACGAGATTCTCTTTATTAAAATATTATAAAACACTTTTATCTTATTTATTTTATTGGTTTAGTCCATTTTTGCTGCCTTTTTTGCCACATGGGCAGTTTTTCTGAAATTTCAACTGCTCATAACTTCTTCATCTGGTGTCCGATTTGAGCAAACTTAATGTCGTTGGAATCATCTCGGAACCAGTTATCTTTTGAGATCAATTTCGGCAGTTGGATTGGGGCCGAGCAAAAAGTCAACTTTTTGCTCTCTAGAAGTTTGACCGGGCCATATTTTCCTCACCTGGACTCCGATTCCAGCAAACTCAGTTGCGTTAGAACCGTGTCGAAATGCTCTTTTCAATGATGTAAAGTTTGATGGCCAAATTATCTTGAATCAAAAAGTCAATTTTTTGACCCCCTCAGGGTTTGACTAAAAGTTTGACTTTTCATTTTTTGCCATTTTAGGGGTGCAAAAATCAGGTGTCTACAGCTGCCCCTCTTTGCTGGAGTCACCTTAGGGGATGAACGGCAAAGAAGAAAAAGAACCTTATTTTTGCACCTTGCATTTCTGTCGACATGGTCGACGAGCTCAAAAATTTGTTTTTAGAGAAAGGGAAGTGTCAGATGTCTGGTATCACTTCCTGGTTTTGGAATCCCTATACCCTCTGTCGGGTTTGAATAGGGTTGTTCCTTAGTTCTTTATTTTTGAGAAAGATAGGATTAAATCTGAGCTCATCAGCCTGTTTCGGCGTTGATGCAAGGCACTTTACAATGTTTTCCATTAAAGCTTTTAGTGACTTCAGTTTTTTTTTTTTTTTTTTTTATTTTTTTTTTATAGGAGGCCATGGTATAGGTTTGGGAGTGCAGGTGGGAGGACGGGAGGAAGCTTCTGCGCTGCTGTCCATCATCTCGGAGACCACACACCTATTCTATCCTATGCTATTTACAAAAGTGGGAAATCAAAATTTACAAGAGGGGGCGAATTGGCCCCTTATTGCTCTTCCTTGGTGCTTCTTCTTGCCAGGTTCTTTCTCTTGTCGAGGCATTAGAGCTTCTTTTCCATTCAAGAGTTACTCCACTGGAGATTTGGTGAGAGTATGATCTGTCTAGATGACTCTCTAGGGATTATTGTTGATCTTCTTTCTTCTGAGCTCTGCTGGAGATGAAAGGGAAGAAGCCTCTGTTGGGGAATGAAGGAATAAAGTATCCTTCTTATGTTCATCTTGCCTCTTTCTCCCTTCTTTGAACCTGTACAAGGAACAAAATGTCAGATATGCAGGGTTGGTTTATTCTAAGCCTTTAATTTATCATAATCAAAATGGCTATTGATCAAGGCAATGAACCCTTCTTCACGGGTTAGCAACACAGGTGGGGAAATTCCAAGAGTAGTTAAGCAGAATAATTACGGAAAAACACAGATGTGGCAGTGTGTGTTTGTGCCTGCAATTATCACAAAAGTCAATCCTTAAGCCAGACATAGATTAGAGTGCTTGGTATTTTTAGTCTTGTCATCATAGGCCTTGGAGCGTTGACTCAAACACAGTCTGCCAATCTGAGCCCTTCAGGTCATTTGGCTGTCCCCACTCAATGCATTGTTCATCTTGTTTCTGTTTTTGCTGTAGCTCCCTTCTAATCAAGGTAAGACCAGTTTTTTTTTTTTTTTTTTTTTTTGACCACGACTGACCCTTTTTGCACATAGCGCCCTTTTTGGGTTTTCACCATGTCTGGTCCTTTTAGGGAGAATTCAATTCCGTCATTGCCAGAAAATGCAGATTTGACTGTTTTGCTCAAGATCATTCACTTTGGGATCCGAGAGGTCTTCAAGATAGGACGAAATGTAGGCTAGGCCGGGGTTTTGAAAGAAAGATAAGTGGCACAAGAAGGCTGTGATTTTATGGGTCTGTACAGTGCCTTTTTTATTGTTGGGGCTTACATCCTGGCTTATTTCTTTGGTGTGGGGTTCATATTTTCCACATCTTACTTTGTACTTGCTTTTCTTTTCTTCTTTTTCTTGATTTTCTTCGCAATTGCTCTCTTTCTTTTTTTCTTTTTTTTTTTGAGTTAGGGCCAGGAATGCCCATTTTGATGCGAAGGAACACCTGTACTAGGTTTGAAAAAGAGATTTTCAGGCCCAAAAGTATCTAACTAGGGGAGAATTTTTGGGTGCTTGAAAGGATTTACAGGTTTGGGGGAGAGTCAAAGATGGCCTCTCTTCATTTCCCAATTGGAATGATCTCAAGGATAATACAGTTTGACTGCATCTGCATTTATTGGCTCAGGAAAAATAGTTCCGTCCATCTCTTGTAGGATTAGTGCTCCTCTCGATAGAACTTTGTGTACTATGAATGGTCCTTCATAGTTTGGTTTGAATTTCCCTCTATTGTCTTCTTGGTGGGGGAATATCTTCTTCATAACAATGTTGCCCACCTTGAAGTGTCGTGGTATTATTTTCTTGTTGTAAGCTCGTGCTATTCTTTGCTGGTAGAGCTGTCCGTGGCATAAAGCCTTAATCCTTTTCTCATCAAGCAACTGCAACTGGTCAAACCTTGATTCTTCCCATTCAATGTCATCAACCTCTGCTTCTTTCAGGATTCTGAGTGAAGGGATCTGCACTTCCACGGGAAGGACTGCCTCCATTCCATATACAAGAGAGAAAGGAGTTGCTCCGGTTGAGACCCTGATTGAGGTTCGGTATGCATGCAAAGCATATGGCAACTTCTCATGCCAGTCTCTGTAGGTGACTACCATCTTTTCCAATATCCTCTTCAGATTTTTGTTGGCAGCCTCTACTGCTCCATTCATCTTGGGCCTATATGCCGTAGAATTCAGATGTCTGATCTTCAAATCTTCACACATTTTGTCCATGTCCTTGTTATTCAAATTCTTGGCATTGTCTGTGATAAGTGCTTCAGGCACACCGTAGCGACAAACAATATTATTTCTGATGAATTTCAGTACATGGGACCCTTTGACCTCTGTAAAGGACACGGCCTCTACCCACTTGGTGAAATAGTCTATTGCAACCAAGATAAATCGATGCCCATTTGATGCCTTCGGATGGATTTCTCCAATCATATCAATTCCCCAGATGGCGAAAGGCCAAGGAGAAGTCATTGAGTACAAAGTGTTGGGCGGTGCATGAATATTGTCAGCATAAACTTGGCATAACTGGCACTTCCTTACGTGGATATGGCAATCATGTTCCATAGTTAACCAGTAATAGCCCATTCTCAAGATTTTTCAGGTTAGCATATGCCCGTTCATATGTGCGCCACACTGTCCCCCATGGACTTCCTCAATCAGTTGTTGTGCCTCTTCTTCTGTTACGCATAGCAGCAGAGAATCATTATAGGACTTCTTGTATAGCTTGCCTCCACTGAGGAAGAATTGTCCTGCCAGTTTCTGAATCGTGCGCCTCTCAGATGCTGTAGCATTCTCTGGCAAAGTCCTGTTTCTCAGGTACCTCATTATGTCTGCATACCAGGGTTCCCCTTTTGGTGTGTTCTTCTCAACATCAAAACAGTATACAGGAGAACGCCGTACCTCTATCTCCAATGGTTGTACCCAAGTATCTCCAGTGATGGTTGCCATAGATGCCAGTGTTGCCAGGGCATCTGCAAACTGATTCCTGTCTCGTGGCATATAATCAAATGTCACGTTTTTGAACTGTTCTTCCAATTCCTTAATCAGTTCCTGATATGGCACCAATTTTGGGTCCTTAGTCCTCCAATCCCCCATTACTTGGTAGATGATTAGACAGGAATCACCATAAACTTTTAACTCTTGAATATTTATTTCGATTGCGGCTCGCAAGCCTAACACACATGCTTCGTATTCTGCCATGTTGTTAGTGCAATCGAACAAGAGTTTTGCTGCTATTGGATGATGGACTCCTTCTGGGGAAATGATTACTGCACCAATCCCTTTCCCATTAATGTTGACGGCTCCATCAAAAAACATCTGCCATCCGGTTTCCTTTTCTACTGATTCGGCACACATAATTTCATCCTCCTATGTTGACTCATTTCCTGACCAAAGTCCACTTGGGCTGAGAGGGTCCCCAATGGAGTCGCCAAGCTGTGCGCACCCCCTTTTTCTGGTTTCGGGCCGCACGACGAGGTGCATGCAAAGTGATGCTCGCCTCGGGACTGGTTTGGAGTTTGGAGTCGCCACTGCCTGAGAGGTGCAGGCAGACACAAAGGGGCACCTATCCGGGCCTAATTAATCTAGTCTGCGGTTTATTAGAGTTCTGAGTAAGTTCTCGGTTACGTCTAGGGAAGCCTAAAGACACCCTAGCCCGCCCCGTCAATTGACAGGTCCCGTGGGTCTCCTTGGTCTGAGTCAACTTAGTTCTCACCCTTCCTAGACCAGCATGCACACTTATTTGGTCTGGTGGGACCCTCTGAAGGTGTGGGTCCCTTTTATTTTAATTTTATCTTTTTTATTTATCTAAGTGAGGTGGGTCGGACCCGGGTCCCGTTGGAAGACCCGTGGACTGCCATGGTTGGGCCTTGGGCCCAGTTGGGTTATTGGGTAACCCATTTGGTTATTTTATTATTTTTATTTATTTACACTTTAGGTTTGGGCTTAGTGGGCTTGGAATGGGCCCATTAGCCAAAGTCAATTGGCCTTAGGCCCGTTTATTGAAAACGGGCCTGGTTTGGGCCAGTCAAAATGTGGGCCACTCAAGCGGGCCAAAGGGGGGTCTTGATGGGCCTATCTAGGCCCAAAGTCCGAAAATGGGCTTAATGTAGCCCAAGTGGCTTAAGGGAATGGTTCAAGCCGGTTTAGGCCGGATTAGGTCCAACCGAACCAAGAAATTACACTTTTTACATCTCGCCCGTGTTTTCTCTACGGTCCAGCCTGACCGTGGATTGACTACGGTCTCTTGTGCCCGTGAAGCAAACACGGTCCAGGCTGGACCGGCCTGAGTTTACGGGCGCAATTCAGTTTGCCCGTTTGCTGCCGATTTCAATCTGGATCTGTTCCATGGCCTTCTTGGGATGTCCGATGACTTCTGTGGTGATTCCAGGGCCTTTAGGATTCTTCATTTCCTTCTTTTAGTTCAAATGATCATCTTTTCCCTCTCTTTGTTCTTTGATCAAGCAAGTCTCCTTCTTGGTTATTGATCATCAACTTTTAGGAATGGGAAAGAGGTGATTTTCAGGGGACATCATATGTTCAAAAATAACTTCAATCTCCTTCTCCTAATGGTGATCAAATGGGGTCAAATTTCCATTTTTTGAAACCTTTTGATAACCCTTCTGTTATCACCTTTTCTTTTCTTGCATAGGAACAATTACTTTTAGATGCAATTCCCCATCACATGCAACACTCAAGACAATGTTAGAAATAACATAAAAACGAAAAGAAGTAGTGAGGAAGAGAAAGTAAAATCAAAATTCATTTAATTTTAAAGTAAGAACATACTTACAATATAACTGTTTGTTTGGTTGGTGTTATGGTTCTCCGATGATTTGAGCAGCGCTTCCGCGTCCTCCAAATTTTGCGGGGAAGAATTGGGAAGAGTTTGGTTAAGGTGGATGGGTTCAAGACCAAATTGAAGGAGATTTGAGCATGGTTTTGGGGTAATTTAGGAGTGTAGGGGTAATTTGGGGATTAAAAGAGGTTTGGGTTAGGTGGTGGTGGTTGGGCAGGGCTTCGGCCGTGAAGTGCACCAGGAGGGAGAGGGGGAAGGCCAGGGAAGAATGGCTTGCTCAAATGAGGGGGGTGGCCTCTCTATTTATAGGCAAAAATTTTCGTGCCCGTATTTGAACTACGGGCATGCCTTGCCCGTAATTCAATTACGGGCATGCCTTGCCCGTAATTCAATTACGGGCGAAAAACGAATATTTGCAATTATCGCAGATTCCTCCGTACGGGACGCGTGTCCCGCCGTACTGCGACGCGTGTTTGCTTCTAGAAGCGTGCCCGTATTTAAAATACGGGCATGCCCTGCCCGTAATGTAAATACGGTCCCGCGTATTTAAAAAATATTTGGATTTCAAATTTTATTCATTTTGGCTTTTTGCAGGATTCTTATCCGATTTTTACGATTATTTTATTAAAAAGCGAGATTCTCTTTATTAAAATATTATTGAACACATTTATCTTATTTATTTTATTGATTTGTTCCATTTTTGCTGCCTTTTTGCCACATGGGCAGTTTTTTATGAAACTTCAACTGCTCATAATTTCTTCATCTGGTGTCCGATTTCAGCCAACTTAGTGTCGTTGGAACCGGCTCGGAACCACCTGTCCACTGGGGTTAAGTTTAGCAGCTGAATTGGGGTGTAGCAAAAAGTCAACTTTCGCTCCCCCAAAAGTTTGACCGGCTTATAACTTCCTCATCCGGACTCCGATTCCAGCAAACTCAGTTGCATTAGAACCGTGTCGAAATGCTCTTTTCAATGAGAGGAAGTTTGATGGCCAATTCTCTTTGGATCAAAAAGTCAAATTTTGGCCCCCCAGGGTTTGACTTTTTAATTGAAATTTTCATTTTCTTCATTTTCTGGGGTGCAAAAATCAGGTGTCTACAACTGCCCCTCTTTGCTGGAGTCACCTTGGGGATGAACGGCAAAGAAGAAAAAGAACCTTATTTTTACACCTCGCATTTCTGTCGACATGATCAACGAGCTCAAGTCCTCTTGATTTTCAAAGCAGCGGAAACACGAAACGGTTTCCACTAAGTTTTTCGGAGCTTGCTCACCCACACTTCGCGGGCTTCTTGGAGCAACCCCTGATTGGTTTCTACTTGGATCTCGAAGCTTGCTCACCAACACTTCGCGGGTTTCTTGGAGCAATTTCTTGATTTTAATTTAGATTTTAAAAGGGATGGGATTGGACTTAAGCTCACCAACCTGTTTCGGCATCTATGCAAGATGCTCAACAATGTTCTTTTCTTTTTGTTTGTTCCATTAAAGCTTTTAGGAGATTTAGAGTTTTTTTTTTTTTTTTTTTTTAGCAGATTTAGAGTTTTTTTTTTTTAACTTAGAGGCTAGATGAGGGTTGATGATGGTGGTTCAGGAATGAAGGAGTCGGGAGGAGGCTGCCTTGCTGCTGTCTGTCATCCGGAGAACCTCGCACACCTGACCTATTCTATTTACAAAAGTGGTAAATCAAAAATTACAAAAGGACTTCTTTATTCTGTTCTCTTCTTCAAGTCTTGAGAACTTCACCGCTCTTTCTTCATGGCATGGCCTTCTCAGCTTGGGGAAGAGTTCCTCCATCAGCCTCCCTTGTGATAAAGTAGAGGTTTCATGGTTTGGAACGATTCTACTGGGGATTGGTGGGAACCTCTACCGCATTTTGCTTCTTTCACTTGGTTAGGAGCTTCTGCTGAGTATAGGCATTCTGTGGGGATGAGGGATCCTTGCTTTGGCCTTTTCCAGTCTTGTTTGTTTCTCTGGCTTCAAGGCGTTTCTTGATGACCTGCAAAGATCTCACAAAGCGGTGAGGCATCTGAAATCAAGAAGCTAAGCAGAATAGGTTTTTTTTTTTTTTTTTTTGCAAGTGATCTTAAAAGAAAAGGCAAGACCAGCGATCACGGTGATTTGCCTTGTTAGCTCGAAGTGTTTTGGGACAGTGTGCTGGACACGTATTCCCATGAAATTCTTGACTTAGGCCAGCAAAGGTTTAAAAGCTGAGAGGCATTTCAAGGAATGTCCCCCCTTTCCCAGGTTTCGGTTTCTCTCATTTTCTCCCTTTTTGAGGGAAGTTTCAGGATTTGGCAATTGAGGATTCTTTCCTGGGTTAGTGATTATCCCAACTTGAGGGTTCTTGGCCAACTTGTTGCATATCATGCCCTTCAGATCAGAGAGGTCTTGAAATTAGGACAAAACGTCAGCTTGGTTTTAAGTCTGAGAAATGAAAGGTGGCAAGGCTCAAAATCTTTTCATTCTCAGGTTTTACTTTGTGTCTGGCTGAAGCTCGTTCTTCCTCTTTTGGATTCCTTCATCACGAATCTGCACAAATCTGATTGTCACTTCTTCTGTAATCAGAAAGGACTTTCTAATGGGACGAAATGAAGGCCGAGGTTTTAGTTTATGAAAGAAAGGGAATATGGCTCAAAGTTTTTTCTTCTGAATGGGTTGAGTCATATTTTACCCTTGGTCTTTGACAATGTCTGCTTTACTTTCTTTTCTTCTCTTTTTGGAGGCCTTTTGCTTTTTCCTTTATTTTTCCTTTTGCCTAGGGGCCGATTTTTGCTTTTTGATTTGCTTGGCATGCCCCAGTGTGCATTCTGATTTTTTTCTTTTCTTTGCTTTTGCATACTCGCCTCATTTCTTCTTTCTTTCTTCTTTGTCAAGCACCATATTTGGGGTATTTGACTCAATGGGTTAGAAAAAAAGAATGTTAGGCTCAAAGGATTTGACTAAGGATATGACTTTGGAAATTTGGGATGTGAAGCAAAAATGGCCTTTCATCCTTTTACAGAAGTTGTGACAACTTTGTTGGATTATTTCATGCAAACTCATTCAGGAATCTTACTCATCTTTTTTATTTCTTTTTCAGCTTTTCCCCAGTGTGGGGTGGCTAGACACAACACAGGTATTTGAATAATACGATCAGGCTCAAAATGTTTGACTAGCGATTCTTAAAATTCAGGATGAATGAAGGATGGCCTCTCATCCTTTCTCAAAGACATAATTGCTTAAGTCGGCCTCGGCCCTTAGCTGGTTTAGACATTTTCTCTCTCTTTTTTTTTTTTTTTCCTCTCCAGGGTTATTCTGCCCCAATGCAAGGATGAGTCTGGGAGAAAAATCAAAGCATAGATCAGGAAATGACTGCCTTTGGCTCAGTCAAGGTTCTCATGGGACAGTATCCTGCACCCAGCTGAAAATACCTTTGAGCTATTCGGCATTTTTCCATGATCATGGTCTTACCAAAGGGTATGGTCTCAGAGCAATGTCATCACCGACCAAACACTTGCATTTTTTATTTTTCCTTTTCTCATTTTTATGTATACATATATTTTTTTTTCAAAAAGTTTGCATGGAAGTAAAAAATATTTACAGAATTACTAATTACCAGGAGAGATTAACAAAAAGGTAAATTTCAAACTTATCCTGGTTATAGTGGATGTTGCACCTTGCAGCCCTGTCTAACCTCTCAGTTTGTCCCGCTAGAAGATGCCTGATGGTCTGGAAGAGGATTAGTCTGAACCCTACTGGAGGAGTTGTTGCTGGGGGATCGACAGAAATTTGCTTATTGTCGATCAAATCTTGTATATCATGCCTCAAATCCCAGCAACGGTTAGTATGGTGACCAGGAGCTCCCATGTGATATTCGCAGCGCTCATTAGGATTGTAATTGCGACTATTGTTTGCCAGATGAGTTGGCTGCTTTTTCTGCAAATATCCCTTCTGTAGCAAGGTTGGCAGCAACTCTGACACTGAGTAAGGGAGGATAGTAAACACCCTATTCATTCTCGCCAGGTGTTCTTCTCTGGTCAATCTTGGCCTTCTTGTAGCCTGTGTCTCCTGTCCAGGGTTCTGGTTATTAGGCGCTGACAAGTGGTAAGGTCTGTTTTGCTGGACGTAGTTAACACTCTCGTCCTCTTTCTTCTTTTCCGGACCTCTCCCACTAATAGGGCCTCTTCTCTGTTCAGGGAATCCTGTAACTCTACCAGACTTAATTCCATCTTCTATCCTATCAGCTACGACCACCAGGTCTGCAAAACTTGCAGCAAACTGCCCCAGCAGCAGTGTATAGTATGGTTGCCCCAATGTTGAAATGAATAGTGTCACCATCTCCTTTTCCAACATGGGTGGCTGAACCATCGCAGCCACCTCTCGCCATCTCTTAGCATACTCACGGATGGACTCAGTACTTTTCTTGGTCATTTTTTGTAGCTCCATTCGAGTGGGCAAGACCTCAGTATTGAACTTGAAGTGCTCTAGGAAAGTACTTGCCAAGTCATCCCATGTCCTGATTCGGCTCCTGTCTAGACTGGCGAACCATTTCTGTGCTGATCCCGTCAGTGAGCGTTGGAAGAATTGGATCATGATCCTCTCATCATGCGCATACTGGCACATGTCTCCATAGTACGCTCTGAGATGTAACAGTGGATCACCACTTCCATCAAATTTTACGAGATCTGGACACTTGAATTTTGGCGGAAGCTGTAAATCAGGGAAGAACCCTAGCCTATCCAGTGAGGCTTCCTTTGGCACAGAACTTCGGTTTGCATTCCGTACATGTTCTTTTAAGGCCTGTACATCGGCTTGCATCGATTCTTGTGCCCGATACCAATCTTCTATTTCATGCCCCATTTCCTGTGGCATGGCAGGGGCTGCTGGAATTCTCAGCTGTTGCTCTGCTTGGACAGGTAGTGGTTGAGGAACTGGCTGTTCTAGCGGATGCAAGTTCATCTGTGGAATGGCAGGTGGTGGCTGCTCTGGCATCACTGGCAGTGGTTGAGGTGCCAATGGCTGTGGTGGTGGTACTGGCGGCTCCTGGGGAGGTACCGGCTGTTGTGGAGGTATCGGCAACTGCTGCTGCAGTTGTGCAAACTGGGGAGGTACTTGCAGCCTTTCCATTCGCTGCATCATGGCCGTCATGTGAGCTATTTGCTGGTTAAGTCCTGAGATTACTGGATGGTCTTCCAGCTTTTCTTGCTCCTGAGGAGGTGGAGGGAGTGCTTGTTCAAGTCCTTCAGCAGGATCCATTTGGAGTTTTCTTCTTGAACGTAGGAGGTACGGGCTGCGATACGCAATCTTGGTACCTATTGAACAAAAAGACAAAAATTAGTATAAAGAATTCATATTTCATCAAAATATAATGCATGTTGATGCATGCCAATGACTTTTTGATTTGATTGATTTCTACTTAATTGATTTTTTCTTTGCTTTGAAACTTTTATTCAACAACCAAGGAGGATGATTTGATCTCTTTTTAGCCGCCATTCGGAGACAAGGGGAGAGTCCCTGAGAATAATCTCCTTTTTACCGCCACTTCGGAGGTAAGGAAAGAAGATTTCTGAAAATGATTTCCTTCAACCGCCACTTCGGAGATTGACAGCCACTTCGGAGGTAAGGAAAGATGATTTCTGAGAATTATTTCCCTCAACCGCCACTTCGGAGGTTGACCGCCACTTCGGAGGTAAGGAAAAGGACTGCTACTTCGGAGGTTAGCCTCCACTTCGGAGGAAAGATCCCTTTTAACCGCCACTTCGGAGGTAAAGGGAGAGAGGATCCTTGGAAATTATTTCCTTCAACCGCCACTTCGGAGGTAAGGCAATAATCCTTGGAAAAGATTTCCTTCAACCGCCGATTCGGAGGTTGACCACCACTTCGGAGGTAAGGAAAGAAGGTTTCTAAAACTGGTTTCCCTCAACCGCCACTTCGGAGGTTGACCGCCACTTCGGAGGTAAGGAAAGAAGGTTTCTGAAAATGATTTCCTTCAACCGCCACTTCGGAGGTTGACCGCCACTTCGGAGGTAAGGAAAGAGGATTTCTGAGACTAATTTCCCTCAACCGCCACTTTGGAGGTTGACCGCCACTTCGGAGGTAAGGAAAGAAGATTTCTGAGACTAATTTCCCTCAACCGCCACTTCGGAGGTTGACTGCCACTTCGGAGGTAAGGAAAGATGATTTCTGAGAATGATTTCCCTCAACCGCCACTTCGGAGGTTGACCGCCACTTCGGAGGTAAGGAAATAATCCCTGGGTTCGGAAACCACAGGAGTTGATCTTGATTTTGGAAATGGATCATTTTGGAGAATTCCAAGGAATGATAAGGGATTTGGGATGGTAGGAACACAAAGTATTGATTTCCATCAGGATCTGGGAAGCTACAAGAATTGATTTCCCAATTGGTTGACTTTTTTTTTTTGGTCCGATGGCCATCGGCAAAAATTAGACTTTTTCCTTGACTCTTTTTTTTTCACTTCTTTATTTTGGGTTGTTTCTCAGTCAATTGAAACTTAGTTTAAGCACAGGGGATTGAAACCATTCTTTGTCCTAAGGCAAATTTAATGTACACTTAGAGGTATTTCAAATTTTTGAATTTTTTTTTTTTGTTTTGTTTTATTTTTGTTTTTTTTTTTTTTTGTTTTTTTTTTTTTGTTTTTTTTTTGTTTTTTTGTTTTTGTTTTGTTTTGTTTTTTGAAATGAGTTAATCAAGCATGCTTATGCAGATAATCTTAAAGTGTGTGCACTTGATGCATGAAGATGCGTACACAAAATTAAAACCAACATTACCATTCTGCATAATTAAAAAGTATGTGCATAGTCCTAAAAAGGTTGGTGCCCCTCGAGGCACGACTTCTAGACATGGAAGCACATCTGAGTCCAGATCAGCCTTCTTTTGTCTGTTCTTTCGTCTGTCTTTGCTTTCAGATGTCAGACCAAAAGAATTAATAATTTGCCAGCAAGGGCGGACATTACATGATATTTAAAATCTGCAAAATTTCATCTTCAGGGCTGTTGGGAGCCCAGAAGAAGGGTACAAATTTACTTCAAGTCAGGTAGGCTAGAATCCTGGATCTAGGGGTTTGCCCCTGCTCTGATCTGGCTTATTTATGCCTGATTTTCTGATCTGGCCGACTTTCATCTGCTCAAAAGGTTGACCTGGACTCAGAGTGCTCCCTGTGGACTTAATGGGGGCAAGGCCCATGGTTCACAGGACTCAATGCATGGATCTGGGGTGGCTCCCCTGATCAAAATTTGTTTGGCTTCCTAAATTAGGGCTAAGGCAGCCCAAGATCTAGGATTCACTCAATTTAATGCAACAGAGCGGGGGACTGCCCCTGATGGACTCTTGGATTTTAAATTGATTTTATTTTCTGATATTCACATCCACATCCCTATCCATGCTGCATTCACAAAGCTGTGGTTTATCAGAAACAATAGGTGGGAAAAGGGTACCCAGCCCGAGACATTTGCCTACAAGGGTCTGAGCCAAGTACTAGACCCTCGCGTACCACAGCATGAAGCCAGTGGCGCTAAGGAATCCAGAAACCTGGGGAGATGGGTTTACCCTGCTTTCCCCAGCAAGCCACGGGAGCGTAGAGCTAATACCATCCCAAAAGTAAGTTCATCGTTTGAGAAGGGTGGTTGCTAGAGAGATCTAGGTTTTGGTAAAGAAGAGCAGCATTTCATCAAATCATTCAAAGCGGATCATTCATGCAGACCCCCTCGTGCATGTCACCCCATGCAGTTAAAAGATCATTCACGGTGTGGTGAAGTGCTCGTGTGCAGTGGGGCAAAGTGCTGTGTCTATTTGGGTGATTCTCGGATGATGAGCTGATAAAGGGTTCCTTAATGTCACTTTTATAGTGAGAGTACAGAACAACATGCAATACGATGTCTGGGTGGATCCCCAGGTAAGTGGAGGGTCACAGGGGACCGCTTAAATTCCACTTTCCTTAGGCAATTATCTCGTCCTTGTGACAGGATCCCCCAATATCACGTAATTGCAAGAGTTCCATACCTTACTAAGGTTGGACAAAAAGTACTTCCTAAATCTGCTCATATCCTCCTATGTTGACTCATTTCCTGACCAAAGTCCACTTGGGCTGAGAGGGTCCCCAGTGGAGTCGCCAAGCTGTGCGCACCCCCTTTTTCTGGTTTCGGGCCGCACGACGAGGTGCATGCAAAGTGATGCTCGCCTCGGGACTGGTTTGGAGTTTGGAGTCGCCACTGCCTGAGAGGTTCAGGCAGACACAAAGGGGCACCTATCCGGGCCTAATTAATCTAGTCTGCGGTTTATTAGAGTTCTGAGTAAGTTCTCAGTTACGTCTAGGGAAGCCTAAAGACACCCTAGCCCGCCCCGTCAATTGACAGGTCCCGTGGGTCTCCTTGGTCTGAGTCAACTTAGTTCTCACCCTTCCTAGACCAGCATGCACACTTATTTGGTCTGGTGGGACCCTCTGAAGGTGTGGGTCCCTTTTATTTTAATTTTATCTTTTTTATTTATCTAAGTGAGGTGGGTCGGACCCGGGTCCCGTTGGAAGACCCGTGGACTGCCATGGTTGGGCCTTGGGCCCAGTTGGGTTATTGGGTAACCCATTTGGTTATTTTATTATTTTTATTTATTTACACTTTAGGTTTGGGCTTAGTGGGCTTGGAATGGGCCCATTAGCCAAAGTCAATTGGCCTTAGGCCCGTTTATTGAAAACGGGCCTGGTTTGGGCCAGTCAAAATGTGGGCCACTCAAGCGGGCCAAAGGGGGGTCTTGATGGGCCTATCTAGGCCCAAAGTCCGAAAATGGGCTTAATGTAGCCCAAGTGGCTTAAGGGAATGGTTCAAGCCGGTTTAGGCCGGATTAGGTCCAACCGAACCAAGAAATTACACTTTTTACATCTCGCCCGTGTTTTCTCTACGGTCCAGCCTGACCGTGGATTGACTACGGTCTCTTGTGCCCGTGAAGCAAACACGGTCCAGGCTGGACCGGCCTGAGTTTACGGGCGCAATTCAGTTTGCCCGTTTGCTGCCGATTTCAATCTGGATCTGTTCCATGGCCTTCTTGGGATGTCCGATGACTTCTGTGGTGATTCCAGGGCCTTTAGGATTCTTCATTTCCTTCTTTTAGTTCAAATGATCATCTTTTCCCTCTCTTTGTTCTTTGATCAAGCAAGTCTCCTTCTTGGTTATTGATCATCAACTTTTAGGAATGGGAAAGAGGTGATTTTCAGGGGACATCATATGTTCAAAAATAACTTCAATCTCCTTCTCCTAATGGTGATCAAATGGGGTCAAATTTCCATTTTTTGAAACCTTTTGATAACCCTTCTGTTATCACCTTTTCTTTTCTTGCATAGGAACAATTACTTTTAGATGCAATTCCCCATCACATGCAACACTCAAGACAATGTTAGAAATAACATAAAAACGAAAAGAAGTAGTGAGGAAGAGAAAGTAAAATCAAAATTCATTTAATTTTAAAGTAAGAACATACTTACAATATAACTGTTTGTTTGGTTGGTGTTATGGTTCTCCGATGATTTGAGCAGCGCTTCCGCGTCCTCCAAATTTTGCGGGGAAGAATTGGGAAGAGTTTGGTTAAGGTGGATGGGTTCAAGACCAAATTGAAGGAGATTTGAGCATGGTTTTGGGGTAATTTAGGAGTGTAGGGGTAATTTGGGGATTAAAAGAGGTTTGGGTTAGGTGGTGGTGGTTGGGCAGGGCTTCGGCCGTGAAGTGCACCAGGAGGGAGAGGGGGAAGGCCAGGGAAGAATGGCTTGCTCAAATGAGGGGGTGGCCTCTCTATTTATAGGCAAAAATTTTCGTGCCCGTATTTGAACTACGGGCATGCCTTGCCCGTAATTCAATTACAGGCGAAAAACGAATATTTGCAATTATCGCAGATTCCTCCGTACGGGACGCGTGTCCCGCCGTACTGCGACACGTGTTTGCTTCTAGAAGCGTGCCCGTATTTAAAATACGGGCATGCCCTGCCCGTAATGTAAATACGGTCCCGCGTATTTAAAAAATATTTGGATTTCAAATTTTATTCATTTTGGCTTTTTGCAGGATTCTTATCCGATTTTTACGATTATTTTATTAAAAAGCGAGATTCTCTTCATTAAAATATTATTGAACACATTTATCTTATTTATTTTATTGATTTGTTCCATTTTTGCTGCCTTTTTGCCACATGGGCAGTTTTTTATGAAACTTCAACTGCTCATAATTTCTTCATCTGGTGTCCGATTTCAGCCAACTTAGTGTCGTTGGAACCGGCTCGGAACCACCTGTCCACTGGGGTTAAGTTTAGCAGCTGAATTGGGGTGTAGCAAAAAGTCAACTTTCGCTCCCCCAAAAGTTTGACCGGCTTATAACTTCCTCATCCGGACTCCGATTCCAGCAAACTCAGTTGCATTAGAACCGTGTCGAAATGCTCTTTTCAATGAGAGGAAGTTTGATGGCCAATTCTCTTTGGATCAAAAAGTCAAATTTTGGCCCCCCAGGGTTTGACTTTTTAATTGAAATTTTCATTTTCTTCATTTTCTGGGGTGCAAAAATCAGGTGTCTACAGGGTGGTCGGGTTGGCTCAAGTGTTCGTAGGCAAAAAGTTGCGTTGGAACAATCTATCAAGCGTACACGGAAGAAAGCAAAACAAGCAGTCAATGAGTCAGTAGAGGAAACCATGAACCAAATAGAGGTTGCAGCAACTTTTGGGGTGTTTACCTCTAGTAGCCAATCTACTCAGAATTCTTGCACTCTACTAACACCTTATATGAGGGATGCATTTATGATGCCTATTGCACCGATGACTCCACATACGCCAGCAGTGCAGGTATACTTTACTCCATTATTTTTGTTTTGCAAACAACCCGTCTTGGTGTTTCTTATAAGGCAACTGACAAAATATGCAGGCATATTTTGCTTCCAACCAAATGTCACAAGGTGGTGTTGTTGATCGTAGGATTTTCGCCCAGGGTATTCAAGGGAATTATGGCTTCACTCAGATGCTGCAAGTAATAGTTCAAATTTCTTGACTCACAATCAATAATTTACAAACCTGTTGTAATAATAAAATTATCGTTTTTGCAGCCATTTGTGATGCAGCATGGCAATCCACCGAATGTAAGCACACAATGGGACAACCTACGGTATTATTTGAATACTTCCAGTTGTGAATACTCTAACTTGCTCTTGCCGTTTCATTTTATTAAGTCACTTGTTCACTTTTCAGGTAGCGGATTCCTTCAACTTGCCCTGCCACTAAAGCAATGCTTCTTGCCCCATAGCTTTGCAGCTTGGATCTGTTTGAACCTGCTCCTATTGTTTTCTTTTGTCCACCTCCTCGGTCCTAATTGTTAGCCCGATATGGGTTCATTATTAAACTTGCGTTAAGAAGTAAATCTAGCAATTAAAGGAGCATAGACGTGTGAGTTTGTGTGGTACTTTGAGTTTTATCTTGTATAGATATTCATCTTAGTGGTTTGCTTCAATTTATTCTTAATCAGTTAGACAACTGACAATTACATGTTATTTGAGTTTGCGTGATACTTTGCATGTTTTAATCTTTAATTTTCATATTTTTCTTTTTTTATAATCTAGAAAATTTAAAAGCATAAAAATACAATATGCTATTAGCATGGAAAAGATTAATATGAATGATATCTAAGTTTATATGTGAAGATAAATTATTTAGAATTTAGCCACTACTCCTAGATTCTTACATATAATACATATGCATATAATCTTTATCTTATTTTCTTAAAAATGATAACATTTTAAATTGGAACTATTTTGTTTAAGTACATTTAATATTTTCTCTTTATTGACCCTTATGGATTTAATATTTTCTCTTTATTGACCCTTATGGATCAATCTTTTAAAAAAAAAAAAAAGACCAAATCAAAATCTTGTTAAGAAAAGATATTAATTTGAACTTTTTTATTATTTTCTTTTACATGTAATGTCTTGCTAATAATGATCAAAAGAAATGCTCCAACTCTACACTTATAAGCCAATAGATTAGATTTAAAATTCCATAACCTTCCTTTTATTGATCCCTAATTCACTTTGGTTCTCTGCACCTTGTTTTAAACATGTTGGGAATGGGTTGACATATGACACAGGCCATTTATAACATGAGGGGTTTTGGAAGTTTTGTAGCTTTATGGGAGAAAACCCATTAACTTGCCAGCTGAAAATGGGTATAGGATGGGGTATTTTAATTATGACATACACTAGACTTGAATCCATTTAGTGCAGCCTCTGTTTTTATTTTTATTTTTCTCTTTAAATCCCTATTACTTGAAAAGTTCCTTTTTCCTTTCTATAATCTCTTTAGTAGAACTAACTCCAATGATAAAATCTTACCATGGGGATTCTTAACAACAATCAATCTCATATAATGATGTGTGACAAATTGATTTGACATATATATTTTTGGGGCAAAGTTATTATGAATATAATATATAATATATATGTAAAGGGTCATATGTTAGTTGGATGATATTTCCAAATCATCCCTTTAAATAACCCAACTCATATGTTTTGAAAAAAAAAAATCTAACAATAACAAGTTCAAATTGTTTTCCAGTTTTTGAAAATAAGTGACAAGAAACCCGTTTGGTAACAATAACTGTTTTTGGGGTTTTTAAAAACAAGTGACAAGAAACCCGTTTGGTAACAAATCAATGATATAGGGTCACTAATCAATTTTCATGACTTAATATTAGTTGGAGCATTAGCTGTTTAATTTGCTATAACCAATGGTGAAATATGTGGACACGAGCTCCTGCATACACATTTATCGTTGGGCGACCAGATCTTATATGGAGTAGCTACGATTGATATGCTTTCATTTTTTCATTGATAGTAAACCCCATCATTTACGGCGCCAATCACAAAACGCCGCATCGATAAGACACGAGACCTTCGTTCATGTTTACGCTGCTGAACCAATATGAACCGTAAACCAATTTCCAAATAGAGTAAGCAAAATATTGCATGGTGAGATCAAAACAATTTTTCTAAGAAGCAAGCTTAGTGTGCTAAATTTGCAAGAGTGCAAGCCAGTAATGGAGTACAACCTTAAATACAAATTAAAAAAAAAACCGAGCATTTGGCCACAAAATGGAGCAAATCAAAGCCACGACAAAAAAAGAAAAATTTCTGCTCCCCTCTCTACTTCAGTCTGCCTCACTTCCTTCATCGTCGTCATCCTCGTCTTCATCCTCATCTTCGTCTTCTTCACCCTCGTTACGGTGCAGTTGAAGTTGCGACACTGCTCCCTGTAACTCTGAAAGCTGCAGGCCTTGCGTCTCTTGGGTAGATCGGATCAGCGCCAATTCTGCACGCGATTGTTGCTGGACTTCATAAATCCTTGACAAATAATCCATAACGGCAGGTGGATCAAATGAAGGAGCAGTCGAAGATGAACCAGAATGAGAGGTTCCAGCCTGGGAAGATGATTGACGCCGTGGACGAAGAGCACCAGCCCGAGTAGCAGCATTAGCATGCGCAACACTTTGTGCTATGGTGGTAGGCCCAATAGGCGGTGGAAGCACTAGAGGTCGCTCAATTTCTGGGATTACTACGTCAAGTCCTTGCATGAGTCGGGTAATGAGGCAAGGAAATATAAGTTTCCGCTTCCGTTTGAAGTGCATTATAATGTGTAGCATGGAACGAATCATTTGAGAAGGAAGGTCTATTGAATGACCTTGGAGTAATGCATAAAAGAAGCTAAGTCTTTGGAGTGGGAGGGTATGTAAATGACCCACTGGGCATATGTTGGTGCTCATAATCCGAAGAACAACCGACCAATGAGTTGGAATATTATCAATCACTAGATGTGTTCCATAGAAAGGGGTAGTACTGCCTAACACAAAAGATGCCATAATAGTAGGTGAAGGGGTGTCTGTCTCATGGTAAGGATATCGAGGCTCAGGCACTTTTGGTATCCCTAATATCTGAGAGATGATACCAGGGGTGATGGAAATTGTTTGACCGCGAAAAGACACTTTGAATCTGGGAGGGTTAAGGGACCAATCATACATGTTTGCATAGAACTCCCGAACAAGGATGGCTTGGGGTGCAGGAAGATTTGTGAGCAAAGGCTCCCAACCCCTAGAAGTAAAAACTGAAGTAATCTCGGGATCAAGCTCGCGGATTATTACCTCCCGCTCTAACAAGAGACTCCGGTTGTGCAGGTATTGACGAAACCTCATTTGCGCATGGTGGTCAAGAAATATTTTTGTATCAACCTCATGAGGTTGTACGTTACACGTAGACCCTCGGGTGCGTCTTTTAGGCATCTGCATTAACAGTATAGTATTAGATCTCGATGAAAAGAAAGGTTGAGATGCACATATTCAAGCAATGGAAGAAGGAGAAAGGAAATATAACAAAAATAAAATAAATTTTAAAAGATACACCCCACGTGAAGTCAGATTGGGCCTAAATAAAGGTCTCAAGAATATTCACTTGGTGATTAGTGATTTTAGATTTTGTTTATAGTCAAAATCAAGATTAGATTGAAATATAAATTTTGTTTGCTATGATGATATTTATATTAATTAATCAAAATAAGATGACAAAGAAAATGGGGATTATTTAAATTCTTAATTAATAATACATTATGATTAAACATGTTTGTTCATTTTAGAGTTCTACATTATTTGAGCATATTTTAACTAATTTCATTAAATAAAAAAAAACATTACATTATATAGAAGGATGAACACAATCTTACCCTACTATAGATTTGTATCTGATCATTTGAAGACTAAAATTTCTTAGCAGGATCACCCTTTCCTCTCTTATAAATTTTCCTTCTTTGAATATAGTTATATTTCTTTTCATTGTCTCTTCATTGATATTTAAATCAAAGTTTTTTTTTTCTCTTTTTTTGCATTTCATGTTTTTGAATCTTTTTCACGTAAAATTTTGTGTTTTGGATGGTTACAACTAAAATACTTGTTTGCTATATCATATTCATGTTATAAAATACGAAAACTACAAATTGTATGCATAATGCATTATACTTAAATTAAATGGTTTAACCATGTAATTTTATTTTTTTAACCAATATAATCATATTACAAGGAGATTTAATTTCCTTCATTTCAAAAGGATATCTTCTTTCTAGATCAACTTTTCAATTATTATTAGGCATACAACATATTGCATTTTATTCAACTACTTTCAGTGAGTTGAGCACTATTTCATTGAAAGATTTGCTTCATTTTTATATTAAAATTCTCAATATCAATATTCTTTGCTTGAGTTAAAAAACATTTTCTCAGACTTAAAGAAAAAGACATAAGTACAACAACTATTTTCATTTTCTAACAAAAATAATATATTTATTAAATTCGATTATCAGTTTTATTAAATAGTAAGGCATAAAAATAAAAGTATAAATACCTAAAACCATAAACTACTAACCAAAGCATATATGAACCATTTTAAGTGTTTGTTTATTTCCACGTATCTAAGATACATCACTTAAATTTTCTATTTCAAAAGTATCTATCTATTTAGAGTTCCAATTTAGTAAAATAAACCTCAAGAAAAAAGGAAACGTATAATCCATGAAGAAGATGACAAGAGTCGTCTTCTTGAACGTATAATCCGTCCTAAATGAAATCTTCAAAGCATGGAATAAACTTTAAAAGATACACCCCACGTACCTTGGACGAACGCAAATATGCCCTGGATCCAATCCCAAGCACAAATTCGAAAAGTCCTGACGAAACCACTGCGAATAGTGAAAGGGGTGGCAGGGGCGGCGGTTTGAAGGTTGCAATAGGAGAATAGAAGGGCGCACGCAAGTATTTAGGGTTCGTGGTATTTTTTTTGAAATTTGCGCCTTGACGCTCGAGTGTCCGGAAAATGCGTAGAACGCGTCACGTTCAGGTTACCTGTGTTATGTTAGTTTAGCCTTGACGCTCGAGCAGTAGAAATGCGCGTAGAATGCGTCACTCTCGGGTTTTCTGAGTTTTTTAAAATTTGCCTTGACACTCGAGTGGTCGAAAAACTCGCAGAACGCATCACGCTCGGGTTACCTGTGTTTCTGAAAATTGCGCTTGACGCTCGAGCAAGGGTAAAACGCTCCAAAAATTTTAAAAACCTACCCAAATTCGGAACCTCCCGTTCGAGCGTCCGAAAATCGTCCCCAAATCGTCACACTTAGTATTTTTTTCCATCTTTTACAAATTGTAAGTAGGGTAGGTTGGACTTGTAAGTGGGGTACGTTGGACTTGTAAGTGGGGTAGGTTGGACTTGTAAGTAGGGATCGTTGGACTTGTAAGTGGGGTAGGTTGGACTTGTAAGTAAGGTAGGTTGGACTTGTAAGTAGGGTAGGTTAGACTTGTAAGTGGGGTAGGTTGGACTTGTAAGTAGGGTTGGTTGGACTTGTAAGTAGTGTAGGTTGGACTTGTAAGTAGGGTAGGGTAGGTTGGACTTGTAAGTGGGGTAGGTTGGACTTGTAAGTAGGGTTTGTTGAACTTGTAAGTAGGGTATGTTGGACTTGTAATTAGGGTTGGTTGGACTTGTAAGTAGGGTAGGGTATGTTGGACTTGTAAGTAGGGTTCGTTGGACTTGTAAGTGGGGTAGGTTGGACTTGTAAGTAGGGTATGTTGGACTTGTAAGTGGGGTAGGTTGGACTTGTAAGTAGGGTTTGTTGGACTTGTGGGACTTGTAACATGACAGTGCTTCATCCTGTTCTCCCTACAATGGTGGTTTTGCTTCGTAATGATAATTTGGATTACCAGAAAATTATATAGGAAAAAAATGGGCATATAATGAAAATTATATAACCTAAAAGTATGTACAAATATTGTAATTTTACAATTGTTTTCCTCTCACAGATAGAGACCGAAATTTACAATCATTTTCACTCGTTAGCAAAATAAATTTACAAACAATTTAATATACAAGTTTTCTATACACAATCTTCCGTCCTACTTGGATGTTTAAGACGGCCTTGAGCTTCTTCACCTTGCTATTGAGCCAAGAATGCTGGAGTTGTGAATCATACCTATAAACAATGCAATCATAAGTTTATGTACGCACCTGAATGTTATTAGTTTCAAATAACCTTGTTATTGAACATGTGACAGGTACGTCTTACCTCTTTGGCTTCTTCACCTTCACTAGTCTCCGCTTCAGGTGTGTTTGCTACCTTAGAAAGAACGATGTCCCGCACTTGGTTCGAAGGGTGCTAAACGAGGTCAATAAGGAACTTATCCCTAAACTGTGCCATATAACTCTGAATTCATAGAAGATGTACTTGTGTGTTACTAGCGACGTACTTTATAACTATAATTATAAAAAAACATTTAAGTTATATGTGAACCTGATCAAATTCTTGAGACAAGGTGCTGCCATCCCACACCTCCATGAATTTCATCATGAAGACACCACAATCAGACCTGACGGTATATAATCACATCACATCACTTGTAAGAAGCTAACATATGTATGAAGCAAAACAAAACTACGTATGAAGCAAAACAAACCTAACGGCTTACCCATTGGTTTGGTGTGGGACCTTAACCCGCCGTAACTCCCACAGTAGAAGTGGAAATTGATCACCACCTCCGAAGTCACGTAAGATCTTATCCAACATCTGGATCTACAAGTGACGAAGCGAGTGTCAATATGATAAGTGTTGTAAATGGTACGAGAAAATTTCATTAATAAAAAAATTACCTGCGTTTCAATTATGGATTGATGTCCCGCACGACGCCCCCCATCCATTGAGTCAAGCACATCCACTCTCTGCTCTTTTAGGTTTAAAACTAAAAGAAACCAATGATTGCGTAGATACATGGGAACAAAAATCTACATACAAGTAAGACACCCTTATAAGTAAAGAACTTACTACAGACTGCTAAGTAAGTAAGGATAAAAGCATAAAAAATCTGAAACTAATCATTTGTGAAGGTGGCACATTGCATCCCAAGGAACTTACAAGATTGCATGCAAGCACAGAATACCCTAGTCGCCCTGGATCAAAGTAAGGACGCAAGGATTCAGTGGAACCACGATCACTTTTCATCATCCACTCCTACATAATATATGAAAGGAAATTTTAGTCATTAGTCTAGCCTTGAACAACAACATTTGTACAATCATAATGACTACTAGTGCTATCACAAAAAGTGCTTACACAAATATATGTGGGACAATAATGTCGGCTAACTTTGCGGCTAGTCGACAATTGTTGGTTCTTCATAAGACATGCTCCAAAAGCATTGATAGCCTATAAAAAAATACCATGAGCGATGACATGTACAATTGAATAAACAATATATTATTCACAAGATAAGCTTTGCATACCACACTAATAACATGTTTGTTGTCTAACAAACATGCCAATTCAGTTGCCGACGCAAAGATGGAATCAAATTTGAATATTATTTCATTGAAAAAAACAAGCAGGAATTATTCACTACGAATTATAATACATAAATAACATTGACAAGTTAGTTTAGGAATATTATCTTACTCAGAATGCTTGTTTCCGCGAACGTATTGTAGGATTGAGCTTCCTTCTGGGCCCAATCGAGGACGCAAGCGATGGCCAATAAATGGGGTGCGATAATGTTTCCCACGCGTTTTCTTGCGTGAACCTCTTCGAGGTTTGGTTACCTCGGTCCCGGTGCTGCTTCAAGACGAAACTATCACCACCTCATCCTCTTGCATTTTATCCTTTTGTACCTCCACAACCACCGCCGTGTCGAGAGCGGTGGTATGATCACTGCTCTCGTGGGTGCTATGATGGGAGGGTGCCATCATTGCTTCATCAGGAACATCAGGTATGGAACAGTCGGGAGTATCCATATGAGCAGGGCTCTCACATCGCACGTGGATATCGGAGGGGTCCACGGTTTCCCTTGACTTCACATGATTTAGCATCTCGCTATACGTGTCCAACATCCTCGTGAGATGACCTTGAATAACCTGGAATACACAACACCCAATCATAAAACATGCGGAGGTGTTCGTAATAAGAAAACTAATAAAAAATAAATAAATAAAACCTAATCTTATAGGATCTGGATCTCCACGAAATTGCCGAAGATCAATGAAATTTAATTCATGGGCTTCGCCTGATGCCTCATCTTCGACACAGCTGTCAACACGATGCTCAATCACCTACAATATTTAACGTGTATATTAGTGAGTACATAGAAATGTTGCATTATTTGCAAAATTGACAACAAAACCTACAATAATCAGTTCAACTCAAATATATATATGTATACCTTCCCATTTCCATATCCATTGAGTGCCATTTCATCTTTCTCCCTTTGGAAAAGCAATGCATCCATCCACGCTGCCATACGTGGAGTGGTAGGAGGTCTTGCTTGACCAACGATCATCCGATCGTAATACAAATACTAAGCAACGATCAAAATATCATTAGACGCACTATAATTATCATAAGCTAGGATAAAGAAGCTAATGCATCTTTTAAATACTATACATACCTGTAAAAATAATAAGTAGCCATTGACGGATTTCCGTTTGCCTTTTTGAAACTTGGCTACATGATGCATCAATGTGTCTAAAAGGTACTTCCCCCAGTTGTAACCTCCTATCCTCTGTACATCGACCAGCAAGGGCAGATAGGATGCACTCACATCAATCATTGAAGATGGACTTACGAAGGTCGTCAACGAATATAATACAAAAGAACGGATCCACTCATGATCGTTCTCTGGGCTCTTCAAGCTCTTCTCAACATTCTCAATAGGGATGCTTCCATTGCTTACCCCGTAAAATCTATGCAACTCTGTCATATCGGGGATTTATGATTTAGATGTATCAACATCTATCCCCTCTATGGGTAACCCAATTATAGTCTTCACGTCGTGTGTGTCAAAGAAAATATTCTGAGACCCAACTCTGATACATCTCTTCTTAGTATCTACATTTGGAAGAATCCAATTACAGAGTCGCCGATAAAGCTTCGTCGCGTGTAAATTCAGTAGACAGTGAAAGCCACTATCTCTAAGGCACTATTCCTGAGAAGCAGTGAATGAAAGACCGTGCATAAACGTAATGAAACGTCCAGGTGAACAACGTGTCTTTATCTCAGCCTACAAAAAAGAAAGGTAAAACGAAATAATATATCAGTCTCAACTAATTATCCACAATAATTCCAATTATAGATAAGATATTTTACGAACCTGTTATTTCTTTCGCGGCCCTTGCTGTGGGATAACCCTCTTGTATTCGTCCCACTCAAGCCGTGACGCTCGCTTAAATTCTTCTTTCTCAGCTTGATTCATCGACCTCCATGCTCCAGCAGCATCCGCAAATAACTGAAATGCAATAACTAAATAGATAAATTCATTTGCATAGGATCGACGAAGTGCAAAATAAATAAAATTAATGATGTTCCTTAACCGGTACCATTGATAATGCCTACCTGCTGCTTCTTCGGGATTTGTTCACCTTCAATACGATTCTTTATTCTTTCGTTTACATAATATTCCCTGAAAGAACAAAAGGAAAATCATGGTCAATAATATATTAAGAATTACAAGGATGCAAAAGGAATTAAAATAACCGTCATCTTGACAACCATACCCAAACTTATACAAAGAGAATGATCCAAAATATTGGATTGCTTCCATGCTTACTTCTAGAACAAAACAAATAAATAAGTGAAGGAAACTTTACCTGAAGTGTAGCCAACTGTTGCGCGACTGTTTTTGTCCTGTTGATGATGATCCAACAGTTTCCATTGTAGTAGTCAAACTTTTCCTGCACATTAACAGAGGCAATTTCACAATTTATATTTCCAGCTTCAAGCAAAAAACTCTCATTAAAGCCAACAACATCACGTAACAGAGGAATTTTAAAATAAAGACAAAACTCTCATTAAAAGCCTTTGTATTTACATGGGGTTATATCAATGATAAGTGTTGATCACATGGCATTACAAGTTAATAACTAACAACAAAAGAGATGACTAACATTTCCTTCAAATACCTGAATTGCTATTGCAAAACTAACCAAAAGTTTACATTAATGTCTCAACCCCTTTCAGACCTGAATTCATTACAAAATTAATGACCTTACAGAACTTTAAACAATATGAAAACCATAATCTTTTACTCATAAGCAAAAATCATTAACACAATTCAATTCTTGTTCTTTGGCTTGCACAGGTGGCTTGGTGGAGTTATTGTAGCATTAATGGAAAAACAAACTGTCAAAAAAAAAAGACTCATGAATTCTGGTGATAAAATTGGCATAAATTATATAGTAATCATACATAGATTGATTTAAGACTTAAAAGCAAAAGTTCTTAAAAATCATACTTGTTTGTAGCACAGCTCATACCATCTCAACTGAACTCATCTCCAATGGAGCTACTTGTAGCCCCATAAAATAAGTATTTTTCTTATCTGTTTTGTTCTTCTTCTATGCACATGTAACTATGTAAGAAAAAAAAATAACAATGAAAAATAACAAGAAGAATATGAATATGGCATGCATTCTTTAAGAAACAACATGACAAACCGAGGCGTTGGTTTATTGAGAAATCTGAGCATGTTCATCAGCAAAACATAGGAAATCAAAGAAACTATGTGTATCTCCGAAGATATTAATATTCAAAATATTTTACTTAGCAAAGAACAAACATTACCACAAGAACATTAAACCAGTTGTTTTTCCTCTGTATTGGGTTGAAGATAAGTTGGTCTTGTATATCTATTTTGTTTTCCCTATTCCTGTGTGGTATTATATTTAAAATTACAAAACAATTAAAAAATTATATTTTGCGACAATAAAATGTAATTAAAAATTACAAAAAATTTAAAATTATGAAGATATAAGATTGAATTGCTGTTTATAATTTTAAATTAACTAGCTTTTCATTAATTATAATTTCTTTTGTATACCTTGAAAACTTTTGGTTTCCTCCAAAATCTCATTTTTCAAAAGAACACAATCATTCAATAACGATAAATCCATTTCAAGACAAAAATTCATGAGTCTTTGGATTTTTACAATGCTTTATTAGAGCAAAATTTATACACTTTTTAATTTGAAAATATCTGGGCATAGGAACCTTGACAAGGTGGTTACCTAACTCTATTCCGCCAGTGTGCGCACCTAAAATTGGATCCTAGATCGCACACGGGGCGCACGTTCAGTGCGTGCCTCGAGACATTCGGAGTCGCCACTGCCTGAGAGGTGCAGGCAGACACGGTGTTTGCCCTAATCGGGTCTAAGTCTGGTCTGCGGCTTTTTTAGAGTTCTGGCTAAGTCCTCGGTTACGTCCGGGGAAGCCCTAAGACACCCCGGCCCGCCCCATCGGTTCAACGGGTCCCTCGGGTCTCCTTGGTTTTTGAGTCAAGTTCACCCTTCCTAGACCAGCATGCTGCCTTGTTAGGTCTGGCGGGGCCATCTGAAGGTGTAGGTCCCTTTTATTTTAATTTTATCTTTTTATTTAGTGAAGTGGGTCGGATCCGGGTCCCGTTGGAAGACCCGTGGGCTGCCATGGTTGGGCCTGGGGGCCCAGTTGGGTTATTGGGTAACCCATTTGGTTATTTACTTAAACTATTTACACATGCAATGGGCTTGGTGGGCTTGGATTTGGCCCATTAGCCAAGGGTCAAAGGGCCTGGGCCTGTTTATTGAAAACAGGCCTGGTATAGGCCAGTCTAAGGTGAACTCCACAAGTGGGCTCAAGGTGCCTTGGTGGGTCCATTTGGGCCCACGGTCCAAAGATGGGCTTAAGATAGCCCAAATTGCTTAAGGGACTGGTTCAGGCCAGTTCAGGTTCAACCGGGCCAAAAAATTATATTTTTTATGTTACTTTTACAACTGCCCGTGTTTATTATACGGGCCACCCTTGCCCGTGAACTAAATCCGGTTTGGGCTTGCCCGTGAAGCAAATACGGTCCAGTTCGGACCGCTCTGAGTTTACGGGCACATCCAGTTTTGCATTTTTGGTTGCCGATTCCTTTCGGGATCTGTTCCGGCGTGCTCCTTGGGTGCTCCGGCAACCTCTGTGATGGTTCTGGTGCCCTCGGATGCTACATTTCTTTCATTTGGCCTAAAAGGCCATTTTTCTTCTTCCTTTTGTTTTTCTTGAAGCAACAAGACACCCTCTTGATTGTTTGTAGCCAAATTCAAAAATGGGAAAGGGGAGTTTACAAGGAATTAGGGAACTTCCAAGGAGTCAAATTCTGCCTTTCCAAAGAACACAAAAAAGATTACTAAATTAATTAATTAAGGTGTCCTTAAGGCACTTTCTTTTTTTTTTTTCTTTTCATGATGATCATCCCTTTTTGAACTTAGCATCTCACAATACTAAAAAAAACAACAAATTGATTAGTAATACTAAGAACAAAATTTAAAAAGGAAATCTGAAGAGAAATTGAAAGCAATCATATTAAACTTGTATTGATTCAAAAATTGAACATGCTTACCACAATATGATTTGTTATGGTTCCTCCAATAAATTGGGCAGCGCTTCCGCGTCCTCCGTGATTTCTTAGAAGGGTTTTGGCAGAGGTTTGGTAGGTTGTTTATGTTTACAAGGTGAAAAGAGGGAGGTTGGGCAATATCTCAGGGGTATTTTGGTGTTTGGGATTGGGGTGGCATCACTTGGACAGAGGTTGGGCGTGGTAACAGCAAGGAAGAGAGGGGGTGGAGGCCCTGGGAGTCGGCTTGTTGAAATGAGGCGGGTGGCCTCTCTATTTATAGGCAAAATTTTCGTGCCCGTATTTGAAGTACGGGCATGCCTTGCCTGTACTTCAAGTACGGGCGTGCCTTGCCCGTAATTCAAATACGGGCGAAAAACGCACATTTTCAAATCTCGCAAAATCGGCTGTACGGGACGCGTGTCCCGCCGTACAGCGACACGCGTCCCTTTCTAGAAGCTTGCCCATATTTGAAATACAGGCATGCCTCGCTCGTACTTCAAATACGGTCCAGCACGTTTTTAAAATGTTGGATTTCAAATGCTTTATTAAATTTGGTTTATTTAAAGATTTTTATCCGATTTTTTGATTATTTTATTATAAAAACGAGATTCTTTTATTAAAATATTATTAAAAAATAAAGATATTTTTATTAAATGATTATTTTATTTATTTAATTCATTTATTCTGCTTTTTGCTGCTGTTTTGCCACATGGGCAGCTTTCTTGAAACTTCAATTGCCCATAACTTTTCCGTCTGATGTCCGATTTCAGCAAATTTGGTGTTGTTGGAATCAGCTCGGAACACACTATCCATTGGGATCAAATTGGGCAGTTGAATTGGGGTCGAGCAAAAAGTCAACTTTCACTCCCCCAAAAGTTTGACCGGCTCATAACTTCCTCATCCGGACTCCGATTCTGGCAAACTTGGTTGCGTTAGAACCGTGTCGAAATGCTCTTTTTGATGAGAGGAAGTTTGATGGTCAAATTCACTTGAATCAAAAGTCAATTTTTTGGCCCCTCAGGGTTTGACTTTTTAATTGAAATTTTCATTTTCTTCATTTTTTGGGGTGCAAAAATCAGGTGCTAACAGCCAGTTTCCCTATTTTCATTTATTTTTTTCCTGGAGTGTTTTAGGATATTTAATCAATTCAAATACAATACTTCTATGTTATTCTGGAGGATTTCAAGTAATCCATATGTTATGGAGACCTAGATCTTAGGGAGGACGATTGAGTAAAATAGAATCTAAGATGAAGACAATAAGAACTTAATTATCTGAAGGAACTTATTAGGCATAAAATAAGAGACTTGAGACTAAAAGATGATATAATCCAGTATTAGTGAGGATATTATCAAAATGAATCTCACCCGAAGATTTGATTCTTCGACAAAATCGAAAGAATCAATGGTGGCATCATTTTTTTCTATACATCTCACTTTCTTAGTCTTTCACCACTGCCTAATTTCCATGTCTTACACACCCACTTCCCTTTCTTTAAACAAGCAACGCTGGGGGAATGACTGCATTATTATAGTTTGGGTCTATACTATATCAGTCTCTGTCTTATCTGATTACAACTCGGCATACATGTCATCTTTTTGCCACATGTATCATAAGCTTGTAAGGCAACCACAAATTCAAATATATTGATTTTTCACTTGAGGTTGGGCATTTTTAAAATATTGACTTACCAAAAATGATCACATGCTAATCTGGGTAACAGTCATGGCAATAAATATGGATGGTGATATAACTTCTGATGCCGTTGAAGTTTGTTGTTCATGTTATATTTTATTTATATTGAAATTTTAGTTGGAGCAGGAATCTGATCACAAGCAATGAGAATTGCATGCTTGTCTTTTTTTATTTTGTATCAAATGCCATTGCATGCAAGGAGTTACATTTCTGATTTCGCCAGCATATCATCGGCAACATCCATTTAGTGGAAAATTCCCTAGAGTTCCCCAATGAGAAGAAATGGGGGAAATATGTGGCTCTCTTTTTTTTTCCCTTTTTCTCTAAGTTTAATTCATGTATAATGTATATATGGGTGTGAAAAAATTCGAAACATAGAAATGTATGTATAAGTCATTTCATGAATATTGCATACAAAAAAACAAGGGAAATGAAATGATACTAATCAAGTCAACACTTACAAATCAGTTAAAGATGCAAACTTTGGAGAGAAAGGAGGTAAACTAAGAAAGATGCAAACGTTGTTTCTCGTTCGTTGGAGAGAAAGGAGGTAAACCAAGAAGTTTGGTGCCCTTCTTTCGTTGGAGAGGAACGAGATAAACCAAGAAGCTTGCAAATGTTAAAGAGGAAGGTGGTTTTGTATACGTTGAAGGATTTTTTGAAAATCCTCTGCCTCTCGCGCTCGTCGGAACAGGTATTTGGGCGTTCGTCGACTTCGTTCGAATAGGTAGAGGAATGCCTGAGCGAACCACGGTCTAATGCCTCTTTGGTCTAGTGGTTGAGACGGTCCAAAACCATTCGGCCGAAAATAAAAAGTAACGGCTCACGGCCGAAAACGAAAACTAACGGGCCTGAAACGTTAATCGCCGTTGTGAGATTCTTTTAATCGAATGGGACGCGTGTCGCGCTGTCGTCGTTCGAATGACCATTCGAACGACGATTAAGAGAGGATTTGGGTCGAGACGAAGAAGGTTCAACTTTCTAATACAAACCTGAGAGAGGGCCCACAAGAACCCAAGCCTATAAATAACCGAGCTGAACAAACTGGGACCATCCCTTCCCGTTATCCATTTCATGTGGCTATGGCAAGTAATTCCACTTTCACTCTAATTTCTCTCTCTTTTCTTAGACTTAGGTTCCTGTCATCTTTCTTGCTCTCCCCACAGTTTTCATGGCTACAACAGCCCCGAAGGTAAGTCCAGGAGTACTCTCCACCTCTTCATTGCCACATCGCCGGAAACACCCTCCGTGTTTCTGCTCCACTGCCGCTGCTGCCCGGGGATGCTCCTTGGGAACTCCGTTGGCAATTTCCAGCCACTTTTTGGGATCCCCGGGTAAAATTGTCTGTAAGGCAACAGAAGTTTCAGTCACCGAGGGATTTCCCGCTTCGGGAGACGGTGATGGAGATGGGAAGAACTGGGTTCCGGTGGTTCCATTGGCGGCGCTACCGAAGGGGGAGCGGCGGGTGATTATTCAGGATGGGGAAACGATTCTTCTGCTATGGTATAAGGATGAGGTTTTTGCAATTGAGAATCGGTCTCCAGCGGAAGGAGCTTACACCGAGGGTTTGATCAATGCCAAGTTGACCAAGGTTTGGGGCCATAATGTTGTTTTCTTTGTTTTATGATTTTTGCTCAAGGTCATAGAATTGGATTTTGTGATTTGATGGTATAAGACAAATAAAATGATGGCAACATTGTGTTTTCTTTGTTTGTTTGTGTTGTAAATCCATTTTGCTTGATACTATTGACTGATGGTTATATAATAGGGTGATATTCTAGGAAGAAGAAGAATGGCTTTATCTAAATTTCTCTGTTTGGGTGTTCTATTTTTAAAAATTTTACTAAGGTCTGTGATATGGGGATTCAAACCAGAGATAGGACGTGCACAGGCTTACTCCACATAAACATGGTACTTCTCAGGTCAACCTTGTAAAAGAATTCCATTTTGATCTATCCGAATTCTGGAATTTATTTAGTCCTTCCAACATGTTCCCGCATAAATGCGCCCCTTCTGCGAAAGTCCTGTAATATGTTCCGAACACCATTTCTATTCTGATTTGACATTCCCAACAAGCAGTATGATCCCACATCTGCAAAAGCCATCCTCTAATATGTTCCAAGAACCTTTTCTCTTCCACCTTGACAATCGAACAATCAATAAGATTGCCTCTTAAAGAACTTTCATTACCCTGTACATTCCATACACGTGGCTAATTGGTCTCAATTTTGGGAATGGTAGCAATGAAATTAGCATTTGATCTACTTTCAATAATGCTGAACTCATAATCATTCTTGTTCGGTTGGGTTTGAACAGGAGAAGTCTGCCACTGATTAGGGACAATGAACTCTCCTCATCGACCTTGCAATTTTCTTCTTTTGTAGAGGAATTTCCATTTGTTTGTTCCTTTTTTCCCTGGGTAATTCACATGCCCCTTCTGGTTAGTTCCTGACCTATCTATGCATCTTTGAATGCTTGATTCTGATCTCCAATCTTACCTTCTAATATTTTCTTCTTCTCCTTCTGATCTCTTATTTACCAAATGAAGCTTCTATGGAAGATTCTTCTTCATTCATGGTCCTTGAATCTCGCCTGTACTGATTCTTCTCTCTTGTGTAACACTCAACCTCCTCTTTCACACATGGACCAAAGCTTCTTATTTATTTATTATTTTTTCATTTTCCAAACAGATTTATTACAACGTATGACAAGTGGCAAAACATATTTCTTCAAACGCCTAAATCATCCCCCTATTTTGGAAAATTAGGGATCGGGTAGGTATATTTTAGAAGACAAGTTCACCCCTAAAAATAAGCTCTTTCTATTGAAGAGTTAGCGGCAAAATTGTCTTTTCAGCAGAGAACCAGGGAATAGTTCCATGAAGCATGTCAGACCTGATTTTTCTTAAATTGGGTTGTCTACAGCCAGTTCCATTAAGTTGGCTACTTACTCCTCCAAACTTACATAGCCCAAATCGTGTAAGAGATCTTTTTGTTGTTATGCACAAGTAATTTAAGTATTATGTGTGATTATGTCCAGAGTGTGCCAGGACATATGTTAATTTCTATAAGCCCCTTTGTTGATACAATCTGATCCTGTTAGCTTATCATCCCTATGAGATTGTTTCTGTATATTCAAGGATGTAATACTCCATAGCTATTTGTATCTTTATCATTTTCACTGCCATAATTTTTTTTAAAGTAGGAAAACGTTTGGTTGTCTATTGTTAGACTCTTGATCAGTTGCTAGCTTTTGTTGCTGTGTCTGTCTGCATTATTCCCTTCTTGCCCTTTTTAACATTGATTACAATAGTAATTGAGATGAAACATTTATGCATGGAGAACAATACTAATCCATACCCTGGCAAAAACCATCAATTTTTATGGTTCATCTAGCATCAGATATATAATGTACCATGTTACAAGTAACATATTCCTGCATATCCAAGTAATGTATCCACATAAAAGACTAAGGTTCTAAGGTCCTTTGAAACATGGGATCAATGTTGTCATATGAAGTTAAACAGAAGGTAATTCCTCAAAATCGGCTGTTCTGGAATCCTTCATATAATGGAGATTTTGGATCCATCATTGAATAGCCAAGAAGTAAAATCTAAGAGCAAAGAATTTCTATCTGCAACTAGCCCCTGTAAGCATGGGAACCAATAATACAAAAAGGAGTATCTTCATTATTGGTCAGACCAAAAAATATATGAGATAAGAATCAGTATTGAGTGGCAAAATAAGATTAAACAATTTTAAGACCCAGAACCGTATTGACCTAACAAAAGACCAAAATGTAGTGGAAAAAGGATCATGGACAACCTTTACAAGGGTATCACCAATTTATTGAGCGTGCTGTAATTTCTTGTTATGACTTTGTACCACAAAATATTTTTATTAGTCCCAAATTTCCAGTGCTATTTCCCAAATAAAGCTGTCTTTAGATCTTATGTTGATTACTGTATAAGCTACATTTCAAATTATTGAGCATACTTTTCTTCTTTTTATCAGATAATAGATTCCAATTTGGATCACCAAGCATGTTCTCTGATAGAAAGAATTTAATTCTTAAAGTAAATTTTCTATTTTGAAAAGTAACTATTCTCAATTTCTACCAAAAAATGCCTAAGCTTGCCTATACATGTATTTTTCTGGGGATAATGAACTACCAAGGGAAATCCTGCACCCTCGTCTCTGCCACTTTCCATTATACAACATATCTGATGTTGAAATTCCTTTGGTGGTGCTTTCTGTACTTTTTTCCTTTTAAAGAAAAAAAGAAGATGATATATCAAGTTACTTCCATGGTTGCCCACTTTGGTGGGAATTGGCTTATTTTGATGATGATGATCTTGTGGATTCACCCACACATGGCTACCTGCAAACTTTAGCAGTTGATGACTTTTATGTGTATCACATTGATTGGGAGGTAGCTTGCGAATGTCCTATGATGATTAAAAATTATGGGCAATATTTTCTTAGCATATCAGCTGAGAAAGAAATCCTTCATTGGTAACTGTCTAATTTCTTGATAAATGGAAGGATTAGCTGCATCAGGAACCAACATGGATTCCTATTTTCTAACTCATCAGTTGTAATGGCTTAGAAGTGCAAACTTTTACCGTAAACTTGGGTCATTTGTTTGACATGGTTGTTTTAATGTTTATTGTTGCTCTTTCCGTTTCTTTTTTACCTTTCTTGGGCCCACATTGTACCCTATTACTTTTACCTATTGAATCTATCCTCGTTATTAAGGCCCCTCAAAATGGAAAAAAGTTTACAATGAGAAAGTCTTGATCATAACATTTTTTTGTTTGACTTGTCTGCAAAAGTAAAATGTTATATTATCTTGGATGCTTTTGAGTAATGGATTTTGATCATACTCCAGGATGGTTGTATAGTTTGCCCAACAACCGATAGCACATTTGATCTCAGAACTGGAGCTGTTAAAGAGTGGTATCCAAAGAACCCCGTGTTGAGAGCCCTCACACCTTCCTTGAGAACACTTTTTGTTTATCCTGTGAAAACTGATGAAGAAAATATTTACATCAGCATGGGAGGTGTAAAATCTGGTGTGTCGGCAGAAATTATCTTCAGTGGGAAGGCTCAGCCGGGTGTGACTGCATCCGATGTCAATGTGGATGAGGTATCATGGAATCCAATCATTGAAGTTTACATAATGACTATTGATCTCTTCAGAAGCTAGAAAGAAGCTATTTTCACTTTCCATGTTTAACCTGTTATTCTTTTGGTATATTTCAGGTGAGGATGGTAGTAGACAATGATCTAGAGGGATTTGGCTTCACAGGGAAGAATGAATTGATAAATGGGAAGGCAGCTGCAATTGGCTTCCTCCTGCTGTTGGATTTTGAGCTACTGACTGGTAAAGGTCTTCTTAAGGGAACTGGTTTTTTGGACTTCCTTTATTCTGTTTCAAAGGCTGTCAGGTAGACATGTAACCTTATTCCATTAGAAGTGCCAAATTGCAACGAAATTTGTACTACACAGAGCTAACTCTTTTCATGTTTGAAGGAAATTTTTTATTTGTCTTGTCAAACTTCAAATTTAAGTGGGTTTGTGCAGCTAACACTAATTTTATTTATTGCTTTAAGTTTGGTATTTTGTGATTTTTTTTTATAGGATACTAATGCTTGAAACCAAGTTGCATGGCCCAAAGTGGTCTTTGCAGTTACAACTGGCACCAGTTTACCTGTATGTATGTTGGATCTATTTTATAACTTATGTGACTTATTGATTAATGTATCTATTTTGTTCAAGCTAACATCAATAATCCCTTACAAGGTGATTTGTCGGCTGAGCTGTCTAATGCAATAAGTTCAGGTTAAAGACATTTTCATTTGCAAATTTTTCTAATTAATTCATCTGCTACTGTTATTGACTTAAGTCCTCTTGTTTCCACCCACGTTTTCAGTCATATTTTCAGCCTTCATATTTAACTTCACACTGGATCACTGAACTTGAAATGTGAAGTTCGAAGCTGTGATAACTCTGTGCTTACCTTGAATTTTAGCTGTAGTTCTTTATCTGCATTTGGAATACTTATTCACTGTGCTTATTTGATCTTTTTGTGATGCCTTTTCCACCTATGAAACTGGTAATATTCATGACTTGGGAGGCCTCACAAAGCTTCTGCCAGTTGATGACACTGAACATTAGACCATAGCAGATGCATTTCAGTGCCTATCAATTGAAACAGTTTTATTTACTTGTTGCTTGGTAGAAAGTGCACTTTTATTCTCATAGAATATTTCAATCATTATTACTGCCACCTTCAAGCAAAAAGTTATCAGTGCTTGACCAAAATATTTTGTGTGATATATGGCTCCTAATCCAATGGTCTATATTTTTTATGCCCATATCTTCTATTGTCAAATATGACTGTGACTTCTACATTCCTTCTGACTTTTCTGAATTTTTTGTCTTCAACTCGTACAATGTACTGCTGCCCTCCTGCTCTATCAATTAGCATTTGCTGTATATTAATGATACTGGGTTTGTCCAATATTAATGTAATGTGCTTATCCTTGGTTCATTTTTCAATTTTGCAAATAATCAATCTCAAAATTTTTATGCAGTTCAACATGTTTATTGACTGAAACATTCTGCTCCACTAAACACCGTTTACCGTGTTGTCATTTTCTTTTAAATGTCATGAATATATTAAGGAACAAGGGGACAAATGGGGTAGGAAATGTTCCATGGCCAGAAGAAGTCAGGAAGAAACTGTTTCCGGTATCTCTGCTTGGTTATTATTCATAAAGAAAGACTGGAGAATTGTTGCTGTTGGGTTAAGCTGGAGTATCATTAAAACGCATTGTGCCTCCAGAGTATATTCTTAACGAACTGTCTTCCTTTATAGGGATGTATGGTTGCAGGCATAACGTGCCATATTTAGGATGTGGCAAGCTAGGACTAGGATGTTGAGATGGATGCATGGCGTCAAGTATCAATAATCATGGTAAGTTTCATTTGATATGTATTGGCACCATAGGAAACAAGACAAATAGAGGATTACAGAACCAGGGACAATAGCACCTATATATTTTATACACTTTGCTGGGTTGATATGTATGGGGAATTGGTTCATATCAGTTGTGCAGTGTAATAGACCTGTTTTTTTATCAAAAACACTTCATTTGTCCTTTGGAACTTTTTTGGAGCTTTATACTTCAATTTTAATTTTATATGTTTGTCTTGAAATCTATGGAGAAAAAATATAGATGGTCAGTGACTGGCATTTCTCTCTAATTGATTGATAGGGGTTGCTCAGATTTTCGGTTTTGGTCTAAAGTAAGTTTTTTTTTTGTCAAATAAAAGTGAATATTGTTGTTAATTTGATGGATTTACACATGAATGAATAGTGTGGGGCATTTTTGCAAAAGATTTGATTCTCTTGAACAAGTTCTCATTCATTTTTGAATTTGCATGTCTTTTTGTTCTAAACTTTTATTTTTATATTTCACTTTCATTTTTTTCCCTAAATATTAATGCCAATCCTTATTTTTTCCTGATGCTCTGGAGTTTGTATGAGGTGCATCTAAAAACATGTATTTATAGTCAGATCCATGGATCTAACAATGCCAAATTATAAGAATATCCATTATACATTTTTAGTGCAATGACTAATTCATTCTAAATTTATAATCATTCATCAAAAAAAAATTCATTCTAAATTTATAGCTTTATATCTATTTTTTGTACTTCTTTTTCTTGAATTGCAAATTGATTATTGTTTATTCTATTTTTTGAACTTTTTTTTTTTGTTGCTTTTTAAATTTCTGAATTGATAGCAGTTATCTACATTGGAAGGTCTTGATTTGGATTCAGGTTGAACTAGTGTAGCTGTTAAACCTAATTCTACTTAAGTCCCAAATTTATGCATCATAGCCAACTTAAATCAAGTTCATAGTCAGGTTTTGTGTTGATCACCCTAGTTAAATTCCTTTTGTTGACAAGAATTGGTGGCAAAGGCATTATCCCAATGTAATGACCACATGACAAAAATCTTTCAACTTATATTTTCAGTATTGGAAATGAATGTCCATAATGTAACATGGCTTATGTGTCTTGCACCATATTATTTTATGGTAGCAACGTCTTACTAGGATTGTTCTATTAATTATCTTACCTAATGTTATTGAAATTTTTGCCTTTGTAAATCATTAAAATGTTCACTGCACATGTTAGGCATTTAAGGATATTTCCCTTGTGCTTGTGCAGATTTTTTTCCCCTTTTTTCTTTTTTTCCTTTTACCTTGTCCGACCAATGAGAGGAGTATGAAGGAAAGGAAGAGATGCCATGGTTTTGAGCAATAAAGCTCTAGTTGTGTGGGAATCCCACTGTAAACAGGACGGATTTGGATTCGGATCTTGGTAAGATATACGATTAAGTTGTTGGCAGTTCGGATTCGGCTTTGGATAACAAGATCCAAATCTGATTAAGCTGTAGGATATCCGAATCCGATTAAATATAAATAGGACGGATTTGGATACCAAGATCCGAATCCGATTAAGTTGTAGGATATCCGAATCCGATTAAATATCAGACGGATATTTAGTAGTTGTTAATGAATCCGAATCCAAATATAGTTATGAAGTACATATTTGAATCCGATTAATATTCGAATCCGATTAAAAGTTCGAAAATCCGATTAAATAGGCTTTTTTTGCAACCTACTATTTTCACATATAGTATAGCCTATATACTTTTATGGTATGTTAGCCTATTTACTTGAATCTTTATAAAATTCAAAAAATTTCAGTTGCACCTTAAATTTAATCGGATTTGGATTTTTATCAAACGAACATTTTTATCAAACGAACATATTATGATTCGAATCTGAATATTAAATGGATCAAATCTTTGGATCCGTATTTGATCTGATGAACATTTATTTGGATAAAGATCCTATTAAATGGGATAAATTTAATTTGTATTGCACGGTAATCGGATTAGGATCCGACCCATTGAGAGTCCTAGGGATATAGTCTCAAGTTTAGGTTGTGGACTTGCAAAGATAGTTTTGTTTTGGAGGCCTTGGGAATGGTTCAAGTGTTGGAAAGAAAGTGTTGCACCTCGAATCCAGATTGCTTGTAAGCGTTCTAGATTGCTCGAAACAGCTTTCTTTGACTCCTGCTGTACCCTGAAAAATGTTACTAAGAACGGATGAGAACTCAAGCTCAACAAGGAAGGAGTTACTATGTTCCAGATCATAATCATGTCAAATCCATATTTTTATGCACATTAAGAAATCACACAATAACTAATGAAACTAATATAACATGCGTGTATTAATGAGAATACATCAATGATAAAACAATGTGTAAAGAAATAGAATGTATTATGTAAAACAAACACAGGCTCTAGGTCTTTGAGTACATCAAATTCACCGTCACATTAGCTGGAGCCTATTTGCGGGAAGATTGGCTAGAGCATCCACCGATCTTCGCCAAGAGTCCTATTCATTCATCACACCAACTTATCATGGGATACAATATTGTACACATGGGTTGTACCCAATCATGAATTGGGTTGGATCCCATGATGAGTTGGGTTGTACCCAGTATAAGTTATGTGTTGCCCAATGATAAGTTGAGTTGTATCCTATGATGAACTAGCGTATACCCATGATGAGTTGGGTTTTGTCCCTTGATAAGTTATGTTGTACCAGTGATGAGTTGGGTTGTACCCTTAATGAGTTGGATTATTTCCAAGGGCATGATGCATGAGTGGGAAACGTGGCGAAGGTCAATAGATGCTCTAGCCAATCTTCCAGTGTCAAGCTTTAGTAGATATAGGGCCATCAAATTCTCAATACCCATTACACCTTTTCTTTTGGGAAAATTATGAAAAAGGGGTCACTTTTTGGCCTGTATTTATGAAAACAGTCCATCATAAATCTTATTTTGCAGAAAAGGTCACTTTTTAAACGTAATTGACCTCTAGGGTTACTTTTGAAAAAGATTAAAAAATAGTGTTACTTTACTATAGGTAAAAAAAAAACATTTGTATATGTGCTTGTGTCTCATGTAGGATGCGCTTGTACCCATGTAAGAAAGCTTGTATCTCACGTATGATGTACTTGTGTCCCAAGTGATCATATAATTAAATTATTTTTGAAAAGTGATCATGTAATTTAATTATTTCTAGAAAATAAACCCTTATTTGAAAATAAGTTTTTTGATGGATTGTTTTTATAAATATTGGCCAAAAGTGACCCTTTTTCATAATTTTCCCAAACATTAAAAAATAATCACATTTGGTTGTTTTAAGGATCTAAAATCAACTAAAAAAAAACTAGTTGAATCAGTGGGCTTTTTGTACTGTTACAAGCTTGATTTTGATCTGGGCCTCAATTTAAGCCCTAAGTTGACTCAATGGGCCTTGCAACGAGACCCACACTAGTACTCTCACTTCACTGGTTAACTAAAGAAAAATAAAACTAAGATGGGCCAAACAAGTAGGGACCCACACTCTAAAAAGACGCATATAGGAAGGGTGAACCGAATCAAACTATTAAGTCTAACCGGGTTAAACCAAGGGAACCCACTTTTGTAGTGGGATGAACCAGGGTGTCTACAAAGTTCTCAGTTCATAACTATGTTACCTACCCAATCCTTGGAAAATATATCAACCTTAGACCAAATATTAAGACCGGTATCTACCTGCACCCAAACAGGTGTGTGCAACCAAGGTTTGCCGTGCCGCCGAAATTTAGTATTTCGGTGCCTTAGCGGCACGAAAAATGACTCCGAAACAATTTTCTAGCGTTTCATCGGCACGTCGCCGGCACGCAGCCAATTTCGCTAATTTCTCCAATGTCGCCAACATTTCGCCAGAATTTTGCTAATTCTGGCAAATTCTGGCACGCCGACAATTTCGCTAATTGTTGTATTTGTATAAAATTATGTTAATTATATATATATTTAACTTATTTATGTTTTTTTTTCAAAAATGGCATTTCGGCGGCACGCCGCCGGTACGCCGCCAATTTCGCTAAAAACCTATTTCGGGCCATTTTGACGAAATTTCGCCCCCATATCGTTTCGGCTGCCTGGGGGCGTACCAGGCGGCATCGAAAAGTCAATCCTTGTGTGCAACTCTAAACTCCGATACTTGCATGTGCAGACTAACAATGAAATCTTGAGCCTATATAACCTTATTCATAAATTAACCATAGCCTACGTTTTGTCCCATCCAATAAGTCCTCTATAATCGCAGAAGTATTGCTCACTTCTAATCTAAATAAATTATTATTATTTTTTTTGGTAAGACTAATCTAAATAAACTAACAATAGTGGAATGCATAAAAGCAATATGCCAATCTCATTCAAAGGAATTGGGGTTTTGAAAAATGCCAAGATTCCTTCCATATCACGATGGTATGAATTCCAAATATATTTGGGCAAGAAGGATGCTAGTGCCAGGGGACCATATTGTTTGTAGTGATCTCATCACCATGATTTCATTGAACTTCCTAACGTTTTTTAGTTCTCATGAAGCTTGGCCAATGATTGTAAATAAAATTCCTAATATACTATAATGTCTACATCTAACCAAAGTATTGTTAATTAATTTGGCAAAGCACATTTTATTAACAATGATATCCACTACCTAAATTGGGATATAATTGAACTAATTAAACAATAATCGATGTTGAATCTAAAGACCCTAAAATTTTATATGAAGTCCTTGAGAATGACCATCAATCATAGTGATGCACTAAACAACAATACATGTCCTTATGACTTCAATTCCATTCAAGTAGTGTAAACACCTAAGACTCTTAATAGCAAATGTTAAAATATTTCTAAAAAAAATAAAATTTATTGTATAAGTGAGCATCGCACTAGTAGCATTGCAATAATCTATCTATGCTTTAGAGAGGACCACCTTGGTATATTTTGCTTCATGAATTCTACAGACTTCTTTCGGATATTTTGCTTAAGACATATGAACAAGAATGGATGTCCATTTGACTTAGATTTCTAGAAAGTAGAATTATAACCAAATATTTTAATATGAAAATTTATTCTGACTCTAATAAAAAAGACTATTGTAAAAGTGAGCATTGCTCTAGGTAGCCTTGTAATCATCCATCAGTGCTTTCAAGAGAACTTCTATAGCATGTTTTGCATGAGGGATATTTTGATTGTGCTAATCAATTGGCATGTGATATATTCTTATTGTCCATATTTACAATCTTTTTTCCTTGGTCATTAGATAAAATATGAAAATTCATATTGGAAATAAATAGATTCCCTTCAAAATAATGATTCCTTACTTTCTTTAGATAATTAATCCTAACATTTCATACGACCTTCTTATTTAGTTTGAAACACATTAAATAAAATAAAAAAAGGAATTTCATCAAAGATTACACACAATTTATAGACAAAAATAGAAGTTTAAAACACATTAACTAAATAAGAAGTAAATTCATCAAAGATTGCACACAATTTATACTATAACAATGAATTGTTGAGCCTACATTTCCTTCTTTCAAAAGTAACCCTGGCCTACATCTTGTCCCATCCATTGGGTCCACTATAATCAGAAGAAGTATTGCTCACTTTTAATCTAGATGAATTACTAATGGTCGAATGCATCAAAGCAATATGCTTATCTTGTCAAGAAGAATTGAAATTGAAAAAAAAAATTCTATGATTCCTCCTGTGTTCTGGTAGTAAGAATTCCAAATATATTGGGCCAATAAGGGGTTTGAAATATACTCCATGTCTCAACTTTATTTCATTTTGGTTTATGCCTTCCTAATACTACACCCTTTTCCTATTTGATGACGTTAGGCTAATTCTCTATATCATATCCTAAGTATTATTCATCAAGGAAAAAATATTTTATTAAACATTCCATCCACTATCTAAATTGGGACAATATCGTTCTACTTAAACCATAATTGGGGTTGAATATGATTCCTTTAAAATAGACACAATTCCTCAAAATGATGATCAATCTTTGTGATGCATTGGACAATAATGCATCTCCTTGCATCTTCGATTCTTAGAAAGTAGTGTAAAGGCCTAACCACCATGGCATAGTTTGCTTTTGCATAAGAGAGACTTATTTGGCATATTTTTCTTGAGTCATATTAACATCAATGGATGCACTTGTGACTTATATTTCTAGAAAGTACCGTAAGGAACTAAGATCTTTAATAATAAACTTTAAAATAATTCTAAAAATAAATTATTGTAGAAATGAGCACTTCTTTAGTTAGCCTTTGCAATCACCATTTGTGCTTTCGAGGAAACTTTTTTGACATTTTTCTTAAGGATTATTTTGATTGTGTAACTCATTTTTCATATTATTCTTTTAAATATACACCTATTGTCCTTATTATACAACTTTTTTTGTCCTTTGTTGTGCATGCATCGATCTGCGGGCCACACTATGGGATCTTGGGAGGTGCACGTGAGTGTGTGACTCTTTAGGGTATTCATAGTTCCCGACGTGATATGCAGTGAAAGCACAAAGGATGGGCCACTTTTGAGATCGGGAAAGGAAATGGGGAATGGGAGTCGCCACCGCTCCACCCCGTCGGATGACGGGTCCCATGGGTCATCCAGGTGATGAGTCAACTCTTTTACCTCACCCATCCTAAGCAAATTAGGTCTTATGTGGGAACCACTTAAGTAGTGTAGGTCCCCTTATTTGTTTTTATCTTCTCCATTAAGTGATCTTAGTCTAATTGGACGGGCCCCATTAGAAGGCTTGCAGGATCCCAAATGGACTAAGGTATAGCCCATATGTCCCATTCATGGGCTTTATCTAAGCCTAAAAAAAGCCTTTTAGGGTTTTGGTTCAGTTTAATTAATTTTATTAGGTTAAAGTTTAAAAGAAATTTGGATTTAAATTTTATGCCTTTAAGTGGGCCTGAATGATATATGGGCCCTCTAGGTGGGCCTCATTATGGTCTTCTTTTATTTTATTATCTTTGTCATGATTTGGATTCAATTGGACTAGGGATAGGCTTGGGGCCCATCTCTTAGGCTTGGATTGAGAAATCCAAGTCTTTTGTGGGTAAGAAATGTACATCCCTCCCCTTTGGTAAATGGGTTTCTCTTTGAAAGAGATAGGCCCTGATAGACCCAAACCCTAAGTCCTAGCCAAACCACCTAAAGTTTTCCCAGCATATCTCCAATCAGGCCTTAATTGGACCTCAAAAGGGGTATGACCCCCCAATTAGGTTAATTCTTGATTAATTAATCAAAGTAGATTGGATGGAAAGGGTGGGCCCCATTGGAAGGCCCATCGGTGTTCAATTTGGGCTTGGAAGGCCCAAGGCCCATCTTGGATTATGGGATGGCCCAAAACCATGCTGGATTTGTTAGTTTAATTAAATATGATAAAAACAATAAAGAGAAAACCAAAATCTGTATTTTTGGGTTTTTTCTGAGTTTGACCGAAGAGAGCTCAGTCAAACTCTATTTGTTCATGACCAAAATTAAATTTTGGTCATACTAAAAATAAGAATAGCTGAAACTTAATTTCGGCTATGAACAAATAATCGCTTGACCGAACTAAGTTTTTGGTCAAGCATAATAAATCCTAAAAATGCAATTTTTGGAGGGGGATTAGGCTCATTGGTTATCCGGGATAACCAAGGTTTTTGTGGGGCCCAGGCCCACAGTGGTTTGAAATTGGGGATTTGATCCTAATCAAGCCATTAATCTTGATTTTTAAAGCAAGGGAAGGAAAGGGATGAGGCTAGGGGCCTTCCCCTCCCTATTGGGATGAAATCCCAGCAATTAAAAGAGACCAACGGTTGTCTCTTTAATGATAAAAATGGCAGCTCCTTCTCCCCACACCAAGAGGAGAAGGAGAGACCCGAAATGGTCATACCATGGTCTTGCCGGCCAATCCATGGACATACCCACTTAAAGCAAACAAAAATAACCTAAAAAGTAAAGTATTGGACCTCTTGAACATGCTAGAAGTTTGTGTGAGTGCATGTAGTGTACATGAAGGCAACCTTAACAAGGGTGAGAATATAACATGCATACTTGCTATGAGTGAGTGACATGCATGTGCTATCATGGAGTGTGCATGGGGTTAAAATCTACTTGGGAGCTAAAGAAACATGCCAAGAAGATTGCAAACAGTAGACTACACCCATGCTTCCTTATGCTTACTTGAATAAACATGCTCATGAGATCTAGGATAAACAAATCAAAGAGGCAAATAACTTCTTAAGGGTACGAAATGAACTAAATAGAGAAGGGGATTTTTTTGGGGGGGGGGGGGGGGGGGGGGGGGGGGTGGGGTTGGTGGTGGGGTGGTTGGGGTGGGGGGTTGTGGTTTAAAGGGTTACATTAGACGAGGAAGGGAAGAACAAGCTCTTCCTTCAAATATAAAAAATTAACCATGAGCTAGGATGAACCCACTAAGTGATGTCGTTGCTCCCTCATATCCTCCCATTTACCTTACCCTACTCCCCTTACCATGGGAGCATCATCTTAGGGAGAAAATGAAGAGAGAAATGAAGGAAAAGTGTGAGACACGGGAATAATCACCGGAGTGATTCCCCCTTCGTCGGCACACGGGCTCAACGTAAAAATGGGAGAGTCGCCACCATTCAGAATTTTGGGGTGTAAATGGACACCAAAGAGTTCAAAGATATGCAAAAATAGCTAAAAGGCACATTCTAGGGTAAAAATAACCCTACTTGAAAATCAAATCCAGAGATGGGTAAGGGGATTAGATTATGAATGGGGGAAGGTGTTAGGCACCCCAATTCACCCACACAAGGGGGTTGCCAAGTGTTTGTTCATGCAAGAAAGATAAGAAAGCTTGCTTAAAATCATTAAAAATATTGGAAAAGAATTAAGCCAATGTGTGATATTTTCACATGAGGAATCCAAATGGATTCTAGATCCTCTCTTATGTCAATATCACTTCTGGAATATCACCAAAAGATGGAAATCATAGCCAAAGTTGCACAAAACCAAGTTGAGTTAAATCCGGAAAATTCGGTGAAAAGTAATGCCATTTGTCTTGAAATCATTCAAAATCAATTTTAAATTGAATCAAACCACATCCATTTGAAAGATCATGGTAAATAAGAGACTCATGCATAATTTCAAGAAAATCCGGTTGAAATCCTAGGAGTTATGCTCCTTTAAAGTTGCTGCTGGGGAAAGTCAAAAGTGATAAGTGGGCAACTTTGAAAAATTATATAGAAAAATCTGCTCCATAGAAATCCATGACATTTGGTGTGAGTGAAGTCTGTATGGCCATATTTCAGATGAAACTAGCCTCATACAAAAATTCATTCGGATGTGCCTTGGTTGGTCTCCCGAACAGGCCCCGAAGATCACAGATTTACCCAGAAAAGTACTGATGAGCAGCTCTGGGTAAATCTGTTACCAATAATTCAAACGGAGTCAGAAAATTATGAAACCAAATGGATTTGAAAATAGACTCATAAAGGAATGCCCAGAAATAAAAATCACTCGGATCGGATTTAAAACGAACACCTGGTGCTCCGTCGAAGTGACAATTTTCGTATTTAAACCTGAACTGTCCAATCAACTTCGACAGAGAGGTGTCAAAACTCTGCTTGATAGAAATTAATGAAATTTGGTAGACATAAACTAGACAGCCTCACCTTTCCCATGGCTCTCGAATCGCTCCAAATATCATCCGGACGATGAAGTTATGAGCGTCCGAATTAAGGGTACAGTTGTTGTCAAGTTAAGCCATTTTTGAACCAAACCAATTCAAAACTGTGATAAAAGGTGTGTGATTCGTGCAAGATGGATCAAAACCATTTAAAAATCATTCAAAGACATTCCAGAATTAATTGAGGCCTTTTATTTCAGATTTATCACAATAAATGTAATAAACCCAAAATATGAGCCTATCCCGCCGAAATCATGCTATGTATGTGCAAGTGTGAAAAATCATTCAAGAACAATATAGCAACATAGCATGCATTCATATTCATCAAAATAAGGTTCTAAAACAACCTAGGGTTTCGTTCCATTATCGTTTCCCTTTGTTCTCTCTCCCCGTTAAACACGGTTCTTCAAGATAATCATGGGGTACTTTGAATATAGAATGGTTTACATAGATTCAGAAGGCTTATGCAAGATAGGGTTCTAGTACTAGGGTCAATCCCCAGTCTTGTTTCTCCTAGATCCCGCCTTCACGTTTTACGGCTAGGGGGAGTCTTGAGATACTTTGAGCCGGGGAAGGGTTTTCACACATATAGAAGGCCTTGTTCTACAGAAAGTTAGAAAAAGAGATCTAGATCAAGGAATGTAAATACAGAAAATAAGAAGAGGTTTGAGGCTTACCTGGGGTTCTGGACGCAATCCGGCAGCGGTTCCCTTCTTCACTCGGAGCTCTTTGATCTCCAAATTCTTGGCAAGAATTCAAGGCAAAAGTTAATGGCCATTTGCTTAAGGAGGAGCCTCCTATTTGTAGGCAAAGGCTAGGGTTAGGGTTGGTGAGAATGGTAGACACAACATAATGTCTATAGACCACCAACCTTAACCCTAAGGCTATTTCCAAGATTTCCCTTCATTTAATGAAAGACATGATGGTAAAAGATGAAATCTCTCGGAAAACCCTAATTTTTGAGCAAAACTTATGTATCCGGCATATCAGGCCGGATACACAAGGGCCTTAATGTATCCGGCATATAATGCCGGATACAGTAAAGCTTTCTTGTATCCGGCATTTTCCATCGGATACAAAGAAAGGTACTTGTATCCGGCCTGAGTTGTCGGATACAAGGAAAAAAGCCTTTTTTCCAAATTTTAACACAGGCAATACTTATTTACATGTAATATCGTTTAAGTAAATGACATTTACTTAAACGATATTACATGTAAATAAGCAAACACCCCCCCCCCCCATTTGAATCCATTAAAAATAGTTCCAGACCCAAATTCCAAGTGAATAAAAAGTCAACTTTCCAGTTCTAGGCAAAATTCCGATTTTTCAGGTCTGGAAAAAAGGTTCAATATGTTAAAACCAAGGTATTCGTCAAGATTTAAAATCTCAAAAAATTCTTTTATGCAATAACATGGCTAAAAACCTGATTACCGGGAAAAATTATCTTTAAATCTGGCGTTAAAAAATATTTCATTTTCTGGGGTCAAAAGTCAACAAAATTCAACCGGAAAAAGCTTGACTTTGCACAAAAGATTGAATTCGGGCATTTTCCTTTTCCGTTTTGGATTCAAATGGGTTAAGTATCTTAAACCCAATGCAAAGAATTGAAAATTCCAATAAAATATTTCTCTCCTTCAAGATTTATCAAAAATCGTGCAATTTTGGGGTGTCTACAGCTGCCCCTCTTTGCTGGAGTTGTAGTACAGTGAACAACAAAGAATAGACACAACTCAAAATTGCACGTTTGAAAGACACCTCATTAATTGAACTTGCTTTGGTCAAACAAATGAGTGATAAAAAACACGGATTTGAAGATAGCCAATGAAACCCCTGCTGTGTATAGTCTGACGGGGTGGCATCTCTTCCTTATCTCAGATTTCTTTGAGCTCTCGTGGCTATGAAAAGAAATCTGAGACAAGCAAATTTTGAAAAGAATGTGGATTTAAAATTGACCTCTGCAAACTCAATTGCTTTTGATGTTCTTCAACAATAAGGAAGGAAATATTTTATTGAATTTTCTTGATTGATTTTCTTATTTGATTTACCTGGGTGCTATTTGATGCCCAAACCTGTGCTTGAATATTCTGCAACTTGCTTTTGCTTCTTCATCTTCTTGCTCTCTCAATAAGGATGTATGTGCCATTGCTGCCCATAGCCTGCCTTCATTCTTTTCAACTGCTTAAGTGAATGCCTCTTCTTGATTGATGGATTTGAAAATCATGATCTGTTGATGCCCTTATAACCCATGACCTCTCATTCATGCCTTCTTACTGCTCCAGTAAAATCCTTCTTCAGAATTGGAAACCTTTGTTTAAAGGAGAAAACATGCAACTGCTTCGAAGCTTCTTTTTTTTTTTCAAATCCGAAGACTAAGGCCTGACTGCTTCTTCCAGATGCTGTAATTTATTTCAATGAAAACTCAGAAGGAAAGGCGCTGAGCATGCCCCGATTTTTGGTTGCTTGAAGAAGTACTTGCCTCTCAGCAGAGATAATCCCTTCTTCTTCTTTTTTCTCTTTTTTTTTCTTTTTTTTTTTTTACCTTTGCCAAAAAGAAACCCTGATAAAGGAATGCAAATACAAAAATAGGTTTTATACTAGTAGCCTCAGAATTCTCTAATGCTTGCAAAACCAATGTTTTTATGAAAAGACATAGATGCTCATCATAGGCCAAAAATATATTTTTTGCTTTTTTGTGCTTTTATTTTCTTTGAAAAATGATCCAATCACTTATTAGCATATAATCCAAAAGAATTAAAATCAAGTTGAATAATGAGAAGATTATTTCAGAAAATGAATAAAGACCAAAAGAAGCCTTCAGAACCTTTAGAATCATTCCCATGACCATCGGCTTGTCAATTGATGCTCCAGATATGACGACTCTTTCAATCTGACCATTTTGCCTAGTCTAGAAAAACATTTTCCTTCATCCAATTGAAGAGCAATTGTTTCTTCATTGCATCCATGATATGAGAATTTATGACTTCAACTTCATTAATAATTTTCTAATGGCAATTTTGATGGCCATCGATTTGTTCACAGATGCTTCATATCATGGTTCTGATTATGTTGCTTCGGTCTTGAAAAGAGAATTTCCTCAATCACTTGAAGAGTGGATGTATCTCAACATAACCACCAACATGAGAACTTCACTTGGATCTATGCCAATTCTGGGCTTTCCTATCTGACGATTTCCTTCTTGTAGATAGCTGATTATTTGCCATGTAGCGCCCTTCCGGGTTTTCACTACATTTCCTCCATTTTCTTTTCATTTTTTTTTGATCCTTCATCACCAACAACTATATAGTCAAAACTGCCTTAATTCAAAATTTCTTAATCAAAGAGGACTTATGAATGGGACGAAACGAAGGCTTGGTGTTTGTTTAGAAAGAAAAGGAATAAAAGGCTCAAATACCATATGATCAAATGGGTTAACTGAAATTGTAATTCTTAAGGCATTTTTTTTTTGGAATGAATACAAAATTGCCCCCAGTAATGAAGTTTTTCGCCTACTTTGATTTCTTCATTTGAAACTTATTCCCCAGTATTGAACTTCTTTTCTCATTCTTCCCTTTACAATTTTGAAGATATAGCATTTGATGATTTCTTTTTCTTCTTTCTTCCCTCTTTTTTTTTTTTCATTTCTTTGCCCCCTTTTCTGAAAACATCTTCAAAATCCCTTTTGAACTTCAATAATGCCCCCCCTTCTCTTGTCCCTTCATTCTTTTCTTTTTTATGCCTTAATAAATTTGCACCATTGTGGGGTTGCAATTCTCAATTTAGGTTACTTGGAAAAATTTATCAAGCTCAAAGGGTCTAACTAGGGATTTAAAAAATTTTGGGGATATAAGAAAGAAAGGCTTCTTATCATTTTAAGAAAAGTTTGAATTTTCAGACTTGACAGAGTTGTACTACATGACTGGCTCAGGATTTTTCTTTCTTTCCTCTTTTTTTTTTTCTTTTTTTTCCTTTTTTTTAATCAACTTCTGTCAAGATAAAAGCCTCTTCAAATAGAACCTCTGTTATGAACAAGTTTTTCACCTTGTGATCAATCTTATGAATTTGGATTCTTTCCATCAGATGATGCCCAATTCTATTTCCAACGAAAAGGTCAAATCTTCTCCCATATTTTCAAGTGCAAAGCTCCAAAATTTCTTCAAACAATATTATCAACTTCCCTTTGAACGAATCAGCAAGTGATGCGATCCTTTCTGTATTCTAATGAAGAAACTTTAAATCTTCTTCTATCTTTCTGTTGAAGACTGTGGGTCATCTTTGGTTCCAAAGGCCATAAAATTGGTCACTTCATAATTTTGCAAAATATTCTTCTCATGACACTGAAAAAGATTTGTATTTTCATATAAAATGTCTTTTTCTTCGATTTTGGTCTCAAAATTGAGCCCAATGTCGAAGTCATATTCAACTTAATGAAATTCAATAGGAGATATGACTCATAGGTAAAACAGGACCTTGTTGAAAACTTTTTTTTTCTTTTTTTTTTTTAGAAAAATGTTGAAGGGAAAAAACTTTTTTTTTTTTGCTTTTGAAAGAGCCTTTATTGAAATCACTTCCTGAGAACAAGGCTCCTTAGAGTCCTCAGGAAATGTGAATTCTCCTTATGAGGGTTTCTTTTCAGAGAACATGGGAATTCGAAAATTGCCCCTGTTCTCAAAGACAAAAGTTGATTTTTTTCCATTTTTGCAAAAATTTTCATCTTCTGCTAGTTGAGGCAAGAATTCCCTTCTTTGATCAGCCATTGCCTTCATATTTAGGACATCATGCTCAGCCCTTGGAAGAAGTGACGTTACTTGATCTGGAACTTGGATGACTGCCCAATCAATGTGTGGCAAAATGAATTCAACCTTTGCCTCTTTCTTTTCTTCCATTACCCCTTCCTCCTTTTCCTTAAAATCTGCCCCTGTATGAGTCTCTTTCTCCATATGGCCCCATTCATCTTCTTTTTCAAAATAAACCCGGACTGTGGTACCAACTGGAGCAATAAGTTGAGAAGGATCAAATCTTCTTTTTCCAGAGAAAATTGCCCCTATTGCATTTGAGCTGCCTGCCCCATTGTTGTTGGTGGGAGGAGGAGTGGGTGTGACTGAATTGAATGATAAAGAGTTATTATCCAGCAAATCCTGAATTGCATGCTTTAGGGCCAAGCAATGATCTGCGGTATGCCCTGGACTACTCATATGATACTCACAAATTGCAGATGGATCATAACCCTTCCCCTTGCTTGCATGAGGATTTGGCAACCTCAAAGTCACATAACCCTTTTGAAGTAAGGTAGGCAAAAGTTCAGATGGTCTCATAGGCAGTTCAGATGGTCTCACAGGCTGTGCAGAAGGTACATTAATTTGGATAGGCAGCAAAGGAACTGGATGGGCATTGGCTTGAAAGGGTCCCTTGGGAAGCTGCACCATATTCACTTCTACTTCTCTCCTTTCCTCAGATTTTTTCTTTCCATTACCATTTCCCTTGTTATGAGTGGAGTCTTGTTGACTGATCATGGTGGAATAATCAATTATCTTGCCAGATTTGATCCCATCCTCAATCCGGCCGGCCACTTGTACCAGGGCAGCAAAATTGGTGGTGATCTGACCCACCAGGTGATTGTAGAAGGGCTGCCCCAGCGTACCCATGAATGTTGAGATCATTTCAGGTTTCAGCATAGGCGGCCTGACCTGAGAGGCAGCCTCTCTCCACCTCTTGGCATATTGCCGCACGGATTCATCTTTGCCCTTGCTCATCCTCATAATGTCGTACCGGTCTGGCACGATCTCCGAGTTAAATTTGTATTGATCTAAGAAGGTGTCTGCCAGGTCCTTCCATCCTCTAATCTTCCCATGATCGACTGTGGCGAACCACCTAAGAGCTGACCTGGTCAAACTCCTCTGAAAGAGTTGGATCAATATGCCGGCATCTCGGCCAAACTGGCACAAAGCCCCGCAGTACAATTTCAAATGGCTCAATGGGCAGCCCGTGCCATCAAATTTGTCGAAGTCCGGGCACTTGAACTTATCCGGTAGACATACATCCGGGTACATGCAGAGATCATCGAAGGTGGTACCTCCGTAGCTATTTCCCCCTTTCACTTCCTTAAGTTCTTCCTGGATTCTCTCTATTTTGTGCAAGAGTTTCCTTTCCATTTCCTCCCTAGTTTTTTCTTTCTCCATCTCCTTTTCAGATTCTCCAGTGTTTTCCCTGATCAGGATAGGCTCATGGACCGGTTCAGAAATGGGCTCAGGCATGGGTTGAGCTGGAGGCGGAATGTAGGCCTGAGGTGGTGGTGCTTGATGGGAAGTCGATGCTTGATTCTGGGCCTGGGCCTGTTGGGCCTGAGCCGCCAGTAAGTCCCCCAGCATTTTGGCCAGATCGGCCACCTGCTCTTGCAGCTGAGCAAAGTCTTGAGCGGGTACAGTGGCCTGAGCTTGGTTCTCTTCAGTATTCATGGCTCGGGCTTTGGATCTGGTTACGGGAGCAATGATGGCAAATATGTGTACCTGGAGAAGGAAAAAGAAACATATCAGCTCCAATTTAATCCTAGTCACACACCTATAAATGTAGATAAGTGAGTTAGGTGAACACGAGTTTTGATTTTTTTTCTTTTTTTTTTTTGGTTTTTTTTTTTCACTTAAGCTAAAAGAATTGTTGGAATATCTTAGGGCTTCCAACATGTCCCACAAGGTATGAAAATGAGTGGTACGAAAAAGACCAACCAAAGGGTTGTTGGAATATTTTAGGGCTTCCAAAGGTCCCTGTGAGACATGGGAAAAAATCAATCTAATGATTTCCTCAATCATCACACGGGATTAAATAAAACAAAGAGTCGCCACCATTCAATTTAGGTGTGAATGGACACCAAAATATCAAATAAGCACAAAAGGCAAATTTTAGGGCAAAATATCCCTCCTAAGAAAAACAACCAGAGATAGGTAAGGGGATTAGGTTATGAACAGGGGAAGGTGTTAGGCACCCCTATTCATCCACACAAGGTGGTTGCCAGGTATTTGTTCATGTTAAATTAAAGGAAAAAGCTTGCTATAAAAATCACACAAAATCACAAAAAGGGAAAAATATATGGTTTTTTCATATGAATATTCTGATTGATCCAGAACTATCAAACATGATCATACCATTCCTAGGGTTTCATGATCAAAACAAATTTGAGATAAAATCGAATAAAATCAATTTAAAGTGAAAAATCCAAAAATCTGGCTTCAAGTCAAATTCTAGAAATCTAGAAAAATATGATTTTTATAAAATATTTTAAAATTGAACTTAAATAGTCCAGGAACTAGATAAAGCCCAAATTTCTCATTAAATCAGAAAATAAAAACCAAAAATATCCACGTTGATGAAGAACATCAAAAGGGGAGAACTGAGACCGTAGGGTCTTCTCTCAATAATGAAAAACAATTTAAAAATCACATAATGAAACCCTAGAATTTATTTTTAGGCTTCTGGATCCAGATCTACCATATTGATCATGATAAATCCAAAATCCTAGCCTAAAATCACAAAAATCACGAAAACAGTGCTGTAGGTGCAAAAGTGGCAAAAATCCAAATTTTGGAAAAAAGTGGGGATCTCATACTATAAACATCATAGATTCATGTTATTCGTTCAGATATATCATAAAAGCATTAAAACATGATCAAAAGATTTAAAACAGCCACATCTCACAAATTAGAGCACATGGGGATCTACCCTACGGATCCACCTGTTCCCCTTTCCCCTAGTTCTCTCTTCACGTTTTACGGCTAGAGAGACTCTTGAGGTACTTGGAGATAGGTTTGGTTACACAAACACAATCACAGGCCTTATTCTATGAAAAAAAGAAAAAAACAGATATAGGGTTCTATTCTAGGGATCCACCTGTTCCCCTTTCCCCTAGTTCTCTCTTCACGTTTTATGGCTAGAGAGACCCTTGAGGTACTTAGAGACAAGTTTAGGAATACAAAAACAGATATGGCCTTATTCTACAGCAATAGAGATGATCCTATTACATCTAGAATTGAAGACAGAAAATAAAAGGGATAGGGGACTTACCTGGATTGAGCAGGCAGAGCAGCAGGGATTCCTTTCCTTCTCTTGGAGCTTTTGATTCTTCAAAATTTCGTGGCCCTTAGCTAGAGGAGAGAGCCTTTATTTATAGACAAGCATAGGGGTATGGTTGGTCCAAGGTTTGGCAAGATAGAGTTTCAGTTTGAGTTAAACACAAGATCATGCCAATCCTTTATCCACAAGGATAAATGAGATAATTCGAACAGATAAATAAGAGAATTCGCTTATCCAAGAGAGATATTTGGGTGCAGATAAGGCTCAAAAATTAAAAAGGTAAAATTCGCACAAAGACCCCCGTGACCGTATATATATTACGGTCGCGCCCTGCCCGTATTATTAATACGGGCACGCCGTGACCGTGTATCAACTGCAGGTATGACCAGTCCGTAAACAAAATACGGTCATGACCAGTTTGGCCAGATTTTACACTTTTTTGACTTGTTTCAAATCCCAATTAATATTTTCAATTATTTTCTCATTTTTAGTGCAATTTGGGGTGTCTACAGTCCCAAAGAATGAGAAATGTCTAAAATTCAGAGGCTTTTAGACGGCCCAAAGGATACGTGTCTATAATTCAGAGGCTTAAAGACGGCCCGAAAGAGTTGTGTCTAAAATTCAGAGGCTTTTAGACGGCCCAAAGGATATATGTCTATAATTCAGAGGCTTATAGACGGCCCAAGGATATGTGTCTAAAATTCAAAGGCTTTTAGATGGCCCAAAAAAGGTTGTGTCTAAAATTCAGAGGCTTTTAGACGGCCCAAAAAGGTTGTGTTTAAAATTCAGAGGCTTATAGATGGCCCAAAGGATATGTGTCTAAAATTCAGAGGCTTTTAGATGGCCCAAAAAAGGTTGTGTCTAAAATTCAGAGGCTTTTAGACGGCCCAAAAAGGTTGTGTCTAAAATTCAGAGGCTTATAGACGGCCCAAAGAAATGATTTGTCTAAAATTTAGAGGCTTTTAGATGGCCCAAAGGATATATGTCTATAATTCAGAGGCTTATAGACGGTCCAAAGAAATAATTTGTCTAAAATTCAGAGGCTTTTAGACGGCCCAAAAAGGTTGTATCTAAAATTCAGAGGCTTTTAGATGACCCAAAGGATATGTGTCTATAATTCAAAGGCTTATAGACGGCCCAAAAAAGGTTGATGTTTGAAATTCAGAGGCTTTCAAATGGCCCAAAAAGATTGTGTCTAAAATTTAGAGGCTTTTAGACGGCCCAAAATAGGTTGATGTTTGAAATTCAGAGGTTTTCAAATGGCCCAAAAAAGTTGTATCTAAAATTCAGAGGCTTTTAGACGGCCCAAAGAGGTTGTGTCTAAAATTCAAAGGCTTTTAGACGGCCCAAAGGATATATGTCCATAATTCAGAGGCTTATGGACGGCCCAAAGAGATTGATGTTTGAAATTCAGAGGCTTTCAAATGGCCCAAAATGATTGTGTCTAAAATTTAGAGGCTTTTAAACAGCCCAAAAAGGTTGTGTCTAAAATTCAGAGGCTTATAGACGGCCCAAAGGATATATGTCTATAATTCAGAGGCTTATGGACAGCCCAAAGAGATTGATGTTTGAAATTCAGAGGCTTTCAAATGGCCCAAAAAGATTGTGTCTAAAATTTAGAGGCTTTTAAACGGCCCAAAATAGGTTGATGTTTGAAATTCGGAGGCTTTCAAATGGCCCACAAAATTCAATTGATTGGTATGAAAAAGACCAACCAAAGGTTTTTTGGAATATTCTAGGGCTTCCAAGTGTCCCACAAATTTTTTGATTTGATTAATAAAAATAACCAACCAAAGGTTTCTTGGAATATTCTAGAGCTTCCAATTATCCCACAAATGTTTTGTTTTGATTAAAAAAAAATCCAACCAAAGGTTTCTTGGAATATTCTAGGGCTTTCAAGTGTCCCACAAATGTTTTGATTTGATTAGAAAAAATATCCAACCAAAGGTTTCTTGGAATATTCTGGGGCTTCCAAATGTCCTAAATTTTTTTTGATTTTGAATGGTTCTCATGACCAAACAAAGGTTTTTGGAATATTCTGAGGCTTCCAAATGTCCTAAAAATTTTTGACTTTGAGTGGTTCTCGTGATCAAACAAAGGTTTTTGGAATATTCTGAGGCTTCCAAATGACCAAACAAAAATTTTTGACTTTGAGTGGTTCTCGTGACCAAACAAAGGTTTTTGGAATATTCTGAGGCTTCCAAATGTCCTAAAAATTTTGACTTTCAGTGGTTTTCGTGACCAAACAAAGGTTTTTGGAATATTCTGAGGCTTCCAAATGTCCTAAAAATTTTGACTTTGAGTGGTTCTCGTGACCAAACAAAGGTTTTTGGAATATTCTGAAGCTTCCAAATGTCCTAAAAATTTTTTTGACTTTGAGTGGTTCTCGTGACCAAACAAAGGTTTTTGGAATATTCTGAGGCTTCCAAATGTCTTAAAAATTTTGACTTTGAGTGGTTCTCGTGACCAAACAAAGGTTTTTGGAATATTCTGAGGCTTCCAAATGTCCTAAAAAATTTTTTGACTTTGAGTGGTTCTCGTGACCAAACAAAGGTTTTTGGAATATTCTGAGGCTTCCAAATGTCCTAAAAATTTTGACTTTGAGTGGTTCTCGTGACCAAACAAAGGTTTTTGGAATATTCTGAGGCTTCCAAATGTCCTAAAATTTTTTTTGACTTTGAGTGGTTCTCATGACCAAACAAAGGTTTTTGGAATATTCTGAGGCTTCCAAATGTCCTGAAAATTTTGACTTTGAGTGGTTCTCGTGACCAAACAAAGGTTTTTGGAATATTCTGAGGCTTCCAAATGTCCTAAAATTTTTTTTAACTTTGAGTGGTTCTCGTGACCAAACAAAGGTTTTTGGAATATTCTGAGGCTTCCAAATATCCTGAAAATTTTGACTTTGAGTGGTTCTCGTGACCAAATAAAGGTTTTTGGAATATTCTGAGGCTTCCAAATGTCCTGAAAATTTTTGACTTTGAGTGGTTCTCGTGACCAAACAAAGGTTTTTGGAATATTCTGAGGCTTCCAAATGTCCTGAAAATTTTTGACTTTGAATGGTTCTCGTGACCAAACAAAGGTTTTTGGAATATTCTGAGGCTTCCAAATATCCTAAAAATTTTTTGATTTTGATTGATAAAAATAACCAACCAAGGTTTTTTTTTTTTTTGTTTTTTGAAATTTGCTGAATTTTCTCAGTTTTCAAGTTCCAAAGCTTGATTGACACATGTTTGAATTGAATTGATATCAAAAAATATGACACCTTAGCTTGCTCTTTGAGTTTCAAAATTAGGTTAAATCCGGAAAGAAATATATATATATATATTTTTTATTTTTTATTTTTAGACATTTTTATATTTTCTTTGGGGTGTCTAAGGATCAACCACATTGTTTAGGCATTTTATTCTGGAAATTCGGGCTGAAAAAGCCAATTTACACATTTTCTACATGTATCCGGCATTAAGGGCCGGATAAGGATATGTCTTATTGTATCCGGCAATAATGACCGGATACATGCATACACCTTTGTAACCGGCGATTTATACCGGATATGAATAAGATCACTCTTAACCGACCTGAGTAGCCGGTTAACGCCGAAATGGCCCTTTTTGACTCATTTTTTCACCAGATTAGGTTGTTTTCATTCCCACTTGATGTTCACCTTGACTTGGCCTTTAAAACTTGCCCCAAATTGGGCTTTGACATCATTCTTGCTACAATTCAAAAATTCATGAGGGTATTTGTACCCTCCAAAGTTATGCACCAATTGTTGGACTTTGTACACTTGGTTGCCTCTTGCTTGGACTTTGGGTAAGATGACCATTAAATTGAGTTGGAAACTCATCCTATGGGTTACACCAACCTTAGGTTATAAACATTTTTGGGAAAAATTTAATCCCAAGCATATGGACACCATGGCTTTAAATTCACATAAAGATAAAAGAATACATGGCTTTTACCTCGCCACCTTGTGTTACCTTCAATATGGTATTATACCTTGGCCTGTGAACATGCAAACGGCCTGCCCACATTTACACCCAATTCCCCAAACGCAATTGTGTACTTTTAGCTGAAAACGTGTTTCTCCACCTTCAAGCGTATGGTTTTTGGGTTTTGGCTTAATTGGCAACTTAGAACTCAAGTCTAGTGATGCCCGGAATCGAATCACAGATCCCATTGTCATCACATCATTGACTCAAATTCTAAGGTGAATGTTTTCACTTTCGCTTTCCGAAGTCACGACCTCGGTGCGCCAAGCTACCCACATTCATGGTTCAACTTCCTATAGGTAATGGGTAGGCTGTGCAAAGTGTTTAAAGTGCTCAAGTGCATTTGAAATTCAAGGTGCATTCATAACGTCCCAGCCCCTTGCCACTCTTTTTCGTAGCCATGCATACAATTTCAAGCCAAGGCATATGATATTATATTAAAAGTGAAAACACAAGCAAGCAAGGTAGTATAAGCCACTCAATATGCACACAATTATCACATACCCAAAAAGTAGCGTATAAGCATGTTATCATTTTGTGCCAACAACAAATAATCCATGCTAAACATGCTTGAAACCCAAAAGCATTCCCTAAATCTCAGATTTTATGCTCTTTTTCATGCTCAAAGGTGCATTATTTTTACCCAAATTGAAGCCTAAAAATTCAGTAACTAGGCATTTTGTTAAAAGGGGTGTTTTGTTGGGAAACATGCTTGAAAAAACCTCAAAACCTCTACTGAATTCTGGGTTTCCGGGCTTTCAATTTTATGCTCAAAGTGCATGGTTTATACTCCACATTGTGGCTTAAAAATTCAGCAACTAACAATATGGTCCAAGGAAGGTTTTGTTGGTGAAAACATGCTTGAAAACCTCCAAAATAGCTACTGAATTTCCAGATTTCATAGCTCATTGTTTTCATGCCCAAATCATGTCATCCTATACCCCCAAATCAAAAGCATGGCACAAAACAACCATTAAGCACAAAAAAGAGCATTACTCATGGGAAACATGCTTGAATACCCAAAATTTACACCAAATTTCCAGATTTCAATTGTTTTTTAGGGCATAACAACTTAAATCAAAGCATGTTATCACAAAATACATCCAAATCATGTTTCAAAATAGGCTTCTTCTAGACACATTTTTAGCCAACATCAAGCCACACATACATGCTTTTGATCCATACAAATTTCAAAGCATCCTAATCTGATTTGAAATATAACAATATGCACAAATAAAGTAAACAAAATAGCAAGCATTCAAAAGTAAATAAAAAGCATGAACAAAATACATCAATCATGGCTTAAATCCACAAGTCCCCAGCGGAGTCGCTAGTTGTGAGACACGGGAAAAATCACCGGAGTGATTCCCCCTCCGTCGGCACACGGGCTCAACGCAAAAATGGGAGAGTCGCCACCATTCAGAATTTTGGGGTGTGAATGGACACCAAAGAGTTCAAAGATATGCAAAATAGCTAAAAGGCACATTATAGGGTAAAAATAACCCTACTTGAAAATCAAATCCAGAGATGGGTAAGGGGATTAGATTATGAATGGGGGAAGGTGTTAGGCACCCCCATTCACCCACACAAGGGGGTTGCCAAGTGTTTGTTCATGCAAGAAAGATAAGAAAGCTTGCTAAAAATCATTAAAAATATTGGAAAAGAATTAAGCCAATGTGTGATATTTTCACATGAGGAATCCAAATGGATTCTAAATCCTCTCTTATGTCAATATCACTTCTGGAATATCACCAAAAGATGGAAATCATAGCCAAAGTTGCACAAAACCAAGTTGAGTTAAATCCGGAAAATTCGGTGAAAAGTAATGCCATTTGTCTTGAAATCATTCAAAATCAATTTTAAATTGAATCAAACCACATCCATTTGAAAGATCATGGTAAATAAGAGACTCATGCACAATTTCAAGAAAATCCGGTTGAAATCCTAGGAGTTATGCTCCTTTAAAGTTGCTGCTGGGGAAAGTCAAAAGTGATAAGTGGGCAACTTTGAAAAATTATATAGAAAAATCTGCTCCATAGAAATCCATGACATTTGGTGTGAGTGAAGTCTGTATGGCCATATTTCAGATGAAACTAGCCTCATACAAAAATTCATTCGGATGTGCCTTGGTTGGTCTCCCGAACAGGCCCCGAAGATCACAGATTTACCCAGAAAAGTACTGATGAGCAGCTCTGGGTAAATCTGTTACCAATAATTCAAACGGAGTCAGAAAATTATGAAACCAAATGGATTTGAAAATAGACTCATAAAGGAATGCCCAGAAATAAAAATCACTCGGATCGGATTTAAAACGAACACCTGGTGCTCCGTCGAAGTGACAATTTTCGTATTTAAACCTGAACTGTCCAATCAACTTCGACAGAGAGGTGTCAAAACTCTGCTTGATAGAAATTAATGAAATTTGGTAGACATAAACTAGACAGCCTCACCTTTCCCATGGCTCTCGAATCGCTCCAAATATCATCCGGACGATGAAGTTATGAGCGTCCGAATTAAGGGTACAGTTGTTGTCAAGTTAAGCCATTTTTGAACCAAACCAATTCAAAACTGTGATAAAAGGTGTGTGATTCGTGCAAGATGGATCAAAACCATTTAAAAATCATTCAAAGACATTCCAGAATTAATTGAGGCCTTTTATTTCAGATTTATCACAATAAATGTAATAAACCCAAAATATGAGCCTATCCTGCCGAAATCATGCTATGTATGTGCAAGTGTGAAAAATCATTCAAGAACAATATAGCAACATAGCATGCATTCATATTCATCAAAATAAGGTTCTAAAACAACCTAGGGTTCCGTTCCATTATCGTTTCCCTTTGTTCTCTCTCCCAGTTAAACACGGTTCTTCAAGATAATCATGGGGTACTTTGAATATAGAACGGTTTACATAGATTCAGAAGGCTTATGCAAGATAGGGTTCTAGTACTAGGGTCAATCCACAGTCTCGTTTCTCCTAGATCCTGCCTTCACGTTTTACGGTTAGGGGGAGTCTTGAGATACTTTGAGCCGGGGAAGGGTTTTCACACACATAGAAGGCCTTATTCTACAGAAAGGTAGAAAAAGAGATCTAGATCTAGGAATGTAAATACAGAAAATAAGAAGAGGTTTGAGGCTTACCTGGGGTTCTGGACGCAATCCGGCAGCGGTTCCCTTCTTCACTCGGAGCTCTTTGATCTCCAAATTCTTGGCAAGAATTCAAGGCAAAAGTTAATGGCCATTTGCTTAAGGAGGAGCCTCCTATTTATAGGAAAAGGCTAGGGTTAGGGTTGGTGAGAATGATAGACACAACATAATGTCTATAGCCCACCAACCTTAACCCTAAGGCTATTTCCGAGATTTCCCTTCATTTAATGAAGGACATGATGGTAAAAGATGAAATCTCTCGGAAAATCCTAATTTTTTAGCAAAACTTATGTATCCGGCATATCAGGCTGGATACACAAGGGCCTTAATGTATCCGGCATATAATGCCGGATACAGTAAAGCTTTCTTGTATCCGGCATTTTCCATCGGATACAAAGAAAGGTACTTGTATCCGGCCTGAGTTGCCGGATACAAGGAAAAAAGCCTTTTTTCCAAATTTTAACATAGGCAATACTTATTTACATGTAATATCGTTTAAGTAAATGTTCTCGTATTTTTTAATCTCTATTTACTTAAGATATTACATGTAAATAAGCAAACACCCCCCATTTGAATCCATTAAAAATAGTTTCAGATTCAAATTCCAAGTGAATAAAAAGTCAACTTTCCAGTTCTAGGCAAAATTCCGATTTTTCAGGTCTGGAAAAAAGGTTCAATATGTTAAAACCAAGGTATTCGTCAAGATTTAAAATCTCAAAAAATTCTTTTATGCAATAACATGGCTAAAAACCTGATTACCGGGAAAAATTATCTTGAAATCTGGCTTTAAAAAATATTTCATTTTCTGGGGCAAAAGTCAACAAAATTCAACCGGAAAAAGCTTGACTTTGCACAAAAGATTGAATTCGGGCCTTTTCCTTTTCCGTTTTGGATTCAAATGGGTTAAGTATCTCAAACCCAATGCAAAGAATTGAAAATTCCAATAAAATATTTCTCTCCTTCAAGATTTATCAAAAATCGTGCAATTTTGGGGTGTCTACAAAAAGGAAGCAGAAACAAGTGTTAACACAAATTTTTGGTGTCTAAAATAAAAGACAAGAAAAATGTAACAAATAACAATTTGGATTAGAAAGAAGAAAATGGGTACAATCTTTGTGATTCTCCTCTAATTCGATCTCCTTGATGGGTCTTGGTCCAAGGGCTACATGAGATTGATCTTGAATGAAACTTCAATATTCAACTTGAAGACTAAGAGAGCTTGATCTCAAATTCGATTTCGATCTTCGATTCGGGGGCTTCAAGGCTTGATCTTGAACCAAATTTCAATCTTCAATTCGGGGGCTGCAAGGCTTGATCTCAAACCAAACTTCAATCTTTGATTCGGGGGTTGCAAAGCTTGATCTCGAACCAAATGTAGTTGTAGAATGATCTTCCTTTTTGTGGTTTTGATTTGTCTTCTCTTTACTCGAAGTGTAGGTAAGAGAAAGAGAAAACAATTTGGATTTGATGTAGACTTGAATGAATTTCTTCAAGCCTTTGAATTTCTGCAGAGTTTCTCTAAGCTTTAGGCAGAACTTCTATAGCTTGAATTCACCTTTTAATTTTTGCAGAGTTTTCCCAAGCTTTAGGCAAGTCTTCTAGAGCTTGAAAAGGTGTCCCTTCTTCTCATTGAGGTCCTCTATTTATAGGCAAAGGATATGAACACTTGCCATAATATGAGGATCTCTTTTGATTGAAAATTTCCTTATGAGGGTGCATCTCATTTGGCTGTAATTTGAATTTAATGGAGCATGCCATACTGAGAGATTCATTTGCTTTGATTTCGGCATTTTAAATTACTTCTGCCATTTGTGGGGTTGTGGCTTTCTTTTTTTGTGTTGTCACAACTTTGTTACCAAAAGACTTATTTATTCTGTTAAAGTAATAAATATAACCCATATCTTGCTTTGTGGGGCCCATTTGTAGTTAATGGGTTGGATTTGTAGGATGCTTGTCTTGACCCGTATTTCATAATTTAAGGGTCAAACCATCATTTTGTTTAACCCGGCTTATTGGTTTGGTTAAGCCCTGGCCTTTGTGAGACATGGAAAAATCACTGAGGTGATCCCCTCTGTCAACACACGGGCTCAACGAAAAATGGGAGAGTCGCCACCATTCAAATTCGGGTGTGAATGGACACCAAAAGATTAAAAATAAGCAAAAAGACAAATCTAGAGTAAAAATAACCCTACTTGAAAATAAAATCCAGAGATGGGTAAGGGGATTAGATTATGAACGGGGGAAGGTGTTAGGCATCCCCATTCACCCACACAAGGTGGTTGCCAAGTGTTGTTCATGCTAAAAAAATAAGAAAGCTTGCTAAAATAATCAAAAACCTTGAAAAATGATTAAACAAATGTGTGATATCTTCACATGAGAAATCCAAGTGAATTCCAAATCCTCTTTTATGTCAATATCATTTCTGGAATATCACCAATAAATGGAAATCAAAGCAAAAATTGCATAAAACCAAGTTGAGTCAAATCCGGAAAATTTGGTAAAAGATAGTGCCATTTGTCTTGAAATCATTCAAATCCAATTCAAATTGAATCAAACCAAATCTATTTGAAAGATTATGATAAATAGAAGATTCATGCAAATTTTCAATCAATTTCGGTTAAAATCCTAGGAGTTATTCTCCTTTGAAATCTGCTGCTGGAGATAATTAAAAGTGACAAGTGGGCAAGTTTGGAAAATCATTTAGAAAAATCGGCTCCATATAAATCCATGAAATTTGGTGTGGATGAAGTATGTATAGCCATATTTCAGATGAAACTAGCCTCATACAAAAATTCATCCGGATGTACCTTGGGTGACCTCACAAACAGGCCGCGAGGATCACAGATTAACCCAGAAAGGTGCTGTTGAGCAGCTCTGAGTAAATCATTCACCCACGACACAAATTAAATCAAAAAATTATGAAACCAACTGAATCTAAAATTAGACTTCCAAAGGAAAACTCAAAAACAATAATCACTCGAATCAGACTTAAAACGAACACATGGCGCTCAGTCGAAATGACAGGTTCCGCAATCTGGCCTGAATTGACCTATCAACTTTGACTGAGAGGTGTCAAAACTACACTGGGTAAAAATTAGTGAAATTTTACAGGCATAAACTAGACAGCCTCACCTTTCCTAAGGCTCTAGAATCACTCCAAAATTCATCCGGACGATGAAGTTACGAGTGTCGGAAGTTGGGATACAGCTGCTGTCAAGTTAAGCCTTTTTAAAGAAAATCAACTCAAAACAGTGAGAAGGTGTGTGGAATCCGTGCAAGATAAATCAAAATCATTTTAAACAGATATTGAAGAACCTATAGAAAGAAATTGGGCACAAGTTTGGCTCACCATTCTCTCCGATTGGAAAGAATATGCCAAAAACCTCAAAATTGATCAAAAGTGCCCAAAACCGAGAGATTAGACCTAGAGGTCTTCAATACTTGCTTGAAATTATGTTGAATACTAATAAGAAATATCCCAGAATTGTTTGGGGCTATTTATTCTTGATTTATCACAATGAATGCAATAAATCCGAAATATAAGCCGAATCCGACAAAACAAGTGCTATGTGTGTGTGTGTAAAAATCCATTCTTCAATAATATGCATTCATATCAATCAAATGGGGTTCTAGAACAACCTAGGGTTCCGTTCCATTCTCGTTTCCCTTAGTTCTCTCTCCCTGTTTAACGGTTCTTCGAGATAATCTCGGGGTACTTTGAATATGAAACGATTTTCATAGAATCAAAAGGCTTATTCAACAAGGTTCTAACACTAGGATCAATCCTCAGTCTTGTTTCCCCTAGATCCCACCTTCACGTCTTACGACTAGGGGGAGTCTTGAGGTACTTTGAGTAGAAGAAGGGTTTGCACACACAAAGAGTAGGCCTTATTCTACAGAAAGGTAGAAGAAAGAGAACTAACTCTAGAATGTAAAGACAGAAAAATAAAGAGGGGTTTAGGCTTACCTGGGTGTCTGGAAGCAATGCGGCAGCGGTTCCCTTCTTCACTTGGAGCTCTTCAATCTCCAACTTATGGCCATTTGCTTAAGGAGATGCCTCCTATTTATAGGCAAAGGCTAGGGTTAGGGTTTGCATGATGGTAGACACAAAATGATGTCTAAAGTCCACCAACCTTAACCCTAAGGCTATTTCCGAGATTTTCACTCCTTTAATGAAGGATATGATGGTAAAAAGTGAAAATTCTCGGAAAACCCTAATTTTGAGCAAAAATCATTTATCCGACATATCAGGTCGGATACACAAGCATATATATGTATCCGACATATGTCGTCGGATACATTACTGCCCGCTTATATCCGACAACTTCTGTCGGTCGGATATGAATGGATATGCTTGTATCCGACCTGAGTTGTCGGATACAAGGAAAAAAGCTTATTTCTCAAATTTTGTGCTGGTTTCAAAAGAAAGAATGATTTTTGCCAATTATTCATCATTTTTACTGTGCAATTTGGGGTGTCTACAGCCTTGGATTTGATTTCATTTACCAAAGTCAATTATTTGACTTGGTCAACTTTTGACTTGATGACTTAAACATTTTTAGTGTCTACAAAAAGTTGAAGTGAACATCTAACATGTAAGACCCGGAATTTTTAGAAATTGTAATTAAGATTTAAAAATATTGAATAAGAACAAATAGAGGAATAAAAAAAAATTTCAATTTAAGCATTTGGTTTGAAAGGGCTTGGTTAGTTTAGTGGGTTAAGGAGGTGGGTTCAGTTTAAGTGAATCGGTTCAATGGGTTAAAAAAAAAATTTCAATTCTTTTAATTGGGGTTTTGGTCGTTAAGGGTTAGAAAAGAAGAGGAGCCGTGGAGAGGAGAAGAGAGGAGCTGTGGAAGAGGAGCCGTGGAGAGGAGAAGAGAGGAGCCATGGAGAGGAGCCGTGGAGAGGGAAGAGAAGAAGGGAGAAGAAGAGGGAAGGGCATCCATTCTTGGTCGCTGTTGGGGTTTAACACAAAAATTAAAAAAAACGAGTGGAGAAGAAGAAAGGAGGAAGAAGAAGAAATAAGAAGGAAAAGGGAGACAGAGAAGAGAGGGTTGGTCGACTGGTTCTGCTTGGGCGTGGATTTGCGAAATCGGTAAGTAGCACGTTTTCAAATCCTCGGTTTGATCGATTGTTATTGTTGTATTTTCTAATCTCTATTGGTCAGTTTCTGTTTGATCAATAGCTGCTATTGTTGGGGTTTCGATAAATTTTAGTTTGATAAATTGCTGCTGTTTGTTGATTTCTGTTGATAGATGACTTTAATCGTTCCTTTTGATTTCTCGTTGCTTGATAAACGACTGTTGGGATTTCCGTTGGTGGAGTAGGAATTTATGTTGATCAATTCCTGTTGATTTCTGTTTGTTCTTTCTCTGTTGCAAACGAAGGTCCTCCAATCGGAGGTTAGGTTATTTTAGTTGGTGATAGTAGTTAATCAGATTCTACACATAAGGTAAATCAGAATCTTGCAGCAACTTCAAAGTAACACCACCAATAGACTTTGATTGTTTAAATTTGTAGATTTAGATCTTTTTTTCACACCTGAGTTACCACTGTTGATTTTGCCGATTTACTCATAGATCCTACAACTGATAAATCAAATTCTAAATGAGTTGAATCAAATTTTAGATTATGATTGAGAAAGCAGTAGCTGAAAATAGTCAATTTAGGTTTTGATTTACCATGAGGGTTGCAATCTAGGTTCAGATTTTTCTATGGGTTATTAGTGTGATGAGAGTGGTAATCTTAGTGCCCATAGGCTGAGGTACTGTAGTATCATAGTGGTGTGAGACATGGAAAAATCAATTTAATGATTTCCTAAATCATCACACGGGATTATATAAAACAAAGAGTCACCACCATTCAATTCAGGTGTGAATGGACACCAAAATATTAAATAAGCACAAAAGGCAAATTTTAGGGCAAAATATCCCTCCTAAAAAAACAACCAGAGATGGGTAAGGGGATTAGGTTATGAACAGGGGAAGGTGTTAGGCACCCCTATTCATCCACACAAGGTGGTTGCCAGGTATTGTTCATGTTTAAAATAAAGGAAAAAGCTTGCTATAAAAATTACACAAAATCACAAAAAAGGCAAAAATATATGGTTTTTTCATATGAATAATCTGATTGATCCAGAACTATCAAACATGATCATACCATTCCTAGGGTTTCATGATCAAAACAAAATTGAGATAAAATCAAATAAAATCAATTTAAAGTGAAAAATCCAAAAATCTGGCTTCAAGCTAAATTCTAGAAATCTAGAAAATATGATTTTTATAAAATATTTCAAAATTGAACTTGAATAGTCCAAGACATAGATAAAGCCCAAATTTCACGTTAAATCTGAAAATCAAAACCAAAAATACCCACGTTGATGAAGAACACCAAAAGGGGAGAACTGAGACCGTAGGGTCTTCTCTCAATAATGAAAAACAATTTAAAAACCATATCATGAAACCCTAGAATTTACTTTCAGGCTTCTGGATCCAGATCTACCATATTGATCATGATAAATCCAAAATCCTAGCCTAAAATCACAAAAATCGCAAAAACAGTGCTGTAGGTGCAAAAGTGGGAAAAATCCAAATTTTGGAAAAAAGTGGGGATCTCATGCTATAAACATCATAGATTCATGTTATTCATTCAGATATATCATAAAAAGCATTAAAACATTATCAAAATATTTAAAACAGCCACATCTCACAAATTAGAGCACATGGGGGTCTACCCTACGGATCCACCTGTTCCCCTTTCCCCTAGTTCTCTCTTCACGTTTTACGGTTAGAGAGAATCTTGAGGTACTTAGAAATAGGTTTGGGTATACAAACACAATCACAGGCCTTATTCTATGAAAAAAAAGAAAAAAAACAGATATGGGGTTCTATTCTAGGGATCCACCTGTTCCCCTTTCCCCTAGTTCTCTCTTCACGTTTTACGGCTAGAGAGACTCTTGAGGTACTTAGAGACAAGTTTAGGAATACAAAAACAGATATGGCCTTATTCTACAGTAATAGAGATGATCCTATTACATCTAGAATTGAAGACAGAAAATAAAAAAGGATAGGGGACTTACCTGGATTGAGCAGGCAGGCAGCAGGAGTTCTTCTCTTCTCTTGGAGCTTCTTAGAATTCCTTGGACTCAAAATTTCGTGGCCCTAAGCTAGAGGAGAGAGCCTCTATTTATAGACAAGCACAGGGGCAAGGCTGGTCCAGAAGGATGTATCCTGATCCTCAGGATAGAGTGAAAATTGGAGATAATGCCCATCCATAGCCAACCAAGGTGGCTTCAACGAATAAAATACGTAATTCGCTCATTTAAAGATATATTGGACTAAAGATAAAGCTCGGAAATCGAGAGAAGGACAAAACTCGCACGTGTCTTTAGTGACCGTAAATGCACTACGGTCCAACGGTGACCGTATAGTTTCCACGGGCGCGCCTGACCGTAGATAATTTTCGGGCGCGATGGGCCCGTGAAGGAAATACGGGCAAAGCCTGTTTTGTCAATTTTTATGCATTTTTGACCTGTTTTAAGCTCTAATTACATGTTTTCATTATTTTCTCATTTTGTAGTGCAATTTGGGGTGTCTACAGCTGCCCCCTCTTTGCTGGTAATTGGAACCAATTACAAGCAGAGAGCAAAAAGACCCACCAATTGCACTTTCTGAGATTTTTGTCTAATCAATTGCACTTTGCAAGGATTAAATGGATGATTTTTGAAAAAAAGAATTGATTGTGGAAGATTTGCTAAGAAGTCCCTCAGCTTAAGGGCCAAATCCTCCTCTCTCCTCTCACTGAGCACTTGTGGGCTATGAAGTGAGATTTGAGACAAAATTTTTAAACAAAAGTGGGTAAGGTGGCAATCCTTGCAACTTACAACTAATATGGACATTAATCTTTTGAAAATTGTGAGAAAATAATAAAAATATGCTGTTTTTGGCTTCGCCCGTATTTGGCTTACGGGCTGATGCTGCCCGTAGGTTGTTCACGGGCGACTGGGACCGTATTACTTTCACGGGCGTCTGATGCCCGTACTGATTTTACGGATTTTACTCTCCTTCTTAAAACCGTAACCGCGACCTTTCTTCTTCTGCTCGCACTTTGCCCTATTTTCTCTGCGACCGTATCTTCTCTTACGGTTTTCTCTTCTTCTTCAAATCTCCGAAGGTGCACGACTTCCACCTCCGGCGAGCTTCTCATTTTCCGGCGACCACTGTTCATTCCGGCGGTTCTCATATTCTCCATTGAATCCAGCGACTCTCACATTCGAGCATCCTTTGTGTTTTCATTTACTCAATCGGCCGTGGATTTTCCTTGGATCTTTGGTAAAGTAAGAGCTCCTCGTTTGATTCCTCCATTTCGACTGTACTAAGTAAGTGGCCGAAATCCCCTTTTCAATAATAGCATCAAGTCTAGTTTATGCACGAGTTTGACTGTTTATGTTTTGAGAATAATCCCCAATTCCATGCTCACTGTTGGGGGATATGCATTCGACAAAAAATTTCTGATTTGTTTCTTAGACCTGAATCTTCGCTTGGCCTGATTTACTCTTCATGTGATTTTTCTGGTTGGCCGAAATTTCTGTAAGCTTCTCTTATGAGCAATACATGCGACAGCAGAATCCAATTCTCTCTTTTTTTTTCTTTGCTCTTGATTAAACCAAATGCTTACTTTGTCTACATTGGTCTGATTTGATTCACTATTTCTATGCTCTTGAATTCTGGAATGATTAAACTCCCCGACATTGGTTTGTTCAATATGCCGCTTTTCCTTGTGAATGATATGTCCTGAACGACACTTTTATTTCTTCTGCTCATTGAATTAGAGATGATTATCTCAAGCTATAGATTTTCTATTTTTGAGCTGATATTTGGTTCTTTTTCCTTGTTAATTGACACCTCTGAACTGTTGTTTGCAAATTTTCTGATTCTTGACTGAAATTCTGAGGTTCTTGTCTTCGAATGGCAAGCCCCTTATTGAAGTCTCTTATCTTGAGATGAATAATGGCTTTCCGGCTCTGCAATTCCAATATCCATGCAAATAGACTTAAACTTCTATCCTGAAACCAAATAAAGTTGAATGGTTAGGTCTTTATAGAAAATCCCAAAAGAGAAAATTAAGACCAATATACATAATTCTTTTTCTTCTCTTCTTTTTTTTTTTCATATACAGGAAACCTGAACTTCCTATACATTAAAGCAAAGAACAATAAAATTTCTCAAAAATAAACTCCTTAGTTGATTTCTGATTTTGGTCGAGAGTTCTTGAAGCACTTTCTTTTCCCAATTTTCCTTTTCCTGCTAATTAATTAAACTTGGTTAGAATAAAGATCAAACAATAAAATTTTAACAAGAATAATTAAATATCTCCCTGATTTGAATCGTAGATGGCCCGTCTTCGATCAGCTTCCCGGGATCCTGCAGATGAGCCTTCCTCTTCGAGGGTTAGGTGGGATCATGCTGATGTGGCCTCGTCTTCGAGAGCCGAGAGAGATTCGGATTCTGATATCCCTGATCTCCCTTCTGGGGATTTGCGTGAGGCGACCCCAGAGGTATATTCTAACCTGTCTGAATTCAATGTTTTAAAAAAATATCTCCTCTTGATCCTTTCATTCTTTCAATTATTTTCTTTTTAGCCGGCTGTTGAGGCTTCTGGCAGAGATAGGAGCCGTAGCAGGCGCAGAGCTGGAGGCAGAGATGGAGGCCATGATGAGGGCCATAGAGGAGGCCGCAGAGGAGGCCGTGGCAGAGATGAGGCCAGGACCAGGGTTGAGATCCCTGAGGAGGTGGCTGCCCAGATTAGGGATACCGATCTTTTGCATGGCTTGAGGACTCATCCCTCAGCGTGTATTAGGGCGGATATCCCTTTCGAGTTTGCTATGTCCCACTATAGAGGGAGCTGGGCTAGCTTCACTAGATTCTTGGGAGCCTGCAGTTCAGCCTACCGTCGGGAGTTAGGCTTATATGGATTTGGCATGTTTATTACTATTCCGGACGTACGCCTGGATTGGGCCCTCATTGCTGCACTGCTCGAGAGATTCTTCCCGGAGACTTTGAGCTTCCACTTCCCAGATATTGAGATTGGGATCCGGCCTTCTGATTTTACGCTCATCACCGGGATTAGGATGATCGGTGATGTTATTCCTGAGATGGCGATGCCAGAGGCTGATGAGGTTGCAGCTTATCTTGGATATATCGTGCTGCCTCCTGAGGCATGGGATCGGGGGAGATCGAGATTGTCTCTGACATGGTTGAGAGAGACTTTCAGGAGGAGGCAGTTTGGCCAGCTTGCTGCCAGTGATCATGTTTTCCCATTTGCCTTCCGGTTTCTTTTTCTGTATATGATGGGATCCTGCTTCTTCCCAGAGGACACGACCTCAGTCAGTCCTCATTTCCTGAGCTTACTGGGAGATCTTCAGCGGGAGAGGAGGTATGCATGGGGCCGCTCATTTTTGGTACTATTTTGGCCGGCCTTCGCCGATCAGTGAGCGGCCTCTCTACTTCCAGAGGGGCTGGAGTTGGGTGCAGATTTTTCTGGCCTTTTCTGCAGGTGAAATGTCTATTTCTCTTCTCTTTCTTTCTCTTTCTCTTTTTCTTATCTCTCCTTTTCTATTCCTCTAACTCTTTTCTTCTTTTTGCAGTTTTTTGCTAGGGTTTATATACCCTATTTCTGTCCTACCTCTACGATGTCTGAGGAGACATATCCCATGGCACGTAGATGGTGTCATGTAGAGCACGACTCTAAAAAGAGTCGTCCCAGGTCCGCCCGGGCCCACTTGGACAGGTTGTACCGGTATGAGGTAATCTTCTTTAATTTCTCTACTTTCTTCTTTTCTTTTCTTCCTGAATCTCATATCTGATGTCATGTTCTGTTTTTCAGCTATTTGTCCCCAGGATGGAGGACATTCATGAGGTGCTGGCCCTGCAGGCAGCCAGAGATGATGCATTTGTCCCTGACCAGAGACGACAGAGATACCAGTTCTTTATTGGTCAGCTGGGCAGCATTTGGTACTGCGGCGAGCACTTCTTCTTTCAGCATGTGGGAGAGCCACGGATTCCTGCCATCTCGCCAGATACTACTCCTTCCTACCTGTGCGCACCTAAATTTGACCTAGATCGCACACCGGGCGCACTTTTCGTGCGTGCCTCGGGTCATTCGGAGTCGCCACTGCCTGAGAGTGCAGGCAGACACGGTTTTGCCCTCACCGGGTCTAAGTCTGGTCTGCGGCTTTTCAGAGTTCTAGCTAAGTCCTCGGTTACGGTCCGGGGAAGTCCTAAGACACCCCGGTCCGCCCCGTCGGTTTGACGGGTCCCTCGGGTCTCCCTGGTTTTTGAGTCAGTCTCACCCTTCCTAGACCAGCATGCTGCCTTATTTGGTCTGGTGGGGCCCTCTGAAGGTGTGGGTCCCTTTTAGTTTGATTTTATCTTTTTATTTATTTAGATGAAGTGGGTCGGACCCGGATCCCGTTGGAAGACCCGTGGGCTACCGTGGTTGGGCCTTGGGCCCAGTTGGGTCATTGGTAACCCATTTGGTTGTTTTATTTATTTACAATTTTAGTTTGGGCTTAGTGGGCTTGGAATGGGCCCATTAGCCAAAGTCCAGTGGCCTTGGGCCCGTTTTATTGAAAACGGGCCGGGTTTGGGCCAGTCAAAAGTGGGCCCCACAAGTGGGCCAAAAGGGTCTTGATGGGCCTATCTAGGCCCAAAGTCCAAAGATGGGCTTAAGACAGCCCAAAATGCTACAGAGGTTGGTTCAGGCCGGATCAGGTCCAACCGGACCAAGAAATTACACTTTTAGGTTATTTTACATTTTGCCCGTGTTTTCTCTACGGTCCGCCTTGACCGTGAATTAATTACGGTCTCCTCTGTCCGTGAATTAAGCACGGTCCAGGCTGGACCGGCCTGAGTTTACGGGCACAGCCAGTTTTGCATTTTTTGTGTCAATTTCACTTGGGATCCATTCCGTGACCTATTTGGAGTATTCTGCAATGTCCGTTGGGATTTAAATGGCTTCACAGCATCATAGGAGTCTACTTCTTGCCCATGTTCTTCTTCTTTCATTCTTCATTCTCCCCTTTTCCTTAGATCTTCATGCCATTGTCCTTTGAACAAGACACATTAAGACTTCTTCACTGTTGTACCAGGATCATGATCGAGGTTCCACGTTCACCCATGAGTGATGAAGATGATGAAAGAACAATTCATCTTTTACAAACATTATCTTATAAAAACTAAGGTCATTTTGTCTTTAGACGATATTCCCTTCATTAAGTCTTTGACGAATCCTTTCATTTCGCCTTCTAAATGAAACTTACCCCTTGTAGTAGGAAGCTCAAAGTCATACCATGCAACAAAACAGGGTGAGAAGAAGTAGAGAAGATATTAAGCAAGAAAATCAACTTGAAAGTATTGATTTTATTGGAACATAGAATTACCGATAGTATTTCTTTACTATTACCTTCTTTCCTGAATGTATGGTGGTTCTCCGGATGATTTCTGCAGCGCTTCCGCACTCCTGTTGATTCTCCAAATTGAGTTGGGCAGAGGGGTTCCTTATCCTAAGTTAGGAAAGAATGAAAGGAAACATCAACCGGGCATTATCTAGGGGTAATTTGGGTATTTCTGAGGTTTGGGATTGGGGTGGCAGCACTTGGACAGAGGTTGGCCGTGGCTAGCAAGAGAGGGAGAGGGAGGAGAGGCCAGGGAGAAGGCTTGTCCAAATGAGGGGGGTGGCCTCTTTATTTATAGGCAAAATTTCCGTGCCCGTACTTGAAATACGGGCATGCCTTGCCCGTACTTCAAGTACGGGCGTGCCTTGCCCGTAATTCAAATACGGGCGAAAAACGAATATTTGCAATTATCGCAGATTCGGCCGTACGGGACGCGTGTCCCGCCGTACAGCGACGCGTGTTTCCTTCTAGAAGCGTGCCCGTACTTCAAATACGGGCATGCCTTGCCCGTAATACAAATACGGTCCAGCACGTTTTAAAAATGTTTGGATTTCAAATCTTTATTCAATTTGGTTTTTTGCAAGATTTACATTCGATTTTATGATTATTTTATTATATAAACGAGATTCCTTTATTAAAATATTATTAAACACTTTTATCTTATTTATTTTATTGGTTTAGTCCATTTTTGCTGCCTTTTTGCCACATGAGCAGTTTTTCTGAAACTTCAACTGCTCATAACTTCTTCGTTCGGTGTCCGATTTCAGCAAACTTAGTGTCGTTGGAATCAGCTCGGAACCACCTATCCACTGGGATCAAGTTTGGCAGTTGAATTGGGGTCGAGCAAAAAGTCCCTCAAAAGTTTGACCAGCTCATATCTTTTTCATCTGGATTCCGATTCCAGCAAATTCAGTTGCGTTGGAATCGTGTCGAAATGCTCTTTTCAATGAGATGAAGTTTGATGGCCAAATTCACTTGAATCAAAAAGTCAATTTTTGACCCCCTTAGGGTTTCACTGAAAGTTTGACTTTTCATTTTCTTTGCCATTTTAGGGGTGCAAAAATCAGGTGTCTACACTACCCTCCTATGCCTGTTGATCCTTCCCAGTTCCTAGATTGGACTGAGGCAGAGACATTATTGGAGGAGGGTGACTATGATGCCTGGTTCAGGCGAGCTTCTGTTGGGTGCCTCATGCCACCTATGCCTGTCCGTGGCGGAGTCACTGAGATTGGAGGGGTAGTGATTAGGGCCTATGACACTACGGTATGCCTTCTTCCTTTTTACCTTTTCATTTCATCTGACCTTAGCATTTTTCTGACTTCTTTCTTTTCTATTTCAGGAGGCCCAGTTGGCAGAGATCCGGTCTCGATATGCTGATCTAGAGCGCCAGCGAGATGCTGCGATCGTCGAGCGGGATGCCCTCTATATCACCATTTCAGACCTCCGGGGGCAGCTAGCCAGAGCACAGGGCCAGGACGGTCCATCTGATGCACAGGACCAGGCGGGTCCATATTATACTTAGGTTAATTTCTTCTTTTATTTCTATTCCTGCTCTTGCATTTGTTTGTCTTGTTCTGACTGAAATTCCTTCTCTTAGTTTCAGGAGGACACAGCCGGCCCTTCTTCACCTGTTTCACCCGTGCCCATGCATTTTCGGGATGAGGTATTTTCTGTGGCACGGGTGGAGTTCGTGACGTCTCCCAGTCCAGTAGAGGTTCCTACAGCAGAGCCCGAGGTCGAGGCTGATATTATACCTGCTGCTGAGGATGTGCCAGAGTCTGCCCCAGTAGCTGAGATTGCCCCTGCTGCATCTGCTGATGTAGACATGGATTCGGCTATGGACGCAGCTGTGGTAGAGCCTACCGTGGAGGCTGTGGTGAGGGAGGAGGCTACAGCTGATCCTGTAGAGCCCGGTCCTGATGCTAATGTACCTGAGACCTCTGCTTCTGCTAGTCCTGCTATGGAGGATGCCGAGGAGACGCATGCTGCTGTTGATACGTCAGCGGATTCTTCCCGTACTGATTCTGATGTAGATACTTCAGGGTACGTCCCTCCTGATCATCCCACTGCTGGCCTTATGCCTTTATATATGTGGCATGATATTCAGTCTGTTTTGAGCAGGATGACGTGTAGCACAGCCTGCAATGTTGTGCGGCATGTCTTTGAGCGCAGGCGATCTTCAGGCCGTGGTCGAGGCAGAGGACGAGGCCGTGGCCGTAGGGGTGGACCTGCGTAGACAGTAGATTAGGATTCTCTTATGTATATTTGTATTTTGACAAACTGATGTACTCATTCATATATATATAAAAGAAGTTTGATTTGTGTTCATTTGTGTACTTTTCTTCTTTCTTTTCAGTTTTTATTACATGATGAATGTTAAAGCAGGAACAGGTGAAGCTTAGGAAAACAAAGAAATTAAAATTGCCTCATTTTTTGCATTTTTCGGAAGGAACCGTATTTAACCTACGAGCAAGCCGTGCCCGTAATATGAACACGGGCGCACTGTGCCCGTAAAGTTTTCACGGTCACAGCCTGACCGTAGTTTTTATACGAGTGCGATATGCCCGTATTCTATTTACGGATTTTTCCGCCTTAACAATTTTTCCTATATAAACTCATGGGGAGCGTCATTATGACACTTTTAAAAGTTTGAAAACTCCCTGAGCACGTTGTTTCTCGCTCTCCTTGGCTTCTTTGGCGCTTCCATGGCTTCCCCTACGCCGCTTTCTCCTGCCGTTGAATCTTCTCCTACAAGACAACCTGTTAGATCAAAACCTCCTAATCTCACCAGATATAACATTGTGGACTCCTTCTATGATAGATGGGTTAACTCCATGACCCTTGATGAGGAGATTCGCTGGGGTTCCATCCACTTAGGGCATATCCTACACCTCCCTAAAATTCCCTTTAAGTGGGAAATTATTGAAGCTTTGATTGGACACTGGGTTCCTGAACTAAATCTTTTTCGGTTTGATGATAAAGAGATGACTCCTACCATAGAAGAAATTGAAACCATCCTTGGCCTAAGATTTTCTGAAAAAGTTGTGAACCCACCCCTAAAGCTTAGTTACAAAAAGGAGGCTTCCACTTTCTTGGGTATAGGGAAGAAGGACCTAGGAAATTCTGATGCACTATTGACCTTGTCCAAGACCTTTTTGACTGAAAAACTTCTGAGGAGTGAAGACAAGGACGCTAGGTTTAATGCTTTGACTTTGGTAGTGGTCAATCAGCTGCTTTTTCCACGGGGCGATGACCAGGTTGACTTAGCTCTCATCTCAGTCATCTGCCAGGTTAGGGAACATGAGAGATTGGCCCCTATGATCCTAGCAGAGATATACCAGGCCCTTACTGACTGCTATTTCAGGAAGAAGAAGCGTTTCCTTGCCTGCGCCCCTATCCTACAGGTAAAAAATATACATATATTTTTTTTTCTTTTCTTCTTCTTTTTTTTCTTTTTTTTCTTCTTTTTTTTTCTTTTCTTCTTCTTCTTCTCTTTTTTTTTTCTTCTTTTTTCCTTTTTCCTTTTTCTTTCTCTCTTTTTTTTTTCTTTTTCTTTCTTTTTTTTTCTTTTTGGAAATAACTTGAAATACCCCTTTTCTGCAGCTTTGGTTGCTTGACCACCTTAGCCAGGTTGAAGAAATAACTCGCCGCTTCTTTCCAAGATTGAAAGTTCCTGTTTTGATAAGCAATAGGGGATGTCCTAACATCCAAGGTGGCAAGCAAGGCTGGTTCACTTTCTTGGGTACTCTCCAGGATGATCAAGTGAGATGGCCTGGCACTTATCAGCCCACTCCAGAGACAGTGATCAGCTTTAGAGATAAAAACTTTCTGGTCCTAGCAGGCTTGAAATCTGCTGTTCTCTATCTTCCTTTGAGGGTTCTTCGGCAGTTTAGAGCGATCCAGGGGATTATGATCCCTACTGGATATGAGAAGCTTTTAAGGCCACTTACACCAGCCTCCATGGGGCTAACTGCTCAATTAATGAAAGAGTGGTCCTACGTCCATTTTCTGCAGGGTCCCGTCTTTTCAGAGTCCCATGTGAAGGATTATCAATTCTGGATCAAAGAACAGGTGCAGAGTCATGCCCCAGTACCAGAAGATCCTCCTGTAGTTATTCCTCCTACTTATGAGGACATTCTGGAGTCAGAAAGGGCAACCCATAAGCGGCTTCAACAAATATGGGTACGGGAGGCTCAAGAACTTAGGATAAAAGTCCTTGTTCTGGAGAGAAAGCTTGAAGAGCAGAAGTCTGGCCGCATTGCCATGGAGAAGAAACTTGAAGAACAAAGGCAGGCTCGTCGCTTTGAAGTCCGAGTGATGCGGAAGAAGTATCAGGATTCCTTGGCTGACCTTAGGGCGTTGAAGATCAAGCTTTCTTTTTCAGATGAGGTCATCTCCTTTTTGAGTGATCCTGATGCAGAGGGAGCTTCTGGAATCATTGCAACTCAGGCAGCTAGGATTAGGGAGCTTGAGGAGCAGTTAGAGAGTAGGGATTAGATTCTTTTATCTCTTTTTTTCATTCATTTTTTTTATACTTTTATACAAAAGCAAACTCCATTAGTGGAAAGATAATAGATTTAATTCAAAAATAGGTTTTATATTATTGGCCTCAGAATTCTCAGATGCTTATAAAAACAGAAGTTTTATGAAAAAGTATTTGATTTCTCATCACTGGCCAAAGTATAGTTTTTTTTTGAAAGCTGATCCAAAACACTTAATCACATATAATTAAAGGAATTAAAATCATGTTGAATAATGAAAGGGGTAGTCCAAGCAATAGGGAGAGACCAAATCTGTCTACCCCGTGACCTTTATAATCATCCCCTAATGGTTTTACCTTCATGATGGACCTTGCTAATCTGCTCAGTTTCCAGTGCTCATGCTGATTAAATTTAGATCACATGATCAACTCAACCTTTGATTTTTCTTTCTTTTTCTTTTCTATTCTCTTCTTTTTTTTCTTTTTGCCCTTGTTCTCCCTAGTGCCAATTACGGTTTTCACTAGGGTTGGCCTCTGCATTCCGTCATCACCAATCTTACTCTGAAAGTTGAATGAATATACTAAAATCACCGAGGTCTTAATAATAGGACGAAACAAAGGCTAAGCTTGGTTTATGAAAGAAAGGTATTAAAGGCTCAAAATTTTATAAGTATGAAAAATGGGTCAACTGGACTTACAGTCATGGTGAATTCGATCCCATTCCCCTTCCTTTGTATTTGGTTTTCATTTGCCCTTATTTTTTCTTTTCTCTTTTTTTTCTCATTTTTTCTTTTTGCCCCTATTGGCTTTGCCCTCATTGGCTTTGCCCCAGTATAAGACTGTAAGTCCAGTTTAGGTTTGACAAAAAAGACGAACAGGCTCAAATTGGCTTGACTAGGGATGCAAATTTTGGGATATAAGGAACAATGGCCTCAGATCATTTCCTAGTAATATTCATTCATGGAAAATATCTCTTTACTGTATCAAAGTTAATTGGCTCAGGAAAATCCTTTCCATCTATTTCTGTTAAGATGAGAGCACCCCCTGATAGGATCTTCTTAACCACATAAGGTCCTTCCCAATTTGGTTTAAACTTTCCATGACGATCTTCCAAAAAGGGTAAAATTTTCTTCAATACTAAATTTCCTTCTTGGAAAGTTCTGGGCTTTACCTTCTTATTGTAAGCCCTGGCCATTCTCTTCTGATACAATTGGCCATGACAAAGCGCTTTTAATCGCTTTTCCTCTATTAGATTGAGTTGATCATGTCTTGATTGTATCCATTCAGCTTCTTCTAATTCTGCTTCCATTAGCACTCTTAATGAAGGTATTTCTACTTCCACTGGTAAAACTGCTTCCATTCCATATACTAAGGAGTACGGGGTTGCCCCTGTAGAAGTTCGAATTGAGGTTCTGTAAGCATGCAAAGCAAGTGGCAGCATTTCATGCCAATCTTTAAAACTCACTACCATCTTCTGAATGATCTTCTTTATATTCTTATTTGCTGCTTCTACTGCCCCATTCATCTTTGGTCTATATGGAGCTGACTTGTGGTTGGTAATTTGAAATTGTTCACACATCTTTCTCATGTCCTTGTTCTTAAGGTTTGAAGCATTGTCTGATACTATGGCACTTGGCAAACCGTAGCGACAAATGATATTGTGCTTTAAGAATTTCAAAACGTAGCTGCTTGTAACGTTTGCATATGAAGCTGCCTCTACCCACTTGGTGAAGTAATCAATTGCTACAAGTATAAACCTGTGTCCATTTGATGCCTTTGGAGAGATCATTCCAATGACATCTATACCCCACATAGAGAAAGGCCACGGAGATGTCATACTGTGTAATTCACTTGGGGGTGCATTCTTGTTATCCGCTTACACTTGGCATAAATGACACCTTTTAACGTGTATATAGCAATCATGCTCCATAGTCGACCAGTAATATCCCAATCGCAGAATCTTCTTGGCAAGAATATGCCCATTCATATGGGGTCCACACACTCCTCCATGTATCGTTTCAACTATCCTTTCTGACTCAGTCTTTGCAACACATCTGAGTAGTATATCATTGTGTGATCTTTTGTACAACTGACCACCACTTAGTAAGAACTGTCCTGCCAGCCTCTGTATTATTCTTTTCTCTGTAGAGGTGACATTTTCTGGCAAACTTCGATCAGTTAGGAAGTTCTTAATGTCTTGAAACCATGGTACATCTTCTTCTGGGGTTTCTTCTAGAACAAGGCAATAAGCTGGTTCATCTCTGACTTCAATTTCCAATGGTCTAATATCAACACCTTCTGGCATACTGACCATTGAAGCCAATGTTGCTAGAGCATCCGCAAACTGATTTTTGGCCCTTGGCATATAATTGAAGGAAATTCGAGTAAATTTATTGCTTATTTCTTCCAAATACTGGTGATAGGGGATCAATTTGTGATCCTTGGTTTTCCATTCATCAGTTGTTTGGAAGATGATAAGACTCGAATCCCCATATACGTCAAGTTCCTCTACTTCATGGTCTAAGGCAGCTTGCAACCCAATTATGCATGCTTCATACTCTGCTATATTGTTCGTGCATTGGAACCTTAACTTCACTGTGATTGGGATATGTGCCCCATCTGGCTTGATCAACATAGCCCCTATTCCATTTCCATTCATGTTGGCGGCCCCATCAAAAAACATTTGCCATGAGCTTTCACCTTCTTCCTCTTCAGCAAACAGGATTGCCTCATCAGGGAAGTTGGTCTTTAAGGGTTGGTATTCTGGTAAAGGGTGTGCAGCTAAGTGATCAGCTATGGCTTGATCCTTAATGGCTTTCTGTGTAATATAGGTGAGATCAAATTCAGAGAGTAACAATTGCCACTTTGCTGTTCTGCCAGTTAAAGCTGGTTTCTCAAATAGATACTTCAAAGGATCCATTCGGGATATCAGTAAGGTGGAATGACTAAGGAAATAGTGCCTCAGTCTCTGAGTTGCCCACACTAATGCACAACAAGTCTTTTCCAAAGGGGAATACTTTGCTTCATATTCTGTAAACTTCTTGCTTAGGTAGTAAATCGCCCTTTCCTTTCTACCTGTATCGTCATGCTGTCCTAAGACACACCCCATTGATGTCTCCAAAACTGACAGGTATAAGATCAATGGTCTCCCTGGAGTTGGTGGCACTAGCACAGGTGGGTTCAATAAATACTCCTTTATTGTGTCAAAGGCTTCTTGGCAATCATCATTCTAGACTGTCGAGTTATTCTTTCTTAGAAGTTTGAAAATTGGTTCACAGATAGCGGTGAGCTGTGCTATGAACCGGCTTATGTACTGAATCCTTCCAAGAAAACCACGAACTTCCTTCTCCGTCTTGGGTGATGGCATTTCAATGATTGCTCTGGCTTTGGCTGGGTCAATCTCAATTCCCTTCCTGCTTACTATAAAGCCCAACAATTTTCCTGATGTAGCCCCAAAGACACATTTCGCAGGGTTAAGCCTTAGACTATATTTCCTGAGCCGGTCAAATACCTTCTTCAAATTGATTAAGTGGTCTTCTTCTTCACATGATTTAGCTATCATATCATCCACATAAACCTCCATCTCCTTATGGATCATATCATGGAATAAGGCTGTCATGGCCCGCTGGTAGGTTGCCCCAGCGTTCTTAAGTCCAAATGGCATGACAGTGTAGTGGAAGGTACCCCAAGGGGTGATAAAGGCTGTCTTCTCTTGGTCTTCCTTAGCCATCTTAATTTGATTGTATCCAGAAAACCCGTCCATGAATGAGAATAGACTATGTACAGCAGTGTTGTCCACCAAGATGTCAATATGTGGAAGTGGAAAATCATCCTTTGGACTTGCCTTATTCAAGTCTCTGTAATCTACGCACATTCTGACCTTTCCATCCTTCTTTGGTACTGGCACTATATTTGCAAGCCATTCAAGGTATGTGGAGACCGCTAAGAATCTGGCTTGGAATTGTTTAACCACTTCATCTTTGACCTTCAACGTCCATTCAAGTTTTAACCTTCTCAGTTTCTGTTTAACTGGCTTAGCATTTGATAGAATAGGTAGCCTATGCACAACCTGTAGACACCCCAAATTGCACAAACAATCATCAAAAATCATTATCTCCTGGAAAGCCAGCACATAATTTGAAGAAAATAAATTTTTACCTGTATCCGGATACTCAATTCGGATACAAGTACTCATTCCTGTATCCGGATACTCATACCGGATACGTGTGAGCCTTAGCGTATCCGGTACCATGTACCGGATACCTTAAGGCCCTTTGTTATCCGGTCTGATATACCGGATACCTTAAGTTTGCTCAAAATTAGGGTTTTCCGAGAGCTTTTCACTTTTACCATCATGTCCCTCATTAAATGAGGGGAAATCGCGGAAATAACCTTAGGGTTTAGGTTGGAGGGGTTCTAGACATTAAGTTGTGTCTACCAATGACCTTAGCCCTTGCCTATAAATAGGAGCCTCCTCCTTGAGCAAATGACACACAACTCTTGTTTTGAATTCTCGCAAAGAAGAACTCCAAGAGAAGAAGAAAACCGCTGTGGAATCGCCTCCAGCACTCAGGTAAGCCTCAACTTTTCTTTTTATTTTCTGTCTTTACATTCCTAGATCTAGATCTCTTCTTCTACCTTTCTGTAGTGTAAAGCCTTGTTTGTATGTGTGGAAATCCTTCCCCGGCTCAAAGTATCTCAAGACTCCCCTAGCCGTAAAACGTGAAGGCGGATCTAGGAGAAACGAGACTGGGGATTGACCCTAGTGCTAGAACCTATGTAGCATAAGGCCTTTTTGATTGATTGTAAACCGTTCCATATTCAAAGTACCCTTGATTATCTTAAAGAGAACAGAGGGAAACGATAATGGAACGGAACCCTAGGCTATGCTAGAACCTATTTTATTGAATCTATATGCATGTGTATGGATCTTGCTAGGTTTTCTTCACTTTTGCACACATATCACTATTTTGGCGGGATAGGCTCATATTTGGGGTTTATTGCATTTATTGTGATAAAACTCAAATAAATGGCCTCAATCAATTCTGGAGTGTTTTTAAATGTTTTTTAAAGGTTTTGGATTCATATCACACGAATCTCACACACTTTGTCAATTTTCGGATTTGATTTTCTTCAAAAGTGGCTTAACTTGACAGCACCTGTACCCCTACTTCGGACGTCCGTAACTTCATCATCCGGATGAATTTTGGGGCGATTCTAGAACCATGGGAAAGGTGAGGCTGTCTAGTTTATGTCCACAAAATTTCATGAATTTCTCTCTAGCCGATTTTTGACACCTCTCTGTCGAAGTTAAGTGGACAGTTCAGGTCCAAGTACAGAACTTGTCACTTCGACGGACCGCCATGTGTTCGTTTTAAGTCCGATTCGAGTGATTTTTATTTCTGAGTACTCTTTTATGAGTCTATTTTCAAATCCAGTTGGTTTCATATTTTTTGGATTCCATTTGAATTATTGGTAGCCGATTTACTCAGAACTGCTCATTTGCATTTTTCTGGGTAAATCTGTGATCTTCGGGGCCTGTTCGGGAGACCACCCAAGGCACGTCCGAAGGGATTTTTGTATGAGGCTAGTTTCTGTTGAAAGATGGCCATACAGACTTCAATCACACCAAATTTCACGGATTTCTATGAAGTGGATTTTTCTAGACAATTTTCCAAAGTTGTCCACTTACCACTTTTAAAAATCCCCAACAGCAACTTCAAAGGAGCATAACTCCTAGATTTTTCATCGGAATGAAGTGAAATTTTGCATGAGACTCTTGTTTACCCTAATCTTTCAAATGGATTTGGTTTGGGTCAATTTAGAATTGGATTTGAATGATTTTAAGGCAAATGGCATACTTTTTACCGAATTTTCCGGATTTGATTTAACTTGGTTTTATGCAACCTCTACTTTGATTTCCATCCTTTGAGATATTCCAGAAGTGATATTGACATAAGAGAGGATCTAAAATCCATTTAGATCTTCATGTGAAAATATCATACATTAATCCTTTTTCAAGGTTTTCTATGATTTTTAGCAAGCTTTCTTACTTTATTTTTTGCATGAACATACACTTGGCAACCACTTCGTGTGGATGAATGGGGGTGCCTAACACCTTCCCCGTTCATAATCTAATCCCCTTACCCATCTCTGGACTTGATTTTCAAGTAGGGTTATTTTTATCCTAGAATTTGTCTTTTGGGCTATTTTTGCATATTTTAAACTCTTTGGTGTCCATTCTCACCCCAAAATCATGAATGGTGGCGACTCTCCCAATTTTTGCGTTGAGCCCGTGTGTTGACGGAGGGACGATCACTCCGGTGATTTTTTTTCCATGTCTCACACAACCATGTCTGTGTCTAGCCCTGGCATATCCCAATACGACCATGCAAATACATCTTCATAGTCGGCTAAGAACCGTATCATTTCTTCCCGCTGTACCTCAGATAAACATACCCCAATCTTTACTATTTTTGGGTCATCTTCGGTCCCTAGGTTTATTGATATGGTTTCTTCAATATTGGGTTGGACCCCTTTTTCATGACGCTCTAATTGATATGTGATTTCTTTTGGAACGTCGTCTTCTTCGTCCTCGGTCTCTTCCTCAACCCCCATTAGATCAAAGTCGAGCTCAAGGTCGAAGTCATACTCATCCTGATCAAATTCCGTTTGCTTATATGGTTCATAAATGGTTTGGACCTTTTTGAAAATTTTATCTTTTCTAGAAAACATTGAAAAATCTTTTTGTGTTTTTTGAGAGCCTTCTACAAAATCTTTCCCTGAAGACGAAGGCTCATTAAAACCTTCAGGAAAAGGGCATTCCACTAATGGAGTTTTTTTTGGAAGCCATGTCTGTTTGCCAAACAAACGCGGCTTCAAAAGTAAGGGAAGTTTCCTCCCAATTGTTTAGAATAAAAGAATCTGGGGCAGGGATACAAGCCTGCTCCTCAAGCTCAGGGTCTGCATCTGAAATCACCAATACTGGGTGAGTTGCATCGCCTGCTTCCCCTGTAGGGCTGGTCCCAGATGGAACTTCTACTGCAGCCCAATCAATAAAGGGTAGCTCCTCTGCTACTTCTTCTTGTTTGCCTTTTGTCATGGCAAAAAATGCTCCAATGTCCTCGGAAAAGTCCTGCTCTTATTCTGTATGTGGCCCAGCTCGCCCAATGCTTGTGGAGGTGGAGGTGGAACATATGGTTGCATGGTTGAGGACTTGGGTTTCTGGAATGGATTGACATTGTAGTATGGAGGTTTGGACTGATCCTCAGGAGGAGACAGTTGAATCATGTGAGAAAGCTTTGGAAAAGTTTCCCTGATATGAGGGAATTTCATGGTTTCTATCTGCCCCTGTCTTCTCCATTTCCTTGGCTTGGACCCCAACCCTGCTCTGTGAACCATCTTCTTGACCTTTATCGGTTCTATCCTTCCTTGCAGGTTAACCCCCAGACCTTTTCCAGGGTGAAAATGGTACTTTTCTAGCACATTCTTGACCATCCTCTCAGCACAGGTCAACTTTCCTTCTTTTTCCTGATACCCCTCAGGTATGAAATTAACAGTTTCAAATTGGAAAGAGTGAAATGTCATCTTATCAGCAGTCATTTCCATGTTAATACAGGGTACATCAGGGGACCACATGGGGGGAACCAAATTTTCGGCTAGGACGGTAATCACCTTTTGCCCTCTAATATATTTGGCTCTTTGGTGGAGGGTAGATGGTATGCCCTAGCTGTATGAATCCACGGCCTTCCTAGGAGTAGGTTGAAAGCTGCAGGTATATCCATCACCTCAAATGTGATGTTAAAAATATACGGTCCAATTGTGACCGGCAGTTCAACCTCTCCTAGGGAGTGTGTTTTAGAGCTGTCAAATGCTCTTATAATTCTTCCATTTTGTTTTATTTTGTTTCGCTCCAAATTGAGATTAACAAAGGTTACTAACGGGCAGACATTGAGAGCCAACCCATTATCAATCAAGACCCGGGCTATCATGCAACCCTTACTGAGTACAGCTATGTGCAATGGGTCAACATGATGGTACCCTGCTGGACTGATTTCAGTCTCAGAAAAAGTTATCACATTGTGGGCTAAAATTTGACCAACCATCCGGCCTAGTTGGTCTGGTTCAATATTTTTAGGCACATGGGCCCCCTGGAGTATCCTTAACAAGGAGTCCCTATGTTTTTCTGAATTTAACAATAGGCCCAGTATTGAGATCTGGGCGGGGACTTTGATCAATTGCTCGACAACATTGAACTCACTCTTTTTTATGACCTTAATGAGGTCAGCAGCCTCACTGTTAGTTACCTGAGGGGCTTCTTCCCCTACCTTGGCCTTGCCTTTATTTTTTTCTTCTTCTGTCTTTTCTTTCTCTGTCTCTTTTTGTTTTTCTTCCACCCCTACACATTTTCCTGACGTCATCATGAGGTTTACTTCTTCCTGGCTTTCAGCTCCAGGGCATGTAGTGGTAAAAGCTTCACTGTAGTTCCATGGTACAGCCGATTCAGAGTAGGAAGGTTTGGGGACATTTATCACCAAGGGAGGAAGTTTAGACTTGGATGCGGAAGTCTGGGTAAATGGAACATTAATAACCAGAGGTGGAAGTTGTTTTGATTGAGGGGTTGTAGAAGTGACTGATGCACTAAGGGGGTCACAGTTTATGACCAATGGCGGTTTTGACTGAATGGGTGGAGTAAAAGTGGATGGATTGTAATTAATGACCAAAGGTGGCTGGGCGATGTTCATCTGGGCCATGAGGGATGAGACCCGGTCCAAAGATGAGCTAATGTTCTTTGCAGCACTATCATTCCCCTTTGAAATCATATTTACTTATTTGTCTTCATTTCTCTTGTCAAAATATACTCTGACCGTTGTCCCTATGGGAGCAATTAATTGAGATGGGTCAAAGGTTATTTTGTCAGAAGAGATGACTCCTATGACATTAGATGGGCCTGCCCCGTGATGCTGGGGCAGTGGGTTTTGTCCAATATCGGTTCTTGGAGGATTGGGAGCCCCTGTATTGAAAGACAGGGTATTCTGGTCTAGTAAATCCTGAATGGCATGTATCAAAGGCCAGCACTTGTCTGTAGGGTGCCCAGGTGCTCCCATATGGTAATCACAAGTGGTGGAAGGGTCAAAATTTCTCCCCTTGGATGCATTCGGATTAAGTTCTCTTAAGGTGACATACCCTGCTTTCAATAAAGTGGGCAGCAACTGAGAAGGAGTCATGGGAATAGGGGTGAAAACCCTATTTCTCCTTGCTGCAAAATAGGCATCCTTTTCCTCCTTAGTAAAATCCCTTTTTTGGTCTGAAGGTGCTGCTGGAACATTAACCCTCATGGGGGCCGGGGTAGATGGAGCAGGTGGAGTAGGAAAATGAGCTGGTATGTTGATTTGTATGGGCTTATTAAGGCCAGATGGTGGCTGTACCATATTTACCTCACCCTCCTTCTTGTTCCCATTCTTCTTTATCCCGCTTCCTTTCTTTAGATTAGGGTCTTGCTGACTAACCAGGGCAGAATGGTCAATTATCTTACTTGACCTGATCCCGTCTTCTATTCGGTCAGCCACTTGAACCAAGGCAGCGAAACTAGTGGTGGTCTGACCCACCAGGTGGCTGTAGAATGGTTGATCCAAAGTGTTGATGAAAGTAGAAATCATTTCCTGTTCTAGCATGGGTGGCCTGACCTGGGAGGCCGTCTCCCTCCACCTCTTGGCATATTGCCTTACAGTCTCATCCCTTCCTTTGCTCATTCTCATGACGTCGTACCTGTCTGGCACGATCTCTGAATTGAACCGGTATTGAGCCAGGAAGGCATCGGCTAGGTCCTTCCATCTTTTGATCTTTCCATGGTCCAGAGTGGCGAACCATCTTAATGCAGTTCCAGTCAGGCTCCTTTGGAAAAGTTGGATCAAGATACCCTCATCCTGCCCGAACTGGCATAGGGCACCGCAATATAACTTTAGGTGGCTCATGGGGCAACCAGTGCCATCATACTTGTCCAAGTCTGGGCACTTAAACTTAGCCGGCAGGTTAACATTGGGGTATAGGCACAGGTCTTCAAAATTGGTGCCTCCAAAGTTGTTTACCCCTTTGACTTCCCTTAGTTCATCCTAGATCATTTCCAGCCTTTGCATGAACTTCTTTTCCATTTCTTCCCTCATTTTTTCCTTTTCCTTAGCCTTTTCTAATTCAACTATTTCATCCTTGGTCACCATAGGTTCATAAGTGGTTTCATGGATGGGTTCAAGAATTGGTTGCACTGGGGGTGGAATATTGATTTGGGGTGGAGGTGCAGGGTTGGAAGTGGATGCTTGGTTCTGGGCCTGCATTTGTTGGGCCTGCACTTGTTGGGCCTGTACTGACAGTATGTTCTCTAGCATTCGGGCTAGTCCTGCCACTTGTTCTTGGAGTAGAACAACATCTGAATGAGGAGCATCAACTTCATCTTCAATGGGATTCATGGCGCGAGCTCTTGATCTGGTTACAGGAGCTATGATTGCAATTGTATTGGTACCTGGATACAAAATAAAGGAAAAAATATCAGTGCCCAATTAATCTCATTCATATGCTTAGGAATGCCTATGTGCAAGCCGGGTGAACACAAGTTTGGATTTTTTCTTTATTTGCTTCTTTTTTCTTTTCTTTTTTTTTGTTTTTTTTTTTTTGAATTGAATTGTTGGAATATTCTAGGGCTTCCAACAGGTCCCACAAAAGAGAGAAAGGTCTGAAATTCAAAGGCTTTCAGAGGCCTGGGGGGTTTTTGAAAAAGGTCTGAAATTCAAAGGCTTTCAGAGGCCCAGGGATATTTTTGGAAAAGGTCTGAAATTCAAAGGCTTTCAGAGGCCCAGGGATATTTTGAGAAAAGGTCTGAAATTCAAAGGCTTTCAGAGGCCCGAGGATTTTTTATGAAAGTCTGAAATTCAAAGGCTTTCAGAGGCCCAGGGATATTTTGAGAGGAAAAAAAAGTCTGAAATTCAAAGGCTTTCAGAGGCCCAAAGATCTGAAATTCAAAGGCTTTCAGAGGCCCAAAAGAAAAAGGTCTGAAATTCAAAGGCTTTCAGAGGCCCAAAAGAAAAAGGTCTGAAATTCAAAGGCTTTTAGAGGCCCAAAAGAAAAAGGTCTAAAATTCAAAGGCTTTCAGAGGCCCGAAAGAAAAAGGTCTGAAATTCAAAGGCTTTCAGAGGCCCAAAAGAAAAAGGTCTGAAATTCAAAGGCTTTCAGAAGCCCAAGGATCTGAAATTCAAAGGCTTTCAGAAGCCCAAGGATCTGAAATTCAAAGGCTTTCAGAGGCCCAGAAAAAGGTCTGAAATTCAAAGGCTTTCAGAGGCCCAAAAGATCTGAAATTCAAAGGCTTTCAGAAGCCCTAGGATTTTTTGAAAAATCTGAAATTCAAAGGCTTTCAGAGGCCCGAGGATTTTTTGAAAAAAAAAAGTCTGAAATTCAAAGGCTTTCAGAGGCCCGAGGATTTTTTGAAAAAAAAAAGTCTGAAATTCAAAGGCTTTCAGTGGCCCGAGGATTTTTTGAAAAATCTGAAATTCAAAGGCTTTCAGAGGCTCAGGAGTTTTGAAAAAGTCTGAAATTCAAAGGCTTTCAGAAGCCCAAGAGTTTTGAAAAATTTTGAAATTCAAAGGCTTTCAGAAGTCCAAGGAACCTTTCTCTCACATTTTTTTTCAATTATTTTGTTTTTGTTTTTTTTTTTTTGAAGCATTTTATTCAAACTTGTTTCCCTTTATCATTATTTAAAGGTTAAAGGAAGATTTTAGTGGGAAAAACTGATTAAAGTTGAATATTCCGAGAAAACCGTATACACAGTACGGTCCAGCCCTGCCCGTATTCAAATTACGAGCAAGCCGTGACCGTATGGAAAACACGGGCGAGCCTACCCCGTATAACCAATACGGGCAAGCCCAGCCCGTGTACTAAATGCGGTCTTATGGAACCCTGTTATATTTTTCCAGTTTTTACATGGTTTGATCACTTTAATTGCTCATCCAAACATACGGTTCACCCAGTGCAAGGCTTCTAAACTGTCCCAAAATGGACCTTGGCCTTTTTGCTAAAACACATGCTTAGGAGGGCACATGTACCCTCTGAATTGACTCCATATTCTAGAATTTGGTACCCTTGTGTTGCCTCTTGTATGAACATTGGGTAGGATTGATTCTAAACAGAGTTAGAAACTCTTCCTATGGGCTGCGCCAGTTTTAGAAAATATGCATATTTTGGGACCAATTTTATCCCGAACCAATGGGCACCATGACACCCCTATGACATGAAAATAATGCAAAACAATAGGATTACCTTGTTACCTTGTTTACCTTCAATATGGCATCCGCATTATGCCCTGGTTTGTAAGCCATGCATACGGCCTTCCCACAATCATACAAACCCATATCCCCACGTAATTGTATACTTTAGCCAAAAACGTGTAACTCCACCTTCAAGCGTAGGGGTTTTGGGTTTTGGCTTAATGGCAACTTAACATTCAAGCCTAGTGATGACCAGAATCCCAGATCCACGTTATCATCACATCATTAGCTCAAAGTTCTAAGGTGAATGTTTTCACTTTCGCTTTCCGAAGTATCGACCTCGTTGCGCCAAGCTACACACATTCGGGTTCAACTTCCTATAGGTTAAGGGTAAGCTGTGTAAAAGTAAAAGGTGCACAGTGCATTGTAAAAATAGATTACATTCACAACGTCCCAAACCCTTGCCACTCTTTTCGCAGCCATGCATAAACAAACCAAGGCATAATAGGAAAGCATATTTAAAATAAACAAGTAAATAAAGCAATCCTATAGCACCTAAAACATGCTCATAAAAAAATCATCTATCATGCAAACATATGATCATGTTATACACCCAAAATCATCATGGAGATCATGCTGAAAATTAAAACATGCTATCATAAAAATATAGCAAGAAATAAGCATGGTTCAGCAAAACGAACCTCCCCTACGCATGTTTGTAGAAACAATCCTATAAATCAAAATTAAGCATGTTTCTACCCCCATGAATTCTTGAGCAATAATTCAGATTTAAAACATACTCAACATGATTAAGAACACAAAATAGCAAGCAAATCAAAAAATATCAAAAACATGAACTAAAACACCAAAAGGCTCAAATCCACAAGTCCCCAGCAGAGTCGCCAGTTGTGAGACATGGAAAAAATCAATTTAATGATTTCCTAAATCATCACACGGGATTATATAAAACAAAGAGTTGCCACCATTCAATTCAGGTGTGAATGGACACCAAAATATTAAATAAGCACAAAAGGCAAATTTTAGGTCAAAATATCCCTCCTAAAAAAACAACCAGAGATGGGTAAGGGGATTAGGTTATGAACAGGGGAAGGTGTTAGGCACCCCTATTCATCCACACAAGGTGGTTGCCAGGTATTGTTCATGTTTAAAATAAAGGAAAAAGCTTGCTATAAAAATTACACAAAATCACAAAAAAGGCAAAAATATATGGTTTTTTCATATGAATAGTCTGATTGATCCAGAACTATCAAACATGATCATACCATTCCTAGGGTTTCATGATCAAAACAAAATTGAGATAAAATCAAATAAAATCAATTTAAAGTGAAAAATCCAAAAATCTGGCTTCAAGCTAAATTCTAGAAATCTAGAAAATATGATTTTTATAAAATATTTCAAAATTGAACTTGAATAGTCCAGGACATAAATAAAGCCCAAATTTCACGTTAAATCTGAAAATCAAAACCAAAAATACCCACGTTGATGAAGAACACCAAAAGGGGAGAACTGAGACCGCAGGGTCTTCTCTCAATAATGAAAAACAATTTAAAAACCATATCATGAAACCCTAGAATTTACTTTCAGGCTTCTGGATCCAGATCTACCATATTGATCATGATAAATCCAAAATCCTAGCCTAAAATCACAAAAATCGCAAAAACAGTGCTGTAGGTGCAAAAGTGGGAAAAATCCAAATTTTGGAAAAAAGTGGGGATCTCATGCTATAAACATCATAGATTCATGTTATTCATTCAGATATATCATAAAAAGCATTAAAACATTATCAAAATATTTAAAACAACCACATCTCACAAATTAGAGCACATGGGGGTCTACCCTACGGATCCACCTGTTCCCCTTTCCCCTAGTTCTCTCTTCACGTTTTACTGTTAGAGAGACTCTTGAGGTACTTAGAGATAGGTTTGGGTATACAAACACAATCACAGGCCTTATTCTATGAAAAAAAAGAAAAAAAAACAGATATGGGGTTCTATTCTAGGGATCCACCTGTTCCCCTTTCCCCTAGTTCTCTCTTCACGTTTTACGGCTAGAGAGACTCTTGAGGTACTTAGAGACAAGTTTAGGAATACAAAAACAGATATGGCCTTATTCTACAGTAATAGAGATGATCCTATTACATCTAGAATTGAAGACAGAAAATAAAAAGGGATAGGGGACTTACCTGGATTGAGCAGGCAGGCAGCAGGAGTTCTTCTCTTCTCTTGGAGCTTCTTAGAATTCCTTGGACTCAAAATTTCGTGGCCCTAAGCTAGAGGAGAGAGCCTCTATTTATAGACAAGCACAGGGGCAAGGCTAGTCCAGAAAGATGTATCCTGATCCTCAGGATAGAGTGAAAATTGGAGATAATGCCCATCCATAGCCAACCAAGGTGGCTTCAGCGAATAAAATACGTAATTCGCTCATTTAAAGATATATTGGACTAAAGATAAAGCTCGGAAATCGAGAGAAGGACAAAACTCGCACGTGTCTTTAGTGACCGTAAATGCACTACGGTCCAACGGTGACCGTATAGTTTCCACGGGCGTGCCTGACCGTAGATAATTTTCGGGCTCGATGGGCCCGTGAAGGAAATACGGGCAAAGCCTGTTTTTTCAATTTTATGCATTTTTGACCTGTTTTAAGCTCTAATTACATGTTTTCATTATTTTCTCATTTTGTAGTGCAATTTGGGTTGTCTACAAGTGGTTATCTAAATTAAAAGAAAAATCAGTTATGCAAAGGTTATGTAATTTGGCATTTTATAGCGTTTCTATCTTGATTTGGGGGTTGAAGGTTTGAATGGATGTCAGGAGCAATTTGTCATAACATTTTCTTGGAATTGTTAGCTTGATAAGAGGGTTGACAAAGAGGTTATTGGTGGCAAGAATGACATGGAATTCGCAGGAAGAAGATCAATTAACAATTTGAAGTTAAAGGTAAACTCATTCTGTTATTTGGGCTTAAATTTGTATAAGATTTTGGTGGCTTGCGAGGGCTGGTAATCTTTGCATAAAAATTCATATTAGCAGCCTAAAATTTAGATTAGGGTATTTGTAATTGATTGGAAGTGGTTTAGGATCGATTGAAACTCGAGGTATTGCAAGAAAAATCATGAGAGCTTGATGGTTTCCATCCATTTGATTTTGTGGCAGGTTATAACCACCTGTAGTAAAACGACCATAACTTCCTGTAGGAAACTCCGAATCACGAACTGTTTGTTGCATTGGAAACTAGACTTGTAGAGATTTCCAACGATATATGGAACGTATACTAATTCCTCATAGATTAATTCAGGTTTAGTTTTCAATTACCTAGTTAGAATCAGTTTTGCAGAGTAAACTGCAAAATCAAACCAACCGTGAATATTCCTAAATTGTATTCAAAAAATTGATTTGTAAAATTATTTTTTACCTTATTCTGTTAATGATTTGGTTCGATAAAAATTGATTTGAGATTCGTAATTGGAATTGAAGTTTATGTTTCTTGTTAGTGAGAAAGGCAATGAGCCTATGATATTCCGAAAGGTAGAATGGCCTCTGGATTTAAGGGTAAGTGAACAACGAGGTTCACTTGGATTGAGTTTTACTTAGGTAGTTCATTTCTTACAGGTTCTGGTTGGTAAAATATTTGCAAAGTTAATTCTTATACGAGTCTAGGCCGCATAGAGAGTCGTGGATCCACAGTCAGTTTAGATAGTTCATTAGTGTTGGCTTGTCGTGTTAATACCCCGGGCCACTTGCGTACCACCGTGTGGATCGATGAGACCTTTGTGTGGGATCGATGAGCTGCAGTGTGCCAGCCCATGCGTGGGTGCTCCACTCGTATGATGACCGTGCACGGCTTCGAAGGCAAGTAGTGAGGTGGCAAACCAGCTAAGGGTGTTAACTCGATTTACAGACATGCTAATTCATGAATCTTGCACACACTTTATTTTCTGTAATTGTATTGTTATATGTGAATTGTGCTTTGCATGATTGCTAGAATTGTTCGTATAATATGTAGCATATTATTTAATTAATTGAAATTGCATAAACTGTTTAATTCATGCATTATGCTACTTACTGAGACATTAGTCTCACGCGAGTTTTTGTTTTACCAGTTTTGTTTTCAGACTCGGCGAGCGAGACGCGTGGTGGGGTCGAGTTCGAGGGTTGTCCGGAATATAGACCGGAAGACTACTACCGTCCCGACTAGAGGTCGAGAAGGAACTTTTTGTTGAATAGTTGTATATGTTATTTTTGAAACTGTCCATATTGCACATATTGTAAATGAAGAGAGAGAGAGAGTGAGAACTTAGTGAACTTTATTTTGATTTGTGGATATTGATGGTTAGTTGTGAATGAATGTATATTGTTTCTGTGTTTATCAGGTGATCATTTGTGTTTAAGGGCTTAGCCCATTCTCGTATGTACAGGCGTTATATAGCCGTTTTTCTGAAAAATTTTAGGATGTTATTTTTGTGTGTCTGGTTAGTTCTGAAGTTAGTTTTCATTACTTTGGGCCCTAAGCTAGCGCCTAGGAGCCAATATAAACCCGATATGGGTCGACCTGGTTCCGGGGTGCTACATAACACATGGACAAAAGTATGCATATATTAACCTCAAAGTCACATATCTTATGTAAATGATGCTTAGGAAGCTCACCTTGGGGGAGGAATTCCACTTGGGTGTGTATGAGGGTCCTATGAAGTCTAGACAGTGGGTTGGAGCACTTCTCCTTCAATCCCAAGCACCCTCCTTGGTCTTCTTCTTGGTTAAGGTGAGGAAAGCAAAGTATTGGAGAAGATTTGGAAGAGTTTGATGTGGGTTAGAGGGCTTAGGGAGTGAGGGAGGGCTAGGAGAGAGGGATGTATGTGAGAGAGAGGTTAGAGGAGGTAAAAATTGCTGAACCCCTTGAAATGAGCTGATTTTCAGCTTATATAGACAAAATAGTGTGACCAAAAACTTAGTTCGGTCACACTATATTTATTTATAGCTGAAATATAATTGTAAAACCCCGATTTTTCACCTAATAAATAAATAAATAATAATAAAAGAAAATATGAGTTAAGTCCTAGTTAAAATAAAAAGTGAAGATTTAGAGGATAATTAATTCAAATAAGTCCTAAGTTGAAAATAAAGAAAGAATTTTAATGAAATTAGCCTAAAAGAATAAAAAGGGTATTTTGGTAATTTCCAGAAAAGGGTAATTAGTAAATAGATCATCAAATAATAATTAGAATTAGAAAATAGAAGAAAACAAATTATTTTGACAAGTTAGAAATTAAAAGAAATTAATAAAAGCCTAAAAGTGGGAAAAAGGGTAATTAGGAGATTTCACGTCTTAATTTGGAGAAAATAAGGTTTCAAGTGATAAAAATGTTTAATTAAATATTTTGCACGAAAATAGGTTATAAATATGAGTTTAGATAATAAGAAACTTAATTAGTATTGTTTAAGTAGAAAATAGAAGGTGGAGAAAAAGTAGGAATTAAATTAGAAGGATTAGACATTAACTAGACCATGGTTGGGTTAGCCCAAATTAAATTAGCCAATTAGGGTTGGTTTAGGATTTCTAAAGCCTAGTATAAATAGGAGACTAAGGTTACACAAGAGGGAATTTTCGTGGGTTTCTTATGGAGAGAAAAGAGGGAGAGAAAGGAAGGAGGTTTCTAATGGAGGTGTCTGACCAGCCACCATCAAAACGCGATTGGGGAAAATCCGTACGGTGGATCACCTTCAAATTTGGAGGTTTTGTTCGTGACTGATAAAACTACATTGTGAACGGTGGATATTTGAATTGGAAGAGTCTAGCTTGGTGCGGTTGGAAGCAACATTCTGGTCCAGAATTAGAAGGTGCAATGGAAGAAGGATTTAGCGTATAAGGCAAGTAGTAACCCTTGGAAAACGTGAGGAATTGCATGATTTTGATTTTTGTGATTTCATATAGTTAGCATGGATTAGACGGAACTGTATTTACATGGAATCAAGTTGCTTATATTTTCATGATTTGTGTTCTTGATGGAATTATCAAATTAATGAAGAAAGTTTAGTTGGATTTTGTAAATAAAGGTAGGAGGGTATTTAATTCATAAAAATTACTCTAGAAGGCTCTAGGTAAGTTTCAGAAAGTTTGTAGATTAATTTAGACCAAGAAAACATAAAGCAAAAGCATAAGAATCCGAAATTGGAAAATCTGGAAAATTCTGTTAAAAATTGCACGAGCGCCTAGGATCGCCCAGCCCTGTAGAGGTAGGCGCTCTAAGTAAAATTTGTAGATTTTGGGAATTTTATAATTCGAATAAATACCCAATAATTCTTATGATTAGTTAAGCATGTTAGCATCTTTATAAGGACCTAATTAAGCTATAAAAATTATAAAATTAATTTGGAAAGAATAACCAATAAATTGAAGGTTATAATGAAAGGATTGATTATAAAAGAGTCAAAGGGTATGGATATTGCTAGAAATAATACTACTGAAATTTATAGCTTATAAACATCTTTTAAAATTCATTCTAGGTCTGTAGAACATGCTGGAAAAATAAAATACAGAAAATTCAAATAGAAACTAGCTTAGGTGCTAAGGTAGGAAATTGGATTCTAATAAAAGGGATTAATAAAGAAAACTCTAAGTAAGATTGGATTTACTTTATTTTGAGCTTTAAATAGGAATATTGGCTACTGGAATTGCATAAACTCAAATTTTACCGGATTTATGATACTTGAGTTTTATTTTGATTATAATTGGAAGAATTGCATAGGTTTTTCTGAAAATGTCTATAATTGGATTTGTTATGATTGAATCATGGATTTCACATGGAATGGGATATTTTGGTATGGATTGGTATGTGGTATGATATTGTTCTCTTTAATTTTACGGTTGGGTGATACGGCTTCTGTGGTAGAGTTGATACTATCTTTTACGGCAGAGATGGGTAATCCTCTGTGTAGAGATGTGTAATCCTTTACGGGTAAAAGTGTGTATGCCTCCTACATTAGCGTGTCCTCCCGTATGTGGTTTTATCATGGTTTGTGTCAGTGGGCTTAGCTGTATATGGATCCATAGTTTTGGCTGGTTAACTAAGTGGTATTTAGTTTGGGTTGACTTACTCCTATATTGCGGGCGCGCTTCCCTTTGCAAGTTTGTTTGCTCTGGGAGGGTCCTATGTCTGGAGGGACACCCCGGTGAGCCGCTGGTGATTCCCTGTACATGTGGATAAGCGACCACACTCCATGTATTGATTCTGGTGCTGCATGCTGGTGGTACGTCCAACTCTGCGGGGTTCGTGCGCAATAAGTCGGTGACTACAGCTCTTGCCTAAGCTGCGCTTCATGGGGCTTGAGTATCATCAAGTAGCACTGCCCCTAAGCCGCACGGTGGAACAGCATTTAGTTGAGTGTCATCTCAAATACTTATCATCTTTGTGAGTCCTGCAATGGCACGTGTTTTATCGCTTTTATCGGTTTTACCCCGTTAACATCAAGCTACTGGTATTTATACATGATCGTCTGTTTGATCGCTTTATTTGAAATTGCCATGAATAACTTGGATTTCTCGTCTTATCGTTGATTAATCGAATACCTCATGACTATTTGCTTATATTAGACTGTTTCAAATTGCATGCACCTGCTACTTGCTGAGATGTAAATCTCACTCCGTTTTCCCCTATTTTTCAAGTTGCTTGGAGAGATCGCGAAGATGGGGTTTTAATTTGATGGGTAGAATTATAATTGGTATTAATGTCACATGTTGATTAGATAAACTTAATTGTAAATTGAATTGAATATATTGATTAAAGAATTGTTTATTTTATTTGGCCACCATAACTCTGATGTAATTGATTTATAAATTTTAAAATTATTGTGAATCTTGGTATGTATCTGACCCCAGCTTCGTGGTAACATCTCGAGTTTGATTGTTGAATCGGACTTGGGTTGTTACAGTAGCGAACCGGGTTCGGGTTGGGTGCTGGTTTACACTGACCCGGGTTCGGGGCGTTACAATAATTTCGGCTATACATAAATTATTTGTGACCGAAATATAATTCCGGTCACATTAACATCAAATCATCATCATTTGTGTCAGAGATATGCACAGAGAATCCAGACACAAAAATATAGGACAAAATCTATGAACCAAAATTATATTTCGGGCATGCATGTTTCATTCATATCAAATCTTCCAAAGTTCGAATTTTCTCTTTCCTATTTATTTGAAATGATGTTGGATTTTTTCATAAATGAGAAAATTTGATTTTCAATTTAATTAATTAATTAAAGTAAGATATTTTTAGGAAATAATATATTTTAATCAAGCTATTTTCTTTTTGTGTTTTGTCTTTTCTCTATTTCGTCCTTTAGTCCTTTAATTTGCCATTTGGCAAATGTTGCTTGCACATTTGCCACGTGAACAAAATTTCTGCATTCATTTACAATTTTGCCCTTAGGATTGTTCTGCTCATATATTCTTCATCTAGACTCCGATTCTGGCAAATTCAGTTGTGTTGGAACCGTGTTGGGATTTCTTATCTATCGAGATCAGTATGGCTGTCAATTCAAGCTTAATCAAAAAGTCAATTTCTGCTCCTTAGGATTTGACTTGATTTTCAGGGTTTTCATTCTTGGCTTTCCGAGGGGTGCAAAAACAAGGTGCTTACATTTGTCATGTAATAAAATATAAAAAGGTGAGAGATAAATATATTTATTTCTAAATAATGAATTGTGCTTACCCTCTCTAGTATTATAAATTCTTATTAAGTACCTTTCCATTATAAAAGGTGTAAGGCTATACCGGATTTACTTGCGCTAGCGACCAACAAGTCCACCGATCTCTATCTCTTTATCAATGAAGCACAGTGAGCATCAAATTTCAGCTGTTCTCATCCCCTTAATGATTGTTATAGTTTTAGGTAATTTATCTTCTCTTTATATTTGCTATCTTTACGATAAATCCTTAGCAATCCCATTGAAGAATGATTTATTTGCAATGTTAGTTGCGACACATAAAAACTAGCTTATTTTACCTTCTATGAGAAGTGTTTGAAGTTTAGATATGTGCGTGTAGTCATATATATACGTTATCTTCTCTTTCACATTCTTATCATAAGAAACTAATTTTATGGTTCTTTTTTTCTTTCTTATGGTAAAAGATTTGGGGACTACGTTTGTGGAGGCTAAATTTCCTGAACGTTGGGTAAGGGGCATCATCTTCACAAGTCCATGCTTTGCCTGGAACAATAAATGTCATAGAGATTGTATTGAAGAGAACTATAGAAAAGGCGGCCGTTGCATGTTTGCTCACTGCTGGTGTGAAAAGGATTGAGGACAAAAAGAAGCTCCAATGGCCAAATATTTATATGATGGCCATTAAGGCTGTGTTTGGAGCCTTGGATTTGGGAAGAAAAGAAAGCTTAAAAGGAAATGAAAAGAAGAGAAAATAAAAGAAAAGTATTAATTTTTTTTTCTTTTCCGATGTTTGGATGAGATGAGAAATGGGAAGAAAAGAAAAATGTATTTTAGTAAGATGATGAGTTGGGGTGATGGGCGAATGAGAGTGTGCGAATACTGGTAGGGTTGGTGGGGTGGTAGTGACGGCAACGACTATGGTGGTGGTGGCAGCTACTGGTGGGCAGTGGTGGCAGCTGGTGGTGGCGGGCGGCTGTGGGTGGTGGTGGTGGTGGTGGGTGGTGGTTGACAATGGTGGGTGGCGATGGCGGCAAATGGTGATGGTAGAAGGTGACAGTGGTGGTGGTGGGTGGTGGTGGTCAGCGGTGGTGGCGAGCAATGGTGGGGAGTGTTGTTGGTGGGTTGTGGTGGTGGTGGATGGTGATAGTGATAGGGTGGATGGGTGATGTAAATAGTAATAAGTGATGATGAATTTTCTTTTCTTTCAAAATTCCAACCTTTTTGGAGAGAAACAGGGAAAGAAAATTTGGAGAGAAAATCTTATTTTTCTTCATTTAAACCAAATAAGAGAAAAGAAAATTTTAACATTTTCTTTTCTTTTCTTCCCAAATCCATGGTTCCAAACACAGCCTAAGTAGTTCTTCTCTAATATTTTGCTGTGTCTTAAAATTAAAATAAAGACATATCAATCTTTTATGATAGTTAAAAAAAAAACAATAATGGCTGTAACTTTCTTTGATGGTTAGTGAGTTGTACTTCTATAGTGGTTTGGACTTCTGTAAGAATGAAATAAAGATTCCAAATAATAGGTTGTATTCAAGAAAGCAACGGATTGAGTTGAAGCATAGATGATGCCTTATTTAAGGTAATTCACACCCCCAAGAAAATTATGTGCCGCCATAAAAGTACCAGCTTATCACCCAAGGATGGATTAACCAATGAAACAATAATGTTCGTATTTAAATTCCTTGCATGTAGGTAAAGCACTAAATCTACATGAACTAGTTTTTTGCCCAAAAATCAAAACAAAAATAGTAGAAAAAGCTTAGAAGAATATGTAGGAAAAGACATATTATCTGCATGTCATAAAGATGCTTTTAGTAGAGAAGAGAAAAAACAAAGATGTTGGTTCATTCTAGAGCAGTAAATGAAAGAGTCCTCACTCCTCAGATAGATGGGATACTAAAATGTTTTATAACTTTTCATAATAAACAAGAACATTAAATGAAAGGTGTAATATGTTTCTTTTGGAATGAAATTGCCTAGGCTACGCCTTTATCACAACCAACACGAGAAAAAAAAACAAAAAAAGAGAGAGGGAGAGACACACACACGCACAATCAAGCACCACAACTCTTAAAGTACACTAGTAGGATGCATGTGCAAGTACTGCATGTGTGTAAGAATGAAGGGAGAGAGGGAGAACGGGGAAAAGACACTTTTTAAAACAGACTGTAAATTTGACCATTGTACCCTTAAACTAATAAATCTTCTCAATAGGTGTGTAAGGGCTATTTTGAAAAGATGCACATTTTATTTGGTATGCTTTCCAAAGGGCCTATTCCTATTATATATAGTATAGATTTTGGATTTTAGCCAGGTTAGGTTTCACACGCACGTGAACTAAACCATGTCAAGCCACGGGTGCTTTGTACATATGTTGTATTACATAGGCTCGTAGTATGGACCAGTGCTATCAAGTCTTTTAGAGCCAGGACCTGAAATCCCATTGGATTGGTGAATATTTGTATGTGATGGCATGGGATATTAACGGTTTGTTATATTTACACTTATTTGGTTTGTTATATTTACAGTTATTTGGTTTTGTTTACGCACTAAGTAGCATGGGATATAAACGGTTTGTTATATTTACACTTATTTTTCATCCAGATTTTTTCACTAAGTGAGCATGTATTATTAACTAAGCAATGAATGAGGGTTGTAATTTGATATATTATTTCCTATTGTTCCATCTATATGTTCCTCAACCCATGGGTATAATATATACAAAGTGAGGAGGCATTGGACATGGGTATAATATATAGAAAGTGCCCTTACATTCTGTGAGTCCCTCTCTCTTGAGAAAGTATCCGATTACAGATGATCTTTAATCTTGCAATTGGCTATTTTATTTATAGTTTTTGTTTATGTTGGATTTCCTTTTGTTATATGAATATCCTCATGGTTTTCTTATAGGCAGGAAATATTTTGGGAAATTCATGCGTGTTGACAAGAAATCTCTCAATCTAACCTAGATTGAGGCAACAACCAATTTAGAGAAGGAGACAATGATTCACACCTAAAATGTTTACTCCCGAATCATAAATGGGTCATTTAATCAGATCTTGGGCAAACGAGATTGAAATAGATGGTTGTCTATAAATCTAAAATGATTTAGGTATCAAGTTATTGTCTTTTGTTATGCTTTTGCTTTTTCCTTACTCTTTTATAAAGTTTATAACATTATCCATTCACTATTTATAAGCCTAATTCTTGATCAAGGTTTACCAAGCTAGTTTCAATGTGGTTTTGTTGAAAGTATTTTGTATTGTTTTGTTGAAATTTCACCGGCATGCCACCACTTTCGCTTACTTTTTCATATTGTTGTACGGAGAAAATTTCAAAAATATTAACTCTTTTAAAAAAAAAAAAAGAAAATTTTGAAATCTTGCTTATAAAGTTTACAATCCTTCCATTGTAGTTATAGCAAAGATTTTAACCAAATTTGTTAAATTTTCAGTAACTAAATTTCTATCTTTATAAAGTTAATTAATTTCACTATTTAAGTAAGTTCAGAAAAAAATTATAAATATCTAATTGGAACAAAGAGACAACTATAAAATAAAAATAATAATTCAACCGATATAATAATAAAAATATCATTTGATTAAACTCTTTTTGCCATTATAAGTTGAATTATATAAGAGAGAAATCATAAGAAAAAAAGGGAATTATTTAATAATGAAGGTGTAATTTTCGTCTTGAAAAGCAAGATAAATATAACAACAAACTGAATGTAAGGGATGAATAATGAAATTAATTGCAAAGTCATCTGATGGTGTCTAGTTATGGTGTTTAATTACACGTGTTGATCGTTAAGCTCTGGTTATTAGAATTGGTTCATCGTGGATGTTAAGTTCTGATTATTAGAACTAGCAGGGTGCATGTATGTAAGAAGGGATGTAGATGGTAAGAGAAGACGTGGAGGAACAGTTATGCTAACTGTCTAGGTTTTAAATGAATTGGGAGAGATATTACTATTATACCATTATATTAATAAAGCCTTAATAATGAAGGATAAGGGCTTTTTGGAAAATCGTGCATAAAAGTTGGCACGCTTCCCAAAGGAGCTCCTTTATATATAGTATAGATTGGTTCACAACACTGTTCCGAGTTTTTCAAATTTCAGTCGTCACTAGCTAGCTGTTATTTCAAAATCTTCAAACCTTCTTCATTATCCTTTTAATGTATCTATACTATTAATAAAGGGAAGAGGGAGGAATATTCCCTCCAAATTCTGACCTCCCTTTTCTTTTCCAAATATTACCATCCTCAACTAAAACAATCCCAATATATAACCACCTTCTACTTTTAAATTGAAACCTTGCAACTGTTCCCTCCCTTACGTGCAGTTATGCACGTGCATCCTACTAGTTTCTTGGAAAGAAAGAACTTAATAAATGCAGATGACAGTTTGTGAAAAAAACTTAGTAAAGTACAGAGACCCCTCCATCATTAAGCAAGTAGCAAGCAAGTATGGTAAGGTTCTTGATACTGAGGTTAATAGTGAGGAGACCAAAGGGTTTTGATGTGGTTCTTATTATCCTCCCAATCTCAGATCCGATCACGGCAGGGATCTTCTTGGAAGAGGAGGAAGGTAAAAATCTATGGCTTGATGTCAGGTTTGAACAACAACCTGATTTTTGCTTTTCTTGTGATTGTTCAGATCATAGCTTTATTGAGTGTGCTGACCCTTTTCTGGCTGAGTCTGAGGAAACAAAATTAGGGGAGCACAAAATGTATAATCAAGCCATTAGAGCCTCTCCGGCCAGGAGGAGAAATCTTCTCTTCAGAGATCTGGACAACCTTCCGAGCCCAAACCAATTCGAATCGGGTGGAAACTAGCAAACTCAGACCCATTCAGAACGAGTCAAGAACAAACGGTCGGTCATCTGAGGCCTTGGAAACCGAGATAGTCGATGTGATCGTTCAAAGTATCGAGCAATGTGCGTCCGAGTTCTCTCTGCCGGAGGAATTTTCAAATCGAAGGGGAGATGTGGAGTCTAATCCAAATCGGGTAGGGGAACCGGGCTCTTTGGTGGTTATAATTTATAAACCTATCTAATGTTAACCCCATCAAAGCCCAAGCCCAGTTTCCCACCAATCTTCTACCCAACTTCTTCCAGTTCGGAGGGCACAACTACAACCCAGGCCCAACCCACATTACTGTTACTTCAAACCCTCACTTATCTCTCAATGAATCGCACAAAAGAATTCATGGAGACCAAGGGACTTGGAACAAGAAGAAAGGAAAAGCATGAAGCAACTCTCTATGGATTAGGGGAGAGGGATCTGACGAGGATGAGAATATCAATAGCAAGACTCCTAGGTAGGCTAAATTAGGGAAGGACGTCGCAGGTGTAAGTAAAAAACGGAAATTGAGTAATTCTATCTCGCAGGGAAGCAAGACAAAGGAACAAGAACAATGTTTCAGACTCTCCAAGGGCATCCATATCCAGGAAGTTGACACAACGAGCTCTACCATGTTTATCCACTTTTCCAGAATATATTTAATAGGGAAAAATTATAAAAAACATGGGAGAAAAAATATAGGAAACATGAGAAGAAAAAAAAAGAAAACATGTTTCTGCGCTTAGCATAAACATTTTACAAGTGATGGCACGTGCATACTGCACGTCCCAATAACCGTAGCATAGAAGTAGGGGTGGGGTTTTAAATTTAAAAGTAAAAAGAGAGGTAGAAGTGGCGGGTATAATTTTGGGATTCTTTTAGTTGTAAAAGACGATCTTTGGAAATAAGATAGAAAAAAAAAAAGAGATGGCCAAAATCTGGGGAAATATTCCCCCAAAGATGCATGACTTTGAGAAAGTTTATATAACTAGAAACTAAATAAAGTATAGGGAACATAATTTTTAACACTAATGCAAAAAATAATTTTAAATTATTCAATAATATGTTATTTAGTCATAATAAAAGCTATTTTAAATTATTCAATAATGTGTTAGTTTAAAAAATTATATTCCTGAGTTTAGCACGGATAAAATAATCTTCTTATGGGCGAGGGTTTAATCCTTGCAACAGAGAATTCAGAAAAGAAAACAACCCGATAGGAAGAATCTAGAGAGAGAAGAGTAGCACTCTTTCGTTTTCGAAAGAAGAAAAAATACGCGAGTTAGAGAGAATAAACAGAAAGAAACAAAGAAAGATAAAAGAGAAGAGAAAGAGAGGAACAACGGAGAGAAATAGACGAATTGTATGGATTAGAGAGAGCGGGGCTCGTGATGAGGTGTTACGGAGATTTGGTGTTTACGGAAGAGAGGGGGATTCTGTTTCCATCGTGATGACCAGGGGCCTTAGAGCACTAGCAGCAGCTTACTCATTCAAATTCCCTATTTTGGGGAATCTGGTTCACTTTCCTATTGTAGGGACTGTCTTCTCAGCAAATCACTACATCAGATTCCCTATTTTTTTCCCTAAATCATTAAAATATTAATTTTTTTAAATAAAAAATATTTCTAACGATTATATTCTCCAATGATATTATATTTAATTTTTTTTTTAAAAATATTTTTTTGAAATTCCCAACTTAAAACTAAATTTTATCAGATAACATCAGGAAATATTCAAAAACCATGTTTACATTAATCCACTTTCAGTGACTTGGACATACCACTGAAGTTCCAAAACTACTTCAAAATACTACAACCTCAGGAACTCGTAAGATAGAGAAACTTCCCAAACTTTTGTACATGATTATACATGTTCGAGCTCAAAGTTCTAAAATTTGCATCTCCAAGATCGTCAGGACCCAATCAGAACATCAAAATTGCAGGCCAAAGTTCGCACTATCTCGATAACGCAAAAACAGAAGTTCAACCCCAAATCAAAACCTCAATAAAAATCTCCATCCTACAATCCAACCCCACGAACACAATAACCCCACATCTCTGAACTCACAAAAAGTCACCATCAAACCACAAACTCATACCCAAAACCCCAATTTCAAACTTCTCAACCTGCTAAAAACCCTCAAACACGTCACCTCAACTTCCAAAACCCACTTCAAACAGCTCGTCGAGACCCCAAACTTCTCCACACTCGGTTCACAACTTCTCTAGCACAAAACCGTCTCGAATCACAGGGAATTGAGACTACAACCGCACGAAGCTTAGATTTCAGAGAGGAAGAGAAAGGGAAAAGGAAAAGAAGACAGCACCTTTCATTGCCACTTTCCGCCAAAACCCTAATTGGTTCTGCATTCTCTTTTCTCTTTCTACTTTCCTCTCTTTCTGTCTCTCTCTCAACCCTAATTGGGAGAAACATAAGTGAAAAAGGAAAAGAAAAAGAAGAGAGTGGAGGGGTTTTAACCGGCAGTTGATCTTCGAAGGAGATGAGCTCTGTTCTTCTCTTCCGTAAGCTTCGTTCTTCTCTTCTGCAAACCAAGCTCGTTCTTCTCTTCCGCAAGCCAAGCCTTCTTCTTCTGCAGTGGAGGCTTTTTTCGTTCTCTCTCCTTTGAAGAATCACAAAAACACGAATTCCGTGTTTAGGTAGTGCTACAGTGACGACCTAAATTTAAGTCGTCACTGTAGCACTTCTTAAAGTTTAAGGATTTCAAATAGGGATAGGTAATCTGCTGGAGGGTCGTTTTTGTCAAAATCTTTATTTTGATTCCCTATTTTAAAGATGAAGAGCCTTATGGTAGGCTGCTGCTAGTGCTCTTAGTAAATTACAAAAAATATTTTACCCCCTTTGAAATTTTAGAAATTTAAAGCTTAAAGAACTTTTAAGATTTTCACTTTTTCCCCTAAACCTTAAATTCTCTTTCTAAAGTCTCGGTTTATTTTATTTTAAAACTTTTTATTGTCCACATGTTAGTTAGTTACGAATTTGAGTTATGTTATAAATTCTATATTTTAAGGAAATGACTACTCTAATGGTATGCATGAGGTTGATTATGTACGTGCATACATTTATATATAATAAAAAATATATATTTATGAATATTAAAATTGTTTACATTACACCCTAAAATAAAATAATAATGAATGTGTAAGTAAATTAATTCTATATGTAAGTAAAATATTATTGTTTTTTTTTTTTTGCATTTATAATCCTAATTAAAGATATATCATATTTTTACACCTTCATTTTTATCTTTATCTTTATCTTAAAATATATTTTTGTCATAACACATATCATATCTTGACTTTTGCATGGGACCCAAAAGGACTATTGACGAAAATTAGATACTATATTATTTTATTTACTCATTCATTATAATATATTATACTGTATTATATTATATTTAAAATATAATATTTTTTAAGAAACTTAATTACTAATATTAATTTTTAAGTCTATTAGGAAAATTAAAATACATTTAATAACATAATTATATTATTATCAACTAGGGATATTTTCTTAAATGTTGTTCAGTATAATAATACGTGGTATTTTTCTAATTTTATATTAGAAAAATAATGTTCTTCATGAAATATTATAATGGCCTTTTAATTTTACAGTCATGTTTGAACTCAAGTTTTACGTATGCCACTCTCTTTCCTCCACGTTGTATTGTTTTTAACTTTTAGTATCCTAAACTACTTGAACTTGAAATCTTTTTTAGATCCGGAGCCTCTCAAACACCAATTTCTCTCTCCTTCACCTAACTAACTACTTCCTTTTTCTGCCAATTTTCTTGTGGAACTCATGTAGAAGCCTCAAACACCAAATTATTTTTTCTCTACTTTCTCTTTTCTCCAATTTTCCTTATGGGTCCCATATTGATCAATATATAAAGAGATAGAAATATATTATTAAAAATATAGAAGGCGATAGAAATATATTATTTAAAAATGTATTTATTAAAAACAGAAAAGAGATACCCCATCATCTCTAGGAATTGATTTGAAGGAATTTGTATCTAATAGCAAATAAAACAAGATAAAACAATAAGATGAAAAGATAGGAACAAGATATATATTTAGTATACAAAATATACAAAAATGTTCCCACTTAACATATAAAATAATATGTTTAACAAATTAAAAATATATTATGAAACGTATGAAACTGATGTTAATATTTTGTTTAAAAAATATGTTAAATAAGATACGAAACATATGATAAAGGCATAAGAAAAAAACATAAAGAAAACTACAGCAGTACCAAACTACTGCTATATTCTTTTAATAGAAAAGACTATTATATATTATTTAATAATGTGTTATTAAAATAAAAAAAAGGTGTTCCTGTGCCGGATAGAACAACTAGTTAGGTAAGTATAGGCAATTAAATGAGAGATAAAAACAAAGAGAAATAAAAATGAAGGGCAATTTGAGCAATGGTAGGAAGTTATATATGTGCAAGGAGATAAATGTAAATAGAAGTAAAAGTGAAGGATTTTTTGGACAATAGGAGGTAGTTACAAACATATAAGTGATTAACTAGGAGCTAAAAGTGTATAGATGAAAAATGTGAGGTAATTTGAGTATCAAATATCAGTCGAGAATCTTGAGGGTTCTATTTATAATTATAATATTATAGAATAGATTATAAAGTTCCAACCAAATTATACAAGAAAAATATTCAGAAGACAGCCAACCTTGCTTCCCATTTTATATAGGGAGTTTCTGGAATATGTCATCCTAAAAACAATCCACACTGCCTGAATGGTAAAGCTGGATTCTGGATTAATCATGAACAAAAATAAATCACTCTTAAAAAACACCATAAAAAAGTTTTAAAAAAAAAAACCCAGAAATGGAAAGAACAAGCACGCACACCACTTAATGACACACATGTATCATTACGACATTAATCAAGACTGCCCACAAGCTAAGCATGCTTCTGGATTAGTCATGAAAATTATACATCACTGTTAAACAAGACACCAAAAATGTCTAAACTAATAAAAAAGCAATAACAAACTCAAAAAATGCTTATAAATGACTAAATGACCAAGTACAATTATGGGTACTGACTAAGTCATGGATCCCTTGTACAACGTGCTCACACGTTTGTATGAATTGGTGCATGGGTGTTTTGGGGGGGCGGGGTTGTTGTTGTGTCCAATTGTTCATGTATATGCTTTTGTGTATAAATAAGAGATATATCTTGAATACGACATAATTATCCATCTTCACCCATCACTATAACTGAGGCATCTTTAAGACTTTCTGATATGAAACAAGAGAATTAAACATTATATTTCATTCATTGGCACAAAAGTATACAAAAAATATTCTGACAGTTTTCTGATTGTCATGTCTAATTCTATTAAAGCTTACAGGTGACCAAATGGTTTCTTCTTATCATGTTTCTTAAGTATTCATCTTCTTCATCAGTCTTATGAATATTCCTTTTAGACGTCACCATACATTATTCAACCCAAGTTAGGACATTAGAGAAGGTAAGGCTAAGTTCTCCGTGTAGAGTGTGTAAAGTTCCCAACTAACCACTCCATTTGTACCTGATTGGAAACAAGTAAAATAGACTGGTATATCCATCTTCTTTTCAGAGAAAATGGGGATTCAACATTTATTCTACGAAGAAAAAATTGGTATTATCTCTAACATTACACTTTTTCTTGGTGCATTATAATTTCTCCTCTTTTCCAACCCTCCTTGTGGCCCATTGTGCTCCTATTTTCCTGAACTACCACTTTTCTTTGGCTTAGCTTACAAAATTCCAGTTTTCATCTCTCGTGTGCTATATATCAATTCATTATAATCACACGCTTTTGCTCCTTTTTAGCAATCTACATAACATTGCTCTGTTTTATACCCTTAGTGCTACAAATATTGAGTTTTATGTAAATTTCTCTGCACCATATTACCGTTGCCTGTCATCTTTCCAAAACATTGATTTCAAGACCCTTCCCATTATATCAAATTAGCAATGTGACCCAGAGTTATTCTACCATGATATAGCTTGCTACACTCTGTAATGCATTTTCAAATGCAACATATTAATGCTTCCTAAAGCTACAAATTAAATAAGTTTTATTCTGTTAGATTCCCACTCTTAAATTACTCCTTAGGTTGAAAGTCTTTCGGTTGCCCTTTATTTTGTCAGAATTTTTCTTTATCTCAATCCAATTATTTCAATTTCCTGTTGTATTAGTACCGCTGTAGATTTAACCGCCTTTCAGTTAACAGGAAAAAAAAAATTGAACAACATCAAAGGAGCCTCCTAAAAATCTAAGAAAAATAACTAACAAGGGAGCATGAAGACTTGCATCCCATTGAAATGACTACAACTGCCAGAATGATTTTGAACTTCTGATAGAGCATGAATTGAACACTGCTAAATAACTAGAACACGTAAAAGAAAAATTAGTGCACCAAAGCTAATAGATTCAGAATTGCAAGCTTGCTCTTACATGTTGGTCCTTACTCTGTGGAAATTGCTTGTAGTCTGGCAATTTATGGAATGCTTGCTTATCTTGCTGTTTAGTTATGAGAAGCTGCAGCTGTAAAACCAAAAACAGAATTTTTTATAACGAAATAGATACTGGAAACAATGAAATATATACTCTATATCTACAAAAATAAGGACTGTTGTAAAAATGATGTGGTGCCAGGGCTGGGGATGGGGAATCTTAGGAATTAGTTAAGTAAGCAACAACAAAAATCTATGCATAAACAACAGAAAAACAAAAAGAGAAATCCATACATAAACTAATAGGTGATATTCCAAGCATCCATAATTTTAGTTAACACCAAGAGGCACAGTTAAATGATCACATCATACGTGGAAATAAAAAAGAAATGAGAGAGAGAGAGAGACCTAGCAAGCTGATAATTTGCATTATTATGATGGTAGGTAAAAAGGCCTACTTATAATGTGGATCAACGAGAGGGTCCTTGAAAGTGAAGGCATTGCACCAGCACAAGATCCTACCCATATAACTTCCTTCATAGAGCAAGTCATTACAAAGTTACAAATGGATCACTCCCAAATGAAAATATATGCAATGCAGAAAGAAATTCGGAAGATGCTTATAGAAGAACCAAGGCTAATACAGTTATACAAAACAATACAAGTTTCAAACATAATAAATGAATGAAACGTTTTTATCACAAACGGTCTGCTAGCTGTGGAAACCGTTGTAGCAGCCAAGTCAGTCCCCTTATAGCCACCTGTTTTCATAGAAGAAATGAATGAGCAAATATGACAACTTGTAAGGGTAAGTTACCACTGTTGTTGCAAATACGTGGACAAAGATTGAAAGTCATATGAGAAACTTAAGCATCCAGCCAAATGGTTTAGTCAACCTTTGACACTAGCAGAAGGCAAAATGTTCAATGCATGCAAAAAAAAAAAAAAATACATTTCATATGAGAGGCAGATACAGTAGATACAAACAATGATTAGTCAGATGATTGCAGAGAATATACCTGAAATCATTAAGTAGTCAAACTGCAATAACTGGTCTCAGAGCCATTACTGTCATTTTAATTATTTCGATCACAGCAGAAAATATTAGATCTCACCTTTCTATTTTCTGATCAGATTACATATAGGTAATAGGGAGTGTGTTCATTAAGAAGGATCACTCAAAAAAGTGGGGCTCAGAAAATCATCTTCACATGTGAAATCCAAATCATACCAGGAACTAATATGCCAATGATCAATGATTTGAACCAAAAAACATCCATATGGATTATACCATGGAAAACTATCACATGTCAACACAATAGTGTCATTAAAGGAAGTCACTAAGGTGCCTAGGCTACTAGGAAATTTTTTGCAAACAAAAGCAATGCTGGCCTGGGCATGATCTTGAAGCAATTTCACAGGCTAATTAATTACAGAGACCTGAAATTTTTTTATCTTAGTAATTAACTGTAAAATTTAGAATATATAAATAATAATAACATATATTATGTTATTAATAGAAAAAACATCACATAATTGCATAGTTCTAACTTATTACTGTAAACCCAGACGTCCTGGGTTCAAAACCTCCTGCTGGTGATCTCTAACTTAAATTATACATGGGCCTTGCGGGTGGGTTCATGTATCCGGGGGTTTACTTCCCTAGGATGGGTCCAATTGAGCCCCTGCATTGGGTTGGTTCCCATGTTACACAAAAAATAAAAAACCCATAAAAATAAGGTACTCAAACAACTAATTAAGCCCTTTCTCTGTGTTTATGCAATGCCCGGTATTTTTCTTAATATTATAACCTGAGAATTTTGGGGATGCGTGCACTAATCCAAATTTTATTTTAAATAGGGGATACTGTGGAGGATTAGTAACCCAAATCTTGGAAGGATCCAATGGCTAGATTCTATTTGGTAAGGTAAGGAAAATTTATTTTATTTACTTTAATCTTATTGGTTGGATGCTATTTTATAAAGATAAGAGGATTTTTATTATTTTATTTTCAAATTTTATTGGTTGTTTAGGGATGCGTGGTAGATGGGCGATACATAGGATCATCTTGGGTTTTAAAAATAGGGTCTTAATCCCCTTTGTGCTATGGTTTAAAATTAGAAAGAGGAAATTTGTTTGTGGGTGGCGGCTGGAGCAAAAGAGAAAGAACTACCACGATCAAAGCTTTTGAATCTGGGAGAAGCTTGATTTTATTTCTTTTGGTGGATTTACTGCTGGTGATTAGATGAAATCGTTGTGAAGATTTTTCATTCGAAGTTGTTTGATCTCCAATTAAGTAGTAATCCTTGTAAACTCCAAAAGTGCATGGCTTCATGTTTTAAGTGATAAAATGATCTTTTGATGGATTTATATGGTTTAGTTTTGGAGATATTGTATGGAATTGGTGTTCTGAAAAGATAACAGCATGTACCTTTGATTATAAATTGTTTTGATGAGGAAATCAATGTGTTTACTGATTTTATGTGAATTAATTGAATCATATTGGTGATTGACAACTTATGGATGTTATTGGAATGGTTTTTCCATTATTTAGAACCTACTTTGAAGAGGTTTATGTTGGTTGGACCAATGGATTGATGTTTGATGAAGTAGAACCAGAAACACAGTCAAATAACCCAGATTTTGCCGTCACGCTCGAACCGCACTCCAGCAACCATCGAGCACACATCCAACCCTTTGTTTTGTTCTTTGCGCTAGTCCCACGCTCGGGCATGAGACAAGCGCTGTCAAAAATAATTGCAGATCCTGCAGAACCTGAGAGTCACACTAGAGACCGCTTGATCCAGCGCTTAAGTGACAAGCCTTTCCTTTGATTATCCCAAACTGCCCGACCAGCACCTCATGTGCGCTCAAGTGAGAAAACCCAAAAATAATTACCCTTCAATGCTTGTCCTGCACTATACCGGCACTCTAGCGTGACCCCTTCTTGCACGTAACCCTAGGCTTGAGTGGCCCTTCGCGCTTGGCTACCTAGAACCTTGTTTTCTTTGGCGCTCGACCCCCCTCTGACCCATGCTCAAGCACTAAACCACCAGATTTCAAAATACCTACTTTTTCAAAATAAAACTGACTTAAAGCTTCTAAATGATTTCTAAACTTTTATGAGGAGATTTTAAATGTGTTTTGGCTTTTGGAAACATTCAAAAAGGACTTCAAATTGGTTTTATTAGTTTTATGGAGCTTATGGTTTTAACTGGGGATTTTTTAGATACTGGTTGTTCCTCCATGATGGAATGAGTTGTTTTGTTGCTTTTCCTCCATGAAAGAGTGACTTCTACCATAAGAGCAACGTTATTTAGGTTTCTTCCATGAGGGAGTGACTTATACCATGATGGCAAGATTGGGTATCTGGTTTTGGTTTAGCTTGTGTCTAGCAGGCTTAGTTTATTGTGGATCCATAGTTTAGCTAAATAGTTAAATGAACCGGTCTTTGTTTGGTTGAAACTTGGTTTCCATTTATACGTTTTCTCCATAATGAAGAGGCTATTCCATGAGAGAATGAGCTGTAGCAATCCACTTCCACCATGAGGGTTAGGTCTTTTGTTTAGATATGCTATAGTTTTTGTTCTTGACTGGATTATAGCTACCAACCCTTCAATGATTAGTTGGGTTCTCTACAATAAGTTGATGTCCAAAACATTGAGTAGGCCAGCTTCACAAATAAGACGTGAAGTGTCAGTTGATCCAGAGTTGACCTCTCAAAGAAGTCATATTTCACGAGTCCCATGAATTCACATAGTTTTGATTGGATTTGAATGGTTTGGCACTATTACTTGGTTTACATTTGGAAATATTTGTGGACTTCATCTTACTGCTTATGATTACATGTTTATCAGATTGGAACTACTGTTTTATTGAAACTCATGAAAAGAATGTTGGAAATATAGATGGACTGCTTTTAATTTCAAGCATGTTGTTACTGGGATTTATATCTCGTACCGTTGTTTTAAAATGTTTTGTTTTTAGATCTTCCTAGTGAGGACATACCTGACAGGTAGAACATCCCAAGGCCGAAGACTTGGTAGAGAAGGATCAATATTATTTTTTTCTTGTGTAGGATTGATTCCACTATGTTTTTAGATGGGCTTTTTAGTAGGATTTTATTCTATTTCATTGGAGGATTGCTATCATCGATCTTAGTGAGTTGAGAGTTTAGTTGATCTTCATTTATCTAGACATGTTATAGAGGATTACGATTTACTTTTGTTTCATGTTTCCGCAATTGATTGAGGTACTAATGAAATTTTTAAGTTAGCATACTCCGATTAATTTATGGGAACTAATTTCTTTTGTCTGGATATTAGTTGCTTTGGCCCCACAAGGTCCACACCTTAGAATATCGACCACTACTTCCTAGAGTTCTTGATATATATATTCAAGAAGCCTCGTCTCGCCTTCACTTCCCCATCCCCCATTCCTCCATAACTGATCATACCAGTTATTTTTACTTTATTGTTTCCTACAAGTTCATCTGTGCCCCCTCTCTCTCTCTCTCCCTCTCCCTCTCTCTCTTATCTATGCTCCATGATCAATTTTTGACTCTCTTTCATCAATTTTTTATATATACTTGGACCTCCTACCTCGCTTTCCTCAATTTCAATCTCTCTTATTATTTTTGTTAATATATAATGGATTTCACATTTTTTTAGTTTCATTGTTTCATAAGTTATCCCCATGCTTCTTTTAATATGGTGCATCATTACATTGTGATTAATTAATATGTTACAGTAAGCGGTCCTTGCAATACAATTTAGGTGCATTAGCGAAACACCAAAACATTACTATGACACTTGACCTCATCTAAAAGAATTTGGAACCAAACGAAAACGGCCATAGTCCATTCAAACATTTAATAGTGATTATTAAGAATAAACATTCAATGATTTCTTGTATATCCAATACCAGTTTTGAATTCAAACAAAGCAAATATAAATTTTTCCCAAGAGCTTAAGTAACGACTCAAAGTCTAATAAAGATAAAATAATAAAACTAAAGTAATTTCTTTCCCAGACACATCACATCCTTGAATAATTATATTTCCTTCCTATAAAATGTTAAATAGAGGGAGTGAGCAACCACAATGCTCAGTAAGGATAATTCATCATCTTTCCACATGTAATTAAAGCATCGTTTATTTCATTTTAATTTGATTAGTTTTTTTTAATTATTTAACTAACCAATAAACTTTAATAATAAGAATAGCCAAATAAATTCTTACAACCACACATAGCACAAACCCACAGCAGTTGTTATTTTAATTATTGGAAGTTATTTTGATGTTATAGAGAGTTTTAAGAGTTAGTTGAACCTTGATATCCAGACATTTGTTTATTAGATGGTTGATGATTTATTTGACTCATGTTTCCGCAAATTGAAAAATTAATCAAAGTATAAGTTTATTAGCGTACTCGATGTGATAATTGATATATTTAAGTGCTGTTATTAAATTTTATTGTCTCAATATTAGTTGCTTTGGGCCCACAATTCTAGCACTTGGATTTGGAATTATGTTTTTAAATAAGTCCGGATCAGGGGGGCTACAAAATATGTGACCTAGCAAACAAGTCATCACACAATCAGCCAAGAACCTTCATTTTAGCTGTTCCAAACTAACCCATGATCCAAATTCCACATCTCTTTATCAGTCCAAAAGAAAAATATCATAATAACACCCCCATAAGGAATGCTTAAAAACCAAATTAATAGCATTCCAGTCCCTATAACATGCAGTCCAAAAACTGTTCAAATATGAAACACAAAATCACAACATTAACTAATATAACATCAAATAAAAATTTCAGACTTAGAGAAAACATGTGCATATAAACTCGTTCTAATCGGGATTTGCGTGATTTTCAAGTGTTGAGCCGTATGTGCCACAATACCTTTGTGTAAATAGAAAGGGGGTTTTATTACCAGTGGTTTTGTGTTTTGGGACTGGAGTAATTACTGAAAGTACATGAGGTACTGTTCTGGTCTGGAGTGACTTGTGTTGAGCTGTGTTGTGTTATACATGATGATGGATATGTTTGGTTTAATGTGATGTCAAAGTTGAGTTTATACGACGGTTTTTCTGTTTTGGTTTAGCTTGTCCTGGATCCATGTCTAAGCTTATTAATGTGATGGTATTGTTTGTTGGTGTAATTGCATGGCCTTGTGTGTTGCCACGACTGGTGTAGAGTAGCCAGAAACCCTAAGTAGGTCTGGTTGTCAATGCCGAAACCCGGAGTAGGCCGGCATTGGATGACGATACCCTGAGTAGGCCGTCATTTCAGAGTTTCCGATACCCTGAGTAGGCCGGAACTGTGTACATGGAGGTGTGGAGGTCTACTTGGCATGTTAATTAACCAATAAAACAGTAGGCATAACATTGACCTTTCGTGGTTTAATCGGCATTGTAGTTATTGTTGTGGAAAAATTTTGATTGGAACTTGAATCTAAAATTCTGAATTATTTTATCGACTTATTTGTGTTCGCTATTTATCGTGGCATGTATTTATAACTGATGATAACTATTTCTGCATGCATATGCTACTCGCTGAGATATTCGTATCTCATTCTATCGTTTCTATTTTGTTTTTCAGATACTCTTGGAGAGCTCGATACTTGCGGGTAGATATTTAGTCATGTGAGTTATTTCAGTTGGGTTTATTTTAGCACATTCTTTTCTATAGTTTTACTGTATATTCATTTTTTCCTTCACTCTAATATTGCGATCCTGTGTCACTTATTAACCTCTGGAGACAAGCTATGGATTTTCTATGTAACTCGGATCTGGGGCGTTACAGTCACCAATGAAAGGAATATTCAGGTTCGGTAAGAAAGGAAAATTGGCTCCAAGTTATATCAGTCCATTTGAGGTCCTCAAGAGGGTTGTTACGGTGGCTTATAAGATTGCTATAACTTATCGGCTATCGATCATTTACAACATTTTTCATGTGTCGATACTTAGAAAGTATAAACCAAATCCTTTTCATATTTTAGACTAGCAATCAGTACCGATTAATGATGATGTCACTCGTATGGAGCAGTCTATCCGTATTTTGGATCGAAAAAAATATATGTTATGAGAAAAAAAATAATTGCATTAGTTAAAGTTCAATGAAGCCATTAGGATGAGTCAAAAACTTCTTAGGAACAAGAAGATAAGATTCAGGAGTTGTACCCTCACTTGCTCTCAAACGAAGGTATGAAAAATTTCAGAGACGAAATTTCATTTCAAGAGGGTAGAATATGATGACCCGGTTCAAACAGGTGACTTGGATCAGGTTAGAAGTTTGACCTGGTCAAATTCATGTGTTTAAATGGGTTCTCGTGGTGTGGTGTATGTTTTAACCATGCATACACACACTATATCAAAGCTTTAATTTAAACCCTAACAACCCTTCTTTCTCTCACTATTCAAACCCTCCTCTATTCTCTCCCCTCTCAATGCACTCATTCCTCCCTCATCTTCTCTTTCCCTCCTATATTCTCATCTCCCATCCCAACACCCTCCAATGCTCTCTCCCTCTCTCATATTTTCTCTCCTTCATCCCAGTCTCTTCCCTACCCCTTATCACTACCACATCATATTCTTTAGCTTTTTATTGATTTTCTTTTGCTTGCCATCTATTGAAGAAAGTGAAGAGCACAAGATTGGTTAGAAAATATAGAAGAAGAGTGTTTCGTTCTAGAGACAATTTGAAGCATTAGGTAAGGGGTTTTCATTTTTTAATTGTTTTAATGCTTGTTTGTTGTATATATAAAATTTATTAGAAAGAAAAAGAAAAATTATGTTGGAATGTATTTTGTTATGTGATGTATTAATCACACGATTTCTGGATATATATATATATATATATATATATATATATATAATATTCATCTTGTAATGTTGTTGGTGGTGTTGTGTCATATGCATAAGTTTTCTTTAAATCTGAAAATTTTATTTGATGTTATATTAGTTAATGTTGTGATGTTGTGTTTCATCTCTGAGCACTGTTTTGGACTGCACATTATAGGTAATGGAATGCTATTAATTGGGTTGTTAAGCATTCCTTATGGGGTGTTATTATGATATTTTTCGTTTGGACCGTTATGAGATTTGGAATTTGGATCATGGGTGAGTTTGGAACAGCTAAAAATGAAAGTTCTTGGCTGATTGTGCTTTAGATTGTTGGCTAGGTCACATATTTGCTTCAATATTAGTATAAAGCATGGATTGATTAGTGTTGATGAAGCATTGTTTTTCCTTTAAAATTTGAAATTCTCAACTTAGTATTTGTTATGATGGTGTGTATTGTTGTTATGGAAAGTCTGGCACTTTGGTTGGTGAAAATCCCAAGGGAGCACTTGCGTTATACACAGTATAGAAGAATTTTCAAAGTATAGGTGTTGGGTGTATAACTCAACTGAAACACTAATGGATCAATTGGAATTGTCAGGGAGGTATAAGTGGACCAATTTGATAACTCAATATGAAGACTAATTTGACTGTACTTTATTAGCATCACAAACTATAATGAGAGGTAAGCATTAAGAAAATAAAGGTAATTTTTAAATCCAGTCAAAAGCTATGCTCTTCAAAAATAATGAAATATTTTCCTAAATTCTGTTCAATTAAGCTTCATTTAAAAATTGTCACCTTCTTCTTAAATGTTTTTCTAAATTCTCTGAAGTTTTTCTGTGTTATTAATGTTTTCTACAATATATTAACCAATATTTCCTTATTTTGCAAGGATCAACATACCTAACTAGATTAGAAAACCCCGACCATATGTAGATTTTCCTAAAAAAAAATTAATACCCTAATCAATCAATTTAGGATTTCGATTGAGCCTTAATAATGGGATTTAACCAAATCAATACAGAAATAAACCATATTAAATTAATAAGAATATCCCTCATGTGAAAAAACAAAAGGATAAACAAATAATAGCTTCATAATGTCACAACACTAATAAGGTTTAAAAATTCAATCATATAAACCCTCCTGAAGCTTTAAAATATCACCAGAAGATTAGGGTTCAATAAATTCTAATAGCTATATCAAACCTAATCAACTTTTTAACAATTCCAGCAAGGTAAATGCAAAGCATTAACCACAACAGCTTGAACATAAACAGAAACAATACTGATTTTAGGCAGACTTTCACAGAAAATATTCTCAACTTTACTGTCTTTTCAACTTTCCTTCACCTTTGAAAGGAAATGTTTTGTATGTTTGGACAGAAATATCATTGTTTTTCTTTTTTCATTTAAAAAGCTTTGTTTTACATGTCCCATGCTTTCCTCCGTCAAAACAGCTAAAATGTGATGAAAATTCGTATTCCATTTTCTTTTCCCTCAAATTATGCCTAATTAAATGTGGCATAGAGTATGATTTACATTCATAATCACTGGTTTTAAACAATTAAAACCCTACGCTGTAATGCTCCCTTACTTATAAAAAAAAAAAAACTTTTAACAGCATAAAAACCACTAAGAAAGCCCCTTAAAACCATAACAAAATGTCTGTAATTGAAACCCTAAGAAAGCCCTTCTAAAAGCGATAGAAATGTCCTACTACTGCATTAAACGTACCTCAGTGAATGAGTTACAATAATCCGAGATGTTTATTCAATGGCCATGATATGATACTGATCTAGTACTCAGTGCTGCTTTATTGCTCAGAGACACCACTAAAATACTTAAAAAAGCTGTTGTTGTGACTGAAAATACTCATATTATATGCTTTGAAGACTGAAGTACTAGTAAGGCTCAAAAAACTTGTAACATTGGCCAAAGAAAGGCCAGTGCAGTTGTTGCCATATGGGGTATGGACATAAGTCAGAGGAATGAAGTTGAAAGTAAAAATGATGGGATTATAATGTTAAAAGCACCCATTTTGTTAATGACATCCACAGACTAACTCGAGGCCGAGGAGGTTATTGTAAATTCAGAAAATGTAAGGACTAACTTGAATTGTTAGATATGTTGAGGGTACAAGTGTAATTTACCCTAATAATGATGCCAGATGCTAATTGAAACAACTATAAATAGAATGGGCAGGCCAAAGTTGGAGAATTTACTGAATATGTTAATTGCAAAACCAAACATATCAAATATCTTTAATATAATGTTGGGCTAATGCATCATATCAGAAGATACACATCCTTTAGAAAAAGAGAGACAACAGAAAACTAACCCAGGCTTAAAACAGGTGATTACCTGGTCAAGATTCTTGGAAGAAGCATAAACAAAAGCAATTCATTAACAGCATATAAAACTCCAAAAGTGTCGTCAAGCATGTTTACAAAGCAGGATATAAATTCCATGTCTTCTAGACAAGCAAAGCGGGAGCAAGTATTATGTGATGTGACTATATATATTTCATTAAGGTAAAAACTGCAATGTACCAGAGTTGTCTCTCCAGGCTTGATAAAAGGTTCCACAGTGTCTCGCCCATAACTGCATTTAATATGCATCAGAATATTACTAAAAGATAAAAATAAGGAATCAGTACAACTATTTCAATCTCACTACTCAAAATAAGAAATTCTTCTACCCTTTACATAATATAAAATAAAACCACAATATAACTAGCACTGAAATAACAATACATCTAAAGTGGTTGACAAAGGCCAATATATTCTACTAATAGCCTATTGTGTGCACTAATGATTATAATAACTCAAAATATTCAAGGTGATTAAAGAATTATCAATTTAATCTTGTACAGTAAAAGGAAACATATGCAATGAGTTGTCAAGGTGCATTCTATGGATTTTTGGAATCCAATTTGTTAGCAAAAAATCAGTTTCCAAGTAACATTGTGCAGGGACACCTTCAATGATGACAGGTTGCACATGTATCCAATGTCTGGAACTTACACTCTCTAGCACCTCAGAGATGCAGTGGTACAGCTCATGAATAGCCATCACAGGTTGCACAAATTATAAAATAGGATTTCATTGCCCAGCCATCCATTTGGCCAGAATTTGTGATTGGCACTCCATAATGTCTTCATGCTTGGTAGGTTCAATAACTGTCACTCTTCTAGTAGTTTAGGTTTAGGTGGTGTGATTGGTACACTCTTGGTGCACAGCTGTGTACCTGATTTTATTTAGCTTTTAATTAATATAATATCCATCACTGATAAAATAAAATAAAATAAAATAACTGCCACTCTCTATAAGGAATGTGGATTTGGATAGGGGAGGTCATTGCTTGCTTTTGTTCACCAAGTCTATTAGGGATGTTCTTCCATTTCTGATGCCTTAAATCATGCTCTAGATTGAGAATTTAACTCTTATTACACACAACTGAATACTAGAAAGTACATCAACAGTACCATTTCACCCACCATAAACATAATAATAATGATACAACTAGGTAAGAAGCTCTAATAGAAAAAATCTTCCTTATCTTTGAATATATATATATCAAGGGCTTTTCAACTTGAGCTGAAAACAAGTTTGACACCTTTAGGGCAACAGAAACAGAATCCATTGACGGTGCAGCTAACCTTGTGAGTGCCCTATGGCAAAAGTTTCACTTTGATCTAACAGAGAATACCAATTCTTGGTGACAACTTACCTCACCAAAAGTCAGGTACTAACATGTAATTACTTCCAACCTAGGTACAATTTCATCAGGATAACTGATTCAATACTGGGCCCATGTTTCGTGTTCATGTTTGTCTAACCGATTGATAGTTATCTTTTGTAAAACTCAGTTCACAAGCTATTCTATATCTCTATGTTTCATCGTAAAGAGGTATCCAAGATGAAGAGATTTAATTCAGACCATCCTATATATTCATGCTAGCAAGTGCAGCCTCAACTAATCCCTATAAAAGTAATCTCCTCTACCAAATGATGAGTAAGTTGTTAATTACAACTATGAAAGGATGCCATTTAAAAACATTCAGCTATTCTAGAAAATATATCTTTGGTAAATGAAACTAAAACTTACATTATTTGCCGCTTCCCATTGACTACTTCCAAGCGATAAAAGCTGCACCCTTTGCTAAATGGAAAAGGCTTTCCTTGCCATTCTGTTATTGCAACCATTTTTAGTTATGCTAGTGAAGCTAAAAAAGACAATTAATATTCACAAGGTACAAGAGGGGGTGGGAGGAGGAATAAAACTGAAACTTTTTCAACATACCCATATGCCATGTAAGGCCAACTGCCGAGAAATCATCATCCGATATGTCATCAATAACAAATTGCAGGTCTGTACTAACATAATCAGTGAACTTCTTGAAGAAATCTAGGATGGCCTGCATTAAATTTGAAACTGAGTCAGAAGTCTGAGAAAGAAAGAATTTTAAAAAAACATTAAAAAAAAAAAAAAGAAGAAGAAGAAGAGAGATTTTGCAATTACAGATTTGCTTCGTCCACACTTATGCGCAGGTTGGAAGCACCATGGTTATATTGAATTTAAACCCCTCTTTTGTTAAGTGATCCCAGAATCAATAGAATTTGGCAGTACTAGCTTACTTCTTTAGTTTTTCACTTATCAATAACTAAATAGATAATTTATTAATGCATCAAACAAGGCAAAGAAAAAGCCTTTCATAATGAAGTTAAGAAAAGACAGAAAAAACACAGGAACAACCAAATTTTACAACTGTAATTTTTTTTTTTTTTTTTGGTTGAAATCCCAAAGACCCAAAGAGAGTCAATAGGGAACTAAATGGGGAGGAAATGTTAATGCAAAACCATGACCCGTATATTAAGAACAAAAAGACAAATACATGAAGAGGGGGACATAGAATCTTACCCCTAAAGAAAATAAGATATCATTTGGGAGAACGCACATGAGGAAACCCAAGATTATCAAGTCTAGCGCAGCCCATAAATTTTCTAGAAAGCAAAGCTTGATGAGAGAAAAAAAAATAGTAGAAAAAGGAAGAGCCCTTCTTAAGTTAACAAGTCAACCACCAAATTTGTGTCTCTATAAACATGAGTAATTTGAATTTTGAAATCTTGGAAGGGGTGATAAGATGTCATGCCACCAATAAAGAAGATGCCATATAGGAGAAGCCAATTCACAAACCCATTTTTTTAAAAGCAAGGAATTCGTCTCAATCCATATTTGATACATCCCCAAAGAACAACATAAGTTGAGCCCATCCAAAAGAACACAGGTCTTGGCAACAATGTTAGAACATAACTTATGATGACCATCATATTCATACCCTAAGAAGCAGGAAAAATTCTTTTTGATAAACTGAATGAGGAATATCTAAAGCAGAAATAAGATAAATGGGCTTCAGAACATGTTGAACCACGGTAAGCCATCCTCCACGAGATAGCAATCTATGATTCCAATCACAGAGTTTAAGCTGAATATTGGCTAATAACTCTTGAAAGAGGAGATCCACTGTGGACAATGTAAATAGGAGCTCACAAATAGTTAAAAGGAAAAGCCCTTGTGATTAAGGCCAAGAGAACTTTCAGTCAAATGAATCCTAGCAGAAGAGGCCTTCTTAAGAAACAAAAAATTTTGGCTCTTGGAATTATTAATCATTTATAAGAAGTAAGTAGATTCTGACTTCTTATTACCAAACAATTTTTCTACTTCACAAAAGTAGAAAACTTATTTTCAAAATTCACTTTTTGACTTATGAAAAGTTATACCAAACGAGGCCTAAACTACTGCCTTTAAAAAGGTAAAACAATCCAAAAATTAATGAAATTAAGCATATAAACTTGGTAACCTTAATTGTTATGTTAAAGATGAGAGGTTTATGTTACACCCCACAAAATCTGAAGGTTGGCTAGTGTTATTTCAAAAACATGAGAGGCAAACCTCAAGGGAGGTTTGTGTAATTTACCATTTAACATAAACTCATTAATAGTCATAATAATAGTACACATGCACATGTGCGCATGCACGCACACTAGCGCATGCACATACACATATCTTTTTTTTTTTGAAACTTGGGGTATCCGGGCAGCTATAATTATAAAAGAACAAAAGCAGGTCATATTTTTTGTTTAGTCGTTTGTCTTTTAGCTAATTTTGTTTGATAGTTTGTCTTTAGCTAAAGATTACTATAAAAGTTAAGTCTTTCGTCTTCTTCCAAACCTAGAGATTAACATAATAAGTAAATTAGTTTTAAGTTATATTTTTTAAAAATAATACAGATTAAGTGTAAAATCCTGAATTTTTAATATTATTAAAAAGAATTTTATAAGTTTTATAAAATGATTAAGTGATGTGTTTGCGCAGAGAATGAAACATAGAGGTGATTTAGGAAATTTCAGATTAATCAAAAGGTGGAAATTTCAGGAAGTAAGGAATAGGGTTATTTTGGGAAATTTTTCAGAGATTTAATGAAGGAAAATTTATAAATTAAGGTAAGCAGTTAGGTTGTGTTTAATTGATATTGTGGAAATGCATAGAAGCATGTGGTCTTGTGGTTTTAATTTACTAAAACTTGGATTGGTTGACCATGTAGAACTTGGTGGAGTGGCTTAGCATATTAGCCAATAATTTCATTAAGTAGTTCAGATTGGAGGTTTGTAGGGTATTCGATGGTGGAGCACCTTGGGGATCATGAGGTTAAATCTAGTTGGGCAGCAACTATAAAATGGTGGGAATTTTTAGTGGTTCGTTTGGATCATTTGGGAGACCTAAAATTTTCTAGAGAATTGGAGAAGAAGAAGATTGTAAAGAAGCTTGAGAGCAGATCTGAGTTGAAGAGAGGAAAAGAAATTCTCATGTTCTAATGTTGCTGTGGTAGGTTAGAGGAATTCGATTTCAAGTTGGATCAATGGGGAGACAACAAAGAATATGTTCGAATCAACTTAGAATTTAGATAAGGAAGGCTTATTTGTGAATTTCGTATTAATTATAGTAATCAAAGAGATCTGTTTAATGTTAATCAGATCTGGAAAATAATGGTTGGTTTTTGGATATTTCAGTCGTCTAATAGAGATTTGATTAGACTTGATTGAGAGGATTCAGATTTGGAGGATCAGAAGCATCAGGAGCTGGATTAGAACTAATATCAGGTAAGTAGCACCCTTCTAACTGAAACTATTGCATTATTTCCGTCTGGTTTGAGATGAACATGCTTCGGGAATAAAAGTGACGAAAATTATTGATTTAAGAGAAGCATTGTTAAATTAAAGTTAAAAGCAAGGATTTGTGTTCTAAAGAAGTTGTAAAATACTTAGAAAGAGTTTAGAACAATTAAAAATAGGATAGAAAAGGTGAATTCAGATTTACAGAATCTCCAAAGTTTGCAATCTGGAAAATTCCTAGGATCGCTCAACCCCGTGCTCAAGCGCAGGGTCGAGCAATCATACTATTTTTCAAGAACAAACCACGCACTAGAGGCCGCTCGAGCGGTCCTCTTTAGCGATCTAATATAGAGATTATTTAATTTAAGTAATTATATAAGGGACGCTCAACCACGTTGCTTGAGCGCCCAGTTCAGAGAATATGATTTCTAGCATTTTAGGGTAATTTCAATTATGGAATCATTTTAAATAAAATTTAAAGTATGTACAAATAAGATTAAGGTGTTTAGAATGTGTTCCCACTGGAATCATATTAAAATTCAATTTATTAAAGATTTTGGGTACATTCTACTGAAATAGGTTTTTGAGAGACTTTTGGTTCCAAATTTCAATAGAATGACTTTTTTATGATTCCACCTCTTGTAACATCTCTTTAAGATCATTTCTAAAGTTATTTCAAAGCCTGATTGTATCCAGGAACTTAGAATTAAAGTTTAGCCTATTATTTCATATATTTAGTCTATTTTGAGTTGTAATTCGGGTTGTAAGTTCCGTAAAAGATTGCAAAGGTTTTTAAAAGATTATTCTCTGTTGCTACAAGTGTATTTGATCTTATTTAATGTACTTGAAATTCTGAGAATGTATTTCTGAACAATTTTTTGGAATTTTGTGAATTTGAGTTCTATTTGTATTGTTTTGAACTAGTTTAACCTCGTTTTGGAAACTTGCATTGATTTCAATTATCATGAACTATTTCCATCGATTTGAAATTTATATGATTTCTGAAATTGAGATTTGATTTCTGGTTTGGTTTTCCTCCATATACTTGGAGAGATGGATTGAGATGCCCATGTACTTGGGTAGATATTATACCTCCATGCAATCGAGGATGCCCCATGTAATTGGGATGATAATACCTCTGTGTACTCAAAGATGTCTCGTGTACTCGGGAAGAGATGATTAAGATTGAGACAGGTTGTACTTGCTGGACATCGTACTTGTTTTGTTTTAGAGTCTAGTGGGCATAGCTCGATATGAATCCATTTAGGAGCAAGATAATGAAAAGGAATGTGCTTTGCTAGGTGTAATTCTTTGTTCGTGCACGCGTTTCCGCCGTGTACTCGGTGAAGCCTTCTCTGTACTGGTGGGCTACGACTCTCCCTTATTTTATCGTGTACTCAGACTATGATTGGATAGTACATGCCAACCCAATACTGTACTAAATAGGTTCTCTCGCAATAAGACAATGATCGTGTAGTTAGCTTCGCACATAAACCAGGAAGTGGCATAGTAGACATTGATGTTACCCTAGTTAAATGCAATCTTATTTTATGAGTCATGCTGTGACATTGATTTCTGATCGATACTACTGATTTGATTTACATGATGGATTATTCGTGTTTATCTCATATTGATTGCTGGATTTATGTTGGATTATTCGGATTATTGGCGTTATCGTCACTGCTATATATGATTTATAACTGATCCATGCTTTAGGACTGTTAAAAAAATTGCATTTAAGCATGCATGTGCTATTTGATGAGATATTCATAGCTCATTCGATTTTGTTTTGTTTTCAAATTGTGGTGAGGCGATACTCAAATGGTAAATACTGCTTGGATCATGTGAGTTCAAACTTGAAATATGGTATATTATATTGTTTCGGAAATTGTAGTTTACTTTGATATTATGATATTTATTCTATTCATGTTTTTCTTCACTCTGATACATAAATCCTGTTGATTAACTAACTCTTCGGAGATGAGTTACAGTTTCATTACGTAACTCAAATCCGGGGTGTTACATTAAGCTACCTATTATCCATAATTATAAAATAGTTAAACTTTTTTTTAAGTCCTTTTTAGATATTTGAAATTTTTTGATAAAATAAAAAAATGTTATCCATTCAGATAATTGACTTCATTAAGGTTAAATAGTCCTAATTCCAACAAAAATGAATCTGATTAAACCACTATGCTATGTTTCGATGCCAGAAGAATATAAAAAAATGTATGGAAAGTAAAAATTTCCCACATCCAGAAAGCATTTGATCACTCAAAACATAAAAGAACAAGTAGGAACTATTCTTGCTGTAAGAAAACAAGATAACAAAAATCTTTATTTTTGTTTCTCTTTCAAAAGATGTGATTTTTCATATTGAGAGACGATGGGGCCCATTCCTTTAGTTAGTCTTCATGTCTTTTTATTTTCTTAAATAGATTTCCCGCATTTTCACATCCAAACACAACCTTAGCTAGTAGTTGATATAATGGGGTTGTAGATGTTACAAAACACAAAATCTGAAAGCAGCTGAATATTAATATGAAAACATAAATACAACTACTTTTGCTCAACCTCAAAGGAGGATTATTCAAAATTATCCTATTAACTAACACTATAAGGAATATCCTATATTAACTAAAGTCAATCATGAGGCCAACAAAAATGAATTCAAAATGATGATTTTGCCCCTCTTTGTTTATATGCATAATTATAGATCTTTAAGTGAATAGTGGACAAAAAAGGGTAACTTATTGAGTGAACAAAATGTCTTCAATGAACTTATATTTAAAAAGTATATCAAAATAAATAATAAATAATCTTAACTTCGATATGGTGCTAAAATATATATTGTATGGTTCTAAAGACTATGTTTTATGTCGTCAGAGCAAGATGCAATGTTTTTATTATTTTTGTTCAATACGACAAAATTAAAAAAAAAAAAAAATAGGAGTTCTACCTTGCCCTACAAAATCATTCCCTTAGCAGTACCAACTCCCAAAAAGAAAATGCAGCAATGGTAGCCTCCATTTATAGCCATAGTTTTAAATTGAGAAAATTATGAAAAAGGGCCACTTTTTAAAAATATTTATAAAAACAGTCTACTAAGATGTCGAATTACAGAAAAAGGTTACTTCTTGTCGATAATTATAAAAAAGTCCATCAAAATTAAATTATAAGATTACTTTTCAAAAATAATTAAATTTGAGGATCACTTTACTTGGGGCACAAGATCATTATATGTGGGATTCAAGCTTCTTACATGAGACATAAGTGCATTCTACGTGGGATATAAGCGCATCATATGTGAACACTAGCGTGTTTTGTCTATATTAAAATGACATTATTTTTTAATTATTTTTTAGAAGTGACCCTTTTGGTTGATTATTTTTAAAAAGTGACCCATTTTTGCAATTCAACATCTTAGTGGATTGTTTTTATAAATATTTTTAAAAAGTGACCCATTTTCATAATTTTCCCTCTAGACCGTTGCCGATTTTTAGAAAAAAAAATGGGGAAATTATGGAAAATGATCACTTTTGGCCAATTTTTATAAAAACATGCCACTAAGATGTCAAATTACAGAAAAGAGCCACTTTTTATCGATAATTAACTTGAAGGATCACTTCTCAAAAATAATTAAAAAATAGTGTCATTTTATTATAGACAGACCGCACTGGAGTCCACTTATAATGCACTTGCATCCCACGTAAAATACGCTTATTTCCCATGTAAGATGAGCTTGTGTCCCATATAATAAATTTGAGTCCTGTGTATAATGAGATTTTGTCCCAAGAAAATAATCCTCAAATTTAAATATTTTTGAAAAGGGATCCTATAATTTAATTTCAACTGACATTTTTATAAATATCAACAAAAAGTGACCATTTTCTATAATTTGGGATGTTAGTGGCATGTTTTTATAAATATCGATGAAAAGTGACCCTTTCCCGTAATTTTCCCAAAAAAATTTCTCTGAAAATTCTTCAACCAACCAAATAATCGAAATTCTACCAGATCAATATTTTCCAGGAAATGTAAAACTATGCTACGAGGAATAACCATAACAAGGAGAGGAAAGAAAAGAAGAAAGGATCATACCCTGCGTCCGACAAATGGTCGAGTAAATACAAGATCCTCGTAAACGCAATTATCGGCTATGAGATTCTCCACGGAGGCCAGATCGTGGCGGTTAATCCCGCCGTAGAAATTTCTCACCACATCCGAACCGGAATCAATCGAAACTGACGAAGACCTTTCATCTCCTGCAGTTGTTACTGCTATTTTCGATGCCTGATGCTCCGGTGAAACCCTAATCAGGGTTTCTCGAGCTCTTCTTGTATACAGGCGGTGCTCCGTTAGGGCTTCAGCTGAAGTACCAGCCCTTGGAGTTGGAGAACAATCAACGAAACCAAGTTGGATTTTACCATCGAAAGATGGGAAGAGAGATGCTGAGGATGGAAAAGAGGCACAATTCATCGTCCGAAAACCCCTTTTCCTTCTGTTTTTCCAATTTACACAGAAGACAGCTTCGGGGAATGCTCGGCAGTGTGTAGTTCTGGCTAAATTATAGATTTTCCTTTACACTAATTCAGATGAAAACGGAAGAAAGATTTGCTGATTGCTTGTGGGAGAATAATAAAGTTTTCTGATTCGAAAACAGCCACCCTAAAACCTCCTCGTACTGCAAAGCTTGCAATCAGGATTCATGAGAATTGTTGCCAGGAGTTCGTTAAAGTCCTTTGAATACGTATTAGTCCGATTAAGCAAAGACGAGAGATTCTATCGTTATAAAGTGTGAACGGGAGATTTTGGCCTAAAAAAAAATTGCTTTTTTTTTTTTTTGGCAAATCATATATCTATACTATATATTAAAGTAATTGCTTTGGCTGACATGGCAGCCTCAGCCGGCTTTAATCATCCCTCTCCCCCCACCGATTTCCTCTACGGCCGTTTTAGGCCCCAATCAGCGATCACCGCGTTGATAAGGCTCACGAGACCTTCTTATCGTTTTTTACCTGGTCGATTGGTCGACCAATCCAAACCGCTTTCCACTCGGCCCAAGACCAGCAAACCACCAACCAATTCGTCCAATTTCGATCAATCCCCAAATCTTCTTCCAACGAGCGCGAGAGTGAGGATTTTCAAAAACCTTCAACGTTTGCCACTGTCACAACCTCTCTCGCGCCATATCGGTGTTGCGGCTTCCATCTGGTCGGCCTCTTTCAATCTCTTATCAGACTCTTGTCGCAACACTGTCTCACTCGTTTGTCCAGGTAAGAGAACAATATCCTTTAATTCTTTGCATATTTGAAACCTGAATGGAAGAGAAGTAGTTCCCGTTTTTGTTTTGATTAAATTTGGACAACTTTTTGTACTGTAGTTTCGAATGAATGTATGCAAACAATATGAATACATGGGCTTTGAAATCGATTGTCGTCTTCTGAAATGATACTTTTGGGGTGATTGATTTTATGGATTGTTTTAGTCTCAGTGCGTATGTAAGCTTTCATAATTTTTGTTGATTAAATATTCTGCTGGTTGCTCCAACCTAGCAATTCCTTAAAACAGGTCGTGCCATGAACAGAGGCTATACTCTGTTTTGGTTTAAATTTGGGTTCAAGGACTGCTATTCCATAATTCTTTTTGTTTTTAAGAATGAGGTGGGATCTATACTAGGATTCAAGATAAAATTGCATGTTAATATGATCATAGGCTTAAGAACAACATACCCAGACCTAAGATTTGCTCAATTGGCTCCAATGACCAATTCTGTTGTCTACCATGTTAATTACTACTAAGATTTTTACAGTTGAAATGGAAGGAAAAAGAGATGCAAATCGTTTGTATTAAAATGATTTCGTTGGTTTCAATTGAAAGAATAGATTATTTTTATTACATTTAATTAGTGGAGTTTTATATAACAAAATGGTCCACTAGTTTGGACTTTCTCCTTCTCAATTTGGTAAAGTGGATTGATTGATATAACCCCATGTAAACCCTATCCTAAAGGGTTGTAAATACAAAGGCTTTTAATGAGAGTTTTGTCTTTATTTGAAAATTCCTCTGTTACGTGATGTTGTTGGCTTTAATGAGAATTTTTTGCTTGAAGCTGGAAATTGGAATTGTGACATTGCCTCTGTTAATGTGCAGGAAAATTTTGACTACTACAATGGAAATTGTTGGATCATCATCAACAAAAATAAAACAGCCACGCAACAGTTGGCTACATTTCAGGTAAAGTTTCCTTCACTTATTTGTTTGTTTTGTTCTACAAGCAAGCATGGAAGCAATCCAATATTTTGGTTTAACTCTTTGTATAAGTTTGGGTATGGTTGTCAATATGCCGGTTATTTTAATTCCTTTTGCATCCTTATAATTATTAATTTATTATTGGCCATGATTTTCCTATTGTTTTTTCAGGGGCTACTATGTAAATGAAAGAATAAAGAGTCGTATTGAAGGTGAACAAATCTCACCACATTTGCAGGGGGCACAGTTCATGACATTGTATGCCTCTTTCTTAACCTTCTCAAAAATTGCCATTGTGTACACCATCTTGACACCATCTAACATCATACTTGGCGCCTCAATAACTGGAACACTAGTAAGCATTTTGCAATCTACTCTCAACTCCTCATACCTCCTATCCTCTAGTAGTCTGTCAAAATGCCACAGGAACCGCATAAATTCTTTCTGACTTTGCAAATGCTTCTTCAAGTTTGCATTCATGCTTTCAGACCTTTGTGTGGTGCTCATCTCAACAGAAAACGTATTCCTACCGTATGCCAATGACCATTTTTCTCTCTCGTCAAATCTTGCCTGCAACCAACGATTGTCAGATAGATTATACTTGGTAATCATCGCATTCCACGCATCCACAAACTCATCTTCATTCTCATACTCGTACACACATTGTGAAAATTCATTTGCAAAAGATTTCTCACGATTAAACACATCACTTAGATGTTTTGCCGCGTTCTAAAACATGTGCCACACACAAAAATGATGATACGTTCTTGGTAATACACAAGCAATTGCACTTGTCATTGCTTGATCGTGATCAATGAGAATTGTTCTTGGTTTTTTCCCAGACATAGTTGTAACAAATGTTTTGAAGAGCTAGCAAAACGTCGGTATTGTTTCTAAATAAAGTAAGACTGCTCCAAAGACAATACTTTGTCTATGATGATTTACCCCAACAAATAATCCAAAAATACGGCCCTCCTTATTCGTCTTATACGTTGTATCGAAACATACAACGTCACCGAAAGCCTTATAATCCTCTATCATTCCTCCATCCGCCCAAAAAAGACTTGTTATCAGATCTTCGGTGTCGAGCTGAATAGAATAGAAAAATGATTGATCCTCTACCTGCCTCTTAACAAAATATTGAATCAAGGCCCCTGCCTGCCCAGCTTCTATGGCAGTCGTGCGCTTCGAATGCAAATAGTTTTGACAATCCGTATGCATAAATCCAAGAGTATCAACACCCCCAGCTTCTCTCTGCATAAGTTATACAATTGCTTTCGGAGCAATTCCTGTTTTATCTGCTAAATCGATTTCCGTAGCCTAGATCTCACTTACTTCCCTATGAGATCTTAACATATGAGCCATCTTAGGCAAAAGTAACTGATGATTATGCTTTGGCTCAAATTGCGACACTACAAATTTTCCCTCACCGTTCATCAAAATCCTCAATCGTGCCATACAACCAATCCTGGTCTCAGCACGGTGCTTTTGGACTTCCATATCTCTTTTATCATGACGACGACGACCTTCTCTTGAACGGCAAAAAATTCTATAAAAAATGACCCCCGTATCCTTTCTTCTGTGAACCGTATCTCTTCTAAGACCAAACCCAGTGCTTCTGGCATATTCCTTATAAAATCTAAGACCGTCCTCTTCAGTGATAAAAATCATGCGGACCATTGGTATCAACTCACTTTCATTACTTTCTTCTGCAACGTTATAATGGTCAATCAAATGAACGTTGATGTCTGCAATGCCATTTATTGGCTCAGACACCATTTGACTCCCATTTTCCATATTTGAACAAAATTGGTTTCGATGTGAAATGTGGGTTCAAGAATAAAATAAAACAAAATGAATAAGGGAAAACAAGTAGCATAGGACGAACTTACCACGATTTGCAAAACACGCAGAGGTAGAAGAAGGCTCAGAAATCTTCATCCCGATTGAAATTAGTTGTGCAATGAAGTGGCAACAAAATATTTTTGGAGCAGAGGTAGAAGCAGGTCTCAGTCGTGCCTTAGTTGTGCAGGAAACGCAGAGGTTGAAGAAGGCGGGAAATATTTTTAGAAAACTTGCCGCTTGAACGAGATGAAGCTCTCAGTCGCGCCTTCGTTCTCTCTTGATTTTCGTTTATCCCGATTGAAATTAGTTGTGCAATGAAGTGGCAACAAAATATTTTTGGAGCAGAGGAAGAAGCAGGTCTCAGTCATGCTTTAGTTGTGCAGAAAACGCAAAGGTTGAAGAAGGCGGGAAATATTTTTAGAAAACTTGTCGCTTGAACGAGACCAAGCTCTCAGCCGCTTGTTTTAGGAATTTTATCCTAAAACAAGAAAGTGGAATCACCAAAATTTTAAAAGCCCTAAAACGTTATCTCCCGAAACTTTTTAAGGAAACTCTAAACGTTTTTTCTTCTAAAAAAATTAGAAAGTCCATTCATCGAATATATACAAAGCAAATCGGATCTATTTTTAAAACATAAAGTGGAATCACTGAAGATAACGTTGCTCCTTCCGGCGACACGTCTAATTGAAAACATAATCATCGAAGCTTAAGGTAAGAAAGCATTAAAGAACAAATGGGAGTCCAGGTTGAAACCTGAACCAAATAGCTCACAACCAAGGTACAAGGCAAGATAGGTTTGAAGGTTTTTAGTTAGAAGAAAGGAATTGATTTTGAAGAGATTTTTTCACCCATTGTGAAAATGTCTTCTACCAAATTTGTTTTGGGCTTGGTTACCAGCATGAATTTGGAGATTGAACAACTTGATGTGAAGACTACTTTCCTCCATGGTGACTGTAGCGACGTTTCTGTTTGAAGGGAAAGGATGGATGGAGTCACCACTACCTATTGGGTTTAGGGTGTAGGTAGTCACCCAAAACATGGTCTACACAGAGTCTGGATAAGTGACCTGATTGTAGTCTAGGGAAGTCGGTAAACACCCTAAACTACCCCACTATAGGTGGGTTCCCTTTGATTATTTGGACCATGGTTATGCATGTGTGAAGTGCTTATGGGCTTAATCTAATATGGGGGCCCACAAATGTGATTTTGGGCCCCAAGTTCATCCCTAGATCCAAATGGGCTCGGGTCATGACCATGGGCCAGTGGTTTGAGCATACGAAGTGGCTTAAAAGGGAATGGGACTTTGGGCCCTGTTTATTGATTTTATTAGGTCCAACCGCTGGTATGGTGTGGTTGGTTATTATTTTGATCTAGCCGCTAAGGTGTAGTGGCTATAGAGTTTCCAATTTTTATTCGCCACTTTCTGCACTCTATAGGCTACAAAGGGTAGCCCACAACCTAAGGGTCAATGAATAGGCCTAAGTGGGCCAGTTCAGGTCAAGTCCAAATCCAGCAATGGCCCATGTGGCCACTGTTCTAGCAATCTACACCTAGCCGCTCCGATTTTGCGGCTCCCTACGGATTTCTCCAAACCGCAGCCACTCAGCGGTTGCACGCAATCTGCTTGCAACAACAACTTCAAAGCTACTTGGGGGGAAATTTCAAATGATTGAGAAGGAGGATGGTACCCGTCTATTCGTGCATATGAACCGACGGTATTCTCATTCTCCTTGTACACGTACAATTAAAACAATACTACAAAAAAATTCTTATTCCAGGATCATACAAAGGTGGAAGGGGAAGGGGAGATGTCAAGAAGTAAATAGTCTAATTAAAACAATCTCTAAAGTATGATCCCTAACTCATAAGATGCTCATTGTTGAAATGGGATCATCCTTGGACTCTCTCACAATCCTTAATACGGCCATTCCACTCCTCGTTGTTAGATTATGCAAGCACTCACAAGCACAAAGAGTGGTGAATAGAGAAGAATAATGATAAACAAGCATAAAAAAACATGGCAGAAGCATAAGCTGAAAGAACTTAAGCATGCTTTGATTAGTAGAGCAAGGTTACATACCTACTTGAGGCGAGAACTTGGACTTTTGGCTTGATGGTGGAGCTCCCTGAGTGCTTGAATCCCTTCCCTCTTGAAGTATGATGAAGTTGTAATGGGAAGGGAAGAAGAAAGAGGGTTAAAGAGTGGTTTTAGTAAGGTTTTTTGAAGGTTTTTGAGGGTTTTCGGATGGGGGAATGGGGGTCCTAGGGTTTAGGTTTGTTTTCAATCACCAAAAGTCCCCCAACAGAGACCAGAATTGGTTTTTATAAGCCTTTATTCCAAAACCGTGATTCATGAGCAGTTTGAGTAAATTTTGTTCCAACCACTGCTTTTGAGCAGTTTGAGTTAAATTTACACTAACCACTGCACAAGAGTGGTTTGGATTGCTTTTTCTTGCATGATCGGCAACTTTGTGTTTTAACGGCCTATAGGGAATGGAGCTAATCAGGGAATGCCACGTGGCCATTCTGTTAGAGAATGAACCACCCTGGCTGAGTGGTATGGCTTGATTTTGCATGAACCGCTTTGCCTAAGCGGCTCAACTTGCTTCATCCTGTACAATCGACCGTTTTGTGTTCTAACGATTTACAAAGTATGGGACAAATCAGGGCATGCCACGTGACCATTTTGTTAGAGAATGTCGGTTGGTGCCACGTGGAGCTCTGCGATGATGACACGTGGCAGCATGTGCCAAGCACATGCCGATTTCATATTAGATTATGACACATGGCGTGGCGTGTGCTTGGAGTGTGGCGGATGACTTGGATCAATGCTTTCGTGACATGTGGCATCTTGGTGCTGTGTGGCATCCACGTGTCTGCCTCGTAGGTGCCACGTGTCAACACCTGATTGGCTGGGACCCACCTTTACTACCACATGCCACTCCACTGGCTGCCACATGGCACACTCATGCACTGCCATGTGTCGCCATAATGTTCTGCCATGTGTCAAGCCATTATCTTACTTTCTCTTGCCATGATTGTGCCACATGTCACTCTCCAATTAGCCCATCTTTAAAAGCCCATAACTTTCTCATTTTAAGTCTGATTTTGACGAATTTTATATTGTTGGCTTGCATTTTTCAAGCTTTATCTTTTGGACTTAAAGTCTACATGAAATGAGACTTTTGAAAATTTCTTGCTCTTTTGGGGCTCTTTGTCTCAAGTTCAGGGTTTGGGAATTGTGGGTTCTTGGCACTTTCTAAGACGCAAAATTAGGGGGCTGATAGTGACCTAGAGGAGGAAATTTATATGGACCCACCATAAGGGTTCAAGATTAAAGGCAAGGAGCATCTAGTGTGCAGGTTGAAAAAGATCTTGTATGGACTCAAGCAGGCACCAAGACAGTGGTACAAGAAATTTGACTCCTTCATGGTTGAACACAAGTATGACAGGACTACTTCTGACCATTGTGTGTTTATGAAGAGATTTTCTGATGGAGAATTCATTATTCTTTTGCTGTATGTGGATGATATGTTGATTTGTTGGTCATGATACTAATAAGATTGATAAGCTAAAAGGAGATTTGAGCAAGTATTTTGCTATGAAAGACTTGGGACCAGCAAAGCAAATTCTTGGTATGAAGATTTCTAGAGACAAAAAAAATAAGGTTATGGTTGTCTCAAGAGTCTTATATTGAGAAGTTGTTGGACAATTTTAACATAAGCAAGGCAAAACTAATAAGCTCTCCACTTGCAAGTCACTTTAGGCTGAGTTCCAAGCAAATTCCTACAAGTGAAGAAGGAATGCAAGAGATGTAGAAGTGCCTTATGCATCAACCGTGGGTAGTTTGATGTATGCCATGGTATGCACTAGGCCTAATATTGCTCATACTGTAGCAATTGTCGATAGGTTTCTCTCCAATCCTGATAAAGAACACTGGGCAGCTGTCAAATGGATTTTTAGCTATCCCAAAGGTAATTCCAGAGTTTGTTTCCAGTTTGGAAATGGCAAACCTAACCTTGTGGGATTGTCAAATTTAGATATGGCTGGTGATGTTGATTCCAGGATGTAAAACCCCCAATTTTTAGTAGGAATTTAATTAAAGGATTAATTAGTAGATTTAATTAAATAAATTGCGTGGAGATTTCGGCCATTAGGTGGCAAAGAAATAAGTAGAATTTTATTAAGTAAGTGAGTACAAAATTTAAAATTTTTAGCAATTAGAAATTTAATAAACAAATATTTTATGTTATCTTCAACTTTAGGGAAGGGTAAATATGAGATTTCGATGGTTAAGTTAAGGTGAGTAATAAATCCATTAGGTTAAGGGAAGAGGGTTTTGAGGCTTATAAATATATTATTAGGTTAAAATTTCGGGTTCAGGGAAAAAGAAACCAGAGGCCATGTATTTAGATTGGCCGCTGCCTGGTACCTGAGGGCGTCAGCCGATAAGCTCTGATCTTCGGAGGAGTCTATCAAAAGGGTTGGAAGCTAGAAGGAAATCCTCTATTCGGCGAGTAGCATTGTTTTTAACATGTGTTTTGTGGTTTTGATTTTGGATTAGCCGAACTGCATGTTTTGGAAAGATGTTATTTTCGAAAGGAGGATTTTGATGAGTTTTAGAGTCGTGAAATAAAGTTTGTTTGGATTAAAGTCGAACCATGTTTAAACGTGTTCTGGGGATGGTATAAGCATAGAAAAGTTGTTACAGAAAGGAAAAACTTGGTCAATCATAGAGTTTTGGAATTTACAGAGAGTCACAAATCGTAGGGTGTATCCGCTGAGTTGGCGCCTACCTAGCGTCGAGTGTTTAGAGTCAGCGCGAGATAGATTTTAGTTCTCGCCGAGTTCTCGCCGATCTTGCGCCAAGTGTTTTAAGTCAACGCGAGTGATTTTTGGGTTACCGCCGAGTTGGGGCCAACCTCGCGCCAAGCGCCAGAGGTCAGCACACCCAATAAAATTTTAGATTGAGTGTGACTGACCCATCTAAACCAAATTTTGAGACTTTGAGGCTTCAAGCTCTTTGCCAAACACTAGATTAGGATAATAGGATTGTTTATTTACTTAAAAACAATTAGAGGTCCTTGAATCAAAGTTGGGTAGGATTGTTGAGTCCCCGAAAGTGGGGTTCACATGAGCGTAGAGAGTTAAATTTCTATTTTGACATCATGAATTTGTAAATTTTATTATGTCCATACTTTATAACTGTTTTCAATTTATGGATTATTTGACCTGAGTTATATGGGTTTTCCTTTGTACTGAACCGAATTTGTAAAAATTGCTTTTAGTGAGTAAAGGAATTGTATTGTTGGTGGAAATTGTCTGTTTCGGGTGTTAAACATCTCTTGGTGTTCCATGGGTTCTGTTCTGGTCCAGAGTGACCTGTGTTGAGCTGTATTGTGTTATATATGATGATGGAAATGCTTGGTGTAATGTGATGTCCGTGTTGAGTTTTATGCGATGGTTTTATGCTTTGGTTTAGCTAGCCTTGGATCCAGAGTTTAAGCTTAATAATGTGATGTATTTGTTTTATTGGTGTAATGGCATGGCCATGGAGTGTTGCAAGGACCGGTGTAGAGCAACCAGAAACCCTGAGTAGGCCGGCATTGGATGACGAAACCCTAAGTAGGCCGTCATTTCAGAGTATCCGAAACCCTGAGTAGGCCGGAACTGTGTACATGGAGGTGTGGATGTCGCTCTGGCGTGTTGATTAACCAATCTAAACAACTATATGACATTGACCAAATGTTGGGTTTGTTTTATTTAGCATGAGACATATTATTAGATTGTTGTAGAAATTCGGTTTTCTCGAGACGTGGTTATAATGATATTGGATTTCGTGATTATTCGGATTTGTTGACAACCGTCCTCAGATTTAATTACATATTGGTTTTCATTAGCTATATCATTGTGTCTAATGAATTACTGTGAGTTTAGTCGGATTAATCGAGTTATTGCCATCGTTACTTGTGAAATTATTCGATTCATGTTTTACATCTAGGAAGAATGTATTTTTGCATGCATATGCTACTTGCTGAGATATTCGTATCTCATTCCGTTTGTTTTTGTTTTGTTTTCAAATACGCTTGGAGAACCCGATACTTGCGAGTAGTTTACTTAGTCATGTAAGCTATTTCAGTTTGGGATTATTTTAGCACTATGTTACATAGATATTGTTATATTCATGTTTTCCTTCACTCTGATATTGGGGTCTTGCGTTATATAATAACCTCTGGAGACGAGAGATGAGTTATGGGTTTTCTACGTAACTTGGATTCGGGGCGTTACACAGGAAGTCTATCTCAGGATACTTGGTTACTTTTTTAGGGGGAGCAGTGTAATTGCAATCTAGATTGCAGAAGTGTGTTGCTTTGTCTTCCATAAAGGCTGAGTATATAGCTATTATAGAGGGTAGCAAGGAGTTGTTGTGGATGAAGAAATTCCTACGAGAATTGGGCTTACAGCAAGAGAGGTGCGTGCTTTACAGTGATAGCTAGTGTGCCATCTATCTCAATAAGAATTCTACTTTTCATTCAAGATCAAAGCATATTGATGTGAGATATCACTGGATTCATGATGCACTTGATATGAAGCTTTTACAAGTTGATAAAATCCATACTGATGAGAATGGTTCAGATATGATGGCAAAATCATTACCACTGGAGAAGCTTGAAGCTTGTAGAAGGAAAGTAGGATTGGTACAGCCCTACACATAGTCGGGAGGGGGAGATTTGTTGTGTTGGTCCTGCCCATGTGGGGGAACTGCACAAGGTAGTTATGTGGCTTGTAGCTCACATAACTTACAACAAAAAAGGTGAAGTTGAGAACGGTAAGGAGGCTTTTCACGATTTGGGGATCTTCTCGTTTTTGGGTTTTTTTTTTGGGAAAAATAACATGAGAACAACAATACTTCCATTAGAGATTTAGAAACTATCTATGGTTTGTTTTTTTCTGAAATTTCAGTATGTTCCCGATGAAGAGAGCTTTTTGTTGACTGGTGTTGATCGTTGAAATTCTCCTCCAGTTGCTTTATTGCTTACATCCAAGTAGTTAGATCTTTCCTTCTTCTTGATATCCATCTTAGGATGATGAATACATGTGTAATCCAAGTATGTGGTCACTCTTGAAGTGTTGATAAGCTCTAGAAATAGTTCTAGTGAGAGATTTTGTAACCCAATTGTCAACACCCCATTTTTGCACCATAGAATTGCCCAAGATGCATATCTTTCATATCTTGAACAGGCACATATATGGGCACGTAAATCAAGGTTTTTTTTTTATAGTGAATCCGTCTTTTTGAAATAACAAGCTTATAATAAAGAAAATTTTGAGCCGATTCCGATGCACCCAACCGTGCTCAAATCGGATCTCAAACGGTTAAGTTATGGATAAAAGAAATAAATGGTAGTTCGGGGATTTCTGATAAAACCAAAATTGGGTGCCACATGGCAGCTACGTGTACACCATGGTGGCTGCCATGTGACCAATGTTGATTAAAAATTCTGGGTTTCTTTAACTAAGTAAGATAGGTTTCCCAATGGGTTTTGTTAGGCAAATAAAAAAAATTTAATAATAAAGTTAATAAAAGCTTTGAACTTTAAAGAAAATAAAAATAATAATAAACAAAGAGAAATGAGTTGGACGAATTGGTCCAACTCATGTTCTCTTGGGATTTTGAGACCAAGCTTAAAATAAATAATAAACAAAAAAATGAGTTGGAAGAATTGGTCCAACTCATGGCACTTTGATACCAAGCCTAAAAATAGGTGGTGGTGGCTAAGAGAAGAAGAGGAGAGGTTAGGGAGATGAGGGGTCTAGGAGTTTAAGAGAGGAAGATGAGAAGTTAGGGAGATGAGGGGTCTAGGAGTTTAAGAGAGGAAGAGGAGATGTTAAGAAGTCGAAGGGGTGGAACTCTCTTATAAAAAGGATAGGAGTTTAGAAGTTGAGAGGGAGAGAGCAAGAGAGCAAGTAAGAGAGTTCTTTGAAAAAAAAAAAAGGCAGCAAGTAAGAGAGCTCTTTGAAAAAGGGGAGAAGAAATGGATAAAAGAAAGAGGACGTCTATAGCACCTGAAGTTGAAACGAGAGTAGAACAAGAGGATTGCTGTTCACTACACCATTGCTCCATACCTAGTTCACATCAAACGCCAGAGGTATGTCTCATGTTTAGATTCTATATAAAATCATGTCTTCTTTATCAAATATTCTGAGATGTGTTTGTCCTATGATCTGGATTGTGCATGTTTCTAAATAAGGATTTGCTTCATCTACTTAGTCATGAATGTTAGCTTGAGAAGTTCAGATTATTTAATCCAAGTTAGATCTGTTTTAAGCTATTGCTTTCCAATATATTTTCTAGTTCTGTAAGCTAGTTTAGTTTTAAGTTAGATCATCTACTTAGTCATAAATTTTGCATCTTCAATATATTTTATGTTAATTGTTTTAGCAAGTGGGCTTAACTTTTGCTGGTGGAAAGGGAAACCAAATAAAAAGAAAGGAGCCATGTGTATGGGACGTAAAAAAAAAAAAAAAATAGCAAAAAAAAATAAAAGAAAAAAAAAGGGAAAGAGGTGACCATGTGTTCGGCAATGACACAACACTATCGTGTTGGGCCATTGCCTAACACAATTAACAGAATTTTTTATGTGTGATTATTTACCTTGTTTTAATTCATAAAAATTGAGAAAAGAAAAAGAAAAAGAAAAGGCCACTTCCTTTGAAGTGGCCGAATTGTACATATATAGGTTTTTTACACCATTAATTTGGTTGACTAGCTCAGTTTAGTTTGGGTTCATCATTGGGTGAATTTTTCTCTACTTACAATTCATTAGAATTTATCTATTTATTATTTTGTCTTCTTGCAAATGCAGCCTTGCAATCCCACCCCTTAAAAAAAAAGAGGGGAAATGATTGCTTGTATCATGATTCGGCCAATCATGGTCGAACTCATTTGCTTTTGATATTTTATTTGTTGCTGTTTTTTTTATTGATTATTAGTTTTGAGTTTAGTTTATTGTTCATTTAGAGTTAGTGAATTTTCAGATTAAGTGGTTTCAATTTCAATTGTTTTAACATGATTTCGTTTAGAAAAGAAGATAAAAGAAAAGAAATAAAAAATAAAAAATAAATAAGAGAGCCCATTAAATATCCAACTAAGTGAAAGGAACCCACTTCGGTGGGGCAACCCAGGGTTTTCAAGGACTTCTCTGGGTTGTAATCGGGGTAACTTATCCGGAATCACTGGTGCAGACAAAAAATCAATGGGTGTCTCTACCTGCACCATTTCAGGTAGTGACGACTCCATAACACATGTAACACGCTTTTTCTGCGCGCCCGAGGTGCGCACAGCTTAGCGACTCCGCTGGGGATCGAACCCAGAATCTCTGGTTTAATCGAACCCGGAATTGCTGGGGACTAACCCAACCCAGTTTGATTAGTTGGATTATAATGGGCTCACTCTTTGCACATGTGCATACACTTGCACATCCACGCACACTCTCTGTAAAACCCCGAAATTTTGGATAATAATTGAGGCATAAATAAATAAAAGAAAATAAGGGTTTGAGTGTTGTGGAAATAAAAGAATGAAAATTTAGAAGACCGATAATTTAAATAAATAATAATTCGTAAATAAAAGAGAATTTTCAAAGGAAATCAATCTAGAAGAAAAAAGGGTATTTTAGTAAATTCCAAATGGGCAATTGATGAACTAAATTATTAAATAAGTAAAAGAAGTGGAAAATAGAAGTTAAAAAAATTATTGGGTTAAGTTTGAAGTTAAACAGTAATAATTATAGCATAAAAGAAGGAAAAAATGGCAATTGGGTAATAACACTTAATTAGTGGCCTTAAATTGGAAAAAAAGTGACTAAATAGGGTGTTTAGGTAATATTTTGAAATAGGTATAAAATATGGACGAAAATTTGTTAAAAGAAGGAGTTTAGTTAGTAAAGTGCTAAAAGAGAATTAGAAGGAGTAGAGAAAGTAGGAATTAATTAGAATGTTTCCTAATCCTAATAGGACTTCTCTAAGGTTGGTCTATTTAAGCAAGTCATTAAAGCAAGTTTAAGGTTTCTTTTAATTAAGTTATGTAGAGGAAAAAGAGGAGAAAAAGGTAGCTCCCACGTTTCTAAAAGATAGAGAGAAAGAAGGAAGAAAAAAGAAAGAACACAAGAGAAGCTGAAACCTCCGACCAGCGACCATCAAACATAGATCGGAAGAAATCCAGCTGTTGGATCGACCTCAAATTTGGAGGTTTTGTTCACGACTGGTAGGACTACAACTTGAACAGTGGAGATCTTGTTTGGAGAACCCTAGGCTGGTACAATGAAGAACAGAAAATCGGATTCAATGCAGGATTCAAGAGAAAATGGATTTTTGCATGATAAGGCAAGTAGCAATCACTTGAAAACTGGAGGAACTGCATGATTTCTGTGTTTTTTTATTTCTCCTTGATTGATTTGATTAGACGAAAATACATTTCATGGATAATTTGGTTTTCATCGATGAGTTTCATGTTCTTGAAAGAAAAGTATAAAAGTGTTTAAGAATATAGGTTTGATCTTTGTAGATAACCAAAGAATTGCAATTAATTGATATAAATAAGTCTAGGGTGTTGTAGGTGTGATTTAGGTTCATAAGAAATAAATTTAGAACAATTAGAAATCAAGGAAATAACCCAAAATTAGAAAATATGAAAATCTGGAAATTTTGCCAGAAAATTGTATGGGCGCTCAACAGATCGCCTGAGCGACCATACCAAGCGACCTAAAGTCTTTAAAATATATATGGGCGCTCAACAGATCGCCTGAGCCACAATGCTGAGCGACCTACCCCAGAATTGGAAATTTAGGGATTTCATGTCTAAATTAATACCCAATAATTTTTCCTAGTAATTTAATTATTGTAATACATGTATTGGAGTTAAATTGAGGTATAGGAACTGACGGAATTTAATTTGGACTTAAGAATAATAATTTGGAAATGTAAATAGGTGTCTTAAAGGACCAGGTTTTGGAAATAGGGTATCAGATTAAGTTAATCAAATATTTGGGGATTTGTACCAACTCTTAAGCTTCAATATGGGTTTAACAAAAAAAAAAAAACTTCAATATGGGTCTGTGTGATCTGCTGAAAGTGAAAAATAATAGTAATTACAAAATTTAATACCTTCAGTGTGAAATACAGAAGTTGGGCATTAACAGGTAATTTAATTAGGGAAGTTATAGTCAAGTCATAGGAATCTTATTTTTGGTCATGAATGTGAACTATGTGTTGGGTGCGTCAGTACTTATGGAATTTGGTTTGGAAATTTATTCGTGGTTTTGACTGTGTTTTTTTAACGGAATTGATTTCAGGTTACAAAGAATGAGATATGTTTATCACTTGAAATTGAGTTATGATAATTGATTTGAGATCATGGTTTATGGATATTGTATATGTATTGGTAATAAATTGTAAACAGAATAAATTGTTTTATGTGTGAGTTGTGTCTAGCTGGTATAGCTGTATATGGATCCATAGGCTAAGCTAGATAGTGGAGGACTATTTATTTTGGGTTGATCCACTCCCATTTGCGCTCACGCTTCCTTTGCAAGTTAGTTTGCATTGGGGGGTTTTCATGTCTGTAGGGTCTCATTTCGAGCCTTGCTGTGAGTACCCTGTATGTGCGGATAAGTGGCCATCTCTATTATTGATTCAGGTGCTGCATGCTGGTGGCTCATGCCGAACTTTGTAAGTTTTGTGCACAATAAATCGATGACTACGCCTCTTGTCTTAGTTATTATACGGGTTTGAGAGTATTAGTAGCTTCGCTCATAAGACGCATGGTGGCATAGCAATGAAGAGTATTTGTTCAAAGACTTATCTTGCTTCATGAGTCCTGTGATGTCACACGTGGTGTTTGTTTATATTTTATTATTTAATTTGAAATATTTACATGAATTTTATTAAATTGCCTTTACCTTGTTTTATCGATATACCTCATGATTATTTCATAAAAATAGACTGCTTAATTGCATGCACCTTGTTACTTGTTGAGATATAAATCTCACTCCCGTTTTTACCTATTTTCAGGTATGCTTAGAGAGATCGTCATGACTGGGGTAGTAGGCACATGGGAAGATGTGTAATTGTAAATCTAGAATTATTCCAGATTAAAGAACATGATATTGTAAATAAATTTGTATTAATTGAAATATTTATGATATGCTGCCAAATGTACTCTGATACAATTAAATTTTTTAATTCTGCATAAATTTTAGTTTGTTCTGATCCAAAATTTTAGTGACACTCCGGGTTTAGTTATTGAACCAGATCCGGGTCGTTACATTCTCTTTGTACATATGCACACACTTGCACAAATTGGTCTAAAGAGATTTGCCGCCTTACTTTAGTAAGTGTAGAATATACGCAAAAACGTATGTTGGGGAAGTTCAGTCAAACAGGACTTACATGACCTAAGGAAACTGGGTCTTTAGCGGGACCTTTGTGACCCCTCCAGTTTCTTGGGAACTTTCCCAGAGCATTGATTTGTATACCAATTCTTCACTTTACTATATGAGGCGGTGAAAATTCCTTCACTTACACACATGTGCACTCACTTACACTATGGTTTTGTTTACATGCTTTGATATAAACTGCGTGAGGTGACACGTGCGAGGGAGCCCGCGTGGGTGATCCGATTGAATGATACATGGCTTGGATATGGCATTTCCTCTTTACCAAAACCTAGACCTCTCTAGCAGTCACCCTTTTTTATCGTATAAACAAATTTTGGGATGGTACTAGCCTCATGCGCCTGTGGCTTGCCAGGTAAAGTGAGGTAAAAAATCCCCTCCAGGTTTCTGGATTCCTATAGTGCCGCTGGTTTTTTTCCGTGGTATGCAAGGGTCAAGTACTTGGCTCAGACCCTTGTAGGCGTTTATCTCAGACTGGGTATTCTTTTCCTACCTAATGTTCTAATACACCCTACTATGTGAATGTGAATATGAATGATGAATGAAGATGAGTTAAAATCAATTTAAAACCCAAGAGTCTATCAGGGGTAGCAACCCCCACCTCCTTTTGCATCAAATTGAGTGGACCCTAGACTTTGGACTACCTGAGCCCTAAATTAAGAAGCTTACCAAAACTTTGATCAGGGGAACCACCCCAGATTCATGCATTGAGTCTTGAGAGCCGTAGGCCTCGACTCATTGAGTTTGCAGGAAGTATCTTGAGTCTGGATCAGTCTTCAAGCAGATGAAAGTAGGCCAGATCAGAACAAAGAAAGTTAAACCCTAGAATTAGGCCTTTTCAACTTACCCTTTTTGAATCAAATGTTTCCTTTCTTAGAGTTCTCAACAACCCTAAGATTGCATTCTCTTTAAGCTTTTTGAACATCATGTAATTTTTGTCCTAGCTGGCAAGTTATAAGTTTTGTTAAGGTCACATGTCAGCAGATGAAAGAGTAGATGAAAGGATAAGGCTGGTCAGGACTTGGGTGTACTTTCTTAGACAAGTATGTCTAGGAGTCGTGCCTTGACAGGCACCAACCCTTAGGATCACACACTTTTTATTTCTGTTTAATGCTTTAATGGACAGAACAAAACATGATGAAAGCAGTAAATCAGTTTGCAGATTCTTGTTGCGAAGTTAATATTGCCTTCTAGTCCAAATGGACCCCCTTTTTCCAATTATACAAAACCGCGATCTTTGGTCACATTAGACCCCTTCCTTTGAATCCTACTCCTTAATTATTCTAATATTAATACCTATAGGCGTTTCTTAAAGCGCTCATGGATTGAACTCGAATCACACCCGAATGCATCTTATTCACAAGATCACTCGGTTTTTGCCCTAGATCCAACAATCCAAATTGGCAGCGTCTGAAGATGGTCCCGTCAAGACCAACTCTTTAGATGAGCCCGGAGGTGGCTATTTTTAACCCTTCCCCTACGGAGACTCGATTTGAGCCCAAAAAATTGTGGCGCCTGGTGACCGATTCTTAAATTGAAGACTAACTGGGTGAGCCCGGGTATTTGCTTTTTAGCTTACCCCCTGTGGAGAAATAAGTCGAAAAATTGTGGTGCCTGGTGACCGATTCTTAAATCGGAGACCAACTGGGTGAACCTGGAGGTGACTGTTTTTAGCCATTCCCCTGCAGAGACTCGACTTGAGTCCAAAAACTGTGGCTCCTGGTGACCGATTCTTAAATTGGAGACCAGCTGGGTGAGCTCGGGTGTTGTTTTTTTAGCTCACCCCCTGTGGAGACATAATTTCAAACCCGTGATACTGAGTTCAATTGGTAATTTTCAGAAAAAGGTAATTAGTAAATAGATCATCAAATAATAATTAGAATTGGAAAATAGAAGAAAATATATTATTTTGACAAGTTAGAAATTAAAAGAAATTAATAAAAGCTTAAAAGTGGGAAAAAGGGTAATTAGGAGATTTCACGTCTTAATTTGGAGAAAATAAGGTTTTAGGTGATAATAATGTTTAATTAAATATTTTGCACGAAAATAGGTTATAAATAGGAGTTTAGATAATAAGAAACTTAATTAGGATTGTTAAGTAGAAAAATAGAAGGTGGAGAAAATGTAGGAATTAAATTAGAAGGTGTTAGACATTAATTAGACCATGGTTGGGTTAGCTCAAATTAAAGTAGCCAATTAGGGTTGGTTTAGGATTTCTAAAGCCTAGTATAAATAGGAAACTAAGGTTAGACAGGAGGGAAATTTCGTGGGTTTATTATTGAGAGAAAAGAGAGAGAGAAAGGAAGAAGGTGGCTAATGGAGGTGTCTGACCAGCCATCATCAAAACATGATCGGGGCAAATCCGTACGGTGGATAGCCTTCATATTTGGAGGCTTTGTTCATCACTGATGGAACTATATTGTGTACGGTGGAGATTTGAATTGGAAGAGTCTAGCTTGGTGCGTTTGGGAGCAAAAGTCAGGTCCAGAATTAAAGTTTCAATGGAAGAAGGATTTAGCGTATAAGGCAAGTAGTAAACCTTGGAAAACGTGAGGAACTACATGATTTGGTTTTCTGTGATTTCATATGGTTAGAATGGATTAGACGGAACTGTATTTACATGGAATCAAGTTGCTTATATTTTCATGATTGGTATTCTTGATGGATTTATCAAATTAAAGAAGAAAGCTTAGTTGGATTATGTAAATAAAGGTAGGAGGGTATTTAATTTATAAAAATTACTCTAGAAGGCTCTAGATATGTTTCAGAAGGTTTGTAGATTAATTTAGACCAAGAAAACATATAACAAAGGCCTAAAAATCCAAACTTTAAAAATCTGGAAAATTCTATTTAATTTTGCACGAGCGCCTAGGATCGCCTAGGATTACCTAGCCCTGTAGAGGTAGGCGCTCTATGCAGAATTTGTAGATTTTGGGGATTTTATAATACGAATAAATATCCAAAAATTTTTATGGTAAGTTGAGCATACTAGCATCTTTAATAAGACCTAACTAAAGTATAAAAATTTATAAAATTATATTTTGTAAATAAACAAGTAATTGGAGGTTTTATGGATATGTTAGAATATGAAAGGGGCTAGGTGGAAGGTAAAACAATGGGAATAATAATAGCTTGTATTTATGGATTAAAAGCATCTTCTAAACTTTATTTTAGGTCTGTAGGACATGCTGGAGAATAAAAATACAGAAAACCTAAATAGAAACTATCTTAGGTGTTAAGATAGGAAATTGGATTCTAATAAAGGGATTAATAAGGAAAAACTCTAAGTAAGATTTGATTTACTTTATTTGAGTTTTCAATATGAATGTTGGCTACTGGAATTGCATAAACTCTGAGTTTTATCGAACATATGATACATGAGTTTTATTTTGAATATATTTGGGAAATTGCATATGTTATTCTGAAAAAGGCTTTAATTGGATTTGAAAGGATTGAATCGTGGTTTTCTCTTGGAATTGAATATTTTGGTATGGATTGGTATGTGGTATGTTGTTGTTCGCTTTTCTTTTACGGTTGAGTGGTACGGCTTCTGTGGTTGAGTTGATACTAGCTTTTACGGCAGAGATGGGTAATCCTCTGTGTAGAGACGTGTAATCCTTTACGGGTAAAAGTGTGTATGCCTCCTACAGTAGCGTGTCCTCCAGTATGTGGTTTTATCGTGGTTTGTGTCAGTGGGCTTAGCTGTATATGGATCCATAGTTTTGGCTAGTTAGCTAAGTGGTATTTAGTTTGGGTTGAGTAACTCCTATATGCGAGCGCGCTTCCCTTGCAAGTTAGTTTGCTCTGGGAAGGTCCTATGTCTGGAGGGACACCCCGGTGAGCCGCTGGTGATTCCCTGTACATGTGGATAAGCGACCACACTTCATGTATTGATTCTGGTGCTGCATGCTGGTGGTACATCCAACTCTGCAGGGTTCGTGTGCAATAAGTCGGTGACTACGGCTCTTACCTAAGCTGCGCTGAATGGGGCTTGAGTATCATTAAGTAGCACTGCCCCTAAGCCTCACGGTGGAATAGCAGTTAATTGAGTGTCATCTCAAATACTTATCATCTTTGTGAGTCCTGCAAAGGCACGTGTTTTATCGCTTTTGTTGGTTTTACCTCGTTAACATCAAGTTACTGGTATTTATACATGATCATCTGTTTTATCGCTTTACTTGGAATTACCATGGATAACTTGGATTTCTCGTCTTATCGTTGTTTAATTGAATACCTCATGACTATTTGCTTACATTGGACTGTTTCAAATTGCATGCACCTGCTACTTGTTGAGATGTAAATCTCACTCCGTTTTCCCCTATTTTTTAGGTTGCTTGGAGAGATCGTGAAGATGGGGTTTAATTTGATGGGTAGAATTGCAATTGGTATTAATGTCACATGTTGATTAAATAAACCTTATTGTAAACTGAATGGATATTATTGAATAAAGAATTGTTTTTATTGGCCACCATAACTCTGATGTAATTAGTTACTAAAGTTTAAAATTATTGTGAATCTTGGTTTGTATCTGACCCCAGCTTCGTGGTAACACCTCGAGTTTGGTTGATGAACTGGACTTGGGTTGTTACAGTAGCAAATTGGGTTCGGGTTGGGTGCTGGTTTGCACTGACCCGGGTTCGGGGCGTTTGTAGCATATATATACAAACATTCCTATTTAAGTCTATGGAACCATACCTTAAGGGTTCATTATGCCGATGTGTTTATTTATCAATTTCACAGCAAGTATAACAACAAAGAACAGAATAATAACACATCAAATATCCAAGCTTGAGTGGAGGATGCTAGTTCTCTATCTCCAAGTTGGGAGGAACAATGGTCCACTACCCCAACTGAGATGAATCACTCGCAACCCACCAAGACTTACTGATCAGTTACTCATGTCAATACCTCATGCACTTGCATGGAAAATGCTCCAGGGTAGCCCATGGCCTTACCCGAGTCAATCTTGGGCCAAGCCCTTTGCTCAATACATCTCAATGTCATTGGGGCCACTGCCCTCATTCAATATCAATACAACGGGCCACTGCCCTTTCATTTATAATCAATGATCATGGGCCACTGCCCTTTTCATCTCATGGTGCAAGTAACGGTCCCAAGCCCTTGACAGTGCAAATGTAATACAGGCTACTGCCCTTCACTCTATGTGTAAAATACCAAGCCGAAGCCCATCTAGTCATGGGTGGTATACTCACATTGATGGTCAATGGTAAAGGTTTGGTTTTCTAGAAATTTTACATCTCATGACTCTTTTGGGGCAACCTATGCCTCAACTCTTTTGATACTTGTATATCTTGGTTTTGGTTCGTGATTTCTACTTCTAAGGGTTAATTGGAAAGTGTTTGAGGTGGTAGAATCAAGTTCTCCTATTTCTATAGTAATATGGGACAGAAACTTTCTCTAAGACCTTCTTTGGCAAAACGTACCCAAAATCCTTGTTATTTGGAATTTTGAGATACTTCCAGTTGGAACACCTCCTAGACACCTAACTCTCACTTATACATAGGTTGGATTTGAACAAATACAAAGGGTAGATCAATCTGGGCTAAAAACTCAAAATATGGAAATTCGGGTAAGGACTCTCGATAGATCGCTCGAGTCTGCTTCAAGTGGCCAGAAATTGCTCTCAGGTTCTCTCTGCTTAGACATGTTGCTAGAACAGTCGCTTGAACGGCCATGACTTAAGGCTCTTTCTAAAAGTATCACGAGCTGCCGCGCTCGAGCGGCTGCTCAGGCGGCTGGAATTTCTTAGCAACTCGCAAAATCCGAACTTTTGGGGATTTCGGTTTTTTTCTCAAATCTCACTCATTCCTGATGTTTTTTGGGCTCTAATTTGATCCTAGTATGTGTAGTTATCTACTACCAACTAACCCCCTCAAATAAATCCCTCCCAATTGTCCTAGAACTCGTTTTCACATCTCAACCCTAACATTCATCTAAAACATGCGATTTTGGCCGAAATTGGAAAATAAGGGGAAGGGTGGTGTTGCTTACCTCTTACAAACTCTTAAGGAAATTGTATAACCTCCAATTCAAACCACAAACAGCAACTTGCTTGCTTCTTGGTTGATTTCTCACAAAACTCCAAGCAAAGCTCCCAAATGAAAATGGGAACTTGGGTTTCCTCTTTCTCTTTTCTTGCAACAAACTCCTCCAATGGGTTTAGAAATGGATGGGGGACGAAATGGGGAGAAGATGAAGAGAAGGAGATGAAGAAGATGAGTGTAGAAGAGGGAGTGAAGAAAAAAGGGTTGGGAAAGGGTGTTAGTCGTATGGGGCATCCCTTTGGCTTTTCTCCACTTATTTCCACAAGACACCAAAATTTACGCGTTTGCCACTCTCCTCCTACATTGCATACAACACCAACACTTAGCTCTTTAAACTTGTTCATCTCACAATAAGAAATCCCATTTAACAAAGTAGAGGTTGCTCACCTCCATAGGCCACTGACAAGCTGGGACTTAGCCACTTTAGCTGGCGTTAGGCTTGAGCTTCACCTACACATCAAGCTCACTAATTAGGATGTGCTAGGGATATTGGAACGAGGTTTCACAGATATAACTTTAATTAGGATCCTAAAATCCTAATAATCATATTTGGATTCTTATCAATTAGAGATATATTTTTAATTAAGATTTAAAAATCTTAATTAAATTATTTTTCTAGTATATTATTGCATTTATCAATAAACATATTAAAATAAACCAATATCAAAATAAATAAGAATATTTTAATTTTTACAAAATTAGAATCACATATAATAAACCCTCTACACAGCAATAATAAAGGAGGATTTAATTTGAGAATAACTTATTAAGATAATTATTGGAGAAGAATTGTAATGTGGTAGGATTTTATCTGAGAAAGACTCTACAATGCAATATTGGAGAAAAACTCTACAGGCAATAATAATGTCTCACTTATTAAGATAACTAAACTATACTAAAAAATAACTAAAATTAGAATCACAAATAAAAACTCTACATGTCAAATAATATGGTAGGATTTTATTGGAGAATTAGAGTCGCATATAATAGAAAGCTCTTTTTGTAAAATTAGAATCACATATAATAAAAACTCTACAAGACACTAATAAAGTATGATTTTGTTTTATTGGAGAAAAACTTATTCAGATAATTATTAGAGAAAAAGTGTAATATAGAGAATTTTATTGGCGGAAAACTCCATACGGAAATAATTAAAAAAATAATTTCGAAATTAAATATTACAAAAATGGTATTTTAGGTATGTAAAAATAAAAAAAACACCTTAGATAGTTCGTGCTTTTAATAGTAGTATAGATACAAATATGGATTAATATAACTTTATTAGTTAACCATATATACTTATCTAATGGAATATGTAAAATCCCGAATTTTTAATAATATTAAAAATTGGATTTTTAGGAATTATTCATTAATTTAATTGATGGAAAATTCAGAAAAGGAGATTGAGCGGTCAAACCAGAGTTCTCGGGCGAATCTGATTGGAAAATTCTATTAATAAAGGTAAGGAGTATTATTTAATTTTAATTGGTTGGTTTAGGGTGGTTTGATGATGTGGCATGCATGAGATAATAACCAAATAAGGGTGCTACTGTAGGGAGTTTGGTGGAGTGTCGCAGTATGGGATCGTGATTTAAGTTGCTCAAGGGTGGCAACTATATAAACCAAAGGAATTTCTGTTCATATGTTGGTTTGTCATTTGAGCAACCAAAATTGGAGATTAGAGAGAAGAAAGAGCTGAGCAAGGGTTTGTGGAGTCAGATCTGGAGAATTTCTGGTGATCAGAGGGATTATTTGGTGGCCGTTTAGTCTCTGTTCAAGGTAGAATTGAGAGCCTTTGCGGCAGCACTCAGATTTGTTCAAGAGCTGCAATCTGAACTATTTCAATCTGAAATTCAAGTAAGTTTGATTAATTAGGTTATAATTAGTTGAATTTATAAAGAGAAATATAGATCTGTAGAGATCTGATCAGAAAAGTGAATTTCAACAGTAACTGTTCGTGCGATCAGTTCTGGAGGCAGTATTTCAGAAATTTGTTTGAGGAATTGAGGAGTTTATTAGCTTGGATTTGCTTCTAATAGGTAAGTAGCACCTCTTATTCTTGTTTTGGATGATCAAATTGAAGTGTGGAGTTGTTTTGAGCGAATTGTTGCTGAAACTCTGTTTTTGGGTTGTTAATGGTGTTTAGCATTGTGTAGAATGAATTTGTGATTCAATTAAATTCAAATATATGTCTATAGGTTGTTTTGATGTTTAGTAATATGCTGAAAGTGAAATGGAAGAGAAGAACAAGATCAGTCCTAGTTGAAATTGAACTGCCACAATTGATATGTCTCATTGTTGAATGGGTGCTCAGGAGGGCTCAGGGGCACCTACCTTCCCAGGGTTGGCGCCCTTACAAAAATCAAAGAATTTTAAGTTGGGCGCTCAGGACAGCTTAGGCCCTGTGGTTGGCGCCCAACATATAATCAATTCATTTAGCTTTTGTTAGTTAATTTCATTTGGAACTGACTTTAGGGGGGTTAATTTGAGATGACAAAGGGAATTTGGAGTGAGTGATGAGATGCTGAAAATAAGAATATAAATGAAGAGATTCAACAAGAAAGAATTGGTGAATGTATTTGATAAGATATAATTATTTCTAGTGCATTGAAATGATAAAAATAAGAGTTATAGGAAATTCTTTTAGGTGTAATATATCATTGAAAACTAAGTGGAGATGTATTAAGTGATAATTGCAGAAAATAAGAGGTGGAAATTTAGGATTCTTATTTAGGTAAATTAGAGGTTTTAGAGGAGGCATTGGTGGCCTATTTTAGAGGGAGAATAACTTAAGGAAAATTCTTATAGGGAAAAGTTACTGTTTGAAGTTAAAATGAGCAAGAATATATTCTGAATTTATTAATAGGTTTAAACTCAAATTTTAACATTAGATTTTACCAGATCAATCGGGAAATGGTACTTTTCATAAATTTGACTTTAAAAGGGATTTTTATGGAAGTTATGGAAGAGTTTTTAAACTAAATATATTGGTTAAATTTTGGATTACCGTAGGGTGTGTTTAGGTTCTGAATATTGCAGAATCTAGTATTAATTTGTTTTGGGGCTGAGACTACCTATTTTAGAAAATCAAATCAGATTGAATAAGAAGTAAAGAAGTTAATTACAATAATGAATTTATAGAGAAACCTTTATAAAAATTTAGCAGTTAAACTAAGTTGAGATAACTAATTTCTGACTTATTAGTTTGGTTGAAGGTCGAACTCAGATATCTTGCATTCTATTGTACCTTGTATTAGTCGAAAATGTCATGATTTTGAGAAAAACTTGCATTGAGATGTTTTTATGCGAATTTTTACGGAAAAGGGTTTTAAACGGAATATGGATGATTGGTTTTCTAATTTCAAATTGGTTGTCCTCCATGTACTTGGAGAGATGGATTGTGATACCCATGTACTTGGGTAGATGTTATACCTCTGTGTACTCGAGGATTCTCCATGTATTTGGGATGTTAAGGCCTCTATGTACTCAGAGATTGCCCCGTGTACTAAGGATGATATGACTGATATTGAGATGAGCTGTGCTTGCTAGATCATCGTGTTTGGTTTTGTTATTAGAGTCTAGTGGGCATAGCTTGTAACGCCCCGGTTCTGGGTCCATTCCCAAACCCGAAGTGCTATGGTAAATAAACAAAGCAACTAAAGAATCTGGACAATTTAAAACTTTTTCTAACTTTATAATCAGAGTAAATGCCGAAACTTAAAATCAAATTCTCTTTATTAATCAATGAATGTGATATACAAGGATTTCAACTTCTATGAGCATCCTACATCTATACAGACTACCCAGCTACTACTTAGCCCCAAAGTTCGACATCCTCGCCAAGAGTACCTGAAAAATGGGGAGAAACCGGAGTGAGAATAAATCTCAACAAGTAGCAGATGCATGAAGTAAAAACAGTCCATAATGATTTACAAAGATAGTCATGAGGTGAACGATAAAACCAAAACCACAATGAAACGATGATATATCAATACCAATTATCAATCCAAAACAAACACGTGTGACATAATAGGACTTGTGAACTGAAACCACTTGATAAGATATTCTTGCCTCCATAGTTCGCCACATCACGACTTACATGATAGATGGAGCCCGCACCTGCAGTCACTACCATCTCCTCCGTCAACTATCAATGCGAACCACCCCCGAGATACACGGATAGGTTGGCGAGTACAATCCAGAGCCCAAAATAAAATCCCATCATGGGTACCGCTTCTGTGGAGGCCATACCAATACGATCAAAGATAAATGGACCCACGACAATACGTCTAATACCAGTACATGTGCAAGTCAAAAGTGATCCTCAAGCATGGCCAAATCATAGCTCCAACGTGCGAGTCACAAGTAGCCTACCATCATGACCAATATAAAGCTCGTGAAAGTCGATGTCTCATTGAAGCATGCGGATGGTAACCTGAAGAACAAAATAAAAACAATTTACCGAAAGCAACCTCGGCTAAGACCAAGCCACACCTGCAGCGGTCAAGGATTGCTGCCTACGTCGCCCGCACCTGCTAGTACGACGGACTGCATACTGGGGAGTTCCAAACAAAAATAACTTACCAGCCAATTCCCTTTCACTTCCTAGCTAAGCTATGGATCCATACTAAGCATTGCCCATTAGACAGAACTCACAATCAAAACCTCGAATAACTCAAAGACACAATATTCAATGATAAACCTCACACCAATAATCATAAACATGTCCCAAGTGCTGTGTCCAACAATAATTTCCAAAACCACGGTGTCCAACCAAAAGATGTTCAAAATAACCATTAAACAGTTCTTAAACAGAGCTCCAGATCATATAATAAGAAAAGTGCAAGAGTTTACACAAATTCTAAATAACAGGTTCAGATTTGAGTTGTGTTAGTGTGAGCATACTTAGTTTATCTTTCTTAATTCAGTATTCAGGTTATTCTTTATTTCTTACAAGTTTACTCCAAATCCTACCCTTTGGTTCATCCTAACATCCTTACTTTTAAATCCTTATTTACCAACTAATACCCTAAATCTCTAAAACCTTTGGGTTATGTTATTGATTCTTTCCAGAAGTTAATTTAGGTCTATTATGACTTGTTAGACTAGGTTTCTTACCTAAAATCCTAATGAAAATGGTTTGAGTGCATATGTTTACAATAACTAGTCTCCTTTGATTCTTATTACATTCATTGTCCCAAATAATTATCCTTTTATCCGAATTTAATTCCGTCACTTCCTCCATCTCAAATTATTCTATTTACATGTGTTACAACATTAAAATTCCAAGAAAAATCATTAGAAATTAAATCTGGGCATGAATCCCAAGTTTAGAAATTTCTGACAGTTGGTCGCTCGAAGGGTCGCTTGGGTGACTGCTCTAGCAGTTAGGTTTTTAGGTTCTGTTATTTTACAAAGGCCTATCAGCTGAATGAACGCTCGAGCGGTGTATCGAGCGCTCTGACTATTAACACCAAATTTCTAAGTTACGGAAATTTCCTAACTTTCTAACCCTAAACTAATCCCATCTTCTTTGATTTGATTTGATTCTAAACAACTAATTTCCATCCTAAACTAGCTTTGAAACAAACCTAAACTAATCCCATCTTCTTTTTACGTATCTTTAGTTTCTTTCCAAGTTAAAATCACTAAGATCAACCTTTTCTCGATCTCTAAAAGAAAGATAAAATACCAAAACAATTCCTTATAAACAAATAAGCTTTTTCCCATGAAATCCAACTTAAAAAACAATACGATCAAACATCAAAACCACAAGAAAACATGCAATTCCTCCAGTCTCAAGGGTTTGCTACTTGCCTTTTGATGAACCCAGATTTTTCAGAAACTTCGCTTGTGCCCCTTTTTGGAGCTCTACCACACCCTTTTAGACTTCTCCAATTAAAATCTCCACCGTTCAGTTTGAAGTCTCTCATGAGTAGAACAAAACCCTAAAATTTCCGCCCATTCTAACGGTTGGATATGCCTAGCTCAGCGTTCGAAGTTGGCTGGTCGGCCATCTCTGCAACTTCTTTCTAATTCGTCATTTCTTTTCTCTCCTCTCCTTCTATTTTTGGCTCCTAACACTTATGCACGAATTTCCCTTTTCTTCTAACTTATTTTCAAAACCTAAAACACTCTTCAAATCTCTCTTTTATAGCCTCCCTACTAGTCCAATTCTAATTAAGTTTTGCTTATTCTAATATACTTAGTGTATTCCCTGTTCTACCCTTCTCCTTAATTTAACTCCTTTAACTCTTATTTAAGAAATCTCCTAACTAATTTTTGTGCTTAATACTATTCCTAATTTTAAATTGTAATTAGACTTTTATTTTTCACTCAAATTACTTATATTTGGACCCTAAATAATATAATTACCATTAGGCCCCTTTTCCCACCCTTTAAGCCTTAATTTCATTATTTTACATCCAACTAAGCTAAGATTTAGTCTAGTTGAATTTGTTGACTAAATAATTAATTATCTTATATTCTTTCATGAATTTAACAAATTGAAATGACCTAATTACCCTTCCTCTTTAAATTCCTATTTTAACCATTATATCTCTCTTTAATTCTCCTACTATTATATTCCTTAGTATTTCCTCTATAATTTATCTTTTAATTATTTATTTTATTTTTAGGAAAATCCAGGGTTTTACATAGCTCGAGATGGATCCATTTAGGAGCTAGATAGTGGGAAGGATTGTTCTTTGCTAGTTGTAATTCTTTGTTCATGCATACGTTTCCACCGTGTACTCAGTGAGGCCTTATCGTGTACTCAGAGGGCTGCAGTTATTACTCATTTTATCGTGTACTCGGACTATGACTGGATATTACATGCCAACCCTTCTTTGTACTGGTTGGGTTCTCCTGTAATAAGACGATGATCGTATACTCGGCTTCGTACATAAGCCGGGAGGTGGCATAGTGGACATTGATATTACCCTAGTTAAAGGCAGTCTTATTTCATGAGTCCTACTGTGATGTATTATATACTAATCGATATTATGGTTTTTGGACTATTAAATGAAGTCTGTTTATTTTGTTTGGATTAGGGCTAGTCTCCTTAATGCGTTTCCATCGTGTACTCGATGAGGCCTTCCATGAGGGATTGGCTACAGTTATACTGGATTGTCTGGAGCTAGGTCTTAACCTTTCAAAATACTCAAAGTTCATTACTATAATTGATTTGATTTACATGATGGATTCGGATTATTCGTATTATCGTCACTGAGATATATTTTATAATTGATTCATGTTTTAGAACTGTATAAAATGTATTTGAGCATGCATGTGCTACTTACTGGGATATTCGTATCTCATTCCGTTTTGTTTTGTTTGCTTTTGTTTTCAGATCTTGGAAAGGACGATATCGGCGGGAAATGCTTGGCTCATGTGAGTTAGACTTGGAATATTGTATTTTATAATTGAGCTTGGGATTATTGTGAGACATGGGAAAAAATCAATCTAATGATTTCCTAATCATCACACGGGATTAAATAAAACAAAAAGTCGCCACCATTCAATTTAGGTGTGAATGGACACCAAAATATCAAATAAGCACAAAAGGCAAATTTTAGGGCAAAATATCCCTCCTAAAAAAAACAACCAGAGATGGGTAAGGGGATTAAGTTATGAACAGGGGAAGGTGTTAGGCACCCCTATTCATCCACACAAGGTGGTTGCCAGGCATTGTTCATGTTTTACAAATAAAAAAAGGCTTGCTATAAAAATCAGGAAAAATCACAAAAAAGCAAAATTGTATGGTTTTTTCATATGAATAGTCTGATTGATCCAGAACTATCAAACATGATCATACCATTCCTAGGGTTTCATGATCAAAACAAAATTGAGATAAAATCAATTTAAACCAATTTAAAGTGAAAAATCCAAAAATCTGGCTTCAAGTCAAATTCTAGAAATCTGGAAAAATATGATTTTTATAAAATATTTCAAAATTGAACTTGAACAGTCCAGGACATAGATAAAGCCCAAATTTCACATTAAATCTGAAAATCAAAACAAAAAATACCCACATTGATGAAGAACACCAAAAGAGGAGAATTTAGACCGTAGGGTCTTCTCAATAATGAAAAACAATTTAAAAACCATATCATGAAACCCTAGAATTTATTTTCAGGCTTCTAGATTCAGATTTACCATATTGATCATGATAAATCCAAGATCTTAGCCTAAGACCACAAAAATCACGAAAACAGTGCTGTAGGTGCAAAAGTGGCAAAAATCCAAATTTTGGCAAAAATAGGGGATCTCATGCTATAAACATCATGGATTCATGTTATTCATTCAGATATATCATAAAAAGCATTAAAACATGATCAGGATATTCAAAACAGCCACATCTCACAAATTAGAGCACATGGGGGTTTACCCTACAGATCCACCTGTTCCCCTTTCCCCTAGTTCTCTCTTTACGTTTTACGGCTAGAGAGACTCTTGAGGTACTTGGAGATAGGTTTGGGTACACAAACACAATCACAGGCTTTATTCTAGAAAAAGGAAAAAAACAGATATGGGGTTCTATTCTAGGGATCCACCTGTTCCCCTTTCCCCTAGTTCTCTCTTCACGTTTTACGGCTAGAGAGACCCTTGAGGTACTTGGAGACAAGTTTAGGGATACAAAATAGATATGGCCTTATCTACAGCAATAGAGATGATCCTATTACTTCTAGAATTGAAGACAGAAAATAAAAAAGGATAGGGGACTTACCTGGATTGAGCAGGCAGAGCAGCAGGGATTCCTTTCCTTCTCTTGGAGCTTTTGATTCTTCAAATTTTCGTGGCCTTTAGCTAGAGGAAAGAGCCTCTATTTATAGACACGCCCAGGGGCATGGTTGGTCCAGAAGGATATAGCCTGGTCTTTAGGATAGAGTGAAAGTTGGAGATAATGCCCATCCATATCCAACCAAGGATAAATGAGATAATTCGAACAGATAAATAAGAGAATTCGCTTATCCAAGAGAGATATTTGGGTGCAGATAAGGCTCAAAAATCAAAAAGGTAAAATTCGCACAAAGACCTCCGTGACCGTATATATATTACGGTTGCGCCCTGCCCATATTATTAATACGGGCACGCCGTGATCGTATATCAATTGCAGGTATGACCAGTCCGTAAACAAAATACGGTCATGACCAGTTTGGCCAGATTTTACACTTTTTTGACCTGTTTCAAATCCCAATTAATATTTTCAATTATTTTCTCATTTTTAGTGCAATTTGGGGTGTCTACAATTATAGTGCACTCTGATTTTATAGTTATTGTTTTGTTCATGTTTTTCCTTCACTCTGATATTGCGATCTTATGTGATATATTAACCTTCGGAGATGAGTTACGGTTTCACTACGTAACTCGGATTCGGGGCGTTACAATTAATTAACGATATATATGTTATTTTATTAATTTATATAAGTTTAGTAAGACTTTAATCAACATTTATTAATGTCTCTCTTATTAGTTTATCAATATACAACTAATTTTTAAATTATTTTTTTAATAAAATAAAATAAAATATTTAGATAGAATTCTATAAAAGTAATGAAATTTTATTATTAATAGAAAATTATAAGACTTCGGTTTGTTTCAGCTGAAAGCTGAAAGACTTCGGTTCATTACTAACCATGAACAAAGCTTGAAAAGATAATAATTTATATATGCAAGCACCATGGTTTCATCTGTTTCGAGCATCATGATGAATATATAATCACAAATTTTGAGTTTTTCCAACATCAAGTCGTTCTTTTGTGGGCAAGTCCAACTATGGCCTCTTTCAAAAAAGTATAGTAGGCTATTAATGTTGATAAAATTTAAGATAAGAACATAAGAAAAAAATTACCCTCACACATTATTTATTAACTACTAGTTTGAAATAGTCTCTTATTAGTTAATAAAAATTTCTATCTTTTGTGGGATTTTCCTTTTTCGTTTTTTTTGGAGATTTATTAGTTTGGTTTTATTAAGTAAAGATTTGGAATTGATCATTTAGATTTTCAATATAACATGACTATATAGGATAAATATCTTTAATTTAATAAAAATAATTATTTTGCTTTAGTTTTGTCAAACCCTAGAATGGAAATAAAACTAAGTAAAGACTCTAAAACAAAACTATAAACAAGAAATTTATAGTCTAAACCCTATATATAACAGTAAATATAAATAATTAAAATAAACTATTTAAACTGAATAAAAGGAAGGAATTGTTCGTCTAAGTAGAAATTCTAAAATATTAATGATTAATGATATATATATTATCCTATTTTATATGTTATCCAATTTTAGTTACTAATTTAAATAGACATCTATCTTAGTAATGTACTTTTATATTGTAACGCCCCCGATATGAGTTACGTAGAGAAACCATAACTCATCTCCAAAGGGTAATCTTTTCCATCCAAGATTGATATATCAGAGTGAAAGAGAACATGAAATGAATAATATTCTACTAAACCAGAGTCAACTACATTCCAAACTAAATACAAAAATACAGTATCACAGCTCTCAACCTACATAAACCAAGCATTTACCTGTTGATATCGTTCTTGCCAGGATCTGAAAACAAACCGATAAAAACAAAACACGCGTGAAACTAATGTCCCAGTAAGTAGCACAATGCATGATAAGAACATTTTATGCAAGTCTTTAAACAATTTAGTAGCATGCTTATATACTATACGATCTAGCAAAATCATACTAAGAAGCATATCAATCTCGTATAAACAATACTTTGAACTTGGTGCATTCATAAATCATAAACAGATAAACTCAAATTAATCCAAACTACGATATCAGTAAAATCTCAGTAAAAATCTCATGTCCAATTCGCCCCCTTACGACTTACAGGGAAAGATCTAGCTAGGATCGCTCTTCCCAAGCGGCTCACTCAAGCATGAGACATGCATGAGCTGGCAAGTACAACACAGTCGAACTAGTTAGTGGGTTAGTGATCTCTCATAGACCATCAAGTTAGTGATCTCATCTCTATGAGCCCATCGAGTTGACTTTACTGGTTGCTGTGGCACATTCTGAGGTGGATGCAAGTTCACAACCCCCGGCCCATCATGAGCTATGGTGAACGGCCATCCACAACCCCCCTACGTCGCCCGCACCTATTAGTACGATGGACCGCATACTGGGGAGTTCCGAACAAGAATAACTTACCAGCCAATTCCCTTTCACTTCCTAGCTAAGCTATGGATCCATACTAAGCATTGCCCATTAGACACAACTCACAATCAAAACCTCGAATAACTCAAAGATGCAATATTCAATGATAAACCTCGTACCAATAATCATAAACATGTCCCAAGTGCTGTGTCCAGCAATAATTTCCAAAACCACGGTGTCCAACCAAAAGATGTTCAAAATAACCATTAAACAGTTCTTAAACAGAGATCCAGATCATATAATAAAAAAAGTGCGAGAGTTTACACAAATTCTAAATAACAGGTTCAGATTTGAGTCGTGTTAGTGTGAGCATACTTAGTTTATCTTTCTTAATTTAGTATTCAAGTTATTCTTTATTTCTTACAAAATTTACTCCAAATCCTACACTTTGGTCCATCCTAAAATCTTTACTTTTAAATCCTTTATTTACCAACTCATACTCTAAATCTCTAAAACCTTTTGGTTATGCTATTGACTCTTTCTAGAAGTTAATTTAGGTTTACTATGACTTGTTAGACTAGGTTTCACACTTAGAATCCTAATGAAAATAGTCTGAGTGCATATGTTTATCTTAACTAGTCTCCTTTGATTCTTATTACATTCATTGTCCCAAATAATTATCCTTTTATCCAAATTTAATTCCGTCACTTCTTACATCTCAAATTACCCTATTTACATGTGTTGTATCATTAAAATTCCAAGAAAAATCATTAGAAATTGAATCTGGGCACGAAATCCAAGTTTAGAAATTTCTGACAGTTGGTCGCTCAGGCGACTGCTCTAGTGGTTAGGTTTTCAGGTTCTGTTATTTTTCAAAGACCTATCGCCTGAGGTAACGCTCGAGCGGTGTATCGAGCGCTCCAGCTATAATACCGTTTTTCTTCAATTTACGGAAATCTTAAAACTTTCCTTACATACTATTTACTTGTTTTGATTCTAAACATCTAATTTCCATCCTAAACTAGTTCTAGGACAACCCTAAACTAGTCCTATCACCTTTCTCCTTATCTTGAGTTTCTTTTTATGTTCAAACTCACCATGATCAACCTTTTCTTGATTTCTAAAAAAAGTTAAATCACCAAACAATTCTTTATAAACAAATAAGCTTTTCCCATGAAATCCAACTTCGAAAACAATACGATCTAACATAAAAATCACAAGAAAAACATGCAATTCCTCCAGTCTCAAGGGTTTTCTACTTGCCTTCTGATGAACCCAAATTTTTCAGAAACTTCGCCTGTGCCCGTTTTTGGAGCTCTACCGCACCCCTTTAGACTTCTCCAATTAAAATCTCCACTGTTCAGTTTGAATTCTTCCATGAGTATAACAAAACCCTAAAATTTCAACCCATTCTAACGATTGGATATTCCTAGCTCGCCGTTCGAAGTTGGCTGGTCGGCCATGTCTGCAACTCTTCTTCTTTCTAATTCCTCATTTCTTTTCTCTTTTCTCTCCTTCTATTTTTGGCTCCTATCACTTATGCACGAATTTCCCTCTCCTTCTAACTTATTTTCAAAACCTAAAACACTCTTTAAACCTCTCTTTTATAGCCTCTCTAATAGTCCAATTTTAATTAGGTTTAGCTTATTCTAATATACTTAGTGTGTTCCCTCTTCTACCCTTCTCCTTAATTTAACTCGTTTAACTCTCTTTTAAGGAATCTCCTAATTAATTTTCGTGCTTAATCTTATTCTTAATTTTAAATTGAAATTAGACTTTTATTATTCACCAAAATTACCTATATTTTGGACCCTAAATAGTATAATTACCATTAGGCCCTTTTTCCACCCTTTTAAGCCTTAATTTCATTATTTTACATCCAACTAAGCTAAGATTTTGTCTAGTTGAATTTATTAACTTAATAACTAATTATCTTATATTCTTTCATGAATTTAACAAATTGAAATGACCAAATTACCCTTCCTCTTTAAATTCCTATTTTAACTTTTATATCTCTCTTTAATTCTCCTATTATTATATTTCTTAATAGTCTCTTCACAATTTATCCTTTAATTATTTATTTTATTTTTAGGAAAATCCAGGGTTTTACAGTAAGTATTTCATGCCATCGTGTTGCAAATTACTAACCAGATGTGCTTTTATTTGCGTATAAGTTTTTAAAATCTTTTCAAGTCTCAAAAGTGAATTAGAGCTATTTGTTTTATTCTAAGAACATTTGATTTTAATCTTATTTTCAAAACAGTGTGTTATATACAAATTCTAGAGAAAGTTGGAGTGGATGTACAATGTTGTTTTGCAGTTTAGTTAATTTTGTATTGCAACGACAATAACTGGGGGGCACATACTACCTGTGATTAGTTCTTAAGAGGAAAAAATAACTAAAAGATAGACCGAGAAAATAGAAGAAAATTGATGTGCTATGTTCAATGTTAATCAAATCGATCCAAAGCTCCCAAAAGAAGTGATTCCAAACAGTCTTTAAAAAATAAAACAAACAAGTAAATACCTGCATTGATCGGAACTCACGGTCTCAAAATTGTGAAAATAACTTCTTCCAATCGATCACTTCACCACTTCGAGTAGAAACAAAGGCCTAGAGACTAACTTTCTTGAAAATACTCATCTCCATTGAAAATCCCTGAGCTCAGTAACACCCTAGAATCAAAAGCCCAAACTCTCTTTTGTTCTTTTGTACGAGTGAAACACTAAAAAACAATTTATCCCTAAAGGTATTATCAAATTAATTAAATAAAATATTTTTAAAATATTTTTTTACCAAAATATGAAGAAAACAAAAATACGTGAATCCATTAAATATTTTAATTGATTAAAATAAAATGTTCCAATCTAACGATTGGAAATTTATCCCTAAAGAATTAGGTATGGTCGTTTTGTTCTATAAATATTTTAATTTTTGATAATCTGAATATTTTAATTTGAATCCTTCTCCACGTTAATAAAAAGAGTGTCCCAATCTAACGATTAATTAAAAAGTAAAAATAAAAAAAAAAGAGTGCCCGATCCCAATCTGAATTCTCTATTCTAACGATTAATTAAAATAATAAAAATAAAGGGATGCACATGAAAGAAAGACTACCTTTATCCAAAGTCTCTCTTCTAACCATATTTTACGTAAAATTATCTGTGAATATTTTAATTTTTCATAATCTGAATATTTTAATTTGAATCCTTCTCCACGTTAAATAAAAGAGTGTTCCAATCTAACGATTAATTAAAACATAAAAATAAATCCTCTCTTCGTTTTTTAATTGTTGGATTTATTAGAATTAGAACAAAGTATGGAATTAAAGATATAGAGAATGACATTTTAGGCATGTGAAAACTAAAAACACTTAAGATAGTTCGTGCTTTTAATAGTAGTAGTAGTAGTAGTAGTAGTAGTATATATATATATATATATTTATTTATTTATTTATTTTTAATTTTAAGACAATATATTTTAGGGTAAATTTACACTTACCTCCCTTGAGGTATGCTATAATTACACTTACCTCCCTTGAGGTTTCTAAAATAACACTTTCCCCCCTTGAGATTTGTGTATGGGTCAAAATAACACTTTTTCATTGAAGTTTCCGTCAAAACAGTAGTGATAGTTAGTAAAATAATTTGAACTGGACAAGATTACCCCTTCATAAAGATGAGAACAAAAATTTTAATGGCCTAAGGCATAACTATCATTTCACTTAAAAGGGGGTAATCTTGTCCAGTTCAAATTATTTTACTAACTATTACTACTGTTTTGACGGAAACTTCAATGAAAAAGTGTTATTTTGACCCATACACAAATCTCAAGGGGGGAAAGTGTTATTTCAGAAACCTCAAGAGAGGTAAGTGTAATTATAGCATACCTCAAGGGAGGTAAGCGTAATTTACCCTATATTTTATTATTAGAAAAGGTAGGTTGGCAGTCTCGTGCTTTGTATTGCCTCTTAATGCTTGGGTATAGTTCTACGTCCCAACCTTGGGCCCAGCAAGCTTGGACAAAGACCTTTTGAAATCAAAGACCTAGAGGTTATACATAACCTCTAGCCCAACCTGAGCCTACCTACTTGCCTGGTGCCTAGTCATACTCAAACCCTTTTGAAATCATATTCGAGCAAAAGTTAAAAACATTCAAAACGATTAATCCATGCAGCTTTTGCTTGTTTATTACTTATAATCTATATTAATATATAAAGGGAATAGGGGGAAATTCGGGCTTGACAATCCATACCAAATCGCCCTTCATATTTTCCCTATTTTACAAGTTTGCTATGACATATCAACATAACTAACAATAACATGCACTCTATTTTAACGTGGAGCGTTTTCTAAGTGGACCCCAAGAATTTTGTTATTTGCTATGCAATCGCCTAGTATTATATAAAAGGAAGACAAGGGATTTTGGCTACACATTTGATCTAAAATTCCCTCCAGAAACTTATTAAGAACTCCTCCTCCTCCCCCCCACAGAAAATTATAAGAACAGAAAATTATAAGAACGCCCCCCCCCCCCCCCCCCAACAGAAAATTATAAGAACGCCCCCCACCCACCCACCCCCCCCCCCCCCCCCCCCCCCCCCCCCCAAAAAAAAAGCTACCCATAGCTTATTTATATGTACATGTGGTGTCAATGCACAATCCACTAAACAATTTGTGAATATGTATTATTGCACGTGTCACCGCTAATCACAAATAAAATATGTTATAATAAGTTGATTCTAGAAAATTTCCTAGCATAAGATTAAGATAATAGTTCAAGATTCAAATAATAATTAATTTATTAAAAAAAACTTTATGTTAACTTGTAAACTAGCAGGCCCCTACACCTAGGATTGGGACCAAACAATGCCCAAGTATACATAATTTCTCCCTTTGTTTTTATTATTGTAGATTTTTGAAATAAAACTCTATTTAATACAGAAGTGTTATATATTGTGGTTATATTGAGAGGTAGTCTAAATTTTCTTTTATGTGTCCCATTGCCTTCTACTCCTCTGTCATCTACTATCAGTTTATCCTCTTTTGTGGAAATACTGAAAGAATCAACTTCACATGAATCCAGCTCTACTTTCTACCCTACCAAGTATTAACTACTTTTCCTTCTTTAGGAACAAGAGATGAGCCATTTGTGCATTTTCTCAAGACAATACGTAACCATTCTTCTTACTTTTTGGGATTGGCAGCATGAATCTTATTTAACCATCCCAGTTTTTAAATGATTCTGAAAAGCAGGTCCAAGAAGCCAGTCTCTATAAAAATGTCTGAAAACAAAGTGAGAAGACCTGGGCAAGTTCCATGAATCGATATGGAGTGATCCTTGATACGCTAGCCATGTCCATTACACGAGTGTCCTCCCGTTACATGCATCCGATCTTGGAAGTTACTAATAACTGCCAAGATCTTCCCCCTCGGTCAATTTAGAACCACAAAGGAAGGCAGTTCAATGGGGTTCGCAAGTCCAAGTCTAATCCCACATTGAAGAAAAGAACAATAAAACTAACACTTTATAAGACCTCATCAGGAGTCTTTCAATTGCCGAGCTCGGTTGCGCGGGCTTGTAACCCAAGTGGGGGCATTAGGGTCGGCTGGACATAGGCTTGGTTCCTCTGGTCGGGTTTGATGGGGGCATCTACTGGCTTGTCCAATCCAAGTGAAGAGATGAACCATGTGATCCGAGCGAAGGCTTGGATCCCTTGGTTCCTAGAGAGGAGGGCACTGCGTCAGGCTGGCTTCACAGAGCAGCGATGACCTCCCGCTCTTTACAGTGGAAGGATAACGAGCCGGTTCCCCACAGCCCAGCATGGCCTGATGAGCCGATACCGAACTGGACAGCCACCCTTTTGACCAAACCGATCCCTTACCTAATCTTGAAGCAGCTGAATTGGATGAACCTCACTGCCTTACTGCACAAGCGGTCTGATCTTTAAAAAACCATCGGTTCGTCCATAATTCTAGTATTTTACAAGAAATTTATTCTACTAAGAAACTAGTGGGATGCCGGACATGTGCTTTAAAAACTGAAAGAAACCATTATAGTATCACTCTGCCCAAAATCCCACCAGATCATTGGACTTCCGAATCCTACAAATGCAAGGGTTTCTTATGGACATTACAGTAGTTTTTCTGCAAAGACCAAAAGCTATGGTTGTTTTCACATTTATATGTTTTGCCATTAAAAAAAAAGTTTAACTGTCTTCTTAACATTACAAAAGATCTATATATTTTTTCCTTTGTAATGTGAAGAAGACAGTTATTTTTTCTATGGCAAAACATATAAATGTGAAAACAACCATAGCACTTGGTCCTTGATGAAACTTGACGACAAGCATAAGAACAACTATAATGTCCATATGTGCCTTTTAATTTCTTTCTTCACAAGCTGTGTCATGAGTAAGCCTTGCAATTGTAGGATTCACAAGTCCAATGATCTGAGTGGGATGTTGGGTATGGTGACAATACACTATTTCATAGTTGTATTGTCTCATTTACGACTTAATCATCCTACAAAGTAATTAAAATGTACTACAATATAAAAGAAGGGGAAATTGAGAACAAGCAATGGCATAAAACATTTTACAAGCCACCAAACCCATTCTTTAAATTCTCTCATTGTTTTTTATGACAACGCATGATCTTCTCTATCGTCAAGATTATTATCAATTATAGCTTGAAGAGAATTTATCATAGTTGCATAGAAATTCATTTGAAATGAAGATATTACGAACCTTCAAATGCAGTATTTTCTTTCACATGATCATTTCTCCTTTTATCATTCTCCATGGCAATCTAACTAGGTCACAAATAAAGTAAATGCAGCAATTGCTTTAATGTTAGATGCATATATATATATATATATATAAACAAATTCACATCATTATCATAAAAATATAAAAGAAATAAAGTATAAAATAAAATCACAAAATGTGCCTCTTTGAATGCAAGCATAGTATCATTAATGAGTACTAAGAAATGAAATGAAGAAAGTTAATACAAATTTAGAACAGCATGAAAGCTGAATGACGACAAAACTCAACTTGTATTGCAATAAGCAACCTAAAAGACATAACAAAGATGCATTCATATATAGGAACAGCAAGCCAGAATATCAAAAAGAATGGATTTTGATTGCCTCAAACATTAATTCTTCCGCCAAATAAAGACTATTTGTATTTATAGAGATTATAGGTAAGTCATAAATTAGGTTGGCATCAAATGTAACTTTAGATTGACTCAAACATACTATGCATTAAAAGAAAGCCTAAACCATTTCATTGCTATTTATTAACTTAATTTTTTTTATCTTTTATCTTCTATATATATATATATATATATATATATATATATATATATATATTTTTTTTATTATCACATGTGTACAAACATTGGAGGAATGGGAGTTGCTGTGCTACATCCTATACCAAATATAATACATATGTAAAAAAAATCCAAATCAAATATTCTAACATGGAGCAATGTACTTGGTTTCTTAAAAAATAAAAATATTTATTTATATTTATATTTTTTTTATTTAACCTAGCCACATCATTTTATTTTTTTATTGCTTTCTTACGCCTTTTTTAAATGATAATTTATTTGCACAATGCATGTGTCAAAAAAAAACTCAATCATATTTGATCATTGAAGATTACACTTTATTTTCCATATTTTTTTTATTCTTATTTCTAAGAATTTGGAGAAAAGGAGAAGTGATATAAGAAATTAATTAAAGTTAGAAATGCTTAAGCCTATGATCTAAAAAAATAATTAAGAAATTAGAAATTAAATATATTAGTTAAGCTTATTATCTAGAGAATTAAGAGAAGAATTAAAAAATTCTGGTTGTTATAGTTAAGTATGTTGTTATTTGTTTGAAAAGAAATAACAAATGAAGGCCTAGGGGTTATTTAAAAAAGGTTTTAAAGAAGAGGTAAAACATAAAATAAAAGAAGTTCTTTTAAATCCTTCAACTTTTTAGAATAACAAATTAGGCATAATAGTTTATCAAATTCTCAAAAATCAACCCCCAAAACCATTCGTTCAACAGATTTTTTTTTTTTTTTTTGTCTTGGCTTTCCCCATCTTCCCATTTCTCCCCTTTATTTCACTCCAACTTCTCTAAATTCCTTTCTAAGTCTCAAACACAAAAGAAGAAGAATTAAGAGAAGAATTAAAAATTAAAGTTACAAATAAAAAATTGTGGCCATGGCCATAACAGTGACATGCTTTATTTAACAACACTAACATGAAATAACACATTCGGCCATAACAATAACATGCTTTGTATTATTTTCACTTTGACAATTTAACAATACTAAAAAAATACTTGATTAAAGAATCAACAAATAAAATTAAAAAAAAAAACCTAGTATGGAGTCAATTTCCCGGAAACTGGTGAGCACAATTTCGGATGTTTCCCTTGTTTTTCTTGCACAAACTCCTTCCACCTCTTTTTCCCACTTCCCTCTTTGATTTTTTCAAAGAACTCTCTTCTTTCCTCTCCTCTCCCTTTTGCTCTCAACTTCTATCCTTTTTATAGAGAATTCCCACCCCTTCAACTTCTTAACCTCTAACATTTCCTCTTCCTCTCCTAGACTTCTCCTCTCCCTAACTTCTCCTCTTCCTCTCTTAAACACCTAAACCCCTAACTCCTCATCTTCCTCTCTTAAACCCTAACTCCTCATCTTCCTCTCTTAAACACCTAAACCCCTAACTCCTCCTCTTCCTCTCTTTAAACACCATCATTCATTTAGATTTGGTCAAAGTCTATTTTGTCCCATATTTTTTAGGCTTATATATATTTTTTAAAGTTAGTCTCAATATCTCAAGAGAACATGAGTTGGACCAATTCGTCCAACTCATTTCTCTTTGTTTATACATTTTTTTTATTTTCTTTTAATCTTAAAACTTTTATTAACTTTGTTATTAAATTTTTTATTTATTTGCATAACAAACCCCATTAGGAAACTTATCTTATTTACTAAAAGAACCCCAAAATTTTTAATTTATCATTGGTCACATGGCAGCTACCATGGCATACACGTGGCACCCAATTTCGTTTTTATCAAAAATCCCCAAACTACCCTTTATTTCTTTTATCCATAACTTAGCCATTTGAGATACGATTTGAGCACGGTTTGGTGCATCAGAATCGGCTCAGAATTCTCTGTATTATGGGTTTGTTATTTCAAAAAGATGAGTCCACTATAAGAACCTCAACTTACGTGCCCACATATATGCTAGTTTAAGATATGCTTCTTGGTTAATTTTATGGTGCAAAAATGGGTGCTGACACCTGCACTTCCACATTTTTTTGAAAACATTAAAGGACCTAACTCATCGGTTATGTTGACAAAATGCAAAGTACAAAAACAGGGTTCTTTTTATTATTTGTCGTTCATCAACAAGGTGACTTTGACAAAAAGGGGCAGCTGTCAGCACCCCATTTTTGCACCATAGAATTACCCAAGATGCATATCTTGAACCGGCACATATGTGGGCATGTAAATCAAGGTTTTTTTTTTATAGTGGACCCATCATTTTGAAATAATAAGCCTATAATAAAGAGAATTCTGAGCCGATTTTGATGCACCAAACCGTGCTCAAATCGGATCGCAAACGGCTAAGTTATGGATAAAAGAAATAAAGGGTAGTTTGGGGATTTCTGATAAAACCAGAATGGGGTGCCACATGTACGCCATGGTGGCTGCCATGTAACCAATGTTAATTAAAAATTTTGGGTTTCTTTTAGTAAATAAGATAAGTTTCCTAATGGGGTTTGTTATGCAAATAAATAAATATTTAATAACAAAGTTAATAAAAGCTTTGATATTTAAAGAAAAAAATAAACAAACAGAAATGAGTTGGACGAATTGGTCCAACTCATGTTCTCTTGGGATTTTGAGACTAAGCCTAAAAAATATATTGGACAAATTGGTCCAACTAATGAGTGTGAGACATGGGAAAAATCACCGGAGTGATTCCCCCTCCGTCGGCACACGGGCTCAATGCAAAAATGGGAGAGTCGCCACCATCCAGAATTTTGGGGTGTGAATGGACACCAAAAAGTTCAAAAATATGCAAAAATAGCTAAAAGACAAATTCTCGAGTAAAAATAACCCTACTTGAAAATCAAATCCAGAGATGGGTAAGGGGATTAGATTATGAACGGGGGAAGGTGTTAGGCACCCCCATTCATCCACACAAGGTGATTGCCAAGTGTTTGTTCATGCAAAAAAGATAAGAAAGCTTGCTAAAAATCATTAAAAACATTGGAAAAGAATTAAGCCAATGTGCGATATTTTCACATGAGGAATCCAATTGGATTCTAGATCCTCTTTTATGTCAATATTACTTCTGGAATATCACAAAAAGATGGAAGTCAAAGCAAAAGTTGCACAAAACCAAGTTGAGGCAAATCCGGGAAATTTGGTAAAAAGCAATGCCTTTTGTCTTGAAATCATTCAAAATCAATTTTAAATTGAATCAAACCAAATCCAATTGAAAGATCATGGTAAATAAGAGACTCATGCAAAATTTTAAGTAAATCCGGTTGAGATCCTAGGAGTTATGCTCCTTTAAAGTTGCTGCTGGGGAAAATCAAAAGTGATAAGCATGCAAGTTTGGAAAATCACCTAGAAACATCCACTCCATAAAAATCCACGAAATTTGGTGTGATTGAAGTCTGTATGGCCATCTTTTGAACGAAACTAGCCTCATATAAAAATTCATTCAGATGTGCCTTGGGTGGTCTCCCGAACAGGCCCCGAAGATCACAAATTTACCCAGAAAAGTACTGATAAGCAGCTCTGGGTAAATCTGTTACCAATAATACAAATGGAGTCCAAAAATTATGAAACCAACTGGATTTGAAAATAGACTCATAGAGGAGTGACCAGAAATAAAAATCACTCGAATCGGACTTAAAACGAACACATGGAGCTCCGTCGAAGTGACAAGTTCCGTATTTAAACCTGAACTGTCCAATCAACTTCGACTGAGAGGTGTCAAAAATCCACTTGATCGAAATTAATGAAATTTGGTAAGCATAACCTAGACAGCCTCACCTTTCCCATGGTTCTGGAATCACTCCAAAATTCATCCGGACGATAAAGTTATGAGTGTCCGAAGTCGGGATACAGTTGCTGTCAAGTTAGGCCTTATTTGGAGAAAAACAATTCAAAACTGTGACAAAGTGTGTGCAATTCGTGCAAGATGAATACAAATCCTTTAAAAATCATTTAAAGACATTCCAGAATTGATTGGGGCTATTTATTTCAGATTTATCACAATAAATGCAATAAACCCGAAATGTGAGCCTATCCCGCCAAAATCGTGCTATGTATGTGCAAGTGTGAAAAATCATACAAGAACAATATAGCAACATAGCATGCATTCATCTTCATCAAAATAAGGTTCTAAAACAACCTAGGGTTCCGTTCCATTATCGTTTCCCTTAGTTCTCTCTCCCCGTTAAATACGGTTCTTCAAGATAATCTTGGGGTACTTTGAATATGAAACGGTTTTCAATCATTCAAAAGGCTTATGCAAGATAGGTTCTAGCACTAGGATCAATCCCCAGTCTCATTTCTCCTAGATCCTGCCTTCACGTTTTACGGCTAGGGGGAGTCTTGAGATACTTTGAGCCAAGGAAGGGTTTTCATACACATAGAAGGCATTATTCTACAGAAAGGTAGAAGAAGAGATCTAGATCTAGGAATGTAAATACAGAAAATAAAGAAGAGGTTTGAAGCTTACCTGGGGTTCTGGAAGCAATCCGGCGGCGGTTCCCTTCTTCACTCGGAGCTCTTGGATCTCCAACTTATTGGCCATTTGCTTGAGGAGGAGCCTCCTATTTATAAGCAAAGGCTAGGGTTGATGGTAGACACAACCTAATGTCTAGAGCCCACCAACCTTAACCCTAAGGCTGTTTTCGAGATTTCCCCTCATTTAATGAGAGACATGATGGTAAAAAGTGAAATCACTCGGAAAACCCTAATTTTGAGCAAAACTTATGTATCCGGCATATCAGGCCAGATACACAAGGGCCTTAACGTATCTGGCATATAATACCGGATACACTAAAGCTTTCTTGTATCCGGTATTTTCCATCGGATACAAAGAAGAGTACTTGTATCCGGCCTGAGTTGCCCGATACAAGTAAAAACATACTTTCTTCAATTTTTGTGCTGGCTTTCAAGGAGATAATGATTTTTGATGATTATTGATCATTTTGACAGTGCAATTTGGGGTGTCTACAACTGCCCCTCTTTGCGGGAGCTGCGAAGCAGTGAGCTGCAAAGATTAGACAAGCCCAAATTGCACTCCCTTAAGCATGATTTGCTTGGTTCAATTCAATTTTGTAAAAAACAATTTTTGGGTGAAGATTTGCCTAAAAGCCCTAACTTTAAGGGGGCATCTCTCCAAGAGTTCTTAAATTCCACTGAGCTCTTGTGGCTATAAAGTGGATTTTAAGCCCAAAAATATGATTTTTTGAAAACTAATTTTTTATCAAACCGAGTTGAAAATTGAGTGGGTATCTTCCTTTTTGACCAACACATTTCCCAAAGTTGTCCTAAATTCCATTGAGCTCTCGTGGCTGTGAGGTGGATTTTAAGGCAAAAATAGGATTTTGTAAGAAAATAGCTAACTTTGCAGTGCATTTTTGCTCTTTCTTTTTTTTTTTTTTTTCTCTCTTTCTTTTTTTTTCTTTTTCTTTTCTTTTTTCCTTTTTTTTTCTTTTTTTTCTGTTTTTTTCCTTTTGTATCCGGTATGTTTATTTGGATAAGAGTGAGCTTGTGTGTATCCGACCTAATTCACCGGATACACATGCTTTTATTTAAGTCGCGCGCGACCGCGACTTTTCATTTCTTCTCTTCCTTCTCCGATTACTCAGACCGGCTACAGACCTTCGTCCCCGACGATCCTTCCCTTTTTTTTCGGCAACGGCTACTCAGATTCCGGCGACTCCTATTGTTGCCGGCGGTAGCCTGTAACTCTGGCCATTCTGGTGATCGCCCATTCACGAGCCCTAGCTCGGTTTCTTACTGATTTTTCTGATTTCCGGCGATTTTCTCAACTCGGCATGGGGTGTCTACTCCGGCGACTTGACTCAGCTTCCAAGACTCATCCGAAGATCATCTCTCCCTTGTAATCCGACCAAATCAGTGAGCATCCGATCATTCCTCCTCTATTTTTTTTTCTGTTGTGTTGATTTGCTGCATGCTTAGAGCATTGGACGAATGGCATGACTTTCAGATTTGGCATTTCGGATGCTTCTGATTCTTCATGAATTGCTGATACTATTGTTTGCTTTGGTTTCACAATTTGTCTGGCCAGATTTTTAATTCGACTGATTGCCTGTTGGTGATACTTTCTCCCAAATTATTGATTGCATGATTTTTTTTCTGTGATAATCTCCAATTGATGGCAGAAACCATTGCATTACTCGAAACCTGTCCATTGCTTGAAAACACTAAGCTGAGTTCCATGATCCCATGCTTCTGATATATTGCCCACTGACTTTCCGCGATGAGAATATGCTTATTTTTAGGTATGATGCTTAGGACTATAATTCTTCCTTTTCTGCATGTCACCTGATACTCTTAATTTCTGATTGATGCTCTGTTGTTCTGTACTTTGATTTGCCTTGCTAATTCTTGGCCAGCGATTCCTTTGAGGTGGATCGACATTTTCCACTGAGTTATATAACTTCCCACTGTTTTGGAATCACTAGTAGTGCAAACTTTCCAAATACCATGTTATGATTGATTTTTCCTTGATCTGATTTTAGCATGCCTTTGACCAAAATGATGCTTCGACTGCCAAGACTTTTCCTTGATTGGCCCCCCGGGTTCCCCAGTTTATTCCGATCCTTGATTTGCTTTTACAACACTGTCCAGCTCTCCTGTAGGGATCCTGAGGAAATTTAGCAAATATTAGTCCTTGTAAATGTCCTTAGAACAAAAAGTTCTAAAATCAGGATTTCACCAAATAGCAATACTCATCATTTTAGAAAACTTTGAACTGAAATAGACAAAATACCCTCGAGACACAATTTGGGAAACAATCATGTAAATGTGAACTGCAACCTAAACCGAAAGCAAAGTAAAACTTCTGATGAATTTAAACTGTAATTCATAAAACACTTCCCTGTTGCTTTTAGATGGCTAGGAGTCGCTCCCGTGTGCAAGATGAGGTTGACCCAGCTGATCGGCCCTCTTCGTCTCGAGCTCGGATCGAGACGAGTTCTAGTGCTACCCTTTCAGAGCCTCTAGATGATTCCAGAGAGAGCTCTGCTGAGGGTTCTGCTGAGGTAGGCTTCTAAATCCTTCTTTTCTTCATTCCATTCTCTTTCCCACCCAACCTTCACAATTCTCCTTTGAATTTTAGCACGTTGTTGCTCCGGCTCGAGGTCGGGGCAGAGGTCGAGGCCAAATTCAGGATCATGCCCCTGAGGGTGAGGAGGCCGTGGCAGAGGCCGAGGCTGAGGCAGAGCTAGAGGTGCAGCTCAGGATGGTGTTGCGGTAGCTTTGTCAGGGGTTTCTGCGGAGCTGAGAGCATCTGTTCATGATACAGAGCTCCTCAGTGGCTTGGATAGCCACCCCTCTATGTGTATCAGGGTCGACGTGCCTCTTCCATACCATTCTTCCCATTTGCGAGGCAGTTGGGGGAGATTTAGCGAGTTAGCTCAGTCGCTTTCTTCGGCACTCAGACGTGAGTTTGGGAGGTGCCACTTGGATCATTTCCTTAGCATCCCATCGTTCAGAGCCGACCGTCCACTCATCTTCGCCATGATGGAGAGATATTTTCCGGAGACTCAGTCATTCCATCTGCCGGACGTGGAACTGGGGATCCGCCCTTCCGACTTTGTGATGATTACTGGTATTCCTTTGACGGGGCGGACCATCGTCTTGGATCGGCCTTCTGCGGAGGACATCGGCCTCCTTCTGGGATATCAGGACCTGCCACCTGCTACTTGGGATGGGCAGAGTGGTCGTCTCTCCATTAGTTGGTTGCGGGAGAGCCTGGCTCGTCATTACGGGGGGAGACATACGACCGTCGCTGTGGAGGATGCCGCCTTTGTTCCCATCTTCCGACACGTTTTCCTGCTGATGCTCGGGAGTTGCTTCTTCCCGGAGGATATGACCAGTGTCAGCCCGCTTTTTTTGGATGCATTGCGAGATTTCCATCAGTCCCGCCAGCTAGCATGGGGTCGGCTCATCTATGGGACCATCCTGGCCGGGTTGTGCCGAGCGGTTCGAGGCCTGGCATCCCCGAAAGGTGATGGAGTCAGCTGCCGGTTTTTCTGGCAGATCCTGCAGGTATTAAGTTGTCTTGTCTCATTCCTTGGGCTTCATCTTCCTTTATTTCTGACTGATTTTTCTTTTGCCAGGTGTTTATGTACACCTATATGACCTTCTTCCGCCCATCCCCTGTATCTGGCGTTGCGGCGTTCCCTGTGGCTTTGAGGTGGTCGGCCCAAGTCCGAGATGCTGATAGGAGTCAGCCTCGCACTGCTCGGGTGCATTTGGACCGTGCCCGCCGATCCGATGTAAATCTTTTCTCCTTCTTCCTTTTATTTCTTTTTCTGCATCTTGACTGTATCTGACCATTTCTCTTTTTGCAGCTCATCCTGTCCCGCTTTGACGACGTGGATGTCGGAGTGGCCCGTGAGATGGCAGTACAGGACGCCTTTGATAGAGATCGGCGACGTCAGCCCTACCAGTGCTTCCTTGGGAGGCTTGGTAGGGTGATGTACTTGGGAGAGCGCCTGTACTATCAGCACACCGGCGCACTTCGTATCCCCGTTCCTCCTCCTCCTGTGGGTCCCGACACGCTCCTGCCGGGTTTCGATGCTGATCAGTTTGATCATTTCCAGGATGCGGAGGGGCTCACAGTAGCTGGGGATTACGACGAGTGGATCCAGAGAGTATCCATTGGGTGCTTGATGGATCGACCCACTCGTGCTGGGGTGACCGCGATTGGCGGGATCTGTATCCTGATCCATGAGGACACGGTGAGTCTTGTAATCTTCATATTGTAGCGCCCCAGATCCAGGTCTGCCCTATCACAACACCAACCCGCACCCGAGACCTACTTATGGGCCCAATAGAACCTGATAAACACAATTTCCTGGGCAATTACAATGTAATTATCAGAGTGCATGACTAAAGAAGCATGGAATAAAAATTTTCCATATAATCAAAAGATCATCTGTACTATAATCTCCAAAACATGATATACATGTGAACAAAATACAACTAAGGCAACTAACCATTCACAATGATCTCCCCAAAGTATACAGATAAGTACAAAAGATTCTTCCAAGAGTATAAGTCCAAAAATATTATTTACATCCCATATACAATCCCCAAGAAAAAATACATCATCATAATAAGAACCCTACTACGAGTAGAAATGGTAGCCCTTTAGCCTTTACTCAAGCCCACCCTCAATAACTGCCCCGGTACGCAGCTCACCAAGCGGATCTGAAAACAAATCCGATAAAACAAAACACGCGTGAGACTTCAAGTCCCAGTAAGCAGCAAACATGCATGCAGAGAAATAGTTTATGCAATTTTGTAACATCATGATAATATTCACAAGTATAAGATACCAAATGTAAACTAAAACATCTCAAACAAATATAAAGTGTAATTCCAAGTCAAATATCTCAATCGGGTAATTCATGAAATCCAATCAACAATTCCAAGTCAAATGTCCAAATCAAATTAATGATCGCTGTCCAAGATTAAGGCCAAGCGTAGTATTTCAACACTGCCGACGAATCAAGGCCCAGTGGAGTACTTCTACACTGCTGACGGAATCAAGGCCAAGTGGAGTACTTCTACACCGCCAACGCATCAAAGCCAAGTGGAATACTTCTACGTTGCCCGATGACTCAAGGCCAAGTGGAGTACTTCTACGCTGCCCGATGAATCAAGGCCGAGCGGAGTACTTCTACACTGCCCCGGTTTATGAAATCCAAAGTCAATCAAAACAGGTACCATAAAATCCTCAAAACACATTTCGGGCGAGTTGAGTAGTCTTAGAATTCTCAAATAAGTCATCTTACCAAAAATCAATGGATTCCGAGACAAAAAGTTTTGGACCTCGAAAATATTCTAAGTCTGGATAAAAACATTGACTTTTCGGTGTAGAATTTTTCTAGACAGGTCTACAAGGAGTTTGGGGCTCAAATTCTGGTTGTAATCTATTGGAGGGTATACAAATCATCTAGAATTTTCTGGGCTTCTGAATCACTCGTTTGGATATCAAACTCAAAAAGTGGCCATTTTTGAAAATCAGGAAATCTGGAAATTTAGGCACAAACTGAAAATTTGACTTTTTATTGGTTGGGAATTGGGCCTTGAGAGTATTTTTATTGGTTCCAAATGGGGGGTAAAACCTTATTTACATGTAAAGACTTAAGTAAATGGAGCAATAAATACACAGGACATTTACTTAAGTGTCTTTCATGGAAATAAGGGTGCTCTACCGAAGCCTTGGGTTGTTTGGAAGAGGGTTGAGGAGAAAAAGGGTGATGAGTTCTCAAAAATAGGCTTCAACGCGCAGACGTTGAGGTTTGGACGTTCGGGCGTTGAGGTTAAAACAAAGGCAGCGCGCGCGCGTTAAGGAAATAAACGAGGCAACGTGCGCACGCTGAGGGTTGACGTTCGCGCGTTCGCGCGCTAAGGCAATGGATGTGCGCGCGCTGAGGTTTAGAGTGCGTGTGCTAAGGCTCTGGATTAATCGCCCAAGTTAATCCTAAGCCGCGATTTAAAATAACAGAGACTAGTTTTTAGGGTTTTGGCTCAGGATTAATCGTCAAATTTCAGGATTAATCGCAAGGTCGGGATTCTGAAATATTTTGACTATTTTCAACACAAAACTCATGGAAATCATTTCCAACACTTCCAACATCAAATAGGATTATCATAAAACATCCCAACATGCTTTAAAACACTTTCCAAACCAAAGATTCATCTCAAATCTCAAACCCTAATCTGAAATATAATCAATAGAGCTGGAAATCCATGGCAAATCAATAGAAGATTAAGCAAGAGTATCATATCATCAAAACCCACGAATTTTAGAAGCAAATAGCAACATGCAAGATCATTTCTTCAAATAAATCAAACCCTAGAGAGAGAATACGAATTTTAGTAATTCATTTTGTTTTGAAGGGTTTGCTACTTACTTGCTAATGGAGAAGCTCAACTTCTCTTCAAGCTCTTTTCTCCTTCTTCTTCTTCCTCTTGAAGCTTCAAGCAAACTCCCACAACTCTCTCTCTCTTGTTCTATACGATCAAGACAAGAGGAAGTGTTCTCAAACACTTAATTAGAAATTAGGGCATCCTTTTATATGCCCAAGTTTTGGGTCTTTCAAATCTGCCCCTAAACAAGGCTTTTATTTAACTAAACCCTTGGGTGTACCTAAGGCATACCAGGGGTACCTTAGTGTTATTCGAGTGGGGTACCTTGGTATTAAGTGGGGTTCCTTAGTGTTAAATGGGGTGTTTGCCTTAGCCACTTCAAAAGGCATGCTTTTGGAGTGCTTAGGAAGTGTACCTCAAGTATATTGAAGAGGGGTACTTAGCTATAGAAGAGGTGTACCTTAGTTATACGAGGAGGTACATTTAAGTAATACAAGGAGGGTGTACCTTAGGTAATATAAGGGATATACCTTAGGTATGTTGGAGGTACTTTAGTGATATAAAGGGGGTACCTTAGCTGTATAAGGGGTTATACCTTAGGCAAAACAGTGGGGGGTTTACTTTACTTATATAAGGGTTACTTTAGTTAGACAAAAGGGGGTACTTTAGCTATATAGGGGGTGTACCCTAAGTAAAACAGTGGGGGTACCTTACTTATATGAGAGGAGTGCCTCTAGGAAATACAAGGGTGTACCCTAGGTAATGTAAGGGATGTACCTTAGAAATGTAAGGGGATACTCTAGCTATACAAAGGGGGTACCCTAACTATATAAGGGAATGTACCTTAGGTAAACAAGGGGTACTTCAAGTAAAACAGTAGCGTACCTTAGTTAAAATAAAGGGTTACCTTAGGCAATACAAGTGAGGTATCTTAGGTATAATTAGGGGGTACTTTAGGTATTCATGTGGGGATACCTTAGGTAAACACAGGGGTACCTTAAGTATAATTGAGGGGTACTTTAAGTAACACTTGGGTGGTACCTTGGGTAATACTTGAGCATACCTTGGGCACTCAATGGGGGTACCTTAGGAAATACTTGGGTGTACCTTGGGTATAGAAGTAGGGTACCTAGGGTATACTTGAGAGGTTATTTGGGTATTCTTGGGAGATACTTAAGGTACACTTGAGAGGTACCTTGGGCATTCTTAAGAGTTACTTTGAGTATTCTTGGGAGTATTTTGGGGTATACATGGGTATACACTAGTGTTATTTTAGAGGGTACCTGGGGTAAACTTTGGGGTACTATGGGTATACTTGGGAATTACTCTAGGTACACATAAGTCTAATGTTTCAGAATTTGATTTCCAATTCATTTAAGCTAATTGCAGAGTATCTTAGACAATTGGAATTTAGAGATAACATTAATTAAACTTACCTCACTAACCTTCATAAAGTTCAATTGATTTCTCTAAATCCTCAAGAATAATCCACATTTGCCTCATCTTCATAACACAATTACTTAATAAATCTAATAATCACACTTTAGATAATTAATCTTAATAATTAAGATATAATCCGGGTCGGGGTTTTACAATATTTTCATCCACTTTTCTTCCCTTCTGTATTTCTGACCCCAATTCTGTTCTTATTGGCAGGTACACGAGTTGAATACTATTCGGGACCGGTTCGAGAGCCAGCGGGCCACGATCGATGATATGATCGCTGAGCATGATGCGGTCGTGGCCCAGAGGGATGCCCAGATCAGGGAGCTGGAGGCCCTGGTTGCTGAGCTCCAGGCTAGACAGGTATCTGGTCTTCTTATAATTTCATTTCTTTCATGTTTCTGCTATTCTGCTATTCTGATATGCCGGTTTGACTTTTGTAGGGCCCGGTCCCGGATCATGACGCTGCCTTTGAGCATGATTTCCTCATTCCTGACCCGTCTCCCGCTCGGGCTACTGATCCTGTGGACGTCCCAGCTGCTGATCCGGTGGTAGCTGCTTCTACAGATCTCATGGCCGACACCCCTGGTAAGTTTAGCTTTACTTCTTTGGCTCATCTTCATATCTCAATTTCTGACTTTTTCTATTGATCCAGATATTTCAGTTCCTAGTCTTTCTGCAGCTGCTGCCGAGCCTTCTGGGGCTGCAGGAGTTGAGACTGCTGTGACCGAGGATTCGGCTGCACCTGAGGTAGCTCCCCTACCTACCGAGTCTGTTCCTGTTGGTCCTTCATCCCCTGCGACGGCTCTTGCTCCTGAGGTCCTTGGTACATTTTAGTTTTATCTCCTTGGTTTATTTGGGATACCTCAATTTCTGATTTTTCTTCTGTTGGCCTAGATACTTTTGCTCCTGGCCCTTCTTCTGCTACTGCTGGGCCTTCTGGAGCTGTGGGAGCGGATACCACTACGGCTGAGGGTCCAGTTGAGCCCGTTCTTGCTGAGCCCGGGGCTTCCTCCCCAAATTTTGCTCCTGATCCGCCTCCCAACATTTCAGAGTATTGCTTGGAGTATCAGATCCAGCAAGTTGTGGGTCGGCTTCCTCGTCACGCTGCCGAGCGTATTCTGGCATACTCTAGGCACCGATCACCTCGAGGGAGAGGTCGTAGAGGAGGACGGGGCAGAGGACGCCGAGGAGATCCTGCACAGGAGTAGTGGATTAGGATTTTCCTGTTTTTTTTCATTATCATTGTACAAAATGACTTGTTTATATATGAAAAAAACTTTTTTTATTTATTCTCTCTGTTCCAGCTCTTTTTATTTTCAATTTCATGCAATTATGACTTGTACACAGGTTAAACAGGTAAAAATTTCGGATTTTTCTCCATTCCCTCTTTTTTTTTGCATTTTTTCTTTGTATCCGGCATATCAGACCGAATACATTGATTGTTCTTTGTATCTGGCATAACATGCCGAATACACATGGTCACCTTTGTATCCGGCATACTTAACCGGATATGAATAGAACCTTTTGTATCCAATCTGAGTTGCCGGATACATTAAAAGATGCTATAAATGCAACCAGCCTCGGGATTTGCGAATTTTTTTACGAGTTTTTGAGTTTAGAAAACTCCTTTTTCACCTTTTTCTTTCTCCCATTGAGTTCTAGCTTGCTCCCATCATCTCCAATGGATTCCGGATCATCTTCTGCCTTGCCATTGTCTATCCACACAGCCTCCCCTGCAAAACAACCTTTTAGATCAAAACCCCCTAATCTTACTAGGTAAAACCCTGTAGATCCCTTTTACACTAGATGGGTTAACTCTATGACCCTGGATGAGGAGAGGAGATGGGATTCCAACCATCTTGGCCACCTTTTGCTTATCCCGAAGGTTCCCTTCAAATGGGAGATTATTGAAGCCATGATTGGCCATTGGGTACCCGACCTTAACCTTTTTTGTTTTGGGGACCATAAGATGACCCCAACCATTGAGGAGGTGGAAACCATCCTGGGCTTGAGGTTTGATGAGAAGGTAGTGAATCCACCCCTTAAGCCCAGCTACAAGAAGGAGGCTTCTACTTTCCTAGGCATAGGGAAGAAGGATTTAGGGGATTCTGACACCCTATTGACTTTGTCAAAGGCTTTTTTGACTGAGAAGCTCTTGAGGGGGGAAAATAAGGAAGCCCAGTTCAACGCCTTGACCCTGATAGTGGTCAACCAGCTACTTTTCCCACGAGATGATGATGAGGTGGACTTGGCCCTAATCTCCGTGGTATGGCAGGTTAGGGAGCGGGAGAGGTTGGCCCCTATGATTTTGGCTGAGATGTACCAGGCACTGACTGACTGCTACAATAGGAAGTCGAAACGCTTCTTAGCATGTGCCCCGCTCCTGCAGGTAATTTTTTCCCTTTTTTTCTTTTTTTGCTTTTTTGCTTTCTTTTTGCCTTTTTTGCTTTCTTTTTGCCTTTTTTGCTTTTTTTGCTTTTTTTTTTTTTACAATGCTGATATATCTCTCTTCCTTTGCAGCTTTGGCTACTTGATCATTTGAGTCAGATTGAGGAGATCAATCGACACTTCTTCCCCAGCTTGAAGGTTCCTATCTTGATGAGCAACCGGGGGTGTCCTAACATTCCAGGGGGTAAACAGGGCTGGTTCACCTTCTTGGGTTCACTCCAGGATGATCAGGTGAGATGGCCTGGTACTTATCAACCCAATGCAGAGACCATGATTAGCTTCCGAGACCGCAACTTTCTGGTTCTAGCTGACCTGAGGCATGCAGTGCTTTACTTTCCTTTGCGGGTCCTTCGTCAGTTCAGAGCGACTCAGGGGATTATCATCCCAAGTGGGTATGAGGATCATCTTGGGCCCCTTACTCCAGCTACCATGAAGCTGAATGCCTGGTTGATAAGGGAGTGGTCCTATGTTCACTTCATGCGTAGCCCCGTCTTCTCAGAAGCCCATGTGAAGGATTATCTCTTCTGGATCAAGGAGCGGATACAGAGTCAGGCCCCAGTACCCGAAGATCCTCCTGCAGTCTTGGCTCCTACTTATGAGAATATTTTAGAGTCTGAGAGAGCTTCCCACAAGCGACTTCAGCAGTAATGGGTATGGGAGGCCCAGGAGCTCAGGATACGGGGCCTTGACATGGAAAGGCAACTTGCAGAGCAGGTATCTCACCATCTGGCTATGGAGAAGCAACTTGAAGAGCATAGGCAGGCCCGCTGTCTTGAAGTCCGAGCACTGAGGCAGAAGCACCAGGATGCTTTAGCTGACCTTAGGAGCATGCGGATTCGGCAGACTCTTTCAGATGAGGTCATTTCCTTCTTGAGTGATCCCGCTGCAGAGGGGGCTTCTGGAGTTATTGCAGCTCAGGCAGCTCGAATTCGGGAGCTTGAGGAGCGGCTAGGAGACAGAGATTAGCCTTATTTCCTGCACACATTTTTTTTTCTTTTTTCCTACCTTTGTACAAAAGCAAACTCCAATAGTGGAAAGACAAAGGATTTAATTCAAAATAAAATTTTTATATTATTGGCCTCAGAATGCTCAGATGCTTGTACAAACAAAGGTTTTATGAAAAGTATTTGATTTATCATCACTGGCCAAAGTATAGTTTTTCCTTTTTATGTTTTTTTTTTATTTTTTGAAATTTGGTCATGCACTTAATCACCTATAATTAAAGGAATTAGGACCAGGTTAAATAATGAAAAGGGTAGCCCAAAAAATAATGAGGGATCAGAACCGTCCATCTTAGGACCTTTAGAGTCATCCCCAAATGCCAAAACTGACCCCATTCTGCTTATGCCGTTTTTGCTTCAAGCTTAGATCTCTATGATCAACTCAACCTCTGATTTTTCTTCATTTTTTTTTATTTTTTCTTTTTGCCTTTTTGCCAATATTGCCCCTAGCGCCAGTTACAGTTTTCACTAGGGCCGACTTCTGCATTCCGTCATCACCAATCTTACTCTAACATTTGAATGAATAAACTAAGATCATCGAGGGCTTAAAAATAGGACGAAATAAAGGCTAGGCTCGGTTTATGAAAGAAAGGGTATTAAAGGCCCAAAAATTTTCAAGTGTGGAAATAGGTCAACCGGACTTACAGTCATGATGAATTTAACCCTTTTTCCCCAAATTGCCTTCTTTGCGTCTTTTTTCACACTTGGCTTTCATTTGCCATTTTTCATTGCTTTTCCTTTGTTTTTTTTTTCTCAACTTTGCCCCAATTGATTTTGCCCCAATTTGACTGTAAATCCGGTTTGGGTTTATCAAAGAAACGAACCGGCTCAATTTGGCTAGACTAGGGATTCAAATTTTGAAGGAAATAAAGAAAAATGGCCTCGAATCATTTCCTAGAAATATTCACTCAAGGAAAATACTTTTTTAGTGCATCGGAGTTAATTGGCTCAGGAAAATCTGACCCATCCATTTCTGCTAAGATGAGTGCACCCCCTGATAGGACTTTCTTGACGACATACAGCCCTTCCCAATTAGGCTTGAACTTACCACGAGGATCTTCCAAAAATTGTAAGATTTTCTTTAGCACCAAGTTCCCTTCTTGGAAAGTTCTGGGCCTCACTTTCTTATTGCAGGCCCGGGCCATTCTCTTCTGGTACAACTGTCCATGACAAAGCGCTTTCAACCGCTTTTCTTCTATCAGGTTGAGTTGATCATGTCTTGACTGTATCCATTCGGCTTCTTCCAGTTCTGCTTCCATGAGCACTCTGAGTGATGGGATCTCTACTTCCACGGGCAAGACTGCTTTCATCCCACAGACTAGGGAGTACGGGGTCGCCCCAGTTGAAGTCCGGATCGAGGTTCTGTAAGCATGTAGAGCAAGCGGTAGCATTTCGTGCCAATCCTTGTAACTCACTACCATCTTCTGAATGATTTTCTTTATATTTTTGTTTGCTGCTTCTACTGCCCCATTCATCTTTGGCCTGTACGGAGCTGACTTGTGGTGGGTGATCTGAAACTGCTCACACATCTTCTTCATGTCCTTGTTCTTAATATTTGAAGCATTGTCTGATACTATGGCACTTGGCAATCCATAGCGACAAATGATATTGTGCTTCAAAAACTTAATAACATGGTTGCTTGTGATGTTTGCATATGATGCTGCTTCTACCCATTTAGTGAAGTAATCAATCGCCACCAGGATGAATCTGTGCCCGTTCGATGCCTTAGGTGAAATCATACCAATGACGTCTATGCCCCACATAGAGAAGGGCCATGGTGATGTCATGTTGTGCAACTCACCTGGGGGTGCATGCTTGTTATCTGCATATATTTGACATTGGTGGCACCTCCTGACATGTACACAGCAATCATGTTCCATGGTCGACCAGTAATAGCCCAACCTCAAGATCTTCTTTGCCAGCATGTGCCCGCTCATATGGGGTCCGCAAATTCCTCCATGTACAGTCTCAATCAGCCTTTCCGATTCAGCCTTGGCTACACATCTGAGCAGAATATCGTTATGTGACCTCTTGTACAAATGTCCACCACTTAGTAGAAATTGACCTGCCAATCTCTGTATTTTCCTCTTCTCAGTAGCAGTGGCATTTTCTGGCAGACTCCGATTGTCCAAGAAATTTTTGATATCTTGAAACCATGGTGTTTCTTTTTCTGGTGCTCCCTCTAGAACAAGACAGTAAGCTGGCTCATCTCGGACCTCAATTTCCAGTGGTCTGATGTCTACCCCTTCTGGTATGCTGACCATTGAAGCCAATGCTGCTAAAGCATCCGCAAACTGATTCTTGGCCCTTGGCATATAATTGAAGGAAATTCAAGTAAAATTTGCGCTTATTTCTTCCAAATACTGGTGATAGGGGATCAATTTGTGATCCTTGGTTTTCCACTCACCAGTTGTTTGGAAGATGATAAGACTCGAATCCCCGTATACGTCAAGTTCCTCCACTTCATAATCTATAGCGGCTTGCAACCCAATTATACATGCTTCATATTCCGCATTATTATTGGTGCACTGGAATCTCAGCTTCACTGCGATCGGGATGTGTGAACCATCTGGTTTGACCAAGACTACCCCTATTCCGTTCCCATTCATGTTGGCGGCCCCATCGAAGAACATCTGCCAAGAACTCTCACTTTCCTCCTCTTCAGTGTACAGAATTGCCTCATCTGGAAAGTTGGTCTTCAAGGGTTGGTATTCTGGCAGAGGATGTGCAGCCAAGTGATCAGCTATGGCTTGACCCTTGATCGCCTTCTAGGTGATGTATGTGAGGTCAAACTCGGACAGTAGTAGTTGCCACTTTGCCGTCCTGCCAGTCAGTGCCGGTTTCTCAAATAAATATTTCAGCGGGTCCATCCGAGATATCAATAGTGTGGAGTGACTAAAGAAGTAATGCCTTAGCCTCTGAGTTGCCCACACTAGAGCACAACAAGTCTTTTCCAATGGTGAGTACTTGGTTTCATATTCTGTGAATTTTTTACTCAGATAGTAAATTGCCCTTTCTTTTCTACCAGTCTCATCATGCTACCCCAAGACGCATCCCATCGATGTTTCCAACACTGACAAGTACAGGATCAGTGGTCTTCCTGGAGTTGGTGGCACTAGCACAGGTGGGTTCAATAAATATTCCTTGATCGTATCGAAGGCCTGCTGGCAATCCTCATTCCAAACCGTCGGGTTATCTTTCCTCAGAAGCTTGAAAATTGGTTCACAGATAGCAGTGAGCTGTGCTATGAACCGACTTATGTATTGAATTCTTCCAAGAAAGCCCCTGACCTCCTTCTCTGTTCTGGGTGATGACATTTCGATTATGGCCTTGGCTTTAGCCAGGTCAATTTCAATTCCTCTTCGGCTCACAATAAATCCCAGCAACTTCCCTGATGTAGCCCCAAAGACACATTTAGCCGAGTTAAGCCGTATACTGTACTTCCTGAGCCGATCAAACACTTTCTTCAGATTGATCAAGTGGTCCTCCTCTTTGCATGATTTGGCAATCATATCGTCCACATAGACCTCCATCTCCTTGTGGATCATGTCATGGAATAGTGCTGTCATCGCCCGCAGATATGTTGCCCCGGCATTTTTGAGCCCAAACGGCATGACCGTGTAGTGGAATGTGCCCCAAGGTGTGATAAATGCTGTTTTTTCTTGATCTTCCTTAGCCATTTTGATCTGATTATATCCAGAGAACCCATCCAGGAACGAAAATAGGCTATGTACCGCAGTGTTGTCCACCAAGATGTCTATGTGTGGAAGCGAAAAATCATCCTTTGGGCTTGCCTTGTTCAGATCTCTGTAGTCCACGCACATTCGGACTTTCCCATCATTCTTTGGTACCGGCACTATGTTTGCGAGCCACTCTGGGTACGTAGAGACTGCCAAAAATCCGGCTTGAAATTGTTTGACCACTTCGTCCTTGACCTTTAAGGTCCATTCCGGCTTCAATCTTCTCAGCTTCTACTTAATCGGCTTAACCCCTGGCAAAATTGGCAACTTATGCACCACCATGTCAGTGTCCAACCCCGGCATGTCCCAATATGACCAAGCGAACACATCTTTGTAGTCTGCCAAGAACTGTGTCATTTCATTTTGCTGCACATTAGACAAGCATGACCCGATTTTCACAATTTTTGGGTCATCTTCGGTCCCAAGATTTATGGATATGGTCTCCTCAATATTAGGTTGGACCCCCTTTTCATGACGTTCCAATTGGTATTCAATTTCTTTTGGAATGTCTTCTTCTTCGACCTCGGTCTCTTCTTCAATCCCCATGTGATCAAAGTCGAGCTCAAGGTCGAAGTTATATTCAACCTGGTCTAATTCGGTTTGATTATATGGTTCATAAGTGGTTTTGACCCTTTTGAAAAAATTAAATTTCCTTGAAAAAAAAGAAAAATCTTTTTGGGTTTTTTGTGGGCCCTCTAAACATAATCCCCCTGAAGATGAAGGCCCATTAAAACCTTCAGGGAAATGGCAATCCACTATTGGAGTTTTTTTTTTGGAAGCCGCGTTAGTTTGCCGAACAAACGCTGCTTCAAAAGTAAGGGGAGTTTCCTCCCAATTATTTAAAAAAAGTTTTTCGGAAGTGGGGGAAATTGTGCAAGCCCGCTCCTTAAGCCCAGAATCTGATGTCATCATCACCGGGTGGGTACTGCCCTTTTCTGCTACGGGGCTCAGTCCAGATATAACCTCATCCAGAATCTTCACTGCTGCCCAATCAATAAATGGTAGCTCTTTGTCACCACCAGTCTTTTCGCCTTCAGTCATGGCGAAGAAAGCCCCAACATCCTCAGAGAAGTCTGTCCGCTGCTCTGGTTGTGGTTCAGGCCCGTGTGCTGCTCCCAGTATTGGAAATGGGTTGTATGGTTGCAAGGCCGAAACAAAAGGCTTTTGAAATGGGTTGATGTTGCGGTAGAGAGGCTTGGACTGGTTCATAAGAGGAGATATTTGGATTGTAAAGGAGGGTTTAGGGAAGCTTTCCCTTAAATGAGGGAGTTTTCCTTTACTTCTTTTCTCTCCTTCTTCATGCTTCATCCTTCTCCAACCTCTGGGCTTGAAGCCCAACCCTACTTTAGGGATCAGTTTCTTGGCCATGATTGGCTCCACCATTCCCTGCAAATTGATTCCCAGGCCTTTCCCTGGGTGAAAGTGGTATTTTTCCACCACTTTCTTCACCATTTTCTCTGCAGTCATCCCCTTATTTTCTTTTTCCTCACACCCCCCAGGTATGAAATTAACCGTTTCGAATTGAAACGAGTGAAACTCAATCTTGTCAACAATCAAGTCTACATTTATTAAGGGTACATCAGGTGACACGATGGGAGGCACCAAATTCTCGGCTAGGACTGTTATCACCCTTTGCCCTCTTATGTATTTCACCCTCTGGTGGAGCGTGGATAGTATTGCCCTAGCCGAATGCATCCACGGCCTCCCTAGAAGCAGATTGAAGGCTGCAGGTATATCCATCACCTCAAATGTGATGTTGAAGATATTCGGCCCAATTGTGACCGGAAGTTTAATATCCCCTAGGGAGTGGGTCTTGGAGCTATCAAAAGCCCTCACTATTCTCCCATTCTGTTTAATCTTTAACTGGTCCAGACCCAGCTTGACAAAAGTGATTATTGGGCAGACATTTAATGCCGACCCGTTGTCAATCAAAACGCGTGCAATCATGCTGCCCTTACAAAGCACTGTGATGTGCAAAGGGTCAACGTGATAGCACCCACCTGGGCTGATCTCACCCTCTGAGAAACTTATCACATTATGTGACAAGATTTGACCAACCATTTTACCAAGCTGGTCTGGATCAATGGTCTGGGATACATGTGCACTCTGTAGCACCCTTAACAATGCGTCCCTATGCTTTTCCGAATTCAGCAAAATGCCCAATATTGAGATCTGGGCCGGGACCTTGTTCAGCTGATCCACAAGATTGAATTCACTTTTCTTAATTATTTTTATGAGGTCTGCTGACTCATTTTCTGCACCCTGGGGGGTGTCTTCTCCTATTTTTGTCTTTCCTTTTTGTTTTCTTTTTTCTTCATTTTCTTTTTTCTCTTTCTCTGCCTCTGTCTCCTTTTCTTTCTCCTCACCCCCTGCACATCTCCCCGACCTCGTCATGAGGTTCACCTCCTCCTAGTTCTGGTTCCTAACCACTAGAACCGTAGCCATGATTCCCTCGCTGTAATTCCATGGTACAGCGGCCTCAGAATAGGCTAGTTTGGGGATATTAACCACTAATGGCTGCAGTTTGGACCGGGATGTATGGCCCGGTTTAGGGATAGTGTGGGATGGCTGAACATTTACAACCAAGGGCTGAAGTTTGGATTTTGTGGGGACTGAAGAAGTAATGGAAGCAGTGGTGGGGTCAAATTTGATGACCAGTGGAGCCTTGGATGGCTTGGATGGTGAACAAATGGGTGGACTGCAATTGAAGACCAATGGAGGCCTTGCAGTATTCATCTGAGCCATAAGAGAGGAGACCCGGTTTAAAGAGAAGCTTATGTCCTCAGCAGCAGGATTATTTTTCTGGGAGACCATGTTGATCTCCTCTTCTTCCTTTTCTTGGAAAAATCAGACCTGGACCGTGGTCCCTACTGGAGCTATGAGCTGAGATGGGTCAAAGGCCCTTCTGGTAGTGGATATGGCAGTGATGGAGTTGGATGGGCCTGCCCCATTGTGGTAAGGCAGAGGGTTCTGCCCAATATCATTCCCAGACGGGGCGGGTGCAGCAGTGTTGAACACCAAGGCCTTCTGGTCCAACAAGTCCTGGACCATGTGCTTCAACACCCAGCAAGCATCTGTAGAGTGTTCCGGTGCACCCATGTGGAAGTCACAGGTGACCGCTGGGTCAAAATTCCTTCCCTTTGTGGCATTTGGGCTGGGCTCTTTCAGAGTCACATATTCCCCTTCCAACAGAGTTGGCAGTAGTTGGGAAAGAGATACGGGAAGGGGAGTAAAGACTCGGTTCCTCCTTGCTGCCAACCAGGCCTCCCTCTCTTCCTTGGAAAAAGTCCTCCTTGGGTTTGCGGGCACGGAGGGGGAGAAGTTGACATTGAGTGGGGTCTGATACGACTGCTGGGCCTGCTGGGCTTGTTGGGGTGCAGGGATATTCACGTAGAGCGGCTTCTTAGCTGGAGGAGCCTGGACCAGGTTCACTTCTCCTTCTTTTCGGGCCCCGGTCTTTTTGAACCCAGCCCCCTTCTTCTGGGCCATGGAGGCAGAGGAATCAGACTGCCCAGTCAGAGTAGAGTAGTCAATAAGCCTCCCTGACTTGACCCCTTCTTCGATCCGGTCTGCCACCTGTACCAGGGCTGCAAAATTGGTGGTGATCTGCCCCACCAAATGGTTGTAGAAAGGCTGCCCCAGTGTGCCCATGAACGTTGAGATCATTTCCGGTTCCTGCATAGGCGGCCTGACCTGGGAGGCGGCCTCTCTCCACCTCTTGGCGTACTGCCGTACAGGCTCATCTTTCCCTTTGCTCATTCTCATCATGTCGTACCAGTCTGGCACGATCTCAGAGTTAAACTTATATTGGTCCAAAAAGGCGTCGGCCAAGTCCTTCCACCTCCTGATCCTTCCATGGTCCACTGTAGCGAACCACCTAAGAGTTGACCCGATCAAACTCCTCTGGAAGAGTTGGATTAGTATGCCGTCATCCCGGCCAAATTGGCATAGGGCCCCGCAGTATAGTTTCAGGTGACTCATAGGGCAGCCTGTGCCGTCGAATTTGTCAAAGTCCGGGCACTTGAATTTGGCCGGTAGACATACATCAGGGTACATGCAGAGATCATCAAAAGTGGTACCCCCGTAGATGTTTCCCCCTTTTACCTCCTTCAACTCTTCCTGTATACTTTCTATCCTGAGCAGCATTTTCCTTTCAATTTCTTCCCTGGCTTTTTCCTTCTCCAGTTCTTTCTCAGATTCTGCTATATTTTCCCTAATCAGAATGGGTTCAGGGACCGGTTCAGAAATGGGCTCAGGCATGGGTTGAGCCGGAGGCGGGATGTAGGCCTGAGGTGGTGGTGCCTGATGGGAAGTCGATGCTTGATTTTGGGCCTGACCCTATTGGGCCTGAGCCGCCAGTAAGTCCCCCAGCATCTTGGCCAGACCAACCACTTGCTCCTGCAGCTGAGCAAAGTCTTGAGCGGGTACGGTGGCTTGGGCTTGGTTCTCTTCAGTGTTCATGGTGCGGGCTTTAGATCTGGTTACTGGAGCAATGATTGCAAGTGTACCTGGGAAAAGATGTAAAGAGACACGTCAGATTCCATTTAACTTGGGTCACACCCTTATATATGTAGACAAGTAGGTTAGGTGAACACAAGTTCGGATTTGTTTTTATATTTTTTATTTTTTATTATTTTTTTATTTGATTGATAAAAATAACCAACCAAAGGTTTCTTGGAATATTTTAGGGCTTCCAAGTGTCCCACAAATGTTTTGATTTGATTGATAAAAATAACCAACCAAAGGCTTCTTGGAATATTCTAGGGCTTCCAAGTGTCCCACAAATGATTTGATTTAATTGATAAAAATAACCAACCAAGGTTTTCATGGAATATTTTAGGGCTTTCAGAGGTCCCACAAGTTTTGATTTGATTGATAAAAATAACCAACCAAGGGTTTCATGGAATATTTTGGGGCTTCCAGAAGTCCCACAATTTTTTGATTTGATTGATAAAAATAACCAACCAAGGGTTTCATGGAATATTTTAGGGCTTCCAGAGGTCCCACAATTTTTTATTTGATTGATAAAAATAACCAACCAAGGGTTTCATGGAATATTTTAGGGCTTCCAGAGGTCCCACAATTTTTGATTTGATTGATAAAAATAACCAACCAAGGTTTTTTTTTTTTTTTTGAAATTTGCTGAATTTTCTAAGTTTTCAAGATCCAAAGCTCGATTGAAATATGTTTGAATTGAATTGGTATCAAAAAATATGACACCTTGGCTTGCTCTTTGAGTTTCAAAATTAGGTTAAATCCTGAAAGAAATATATATATATATATATTTTTTTTTTCTTTTTTTTAGACATTTTTATATTCTCTTTGGGGTGCCTAAGGATCAACCACATTGTTTAGACATTTTAATCTGGAAATTCGGGCTGAAAAAGCCAATTTACACATTTTCTGCATGTATCCGGCATTAAGGGCCGGATAAGGATATGTCTTATTGTATCCGGTAATAATGACCGGATACACGCATATACCTTTGTAACCGGCAATTTATACCGGATATGAATGGAATTGTTCTTAACTGGCCTGAGTTGCCGGTTAATGCCGAAATGGCCCTTTTTGACTCATTTTTTCACCAGATTAGGTTATTTTCATTCCCACTTGCTGTTCACCTTAACTTGGCCTCTAAAAATTGCCCCAAATTGGGCTTGGACATCATTCTTGCAATATTCACAAATTTATAAAAAGAACGCGGTTTTACCTTGCCACCTTATATTACCTTCTGTAGACACCCCAAATTGCACAATAATCATCAAAAATCATTATCTCCTTGAAAGCCAGCACAAAAATTGAAGAAAATAAGTTTTTACCTGTATCCGGCAACTCAGGCTGGATACAAGTACTCCTCTTTGTATCCGGTGGAACATACCGAATACAAGAGAGCTTTAGCGTATCCGGCATAGAATGCCGGATACCTTAAGGCACTTGTGTATCCGGCCTGATATGCCGGATACATAAGTTTTGCTCAAAATTAGGGTTTTCCAAGAGCTTTTCACTTTTACCATCATATCCCTCATTAAATGAGTGGAAATCTCGGAAATGGCCTTAGGGTTAAGGTTGGTGGGCTATAGACATTATGTTGTGTCTACCATTCTTACCAACCCTAACCCTAACCTTTGCCTATAAATAGGAGGCTCCTCCTTAAGCAAAAGGCCATTAATTCTCTTGCCAATAATTCTTGCCAAGAATCTCTGCCAAGAAGAGCTCCGAGTGAAGAGGAAAACCGCTGCGGAATTGCTTCCAGAACTCAGGTAAGCCTCAAACCTATCTTTTATTTTCTGTTTTACATTTCTAGATCTAGATCTCTTCTTCTACCTTTCTGTAGAATAAGGCCTTTTTGTGTGTATGAAAATCCTTCCCCGGCTCAAAGTATCTCAAGACTCCCCCTAGCCGTAAAACGTGAAGGCGGGATCTAGGAGAAACGAGACTGGGGATTGACCCTAGTACTAGAACCTATTTAGAATAAATCCTTTTGAATGATTGAAGCCCGTTTCATATTCAAAGTACCCCATGATTATCTTGAAGAACCGTGTTTAACGGGGAGAGAGAACAAAGGGAAACGATAATGGAACGGAACCCTAGGTTGCTTTTAGAACCCTATTTTAAATGAATGAGAATGCATGCTATGTTGTTATATTGCTCTTGAATGATTTTCACTTACACATACATTCCACCTACTTTGGCGGGATAGGCTCATATTTTGGGTTTATTGCATTTATTGTGATAAATCTGAAATAAATAGCCCCAATCAATTCTGGAATGTCTTTAAATGATTTTTAAAGGATTTGTATTCATCTTGCACGAATTGCACACACTTTGTCACAGTTTTGAATTGTTTTTCTCCAAATAAGGCCTAACTTCACAGCAACTGTACCCCGACTTCGGACACTCATAACTTCATCGTCCGGATGAATTTTGGAGTGATTCCAGAACCATGGGAAAGGTGAGGCTGTCTAATTTATGCCTACCAAATTTCATTAATTTCTATCAAGTGTATTTTTGACACCTCTCTGTCGAAGTTGATTGGACAGTTCAGGTTTAAATACGGAACTTGTCACTTCGACGGAGCGCCATGTGTTCGTTTTAAGTCCGATTTGAGTGATGTTTGTTTCTGGGCACTCCTTTATGAGTCTATTTTCAAATCCAGTTGGTTTCATAATTTTTGGACTCCATTTGTATTATTGGTAACAGATTTACTCAGAACTGCTCATCAGTACTTTTCTGGGTAAATCTGTGATCTTCGGGGCCTGTTCGAGAGACCACCCAAGGCACATCCGAATGAATTTTTTTATGAGGCTAGTTTCATTCGAAAGATAGACATACAGACTTCACCCACACCAAACTTTATGGATATCTATGGAGCCGAGTTTTCTAGGTGAGTTTCCAAACTTGCACACTTGCCACTTTTAATCATCCCCAGCAGCAACTTTAAAGGAGCATAACTCCTAGGATTTCAACCGGATTGACTTGAAATTTTGCATGAGTCTCTTATTTACCATGATCTTTCAAATGGATTTGGTTTGATTCAATTAAAATTGATTTTGAATGATTTCAAGACAAAAGGCATTGCTTTTTACCAAATTTCCCGGATTTGCCTCAACTTGGTTTTGTGCAACTTTTGCTTTGACTTCCATCTTTTTGTGATATTCCAGAAGTGATATTGACATAAAAGAGGATCTAGAATCCATTTGGATTCCTCATGTGAAAATATCACATATTGGCTTAATTCTTTTCCAATGTTTTTAATGATTTTTAGCAAGCTTTCTTATTTTTTTTGCATGAACAAACATTTGGCAACCACCTTGTGTGGGTGAATGGGGGTGCCTAACACCTTCCCCTGTTCATAATCTAATCCCCTTACCCATCTCTGGATTTGATTTTCAAGTAGGGTTATTTTTACCCTAGAATATGTCTTTTAGCTATTTTTGCTTATTGATTGAATCTTTTGGTGTCCATTCACACCTCAAAATTCTGAATGGTGGCGACTCTCCCAATTTTGCGTTGAACCCGTGTGCTGACGGAGGGGAAATCATCCCGGTGATTTTTCCCGTGTCTCACAACTGGCGACTCTGCTGGGGACTTGTGGATTTAAGCCATTTTTTGTATTTGCTCATGCTTTTCTATACTTTTGGATGCTTGCTATTTTGATTACTTTATTTGTGCATATTGTTACATTTCAAATCAGATTGGGATGCTTTGGATAAAGGCATGGGCATGTTGCTTGATTTTTGTTTAAAGGAAAACCCATATTGTGATATGACTTGGCTATGTTGTAATATCTGTTGTTTTGGGGTTTCAATGCCATGAGTTGAAAAAAAATACATATTTGAAATCTGGAAATGTTGTGTTAATTTTGGGTATTCAAGCATGTTTCCCATGAATAATGCTTTTTCGTGCTTAATGTTTGTTTTGTGCCATGCTTTTGACCTAGGCGTATGAAATGACATGATTTGAGCATGAAAACAATGAGCAATAAAAATCTGGAAATTCAGTGGGCATTGTTGGGATTTTCAAGCATGTTTCCCTAGCTAAAAGGCTTTTTGTACCATGTTGTTAGGTGCTGATTTTTAGGCTTGGATTTGGGCGTAAAACAATGTCACTTGAGCATAAAAATGAAGAACATGAAATCTGGAAATTTAGTGTATATTTTGGGGGTTTTCAAGCATGTTTCAACCATCAAAACCTCTCTTATATCATGTCAAGTAGTGCTGAAGTTTTAGGCCTCAATTTGGGTAGAAATGGTACACTTTGAGCATGAGAAAAAGCATGAAAATCTGGAAATTTGGAGTAATACTTTTGGGGTTTCAAGCATGCCTTCCATGTTTTAATTGGTTTGTACAATAACATGTTTTGGGTGTCACTTTTGGTCATGAGCATGTTTGGGTGTTTACCATCTTGATTGGCTTGTATGTTGCTTTCAATATGATAATTGTATATGCCTTGGCTTGCAATTATATGCATGGCTACGAAAAAGAGTGGCAAGGGGCTGGGACGTTGTGAATGTACCTCAATTTTAAATGCACTTGAGCACAATAAATACTTTGCACAACCTACCCTTTTACCTATAGGAAGTTAAACCATGAATGTGGGTAGCTTGGCGCACCGAGGTCGTGACTTCGGAAAGCGAAAGTGAAAACATTCACCTTAGAATTTGAGTCAATGATGTGATGACAATGGGATCTGTGATTCGATTCCGGGCATCACTAGACTTGAGTTCTAAGTTGCCAATTAAGCCAAAACCCAAAAGACCATACGCTTGAAGGTGGAGAAACATGTTTTCAGCTAAAAGTACACAATTGCGTTTGGGGAATTGGGTGTAAATGTGGGAAGGCCGTTTGCATGTTTTACAGGCCAAGGTATAATGAATACCATATTGAAGGTAATACAAGGTGGCAAGGTAAAGCCATGTTCTTTTTCATCATCTTCATGTAAGTTAAAAGCCATGGTGTCCATATGCTTGGGATGAAATTTTTCCCAAAAAAATGTTTACAACCTAAGGTTGGTGTAACCCATAGGATGAGTTTCCAACTCAATTTAATGGTCATCCTACCCAAAGTTCAAGCAAGAGGCAACCAAGTGTATCAAGTCCAACAATGGGTGCATAACTTTGGAGGGTACAAGCACCCTCATGGATGTATGAATTGTAGCAAGAATGATGTCAAAACCCAATTTGGGGCAAGTTTTAAAAACCAAGTTAAGGTGAACATCAAGTGGGAATGAAAAAAAACCTAATCTGGTGAAAAAATGAGTCAAAAAGGGCCATTTCGGCATTAACCGGCAACTCAGACCGGTTAAGAACAACTTTATTCATATCCGGTATACATTACCGGTTACAAAGGTATATGCGTGTATCCGGTCATTATTGCCGGATACAATAAGACATATCCTTATCCGGCACTTAATACCGGATACATGCAGAAAATGTGTAAATTGGCTTTTTCAGCCCGAATTTCCAGAATAAAATGCCTAAAATACTGTGGATAATCCTTAGGCACCCCAAAGAAAATATAAAAATGTTTCAAAATAAAATAAAATAAATAAAATAAAATATTCTTTCAAGATTCAACCTAATTTTGAAACTCAAAGAAGGAACCAAGGTGTCATATTTTTTTATACCAATTCAATTCAAACATGTTTCAATCAAGCTTTTGCATTTGAAAACTGAGAAAATTCAGAAGAAAGAAACCTTTGGTTGGTTATTTTTATCAATCAAAGTCAAAATTTTTAGGACATTTGGAAGCCTCATAATATTCCAAGAACCTTTGTTTGGTCACGAGAACCACTCAAAGTCAAAATTTTTAGGACATTTGGAAGCCTCAGAATATTCCAAAAACCTTTGTTCGGTCACGAGAACCACTCAAAGTCAAAATTTTTATGACATTTGGAAGCCTCAGAATATTCCAAAAACCTTTGTTTGGTCACGAGAACCACTCAAAGTCAAAATTTTTATGACATTTGGAAGCCTCAGAATATTCCAAAAACCTTTGTTTGGTCACGAGAACCACTCAAAGTCAAAATTTTTAGGACATTTGGAAGCCTCAGAATATTCCAAAAACCTTTGTTTGGTCACGAGAACCACTCAAATTCAAAATTTTTAGGACATTTGGAAGCCTCAGAATATTCTAAAAACCTTTGTTTGGTCACGAGAACCACTCAAAGTCAAAACATTTTTAGGACATTTGGAAGCCTCAGAATATTCCAAAAACCTTTGTTTGGTCACGAAAACCACTCAAAGTCAAAATTTTTAGGACATTTGGAAGCCTCAGAATATTCCAAGAACCTTTGTTTGGTCACGAGAACCACTCAAAGTCAAAATTTTTAGGACATTTGGAAGCCTCAGAATATTCCAAAAACCTTTGTTTGGTCACGAGAACCACTCAAAGTCAAAATTTTTAGGACATTTGGAAGCCTCAGAATATTCCAAAAACCTTTGCTTGGTCACGAGAACCACTCAAAGTCAAAATTTTTAGGACATTTGGAAGCCTCAGAATATTCCAAAACCTTTGTTTGGTCACGAGAACCACTCAAAGTCAAAAAAATTTTAGGACATTTGGAAGCCTCAGAATATTCCAAAAACCTTTGTTTGGTCACGAGAACCAATCAAAAACAAAAATTTGTGGGACACTTGGAAGCCCCAAAATATTCCAAGCAAGAAAAAAATAATAATAAAATAAAAAAAATAAAAAAATAAAAAATAAAAAAACAAATAAGTCCGGACTTGTGTTCACCTAATCCACTTGTCTACATTTATAGGGGTGTGTCTCAAATTAAATAGAAGCTGACTTGTCTCCTTGTTTTTCTTAAATCAGGTACACTTATTTGCAATCATTGCTCCCGTGACCAGATCCAAAGCCAGAGCCATGAACACTGAAGAGAACCAAGCACAAGCTACTGTCCCCGCGCAAGACTTTGCTCAGCTGCAGGAGCAAGTGGCTGGTCTGGCCAAGATGCTGAGGCATTTACTAGCGGCTCAGGCCCAAGCCCAAAATCAAGCATCGACTTCCCATCAAGCACCGCCACCTCAGGCCTATATTCCGCCTCCAACTCAACCCATGCCTGAGCCCATTTCTGAACCAGTCCCTGAACCCATCCTGATCAGGGAAAATACAGCAAAATCCGAGAAAGAACTGGAGAAGGAAAAAGCCAGGGAAGAAACTGAAAGGAAAATGTTACTCAGGATAGAGAGAATCCAGGAAGAACTGAAAGAGGTAAAAGGGGGAAATAGCTATGGAGGCACCACTTTTGATGAGCTCTGCATGTACCCGGATGTATGTCTACCGGCCAAATTCAAGTGCCCGGACTTTGACAAATTTGACGGCACAGGCTGCCCTATGAGCCACTTGAAATTATACTACGGGGCCCTATGCCAATTTGGCCGGGATGACGGCATATTGATCCAACTCTACCAGAGGAGTTTGACCGGGGCAGCTCTCAGGTGGTTCGCCACAGTGGACCACGGCAGAATTAGGAGGTGGAAGGACTTGGCCGACGCCTTCTTAGATCAATACAAGTTCAACGTTGAGATCGTGCCAGACCGGTATGACATGATGAGGATGAGTAAGGGGAAGGATGAGTCTATATGGCAGTATGCCAAGAGGTGGAGAGAGGCCGCCTCCCAGGTCAGGCCGCCCATGCTGGAACCAGAAATGATATCAACATTTATGGGCACACTGGGGCAGCCTTTCTACAACCATCTGGTGGGTCAGATCACCACCAATTTTGCAGCCCTGGTCCAAGTGGCAGACAGAATCGAAGAAGGGATCAGATCAGGAAGACTTATTGACTACTCTACTCTGACTGGGCATTCTGATTCCGCCGCTTCCTTGGCACAAAATAAGGGGGCTAGATTCAAAAAGAACGAAACCAGAAAAGAGGGGGAAGTAAACCTAGTACAAGCTCCTCCTGCCAAGAAGCCACTCCATGTCAACATATCCGTACCTCAACAAGCCCAGCAAACCCAGCAGGCCCAGTCAGCCCAGCAGTTGTATCAGACCCCGCACAATGTCAGTTTCTCTCCTTCTGTGCCCGCAAATTAGAGGAGGACCTTTACTAAGGAGGAGAGGGAGGCCTGGATGGCAGCAAGGAGGAATAGAGTCTTTACTCCTCTCCCGATATCGCTGTCCCAACTGCTGCCAACCCTGCTGAAGGGGGAATATTTGACTCTGAAAGAGCCCAACCCAAATGCCCCAAAGGGAAGGAATTTTGATCCAGCCATCACATGCGATTATCACATGGGTGCACCGGGGCACTCTACTGACACTTGCTGGATGCTGAAGCATACGGTCCAAGACCTGCTGGACCAGAAGGCCTTGGTGTTCAACACTGCTGCACCCGCCTCGTCGGGAAATGATATTGGGCAGAACCCTCTGCCGTACCACAATAGGGCAGGCCCATCCTACTCTATCACAGCCATATCCACTACCAGAAGGGCCTTTGACCCATCTCAGCTCATAGCTCCAGTAGGGACCACGGTCCAGGTCCGATTTTTCCAAGAAAAGGAAGAAGAGGAGATCAACATGATCTCCCAGAAAAATAATCCTGCTGCTGAGGACATAAGCTCCTCTTTAAACCAGGTCTCCTCTCTGATGGCCCAAATAAACACTGCAAGGCCTCCATTAGTCTTTAATTACAGTCCACCCATTTGTTCACCATCCAAGCCATCCAAGGCTCCACTGGTCATCAACCTTGACCCCACCACTGCTTCCATCACTTCTTCTGTCCCCACAAAATCCAAGCTCCAGCCCTTGGTTGTAAATATTCAGCCATCCCACAGTATCCCTCAACCGACCCATACATCCCGGTCCAAACTCCAGCCGTTGGTGGTTAACGTCCCTAAATTAGCCTATTCTGAGGCCGCTGTACCATGGAATTACAGCGAGGGAATCACGGCTACGGTTCTAGTGGTTAGGAACTAGAACCAGGAGGAGGTGAACCTCATGACGAGGTCGGGAAGATGTGCAGGGGTGAGGAGAAAGAAAAGGAGACAGAGGCAAAGAAAGAGAAAAAAGAAAATGAAGAAAAAAGAAAACAAAAAGGAAAGACAAAAATAGGAGAAGACACCCCCCCCCCCCAGGGTGCAGAAAATGAGGCAGCCGACCTCATAAAAATAATCAAAAAGAGTGAATTCAATCTTGTGGATCAGTTAAACAAGGTCCCGGCCCAAATTTCAATACTGGGCCTTTTGCTGAATTCCAAAAAGCATAGGGATGCATTGTTAAGAGTGCTACAGAGTGCACATGTATCCCAGACCATTGATCCAGACCAGCTAGGCAAAATGGTTGGTCAAATCTTGTCACATAATGTGATAAGTTTCTCAGAAGGTGAGATCATCCCAGGTGGGTGCTATCACGTTGACCCTTTGCACATCACAGTGCTTTGTAAGGGCAGCATGATTGCACGGGTTTTGATTGACAACGGGTCGGCATTAAATGTCTGCCCGTTAATCACTTTTGTCAAGCTGGGTCTGGACCAGTCGAAAATTAAACAGAATGGGCGGATAGTGAGGGCTTTTGATAGCTCCAAGACCCACTCCCTATGGGAGATTGAACTGCCAGTCACAATTGGGCCGAATATCTTTAACATCACATTTGAGGTGATGGATATACCCGCAGCTTTCAATCTGCTCCTAGGGAGGCCGTGGATACATTCGTCTAGGGCAATACCATCCACGCTCCACCAGAGGGTGAAATATGTAAAAAGGCAAAGGGTGATAACAGTCCTAGCCGAAAACTTGGTGCCTTCCATTGTGTCACCTGACATACCCTTGATAAATGTGGACTTAACTGTCGACAAGATTGCGTTTCACTCGTTTCAATTCGAAACGGTCAATTTCATACCTGGGGGGTGTGAGAAAAAAGAAAATAAGGGGACCACTACTGCAGAAAAAATGGTGAAGAAAGTGATGGAGAAATACTACTTTCACCAGGGGAAAGGCCTGAGAATAAATTTGCAGGGAATGGTGGAGCCAATCACGGCCAAGAAACTGATCCCTAAAGTAGGGTTGGGCTTCAAGCCCAGAGGTTGGAGAAGGATGAAGCATGAAGAAGGAGAGAAAAGAAGTAAAGGAAAATTCCCTCACTTAAGGGAAAGTTTTCCAAGACCCTCATGTATAATACAACTGTCTCCTCCTACGGACCAATCCAAGCCTCCTTACCGAAACATCAACCCATTTCAAAAGCCTTTTGTTTCGGCCTTGCAACCATACAACCCATCTCCAATACTGGGAGCAGTAGATGGGCCTAGGCCACAACCAGAGCAGCGGACAGACTTCTTTGAGGATGTTGGGGCATTCTTCGCCATGACTGAAGGCGAAAAGACTGGTAGTGACAACGAGCTACCGTTCATTGACTGGGCCGCAGTAAAGATTCCAGAGGAGGTCATATCTGGACTGGGCCCCGTAGCAGAAAAGGGCAGTACCCACCCAGTGATGATGGCTTCGGATGCTGGGCTTGAGGAGCGGGCTTGCACAATTTCCCCCGCTCCCGAAAAACATTTTTTAAATAATTGGGAGGAAACTACCCTTACTTTTGAAGCAGCGTTTGTTCGGCAAACTAACGCGGCTTCCAAAAAAAACTCCAATAGTGGATTGCCATTTCCCTGAAGGTTTTAATGGGCCTTCGTCTTCAGGGGGATTATGTTTAGAGGGCCCACAAAAAACCCAAAAAGATTTTTCTATTTTTTCTAGAGAATTTAATTTTTTTCAAAAAGGTCCAAACCACTTATGAACCATATAATCAAACCGAATTAGACCAGGCTGAATATGACTTCGACCTTGAGCTCGACTTTGACCTCATGGGGATCGAAGAAGAGACCGAGGTCGAAGAAGAAGACATTCCAAAAGAAATTGAATACCAATTGGAACGTCATGAAAAGGGGGTCCAACCTAATATTGAGGAGACCATATCCATATATCTTGGGACCGAAAAGGACCCAAAAATTGTGAAAATCAGGTCATGCTTGTCTAATGTGCAGCAAAATGAAATGTCACAGTTCTTGGCAGATTACAAAGATGTGTTCGCTTGGTCATATCGGGACATGCCGGGGTTGGACACTGACATGGTGGTGCATAAGTTGCCAATTTTGCCAGGGGTTAAGCCGATTAAGCAGAAGCTGAGAAAATTGAAGCCGAAAAGGACCTTGAAGGTCAAGGACGAAGTGGTCAAACAATTTCAAGCTGAATTTTTGGCAGTCTCTACGTACCCTGAGTGGCTCGCAAACATAGTGCCAATACCAAAAAAGGACGGGAAAGTCCGAATGTGCGTGGACTACAGAGACTTGAACAAGGCAAGCCCAAAGGACGATTTTCCGCTTCCACACATCGACATTCTGGTCGATAATACTGCGGTACATAGCCTATTTTCGTTCATGGATGGGTTCTCTGGATATAATCAGATCAAGATGGCTGAGGAAGTTCAAGAGAAAACAGCATTTATCACACCTTGGGGCACATTCCACTACACAGTCATGCCATTTGGGCTCAAAAATGCCGGAGCAACATACCAGCGGGCCATGACAGCACTATTCCATGACATGATCCACAAAGAGATGGAGGTCTACGTGGACGATATGATTGCCAAATCATGCAAAGAAGAGGACCACTTGATCAATCTGAAGAAAGTGTTTGATCGACTCAGAAAGTACAGTCTACGGCTTAACCCGGCTAAATGCGTCTTTGGGGCTACATCAGGGAAGTTGCTGGGATTTATTGTGAGCCGAAGAGGAATTGAAATTGACCCAGCTAAAGCCAAGGCCATAATTGAAATGCCCGCACCCAGAACCGAGAAGGAGGTTCGTGGTTTTCTCGGAAGAATTCAGTACATAAGCCAGTTCATAGCGCAGCTCACTGCTATCTGTGAACCAATTTTCAAGCTTCTGAGGAAGGATAACCCGACAATCTGGAATGAGGATTGCCAGCAGGCATTTGATACAATTAAGAGGTATTTGCTGAACCCACCTGTGCTAGTGCCACCAACTCCAGGAAGACCACTCATCCTGTACTTGTCAGTGTTGGAAACGTCGATGGAATGTGTCTTGGGGCAGCATGATGAGACTGGTAGAAAAGAAAGGACCATTTACTATCTGAGTAAAAAATTCACAGAATATGAAGCCAAGTACTCACCATTGGAAAAGACTTGTTGTGCTCTAGTGTGGGCAACTCAGAGGCTAAGGCATTACTTCCTTAGTCACTCCACACTATTGATATCTCGGATGGACCCGCTGAAGTATTTATTTGAGAAACTGGCACTGACTGGCAGGACGGCAAAGTGGCAACTACTACTGTCCGAGTTTGACCTCACATACATCACCCAGAAGGCGATCAAGGGTCAAGCCATAGCTGATCACCTGGCTGCACATCCTCTGCTAGAATATCAACCCTTGAAGACCAACTTTCCCGATGAGGCAATTCTGTACACTGAAGAGGAGGAAAGTGAGAGTTCTTGGCAGATGTTCTTCGATGGGGCCGCCAACATGAATGGGAACGGAATAGGGGCAATCTTGGTCAAACCAGATGGTTCGCACATCCCGATCGCAGTAAAGCTAAGATTCCAGTGCACCAATAATATCGCAGAATATGAAGCATGCATAATTGGGTTGCAAGCCGCCATGGATTATGAAGTGGAGGAACTTGACGTATACGGGGATTCGAGTCTTATCATATTCCAAACAACTGGTGAATGGAAAACCAAGGATCACAAATGGATCCCCTATCACCAGTATTTGGAAGAAATAAGCACAAATTTTACTCGAATTTCCTTCAATTATATGCCAAGGGCCAAGAATCAATTCGCGGATGCTCTAGTAACATTGGCTTCAATGGTCAGCATACCAGAAGGAGTAGACATCAGACCACTGGAAATTGAAGTCAGAGACGAACCGGCTTACTGTCTCGTTCTAGAGGGAGCACCAGAAGAAGAAACACCATGGTTTCAAGATATCAAAAATTTCTTGAACAATCGGAGTTTACCAGAAAATGCCACGTCTACTGAGAAGAGGACAATACAGAGGTTGGCGGGTCAGTTTCTGCTAAGTGGTGGACATCTGTACAAGAGGTCACATAACGATATTATGCTCAGATGTGTAGCCAAGACTGAATCGGAAAGACTGATTGAAACTGTACATGGAGGAATTTGTGGGCCCCACATGAGCGGACACATGCTGGCAAAGAAGATCTTGAGGTTGGGCTACTACTGGTCGACCATGGAACATGATTGCTGTATACATGTCAGGAGGTGCCATCAATGTCAAATTTATGCAGATAATAAGCATGCACCCCCAAGTGAGTTGTACAACATGACGTCCCCATGGCCCTTTTCCATGTGGGGCATAGATGTCATCGGCATGATTTCCCCTAAGGCATCGAACGGACACAGATTTATCTTGGTGGCAATTGATTATTTCACTAAGTGGGTAGAAGCAGCCTCATATGCGAATATCACAAGCAACCATGTTATTAAATTTTTGAAGCACAACATTATTTGTCGCTATGGACTGCCAAGTGCCATAGTTTCAGACAACGCTTCAAATATTAAGAACAAGGACATGAAGAAAATGTGTGAGCAGTTTCAGATCACCCACCACAGGTCAGCTCCATACAGGCCAAAGATGAATGGGGCAGTGGAAGCTGCAAATAAGAATATAAAGAAAATCATTCAAAAGATGGTAGTAAGCTACAAGGATTGGCACGAAATGCTGCCACTTGCTGTACATGCCTACAGAACCTCAATCCGGACTTCAACTGGGGCAACCCCGTATTCCCTAGTCTATGGAATGGAAGCAGTCTTGCCAGTGGAAGTAGAAATCCCATCACTCAGAGTGCTCATGGAAGCAGAACTGGAAGAAGCCGAATGGGTACAGTCAAGACATGATCAACTCAACCTAATAGAAGAGAAGCGATTGAAAGCACTATGTCATGGCCAAATGTACCAGAGGAGAATGGCCCGGGCCTACAATAAGAAAGTGAGGCCCAGAACTTTCCAAGAAGGAAACCTAGTTCTAAAGAAAATCTTACCAATTTTGGAAGACCCTCGTGATAAGTTCAAGCCGAATTGGGAGGGGCTATATGTCGTCAAGAAGGTCCTGTCAGGGGGTGCACTCATCTTGACAGAAATGGATGGAACAGATTTTCCTGAGCCAATTAACTCCGATGCAGTAAAAAGGTATTTTCCTTGAGTGAATATTTCTAGGAAATGATCCGAGGCCATTTTTCTTTATTTCCTTCAAAATTTGAATCCCTAGTATAGCCAAATTGAGCCGGTTCGTTTCTTTGATAAACCCAAACCAGATTTACAGTCAAATTGGGGCAAAATCAATTGGGGCAAAGTTGAGAAAAAAAAAAAGAAAGAGGAAAAGCAAAGAAAAATGGCAAATGAAAGCCAAGTGTGAAAAGAGATGCAAAGAATGCAATTTGGGGAAATGAGGTTAAATTCATCAAGACTGTAAGTCCGGTCAACCTATTTCCACATTTGAAAAATTTTGAGCCTTTAATACCTTTTCTTTCATAAACCAAGCCTAGCCTTTATTTCGTCCTATTTCTAAGCCCTCGGTGATCTTAGTATGTTCGTTCAAATTTCAGAGTGAAATTGGTGATGACGAAATGTAGAAACCGGCCCTAGTGAAAACCGTAACTGGCACTAGGGGCAATATTGGCAAAAAGGCAAAAATAAAAAAAATAAAAAAATAAAAATATGAAGAAAAATCAGAGGTTGAGTTGATCATGGAAATCTGAGATTGAAGCAAAATCGGCATGAGCAGAATGGGGTCAGTTTTGGCATTTGGGGATGACTCTAAAGGTCCTAAGATGGACGGTTTTGATCCCTTATTATTACTTGGACTACCCTCTTCATTATTTAACCTGGTTTTAATTCATTTAATTATGGGTGATTAAGTGTATGGACCAAATTTCAAAAAAAAATATAAAAAGAAAAACTATACTTTGGCCAGTGATGATAAATCAAATACTTTTCATAAAACCTTTGTTTTTACAAGCATCTGAGCATTCTGAGGCCAATAATATAAAAATTTTATTTTGAATTAAAACCTTTGTCTTTCCACTATTGGAGTTTGCTTTTGTACAAAGGTAGGAAAAAAGAAAAAAATGTGTGCAGGAATAAGGCTAATCTCTGTCTCCTAGCCGCTCCTCAAGCTCCCGAATCCGAGCTGCCTGAGCTGCGATAACTCCAGAAGCCCCCTCTGCAGCGGGATCACTCAAGAAGGAAATGACCTCATCTGAAAGAGTCTGCTTAATCCGCATGCTCCTAAGGTCGACTAAAGCATCCTGGTGCTTCTACCTCAGTGCTCGGACTTCAAGACAGCGGGCCTGCCTATGTTCCTCAAGTTGCTTCTCCATAGCCAGACGGCGAGATACCTGCTCTGCAAGTTGCCTTTCCCTGTCAAGGCCCCGTATCCTAAGCTCCTGGGCCTCCCGTACCCATATCTGCTGAAGTCGCTTGTGAGAAGCTCTCTCAGACTCTAAAATATCCTCATAAGTAGGAGTCAAGACTGCAGGAGGATCTTCGGGTACTAGAGCCTGACTCTGTATCTGTTCCCTGATACAGAAGAGATAGTCCTTCACATGGGACTCTGAGAAGACGGGGCCCCGCATGAAGCGAACATATGACCACTCCCTCATCAACCAGGCATTCAGCTTCATGGTAGCTGGAGAAAGGGGCCCAAGATGATCCTCATACCCACCTGGGATTATAATCCCCTGGGTCGCTCTGAACTGACGAAGGACCCGCAAAGGAAGGTAGAGCACCGCATGTCTTAGGCCAACCAGAATCAGAAAATTACGGTCTCGGAAGCTGATCACGGTCTCTGCATTGAGTTGATAAGTACCAGGCCATCTCACCTGATCATCCTGGAGTGAACCCAAGAAGGTGAACCAGCCCTATTTACCCCCTGGAATGTCAGGACACCCCTGGTTGCTCATCAAGATAGGAACCTTCAAGCTGGGGAAGAAGTGTCGATTGATCTCCTCAATCTGACTCAAATGATCAAGTAGCCAAAGCTGCAAAGAAAAAGAGATATATCAGCATTGAAAAAAAAAAGCAGAAAAAATTACCTGCAGGATCTGGGCACATGCTAAGAAGCGTTTCGACTTCCTATTGTAGCAGTCAGTCAGTGCCTGATACATCTCTGCCAAAATCATAGGGGCCAACCACTCCCGCTCCCTAACCTAGCATATCACTGAGATTAGAGCCAAGTCTACCTCATCATCATCTCGTGGGAAAAGTAGCTGGTTGACCACCATCAGAGTCAAGGCATTAAACCTAGCTTCCTTATTTTCCCCTCTCAAGAGCTTCTCAGTCAAAAAAGACTTAGACAATGTCAAAAGGGTGTCAGAATCCCCTAAGTCCTTCTTCCCTATGCCCAAGAAAGTAGAAGCCTCCTTCTTGTAGCTGGGCCTAAGAGGCAGGTTCACTACCTTCTCAACAAACCTCAAACCCAAGATGGTTTCAACCTCCTCAATGGTTGGGGTCATCTCATGGGTCCCAAAATGGAAAAGGTTGAGGTCGGTACCCAATGGCCAATCATGGCTTCAATAATCTCCCATTTGAAGGAAACCTTTGGGATAAGCCGAATGTGGCCTAGGTGGTTGGAATCCCATCTCCTCTCCTCATCCAAGGTCATAGAATTAACCCACCTATTATATAAAGAGTCCATGGGATTGTACCTAGTAAGATTAGGTGGTTTTGATCTAAAAGGCTGTTTTGCAGGGGAGGCTGTGTGGACAGACAATCGCAAAGCAGAAGATGATCCGGATTCCATTAGATATGATGGAAGCAAGCTAGAACTCAAGGGGAGGAAGAAAAAGGCGAAAAAGGGGGTTTCTAAACTCAAAAACTCGTAAAAATACGCAAATCCCGAGGCTGGTTGCATTTATAGCATCTTTTAATGTATCCGGTAACTCAGACCGGATATAAAAGGTTCTATTCATATCCGGTTAAGTATGCCGGATACAAAGGGGACCATGTGTATCCGGCATGTTATACCGGATACAAAGAACAATCAATGTATCCGATCTGATATGCCGGATACAAAGAAAAAATGCAAAAAAAAGAGTAAAGGGAGGAAAATCCGAATTTTTTACCTGTTTTACCTGCTTATATGTTATATTTGCAAGAAATTGAAAACAAAATATGGGCAATACAAGAGAGAATGAATAAAAAAATTTTTCTTATATATATGCAAGTTTTCTGTACAAAGAGGTCAAAATACATAAAAATCCTAATCTCCTACTACTGTGCAGGATCATCCCCGCGTCCTCGGCCGCGTCCGCCTCTACGGCCTCTCCCTCAAAGTGATAGGCCCTTAGAGTATGCCAGAATATGCTCGGCATCGTGACGAGGAAGCCGACCCACCACTTGCTGGATCTGATACTTCATGCAATACTCCCCGAGGTCTGGGGGCGGAGCAGGAGCAGAATCTGGAGAGGATGCCTCGGGCTCAGCACGAGCAGGCTCGACGGGACCCGCAGATCCAGAAGGCCCAGCAGCATCAGAGGAAGGGCCAGGAGCAGAAATATCTGTGCCAAATGGAGATAAAGTCAGAAATAAAAATGTCAAAATGAACCAAAAAGGGAAAATTAAAGAAAACATACCAGGGATATCTACAGCAGAGACTGGGGGATCCGACTCCACTGGGTCAGCAGCAGGGATGTCCTCCGGCTCAGGAACCATCACTGGAGATGAAGGAGCTGCCAGGGCATCCGCAGCAGCAGCTGGGACGTCCACAGGATCAGTAGCCCGAGCGGGAGACAGGTCAGGAATGAGGAAATCATGCTCAAAGGCAGCGCCATGATCCGGGACCGGGCCCTGCAAAAGTCAAACCGGCATATCAGAATAGCAGAATAGTAGAAACATGAAAGAAATGAAATTATAAGAAGACCAGATACCTGTCTAGCCCGGAGCTCAGCAACTAGGGCCTCCAGCTCCCTGATCCGGGCATCCCTCTGGGCCATGACCGCATCATACTCGGCGATCATATCATCAATCGCGGCCCGCTGGCTCTCGAACCGATCCCGAATAGTATTCAGCTCGTGTACTTGCCAATAAGAACAGAATTGGGGTCAGAAATACAGAAGGGAAGAAAAGTGGATGAAAATATGAAGATTACAAGACTCACCGTGTCCTCATGGATCCGGATACAGATCCCGCCAATCTCGGTCACCCCGGCACGAATGGGTCGATCCATCAAGCACCCAATGGATACTCTCTGGATCCACTCGTCGTAATCCCCAGCTACTGTGAGCCCCTCCGCATCCTAGAAATGATCAAACTGATCAACATCAAAACCCGGCAGGAGCATGTCGGGACCGACAAGAGGAGGAGGAACGGGGATACGAAGTGCGCCGGTGTGCTGATAGTACAGGCGCTCTCCCAAGTACATCACCCTACCAAGCCTCCCAAGAAAGCACTGGTAGGGCTGACGGCGCCGATCTCTATCAAAGGCGTCTTGTACTACCATCTCACGGGCCACTCCGACATCCACGTCATCAAAGAGGGCCAGGATAAGCTGCAAAGAAGAAAAATGGTCAGATACAGTTAAGATGCAGAAAAAGAAATAAAGGGAAAAAGGAAAGGGGGTTTACATCAGATCGGCGGGCACGGTCCAAGTGCACCCGAGCAGTGCGAGGCTGACTCCTATCAGCATCTCTGACCTGGGCCGACCAGCGTAAAGCAACAGGGAAATCCACGACCCCAGGTACCGGGGATGGGCAGAAGAAGGTCATATAGGTGTAAATAAACACCTATCAAAAGAAAAATCAGTCAGAAATAAAGGAAGATGAAGCCCAAGGAATGAAACAAGACAACTTAATACCTGTAGGATCTGCCAGAAGAACCGACAGCTGACTCCATCACCTCTCGGGGATGCCAGGCCTCGAACCGCTCGGCACAACCCAGCTAGGATGGTCCCATAGATGAGTCGACCCCATGCTAGCTGGCGAGTCTGATGGAAATCTCGCAAAGCATCCAAGAAAAGCGGGCTGACGCTGGTCATATCCTCCGGGAAGAAGCAGCTCCCGAGCATCAGCAGGAAAACATGCTGGAAGATGGGAACAAAGGCTGCGTCCTCCACAGCGACGGTCGCATGTCTCCCCCCGTAATGACGAGCCAGGCTCTCCCTCAACCAACTAATAGAAAGGTGACCACTCCGCCCATCCCAAGCAGCATGAGGCAGGTCCAGATACCCCAGGAGGAGGCCAACATCCTCCGTAGAAGGCCGATCCAAGACGATGGTCCGCCCCGTCAAAGGAATACCAATGATCATCACAAAATCGGAGGGGCGGATCCCCAACTCCACGTCCGGCAGATGGAATGACTGAGTCTCCGGAAAATATCTTTCCATCATGGCGAAGATGAGTGGATGGTCGGCTCTGAACGATGGGATGCTAAGGAAATGATCCAAGTGGCACCTCCCAAACTCACGTCTAAGTGCTGGGGAAAGCGACTGTGCCAATTCACTGAATCTCCCCCAACTGCCTCGCAGATGGGAAGAATGATATGGAAGAGGCACATCGGCCCTGATACACATAGAGGGGTGGCTATCCAAGCCACTGAGGAGCTCTGTATCATGAACAGATGCTCTCAGCTCCTCAGAGACCCTTGACAGAGCTACAGCAGCACCATCCTGAGCCACACCTCTGGCTCTGCCACGGCCTCCCTCACCCTCAGGGGCCTGATCCTGAACTCTGCCTCGGCCTCTACCTCGACCTCGAGCAGGAGCAACCACGGGCTAAAATTCAAAAGAGACGTGTGAAGGTGGTGTGGGAAAGAGAATAGAAGGAGGAAAAGAAGAACTTGAAAGCCTACCTCAGCAGAGCTCTCTCTGGAGTCATCTAATGGCTCAGACAAAGTGGCGCTAGAACTCGCCTCTGTCCGAGCCCGCGAGGTGGAAGGCTGGTCAGCAGGGTCAACCTCCTCCCGCACACGAGAACGACTCCTAGCCATCTACATGCAACAGGGAAGTGTCCTATGAGTTTCAGTTCAAATTTATCCGGAATCCTACTTTGCTTTTGATCTAGGTTCAGTTCAAATTTATCAAGAATTTCACCTTGCTCTAGATTTCAGTTCAAATTACCTTGCTTTAGCCTAGATGTCAGAGGACTTTCTTTCAAATTATCATTTTACTTTTGCTGTTTCAGTTCGAAGTTTTTGATGTTTCTGGCTAATCAACAATTGCATGTTCATCAGAAATTTTGGTTCTACAGTATTTTCATATGGTCCTAAGTGTCTCTGCAAAGCCTAATATTTCTTAATTTTCAGGTGCCCTGGAAAGCAGAACAAAAGGGGCAGAATAAAGGTCAATATTGGTAAGCATACTCCAAGGGCTACCAAGGCGCCAAGTTCGGGGTAGTCATGCAAAAAATCTATAGAACCATGTCTGTTCAAGAATAGATCATAGGCAAGTTTGGATAATTAAAGCCCTGCCTTGATCTAAAGCATGTGGGGATCAGATGGGGAAAAATACATCATAGCATGATATTTGAAAATTGGAGAATAGGCAATTCCCCACCATCGGCAATTCAGAAACAATGGGAGATCATGCCACTCAGTGGGAAAATGTCACCAACAATTAGTCTCAAGGAGTTGACAAATTAAAAGCAAGTCACAAGAGCAAAGTGTGGAATTGCATGCAAATCAAGTATAGAAATGAATGAAATTGCACGCATCAGAAGGCAAGCTTACATCGGCAATCATCAAAGAATAGCAGAAAAGAGGCAGACAAGGATTATCTGCAAATGACATTGCATGCAATGTCCGGTGAAGTATGTCAACCAGAATTCTTGGTCACCAAAAACATTCAAATTCAAGCATGGCAAGAGTTCAAGAATGAGGGACAAACACACCACTCAATGTCAAATTCGGCAGGGACATTGGGGAAATGGGCAGCTGATCACAATGGTCAAGCAACAACAATTAAGGCACGACAAAATTACTTATGGCAAATTAGGTAAAGCGCATTGCAAGAAAAATAGCAAGATCATTCGTCCACTTTGGCATGAACTAGATTGCAAGCAAAAAATTTAGAAAGGATCTCACTAACCTGGAAGAACAGTGAATTGAGTGGCTGATTACAAGTGGGAACTAAAGGGCGAGTCGCCGGAGCAGACACTCCAATACCACGCAGAGAAATCGCGAAAAATCAGAAGGAACGAGCTAGGGCTCGATCGCGGCCTTGAATGGACGACCAATGGAATGTCGCCGGAATCTCAGGAGGTCGCCGGAAACAAGAGGCTCGTCGGAAATGGCCAGAGAAGAAAGGAAGATCATTGGGAGACGAAGAAGAGAGGAGATGTAGCCGGTTTGAGTAATCGGAGAAGGAAGAAAGAATAGGGAAAGTCGCGGTCGCGCGCGACTTTATAAAACCCTGTGTATCCGGTAAATCAGACCGGATACACACAAGGTCATTCGTATCCGGTATATTATACCGGATACAAAAGAAAAAGAAAAAAAAAAGAAAAAAAGGAAAAAAGAGAAAAAGAAATGAAAAAAGGAAAAAAGAAAAGGAAAAAAGAAAAAAAAAGGAAAAAATGAAAAAGAAAAAAAAAGAAGAAAGAAAAAAAGATAGCAAAAAATGCGCTGCAAAGTTCACTATTTTCTCACAAAATCCTATTTTTGTCTTGAAATTCACCCCACAACCACGAGAGCTCAGTGGAATTTAGGACAACTTCAGGAAATGTGTTGGTCAAAAAAGGAAGATATCCACTCAATTTTCAACTCGGTTTAATAAAAAATCAGTTTTCAAAAATCCTATTTTTGGGCTTAAAATCCACTTCATAGCCATGAGAGCTCAGTGGAATTTAAGAATTCTTGGAGAAATGCCCCCTTAAAGTTAGGGCTTTTTGGCAAATCTTCACCCAAAAATTATTTTTACAAAATTGAATTGAACCAAGCAAATCAAGGTTAAGGGAGTGCAATTTGGGCTTGTCTAATCTTTGCAGCTCACTGCTTCGCAGCTCCCACAAAGAGGGGCAGTTGTAGACACCCCAAATTGCACAATAATCATCAAAAATCATTATCTCCTTGAAAGCCAGCACAAAAATTGAAGAAAATAAGTTTTTACCTGTATCCGGCAACTCAGGCCAGATACAAGTACTCCTCTTTGTATCCGGTGGAACATACCGAATACAAGAGAGCTTTAGCGTATCCGGCATTCTACGCCAGATACCTTAAGGCCCTTGTGTATCCGGCCTGATATGCCGGATACATAAGTTTTGCTCAAAATTAGGGTTTTCCGAGAGCTTTTCACTTTTACCATCATATCCCTCATTAAATGAGTGGAAATCTCGGAAATGGCCTTAGGGTTAAGGTTGGTGGGCTATAGACATTATGTTGTGTCTACCATTCTTACCAACCCTAACCCTAACCTTTGCCTATAAATAGGAGGCTCCTCCTTAAGCAAAAGGCCATTAATTCTCTTGCCAATAATTCTTGCCAAGAATCTCTGCCAAGAAGAGCTCCGAGTGAAGAGGAAAACCGCTGCGGAATTGCTTCCAGAACTCAGGTAAGCCTCAAACCTATCTTTTATTTTCTGTTTTACATTTCTAGATCTAGATCTCTTCTTCTACCTTTCTGTAGAATAAAGCCTTTTTGTGTGTATGAAAATCCTTCCCCGGCTCAAAGTATCTCAAGACTCCCCCTAGCCGTAAAACGTGAAGGCGGGATCTAGGAGAAACGAGACTGGGGATTGACCCTAGTACTAGAACCTATTTAGAATAAAGCCTTTTGAATGATTGAAGCCCGTTTCATATTCAAAGTACCCCATGATTATCTTGAAGAACCGTGTTTAACGAGGAGAGAGAACAAAGGGAAACGATAATGGAACGGAACCCTAGGTTGCTTTTAGAACCCTATTTTAAATGAATGAGAATGCATGCTATGTTGTTATATTGCTCTTGAATGATTTTCACTTACACATACATTCCACCTACTTTGGCGGGATAGGCTCAAATTTTGGGTTTATTGCATTTATTGTGATAAATCTGAAATAAATAGCCCCAATCAATTCTGGAATGTCTTTAAATGATTTTTAAAGGATTTGTATTCATCTTGCACGAATTGCACACACTTTGTCACAGTTTTGAATTGTTTTTCTCCAAATAAGGCCTAACTTCACAGCAACTGTACCCCGACTTCGGACACTCATAACTTCATCGTCCGGATGAATTTTTGAGTGATTCCAGAACCATGGGAAAGGTGAGGCTGTCTAGTTTATGCCTACCAAATTTCATTAATTTCTATCAAGTGTATTTTTGACACCTCTCTGTCGAAGTTGATTGGACAGTTCAGGTTTAAATACGGAACTTGTCACTTCGACGGAGCGCCATGTGTTCGTTTTAAGTCCGATTCGAGTGATGTTTGTTTCTGGGCACTCCTTTATGAGTCTATTTTCAAATCCAGTTGGTTTCATAATTTTTGGACTCCATTTGTATTATTGGTAACAGATTTACTCAGAACTGCTCATCAGTACTTTTCTGGGTAAATCTGTGATCTTCGGGGCCTGTTCGAGAGACCACCCAAGGCACATCCGAATGAATTTTTTTATGAGGCTAGTTTCATTCGAAAGATAGACATACAGACTTCACCCACACCAAATTTTATGGATTTCTATGGAGCCGAGTTTTCTAGGTGAGTTTCCAAACTTGCACACTTGCCACTTTTAATCATCCCCAGCAGCAACTTTAAAGGAGCATAACTCCTAGGATTTCAACCGGATTGACTTGAAATTTTGCATGAGTCTCTTATTTACCATGATCTTTCAAATGGATTTGGTTTGATTCAATTTAAAATTGATTTTGAATGATTTCAAGACAAAAGGCATTGCTTTTTACCAAATTTCCCGGATTTGCCTCAACTTGGTTTTGTGCAACTTTTGCTTTGACTTCCATCTTTTTGTGATATTCCAGAAGTGATATTGACATAAAAGAGGATCTAGAATCCATTTGGATTCCTCATGTGAAAATATCACACATTGGCTTAATTCTTTTCCAATGTTTTTAATGATTTTTAGCAAGCTTTCTTATTTTTTTTGCATGAACAAACACTTGGCAACCACCTTGTGTGAGTGAATGGGGGTGCCTAACACCTTCCCCCGTTCATAATCTAATCCCCTTACCCATCTCTGGATTTGATTTTCAAGTAGGGTTATTTTTACCCTAGAATATGTCTTTTAGCTATTTTTGCTTATTGATTGAATCTTTTGGTGTCCATTCACACCTCAAAATTCTGAATGGTGGTGACTCTCCCAATTTTGTGTTGAGCCCGTGTGCTGACGGAGGGGAAATCATCCCGGTGATTTTTCCCGTGTCTCATACCTTCAATACGGTATTCATAGTATACCTTGGCCTGTAAAACTTGCAAACGGCCTTCCCACATTTACACCTAGTTCCCCAAACGCAATTGTGTGCTTTTAGCTGAAAACGTGTTTCTCCACCTTCAAGCGTATGGTTTTTGGGTTTTGGCTTAATTGGCAACTTAAAACTCAAGTTTAGTGATGCCCGGAATCGAATCACAGATCCCATTGTCATCACATTATTGACTCAAATTCTAAGGTGAATGTTCACTTTCGCTTTCCGAAGTCACGACCTCGGTGCGCCAAGCTACCCACATTCATGGTTCAACTTCCTATAGGTAATGGGTAGGCTGTGCAAAGTGTTTAAAGTGCTCAAGTGTATTTAAAATTGAGGTACATTCACAACGTCCCAGCCCCTTGCCACTCTTTTTCGTAGCCATGCATACAATTTCAAGCCAAGGCATATGACATTATATTGAAAGTAAAACATAAGCAAGCAAGAAAGCCCAAAGCAACCCAATATGCACACAAGCATTACATGCCCAAAAAGTAGTGTACAAACATGTTATTTGTGCAAACAACAATTAAACCATGGAAGCATGCTTGAAACCCAAAAGCATTCCCTAAAATTCCAGATTTTCATGCTCTTTTTCATGCTCAAAGTGTACCATTTCTACCCAAATTGAAGCCTAAAAAATTTAGCACTACTTGCCATGATATAAGAAAGGTTTTGATAATTTAAACATGCTTGAAAACCCCCAAAATATACACTAAAATTTCCAGATTTTTTTTTATTGCTTTCATGCTCAAAGTGTGTCACTTATACTCTAAATTGATGCCTAAAAATTCAGCAACTACTTGACATGGTATAAGAAGAGTTTCATTGGTGAAAACATGCTTAAAAAATCCCACAATGTACACCAAAATTCCAGATTTCATGCTCTCCATTTTTATGCTCAAGTGACATTGTTTTATGCCCAAATCCAAGCCTAAAAATACAGCACCTAAATGCATTGCCCAAGAGGTGTTTTGTTTGAGGAAAATATGCTTGACAACCTCCAAAAATGACTACTGAATTTACAGATTTTATGCTCACAATTTTTCTTGATTAACATGGTATTGGAACCCAATTTAGAGCCTAAAAATACAGCATTAATCACATGGCCTAAAAGAGCTTTTATTTAGGGAAAACATGCTAGAAGGCACCCAAAATATCCATTAAACTCCAGATTTCATGCTTTCATATTTCATGTTCAACTCATGGCATAAAAAATTCAAATTGGATCATGTTATCACCAAATGCATCAAAATCATGCTTCAAGATAGGCTTCTCTTAAATCAATCTTTAGGCAACATCAAGCAAAACATATATGTTTTGATCCATATAAAATTCAAAAGCATCCCAATCTGATTTGAAATACCACAATATGCACAAATAAAGTAAACGAAATAGCAAGCATCCAAAAGTAAAGAAAAAGCATGAATATACACAAAATGGCTTAAATCCACAAGTCCCCAGTGGAGTCGCCAGTTGTGAGACATGGGAAAAATCACCAGGGTGATTCCCCCTCCGTCGGCACATGGGCTCAACGCAAAAATGGGAGAGTCGCCACCATTCAGAATTTTGCGGTGTGAATGGACACCAAAAAGTTCAAAAATATGCAAAAATAGCTAAAAGACAAATTCTCGGGTAAAAATAACCCTACTTGAAAATCAAATCCAGAGATGGGTAAGGGGATTAGATTATGAACAGGGGAAGGTATTAGACACCCCCATTCATCCACACAAGGTGGTTGCCAAGTGTTTGTTCATGCAAAAAAGATAAGAAAGCTTGCTAAAAATCATTAAAAACATTGGAAAAGAATTAAGCCAATGTGTGATATTTATACATGAGGAATCCAAATGGATTCTAGATCCTCTTTTATGTCAATATCACTTCTAGAATATCACAAAAAGATGGAAGTCAAAGCAAAAGTTGCACAAAACCAAGTTGAGGCAAATCCGGGAAATTTGGTAAAAAGCAATGCCTTTTGTCTTGAAATCATTCAAAATCAATTTTAATTGAATCAAACCAAATCCATTTGAAAGATCATGGTAAATAAGAGACTCATGCAAAATTTCAAGTCAATCCGGTTGAAATCCTAGGAGTTATGCTCCTTTAAAGTTGCTGCTGGGGATGATTAAAAGTGGCAAGTGTGCAAGTTTGGAAACTCACCTAGAAAACTCGGCTCCATAGAAATCCATAAAATTTGGTGTGGGTGAAGTCTGTATGTCTATCTTTCGAATGAAACTAGCCTCATAAAAAAATTCATTCGGATGTGCCTTGGGTGGTCTCTCGAACAGGCCCCGAAGATCACAGATTTACCCAGAAAAGTACTGATGAGCAGTTCTGAGTAAATCTGTTACCAATAATACAAATGGAGTCCAAAAATTATGAAGCCAACTGGATTTGAAAATAGACTCATAAAGGAGTGCCCAGAAACAAACATCACTCGAATCAGACTTAAAATGAACACATGGCGCTCCGCCGAAAAGACAAGTTCCGTATTTAAACCTGAACTGTCCAATCAACTTCGACAGAGAGGTGTCAAAAATCCACTTGATAGAAATTAATGAAATTTGGTAGGCATAAACTAGACAGCCTCACCTTTCCCATGGTTCTAGAATCACTCCAAAATTCATCCGGACGATGAAGTTATGAGTGTCCGAAGTCGGGGTACAGTTGCTGTGAAGTTAGGCCTTATTTGGAGAAAAACAATTCAAAACTGACAAAGTGTGTGCAATTCGTGCAAGATGAATACAGATCCTTTAAAAATCATTTAAAGACATTCCAGAATTGATTGGGGCTATTTATTTCAGATTTATCACAATAAATGCAATAAACCCGAAATGTGAGCCTATCCCACCAAAATCGTGCTATGTATGTGCAAGTGTGAAAAATCATACAAGAACAATATAGCAACATAGCATGCATTCATCTTCATCAAAATAAGGTTCTAAAACAACCTAGGGTTCCGTTCCATTATCGTTTCCCTTAGTTCTCTCTCCCCGTTAAACACGGTTCTTCAAGATAATCTTAGGGTACTTTGAATATGAAACGGTTTTCAATCATTCAAAAGGCTTATGCAAGATAGGTTCTAGCACTAGGATCAATCCCCAGTCTCGTTTCTCCTAGATCCCGCCTTCACATTTTACGACTAGGGGGAGTCTTGAGATACTTTGAGCCAGGGAATGGTTTTCATACACATAAAAGGCCTTATTCTATAGAAAGGTAGAAGAAGAGATCTAGATCTAGGAATGTAAATACAAAAAATAAAGAAGAAGTTTGAGGCTTACCTGGGGTTCTGGAAGCAATCCGGCGGCGGTTCCCTTCTTCACTCGGAGCTCTTGGATCTCCAACTTATTGGCCATTTGCTTGAGGAGGAGCCTCCTATTTATAGGCAAAGGCTAGGGTTGATGGTAGACACAACCTAATGTCTAGAGCCCACCAACCTTAACCCTAAGGCTGTTTCCGAGATTTCCCCTCATTTAATGAGGGACATGATGGTCAAAAGTGAAATCACTCGGAAAACCCTAATTTTGAGCAAAACTTATGTATCCGGCATATCAGGCCGGATACACAAGGGCCTTAACGTATCCGGCATATAATACCGGATACACTAAAGCTTCCTTGTATCCGGTATGTTCCACCGGATACAAAGAGGAGTACTTGTATCCGGCCTGAGTTGCCGGATACAAGTAAAAAGTTACTTTCTTCAATTTTGTGCTGGCTTTCAAGGAGATAATGATTTTTTATGATTATTGATCATTTTGACAGTGCAATTTGGGGTGTCTACAATGAGACTTTGAGACCAAGTCTAAATATGTAATGGTGTGTTTAAGAGAGGAAGAGGAGAGGTCTAGGTGTTTAAGAGAGGAAAAGGAGAGGTTAGGGAGATAAGAGGTCTAGGTGTTTAAAAGAGGAAGAGGAGAGATTAGGGAGATGAGAGATCTAGGTGTTTAAGAGAGGAAGATGAGAGGTCTAGGTGTTTAAGAGAGGAAGAGGAGAAGTTTGGGAGATGAGAGGTTTAGGAGTTTAAGAGAGGAAGAGGAAAGGTTAGAGATTAAGAAGTTGAAGGGGTGGGAACTCTCTTATAAAAAGGATTGGAGTCTTAGAAGTAAGGGGGCAGCAAGAAAGGAGAGTCTCTAAAGAAAAAAGAGGAGAAGTGAAGGAGGGGGAGGACGTTCACTACCAAAGGTCGAGCATCTTAGAAGAAGAAGAGCTGCTCTCCATGTAAGACATGGAAAATCAATTTACTGACTTCCTATCATCACACGGGATTAAGACAAAGGAGGAGTCGCCACTATTCAATTTTAGGTGTGAATGGACACCAAAATCATCTAATAAAATACAAAAGGGCAGAACTAGAGTAAAAATAACTCTACTTTAAAATAATAACCAGAGATGGGTAAAGGGATTAGATTATGAATAGGGGAAGGTATTAGGCACCCCTATTCATCCACACAAAGTGGTTGCCAAGTATTGCTCACGCTTGAAAAGAGCTTGCTAATAAAATATACAAAAAGTGTTTGAAGAAAAGGACAAAGACATGTGAGATTTTTCATGTGGGTAACCTAATTGAATTTAGGCTCTCCTTATGAATACATCTCTTCCTGGACTCAATAATCAGATAAAAATGAGAAGAAAATTTGGGTAAAATCCAACTAAATCAGATTTGAAGAGTTTAACCTAAAGATAATCCATGTTGAAAACCAAGAGCAAAACCTAGCTTAAACCATGAGTATGTGCACTTGATTAAATGGATATGAATTCAAATCTTCTAAAGACAGTCAGAAAATACACAAGAAAGATTTAGGGTAAGAATCTGGTTCATAAATCTCATTGATGGAAGAGAATGAACCGAATATACCCGTATTGAGACAAAAACCCCAACTTGAGAGATTAGACAATGAAAGTCTCCTCTCAAAGATGAGATCATTAATCTTCTAAACAAAACAATTAGAAAATACTCAAGAAAGATTTAGGGTAAGGATCCGGTTCATAAATCTCATTGATTCAAAAGAATGAACCGAATAGACCTGTATTGTAACAAAAACCCCAACTTGAGAGATTAGACAATGAAAGTCTCCTCTCGAAGATGAGAGCATTAATCTTCTAAAAAAACAGTTAGAAAATACTCAAGAAAGATTTAGGGTAAGGATCAGGTTCATAAATCTCATTGATTCAAGAGAATGAACCGAATATACCCATATTGAGACAAAAACCCCAACTTGAAAGATTAGACAATGAAAGTCTCCTCTCGAAGATGAGAGTATTAATCTTCTAAAAAACAGTTAGAAAATACTCAAGAAAGATTTAGGGTAAGGATCTGATTCATAAATCTCATTGATTCAAGATAATGAACCGAATATACCCGTATTGAGACAAAAACCCCAACCTTGAGTGATTAGACAATGAAAGTCCCCTCTCGAAGATGAGATCACTTGAAATCAGTTCAAGGAATTCTAAAGGATTGATCTAAGGCTATTAATCTCAGATCTTTCATAATGAACATGATAGATCCAAAATATAAGCCTATATTACACCGAAACAAGTGAGATGTGTGTTTGTGTAAAAAAATAGATTTTTAGGGGAGAATAGAAATCCAATGCTATAAAGAACATGGATCTTGGTATTATCTCCAGAAAATGAAATCAAACTCACGACATTAATCAACACACATGAATCTCAATGTATATCATTCAAAAAGGGGTTCTATACCTAGAGTTCCATTCCTATTCTCGTTTCCCCTAGCTCTCTCTTCACGTTTTATGACTAGAGAGAGTCTTGAGGTACTTTGAGATGGGTTTGGGGTTTCAAATACACACAGGCTTTACAATACATAAATGTAGAAGAAAAGACTAACCCTAGAATTTAAAAACAGAAAAGAAAAAGGGTTAGAGGCTTACCTAGATTTCTGAATGCAGAGGTAGGGGTTCCCTTCTTCACTTGGCACTCTTCAATCTCCAATTTCTGGCCATTTGCAAAAGGGGAGGCCCTCTATTTATAAGCAAGAGCTAGGGCAATAAAGTCACAAGGGTAGACACAAAAGTGTGTCTAGAACCTTCCAACTTAACCTTAAAGCATTAGTTCCAAGGCATTTGGCTAATCTCGGAGGCTAAATTCAGGAATTCCCACTTCTTAGACAGAGGTATAGACGTAAATAAGTGAAAACTCTCGGGATTTTTTCATATGGAATAAAACATTAGTATCTGACAACTCAGGTCAGATACAAATAATAATCTTTGTATCCGAAATTATATTTCGGATACATTGAACATTGTTTGTATCCGAAAATAGTTTTCGGATACAGAGAAATGAGCTTTTATCCGAATTCTAATTTCGGCTACAAAAGAAAAACTGTTTTTTATGCTTTTGGCCAATTATTCATCATTTTTCAAAGTACAATTTGGGGTGTCTACCGTCCAACAACACCAAAACTTTGATCACCTGTTCCAGTTTAGAGAAACAAGTATTTTTCTTGCTTAAACTATTGTGTGAAGTTATATTTTCTTTTTAAAGTCTGAGATTCTTTTGTAATGTGATCAATGAGGATTTTGAGATGCTTTTAAAGTGGATTTGAACAAGGATAATCAATAAAAAATAAAAAAAACAAAGACAAAGATGTAAAGTTATGAGTTTTTTCTGCATTAGGCTTGCACCTGTTTTCCAGATAAACCAATTTTTTTACCCTAGTTCTAGTTCGATTCAAGTCTGGAGTCCTTCATGAGATTTGTGTTATTTTTATTTTAGTTTAATGTAAAAATATGTTCGAGACCCTACACTATGAGTAGCTATTTTATTTTTAATTTTTCTTTGGTTCAGATTTTCACAGGGAAATGTCTAACAATAAACTTTGCAGCTTCAGATATCTTAAACGAAAATGAATTTTTAAAAACTGCTATAAGTTATTTTAGTGCTTAAAGTTATGATTCTAAGGAATCAGATTTTGCACAATTATGTTAAGAATTGAGGGAGATATGAATCTTTGAATGCGGATAGCGCAGTAGTTCAGGTTGTTTCATTTTTTTGGTTCCTTTGTTTATTGTGATTTTCTTACTTACATTTGTTCTTGTTTTGTTTTATTTTTTGTTATTTTACTACATGAGATGTAACAAAGTGGCCCTCCATTCTCCCGATGTAGATATGTTATTATAAATGAAAGTCTAAAACATTTTATTGGAAGTGGTCGAATCAGCCCCATTTCTTATTCTTTTTAATTTGGGTTTCTTTGCTTTAGAATTCTTATGTGCATGTAGGATGTAGCATAGCAATCCCCCACTCCTCCCTTGTATATATGAGAAAGATAAAATTAAAAAGAAAATGGAAAAAGAAAAGAAGAATAAAAAATAATAAATAAATAAATATTTTTTGGAGTAGCCGAGTACATTGCTCCATGTTGGAAGCTTTGATTTAGATTTCTTTATTTTGGATTTTTTATACATAAGTATTATGGGATGTAGCATAGCAACACCACCCCCCCCCCCCCCCCCCCCCCCCATTCTTCCAATGTTTGTACACATGTGATCATAAATAAATATATATATAAAAGATAAAAAAAAAAATTAAGTGACAATAAATCAGCCCCAAATATGATCCAATTGATTTAAGGGAACCCATTTTGGTGGGACAACTCAGGGTGTTCAAGGACTTCCCTGGGTTGTAATCGGGTCACTTATCCGGAATCATTCGTGCAGACCAAAAATCAACAAAGTGTTTACCTGCACCATTTCAGGTAGTGGCGACTCTATTAAACATATAACATGCTTTTTCAGCGCGCCCAAGGTACACACACTTATCTAATGGGATTAATTAACGATATATATGTTATTTTATTAATTTATATAAATTTAGTAAGACTTTAATCAATATTTATTAATGTCTCTCTTATTAGTTTTTTAATATACAACTAATTTTTAAATTATTTATTTAATTAAATAAAATAAAATATTTAGATAGAATTCTATTAAAGTAATTTTGCTTTAGATTGTCAATATAACATGAATCTATAGGATAAATATCTTTAATTTAATAAAAATAATAATTTTGCTTTAGCTTTGTCAAACCCTAGAATGGAAATAAAACTAAGTAGAGACTCTAAAACAAAACTATAAACAACAAAATTTATAGTCTAAACCCTATATATAATAGTAAATATAAATAATTAAAATAAACTATTTAAACTGAATAAAAGGAAGGAATTGTTCGTCTAAGTAGAAATTCTAAAATATTAATGATTAATGATATATATATTATCATATTTTATATGCATGTTATCCAATTTTAGTTACTAATTTAAATAGACGTCTCTCTTGTTTAGTTAACATCTCACTTCGTAATGTACTTTTATATTGTTTTTTAAAAACCTTTTTAAATAGAAGATTATGTGGAATTAAAGACTATAGGGAAGGATATTTTAGGTATGTGAAAATAAAAAAAACATTTAAGGTAATTCGTGCTTTTAATAGTAGTATAGATATAGATATAGATATGTGCATTTGATTTAGGGTTTTGAACCTTATTAAGCTTGCTTTTTGGCATTCCTACATGTTGAATCTTCTATGTATAGTTGCTCTCTTATTTATATATACTAGTAATAGTGAACGTGCGGTGCACGTTGTGAATGATTCTCATAGTTTGTGTGGATAAAATCAAATTAGAGCTTAAGTAGCATGGATATTACAATAGTCAAAGTTTTGATTTATTCATATTTCTATATGAAATGCCCTAGAATTGTAGCAAACTCTAGAAGGCATAGACCTAACTAAAGATTAGAGTGAGTTTATTATAAATTTTCAAGTATAGTATATTTCAAAAATTAAAAAGTTCAACATTTAAATCTACCAATTTTATAAATTTGGCGTTTAAAGGTTTTTATTATATTTATAATAAATAAATTGCATATCCTTAAATTTAATTAAATTATCTAAATTACTGTATCCTAAAAAAAACAACTGGATGACTTATCACCGATCAAACATTAAAAAAAAAGAATATTCACTGGTTAAGAAAGGTTAAGAAATCGATTTGAAAACCAGTAAACATTAAGAGGGTATGGAATGGATTTGCCTACCTGATACTATGATCATTAGTTGCTGACTTCACTTATTCTCTTGAATTCACAGGCTTTGGAGGGTTATGGCACAGTCCATGTTATTAAAAGACTTCCGGTGAGTGCTGACCAATGCTTATCATGAAATGGATAATTTTAGATGTTTGAGGGTAAACATTGTTCATAAAATTAGTTTAGTAGTCTTTGTCAGAGTGGTAAGTATTTCATGCCATCGTGTTGCAAATTACTAACTAGATGTGCTTTTATTTACGTATAAGTTTTTAAAATCTTTTCTCGTCTCAAAAGTGAATCAAAGCTATCTATTTTATTCTAGGAACATTTGATTTTAATCTTATTTTCAAAACAGTGTGTTATATACAAATTCTAGAGGAAGTTAGAGTGGATGTACAATGTTGTTTTGCAGTTTAGTTAATTTTGTATTGCAGCGACTATAACTGGGAGACACATACGACCTGTGAATAGTTCTTAAGAGGAAAAAGGAACTAAAAGATAGACTGAGAAAATAGAAGAAAATTGATGTGCTATGTTCAATGTTAATCAAATCGATCCAAAACTCCCAAAAGAAGCGATTCCTAACAAAGTCTTAGACAAATAAAACAAACAAGTAAATACCTGCATTGATCGGAACTCACAGTCTCGAAATTGTGAAAATAACTTCTTCCAATTGATCACTTCACCGCTTCGAGTAGAAACAGAGGCCCAGAGACTAACTTTCTTGAAAATACCCATCTCCATTGAAAATCCCAGATCCCAGTAACACCCTAGAATCAAAAGCCCAAACTCTCTTTTGTTCTTTTGTACGAGTGAAAATTTATCCCTAAAGGTATTATCAGATTAATTAAATAAAATATTTTTTTACCAAAATATGAGGAAAACAAAAATACGTGAATCTATTAAATATTTTAATAGATTAAAATAAAATGTTCCAATCTAACGATTGGAAATTTATCCCTAAAGAATTAGGTATGGTCGTTTTGTTCTATAAATATTTTAATTTTTGATAATCTGAATATTTAATTTGAATCCTTCTCCACGTTAATAAAAAGAGTGTCCCAATCCAACGATTAATTAAAAAGTAAAAATAAAAAAAGAGTGTCCCAATCTGAATTCTCTATTCTAACGATTAATTAAAATAATAAAAATAAAAGGATGCAGATGAAAGAAAGACTACCTTTATCCAGAGTCTCTCTTCTAGCCATATTTTACCTAAAATTATCTGTGAATATTTTAATTTTCATAATCTGAATATCTTAATTTGAATCCTTCTCCACGTTAAATAAAAAGAGTGTCCCAATCTAACAGTTAATTAAAACGTAAAAATAAATCCTCTCTTCGTTTTTTAATTGTTGGATTTTATTAGAATTAAAACAAAATATGGAATTAAAGATATAGAGAAGGACATTTTAGGTCTATGAAAACTAAAAACACTCAAGGTAGTTCGTGCTTTTAATAGTAGTATATATATATATTTTATAATTTTAAAACAATATATTTTATTATTGGAAAAGGCAGGTTGGCAGTCTCGTGCTTTGTATTGCCTCTTAATGCTTGGGTATAGTTCTACGGCCCAACCTTGGGCCCAGCAAGCTTGGACAAAGACCATATATTTTATATATAACCTCTAGCCCAACCTGAGCCTACCTACTTGCCTGGCGCCTAGTCATACTCAAAACCCTTTTGAAATCATAGTAGAGCAAAAATTCAAAACAATAACTTAAATTATTTCAGACCGATTAATCCATGCAGCCTTTGCTTGTTTATTACTTATAATCTATATTAATATATAAAGGGAATAGGGGGAAATTCGGGCTTGACAATCCATACCAAATCGCCCTTCATATTTTCCCTATTTTACAAGTTTGCTATGTCATATCAACATAACTAACAAAAACATGCACTCTATTTTAACATGGAGTATTTTCTAAGTGGACCCCAAGAATTTTGTTATTTGCTATGCAATCGCCTAGTATTATATAAAAGGAAGACAAGGGATTTTGGCTACACATTTGATCTAAAATTCCCTCCAGAAAATTATAAGAACTCCCCACCCACCAAAAGCTACCCATAGCTTATTTATATGTACATGTGGTGTCAATGCACAATCCACTAAACAATTTGTGAATATGTATTATTGCACGTGTCACCGCTAGTCACAAATAAAATATGTTATAATAAGTTAATTCTAGAAAATTTCCTAGCATAAGATTAAGATAATAGTTCAAGATTCAAATAATAATTAATTTATTAAAAAAAACTTTATGTTAACTTGTAAACTAGCAGGCCCCTACACCTAGGATTGGGACCAAACAATGCCCAAGTATACATAATTTCTCCCTTTGTTTTTATTATTGTATATTTTTGAACTAAAACTCTCTTTAATACAGAAGTGTTATATATTGTGGTTTTATTGAGAGGTAGTCTAAATTTTCTTTTATGTGTCCCATTGCCTTCTACTCCTCTGTCATCTACTATTAGTTTATCCTCTTTTGTGGAAATACTGAAAGAATCAACTTCACATGAATCCAGCTCTACTTTCTACCCTACCAAGTATGAACTACTTTTCCTTCTTTAGGAACAAGAGATGAGCCATTTGTGCATTTTCTCAAGACAATGCGTAACCATTCTTCTTACTTCTACAGTAAAATAAGGAAATATGCATCAGTGGATGCTTCAAGGGTATATAGATGTCACCAACACTTTTTCCTCCCATTAGAAGATCCCGTCCAGAGAAGAATCAGAGATGACCTTCCCTCATACCAGCTAAAGTGATCTTGGATCTCTAGATAAGCACCCATTATTGAAGGAAGTGAGTTTTTTCATTCTCTAATTGTCACTAGCTAACCCAATATTACCTAAAAAAACTGTCTTCCAAGAACAGCTGATGTACTATATGTTGATTCTTTTATGGGGGTTGTGAAATTTTTCAAAATGTTAAACAAGCATGTAATTAAATTCAACTTTTTGGGATTGGCAGCATGAATCTTATTTAACCATCCCAGTTTTTAAATGATTCTGGGAAGCAGGTCCAAGAAGCCAGTCTCTGTAAAAATGTCTGAAAACAAAGTGAGAAGACCTGGGCAAGTTCCATGAATCAATATGGAGTGATCCTTGATACGCTGGCCATGTCCATTACACGAGTGTCCTCCCGTTATATGCATCCGATCTTGGAAGTTACTAATAACTGCCAAGATCTTCCCCCTCGGTCAATTTAGAACCACAAAGGAAGGCAGTTCAATGGGGTTCGTAAGTCCAAGTCTAATCCCACATTGAAGAAAAGAACAATAAAACTAACACTTTATAACACCTCATCAGGAGTCTTTCAATTGCCGAGCTCGGTTGCGCGGGCTTGTAACCCAAGTGGGGGCATTAGGGTCGGCTGGACATAGGCTTGGTTCCTCTGGTCGGGTTTGATGGGGGCAACTACTGGCTTGTCCAATCCAAGTGAAGAGATGAACCATGTGATCCGAGCGAAGGCTTGGATCCCTTGGCTCCTAGAGAGGAGGGCACTGCGTCAGGCTGGCTTCACAGAGCAGCGATGACCTCCCGCTCTTTACAGTGGAAGGATAACGAGCCGGTTCCCCACAGCCCAGCATGGCCCGATGAGCCGATACCAAACTGGACAGCCACCCTTTTGGCTGCAAATCAGCCATCTTGGGTCGCTTTATCGGTTTTCACCAAACCGATCCCTTCCATAATCTTGAAGCAGCTGAACCAAGTGATCCGAGCGATGAACCATGTGATCCGAGCAAAGGCTTGGATCCCTTGGCCCCTAGAGAGGGCACTGCGTCAGGCTGGTTTCACAGAGCAGCGATGACCTCCCGCTCTTTACAGTGGAAGGATAACAAGCCGGTTCCCCACAGCCCAGCATGGCCCGATGAGCCGATACCAAACTGGACAGCCACCCTTTTGGCTGCAAATCAGCCATCTTGGGTCGCTTTATCGGTTTTCACCAAACCGATCCCTTCCATAATCTTGAAGCAGCTGAACTGGATGAACCTCACTGGCTAGTAGTACAAGCGGTCTGATCTTTTAAAAACCATCGGTTCGTCCATAACCCGTTGCAGTTTTGAGTATACGATGATTCTGAGCATTTTACAAGAAATTTATACTATTAAGAAACTTGTGAGATGCCGGACATGTGCTTTAAAAACTGAAAGAAACCATTATTTGTTACAAGTTGAGCCGAAAATCCCACCCTGATCATTGGACTTCCGAATCCTACAAATGCAAGGCTTTCTTATGGACATTACAGTAGTTTTTATGCAAAGGTTCATCAAAGACCAAAAGCTATGGTTGTTTTCACATTTATATGTTTTGAAATAGAATAAATAACCATCTTCTTAACATTACAAAAGAAAATATTTAGTGATCTAATGATCTATATATTTTCCTTTGTAATGTGTAGAAGACGGTTATTTTTTCTATGGCAAAACATATAAATGTGAAAACAACCATAGCTTTCAATCCTTAATGAAACTTGACGACAAGCATAAAAACAACTATAATGTCCATATGTGCCTTGTAATTTCTTTCTTCACAAGCTGTGTCATGAGTAAGCCTTGCGTTTGTAGGATTCACAAGTCCAATGATCTGAGTGGGATGTTGGGTATGGTGACAATACACTATTTCATAGTTGTATTGTCCATAGTTGTATTGTCTCATTTACAACTTAACCACAGTTATATCAAAAAAAAAAAAAAAACTTAACCACAAAGTAATTAAAATGTACTACAATTTACAATATAAAAGAAGGGAAATTGAGAGCATAAAAGAATTTACAAGCCACCAAACCCATTCTTTAAATTCTCTTGAACCTAAAAATGCACAACGAAAACATATTCACTTGTCTCTAGAATACTCAAGAAGCAGATTTGTATTCAATATCTCTATGTTCACTTTATTCTACACGTAAATACTAAGCTATGGTTTCCAGTAAGTGAAATAATCGTAAAAAATATCGTTAAACATACATTATGACAAAGAAAGGATTTAACCTTTAGTTTTGGGTGGAACCAAGTAGAAAAAGCATGTAAAAGCCTTAGTTTCAGGTGGAGAGATGCAATCGCAATTCTTTGACCTAATATCAACACAATAAAAACAAAACTGCATCTTTTCTAAGAAAAAGAAAAAAAATAATCAGAAATAAGTTGCCTGCCTACAAAAGATATGTTACTTCCTCGTAATTTCAGCGATATCCACTTCTTAACCTCAATATGAGATAATTTTGCTACGTACAGTTTTTCAGGGAACCAAAGGATCGAAAGAATAATGCACCATTTGTCTTCCATGGTGGCAGGAAAGACAAAGCCTATGCTAACAACAACCCAAAAGAGTTAGCCAAGAAACAAGATATTTCTTATCAGATCATCTATGTGTAATACATGTACAGGCTGTTTGCTGTAGCACAAGCAATAGAGTTTTTGGTAGGGTGCCATGGTAAGTGGAGCAACTTTGTTATGAAATCAAAGGCATTTCCATTAGTATCTACTCCTGGGCTATCAGTTCCTGTTGCAATTCACAAGTTGAATACTTTTTTGATGATGTGTTCAATATTTATAAGAAAAAAGGATATACCATTAACAAGGGATATCTTGACAAGTCAAATCTTATAAGAGTATAAAATGTGATAAATAAGGCTGTATTTTATTATATGAATACAATTAAGAGAGGCATTAACAATTTCAACAGTAGATTATCCCAATGTAAAATATGGCAATAAGAAATTCATCAGTAGTTACAAATTCTACCATTTCATTTTCATTCAACGGCCTCTATGTGAAATTTGACATTAATGACAAATCTTAACACTTGTTTGATTCCACGTAAACTTTAATAATAGACGACGATGCTCCCCTCTCCTCAAGATAAAGCTTATGATTTTCATTTTGATATTTTATCATGCAGTTGGAGATAAACCATCTTTAGTGAGGAGTTCCCTTTTAATTGCAAGCCAAGCAATGAATGAGTGATGAGGTAAATGATGTTTTAACCATAAGACAACCATACAACAGGCTGCTTTCAGGTTCTCAATGCCTCATGGATGGACTTTAAGGAGAACTAAGAGTTTCCCAACCATGAAAACTTGTCCTCCTTTTCATATGAAGGAGAAGGGAGAGTTTGGAGGCCATTCCATATGTCCTGAAGATAAACAGAATCAGTTGGAGGAGCATTCCATTCATTCCTTGATATAATCTGTGACACCTTGCAATCAATGCCCAAACCTGAGTAGTATATGATTCAGTATCTGTATCTGTAATTAGCATCTGTAATTAACAAACAAGGAACCAAATAGATGCTAATTATCTAACCAGAGCCATATTCAATTTCCATCCCTAATCATACAGTGAAATTATTTAAAGAAGGCTGGTTTCTTTTGGAGGATTTTACGTCAGGCCCAGCTGCAATTCCATGGAATAATCAGATGCAAAAAATTTCTATCTCCAATGAGATTGCTCCTCACCCAATCAGCCCATAACTATCAAACTTGAAAGCATAGAATCCAAATAAACTTTGCAATGACTGTGTCATTCTAAAAATCTAATCTTTGGATCCCTAACCTTCCTTGTTCTTTTGGATAAAAATAGATCATCACATTGATAGAAATTTTACGTCTACGATCGGAATCTCCAGACCAAAGAAATCTCATGCACATTTGGTTAATCTCATTCCTGACTGCCTTTGGAATTATGAAACATGACATCCAGTAAACCAATATAGAGAAGAGAACTGACTTCAAGAGCTATAATTGGCCTCCAAATGATAGTGTTTTTGCCACTCAACCTTGTACAATTGCTCTGATTTTCTGCAAAAGTGGTTCATAATCATTCCCAGAAAGCTTAGAGGATTTACAATCACACCCACAATCATTCTGCAGAAGTGGTTTACAATCACATTTGGTTTCTCACTTTACCCCTTTAAAAGTTAAAAAGACTTCAACATCCATAAACTGTCTACTATATTTCTTTAAAATGTCAATAAAACACACAGCAGCTATATCCCTTGAATCATAAGTTCTTCCCAAGTCTGAGCCCAGCTACTAGAATGTTATTTATGCAAAATATTAGGAGATGAGTATATATTGCTGCATTAGCTGGTTTCTGACAACAAAAAATTCCTCCCTTGAAACTTTTTAAACGCTACCAACCTCCCTTATTGTTTTGTTATCTGTTGCATGTCCGTTTCTTACATACTAATGTTGTTAAGTGGAAAATTTATGATTTTAAGATTTTGATAATGAAAAATAATTTTTTAAGTGTTAAAGAAAGTAATAACCAGTTTAAAAATTATATTTGAGCACACCCCCTACATAGGCCTTGTCCAACCTATTGGTGCACTAGAGTTACGGTTCGACTCACTTTCGATTTGAATTAGGTTTAGTATAGCTGGTTTGATTTGATTAGAAAACCCACAATCTATAAAATTTTGGGCATAGGTGGTCATCCAATTTAAACTGTTCTGGTACAAAAATCCAACTATGTGAACCATTTGTGGTGTCAGGATATCCTAGACACCCTGGGTCATGCTATAGAACTAAAATTTCCCATGTGACTTGGTTGGACCGAATTTTTGGTTTTTTCAAGTTTGAATTTGTTTGGATCAGGCCAATTGGGAGACCCAACCAATGGGTTTTCTTATAATGAAGCCCTATCTGCACTTAGACAAGACTTTGTTTTAATCAGTGGTCTGGTTTGAGCTACCCGGACCTTTGGTTCATCTAAATTGTTCCGATGGCTCAGATCATACCAAAAAGTAAGACTTGTACACTGTCTGATTTATCAGGCCGGTTTTGTTGCAGTTTATGGTGACCAGTTTGATAGATGGTACAATCTCAGGTTGCACAAAAATTTAAATCCCGTATTGTTTTTTTTTATTTGTTTGAGTACGGAAGGATTCAGAAAATGTGAATATTGCAATGTTTAATAAATAACAAATCAAAAAGCATGAGGATGCAATATGAAGGAGGGATTAAATGATTAAGCAATACATTCATCCAACTGTGTGTTGGATAAGTGTGTGTGCTCTTCTATGACTTGCCATTGACAACACCATTCTTCATCTCCCATGCATTTTTTATGTCATTGACATGAGAGCAACATGTTCATGGCCCATCCAAAGTGTCTTGCAGAGTAATCCAAGCCAATAATGGTAGAACAAAAGGAGATAAAATGTTTGAGATGGTAGAACCAAGCTCAAGACAGTAATGAAGGATTTACATGTCAATCAAGCTCATGGGTCATTAACCAAAGGATTTTTACGGAATGGGGCTTTGGAGAAAGGTGGTGTAGACGAATAAAGAGATGTTTACACAATACTAAATTCATTTTTGTTGAATGGCAGGTGAGGAGTCATTTTAGTTCTTTGGGAGGACTTAGACAAGGAGACCCTTTGTCTCCATTTCTTTTTACTATGGTGTTGTGATATCTTCAATAGGATGATGGATGTAAGAGCAAGTAACGGGATAGTTAAGGGCTTCTGAGTGGGTAGAGGTGGTGTCAATATCTCACAATTACACTTCACAGATGACACCATAGTGTTCCTAGAAAAGTAGAGATAGTCGATGTTTGGAAGAGGTGTATTCTTAGATGCGTGGAATTATAAAGGTAAATATGGAAAAAGGTAGCATCTCAGGTATCAATGTAGGGGATGAGAAGATGGTAGAGCTTGCAGACCAGTTGGGCTGTAGCTATGCTAGATAGCCTATAACCTGTCCAGGTCTTCCCTTGGGTGGGAGAAGAAAGACTGGTTTTGGGAACCAATAGTGGAGAAAATGACAAAAAAATTAGCAATTTGAAAGAGAGTATTTATCGTCGGGGGTGTCGATTAACCTTAATAAAAGCCACTTTGTCTAGTCTCCCAGTGTACTTCATGTCGTCGTTTGGAGCCCCAGCTAAGGTAGTGTACATATTTTTTTTTTAAAATTCAGAGAGATTTCCTAAAGGAGAAGGATCATTTGGTGAGTTGGAGGGATATCAGTTATGGAGGACTTACCCTTGGTAACGTTTACTTGAATAAGTTTGCTCTTCTTGGAAAATGGCTCTGGAGGTTCTGCCAGGAACAGGGGAAATTGTAGCACAAAATAATCCTGAGTACGTATGGCAGTCAAAATAATGGGAGGGAAGTCAATAACAATACCAGTATTCATTATAAGTGTCCTTGGAAATCTATCATGGTTTTAGCTCCTTATTTTTTTAACTCATGTCTACCAAAACTTCGTATGGGAGACAATAAAAAATTCTAGTCTGATGTATGGTGGGGTGAATCGTCTATTGCTTCTCGATTCCCACTCATTTTCTGAGCTAGTATTCAGAACAAATCTTTTGTGTGCGACATTATTTCTTGGTCCACCAATAAATTACAATGGAACCTTCAATTTGGAAGGGAATTGCGTGATCTAGAGGTGGAAGAATGTTGGGGGTTTATTTGAGTCTCTTAGAGATGTAGTAGTTCACCCTTCGGTTCCAAAAGTTAGATTTTGGTTGCTTGATTTCCAAGGTCAGTATTCTTGCAAGTCCTGGATGTCTCATTTTCAAAAGGAGGAATCTTCTCTTTGTCATCACTTCCTCACAACCTTTCTTTGTTCAGCCAAAATCCTCTCAAGGTTAGAGCATTTTCATGGACTGACTTTTTGAACAGGATCAATACATTAGACAAGCTTCAGTGTTGTAGGAAAACTTGGGCCATTACATCACATGTTTGTACGTCTGGGGTAATAGGGAGTAAGTAGATCATCTTCTACTATGTTGTGACTTTGTAGGCTTTGTTTGGGAGAGAATGTTACAATTGATAGGAGTTCAACGAATTGTTCCTAGAACCTTGTGTGAAATGGCTAAATAGCGGTGGTTCTTTCATATGTCAAAGAGGGGTAGAAGGCTCTACTCAATGAACAAAAGAGGCAGCCTATGATGCAGCTTTAGCCAGTGCAACATCCTGGTCTTCATTATGCCCAGATTTTGATAGCTATGGGATGGAAGATATTGTAAAAAAACTTGGAATTGATGGTAGAGTGAGAAAGTGGTATTTGTGAGAGGAGGAGTTGGTTCCCCTTTTTTATGTTTTTCTGAATGAACGCACCCCATTCCTCATGAGATGTGAGTTCCTGTGTATTCTTACATATTTTCATGGTTTTAATACAATTGTCATTACTAATAAAAAAATAATTCAATATCTATACTACTACTTATGCCAACCCTTGGAATATTCCCAAGATCTTGGGTGACCTTTTTCAATGGCTAACAATACCTTTTACAATATTAATACGTCTGCGTCCCAAAGTTCTACTAATCAACCATGTCATTATCCTTCCTCCACAACCCAACAACTCATGTCATTACTCTCTCTCTCTCTCTCCACATAAATGACTTGATTAGCCTCTTTGACGCAGTGAAAGTTACAAAAACAAGGATTAATCTCCGTTAATCCTAAAAAACTGGAATCCACCAGCAAATAACCTTGAATCCACAAGGAAGATGAGAAAGAAACTCTGTAGTTCTTTTAAAAAATAATGTCTAAAATTCGTGTACAACCTTTACCCCTTATTTATAGACCTTAAAAGACCCCAAAATAAGATAGAAACCTATTAAAATTAGGACTCCTACTCATAGTAAACAACTTAAAGTTAAAATCTAACTCTAAAACCTCTTAAAGACTCCTAATATAACTCAAATATCTAATGCAAGAAAATAGGAATTCTACTTTTATTAAATAACTAACTAATCTGGACTTTGGGTCCCACTCGTCCTACATCACTCTCTCTCCACATTTAAAAGGAAACCACCATAGATTCAAGTTCCAAAATCTCCCATCAAATATTTAATTCATCCACGTAATTAATTTCAACCAATGTGTGTTCATCTCAAGGTAACCTTTGGCATTAAAGGTCCTTGTATGATACCCGCAATGAAGAGGTGGAGAGTCCCTTGCCGGCGAAGAAGCCTTAGTCGTTAGTTCCGACCAATCTGTGTCTATCTCAAAGTAGTAATAAATCATGAATCCTCATGTAATGTTCTCTTTTTGGGTATTTTGTTTGTGCATGAAGGATTTTTAATTCTTTGCGAGCTCTCTGTCTCAGCTTTTTCGAGTATTAATATTTAAATTTGTTTTATTTTAATTTATGTTGGATTTAAAACAATACTTCATTCATACGTTTACAATTTTATGAAGGCAATTTTTAAAGAATGATGACATATTATTGTACTTCTCTATGCCATTTGTGGTTTGAAATACTTTACACACTCCAACTAAAAGTTACAATATGAGTCCTAGAATGGAGGTGTGTTGACAGTTCTTCCATTTCTAATCATCCCTGTGCAATGATGCTTACAATTCAAAAATAAAATAAAGGTGTTCCAAATATTTGAGCAAGTGTATTCAGAAATCCAAAACAATTTTAAAAAAAAAAATTTGTACAAAAAGAAATTATGCTTACAATTTCTATGCTTGTATAACAAAACCATCCAAATATACACCAGGAATAGAACTAAAAGTCACTGACAAAAGGAAACCCAAGCCATCACCTAATTCTCAAAAATGGACACATTCAGAGAGTCAAATATATAAACCAAAATGGCTAAATATTCCACATATATAGATGCATATATACATGGATACATACACATATATTGGCAAATACATGACACACAAACACAGATATAATTACTATATAACAATAATTTACTCATCCCAAGCAACATCAAATAATGAACAATGAAATGACTAATTCCAAAAAACTCTTTGTTGGAAACATACAATAGAAAACGATTTTTTACAAGTTAGATAATACCTGTGAAGATAAGTTCTTGAAATCCAAGATCCTGTATTTTAACATTCCTCAAAATCAACCCCTCAAGATAGACATCTCAATTTCTCTGTAGCAGTGCTTAAGTGGCTCAAAGATGAACCCCAGAGTTAGGTGGGAGTCAGCCCTAAGCCACAACCACGACCATGTCCACATCTCTGAAGTTTCACGACCTAAGAAAAGACATCATTGAAGTCTATGCTATCTTGAAAGCCCTCTGATACCAGGGTCATAAGTTCTTGCATCTGTCTCTGTAAAATACTTTCAGGTGATAAGACTGTATTTTACACCTATATTTATTGGAATAGTTACCAACAAAACTAAAACTCAACCAAGCTCATTCACCGTATTTTCAATTAGATGCAATAACATTAACTGCCGAGCCATCCTTCAAAAAAAAAATGTACCTTTGTAAAAATATCTGTTGCGCGGCTGCACCAGAGGGAGTATTAGTGAAGCTCTTCACTTCCTACCGGAAGTAAAACACAATGAGTTAGTTCATCATTGAAATTGGTATCCAAGTGACATAGTAAATATAAAACCATATGGAATGGAACATGAAAGACATAAACCTCCCTCCTGTCAAAACTCTAAGAGAGCCTTTTTTTCCAGACCCAGGAAACATTGGTCAGAGTGGCTCTACTTTATTTGTCTAGCTACATTTTTGCATTGTTGCAGTTGTGGATTTGATGAGAAGTTCATTCCGATAACATACAGCACTCAAAGTGGAGCCTCAATCCTTTTTGCTGAGTAAAATATAACTTGATTTCTTCAGAATAAAATATAACTTGATTTCTTCAGAATCTCAGAAGTGGAGCCTCCATCCTTTTTGCTGAGTAAAATATAACAGATGGTTTCAGAATAAAATATAACTTGATTTCTTCAGAATCTCAAAAGTGGATGAGGAATGCCACTGGTCCTGAACAACTTGTGGGCTATAGGCACATCATGCTACATCTCTTATCTCAACAACAAAATAATTGGACTTGCAGAGCCTCCATCCTTTTTGCTGAGTAAATACAAAGTGGAGAATGATCAGCTGGATGCCAAATTTTGTCAACAACAATGTGTCAAAGAAAATATTTTATGTTTTGTTCATGACTACTATAGAAAGGAAATATAGGAAACAAATACCATGTGCCTTTTTCCTGTCCTCAGCCCATGTGCATTTGTTTACTCCATCATTTACATCCCTCCAGCTCTGACTGCCACAGGGTGATGTTCAATCATCGCATGCAAATTTGCCACACCAATTTTGTGGCATTTACAAACTTGCTGACCCTTGTCATTAGCTGCTTCCAATCCCTCTATCCTTATGGTAAACATTGTAAATCAAATCTTTGCGTTGTGCCTTTTAGCTTCTTTGACTTTGGCGTACATTGATCCCCTCATCAATAGGGTTGTGATTAGGATCCATCTGAGAAATGTTTCAAAGATGCTCCAATAGAGCCATCCATCTACATAAGCAAAGGCAACAATATGACTACAGTTTTAGTCAACTATAATCTAATTGAATGGTGTTTACATGGGCTTGAAAATAAATTCATATCAAATCAAATCTTTCTCTTCCTGAAGTATTCAACAAAACATTCCAAACCCGTTAATCTAACCCCCTTCTCGTGGATATGAATTAGATTTGAAAGTTAAAATAACAAGATCAATAATTTCCTTTTGGTGGGAATGCGCGACCTTAAATACATTAATATACTGATCTAATCATTATCTTGTATTGAGTGAGGAACAAACTGAAGGGGTAAAAGGCTTCACTGAGTTCGCTTTTGCTTCTGCTTGAACAACTGAGCAGAAGTTGACTTGGGCCCATGATTTATCTTGTTTATGTATTTGTTCATTCTTTCTCTACATTTTTCATCAATAACATGTAGCTTTATATTGTTTTCAACTTGGTAGACAACTTTTGCCACTTTTACTATAGCACTTGTTATCTGGCCATGAATTGTAAGTCTCTTTGGTGACCGCATCTTCACACTCACCTTCCCAAGTTCAAACTCTGATGCAGGTGATTATTTTTTTCATTATGGCATGCTAGGTTTTCCCTGAGTAAGTCTACATCACATTATGCTCTTGTAAGGTAGGAACTTACCCACAGATCATAGCTGTGAAATTGTTAAAAAGATTGTACGTTGCTCTACCAATAAATAGAGACTAGAGAGAGGTATTTGACCATTGAACTAGATAAATCAAGGCTGAAATTTTCTGTCCTGTCCATAGCAGAAGTAACCTTTTTTTTTTTTTTTTTTTTTTGACAAGTACCTTAGTAATCAACAGAAACTAAACCAAGATGAACAAGTGGAAGATTGTCATTAGCTTTGTCATAATTATTTTATGCTAACTTCGAAACACATGGAGTTGATTTTATTTAATAACTGCAGACAACAAAATCTGACTTACACTGGGAACAATTAATGAACATAAATTTCTTAGAACTTTCTAAGTTCACTCTCTTTTCTAAATTAACGAATTTTGAACTAACAACAGAAATAATGATGCCTTATCCTAAGCTATATTTTCTTCTTGCAGGTGTCTGTCCAAATCTTGCCAAGTCAGATCCATTTGACCTTTATATTCTAGGGCACCAGTATTTTACAGGATGTGCTAATCAAGTATGCACATTTGGAAACACCATTCACAGAAACTGAAAGTATGATCTTTAAATAGATCAAACTATATATCTCCCAGTGTCTCACATGATAAAAAAAAAGTTCAATTAAAAACAGATTTATTACGAACTCAAAACATGCTTATAAAAGTCTAAATGACAAGTACAGATGCTTATAAAAGTCTAGATGACAAGTACAGATATGAAAGTGGGTACTGATTTAAGTCAAGGATGTACACATCTGCGCATGTTCGTAGGTAGGGTGCATGAGGGTATCATTGTTCATATATATGTTCTGCGCAAATAGGCCATATCTGCTCTTTTTTTTAGCAGTTACATGGTACTACCCTTTATTTATACACTCTTATTGCTACAATTGGTGTTGTACCTGAAATTTTTCTGTGCCACATTCCACTACCTATCATTTTTCCAAAAAAAAAAGATTTCTAGTATCTTTCTTACAGTACAATTACCCATTACATACAGATTCCTTCTACCATGTTACAGCTTATTACATAGTAATGCACTTTCAAATGCAAAACATAAATGCTTTTCCAAACGCAACACGTTAAATATGTTTATGTTGTTATACATTCAACTTTGAATTACTTCTTAGGTGAAATCTTTTTGGACATGTTTTATCTTTTTAGATTTTCTTTATGACAATCCAATGATTGCAACTTCCTAATGAATAACTTTCACCACCTTTCAGTTAACCAAAAAGGAAAATTTGTTTAGAATGAAATTAAAGGAGGGGTGAACAAACACTTGCATAAGTGCCAGATACTTGTTGATTGACTACAACTCCAGATTGATTTTGAATGTCCAATAGAACATGACTCAAGTTCTGCTATACAATTAAACACAGAAAACATAGTATCAAAAATATTTTTTTTTTTTGGTTGTAAAGTTATATCGTTGCACTTACCTGTATATCCTTGGTTTGTGCAAATGGCTTGTAGGCAGGTAATTTATGCAATGTTCCCCTGCTTTGAGGGTTGGGGATGAGAAGCCACTGCAGCAAATAAAAACAAAAATCAAAAATATTTATTATGACATAGATACTGGAAAAAAAGAAAGCGCCCTCTCAATTTCTGGTTGGAGAAGTGGGGGAGGAGAGAGTAATTCAGAAAAAAAAAATATATCTATTTGTATTGTGAATTTTGAGCATGCCTTAAGATAAGTAAAACTCTAGAACATTTTGAAACATGAAAACAGAACAACAAAAACAGACATCCACATATAAGCAAATAGGTTATGAAAATTTTGAGCATTCATAATTTAACATCAAGAGTGTAATATCCCACCATAGTTTTAACTTCGTAATGCTGCACATGCCACCCCTGGTTTATCTTAGCCTAAAGGTATCTTGGATTAACATTTTTTTTTCTCTTAACAATTGAACTACATCGATGTTATTGGATCAAATCTTGAAAAAATCATGATAAGCATATACAGTTTCTGATATTATAATCTTCCAAAATTTGAGGCAGGAAGTAGGGAGATCCGTTTACACATAAATAGAGCACTGAACTAAAGTAAAATTTTTCAAAGTTGCCTACAACAATATCTGCCTCTCTTTATATATGTTTAGATTTAATGCAATTAAAAGATTAAAAAAAAAAAAAAAAAAAAACCTAACAAGGCTTCTGATCCTTGCAACTAAACATTGCCCTTCTCTGTGAACCATAATCTTCATATAACCTCTTTTATCAACATTATTCCTTCCAAGTAATTGATTCTAACAGAATCAGGTTTGTATTTGCTATATTGAGGGCAGGTCCTCATAAGAATCTCCGCCAATCGTCTCAACAAAGGGCACTTATGATGAGAACATAGAAACGATTTGGTGAAAAAATGACCTTTAGGATCAAGGGTCCAAATGCAAAATATCGGGAGCAATCACAATCACAATATCATTTAAGCGATCAAAAAGAGAGGCCAATTTGGAGATATAAGCTGGTCTTTGCCATTTAAAGCCAAATTACAGGTGAGGCCAATATCAGACCAAAAACTGAATATCCAAAACTGAGGCATGCTAATGAGATAAAGGTCTAGCCCAGTGCACGAAGCTCCCACCATTGCAGGGGGTCTGGGGAGGGTCTGATGTACCAGCCTTACTTACCCCCAAGCAGAAAGGCTGTTTCCTGTAGGCATGCTACTGAGATGCAATCCTAAATAAGACAAGGTAAAGAGAAGTTGAGGGGATTTTCAGCCCACCCAAAGTCAAGCCAAAACAGGATGTTATTCCCATTGCCAACTGAGAATCTGGTCCAAGGAAAAAAAGAACAAATGAGTCGGGCAGAAATTGGACTCCAAATGCTCGCAGTAGTCATCTTGGCTCTAGGGTTTATGTCCCAATTGTTCTTATCAACCCCATACATATTAGCTATTACTTTCCCCCACGAGCTCTCCTTTGCATAACAAAACAGCAGGCAATTTATCATGCTATAGCTATTAATAATATCTCTCTTATTTACTGATAAAAAAAAGGCCATTTACCAATTAGGAGTGCCAAGTTAGGAGTCAACGTGTTACTCAAATTGATACTTCTATCTCTTCACTTCAAACTAACACCCAAAATCATTTTTTCTTTATTTCATCACGAATAAAATATCAAAAAATCCATTCAACAATCAAGCGCCAACTTTTGAGTCAATATGTCACTCAAATTGATACTTAAGTTCCTTCACACTTGTACTAACACCCAAAGTTATGTTTCATTTATTTCTTCATGAACCTAAATATCAAAAAATCCAATCAATAATCAAGTCTGATGAGATATTCAATACCCTAAAGAAAATTCTGTGTTTCTTCTTTTCTGACCCATTTTTCCAGATGGTTTTGGGCGAATGGTTGCTTGAGCAATAAGCTAACCCCAAAAGAAAATAAAAAGGATAAAATGTAATGTGGTTCAGCCTGTAAACATGTGTGCTGAAACCAAACAAATTCGCCCCCTCCTCACACATGAGAAGGGAATTACCTCACTTAAAAGCAATAGAATAACAAGAAGGATTCAAATTGGCCATTCTCCTGCCAAATCACAAACCATTGGCATTCCAGAAGAACAGTTTCCTCAAAGACACAAGCTTAATGAAGCAACCAACCCACAAGATTATGCCACAATTCTTGGCACATACGGTTAGATCAAGCCACTTAATTGGAGTTTACTAACAGTTTACAATTCGATGGCCCACTAAAGCACAAAAGGATTAGAACCTACCTAATATTTCCAATTGACAGCACATTCAGAACATCCACAGAACCGCAATCACGTAACTGCAAAGACTGGTCTTTCAGGACTTCGGCAAACTAGAAGGGGAACTTTCTCATAAGGCATATCACAAGTGAGCAGGAATAACAATAGAAGAATGAGTTATCAAGTAATGGGAAAGAAGTTATCTTTACAGATTCTAAAGCCAACAGACAACACGCTCTACATGGTACTGTGCAATCATGACACACATCAATGATTACTAACAAATCTGGACAAGAATACACAAACACAAAGGAGATGATTATAAATAAATAACCCACCAACCTGTTGCTAAACACCAAAACTCCAGAAACTCATGGTTCTTCCACTTGCACATAAACCTAAAAGCAATTTACACTTCCTACAGAACAGAACAAGATAAGTGAAACTAAAAAAGGCTGGAGAGACTCCCAAATGTTGAAACACTATGTGTTAGATGATGCTTTTGAGGATATATAATTGTTTATATTAAATTTCACTTCTTCAATTCAAAGGAAAAAAGGAACACTAAACCATGTCCTAACATAATGACTAATAGGCAAGACTAAGAAAATCAACCTTCATCTCATGCATTTAGACCAACTCCATAGCAGTACAGGAGCCTTCGAAAAATATTCTGAGTCTGTTTGCAATATACAAAATTTAGAAAAAATTACTAAGTATAATCTCATCACCATATAACGAAAAATACATGATTGCAAAGCATTGGGAGAGAGAGAGAACCCAACAACATTTCAGAACTCAAAAGCCACAATTTAGGGGGCTGATAAACCTGCAATACCAGAATCCCTTGGAGATGCCGATGAATTGGATGCAAAGAGAACCCAACAACCATAAATTTCAAAATCCGTGAGTTACGAGGTAAATATTGCCAAGCCTGCAGTACTAGAATGCCTTGGCAGATGCTGATTCCTCAGATGCAGAGAAAGAACCCAGTAAGAATTCCCACAATTGAAAATCATAATTAATGGCAGAAAATGCTAAGTCTGCAGTATTACTACTGGCCAATTCTGATGGAGCAAATGTTGAGAGCTGATCACCACTAACACAAGATTCCTTGCAGACATTAAATTGTATTAAACCAACATCCTAAAAGAACATGGACATGCATGCCCATATTCATATCCCACACACATGTAGGTACACATAGAGAGATATATATATATATAGAGAGAGAGAGAGAGAGAGAGAGAGCTATGCTAGTTCATCGAAAATATATAGAACAACCTGAAAAGGCAGTGTAATAGCATCAAAAGAATTAAAAGAACACAGCACTTAAAACAAGTTATCATGCTATGCTATAAATTCAAAATTTTTTACATTTTCATACTGCTCAGTGCTCACAAAATGTTCTTGGTATAGAGATTGATGATCATAAGTAGAAGAAGATCCACTTTGGGTCCCAAAAACTAAAATGATCGCTTTCAATGGGCCTTATGGCTTCATAATAGTCTTAGCTTATTTTCTAAATTACTATTTAATGAATACAAAAATTTGAGCAAATGTAACATTCATAATTTAATAGGTTTATACAAAAGCATAGTAGAATGTGGGTAAATGTAAAGAGATACTCAAAAAATATAAATCATAAGTAAATACTAGGTATTATTACTTGTTAACTAAGAATCAAGCTGGGTCACAAAAAAATTTATTCAAGATTGTAATTAATATTGTTTATACAATATTAATTACAGGAGTTTCTACTGTAATTCTTGTTTGCTGTCTTTCTCAGTGACAGAAGTTAAAGGCATTTTTAAATAGAGGAAAAAAATTTTATCAAATCAGTTGCTTACATGTGAATACATTAAGCATCATGATTAAGGATGTGAACAATATACATTCCGCAGCTATAGTTTCTACATCCAAGCATTTGGTGTCTTTGATAGCCTCCGAAATCCACATGAGGTATCTTCTGCTTCAACACCAACAGATCACTTTCAAGATATCACGCAAGGACATCAAGGGTCGCAGAGTTTATAGAAAAAAAAATTATGCCTGCCTTTCTTCATGGAATCTCATTTTGTTCCTTTATGAATGACAAAGATTATTATAAAAAGGTAGAAGGGGCAGTACCAAGATAATATTACTCATTCCAACCAATCACACCACAAACAGGAAATAACTAAGCCACAAATAAAACAAGAAATACAGAACAGAGCAAGCACCATGATCACTAAACATCAATGTCCATGGCATACAAGCTCAGGTGATAGTCAAATACATGCATCCAGCATGGATGCTAAAACAGCATTTCAATGACCCCTTCAAAGATTAGGCACAAACAAGTACAAAATCATAATCAAAATACTCTTTATTCTTTTCACCCTTTCGCTAGGTCGAAAGACTTTCGAGCGTCAATCATTCAGTAACCAGATTGAAAACAGAACGAACAAAGGGTGACACCATTATCACTTAACATCAATATCCATGGCACAAAATGCAGCTCAGGACATCATTCATATACAATCTCGGAGTGATGCTAAAACAGCATTTCAAGGGTCTCTTCACAGATTAGGCACATACAAAGAAAAAAGTTATAATCAAAATACTCTATATTTTCCCCCTTCAGCAGGTGGAAAGACTTTTCAAGTATCATTCAGTTACCAGATTGAAAAGTGAACCAACACAGGGTGAGCACTAAAAGTACCAAAATGCCAATGGTCACGACAAGCCCTAATTGACTCCTTTCTACCACAGACATGAATAAACCATTAATAACCACAGATTTACTCCTTATCTTGTTCTGCTTGCATAAAACAAAATATATTCCAGGACAATAAAAGAGGGCGAAAAGTATCATGATCATGGTCACATTGGACAAACATCTTGGGTGTTGCTTGACTTGGACTATCTTTGAACATTAACTGAAACAGAAGCACAGCAATAAATTCAATTACATCTAGAAAATGAAAGAGCTGTTCAACAGAGTCAAGTTTGGGGCCATCCAGTGGCAGAGCCAGGATTTTTAGTTAAGATGAGCAAAGTAAATCTTTGAACTAAAGATGAAAGATTAACGGTTATGATTAAAAGGATAATGGGGGTAAATTAAAAATTTTAGGGTCAGCAAAACTGTATATATGTTAAGTATATAGTAATTTTTTGCAATTTTAGGTTGGGCAGTAGCCCACCCCAAGCTCTATGTAGCTCCGCCCCTGGGGCCATCGCCATTAAAGCAATCCAAAGTATGAATCAAGGAAAAAGAACTCAATTAATGCAATTGAATATGGTTGAAACAACTCCATGAACTTGAAAGTAAAAAGATGAGATGAAATACCTCATAGCTTATGAGACCAAACCGTGATCAAGGATAAAATAAACTACTGAAAGTACCAGGTTCTCAAAAATAATTCCCCAGATATTTGCAAGCATCATATGAATTCTCATTTGAGAAATATAACAAAATAAAGCCAAATTATAACTTTTATTGTTCCTTTCTCTCTTCAATACAACTTAATCACTTTAATAATAATTATAAAAAAAAACTAAATACAACTTAATCACTTTAATAGTAATTAAAAAAAAAAAACTAAATTCCAATACCATCAGATATCCATGTCCATTGCATCTAATGTTGCTGTTCTGTTAGGGATGCCAGAAGAGCATTTCAATGGACACTTGACAGTTGACAGACAGGTGTATACAAACACAAATGTCACAACCGAAATTATACAACCTCTTTTCCTTTTACAGTTGGTGGAAAGACTTTCAAGTGTCAATCATTAAGTAAACAATCCAGAAAGAGAACCAAACCAGGGCCACCACTGATGTACCAAATGCGAATGGCCACAGCAAGCCTTAATCTTCTTGTTTCCAACATGGAGTAAACAGGTTTACTCCTTGACCTCTTCTACTTGAATAAAACAACAAATATTCCAGGACAATAAAAGAGATGGGAAAAAGTATGATGATCATATTCAGATCAGCATTACAAACATACAGGGCGTTGATGGATTTGGGCAATGCTTGAATAGCAATTGAAACAAAAGCAAATCCATAAATTCACTTACCCCAGCAAAAAGAATACAGAAGAGCCATTCAATAGACCCAAGTTCCCTCAAAGCAATAAGAAAAAGAACCCAACTAATGCAATTAAGCATAGTGGAACTACAATAAACCTTCAAGTAACATGCATCAGATTAGACACCTCATGACTAATTAGACTGAAAGCTCAATCAAGGTTAGTTGAACCTCTAATTGAGCTTAGTAGCTGGAATAATGCACACTATGAAAGTACCAGGTTCTCAAAAATACCTCAACAGATATTTGCAAGAACAAAACAAGTTCGTTCACAACTCATCCATTCCACGCTTCAAGTGAAATTCATTCATTAGAGCACTGTTTGATAATACAACATTATAAAGCATAAAAGCTTGGTTTTCAGCAATTACCGACAGAAATAAATTCATTCACAATGATAAAAATACTTGAAACCTTAGCAACAAAGGCAATTTTTCATTTTTTTTTCTCTAACTGTTATAGGTATCTAATCATTGCCTTTTCTTCAACCTACAATCTAAGGGATCAGATTTAACATCGCAAGAGTAGGAATGCAGCCACAAGCTCTCATACATGACAAGCAAGAACAAGCTGCTTAATGCCTCTTCAGCGTCCCTTTTCGAAGGCAATTCGTGTTCTGCTAGATCCCCCCTCGTATCCATCTCGCATAGAAGACCCAGCACTTGCTTTCATAGTCCCTCCAGACCCGACTTTTTCCATGGCTTTCTTACCCTTCTTCACCTCTGTCAAAAATTGGTCAAGCCCAAATGGATCAGCCTCTTCAGCCTCTTTTTCAAACTCAACAGGCCTGTCTCTTGGAGCTGCCCTCTCAGGAGCACCTGCAAATCCCTTATCAGGTTTAAACCGGTTCGTATTCAAAATCTTATCCATCTGCTCATCCGCACCTCCATACGTATCAGCATCAGCATCTTTCTTTGGCTTATATAGACTGGATAATGTAGACTGAGCAGTAAACAATCCTTTGTCATATATGTTGTACTGATCATCAGTGGCAAAACCAGAGTCCATGCCTTTCTCCTGGTTGAAGAGCCTCTGGTCATACATAACTTCACCACGTCCAGTTCCAGTGCTAGCCATCCCAAGGGCAACCTTCTCACTAATATCACGATCTCTGTCCCTTGTAATCTTACTCTTCTTCCCCATTGCAGCATCTTTTGCCTCCAACCTTCTCTCCCTCTCCCTCTCCCGACGCCGCTCCTCACGGATCTTTTCCCTCTGCAACCTTTCTTCCCTTTCCTCCCTTGTCTCCCTTGGAGGCTCCTTCTCTTTTTCCCTTACCCGCTCATAGTCTCCTCTCATTTCAACACCATCCATCATGCTTTTATCAGATGGGACAGGAACAGCGGCAGGGGGCGCAGCACCAGTCCTTTCAGAGCGAGCCTTCTGTGCCAAGGCCCGAAGCTCCTGCTCCTTCCTTTCCTTCTCCTTCAACATCATCTCCTTCTGAACCTTTGACCTCATTGCAACAGCTTCTCTTGCCTTCTGCTCTGAAACATATAGAGCCTCCGAAAGTTTTGCAAAATTATCATTGATCTGGACTTCCTGAAGCCCTCTTCCATCTGCTGCAAGACGCTTGTCAAGAGGGATCGTGTAACCTTTTGGGTTCTTCCAATTCGAAATGCAAGGAGGGATTTTCCAATCTTGCTGATCTTTAACAGTGACTGGACGAGGTGGAGAGTGCATTACTGGTACTGGGGGGGAACCAGAAGCCCTTGGAACCCGCTTGTGCTTAAACTTTGGCGGTTCAAGAGGATCAACCGGCATGTCAACCATCCGTATAACCCTCTCCTTGGCACCTGAATTAAACGCCGCTGACTGCTGTGAAGGCTTATACTTGATAAACCTCGAATCCGATGACTGTGAAGGAACATTCTTCGGCTGTGCAGCACTCAATCGGACATTCACAATTTTCTCAAGAGCAGCTTTCGTTTGCTGTGTTGTCTCATCAATCTCTTCATCCATTTCCTCAGATTCTTTCTCTTCATCAGTCAGAACTTTGGGGATCAGATCCTTGTGCTGAGAGTACACAATCTTTGAAGCGTTCTCGTTCTGTTTAACGATGGCATCAAAGGCGACGTTTCCATTGGCATCAACCGTAACGGGGAGGATTTTGGATCCGGGCTTCACATCTTTCCTGCCCATGCCAAGGGGGTATTGGGCGACATGAATCTCAGGGAAAGCTCCACCATCTCCGAAATCCTCAGGCTTTCTAGGGACAAAACCAGCACGCTTCAAGTACGGTGGGACTGGATTAACTTTGGCAACAGAAGAACGTTCCGCCTCCGTCGAACTGAATCTTTGCTTGAACCATGGATCGTTCGAATGATCATAAAACGTTGTTGTCGCCGATTTTGCAGGAGGAAGGAGTTCCTTCAGAGCTGCCATGGCGAATGAGACCACAGGAAACAAAAACCCTAATCGAAACCTCAAATTTAATCACCTGCAAAGAGACAAATACAAAACCGATTTACGGACTTCTGAACAAGGGGATATCATATTTATAGAGAAAAACAACAACCCAATCAAATGAAACTCTAACCCTAGATCACGAGAAAAAAAACCGCAAAAAGAGAAGCTATTCAAGAATTAACAGCACCAGACAAAAAAATCGACGAACAACTTTGCAAGGAGCATGGTTCTACTAAAATCATTAATAAACAACAAAACGCACCTTAAGAGAGAAAGCCCTTGTTACCGGATTTTCTTCTTCGGAGAGGAAGAGGATGAGAAAACTAGGAGCTGTCGATGTTTTAAGTCGGTTTATTAACCCATATCAATTAGGCAAAATTGTTTTTTAGTGATACTTTATAAGCATAATTCAGATTCAGTCACCTACTTTTGTCAAATTGGATTTTAGTGGTACTTTTTCAAAACAATTAAAAACAATTATGCTGTTGATGAACGACAATGCCCTTTTAAGACTTTCACTTACCGATTTTATCCTTCGTGATGCTTACCAAAATACCATTCTAATAGCTTCGGACTACATTTATAAGTCTAATAAAAAAAAATGATGTCACATCTAGGGTATGTGTCTATGTGAGACCCTCCCTTGAGATGTTACGGGCTCAAGTTGAAGCAAGCATGACATTTAATACTTCATATAAGAAGGCTATTGCTAACAGTATTGTCATAACATGTAAACCACTAAGAGTGATGACATCACAACCTAATACCTATAGTAGGCCTATGTGTAACACCCCGGATCCAGGTTTATTTAAACATATAAACCAAAATCTGGTTCATTAGGGAAAATGACCCAAAACACTATTCCAGACTTAAACAACTTCATTTATTATATCAGAGTGCGAAAATAAAATCATCATTCAGAAGCGCGGAATTAAACTACCAAAATAATCCTTTTATTTTTCATCTATGAAGTCTGGAAATGGTTCAACTAAATAACATAAATAACATCCACCAAGATATGGATTAAAGATACCAATCATCCTCTAAATGACAATCAAAATCCTAAAATCAAAATACTGAAAATATCCCTAAGAAAATAAATCTAAATGTCTCTCTAAGTCCTACATAGGAATAAAATAATCTTCCTCCTGGCATTTACAGTATTCTCCCGGTGTCTCTACCCCGACAACGTTTTCTCCAGGAATATCTGAAAACAAAACTGATAAAACAATAATGTGAGAAACACTATCTCATTAAGCAATCATACAAATAGTTGACCATAATAAAATATGCAACGCTTAATCCGAATAACCAATCAAGACAACATTGAAATATAATTTGTCCACCTCATAGGACTCATGAAATAGTATACCAAATAAAGAGAGTAGACATGTGCTAATATGCTACCTAACCGAATTACGATGGACCAGCCACCCTGCAGTCTTGCTATTCAACACCAATGGAAGAACCCAACCATGAGTTAGCATGTACAACCCAACCAATCCAGGAGTGGGTAACGTAGCGACCGACCAATCCAAGAGCGGTATCATTCTCGAGATGATAGAATGCCTCAGACACAGAATTCAAACCCCTCTAATACACATTTCACTTACTAGCTATTCTATAGATCCACATAACTGCTAAGCCCACTCAACAATGAAAAAACCAACCAAGGTAATAGACATACTTCTTAATGACACCCACCAAATATAGAACCATATCTGTAACCAAATCCGCCCATGCGGGATACAATAAATCAGGCACCTGCCTTGTCACACCATGTGACCCAAAAACCAAACAGAATGTACCAAGTCATATGTCCAAAACTCCAGGTTTCAATGGGTCATTATGTCCCGAATGTGTATCGACTCCATCGATGCACACAATACTTCATATCACCCAAACAAAAGTGTATGAATACACAAAACCAACCTTGGTTAAAATTAAAACCTTTTGGAACAATAGAATCATGTAAAAGTTCTTCTTTAGAAACATCTACCCGAAATCTTTATAAAATTGAATTTTAAACATCCACCAATGCAAACACTTCCCAAATACCCCAATCTTGATGGTACATAGACTAAAATTGAATAGAACCACTTCCTTAGTAAAAACTAGGTTGAAAAGTCAAGTTTCCCAAAATCTGACAGACTGGTCGCTCGAGCGGCCAAGGGCACTCGATCGGCCTTACAAAACAGGTAATTTCAGGGTAGGTTACTCGATAGATTGCTCAAGCGACTGTTCTAGCGGTAGTACAATCTGAGTAAAATTGCTCTCGAGTTTTCAACTATATACATAGATCGCTTGAGCGACTGCTCAGGTGGTCCGCTACGTGAAAAATCCGTAACTTTGCAAAATTTAATAAAAATTCCACAACTCAATACTCAATGCATAAAAATCATTCTAAATCATTCCAAAATACATTATACACATGCTAGAACAATTCTCAATACATAAAACATCATAAATAACGAAATCAACGCATCAAACATCGAATAACCATGAATATCGTCTAAACGCGAATTTAAATTTTATGTAAGTGTCAAGGGACTACTTACCTGGTTTTAGGAACTTAAATCTCCTCTAAGAGCCTCGAAATATCACTCCAAAGTTTTGTCAAACGATCCCAACAAGTCCGATCACGTTTGGGTTAAAAATCACACTTTTAAAACTCTTTAACATACAAAAATCTCCAGAACAGAACTTGTTATTAACTTGCTCTTACCTAAGTTCTCTATACACGAAAATACTCCTCCTTCTTCTCTAAGACGGCTCCCACAATTTGTTTAGGGTTTAGGTTTTGATCACAAGGCAACTAAGTGGAAGAATAGGAAATAATAAGGAAACTCACGACTGATTCTATTTTGAGTTGGACGTGGGTTTCTCATGCATACTAGGTTTGCTTATTAATTTAAAGTCTTTTACTTAACTGCCCCTCCTTCATTAACCAAATTACAACTAAACCTTTAAACCCATCTAATTCTTAAACCAATTCAATTCCTTGGGTCAACCCACTATCCTTGGGTTCGACCAACCCCTTTGTATTCTCCTTGATTTTAATTCAATTAATTCTTACTAATAATATATTAGCACAATAATTAATATATTAAAATTATATTTGGGTCAATAATTAGGTGCTCACCTTATACCGGCTCTCCTATCATATCCGGTTCATCTTGAACTCCTTTGGGATGAACCAAAATTTCATCTCCTACATATTATTAACCAATTAGTTTAGTTACTAAAATCTGGGATTTTATACTATGACCACCGAAGAGATAGATAACCTTTTGCAGAATTGAGTATTACTCCAAGACTACATTTCTAAGAAGGGTGAGGAAGCTACCATACAAATGATAGCTTTTAGAGGGCCTCCAAGAGTAGTATTCTAATCATTCATTCAAAAATACATGGATGAGTTTCTTTTTTTTCCCAAAACCATTACATTATGATCATCTATTTTATAGAGAAGGAGGAAATTTTTAACATCATGGACTACTAACATCAATATCTTCCATAGAATTTAAAAAAAAAAACTTTTCCAAACCAATGTCCTTCTAAGGATAATCATCCAAAAGGTAGAGAAGACAACAATGCTAGCCATAAGGAAGGCTCATGTAAGCCAACTAGTGGTAAAGGGAAAAAGATAGGGAAAGACAAGGTTAAAGTATCAAAGCTAAAATATTTCCGATATAATTGGTCACAATGTGGCTAAGGATTCTTCCAAGATCAATAGTGATGTTGAGTATTGTCGAGCTATTTTATGGGCTTGACAGTAGATGATCACAATCCTTAAAATCCAATTGCGATCGAACCGAATTGGGATCATTCTTACATATAATAATTTCTATTCTCCTCAAAATCATAAACATGAATCTATGAAAACATTCCACTTTACCAAAAAAGCAATAAAATTGAGGTTCATGTGAAAGGATGTTGTGTAAGATTTTCCAAACAGAGGGAAAAATATTAGAAAATGAGAAAATAAATTAAAAGTTTTGGTAAAATATTGCAACTATAAAAGAGGCATGACTATATATTAATATCTCAACAAATAGTATAAAAGAATTGAATACTCAAAACAAGTCCAAGTGTAAATGTTATGCATTACTAAGTCCAAATTATATGTTGGAATGACATTTCATTAAAGTTACTAGCAGGAAAAGTCGAGAGTTGAAAGAAAAATAATAATTGGCAAGCTTAGAGAATTAAATTATCTATAAATAAAGAATAATAATTGACTATTGATTAATTTGCAAGTTCAGTCCAACTTCTATTTTCAGTAACAATCTAATCTAAAAACAAAAATAACATTAGGGTTGCAATAGTTCAAACATAATTTGAAGCATAAAGCATAAATATCAAACTATGTGATACCCTCAATACAATGATTTACATGTCCAAGTAAAAACAAAATAAAATAACCAACCAGACCAAAGAGTAGCCAAAACTCAAATCCAAAAATAAAACTATACCATCGTCTTGATCATTGGAGAATAATACTAATGCCAATGCAATAGGATTTTAAAAGTTTGTACCCAAAAAAAATAATAATAAGAGCAATGGCAATGCAATTGTTGTGCTGGCTTCTTGCCATCGATTACATTGGCATTTCAAAAAAGGAAAAAAAAAATAAAAAGCTTTGTGACGCCCCGAACCCGGGTCAGTGCAGATCGGCACCCGACCCGAACCCGATTCGCTACCGTAACAACCCGAATTTAGTTCAACAACCAAATCCGAGGTGTTACTGGCCCATATCAAAAACAACATCAATAACATACCAGACCAAAGAAATCAAAATCCAATCAATATATTAAACTATCAGAGTTGCGGAAACAAGTATGTGCGGAAGTGTAGTTCAAAATCCTCAACTAAGCATAAAGCTTGACCATCAGTCAGTAATATCAAAGTCTGGTAAAAATGAACTGGTTACTAGCTCCCTCTCATTTCTCTCATACATCAAATCCAAATAAATGATAATAAACCAATCAAAAATGCTAAGTCTATAACATCAATCCACCTCAGACAAGATCCGGATAATAGTAATCCTCCGGCGAATACTCGGCTACCTTTCCCTGGAAGTCTAAGAGATCCCCCTCTCGCATATCAGCTGAAAAATGGGATAGAAGTAGGGTGAGATACGAATATCTCAGTAGGTAACACATGCATGACTAAACAGTTAATATAAGCAAAGTAACATTTCATGCACGATTAAGCAACATCGATAAATCAGGCTCACATAATCATTTATACCATTCATGAACACAAAACAGTTTGATAAACAGTTCTAGAAATGAATTTCAGCAAATTTTAATATAGAAAGCCAATAGTCAAATCAGTAACATAATCCACACATTGCCAGGATGTACTAAGCAGTCACATCCAACCAATATCACACTCACATGCATCCCGCACGTGCACAATAATAATAATAATATCCAGTGTTGTGTTTTCAGTGTCATTGTAGGACTCACAAAGATAGATAAACCTTTTGAGATGATTCTCAACCAATTGCTATACCACCGTGCGACTTAGGAGCGATGCTACTAATGATACTCAAGCCCCATGCAGCGCAGCTTAGACAAGAGCCGTAGTCACCGACTTATTGCACACGTACCCATCAGAGTTGGCATGTACCACCAGCATGCAGCACCAGAATCAATACATGGAGATGGTCGCTTATCCACATGTACAGGGAATCACCAGCGGCTCACCAGGGTGTCCCTCCAGACATAGGACCTTCCCAGACAAACTAACTTGCAAAGGAAGCGCGTCGCATATAGGAGTAACTCAACCCAAATGACATATCCCTCAGCTATCTAGCTACGACTATGGATCCATAACCAGCTATGCCCACTAGACTCCAAAATTCCCTAAAGTATCATAATTCTATAAGGGTTGGTGCCTAGCGGCATATAATGGTTATATCTGTACCTTTACTTCATTATTCAGTCATTTGAATTCTGGATTCTCTTTATAATGTCTTCTGATTTATAATGCCATTTAGAAGTGTTTAGATAATCAAATGGTAGTTAGGCTTTTCCAAAATCACATTTCTCATTTACCTTCAAAACTTGGCAACTAATGTCCTAAAAATCTCCCTAATTTGTTTTTCTGTAAAACAGGGAATTAGATAGTTTATTTTGGTCTTAAAAGACCTTAATTAATCATTAAAATTGTCTAAAAATAGTTTATAGTTGAATTAGGTTCGAAATTATGAAAATCTGGAATTTCTGCTTAGAGCGCCTGGGATCGCTCAGGATTGCTCCGGGCGGTCTCCAGTCGGCGGTAGTTCAATTTCGAGCGCCAACGGTCCGTCATCCCGTGGTCCACAGCGTCCTCAATTTTATAACCAGCGCTTAGGATCGCCGATGAGCGCCGAGTACAGTCGAGGTCGGCGGTCATACAAAATCGAGCAGAAACAGTTCTAAATCATGATTTTCTCGTCTAAACTCATTCTAATGTATTTATAACATGCTTAGCTAACTAAATACAACATTACATATCATAGAAACATGCATTTGCGATTAAACAAGGGTAAATCCAATTTTAAAACCAAAACGATGTCACCTACCTCTATACGCTGATTTCTCCTTCTCTATTCTGAACAATGGCGAAACTCTTGCACTGAGAAACTCTCTGGACGATGAACGCACGCCCAGCCCTTCCTTCCTTCTTCTTCTTCTTCTTCTCTTGGTCGTTCAAACAGGTTTCGTCGCTTGCGGCTCTTCAATACGAGCGACAATACAAGTATAAAATTTAGGTTTATTTTATACATATATATATATGCCCCCTGATCCTATGCATCTCCCATGCAACTCTTCTATACACCTTGCCCAATTAGAATACATACCTCGATATCTCATGATCGGACGGTCAGATCTGCGTCTAATTCTGGATCCCCGCTAAGTTGATCACCCCCTACAATATTAAAATGTTTCTATCAATCATAACTCTCGGTAATATTATTTACTAATTTAATTTATTATTTAAGGAAAATTTGGGGTTTTACAAGCTTAGGTTTTAAAGTTGAATGCGTTAAAAACTAAATACAATGATTTACATACCATAATTTTGATCACAAGAGAATAATACCAATGCCAATGCAATAGGATTTAGAAAAAAAAAACTAAGAGCAATGGAAATGCAATCATTGTGCTTGCTCCTTGCCATCGATTACATTGGCATTTCAGAAAAGAAAAAAAAATAAAAAGCTTGGGTTTTAAGGATGAAGGCATTAAAGACTAAGTGAAAATAATACCTTAAAAAGAACCTATAGGAAAAAAATGTATCAACCAATACAATGATTTACAAGTCAAATTAAAAAAAAACAATAAACAAAATAAAATAACTAACCAGACCAAATTGTAGCCAAAACTTAAGCAAGAAAATAAAACATATACCATAATCGAAAACGCGGGAAAATAATACCACGAGTCAGTGCAATACGATTTAAAAAAAATGCTATACCCAAAAATCTAATAAGAGGAATGCTAATGCAATCGCTATGCTTGCTTCTTATTGTCGATTACATTGGCATTTCAAAAAAGAAAAATATAAAAGCTTGGGTTCTAAGGATGAATACGTTAAAAACTAAGTGAAAAGATTACCCTAAAAAGAACTAGGAAAAACAATATATCACTAAATACAATGATTTACACATCAACGTAAAAATAAAAAGCCAAAATACAATAACCAACTAGACCAAATTGTAGCAAAAACTTAAATAAAAAATTAAAACATATACCATAATCAAAATCACAAGAAAAGAATACCATTTTCAATGCAATAGGATTTAAAAATATTGTTATACCAAAAAAAAAAAAGAGGAATACCAATGCAATTGCAGTGCTTGCTTCTTTCGCCCGATTACATTGGTCTTCAAATGAATGGCGAATTCCCCCAGGATGCCACAGATCATCAATAAAGAGAATGGTTTCCAGTTTCAATAATCCAACTGTCTGTTCCCAAGATATTGTAGTAATACATCCAAGGGAGCATAATTTGTTTGCTGAATTCAAGAACGTAAGTCTCTAAGCTGGCTTAAGAAAATCGACTGGATATGTTTTAAAATTTGACCAAACTACTACATACAATGTTTCCAACCTCAATCTAGAACCTCAATGCAAGTCAAAATATTTTCTATAAATAGTAATACAAGCTTTATTGATTTCACTATCCAACATAAATACACATAGTGAGCCTGCAGTGACGCGGAATACCATGTCTTTTCTCACAATGAATCATCTCTGGTTTCATATGATATCCTCGATTATCATGTCTACATTTTCCAACAGTTACCCAAAATGTAAACGTAATTTTGTGGGGCAAGAGGAGCCCTGCAACAATCAACGGGATGGAAAACTACTGTTCAGACAAAACTCTACAATTGATGGTCAAGAAATCTCCATGTTGTTCCTCTTCACTGCTCAAGAAACTAAAAGAGAGAAAGACTCCAGAAGACTAATCAAACTTTCAGCCATTGACAATTAAAATGGTGGAAAGTTGGAATTGATCCTTTAAGAGCCAGTTGCTGCATCATCTTGCTCTCGGTGTCCCACAAAATCAATCCTTTAAAAGCGAACTGAAATTCACTATGATATACAAGTGACATTGATAAGTGAGGAGAGATATAAAGAGACAGAGAAGAAGAGTACCTTCGCAACTGACGATCAGACCTTGAGTAGAAGCCAACTGCTACCTTTTTTTTTTTTTTTGGTAAACAGCCAACTGCTACCTTATCATTCGATGCAACTGTGCAAGACAATAAAAGGCAGGTGAAGAGGCATTGGGGTTAATGCATTTTTGGTTTAATGAGGGTATAGAAAGAGACGTTATGTTTTTAGTTCTTGATTTAATAAGGGTAAAGAAAGAGATGTTAGGCCATTAGTCATCAACATGATAATAAAATGTCAATACTAACCTTCAAAAAAGTAACCATTCATATGTACTTATGTTGTAGTTTAGCATAACTTACAATGTTAATATAGCTAGTAGAATGATATATAAAAAAGTCAATGAATTATTTGAAGTAAGAAAATTTTTAAATGACCAAAAACCCGTAAACATATAGAAAATTCCTATGCAAAATAAAAAAATAATGTTGACTTTAATACAATATCTAAGGTGATTATTTAAAAACCTAATATAAAACTATTTAACTTCTCAATTGCTTAAAAATTCCTGGACTTTTAAGAGTAATATGACAGATAGTTGGAAAAGAAATAAGAGAACCATTGTGTAACAATCCACTCAATTCAAACCATGTTTAGTGATCAAATGACATATATAACCCTTATAGTAATAGATTATGACATATAAATATTTTTTAGGAAAAAACAAATATGCTTTTTGGCACTTTTTTAAGCAGGTGCTTTCGTTTATATATAGTATAGATTTGTATTATCAATGTTATGATTCATGTGGAATCATGAATTTTTAGGAAATAATAATATAATTTTAAATCTAAATATTGAAAGAATAAATTAAATAAATTTAAATTATTGAAGAATAAAGATTTCATCTAAGTATTGGGAGGATCAAAATTATAATCCAAATCTATATTATAAAGAGAAACAATGAGGAGATTAAACCTGAGAATTTTGTAAGAAATCCAATGGTTAAGTAAGATTTAAATAAATTAAGGGTATTTTAGTCATTTTATAATTGGTCAAATTAATAAATTGATTAATTAAATAATTATTAGACTTGAAAACTTAATTAGACTTAACTTGGGTTTAGATTGAATTTAAATTGCATGATTTATGGCTTAATAGGTGAGAAAAGGACTTATTGGTAATTATATTAAATTAGGGGCCTTAATTTGGGAAATAAGAGAGGTTAAGAGGTGATTAGTTAATATTTAAAAATATGGATAAAAATAAGACGAAAATTAATTAAATTAGAAGTTATAGAATAAAGTAAGATTTTAGTCCTAGTTAAAGTAGATTTTTAGGTAAAAATTCTAATTTTGATTAGAATAGACTCAATAAATTAGTAATTATAATTAGATTATAAAAGTTTAGTATATTATAATTCAAGTAAGAAAATAATTAACCTAATAGGAAAGGAAAACTATAAACCTAGTTGTAGTAGGAAACAATAAAACTAAATTATAAATAGTGAACCTTAACTCATTATTAGACTTTTTAATCTTAATAAATAGAGATCTGAACGTGTGGAAGCCATGGGAGAGAGTTCTAGATGTGGAGATAACGAAGGAAAAGAAGGAGAAATTATAACCTAGAGAGAGAGAGAGAGAGAGAGAGAGAGAGAGAGAGACGTTTGCAGCCTGTTCAATGAATTTTAGGTCGTTAACATTTTTAGGGAAGCAAATTGTGTATCAGATAAAACAGCGAATTTTGCTTTAAATTCATATCCTTGTTTTTGGTTAAATAGTGTTCTTGCAGAGATCTTCCGACCTATTATGGATGATTGTTATGTGAGATCTTTTGCTCGTTTTGTATAATATCTTAATTTTTTAAATAAATCTGGTCTGATTATAAAAAAAAAAAGTAATACCTTGATCCGTGTAAAAAATAAACATCGGATCTGAAACGTTACACAAATGGAGTAATCACATTTTGCTTGAATTTGGATTATGCTAAAAGGCTCCAAACACCTACTCCTTCATTCAGATTGAAAAACCATGTTTCATCAACTGCTCATCCAAATTTGAGCTTGATCGGACCGTGGATCGTCTACAGATTGTGATTTGTTGAAAGTTGCTTAGAGAAAAGTGTAGCATATTTCTCCTCCCATAGCCGCCAACTCTCTCCCATTCTTTCTATCTTTTTGGCATCCCTCTAAACCCTTAAGCCTAGCTTCTATTTATATTTAAGCCTAGGGTTTCCATATCAATCCCACATAGATCTACGTAGCCCAACCTACAAGCAATATCAACTTTCTAATTTTCATCTTATTAATTTTTTTATTTGTAAAGTACACATATTTTCGCTATTTCTTAAAGTATTTCATGAACTAGGCCCTATTAGGAAACCTTTTTTCCACTTAATAAGCTATAAATCATGCTATTTAAATCCAAATAAAATCTAAATTAGCCCCATTAAATTTTCAGATCTAATAAATTATTTAATTAACAATTTAATCACTTCAAATGTAGCACTCCGAATATGGATTTGTTCACTAAAGATATAAACCCAAATCCAAAGGTACTATTCATGGGCCCAAAGCATGCTAATTTCAGAATTAAACCATAATTAATACCAGAGTGTGGAAGAATGTAAACTAAAAACCACTAATTTTTCAATTTCGTTAAGATAAAGTTTCATGACATCCAATTTCTCAAAATAAAATCACTAATCAATTCTAGAACATATGTTCATTTACAACTCTCAAACTCACTTCCTAACTCATAATAAACCATAACAACTGTAAATAAAGTCCTCTAATAACATGAATCATTATCCTACATCAAGCAGTAATAATCGTCTTCAATGTAGTCGTCTAGATGATCCTTTATGTCACCCTGTGTCTCTACCCCAACATGGTCGTCCTCTCCTGGAGTATCTGAAAACAAAACATTTAAAAACAGGTAGTGAGATATAAATATCTCAGCAAATAATATCATGCATGAATAAAACAATTTTATAGCATATTTTCCAAAACATTCCATGATATTCAACAATAAAATCCATTTTAGCAAATCAAGTGTAAACCAATCAGCAATCATAAGTTTATGTCCAAAATCCAATGTTTCAAATGTTTTCAATATTGCAAAACAAATCCATGCGATGTGTAACATCACAGGACTCGTGAATTGACATATCTTTCAAATGAAAAGGTCTTGAACCAATTGCCACCTCACGACTTAGGTGCGAAGCTAAGAGCACCCCACTAGATACAGGAATGGGTTGGCAAGTACAATCCAGTCAACTACAACAATAACTAATAAAAAAAGAGACCTCACTGAAATATACAACAAAGGATTGCTGCAGCACAACTAAATACAGGAATGCCTCACCGAGATACATGGTGGAAGCATAAATGGAAACAAGGTTAACCTAGCAAAGAATATCTCATCTCACTACCTAGCTAAACTATGGATCCATAACTAGTTATGCCCGCTAGACACTAAAATCAAAATACTGAAATTACTCATCTTTGATACCAAAAATAACCCAACCATGGCATAAACCCACTCCAAGATACATGAAGGAAAGAACCAATTCTCAAGTAAAGATACATGAGAGAGAAAACAACCCCACTCCGAGATACATGGAGGGAACACCAAGAATTCCATTACAAGTTCCATGAAAACCATTTCAAATACTTCTAAGACAAGTGTAGAAAACATTAAAATCAACCCAATCTGAAAACAAATCTACTAAGTATGTTAAAACCCCAAAACTTGACTCTTTTTAGCAAAATGTACCCAAAACCTTAATTTAAAACCCAAAAATAGTTTTACCATTGTAAACCTTTTCAAAATACCCTAATTTAGATGATCATTAAGTTAAATTCCATAAAAACAGGTTAAAAATAAAAAAAAACTAGGCATTTTGGTCAATTTCTGAAAATCTGGGAAATCACACTCAAGCCATGGTCGTATGGAGGTTGAGCGTGCAAAGTGAATTTGAATATGTAAACTAACGCGTGCTATCGCGCTCGAGTGAGTAGTCGCGCAGAGGAAAATCTGGGTTTAAGACATCAGACATCGATGTGGCACTTAAGCTTGAAATCAAGCATGGAAGAAGAAGAGAATGATCACTCGAGCGAGACTCATGCGGACCTCGGCATTTGAAATCTACTCTCTATCTTGAAAATAATTATTAGTCGCTTGATCCAGCGCTCAAGCATAGATTGGGTATGTAAAACCCTGGATTTTCCTAAGAATAAAATAACTAATTAAATAATAAATTATGAAGGAAATACTAAAAAGGATAATGGTAAGAGAATTAAAGAGAGATATAAAAGGTTAAAATAGGAATTTAAAGAGGGAGGGTAATTTGGTCATTTCAATTTGTTAAATTCATGAAAGAAAATAAGATAATTAGTTATTAAGTTAACACATTCAACTAGACAAAATCTTAGCTTAGTTGGATGTAAAATAATGAAATTAAGGCTTAAAAGGTGGAAAAAGGGCCTAATGGTAATTATACTAATTAGGGTCCAAAATATAGGTAATTTAAGTGAATAATAAAAGTTTAAGATCAATTTAAAATTAGAAATAAGATTAAGCACGAAAATTAATTAGGAGATCCTTTAAAAGAAAGTTAAAGGAGTTAAATTAAGGAGAATGGTAGAAGAGGGAATACACTAAGTATATTAGAAAAAACTAAACCTAATTAGAGTTGGACTAGTAGGGAGGCAATAAAAGAGAGGTTTAAAGAGTATTTTAGGTTTTGAAAATAAGTTAGAAGGAGAGGGAAATTCGTGCATAAGTGTTAGGAGCCAAAAATAGATGGAGAGAAGAGAGAAAAAAAAGAGGGAATTGGAAAGAAGTTGCAGAGATGGCCAACCAGCCAACTTCAAATGGCGATCTAGGAACATCCAACCGTTGGAATGGGCTGAAATTTTAGGGTTTGGCTCTACTCATAGAAGACTTCCAACTGAACGGTGGAGATCTAAACTGGAGAAGTCTAAAGGGGTGCAGTAGAGCTCCAAAATCGGGCACAAGCGAAGTTTTTGAAAATTCTGGGTTCATCATAAGGCAAGTAGCAAACACTTGAAACTGGGGGAACTGCATGCTTTCTCGTGATTTTGATGTTTAATCGTATTGTTTTGAAGTTGGATTTCATGGGAAAAGTTTATTGTTTATAAATTATTGTTTTGGTGATTTATCTTTCCTTTGAAAATCAAGAAAAGGTTGATCATAATGAGTTAAACTTATAAATAAACTCAAAGATAAGTGGAAAGATGATAGGATTAGTTTCGGGTTGTCCCAGAACTAGTTTAGGATGGAAATTAGATGTTTAGAATCAAAACAAGTAAATAGTATGTATAGAAAGTTCTAAAATTTCCGTAAGTTAAAGAAAAACAAGTTATAGCTGGAGCGCTCGATACACCACTCGAGCGTTTCCTCGGGCGATAGGCCTTTGAAAAAAAACAGAACCTGAAATCTAACCGCTAGAGCAGTCGCTCGAGCGACCCATCGAACGACTGACTGTCAGAAATTTCTAAACTTGGGATTCGTGCCCAGATTCAATTTCTAATGATTTTTCTTGGAATCTTAATGTTGTAACATCTGAAATAGAGTAATTTGAGATATAGGAAGTGACGGAATTAAATTCGGATAAAAGGATAATTATTTAGAACAATGAATGTAATAAGAATCAAAGTAGACTAGTTAAGGTAAACCATATGCACTCAAACCACGTTCATTAGGATTCTAGGTATGAAACCTAGTCTAACAAGTTATAATAGACTTAAATTAACTTCTGGAAAGAATTTATAACATAACCAACGGGTTTTAGGGATTTAGGGTATTAGTTGGTAAATAAGGATTTAAAAGTAAGGATTTTAAAATAAACCAAAGTGTAGGATTGTGAGTAAACTTTGTAAGAAATTAAGAATAACCTGAATATTGAATTAGGAAGATAAACTAAGTATGCTCACACTAACATGACTCAAATCTGAACCTATTATTTAGAAATTGTATAAACTCTCGTAATTTCTTATTATATGATTTGGAACTTTGTTATTCTGAATATCTTTTGGTTGAACTTCATGGTTTTGGAAATTATTGTTGGACACAACACTTGGGACATGGTTGTGATTATTGGTACGAGGTTTATCATTGAATATTGTGTTTGAGTTATTCAAGGTTTTGATTTTGAGTTGTGTCTTGTGGGCAATGTTTAGTATAGATCCATAGCTTAGCTAGGAAGTGAAAGGGAATTGGCTGGTAAGTTATTCTTGTTCAGAACTCCCCAGTATGTGGTCCGTCGTACTAGCAGGTGCGGGCGACGTAGGCAGCAATCCTTGACCGCTGCAGGTGCGGCCTGGTCATAAGCCAATGTTGCTATCTGTAAACGATTTTGTTTTATTATTCAGATTACCATCCGCATGCTTCAACGAGATGAGATTGTTGAACAAAAATTGTAATCTTTGATCAAACACAATTTCACCCATTTGTTGTGGGTTTTTATTTTGTAGGGAACGGACCCATTCAAGGCCATTGGCCTCTTAATTACATCCTAGACTCTAGAACAACCCTTGATTCTAACTCTCAAAGAAATATTTGGCTTAATTTGTGTTTTTGTTATTGTAGCTGAACCCAATGTTCGGGCTGCCTACGTACCCAAGTATTTGGGATCAAGCCATATCGTAGTTTAAAAGGGGTTTTGAATTTGAATTTGGTTTGGGTCACAAGGATCCGATTTAGGTTTGGTTTGAACCAGAAATTTGAACCATAGAAGAAATGGTTTAACTTTTGGTTTCTTTTGAAGTATAGGTTGTATGGGAACTGGTTTGAACCGGTTTTAGTTGTTTGGTTTATACAAGGCTTGGTTTGGCTTGTAAAAATTTAGTTTAAGGACGATCCCGGTCCAATTTAGTTTTAAAGACGATTCCGGTCCCATTTACTTTAAAGGACAATTCCGGACCATTTTAGTTTAAGGACGATTCTGGTCTGAATTAGTTCAAAGGACGATTCCAGTCCATTTTAGTTTAAAGGACGATTCCGGTTTAATTTAGTTTACAGGACGATTCCGGTCCATTTTAGTTTAAGGACTATTCCGGTCCATTTTAGTTTTAGGACGATTCCGGTCCAATTTAGTTTAAAGGACGATTTCGGTCCAATTTAGTTTAAAGGACGATTTCGGTCCATTTTTAGTTTAAGGACGATTCCGGTTCGAATTAGTTTAAAGGGCAATTCTGGTCCATTTTAGTTTAAGGACAATTCCGGTCAGTTTTAGTTTAAGGACGATTCCGGTCTGATTTAGTTTAAAGGACGATTCCGGTCCAATTTAGCTTTAGGACGATTCTGGTCCAATTCAGTTTAAGGACGATTCCGGTCCGAATTAGTTCAAAGGACGATTCCGGTCCATTTTAGTTTTAGGATGATTCCGGTCTAATTTAGTTTAAAGGACGATTCCAGTCCATTTTTAGTTTAAGGATGATTCCGGTCTGAATTAGTTTAAAGGACAATTTTGGTCCATTTTAGTTTAAGGACGATTCCGGTTAGTTTTAGTTTAAGGATGATTCCGGTCCGATTTAGTTTAAGGATGATTCCGGTCCAAATTAGTTTAAAGGACGATTCTGGTCCATTTTAATTTAAGGACGATTCCGGTCCGTTTTAGTTTAAGGACGATTCCGGTTTGATTTAGTTTAAAGGATGATTCTGGTTTGATTTAGTTTAAGGACGATTCCGGTCTAATTTAGTTTAAAGGATGATTCTGGTCTGATTTAGTTTTAGGATGATTCCGGTCCAATTTAGTTTTAGGACGATTTCGGTCCAAATTAGTTTAAAGGATGATTCCAGTCCATTTTAGTTTAAGGACAATTCCGGTCCGTTTTGCAAATGATTTGGTTTAACATGGGGGACTTTGGTTCAATTGCAAGAGGATTGGTCCAATTGAGGACTTTGGTTCAATCGCAAAAGAGGTCAATCCAATTTAGGACACTTTGAACCACTTTTAATGAAGGAAAGAGAGGTATTTGATTTTTTCATCAATGCTTTGGGTGCACTTTAGGTGGATTTGGGTTCTAGGAGGCTTTAGGGATTTTTGGGAATTTTTCTAGGGCTTGAAAATGGCTCAAAACCCATAAATAAGGTTTTTGGGTCATATGCGGCAGACGGGTCGGTCCAGACCCATGGTTCTTGCCGAACCAGGGGAGCACGGGCCGCAGGGTAGACTTTGTTTGGCCCGCGCGCGCGGGCCTGGTTTTACGGCCCAGCTCTCCTTTCTTTTATTTTTGGGGCCCGGATCTGCTCACGGACTTGGATTTAGGGACCGCGACCATTTTTTTGGGCCTGACATGAGGAGAAACCCGTGGACCGCATTGATGGGCCTGAACCGTGGGGCAAACTGACCTGTGTGGGTCTTCTGCGCCCGGACTGACGCGCTCGGCCCAAAGCCGTGCCCGGCGCTCCTAAGGGCCTGTTTGGCATGTTTTCTCTGGAAAAACACCTACTGAGTTCATATTTTTGCCGAAAAATCACTGTGTTCGCCTGAAAATGTTACTAAGCACTACTATGACGCTTCAGGTGCTCCCAAACGGACGAATACGCTGGGAATTTGCACCTAAGCGTTGCCAAGGTGTCTTAAAGGCACTTCAAGCAGTGGGGGTTGAACAAAACGGATTATTCTTTTTCTTCTTGCATCTTCCATCTTTCTTCTTGCCTTGTCATTCTCCCACATATGGATCTGCAGATAAAGATTGGGTATATCTTCCAATCCTTATCTCATTCCCTTTTGCCCCCTTTCTTTAGAACCTGGACGTTAGTATTTAGAGAGAATTCAAATAACAGATTGAAACATATCTTACCTCCTTTATCTCTTGGAAGCCTTTCACACCTTTATCTGCTAAAATCTCTTTGATTTCTTTCTCTAATCTTCTCCCCGATATTCTAAACTCCAGCCTTCTAACCTCCCATTTTTCTCCAACATCTCTTTTATTTGGACTCTGGATTGTACTCGCCAACCCATGCGTCGGTGATCCGCATTGATGGTTGACGGAGGAGATGGTAGTGACTGTATGTGCGGGCTCCATCTATCATGTAAGTTGTGATGTGGCGAACTATGGGGGCAAGAATATTCTTATTAAGTGGTTTTAGTTCACGAGTCCTATTGGTCACACGTGGTTGTTTTGGATTAGTGATTTGTTATTGTTATATTATCGTATTATTGTGGTTTTGGTTTTATTGTTCACCTCATGACTAGTATTGTAAAATTATGGACTGTTTTAGATCATGCACCTTGCTACTTGTTGAGATTTATTCTTACTCTGGTTTCACCCCATTTTTCAGGTACTCTTGGCAAGGACGTCAAAGCTTGGGCTAATTGTAGATGGGTAGTTATATAGTTGTAGGTTGTTTATGGAATTGAAAGCATTGTATATCATGGTTGTTGATAAATAAAGAGAATTTAAATTGAGTTTCCGCATTTACTCTGATTATAAAGTTAGAAAAAGTTTTATATTAACCAGTTTCTTTAGTTGCTTTGTTTGATTACCATAACACCGCGGGTTTGGGAATGGACCCGGAACCGGGGCGTTACAGGGTGACCTAGAAATAAGGCGTGCCGCTAAAGCAAAGCTTGGGCGTCAAGGCTAACTTGGCAATTTCTGGGTTTTTTGTAAACTCCTGATTTTTGAATTCAGATCTCTTAAGTAAGGTTTCAAATCTCTAGATGAATTAAAAACTTACTAAATCACTCTTAAATCATACCAAATCAATTCAAACTCAATAAAACTCAAGATCATTATATTTCTCTTCCAAAACATTAGGAATTCACGCATATATGCATGTTCTAAAAATCTATAATAGTCAAACCTTTATTAGATCATAATATAGTCTCTAAAAGTTCAAAAATCAAGTTTTAAATCATTAACACATAAATCACAAATCCTCCTTTTTCGACTAAATAGAAACCAATGCAATTTTAAGGTTAAAAAGTGGTGTACTACTTGGCTCAATCGCACTCCACAATCAATCCTTCAATTTCAATTCAATACAGCAACTCCCTGTGAGACATGGGAAAAATCACCGGAATGATCATCCCTCCGTCAACACACGGGGCTCGAAATAAAAGTTGGAGAGTCGCCACCATTCATAATTTTGAGGTGAGAATGGACACCAAAATGTTCAAAATCATTAAAAAGTGCAAAAATGCCGATTCTAAGGTAAAAATAACCCTACTTGAAAATCAAATCCAGAGATGGGTAAGGGGATTAGATTATGAATGGGGGAAGGTGTTAGGCACCCCCATTCATCCACACAAAGTGGTTGCCAAGTGTATGTTCATGCAAAAATAGAAAGCTTGCTAAAATCATAGAAAACCTTGAAAAAGGACCAATGTATGATATTTTCACATGAAGATCTAAATGGATTCTAGATCCTCTCTTATGTCAATATCATTTCTGGAATATCTCAAAAGATGGAAATCAAAGCACAAGTTATTCAAAAACCAAGTTGAATCAAATCTGGAAAATTCGGTGAAAAGTAATGCCATTTGTCTTGAAATCATTCAAATACAATTTTAAATTGAACCAAATTAGATTCATTTGAAAGATTACAATAAATAAGAGTCTCATGCAAAATTTCACTTCATCCTGATAAAAATCCTAGGAGTTATGCTCCTTTGAAGTTGCTGCTGGGGATTTTTAAAAGTGATGAGTGGGCAACTTTGGGAAATTGCATAGAAACATCCACTCCATAAAAATCCACGAACTTTGGTGTGAATGAAGTCTGTATGGCCATCTTTCAAAAGAAACTAGCCTCATACAAAAATCCCTTCGGATATGCCTTGGGTGATATCCCGAACAGGCCCCGAAGATCACAGATTCACCCAGAAAAATGCCATTGAACAGTTCTGAGTAAATCGGCTACCAATATTTCAAATGGAATCCAAAAATTATGAAACCAATTGGATTTGAAAATAGACTCATAAAGGAGTACTCAGAAACAAAAATCATTCGAATCGGACTTAAAACGAACACATGGCGCTCCGTCGAAGTGACAAGTTCTGTATTTGAACCTGAACTGTCCACTTAACTTCGACAGAGAGGTGTCAAAAATCCGTTTGATGGAAATTTATGAAATTTGGTGGAAATAAATTAGACAGCCTCACCTTTCCCATGGTTCTGGAATCGCTCCAAAATTCATCCGGACAATGAAGTTATGAGCGTCCGAAGTAAGGGTACATGTGCTGTCCAGTTAGGCCCTTTTTGACGAAAACCAAATCTGAAAAAGTGATAAAGTGTGTGAGATTCGTGTGAGATGAATCTAAAACCTTTGAAAAACATTTAAAACATTCCAGAATTTGATTGAGGCCATTTATTGGAGATTTATCACAATGAATGTAATAAATCCCCAAATGTGAGCCTATTCGCCAAAAAAATGCTATGTATGTGCAAGCTTGAAAAAACATACAAGATCAATATAACATGCATATATCTTCATCAAAATGAGGTTCTAAAATAGCCTAGGGTTCCGTTCCATTATCGTTTCCCTCTGTTCTCTCTCCCCGTTAAACACGGTTCTTCAAGATAATCAAGGGTACTTTGAATATGAAACGGTTTGCAATCAAACAGAAGGCCTTATGCTACATAGGTTCTAGTACTAAGGTCAATCCCCAGTCTCGTTTCTCCTAGATCCCGCCTCCACATTTTACGGCTAGGGGGAGTCTCGAGATACTTTGAGCCGGGGAAGGATTTTCACACACAAAGAAGGCTTTACACTACAGAAAGGTAGAAGAAGAGATCTAGATCTAGGAATGTAAATACAGAAAATAAAAGAAAAGTTTGAGGCTTACCTGGATTCTGGAAGCACTCCCGCAGCGATTTCCTTCTTCTCTTGGAGTTCTTCTTTGCGAGAATTCAAAACAAGAGTTGGTTGCCATTTGCTTAAGGAGGAGCCTCCTATTTATAGGCAAAGGCTAGGGTTAGGGTTGGTGAGAATGGTAGACACAACATAATGTCTATAGCCCACCAACCTTAACCCTAAGGCAATTTCCGAGATTTCCCCTCATTTAATGAGGGACATGATGGTAAAAGTGAAAAGCTCTCGGAAAACCCTAATTTTGAGCAAAACTTATGTATCCGGTATATCAGACCAGATACACAAGGGCCTTAAGGTATCCAGTATATGATACCGGATACACTAAGGCTTACTTGTATCCGGTATGTTCCACCGGATACGAAGAGGAGTACTTGTATCCGGCCTGAGTTACCGGATACAGGTAAAAGTTCATTTTCCTCATTTCCTGTGCTGGCTTTCAAGGAGATAATGATTTTCGATGATTGTTTGTGCAATTTGGGGTGTCTACACTCCCCAAGTTCCAGAAGTCTCCAACAATGGCAAATATAACTCCTCCTCCAGTCGTACAAAGCAGTAGCAAAATCTCTTTGTCTCTTTCTATTCATATAGCACACTAGCAACCAAAGTTTCCCTTAGTTTAAGAAACTCCTATATATACTTACACACCCAACCAAAACCCTATTGCATGTTTCCTCTTTCATGCAAACTCTTAAGGAAAGCCTTATATGATTACACCTGTCAAAAGTTTGGTTTTTCTAATTTTACTTAAAACATGATACCATGCTTCTCACCTACATCATGCTCATGCATCTCACCCAATCAAATTTAAATAAAACTCATCTTAATCAAAGCTCTTTCAGCCCTTGGATCAATCCTTACACTACTAAAAAATGGACTTTTACCTGCTTTAGAGACTGAATAGTGCCACAGACTACTTAAGAGTGCATTAGATCGCCATCTCCTTCCATTGTATTTCTCCTTTTTTCTTCGGTTCTTCTAACATGGTTGCAGACTGGCTTTCACAGATTAAGTAGTGTAAGTGCAGTAGTAGCTTCTTATGCTAGAGTAGAAGTATCATCAAGGCCAGAACAACTATCCCTGAAATATCAATGTTAAGAAAGAAGTTTGATAAATTGATAGAACAATTAAAAAGAAAAAAATTAAAAGGGGATGGAAGTTCTGCAGTCCATGGTCTCAAGTGATAGATCACATAACCCTTTGCCACAGGTACAGAACAAGAGAGCATTAACTAAGTGTAACTAAAGAACCTAACAAAAAACTTGCTCAACAAAGGCAATTGCAAGTTTAAATTATAATAAAACAATAAATCAGTAAACCAAAGCCCTCAACATTGAAAAATAGTATATTTTCCTGCATTCTCAAATTTTACATCATTATAAAGCCATAAAGAATGGCTAAGAGACCAAGAACACAATTATACATTCAGTCTAAAAAGTTGACCAAACTCTGGCTTACAGTTGCAGGCTGGTTTAAGTACATGTTAGATAGTTTGCCCTCTACACATAAGCAATCCAAATGATTTAAGTATCATTCATAACTAACCATGTGTAATCATGATTTTCTTTAGTAGAACATACCTTCTCAACCCCTTATGCTAAAATCTCAAGAAGAGGATTCCTCGCTACTCATTATGAAAGAATGGTTAAAGCCTAGTGGAAAATTTTATGATTTTGGTATTGGTGAAGAGATATGACTTTAAATGCTGTTACAATTTTCAAATGAATAGCCAAAACAGAATAAATATGCAATATGTTACTTTTGTCAATCCGATGAATTCTATTAAACATCCAATGTTGCAATAAAGATATGAAAAACTAACTTGGTGAACCAAAATATAGAATCTTCTACACGGTATAATTTGTAAGCATCCTGTAACCTTGACAATAAGGATTAGAGCCTAGTCTTTTACATCTTTAAGTGCCCTCAAAAATGAAAAAAGAAGTCCATAATCAAAATGGTTACCGAATCCTTCTCTGTCTGCCTCTTTCTATGCTTTTGGTAGGTTGTTTTGAAAACCAAATCCATGGATGAAAAAGCAATGAATTAGACAAAGTCATTTTAATCTGTGTAGAGTCTTGAGTTTGTGAGAGAAAAATCGAACTGAGAAGATGAAGAAATTAAGAAGTGATAATAATTAGAAAAATACTTGTATCAAAGGCGGTGTTCTTCAAGAGAGAGGAGGATGATGGTGTTCTTCAAGTTACATCCCATCATTCTTTGAGCTTTTTCATTTATTTGAAAGTTTAAAGAAAAAAAATAAAAAAGAATGTATTATAAAACAAATGGTGAAAAGTGAAAGAATCAATAGACCAAATCACAATGACACCGATGGACGCCAATAACGTGACAGAGAACAAAATGGAAGATTTGGAGAAACCAACTTAGGTAGAAAGGGGAAGTGCTCAAGATAATCCAGCATGAACCCATAAGAAGAATGAGAGGCAATTAAGGAGAGTCAGCTTAAAAAACATTAGAAAAAAATCTTGACTAAAAAGGAAAAAATTCATGACTAAAGGGGATGCTATGTAGGATCCACTTGTTTGTTTCGTAAGGAAGACGAAGAACTTACAGATTATAATCAATATTGAGAGTAAAACCGAGTCAAAGCGACAAGGATGGAGAAGTACCGAATTTTATCCAGGCGATCTCCTGGTCGCTTGCACTGCTTTAAATAGAGAAATAGTTAGGGTTTCAAACTAGAAAGGGGAAAAAAGTTAAAAACATAAAATCATCACTGCAAGAAATAAGTAGTTCTGTCAATCGCACGATTACCTCGATGTGGACGAAATTTCTTCGTTTGATTAAAGATTAACTTCAAAGAAGAGTGCTTGAATCGTTGAAGGAGAAGAGCATGCCACATCGAAAAAATTTCATATCAAGTTCGTAAATCTGCTTAAACTCGATAGACTTTTCAAGCATGTCATTGAACAGAAAAATCAGCTCCAATCAAGTAAGACAGATCCATTGGTTTAACTTGAGCTCAAAACTATTGGTAGAGAAATTAGGGAAAATGAAATCCAAGTTTCGAATTCATGTGATGTTGTTGTACCTTCTTCTGGTAAAATTTGTGCATAATATCTGAACCACACGACACAAATCAATGAGAGAAGAATAACAAAAGAAAGCTTAGAAATAGTCCCATCTCCTACTCCAATGTTCCCGATCCTCATATGCATTAGCTAAGCGAATGATCGTGACATTCAAGTAAGAAGCAAAAACGAAGTTGAGAGAGAGAGAGAGAGAGAGAGAGAAGGAGAACTATAAGGGGGTTTGAACGTTAAAGAAGATTGCAAAGATTAGATCAAATTGGGGGGATCGAGTCATCGGACTAAAACCCTAAAATCATCTACGGCAGTTGCCAAAACAAATGCCGTTATATAACCCCTTGAAACATAGTTCACATGGGTTTTTTGGCGCTTGGATTTGGAGCGCCCCTATATGTATCATTACCGGTGGTTTCGTGAAGCTGCCAGTAATAATTTGCCCCTAATTCACCTAAAATTTTTTAGTGTTAAAATTCAAATCTGAGCCTCTTCTCCATCTCTAATTTAAAAACAAAATTTAGATTAGGCACACCTTCTTAGATTTCACAAAATAAATAATCATAATAATTAAGGGAAAAATCAAGGTATTCCATAGAATATAATTAAATTATACCTAGGTAAAGTTCTAGGTTATCATAGGAATTGCCCCATGTCCGAGTCTCCAAAATAGAAATAGCCAGGGGCAGCAAAACCTCATGGGTTGAAAATCCTTAAACCCCATAGTGCGCATATGGGCACCAAGATAATCTAATCCATACTAATGAGTAAAGTGGCATCCAAGGCGTTTGATCCTAGCTATAAGTTCGATCATTCTAACGCCAAGCTTTGCCGTAAGACCAATTATATTTGATGAGGAGAGCCAACATGACAAGTTGATATGAGGAATCTAGATACATTTCATTATGTAGATATGATCATTGCATGGTTGTTTTCCTAGCATTATATATTCATTTTTGCTTGTTGTGTAGTGATATAATTGTCATAATAATTTGGTACCTTTCATGCCATTGCTTATGAAATTACTTGCTATTATATATACACACACACACACACACTTTCCATTTCATATGGAGTGATAATTCCACTTAATGAGTATTACTCTCACCCAAGTTTCAGACAACATTTCAAGTAATCAGCCCAGTCCAGCCTAAGAAATGAAATGAATAACTCATTGTTTAGTTGATAGATTTTATTTGCAATTAGTCATTGAAAATGTTATGTATTTATTAGTGACTCATGGATATCGTAAAATTTTATTTTATTAAGGCTTATCTCCTTGAAAAAAAAAATATAGATTTCAAAGTTGGATACAAACAATTTCAAATTATTTCTAAGTATTTATTTTTTTATAATTGCTATATCAATTTGTCTTCATGCCTACAAGCAAGGTAAAATGTTTTGACCCTTCATGTTCACCACAAATTGGTGTTTTCTTATTTGGGCATTAATACAATTTTTCTGCTCAGATTTTATTGCTCGGATTTCAAATCGGCTCTCCTTTGGTTCTCTAGCGTGGAGGCTGTGGAGCCATCATTAGATCTACATGGTAAGTCGCAATTCTCTTCAGTTTCCTTGCTTCTTGTCTGATTTTTTCTTTTTCCTTTCCAAAATCTTTGCTGCATTTCATGTCAACGTTGAAATAATTTCATATTTGTGTCTGCATTTCTCCTTTTAACGTTTTAGAGAGGAATATTATCCACTGAATTGAATCGGATGAGGAGATTAGGTTACTATGATTCATTCGCTGATTTTTCAAGCTAGGGGAAAATTCAGATTTTCATCTTTCAATTTAGAGCTCTAGTTGTTGAGGATAGTGAATAACACCAGCTCTATCTGTTCTTCAAGGCACAAGCGGTCGTTCTTGAGAAAAAAAAATGGAGCTCTGCAGCTCCACGCTTCTCCGGTTCAAGCTCTCTACCCCTCGCTTCAACGTGCGCTTTACTTCTCATCGTTTCTTGAATCCTCGCCGACTCAACAACAAATTCACCAATTTTCAAAAATTTACTTCTTATCAGCAATTTCTTCCCCAGTGATCCTCGACTTGGAGGAATTCTCGCCAACATTTTGTTTCTGGATCTTCCATCTCTCTCAACACAGAAGAGGATAGATTGCCGGCTGATATTGAGGTCACAGAAACAGTAGAACCCAGTTTGACGGTGAGTACTTTGTAATTGACATCGGGTTCGTCTGTATCCTGTTATAAAGAGCTTTTGAGAATAAATATGGACTGCTTTCTTCTTTTATTCAATCAGTTCTGAATCTGATTGGATTTATAGGATGTTGGCTATGGTTCTTCAGTGGTTGTGTTTTTGTCATTAGCTTTTCAACTTGCTGATTTTCATATCTTTACAATGACTAGGTACCATTGATAGGTATCAAAGTAATGCGTGACAGCACGACTCCTCTGGTTCAATCTACCACCTCTAAGGTACATATTTGGCTATTTCATGAAGACAGGACTTGTTTTTGTTATACTGTTATATAAGGTATGGGTATATTTCTTTTCCATTCCTCTTCCAAGGAAATAGAGATTTGAGATCTGTAATAAGGTTTAGCCATGAAAAAACTAGATCTGGTGTTTAAACAGTTGAAAAGAGGTTTAGTTCATATGGATCTGCATGTGCAAAGCACTTCCTGCATTAATTAAGATCCATATAGCTCTAGCATTCAAATAATTCTCCTTCAGAAGCTTGAATTCTCTTTGAAAGCATGTCCTGGTAATCATTCTTTCTCTATTTGATAAGTTTCTGGCTTTGCTATGTGATCTATAGCTTTAACCATTTAAATTGTCTGCATTTGCTTGTATTTTTGCATAATATTATCATGAATTGCCATTTCTCCTTTTTCTTTCTGTTTGTTTTTTACCCTCTTTTTTTTTTAAAAAAAATTTGTGGGTCCTGGATGACCAGTAATTGGATTTCATTTTTCATTGTGTTTGACCATGTATCACTCAAAAGATTGTCATGTAAGATTAATTTATATAATAGTAAATTAGCCCTTATTTGGATTGATTTCTTGCCTTTTGGGTTGTTTACAGAAATTAGCTCTTTATGACTGCTCATGATGGCTACTTTTGATCTTTCAAGCTGGAGATAGATTATGGTTCTTCCTTAGTTCCACATTTTCTGGCCCAATGTCTCCGTTTAAGTAATCATTATCACAATTGAAACATTTATCCGAAAGCACACAATGTAGCTAGTAGCATTGATCCTCGAAGCCAACAAGGTTTATAAGATGTTGGGATGCTAAATCAGCTCATGAGGTATATTGTAGCTTAGAAAATCATCATGCTGGCTTGGTTCAATCCAAAACTAATAATCTCTCAGCAGTTTTGTTTGATTCAAACATTGTTAAATAACACTTATTGCGGCATTCACAAGTGTCACTAAATTAAGCAAATTGCGGCACTCATGTGTGTTGCTAAAAAAAATAAATAGCGGCATTCATATGGGTGTTGCTATACTACAATTACAGTGGCAAACATAGCGACACTCATAGAATGCCGCAAATGTTCAGCTTTGGCGACGAACGCAAGAATGTCGGCAAGTTATTTGCGACACAGCCTTTGGCGAAAAAAGTAAATTTGCCGCAATGTTTGTTACAAATAGCTATAGCGGCTTTCATTTTAGATTTCGCGGCATTCTTATGAACCCCGCAAAAAACCTAATTTTTTGTAGTGTTGGTAGAGTTGCAATCATCCATCTATGCTTTGGAGATAACTACCTTGGAATATTTTGCTTTATGAATTGGTGAGACTTATTTGGCATATTTTGCCTGAGTCATAAGAACCATAACGGATGCCATAGTGACTTAGATTTCGAGAAGGTATTGTAAAGATCCAAGATCTTTAAATGGCAAAATTTAGAATAATTCCACAAATAAACTATTGTAGAAATAAGCATTGCTTTTGTTAGCGTTGCAATCATCCATCTCTTCTTTCGAGAGAACTTTTTTGGCTTATTTTGCTTTAGGATTATTTTGATTGTGAAACTCATTTGGCATATTGTTCAATGAGATATATTCTGTTTTCTGGTTTATATCGCTTGTTTTGTCCCTTTGCCATGCAAGATAGTTATAAAAGAATGGGAAATAAATATATTCTTTTCTAAAAAATAAAATGGCCTTACTTTCTCTAGTACTATAAAATCTTGTATACCCAACTACGATTTCCATTACAAGAGGATAGAAGGGCTATATAACGTTTACTTGTGCTAGTGACTTGCAAGGCCACCAATCTTTATCTCTTTATCAATGGAGCACAGTGTAGATACCTGATTTTTGCATCCTTAAAATAAAGAAAAATAAAAAATCAAACTAAAAGTCAAACCCTGAGGGGGTCAAAAAATTGACTTTTTGATTCAAGAAAATTTAGCCATCAAACTTCATCTCATTGAAAAGAGCATTTCGACACGGTTCCAACGCAACTGAATTTGCTGGAATCGGAGTCCAGATGAAAAAGATATGAGCTGGTCAAACTTTTGGGGAGCAAAAAATTTACTTTTTGCTCGACCCTAATTCAGCTGCCAAACTTGATTCCATTGGATAGGTGGTTCCAAGCCGGTTCCAATGACACTAAGTTTGCTGAAATCGGACACCGGACGAAAAAGTTATGAGCAGATGAAGTTTCAGAAAAACTGCCCATGTGGCAAAAAGGCAGCAAAAATGGAATAAACCAACAAAATAAATAAGATAAATGTGTTTATTAATATTTTAATAAATAGAATCTCGCTTTTTAATAAAATAATCGGAAAAATCGAATAAAAATCTTGCAAAAAACCAAATTGAATAAAGGTTTGAAATCCAAACATTTTAAAAACGTGCTGGACCATATTTCAATTACGGGTAGGGCATGCCCGTATTTGAAATACGGGCAAGCTTCTGGAAGAAGACATGCGTCCCTGTACGGCGGGACACGGGTCCCGTACGGCCGATTCGCGAGATTTGCAAATGTGCGTTTTTCGCCCGTATTTGAATTACGGGCAAGGCACGCCCGTACTTGAAGTACGAGCAAGGCACGCCCGTACTTCAAATACGGGCACGCCCCTTTTTGCCTATAAATAGAGAGGCCTCCCCCCCCCCCCCCCCATTTCAACAAGCCATTCTACCTGGCCATCACCTCTGCCCTCCTCAAGTTTTCCTCGACCAAATGCTGCTCTCATGCTGTCACTCCAGCACCCAAACTTTTTTATCCCCAAACTACCCCTAGGTTAGTTAAACCATGTCAATATCATGCCAAAACCTTCTCTAGTCTAACCTTCAAACCCATCACCCAACCAAACTCTTTTTTTCAACAACTTTGAAATATTTTGGAGGACGCGGAAGCGCTGTCAAAATTCCCGGAGCACCATCACATATAATCAAGAACAAGGTAATAGCAAAGAGATGCTTCTATTCATTATACTTGGAATTTAATTCTACTTAAACATGCTTTTATCTTGCTACTTATATCTCACCTGTTTTCTTTTGCTTTGCATGGTGATGGACTCTCCATAATATGAAGGAAACTCCTCTTAAGAAAAGAAAAAATGCTTTAAGTTAAGAAGAGACATTTTAACTAATATTTGAGAGGCTTTATTAATTCCTTTTGATCATTGACAAGGAGAGATGTGACTTCCTTTCAAAGACCCCTCACATCCCTGTAATTTCTCCTTTCCCCTTTCTTGACATTGGTTGTATGGGACTACAAGAAAAATCATTTCTTTTGAGAAGCATGGGAAGACAAAGAAAAGTGGCCTTTTAAGCCAAATGAGACAAGTGTAGAATCTGGAGAAGATGGAAACTCCAACAGTTATTGCAGAAAGCTCCCAAGAGGCCACGGAACAGATCTTGAGAAGAATCGGCAGCAAAAGTGCAGAATAAGCTGCGCCCGTAAACTCAGAGTGGTCCGGTCAGGACCGTGTTTGCTTCACGGGCAAGCCTAACCGGATTTCGTTCACGGGCAAGGGTGGACCGTATAGCAAATACGGGCAAATGTAAAAGTAACCTAAAAAAACATAATTTTCCGGCTCGGTTGAACCTGAACCGGTCCCTTAAGCAATTTGGGCTATTTTAAGCCCATCTTTGGACCGTGGGCCCAAATGGGCCCACCAAGATCACCTTGGGCCCGCTTGAATGGCCCACTTTTGACTAGTCTATACTAGGCCTGTTTTCAATAAACAGGCTCAGGCCCCTTGACCCTTGGCTAATGGGCCAAATCCAAGCCCACTAAGCCGATTACATGTGTAAATAGTTTAAATAAACAACCAAATGGGTTACCCAATAACCCAACTGGGCCCCAGGCCTAATCATGGCAACCCACGGGTCTTCCAAAGGGACTCGGATCCGACCCACTTCACTAAATAAGAAGATAAAATTAAAGTAAAAGGGACCCACACCTTCAGAGGGCCCCATCAGACCAAATAAAGTAGCATGCTGGTCTAGGAAGGGTGAGATTGACTCAAAAACCAGGGAGACCCGAGGGACCTGTCAAACTGACGGGGCGGGCCAGGGTGTCTTAGGGTTTCCCCGGACGTAACCGAGGACTTAGCTAGAACTCTGAAAAGCCGCAGACCAGACTTAGACCCGGATAGGGCAAACACCGTGTCTGCCTGCACCTCTCAGGTAGTGGCATCTCCAAATGTCCCGAGGCACACACTGAAAGTGCGCCCGGTGTGCGATCTAGGCCAGGTTTAGGTGCGCACACACAGGAAGAATCAATTTTTGGTTGTTTTCATCCTCTTGTTGCTTCTTCAGCCAAGAGGTAATTTTTCTTCTCCTTCTTTATGTTATCTTTACACAATGCCTTCTTTATGTTATCTTTACACAACGCCTTATCAATCGCATTGAAGAATGACTTATGTATCTTTCTTGGAAATATTTAATATAGGCACTTGAGTCAGTTAATCCTATATGTTTCAGTTAAAGTTTGAATTAGGAAGTCTATTGTGAAGTGCTAATACCATTTTTGATATGGAAGTTTTTCAGTTGCATCCATAAATTGTTCGTCTTCATCTTTTTGAGATTCAATGCTAATTGGAACTTAGGTTCTAGAAAAATGATTCTAGGATGTAAAAGGTTGATCACTTTTTAATTCAACAACATCTGGTCTTCTTTTAAAATTTATTAAGCATTCGTTTGTTTGATGAATTTCATGATTCAATTATGGTGAGGAAAAGGTTTTTCAATTTTTACTAATCTATTTTGTAAATCTTTAAATGAATAAAATTCTTCATTAGTTTCTTGAAGTTTGGATATTTGCACTTAAAATTTTATTAGATATTTTTCTGAAACTTTTCGTTTTTCAGTTTTGGTCATGAAGTTGATCTATCATATTAAAATGAATTGTTCCTCTGTTGCTAAAACACAAACACACTCATCATTACTAATTCATTTTCCTCATCAAGTTCTTATAAATCATTTTCTTCTTCTTGATCAAGATGTCATCTTCTCTTTTACATTCCTAGTTCATCCTAAAAAAAATAATTTTATGGTTTTTATCTTTTGCATGGTAAAAGATATGGGGACAAAATCTGTGGAGGCTAAAAATTTTGACAATTGGGTAATCGCCTCGACAAATGGATGCACGGTGGGTTCATGTCATAGAGTTTGTCGTCTAACGTACCATACCAGACATAGCCGTTGCAGAAATGGTATATGCCGGTGCAGAATACGTTAATTAAGGACACAAAGAAGCATCTACAGCCAAATTTATCTATGGTGGTTATTGGGTGGTACTTCTCTTGTGGTTTATTGTGTTGTAAAAATAATCTATCTTTTATGATCTCAAAAAATAAAAAATAAAAAGAAATACTCGTGGTTACAATTGTCTTTGATGGTTCTCTGAGTTATTTCTTCTTGCTTGGCTTTTTGTTTATGTTACTATAAATAATGGAAGGATAGTGCCCATGATTCACAGAAAGTTTCAAATACCTTCTTGTTGAATAAGAAAGATATAATGACCTAGAAATTCACGTTGCAGACCCGGGTTTACTTGACTATAATAGACCCAAATCCATGGAGTGGACCTCTGTGGACCCAAATCAAAATATAACTACATTCCAAACAATATCAAAGTACACAAAATTAAAAATTTCAAGTCTTTAAATAATATGCAGAAGTAGTAATCATTAATCCTCAATAAATTTAAACCTCAAATAACGTGTTTGGAAGTAAGGTTGTGTTTAGAAGCTTGGATTTTGGGAGAAAAGAATAAAAAGCTAAAAAGGAAAAGAAAAGAAGAGAAGAAAAAAAAATACTGATTTTCTTTTCTTTTCTTTTCTGATGTTTGGATGAGATGAAAAATAAGAAGAAAAAAATATATTTTAATAAAGATGATGGGTTGGGGTAGTGGGTAGTGGTGCTGGGTGGCAGTGGATGATGGTGGTGGCGAGTGGCAGTGGGTGGTGGTGGTGGCAGGCGGTGGGGGCGGCTGGTGGTGACAGCTAGTAGTGGTGGTGGTGGGCGGTGGTGGCAAATGGTGGTGGTGATGGGTGGTGGTGGCAAATGAACAAAAATCATAAACCATGACTAACCTTTGTAGGCAACCTGAACCATTACTAACCAGTCAGTATAATCTAAAACAGAAATATTATAATCTTTTTGCCACATAATAAAAAAACCCTCCCTTCTAGAAACTGAGGGATTAACAAAATGATTTTTACCAAAACCCATTCTATACGCCACTCTTTCCGCCAACTTAGGCCTCGTTTGGCTTTCATTCCGGATTTGGAACTCATTCTGAGAATGAGTTCTTAAAACTCATTTTGCGAATCAATTTTGAAGTCTTTCTAATTGCGTTTGGTTAGCACGTAGCAGAATGAATTTTCACCTAGAAAACTGTTTGGTTAACAAGTAATAAAATGAGTTCCATGAAATTTGTTTTTCCCTTTTTTTTTCTTTTTCCATGAATAATTATAAGAAATTGGTTGATCCTTGAAAGATAAAACTTGAAACACCTAAGAAATGAAAAACAAAAACAAAATAAAGGATGGGTTTGCTGATTATGTCTATTAATTTAAAACACATAATGATAGCAACTATCAGTAAAGTCACAAAGTCCTATCACATCCATAATTTATAGCAAAGTTCATTACATTAATACAAATAATACTCTCAAGGGCATTCACTATTGCAAGCATGCGCTATAGCTTCAGCAATTGATTGTCTAAATGCATCCATCCTCCTTATTCCTTGTTCTTGTATTACTCCATCTGGATCTGGTTCATCATCAATGTGCTCTTCTTCAATAATTAAATCTTCTTCTTCATATTGACTAAATAACTCATCTCTCAATGTTTCTTGTCTAATGTAGTTATGCACAGTACATGCAGCAACTACAATATTTCTTTGTGTTAGAAATGAGTATGGAGGCATTCTCTTAAGAATAGGAAAGCGTGCCTTCAACACACCAAAGCATCGCTCGATTACATTCCTCAATGATGAATGAGCATGATTAAATAACTCTTTCACTCCACTTGGTGAGCTACCTCGTCTATAGTCTGGTAGATGATAGCGCACTCCTCGATATGGTGCAAGAAAACCCGGCATGTTTGGATATCCAGCATCAACAACATAATACTTTCCTAATAAAATAATAACATATTTCAATAACTTGGATATTTAAAAAAATTTATATATAACTATAAAATTTATTTACCTTCAGGGGCTTTTGGAAAGTTCAAATGTGGTTTATGTATAGCCTCCAAAAGAATTCTTGAATCATTAGCTGATCCCTCCCAACCAGCATAAACAAAGGTGAATCACATATCAAAGCCACATGCAGCCATCACATTTTGGGAAATATTTGACTTCCTATCTCGATAAGGAATTTGCTTCTCAGTAGAAACCACAACATCAACTAAAGTGCCATCAATTGCACCAATACAATCCTTCACAAGATAAAAAATATAAAATTAAAATATAAAATACAATGCTAACTATTTAAACAAAATTTCTATTTAGTATATACCTTGAACCATGGATAATGCTTTGGATTCCCGCGAATTTCTATTGGAGTATGAGCAAATGACGGGGGCGCTATAATTTCTTGTGCAAACTTGACAAAAGCTAATAGCACCTTATTAAAGTGACGGCTTATTGTTTCACCTGAATGTTGAAACCTTTCTTGCATGATTCTGTTTCTTTCATTATGTCCAATAGTTAGAAGAAAAATAGCTAATTGCTCTTCCACAGTTACTCTCCGTGTGTCTTTTAATAATTCACGCTCACGAAGAGCACAACATAAATTTCTAAACACATGTTTATCCATTCGAAACGAATCATAGCATCTTATAGGATGACCAGTTAATATTTCTTGCACATAAGCATGTCCTGTAAGAAGAGAAACATGACATGGTTCTTTACAAAGAAACAAATCCATGTAATTTTGTATTGCTGCTGCACTAGCCAAGTATAACAACACCTCTTCTTCATCTGAGTCTATTATAACTGTTACATAAAATCATCCACAAGCATAAATATAAATATAAAATAAATAACATATACCTAAAGAACAAAAGTCGTATGTAATTAAAAAAGATCATGTTTTTTATGATCATTGTTCATTAAATACAAAAGATCATGTATAACTATTACAAAAAGTTATGTATAATTTCTAAACCCAAAAGATCATGTAGAGTTTGTCATATTTGTATAACAAAAGGAAAAAAAAATCTTTCTAATCACATATAAAGTTCCAAAATATTTTCTTTGTAGTTTCCAAAAAGTGCAACTTCATACTAAATTGAAGTCATTCGTGACAATATCCTCTTCAACCATATGATACACATCTCTGGGTTTAGCTCTATGAAGGTCTCCCTTGTAGCAGGATTCTGAAATGCATCAACTGCATCCATAAACATCTCGCTTCCCTGTGGTATCTCACTCATTTTCATCAAATACTCAATACAAGCACCAATAGAGAATCCAACAATTATGAAACCAACTGGATGTAAAAATAGACTCATAAAGGAGTACTCAGAAACAAAAATCACTCGAATCGGACTTAAAACGAACACATGGCGCTCCGTCGAAGTGACAAGTTCTGTATTTGAACCTGAACTGTCCACTTAACTTCGACAGAGAGGTGTCAAAAATCCGTCTGATGGAAATTTATGAAATTTGATGGACATAAACTAGACAGCCTCACCTTTCCCATGGTTCTAGAATCGCTCCAAAATTCATCCGGACGATGAAGTTATGAGCGTCCGAAGTCAGGGTACAGGTGCTGTCCAGTTAGGCCACTTTTGAGTAAAACCGACTCAAAACTGTGATCAAGTGTGTAAGATTCGTGTAAGATGAATCCAAAACTTTTGAAAAACATTTAAAACATTCCAGAATTTGATTGAGGCCATTTATTTGAGATTTATCACAATGAATGTAATAAACCCCAAATACGAGCCTATCCCGTCAAAACGGTGCTATGTATGTGCAAATGTGAGAAACCATATAAGATCAATAGAACAACATAGCATGCATATATCTCCATCAAAATGAGGTTCTAAAATAGCCTAGGGTTCCGTTCCATTATCGTTTCCCTCTGTTCTCTCTCCCCGTTAAACACGGTTCTTCGAGATAATCAAGGGTACTTTGATTATAGAACGGTTTTCAATCATTCAAAAGCCTTATGCTACATGGGTTCTAGCACTAGGGTCAATCCCCAGTCTCGTTTCTCCTAGATCCCGCCTTCACGTTTTACGGCTAGGGGGAGTCTTGAGATACTTTGAGCCGGGGAAGGATTTCCACATACAAAAAGAGGCTTTATTCTACAGAAAGGTAGAAGAAGAGATCTAGATCTAATAAATTAAATACAGAAAATAAATGAAGGTTGAGGCTTACCTGGGGTTCTGGAAGCAATCCGGCAGCGGTTCCCTTCTTCACTCGGAGTTCTTCGATCTCCAAAAACTCCGTCCTTTGCTTGAAGAGGAGCCTCCTATTTATAGGCAAAGGCTAGGGTTGTTGGTAGACACAACTTAATATCTAGAACCCTCCAACCTTAACCTTATGGCTGTTTCTGAGATTTCCCCTCATTTAATAAGGGACATGATGGTAAAAAGTGATTTCTCTCGGAAAACCCTAATTTTGAGCAAAAACTAATGTATCCGGCATCTCAGGCCGGATACACTAGAGCTTTAATGTATCCGGCCTATGATGCCGGATACACTAAAGTTTCCTTGTATCCGGCCTTTTAGACCGGATACAAAGAGAAGTACTTGTATCCGGCCTGAGTTGCCGGATACAAGGAAAAAAGCCTTTTTTTTCCAAATTTTAACACAGGCAATACTTATTTACATGTAATATCTTAAGTAAATGTCCTCGTATTTTTTAATCTCCATTTACTTAAGATATTACATGTAAATAAGCAAACACCCCCCCCCCCCCCCCATTTGAATCCATTAAAAATAGTTCCAGACCCAAATTCCAAGTGAATAAAAAGTCAACTTTTCAGTTCTAGGCAAAATTCCGATTTTTCAGGTCTGGAAAAAATGTTCAATATGTTAAAACCAAGGTATTCGCCAATATTTAAAATCTCAAAAAATTCTTTTATGCAATAACATGGCTAAAAACCTGGTTACCGGGAAAAATTATCTTGAAATCTGGCTTTTAAAAATATTTCATTTTCTGGGGTCAAAAGTCAACAAAATTCAACCGGAAAAAGTTTGACTTTGCACAAAATATTGAATTCGGGCCTTTTCCTTTTCCGTTTTGGATTCAAATGGGTTAAGTATCTCAAACCCAATGCAAAGAATTGAAAATTCCAATAAAATATTTCTCTCCTTCAAGATTTATCAAAAATCGTGCAATTTTGGGGTGTCTACAATTGGGCTCTATCATATTGTAGATGGGTCTTCAAATTGAATTCCTTATTTATTGTTGCCCACCCAGACTTATTGAAACTTGAGCCTGGCCTATTGCCATCAAGCGTCTGCTCTAATGCAAGGTCGATAAAAATCTTTTTCAAATCATCCGACCAAAAGGCTTTATTTTTAGCCTTTGATGCTTGTTGAGTTTCCATAAATCACTGAAACATAAAAGTAATAACAAGAGATGCTAAGTTAGAGTAATTACATGGACTCTTTTTGAAATCTTACTATTATATTGATATGAAACTTCAAACATTCTAGAGAGGGAGAGAAGATGAAACAATGCATGTGGGGGTGGAAAATTGGATCAATTTACTTTGTTGAGCCTGATAAGACTTGGATTGATAGAGAAGAAAATTAAAAGGAAAAAGAGAAAACAGAAGGAGAGGGGACATTAATGAGCCTAGGATTCAAAAATCTCAGGACCCAAATATAGGTATGAGCAACACTCCGATAATGTCACAACCACAAATGTTTGTACTTTCATTTTCCTTTTGCATTGTAAGTATCACCATGTAATTTTCTATCAATGGAAAACCTATGTACCACTTTGTTGGTACCGCCACCTTCAGTGAATTCACTGTTGTTCATGTTGGCTGTGTTGCCAAGATCGACCCTTTGGCACCTCTGGATAAAGTTTGTGCTCTAAGCTGTGGAATCCTTACAGGTGAGGTGCATTTTTCAGTCAGGTGGAAAATATGAATTAAAAATATGTAGAACAGCTCTAACTTCAAAGACCAAATTTGTTTTGTGTTCAAGGTCTTGGTGCAACATTAAATGTCGCAAAGCCAACAAAGGGTTCAACCGTGGCTGTATTTGGATTGGGGGCTGTAGGCCTTGCTATGAGTTTCTCCCTCATCAGTGTTAGGAAATTGTTAATTTCAGTGATGCTTCAATTGTCTTAGTGAAGAGAAATCTTTGATCTGTTGGTTTCATGTGATTAGGCTTCAGAAGGAGCCAGAATTTCTGGGGCTTCAAGGGTAATTGGTGTTTATCTGAACTCCAAAAGATTCAATGAAGGTAGGCAATCCATCAATGTTTCAAAATCATCCTTACACTGTTGGGTACGATTGCTCTTGAATTTAATAACTGTTCATGAATATGGGTATTCTAGGACTAAGTTATATGAATATATTTAGTTTGAATTTCTTCTTTTTGTAAATTAAGCACTAATGATTTGACATTCTTCTCACTAATAGCAAAGAAGTTTGGTGTTCCCACTCTTATCCTAATAATGCACATCTGGTCCCAAGACAGGGGAAGTCTCCATCATTTTGGAATTGGCAAGGAAGGTGTTTTGATGATTTTTATACTAAACCTCACACGTGGTCCATAGAATTTACTGAGAAAACCACATTTTGTATATAAGGAAAAATTAATCACTAAATGACTGCCCAGCAGTTCCCTTCAAAGTCCATAGAGTTTTAGTTTCAGGTTATCAAGGGGATTTTGTTCTTGAAGGTTATGCAAAGACATCATTTTAAAGCATCAAAGAAGCTGAGAAGGATGGATTATGGTTGGTGTGGAGCAACCACTGATGTTCACAATGTCAATGTAGCAGAGTCATGAACTTTCTACATAACCCAGTCTGTACACACCCCAAATCTTTGGAAGAAAGAGATCCTAATAAGCGGGGCATACAAAGCAACCTACACTTACAAACTGCATCCTTGACCAAGGAGGCAACTAACCGAACTGACCATTCCATCCAAGAGGCAGCCATGAATCAGATGTTAAATGAAAAAAAAAATAGTGATAATAGGTAATGGCTTATGAAGTTTCACAGAAGCAAGGTAACATTCCTAATTGATCTTGAGTTTAACAATGGATCAACAGCATGCTGAGAAAGACTCAAGAACACAGAAAAAGTGTGAAGAATTGGCCTCACACTATTACCAATTCAAACTTCACGACTCTATCTTACATGTTCCACATTTCATAGCAGTGCTGTCAAGGCATACCAGTCCTTAGCCATACCTTGATTAATCCTGAAACCTATTTCTTATCTTTCTTCCTGTTAAGCATGAAAATATCTCAAGAGGATATATAAACAGGAACTAGTACAACAAGCAGGAAAAGTTTGATTAATTAAAGATAAGAACACTAAAGGTACTATTAATATCATGGCAATCCTTCTAGAAAACAAACATGCCTAACTTGTTGATTAAGAACTAGTATGTGAACATACTTTAATCAAATGAAACTAAAGATTGCAAAATAATACATGTGAACGATTTAGAAACCAAAACAGTAAATTAAAAAAAAAAATCAATTGGCTACAACACCCTGAGTTTTATCAACTTTCTTAGGTTATAACTCAAGTATGTGCTTTCCTAAAGCAAAAATTAGCAGTATGTAAATGTTATCTTTCCCCATCTCGTAGAAATTCCAAGCTACTCTTAAATAACAGTCCCAGTAATTTGACTGACATTCCCCACCACCACAACCATACCTATAGGACTTGGCATGATTATTTTTCTAATCGAGGACAAAGACTGCCTTGAAGTTGTAGACACCCCAAATTGCACTGCCAAATGAGAAAATAATAAAAACATGTAATTAGAGCTTAAAACAGGTCAAAAAAGCCTAAAAATAGAATGAACAGGCTTTGCCCGTATTGGATTCACGGGCCTATCTCGCCCGCAAAATATCTACGGGCAGGCGCGCCCGTAGTACCAATGCGGTCACCATTGGACCGTAAATCATTTACGGGCATTAAAGACACGTGCAAGTTTTGTCCTCCTCTCGATTTCCGAGCTTTATTTGAAGTCCAATATATCTTTAAACGAGCGAATTAAGTATTTTATTCGCTGAAGCCACTATGGATGGGCATTATCTCTATATTTCACTCTATCCTGAGAATCAGGATATATCCTTCTGGACCAACCATGCCCCTGGGTGTGTCTATAAATAGAGGCTCTCTCCTCTAGCTAAAGGCCACGAAATTTTGAGTCCAAGGAATTCTAAGAAGCTACAAGAGAAGGAAAGGAATCCCTGCTGCTCTGCCTGCTCAATCCAGGTAAGTCCCCTATCCCTTTTTATTTTCTGTCTTCAATTCTAGAAGTAATAGGATCATCTCTATTGCTGTAGAATAAGGCCATATCTGTTTTGTATCCCTAAACTTGTCTCCAATTACCTCAAGGGTCTCTCTAGCCGTAAAACGTGAAGAGAGAACTAGGGGAAAGGGGAACAGGTGGATCCCTAGAATAGAACCCCATATCTGTTTTTTTCTTTTTTCATAGAATAAGGCCTGTGATTGTGTTTGTGTAACCAAACCTATCTCTAAGTACCTCAAGAGTCTCTCTAGCCGTAAAACGTGAAGAGAGAACTAGGGGAAAGGGGAACAGGTGGATCCGTAGGGTAGACCCCCATGTGCTCAAATCTGTGAGATATGGCTGCTTTTGATATCCTAATCATGTTTTAATGCTTTTTATGATATATCTGAATGAATTACATGAATCTATGATGTTTATAGCATGAGATCCCCACTTTTTGATAAAATTTGGATTTTTGCCACTTTTGCACCTACAGCACTGTTTTCGTGATTTTTGTGGTTTTAGGCTAGGATCTTGGATTTATCATGATCAATATGGTAAATCTGAATCTAGAAGCCTGAAAGTAAATTCTAGGGTTTCATGATGTGGTTTTTAAATTGTTTTTCATTATTGAGAGAAGACCCTACGGTCTCAGTTCTCCCCTTTTGGTGTTTTTCATCAACGTGGGTCTTTTTGGTTTTGATTTTCAGATTTAACGTGAAATTTGGGCTTTATCTATGTCCTGGACTATTCAAGTTCAATTTTGAAATATTTTATAAAAATCATATTTTTCCAGATTTCTAGAATTTTGACTTGAAGCCAGATTTTTGGATTTTTCACTTTAAATTGATTTTATTTGATTTTATCTCAAATTTGTTTTGATCATGAAACCCTAGGAATGGTATGATCATGTTTGATAGTTCTGGATCAATCAGACTATTCATATGAAAAAACCATATATTTTTGCCTCTTTTTGTGATTTTGTGTGATTTTTATAGCAAGCTTTTTCCTTTTAATAAAACATGAACAATACCTGGCAACCACCTTGTGTGGATGAATAGGGGTGCCTAACACCTTCCCCTGTTCATAACCTAATCCCCTTACCCATCTCTGGTTGTTTTTTTAGGAGGGATATTTTGCCCTAAAATTTGCCTTTTGTGCTTATTTGATATGTTGGTGTCCATTCACACCTAAATTGAATGGTGGCGACTCTTTGTTTAATTTAATCCCGTGTGATGATTGAGGAAATCAATTAGATTGATTTTTTCCCATGTCTCACAACTGGCGACTCTGCTGGGGATTTGTGGATTTCAGCCTTTAGGTGTTTTTGTTCATGTTTTTGACTTTTTGATTTGCTTGCTATTTTGTATTTTTAGCATGTCTTTGTTTTGCTTGCTGTTTGGTGTTCTTAAGCATGTTGAATATGTTTTAAATCTGAATTATTGCTTAAGAATTCATGGGGGTAGAAACATGCTTAATTTTGATTTATAGGATTGTTTCTACAAACATGCGTAGGGGAGGTCCGTTTTGATGAACTATGCTTATTTCTTGCTATATTTTTATAATAGCATGTTTTAATTTGCAGCATGATCTCCATGATGATTTTGGGTGTATAACATGATCATATGTTTGCATGATAGATGATTTTTTTTATGAGCATGTTTTGGGTGCTATAGGATTGCTTTATTTACTTGTTTATTTTAAATATGCTTTCCTATTATGCCTTGGTTTGTTTATGCATGGCTGCGAAAAGAGTGGCAAGGGTTTGGGACGTTGTGAATGCACCCTATTTTTACAATGCACTGTGCACCTTTTGTTTTTACACGGCCTACCCTTAACCTATAGGAAGTTGAACCCGAATGTGTGTAGCTTGGCGCAACGAGGTCGATACTTCGGAAAGCGAAAGTGAAAACATTCACCTTAGAACTTTGAGCTAATGATGTGATGATAACGTGGATCTGGGATTCTGGTCATCACTAGGCTTGAGTGCTAAGTTGCCATTAAGCCAAAACCCAAAACCCCTACGCTTGAAGGTGGAGTTACACGTTTTTGGCTAAATTACACAATTACGTGGGAATATGGGGTTGTATGATTGTGGGAAGGCCGTGTGCATGGCTTACAAACCAGGGCATAATGCGGATGCTATATTCAAGGTAAACAAGGTAACAAGGTAATCCTATTGTTTTGCATTATTTTCATGTCATAGGGGTGTCATGGTACCCATGGGTTTGGGATAGAATTGTTCCCAAAATATGCATATTTTCTAAAGTTGGTACAGCCCATAGGAAGAGTCTCTAACTCTGTTTAGAATCAACCCTACCCTATGTTCATACAAGAGGCAACCCAAGGGTACCAAATTCTAGAATATGGTGTCAATTTGGAGGGTACACGTACCTTCCTAAACATATGTTTTAGCAAAAAGGCCAAGGACCACTTTGGGACAGTGTAGAAGCTCTGCAATGGGTGAACCGTATGTTTGGATGAGCAATTAAAGTGATCAAACCATGTAAAAACTGGAAAAATATAACAGGGTTCCGTAAAACCGCATTTAGTACACGGGCTGGGCTTGACCGTATTGGATATACGGGCTAGGCTCGCCCGTGAATTGCATACGGTCACGGCAGGCTCGTAATTTGAATACGGGCAGGGCTGGACCGTACTGTGTATACGGTTTTCTCGGAATATTCAACTTTAATCAGTTTTTCCCACTAAAATATTCTTTTAACCTTTAAATAATGATAAAGGGGAACAAGTTTGAATAAAATGCTTCAAAAAAAAAAAACAAAAAAAACAAAAAAAAAAAACAAACAAACAAACAAAATAATTAAAAGAAAAAATGTGAGAGAAAGGTTCCTTGGGCTTCTGAAAGCCTTTGAATTTCAGACTTTTTCAAAACTTTTGGGCCTCTGAAAGCCTTTGAATTTCAGATTTTTCAAAAAATCCTGGGCCTCTGAAAGCCTTTGAATTTCAGATTTTTCAAAAAAATCTTGGGCCTCTGAAAGCCTTTGAATTTCAGACTTTTTCTCAAAAAACCCCGGGCCTCTGAAAGCCTTTGAATTTCAGACTTTTTCTCAAAAAACTCCGGGCCTCTGAAAGCCTTTGAATTTCAGATCTTTTGGGCCTCTGAAAGCCTTTGAATTTCAGAACTTTTGGGCCTCTGAAAGCCTTTGAATTTCAGACCTTTTTCTTTTGGGCCTCTGAAAGCCTTTGAATTTCAGACCTTTTCTTTTGGGCCTCTGAAAGCCTTTGAATTTCAGAACTTTTGGGCCTCTGAAAGCCTTTGAATTTCAGACCTTTTTCTTTTGGGCCTCTGAAAGCCTTTGAATTTCAGAACTTTTGGGCCTCTGAAAGCCTTTGAATTTCAGAACTTTTGGGCCTCTGAAAGCCTTTGAATTTCAGACCTTTTCCTTTTGGGCCTCTGAAAGCCTTTGAATTTCAGACTTTCATCAAAACATCCCTGGGCCTCTGAAAGCCTTTGAATTTCAGACTTTCATCAAAAATTCCGGGCCTCTGAAAGCCTCTGAATTTCAGACCTTTTCCAAAAACATCCCTGGGCCTCTGAAAGCCTTTGAATTTCAGACTTTCATCAAAACATCCCTAGGCCTCTGAAAGCCTTTGAATTTCAGACTTTCATCAAAAATTCCGGGCCTCTGAAAGCCTCTGAATTTCAGACCTTTTCCAAAAACATCCCTGGGCCTCTGAAAGCCTTTGAATTTCAGACTTTTTCTCAAAAAAAACCCGGGCCTCTGAAAGCCTTTGAATTTCAGACCTTTCTCTCTTTTGTGGGACCTGTTGGAAGCCCTAGAATATTCCAACAATTCAATTCAAAAAATAAAATAAAATAAAATAAAATAAAATAAAAGAAAAAAAAGCAAATAAAAAAAAAAAAAATCCAAACTCGTGTTCACCCAGCTTGCACATAGGCATACCCAGACATGTGAATGAGATTAAATTGACACTGATATTTTCTCTTTATCTTTGCCAGGTACTAACACACTTGCAATCATAGCTCCTGTAACCAGATCAAGAGCTCGAGCCATGAATCCCATTGAAGATGAAGTTGATGCTCCTCATCCAGATGTCGTTCTACTCCAAGAACAAGTGGCAGGACTAGCCCGAATGCTAGAGAACATACTGTCAGTAGAGGCCCAACAAGTGCAGGCCCAACAAATGCAGGCCCAGAACCAGGCATCCACATCCAACCCTGCACCTCCACCCCAAGTCAACGTTCCACCTCCAGTGCAACCCACCCCTGAACCTATACTGACCAGGGATGAGACAGCTGACTCAAACAAGGCTATGGAAAAGGAAAGGATAAGGGAAGAGGTTGAAAGAAAGTTCATGCATAAGCTAGAAATGATCCAGGATGAACTAAGGGAAGTCAAAGGGGTAAACAACTTTGGAGGCACCAATTTTGAAGACTTGTGCCTATACCCCAATGTTAACCTGCCGGCCAAGTTTAAGTGCCCAGACTTGGACAAGTATGATGGCACTGGTTGCCCCATGAGCCACCTAAAGTTATACTGTGGTGCCCTATGCCAGTTCGGGCAGGATGAGGGTATCTTGATCCAACTTTTCCAAAGGAGCCTAACAGGAACCGCATTAAGATGGTTCGCCACTCTGGACCATGGGAAGATCAAAAGATGGAAGGACCTAGCCGATGCCTTCCTGGCTCAATATCGGTTCAATTCAGAAATCATGCCAGATAGGTACGACGTCATGAGAATGAGCAAAGGAAGGGAAGAGACTGTAAGGCAATATGCCAAGAGGTGGAGGGAGACAGCCTCCCAGGTCAGGCCACCCATGCTAGAACAGGAAATGATTTCTACCTTCATAAGCACTTTGGGTCAACCATTCTACATCCACTTGGTGGGTCAGACCACCACTAATTTTGCAGCTTTGGTTCAGGTGGCTGACCGAATTGAGGATGGAATAAGGTCAGGTAAGATAATTGACCACTCCGCCATGGTTAGCCAGCAGGACCCCAACCTAAAGAAAGGAAGCGGGACAAAAAAGAATGGGAATAAGAAGGAGGGTGAGGTAAACATGGTACAGCCACCATCTGGCCCTAACAAGCCCATACAAATCAACGTACCTGCTCATTTTCCTACTCCATCTCCACCTACCCAGGCCCCCATGAGGGTTAATGTTCCAGCAGCATCTTCAGACCAAAAAAGGGTTTTTACCAAGGAGGAAAAGGACGCCTATTTTGCAGCAAGGAGAAATAGGGTTTTCACCCCTATTCCAATGACTCCCTCTCAATTGCTGCCCACTTTATTGCAAGGAGGGTATATCACCTTAAGAGAACCTAATCCGAATGCATCTAAGGGGAGAAATTTTGACCCCTCCACCACTTGTGATTACCATATGGGTGCACCTGGGCACCCTACAGACAAGTGCTGGCCTTTGAAACATGCCATTCAGGATTTACTAGACCAGAATACCTTGTCTTTCAATACAGGGGCTTCCAATCCTCCAAGAACCGATATTGGACAAAACCCACTGCCCCAGCATCACGGGGCAGGCCCATCTAATGTCATAGGAGTCATCTCTTCTGACAAAATAACCTTTGACCCATCTCAATTAATTGCTCCCATAGGGACAACGGTCAAAGTATATTTTGACAGGAGAAGTGAAGGCAAAGAAATAAGCATGATTTCAAAGGGGAATGATAGTGCTGCAAAGAACATTAGCTCATCTTTGGACCGGGTCTCATCCCTCATGGCCCAGATGAACATCACCAAGCCACCCTTGGTCATTAATCCATCCACTTTCACTCCACCCATTCAGTCTAAGCCACCATTGGTCATAAATTGTGCATCAGTCCCTTTTGCAACCCCTCAACCAAAACAACTACCTCCATTGGTTGTTAATGTTCCTATTACTCAGACTTCCATCGCCAAGCCCAAACTTCCCCCATTGGTGGTGAATGTCCCCAAGCCTTCCTACTCTGAATCGGCTGTACCATGGAACTACAGTGAAGCATTTACCACTACATGCCCTGCAGTTGAAAGCAGAGAAGAAGTAAACCTTATGATGAGGTCAGGAAAGTGTGTAGGGGTGGAAGAAAAACAGAAAGAAACAGAGAAGGATAAAGAAGAAGAAAGAAATAAAGGCAAGGCCAAAGTAGGGGAAGAGGCCCCTCAGGTAACTAACAGTGAGGCTGCTGACCTCATTAAGGTAATAAAAAAGAGTGAGTTCAATGTCATTGAGCAGTTGAACAAGGTCCCTGCCCAGATCTCAATTCTGGGATTATTGTTAAATTCAGAAAAACATAGGGACTCCTTGTTAAGGATACTTCAGGGGGCCCATGTGCCTAAAAACATTGAACCAGACCAACTAGGCCGGATGGTTGGTCAAATATTATCCCATAATGTCATAACCTTTTCTGAAACTGAAATTAGTCCAGCAGGATACCATCATGTGGATCCTTTGCATATTGCTGTGCTCAGTAAGGGCTGCATGATAGCCCGGGTCTTGATTGATAATGGGTCAGCCCTCAATGTCTGCCCATTAGTAACCTTTGTTAAGCTCAATCTGCAGCGAAACAAAATAAAACAAAACGGAAGAATTATAAGAGCATTTGACAGCTCTAAAACACACTCCCTAGGGGAGGTTGAACTGCCGGTCACAATTGGACCGTATATTTTCAACATCACATTTGAGGTGATGGATATACCTGCGGCTTTCAACCTGCTCCTAGGAAGGCCGTGGATTCATACAGCTAGGGCCATACCATCTACCCTCCACCAAAGAGTCAAGTATATTAGAGGGCAAAAGGTGATTACCGTCCTGGCCGAAAATTTGGTTCCCCCCATGTGGTCCCCTGATGTACCCTGTATTAACACGGAAATGACAGCAGATAAGATGGCATTTCACTCTTTTCAGTTTGAAGCTGTGAATTATATACCTGGGGGGTATCAACAAAAAGAAGGAAAATTGACCTGTGCTGAAAAAATGGTCAAAAATGTATTAGAAAAGTACCATTTTCACCCTGGAAAAGGTCTGGGGATTAACCTACAAGGAAGGATAGAACCAGTTCAGGTTAAGAAGATGGTTCACAGAGCAGGATTGGGGTCCAAGCCAAGGAAATGGAGAAGACAGGGGCAGGCAGAAGCTATGAAATTCCCGCACATCAGGGAAACTTTTCCTAAGCTGTCTCACATGATTCAGCTGTCTCCTCCTGAGGATCAGGCCAAACCCCCATACTACAATGTCAACCCATTCCAGAAACCTAAACCCTCCACAATACAGCCATGTGTTCCACCCCCACAAGCATCTGGTGGGCCTGGGCCACAGACAGAACAAAAGCAGGATTTTTCTGAGGACATAGGGGCATTCTTTGCCATGACAGAAGGCAACCAAGAAAAAGTAGCAGAGGAGCTACCTTTTATTGATTGGGCTGCAGTAGAAGTTCCATCTGGAACTGGCCCTACCGAAGAAGCAGGCAATGCAACTCACCCAGTACTGGTGATCTCAGATGCAGATCCTGAACTTGAGGAGCAGGCTTGTATCCCTGCCCCAGATTCTTTCATTCTGAATAATTGGGAGGAAACTCCCCTTACTTTTGAAGCCGCGTTTGTTTGGCAAACAGACATGGCTTCCAAAAAAAAACTCCATTAGTGGAATGCCCTTTTCCTGAAGGTTTTAATGAGCCTTCGTCTTCAGGGAAAGATTTTGTAGAAGGCTCTCAAATAACACAAAAAGATTTTTCAGTTTTTTCTAGAAAAGATAAAGTTTTCAAAGAGGTCCAAACCATTTATGAACCATATAAGCAAACGGAATTGGATCAGGATGAATATGACTTCGACCTTGAGCTTGACTTTGACCTAATGGGGGTTGAAGAAGAGACCGAGGACGAAGAAGACGACGTTCCAAAAGAAATCACATACCAATTAGAGCGTCATGAAAAGGGGGTCCAACCCAATATTGAAGAGACCATATCCATCAACCTAGGGACCGAAGATGACCCAAAAATAGTGAAGATTGGGGTATGCCTATCTGGGGTACAGCGGATGAAATGATACGATTTTTGGCTGATTATGAAGATGTGTTCGCATGGTCGTATCGGGATATGCCAGGGTTAGACACAGATATGGTGGTGCACAGGCTACCCATTCTACCAGACTCTAGGCCAGTTAAGCAGAAACTGAGAAGGTTAAAACCTGAATGGACATTGAAGGTTAAAGATGAAGTGGTGAAACAATTCCAAGCTGGATTCTTAGCAGTGTCCACATACCCCGAATGGCTTGCAAATATAGTGCCAGTACCAAAGAAGGATGGAAAAGTCAGAATGTGCGTAGATTATAGAGATTTGAATAAGGCAAGTCCAAAGGATGATTTTCCTCTTCCACACATAGATATCTTGGTGGATAACACCGCTGTACATAGCCTGTTCTCATTCATGGACGGGTTTTCTGGGTACAATCAGATTAAGATGGCTAAGGAAGACCAAGAGAAGACAGCCTTTATCACCCCTTGGGGTACCTTCCACTACACTGTCATGCCATTTGGACTTAAGAACGCTGGGGCAACCTACCAGAGGGCCATGACAGCCTTATTCCATGATATGATCCATAAGGAGATGGAGGTCTATGTGGATGATATGATAGCCAAATCATGTGAGGAAGAAGACCACTTGATCAACTTGAAGAAGGTATTTGACCGGCTTAGGAAATACAGTCTAAGGCTTAACCCTGCGAAATGTGTCTTTGGGGCTACATCAGGAAAATTGTTGGGCTTTATAGTAAGCAGAAGGGGAATTGAGATTGACCCAGCTAAAGCTAAAGCCATCATTGAAATGCCATCACCTAGAACCGAGAGGGAAGTTCGGGGTTTTCTTGGGAGGATTCAGTACATAAGCCGGTTCATAGCACAGCTCACCGCTATCTGTGAACCAATTTTCAAACTTTTAAGAAAGAATAACCCGACAATCTGGAATGATGATTGCCAAGAAGCCTTTGACACAATAAAGGAATACTTATTGAACCCACCTGTGCTAGTACCACCAACTCCAGGAAGGCCTTTAATTCTATACTTATCTGTTTTGGAGACATCAATGGGGTGTGTCTTAGGACAGCATGACGATACAGGCAGAAAGGAGAGGGCGATTTACTACCTGAGTAAGAAATTTACAGAATATGAAGCAAAGTATTCCCCCTTAGAGAAGACTTGTTGTGCTTTAGTATGGGCAACTCAGAGACTAAGGCACTATTTCCTTAGTCATTCCACTTTATTGATATCCCGAATGGACCCTTTGAAGTATCTATTTGAGAAACCAGCTTTAACTGGCAGAACAGCAAAGTGGCAGTTGTTGCTCTCTGAATTTGACCTCACCTATATCATACAAAAGGCCATTAAGGGTCAAGCCATTGCAGATCACTTAGCTGCACACCCTTTACCAGAATACCAACCCTTAAAGACCAACTTCCCTGATGAGGCAATCTTGTTTGCTGAAGAGGAAGAAGGCGAAAGCTCATGGCAAATGTTTTTTGATGGGGCCGCCAATATGAATGGAAATGGAATAGGGGCTGTTCTGATCAAGCCAGATGGGGCACATATCCCAATCGCAGTGAAGTTAAGGTTTCAATGCACGAACAATATAGCAGAGTATGAAGCATGCATAATTGGATTGCAAGCAGCCTTAGATCATGAAGTAGAGGAACTTGACGTATATGGGGATTCGAGTCTTATCATCTTCCAAACAACTGGTGAATGGAAAACCAAGGATCACAAATTGATCCCCTATCACCAGTATTTGGAAGAAATAAGCACCAAGTTTACTCGAATTTCCTTCAATTATATGCCAAGGGCCAAAAACCAGTTTGCAGATGCTCTAGCAACATTGGCTTCAATGGTCAATATGCCAGAAGGGGTTGATATTAGACCATTGGAAATTGAAGTCAGGGATGAACCAGCTTACTGCCTCGTTTTAGAAGAAACCCCAGAAGAAGAAGTACCATGGTTTCAAGACATTAAGAATTTCCTAAATGATCGAAGTTTACCAGAAAATGTCACCTCTACAGAGAAAAGAACAATACAGAGGCTGGCAGGACAGTTCTTACTAAGTGGTGGGCAGTTGTACAAAAGATCACACAATGATATGCTACTTAGATGTGTTGCAAAGACTGAGTCAGAAAGGATAGTTGAAACGGTACATGGAGGAGTGTGTGGACCCCATATGAATGGGCATATGCTTGCCAAGAAGATTCTGCGATTGGGATATTACTGGTCAACTATGGAGCATGATTGCTATATGCACGTTAAAAGGTGTCATTTATGCCAAGTATACGCAGACAACAAGAATGCACCACCAAGTGAATTACACAGTATGACATCTCCGTGGCCTTTTTCTATGTGGGGTATAGATGTCATTGGCATGATCTCTCCAAAGGCATCAAATGGACACAGGTTTATACTTGTAGCAATCGATTACTTCACCAAGTGGGTAGAAGCAGCTTCTTATGCAAACATTACGAGTAGCCATGTTCTTAAGTTTTTGAAGCACAACATCATTTGCCGCTATGGTTTGCCAAGTGCCATAGTAACAGACAATGCTTCAAACCTTAAGAACAAAGACATGAGGAAGATGTGTGAACAATTTCAGATTACCCACCACAAGTCAGCGCCTTACAGACCAAAGATGAATGGGGCAGTGGAAGCAGCAAATAAGAATATAAAGAAGATTATTCAAAAGATGGTAGTGAGTTTTAAAGATTGGCATGAAATGCTGCCACTTGCTCTACATGCTTACAGAACCTCAATTCGGACTTCTACAGGGGCAACCCCATACTCCTTAGTCTATGGAATGGAAGCAGTTTTACCACTGGAAGTGGAAATACCTTCACTAAGAGTGCTAATGGAAGCAGAATTAGAAGAAGCTGAATGGATACAGTCTAGACATGATCAACTCAATTTAATTGAAGAAAAGCGTTTGAAGGCACTTAGTCATGGCCAAATATATCGGAAGAGGATGGCTAGGGCTTACAATAAAAAGGTGAAGCCCAGAACCTTCCAAGAAGGAAATTTGGTATTAAAGAAGATTTTACCCTTTTTGGAAGATCCTCGTGGAAAGTTCAAACCAAATTGGGAAGGACCTTATGTGGTCAAGAAAGTTCTATCAGGGGGTGCTCTCATCTTAACAGAAATGGATGGGAAGGATTTTCCTGAGCCAATTAACTCTGATGCAGTAAAGAGATATTTTCCATGAATGAATATTACTAGGAAAGGATCTGAGGCCATTGTTCTTTATATCCCAAAATTTGAATCCCTAGTCAAACCAATTTGAGCCTGTTCGTATTTTTTTTAAACCCAAACTGGACTTACAGCCTTATACTAGGGCAAAGCCAATAAGGGCAAGGCCAATAGGGGCAAAAAGAAAAAAAAGAAGAAGAAAAAATTTGAAAAAAAAAAAGAAAAAAAAAAGAGAAAAAGAAAAAAATAGGGGCAAATAAATGCCAAATACAAAAGAAGGGGAATGGGATTGAATCCACCATGACTGTAAGTCCAGTTGACCCATTTTCACACTTAGAAAATTTTGAGCCTTTAATACCTTTTCTTTCATAAACCGAACCTAGCCTTTGTTTCGTCCTATTATTAAGACCTCGGTGATTTTAGTATATTCATTCAACTTTCAGAGTAAGATTGGTGATGACGGAATGCAGAGGCCAACCCTAGTGAAAACCGTAATTGGCACTAGGGGCAAGAAGGGCAAAAAGAAAAAAAAAAGAAGAAAAAAAAAAAAAAAAAAAGAAAAAAAAAAAAAGAAAAGAAAAAAGAAAAGAATCAAGGGATGAGTTGATCATGGGGTCTAAGTTTCAAATCAGCATGAGCACTGGAAACTGAGCAGATTAGCAAGGCCAATCAGGAAGGAAAAATCATTAGGGGATGATTCTAAAGGTCACGGGGTAGACAAATTTGGTCTCTCCCTATTGCTTGGACTACCCTTTTCATTATTCAACCTGATTTTAATTCCTTTAATTATATGTGATTAAGTGTTTTGGATCAGCTTTCAAAAAAAAAAAAAAAAAAAAAAAAAAAACTATACTTTGGCCAATGATGAGAAATCAAATACTTTTTCATAAAACTTCTGTTTTTATAAGCATCTGAGAATTCTGAGGCCAATAATATAAAACCTATTTTTGAATTAAATCTAATATCTTTCCACTAATGGAGTTTGCTTTTGTAAAAAAGTATGGAAAAAAATGAATGAAAAAAATAATAATGAAAGAATCTAATCCCTGCTCCCTAACTGCTCCTCAAGCTCCCTAATCCTAGCTGCCTGAGTTGCAATGATTCCAGAAGCACCCTCTGCATCAGGATCACTCAAAAAGGAGATGACCTCATCTGAAAAGGAAAGCTTGATCTTCAACGCCCTAAGGTCAGCCAAGGAATCCTGATACTTCTTCCGCATCACTCGGACTTCAAAGCGACGAGCTAGCCTTTGTTCTTCAAGTTTCTTCTCTATGGCAATGCGGCCAGACTTCTGCTCTTCAAGCTGCCTCTCCAGAAAAAGAACTTTTATCCTAAGTTCTTGAGCCTCCCGTACCCATATTTGTTGAAGCCGTTTATGGGTTGCCCTTTCTGACTCCAGAATGTCCTCATAAGTAGGAGGAAGAACTGCAGGAGGATCCTCTGGTACTGGGGCATGACTCTGCACCTGTTCCTTGATCCAGAAGTGATAGTCCTTCACATGGGACTCAGAAAAGACTGGACCCCGCAGAAAGCAAACATAGGACCACTCTTTCATTAATTGAGCATTTAGCCCCATGGTGGCTGAAGTAAGTGGCCCTATAAAGCTCTCATAACCTGTGGGAATCATAATTCCCTGGGTCGCTCCAAATTGCCGAAGAACCCTCAAAGGAAGATAGAGAACAGCAGATTTCAAGCCTGCTAAGACCAGAAAGTTTTTATCTCTAAAGCTGATCACTGTCTCTGGAGTGGGCTGATAAGTGCCAGGCCATCTCACTTGATCATCCTGGAGAGTACCCAAAAAAGCGAACCAGCCTTGCTTGCCACCTTGGATGTTAGGACATCCCCTATTGCTCATCAAAACAGGAACTTTCAATCTTGGAAAGAAGCGGCGAGTTATTTCTTCAACCTGGCTAAGATGGTCAAGCAACCAAAGCTGCAGAAAAATGGAGTATTTCAATTTATTTCCAAAAAAAGAAAAAAAAGAAAAAGAAAGAAAAAAAAAAAAAAGAAAAAGAAAAAAAAGAAAAAAAAAAAGAAGAAGAAAAGAAAAAAAAAGGAAAGAAAAAAGAGAAGAAGAAGAAAAGAAAAAAAAAAGAAAGAAAAGAAAAAAAAGAAAGAAAGGAAACGAAGAATAGAAAGAAAAAAAATAGGAAAAAAAATACATGCATATTTTACCTGTAGGATAGGGGCGCAGGCAAGGAAACGTTTCTTCTTCCTGAAATAACAATCAGTAAGAGCCTGATATATCTCTGCTAGGATCATAGGGGCCAACTTCTCGCGTTCCCTAACCTGACAGATAACTGAGATGAGAGCCAAGTCAACCTGGTCATCACCCCGTGGAAAAAGCAGCTGATTGACCACTATCAGGGTCAATGCATTAAACCTAGAGTCCTTGTCATTACTCCTCAGAAGTTTTTCAGTCAAGAAGGTCTTGGACAAGGTCAACAGTGCATCAGAATTTCCTAAGTCCTTCTTCCCTATACCCAAGAAAGTGGAAGCCTCTTTTTTATAACTAAGCTTTAGGGGTGGGTTCACAACTTTTTCAGAAAATCTAAGGCCAAGGATGGTTTCAATCTCTTCTATGGTAGGAGTCATCTCTTTATCATCAAAACGGAAGAGATTCAGCTCAGGTACCCAATGGCCTATCAAAGCTTCAATGATTTCCCACTTAAAGGGAATTTTAGGGAGGTGTAGGATGTGCCCTAAGTGAATGGAATCCCAACGAATCTCCTCATCAAGGGTCATGGAGTTAACCCATCTATCATAAAAGGAATCCACAATATTGTACCTGGTAAGATTAGGAGGTTTTGATCTAACAGGTTGTCTTGCAGGAGGAGATTCAAAGGCAGGAGAAAGCGGCGTAGGGGAAGCCATGGAAGCGCCAAAGAAGCCAAGGAAAGCGAGAAAAGACGTGCTCAGGGAGTTTTTCAATTAATAAAAGTGTCACAATGATGTTCCCTAGGAGTTTATATAGAAAAAATCGTAAGACAGTAAATTCCGTAATTATATTACGGGCTAGGCTCGCCCGTATAGAAATTACGGACACAGCTGACCGTGAAAAGTTCACGGGCAGCGCACGCCCGTGGTAACTTTACGGGCACAGCCTGCTCGTAGTATAACTACGGTTCCTTCGAAAAAATGCAAAAAAATGGGAATTTTTAATTTCCTTTGTTTCCCTAAGCTTCACCTGTCCCTGTTTAACATTCATGAGGTAATAAATACTATAAATAAAGAAGAAAGAATACAAATGGAAATAAATCAAACTTCTTTTATATATATGAATGTTTACATCAATTTTTAGCCAGAAAAATACAAAGGTACATGGAAGAATCCTAATCTAATGGCCATGCAGGTCCGCTCCTACGGCCACGGCCTCGTCCTCTGCCCCGACCACGGCCTGTAGATCGCCTGCGCTCAAAGACATGCCGCACCACATTGCGGGCTGTGCTACGCGTCATCCTGCTCAAAACAGACTGAATATCATGCCACATATATAAAGGCACAAAGCCAGCGGTGGGATGATCAGGAGGGACGTACCCTGAAGTATCTACATATCCCGTAGAATCGGGATCAGACTCTGTACGGGAAGAATCCGCAGAAGGATCAACAGCAGCATGTGTCACCTCCGCATCCTCCATATCAGGACTAACAGGACCAGCAAGAGCAGATGTCCCAGGTACATCAACCTCCGGCTCCACAGGCTCAGTAGCAGTCATCTCCACCTCGGGCTCTACAGGATCAGCTATAGCCTCCTCCATCACGGCAGTCTCCACGGTAGGCTCTACCACAGCGGCGTCCATAGCCGAATCCATATCAACACCAGCAGATGTAGCAGGAGCAGTCTCAGCTACTGGGGCAGACTCTGGCACGTCCTCAGCAGCAGGTACAATATCAGCCTCGACCTCGGGCTCTGCTGCAGGAACCTCCACTGGACTAGGAGACGTCACGAACTCCACCCGTGCCACAGAAAACACCTCATCCCGGAAATGCATAGGCACGGGTGAAGCAGGTGAAGAGGGACCAGCTGTGTACTCCTGAAACTAAGAGAAAAATTCAATCAGAACAAGACAAACAAATACAAAAGCAGGAATGGAAATAAAAGAAGAAATTAACCTGAGTATCGGATGGACCCGCCTGGTCCTGTGCATCAGATGGACCCGCCTGATCATGTACATCAGATGGACCCTCCTGGCCCTGAGCTTTGGCTAGCTGCCCCCGGAGATCTGAGATGGTAATATAGAGGGCATCCCGCTTGGCGATCGCGGCGTCACGCTGGCGCTCTAGATCAGCATAGCGAGACCGGATCTCTGCCAACTGAGCCTCCTGAAATATAGAAGAAAGAAGTCAGAAAAATGCTAAGGACAGATGAAATAGAAATAGAAGATCACAAAAGAAGAAAGCATACCGTTGTGTCATAGGCCCTAATCACTACCCCTCCTATCTCCGTGACTCCGCCACGGACAGGCATGGGTGACATAAGGCACCCAACAGAAGATCGCCTGAACCATGCATCATAGTCACCCTCCTCCAATAATGTCTCTGCCTCAATCCAATCTAAGAACTGGGCAGGATCAACAGGCATAGGAGGATAGAGAGGAGTAGTATCTGGCGGGATGACAGGAATCCGTGGCTCTCCCACATGCTGAAAGAAGAAGCGCTCGCCGCAATAACAGATGCTGCCCAGCTGACCAATAAAGAACTGGTATCTCTGTCGTCTCTGGTCAGGGACAAATGCATCATCTCTGGCTGCCTGCAGGGCCAACACCTCATGAATGTCCTCCATCCTGGGGACAAATAGCTGAAAAACAAAACAAGACATCAGATATGCGATCCAGTAAGAAAAGAAAAGAAGAAGTAGAGTAATTAAAAGAAGATTACCTCAGACCGGTACAATCTGTCCAAGTGGGCCCAGGCGGACCTGGGACGACTCTTTTCAGAGTCGTGCTCTACATGACACCATCTAAGTGCCATGGGATACGTCTCCTCAGGCATCGTAGAGGTAGGGCGGAAATAGGGTATATAAACCCTAGCAAAAAACTGCAAGAAAAAAGAAAATAATCAGAAGAATATAAAAGGAGAGATAAAAAAGAAAGAGATAAAGAAAAAGAAGGGAAATAAGGTTCACCTGCAAGAAGGGCCAGAAGAACCTGCACCCAACTCCAGCCCCTCTGGAGGTAGAGAGGCCGCTCACTGATCGGCGCAGGCCGGCCAGAATGGTACCAAAAATAAGCGGGCCCCAGGCATACCTCCTCGCCCGCTGCAAATCTCCCAGAAGACTCAAGAAGTGAGGACTAACTGAAGTCGTGTCCTCTGGGAAGAAGCAGGATCCCATCATATACAGAAAAAGAAATCTGAAGGCAAATGGAAACACGTGGTCACCGGCAGCAAGCTGGCCAAACTACCTCCTCCCGAAAGTCTCTCTCAACCATGTCAGAGACAATCTAGCTCTCCCCCGATCCCATGCCTCAGGAGGCAGCACAATGTATCCAAGATAACCAGCGATCTCCTCAGCCTCTGGCATCGTCATCTCAGTAATAACATCACCGATCATCCTAATCCCGGTGATGAGCGTGAAATCAGAAGGCCGGATCCCAATCTCTATATCTGGGAAGTGGAAGCTCAAGGTCTCTGGGAAAAACCTCTCCAATAATGCTGCAATGAGGGCTCGATCCAAGCGAACGTCCGGGATGGTGATAAACGTGCCGAAACTGTACAATCCTAGCTCCCGACGATAGGCCGAACTGCAAGCTCTCAAGAATCTAGTAAAGCTGGCCCAGCTCCCTCTATAATGGGACATCGGATACTCCAAAGGGATATCCGCCCTAACGCACGCTGAGGGATGAGTCCTCAAACCATGCAGAAGATCGGTGTCCCTAATCTGGGCAGCCACCTCCTCAGGGATCTCAACCCTGGTCCTGGCCTCATCTCTGCCACGGCCCCCTCTGCGGCCCCCTCTATGGCCCTCATCATGGCCTCCATCTCTGCCTCCAGCTCTGCGTCTGCTACGGCTCCTATCTCTGCCTGAAGCCTCAACAGCCGGCTAAAAGAAAATAATTGAAGAATCAGGAAGATGCATTTTGGGAAAGGATAGGAAATTGCAGAAAGGTTAGAGTATACCTCTGGGGTCGCCTCACGCGAATCTCCAGAAGGGAAATCTGGGATATCAGAATCAGAATCCCTCTCAGTCCTCGAAGACGAGGCCACATCAGCAGGATCTCGCCTAACCCTCGAGGAGGAAGGCTCATCTGCAGGATCTCGGGAAGCCGATCTAAGGCGGGCCATCTACGGTTCAAATCAGGGAGATGATTAATTATTTAAATTTTTAGTTGCTTGATTAATTATTCTAACCGGGTTTAATTGATTGACTGAAAAAAAAGAAAAATGGAGAATAGAAAGGACTTCAGAAACTCCCAACCAAATCATGAATCCCTTGAAGAAGTTTATTTTAAGAAATTTTATTGTCTTATTTGGACTATTTTTGCTTTAACCAGGAAATTATAGGAAGTGCAAACTTTTACTTTAGGTTTCTTGATGTATTCCTAAAACATTAAAACTTTAGTGCATTGATGTTTAACCATGAATTTTGTGTTATTGCAGATGTCCAATATAAGAGAAGTAAGCATACCAAGTGTTTACCCCAGAACCAGAAAAATTGCGGAAAAATAGTCATGTGTCCAACATAAATGTGATTCCACATATCACTTTCAAGAAAAGTATTTAAAAGAGATATCAGTATCCCAATTTCAGGCAGAAGGTTTGTCTCAATTGATAAGTGGGGAATCATGATCTTGTTGTTCATACAGAAGATATTATCAAATGGAATTAGCATGATAAAGGCCAAAGAGCAAAGAATCAAAAGTTAATCATAGAAGCTACATGGGGTTTTGGCAGAAGTAAGCCATAGAGCTGTCACAAAGCAGCTAGTTATAAGTCCTATGCTTGGTACCAAGCTTGCCAATGGTCAGATACAGAAATTCAGAGTTAACATGGGACAGCTTCCTACTTCAAGATAATGACCAAGTCTCGGCCACACAAGTAGACAGAATTAATTTTGGTTGAACATGAGAACCAACACAAACAGAAAATCATGCGAGAAGTAACTCAAGCCAAGCAAAGGATCAAGGTAGAAACACAAATCAGAAAAAATTCTGGTCGAATAGACAAGAAGCATATGGTAAACATGGAAATTAGAAACAATAGAGAAAATTCGTATGGATGCTATCAATATATTGCTTGCAAAAAGGGAGTGATGATTCGGATACTTACCTGTCTCGGTCGAAATTGAAGAAACCTGACAAGAAAATGGAGAGGCCTTACTGCAGAGAATGTCCACAGTCGATTGATCACGGCCACGACAATACTCAAGTTCAGAGACAGTCGATGGTTGCTAGAGGAACAGTGGTAGTCCGAAATAAGAAGTCACCGGAGATAGCAAAATGCTGCCGGAGAAGAATAATAGTCGCCGGAAAATCAGAAGCTCGTCGGCGAGCTTGGGTACTATTGTTGAAGGAGAAGATGAGAAATGACCGTAAGAGAAGATACGGGCAGTAGAGAATTAGGGCAAATGCGAGCGGAGGAGAAATGGTCGCGTTCGCAAGCTTAAGAAGGAGTTCAAAATCCGTAAGATCAGTACGGGCTTCAGACGCCCGTGAAACTCATACGGTCCCGGTCGCCCGTGAATCCCCTACGGGCAGCATCAGTCCGTAAGTCAAAAACGGGCGAAGCCAAAAACAGCATGTTTTTATCATTTTTTTCACAATTTTCAAGAGATTAATGTTTATATTAATTGTAAGTTGCAAGGATTGCCACCTTACCCACTTTTGTTTAAAAAATTTTGTCTCAAATCTCACTTCATAGCCCACAAGTGCTCAGTGAGAAGAGAGAGGAAGATTTGGCCCTTAAGCTGAGGGATTTCTTAGCAAATCTTCCACAATCAATTCTTTTTTTCAAAAATCATCCCTTTAATCCTTGCAAAGTGCAATTGATTATACAAAAATCTCAGAAGGTGCAATTGGTGGGTCTTTTTGCTCTCTGCTTGTAATTGGTTCCAATTACCAGCAAAGAGGGGGCAGCTGTAGACACCCCAAATTGCACTGCCAAATGAGAAAATAATAAAAACATGTAATTAGAGCTTAAAACAGGTCAAAAAAGCCTAAAAATAGAATGAACAGGCTTTGCCCGTATTGGATTCACGGGCCTATCTCGCCCGCAAAATATCTACGGGCAGGCGCGCCCGTAGTACCAATGCGGTCACCATTGGACCGTAAATCATTTACGGGCATTAAAGACACGTGCAAGTTTTGTCCTCCTCTCGATTTCCGAGCTTTATTTGAAGTCCAATATATCTTTAAACGAGCGAATTAAGTATTTTATTCGCTGAAGCCACTATGGATGGGCATTATCTCTATATTTCACTCTATCCTGAGAATCAGGATATATCCTTCTGGACCAACCATGCCCCTGGGTGTGTCTATAAATAGAGGCTCTCTCCTCTAGCTAAAGGCCACGAAATTTTGAGTCCAAGGAATTCTAAGAAGCTACAAGAGAAGGAAAGGAATCCCTGCTGCTCTGCCTGCTCAATCCAGGTAAGTCCCCTATCCCTTTTTATTTTCTGTCTTCAATTCTAGAAGTAATAGGATCATCTCTATTGCTGTAAAATAAGGCCATATCTGTTTTGTATCCCTAAACTTGTCTCCAAGTACCTCAAGGGTCTCTCTAGCCGTAAAACGTGAAGAGAGAACTAGGGGAAAGGGGAACAGGTGGATCCCTAGAATAGAACCCCATATCTGTTTTTTTCTTTTTTCATAGAATAAGGCCTGTGATTGTGTTTGTGTAACCAAACCTATCTCTAAGTACCTCAAGAGTCTCTCTAGCCGTAAAACGTGAAGAGAGAACTAGGGGAAAGGGGAACAGGTGGATTCGTAGGGTAGACCCCCATGTGCTCAAATCTGTGAGATATGGCTGCTTTTGATATCCTAATCATGTTTTAATGCTTTTTATGATATATCTGAATGAATTACATGAATTTATGATGTTTATAGCATGAGATCCCCACTTTTTGATAAAATTTGGATTTTTGCCACTTTTGCACCTACAGCACTGTTTTCGTGATTTTTGTGGTTTTAGGCTAGGATCTTGGATTTATCATGATCAATATGGTAAATCTGAATCTAGAAGCCTGAAAGTAAATTCTAGGGTTTCATGATGTGGTTTTTAAATTGTTTTTCATTATTGAGAGAAGACCCTACGGTCTCAGTTCTCCCCTTTTGGTGTTTTTCATCAACGTGGGTCTTTTTGGTTTTGATTTTCAGATTTAACGTGAAATTTGGGCTTTATCTATGTCCTGGACTATTCAAGTTCAATTTTGAAATATTTTATAAAAATCATATTTTTCCAGATTTCTAGAATTTTGACTTGAAGCCAGATTTTTGGATTTTTCACTTTAAATTGATTTTATTTGATTTTATCTCAAATTTGTTTTGATCATGAAACCCTAGGAATGGTATGATCATGTTTGATAGTTCTGGATCAATCAGACTATTCATATGAAAAAACCATATATTTTTGCCTCTTTTTGTGATTTTGTGTGATTTTTATAGCAAGCTTTTTCCTTTTAATAAAACATGAACAATACCTGGCAACCACCTTGTGTGGATGAATAGGGGTGCCTAACACCTTCCCCTGTTCATAACCTAATCCCCTTACCCATCTCTGGTTGTTTTTTTAGGAGGGATATTTTGCCCTAAAATTTGCCTTTTGTGCTTATTTGATATGTTGGTGTCCATTCACACCTAAATTGAATGGTGGCGACTCTTTGTTTAATTTAATCCCGTGTGATGATTGAGGAAATCAATTAGATTGATTTTTCCCATGTCTCACAGAAGTGCACGAGTTATGCCTATTTTTATAAGCATCACTATATCAGATGTGCAACGCAGACAAGATAGAGGAACCACATTGGATGCACCCCAAATAATTGCCAAGTGACACAACACTCATGACATACGAATGGCAACTTATTTTGCTACAACGAAGACAAACTTTAGACCGAGAATACTGATTGAACAAACTAGTCCAAGCGAACATATAAGTCAAATGAGGAAAAACATGGTGGTTCTTGGAACAAAAAATGAAAAGTAGCAACTGTTCTAACCAAGCTAATTTTTGACAACAAAGCAAACCCCTAAAGCGATCAGAACCCAGAGCAGCAACGAAGAAGAATATAAATATGAAAAAAATAAAAGCATTCACAATCACCTCTAGGCACGACGCAAAATCCTTCCTTGGAGTCGTCAAATGCTCGTTTGGAAAATAATTTTCCCCTTCAATAACCAGAGCACCAACGAAGAAGAAGAGGCATTGTTTCATTGACGATTGGAAAGGCTTTTATGGAAGAAGGAGAGAAGCTCAATCGGCATATTTACAATTTATGCCATCACTTAAAGTTAACATTAATTACAAGTTTGCCACCGCATAAAAATCAAAACTCATTCTCAAATCTAAAAACGGGGTTGAACCCGTTTCTGAAAATGAAGGGTTTTTTCATTTTCATTCTTATAGAATGAGTTTTTGCATGCATTACCAAACACTCTTTTTGGTGTCAGAATTCATTCCAAGGCCTGGAACTCATTCCAGGCCTTGGAATGAATTCCTAAAATGAAAGCCAAACGAGGCCTTAAGGTTCACAAAAGTTTCAGATAAGAAAATCACAGCAATAGAATGTAGCAAAATTTGGTCTCGCAAATGTTGTTCAGAATAGGAATTTCATCTTAGTTGAATCCTCCAGAATCAGATAAGCTACCAAATTCCGAAGGGGGTGAAACGATATCAAATATCTTTCTTTTCTTCTGAGATTGCGATGTTTCCCCGCGAGCACTGGTTCTCGACTCCATCTCCTTCTCATTAACAGTCCTAGGGGATAGCTTCTTTCCCTTCCTTCCCCAACGACTCCCATGCTTTGGACGGACTTCAAGTTCTGATAAAACCAAGTGCGGAGAGGCAGACAACTTGATGTTTGAAGTTGAATTCTGGGCTTGCCAAGCTTTCCGAAAAAAGTCAGATAAAAGAAAGTTCATGGTGGCCGATTACCTTCTTTACTTATGTTGTATGAGGCCGCAAAAGTAAAAACATTCTTTGGGCTGAACAAAGGCCCAGCATTTGATTGAGGCACCATCTTATCGGTTAAGTTGCCAAATGGGCTATGATGTTCCAGAGAAAAGGATGCGTCCAATTCATTCATACTGGTCCAGACGATTTATCAATCCCAGGACTCAGCGCGAGTTGAGTGAGTACGTTCGCTTCAACCGATCCAGATGCCTGACTCGTTGATCTACTAGCTAGGCTTGCCGGGACTTGGAAAGCTGGGAGTCTTCGACGGCAGAACTCTTTCTGTTCTGCACTGTGTATCTGGGGATCAACTCAGAGGTTGGGAGTGATAGATTTTTCCAGATAAGATATTCAGGCAAGGATTTAGAGTGTCTCCCAACAGACCACAAGAAAAAAGGAAATCCAGGATGCCTTTATAGCAAAAAGTAACCCAAATGTTCTTACCTTCCAAGTCCTCCACAAAAATACCTGAAGGTAAAGCCTTACTCAAAATCAGCTCCCATCTCAGACAAGCAGAGTTGAAGTCTGGCGACTTAGGAAGTTCAACTTCTATAGTATTCCCAAATTCATTCCACAATCTCGTCAGCATTTGAGTGTCCATTAAGGATCTCGGAAGATGTAAAAGTTGAGTCCATACGAGAAAGCTTGAAAAAGAATGATCTGCAGCCTCTTCTGGAGAATTTATTTGCTCCATTAAAGTGAAAACTCTGTTAATAATCCATGGCCTGTTCTGTAGAATGATCTGTAAACCAAAGTTATCAGCTAAGGAAACAAGAGATACCGATTGGCAAAGATAGTCATAACCTCCAAAATGGGGAACGGTTTCCAAACACGCTCAATGAACCCTTTGATAGCATTAATAGGAGGAGGAGAAGTACAAAATTCCAGTAATAGCAGATATCTCCATTTGCTAGACAAACGGTCCTTTTCATCACTTTTTAGCTGGAACACTTTCGAAGATCTCGTCGGAAGGAGAAGGTTTTGAAGCTGTTCTGCAATATTCTCCATATTACAGGAAAGGAGATAGGAAACCAGATACTCACCAGGAAACCAGGGGCTTAGCCTTGTATAGGACGGAACAAACAAGGAAACCAACAACCCCACCAACAGCAAAGACAAGAGGAAGGAAACGACGCATAAAGACAGCAGGAAAGAGCAACCACCAAAGACACAACAAGCAGGCTACCAAGGACCACAACAAGGAGTAAGAGAAGACAAAAACCAGGACACAACCAGAGAACAGCCAAGGAAGCAGGGGGAGAAACAAGAGCACTCAACAGAAAACCACCACTACACAAGAACAAGAAAGAAGAAAACCTCCCCCAACCAAACAGAGACAAGACGAGAAAGGAACACTGAAAGACGAAACCAGCAGGGATACCAACGGCCAACCAAACCGAGAAAACCACCACACTCAGGGAAAACCGCAGCTAAAGAGCAAAACTACACAGAGGATCCAACTGCAAGGAGGAAACAACCAGGGAAAAGCCACTTACTGCACAGGAGGAAAGACGAAAACCCCAGCAAACCAAGGAAACAACCAGGACACCAGGAGACGGCGAAGCAAACGACGGTAGACACAGAGGGAACCGATGGAAGAAGATGGAAAACCGTTCCTCAAACCACCACTACACCGAAGAGGAGGGTGATAAGACAGGAGGGGAGGAAACCACCGTCCAAAACCGGAAGGAAACTAGGGAAAACTGCCAAACAACGTAACGCCTCTGGAACCTCAAGATCGCCTTGAAATCACTCGGTTTGAACCTCAAGGTAAGCTAAGCTTCACAACCCATCTTTTTTCTCTTTTATAAAGAGCGGGGAGGTCTTCAAGAAGAAAGGGGGGTCTGAGACAGAAAGAGGAGGGGAGACAGCCGGTTTTTTTTCTCTCTCCCTCACCATCGACCAGGATAAAAGAATGACTCAATACCAGATTTTTTGGGGGGAGCTAAATCTCCATTAGTGCCTTCGGTGTAAGCACATGCAAGAGAAGGCTACTGTTCACATCCAAGGAACTCCACACCCAAATCCGATGCTTCGTTTAAAGGTTTGATGTCTCTTTTCCTCGTTAAAAAACTGATATAAAACTTGCATTTTGTCACTTTTTTGAACCTGTTTGAGCATGAAGTATTAAAGGGGTGAGTTCTTCCTCTTGAATCCAAAACTCCTAGAAGGGGTGTTCAATCTGGAAAAAACGAACACCCGTTCTCTGTTTTTCAAATTAATTAAAGTGAATGCAATGGCTCTTTTTCTTTTTTTGGTTGATAAGTGGTGATTTCACTTGTGTTAATTTCTTAGAAAGTTTATACACAGCAAACAGCCCACTCAATCCCTCAAACCCACGAACAGACGCTTGTGGCCGATTGGTTGCCTTTTTTTGTTTCTTATCGAGACAACAATCAAATAAAAAAAAGGTGAATGGGAAGGTTGGGGTTAGGAGGATGTGAAGAGAAAGGAATCAAAATTCCAATTTGAGACTTAGGTTGTAAACAAATGGGTGGGGTTTCATTTTGTAAATTTGAGGAACATATGTGGGGCTTTTGATAATTTTAAGATTCTGGGGTACAAAAGAAATTTCCACATTTTCATTTCTTTCTTATATTTTGAACTTCCATTTCCAATGATCTCATGTATCTATTTGCTTCTTCCACATTGTAATTTTAATAATATATTGAGTCAACTTGCCTTAAACTCAAACCATGGGAACCCACCACTTGGTAGGGTGACTTGGGATGTCTACAGACCTCAGAACCAAACCACTGATTTAGATCTTTGGTACACCACCAAAATTTAAATCCAAAACCAGAAACCTGTGTGACTGTTCACATCCCTGAACAATGAACAGCGGCGACTCTGAAAACCCAACCCATCACACCTCAATTTTCGTGCCGCACCAGCCTCGAGGGGACGTGTGCACAAAATTATTGTAAAGATCCAAGATCTTTAAATGGCAAAATTTAGAATAATTCAAAAAATAAGGATTATTTTGATTGTGAAACTTGTTTGGCATATTGTTCAATGAAATATATTCATGGTTTCTGTATTATATCACTTGTTTTGTTCCTTTGCCATGCAAGATGATATAAAAGAATGGGAAATAAATATATTCTTTTCTAACAATAAATTGGCCTTACTTTTTCTAGGACTATAAAATCTTGTATAACAACTACCATTTCCATTACAAAAGGATAGAAGGGCTATATAACGTTGACTTGTGCTAGTGACTTGCAAGTCCACCGATCTTTATCTCTTCATCAATGGAGCACAGGAAGCATCAATTTTTGATTGTTTTCATCCTCTTGTTGCTTCTTAAGCCAAGAGGTAATTTTTCTTCTCCTTCTATATGTTATCTTTACACAACGCCTTATCAATCGCATTGAAGAATGACTTATGTATCTTTCTTGGAAATAGTTAACGTAGGCACTTGAGTCAGTTAATCCTATATGTTTCAGGTAAAGTTTGAATTAGGAAGTCTATTGTGAAGTGCTAATACCATTTTTGATATGGAAGTTTTTCAGTTGCATCCATAAATTGTTCTTCTTCTTCATCTTTTTGAGATTCAATGCTAATTGGAACTTAGGTTCTAGAAAAATGATTCTAGGATGTAGAAGGTTGATCACTTTTTAATTCAACAACATCTGGTCTTCTTTTAAAATTTATTAAGCATTCTTTTGTTTGATGAATTTCATGCTTCAATTATGGTGAGGAAAAGGTTTTTCAATTTTTACTAATCTATTTTGTAAATCTTTAAATGAATAAAATTCTTCATTAGTTTCTTGAAGTTTGGATATTTGCAATTAAAATTTTATAAGATATTTTTCTAAAACTTTTCGTTTTTCAGTTTGGTCATGAAGTTGATCTATCATATATAAAATAAATTGTTCCTCTGTTGCTAAAACACAAACACACTCATCATTACTAATTCATTTTCCTCATCAAGTTCTTATAAATCATTTTCTTCTTCTTGATCAAGATGTCATCTTCTCTTTTACATTCCTAGTTCAGCCTAATTTTATGGTTTTTATCTTTTGCATGGTAAAAGATATGGGGACAAAATCTGTGGAGGCTAAAAATTTTGACAATTGGGTAATCGTCTCGACAAATGGATGCACGTGGAGTTCATGTCGTAATACTTGTCGTCAAGAGTACGGTACCATACGTGGCCGTTGCAGAAGTGGTATATGCAAGTGCAGAATACGTTAATTAAGGACAAAAAGAAGCATCTACAGCCTTTTTTTTTGACATAAAACCCAGATGAGGCTTATATTAAAACGGAACAAAACGCGGGGTTGCCCTCCCCATACAATCAGCACTAACCAGGTGAGCAAGCTCAAGAGGAACCTGGTTCAACCAAAAACAAGAAAACTTATCTAATGCATAGTTTGCCAATCCATCGGCAATGGAATTGGCTTCCCTGTACACCTTAGAGAAATGAATAGCAGCTACAGCCTAATTTATCTATGGTGGTTATTGGGTAGTACTTCTCTTGTGGTTTATTGTGTTGTAAAAATATCTATCCTTTATGATGTCAAAAAATAAAAAATAAAAAGAAATACTCGTGGTTACAATTGTCTGATGGTTAATGAGTTGTACTTATCTAGTGCTTTGGACTGTCGTAAGAATAAAATGCATATACATCTACTTTTATGATGTTATTCTCACCTATGTGGTTATCTGAGTTATTTCTTCTTGCTTGGCTTTTTGTTTATGTTACTGTAAATAATGGAAGGATGGTGCCCATGATTCACAGAAAGTTCAAAATACCTTGTTGTTGAATAAGAAAGATATAATGACCTAGAAATTCAAGTCGCAGACCCGGGTTTACCTGATTATAATAGATCCAAATCCAAGTCTTCAGTTACAGCAGAAGGCTCTACCCCTTCATGTGCATCCTCACCAGAAGGATTTGAAAACGTTTTATGAGACAAAACTCAATAAGTAACAACATGTGTACTACAGAGCAATAACAACTAATTTGAAATCTAGCATGAGTTTAAGAAGATAAAAACCAATAGACCAATCTGTAATATATAATCCAAACAATTCAATCACAATAAAATCTAGTGTCACATAGAACTCATGAAACTAAGCCTTCTCTATAAGATTAATCCCAAAGTCCCAATTACCAGCTCACGACAAAATTTGGAGTACACAAACTTGATACAGGTATTGGATTGGCTAGTACAATCCAGTCTAAAAATAATAATCCAAATACCAATAACCAAAAGATCTCACCCTCATGGTGGCAATGGATTGATATAGTCTTTCCCAAGGAAGACATCTCCATCATGGCGGCAATGCTTAATGGTAACAACTGAATAACCAAATAAAAACCAACCCAATTTTCACTATCTAGATACAATGTAGTTCCATCCCAAGCTAAGCCTACCAACACCAAAACCAAACCAAGTTCCAATCCCAATAAAATTTAAGTTGTAACCACAACTTTTTTAAACTAACTTTAGCCATTCCTAGGCAAATAAATATTCCAAATTTGGAGAGAAAACAAATTCCAACACAACCAACCCACGAAAGAAAAAACCAACTTATAACAGAGCCAAAATTTCAAATCATTAACCAAAACATCTTTCTCATCACAAAACAATTTTATAAAATATTTTAAGGGTTAAGCAACCTCAAAACATCTTATACAGTCATTAAAACACTTTTGGACCCCTTTAAAAGTAACTTTTGGATGAAAATTAACATTGTTATGAAATCTAGGTTTGGCACTCAAGCTCGAGACGAGCACGAAGCAGGTGCCAAACCAAAACAACTAAGCCGATTAAATTGCGTGAGCTTGCTCAAGCTAGATGTAAAACTCGACGATTTAGGCTTGAGCCTTCATTAGGCATGAGACAAGCACTGGGTGAAACAAGCTTTGGCACTCGAGTCTCAAATAGGCATGGGACAGGCACGTGCCCTCGAGTTCTATGGTTTCAAAATTTATAAAACCAATGCATATCCCTACCATGAGCGTGAGACTGGAGCGATACACAAGTAATAAGACTGGGATTCACACTCGATCGCTGCTCGAGCACCAAGGCCAGAAATAGTTCGAATTTGGGTTTTCTAGGTTTGATAAATTTTCTGGGTTTCTTCTTCATTTCAGAGCATCTAAACATCCCAAATCAATTTTCAATCATCACTAAGACATCTATAAGCCTAAATCATGTCTTCAAATCAATATATACTCATTCAAATCTGATATGGAAGATCAAATCAACAAAATACAAAGGTTCTCATCATTTAATAATGGAAAAATCATTACAGATCATCTAAATCTCAATGATATCAATCCAAATCATAGAACCTTTTAGAAATGCTACCAACCAAAACATATATTTCTCGTCTAAATAGGTAAATGATGCATTGTTTGAGATTTAAACGGTGTTACTTACCTTTTGTAACGCCCCGGATACGAGGGGTTGTTTTTTTTTTTTAACTGATTAAGGCATTACCTGAATGATAATAAAGCAATTATGAATGAGAGCATAAATGGGATAAAGGTAAATTAGAGTACGCAAGAATACTTATTTTATTCATTAAAATTCTAATTTGCTATTACATCAAGTGCTCAAATTAAAGGGTCAATTATAACTCACTAACTCTCAAATTGCTACTAAATCATCTATTATTATTCTAAGAAAATAAACTCCTATGTTAATATCCATGTTTCACAATTTTTATATCTCCCAAGTCTTCAAAACTACTAACAATTAATCCCAATAGCATCCTCTCCAATGAATTCTAAAAACAAAACATTAAAACATGGAATGAGATATAAAATCCCAGCAAGCAGTAACATGCATGAAAGAAAGTAGTCCACATAGTTTGAAATCATTTTTCATGAGGTTCTAGAGATAAATCCAAATATCCAAGAATAGTATAACGTGAATCCAAAACCACATATATCTTCAAGTATAACCAATAATGAATACTTAAATAATACAATCAGCACACCACACAATTGTGACATCACAGGACTCGTGAAATTTGACCACTTTGAAAGGTTAAATCTAATCTCAATCACCCCCTCACGCTTTTACGTGTGATGAACAGGCTTACTTTGGGTTTCAATCTGTAGACACCCCAAATTGCATTACATAATACAATAAATGAATATATGTGAAAAATAATACATTCAATATTGACCGAAATTAAACTTCGGATGTAAACATGTTATTTGTAGCCGAAGATATATTTCGGTCATGAATAATTCTTTTGTAGCCGAAATAATATTTCGGTTCATACCTATGAGCTGGCATTTTGAATCTTTTACAGATGACTCAGGGTACGTTCCTCCCGAGCACCTGACTGCTGGCCTTGTGCCCTTGAGTGCTATGTATGATGTTCAATGTATTTTGGGCAAGATGGAGCGCTACATTGCTAGACGGCTAGTATCGATTGTATTTGGGCGCAGGCAACCTCGAAGCAGAGGACGTGGCAGAGGACGCGGCCGTGGGGATGGACCTGGAGAGGGACATTAGGACATCATGTATATGTTTTGTATTTTGATAAACTGATGTAACTTTCATTCATATATATGAAAACATAAATTTGATTCATCATTTTTTTTTCATTCATTCTCTTCTTTCTTTACTTTTTTTGCAGTTTATTGGATGGTACATGTATAAACAGGAACAAGTGAAGCTTAAAACAACATTTCAATTGCAATTGCATTTTTTTTCACTTTTGTGCCAAAATTGCATTTATTTTGCGGACAAGGCGTGACTGCATTTCATTTGCGGTCATGCCGTATCTGCATTTGATCTGCGGACACAGCATGACGGCATTTGATATGCGGTCATGCCTTGTCCGTATTTCAAATGCGATTTTTGACCCTTTCGCGATTTTTCTATAAAAAAACCCTGAGGAACGTCATTATGGCATCTTGCTTGCTTCCAAAACTCCCTAGGCGGCCGCCCCTTGCTTCCAGTGCATCCTTTGGTGATTCCATGGCATCTCTTGCCCCGTCCTCCTCTGTCGACGAAGCCCCCATGCAAAACAACCTTTTAGATCAAAACCTCTCAATCTTACAAGATACAACATTGTAGATTCATTCTATAATAGGTGGGTTAACTCCATAACCCCTGAAGATGATATTCGATGGGATTCTACCAACTTAGGCCATATCTTGCTCATCCCTACCATCCCCTTTAAATGGGAAATCATTGAGGCTTTAATTGGACATTGGGAACCTCAATTAAATCTCTTTCGATTTGGCAAAAAGGAGATGACCCCTACAGTTGAGGAAATTGAAACAATCCTTAGCCTGAGATTTTCAGAGAAAGTGGTGAACCCACCCCTTAAGCCTAGCTACAAAAAGGAAGCTTCTACTTTTTTGGGCATAGGGAAGAAGGACCTAGGGGAATTTGACTCCCTACTGACCCTACCCAAGCCTTTTTTTGACTGAAAAACTTCTAAGGAGTGAAAACCCCCAAGCCTGGTTTAATGCCTTGACATTGATAGTGGTTAACCAACTACTCTTCCCACGGGATGATGATGATGTTGACTTGGCTTTTATCTCAGTTATATGCCAGGTAGGGAGTGTGAGAGATTAGCCCCTATGATCCTGGCAGAGATGTATCAAGCATTGACTGACTGCTATTTCAGGAAGAAGAAGCGCTTTCTTGCATGTGCCCCTATCCTACAGGTAAGATCTGGTTCCTCCTCCCCCCCCCCCCCCCCCCCCTCCTATTTTTTTTTTTTACAACTTACTTGTGAAGTTGAACTTATTGGAAATAAATTGAATACTCCCTCTTTTTGCAGCTTTGGTTGCTTGACCATCTGAGTCAGGTTGAGATGATTGATCGCCGCTTTTCTACAAGAATGAAGGTTCTTGTTTTGATGAGTAACCGGGGATGTTCTAACATCCAAGGCGACAAGCAGGGTTGGTTCACCTTCTTGGGTACTCTCCAGGATGACCAGGTGAGATAACCTGGTACTTATCAGCCAAACCTCGAGACAGTGATCAGCTTCATAGATAGGAACTTCATGGTTCTAGTAGGCTTGAGATCTGCTATCATTTATTTTCCTTTGAGGGTCCTGCGGCAGTTTGGAGGGACTCAGGATATCATGATCCTAGATGGATATGAGGACTTCTTGGGGCCACTTACATCAGCCACCATGGGGCTATGTGCTCGGTTGATGAAGGAATGGTCCTATGTACGCTTCCTGAGAGGCCCAGTCTTTTCTGAGTCACATGTGAAGGACTATCTTTTCTGGATCAGAGAGTAGGTTCAGAGTCTTGCCCTAGTACCCGAGGATCCTCTTGTTGTTCTTGCACCCATTTACGAAGACATACTGGTTTCTGAGAAAGCATCCCACAAACAGCTTCAATAGATTTGGGTAAGAGAGGCCCAAGAACTTAGGATATGAGGCATTGATATGGAGAGGCAACTTGCAGAGCAGGTGTCTCGCCACATTGCTTTGGAAGAGAAGCTTGAGGAGCAGAGGCAGGCTCGTCGCTTTGAAGTCCGAGTGATACGACAGAAGTACCAGGATGCTTTAGCTAGCCTTAGAGGTATGAAGATCAAGTAGGCACTTTCAGATGAGGTCATCTCTTTTTTGAGCGATCCAGATGTAGAGGGAGCTTCTAAGATTATTGCAACTCAGGCAGCTCGGATTTGGGAGCTTGAGGAGTGGCTAGGGGATAGGGACTAGCTCCTTTTATTGCATTTTTTTCTTTCTTTTTTTTTCTTTTTCCGTACCTTTGTACAAAAGCAAACTCCAATAGTTGAAAGACAAAGGATTTAATTCAAAATTTTGTTTTTATACTATTGGCCTCAGAATTCTCAGATGCTTGTAAGAACAAAGGTTATATGAAAAGTATTTGATTTCTCATCACTGGCCAAAATATAAATTTTTTTTTTGAAGTTTTGGTCCAAAACATTTAATCACACATAATTAAAGGAATTAAAATCAAGTTGAATAATGAAAAGGGATGATTCAAGCAATAGGGAGGGGTCAGATCTGTCTATCCTAGGACCCTTAGAGTCATCCCCAAATGCCTTTTCTTCCAAAATTGACCCTGATATTCCAATCTACCCCATCTTCAGTGCTCATACTGATTTCACTTCAAGCTTGGATAACCTGATCAACTCAACCCCTGATTTTTTTTTGACAACCTTGCCCCTAGCGCCAATTACGGTTTTCACTAAGGCCAACTTTTGCATTCCGTCATCACCAATCTTTTACTCTGAAAATTGAAAGAATATACTAAAATCACCGAGGACTTAAAAATATGACGAAACGAAGGTTAGGCTCAGTTTATGAAAGAAAGGGTATTAAAGGCTCAACATTTTCCAAACATGAAAATAGGTCAACTCGACTTACAGTTATAATGAATATGGCCCCCATTCCCCAAACTTTGTTTATTCCTTTTCTTTTTGCACTTGGCTTTCATTTGCCACTATTCTTTGCTTTTTCTCTTTTTTTCTCTTTTTTTTTTCTTTTTCTTTCCCTTCTTTTGTTTTTGCCCCAATTAACTTTGCCCCAGTATGAAACTGTAAGTCCCAGTTTAGGTTTATCAAAAGAACGAACAGGCTCGACTTGGCTAGACTAGGGATTAAACTTTTGGGAAATAAAGAAAAATGGCATCGGATCATTTCCTAGTAATATTCAATCAAAGAAAATACCTTTTTACTGCATCAGAGTTAATTGGCTCAGGAAAATCTTTCCCATCCATTTCTGTTAAGATAAGAGCACCCCCAGATAATACTTTCTTGACAACATAAGGCCATTCTCAATTTGATTTAAACTTCCAACGAGGGTCCTCCAAAATTGGTAAAATTTTCTTCAAAACCAAATTTCCTTCTTGGAAAATTCTAGGCTTCACCTTCTTATTGTAAGCCCTGGCCATTCTCTTCTGATACAACTGGCCATGACAAAGTGCCTTCAAACTCTTGTTTTCTATCAGATTGAGTTGATCATGTCTTGACTGTATCCATTTAGCTTCTTCCAATCCAATTCTGCTTCTATTAGCACTCTTAGTGATGGGATTTCAACTTCGACTGGTAAAACTGCTTCCATTCCATAAACTAGGGAAAACGAGGTTGCTTCAGTAAAAGTCCGGATTGAGGTTCTGTAAGCATGTAGAGCAAGCGGTAGCATTTCATGCCAATCTCTGTAACTTAGTACCATCTTTTGAATTATTTTCTTTATATTCTTATTTGCTGCTTCTACTGCCCCATTCATCTTTGGTCTGTACGGAGCTGACTTGTGATGGGTTATCTGAAACTGCTCACACATCTTCTTCATATCCTTGTTCTTAATATTTGAAGCGTTGTCTGATACTATGGCATTTGGCAGACCATAGCAAAAAATGATATTGTGCTTCAAAAACTTAAGAACATGGTTACTTGTGATGTTTGCATACGAAGCTGCTTCAACCCACTTGGTGAAATAATCGATTGCTACCAGGATGAATCTGTGCCCATTTGATGCCTTTGGGGAGATCATGCCAATAACATCTATGCCCCACATGGAGAAAGGCCATGGTGAGGTCATGTTATGTAGCTCACTTGGTGGTGCATGCTTGTTATCCGCATATATTTGGCACAGATGACACCTCCTAACATGTACACAGTAATCGTGTTCCATCATTGACCAATAGTAACCCAATCGCATAATCTTCTTTGCAAGCATGTGCCCGTTCATATGGGTCCACAGACTCCTCCATATACAGTTTCAATCAAACTTTCTGACTCAGCCTTAGCAACACATCTGAGTAGGATATCATTATGTGACCTCTTGTATAACTGCCCACCACTTAGTAAGAATTGTCTTGCTAATCTCTATATTGCCCTTTTCTCAGAAGAGGTAGCACTTTCCTAAAGACTCCGATCATTCAAAAATTTCCGAATATCATGAAACCATGGTTTTTCTTCTTCTGGTATTCCGTTCAGAACAAAACAGTAAGTCAGTTCATCTCTGACTTCAATTTCCAATGGTTTGATATCTACCCCTTCTGGAATACTGATCATTGAAGCCAATGTCGCTAAAACATACGCAAACTGATTCTTGGCTCTTGGCATATAGTTGAAGGAAATTCGAGTAAATTTGGTGCTCATATCTTCCAAACACTGGTGATATGGGATCAACTTGTGATCTTTGGTTTTCCATTCTCCAGTTGCTTGGAAGATGATAAGACTCGAATCCTCGTATACATCAAGTTCCTCTACCTCATGGTCTAGAGTAGCTTGCAACCCAATTATACATGCTTCATACTTTGCAATATTGTTTGTGCACTGAAACCTCAACTTCATTGCGATTGGGATATGTGAACTATCCGGTTTTACCAAAATTGCCTTGATCCCGTTTCCATTCATGTTTGCGGCCCTGTCGAAGAACATCTACCAAGAGCTTTTATTTTCCTCTTCTTCAGTAAACAACATTGCCTCATCCGAAAAATTAGTCTTTAAAGGTTGATAGTCTGGCAAGGGATACTCAGCTAAATGATCGGCGATTACTTGACCTTTAATTGCCTTTTGAGTGACATATTTGAGATCAAATTCAAAAAGCAACAGCTACCACTTCGCTGTTCTGCCAGTTAGTGCTGGTTTCTCAAATGAGTACTTCAGTGGGTCCATTCTGGATATCAACGATGTGGAATGACTGAGGAAGTAATGTCTCAGTCTTTGAGTTGCCCACACTAAAGCACAACAATTCTTCTCTAAAGGCGAATACTTTGCTTCATATTCTGTGAAATTCTTACTCATATAGTAAATCACCCTTTCCTTTCTGCCCGTCTCATCATGCTGTCCCAAGACACATCCCATTGATGTCTCCAAAACTGACAAATACATCAATGGTCTTCCCGGAGTTGGTGGCACTAGCACAGGTGGATTCAGCAAATATTCTTTTATCTTGTCAAAGGCCTGTTGGCAATCATCATTCCAAACTGTTGGGTTGTTCTTTCTTAGCAGCTTGAAAATTGGCTCACATGTGGCAGTGAGTTGTGCTATGAACCTACTGACGTACTGAATTCTTCCAAGAAAACCCCTAACTTCCTTCTCTGTTCTGGGTGGTGGCATTTCGATAATTGCCTCTGCTTTAGCCGGGTCAATCTCTATTCCCCTTTTTCTCACTATGAATCCCAACAATTTTCCTAATGTAGCCCCAAATACACATTTTGCCGGGTTAAGCCATAAACTGTACTTCCTGAATCGATCAAACACCTTCTTCAAGTTGATCAAATGGTCTTCTTATTTACAGGACTTGGCAATCATATCATCTACATAGACTTCCATCTCCTTGTGGATCATATCATGGAACAGTGCTGTCATGGCTCTCTGATAGATTGCCTCAGCATTCTTAAGCCCAAATGGCATGATAGTGTAGATGAAGGTACCCCATGGTGTAATAAAAGCTGTTTTTTCTTGATCTTCCTTTGCCATATTGATTTGATTATATTCAGAGAAGCCGTCCATGAATGAGAACAGGCTATGTACAGCAGTATTGTCGACTAGAAGGTCAATGTGGGGAAGAGAAAAATCATCCTTTGGGCTTGCCTTGTTTAGATCTCTATAGTCCACGCACATCCTGACTTTCCCATCCTTCTTTGGTACTGGCACAATATTTGCGAGCCACTCGAGGTATGTGGAGACTGCCAAAAATCCAGCTTGGAATTGCTTTACCACTTCATCTTTGACCATCAGTGTCCATTCAGGTTTCAATCTTCTCAACTTTTGCTTAATCGGCTTAACTCCTGGCAGAATTGGTAACCTGTGCACTACCATGTCAATATCCAACCCTGGCATATCCTGATACGACCATGCAAATACATCTTTATAAACAGCCACGAACCGTATCATTTCATCACGCTGCACATCAGACAGGCATGCCTTAACCTTCACTATTTTTGGGTCATCTTTGGTCCCTAGATTTATTGAGACGATCTCATCAATATTAGGTTGAACACTGTGATGCCCCGAACCCGGGTTAGTGCAAACCGGCACCCAACCCGAACCCGGTTCGCTACTGTAACAACCCGAATTCAGTTCATCAACCAAATCTGAGGTGTTACTGGCCCATATCAAATAAACATCAAGAAATATACCAGACTAAAGGAATAAATGATCCATTCAATTTATTATCTATCAGAGTGCGGAACATGTATATGCGGAAGTATAGTCTAAAATCCTCAACATCTAATATATTTAACCATCAAAATCAATACTTAAGTCTGGTAAAATAAAAGGTCACTAATCTCTCATCTCTCTAATACATCAAACCCAAATGAAATATAATAATCTAATAAAGTAACTAAATCCATGACAATCCACAACCTCAGACAATATTCGGATAATAGAAATCCTCCAGCGAATAATCAGCTAGCTCTCCCTGGAAATCACTACTATGATCCCCCTCTCGCGTATCAGATGAAAAATGAAATAAAGGTAGGGTGAGATACGAATATCCCAGTAAGTAACACATGCATATTTAAACAGTTCATATAAGTAAAATAACAGTTCATGTACGATTAAGCAATCTCGACTAAGCAGGCTCGTATAATCATTCGTATTAATCATGAATACAAAACAGTATAGTTAAACAGTTCAAAATATGAATTTCAGCAAGTTCTATTATAGGAATCCAATATCAGAATCAATAACATAATCCATACGTTACTAGGATGCACTAAACAGTCACATCTAACTAATATACCAATTACATGCCTCCAGCATGTATACAACAGTAATAACAATTGTTTATGATTTTAGTGTCATTATAGGACTCACAAAGATAGATAAACCTTTTGAGATGACTCTCGACCAATCGCTATACCACCGTGCGTCTTAGGAGCAATGCTACTGATGATACTCAAGTCCCATGCAGTGCATCTTAGACAAGAGCCGTAGTCACTAACTTATTGCACACGTACCCATCAGAGTAGGCATGTACCACCAGCATGCAGCACCAGAATCAATACATGGAGGTGGTCGCTTATCCACATGTATAGGGAATCACCAGCGGCTCACCGGGGTGTCCCTCCAGACATAGGACCTTCCCAAACAAACCAACTTGCAAAGGAAGCGCGCTCGCACAAGGGAAAAACTCAACCCAAATGACATATCCCTCAGCTATCTAGCCACAACTATGGATCCATAACCAGCTATGCCCACCAGACTCCAAAATTCCCTAAAGTATAATAATTCTATAAGGGTTGATGCCCAGCGGCATATAAAGGTTAAATTTGACATTTACTTTAATATTCGGGTTAACTGAGTTGAACTTATGATCTGAATTCTCTTTATGTAATTATCTGGTTTATAGTATAATTTAGAGATGTTCTAGTAATCAAACAATAGTCAAGTTTTCTAAATACTAGATTTCACAATTTCATACAAAGTTTGGCAACTAGTGTCCTAAATATCTCCCTAATTTATTTTTCTATAAAACAAGGAATTTGATAAATTATTTTAGTCTTAAAACATCTTAATTAATGATTAAAATTGACTAAAAATAGGTTGGAATTGAATCAGGTTCGAAATTACGAAATTCTGCATTTTCTGCACAGAGCGCCTAGGATCACCCCGGCGGTCTAAGGTTAGCAGTAATTCAATTTAGATCGCCGATGATAAGTCGTCTCGCGATCTCAGGCGATCTCAAAATTTATACTAGCGCTTAAGAGCGCCGAGGATCGCCGAACACAGTCGAGGTCGGCGGTCCCTCGAAAACGTTCAGAAACAGTGTAAAAATGTGATTTTTCACGTCCAAGTTCATTCTAACATACATATAATATTGTTATCAAACTAAATACATGAATATATCATACAAAAACATGCTTTGGAGATTAATCGATCGTAAATCCAAAAACAAACAGAAAACGGTGTCACCTACCTCTATTCTCGTTGTTTCTCCTTCTCCTCTTGAACAGCACTATTACTAACGCAAAACTCTACTCTTGGGATGAAGAAAACCCTCTCCTTTTTTCTTCTTTTCTTCCTTTCTTATTCGGTCGTTCTCAGTCGCTCTTGGTCGTGCGATTGTTGCTTGCGGCTGTCGAATACGAAGAGTATTCCAAAACGTATACGATTAGGGTATTAAACTATTATATATATTCTCTATTCCATGCATCTCACATGCAGAAGACTCCATACACATGCCCAATCATATCTCTTAAAAATTAAATTGTTAATCATACCTTGATATCTCATGATCGGACGGTCGGATCTACGTCCAACTTTGGATCTCCACTATTTATATCATACCCTACATTAATAAAATATTTCCATAAGTTATAACTCTCAAGGATATTATTTATTAATTTATTTTATTATTTAAGGAAAATTTGGGGTTTTACAAACACCCTTTTCATGACGCTCCAATTGATACGCAATTTCTTTAGGAGGGTCGTCTTCTTCGACCTCGGTCTCTTCTTCCATCCCCATTAGGTCAAAGTCGAGCTCAAGGTCGAAGTCATATTCAACCTGATTTAATTCCATTTGCTTATATGGTTCATAAATGGTTTGGACCTTTTTGAAAAACTTAAATTTTCTAGAAAAAATGGAAAAATCTTTTTGGGTTTTTTGTGAGCCTTTTAAAAAAGCTTTTCCTGAAGATGAAGGCTCATTAAAACCTTCAGGAAAAGGGCATTCCACTAATGGAGTTTTTTTTTGGAAGCCGCGTCTGTTTGCCAATCAAAGGTGAGGGGAGTTTCCTCCCAACTTTTCAAAATAAATTTTTTGGAGCAGGTGAAATAGTACAAGCTTGCTCCTCAAGCTCAGAATCCGATGCCATCATCACCGGATGAATTGTACTGCCCTTTTCTGCTGTGGGGCCCAATACAAATATGACATCATCCGGAATTTTCACTGCTGCCCAGTCAATGAATGAAAGTTCCTTATCTTCTTTAGTTTTTTCGCCTTCAGTCATGGCGAAGAAAGCCCTAATATCTTCAAAAAAAATCTTGCTGCTGTTCTGGCTGTGGCCTAGGCTCACCCATTGTCTTATTTGAAAAATGTGGGATATAGGGTTGCAAAGTGGAGGTATATGGCTTCATGAAAGGGTTGGTGTTACGGTACGGAGGTTTTGATCGATCTGTGGGAGGAGACAACTGGATCTTGTGGGAAGATTTTGAAAAAGTTTCCCTTAGATGAGGGAATTTTCCTTTGCTTTCCTGCTCTGTATTCCTTTCCTTATTCTGCTTCTGCCTTCTCCAACGTCTTGGTTTAAACCCCAATCCTGCTTTAGGGGTAAGCTTCTTAGCCCTTATTGGCTCCAATCTTCCTTGCAAGTTGACCCCCAAACCTTTCCTTGGATGGAAATTGTATTTTTTCAGCACTTTCTCCACCATTTTCTCAGCACTGGTCATCTTCCCTTTCTTATCCTCACACCCCCCAGGTATGAAATTGACAGTCTAAAATTAGAAATAGTGAAATGCAATTTTGTCTCTAGTCATTTCAATGTTTATATAGGGTACATCAGGAGACACCCTGGGAGGAACCAAATTTTCATCTAGGACCGTTACCATCTTTTGCCCTCTGATGTATTTCACTTTCTGGTGGCGGGTAGATGGTATGGCCATAACCGTATGAATCCACGGCCTACCTAGTAGCAGGTTGAAGGCCGCCGGGATATCCATAACTTCAAATGTGATATTAAAGATATATGGTCCAATAGTGACTAGCAGTTCAACCTCCCTTAGGGAGTGTGTTTTAGAGCTATCAAAGGCTCTTATGATTCTCCAATTTTGTTTGATTTTATTTTGTTCTAGACCCAGTTTTACAAATGTTATCAACGAGCAGACATTCAGAGCCGACCCGTTATCTAATAAAACCCGCGCCACCAGGCAACCCTTACAAAGCACAGTGATGTGCAGATGATCAACATGGTGGTATCTAGTTGGGCTAATATCGGTTTCCGAGAAAGATATAACATTATGTAAAAGAATTTGCCCAACCATCTTACCTAGTTGGTCTGGTTCAATGCTTTTAGGCACATGTGCACCATGAAGTACCCTCAACAAAGAATCACTATGCTTTTCAAAATTCAGCAATAATCCCAGTATTGAAATCTGGGCCGAGACTTTGTTCAACTGATCGACAATATTGAATTCACTCTTTTTTATTATTTTAATGAGGTCTGCCGCCTCATTTTCTGCAACCTAGGGGGTGTCCTCCCCTATTTTTGCTTTTCCTTTTATTTTCTTCTCTTCTTCACCTTCTTTCTTTTCCTTTTTATTTTCCTTTATTTTCTCCCCTTCTCCTACATATTTTCCCGATCTCATCATGAGGTTTATACCTTTCTTGCTCTCCCTGTTAACCACTGGAACTGTGGTGGTGAAGTCTTCACTGTAGTTCCATGGCACAACTGATTTTGAGTAATTGGGCTTTGGAACATTTATCACAAGTGGGGGAAATTTGGACTTAGATGAAAAAGCCTAAGTATAAGGAACATCTACAACCAAGGGTGAGAGTTGCTTTGGTTGAAGTGATTTTGAAGGTAAAGGAGATGAAGAGGTAACTGAAGTGGTGAGGTGCTCACAGTTGATGACCAAGCGTGGCTTTGATGGATTAGAGGGAGAAAAAGTGGATGGATTGCAATTGATAACCAGAGAAGGCCTTGCAATACCTACTTAGGCCATGAGACAGGAAACCCGGTCCAATGAGGAGTTAATATGCTCAGCAATACAATCATTCCTTTTGGAAATGACATTGATTTCATCTCCCCTTTTTCCCTGGTAGAAATGAACTTTAACCGAAGTCCCTATGGGAGCAATCAAATGAGATGGGTCAAAATTTCTTTGAATGAAAGAGATGACTGCAACTGAGTTGGACGGGCCTGCCCCATTGTGATAAGGCAATGGATTCTGCCCAATGTTATTTCCGGAAGGGGTGGATGCAACTGTATTGAAGGACAAGGCTTTCTGATCCAACAGGTCCTGAACAGCATGCTTTAAAGGCCAGCAGTTGTCAGTAGGGTATCCTGGTGCACCCATATGAAAGTCACAAGTGACCGAGGGATCAAAATTCCTCCCCTTAGATGCATTTGGGTTTGGCTCCTTTAGGGCTACATATCCCACCTTCAGTAAGGTTGGTAATAGCTGTGAAAGTGTCACGGGAATAGGAGTGAAGACTCTATTCCTTCCTGTTGCCATCTAGGCATCTCTCTCTTCCTTAGAAAAAACCCTCTTCTGATTTTCAGGCACGGATGGAGAGAAATTGATGTTGAGTGGAGTTTGGTGGGTGGTTGGTGGCTGTTGGGTCTGCTGGGGGTGCAGCAACATTGATGTGGAGTGGTTTTCTGGGAGGAGGAGCTTGTACCAAGTTTATTTCTCCTTTCTTGTTCCCATTCTTTTTCATCCCATTCCCCTTCTTCTATGGAAAAGAGTTTGAGGAATCTGATTGACCAGCCATAGCAGAGTAATCAATTATTTTTCCTGATCTGACCCCGTCCTCAATCCGATTGGCCACTTGTACTAGGACTGCAAAGTTGGTGGTAGTCTGACCCACCAAATGATTGTAGAAGGGTTGTCCCAATGTACTTATGAATGTTGAGATCATTTCAGGCTCCAACATTAGTGGCATAACTTGGAAAGCAGTCTTCCTCCACCTCTTGGCGTATTGCCTTACAAATTCATCATTTTCCTTGCTCATCCTCATTACATCATACCTATCTAGCACGATTTCTGAGTTAAACTTGTATTGGGCCAAAAAGGCATCTGCCAAATCCTTTCATCTTTTAATCTTCCCATGGTCAAGTGTGGCAAACCACCTCAAAGCAGCTCCAGTCAAACTCCTCTGGAATAGCTGAATTAGAATGCTGTCATCCGGGCCAAATTGGCATAGAACCTCACAATAGAGCTTCAAATGGCTCATAGGGCAGCCAGTGCCATCGTATTTGTCAAAGTCTGGGCACTTGAATTTGGCTGGTAGGCATATATCTGGGTATAGACACAGGTCTTCAAAGTTGGTGCCTCCATAACTGTTCACCCCCTTCACTTCTCTCAATTCTTCCTGAATCATTTCCAGTATGTGTAAGAACTTCCTTTCCATCTTATCCCTCATTCTTTCCTTTTCCTTTTCTTTTTCAGATTCGATACTATTTTCCCTGATCAGTATAGGTTCAAGGACAGGTTCAGAAATGGGTTCAGGGATAGGTTGAGCTGGAGGTGGAATGTTGGTTTGAGGTGGAGGTACTTGGTGGGAAGTGGAGGCTTGGTTTTGGGCTTGGGCTTGTTGGGCCTGAACAGCCAGTAAGTTTTCCAGCATTTGGGCGAGCCCCGCCACTTGCTCTTGCAGTTGAGCAAAGTCTTGAGTATGAACAGCAGTCTGATTCTCAGTAGGATTCATTGTGCGAGCTCTTGATCTAGTCACGAGAGCAATGGTTGCAATTATACTGATACCTAGATAAGGAAAAAATATAAAGAAAATGTCAGCCCCAATTTATGTCTTATTTACACACCTATGAATGCATGTATGCAGGTTAAGTGAACATGGGTTTGGACTTTTTTTTTGTTTGTTTATTTTAAAGAATTGTTGGAATATTTTAGGGCTTCCAACATGTCCCACAAGATATGAATTGGTTGGTATGAAAAAGACCATCAAAAGGGTTGTTGGAATATTTTAGGGTTTCCAACATGTCTCACAAGATATGAATTGGTTGGTACGAAAAAGACCATCCAAAGAGTTGTTGGAATATTTTAGGGCTTCCAACATGTCCCACAAGATATGAATTGGTTGGTACGAAAAAGACCATCCAAAGAGTTGTTGGAATATGAAATTGGAATCAAGGCTTCCAAAGCCTCCTGAAATTACTCAGGCTTTCAGGAGCCTATAAAGGGTTTTAGAATCACACAAGCTTCTAGGGCTTATGAGGATAAAGATCTGAAATTTCAACCTTTCAGAGGTCCTATGAGTTTCTAAATTAAGGCTTTAGAAGGCCTATAAGGTTAAAAATCTGAAATTCAAAGGCTTTCAGAGGCCTATGGAAATTTTTTTACTTTTTTTTTCTTTTTTTTTTTAGACTTTAGATTTGATTTCTTTTATTCAAAAACAGATTTTTAAATTGAATTGTTCTTATCAAACTTTGGAGATTTAAAAATGATTTGAAATTCTTTTTCCTCATTTTTCCATTAGATTGCACTTCAAGAATGTGTTTTGCAACATTTATGTGATTTGAGGTTCTATTAAAGTGTATTTTGATTCAAACACATTTTCCTTTATCACTTCCACTCTTTGAGTTAAGTTACTTGTTCAACTTAGGTAAAAATTTTATAAAAATGCTTAACCCTTTGATTTGAGTGAATTTATAAGAATTTGGATGCTTTTTACTCTTATTGAAGTGCTTATATTCTGTTTGTATCACTTAAGAGGTTAAAGGAACCAAATTCATGGGCAAAAGCTGCTGAAATGCAATTAAGTCCGTAAACCGCATATGGAATGCGGTTTAGCCGTGACCGCAAATAAAATGCGGTCAGGCTATGCCTGTAAATATAATGCGGTCAACCCATGCCCGCAAATAGAATGCAGTCAGCCCATGCCCGCAAATAGAATGCGGTTTATGGAGGGATTTTCATTGTTTTTGTTTTCCAACAAGTTTGATTACTTTGATTGTTCATCCAAACACATGGTTTAACATTGAAAGGCTTCTAGACTATCCCAAAGTGGACTTTGACACTATATTTATAAAAAATGCATGAAGGCACATGTTCCCTCCAAAATCAGATACCATATTCATGGATTTTGGACTTTTGGTTGCCTCCTACATGGATTTTGGGTAAGATGACTTTTAAGCAGAGTTAAAGAAACTCTTCCTATTGGATACACCGATCTTAGGATACATACCTCATTGGGAAAAATTACATCCCAAACATATGGACACCACAACACTTTACTTTACATGATATGAAGATAATTCTAAAAAAAAATGACATTACCTTGTTACCTTTATGTTTACCTTCAATATGGTATTCATATCATACCTTGGCCTGTGAACCATGCAACTGGCCTTCCCTCAATTACAAACCCATTTCCCCATCGTAATTGTCTACTTTAGCTAAAAATGTGTTTCTCCACCTTCAAGCGTATGGGTTTTGGGTTTTGGTTTAATGGAAACTTAGATCTCAAGCCTAGTGATGACCAGAATCAAAGATCCACAATGTCATCACATCATTAGCTCAAAGTTTTAAGGTGAATGTTTTCACTTTCACTTTCCGAAGTAACGACCTCGTTGCACCAAGCTACACACATTCAGGTTCAACTTCCTATAGGTAATGGGTAGGCTGTGTAAAAGATTAAAAGTGCTCAAGTGCATTTGAAATAAAGGTGCATTCACAACGTCCCAATCTCTTGCCACTCTTTTTCATAGCCAAGCACATTTTATTCACAAACCAAGGCATATATGAAATCATATTGAAAATATTCACAAATAAACAAGACAAATAAACTATCCTAGGCATCCTCCTGTTAACCATACATTTATACAAAACACAAAACAAACATCTAGACATGTTATCATATTGTACAAAAAAAAGCAATCAATCATGCTTGAGACATCCAAAACATTCATTCAACCTTCAAATCTCATGCTCATTATACTCTTGATCAAAACATGATTAAATTAAAGCATATTATCATGAAAATACAGCAAGTAAGCAGGCCTTTGGAAAAATAAACCTTCCCCTACACATGTTTCTAGAAATAATCCTATAAATCAGATTTAAACATGTTTCTACCCCCATGAGTTTTCAACCAATAAAATCAGATTTAAAACATATCAAGCATGTCATATAAAAATAAACAAAACAGCAAGCAAATAAAATAAAAGAAAGCATGAACAATACACAAATCATGGCTCTAATCCACAACTCCCCAGCGGAGTCGCCAGTTATGAGACATGGAAAATCAATTCAATGACTCCCTAAATTATCACATGGGCTCAATAAAATCATGGAGTCGCCACCATTATTTTTTAGGGTGTGAATGGACACAAAAATAAATACAAAAGGAAAATTAGAGTAAAAATAATTCTATTTTAAAACAAAAAATAAAAATAACAAAAGAAACCAAAGATGGGCAAGGAGATTAGATTATGAATAGGGGAAGGTGTTAGGCACCCCTATTCATCCACACAAGGTGGTTGCCAAGTGTTTGTTCATGTTAGAAAAATGCTTGCTAATAAAAACCAAATTAAAAGTATGAAAAATAACAAAAAAAAATGTATGGCTTTTCCACATGAATGATCCAATTGATTTTGAATCCTTCATATGAATATACCATCATATGATTTTGGTGTGAATGGACTCCAAAGTCACAAAAATAAATACAAAAGGAAAATTAGAGTAAAAATAACACTATTTTAAAACAAAAAATAAAAATAACAAAAGAAACCAGAGATGGGTAAGGAGAGTAAATTATTAATAGGGGAAGGTGTTAGGCACCCCTATTCATCCACACAAGGTGGTTGCCAAGTGTTCGTTCATGTTAGAAAAATGTTTGCTAATAAAAACAAAATTAAAAGTATGAAAAATAACAAAAAAAAATGTATGGTTTTTCCACATGAATGATCTAATTGATTTTGAATCCTTCATATGAATATACAATCTTTTGGGCTTCATGATTGACTAAAAATCAAGGCAAAGAAAACAAACTTAGATTAAAAACATCAAAAAAGGGAAGTTTAGACCGTAGGATCTTCTTAGAAAGATTAAAATCCCTTTAAAACTGCCTTATGATGTTGAAAAATTAATCCGAACAATTCTAGGGTACAAATCTAATCCAAACCTCTCATTAATTGTGAGATCTAAACTAGATACACCCACATGGATAAAAACATCAAAAAGGGAGAATTTAGACCATAGGATCCTCTCTCAAAAATTAAAAAATACTAAAAATCATCTCATGATATTGAAAATAAATCTGAACCATCTAGGGTACAGATCTGGTACAGATTTTCCATTAGTTGAGAGATCTAAAACAGATTCACCTATTTTAATGAAAAATATCAAAATGGGAGAGTTTAGACCATAGGATCCTCTTTCAAAAGCTAAAATAATTCAAAAAAAAAAATCACCTCATGAAACCCGAGAGGTTACTTTAAGGCTTCTGATTTTAGATCTACCATATTGAACATAATAAACCCAAAATCCTAGCCTAATAACAAAAAACATCAAAAATGAGAAAATAATGTAAAAACAAAACTTTAGGAGGAAAATAAAATCTAATGCTATGAATAGCATAGATCCATGGTATTCCATCATATTTCAATAATAAACAAACACATAGCCTAAATAAAGTATTAAAAATACATAAATCAAAGATTATAACACATAGGGGCCTACCTTACGGGTCCATTCTTGTCCTCCTTTCCCCTAGAACTCTCTTCACGTTTTACGGCTAAAGAAGATACTTGAGGTACTTGGATTTAGGTTTGGGGTTACAATCACATACATGCCTTATGCTACAAGAAAATAAAAGAATAAAATAATCCTAGAAATTAAAACAGAAAATAGAAGAAAAGAAACTTACCTGTATTGCAAAAAGCAGAGAGACACATGTTCCCTTCTTCACTTGGAGCTCTTCAATCTCCAACTTCTGGCACAATTCTTAGTCACAATTTTTCAGCCGTTTGCTTGAGGAGAGGCCCTCTATTTATAAGCAAGAGCAAAGGCAAGGGTGGTCCCGATAGGTTCTAGAATGTTCCAATTCAGTTTTAGAAACACGAGTTGGAGTAAATATGAGAACCAATGAGGGGTAAAAAAGGACGGACGAAACCCTAGAGAAAAGTATAAGTGGTAAATATGGCTCAGAAATCGAGCAATTGAAAATTCGCACAAAAATACGCGTGACCGCATTTGAATTGCGGTCATGCATTGACCGCAAATTCAATGCGGTCACGTAATGACCGCAAATCAAATGCGGTTAGCACAAGTCCGCATTCTTAATGCGGGCAATACAGGTTTGATTAATTTTTTCACTTTTTTGACCTGTTTCAAATCCTAATTAAATATTTTTCCTTATTTTCTCATCCTGTGGTGCAATTTGGGGTGTCTACACCGCCAACACCACCACCCACTACCGCCTGCCACCACCAGCCGCCACCACCACCCACCGCCACCCGGCACGACTGCCCACCACCCCAACCCATCATCTTACTAAAATAAAATTTTCTTTTATTCTCATTTCTCATCTCATCCAAACATCAGAAAAGGAAAGAAATCGATATTTTTCTTTTCTTTTCTCTTCTTTTCTTTTCTTTTTTAGCTTTCTTTTCTTTTCTCCCCAAATCCAAGGCTCCAAACACAGCCTAATGTAGCAGTAGCTGAACTAATCTAACCAATTCTCAATGTTTCAGATTTTTTGAATTTTTTTTCTATTATTCCTTCAAATCCCCTATCTAGCTTCAACTTTGATTCTTTTTACTTTCTTCGAAGCTGCTAAATATTTAAAAGTACATGGTGGAAAATTTAGAGGTAATTTGTTAAACGATTGTCAGATTGAAAGAAAAAAAAATTGGGTTAAATTTTCAATTAAAGTCCTCTGAAATGGCAAATATGTGATAGCTTATGCTGTTTTTCATGTACATTATGCCTCAACAATGTTGTCAATCCACCTTTCATTTAGAAGTATCAATCAGTCAAAATGAACGTTTTTTAGTTGCTAAGATAGCTAATTAACAACACGTACATAGGAAATTGTTTACATTGGTGAACATACCCAAGCAAAGAAACATAAAAGGAAAATTAAAATATACACCCAAGCAAAGAGTCATAAAAAGAAATTAAAATAAAATAATTCTAAGAATGATAACCACTTGAAATGTGATTACTTGAATGGTGAGCATTTGGATGCATAATGAATCCCTAATATGTAGCTAGCTATTTGACAAATCAAAATTTCGTATACGAACTTAAGCATTGTTGTAAGCTTTTTCAGCTTTATGATAAATAGAATGGGATGGAGGAATAGGATTCGCCTTGTGAACCCACAAGACTCATGAAGGTAAACCTAGGGTGGAATGAAAAATTGATAGGAAAAGAAGACTAAGGCCATTTGTAGCTTACATGGTATAGAGTCAGAATGATTGCAAGAGCCCACTACGCAAAGTGGAAGTGGTTATCTATACTATATATAATGAGAAGAGGCCCCTTGGGAATTGTGCCAATATTAATGTGCACCTTTCCTAAAAAACCCTTAGAAATCATTCTTAAGATTCTTTAATAAAGGGGTATAATAGTCATAACTGCCTAATTCCTTTAAAACTTGAGCGGTTTTGCAGCTGTTCCCTCTCTTATTTTTTTACATACATGCAGTATTGCATGTGCAATTTGCTAGTCTTAATAAAATGAAGAAACATCCACGAAACAGGGTTTGGAAAACAATCAAAATGACCAGTAGGAAAAGGCATGGGGAAGGAACTGTCTATGAAAGAATGGATCAAAAAGGAAATTTGGAAATAGAATAACATTTCTGAAACAAAGTTACACTGCTTTTTTCTAATTCAACGACATTAACATTACATGAACAGCTCAAAATATTGAACGGTAAAAACCCTGTGATCATAACCACGACAAGCACCAAACCGTACAAAACAAAATAATAAGAGAGACAAAAAATTTGTAGAAGAAATATCCAAGTAAATGTATTGTTGAATCAACTTGTAATTCAGATCGGTGTTGATAATATTTTTTTAGAAATAAAATGGCACAGTACATATGACAGGATTATGAAGTTAGCCACTCTAAATTTTAATTATTATTGTTCCTTATTAATGTTGGTTTGTCCCCATGTACCTATACTTTAGTGGACCATAGAATCATACAATAATTTTGAATGGTCTCTGAGAATAATCAACCCCAAAGGGGTTGCGTGGTGGTCAAGGCTTGGGGCCTAGAGGTGTGCTCCCTCCAAGGTCTCAAGTTCAAAACCTCTTAGGTTCTATCAATTCTTTGGTGCTACTTGCATAAGGTCTATGGGCCTTAGACTTACCCGAGCCATGTGGGCTACATGGTCTTGCATGGGCCCTCAGGGATTAGTCGGTTGAGCATAAGTACAGTTTCAGTTTTAATGTGGGTAAATATGACATTCTAGGTTGTCCTATAAATTAAATCTATACGAGATTGTTATACGTAAGATCAATAGCAAATGGATGCAGTATTCCAAAAGAGATGGCTTCAGATTAGACTCAAAATTTTTTGTTTATCTTCAATGGGACCTTTTTTTTTTGATGGAGTATCTTCAATGGGACCAATAGACTTACTTGAATATGTGATTGTAAGCATTCTAGCCTCCTACACATCTAGTCCTAAGCGAGCCCATTACTCATGGAATCCAGTGAAGCACATGTCAAATAGTGTGTCAAAATTGTGGTTTAAGTGTAGAAATCATACCTTTAGTACACATTGGCCAGTAACATCTTCAAGATTAGCAACCAATCAGATGCAGCAGCAATAATCTCGTAGCAGAGCTTTGTGCATGTGACTAAGAGGTGCTCTAGTGCCATTAGTTTCAACAAAAAAAAACATAGATGTGCTTCAGTTGTTACCTTGAATTTTCATCATCACCTTTGCAACGAGAACTGCAATATAATTAAGGTTGCATTCTCATTACAAAATTTATCTCCTTCATATCTAATGCAATACCTAATATAAAAAAGCATGCTCTTTGTTCATCAAGACTCGTTTTGTCCTGCATGTGCATGCCAATCATTTAGAACAAAAATTGCTTCCACAAAAACTGTAACGCCCCGAATCCGAGTCTATGCAAAACATGCGCCAAACCCGTATCCGAGGTACTACTGGGCCCAAAGCAAACGAAATACCAGAAATTTAAATTCTAACAATTCCATTTAATATTAAAGTGCGGAAGATAAAACATCGAATTCACCAGTAAGCGTGGTTAAGTGTAACATCAAACTATCTCATCAACATAAAATCATAAGTATGGTAAAATGGGTTATCTAATACTCTCTCTCATAATCAATTAAATCATAAAGTATCCATAAAAGTAACATCTATATCAACCTCTAAATAGAAATCTAAGGCATGAATTGGGGGAATTTAGCTAATTTCGGAGGCCATTTTGGGGAATTCAGGCTTCCCAGATAGAGGTTTAAAGGTAAATAAGAGAAAGCTCGCGGGAATTTTAATTTGAAACAAACTCTTCATGACCGAAAACTCAGGTCGGCTACAAAAACATTCTTCATAGCTAAAAAACAATTTCGGTCACATAGAATATGTGTATATCTGAAATATTATTTCAGATCAAATTCAGTTATAGCCCACGTGCAATTGCTGAGTTTCTCAAATCTCACTTCATAGCCACAAGTGCTCAGTGAGACTAGAGAAGAGAATCTGCCCTATAAAGTTAGGGACTTTTCAGCAAATCCTCCCCACAACTTCTTTTTCAAAAATTATCATTCAAATCCTTGCAAATTGCAATTAATTGGACCAATCTCAAAAAGTACAATTTGTGGGTCTTTTTGCTCTTTGCTGATAATTGATTCCAATTCCAGCAAAGAGGGGGCAGTTGTAGACACCCCAAATTGCACCACAAGATGAGAAAATAAGGAAAAATATTTAATTAGGATTTGAAACAGGTCAAAAAAGTGAAAAAATTAATCAAACCCGTATTGCCCGCATTAAGAATGCGGACTTGTGGTGACCGCATTTGATTTGCGGTCATTACGTGACCGCATTGAATTTGTGGTCAATGCATGACCGCAATTCAAATGCGGTTGCGCGTATTTTTGTGCGAATTTTCAATTGCTCGATTTCTGAGTCATATTTACCACTTATACCTTTCTCTAAGGTTTCGTCCGTCCTTTTTTGCACCTCATTGGTTCTCATATTTACTCCAACTCATGTTTCTAAAATTGAATTGGAACATTCTAGAACGTATCGGGACCACCCTTGCCCTTGTTCTTGCTTATAAATAGAGGGCCTCTCCTCAAGCAAATGACTGAAAAATTGTGGCTAAGAATTGTGCCAGAAGTTGGAGATTGAAGAGCTCCAAGTGAAGAAGGGAACCTCTGCCTCTCTGCTTTCTGCAATCCAGGTAAGTTTCTTTTCTTTTACTTTCTATTTTAATTTCTAGGATTATTCTATTCTTTTATTTTCTTGTAGAATAAGGCTTGTATGTGATTGTAACCCCAAGCCTAAATCCAAGTACTTCAAGTATCTTCTCTAGCCGTAAAACGTGAAGAGAGTTTTAGGGGAAAGGAGGACAGGAATGGACCCATAGGGTAGGCCCCTATGTGTTATAATCTTTGATTTATGTATTTTTAATACTTTATTTAGGCTATGTGTTTGTTTATTATTGAAATATGGAGGAATACCATGGATCTATGCTATTCATAGCATTAGATTTTATTTTCCTCCTAAAGTTTTGTTTTTACATTATTTTCTCCTTTTTGATGTTTTTTGTTATTAGGCTAGGATTTTGGGTCTATTATGGTCAATATGGTAGATCTGAAATCAGAAGCCTTAAAGTAACTTCTCAGGTTTCATGAGGTGATTTTTTTTTTGAATTATTTTAGCTTTTGAGAGAGGATCCTATGGTCTAAACTCTCCCTTTTTGATATTTTTCATTAAAATAGGTGAATCTGGTTTAGATCTCTCAACTAATGGGAAATATGTACCAGATCTGTACCCTAGATGGTTCAAATTTATTTTCAATATCATGAGATGATTTTTAGTTATTTTTTAATTTTTGAGAGAGGATCCTATGGTCTAAACTCTCCCTTTTTGATGATTTTCATCCATGTGGGTGTATCTAGTTTAGATTTCTCAATTAATGAGAGGTTTGGATTAGATTTGTACCCTAAAATTGTTCAGATTAATTTTTCAACATCATAAGGCAGTTTTAAAGGGATTTTAATCTTTCTGAGAAGATCCTACGGTCTAAACTTCCCCTTTTTGATGTTTTTAATCTAAGTTTGTTTTCTTTGCTTTGATTTTTAGTCAATCATGAAGCCCAAAAGATGGTATATTCATATGAAGGATTCAGAATCAATTGGATCATTCATGTGGAAAAACCATACATTTTTTTGTTGTTGTTATTTTTCATACTTTTAATTTTGTTTTTATTATCAAGCATGTTTCTAACATGAACAAACACTTGGCAACCACCTTGTGTGGATGAATAGGGGTGCCTAACACCTTCTCCTATTCATAATCTAATCTCCTTACCCATCTTTGGTTTCTTTTGTTATTTTTATTTTTTGTTTTAAAATAGAATAGAGTTATTTTTACTCTAATTTTCCTTTATGTATTTATTTTTGTGATTTTGGTGCCCATTCACACCCTAAAAAAGAATGGTGGCGACTCCATGATTTTATTGAGCCCGTGTGATGATTTAGGGAGTCATTGAATTTATTTTCCATGTCTCACAGGCGGGCGTTAGTGGCGGCGGATAGTGGTGGTGGTGGGCGGTGGTGGCGGCTGGTGGGTGGTGGTTATGTCGAATGATGGTTGGTGGTGGTGGCGGTTAGTAATGGTGGTGGTGGGTGATGGTTGGCAATGGTGGGTGGTGGTGGTGATGGGTGGTGGTGGCGAGCAAGGTTTTAAGTTTCGGTGCCGCTGGGCATGCCGCCCAGGGCACCGAACGGCATTTCGCCGGCCGAAACGCCGGAAAATTTTTAATGGACAAAAAAAATAAAAAATTATGTTTTTTTGGATTTCAGCGAAATTTCGACGGCACGCCGCCCGTTTCGCTAAAAAAATTTTAAAAATATTTAAAAAATTTACATTTTTTTCTCTGTTTCGCCCATTTCGGTTCGTTTCAATCGGCACGCCGCCCGTTTCGCTCGAAATTTCGGTCCGTTTCGCCAACGATGCAAATCGACGATTTCCCCCAACGAAACGCATCGCTGGGGGCATAAAAAGCGAAATCGCGACGTGCCGCCGAAACTGTAAACCTTGGTGGCGAGTAATAGTGAGTGGTGGTGGTGGATGGTGCTAGTGGTGGGGTGGGTGGGTGGTGTGAATAGTGATAAGTGACATTGAATCTTCTTTTATTTCAAAATTCCTACATTTTTGGAGAGAAAATTTTTTGCATTTGAGAGAAAGATGGAGAGAAAATCTCATTTTCCTTTATCTAAACCAAACAAGAGAAAAGAAAATTTAAGCATTTTCTTTTCTTTTCTTTCCAAATCCAGGGTTCCAAACATAGCCTAAAGATGACGGGATCCTCTGTGGCATTTTTTAGGCTTCTACAATGGCTCGTTTATAGGTAACACATCGTCTATCGGCAAGTCCTTTATCCACACTTCAAATGGTTGTAGGATGCAGCCAAATCGTATAGCCACTATTAGAACAGTTTGTGTTATTTGGCTGTAAAAGACATTGTGTGTTAATGGCATTTCGAAAACAGAATTAAGAAATAAAAGGATGGGTATTAAGTAGAAGGGAAAATTGGTTTTTCAAAATAATTCAGATTCAATCGCTCAAATCTTGTTAATTGAGAATTAGTGGCACTTTTTTAAATTAATTGAGAATCAATGTTATTTCACTGTTCATGAAAATTTCTTTTGAAAATGCACTCAAAAGACTTTCAAACTTCATTTTTAACAAGATGAGTGAAAAGATTTTCAAAGCCTTTTGAGGGCAATTTTGGAAGAAATTCTTCATAAACAGTAAAATGACACTGATTCTCAATCATTTTAAAAAAATATGATTAATTCTTAATTAACAAGAATTGGATGATGAAGCTGAATTATTTAGAAAAAATATCACTAAAAACCAATTTGGCCTAAGTAGTAGAATGCTATAAGTATTGTCTCATTTGCTATGAGTGCGCATGCTCACGCATACTTATGGCTTCCCCCCTTGGGAATTTCTTCTTCTTTTTCTTTCATCTTTATGTTCTCACATTGAGCAAAGCTTAATGAAATTAGGAATAAAACGTACTTAATTTTCTTTTTGTGGTTAATTTAATAGATTTTTATAGGCATGGTGATAAAAAAAAATTAAATAATGACCTGAAACTAATGCTCGAAGCAAGAACATCCAAATTAATTACTTTTTTAAATTTAATAAAAAGAACAAACACAAAGAAGTCAATATTATGCCAAGACGTATATATTTTCATGTCAAACATTCATCAGTATAATCTAGAAAAATTATTATCACCAAAATGAATTCAATAAACAATAAATCATTAATCTACTTTTAAATTATTTAACTTTTACAAATCTTTGTTCGTTGCGCGGGTTTTTATACCAAAGAGCCTCTTACTGATTCTATGTTTATAAGATTAAAAGTTGTACAACAATCAAATCACATTTAAGTTTTACGCGTGCATTTTCTTTCCTGCGTTTCATGGTACCATCCATGAAACGCACGGATGAGATTATGTTTCATGGTTCCAAGTTTTACCCGTCCCACCAGATGTTTGCTGGTATAAATATAAGAAGAATGGAACCATTATTTGTATTAAAATTGAATTGACACTTGCATCGAATTCCTTTCTTGGGTAAGCTTAGACGAGTCTTTAAGCAAGCAGGCCATGGAAGCGATAACATTATCTCTCGTACTAACCAGTCAGACTCCAGACAAATTGAACTCAGAACCATCTCCTACTCTGCAACTTCAATCTCTCCCGCTAAATCCTCTCCTCAGTACCCGCAACAGCATCTTCTTCAAGACGAATGCGTCGTTGACGTCCCCATCAGTTCAAATCCAAACCAAACCCAAGCAGAAACTATTCAAATATCCCTCCAAAACTCGGAGATTCACAGAGAAAGATGCATTCCCAGAATCGCTCCCACTCCATACCAAGAACCCATCTTCCATTTACAAAGATGTCCAGAGATTCGCAAAGCAAGGCAAGCTCAAAGAGGCTCTCACCATCTTGGATTACTTGGACAAACAAGGAATCCCAGTCAACCCCACGACATTTTCTTCCCTCATTGAAGCCTGCGTCCGATCGAAATCCCTCGTCGAAGGCAGGCAAATTCATGCCCATATCCGGATAAACGGACTCGAGGGCAATGAATTTCTTCGCACAAAGCTTGTCCATATGTACTCTTCGTGTGGGTCGATCGAAGACGCTGACAAGCTGTTCGACGGTCTTCCCTCTGGAAGCGTTTACCCGTGGAATGCATTGCTTAGAGGCAATGTGATTCGTGGTGGTCGGCGATATCGTGAGTTGCTCTTCACGTATTCTAAAATGCGAGAATTGGGGGTCGAATTGAACGTCTACACCTTCTCCTGCTTGATTAAGAGCTTTGCAGGCTCATCTGCGCTAACTCAGGGACTGAAGACTCATGCCCTTTTGATTAAGAATGGGTTTGCGAGCGGCTCGATAGTCCTGCAGACTAGCTTGATTGATATGTACTTCAAATGTGGCAAGATTAAGCTTGCCCGCCAAGTTTTTGAGGAAATTCAGGTGCAAGATGTTGTTGTCTGGGGTGCAATGATTGCTGGTTTTGCGCATAATCGACTGCAAAGGGAGGCAATACGGTACTTGAGGTGGATGACAAGGGAAGGAATAGATCCAAATTCAGCTATACTGACTATGATCCTCCCTGTGATTGGAGAAGTGTGGGCCTGGAAATTGGGCAAGGAGCTTCATGCATATGTGATCAAGACGAAGAGTTATTCGAAGCAGCTGTTCATTCAGTCTGCACTTATTGATATGTACTGCAAATGTAGAGATATGAGTTCAGGCAGAAAGGTTTTTTATGGTTCAATGGAGAGGAATGCTGTTTCTTGGACTGCACTTATGTCAGGTTATGTTTCGAATGGGAGGCTTGAACAGGCACTTAGATCTGTAACCTGGATGCAACAAGAAGGGGCGAAGCCTGATGTTGTGACAGTTGCCACTGTTCTTCCCGTTTGTGCAGAGCTGAAGGCTCTGAAGCAGGGGAAAGAGATCCATGGTTATGTGTTGAAGAATGGATTTCTGCCAAATGTGTCTATAGTCACTTCTTTGATGGTTATGTACTCAAAATGTGGAAACTTGGAGAGCTCTTTCAGGTTATTTGATGGAATGGATAAGAAGAATGTCATCTCGTGGACGGCCATGATAGATTCATACATAGAGAATGGGTGCCTTTACGAAGCGCTTGAGGTGGTAAGGTCAATGCAACTGTCAAAGCATCGGCCAGACTCTGTCGCCACTGCAAGGATGTTGAGAGCATGTAGTGATTTGAGAGCTTTGAAGCTTGGGGAAGAGATACATGGACAAGTACTCAAGAAAGATTTTGAGTCAATACCTTTTGTTTCTGCAGAAATTGTGAAGATGTATGGGAAGTGTGGAAAGATTGAGAAAGCAAAGTTGATGTTTGATGCGATCCCATCTAAGGGATCGATGACATGGACTGCCATCATTGAGGCTTATGGATATAACAGCCAATATGAAGATGCAATTTATCTCTTTAATCAGATGCAATCTAATGGTTTCAGTCCAAACCATTTCACTTTCGAAGTGATCTTGTCTATTTGCGAGCAAGCGGGGTTTGCAGACGAAGCTTGCCAAATCTTTAACTCCATGACTCGTAGATACAAAATTAAGGCATCTGAAGAGCATCTATCCAGCATCATTGGGCTTCTCACACGTCTAGGATACTTTGAGAGGGCTCAACCATTTATCCACATGGGAATGTCCTTGCCATAGCATAGAAGAACTGGGTTCTTCCATTTTCATGGCTTCTCTCTCCCAGTAAGCCTCTAGACTCTTTTCTGATATTATACATTAAAATGTGGATACATAGATCCTTCTTGTGAATTTCTGTACCATACTGATTATGTTGTTAATGAAATCTGTAATGATTTTTTGTCACTTACTGTTCAAGTGAGATTAATGAAAATTTATATTTTTAATATGTGTTATAAGAACCTAATGAATATTGTATTGTATGAAAGACATTAGCATAGCTATAAAGAAGACAACTGAGTAGCAGATAAGTCAACAATTAGTGAAGATGCCGATGTCTTAGCAATGAGGCCTTTAGGATGTTGCTACCCATCTCTTGCAGACTAGGTGGGGATGGCAAAGGTTTGGTTTTGAGAAAAATCAAAACCAATCCTACATGTGTACGATAAAACCCAAAATCAAATCAAAATTGTTACGGTTTAATAATTTAAAAACTGAAACTGATTAGTTTTGTATTCTTCGAACCGAAAATGAATGGATTTTCGTTTTTGATTCACTGTTCATCCTCTCAACACTCCTCTCCAAGACATAGCTGTGCTTTAGCTTTGAGCTCCCTTTCAGGCAAGGTAAGTAAAGTAATGAATTTTCTGATTTCTGAGGACTGAAATGGCTCTAAACTTCTAAAGATTTAGGTTGTATTTATAAACCCTATGGGCTAGTAGTCTAACTCTAAACATGTATATATATATATAGTTTGAGCTAGGTTCGATTCAGTTTGACCTTACAACCGTAATAGATTTGGTGTGGTTTGGTTTATTGGTTTTTAACCAAACCATGCCATTCCTAGAGTTAGATTTTTCCTATCGAAAGGTGATCAAATTGGATCATGTCTATAGCATGCCCCAAAAAAGTGGGAGTTGGAGGGAGGGAAGCAGGATGTGGCCACATGGTTGGAAAAATCCTTTTATAAAGCTACAAGTGAGTTTCTTTTTTAGTTGGCAATGCTTCATAAGAAAATTAAAGCTGGTGTGACATAATCACGCAACTTTTTCAATTATTCTTAATTAAATCAGAGACCTAGAGATGCACTTGTTGGAAGGTGCATGATGATGCATATATTAAAGAGCCTAAGAAAGCAAGATGAAGGCCTAAAGACATAGATGGATTTAATAAAACAAGACTTATAAAAACATAAATTAATTAAAGGTAATGAGTGTTATCGACCCTAATTTGATGGTAATTGGCTTTTGCTGATGATGAGGAGGATGAATAAAGGGCAGATTGAGGGTGGTCACAATTCCCAATAATGTCGACATAGGTGATTATATGTAGACTTGACCCTATATTTTCATATTGATGATATGGGTGCAACTTGGTTCAGGTAAACCCTAAACCAAACTGACCCAAACTGACTTTGGTTCAGTTCGGTTTGGGTTTGTCCATATTTGATTCGGTTTTGGTTTTAAATTTTCTTAACTGAATTAGTTTGCTTTGGTTTTGGGTTGAATCTTCGTTAAACGGAACTGAACCAAACTGAAATCCAACCCATATTTATTTGGATGTAACTGTTCATGGAAAACAGACAACATCTAAGAGAAGACGTATGAACAATGGCCGTTGTTCTTCCCAAAACGGAAGAGAAATTCCTGGCAATATGCAAACAAAAAACATGACAATCTGTAAACGGAAGACAGTAAGTTGCAGAAACCCTGGCCGACGATCTTCCCAAAATGGAAGACGATCCAAGCAGATGTTGGCATGTTTATTTTTCGACCTCTTTCTCTCGAAAAGGGGAAGAACCCTAAAGAGCTATTTCCTAAAACTTGAGAGTAAGTAATCTCTTTCTTCCCTCTTTCTCTCAAAAAGCTTGTGATTTTCTGATGTCGGCATGTAATATTTGTCTTTTCAATGTTTGATGTTGTTTCTTTTGTCTTTGGATTTGTGTTGCTAAATATTGAAATGCCGATCGAATGATATTTGTCTTGTTTAGAGATCTGGGTACATAACCCCAAAGATGACATTTGTAATGCCAATTGGGTCTCTGTTTGAAGCTTATCATTGTGGGTATTCATCTTGTTGTGTTAATCTGGAATATTGATTCTATCTTGTTTGGAGAACAGATTATTTCAGTTCATGTCATTTTGCCAATAGTTGAGCTGTGATGTTTTGTGTCAGGTTACTCTTGTGGTTATTTTTGTTGTTTTATTATGGTCCCTTTTTTTTTTGGTCTGTATGGGGAGCACTTTCAGATGGTCAATGTAGTAGATGGGTGAGCAATGAAGATATAAAAGTTTTATATTCTTCTGTTACCGTTCTAATGGATAACAATGTTGAATTGAATATCCGCAATTAGGGTTATTATGAACCTTCCCACATGGGACACCTTTCCTGCAGCTCATGTCGACCGTGGCAGAGTGAGATACTAAATCTCTTCTGTTTGGTCATGATTCTATCATCATGGTTAGTGCCAGTGGGAGTTTTCACCATATGGAATTAGGGATTGTCGGGTCTTGGAAGTTGGAAGCGCCAGTCCCCATGGAGTATGTGAGGGATAGTTGGATGTGCCAGAGAGATGAGTTTCTCCATGTCTCACCCGGAAACTCTAATTTCTCTGACCTATTGGAAGCTCCTGGAATTCATGCTATGTGTATTTTTCAACCACCTGATTCGTCAAAGGAAGATGAGGAGGGGGAGGGAGGGGGGGGTGTGTGGAGGAGGGGAGAGGAGGGGATGGTGTGGGTGGTGATTGGAGGAGGCAGTTAACAAGAAAGATGGTGGCCCTCTGAAAAAAAAAAGTAGGACAAGGGGGACGTGCCCAAAAATCTCCAAAAGCAAAGAAGGCTAAAAGAAATCCTGCTATGCCAAAGGATGAGAGCAATTCTTCTGTTCAACAAGCAAGGTGTGGAGAGAAGAACTTGGAGTTGTCATAAATGGGATAGATTTTGATATATATCAGGTATGCCAATTCATCTGCCAAGCACACATTGAATATAGAACTTCACACAAAATTCATGACTGCTCCTACTATGTGGATGATTTACAATTCATGGCTATTCTTACATGATAACTTTGTTTTTATACTGTATACAGTGCTAATTTGCCTCCAGCCATAACTTACATGCCTTTCCATCTGGTAACAATTCGATTTCTGCCTGTATCTTCACAAAAAATGATTTTTATTTTTTATCTGTTTTGTTTGGTTGAATTGAATCTTTCCACAATCAATGCCAAAATGTTGCAGCCCTTATCTTGGAAAAATTTCTGACTCTGAGTGCATCTAGATTTTAGAATTCAAATAAACAAGTGTATTTCCAGCAACATTTTGTATTCATGCTAGATAGCTTAACTGCTTAAGACCCTTTCTGTCCTCATTGTATAGGAAAAAACGATCTCCAAAGACAACACTAAATAAAATTTAAATTCAGTAATATTTTTTATTTGCAAAGCTATTGAATGGTCAGTGTGATGGGAAATTATGTAGAAGAAGATGGTGTAGGGGGACTGTAGCTTCTGTACAGAAGATTTCAGTTGCCACAAAAAAAAAAAAAAGGTGGGTGGTAGCAGCAATCAGAGTGGCTTTAATAGTTTGGTCAAAGCCTTGATTTTGTTCCTATTGACTGGCCCAAAGCCACCGTTCTGATATATCTTCAGTTGTCTATGTGAGGCAGGTGGTATTAATAACAAAATCAACATTGATGGGTCAAAGTGAAGATGCCCATGGTGCACCAAAGTACTCTTATTAGAAAATCATAGCGCTAGACTGAAAGGAATTTATAGAACAGGGTTTGCATTTCATGCTTTCTAGACCACAATGTTGCCCAACCAAGAAGTTATGTGCTTGGAAATATTGTCACTAAGATGAAATTGTCATGATAGGATAGATAATTGACAAGGCTAAAGCAGGCAGTTGTGTGGTTTCGAGATATGCTTTTAATGTTTTAAAGTTATTTTTATGGCATAAGAATTTATTTTATCTATTCTTTAGCCAATTTGTCTGACTTACCTATTCATATCATATTAGGGAATCCAAACTTTAGCTTTGGTAGTTGAATTAACGCCATGGTTGTGGTACTTGTCAATGACATGGAGCTATTATTTTTTACCTTGTTCCTGTTATCCCAAAAGGGGTGGTATTGCCAATTAAATTTGTCTGTTAGTGGTTGAAGTGGAGATTTACCTTCAGAGTGCTGTACGAATCAAGGTTTTACAATAAAAAAATAGAGGTGCATGATAATGTTGATGAAATCAAATGAATTTTACAAAAACTATATGTTTTTTCTTTGACATCACTATTTTTATCTTCTTTGTCGATTACTAATTGCTTCTCATCATTTTATTCATCAATGCCCATTCAAAAATTTTCATTACACAGTTAGAGTTAAGGCATGTTATATTAGTTTCAGCTCAAATAAAGTATCACATTTATTTTTATTATAATTTCTTTTTAAAATTTGAACAAGTATTTTTTAATTCCTTTTACAGAAATGTTGTGTTAGGAATCAAATGCTGGCCAACCTTTCATTCATAAGAAACCACTAGTTGAGAAAGTGGGATCTGAACAAGATTTTGTGCAGGTATATTACCTTTATCATTGATTTACAAAATTTCCTTTTGAAGTGTTATAAAGAATAATATTTACTTATATTAATATTTTATCTATAATTTTCGTTTTTTGGCATTCCTTGTAATATCATATTGTGTTAAAAGCACAACAAACGTAAAATAGAAGCTGGAGATCTCAAGTGACTGCAAGTGTCATATAAGCAGCTCTAGGTATGTTTTTTAGATGAAAAATTCAGCTCTTATTATCATCACTATATGATATTTGTCTTGTAGATCTCACCGTTATTTATTCTGAATATTTATTGTTAGAATAACTTTAATCTCATTCGTACAAGATCTAAACACATGCACACATGATATAAGTTTTCAGATCTCATATATCTCAATCCCATTCATTTTAATACACATGTTAATCACATATGATTGAATGTTAAATATTAATGTAAATCTAGATACCTGAATCACCGGTAGACATCTTCACTTTAATCCCACTTGTAATCTGATTTGAATCTTCAGGCAATAGAGCACACTTAGATTTTGTAGGATACAGGTTTCTCTCACTTCACCCTTTTGATTTCATACCTTACATAAATGATGGATTTATGCCTTTATATAGGGTAGAGAGGACCGGATCCCCATAACAATAACCACCCAGGTACCGATTCGTAAAGAGTTGTACCAGTTCGGGTTGCTTCACTTTCCATCAAAGTAGAAGCTTATAATTAGGGTTCAATTTCTCATAATCAAATCAATAGTTCTGATTCAAATTAAAAACTCATATATTATATCAATAATTAATATGGGTTTATGTCATGTGGGACATAAAATTACTAACACTTATGTTATTTCAGAGATGAGTCACGACTGAGTAGAGGAAAATTAAAGAGCTACATGGAAGAAGCCTAGGAGATGCACCGATCAGGTGCACTGGTCAGGCACCGGAACTCATTGTAGTTACTCAAATTTTCAAAGTTCTGTGATAAAGGTTTGAAGTTTAAACCAAGAAGTCGGCCTAGAGACGTGATGAGTTAGATGGTATAGGTCACTACATCACAGATCCTCTGCAAACAATATGTTTCTCCGTCTGAAAGACATGTATTTTAGTGTTTGACATACAAATGAACCACGAGCACATATGAAAACAGGCAGAATCTATCACTACTGGAATTTAAAAAAATTTAGGGAGCGTCTAATTCATATTGTATTAGCGATTTCATCTGTGTTATGTACTGCAAAATTAAGCTCATAAATGAAGGTGTAAAAGTTTAGCTGATAAGTGAAGATGTAAATCTGTGGATCAAAGGGTCCAAATATGACATCTTAACACTCCCCTGCACACGGAAATATACATAGAGAGGACAAGCACAGGGCATATTCGCATTAGATATAAATAAATGTTGAGGCAAACTCACCCTCGAGAGTCGAATATAAGGACCTCCCCCTCTTATACTATGTTAAATAATAGTTGCAGCTAAAAGCTTAAGTTTTTATGTGAAGGTGTAATTATGTATCTCAAATGGCCCAAATAAGACATCTCAGTATCTACAACCCATCTCAATATGTATAACCCAGTTCCAACCGGTGACATAAAATTCACAGCCAATTTCATTGCATAAAATGCCTATGAACATCTTGGAAAGTCCAGATTTTTTTCTGGCATCAATTAGGTTGCAGTCTCCAGCATCTTCTGTAGACAAATTTTATTATTGGTTATTTTGAATTTATGGCAATACGACAAAGAGAACCTTTGTATTATAGTTCTTACGTCTCCACATCCAAAGAAAACACCAATAGCTATCTATTAGAGATTTTTGTTTTTTTTTTTATTGGATAAGAAACCATGAGTCCTACTTTCCTGTAAATAACCTCTAAACAAATTGAATCACCTGTACAAAAAAACTAAAAATCAAAAAAGTAAAAAATAAAATAAAATAAAATTAGAGATTAAAAAAAAAGCAACAGTACACATTTTATAATAAAAAGGCATTAAGCATCAATAGCTAACATTTTCCACTAAATGAAAAAGGATAATTTCTTTCTTACATCAATTACTTAGAGCATATCACATCATTTTGCTTTTAATACAGCTGCAATTCTACCTTGACCCGTCTGAAGCCCACCTGACTCAACTCAAATAACAATGCAAACTTACTCAAAAAAGGAAAAAGAGAGAGAATTATCAATTTAAAAAAGTTTTTCTGTATCTTAAAAATGACATGGCTAAGATATATGTGACATGTAACTCTCCATCACCATGTAGATCAAACCTCTTTAACAATGAAATGGATGATGATGCATTTTAAGTGGTGGATGTAGAGGGTAGTTATAAACTCATTAAATTGATTACCATTACTATAAACTTACCTCTATATATATTTGGTTAAAAAGTCATTTGGATTTGTTCTTTTAGGATCTGTTTGTTTTATCGGAAAATATTTTCCGGAAGAAAGTTTTCCAAGAAAAAATTTTCTGGAAGAAAATTTTCCAAGTTTTTGGATGTAACATGGAAAATGTTTTAGAATTTTATTCCTTTTTCTTTTCTTATACAAATGCAACTAAAAACACCTCCCCTAGGAACTAAAGTGGCTTGAGCGCTTACTTTCCATGCGAATTTTAAATCATTTGCTTCTTTCCACTCTCTTATAAAAACAACTCTTATCTAGCTCCAGCAAGTTGGATTTACAATGGATAATGGTATTATCATCCATGGTACATAAGATGGATGACATACTCGAACCCATTTAGGATGTAATTTGAGATCATGGAATTCTAAGAAATCATATTTTTCTCTTTGGCATTTTCTCAAACAATGTTCTTACTGTTTTGAGGTCTCCTGAACTTGCATACACCCCAATCATCGAAGTAAAAGACACTACCTTCTTATTTGGCATCTGATCAAATAAGATTTTGCAAATCACTTTAGTGCAAAATATCGACTTCTGAGAAGTCTATCGGGAGTTTATCTTTTACTAATGTGACACAGTATATCTTGTTGGTAGCCCAACAATGTTCTGCTTGATCATCAAACTTGGTGTCATATATTGTACACAACCACACAAGCGCTCCATTCTTCTTGCTTCTCTTCTGTGCAGATTAATAATTGGAAATCCTGATATAACCTCTCGTTCACTTCAATCGGAACAAAGGAATGGCTGGTGCTTCCTCCTTCAATCCACCCTTTCTCAAGGTCTTCTCACTGAGTCCATCACAAGCTCAATGCTGGGTTTCAAAATACTCGGTCTTCCCTGTCAATTCTAAGGGAATCGCATCGAAGAAGCTAACTGGGGTATCGAGATTTTCGGCTGGTGATGGGACTTCAGTCAGACCCGTTTTCTGAATTCGAGCAGCAGACGATGGCGAATTTGATCCTGATAGGAATGAAACTGTCAGAGACGGAACTGCGGTCGCAGTGGTTGAGGAGCCGCTGAAGGAACCTAGCGAAGAGAGTTGTGCCCTAGGAGGAGGAAGATAAGAATCGAAGTCAAGGAACCAATTTTTCGTCATTTAGGAAAAAATTTTCGTTTAGTTTTCGTTTTCCACTTAAACAAATGTTTGGAAAATTTCAAAATTCTGAAAAATATTTTCTTTTCCCCATTTTCCGATGAAACAAACAGAGCCTTAATCTATTTGTATTTTGAAATCTTTTCACTAGGTTCTATCTTTATAGAAATGTAGAACTATCCCCAATTTCCCATAAGCTAACTAAATCTATGCTTCTATGCCAATTATGCCACTTACTAATTTTATATTTATTTGTTCTTACATATATGCTTTTTATGATTTCTGAAATGAACTATGATTAAAGGTTAAACATGTAATGTTTATGATATTTAAGCATGCAACAATCAAATCATATATAACTTTTGGGACAAAATCGTCTGAAATTCTTAACCAGATTGCTTCCTATTCTTGGAAGTGTTTTTCAAAGTGAGCCCCACATAATACATTAACAAAAAGTGAAAAACACTAATCATAGGGATGCTCCATGTAGAAGCATCCCACTTTAAGGCTGCGTTTGGTAACGCTTTTGCTTTTTTGCTTCTAAAAGCAAGAAAGCAAAAAAGCAATTTTATGCTTTTTGAAAGATCTTTTCTTGAAGCAAATGCGTTTGGTAAACTTTTGCTTTGCTTCTAAGTAGCAAAAAAGCATGTTTGGTAATTGCAGTAACATAGAAATTGTTTTTTGCTTTCATAAAAGTATTGTACACAATTTATGTATTGTACTTAGAAATATACTCAAAAATATAAATCTAATATTATAAAAGATTCATAAAATAGTCATTTAATTACATTCAAATAATCGGGTTGGGGTTAATCGGGTCATAATCGGGTTGGACTAAATTAAGGTGGGTTGGAAAACCCCCAACCCAAACCCAACCCGCCAAACCGTTTATTATTTTTTTTATTTTTTATTTTTCAAAAAATATTATTAAAATAGGGTTGGGGTTAATTGGATCCGGTTGTACCGGGTTCGGGTCGGGTTTTGGGGTTAATCGGGGTCAAAACATGATACTTTTGCCATCTTTTTTTTAATCGGGTTACCTATCGGGGCGGGTCATAATCAGGTTGACCCGATTACTGTTATTTTTCAAAAAATATTATTAAAATAAGGTTGGGGGTTAATTGGATCCAGTTGTACCGGGTTCGGGTCGGGTTTGGGGTAAATCGGGTTGAAACATGATACTTTTGCCATCTTTTTTTTTTAAATCAGGTTACCTGTCGGGTTGGCGGGTCATAATCGAGTTGACCCGATTACTGGCAGGTTGGGGAAACCCCAACCCAATTAATAAACGGGTCAACCCAACCCGTTTATAATCGGGTTGACCCGTCGGGTCATGTGGCATTTTGCCGGCTCTAGCAATAACAATACGTTGTTGCTTCTTAAGTGAATATGGAGGCATCATCTTTAATATAGGAATAAAGCAATAGGGTATCAAGAGGTTTTGAAAGCAATAAAGCAATTTTGTAAAAAAATTGAGAAGCAACGTTTTGTTGCTTCCGGTGAAAAGCAATAAAATTGCTTCTTTGCTTTTAGTAAATTGCTTCTCGCGTGCGTTACCAAACAGTACTTTTGCTTTTAAAAGCAATTTTTTGCTTTCAAAAGCAAAAAAGTACTTCTGAAAAGCGTTACCAAACGCAGCCTAATAATAAGAGCCAATTCAGCCTCAAATTGTGGACAATTTCATTTCATAACTTTTAACCATTTGGTGCATGGCATGGGGTATTTCTTAGTCTACACACACACTAGGGGAATGAATGAGCTATGCACGTAGCAAAATAATTAGAAACAAAATAGGAGCACACACATGGCATTAACAAGCCTTGGTGATGGAATAAATTTGAAAAAAATTGGAAGACTTTTTTTGGTTTAAAATTTCAGGCAGAAAACAGCAATACATAGCACGGAGTATTTGTTAGTATATATATATATTACGGGAGTGAACACGTGGCAAAAGAATTAGAAATAAAGGAGCACACACATGGCATTAATGACTTTTTTTGATGGAGTAAAATTTGAAAAAATTAGAAGGCCTTTTCAATATAGAATGTCATGTAGAAAACAGTGTTGGTTTTATAATAGTATAAACTAGCTCGGTGCACGTATAAAGAAAGAGATAGAAGTGAGGAACATTTTTCAATTGATTATTATAAAAAACTGAGGTGGTTTTGATTTACGTACCCTTTTACTAAGAATGACGTATAAGGGCTATTTTGGAAACCTGCATGTTTTGGTTGGCGCGATTCCTGTAGTATAGATTTACGAGCCGGAGCTCAAATCGCTAAGTTACTCGAACGACTGAACCGGGAGTTCCAAGTTTTCTCGGCTGGACCGGTATTTTCCAATTTTCTTCCATCTGAACACGATTCACCGAGCCTAAAAGACGAGCAGACTCACTTCATTGTGTCTCCATCTCTCCCTTCTATTGTGATTGCTGAGCTATTCCATGGCAATGATCAGTATCTCAGAGTCTCAGCCATGGCTACCTATTGACCTTCTTTCTTTGTTTCCACCTATCTATGAAGTTGTTGTGCCTGCTTTTGATTGTAACTTCTTTACTCTTCATTTGAAATAAGTCACCCATAATCTCTTTACAGTGTAATTGTTATCTCAGCATCAGATATGAATGATCATGTCACACTTCACCCCCAGTGGGTTCGTATCTCTGGTCCAGTTGGCTGTGTCAACTCGGTGTTCTCTTCTTGGTCGAGCTGCCCATGCTGTGATAATCAAGTTTCTGAACACTCCACTCTCGTCTTTCCTCTCCAATCATCTTATCAACATGTACTCTAAGCTTGACCTTCCCAATTCAGCCCAACTTCTCGTCTCGCTCGACCCAAACCCATCTGTAGTTACGTGGACAGCTCTTATTGCAGGCTCCGTACAAAATGGTCGTTTCGACTCTGCTCTCCTCCACTTCTCTGAGATGCTCCGTGAGTCTGTACAGCCCAATGACTTTACCTTCCCCTGCGTCTTCAAGGCTTCGGGTACACTTCGTGCTCCCTGGATTGGGAAACAGATCCATGCAGTTGCAGTTAAGGCTGGGCAGATCTCTGACGTGTTTGTTGGGTGTAGTGCTTTTGATATGTATTCGAAGGCGGGACTTCGTGGGGATGCGCGGAAGATGTTTGATGAAATGCCTGAACGCAATATCGCCACATGGAATGCATACATTTCAAATTCAGTTCTTGGCGGTCGGCCCTCCGATGCAATTCGGGGATATATTGAGTTCTGCAGGGCTGGGGGGAAACCAAATTCTATCACTTTCTGTGCATTCCTTAATGCCTGTGCTGATATGTCATACCTCCAACTTGGGTGTCAGCTACATGGGTTTGTGATTCGAAGTGGCTTTGACGTGCATGTTTCAGTTGGGAACGGACTTGTTGATTTCTATGGGAAATGCCAGCAGGTTGAATTTGCTGAGATGGTTTTTAATGAAATTCTTCAACCAAACGATGTTTCTTGGTGCTCGATGGTTGCTGCATATGCACAGAACAATGAGGAAGAGAAGGCTTGTATGTTATTCTTGCGTGCTCGGAGTGAATGTTTTGAGCCTACAGGTTTCATGATTTCAAGTGTCCTCAGTGCTTGTGCTGAGCTATCTGTACTTGAACTGGGGAGGTCGTTGCATGGGCTTTCTGTCAAGGTTTGCATTGATGGGAATGTGTATGTAGGGAGTTCACTCGTTGACATGTATGGCAAGTGTGGAAGTATAGAGGATTCTGAGAGAGCTTTTGACGAGGTGCATGAGAAGAATTTAGTTACATGGAATTCTATGATTGGTGGGCATGCACACCAAGGGCATGGTAAGATGGCTCTAGATTTGTTCGAGGACATGGTGAGAGGTCATGAGGTTGTACCAAATTTTGTGACATTGGTGTGTGTGCTCTCAGCGTGTAGTCGATCTGGGTTGGTAGAAGAGGGAATTGAGATCTTTAAGTCGATGAGAAAGACATATGGCATTGAGCCTGGGGCTGAGCATTATGCATGTGTGGTGGACTTGCTTGGCAGAGCTGGGTTGGTGGAGCAGGCTTATGAGTTTATAAAGAAAATGCCTATTAGTCCAACAGCCTCCATTTGGGGGGCTCTTTTGGGGGCTTGCAGATTATATGGCAAAACAGAACTGGGAAAAATTGCAGCTGATAACTTGTTTGGGATCGATCCACATGATTCTGGAAACCATGTACTTCTTTCAAATACACTGGCAGCTTGTGGCAGGTAATTTTTTGAACCTTTAATAGTCTCAAGTTGTTTCTTATGGTGATCTTAAGGCTTATAGGTCAGATCACAATTAAGGTCTTGAAGATATTGGAGGAGAAAAATTCAATCACATCAGTTAAAGATGATGATGGTCTATTAAATACATTCTTTTGGATATTCAGAGGAATAAACTGGCAATTTGCATGAGTAGTCGTATTCAGTGATTTTTGTCATTTTCACATATGATAGATTTGTAGGTTATTAGCTATTGGGCTTTTCAGAATATGGTGTTCTCCCAACCTGTCATTTGGTTGGTGTCACTCCTTTTGTTTGTCCATGATATCCTTGGTGGATATGATAGATTTGTAAGTAATTAGCCAAGGGGCTTTTTAGAATATGGTGTTCTCCCAATATATCATTTGACAGGTATTGCACCTTTTGGTCCTCCATGATATCTTTGGTGGAACCAGGTGCTCCAAAAGCTGCAAAGCTAGTTTTTTTTAACCTCACCATGTTAAAAAACTGTTGCACCTAGAAGCTTAAGATGATAAGTGAAGGTGTAAATATGTATATGAAAGGGCCCAAATATGACATCTCAACACTTCCTTGCATGTGAGACTTTGCATGGAACATCCATGGGGAGGACAATCACATGGCACATACACCCTAGATACCAATAAATGCCTGGGCAAACTCATCCCAGAAGTCAAATACAAGACCTCTCGCTCTGATACCATGTTAAAAAACCATTGCACTTAAAAGCTTAAGCTGATGAGTGAAGGTGTAACTATGTATATCAAAGGGCCCAAATATGACATCCCAACACACCGTCCTAAACTAGGTCTTCATTGTTTTTATTTCTGGACTTATAATGGAAACATAAATAAAATTCTCAGGGCTTTATTTATTTTTAGAATTTACTGCTATATTATTTTGTTTCCAAAATCATGTAATAAATTTGTAATATTTGTATAGGTGGGAAGAAGCCTCAATAGTGAGAGAGGAAATGAAGGATGTTGGAATCAGAAAAGGTCCAGGATGCAGTTGGATCACAGTGAAAAATGTTGTCCACATTTTCCAGGCCAAGGATACCTCCCATGAGATGAACACTGAAATCCAAGCAATGTTGGTTAAGCTAAGGAGGGATATGAAGGTGGCTGGTTACGTACCTAACACCAAATTTTCTCTATATGATTTAGAGGAGGAAGAGAAAGAAACTGAGGTTTGGTACCATAGTGAAAAGCTTGCTCTTGCCTTTGGCCTTATCTGTGTCCCTCCTGGAGTCCCTATAAGGATCAACAAGAACCTCAGGGTCTGTGGAGATTGCCACAGTGCAATTAAATTCATATCAGGCATTGCTGGAAGAGAAATTATAGTTAGGGATAACAATCGGTTTCACAAATTCAAGGATTACCAATGTTCATGTAGAGACTATTGGTAATTATTTATTTATTTAAATCTTCAGAACCCTGATTAGGGGACGAAGATCTTCCTGCCAAAAATTCGAGTTGTAATTTTTGACACTAATGATTTATAATTTTAGTTACTGAGAGTAGATACTATTTTTTCCTGTTCTTTTATTTTACAGCAAGTTCTTCTTTATGTGATCTTATGATATTATTGGCTTATGATATTATTGGCAGGGTCAAAAGTTTTGAACGCCTTTCGATTCAGCCCTTAACAGTGAGACTATAGTAAATCAAAAGATACGTACTGAGATATTTATGGGATCTTATTGTATGTTCTTGCTTTTTTTGAAATTGTCTCTTCTAACCGATCAGGAAAGTCATGATATGTATGGGAACTTTGTATATGTTCCAGCTTTTGCTTTTTGAAATTATATCTTCAAACTGATCATAAGAGTCATGTTGAACCATCATTACTTCTTTATCTGGTTGACATCTAATCTTTTCAAACTATATTTATTTATTTATTCATTTTTTTGAATATCTAGAATTATGTTACCATACAATATTAGTTGATTTTCTTCACCATCTTTATTTACATATTTTTTGGATTGTCCAGAATTATGGTGCCATACAATATTATACTATTCCTTTATTCCAGGAAAAGCATTTCCTTTTTTGGTTAGATTCATGCATTGATGGCATATGTGGTGATCGTGTTCGTTTAAAGCCAAATTGTTGGAGCTGCAAATAGGAATTGCAAATACTTGTGGACAGAAATGGCTGCAGCAGGATGGACCCCTTCAATAGATTGCAAGAGAAAAATCAGATATAGAATCCCTTCTCAAATTTTATGATTTCTATCAGGTAGTTTCCCTTACATATTTCTCCTCAAAATTTGGTTGAGGTTTATGTTTTTTTTTCCTTTTTTTCTTTCCTTTCTTTTTTCCCCTCCATGATATGGTGCAGATTTTATGATTTGAAAAAATGGATAGCAAAGAGAAAATACCTGCCTTATCTTTGCATCCTACTGATAGATACAGAGAGTCATAAATTCAACAGATGGAGATCCATGATGCTGATTAAGAAGCTGTAGTCTCCTTAGAGAACATCGTAAATTACTGCCATCTCAAATTCTGAAACCTTGGTACAAACCCTAAAGGTAATCTTCATCGTCCTTGCTACTTTATGAGATTATTTCTTTACAGAATTATTTGTGTTTGTGTGCACACGTGTGCACATGTGTGTGCATTTGTGTACAGATGTTCAGGTTTTATAATCTTATGTTTTTATGTTTTCCTTGTTTAAGATCAATACCCATACTAATTTGCTTTTCCATGTTTTGATAACATTATTTATTTTAATACTTCATACTGAGCTGTGACTTTTGCAGTGAGATTCTGATGTTATCTACATTTTATCCGCCGTCAATAAATTTATCTTTTCTTTAAAAAAATGTGATGAATATAATATTTCTTGATTGCCTAGGAATAACGATAAGAAAACCTGTGAGCATTACAGAGACGCTTTGAATTTTGAACATAAATCAACAGAAGATGTATGATTTAAGGTTAAGGAATATTATGCTGTATGAATTTGCTTTGAGTCTTGCCATGGTTGTTATTCATTCAAAAAAGACTTTTCTGTGGGTCACTAGATTTAGTCTCCATGTGAAATATTGTTTTTTGGTCATGTGGAGAGATAATGTGGCTAATTCAGACTATCTATCTGAGAGTTGCCATCTGGATATACCATGTAGACAACACTTACCCTCACCTTATCTCCATTAGTATCATGGATTGAGTTTTTGTATGTGGTTGAAAAACTCACATACCTGGTGAAATTTATTGTCAAAAATAAAAATTTCATTTTAAGAATGTCAAGAATCAAAAGATAAATAGGTGCTCTCCTTGGGCACAATCGTAGATCCATGGGTTTTTAAAGTACTTGGGCATGTGATGAGGCATTAGAACATTCAACCTTCAGATAGTTGAAGCATGGGTCTTATGAATATTAAACACTTATAAATTAAAAATATTAATTCTAACTTTTGCATCTATGTGTGTGCTTGCTTGTAGGACAAAATATCTACTTAACTGAACCATTATTTACCAAAGATGAGTTCAAACTGCCAGGTCCAAATAGATTTATAATTTGAGGTATGGTTTTTTTGTTCTTGTATGTATTCTTGTTTTGGTGTGGGTGTATAAAATCCACATGTATTTGCACATGCAAGTGCATGTACATGCGTGCCAAGAGGACTTTGATATGGTTCACTACGTTTATTTTCCAGGTGAAACATAGTTTTTTGGGTGATGTGGAGCAATGATGTGGCCAATTCAAACTAAAAACCTGAAAGGTAGTCTATAGATGTATCATGTTGACAACATTGTCACCCACCTTGGCCCCATCGGTATTCTTGTATTGAAGTTTTTCATGGACCGTAGTGACCATCACAATTTTCTAAAGGATTTTTAGTTTAATAAGTTGGATTTAAGATTAAGGAATTCTTTGTGGTTGAGTGGACATTGTTTTTTGCATGAAACTCATTATTTAAATTTAGTCACAGGAAACAGCCTCCCCACTTATGGGGGTAAGGCTACGTACATCAAACCTTTCCTAGACCTTGTGTCGTGGTGGGAACCTCATGCATTGAGCTAGCCCTTTATTTTATCTAAGAGCATGTGGGAAAGTGAGGCTTGCAAACTAGGCTTCACTCATGCTAATGTGCTTAAATCTCTCACAAGTCTTAGTGTACTCTATATAAAACAATTTTATTTTGTACTAGTCAACATGAATATATGATGCATGTCTAGAATCCTGAATTTTGAGGAAATAATAATATAATCTTGAATCTGAATATTGGAAGAATAAATTATATAAATCTGAAATATTAAGGAGTGAAGATTTAATCTATGCATTTGGAAGATTAATATTATAATCCAAAATACATATTATAAAGAGACATAATGAGGAGATTATATTTGGAAATTTTGGAAGAAATCCAATGGTTAAAGATGGTATAAATAAAGAAAGGGTATTTTAGTCTTTTCCTAATATGTCAATTAATAAATTGATTAATTATATATTATTAGATCTAGAAAATTTAATTAGATCTAAGTTGGATTTAAATATCATGATCTATAGCCTAATAGGTGAGAAAAGGGCCTATTGGTAATTATAATTAATTAGGGGCCTTAAATTTGGAAGTAAAAGAGATTTTGGGGTGATTTGGTAATATTTAAAAATAAGAAATGAAAATAGAACTAAAATTGCATTAAAGGAGTTGTTTAAATTTTGGCGTACTCTGATATATTGTTGACTCGTTATGAATTTTTATTATTGTTTTTGGCCCCACAACACTAACACTTCGAGTTTGGATAATTATTCTTTAATTACTCCAGGGGTTCACATCGTCTGCTGCGTTATCATGCAGCGCAAGCCGCCCTTCCTATTGTATGCTACCACGTAGAGCGCATAACCACATCAGTGGAGGCGTTAACCCTTTTTTTTGGTTAGAAGACGGAGGCGTCAACGTCTCTGTTTTTATTTTATATCCGTTAGATTCAAATGAGCGGAAGCCTATGTTGTATTTTCCTAAAGCTTATGTTTCCAATCCCGGAGAAGAAGATGATGAACGTTGGAGATGAAAAGAAGAGGATTAGAAGGTGCTAACAGTAGAGGATCGGGGGCAGCAACTCGAAACGTGCAACCCATGTCACATTGAATGAACAGGCTCTTCTAGTCTCTAACGAGGGTTTCTTCTGCAAAGTCCTCTTCATCATCCAAATTAAATCTCAGCAACTTTCCCTCACTTTTACGGGAGATTGTCTATTCGAGGGAAAGAAGTTTCAAATTTATTTCTTTTTCTTCCGCTCATTTGAATCTAACAGAGATGAAAATAGAGGTGTTAATGCCTCCCGGCTGTCATCATTATGCGCTCCACATAGTAGCATACGATACGAGCGGCAGCTTCCGCTGCATAATAACGATGCAGATGATGTTGGCACGATCCGGGGTGTTACAAAGGTGGTATCAGAGAGAATTCTTGGACATATCTCAAGGAAGTCAAACTGTAGCACAATGTGAGGCCAAATTTTCAGAGTTCTCCTAATTTGCCCCACACATAGTGAATACAGAGGAAAGAAAGACCAGACATTTTGAAAGGGATTTGAGGCCAAATATTAAAGAGAAAGTGATCATTCTATTGTGCACAAATTACCATGATTCAATACGTAGGGCCACAGTTGCTGAAAGGATTTTTGATGCTACAAGATCTAAGTATAAGAGTTTATCTAATGGTAATAAGAGGCAGAAGAATTCAAATTTTGGGGTTTTCTTTTAGATGATAACTATGACCAAGATAGAGAAAGAAAGGGGTTCACAGTTGGAGAAAATTTTAGAGATAGAGAGGAGAGTGATTTGCTAGAGGAAGAAGAAGAAGAAGAAAGAGAAGGAAGGAGGATTTGGCTAAAAGGAGGTGAGCAGTAATCCTTACAACTTGGTAAATTGCATAGTTTTATGATTAATTGATAAACCTTAGTTTCAATGGATTTCATGGATGCTTTTGGATGTGTTTGGGATGATAATATTGTATGGAAAAGGTTTGATTGTTACAGAATTGTGAACATGCATATCTACGTGGGATTTTAATGTCTTCAGATGAGGAGTTCTTATGATTTTCTCCTCAACCTTCATATAGGCGGACGTGTTTATATATAAGGAATGATGGTAGCAAAGTTATGAAAATTCTAAATTATATTGAAAGTTACATATAATTTTTGTTTGATAGTTGGCATAGGAGGGTAAGTGTCAGATGAATTTTGGAATGAATAAGAAGATTGATAGGGCAATGGAAGTGTGATGATCATGGAAGAAAAAGGATGTTGTAAATTTCGAGGACGAAATTTATTTGTTAGGGGGTAGAATGTAGAATCCTGAATTTTGAGGAAATAATAATATAATCTTGAATCTGAATATTGGAAGAATAAATTATATAAATATGAAATATTAAGGAGTGAAGATTTAATCTAATTATTTGAAAGATTAATATTATAAAGAGAAATGATGAAGAGATTAAATCTGGAAATTTTGGAAGAAATCCAATGGTTAAAGATGGTATAAATAAAGAAAGGGTATTTTAGTCTTTTCCTAATAGGCCAATTAATAAATTGATTAATTAAATAATTATTAGATCTGGAAAATTTAATTAGACTTAAGTTGGATTAAATTCGGATTTAAATAGCATGATTTATAGCCTAATTGGTGAGAAAAGGGCATATTGGTAATTATAAGTAATTAGGGGCCTTATATTTGGAAGTAAGAGAGATTTTCAGGTGATTTGGTTATATTTAAGAATATGAAATGAAAATATAATGAAAATTGAATTAAAGAAGAAGTTTAAATTTTGGCATACTCTGATATATTGTTGACTCATTGTGGATTTTTGTTATTGTTTCTGGCCCACAACACTAACACTTCGAGTTTGGATAATTATTCTTTTATTACTCTAGATCTAGAGCGTTATAGCATGTGGGTTGAAATTTTTGTAAGGACATGAAGCAAATAATTTAAGGAAGTACAATAAATATACCTAAAATGGCTTTTTGCATCAATGCCCTTCAATTATAATGTATTTTTATTATTTTCCTCATACTTATGATATTTATATCTGAACTCTTCTTTACCATAATTATTGCTGTTGTGCCCCTAACAATAAAATCTGTTAACTTCTGTTATTTTTCTTAATTAAATGACTAAAGTGATTTTCTAGACTATAATAAACATTTTGCATTTATCCTCTTATATTATTTTATATTTTCATTTATATCCCTCTATTATTGTGTTTACTGATCTATACCCTGACACATCAACATCAATCTACGTTATTGTTAATTGTTCATTGAGACTTAGTTTTCTGAAAAATTAAATAATATTTTTTATGCATTTTACTTTGAACATAAAAAAAGAAGCAATCAAGTTCTTTAACATTAAAAACTCCTAGCTTAACATCCAATAGAGCTCTTTATATGGGGTTAAGCAATTTTTAAGTGTTAAAATCTTTTGGGTTAATAGAAAAATCTATATATAAACGATGACCCAATATATTAGCAGCAAGAACTCTAATTTTTGGTTATCCACATTGTCCTATATAAGGAGTTCCAATGACTTCTTCCATGATTTAATACTAACTTAAATAACATTTCTTGTTATGTTATAAGATTACTTGTGTCAAATTAATATATTTCCTGTATGGGTTTAAAGGTCTAAAAAGCAATATTTCCTTTTACATATAAAGACATAGCGAGGCTGGTATAGTGTTCATGGGGATCAGATCTTAATTAGTTGGCCTGTGAGTCTTTGGGTTTTCTCTTGGTTCGTATGGGGTCTGTGAAACCTTTCCCCTCTTTTGTATGTAAGGTTGTAATGAGGATGAGTATGACTAAAACAATTATGGTAAACAAAGGTATATGAATATAAATACATGATTGCCTTTTTCTGTTTTAAAAGAGAGAGAGAGAGAGAGAGAGAGAGAGAGAAGGAGGTCTCAATGAACACTTGTCAATTGAGTACATTGATTTAGGTGTCTTGGAATGTAAATGCTAGTAATTAAATATAATATAATATAGGGGATAAATGCAAAATGTTTCTTATGTGATACAACTGTAGAGCCTGCAAAAATCAACCCGACGGGTCAACCCGACTAACCCGATTATAAACGGGTTGGGTTGACCCGTTTATTAATTGGGTCGGGTGCGGGTTGAGGTTTTCCCAACCCGCTTAAACCCGATTATGACCCGATTAAAAAAAAAAGTGTAAAAAATTGCATGCATCAACCTGATTATGACCCGAACCCAACCCGATTATGACCCGATTACCCCATAATTCGATTTTAATAATATTTTCGAAAAAATAAAAAATAATAAAAAAATATAATCGGGTTGGCGGGTTGAACCCGTTTAATGGCGGGTTGGGTTCGGTTTGGGGGTTTCCCAACCCGCCAGTAATCGGGTCAACACGAACCCGACCCGATTACGACCCGACCCGAACCCGACCCAACACGTTGCCAGCTCTAGATACAAGGTTGCTTTAGTTATTTAGTGAAAGTTAAATAACAAAAGTTAAGCAAATTTTTATGACATGATTGCAATGATTACGGTAAATAGAGGTATTATGGATAAAAGTACCAAAAATAATAGGATGTGAATGAAAATATGTTACAATGTAGGGGCATAGATGCAAAGGGCTCAACCAAAAAAGATGTAGAAAGAAATGCATTTTTGTCTCGTTTTAACACAAAAGTGATATATTAACAATAGTAAGTGAATATATTGTTTAATAAGAAATTATGATATCGAGATTGAGAAGGTTTTTAGGTCCAGCCAGTTTTCACCTTCAAATCATGTTTAGTTACAAAAAATTTTTAAATCCTAAAAACATAATTGCCAAGTAAATTAAGTTAAAGAAAGGAATAGGTGTCATCTCACATGGAGTTTTTTGTGAATCAAATGTACACCTTTAAAGTTTTAATGATTTGAGATTGTATAAAATTTCATCTCACACATTGCTGCATGTATTTTGTAAGTTGACAGAAAATTTTTGAAAGATCACCACTGACTATGTCCTCTAGAATCTTCTCAATGCCAGACCAGCCGACTAACTAAGGCTTCTCCACCGACTATCCATGTCATTTTTGTGGATTGAAAGAAGCTTCACTCATCAACATCAGCCAATCGACTTAGCTTAATCTACTTAGGCAACTATAAAAAGGTATTAGGATCTTTCAAATGTAAAATAGTGGTCTTATGTAGTCTTTTATGGGTTTGTAAAGAGTGTCTTATGTTGAAACTGTGTTAAATAGTTTAAACTATTTGTAGTAAGTGTTTTGTCTTCTTGACACATTTAGTTGTAAGTCTTGTCTAAGGCTTGTTTAAGTCTTTATAATTAGTATGAGGAGTGTGTAGTCAACAATTTGGTATCGGAGCTTGGCGGTCAAGGATCATATTCAAAGGCATCATTAGAGAGGAGACTTTGCTCGTACACAATCTGGGACTGAGAAACTTGTTGGTCTGGGACCACATTTTTTCTAAAAGTATGTGAGAAGGCTACACTACGTTACGATGGTGGATTTCCAATTTATTAGCATAATAAAGAAGCTTAATAACAAGAATTATGCACATGGCAAACGAGCATGGGATCATATTTGCAGGGGCAAGATCTGTGGGTGATAGTTGTTAGTAGCGACACTATGTCACCTCCTCTGGAGACTGCCAAAGGACATCGAAAATGGTGAATTAAAGCAGACAAGGCCATGTTTGCTATTAAGAAAACTGCGGAGAAGGAAATACTAGAGCATATTAGGCGTGCCACCACACCAAAAGAGGCCTGGGATATATTTGCCACGCGTTTCTTGAAGAAGAATGACATGCAGCTTCAACTCCTTGAAGGTGGATTGATGTCGACGACGAAGAATTAGCTCATGATTAATCAATACTTTACCAAGATAAAGTCTTTCTGCCACAAAATCTCCGAGTTAGATCCTTTAACTAAAATTCATGAGCAATATATTAGGATAATTATTATTCATGGGTTAAAACTCGTGTATAAAAGATTTATTACTGCAGTTCAGGGTTGACCAACACAACCCTTGTAAACACCTTATTTTTGCACCCCTGGAAGTGCTGAAAATGAAAACCCTAGCAGAAAAGTCAAATCCTGAGGGGTCGAAATTTGACCTTTTGATCAAATGATGATTGACCACCTTGCTTTATCTCAATGGATAGAGAATCCCGACACGGTTCCAACGCAACTGAGTTTGCTGGAATCGGAGTCCGGATGAAGGTTCGATGGGCCGGTCAAACTTAAAGGAGAGCCGAAAGTTGACTTTTCCTCGAACCCCGTGCCAAATACTTAGCCCTATGTCATTGGATAAAGGACTCCGATACGAGTCTAACGCAACTGAGTTTGCTCAAATCGGAGTTCGGATGAGGGAGATATAAGTTGTCGAAGTTTCTGAGCGGAAAAACCGGAAACTGTACACGTGGGGCAGGAATTGCGCATGTGGCAGCCAACGCAGCAAAATATCTCAGGGACTGAATCTTAAATATCCAAAAATCATCAAATATCCCAGGGACTAAACCAAAATTCGCATGGGGCAATCCGTAGATATCCAAAAGTGTCAAATCGGTCGAATCGGTCAAGTCGAGGGGTGTAGACACCCCAAAATTGCACGATTTTTGATAAATCTTGAAGGAGAGAAATATTTTATTGGAATTTCCAATTCTTTGCATTGGGTTTGAGATACTTAACCTATTTGAATCCAAAACCGTAAAGGAAAAGGGCCGAATTCAATCTTTTGTGCAAAGTCAAACTTTTTCCGGTTGAATTTTGTTGACTTTTGACCTCAGAAAATGAAATATTTTTTAAAGCCAGATTTCAAGATAATTTTTCCCGGTAATCAGGTTTTTAGCCATGTTATTGCATAAAAGAATTTTTTGAGATTTTAAATCTTGACGAATACCTTGGTTTTAACATATTGAACCTTTTTTCCAGACCTGAAAAATCGGAATTTTGCCTAGAACTGGAAAGTTGACTTTTTATTCACTTGGAATTTGGGTCTGGAACTATTTTTAATGGATTCAAATGGGGGGGTGTTTGCTTATTTACATGTAATATCTTAAGTAAATGGAGATTAAAAAATACGAGGACATTTACTTAAACGATATTACATGTAAATAAGTATTGCCTGTGTTAAAATTTGAAAAAAAGGCTTTTTTTCCTTGTATCCGGCAACTCAGGCCGGATACAAGTGTCCTTCTTTGTATCCGGTGGACAATGCCGGATACAAGTAGACCTCAGTGTATCCGGCATCATAGACCGGATACATTAAGGTACTTGTGTATCCGGCCTGATATACCGGATACGCTAGTTTTGCTCAAAATTAGGGTTTTTCGAGAGCTTTTCACTTTTACCATCATATCCCTCATTAAATGAGGAAAAATCTCGGAAATAGCCTTAGGGTTAAGGTTGGTGGGATATAGACATTATGTTGTGTCTACCAATCTCACCAACCCTAACCCTAGCCTTTGCCTATAAATAGGAGGCTCCTCCTTGAGCAAATGGAACTCAACTCTTGTTTTGAATTCTCGCAAAGAAGAACTCCAAGAGAAGAAGAAAACCGCTGTGGAATCGCCTCCAGAACTCAGGTAAGCCTCAACTTTTCTTTTTATTTTCTGTCTTTACATTCCTAGATCTAGATCTCTTCTTCTACCTTTCTGTAGTGTAAAGCCTTGATTGTATGTGTGGAAATCCTTCCCCGGCTCAAAGTATCTCAAGACTCCCCTAGCCGTAAAACGTGAAGGCGGATCTAGGAGAAACGAGATTGGGGATTGACCCTAGTGCTAGAACCTATGTAGCATAAGGCCTTTTTGATTGATTGTAAACCGTTCCATATTCAAAGTACCCTTGATTATCTTAAAGAGAACAGAGGGAAACGATAATGGAACGGAACCCTAGGCTATGCTAGAACCTATTTTTTTGAATCTATATGCATGTGTATGGATCTTGCTTGGTTTTTCACTTTTGCACACATATTACACCTTTTTGGTGAATAGGCTCACATTTGGGGATTTATTACATTCATTGTGATAAATCTCCAATAAATGGCCTCAATCAAATTCTGGAGTGTTTTTAAATGTTTTTCAAAGGTTTTGGATTCATCTTGCACGAATCACACATTTTTGTCAATTTTCGGATTTGGTTTTCTTCAAAAGTGGTTTAGCTTGACAGCACCTGTACCCTTACTTCGGACGTCCGTAACTTCATCATCCGGATGAATTTTGGGGCGATTCCAGAACCATGGGAAAGGTGAGGCTGTCTAGTTTATGTCCACCAAATTTCATGAATTTCTGTCTAGCCGATTTTTGACACTTCTCTGTCGAAGTTAAGTGGACAGTTCAGGTCCAAGTACAGAACTTGTCACTTAGACGGACCGCCATGTGTTCGTTTTAAGTCCGATTCGAGTGGTTTTTATTTCTGAGTACTCCTTTTTGAGTCTATTTTCAAATCCAGTTGGTTTCATAATTTTTGGATTCCATTTGAATTATTGGTAGCCGATTTACTCAGAACTGTTCATTTGTACTTTTTGGGGTAAATCTGTGATCTTCGGGGCCTGTTCGGGAGACCACCCAAGGCACATCCGAAGGGATTTTTGTATGAGACTAGTTTCTATGGAAAGATGGCCATACAAACTTCAATCACACCAAATTTCGTGGACTTTTGTGTAGTGGATTTTTCTAGACAATTTTCCAAAGTTGCCTACTTACCACTTTTAAAAATCCCCAGCAGCAACTTCAAAGGAGCATAACTCCTAGGATTTGTATCGAATTAACTTGAGATTTTGCATGAGTTCCTTATTTATCATAATCTTTCAAATAGAGTTGGTTTGAATCAATTTGAAATTGGATTTGAATGATTTCAAGACAAAGGACCTTACTTTTTACCAAAATTCCCGGATTTGCCTCAACTTGGTTTTGGCCACTTTTACTTTGATTTCCATCTTTTGAGATATTCCAGAAATGATATTGACATAAGAGAGGATCTAAAATCCATTTAGATCTTCATGTGGAGATATCATACATTTGACCTTTTTCAAGGTTTCTCATGATTTTTAGCAAGCTTTCTTACTTTGTTTTTGCATGAATATACACTTGGCAACCACTTCGTGTGGATGAATGGGGGTGCCTAACACCTTCCCCCGTTCATAATCTAATCCCCTTACCCATCTCTGGATTTTATTTTCAAGTAGGGTTATTTTTACCCTAGATTTTGTCTTTTGGCTATTTTTGCCTACTTTTGAATCTTTGGTGTCCATTCTCACCCCAAAATCATGAATGGTGGCGACTCTCCCAATTTTGCGTTGAGCCCGTGTGTTGACGAAGGGATGATCACTCCGGTGATTTTTCCCATGTCTCACAAGGGGCAAATCCGTAATTTTTCGATTTGTATCCGACATAATATGCCGGATACACTTGCTCCTCTTCATATCCGGACTCAAATGTCGGATACAAAGATTTGATCGGCGAGATTCGCGCCGATTCGTCGACAAATTCACGGCGGCATTTAATTTTCGAAATTATTATGTTTTGTATCCGGCATATTATGTCGGATACAAAGGAAGTGCAGTGTATCCGGCATATTATGCCGGATACAAAGGAAGTGTAGTGTATCCGGCATTAAATGCCGGATACATTAAGTTTTCTATAAAAAGGCAACAGCAGCCCCATTTCCGGGGTTGGCTTCCTTTTGGTTGATTTCCACCCCTTCTCCCCCTTTGTCTCTGATCCGAAACCCCCCACTTTCACCCTTCCTTGATCCTTGAACCCCTAAAGCACCCTTCATAGACCATCCTAACCCTCCATCCTTCCTCCCTTCTTCATCCTCACCACTTGACACTTGAAGGAGAAGGAAGAGTTTGCTGTTGGTGGACAAAGTGGAGGTGCTCCAGCAACTCTCGGAGCTTCAAGTGGGTTCAACACTCACCACAAAGGGTTTTAAATCCCAAGGTAATGTTTCCCTACACTTTGTATTTCACATATGTGAGAATGAACGTATTTCGTAATGCTTAGAAAGTCTTGCTTATTCCATGCTTAAATCAGTTTTTCAATGTAGTTTTCATGTACTTTCCTCCCCATTTTTTACCATGTAAAGATCTCCCAAGGTAAGAGAGTATTCGTATGGTTTTGCGGGAGAGTGAGAGGGTTTCCATGCACTTGTTTTGTTAATCCTTTAGGCTACTGTTTTGCATGCTCCTCTTTATTTAATGAGGGAGAATGTTCCCTCTTACTTGATCTTTTGTATCCCCATTGTAATCCCCCTTGTTCCCTTCTTTAAATGTCCTTTTTTAGAATAACTGAATAATCTGCCTTGATAGGATGTTGCACATTGAGTTTATGTTCTAGTTTTCATTTGCACATGGTTTAAATTGATGTTGTATGCATGCATGGATTAATCAATGTTTAAGGTATGAGTTTTACCATTTTTAGGGATCATGTTAACATCTACTTTTACCGACTGTTTTGTGTGTTTACACCATGATTCCACTTCGGTTTAGTCACTGTTTTGAGTCATGAAAAGACCCATTTGGCCTTGTACATATTTCATGGATAGGTCTACTTTTGCATGCATTGAAGATATACCTAGGTGCTCCGCATATTCCATTGTTTACTTAGTTCAATTTTAGCTTGCAACATCCTTAGGGATGCCTTAGTTTGTTTGTTGCTTCATGCAAAATTAATGATGTGTTTGTGTGGGAAAGAGAAGCCGGAATAGGGATGCTTGAATCCCTGTTTGTGCAATGATTGGGGATAGAAAAGAGGAGGCAAATCCCAGCCCCCATCTTTTCCCTTTGATTCTCAAAACACCTTCAAGAGAGCCAAGTGGCTCTCACCTGAACCAATGTGGGCTCACACAGGAGCCCACACAATCACTGGAACACCCCAAGGAGCCTAAAAACCCAACCCCAATGCAAAAATCCGAGAAAAAGGCTTATGTGGGTTGATCCGGCAATTCAGGCCGGATCAACTGAACCCCATGTGTAGCCGGCTAAAGGTGCCGGATACACTGAGCCTTGTGTGTACGTAACCGGCATCTCAGGCCGGCTATACTGCCAGAATACCATTTTGAGCCGTTTTCTAATCTTGTGCTATATTTTTGGTTTGTTTGATCAATCCGGGCGAACCCGTAGGGTTTCTGGGTCACCTGGAAACCCAAGATGGGCCATGGACCCACCCGGTCCAAATTGATTTCTAGTGGGCCTTCCAACGAGGCCCACCAAGCCCGAAAAACTTGTTTTTGTTAAATCAAGATAATTAAAGTGATTGAGTGGGCCAAACCCATTGAGGCCCACCAAAGCCCATTTGGGAAGCATGCTAGCTTAGACTTAGGCATGGTGTGGCCGAGACCGCGGGTAGGGCCTATCGGGCCCACTAAGCCCATTGAACCTAACAAAGATTAGGGTTTCCCAACCCTAACTCAAGAAGCCTTGGGCTTTCAAGCCCAAGCCCAGGTAAAGGGCCCCAAGCCCAAAGCCTGGCCCTTTTGGTGAAGATAAATCAAAGATAAATTAAATCATTTGGCAACCAACTGTGTGGCCCACTCAAGGGCCCACAAAGCAATCCTGACCCACTTTGGCATGCAAACCATATTAATAATCAAACTTGAAATTCAAATAAAATCAATTCATTTGAACCAGGCCCAAAAGGCTTCCCGGGCTAGACTGAGGCCCACCAGGGGATACGTGGGCTTAACCAAGCCCACCAAGGAATCCGCGGGCTTTCCAATGGGGCCTGCCCAATCAGACTCAGATCACTATAAGCTAAGAAGATAAAATCAAAGTAAAGGGACCCACACCACTTTGGCGGTCCCGCCAGACTTAACCAAAACTGTGCATATTGGAATAGGAATCAGGTGAAACCAACTGAGTTGACTCAAAACCAGGAAACCTATGGGACCCGTCACTTGACGGGGTGGACTGGGGTGTCTACGGACTTCCCCAGACTACAACCGAGACCCTACCTTAGAATCTCAAGCCACAGACCAAGCCTTAGTAGAAGAACTTAGGCACTCAGGTGTCTGCCTGCATCCCATCAGGCAGTGGCGACTCCAAACAAATCCCGAGGCACGCATCGTTTTGCGTGTGCCTCGTCGTGTGACCTAAATCGGGTGCGCACAACCCTCATTAGAGGAGGTGAAAATTTACTGGCCAACTAATAAACTTTGGCTCAGCAGATGGCCGAAGTTTCAATAAAGATGGAGGAAGAGGTGCTCTTTGCTGGTAAAAGTACATATCAACCCGAAGGATGAAGAGCCTTTGAGTCAAGGAAAAAAATTAAAGAAAGATGCCAATATAAGAGGGACGCTCAATTTCAAGCTACCAATAACAAGATAAGAAGGATATTCTAAAACTGTCTGCAAAAGAACAGTAAATGTTTCAATTGTGGCAAGAAAGGCCACTATTCAAGAGATTGCTGGTTGAGAAAACAAGTAGTCGAAGGAAACTTGGTGATCCTGCCGGCGAAATCTAGCGGCATGCTAGCAAAATTTTCCTAGATATCCTGAGGATGGGAAATTGTGGGGAATTTATTTTCACTAGATTTCTCAGCAATGCCGGCTCTTGTGAAATTTTAGTGAAATCTGAAATTTCCAACCTTGGTGGTGGCATCCAACAACCACAAAGATATTTATGATAATGAAAATGAGTGGGAATTTCAAGCTTCCCTCGCCAAGTAAATCTTGAGAATGAAGTCTACGAAGATAGAGAGACAAACTTCAATGAGGTAGTAGTTGAAGACCAATCCTTCTCAGCCATAGTTGAATCAGACATAAAGATTTCAAGTGCGTTGTAACGCCCCGAACCCGGGTCAGTGCAAACCGGCACCCGACCCGAACCCGGTTCGCTACTGTAACAACCCGAATTTAGTTCAACAACCAAATCCGAGGTGTTACTGGCCCATATCAATTACAACATCAATAACATACCAGACCAAAGAAAGTAAATCCAATCCATATATTAAACTATCAGAGTGCGGAAACAAGTATGTGCAGAAGTGTAGATCAAAATCCTCAAACAAGCATAAAGCTTGACCATCAGTCAATAGTATCAAAGTCTGGTAGAATGAACTGGTTACTAACTCTCTCTTGTCTCTCTCATACATCAAATCCAATAAATGATAATAACCAATTAAAAATGCTAAGTCTATAACATCAATCCACCTCAGACAAGGTCTGGATAATAATAATCCTCCGGCGAATACTCGGCTATCTCTCCCTGGAAGTCTAAGAGATCCCCCTCTCGCGTATCAGTTGAAAAAAATGGAATAGAAGTAGGGTGAGATACGAATATCTCAGTAGGTAACACATGCATGATTAAACAGTTAATATAAGCAAAGTAACATTTCATGCACGATTAAGCAACATCGATAAATCAGGCTCGCATAATCATTTATACCATTCATGAACACAAAATAGTTTGATAACAGTTCTAGAAATGATTTTCAGCAAGTTTTAATATAAGAACTCAATAGCCAAATCAATAGCATAATCCAAGCATTGCCAGGATGTACTAAGCAGTCACATCCAACCAATATCCCAATCACATGCATCCCGCACGTGCACAATAGTAATCATATCAAGTGTTATGTTTTCAGTGTCATTGTAGGACTCACAAAGTAAGATAAACCTTTTGAGATGATTCTCAACCAATTGCTATACCACCGTGCGACTTAGGAGCGATGCTACTAATGATACTCAAGCCCCATGCAGCGCAGCTTAGACAAGAGCCGTAGTCACCGACTTATTGCACACGTACCCATCAAAGTTGGCATGTACCACCAGCATGCAGCACCAGAATCAATACATGGAGGTGGTTGCTTATCCACATGTACAGGGAATCACCAGCGGCTCACCGGGGTGTCCCTCCAGACATAGGACCTTCCCAAACAAACTAACTTGCAAAGGAAGCGCGTCGCATATAGGAGTAACTCAACCCAAATGACATATCCCTCAGTATCTAGCTACGACTATGGATCCATAACCAGCTATGCCCACTAGACTCCAAAATTCCCTAAAGTATCATAATTCTATAAGGGTTGGTGCCTAGCGGCATATAATGGTTATATCTGTACATTCACTTCATTATTCCGTCATTCGGATTCTGAATTCTCTTTATAATGTCTTATGATTTATAATGTCATTTAGAAGTGTTTAGATAATCAAAGGGTAGTTAGGCTTTTCCAAAATCACATTTCTCATATACCTTCAAAACTTGGCAACTAATGTCCTAAATATCTCCCTAATTTGTTTTTCTGTAAAACAGGGATTTAGGTAGTTTATTTTGGTCTTAAAGTACCTTAATTAATCATTAAAATTGTCTAAAAATAGTTTAGAATTGATTTAGGTTCGAAATTATGAAAAATTGGAAATTCTGCTGAGAGCGCCTGGGATCGCTCCGGGCGGTCATCAGTCGGCGGTAGTGCAATTTCGAGCGCCCACGGTCCGTCGTCCCGCGGTCCACGGCGTCCTCAAAACTTTAACCAGCGCCTAAGATCGCCGATGAGCGCCTCGCACAGTCGAGGTCGGCGGTCTCACCAAATCGAGCAGAAACAGTTCTAAATCACGATTTTTCTCGTCTAAACTCATTCTAATGTATTTATAACATGCTTAGCTAACTAAATACAACTTTACATATCATATAAACATGCGTTTGCGATTAAACAGAGATAAATCCGAATTTAAAACCAAAACGGTGTCACCTACCTCTTGAACGAAGGTTCCTCTTCCTCTCTTCTCTCAACCACGCTTCTCTATCACCCAGCAACACTCTGGAAGATGAAGAACTCCAAAAACCCAAGCTTTTCTTCTTCCCCTTCTTCTTCTTCTCCTTCGGTCGCTTGTCGCTTGCGGCTGATCAATACGAGCGAGAATACACGCGTATAAATTTAGGTTATTAAACTAATACTTATACTCACTTATCCCATGTGTCTCACCTATACCAAATTCCATACACACGCCCAATCAGAATACATACCTTGATATCTCATGATCGGACGGTCAAATCTGCGTCTAATTCTGGATCTCCGCTAAGTTGATCACCCCCTACAATATTAAAATGTTTCTATCAATCATAACTCTGGGTAATATTATTTACTAATTTAATTTATTATTTAAGGGAAATTCGGGGTTTTACATGCGTAGCTAGAGGAAACAACCTTTGTTGTACACCATGCAGAAAAGGTTAATTAGGGGAAAGATTGGATTGTAGACTCGGGATGCTTCAACCACATGGCTGAAGACAAGGAAAAGTTACTTCACATGATAGAATTTAAAGGTAACAGAATGGTAGTAATTGCTAACAACTCAAGACTTCCAATCACTCATATTAGTAGTACGGCTATTGTGCCACGCTTCAAACCCCATGAAGTGCAACTAGAAAATGTCTATCATGTGCTTGGAATGAAGAAAAATCTATTATCTATATCTCAACTCACGGGTTTAGGCAATTACGTGGTATTTGGCCTTGAAGATGTTAAAGTATATAAAAGCTTGAATCCTTCTGGTGCACCACTTTTAGAAGGACGAAAGTTGGAATCCATCTATGTTATGTCAGTAGAATCTTTGTATGTGGACAAGACAAGGAGGAATGACACTATGGACTTATGGCTTGCACGCTTAAGGCATGTTGGCTATAACAAGTTAAAAGTTATAATGCATCAGCCTCTTTTGAAGGGCTTCCTAAACTAGAAGTTCGAGGAAATACCGTCTATGCAATATGCCAATCAGGTAAGGCACACTAGCTACCCTATGGGGAGTCAAAGTTCAAGGCCAAAGAGCCATAGAAGCTGGTTCAATCAAATGTATTCGGAAGAGTAATGCAGCCATCTATCAGCGGGATGCGTTACATGGTAACATTCATTGACGACTTCGTGTGTATGGATCTACTTCTTAAAAGAAAAATCGGAAACTTCTGCAAAATTCAAGTAGTTTAAAGATGTAGAAGGCAAAATCGGTAGAAAGATTAAGTGTTTGCATACAGACAACGGGAATTTGAGAATTATCTACGAGAACACAAAATACGTAGATAGTTGACTTGTCCAAACACCCATGGCAGAATGGGTAGCTGAGGGAAAGAACATACATCTTGCTGAAATCCATCGAAGTATGCTGCATGCTAAAGAGTTGCTAGGAAAGTTTTAGGCTGAATGCATGAGGACAACAACGACTCACGTAAACAATAGGCTTCCCCAAGAAAGGCCCAGATTTATTTCACCATTTCAAAAATTATGGAATATTAAACCAACAGTAAGCCACTCTAGATTATTTGGCTCTGTATGTTATGTGTTTGTGCTAGATCACTTATGGAGAAAGTTTGACAAGAAAGCCATCTAGTGCATCTTCGTATGCTATGGCAGTCAAAGAAAGGATGGAGGTGTTATGACCCTACAGCTGGTCGCTGCCATACATCAAGGAATGTGGTCTTTGATGAAACTTCTTGATGGTGGTCACCTCAACCAGTTACATTGCCATATGCTACAGATATAAAAAATAAAATAAAAGATAATATGGAGGAACCAAACGATAGTAAACAAAGTGGCATGGAAGCCATAGAGAAACAGTTACCTCTAATTGGTGATAGAGAAAAAGAGAGATTCACTTGAGGATACAGTGGCAAGCCCGTGATAGATTGGCATACACAATACAACAAATGAAGAAATAGAGGAAGTTAGCCGACATCCACTATTCAAAAGGCTGACCAAACAACGAAGGCCAAATGCTAGATATGTCAATGCAGCTATTGAAGAAAGCATCAATAAAAAACGAGCTACGTATGAGGCATCCAAAAATACTAGAGTGAGAATAGTCAGTGTTGAGGGGGAGAATTGAAAGATCACCACCAACTATGTTTTCTAGAATCTTCTCACCGCTAGACCAGCCGACTAGCTAAGGCTTCTTCACCAAATATGCAGGCCATATTTGTGGATTGAAAGAAGCTTCACTCACCGACATCAGCAATCCGACTTAAAGCCTTATCCAATTTAGCTTAATCGACTTAAGCAACTACAAAAAGGCCTTAAGACCTTTCAAATAAAATATAACTCAATAGTAGTCTTCTGTAGTCTTTTGTGGGTTTGTAAGGAGTGTGTGTTATGTTGAAAATGTGTTAAATAGTTTAAACTATTTGTACTAGGTGTGTCGTCTTCTCAACACATTTTGTTGTAAGTTTTGTTTGAGGCTTGTGTATGTCTTTATAATTAGTATTAGGAGTCTATAGCCAGCTAATTTCACATAGAATGTCAAAGTGTTTCCATATATTTGATATTGAGAAGCAACTTACGATAATGGTAAGATAGTTTTGAGGAAAGATATATTGTTCTATGTTGTTTTCAAAGAAAACTACCACTGCATGGATTGTGTTGCATTTGCATTAGAACAAAACAAGGTGCAAGTTAATTATTGTATATATTTTAATTTTTGAATTTTTAGTTGAATTATTCAAGATATCATGATTTGGGGAACTTAAACCAATTGATTGATGATAATATCTTTTTATTTAGAAGAAAGGATTGATTGAATATGAAAAATTGGGTTTTACATTTATATAATCAAAAAGCATGTGCTGCATGTGAAAAATAATTTTTTGCCAAAGTGATTGAACTTTATTATAGGTAATTTTGATCTCTGTTGTTATCTTATTTTTTAATAAATTGAGGTGAAGGATAAGAGGGTATTAGTACATTTCTTTAAGTGTATGTTTAATTATTTTATGATGTATATTACATATAAAAATATCATATATTTTTATTTTGAAAATTAGCAACTATTAATGAGCTCAAGTTTATTAATATTAAGTGATCATCAGCTTGTGAATTTCTTTTAAGTTTCAACAAGAGATTACACATAAGTTATTTTACTGATAGCTTTTCTTTCATTCAGAAGTGAGTAACAAAATATATTTTCCTTTTATTTAATAGGAAGTTACACAAATATTTCATTATAATTAAGGATGATCTGAGCTACAATAAAGAACTTTGTAGCATGGCAATTAATCAAAAAATAAAAAATGGAAAATATAAATATTGATGCTAATAAGTCGTTTTTGCTATATAAGGGGGTTTCCACCAAAAAGAGGCTTATTGTTTTATACTATAATGGGAAGGTAAGGAATAATACTCAATTCTTTTCTCTTTCCAACACATATTGCTCTTTCTCCATATACTCACAAATCCAATGTGACATGGTACCTGAGTGCATCAGGTGACCTATCATTTATTCTCATATCCTCTTATCTCTTTTACTCCTATATTTATTTTCTTTTTCCTTATTCAGGAATACCCCAGACATCTGATTAGTGTTATTTTATTTATTTATTTTTTTGAATTTTTTATGCAACAACCTAAATGGTTGATTTATGCCGTGTTTAGAATAGGTGAGTTGATGAGAAATGAGGGATAAAGTCTGTCATATTTGAATCATGTTGCTTCTATTTTTGAAGGTGAATGGTAATTTTCTTTTCTTTTTTTGTTTTTTGTTTTCTTGCACGTCTTCGCTATATTAGAAGTGCTGCTTTTTTTTTTTTCTGGAACTTTAGCTTCTGACAGATTGCTGTGCTAGTTAGTATACTCTTGAAATTTGTTTTGGATATTGTCTCCTGGTGTGTGGTTTAGTTGATGTCAACTGCTAGTTAGACAAAGTCTTCATTATAGGCTCTTTGAAAAGCCCTAGAATAGAAATCACTAATTGTTTGTTGTAGGCATAATTTGTTTAAGTTTCCTTGGGTCCAAATTACGAAGATTGGTTGTAAGACAACTCCCTTATTATACTTTGCTATTGAATATTATGAAAGCATTGGCTCATGCTAAAATCATATCTCTTTAGCATGGCTGAGTTTGGGATGCTACTAACAACCAGGATATATTCAATAGAGAAAAATATTTTACATTTTTGAGTTGCATGAGCAAATGTTCCAACTTAGAAAAACTAACGAGTCACTTAGTGATTATTATTAATTTTTTTATCAGGAAATCTGATGAACTTAGTTTGTATCATCAATTGATCATTGATAGGGAAGCACTTTAAAAAAAAAAAAAAGAACATGAAGAGTTCTTATCTGAATTAGTTCGAAAATATAAGCACTTTTAGAGGATATATTTTAGCACACAATGGGACATTGTCCTTCTTGAATGGTATCTATGTGCACGTCGGTCCAGGTGCACCTTTGGATGGTTCAGGTTTTTCGGGATGTGGGGTTCACTTAGCCGGTCTTGGAGTCGTTACTATCTAATTTTCCCAAAGATGAGAGGTGTAGATAGACACTTGGGATAGGTTGGTCTGTCTTTAGAGATTCTGGCTAAGTGACTCGGTTATAACTAACTTGGGGAAGTTTGTAAATGCCCCCAAGTTACCCTGCCAAAGACAGGTCCCATCAATGGATTTGGGTTGGACCAATTTTGTTGACTTTTGTCTAAGCCTGTATAGGATCTCAAATGAAGGCCTGTTTGAGCCTAATTTAAGCTTGCTTGGGTTTGGGTAGGTGTGTTTGGACTTTAGACAAGTTGTCATTCAATTGTCACAAGGAGTGTAACAATTACACAAACAGCCTTGTTCGTCAATTGTGAGATGAGATAAATATGCGCATGCAGAGGTTGTCTATTGGTTCTCTTTTTATCCATTTCTGCAAATTCTGAGCTCAATTTTGTTATCTCTTGTAATTTTTGAGTTCATCTGCAATACTGTGGCGTTCTTCTGACTTCAAACAGAGATATGAATCTGACTTCCTTCATTTTGACCGAACTATTCCTAGACTCAGGTCTGTTTTCCTGATTTTTTTTTTTTTTTTGGCTTTTGCAATTTGAATTTGTCGATGTTTTTAATTGTTTTAAATCTAGATTGGTTCTGATTGAGAATGGCTCTTGGCCCTAAGAATACTGTCTGTGTTCAAGTAATCTGTTTCTTTGGTTTTGCAGAAGGAGAACATAACGCCTATTGGCTCTAATATTACTGCCTCTGTTCGAGTTTTCCTCATCTATTATTCTAAATATCTTTTTGTTCTTAGATATACTGCTTAGTTTTGTTGGATTTTGTTATGGTCACTTGGAGGAGTTGAGTGACTCAAGGTTATAGCTGATACCTAGAATACCAAAGTTGAAGCAGGTGAGTTGCAAGATCATTCTCGGTTTGCATTGTTTTCTCGAGTTTATATATATATTTTTTCTTATCGTGGAGTTCATCGTGTAGAAACTATCGATTGAAGGTTTTTGTTTAAATCCTAATCATGTGAAGGTTTTTGTTTATAACCTTAATTTACTAATGAATCCGAAATAGTCTGCCATCTCTTATTGTTTTTTTTTCTTCTGATTTCATCTTTAACGACTTTTAGATCTGTCTTTTGCTCTGAGGATTTGGTGTTTCAGCTTTTTCATCCTCTAGTGAAGGAGGCCTTTAACAGATAATTCCTTCCTTTTTTTGTTTTTTATTTGATCTGAAGAGATCATGTTATGACCTCCTTTTCTGGAAAGCATTCTACAGCAAGCTTCCCCTCTTCTTTCAGCCACTGAAAGCCTCTTATAGGGCCTGTTTACTGTTGATAATTTCTTTGGCATCATCCTCCACCTCATTCAAAATTTCCATTTTTGACATATTTGCTTCACCAATTTGAACATCACAACTATAACTCTCTTCTCACAAAGCACCTCAGTCTCAGAGCATGGATTGTTAAAAGAAGATTTCTCTTCAAATGAATGGTTATGCCATTGGGCTTTTTGAAGGAAAGCTCCTGACGAGCTCTCACTATTCATGTGCTTTCCTTGCTTTCACATTCAGGCCCTTCTCCAACTTTTCAGCCTGTTTCTCGACATCAGTCAATGCCAAACTCCTTAAGCCATTCTCCTTTACATATGGCTTACACGTTTAATCATTATTGCTCGTGAGCTTGTATTACATTAACCATGTTTTAACGATCACGTATTTGGAAAACATATACAATCATGCATTGCTGATTTGTGAGGTTGTTATATGGATGCAGCTGAGTACATCTTACTTGGACATCTGCAAAGGCATTATGGACTTTTCAAGTATATACAGAGTGCTAATGCAGAGTCCCAAGTGACCAGGTACTTTAATTAACTGGTTATTTCAATATGTCCACAAGGAAGAGAGAAAAAAATAGCCATTAGTTCTGAGTGCGAGGGTTTCATAAAGTTGTTCTTTCTCAAGAAGGTAAACTAAAGAGAGTAACACTGAGAGTTGATGATGCAGATGTTACTTTTCCATTACAGGTATAACCATGAGAATTTGAGTCTCATAATGCATTCAATTTTCATGTTGCTTGGTACTTCCTATTGGAACAGGGGGTTTGCTTCTGTCAGAATTGTCTTGTATAATTTTGCTTGAGTTTGATACAAGTAGAGTTCATCTAGTGAATTCTTCAAAGAGAACTTCAAGTGAAAAGGTCAAAAGCTTATTCCCTCTTACAATTTTTTATGAAGAGAGCAAGTGAACTTCAAGTTTTCGTTTCACCATGTTCTTGACATTATTGCTGAGAATTTTTTATTCTTGTTAATTTTGTCTTTACATCGATATTCAGGGGTTCCAAAGAAATGCATATCATACTGCCCTTTCTCCATAAACGGTAACACAAGTTATTATAGTCTTGTTACATTCATTTTTGAACTTGGAAAATTGCCAATGGATTATTGGAAAAAAGGAAAAACCTGTCATGCAAAAGGTACCTAAAAGTTTTCAGATTTTCAAAGTTTAGGAAGTTTCTGAATCTCTTGTTTCTGTCAGGTACATTAGAGTCCTTGTTGCTGTCTCACCCAGATAGTCTTCCATTGATCATTTACGGTAAAATTAGATTGTTGGACAATTGAGCTGTCATGACTAGCTTGAAAGAATGTATGAACTCAATTGACAGTTGGAGATGCATTGAGTTTAGTTTCGATTAGATTATTCATTGTTTACCAATATTAGTTTTTTTCCAAATGGGTTCTGGTTCTTGCCTTAAAATTTTTTTTTTGGGTGAATGTGGCTTTGTTTACTTAGAATTTAAATATAGAGTTGTTAATGACAAAAAGTGGCATTTTCGGTGGTAACATTGCTATTTAGAATTGATATCCAAGAAATTTTTTCTTTACAATATATTCCTCTCTAAATCATTGCCATGTGTTTGTTTTTTATGCCTGAAAATGTGATTTCTTGAGTCATGACTCAAAGATGTGGTGGATGCAGTTATATGCAAAGCTAACGAATGATCTCTGGAACCTGTCAAAGCCAACGTAAGGGGTTAAGGAATAGTGATGGATTACAAGTCCATTTGCCCTGCAAAATATGTAATTTTTTGTTCTTAAGTTATGGAAACAAATATAAATATAAATATGTTTTTCTCATTTTCTATTTCGAGATATGAATGGTGCTCGACAAAAGGGTAGTATAGTGGGGTAAGAGGAGAAAGGCAGCGACTTGGGTACAGCCGGCAATTTTTGAACCGACTCATCAACCCATCCCGAACCCAACCCGTAATAAAAGGGTTTGGGCTGACTAATTTTTTAGTTGGGTTGGGTTTGGGTTGAGGTTTTCCCAACCCGGGTCAACCCAAACCGAATCCATCAACCCATTGGGTACCCGACTATACTATTTTTGTGTATGGCACTTATATTTTTCTTTTAGTTTATAAGACATTAGATTTTTACATGGAATTTGGGACATAATTAACATCTTATATTGTTTTATTTTTGAGAAGCGGAATTTGACAATTTGTGGTTGTATTTTGCATTTTACTTATGGACCTTAAAGCTATTATTGGTGACTTAGTGTTTAGTTTATTTTAATATTCTTTAGAGAATTTAATTGTTATCTTGTCACTAGCTTTTTTTTTAGGTTCCTTAATAGTTATTAATTGATTTTTTTTTCTTTTGCACTTTCTATTAGGTATTAGTATTATGAAAAACATATGGCTAATGTTTGATTAGTTTTAGTGATAGTGTTAATATCACCTATAATATTGATTATTAATATCACTTATAAAAACAATAGTCTATGTCTCCATGAACCATGATTTCTAATTTCTCTATAAATGTTAATTTAAGAAGGATTTTTAAAAAAAATTAAGTTAAAATTAAAGGGGTTGGGTCAGGTTAAACCCGTTTATTTGCGGGTTGGGTTTGGTTTCATGATTTCCCAACCCTTTAGTAAATGGGTTGAAGCTGACCCAACACATTTAAAGCTGAACCCGTTTACAACTTGCCCAAACCCAACCAGACCCATTGCCACCTCTAGACTTGGGTAGATGGATGTGGGGTTTATTTATTTTCTTTTCTTCTTTGAGCATGGCTTGTCGTAGTGCGGTGCAGTATAAGGGTGGCAATGGGTCGTGTGACCCACTCGGCTCACATGGCCTAGCCCGATGTTTGAGCGGGCTTGGGCAAGGTTTTTGAGTTTGTAGGGCAGGCCAAGCCTCATATTGAAGGGTCATATAAATTATATGGCAGGCTTGCGTTGAGACATTTATGGCTTGGCCCAACCCGCCCGGCCTATTCTAAAGATGTAGCTACTTGTTCAGGAATATTTTGTACAGTATTTATATAGATTTTTAGATATATATTCCGCAAAAAAGCTGTTGCAATAGTGTTTTAATATATTTTTTTTATGATTGTATAATATGGTTAATGTAATAATAAGTGTCATTCGTACCGTTTATAATTTATTAAATTAGCGTGTGTGTATGTAACGCCCCGGATCCGAGTCACGAAATAACACCGTAACTCATCCTCGGAGGTTAATTTAAAACACAGGATCGCAATATCAGAGTGAAGGAAAAACATGAATACAACAATAACTATATAACAGAGTACGCTAAAAATATTCCCAAACTAAAATAAAACTCACATGTCCAAGTAACTACCCGCAAGTATCGAGCTCTCCAAGAGTATCTGAAAACAAAACGAAAGCAACGGCGTGAGATACGAATATCCCAGTGAGCAGCACATGCATGCACAAATACATTTAGTTCAGTTCTAAAACATGCCACGATTACAAACCATATACAACGATGATAACACATATAACCCAACAAAACTTCAACGATCCAATTTATATCCGTGAGGAAAACCATCGTATAAACCAATCAGTAAAGACGATATCAATCATGCATATAGCCGTAAAGTCACATATAACCAGGTAGCAACATATCGAAGAAAACATAGTTCAACAACTCAGGTTTTTGAAATACTAGAGTGTTTATCATGGGCCACTCCGCACCAATAGAGTATTTTATCATGGGCTACTCTGCACCAATAGACCAGCGAATAAAACATAACACGTCAAACAAAATCAAATACCAACATTGGTCAATGTCATGTAGTTGCTTAGATTGGTTAATCAACATGCCAGAGCGACATCCACACCTCCATGTACACAGTTCCAGCCTACTCAGGGTATCGGACACTCTGAAATGACGGCCTACTTAGGGTATCGTCATTCAATGCCGGCCTACTCCGGGTATCGGCACTGACAACCAGGCCTACTCAGGGTATCTGACTCAGGGTATCTGGCTGCTCTACACCAGTCGTGGCAACACTCCATGGCCATGCCATTACACCAATAAAACAAAATACATCACATTACTAAGCTTAGACTCTGGATTCAGGACAAACTAAACCAAAACCGATAAATCGCCGATAAAACACCGCATTCAGTATGCACATCACAAGTTGTTCCAACCAGAATAGTAATTCTTCACAAGTGTTCCAACCAGAACATCAACTCACAAGTGTTCCAACCAGAACATCAACTCACGAGTGTTCCAACCAGAACATCAACTCACACAAGTGTTCTAACCAGAACATCAACTCACACAAGTGTTCCAACCAGAACATCAGCTCACAAGTGTTCCAACCAGAACATCAACTCACACAAGTGTTCCAACCAGAAAATCAACTCACACAAGTGTTCCAACGAGAACATCAGCTCACAAGTGTTCCAACCAGAACATCAACTCACACAAGTGTTCCAACCAGAACATCAACTCACACAAGTGTTCCAACCAGAACATCAGCTCACAAGTGTTCCAACCAGAACATCAACTCACACAAGTGTTCCAACTAGAACATCAAGTAAATAATCTTTGCAACATAATTCAAAACTTGCCATCAAGAAACAGGATTTAATAAATCTCAATCAAGTACAGTACAGTGTATAATCCAAAGAACTAAAATAAAGCCCTAGTGTTGGGTATCCCGAACATCACCTAAATATTGCCCTATATCTACCTCAGAAGCTCTTACGAAATTCCAGGGTCTATTTTCAATGTTCTCATAAGTAATTTTGTCTCTAATGTTGTAAACAAATACTTTGCTAAGTGATTGAAGACCTTCTAGCATTCAAAATCCCCTTTGGTTTACTAAATTATGAGATTCAGCAAGAAAAAGGACTAGGCGCTCACTTCCTGAGGTGGGCGCCAGGTGAGCGCCGAGTGAGCGGCACTTATATCATTAAAACTAGGTTAGGCGCTCACTCAAGGGTAAGTGGGCGCGAGCTCGGCGCGGAGTGGGCGCGAGATAGGTGCGAGAAATCTAAGTGGGCGCGTGTAGACACCCCAAATTGCACAAACAATCATAAAAAATCATTATCTCCTTGAAAGCCAGCACAGAAATTGAAGAAAATGAATTTTTACCTGTATCCGGCAACTCAGGCCGGATACAAGTAGTCCTCTTTGTATCCGGTGACCAATACCGGATACAAGCAATCCTTAGTGTATCCGGTATTATATACCGGATACCTTAAGGCCCTTGTGTATCCGGCCTGATATACCGGATACATAAGTTTTGCTCAAAATTAGGGTTTTCCGAGAGCTTTTCACTTTTACCATCATATCCCTCATTAAATGAGGGGAAATCTCGGAAATAGCCTTAGGGTTAAAGTTGGTGGGCTATAGACATTATGTTGTGTCTACCAATCTCACCAACCCTAACCCTAACCTCCTTTGCCTATAAATAGGAGGCTCCTCCTTAAGCAAATGGCCATTAACTCTTGTTTTGAATTCTCGCCAAGAAGAACTCCAAGAGAAGAAGGAAATCGCTGCGGAAGTGCTTCCAGAACCCAAGTAAGCCTCAAACTTTTCTTTTATTTTCTGTCTTTATATTTCTAGATCTAGATCTCTTCTTCTACCTTTCTGTAGAATAAGGCCTTCTTTGTGTGTGAAAATCCTTCCCCGGCTTAAAGTATCTCGAGACTCCCCCTAGCCGTAAAACGTGAAGGCGGGATCTAAGAGAAACGAGACTGGGGATTGACCCTAGTGCTAGAACCTACGTAGCATAAAGCCTTTTGATTGATTGTAAACCGTTTCATATTCAAAGTACCCTTGATTATCTTGAAGAACCGTGTTTAACGGGGAGAGAGAACAAAGGGAAACGATAATGGAACGGAACCCTAGGCTGTTTTAGAACCTTATTTTGATGAATATGCATGCAAGCTATATTGTTATATTGATCTTGTATGATTTTTCACACTTGCACATACATAGCACTATTTTGGCGGGATAGGCTCACATTTGGGGATTTATTACATTCATTGTGATAAATCTCAAATAAATGGCCTCAATCAATTCTGGAATGTCTTTGAATGATTTTTAAAGGTTTTGTGTTCATCTTGCACGAATTGCACACACTTTGTCACATTTTTGCATTGGTTTTACTCAAAATGGGCTTTACTTGACAACAACTGTACCCCAACTTCGGACACTCATAACTTCATCGTCCAGATGAATTTTGGAGTGATTCCTGAACCATTAGAAAGGTGAGGCTATCTAGTTTATGTTCACTAAATTTCATTAATTTCTATCAAGCGGAATTTTGACACCTCTCTGTCGAAGTTGATTGGTCAATTCGGGTTTAAATACAGAACTTGTCACTTCGACGGAGCGCCATGTGTTCGTTTTAAGACCGATTCGAGTGATTTTTGTTTCTGGGCACTCCTTTATGAGTCTATTTTTAAATCCAGTTGGTTTCATAATTTTTTGACTCCATTTGAATTATTGGTAACAGATTTACTCAGAACTGCTCAATGACACTTTTCTGGGTAAGTCTGTGATCTTCGGGGCCTGTTCGGTAGACTACCCAAGGTACATCCGAATGAGTTTTTGTATGAGGCTAGTTTCTTTTGAAAGATGGCCATACAGACTTCATTGACACCAAATTTCACGGATTTCTATGGAGTAGATTTTTCTAGGTGATTTTCCAAAGTTGCCTACTTGTTACTTTTAATCATCTCCAGCAGCAACTTTAAAGGAGCATAACTCCTAGGATTTCAACCGGATTGACTTGAAATTTTGCATGAGTCCCTTATTTACCATAATCTTTCAAATGGAGTTGGTTTGGATCAATTTGAAATGGGATTTGAATGATTTCCAGACAAATGGCATTACTTTTACCGAATTCTCCGGATTTGCCTCAACTTGGTTTTGAACAACTTTTGCTTTGATTTCCATCTTTTATGATATTCCAGAAGTGATATTGACATAAAAGAGGATCTAGAATCCCTGTGGATTCCTCATGTGAAAATATCACACATTGGCTTAATTCTTTTCCAATGTTTTTAATGATTTTTAGCAAGCTTTCTTATCTTTTTGCATGAACAAACACTTGGCAACCACCTTGTGTGGGCGAATGGGGGTGCCTAACACCTTCCCCCGTTCATAATCTAATCCCCTTACCTATCTCTGGATTTGATTTTCAAGTAGGGTTATGTTTACCCTAGAATTTGCTTTTTAACCCTTTTTTGCTTATTTTTGATGACTGTGGTGTCCATTCTCACCCCAAAATTCTGAATGGTGGCGACTCTCCCAATTCTGCATTGAGCCCGTGTGCTGACGGAGGGGAGATCATGCCGGTGATTTTTCCCGTGTCTCACAGCGCGAGCTGAGCGCCAAGTGGGCTCGAGCTCGGCGCCAGGTCAATTTTCCTATGCGCCTACTTCCTGAAGTGGGCGCAAGTGGGCGCCAAGTGAGCGGTTACCCACTGCGTTTTTAAGTCTCTGTTAATTCCAAAACTCCAACTCTGACCAAATTTTTCCAGTCTGTAACTACTTATCTAGTCTCCCAATACCCCCAGAACACATTCAAACCTATTTTGAATTTAATCTAACATGCTTTTCAATTATCCCCAAATTTGTTGTACAAAAACCCTTCGGACTGTCTTTGCCCAGAAATAGAGAATCATTCATTCAATAACCATGCATTCATTGAAACCAAATCTACGAATAAACTAAACCAGGTTTTAAAACAGTGCCACTCACCTTATATGCTTCCAAGTCTTGGCAATCGGCAACCCCGAAGAGAAAATCCCCAAATCAGCAGTTCGGCTGACTGCTTGCTATGGTCGAACAGAGGTTCCCTGAAGAAGAAAAACCCTTCCGAAATTCTTGTTAACACTTGCCTACCGGCAGGAAGTCTTCCCTAGCTCGTCTCTCCCACAGAACTTCCCCAACTCCTTTCTCTCGAAGAACCCTAAACAAACGTCGCGGCCACCAAACCTCTCATACTAGAGCAAAAACCCAAAACCTAATTTCTTAAGGTATTTATACCTTCGCAAATACGCTTGCTGCTCGACGACCCTTTTAACTTTGATATGGTGTGTGCTCGCCCACCAAAACCCCTACATTAGCACCTTCCAATTTATAATAAATTTCAAACACACTATTATCAATTTCTTTAAACCAATATTTGATGCTGTTTAACTTAATTTAAAATCTTCATAATTTAGGCTTGGGAAATTCCAAGACTACCCCCCACTTGTTCCAACACCGAACCGCCAAAATCCAAATCCATGGAAGTCCAATAACCAAATTTTCCCATTTTAATAATTCATCCTATTTAACATTTTGAAATTAACTCTAATTAATTTCCTTTTCTCTGTTTCTAAAGTTCTCCATTAATTAAATAAGTTTTAAAAGCATAAAATCTAAATTTTAATGTTATTAAAATTCGGGATTTTACAGTGTATATATATATATTCACATGATTTACTAGTTCATTAATATTCGAAAAATAAACAATTATTATGCAACATATATATGTTTTTTTAAATAAAAAGAAGTAGAGAAGGGTCGAGCTTGAGCTTTAAGAATTTATAGGGTCAGGCTTGGACATGCACTCCTAGGCTCGGTGTAGAGGCTTAGGGCAACATAAGTTGTGTTCTACCAATTCCTTGACTGCCTGACTCATTGCCACTGTAGTGGCATGTTCTAGAGTTGCAATGCATGGCCCGGCATGGCCTGTGCCTTCCCAGCAGGCTTGCTGTGCTTGGAGGGCAGGCATATGGCTTGGCAAGCTACGGCCCGCCAGGCATGGTGGCCGGCGAAGCACACGGGCATCACAGCCTGCATCAAGTGGGTCCATGTGTGCCGTGCCCGTGTGCTGGCCCATCATGCTAGCATGCGTGGCATGAAAAACAGCTAACCATTTTCTCCCCAAAAAGTGATTTTTACCCTTTTTTTTACACTTTTACCCCTCAACAGCCATATTAGGGGGGTATAATTGTAATTGACTGTAAATGACAATTTCTACCCTTTGAATAGCCAAATAACAGTGATATTTGAGAGTAGAGGTGGTAAAAAACTACTTTTGGTTTTCTATAAATAGGCCTAACCCTTCCCACTCCAAATTACACCTCTTCTCTTCTCTTCTTACTTTCTTAGAGCCTTATTGAGAGATTTGCCAATGGTTGGCAGACTCAGCAGAGTGCTCACATGGGGGCGTCCCTAGGCTGACCATTGGCAAATCTCTTAACAAGACTCTAAAAAAGTTATAAAAGTTTTTTTTTTCTTTTGCTTTTTTCATTTTTTTCTTAGAGTCATGTTCAATGATTTTGCTAATGGTTGGCAGAGACACAGTGCTCACATGGGCGCATCCCTGATCCTGACCGTTAGCAAATCGTTAAACAAGACTCTTACAAAGTTATCATTTTGTTTTCTTTCTTCATTTATGCCTCTTCATGATTAAACAGGAGTTGCAAAAGTGTTACTTGTGTCGATTATTTTTTGGAAAATCAAACGGTAATCGATGCAAGTAACACTTTTGCAACTCCTCTTTTCGGCACGGTTCACCAATTTGTAAGTATTCTTGCATTTTCAAGAACTATTTACGATCCATGTTTTGCAAAACCTTCCTTTTGCAGCCTTTGTTTTGCAAAACATGTATGCTACGTAAATGGCCTTTTTTTTTTTTTTTCAAAAACCTTCTTTAATCTTTTTTTTTATAAATTTTTATGTGGCTCGCTGGCCACGACACGGCCCACCCTCAGTCGTGCCATGCCATGCCCAGCTTGGCCCGCAATTGGGCAGGCACGGGCTAAACATGCTTGTGCTGGGCCGGGCCGGCCCGATAAGCACCCCTAGCATTCTCTATTGAGAGCGATAGAGGAGGCTGGGGTGAGAGGCCGGGGTAGGACCGGGGGGCAAGGGCCATTATTTATGATTTTTTTTTTCAAAAAGAGTTAATATTAGCAGCGGTTTATAACCACCGTTGTAAATCTTAATATCACCAGTGGCCACAAAGCGCCGAATCAAGTGCCGTTAATAGCATCTCTGGCACTCGTTTTACTAGAATTTAGAGAGAGCACCACCAATGTAATTACAGGCGTTTTATTTACTTCTACTGGCGGATTTTTTTATGGCTGATAAAAGTACAATTTTTGTAATGATAGTTTTTTTCTACTCCTTTTCTTTAGGTTAGAGCCTCTTTGTGTTTGCAAACCTTCTTCGATCTAAGTACCTCAAGCTTTTTTCTAACTATAAAACGTGAAGATGAGAGCTAGGGGAAAGAACTAGGAGAAGTCACCTAGATTTAGAACTTGAGTTTTCAAAAATTAAAATAAATTTGATTTGATTTATGTGTTTTTATGTGCTTTGCTTGTAGTTTTTTTTACTTATTTTTTCTTCAGATTGTGAGAGGATAATGCTTGCATGGATCAATCAATGATCTCATGAATCAATTCCTTTCTATATTAACCACATTTTGATTATTTTGCATGCATTTTATTAATCTACACAAACACACAAGTTCACATGCATGGATCTTATTTTTACGCAATTTCTCGATCTATCATGCTCGGTTATATCTGAGAATTATGCCTTTCATTAATGTCTCAGGCCATATGAAATTATTTTCAATATGAATTTATGGAAGCGAGATGATCTTATGATTAGATCTCTGTCAGATCTGAAATTCAATAATAAATTCTTAGCAATCTGATTTGTTCAGACTCTCTCAATCCATGATATATCTGAGCAAAGCAAGATGTTACATATTTCACTGGTTTTCCACATCATTAAAATGGTTTTAATTTTGGTTTAAAGAAAATTCAAATTTAGATCTAAAGGTTTGTGGTCTATTTTAAAAGAATTTCTTAGAGTTCGATCTATCTTTGAATTTGAAATTACAAATCTCATAAATTCCTCATTTGGATAAATTTTTGAATGAATCTTGTTTTATTCGAAAGATGTTATTCAATAATCTTTTTAAATCAATCTTCATCAATTTATTTGGACTCAACTCATTCCATGTTCACTTGAAGTATGGCAATTCTGCAGAGCTTATCACTTTAGAAGAATATATTTACTTCAGTTCTGAATCATTTCAAGTGTTTCTTTTCTTTGAATCTTCTTTAATGAGTTTGTTTTTAAATAAAATTGATTTGAAATGATTTGAGCTTATTGATTTGAGTTCTCTGTGTACCATTAAACCTAGATCGCTCAGTAGCAGGTTCTAGGTTCAATTGTGATCATTTCAATGACTTGAAGGATGCACGGAAGTTACAAATAGATGAATCTCTTGGTGAGACTTATCCATTTGAAAGCTGAGTCATCCTAGTTTAATCAAGCCATTTTTCATGGATTGACATAGAGCCAAACTCCACAAACAAGCTTTTGAGGTTGGCTTGGTCTGCATGTAGATTGTTGTTGAACCACCAACTTTGCTCAGCATATCTTACTCCATTTGGTTTCTTTTTAATTGATTTTTCTTACAGTTTTTCTTTATTATATTAGCTTTGAAATGCTACTTGTTCATTTATTTTGTTTTTGTATTGAATGAGTTATGCTTGATTAGTTTTGTACTACTCAAATAGCGGTTTACAGACTTAATTTGAACATTTTAGTTTGATTTTTTGTTTTTTTACTTTCGTAATTACCTGATCAAAGGGCTCTGACCGTGATAAATCAATGAGGAGCATCTTGATCCATAAGATGATCCACATTGAGAGTGGGGTATCTAACACCTTCGTTGATAATCTAACCCCTTTATCCATTAATCAGGTTTTGGATAAATGTTTTGTCCTCTTTTGCTTATTTGTGCATGATTATATGTATGTTGGTGATCATCCACGCCTTAAAATTCTTTGGATGGTGATGACTTTTAGTTAATCTTAATCCTGTGTAAGGTGTGTGGGATCCGATGATCTCCATGGTTTTATAAGTTTTTAGGGATCTTGAACAATCCCACTTTCCTCCTTGATGTTTTCAAAATACTAGTTTACTACCTTAAGGTTTGATGTGTATAATAATCTCAATCATTTTAGAAATTTGACCATTAAAATCATAACTTATAAAATGTTTATTGACAAATTTGCCCCCTTGATTTACATTTAAAAGTAAAAAACTTTATTTATACTTTGAGAACCAAAGATGGCCCTATGGCAGATGTGAACAAAATTTGGTTCTTTTTCATTTGTCAATGTTGCAAACATTGAAAGAATCAACTAACGGGCCAATCTAATATTTAATCTTAAATGATTAAAACAATAGGGGTAAAATTGTCAATATATGTTTTATCTTTTGTCACTTCATGAACAGGGTAAAAATTTTAATAATCAAACCTCGGAGGAGGAGATTGTTACATACGAGGTAAAAAATAAAGGGAAATTTGGTTTTTAGTGTTAATTTTTCAAAATAATTCAGATTCAATCGGCCAATTCTTAAAAATTGGGAATTAGTGATACTTTTTTAAAAGAATTGGGAGTTAGTGTCATTTTACTATTCATGAATAATTTCTTCCAAAAATACCCTCAAAAAGACTTGCAAACCTCACTTATACCTAAATGAGTGAAGATTTTCAAGGTTTTTGAGGGCATTATCGGAAGAAAGCCTTTATCAACATTAAAATGACAATGATTCCAAATTATTTTAAAAAAGTATCATTAATTCACAATTTTCAAAAATTGGTCGACTAAATCTGAATTATTTTGAAAAAAAACTATAAACCAATTTTCCCAACAATAAATATCCCTTTTATCTTTCTTGGTCATGAGACACCTGTTCCTTGGTAAGACACTTGTTCCTTGGACTACCTCCTTATAGAAATGATCAAGTTTACAAGATGCCTTGCCTTAAGGACATTTTTGAACGAATGGAGGGTTCCAACGCCGGCCTTACTAGATATGGCAATGAGGAAGGTTAAGTTGGGTATCCCATCCTACCCATAATTGTTAGGGTTTGGTATTATAAAAAAGGGGCTACGGGTGGATTCATGTTTAGCCCAACCCACTTTGATGCCGAAATTAATCTATTAAAATATTATTTTTATATATCTAAAATATTATTAATTCATACATTCTATTTTTATTTTTAATTTTTGAGTTTTTTTTTATTATTTTTTTTTCATTTTATACTAAAACTGGTTCCACCTTGACCCACATTGTCCCCAACCCTACAGGGGCAGGTTAGGGTTTGGTATTGACTAATCCCTTATATAGACGGGTTTGGGTTTATCTGAACTCGCCCCGTTGCCATCCTTAGGCCTTAGGAAGTACGTACATCCCCTAATACAAAAACACCCTTTAGATATGGCATATATGATATAACCACTGGTATTATTGTACACAAGTAATATTGAAGATTATTCCAAAATTGTTAACAACTGCATGGCATGTGATTTGTGAGTTCAATCACTCAGCAAGTCAAGACCAGGAACAGAATATTTCCTAATAAATCAGCTGGACTCCATGAAGTCTATAGGTATAACCTCAAGTTAGCTGGACTTTGGAGGTCCTTTTCTTGATTTTTTGCTCGGACCCCATGAGTCTCAGGTGTTAAATTGAAAGTCCAGCTACTTTGACGAATTATTGAGGTTGTTGGGAAGCGAAATCCACCCTTTACCCCAAGCAAGACAAAATCCATTTTTTCAAAAGGTCGCGTTGATAAATCATTTACAAACAAAAGTGCTTGTCAATTTTGCTACCCTAAGCATATGATTTTGGGTATAACACGTCGTTCGTAAACATATGATGTTGATTCGGACACGTGATTTGGGTTCTATTCTCCAAGCTAAAACTTAAACACAGTTCCGTTTGAGACGTGGCAACTCAATCTCCCGTCATTTGTATTCATATATATTTGCAGGAAAGGGAAGGAATATAAACGGATGGTAAAGGAGGAGGTAGGGGTAACTGTTTGCAACTATCTAGGTTTCAAACGAATAAACGGAGTTATGACTACTACACCCTATATAAATGAAGTCTTAACAACCGAGGGTAAACGCTTTTTGAGGAAGTCGAGTACACTTAGGCTCCGTTTGATAACGCTTTTGCTTTCTTGCTTTTGAAAGCAAGAAAGCAAAAAAGTACTTTGCTGCTTTTCAGAAGATCTTTTACTAAAACAAAGCTGTTTGGTAAACTTTTGCTTTGCTGCTAAAAAGCAAAATAGCATGTTTGGTAACTACAGTTGCATATAAATTGCTTTTATATTATCATATAAAACTAACATAAACAATTGATGCATTCTACTTAAAAATATACTCGATGTATATTGTAACGGGTGAGCAATAATCGGGTCAATTCAAGTTGAATCTATTTATTGGTGGGTTGGGAAAACCCAAAACCAAACCCAACTCGCCAATAATCGAGTTCAACCCACTAACCTGATTAAAATTTTTTATTTTTTAATTATAAAAAATATACCAATAGAAAAATAACGTGAATTAATGATACAATTTATGGTTAAATGGGTCATTATCAAGTTAAAATTGGCCATTGTCCGAGTTAAATGGGTCATTATCAGGTCAAAATAGATCATTATTGGGTTAAGCGAGTCATTATCGGGTTAAACAAGTCATTATCTGGTTAAACGGGTCATTATTATGTTAAACAGGCCATTATTGTGTTAAACAGGTCATTATCGGGTTGAACGGATAATTATTGGGTTATGCGGCTCATTATCGGGTTAAACGGGTCATTATCGGGATGCATGGATCATAATCGGTTTAAACAGGTCATTATTGGGTTAAACATGTCATTATCGGGTTTAACGGGTCAGTATCGGGTTGAATGGATTATTATTGGTTTAAACGGGTCATTGTTGGGTTAAACATTTTATTATCGATTTTAATGGGCCATTATCGGGTTGAATGGATCATTATCGAGTTAAGCGGGTCATTATCGGACTGAACGGATCATTATCGGGTTAGCGGGTCATTATCGGGTTAAACGGGTCATTGTCGGGTTTAACGGATCATTATCGGGCTAGATTCAAGTTGACCCGAATATGGTTACTAAATCTCCAACCCGAAGTCGACCCAACTATTATACAGGTCAACCCGAACCCGTTTATTCGAGTTGGATTGGACATGATGGGTCAATTTTTTCCCGATTTAGTTTTGTGTCATAAGTTTTAGAAACAAGAAAGCAAATTTATGGTTAAAATGAGAAGCAACATTTTTATGCTTCTTTTGAAAAGCAATGAAATTGCTTCATGTGTGCATAACCAAACAGCACTTTTGCTTTCGAAAGCAATTTTTTGCTTTCAAAAGCAAAAAAGCACTTCTGAAAAGCGTTACCAAATGGTACCTTAGTTGACACGCTTCCCAAGGGCACCTCGCGTTATTTATAGTATAGATAGAATGGTGAGACTGTGGGAATAGGGGGCCCACACCTCATAACACAATCCCAATCGGTGGTATTGTAGTGAATTGTATTACCTACAGCAAAGATGCCTTGTACAGCATTACACCAAGGCACATAAGCGGGGGATCCACTAAGTGAATATCTTGTGGGCCCCACATCCATGTATCTTGGTGTAGAGCTGTACAGGGTATCTATGCGGTAGGTGATACAGCCCTGTATCGTAGTGCCTTGGAAAAAATGAGTTCATATAAAATTGCAATTGTATTGCTTGTTGATTGATTTGCAAAAATATTAGAAGTCGTGACATCTTATCTTAGAGGGTGTTTGTCAACGTGCCTGAACACAGTTTTTTGGTGTTTTGAAACAAAAACTGAAAACGTGTTTGGTTGAAAAAAATTTCAAACCATTTTTTAGAGAAACGGTTGAAAAATAACCCGGTTTTCAGAAACCGAAAAATTCCGTTTCTGAAAACGATGAACCGTTTTTTGTTGGATGGTATTATTGTAATTCTTTTTATTTTGGCTATACGACAGAATTGACCCCAAGCTCCGGAACTCTGGCAATGGAGCCGTCTTCTTCTTTTAGAACCAAGCCGATCCCACCCCTTCACGGGTGATTTCCTCGGCCAAGCCCGACATCGTCTTCCTCTCTCTCCTTAGTGAAGACGAACGAAGCAAATGCTGTCAAAGTTGCAGAACCATCAATGGCGCCGAAGGTCTTGTCATTTTCCGATAGATTGTTGAAGATGAACCCTACATGGAAGCTCCTTCGCCTGTCTTATTATTCATCTTCTACCCCCGAGGTGCAGATTGGAGAGTAAAAATTTCAGCCATTGCTATCTTAGCACGTCAATGGAAGAACATGGTAAAGATTTCGGTCTCTTTCTTTTCCTTCGATTGAGCCTGCGTGTGGTCATCATCGCCCCTTGAAAGAGGGCTCTGACCGCAGGAGGTTTCCACAAATCCTACCAGTCCGAGATATGTAGGTTATTTTTATATTAATATTGATTAATTGCTTATACTTTTAGAAGGAGTTGAGAGTGAAATCTTTGGCGAATCTGGATCAACTGAATGCTTCATTTTAGTCGAGAAGATCCATGGGTCAACTTTTGTAAATTTGATAAAGTTACATGTCATTTTTTGATATATTAAAAAAATCAAAATTTCACCTTGCCCCTATGTTTTAACTATCATCTCAAGCTCCACCCGTGGGAAAAAGTATACATCCAAATGTCTGAAAAAAGAAAAGAAGGAAAATTTTTTCTTGGAAAATATTTATTCGGAAAATAAACAAACACAGCTTAACATGTTAGCCGAGTTTTTGTGTAGAATACCACCAAACCTTTTTCTTGAAACTTTCATCCATGATTTGTCTCAGTGTCCTATGTCTCTCAAACTAGCATTATTTCCCTGTTTTGTCCAATTTCTTCCTTTCTATTGATTCCTTCAGCAAGGGTAACCCATAGTATATAAGTATCCAAATGGGTTTCTTGTCACCTGTTTTCAAAAACCCAAAAAACAGTGATTGTTACCAAACGGGTTTCTTATCACTTGTTTTCAAAAACCCAAAAACAGTTGGAATTGTTTTTAGTTTTCAAATTGTTTTTAAAAAAAACATTACCAAACGGCCTCTTATTTTGTCACATGTTTACTAGCATTTTAATTAAAGGGCTCAGGCATGACTTGAAATCTACTGGAGCCCTTAGCTGGTCCAATGGTTAGTGGTGTGTACACATCAGTGAATGACGCTGATGTATGTACACAGCCTTCACCATTGGGCAAGGAGATCTTCTAGCATGTGCTCAAGCTGATATGGCCTCCTCAGGTACCTCAAAAGTTGATTTTGGTTTGAAATTTTGGATGTGACCTGAGTTAGTTTAGAATATTGTAGGAAAGGCATGTGCATAAATATTGCAGATATACATGGAAAGCTACTTAGTAACATATATAGGAGAATTTGAACGGAAGAGAGAAGTAAACAGTTTTAATTTAAAGTTTTGACAATGAAGATAGGATAAATGATGACATGTATTGATAGTGGGGGAACATGTAGGACATATTGGTAGATTTTGTATTTGAAGGGGTATTCTATCCCATGAAAAAGGCTGCTCATAATCTTGGGAATATTCCTAAAAATTAGCTTAAATAATAGTATAGATAAATGTGGATAATGGATGCTCTATTTCCAGAATCTGGTGGTACCATGATACTACCAGGTGGGATTGTGGGACCATGGAAATGATGGACACCAAAGTGTGCATAAAAAGGGCAAAAGAGAGCCAAAAATAGCTTTAATTTAAGGTCTACTCTAAAGATAGGGTAAGGGGTTTAGGTTATGAATAGGGGAAAGTATTAGGCACCCCCACTCATCCATTTAAGATGGTTGCCAAAGATGCCATCATGCTATATGTTTGCTTGCATATATTTCATTCAATAATAAAGTCAAATAAGGCAAAGGAGATGTATGATTTACCTTGAGATGCATTTATTTGATTTGGATGATCTTTGAGGTTCCATCACTCTCATGACCTTTTGATTAACTCAAAATCAAGATAAAAAATCAAAAGAAAGAACAAATCCAAATGGAAAATCCAATGCACAAAAGGGTTGTTTGAGCTGTGCATATTGGATAAATTATAACTCACTCATTTTACACTCAAATTAGATGAAACCACAATCATTTGAAAGGTTATTTTAAGTATAAAACACTGTGAAAAATTCATGCAAATCCGATTTAAACACGGAGAGTTATACTTGTTCAAAGTTGCTAATCTATTATAGTAACAGTGATGACTAGCCAACTTCACAAGCCTATTCGTAGAAATCCCCACCATATAAATCCTTAAAAATTGGTGTTGATGAAATATGAAGTACCATCTTTCGAATGGTATAGGCCTCACTCAAAAATTCATGTATATGTGGTCTGTGTACTTTCACAAACATGTTAACTCAATCACAATTTGACTTTGTAATTTGCTAATGAGCAGTACAAAGTCAATCAAGCACACAGAGCACAATTTTGATTAAAAAATTATAAAGCTACTTGGATTTGAAAATAGACTCACAAATAAAGACTTAGAAAGAACAATCAATCCACACTGAGTTGAAATAAGCCTTTGGTGTTCTATTGAATTGACAAGTACAACAATCTGTACAAAATAGACCTATCAACTTCAATCAAATGGTGTGAGCAAACGTCTTCATATAAATTGTTCAAAATTTACAGGATTAAATTAGACTTCTTCTTCTTTCATATGCCACTAGAATCATTCAAAAAGTCATCCATATAATGAAGTTATGAATGGCACAAGTGTGATGGCATGGAAAAAATCAATCTCGTGACTTTCCGGTCATTGCACGAGATTTGTAAATGGGAAGAGTCACCACCATTCAATTTTAAGGTGTGAATGGACACCAAAATCATCAAAATAAGCACAAAAGGGAAATCTAAATTAAAAATAATTTCACTTTGAAATAAAAAAATCTAGAGATGGGTAAGGGGATTAGATTATGAACAGGGGAAGGTGTTAGGCACCCCCATTCATCCATGTAAAGTGGTTGCCAAGTGTGGTTCATGCTATAAAAATACTTGCTAATAAAACTCAAAACAAAGCAAAAAGAAACAAAAGAATGTTTGGCTTATTTCCATGTGAATGATCCAATTTATTCTGGATCCTTCTTTATGAAAACAAATGCCATTCATTGGGCTTCATGATTGACTGAAATCAAAAGAAAAACTTCAAAAATCATGCTTTAAATTGAATCCTTGAAATCTAGGCATAAATGAAAAAAAATCATTTTTTACAAAAAATTGCAGAACTGGATCTGAGTAGTCTAGGGCATAGATCTAGCCATTTTTCATTAAATCAAAGAAATCAAACTAAATATACCCACGTTGATGAAATACATCAAAAGGGGAGAACTTAAACCGTAGGGTCTTCTCTCAAAAACCAAAAATGACTGTGAAACCACTCCATGATACCAAACTGAATCTAAATAATCCATGGCATATATCTAGCCCATATTTTCCATTAAATCAACGAAATCAAACCAAATATACCTACGTTGATGAAAAATATCAAAATGGGAGAACTTAGACCGTGGGGTCTTCCCTCAAAAACCAAAAATGACTCTGAAACCACTCCATGATACAAAACTGAATCTGAACAATCCAGGGCATAGATCTAGCCCATATTTTTCATTACATGAAAGAAATCAAACCAAATATACCTACGTTGATGAAAAACATCAAAATGGGAGAACTTAGACTGTAGGGTCTTCTCTCAAAAAACCAAAAATGACTCTGAAACCACTCCATGAAAGCTTAGAGATTACTGGAAGGCTTCTGATCCCAAATCTACCATATGGACAATGGCGGATCCAAGATCTTAGCCCAAATGAATAAAAACATCAAAAAGCATAAAAAAGGAGAAAACAAGGTGAAAAATTGAAATATATGAGGAAAACGAAATCTAATGCTATGAGTAGCATAGATCTATTGCATTCCTCCCTATTTCATCAATAAATCATCACACATCCTAAACAAAACAGTAAAGCTATGCATTTCTACGATTATCACATACGGGGGTCTGCCCTACGAATCCATCTGTCTCCTTTTCCCCTAGCTCTCTCTTCACATTTTACGGCTAAAGAGTAGTCTTGATGTACTTAGGAGTAGGTTTGGGTAACAGCCACACACAAGGGCCTTATTCTACAGAAGAGGTAGAAGACAGAATAATTCTAGAAATTAAAACTAGAAAAGAAAAGAGTTCCAGGCTTACCTGGAGTTCTGAAACCAGAGAGGCAAGGGTTCCCTTCTGGAGTTTTGAAAGCAGTGAGGCAGGGATTCCCTTCTTCACTTGGAGCTCTTCAATCTCCAACTTCTGGCCCTTTGCTTGAGGAGAGGCCTCCTATTTATAGGCAAAGGCTAGGGCAAAGGGGAACCCTAATGGTAGGCACAAAGATGTGTCTAGAATCCCCCAAATTAAACCCTAAGGCTATTTTCGAGAATTCCCACTCTTAGAACAGGGATAAGATATTAGAAAGTGAAAACTTTCGGAATTTTCCAATTTTTGTAGCAAAACATTAGTATTCGGCAACTCAGGTCGAATACCAACACAACCCTTTGTATTCGACATTATCTGTCGGATACAAGCAAAATAACTGCCCCTCTTTGCGGGAGTTGTAAAGCAATGAATAGCAAAGATTAGACAAACCCAAATTGCACTTCCTTAACCATGATTTGCTTGGTTAAATTTTGCAAAATAATTTTGGGTGGAGAGTTGCCAAAAATCCCTAACTTTTAAGGGGCATTTCTCCAAGCTGTCTTAAATTCCACTGAGCTCTCGTGGCTATGAAGTGGATCTTAAGACCAAAATAAGGTTTTTGAAAACTGATTTTGCAGCAAATCACGTCAGAAAAATTGACTGATTATCTTGACCAAAATATGAGATTTTTCTCTCTTTTTTTCTTTTCTTTTTTCTTTTCTTCTTTTTCCCTTTTTTTTTTTCTTTTTTTTCCTTTTTTTTTCTTTTTTTACATTGAAATATTTCCCTTTTTCTGCAGTTTTGGTTGCTTGACCACCTGAGTCAAATTGAAATGATTGATTGACGCTTCTCTCCAAGGATGAAAATTCTTGTGGGTGCCCTGACATCCAAGGAGGCAAGCAGGGTTGGTTTACTTTCTTGGGTACTCTCCAGGATGATCATGTGAGGTAGCCTGGCTCTTATTAGCCCAATGCAGAGACAGTGATCAGCTTCAGAGACAGGAACTTCATGGTCCTAGTAGGCTTGAGGTCTGCTGTCCTCTACCTTCCCTTGCGGGTTCTTTGGCAGTTTGGAGTGACCTAGGGGATTATGATCCTAAATGGATATGAGGACTTCCTTGGGCCACTTACACTAGCCACCATGGGGCTGAATGCTCGGTTGATGAAGGAATGGTCTTATGCTCGTTTTATGCGGGGCTCCGTCTTTTCTGAAGCCCATGTGAAAGACTATCTTTTCTGGATCAGAGAACAGGTCTAGAATTGTGCCCCAATACCAGAGGATCCTCCTGCTGTTCTTGCACCCACTTATGAGGATATATTGGTTTCTGAGAGAGCATCCCACAAGCGGCTTCAACAGATTTGGGTACGAGAGGCCCAAGAGCTTAGGATACGAGGTCTTGATTTGGAGAGGCAAATTGAAGAGCAGGTGTCTCGCCGCACTGTTTTGGAAAAGCAACTTGAAGAACAGAGGCTAGCTTACCGCTTTGAAGTCCGGGTGATACGGCAGAAGTACCAGGATGCTTTAGTCGACTTTAGGGGTATGAAGATCAAGCAGGCACTTTGTAAAATCCTAGATTTTAGTAACTAAACTAATTGGTTAATAATATGCAGGAGATGAAATTTTGGTTTAACCCGAAGGAGTTCAAGATGAACCGGATATGATAGGAGAGCCGGTATAAGGTGAGCACCTAATTATTGACCCAAATATAATTTTAATATATTAATTATTGTGCTAATATATTATTAGTAAGAATTAATTGAATTATAATCAAGGAGAATACAAAGGGGTTGGTCGAACCCAAGGATAGTGGGTTGACCCAAGGAATTTAATTGGCTAAGAATTAGATGGGTTTTAAGGTTTAGTTGTAATTTGGTTAATGAAGGAGGGGCAGTTAAGTAAAAGACTTTAAATTAATAAGCAAACCTAGTATGCGTGAGAAACCCACGTCCAAGTCAAAATAGCATCAGTCGTGAGTTTCCTTATTGTTTCCTATTCTTCCACTTAGTTGCCTTGTGATCAAAACCTAAACCCTAAACAAATTGTGGGAGCTGTCTTAGAGAATAAGGAGGAGTATTTTCGTGCATAGAGAACTCAAGTAAGAGCAAGTTAATAACAAGTTCTGTTTTGGAGATTTTCGTATGTTAAAGAGTTTTAAACGTGTGATTTTTAACCCAGACGTGATCGGACCTGTTGGGATTGTTTGACAAAACTTTGGGGTGATATTTCGAGGCTCTTAGAGGAGATTTATGTAAGACCCTGATTTTTGGTAAGTTTTATTGTTTGTGCATTTATTTATTCATATATATATAACTGTGTTCTATTAGGTGATTTTGTGGTTTGAGGGCTTAGCCCATACTCGTATGTACAGGCGTTATATAGCGATTTTTCCGAAAAATCGTATTATTATCATTATTATTATTATTGTAAAGTTGTGTGTAAGTGGATGCGGATCATGTAGTATTTCCGGTGGGCGAGCATGCATAGGATCAAGGGGGTTAAAAGGGTTGATCGAGCCGCATATGTATCTCGCAAGGTAATGTACAAATAGGGAAAGTAGGGTTTTAGGTTTAAGAGAATACGCGTATGTACTTACGGAAATATTGTTGTTAGTCTAATACTCAGGAGCTCAGGAGAATCGGTTGGAGAGTGTGGCGACTAGGGTTCTGTGCTCGTGAAGAACAAGTATCGCGAGGGGTAAGAGAAGGGTTTCGGAGTTGAAGTTGAGTGGGTTCTTTCTCCCTGTTCGAGACGAATTGGTTGGGTAGTTTTTGTGTTCGCGTGCGTGGCCGGAGTGGTGATCGGCCGAGGTTTTGCTATATTTTGGAATAATTGCATTTAGGTGAGTAGCACTGATTTACAACTGGGTTTTGTATTTGATGTTTTCGTGAGCTTATTCTGATGCATGGTTTGTATATTAAGTGATGTATGAGTTTTCTGGTTTTTTCTGGTTTTCTAGAAATGACATGAATAGAGTCTCCGGACTGAATTTTATCTTTAAAAATAAAAGTGTTTAGATTAAATCCAAATATGGTTGGGAAGTCTTCTGGGAGTATTAGGAGTGTAGTAGAACAATTACAAAGGTAAATAAACCGGCCAGTCATGTATATCTTGAAATAACAGAGAAATGAAAATCACAGGGGGTATCTGCTCACCTCGCGTTCACTGGCGCTCATTTAAGAGGTAGGCGCCCCGTTAAAATCCACCTACCGCCGAGCTCGCGCGAACCCGGCGCTCAGCTCGCGCTCACTAGGAAACCCACCGCTCATCTAGCGCGAATCTCGCGCCAACCTCGCGCTCAGCTCACGCTCACCTAGCGTCGAGTGAGCGGTAAGTACATTTATAACTGTTTTTCTTACCGCCGACCGGCGCTCAGCTCGCGCCCACTTCAGGAAGTGAGCGCACACCCTATTTTGCTTACTGAAATGAAATTTCTTATTTAACCAAGAGTATTTGGGTTATTTAAGGGTTAAACCACTTCACTATTCACTTGGTTGGGAACCTTGGAAACTATTTTGCCTATGAAATTATTAGAGGAAAAATTAGTGAACCTCTTAAGAGCTTTCAAGTTGAGTTAGGTTACTTATGAGTATTGTGCCGGATACCAAACCACTAAGAGTTACCAGTTACTTTTCCTTGTTTTATACACTGTTTTGATTGAGAAGTTATTCTATTTCTAGTTTCACTTGTTGGAAACTTTAAATGTATTGAAAAGATTTCCTTGGTATGAACGCTTGAGTTTTATTTCCAAATGGCATGTGTTACGGAAATGAGAAAAATACTGTGAAGTACTTGAGGTACTGCTTGGTCCAGAGGGACAGGTGATGAATTGTGATGAGTTTTGCATGATGTGGAATGAATGGTTTTACTTTGATATTGGAATTGAGATTAAACGATGTTTTACTGTTTTGGTCTAGCTTGTCCTGGATCCAGATGTTTAAGCTTAGTAATGTGATGTTATTGTTGGTTGTTGGAATTGCATGGCCTTGTGTGTTGCCACGACCGGTGTAGAGCAACCAGAAACCCTGAGTAGGCCTGGTTGTCAATGCAGAAACCCGGGGAGTAGGCCTGCATTGGATGACGAAACCCTGAGTAGGCCGTCATTTCAGAGTATCCGAAACCCTGAGTAGGCCGGAACTGTGTACATGGAGGTGTGGAGTGTCTACTTGGCATGTTTAATTTATCAACTAAACGATAGTCATGACATTGACCAATCGATGTGTTATCGTACTTAACTGAGATGTGATTTGTTTGATTTGAACTTGGGAAATTGATGTTGGTTGTTTAACCGTATTGTAGTGTTTGTCGATGCATAGTTTTAAATTGTGATCAACTATTTCTGCATGCACGTGCTACTCGCTGAGATATTCGTATCTCACTCTGTTGTTTGTTCTGTTTTTCAGATACTCGTGGTGAGGCGTTTTCAGGGGTAGATCCTGCTGAGGCATATAGGGAGGAAGATTACTATTACCTTCTTTAGACTTGTAGGTTATCTGTTCTGAATTTGAGAACTTTGAATTAATTGAGATGTATTAAAGTTAATTGGGGATGAACCATATGATTCTAGTTCAGTTTAAATGTTACAATTTTACATAAATGGAAATGTGCACTCTGTTAGGTTATAGATGTATGATTATCCAGCGATCATAAATTGATTAACGATCCTTGCCTAACCTCTGCGAGACGTGTTATATCTTTAATGAACAACACGGATCCGGGGCGTTACAATTTAAGTTCCTAAAACCAGGTAAGTAGTCCCTTGACACTTACATAAAATCTAAATTTGCGTTTAGACGATATTCATGGTTATTCAATGTTTGATGCGTTGATTTCGTTATTTATGATGTTTTATGTGTTGGGAATTGTTCTAGCATGTGTATAATGTATTGTGGAATGATTTAGAATGGTTTTTATGCATTTAGTATTGAGTTGTGGAATTTTTATTAAATTTCGCAAAGTTACGGATTTTTCACGTATCAGATCGCTTGAGTAGTTGCTCGAGCGATCTATGTATATAGTTGAAAACCCAAGAGCAATTTTACCCAGATTGTATTACCGCTAGAACAGTCGCTCGAGCGACCTACCCTAAAATTACCTATTTTGTAAGGCCGATCGAGCGCCCTTGGCCGCTCGAGCGACCAGTCTGTCAGATTTTGGGAAACTTGACTTTTCAACCTAGTTTTCACTAAGGAAGTGGTTCTATTCAATTTTAACCTATGTATCATCAAGATTGGGGTATTTGGGAAGTGTTTGCATTGGTGGATGTTTAAAATTCAATTTTATAAAGATTTTGGGTAGATGTTTCTAAAGAAGAACTTTTACATGATTCTATTGTTCCAAAAGGTTTTAATTTTAACCAAGGTTGGTTTTGTGTGTTCATACACCTGTGTTTGGGTGATATGAAAGTATTGTGTGCATCGATGGAGTCGATACACATTTGGGACATATTGACCTATTGAAATCTGGAGTTTTGGACATATGACTTAGTACATTCTATTTAGTTTTTGAGTCACATGGTGTGACAAGGCAGGTGCCTGATTTATTGTATCTCGCATGGGCAGATTTGGTTACAGATATGATTCTATATTTGGTGGGTGTCATTGAGAAGTATGTCCATTACCCTGGTTGGTTTTCTCACTGTTGAGCGGGCTTAGCAGTTATGTGGATCCATAGAATAGCTAGTAAGTGAAATGTGTATTAGAGGGGTTTGAATTCTGTGTCTGAGGCATTCTATCATCTTGAGGATGGTACCGCTCCTGGATTGGTCGATCATTACGTTACCTACTCCTGGATTGGTTGGGCCGTACATGCTAACTCATGGTTGGGTTCTTCCGTTGGTGTTGAATAGCCAGACTGCAAGGCGGCTGGTCCATCGTAATTCGGTTATGTAGCATATTGGCACATGTCTACTCTCTTTATCTGGTATGCTATTTCATGAGTCCCATGTGGTGGACAAATTGTATTTCAATGTTCTCTTAATTCTTATTGTGGTTATTCGGATTAAGCGTTGCATATTTTATTATAGTCAACTATTTACATGATTGCTTACTGAGATAGTGTTTCTCACATTATTGTTTTATTGGTTTGGTTTTTAGATATTCCTGGAGAGAACGTTGCCGGGGTAGAGACGCCGGGAGAATATTATGAATACTAGGAGGAAGATTATTTTATTCCTGTGTAGGACTTAGAGAGACATTTAGATTTATTTTCTTAAGGATTATTTTCAGTATTTTGATTAAGGATTTTGATTGTCATTTAAAGTATGATTGGTATCTTTAATCCACACCTTGGTAGATGTTATTTATGTTATTTAGTTGAACCCTTTCCAGACTTCATAGATGAAAAATAAAAGGATTATTTTGGTAGTTTAATTCCGCGCTTCTGAATGATGATTTCATTTCCGCATTCTGATATAATAAATGAAGTTGTTTAAGTCTGGAATAGTGTTTTGGGCCATTTTCCCTAACGAACCAGATTTGGGTTTATGTGTTTAAATAAACCTGGATCCGGGGCGTTACACACTTTCAGATAAGGTTATCTCTTTTTTGAGCGATCCGGATGCAGAGGAAGCTTCTAGGATTATTGCAGCTCAGGAGGCTTGGATTCGGGAGCTTGAGGAGCAGTTAGGGGATAGGGATTAGCTCCTTTTGTTGCATTTTTTTCTTCTTTTTTTTCATACCTTTGTATCAAAGCAAACTCCAATAGTGGAAAGACAAAGGATTTTATTCAAAAATAAGTTTTATACTATTGGCCTCAGAATTCTCAGATGATTGTAAAAACAAAGGTTTTATGAAAAGTATTTGATTTCTCATCACTGGCTAGAATATAATTTTTTGCTTTTTTGTATTTTATTATTTTTTTGAATTTTGGTCCAAAACACTTAATCACCCACAAATAAAAGAGTTGAAATCTAGTGGAATAATGAAAGGGGTAATTCAAGCAATAAGGAGAGATCATATCTGTCTATCCTTGGACCTTTAGAGTCATCCCCAAATGCCTTGTCTTCTAGAATTGACCCCATTATTCCCAATTTGTTCCATCTTCAGTGCTCATACTGACTTCCCTTTAAGCTTGGATAACATGATCAACACAACCCTTGATTTCGTTTTTTTTTCTTTTTTTTTCTTTTTTCTTTTCTTCTTGCCAATTGTGCACACGTTGTACCCGTGCGAGGGCGCGCGCGAAAGCGAGGGGAGAGGGGGATTAGGAGTCGCCACTGCCTGATGGGGTGCAAGCAGACACTTGGATGCCATAAGGATGTTTATTTTGGTCTGTAGCTTGAGATTCTGAGAAAGGGCTTGGTTACGGTCTGGGGAAGTCCGTAGACACCCCAGTCCGCTCCGTCGATTTGACGGGTCCCTTGGGTTTCCTGGTTTGCAAGTCAACTCAATTCTAAATTCACCCTACTTCTATGCCAGCATGCACATTTTATTGGTCCAGGTGGGGGCCACCAAGGTGGTGTTGTCCCCTTTTTTTCATTTGATTTTATCTTTTTATCCAGGTGATGTTGGTATGATATGGATCCCGTTGGAAGGCCCATGGGATGCCAAATAGGGCTTAGGTCAAGTCCAATTCCCATTTGGGGTTATGTTGGATAACTCGTTTATTGGATTTGGTTATGTAGTTTGAGGGCTAATGGAATGTACAAGATTTGGTAGGTTTACTGGGCCCAACCGTAGAACAGGTGCGGTTTGGCCCGAACCGCACATGCTGTGCGATAAGAGCCAAACCACTCTGTATATGTGGTTTTGACACAAAAAGCCCAAAAGGCAACTTTTCATTGGGCTTTGGGTTCCTGGGTCTCTTATAGTGTTCCAGCAGTCATGTGGGCCCCTGTGTGGGCCCACAGTGGTTCAAGGAATGGGGATCTCCCCACTTTGGTTTATTTTTGGGAGGTTTCACAGCAAGGAGAGGAGGGGGATTGCCTCCTATTCTTGGATCATGCATAACACTGGACAGGGACCATGGAGTCTCCGTCTTGGTTTTTAGAAACAGCACACAACAAGCATTACCTTGGCAAGAGGTACAAACGGCAAGGATTTAGGGCATATTTGAGCCTACAAAGAAACATGCATTTTTTCTATACACTGTGTGTGCGCACCCGATTTCGGTCGCACGACGAGGCGCACGCAATGCGACGCGTGCCTCGGGATTTGTTTGGAGTCGCCACTGCCTGATGGGGTGCAGGCAGACACCTGGGTGCCTAAGTTCTTCTACTAAGGCTTTTGGTCTGCGGCTTTGAGATTCTAAGTATGGTTCTCGGTTGCGGTCTGGGGAAGTCCGTAGACACCCCAGTCCACCCCGTCAAGTGACGGGTCCCATAAGTTTCCCTGGTTTTGAGTCAACTCAGTTGGTCTCTCACTCACCCGATTTCCATTCCAACATGTGATTTGATTAAGTTTGGCGGGACCGCCAAAGTGGTGTGGGTCCCTTTACTTGATTTTATCTTTTTAATTTAAAGTGACGTGAGCCTGATTGGGCGGGCCCCATTGGAAGGCCCGCGGATTCCTTGGTGGGCTTGGTTGAGCCCATATGTCCCCTGGTGGGCCTCAGTCTAAACCTGAGAGGCCCTTTGGGCTTTGGCTTAAGTAAATTGATTTTACTTTAGGGTTTAAGTTGGATTATTTAAATGAATTTCATGCCAAAAGTGAGCCGGGATTGCTTTGTGGGCCCTTGAGTGGGCCCCCCAGTTGGTTTCCAAATGATTTAATTTATCTTTTATTAAAATTCACCAAAGTGGGCCAGGTGTTGGGCTTGGGGCCCTTTACCTGGGCTTGGGCTTTGAAAAACCCAAGACTTCTTGAGTTAGGGTTTTGACACCCTAACCTTGGTTTAATGGGCTTAGTGGGCCCGACAGGCCCTGCCCGTGGTCTCGGCCAAACCACAATCTACTTTAAGCATACAGGGCCCAATTAGGGCTTGGGTGGGCCTCCAATGGTTTGGCCCACTCAAATCTCTCATTTTATCTTATTTAAGCATGATTGGGTTTGTCGGGGTTGGTGGGCCCCGTTGGAAGGCCCACCTGGAATCAGTTTGGACCGGGTCGGTCCATGGCCCATTTTGGGTTTCCGTGTGGCCCGGAAACCCTTCTGATTCATTCGAATTTGATCTAACAATCCAAAATATTGCACAAAATCAGCAAGATGGCAAAAAAAGAGTTCTGGCAGTGTAGCCGGCCTGAGATACCGGTTACACACAGGGTTCTGTGTATCCGGTATCTATATCCGGCTACACATGGGCTTCTGTTGATCCGGCCTGAGTTGCCGGATCACCTTGCAGAAGCCATTTTCTGGATTTTCGCACTGGGGTTGGGTTTTCATGCTTCTTGGGATGTTCTATGGGTGGTGTGGGCTCCTGTGTGAGCCCACAGTGGTCTATGTGAGAGGAAAACCTCCTCTCGGTCACTTTTCGGGGAACTTTGAGATCAATACCAAGGAAGATGGATGAGGCTCCAACTCTCCCTCCCCTTTTGATAAAATACGGCCGAGAATCACATACTAATCACCAACCAAACAAGGGAAAACTACAGCGAAGAAAGGATGAGAAGGGGGGGTTTAAACATGGGATACATTAGATTACCAAGTATGGGGAAACATGCTTCCTCTTAAAACTGATGCACACATGCAAAACAGTGGCCTTAGTGGCCGAAAATCCTTAGAGGAATCTTTCCTCCTCCCCTTTAAAACCAACTATGTGCCTCTCCCTTACTCGGAGGTCTTCATGGGGTGAGATGAGAGCACATGTATACTTAAAACATAAAGGAAATGATCTCATGCAAAAGGAAGAAGACAAACCCCAAGAGCTTTGTGAAAAGCTCCCATTTTCATATATGTTAAATGAAGGTTAGTGAGGAACCATACCTTGGGGTTAAAACCCTGGATTGAGATGTGTGGAGCCTCCTTAGAGCATAGGAAGCAGCTGGAGCAGCACCCCCTCCCACCGACAGCAGCCTCTTCTCCTTCTTCAACTTCTTGAGTGAGGGAAGGAAGGGAATGGGGAAGGGTAGTAAGGCCAAACAAAGAGGTTCTTGGGTTTAGGGTGCAAGGAGGGGTTAAAGTGAGGGATTTCGGACCAGGTGCAGTGGGGGAGAAGAGGTGGAAACAGCCAAAGTAAAGCCAACCCCCGAAATGAGCTGCTGTTTGCTATTTATAAGCAAACTTAATGTATCCGGACTTCAAGTCCGGATACACTAAGGCTCCTTTGTATCCGGACTTAAAGTCCGGATACACTAAGGCTCCTTTGTATCCGGACTTGAAGTCCGGATACAAAACATAATCATTTTGAAAATTAAATGCCGCCGCGAATTTGTCGGGCGATCGGCGCGGATCTCGCGCGAAAATCTTCTTGTATCCGGTTTGCAAGTCCGGGTATACACAAGGGTATGTGTATCCGGTATATTTGACCGGATACAACTCAAAAAATTACGGATTTGCCCTTCGACTTGACTGATTCGACCGATTCGACCGATTTGACACTTTTGGACATCTACGGATTGCCCCCTGCGAATTTTGGTTTAGTCCCTGAGATATTTGATGATTTTTGGATATTTGAGATTTAGTCCCTGAGATATTTTGCTGCATTGGCTGCCACGTGGGCAGTTCCTGCGCCACGTGTGCAGTTTCTGGTTTTGCTGCTCGGAAACTTCGACAGCTCATATCTCCTTCATCTGAACTCCGATTTGAGCAAACTCAATTGCGTTGAACTCATATCGGAGCCCTCTATTTAATGACATAGGGCTAAGCACTTGGCACGGGGTTCGAGGAAAAGTCAACTTTTGGCCTTCCCTCAAGTTTGACCGCCCACAGAACCTTCATCCGGACTCCGATTCCAGCAAACTCAGTTGCGTTGGACTCGTGTCAGGATTCCCTATCCAATGGTATAGGGCAAGGTAGTCAAATTTCACTTGATCAAAAAGTCAACTTTTTGTCCCCTTGGGGTTTGACTTTCTGCCGGGGTTTTTATTTTCAGCACTTCCAAGGGTGCAAAAATAAGGTGCTTACAGCAGTCCCTCTTTGCCGGAGTCACCTTGGGGATGAACGGCAAAGAAAAAGAAGAACCTTGTTTTTGCGCCTTGCACTTCTGTCATCATGATTGACGAGCTTAAATCCTTTTGATTTTCAAAGTGGTGGAAACACGAAATGATTTCCACCAAGATTTCGAAGTTTGCTCACCCACTTTGGGCTTCTTGGAGCAACTTTTAATTTTGATTTAGATTAAAAAGGATGGGGTTGGACTTAAGCTCATCAACCCATTTTGACGTTGATGCAAGGCACTCAACAGTTTTCTCTTTCCCTTGTTTGTTCCATTAAAGCTTGTAGGTGTTTTCAGACTTCTGACTTGGGATTCGGGACATGATTTCTGATTTCAGCTTTTAGGGTTTGGATTAGGGATTGGAAGGAACGAAGAAGGAGGAGATGCTCTTGGCGAGGAGGTGCTCTCAGCGCTGCTCGGTGCCTCAAGGGAGCTCACACACCTGTCTTATTCTATTTACAAAAGTGGGAAATGAAAAATTTACAAGTGAGGCCAACTTGCCCAAAAAGTTCTTCATTCTGCTCTTCTTTCTTCTGCCGCTTCTTTCTTTTGGCAGGGCCATCTATCTGATTTTGATCAGACTTTTCTTTACGAGGTTCTTTTTTCCAGAGATTTTGACTTCTGCTCTTGTTCTTGCAGGGAGGAGGCCATCATTTAGGCCAATGCTGGTACTTCTTCAGAAGCGACTACCCCAATTGGGGCTTGTGGAAGCCTTCTTGGACTTTTCATTCTTGTGCAAAACTAGCCTCTTCAGACCGGGTACGGTCTTGACATGCTGCTTTAGGTTTTTTTGAAAGCTCTGCCGGGAAAGGAAGTCTTTGCCGTTTTCTTGTCAGTATATTACTGCCTTGGCTTCATTCTGTCTTGGCCTTTCTCCTGCTCTCGACTTCAAGGTGCTTCTGGACTTCTTTTTGATTCTTTTTCCTCACCTGGGTCTGCAAAATTCTCGCAGAGCAGTGAGGTATCTAAAGGTTAAAGTGCAGACACTTATGACTTATTGTGTGCAAGTGCTCATGACTGAGATGACACAATTTTCAAGAGTTTTTTTTTTTTTTTTTTTTTTTTTTTTGAATATTTGTACAAGTGCTTTTAAGGGAAATGGCACGACCAATGACCATGGTAAGTTGCCTTGTCAACTCAAAGGGCTTTGGGACTGTGTGCTTGACACGGATTCCCATGAAATCCTCAACTTGTGCCAGCAGGAATTTAAAAGATGAAGGGTGTTCCACCCCTTCCCAGTTTTGGTTTTCTCTCACCTTGGCCCAATTTTCCATGGTGGTTTCAGGATTTTGCAATTAAAGGGTTTTTTTCTTTTCTTTTCCCTTGGGTTAGTACCAGTCCCAGTTTATGGGTTTTGGCTGACTTGCGCATCATGTCCCATAGATCCGAGAGGTCTTTACATTAGGACGAAACATTGGCTTGGTTTTAAATCTGAGAAATGAAGGGATATAAGGCCCAAATTCTTATCTTTTCATTTTTAGGTTTTACTTTGTGTCTTGCCAACGCTCGTTCTTCTTTTTAGATTCCTTCATCATTAACCTGCATGAATTCCATCATCACATTTTCTACAATCAGAAAGGACTTTTGACTAGGACAAAACGAAGGCTGAGGTTTTGGTTCATGAAAGAAAGGGAATACAGCTCAAAGTTTCTTTGTAAATGGGTCGAGTCATGTTCTACCCTTTTCTTGATTGCTTGGGTTTTGTCAATACCTTTTTGCTTTCCTTCATTTTTCTTTGTGAGGTCTTTTGTGACCTTCGTTTTTTCCTCTGGCACTTTTGCCTTTCCTTTCCTTTGCCCTGGGATTATCTTAGCTTCTTGCTTTGATTAGCAAGTCCCAGTGTATTTTTTGCTTTCTTCTTCTCTTCTTTGTTTCTGCTCATTTATGTCTTCTCCTCTTTACCCAGCGCCAGATTTAGGATTCATGACTCAGTGGGTTAGAAGAAAGAAAATTAGGCTCAAATGGTTTGTCTAGAGATATGATTTTGAAGACTGGGGAAATAAAGCAAGGATGGCCTTTCATCCTTTTGCAGAAGTTGTGACGACTCGGAATGCTCATGCAAACTCAATCAAGAATCTATTCATCCTTTTCATTTTCTTTTGTAGCTTTGCCCCAATGTGGGGTGGCTAGACACAACACGGGTATTTGAATAATACGATCAAGCTCAACGTGTTTTGACTAGCGATTCTCATAATTCGGGATGTATGAAGGATGGCCTCTCATCCTTTCTTAGAGACATGATGCTAAAGCTGGCCTCAGCCCTTAACCGGTTCTTGCGCTCTCTTTCCTTTTTTCTCTCAAGGATCGCCCTGCCCTGTTGCAAAGGTAGGTTTTTTAGGAAGAAAACTATGGTCTGGATCAGGAAATGATTGCCTTTGGCTCATGCAAGGTTCTCATGGGACAGTGTACTGCACCCAGCTGAAGACACCTTTGAGCAACTCGGCATTCTTTCCATGATCATGGTCATTGCCAAAAAGGGTGTGGTCTCAGAGCAGTGTCATCACCGACCACTCACTTGTATTTTTTTCAAAAAAGTTTTTCTTTTCTTTTTGTGCTTTTCAAAAAGGTTTTTTACAAAGCTTGCATGAAAGTAAAAAGCATTTAAAATATTTACAAACACGACCACTCCTACCAGGGATGTATGGTGCAAAAAGTAAAGTTTAACTTATCCTGGTCACGGCGGACTCGAAGATTTTGGATTTCGGGATTGCTCTCTGCCTTGCAGTTTTACCACCTTGTTCAGCGGGTGCCACTTGAAGACGCCTGATTGTGGTTAGGAAGAGGATCCGTGAAAATAGCCGAGGGAGGAGTCGACACTGGGGGATCGACTGAGATACGCTTGTTGTCAATCAAGTCCTGGACATCGTGCTTCAGTTCCCAGCAGCGATTGGTATGATGTCCCGGGGCTCCCATGTGGTAGTCGCAATACTCATTGGGGTTATAGGAGCGACTGTTGGACGGTTGCTGAGTTGGCTGCTTCTTCTGTAAGTACCCTTTCTTCAAAAGGGTTGGCAGCAATTCTGACAGGGGATAAGGTAGGGGTGTGAACACCCTGCTCAACCTTGCTTGGAATTCCTCCTTGGTCCACCTCGGCCGACCTGCGGATTGGGTCCCCTGGCCACTATTCTGATTCTCCCTCCTGTCGGGTGCCGAGAGGTGGAGAGGCCGATTCTGTTGGACGTAGTTGACAGCTTCGTCCTCTTTCTTTCTATCCATGCCCCTTCCACTGACAGGGGTCCTTCTCTGCTCAGTTGCAAAGCCAGCCACTCTGCCAGACCTCACCCCATCTTCTATTCTGTCTGCGACAACGACCAAGTCTGCAAAACTTGCAGCAAATTGCCCCAGCAGCAACGTGTAGTATGGCTGCCCCAGTGTCGAGATGAACAATGTCACCATCTCTTTTTCCAACATGGGTGGTTGAACCATTCCGGCCATTTCTCGCCATCTCTTAGCATACTCACGCATGGATTCAGTACCCTTTTTGGTCATTTTCTGCAATTCCATTCGAGTGGGCAAGACCTCCGTGTTGAACTTGAAGTGTTCAAGGAATATGCTGGCCAGGTCGTCCCAAGTCCTGATCTGGCTCCTGTCCTGACTGGTGAACCATTTCTGCGCTGAGCCTATTAGGGAGCGTTGAAAGAATTGGATCATGATTCTCTCATCATAGGCGTATTGGCACATGTCCCCATAGTATGCCCTGAGGTGAGACAATGGGCACCCACTTCCATCAAATTTCACAAAGTCTGGGCACCTAAACTTCGGCGGAAGTTGCAGATTAGGGAAGAATCCTAGTCTGTCCAATGAGGCTTCCTTTGGTATAGGACCTTGGTTCACAATCCGCATCTGTTCTTTTAGCATTTCCACATCCGCTTGCACCTGGACTGAGATACCTGGTGCTTCCCGTGCTCGGTACCATTCTTCTTCGTCGTGCCCCATTCCTTGTGGCATTACTTGCTGTGGTGGCATGGCCAGGGGTGCCGGAATTTGTAACGGCTGTTCTGGTTGAGCTGCCAAACGATGTGGGATCTGTGGTTCGGGTGGCTGTAGGTTCAACTGTGGGATCACTGGTGGTGGCTGCTCCAGCTGTGGCTGTTGTGCAGGGGGTGCCGGCCGCTGTGGTGGAGGTACCGGCGGTGGTGGCTGTACAAGCTGCTGTGGCGCTTGCATTCTCTCCATTTGCTGCATCATGGCAGTCATCATGGTGGTCATGTTGGCCATCTGCTGATTAAGGCCAGCAATCACAGGGTGGTCTTCCAAGTCCTCTTGCCCATGAGGCGGGAGAGGTGGCGCTTGCTCGAGCCCTTCAGCAGGATCCATCCGTAATCTTCTTCTTGAACGTAGGAGGTATGGGCTGCGAAACGCAATCTTGGTACCTTAGGGTGAAAATAGACAAGTCAGTATAAGGAATGCACATTATAACGAAATACAATGCATGTCTGTGCAGATTGACTGTGATGATTTTCCATTATTTGATTCCCTTCTTTAACCGCCAATTCGGAGGTAAAGGGAGAGTCCCTGTTTTGATTTTAGGAACTGCGAGAATTGATTTTTGCAAATTTTGGAAACTGCAAGAGTTGATTTCCAAATATTGTTACATGTCCATGGGACAGTCCCTGTGTTTGATTTCCAGGAACTTCAAGAGTTGATTCCTGCGGGGTAAGTGATTCCTACCGAATTTGGAGAAATGTGAAATGATTTCCAAAGCAGCAGAAGTACAAAATGACTCCTACTGAGATTTGGGGAAGCGCGAAATGGCTTTGATGTGGATTTTGGAAACGTAAAATGGTTTCAGAGTAGTGGAAGCTCGAAATGGCTTCGATTTGGAAACACGAAGTGGTTTCAGATTTTGGGGAAGCACGAAATGGCTTCGGATTAGCGGAAGCACGAAATGGCTTCGACTAAGATTTTGGGAAACACAAAGTGGTTTCAGATTTGGAAACACGAAGTGGTTTCGGTTTTTTGGAAACACGAAGTGGTTTCGGATTTTGGAAACACGAAGTGGTTTCGGAGTTTGGAAACACGAAGGGGTTCCGGATTTTTGGAAACACGAAGTGGTTTCGGATTTTTGGAAACACGAAGTGGTTTCTGATTTTGGAAACACGAAGTGGTTTCTGATTTTGGAAACACGAAGTGGTTTCTGATTTTGGAAACACGAAGTGGTTTCAATTTTGGTGGAACACGAAGTGGTTTCTGATTTTGGAAACACGAAGTGGTTTCAATTTTGGTGGAACACGAAGTGGTTTCAATTTTGGTGGAAGCATGAAATGGATTCAAATTAATGGAAGCACGAAATGGCTTCAGAGTAGTGGAAGCACGAAATGGCTTCGACTAAGATTTTGCCATTCAGAGGTGAGGGGAAGTGTCCCTGATTTTGTGGGTAGTCCCGGTTTGGGAAGAAGTCCCTGTCTTGGGCAGAAGTTCCTGATTTTGGGGAAAGTCCCTGTTTTTGGGGAAACACGAAATGATTTCCTAGGGCTGCAGAAGCACAAAATGGCCTTGACTGAGATTTTACATTTTGACACATTTGGTCTTTACTTGGATTTGGAATTTCTTCTTTATTTTCTTTTCATCATTTTTTCTTTTTCAATTTGGCTGATGGTCCTCAACAAGGGTTAGACTCATCCTTGATTTTTCTTGACTTGTTATTTTGGGCTAGGTCACAGCCCATTTATTTCAATGATTTTTCTGATTAAGCTGGAGCTGATTGAGGCACAAGGAATTGGAGCCAGTCCCGGTGTAACTTTGATCTTTGGAAAACTTTTACATTCTTTCCCTTGGAAATGATTTAATCGAAGTGTTTGTGCAGATGATTATGAAGTGTGTGCACTTGATGCATGAAGATGCTTGCACAAAATTAAAGCCAGGGTCAGATGGTATTACCATTCAAGAATTCAATATCAAAAAAAATGAATATAAAAAGTACACCAAAAAGGGTGTGTGCACAATCCTAAAAAAGGGGCGGTGCCTCGCGGGGCACGACCTCTAGACATACTTGTGTATGGAAGCACATCCGAGTCCCGGTTAGCTTTCTTTCATCTGTTCTTTCATCTGCTTTTGACTTCAAGTATCAAACCCAAAAGAATTTACAACTTGCCAGCGAGGGCGAAAATTTACATGATGTTCACAAAATTCTGCAAAGAATTCATCCTTAAGGCTGTTGGGAGCCAAAAGGAAGGATACAAATTTGCTTCAAGGCGGGTAGGCCAAATTCCTAAATCTAGGGTTTGGTGCCCCTACTCTGATCCGGCATGCTTTCATCTGATTATCTGATCTGGCCGACTTTCACCTGCTCAAAAGGCCGACTCGGACTCAGAGTGCTTCCAGCGGACTCAATGGGTCGAGGCCCACAGCTCGCAGGACTCCATGCATGGATCTGGGGTGGTTCCCCTGATCATAATTAGGTGAGCTTCCTAAATTAGGGCTGAGGTCGCCCATGATCTAGGGTTTACTCCATTTGATGCAAAAAGTGGGGGTTGCTGCCCCTAATGGACTCTGGATTTTATTCCGATTTTATTCATCATTCACATCCTACTCACCCTCTCATGCTCAACGCGAGGTTCATTCAGAAACGTTAGGTGGGGGAGGATACCCAGCCCGAGACATAAGCCTACAAGGGTCTGGACCAGTACTGGATCCTCGCGTGCCACGGCAAGAAACCAGTGGTGCTAATGGACTCCAAAAAACTGGGGGGATGGGTTTACCCTGCTTTCCCCGGCAAGCCACGGGAGCGTAGGTGCTAATACCATCCCAAGAGTCAGTTCATAGGAATCAGAAGGGTAGGCTGCTAGATAGATCTAGGTTTTGGAGAAGAAGATGCAATATCCGCATTCACTCAATCATTCAGGGTCGGATCATTCACGCATCCTCCCTCGTGCGTGTCACCCCACGCAGTTTATCACAAAACTGGAAAATAAATCCATCCACGGTGTGGTGGTGTGCCCGTATGTGCATTTGGGCTGAGTGCGGTGTCTAACCGGGTGAGATTTGATTGGATTTTGTTGATAAAGGAATTTTACCGTCTCGTATAGTAAGGTGCAGAATTGGCACGCAATACGAGGTTCTGGGAGAGTCCCCAAGTAAGTGGGGGGTCACAAGGGACCGCTTAAATCCCACTTTCCTTAGGCGATTATCATGTCCTTGTGACAGGACTCCCCAGAATACGCAATTGCGTGTATTCCATGTCTTACTAAGCGAGGTAGTAAAACCCTAAAATTGACTAAATCTCTCTTAGGTTGACTCATTTTAACCAAGGGTCCTATTGGGCTGAGAAGTCCCCAGCAGAGTCGCCAGGCTGTGCGCACCCGATTTCGGTCGCACGACGAGGCGCACGCAATGCGACGCGTGCCTCGGGATTTGTTTGGAGTCGCCACTGCCTGATGGGGTGCAGGCAGACACCTGGGTGCCTAAGTTCTTCTACTAAGGCTTTTGGTCTGCGGCTTTGAGATTCTAAGTATGGTTCTCGGTTGCGGTCTGGGGAAGTCCGTAGACACCCCAGTCCACCCCGTCAAGTGACGGGTCCCATAAGTTTCCCTGGTTTTGAGTCAACTCAGTTGGTCTCTCACTCACCCGATTTCCATTCCAACATGTGATTTGATTAAGTCTGGCGGGACCGCCAAAGTGGTGTGGGTCCCTTTACTTGATTTTATCTTTTTAATTTAAAGTGACGTGAGCCTGATTGGGCGGGCCCCATTGGAAGGCCCGCGGATTCCTTGGTGGGCTTGGTTGAGCCCATATGTCCCCTGGTGGGCCTCAGTCTAAACCTGAGAGGCCCTTTGGGCTTTGGCTTAAGTAAATTGATTTTACTTTAGGGTTTAAGTTGGATTATTTAAATGAATTTCATGCCAAAAGTGAGCCGGGATTGCTTTGTGGGCCCTTGAGTGGGCCCCCCAGTTGGTTTCCAAATGATTTAATTTATCTTTTATTAAAATTCACCAAAGTGGGCCAGGTGTTGGGCTTGGGGCCCTTTACCTGGGCTTGGGCTTTGAAAAACCCAAGACTTCTTGAGTTAGGGTTTTGACACCCTAACCTTGGTTTAATGGGCTTAGTGGGCCCGACAGGCCCTGCCCGTGGTCTCGGCCAAACCACAATCTACTTTAAGCATACAGGGCCCAATTAGGGCTTGGGTGGGCCTCCAATGGTTTGGCCCACTCAAATCTCTCATTTTATCTTATTTAAGCATGATTGGGTTTGTCGGGGTTGGTGGGCCCCGTTGGAAGGCCCACCTGGAATCAGTTTGGACCGGGTCGGTCCATGGCCCATTTTGGGTTTCCGGGTGGCCCGGAAACCCTTCTGATTCATTCGAATTTGATCTAACAATCCAAAATATTGCACAAAATCAGCAAGATGGCAAAAAAAGAGTTCTGGCAGTGTAGCCGGCCTGAGATACCGGTTACACACAGGGTTCTGTGTATCCGGTATCTATATCCGGCTACACATGGGCTTCTGTTGATCCGGCCTGAGTTGCCGGATCACCTTGCAGAAGCCATTTTCTGGATTTTCGCACTGGGGTTGGGTTTTCATGCTTCTTGGGATGTTCTATGGGTGGTGTGGGCTCCTGTGTGAGCCCACAGTGGTCTATGTGAGAGGAAAACCTCCTCTCGGTCACTTTTCGGGGAACTTTGAGATCAATACCAAGGAAGATGGATGAGGCTCCAACTCTCCCTCCCCTTTTGATAAAATACGGCCGAGAATCACATACTAATCACCAACCAAACAAGGGAAAACTACAGCGAAGAAAGGATGAGAAGGGGGGGTTTAAACATGGGATACATTAGATTACCAAGTATGGGGAAACATGCTTCCTCTTAAAACTGATGCACACATGCAAAACAGTGGCCTTAGTGGCCGAAAATCCTTAGAGGAATCTTTCCTCCTCCCCTTTAAAACCAACTATGTGCCTCTCCCTTACTCGGAGGTCTTCATGGGGTGAGATGAGAGCACATGTATACTTAAAACATAAAGGAAATGATCTCATGCAAAAGGAAGAAGACAAACCCCAAGAGCTTTGTGAAAAGCTCCCATTTTCATATATGTTAAATGAAGGTTAGTGAGGAACCATACCTTGGGGTTAAAACCCTGGATTGAGATGTGTGGAGCCTCCTTAGAGCATAGGAAGCAGCTGGAGCAGCACCCCCTCCCACCGACAGCAGCCTCTTCTCCTTCTTCAACTTCTTGAGTGAGGGAAGGAAGGGAATGGGGAAGGGTAGTAAGGCCAAACAAAGAGGTTCTTGGGTTTAGGGTGCAAGGAGGGGTTAAAGTGAGGGATTTCGGACCAGGTGCAGTGGGGGAGAAGAGGTGGAAACAGCCAAAGTAAAGCCAACCCCCGAAATGAGCTGCTGTTTGCTATTTATAAGCAAACTTAATGTATCCGGACTTCAAGTCCGGATACACTAAGGCTCCTTTGTATCCGGACTTAAAGTCCGGATACACTAAGGCTCCTTTGTATCCGGACTTGAAGTCTGGATACAAAACATAATCATTTTGAAAATTAAATGCCGCCGCGAATTTGTCGGGCGATCGGCGCGGATCTCGCGCGAAAATCTTCTTGTATCCGGTTTGCAAGTCCGGGTATACACAAGGGTATGTGTATCCGGTATATTTGACCGGATACAACTCAAAAAATTACGGATTTGCCCTTCGACTTGACTGATTCGACCGATTCGACCGATTTGACACTTTTGGACATCTACGGATTGCCCCCTGCGAATTTTGGTTTAGTCCCTGAGATATTTGATGATTTTTGGATATTTGAGATTTAGTCCCTGAGATATTTTGCTGCATTGGCTGCCACGTGGGCAGTTCCTGCGCCACGTGTGCAGTTTCTGGTTTTGCTGCTCGGAAACTTCGACAGCTCATATCTCCTTCATCTGAACTCCGATTTGAGCAAACTCAATTGCGTTGAACTCATATCGGAGCCCTCTATTTAATGACATAGGGCTAAGCACTTGGCACGGGGTTCGAGGAAAAGTCAACTTTTGGCCTTCCCTCAAGTTTGACCGCCCACAGAACCTTCATCCGGACTCCGATTCCAGCAAACTCAGTTGCGTTGGACTCGTGTCAGGATTCCCTATCCAATGGTATAGGGCAAGGTAGTCAAATTTCACTTGATCAAAAAGTCAACTTTTTGTCCCCTTGGGGTTTGACTTTCTGCCGGGGTTTTTATTTTCAGCACTTCCAAGGGTGCAAAAATAAGGTGCTTACAGCAGTCCCTCTTTGCCGGAGTCACCTTGGGGATGAACGGCAAAGAAAAAGAAGAACCTTGTTTTTGCGCCTTGCACTTCTGTCATCATGATTGACGAGCTTAAATCCTTTTGATTTTCAAAGTGGTGGAAACACGAAATGATTTCCACCAAGATTTCGAAGTTTGCTCACCCACTTTGGGCTTCTTGGAGCAGCTTTTAATTTTGATTTAGATTAAAAAGGATGGGGTTGGACTTAAGCTCATCAACCCATTTTGACGTTGATGCAAGGCACTCAACAGTTTTCTCTTTCCCTTGTTTGTTCCATTAAAGCTTGTAGGTGTTTTCAGACTTCTGACTTGGGATTCGGGACATGATTTCTGATTTCAGCTTTTAGGGTTTGGATTAGGGATTGGAAGGAACGAAGAAGGAGGAGATGCTCTTGGCGAGGAGGTGCTCTCAGCGCTGCTCGGTGCCTCAAGGGAGCTCACACACCTGTCTTATTCTATTTACAAAAGTGGGAAATGAAAAATTTACAAGTGAGGCCAACTTGCCCAAAAAGTTCTTCATTCTGCTCTTCTTTCTTCTGCCGCTTCTTTCTTTTGGCAGGGCCATCTATCTGATTTTGATCAGACTTTTCTTTACGAGGTTCTTTTTTCCAGAGATTTTGACTTCTGCTCTTGTTCTTGCAGGGAGGAGGCCATCATTTAGGCCAATGCTGGTACTTCTTCAGAAGCGACTACCCCAATTGGGGCTTGTGGAAGCCTTCTTGGACTTTTCATTCTTGTGCAAAACTAGCCTCTTCAGACCGGGTACGGTCTTGACATGCTGCTTTAGGTTTTTTTGAAAGCTCTGCCGGGAAAGGAAGTCTTTGTCGTTTTCTTGTCAGTATATTACTGCCTTGGCTTCATTCTGTCTTGGCCTTTCTCCTGCTCTCGACTTCAAGGTGCTTCTGGACTTCTTTTTGATTCTTTTTCCTCACCTGGGTCTGCAAAATTCTCGCAGAGCAGTGAGGTATCTAAAGGTTAAAGTGCAGACACTTATGACTTATTGTGTGCAAGTGCTCATGACTGAGATGACACAATTTTCAAGAGTTTTTTTTTTTTTTTTTTTTTTTTTTTTTGAATATTTGTACAAGTGCTTTTAAGGGAAATGGCACGACCAATGACCATGGTAAGTTGCCTTGTCAACTCAAAGGGCTTTGGGACTGTGTGCTTGACACGGATTCCCATGAAATCCTCAACTTGTGCCAGCAGGAATTTAAAAGATGAAGGGTGTTCCACCCCTTCCCAGTTTTGGTTTTCTCTCACCTTGGCCCAATTTTCCATGGTGGTTTCAGGATTTTGCAATTAAAGGGTTTTTTTCTTTTCTTTTCCCTTGGGTTAGTACCAGTCCCAGTTTATGGGTTTTGGCTGACTTGCGCATCATGTCCCATAGATCCGAGAGGTCTTTACATTAGGACGAAACATTGGCTTGGTTTTAAATCTGAGAAATGAAGGGATATAAGGCCCAAATTCTTATCTTTTCATTTTTAGGTTTTACTTTGTGTCTTGCCAACGCTCGTTCTTCTTTTTAGATTCCTTCATCATTAACCTGCATGAATTCCATCATCACATTTTCTACAATCAGAAAGGGCTTTTGACTAGGACAAAACGAAGGCTGAGGTTTTGGTTCATGAAAGAAAGGGAATACAGCTCAAAGTTTCTTTGTAAATGGGTCGAGTCATGTTCTACCCTTTTCTTGATTGCTTGGGTTTTGTCAATACCTTTTTGCTTTCCTTCATTTTTCTTTGTGAGGTCTTTTGTGACCTTCGTTTTTTCCTCTGGCACTTTTGCCTTTCCTTTCCTTTGCCCTGGGATTATCTTAGCTTCTTGCTTTGATTAGCAAGTCCCAGTGTATTTTTTGCTTTCTTCTTCTCTTCTTTGTTTCTGCTCATTTATGTCTTCTCCTCTTTACCCAGCGCCAGATTTAGGATTCATGACTCAGTGGGTTAGAAGAAAGAAAATTAGGCTCAAATGGTTTGTCTAGAGATATGATTTTGAAGACTGGGGAAATAAAGCAAGGATGGCCTTTCATCCTTTTGCAGAAGTTGTGACGACTCGGAATGCTCATGCAAACTCAATCAAGAATCTATTCATCCTTTTCATTTTCTTTTGTAGCTTTGCCCCAATGTGGGGTGGCTAGACACAACACGGGTATTTGAATAATACGATCAAGCTCAACGTGTTTTGACTAGCGATTCTCATAATTCGGGATGTATGAAGGATGGCCTCTCATCCTTTCTTAGAGACATGATGCTAAAGCTGGCCTCAGCCCTTAACCGGTTCTTGCGCTCTCTTTCCTTTTTTCTCTCAAGGATCGCCCTGCCCTGTTGCAAAGGTAGGTTTTTTAGGAAGAAAACTATGGTCTGGATCAGGAAATGATTGCCTTTGGCTCATGCAAGGTTCTCATGGGACAGTGTACTGCACCCAGCTGAAGACACCTTTGAGCAACTCGGCATTCTTTCCATGATCATGGTCATTGCCAAAAAGGGTGTGGTCTCAGAGCAGTGTCATCACCGACCACTCACTTGTATTTTTTTCAAAAAAGTTTTTCTTTTCTTTTTGTGCTTTTCAAAAAGGTTTTTTACAAAGCTTGCATGAAAGTAAAAAGCATTTAAAATATTTACAAACACGACCACTCCTACCAGGGATGTATGGTGCAAAAAGTAAAGTTTAACTTATCCTGGTCACGGCGGACTCGAAGATTTTGGATTTCGGGATTGCTCTCTGCCTTGCAGTTTTACCACCTTGTTCAGCGGGTGCCACTTGAAGACGCCTGATTGTGGTTAGGAAGAGGATCCGTGAAAATAGCCGAGGGAGGAGTCGACACTGGGGGATCGACTGAGATACGCTTGTTGTCAATCAAGTCCTGGACATCGTGCTTCAGTTCCCAGCAGCGATTGGTATGATGTCCCGGGGCTCCCATGTGGTAGTCGCAATACTCATTGGGGTTATAGGAGCGACTGTTGGACGGTTGCTGAGTTGGCTGCTTCTTCTGTAAGTACCCTTTCTTCAAAAGGGTTGGCAGCAATTCTGACAGGGGATAAGGTAGGGGTGTGAACACCCTGCTCAACCTTGCTTGGAATTCCTCCTTGGTCCACCTCGGCCGACCTGCGGATTGGGTCCCCTGGCCACTATTCTGATTCTCCCTCCTGTCGGGTGCCGAGAGGTGGAGAGGCCGATTCTGTTGGACGTAGTTGACAGCTTCGTCCTCTTTCTTTCTATCCATGCCCCTTCCACTGACAGGGGTCCTTCTCTGCTCAGTTGCAAAGCCAGCCACTCTGCCAGACCTCACCCCATCTTCTATTCTGTCTGCGACAACGACCAAGTCTGCAAAACTTGCAGCAAATTGCCCCAGCAGCAACGTGTAGTATGGCTGCCCCAGTGTCGAGATGAACAATGTCACCATCTCTTTTTCCAACATGGGTGGTTGAACCATTCCGGCCATTTCTCGCCATCTCTTAGCATACTCACGCATGGATTCAGTACCCTTTTTGGTCATTTTCTGCAATTCCATTCGAGTGGGCAAGACCTCCGTGTTGAACTTGAAGTGTTCAAGGAATATGCTGGCCAGGTCGTCCCAAGTCCTGATCTGGCTCCTGTCCTGACTGGTGAACCATTTCTGCGCTGAGCCTATTAGGGAGCGTTGAAAGAATTGGATCATGATTCTCTCATCATAGGCGTATTGGCACATGTCCCCATAGTATGCCCTGAGGTGAGACAATGGGCACCCACTTCCATCAAATTTCACAAAGTCTGGGCACCTAAACTTCGGCGGAAGTTGCAGATTAGGGAAGAATCCTAGTCTGTCCAATGAGGCTTCCTTTGGTATAGGACCTTGGTTCACAATCCGCATCTGTTCTTTTAGCATTTCCACATCCGCTTGCACCTGGACTGAGATACCTGGTGCTTCCCGTGCTCGGTACCATTCTTCTTCGTCGTGCCCCATTCCTTGTGGCATTACTTGCTGTGGTGGCATGGCCAGGGGTGCCGGAATTTGTAACGGCTGTTCTGGTTGAGCTGCCAAACGATGTGGGATCTGTGGTTCGGGTGGCTGTAGGTTCAACTGTGGGATCACTGGTGGTGGCTGCTCCAGCTGTGGCTGTTGTGCAGGGGGTGCCGGCCGCTGTGGTGGAGGTACCGGCGGTGGTGGCTGTACAAGCTGCTGTGGCGCTTGCATTCTCTCCATTTGCTGCATCATGGCAGTCATCATGGTGGTCATGTTGGCCATCTGCTGATTAAGGCCAGCAATCACAGGGTGGTCTTCCAAGTCCTCTTGCCCATGAGGCGGGAGAGGTGGCGCTTGCTCGAGCCCTTCAGCAGGATCCATCCGTAATCTTCTTCTTGAACGTAGGAGGTATGGGCTGCGAAACGCAATCTTGGTACCTTAGGGTGAAAATAGACAAGTCAGTATAAGGAATGCACATTATAACGAAATACAATGCATGTCTGTGCAGATTGACTGTGATGATTTTCCATTATTTGATTCCCTTCTTTAACCGCCAATTCGGAGGTAAAGGGAGAGTCCCTGTTTTGATTTTAGGAACTGCGAGAATTGATTTTTGCAAATTTTGGAAACTGCAAGAGTTGATTTCCAAATATTGTTACATGTCCATGGGACAGTCCCTGTGTTTGATTTCCAGGAACTTCAAGAGTTGATTCCTGCGGGGTAAGTGATTCCTACCGAATTTGGAGAAATGTGAAATGATTTCCAAAGCAGCAGAAGTACAAAATGACTCCTACTGAGATTTGGGGAAGCGCGAAATGGCTTTGATGTGGATTTTGGAAACGTAAAATGGTTTCAGAGTAGTGGAAGCTCGAAATGGCTTCGATTTGGAAACACGAAGTGGTTTCAGATTTTGGGGAAGCACGAAATGGCTTCGGATTAGCGGAAGCACGAAATGGCTTCGACTAAGATTTTGGGAAACACAAAGTGGTTTCAGATTTGGAAACACGAAGTGGTTTCGGTTTTTTGGAAACACGAAGTGGTTTCGGATTTTGGAAACACGAAGTGGTTTCGGAGTTTGGAAACACGAAGGGGTTCCGGATTTTTGGAAACACGAAGTGGTTTCGGATTTTTGGAAACACGAAGTGGTTTCTGATTTTGGAAACACGAAGTGGTTTCTGATTTTGGAAACACGAAGTGGTTTCTGATTTTGGAAACACGAAGTGGTTTCAATTTTGGTGGAACACGAAGTGGTTTCTGATTTTGGAAACACGAAGTGGTTTCAATTTTGGTGGAACACGAAGTGGTTTCAATTTTGGTGGAAGCATGAAATGGATTCAAATTAATGGAAGCACGAAATGGCTTCAGAGTAGTGGAAGCACGAAATGGCTTCGACTAAGATTTTGCCATTCAGAGGTGAGGGGAAGTGTCCCTGATTTTGTGGGTAGTCCCGGTTTGGGAAGAAGTCCCTGTCTTGGGCAGAAGTTCCTGATTTTGGGGAAAGTCCCTGTTTTTGGGGAAACACGAAATGATTTCCTAGGGCTGCAGAAGCACAAAATGGCCTTGACTGAGATTTTACATTTTGACACATTTGGTCTTTACTTGGATTTGGAATTTCTTCTTTATTTTCTTTTCATCATTTTTTCTTTTTCAATTTGGCTGATGGTCCTCAACAAGGGTTAGACTCATCCTTGATTTTTCTTGACTTGTTATTTTGGGCTAGGTCACAGCCCATTTATTTCAATGATTTTTCTGATTAAGCTGGAGCTGATTGAGGCACAAGGAATTGGAGCCAGTCCCGGTGTAACTTTGATCTTTGGAAAACTTTTACATTCTTTCCCTTGGAAATGATTTAATCGAAGTGTTTGTGCAGATGATTATGAAGTGTGTGCACTTGATGCATGAAGATGCTTGCACAAAATTAAAGCCAGGGTCAGATGGTATTACCATTCAAGAATTCAATATCAAAAAAAATGAATATAAAAAGTACACCAAAAAGGGTGTGTGCACAATCCTAAAAAAGGGGCGGTGCCTCGCGGGGCACGACCTCTAGACATACTTGTGTATGGAAGCACATCCGAGTCCCGGTTAGCTTTCTTTCATCTGTTCTTTCATCTGCTTTTGACTTCAAGTATCAAACCCAAAAGAATTTACAACTTGCCAGCGAGGGCGAAAATTTACATGATGTTCACAAAATTCTGCAAAGAATTCATCCTTAAGGCTGTTGGGAGCCAAAAGGAAGGATACAAATTTGCTTCAAGGCGGGTAGGCCAAATTCCTAAATCTAGGGTTTGGTGCCCCTACTCTGATCCGGCATGCTTTCATCTGATTATCTGATCTGGCCGACTTTCACCTGCTCAAAAGGCCGACTCGGACTCAGAGTGCTTCCAGCGGACTCAATGGGTCGAGGCCCACAGCTCGCAGGACTCCATGCATGGATCTGGGGTGGTTCCCCTGATCATAATTAGGTGAGCTTCCTAAATTAGGGCTGAGGTCGCCCATGATCTAGGGTTTACTCCATTTGATGCAAAAAGTGGGGGTTGCTGCCCCTAATGGACTCTGGATTTTATTCCGATTTTATTCATCATTCACATCCTACTCACCCTCTCATGCTCAACGCGAGGTTCATTCAGAAACGTTAGGTGGGGGAGGATACCCAGCCCGAGACATAAGCCTACAAGGGTCTGGACCAGTACTGGATCCTCGCGTGCCACGGCAAGAAACCAGTGGTGCTAATGGACTCCAAAAAACTGGGGGGATGGGTTTACCCTGCTTTCCCCGGCAAGCCACGGGAGCGTAGGTGCTAATACCATCCCAAGAGTCAGTTCATAGGAATCAGAAGGGTAGGCTGCTAGATAGATCTAGGTTTTGGAGAAGAAGATGCAATATCCGCATTCACTCAATCATTCAGGGTCGGATCATTCACGCATCCTCCCTCGTGCGTGTCACCCCACGCAGTTTATCACAAAACTGGAAAATAAATCCATCCACGGTGTGGTGGTGTGCCCGTATGTGCATTTGGGCTGAGTGCGGTGTCTAACCGGGTGAGATTTGATTGGATTTTGTTGATAAAGGAATTTTACCGTCTCGTATAGTAAGGTGCAGAATTGGCACGCAATACGAGGTTCTGGGAGAGTCCCCAAGTAAGTGGGGGGTCACAAGGGACCGCTTAAATCCCACTTTCCTTAGGCGATTATCATGTCCTTGTGACAGGACTCCCCAGAATACGCAATTGCGTGTATTCCATGTCTTACTAAGCGAGGTAGTAAAACCCTAAAATTGACTAAATCTCTCTTAGGTTGACTCATTTTAACCAAGGGTCCTATTGGGCTGAGAAGTCCCCAGCAGAGTCGCCAGGCTGTGCGCACCCGATTTCGGTCGCACGACGAGGCGCACGCAATGCGACGCGTGCCTCGGGATTTGTTTGGAGTCGCCACTGCCTGATGGGGTGCAGGCAGACACCTGGGTGCCTAAGTTCTTCTACTAAGGCTTTTGGTCTGCGGCTTTGAGATTCTAAGTATGGTTCTCGGTTGCGGTCTGGGGAAGTCCGTAGACACCCCAGTCCACCCCGTCAAGTGACGGGTCCCATAAGTTTCCCTGGTTTTGAGTCAACTCAGTTGGTCTCTCACTCACCCGATTTCCATTCCAACATGTGATTTGATTAAGTCTGGCGGGACCGCCAAAGTGGTGTGGGTCCCTTTACTTGATTTTATCTTTTTAATTTAAAGTGACGTGAGCCTGATTGGGCGGGCCCCATTGGAAGGCCCGCGGATTCCTTGGTGGGCTTGGTTGAGCCCATATGTCCCCTGGTGGGCCTCAGTCTAAACCTGAGAGGCCCTTTGGGCTTTGGCTTAAGTAAATTGATTTTACTTTAGGGTTTAAGTTGGATTATTTAAATGAATTTCATGCCAAAAGTGAGCCGGGATTGCTTTGTGGGCCCTTGAGTGGGCCCCCCAGTTGGTTTCCAAATGATTTAATTTATCTTTTATTAAAATTCACCAAAGTGGGCCAGGTGTTGGGCTTGGGGCCCTTTACCTGGGCTTGGGCTTTGAAAAACCCAAGACTTCTTGAGTTAGGGTTTTGACACCCTAACCTTGGTTTAATGGGCTTAGTGGGCCCGACAGGCCCTGCCCGTGGTCTCGGCCAAACCACAATCTACTTTAAGCATACAGGGCCCAATTAGGGCTTGGGTGGGCCTCCAATGGTTTGGCCCACTCAAATCTCTCATTTTATCTTATTTAAGCATGATTGGGTTTGTCGGGGTTGGTGGGCCCCGTTGGAAGGCCCACCTGGAATCAGTTTGGACCGGGTCGGTCCATGGCCCATTTTGGGTTTCCGGGTGGCCCGGAAACCCTTCTGATTCATTCGAATTTGATCTAACAATCCAAAATATTGCACAAAATCAGCAAGATGGCAAAAAAAGAGTTCTGGCAGTGTAGCCGGCCTGAGATACCGGTTACACACAGGGTTCTGTGTATCCGGTATCTATATCCGGCTACACATGGGCTTCTGTTGATCCGGCCTGAGTTGCCGGATCACCTTGCAGAAGCCATTTTCTGGATTTTCGCACTGGGGTTGGGTTTTCATGCTTCTTGGGATGTTCTATGGGTGGTGTGGGCTCCTGTGTGAGCCCACAGTGGTCTATGTGAGAGGAAAACCTCCTCTCGGTCACTTTTCGGGGAACTTTGAGATCAATACCAAGGAAGATGGATGAGGCTCCAACTCTCCCTCCCCTTTTGATAAAATACGGCCGAGAATCACATACTAATCACCAACCAAACAAGGGAAAACTACAGCGAAGAAAGGATGAGAAGGGGGGGTTTAAACATGGGATACATTAGATTACCAAGTATGGGGAAACATGCTTCCTCTTAAAACTGATGCACACATGCAAAACAGTGGCCTTAGTGGCCGAAAATCCTTAGAGGAATCTTTCCTCCTCCCCTTTAAAACCAACTATGTGCCTCTCCCTTACTCGGAGGTCTTCATGGGGTGAGATGAGAGCACATGTATACTTAAAACATAAAGGAAATGATCTCATGCAAAAGGAAGAAGACAAACCCCAAGAGCTTTGTGATAAGCTCCCATTTTCATATATGTTAAATGAAGGTTAGTGAGGAACCATACCTTGGGGTTAAAACCCTGGATTGAGATGTGTGGAGCCTCCTTAGAGCATAGGAAGCAGCTGGAGCAGCACCCCCTCCCACCGACAGCAGCCTCTTCTCCTTCTTCAACTTCTTGAGTGAGGGAAGGAAGGGAATGGGGAAGGGTAGTAAGGCCAAACAAAGAGGTTCTTGGGTTTAGGGTGCAAGGAGGGGTTAAAGTGAGGGATTTCGGACCAGGTGCAGTGGGGGAGAAGAGGTGGAAACAGCCAAAGTAAAGCCAACCCCCGAAATGAGCTGCTGTTTGCTATTTATAAGCAAACTTAATGTATCCGGACTTCAAGTCCGGATACACTAAGGCTCCTTTGTATCCGGACTTAAAGTCCGGATACACTAAGGCTCCTTTGTATCCGGACTTGAAGTCTGGATACAAAACATAATCATTTTGAAAATTAAATGCCGCCGCGAATTTGTCGGGCGATCGGCGCGGATCTCGCGCGAAAATCTTCTTGTATCCGGTTTGCAAGTCCGGGTATACACAAGGGTATGTGTATCCGGTATATTTGACCGGATACAACTCAAAAAATTACGGATTTGCCCTTCGACTTGACTGATTCGACCGATTCGACCGATTTGACACTTTTGGACATCTACGGATTGCCCCCTGCGAATTTTGGTTTAGTCCCTGAGATATTTGATGATTTTTGGATATTTGAGATTTAGTCCCTGAGATATTTTGCTGCATTGGCTGCCACGTGGGCAGTTCCTGCGCCACGTGTGCAGTTTCTGGTTTTGCTGCTCGGAAACTTCGACAGCTCATATCTCCTTCATCTGAACTCCGATTTGAGCAAACTCAATTGCGTTGAACTCATATCGGAGCCCTCTATTTAATGACATAGGGCTAAGCACTTGGCACGGGGTTCGAGGAAAAGTCAACTTTTGGCCTTCCCTCAAGTTTGACCGCCCACAGAACCTTCATCCGGACTCCGATTCCAGCAAACTCAGTTGCGTTGGACTCGTGTCAGGATTCCCTATCCAATGGTATAGGGCAAGGTAGTCAAATTTCACTTGATCAAAAAGTCAACTTTTTGTCCCCTTGGGGTTTGACTTTCTGCCGGGGTTTTTATTTTCAGCACTTCCAAGGGTGCAAAAATAAGGTGCTTACACTGTGCATGGGAACAGCAGATGTTATGAGGTTTGCTCATGCTAGGACAACATAGGGCATGGGGTAAGGGATCATGCTAACACTATCAAGATAATAAAGAGATGGGTAGAACAAACAACATGCTATTAATTCTAAGCAAAGGAAAAATAGGGGTCAGCGGGGAAGCACAATAAAGCTTCCAAACAGTGACCTGATATGGGGTATTATGACGAGAGTAAGGGAGAGGGGTGCGGTGAGGGGTGCATGCTTATGGATGTACAAAAACAGCAAGTGAAAGGGAAAAGGGAGCATGCAGGGATTCACATATACACATAGTGAGTTTAAACATTCAAACAAAGAAAAGAATGGCATGCATACACAAGCAAGAGATAAAAAAAATCATGCTGTTGGTACAGGGGACAGCTACAAATAAGGGGGTTTTAGGCATGAGGAAAGGTGCTGAGTGGTGAGGGAGAGGAAGAGATCTACTGCTGTCTCCAGCAGCAGCTACTGGTGATCACAACCAGGGGGTTATGGGGTGAGGGGTGCATGTTTATTAACTTAAACTGGCAGCACATTACAAATATTGCAATAGCCAAGTAATGGATAGATGGAAGCATCAAAAGACATGGCTTTACATGCCCACATGCACACACTTTCATATGTTTAAAGGCACATGAAGGGAAGAGAGCACAACAGCCCAAAAAGCATCCGAAAAGATGTTGAAAACAGCAATCTGCCCATATCCAGCAGGGTGGCTAAAAATGAGATAAAGAGAAACCACATCCCTTAAGCACCTTAACAAATCTCCATTTTCATATATATGCAATAAAACATGGCAAGGAACCTTACCTTTAGGCTTTGAGCCCTCCTTTTGATATATAAGCACTCCCTTGAGGACAAACAGTGTCTGGAGCACCTCCTTTCAGCACTAATGGCAAGTTCTTGGAGGGGTTTTCAACGGAGGATGAGAGGAGTAAGTAAGGAGGAGGGATCAAAGAGTCTTAAAAGTGGGTTTTTTGTGATGTAGGAAGCAAAGACGGCTTGAAAGAAGGGGTTTCGGATCAGAGGGTGTGGGGGGAGAAGAAGTGGGAATCAACCCAAAAGAAGCCAACCCCTGTCTACTGTTCGGATTTGCTATTTATAGAACACAGAGGCAAAACCGCACATACAGTGCGGTTATAACGCGGTTTGGTCAAAACCGCACAATATGTGCAGTTTGGTCTAACCGCATTCTATGTGCGGTTCGGCCACGTCTTTTCAGCAATCATTAAGGGATAAACTCGCGCAGATACAGTCTGACGAAAAGCGAACCGCACTTACAAAGCGGTTGCTTTTTGTCCACTGTGCGCTGTGATTGGTTCACGCAAATGGTGGCCGAAAAAATCAACCGCACACCATATCAAAGCAACCGCATATTGTGTGCGGTTTTCTCTTCCTCTTTTTTGGTTGAGTTAACTGCTAAGCCAACTCAACCGCCTACTCGGACGAATTAGACTTCCCCAATTTTTAATATTTCCCATTTATCTTAATTAGTTTAATTAAGATATTAAACTTTTGACTGATTTGCCCCTTAGACTGTTTTGCTCATATCTTCTCCATCTGGGCTCCGATTTCTGTAAACTTAATTGCGTTGGAACCATGTCGGGATGCTCTACACATTGGGATAGGGTATAACAATCAATTTGGGCTCAGGAAGAAAGTCACCTTTTGCTCTTTAGGGTTTTTTTTACCTGTTTTGCTGTTCTTTAGCACATTTTTTGGTTTGATCAAAATTTGGGTACTTACACCAATATTTCCCCTAGCACTAGTTACGGTTTTCACTAGGGCCGGCTTCTGCATTCCGTCATCACCAATATTACTCTGAATTTTGAATGAATATATTAAAATCACTGAGGGCTTAAGGATAGGACGAAACAAAGGCTAGGCTTGGTTTATGAAATAAAAGGTATTAAGGGCTCAAAATATTCTAAATGTGAAAACAGGTCAACCGGACTTACAGTCATGATGAACTTGACCCCATTCCCCGAAGTGTATTCTCCTTTTTTGCACTTGGCTTTCATTTGCCATTATTCTTTGCTTTTGTTCTTTTTTTTTTATTCTATTTTTTTGCCCCAATTTGCTTTGCCCCAGTTTGAGACTGTAAGTCCAGTTTAGGTTTATCAAAGAAGCGAACTGGCTCGACTTGGCTAGACTAGGGATTAAAATTTTGAGGGAAATAAAGAAAGATGGTCTCGGATCATTCCATAGTAATATTCAATCAAGGAAAATACCTTTTTACTGCATCAGAGTTAATTGGCTCAGGAAAATCTTTTCCATCCATTTCTGTTAAGATGAGTGCACCCCCTGACAGGACCTTCTTGACAACATAAGGCCCTTCCCAATTTGGCTTGAACTTACCATGAGAGTCTTCCAAAAATGGTAAAATTTTCTTTAAAACCAAATTTCTTTTCTGGAAAGTTCTGGGCTTCACCTTCTTATTGTAAGCCCTGGCCATTCTCTTCTGATACAATTGGCCATGACAAAGCGCCTTCAAACAATTTTCCTTTATCAGATTGAGTTGATCATGTCTTGACTGTATCCATTCAGTCTCTTCCAATTCTGCTTCCATTAGCACTCTTAGTGATGGGATTTCAACTTCAACGGGTAAAACGGCTTCCATTCCATAAACTAGGGAGTACGGGGTTGCCGCAGTAGAAGTCCGGATTGAGGTCCTGTAAGCATGTAGAGAAAGCGGTAGCATTTCATGCCAATCTTTGTAACTCACTACCATCTTCTGAATGATTTTCTTTATATTCTTATTTGCTGCTTCTACTGCCCCATTCATCTTTGGTCTATACAGAGTGGACTTGTGATGGGTAATCTGGAATTACTCACACATCTTCTTCATATCCTTGTTCTTAATATTTGAAGCGTTGTCTGATACTATGGCATTTTGTAGGCCATAGCGACAAATAATGTTGTGCTTCAAAAACTTAAGAACATGGCTACTTGTGATATTCGCATATGAAGCTGCTTCTACCCACTTGGTGAAATAGTCGATTGCTACAAGGATGAATATGTGCCCATTCGATGCCTTAGGAGAAATCATGCCAATAACATCTATGCCTCACATAGAGAAGGGCCATGGTGATGTCATGTTATGCAGCTCACTTGGGGGTGCATGCTTGTTATCTGTATATATTTGGCATTGATGACATCTCCTAACATGTATATAGCAATCGTGCTCCATAGTCAACCAATAGTATCCTAATCGCAGAATCTTTTTTGCAAGCATGTGCCCGTTCATATGGGGTCCACAGATTCCTCCATGTACAGTCTCAATTAACCTTTCTAACTCAGCCTTGGCAACACATCTGAGTAGAATATCATTATGTGATCTCTTGTACAACTATCCACCACTTAGTAGGAACTGACCGGCTAATCTCTGTATTGTCCTTTTCTCAGTAGAAGTGACATTTTCTGGCAGACTCCGATCATTCAAGAAATTTTTGATGTCTTGAAACCACGGTACTTCCTCTTCTGGTTCTCCCTCCAGAACAAGACAGTATGCAGGCTCATGTCTGACTTCAATTTCTAGTGGCTTGATATCTACCCCTTCTGGCATGCTGACCATTGAAGCCAATGTTGCTAGAGCATCTGCAAACTGATTTTTGGCCCTTGGCATATAGTTGAAGGAAATTCGAGTAAATTTAGTGCTTATTTCTTCCAAATACTGGTGATAGGGAATCAATTTGTGATCCTTGGTCTTCCATTTACCAGTTGTTTGGAAGATGATAAGACTCGAATCTCCGTATATGTCAAGTTCCTCCACTTTATGGTCTAAGGCGGCTTGCAACCCAACTATGCATGCTTCATACTTTGTTATATTGTTTGTACATGAAATCTCAACTTCACTGCGATTGGGATGTGTGACCCGTCCGGCTTGACCAACACTGCCCTAATTCCATTTCCATTCATGTTGGCGGCCCCATCGAAGAACATTTGCTAAGAGCTTTTACTTTCCTCTTCTTCAGTAAACAGAATTGCCTCATCAGGAAAGTTGGTCTTCAAAGGTTGGTATTCTGGTAGAGGATGTGCAGCTAGGTGATCAGCAATTGCTTGACCTTTGATCGCCTTTTGAGTGATGTACGTGAGGTCAAATTCGGAAAGCAACAACTGCCACTTCGCCGTTCTGCCCGTTAGAGCTGGTTTCTCAAATAAGTATTTCAGAGGGTCCATCAAGGATATCATTAATGTGGAGTGACTGAGGAAGTAATGCCTCAGTCTTTGAGTTGTCCACACTAAAGCACAACAGGTCTTTTCCAAAGGGGAGTACTTGGCTTCATATTTTGTAAACTTCTTACTCAGATAGTAAATTGCCCTGTCCTTTCTACCAGTCTCATCATGCTGTCCCAAGACACACCCCATAAACGTTTCCAAAACTGACAAGTAGAAAATCAGTGGTCTTCTAGGAGTTGGTGGCACTAGCACAGGTGGATTCAGCAAATATTTCTTTATTGTATCAAAGGCATGTTGGCAATCATCATTCCAGACCGTCGGGTTATTTTTTCTTAACAGCTTGAAAATCGGTTTATAGATAGCAGTGAGCTGTGCTATGAACCGGCTTATGTATTGAATCCTTCCAAGAAAACCCCTAACTTCCCTCTCCGTTCTGGGTGACGGCATTTCAATGATTGCCCTTGCTTTAGCCGGGTCAATTTCAATTCCTTTTCTGCTTACAATGAAACCCAATAATTTCCCTGATGTAGCCCCAAAGGTGCATTTTGCCGGGTTAAGTCGTAAACTGTATTTCCTGAGTCGGTTGAATACCTTCTTCAAATTGATCAAGTGGTCCTCTTCTTTACATGATTTGGCAATCATATCATCCACATAGACCTCCATCTCCTTATGGATCATGTCATGGAATAATGTTGTCATGGCCTGCTGGTAGGTTGCTTTGGCGTTCTTATGCCCAAATGGCATGACCGTGTAATGGAAGGTACCCCAAGGTGTGATGAATGCTATTTTTTTCGGATCGTCCTTAGCCATCTTAATCTGATTATACCCTGAGAAACCATCCATGAATGAGAATAGGCTATGTACAACAGTATTATCAACCAGAATGTCGATGTGTGGAAGTGGAAAATCGTCCTTTGGGCTTGCCTTGTTCAGATCTCTATAGTCCACGCACATCCTGACTTTTCCATCCTTCTTTGGTACTGGCACTATGTTTGCGAGCCACTCGGGGTACGTGGAGACCACTAAAAACCCAGCTTGAAATTGCTTGACCACTTCATCTTTGACCTTCAGGGTCCATTCTGGTTTCAATCTCCTCAGCTTTTGCTTAATTGGCTTAACACCTGGCAGAATTGGTAGCCTGTACACAACCATGTCAGTATCTAATCCCAGCATATCCCGATATGATCATGCAAATACATCTTCATAATCGGCCAAGAATCGTGACATTGCATCACGTTGCTCATCAGACAGGCATGCCCCAACTTTCACAATTTTTGGGTCATCTTTGGTTCCTAGATTTATTGAAATGGTCTCCTTAATATTAGGTTGCACACCCCTTTCATGACGCTCCAACTGATATTCAATTTCCTTTGGAGGGTCTTCTTCTTCTACCTTGGTCTCTTCTTCGACCCCCATTAGGTCAAAGTCGAGCTCAAGGTCGAAGTCATATTCAACCTGATCTAACTCTGTTTGCTTGTATGGTTCATAAATGGTTTGGACTTTTTTGAAAAAATTAAATTTTCTAAAAAAAATATAAAAATCTTTTTGGGTTTTTGTGAGCCTTCTAAAAAAACTTTCCCTGAAGGCGAAGGCTCATTAAGACCTTCAGGGAAATGGCACTCCACTAATGGAGTTTTTTTTTGGAAGCCACATCTGTTTGCCAGTCAAATGCTGCTTCAAAGGTAAGGGGAGTTTCCTCCCAATTGTTCAAAACAAATTTTCAGGAGTAGGGAAAATGGTGTAAGCCTGTTCCTCAAACTCTGAATCCGATGCCATCATCACCGGATGAGTTGTACTGCCCTTTTCTGCCACGGGGCCCAATCCAGGTATAACCTCACCCGGAATCTTTATTGCTGCCCAATCAATGAATGGCAACTTCTTGCCTTCCTCAGATTTTTCGCCTTCAGACATGGCGAAGAAAGCCTTGACATCTTCGGAGAAGTCCATCTGCTGTTCTGGTTGTGGCCCAGGCCCGCCTACTGTTTCAAGTGTAGAAGGTAGGCTATAGGGTTGCGGGGTTGGAACAGATGGCTTTTGGAAGGGGTTGATATTGTGGTACGGAGGTTTTGACTGATCCATGGGAGGAGACAGTTAGATCGTGCAAGAGGGTTTAGGAAAATTTTCCTTTAAATGAGGGAGTTTTCTGCTATTTTTCTTCTCTGCATTTTCTCCTTCTTCCTGCTTCTGCCTTCTCCATCCTCTTGGTTTAAATCCCAGTCCTGCCTTCGGGACCAGCTTCTTTGCCCTTATTGGCTCCAACAGTCCTTGCAAATTAATTCCCAGACCTTTTCCTGGGTGGAAGTGATATTTTTTAATCACTTTCTCTACCATCTTCTCAGCTATAGTCATTTTCTCTTCTATTTTCTCACACCCCCAGGTATGAAATTTACTGTTTCGAACTGAAACGAGTGGAATGCCATTTTGTCGATAGTTAGATCAACATTGATGAAGGGTACATCAGGTGACACTATGAAAGGTATTAAATTCTCAGCTAGGACAGTTATCACCCTTTGTCCTCTTATATACTTGACCCTTTGGTGAAGAGTGGATGGTATTGTCCTAGCCGAGTGTATCCATGGTCTCTCTAGGAGCAGATTGAAGGTTACTGGGATATCCATCACTTCAAATGTGATGTTAAAGATATTTGGTCCAATGGTGACTGGCAGTTCAATCTCCCCTAGGGAGTGTGTCTTAGAGCTATCGAAAGCCCTCACAATCCTCCCATTATATTTGATCTTGGATTGATTCAGACCAAGTTTGGCAAAAGTGATTAATGGGTAGACATTTAAAGCCGACCCATTGTCAATTAAAACCTGTGCCACCATATTGCCCTTACAAAGCACAGTGATGTGTAAAGGGTCAACATGGTAGCACCCACCTGGGCTTATTTCACTTTCGGAGAAACTTATCACATTGTGTGACAAGATTTGACCAACCATTTTGCCTAGTTGATCTGGATCAATAGCCTTAGGCATGTGTGCACTCTGAATCACCCTTAATAATGCGTCCCTATGCTTTTCTGAATTGAGCAAAAGTCCCAGTATTGAAATTTGGGCCGGGACCTTATTCAACTTGTGCGCACCTGACTTCAGTGGGTCGCACTGGGAAAAAATGGGAATTGGAGTCGCCACTGCCTGATAGGGTGCAGGCGGACACCTGGGTGCCTAGATTTTCTATTAGATTGGTCTGCGGCTTAGAGATTCTTAGTAAGTTCTCGGTTGCGGTCTGGGGAAGTCCGTAGACACCCCAGTCCACCCCGTCAAATGACGGGTCCCATAGGTTTCCATGGTTTGAGTTAACTTTGGTCTCTTACTCACCTGATTCCTATTCCAGCATGCAATTTGATTAAGTCTGGCGGGACCGCCAAAGTGGTGTATGTCCCTTTACTTGATTTTATCTTCATAGCTTATAGTGAGATGAGTCTGAGTGGGCGGGCCCCATTGGAGGGCCCATGGATCCCTTGGTGCGCCAAGTGTGGCCTACATGTTCCCTTGGCGGGCCTCGGTCTAAGCCTGAGAGGCCCTTTGGATTTTTGGTTCAATGAATTGATTTTATTTTGGAGTTCAAGTTTGATTGTTAAGTGATTTCCATTCAGAGTGGGCTGGATTGCTTTACGGGCCCATTGGGTAGGCCGCACGTGGTAGCCCAGTGATTTATTGGATTCATCTTGATTAGGTTTCCAAAATGGGCCAGGCCTGGGCTTGGGGCCCTTTACCTGGGCTTGGGGCTTGAAAGCCCAAGACTTCCTGGGTTAGGGTTTTGAAACCCCAACCTTGCTTGATTTGGTGGGCCTAGTGGGCCCGATAGGCCCTGCCCTTGGTCTCGGCCAAACCACAACCTAATTTAAGCATGCATGCCCTACATGGGGTTTGGGTGGGTCTCAAGTGGTCTGGCCCACTCAAATCTTTTAATTATCTTATTTAAGCAAAATTGAATAGTTCGGGCTGGGTGGGCCCTGTTGGAAGGCCCACTGGAAATCAGATTAGACCGGTGATCTGAGTCCCATGTTGGGTTTCTGGGTGACCCGGAAACCCTATTGGTCCATTTTGGTTCAGTTTGAAGAGGTCACCCATATGCAGCAGAAATCACAGAATATACAGGAAATCACAAATCACAAGATATACAGAAATCACATACACTGGGTCCAAGCGAAGCCCCTCGCAGTACGGTACAAGGGTATTTTTGGGTTTTTAAAAAAATATATAGGCAATTCGGATTTTAAAAGGGGGTGCGCCGACCTCCGGGCGCGAGCTCAGCGGACCGAAAAAACCATCCACGCGTGCGCTCCGCGTGAGCTCAGCGCGAGCTCGGCAGATGCAAAAAAAACGCCCCACGCGAGCTAGGCGCGAGCTCGGCGGATGCATTTTTGCTCCGTACGAGCTTCGCGCGAGCTTAGTGCGAGCTCGGCGCATACCCCCGATTCCCTGTTTTTTTCTCAAACTCAATGTCTGGCTTGATTTTCAAGCCCTGTAACCACTTTCTGGTGTTTCTACGACTCCCATAAGGCTTTTAAACATGCATCGAAGTTAATCTAACCTAGTTCATCATCCAAATCAAAATCTCTTGGCAAAAATCCAATCCCAAAAACAACAAAGAACAAGACTGATGAAGGGAAGAGGGGGCTTATATCGGGGTACAACAGATGGAGAAATCATGGGGGAACATGCTCCCCATTCAAATCAAACAAGCAATATCAGTGAAGAACAAAATGGTAGAAGAGAAAACATCGTAACATGCTATGCTTGAGATGAGCTTATATTCTGAACAAAAGAGTTGTCGGGAACATTACCTGGGTGTTTTTAACACCCTTGTGAAGTGAGTGGGTAGGCTCCCCCTTTGAAGCTCCAGCAGCGGCTGGAATCTCCTCCTTCGAGCTAAGACGGCAAGCTCCTCTTTCCCCTTCGGGTATCAAGAGGTGAGGATGAGGATGGGAAGAAAGATCCGAGGAAGGTGGGGAAGAAGTGTGTCTAGTTTGTTTTTGGGGAAGATGGTGGTCAAGACCACCTGAGCCCAACGAAGAAGAAGCCAACGAAAAAGAAAACCCCAACCAGGAAGAAAGCCGACCTAAAAAATCGCCAACCCAAAAACCGCCAACCAAAAAATGCCGAACCCTGAACAAGAACGAGGTTGCTGTATTTATAGGAGGGAGTATGGCTATCCGCCGAGTTTGGCGCCAAGCTCGCGCCGAGTAGCTGTCGCTCGGCGCGAGCGACAAAATGATTAACTCATTTAATGCAGCCGCGGGTTTGTTTAAAAAATCTGAAAATTAAGATATAGTCCCTAGGATATTTTGATTTAATATTATTTTATTTAGATATTTTCAGATTGGTTCCTGGGATCTTTTGAATGTTTGGATATTTACGGATTTGATCCCCGAGATATTTTCCTGCGCAACTTGCCACGTGTGCAGTTCTTTGCCACATGTGCAGTTTGCAGGTTTTGCTGCTCGGAACTTTGACAGCTCATATTTTCTTCATCCAGGCTTCGATTTGGGCAAACTCAATTGCGTTAGAATCGTATCGAAGCCCTCTATCCAATGGCATAGGGGTAAGCACATGGATTGGGGTTTAGCAGAAAGTCAACTTTAAGCTCTCCTCAAGTTTGACCCCCTGCATAACCTTCATCCGGACTCCGATTCCTGCAAACTCAGTTGCGTTGGAACCGCGTCGGGATTCTCTATCCAATGGGATAAAGCAAGGTGGCCAATTATCACTTGATAAAAAAAGTCAACTTTTTGTCCCCTCGGGGTTTGACTTTCTGTCAGGGTTTTTATTTTCAACACTTCCAGGCGCGCAAAAATAAGGTGCTTACACAACTATTCGACAATATTGAATTCGATTTTCTTTATTATCTTGATGAGGTCTACTGCCTCGTTTTCGGCCTCCTGGGGGTGTCCTCCCCTATTTTTGTTTTTCCTTTCATTTTTTTCTTTTCTTCTGTTTTTTTTCTTTCCTTCTCCACTTCCTATTCTTTTTCTTTTTCTTTTTCTTCTCCTTCTACACATCTCCTTGACCTCGTCATGAGGTTCACCTCCTCCTAGTTCTGGTTCTTGATCACCCCCTCGCTGTAATTCCATGGTACAGCTGACTCAGAATAGGCAAGTTTAGGGACATGGATCACAAGCGGTTGGAGCTTGAACCCGGATGTAGGAGTTGGTTTAGGAGCATTACAGATATGTGGAACATTTACCACCAAAGGTAGAAGCTGCTTGGGAGTTGTTGGAACAAAAGAAGTAATTGATGCAGTGGTGGGGTCACATTGGATGACCAAGGGAGTTTTTGATGGCTGGGATGGAGAAAAAGTGGGTGAATTGCAATTAATGACCAAAGGAGGCCTTGCAATGTTTATCTGGGCCATGAGAGAGGAGACTCGGTTCAGGGAGGAGCTAATATCCTCAGCAGCACAATCATTCTTCCTGGAGATGACAATGACTTCCTCCTCCTCTTTCTCTTGGAAGAAATGAACCTTAACCAAAGTCCCTACGGGAGCAATCAATTGAGAAGGGTCAAAGGTTCTTCTCATGGAGGAAATGGCTGTGACTGAGTTAGACGGGCCTGTCCCATTGTGATAAGGCAGGGGGTTTTGTCCAATATCACTTCCTGACTGGGTAGGTGCAGTAGTATTGAAGAACAGAGCTTTCTGGTCCTACAGATCCTGAACCGCGTGCTTCAGAACCCAACAACTATCCGTAGAGTGCCCTGGTGCACCCATGTGAAAGTCACAAGTGACTGAAGGATCAAAATTCCTCCCCTTCGATGCATTTGGGTTTGGCTCCTTCAAGGTTACATATTTCTCTTTCAGCAAGGTTGGTAACAGTTGGGAAAGAGACATGGAAAGAGGAGTAAAAACGCAGTTCCTTCTTGCTGCCATTCAGGCATCTTTCTCATCCTTAGTGAAAGCCTTCATCTGATTTGCAGGCACGGAGGGGGAGAAATTGATGTTGAGCAGGGTTTGATATGGCTACTGGGCCTGCTGGGGTGCAAAAACATTGACGTGGAGTGGTTTCTTGGGAGGAGGAGCCTGTACCAAGTTTACTTCTCTTTCTTTCCTCGCTCCATTCTTCTTAAACCCATTCCCTTTCTTCTATGTCAGGGAAGTGGAGGAATCCAATTGTCCGGCCATAGCAGAGTAATCAATGAGTTTTCCTGACCTGACCCCTTCCTTGATCCAGTTGGCCACTTGTACCAAGGCTGCAAAATTAGTGGTAATCTGACCCAGCAGGTGATTGTAGAAGGGCTTCCCCAATGTACTTATGAACGTCGAGATCATCTCAGGCTCCAACATAGGCGGCATGACTTGGGAGGCAGACTCTTTCCACCTCTTGGCATATTGCCTTATAGATTCTTCCTTTCGCTTGCTCATCCTCATCATGTCGTACCGGTCTGGCACGATCTCTGAGTTAAACTTGTATTGGTCCAGAAAAGCATCGGCCAAGTCCTTCCACCTTATTATCCTTCCATGGTCCACGGTGGCAAACCACCTCAGAACCGCTCCCATCAAACTCCTTTGGAAGAGTTGGATCAAGATGTCATCATCTTGGCCAAATTGGCACAAAGCCCCATAGTATAACTTCAGGTGGCTCATTGGGCAACCCGTGCCATCATATTTATCAAAGTCTGAGAATTTGAATTTTGCCAGTAGGCAAACATTCGGGTATATGCACATGTAATCAAAGGTGGTACCTCCATAACTGCTCACCCCCTTCACTTCTTTGAGTTCCTCTTGAATCCTCTCTATTTTATGTAGAAGTTTCCTTTCCATCTCATCCCTTGCTCTTTCCTTTTCCATCTCCTTCTCAAATTCAACAGTATTTCCCTGATTAGAATAGGTTCAAGGATAGGTTCAGAAATGGGCTCAGGTATGGGTTGAGCCGGAGGTGGAATGTTTGTTTGATGTGGCGGTGCTTGGTGGGAAGTAGAGGCTTGGGTTTGGGCTTGGGCTTGTTGGGCCTGAGCCGCCAGTAAGTCTCCTAGCATTTTGGCCAGTCCGGCCACTTGCTCTTGTAATTGAGCAAAATCCTGAACAAGGACAGTGTCTTGATTCTCAGCAGGATTCATTGTATGAGCCTTTGATCTGGTCACGGGAGCAATGGATGGAAGTATTTTATACTTGGAGAAGGAAAAATAAAGAAATATGTCAGCTCCAATTTAATCCTAGTCACACACCCATAAATGTAGATACGTGAGGTAGGTGAACACAAGTCTGGATTTATTTGTTTTCTTTTTATATTTTTTATTCATTTTTTTAGGATTTTTGGAATATTTTAGGGCTTCCAAAGGTCTCATAAAAATTTGAATTGATTGGTATGAAAAAGACAAACCAAAGGTTTTTTTTTTTTTTTGGAATATTTTATGGCTTCCAAGTGTCTCACAAAATTTCAATTGATTGGTACGAAAAAGACCAACAAAGGTTTTTTGGAATATTTTAGGACTTCCAAAGGTCCCAAAAAAGTTTGAATTGATTGGTACGAAAAGACCAACCAAAGGTTTTTTTTTTTGGAATATTTTAGGGCTTCCAAAGGTCCCACAAAGGTTTGAATTGATTGGTATGAAAAAGACAAACCAAAGGTTTTTTTTTTTTTTTTGGAATATTTTATGGCTTCCAAGTGTCTCACAAAATTTCAATTGATTGGTACGAAAAAGACCAACAAAGGTTTTTTGGAATATTTTAGGACTTCCAAAGGTCCCAAAAAAGTTTGAATTGATTGGTACGAAAAAGACCAACCAAAGGTTTTTTTTGGAATATTTTAGGGCTTCCAAAGGTCCCACAAAGGTTTGAATTGATTGGTACGAAAAAGACCAACCAAAGGTTTTTTAGAATATTCTAGGGCTTCCAAAGGTCCCACAAAAGTTTGAATTGATTGGTACGAAAAAGACCACCAAAGGTTTTTTTGGAATATTCTAGGGCTTCCAAAGGTCCCACAAAAGTTTGAATTAATTGGTACGAAAAAGACCAACCAAAGGTTTTTTGGAATATTTTAGGGCTTCCAAGATCTCACAAGATTTTCAATTGATTGGTACAAAAATGACCAACCAAAGGTTTTTTTAGAATATTCTAGGGCTTCCAAGGTCCCACAAAAATTTCAATTGACTGGTAAAATTTCTTCTATTTTCAAGCTCAAAAGTTTGATTGGAACATGTTTGAGGTGACTTGGCATCAAGAAATATAACACCTTGGCCCCCCCTTTAATGTATCTTCTTTAAACTTGAGGGATGTTCCAAGATTAAGTTGAATCCTTTGATGAATCATTTGAACACTTAAATTACCTTTCCATTTTCCCAATGAGGTGCCCATAGATTATTTACAGTGTTTTAGGCATTTTATTTTCAAAAGAATTTGGGATAGCAACCAATTTGCACATTTCCGGGCTGTATCCGACATATCAGGTCGGCTAAAGCTATGCTTTATCGTATCCGATATAAATAATCGGATACATACATAAAAGCTTTTTGCTGATGATAAATGTCGTATAAGAGACACATATTGTTTAACCGACCTGAGTTGTCGGTTAATGCCGAAATAATCCTTTTTTGACTCATTTTTTCACTATATTTGTACACATTATGTTATCTTTATTCCCCCTCAATGTTCACCTTAAATTGGCCTCTAAATACAGTCCCAAATTGGACTTTGACACTATACTTGCAAAAGAATGCATGAATGTTCATGAGGGTACATGCTCCCTCAAAATTAGACACCATATTCAAAGATTTTGTACATTTGGTTGACTCCTACATAGATTTTGGGTAGGATCACTTCTGAGAAGAGTAAAAAAACTCTTCCTATGGGATACACCAGTCTTAGGGTACAGACTTCCTTGGGAACAATTTCATCCCAAGCATAAGGACACCATGGGTCTTACTTTACATGATATGAAGGTAATTTAAAAAATGAGTTTACCTTGCCACCTTGTGTTAGCTTCAATATGGTATTCATATTATACCTTGGTCTGTACAACATGCAAACGGCCTTCCCTCAATTACACCCAATTCTCCAACGTAATTGTTTACTTTAGCTAAAAAAGTGTTTCTTCACCTTCAAGCGTATGGTTTTTGGGTTTTAGTTTATTGGCAACTTAGATCTCAAGTCTAGTGATGACCTAAATCAAAGATCCATATTGTCACCACATCATTGACCTAAAGTTCTAAGGTAAATGTTTTCACTTTTGCTTTCTGAAGTACCGACCTCGTTGCACCAAGCTACACACATTCGGGTTCAACTTCCTATAGGTAATGGGTAGGCTGTGCAAAAAGTGTAAAGTGCTCAAGTGCATTTGAAATTCAAGGTGCATTCATAACGTCCTAACCCCTTGCCACTCTTTTTCGAAGCCATGCATACATTTTCAAGCCAAGGCAAATATGACATTATATTGATAGTAAAAACACAAGCAAGCAAGATAATAAAAACACCTAAACATGCTCATGACTATCATATCCACAAAAATAATACCCAAGCATGTTATCACATTGTACAAACAACAATTAACCATGAAAAGCATGCTTGAAACCCAAAAGCATCTCCTAAATTTCCAGATTTCATGCTCTCCATTTTGATGCTCAAATTGCATTATTCATACCCGAATCGAAGCCTAAAAATACAGCAACTAATAACATGGTACAAGAAGTTTTTTATTAGGGAAAACATGCTTGAAAACCCCAAAAATACCCACTGAATTTCCAGATTTCATGCTCTCCATTTTTGTGTTCAACATGCATCATTTATACCAAAATCGAAGCCTAAAAATACAGCAACTAACAACATAGTACAAGAGGTGTTTTAATTAGGGAAAATATGCTTGAAAACCCTCAAAAATACCTACTGAATTTACTGAATTTATGCTGTTCATTTCCATCATCAAGACATGACATTAAACCCCCAAAGCAAAGTATGTTATCATAAAATACAACAAGTATGCATTTGACAAGATAAGCCCCTAAACATGATTCTAGACATAACCAAGTCATACATATATGCCATTATCCTTATGGCATATATGTATACAACAACAACATACAGATTTGAAATACAAATCAGATTTGAAATACAACAACATACACAAATAAAATACACAAAATAGCAAGCATTCAAAGATAAACAAAAGCATGAGCCAATACACCAATCATGGCCTAAATCCACAAGTTCCCAGTAGAGTCGCCAGTTGTGATAGTGTGGAAAAAATCAATCTCATGACTTTCCGGTCATTGCACGGGATTCATAAATGGGAAGAGTCACCACCATTCAATTTTAAGGTGTGAATGGACACCAAAATCATCAAAATAAGCACAAAAGGGAAATCTAGATTAAAAATAATTCCACTTTGAAATAAAAAACCCAGAGATGGGTAAGGGGATTAGATTATGAACAGGGGAAGGTGTTAGGCACCCCCATTCATCCACGTAAAGTGGTTGCCAAGTGTGGTTTATGCTATAAAAATACTTGCTAATAAAACTCAAAACAAAGCAAAAAGAAACAAAAGAATGTTTGGCTTATTTCCATGTGAATGATCCAATTTATTCTGGATCCTTCTTTATGAAAACAAATGCCATTCATTGGGCTTCATGATTGACTGAAATCAAAAGAAAACAATCTAAAATAAAAACTTCAAAAATCATGCTTTAAATTGAATCCTTGAAATCTAGGCATAAATGAAAAAAGGCACTTTTTACAAAAAAATTGTAGAACTGGATCTGGGCAATCCAGGGCATAGATCTAGCCCATATTTTTCATTAAATCAAAGAAATCAAACTAAATATACCCACGTTGATGAAAAACATCAAAAGAGGAGAACTTAGACCGTAGGGTCTTCTCTCAAAAACCAAAAATGACTCTGAAACCACTCCATGATACCAAACTAAATCTGAATAATCCAGGGCATAGATTTAGCCCATATTTTTCATTAAATCGAAGAAATCAAACCAAATATACACACGTTGATGAAAAACATCAAAAGGGGAGAACTTAGACCGTATGGTCTTCTCTCAAAAACCAAAAATGACTCTGAAACCACTCCATAATACAAAACTGAATCTGAAAAATCCAAGGCATAGATGTAGCCCATATTTTTCATTAAATCAAAGAAATCAAACCAAATATACCCACGTTGATGAAAAACATCAAAAGGGGAGAACTTAGACCGTATGGTCTTCTCTCAAAAAACCAAAAATGACTCTGAAACCACTCCATGAAAGCCTAGAGATTACTGGAAAGCTTCTGATACCAGATCTATCATATGGACAATGGTGGATCCAAGATCTTAGCCCAAATGACTAAAAACATCTAAAAGCATAAAAAAGGAGAAAACAAGGTGAAAAATTGAAATATATGAGGAAAACGAAATCTCATGCTACGAGTAGCATAGATCTATTGCATTCCTCAATATTTCATCAATAAATCATCACACATCCTAAACAAAACATTAAAGCTATGCATTTTTACGATTATCACATACGGGGGTCTGCCCTACGGATCCACCAGTCTCCATTTCCCCTAGCTCTATCTTCACGTTTTACAGCTAGAGAGTAGTCTTGAGGTACTTAGGAGTAGGTTTGGGTAACAACCACACACAAGGGCCTTATTCTACAGAAGAGGTAGAAGACAGAATAATTCTAGAAATTAAAACTAGAAAAGAAAAGAGTTCCAGGCTTATCTGGAGTTCTGAAAGCAGAGAGGCAGGGGTTCCATTCTAGAGTTCTGAAAGCAGTGAGGCAGGGATTCCCTTCTTCACTTGGAGCTCTTCAATTTCCAACTTCTGGCCCTTTGCTTGAGGAGAGGCCTCCTATTTATAGGCAAATGCTAGGGCAAAGGGGAACCCTAATGGTAGACACAAAGATATGTCTAGAATCCCCCAATTTAAACCCTAAGGCTATTTTCGAGAATTCCCACTCTTAGAAAAGGGGTAAGACAGTAAAAAGTGAAAACTTTCAGAAGCAAAACATTAGTATCCGGCAACTCAAGTCGGATACCAACACAACCCTTTGTATCCGACATTATTTGTTGGATACAAGCAAAATAACTTGTATCCAACAATTATTGTCGGATATAGAGGCAGAAACTTTTATCCAAACTTTCATTTTGGATACAAAATACAAGCTGTTTTTAATGCTTTTGGCCAATTATTCATTTTTTCACAGTGCAATTTGGGGTGTCTACAACAAGTAAGGGTACAGGCTTTATCTAGATTTGTAAAAATGGAGTGAAAACCATATCAAATATTTGGATCTGAGCACTAAGCTCCTCAAATCTGATTCAAAACAACTCAAACGAGTTAAGAATGCTATAAAAACATCTAGGATAGATATTTAGTTCAAATCTCTTATTACTTGGGGAGTGTGAGCCAAATATTGTGCAAATTCCTTTTGGAATTGCTTAGATCTAAGGAGATCTGGCCATGAAACCGTTTCCAAGAGATCTGAGTTGGTTAAAAGACTTCAAAATAGTTTTGAAGTATTATTATAAGGCTAAAGTCTCAGATTTACCATATTGAGCATGGTAGATCTAGGAATTCATGCCTAGAGTCAAAAAAATAGCACAAGTGAGTATGTGCTTGTAAAAAATGTGTGAAAACTCAATTCTATGGAGGAATTTCAGATCTAAGGCTATGATGTAGCTTGGACCCATGAAATTCCTCTCAAATTAAAAAGGAAAACCACACAAAACAACAATCATAGCACAATTAAAAGGAAAGAACTAAAATCAAAGCAAAAGGGTTCTAATCCTAAAGGATGGATCCCATAGATCATTTCCCCTAACCTTCTCTTCATGTTTTATGGCTAAAGACGAGCTTAAGGTACTTTAATCCATGGTTTGGGGCTACAAACACAAGGCGGCCTTATTCTATAAAAAGGTAGAAGGAGAGAGTGCTGGAATTGAAAGAGATATTTGAATGTAAAAGAGATTATACCTTGTCCTTGTGCTCCTTCTTCAATTCAAGCAAAGCCTTCTTCAAGTATGCAATCCAGCAGAGCTTCCCTTCCTCTTAAGCAAGACTCTAAACCTCCAAAATTGCAGCCATTTACACGAGGAGAGACCTTATATTTATAGGCATAAGTGAGGGTAGAAGAGTCACAAGGGTAGACACAAAAGTGTATCTAAATCCTTCCAATTGAAGACCATGGCTTGCATTGGAGGGAATTGGGTAAATTTCGGAGGCTAATTTAGGCAATTCAAGCCTTTTAGAAAGAGGTTTCAATGTAAATATGAGAAAGCTCGCGGGAATTTTCAAATTGAGCTTTTATGAGAATACCTAATAACTCTGATCAATTATTGTAGACACCCCAAAATTGCACGATTTTTGATAAATCTTGAAGGAGAGAAATATTTTATTGGAATTTTCAATTCTTTGCATTGGGTTTGAGATACTTAACCCATTTGAATCCAAAACGGAAAAGGAAAAGGCCCGAATTCAATCTTTTGTGCAAAGTCAAACTTTTTCCGGTTGAATTTTGTTGACTTTTGTCCCCAGAAAATGAAATATTTTTTCAAGCCAGATTTCAAGATAATTTTTCCCAGTAATGAGGTTTTTAGCCATGTTATTGCATAAAAGAATTTTTTGAGATTTTAAATCTTGGCGAATACCTTGGTTTTAACATATTGAACCTTTTTTCCAGACTTGAAAAATCAGAATTTTGCCTAGAACTGGAAAATTGACTTTTTATTCACTTGGAATTTGGGTCTGGAACTATTTTTAATGGATTCAAATGGGGGGTGTTTGCTTATTTACATGTAATATCTTAAGTAAATGGAAATTAAAAAATACGAGGACATTTACTTAAACGATATTACATGTAAATAAGTATTGCCTGTGTTAAAATTTGGAAAAAGAGCTTTTTTCCTTGTATCCGGCAACTCAGGCCGGATACAAGTACATTTCTTTGTATCCGGTGGAACATACCGGATACAAGAGAGCTTTAGTGTATCCGGTATTATATACCGGATACCTTAAGGCCCTTGTGTATCCGGCCTAACATGCCGGATACATAAGTTTTGCTCAAAATTAGGGTTTTCCGAGAGCTTTTCACTTTTACCATCATATCCCTCATTAAATGAGTGGAAATCTCGGAAATGGCCTTAGGGTTACGGTTGGTGGGCTATAGACATTATGTTGTGTCTACCATTCTCACCAACCCTAACCCTAACCTTTGCCTATAAATAGGAGGCTCCTCCTTAAGCAAATGGCCATTAACTCTTGTTTTGAATTCTCGCCAAGAATAACTCCAAGAGAAGAGGGAAACCGCTGCGGAAGTGCTTCCAGAACCCAGGTAAGCCTCAAACTTTTCTTTATTTTTGTATTTACATTTCTAGATCTAGATCTCTTCTTCTACCTTTCTGTAGAATAAGGCCTTCTATGTGTGTGAAAATCCTTCCCCGGCTCAAAGTATCTCGAGACTCCCCCTAGCCGTAAAACGTGGAGGCGGGATCTAGGAGAAACGAGACTGGGGATTGACCCTAGTGCTAGAACCTATGTAGCATAAAGCCTTTTGATTGATTGTAAACCGTTTCATATTCAAAGTACCCTTGATTATCTTGAAGAACCGTGTTTAACGGGGAGAGAGAACAGAGGGAAACGATAATGGAACGGAACCCTAGGCTATTTTAGAACCTTATTTTGATGAATATGTATGCATGCTATTGATCTTGTTTGGTTTTTCACACTTGCACATACATATCACTATTTTGGCGGGATAGGCTCACATTTGGGGATTTATTACATTCATTGTGATAAATCTCAAATAAATGGCCTCAATCAATTCTGAAATGTCTTTGGATGATTTTTAAAGGTTTTGTGTTCATCTTGCACGAATTGCACACACTTTGTCACATTTTTGCATTGGTTTTACCCAAAAGGGGCTTAACTTGACAGCAACTGTACCCCGACTTCGGACACTCATAACTTCATCGTCCGGATGAATTTTGGAGTGATTCCAAAACCATGGGAAAGGTGAGGCTGTCTAGTTTATGTCCACCAAATTTCATTAATTTTTATTCAGCGGATGTTTGACACCTCTCTGTCGAAGTTGATTGGACAGTTCAGGTTCAAATACAGAACTTGTCACTTCGACGGAGCGCCATGTGTTCGTTTTAAGTCTGATTCAAATGATTTTTGTTTCTGGGCACTCCTTTATGAGTCTATTTTTAAATCCAGTTAGTTTTATAATTTTTTGACTCCATTTGAATTATTGGTAACAGATTTACTCAGAGCTGCTCATTAGTACTTTTCTGGGTAAATCTGTGATCTTCGAGGCCTATTCGGGAGACCACCCAAGGCACATCCAAATGAGTTTTTGTATGAAGCTAGTTTCTTTTGAAAGATGGCCATACAGACTTCAATCACACCAAATTTCGTGGGTTTTTATGGAGTGGAGTTTTCTAGGTGATTTTCCAAAGTTGCCTACTTGCTACTTTTGATTTTCTCCGGCAGCAACCTTACAAGGAACATAACTCTTAGGTTTTCACCCGGAATTACTTGAAATTTTGCATGAGACTATTATTTACCATAATATTTCAAATGGATTTGGTTTGATTTGATTTAAAATTGGATTTGAGTGATTTCAAGACAAATGGCATTACTTTTCACTGAATTTTCCGGATTTGATTCAACTTGGCTTTGTATATTCTTTTGCTTGGATTTTTATCCTTTTATGACATTTCAGAAATGTTATTGACATAAGAGAAGATCTAAAATCTATTTGGATCTTCATGTGAATATATCATACACTTGTTCCTTTTTCAAGGCTTTTCATGATTTTTTAGCAAGCTTCCTATTATCTTTTTTGCATGAATAAACACTTGGCAACCACCTTGTGTGGGTGAATGGGGGTGCCTAACACCTTCCCCCATTCATAATCTAATCCCCTTACCCATCTCTGGATTTGATTTTCAAGTATGGTTATTTTTACCCTAGAATTGGTCTTTTAGCACTTTTTGCATACTTTTGATGATTTTGGTGTCCATTCTCACCCCAAAATTCTGAATGGTGGCGACTCTCCCAATTTTATGTTGAGCCCGTGTGTTGACGGAGGGAGATCACTCCGGTGATTTTTTCCCGTGTCTCACAGTTATGAAGAATTATCAATGTGACCAATATTTAATATCAATCATGAAGAAATATCAACGTGATCAATATTTAATATTGGTCATGAAAAAATATCAGTTTGACTAATATTAAATATCGGTCATGAAGAAATATTAGTTTGATTGATATTAAATATTGGTCTTGAAGAAATATCAATTTGACCAATATTCAATATTGGTAAACAAGAGTTACTAAAATAGCCGGTATTGTAACGCCCCGAACCCGGGTCAGTGCAAACCGGCACCCGACCCGAACCCGGTTCGCTACTGTAACAACCCGCATTTAGTTCAACAACCAAATCCGAGGTGTTACTGGCCCATATCAAATACATCATCAATAATATACCAAACCAAAGAATTAAAATCCATTCAACTTATTATACTATCGGAGTTGCGGAAACAAGTATGTGCAGAAGTGGAGTTTAAAATCCTCAAATAACATATAGTTTGATCATCAATCATTAATATCAAAGTCTGGTAAAATAAACTGGTTACTATCTCTCTCTCATCTCTCTAATACATCAAATCCAAATGAATAATAATAATCTAATCAAAAGTGCTAAGTCTATGTCATTCATCCACCTCAAACAAGATCCGGATAATAGTAATCCTCCGGTGTATACTCAGCTATCTCTCCCTGGAAATCACTAAGATCCCCCTCTCGCGTATCAGCTGAAAAATGAAATAAGAGTAGGGTGAGATACGAATATCCCAGTAGGTAACACATGCATGATTAAATAGTTCATATAAGTAAAGTAATAGTTCATGCATGATTAAGCAATATCGACTAATCAGGCTCTTATAATCATTCATATCATTCAAAAAGTGCAATTGGTGGGTCTTTTTTGCTCTCTGCTCGTAATTGGTTTCAATTACCAGCAAAGAGGGGGCAGTTGTAGACACCCCAAATTGCACTACAAAATGAGAAAATAATTGAAAATATTAATTGGGATTTGAAACAGGTCAAAAATGCATAAAAATTCATCAACCAGGCAGTGCTCGTATTTTACTTATGGGCTGGTCGCTCCCGCAATTCCTATACGGGCACGCTGTGCTCGTATTAACTCTACGGGCAGCGCATGCCCGCAATATATATACGGGCACGGGGTTTTTGTGCGAATTTTATCTTTGCTCGATTTCTGAGCCTTATCTGCATCCAAATATCTCTCTGGGATATGCGAGTTCTCTTATTTATCTATTCGAATTATCCTATTTATCCTTGTTGGTCATGGATGGGCATTATCCTTATTTTCAATCCAATTTGGTGGATCATGGTATATCACTCTGGACCAGCCATACCCCTGGGTTTGCCTATAAATAGAGGTGAGATCCTTAAGCAAAGGGCCACGAAATTTGAAGTCTAAGGAGCTCCAAGTGAAGAGAGGAATCCCTGCTGCTCTGCTTGCTCAATCCAGGTAAGTCCCTTTTCCCTTTTATTTTCTGTCTTCAATTCTAGAAGTAATAGGATCTTCTCCATTACTGTAGAATAAGACCTGGTTTATACTTGTATTCCCAAACCTGCCTCTAAGTACCTCAAGAATACTCTCTAGCCGTAAAAGATGAAGAGAGAGTTATGGGAAAGGGGAACAGGTGGATTCCTAGAATAGAACCCCATAATCTGTTTTTCTCTTTTTATAGAATAAGGCATTTGATTGTGTTTGTATACCCAAACCTGTCTCTAAGTACCTCAAAAATCCTCTCTAGCCGTAAAACGTGAAGAGAGAGCTAGGGGAAAAGAGAACAGGTGGATCCGTAGGGTAGACCCCCATGTGCTATAATCTGTGAGATATGGTTGCTTTGAATATCCTGTTGCTGTTTTAATGGTTTTTAGCTTGAATCTGAATTAATCATATGAATCCATGATGTTTATAGCATGAGATCCCCACTTTTTTCTAAAATTTGGATTTTTCACATCTTTGCACCTACAACACTGTTTTCGTGATTTTTGTGATATCAGGCTAAGATCCTGGATCTATCATGATCTATATGATAGATCTGGATTCAGAAGCCTGAAATTAACTTCTAGGGTTTCATGAGATTTTTTTTTGAGTCTTTTTTCATGTTTGAGAGAAGACTCTACGGTCTAAGTTCTCCCCTTTTGATGTTCTTCATCAACGTGGGTATTTTTGGTTTTGATTTCTTGATTTAATGTGAAATATGAGCTATATCTATGTCCTAGATTGTTCAAGTTCAATTCTGCAATATTTTATTAAAATCATATTTTTCTAGATTTCCAGAATTTAACTTGAAGCCAGATTTTTGAAGCTTTCGCTTTAGATTGTTTTTATTTGATTTTATCTCAATTTTATTTTAATCATGAAACCCTAGGAATGGTATGATCATATTTGAAAGTTCTGAATCAATCAGGCTATTCGTATGAAAAAACCATACACTTTTGTCTTTTTTGTGATTTTTTATGATTTTTTGTAGCAAGCCTTTTTTTTCCTTTGAAAAACATGAACAATACCTGGCAACCACCTTGTGTGGATGAATAGGGGTGCTTAACACTTTCCCCTGTTCATAACCTAATCCCCTTACCCATCTCTGGTTGTTTTTTTAATAGGGTTATTTTTACCCTAAATTTGCCTTTTTGTACTTATTTGATATTTTGGTGTCCATTCACACCTAAAAAGAATGGTGGCGACTCTTTGTTTTTAACCAATCCCGTGTGACGATTAGGAAGTCATTAAATTGATTTTTCCATGTCTCACAACTGGCAACTCTGCTGGGGACCTGTGGATTTCAGCCTTTTGGTGTATTTGTTCATGTTTTTGAAGTTTTTGTTTTGCTTGATATTTTGTGTTTTTTAGCATGTTTGATATGTTTTATTTTTTTGCTTACTATTTTGTGTTCTTAAGCATGCTTGGTATGTAAAATCTGAATTATTGCTTAAAAGTTCATGGGGGTAGAAACATGTTCAATTTTGATTTATAGGATTGTTTCTAGATGCATGTGTAAGGTGGCTAATTTTACTAAACAATGCTTATTTCTTGCCTTATTTGCATGATAGCATGTTTTAATTTTCAGCATGTTCTCCATGACTTTTTGGGTTGTATAACATGAGCATATGTTTGTATGATTTTGGTGATTTTTGTGAGCATGTTTAGGTGCTATAGGATTGCTTTGTTTACTTTAAATATGCTTTCCTATTATACTTTGGTTTGTGTAATGCATGGCTGCGAAAAAGAGTGGCAAGGGGCTGGGGCGTTGTGAATGCACCTACTTTTTACAAATACACTGTGCTCATTTTATTTTTTTTATACAGCTTACCCATAACCTATAGGAAGTTGAACCCGAATGTGTGTAGCTTGGCCCAACGAGGTCGATACTTCGGAAAGCGAAAGTGAAAACATTCACCTTAGAACTTTGGGCTAATGATGCGATGACAATGTGGCTCTGTGATTCGATTCTGGTCATCACTAGGCTTGAGTTCTAAGTTGCCACTAAGCCAAAACCCAAAACCCCTATGCTTGAATGTGGAGATACACGTTTTTAGCTAAAGTACACAATTACGTGGGGAAATGGGTTTGTAATTGAGGGAAGGCCGTTTGAATGGTCCATAAGCCAAGGCATAATGTGGATGCCATATTGAAGGTAAAAAAGGTAACATGGTAACCTTAAATTTAGCATTATTTTCATGTCATGGTGTCCATCAGTTTGGGATGAAATTGTTCCTGATGAGGTATATATCTTAAAATTGGTGTAGCCCATAGGAAGAGTTTTTAACTCTTATCAGAATTGATCTTACCCAAAGTTCATATAAGAGGCAACCAAAGGTACAAAATCCCTAAATATGGTGTCAATTTTGGAGGGAACATGTGCCCTCTTGAGCAAGTATTTTTGCAAGTAGGGGCAAGGTCCACTTTGGGACAGTTTAGAAGCCTTGCAAGGGTGAACCGTATGTTTGGATGAGCAATCAAAGTGATCAAACCATGTAAAAAAATGGAAAAAATGAAATAAAACTCCGAAAACCGTATTTACTATATGCGCATCCCTTGTCCGCAATTTAAATGCTGGCACCCTTGCCCGTAATTTAAGTACAGGCACCCTTGCCCGCAATTTAAGAACGGGCACCCCTGCCTGCAGTTTAAGTATGGGCAAGGTCAAATTGTATTGTGTATACAATTTTCATGGAAAATTCAATTTTAACAGTTTTTCCCACCAAATCTTGTTCCTTTAACCTTTAAGTAATGATAAAAGTGAAATGAGTTTGAATAAAATGTTTCAAAAAAAAAAATATAAAAATAAAAATGTGAAACAAAATTTCTTGAAAAAAAAATCCTTGGGCCTCTGAAAGCCTTTGAATTTCAGACCTTTTTCAAAAAAAAAATCTTTGGACCTCTGAAAGCCTTTGAATTTCAGATCTTTTGGGCCTCTGAAAGCCTTTGAATTTCAGACTTTACCCCTGGGCCTTTGAAAGCCTTTAAATTTCATATCTTTTTCAATAATCCTTGCGCTTCTAAAAGCCTTTGAATTTCAGACTTTACCCCTGGGCCTCTGAAAGCCTTTGAATTTCAGATCTTTTCACCTCTGGGCCTTTGAAAGCCTTTGAATTTCAGACTTTACCATTAGGCCTCTAAAAGCCTTTGAATTTCAGACCTTTTTCAAAAATCCTTGGACCCTTGAAAGCCTTTGAATTTCAGACTTTACCATTGGGCCTTTGAAAGCCTTTGAATTTTAGACCTTTTTCAAAAATCCTTGGGCCCCTGAAAGCCTTTGAATTTCAGACTTTACCATTGGGCCTCTGAAAGCCTTTGAATTCCAGACCTTTTTCAAAAATCCTTGGGCCCCTGAAAGCCTTTGAATTTCAGACTTTACCATTGGGCCTCTGAAAGCCTTTGAATTTCAGACCTTTTTCAAAAACATCCCTGGGCCTCTGAAACCCTTTGAATTTCAGACTTTTTCCAAAAAATATCCCTGGGCCTATGAAAGTCTTTGAATTTCAGACCTTTTTCAAAAATACCATTGAGCCTTTGAAAGCCTTTGAATTTCAGACATTTTTCAAAAATACCCTTGGGCCTCTGAAAGCCTTTGAATTTCAGACCTTTTTCAAAAAATCCATGGGCCATATAAAAGCCTCTGAATTTTAGATACAACCTTTTTGGGCCATCTAAAAGCCTCTGAATTTTAGACAAATCATTTCTGTGGGCCGTCTATAAGCCTCTGAATTATAGACACATTTTTAAGAGCCGTCTAAAAGCCTCTGAATTTTAGACACAACCTTTTTGGGCTGTCTAAAAGCCTTTGAATTTTAGACATTTCTCATTCTTTGTGGGACCTTTTGGAAGCCCTAAAATATTCCAACAACTTTTTGGGTCTTTTTCGTACCAATCAATTCATATTTTTGTGGGACACTTGGAAGCCCTAGAATATTCCAACAATTTTAAAAAAAAAAAAAACAAAGAAAGAAAGGAAAAAAAAATCCAAACTCGTGTTCACCTAACCTGCATATAGGCATTCATAGGTATGTGACTAAGATCAAATTGATTCTGATATTTTTCTTTATTTTTATTTTTCCAGGTATCAATATATTTGCAACCATAGCTCCTGTGACCAGATCAAGAGCTCGCACCATGAATCCCGTTGAGAATGAAGCCGATGGTCCTAGTCAAGATATTGCCTTGTTGCAAGAGCAAGTGGCAGGACTTGCCCGAATGCTAGAAAACTTACTGGAGGTGCAGGCCCAGCAAGTCCAAGCCCAAAACCAAGCCTCAACTTCCAGCCAAGCACCTCCACCTCAAATCAATATTCCACCTCCGGTTCAACCTATTCCTGAACCCATTTCTGAACCTACCCCTGAACCTATACTGATTAGGGAGGAGACGGTTGAATCAAAAAAAGAAAAAGAAAAAGAGAGAATAAGGGATGAGATGGAAAAAAAGTTCATGCATAGGCTGGAGATGATTCAGGATGAACTAAGGGAGGTGAAAGGGGTGAATAGCTTTGGAGGCACCAATTTCGAAGATTTGTGTCTATACCCCGATGTATGCTTACTGGCCAAATTCGAGTGTCTGGACTTTGACAAGTATGATGGCACGGGCTGCCCTATGAGCCATCTGAAGCTCTATTGTGGAGCCCTATGCCAATTCGGCTGGGATGATGGCATATTGATCCAGCTCTTCCAAAGGAGCTTGACTGGGGTTGCTTTGAGGTGGTTTGCCACCATAGATCATGGAAGGATTAGAAGGTGGAAGGACCTAGCAGATGCCTTCTTAGCCCAATACAATTTCAATTATGAGATCATGCCAGATAGGTACGATGTGATGAGGATGAGCAAAAGTAAGGATGAATCTATAAGACAATATGCCAAAAGATGGAAGGAGACTGCCTCTTAGGTCAGGCCACCTATGCTGGAGCCAGAAATGATCTCCACTTTCATCAGCACACTGAGGCAACCGTTTTACAGTCACTTGGTGGGTCAAAGTACCACCAACTTTGCTGCCATAGTGCAAGTGGCAGACAGAATTGAAGATGGGATCAAGTCTGGGAAAATTGCTGATTACTCTACAGTGTTGAACCAGGAAGCTTCCACCACTTTCCTTACACAGAAAAAGGAGAATGGTAATGGAAGAAGAAAGAATGAAGAAAAGAGAGAAGCAGAAGTGAATATGGTGCAACTTCCTAGGGAACCCTTTCAAATCAATGCCCATCCACCTCCTATCAAGCCAACCCATCAAGTTCCTTTGCTGCCTATCCAAATTAATGTCCCTTCTGCACAGTTTGTGAAGAAGGAAACAGAAGTAAGGAAGAGAAGGGAATTTTCTAAACTGCCTATGAGACCATCTGAACTTTTGCCTACCTTACTTCAGAAGGGTTATGTGGCTTTGAAGTTGCCAAATCCTCATGCAAGTAAGGGGAAGGGTTATGATTCATCTGCAATCTGTGAGTATCATATGAGTACTCCAGGGCATACCACAGATCGTTGCTTGGCCCTAAAGCTTGCAATTCAGGATTTACTGGATAATAACTCCTTATCATTCAATTCAGTTACACCCATCCCACCTACCGATAACAATGGGGTAGGTAGCTCAAATGCAATAGGGTCAATTTTTTCAGAAAAAAAAAGATTTGACCCTTCTCAACTTATTGCTCCGGTTGGTACCACAATCCAAGTTTAATTTGAAAGAGAAGATGAACGGGGCCATGTGGAGAAAGAGACTCACACAGGGGCAGATTTTAAGTTGAAGTTGAAAGAAAATGAAATGACAGGTGAAAGGGCAGAGGAGGTGCGAACAATTCCATTTGAGCAGTTTGAGCAAACAAATGGCCTAGCATTATATGTTGAACAAGAATTCAGTATGGACGATAACGATTGTCCGAAGGGTATGGAATCACTCTTCATACAAGAAGAAAATGAAGCAGAGGCAATTGAAAAAGGAAAATCCCAAGAAAAGAAAGAAGAAGCTTCAAATAAAAAGATTGAGGCTAGGTTTAAGCTTCCATTGATTGACTGGGCTGCTATCCAAATTCCATACCAAAGAATGTCACTTTTTTCAGAGACTGAGTACAATGCCCTAGAGAAGGAGATCATCCCAAATCATGAAAAGAGAGGTTTGCCTCACTCAGCAAGTGAAAGAAATTTTCTAAAAAAGAAAGAAAAGTCAGCTTTTACCTTTGAGAACATGGGCAGTTTTGGAACTTCCATGTTTTTTGAAAAGAAACCCCCATAAAAAGAATGCACATTTCCTGAGGATCCTAAGGAGCCTTGTTCTCAGGAAGTGATTTTAATAAAAGCTCTTCAAAAAAAAAAAAGAAGATTTTTCCCTTTAACATTTTTCTAGAAAAATTTTTTTTTTCTACAAGGTCCTTTTTTACTTATGAGTTATATCTTTCATTGAATTTCATTAAATTGAATATGACTTTGACATTGGGCTCAATTTTGAGACCGAAATCGAAGAAAAAGACATTTTATATGAAAATTCAAATCTTTTCAAGTGTCATGAGCACAGTCTTCAACAAAAAAGATAGAAGAAGATTTGAAGTTCTTTCATTAGAATATAGAAAGGATCGCATCATTTGCTGATTCGTTCAAAGGGAAGTTGATAATATTGTTTGAAGAAATTTTTGGGCTTTGCACTTGAAAATATGGGAGAATCTGACCTTTTCGTTGGAAATAGAATTGGGCATCATTTGATGGAAAGAATCCAAATTCATAAGATTGATCAAAAGGTGAAGAACTTGTTCATAACAGAAGTTCTATTTGAAGAGGCTTTCATGTTGACAGAAGGTGATTAAGAAGAAAAAATCCTGAGCCAGTCATGTAGTGCAACTCTACCAAGTCTAAAATTCAAACTTTTCTTAAAATGATAAGAGGCCTTTCTTTCTTATATCCCCAAAATTTTTGAAATCCCTAGTTAAACCCTTTGAGATTGATAAATTTTTCCAAGTAACCTAAATTGAGAATTGTAACCCCACACTGGGGCAAATTTATTAAGGCATAAAAAAGGGAATAAAGGGACAATTGTTGAAGTTCAAAAGGGATTTCGAAGATGTTTTCAGAAGATGGGGCAAAGAAATGAAAAAAAAAGAAAAAAAGGAAAAAGAAAAAGGAATAAAGAAGAAAAAAGATCATCAAATGCTATGTGATATTTGGAGAATGTCTTCAAAATTGTGAAGAGAAGAATGGAAAAAGAAGTTCAATACTGGAGAATAAGTTTTAAATGAAGTGGAGGAAGAACTTCATTATTGGGTGCAATTTGTATTCATCCCAAGGGAAGAAATGCTTTAAGAATTGCAATTTCAGTTAACCAATTTAATCATATGGTATTTGAGCCTTTTATTCCTTTTCTTTCTAAACTAACACCAAGCCTTCGTTTCGTCCCATTCATAAGTTTTCTTTGATTAAGAAATTTTGAATTAAGGCAGCTTTGATTACATAGTTGCTGGTGATGAAGGATAAAAAAAAAAAGAAGAAAAAAAAAAGAAAAAGGAAAAAATGAAGGAAATGTAGTGAAAACCTGGAAGGGTGCTACATGGCAAATAATCAGCTATCTACAAGAAGAAAATCATCAGAGAGGAAAGCCCAGAATTGGCATAGATCCAAGTGAAGTCCTCATGTTGGTTGTTATTTTGAGATACATCCACTCTTCAAGTGATTGAGGAAATTCTCTTTTCAAGACCGAAGCAACATAATCAGAACTATGATATGAATCATCTATGAACAAGTTGATGGCCATCAAAATTGCCATTAAGAAATTATTGCAGAAGTTGAATTCATAAATTCTCATATCATGGATACAATGGAGAAACAATTGCTCTTTAATTGGATGAAGAAAATGTATTTCTAGACTGGGGCAAAATGGTCAGATTGAAAGAGTTGTCATATCTGGAGCATCAATTGACAAGCCGATGATCATGGGAATGATTCTAAAGGTTCCGGAGGCCTATTTTGGTATTTCTTCATTTTCTGAAATAATCTTCTCATTATTCAACTTGATTTTAATTCTTTTGGACTATATGCTAATAAGTGATTGGATTATTTTTCAAAGAAAAAAAATATAAAAACACAAAAAGAAAAAAAAACTATATTTTTGGCCTATAATGAGCATCTATATCTTTTCATAAAACATTGGTTTTGCAAGCATTAGAGAATTCTGAGGCCACTAGTATAAAACATATTTTCTTATTTTTGCATTTGCATTCTTCTATTAGGGTTTCTTTTTGGCAAAGGTAAAAAAAAAAAAAAAAGAGGGAAAAAAGAAAAAAAAAGAGAAAAAGGAAAAAAGAGGATCATCTCTGCTGAGGGGCAAATACTTCTTCAAGCAATCAAAACCGGGGCATGCTCAGTGTCTTTCCCTCTGGGTTTTCATTGGAATGAATTACAACATTTGGAAGAAGCAGTCAAGCTTTAGTCTTCGGATTTGAAAAAAAAAGAAAAAATAAAAAGAAAAGGCTTCGAAGCAGTGGCATGTTTTCTCCGTTAAACAAGGGTTCCTAATTTTCCAATCATGAAGAAGGATTTTACCGAGGTAGTAAGAAGGAATGAAGAAGAGATCATGGGTAGTAAGGGCATGAGATTAGATCATCAGATTATGGTTCTCAAATCCATCAATCAAGAAGAGGGCATTCACTTGGGCAATTAAAAAGCATGATGACAGGTTATGGGTAGCAAGGGCATATACATCATTATGGAAGGAGCAAGAAGATAAAGAACCAAAAGCAAGTTTCAGAATATTCAAGCACAGGTTCGGGCATCAAATGGCACCCAGGTATATCAAATAAGAAAATCAATTAGGAAAATTCAATAAAATATTTCCTTCCTTATTGTTGAGTTGAAAAGTGAAAAACATCAAAATCAATTGAGTTTGCAGTGGTCAATTTTAAATCCACATTCTTTTCAAAATTTGCTTGTCTCAAATTTCTTTTTATAGCCACGAGAGCTTCAAGAAATTTGAGATAAGGAAGAGACGCCACCCCATCAGACTTCAAGTAGGGATTTCATTGGCTATCTTCGAATCCATGTTTTTATCATTTCTTTGTTTGACCAAAGCAAGTTCAATTAATGAGATGTATTTCAAATGTGCAATTTTGAGTTGTGTCTGTTCTTTGCTATTCATTGTGCTATAACTACAGGCCATCCAGAAATATTCATTTTTCATGATTTTCCCCATGCTTTTCAGAAGATTAATGTCCATATTAATTGTAAATTGTAAGGATTGCCACTTTACCCACTTTTGTTTTAAAATTTGTCTCAAATCTCACTTTATAGCCACAAGTGCTCAGTGAGACTAGAGAGTAGGATTTGCCCCTTAAGGTTAGGGACTTTTTAGCAAATCTTCCACACAAATTATTTTTCCAAAATCATCCATTTAATCCTTGCAAATTGTAATTAGTTAAACAAAATCTCAAAAAGTGCAATTGGTGGGTCTTTTTTGCTCTCTGCTCGTAATTGGTTTCAATTACCAGCAAAGAGGGGGCAGTTGTAGACACCCCAAATTGCACTACAAAATAAGAAAATAATTGAAAATATTAATTGGGATTTGAAACAGGTCAAAAATGCATAAAAATTCATCAACCAGGCAGTGCTCGTATTTTACTTATGGGCTGGTCACTCCCGCAATTCCTATATGGGCACGCTGTGCTTGTATTAACTCTACGGGTAGCGCATGCCCGCAATATATATACGGGCACGGGGTTTTTGTGCGAATTTTATCTTTGCTCGATTTCTGAGCCTTATCTGCATCCAAATATCTCTCTGGGATATGCGAGTTCTCTTATTTATCTATTCGAATTATCCTATTTATCCTTGTTGGTCATGGATGGGCATTATCCTTATTTTCAATCCAATTTGGTGGATCATGGTATATCCCTCTGGACCAGCCATACCCCTGGGTTTGCCTATAAATAGAGGTGAGATCCTTAAGCAAAGGGCCACGAAATTTGAAGTCTAAGGAGCTCCAAGTGAAGAGAGGAATCCCTGCTGCTCTGCTTGCTCAATCCAGGTAAGTCCCTTTTCCCTTTTATTTTCTGTCTTCAATTCTAGAAGTAATAGGATCTTCTCCATTACTGTAGAATAAGACCTGGTTTATACTTGTATTCCCAAACCTGCCTCTAAGTACCTCAAGAATACTCTCTAGCCGTAAAAGATGAAGAGAGAGTTATAGGAAAGGGGAACAGGTGGATTCCTAGAATAGAACCCCATAATCTGTTTTTCTCTTTTTATAGAATAAGGCCTTTGATTGTGTTTGTATACCCAAACCTGTCTCTAAGTACCTCAAAAATCCTCTCTAACCGTAAAACGTGAAGAGAGAGCTAGGGGAAAAGAGAACAGGTGGATCCGTAGGGTAGACCCCCATGTGCTATAATCTGTGAGATATGGTTGCTTTGAATATCCTGTTGACGTTTTAATGGTTTTTATCTTGAATCTGAATTAATCATATGAATCCATGATGTTTATAGCATGAGATCCCCACTTTTTTCTAAAATTTGGATTTTTCACATCTTTGCACCTACAACACTGTTTTCGTGATTTTTGTGATATCAGGCTAAGATCCTGGATCTATCATGATCTATATGATAGATCTGGATTCAGAAGCCTGAAAGTAACTTCTAGGGTTTCATGAGATTTTTTTTGAGTCTTTTTTCATGTTTGAGAGAAGACCCTACGGTCTAAGTTCTCCCCTTTTGATGTTCTTCATTAACGTGGGTATTTTTGGTTTTGATTTCTTGATTTAATGTGAAATATGAGCTATATCTATGTCCTGGACTGTTCAAGTTCAATTCTGCAATATTTTATAAAAATCATATTTTTCTAGATTTCCAGAATTTAACTTGAAGCCAGATTTTTGAAGCTTTCGCTTTAGATTGGTTTTATTTGATTTTATCTCAATTTTATTTTAATCATGAAACCCTAGGAATGGTATGATCATATTTGAAAGTTCTGAATCAATCAGGCTATTCGTATGAAAAAACTATACACTTTTGTCTTTTTTTGTAATTTTTTATGATTTTTTGTAGCAAGCCTTTTTTTTCCTTTGAAAAACATGAACAATACCTGGCAACCACCTTGTGTGGATGAATAGGGGTGCTTAACACCTTCCCCTGTTCATAACCTAATCCCCTTACTCGTCTCTGGTTGTTTTTTTAATAGGGTTATTTTTACCCTAAATTTGCCTTTTTGTGATTATTTGATATTTTGGTGTCCATTCACACCTAAAAAGAATGGTGGCGACTCTTTGTTTTTAACCAATTCCGTGTGACAATTAGGAAGTCATTAAATTTATTTTTCCATGTCTCACACATATAGAAGGTTATTTTAGTTGTCTAATAAAAATAAATAACAAAAATTAATAAAATTTAACGTTAAGGGTGCAACTGTAGCGATTATGATAAATGGAAGGTTATTGATGGAAATATATCATAATGTAGGGATATAAATTTGCAATTTAAGCTGGCACCGATATTATTGAAGATTCTTCCAAAATTGTAAACAACTACATCGCATTTGATTTGTGGCTTCATTCACTTCGCAAGTTATGACCAGGAAGAGAATATTTTCTAATAAATCAGCTGGAATCCATGATATCTATAGGTGGACTTTGGAGGTCTTTTTTTGTGATGTTTTGCTTGGACTTCATGAGTTTCAGGTGTTAAGTTGAAGTTTTAGTTACTTTGTTGAATTATTAGGGTTGTTGGAAACAAAGTCTAACCTTTACCCAAAGAGACAATATCCATTTTCCAAAAGGGTCACATGGATTTACCATTTAAAAACAAAAATGTACGTCAATTTTTCCATGGTAAACACATGATGTTTAGTATGACACGTCAATCCAAAACATATGATTTTGAGTGTGACACGTGATTTGGGTTCCATTCTTGAATCTAACACTTATGGATGGAAATGAAGCGGGTTAAACTGGTAACCCTCGCCGTCTCGACCAGCCCCACCCCAACCTTCATATATTAAATTATTATTTTTATATGTTTTAAATATTAGTTTCATATATATTATATATATAAAATATATATTTTATTAATATATATGATATTCTATTTAAACAAACACTTCTTTTACATTTGATACTCTAACAGGTCAGACTCATCTTGCCTTGTTACCAATCTAATAGGGGTGGGTTAGGGTTTGGTATTACATGAATTCCTTTAGGGGCGGGTTCAGGTTCACCAAAACCCGCCCTGTTGCTATCCTTTCTAACACTTAAACTAGGCATGCCAAATGGGGCTGAACACGTGTAGGTCGGCCCGACGCCATTATATGACATAGTACGGCCCAGGCATCATAGTAGTGCTATTCTGGGCCGCTAGTAGTTGCCACTTGGCTTGGTGGCACCGTAGTGTCGCTCACATGCCGACACAACATGACATGTTGCGCCTCCTGTGTCGGTATGGCACATGTTTATACATACATATACATATATATTCAAACATACATATATACACTTGTAGGGTGCACATGCAATACAACATGTATGAAGAAAGCAAATAGATGTAGACGTACAGTTCATAAGGGAAGAGCTGGGAGGGAACCGTTTTGCAACTGCTGAAGTATTAAACTTCTGAGACAGGAATATCTATTTAACCCCTATAATAATGAGGCTTAACAATGAAATCTAAGGAATATTAGGAAAAAGGAAAATAATACCTGGCATGCTATCCAAGGGGTGCCTCGCTTTATATATACTAGCAAGACGCACGTATAATACTGCATATGTGTAATAAGGAAGGGACGGAGGGAGAACGTGGGAGAAAACACAGTTGAAAAACTAATTGTAAGTTTTGAAAAGATTGAGACAATTATGACCATTGTACCCTTAAATTAATAAATCTTCTCAATAGGTTTGTAAGGGCAATTTTGAAAAGCTGCACATTTAGTTGGCACGCTTTCCAAGGGGCCTATTCCCATTGTACAAGTATAGATATATGAAAACGGGCACGACTTAGCTGTGCCTAGAAGATCTAATTTATAAATTAAGGCCATAATTCTTTAAACTTTAGAAGTGATTTTGAGGCCTAAAAGAGCTTTATTAATACACATATAGTGTTTTGTAATCACTTTCAGGAAGCAATTTATAGTTAAGTGCTTCATTGAAAATCTGATTTATATAAGATTAATAATTGACTAGCTGCTTTCTAAATTGTTTATGCGGGAGTTTGGTCACTTAAATATATTTTTGTTGAGACTATTTGTCATGATTTTGTTCTTCGTATCTTTAAAATTAACCTTAAAACACTTTTTAAAAAAGAGCTAATCAAACATTATATATATTCATACGTTTATCTAAAAGTATATGTGAAAGCTGTTCATAAAAATGGATACTAGATGCCAATCGCTTCTCCTTTTGAGGAGGCAATGGATATTAATGTTGTAGGAGTATTTTCATACAAAAATCTTTAATTGATCAAGACATTGAAAGCTCACCAAGTTTCAAATATTAGACTTAGTTTTTGATTAGACTGAGTTAATTAAATAGCAATTTAACTTTTTTGGCTAACTTTTCTTCTTAATATTTCAAGAATATGATTAAAGGTGAGACAATTGGAGGTTTTTTAACCTATCTGAACTTTCAAAAAAGATGAAATGGTTCGGTTCGGTTATGGTATCAAGAATATGAAAGTTAAACAGTTTTTGTTTTAAAATTAGTAAATTGTAACAGTTACAGTTCAGTTATGGTTTTCATAGTAAACTTGCCGGTTTGGTTTCGGTTTTATGTAAAACTGAACCATTACCTTCCCTATGTAACATGTGGTTGGCCCTTTTGATAAAAGACCAATAGTAATTGTTTCTGGCTTTTTTGCATCCATCTCCTTAAATTAAAATATATTTACATCCCTCTATTTTGTATGTTTTTTGCAGTTGTACCCTTGTCGTTATTACAGTTTGTTAACTTTTATTATCTCTATATATATTTTTTCAATTACTAAAGTAATCTTTATAAAACAAAAATATTTTTCATTTATTCTCCTATGTTATCTTATAATGCCATTTATGCCCTTGTATTATTATATTTATTGCATATATACTTTGTCACTGATATTAGTTTGCTCATTTGATAATTATTTGTTGAAATTCAACCTAGGCATATAGTCATTTGGCTATTAAATATTTTTTTTCTCCATATAGAAGGTTATTTTAGTCATCTAATAAAAATAAATAACAAAAATTAATAGAATTTAATTTTAAGGGTATAACTGTAGGGATTATGATAAATGGAGGGATATAGATGCAAATATATCATAATGTGGGGATATAAATGCAAAAAACCTTTTTTTTTTTTTCAAATATTAGATACTTCTTCCTTGTACTACCTTTACACGAGGATGATCCAGTCTACAGGATGTCTTACGTTAATTAGGGACATTCTCGAATAGATGGAGGGGTCTAACCCAGGCCTTAGGAAGTATATCCCCAGGGCTCTACTAGCTAATACTTTTTTTTTTTCTTTTTTATGGGAAAACAGAAAAAAACTTATATTAATTAGAGATCATCCTAGTCATACATTTACCACTTAGATCTACTGATAAACAAAGAGACTAAAAAGGGGTTAACTCTTAATCCATGTACATGTATAGGAGAAGTAATCTAAGGCAAAATTTGCAAGTGAATCTCAGTCACTGGTATTATTGCTCACAAGTATTATTGAAGATTCTTCCAAAATTGTGAACAATTACGTGGCATCTGATTTGTGACTTCATTTACTCTGCAAGTTAATACCAGGAAGAGAATATTTTCTAATAAATCGGCTGGACTCCATGATGTCTATAGGTGGACTTTGGAGGTCTTTTTTTTGTGTGATGTTTTGCTCGGACTTTGAGTTTCAGGTGTTGAGTTGAAGTTTTATCTACTCTGTTGAATTATTAGGGTTGTTGGAAGCAAAATCAAACCTTTAGCCAAAAGAGACAAAATCCATTTTAACAAAGGGGTCATGTCGATTCACCATTCAAAAACAAAAATGTACGTCAATTTTGCCATATTAAACACATGATGTTTAGTATGACAGGTCGATCCAAAACATATGATTTTGAGTGTTACACGTGATTTTGGTTCTATTCTCGAAGCTAACACTTGGGGATGGCAATGAAGCGGGTTAAACTGGTAAACCGCCCCCTTCTCGACCTGCCCCACCCCGAACTTCATATATTAAACTATTACTTGTATATGTATATATTCTATTTAAACAAACACGTTTTTTGAATTTTATACTCTAATAGGGTCAGACCTGCCTTGCCCGTTACCAACCCGATTGGGGCGGGTAAGGGTTTGGTATTGCATGAACTCCCTTAGGGGTAAGTTCAGGTTCACCAAAATCTGCCCTGTTGCTATCCCTACTAACACTTAAACTAGGCATGCCAAATGGGGCTGACCACATGCTAGGTCGGCCCAATGCCACTAAATGACGTAGTATGGCTCATACATCATAGTAGCCCTGTTTTTGGCCACTAGCAATTGCCACTTGGCTTGGTGGCACCGCAGTGTCGCTCACAGGCTGACACAGCATGACATGTTGTGCCTCCTGCGTCGGTATGGCACATGTATGTACATACATATACACATACATTCAAACATACATATATATGCTAGTAGGGTGCACATGCAATATTGCATGTATGAAGAAAGCAAACAAATGTAGACGTATAGTTGGTAAGGAAAGAGGTGGGAGGGAACCGTTTTGCAACTGTTAAAGTATAAAATTTCTAAGAAAGGAATCTCTATTTAATCCCTCGCTTTATATATACGAGCAGGATGCACATGTAGTACTGCACGTGTGTAATAAGGAAGGGACGGAGGGAGAACGTGGGAGAGAACACAGTTAAAAAACTGATTTTACAAGGGGCTTATTCCCATTATATAAGTATAGATAGATAGATATATGCAAACGGGCACGATTTAACTGTGCCTAGAAGAACTAATTTATAAATTAAGGCCATGTTTTTTAAACTCTAGAAGTGATTTTGAGGCCTAAAAGAGCTTTATTAATACACATATAGTGTTTGGTAATCACTTTCGGGAAGCAATTTATAGTTAAGCGCTTCATTGAAAATCTTATTTATATAAGATTAATAATTGACTAGCTGCTTTTCTAAATTGTTTATGCGGGAGTTTGGTCACTTAAATATATTTTTGTTGAGACTATTCGTTATGATTTTGTTCTTAGTATCTTTAAAATTAACCTTAAAACACTTTTTAAAAAAGCGCTAATCAAACATTATATATATTCATATGTTTATCTAAAAGTATTTGTGAAAGTGTAGACACCCCAAATTGCACTACAAAATGAGAAAATAATGAAAACATTAATTGAAATTTAAAACAGGACAAAAATGCATGAAAATCAATAATTTAAGCCTTGCCCGTATTGTATCTACGGGCTAAGTGCGCTCGAATTTTATATACGAGCACGCAGTGCCCGTAATACATATACAGACACCTTTGGACCGTAAATCATTTACGGGCGCATCAGACTTGTGCGAGTTTTATTCTTCTCTCAATTTCTGAGCCTTATCTTTAGTCCAATATCCCTTTAAATGAGCAAATTATATATTTTATTCGTGTGAAATATCTTTGTGGATAAAGGATTGGCATTATCTTGTGTTTAACTCAAACTGAAACTCTATTTTGCCAAACCTTGGACCAACCATACCCTTGAGTTTGCCTATAAATAGAGGGCCTTTCCTCAAGCAAAAGGCCACGAAAATTTGAAGTCCAAGGAGCTCCAAGAGAAGAGAGGAATCCTTGCTACTCTGCTTGCTCAATCCAGGTAAGTCCCTTTTCCCTTTTATTTTCTGTCTTCAATTCTAAAAGTAATAGGATTTTCTCCATTGCTGTAGAATAAGGCCATCTTTTATCTTGTATTCCCAAACTTGTCTCTAAGTACCTCAAGAGTCTCTCTAGCCGTAAAACGTGAAGAGAGAGCTAGGGGAAAAGAGAACAGGTGGATCCCTAGAATAGAAACCCATATTTGTTTTTCTCCTTTTATTAGAATAAAGCCTTTGATTGTATTTGTATACCCAAACCTATCTCCAAGTACTTCAAGAATCCTCTCTAGCCGTAAAACGTGAAGAGAGAGCTAAGGGAAAAGAGAACAGGTGGATCCGTAGGGTAGACCCCCATGTGCTCTAATTTGTGAGATGTGGCTGCTTTGAATATCCTGATCATGTTTAATTGTTTTTATGATGAATCTGAATGAATCATATGAATCTATGATGTTTATAGCATGAGATCCCCACTTTTTTTATAAAATTTGGATTTTCCACATATTTGCACCTACAGCACTGTTTTCGTGATTTTTGTGATTTTAGGCTAAGATCCTAGATCTGTCATGATCAATATGGTAGATCTGGATTCAGAAACCTGAAAATAACTTCTAGGGTTTCATGAGATGATTTTTGAATCGTTTTTCATTATTGAGAGAAGACCCTACGGTCTAAGTTTTCCCCTTTTGATGTTCTTCATCAACGTGGGTATTTTTGGTTTTGATTTTTTGATTTAATGTGAAATTTGGGCTCTACCTATATCCTGGAATGCTCAAGTTCAATTTTGTAATAATTTATAAAAATCATATTTTTCTAGATTTCTAGAATTTGACTTGAAGCCAGATTTTTGGATTTTTCACTTTAAATTTGTTTTATTTGATTTTATCTTAATTTTTTTTTGATCATGAAACCCTAGGAATGGTATGATCATATTTGAAAGTTCTGGATCAATCAGGCTATTCGTATGAAAAAAAACCATACATTTTTTTCTTTTTTATGATTTTTTGTGATTTTTATAGCAAGCCTTTTTTTCTTTGTAAAACATGAACAATGCCTGGCAACCACCTTGTGTGGATGAATAGGGGTGCTTAACACCTTCCCCTGTTCATAACTTAATCCCCTTACCCATTTCTGGTTGTTTTTTAGAGGGTTATTTTTACCCTAAATTTGCCTTTTATGCCTATTTAATATTTTGGTGTCCATTCACACCTCAATTGAATGGTGGCGACTCTGTGTTTTTTTGACCAATCCCGCGTGATGATTGAGGAAGTCAAGGAATTTGATTTTTTCCCATGTCTCACAACTGGCGACTCTGCTGGGGACTTAAGGATTTCAGCCTTTTGGTGTTTGTTCATGTTTTTGATTTTTTGATTTGCTTGCTATTTTGTGTTCTTAAGCATGCTAGGTATGTTTTAAATCTAATTTATTGCTTAAGAATTCATGGGGGTAGAAACATGCTTAATTTTGATTTATAGGATTGTTTCTAAACACATGCATAGGGGAGGTTCGTTTTGCTGAACCATGTTTATTTCTTGCTATATTTTTATAATAGCATGTTTTAATTTTCCACATGATCTCCATGATGTGTTTTTGGGTTGTATAACATGATCAGATGTTTGCATGATTGGATTATTTTTATGAGCATGTTTTAGGTGCTATAGGGACTGCTTTGTGTATTTGTTCACTTTATATATGCTTTCCTATTAAGCCTTGGTTTGTGTATGCATAGCTACGAAAAGAGAGGCAAGGGTTTGGGACGTTGTGAATGTACCCTATTTTTACAATGCACTATGCACATTTTATTTTCTTACACAGCCTACCCATAACCTATAGGAAATTGAACCCGAATGTGTGTAGCTTGGCGCAACGAGGTCGATATTTCGGTAAGCGAAAGTGAAAACATTCACCTTAGAACTTTGGGCCAAGGATGTGATGATAATGTGGATCTGTGATTCGATTCTGGTCATCACTAGGCTTGAGTGCTAAGTTGCCATTAAGCCAAAACCCAAAGCCCTTACGTTTGAAGGTGGAGATATACATTTTTTGGCTAAAGTACACAATTACGTGGGGATATGGGCTTGTAATTGTGGGAAGGCCGTTTGCATGGTGCGCAAGCCAAGGCATAATGCGGATGCCATATTGAAGGTAAATAAGGTAACAAGGTAACCTTAATTTTTGCATTATTTTCATGTCATAGGGGTGGTATGGTGTCAATCAATTTGTGATAAAATTGGTCCCAAATATGCATGTTTTCTAAAATTGGTGCAGCCCATAGGAAGAGTTTCTAACTCTCTTTAGAATCAATCTTACCCAATGTTCATACAAGAGGCAACAAAATGGTACCAAATTCTAGAATATGGTGTTAATTCGGAGGGTACATGTGCCGTCCTAAACATGTGTTTTTTCAAAAAGGCCAAGGTCCACTTTGGGACAGTTTAGAAGCTTTGCAATGGGTGAACCGTATGTTTGGATGAGCAATCAAAGTGATAAAATCATCTAAAAACTGGGAAAATATAAAAGAGCTCCGTAAAACCACATTTAGTACACGGGCTAGGCTCGCCCGTATTGGTTATACGGTCTGAGCTCGCCCGTGTTTTCCATACGGTCACCGCTTGCTCGTAATTTGAATACGGGCAAGGCCGGACCGTACTGTGTATGTGGTCTTAGCGGAAAATTTAATTGTAATCAGTTTTTCCCACTAAATTTTGTTCCTTTAACCTTTAAATGATGATAAAGGGAAATGAGTTTGAATAAAATGCTTCAAAAAAAATGTGAGAGAAAATTCTTTGGGCCTCTGAAAGCCTTTGAATTTCAGACTTTTCCTCAAAAATCCTTTGGGCCTCTGAAAGCCTTTGAATTTCAGACTTTTTCTCAAAACTCTTTGCGCCTCTGAAAGCCTTTGAATTTCAGACTTTTTCTCAAAAATCCTTTGGGCCTCTGAAAGCCTTTGAATTTCAGACCTTTATCAAAAATCTCTGGGCCTCTGAAAGCCTTTGAATTTCAGACATTTTTCAAAAATCCCCCGGCCTCTGAAAGCCTTTGAATTTCAGACCTTTTTCAAAAATATCCCTGGGCCTTTGAAAGCCTTTGAATTTCAGATCTTTTTCCTTTGGGCCTCTGAAAGCCTTTGAATTTCAGATTTTTTTCCTTTGGGCCTCTGAAAGCCTTTGAATTTTAGATCTTTTGGGCCTCTGAAAGCCTTTGAATTTCAGATATTGTTCTTTTGGGCTTCTGAAAGCCTTTGAATTTCAGATCTTTTGGGCCTCTGAAAGCCTTTGAATTTCAGATCTTTTTCTTTTGGGCCTCTGAAAGCCTTTGAATTTCAGATCTTGCTCCTTCGGGCCTCTGAAAGCCTTTGAATTTCAGATCTTTTTCCTTTTGTGGCCTCTGAAAGCCTTTGAATTTCAGATCTTTTTCCTCGGGCCTCTGAAAGCCTTTGAATTTCAGACCTTTATAAAAAATCTTCGGGCCTCTTTGCTTTCAGATCATCTTCTCTTTTTGTGGGACCTGTTGGAAGCCCTAGAATATTCCAACAATTCTAAAAATAAAAAAAAGAAGCAAATAAAGAAACAAAAATCCAAACTCGTGTTCACCCAGCTTGCACATAGGCATTCCTAGGCATGTGAATGAGATTAAATGGACACTGATATTTTTCCTTTATCTTTTTGCCAGGTACCAATACACTTGTAATCATAGCTCTTGTAACCAGATCAAGAACTCGTGCCATGAATCCCATTGAGACTGAAGCTGATGCTCCTCGCCCAGATATTGTCTTGCTTCAGGAGCAAGTGGCAGGACTAGCCCGAATGCTAGAAAACATACTGTCGGTACAGACCCAATAAGTGCAAGCCCAGAACCAAGCATCCACTTCCAACCCAGCACCTCCACCACAAATCAACATTCCACCTCCGGTTCAACCTATTCTTGAACCCATCTATGAACCCACCCCTGAACCTATACTAATCAGGGATGAGACAGTTGAGTCAGACAAAGCCAAGGAAAAGGAAAGGATAAGGGAAGAAGTTGAAAGGAAATTTATGCACAGACTAGAGATGATCCAAGACGAACTGAGGGAAGTAAAAGGGGTGAATAACTTCGGGGGCACCAATTTTGAAGACTTGTGCCTATACCCCAACGTTAATCTGCCATCTAAGTTCAAATGCCCAAACCTAGACAAATATGATGGCACTGGCTGCCCCATGAGCCATCTGAAGTTGTACTGCGGTGCCCTATGCCAGTTCGGGCGGGATGAGGGTGTCTTGATTCAGATCTTTCAAAGAAGCTTAACTGGAACGACATTGAGATGGTTCGCCACTTTAGACCACGGAAAGATCAAAAGATGGAAGGACCTAGTAGATGCCTTCCTAGCTCAGTACCGGTTCAATTCAGAGATCGTGCCAGATAGGTATGATGTAATGAGGATGAGTAAGGGAAGGGATGAATCTGTGAGACAGTATGCCAAAAGATGGAGGGAGACTGCTTCTCAGGTCAGGCCACCCATGCTAGAGTAGGAAATGATTTCCACTTTCATCAGTACACTGGGTCAACCATTCTACAGCCACCTGGTGGGTTAGACCACCACTAATTTTGTGGCTTCAGTACAAGTGGCCGACCGAATTGAGGACGGAATCAGGTCGGGTAAAATAATTGACCACTCTGCTATGGTTAGTCAGCAGGACCCCAATCTAAAGAAAGGAAGCGGGATAAAGAAGAATGGAAACAAGAAAGAAGGGGAGGTGAACATGGTACAGCCACCATCAGGCCCTAACAAGCCCATACAAATCAATATACCTACTCATTTTCCTACTCCATCTGCTCCATCTACCCAGGCCCCATGAGGGTTAATGTTCCAATAGTACCCTCAGACCAAAAGAGGGTTTTTACTAAAGAGGAAAAGGATGCCTATTTCACAGCAAGGAGAAATAGGGTTTTCACCCCTATTCCAATGACTCCTTCTCAGTTGCTGCCCACTTTATTGAAAGCAGGGTATATCACTTTAAGAGAACCCAATCCGAATGCATCCAAGGAGAGAAATTATGACCCCTCCACCACTTGTGATTTCCACATGGGTGCACTTGGGCACTCTATTGACAAGTGTTGGCCATTGAAACATGTCATTCAGGATATGCTTGACCAGAATACCCTGCCTTTTAATACAGGGGCTCCTAATCCTCCTAGAACAGATATTGGACAAAACCCTCTGCCTCAGCATCATGGGGCAGGCCCATCTAATGTCATAGGGGTCATTTCTTCTGATGAAATAACCTTTGACCCATCCCAGTTAATTGCCCCAATAGGGACAACGGTCAAAGTTTATTTTGACAAAAGAAATAGCAATGAAGAAATAAATGTAATTTCAAAAGGGAATGAGAGTGCTGCTGAGAGCATTAGCTTCTCTCTGGACCGGGTCTCATCTCTCATGTCCCAAATGAATATAGCCAAACCACCTTTGGTTATCAATTGCAGTCCATCCACCTTTACTTCACTCATTCATTCAAAACCACTGTTGGTCATAAATTGTGACCATCTCAATGCATCAGTTACTTCTGCAACCCCTCAACCAAAATAGTGTCCACCATTGGTTGTAAATGTTCCTCCTACTCAGAACTCATCATCCAAGACCAAACTTCCTCCCTTGGTGATAAATGCCCCTAAGCCTTCCTACTCTGAATCAGTTATACCATAGAACTACAGTGAAGGCTGCACCACTACATTCCCTGCAGCTGAGGCAGAAAGCAAGAAAGAAGTAAACCTCATGATGAGGTCAGGAAAATGTGTAGGGGTGGAAGAAAAGCAAAAGGAGACAGAGAAGGAAAAGGAAGAAGAGAAAAATAAAGGAAAGGCCAAGGTAGGGGAAGATGCCCCTCAGGTAACTAACAGTGAGGCTGCTGACCTCATTAAGTTAATAAAAAAGAGTGAGTTCAACATTGTCGAGCAGTTGAACAAAGTCCCTGCCCAGATTTCAATACTGGGCCTATTGTTAAATTCTGAAAAACATAGGGACTCCTTGTTAAGGATACTCCAGGGGGCCCATGTGCCTAAAAACATTGAACCAGACCAACTAGGCAAGATGGTTGGGCAAATATTATCCCATAATGTCATAACATTTTCTGAAACAGAGATAAGCCCAGCAGGGTACCATCATGTTGACCCTTTATGCATAGCTGTGCTCAGTAAGGGTTGCATGATAGCCCGGGTTTTAATTGATAATGGGTCGGCTTTGAATATCTGCCCATTAATAACCTTTGTTAAGCTCGGTCTGGAGCAAAATAAAATAAAACAAAATGGAAGAATCATAAGAGCATTTGACAGTTCTAAAACACACTCCCTAGGGGAGGTTGAACTGCCGGTCACAATTAGACCGTATATTTTTAACATCACATTTGAAGTGATGGATATACCTGCAGCCTTCAACTTACTCCTAGGAAGACCGTGGATTCATACAGCTAGGGCTATACCATCTACCCTCCACCAAAGAGTCAAATATATTAGAGGGCAAAAGGTGATTACTGTCCTAGCCGAAAATCTGGTTCCTTCCATGTGGTCCCCTGATGTACCCTACATAAACATGGAAATGACTGCTGACAAGATGGCCTTTCACTCTTTTCAGTTTGAAACTGTTAATTTCATACCTGGGGGTATCAGGAAAAGGAAGGGAAATTGACCTGTGCTGAGAAAATGGTCAAGAATGTGCTGGAAAAGTACAACTTTCACCCTGGAAAAGGTCTGGGGGTTAACCTGTAAGGAAGGATAGAACCGGTAAAGGTTAAGAAGATGGTCCATAGAGCAGGATTGGGGTCCAAGCAAAGGAATTGGAAAAGACAGGAGCAGATGGAAGACATGAAATTCCCGCACATCAGGGAAACTTTTCCTAAGCTTGCCCACATGATTCAGCTATCTCCTCCTGAGGATCAGTCCAAACCCCCATACTATAACATCAACCCATTCCAGAAACCCAAGTCCTCAACCGTGCAGCCATATGTTCCACCTTCACCTCCACAAGCATTGGGTGGGCCTGGGCCATAGGCAGAACAGGAGCATGATTTCTCTGAGGACATTGGAGCCTTTTTTGCCATGACAAAAGGCAACCAAGAAGAAGTAGCAGAGGAGCTCCCTTTTATTGATTGGGCTACAGTAGAAGTTCCATCTGGGACCAGCCCTACAGAAGAAGCAGGCGATGCAACTCACCCAGTACTGGTGATTTTGGATGCGGACCGTGAGCTTGAGGAGCAGGCTTGTATCCTTGCCCCAGATTCTTTTATTCTGAACAATTGGGAGGAAACTCCCCTTACTTTTGAAGCCGCGTTTGTTTGGCAAACAGACATGGCTTCCAAGAAAAACTCCATTAGTGGAATGCCCTTTTCCTGAAGGTTTTAATGAGCCTTCGTCTTCAGGGAAAGATTTTGCAGAAGGCTCTCAAAAAACACAAAAAGATTTTTCAATTTTTTATAGAAAAGATAAATTTTTCAAAAAGGTCTAAACCACTTATGAACCATATAAGCAAACGGAATTGGATCAGGCTTAGTATGACTTCGACTTCGAGCTTGACTTTGACCTAATGGGTGTTGAGGAAGAGACCGAGGACGAAGAAGATGACCCTCCAAAAGAAATCACATATCAATTGGAGCGTCATGAAAAGGGGGTCCAACCCAATATTGAAGAGACCATATCAATAAACCTAGGGACCGAAGATGACCCAAAAATAGTAAAGATTGGGGTATGCCTATCTGAAGTACAGCGTGATGAAATGATACGGTTCCTAGCTGATTATGAAGATGTATTTGTATGGTCGTATCGGGATATGCCAGGGTTAGACACGGACATGGTTGTGCATAGACTACCCATTCTACCAGATGTCAAGCCAGTTAAGCAGAAATTGAGAAGGTTGAAACCTGAATGGACACTGAAGGTCAAAGATGAAGTGGTTAAGCAATTCCAAGCTAGATTCTTGGCCGTCTCCACATACCCTGAATGGCTTGCAAATATAGTGCCAGTGCCAAAGAAGGATGGAAAGGTCTGAATGTGCGTAGACTATAGAGATCTGAATAAGGCAAGCCCAAAGGATGATTTTCCACTTCCACACATCGACATATTAGTGGACAACACTGCTGTACATAGCCTGTTCTCATTCATGGACGGGTTTTTTGGGTACAATCAAATTAAGATGGCTGAGGATCAAGAAAAAACGGCCTTCATTACACCTTGGGGTACCTTCCACTACACTGTCATGCCATTTGGGATTAAAAATGCCGGGGCAACCTACCAGCGGGCCATGACAGCCTTATTCCATGATATGATCCATAAGGAGATGGAGGTCTATGTGGATGATATGATAGCCAAATCATGTGAAGAAGAAGACCACCTGATCAACTTGAAGAAGGTGTTTGACCGGCTCAGAAAATACAGTCTAAGGCTTAACCCTGCAAAATGTGTCTTTGGGGCTACATCAGGAAAATTATTGGGCTTTATAGTAAGTAGGAAGGGAATTGAGATTGACCTAGCTAAAGCTAAAGCAATCATTGAAATGCCATCACCTAGAACGGAGAAGGAAGTTCGTGGTTTTCTTGGAAGGATTCAGTATATAAGCCGGTTCATAGCACAGCTCAACGCTATCTGTGAACTAATTTTCAAGCTTCTAAGAAAGAATAACCCGACGGTCTGGAATGACAATTTCTAAGAAGCCTTTGACACAATAAAGGAATATTTATTGAACCCACCTGTGCTAGTGCCACCAATTCCAGGAAGATTATTAATTTTATACTTGTCAGTTTTGGAGACGTCAATGGGGTGTGTCTTGTGGCAGCATAACGATACAGGCAGAAAGGAAAGGGCGATTTACTACTTAAGCAAGAAATTTACAGAATATGAAGCAAAGTACTCTCCTTTGGAAAAGACTTGTTGTACTTTAGTGTGGGCAACTCAGAGACTGAGGCATTATTTCCTTAGTCATTCCACCTTACTAATATCCCGAATTGACCCTTTGAAGTATCTATTTGAAAAACCGGCTTTAACTGGTAGAACAGCAAAGTGGCAGTTGTTACTCTCGGAATTTGACCTCACCTATATCACACAGAAAGCCATTAAGGGTCAAGCCATTGCTGATCACTTAGTTGCACACCCTTTACCAGAATACCAACCTTTGAAGACTAATTTCCCTGATGAGGCAATCCTATTTACTTAAGAAGAAGAAGGTGAAAGTTCTTGGCAAATGTTCTTTGATGGGGCCGCCAATATGAATGGAAATGAAATAAGGGCTGTTTTGATCAAGCCAGATGGGGCACACATCCCAATCGTAGTGAAACTAAGGTTCCAATTCACAAACAATATTGCAGAGTATGAAGCATGCATAATTGGGTTACAAGCAACCTTAGACAATGAAGTAGAGGAACTTGACGTATATGGGGATTCAAGTCTTATCATCTTCCAAACAACTGGTGAATGGAAAACAAAGGATCACAAATTGATCCCCCATCACCAGTATTTGGAGAAATAAGCACCAAATTCACTCGAATTTCCTTCAATTATATGCCAAGGGCCAAAAATCAGTTTGTAGATGCTCTAGCAACATTGGCTTCAATGGTCAGTATGCCAGAAGGTGTTGATATTAGACCACAGGAAATTGAAGTCAAAGATGAACCAGCTTATTGCCTTGTTCTAGAAGAAACCCCAGAAGAAGAAGTACCATGGTTTCAAGATATTAAGAACTTCCTAAATGATCGGAGTTTGCGAGAAAATGTCACTTCTACAGAGAAAATAACAATGCAGAGGTTGGTAGGACAGTTCTTACTAAGTGGTGGGCAGTTGTACAAAAGATCACACAACGATATCCTACTTAGATGTGTTGCCAAGACCGAGTCAAAAAGGTTAGTTGAAACTGTACATGGAGGAGTGTGTGGACCCCATATGAACGAGCACATGCTTGCCAAGAAGATTCTGCGATTGGGATATTACTGGTCGACAATGGAGCACGATTGCTATATACATGTCAAATGGTGTCATTTATGCCAAGTGTATGCTGATAACAAGAATGCACCCCCAAGTGAATTGCACAACATGAAATCTCCATGGCCCTTCTCCATGTGGGGTATAGATGTCATTGGAATGATCTCTCCAAAGGCATCAAATGGACAAAGGTTTATACTTGTAGCAATTGATTACTTCACCAAGTGGGTAGAAGCAGCTTCTTATGCAAACATTACAAGTAGCCACGTTCTGAAATTCTTGAAGCACAATATCATTTGTCGCTACGGTTTGCCAAGTGCCATACTATCAGACAATGCTTCAAACCTTAAGAACAAGGACATGAGGAAAATGTGTGAATAATTTTAGATCACCCACCACAAGTCAGCTCCGTACAGACCAAAGATGAATGGGGCAGTGGAAGCAGCAAATAAGAACATAAAGAAGATCATTCAGAAGATGGTAGTGAGTTTCAAAGATTGGCATGAAATGCTGCCACTTGCTTTACATGCTTACAGAACCTCGATTCAGACTTCTACAGGGGCAACCCCGTACTCCTTGGTCTATGGAATGGAAGCGGTTTTACCAGTGGAAGTAGAAATACCTTCATTAAGAGTGCTAATGGAAGCTAAATTAGAAGAAGCTGAATGGACACAGTCAAGACATGATCAACTCAATTTAATAGAGGAAAAGCGTTTGAAGGCGCTTTGTCATGGCCAATTGTATCAGAAGAGAATGGCCAGGGCTTACAATAAGAAGGTGAAGCCCAGAACTTTCCAAGAAGGAAATTTAGTATTAAAGAAAATCTTACCATTTTTGGAAGACCCTCGTGGAAAATTCAAACCAAATTGGGAAGGGCCTTATGTTGTCAAAAAGGTCCTGTCAGGGGGTGCTCTCATCTTAATAGAAATGGATGGGAAGGATTTTCCTGAGCCAATTAACTCTGATGCAGTAAAGAGATCATTTCCTTGAATGAATATTACTAGGAAATGATCTGAGGCCATATTTCTATATTTCCCAAAATTTTCATCCCTAGTCAAGCCAATTTGAGCTTGTTCGTCTTCGTTGATAAACCTAAATCGGACTTACAGTCTTATACTGGGACAAGGCCAATAGGGGCAAAGCCAATAGGGGCAAAAAGAGGAAAAGAGGAAAAAAGAAAAAAAGAGAGAAAAAAATAGGGGCAAATGAAAGCCAAATACAAAAGAAGGGGAATGGGAGTGAATTCATCATGACTGTAAGTTTGGTTGACTCATTTTCACACTTAGAAAATTTTGAGCCTTTAATACCTTTTCTTTCATAAACCGAGCTTAGCCTTTGTTTCGTCCTATTATTAAGCCCTCGGTGATTTTAGTATGTTCATTTAACTTTCAGAGTAAGATTGGTGATGACGGAATGTAGAAGCCGGCCCTAGTGAAAACTGTAATTGGCGCTAGGGGCAAAAGAAAAAATAGAAAAAAAAAAAGAAAAAAAAATCAAAGGTTGAGTTGATCATGTGGCCCAAGTTTAAAGTCAGCATAAGTACTGGAAACTGAGCAGATTAGCAGGGTCAGTCATGAAGAAAAAACCATTAGGGGATGATTCTAAAGGTCACAGGATAGACAGATTTAGTCTCTTCCTATTGCTTGGATTACCCTTTTCATTATTCAACATGATTTTAATTCCTTTGATTATATGAGATTAAGTGTTTTGGATCAGTTTTCAAAAAAAAAAAAAAAAAAACTATACTTTGGCCAGTGATGAGAAATCAAATACTTTGCATAAAACTTCTGTTTCTACAAGCATCTGAAAATTCTGAGGCCAATAATATAAAACCTATTTTTGAATTAAATCTATTGTCTTTCCACTAATGGAGTTTGCTTTGGTATAAAAGTATGAAAAAGAAAAGAAAAAAAAAAGATAAAAGAATCTAATCCCTACTCCCCAACTGCTCCTCAAGCTCCCTAATCCTAGCTGCCTGAGTTGCAATGATTCCAGAAGCTCCCTCTACATCAGGATCGCTCAAAAAGGAGATGATCTCATCTGGAAAAGAATACTTGATCTTCAACGCCCTAAGGTTAGCCAAGGAATCCTGATATTTCTTCCGCATCGCTCGGACTTCAAAGCGACGAGCCTGCCTTTGTTCTTCAAGTTTCTTCTCCATGGCAATGCGGCAAGACCTCTGCTCTTCAAGTTGCCTCTCCAGATCAATACCCTTTATCCTTAGCTTTTGTGCTTCTCGTACCCAAATTTGTTGAAGCCGCTTGTGGGTTGCCCTTTCAGACTCCATAATGTCCTCATAAGTAGGGGGAAGAACTACAGGAGGATCCTATGGTACTAGGGCATGACTCTGCACCTACTCTTTGATCCAGAAATGATAATCCTTCACATGGGACTCAGAAAAGACTAGACCCCGCAGAAAGCGAATATAGGACCACTCATGGTGGCTGATGTAAGTGGCCCTACAAGGCTCTCATAGCCAGTTGGGATCATAATTCCCTGGGTCGCTCCAAACTGTTGAAGAACCCTCAAAGGAAGATAAAGAACAGCACATTTGAAGCCTGCCAGGACCAGAAAGTTCCTATCTCTGAAGCTGATCACTGTCTCTGGATTAGGTTGATAAGTGCCAGGCCATCTCACTTGATCATCCTGGAGAGTACCCAAGAAAGTGAACCATCCTTGCTTGCCGCCTTGGATGTTAGGACAACCCCTGTTGCTCATCAAAATAGGAACTTTCAATCTTGGAAAGAAGCGGCGAGTTATCTCTTCAACTTGACTCAGGTGGTCAAGCAACCAAAGCTGCAGAAAAGGGGAGAATTTCAATGTATTTCAAAAGAAAAAAAAGAAAGAAAAAAGAAAGAAAAAAAAAAGAAAAGAAAAAAAAAAGAAGAAGAAAAAGAAAAAGAGAAGAAGAAGAACAAAAAAGAAAAAAAAATTATTTTTTACTTGTAGGATAGGGGTGCAGGCAAGGAAGCGTTTCTTCTTTCTGAAATAGCAGTCAGTTAAAGCCTGGTATATCTCTGCTAAGATCATAGGAGCCAATCTCTCACGTTCCCTAACCTGGCAGATAACTGAGATGAGAGCCAAGTCAACTTGGTTATCACCCCGTGGGAAGAGTAACTGGTTAACCACTATCAAAGTCAAAGCATTAAACCTAGAATCCTTGTCCCCACTCCTTAGAAGTTTTTCAGTCAAAAAGGTCTTGGACAAGGTCAATAGGGTATCAGAATTTCCTAAGTCTTTTTTCCCTATACCCAAGAATGTAGAGGCCTCCTTTTTGTAGCTAGGCTTTAGGGGAGGGTTCACAACTTTTTTAGAAAATCTTAGGCCAAAGATGGTTTCAATTTCTTCTATGGTAGGAGTTATCACTTTGTAATCAAAGCGGAAGAGATTCAATTCAGGAACCCAATGTCCAATCAAAGCTTCAATTATTTCCCACTTAAAGGGAATTTTAGGGATGTGTAGGATATGCCCTAAGTGGATAGAATCCCAGCGAATTTCCTCATCAAGGGTCATGGAGTTAACCCAGCTATCATAGAAGGAATCCACAACATTGTACCTGGTGAGATTAGGAGGTTTTGATCTAACAGGTTGTCTTGCAGGAGGAGATTCATCGACAGAAGAGAAAGGGGCGAGGGAAGCCATGGAAGCACCAAAGAAGACAAGGAAAGCAGAAAACGGAAGGCTCAGGGAGTTTTCAAACTTTTAAAAGTGTCACAATGACGTCCCCCATGAGTTTATATAGAAAATCCGAAAAGGCAGTAAAATCCGTAATTAGAATATGAGCATGGCGCGCCCGTATTAATAATACGGACACACTATGATCGTTAAAACTTTACGGGCAGAGTGCGCCCGTATTAATATTACGGGCACGGCTTGCTCATAACCTAATTACGGTTCCTTCGGGAAAATGCCAAAAAGTGGGAAATTTTGATTTCATTGGTTTCCTAAGTTTCACTTGTCCCTGCTTTAACATATATTAGGCAAGAAAAGCTAGAAATAAAAGAAAAGAGAGCACAAATGAATAAAAATGAGTCAAATTTCTTTTATATATATGAATGGATACATCAGTTTGTCAAATACAAATGTACATGAAGAATCCTAATCTACTGTCTACGCAGGTCCACCCCTACGGCCACGGCCACGGCCACGCCCTCTGCCTCGACCATGGCCTGAAGATTGCCGGGGCTCAAAAACATATCGCACTATGTTACGGGCTGTACTACGAGTCATCCTGCTCAAAACAGACTGAATATCATGCCACATATATAAAGGCACAAGGCCAGCAGTGGGATGATCAGGAGGAACGTACCTCGAAGTATCTACATATCCCGTAGACTCAGTATCAGAATCCGTATAAACAGACTTAGAATCAGCAGAAGCAGGATCAGCAAGAATGGACGGCCCAGTAGCATCAATATCAATATCAGGACCAGGCTCCACAGGATCAACAGCAGCCTCCTCTATGACCCCAGCCTCCACGGTAGGCTCCACCACAGCGGCATCCCTGGCCGGCTCCATATCCATATCTACAAAAGCATCAGGAGCGGTCTCAGGTGCTGGAGCAAACTCTGGCACATCCGCAACAGCAGGAGCAACCTCAGCCTCGACCTCAGGCTCTGTTGCAGGAGCCTTTACCGATCTCGGAGAAGTTACGAACTCCACCCGTGCCACAGAAAATACCTCACCACGAAGATGCATAGGCATAGGTGAAGCAGGTAAAGAAGGGCCGATTGTGTCATCCTGAAAATAAGAAAGGAAATTTTAATCAGAACAGGATAAACAGGGATAAAAGCAGAAATGAAGATGAAGGTCGCCGGAAGAATCAGAGGTCACCGGAGCTTACTATCGTCGGAGAAGATGAAATGGTCGCTGGAGAAGATGAGTGCGGACGGAGATTGAGAGCAAGGACCGGAGAAAAAGATACGGGCAAGGAAAATAGGGCAGAAATGCGAGCGAGAAGGAAAGGAGTTCGCGGCCGCGGTTAAGAAGGAGGTCAAAATCCGTAAAAGCAGTACGGGCTACAGGCATCCGTAAAGGTAATACCGTCCACTTCACCCGTGTTCAAATTACGGGTAGCATCTGTTCGTAATGTAAATACGGGCGAAGCAGAAAATTGCATATTTTATTATTTTCTCCACACCTTTTAGGAGATTAATGTTTATATTAGTTGTAAGTTGCAAGGATTGCCACCTTACCCTTTTTTGTTTAAAATTTTTTTTTGTCTCAAATCTCACTTCATAGCCACGAGTGCTCAGTGAGAGGAGGATTTGCCCCTTAAGCTGAGGGACTTTTAGCAAATCTTCCGCAATGAATTATTTTTACCAAAATCATCCATTTAATCCTTGTAAAATGCAATTAGTTAGACAAAGATCTCAAAAAGTGCAATTGGTGGGTCTTTTTGCTCTCTGCTTGTAATTAGTTCCAATTACCAGCAAAGAGGGGGCAGTTGTAGACACCCCAAATTGCACTACAAAATGAGAAAATAATGAAAACATTAATTGGAATTTAATACAGGGCAAAAATGCATGAAAATCAATAATTTAAGCCTTGCCCGTATTGTATCTACGGGCTAAGCGCTCTCGAATTTTATATACGGGCACGCAGCACCTGTAATACATATACGGACACCTTTGGACCGTAAATCATTTACGGGCACATCAGACTCGTGCGAGTTTTATTCTTCTCTCGATTTCTGAGCCTTATTAGTCCAATATCCCTTTAAATGAGCGAATTATATATTTTATTCGTGCGAAATATCTTTGTAGATAAAGGATTGGCATTATCTTGTGTTTAACTCAAACTGAAACTCTATCTTGCCAAACCTTGGACCAACCATACCCCTGAGTTTGCCTATAAATAGAGGGCCTTTCCTCAAGCAAAATGCCACGAAAATTTGAAGTCCAAGGAGCTCCAAGAGTAGAGAGGAATCCCTGCTGCTCTGTTTACTCAATCCAGGTAAGTCTCTTTTCCCTTTTATTTTCTGTCTTCAATTCTAGAAGTAATAAGATTTTCTCCATTGCTGTAGAATAAGGCCATCTTTTATCTTGTATTCCCAAACTTGTCTCTAAGTACCTCAAGAGTCTCTCTAGCCGTAAAACGTGAAGAGAGAGCTAGGGGAAAAGAGAACAGGTGGATCCCTAGAATAGAACCCCATATATGTTTTTCTCCTTTTTTTAGAATAAAGCCTTTGATTGTATTTGTATACCCAAACCTATCTCCAAGTACTTCAAGAATCCTCTCTAGCCGTAAAACGTGAAGAGAGAGCTAAGGGAAAAGAGAACAGGTGGATCCGTAGGGTAGACCCCCATGTGCTCTAATTTGTGAGATGTGGCTGCTTTGAATATCCTGATCATGTTTAATTGTTTTTATGATGAATCTGAATGAATCACATGAATCTATGATGTTTATAGCATGAGATCCCCACTTTTTTTATAAAATTTGGATTTTTCACATATTTGCACTTACAGCACTGTTTTCGTGATTTTTGTGATTTTAGGCTAAGATCCTAGATCTGTCATGATCAATATGGTAGATCTGGATTCAGAAGCCTGAAAATAACTTTTAGGGTTTCATGAGATGATTTTTGAATCGTTTTTCATTATTGAGAGAAGACCCTACGGTCTAAGTTCTCCCCTTTTGATGTTTTTCATCAACGTGGGTATTTTTGGTTTTGATTTTTTGATTTAATGTGAAATTTGGGCTCTACCTATATCCTGGAATGTTCAAGTTCAATTTTGCAATAATTTATAAAAATCATATTTTTCTAGATTTCTAGAATTTGACTTGAAGCCAGATTTTTGGATTTTTCCCTTTAAATTGGTTTTATTTGATTTTATCTTAATTTTGTTTTGATCATGACCCTTAGGAATGGTATGATCATATTTGAAAGTTCTGGATCAATCAGGCTATTCGTATGAAAAAAAACCATACATTTTTTACTTTTTTATGATTTTTTGTGATTTTTATAGCAAGCCTTTTTTTCTTTGTAAAACATGAACAATGCCTGGCAACCACCTTGTGTGGATGAATAGGGGTACCTAACACCTTCCCCTATTCATAACTTAATCCCCTTACCCATTTCTGGTTGTTTTTTTAGAGGGTTATTTTTACCCTAAATTTGCCTTTTTGTGCTTATTTAATATTTTGGTGTCCATTCACACCTAAATTGAATGGTGGCGACTCTGTGTTTTTTTTTAACCAATCCCGCGTGATGATTGAGGAAGTCAAAGAATTTGATTTTTTCCCATGTCTCACAGAAAGCTGTTCATAAAAATGGATACTTGATGCCAATCGTTTGTCCTTTTGAGGAGGCAATGGATATTAATGTTGAAGGAGTATTTTCATACAAAAATCTGGTTAATTGATCCAGTCATTGAAAGCTCACCAAGTTTCAAATATCAGACTTAGTTTTTGATTAGACTAAGTTAATTAAATAGCAATTTAACTTTTTTGACTAACTTTTCTTCTTAATGTTTCAAGAATATGATTAAAGGTGAGTTATTCGGTGAGATTATTGATAAATTTGTCCTTTTTGACTAATCAGTTTTGACATATATATTACTTAATTTCCCATCAATATAAAGTAGATATATGAGCCATTGTTTTCAATCTAGGCGGTGAAAAGGCATATTACTTGGTCAATCTAGGTTGTTAAACATCCCTTGAAACCATTAGTTAATTATATGGACTAATAGTGCAATTGGTAATCTAGGGATAGATAATATTTGGGTTAGAGGGTGATCTTTGGATAGAGAAATGTGTATAATTGCATTACAAATATACTGTAGTTATTAAAGTCCATTACATCATATTTTAGCATAGCTGTTTTCCTTATTGTAAAAGGATTGTATGGATGATTGGAATATGATTTTTGTAAATTATATGTGGTTTTGAATGGTCAAGGAGAATATATAAATTCAATGAGGAATGATTATTGAATTATCTTAGGAAAGAAACAAAAAGAGGAAAAATGTTAATGATACAAATTCCTACGTTACGGAATTTATATGTATATATATATATATACACACACACAAAAAAGAATTTAGTTTCTAATAAAAGAAACTATCACCTAATGGGGAGACCGTATCAGCTAGAGCACCACACTAAAAGATTTGTTGGTCCAAAGGTGAAGGGTGTGTACATGTCAGCTTCATTCACAGACGTTTACACACCCTTTACCGTTGGACCAGCAGATCTTTCAACTACATAATAGACAATTGGAGGTTTTTTAAGTTCCCGTATATAGAAGGAAACTGGTAATCATGATCATATCCAAATTCTTATGCTAGCTGTTGATTAAATTGAGATTCTAGTATTGAGATAAGGTTGGAACTTGACAAATCTGGTGGAGATATGATTCACCACAGCTTAAAATCCTCAAATACACCAAGCACTATAGAAAGTAAAAAAATTCAAGAAACCAAACTAGCTTGAGATGGACCCAACAATAATGGTGGAGTTATTGCAAAATTTTTTAAAATATCACTGAGTGTAAAAACTTATCAGTCATTCAATATGTAATAAAGTTATGCCTTGTTTGTCATTAATTTTGGATCAAAAACTATTTCCAGAATTCAATCTTGATCTCATTAATTTAAAGAAATAATTTAGGAGGCTTGGAGTATGCTTGGTTAATAAGGACCTAAAAAAGAATTCCCGTATTCATCAAAGATGTCGGTCAAAATGCATTTAAATTCAATAAATTGTGGCTGAATTTAACTTGTTTACATGTTTGCTATAGTAAACATGAGATTTTATACACTTGCTATGAGAAAATTTAAAGTATCCTCATTTACAAGTTTGTCATAATTAAAAAAAAAGAAACAAAAACCCGAAACTCATATTTAAAATCTAAAATAAGATATAGAGAAAATCATATTTAACATCCAAGAATAAGATAGAGAGTGATTTCATAGGAATTGACCAAAATGCCCATCTATCAATTAGAACTAATTCTAAGGATTGCAATAGATCATTCCAAGCCACATAAAGTGTAATTACCCAACTCAACGAGATATTATCTACTATAGGCCTAAGCGCACTTCCCACCAGCAACGCCTATTACTGGACCCAAAACTAGCTCTGATACCATTTTTAATGACCCAACCCAGTAAGGTATTATCCGCTTTTGGTCTAAGCCTGCACAGTTTTGTCCCCAAAAGGTGTCTTGTTAAATTAAGTATTTTTCTTGACTCTTATACCTTACTGGGTATTCATCTGTTTCCGATGTAGGATCAGGATGTCATAAAATGGGTTTAAAAAATGAATGTGAAATGAGAACTTAATTATTTTCTTAGAAGGGCCAAGAGTTTTCTGTTCGACCACGTTTCAACTTGCTGTTATGTGATGGAACCATTTTTGCTTGATGGAACCATTTTTATCAAAAACCTAATGGGTTAGCCATTTATAGAACATCTTAACTTTATATAGACCTTAATCATAAATTTTGATTTTTCTCATGAGTAAATATGGCTGGCAAATATTTTTTCTTAGAAGTTCGTAAAAGGAAACGATTTAGATTTAGGTGACACTGTTAGGCCGATTAAATCGAAAACTAATTTTTATCTAAAATCCTTCGTATACATGACCAAGGTTATTTTGAAGATAATAATGGATGGCATGTGCATATTACATGTGGATATAAATTATTAATTGAGACATAGAAGTTATCAATACGGAAAAATGGGGAGGGACGTTTTAAGCAACAAAATCTCAGTATGCGAGTGTAAGTTATTAATTGGAACATAAAGTTAATATGGAAAAAAAAAAAAAAAGAGATCTGCAATTCGAGTACAATCTGCAAATAATCTTGTAAGTATCGGTAACTTATTGCAACACGTAAACATTGTGGAGTGTTGGCTTAGACAATCTCGCTTTCATAATAACTTATATCAATCACTAATGATCATTATCATGATCATTAGTCATTGCTAAAGTCAAGTGTCCCTTAATATTTTAACCAAAAGAAAAAACAGTGAGAAAGACTTGTAATAGCTTAGTAAGTATTGATTTGACCTTTGCGTTTCGGCGTGCTTCACACGCTCCATCTCAAAAGTTTTTTCTTTTGGTGGAAAGCAAGAAAGTACAGCCCCTCGCATCAATCAAGAGAAGAATTGGAAGATACGGAGGGGAATTTAATAATCAGGTACAAGAAAAATTATCTCAAGAAAAATTAGCCAGCTCATCAGCAATTTGATTTCCTTCCAGCTCTTCAACAAGTAAATGAGTGGAAGGGAATCTCCTTCAAGAATTATATGAAAGGGGTTCAATGTTCGAGTTCTTCAACAACTATCTCTATCTCGAAAGTTGAGTCCTTGTGTGTCTGTAACCACCATTAAATCATTCATTTTTATGACTTGGCAGTAACAGGGGTCATCCAGTCTCTAATCCTCCGAAAAAGGAGATTACTTTTCTTCCTAATCTAATTGGTCGGCCATCTAACTACCGGCCCAAGAATGAGCAAAGAAACCTCACACTGGGGCAGGTGAGCTAGAGTTACATCTTCTCCAAAAGTTTGCAAACCCCGTTACCCATTTTTGTACGGAGATAAATATCCAGCACCGGTAGATGTTGACTAATGAGATTATTAGTGTACAAACGCTGGAAACGCGTTGGTAATTGGGACTACAGGAGGAAGGGATCATTGGTGGTGTTTATGTTTGTTCTGCTGTGTAACGTGACCTACCGTAATAAAGGAGACCATTTCCTCTGATAGGACTGGTGGTACCATCTTAAACGGATGGATACATGCCCAATTCAAGAGGGCCCCACACCCAAAAATATCATTCCGGTCTGTTGAAAATAGTGGTTCATATTCTAGGTCCAAGTGAGGAGGGACTTGAGGATCCCTGTAGACGGAGTCCCATATGGTAAGGTACAGGGTTATTTCTGACATTTCAAAAATATTGGATTTAGGGTTGGTATATATATCATATTATAACCCTAATTGAAAGTTTTTTAGTGGAATTTTTTGCCTTGCACATAGACACATTGCCGAACCACTTAAAATCCGCATGTTCTTGTTTTTGTTCTTCTCTATTTTACTATTCACGTTGCACAATTCACAACACGGTCCATAATATCACAGTACGTATACCATTGGATTCTGTGACTAGAGGTAATGCATTCCAAAAGAAACACAGCGGATGGCTTTTATTTGTATTCCATTTTGGTATAAATAAGGATGAAATAGCATGTGACATTCGTCGTAGAATTCCTTTGTATTGGAAGTATGAGTCCACCATGTTGCATGGGTGAGCATTACCTACTAGGGTTGCAACTCGGTGCGGTTTGGTTCGGGTGGGCTTCAACCCAAGACCAAACCAAGGTTACTAATGGTCGGCCCAAAACAGAACTGAACCAACCTTAGAACCGAAATACCCAAATAGAAACTAAACCGATTATTTAAAGAAAACCCGTAACTTAACCCAAACCGAACCGAATTGCAAAATTCTGTTCGGTGCGATTCAGTTTGGGTCATTTTCCCATACTTAAAACCTGTTATCAAGAGAGAGATTCCCACTTTTGCCCAAAAAAAAAATTTTAAAGAATGCACACAACAAATTTAAAGAATCATCACTTACATGCGGTCCAATCCCTTAAGTAGTTCACATGCATACATAAGATGGAGCAAAGAGCTTAGAATCCCAAATCATATGTTAATAGTTTTGGATCACACTTTTGAGCTCATGAATTAATTTAATAATTAACTACAAAGATTTATAAAATAATAATTTTATTCATTATTTTATAATTTATAATTTATAAGTTATATTTTATTATTACAACTTTATCTATTGTATATTTTATATATATTATTATATTTCGGTTTGGTTCGGTTCGGTTTTACACTTAGGAAATTCGATTTAGTTTTCAATTCGGTTAACCTGAGCTTTCAACCCAAAACCGAACCAAACAAATTCGGTTCTCTATTTTTAGAACGAAAACCTACCCAAAGACTATATAACCCAAACCAAGTCGACCTAAAGTCGGGTTGGACCGGTTCGGTTTCGGTTTTAACCGTTCCAAGTTGCAGCCCTATTACCTACTTCCTTGGCTCGAGTGACTTTTTACCAATTGAGATCCTATGGGACCTTTATCTACAACCTTATGTGAAGTTTACATTGGGATCATGCCATGTGTATTACGAATGGCATATCTGTAAATTTTTAAGCAATCCTGTGAAAAGGTGTAAATAAGGTTGTAGATAATAAAGGTCCTGCAGGATGTGAACCGACTTTTTACACCCAATACTTGTCCGTGAAACTTGGCACAACTAGGAATACAACAACACAAGATTTGAGATCTGTTTCAAGAATCTTTCATGCGGCTCCCACATAATAGCACCTTCGGTGTTTGGTAAGTGAATATGCGTCCATATATTGGAAGAGCTGTAACTGTAGCTTGGTGCTGACCTTTTTGTTTAATATCTATATAAGCACATATTTTTCCCAGCAACTGAGAAGTTGGAAGCTCCCTTTCTTGTTGAAAGTTGTCGACGTTTCAATCATCCATCATTCCATCGTCACCGGTAAACGTCATACACACACATGCACATATGCAGAGATATATAATATATATATATATCGAGACATGATTGGTTCAGTATAATTGACTACAACCCCAATCAGAGTTTCTCTCAACAAATACAAATTTCTACTGGGGGAACTAAAATCAAGAATATGGAGCAGAAGGATGGAGGTGATTGCAATGGAGGCGACACCCCTTTGGCTCCGATCAAGGGGCCCTATAGAGGAGTTAGAAGGAGAAAATGGGGGTCATGGGTTTCAGAGATCCGGGAGCCGGGGAAGAAAACCAGGATATGGTTAGGGAGCTTTGAGATGCCGGACATGGCAGCCATCGCTTACGATGTCGCTGCGTTACAGCTTAGGGGTGAGGGGGCACGCCTGAATTTTCCTGAATTAGTACATACACTGCCCCAGCCAGCAAGTTCGAGACCAGAGGACATCCGTTTGGCAGCGCAGGAGGCGGCTTCGAGACTTAGGACGATGCGTACTTCAGAGATAGGTGGCTCTAGCTCCAACTCATGTCCGACGGTGGTCGGACTCTCGCCAAGTCAGATTCAAGAGATTAATGAGTCACCACTTGACTCACCCAAAATGTGGTCGGAGTTAGCTGAAGCTCTCTTGTTAGAACCACCCCCAACTTTGTCTTGTGACATTGAGATGGGCGATTGGGAAGAAATGCAAGATGAGTCGTTGTGGGATTCCTAGGTATCATATACATATATGTGGGTGCGTATATTAGTTGCTGAAGGAGGTAGTTCTCCCTCAAATGTATCTGAGATACTATTAGGTTAATAATTCTTATTCATCCTGGTAGGATGTTGTCTTGGCTTTAAATGATCTGTTCTTACATGAATTAAGGAGGATTGACGTGTCTTGTAGCTCATTAACTCTTACATTAATTCGGAAAGCATTGATCATTGATGTGTCTGCAAGTGTATGTAATGATCTAATCTTGTGTTAGATTCTTACAAGAGGGCCGTTGTATGCATGCATGCATGAAAAGAAAGAGTGAAAATTTTTTTGATGGCTCTCATTCAACATTTGATGATGAGAACTTTTTTTTCTTTTGAAAGTTCAACCAGTGTAAACTGTTAAGTGCTACCACTTTCAGTTGGGGGAAATCATGCAGTAAAATTGATTAATGTTATAGATCAGAAAAAAGTTTGTGATGATTCTGGTCTCACACCACCCCCTTTTTTTTTCTTCGTGTCTTTCCAAAGCTCTAGAAGGATATTTAATATAATTCATCTTTAGAAGACAGAACTGTTTGCATATGCTATATTATGTGAGACAGTCCTGTGTCACACTTCATCCTCCTCATATTAATATATATATACACAGAAATTTGTTTGATTAATGCACCACTTGTCATTTATTTTTCTGTTTTTTTTTGTTTCATTGTTATTGCTGTTCTTGTAATGGGTAACTTATATTTGGTTCTCTTGTTTTAATTTTGGTGGTGAATCTGTATTTTAATTTTGGAGATAAAGTCTTCATTCTATAGTGAGTTCCATGATTTGTTTTCCTTTTAAGTTCTGTACTTCCCTCCTTTTGCCTTCCTCTTGCCTTGCCCCTACTAAAAAAAATTCTTGATCTATTCATAGACAATAATAAAAACAGAAAGAAAATGTATTTCACAACTAGTCATGTCCAATTATATAGTGCCCACATCTTTAGAGATAAGTTTAAGGGAAATTTAATTTTTAGTGGTATTTTATCAAACTATTTAAGATTTAGTCGGCAAAGTTTTGAGTTTTAACCTTTAATACACCTTTATCAAAATAATTAATTTTTAGTGCCATTTCAATGTCAAAGATAAATTCTTCCAAAAATACTCTTATACAATTTACTTCCGAGACTTGTACAAGTAATAAATTGACTTGTACAAACCATTTTAGACTTGTACAAGTAATAAAATAACTTGTACAAGTCAATAAATTAACTTGTACAAGTCAATAAAGTGATTTGTACAAGTCATTTGGATAAGTGATGTTAGGGCATTTTTGGAATAGTTGATATGTAATAGTGAAATGATACTAAAAATTAATTATTTTGATAAAGGTGTACTAAAAGTTAAAACTCAAAATTTTGCCGACTAAATCTTAAATAGTTTGATAAAATACCACTAAAAATTAAATTTCCCTAAGTTTAAGGATGAAATGGTTAGCTATATGAGCTCTATATAATCAAATAAAATTTATTAAATAGGTAGATTACTACTTATTAGGAAAGTCTTATTCAGCCACTAAGTATATTATGAAAAGATAATATCAATATCTATAGAAACAAGACATCTTGTACGATAAAAGCTCAAAATTTTGTCTCAATTGAGGCAATATTATATGTAGGAATTCAACCAAAATATGATTTTGGTGATTTATAATTTTCTAAACATGCTATTGTTATAGTTAGTGATGATACATAACAAAGGAAATCTTTCTTCCTTCGAAACAAAATATAGAAATTTTAATAAATTTTCTATTGTTGGATGTTAATTTAGACCAATGTAACAATGTTAATTTATTAAAACTATAAATTTATGTGGAAATATATTGAAAAAATAATTAGAAAATTTTTTATAGCATGCTGTCATATATGGTTAATAACTATGTTCTCTCAAATTTAGAAATTTTTTTCAATTAATAAACTAAATACTAACTACGATGCTATTTAAAACTGATAATGCTTTCTGATTCTTCACTTCTATAATAAAGTCAAAGTTGATCATAATCAGTCTTTGCTAATATTATGTAAGATATTTATGATGATCATAGTGCAATTTACAGACATTGCTTTTGATCTTTGCTAATATTATGTAAGAATCCTTAATGCGATTTGCCTCATTAACAATTCTATTCTAAAGAGGCTTCTAAAGCTTTAAGTACAAAGGCTTCTTAGTCTTTGCTTGGTCCATAAAAAATTGATAAGTCTTGTTAATCTTTCGGATATTAATCTCGACTTACTTTGTTTTTATTTATCTTTTCTTTGCCTATTACTTTTAATTGATTTCATTTAATCTTTTGTTTCCAAGACTTGTTATTAGCACTGCTTTCGTTTTATTTACTCTTCCTACTTTGTGTTTGAACTGCCATATTAGTTATTGCTATTGTTTACATCAGCCGTAGCCCGGCAAATGAAAGAGAGCCACGTGGCACCTACACGGACTAACCTCACCAAGGAAGCCATGTCAATGTCTACATGGACTAAGACACACAACCCAAGCCACGTAAGCACATACAATGGAAAACCGTTTTCATACGTATAGGACGACGTCATCATCAATACAGGAGTGACGACCAAGGTCATCTGGACAAACAACGAGGGGCAAGGAAGTTATTGGTTGAGATTGTGGCAAGCGGTTATTTTACCCGAACAAGGTGGATTAGATGGATAACTTTCAGAACAGACATAGAGTTCGTGCAAACATGGGTAGGTAAGCAATTGTCAGAATCCAGCTATAAAAGGCACAGTCACGAAGAACTCAAGGACAACCTCCACTCAACCGCAATCGGCGATTATGATTATAACTTGATCATTTGTGATCTTTATCCAATCTCCTACATCCAAACTGTAGCAAGAAAGGATAATCTAGGACCCCTCTCACTGCTTCCTGTCATAGTGTCATAACTTGAATTAAAGACCTTGCCACCGTCAAGGAGGTTGAGGCCACCCCTATCTCCTAGTCCTGTACTCTGATTACAACTATAGGATTGTAAACACCCCAAATTGCACTACAAAATGAGAAAGTAATAAAAACATGTAATTAGAGCTTAAAATAGGTCAAAAATGCATAAAAATTGAATAAACAGGCTTTGGCCGTATTTCATTCACGGGCCGGTCGCGTCCGAGATCTCTCTACGGTCAGGCGCGCCCGTAGTGAAAATACGGTCACCGTTGGACCGTAGTACATTTACGGTCACTAAAGACATGTGGGAGTTTTGTCCTTCTCTTGATTTCCGAGCTTTATCTTTAGTCCAATATATCTCTAAATGAGCGAATTACGTATTTTATTCGCCCAAGTCACCTTGGTTGGATATGGATGTGCATTATATCTGTATTTCACTCTATCTTAAAAGACCAGGCTATATCCTTCTGGACCAGCCTTACCCCTGTGCTTGTCTATAAATAGAGGCTCTCTCCTCTAGCTAAAGGCCACGAAATTTTGAGTCCAAGGAATTCTAAGAAGCTCCAAGAGAAGAGAAAGAACTCCTGCTGCCTACCTGCTCAATCCAGGTAAGTCCCCTATCCTTTTTATTTTCTGTCTTCAATTCTAGATGTAATAGGATCATCTCTATTGCTGTAGAATAAGGCCATATCTATTTTCGTATTCCTAAACTTGTCTCTAAGTACCTCAAGAGTCTCTCTAGCCGTAAAACGTGAAGAGAGAACTAGGGGAAAAGAGAACAGGTGGATCCCTATAATAGAACCCCATATCTGTTTTTTTCTTTTTTTCATAGAATAAGGCCTGTGATTGCGTTTGTATACCCAAACCTATCTCTAAGTACCTCAAGAGTCTCTCTAACCGTAAAACGTGAAGAGAGAACTAAGGAAAAGGGGAACAGGTGGATCCGTAGGGTAGACCCCCATGTGCTCTAATTTGTGAGATGTGGCTGTTTTAAATATTTTGATCATGTTTTAATGCTTTTTATGATATATCTGAATGAATAACATGAATCTATGATGTTTATAGCATGAGATCCCCCCTTTTTTGCTAAAATTTGGATTTTTGCCACTTTTGCACCTACAGCACTGTTTTCGTGATTTTTGTGATTTTAGGCTAGGATCTTGGATTTATCATGATCAATATGATAGATCTGAATCTAGAAGCCTGAAAGTAAATTCTAGGGTTTCATGATATGGTTTTTGAATCGTTTTTCATTATTGAGAGAAGACCCTACGGTCTAAATTCTCCCATTTTGGTGTTTTTCATCAATGTGGGTATTTTTGGTTTTGATTTTCTGATTTAATGTGAAATTTGGGCTTTATCTATGTCCTGGACTATTCAAGTTCAATTTTGAAATATTTTATAAAAATCATATTTTTCTAGATTTCTAGAATTTAGCTTGAAACCAGATTTTTGGATTTTTCACTTTAAATTGATTTTATTTGATTTTATCTCAATTTTGTTTTTGGATTTCTCTGGTTGTTTTTAAAGGAGGGTTATTTTTACCCTAAAATTGCCTTTTGTGCTTATCTAATATTTTGGTGTCCATTCACACCTAAATTGAATGGTGGTGACTATTTGTTTAATTTAATCCCGTGTGATGATTGAGGAAATCATTAAATATGATTTTTTTCCATGTCTCACAACTGGCGACTCTGCTGGGACTTGTGGATTTGAGCCTTTTGGTATTTTAGTTCATGTTTTTGATATTTTTGGATTTGCTTGCTATTTTGTGTTCTTAAGCATGTTGGGTATGTTTTAAATTTGAATTATTGCTTAAGAATTCATGGGGGTAGAAACATGCTTAATTTTGATTTATAGGATTGTTTCTACAAACATGCGTAGGGGAGGTCTGTTTTGCTGAACCATGCTTATTTCTTGCTATATTTTTATGATAGCATGTTTTAATTTTCAGCATGATCTCCATGATGATTTTGGGTGTATAACATGATCATATGTTTGCATGATAGATGATTTTTTCTTTATGAGCATATTTTAGGATTGCTTTATTTACTTGTTTATTTTAAATATGCTTTCCTATTATGCCTTGGTTTGTTTATGCATGGCTGCGAAAAGAGTGGCAAGGGTTTGGGACGTTGTGAATGCACCATATTTTTACAATGCACTGTGCACCTTTTATTTTTACACAGCCTACCCTTAACCTATAGGAAGTTGAACCCGAATGTGTGTAGCTTGGCGCAACGAGGTCGATATTTCGGAAAGCGAAAGTGAAAACATTCACCTTAGAACTTTGAGCTAATGATGTGATGATAACATGGATCTGGGATTCTGGTCATCACTAGGCTTGAGTGCTAAGTTGCCATTAAGCCAAAACCCAAAACCCCTACGCTTGAAGGTGGAGTTACACGTTTTTGGCTAAAGTACACAATTACATGGGAATATGGGTTTGTATGATTGTGGGAAGGCCGTGTGTATGGCTTACAAACCAGGGCATAATGCGGATGCCATATTGAAGGTAAACAAGGTAACAAAGTAATCCTATTGTGTTGCAAAATTTTCATGTCATAGGGGTGTCACGGTGCCCATTGGTTTGGGATAAAATTGGTCCCAAAATATGCATGTTTTTAAAATTGGTGCAGCCCATAGGAAGAGTCTCTAACTCTGTTTAGAATCAATCCTACCCTATGTACATACAAGAGGCAACAAAAGGGTACCAAATTCTTGAGTATGGTGTCAATTTGGAGGGTACATGTGCCTTCCTAAGCATGAGTTTTAGCAAAAGGCTAAGGTCCACTTTGGGACAGTTTAGAAGCTCTGCAATGGGTGAACCGTATGTTTGGATGAGCAATTAAAGTGCCAAACCATGTAAAAACTGGAAAAATATAACAGGGTTCCGTAAAACCGCATTTAGTACACGGGCTGGGCTTGCCCGTATTGGTTATACGGGCTAGGCTCGCCCGTGTTTTCAATACGATCACGGCTTGCCCGTAATTTGAATACGGGCAGGGCTGGACCGTACTGTGTATACGGTTTTCTCGGAATATTCAATTTTAATCAGTTTTTCCCACTAAAATCTTCCTTTAACCTTTAAATAATGATAAAGGGAAACAAGTTTGAATAAAATGCTTTAAAAGAAAAACAAAAAAAAAAAAGGAAAGAAAAAAAAACAAAATAATTGAAAAAAAATGTAAGAGAGAGGTTCCTTGGGCTTCTGAAAGCCTTTGAATTTCAGACTTTTTCAAAACTCTTGGGCTTCTGAAAGCCTTTGAATTTCAGATTTTTCAAAAAATCCTGGGCCTCTGAAAGCCTTTGAATTTCAGATTTTTCAAAAAATCCTCAGGCCTCTGAAAGCCTTTGAATTTCAGACTTTTTTTCTCAAAAAACTCCTCGGCCTCTGAAAGCCTTTGAATTTCAGATTTTTCAAAAAATCCTGGGCCTCTGAAAGCCTTTTGTAAGTGTGAAAACTCACACTCCTGTTATGGCAAATGTTTGACAAAGTTTGTCTTCTAATGAAGCTTCAAGATGTGCAGATTAAATAATGAAAATTCAGTTAATTGAGTAAAGAAGAAGAAGACGATTCTGCCACACAGATTTAACGCCGCTGCCACCCCGATGGCAGCGCATAAGTGAATTAGTGTTTTGAAAGAAAGGTCCGTGCACATGCCGCATACTCTCCCGCTAGCAGCTCGCTAGCAGCGCGCTTTTAACTGATTCAACTTGTTCTGAGCGGGACTTGAGTTCGCTTCCAGCCGTCTACATCGATCGCTTCACGACGCCACCAGCACTCGACGCGATCTGAGTTTTATTCTTTAAATAGACGTGTTGTAATTTTTAATTGTGACTTTTTTCTTTGGATCATTTTTGATTTCGAATCTTGAGGTGTTTGAGATTCAATCAAATCTTCTTTAAAGAGTCGGCGATCGAGTGAGGGGGAGATCTGAGATAGATCACCTGGAATTGAAGGTAGAGGATTCTTCTTCAATTCGGAACTTCATCTGATCGTGTGATTGCCTGGACTGGTGATCGGCTTTGATTGATGCGTAGGTGGATTCCTACTGCATTGGATCGTCTAAGTGGATTCTGAGGTGATTGCTGCGATCTGGATTGATCGTGTTCTGCAGCTTGTGGATTCAAGCTGTGTTGCAGTTCGTGGATTCGAACTGAGGATCACTGGTGAGTGATTGTTTGCGATCTGGACTGATCGTGTTCTGTAGCTTGTGGATTCAAGCTGTGTTGCAGTTCGTGGATTCGAACTGTGAACTGCTGTTGAGTGAGTCCAATTGTAAAGGTTAAGTATGTACTCCTTTGTAATTGTCTTTTCATTCAATAGTGGATTTTCGAAGGGTTAGTCGCCTCATATAGACTCGAGGTTTTTCCTGGATCTGGATCCAGGTTTCCTCGTATAAATCTCTGTGTATTGTTTCCACATTGTTAAATTCTGAATTGTTGTAGATCGTGGACCTATAGAGTAGTCCTCTACTCTTTCACCTTTGAATTTCAGATTTTTCAAAAATCCTGGGCCTCTGAAAGCCTTTGAATTTCAGATTTTTCAAAAATCCTGGGCCTCTGAAAGCCTTTGAATTTCAGACCTTTTTCTTTTGGGCCTCTGAAAGCCTTTGAATTTCAGAACTCCTGGGCATCTGAAAGCCTTTGAATTTCAGACCTTTTTTGGACCTCTGAAAGCCTTTGAAGTTCAGATCTTTTGGGCCTCTGAAAGCCTTTGAATTTCAGAACTTTTGGGCCTCTGAAAGCCTTTGAATTTCAGACCTTTTCCTTTTGGGCCTCTGAAAGCCTTTGAATTTCAGATCTTTTGGGCCTCTGAAAGCATTTGAATTTCAGAACATTTTTCTTTTGGGCCTCTGAAAGCCTTTGAATTTCAGACTTTCATAAAAAATCCTCGGGCCTCTGAAAGCCTTTGAATTTCAGATCTTTTCTCAAAATATCCCTGGGCCTCTGAAAGCCTTTGAATTTCAGACCTTTTCCAAAAATATCCCTGGGCCTCTGAAAGCCTTTGAATTTCAGACCTTTTTCAAAAACCCCCGGGCCTCTGAAAGCCTTTGAATTTCAGATCTTTCTCTCTTTTGTGGGACCTGTTGGAAGCCCTAGAATATTCCAACAATTCAATTCAAAAAAAAAAAAAAAAAAAGAAAGAAAGAAAAAAGAAGCAAATAAAGAAAAAAATCCAAACTCGTGTTTACCCCGCTTGCACGTAGGCATTCCTAAGCATGTGAATGAGATTAATTGGGCACTGATATTTTTTCCTTTATTTTGTATCCAGGTACCAATACACTTATAATCATAGCTCCTGTAACCAGATCAAGAGCTCGCGCCATGAATCCCATTGAAGACGAAGCCGATGCTCCTCACCCAGATATCGTCCTGTTACAAGAACAAGTGGCAGGACTAACCCGAATGTTAGAGAACATATTGTCAGTACAGGCCCAACAAGTGCAAGCCCAAAAAGTGCAGGCCCAGAACCAAGCATCCACTTCCAACCCTGCACCTCCACCCCAAATCAATATTCCACCCCTAGTGCAACCAATTCCTGAACCCATCCATGAAACCACTTATGAACCTATGGTGACCAAGGATGAAACGGTTGAATCAGAAAAGGCTAAGGAAAAGGAAAAAATGAGGGAAGAAATGGAAAAGAAGTTCATGCAAAGGCTGGAAATGATCCAGGATGAACTAAGGGAAGTCAAAGGGGTAAACAACTTTGGGGGCACCAATTTTGAAGACCTGTGCCTATACCCCAATGTTAATCTGCCGGCTAAGTTTAAATGCCCAGACTTGGACAAGTATGATGGCACTGGTTGCCCCATGAGCCACCTAAAGTTATATTGCGGTGCCCTTTGCCAGTTCGGGCAAGATGAGGGTATATTGATCCAACTTTTCCAAAGGAAAGATCAAAAGATGGAAGGACCTAGCCGATGCCTTCCTGGCTCAATACCGGTTCAATTCAGAGATCATGCCAGATAGGTACGACGTCATGAGAATGAGCAAAGGAAGGGATGAGACTGTAAGGCAATATGCCAAGAGGTGGAGGGAGACGGCCTCCCAGGTCAGGCCACCCATGCTAGAACAGGAAATGATTTCTACTTTCATCAGCACTTTGGGTCAACCATTCTACAGCCACCTGGTGGGTCAGACCACCACTAAATTTGCTGCCTTGGTTCAAGTGGCTGACTGAATAGAGGATGGGATCAGGTCAGGTAAAATAATTGACCACTCTGCTATGGTTAGCCAGCAGGACCCCAACCTAAAGAAAGGAAGCGGGATAAAGAAGAATGGAAACAAGAAAGAAGGGGAGGTGAACATGGTACAGCCACCATCGGGCCCTAATAAGCCCATACAAATCAACATACCTGCCCATTTTCCTACTCCACCTGCTCCATCTACCCAGGCCCCCATGAGGGTTAATGTTCCAACAGCACCTTCAGACCAAAAAGGGGTTTTTACTAAGGAGGAAAAGGATGCCTATTTTGCAGCAAGGAGAAATAGGGATTTCACCCCTATTCCAATGACTCCTTCTCAATTGCTGCCCACTTTGTTGTAAGGAGGGTATATCACTCTAAGAGAACCTAATCCGAATGCATCCAAGGGGAGAAATTTTGACCCCTCCACCACTTGTGATTACCATATGGGTGCACCTGGGCACCCTACTGACAAGTGCTGGCCTTTGAAACATGCCATTCAGGATTTACTGGACCAGAATACCCTGTCTTTCAATACAGGGGCTCCCAATCCTCCAAGAACCGATATTGAACAAAACCCACTACCCTAGCATCACGGGGCAGGCCCATCTAATGTCATAGGAGTCATCTCTTCTGACAAAATAACCTTTGACCCATCTCAATTAATTGCTCCCATAGGGACAACGGTCAAAGTATATTTTGACAGGAGAAATGAAGACAAAGAAGTAAATATGATTTCAAAGGGGAATGATAGTGCTGCAAAGAACATTAGTTTATCTTTGGACCGGGTCTCATCCCTCATGGCCCAGATGAACATCGCCAACCCACCTTTGGTCATTAATTACAATCCATCCACTTTTACTCCACCCATTCAAGCTAAACCACCATTGGTCATAAACTGTGACCCCCTTAGTGCATCAGTCACTTCTACAACCCCTCAATCAAAACAGCTTCCACCTCTGGTTATTAATGTTCCATTTACTCAGACTTCCACATCCAAGTCCAAACTTCCTCCATTAGTGGTAAATGTCCCTAAGCCTTCCTACTCTGAATCGGCTGTACCATGGAGCTACAGTGAGACATTTACTACTACATACCCTGCAGCTGAAAGCAAGGAAGAAGTAAACCTCATGATGAGGTCAGGAAAATGTGTAGGGGTGGAAGAAAAACAAAAAGAAACAGAGAAGGAGAAAAAAGAAAAAAAAAAAAAAAGGCAAAGCCAAGGTAGGGGAAAAGGCCCCTCAGGTAACTAACAGTGAGGCTGCTGACCTCATGAAGATAATAAAAAAGAGTGAGTTCAACGTTGTCGAACAGTTGAACAAAGTCCCTGCCCAGATCTCAATACTGGGCCTATTGTTAAATTCTGAAAAACATAGGGACTCCTTGTTAAGGATACTCCAGGGGGCCCATGTGCCTAAAAATATTGAACCAGACCAACTAGGCTGAATGGTTGGTCAAATTTTATCCCACAATGTGATAACTTTTTCAGAGACCGAGATCAGCCCAGCGGGGTACCATCATGTAGACCCATTGCACATAGATGTACTCAGTAAAGGCTGCATGATAGCCCGGGTCTTGATCGATAATGGGTCGGCTCTCAATGTCTGCCCATTGATAACCTTTGTTAAGCTCAATCTGGAGCGAAACAAAATAAAGCAAAATGGAAGAATCATAAGAGCATTTGACAGCTCTAAAACACACTCCCTAGGGGAGGTTGAACTGCCGGTCACAATTGGACCGTATATTTTCAACATCACATTTGAAGTGATGGATATACCTGCAGCCTTCAACCTACTCCTAGGAAGGCCGTGGATTCATATGGCTAGGGCTATACCATCTACCCTCCACCAAAGAGTCAAATATATCAGAGGGCAAAAGGTGATTACTGTCCTAGCCAAAAATTTGGTTCCTCCCATGTGGTCCCCTGATGTACCATGTATTAACATGGAAATAATTGCAGACAAGTTGACATTTCACTCTTTTCAATTTGAAGCTGTGAATTATATACCTGGGGGGTATCAGGAAAAAGAAGGAAAATTGACCTGTGCTGAGAAAATGGTCAAGAATGTGCTAGAAAAGTACCATTTTCACCCTGGAAAAGGTCTAGGGGTTAACCTACAAGGAAGGATAGAACCGGTACAGGTTAAGAAGATGGTTCACAGAGCAGGGTTGGGGTCCAAGCCAAGGAAATGGAGAAGACAGGGGCAGATAGAAACCCTGAAATTCCCTCATATTAGGGAAACTTTTCCAAAGCTTTCTCACATGATTCAACTGTCTCCTCCTGAGGATCAGTCCAAACCTCCATACTACAATATCAACCCATTCCAGAAACCCAAGTCCTCAACCGTGCAACCATATGTTCCACCTCCACCTCCACAAGCATTGGGTGGGCCTGTGCCACATACAGAACAGAAGCATGACTTTTCTGAGGACGTGGGAGCATTCTTTGCTATGACAGAAGGCAACCAAGAAGAAGTAGCAGAGGAGCTACCCTTTATTGATTGGGCTGCAGTAGAAGTTCCATCTGGAATTGGCCCTACAGAAGAAGCAGGCGATGCAACTCACCCAGTATTGGTGATTTCAGATGCAGACCCTGAGCTTGAGGAGCAGGCTTGTATCCCTGCCCCAGATTCTTTTATTCTGAATAATTGGGAGGAAACTCCTCTTACTTTTGAAGCCGCGTTTGTTTGGCAAACAGACATGGCTTCCAAAAAAAAACTCCATTAGTGGAATGCCCTTTCCCTGAAGGTTTTAATGAGCCTTCGTCTTCAGGGAAAGATTTTGTAGAAGGCTCTCAAATAACACAAAAGGATTTTTCAGTTTTTTCTAGAAAAGATAAAGTTTTCAAAAAGGTCCAAACCATTTATGAACCATATAAGCAAACGGAATTGGATCAGGATAAGTATGACTTCGACCTTGAGCTCAACTTTGACCTAATGGGGGTTGAAGAAGAGACCGAGGATGAAGAAGACGACCCTCCAAAAGAAATCACATATCAATTAGAGCGTCATGAAAAGGGGGTCCAACCCAATATTGAAGAAACCATATCAATAAACCTAGGGACAGAAGATGACCCAAAAATAGTGAAGATTGGGGCATGCCTATCTGAGGTACAGCGGGAAGAAATGATACGGTTCTTAGCCGACTATGAAGATGTATTTGCATGGTCGTATCGGGATATGTCAGGGTTAGACATAGACATGGTTGTGCATAGGCTACCTATTCTACCAGATGCTAAGCCAGTTAAACAGAAACTGAGAAGGTTAAAACCTGAATGGACATTGAAGGTCAAAGATGAAGTGGTTAAACAATTCCAAGCCGGATTCTTAGCAGTCTCCACATACCCTGAATGGCTTGCAAATATAGTGCCAGCACCAAAGAAGGATGGAAAGGTCAGAATGTGCGTAGATTATAGAGATTTGAATAAGGCAAGTCCAAAAGATGATTTTCCACTTCCACACATAGACATCTTGGTGGATAACACCGCGGTACATAGCTTGTTCTCATTCATGGATGGCTTTTTTGGTTATAATCAGATCAAGATGGCAAAAAGGAAAGGGCGATTTACTACCTAAGCAAGAAGTTTACAGAATATGAAGCAAAGTATTCCCCTTTGGAAAAGACATGTTGTGCTTTAGTGTGGGCAACTCAGAGACTAAGGCACTATTTCCTTAGTCACGCCACATTATTGATATCCCGAATGGACCCTTTGAAGTATCTATTTGAGAAACCGGCTTTAACTGGCAGAACAGCAAAGTGGCATTTGTTACTCTCTGAATTTGACCTCACCTATATCACACAAAAGGCCATTAAGGGTCAAGCCATTGCAGATCACTTAGCTGCACACCATTTACCAGAATACCAACCCTTAAAGACCAATTTCCCTGATGAGGCAATCCTGTTTGCTGAAGAGGAAAAAGGTGAAAGCTCATGGCAAATGTTTTTTGATGGGGCTGCCAATATGAATGGAAATGGAATAGGGGCTGTTCTGATCAAGCCAGATGGGGCACATATCCCAATCGCAGTAAAGCTAAGGTTTCAATGCACAAACAATATAGTAGAATATGAAGCATGCATAATTGGGTTGCAAGCTGCCTTAGACCATGAAGTAGAGGAACTTGACGTATATGGAGATTTGAGTCTTATCATCTTCCAAACAACTGGTGAATGGAAAACCAAGGATCACAAATTGATCCCCTATCACCAGTATTTGGAAGAAATAAGCACTAAATTTACTCGAATTTCCTTCAATTATATGCCAAGGGCCAAAAACCAGTTTGCGGATGCTCTAGCAACATTGGCTTCAATGGTCAGTATGCCAGAAGGTGTTGATATTAGACCACTGGAAATTGAAGTAAGAGATGAACCAGCTTATTGCCTTGTTCTAGAAGAAACCCCAGAAGAAGAAGTACCATGGTTTCAAGACATTAAGAACTTCCTAAATGATCGGAGTTTGCCAGAAAATGTCACCTCTACAGAGAAAAGAACAATACAGAGGTTGGCAGGACAGTTCTTATTAAGTGGTGGTCAGTTGTACAAAAGATCACACAATGATATACTACTCAGATGTGTTGCAAAGACTGAGTCAGAAAGGATAGTTGAAACGGTACATGGAGGAGTGTGTGGACCCCATATGAATGGGCATATGCTTGCCAAGAAGATTCTGCGATTGGGATATTACTGGTCGACTATGGAGCACGATTGCTATATACACGTCAAAAGGTGTCATTTATGCCAAGTGTACGCGGATAACAAGAATGCACCCCCAAGTGAATTACACAGCATGACATCCCCGTGGCCCTTCTCCATGTGGGGTATAGACGTCATTGGAATGATCTCTCCAAAGGCATCAAATGGACATAGGTTTATACTTGTAGCAATTGATTACTTCACCAAGTGGGTAGAGGCAGCTTCATATGCAAACATTACGGGTAGCCATGTTCTTAAGTTTTTGAAGCACAACATCATTTGTCGCTATGGTTTACCAAGTGCCATAGTAACAGACAATGCTTCAAACCTTAAGAACAAGGACATGAGAAAGATGTGTGAACAATTTCAGATTACCCACCACAAGTCAGCTCCTTACAGACCAAAGATGAATGGGGCAGTGGAAGCAGCGAATAAGAATATAAAGAAGATCATTCAGAAGATGGTAGTGAGTTTTAAAGATTGGCATGAAATGCTGCCACTTGCTCTACATGCTTACAGAACCTCCATCTGGACTTCTACATGGGCAACCCCGTACTCTTTAGTATATGGAATGGAAGCAATTTTACCAGTGGAAGTGGAAATACCTTCATTAAGAGTGCTAATGGAAGCAGAATTAGAAGAAGCTGAATTGATACAATCAAGACATGATCAACTCAATCTAATAGAGGAAAAGCGATTAAAAGCACTTTGTCATGGCCAATTGTATCAAAAGAGAATGGCCAGGGCTTACAATAAGAAGGTAAAGCCCAGAACTTTCCAAGAGGGAAATTTAGTATTGAAGAAAATTTTACCCTTTTTGGAAGATCCTCGTGGAAAGTTTAAACCAAATTGGGAAGGACCTTATGTGGTCAAGAAGATCCTATCAGGGGGTGCTCTCATCTTAACAGAAATGGATGGGAAGGATTTTCCTGAGCCGATTAACTCTGATGCAGTAAAGAGATATTTTCCATGAATGAATATTACTAGGAAATGATCTGAGGCCATTGTTCCTTATATCCCAAAATTTGCATCCCTAGTCAAGCCAATTTGAGCCTGATCATCTTTTTTGTTAAACCTAAACTGGACTTACAGTCTTATACTGGGGCAAGGCCAATAAGGGCAAAGCCAATAGGGGCAAAAAGAATAAGAAAAAAAAGAGAAAAGAAAAAAATAGGGGCAAATGAAAGCCAAATACAAAAGAAGGGGAATGGGATCGAATTCACCATGACTGTAAGTCCAGTTGACCCATTTTCATACTTAGAAAATTTTGAGCCTTTAATACCTCTTCTTTCATAAACTGAGCTTAGCCTTTGTTTCGTCCTATTATTAAGCCCTTGGCGATTTTAGTATATTCATTCAACTGTCAGAGTAAGATTGGTGATGACGGAATACAGAAGCCGACCCTAGTGAAAACCGCAATTGGCACTAGGGGCAATAAGGGCAGAAAGAAAAAAATAGAAAAAGAAAAAAAGAGAGAAAAAAAAGAAAAAAAAAGGAGAAAAATCAAAGGTTGAGTTGATCATGTGGTCTAAATTCAATCGGCATGAGCACTGGAAACTGAGCAGATTAGCAGGGTCCATCATGAAGGTAAAACCATTAGGGGATGATTCTAAAGGTCACGGGGTAGACAGATTTGGTCTCTCCCTATTGCTTGGACTACCCTTTTCATTATTCAACCTGACTTTAATTCCTTTAATTATATGTGATTAAGTGTTTTGGATCAGCTTTCAAAAAAAAAAAAAAACTATACTTTGGCCAGTGATGAGAAATCAAATACTTTTTCATAAAACTTCTGTTTTTATAAGCATCTGAGAATTCTGAGGCCAATAATATAAAACCTATTTTTGAATTAAATCTATTATCTTTCCACTAATGGAGTTTGCTTTTGTATAAAAGTATGAAAAAAAATGAATGAAAAAAAGAAAAAAGAAAAGAGAAGAGATAAAAGAATCTAATCCCTACTCCCTAACTGTTCCTCAAGCTCCCTAATCCTAGTTGCCTGAGTTGCAATGATTCCAGAAGCACCCTCTGCATCAGGATCACTCAAAAAGGAGATGACCTCATCTGAAAAAGAAAGCTTGATCTTCAACGCCCTAAGGTCGGCCAAGGAATCCTGATACTTCTTCCGCATCACTCGGACTTCAAAGCGACGAGCCTGCCTTTGTTCTTCAAGTTTCTTCTCCATGGCAATGCGGCCAGACTTCTGCTCTTCAAGCTTTCTCTCCAGAACAAGGACTTTTATCCTAAGTTCTTGAGCCTCCCGTACCCATATTTGTTGAAGCCGCTTATGGGTTGCCCTTTCTGACTCCAGAATATCTTCATAGGTAGGAGGAAGAACTGCAGGAGGATCCTCTGGTACTGGGGCATGACTCTGCACCTGCTCTTTGATCCAGAAGTGATAGTCCTTCACATGGGACTCAGAAAAGACAGGACCCCGCAGAAAACGGACATAGGACCACTCTTTCATTAATTGAGCAGTTAACCCCATGGAGGCTGGTGTAAGTGGCCCTAAAAGCTTCTCATATCCAGTAGGGATCATAATCCCCTAGATTGCTCTAAACTGCCGAAGAACCCTCAAAGGAATATAGAGAACAGCAGATTTCAAGCCTGCTAGGACCAGAAAGTTTTTATCTCTAAAGCTGATCACTGTCTCTGGAGTGGGCTGATAAGTGCCAGGCCATCTCACTTGATCATCCTGGAGAGTACCCAAGAAAGTGAACCAGCCTTGCTTGCCACCTTGGATGTTAGGACATCCCCTATTGCTCATCAAAACAGGAACTTTCAATCTTGGAAAGAAGCGGCGAGTTATTTCTTCAACCTGGCTAAGATGGTCAAGCAACCAAAGCTGCAGAAAAAGGGAGTATTTCAAATTATTTCCAAAAAGAAAAAAAGAAAAAAGAAAAAAGAAAGAAAAAAAAAAGAAAAAAAAAGAGAAGAAAAAAAAAGAGAGAAGGAAAAAAGAAAAAAAAGAGAGGAAGAAAAAGAAAAAGAGAAGAAGAAAAAAAAAAGAAAAAAAAATAATATATGTATATTTTTTACCTGTAGGATAGGGGCGCAAGCAAGGAAGCGTTTCTTCTTCCTGAAATAACAGTCAGTAAGGGCTTGGTATATCTCTGCTAAGATCATAGGGGCCAATCTCTCACGTTCCCTGACTTGGCAAATAACTGAGATAAGAGCCAAATCAACTTGGTCGTCACCCCGTGGAAAAAGCAACTGATTGACCACTACCAAAGTCAAAGCATTAAACCTAGCATCCTTGTCTTCACTCTTCAGAAGTTTTTCAGTCAAAAAGGTCTTGGACAAGGTCAATAGTGCATCAAAATTTCCTAGGTCCTTCTTCCCTATACCCAAGAAAGTGGAAGCCTCTTTTTTATAACTAAGCTTTAGGGGTGGGTTCACAACTTTTTCAGAAAATCTTAGGCCAAGGATGGTTTCAATTTCTTCTATGGTAGGAGTCATCTCTTTATCATCAAACCGAAAAAGATTTAGTTCAGGAACCCAGTGTCCAATCAAAGCTTCAATAATTTCCCACTTAAAGGGAATTTTAGGGAGGTGTAGGATATGCCCTAAGTGGATGGAACCCCAACGAATCTCCTCATCAAGGGTCATGGAGTTAACCCACCTATCATAGAAAGAGTCCACAATGTTATACCTGGTGAGATTAGGAGGTTTTGATCTAACAGGTTGTCTTGCAGGAGGAGATTCAACGGCAGGAGAAAGCGGCATAGGGGAAGCCATGGAAGCGCCAAAGAAGCCAAGGAAAGCGAGAAAAGACGTGCTCAGGGAGTTTTCCAACTAGTAAAAGTGTCACAATGACGTTCTCTATGAGTTCATATAGAAAAAATCGTAAGGCAGTAAATTCCGTAATTATACTACGGGCAAAGCTCGCCCGTATAGGAACTACGGACACGCCTGACCGTGAATAGTTCACGGGCAGAGTGCGCCCGTAGTAACTTTACGGGCACAGCTTGCTCGTAGATTAAGTACGGTTCCTTCGAAAAAATGCAAAAAAATGGGAATTTTTAACTTCCTTGTTTCCCTAAGCTTCACCTGTCCCTGTTTTAACATTCATTATGTAATAAAAACTGAAAAGAAAGAAGAAAAGTACACAAATGAACACAAATCAAAATTCTTTTATATATATGAGAATGTTTACATCACTTTTGTCAAAATACAAATATACATAAGAAAATCCTAATCTACTGCCTACACAGGTCCACCCCTACGGCCATGGCCTCGTCCTCTGCCTCGACCACTGCCTGAAGATCGCCTGCGCTCAAAGACATGCCGCACAACATTGCGGGCTGTGCTACGCGTCATCCTGCTCAAAACAGACTGAATATCATGCCACATATATAAAGGCACAAGGCCAGCAGTGGGATGATCAGGAGGGACGTACCCTGAAGTATCTACATCAGAATCAGTACGAGAAGAATCCGCTGACGTATCAACAGCAGCATGCGTCTCCTCGGCATCCTCCATAGTAGGACTAACAGGAGCAGAGGTCCCAGGTACATCAGCATCAGGACCAGGCTCTACAGGATCAGCTGTAGCCTCCTCCATCACCACAGCCTCCACAGTAGGCTCTACCACGGCGGCGTCCATAGCTGAATCCGTATCTACATCAGCAGATGCAGCAGGAGCAGTCTCAGCTACTGGGGCAGACTCTGGCACATCCGCAGCAGCAGGTACAATATCAGTAGCCTCTACCTCGGGCTCTGCTGCAGGAACCTCCACTGGATTGGGAGACGTCACGAACTCCACCCGTGCCACAGAAAATACCTCATCCCGGAAATGCATAGGCAAGGGTGAAGCAGGTGAAGAAGGGCCGGCTGTGTCCTCCTGAAACTAAGAAAAGGAATTTCAGTCAAAACAAGACAAACTAATGCAAGAGCAAGAATGGAAATAAAAGAAAGAAATTAACCTGAGTGTAAGATGGACCCGCCTGGTCCTGTGCATCAGATGGACCTTCCTGGCCCTGTGCTCTGGCTAGCTGCCCCCGGAGGTCTGAAATGGTGATATAGAGGGCATCCCGCTCGGCGATCGCAGCATCTCGCTGGCGCTCTAGATCAGCATATCGAGACCGGATCTCTGCCAACTGGGCCTCCTGAAATAGAAAAGAAAAAAAAATCAGAAAAATGCTAAGTTCAGATGAAATGAAAATAGAAAGGTGAAAAGGAAGAAGGCATACCGTAGTGTCATAGGCCCTAATCACTACCCCTCCAATCTTAGTGACTCCGCCACGGACAGGCATAGGTGGCATGAGGCACCCAACTGAAGCTCGCCTAAACCAGGCATCATAGTCACCCTCCTCCAATAATGTATCTGCCTCAGTCCAATCTAGGAACTGGGCAGGATCAACAGGCATAGGAGGGTAGGAAGGAGTAGTATCTGGCGGGATGACAGGAATCCGTGGCTCTCCCACATGCTGAAAGAAGTAGCGCTCGCCGCAGTACCAAATGCTGCCCAGCTGACCAATAAAGAACTGGTATCTCCGTCGTCTCTGGTCAGGGACAAATGCATCATCTCTGGCTGCCTGCAGGGCCAGCACCTCATGAATGTCCTCCATCCTGGGGACAAATAGCTGAAAAACAGAACAGGACATCAGATATGTGATCCAGGAAGAAAAGAAAAGAAGAAAGTAGAGAAATTAAAGAAGATTACCTCAGACCGGTACAACCTGTCCAAGTGGGCTCGGGCGGACCTGGGACGACTCTTTTCAGAGTCGTGCTCTACATGACATCATCTACGTGCCATGGGATATGTCTCCTCAGACATCGTAGAGGTAGGACGGAAATAGGGTATATAAACCCTAGCAAAAAACTGCAGAAAGAATAAAAGATTAGAGGAATGGAAAAGGAGAGATAAGAAAAAGAGAAAGAGAAAGAAAGAGAAGAGAAATAGACATCTCACCTGCAGAAAAGGCCAGAAAAATCTGCACCCAACTCCAGCCCCTTTGGAAGTAGAGTGGCCGCTCACTGATCGGCGAAGGCCGGCCAAAATAGTACCAAAAATGAGCGGGCCCCATGCATACCTCCTCGCCCGCTGAAGATCTCCCAGTAAGCTCAAGAAGTGAGGACTAACTGAAGTCGTGTCCTCTGGGAAGAAGCAAGATCCCATCATATACAGAAAAAGAAACCGGAAGGCAAATGGGAAAACATGGTCACCGGCAGCAAGCTGGCCAAACTGCCTCCTCCTGAAAGTCTCTCTCAACCATGTCAGAGACAATCTCGCTCTCCCCCGATCCCATGCCTCAGGAGGCAGCACAATATATCCAAGATAACCAGTAATCTCATCAGCCTCTGGCATCGCCATCTCAGGAATAACATCACCGATCATCCTAATCCCGGTGATGAGCGTGAAATTAGAAGGCCGGATCCCAATCTCAATATCTGGGAAGTGGAAACTCAATGTCTCCGGGAAAAACCTCTCCAGCAATGCAGCAATGAGGGCTCGATCCAAGCGAACGTCCGGAATGGTAATAAACATGCCAAATCCATATAAGCCTAACTCCCGACGGTAGGCTGAACTGCAGGCTCCCAAGAATCTAGTGAAGCTAGCCCAGCTCCCTCTATAGTGGGACATAGCAAACTCCAAAGGGATATCCGCCCTAATACACGCTGAGGGATGAGTCCTCAAGCCATGCAAAAGATCGGTATCCCTAATCTGGGCAGCCACCTCCTCAGGGATCTCAACCCTGGTCCTGGCCTCATCTCTGCCACGGCCCCCTCTATGGCCCTCATCATGGCCTCCATCTCTGCCTCCAGCTCTGCGCCTGCTACGGCTCCTATCTCTGCCAGAAGCCTCAACAGCCGGCTAAAAGAAAATAATTGAAGAATCAGGAGGATGTATTTTGGGAAAGGATATAAAATTTCATAAAGATTAGAGTATACCTCTGGGGTCGCCTCACGCGAATCCCCAGAAGGAAGATTAGGGACATCAGAATCCGAATCCCTCTCGGCCCTCGAAGACGAGGCCACATCAGCAGGATCACGCCTAACCCTCGAGGAGTAAGGCTCATCTGCAGGATCCCTGGAAGCTGATCGAAGACGGGCCATCTACGGTTCAAATCAGGGAGATGATTAATTATTTATTTAAATTTTTAGTTGCTTGATTAATCATTCTAATCGGGTTTAATTGATTGACAAGAAAAAAGAAAAAAATGGAGAATGGAAAAAGTGCTTCAGAAGCTCCCAATCAAATCAAGGATTAAACTGAAGGAGTTTATTCTTGTCTTAAGATGTTTTATTGATCTTAGCTTTAACCAAGAAATTATATATAGAAAAATTATATAAGAAGTACAGGCTTCTTGTATGATGATATAAGAAATAAAAAAAAAAATGTGTGCTAAGGACTTATTCTAATTTCACTTTCTAATTTCTGGTTTCAGGATAAAAGATCAAGTCTACTTGTGCTGATACTAAGCCGCTCCAAGGCAAAGATGCCAACTTCTCATTCAGAAGATATGCAGAAAAATCAGTTGAGAAGTTGGAAAAATTGATGGCAACAGTTCACATGTGGTATTAGCAAGAAAAATCAACATACTGATTGGTGTTTAAGGATTGCTGATCATTAACAATCTAATGTATTCGTTCAAAAGCTGGAAAATACAGAAATCAGCAATCAAACCAGGATTTTATCCAAGCCACAATTCAAAAATTTGGGAAATAGATATACATGTTTAACAACAGTAAACATGGGAGCAGAAATTGCACAATACCCAAGCTAAAGGAATTGCACAGCAGAGGTTAACACATGCAAGGACAGAAAAATTGCATAACAGAAAGTATGTATTATGGCCGATTGCACAACAATCCCAGAGAAAGTACATAACAGTCACAGCATGGTTAATGCTCATTTAAGAAGCAGAATTTGCCAAGCATATAATATGGAGAAATTGCTCGAGATGTGTTACAGAATATGGTTCAAGAAAAAGGAATTGATTTTCGGCCACTTACTTGTATCAGTCGAAATGGGAAAATTTGAAAACAAAGATCACACCTTGCTTCCAATTTGTTCACCCACAGAAGAGGTTCGAGGATGGTCGATGATTCGAATGGAATCCTGAGAAGGAAGACGGCTGCAATGTCGCTGGAAACAGGAAAACTCACCGGAGAAGCAAGTGATCGCCGGAGAATGAGAAAGTCGCCGGAGATCAGTGGTCGTCGGAGATAGAAGACGAACACTGTTGAAGAAGAAGGGAGCAAGAACCGTAAGAGAGAATACGGGCGCAGAGAAATTAGGGCAGAAGTGCGAGCAGAGAAGGAAAAATTCGCGTTCGCGGTCTTAAGAAGATCGTAAAATCCGTAAACTCAGTACGGGCATCAGACGCCTGTGAAACCACTACGGTCCCGTTCTCCCGTGAACAACCTACGGGCAGCATCTGTCCGTTATACAAATACGGGTGAAGCCAAAAATAGCATATTTTTAGTATTTTCTCACAATTTTCAAAAGATTAATGTCCATATTAGTTGTAAGTTGCAAAGATTGCCACCATACCCACTTTTGTTTAAAATTTTGTCTCAAATCTCACTTCATAGCCCACAAGTCCTCAGTGAGAGGAGAGAGGAGGATTTGGCCCTTAAGCTGAGGGACTTCTTAGCAAATCTTCCACAATCAATTCTTTTTTTCAAAAATCATCCATTTAATCCTTGCAAAGTGCAATTGATTAGACAAAAATCTCAGAAAGTGCAATTGGTGGGTCTTTTTGCTCTCTGCTTGTAATTGGTTCCAATTACCAGAAAAGTGGGGGCAGCTGTAGACACCCCAAATTGCACTACAAAATGAGAAAGTAATAAAAACATGTAATTAGAGCTTAAAATAGGTCAAAAATGCATAAAAATTGAATAAACAGGCTTTGCCCGTATTTCATTCACGGGCCGGTCGCGCCCGAGATCTTTATACGGTCAGGCGCGCCCGTAGTGAAAATACGGTCACCGTTGGACCGTAGTACATTTACGGTCACTAAAGACATGTGGGAGTTTTGTCCTTCTCTCGATTTCCGAGCTTTATCTTTAGTCCAATATATCTCTAAATGAGCGAATTACGTATTTTATTCGCCCAAGTCACCTTGGTTGGATATGGATGTGCATTATATCTGTATTTTACTCTATCTTAAAAGACCAGGCTATATCCTCCTGGACCAGCCTTACCCCTGTGCTTGTCTATAAATAGAAGCTCTCTCCTCTAGCTAAAGGCCACGAAATTTTGAGTCCAAGGAATTCTAAGAAGCTCCAAGAGAAGAGAAAGAACTCTTGTTGCCTGCCTGCTCAATCCAGGTAAGTCCCCTATCCTTTTTATTTTCTGTCTTCAATTCTAGATGTAATAGGATCATCTCTATTGCTGTAGAATAAGGCCATATCTATTTTCGTATTCCTAAACTTGTCTCTAAGTACCTCAAGAATCTCTCTAGCCGTAAAACGTGAAGAGAGAACTAGGGGAAAAGAGAACAGGTGGATCCCTAGAATAGAACCCCATATCTGTTTTTTTTCTTTTTTTCATAGAATAAGGCCTGTGATTGCGTTTGTATACCCAAACCTATCTCTAAGTACCTCAAGAGTCTCTCTAACCGTAAAACGTGAAGAGAGAACTAAGGAAAAGGGGAACAGGTGGATCCGTAGGGTAGACCCCCATGTGCTCTAATTTGTGAGATGTGGCTGTTTTAAATATTTTGATCATGTTTTAATGCTTTTTATGATATATCTGAATGAATAACATGAATCTATGATGTTTATAGCATGAGATCCCCCCTTTTTTGCTAAAATTTGGATTTTTGCCACTTTTGCACCTACAGCACTGTTTTCGTGATTTTTGTGATTTTAGGCTAGGATCTTGGATTTATCATGATCAATATGATAGATCTGAATCTAGAAGCCTGAAAGTAAATTCTAGGGTTTCATGATATGGTTTTTGAATCGTTTTTCATTATTGAGAGAAGACCCTACGGTCTAAATTCTCCCATTTTGGTGTTTTTCATCAATGTGGGTATTTTTGGTTTTGATTTTCTGATTTAATGTGAAATTTGGGCTTTATCTATGTCCTGGACTATTCAAGTTCAATTTTGAAATATTTTATAAAAATCATATTTTTCTAGATTTCTAGAATTTAGCTTGAAGCCAGATTTTTGGATTTTTCACTTTATATTGATTTTATTTGATTTTATCTCAATTTTGTTTTGATCATGAAACCCTAGGAATGGTATGATCATGTTTGATAGTTTTGGATCAATCAGACTATTCATATGAAAAAACCATATATTTTTGCCTTTTTTGTGATTTTGTGTGATTTTTATAGCAAGCTTTTTCCTTTATTTTAAACATGAACAATACCTGGCAACCACCTTGTGTGGATGAATAGGGGTGCCTAACACCTTCCCCTGTTCATAACCTAATCCCCTTACCTATCTCTGGTTGTTTTTAAAGGAGGGTTATTTTTACCCTAAAATTGCCTTTTGTGCTTATCTAATATTTTGGTGTCCATTCACACCTAAATTGAATGGTGGCGACTCTTTGTTTAATTTAATCCCGTGTGATGATTGAGGAAATCATTAAATATGATTTTTTTCCATGTCTCACAATGATTACAAGCAGCCGGTCCCGAACCATCTTTGGTCAAGCCAGGTGATTAGCGGAACATTGGCTAAGTAGTATTCCTGGGTGAACCCTCGAATCAACTATGTTAAATGACGCCCCCTACTTATTTTCCTTATACTTCAATTACAGCTATAAGGTCAGGGGAGGTCGGTACTGTCAACCGTTGTGATTTTCTTTTGAGTTACTTGAGGATTTATTGCAATCAACAGTTGCATTTCTGGCGACCGATATCTAAATAGAGTACTTTGTTATTACCTACTGCCATTAAACACGAATAAGAACCAAAATGAAGACCAAACCCCTAGTCTTCATTCTTTCGTTTGATCAATTTTATTACAGGTGACTTGCAGTACGGCTAGACTGACGCCGGTTTAGATTCAAAACAGGTGCCCGGGGTCAGGATCCGACCCAAATCATTATATCAACAGATACTGGCATGCCCGCACAAAAACACACCACCTTTACTGCCACGTGTTGATCCCGGACCAATTTGGGAGCAATATCCTTTTTTGGCACGCCCGGTGGGACCCCTCGTCTTTGAAAGGGTAGTGATGGCAAGGAGAAGTACTCAGCATGCTGATAACATGATGCCAGAGGAACATGCCAAATCATAGGTAAATCTTACCTCCGTTCTAGAGATTCCAACTGAAGGATCTTCAAATCTGTAGTCGGAACCCAATGAATGTCTTATTTAGGCTATACAGGGTCTCAGCCAGCAAATGGCAAGGTTTGGCCAAGGTCTTAATAAGCTTTCCACTGATAACGGTAGAATTCTAGTTGCATTACATGAGGGATTCTCAACAATAGCCAGACCAGCCTTGGTGGCTATGTAACATCCAAGTTTCTAAGTTTTATTATGTTTTGCTATGTTTGAGATGACTTAAAATTATTTTGGAATTTTCTATTAATTATTGTGGGATTTGTTGAATTATATTTATTAATTGGGTTAATTCACCTATGTGAAATTTATCTCACATGTTTTAGATCGGAGATTATTTATATTTTGTTTGTGGTGATTTTCTATTAACTATTATACATCTATTTGAGGATTTATTAGATTTAATTTAAATTCAAGGCTTTTATTCCTTAATTTGTGCAATTATGCATGTGGTTGCTAAATGGAGGGCTAATTGGGTATTTTATTGGAGGAAAATTATTAAATTATCTTATTCTATTAATATGTAAATTATTGGTACAAAAATTTTGGTTATTGGTCTTATATTTAAGCATGTGCAAATTAGGGTCTTCTTAAAGATTGGTGGAGTACACATGAGTGGTATTATATAGTAGTACCATAGTGATCATATTTAAACTCAATTGCTGTACGTTTTATTACTTTTTATTACTTTGTCTTTAGCGAATGAAGACTTTAACGTTTTGTACGGTTTGGCTGTGGGGATGATACACCAAATCACTTTTTAAGAGAACCTTTAAGACCTCTCTAGAATCGTGTGGTGCTCTCACGAACTCAGTCTTACCTTCCTTAGGTTCTATTTGTCTTTAGGGCTTAGGGAGAATGTGGACAAAGAATTTTGTGAGAGGAAAAGCATAACCTCACAATAGGAAAGGGCGGAGCTTTGATGCAGGGGCAAGACAGGGACAGCTTTTGATTTAGTCAAGAGACTTAATTGTTATATTGTACGGAGCTAGGGGGAATCAACAATAGATTGAATCCAGCAAGGGTTAATGTTGAATGCATAGGTCTCTATTCTGCCGTAAAGAGATAAGTCACCATCTACTTTTTTGTACAACAATGTTAATTTCTGCAATATTACAAATTATTAAAATTTGGAGAACGACACAGCACTTGAATGTTAATTTCTGGTTTACAACAAAGTTAATCATCATCTGCTTTTGGTTTTTACAACAATGTCAATTTCTACTGTATTATAAAGTAGTAAAATTTGGAGAATAGACAGCACTTGAATGCTATTCTGCACTAAAGAAAGTAAGTCCCCATCTACTTTTGTTTTTACAACAAGGTTAATTTCTGCTGTATTATAAACTAGTAAAGCTTGGAGAATATCATAGCACTTGAATCTTATTTGCCTTCTTGTATTTGATGTTTCTAGTAGCTCCTGTAACAAATACATGATTCCTTGTTGGAATAAGTTCATTTGACAACTATTATTTAAAGGGTTTTTTGCCCTTTTCAAGTAACTGTTGATTTCGGTCATGATAATATTTTGATGATATGCTGGTAAGGTTTTCATCCTATGGCAGTTCTACAGTGGGTTGGATTCTTCCCTCATACTCAAGTACTTAAATCATTTTTATAATATTTAGTCCTAAACAAGTTAAAACAAATACTTTACTCCATATGTAGGATAATATGAATCGTTGGTTGACACATATGGTAATATATGTGATGCAATTGACTTAGAGCAACTTGTTATATGATATGGGCTAATGCCTTAGGTGTGGTGATGGTTTAGAAATGACTTATATATGGCCTTTAAGTGAGTTGAAAAATAATGATTGTGTTAATGGTGTAAGCAGTGTGTCAGCACCTCATTTTTGCACCCTCAGAAGTGCCGAAAATGCAAACCCTAGCTGAAAAGTCAAACCCTGAGGGGACAAAAAGTTGACTTTTTGATCAAATGAAAATTGATCACCTTGCTTTATCTCAATGGATAGAGAATCCCGACACGGTTCCAATGCAATTGAGTTTGCTGGAATCAGAGCCTGGATAAAGGTTCTGCAGGCTGGTCAAACTTGAGGGGGAGCCGAAAGTTGACTTTTTGCCGAACCCCGGGCCAGGTGCTTAGCCCTATGTCATTGGATAGAGGACTCCGATACGGTTCTAACGCAATTGAGTTTGCTCAAATCGGAGTCCGGACGAAGAAGATATGAGCTGTCGAAGTTCCTGAGCAGCAAAGTCAGAAACTGCACACGTGGCAGAAAACGCAGCAAAATATCTCAGGGGCAATCTTTAAATATCCAAAATTTGCCAAATATCTCAGGGACTAAACCAAAATTCGCAGGGGCAATCTGTGGATATTCAAAAGTATCAAATCGGTCAAATCGGTCAAGTTGAGGGGCAAATCTGTAAATATCTCGCTTGTATCCGATCATATATGTCGAATACACATGCTTTTCTTCATATCCGACATATATTGCTGTGAGACATGGGAAAATAATCAATTCAATGACTTCCCGATCATCACACGGGATTGGTTAAAAATACAGAGTCGCCACCATTCTGTTTAGGTGTGAATGGACACCAAAATATCAAATAAGCACAAAAAGGCAAATTTTAGGGTAAAAATAACCCTCTTAAAAAGCAACCAAAGATGGGTAAGGGGATTAGGTTATGAACAGGGGAAGGTGTTAGGCACCCCTATTTATCCACACAAGGTGGTTGCCAGGCATTGTTCATGTTAAAATAAAGGAAAAAAGTCTTGCTATAAAAATCACAAAAAATCACAAAAAAGACAAAAATGTATGGTTTTTTCATACGAATAGCCTGATTGATCCAGAACTTTCAAATATGATCATACCATTCCTAGGGATTCATGATTAAAATAAAATTGAGATAAAATCAAATAAAATCAATCTAAAGTGAAAATCCAAAAATCTGGCTTCAAGTTAAATTCTAGAAATCTAGAAAAATATGATTTTTATAAAATATTTCAAAATTGAACTTGAATAGTCCAGGATACAGATATAGCCCAAATTACACATTAAATCAAGAAATCAAAACAAAAAATACCCACGTTGATGAAGAACATCAAAAGGGGAGAACTTAGACCGTAGGATCTTCTCTCAAAAATAGAAAATGACTCAAAAACCACATCATGAAACCCTAGAAGTTACTTTCAGGCTTCTAGATCCAGATCCATCATATTGATCATGATAGATCTAGGATCTTAGCTTAATATCACAAAAATCACGAAAACAGTGCTGTAATTGCAAAGATGTGAAAAATCCAAATTTTAGAAAAATATGGGGATCTCATGCTATAAACATCATGGATTCATATGATTCATTCATATTCAACATAAAAACCATTAAAACATGATCAAGATATTCAAAACCAGCCATATCTCACAAATTAGAGCACATGGGGTCTACCCTACGGATCCACCTGTTCTCTTTTCCCCTAGTTCTCTCTTCACGTTTTACGGCTTGAGAGGATTCTGGAGGTACTTGGAGATAGGTTTGGGTATACAAACACAATCAAAGGCCTTATTCTAGAAAAAGAGGAAAAACAAATATGGGGTTCTATTCTAGGGATCCACCTGTTCCTCTTTCCCCTAGCTCTCTCTTCACGTTTTACGGCTAGAGAGACTCTTGAGGTACTTAGAGACAAGTTTAGGAATACAGAATAAAAATAAGGCCTTATTCTACAGCAATAGAGAAGATCCTATTATTTCTAGAATTGAAGACAGAAAATAAAAGGGAAAAGGGACTTACCTGGATTGAGCAAGCAGAGCAGCAGGGATTCCTCTCTTCTCTTGGAGCTCCTTGGACTTCAAAATTTCGTGGTCTTTTGCTTGAAAAGAGACTCTCTATTTATAAGCAAACCCAGGGGCATGGTTGGTCCAATGTTTGGCAAGGTAGAGTTTCAGATTGAGTTAAACACAGGGATAATGCCCATCCATGGCCAACAAAGATATTCCGAACGAAATAAAGATATAATTCGCTCATCTAAATATATATTGGACTAAAGATAAAGCTCAGAAATCGATAGAGGATAAAATTCGCACAAATTTAATGCGCCGGTAAATGATTTACGGTCCAGTGGTGCCCGTATATGTATTACGGGCGCTGCGTGCCCGTATTCAAAATTCGGGCACGCTTAGCCCGTAGTGACAATACGGTCAAGGCTCAATTTTTTGAATTTTCATGAATTTTTGGCCTGTTTTAAATCCCAATTTCATGGTTTCATTATTTTCTCTTTTTGCAGTGCAATTTGGGGTGTCTACAACTGCCCCTCTTTGCTGGTAATTGGAACCAATTACAAGTAGAGAGCAAAAAGACCCACCAATTGCACTTTTTGAGATCTTTGTCTTACTAATTGCATTTTGCAAGGATTAAATGGATGATTTTTTAGAAGAAGAATTTATTGTTGAAGATTTGCTGAAAAGTCCCTAACCTTAAGGGGCAAATCCTCTTCTCTCCTCTCACTGAGCACTCGTGGCTATGAAGTGAGTTTTGAGACAAAAATTTTAAACAAAAGTGGGTAAGGTGGCAATCCTTGCAACTTACAACTAATATAGACATTAATCTCCTAAAAAGTGTGGAGAAAATAATAAAAAATGCAATTTTCTGCTTCGCCCGTATTTTTATTGCGGGCAGGTCATGCCCGTAATTTGGATATGGGCGAAAGGGACTGTGTTACCTTTACGGGCATCTGTTGCCCGTACTGATTTTACAGATTTGGCTTCCTTCTTAATCGCGGCCGCGAACTCCTTTCTCTCTTGCTCGCATTTTGCCCTAACTTCTGTGCGACCATAATCTTCTCTTTTGTCCTCCCTCTTCTTCTTCCAATCTCCGACGACTCGCACCTGTCTTTCGGCGGCGACTTCGTCTTCTCCGGCGATTCTCATATTCTCCATTGACTTCAGCGACGACCGATTCCTCCATGCAATTTCCTGTTCTTGAGCTGACAACTGGCTTTCCTACTGCTTTTTGCATTTTCCTTGTTAATGACACCTCTGAAATATTGCTTGCAATTTTTCTGATTCTTGACTGAAAATCTGAGGTTCTTGTCCTTGAATTGCTAGCCTCTTATTGAAGTCCATTATCTTGGCACGACCAATAGCTTTATGACTCTGTCATCCCAGTATCAATACAAGTAGGCTTGAACTTCTATCCTGAACCCAAAATTACAGAAGATAAAATTAAAATAAATCCTTAACTCATTAATACACAAATTTTTTTCATTTTATATATAAAGACAAGTAAATATCACAATAAAATATCTCCAAACAGAAAAATAAACTCCTTCTGATTTGATTAGGAGTTTCTGAATCATTTTCCATTTTCTTTCTCCTGCAAATCAATTAAACTTGGTTAAAATTAAAATCAAGCAATAAAAAATTTTAACAAGAATAATTAACATCTCCCTGATTTGAACCGTAGATGGCTCGTGTTCGATCAGCCTCCAGGGATCCTGCTGATGAGCCCTCCTCCTCGAGGGTTTGGCGGGATCATGCTGATGTGGCCTCGTCTTCGAGGGCCGAGAGGGATTCCGATTCTGATATCCCAGATTTTCCTTCTGGGGATTCGCGTGAGGCGACCCTAGAGGTATATTCTATCCTTTCTGAAATTTCACATTCCTTTACAAAATGCATCACCCTGATTCTTTCTCCCTTCCAATTGTTTCTTTAGTCGGTAGTTGAGGCTTCGGGCAGAGACATGAGCTGTAGAGGGCGCCGCAGCGGAGACAGAGATGGAGGCCATGATGAAGGCCGTAGAGGAGGCCATAGAGGAGGGCGTGGCAGAGATGAGGCTAGGACCAGAGTTGAGGTCCTTGAGGAGGTAGCTGCCCAGATTATGGATACTGACCTTTTGCATGGCTTGAGGACTCATCCCTCAGCGTGTATTAGGGCAGATATCCCTTTGGAGTATCCCATGTCTCATTATAGAGGGAGCTGGGCCAGCTTTATTAGATTCATTGGAGATTGCAGTTCAGCCTTCCGCCGGGAGTTAGGCTTGTATGGTTTTGGCCTATTCATCACCATCCCAGATGTTCGCCTGGATCGGGCCCTTATTGCTGCGCTACTCGAGAGATTCTTTCTAGAGACACTGAGCTTCCATTCTCCAGATGTCGAGATTGGGATCCGGCAGTCTGACTTCACCCTTATCACCGGGATTAGGATGACTAGTGATATTATCCCTGAGATGGTGATGCCGGATGCCGAGGAGATCGCTTCCTATCTTGGGTATATTGTTTTGCCTCCAGAGGCCTGGGATAGAGGGAGAGCGAGATTGTCTCTGACTTGGTTGAGAGAGACTTTCCAGAGGAGGCAGCTTGGACAGCTTGTGACCGGTCATCCAGCCTTTCCGTTTGCTTTCCGTTTCATTTTCTTGTATATGATGGGCTCCTGTTTCTTCTCAGAGGACACGATTTCTGTCAGTCCTCACTTTTTGAGTTTATTGGGAGATCTTCAGCGGGCGAGGAGGTATGCATGGGGCCCGCTTATTTTTGGTACCATTCTGGCTGGTCTGCGCCGGTCAGTTAGCGGCCTCTCTACCTCTCGAGGGGCTGGAGTTGGGTGCAGATTCTTTTGGCCCTTCCTGCAGGTGAAACAATTATTTCTCTTATCTTTCTTTCTCTTTCTCTCTCCTTTCTCTTTTTCTATTCTTCTAACCCTTTTTCTTCTTTCTGCAGTTTTTTGCTAGGGTTTATATTCCCTATTTTCGCCCCACCTCTACGATGTCAGAGGAGACATATCCCATAGCTCGTAGATGGTGTCATGTGGAGCACGACTCTGAAAAGAGTCGTCCTAGGTCTACCCGGGCCCACCTGGACAGGCTATATCGGTCTGAGGTAAGCTGCTTTAATTCCTCTTCTCTCTCTTTTTTCCTTTTCTTTTTTTTATTCTCCTAGATCACATGTCTAATATCCCTTTTTTTTTTTCAGCTATTCGTCCCCAGGATGGAGGACATTCATGAGGTGCTAGCCCTGCATACGGCTAGGGATGATGCTTTTGCCCCTGACCAGAGACGTCAGAGATATCAGTTCTTCATCGGTCAGATGGGCAGCATCTGGTATTGCGGCAAGCGCTTCTTTTATCAGCATGTTGGAGAGCCGCGGATTCCTGCCATTCCTCCAGATACTACCCCCTCATTTCCTCCTATGCCTGTTGATCCTACCCATTTCCTAGACTGGATAGAGGCCGAGACATTGTTAGAGGAGGGTGACTATGATGCCTGGTTCAGGCGAGCTTCAGTTGGGTTCCTTATGCGACCCATGCCTGTTCGTGGCGGAGTCACGGAGATTGGAGGGGTAGTGATTAGGGCCTATGATATGACAGTATGCCTTCTTTTTTTTTTTATCTTCTATTCTTTATTTTATTTGAACTTGGCATTTTCTGACGTCTTCTCTTCTATTTCAGGAGGCTCAGTTGGCAGAGATCCGATCTCGGTATTCTTATATAGAGTGCTAGCAAGATGCTGCTATTGCTGAGCGGGACGCCCTCTACATTACTATCTCAGACCTCCGGGGACAGCTTGCCAGGGTGCAGGGCCAGGCGGGCCCTTCTGATGCACAGGACCAGGCGGGTCCATCTCATACCCAGGTTAATTCTTTCAGCTCTTTCCATTCCTGTTCTTATACCTGTTTATCCTGTTCTGACTAAAATTTATTTTCTTATTTTCAGGATGACACAGCCGGCCCTTCTTCACCTGCTTCATTTGTGCCTATGCACCTTCGTGGTGAGGTTTTCTCTGTGGCACGGGTGGAGTTCGTGACTTCTCCCAGATCGGTAGAGGCATCTGCCGCAGAGCCTGAGATCGAGGCTGAGGTTGCACCTACTGTTGAGGATGTGTCGGAGTCTACCCCAGCACCTGAGGCCGCTCCTGATGCGTCTGTTGATATGGATATGGAGCCGGCCAGGGATGCCGCTGTGGTAGAGCCTACCGAGGAGGCCGTGGTGATAGAGGAGGCTTCTGTTGAGCTTGCAGAGCCTATTCATGATGCTGATGCTCCTGGGACATCCATTCCTGCTGATCTCGCCACAGAGCCTGCTGTGATTGAGGAGACACCTGCTGCTGCCGATCCTGCAACTGAGTCTGCCCCTACAGATTCTGATATCGAGTCTATGGGGTATATAGATACTTCAGGGTACGTTCCTCCCGATCATCCCACTGCTGGCCTTGTGCCTTTATATATGTGGCATGATATTCAGTCTGTTTTGAGCAGGATGACTCGTAGTACGGCTCATAATATTGTGCGGCATGTTTTTGAGCGCCGGTGATCTCCAGTTCGTGGCCGAGGCAGAGCACGTAGCCGTGGCCGTAGGGGTGGACCTGCATAGACATTAGATTAGGATTCATTTATGTATTTGTACTTTGACAAAATTGATGTACACTTTCATATATATAAAAGAAGTTTGATTCATTTGTGCTCTTTGCTTCTTTATTTCCAGCTTTTCTTGCATGATGTATGTTAAAGCAGGGACAAGTGAAGCCTAGGGAAGCAATGAAATTAAAATTTCCCATTTTTTGCATTTTTTCGAAGGAACCGTAATTAGTGTACGAGCAAGCCGTGCCCGTAATGTTAATACGGGCGCACTCTGCTCGTAAATTTTCCACGGTCACAGTGTGTCCGTATTCTCTATACGGGCACGCCATGCTCGTATTATAATTACGGATTTTGCTGCCTTTTCGAATTTTCTATATAAACTCATGGGGAACGTCACTGTGACGTTTTTAAAAGTTTGAAAACTCCCTAAGCCTTCCGTTTTCTGCTTTCCATGGCTTCTTTGGTGCTTCCATGGCTTCCCTCGCCCCTTTCTCTTTTGCCGATGAATCTCCTCCTACAAGACAACCTGTTAGATCAAAACCTCCCAATCTTACCAGGTACAATGTTGTGGACTCCTTCTATGATAGATGGGTTAACTCTATGACCCTTGATGAGGAGATTCGCTGGGATTCCATCCACTTAGGCCACATCCTACACCTCCCTAAAATTCCCTTTAAGTGGGAAATTATTGAAGCTTTGATTGGTCACTGGGTTCCTGAACTAAATCTCTTCCATTTTGATGACAAAGAGATGACTCCTACCATAGAAGAAATTGAAACCATCCTTGGCCTAAGGTTTTCTGAAAAAGTTGTGAACCCGCCCCTAAAGCCTAGCTACAAAAAGGAGGCCTCCACATTCTTGGGTATAGGGAAGGACTTAGGAAATTCTGATACACTATTGACCTTGTCCAAGACCTTTTTGACTGAAAAACTTCTAAGGAGTGAAGACAAGGATGCCAGGTTTAATGCATTGACTCTGGTAGTGGTCAATCAGTTGCTTTTTCCACGGGGTGATGACCAGGTTGACTTGGCTCTCATCTTAGTTATCTGCCAGGTTAGGGAATGTGAGACGTTGGCCCCTATGATCTTAGCAGAGATATACCAAGCCCTGACTGACTGCTATTTCAGAAAGAAGAAACGCTTCCTTGCCTGCGCCCCTATCCTACAGGTAAAAAGGAAATAAATATTTTTTTCTCTTTTTTCTTTCTTTTTTTCTTCTTCTTCTTCTCTTTTTCTTTTTTCTTTTTTTTTCTTTTCTTTTTTTCTTTTTTTTTTCTTTGAAATAAATTGAAATACTCCCCTTTTTAGCAGCTTTGGTTGCTTGACCACCTGAGTCAGGTTGAAGAGATAACTCACCGCTTCTTTCCAAGATTGAAAGTTCTTGTTTTGATGAGCAATAGGGGGTGTCCTAACATCCAAGGTGGCAAGTAAGGCTGGTTCACTTCCTTAGGTACTCTCCAGGATGATCAGGTGAGATGGCCTGGCACTTATCAGCCGAATCCAGAGATAGTGATAAGCTTCTGAGATAGGTACTTTCTGGTTCTAGCAGGCTTGAAATTTGCTGTTCTATATTTTCCTTTGAGGGTTCTTCGGCAGTTTGGAGCGACCCAGGGGATTATGATCCCCACTGGATATGAGAAGTTCTTAGGGCCACTTACACCAGCCACCATGGGGCTAAATGCTCAATTAATGAATGACTGGTCCTATGTTCGTTTTCTGCGGGGTCCAGTCTTTTCTGAGTCCCATGTGAAGGACTATCATTTCTGATCAAAGAGCAGGTGCAGAGTAATGCCCCAGTACCAAAGGATCCTCCTGCAGTTCTTCCCTCTACTTATGAGGATATCCTGGAATCTGAAAGGGCCACCCATAAGTGGCTTCAACAAATATGGGTACGAGAAGCACAAGAGCTCAGGATAAAGGGTATTAATCTGGAGAGGCAACTTGAAGAGCAGAGGTCTTGCCGCATTGCCATGGAGAAGAAACTTGAAGAACAAAGACAGGCTCATCGCTTTGAAGTCCGAGCGATGCGGAAGAAATATCATGATTCCCTGGCTGACCTTAGGGCGTTGAAGATCAAGCAATCACTTTCAGATGAGATCATCTCCTTTTTTAGCGATCCTGATGTAGAGGGAGCTTCTGGAATCATTGCAACTCAGGCAGCTCGGATTTGGGAGCTTGAAGAACAGTTAGGGAATATGGCTTAGATTCTTTTCTTCTTTTTTCTTTTTTTCTTACCTTTATACAAAGCAAACTCCAATAGTGGAATGATAAAGAATTTAACTCAAAAATAGGTTTTATATTATTGGCCTCAGAATTCTCAGATGCTTGTAAAAACAGAAGTTTTATGAAAAAGTATTTGATTTCTCATCACTGGCCAAAGTATAGTTTTTTTTTTGAAAGCTGATCCAAGACACTTAATCACATATAATCAAAGGAATTAAAATCAGGTTGAATAATGAAAAGGGTAGTCCAAGCAATAAGGAGAGACCAAATCTGTCTATCCTGCAACCTTTAGAGTCATCCCCACATGGCTTTTCCTTCATGACTATCCCTGCTAATCTGCTCAATTTCTAGTGCTCATGCTGACTTCAAACTTGGACCACATGATCAACTCAACCCTTTTCTTCTTTCTCTTTTTTTTTCTTTTTCTTTTGCCCCTATTGCCCCTAGCGCCAATTACGATTTTCACTAGGGCCGGCTTCTGCATTCCGTCATCACCAATCTTACTCTGAAAGTTGAATGAATATACTAAAATCATCGAGGGCTTAAGAATAGGACGAAACAAAGGCTAAGCTCAGTTTATGAAAGAAAAGGTATTAAAGGCTCAAAATTTTCTAAGTGTGAAAATAGGTCAACCGGACTTACAGTTATGATGAATTTGACCCCATTTCCCTTTTTTTGTATTTGGCTTTCATTTGCCATCATATATTTTTTTTTCTTTCTTTTTTTTCTTTTTGCCCCTATTGGCTTTGCCCCTACTGGCCTTGCCCCAGTATAAGACTGTAAGTCCAGTGTAGGTTTATCAAAGAAGACGAACAGGCTCAAATTGGCTTGACTAGGGATGAAAATTTTGGAGAATATAGAATTATGGCCTTGGATCACTTCCTAGTAATATTCATTCAAGGAAAATATCTCTTTACTGCATCAGAGTTAATTGGCTCAGGAAAATCCTTCCCATCCATTTCTGTTAAAATGAGAGCGCCCCCTGATAGGACCTTCTTGACAACATAAGGTCCTTACCAATTTGGTTTGAATTTTCCACGAGGGTCTTCCAAAAAGGGTAAGATCTTCTTTAATACCAAATTTCCTTCTTGGAAAGTTCTGGGCTTCACCTTCTTATTGTAAGCCCTGGCCATTCTCTTCTGATACAATTGGCCATGACAAAGCGCTTTTAACCGCTTTTCCTCTATTAAATTGAGTTGATCATGTCTTGACTGTATCCATTCAGCTTCTTCTAATTCGGCTTCCATTAGCACTCTTAATGAAGGTATTTCCACTTCCACTGGTAAAATTGCTTCCATCCCATATACTAAGGAATACAGGGTTGCCCCAGTAGAAGTCCGAATCGAGGTTCTGTAAGCATGTAGAGCAAGTGGTAGCATTTCATGCCAATCTTTGAAACTCACTACCATCTTCTGAATGATCTTCTTTATATTCTTATTTGCTGCTTCCACTGCTCCATTCATCTTTGGTCTGTACGGAGCTGACTTATGGTGGGTGATCTGAAACTGCTCACACATTTTCCTCATGTCCTTGTTCTTAAGGTTTGAAGCATTGTCTGATACTATAGCACTTGGCGAACCATAGCGACAAATGATATTGTGCTTCAAAAACTTAAAAACATGGCTACTTGTAATATTTGCATATGAAGCTGCTTCTACCCACTTGGTGAAGTAATCGATTGCTACAAGTATAAACCTATGTCCATTTGATGCCTTTGGAGAGATCATTCTAATGACGTCTATGCCCCACATGGAGAAGGGCCATGGAGATATCATGTTGTGCAATTCACTTGGGGGTGCATTCTTGTTATCAGCATACACTTGGCATAAATGACACCTTTTGACATGTATATAGCAATCATGCTCCATCGTTGACCAGTAGTATCCCAATCGCAGAATTTTCTTGGCAAGCATGTGCCCGTTCATATGGGGTCCACAAACTCCTCAATGTACTGTTTCAACTAACCTTTCTGACTCGGTCTTGGCAACACATCTAAGTAGGATATCGTTGTGTGATCTCTTGTACAACTGCCCACCACTTAGTAAGAACTGACCTGCCAACCTTTATATTGTTCTTTTCTCTGTAGAAGTGACATTTTCTGGCAAACTCCGATCATTTAGAAAGTTCTTAATGTCTTGAAACCATGGTACTTCTTCCTCTGGTGTTTCTTCTAGAACAATGCAATAAGCCGGTTCATCTCTGACTTCAATTTCCAGTGGTCTAATATCAACACCTTCTAGCATACTGACCATTGAAGCCAATGTGGCTAAAGCATCCACAAACTGATTTTTGGCCCTTGGCATATAATTGAAGGAAATTCGAGTAAATTTATTGCTTATTTCTTCCAAATACTGGTGATAGGGGATCAGTTTATGATCCTTGGTTTTCCATTCACCAGTTGTTTGGAAGATGATAAGACTCGAATCCCCATATACATCAAGTTCCTCCACTTCATGGTCTAAGGCTGCTTGTAACCCAATTATGCAAGCTTCATATTCTGCAATATTGTTCGTGCATTGGAACCTCAATTTCACTGCGATTGGGATGTGTGCCCCATTTGGCTTGGTCAAAACAGCCCCTATTCCATTTCCATTCATATTGGCGACTCCATCAAAAAACATTTGCCAAGCGCTTTCACTTTCCTCTTCTTCAGTAAACAGGATTGCCTCATCAGGGAAATTAGTCTTCAAAGGTTGGTATTCTTGTAAAGGGTGTACAGCTAAGTGATCAGCAATGGCCTGACCCTTAATGGCCTTCTGAGTGATGTATGTGAGATCAAATTCAGAGAGTAACAACTACCACTTTGCTGTTCTGCCGGTTAATGCTGGTTTTTCAAATAAATACTTCAAAGGATCCATTCGGGATATCAGTAAGGTGGAATGACTAAGGAAATAATGCCTCAGTCTTTGAGTTGCCCACACTAAGGCACAACAAGTCTTTTCCAAAGGTGAATACTTTGCTTCATATTCTGTAAATTTCTTGCTTAGGTAGTAATTCACCCTTTCCTTTCTGCCTGTATCGTCATGCTGCCCCAAGACACACCCCATTGACGTTTCCAGAATTGACAAGTAAAGAATCAGTGGTCATCCTGGAGTTGATGGCACTAACACAGGTGGGTTCAATAAATATTCCTTTATTGTGTCAAAGGCTTCTTGGCAATCGTCATTCCAGACCGTCGGGTTATTATTTCTTAGAAGCTTGAAAATTGGTTCACAGATAGTAGTGAGCTGTGCTATGAACCGGCTTATGTACTGAATCCTTCCAAGAAAACCACGAACTTCCTTCTCCGTTCTAGGTGATGGCATTTCAATGATTGCTTTAGTTTTGGCTGGGTCAATCTCTATTCCCTTTCTACTTACAATAAAGCCCAACAATTTTCCTGATGTAGCCCCAAAGACACATTTTGCAAGGTTAAGCCTTAGATTGTATTTCCTGAGTCGGTCAAACACCTTCTTCAAGTTGATTAAGTGGTCTTCTTCTTCACATGATTTGGCTATCATATCATCCACATAGACCTCTATCTCCTTATGGATCATATCATGGAATAAGGCTGTCATGGCCCGTTGGTAGGTTGCTCCAGTGTTCTTAAACCCAAATGGCATGATAGTGTAGTGGAAGGTACCCCAAGGTGTAATGAAAGCTGTTTTCTCTTGATCTTCCTTAGCCATCTTAATCTGATTGTACCCAGAAAAACCATCTATGAATGAGAACAGGCTATGTACAGCAGTGTTGTCTACCAAGATATCGATGTGTGGAAGTGGAAAATCATCTTTTGGGCTTGCTTTGTTCAAATCTCTGTAGTTTACGCACATTCGGACCTTTCCATCCTTCTTTGGTACTGGCACTATATTTGCAAGCCATTCAGGGTACGTGGAGACCGCCAAGAATCCCGCCTGGAATTGTTTAACCACTTCATCTTTGACCTTCAAGGTCCATTCAGGTTTCAACCTTCTTAGTTTCTGTTTAACTGGCTTGACATTTGGTAGAATGGGTAGCCTGTGCACCACCATGTCCGTGTCTAACCCTGGCATATCCCGATATGACCATGCAAATACATCTTCATAATCAGCTAAGAACCGTATCATTTCATCACGCTATACCTCAGATAGGCATACCCCAATCTTCACTATTTTTGGGTCATCTTCGGTCCCTAGGTTTATTGATATGGTCTCTTCAATATTGGGTTGGACCCCCTTTTCATGACGCTCTAATTGATATGTGATTTCTTTTGGAAGGTCGTCTTCTTCGTCCTCGGTCTCTTCCTCAACCCCCATTAGGTCAAAGTCGAGCTTGAGGTCGAAGTCATACTCAACCTGATCCAATTCCATTTGCTTATAGGGTTCATAAGTGGTTTGGACCTTTTTGAAAAATTTAATTTTTCTAGAAAAAATTGAAAAATCTTTTTGTGTTTTTTGGGAGCCTTCTAAAAAATCTTTTCCTGAAAACGAAGGCTCATTAAAACCTTCAGGAAAAGGGCATTCCACTAATAGAGTTTTTTTTTGGAAGCCATGTCTGTTTGCCAAACAAACGTGGCTTCAAAAGTAAGGGGAGTTTCCTCCCAATTGTTCAAGACAAAAGAATCTGGGGCAGGGCTGGTCCCAGATGGAACTTTTACTGCAGCCCAATCAATGAAAGGTAGCTCATCTGCTCCCTCTTCCTGGTTGCCTTCAGTCATGGCAAAAAATGCTCCAACGTCCTCAGAAAAATCCTGCTCTTGTTCCGCCTGTGGCCCAGGCCCACCCAATGCTTGTGGAGGTGAAGGTGGAACATATGGTTGCAAGGTTGAGGACTTGGGTTTCTGGAATGGGTTGATGTTATAGTATGGGGGTTTGGATTGATCCTAGGGAGGAGACAGCTGAATCCTATGAGAAAGCCTTGGAAAAGTTTCCCTGATGTGAGGGAATTTCATGTTTTCCATCTGCCCCTGTCTTTTCCAATTCCTTGGCTTCGACCCCAATCCTGCTCTATGGACCATCTTCTTAACCTTTACTAGTTCCAGCCTTCCTTGCAGGTTAACCCCCAGACCTTTTCCCGGGTGGAAATTGTACTTTCCCAGCACATTCTTGACTATTTTCTCAACACAGGTCAACTTTCCTTCTTTTTCCTAATACCCCCCAGGTATAAAATTAACAGTTTCAAATTGGAAAGAGTGAAATGTCATCTTGTCAGCAGTCATTTCCATGTTTACGTAGGGTACATCAGGGGACCACATGGGAGGAACCAAATTTTCAGCTAGGCTAGTAATCACCTTTTGCCCTCTAATATATTTGACTTTTTGGTGGAGGGTAGATGGTATAGCCCTAGCTGTATGAATCCACGGCCTTCCTAGGAGTAGGTTGAAGGCTGCAGGTATATCCATCACCTGAAATGTGATGTTAAAGATATACGGTCCAATTGTGACCGGCAGTTCAACCTCCCCTAGGGAGTGTGTTTTAGAGCTATCAAAGGCTTTTATGATTCTTCCATTTTGTTTGATTTTGTTTTGCTCCAGACCGAGCTTAACAAAGGTTATTAATGGGCAGAAATTCAAAGCCGACCCATTATCAATCAAGACCCGGGCTACCATGCAACCTTTACTAAGCACAGTTATATGCAAAGGATCAACATGATGGTACCCTGATGGGCTGATTTCAGTTTCAGAAAAAGTTATAACATTGTGGGATAAAATCTGTCCAACCATCCGGCCTAGTTGGTCTGGTTCAATATTTTTAGGCACATGGGCCCCCTGAAGTACCCTCAACAGAGCTTCCCTATGTTTTTCAGAATTTAATAATAAGCCCAGTATTGAGATCTGGGCAGGGACTTTGTTCAACTGCCCGACAACATTGAACTCACTCTTTTTATTCAGCTTAATGAGGTCAGCAGCCTCACTGTCAATTACCTGAGGGGCATCTTCCCCTACCTTGGCCTTTGCTTTATTTTTCTCCTCTTCCTTCTTTTCCTTTCCGATTTCTTTCTGTTTTTCTTCCTCCATACATTTCCCTGACCTTGTCATGAGGTTTATTTCTTTCTTGCTTTCAGCTGCAGGGAATGTAGTAGTAAAGGCTTCACTATAGTTCTATGGTACAGCCGATTCAGAGTAAGAAGGCTTAGGGACATTCACCACTAATGGGGGAAGTTTGGTCTTGGATACGGAAGTCTGAGTAGGAGGAACATCTACAACCAATGGTGGACATTGTTTTGGTTGAGGAGTTACAGAAGTAACAAAAGCATTGAGAGGGTTACAATTTATGACCAATGGCGGTTTGGACTGAATGGGTGATGTGAAGGTGGGTGGACTACAATTGATTACTAGAGGTGGTTTTGCAATATTCAATTGGACCATGAGAGAGGAGGCCCGGTCCAAAGAAGAACTAATGTTCTCAGTAGCACTCTCATTCTTTCTTGAAATTACATTTATTTCTTTGTCCTCATTTCCTCTGTCAAAATACACTTTGACCGTTGTCCCTATAGGAGCAATTAACTGAGACGGGTCAAAGGTTATTTTATCAGAAGAAATGACCTCTATGACATTAGTTGGGCCTGCCCCATGATGCTGAGGCAAAGGGTTTTGGCCAATATCCGTTCTAGGAGGATTGGGAGCCCCTGTATTGAAAGACAAGGTATTCTGGTCAAGCAAATCTTGAATGACGTGTTTCAAAGGCCAACACTTGTCAGTAGGGTGCCCAGGTGCACCCATGTGGAAATCACAAGTGGTGGACGGGTCAAAATTTCTCCCCTTGGATGCATTCGGATTGTGTTCTCTTCAGGTAATATACCCTGCTTGCAATAAAGTGGGTAGCAACTGAGAGGGAGTCATTGGAATAGGGGTGAAAACCCTATTTCTCCTTGCTGCGAAATAGGCATCCTTTTCTTCTTTAGTAAAAACCCTTTTTTGGTCTGAAAGTGCTGCTGGAATATTAACCCTAATGGGGGCCTGGGTAGATGTAGCAGATGAAGTAGGAAAATGAGCAGGTATGTTGATTTGTATGGGCTTGTTAGGGCCTGATGGTGGATGCACCATATTCACCTCCCCTTCTTTTTTGTTCCCATTCTTTTTCAACCCACCTCCTTTCTTCAAATTGGGGTCCTGCTGACTGACCATAGTTGAGTGGTCAATTATTTTTCCTGACTTGATCCCGTCCTCGATTCGGTCAGCCACTTGAACCAAGGCAGCAAAATTAGTAGTGGTCTGACCCATCAGGTGGCTGTAGAATGGTTGACCCAAGGTACTGTTGAACGTGGAAATCATCTCCTGCTCTAGCATAAGTGGCCTAACCTGAGAGGCAGTCTCCCTCCATCTTTTGACATACTGCCTTACAGATTTCTCCTTGCTTTTACTCATTCTCATTACATCGTACCTGTCTGGCACGATCTCTGAATTAAACCGGTACTAAGCTAGGAAAGCATCTGCTAGGTCCTTCCATATTCTGATCTATCTATGGTCTAAGGTGGCAAACCACCTCAAAGTCGTTCCGGTCAAGTTCCTCTGAAAGAGTTGAATCAGTATGCCTTCATCTCACCCGAACTGGCATAGGGCACCGCAGTACAACTTCAGATGGCTCATGGGGCAGCCAGTGCCGTCATATTTGTCTAAGTCTAGGCACTTGAACTTGGCCGGCTGGTTAACATTAGGGTATAAGCACAAGTCTTCAAAATTGGTGCCCTCGAAGTTGTTCACCCCTTTTACTTCCCTCAGTTCATCTTAGATCATCTCCAGTCGGTGCATGAACTTCCTTTCAACTTCCTCCCTCATCCTTTCCTTTTCCTTGGCTTTGTTCGACTCAACTGTCTCGTCCCTAATCAGTATAGGTTTAGGGGTGGGTTCATAAATAGGTTGAACCGGAGGTGGAATATTGATTTGGGGTGGAGGTGCTGGGTTGGAAGTGGATGCTTGGTTCTGGGCTTGCACTTGTTAGGCCTGCACTAACAGTATGTTTTCTAGCATTCGGGCTAGTCCTGCCACTTGCTTCTGTAGCAAGACAATATCTGGGTGAGGAGCATCAGCTTCATTCTTAATGGGATTCATGGCGTGAGCTCTTGATCTGGTTACAGGAGCTATGGTTGCAAGTGTATTGGTACTTAGATTGGAGAAAGATAAAGAAAAATATCAGTACCAATTTAATCTCATTCACATGCCTATGTGCAAGCTGGGTGAACACGAGTTTGGATTTGTTTCTTTCTTTATTTGCTTCTTTTTTTTCTTTTTTTTTTTTTAGAATTGTTGGAATATTCTAGGGCTTCCAACAGGTCCCACAAAAATAGAGAGAGATTTGAAATTCAAAGGCTTTCAGAAGCCCAAAGATCTGAGGCCCAGGGGTATTTTTGAAAAAAGGTCTGAAATTCAAAGGCTTTCAGAGGCCCAGGGATATTTTTGGAAAAAGTCTGAAATTCAAAGACTTTCAGAGGCTCGAGAAAGAGATCTGAAATTCAAAGGCTTTCAAAGGCCCAAGGAAAGAGATCTGAAATTCAAAGGCTTTCAGAGGCCCAAAGGATAAAGTCTGAAATTCAAAGGCTTTCAGAGGCTCAAAGATTATTTTTTTTGAGAAAAGTCTGAAATTCAAAGGCTTTCAAAGGCCCAAAGAAAAAGATCTGAAATTCAAAGGCTTTTAGAGGCCCAAGGATTTTTGGGAAAAAATCTGAAATTCAAAGGCTTTCAGAGGCCCAAGGATTTTTGGGAAAAAGTCTGAAATTCAAAGGCTTTCAAAGGCCCAAGGATTTTTTGAGAAAAAGTCTGAAATTCAAAGGCTTTCAGAGGCCCAGGGATTTTTTGAGAAAAAGTCTGAAATTCAAAGGCTTTCAGAGGCCCCAAAGGATTTTCTTTCACACTTTTTATTTATTTATTATTATTATTTTGAAGCATTTTATTCAAACTCATTTCCCTTTTTCATCATTTAAAGGCTAAAGGAACAGGATTTAGTGGGAAAAACTGATTAAAATTGAATATTCCGGGAAAACCGCATATTCATTATGGTTCGGCCTTGCCCGTATTTAAATTACGAGCAAGCCGTGACCGTATGATTAACATGGGCAAGCCCAGCCCGTATAACCAATATGGGTGAGCCCAGTCCGCGTAATAAATGCGGTTTACGGAGCTCTTTTCTGTTTTTTCAGTTTTTTACATGATTTGATCACTTTGATTGCTCATCCAAACATACGGTTCACCCATTGCAAAGCTTTTGAACTGTCCCTAAGTGGACTTTGACCTATTTGCAAAAACACATGTCTATGAGGGCACATGTACCCTCCAAATTGACACCATACTCAAGAATTTGGTACCCTTTTGTTGCCTCTTGTATGAACATTGGGTAGGATTGATTCTAAACAGAGTTAGAAACTCTTCCTATGGGCTACACTATTTTTAGGAAAAATGTATATTTGGGACCAATTTTATCCCGAACCAATGGACACCATGACACCCCTATGATATGAAAATAATGCAAAAATTAAGGTTACCTTGTTTACCTTTAATATGGCATCCGCATTATGCCCTGGTTTGTAAGCCATGCAAACGGCCTTCCCTCAATTACAAACCCATATCCCCACGTAATTGTGTACTTTAGCCCAAAACGTGTATCTCCACCTTCAAGCGTAGGGGCTTTGGGTTTTGGCTTAATGGCAACTTAGCACTCAAGCCTAGTGATGACCAGAATCGAATCACAGATCCACATTATCATCACATCATTGGCCTATAGTTCTAAGGTGAATGTTTTCACTTTCGCTTTCCGAAGTATCAACCTCGTTGCGCCAAGCTACACACATTCGGGTTCAACTTCCTATAGGTTATGGGTAGGCTGTGTAAAAAATAAAATGTGCACAGTGCATTGTAAAAAATTGGGTGCATTCACAACATCCCAAACCCTCACCACTCTTTTCACAGCCATGCATATACAAACCAAGGCATAATAGGAAAGCATATTTAAAGTAAACAAATACACAAAGTAGTCCCTATAGCACCTAAAATATGCTCATAAAAATCATCCAATCATGCAAACATATGATCATGTTATACAACCCAAAAACACATCATGGAGATCATGCTGAAAATTAAAACATGCTATTATGAAAATACAGCAAGAAATCAGCATGATTTAGCAAAACGAACCTCCCCACGCATGTTTCTAGAAACAATCCTATAAATCAAAATTAAGCATGTTTCTACCCCCATGAATTCTTAAGCAATAATTCATATTTAGAACATACCAAGCATGCTTAAGAACCCCAAATAGCAATCAAAACAAAAACATGCTAAAAACACAAAATAGCAAGTAAATCCAAAAATATCAAAAACATGAACAAACACCAAAAGGCTGAAATCCTCAAGTCCCCAGCAGAGTCGCCAGTTGTGAGACATGGGGAAAAAATCAATTCAATGACTTCCCGATCATCACGCGGGATTGGTTAAAAACACAGAGTTGCCACCATTCTGTTTATGTGTGAATGGACACCAAAATATCAAATAAGCACAAAAAGGCAAATTTTAGGGTAAAAATAACCCTCTTAAAAAACAACTAGAGATGGGTAAGGGGATTAGGTTATAAACAGGGGAAGGTGTTAGGCACCCCTATTCATCCACACAAGGTGGTTGCCAGGCATTGTTCATGTTAAAATAAAGGAAAAAATGCTTGTTATAAAAATCACAAAAAAAGACAAAAATGTATGGTTTTTTCATACGAATAGCCTGATTGATCCAGAACTTTCAAATATGATCATAATTTTCCTAGGGTTTCATGATTAAAATAAAATTGAGATAAAATCAAATAAAATCAATCTAAAGTGAAAAATCCAAAAATCTGGCTTCAAGTTAAATTCTAGAAATCTAGAAAAATATGATTTTTATAAAATATTTCAAAATTGAACTTAAATAGTCCAGGATACAAATATAGCCCAAATTTCACATTAAATCAAGAAATCAAAACAAAAAATACCCACGTTGATGAAGAACATCAAAAGGGGAGAACTTAGACCCTAGGGTCTTCTCTCAAAAATAGAAAATGACTCAAAAACCACATCATAAAACCCTAGAAGTTACTTTCAGGCTTCTGGATCCAGATCTATCATATTGATCATGATAGATCCAGGATCTTAGCCTAATATCACAAAAATCACGAAAACAGTGCTGTAGGTGCAAAGATGTGAAAAATCCAAATTTTAGAAAAACATGGGGATCTCATGCTATAAACATCATGGATTCATATGATTCATTCATATTCAACATAAAAACCATCAAAACATGATCAGGATATTCAAAACCAGCCATATCTCACAAATTAGAGCACATGGGGTCTACCCTACGGATCCACCTGTTCTTTTTTCCCCTAGTTCTCTCTTCACGTTTTACGGCTAGAGAAGATTCTGGAGGTACTTGGAGATAGGTTTGGGTATACAAACACAATCAAAGGCCTTATTCTAGAAAAAGAGAAAAAACAGATATGGGGTTTTATTCTAGGGATCCACCTGTTCCCCTTTCCCCTAGATTTCTCTTCACGTTTTACAGCTAGAGAGACTCTTGAGGTACTTAGAGACAAGTTTAAGAATACAGAATAAAAGAAGGCCTTATTCTACAGCAATGGAGAAGATCCTATTATTTCTAGAATTGAAGACAGAAAATAAAAGGAAAAAGGGACTTACCTGGATTGAGCAAGCAGAGCAGCAGGGATTCCTCTATTCTCTTGGAGCTCCTTGGACTTCAAAATTTCGTGGCCTTTTGCTTGAGGAGAGACCCTCTATTTATAAGCAAACCCAAGGGCATGGTTGGTCCAAAGTTTGGCACGGTAGAGTTTCAGATTGAGTTAAACACAGGGATAATGCCCATCCATGGCCAACAAAGATATTTCGAACGAAATAAAGATATAATTCGCTCATCTAAATATATATTGGACTAAAGATAAAGCTCAGAAATCGAGAGAGGATAAAATTCGCACAAATTTAATGCGCCCGTAAATGATTTACGGTCCAGTGGTGCCCGTATATGCATTACGGGCGCTGCGTGCCCGTATACAAAATTCGGGCACGCTTAGCCTGTAGTGACAATACGGTCAAGGCTCAATTTTTTGAATTTTCATGAATTTTTGGCTTGTTTTAAATCCCAATTTCATGTTTTCATTAATTTCTCTTTTTGCAGTGCAATTTGGGGTGTCTACAATTGCTGGATACAAGAGATTCGCCCGCGAGATTCACGCGGATTTGCTGACAGATACGCGCAGAAAATCAAAGGAAGTGCAGTGTATCTGGCATAATATGCCGGATACAAAGGAAGTGTAGTGTATCCGACATTAAATGCCGGATACAAAAATGTTTCTATAAAAAGGCAACAGCAGCCTCATTTCGGGGGTTGGCTTCTTTTTTGCTGTTTTCCTCTCTTCTTCCCCATTGTTCCTGGTACGAAACCCTTCCCTCTCACCTCTCCTTGTCTCCAAAGCCACCCAAACAACCTTCTTGGACTGTTCTACCCCTTCCTTGCCTCTTCTTCTTCATCTCCATTAAACAAAAGCTTGGAGGAGGAACTTGGTGATCTTGGGAAGAAGCTGCTCCAACAACTCTATTTGCTTCAAAGGGAACCTCCACATTATACAAGGGCTTCAAAGCCCCAAGGTTTTGTTCCCCATAACCATTTACACCATATATATGAAAATGAGCCTCTAGCATGATTTTTAGAAAAAGTATGTTCTCTCCTTTCTTTTGAGTTATTTTCTTGCATGATCTCCATGTATTTTCTTTCCATTGGTATCCCATGGAGTTCTCCAAGGTGAGAGGATTCATAGGTGTGGTTCCACCGGAGAGGGTGAGAGATTTTCGACACCATATCAAGTCATTTGAGCTGCTGGAATTTCTGTTTGGCCATGATTATCCTCTTATTTGATAGAGGAGCATGTTCCTATCATATAATCTAATGTACCCTATGAGTAACCCCCTTCTCTTCCTTTCTTTAAGAGCTTTTTAGGTTGATTGGTGGAGTTAGAATGAGGTAAGCATGTTGATTTGGTTGTTTCCACTTCACTTGCACATGACTTAGCTGCTGCTTTGGACATGCATGAGATCCTCCAGCATCCATCTACATTTGGGAGCCACATGTCATTGCCATATAACCTTGCCATCCCCTTTTGTTTGCTGTTTTTGTGCGCTTACCATGATTCCCAAGTCCACTTTAGGTAGGAATGGCTGGTGCACTCTCACATACACTTTGGTAGGTAGTTTGTGCTTTAAATTCTATAATGAGTCCAATTTATGTGGGTGTTTGGGTCATTGGTTCTCGTGGTAAGGAAGGAACCACAGCAAGGACTCTATTTGGTCCTTGTTCCACCATTGCGTTGAGCCACCAGCAGTTCCCATTAACCCCCTGCAATAGCTTGCTGTCCAGCTAGCTCATTTGCTATCCCAGCCCCATCTTTTCCCTTTGGTTCTCAAAATCCCTTCAAGAGAAGCCAAGTGGCTCTCATCTGAACCATTGTGGGCCCACCCAGGGGGCCCACACCATTGCTGGAACACCCTAGAAGACCCAGGAACCCAAGCCCAATGCAAAAATCCGAAAAACCAAGTTTTTAGGTTGATCCGACAACTCAGGTCGGATCAACAGGGCCTTGTTCGTAGCCAGCCAAGGATGCCGGATACAATGGTCCTTATGTGTAACCGGCATCTCAAGTCGGCTACACTGCCAGAATGCCAATTTTGCCATTTTATGATCTTGTGCTATTTTCTTGCTTTATTTGATCAAACCGGATGAACCAGAAGGGTTTCCGGGTTAACCGGAGACCCAAGATGGGCCATGGACTGACTTGGTTCAGTTTGATTTCCAATGGGCCTTCCAACGGGGCCCACCCAGCCCGAACCATTCAATTGTGCTTAAATAAAATAATTAAAAGAATTGAGTGGGCCAAACGCATTGGAGGCCCACCAAAGCCCAATCTTAGGGTATGCATGTTTAGTTAAGTTGTGGTTTGACCGAGACCAAGGGCGAGGCCTGTCGAGCCCACTGTAAGCACTAAAATTTTGATCAAACCAAATAAAAGAGAAAAAATGTGATAAAAGACAGCAGAAAAGTCAAACCCTGAGGGATTAAAAATTGACCTTTTGATCAAGAGAAAATTGGCCACCTTGTTTTACCTCAATGGATAGAGAATCTCGACGCGGTTCCAACGCAACTGAGTTTGCTGGAATCGGAGTCCAGATAAGGGTTCGGTGGGCCGGTCAAACTTGAGGATGAACCGAAAGTTGACTTTTCCTCGAACCCCGTGCCAAGTGCTTAGCCCTATGTCATTGGATAGAGGGCTCCGATACGAGTCTAACGCAATTGAGTTTGCTCAAATCGGAGTTCGGATGGGGGAGATATGAGCTGTCGAAGTTTCCGAGCAGCAAAACCAGAAACTGCACACGTGGCGCAGGAACTGCCCGCGTGGCAGCCAACGCAGCAAAATATCTCGGGGACTAAATCTTAATATCCAAAATTCGTACGGGGCAATCCGTAGATATCCAAAAATGTCAAATCGGTCAAATCGGTCAAGTCGAGGGGCATATCTGTAATTTTTTGATTTGTATCCGGTCACATGTACCGGATACACATAGATTTGTGTGTATCCGGACCCCAAGGCCGGATACAAGAAGATTTTCGCGCGAGATTCGCGCCGATCGCCCGACAAATTCGCAGCGGCATTTAATTTTCAAATGATTATGTTTTGTATCCGGTATTGAAGACCGGATACAAAGGAGTACCTGTGTATCCGGCCTTCAAGGCCGGATAAAGAGAGGCCTTAGTGTATCCGGCCTGAGTTGCCGGATACATTAAGTTGTCTATAAATAGAGAACAGCAGCTCATTTCCGGGGGTTGGCATTATTTTTGCTGTTTCTACCTCTTCTCCTCCACCCTTCCTGGTACGAAACCAACCACTCTCACCACTCTTTGCTCCCTAAGCCCTCCAAGCACCACCTAGCACCCATCTAACCCCTTCCTAGTCTCTTCTTCCTCACTTGAACTTGGAAAGAGAACCAAGGTTGGTGTTTTGGTGTCCAAGAGGAGGAGCTCCAGCTGCTTCCACCACTCGAAGGAGGCTCAACACATCTCCCATAAGGGTTTAGACCCCAAGGTAAACCCTTCCCATGTATTAGGTTCAACATATATTGAAATGAGCACCTTTTGAGCATGATGTAATATTTTCTGTCTAAGCATGTTTTACATGGCCTGCCTTTGTTACTTTGTTTGCATGGGGGAGCATGTTCCCCCACTTTGATCATCCATCTAATGTACCCCATGTTAAACCCCCCCTTCTCATCCTTTCTTTGCTGTTTTGTTGGTTAGTTAGTATGCTCACGATCTTGACTCACTACCATGAGACATGTCTAGATGGTGGGATAGGTTCTCGCATGCTTGAAGGGCCATGAGCCTTTCTCCTATTTTTTATTAACTTGCTAACTCGATGGTTTCAACATGCATGCTCCCCTACCCCATGATTCATTGCTTTAAAAACCCCAAAGGAGATCGGGAGATGAGGGGATTCCTCATCTCCAGAACCAACGTGGGCTCACACAGGAGCCCACATGATCACTAGAACATCCCAAGAGGCATAAAAACCCAACCCCACTACCAAAATCCAAAAAAACAGCTTCTGTGTGCTGATCCGGCAACTCAGGCCGGATCAACCTAATCCCATGTGTAGCCGGCAATAGATGCCGGATACACAGAAGCCCATGTGTAGCCGGCAACAGATGCCGGATACACAGAGACCTGTGTGTAACCGGCATCTCAGGCCGGCTACACTGTCAGAAGTCATTTTGAGCCATTTTCTGATCTTGTGCTATGTTTTGGCTTGTTTGATCAAATCCGGGCGAACCAGTAGGGTTTTCGGGTCACCTGGAAACCCAAGATGGGCCATGGACCGACCCGGTCCAAATTGATTTCCGGTGGGCCTTCCAACGGGGCCCACCAAGCCCGACCAACCTATTTGTGCTTAAATAAGACAATTAAAAGAGTTGAGTGGGCCAGACCCTTTGAGGCCCACCAAAGCCCAACCTGAGGCAACATGCATGCTTAGATCTAGGCTTGATTTGGCCGAGACCATGGGCAGGGCCTGTCGGGCCCACTAAGCCCATCGAACCAACCAAGGTTAGGGTTTCCAAAACCCTAATTCAGGAAGTCTTGGGCTTTCAAGCCCAAGCCCAGGTAAAGGGCCCCAAGCCCGAGGCCTGGCCCGCTTTGGTATAATTAAATCAAGATAATCAAAATCACTTGGAAACCAACTGTGAGGCCCACTCAAGGGCCCACGAAGCAACCCAGCCCACCTTTGCACGAAATCCATTTAAATAATCCAACTTAAACCCTAAAGTAAAATCAATTCATTTGAACCAAAGCCCAAAGGGCCTCTCAGGCTAGACTGAGGCCCACAAGGGACGCGTGGGCTTAACCAAGCCCACCAAGGGATCCGCAGGCCTTCCAATGGGGCCTGCCCGATCAGACTCAGATCACTCTAAGCTAAGAAGATAAAATCAAGTAAAGGGACCCACACCACTTTTGCGGTCCCGCCAGACTTAAACCAAAACTGAATGTTGGATTAGGCATCGGGTGAGTGAGAGACCAACTGAGTTGACTCAAAACTTGGGAAACTTATGGGACCCGTCACTTGACGGGGTGGACTGGGGTGTCTACGGACTTCCCCAGACCGCAACCGAGAACCTACTTAGAATCTCAAGCCGCAGACCAAGCCTTAATAGAAAATCTAGGCACTCAGGTGTCCGCCTGCACCCCATCAGGCGGTGGCGACTCCAAATTCCCATTTTTACCCAGTGCGACCCAGAAACAGGTGCGCACAGCCTGGCGACTCTGCTGGGGATTTCTCAGCCCAATAGAACCCTTGGTTAGAAGGAGTCAACCCAAGAGGGATCTTAGTCGATTTTAGGGTTTTTTGCCATCTCATTTTAGTAAGACGTAGAATACACGCAACTGCGTATTCTGGGGAGTCCTGTCACAAGGACATGATAATCGCCTAAGGAAAGTGGAATTTAAGCGGTCCCCTATGACCCTCCACTTACCTGGGGACTCTCCCGGAATCTCGTATTGCGTGCCAATTCTGCACCTTACTATACAAGACGGTAAAAACTCCTTTAGCAACAAAATCCAGTCAAATCTCACCCGGTTAGACACTGCACTCAACCCAAATACACACACGGGCACACCACCACACCTTGGATGGATTTAATTTTCAATTTTATGATAAACTACGTGGGGTGACACGCATGAGGGGGACTGCGTGGATGATCCGACCCTGAATGAATGAGAGCGGATATTGCTTCTTCTTCTCCAAAACCTAGATCTATCTAGCAGCCTACCCTTCTGATTCCTATGAACTGACTCTTGGGATGGTATTAGCACCTACGCTCCCGTGGCTTGCCGGGGAAAGCAGGGTAAACACATCCCCCCAGTTTTCTGGAGTCCATTAGCACCACTGGTTTCTTGCCGTGGCACGCGAGGATCCAATACTGGTCCAGGGAAGACCAAATATCCCAGAAGAACCACCACCCATCAACTTGGGGGGCAACGATCACAATAGAGTAGTCGGTAATAATGTCGTTGGATTGAAATTCATCCTGGTATTCCACCTCCCCTTAATGTACCTCCTCCTGAGGCATACTTAGGGCGGCAACGAGAAATGCAAGAAAATCATAGGGAAGAAATTGGCCTGAGAAACATGGCCATACACCGGAACTATATTCAAAATGTAGTTCAAGAAATAGTTGGAGATCCTTATCATCAATGGATGTCCAGACCGGTCTACCGAAAACCTTACCCAGCTTGGATAGACCATCAATTTGAGTTTCCCAGGGGATATAAGATTCTCAAATTCACTCTTTTCTTGGGTGAAGGCCAACAATCCACCATAGGGCACATTGGCTGACTTACGGTACAATTTGGAGAGGCTTCCGGCAATGATTTCCTTAAACTAAGACTATTTGGGAACTCATTGACTGGGCAAGCCTTTACTTGGTACATTACATTACCAGCCAACTCTGTTGTAAATTGGCCAACAATGGAAGAAAATTTTCATTCCCAATGTTACAAAACGGAGCCCGAGGTCACCATGGTTGATCTGGCACGTTTAAGACAACAATTAGGGGAGTCAGCTGATAAATATATCGCCTGATTCAAGTGTCTAAAGAATAAATGCCAAATTTTGTTACCAGAATCGGAAATTTGAGAATTTAGCCTTGAACAGTCTAAACTTTGAGCTTCAAAAGAAGTTTGAAGGCGAACAGTTCAAAGACTTATTCGAAATGTCAGCTAGAGCCACTAAGTATGAATGACTCTTGCAAGAAGATGGGGAAAAGAAGGCCTCATCTTATGGATCATATTACAAGGACCCTAATTTTGAGTTAGGGGTTGTAGGGGTTATTGGAAAACAACCAATGACTTGCCCAATTCTCCTCTAAAAGTCTAAGGATACAGGAGAATCAAAGGCTGCGAATACCTTTAGCCGAAATTACTCATTTGATATAAACAGAACGACGGAAATATTTGATTATCTTTTGGAAAATAGATTTTTCCGATTAACCAAAGACCATCCATTTGTCCCCGCCAACATAGTGGCTAAGGGCAAGTCTTGTAAACGGCATGGATTGAAAACTCATGAAACTAACTGTGTTGTGAAATGTGATACAGGAGAACATCAACAAGGGACTCTTAAAGTTTTCAGAGCTAGAGGAAGAAAAAATGCAGGGGGACACTCAGCCGTTTCCCAAAAACATGCTAGTGAATATGGTGTTAATAGGATTACCAAAACGAACCTCGGTTGTGAAGATTGATTTGAACAAGCCTCCTCCAGAGGAACCAAAAGATCAGCCACCACCACCTCATTTTCAACCAAATTTACGACCAAGGGACCATTGGCGGTATCTGGCTACAGAAGGTCAAGCTTAGCACAATGCAAGGTGTGACGTGATTTGGGGAGAATGGTGGCACAAGTAAAAACCAATTCATGGTAATGACCCACTAATCAAAGGAAAGTGTAAACAAAGGCCGATAGAAAGCTCGACTTCAACATCTTCCCGATTTTCTTCTACAAAAGACATAGACATGAAGTGATCAAGGATGATCCTGAAATCCTCTGAAGATGCTCATCTTGAACTAAGTTTGGCGCCCAAGTTGTTTGTGAGAGAGAAGAAAGAACCAGAGATTCTTTGTTGTGAATGTAAGAGAAAGATTCTAGTTAGCTCCCACCGCCCATAGTATGGTAGAGGGAAGTCTTTATCATCATCCTGGCAGGTACAAGATTGGACAGCAGGAAGGCAACCCAAATTTTCACCAATGATCTAGGATTCCAGGTGGTCACCGATTAGGATGGCGTCTACTTATAGTACAAATATGGCAAGTTGGAATGGAGGTTATATGACTTAGGAGCAGGAGATGATGGTAAAAGGAAATAATCGCAGGATGGTAAAACCTCCTCTCATTAACACTGGCCATTGGAAAAAACTAACACATCCTAAATTTCCCTCTTGTTCATAGGAAGTATTCGCAGCCATGACAAGAACTCAAAAAAGGCGATGGCAGTGACAACAGGCTAGACTACGTCAGCAATAGCAGAGTTCGAGGTCATCTCAGACCTACAAATACTCATGATTTATAGCCAAAAAGTCTACTTCGAAACCTTTGAAAATTAAGAAAATCCCTCCACCTAAGGCACCAAATATCCTGGAAACCATACCAGATCCTGTTCTTGACAAAATGTCACCAACTGAAAAATCTTTCTCTGACGAGGACCTAGTTGATAATTTTGCAGGAGGAGATGAAGAGCAACTGCTAATTGATCAATTGTTGGCAGAATATAGCAAGATGTGAACACCATCTATGACAGAGTTGGAGGATGAAATGATATCCGAGCCTCCTGAAGGCAAGGATTATGATTCACCACAAACTCCACCGCCGTTGAATGTTACTGCTTCAATAGCCGAAATTTTTTTTGGTCAGATGCCCCTAATTCCGCTAGATTGTCATATGGTTTGTACTTTACCAATGTCGTTTGAAGCAAATATGGAGTTGCCAAGGTTAGAAGAAATAAGCGAAGAAGGGGATCCCATAGCGCTATACATGGTCGATCCACATCATCTTGAATCAGAGGGAGAAACCCAAAGGCTAGCCGATAGTGAGCAAGTCGGCCCGGTTGAAAAGTTAAGCTTCACAAAACCAACCTTAGCCATGACTTGACATTTAAAACCTTTATTCATAAAGGTCCACATGAACGGGATCCCCATCAATAGGGTCTTGATCGATAATGGGGCAGTGGTTAATTTCATTTTGGTCACCACCATGAAAATGGGGCAGCAGGAACATCAGCCCTTAGAGGATGAATCGGAGAAGTTGCAAAATCAAATGGACTAGGAGGGGCTACCAGAGGAGAAGATGGACCACTACCCGAGGGAGGAACACAAGTTTCCCATTGGGGACGGGATAGGTGTAGCACCTCGGATCCGAGTTATTCATTAAAGATATAACTCGTCTCACGGTCACATTATGCTTGAGCCCATAGCAAGCCAAAGCCAAAATATAATTCAACAATTATATCAATATCAGAGTGCGGAAACAAAGTGAAATAAAAACCAACTAAACTAAACTTTATTACTTCATAAAATCTGATCAAGTCTTCAAATAGACTAATAAAACTCCTACTATAAAAAAAAAATCTGAACACAAAGGTTGACTACATCACTCACTCTCATCTTTCCAAAACGTAAATAAATTCCTAAGACATAAATCGAATGTCCTACATAAGACAATAGTAATCGTCTTCCACATAATCGTCAGTTAGATACTGCTCACTAGTACCTTGTGGCTCTACCCCTGTAGAATCGTCTTCTCCAGGATAGAAGTCTGAAAACAAAACAAAACAAGCAAGAATGAAATATAAATCCCAGCAAGCAACACATGCATGAATAAAGCAATTTATCATATAATTTGCAAGATAGCATGTGTTTCAAATACATAACATTGACGAATAATTCAGTTGCAATTCATTTTCTAAATCACCATCAAATATAGTTACAAACAACAAACCAAATCCTCACAATGATGTGACATCACAGGGCTCATGAAAACAATACATCTTTGAAAAGCTAAATGCCTGAGTCAAGGGGTTGCCACTTCACGGCTTAAGTGCGAAGCTGAGATACACAGTCATCGACTAATTGTGGATCATCCAACCGAGATACATGGAGGGTTGGCACGTACAATCCAATCAATTGAAACAATGGGGAATACTAGAGCAAGATACATGATGGTAACCTAAATAACCACATCAAGATACACGATGGGTGGGATTGCTATAGCACGACCAGATACAGGAAGGCGTCATCGAGATACACGATGGGAGCATAATGTGAAATAGGTCTAACCAGACAAAGAAAATACAATTCTTACTCTTAGCTATATTATGGACCATATCAAGCTATGCCCACTAAGCACACAAAACAAAACTCAAAAATAATATAATCTTTAATACCCAAAACCGATTCACAACATTCATAAATCATCTCAAATCATCCCCAAGATACATGGAGGGAAACAAAGCTCAAACTCAAGCTACATGAGTGAGAAATAACCACCCTGAGGTACACGGAGGAAATTACAAGTAATTCTGTCAAAACAACTCTAAGAACATCTTTAGTTAGTTCAAATACAAGTTTACGAATTGATAAAATCACAATCAGTTAAAAAGAAAAGAGTTTGGAATGATAAACTCAAAGAAAAGTTATTTCAGTAAATGTACCCAATATGTTTATAAAAATTCAATTTAATCAACGGCTAGTGCAAACAATCTCAAAACCCTTAAATCTTATTGGTACATAAGCTGGAAATCAATAAAAACATTTTTATAGTGAAAAACTAGAAAATTTGGAAAACATCAAAAAAAATCTGTAATGGACGCTTGAGCACTATCGGGCGCTCAGTTAAGCATTCGCTTTAAAACAAGTTAAAAGGTTTTCCAAGGTTTGGGTCGCTCAAGTAGGCACTCGAGCGACCACTCGGGCGTTCGGTTTTTTAACGCCCCAAACTCGGGTCAATGCAAACTGGCACCTGACCCAAATCCGGTTCGCTACTGTAACAACCCGAATCTAATTCAACAACCGAACCCGAGGTGCTACTGGGCCCATATGAACATATCATTAACAAATTAACCAGACTGAACATTAAATAAGTAATCCATTTTATTACTATCAGAGTGCAGAAACATAATATGCGGAAGTGTAAACCTAACATCACCATAAATAAGAAATAAATGAATACGATCATCCAATTCAAATGAATCAAGTCTAGTAAAATCAATGGGTGCTAAAAACTCTCAATCTCTCTCTGACTCAAGATACATCAAAGCCAAATAAATAAAATAATCCTCAAGGCTAAGTATCACGCTCATCAACCTCAGCTCACTCTGGATAGTAGAAATCCTCCAGTAAGAAGTCAGCAAAATCACTCTGGAAATCACAACTATGATCCCCCTCTCGCATATCAGTTTAAAATAAACAAGATAAAAAGTAGGGTGAGATACGAATATCTCAGTAGGTAACACATGCATGCTACAAGTAGTTTATATATGAAAATAATCATTCATGCACGATTAAGCAAACACGGATAAGCAAGCTCGATTAAAGAGTCATAGCGAACTTGAAACACAAATCAGCACTTAAAACAATTTCTAAGGATCAGAGAATAGAAGAATTTATAATAAGAACCAAGATTCAGAATTTTACAACATAATCCAATAATGCAGACAACTCAGTGTCAAATAAAACCGGGATGCATTAAACAGTCACATCCATCCATAATGTATCACATACATGCCTCCCACATGTGTCAAATTAATAGTAACAAATGTGTCATGATATCAATGTCATTGTAAGACTCACAAAGAAAGATAAACCTTTGAGATGACTCTCAATCAAATGCTATACAACTGTACGGCTTAAGGGCAATGCTACTGTGACATTCAAGCCCTAGACATCTCTTAAGACAAGAGCCGTAGTCATCGACTTATTGCGCACGAACTCAACAGAGTTGGCATGAACCACTAGCATGCGGCACAAGAATCAATACATGGAGATGGCTACTGATCCACATGTACATGAATCACCAGCGAGGCTCAAAATGACCATATAGAACGGGATCCTCCAGTGCAAACTAACTTGTAAAGGAAGCACGCTCACACAAGGTAGTAACTCAACTCAAATGAAATATCCCTTAGCTATCTAGCTTGTTCTATGGATCGATACTCAGCTATGCCCACTAGACACCAAAATGCCTAAGGACTCATCTTTAAGTAAATAAAAGTGCCTAGCGGCATATGAAGGTCGAAGCTGTAATTTTTTGTCAATATTGGGTTATCTGAGTTGAAATTCTTATCTGAATGTTCTTCCTGTAGAAATCTGGTTTCTAGTATGTGTAATAATGTCTCTTGGTTAATTATCCCCATTTATGAAGTTTATTTGCCCAAAAGCTTAGAATTTCTTATTACGTTCAAATTTAGGCAACTAATAATCTAAAATACTCTTTAATTATTTTGGTAATTTATTTTGACTTAAAACATCTAATTTAATTGATAAAATTCATTAAAAATCATTTAGAATTTGAATTTGGAATGAAATTATGAAAATCGGAATTTTTCTGTTATGGCCGCATATGAATGTGCACATGCTTGCGAAGAAGATTCTGCGATTGGGATACTATTGGTCAACGATGGAGCACGATTGCTGTATACATGTTAAGAGGTGTCATTTATGCCAAATATATGCTGATAATAAGCATGCACCACCAAGTGAGCTGCACAACATAACCACACCGTGGCCTTTCTCCATGTGGGGTATAGATGTCATTGGCATGATCTCCCCAAAGGCATCAAATGGGCACATGCTTGTGAAGAAGATTCTTCGATTGGGATACTATTGGTCAACAATGGAGCACAATTGCTGTATACATGTTAAAAGGTGTCATTTGTGCCAAATCTATGCTGATAACAAGCATGCACCACCAAGTGAGCTACATAACATGATTTCACCATGGCATTTTTCCATGTGGGATATAGATGTCATTGGTATGATCTCCTTGAAGGCATCAAATGGGCACAGATTTATCCTGGTAGCAATTGATTATTTTACCAAGTGGGTAGAGGTAGCTTCATATGCAAATATCACAAGTAACCATGTTCTTAAATTTTTGAAGCATAATATCATTTGTCGCTATGGTTTGCCAAACGCCATAGTATCAGACAATGCTTCAAATATTAAGAACAAGGACATGAGGAAGTTGTGTGAGCAGTTTCAGATCACCCATCACAAGTTAGCTCCCTACAGACCAAAGATGAATGGGGCAGTAGAAGTAGCAAATAAGAATATAAAGAAGATAATTCAGAAAATGTTGGAAGCTCTAAAATATTCCAACAACTCTTTGGAAGGTCTTTTTCGTACCAACCAATTCATATCTTGTGGGACATGTTGGAAGCCCTAAAATATTCCAACAATTCTTCAAAATGAATAAAAAAAAATCCAAGCTCATGTTCACCTAACCTGCATACATGCATTCATAGGTGTGTAAATAAGATATAAATTGGGGCTGACATAATTCTTTATTTTCCTTTGGCCAGGTATCAGTATATTTGCAACCATTGCTCCCGTGACTAGATCAAGAGCTCGAACAATGAATCCCACTGAGAATCAAGCCAATGTCCCTGCTTAAGACTTTGCTTAACTGCAAGAGCAAGTGGTAGGGATCGCCTAAATGCTGGAAAACTTACTAGCAGCTCAGCCCAGCAAGCCCAGAATTAAGCCTCCACTTCCCACCAAGCACCTCCACCTTAAACTAACATTCCACCTCCAGCTCAACCTATCCCTAAGCCCATTTCTGAACCTGTCCCTAAACCTATACTGATCAGGGAGGATAATGTTGAATCTGAGAAAGAGAAGGAAAAAGAAAGAGTGAGGGATGAATTGGAAAAGAAGTTCTTGCGCAAGCTGGAAATGGTTCAGGAGGAACTGAGAGAAGTGAAGGGGTGAAAATTTATGGAGGCACAAACTTTGAAGACCTGTGCCTATACCAGGATGTTTGCCTACCCGCCAAATTCAAGTGCCCAGACTTTGATAAATATGATGGCATTGGCTACCCTATGAGCCATCTGAAGCTCTATTGTGGGGCTCTATGCCAATTTGGCTGAGATGATGGTATACTAATCCAACTCTTCTAGAGGAGCTTAACTGGAGCTGCTCTGAGGTGGTTTGCCACACTTGACCATGGGAAAATTAGGAGGTGGAAGGATTTGGCTGACACCTTTTTGGCCCAATACAAGTTTAATTCTGAGATTGTGCCAGATAGGTACGATGTGATGAGGATGAGCAAGGGAAGGGATGAATCTGTAAAGCAATATGCCAAGAGGTGGAGAGAGACTACCTCCCAGGTTAGGCCACCAATGTTGGAACCCGAAATGATCTCAACATTCATAAGTACACTGGGGCAGCCCTTCTACAATCATTTGGTGGGTCAGACCACCACCAATTTTGCTGCCCTAGTACAAGTGGCCAACCGGATTGAGGACGGGGTTAGATAAGGAAAAATAGTCGATTACTCTGCTATGGCTGGTCAGTCAAATTCCTCCACTTCTTTTGCACAGAAGAAGGGGAATGGAGTTAAAAATAATGGGAACAAGAAATAAGGAGAAGTAAACCTGGTACAAGCTCCTCCTCCCAGGAAACCACTCCACATCAATGTCCCTGCACCCCAGCAGCCACAAACCAACTATCAAATTCCACACAACATCAATTTCTCTCCATCCGTACCTACAAATCAAAGGAGGGTTTTCACTAAGGAAGAGAGGGATGCCTGGATGGCAACAAGAAGGAATAGAGTCTTCACTCATATTCCCATGTCTCCCTCCCAACTATTGCCAACCTTACTGAAGGCGGGATATGTAACTCTGAAGAAGCCAAACCCAAATGCATCTAAGGGGAGGAATTTTGATCCCTCAGTTACTTGTGATTTTCACATGGGTGCACCAGGACATCCTACTGACAACTGTTGGCCTTTAAAATATGCCATCCAGGACCTGTTGGACCAGAAAACTTTGTTCTTCAACACAGCTGCTCCTACCCCATCTGTCAATGACATTGGGCAAAATCCTCTGCCTTATCACAATGGGGCAGGCCCGTCCAACTCAGTTGCAGCCATCTCTTCCATTCAAAGAACTTTTGACCCTTCTCAGTTGATTGCTCCCATTGGGGCTACGGTTAAAGTTCATTTTGACCAAGTAAAAAGGGAAGAAGAAATCAATGTCGTTTCTGGAAGAAATGGAAATGACAGTGTTGCTGAAGACATTAATTCTTCTTTGAACCGGGTTTCTTCTCTTATGGCCCAAATAAATATTGCAATGCCTCCTTTGGTTATCAATAGCAACCCATCCACCTTTTCTCCATCCAATCCATCAAAAACCTCTTTGGTCATCAACTATGACCCCACTACTGCATTAATTACTTCGTTTGCTCCAACAACCCCTAAGCAGCTTTCGCCTTTGGTGGTAAATGTTCCTCATGTCTGTAATGCTCATAAATCAACTCCTACATCCAAATCCTATCTTCCTCCACTTGTGATCACTGTTCCTAAACCTTCCTACTCCGAGTCAGCTATACCATGGAATTCAGCGAGGGTGTCACAATTATAGTTCCAGTGGTCGAGAGACAGAACCAGGAGGAAGTGAACCTCATGATGAGGTTAGGAAGATGTGTAAGAGAAGAAGGAAAGGAAAAAGAATTGGAAGTTGAGAAGGAAAGAAAAGAAGCAGAAAAGAAGACAAAACTAAAAGGAAAAACAAAAATAGGGGAAGACACTCCCCAGGTTGCTAAAAATGAGACAGCTGATCTCATAAAGATAATAAAAAAGAGTGAATTCAATATTGTCGATCAGTTAAATAAGGTCCCTGTCCCGATTTCAATCTGGGACTTTTGTTGAATTCTGAAAAGCATAGGGATTCATTATTAAGGGTGCTTCAGAGTGCACATATGCCCAAAGCTATTGATCTAGACCAGCTAGGCAAAATGGTTGGCCAAATCTTATATCACAATGTGATAAGTTTCTCAGAAAGTGAGATAAACCCAGGTGGATGTTACCATATTGATCCTTTGCACATCACAGTGCTTTGTAAGGGCAGTATGGTGGCACGAGTTTTAATTGACAATGGATCAGCTTTGAATTTCTGCCCATTAATCACTTTTGCCAAGCTTGGTTTGGATCAATCCAAGATCAAACAAAATGGGAAGATTGTGAGGGCTTTTGATAGCTCTAAGACACACTCCCTAGGGGAGATTGAACTGCCGGTCACTATTGGACCCAATATCTTTAACATCACATTTGAAGTGATGGATATCCCAGCATCTTTCAATCTGCTCCTAGGAAGGCCGTGGATACACTCGGCTAAGGCAATATCATGCACTCTTCACCAAAGGGGTGAAGTATATAAGAGGACAAATGATGATAACTATCCTAGCTGAGAATTTAATACCTCTAATAGTGTCACCTGATGTACCCTTCAGTAATGTCGAATTAACTGTCAACAAAATTGCATTCCACTCATTTTAGTTCAAAACTGTTAATTTTATGCCTGGGGATGTGATGATAAGAAAGAGAAGATGACCAGTGCTGAGAAAATGGTGGAGAAATTGCTGAGAAACTATAATTTCCATCCAGGGAAAGGTCTGGGGGTCAACTTGCAAGGAAGGTTGAAGCCAATAAGGGCTAAGAAGCTTACCCCTAAAGCAGGATTGGGGTTTAAACCAAGAGGTTGGAGAAGGCAGAAGCAGGTAGAGGAAGGGAACAAAGAGAGAAGAGTTCATAAGAAATTCCCTCATTTAAAGGAAAATTTTCCAAAATCTTCTCATACAATCCAGTTATCTCCTCCCACGGATCAGTCAAAACCTCCATACCGTAACACTAACCCTTTCATGAAGCCATATATCCCAACTTTGCAACTCTACATCCCACCTTCTTCACCTGAAACAATGGGCGAGTCTGGGCCACAGCCAGGACAGTAGTGGGATTTTGCTGAAGATATTGGGGCTTTCTTCACCATGACTGAAGTCGAAAGAACAGAAGAAACTGAAGACGATGAGGTTCCTTTCATTGATTGGGCCACAGTGAAAATTCCAGATGAGGTCTTATCTGGATTGGGCCCCACAGCAGAAAAAGGTGGTATAATTTATCCAGTGATGATGGCATCGGATTTTGAACTTGAGGAGCAGACTTGCACTATTTCCCCTGCTCCAAAAAAATTTATTTTGAGAAATTGGGAGAAAACTCCCTTTACCTTTGAAGCGGCGTTTGATTGGAAAACAGACACAGCCTCCAAAAAAATACTCCATTAGTGGATTGCCCTTTTCCTGAAGGTTTTAATGAGCCTTCATCTTCAGGAAAAGGTTTTTTTGAAGGCTCTCAAAAAACAAAAAATGATTTTTCCATTTTTTCTAGAAAATTTAAATTTTTCAAAAAGGTCCAAATCATTTATGAACCATATAAGCAAACAGAATTAGATCAAGTTGAATATGACTTCGACCTTGAGCTCGACTTTGACTTAATGGAGATCGAAGAAAAGACCGAGGTCGAAGAAGACGACCCTCCTAAAGAAATTGCATATCAATTGGAGCGTCATGAAAATGGTGTTCAACCTAATATTGAGGAGACCATTTCAATAAATCTAGGGACCAAAGATGACCCAAAAATAGTGAAGATTGGGGCATGCCTATCTGATGTGCAGCATAATGAAATGTCATGATTTTTGGCAGACTATAAAGATGTGTTCGCATGGTCGTATCGGGATATTCCAGGGTTGGATACTGACATGGTTGTGCATAGGTTACCAATTCTGCCAGAGGTTAAGCAAAAGTTGAGAAGACTGAAACCTGAATGGACACTGAAGGTCAAAGATGAAGTGGTCAAGCAATTCCAAGCTGGATTTTTAGCGGTCTCCACGTACCCCGAGTGACTCGCAAATATTGTGCCAGTATCAAAGAAGGATGGGAAAGTCAGGATTTATGTAGATTATAGAGATCTTAACAAGGCAAGCCCAAAAGATGATTTTCCACTTCCAAATATCGACATTCTAGTCGATAATACTGCTGTACATAGCCTATTCTCATTCATGGACGGTTTCTCTGGATATAATCAAATCAGGATGGCAAAGGAAGATCAACAAAAAACATCTTTCATTACACCTTGGGGTACTTTCCACTACACTGTCATGCCATTTGGGCTTAAGAATGCCGGGGCAACCTATTAGCGAGCCATGACAGCATTGTTCCATGATATGATCCATAAGGAGATGGAGGTCTATGTGGATGATATGATTGCCAAATTATGTGAAGAAGAGGACCATTTGGTCAATTTGAAGAAGGTGTTTGACCGACTTAGGAAATACAATTTACAGCTTAACCCAGAAAAATGTATCTTTGGGGCTACATCAGGAAAATTATAGGGATTCATAGTGAGCAGAAGGGGAATTGAGATTGACTCAGCTAAGGCAAAAACGATTATCGAAATGCCATCACCCAAAATAGAGAAAGAAGTTAGGGATTTTCTTGGAAGGATTCAATATATAAGCCGGTTCATAGCATAGCTCACTGCTATCTGTGAACCGATTTTTAAGCTTCTAAGAAAAAACAACCTGCATTCTGGAATGTGGATTGCCAGCAGGCTTTTGATAAGATAAATGAATATTTGCTGAATCCACCTGTGCTAGTGCCACCGACTCCGGGAAGCCCACTGATTCTATACTTGTCAGTTTTGGAGACATCAATGGGGTGTGTCTTGGGACAGCATGATGAGACAAGAAGAAAGGGAAGGGCGATTTACTATCAAAGTAAGAAGTTCACAGAATATGAAGCAAAGTATTCACCTTTAGAGAAGACTTGTTGTGCTTTAGTGTGAGCAACTCAAAGACTGAGCCATTACTCCCTCAGTCATTTCACATCGTTGATATCCAGAATGGACCCATTGAAGTACTTATTTGAGAAACCAGCACTAACTGGTAGAACGGTGAAGTGGCAGATGTTGATTTCTGAAATTGATCTAAAATATGTCACTCAAGAGGCAATTAAAGGTCAAGCAATCGCCGATCACTTAGCTAAGTATCCCTTGTCAGACTATCAACCTTTAAAGACTAATTTTTCGGATGAGGCAGTGTTGTTTACTGAAGAAGAGGAAAGTAAAAGCTCTTGGCAGATGTTCTTCAACGGGGCCACAAACATGAATGGAAATGGAATTGTGGTAGTTTTGGTCAAGATGGATGGTTCACATATCCCAATCGCAGTGAAGTTGAGGTTCCAGTGCACAAACAATATTGCAGAGTATGAAGCATGTATAATTGTGTTGCAAGCTGCTCTAGACCATGAAGTAGAGGAACTTGACGTATATGGGGATTTGAGTCTTATCATCTTCCAAACAACTGGTGAATGGAAAACCAAAGATCATAAGTTGATCCCTTATCACCAGTATTTTGAAACAATAAGCACCAAATTTACTTAAATTTCCTTCAGCTATATGCCAAGGGCCAAGAATCAGTTTGCAGAGGCTCAAGCAACATTGGCTTCAATGATCAGTGTTCCAGAAGGAGTAGACATCAAACCACTGGAATTTGAAGTCAGAGATGAACCGGCTTACTGTCTTGTTCTAGAAGGAATACCAAAAGAAGAAGTATCGTGGTTTCAAGATATCAAGAATTTCTTGAATGATCAGAGTTTGCCAGAAGGAGCTACTTCTACTGAAAAAAGGTCAATACAGAGATTAGCAGGATAGTTCTTACTAAGTGGTGGGCAGCTATACAAAAGATCATACAATGACGTACTACTCAGATGTGTTGCCAAGGCTGAGTCAGAAAGATTGATTGAGATTGTACATGGAGGAGTCTGTGGGCCCCATATGAATGGGCACATGCTTGCGAAGAAAATTCTGCGATTGTTATACTATTGGTCAACGATAGAGCACGATTGCTGTATACATGTTAAGAGATGTCATCTGTGCCAAATATATACTGATAACAAGCATGCACCACCAAGTGAGCCGCACAACATGACCGCACCATAGCTTTTCTCCATGTGGGGCATAGATGTCATTGGCATGATCTCCCCAAAGGCATCAAATGGGCACAGATTCATTCTGGTAGCAATCAATTATTTTACCAAGTGGGTTGAAGTAGCTTCGTATGCAAATGTCACAAGTAACCATGTTATTAAATTTTTGAAGCACAATATCATTTGTCGCTATGGTTGGCCAAATGCCATAATATCAGACAACGCTTCAAATGTTAAGAACAAGTATATGAAGCGAATGTGTGAACAATTTCAGGTCATCCATCACAAGTCAGCTCTGTACAGACCAAAGATGAATGGGGTAGTAGAAGTAGCATAGCAAACAAGAATATAAAGAAAATAATTTAGAAGATGGTAGTAAATTACAGAGATTGGCACGAGATGCTACCGTTTGCTCTACATGCCTACAGAACCTCAATCCGGACTTCTACTAGGACAACCCCGTATTCCCTAGTTTATGGAATGGAAGCAGTTTTACCAGTCGAAGTTGAAATCCCATCACTAAGAGTGCTAATGGAAACAGAATTGGAAGAAGCTGAATGAATACAGTCAAGACATGATCAACTCAATCTGATAGAGGAAAAGCGTTTGAAGGCACTTTGTCATGGCCAGTTGTATCAGAAGAGAATGGTCAGGGCTTCCAATAAGAAGGTGAAGCCCAGAACTTTCCAAGAAGGAAATTTGGTCTTAAAGAAAATCTTACCATTTTTAGAAGACCCTCGCAGTAAGTTCAAGCCAAATTAGGAAAAGCCTTATGTTGTCAAGAAGGTTCTATCAAGGGGTGCACTCATTTTAACAGAAATGGATGGGAAAGATTTTCTTGAGCCAATTAATTCTGATGCAGTAAAAAGGTATTTTCCTTGATTGAATATTACTAGGAAAAGATCCGAGGACATCTTTCTTTATTTCCCAAAATTTTAATCCCTAGTTTAGCCAAGTCGAGCCTGTTCGTTTCTTCAATAAACCTAAACTGAGACTTACAGTTTCATACTGGGGCAAAGCTAATTGGGGCAAAAACAAAAAGAAAAAAAGAAGAAAGAAGAAAAGAAATGAGAAAAAAAACAAAGGATAGTGGCAAATGAAAGCCAAGGGAAAAAAAAAAGAAAAAGAAAGAAAATGGTATTTGGGAATTGGGATCTTATTCATCATGACTGTAAGTCCAGTTGACCTATTTTCATGTTTGGAAAAATTTTGAGCCTTTAGTACCCTTTCTTTCATAAACTGAACCTAGCTTTCATTTCGTCCTATTTTTAAGTCCTCGGTGATTTTGGTGTATTCTTTCAATTTTCAGAGTAAAGATTGGTGATGACGGAATGCAAAAGTCGGCTCTAATGAAAACCGTGACTGGCGCTAGGGGCAACATTTTGATACAAAAAAAAAACAAAAAAGTGGAGTCAAAGGTTGAGTTGATCATGTTGTCCAAGCTTGAAGTAAAATCAGTATGAGCACTGGAGATGGAACAGATTGGGAATAACGGGGTCAATTCTGGAAGAAAAGGCATTTGGGGATGACTCTAAGGTTCCTAGGATGGACAGATCTGATCTCTCCCTATTGCTTGAATCATCCTTTTCATTATTCAATTTGATTGTAATTCCTTTAATTAGGTGTGATTAAGTGTTTTGGACCAAACTTCAAAAAAACAAAATTTATATTTTGGCCCGTAATGAGAAATCAAATACTTTTCATAAAACCTTTATTTTTACAAGCATCTAAGAATTCTGAGGCCAATAGTATAAAACTTATTTTTGGAATTAAATTCTTTGTCTTTCCACTATTGGAGTTTATTTTTTTACAAAGGTAAAAAAAAATAAAGAGAGAAAAAGAAAAAAAAGAAAAAAAAAGAAAAAAAAAGAGAAGGAAAAAAAAGGATCATTTCTGCTGAGGGGCAAATACTTCTTCAAGCAATCAAAATCGGGGCATGCTCAGCATCTTTCCCTCTGGGTTTTCATTGAAATGAATTACAACATCTGGAAGAAGCAGTCAACCCTAGTCTTCGGATTTGAAAAAAATGAAGCTTTGAAGCAGTTGCATGTTTTCTCCTTTAAACAAGGGTTTCCAATTCTTCAATCATGAAGAAGGATTTTACTGGGGCAGTAAGAAGGCATGAAGGAGAGATCATGGGTAGTAAGGGCATGAGGTTAGATCAACAGATCATGATCCATCAATCAAGAGGAGGGCATTCACTTGGGTAGTTTAAAAGCATGAAGACCGGTTATGGGTAGCAACGACACATACATCATTATTGAGGGAGCAAGAAGATGAAGAAACAAAATCAAGTTGCAGAGTATTCAGGCATAGGTTTGGGCATCACATGGCACTTAGGTATGTCAAATAAAAAATCAATCAAGAAAATTCAATAAAATATTTCCTTCCTTATTGTTGAGCTATAAAGTGAAAAACATCAAAAGCCGTTGAGTTTGTAGAGGTCAATTTTAAATCCACTTTCTTTTCAAAATTTGATTGTCTCAAATTTCTTTTCATAGCCCCGAGAGCTCCAAGAAATCTGAGATATGGAAGAGACGCCACCTCGTCAGACTTCAAGCAGGGGTTTCATTGGCTATCTTCAAATCCATGTTTTTAATATCATTCCTTTTTTTGACCAAAGCAGGTTCAATTAATGAGATGTCTTTCAAACGTGCAATTTTGAGTTTTGTCTGTTCTTTGTTGTTCATTGTGTTGCAACTCCAGCAAAAAGGGGCAGTTGTAGACACCCCAAAATTGCACGATTTTTGATAAATCTTGAAGGAGGGACATATAGTATTGAAAATTTTAATTCTTGGCATTAGGTTTGAGATCCTTAACCCATTTGAATCTAAAACCACAAAGGAAAAGACCCAAATTCAATCTTTTACGCAAAGTCAAACTTTTCAGGTTGAATTTTGTTGACTTTTGACCCCAAAAAATGAAATATTTTTTAAGGCAATATTTCAAGATAATTTTTCCCGGTAATTAGGTTTTTAGCAATGTTATTGCATAAATGAATTTTTTGAGCCTTTAAATCTTGACAAATACCTTGGTATTAACATGTTGAATCTTTTTACCAGACCTGAAAAATCGGAATTTAGCCTTGAACTGGGAAGTTAACTTTTTATTCACTTAGAATTTGGGTCTGGAACTATTTTTAATGGATTCAAATGGGGAGGGGGGTGTTTGCTTATTTACATGTAATATCTTAAGTAAATGGAGATTAAAAAATACGAGGACATTTACTTAAATGATATTACATGTAAATAAGTATTGCATGTGCAAGTAAGGGTCAAAACTATTGAAATTTGGTCAAACATGTGCTGGCCGCATTTAGTATGCGGATTGGTCTTGACTGCATTTGGTATGCGGTCAAGGCATGACCGCATTTGGTATGCGGTCAAGGCATGACCGCATTTTGAATGCGGTTAGGCATATTTTTGAGTGAATTTGCAAATATTCAATTTTTAAGCCTTATTTACACTTTTACCTCTCTCTAGGAGATTCGTCCTCCCCTTTTTACCCTCCGTTGGTTTTCAGATTTACCCCAACTCAAGTTTCAAAACTAAGTTGGAACATTCTAGAACCTTGTTTTGCCATACCCTTGTGACCACCCATGCCCTTGAGTTTTCCTATAAATAGAGGTCCTCATTTCAAGCAGCCAGAAATTGAAGATTGGAAGAGCTCCAAGTGAAGAAGAGAACCTCTGCCTCTTTGTTTTCTTAAGTCCAGGTAAGCTTCTCTCCCCCTTTATTTTTTAGTTTTAATTTCTAGGATTATTCTAATCTTATCCCTTTCTGTAGAATAAGGCATGTGTGTGATTGTAACCCCAAACTTAAATCCAAGTACCTCAAGTATCTTCTCTAGCCGTAAAACGTGAAGAGAGTTCTAGGGGAAAGGATGACAGGAATGGATCCGTAGAGCAGGCCCCCATATGTTGTAATCTTAGAAATGTGTGATTTTAATATTTTGTTTAGGTTGTGTGATTGTTTATTGATGAAATATGGAGGAATACCATGGATCTATGTTGTTCATAGCATTAGATCTCATTTTCCTCCTAGATTTTGATTTTTCACATTGTTTTCTCCCTTTTTATGCTTTTTTCATGTGTTTAATCATTAGGCTAGGATCTTGGATCTGCCATGGTCAATATGGTAGATCTGAAATCAGAAGCCTTAAAGTAACCTCTAGGGTTTCATGAGGTGATTTTGGAATTGTTTTGATTTTTGAGAGAAGACCCTATGGTCTAAACTTTCCCTTTTTGACGTTTTTCATTAATGTGGGTGAATCTGGCTCAGAGCTCTTAATTAATGAGAAACTTGGACCAGATCTGTACCCTAGATGGTTTTGATTTATTCTTCAACTTCACAAGGTGATTTTTGGTTTATTTTCAATTTTGAGAGAAGACCCTATGGTCTAAATTCTCTCCTTTTGATGTTTTTCATCAATATGGGTGAATCTGGTTCGAATCTCTTAATTAATGAAAAACCTGGACTAGATCTGTACCCTAGATGGTTTTGATCCCTTCTTCAATTTCATAAGGTGATTTTTGGTTTATTTTCAATTTTGAGAGAAGACCCTATGGTCTAAACTCTCTCCTTTTGATGCTTTTCATCAACATGGGTGTATTTGGTATTAGATTTCTTAATTAATGAGAAATCTAGGTCAGATCTGTACCCTAGATTGTTCAAATTCAATTCTTCAATATTTTGTAAAAATAATTTTTTTTATTATTATGTAATTCCTAGATTTCAAGGATTTAATTTAAAGCTAGATTTTTGAAGTTTTTACTTTAGATTTGTTTTCTTTATCTTGAGTTTAGTCAATCATGAAGCCCAAGAAATAGTATATTCATAAGTAGGATCCAAAATTAATTGGATCATTCATATGGAAAAAGCCATACATCTTTTTATGCTTTTTCTTTTACTTTTGATTTAATTTTTATTAGCAAGCCTCTTTAAAACATGAACAATACTTGGCAACCACTTTGTGTGGATGAATAGGGGTGCCTAACACCTTCTGTGCGCACCTGATTTCGGTCGCACGACGAGGCGAATGTAGAATGATGCGTGCCTCGGGATTTGTTTGGAGTCGCCACTGCCTGATGGGGTGCAGGCAGACACCTGGGTGCCTAAGTTCTTCTATTAAAGCTTAGTCTGCGGCTTGAGATTCTAAGTGGGTTCTCGGTTGCAGTCTGGGGAAGTCCGTAGAAACCCCAGTCCACCCCGTTGAATGACGGGTCCCATAGATTTCCCTGGTTTGAGTCGACTTTGGTCTCTCACTCACCCGATTCCTATTCCAGCATGCACATTTGATTAAGTCTCGCGGGACCACCAAAGCGGTGTGGGTCCCTTTACTTGATTTTATCTTTTTAGTTAAAGATGAGATGAGTCTGATTGGGCGGGCCCCATTGGAAGGCCTGCGGATTCCTTAGTGGGCTCGGTTGAGCCCATGTGTCCCCTGGTGGGCTTCAGTCTAGCCTAAGAGGCCCTTTGGGCTTTGGCTTAATGAATTGATTTTATTTAAATTTCAAGTTTGATTATTTAAGTGGATTTCCATGCCAAAGTGGGCCGGGATTGCTTTGTTGGCCCTTGAGTGGGCCACACAGTTGGTTGCCAAGTAGTTTTGATTATCTTTCTTCATCTGTGCCAAAGTGGGCCAGGATTTGGGCTTGGGGCCCTTTACCTGGGCTTGGGCTCGAAAGCCCAAGTCTTCATGAGTTAGGGTTTGGAAACCCTAACCTTAGTTGGGTTCAATGGGCTTAATGGGCCCGACAGGCCATGCCCGTGGTCTCAGCCAAACCATCACATAATTTGAGCATGCATGCCCGAATTGGGCTTTGGTGGGCCTCAAAGGGTCTGGCCCGCTCAATTCTTTTAATTATCTTATTTAAGCACAAATAAGTTTATCGGGCTTAGTGGGCCCCGTTGGAAGGCCCACTGGAATCAAATTGGACCGGGTCGGTCCAAGGCCCACCTCGGGTTTCCAGGTGACCCAGAAACCCTACTAGTTCACCCGGATTAATCAAACGAACCAAAAATCATCACAAGATCACAAAAATGGCAAAACGACATTCTGGCAGTGTAGCTGACCTAAGATGCCGGTTACACACAGGGCTCAGTGCATCCGGCATCTGTGGCCGGCTACAAATGGGACTCTGTTGATTCGGCCTGAGTTGCCGGATCAATACACAGAGGCTTGTTTTCAGATTTTTCAGAGGGGGTTGGGTTTCTGGGCTCCCTAAGGTGTTCCAGGGATTGCGTGGGCTCCTGTGTGAGCCCACATTGGTATAGGGAGAGGGGGAATGTCCCAATTTTGCCTTGTTTTGGGACTTTGGTGGTTCAAGCAAAGGGGGAGGAGGCTTAAGGTGTTGCCCTCTCCCATTCTTGGGATACTTCCAGCAGATGAACAGGGGCCTAGGTGTCCCTGTTTCGTTCTCCCCGGTCCGCACAACGGCAAGAAAATAAAGTGGTGAGAAAACAACAATCAAACCTATCCTACATGCTTTGACTATGGTGAACATGCTTTAACATTCTCATATTGTGTGCACGAAAAGTGGAGGGTGTGTGAGTGCACCTACAGCATTGCAAATGGATATACATGCATGATCGAACTTGGACAAGCATGTCATACTACCGACTTTATGCTTAAAAGAAACACAAGGTCACCAAGGCACAACTATTTTAGAGAAGGGAAAGAGGAGGAGATTAATAAAGGGTACAATGGATGGATCATGCTAAGAGGAACATGCTCCCCGTCACCAAAAAAATGGACTCAAAACAATAGTTAAAATGACTAGAAGGAAATGTGGAGGGTCACCTCTCATCCTCCCATGGAGCCAAACGTGATGCTCATCTTACCTAGGAGATCATCATGTGGTGGCAATAAGAACATGATACATGCCATATATGCACTTGAACCGACTTACAGCAAGGGAGAAAACCATGCTCATTAATATGCTTAGAAAACCACCATTTTTACATATACGTAAGGAAACTTAACAAGAAGCCATACCTTGGGGTTTCAAACCCTTCTTGGGGTGTGCTTGAACTCCCTTTGAAGCTCAACAGTGGCTGGAACCTCTCCTTGTGCCACCAAGAACAGCAAGTCCTCCTTTGGGTTTGAGTGGAAATGAAGAGGAAGAAGTGAGGAGAGAGTGGGAGAGTCTTAAGGTTGTGCTTGAGGGTTTAGGGAGCCAAAGGGGGGCAAGGTGAAGGGTTTCCGGAGTGGGCACAGAGGGGGAAGAAAGGTGGAAATAGCAAAAAGTAAAGCCAACCCCGGAAATGGGGCTACTGTTGCCTTTTTTTAGAAAACTTAATGTATCCGGCATTTAATGCCGGATACACTACACTTCCTTTGTATCCGGCATATTATGTCGGATACACTGCACTTCCTTTGTATCCAGCATATTATGTCGGATACATTGCACTTCCTTTGTATCCGGCATATTATATCGGATACAAAACATAATAATTTCGAAAATTAAATGCCGCCGCGAATTTGTCGGCGAATCGGCGCGAATCTCGCCGAGCAAATCTTTGTACCCGACATTTGAGTCCGGATATGAAGAGGAGCAAGTGTATCCGGCATATTTGGTCGGATACAAATTGTAGACACCTCAAAATTGCACGACTTTTGATAAATCTTGAAGGAGAGAAATATTTTATTGGAATTTTCAATTCTTTGCATTGGGTTTGAGATACTTAACCCATTTGAATCCAAAACCGTAAAGGAAAAGGCCCGAATTCAATCTTTTGTGCAAAATCAAAATTCTTTCGGTTGAATTTTGTTGACTTTTGACCCCAGAAAATGAAATATTTTTTAAAGCCAGATTTTAAGATAATTTTTCCCGGTAATCAGGTTTTTAGCCATGTTATTGCATAAAAATTTTTTTTGAGATTTTAAATCTTGACGAATACTGTGCGCACCTAAACCTGGCCTAGATCGCACACGGGACTTTCGGAGTCGCCACTGCCTGAGAGGTGCAGGCAGACACGGTGTTTGCCTTATCCGGGTCTAAGTCTGGTCTGCGGCTTTTCAGAGTTCTAGCTAAGTCCTCGGTTACGATCCGGGGAAGTCCTAAAGACACCCCGGTCCGCCCCGTCAGTTTGACGAGTCCCTCGGGTCTCCCTGGTTTTTGAGTCAATTTCACCCTTTTCCTAGACCTGCATGCTGCCTTGTTAGGTCTGGCGAGGCCCGCTGGAGGTGTGGGTCCCTTTTTATTTGATTTTATCTTTTTATTTATTTAAATGAAGTGGGTCGGAGCCGGGTCCCGTTGGAAGACCCGTGGGTTGCCATGGTTGGGCCTTGGGCCCTGTTGGGTTATTGGGTAACCCATTTGGTTATTTACTTAAAGTATTTACACATGCCATGGGCTTAGTGGGCTTGGATTTGGCCCATTAGCCAAGGGTCAAAGGGCCTGGGCCTGTTTATTGAAAACAGGCTTGGTTTGGGCCGGTCTAAGGTGGACCACTCATGTGGGCCAAAAGGAGGTCTTGGTGGGCCCGTATGGGCCCACGGTCCAAAAATGGGCCTAAGATAGCCCAAATTGTTAAAGGGGGGCCGGTTCAGGCCGGAATAGGTCCAACCGGGCCGAAAAAATTACATTTTTTATGTCACTTTACATTTGCCCGTATTTTCTATACGGTCCTCCCTTGTCCGTGAATGGAATCCGGTTTGGGCTTGCCCGTGAAGCAAACACGGTCCTGTCGGGACCGTTCTGAGTTTACGGGCGCAGCTTATTCTGCACTTTTGCTGCCGATTCTGCTTGGGATCAATTCCGTGGCCTCTTTGAGGTCTTTAGCAACTTCGGTAGTAGTTCTGGTGCCTTCTAATATGGCACACTAGCCTTCTTCACTATCTTCAAGTCCTGTTTCATTGGCACTTTAGAATGGAACTTAACTCCCTTTGTTTTTTTTTTTTGTACCATGCCATCTTTTGATAATGTAACAGAAGAAGAAGAAGGGATAGTGGGGAGGGGATTACATAGTAGGATTTAAAGAGGACCAATCCCTTTTATACTTATGAATTCAATTAAATAACCAAAGCATGTTATCTTTTCCTTCTTTGATTAGTTTTATGGTTCCATCCTCTTTCTACTCCATAAGAGGGTGCTCATTTGCATGGGAGTACTCCAACGAACAATGAAGCCAATGAGTTAGTAGTAAAGCGATAGAATAAAAAACTTAAATAAGACAATTCATGTGTATATTGGGAAAGAAGGTGATAAAAAAGGTTACCACACTATTACTCCTTGGATTGTTCCTCCGATGATTCCGGCAGCGCTTCCGCGTCCTCCCAAATATTTCAAAGTGGATGAAAAAGGGTTTGGTTGGGTGATGGGTTTGAAAGTTAAACTAAAGAGGGTGTTTGCATGATATTGGCATGATTCAACCAACCTAGGGGTAGTTTAGGGATAAGAAAGGGTTTGGGTGTTGGAGTGACAGCATGAGGGCAGCATTTGGTTGAGGAGAACTGCAGGAAGGCAGGGGTGATGGCCAGGTAGAAAGGCTCGTTGAAATGAGGGGGTGGCCTATCTATTTATAGGCAAAAAGGGGCGTGCCCGTATTTGAAGTACGGGCGTGCCTTGCCCATAATTCAAATACGAGCGAAAAACGCACATTTGCGAATCTCGCGAATCAGCCGTACGGGACGCGTGTCCCGCCGTATAGTGACGCGTGTCTTCTTCCAGAATCTTGCCCGTATTTCAAATACGGGCATGCCCTGCCCGTAATTGAAATACGGTCCAGCACGTTTTTTAAATGTTTGGATTTCAAACCTTTATTCAATTTGGTTTTTTGCAAGATTTTTATCCGATTTCTTTGATTATTTTATTGAAAAGCGAGATTCCTTTTATTAAAAAATTATTAAACACATTTATCTTATTTATTTTATTGGTTTATTCCATTTTTGCTGCCTGTTTGCCACATGGGCAGTTTTTCTGCAACTTCAACTGCTCATAACTTCTTCGTCCGATGTCCGATTTCAGCAAACTTAGTGTCGTTGGAACCGGCTCGGAACCACCTATCCATTGGGATCAATTTTGGTGGCTGAATTGGGGTCAAGCAAAAAGTCAACTTTTCGCTCCCCAAAAGTTTGACCAACTCATAACTTTCTCATCTGGACTCCGATTCCAGCAAACTTAGTTGCGTTGGAACCGTGTCAAAATGCTCTTTTTAATGAGATGAAGTTTGATGGTCAAATTCACTTGAATCAAAAGTCAATTTTTTTGGCCCCCCTCAGGTTTTGACTTTTAATTGAAATTTTCATTTTCTTCATTTTTTTTTGGGTGCAAAATCAGGTGCTAACAGCTGCCCCTCTTTGCTGGAGTCACCTTTGGGGATGAAAGGCAAAGAAGAAAAAGAACCTTATTTTTGCACCTTGCATTTTTGTCGACATGGTCAATGAGCTCATTTCTTGAATTGTTTTCAGGGAAAGGGAAGTGTCAGATGTCTGGTATTACTTCCTGACTTTTGAATCCCTATACCCTCTTTCGGGTTTGAATAGGGCTGTTCCTTAGTTCTTTGTTTTTGAAAAGAAAGATAAGATTAGATTTGAGCTCATCAGCCTGTTTCGGCATTGATGCAAGGCACTTAACAATGTTCTTTTCTTCTTGTTTGTTCCATTAAAGTTTTTAGTGACTTCAGTTTCGATTTCTTCTTGATTCCTTGAGTTTTTTTTTTTTTAGTGGGAATGTGCTAGGCCAAGGTTAGGGATTGGGGGTGAAATCGGGAGGACGGGAGGAGGCTCTTGCGCTGCTGTCCATCATCTCGGGGACCATACAAACCTATTTTAGCCTATGCTATTTACAAAAGTGGGAAATCAAAATTTACAAGAGGGGGCGAATTGGCCCATTATTGCTCTTCCTTGTTGCTTCTCCTTGCCAGGTTCTTTCTCGTGTCGAAGCATTAGAGCTTCTTTTCCCAAGAGTTTCTCCACTGGGGATCTGGTGGGAGTATGATCTGTCTAGATGACTCTCTGGTGATTATTGTGATGTCTCTCCTTGCTCTCGAAGTTTTGTTGGAGGGTTTGAGGATCTTGACAATCTTCTTTCTTCTGAGCTCCGCTGGGGATGAAAGGGAAGAGACCTCCGATGGGGAAGAAAGTGTCCTTTCTCATGTTCATCTTATGTCTTATTTCTTCCCTGTTTGAATCTGTACAAGGAACAAAACATTAGTGCTTGATCTGCTGGGGATTGATGTAATCTTCAATTAATCAAGCAACTCCGTGGGGTTCTTCTGAAGATCTCGAGTAGTAGTACTCTTCTAGGGACTTGTACCTTTTTAACAAGTACAGACTTCGGAAAGCTATTTTGGTACCTGATTATAGATCTATTTTAACTGTCCTAAAACAGTTGGGAAAGAGAACCCAAAGACAAATTGATCTATTTTAATCATTTGGAATGATTGGGAAGAGAACCCTGATCTATTTTAGCCAAATGGCTGGGAAAGAGAACCTTAGACTGATTTGTTTCAGCCAAACGGTCGGGAAAGGGAACCCGAGGTTAAACTGGTTTGTTTTAGCCAAACGGCCGGGAAAGGGAACCTGAGGTTAAACTAGTCTATTTTAGCCAAACGGCCGGGAAAGGGAACCCGAGGTTAAACTGGTCTGTTTTAGCCAAACGGCTGGGAAAGGGAACCCGAGGTTAAACTGGTCTATTTTAGCCAAACGGCTGGGAAAGGGAACCCAAAGTTAAACTGGTCTATTTTAGCTAAACGGCTGGGAAAGGGAACTCGAGGTTAAACTGGTCTGTTTTAGCCAAACGGCTGGGAAAGGGAACCCGAGGTTAAATTGGTCTGTTTTAGCCAAACGGCTGGGAAAGGGAACCCAAAGTTAAACTGGTCTATTTTAGCCAAATGGCTGGGAAAGGGAACCCGAGGTTAAACTGGTTGGTTTGAACTTAGTATCTCAGGGTTGGACCATGTAAAGTCTCCGCAGGGAGTGAGTTGAAAAACAACACCCAGGTGTGCCTCAGCCAACCTTCAGTTTAATCACTGGCGGCGTTGGTGCCACAAACTTTGGTCAATTAATGTGTGAATACATTATGACTCTTTCTGCGTCTCATGTGTGGATACACGGTGACGAATTTTGTCTGTGTCCCATGTGAGAATACATGGTGACTCTTTTCTGTCTTTTTGTCTTGATTCAAAGCTGACTTATTTGTCGGTGGCTTTTCAAACTTTTGTCAACCAATGTGTGGATACATTGTGATGACTCTTTCTGCATCCCATGTGTGGATACACGGTGACGAATTTTGTCTATGTCCCATGTGAAAATACATGGTGACTCTTTTTCTGTCTTTTTGTCTTGATTCAAAGCTGACTTACTTGTCGGTGGCTTTTCAAACTTTTGTCAACCAATGTGTGGATACATTGTGATGACTCTTTCTGCGTCCCATGTGTGAATACATAGTGACGAATTTTGTCTGTGTCCCATGTGAGAATACATGGTGACTCTTTTTCTGTCTTTTTGTCTTGATTCAAAGCTGACTTATTTGTCAGTGGCTTTTCAAACTTTTGTCAACCAATGTGTGGATACATTGTGATGACTCTTTCTGCGTCCCATGTGTGAATACATGGTGACGAATTTTGTCCGTGTCCCATGTGAGAATACATGGTGACTCTTTTTCTATCTTTTTGTCTTGATTCAAAGCTGACTTACTTGTCGGTGGCTCTACAAACTTTGGTCAACCAATGTGTGGATACATTGTGATGACTCTTTCTGCGTCCCCATGTGTGGATACACGGTGACGAATTTTGTCTTAATTCAAAGCTGACTTATTTGTCGGTGGCTTCAAAAACTTCTGTCAACCAATGTGTGGATACATTGTGATGCCTTTCTTTGCGTCCCATGTGTGAATACATGGCGACTTCTATGAGACATTTTGTTCCTTTTGTCTTTGTCAATTTCTGTCTTCTTTTTTCTTTTTTTTCTTTCTTTCAATCCATATTTTTATTTTTTTTTATCAATTTCAAATTCATGTATCAACAGCTCTGATATCACAAATTATGCTGGGACATTTCCTCACCAATTTCTGACTTATCCATCAGTGGTTTTGATTCCAGTTTCTTCTTCGTCCAATGTGTGAATACACTGTGACGGTTTTGTTTTTTCATCAGCATGTGAATACGCCGGAATGGCTTTTCTGCGTTCCATGTGTGAATACATGGTGCCGATTCTGCTTGCGCCCCATGTGTGAGTACATGGTGACGATTCATTTTACATCCCATGTGTGAGTACATGGTGATGGCATCCAATGTGTGAATACATCGTGATGGCTTTTTCTGCGTCCCATGTGTGAATATATGGTGACGAATTTTACCTTTACATCCAACGTGTGAATACGCTGTGATGGCATCCAACGTGTGAATACGCCGTGATGACTTTCTTGGGCCCCATGTGTGAATACATGGGGACGAATTTTACATCCAACGTGTAAATACGCTATGATGGCATCCAATGTGTGAATACATTGTGATGACTTTTTTGCGCCCCATGAGTGAATACATGGTGACGAATTTTACCTTTACATCCAACGTGTGAATACGTTGTGATGCCTTATCCACGTCCCACGTGTGAATACATGGTGACGGATTTGTTCTTGTGCCCCATGTGAGAATACACGGTGGCAAATTTTGTTTTGTGAATGCACCGTGATGGCTTTTTCTGTCAGTTTCAAGTTTTTTCAGTACCTGCAAAAGTTCAAGTGAAAATCAGAATTTGTTTATTATCAAAATTATGTGCAAAATCCAGGCAATTAAAATCTTTTGAGAATTCACTAAGTGTTTGGAGTTCCCTCCTTTCAAAGTGGTCCATGACAAGACTAGTAATCTTTGGGTCAGTCACCTGGCACTCTCATTTAGACTTATGAAATGGTGCTTCTCGGCATTCCCTGTAAAGGTCTCAACATTTTTGCCTTCAATGGCGTGCCCCAAGTTGGAGTGAGGGGAATTGTTTTAGGTTCAGGGGGTTTCTTTGGCACTGCACTTCCCCAGCTCTTTTTATTTTCTCTCTTGTTTTTTCCTTTTTCCCACCCTAGGTTGGGGGTTTTGAAATGGTTTTTCTCTCACTTGGTTCCCTTATTCGGGTTAGTGCCTTGCCCCAGCCTGAGGGCCCTGTCAATTTTCATTGATCATGATCCAACGATCAGAGAGGACTTATTAGTAGGACGAAATGTAGGCTTTGGTTCCAGTGTTTAGAAATGAAGGATAAATAGGTTCAAATCCTATATAACTTTATTCTATGGGTAACCATTATGTCTAGCAAAAATTCTTTTGTTCCTTTGATTCTGTCATTGCCAGTTTGTCTAAGAGTTAGTATCACATTCTCTGTAATCAGAAAGGACTTCATAACAGGATGAAACGTAGGCTGGGTTTATGGGTCCAGAAGAAATGATATAAAGGCTCAAAATTTGTGAGTAAGGTAAGAGCCATGTCCTGTCCACTTTTCTTGGTTAGGGCTTGCTTCATCTTTTGTCCCTTTAGCTTTGTGTAGCTTCTTTACCTCTTTTCCATCTTTGTTCTTTTCTTTCCTTTCCTTTCTTGGATTCTTTGCCCCAATCCTTGACTTTTGCTTTTGGGGTTTACCCCGGCTTTTGTTTTTCTTTTGTTTTTTTTTTCTTTCTTTTTCTTTTTTTCTTTTTTCAAAGGGAATTGCCCCAGTTCTTTTTTTTCACATTCTTATTTTCTGGGGTTTTATCCCATTTCTCCTTTTTAGGGTGCTTTTCGCATTGCCCTATCTTCCCCTTGTCTTTCTCGTGTTTCCAATTTTATGAAGCTTGTGTACCCCAGTTTTGAAGACAGGACATGGTAAGGTCAATGAAGGAATTTATTAGGCCCAAAGTGTTTTGCTAGGGTTTCATCTTGTTGTCAGATGATTTTTGGAGAACATCAAGGACGGCCTTTCATCCTTTTACAGAGAATTCCACACTTACTTGTTTTTGTACAATTAACTGGCTCAAGAAACATTTTCATCTTTATTTATTTTCTTTTTGACTTTGCCCCAGTTTGGGGTGGTTAGACATAACATGGGTTAAAAATGAGACGATCGAGCTCAACATGTTTGACTAGCGGAATTTGTTTGAAATATTTCAACCAAAAATGGCCTCTCATCATGTCATTGGGATCATTGATCCTGGATCATGTCAGTGACCCTTAACTGGTATGGGCACCTTCCCATTTTTCTCTCATTTCCTTTCTTTTCAGCTTGCCCCACTGTTTGGCAAGGTAGGGTTCAAAATGTGGTGCAGGTGGGGGATCCCTTGGCTATGTTGAGACCCGCACAGTTTGTGCTATTTGCCACATTTCATTTGTCAAATTTGATTGTTCAGGTTTGTCCTGAGATCACAGTCTTGTCTTGGTGTGGTTCAACACTTTGGTGATTCCCCAAAAGACTTCATTATCTTGCAAAAAGAAGCATGTTGTCAAGTTCTGAAATTAAATAAAGCATAAACAAAAGCAAAGTAGGAAATTATGCAAAAAGGTGGCTGATGCAAATCAGCATTCTTGGAATTCGGTTGCATGCCATGGGAGGAAACCTTCAGGTGCTCTCCTCATCCTTCTTTTTCACATCATCTTCTCTTTCCTGCGGGAAAATGGTTGATTCAGACATTCGGACCTGTGTCAACTTGTCCGAGATGTCTTGTCCTTTAACAGATTCCGGTTGCTCAAATAGTCCTTTCAAGAACCCTTGATCAATCAGATCTTGAATGTCATGCCTCAGATCCCAACACCGGTTTGTGTGATGTCCTGGAGCACCATAATGGTACTCACATCATTCTGCAGGATTGTAGTTTCTGGACCGAATCATTCGGGGGTTCGAGGGCCTAATCTGCACATACCCCTCCTTCAATAGTGTTGGAAGCAATTCTGCCGGTGCATATTGTGCGCGCGTCGGAAATGCGGCACGGGGTAATTCGGAGTCGCCACCGCCTGATGGGGTGCAGGCGGACACCTGGGTGCCTAATCTTGCCTATTAGGGCTTTTTGGTCTGCGGCTTGAGATTCTAAGTCTATTCTCGGTTGTGGTTCGGGGAAGTCCGTAGACACCCCGGTCCACCCCGTCAGATGACGGGTCCCGTGGGTTCCCTGGTTTGAGTCAACTTACATTGGTCTCACCTGATTCCTAATCCGATATGCAATTTGGTTAAGTCTGGCGGGACCACCTGAGTGGTGTGGGTCCCTTTAGTTGCTTTTATCTTGTTTAATTAGGTGATCTGGGTCTGGTTGGGTGGGCCCTGTTGGAAGGCCCACGGTATCCTTGGTGGGCTTAGTGAAGCCCGTGTACCCTTGTGGACCTCAGTCTAGCCTGAGAGGTCCTTTGGGCTTTGGTTAGTTCAACAGATTTTACTTTAAGTTAAGCTTTGAAGATTAAGTGTTTTTCATGCACAAGTGGGCCGGACTGGTTTGTGTGCCCCTAGGGTGGGCCCACATGGTGGCCAAGTATTTTCATTAGATTTATCTTTTTAATCTGCCAAAGTGAGCTGGACACTGGGCTTGGGGCCCGTAGTCCAAATCTGGGCTTGTAAGCCCAAGTTACCAGAAATTAGGGTTTGCACCCTTCCTTGGTTCGGTTGGTGGGCTTTGGCGAGCCCGGTAGGCCCTTGCCCTTGGTCTCGGCCAAACCACGCAATTCATGCATCAATTTCACATAACAAAGCTCGGGTGGGCCGCATTGGGTTTGGCCCGCCCGGTTCAAATTGTTCATTTTACTAAAGTTATTTAATGGCATGCTTTGGTGTTTATTGGGCTGGGTGGGCCCCGTTGGAAGGCCCACTGGAAGTCAAGTTGGACCGGGAGTCCAAGTCCCATGGCGGGTTTCCGGGTGACCCAGAAACCCTATTGGTTTATCCGGTTCGGTTCAGAAATATCATTCACATCTAACAATAATCACACAAAAAGACACAAGATAGACACTCTGTCAGAAAAAAAGAACTGGCTCATTGTGCTGGGTCCAAGGGGAGGTACAGTAAAGGGCATTTTTGGAGTTTTTCAAAAATATATCAATTTGGCATTTTTTAGGGGTATGCGCCAACCTCGGGCACTAGGCGCGAGGTCAGCGCGGGCCGGGCGGACCGAAAACGCGAAAAACACACAAAAAAAGGTGGGCGCGAGGTTCGCGCGAGCTGAGCGCGAGCTTCGCGCGACCTCGCGCGAGCCTCGCGCGAGATGAACGTGAGCCTCGCGCGAGCTTCGCGCGAAGGTACGCGCGAGCCTCGCGCGAGCTTCGCTCGAGATTCGCGCGAGCTTCGCGCGAGCTCAGCGGATACCCGATGCTCTGTAACTCATTTTTTAGGCTCTGTAACTCCTTTTTTTAAGCTCTGTAACTCATTTTTTAGGCTCTGTAAGCCCTCCCAGGGCTTCGGCCACCCCCCAGAAGACACCTAGACTTGCGTTCAAATTAATCTAAACATGCTTCATGCTTCATCCTACAACCCAAAATCTCTTAAAAGAAAACAAACCTGATAAAAAAACTGGTACAGATGCATTAACATCTTAAAAAAAGGGGGGGTGATGGGAGCATGCTTACAGGGGCACCACAAGGAGCAAGCAGCATAGGCAGGGGGTTGGGGGGCATGTTAGCAAGTACATCACAATAAAAACAAAAAAACAGCATGCAGACATTACATGCACTTTCCTCCAACCGACTGGACCTCAAGCATGCACACTATTATCCAAAGGCACGCTAACAGAAGGGAAGTCGAAGGGGGGTTACAGGGATACAAAAGACTTGTTTGAAGCGAGGGAACAGACTCCCTTTACTTTACTGAATGATCAACCAAAAAATAACTCTCCGAATAGTGGCCATGGTGGTCTAAAGTGGGATGGCCAAGCTTCCTACATCCTCATGAGGTCTCCCTTACCCTCGGAGACCTCCGTGTCACCAAAAATACAAGAACATGCATGTTACAGTAAAGAGAAAGAACAAGTCCGATAGCATGCTTAGATAACTCCCATCTTGATATATGTGAAATAAAAATAGATGGGGAACAATACCTGAGGTTCTGTAAGCTCACGTGCAGGGTGGAGGCTCCTCCTTGAGACGAATCCTCCTTGAGACGAAAGTGCTGGAGCTTCCTTCCTTTGAACCTCCAACAGCAACCTCCCCTTTTTTAGGCTTCGTGCGACAGTGGAGAAGACAAAGGGGAAAAGGGGTGATCAGGCGGGTGGGGTGTTCTGGGAGCTCAGGAGTCAATGAGGGATGAGCCCAGAGGGAGCTCGGACGAAAGAGGGAAGGCAAACAGAAGTCTTGACAGCCAAAACTTTTTAACCAAAAATCTTCCAACACTTAGCTTTTTTTTTCGAAATTTTCCAACCCTTCTGCGCGAAAAGTCGCGCGGCTTATATAGGCCACAAAAAAGGGGGTGCCGCTCACCTTGGCGCCCAGCTCAAGGTGGGCGCAAACCCGCTCGCCACGTCCGCGCGAGTGGCATAATGATGAAAAATCATTAAATGCCGCCGCGCGTTTGGTCGGAAAATCCGAATTTTCGGATTTAGTCCCTGGCAAATTTCAATTTAATCCGATATTCTCGGATTTTTACAGATTTAGTCCCTGGGATATTTTGTATATTTGGATATTCACGGATTTGATCCCTGAGATATTTTCCTGCGCAACTCGCCACGTGTGCAGCTTTTTGCCACGTGCGCAGATTGCCGGTTTTGCTGCTCGGGAATTTCGTCAGCTCATATTTTCTTCATCCGGACTCCGATCTGGGCAAACTTAGTTTCATTAGGATCGTATCGGAGCCCTCCATCCCATGACCTAGGGGTAGGCCTCTGGATCGAATTTTAGCAGAAAGTCAACTTTTGGCTCTGCTCAAGTTTGACCGCCCGCAGAACCTTCATCCGGACCCCGATTCCTGCAAACTCAGTTGCGTTGGAACCGTGTCGAGATTCTCTATCCAATGATATAGAGCAAGGTACTTGGTACGGAATCCGAGGAAAAGTCAACTCTCGGCTCTTCCTCAAGTTTGACTGCCCGCAGAACCTTCATCCGGACCCCGATTCCTGCAAACTCAGTTGCGTTGGAACCGTGTCGAGATTCTCTATCCAATGGCATAAAGCGAGGTGGCCAATTTTCACTTGATCAAAAAGTCAACTTTTCACCCCTTAGGGTTTGACTTTCTATCCAGGGTGTGCATTTTTGGTTTTTCGGGGAGCGCAAAAATGAGGTGCTTACACATATGGTAAAGGGGTAAAAACCCTCCTCATTCTGGCCTCTGCTTCCTCTTTCGTTCTCCTTGGGGAATCATCTAAAGGATTCTGTTTTTTCATGGCTTGAGGCACATCTGCTGCCACAGCTTTCCCTTTCTCTTTTTGCATCCGACTACCTATTATGGTTGGCGGGCGGCTTACTTCCTGACTGTTCAGGGGTATCCTTCCCTTCATTTGTTGGATTTCTTCTTCAAGGACCCTTATTCGAGATCGTAGTTCGAAATTTTCTTTTCCTAATGCTTCCCAGCATTTGTTACATGTTTCTTCCCTGATTGTTATCATTCGTAGTAAACTCCATAGAGAGGCCACTATGCTGGATATTTGCTGGGCCGATCATGACTTGTTTCTGAGGTGTGGTCCATTTCGACTACCGACGGGGTTCCTGCCAAAAGAAACAAGCATCAGGAACCAGAATCCATGAAATGCTAGGCTGCATAAAGATGATCTTTTTCAATCTTTTTTTTCTTCTTCTTCTTCTTTTTTTTTTTTCAATCTTTTCCTTTTTTTTTTTCAATTTTTTTTCTTTTTCAATTTTTTTTTCAATTTGGCAGAGGATCAATTTTGAGTTCCCCCGTTTCAAGGAGATCTTGGACCGCATGACGGAGGCTCCAACATTCGTCAGTATCATGCCCTGGTACTCCCTTATGGTAACCACATGTCTTGGATGGGTCATACCCTCTACTTGCTGGTGCCCTTGGATTTGGGGGAACCTGCTTCAGGTGTCCTTCTTGCAGCAAGGTAGGCAACAACTCAGCCAGGGAATATGGGAGCTGTGTGAACACATGGTTCTTTCTTTCTTCCTTAGTCAAGGGCTCCTTCAGTTGAGCCATGGTGACATTTGCACAGGGGTGATCATTTCCTCTTTTGCGCTTAGCAGATCGGACATGGTTGATCGTTCCCTCATATCTTATGTCTTCTTGGGAGGATCCTGTCATAGAAGCTCCTATTTTTCCAGCCTTAACTGCATCTTTGATCCTTTCAGCCGTCATCATCAGATCGGCGAAACTTGCAGCACATTGTCCCAATAGCATTGTAAAGTATGGCTGCCCCAGTGATGAAATGAATAGAGAGGTTTGTTCTTGTTCAAGGAGAGAGGGTTGAACCATATTTGCTAGTTTCATCCATCTTTTAGCGTAGTCTCTTACAGACTCACTATTTCCCTTTGACAATTTCTGTAATTCTGCCCGGGTTTGAACCGTCGGACTGTTCAAATGGTACTGTTGGATGAATACAGTAGCAAGGTCGTTCCATGTCTTGACCTTCTGCTTGTCCAGACTTAGGAACCAAGAATATGCTGCCCTAGCTAGCGATCTCTGGAAGAACTGAACCATGATCTTTTCTTCTTTCACATATTGGCACATGTCACCAACATATGATCGCAGGTGTATCAAAGGACAGCCAGTACCGTCAAACTTATGCAAGTCAGGACATCGGAACTTTGCTAGCAGATGGATGTCTGGGAAAAGACACAAGCTCTCCAGTGTGGTTTCCTCACGTACTGGGTTGGGCTGGAGTTGTTTCAAGAGCTCTTCTCTTATTGCGGCTATTTGGGCCTTACTGTCTTCCTTTATTGCAGCCAACATTTCCTTAAGTTGGGCCTTCCGTACCCTGTTCCAGTCTTGCTCTTCCTGCCCCAGCTGGACAGGTACGCATGGTTCTTATTGTGGAGGGTGGGTGGTTATAATAGCCGGATGTGGGAATTGAATGTCCCGAGGTAGCAGATGGACTGCCACGGGGTCCGGTTGGGGTGGTTGCCCCTGTTGGATTTCTGGTATTTGAATCCCTGTGGCATGTGTCATGGCCACTTGTTGGTTTAGACCCATCATGACTAGCTGCTCTTCGGTTCTTGGCTGAGACGAAGACGTTGGAGCCTCTGAAGCATCCATTGCAGTCCTTTTTTCAATGCGAATGCAATGTTATGAATGGTGGATTCAATGTAAAATATTGTACCTGTTTATCAAAAATCTCGATCAGTCTCTTTTCAATTTATGAACAAGGTGTTGTGTGTGATGAGATCATTTATACCGTGAGTGGTGCTCTAGTGCCATGATGGGCGAAAACAAATACGAGGCGGTTCATGCATGAAAATCACAACTTCAACAAAGCATCACTGTGAACAGTTTGTGACAGTGCAACATCCAATCAAGTGTTCTTTCTAAAAATTGCGATGTTAAAAAAACTTGCAGTTCGATCTTTCAGAGATTGAGACTCTGGAGATCATATCATGTCTGATGGTTTTCAAAACCGTGCAACACGTGCTTTATGAGTGCAAACCTCAGGAAATCATATCCGTGCCTTAATGGGCGGCGACTGAAAACTTCTTTGAAAACGTGTCCTGAACAATGGCATGGAGAATTTACGCCGCAAGATGGGCGATTTGATTTATGTCTAAACAGCTAGCTCAATATAACCACGAATGACGGCTTTACTGTGCATAGCAAAAGACAATGTTAATGTTTGTCATGGAGACGATTCAATGTAGGCCCGAAGGCCACTTTGTTGTGTGCTTTGAAAAGCAATTTTGATGAGCACCTCGGAAGACGGTTCAATGCATGCCTGGAAAATATTTTGTGCATTTTTGAAAACAGTTCGACTAAACAGGTTGGTGTAAATGATCTCGAAGTGTACATGTTTAACGCAAGAACAAATATATACACAGGTAAAATGAAAATTAAATGCTAAAAAAAAACCCACAGGTGTGTGCATGGTCCTAGAAGGGTTGGTGTCTGTTAAGGCATGACTCCTAGACATACTTGTGTAAGGAAGCACTCCTAAGACCTGATCAGCCTTTTATCTTTCATCTGTTCTTTCATCTGCTTTTGGGTGTCAGATCACAACAAAAATGTTTACAACTTGCCATCGAGGGCGAAATTTACAAAAATAATTCTGTAAAGAAAATCACCTTTAGGGTTGTTGGGAACCCAAAAGGAGGGTACAAGTTTGCTTCTTGGCAGGTTGGCTGAAATCCTAAATCTATGGTTTTTCTGCCCCTGTTTTGGCCTGTTTCTGTCTGATTGTCTGATCTGGCCGGCTCTCATCTGCTCAAAAGGCCGACTAGGACTTTAGAGTGCTTCCAGCGGACTCAATGGGTCAAGGCCCACGGCTCACAGGACTCAAATGCATGGATCTGGGGTTAGACCCCTGATCAAATTGGGTTGGTTTCCTAAATTAGGGCTAATGCAGCCCATGGTCTAGGTTTTACTCAGGTTGATGCAAAAAACGGGGGGGGGGGGGGGGGGGGGGGGGGTTGCTACCCCTGATGGACTCTTGGGTTTTAAATTGATTTTTCCCTTATTTTGTTCCAGCATTCACATTCATATTCAGATCCAGATCCATTCACATTCAAAGTATCAAGGTTTTTCAGAATCAATAGGTGGGGAAGGATACCCAGCCCGAGGCATTTGCCTTCAAGGGTCTGAGCCAAGTACCAGACCCCTTGTGTACCATGGTAAGAAACCAATGGCGCTAAGAAATCCAGAAACCTGGGGAGATGGGTTTACCCTGCTTTCCCGACAAGCCACGGGAGCGTAGGGCTAATACCATCTCAAAAGTAAGTTTCTCGATTGAAGAAGGGTGGCTGCTAGAGAGATCTAGGTTTTGGTTAAGAAGAACATTCACAGAGTGCAGACAGCATTCAGTTCGGATCATCCATGCAGACTCCCTCATGCATGTCACCCCATGCAGTTAAAAATTCATTCACGGTGTAGTGAGGTGCTTGTATTGTGCAGTGGAGTCAAGTGCTGTGTCTGCTCGGGTGATTCTCGGATAATGGGCTGATTAAGGGTTCCTTAATGTCACTTTTATAGTGAGAATACAGAACAGTATGCAATACAATGTCTGGGTGGATCCCCAGGTAAGTGGAGGGTCACAGGGAACCGCTTAAATTCCACTTTCCTTAGGCAATTATCTCGTCCTTGTGACAGGATCCCCAATATCAGGTAATTGCATAAGTTCCATAAACCACTAAGGTTGGACAAGAAGTACTTCCTAATCTGCTTATATCCACCTAAGTTGACTCATTTGATAACCAGGGTCCGACTGGGTTGAGGGTATCCCCAGCAGAGTCGCCAAGCTGTGCGTACCTAAACCTGGCCTAGATCGCACACGGGGCGCACGTTGGTTCGTGCGTGCCTCGGGACTTTCGGAGTCGCCACTTCCTGAGAGGTGCAGGCAGACACGGTGTTTGCCCTATCCGGGTCTAAGTCTGGTCTGCGGCTTTTCAGAGTTCTAGCTAAGTCCTCGGTTACGATCCGGGGAAGTCCTAAAGACACCCCGGTCCGCCCCGTCGGTTTGACGGGTCCCTCGGGTCTCCCTGGTTTTTGAGTCAATTTCACCCTTTTCCTAGACCTGCATGCTGCCTTGTTAGGTTTGGCGGGGCCCGCTGGAGGTGTGGGTCCCTTTTTATTTGATTTATCTTTTTATTTATTTAAATGAAGTGGGTCGGACCCGGGTCCCGTTGAAAGACCCGTGGGTTGCCATGGTTGGGCCTTGGGCCCTGTTGGGTTATTGGGTAACCCATTTGGTTATTTACTTAAACTATTTACACATGCCATGGGCTTAGTGGGCTTGGATTTGGCCCATTAGCCAAGGGTCAAAGGGCCTGGGCCTGTTTATTGAAAACAGGCTTGGTTTGGGCTGGTCTAAGGTGGACCACTCATGTGGGCCAAAAGGAGGTCTAGGTGGGCCCGTATGGGCCCACGGTCCAAAAATGGGCCTAAGATAGCCCAAATTGTTAAAGGGGGGCCGGTTCAGGCCGGAATAGGTCCAACCGGGCCGAAAAAATTACATTTTTTATGTCACTTTACATTTGCCCGTATTTTTTATACGGTCCTCCCTTGTCCGTGAATGGAATCCGGTTTGGGCTTGCCCGTGAAGCAAACACGGTCCCGTCGGGACCGTTCTAAGTTTACGGGCGCAGCTTATTCTGCACTTTTGCTACCGATTCTGCTTGGGATCAATTCTGTGGCCTCTTTGAGGTCTTTAGCAACTTCGGTAGTAGTTCTGGTGCCTTCTAATATGGCACACTAGCCTTCTTCACTATCTTCAAGTCCTTTTTCATTGGCACTTTAGAATGGAACTTAACTCCCTTTGTTTTTTTTTTTGTACCATGCCATCTTTTGATAATGTAACAGAAGAAGAAGAAGGGATAGTGGGGAGGGGATTACATAGTAGGATTTAAAGAGGACCAATCCCTTTTATACTTATGAATTCAATTAAATAACCAAAGCATGTTATCTTTTCCTTCTTTGATTAGTTTTATGGTTCCATCCTCTTTCTACTCCATAAGAGGGTGCTCATTTGCATGGGAGTACTCCAACGAACAATGAAGCCAATGAGTTAGTAGTAAAGCGATAGAATAAAAAACTTAAATAAGACAATTCATGTGTATATTGGGAAAGAAGGTGATAAAAAAGGTTACCACACTATTACTCCTTGGATTGTTCCTCCGATGATTCCGGCAGCGCTTCCGCGTCCTCCCAAATATTTCAAAGTGGATGAAAAAGGGTTTGGTTGGGTGATGGGTTTGAAAGTTAAACTAAAGAGGGTGTTTGCATGATATTGGCATGATTCAACCAACCTAGGGGTAGTTTAGGGATAAGAAAGGGTTTGGGTGTTGGAGTGACAGCATGAGGGCAGCATTTGGTCGAGGAGAACTGCAGGAAGGCAGGGGTGATGGCCAGGTAGAAAGGCTCGTTGAAATGAGGGGGTGGCCTATCTATTTATAGGCAAAAAGGGGCGTGCCCGTATTTGAAGTACGGGCGTGCCTTGCCCATAATTCAAATACGGGCGAAAAACGCACATTTGCGAATCTCGCGAATCAGCCGTACGGGACGCGTGTCCCGCAGTATAGTGACGCGTGTCTTCTTCCAGAATCTTGCCCGTATTTCAAATACGGGCATGCCCTGCCCGTAATTGAAATACGGTCCAGCACGTTTTTTAAATGTTTGGATTTCAAACCTTTATTCAATTTGGTTTTTTGCAAGATTTTATCCGATTTCTTTGATTATTTTATTGAAAAGCGAGATTCCTTTTATTAAAAAATTATTAAACACATTTATCTTATTTATTTTATTGGTTTATTCCATTTTTGCTGCCTGTTTGCCACATGGGCAGTTTTTCTGCAACTTCAACTGCTCATAACTTCTTCGTCCGATGTCCGATTTCAGCAAACTTAGTGTCGTTGGAACCGGCTCGGAACCACCTATCCATTGGGATCAATTTTGGTGGCTGAATTGGGGTCAAGCAAAAAGTCAACTTTTCGCTCCCCAAAAGTTTGACCAACTCATAACTTTCTCATCCGGACTCCGATTCCAGCAAACTTAGTTGCGTTGGAACCGTGTCAAAATGCTCTTTTTAATGAGATGAAGTTTGATGGTCAAATTCACTTGAATCAAAAGTCAATTTTTTTGGCCCCCCTCAGGGTTTGACTTTTAATTGAAATTTTCATTTTCTTCATTTTTTTTTGGGGTGCAAAAATCAGGTGCTAACAAATACCTTGGTTTTAACATGTTGAATCTTTTTACCGGACCTGGAAAATCAGAATTTTGCCTAGAACTGGAAAGTTGACTTTTTATTCACTTGGAATTTGGGTATGGAACTATTTTTAATAGATTCAAATGGGAGGGGGGGTGTTTGCTTATTTACATGTAATATCTTAAGTAAATGGAGATTAAAAAATACGAGGACATTTACTTAAACGATATTACATGTAAATAAGTATTGCCTGTGTTAAAATTGGGATAAAAGCTTCTTTTTTTGTATCCGATAGATAATGCCGGATACAAAGGATCTTCTTTGTATCCAGCAGATAATACCGGATACAAGTAGCCCTTAATGTATCCGGCATCATATGTCGGATACATTAAGGCACTTGTGTATCTGGCCTGACATGCCGGATACATTAGTTTTGCTCAAAATTAGGGTTTTCCGAGAGATTTCACTTTTTACCATCAGGTCCTTCATTAAATGAGGGGAAATCTTGGAAACAGCCTTAGGGTTAAGGTTGGTGGGCTCTAGACAGTAGGTTGTGTCTACCATCAACCCTAGCTTTTGCCTATAAATAGGAGGCTCCTCCTCAAGCAAATGGCCAAGAAGTTGGAGATCCAAGAGCTCCGAGTGAAGAAGGGAACCGCTGCCGGATTACTTCCAGAACCCCAGGTAAGCCTCAAACCTCTTCTTTATTTTCTTTATTTTATATTCTAGATCTAGATCTCTTCTTCTACCTTTCTGTAGAATAAGGCCTTCTATGTGTATGAAAACCCTTCCCTGGCTCAAAGTATCTCAAGACTCCCCCTAGCCGTAAAACGTGAAGGCGGGATCTAGGAGAAACGAGACTGGGGATTGATCCTAGTGCTAGAACCTATCTTGCATAAGCCTTTTGAATGATTGAAAACCGTTTCATATTCAAAGTACCCCAAGATTATCTTGAAGAACCGTGTTTAATGGGGAGAGAGAACTAAGGGAAACGATAATGGAACGGAACCTTAGGTTGTTTTAGAACCTTATTTTGATGAATATGGATGCATGCTATGTTGCTATATTGTTCTTGAATGATTTTTCACACTTGCACATACATAGCATGATTTTGGCAGGATAGGCTCACATTTAGGGATTTATTACATTCGTTGTGATAAATCTGAAATAAATGGCCTCAATCAATTCTGGAATGTCTTTGAATGATTTTTAAAGGATTTGTGTTCATCTTGCATGAATTGCACACACTTTATCACAGTTTTGAATATTTTTTCTCCAAAAAAGGCTTTACTTGACAGCAACTGTACCCTGACTTCGGACACTCATAACTTCATCATCCGGATGAATGTTGGAGTGATTCTAGAACCATGGAAAATGTGAGGCTGTCTAGTTTATGCCTACCAAATTTCATTAATTTCTATCAAGCAGATTTTTGACACCTCTCTGTCGAAGTTGATAGGTCAGTTCTGATCTGAATACGGAACTTGTTACTTCGATTGAGCGCCATGTGTTTATTTTAAATCCGATGCAAGTGAATTTTGTTTCTGGGCACTCCTTTATGAGTCTATTTTCAAATCCAATCGGTTTGATAATTTTTTGACTCCATTTGTGTCGTGAACAACAGATTTACTCAGAGCTGTCCATCAGCACTTTTCTGGGTAATTCTGTGATCTTCGGGGCTTGTTCGGGAGACCACCCAAGGCATGTCCGAAAGAATTTTTGTATGAGGCTAGTTTCATCTGAAAGTTGGTCATACAGACTTCACTCACACCAAATTTCGTGGATTTCTATGGAGTGGATTTTTCTAGATAATTTTCCAAACTTGCATGCTTATCACTTTTGATTTTCCCCAGCAGCAACTTTAAAGGAGCATAACTCCTAGGATTTTGATCGGAATAGAGTGAAATTTTGCATGAGTCTCTTATTTACCATGATCTTTCAAATGGATTTGGTTTGATTTAATTTAAAATTGGATTTGATTGATTTCAAGACAAATGGCATTGCTTTTTACCAAATTTTCCGGATTTAACTCAACTTGGTTTTGTGCAACTTTTGCTTTGGATTTCCATTTTTGTTGATATTCCAGAAGTGATATTGACATAAAAGAGGATCTAGAATCCCTTTGGATTCCTCATGTGAAAATATCACACATTGGCTTAATTCTTTTCCAATGTTTTTAATTATTTTTAGCAAGCTTTCTTATCTTTTTTGCATGAACAAACACTTGGCAACCACCTTGCGTGGGTGAATGGGGGTGCCTAACACCTTCCCCCGTTCATAATCTAATCCCCTTACACATCTCTGGATTTGATTTTCAAGTAGAGTTATTTTTACTCTAGAATTTGCCCCTTTTAGCAATTTTTGCTTAATTTTGAACTTTTTGGTGTCCATTCACACCCCAAAATTCTGGATGGTGGCGACTCTCCCAATTTTGCGTTAAGCCCGTGTGTTGACGGAGAGGAAATCATCCCGGTGATTTTTCCCGTGTCTCACACAAATCAAAAAATTACGGATTTGCCCCTCGACTTGACCGATTCGACCGATTTGACACTTTTGAGCAATTACAGATTGGTCCCTGTGAATTTTGGTTTAGTCCCTGAGATTTTTAGTGATTTTTGGATATTTAAGATTTAGTCCCTGAGATATTTTGCTGCGTTGGCTGCCACGTGTGCAGTTTCTTCGCCACGTGTGCAATTTCCAGTTTTGCTGCGCGGAAACTTCCACAGCTCATATCTCCTTCATCCGAACTCCGATTTGAGCAAACTAAATTGCGTTAGACTCGTATCGGAGCCCTCTATTCAATGACATAGGGCTAAGCACTTGGCACGGGGTTCGAGGAAAAGTCAACTTTCGGCTCTCCTTTAAGTTTGATCGGCCCACCGAACCTTCATCCGGACTCCGATTCCAGCAAACTCAGTTGCGTTGGACTCGTTTTGGGATTCTCTATCCACTGAGATAAAGTAAAGTGGTCAATTATCACTTGATTAAATGGTCAAATTTCGACCCCTAAGGGTTTGACTTTTTAGCCGGGTTTTGCATTTTCAGCACTTCCAGGGGTGCAAAAATAAGGTGCTTACACCTTCCCCTATTCATAACCTAATCTCCTTACCCATCTTTGGTTTATTTTTTTAATTAGAGTTATTTTTACTCTAATTTTGTTTTTTTATTATTTATTTTATTTGATTATTTTGGTGTCCATTCACACCCTGAAAAGAAATGGTGGCGACTCCTTGATTTTTATTGAGCCCATGTGATGATTAGGAAAGTCATTGAATTGATTTTTCCCATGTCTCACACTTGTCATGAATCCGCTGTATCAACTCAGACTCCACCTGAACTCGTACCAAAATCAAACCATGCCCGTGAGTACTAAACTCTCTTGGCCAGTCTACCACTGTATCAACTAACCTGCACTGGCTAGTCATGAAAGTAGCTAGCTTGGCCACCTTGTCCTAAGACACACCTCTACGGCTCAAGGCATCCACCACCACATTTGCTTTGCCAGGATGATAATGCAAAGTGAAGTCGTAATCCTTCAGTAAGTCCATCTATCTCCTCTGTCTCATATTCAGATCTCTTTGAGAAAATATATATCTCAAACTCTTATGATTTGAAAATATCTCAAACTAGACTCCCATCAAATAGTGTCGCTATAGCTTGAGTGCAAACACAATCGCAGCCAACTCCAAATCATGGGTGGGATAATTCCTCTCATGAAGACGTGGTAACCTCGAGGCATAGGCTATCACTCTCCTCTGTTGCATCAGAACATAGCCCAATCCCACTCTAGAGGCATCACAATAGATAGAAAAACCCTCACTCACAGAAGGCACAATCAACACTGGTGCTGTAGATACTCTACGCTTCAACTCCTGGAAGTTAGACTCACAACGATCATCCCATTCAAACTTCACTGCTTTCTTGGTGAGATTTGATAGTGGTGCTGCAATCCTAGAGAAATTCTCTATAAATCTCTTGTAATAACCGGCCATGCCCAGAAAACTACGGATCTCTGAGACAATCGTAGGTCGAGGCCAATCTGTAACAGCCCAAACCTTAGCTGGATCCACGGCTATCCCCTCTCCAGAAATCACATGCCCTAGAAAGCTCACCTCTTTCAACCAGAACTGTCACTTGCTGAATTTTACATACAACTTGTATTCTCTCAAGGTCTGTAGTAACGTTCTAAGATGCTGAATGTGATCCTCTCTACTCCGAGAGTACACCAAAATGTCATCAATGAACACTACAACGAAGCTGTCTAAGTACGGATGGAAAACCCGATTCATCAGGTTCATGAAGACAACCGGGGCATTAGTCAGCCCAAATGGCATGACAAGGAACTCATAGTACCCATACCGTGTGCGGAAAGCTGTCTTCTTTACATTCTCAAGTGCTACCCTCAACTGGTGATATCCTGATCTAAGATCAATCTTAGAAAACCATGATTCACCTCTCAGCTGATCAAACAAGTCGTCAATCCATGGTAGTGGACATTTGTTTTTAATTGTGACTTGGTTCAATTGCCTGTAGTCTATGCACATCCGCATTGACCCGTCCTTCTTCTGGACAAACAAGACTGGTGCACCCCATGATGATACACTGGGTCTAATAAAACCCTTCTCTGACAACTCATCCAGTTGTTTCTTCATTTCCTGGTACTCAGGTTGTGACATCCTGTAGGGAGGTTTAGAAATAGGTGCCGTGCCAGGGAGAAGTCGGATATTAAAATCGACCTCTCTAGGTGGTGGTAAACCCGGCAAGTCATCAGGAAAAACGTCGGCAAACTCCCCTACCATTGGCACACTAGATAGACTAGGTGCCTCAGTCACTGCCTCCTCAACCATAATGGAAGCAACCAAACTGATCCGTGTCCTCAATCCCTCACAACGGAAATAGTGCAATGGCTGACCTGGCTGACTAACCATGATTGTACCCCCATGGTAGTCTATACTCACATGGTGTCTAAACAGCCAGTCAATGCCTAGGATCACATCAAACTTCCCAAATTTCATCTCTATCAGGTCTCCTGGCAACTTAAGAATACCCAATCTGATCATACAATCTCTATACACGGTCCAGACTCTATTGGTCTCACCCAATGGTGTGTGCACAACCAACTCAGACTCAAGTGTAGTAGCAATCAATCCAATACGTTGTGCATAGCAAGGTGCAATAAAAAAAACCGTGATGCACCAGAATCGAATAAATATATAGTAGAGCGGCCATGTATAAAAAGAATACCTCTATCTAACTGCGGGGCCTCAGTCTCCTCATCTCGTGCCTCCTCGATATACTCTCCCTCAGGCTCATCCTCCTGGGTAGCTACAGCGTATACCCTCGTCTGCTGAGGGTGTGGAGGTGGAATCTACTGTCTTTGCTCAGCCATCTGAGGTGTCTGCCTCCCCTGAAAACCACCTGTGCCTTGGCCCTAAGGCCTCTGTATTTCTGGTGCCACTGCTGCAGGTCTAGGAAGTGGAGGTCTATAAGCTGTCTCTACAGGTCGAGTCTCAATAGGTGCTGCCATAGGCATCCTCAACAATTGATACGTGGCTGGATGTGGGCACCCTGCCACTCGGTGACCCTGCTAGCCACATCGGAAACAGGCTCCCATGTGGCACGGTCCTGGCATATGGAATCACCCACACCGGAAACAACCTCCAGAACCACTCTTGTCACTCTGACTTCTAGATGGTCTGGCCCTCCAAGTACCTCTCCTCTGTCTCTTGTCCCTATCCGGGACTCTCCGCTGCTCCATGGGCCTAGTCTAGACTCTCCCACTAACTCTCTCGACCCTGGTATCTCTGAGCTCTCTTTCTACTCTAAGTGCCCTCCTCACTACATATGAATACTCAGTGCACATCAGCACCGAAATCATGCCTCGAATGTCGGGTCTCAAACCCCTCTTGAAGTGCTGGGTCCTCCTCTCCTCGTCCTGTACCATGTGAGGAGCAAATCTTGACAAGGTGGCGTACCGAGCCTCGTATTGTGCCACTGACTGAGTCCCCTGAGTGAGATCCTTGAAGTCCCACTCCTTCTGTAATCTCACCTCAGAAGAGAAGTACTGCTCGTAGAATGCTTGGCGGAACTGTACCCAAGGCATCTGTACTCCCTCAGTAGATCGCCTCCTCAGAGACTGGCACCAATGCTATTCCTCACCCTCCAAAGTGAAGGCAGCTAGTCTTGCTCTCCATCCCCCAGGACAATCCATCATCTCAAAGATGCGCTCTACTCTGGCCACCCAGCTCTCGGCCTCCATCGGATCTGGCTCTCCGTGGAATGGTGGTGTAGTCAACTTCCTGAACTGCTCAATGTCCCTCAAGGAAAGTCCATCTCTGTCTACTCTCTAGTCAACAGCTCCATGACCATTACGGTGACCACTACCGTTCCCGTTATGACTCATTCTTTCCTCTCTCTCCATGGTGAGAAGCTGAGTCAAAGTGCCAACAATAGCCCAAATGTCAGCCGCAGGTGGTGGCACATCTCATGGCTGCTCCTGAGGATGCTCCTATTGTACCTCCTCCTCTAGAGGATCAACCGTCCTCACCTGTCTACCCCTGCCTACCATGTGTAACTGCAAAACACAACACTAAATTAGATAGGAACTCTCTCTAACCTCAAAGTTCTATCTAACGAGCACACAACCCCCAATAGGATTCTAAGGTCTTTTACTTAGGATCTAGCAATCCTAATATGGTCTCTGATACCATCTTTGTAATGCCCCGAATCCGTGTTGTTCAATAAAGATATAATACGTCTCACGGAGGGTTATGTATGGGCCCACATTTCAATCATCAACTCCACTTGTCACATGGGATAGACATCAGAGTGCTGAAAATAAGGATTCATTTATTAAAGCATGGGAATCTAATCAACATGAAGGTTAATAGTTCTAAACAAATCTGAATAGCAACTAGAATTAATCCATTACAACTTTCTCAGTTCAAAATCAGAAATAGAACCTACGATCTCTAAGGAAATTAGTAATCCACTTCCCTATAGTAATCAGCAGGTTCTACCCCAACCGACAAGTCCTCACCAAGAATATTTGAAAACAAAACAAAACAAACGTAATGAGATACGAATATCGCAGCAAGTAACACATGCATGATGAGAACAGTTTATAACATTTCTAAAATATGCAACAAATAATACCCAACCACAAATAACCAATAAGAATTATCATACAGTTGGAAATCACAAGTTCTCAATGTTAGAATCAAACCAAAACCCAATCAGCAATGATAAACCATACACCAGTGGCCAATGTCATGAAGTTCACTTGTATTGTGTAATTTACATGCCGGAGTGACATCCAAGCCTCCTGGAACACAGTCCGGTCAACATAGACGCGGAACTCTGAAATGATTGCCTACCAAGGAACTTTGTCATCCAATGCCGGCCTACTTCGGGTTTCGGCATTGACAACCCGGCCTACCAAGGATCACAGACTGCTCTACCCTGGTCATGGCAACACTCATGGCCATGCAATTACCACAATAAAGACAACTCATTACATTACTAAGCTTAGTCTAGGATCCGGGATAAGCTAGACCAAAACAAAACACTCAACACATAGCCAACCTCTGGTAGCAAGGTATACTAACCTCTGGTATCACCCAAAATAAACCAACCATATCACGGGTCTCTCAGGACCAAAAAATATCTCATAAAACTTTACTTGAGGTTCTAAAACCACGAACAACCATCAAAACTTTTAGTATAAACATTTACTAAAGAGAAAAGCCATTTTTATAAATGTTGCCCAGCCTATTAAAATCTGATAAAACTCCACTTAAAAAGGTGTCACAAACCGGAAATTAATAGTAAAGCATGAAACAACCCAAACCAGGAACTCGTAGTACTAAACCAGCAACTAACTCCCTAACAAGCACCTCAAAACCTAACTTTAACCCTCATAAATCCTCCAAGTAATTGATGGAATAAAACTCAGTAGTTTACAATCATTTATAAATACTCCTAGCATCTTTATTCAGCTTCTAGATAAGTTTTGGAACCATTAACATTGAGAAAATCAACTAAAACTATCAGTCGAACTCAGTCAGGGGAAATTTCAGGTGCACTGACTTTGAGTCAGTAGGTTGCACTGGGCGGTAGTCGGCACACCCAAGAAATTGAACTACCGCTGAGTGCCGCCGAGTCTTGTCAGTAAGCGGTGTAAGCACATCATTTTCGCGCTCCCAGAAAAGCCAGAAATGTAAAGCCCGGCTAAAAAGTCAAACCCTGAGAGGCGAAAATTTGACCTTTTAATCAAGTGAAATTTGGCCACCTTGATCTATGCAATTGGATAAAGAATCTCGACACGGTTCCAACGCAACTGGGTTTGCAGGAATCGGAGTCTGGATGAAGGTTCTAAGGGCGGTCAAACTTAAGGGAATGCCAAAAGTTGACTTTTCCTCGAATTCCGTGCCAAATGCCTTGATTTATCCCAATAGATGGAGAATCTCGACACGGTTCCAATGCAACTGGGTTTGCAGGAATCAGAGTCTGGATGAAGGTTCTAAGGGCAGTCAAACTTGAGGGAAAGCCAAAAGTTGACTTTTCCTTGGAATCCGTGCCAAGTGCTTAGCCCCATGTCATTAGATAGAGGGCTCCGATACGAGTTTAACACAATTGAGTTTGCTCGAATCGGAGTTCGGGTGAAGGAGATATGATCTGTCGAAGTTTCCGAGTAGCAAAAGCCTGAAACTGCACACGTGGCGTAGGAACTGCACACGTGGCAGCCAACGCAGCAAAATATCTCAGGGACTAAATCTTAAATATAAAAATTTCGTACGGGCGATCCGTAGATATCAAAAAGGGTCAAATCGGTCGAATCGGTCAAGTCGAAGGGCAAATCCGTAATTTTTCGATTTGTATGCGGTCACATATACCGGATACACTGCCTATCCTTCATGGCCGGACTTGAAGACCGGATACATAAAGATATTCCCGCGAGATCCGCGCCACTTGGCCGACAGATTCGCGGCAACATTAAATTTCAAAATGATTAATTCATGTATCCGGCCTGAGTTGCAGGATACAAAGGGAAGCCAGTGTATCCGGACTTCAAGTCCGGATACGAGTAGGCCTTAGTGTATCCAGCCTGAGTGGCCGGATACATTAAATTGCCTATAAATAGCCAACAGCAGCTCATATCCGGGGTTGGCCTTTGTTCATGTGATTTTGGGCTCTCTTCTCTCACCCATTCTCACTCAAAATCCCCTCTCTTTCAGCCTCTTTGCCCCCCATCACCTTCCCCTACCATCCAAAACCCTTGCTTTCTTCCTTCTCTTCACTTTCCTTGGTGAGCAAGAGGAAGCTACTACTGTGGTGGCCAAAGGAGGAGCTCCAGCTGCTGTTCAAGCCAAAGGAGGTGTCTCCACTTTGCTCAAGAGACCAAGAACCCTCAGGTAGTGTTCCCTAACACATTATATTCAACATATATTAAATCTAGATTTTTCTGAAAATATATGCTTCCATTTGTTTTCTTGTTTTGCATGGCCTTGTTTTAGCATGATCCATGCATGTATTTGGTGTTCCTTTCATGGCATGGAGCTACCACATGCATGATACCCACGTAGGGATAGTTTAAGAGGCAAAAGTCCAGTCTTATATGCTTTCTAATATGCTGTATTTTCTGTTTGGAGATTCAACTTAATGTATTTTCTGGAGGAGCATGTTCCTCCTTGGTAAGTAATCTGATGTACCCCATGATAAACCCCCTCTCTTCCTTTCTTTATTTCTTCAAGAAAAATGCATATGTATAGCCTGTGAGGCTTTGCTGTGAATTCCATGCACCATGTGTTAGTATAGGTTTCTGTTTTCTTTGCATGAAAGTAGTAGCCTTGGATCCAAGCATGCTCCCCATTCCCCTTCCCTCTTGCTGGAAGCCATGAAAGAAGCCAAGGAAGGCTTCTTCTCCCAAGTCTGAACCTACGTGGGCCTTCACAAGGGCCCACGAAACCTTCAGAACCATCCTGGGAGCCCCTGGGATCAATCCCAAAAGGCCAAAACCCAAAAAGGCCAATTCCAGGGTGATCCGGCAACTCAGGCCGGATCACCTGAGGCCTAGTCATATCCGGCAACTAAGGCCGGATAACCTAGGGCCTCTGTGTATTCGGCCACTCTGGCCGGATCACCTGCAGACCCCGTGTATCCGGCCTGAGTTGCCGGATACACACAGATGCCTGTTTTTTGCATATTCTGTTCCCTTGCCGAATTTTGAGATAATTTGTGTTAAAACCAATGAACCAGCAGGGTTTCTGGTCCACCCGGAAACCCAACTTGGGACTCGGACCAGCCGGTCCAACTTGGTACAATAGTGGGCCTTCCAACGGGGCCCACCAAGCCCAATAAACCAAAGCATGTTAATGAAATAACCTAAGTAAAAGTGAACCAATTTGAATCTGGCGGGCCAAACCCAATGCGGCCCACCCGAGCCTTGCCATATATATGAGTGCATGAACTGTGTGGTTTGGCCGAGACCATGGGCTAGGGCTTTTCGGGCCCGATAAAGCCCACCAACCGAACCGAGTTAGGGTGCAAGCCCTAAACCCCGAGGAACTGGGCTTTCAAAGCCCAAGGCCTGGATCATGGGCCCCAAGCCCAATGACCAAGCCCACTTTGGCAAAAATTGAATAAAGATAAATTGAACTTACTTGGTCACCATGTAGGCCCACCTAAGGGGCCCACCAACCGATCCGGCCAACCACTTGCATGAAAAACACCTAAGCTTCAACTTATACCTTAATAAAAATTAACTCATTAGCCAAAGCCCACAGGGCCTCTTAGGGTTAGATTGAGGCCCACCAAGGGTACATGGGCTTGCCTAGGCCCAACAAGGACACCATGGGCCCTCCAACGGGGCCCACCCAAACAGACTCAGATCACTTAAAGATTAAGACAAAATAAAATCAACTAAAGGGACCCACACCATTCAGGTGGTCCCACCAAGACCTAACAAAAATGCATGCGGGATTAGAAAATGGGTGAGAGCCAAAAGTAGAGAAAGCTGACTCAAAATAGGGAACCCACGGGACCCGTCATCCGACGGGGCGGATTGGGATGTCTACGGACTTCCCCAGCCCGCAACCGAGAACTCAACTTAGAATCTCAAGCCGCAGACCCAAAAAGCCCTAAATAGACAAGATTAGGCACCCAGGTGTCCGCCTGCACCCCATCAGGCGGTGGCGACTCCGAACTCACCCCGTGCCGCGTTTCCCATGCGCGCACAGCCTGGCGACTCCACTGGGGATGGCCCAGCCCAGTAGGACCCTACTTAGGACCGAGTCAGCTCAAGAGGGACTTAGGCGGTATTTTAGGAACCCTTGCTACCCCGCTTAGCAAGGTACGGAATACACGTAGATACGTGTTCTGGGGAGTCCTGCCACAAGGACGCGATAATTGCCTAAGGCAAGTGGAATTTAAGTGGTCCCCTGTGACCCTCCACTTACCTGGGGATTCTCCCAGGACATCATAAAACGTGCCAATTCTGCACCTTACTATACGAGGCAGTAGGGATTCCTTTATCACCTAAATCCAGACAAAACTCACCCGTGTAGACACAGCACGCAGCCTAACCGCACACACGGGCATGCCACCACACCGTGGATGGATAATTGCGTATTTTCTCTCATTTGTATGAATGAACTGCGTGGGGTGACACGCACGAGGGAGACTGCGTGGATGATCCGATCCTTGATAGATGAGCGACTCGGGCATTGCTACTCCTTTACCAAAACTTAGACCTCTCTAGCAGCCTACCCTTCTTCATACTATGAACTGATCTTTGGGATGGTATTAGCACCTACGCTCCCGTGGCTTGCCAGGGAAAGCAGGGTAAACCCATCCCCCCAGTTTGCTGGAGTCCTTTAGCACCACTGGTTTCTTGCCGTGGCACGCGAGGATCCAGTACTGGTCCAGACCCTTGTAGGCTTATGTCTCGGGCTGGGTATCCTTCCCCACCTAACGTTTCTGATTAAACCTTACGTTGAGCATGAGAGGGTGAGTAGGATGTGAATGATGAATAAAATTGGAATAAAATCCAGAGTCCATTAGGGGCAGCAACCCCCGCTTTTTACATCAAAATTGAGTAAACCCTAGATGCTGGGTTACCTCGGCCCTAGCTTAGGAAGCTCACCTAATTTTTGATCAGGGGAACCACCCCAGATCCATGCATGGAGTCCTGTATGCTATGGGTCTTAACCCATTAGAGTCCGTTGGGAGCACTTTCAGTCCAGATTGGTCTTTTAGAGCAGACGAAAGCCGGCCAGATCAGACAGACAGATGAAAGCATGCCAAGGGTACTAAACCCTAGATTTAGGGATTTTTAGCCTACCCATTTTGAAAGCCATTTGTATCCTCCCTTTTGGCTCCCAACAGCCTTAAGGATGAATTCTTTGCAGCTTGTGTAAGTATCTTGTAAAAATTCGCCCTCGATGGCAAGTTGTAATTTCGCTACGGTCCGACACCGAAAGCAGATGAAAGAACAGATGAAAGACAGAAAGACTGATCGGGACTTGAATGTGCTCCTCTACACAAGTATGTCTAGGAGTCGCGCCTTCATTGACGCCAACCCCTAGGACCACACACCATGTGTGCCTGAGTTAAATTCCGCATTGCTTTGTTCTTTCTTCATTTGGTGAAGCATGCTAGAACTGATAGTGGTTATCTCTTTTGCTTAAAATTATGCATGTCTTAGGACTAACTTAGAGTCTTGGTGTGGAACCTTAAATTGATTCGGAATTTCGATCGGATAGTTGGCATGGCATCTTCACCCTCATCTGAGAGAACCCGTTTCCCTAGGATAGAGAAGTGCGCCTGGGATACCCCATGGATCTGTTCTTGGACAAGGCAGCTCCAAGGGAATGAGCAGACTGAATGGGAGCACAAATACCACATGGGGCAGACCTTGTCCCTGTTAAATGTGCCGATTAACTGGGATATGATCCAAGCAGCCCTGCTTTTCTGGGATCCCCAGCTTTCAGTGTTTCGATTCGGGGTCAACGAGTTGACTCCCACAATTGAGGAACTTGACCTGTTCCTCCGATTTCGTGACTTAGGAGAACCCGCTAGGCCAAGTCTCAAAGAAAGTTACAAGAATGAAGCTTGCGTTTTCTTTGGCCTCTCAAGGGGAGAATTTCAGACCTTAGGAGGTCACAAATCATTTACTCAGGTCTCTAAAACATTCCTAGCTGAGAAAATGAGGAACAAAAAGCAGGAAAGACCCCGGGCTTGGTTTGACACCTTCACCCTTGTGGTTTTGTCACAAATCTTCTTTCCAACTGGGGGAGACACCATTAATTTGGTCCTCATGGAAATTGTGGATCAACTCAGGACAGGGTACCGAATCATGCCACTGATCCTAGCTCAATTGTTCCATTCTCTGACTTTGTCCAAAAACGGAACCCGGAGGTTTCAAGGGTGCGCTCCCCTCCTCCACCTTTGGCTGCAAGACCACCTGATGGTGTCATCACCAGTCAGTGCATATTACAAGGCAACCGGCGACAACATCCATTGGTTGGCTCAAAGAGAGATCAAACCAGACCTACCTACTCGTGAGGACTGGTTTAACCACTTTCTCCACTTGAAAGGAGAAATAGACATTAGATGGTGGGGCACATACAACATTCCCTACACCCCCATCATAGCTTTCAAGAAAAGAGAGGGACTTTCCCTGATAGGCCTTACCCATGCCGTGCCATACTATCCGATTCGGGTTCTGAGACAGTTTGGGAAACCGCAGGGAATCCCGGTCAAGGACGACTTGGGCAATTTGATTGGTCCACTCACCAAGGGACTAAGGACCCAACTGCTGATGGAGTGGAAGACAGTGTGTGTATATCGAGAAGACGTCTTCATCGAATCACATTTTCGAGGCTACGAGCAGTGGATAGCTCGGGAGTTCGGCCACGACGGCCCCCCACCTCTTCAGCCTGTCGCTTCAGGCGACATTCCAGTTCCGCCCCCTAACACATATAGGGACAGGGTGGCCGAACTGCAGGAGACCCACTCCCGTATCCATTCAGCTTATGTGGATTCGGAACGGGAGAGTAGGCAGGCCAATACGGCCTTGCAACACGAAATGGAATTGGTGCGCAAGCGCGCTGAGGAGGACCGACGTCTGCGGAACAAACTTCTGCGAGCCTTGAGGAGGCAAGACGTGTCCTCCCACTATGATGATGACCAACCTAGCTAGACTTCGGCTTTGTTGTATTTTGATCAGCATGATGATGTACTTTGTGCCGCGGCGGCGCTTTTTAATTGAAGCATGAGTTTATTTTCACTATGCTATGTTGTTCAAACTTAACAAAACAAGAATTTGAAATAAAAGAATCAATTCCCTCCAATATGGCAGCTTGGTCTCCGACAGACCACCTATTCTCAGATAATTTCAATCTCCCTGGTCGCTGCGACCACCTAGTTTCCTTTGATTGCATCTCTCTCATTGAGATCGCAAAACCCAGCAAGCGTCAAAAAACACCCGAGACTTTGAGCTCAGATCACACCCGTCTGCATCTTTTCAAGATCATGCGGTCTAACCTGTAGGGCACCGAAACCACCGACGGATGAGTCGGATATTGGTGGAGGATCGTCCTGGCATAGCCTACCCCTTTTAGTGACACCAAAGCCGCCGGTGATTGAATCGGATATTGGCTGCGGAGCGTCCGGGTACTACTTGCTGAATTCTTAGGGCACCGAAACCATCGACGGATGAGTCGGATATTGGTGGAGGATCGTCCTGGCATAGCCTACCCCTTTTAGTGACACCAAAGCCGCCGGTGATTGAATCGGATATTGGCTGCGGAGCGTCCGGGTACTACTAGCCGAATCTTTAGGGCACCGAAGCCACCGACGAATGAGTCGGATATTGGTGGAGGAGCGTCCTGGCATAGCCTTCCCCTTTGTGAAGCGCCGAAGTCAATGGTGATTAAACCAACGACTAGCTGAGGCACGCCCGGGAACTACTAGCCGAAGTTTGGCGCCGACGCCGCCAGTGAATGAACTGGAGATCGGCCGAGGTACGCCTGGGTGCTGATTCTCAGCTTCCCCCTGCAGAGACCCTGCATTGGTCCAACCCTGTGATTCTGAGCTCAAACAAAGCTCCTTAAATTGAAGGTTCTCTTTCCTTGCCTAAACAACTAAAATAGATTAGTTCAACCGGGTTCTCTGTCCCAGTTGCTTCCAAGCGACTAAAATAGACCAGCTTCCAGAAAAAATAGGGTTCTCCCTCCCAGTTGCCTACGGGTGACTAAAATAGACTTGGTCCCTAAGGTTCTCTTCCCTTGTTACCTACGGGTAGCTAAAATAGATCAGCTAATTCATTTAGGGTTCTCTTTCCCGGTTACCTATGGGTAGCTAAAATAGATTCGGTCACTAGGGTTCTCTTTCCCAGTCGCTTCCGAGCGACTAAAATAGATCAGCTTTCAAAAAGATAGGGTTCCCTTTCCCAGTTGCCTGCGAGCGACTAAAATAGATTCATTCATTAGGGTTCTCTCTCCCAGTCGCCTCCGGGCGACTGAAATAGATCAGGTTTCAAAATTCTTTGGGTTCTCTCTCCCAGTTACCTACGGGTAGCTAAAATAGATTTAGCAATTAGGGTTCTCTTCCCCGGTCGTCTCAGGACAGCCAAAATAGATTAGTCATCATGATTCGTTAGGGTTCTCTCCCCCAGTTACCTGCAGGTAGCTAAAATAGATCCGGTTATTAGGGTTCTCTGTCCCAGTCACTTCCGAGCGACTAAAATAGATCAGTTTGCAAAGTTCCTTAGGGTTCTCTTCCCCGGTCGTCTTGGGACAACCAAAATAGATCAATCTTCAAAATTAATTCAAGGTTCTCTTCCCTTGTTACCCACGGGTAGCTAAAATAGATCAGTTTTCAAATTCATTAGGGTTCTCTTTCCCGGTTACCTAAGGGTAGCTAAAATAGATCGGTTGATTCAAAATCAGGTTCTCTTCCCTTGTTGCCTTAGGGTAGCTAAAATAGATTAGTTAGTCCAAATCCAATCAAAAAAAAAAAAAAAAAAACAGCATAAATCAAAGAAACCGATTCTACTAAGTAGATTGCATAACCAATTTGTGTAAAATTGCACTAATACCTGTCAATTGTCCACCAGGTACCAAAATTGCTTTAAGAAGTCCGTACCTGTTAAGATCAAGGAGAAGGCTCGACATGGAACAGCAAGGAGAACAGACGTCGCCAGGGCAACAGCCGGCAGAGTCCAGTCATGCGCAATTAGTTAATGAAATGCAACAGAGGATGGATAGCATGAGCTCTATCATCCAAGAACTGATGACAGAGCTGAGAGAGTTACGGCAGGGCCCGCATGGGGTACGGGTTGCCCAGCAGCCACCGCCGCAGTTCCCACCACAAGCGGAAGCGGCGCCACCACCACGTCCGACCAATCCCCCTCCCCTGGCACCGCCACCACCGGCAGCACCGTTCCACGTTGCACAATAGGATCAGTTTCTGCCTATCCATCTGGGGCAAGGTGATGAGGACTGGTACAGAACTCAAAAGGTATAGTTTGAGGAGAAACTGATAGCAGTTAGGGAGGAGAACAGAACAGAAATGGCTGCCCTGAAGGAGTAGCTCAAACAACTCCAACCTAGCACAGTGCAGAGTGAGGCTACCCTGGAAAGCCTCTGCTTCTTTTCAGATATCCAACTCCCGGCTAAGTTCAAATGCCCGGAGTTGCACCAGTTTGACGGCACCCGGTGCCCACTGAACCATCTGAGGTCCTATTCTGGCGACATGTGCCAATACGCCAAGGAAGAGCGGATCATGGTGCAGTTCTTCCAAAAATCATTAACTGGAGCCGCTTACTCTTGGTTCTTGAGTTTGGACAAGGCCAAGATCAAGACGTGGAATGACTTGGCGGCAGTCTTTATCCAACAGTACCGCCTGAACAGTCAGATCGTGCAGACAAGGGCAGAATTGCAGAGGCTGGCTAAGAAGAGCCAGGAGTCAGTAAGAGAATATGCCAAACGCTGGAAAGAATTGGCAACACTTGTACAGCCGCCACTGTTGGAGCAAGAGATGACGTCTCTGTTTATTGCGTCATTGGGACAACCTTTCTTCACTCTGCTGCTGGGGCAGAGTACGTCAAACTTCAATGACCTGATCTTAACTGTGGATCGGATTGAAGACGCGGTGAGGGCCGGAAAGATAGATGGCAGTGGGCAGAGCGCCGCGCCGAGGAGGCCAGTAACAGGACTGGGTAGCAGAAACCAGGGGCAAGAGCCCAGGAGACAAGAACAGCAGGCAGTCAACTATGTACACCCTGCACAACCCCATCATTTCTCCCAAAGACCAGAAGCCGTGGCACCTCAAGGGACCACGCAGGCTGCTTACCAAGGGGTAAGAAGAACAAGGGAAGAGATGGAGGCCAGAATGAAACGAATTTTCACTCCACTCCCGTATGCGCCAGCAGAGTTGCTGCCTACTTTGCTGAAGAAGGGGTACGTGCAAGTCAAACCCCCAAATCCCCGCCTGGTCAATGCTAGAAGCTATAACGCAGCAGAGCGGTGCGAGTACCACTCTGGTGCTCCAGGGCACCACACCAATAGGTGTTGGGATCTGAGGCATGATATCCAAGACCTGATTGACAGTAAACGCATCACTGTCAATCCCCCGGCACCCCCTACCCAGACTCCAGCAGCTGGCGTGACCACCAATCCGCTCCCAGATCACTCAAAAGCCTCCACTAGTAGAACGGCGAATCAAGTGAGTAGTGATCAGGGCACCGGGCAGTTCGACCCTTCTGCACTTATTGGCCGGTCAGGGCAAACAGTGAGGATGCAGCTTCGAGCAGAAACCCCCCCAACAGCAATCGCAGTAAAGGAGAACTCAAATGCCTATATCTGCGCTATAGAGGATGAACCGCAGAGCAGTGAGGAGATCACGGGGCCATGGAACCCAGTGCAATGCGGATGGATCAGTGACTCCCCATCCCCTCCACGCAGAGAAGGAATCGGCAGTTCCGAGGGACCCTGGTTCCGAAATGGGCCACCGGACACAGACGCGTCAGTGGGCAGTTCAAGGGTACCCCCGCAGATATCTACCGAATGGCCACCTGAGTATATGTCTGCGACTTCAGAGCCGGACCTGCAATCCCTCACCGATCCCCTATCAACAGAGCCGAGTTCAGAATCCTCCTCCCACGGCACGTCTGAGTGGTTCGTCTCCCCTCACGCCGCAGAAGAAGAGGAACCACCATCCACTCCTGAACCTGCAACCCTACTTGATCCGTATGAGAGCTCGGACGAGTCCACTGATACGGACTCAGAAGACACATTAGCAGAAGAAAGCCGGACGGTGAACGTTATTGGAAAAGATGGCAGTGACTTCCCTACAGATTTCCCTCTGGTGCACTTCCACCCGTCCGAAGACCAAGAATTCTTCTACCCAACCCCCGTCTCTCACCCTAGCCCTTTAACCCTCAACATCCACGACATCATGGACTCGCCTCCACAAGACCCCTTCTACCTTTCAGTCGAACCACCTACCCTAAACCTTTCCAAGCTTAACCTGGAACCACACTCGTACAACGTCGTACCACCACCTTACCCCACCCCATCTGTCTACCATCAAGCCACCACCACCACTACTGAAGCAAAAATCGATCGGATCACCCGATCCGGTCGATACATAAACACTGACCCCCCACCCGCACTAGAGGAGGGAGCAGAAGCGGAAGCAAAAAGGAAAGAAAAAGGGAAGGACGTGGTTACAGAATTGCCACCGACCCTCAAGAGAAAGGGAAGGGCCACCGAAGAGGAGGTCACAGATTTACACCACAGCATCTACACTCCCGAATACGATCTCCTCCAGCAGTTGAACAAGGTACCTGCCCAGATCTCCATAATGCGACTTCTGATTGATTCGGAAAAGCACCGGGCAGTATTAATGAAGGTCCTAGGTGATGCACACGTACCAGCAGATATCGATCCTGAGCAACTAGGAGCAGTGGTATCAGTGATCACGGCACCCCGGGCCATCTCCTTCTCCGCAGCAGATCTGCTACCGGAGGGTTGCGACCATACTGAGCCGCTTTACATCACAGCGAAGTGCGTCGATCTCATCGTAAAACGTGCCATGATTGACAATGGGTCGGCGCTGAACATATGCCCGATGAGGACGTTTCACAGTTTACAATTAGATCTTTCAATGATCAAGCCAAGCGCTCATAACGTCAGAGGCTTCAACAACGCCAGAAGAGACTCGTTGGGAGAGGTCACTCTGGTGATTGTAATTGCAGATAGACCTTTTACCATGGAGTTTGAACTCATGGATATCAACGCCTCATTCAATTTGCTGATTGGGAGGCCGTGGCTGCATCAGGCAGGAGCAGTATCTTCCACACTGCACAGAATGGTCCGGTTCGTGTCAGGCAACGAACTTATAACAATATATGCTGAGGATCATCGAAAGTTCGAAAGGTTCGGAGTACCCTATGTGGATTATGAGTTGCCCACCACACTCAATTTCCAAGCAGTAGAGATGGTACAGGTGAACCGTATCCCTGAATCGGAAAGGGGGCGACAACTCTCGAAAAAGAGGAGAAAGTACATGTTCAGCGCTGCTGACTGTGCAAACTGGGGTCTCAGGGCCGGCGATGGATTGGGCAAGTATAAGTAGGGAATTAAGGCAGCCATCCGACCTTATGAGCAGACTACTGGTTTTGGATTGGGGTTCAGACCGCAGCCAGAGGACTACTCCCGACTCCTTGGGAACCGTGCCGAGAGGAAAAGGGCAAGAATTGAAGGAAGAGACCCCCACTGGCCCATATGCACACACGAGAACTTGTACCACCGCTTCGCTAACATGGAGCATGAAGCGGCCCAGGCTATCGAGAACATAGTCCCCCAGGGATGGGGAGATGAGTTTTTGGAAACCCCTGCTGCGGAAGAAGACTACCTGCAAGGCCTAGCTCAGATGCTCTGGGAGGAGCCACCATTTATGGACATGATTGGAGACATAGTGGAAGTAGACCCGTTGGCTCCTGAGGGGTTGCCAGGTGGCCTGCCAGCACTGGTCGCCCTGGACTCAGTCGATGAAGTCACCATGGCCTTCGCCCCACCAGATGAGCAGTTCATCCCTAGTGGGATCCCGATCAACTCTGCAATTGTGATGGAAGTGCCGCCACCTGCTCCCTTGGAAGAATCCAAAGAAGAAGGCCCAATCATGTATGTCTGCATGATGGAAGGGCGAGACAGCTCAGGAGCACCAACCCGCAGGCCAAGGTCGCCTCCTCCGCGCCCCTATATCCCGCACCCTGGAACTCGCGATGGTTTAAACCGCATGTTCTGTAGCATGCCCCAAGTGCTAGGGCCAGTACTGGAAGAGGTATACCATGCAGCTTACGGCAAATGGGCACCCCCAGCTTACTCTTCTACAGTTCCTGGGATACCAACTGGGATACCCATAATGTTTGCACCCCCCAGAGTTGACCCGGCCAACGAAGTCACCATCGCGTATGCGCCACCCAGGGACGAGATACCGTGGGCCATCCCCATCAGTGGAGCATGGATGGGGATATCATCGGAATCTGGCCCCCAGTCAGAAAGGAGCCAGAACAAGCCAATGGGAGGCACAGTACATGATCCGATCTGCCTATCTTCTGACGACAGCGCCAACATGGTACTAGCTGAAGAACCGGAAGCGGCAATCGTAATCAACAAGGGAGATCGGGCACCACTCAAAAACTGGAGTGCCACGCCTTTTGCCATCAGCAAAGCTACCATTCCAAAGGGGGTTCCTATCACCTCTGAAATTTCCATTGTAGCTACTGCTCATATTTTTAATGAATACCTGAACTCTTCTTACTACTTGCATTTGTTTGAAAAAGAAAATAACAAAAATGAACAACTTGAGCATCGCGATCCTAGTATCAATCCCGACGCACACCCGGAAGGTCTGGGGCACGGGATAGGTAATAAGATTGCCATAAGTGAATAAGAAAAACAAAAAGAAAAGCCAGTCCAGATGGCAATAATAAATGAAATGCATGAGCCAGTGTCCAATCCTGAAAACGAGCAAGAACTCGACAAGTCAGATTGAGACACTCTCCCATCGCAGTAAGAAGATTCAAACATCGTCCCCTGTGGGTCTTTCGAGCATGAGGACGATGATGAATCATGGGAGACCCCGCTTGAATTCCAGCTTGCATTGGAAAGGCATGAAAAGGGTCCCCAGGCTAACATTGAGGAAACAGAGTCGATTGACATAGGTGAAGTAGCACAACCAAGGATTCTCCAAATTGGTAAAAAGCTGTCACCGTTATTGAGAAAACAGATGTTTGATTTTCTTAAATCTTATTCTGACGTGTTTGCATGGTCATATGAGGATATGCCCGGGTTAGACACGGACTTGGTTGTGCATCGGTTACCAACAAAGTCTGAGGCCGTACCTGTGAAACAGAAGCTCAGGCGCACGAAGCCGGAATGGGCCCTTAAGATCAAGGAAGAGGTCACCAAGCAGTTGGATGCCGGATTCCTGCAAGTAACTCACTACCCAGAGTGGTTGGCCAACATCGTGCCAGTTCCCAAAAAAGATGGGAAAATCAGGATGTGTTGACTATAGAGATCTAAATAGAGCAAGTCCGAAGGACGACTTCCCATTGCCGCACATTGATATACTGGTAGACAACACAGCGACGCATTCGATGTTCTCTTTCATGGACGGCTTCTCTGGTTACAACCAGATAAGGATGGCACCTGAGGATATGGAGAAGACATCCTTTATCATGCACTGGGGCACTTACTGTTACCGCGTGATGCCGTTTGGACTGAAGAATGCGGGTGCTACATATCAGCGTGCGATGACTCTGTTGTTCCACGACATGATACACAGGGAGATGGAAGTATATGTGGATGACATGATAGCAAAATCCAAGGAAGAAGAAGACCACTTGGTGAACCTTGGAAAGATGTTCAACAGACTCAGAGAGCACAAACTTCGGCTCAATCCAAACAAGTTTGTGTTTGGAGTGACTTCAGGAAAGCTGCTCGGCTTCATAGTGGGCAAGCGAGGCATTGAGGTTGATCCTGTCAAAGCAAAGACAATTCTGGAGATGCCTCCTCCGTCGACGGAAAAGGAAGTGCGAGGGTTCCTAGGCAGATTACAGTATATCAGTAGGTTCATTGCGCAGATGACTCCTGTGTGTGAGCCTATATTCAAGCTGCTAAAGAAAGACAACCCTGTGGTTTGGAATGACGACTGTCAAGTAGCGTTTGATAAGATCAAGGCCTATCTGATGAGTTCACCGACGTTGGTCCCGCCTGTCCCAGGACGACCCTTGATTATGTATCTGACAGTCTCTGAGACGGCTGTAGGATGTGTGTTAGGACAACACGATGAGAAAGGGCGGAAAGAACAAGCAATCTACTACCTAAGCAAGAAGTTTACCAACATCGAAGTCAGATACACAGTGCTTGAAAAGACGTGTTGTGCCCTAGTCTGGGCAGCTCAGAAGCTCCGACACTATTTGCTTAGTCACACAGTCTTACTAATCTCCAATCTGGATCCATTGAAGTACATCTTTGAGAAGCTGATCTCCACTGGTAGGGTTGCCAGGTGGCAAGTCCTTTTATCTGAGTATGACATTGTCTACACAACTAGGAAGGCAATAAAAGGGCAAGCTGTGGCGGATCACTTGGCAGAACATCCACTACCTGACTACCAACGGCTTCTGACTCACTTCCCGGACGAAGATGTGATGTGTACAGAGTCTGCAGATGATACAGAAGAAACCAAGTGGCAAATGTTCTTTGACGGGGCAGTGAATGTAAATGGAAAAGGGATCGGAGCAGTGCTAATCTCCCCAGACGGTGTCCACCACCCGATAGCAGCAAAACTTCTGTTTGATTGCACTAGCAACATGGCCGAATATGAAGCATGTGTGTTAGGCTTGCGAGCGGCAATCGAGATGCATATACAAGAGCTAAAAGTATTTGGTGATTCGAGTCTTATCATCTATCAAGTGATGGGAGACTGGAAGACCAGAGATGTGAAGTTGGTACCGTACCAAGAACTGGTCAAGGAATTAGAAGAGGAATTTGAAAGCGTGACATTCGACTACATGCCACGAGATGGGAATTGGTTTGCACATGCACTAGCTACACTGGCATCAATGGCCACCATCACGAATGATGCTTGGGTGCAACCACTGGAAATAGAAATTCGGCGTTACCCTGTTTACTGCTTCAGTGTCGAGAAAAGCACGCCCGAAGAAGAGCCTTGGTACGCAGACATCGAAAGGTATATAAGGAACAGAATTCTGCCAGAAGGTGCCTCGGCTGCAGAGAAGCGAACTATCCAAAAGTTGGCAGGGCAGTACTTCTACAGTGGGGGCAAACTGTACAAGAAGTCATACAAAAATTCCCTACTGCTATGTGTCAGAGAAGCCGAGGCACAGAAGTTAATCGAGGAGGTCCATGGAGGGTTGTGCGGCGCACACATGAATGGGCATATGCTAGCAAGGAAGATTCTAAGGATGGGCTATTACTGGATGACCATGGAGGCAGACTGCTACGCTCATGTCAGAAAATGTCAGTTGTGCCAGATTTATGCCGACAATATGCACGCGCCGCCAAACACACTGTACTCCATGACATCACCTTGGCCGTTTGCCATCTGGGGAATCGATATGATAGGCCAAGTTCATCCAATGGCTTCAAACGGGCATCGGTTCATCTTAGTGGCAATTGACTACTTTACCAAGTGGGTAGAAGCCATGTCCTTCGTGAATGTAAAAAAATCTCATGTGCTCAAGTTTATCAGAAACAATATAGTCTGTCGCTACGGAGTTCCAGAAGCGATCATCACTGATAATGCAAAGAATCTGAATAATAAGGACATGGAAAAGATGTGTGAAGATCTGAAGATCAGACATCTAAACTCCACGGCATACCGGCCCAAGATGAATGGGGCAGTAGAGGCTGCCAACAAGAACCTGAAGAAGATACTTGAGAAAATGGTAATCACTTACAGAGACTGGCATGAGAAGCTGCCGTATGCACTGCACGCCTATCGGACGTCGATAATGACATCGACCGGGGCAACCCCGTTCTCCCTGGTATACGGAATGGAAGCAGTCCTTCCCGTGGAAGCACAGATTCCATCACTCAGAATTCTGAAGGAAGCTGAAATCAGTGACGCCGAATGGGAAGAATCCAGATTTGACCAGTTGCAATTATTGGATGAAAAGAGGATCAAGGCTTTGTGCCATGGCTAGCTCTATCAATAGAGAGTGGTGCGAGCCTACAACAAGAAAGTGAAGCCACGACAATTCAAAGTGGGAGACCTAGTACTGAAGAGAATCTTTCCCCATCAAGAGGACAACAGAGGGAAATTCAAGCCAAACTACGAAGAGCCACTCGTAGTCCATAAGATTCTATCCCGAGGAGCACTTATCCTGCAAGAGATGGACGGGGCAATTTTTCCTGAGCCGATAAATGCAGACGCAGTCAAACTGTACTATGCCTAAAATCATTATAATTGGGAAATGAAGGGAGGCCATCCTTGACTCTCCTTTAGACTGTAAATCCTTCCAAATACCTTAAAATTCTCCCCTAGTTAAACAATTTTGAGCCTTAAAATTCTTTCAACCCATGGCGAGTGTTCTACACATCAAACGGGTATTCCTGGCAAAGCAAAAAGAAACAGGGCATTCTGGCCCAGAAAAACCTCAAAAAGAAGAGAAATTGCAATAGAAAAAGCAAGAAAAAGAAAGAAACACAGAAAATGGGGAAATGTTTACCCAGCAAAAATATAGAGATACAAATAAGCCAGGATGTAAGTATCACCAACAATAAAAATAGCACACTTTGCAAACCCAAAAATTAAAGCTTTTTGAGCCACTTACCCTTTCTTTCATGACCAAAACCAAGCCTACGTTTCGTCCTATCTCTAAGACCTCTCGGATCCCGAAAAGAATGGTCAGGGCAAACAGTTGAGTCAGTATTCGTCAGCCATGACGGAATTCAGAGCTTCCTAGAAAGGCTAGACACAGTGAAAACCCGAAAAAAGGGCGTTGTGTGGTTAGTCCCCAAAAAAAAAAAAACTGGTCACATCTGGATTGAGCAGAGCAAAATACAGAGGAGAGCAGTAACAGTAGCAGACAGTAAAATGAGAAAATTGCACAGATCTGAGAGGTTCAGACCGGCAGGTTGCGCCTGAGTTAAAGGCTTCACAGTGGCCTGTGATGACGATGCTGCTGAAAATACCAAGCACTCCAAGTCCCGTCTGACCTTGGAAAATTTCTTTGATATTGCAAACATAAGCACACACTTACACACCTGTCTTCTCTATAATTGTTCTGCTTAACTATTTGAGGCTCCACATTGGGCTACTAACCTGAGTTGATAGTCTCTCAACCTTGGTAGAGGCCATTTCTAGTTGCAATGGGCAAAAGGCTCAGAGCAAAGAAAATAAGAATGCTCTGCATTAATCCCCAGCTAGTCCAAGACTGACCTTCTTGTTCCCTTCATGACTTCATAGGTACAGCAAAAGTGGGATGATGGACGTCTTCTCCAAAAATCCCCAGTGAAATCCTTTCATCAGAAGGAGTAGGATACTTGTCTGGAATCCCCAGTAGAGTCCTTTCAAGCGAGTGATGCCTGACAATGAAAACTTCTCAAGCCTCGCCCAGTCTGAAGAGGCCGGCCTTGCGAAGGAGAGCAAGAAAGAGACAAATCAAGCCAACTTCAATCCTCAGCAGAGTCTCTCGCACTCGACAAAGACTTGAACAAGCATGAAGAACTCAAGCCCAGGCAAAAGGGAAACACCTTATAAAGGAAAATGGCAGTGTAGGGAATCCCCACTTATCCCCAGTGGAGCATCCTTCCTAGGGGGACTCCCACGCTCGCCAATGACAAGGATTGAAAATGAGGAAAAGAATCCTTCCCAATCCCCAGCAACAGTCATGCCAAGCTAGGGAGCCTCTCCAAGAGAACAAGCCAACACTACCAAAGAAGGGACAAGAAGACATGAAGAAGAATGAGCATAAATGAAGATATCACCGGGCAAGATGGCCCCTTTTGTAATTTTGATTTCACACTTTTGTAAATAGATTAGAGCAGATGTGTGGGCACCTTGAGGCACTGGGCAGCGCTGGAAGCACCTCCTCACCAACAGCAGCTCCTCTTCCACTCTTCCTTCCCCTTTTCTCCGTTCGGTCCGCATCCTAGCCCAACCCCCGGCCGTCCAAAGAAAGATAAGCTTCAAGTAAAAGACACAAAAGGGATCAAAAGTCTGAAGTCACCTAAAAGCTTTAATGGAACAAACAAGAAGAAAAGAATATTGTCAAGTATCTGGCATCAACGCCGAAACAGGACGGCGAGCTCAAGCACAATCTAATTTCTTTCAAACTTAAATCAAAGGTGGAAGAGTTGCCCTATAAAAACCCGAAAGAAAAGGGTAAGGAAACTCTGAAGCCAGGGAGTGACGCCACATGATTTGGCCGCTTCCCTCTCAAAGTAAAAATTTCAAAGGATTAAGCTCGTCAACCATGTCGATAGAAATGCCAGGCGCAAAAACGAGATTCTTTTTCTCTTTGTCGTTCATCCGCAAGGTGACTCCGGCGAAGAGGGGCAGCTGTAAGCACCTCATTTTCGCGCTCCCAGAAAAGCCAGAAATGTAAAGCCCGGCTAAAAAGTCAAACCCTGAGAGGCGAAAAGTTGACCTTTTAATCAAGTGAAATTTGGCCACCTTGATCTATGCCATTGGATAAAGAATCTCGACACGGTTCCAACGCAACTGGGTTTGCAGGAATCGGAGTCTAGATGAAGGTTCTAAGGGCGGTCAAACTTAAAGGAATGCCAAAAGTTGACTTTTCCTCGAATTCCGTGCCAAATGCCTTGATTTATCCTAATAGATGGAGAATCTCGACACGGTTCCAACGCAACTGGGTTTGCAGGAATCGGAGTCTGGATGAAGGTTCTAAGGGCAGTCAAACTTGAGGGAAAGCCAAAAGTTGACTTTTCCTTGGAATCCGTGCCAAGTGCTTAGCCCCATGTCATTAGATAGAGGGCTCCGATACGAGTTTAACACAATTGAGTTTTCTCGAATCGGAGTTCGGGTGAAGGAGATATGATCTGTCGAAGTTTCCGAGTAGCAAAAGCCGGAAATTGCACACGTGGCGTAGGAACTGCACACGTGGCAGCCAACGCAGCAAAATATCTCAGGGACTAAATCTTAAATATAAAAATTTCGTACGGGCGATCCGTAGATATCAAAAAGGGTCAAATCGGTCGAATCGGTCAAGTCGAAGGGCAAATCCGTAATTTTTCGATTTGTATGCGGTCACATATACCGGATACACTGCCTATCCTTCATGGCCGGACTTGAAGACCGGATACATAAAGATATTCCCGCGAGATCCACACCACTTGGCCGACAGATTCGCGGCGGCATTAAATTTCAAAATGATTAAGTCATGTATCCGGCCTGAGTTGCCGGATACAAAGGGAAGCCAGTGTATTCGGACTTCAAGTCTGGATACGAGTAGGCCTTAGTGTATCCGGCCTGAGTGGCCGAATACATTAAATTGCCTATAAATAGCCAACAGCAGCTCATATCCGGGGTTGGCCTTTGTTCATGCGATTTTGGGCTCTCTTCTCTCACCCATTCTCACTCAAAATCCCCTCTCTTTCAGCCTCTTTGCCCCCCATCACCTTCCCCTACCATCCAAAACCCTTGCTTTCTTCCTTCTCTTCACTTTCCTTGGTGAGCAAGAGGAAGCTACTGCTGTGGTGGCCAAAGGAGGAGCTCCAGCTGCTGTTCAAGCCAAAGGAGGTGTCTCCACTTTGCTCAAGAGACCAAGAACCCTCAAGTAGTGTTCCCTAACACATTATATTCAACATATATTAAATCTAGATTTTTCTTAAAATATATGCTTCCATTTGTTTTCTTGTTCTGCATGGCCTTGTTTTAGCATGATCCATGCATGTATTTGGTGTTCCTTTCATGGCATGGAGCTACCACATGCATGATACCCACGTAGGGATAGTTTAAGAGGCAAAAGTCCAGTCTTATATGCTTTCTAATATGCTGTATTTTCTGTTTGGAGATTCAACTTAAGGTATTTTCTGGAGGAGCATGTTCCTCCTTGGTAAGTAATCTGATGTACCCCATGATAAACCCCCTCTCTTCCTTTCTTTATTTCTTCAAGAAAAATGCATATGTATAGCCTGTGAGGCTTTGCTGTGAATTCCATGCACCATGTGTTAGTATAGGTTTCTGTTTTCTTTGCTTGAAAGTAGTAGCCTTGGATCCAAGCATGCTCCCCATTCCCCTTCCCTCTTGTTGGAAGCCATGAAAGAAGCCAAGGAAGGCTTCTTCTCCCAAGTCTGAACCTACGTGGGCCTTCACAAGGGCCCACGAAACCTTCAGAACCATCCTGGGAGCCCCTGGGATCAATCCCAAAAGGCCAAAACCCAAAAAGGCCAATTCCAGGGTGATCCGGCAACTCAGGCCGGATCACCTGAGGCCGGATAACCTAGGGCCTCTGTGTATCCGGCCACTCTGGCCGGATCACTTGCAGACCCTGTGTATCCGGCCTGAGTTGCCAGATACACACAGAAGCCTGTTTTTTGCATATTCTGTTCCCTTGCCGAATTTTGAGATAATTTGTGTTAAAACCAATGAACCAGCAAGGTTTCCGGTCCACCCGGAAACCCAACTTGGGACTCGGACGAGCCGGTCCAACTTGGTACAATAGTGGGCCTTCCAACGAGGCCCACCAAGCCCAATAAACCAAAGCATGTTAATGAAATAACCTAAGTAAAAGTGAACCAATTTGAATCGGGCGGGCCAAACCCAATGCGGCCCACCCGAGCCTTGCCATATATATGAGTGCATGAACTGTGTGGTTTGGCTGAGACCATGGGCTAGGGCCTGTCGGGCCCGATAAAGCCCACCAACCGAACCGAGTTAGGGTGCAAGCCCTAAACCCCGAGGAACTGGGCTTTCAAAGCCCAAGGCCTGGATCATGGGCCCCAAGCCCAATGACCAAGCCCACTTTGGCAAAAATTGAATAAAGATAAATTGAACTTACTTGGTCACCATGTGGGCCCACCTAAGGGGCCCACCAACCGATCCGGCCCACCACTTGCATGAAAAACACCTAAGCTTCAACTTATACCTTAATAAAAATTAACTCATTAGCCAAAGCCCACAGGGCCTCTTAGGGTTAGATTGAGGCCCACCAAGGGTACATGGGCTTGCCTAGGCCCAACAAGGACACCGTGGGCCCTCCAACGGGGCCCACCCAAACAGACCCAGATCACTTAAAGATTAAGACAAAATAAAATCAACTAAAGGGACCCACACCATTCAGGTGGTCCCACCAAGACCTAACAAAAATGCATGCGGGATTAGAAAACGGGTGAGAGCCAAAAGTAGAGAAAGCTGACTCAAAATAGGGAACCCACGGGACCCGTCATCCGACGGGGCGGATTGGGATGTCTACGGACTTCCCCAGCCCGCAACCGAGAACTCAACTTAGAATCTCAAGCCGCAGACCCAAAAAGCCCTAAATAGACAAGATTAGGCACCCAGGTGTCCGCCTGCACCCCATCAGGAGGTGGCGACTCCGAACTCACCCCGTGCCACGTTTCCCACGCGCGCACAAGCGGCACTCAGCACATACCCCCTTATTTTCCCAACAATTATTTCTAGTCTCTGTTAGCTCGAGTTCAATATGACTGACCTAAATTTAAGCTTCTATGATGACAACTCCAAACTCCTAACACCTCTAACAGTCATTTAAAACCAATTTGAAATTAATCTAACTAAGATCATGCTTCGAATCGACGATTTGTTCGTAAAATAGCTTCCCAACAAGATCTTAACTTGCTGCACATAGATCCAATTTAATTCATGCAATCGGTTGCAAAACTAAGAAGAAAACCGGTGCTACTTACCTAGATAGCTAACTCAATCTTCTAGCTTCGAATTCCTCCGATCGATCACCTCCGAGATGGTAATTTCTACCGACGATGGTTTCTGCAACTTCACAACGACCAGATCTGCTTAGATCTGAGATTGCTCTATCGGTGCTAACCCAAATTTATCCTAACTTGCTACTAACTTACATGCAATTGGTCTTCTCTTGATCTCAGCAACCAGGACCTGATCGTACCTCCAGATTTCCAGTCACTGAACACCTCCAATCAATGAGGAACTTCCTTCAGTGCTCTCCAACCTTTCTCACTCCACTAACCTTCTGAACTCAGACAAACTCCACTGCTCAGCTCTCCCAATTTACTCCGACCAGCCAAACGAACCTCCGCTCAAATTGAACAGCATATTTATATGCTCCATTGGTGCCTAAACTGATCCTTGTTTCGCCGAGTGCTCACTCACAGTAGCCACTCTACACCAACACTCCTCATCCCTTGATTAGATACCATGCCACTCCAGCAATAACGATCTAACATCCAAACCAACTTGAATTAATTTAGATATACCACACTTACCTATTAATTTAAATTATAATCATCACATACCTTAAGTTATAACTCTGCTCACTTAATCTTTAGAAATCCCAACTCTGTCCTTGCTCCTCAATTATTTGAAAAGTTCACAATTAACTATAATTAGAATTTCTAATTAATTCTCGATATTAATATTAACCAAAATTCGGGATCTTACACAACAGCTGTATTATGTTTATCCTGTTTGTTATAATTAATGTTGTGTGTGAAACTTGCTCTATTTTGTTCATGTAATTATCTTGATTTGGCCCCCAAATAGACAACAATATTAAAACCCTAGCCTATTACATTCTTATCATTATTTTTTAATGGATACTACCAAAAGTGTTTTACCTTCTATCCTTTCCACCGTTTATCTTATGAAGGTAATTGAATCTTTGATTGGGGACAACTTCAAGAGATGGAAACAAAAAAACCTATTTATATATTTGAGACTTAGAGATTTTGTTTGTCTTGTCTATTACTAAACTTGAGTCTTCAGGTGATGGATTTGTTTCTACATTCATGGTTGGAAGCAGATCGGATGTGTAAATGTTGTATTTTGAATAAACTTCCTAATGAGCTGTATGATTTGTATAGTTGGTATGAGACTATTAAATATGTATGGGATGCCTTACACAATAAATACATGGTTGAGGATTCAGGGTTAATCACATAATTCGATGTAGGCAAATTCTTTAGTTTTATGATGGTAGATGTGAAGATGGTTCTTGACCAAATCAATGGGTATTAGAATATATTCAATGGCTTAACCAATGAGGGGATTATCTTACTAGAAATTTTGTGGTTGGTGCTCTTATCGATAAGCTGCCCCTTCCCCTTCATGGAAGGTTTACATGGCTAATTTGAAACATAAAAGAAAGGACATGACATTAGAACACCATATCTAAATAAAAGAGAAAGGCCAAAATAGGAAGAAGATTTAGAAACCATATTCTAATATCTTTGTTAGGAAGGCTAAATTGTATAGGATGACTTTAAGAAAAGGAAAAAACAATATGAAAAGTTATATCATAAGGACTCAAAATGAAAAAAGGAATTACTTTGTTTGTGGCAAGCTAGGGCACAATACTATTAAATGTAGGAATAGAAGGGCAGAGTCAGATGACAAGAAAACTTAACTGAGTACAGTGTCATTGTTGTTGTGATTTCAGAAATTAACCTAATTAGAAACCCCAAAGAGTGGCTGGTGAACATTGGAGCCGCCAAGCATATTTGCAGAAACTATAACATGCTCACAACCAGCTAGTTGGTGGGAGAGGTGAATAGATGTGCTTGACTGATTCTTTCACATCTCCAATAGCTGGGAAGGGAAAGGTGCAAATCAAGTGCACTTCATGAAAGTAGTTGGTTTTGATTGATGTGTTGTATGTTCCAAGGATCAAAAGAAATTTAGTATCAAGATTCCTACTAAATATAGTGGGATTAAGCTTATATTTGAAGGGACTAATATCTTTCTAGGAAAGGTAATCATGGTCTATTTGTATTGAATATTTCTAATGAAATAAATAAAGCCTCTAGTTTTGCTTATTTGATTCTATTACTTTGTGGCATAAAAGACTAGGACACACCAATATTGGATATATTAAGAGAATGGAACACTTAGGTTTTATTAAAAAAATTATCCAATATATATTTCAAGAAATGTGAAGTGGCTCTGAGGCCTCATATAATAATAGCTAGAGAATCTAAACTCCTAGATCCTATTCATAGCAACCTAGTTGATATGAGAAATAAAATTATGAGAGGAGGTAAAAAATATTTCATTACATTTATAGATGAATTTAGTAGAAATACTAAGGTTTGCATGCTAAGGTCTAAAAGTGATGCAAAAGTAACTTTCATAAAACAAAAACCTGAAGTAGAAAAGACTCAGAACTAATAGGGGAGGAGAGTATGACTCAAACCCCTTTCAGAAATTTCGTGAAGATAATGGAATAATACATGAGGTTACTACTGCATACTCGCCTAAGTTTAATGGAGTGGGTGAAAGGAAAAATGGAACCCTTAAATAGATGAACAACTCAATAATTGTTAGTTTTGATTCACCATCGAACTTGTAAGGGGAGGAAATATTATCTGCTGGTTTTATTACCAATAGAGTACCACATAAAAAAACTAGCAAGACTCGTTATAAACTTTGGAAAGGGCATTCTCCTAACCAAAATTTCCAAAGGGTTTAGGGCTACCTATACAAATTGGGTTTTATAGAAATTAAAAGGAAAAGACTTGGTTATAAGACTATAGACTGATCATTTATGAGGTATGCTGAAAATAATGTTCCCTGTAGATATTTAGTATCGAAATATATAAATGATGATGTGTTAGCAAATTATATAATAGAATCTAGAGATAAAGATTTCATTGAGTCCATTTTTAATTTAAAACAAAAGCCTGTAAGGGAGATGTGGCTTCTTCTAGCCAAACCTATGAGTCAGTTCTTGAACCCATTATAGAACTAGAACTAGAACTTGAACTTGAAGTGAGGAGAAATAAAAGACCTAAAAAGGCAACTAACCTATGAGATGGCATCTGTATATTTCTTGTAGATAATGATCCCAAGACCTATAGTCAGTTTGTGCCTTCCCTAGAAGTAATATTTTAGAGAGAAGCCATAAATAGTGAGTTAGACTCTCATTTGGCTAATTGTACCTGGAAATTGGCAGATTTACTATATGGAGCCAAACCCATAGGTTTCTGTAGACATCCTAAATTGTACCAAAATATGAGATAAAGATGAAAAATATGTATTATTACATGTGTTTTCATTGAAATTATGGACCAGCATATTGTAAATACGGTTATATAAATTTTCATTGTATTGATAATTCAGTTAATGTATAAAACATTTTGATCAAGGTTAACCGTGAAGTTGTGTCAGTTATGTTATAGCTTTTAGTAACTGAGAATGTTTATTGGTCAAACTGATATTTCTTCATGACCAATATTTATTATCAATCACATTGTTATTTTTCATGATTGATATTAAATGTTGGTCACATTGATATTTCTTCATAACCGGTCTGAGTTATCAGTTAACATAAAAAAGCCCAATTTGAAAATTATCGAGAGCTTTCTTATGTTTACATTGAAACCTCTTTTTGGAAGGCTTGAATTGCCTAAATTAGCCTCGAAATTTGCCTAATTCCCACCAATGCAAGCCATGGTCTTTAATTGGAAGGATCTAGAAACACTTTTGTGTCTACCCTTAGGACTCTTCTACCCTCACTTGTACCTATAAATATGAGATCTCTCCTCATGCAAATGACTACAAATTTAGAGGTTGAGAGACTTTCTTAAGAGGAGGGAGACTTTGTTGGATTTCACACTTGAAGAAGCATTCCTTATTTTGATTGAAGAAGGAGCTCACAAGGTATAATCTCCTTTTAAATTTTTTTTTCTCTTTCAATTCCAGCACTCTCTACTTTTACCTTTCTATAGAATAAGGCCTCTTTGTGTTTGTAGCCCCAAACTATGGATTAAAGTACTTTAAGCCTCTCTCTAGCTATAAAACGTGAAGAGAAGGCTAAGGGAAATAATCTATGGGATGGAACCTTTAGGAATAAAGCCCATTTGTTTTGATTGTGATTCATTTCTCTTGATTGTGCTTTAATTGATCGGTTCTGATAATTTTTCCTTTATTTTGAGAGGAATTTTGTGGATCTAGGCCACTTCTTGGCTCTAGATTTGAAATTCCTCCATATTATGGAGTTTTTGCACACTTATAAGCACACACAATCATTAATGTTGTTTTCTTATAGTATAGGAATGTATCTTAGATCTACCATGCTCAATATGGTAGATCTAAGAATTGAGCCTTAAACCAATATCTCAGGACTTTTTATTTTCTTTTTGAAGTTATTTTGATATTCAAGAGAAGGCCTCATGGCCAGATCTCTTTAGATCTATGAAATTTTAAGCAAATACGAGCTGATTTGGCTTTAACTCTCCAAATAATGAGAGATCTTAGCCAAATCCTTTCCCTAAATGTTAACAGAACATTTTTTTTATTTCAAGTATTTTTTAAATTAAATCTAGAGAGCTATGTGCACAGATCAAAGGTTTTCATCATGATTTTCACTTAATGTTTTTGAATCTGTACAGAACCTGAGTAAGAACTTGTTTCATTCATTACTTTATCCTTTGAATGAATTTTTAAATGATTCTAGCTGGTTATGAAAGGTAGGGACGTATATTTTAATCCTGTTAATTTTAATGACTTTTCACCTAGCCGTTTAATCTTTGTGTTTGATTGAAATTAGGCAAGTTTGTTTTACACAGATTGCATTCCTTGTCACTTCAATTGAACACCGAAGGTCCATTTCAACTCCGTTTTGACTGATTCTTGTTTTTGAGTCTTGTTTTGTAAGGCTATTTTTAAATCCAATCGATTTCATAATTTTTGAGTCAATTTTGAGATCTGTGAGCTTGATTGACCTTGTACTACTCAGTAGCAGATTACAAGGTCAATCTGTGTTTGAGTTGAGGTATTTGTGAGAGCACACAGATCACATATTGATGAATTTTCGAGTCAGACCTATGCCATTCGAAAGATAGTGTTTCATCCTTCATTCATACTTATTTTCATGAAGTTATATGAAGCCAAACTCCATGAATAGTCTTATGAAGTAGGGCTGGTCATCACTTTTACTGTGATAGATCAGAAATTTTGAGCAAAGCATAACTTTCTTGATTTAAATTGGATTTGAATGAAATTTTTATCAAGTTTTCTACATCAAATAAATTTCAAATGGCTTTAGATTCATCAAATTTGAGTTTGAAGTAAGTGAGTCATGATCATTTGAAGGTGTATAGCTCAAATAGCTTCTTTGAGGTACTGATTTTCAGATTTGCTTTTATCTTCTTTTCTTTGATTTTTGTCCAGATTTGTGATTTGATCGTGAAGTCCTGAGGGTGATGAATCCACAGAGAACATTCAAATCAATTCGGTGGTTCTCATGGATAATCACATATCTCTTTTATGTTTCTTTTTGCATTATTTTGTGTGAATGCAAGCAATCTATAGAATGATCAATAGACATGTGGCAACCATCTTGTATGGATGAGTAGGGGTTCCTAACACCTTCGCATATTCATAACCTAACCCCCTTACTCTATCTTTGGTGTAGACCATAAATTAGAGCTACTTTGGCTCTTTTTTGTTATTTTTATTTACACATTAGTGTCCATCTACACCAAGAACCTTGGATGGTGGCGACTCCTCTTTTTGTTGAATCATGTGCATATTTGAGAGATCCATAGAGATTTCCATGGTTCCACAATTTCAAATGAATTTTTAAGGAGAAACTAAAAACTAATGTTTCCATTGACAAGTATAAAGCTAGATTACTTGCTAAAGATTGTAGTTAGCAGAAGAAAGTAGATTATTTTGATACTTGTGCACTAGTAGGAAGAATTACTACTAATACAATTTTAATCAGCCTAGTGTTTAACAATCTTATAATACATCAAATAGAAGTTAAAACTGTTTTTTTAAACAGAGATATAGAAGAAGAAATTTATATGAAACAACCCAAATGATTTATAGCACCAAGAAAGTAAGTGTGTATACCATAAATTTTCTAGTAATACTAGTGCAATTATTTGCTTGTATTTTTATGACATGTATATTATAGGCACTGATTTAGACATAGTAATCACTACTAAACAATATTTTATATCTTCTAAATTTGATATGACGGATATTGGGGAGGCCAATCTCATCTTAGGTGTAAAACTTATTAGAGAATTAAGCAATATCTTTCATATTATACAAGGAAGATATTAATAAAGTTTGGAAATTTAGAATATGATTCTTTGTACACACCTTATGATGCTAGCATACGTCTTAGGAAAAATTATGGTGAGAGTGTCTCATAATCAGAGTATACTAGAGTGATTGGTTCTTTAATGTATTTAATGAATTGCAGCAAACCTGATTTGCACGTACAGTAGGAAGATTGAATACATACACACTCTCCTAACTATTAGCATTGGAATGCTTTAGTGATGGTATTGAAGCACCTAAAAGATACAATGTAGTATGATTTATAGTACTCAGATTATCCTACTGTATTAGAGGGCTATTGTGATGCCAATTGGATGACTGGACCTAACGAGTCAAACTCAATTTAGGGCTTTGTGTTCTCCTTAGGAGGTACGATTATTTGGAAATCATGCTAATAGTCATGTGGTGCAAAATCCTTCATGGAATCTGAGTTTGTAGATCTAAAGCAAGGTAGTGGAGAGGTAAAGTGGTTGAGAAAATTTTTGAAAAATATGCCTTTATGGAAGAGATTTGCATATTATATTACTATACTATATGATAGCAAGTTAGCAATAACTAAAGTCTAAAACAAAATTTACAATTTTAGATGGTATATCAGATTGAGGTTGGATATTATTAGACAATTACTCAATGATGGAGTAATTAATTGCATTAACTTTGCCAATGTTTGGTTTTATTATTATATCTTTTATGTGCTACCGGTCCTAAGCCCAGATAAAGGCCAAGGGTTGCATCAAGTTAGCAGTTAGTGTAAAACTCTTGCTAAATGTAAACATGAAATGAAACTTGAATTAGATGAAAGTTTAACTTGACAACATAGGTTAATGGTGATGGATATTTGTTTTAGAAAGTGGGAAAAAAAAAAACAATAAACCAAAACAAACGCAAAAATAAAATGGTGGAAGTTGAAAGGAGAAAATTTAGTAATTTTTAAGAATAAGTTAATGAAAGAGGCTAGTTGGAACCTTATGGGTGATTCGACTAGGATGCAGAATAAAATGATCAATTGCATCACAGAACTTGGAAAAGAAGTATTAGAAGAATCACGAGGTAGTATTCCATCTCATAAGGAAACTTGTTGGTGGAGTTATGTAGTCTACGAAACTATTAAAAAGAAAGGACTTTATTTAAAAATTTGGTAAAAGAGTAAAACACATAAAACCTAGAAGGATATAAAAATGTTAAAATAGAAACTAAGAAGAAAATTAGTGAAGCTAAAGAGTATGCCTATGACAACTTATATGATAAGTTAGGTACTAAAGAAGGTAAAAACTTTATTTATAAATTATCAAGATCTAGAGAGAAAAACAAGGGACTTCGATAAGGTTAGATGTGCTAGAAGTGAAGATTTAAGAATTTTGGTAAAAGATGAGGAGATTAAAGAAAGGTGGAAGGAATAGTTTTTGAAATTATTAAATGGGGATGGTACACAGAGATCTGGATTTTGCATGAATGATAGCAGTAATGGAACTAGAGAACAAATGTATATTTTTAGGGTTCAAGTTACAGAAGTTAAAAGATGCCATAGGCAAAATGAGAATAGGAAAAGCCTTAGGCCTAGATGGCATCCCTATAGAGGTGTGGAAGTGCATGGGAGATATTGGTTGACTAAATTATTTAATGAAATTTTAAGGATTGGAAAAATATCAAATGCTTGGAGGATTAGTACAATAATATCAATATATAAGAATAAAGGAGATGTGTAAGAGTGTGCAAATTGCAAGGGTATTAAGCTTACGAGTCAAACTATGAAATTATGAGAAAGAGTGCTTGAGAAAGATTAAGTCTAATAACTAGAGTGACAGAAAACAAATTTGGATTTATGTCTGGTAGATCCACTACCAAAGCTATATTTTTACTTAGACAATTAATAGAAAAATCCAAATAAAAGGAAAAAGATTTTCATATAGTTTTTATTGGTTTAGCAAAAGCATATGATAGGGCCGAAAATAATTAATTTGGTGGAATCTTTATAAAAGGACGCATGAGGGATACGTATGAGGGATTCTTAATTAAAGTGAAAACTGTTGGTAGTGAGACAACTAATTTTCCGGTTAAAATAAGTTTGCATCAAAGGTTAGCTATTAGCTAGCCCTTATCTTTTCACTTCAATTATAGATGAGTTGACGAGTTATATTCAAGATGAGATGCCTTGGTGTATGTTATTTGCAGATGATGTAATATTGGTAGGTCATACTAGAGAAGAAGTAAATATTAAGCTAGAATTATGGAGAGATATCTTAGAATCAAAGGATTTTAAAATAAGCCGTGCATAAACTGAATATATGAAATGCCCTTTTAATACAAATTTCAATATAACTAGTGAAACTACTAGAAATGAAAATCAGGATATCCTTTAAGTACTAAGTTCAAATACCTTGTATCAATGATACAAAAAGATGGAGAAATTGATGAATATGTTGTACACATGATTATAGCTGGTTGGCCTAAGTGGAGGGGTGCTTCTAGGGCTTTGTGTGATAACCGTGTTCTACTTAAACTAAAGGGTAAATTTTAGAAGACAACAATTAGACCAGTGATGTTGTCTGGTGCAGAATGTTGGATAGCAAAGAATAAACATCACAGCTGATTAGTGTTACCGAGATGAGGATGTGTAGACACCCCAAATTGCATTGCAAAAAGAGAAAATAATGAAAACATGTAATTGAAATTTAAAACAAGCCAAAAATGCATGAAATTCAATAATATGAGCGTTGCCCGTATTGTATCAACGGGCTGAGCGCGCCCAAATTTTGTATACGGGCACGTAGCGCCCGTAAAACATATACGGACACCACTAGACCGTAAATCATTTACGGGCATATTAAATTTGTGCGAATTTTAACCTTTCTTGATTTCTGAGCTTTATCTTTATTCCAATATCTCTTTAAATGAGCAAATTATGTCTTTTATTCGTTCGGATTATCCTTGTTGGCCATGGATGGGCATTATCCTTGTGTTTAACTCAATCTGAAACTCTATCTTGCCAAACCTTGGACCAACCATGCCCCTGGGTTTGCTTATAAATAGAGGGCTTCTCCTCAAGCAAAAGGCCATGAAATTTTGAAGTCCAAGGAGCTCCAAGAGAAGAGAGGAATCCCTGCTGCTCTGCTTGCTCAATCCAGGTAAGTCCATTTTCCCTTTTATTTTCTATCTTCAATTCTAGAAGTAATAGGATCTTCTCCATTGCTGTAGAATAAGGCCATCTTTTATTCTGTATTCCTAAACTTACCTCTAAGTACCTCAAGAGTCTCTCTAGCCGTAAAACGTGAAGAGGGAGCTAGGGGAAAAGAGAACAGGTGGATCCCTAGAATAGGACCCCATATCTGTTTTTCTCCTTTTTTTAGAATAAGGCCTTTGATTGTGTTTGTGTACCCAAACCTATCTCCAAGTACCACAAGAATCCTCTCTAGCCATAAAACGTGAAGAGAGAGCTAGGGGAAAAGAGAATAGGTGGATCTGTAGGGTAGACCCCCATGTGCTCTAATCTGTGAGATGTAGCTGTTTTGAATATCCTGATCATGTTTTAATGGTTCTTATGTTGAATCTGAATGAATCATATGAGTTTATGATGATTATAGCATGAGATCCTCACTTTTTTCTAAAATTTGGATTTTCACCACTTTTGCACCTACAGCACTGTTTTCGTGATTTTTGAGATATTAGGCTAAGATCCTAAATCTATCATGATCTATATGATAGATCTGGATTCAGAAGCCTGAAAGTAATTTCTAGGGTTTATGATGTGGTTTTTTAATCGTTTTTCATGTTTGAGAGAAGACCCTACAGTCTAAGTTCTCCCCTTTTGATGTTCTTCATCAACGTGGGTATTTTTTGTTTTGATTTCTTGATTTAATGTGAAATTTGGGCTATATCTATATCCTGGATTATTCAAGTTCAATTTTGAAATATTTTATAAAAATCATATTTTTCTAGATTTCTAGAATTTAACTTGAAGCCAGATTTTTGGATTTTTCACTTTAGATTAATTTTATTTGATTTTATCTCAATTTTATTTTAATCATGAAACCCTAGGAATGATATGATCATATTTGAAAGTTCTAGATCAATCAGGCTATTTGTATGAAAAAACCATACATTTTTGTCTTTTTTGTGATTTTTATAGCAAGCATTTTTTCCTTTATTTTAACATGAACAATGCCTGGCAACCACCTTGTGTGGATGAATAGGGGTGCTTAACACCTTCCCCTGTTCATAACCTAATCCCCTTACCCATTTCTCATTGTTTTTTAAGAGGGTTATTTTTACCCTAAAATTTGCCTTTTTGTGCTTATTTGATATTTTGGTGTCCATTCACACCTAAACAGAATTGTGGCGACTCTGTGTTTTTAACCAATCCCGCGTGATGATCGGGAAGTCATTGAATTGATTTTTTTCCCATGTCTCACAACTGGCGACTCTGCTGGAGACTTGAGGATTTCAGCCTTTTGGTGTTTGTTCATGTTTTTGATATTTTTGGATTTGCTTGCTATTTTGTGTTTTTAGCATGTTTTTGTTTTGATTGCTATTTGGGGTTCTTAAGCATGCTTGGTATGTTCTAAATATGAATTATTGCTTAAGAATTCATGGGGGTAGAAACATGCTTAATTTTGATTTATAGGATTGTTTCTAGAAACATGCGTAGGGGAGGTTCGTTTTGCTAAACCATGCTAATTTCTTGCTGTATTTTCATAATAGCATGTTTTAATTTTCAGCATAATCTCCATGATGTGTTTTTGGGTTGTATAACATGATCATATGTTTGCATGATTGGATGATTTTTATGAGCATGTTTTAGGTGCTATAGGGACTGCTTTGTGTATTTGTTTACTTTAAATATGCTTTCCTATTATGCCTTGGTTTGTATATGCATGGTTGCGAAAAGAGTGGCCAGGTTTTGGGATATTGTGAATGCACCCAATTTTTTACAATGCACTGTGCACATTTTAGTTTTTTACACAGCCTACCCATAACCTATAGGAAGTTGAACCCGAATGTGTGTAGCTTGGCACAACGAGGTCGATACTTCAGAAAGCGAAAGCGAAAACATTCACCTTAGAACTTTGGGCCAATGATGTGATGATAATGTGGATCTGTGATTCGATTCTGGTCATCACTAGGCTTGAGTGCTAAGTTGCCATTAAGCCAAAACCCAAAGCCCCTACGCTTGAAGGTGGAGATACACGTTTTGGGTTAAAGTACACAATTACGTGGGGATATGGGTTTGTAATTGAGGGAAGGCCGTTTGCATGGCTTACAAACCAGGGCATAATGCGGATTCCATATTGAAGGTAAACAAGATAACAAGGTAACCTTAATTTTTGCATTATTTTCATGTCATATGGGTGTCATGTGTCTATTGGTTCGGGATAAAATTGGTCCCAAATATGCATGTTTCCTAAAAATGGTGTAGCCCATAGGAAGAGTTTCCAACTCTGTGTAGAATCAATCCTACCCAATGTTCATATAAGAGGCAACAAAAGGGTACCAAATTCTTGAGTATGGTGTCAATTTGGAGGGTACATGTGCCCTCCTAAACATGTGTTTTTGCAAATAGGTCAAAGTCCACTTAGGGACAGTTTAGAAGCTTTGCAATGGGCGAACCGTATGTTTGGATGAGCAATCAAAGTGATCAAACCATGTAAAAAACTGAAAAAACAAAAAAGAGCTCCGTAAACCGCATTTATTACGCGAACTGGGCTCACCCGTATTGGTTATACGGGCTGGGCTCGCCCGTGTTAATCATATGGTCACAGCTTGCTCGTAATTTAAATACAGGCAAGGCCGGACCGTAATGAATATGCGGTTTTCGCGGAATATTCAATTTTAATCAGTTTTTCCCACTAAATCCTGTTCCTTTAACCTCTAAATGATGATAAAGGGAAATGAGTTTGAATAAAATGCTTCAAAAAAAATAATAAATAAATAAAAAATGTGAAAGAAAATCCTTTGGGGCCTCTGAAAGCCTTTGAATTTCAGACTTTTTCTCAAAAAATCCTTGGGCCTCTGAAAGCCTTTGAATTTCAGACTTTTTCTCAAAAAATCCTTGGGCCTCTGAAAGCCTTTGAATTTCAGACTTTTTCCCAAAAATCCTTGGGCCTCTGAAAGCCTTTGAATTTCAGACTTTTCTCAAAAAAAAAAAAAAATCTTTGGGCCTCTGAAAGCCTTTGAATTTCAGACTTTATCCTTTGGGCCTCTGAAAGCCTTTGAATTTCAGATCTTTGGGCCTTTGAAAGCCTTTGAATCTCAGATCTCTTTCTCGGGCCTCTGAAAGCCTTTGAATTTCAGACTTTTTCCAAAAATATCCCTGGACCTCTGAAAGCCTTTGAATTTCAGACCTTTTTTCAAAAATACCCCTGGGCCTCAGATCTTTGGGCTTCTGAAAGCCTTTGAATTTCAGATCTCTCTCTCTTTTTGTGGGACCTGTTGGAAGCCCTAGAATATTCCAACAATTCTAAAAAGCAAAAAAGAAAAAAAAAGAAGCAAATAAAGAAATAAACAAATCCAAACTCGTGTTCACTCAGCTTGCACATAGGCATGTGAATGAGATTAAATTGGTACTGATATTTTTCTTTATCTTTCTCCAATCCAAGTACCAATACACTTGCAACCATAGCTCCTGTAACCAGATCAAGAGCTCGCGCCATGAATCCCATTGAGAATGAAGCTGATGCTCCTCACCCAGATATTGTCTTGCTGCAGGAGCAAGTGGCAGGGCTAGCCTGAATGCTAGAAAACATACTGTCGGTGCAGGCCCAACAAGTGCAAGCCCAAAATCAAGCATCCACTTCCAACCCAGCACCCCCACCCCAAATCAATATTCCACCTCAAGTTCAAACTATTCCTAAACCCGTTCATGAAACCACCCATGAACCTATACTGATCAGGGATGAGACAGTTGAGTCAGACAAAGCCAAGGAAAAGGAAAGAATGAGGGAAGAAGTTGAAAGGAAGTTCATGCACCGACTGGAGATTATCCAAGATGAACTCAGGGAAGTAAAAGGGGTGAAAACTTCGGGGGCACCAATTTTGAAGACTTGTGCCTGTACCCTAATGTTAACCTGCCGGCCAAGTTCAAGTGCCCAGACCTGGACAAGTATGATGGCACGAGCTGCCCCATGAGCCATCTGAAGTTGTACTGTGGTGTCTTATGCCAGTTCGGTTGAGATGAGGGTGTTCTGATTCAGCTCTTCCAAAGGAGTTTGACTGGAACCGATTTGAGGTGGTTTGCCACTTTAGACCATGGAAAGATCAGAAGATGGAAGGACCTAGCAGATGCCTTCTTGGCTTAATACAGGTTCAATTCAGAGATCGTACCAGACAGGTACGACATAATGAGGATGAACAAAGGAAGGGATGAATCTGTAAGGCAATATGCCAAGAGATGGAGGGAGACAGCCTCTCAGGTTAGGCCACCTATGCTGGAGCAAGAAATGATTTCTACCTTCATCAGCACATTGGGCCAACCATTCTATAGCCATTTGGTGGGTCAGACCACCACTAATTTTGCGGCTTTGGTACAAGTGGCTGACCGAATTGAGGACGGGATCAGGTCAGGTAAAATAATTGACCACTTTGCTATGGTCAGTCAGCAGGACCCCAATTTGAAGAAAGGAGGTGGGTTGAAAAAGAATGGGAACAAGAAAGAAGGAGAGGTGAACATGGTACAGCCACCATCAAGCCCTAATAAGCCCATACAAATCAACATACCTGCTCATTTTACTACTCCATCTGCTCCATCTACTCAGGCCCCTATGAGGGTTAATGTTCTAGCAGCACCTTCAAACCAAAAAAGGGTTTTTACTAAGGAGGAAAATGATGCCTATTTCGCAGCAAGGAGAAATAGGGTTTTCACCCCTATTCCAATGACTCCTTCTCAGTTGCTTCCCACTTTATTGCAAGCAGGGTATATCACCTTAAGAGATCCCAATCCGAATGCATCCAAGGGGAGAAATTATGACCCCTCCACCACTTGTGATTTTCACATGCAGGTGCACCCTACTGACAAGTGCTGGCCTTTGAAACATGCCATTTAGGATTTACTGGACCAGAATACCCCGTCTTTCAATACAGGGGCTCCCAATCCTCCCAGAACAGACATTAGCCAAAACTCGTTGCCTCAACATCATGGGGCAGGCCCCTCTAATGTCATAGGGGTCATTTCCTCTGATAAAATAACCTTTGACCCGTCTCAGTTAATTGCTCCTATAGGGACAACGGTCAAAGTTTATTTTGACAAAAGAAATAAGGAAAGAGAAATAAATATGATTTCAAAAGGGAATGATCGTGCTACTGAGAGCATTAGCTCTACTTTGGACCGGGCCTCATCCCTCATGGCCCAATTGAATATTGCAAAGCTACCTTTGGTTATCAATTGCAACCCATCCACCCATTTTACACCAGCTTTATCAAAGCCACCATTGGTCATAAATTGTGACCATCTCAATGCTTCTGTTACTTCGGTAACCCCTCAACTAAAACAACTTCCACCATTGGTTGTTGATGTTCCACTTACTCAAACTTCTGTATCCAAGTCCAAACTTCCCCCATTAGTGGTAAATGTCCCTAAGCCTTCTTACTCTGAATCGGCTATACCATGGAACTACAGTAAAGCCTTTACCACTACATTCCCTGCAGCTGAAAGTAAGAAAGAAATAAACCTCATGACAAAGTCAGGAAAATGTATGGAGGAAGAAAAATAGAAAGAGATCGGAAAAGAAAAGAAGGAAGAGGAGAAAAATAAGGGAAAAGCCAAGGTAGGGGAAGTTGCCCCTCAGGTAATTGACAATGAGGCTGCTAACCTCATCAAAATCATTAAAAAGAGTGAGTTCAACGTTGTTAAGTAGTTGAACAAAGTCCCTGCCCAGACCTCAATACTGGGCTTATTATTAAATTTTGAAAAACATAGGGAATCTCTGTTGAGGGTACTTCAGGGGGCCCATGTGCTTAAAAACATTGAACCAGACCAACTAGGCCGGATGGTTGGGCAGATTTTATCCCACAATGTTATAACTTTTTCTGAGACTGAAATCAGCCCATCAAGGTACCATCATGTTGATCCTTTGCATATAGCTGTGCTCAGTAAAGGTTGCATGGTAGCCCGGGTCTTGATTGATAATGGGTCGGCTCTGAATTTCTGCCCGTTAATTACCTTTGTTAAGCTCGGTCTGGAGCAAAACAAAATCAAACAGAATGGAAGAATCATAAGAGCCTTTGATAGCTCTAAAACACACTCCCTAGGGGAGGTTGAACTGCTGGTCACAATTGGACCGTATATCTTTAAAATCACATTTGAAGTGATGGATATACTTGCAGCCTTCAACCTACTCCTAGGAAGGCCGTGGATTCATACAGCTAGGGCTATACCATCTACCCTTCATCAAAGAGTCAAATACATTAGAGGGCAAAAGGTGATTACTGTCCTAGCCGAAAATTTGGTTCCTCCCATGTGGTCCCCTGATGTACCCTACGTAAACATGGAAATGACTGCTGACAAGATGGCATTTCACTCTTTCCAATTTGAAACTGTTAATTTTATACCTGGGGGGTATCAGGAAAAAGAAGGGAAATTGACCTGTGCTAAGAAAATTGTCAAGAATGTGCTAGAAAAGTACAATTATCACCCTAGAAAAGGTTTGGGGTTAACCTGCAAGGAAGGATAGAATCAATAAAGGTTAAGAAGATTGTCCATAGAGCAGGATTGGGGTCCAAGCTAAGGAATTGGAAAAGACAGGGGCAGATGGAAGACATGAAATTCCTTCACATCAGGGAAACTTTTCCAAGGCTTTCTCATATGATTCAGCTGTCTCCTCCCCAGGATCAATCCAAACCCCCATACTATAACATCAACCCATTCCAGAAACCCAAGTCTTCAACCTTGCAACCATATGTTCCACCTTCACCTCCACAAGCATTGGGTGGGCCTGGGCCACAGGCGGAACAAGAGCAGGATTTTTCTGAGGACGTTAGAGCATTTTTTGCCATGACTGAAGGCAACCAGGAAGAGGGAGCAGAGGAGCTACCCTTCATTGATTGGGCTGCAGTAGAAGTTCCATTTGGGACCAGCTCTACAGAAGAAGCAGGAAATGCAACTCACCCAGTACTGGTGATTTTAGATGCGGACCCTGAGCTTGAGGAGCAGGCTTGTACCCCTGCCCCAGATTCTTTTATTCTGAACAATTGGGAGGATACTCCCCTTACTTTTGAAGCCGCGTTTGTTTGGCAAACAGACATGACTTCCAAAAAAAAACTCCATTAGTAGAATGCCCTTTTCCTAAAGGTTTTAATGAGCCTTCGTCTTCAGGAAAAGATTTTTTAGAAGGCTCTCAAAAAACACAAAAAGATTTTTCAATTTTTTATAGAAAAGATAAATTTTTCAAAAAGGTCCAAACCATTTATGAACTATATAAGCAAACGGAATTGGACCAGGTTGAGTACGACTTCGACCTCGAGCTCGACTTTGACCTAATGGGGGTTGAGGAAGAGACCGAGGACAAAGAAGACGACCCTCCAAAAGAAATCACATATCAATTAGAGCGTCATGAAATGGGGGTCCAACCCAATATTGAAGAGACCATATCAATAAACCTAGGGACCGAAGATGACCCAAAAATAATGAAGATTGGGGTATGCCTATCTGAGGTACAGCGGGATGAAATGATACTGTTCTTAGCTGATTATGAAGATGTATTTGCGTGGTCGTATCGGGATATGCCAGGGTTAGACACGGACATGGTTGTGCATAGGCTACCCATTCTACCAGATGTTAAGCCAGTTAAGCAGAAATTGAGAAGGTTGAAACCTGAATGGACCTTGAAAGTCAAAGATGAAGTGGTTAAACAATTCCAAGCAGGATTCTTGGCAGTCTCCATGTACCCTGAATGGCTTGCAAATATAGTTCCAGTACCAAAGAAGGATGGAAAGGTTAGAATGTGCGTAGACTATAGAGACTTGAATAAGGCAAGCCCAAAGGATGATTTTTTACTTCCACACATCGACATTTTGGTGGGCAACACTGCTGTACATAGCTTGTTCTCATTCATGGATGGTTTTTCTGGGTATAATCAGATTAAGATGGCTAAGGAAGATCAAGAGAAAACAGCCTTCATTACACCTTGGGGTACCTTCCACGACACTGTCATGCCATTTGGGCTTAAGAACGCTGGGGCAACCTATCAACAGGCCATGACAGCCTTATTTCATGATATGATCCATAAGGAGATGGAGGTCTATTATGATAGCCAAATCATATGAAGAAGAAGACCACTTAATCAACTTGAAGAAGGTATTTTACCGACTCAGGAAATACAGTCTAAGGCTTAACCCTGCAAAATGTGTCTTTGGGGCTACATCAGGAAAATTGTTGGGCTTTATTGTAAGCAGAAGGGGAATTGAGATGCCATCACCTAGAACGGAGAAGGAAGTTCGTGGTTTTCTTGGAAGGATTCAGTACATAAGCCGGTTCATAGCACAGCTCACTGCTATCTGTGAACCAATTTTCAAGCTTCTAAAAAAGAATAACCCGACGGTTTGGAATGACGATTGTCAAGAAGCCTTTGACACAATAAAGGAGTATTTATTGAATCCACCTGTGCTAGTGCCACCAACTCTAAGAAGACCACTGATTTTATACTTGTCAGTTTTGGAGACATCAATGGGGTGTGTTTTGGGACAGCATGACGATATAGGCAGAAAGGAAAGGGCTATTTACTATTTAAGCAAAAATTTTACAGAATATGAAGCAAAGTATTCCCCTTTGGAAAAGACTTGTTGTGCCTTAGTGTGGGCAACTCAGAGACTGAGGCATTATTTCCTTAGTCATTCCACCTTATTAATATCCCGAATGGACCCTTTGAAGTATCTGTTTGAAAAATCGGCTTTAACTGGCAGAACAGCAAAGTGGCAGTTGTTACTCTCTGAATTTGACTTCACCTATATTACACAGAAAGCCATTAAGGGTCAAGCCATTGCTGATCACTTAGCTGCACACCCTTTACCAGAATACCAACCTTTGAAGACTAATTTCCCTGATGAGGCAATCCTGTTTATAGAAGAAGAAGAAGGTGAAAGCTCTTGGCAAATGTTCTTTGATGGGGCTGCCAATATGAATGGAAATGGAATAGGGGCTGTTTTGATCAAGCCAGATGGGGCACACATCCCAATCGCAGTGAAATTGAGGTTCCAATGCACGAACAATATTGCAGAATATGAAGCATGCATAATTGGGTTACAAGCAGCCTTAGACCATGAAGTGGAGGAACTTGATGTATATGGAGATTCGAGTTTTATCATCTTCCAAACAACTGGTGAATGGAAAACCAAGGATCACAAATTGATCCCCTATCACCAGTATTTGGAAGAAATAAGCAATAAATTTACTTGAATTTCCTTCAATTATATGCCAAGGGCCTAAAATCAGTTTGTAGATGCTTTAGCCACATTGGCTTCAATGGTCAGTATGCCAAAAGGTGTTGATATTAGACCACTGGAAATTGAAGTCAGAGATGAACTTGCTTATTGCCTTGTTTTAGAAGAAACACCGGAAGAAGAGGTACCATGGTTTCAAGACATTAAGAACTTCCTAAATGATCGGAGTCTACCAGAAAATGTCACTTCTACAGAGAAAAGGACAATACAGAAGTTGGCAGGTCAGTTTTTACTAAGTGGTGGGCAGTTGTACAAGAGATCACACAATGATATCCTGCTCAGATGTGTTGCCAAGACCGAGTCAGAAAGGTTAGTTGAAACTGTACATGGAGGAGTTTGTGGACCCCATATGAACGGGCACATGCTTGCCAAGAAGATTCTACGATTGGGATATTACTGGTCTACAATGGAGCACGATTGCTATATACATATTAAAAGGTGTCATTTATGCCAAGTGTATGCTGATAACAAGAATGCACCCCCAAGTGAATTGCACAACATGACATCTCCATGGCCCTTCTCCATGTGGGGTATAGACATCATTGGAATGATCTCTCCAAAGGCATCGAATGGACATAGGTTTATACTTGTAGCAATCTATTATTTCACCAAGTGGGTAGAAGCAGCTTCATATGCAAATATTACAAGTAGCCATGTTCTTAAGTTTTTAAAGCACAATATCATTTGTCGCTATGGTTTGCCAAGTGTCATAGTAACAGACAATACTTCAAACCTTAAGAACAAGGATATGAGGAAGATGTGTGAGCAGTTTCAGATCACCCATCATAAGTCAGCTCCGTACAGACCAAAGATGAATGGGGCAGTAGAAGCAACAAATAAAAACATAAAGAAGATCATTCAGAAGATGGTAGTGAGTTTTAAAGATTGGCATGAAATGCTGCCACTTGCTTTACATGTAGAACCTCGATTCGGACTTCTACTGTGGCAACCCCGTATTCTCTAGTATATGGGATGGAAGCAGTTTTACCAGTGGAAGTGGAAATACCTTCACTAAGAGTGCTAATGGAAGCCGAATTAGAAGAAGCTGCATGGATACAGTCAAGACATGATCAACTCAATTTAATAGAGGAAAAGCGATTAAAAGCGCTTTGTCATGGCCAATTGTATCAGAAAAGGATGGCCAGGGCTTACAATAAGAAGGTGAAGCCCAGAACATTACAAGAAGGAAATCTAGTATTGAAGAAAATTTTACCTTTTTGGAAGACCCTCGTGGAAAATTCAAACCAAATTGGGAAGGGCCTTATGTTGTCAAGAAGGTCCTATCAGGAGGTACTCTCATCTTAACAGAATTGGATGGGAAAGATTTTCCTGAGCCAATTAACTCTGATGCAGTAAAGAGATATTTTCCTTGAATGAATATTACTAAGAAATGATCTGAGGCCATATTTCTAATTTCCCAAAATTTTCATCCCTAGTCAAGCCAATTTGAGCCTGTTCGTCTTCTTTGATAAACCTAAATTGGACTTACAGTCTTATACTGGGGCAGGGACAATAGGGGCAAAGCCAATAGGGGCAAAAAGAAAAAAAGAGAGAAGAAAAAAATAGGGGCAAATGAAAGCCAAATAAAAAAAAAGGGAAATGGGGTCAAGTTTATCATGACTGTAAGTCCGGGTGACCTATTTTCACACTTAGAAAATTTTGAGCCTTTAATACCTTTTCTTTCATAAACCGAGCTTAGCCTTAGTTTCGTTCTATTCTTAAGCCTTTGGTGATTTTAGTATATTCATTCAACTTTCAGAGTAGGATTGGTGATGACGGAATGCAGAAGCCTGCCCTAGTGAAAACCGTAATTGGCGCTAGGGGCAATAGGAGCAAAATAAAAAAATAGAAAAAAAAGAAAGAAGAAAAGGGTTGAGTTGATCATGTAGTCCAAATTTGAAGTCAGCATGAGCATTGGAAGCTGAACAGATTAGCAAGGTCAGTCATGGAGGAAAAGACATTTGGGGATGACTCTAAAGGTCACAGGATAGACATATTTGGTCTCTCCCTATTGCTTGGACTACCCTTTTCATTATTCAACCTGATTTTAATTCCTTTAATTATGTGCGATTAAGTGTTTTGCATCAGTTTAAAAAAAAACTATACTTTGGCCAGTGATGAGAAATCAAATACTTTTCATAAAACTTCTGTTTTTACAAGCATCTGAGAATTCTGAGGCCAATAATATAAAACCTATTTTTGAATTAAATCTATCATCTTTCCACTATTGGAGTTTGCTTTGTATAAAGGTAAGGAAAAAAATGAAAAGAAAAGAAAAAGAATCTAAGCCCTATTCCTTAACTGCTCTTCAAGCTCCCTAATCCGAGCTGCCTGAGTTGCAATGATTCCAGAAGCTCCCTCTGCATCGGGGTCACTGAAAAAGGAGATGATCTCATCTGAAAGTGAATGCTGGATCTTCAAGCCCCTAAGGTCAGCCAGGGAATCCTGATATTTCTTCCGCATTGCTCGGACTTCAAAGCGACGAGCCTGTCTTTGTTCTTCAAGTTTCTTCTCCATGGCAATGCGGCAAGACCTCTGCTCTTCAAGTTGCCTCTCCAGATTAATACCCTTTATCCTAAGCTCTTGTGCCTCTCGTACCCATATTTGTTGAAGCCGCTTGTGGGTTGCCCTTTCAGACTCCAGGATGTCCTCATAGGTAGGAGGAAGAACTGTAGGAGGATCCTCTGGTATTGGGGCTTGACTCTGCACCTACTCTTTGATCCAGAAATGATAGTCCTTCACATGGGACTCAGAAAAGACTGGACCTCGGAGAAAGCAAACATAGGACCACTCATTCATTAATTGAGTATTTAGCTCCATGGTGGCTGGTGTAAGTGGCCCTAAGAACTTCTCATATCCAGTTGGGTTCATAATCCCCTGGGTTGCTCCAAACTGCCGAAGAACCCTCAAGGGAAGATAAAGAACAGCAGATTTCAAGCCTGCTAGGACCAGAAAGTTTCTATCTCTGAAGCTGATCACGGTCTCTGGATTGGGTTGATAAGTGCCAGGCCATCTCACCTGATCATCCTGGAGAGTACCCAAGAAAGTGAACCAGCCCTGCTTGCCGCCTTGGATGTTAGGACACCCCCTATTGCTCATCAAAACAGGAACTTTCAATCTTGGAAAGAAGCGGCGAGTTATCTCTTCAACCTGACTCAGGTGGTCAAGCAACCAAAGCTGCAGAAAAGGGGAGTATTTCAATTTATTTCAAAGAAAAAAAAAGAAAAGAAAAAAGAAAAGAAAAGAAAAAAAAAAGAAAAAAGAAAAAGATAAAAAGAAGAAGAAGAAGAAGAAAAAAAGAAAGAAAAAAGAGAAAAAAATATTTATTTCCTTTTTACCTGTAGGATAGGGGCGCAGGCAAGGAAGCATTTCTTCTTTCTGAAATAGCAGTCAGTCAGGGCCTGGTATATCTCTGTTAAGATCATAGGGGCCAACCTCTCACGTTCCCTAACCTGGCAGATAACTAAGATGAGAGCCAAGTCAACCTGGTCGTCAGCCCGTGGAAAAAGCAACTGATTGACCACTACCAGAGTCAATGCATTAAACTTGGCATCCTTGTCTTCACTCCTTAGAAGTTTTTCAGTCAAAAAGGTCTTGGACAAGGTCAATAGTGTATCAGAATTTCCTAAGTCCTTCTTCCCTATACCCAAGAATGTGGAGGCCTCCTTTTTGTAGCTAGGCTTTAGGGGCGGGTTCACAACTTTTTCAGAAAACCTTAGGCCAAGGATGGTTTCAATTTCTTCTATGGTAGGAGTCATCTCTTTGTCATCAAAACGGAAGAGATTTAGTTCAGGAACCCAGTGACCAATCAAAGCTTCAATAATTTCCCACTTAAAGGGAATTTTAGGGAGGTGTAGGATGTGGCCTAAGTGGATGGAATCCCAGCGAATCTCCTCATCAAGGGTCATAGAGTTAACCCATCTATCATAGAAGGAGTCCACAACATTGTACCTGGTAAGATTAGGAGGTTTTGATCTAACAGGTTGTCTTGCAGGAGGAGATTCATCGGCAGAAGAGAAAGGGGCGAGGGAAGCCATGGAAGCACCAAAGAAGCCAAGGAAAGCAGAAAATGGAAGGCTCAGGGAGTTTTCAAACTTTTAAAAACGTCACAGTGACATTCCCCATGAGTTTATATAGAAAATTTGAAAAGGCAGCAAAATCCGTAATTATAATACGAGCATGGCGTGCCCGTATAAAGAATACAGACACACTGTGACCGTGGAAAATTTACGAGCAGAGTGCGCCCGTATTAACATTACGGGCACGGCTTGCTCGTACACTAATTACGGTTCCTTCGGAAAAATACAAAAAAATGGGAAATTTTAAATCATTGCTTCCCTAGGCTTCACCTGTCCCTGCTTTAACATACATCATGCAAGAAAAGCTGGAAATAAAGAAGAAAAGAGCACAAATGAATCAAACTTCTTTTATATATATGAAAGTGTACATCAATTTTGTCGAAGTACAAATACATAAATGAATCCTAATCTAATGTCTATGCAGGTCCACCCCTACGGCCACGGCTACGTCCTCTGCCTCGGCCACGGACTGGAGATCGCCGGTGCTCAAAAACATGCCGCACAATATTACGAGCCGTACTATGAGTCATCCTGCTCAAAACAGACTGAATATCATGCCACATATATAAAGGCACAAGGCCAGCAGTGGGATGATCGGGAGGAACGTACCTTGAAGTATCTATATACCCCGTAGACTCGGTATCAGAATCTGTAGGGGTAAACTCAGTCGCAGGATCGGCGGCAGCAGGCATCTCCTCGATCACAGCAGGCTCTGTGGCGAGATCAGCAGGAATGGACGTCCCAGGAGCATCAGCATCATGAATAGGCTTTGCAAGCTCAACAGAAGCCTCCTCTATCACCACGGCCTCCTCGGTAGGCTCTACCACAGCGGCATCCCTGGCCAGCTCCATATCCATATCAGTAGACGCATCAGGAGCGGTCTCAGGTGCTGGGGCAAACTCCGGCACATCCTCAACAGTAGGTGCAACCTCAGCCTCGATCTCAGGCTCTGCGGCAGGTGCCTCTACCGATCTGGGAGAAGTCACGAACTCCACCCGTGCCACAGAGAAAACCTCACCACGAAGGTGCATAGGCACAAATGAAGCAGGTGAAGAAGGGCCGGCTGTTTCATCCTGAAAATAAGAAAAGAAATTTTAGTCAGAACAGGATAAATAGATATAAGAACAGGAATGGAAAGAGGTGAAAGAATTAACCTAGGTATGAGATGGACCCGCCTAGTCCTGTGCATCAGAAGGGCCCGCCTGGCCCTGCGCTTTGGCAAGCTGTCCCCGGAGGTCTGAGATAGTAATGTAGAGGGCGTCTCGCTCAGCAATAGTAGCATCTCGCTGGCGCTCTATATCAGAATACCGAGATCGGATCTCTGCCAACTGAGCGTCCTGAAATAGAAGAGAAGACGTCAGAAAATGCCAAGTTCAAATAAAATAAAGAATAGAAGATAAAAAAAAAAGAGAAGGCATACCGTCATATCATAGGCCCTGATCACTACCCCTCCAATCTCCGTGATTCCGCTACGAATAGGCATGGATGGCATAAGGCACCCAACTGAAGCTCGCCTAAACCAGGCATCATAGTCACCCTCCTCTAACAATGTCTCGGCCTCTATCCAATCTAGGAAATGGGCAGGACCAACAGGCATAGGAGGAAAAGAGGGGGTAGTATCTGGAGGAATGGCAGGAATCCGCGGCTCTCTAACATGCTGATAAAAGAAGCACTCGCCGAAATACTAGATGCTGCCCATCTGACCAATGAAGAACTGATATCTCTGACGTCTCTAGTCAGGGGCAAAAGCATCATCCCTAGCCGCATGCAGGGCTAGCACCTCATGAATGTCCTCCATCCTGGGGACGAACAGCTGAAAAATAGAAAGGGATATTAGACATGTGATCCAGGAGAAGAAAAAAAAAAGAAAAGGAAAAAAGAGAGAAGAGGAATTAAAGCAGCTTACCTCAGACCGATATAGCCTGTCCAGGTGGGCCCGGGCAGACCTAGGACGACTCTTTTCAGAGTCGTGCTCCACATGACACCATCTACGAGCCATGGGATATGTCTCCTCTGACATCGTAGAGGTAGGGCGAAAATAGGGAATATACACCCTAGCAAAAAACTGCAAAAAGAAGAAAAGGGATCAGGCGAATAGAAAAAGAGAAAAGAGAGAGAAAGAGAAAGAAAGATAAGAGAAATAATTGTTTCACCTGCAGGAAGGGCCAGAAGAATCTGCACCCAACTCCAGCCCCTCGAGAAGTAGAGAGGCCGCTAACTGATCGGCGCAGGCCTGTCAGAATGGTACCAAAAATGAGCGGGCCCCATGCATACCTCCTCTCCCGCTGAAAATCTCCCAATAAGCTCAAAAAAGGAGGACTAACAGAAGTCGTGTCCTCTGGGAAGAAGTAGGAGCCCATCATATACAAAAAGATGAAGCGGAAGGCAAACGGAAAGGCTGGATGACCGGTCACAAGCTGTCCAAACTGCCTCCTCCAGAAAGTCTCTTTCAACCAAGTCAGAGACAATCTCGCTCTCCCTCTATCCCATGCCTTCGGAGGCAACACAATATATCCAAGATAGGAGGCAATCTCCTCTGCATCCGGCATCACCGTCTCAGGGATAATATCACCGGTCATCCTAATACCGGTGATAAGGGTGAAGTCAGACGACCGGATCCCAATCTCGACATCTGGAAAGTGGAAGCTCAGGGTCTTTGGAAAGAATCTCTCGAGTAGCGCAGCAATAAGGGCCTGATCTAGGCGAACATCTGGGATAGTGATGAAGAGGCCAAAGCCATACAAGCCTAGCTCCCGGCGATTGGCTGAACTGCAATCTCCAATAAACTTAATAAAGCTGGCCCAGCTCCCTCGATAATGAGACATAGGATACTCTAAAGGGATATATGCCCTAATACACGCTGAGGGATGAGTCCTCAAGCCATGCAAAAGATCAGTATCCCTAATCTGGGCAGCCACCTCCTCAGGGACCTCAACCCTGGTCCTAGCCTCATCTCTGCCATGGCCTCCTCTACGGCCCTCATCATGGCCTCCATCTCTGCCTCCGCTGCGGCGCCCTCTACGGCTCCTGTCTCTGCCTGAAGCCTCAACAGCCGGCTAAGGAAACAATTGGAAGGGAGAAAGAATCAGGATGATGCACTTTGGTGAAGGAATGTGAAATTTCAAAAAGGTTAGAGTATACCTCTGGGGTCGCCTCATGCAAATCCCCAGAAGGGAGATCTGGGATATCAGAATCAGAATCCCTCTCGGCCCTCGAAGACGAGGCCACATCTGCATGATCCCGCCGAACCCTCGAGGAGGAGGGCTCATCTGCAGGATCCCTGGAAGCTGATCAAACACGAGCCATCTACGGTTCAAATCAGGGAGATGTTTAATTATTCTTGTTAAAATTTTTATTGCTCAATTTTTAGTTTAACCAAGTTTAATTGATTTGCAGGAAAAGAAAAAATGGAGAATGGAAGAAAGTGCTTCAGAAACTCCTGACCAAAATCAGAAGTCAACTAAGGAGTTTATTTTTGAGAAATTTTATTGTTTTAATTACTTGTCTTTGCTTTAATAATATATATATATATATATATATATAATTTATATATAGGAAGTTTAGGCTTCCTGTATATTTTCTTTATATAAAAAAAAAAGAAAAAAATATATGGGTATTAATGTGTTAAAGGATTGATCTCAATTTTCTCTTGTGGATTTTCTAAAAAGACCTAACCATTTAAATTTATTTGGTTTCAGGATGGAAGGTCATCCCTACTTGTGTGGATACTAGGGTGGCAGGAGAAATGCAAAATTGGAAATCTAGGGTGGAGTGTTCAACATCATCAAGGGTTCTACTCGAGCTAATGTGCTCAAAACAAAGGAAATAATAGCATCTCAAGTTCCAAGACCAAATAGGCAAAGCATGAAATCAACATGTCAACATTGTAAGGTCAGATGGCATAGTGTGCAAAGGCAAAACAAAATCAAGGTTCACACAAGCAAATAGAAAATTTAAGAGCAAATCATGGAGCTGTCACAAATCAGATAATCATAAGTCATATGCTTGGTACAATGCCGGCCAATGGTCAGATACAGAAATTCAGAGCTAGCATTTCGTTGGTCGAAATAGAAAATTGCATGGAAATGAACAGGTCTCGGCCAAATGAACAGACAGAATCAATTTTGGTCGAACATGAGAACCAATACAGGCAGAATAATCATGGAGTGCCCAAGGCAGTAAACAGTTACAATCCTAGTCACATTCGGATACTCAGAGAAATTGCAAGGTATAGTCGAGCAAAAATCATGGTTACAATCTGTCAAGGAATGCAAGAAAAATGAAATGACTCTTTGGCATACCTGTTTATGTCAAAATGAAAAATCAGCAAAGAAAAAATTGAACCTTCGAGCTCACCCACAATGGATATCCAATGGATGCTCGAAACAGCAATAAGGAGGCTTGACAGTAGCTCGAATTAAAGAGGAACAGTCGCCCAAGAATCAGGGAGAAGCAAGGACTCGCCGGAGAACGAGAGAGTTCCCAGAGAAAGACGAAGTCGTTGCCGGAAGTCGTGTGTCGCCGGAAGACAAGTGCGGACGGAGATTGAGAAGGAAGACAGGAGAGAAGAATACGGTCGCACAGAAGTTAGGGCAAAATGCGAGCAGAAGAGAAAGGAGTTCACGGCCGCAGTTAAGTAAAACCCCAAAATCCGTAAAAGCAGTACGGGCAACAGACGCCCGTGAAGGTAATACGGTCCTATTCACCCGTGTTCAAATTACGGGCATCATCTGCCCGTAATAAAAATACGGGCGAAGCAGAAAATTTCATTTTTCGTTATTTTCTCCACACTTTTCAGGAGATTAATATCTATATTGATTGTAAGTTGCAAGGATTGCCACCTTACCCACTTTTGTTTAAAATTTTTTTGTCTCAAATCTCACTTCATAGCCACGAGTGCTCAGTGAGAGGAGAGAGGAGGATTTGCCCCTTAAGGTTAGGGACTTTTCAGCAAATCTTCCACAATAAATTCTTTTTCCAAAATCATCCATTTAATTCTTGCAAAATGCAATTAATTGGACAAAGATCTCAAAAAGTGCAATTGGTGGGTCTTTTTGCTCTTTGCTCGTAATTGGTTCCAATTACTAGCAAAGAGGGGGCAGTTGTAGACACCCCAAATTGCACTACAAAAGGAGAAAATAATGAAAACATGTAATTGGAATTTAAAACAAGCCAAAAATGCATGAAATTCAATAATATGAGCGTTGCCCGTATTGTATCAACGGGCTGAGCGCGCCCGAATTTTGTATACGGGCACGTAGCGCCCGTAAAACATATACGGACACCACTGGACCGTTAATCATTTATGGGCATATTAAATTTGTGCGAATTTTAACCTTTCTTGATTTCTGAGCTTTATCTTTATTCCAATATCTCTTTAAATGAGCGAATTATGTCTTTTATTCGTTCGGATTATCCTTGTTGGCCATGGATGGGCATTATCCTTGTGTTTAACTCAATCTGAAACTCTATCTTGCCAAACCTTGGACCAACCATGCCCCTGGGTTTGCTTATAAATAGAGGGCTTCTCCTCAAGCAAAAGGCCATGAAATTTTGAAGTCCAAGGAGCTCCAAGAGAAGAGAGGAATCCCTGCTGCTCTGCTTGCTCAATCCAGGTAAGTCCATTTTCCCTTTTATTTTCTGTCTTCAATTCTAGAAGTAATAGGATCTTCTCCATTGCTGTAGAATAAAGCCATCTTTTATTCTGTATTCCTAAAGTTACCTTTAAGTACCTCAAGAGTCTCTTTAGCCGTAAAACGTGAAGAGGGAGCTAGGGGAAAAGAGAACAGGTGGATCCCTAGAATAGGACCCCATATCTGTTTTTCTCCTTTTTTTAGAATAAGGCCTTTGATTGTGTTTGTGTACCCAAACCTATCTCCAAGTACCACAAGAATCCTCTCTAGCCATAAAACGTGAAGAGAGAGCTAGGGGAAAAGAGAATAGGTGGATCCATAGGGTAGACCCCCATGTGCTCTAATCTGTGAGATGTAGCTGTTTTGAATATCCTGATCATGTTTTAATGGTTCTTATGTTGAATCTGAATGAATCATATGATTCTATGATGATTATAGCATGAGATCCCCACTTTTTTCTAAAATTTGGATTTTCACCACTTTTGCACCTATAGCATTGTTTTCGTGATTTTTGAGATATTAGGCTAAGATCCTAGATCTATCATGATCTATATGATAGATCTAGATTCAGAAGCCTGAAAGTAATTTCTAGGGTTTCATGATGTGGCTTTTTAATCGTTTTTCATGTTTGAGAGAAGACCCTACGGTCTAAGTTCTCCCCTTTTGATGTTCTTCATCAACGTGGGTATTTTTTGTTTTGATTTCTTGATTTAATGTGAAATTTGGGCTATATCTGTATCCTGGACTTTTCAAGTTCAATTTTGAAATATTTTATAAAAATCATATTTTTCTAGATTTCTAGAATTTAACTTGAAGCCAGATTTTTGGATTTTTCACTTTAGATTGATTTTATTTGATTTTATCTCAATTTTATTTTAATCATGAAACCCTAGGAATGGTATGATCATATTTGAAAGTTATGGATCAATCAGGCTATTCGTATGAAAAAACCATACATTTTTGTCTTTTTTTGTGATTTTTATAGCAAGCCTTTTTTCCTTTATTTTAACATGAACAATGCCTGGCAACCACCTTGTGTGGATGAATAGGGATGCCTAACACCTTCCCCTGTTCATAACCTAATCCCCTTACCCATCTCTGGTTGTTTTTTAAGAGGGTTATTTTTACCCTAAAATTTGCCTTTTTGTGCTTATTTGATATTTTGGTGTCCATTCACACCTAAACAGAATGGTGGCGACTCTGTGTTTTTAACCAATCCCGCGTGATGATCGGGAAGTCATTGAATTGATTTTTTTCCCATGTCTCACAGGAAGCTAAGATGGAGTTGTGGCAAAATTGGGAAAGAAAAAATAAGAAATGAAGACATTCAAAATTCGTTTGTCATAGCATGTATTAGAGATCAAACGGAGGAGTGTAGGTTAAGGTGGTTTGGTCATGTAAAGCAGAGACCTAGAGATGCAGGTGTTAGAAGGTGTGGGAGTATACATATTGAAGGGCCTAAGGGAGCAAGAGGGAGAAATAAAAAGACATGGATGCAGTCTATCAAACAAGATTTACAAAAACATAAATTAACTGAAGATATGATTTTTGATAGAACGGGATGGAGAGACAAGATTCATGTCACCGACCCCATTTTGGTAAGACCTAGCTTATGATGATGATGATGAACTTATGTAAGGTTAGGCGAGAATTTGGCTGACCCTTTGACAAAGCCTCTAAAAGTGTCTAAAGCCAACAAAAATGAAGAATCTGTGATGGCAAACCAACTTAAGTAAATAACAATCCTAGGAAGTGGGTTTATGGGAAGAAAAATCACTTGAGTTGTTTGTAAAAGCATTTCAAAACTATTTATATGTGTTGAAAGGCTTATCCCTATGATGTGAGTAGTGCAAATTGCAACACATGATTTTCATATTTTTCATAGATAGTGTGTTTTTGTTGTGGTTTAAACACTTGATGGAAGTTGAGTTATTTATATGTGTTTTTTATTTGACAAGCACCTATTAGTCTATGTGAAATATTACTTTACTAACCTTTTTTTTTTACAATTCTTAATGTAATATGTCAGAATTATAAAGAAATGACGCTGGTTATGAAGGATGGTTGACCTAAGAAGAAAAAGAAAATCATAAAATTCTTAAGAAATAATGCATGAGAAATGTAGTTCTCATAAATAAGCTTTAGTTAAAGTCTATTGCATCGTGGTCTCTATAGTGAGGAAATTTCATCTGAATTATAGTAAAGATGAACTAAACTTTAAGGTTATGTGTAATCATAATAAAATGATACTCTATTTTCTCATGTTTGGCATGGGCACAGAAAAAATGAATAATCCTAAACTTTGTTCGATGTAATGGTATAATATTACAGGATGGAGCTTTGTTAAAATGAATAACAATTTAAAAAAAGAAAAAGAAAAAAGGATTGAAGTCATACAATCTCAATATTGGTATTTGTAAAATTGTATTGTTCAAATTTGGTACTTGATATGGAAACTTTATCTCCTTTGAATTCAATCAAGGTACACAGTAGCTACTAGTGGATCTTTTGTCATCCAGATAGTTTTCTACATCTAAATAAAGTAGATGCATGATTGTCTCCTAGGCCCAGAAGCTATGGCACTCTTATTTAGCGTGGACTTCTATAGGACATTTCAAACAAGAAAATTTTGTTGAGAAAGAAGACAATATTTGTAGGCCTCATTGTTAAGGAATCTATTAAATACATAAAGTTCACCCCTTACTGTCAGCTTGAGCTTTTAGTAGGAACGGTCTTCTAAATGGTATCAGAGCCTTAGGCAAATGCTAGGTCCTGGGTTCAAATCTCCACTCCACCCATTGAGAAAAAAAAATATTCCATGTGTAGGGCCTCCCTAAAAATGGGTTTGAGTCCGGCCCACATGTGAGGGGGAGTGTTAAGGAATATATTAAATATATATATAAGTTCACCCCTTACTATTAGCTTGAGCTTTTAGTAGGAACGGTGTTCTACACTCATGAATTAATGGAAACTGCATCTGTGTTTAATGGGATTTTAAAGATGTCTTTGTATAAATTATTCAGAAATAGTCATAAGAGTAACACAAGGGTTCTATGCTTCCATCTAGTTTGCTTCAAAAATATCTATAATGCACTTAGAATAAGAGAGAAATATATAGGTGGAGTCATAGTTTCTTAATGCATAAAAAGTTGGATAGCACAACTATATCTTTAGGAAAATGTTCCATCTCAAGTCTATGGATAATTACGATGAGTGATTAGTAAGTCATACACATTTGTTATGACTAGAGTTCAGCACATTAGAATTAAGTTTCGGTTGGTTCTAATTGTGCATCTATTGGCATTAAATTATACAAATAAATATAATTGTTGTTGATTGTCATTCTTTGGACAAGCAATTATGCTACATTCAAATGTGAAGAATCAATTCTAATCTTTGCCATAAGAACTTTAGAAGGACAATATTTCTACTTAAGATAGTAAAACCTTCATATCATTTTAAAGAAACAAAATTAAGGTTCATACCAAAGGTTGGAGTAGTATTTTTAGACATGTTGAACGGGATAAGCAGGTGGTACGATTGTAGCAGGTCATTGTAGCCGTGCCGTGGTATGCTGTGTACCGTCTTGATCAATTAGGCATGGCTTGTATCGTAAGTGTGCCGACGCAACGCGGCACGCCAGGCCTGCCGTACTGAAGAGACCCATTGGCTCAACGTGCTCAGAGGAATAGTGTTCGTCTCACCTAGTTGTTTTTCTTCTTAAGACTGTTTTCTTCATAGTTCTAACCCTTTTGCATTTTTTCTAATATTGTTCTTCATCTATCATATCTACGATTATTAAGTCTTTCTCTTCAAACCTATTGGAAGGAGAAGATCTTAGACTTTGGCTTCAGATATTGTGATTTGATTCAAATTCTGTGGCATTTAAGTTGATAAATATATTGATTCTTTCCTGCCATTCCATACATATTCATTACCAGTTTTAGACGTTCATGATATGTTTAATTCAATGGTGTTACATTTAATTTACTTTATTTTTTTATGCATGCTTTCTTTCTTTTCTAAGATTAAAATTATATCATGAGTTCTCTTTTTTAATTATGAATTCTAACCATTGGATTAAGAATCTCAATCCAATATTTTAAACAAAAGAATGTACCCCAAACAATAATCGGTTCGTAAAAGGTTTTGCAAGCACATGCATGACATGCATGCATGCTGATAATAATTTATCAAAGTCCTCCTTCACGGTCAACTCCCCATCATTAGCCTTCGACTTCATCCATGTCATCCTGTCACGTGAGGAAAGGACACACCTGCCATAAAATGACAAAAAAATTGATGTGGGAATGTCCATTGAGCACACCAAAAGCCGACTCTTTGTAGAAGACTAGATTTTGAATTCCGCAAGATTTAATTATTAATGTAGAGAGCGTTATCTTTGGTTTTGGGCAAGTTACTTGACGTTACTAAAAAAAAACTTACTTGACACCTTTTGTCGTATAGTAGTATCATCCAGCTGTTTCGTGGAAAAGATTTGGACCACATTTAATAGGTGGCTGTCTTATTCAATTCAAAACAATCGACAAAAGATTTGGATCATATATTCAAGAATTTAATGTACAAAGGTGGCATTTCGAGACTTTTTGGCGCTGCAATCAACTCATGATATGACCGAAAGTGCTTGTTGTGTCACCGTAGTTTGACAATTCCAATGACTAGAATTCGGTTTTCACTCTTTTTCTTTTATTAAAGGACTTCGGTTTTAATTCGATGGTTCAACTTGATTTAACATGAAATTAATTATGGTTAAATTGTGTGAGTCCGTACAACTCTTAAGACTTGACAAACTGACCAAGATAATTATTACTCTATTGGCTTATGCATATACTAATGGGTGGCTCGTGCGAATTGTACTGGGTATAAGTTATTAACGGAGGAATATACAAGTTAAGATGAAAAAATGGAAAAATACCGTTTGGGCGGTAAATAATACATTAGTATAAGAATCTATATCGAAAGACACACCTAAATTTATTGGAAATATTGGTTTTTAGTGATATTTTATGAAATAATTCAGATTCAGTCAGCTAGTTTTGAAAAATTGGACTTTAGTGATACTTTTTCAAAAAAATTGGAAACAAGTGGTCATTCACTATTTATGGACAATAACACCCTTTAAGATTTTAGTTTCCAAAATTGCCCTTCGTTAGGTTTACAAAAATGTCCTTCTATTACACAAAACCTAAATCGTCATCTTCAACCTTCATTCCATCTTCTTTACACTACAACTTTGAGCGCTAAAACCATCTTCCACGTTTCATTAATTTCCATCTTCAAGCTTCATGTTGTAAAACTTGAATCATCTTCCTCAAGCTTGTTTCCATCTTCTTCACGCTTCAAGTGTCAATTTTGGTGAGAAACAAATTTGTTCAAGCTTCATTCCATCTTCCTCAAGCTTCATTTCATCAAAATTAAAAAACTGAATCGACATCTTCAAGCTTCATTCCATGTTCTTCAAGCATCATTTCGTCAAACCTCTAACATGCTTTGAGCAACAAAACCGTTCTCTTTGTGCACTCTTAATCAATGTTTCGAAACCCCTTAGGTCGTCTTCGAAATTGTTTCATTTACAAGAAGAAAGCTCAATGAAGCAAGTGCGACAAATCGCAGGTAAATCGACGCTTTCTTCATTTTTCTTTTAGTTTATTCGTTTTTCACTTGGTTGTAAAAACCATTGTTTCCTAATTGCGTTTAAGGTATAGCGCGACTGATCGAAACTAATGCGGCTGATTGAAGGTATTTTCTAATTTTTTTTAAATTCCAATGCAAATGCTGACAAGAAGCAAGCATGGTGAGATATTACCTTTAGTTTTGTTGTGGTACAACATTTTTTAAAATCTTCTATTTACTTGGCTGTGAAGGCCCATGTTTCCTGATTCATATTCTTTCCCCTTAGTTTTTTTTTTCTTTTTGAAATGCCAATTCAATCACAGGCAAGTATTAAGCACTGTGATTACATTGGTATACCCCTATGCTTTTTTGGAATAGGCATGTTTACTGTCTCCCATGCTCTCCTCTTTCGTCCTTGGACACAACTACTACTAAAGGAATTTTTAGTTTTATCTTATTATTAGGAAACCACCCCCCCCCCCCCCAACATCATGATAGAGAGGCAAAAAAGTGATTCTCTCTTCATGAGTTCAGTAGTGAAGGAAACATCACAAATTTCTTCCCCAGTGATTTCAATTTTGGTTTATGTAATGCCCCGTACCCGGGTCGGTGCAAAACCGGCACCTAACCTGAACCCGGTTCGCCACTGTAATAACTCGAATCTAGCTCAACAACCAAATTCAAGATGCTACTAGGACCATATCAAATAATCACCAATAATATACGAGACTAAAGAATTAAATAATCCATTTATTAATAAACTATCAGAGTGCGGAAACATCAATGTGCGGAAGTGTAGTCTAACACCCACATAAAAAGAAGTGAAATAAACCATTCAATCCGAATTATCATTTAAGTCTGGTAATAATCAAAAGGTTCTAATCACTCAATCTCTCTCAGATACATCAAAACCGAATAAATAAAATAAAATATCTAAAGTCTCATCAATCATCTCTCCTCAACCTAAAATCAAGTCAGAATAATAAAACTCCTCCGACGAATGGTCAACAAGATCACCCTGGAAATCACCACTATGATCCCTATAAAACCCTAGATTTTCCTAAAAATAAAGTAAATTAAATAAGCCTAAATATTGAGAAGTTAAGATTTAATTTAAGTATTGGAGGAATATCATTATGATACAAAGAGATATTAGTAATTAAATAAATAAACAATAATTTTGAGTAATTAGGAATTTAAATAGTAGCTTCATTTAAATAGGAAAAAGAAGAGTTGATTTAGATAAATTGGGAGAGTGACTTAAATATGAATGTTGGAGAGGATAGGTATTAATCCAAGTGCATTATATGGTTAAAATTGATGTAAGGAATAAAAAGGAGAATTTTTGGAAAAAGAGCCAAAGGTTAAATATGGAATTTCAAGGAAAGGGTATTTTAGTCATTTTCTGATTAGCCAAATTAATATAATGAGTAATTAAATAATTATTAGACTTAAAATATTTGACTAGACTTAATTTGGGTTAGGCTTGAATTTAAATAACAAATTTTGACTTAAAAGAAGGACAAAGGGTACATTGGTAATTATGGTTGATAAGGAACCTTAAATTTGAGGATAAGAGGAGCTTTGGGGTGTTTTAGTAATATTTTAAAATAAGAAATTAAATTAGCACGAAAATAAATTAAATTAAGACCTTCTTTTATATGAGATACTTAAAAGAGGAATTAGAATGAGGGTTAAGATAGGAAGGTTTCCAATTAAGAGTGGGAATCTTATTTAGAAGGACTCCTAAACCTATTAGGACTTTTAATTAAGAGAGCTTATAAAAGGGGAGATTTAGGGAAGGTTTAGGGTTTTTAGCAAATCAAAAATAAGGAAAAAGAAAGGGGAATTCGTGCTTGGGCTTGGGAGAAAAATAAAGGGGAGAAGAGAATGAGAGAAAAGAGAAGGAAGAAAAGAAAAAGGGAGGTGCTGCAGAGGTCCGATCAGCAGACTTTGAACGACGATCCCCGGAGATTCAGTCGTTGGATCGTCATGAAATTTTGAGGTTATGATCTATACACGAGATACTTTAATCTGAACTGTATTGGATTTGGAGGAGTCTAAGGTGGTGTGAACTAATCCGGAAGTTTGTGGAAAATCAGATTTAAAAAGAAAAAGGAGTTGCAAAAATGGCCGACTAGCCAACTTCAAACGAAAAGATATGACGATCCAACCGTTGGAATGAGCTAAAATTATAGGGTTTTGATCTACTCATGGAGGGCTTCAAACTAAACGGTGGAGATTTGAATTGAATAAGTCTAGAGGGGTGATATTGAGATCATGAAATGGGCACAAAAGGAGTTTTCAACAAATCTGGGTTCATAAAAAAGGCAAGCAGCAAATACTTGAAATTGAAAGAACTGCATGTTTTCTTGTGATTTTGATGTTTGATCGTATTGGTTTTAAGTTGGATTTCATTAGAAAAGTCGGATGATTATAAAGTTTTGATTTGGTTATTTAAATCTCTCTTTACGAATCAAGAAAAGTGTTGCTCATGGGTGGTTTAATTTAGAAAGAAATTTTACATAAATTATGTAAGACCCCGAATTTTCCTAAACATAAAATTAAAAGAATAATTAATATTCTTGAGGATTATTATAGATGGAAATAATTTATTTTTGTAGGAGATATTGTTATTAGTGGAGTTTAGGAGTTTGGTGCAGATTCAACCGTTTGATCGAGAGTTATCGCGATAAGATTAATATTTTAAGTAAGCCGTGTTTTGATTGGGCGATGTGTGGAGTTTGATACACATGTGTTGCATGGGATATGAGGGAATATAAATAAGTTTAATACCCTAGAGAAATACAGTTGACATACTTTCATTCATATTCAACAGCCGCAAGAGAGAACCCACAACCGTGAGCGATTGAGAACGACCAAAGAAGAAGGTGAAGAGAAGAAGAAAAAACAGGAGAGTTGCGTTGATTTTGGTCTTCTGAACATTGCCTTGTGATAGTGTTCGTTGCTGTTTAGAAGAGAAGGAGAGGAAAACGTTCGCAAGAGGTAGGCAGCACTGTTTTATTGTGTGTTTTGTATTCTCGATTGGTTTAATCTCTATTGCATGTTTTTGTATTGTATATTCATGTATTTAGATTGATAACAATCTTATAAGTATGTTAGTATCGATTAGAGTATGAAAAATCAAGTTTTCGAATACTGTATGTTCGTTTTTGGGAGACCGCCGAGCTTACTGTGCTCAGCGATCCTCGGCGCTCGATGAAATATGTAGACCATCTAAGACCGCCTACTGACTTATCATCGGTGATCATTTTGAACTACCGCCTACCCTAGACCGCCTGAGCGATCCTAGGCAATCCTGAGCGCTCTGTGTAGAAAATACAGATTTTTGTATTTTTAAACCCTGATTCAATTCTAAACTATTTTTAACCAATTTTAACCTTTAAATAAGATGTTTTAAGACCAAAATAAATTACCAATTACCTGTTTTACAAAAGAATAAAAATAGAAAGGTGTTTAGGGTAATTAGTTGCCAAGCTTTGTAAATAACAAGAAACCTAAGTTTTGGAAGAACTAAATTTGTAAAGTTGAGTTAATTAATTAAGTGACATGTAAATTTATACTGTTAACCAAAATATGATATACAGGATTTCCAGATCAGATTTTGAACCTAGTTAACCCAATAAGGAAAGCAATTACAGATATAACCATTATATGCCGCTGGGCACTATTACATACAAAAATATTAGTCCTTAGGGATTGTTGTGTCTAGTGGGTATAGCTGGTTATGGATCCATAGTTTTGGCTAGATAGCTAAGGGATATTTCATTTGTGTTGAGTTACTCCCTGTTGCGAACGCGCTTCCTTTGCAAGTTGGTTTGCTCTTGAGGGTCCTATGTCTGGAAGGACACTTCGGTGCTCCGCTGGTGATTCCTTGTACATGTGGATAAGCGACCAACTCCTTATATTGATTTGGGTGCTGCATGTTGGTGGTACTTGCCAACTTGGTTGAGTTCGTGTGCAATAAGTCAATGACTACGGCTCTTATCTAAGGTGATGTTCACGGGTTTGAGTATCATTAGTAGTGTCGCCCATAAGCCGCACGGTGGTATAGCATATGGTTGAGAGTCAGCTCAAAGGTGTATCTTTCTTTATGAGTCCTACAATGATGCTGAGATTACAAATACTTACTTCTGATATTGTTCACATGTTGGATGCATGTATTGGATGCTATGGTTGGATGTGACTGTTTAATACATCCCGGATTTTTATATTAGATTCTATTATTGATTTCTGAATCATGATCTTGATAAACTTTATACTATTCACAAATACTTAAACAGTTTTACATATTTATTTGTATTCCATGATCGATATAAATGATTATACTAGCCTGTTTACTCGAGACTGCTTAATCGAGCATGAACATCTATTTTAAATGATTATGAACTGTTTATAGCATGCATGTGTTGTCTAGTGTAATATTCGTATCTCACCCTACTTCTTTATTTTATTTTTCAGCTAATAGTCCTAAACTTAGATAGCTAGTTTTAGAAGGATGGTATTGTGAGTTCGCTAGATAGTACCCTTAAATAAGAAATCTAAGTTGAGAGTTAGTTCTAAGGATTTTGTTGCAATCGATACTACTAAAGAGATGTTACTTGTTCTTCTATTATATAATTAGCTATTATGATATAGTTTGTTAATCGTGATGTAGAATTATCTTATTTGCATTGCATTATTATAGTAAAGTTATTAAGTGCAATTCAGAAGGTAATTGAAGATCTTGAAAAGCAGTTGATTCTGAGATAAACAGTAAGATGAATGTTTAAGATTGGTAATATAATATTAATGGTTTAAAATGCCTATATCTAAAGTTGGAAATTAATGATGGTTGATTAAGCATGTAAGGTATAGCCTGCTTATTGGATGATGAGCTAGTTGTATACAGCCCTACTATGGTAATGTAAGGCATCGGCCAATGTTGAACACGTACTTAAATATTAAGCTTTATGCAATTAGGGTGATGTAATGCTTATATATGTATACGTAAGTAGTGTGAGACATGGAAAAATCAATCTCGTGACTTTCCTATCATCACGCGGGATTCGTACAAAGGAGGAGTCGCCACCATTCAATTTTTAAGGCGTGAATGGACACCAAAATCATCAAATAAAATAAAAAGGCAAAACTAGAGTAAAAATAACTCTATTTTAAAATAAAATCCAGAGATGGGTAAGGGGATTAGATTATGAGTAGGAAAAGGTGTTAGGCACCCCTATTCATCCACCCAAGGTGGTTGCCAAGTGTTGTTCATGTTATAAAAATGCTTGCTAATAAAAATCAAAACAAAAGTAAAAGGGAAAAAAGAATGTATGGCTTATTTCCATGTGAATGATCCAATTAATTATGGATCCTTCTTTATAAAAACAAAAGCCATTTCTTAGGCTTTATGATTGACTGAAATCAAAAGAAAACAAATCTAAAATAAAAACTTCGAAAATCTGGCTTTAAATTAAATCCTTGAAATCTAGGAAAAAATAAAAAAAATATTATTTTTACCAAATTTTGCAGAACTGAATCAAAACAATCCAGGACATAGATCTAGCTCATATTTCTCATTAAATAAAAAAGCTAAACCAAATATACCCACGTTGATGAAAAACATCAAAAGGGGAGAGCTTAAACCATAGGATCTTCTTTCAAAAACCAAAAATGACTCAAAAACCATCTCATGAAACCCCAGAGACTACTAGAAGGCTTCTGATCCCAAATCTACCATATGGACAACGGCAGATCCAAGATCTTAGCCCCAAACGATTAAAAACATCAAAAACACAAAAAGGGTGAAAACAATGTAAAAAATATAAATATATGAGGAAAATGAGATCTAATGCTATGAATAGCATAGATCTATGGTATTCCTCCATATTTCATCGATAAATCATCACACAACCTAAACCAAACATTAAAACTATACATTTCTAAGATTATCACATATGGGGGTCTACCCTACAGATCCACATGTCCCCCTTTCCCCTAGCTCTCTCTTCACGTTTTACGGTTAGAGAGTAATCTTGAGGTACTTGAAAGTAGGTTTGGGTAACAAACACACATATACGCCTTATTCTATAGAAGAAAGTAGAAGACAAAATAATCCTAGATATTAAAACTAGAAAATAAAAGAGTTCAGGGCTTACCTGGAGTTCTGAAAGCAGAGAGGCAGGGGTTCCCTTCTTCACTTGGAGCTCTTCAATCACCAACTTCTGGCCATTTTCTTGAGGGGAGACCCTCTATTTATAGGCAAGGATTAGGGCAAACTTAATCAAATGAAGCCCTAATGGTATACACAAAAATGTGTCTAGAACCCTCCAACTTAGCCCTAAAGTATGGACTTGGGAGAATAGGGTTAATTCCGGAGGCTAAATGTGGGAATCCTTACTTCTTAAACGGAGGTAGAACAGTAAAAACGAGTGAAAACTCGCAGGATTTCTATTTTGGAGCAAAACATTAGTGTCCGACAAAACAGGTTGCATACAAACAAACTTCTTTGTATCCGAAATTATATTTCGGATACAAACAGATAAGTGTGTATCCGAAATCTATTTTCGGATACAAAGAGATTAACCTTTATTTGAAATGTGATTTCGGATACAAAAGAAAGACTTGTTTTTTATGATTTCAGCCAATTATTCATCCTTTTTCACAGTGCAATTTGGGGTGTCAGGTGTTTATGTTATCTTGGGTTAATTTAAGCTGGAAGTAAAACCACATCATTTCTCGCTATCTTTCATATAGGTGCACATGTATTGAAGGGATTGTTGGTAGCAAGTCATGCTCTTATCTTCTGAGTTATTTTTGTACTTTATTTGTGGGAATGGATATTGAGGACAAGGAATTATAAGCGATTAAATTTATGAGGTTATTGAGATTGTTAATTTGGAAAAGTAATGAAAACATAGTGATTTTGGAAGTTAAAGGATTAAACCCCAATCTAATCATCTTGAGTTGTTCAGGGACTTGATAGCTTTGAGCTTTGGGGATTTTTGATGTTATATTGGGAGATTGGAGTTGCCTGGTGATTTGATTGCCTTGGAGATTGGAGGGTTTGATGTGATATTGGGGATTGATTGGTTATTCAGACATCACGTCACCCTAGATTGTTATGCTGGGACTATTACAGTCCAAGGGCCAGATCAGACCATCCATTGTTTTAGATGTAAGGGGTTGAAGTCACGTATTGGTCTGGTAGCATCTGTAGTGGTAGAGGAGTTTGGGAGTGACACTCATGTCATCTCCGATGTACTTGTAGTTCAGGAATTTGCTGATGTATTTCCAGAGGAGTTACTTGGACGACCACTTGCTCGAGATATTGAGTTTAGGATTCAGTTGATGCCTGGTACAGCTCCAGTTTCAAAGCCACCCTATAAACTTGCGAAACCTGAACAGGAGGAGTTGAAGCAGATAGATGAGTTGCTAGAGAAGGGATTTATCAGGCCGAGTGTGTCGCCATGGGGTGCACCAGTTCTGTTTGTGCATAAGAAGGATTGTAACACCCGGCTCTGGGTCCATTCCCAAACCCGAGGTGTTATGGTAATCAAACAAAACAACTAAAGAAACTGGACAATTTATAACTTTTTCTAACTTTATAATCAGAGTAAATGCGGAAAATTAAATTTAAATTCTCTTTATTTATCAACAACCACGATATACAATGCTTTCAATTCCATGAACAACCTACAACTATATAAACTACCCATCTACAATTAGCCCAAGCTTTGACGTCCTTGCCAAGAGTACCTGAAAAATGAGATGAAACGGGAGTGAGAATAAATCTCAACAAGTAGCAAGGTGCATGATGTAAAACAGTCCATAATTTTACAATGCTAGTCATGAGGTGAACGATAAAATCAAAACCACAATAATACGATAATACAATTATAACAAATCACCAATCCAAAACAAACACATGTGACCAATAGGACTCGTGAACTAAAACCACTTAGTAAGAATATTCTTGCCTCCATAGTTCGCCACATCACGACTTACATGATAGATGGAACCCGCACCTGCAGTCACAACCATCTCCTCCGTCAACCATCAACGCGGACCACCCACGCATGGGTTGGCGAGTACAATCCAGTCCAAATAAAATCCCATCATGAGTACCGCTTCCACGGAGGCCATAACAATCCGATCAAAGATTAATAGACTCACAACAAACACGTCTAATACCAGTGCAAGTACAAGGCACAAGTGATCCTCAAGCACGGCCAAATCATAGCTCCAAAGTTTGAGTTACAAGTAACCTACCAATATGACCAATATAAAGCTCGTGAAAGTCGGTCTCATACTCATTTAAGCATGCGGATGGTAACCTGAAAATAAAACAAAACCATTTACTGATAACAACCTCGGATTATGACCAGGCCGCACCTGCAGCGGTCTCGGATTGCTGCCTACGTCGCCCGCACCTGCTAGTATAACGAACCACATACTGGGGAGTTTCGAACAAGAATAACTTACCAACCAATTCCCTTTCACTTCCTAGCTAAGCTATGGATCCATACTAAGTATTGCCCACTAGACACAACTCACAACAAAACCTTGAATAACTCGATAACATATCAATGAAATTCCACACGACAGTGGAAAAACCAAACCAGGGAATGGACATACTTCTCAATAACACCCACCATAAAAACAGAACCATATCTGTATACCAAATCCGCCCACGCAGTAAACAATAAAACAGGCACCATGCCTTGTCACACCAGTGACCCAAAAACCAACACTAGGAGTACCAAGTCATATGTCCAAACACCATGTTTCAACAGCAAAGTAATTCCAAAGTCCACAGTGTTCAACCAAAATATATTCAAAATAACCATTGAACAGTTTTTAAATAGAGTTCCATGTCATTTAATAAGATAAGTACGAGAGTATACACAATTCTAAATAAAAGGTTTAGATTTGATTCATGTTAGTGTAAGCATACTTAGTTTATTGTTCTAATTTAGTATTCAGGTTATTCTTTGTTTGTTACAAAGTTTACTCCTAATCCTACCCTTTGGTTCATCCTAATATCTTTACTTTTAAATCCAACTAATACCCTAAATCTCCAAAACCTTTAGGTTATGTTATTGATTCTTTTCAGAAGTAAATTTAAGTCTATTATAATTTGTTAGACTAGGTTTCATACCTAAAATCCTAATAAAAGTGGTTTGAGTGCTTATAGTTTACCTTAACTAGTCTACTTTGATTCTTATTACGTTCATTGTTCCAATTAGTTATCCTTTTATCAAAATTTAATTCCGTCACTTCATACATCTCAAATTACCCTATTTACAGGTGTTACAACATTAAGATTCCAAGAAAAATCATTAGAAATTGAATCTGGGCATGAATCCCAAATTTAGAAATTTCTGACAGTCAGTCGCTCGATGGGTCACTCGGGCGACTGCTCTAGCGGTGAAGCTTCAGGTTCTTTTATTTTTCCAAGGCCTATTGCCTAAGAAAACGCTTGAGTGGTGTATCGAGCGCTCCGACTATTAGCACCAGATTTGTTAGTTGTGGAAATTTCCTAACTTTCTAATCCAATTATTAATTTATTTTGATTCTAAACATCTATTTTCCATCCTAAATTAGTTAAGAGACAACCCTAAACTAATCCCATCATCTTTCTACATATCTTTAAGTTTCCTTCTAAGTTTAACTCATCATGGTCAACATTTTCTTGATTGTCAAAAGAAAGATAAATCACCAAAACAATACTTAATATACACATAAAATTTTCCCATGAAATCCAACTTCAAAACAATACAATCAAACATAAAAATCATGAGAAAACATGCAGTTCCTCCAGTTTCAAGTGTTTGCTACATGCCTTACGATGAATCCAGAATTTTTAGAAACTTCGCTTGTGCCTGATTTTGGAGCTCTACCGCACACCTTTAGACTTCTCCAATTAACATCTCCACCGTTTAGTTTGAAGTCTTCCATGAGTAGAACAAAACCCTAAAATGTCAACCCATTTCAACGGTTGGAAGTTCCTAACTCGTCGTTCGAAGTTGGCTGGTCAGCCATCTCTGCAACTTCTCTTCTTTCTAATTCCTCTTTTCTTCTCTCTTCTCTCCTATTTTTGGCTCCTATCACTTATGCACGAATTTCCATCTCCTTCTAATTTGTTTTCAAAACCTAAAACACTCTTTAAACCTCTCTTTTATAGCCTCCCTACTAGTCCAACTCTAATTAGGTTTAGTTTATTCTAATATACTTAGTGTATTCCCTCTTCTACCCTTTTCCTTAAATTAACCCCTTTAATTCTCTTTCAAAGGATCTCCTAATTAATTTTCGTGCTCAACCTTATTTCTAATTTTAAATTGAACTTAGGCTTTTATTATTCACTCAAATTACCTATACCTTGGACCCTAAATAGTATAATTACCATTAGGCCCTTTTTCCACCCTTAAAGCCTTAATTTCATTATTTTGCATCCAACTAAGCTAAGATTTTGTCTAGTTGAATTTATTGACTTAATAACCAATTATCTTATTTTCTTACATGAATTTAACAAATTAAAATGACCAAATTACCCTTCCTCTTTAAATTCCTATTTTAACCTTTATATCTCTTTAATTCCCCTACTATTATATTCCTTAGTATTTTCCTCTATAATTTATCTTTAATTATTTATTTTATTCTTAGGAAAATCCAGGGTTTTACAAGGATGGTAGTATGAGAATGTGTATAGATTATAGGCAGCTAAATCAAGTGACAGTGAAGAACAAGTATCCGTTGCCTAGGATTGATGACTTGTTTGACCAGTTAGGAGGTGTATCTTGGTTTTCCAAGAATGATTTAAGGTCGAGCTACCTTCAGTTGAGAGTAACAGAGGAGGATGTAGAGAAGACAACTTTCCGTACACGCTGTGGGAATTATGAGTTCCTGGTTATGTCTTTTGGGCTGACCAATGCCCCAGCTATTTTCATAGACCTCATGAACATGATTTTTCATGTATACTTGGACAGTTTTGTAGTGGTGTTTATTGATGACATCTTGGTATACTCTAAGACCAGAGAGGCACATGTTGGGCATTTGAAGTCAGTATGGCATACTTTGAGAGACCACAAGTTGTATGGAAAATTTAGCAAGTGTCAGTTCTAGTTGAGGCAAATTTTATTCTTAGGTTATATTATCTCAAGTGAGGTATATCTGTGGACCCTGAGAAGGTCAAGGCAATGGCAGATTGGCCTAAACTCACTATAGTAATAGAGGTCAGGAGTTTCCTTGGTATGGCAGGGTACTTGTAAAACCCCATATTTTCCTTAAATAATAAATTAAATTAACAAATAATATTATTGAGAGTTATAATTGAAGGAAATATTTTATTATTGTAGGGGATGATCTAATTAGTGGAGATCCAGAATTAGACGCAGATCTGACCGTCCGATCATGAGATATCGAGGTATGTATTCTGATTGGGCGTGTGTATGGAGTTTTGTGTATGTGAGATACATGGGATCGGAGAGTATAAATACCAATTAAAATAACCTAAAACTTACACGTTGTATTTTCGCTCATCAACTTCAGCCGCAAGCGACAAGCGACCGAACGACTGAGGGAGAAGAAGGAGGAAGAAAGGTCTAGTTTTTGGAGTTCTTCGTCATCCGGGGATTATATCACGTCTGTGAGTGTAGTTGGTTGGAGAAAAAGGAGAAGCATGCACGTTTAAGAGGTAGGTGACACCATTTACACTCGTTTTTGTATTTAACGTTCGTTTAATCTTCAAACCATATTTTTATGATGTAGATATATGTATGATGCATGATATAATCATTATAAGTATTATGGGATTGCTTAGAATAGGAAAAATCACGTTTTGGAAGTGTTTTTGTTCGTTTTTGGATGACCGCCAACCTCGACTGTACTTGGCGATCATCGGTGTTCCTTGGCGCTAGTTAAAAATATTAGACTGCCGAAGACCGCTGGAAGACGTACCGTCGGCATTCGATTTTGAACTACCGCCGATCATAGACTGTCGAGGCGATCCTGATCGATCCTAGGCGCTCTGTTCAGATTTTGCAGATTTTTGAAATTTCAAACCCTGATTCAATTCCAAACTATTTTTAGACAATTTTAATGATTAAATAAGATATTTTAAGACAAATAAATTATCTAATTCACAGATTTACAGAAAAATAAATTAGGAAGATATTTAGGACATTAGTTGCCAAACTTTGAAAGAAATGAAGAAACCTAGTTTTTGGAAAACCCAACTAGTATTTAATTACTAGAACATCTTTTAAACTGCACTATAAACCAGAAAACTTCATAAAGAGAATTCAGAACTCAGATGACCCGAATATTGAAGTAATTGACAGATTTAACCTTTATATGCCGCTAGGCACCAATCTTTATAGAAATATTATATTTTAGGGAATTTTGGAGTCTAGTGAGCATAGCTGGTTATGGATCCATAGTTGTTGCTAGATAGCTGAGGGATATATCATTTGGGTTGAGTTTCTCTCTTGTGCGACGCACTTCCTTTGCAAGTTAGTTTGTCTGGGAAGATCCTATGTCTGGAGGGACACCCCGGTGAGCCGCTGGTGATTCCCTGTACATGTGGATAAGCGACCATCTCCATGTATTGATTCTGGTGCTGCATGCTGGTGGTACATGCCAACTCTGATGGGTATGTGTGCAATAAGTAAGTGACTACGGCTCTTGTCTAAGCTGCGCTGCATGGGACTTGAGTATCATTAGTAGCATTGCTCCTAAGCCGCAAGGTGGTATAGCAATTGATTGAGAATCATCTCAAAAGGTTTATTTATCTTTGTAAGTCCTACAAATGATACTGAAATCACAACACTTGTTATTATTATTGTATACATGCTGGAGGCATGTGATTGAGATATTGGCCGGATGTGACTGTTTAGTGCATTCTAGCAAAGTATGAATTATGTTATCGATTTTGATATTGGATTCTTATAATAGAACTTGCTGAAATTCATCTCTAGAACTGTTTATCATACTGTTTTGTATTCATGAATGATACGAATGATTATACGAGCCTGCTTAGTCGATATTGCTTAATCGTGCATGAACTGTTATTTTACTTATATGAACTGTTTAATCATGCATGTGTTACCTACTGGGATATTCGTATCTCACCCTGCTTTCATTTCATTTTTCAGCTGATACGCGAGAGGGGGATCTTAGTGATTTCCAGGGAGAGGTAGCTGAGTATACACCGGAGGATTACTTTTATTTAGATCTTGTTTGAGGTGGATGATTGATTTAGACTTAGTTATATTTGATAGACTACTTTTCATTTGGATTTGAGGTACTAGAGAGATGAGAGAGATAGTAACCATTTTATTTTACCAGACTTTGATATTAATGATTGATGATCAACTTAAATGTTTATTTGAGAATTTTAGACTACACTTCCGCACATACTTATTTCCGCAACTCTGATAGTATAATAAAGTGAAGGGATTTTTAATTCTTTGGTCTGGTATATTATTGATGATGTATTTGATATGGGCCAGTACCACCTCGGATTTGGTTGTTGAACTGAATTCGGGTTGTTACAGTAGCGAACCGGGTTCGGGTCGGGTGCCAGTTTGCACTGACCCAGGTTCGGGGCGTTACAGTACTATAGGAGATTCATCGAGGGATTTTCTCGTATAGCCGCACCCCTGTCTAACTTAACCAAGAATGCAGTGAAATTCCAGTGGGATGAGAAGTGTGAACAGAGCTTTCAGGAGTTGAAGCAGAGGTTGACTACTGCCCCGTGTTGATTGTGCCATCCATGGATGAAGCATTTTGTAAAACCCTGGGTTTTCCTAAGAATAAAATAAATAATTAAAGGAATAAATTATGGAGGAAAATATTAAGAAATATAATAGTAGTAGAGTTAAAGTAAGATATAGAGGTTAAAATAGGAATTTAAAGAGGAAGGGTAATTTGGTCATTTCAATCTGTTAAATTCATGAAAGAAAATAAGATAATTAGTGTTAAGTTAACACATTCAACTAGACAAAATCTTAGCTTAGTTGGATGTAAAATAATGAAATTAAGGCTTAAAAGGTGGAAAAAGGGCCTAATGGTAATTATACTAATTAGGGTCCAAAATATAAGTAATTTAAGTGAATAATAAAAGTTTAACATCAATTTAAAATTAGGAATAAGATTAAGCACGAAAATTAATTAGGAGATCCTTTAAAAGAGAGTTAAAGGAATTAAATTAAGGAGAAGGGTAAAAGAGAGAATATACTAAATATATTAGAATAAGCTAAACCTAAGTAGAGTTGGACTAGTAGGGAGGCTATAAAAGAGAGGTTTAAAGAGTGCTTTAGGTTTTGAAAAAAAAGTTAGGAGAGGGGAATTCGTGCATAAGTGTTAGGAGTAAAAAATAGAATGAGAGAAGAGAGAAAAGAAAGAGGGAATTAGAAAGAAGAGAAGTTGCAGAGATGGCCTACCAGCCAACTTCGAACGGTGAGCTAGAAACATCCAACCGTTGGAATTGGCTGAAATTTTAAGGTTTTGTTCTACTCATAGAAGACTTCAAACTGAATGGTGGAGATCTAAATTAGAGAAGTCTAAAGAGGTGCGGTAGAGCTCCAAAATCGGGCACAAGCGAAGTTTCAGAAAAATCTGGGTTCATCATAAGGCAAATAGCAAACACTTGAAACTGGAGGAACTGCATTTTTTTTTGTGATTTGGATGATTAATCGTATTGTTTTGAAGTTGGATTTCATGGGAAAAGTTTATTGTTTATAAAGTATTGTTTTGGTGATTTATCTTTCCTTTAAAAATCAAGAAAAGGTTGATCATGATGAGTTAAACTTATAAAGAAACTTAAAGATAAGTGGAAAGATGATAGGGTCAGTTTAGGGTTGTCCCAGAACTAGTTTAGGATGAAAATTAGATGTTTAGAATCAAAACAAGTAAATAGTACGTATAGAAATTCTAAAATTTTCGTAAGTTGAAGAAAAACAAGTTATAGCTGAAGCGCTCGATACACCGCCCGAGCGATTCCTCAGGCGATAGGCCTTTGAAAAATAACAGAACCTAAAATCTAACCGCTAGAGCCGTCGCCTGAGCAACCCATCAAGCGACTGACTGTCAGAAATTTCTAAACTTGGGATTCGTGCCCAGATTCAATTTCTAATGATTTTTCTTTGAATCTTAATATTGTAACACCTGTAAATAGGGTAATTTGAGATGTAGGAAGTGACGGAATTAAATTTGGATAAACTGATAACTAATTGGAACACTGTACGTAATAAGAATCAAAGTAGACCAGTTAAGGTAAGCTATAAGCACTCAAACCACTTTCATTAGGATTCTTGAAACCTAGTCTAACAAGTTATAATAGACTTAAATTAACTTTTGAAAAAAATCAATAACATAACCTAAAGGTTTTGGAGATTTAGGGTATTAGTTGGATATTAGGATGAACCAAAGTGTAGGATTAGGAGTAAACTTTGTATGAAACAAAGAATAACTTGAATACTGAATTAGAACAATAAACTAAGTATGCTCACACTAACACGACTCAAATCTAAACCTTTTATTTAGAATTGTGTATACTCTCGTACTTATCTTATTAAATGACATGGAACTCTGTTTAAGAACTGTTCAATGGTTATTTTGAATATATTTTGGTTGAACATCGTGGACTTTGGAATTATTTTTCTGTTGAAACCTGGTGTTTGAACATATGACTTGATACCCCTAGTGTTGGTTTTTGGGTCACTGATGTGACGAGGGATGGTGCCTGTTTTATTGTTTACCGCATGGGCGGATTTGGTATACAGATATGGTTCTGTATTTTTGGTAGGTGTTATTGAGAAGTATGTCCATTCCTTGGTTTGGTTTTTCCACTGTCATGTGGGTTTCGCAATTTCATTGATATGTTATCGAGTTGTACGCGCCCAATTTCGGTCACATGACGAGGCGCACGCAAAACGATGCGTGCCTCGGGATTTGTTTGGAGTCGCCACTGCCTGATGGGGTGCAGGCAGACACCTGGGTGCCTAAGTTCTTTTACTAAGGCTTGGTCTGCGGCTTGAGATTCTAAGTAGGTTCTCGGTTGCGGTCTGGGGAAGTCTGTAGACACCCCAGTCCACCCCGTCAAGTGACGGGTCCCATAGGTTTCCCTGGTTTGAGTCAACTCAGTTGGTCTCTCACTCACCCGATTCCTAATCCAGCATTCAATTTTGGTTAAGTCTGGCGGGACCGCCAAAGTGGTGTGGGTCCCTTTACTTGATTTTATCTTCTTTAGCTTAAAGTGAGATGAGTCTGCATGGGCGGGCCCCGTTGGAAGGCCCACGGATCCCTTGGTGGGCTTTGTTGAGCCCACGTGTCCCTTGGTGGGCCTTAGTCTAAAACCTGAGAGGCCCTTTGGGCTTTGGTTCAAATGAATTGATTTTTATTTGAAGTTTTAAGTTTGATTATTTAAGTGGATTTCATACCAAAGTGGGCCGGGATTGCTTTGTGGGCCCTTGAGTGGGCCCCACAGTTGTTTGCCAAGTGATTTGAGATTTATCTTTCTTATCTGTGCAAAAATGGGCCAAGCATTGGGCTTGGGGCCCTTTACCTGGGCTTGGGCTTGAAAGCCCAAGACTTCCTGAGTTAGGGTTTTGAAACCCTAACCTTGGTTGGTTAATGGGCTTGGTGGGCCCGATAGGCCCTGCCCATGGTCTCGGCCAAACCATGCCTAAGTCTAGATCAACATGCTTCAAAATTGGGCTTGGGTGGGCCTCCAATGGTGTGGCCCACTCAAATGGATTGATTTTATCTTTATTTAACAAAAGGAGTTTGTCGGGCTTGGTGGGCCCCGTTGGAAGGCCCATCGGGAATCAATTTGGACCGGGTGTCCAAGGCCCATCTTGGGTTTCCGGGTGACCCGGAAACCCTTCTGGTTCGACTGGTTTGATCAAATGAACCAAAAAAACAGCACAAGATCACAAAACAGCAAAGATAACAATCTGGCTGTGTAGCCGGCATCACCCGGAAACCCTTTTGGTTCGACTGGTTTGATCAAATGAACCAAAAAAACAGCACAAGATCACAAAAAAGCAAAGATAACAATCTGGCTGTGTAGCCGGCCTGAGATGCCGGTTACACATAAGTCTCAGTGTATCCGGCATCTTTTGCCGGCTACAAGAGGGCCTCTGTTGATCCGGCCTGAGTTGCTAGATCCACCTACAAAAGCCAATTTTGTGGATTTTTGCCTTGGGGTTGGATTCTTAGGCCTCTTGGGGTGTTCCAGGGATTGTGTGGGCTCCTGTGTGAGCCCACAGTGGTCAAGGTAGAGCCACTTGCCTCTCCTTTGGGGTTTTTCAAGCCAAATTGTGAGGGATAGGTGGGGGGCTTCCCCTCCCCTTTCTCTTGGACGAAATCCAGCAAGGGAACAGAGGCCATGCACCTCTGTTCAGGCCATCTGTAGCCTAAGGGAACAGCAATCAACATGAACAATAAAAGAGAAAGAAATCAATTAAAAAACATGCTCCATTTGAGGCCTATCTTTCATCAAGAGATGCATGCTTGTGCTTGTTGTGTTCAAGAACTAAAAAACTGATCTATGAGCATGCGAAATCAATGTAAATAACAAGGCACATAGGAAGCTCTAAAGACATCCCTAGTAGGTCAATGTGCAACATACTCCTAGGGCACACATCTAAACCAAGTTGGGAGACTTCGTATGGTCGAAAGCAACAGCAAAGATGCAACCTACCCCTAGGTTGGGGGGTGCATGCATTGCACTCAAATAATCAAGAGATAACACATCCCATGTCAACACAAATGACAAGTAACAAAACAACAACAAAAAAAACCTGCTGTAGACATGGGGGGACAGCAGCCCTTAACGGAAGTGGAGACATGCTTTTGGGGGTAGGAAGTGTATATAAATGGTCGGGAATGGGAGCATGATCATAGGAGTTGCCCATACACTTGCATACTTCCCACAAGAGAGCAAGCAAGAGGTATTTCATGCTACACAAACTAAGACATGTGCTGTGGACAAGGGGAACAGCAGTCGATAACAGAGCCTAGGCATGCTCATATATGCGAAAACAGCAACTAAACCAAGGCAAGGGAGGGACGCACCAAGACACACGACAGCAACACATTAGCTAGGAAAGAAAACAGCAGCTATGGTGGAGCAAAAAATCACATTAAATCACACGAAAGCAATAGGGGAAGAGGGTGCATGCATGGTCTTACGATGGCTGTATTCATACTTTACAAGGGTAATAAATCCATGCGTACATAAAAGAAACAATCCATAACCCGCATGTAGACCAAGTGAACAACAAACCTAGCATGCATCACACATTAGTCTAACCTACTTGATTAACAAGAAAGTGATCTAAAGAAGGATGGAAAGGGGGGTTACATGAGGGTTACATGAGATAAGGCATAAGAGGAACACTCTCCCCTTTTTAAATGAAAAGAAATCAATATCAAGAGATAAGAGAAAACAGTAGCATTAGGGTAGTAGTATTAGGACCCTTAAAACCATATGTGAAGATCTCTCTTCCTCTCTTTAAACTATCTATAGCTTACCTCTCTTGCCATGAAATTATTTACACAAACAATGAATACGAACTTAAGATGAAATGATCTAACATGCCATATTTAAAGAAAAAAACAATAAATATATGACATGAGAAAATAAAATTACTCATACTCTTCTCATATTCAAATATGTCAATTAAAAGATGAAAAATAGCTCACCTTGGGTTCTTACAACTTCTTTAAGAGTATTGAGCTTTTGAGAGCACACCAGCAGCACTTCAATGGTTCTTTTCCAAGCTTCCAAGTGGCACCAAGTGAATCCCTTGGGTTGAAAATGAAGAAGGAATGAAGGAGAGAAGGGTATCTTGGTCTTGAGTGGTGCTTGGAGGGCTTAGGGAGCAAGGAGAGGTGGAGGAGCATGGGGGAGAAGGAAGGAGCAAGTGAGAGAGGTGAGAACTCCCCCAAAAAAATCAGCCGACCCTTTGAAATGTGCAAAGATTGCTTTTTATATTGCTTGACTAAAAAGCAATTATTCTTGCACTTCATCACCAAAACCTTCCCCATTTTCCATTTGTGCCCTTTTTTAAATATAAGCAATGATTGTGCATGATTGTTTCAAGACTTAGCCTCCAAATAAATATGTGGAGAATTCGTCCAACCACATATTTATTTATATATTTTTTTATTTTCTTTTTTTTTTCTTATGTACTTAATTCATTTGCCTTTTTTTATTATTATTTTATTAAGATCTTTGTTTTATGCATCTTTTAATTTTCTTTTCTTTTTCTTTTACTTTAAATACTTTAATTAGATTTTTAGCAAAAATATTATTTTTTAATTCAAAACTTTTCATTTTGCTGCTCTTTCTTCATTGTTTGCCACGTGTGCAGATTTTCAGAAACTTTAATTGCCCACAACTCGCTCGTCCGATATCTGATTTTAGCAAACTTAGTGGCATTGGAATCATTGCAAGATTCCCTATCCACTGAATTTCAGTTTAGCAGCAAATTTGAGTTTTTTAGCAGAAGTGCCGGGCCGCGTCCGGGAGCCGATTTTGCTCATATTTTCTTATCCGGGACTCCGATTCCAGCAAACTCAGTTGCATTGGAATCGTGTCGAGATGCTCTTTCTGCTGGTATCAAATGAGGTAGCTGATCTGGGGTTTAGCAGAAAGTCAATTTATGCTTTTCTCAGATTTGACCAGCCCATAACTTCTTCATCTAGACTCCGATTTGAGCAAACTCTGTTCCATTAGAATCGTATCGGAATCCTCTTTCCAATGGTAGAAAGCATGGCAACTGATTTGCACCAGATAAAAAGTCAACTTTTTGACTTTCTCAAGTTTGACTTTTCAATTAAAATTTCATTTTCTGTAGTTTGGGAGGTGCAAAAATGAGGTGCTTACACGAGTTATTCAAGGTTTTGATTGTGAGTTGTGTCTAGTGGGCAATGCTTAGTATGGATCCATAGCTTAGCTAGGAAGTGTAAGGGAATTAGCTGGTAAGTTATTTTTGTTCGGAACTCCCCAGTATGCGGTCCGTCGTACTAGCAGGTGCGGGCGATGTAGGCAGCAATCCGAGACCGCTGCAGGTGCGGCCTGGTCATAAGCCGAGGTTGTTATCGGTAAATGGTTTTGTTTTATTTTCACGTTACCATCCGCATGCTTAAATGAGTATGAGACCAACGTTCACGAGCTTTATATTGGTCATGTTGTTAGGTTACTTTTAACTCACACTTTGGAGCTATGATTTGGCTGTTCTTGACGATCACTTGTGCCTTGCACTTGCACTGGTATTAGACGTGTTTGTTGTGAGTCCATTAATCTTTGATCGGATTGGTATGGCCTCCGTGGAAGCGGTACTCATGATGGGATTTTATTGGGGCTGGATTGTACTCGCCAACCCATGCATGGGTGGTCCACGTTGATGGTTGACGGAGGAGATGGTAGTGACTGCAAGGTGCGGGCTCCATCTATCATGTAAGTCGTGATGTAGCAAACTATGGGGGCAAGAATATTCTTACTAAGTGGTTTCAGTTCACGAGTCCTATTGGTCACATGTGTTTGTTTTGGATTGGTGATTTGTTATCGTTGTATTATCGTATTATTGTGGTTTTGGTTTTATCGATCACCTCATGACTAGCATTGTAAAATTATGGACTGTTTTACATCATGCACCTTACTACTTGTTGAGATTTATTCTCACTCTGGTTTCACTCCAGTTTTTAGGTACTCTTGGCAAGGACGTCAAAGCTTGGGCTAATTGTAGATGCGTAGTTTATATAGTTGTAGGTTGTTCATGGAATTGAAAGCATTGTATATCATGGTTGTTGATAAATCAAGTGAATTTATAATTTAAGTTTCTGCATTTACTCTAATTATAAAATTAGAAAAAGTTTTAAATTGTCCAGTTTATTTAGTTGCTTTGTTTGATTACCATAACACCTCGGGTTTGGGAATGGATCCGGAACCGGGGCGTTACACGTTTGCAGTATATGTGATACTTCTAGGATTGGTTTGGGATGTGTTTCGATGCAGCAAGGCAAAGTTATAGCTTATGCCTCGAGATTGTTGAGACCACATGAGAAGAAATACCCTACTCATGATTTGGAGTTAGTAGTCATAGTCTTTGCACTGAAGCTATGGAGGCATTACCTTTATGTAGTAGAGGTTGAGATTTTCTCTGATCATAAGAGCTTGAAATACTTGTTTTCTTAGAGAGACTTGAACATGAGGCAGTGTAGGTGGATGGATCTGCTTAAGGACTTTAAGTTCACTTTGCAATACCATCCAGGTAAAGCAAACGTAGTGGCAGATGCCTTGAGTAGAAAGAGTGTAGTTGATGATCAGGTAACTACTTTAGCAGCCTTTATGATGAATCAGTGAAGATTGATGGATTCAGTCAGAGATTGACAGGGAGAGTTCAGCTTACCACAGGACGGAGTGATTAAAGTTGCTCTTGTTCAGATAGAGTCAGATTTGGTATAGTTGATTCAAGAGAGACAGTTGACTAACACACAGTTGAATCAGACCAGAGAGTTGATTAGTAGAGGATCTGAGGTTGCAGCAGATTTTTTAGATAGAAATGGGGTTATTGAGGTTTAGAGGTCGTATTTGTGTTTTGGCTAATGAGGAAATTAAGGAGAAGATATTGACCGAGGGACACAGATCGAAATATGCAGTGCATCTAAGAAGTACAAAGATGTATAAGAACCTAAAGAAGATCTATTGGTGGTCAGGCATGAAGAGGGAGATTGCAGAGTATGTGGCTAAGCGTTTGACATGTTAGCAAGTGAAGGCTGAACATCGTAAGCCACCTGGGCTACTTCAGCCACTTCCTATTCCAGAATGGAAGTGGGAACATGTGACCATGGATTTTGTGTCTAGATTACCTTTGACAGCAAAGAAGGAGGATGTTATTTGGGTTATAGTTGATAGACTAACGAAGTCAGCATATTTCTTACCTATCAGTACTAAGCAGCAGTTGAAGTCTCTAGCTGAGTTGTATGTTAGGGAGATAGTAAGACTTCATGGAGTGCAAGTTTACATAGTGTCTGATAGAGATGCATGATTCACATCACACTTTTGGTCTGCATTTCAGGCAGCCATGGGCATGAAGCTTAGTTTCAGCACCAGTTATCATCCTCAGATAGATGGATAGTCTGAGCGTACCATTCAGACATTAGAAGATATGCTGAGATGTTGTATTATGGATTGGAGAGGCAATTAGAATCAGCACCTATCACTGGTGGAGTTCGCCTATAATAATAGCAATCAGGCGAGTATTCAGATGGCACCATTTGAGGCACTATATGGCAAAGCGTGTAGATCGCCAATGTGCTAGGTGGAAGTTGGAGAAAAACTACTTATTAGGCCGCAAATTGTACAGGATAGTATTTAAAAGATAAATTAGATTAGGCAAAATATGCTTACAACCCAGAGTCGTCAGAAGAGCTATGCAAACACTAGAAGGAGAGATTTGCATTTCGAGATTGATGATTCGGTATTTCTGAAGATATTTCCATCTCGTGGGATCAAGAGATTTGGCAAGAAAGGCAAGTTGGCTCCGAGATATATAGGTCCATTTGAGATTAAGGATACAGTGGGACCAGTGGCATACAAATTGGCATTTCCTGCACAGCTGGAATGAGTTCATGATGTATTCCATGTTTCTATGTTGAAGAAGTACGTGCATAACCCTACTCATATGGTGCGCACCTGTTTCCAAGTCGCATTGGGTAAAAATGGGAATTTGGAGTTGCCACCGCCTGATGGGGTACAGGCGGACACTTGGGTGCCTAGATTTTCTATTAAGGCTTGGTCTGCGGCTTGAGATTCTAAGTAAGTTCTCTATTGCAGTCCGGGGAAGTCTGTAGACACCCCAGTCCGCCTCGTCGAATGACGGGTCCCATAGTTATCCTGGTTTTGAGTCAACTTTTGGTCTTTCACTCACCCGATTCCTATTCCAGCATGCACATTTGATTAAGTTTGGCGGGACCGCCAAAGTGGTGTAGGTCCCTTTACTTGATTTTATCTTTTTTAACCTGAGTGATTTGGGTCTGGTGTGTAGGCCTCGTTGGAAGGCCCACAGGATGCCAATTTGAGCTTTAGTGGAAGCCCAAGTCCCATTTGGGGTTACGTTGGATAACCCCTTTTGGGCTTTGGTTGATTTGATGGATTTTATTTAAAGTTCAAATTGGGATTTTAAGTATTTTTTATGCAAAAAGTGGGTCTGGATGGTTTCGTGGGCCACACAGTGGTTGTCAAGTATTTTGGCTTATCTTGTTAAGTTTGCCGGAGGGAGTTGGATAATGGGCTTGGGGCCCATGGTCCAGATTTGGGCTGGAAAGCCCAAGGTTTCCGGGGTTAGGGTTTTGAACCCTATCCTTGTACGGTTGTGGGCTTGGCAGGCCCGATAGGCCCTTGCCCATGGTCTCGGCCAAACCACATTTTAAACTTCACATGCATGTCCCAAATTGGGCTTTTAGTGGGCCTTAAATGGTTCGGCTCACTGGGTTCAATTTATTTTGTTTATTTAAAACAAACGAGTTTGTCGAGCTTGGTGGGCCCTGTTGGAAGGCCCATAGAGAGTCAAGTTGGACCGGGGGTCCAAGTCCCATCTTGGGTTTCCGGTTGACCCGGAAACCCTTCTAGTTCACTCAGTTCGATTGGAAAAGTAAAAATTTGCACAAATTCAAGCAAGATGAGAAAAAATGAAATTCGGCAGTGTAGCCGGCCTGAGATGCCGGCTACATATACAGGCCCGTGTATCCGGCATTCTCCGTCGGCTACAAACAAGTCTCTATTGATCAGACCTAAGTTGTCGGATCAACATACAGAGGCCATTTTTTTGGATTTTTGACAATGGGGTTGGGTTTCTAGGCTTCATGGGGTGCTCCGGGATTGCGGCAGGGACCTGAGTGTCCCTGTTTGGATCTTCATCTTTCACATGTGAATGAATTAAACATGAAAAGGCACCTCTACTAATCCAATCTAGCATGCATCTAAGCCATTATAAACACATGCATTTTTACAGAGTTTTGCACATGAAATAAAGTGTGTGTGTGAGCGTGTGTTAGAAAGGGAAGAGAAGGGGGTTTACATGGGGGATACGAAAGAATCACAAAAATGGGGGAACAAACTCCACCTTTCGAATAGGACCATCTCATGTCAAAATAGTATGTAAAAGGGACCCCAAAAGTGGGTAAAACCACTTCCTCATCCCTCCATGGAATCATCCATGTGTCTTCCCCTTACCATGAGAGTTCCCGCATTCAACATAAAAAGGGAAATAGTGGGGAAAGGACACTACTCATGCTGGAATTACAGAGAATATTATGCTAAGAACGGAAAATATCCAATATGCTTGAAATGTGCTCATATCCATATATGATGAACAAAATACATAGGGAGGGTTTACCTTGGGGCTAAAACCCCTTTTTGAGACGTGGTGGAGCTCCCTTGAAATGAAAATCGTGGCTGGAGCACCTCCTCTTGGCCCCAACAGCAACTTCTTAAAGTGGTTTTCAAGTGAGAATGAAGGGAGAAAGGAGAGTGGAAAGGTATAATGGTCTTGAGTGGTGCTTGGAGGGCTTGGGGAGCAAGGAGGGGTGGAAAGGAGAGGTTTCCGCACCAGGTGGTCTAGGGGAGAAGGGGTGGAATCAACCCAAAAGAAGCCAACCCCCGAAATGGGGCTGCTGTTGCATTTTTATAGAAAACTTAATGTATCCGGCATTTAATGTCGGATACACTACACTTCCTTTGTATCCGGCATATTATGTCGGATACACTACACTTCCTTTGTATCCGGCATATTATATTGAATACAAACACAATCATTTCGAAAATTAAATGCCGCCGCGAATTTGTTGGGGAATCGGCATGAATCTCGCCGAGCAAATCTTTGTATCCGACATTTGATGTCGGTTATACACAAACCTATGTGTATCCGATATATTTGACCGGATACAAATCAAAAATTACGGATTTGCTGACCGATTCGACCGATTTGACACTTTTGGATATCTACGGATTGCCCCCTGCGAAATTTTGCTTTAAACCCTGGGATATTTTGCATGTTTGGATATTTACGGATTACCCCTCGAGATATTTTCTTGCGCCACTCGCCATGTGTGCAGCTTTTTGCCACGTGTGCAGTTTCCGGTTTTTCTACTCGGAAACTTCGACGGCTCCTATCTCCTTCATCAGGACTCCGATTTGAGCAAACTCAGTTGCGTTGGACTCGTATAGGAGCCCTCTATCCAATGATGTAGAGCTAAGCACCTGGCACGAGGTTCAAAAAATGTCAACTCTCGACTCGCCCTCAAGTTTGACCGGCTCATAGATCTTTCATCCGGACTCCGATTCCAGCAAACTCAGTTGCATTGGAACCGCGTCAAGATTCTCTATCCATTGAGATAGGGCAAGGTGACCAATTTTCTCTTGATCAAAAAGTCAATATTTAACCCCTCAGGGTTTGACTTTTCTGCTGTCTTTTAGCACATTTTTTGTAACGCCCCGGATCCGAGTCACGAAATAATACTGTAACTCATCCCCAGAGGTTAATTTAAAACACAGGATCGCAATATCAGAGTGAAGGAAAAACATGAATACAACAATAGCTATATAACAGAGTGCGCTAAAATATTCCCAAACAAAAATAAAACTCACATGTCCAAGTAACTACCCACAAGTATCGAGCTCTCCGAGAGTATCTAAAAACAAAACGAAAGCAACGGGGTGAGATACGAATATCCCAGTGAGCAGCACATGCATGCACAAATACATTTAAGTCAGTTCTAAAACATGCCACGATTACAAACCATATACAACGATGATAACACATATAACCCAACAAAACTTCAACGATCCAATTTACATCCGTGAGGAAAACCATCGTATAAACCAAGCAGTAAAGACGATATCAATCATGCATATAGCCGTAAAGTCACGTATAACCAGGTAGCAACATATCGAAGAAAACATAATTCAACAACTCAAAAGATATAACTCGGTTCCCAACCCGTATCAACAATAAAGTCACATCATAACCAATGCCCACGCCTCTCAATGTATATCCGGCCTACTCAGGGTTTCGGATATTGAAATGACAACGTCATCCAATGCCGGCCTACTCCGGGTATCGGCATTGACAACACCATACCACTCAGGGTCATGATGCTGCTCTACACTGGCGGAAAAGATACTAATACCAGATTACCGATAAACCACATTTAGTGAATCATAAATACCAATAAACAAGCGGATAAAACATATGGTGCCAAATAAACAAATCCCCACAGTGGTCAATGTCATGTAGTTGCTTAGATTGGTTAATCAACATGCCAGAGCAACATCCACACCTCCATGTACACAGTTCCGGCCTACTTAGGGTATCAGACACTCTGAAATGACGGCCTACTCAGGGTATCGTCATCCAATGCCGGCTTACTCCGGGTATCGGCATCGACAACCAGGCCTACTCAGGGTTTCTGGCTGCTCTACACCGGTCGTGGCAACACTCCATGGCCATGCCATTACACCAATAAAACAAAATACATCACATTACTAAGCTTAGACTCTGGATCCAGGACAAGCTAAACCAAAACCGATAAATCACCAATTAAAACTCCGCATTCAGTACACACATCACTAGTTGTTCCAACCAGAACATCAACTTACACCAGTGTTCCAACCAGAACAGTAATTCTTCACAAGTGTTCCAACCAGAATAGTAATTTTTCACAAGTAAACAAGTAAATAATCTTTGCAACATAATTCAAAACTTGCCATCAAGAAAACAGGGTTTAATAAAATCTCAATCAAGTACAGTATTTAACCAAAAGAACTAAAAGTAAATCTCTAGTGGTATCCAGAACTTCACCTACAATTTGCCCTATATTTACATTGGAAGCTCTTAAGAAATTCCAGAATCTATCTTTAATGTTCTCATAAGTAATTTTGTCTCTAAAGTCCTAAACAAGTAACTTGTTAAGTGATCGAAGACCTCCTATCATCAAAATCCGCATTGGTGTACTCAATTATGCAATTCGGTAAGAAAAATGGACTATGCGCTCACCTCCTGAGGTGGGCGCGAGGTGGGCAGATAGTAAATTACCTAAAATTGGGGTATGCGCCTACTCGATAGTAAGTGGGCGCGAGAAGGGCGCGGAATAGGCGCGAGAAAGGCGCATCGAATTTTAGTGCGAGCGAGCTGAGCGCCAAGTGGGCGCGAGCTCGGCGCCAAACGAAATTTCACCATGCGCTTACTTCCCGAAGTGGGCGCAAGTGGGCGCCAAGTGGGCGGATACCCACTGTTTTTTTAGTTCTTTGTTAAATCCAAATCTTCAACTCTAGCCGAAATTTTTCAGTCTGTAACCACTCCTCTAGTCTCCTAATACCCCCCAGAACACATTCGAACCTATTTTGAAATTAATCTAACACACTTTTCATTTATCCCTAATTTGCTATACCGAAAATCCTTCGGACTATCTCCGCCCAGAAACCCAGTGAATAACTCATTCCACAACCATATGCATTCGAATTAAAAACTACGAATAACACAAAACCAGGTTTTAAAACAGTGCCACTCACTTGATCTGCAAATCCCCTGGCTCAGCAACTCTAAGGTCTCCGCTGATCCCCAACGGCAGCAGTTCCAAGTTACCATTTGTTTGTGGATCCCTTGATCTGCTGCTAATCTAGATGAGCTCTTCATAGCAACCCAGCCGCTTATTTCACCGACTGCCTCCAGACACTCCCAAGCAGCACTTCTGCAACTCCGCTTTAGGGTTTTTTACGATTTGGAGAACTCTCCTTCTATTTATAAGTTTCCGATGCCCTAAAAATCACCCAACCTCATGATCTGTTGCGTGCTCATCCACCGCAACATCCTACCTAGGCAACCACCTACTCTTTAATTTTCGCCACTCCACCAAGACCCTACATTAGCACCTTCCAATTTATAATAAATTTCAAACACACTATTATCAATTTATTTAAACCAATATTTGATGCCTGTTTAACTTAATTTAAAATCTTCATAATTTAGGCTTGGGAAATTCTGAGATTACCCTCACTTGTTCCAACACTGAACCGCCAAAATCCAAATCCATGGAAGTCCAATAACCAAATTTTCTCATTTTAATAATTCATCCTATTTAAAATTTTGAAAATTAACTCTAATTAATTTCCTTTTTCTCTGTTTCTAAAGTTCTCCACTAATTAAATAAGTTTTAAAAACATAAAATCCTAAATTTTAATCTTATTAAAATTCGGAATTTTACATTTTTTATCTTTTATTTGGTTTGATCAAAATTTGGGTGCATACACATATCATCCAGCATGAGCCACTGGTAATGCAAGGGGATTTGACGTATGAAGAACATCCAGTTGAGATCTTGGACAGGCGAGAGCAAGTTCTACACACTAAGGTAATTCCACTTGTGAAAGTACTTTGGCAAAATCACACAGTTGAGGAAGTTACTTGGGAGTTGGAGTCAGAAATGCAGAGGAAGTATCCTCATCTATTTCCAGAGTTGCAAAGTAAATTTCAAGGACGAAATTTTTTTTAGGAGGGGAGGATGTAACACTCGAATTTTCCTAAATATAAAACTAAAAGAATAATTAATATTCTTGAGGATTATTATAGATGGAAATAATTTATTTTTGTAGGAGATATTGTTATTAGTGGAGATCAGGAGTTTGGCGCAGATCCGACCGTCTGATCGTGAGTTATCGCGGTAAGATTAATATTTTAAGTAAGCTGTGTTTTGATTGGGTGATGTGTGGAGTTTGATACACATGTGTTGCATGGGATACGAGGGTATATAAATAAGTTTAATACCCCAGAGAAATACTGTTGACATACTTTCGTTCGTATTCAACAGCTACAAAAGAGAACCCATGATCGTGAGCGATTGAGAATGACCAAAGAAGAAGGTGAAGAGAAGAAGAAAAAAAGGGAGAGTGTTGCGTTGATTTTGGTCTTCTGAACATTTCCTTGTGATAGTGTTCATCGCTGTTCAGAAGAGAAGGAGAGGAAAACGTTCGCAAGAGGAAGGCAGCACTGTTTTATCGTGTGTTTTGTATTCTTGATTGGTTTAATCTCTATTGCATGTTTTGTATTGTATATTCATGTATTTAGATTGATAACAATTTTATAAGTATGTTAGTATCGATTAGAGCATGAAAAATCACGTTTTTGAATACTGTATGTTCGTTTTTGGGAGACCGTCGAGCTTACTCTGCTCAGCGATCCTCGGTGCTCCCAGGTGCTCGATGAAATATGTAGACCGTCCAAGACCACCTACTAACTTATCATCAGCGATCGATTTTGAACTACCGCCTACCCTAGACCGCCTGAGCGATCCTAGGCAATCCTGAGCGCTCTGTGCAGAAAATGCAGATTTTCGTATTTTTAAACCCTGATTCAATTCTAAACTATTTTTAACCAATTTTAACCTTTAAATAAGATGTTTTAAGACCAAAATAAATTACCAATTACTTGTTTTACAAAAGAATAAAAATAGGAAGTTATTTAGGGTAATTAGTTGCCAAGCTTTGTAAATAACAAGAAACCTAAGTTTTGGAAGAACTAAATTTGTAAAGTTGAGTTAATTAATTAAGTGACATGTAAATTTATACTGTTAACCAGAATATGATATATAGGATTTCCAAATCAGATTTTGAACCCAGTTAACCCAATAAGGAAAGAAATTACAGATATAACCATTATATGCCACTAGGTACTATTACATACAGAAATATTAGTCCTTAGGGATTGTTGGTGTCTAGTGGGCATAGCTGGTTATGGATCCATAGTTTTGGCTAGATAGCTAAGGGATATTTCATTTGGGTTGAGTTACTCCCTGTTGCGAATGCGCTTCCTTTGCAAGTTGGTTTGCTCTGGAGGGTTCTATGTCTGGAAGGACATCCCGGTACTCCGCTGGTGATTCCCTGTACATGTAGATAAGCGACCATCTCCATGTATTGATTTCGGCGCTGCATGCTAGTGGCACTTTCCAACTCGGTTGAGTTCGTGTGCAATAAGTCGATAACTACGACTCTTATCTAAGGTGATGTTCACTTGTTTGAATATCATTAGTAGCGTTGCCCATAAGCCGCACGGTGGTATAGCATATGGTTGAGAGTCATCTCAAAGGCGTATCTTTCTTTGTGAGTCCTACAATGATGCTGAGATTATAAATACTTACTTCTGATATTGTTCACATGCTGGATGCATGTATTGGATGCAATGGTTGGATGTGACTGTTTAGTACATCCCAGATTTTTATATTGGATTCTATTATTGATTTTTGAATCATGATCTTGATAAACTTTATACTATTCACAAATACTTAAACTATTTTACATACTGATTTATATTCCATGATCGATATGAATGATTATACGAGCCTATTTACTCGAGACTGCTTAATCGAACATGAACATCTATTTTAAATGATTATGAACTGTTTATAGCATGCATGTGTTGTCTACTGAGATATTCGTATCTCACGCTACTTCTTTATTTTATTTTTCAGCTGATACGCGAGAAGGGGATCATAGTGGTGATTACTAGAGTGATTTTGTTGACTATTCACCGGAGGATTATTATTATCTCGACTTGATCTGAGGTCGAGAAGAGAGGATTCTTTTTAGTACTTTAGACAGTTGATTTTATTAATTAATTGGTTTTGATGTACTAGAGAGATTGAGAGCTTTTGTAACCCTTTTGATTATTACCAGACTTAAATGATTATGGATTGGATGGTTTATTTGACTTCTTTTTATGAAGATGATTAGACTACACTTCCGCATATTGATGTTTCCGCACTCTGATAGTTTATTAATAAATGATTTATTTAATTCTTCAATCTAGTTAATTATTGATGAATGTCTTGATATGGGCCAGTAGCATCTCGAATTCGGTTGTTGAGCTAGATTCAGGTTGTTACAGTAACGAACCAGATTCGGGTCGGGTGCCAGTTTGCATTGACCAGGGTTTGGAGCATTACAAATTTTAATCACCAAGATTTGATTAGAATTGTCTTAGAAGTAATTTGGAATGAAATTTAGATGTTTAGAAACAATTTAAAACCATAGGAATTTGAGAAGTTTTAGAAATTCTGAAAAACCCAGAAAAACTAAGTTTTGGGCAAAGCGCCCGAAAGGCCGCTTGAGTGCCCTATCTGTATACCTGAAGTCAGAACATGAAAACAAGCTGCTTGATACACCGTTCGAGAGCAAACACAGACGACTTGCCTGTGTATCTAAAACAAAATCTGAAATTATAGTCGCTAGAACAGTCGCTCGAGCGCCTCTTCGAGCGACCAATGTCAGAAATTCCAGATTTTGGGATTTGTTTCCAGATTTAATTTTAAATAATTTTTCTGTAAATTTTAAAGTTGTAACACCTGTAACTAGGTTAAATTGAGATGCAAGAAGTGGCAGAATTAAATTTGAATTAAAGAATAGTAATTTGGGACGATGATTGCAAATATGAAACTTTTGGAGATATTTTAAGTAAAAAGAGGTAACAACCTATTTAGATCTTATTTTGGATAACCTAACCTATTTTTAAACTTCAATATAGAACTAAGTTACCTTCTGAAAGTACTAAATAACAGAGTTAATACGTTTTGACACCTTGGGTTCTAAATGAGGAAAAGTTGGATGTTTATAGATAATAGAAATAGAGAAGTTTTAATCAAGATTTAAGAACATTGTTAATATATTGATTTATTTCCTTTTAAACAAAACTTGATTTTGGGAGTTCCTGCACTTGTATTTGAACTATCTGAGCATGCTTTGAGCTCTGAATGATTTATGTATATACTTGGATTATATTGCCGTTGAAACTTGGAGTTTGGACATATGACTTGGTACAACTTGTGTTGGTTTTTGCGTTACAGTTGTGACAAGGCGGGTGCTTGGTTTAATGGTTTCGTAGGGCGGATTTAGTTATTGTTATACAGATGAGGTTCGGTATTTGCTAGGTGTTATTGAGAAGTATGTCCATTTCCTAGTTTGGTTTTCCACAATCGTATGGGTTTCGCAATTACATTATTAATTGTGTGGGTTTCGCAATTACATTATTAATTGATATGTTATTAAGTTATTTAAAGTTTTTGATTGTGAGTTGTGTCTAGCAGGCTTAGCTCTTACATGGATCCATTAAAGTAGCTAGTAAATGAAATGGTTTTCTAGAGTTTCTTATTCTGTGTCATAGGCATTCCATTATCTCGAGGATGGTACCGCTCCTGGATTGGTCAGTCGCTACGTTATCCACTCCTGGGTTTGTTGGGCCGTGCATGCTAACCCATTTGGAATAGCGAGTCTGCAGGGCGGTTGGTTATTGGTTTTTTTTTTTTTTTGGTTGTTGGTGGGTTCTTCCTTCGGTGTTGAATAGCCAAACTACAGGGCGACTGGTCCATTTGTAATTCGGAAGATAGCATATCGGCACATGTCTGCAGGACTCTATTTACGATTCCATTAGTCCTGTGATGTCACAGACGTGGTATGCTGTGTGCCATGATTTCTCTATATTATCGTTTTTCTTGTTGATAATGTTGTTGGTTTAATCATACACCTCATGACTTATTTTATATAAACATGGACTAATTTCATTCATGCACCTTGCTACTTGTTGAGATTTATTCTCACTCTGGTTTCTTTCATTTTTCAGGTACTCTTGGCGAGGACGTCAAGTTGTGGGCTAGTTGTAGTTGGGTAGTCTTGATGTAGGTTGCTCATGTAATGGAAATCCTTGTATATCATAATTGTTGATTAATAAAGAGGATTAGAATTCAAGTTTTTGTATTTACTCTGATTATAAAGTTAGAAAAGTTTTAAATTATTCTATATTTTAGTTGCTTTTGTTACTTATCATAACAGCTCGGATTTTGGGAATTGGATCCGGAACCGGGGCATTACATGGTGGTATCAGAGCATATAGGATCCCTAAACATATGAAGTAAAATCTTAGGTAGGTATTGGGACTATGTGCTCGCTAGTTAGAATATTTTTACTGCTATACTAGGTTGAGAGTATTCTAACTCAATTTCTTTGTTCAGATTATCAATTCCAAGCATATGCTCCTAATTATTGTTAGTCATTATAATGATTTCTTTCTAGAATTTTTTCTTGACATTGGTTATGTTATAATTCAAATGTGATGATAATTGAGGATTTATCCAAAAGGAAACGATCATGAAATTAAATAATTTGAGGATTGTTTGAGGTATCACAAAACAGTTTACCCTAATGGAAAATAATTATGATATTTGAGATATTTGGTGATGTTATCAACATGTGTAATTGGAATATGATGATATGATGAGTATGAAGAAGACTATTGGAAGTACGTAACATGAATTGATTTACTTTACAGTGAATATAAATGAATGATTGAGATGATGATTAAATGATAGGTAGCAGAATTTAAGAGTTGTTAGAGGTATGTTCCCTTCCTTATCCATCTCTTTCTCATAGATGTTTGAGCCTTGTTTGTTGATTGAGCCTTGTTTGAATTAAGAAAAATTGATGTGTAGAATTTAGGTTATGCATAAAAATCTATATTATATATTGATCATAATCTAGTATGTAAATTGGGATGGATGATTAATTATGTAGTGTGTTATTGTTTGCTCCATAATGAGCCAATTGTATTAAGTCATGCCTAAAGTGGTGTAAAGCATCTGATCAATGCTAAGCATTTACTTGGGTATTGAACTAGTACAATATGAGTTACTACAGTTATAAAGCATCTGATCAATGCCTAACTTTTGGGTGTAGTACTATGTATGTGATGCGTTATTTTGGCATAAGTTAAATCAGAAAAGAATTACATGACTTTCACATCAACCTACATATAGTTGCAAATATATGCAAGGGACGGATAGTAGAAAAGTTATGGAACTCTTTTCTAAGATATTTGAAATTTATATAATTTTGATTTATGGTTGGTATGATAGGGTTATTACTATGACCTTAAACTAAGAATGAAATTATATATATATATATAAATCAGATTTCTACACATAAATTCAATTAGAATAGAATTTTTACACACTCTTAGAGGAAGATTTAGGTCAAGTGTTCTATATGAAAGTTGTTTAATTATAAATCTAGTTTGACTTAAAAATAAGATTTTACTGATATTCTATTGTTTAGTATTTCTGATATAATTTTTATTAGCTAATAGTATGCACAGGTTTTTAATAAAAGTTAACTTTAAAATAGTATAATTAATTAACCACATGGAATTTTGAAAATCTGCTATAGGTTATTTTAGTGCCATGAGTCAAGATTCCAATGAGCTAAATTTTAGGTGATTTGGTTAAGAAATGACCAATTTATGAGATTTAGAAGATTACTTGTTCATAAGTTCCAGATTTGACATATACATGATTAAAAAAAATTTCTAATTTCTTTTCCATAAACTATTTAATTTAATACTTTGAAAAAGGATTAGGACCAAAGAATAACTCTTTGCCTTTCAATCACTCTATCTAATTTAAATTTCCAAGGCTCCATAGAAATACCCAACCCTTATGACCACATGAGGTGAGTAACATGTCTTCTTCCTTTTCTTTCTATAAAACGCCATATCTTTTCTATCCCATAAACTTCCTCTCTCTATAAATTAGAGTTGCGCAGTAGAAGCATGAGTGGAGTAATTCTAGAGTAGAGGTATGATTTAAATTTCGAGGACAAAATTTTTTGTTAGGTGGGTAGATTGTAAAACCCTAGATTTTCCTAAAAATAAAGTAAATTAAATAAGCCTAAACATTGAGAAGTTAAGATTTAATTTAAGTATTGGAGGAATATCATTATGATATAAAGAGATATTAGTAACTAAATAAATAAACAATAATTTTGAATAATTAGGAATTTAAATAGTGGCTTCATTTAAATAGGAAAAAGAAGGGTTGATTTAGATAAATTGAGAGAGTGACTTAAATATAAATGTTAGAGGGGATATCTATTAATCTAAGTGCATTATATAGTTAAGATTGATGTGAGGAATAAAGAAGAAAATTTTTGGAAAAGATCCAAAGGTTAAATATGGAATTTCAAGGAAAGGATATTTTAGTCATTTTCAGATTAGCCAAATTAATATAATGAGTAATTAAATAATTATTAGACTTAAAATATTTAACTAGACGTAATTTGGGTTAGGTTTGAATTTAAATAGAAAATTTTGGCTTAAAAGAAGGAAAAAGGGTACATTGGTGACTATGGTTGATAAGGAGCCTTAAATTTGAGGATAAGAGGAGCTTTGGGGTGTTTTAGTAATATTTTAAAATAATAAATTAAATTAGCACGAAAATAAATTAAATTAAGACCTTCTTTTACATGAGATACTTAGAAGAGGAATTAGAAGAAGGGTTAAGATAGGAAGGTTTCCAATTAAGAGTGGGAATCCTATTTAGAAAGACTCCTAAACCTATTAGGACTTCTAATTAAGAGCGCTTATAAAAGGGGAGGTCTAAGGAAGGTTTGGGGTTTTTAAGCAAATCAAAAATAAGGAAAAAGAGAGGGGAATTCGTGCTTGGGCTTGGGAGAAAAATAAAGGGGAGAAGAGAATGAGAGAAAAGAAAGGGAAGAAAAGAAAAGGGAGGTACTGCAGACTTTGAACGACGATCCCCGGAGATCCAGTCGTTGGATCGTCATGAAATTTGAGGTTATGATCTATACATGAGATACTTTAATCTGAACAGTAAAGATCGGATTTTGAGGAGTCTAAGGTGGTGTTAACTAACCCAGAAGTTGGTGGAAAATCAGATTTAGAAAGAAAAATGAGTTGCAGAGATGACCGACTAGCCAACTTCAAACGAAGAGATAGGAATATCCAACCGTTGGAATGAGCTGAAATTTTAGGGTTTTGATCTACTCATGGAGGACTTCAAATTGAATGGTGGAGATTTGAATTTAAGAAGTCTAGAGGGGTGATATTGAGATCATAAAAATGGGCACAGAAGGAGTTTTCCACAAATCTAGGTTCATCAAAAAGGCAAGTATTAAACACTTGAAACTGGAGGAACTGCATGTTTTCTTATACTTTTGATGTTTGATTGTATTGGATGTAAGTTGGATTTCATTGAAAGTTGGATGATTATAAAGTTTTGATTTGGTGATTTAAATCTCTCTTTAAGAATCAAGAAAAGTGTTCCTCATGGGTGGTTTAATTTAGAAAGAAATCTTAGATAAATTTTAATCACCAAGATTTGATTAGGATTGTCTTAAAAGTAATTTGGAATGAAATTTAGATGTTTAGAAACAATTTAAAACCATAGGAATTTGAGAAGTTTCGGAAATTCTGAAAAACAAAGAAAAACTGAGTTTTGGGTAGAACACCCGAAAGGCTGCTCAAGAGCCCTATCTATATACCTTAAGTCAAAACATGAAAACAAGTCGCTTGATACACTGTTCAAGCACAACCACGGGTGACTTGCCTGTGTATCTAAAACAAAACCTAAAATTATAGTTGCTAGAACAGTCGCTCGAGTGCCTCTTCGAGCGACCAATGTCAGAAATTCAAGATTTTGGGATTTGTGCCCAAATTTGATTTTTAATGATTTTTCTGTAAATTCTAAAGTTGTAACACCTGTAACTAGGTTAAATTGAGATGTAGGAAGTGGCAGAATTAAATTTGAATTAAAGAATAGTAATAAGGGACGATGATTGTAAATATGAAACTTTTGGAGATATTTTAAGTAAAAAGAGGTCACAACCTATTTAGATCTTATTTTGGATAACCTAACCTATTCTTAAACTTCAATATAGACCTAAGTTACCTTCTGAAAGTACTAAATAACAGAGTTAATACGTTTTGATACCTTGGGTTCTAAATGAGGGAAACTAGGATGTTTATAGATAATAGAAATAGAGAAGTTTTAATCAAGATTTAGGAACATTGTTAATATCTTGATTTATTTCCTTTTAAACAAAACTTGATTTTGGGAGTTCTTGCACTTGTATTTGAACTATCTGAGCATGCTTTGACCTCCGAATGATTTATGTATATACTTGGATTATTTTTCCGTTGAAACTTGGAGTTTGGACATATGACTTGGTACACCTTGTGTTGGTTTTTGGGTCACAGTTATGACAAGGCAGGTGCCTGGTTTATTGGTTCTGCAAGGCGGATTTGGTTATTGTTATATAGATGAGGTTCGGTATTTGGTGGGTGTTATTGAGAAGTATGTCCATTCCCTGGTTTGGTTTTCCACAATCGTATGGGTTTCGCAATTACATTATTAATTGTGTGGGTTTCGCAATTACATTATTAATTGATATGTTATTAAGTTATTTAGAGTTTTTGATTGTGAGTTGTGTCTAGTAGGCTTAGCTCTTACATGGATCCATTAGGGTATCTAGTAAATGAAATTGTTTTTTGGAGTTTCTCATTCTGTGTCATTGGCATTCCATCATGTCGAGGATGGTACCACTCCTGGATTCGTCGGTCGCTACGTTACCCACTCCTGGATTGGTTGGGCCGTGCATGCTAACCCGTTTGGAATAGCCAGTCTGCAGGGCGGCTGGTTATTGGATTTTTTTTTTTTGGTTGTTGGTGGGTTCTTCCGTCGGTGTTGAATAGAAAGACTGCAAGGCAACTGGTCCATTTGTAATTCGGAAGGTAGCATATTGGCACATGTCTGTGGGACTCTGTTTATGATTCCATTAGTCCTATGATGTCACAGACGTGGTATGCTGTGTGCCGTGATTTCTCTATATTATCATTTTTCTTGTTGATGATGTTGTTGGTTTAATCATACACCTCATGACTTATTTTATATAAACATGGACTGATTTCATGCATGCTGTAAGCACCTCATTTTTACGCTCCTGGAAGAGCCAGAAATGCAAACCCCGGGCAGAAAGTCAAACCCTAAGGGGTTAAAATTTGACTTTTTGATCAAGTGAAAATTGGTCACCTTGCTTTATCTCAATGGATAGAGAATCCCGACACGGTTCCAACACAACTGAGTTTGCAGGAATCGGAGTCTGGATGAAAGTTCTACATGCTGATCAAACTTAAGGGGCAGTCGAAAGTTGACTTTTTGCCGAACCCCGTGCCAAGTGCTTAGCCCTATGTCATTGGATAGAGGGCTCTGACACGGTTCTAACACAACTAAGTTTGCCCAAATCGGAGTCTAGATGAAGGAGATATGAGCAGTCAAAGTTTCCGAGCAGCAAAACCGGAAACTGCACACGTGGCAAAGAAACTGCACATGTGGCAACAAACGCAGCAAAATATCTCAGGGGGCAATCTTTAAATATCCAAAACTTTCCAAATATCTCAGGGACTAAACCAAAATTCGTAGGGGCAATCTGCAGATATCTAAAAGTGTCAAATCGATCAAATCGGTCGAGGGGCAAATCTGTAATTTTTTGATTTGTATCCGACCAAATATGTTGGATACACATACTTTTGTGTGTATCCGACACTTTTCATCGGATACAAAGAGATCCGCCAGTGTGATTCACGCCGATTCCTCGATAAATTCGCGGTGGCATTAAATTTCCAAATTATTATGTCTTGTATCCGATATTTAATATTGGATACAAGTAGCACTTAGTGTATCCGACCATATAGGTAGGATACACTAAGGAGGTAGTGTATCCAACCTAAATGGTCCGATACATTTTTTTTAATATAAATAAGGCCAGCAACCCCCTGGCCGAGGGTTGCTGGCCTTAGACCTTTTTCCCCTTCCCTTGTTCACCTGAATCCCTTCCTCTCCAACTCCCTTTGCCTCCCATTGCCTTCCCACTCTCTGCCAAGACCATCCCACCCTTGTTTCTTTCTTCTTCTTCACTTTCTTAATCAAACTAAAGGAGTCTAGTTGCTGTTGGAGTGAAGCTTGAGCATCAAAGGGCTTTCAGCTGCTGGTTTGGCCTCAAGGAGGCATCTCCACCTTGCAAAAGAGCCCAAGAAGCCTCAGGTATTGTGTCTCACCAACTTTTACCTTATATATATAAAAATGGGCGTACTTTAAGCATGGTCATGAGCTGGGTTTTCCTCCCTGCTACAAGTTTGTTCAAGTGTCTAGAAAGCATGCATTTTCTTCCATTCTTAGTGACATGAGGGTCTCTAGGGTAAGATGAGCATTACGTTGGGTTTCATGGGAGCATGAGGGTCAAGTTATTTACATTCTTTTAAGCCACACAAGTTGCTGTTATGGGGTTGTTTTAATGATTTGTGGGGGAGCATGTTCCCCTAGCATGAAGATCCAATGTATCCCCATATAAACCCCCTTCTCTCCCTTTCTCTTTGATTTGGTTTCCCATCTAAAAAGTTACTGCTTGAGGGTGTTCGGCTGTTGTGGAAAATGCATGCGAGTTTGTAGCTTAGCTTACCACCTTTTGGAATGATTGGCATGCTCCTGGTTTGTCTTCTAACCTACTATTTCTTTTTGTTTGATAATACCCTGTTCTTTTTTACTGCTGTTCCCTTATCTACAGCAGGGTTGTTTGTACTTATCCCTTGCTTGTATGCCATGTTCTTTGCTTGTTGTTGTTGAAGGCATATGTATGCTCATGTGAACCCCTTGCATGATCCCATCACCCCTTGAACCCACTGTTGTGGCCAACACAAGCTATTGTTGGGTGCTACAGTAGCAGCACCTTGATCCCCTAGTAGGCAACCTCCAGGCATGCCAAGCATGATCCCTTCCCCATGAACTTGCTGTGTGCCCTTAGGTGTCAATGCATGCCCCCCAATCCATTTACTAGTTGCTGTATTTTTTTATATGCATGTGAGCATGTTCTTGCTCCCCCCTCAACCTACTATTTTAGCATCTTCGAGTGCACCCCAACCCACCTCAAGGCTGCCTCACTAGCATGTTCTAGTACCGTCTCACACCCTTTAAGCATGAAGGAACCCTCCGCTGTTGCTATCCCAGCAGATTTAGAAACCCAAGACTACTTCTAGCCTTGATTAGCATGTTTAAACTTTTTTCTTGGATTGTAGTCCTGTGCATTTGCAGCAAGGGACCTTGGTTGTTTTTACTGGTGTGTGCATAACTTGCTTGGTGATTTGTTTGCTTTAAGTGCATGCCTACATGTATGCCATCCTCATGAGCATGCCCCCCTCTTATCTCTTTAATTTTGCTGTCCAAGCCTTCCCTGAGATCCATGCAAAATTGTTGCCAGGGACAGCAATGAAACCCGGCTGCTCATTGCTGTTCCAAAACCTCCAGCAGACAACCAAGGGTACAGCAAACCCCCCCTTTCCCCCCTCTAACATAGCATGCCAACCCATGAATGCAGGCTCCTACAATCCCCATAAGCTTACTAAAAACCCCTGAATTTTCCTTAAATAATAAAATAAATTAATAAATAATATTCTTGAGAGTTATAATTGATGGAAATATTTTATTATTGTAGGGGATGATGTAATTAGTGGAGATTCAGAGTTGGACGCAGATCTAACCGTCCGATCATGAGATATCAAGGTATGTGTTCTGATTGGGCTGTGTGTATAGGAGAGTTTGTATGTGAGATGCATGTGATCAAAGAGTATATATATACCAATTAAATAACCTAAACACATACGATTGTATTTCGTTCGTATGCTTCAGCCGCAAGTGACAAGCAAAGCCTGAAACCGAGCGACTGAAGGAGAAGAAGAAGAAGAGGAAGAAGGAAGGGTGCTGGTTTTGTGTTTTTCATCACCTAGGGAGTACCTCGCGCCTGTGTGAATCATTGTTTAGAGAGAGAAGGAGAAACAATCGTGGAAAAGAGGTAGGTGCACCTTTTACATTCGTTTTTGGTATTTTACGTTTGTTTAATCACAAGAGTATGTTTTTATATGATCTATTGATGTATTTAGTTTAGTATCAATGTTATATGTATGATAGAATGAGATTGAACGAGAAAAATCACGATTTAAAACTGTTTCTGTTCGTTTTTGGATGACCGCCGACCTCGACTGCGCTTGGCGATCATCGGCGATCCTCGGTGCTAGTTATAAATCTCAGACCACTGGAAGACTTATCGTCAGCGTTCTATTTTGCACTACCGCCGACCACAGACCACCGAGGCGATCCTGAGCGATCCTAGGCGCTCTGTTCAGAAAATTCCGATTTTCGTAATTTCAAACCCTGATTCAAGTCCAAACTATTTTTAGACAATTTTAATGATTAATTAAGATGTTTTAAGACCAAAATAAATTATCTAATTCCCTGTTTTCCAGAAAAATAAATTAGGAAGATATTTAGGACATTAGTTGCCAAACTTTGAAAGAAATTGAGAAATCTAGTTTTTGGAAAACCTAACTATTATTTAATTAATAGAACATCTTTTAAACTACACTATAATTCAGAGAATTACAGAAAGAGAATTCAGATCATAAATTCAGAACTCAGATGACCTGAATATTAAAGTAATTGACAGATTTAACCTTTATATGCCGCTAGGCACCAACCCTTATAGAAATATTATATTTTAGGGAATTTTGGAGTCTAGTGGGCATAGCTGGTTATGGATCCATATTTGTTGCTAGATAGCTGAGGGATATGTCATTTGGGTTGAGTTTCTCTCTTGTGCGACGCACTTCCTTTGCAAGTTAGTTTGTCTGGGAAGGTCCTATGTTTGGAAGGACACCCCGGTGAGCCGCTGGTGATTCCCTGTACATGTGGATAAGCGACCATCTCCATGTATTGATTCTGGTGTTGCATGCTGGTGGTACATGCCAACTCTGATGGGTACGTATGCAATAAGTCAGTGACTACGGCTCTTCTCTAAGCTGCGCTGCATGGGACTTGAGTATCATTAGTTGCTCCTAAGCCGCACGGTGGTATAGCAATTGGTTGAGAATCATCTCAAAAGGTTTATCTATCTTTTTGAGTCCTACAATGACCCTGAAATCACAAACACTTGTTGTTATTATTGTATACATGCTGGAGGCATGTGATTGAGATATTGATCGGATGTGACTGTTTAGTGCATCCTAGAAAAGGATGAATTTTGTTATTGATTTTGATATTGGATTCTTATATTAGAACTTGCTGAAATTCATCTCTAGAACTGTTTAACATATTGTTTTGTATTCATGAATGATAAGAATGATTAGTCGATATTGCTTAATTGTACATGAACTGTTACTTTACTTATATTAACTGTTTAATCATGCATGTGTTACCTAATGGGATATTTGTATCTCACCCTACTTTTATTTCATTTTTCAGCTGATACACGAGAGGGGGATCATAGTGATTTCCAAGGAGAGGTAGCTGAGTATTCACCGGAGGATTACTTTTATCCGGATCCTGTTTGAGGTGGAGGATTGTTTAGACTTAGTCATATTTGATAGACTATTAGTCATCTGGATTTGATGTACTAGAGAGATGAGAGAGATAGTAACCATTTTATTTTACCAGACTTTGAAATTAATGATTGAAGATTAACTTTAATGTTTATTTGAGGATTTTAGACTACACTTCCGCACATACTTGTTTCCGCACTCTGATAGTATAATAAAGTGAATAGATTATTTAGTTCTATTGTCTGGTATATTATTGATGATGTATTTGATATGGGCCAGTGACACCTCGGATTTGGTTGTTGAACTGAATTCGGGTTGTTACAGTAGCGAACCGGGTTCGGGTCAGGTGTCAGTTTGCACTGACCCGAGTTCGGGGCATTACACTTACTGTTTGGACCACCTTAAACCTGCTGTTCCAGCAGGTGGGCCCATGCCCCAGCACCTCTAGGACTGCCCCCACCCAAGTCCAAGCTTGAAGGCAATTCCCCCCCCCCCCCCCCCACAACCTCTTTCACTCAACTCACTCAGCATGTTTTAATTTGTGCATTAGCTACTATCTTTTTAGTTCCTTTATTGTTGCTGTCCCATGGCAATATGGCTTGTGTGTTCATGTTAGAATGGTACAGCATGAGTGTTTAATTGTTAAACTTGAATCGTTTGCTTGTTGGTAGTATAGAACCATGGAGGTTGGGGTGCCAAGGCCCCTACCTCACATCTGCAATTACCAAAGAGAAGAAGGAGGGCAGCACCTCCATGCACCATGGCTAGCCCCTTACCCTTGCTAGGAAACCCCAAAGGAGACAAAAGGGGGTGCCCCCCCAAAACTTGAACCAAGGTGGGCCCTCCCAGAGGCCCACATGACTTGTAGAAGCCCCCTAGGAACCCCTGGAAGCCATCCCATGGTGAAACCCCAAAAAAGGGCCATTTCATAGTGATCCGACAACTCAAGTTGGATCACTTGGGATTTGTGGTTAGCTGACACTTATGGTCGGCTACATGGCGAAAATGCCGATTTTGGTTTTCTCCGGTTCTTGTCAAATTTGAATGGTATTTTCAACAAAACCAAATGAACCAACAGGGTTTCCGGGTCACCCGGAAACCCAACATGGGACTTGGAACACCGGTCCAACCGGATGCATCTGTGGGCCTTCCAACGGGGCCCACCAAGCCCAACAAATCCTAAAGCATGCAAAATAAACAAGTTAAGTAAAAATCAATTGATCGAACCGGGAGGGCCAAACCCAATGTGGCCCACCCGAAACTTGCTTTGTGGAATGATGTGTGTAAATTGCATGGTTTGGCAGAGACCTCGGGTTAGGGCCTATCAGGCCCGCCAAAGCCCATTAACTAAACCAAGTGTAAGCACCTCATTTTTGCTCTCCCAGAAAAGCCGGAAATGAAAACCCTGAATGGAAAGTCAAACCCTAAGTGTTGAAAATTTGACTTTTTGATCAAGTGAAAATTTGCTACCTTGCTTTATCTCAATGGATAGAGAATCCCGACACGAATCCAACGCAACTGAGTTTGCTGGAATTGGAGTCCAGATGAAGGTTCTGCAGGCCGGTCAAACTTAAAGGGGAGCCGACCATTGAATTTTTGCTGAACCTTAATCCAGGTGATTAGCCCTATGTCATTGGATAGAGGGCTCTGATACGGTTCTAACGCAACTGAGTTTGCTCAAATCAGAGTCCGGATGAAGGAGATATGAGCTGTCAAAGTTTCCGAGCAACAAAACCCATAAAGCTGCACACGTGGCAAAAGGCTACACACGTGGTGAGTGGCGCAAGAAAATATCTTGAGGGGCAATCCGTAAATATCCAAACATGCAAAATATCCCAAGGTTTAAAGCAAAATTTCGCAGTGACCAAATCTGTGAACATCTAAGAGTATCGGATGAATCTGCGAATATCCAGGGGCTAAATTTGTAAATATCGGATTTGTATCCAATCTTAAATGTCGGATACATGTATATTTGTGCATATCCGACATATATTGCTGGATACAAGAGAACTTCTAGCGAGATTCGCACCAATTCCCTGACAAATTCGCGGCGCCATTTAATTTTCGGAATTATTATGTTTTGTATTTGACATTTTATGTCGGATACAAGTGGGGCTTAGTGAATCCGACCATATAGGTCGGATACACTTAGGACATAGTGTATCCGACCTATATGGTCGGATACATTAAGTTTGCCTATTTAAGGGGCCAGCAGCTGCCTTTCTTTGGGTTGGCTTTTTTTGCTGGTTTGAGGCTTTCTTCCTCCACTTGTTTTGGTGCGAACCTCACTCTTCTCAGCTCCCTTAGCCCGCATTGCCTTCTCACTCTCTTCCAAGACCATCACCCTTGTTTCCTTCTTCTTCTCCACTTTCTTAATCAAGCTAGAGGAGTTTTGCTGCTGTTGGAGTGGAGCTTGGGCATCAAAGGGCTTTCAGCTGCTGGTTTGGCCTCAAGGAGGCATCTCCACCTTGCACAAGAGCCCAAGAACCCTCAGGCATTGTGTCTCACCAACTTTTACCTTATATATATAAAAAATGAGAGTACTTTGAGCATGTTCATGAGCTGGGTTTCCCTCCCTGCTGCAAGTTTGTTCAAGTGTCTAGAATGCATGCATTTTCTTCCATTCTTAGCTACATGAAGGCCTTCAAAGGCAAGAGGGCCATGTTTGGTTGCATGAGAGCATGAGATTTCTATTTTTTTTTACACAACTTTAGTGCACATAAGTTGCTGTTTTGGTCTTATTTTAAGTATCTCTAAGGGAGCTTGTTCCTCTCTTATTTCCTCCTTTGTATCCCATGTAACTCTCCTTTCTCCTTCCCTTTTCCAAGTGATCTTGATGTGGGTACAGAAGTTCGGATCAGATCTGGTAAGAAGCCAAGGAGGGATGCATGCTGAGCCATTCTTGGTGCTCTCTTGGCCTACATTAGCTTTGCTGATTTTCGGCAGCACTCATTTGTAGGATGTGGGGAATGCAGTCCCTCTCGTGTTTAATCAAAAGTGTCACTTGGTTAGGACGAATGCATGCTAAGGTTTGAGTTTTATTCTTATGCATGGAAGTCCTAAGGATCATGAGTCTGCCCATGCCTCTGTTTTAGTATTTTCCTTTTGTTCATTACTCATGTTGTTGCTGCTGGAAGTTTCAAGCATGATCTCCCCCTCTTTAGTTTGATGTTTCAGTATGTAAATGCTTGCTCCCCATCTCTTTATATCCTGCTGTTTTATGTTGTACACATGAGCATGTTCCCTCTCCCTTTTATGCTCACTGATCTTAGCATACACCAGCCCCCTGGTAGGTAATCTCCACCCACGCAAGCATGCTTCCCTTACCCCCACCACCCCTTCGTATTAACCCACATAGGCTGCTGCTGGGGACAGCAGTAGGCCTTGGTGCTACCCTGTAGGAATGCAATACCATGTAGGAATGCAACCCCCTCATCCCCTTGCTTGAAAGTGCCATTTTGTTTATGGTAAATGCATGTTTAGGTTCAGATTTAGTCTCCTTTATTATATTGTGCATGTGGCCTCAGTTTTAGTGCTCCTCTTCTTATTTATAATTGCAGTAGCTATTATGCATGCCCCCCTGCCCCCCCCCCCCCCCCATCTCATGGCCAACTTGGTATTGATAAGTGCACCAATAAAACTCACCTTTTGCCCTCATATGTTTGTTGTTTGTGTGCATAAGGGTATGAGCCCCTACCTCCGTACCTTTGTTGATCTTACCATGCTCAAACACCCTGCCCCAGCTGCTGTCTCAAGCAGGTGGTTTGTTTGTTTGCACCCCCAAGCCCAACCCATGAGACAATAAATGTGTATGCCATCCCCCACCCAGCCCGTAAGCAAGGCCCAATCTCTGCTTAGCAAGCCTAGCTACTTAGTTGCTGCTGTCCCACTGTACCTAAAGCAATGTGTGCACGCGTCGGAAACGCGGCACGGGAAAATTCGGAGTCGCCACCCGCCTGATGGGGTGCAAGCGGACACCTGGGTGCCTAACCTTGTCTATTAGGGCTTTTGGTTTGCGTCTTTTGAGATTCTAAGTAGGGTCTCGGTTGTGGTCCGGGGAAGTCCGTAGACACCCCGGTCCACCCCGTCGGGTGACGGGTCCCTTAGGTTTATCCTAGTTTGAGTCAGCTTACTTGGGTCTCACCCGATTCCTAATCCGATATGCAGTTTGGTTAAATCTGGCGGGACCACCTGAGTGGTGTAGGTCCCTTTAATTGCTTTTATCTTGATTAATTAGGTAATCTGAGTTTGGTTGGGTGAGCCCTGTTGGAAGGCCCACGGTGTCCTTGGCAGGCTTTGGTCAAGCCCATGTACCCTTGTGGGCCTCGGTCTATCCTAGGAAGCCCTTTGGGCTTTGGTTAAGTGCATTGATTTTACTTTAGGTTCAGATTTGAAGATTAAGTGTTTTCCATGCAAAGGTAGGCCGGATTAGTTTGTGGGCCCCTTAGGTGGGCCCACATGGTAGCCAAGTAATTTAGTGGTATTATCTTTTTAAGTTTCCAAAAATGGGTTGGGCACTGGGCTTGGGGCCCGTAGCCCTGATTAGGGCTTGAAAGCCCAAGTTACGGGAAGTTAGGGTTTGCACCCTTCCTTGGTTCAGTTGGTGGGCTTTGGCAGGCTTGGTAGGCCCTTGCCCTTGGGTTTTCGGGTGACCCAGAGACCCTGTTGGTTTATTTGGTTTGGTTTGAAAATGACACCCACATCCAGCAATAACCACAGAAAATATACAAAGTTGACACTTATCGAGGAGAGACTGGCTTATTATGCTCGGTCCAAGGGGAGGGACTCGAGTTAAGTGCGCGGTGAACAAAGGGGTTAGAGGTGCAAGGGGCGAAGCCCCCCGCGGTATGGTGTAGGGGTATTTTCGGAATTTAAAAAATATAAGCAACTCGGCCTTAAAGGGGTATGCAATGACCTCCAGGCACTAGGCGCGAGGTCAGCGCGAGGTGGGCGGACCGAAAACCGCGAAAAAAGCATCTGTGGGCGAAGTGGGCGCGAGGTTCGCACGAGCTTCGCACGAGAGTTCGCGCGAGCTTCACGCGAGCTTTGCGTGAGCTCGGCGGACACCCTGATGCTCTGTTTTTTTTTCTTTTCTTGATTTCCAGCCTCTGTAACACCTCCCAGGTGCTAATACCAGACACTTAAACATGCTTTCAAGCTTAATCTAAGCCACTTCGAACCACGACCCAAGATCCCTTTACAAAAAAAAATAAACCCGACTGTTATCAAGCAACTACAGACATCTATCAAGCAACTACAGACAGGTAATGGGGTGATGGGAGCATGCTTACAGGGACACAAGGAGCAAACAGCATGTGGCAAAGGGTTGGGGGAGCATGTTAGCAAGTCCAGCAACATAAAATATAAAAAACAACAACATGCAGACATTAGATGCACTTTCATCCATACGACAGGACCTCTGAGCAGGCACACTAACATCTGAAGAAGGGAAGGAGGAGGGGGGTTTACAGGGATACATTAGATGAGATAAATGAGGAGCCGGTTCTTCGTAGAAGTGCCAGGTACCTCATGAGCACTCAGTGGAGCAATAAAACCCTCGTCTTCTTAAAGGGGTCGTGCATGGGTCTCCCTTACCCTTGGAGACCTGAGGTTCCCTACGCTTTTGTGCAAGGTGGCGGCTTCCCCTTGAGGTGGCACAATCATTGGAGCTCTCCTCCTTTGGACCTCCCACAGCAACCCTCCTTTTCTTCAGACTTTGGTACGATGGTGGAGAAGAAGAAGAGAAAAGGGGTGATCAGGCGAGTGGGGTGTTCTGGGGGCTAAGGAGCCAATGAGGGATGAGAAGAGAGGGAGCTCGGACTAAGGAGGGAAGGGAAGCAGAAGTCTCGTCAGCCAAAATTTTTCAACCAAAAAAAATCTTCCAACCCCTTTGGATGAAGTCTCACGCGACCTTTATAGGCGAGGAAAAAGGGGTATCCGCTAAGCTTGCTCTGAGCGCAAGCTTAGCGCATACCCACTTGCCACGTTCGCGCGAGCGGCAATATGATGACAAAACATTTAATGCGGCCGCTCATCGATCGGAAAATCTGACTTTTTCAAACTTAGTCCTTGGCCATTTTCGATTTAATCCGATATTCTCGGATTTTTACAGATTTAGTCCCTGAGATATTTCGTACATTTGGATATTTATGGATTTGATCCCCGAGATATTTTCCTGCGCAACTCGCCACGTGTGCAGCTTTTTGCCACGTGCGCAGTTTGCCGGTTTTGTTGCTTGGAAAATTCATCAGCTCATATTTTCTCCATCCGGACTCCGATCTGGGCAAACTTAGTTGCGTTAGAATCGTATCGGAGCCCTTTATCCAATGACACAGGGGTAGGCATCTGGATTGGATTTTAGCAGAAAGTCAACTTTTGGCTCCCCTCAAGTTTGACCGCCCGCAGAACCCTCATCTGGACTCCGATTCCTGCAAACTCAGTTGCGTTGGAACCGTGTTGGGATTCTTTATCCAATGATATAGAGGTAAGCACCTGGATCGGATTTTAACAGAAAGTCAACTTTTGGCTCCGCTCAAGTTTGACCGCCCACAGAACCCTCATTCGGATTCCAATTCCTGCAAACTCAGTTGCGTTGGAACTGTGTCGGGATTCTCTATCCAATGATATAGAGGTAAGCACCTGGATCAGATTTTAGCAGAAAGTCAACTTTTGGCTCCCCTCAAGTTTGACCGCCCGCAGAACCCTCATCCGGATTCCGATTCCTGCAAACTCAGTTGCGTTGGAACCGTGTCGGGATTCTCTATCCAATGATATAGAGGTAAGCACTTGGATCAGATTTTAGCAGAAAGTCAACTTTTGGCTCCGCTCAAGTTTTACCGCCCGCAGAACCCTCATCCGGACTCCGATTCCTGCAAACTCAGTTGCGTTGGAACCGTGTCGGGATTCTCTATCCAATGGTATAAAGCGAGGTGGTCAATTGTCACTTGATCAAAAAGTCAACTTTTGACCCCTCAGGGTTTGACTTTTTGTCCAGGGTTTGCATTTCCGGCTCTTCTGGGAGCGCAAAAATGAGGTGCTTACACAATGTTTCTTTATGTTTATCTCTTAATAGCTTGCATTGATACCATGTGATGTGCCTTGCTGTGAGTTTTTAATCTTTCATGGATTAGTGAAATGCAAGCATCCCGATGGGGATGCCAAGACCCCCGTCTCATTGCCATATGTGGCTAGAAAGAAGTGAAGGGCAGAACCTCCATGCACCATCACCTACATCCTTGCCTTTGCTGGAAAATCCCAAAAAGGATTAAAATGGATGCCACCCCAAACTTGAACCAATGTGGGCCCTTGCAGGGGCCCACATAGCTTGTAGAAGCCCCTAGGAAAGCCACAAGAGCATCCCAATGGTCAAAGCCCCGAAACAGGCAAATTAAGGGTGATCCGACAACTCAGGTCGAATCACTTTGGACTTGTGTGTAGCCGACCTTTAGGGTCGGCTACGTGGCAGAAATGCCATTTTTTGTACTCTGTGATCTTTGCCATGTTTGAATGATATTTACAATAAAACTACGTAAGCCAATAGACATGGACCACTGGTCCAATTCGATACATTAGTGGGCCTTCCAATGGGGCCCACCAAGCCCAACAAAATCTAAAGCATGCAAATAAGCAAGTCAAGTAAAATTAACGGATTAAACCGGGCGGGCCAAATCTAATGTGGCCCACCCGAACCAAACTTGTGAGGTAATGTTTAAATTGTATGGTTTGGCCGAGACCCCGGGCTAGGGCCTATCAGGCCCGCCAAAGCCCATTAACTAAACTAAGGAAGGCTGCAAACCCTAAGCTTCAAAGAATTTGGGCTTTCTAGCCCAAAACTGGACCACGGGCCCCAAGCCCAATGTCCAGTGCACTTTTGAAAAGATAAATAAAGATAATCTAGAAATACTTTGGCAACCACCATGGGGGCCCGCAAACCAATGTCGAACCATTTTTTCATAAAAGTCACTTAAACCCCCAATTTGAGCAATTAAATAAAATCAACACATTCAACCAAAACCCAAAGGGCCTCCTAGGACTAGACAGAGGCTCACCAAGGGTACATGGGCTTGACTAAGCCCCCCCAAGGACACCGTGGACCTTCCAATGGGGCCCACCCAATCAGACTCAGATCACATAATTGAGCAAGATAAAAGCAAATTAAAGGGACCCACACCACTCATGTGGTCTCACCAGACTTAACCCAATGGCATGCCGGATTAGGAATCAGGTGAGACTAAAGTGAGTTGACTCAAACCAGGGAACCTGCGGGACTCGTCATCCGACGGGGTGGACTGGGGTGTCTACGGACTTCCCCAGACCGCAACCGAGACCCTTCTCAGAATCTCAAAGCCGCAGACCAGCCCAAATAGACAGGATTAGGCACCTAAGTGTCCGCCTGCACCCAATCAGGCGGTGGCGACTCCGAACTTTCCCATACGGCGTTTCCGACGCGCGCACACCAAGAGTGCAAAACCTAAACCTCAAGGAACTTAGGCTTTCAAGCCCAAATTTGGACCACAGGCCCAAAGCCCAGTGCCCAACTCACCTTGGCAAAGATAAACAAGATAATCCAAAGCACTTTTGGCAACCATCATGGGGGCCCACCCAGGGGCCCGTAAACCAATACAAACCCACCTGTCGCATGAAAATCACTTAAACCCCAACTTGAACAGATAATAAAATCAATTCATTTAACTCAAGCCCAAAGGGCCTCCTAGGACTAGGCAGAGGCCCACCAAGGGTACATGGGCTTGACTAAAGCCCACCAGGGACACCATGGGCCTCCCTACAGGGCCCACCCTATCAAACTCAGATCATTTAAATAAACAAGATAAAATCAATTAAAGGGACCCACACCACTCAGGTGGTCCCGCTAGACTCAACCAAATGGCATGTTGGATTAGGAATCGGGTGAGAACCAAAGTGAATTGCCTCAAACTAGGAGAACCCACGGGATCCGTCATCCGATGGGGTGGTCTGGGGTGTCTACGAACTTCCCAGACCACAACCGAGACCCTACTTAGAATCTCAAAACCGCAGACCAAGCCAATAGACAAGATTAGGCACCCAGGTGTCTGCCTGCACCCCATTAGGCGGTGGCGACTTCAAATTTCCCCGTGCGGCATTTCCGACACGCGCATAGCTTGGAGACTCCGCTGAGGAACTCTCAGCCCAGTAGGACCCTAGTTAGATTGAGTCAGCGTAAGAGGGATTTAGTTAATATTTAGTATTCTTACTACCTCGTTTAGTAAGATACAGAATACGCGTAATTACGCGTTCTGGGGAATCCTGCCAAAGGGACGCGATAATTGCCCAAGGCAAGCGGTCCCCTGTGACCCTCTACTTACCTGGGGATTGTCCTGGAACATCGTATTGCGTACCAATTCTGCACTTTACTATGCAAGATGGTAACGATCCCTTTATCAACAAAATCCAGACAAAACTCACCCATATAGGCATAGCACACAGCCTAACTGCACACACAGGCACACCACCACACCATGGATGGATTTCATTTCTGGTTCTTTGTGTGATAAAATGCGTGGGATGACACGCACGAGAGAGGCTGCGTGGATGATCCGACCCTGAATGAATGAGAGCGGATATTGCATCTTCTTTACCAAGACTTAGACCTCTCTAGCAGCCTACCCTTCTAATTCCTATGAACTGATCTTTGGGATGGTATTAGCACCTACGCTCCCGTGGCTTGCCAGGTAAAGCACGGTAAACCCATTCCCCCAGTTTTCTGGAGTCCATTAGCACCACAGGTTTCTAGCCGTGGCACGCGATGATATAGTACTGGTCCAGACCCTTGTAGGCTTATGTCTTGGGCTGGGTATCCTTCCCCACCTAATGTTTCTGAATGAACCACGCGTTGTGCATGTGAAGGTGATTGCGTTGTGAATGACGAAAATGCAAGAGGAGTAAAATTGGAATAAAATCCATAGTCCATTTGGGGTAGCAACCATCGCTTTTTGCATCAAAATTGAGTAAACCCTAGATTTTGGGCTACCTCAGCTCTAATTTAGGAAGCTAACCTAACTTTGATCAGGGGAAACACCCCAGATTCATGCATTGAGTCCTGTAAGCTATGGGTCTTGATCCATTAGAGTCCGCTGGGAGCACTTTAAGTTCAGATTGGTCTTTTAGAGCAAACGAAAGCCGGCCAGATTAGACAAACAGATGAAAGCATGCCAGATCAGAATAAGGGCACTAAACCCTAGATCTAGGAATTTTTAGCTTATCCGCTTTAGAAGCAATTTGTATCCTTCCTTTTTGGCTCCCAACAGCCTTAAGGATGAATTCTTTGCAGTTTTCGTAAATATCTTGTAAAATTTTGCCCTTGATGGCAAGTTGTAGTTTTGCTGTGGTCCGACACCAAAAGCAGATGAACGAATAGATGAAAGACAGAAGACTGATCAGGACTTGAATGTGCTCCTCTACACAAGTATGTATAGGAGTCGCGCCTTCATTAGCGCCAACCCTTAGGACCACACACCATGTGTGCCTGAGTTAAATTCTGCACTGTTTTAATTTTTGCTTATTTTGTGAAGCATGTTAAAATTGGTAGTGGTCTATTTCCTTTGCTTGAAATTATGCATGTCTTAGAGCTGATTAAGAGTTTTGTGTGGAACCTTAAATTGATTTGGAATTTCGATCGGATAGTTGGCATGGCAGCTTCATCCTCATCTAAGAGAGTCCGTTGTAGACACCTGATTTTTGCACCCCTGAAATGAATAAAATTAAAAGTCAAATTAAAAGTCAAACCTAAGGGGTTCAAAATTTGACTTTTTGATCGGGTACAAATTGACCACCAAACTTTATACCATTGGAAAGAGGACTTCGATACGATTCTAACGCAACTGAGTTTGCTCAAATCGGAGTCCAGATAAAGAAGTTATGGGCTGGTCAAGTCTGGAAATAGCAGAAATCGGCTTTCTGCAAAACTCCAAATTAGCTGCTCAATTGGACATCAGCAGAAAGAGCGCATCGACACGACTCCAACGCAATTGAGTTTGCTAGAATAGGAGTCTTGGATAAGGAGATATGAGCAAAACTGGCCCCGGGACGCGACTTTGCACTTCTGCTAAAAAGCCCGAATTTGCTACCAAACTCTAGCTCAGTAGATAGAAGATTTCAATCTGATTCTAACGCCACTAAGTTTGCTGAAATCGGATATCAAATGAAAAAGTTATGAGTAGTCAAAAATCTCGAAAAATCTGCCCATGTGGCAAAATTGAAGAAAGGACAAAAAAAAAAATAAAAATCTAAGAATAAAATAATAATATTTTGTAAATATCTAACAATTAAACTAAATCAAAAATAACATAGAAAATAGAAAAGACATGTGTCTTCTAACAAACCAATATTAAAGAATAAAATAATATTAAAACTTAAAGAATCTTAAGATTAAAATAAATAAAAATAAAGAAAAAATACTAACCACATTCGTAGGATAAGATGATGTGGAGATAAGAATAAAAATATTTACGTTTTAGTTATGTCAAACAAGAAATTAAAATTCAGTCAAAAAAAGTGATTAAAATTCAGTTTCAGGTCATTTTTTTCAACTATAAAAGGGGGGCCACCCCCCATTTCATTCCATCAAGCATCAAACCCCTTTCTTCTCCCCCTTTTGCTCTCTCTCCCACTTCACTCACCCCCTCCCTTCTCTCTTCCTCCTTGATTTCCACTCAAGAGAGGCCAACCCCCATAAGATCTCCTCCTCTCCTCTGTGGTGTTTTTCCACGACCCTACTCTGCCCAAACTCTGCTAGCCTAAAACCTTTACCATTTTGCCCTTATACCACACCCTTTTGTCTCTACCCTCTATCCCTTTTAACCCAAAGTAGGAGAGACCCTGTTCAAACCCATTTTGAGAAATCAACAGTAGCGCGAGAGCGCTGCCCAAATTTATCCTCCCCTCCTTCTCTCCAAACCTAAGATAAGGAGGCTCTTTTCAATCCCGTTTTTGGAAATCAACGGGAGTGCGGAAGCGCTGCAAAAATTCTCAGAGAATCAATACACACATCGAAAAGAGAAGGTAATGGTATAAAGACATTTCGGGTCACATTGTAATTCATATATATTCATTTTGATCTTTTCCAAATTGGTTTTAACTTACTGTTTATTTTATAGTCTTTATCTCACCCGTTTCTTCTCATTTTTGCATAGTTATGAGTTCTCCATAATAAGGAGGAAACTTCATTTGAAGGGAGAAGAGCAATTTTAAGTTCAAAAGGATTTTTAAACTAACCTTAAGTTGCTTTGCTTGGGTTATTTTGCTTGTTGATTATGGGAGATTTGTCCTCCTAAATCATCCCATGTACCCCTATTCTCCCTCTCTATTTCCCTTCTTGGTAGTGGCTGTGGGTGATTAAAAGAAAATCTTATTTCTTCAAAGAGTGCAAAAGAAAGAAAGGGAAGAACTTCAAGGCCAATTGGAGCGAATGCATTGCTATGGAAAGCTGGAAAATGTCAACAGAGGTCGTCGGACCTCCCAATAAGCCAACCAAGATGATCCTTGGTGAAATCGAAGCAAAACAATGAATTCGGGAAAAACCTGCATTAAATCTACGATCCAGGCATGATCGTATTTGATATACGGTCTGGCCTGAACCGCATTAAATTTACGGTTCTGACCAGACCGTGAATCAAATACGGTCAAATTGAAAAATAACTTAAAAAATTAACTTTTTCGACCTGAATGAGCTTGAACCGACCCGAGTTGGTTTAACCTGACTCAAATAGGCTATTTGGGCAATTTTTAGCCTATTGAAAGATCATGGGCCCACCAGGACACCCCGGGCCCACATGTGTGGCCCACATTTTGACTGGCCCAAACCCGGCCCGTTTGCAATAAACGGGCCCAAGGCCGCCTCTTTAATCATCTTCGGGACAAAACCAAGTCCAGTAGATCCTTTTAGCTTTTTAGCTTGTTTAGTAAACAAATGACCTAAAAAGGGTTACCCAATAACCCTGCTGGGCCCAAGCCCAAATCTGACAACCCACGGGTCTTCCAACAGGACCCGTATCCGACCCACCTCATCTAAATAAAAAGATAAAATGAAATAAAAAGGGCCCACACCATCAGAGGACCCCGTCAGACCCAAAAAGAAGCATGCTGGTCTAGGAAGGGTGAGACTGACTCAAAAAACCAGGGAGACCCGAGGGACCCATCAAACCGACGGGGCGGGCCGGGGTGTCTTAGGACTTCCCCGGACGTAACCGAGGACTTAGCTAGAACTCTGAAAAGCCGCAGACCAGACTTAGACCCGGATAGGATAATCACCGTGTCTGCCTGCACCTCTCAGGAAGTGGAGACTCTGAATGTCCCGAGGCACGCACAAACCTCCATGTGCGCCTCGTGTGCGATCTAGGTCAGATTTAGGTGCGCACAGCTTGGCGACTCTGCTGGGGACCCCTCAACCCAGCTGGACCCTGGTTATCAAATGAGTCAACTAGGAGGATATAAGTCGACTTAGGAAGTACTTTCTGTCCAACCATAGTAAGATATGGAACACATGTAATTACATGATATTGGGGGACCTGTCAAAGGGACGAGATAATTGCCTAAGGAAAGTGGAATTTAAGTGGTTCCCTATGACCCTCCACTTACCTGGGGATCTACCCAGACATTGTGTTGCTTGTTGTTCTATACTCTTACTATAAATGCGACATTAAGGAACCCTTTGTTGGCCCTTATCCGAGAATCACCAAAACAGACACAGCACTTGACCCCACTGCATATACAAGCACCTCACTACACCGTGAATGAATTTTTTAACTGCGTGGGGTGACATGCACGAGGGAGTCTGCATGGATGATCCGAACTGAATGCTGTCTGCACCCTGTAAATACTCTTCTTAACCAAAACCTAGATCCCTCTAGCAGCCACCTTTCTTCAAACGAGAAACTTACTTTTGGGATGGTTTTAGCCATACGCTCCCGTGGCTTGCTGGGGAAAGCAGGGTAAACCCATCTCCCCAGGTTTCTGGATTTCTTAGCGCCACTGGTTTCTTACCATGGTACGCGAGGGGTCTGGTACTTGGCTCAGACCCTTGCAGGCAGATGCCTCGGGCTGGGTATCCTTCCCCACCTATTGATTCTGAAAAACCTTGATACTCTGAATGTGAATGGATTTGAATCTGAATGTGAATGTGAATGCTGGAACAAAATAAGGGAAAAATCAATTTAAAACCCAAGAGTCCATCAGGGGTAGCAACCCCCACCCTTTTTTTGCATCAACCTGAGTAAAACCTAGACCATGGGCTGCCTTAGCCCTAATTTAGGAAACCAACCCAATTTGATCAGGGGTCTAACCCCAGATCCATGCGTTTGAGTCCTGTGAGCCGTGGGCCTTGACCCATTGAGTCCGCTGGAAGCACCTCAAGTCCTGGTCGGCCTTTTGAGCAGATGAGAGTCGGCCAGATCAGACAATCAAACAGAAACAGGCCGGATCAGAATAGGGGCAGAAAAACCCTAGGTTTAGGATTTCAGCCCACCTGCCAAGAAGCAAGCTTGTACCCTCCTTTTGGGTTCCCAACAGCCCTAAAGGCGATTTCTTTTTAGATTTTGTAAATATCATGTAAATTTTGCCCTCGATGGCAAATTGTAAATATTTTTGCTGTGATCCGACGTCAGGGATAGATGAAAGGACAAAAAAGGCTGATTAGGACTTAGGAGTGCTTCCTTACACAAGTATGTCTAGGAGTCGTGCCTTAACAAGTACCAACCCTTCTAGGACTATGCACACACCTGTGGGTTTTTTTTTACCATTTAACTGTCATTTTACCTGTGTATATATTTGCTCATTTGTTAAACACGTGCACTTCGAGATCATTTATACCAACTTATTTGGTCGAACTGTTTTCAAAAATGCACAAAATATTTTCCAGGCATGCATTGAGCCAGCTTCTGAGGTTCTCATCAAAATTGCTTTTCAAAGCACACAACAAAGTGGCCTTCGGGCCTACACTGAAATTGTCTTTTGCTATGCACAGTAAAACCGTCATTCGTGGTTATATTGAGCTAGCTGTTTAGACATAAATCAAATTGCCCATCTTGCGGCATAAATTCTCCATGCCATTCATGGCATGGTGTGGATTGTCCAAAACATGTTTCCCGATTTGTTTACCATTGCATGATTTCAAAGAAATTTGCAGTCGCCGCCTATCAAGGCATGAATTTCGAGGTATAATCCCCGCGACATGATTTCCTAAGGATTGCACTCATAAAGCATGTGTTGCACAATTTTTGAAAACCATCAGACACAATATGATCTTCAGAATCTCAATCTCTGAAAGACCAAATCACAAGCTTTTTAACTGCACAATTCTCCGAAGGAACTGTTGATTGACTGGGGCACTATCTCACACTCTTCATAATGATGTTTTTCATGCATAAGCCATTTTGTATTTGTTTTGTCAACCACAGCATAAGAGCACCAGTCACGGTGTAAATGATCTCGTCACACACAACACCTTGTTCATAAGTTGAAAAGAAACTAATCGAGATCTTTAATCAGCAGGTACAATTCAGATACTTCACATTAAGAGCACTACCCAGAACAGTGCATTTGCAATAAGAAAGGATTGTAATGGATTCTTCAGAGGCCTCAATTCCATCATCACAGCAAAGGGCTGAAGAGCAGCCGATCATAATGGACTTAAGCCAACAAGTGGCCCTGACACATACCATGGGAATTCAAATGCCAGAAATCCAGCAAGGGCAACCATCTCAGCCAGCATTGATGACGGCACATTTGCCACCGCAGGACATTCCAATCCCACACCCGATAGCAGTACCAATCCACCCACCACCACAAGAATGGCCAGCGCCTGTCCAAACGAGACAAGACAAAGTGGACTGGTACAAGACCCAGCAAGTCCAGTTTGAAGAAAAGATGGCAGCGGTACAGGAAGAAAGCAAAACGGAGCTAGCGGCCATGAGAGAGGAATTGAAACAGTTGCGACCTAGTACGATCCCAAGCGGAGCTACTCTGGAGAGCCTCTGTTTTTTCTCAGATATTCATCTCCCACCCAAGTTTAAGTGTTCGGAGCTACACCAATTTGATGGCACTAGCTGCCCATTGAACCACCTCAGATCTTACTCGGCCGACATGTGCCAATACGTAAAAGATGAGAAGATCATGGTGCAGTTCTTCCAGAGATCTCTAACTGGGGCAGCATACTCATGGTTCCTTAGCCTGGATAAGCAGAAGGTTAAAACATGGAATGACCTTGCTGCTGTGTTCATCCAGCAGTATCGCTTAAATAGCCAAATGGTTCAGACCAGAACTGAATTGCAGAGGTTGTCAAAAAGGAATAGCGAGTCTGTAAGAGACTACGCTAAAAGGTGGATGGAACTGGCAAGCGTGGTACAACCCCCTCTCCTTGAACAAGAGCGGACTTCCTTGTTCGTATCATCATTGGGGCAACCATACTTCACAATGTTGCTGGGATAGTGCACTGTAAATTTCGCCGACCTAATTATGGCGGCGGATAGAATTGAAGATGCGATTAAAATGGAGAAGCTCGGAGGTCCCATGATAAGCTTGTTGCGTGGAAACACCTCAAGTGGCAAAAGACAAGAGGGTGATGACAACACAAGCACAGTTCACCTTGTGCAAACTCCTGTGCCATTTCACATCCCTTCTTCAAGAAGTATGAGCCTCCCCTCCACTAACAATACAGCGGCTCACCTTAGAAGGCGTCTTACCAAAGAGGAGAGGAAGAACCGGGAGTTCACCCCGCTTCCATATACACTAGCTGAGTTGTTACCAACTCTCCTAAGGGAGGGACACCTGCAACTGGCAACGCCAAATCCCAAGGCATCAAAAATGAGTTGCTACGATCCAAGCAAGAGCTGCAAATACCACATGGGCGCACAAGGCCATGATATTGATGGATGTTGGGGCCTTCGGCATGCAGTCCAAGACCTTCTTGAAGCTGGGGAACTCAAAATCGATCCCCTGCCAAAATGAAAAAAAAAAAAGGAAAAAAAAGAAGAAAAAAGAAGGAAAAAAAAAAGAAAAAAAGAAAAAGAAAAAAAATCATCTCCATGCAGCCTAGCATTTCATGGATTCTGCTTTCTGATGTTTGTTTCTTCTGGCAGGAACCCCGTCAGTAGTTGACATGGACCACACTTCAGAGACAAGTCGTGATGCGGCCCAACAAATAACCAGTATAGTGGCCTCTCTATGGAGCCTACTACGAATGATAACAATCAAGGAAGAAACATGGAACAAATGCTGGGAAGCATTAGGAGAAGAAAATTTTGAACTGCGATCTCGAGTAAGAGATCTTGAAGGAGAGATCGAGAGTTTGAAGGGAAAGTTACCTCTAAACAGTCAAGAAGTGTGCCACCCACTAACCATAGTAGGTGGTCAATTGCGGAAAAAGAAAGGGAAAGCCGTAGCAGCAAATGTTCCTCAAGTTATGAAAAATCCTTCAAACAACCCCTCAAGGAGAACAAAAGAGGAAGGAAAGGCTAGAATGAGGAGGGTTTTTACCCCTTTACCATATGCACCGACAGAATTGCTTCCAATACTATTAAAGGAGGGGTATGTGCAGATTAAGCCCCCGAACCCCCGAATGATTCGGTCCAGAAACTACAACGCTGCAGAACGATGTGAATACCATTCTGATGCTCCAGGACACCACACAAACCGGTGTTGGGATCTGCGGCATGATATTCAAGATCTGATCGATCAAGGATTCTTGAAAGAATTGCTTGAGAAACCAGGGTCTGACATCTCTAACAAGTTGGCACAGGTCCGAATGTCTGAATCAACCATCTTCTCGCAGAAGAGAGGAGATGATGCGGAAAAGGAGGACGAGGAGAGCACCTAAAGGCTTCCTGCCACAACAGGCAACTGAATTCCAAGAATGCTGATTCATATCAACCACCTTTTGCATAAATTACTACTTTGCTTTTGTTTATGCTTTCTTCTTTTTGCAAGCTTATGAAACCTTTTGGGAAATCACCAAAGTGTTGAACCACACCAAGGCATGACTGTGATCTCAGGACAAACCTGAACAATCAAATTCGACAAATGGAATGTGCCAAACGGCATCTACTGTATGAGTCTCAACATAGCCAAGGGATCCCCCATCAGCACCACATTTGAACCCCACCTTGCCAAACACAGGGGCAAGCTGTGATGAAAAAAAAAAAGAAAGGAAAAGAGAGAAAAGGGGCAAGGTGCCCACACCAATCAAAGGTCATTGAAATGGTCCAGGACCAATGATCCCAATGAAATGATGAGAGGCCGTTTTTGGCTCAAATACTTCAAACAAATTCCGCTAGTCAGACGTGATTGAGTTTGATCGTCTCATTTCTAACCCACGTTATGTCTTGCCACCCCAAATTGGGGCAAAGTTAAAAAGAAAAATGAATAAAGATGAAAATGTTTCTTGAGCCAGTTAATTGTACAAAAACAAGTAAGTGTTACATTCTCTGTAAAAGGATGAAAGGCCATCCTTGATGTTCTCCAAAAATCATCTGACACAAGATAAAACCCTAGCAAAACACTTTGAGCCTAACAATCTCTTCATTGACCCTACCATGTCCTGTCTTCAAAACTGGGGTACACAAGCTTCATGAAATTGGAGACACGAGAAAGACCAAGGTGAAGAAGGGTAAAGCGAAAAGCACCCTAAGAACAAAAGAACAGAAAGAAGTGGAAAAACCCCAGAAAACAAGAATGTGAAGAAAGAACTGGGGTGATTCCTTTTAAAGAAATAAAAGAAAAACAAAAGCCGGGGCAAACCCCAAAAGCAAAAGTCAAGAATTGGGGCAAAGAACCCAAGAAAAGAAAAAAAAAAGATGGAAAAAAGGGAGAAGCAGCTATAAATCAAAGGTGAACACAAGGCTAAAGGAACAAGAGATGAAGCAAGCCCTAACCAAGGAAAGTGGACAGGACATGGATCTTACCCTGCTCGCAAATTTTGAGCCCTTATATCATTTCTTCTGGACCCATAAACCCAGCCTACGTTTCGTCCTGTTATGAAGTCCTTTCTGATTATAGAGAATGTGACACTAACTCCCAGACAAGCTGACAATGACAAAATCCAAGGAACAAAAGAACTTTGGCTAGACATAATGTTTACCCATAGAATGAAGTTATATAGGATTTGAACTTGTTTATCCTTCATTTCTAAACACTGGAACCAAAGCCTACATTTCGTCCTACTAATAAGTTCTCTCTGATTGTTGGATCATGATCCATGAAAATTGACCGGGCCCTCGGACTGGGGCAAGGCACCAAACCTGAAAAAGGGAACCAAATGAGAGAAAAACCATTTCAAAACCCCAACTAAGGGTGGGAAAAAGGAAAAATGAGAGTGAAAATCAAAAGAACTGGGGAAGGGCAGTGCCAAAGAAACCCCACTGAACCAAAACAACTCCCCTCATTTCAATCTGGGGCATGACATTGAAGGCAGAAATGTTGATACCATTGCAGGGAGTGCCGGAAGGCACAATTTCATAAGTCTAAATGAGAGTGTCAGGTGACTGACCCAAAGATTGCTGGTCTTGCCAAGCACCCACCTTGAAAGAGGAAACTCCAAATATTTGGTGAATTCCAAAAAGATTTCTATCAAAGAAATTGTTTGGACTTGCACATCACTTTGACAACAAACAAATAAATTCTGATTTTATGTGAACTTTTGCAGGTACCAACAAAATTGGAAACAGAAAGACAAGGACATCCCAGCACATTCCACATGTTGGACAGAAATTGAATGACACAAAAGAGTGTCCCTTAAAGAGCAAGGCGTCTCCCTACTTAGATAGAGCAAGATGTCTCTAAAAAATTTGAAAATAGAAAGGAGCAAGGTGCCTCCAAAATTAAATACTGAAAGGAGCAAGGCGACTCCGAAAGAGAGCAAGGTGTCTCTTAAGACAAAAAGGGCAAGGCGTCCCTGGAGCAAGGCGACTCCGAAAGAGAGCAAGGCGTCTCTCAAAACAAAAAGGGCAAGGCATCCCTGGAGCAAGGTGTCTCTTAAGACAAAAAGGGCAAGGCGTCCTTGGAGCAAGGCGACTCCGAAAGAGAGCAAGGCGTCTCTCAAAACAAAAAGGGCAAGGCATCCCTGGAGCAAGGCGACTCCGAAAGAGAGCAAGGCGTTTCTCAAAACAAAAAGGGCAAGGAGTCCCTGGAGCAAGGCGACTCCAAAAGAGAGCAAGGCGTCTCTCAAGACAAAAAGTGCAAGGCATCCCTGGAGCAAGGCGACTTCGAAAGAGAGCAAGGCGTCTCTCAAAACAAAAAGGGCAAGGCGTCCCTGGAGCAAGGCGACTCCGAAAGAGAGCAAGGCGTCTCTCAAGACTAAAAGGGCAAGGCGTCCCTGGAGCAAAGCGACTCCAAAACCAAAAAGGGCAACCCCAAATTAATGGAGCCAGTATATCCCAAAATTGAAGGCATAAAAAACAAGGCGTTTCCTAGCCACAAAAAGCAAGGCGTGTCTCAAAAAGCAAGGCATCCCTGGAACCAGGAAACCCCAAATTAATGGACTCAGTAACTCCCACATCTGAAATCTTTAAGGAGCAAGGCGACTCCCACATCTGAAATCTATAAGGAGCAAGGTGACTCCCACATCTGAAATCCATAAGGAGCAAGGCGACTCCCACATTTGAAATCCATAAAGAGCAAGGCGACTCCCACATTTGAAATCTTTAAGGAGCAAGGCGACTCCCACGTTTGAAATCCATAAGGAGCAAGGCGACTCCCACATTTGAAATCCATAAGGAGCAAGGCGAATCCCACATTTAAAATCTCTAAGGAGCAAGGCGACTCCCACATCTGAAATCTTTAAGGAGCAAGGCGACTCCCACATTTGAAATCCATAGGGAGCAAGGCGACTCCCACATTTGAAATCTCTAGGGAGCAAGGCGACTCCCACATTTGAAATCTCTAAGGAGCAAGGTGACTTTCACCACATTTGAAATCTCTAAGGAGCAAGGCAACTCCCACGTCTGAAATCTCTAAGGAGCAAGACGTCTCCCACCATTTGAATGAAAGCCGTCTCCCACTTCTGAATGACACGGAAATGTGTCCCTCAAGAAGCAGAGTGTCTCCCGAGATTGAAGAACAAGATTGAACAGAATAACAAAGAATCGATGGTGAAGTACAGGGTGTACGTAGGGAGCAAGGCGTCTCCGCAAAGTGGAACAAGATCTCCCCATTCCTAAAATGACAGAGAATCAAGACTGAAGGACAAGGTGTCCATAAGTAGCAAGGTGCCTCCACGAAGAAAGAGACTGGCAAAGAAGAAACAACAAAAGAAAAGGAGAAAAGCAATAATGGGCAAATTCACCCCCTCTTGTAAATTTTGATTTCCCACTTTCGTAAATAGCATAGGCCAGAATAGGTGTGTATGGTTTCCGAGATGATGGACAACAGCGCAAGAGCCTCCTCCCGTCCTCCCACCTTTACTCCTAGTCCCTAACCTCGGCCTAGCATTCCCTTAAAAAAAAAAAGAGAGAGAGAGAGAAGTCACTAAAAGCTTTAATGGAACAAACAAGAAAAAAAGAACATTGTCGAGTACCTTGCATCAACGCCGAAACAGGCTGATGAGCTCATATCTAATCTTATTTATCTTTTAAAAAACAAAAGGTTACCCTATTCAAACCCGAGAGAGGGTATAGGGATTCCAAAACTAGGAAGTGATACCAGACTTCTGACACTTCCTTTTCACTAAAAACAATTCAAGAAATGAGCTCGTCGACCACGTCGACAGAAATGCAAGATGCAAAAATAAGGTTCTTTTTTCTTCTTTGCTGTTCATCCCCCAAGGTGACTCCAGCAAAGAGGGGCAGCTGTAGACACCTGATTTTTGCACCCCTGAAATGAAGAAAATTAAAAGTCAAACCTAAGGGGATCAAAATTTGACTTTTTGATCGGGTACAAATTGACCACAAAACTTTATACCATTGCAAAAAGGACTTCGATACGATTCTAACGCAACTGAGTTTGCTCAAATCGGAGTCCAGATAAAGAAGTTATGGGCTGGTCAAGTCTGGAAATAGCAGAAATCGGCCTTCTGCAAAACTCCAAATTAGCTGCTCAATTGGACATCAGCAGAAAGAGCGCATCGACACGACTCCAACGCAATTGAGTTTGCTGGAATCGGAGTCCCGGATAAGGAGATATGAGCAAAACTGGCCCCGGGACGCGACTTTGCACTTCTGCTAAAAAGCCCGAATTTGCTGCCAAACTCTAGCTCAGTAGATAGAAGATTTCAATCTGATTCTAACGCCACTAAGTTTGCTGAAATCCGATATCAAATGAAAACGTTATGAGCAGTCAAAAATCTCGAAAAATCTGCCCATGTGGCAAAATTGAAGAAAGGACAAAAAAAATAAATAAATAAAAATCTAAGAATAAAATAATAATATTTTGTAAATATCTAACAATTAAACTAAATCAAAAATAAAATAGAAAATAGAAAAGACATGTGTCTTCTAACAAACCAATATTAAAGAATAAAATAATATTAAAACTTAAAGAATCTTAAGATTAAAATAAATAAAAAATAAAGAAAAATACTAACCATATTCGTAGGATAAGATGATGTGGAGATAAGAATAAAAATATTTACGTTTTAGTTATGTCAAACAAGAAATTAAAATTCAGTCAAAAAAAGTGATTAAAATTCAGTTTCAGGTCATTTGTTTCAACTATAAAAGGGGGGCCACCCCATTTCATTCCATCAAGCATCAAACCCCTTTCTTCTCCCCCTTTTGCTCTATCTCCCACTTCACTCACCCCCTCCCTTCTCTCTTCCTCCTTGATTTCCACTCAAGAGAGGCCAACCCCCATAAGATCTCCTCCTCTCCTCTGTGGTGTTTTTCCACGACCCTACTCTGCCCAAACTCTGCTAGCCTAAAACCTTTACCATTTTGCCCTTATACCACACCCTTTTGTCTCTACCCTCTATCCCTTTTAACCCAAAGTAGGAGAGACCCTGTTCAAACCCATTTTGAGAAATCAACAGTAGCGCGGGAGCGCTGCCCAAATTTATCCTCCCCTCCTTCTCTCCAAACCTAAGATAAGGAGGCTCTTTTCAATCCCGTTTTTGGAAATCAATGGGAGTGCGGAAGCGCTGCCAAAATTCTCGGAGAATCAACACACACATCGAAAAGAGAAGGTAATGGTATAAAGACATTTCGGGTAGCATTGTAATTCATATATATTCATTTTGATCTTTTCCAAATTGGTTTTAACTTACTGTTTATTTTATAGTCTTTATCTCACCCGTTTCTTCTCATTTTTGCATAGTTATGAGTTCTCCATAATAAGGAGGAAACTCCATTTGAAGGGAGAAGAGCAATTTTAAGTTCAAAAGGATTTTTAAACTAACCTTAAGTTGCTTTGCTTGGGTTATTTTGCTTGTTGATTATGGGAGATTTGTCCTCCTAAATCATCCCATGTACCCCTATTCTCCCTCTCTATTTCCCTTCATGGTAGTGGCTGTGGGTGATTAAAAGAAAATCTTATTTCTTCAAAGAGTGCAAAAGAGAGAAAGGGAAGAACTTCAAGGCCAATTGGAGCGAATGCATTGCTATGGAAAGCTGGAAAATGTCAACAGAGGTCGTCGGACCTCCCAATAAGCCAACCAAGATGATCCTCGGCGAAATCGAAGCAAAACAATGAATTCGGGAAAAACCCGCATTAAATCTACGATCCAGGCATGATCGTATTTGATATACGGTCTGGCCTGAACCGTATTAAATTTACGGTTCTGACCAGACCGTGAATCAAATACGGTCAAATTGAAAAATAACTTAAAAAATTAACTTTTTCGACCTGAATGAGCTTGAACCGACCCGAGTTGGTTTAACCTGACTCAAATAGGCTATTTGGGCAATTTTTAGCCTATTGAAAGATCATGGGCCCACCAGGACACCCCGGGCCCACATGTGTGGCCCACTTTTTGACTGGCCCAAACCCGGTCTGTTTGCAATAAACGGGCCCAAGGCCGCCTCTTTAATCATCTTCGGGCCAAAACCAAGTCCAGTAGATCCTTTTAGCTTTTTAGCTTGTTTAGTAAACAAATAACCTAAAAAGGGTTACCCAATAACCCTGCTGGGTCCAAGCCCAAACCTGACAACCCACGGGTCTTCCAACAGGACCCGTATCCGACCCACCTCATCTAAATAAAAAGATAAAATGAAATAAAAGGGGCCCACACCATCAGAGGACCCCGTCAGACCCAAAAAGAAGCATGCTGGTCTAGGAAGGGTGAGACTGACTCAAAAAACCAGGGAGACCCGAGGGACCCGTCAAACCGACGGGGCGGGCCGGGGTGTCTTAGGACTTCCCCGGACGTAACCGAGGACTTAGCTAGAACTCTGAAAAGCAGCATTACGTTTCAAGCAGCATTACCTGTTAAATGTGCCGATTAATTGGGATATGATCCAAGCAGCATTACGTTTTTGGGATCCCCAACTATCAGTGTTTCTAAATTCCAGACCTTAGGAGGTAACAAAGCATTCACGAGGGTCTCCAAAACATTCCTAGCTGAGAAACTAAGAAAAAAAAAACAGGAAAGACCCCGGGCTTGGACCTTCACCCTCGTGGTTCTGTCGCAAATCATTTTTCCAAGTGGGGGAGACACCATTAACTTGGCCCTCATGGAAATTGTGGATCAAATCAAGGCAGGGTACCAAATCATGACACTGATCCTAGCTTAATTGTTTCATTCCCTCACTTTGTCCAAAAATGGAACCCGGAGGTTTCAAGGGTGCATTCCCCTCCTCCACATTTGGCTGGAAGACCACTTGATGGTGTCATCACCTGTCAATGCACATTATAGGGTAGCCTGCGATAACATCATATGGCTAGCCTGAAGAGAGATCAAACCGAACCTACCCGCTCGTGAGGATTTGTTTAACCACTTTCTCCATCTGAAAGGAGAAACAGACATCTGATGGTGGGGCATATACAATGTCCCCTACACCCCCATTATAGCTTTCAAGAAAAGAGAGGGCCTTGCCCTGATAGGCCTTACCCATGCTGTGCCATACTATCTGATTTGAGTTTTGAGACAGTATGGGAAATCATAGGGAATCCCGTCACAGATGATGCGAGCGATTTGATTGGTCCACTCACTAAGGGATTAAGGACGCAACTGCAGATGGAGTGGAAGACGGTGTGCGTATGTCGGGAAGATGTCTTCATTGAATCACACTTTCGAGACTACGAGCAGTGGATAGCTCAGGAGTTCGGCCACGATGGCCCCCACTTGTTCAGCCTATCGCATCAAGCGACATTCCAGTTCCACCCCCTAACACATATAGAGACAGGGTGGCCGAACTGCAGGAGACCCACTCCCGTATCCATTTAGCTTATGTGGATTCGGAGCAAGAGAGTAGGCAGGCCAATATGGCCTTGCAACATGAAATGGAATTAGTGCGCAAATGCACTGAGGAGGACCGACGTCTGCGGAACAAGCTTCTGCGAGCCTTGAGGAGACAAGATTTATCCTCCCACTATGATGATGACCAACCTAGCTAGATTGTGGCTTTGTTGTATTTTATGAATGATGATGTACTTTATTTTCGCTTTGCTATATTGTTCGGACTTAACGAAACAAAAATTTAAATAAAAGAATAAATTCCCTCCAATAGGGCAACTCGGTCTCCAGTAGACCACCTCTTCTCAGATAATTGCAATATCCCTGGTCACTTCGACCACCTAATTTCCTTTGATTGCATCTCTCTCATTGAGATCGTGAAACCCAGCAAGTGTCTAAAACACCCAAGAATTTGAGCTCAGATCACACCCATCTGTTTCTTTCCAAGATCATTCAGTCATTCCTGTAGGGCATCAAAGCAACCAACGGATGAGTTGGATATTGGTGGAGGAGCGTCCTAGCATAGCCTACCCCTGTTAGTGACACCAAAGCCCCCAATGGTTGAATTGGATATTGGTTGCGGAGCATCCGGGTACTACTAGCTGAATTCTTAGGGCACCGAAACCGCCGATGGATGAGTCGGACTTTGGGTGGAGGGGCGTCTTGGCATAGCCTACCCCGTTCAGTGACACCAATGTCGTCGGTGAGTGAATTGGATATTGGCTGTGGAGCGTCCGAGTACTACTAGCCGAATTCTTAGGGCATCGAAGCCGCCGACGGGTGAGTCGAATATTGGTGGAGGAGCATCCTGGCATAGCCTACCCCTTTTAGTGACACCAAAGCCACCGGTGAGTGAATCGGATATTGGTTGCGGAGCGTTTGGGTACTACTAGCCGAATTCTTAGGGCACCGAAGCCGTCAACGGATGAGTCGAATATTGGTGGAGGAGCATCTTGGCATAGCCTACCCCTTTTAGTGATACCAAAGCTACCGGTGATTGAACCGGATATTGGCTACGGAGCGTCCGGATACTACTAGCCGAAATCTTTGTATCGCTGAAACCACTGACGAATGAATCAGGAATTGGTTAAGGCAACCCCGAGTGCTATTTTTTAGCCCCCTTTGTGACCATGCGTGGTCCCAACCTATGATACTGAGCTCAGAAAAATCCCCCTGAATTTAAGGTTCTCTTCCCTTGTCCAGACGACTAAAATAGATCAGCTTAACCCCAGGTTCTCTTCCCTTGCCAAGACGGCTAAAATAGATCAGTTTAGACCATTTAAATCGGGTTCTCTTTCCCAGTCACTCCGAAGTGACTAAAATAGATCAGCTTTCAGAAAAATCAACTTTCAGAAAATAGGGTTCTCTCTCCCAGTTACCTGCGAGTAGTTAAAATAGATTCAATCATTAGGGTTCTCTTCCCTGGTCGTCATAGGACAGCCAAAATAGATCAGTCTTCAAAATCCCTTAGGGTTCTTTTCCCCGGCCATCTTAGGACAGCCAAAATAGATCAGTCTTCAAAATTCATCAGGTTCTCTGTCCCGGTCGTCCTAGGATAGCCAAAATAGATCAGCTTCCAGAAATCAGGTTCTCTGTCCTTGTTGTCCCCAGGCAACTAAAATAGATCAGTTAGTCAAATCATATCAGAAAAGAAAAATAAGCAAATGAATGAATTCAATTAGATAAAATTGTGTAATCAATTTGTATAAAATTACACTAATGCCTGTCCATTGTCATCAGGTACCAAAATTGCTTCCAAAAGTCCGTACCTACTAAGATCGAGGAAACGACTCGATATGGATCAGCCAGGAGAGCAAACATCGTCGGGGCAACATCCGGCAGAATCTAGCCACGCACAAGTAGTGAATGAAATGCAACAGAGAATCGATAGTATGGGTTCCGTCATACAAGAACTAATGGCAGAGCTAAGGGAATTGAAGCAAGTCCCCCCAGTAGTGCCGGCTGCAGCCACAGTTCTCGCCACCAGCAGAGGTGGCACCACCACTGCATCCAGTACATCCCCCTCCCGTGGCACCACCACTGCCACCACCAGCAACTCCGTTCCACATACCATAGCAGGATCAGTTTTTACCTATCCATCTGGGGCTGGATGACGAAGACTGGTACAGAACCCAAGAAGCACAGTTTGAGGGAAAATTGGTAGCAGTAAGAGAAGAAAACAAAGCAGAACTGGCCACCATGAGAGAGCTTTCAAACAGCTCCAATCCAGTACAGTGCAGAGCGAGGCTATGCTCGAAAACCTCTACTTCTTTTCTGACATCCAACTCTCGGCTAAGTTCAAGTGCCCGGAGTTGCACCAGTTTGACGGCACGGGTTGCCCACTAAACCATCTGTAAGCACCTCATTTTTGCACTCTCAGAAGAGCCGGAAATACAAACCCTAGACAGAAAGTCAAATCCTAAGGGGTGGAAAATTGAATTTTTGATCAAATGAAAATTGGCAACCTTGCTTTATCTCAATGGATAGAGAATTCTGATATGGTTCTAACGCAACTGAGTTTGCTAGAATCGGAGTCCAGATGAAGGTTCTGCAGGCCAGTCAAACTTGAGGGTGAGCCGAAAGTTGACTTTTTGCAGAACCCCGGGCAAGGTGCTTAGCCCTATGTCATTGGATATAGGGCTCCGATATGGTTCTAACGCCACTGAGTTTGCTCAAATCGGGGTCCAGATGAAGGAGATATGAGTTGTCGAAGTTTCCGAGCAACAAAACCGGAAACTGCACACGTGGCGACAAACGCAGCAAAATAACTCAGGGACTTGCATGGCCTGCCCATTTGTTTCATAAATTTGCATGCATGCATGTGAAAACCCCATGACCATGCTCCCCCACCCCATGCTTTGCTGCTGTGAAAGAGTAGAGGACTACTCTATAGGTCCACGATCTACAACAATTCAGAATTTAACAATGCGGAAACATACACACAGAGAATTATACAAGGAAACCTGAATCCAGATCCAGGAAAAACCTCGAGTCTATATGAGGCGACTAACCCTTCGAATATCCACTATTGAATGAAAAGACAATTACAAAGGAGCAGATACTTAACCTTTACAATTGACTCACTCAACAGCAAACCACAGCTCGAATCCACGAACTGCAACACAGCTTGAATCCACAAGCTGCAAACCACGATCAATCCAGATCGCAAACAATCACTCAACAGTGATCCACAGTTCGAGTCCACGAACTGCAACACAGCTTGAATCCACAAGCTGCAGAACACGATCAATCCAGATCGCAACAATCACCTCAGAATCCACTGAGACGATCCAATGCAGTAGGAATCCACCTATGCATCCAACAAAGCCGATCACCAATCCAGGCGATCACACGATCAGGTGAAGTTCCGAATTGAAGAAGAATCGTCAAACTTCAATTCCAGGTGATCTATCTCAGATCTCCCCCTCACTCGATTGCCGACTCTTTAAAGAAGAATTGATCGAATCTCGAACACCTCAAGATCCGAAATCAAATTGATCAAAAGAAAAAAGTCACTTCTAAAAATTACAGCACGTCTATTTAAAGGAGAAAAACTCAGATCGCGTCGAGCGCTGGTGGCGTCGTGGTGCGATCGGGGTGGACAGCTGGAAGCGAATTCAAGTCCCGCTCAGAACAGGTTGAATCAGTTAAGGGCGCGCTGCCAGCGAGCTGCTAGCGGGAGAGAACGCGGCATGTGCACAGCTGATCATATAATCTTCAATCTCGCTCTGCGCTACCAGCGGTGTGTCGGCGTCGCCTTACGACGCTAGTGCACCTGCCTTATTTTCAAAGCACTGATTCACTTATGCGCTGCCAGCGGAGTGGCAGCGGCGTTGATCTTCGCAAGTGCCTTTACAAGAGATGCTCTATTTAGAAAATCTTTCATTTCCTTGAGCTACCAGCGGCGTGGTAGCTGTGTGGCAGCATCGTCTTCTTCTTCTTTACTCAATTCACTGAATTTTCAATATTTAATCTGCACATCTTGAATATTTATTAGAAGACATAATTTGTCAAACATTTGCCATAAAAGGAGTGTGAGTTTTCACACTTACAATCTCCCCCTTGGCAAATGCCTGACAACAACCTTAAAACAGTGTTTAATATCAAACTCAGTTAATATTGATTTCCATTTAAGAAGTTTAAAACCACACTGATAAGGAGAGACACAATGATTTTAGAGAATCTAGAATTTCATTCATTCAAAAAAAATATACATTGTTCCAATAGATATATACACAGTTATATACACATCCAACCAACCAACATAAAACTTCCCTTACAAACCCACAGAAAAAAAAACTCGCCCACAAACCAACTTTCAGAAACATAACAAATACACAACACATAGAGAGAAGAAGAAAACAAATAACAAGCAGCAAGCAGCAAGCAAGCAGCAACAACCCAGCAGAACCATCAACAGAAAACATCAACCCCAGCAGCATCATCATCAACCCCAGCAGCATCATCATCCAAAAAACTCCCCCTTTCTGGAAGGTGGTTTTGGTTCCCAAGTCTTTGAGTAATGCTTGTATGCGTCTTGGGACCTGGAGTGCAGCCAACAGAGTTTGTGATCCATCTCCAGCTGAGTCTTCCGAATGCTTTCCAGAAAATGATCAGCTTAATTTTGCATTCGTTGCTGAGCAGCAACATCCCTTTGTACCTCACCACAGGTAAAATCAACATCCTTTGCCAGTTTCTCCAACCTCTCTTGGGTCTCTGATTTGAACATGCTCATCATGAGCATGTGAGCCCTAACTTCAGAATTGAAAGCCTCCTGGGAGGCTTGCATGGAATTCAGTTTTTTCAGTTAAAGAAGTTACCAGAGAATTTTCTTTGGCATGTCTTTCAAGTAACTTCTTGTTTATTGAATCTATTTCTGCAAGAGCTTTATTTTTCTCTGTTTCTGATTCCTTCAATTTTTTACTCAGTTTCTTGACTTTCTTCTGAGCTCTATTGAATTCCTTATAGAGCTGATTGTAGGCTTCTTGTAATTCTTCTTCATCATCTGATAAAGTCTCTTTATTATCTTCTGCAATTCCAGAGATTGAACTACCAGAAGAAGATGAGTAAAAGGAATTGAAAGCAGTAAAATTAGCAGAAATATCCTCATCAGATTGTGAAGAATTATCAGTATTACTATCATCCCAAGTAACCTGATAATTTGTCTTTTTCTTTTTATCCTTTGAGGGACAATCAGATGCAACATGTCCAAATCCTCTACATTTGTAACATTGAACTTCATCATTCTGAGAAAATTTCTTCTCCTTTCTTAGATCAAAAATTTTCTTATCAGATCTCCTATTAGATCTGTCCATGGATGAAGAAGGATTGGATTGTCTCTTTTTAAACATTCTCTTAAACTTTTTAGCTAAGAGAACTAATTCATCCATATCTACATCAGAATTATCTGATTCTTCATTATTTGCAGATTTTAGAGCTATTCCTTTACTCCTTTTAGGAATATTCAGATCTAGCTCATAAGTCTGTAAATATCCTACCAGATCTTCAATTCTCATGGTATCCACATCTTTTGCCTCTTGAATGGCAGTGACTTTAGGTCTGAATTTTTCAGGCAAAGATCTCAAGATTTTTCTAACAACCTTAGATGTAGAGATCTTTTCTCCAAGGTTAAAACTCGAATTAACAATATCAGACAGTCTAGCATAAAATTCATCAAAAGACTCATCATCTTTCATGTATAAAGTTTCGAAAGATGTTGTCAGTCTTTGAAGTCTAGACAGCTTGACAGCTGAGGTTCCTTCATGAGTAACTTCAAGAATGTCTCAAGCTTCCTTACCGACTTCACATGAGGAAATTCTCCTAAATTCCTCAACACTAACAGCACAAAATAAGGCATTCATTGCCTTGTTGTTCCATCCACAGAGATCAGATTCAGCTTTAGTCCACTGATCATGAGGTTTAGGAATCACAACACCTCCTTCTGTTGTGATTTCAGGTGGATGATAACCATTACAAACCGAGAGCCAGACATGCTCATCGATAGATTTCAGGTAAGCTCTCATTCTTGCTTTCCAGTAAGAATAATTGTTACCTTCAAATAATGGAGGTCTAGAGGCAGATCCTCCTTCTTTTCCAAAGTCCATGCTATAGATCTAGATCACACTTTGTATAGCAATTCAAAGTGAATAGGCTTTGATACCAATTGAAAGAGTAGATGACTACTCTATAGGTCCACGATCTACAACAATTCAGAATTTAACAATGCGGAAACATACACACAGAGAATTATACGAGGAAACCTGAATCCAGATCCAGGAAAAACCTCGAGTCTATATGAGGCGACTAACCCTTCGAATATCCACTATTGAATGAAAAGACAATTACAAAGGAGCAGATACTTAACCTTTACAATTGACTCACTCAACAGCAAACCACAGCTCGAATCCACGAACTGCAACACAGCTTGAATCCACAAGCTGCAAACCACGATCAATCCAGATCGCAAACAATCACTCAACAGTGATCCACAGTTCGAGTCCACGAACTGCAACACAGCTTGAATCCACAAGCTGCAGAACACGATCAATCCAGATCGCAACAATCACCTCAGAATCCACTGAGACGATCCAATGCAGTAGGAATCCACCTATGCATCCAACAAAGCCGATCACCAATCCAGGCGATCACACGATCAGGTGAAGTTCCGAATTGAAGAAGAATCGTCAAACTTCAATTCCAGGTGATCTATCTCAGATCTCCCCCTCACTCGATTGCCGACTCTTTAAAGAAGAATTGATCGAATCTCGAACACCTCAAGATCCGAAATCAAATTGATCAAAAGAAAAAAGTCACTTCTAAAAATTACAGCACGTCTATTTAAAGGAGAAAAACTCAGATCGCGTCGAGCGCTGGTGGCGTCGTGGTGCGATCGGGGTGGACAGCTGGAAGCGAATTCAAGTCCCGCTCAGAACAGGTTGAATCAGTTAAGGGCGCGCTGCCAGCGAGCTGCTAGCGGGAGAGAACGCGGCATGTGCACAGCTGATCATATAATCTTCAATCTCGCTCTGCGCTACCAGCGGCGTGTCGGCGTCGCCTTACGACGCTAGTGCACCTGCCTTATTTTCAAAGCACTGATTCACTTATGCGCTGCCAGCGGAGTGGCAGCGGCGTTGATCTTCGCAAGTGCCTTTACAAGAGATGCTCTATTTAGAAAATCTTTCATTTCCTTGAGCTACCAGCGGCGTGGTAGCTGTGTGGCAGCATCGTCTTCTTCTTCTTTACTCAATTCACTGAATTTTCAATATTTAATCTGCACATCTTGAAGATTTATTAGAAGACATAATTTGTCAAACATTTGCCATAAAAGGAGTGTGAGTTTTCACACTTACATGCTGCCTTTTTAACAAGCCCATATGTCATCGATTAGGTGCCTCAGCATGTCCCCCTAACCCCCATTCCTTGTTGTGTCTTGCACAAGAGTATGCTCCCATTTCCCTTTGCATTTGCATATGTAGTGGCATGCATGCTAGGATCATATGAGCCCTTGTCTCCTGCTGTGTTTTTTATGCTCGACTAGGCTTACCTTGAATGCTAGCTATTGTTTCCAGTCATAAAAGTCAGCCCCTATGACCTTGCTTGAGGTGTACGAGTATCTTTTAGCATGAGTTATTCTCTTTGGTGATAACATGATGATGGCCATTTGTGGTGCTTCCTTCTTTTCTCTAAGTGATGACTTGTCGCCCTCTTAACTACTGTCATGGTTCATCTTAAGCTGCAGCTGGAACCAGCAGCAGCACCCCCCATCCTCGGTAGCACACCAAATCCCACCCAAAACCAAGTTTTACAGTTGCTGTCCCCTTGGTCCACAGCAGCCCTTTTGTTTGATTTTCATGCAATATATTGCTATTTCCTTTACATGAGCAAGTAGGCTCCCTTACCCCGTTAACCACCTGGCATGAGACTGTCGCACGACCCCCCTAAGCATGTTCTCCCTTCCTCACAATACCTTTGATCATGCCCATGTCAGTTGCTGCTGGGACAGCGGCAAACACTCACCATTGTTGCTGTCCCGGCAGCTTTGAAAGCCTAGAACCACCCTCGGCACCAGACCCTTAGAACCATGCATGAAGGCCTCCCCCTCCTACTTTTTATGTGGCTCCCACCTCTCTTTTAGCATGTTTAATTTCCTTTCAGAGCCGCTGCTCTAGGTGCCTGTATTAGGTTAGTCTCTATGTGCATTTTGGTAGCATGCTTGGTTCCTTTTAGTTGCTGTTCCCAGCAGGTATACACACATCTAAGCTCCCTTTTCCCTTGGATTCTTTGTTGTTTGGTGCTTGATAAACATGCTCCTCCACCCCAATGTTTCCCCATTTTCTTTTCTACTTTGCTTCTCAAGCCTAGCCCATTAACCCACAGCCATGTTCTCTTCTTTTATTGATGCTTGCTGTTTTCCTTTTCTAGATAGAAATGCATGCCTTTCTCCTTGGTTCTTTGCTGTTTGGGTGTGCATAAGCATGGCTTCACCTCTTTAAGGTGCACTGAATTTCAGCATGCATCGGACCCTGGGGACAGCAGCTGTCCCCAGTAGAAGTGATCCTCTATTAGCATGCCTAACCCAACCCCCACCCCATGCACAACCTTTTTTTATTGAACCATGCATGTTTGTGTTAGTGCAGTATAATACGATAGGCCTTGCTGTTGGACTTTTAATTGCTGGAGTTGCCACCAAAGTAGGGGCACCAAGACCCCTACACATTGCTGGAGTTGTCGGAGAGAAATGAGAGGGGCAGCAGCCCCAATGTCATCTTCTCCATCCCTTGTTTGTTGAGAAACTCCAAGAGAGAGCTAGGATGCCTCCCCAAATCTGAGCCAAGGTGGGCCCTCCCAGGGGCCCACACAACTTGTAGAAGGCCCCTAGAAACCCCCCAGAAGCATCCCAATGGCCAAACCTTGAAAAAGAGAAGTTTTAAGGTGATCCGACAACTTTGGTCAGATCACCTAGGGCTTGTGTATATTCGGCAACTAAGGCCAGATACATGGCAGAGATGCCAATTTTGGTAGTTTCATGATTCTTGTTGCATTTTGATGACATTTCCAAGCAAACTTGATGAACCAATGGGGTTTCTAGGTCATCCGGAAACCCCACATGGGACCTGGACCGCCGGTCCAATTTGGTACACTAGTGGGCCTTCCAACGGGGCCCACCAAGCCCGATAAACCCAAGTGCATGCCAATAAGCAAGATAAAGCAAAATTAACTAATCGAACCGGGTGGGCCAAACCCAATGCGGCCCACCCGAACCTTGATGTGTGGAATGATGCGAATTGCATGGTTTGGCCAAGACCAAGGGCTAGGGCCTATCGGGCCCGCCAAGCCCATTAACTGAATCAAGCAATGGTGCAAACCCTAAGCTTCAAGGAATTTGGGCTCTCAAACCCAAAATTGGACTGCGGGCCCCAAGCCCAATGACCAGTGCACTTTTGCAAAGATAAATTAAAACATTTTTTGGCAATCACCATGGGGGCCCACCCAGGGGCCCGCAAACCAATGCAGATCCACTTGTTGCAAGAAAGTCACATAAGTCTCCAACTTGAATAAACTAAGTAAAATTAATTCATTTCACCCAAGCCCAAAGGGCCTCTTAGGCTTAGACAGAGGCCCACATGGGATACGTGGGCTTACCCCAGTCCACCAAGGAAACCGTGGGCTTTCCAACAGGGTCCACCCAGCCAGACTCAGATCACCTAAATTAAACAAGATAAAATCAATTAAAGGGACCCATACCACTCAGGTGGTCCCGCCAAACTTAACCAAGTTACATATCGGATTAGGAATCGTGTGAGAAACCAAGGCAAGCTGACTCAAACCAGAGAACTCACGGGACTCGTCTTCCAACGGGGTAGTCTGGAGTGTCTACGGAGTTCCCCAGACCGCAACCGAGACCCTAATTAGGAGGCGTTTGGTGGGCATTATACAATCTGGATTCTGATTATGATCCTAGGTTATAGAATCACAGATTATATTTCCTTTATTTTATAATCCAGACTCTTGTTTGGGAAGTTGGATTATGAAATCAGATTTTAGCCTCTGGAATCCAGAATCTTGTTTGGTTCACCTAGATTATCAAAAACAATTGTGTAATTTCTATATCCAAATATGAAAGCAAAAAAACAATAAAATTTGTTGAACAAGCAATAATATTCAAAAACTAGTGAATATGCTCAATGTACACATCTTATGTTTATATATAAAACATAATTAATAAAAAAAACAATTAATTTCTAGTAGCTTGTTCCATCGCATTTGCAAGTATGTCTCTAAAAGCCGCCATCACATTAGTTAGGCCTGGTGGCACCAAACTATCCGAATTGATATCATCTTCGTGCTCATCATCATTATCCACAACAATCAAATCCTCATCCTCATATTGCTCAAATAACCAGTCTTGTCTTGCCTGTTGTCTAATAAAATTGTGTATGGTGCATGCTGCAATTACAATCTTCACTTGGGTTTGAAATGTGTACGACGGCATCGTCTTCAAGATAGGAAAGCGCTCTTTTAAGACACCAAAACATCTTTCAATTATATTTCGTAACAAAGAATGTAAATGATTAAAAATCTCTTTTGAGCCACGTGCTCTTCCACCTCCGCGACGATAATCTTGAAGATGATATCGAACTCCTCTATACGGTGCAAGAAAACCCGTCATGTTTGGATAACCGGCATCAACCGCATAATATTTACCTAATACAAAAACAAAATTTTTAGTACTAAAGATCAAATAAATAAATTAATAGATACGCTCCCTCCCTCCCATACAACTATTTTACCTGGGGGAGCCCGGGGGAAGTGCAAAGTTGGGTTATTTATAGCTTCTAACATAACTCGTGAATCATGTGCTGTCCCCTCCCATCCTGCTATTATCCAAGTGAATTGCATATCAAAGGAGCACACAGCCATTACATTTTGTGTTATCATCCCTGTCCGTGCAGATCGATAAGCAGCTTGCCTATCCACTGATACACATGCAGAAATATTTGTTCTGTCTATTGCACCAATACAATCCTTGAACCATGGCATATACTTCAAATTTTGACGTATTTCAGGTGGTGTATGATCAAATGATGGAGGCACAATTATTTCTTTAGAAAATTGTATGAAGGCATTTAACACGTTGTGAAAATGTCGGCTTACTGTCTCCCCAGAATGTTGAAATCTATCTTGAATCATGAAATTTCTTTGATTATGGCCAAGCGTAAGAAGAAACATGCCAAGTTGCTCCTCCGCAATAATATGCTTATAGGTTGCAATAGACCTCTGTCACTTATTGCATTAGAAAGTCGATAGAAAGTATGTTTACTCATGCGAAACAAACCACGACACCTTACTGGAGAATTTGCTTCAAGCACCTCTGTCAACCAAGCATTACCTTGTAATATCGAATTGTGTAGACACATGGCCAATGTCAAGTAATATAAAGCCTCCTCAAACTCTTCATCTGAGCTCATCTTCACTCTGTGGGCAAGCAATTACAAGAAACTTGAACATTTCAGCCCCGAACTAAATATACTTTTTGCTATTTCTTTTAATAGCATAGAAAGATGCCACAAATATGAAACACAAAATAAAAAAACAAAAAGCAAGTAATTACAACATAAGGGACAAAATTTAGGGAAGAAATATATTTATAAATATACTTGAAAAGGAAAAACAACACTCACGATACCAACAACAAAAAATAATGTCCAACATTCAAAAACATATATTTTGTTAACCTAAGAAAGAGTCTTTTTCCCCATTCCTTGTCATTCTATTTGGAATGCTACTGTATTTGCCGGTCTTAACAGGCCATCACTAGTTTTTTAATATTTTCCTATATTGTCTCTTGCTCTCTATCAGTTAATCCAATGTAGTAGGACTCATAATTGAAGAAATTTCACAAAATGGAATTTTTAAGAAGAGAAAGGCATTGCAAAGTTGTCGAAGCTGCTTCTTCTTGTTTAAGGAAGAATAGTGGGATTGGTTCAACTGGAGATCAAACTGATTCCATCAATTGGCAATATGATGGGATTGATTCCATTTGTAAACACCACTGACTTCACGTAATAGCTTTATGAAATCGGTCTCCACTTTTCTTCCACCACCACCCCCTTTATTTCCAAGATATATATATATTTTTTGGGTTGTTGTTTATAGCAGCAGCAGCTGTTGCTGCAGCTGTGAACAAATGTTGGCTGCCCCTCCCCACTCACCACACCACCATCCCACCCCCATTGCCTCCCTCACTGTGCCACTGCCATCCCCCTTTTTGTTGTGCTACTTCTATGAGTAGAAATAGCAGCACCCAAACCATCAAATCCCCCAACACCCACTGCCCGTAACCCAACACCACCCCCTTCCCCTTGTTACCAAGGCAAATTTACAAGCAATTTATACAAGAGTAAAGGTTGATTAATAATGAAACCCAACAGAAAATTTGTAAATGGGTGAAGTTAAACTAATGAACATAATTGAACAAATAAATTCAACAAGGACAATGTATGTTACAAAAGTGCAATTCATTTCCTTAGCTTTGTATTATCATACAAAAAGAATATAACTTGTGCACCAAAAAATACATCCATATACAATAGGAATAAGTGCACATCCCTATACAGTAAGCAAAAGTGCACATCCCTATACAGTAAGCAAAAGTGCACATTCCTATACAGTAAGCAAAAGTGCACCACAAAATACATCCCTATACGCAAAAAAAAGTATAGCACAAAAAAAAAATCTCTTGTCCAAAATATATCCAACATTTCAAAAAGAAAATTTCAGCCCCGAACTAAATATACTTTTTGCTAGCAACGATTCGACTTAACCACCTAAAACGTGTTGCTGGGTTCATAGCCACAAATAGCTCTCTCTTATCACTATCCTTGAACATGTCCAACACGTCCAAATAAAAGTCACTTTCAACATCCAACTCCTCCATGTCATCAAGAATTTTTACCACAGCAGCATACGAGTAATTAATTGGTGGTGCTGGTGGTGGAGGAATGGGTGACAGTGCTACCTGTGTTGAAGTAGACTCTCGTAGTAACTTGAGTTTTGAGAGTTCAACTAAACTAGCAATCGCCTCCCTTATATCTCCCCTAAAGCTATCCTTTTTTGGAAGTGATTTATCTATTCTACGTGTCTTTTGGCTAACACCACTGACTCCATCATTGGTAAGATCTTCAACTTCAATATTTGGAGTAGTGGGATTTACGTCATCCAATCCAACATTTGGAGATGATCCTCCGTCTTGAGCTGGACAAATAGTATCCTCTCCCAAAGCTGCTGTACCATCAAAAAGTATAGATAGTTCTTCTTCAAATTGTAGCGGTCCTTTCTTAAAAGCTTTAGCATGTGGGTGCATCTGTATAAAAAAGCCTAAGCTTATATTAGAATATTTTATTAAGGGATATAAGAGTAATGAAATGTAATAAATATATATCTTATAATTACCTTGATATAATCTTTCTATTCTTCTTCAGTTGCTACAATCATATTGCTATCAGGATCCCAACCCAAACCACTTCTCCCTTTGATAATCTTCCATTCCCTGTACTCATTTTTTAATTGCTGGAGAATATTTTTAAATTGACCTCTTTCATATTTAATGCCCGTCTTCTTATAAAATTCATTGATGATATTTTCATATCCTTGGTGATTGAAGGTAGTAGTTGGTCTGTTTCCCTTTTTAACCTCTTCCACAGCAATTTCCAAGAGAATCTTCTTATTATTGTAAGTCCAAACAGCCTTCAATTTCTCTTGTTTTTCTGTATTTGTTGGTTCAGATTCAGTTGCCATTAATATTTGATAAAATTATGATAGCAACACCCTGAGAACATGAAACATAAAGGAAATAAAACATTTGATTTGACAAGCACATAAAGTATTTTAGCATAATTTGTATGAAAAGTAAAAAAATTGAAACAAAGTATATCATTGTCTATAACAATTACATTCTTGGAATGCCATAAGCATACATAAAAAATTCAATCTATTTCCAAGCAAAAATAACAAGGAGACACTAGTATATCCTCCTCCACCTACCCAAGCCCAAACCAAACCACTATTGGGGATATATATTTTCATCTAATTACCAAAAGGTTGAGAAAAATTTTCAAAACAATAGAGTAACAAATATACCATCCAAATCTGAGAAAAGTCTGTATTATCAATCTATAGCAAAAGTGCAAATTTGATGCACAATAACAAAATAAGAGGCAATAAAAACAAATACACTACTAGCCAAGGCATGGAAAAATCATTGATACAAAAGGCAACACATGGCTCCTCTCCTTTTCTTCAAACTAGCAGAATTTACACAAAACATGGAACCTAACACTCTTCACAATAAAGCCCAAAATTGACACGAGAGATAATTGTCATGGTTTAAACCTAAATACAAGAGCAATTGATAGAAAAATAAAGAAATAGAGAAATAGAAAAAGAATCCACCATAGTAATAGCCTATTAGAATCAGACTAGTCTATGAGGTGGGTCCATTGGAAAGTGAATTCAAGCTCCTTTGATAGAAATGCAGAACTGAGAATTTAGAAGAAACCATGAACTCCTTGAGGATTAGAAACCAAACAGATTAGAATCTTGGCCGTTGTTAACTTGGTATTTTGGGATCCTCTAGGACCTTTATGAATCAATCAAGAATCATAAGTTAAAGTACACACTCTAGAGGACCTACATTGATGATGATTGATAGCTTAAGCAACCATTATTAAGATCCTAGACTATATGAAGACTGAAGTGAGAGGAATCCATGACATATTTGTGATAATGGTGACAAGAAGATAAAGAGTCTCTATTTTGTTGGGATGCAGTGGATTGTTATGGAGAGCCATCTGGAGATAAGATTAGTCAACTACAACAATATCAATTATTAATAGAAGAAGCTGTAAATTGGAGAGATGATACATCACAATCGATGCAAAACGTAAAGGTTAAGCATTGTGGGGTGTGTTTAAATTCTATTTACTCTAACATGATTTTGGCCACATGTGGATATCCCAAAGACTTACAATGACTTATAACGCCTACTATTGATTCATGTTTTGCACTTGTGAATAAATGGCATATGGGGCTCATGTTTGCTAGGCCTTTTGCTATATTTTTCACTGATTCCTAGCCATCTCAAAACTTAAATACGAAACAACACATGTCAAAGGTATTTGAATTTAAAATGAACCAAAGATTGAAACACTAAGCAGGCACATGAAGACAAATATCAGACAGCAACAAGAAATCAAACAGAGGACTCTATTCATTTGCCTTTTGAAATGTGAAATGCTCTCATTGTTGGTGAAAAAGGTGGAACATGTAGAAAAAAAAGTTCTTTTTTCAAAAGTAACACATTGATAATATTAATAAGGAGAATGTTGAGTGTGAAATGGGATGCATGTTTGGATTGTGTGGATGTGTTAGAGACAAGGAGGATTGGTATGGCCGTCAATGTCAACCACCCCCATCCCCATCAACAACCCAATCCCAATCAATGAACAAGCTCAATCAACAACCCCAACAAATGAACAGCCCCAACCTCCATCCCAATAAACAACGAACCCATTTCCTCAACCCCCATCCCACCATCCCAATCAACAACAACCCCATTTCCTCAACCCAATCAACAATGAACCCATCCCCAACCCCATTTCCTCAACCCCCATCCCAATCAACAACAAACCCATCCCCAATCCCATTTCCTCAACCCCCATCAACAACGAACCCATCACCAACCCCATTTCCTCAAACCCCATCCCAATCAATAATGAATCCATCCCCAACCCCATTTCCTCAAACCCCATCCCAATCAATAACGAACCCATCCCCAACCCCATTTCCTCTTCGTGTTTTGTTGATTTAGAAGAAGAGGAAGATCCCAACAAACGAACAACCCCCAACCCAAAGTCTGAAAAGATAAATGCCGATACCTGGATGAAGATATCGGCATTCCCTTTTCGCTTTTACTGAGTTAGAAGGAGAGTGCAGACAGGGTGCAAAACCAGAGAAAAAGAGAGATAGGGACAAAAACAAGGAGAGAAAAGGGAACAGCGCAAGTGCAAAATGAGAGATAGAGAGAAAGAGGTACCTGAAGATCTGTGTTTTTGAGTGAGAAGAGCTGCGAAAATCTACGTTTTTGGGTGAGAAGAGCTGTGAAGATCTGCGTTTTGGCTCTTCTCATTTTGTTGAGTAGCTGCGAAGAACTTTGGAGAAGAGAGAAAAGTGTCGGGCTTTTTTCCTTTCCTTATTGTAAGCACCTCATTTTTGCACCCCCGAAAGAGCCAGAAATGCAAACCCTGGTCAAAAAGTCAAACCCTGACGGGTCAAAATTTGACCTTTTGATCAAGTAATAATCTGCCACCTTGCTTCATCTCAATGGATAGGGAATCTCGACACGGTTCCAATGCAACTAAGTTTGCTGGAATCGGAGTCCGGATGAAGGTTCTGCGGGCGGTCAAACTTAAGGATGAGCCGAAAGTTGACTTTCCTCGATTTCCGTGCCAAGTACCTTGCCCTATACCATTGGATAGAGAATCTTGACACGGTTCCAACGCAACTGAGTCTGTTGGAATCGGAGTCCGGATGAGGGTTCTGCGGGCGGTCAAACTGGAGGATGAGCCGAAAGTTGACTTTTCCTCGAACCCCGTGCCAAGTGCTTAACCTTATGTCATTGAACAGAGGGCTCCGATACGAGTTCAACGCAATTGAGTTTGCTCAAATCGGAGATCAGATGAAGGAGATATGAGCTGTCGAAGTTTCCGGGCAGCAAAAGCCGGAAACTGCACACGTGGCGTAGGAACTGCACACGTGGCTGCCAACGCAGCGAAATATCTCGGGGACTAAATCTTAAATATCCAAAAACATCAAGGACTAAACAAAAATTCGTGCGGGGCAATCCGTAGATATCCAAAAGTGTCAAATCGGTCGAATCGGTCAAGTCGAAGGGCAAATCCGTAATTTTTCGATTTGTATCCGGTCAAATATACCGGATACACATACCCTTGTGTATATCCGGACTCCAAGGCCGGATACGAAGATTTGCTCGGCAAGATTCGCGCCGATTCTCCGACAAATTCGTGGCGGAAATCAATTTTGCCAATTATTATGTTTTGTATCCGGACTCCAAGTCCGGATACAAAGGCAACTTAATGTATCCGGACTTGGAGTCCGGATACACATGATATATAGTGTATCCGGACTCCAAGTCCGGATACATTAAGTTTTTTATAAAAGGGGGCAGCAGCCCCCTTTCCAATGGTTGGTCTATTTTGGGTTTTTTCCAAACATTCCTCTCCATTGGTATCCTTCCTCCCAGCACCCTTTTTTGCCTCCACTACCCTCCCACTCCCTTCTAAGATCATCTCACCCCCACCACCTCCTTCTCCTTCATTTCCTTGCTACAATAAAGAGGAGTTAGTTGCTGTTGGGAGAGAGCTTGAGCATCCAATCGGTGTCCGGCAGCTATCCAAGCTTCAAGGGACACCCACCACCCCAAGGTATTGTTTCTCACTAATTTTTACATTACATACATGATATTGGTTAGTCCTTGTTATGGCATGAGTTGGTCTCTCCCATACTTTAGATCAAATTCCTTTTAAGTGGTTGTATGCTCTAGTCCCTCCATTTCACCATGAAATCCTCCCAAAGAGAAGAGAGGAGGTAGGTATTTCGTCCTAGGGAGAGAGGGAGGGTTTTTGTTAAGCACTCTTGGGCTTGTTAAGCCGCTGTTTAGTGTCTAGAATGCTTGTTCCAGTTGCTGGTTTGCATGCTTGTCTTCCTTAGGGTGCATGTTTCATATCATCAAAAGGGAGCATGTCCCCTACTAGCATTTTCCTCTTGTGTACCCCATATATATCCCACCTTCTTTTTCCCTTCTTTAAGAGCTTTGTGGTAGGTAGGGAATCTGAGTTCAGATCTGGGTGAAGCAAACAGGTGGTGTAAGCCCTCCCCAAGTTTCATCTTTGCACGGGCATGGTTAACCCTCCCCAAGCTTCATCTTTGCATGAGCATGGTTAACCTTCCCCTAGCTTCATCTTGGCGTATGTGCCAATCTACTGTCTTTTTATTTTCGTATGGATAAATGAATACCAAGGGTGGTGTAGGGTATCACCTACTGGTGAGTGATGAAAAAAAACTGTGCATGTAACCTATGCCATGGTGAGAACCTGTTTTTTTTGTGTGTCATGAATGTGGTCGAGTGCAAGCATGATCCTTCTTCTTTCTCCTTTACACATGCAATTTTTTCTGTGATTTCTCCTCCTCACTATGCCACTGTTAGAAGTGTCAAGCATGCTCCCCCCCACCCCTGGTAACTTGGTGTTCTTTGCGTGATAGTATGCCTCCCGCACCCCCTTTATAGTGTTGCCTTCAAGTTGCTGCTGGGAACAGCAGTGGGCTTTGATGCCACTGCTGTTCCCAGCAGATTTGCCACCTCAACCGAGCCCCCAAGGCACCCCCTCCCCAAGTGTCAGGTGGAGGTGCTTACCCACCAATCCCAAGGTGTCCCCGTATGCATATTGAGCCTTTTGTGAGAGGCCTTCTTGATGCTTAGTGGTTGCTGTTTTTTTCTTGTTGTTTGTTTGTTGAATGACCACTTGCTGCCCCTGGTCATGCATTAACATGCCTACGCAGCCCCTCAAGCCGCATGTGTTCACCTCCTATGAGTGCCCAACATGTCCCCTTTTTAATTATTTTTCTCATGCCATCTTGATGAGTATGCAAGACCCTTGTGGGGCTGCTGCAGGCAGCAACAGCAGCCCCCATTGGTCAAGATTTAGTTGAGTGCCAAGCCCCATTGTGGGCACCATGAAGGTAACCCGAGCCCCTACAAACCCCATGCATTGCTCACCACCATTGCATGATTAAGGCCCATGTGAGCTTCTTTTGTTAGCTGTTGTTCTCTTGCTTTTATTTGATCGTTCGGATGCATGGCCATTGGGTTCTAATTTCTTACGAAGCGATAGCATGGAATCATGGAATCTGGAGGTGCAAGGCCCCATACCTTGCTGCTGTAATTGTTGGAGAAGGAGGGATAAGGGCAGCAAGCCCCATGCCTTCCCATGTCTCCATAGCTTTATGAGAAACCAAAAGGGGAGGCCAAATGAGGCCTTCCCCCCAAACCTGAGCTAGTGTGGGCCCTTCCAGGGGCCCACAAAACCTTAGAAAGGCCTTAGGAAACCCCTGTAAGCCATCCCAATGGCCTAAGCCCGCAAAAAGACAATTTTGAGGTGATCCGGCAACTCAGGCCGGATCACCTAGGTCCCATGCGTATCCGGTAACCAAGGCCGGATACACCCAGAATTGTGGTTTTTTGTATGCTTTGATGCCTTGCCGAAATTTGGAGCGATTTGAACCAAAAACCACTGAACCAACAGGGTTTCCGGGTCACCCGGAAACCCAACTTGGGACCTGGACCACCGGTCCAACTCGGAATACCCGTGGGCCTTCCAACGGGGCCCACCAAGCCCAATGAACCCCAAAGCATGCTAATTAAACAACTTAAGTAAAATGAGCCATTTGAACCGGGCGGGCCAAACCCAATGCGGCCCACCCGTGCCCTGTAATGTGTAAAGGACATATGAATTGCATGGTTTGGCCGAGACCATGGGTTAGGGCCTGTCGGGCCCACCAAAGCCCGCTAACCGAACCAAGGAAGGGTGCAAACCCCAACTTCGAAGCAATGGGCTTTCAAGCCTAAAATCTGGACTACGGGCCCCAAGCCCAACATCCAACCCACCTGGGTGAATTTAAATAAGATAAATTAAAGACATTTTGGCAACCAACATGGGGGCCCACCCAGGGGCCCGCAAATCAATGCCGGCCCGCTTCTTGCATGAAAATCACTTAAGTATCCAACTTGAACAAACTAAATAAAACCAACACACTTAACCAAAGCCCACAGGGCCTCCTAGGCTTAGACAGAGGCCCACATGGGCACATGGGCTTACCCAAGCCCACCAAGGGCACCAGGGGCCTTCCAACGGGGCCCGCTCAATCAGGCTCAAATAATTTAAATAAAACCAAGATAAAATCAACTAAAGGGACCCACACCACTCAGGTGGTCCCGCCAAGACTTAACCAAGTTACATGCTGGATTAGGAATCGGGTGAGAACCAAATAGGAAGAGCTGACTCAAATCAGGGAACCCACGGGACCCGTCATCCGACGGGGTGGACTGGGGTGTCTACGGACTTCCCTAGACCGCAACCGAGAATCGACTTAGAATCTCAAGCCGCAGACCAAAAGCCCTAAATAGACAAGATTAGGCACCCAGGTGTCCGCCTGCACCCCATCAGGCGGTGGCGACTCCGAATTACCCCGTGCCGCATTTCCCACGCGCGCACACTTATAATCGGTGATTGTGGGATGTTAAGCACAAATAACCACAATCCTTATATTCACCTCCAGGGCAGCTTGTGATTATGGGCTAAATTATAATATCTGATGCTATAATCCTATCTCAAAATCCCAACCAAACACCATTTCTTGATTATAGAATTGGATTCTAGTAGAATCCAGATTGTATAATGCCCACCAAATGCCCCCTTAGAATCTCAAGCCGTAGACCAGCCCAATAGACAAGATTAGACACCAAGGTGTCCGCCTGCACCCCATCAGGCGGTGGCGACTCCGAATTTTCCCGTGCCGTGTTTCCGACGTGTGCACAGCCTAGCAACTCCACTCTCTCAGCCCAGTAGGACCTTGGTTAGATGAGTCAACGTAAGAGGGATTTAGTTGATATTTAGGGTTCTTGCTACCTTGTTTAGTAAGATATAGAATACGCGTAATTACGCGTTCTGGGGAGTCCTGTCAAAAGGACTAGATAATTGCCTAAGGCAAGTGGGATTTAAGCGGTCCCCTGTGACCCTCCACTTACCTGGGGACTCTCCCGGAACCTCATATTGCGTGCCAATTGTAAAACCCCGAATTTTCCTTAAATAATAAATTAAATTAATAAATAATATTATTGGGAGTTATAATTGATGGAAATATTTTATTATTGTAGGGGATGATCTAATTAGTGGAGATCCAGAATTAGACGCAGATCTGACCGTCCGATCATGAGATATCGAGGTATGTGTTTTGATTGGGCAGTGTGTATAGGAAATATTGCATGTGCGCTACATGGGATCAATGAGTATAAATATTAGTTTAATAACCTAAATCATACACGTTTAGTATTTCGCTTGTATTCGACAGCCGCAAGCGACAAGCTTGAAGGACCGTGAACGACTGAGGAGGAAGAGAAGAAGAGGAAGAAGGAAGGATGTTGGCTTCATTTTTCATCACCTAGGGAGTACTCGCGATCGTGAGTATCACTGTTTAGAGAAGAGAAGGAGAAGCAACCGTAGAAGAGGTAGGTGACACTGTTTTGTTCAATTGATTTGTGGCTACATTCGTTTAATCTCAAAAGCATGTTTTTATGATATGTAATGATGTATATAGTTAGATAATCATGTTATAAATATGTTAGAATGAGTTTAGACTAGAAAAATCACGTTTTGGAACTGATTCTGTTCGTTTTCGAACGACCGCCGACCTCGACTGTGCTCGGCGATCATCGGCGCTAGTTATAAACTGTAGACTGCCGAAGAATGCTGGAAGACGTACCGTTGGCGTTCGATTTTGAACTACCGCCAGGGCGATCCTGAGCGATCCTAGGCGCTTTATTCAGATTTTGCAGATTTTCGAAATTTCAAACCCTGATTCAATTCCAAACTATTTTTAGACAATTTTAATGATTAAATAATATGTTTTAAGACTAAAATAAATTATCTAATTCCCTGTTTTACAGAAAAATAAATTAGGAAGATATTTAGGACATTAGTTGCCAAACTTTGAAACAAATGGAGAAACCTAGTTTTTGGAAAACCTAACTAGTATTTAATTACTAGAACATCTTTTAAATTACACTATAAACTAGAAAATTACATAAAGAGAATTCTAAACTCAGATGACCCGAATATTGAAGTAATTGACAGATTTAACCTTTATATGCTGCTAGGCACCAACCCTTATAGAAATATTATATTTTAGGGAATTTTGGAGTCTAGTGGGCATAGCTGGTTATGGATCCATACTTGTTGCTAGATAGCTCAGGGATATATCATTTGGGTTGAGTTACTCCTATATGCGACGTGCTTCCTTTGCAAGTTAGTTTGTCTGGGAAGGTCCTATGTCTGGAGGGACACCCCGGTGAGCTGCTGGTGATTCCCTGTACATGTGGATAAGTGACCATCTCCATGTATTGATTCTGGTGCTATATGCTGGTGGTACATGCCAACTCTGATGCGTACGTGTGCAATAAGTCAGTGACTACGGCTCTTTTCTAAGCTGCGCAGCATGGGACTTGAGTATCATTAGTAGCATTGCTCCTAAGCCGCACGGTGGTATAGCAATTGGTTGAGAATCATATCAAAGGTTTATCTATCTTTGTGAGTCCTACAAATGACACTGAAATCACAACACTTGTTATTATTATTGTATACATGCTGGAGGCATGTGATTGAGATATTGGTCGGATGTGACTGTTTAGTGCATCCTAGCAAAGTATGAATTATGTTATCGATTTTGATATTGGATTCTTATAATAGAACTTGCTGAAATTCATCTTTAGAACAGTTTATCATATTGTTTTGTATTCATGAATGATACGAATGATTATATGAGCCTGCTTAGTCAATATTGCTTAATCGTGCTTGAACTGTTATTTTACTTATATGAACTGTTTAATCATGCATGTGTTACCTACTGGGATATTCATATCTCACCCTACTTTCATTTTATTTTTCAGCTGATATGCGAGAGGGGGATCTTAGTGATTTCCAGGGAGAGGTAGCTGAGTATACACCGGAGGATTACTTTTATCCGGATCTTGTTTGAGGTGGATGATTGATTTAGACTTAGTCATATTTGATAGACTATATTTTTTTCATTTGGATTTGATGTACTAGAGAGAAGAGAGAGATAGTAACCATTTTATTTTACCAGACTTTGATATTAATGATTGATGATCAACTTAAATGTTTATTTGAGGATTTTAGACTACACTTCCGCACATACTTGTTTCCGCAACTCTGATAGTATAATAAATTGAATGGATTTTAATTCTTTGGTCTGGTATAGTATTGATGATGTATTTGATATGGGCCAGTAACACCTTGGATTTGGTTGTTGAGCTAAATTCCGGTTGTTACAATAGCGAACCGGGTTCGGGTCGAGTGCCGGTTTGCACTGTCCCAGGTTCGGGGCGTTACACCAATTCTGCACCCTACTATACGAGATGGTAACAATCCCTTTATCAACAAAATCCAGACAAAACTCACCCGTATAGACACAGCACGCAGCCCAACTGCACACACGGGCACCCCACAACACCGTGGATGAATTTAATTTACCAGTTTTTTTGTGATAAAACTGCGTGGAGTGACACGCACGAGGGAGGCTGCGTGGATGATCCGACCCCGAATGAATGAGTGAATCGGATATTGCATCTTCTTTACCAAAACTTAGACCTCTCTAGCAGCCTACCCTTCTGATTCCTATAAACTGATCTTTGGGATGGTATTAGCACCTACGCTCCTGTGGCTTGCTGGGGAAAGAGGGTAAACCCATCCCCCTAGTTTTCTGGAGTCCATTAGCACCACTGGTTTCTTGCCGTGGCATGCGAGGATCCAGTACTGGTCCAGACCCTTGTAGGCTTATGTCTCAGGTTGGGTATCCTTCCCCACCTAACGTTTCTGAGTAAACTACGCATTGAGCATGCAAGGGTGAGTATGTTGTGAATAATGAATACAAGAGGAGTATAATCGAAATAAAATCCAGAGTCCATTAGGGGCAGCAACCCCCACTTTTTGCATCAAATTGAGTAAACCCAAGATCACGGGCAACCTTAGCCCTGATTTAGGAAGCTCACCTAATTTTGTTCAGGGGAACCACCCCAGATCCATTCATGGGGTCCTGTATGCTATGGGGCTTGACCCATTAGAGTCCGCTGGGAGCACTTTAAGTCCAGATCGGTCTCTTAGAGCAGATGCAAGCCGACCAGATCAGACAAACAGATGAAAGCATGCCAGATCAGAACATGGGCACTAAACCTTAGATCTAGGGATTTTTTAGCCTACCCACTTTAGAAGCAATTTGTATCCTTCCTTTTGGCTCCCAACAGCCTTAACGATGAATTCTTTGCGATTCTTGTAAAGATTGTAAACCTTTGCCTTCGATGGCAAGTTGTAATTCATGCTGTGGTCCGACATCGAAAGCAGACGAAAGAACAGACGAAAAGAGGAAGATTGATCAGGACTTGAATGTGCTCCTCTACACAAGTATGTCTAGGAGTCACGCCTTCATGGGCGCCCACCCTTAGGACCACACACCATGTGTGCCTGAGTTAAATTCCGCCTTTGTTTTAGTTTTCTGCTTTATTCTGTGAAACATGTTAGAATTGGTAGCATTTTATCCTTTTTTGCCTGAAATTGTGCACGTTTTAGAACTAATGTAAAGTCTGGTGTGGAACCCTAAATTGATTTGGAATTTTGATCGAATAGTTGGCATGGCATCTTCATCCTCAGTTGAGAGAACCCGTTTCCCTAGGATAGAGAAGTGCACCTGGGATACCCCCTGGATCCGTTCTTGGACAAGGCATCTCCAAGGGAGTGAGCAGATTGAATGGGAGCACAAATACTGTATGGGACAAACTTTGTCCTTGTTAAACGTGCCAATAAACTGGTATATGATCCAAGCAGCCTTGATTTTCTCGGATCCCCAGCTATCAGTGTTTCGATTCGGGACCAATGAGTTGACTCCCACAATTGAGGAACTCGACCTGCTCCTCTGATTTTGTGACTTAGGAGAACCCGCTAGGCCAAGTCTCAAAGAAAGCTACAAGAATGAAGCTTGTGTTTTCTTTGGCCTCTCAAGGGGAGAATTCCAGACCTTAGGAGGTGACAAAGCATTCACTAACATGGAGCGTGAAGCGGCCCAAGCCATTGAGAACATAGTCCCCCAAGGGTGGGGAGACGAGTTTTTGGACACCCTTGTCGTAGAAGAAGACTACCTACAAGGCCTAGCTCAGATGCTCTGGGAAGAGCCACCATTTATGGAAATGATTGGAGATACAATGGAAGTGGACCCATTGGCTCTTGAGGGGTCGCCAGATGGCCTGCCAGCACTGGTCGCCCTGGAGTCTGTTGATGAAGTCACCATGGCCTTCGCCCCACCAGATGTACAGTTCATCCCTGATGGGATCTCGATCAACCCTGCGGCCATGATGGAAGTGCTGCCACCTACTCCCATTGAAGAATCCAAAGAAGAGGGCCCAATCATGTATGTCTGCATGATGGAAGGTCGAGACAGCTCCGGAGCGCCAACCCGCAGGCCAAGGTCGCCTCCTCCACCTCCATATATTCCGCACCTGGGGACTCGTGACGGTCTGAACCGGATGTTCCGCAGCATGCCTCAAGTGCTATGGCCAATACCCGAAGAGGTGTACTATATAGCTTACGGCAAATGGGCACCACTAGCTTACTCTTCCACCGTGCCTGGGATACCAACCGGAATACCCATAGCATTTGTACCAGCTAGAGTTGACCCGGCCAACGGAGTCACCATCGCATATATGCCACCTGAGGACGAGATACCAATAGCAATACCCCTCAGTGGATCATGGGTGAGAGTATCATCAGACAGCGCTCCCCAATCAGAGAGAAGCCAGAACAAGCCGGTTGATGCGGTAAATGATCCCATCTACATCTCATCTGACGACAGCGCCAACATGGTGCTGGCTGGAGAACCAGAAAAGACGATTGCTGTCAACAAGGAAGACGGGGCACCACTGAAGAACTGGAGCGCCGCACCTTTTGCTATCAACAAACCTGCTATCCCAAAGGGGGTTTCTGTCACCTATGAAATTTCTGTTGTAGCTACTGTTGAAATTTTTAATGAATATCTGAATGCTTCCTACTACTTGCATCTGTTTGAAAATGAAAATAACAAAAATAAGCAACTTGAGCATCGCAATCTTAATGTCGATCCCGACGCACACCTGGAAGATCTGGGGCACAGGATAGGTAATAAGATTGCCATAATTGAACAAAAAGAACAAAAAGAAATTGAAAAGCCAGTGCAGATGGCAATAATAAATGAAATGCATGAGCTAGTGTGCAATCCTGAAAACGAGCAATAACTCGACAAGTCAGATTGGGGCACTTGCACATCGCAGCAAGAGGATTCAAACATCGTCCCCTGTGAGCCTTTCGAGCATGAGGACGACGATGAATCATGGGAGACCCTACTTGAATTCCAGCTTGCATTGGAAAGGCATGAAAGGGGTCCCCAGGCTAACATTGAGGAAACATAGCCAATTGACATAGGTGAAATAGCACAACCAAGGATCCTCCAAATTGGTAAAAAGCTGTCACCATTATTGAGAAAACAGATGTTTGATTTTCTTAAATCTTATTCTGACGTGTTTGCATGGTCATACGAGGATATGCCCGGGTTAGACATTGACTTGGTTGTGCATCGGTTACCAACAAAGTCTAAGGCCGTACCTATGAAACAGAAGCTCAGGCGCACGAAGCCGAAATGGGCCCTGAAGATCAAGGAAAAGGTCACCAAGCAGTTGGATGTCGGATTCCTGGAAGTAACTCACTATCCGGAGTGGTTAGCCAACATTGTGCCAGTTCACAAGAATGACGGGAAAGTCAGGATGTGTGTTGACTACAGAGATCTGAATAGAGCAAGTCTGAAGGATGACTTCCCATTGCCGCAAATCAATGTACTGGTTGACAATATTGCAACGCATTCAATGTTCTCCTTCATGGACGGCTTCTCTGGTTACAACTAGATAAGGATGGCACCTGAGGATATGGAGAAAACATCCTTTATCACGCACTGGGGCACTTACTGTTATCGCGTGATGCCATTCGGACTGAAAAATGCGGGTGTTACGTAGCAGCGTGCAATGACCTCAATATTCCACAACATGATGCACAAAGAGATGGAAGTGTATGTGGACGACATGATAGCGAAATCCAAGGAAGAAGAAGACCACTTGGTGAACCTTGGAAGAATGTTTGACAGACTCAGAGAGCACAAGCTCCAGCTCAACCCAAACAAGTGCGTGTTTGGAGTTACTTTAGGAAAGCTACTCGGCTTCATAGTGGGCAAGCGAGGCATTGAGGTCGACCCCATCAAAGCAAAGGCAATTCTGGAGATGCCTCCTCCATCGACTGAAAAGGAAGTAAGAGGGTTCCTAGGCAGGCTGCAGTACATTAGCCAGTTCATTGCACAAATGACTCCAGTGTGTGAGCCTATATTTAAGCTACTGAAGAAGGATAATCCCGTGGTTTGGCACGAAGACTGCCAAGTAGCGTTTCATAAGATCAAGGCCTATCTGATGAGTCCCTCGACATTGGTCCCGCCAGTCCCAGGACGACCCTTGATTATGTATCTGACAGTCTCTGAGACGGCTGTAGGGCGTGCCTTGGGGCAACACGATGAGAAAGGAAGGAAAGAACAAGCAATCTACTATTTGAGCAAGAAATTTACCAACTTTGAAGTCAAATACACCGTGCTTGAAAAGACATGTTGTGCCTTGGTTTGGGCAGCTCAGAAACTTCGGTATTATTTGCTCAGTCACACAATCTTACTGATCTCCAATCTGGATCCGTTGAAATACATCTTTGAGAAGCCGATCTCCACTGGTAGGGTTGCCAGGTGGCAAGTCCTTTTGTTTGAGTACGACATTGTCTACACGACTAGAAAGGTGATAAAAGGGCAAGCTGTGGCGGATCACTTGGCGGAGCATCCTCTGCCAGACTACCAACCGCTCCTGACTCACTTCCCAGACAAAGATGTGATGTGTACAGAGTCTGCAGATGATAAAGAAGAAACCAAGTGGCAAATGTTCTTTGACGAGGTAGTCAATGTAAATGGAAAAGGGAGCAGTGCTAATCTCCCCAGATGGTGTCCATCACCCCATAGTGGCGAAACTCTTGTTTGATTGCACTAGCAACATGGCCGAATATGAAGCATGTGTGTTATGCTTGCGAGCAGCAATTGAGATGCACATACTAGAGCTGAAGGTATTTGGTGATTCAAGTCTTATTATCTACCAAGTGATGGGAGACTGGATGACCAGAGATGTGAAGTTAGTGCCATACCAAGAACTGGTCAAGGAATTAGAAGAGCAATTCGAGAGCGTGATGTTCGACTACATGCCACGAGACGGGAATCGATTTGCGGATGCACTAGCTGCACTGGCATCAATCGCCACCATCACGGATGATACTTGGGTGCAACCATTGGAGATAGAAATTCTGCGCTACCCTGTTTATTGCTTCAGTGTCGAGAAAAGCACATCCGAAGAAGAGCCCTGGTACGCAAACATTGGGAGATACATAAGGGACAGAATTCTACCAGAAGGTGCCTCGGCTGCAAAGAAGCAAACCATCCAAAGGTTGGCAGGGCAATACTTCTACAGTGGGGGTAGGCTGTACAAGAAGTCATACAATGACTCTTTACTGCTATGTGTCAGAGAAGCCGAGGCGCAAAAGTTGATTTAGGAAGTCCATGGAGGGTTGTGCGGCGCATACATGAATGGGCATATGCTAGCAAGGAAAATTCTAAGAATGGGTTATTACTGGATGACCATGGAAGCGGACTGCTACGCCCATGTCAGAAAATGCCAGTTGTGCCAGATTTATGCCAACAACATTCATGCACCGCCAAACACACTGTACTCCATGACGTCACCTTGGCCGTTCGCTATCTAGGGAATCGACATGATAGGCCAGGTCCACCCAAAGGCTTCAAATGGGCACCGGTTCATCTTAGTGACGATCGATTACTTTACCAAGTGGGTAGAAGCCATGTCCTTTGTGGATGTGAAGAAATCTCATGTGCTCAAGTTTATCAGAACCAATATAGTCTGTTGCTACGGAGTTCTAGAAGCGATCATCGCTGATAATGCAAAGAATTTGAATAATAAGGACATGGAAAAGATGTGTGAAGATTTGAGGATCAGGCATCTAAACTCCACGGCATACCAGCCCAAGATGAATGGAGCAGTAGAAGCCACCAACAAGAATCTGAAGAGGATACTCGGGAAGATGGTGGTCACCTACAGAGACTGGCACGAGAAGCTACCGTATGCACTACATGCCTACCGGACATCGATCAGAACATCAACCGGAGCGACCCTATTCTCCTTGGTATACGGAATGGAAGCAGTCCTCCCCGTGGAAGTACAGATTCCGTCACTCAGGATTTTGAAAGAAGCTGAGATCAGTGACGTCGAATGGAAAGAGTCCAGATTTGACCAGTTGCAACTATTGGATGAGAAAAGGATCAAGGCTCTATGTCACAGCCAGCTATACCAACAGAGGGTGTCGTGAGCCTACAACAAGAAAGTGAAACCACGACATTTCAGGGTGAGAGATCTAGTGTTGAAGAGAATTTTTCCCCATCAGGAAGACAGCAGAGGGAAATTCAAGCCGAACTATGAAAGGCCATTCGTAGTCCACAAGGCTCTGTCCAGAGAAGCACTTATCCTACAAGAAATGGACTGGGCAATTTTTCCTGAACCAATAAATGCGGACGAAGTCAAACTGTACTATGCCTAAAGACCATTATGATTGGGAAATGAAGAGGGGCCATCTTTGACTCCCCTTTAGACTGTAAATCCTTCCAAATACCTTAAATTGTCCCCTAGTTAGACAATTTTGAGCCTTAAAATTCTTTCAACCCATTGCAAGTGTTCTACACATCAAATAGGGCATTCCTGGCAAAGCAAGAAAAAGAGACAGAGCATTATTGCCCAGAAAAACCTCAAAAAAGAAAAGAAAATGCAATAGACAAAGAAAAAAAAGAAAGAAACAAAGAAAATGGAGAAATGTTTACCCCACCAAAAATACTGTGATACAAATAAGCCAGGATGTAAGTCCCACCAGCAATAAAAGTATCACACTTGCAAACCCAGATAACTAGGCTTTTTTGAGCCATTTATCCTTTCTTTCATAGCCAAGACCAAGCCTACGTTTCGTCCTATCTCTAAGACCTCTCGGATCCGAAAAAGAATGGTCAGGGCAAACTGTTAAGTCTGCATTCATCTGCGATGATGGAATTCAAAACCTCCCAGAAAGGCTGGACATAGCGAAAACCCGAAAAAAGGTCGTTGTGTGGTTAGTCACAAAAAAAAGGAGAGAGAGAGAGAGAGAGAAAGGAGGAGCTGGTCGCATCTGGATTGAGTAGAGCAAGATACAGAGAAGAGTAGTGATAGGTGTAAGCACCTCATTTTTGCGTTCCCGGAAAAGCCAAAAATGCGAACCTGGGACGGAAAGTCAAACCCTAAGGGGTGAAAATTTGACTTTTTGATCAAGTAAAAATTGGCCACCTTGTTTTATCTCAATGGATAGAGAATCCCGACACGAGTTCAACGCAACTGAGTTTGCTGGAATCAAAGTCCGGATGAAGGTTCTACAGGTTGGCCAAACTTAAAGGGGAGCCGAAAGTTGACTTTTGATCAACCCCATGTCAGGTGCTTAGCTCTATATCATTGGATAGAGGGCTTCGATACGAGTCCAACGCAACTGAGTTTGCTCAAATCGGAGTCCGGACGAAGGAGATATGAGCTGTCAAAGTTTCCGAGCAGCAAAACCCAGAAAGCTGCACACGTGGCAAAAAGCCGCACATGTGGTGAGTGGCACAAGAAAATATCTCGAGGGGCAATCCGTAAATATCCAAACATGCAAAATATCCCAGGGTTTAAAGCAAAATTTCGCAGAGACCAAATCTGTGGATATCTAAGAGTATCGGATGAATCTACGAATATCTAGGGGCAAATCCGTAATTTTTCGATTTGTATCCAACCAAATATGTCGGATACAAATACCTGAGTGTGTAACCGACACTATTCATCGGATACAAGGAGATCAGCCCGCGAGATTCGCGCCAATTCCCCAACAAATTCACGGCGGCATTAAAATTTCGATTAATTGTGTTTTGTATTATTGTATCCGGCATTTAATGCCGGATACAAAGTGACATGTGTGTAGCTGGCCATGGAGGCCGGCTATGAATAAGAGTTAGTGTATCCGGCATATAATGCCGGATACATTAAGTTTCTCTATAAAAAGCCACCAACCATCTCTTTTGAGGGTTGGCTCATTTCCTTGGTTTTAGGACTTTTGCCCCCTCCCATGCTCATCCGAATTTCTCTCCCTTGAGCACACTTGGCCTCCATAGCCCCACAACATCACCCCAAGTCATTTGACTCTCCTCCCACCTTCCTTCTCATCACTTGCACCCCAACATAAGAAGGAGCCATTGGTGCTACTGTCAAGAGGTGGAACTCCCAGCTGAGGTTTTGCTTCAAAGAGGTCATACACCTCCACTAGAGAGTAAAGAACTACCAGGTAAGGTTCCTCTTGATATTTTTGTGTACATACTTTAAAATGAGATTATTCTACTTATTTGCTGAGTTCACCTTCTCCCCTAGCCGAAATCTGGTTTGGATGTCCATTTACATGCTTTTTTCTTACTTCTCTTGGTATAGTGGGGGTCTCTAAGTGTAAGAGAGGCCCCATATCTTGTTCCATGAGAAAGTGGGAGGAAGTCCACCTCATTTCCAAGGCTCACAAGTTGCTGTGATGGTCCTCCTTTAAGCACTTCTAAGAGGAGTTTGTCCCCCTCCCATCTGATCTAATGTACCCTTATGACAGCCCCATTCCCTTCATATTTCTTCTTTCTTCTCCCCCCTTCTTATGTTTTTTTTGGGAAATATAGTTGCTGGTCCTAGCCTTGTTCTAGTGTTTTTATTATTTCATTTTTTGCTGTTATGTGCTTGCCTGAACCTGCTTTTTTTTTTTTACCAAACCATGCATGCTATGGGTTACGTGTGCTAACCTTGTCCTTAGTCTTTGCTGTTTTTTTGTATATGTGTGTAAGCATGCTCTCCCCGCTCCCCCTTATCTCGTAACCCCCCCAAGGGTGCTTGCACGAGCTGCTGCTAGGAACAACAACAGCATTACCACTCACTTCCTGCCCTCCCTTTACACTTGCTGTGTTGTCATCGCCAAGTGCACCACAACCCACATTTGTGTTTAGCCCCCAAGAGCCATGCATGAACCCCTCTGCTTCCCTCTTTTAGCTTATGTTTCTAGCACCTTTTTGGCATGCGTAGATACTATAGTGGCTGCCGTTCTTCTCTGGTACAGTAGGTTCTTTTTTTTTCTCCTCACTTGCTTTGCATATGTGCATAAGTTGTGCTTTGCTGTTTGGAGCCTTGGCCCAGGTGTGCATGCTTTCCCCCACCCAATATCTGTGCATTCCCAGCCCCTATTACATTCTAAGCCCCCATTTAATTACTGCTGTACATCTACCTACAGCAAGCCCTTTTTTAGTCTCTTGGTCGTGCATGCATGAGGAGCCTTTTACTTCGTTGGATTATTTTGATAAGTGACCCCACCATAGGCTGTTTTGAGCCATGAGCATGGTGCACCTGAGCTGCTGCTGGAAGCAGCAGGAGCACCTCCATCCTTGGCATGTTACCTCCATGCACACACTTAGAACTTGCTTGATGGTTTGCTTGTTCTACATGCATGGCTTGTTTGCTCATTTACTATTTCTTTTTCGCATATACATACATGCATGATCCTTTCCTTAGGAACTTGTTGTTTTTCATGTGTCAATACATGCTTCCCTTCTCTCTAAATCTAGTGCCTTGAGGTTTGCACCCCACCCCCCTATTTGAGCATAATCCAAGCCCTATTAATGTGAGCATGCTTGTGGGTGTTAGCCTACTGTTTTTAGTTGTGGGAGTGGGCTCCCCTCCTCTTTATGATTTACTGTTTTTCCTTTGGGGTTTAGCCCCTTTTATTGACTGATATTCCATGTTCTATCACATACATTGCTTTGTGATGATCTTGCATGTTTTGGCGGGCCTCATCCTTAATCTTGGACCATGCGTCGATTGGTGAGGTGGGAACCGGAAATTGGGGTGTCAAGGTCCCCATGCTACTGCTGGAATTGTAGAAAGGAAATGAGGAGGGGCAGCAGCCCCAGGCACCCCCCTTTCCCTTTGATTTGTGTTAGGAAACCAAAAAGGAAACCAAATGGGATGCCTCCCCCTGACCTGAACCAATGTGGGCCCTTTCAAGGGCCCACATGACTTGTAGAAGGCCCTAGGAAGCCCAAAAGAGCCATCCCAAGGCCAAAACCCCGAAAACAGGCCATTTGAGGGTGATCCGACAACTCAGGTCGGATCACCCATTTTGTGTTTGTAGCCGACCCATATGGCCGGCTACATTAAAATTAGTGTGTAGCGGACTCATGTGGTCGGCTACATGCCAGAAATGTCACTTTGGCATTTTCTTGTTTGTGTTATATTTTTTGAAGTGGTTTACACCAAAACCATTGAACCAACAGTGTTTTCAGGTCACTCGGAAACCCAACTTGGCACCTGGACCACCGGTCCAATTGGAAACATTTGTGGGCCTTCCAATGGGGCCCACCAAGCCCGATAAATCCAAAAGCATGAAATAAGTAAGTTAAGTAAAATGAACCGATTGAATCGGATGGGCCAAACCCAATGCGGCCCACCCAAACCAACCTTCTTGAATGCGTTTGTGCGCGCGTCGGAAACGCGGCACAGGAAAGTTCGGAGTCACCATCGCCTGATGGGGTGCAGGCGGACACCTGGGTGCTTAAGTTAGTCTATTTTGGGCTTTGGTTTGCGGCTTGAGATTCTAAGTCGGGTCTCAGTTGTGGTCTGGGGAAGTCCGTAGACACCCCAGTCCACCCCGCCAAATGACGGGTCCCATGGGTTCCCTGGTTTGAGTCAGGTTGCTTTGGTTCTCATCCAATTCCTAATCCGATATGCAACTTAGTTAAGTCTGGCGGAACCACCTGAGTGGTGTGGGTCCCTTTAATTGATTTTATTTTGTTTATTTTAGGTGGTCTGAGTCTGACTGGGTGGGCCCCGTTGGAAGGCCAACGGTGTCCTTGGTGGGCTTGACTAAGCCCACATGCCTCTGGTGGGCCTCTGTCTAATCCTAGGAGGCCCTTTGGGCTTAGGTTTAATGAATTGCTTTTACTTAGTTTATTCAAGTTGGAGACTTAGTGACTTTCAGGCCATAAGTGGGTCGGCATTGGTTTGCGGGCCCCTGGGTGGGACCCCATATTGGTTGCCAAAGTGTTTTCAATTTATCTTATTTAAACTTGCCAAGATGTTTTGGACATTGGGCTTGGGGCCCGTAGTCCAGTTCTGGGCTTTTAAAGCCCGAATTCCATGAAGTTAGGGTTTAAACCCACACTTGGTTTGGTTAGTGGGCCTTGACGGGCCCGATAGGCCCTAGCCTTGGGTCTCGGCCAAACCACACAATTTTTAGAACACATTCAACAAGGTTGGTTCGGGCGGGCCACATTGGGTTTGGCCCACCCGGTTCAATCAGTTCATTTTACTTAATTTACTTATTTGCATGCTTTTGGATTTATCAGGCTGGGTGGGCCCCGTTGGAAGGCCCACAAATGTTTCCAATTGGACTGGTGGTCCATGTCCCAAGTTGGGTTTCTGGGTGATCCGGAAACCCAATTGGTTCACTTGGTTTGGTTAAAACAATCACAAAAATGCGGCAAGGAACAAAGAAACATGAAAATTGCATTTTTCCTCTATAGCTGACCTTCCTGGTCGGCTACACACCCATCTCAAGGTATCCGACCATTGTGGTCAGATATGAACAGAGCAAGGGTGATCCGACCTGAGTTGTCGGATCCCCCTAAAATTGCTCTTTTTCGGAGTTAGGCCATTGGGGTTGCCTCTGTGGGCTTCCTAAGGGCTTCTACAAGTCATGTGGGCCCCTGGGAGGGCCCACATTGGTTCAAGTCATGGGGTGGCATCCCATTTTGTTGCCTTTTTTGCTTCCCCACACAAATCAGATAGCAAGGTGGGGGGCATGAAGCTACTGCCCCTCCTATTTTTCTCAAGCAATTCCAGCAAGGTGTAGGGGTCTTTTTTGCCCCTACTTTGGTGGCCTAGCTTCACCAAACGAAGAACAAATAAAGACCCAACAGCAAGCCCTATTGTACCAAGTTGCACTAACACAAACATGCATGGTTCAATAAAAGGTTGTGCATGGGGTGGGGGCCGGGTTAGGCATGCTAAGATCAGCAAAGGTGCGGAGATGAGGGGTCATATCCATATGCATACAAACATAAGGGCAAAAGAGAGCATGGGGGTACACAAATCTGCTGGGAACAGCAGTGGTACCAAGACCTGCTGCCGTTTCCAACAGCAACCTATATGAACAACATTACAGGGGCCACGGGAGGCGGTGGGAGCATGCTTACATGGGTGGGATAACACAATTAGAACAACAAGTTAAGGGGAAGGGGTGCATGCTTTGACACTTAAAAAAACAGCAAATTAACAAGAGCAAAGGAGGCACACAAATTGGCAACATGCTTGGTTTTAGTAAAACAAGCAGCTGTGCATGGGGATTTACCATGCTTATCATGCATGGAGATGGCATACCAAGGATGGGGATGCTGCTGCTGTTTCCAGCAGCAGCTCACATGTGTCACGGCAAGGGGCTGCGGGTGTGGGGAACATGCTTCTTAAACTCCCAAAACAGAGAAGGAAAGACAAGTAGACAATGGTATGCGAAGACACAAATAGTGGGTTACAAGGAGGGTGAGGGAACATGATTGCGCATGAAAGCCATGATAGGTTGGGGGTTCGGCAGCAAGCAATTGGGGAGAGATGGATCATGCTAATGGGATGCATGCATGTGGGGAAGAACCTGCTGGGAACAGCAGTGACACAGGGGCTTACTGCTGTTCCCAGCAGCAGCTTATGGGGGTCAATGCAAAGGGATAAGGCAAAATGCTTAGGGTGGGGGGGGGGGGGGGGGGGGTCTGCTGGGAACAGCAGGTGCTACAGGGGGGCAGCATGCATTTGGGGTGACCTATTGGGGGGTGGAGCTTGGTCTTAGGCTTCTTAATTCTGCTAGGACAGCAGGTGCTACAGGGGGGCAGCATGGACATGCATACATGCACATTAAACCAAGCAAACACAAAAGGGATTAGGGGGGGGGGGGGGTGAAGGAAACACATGCTTGGCATCTCTTAGGAATAGCAAAATAAGAAAAGAGAAAAAAACACCAAACAACAATCATTGCATGCAATGGATATCGATCTAACATGCATCTAAACACATCCACAGATTGGCAACCAAACTCACCCAAAAGCAAAACCATGTGAAAGGCATGCATGAGAAAACCATAGCAAAAAACTTAAAACAAACCCAAGAACAGCAACTAAGAAAGTAGAAAACATATGTGAAATTGGACTCCCATATTTCCTACAAAAGAAAACCTATGTGGACTTCTTTTGTTGGAGGTGGCTTCTATGCCATGACAAAGACAGTAAAACACAAGCTCAAGTCACCGTGTAAAAGAACCCATGCAAGGGGATAAGGAAGGAGCATAACCCATCAGTGAAAAATCTGGTTTTAACATATGTGTAATGAATCGTGGTGAGGAACCTCACCTGGTGGTGCTTGAGCACTTATGCAAGGTGGAGACCACTTCTGGAGGTGGTACAGCAGCTGGGGGTTGCTTCTTCTTGCACCAACAGCAACCAGTCCCTCCTTGGTTTTGTATGAAGATGGAGAAGATGAGGAATGCAAGAGGTGTGGTGGTCTTGAGTTATGGTGGGGGTTTGTATGGAGGCAAGAGGAGCTGGTGGCTCTCAAGTCTTGAATCAAGCTGGAGGCACCTCTTGGAGGTGGAACAATGGCTGGAGACTTCCTCTCCAGCAGCTACAGCAAAGAAACTCCCCTTGTTGGGGTGACCATGAAGAGGAAGAAGGAGGAAAAGGGGTGGAGCTGCCTTGGGGTGGTGGTGGGAAGGTGGTGGAGGTCAATGGGTGCTGGAGAGGGAAGGTTCAGATGAACAAAACTCGGGCAAGGAGGTCTAAGAACAATGGAATGAGCCAACCATCTGAAAGGGCGCTGCTGCCCCCTCTTATAAGTAATTTTAATGTATCCGGCATTATATGCCGGATACACTAGTACTCACTCATAGCCGGCCTCCATGGCCGGCTATACACATGCCACTTTGTATCCGGCGTTAAATGCCGGATACAAAAAACAATTATTTGGAATTTTAATGCCGCCGCGAATTTGTCGGGCGTTCGGCGCGAATCTCGCCGATTGATCTTCCTGTATCCGATGAATAGTGTCTAATATACACCAGGGTATGTGTATCCGACATATTTGGTCGGATACAAATCGAAAAATAGTTTGACCGGCCCACAGAACCTTCATCCGAACTCCGATTTCAGCCAACTCAGTTGCGTTAGATTCGTGTCGGGATTCTCTATCCATTGAGATAAAGTAAGGTGACCAATTATCACTTGATCAAAAGGTCAAATTTCGACCCCTCAGGGTTTAACTTCTGTTTAGGGTTTGCATTTCCAGCTCTTCTGGGAGCGCAAAAATGAGGTGGTTACAGCTACCCCTCTTTGCCGAAGTCACTCTGCGGATGAACGGCAAAGAGAAAAAGAATCTCGTTTTTGTGCCGGGTGTAAGCACCTCATTTTTGCGCTCCTAGAAAAGCTAGAAATGCAGAACCCGGCTAAAAAGTCAAACCCTGAGGGGTGAAAAGTTGACCTTTTAATCAGATGAAATTTGGCCACCTTGCTTTATCTCAATGAATAGAGAATCCCGACACGAATCCAACGCAACTGGGTTTGCAGGAATCGGAGTCCGGATGAAGGTTCCGCGGGCAGTCAAACTTAGGGAAAAGCCAAGAGTTGACTTTTCCTCGATTTCCGTGCCAAGTACCTTGCTCTATACCATTGGATAAGGAATCTCGACACGGTTCCAACGCAACTAGGTTTGCAGGAATCGGTGTCCAGATGAAGGTTCTAAGGGCAGTCAAACTTAAGGAAAGGCCAAAAGTTGACTTTTCCTCGAACTACGTGCCAAGTGTTTAGCCCTATGTCATTAAATAGAGGGCTCCGATGGGAGTTTAACGCAATTGAGTTTGCTCGAATCAGAGTTCGGATGAAGGAGATATGATCTGTCAAAGCTTCTGAGCAGCAAAGCCAGAAACTGCGCACGTGGCGCAGGAACTGCACACGTGGCAGCCAACGCAGCAAAATATCTCAGGGACTAAATCTTAAATATCAAAAATTCATACGGGCGATCTGTAGATTTCCAAAAGTGTCGAATCGGTCGAATCGGTCAAGTCAAAGGGCAAATCCGTAATTTTTCGATTTGTATCCGATCAAATATACCGGATACACTAGCTCCCCTTCATGACTGGACTTGAAGACCGGATACAAGGAGATTTTCACGCGAGATCCGCGCCGATCGCCCGACAAATTTGCGGCGGCATTTAATTTTCAAATGATTATGTTTTGTATCTGGACATGAAGACCGGATACAAAGGAAGGCTAGTGTATCTGGCCTTCAAGACCGGATAAAGGCAGGGCATAGTGTATCCGGCCTGAGTTGCCGGATACATTATTTTTTCTATAAATAGCAAAACAGCAGCTCAGTCCTGGGTTGGCTTTTATTTTTGCCATTCTCCTGCTCTCTTCTCTCACCTGCCCACCTCGAATCCTACCTCTTCCCACCCCTTTTGCCTCCCACTACCATCCTTAGCCACCCAAAACCACTTCAACCTCCCTTTTCATTCCCCATTCCCACCCATACTCTAAGAGGAAAGTAAGGAGGAGCTGCTGCTGCCAAGAGGAGAAGTCCAGCAGCTATCCAAGCCCAAAGGAGGTGCCAGCACACCCCCAAAGAGGTTTTAAAGCATAAGGTAAGACTTCCCACTGTATTGTGTGCATCATATATTAAACGTAGATTTTTCTGTGATATTTCCTTCCATTTGTCTTCTTGTTCTGCATGGCCTTGTTTTAGCATGATTCATGTATGCATTTGGTGATCCTTTCATGGCATGGAGCCACCACGCGTAAGAAACCCACGTAGGATCACTTGAGAAGCGTAGAAATCCAGTTTCACACACTTCTTAATGCATTGTAGTTGCTGTTTGGACTGGGTTCTAGGCATTTTCTTTGGAGGAGCATGTTCCTCCTTAGCACATGATCTGCTGTACCCCATGTTAAGCCCCCCCTCTATCCCTTCTTTTAAAGAGTTTCTTAAAGGTTTCTAGATGTCTGTTGAGCAGGGATCTAGGCTGGGTTTTTGTTGGTATGTTTAAAGTATATCCAGTGTGCATATTTTGTTTGTTGATTATTCATGTTCTCTGATATTCCCATGATAAATCCTTTCAAGCCCATGTAGAGTAATGCATGTTTCCTTTGCTAATACATGCTCACCCTCATGCATGATTTTATTTCACATGTAACGAGTTGGCAAGAATGGAAATGCTGTCCATGTGTTAGGAATAGGCTTACTAGGTTTGGTTGAGAGACCATTGCTTGTCTTGCATGTCCACTGATTGTGTAGAAGTGGGAGGACCAAACAGGGACACCTAAGCCCCTGTCCAGCCGCAGGGAGCCTCCCATGATGGGGAGGAGGTGGCACCTTAAGCCTCCTCCCCATGACTTTGCTGGAAAACCCAAAAGGGAGAAGCCAAAACGAGGCTTCTCCCTTGAACCTGAACACAGGTGGGCCTGTTTGAGGGCCCACACTACCTGCATGAACCCCTGGAAACCCCCTGGAAACACCCCGAATGGCAAAAGTCTCAAAAAAGCCCATTCCAGGGTGATCCGGCCACTCAGGGCGGATCATCTGTGGCCTTAGCATATCCGGCCACCAAGGCCGGATAACCCATAGGCCCTGTGTATCCGGCCACTCTGGCCGGATCACCTGCAGACCATGTGTATCCGGCCTGAGTTGCCGGATACACACAGAAGCATGATTTTTGTGCATTGTTGATCCTTTGCCGAATTTTGAATGATTTGAAGCTAAACCAACTGAACCAACAGGGTTTCCGGGTCACCCGGAAACCCAACTTGGGACTTGGACCAACCGGTCTAACTTGGTACAATAGTGGGCCTTCCAACGGGGCCCACCAAGCCCAATAAACACCAAAGCATGAAACTTAAGCAAGATTAAGCAAAATGAACCATGTGAACCGGGCGGGCCAAACCCAATGCGGCCCACCCGCGCCTTGTAATGTGAAATGAGTGCATGAACTGCATGGTTTGGCCGAGACCATGGGCTAGGGCCTGTCGGGCCCGCCAAAGCCTGCTAATCAAACCAAGTTAGGGTGCAAACCCTAAACTTCTAAGCACTGGGCTTTCAAACCCAAAGTCTGGATCACGGGCCCCAAGCCCAGTGACCAGCCCACTTTGGCTAAATTAAAATAAGATAACATAAAACTACTTGGCCACCATGTGGGCCTGCCCAGGGGGCCCGCAAACCCATCCGGCCCACCTTTGCATGTAAAATACTTAACCTCCAAACCTAAACCCATGTAAAATAAATGCACTAACCAAAGCCCAAAGGACCTCCCAGGTTAAACAGAGGCCCACTAGAGGCACACGGGCTAACTCAAGCCCATCCAAGACACCGGTTGGGCCTTCCAACGGGGCCCACCCAAACAGACCCAAATCACTTAAGTAAAGCAAAGATAAAATCAACTAAAGGGACCCACACCACTCAGATGGTCCCACCAAGACCTAACAAAAAAGGCATGCTGGATTAGGAATCGGGTGAAGACCAAATAGAATGCTGACTCAAATCAAGGAACCCACGGGACCCGTCATCCGACGGGGTGGACTGGGGTGTCTATGGACTTCCCCAGACCGCAACCGAGAACCAAACTTAGAATCTCAAGCCGCAGACCAAAAAGCCCTAAAAAGACAAGGTTAGGCACCCAGGTGTCCGCCTGCACCCCATCAGGCGATGGCGACTCCGAACTCACCCCGTGCCGCGTTTCCCACGCGCGCACACCTGGCATTTCTGTCAACATGGTCGACGAGCTTAGTCCTTTGAAGTTTTCGTTTTGAGAGGGAAGTGGCCAATGATGTGGCGTCACTTCCTGGCTTCAGAGTTTCCTTACCCTTTGCATTTCGGGTTTTTGCAGGGCAACTCTTCAGCGATTGATTTAAGTTTGAAAGAGATTAGATTGGACTTGAGCTCGCCAACCTGTTTTGGCGTTAATGCCAGACACTTGACAATATTCTTTTCTTCTTGTTTGTTCCATTAAAGCTTTTAGGTGTCTTCAGATTTCTGATCCATTTTGTGTCTTTTACTTGAAGCTTGCTTGCATTTTTTTTTCAAAGGATGTGATGGCCAAAGGTTGGGTTAGGATGCGAGCCGAATGGAGAAAGGAAGAGGGAAGAGCGGAGGAGGAGCTGCTGTTGGTGAGGAGGTGCTTCCAGCGCTGTCCAGTGCCTCAAGGAAGCTCACACACCTGCTATACTCTATTTACAAAAGTGTGAAATAAAAAATTACAACAGGGGCCATCTTGCCCGATGATATCTTCATTTATCCTCATTCTTCTTCATGTGTCGTCATTCCTTCTTCTGCAGCACTTTCTGGTTGGCTCTCCCTTTTGTAGAGGCTTCCTAGCTCAGAGTGACTATTGCTGGGGATTGGGCAGGAATCTTTTCCTTATTGCCTCTTTTTTTGGGTCGAGCCTTGTTTCTGACAAGCGTGGGAGTTCCCTGGGGAAGGATGCTTCGCTTGGGATAAGTGGGGATTCCTCACGCTATCATTATTTCTTTGTAAAGCCTTTTCCTTCCGCTTGGGTGTGAGTTCTTCATGCTCGTCTGCACTCTTGTTGAGAGACTCCACCAGGGATTGATGCGAGCTTGCTTGCCTTCTTTCCGCTCTTCTTTGCAAAGCTAGCCTCTTCAGACTGGGCGAGGCTTGAGAAGTCTACATCATCAGCTATAACTCTCTTATTGCTTGAGAGGACTCTACTGGGGATGTAAGGGTGTTGTCCCTTGTTTACTGAAGGCCTTCCACTGGGGATTTTTGGAGGGTATTATTCTCTGTTTACTGAAGGGACTCCACTGGGGATTTTGTAGAAGACGTTCGTTATCTCACTTTTGCTGTACCTGTGAAGGTCGGAAAAGACAACAAGTTAGCCGTGGAGTAGCTGGGGAATGCAAAACACTTCTCTTATTCTCTTCTTGCTCTGAGCCGTTTGCCATTGCAGCTAGAAGCGGCCTCTGCCAAGGTTAAGAGACTATCAACTCAGGTTAGTAGCCCAATGTGGAGCTTCAAACAGTTAAGCAGAACAATTATAGAGAAGACAGGTGTGTTAGTGTGTGCCTGTGTTTGCAATATCAAAGAAATTTCCCAGGTCAAACGGGACTTGGAGTGCTTGGTATTTTAAGTAGCATTGTCATCACAGGCTACTGTGAAATTGTTGACTTGGGCGCAACCTGCCAGTCTGGACCCCTCAGATCTGTGCATTTTTCTCAGTTTACTGTCTTCCGCTGTCACTGCTCTCCTCCGTATCTTGCTCTGCTCCGTTCAGATGTGACCAGTTCTTTCTTTCTCTCTTCTTCTTCTTTTTTTTTTTTTTGGTGACTGACCACACAACACCCTTTTTTTGGGTTTTCGCTGTGTCCAGCCTTTCTGGGGAGCTCTGAATTCCTTCATTGCTGATGAACGTAGGCTCAACTGTTTGCCCTGATCATTCCTTTTGGGATCCGCGAGGTCTTAGAGATAGGTCAAAACGTTGGCTTGGTCTTGGTTATGAAAGAAAGGATAAGTGGCTCAGAAAAGGCTCATTTATTTGGGTTTGAAAAGTGTGTTACTTTTATTGCTGGTGGGACTTACATCCTGACTTATTTGCATTTTTGTTTTTGTTGGGTAAACATTTCCCCATTTTTCTGTTTCTTTCTTTTCTCTTTTTTTTTCTTTTCTTTTCTTTTTCTATTGCACTTTTTTCTCTCTTTTTTTTTTTAAGTTTTTCCAGGCACGAATGCCATGTTTCTTTTTTGCTTTGCCAGGAATGCCCTGTTTGATGTGTAGAACACTCGCAATGGGTTGAAAGAATCTTCAGGCTCAAAATTGTCTAACTATGGGAGAATTTAAGGTATTTGGAAGGAGTTACAGTCTAAAGGAGAGTTAAGGATGGCCTCTCTTCATTTCCCAATCAGAATGACGCTAGGCGTAGTACAGTTTGACTGCGTCTGCATTTATCGGCTCAGGAAAGATGGCCCCGTCCATTTCTTGCAGGATAAGTGCTCCTCGAGATAGCACCTTGTGGACTACGAATGGCCCTTCGTAGTTTTGCTTGAACTTCCCTCTGTTGTCCTCTTGATGAGGAAAAATTCTCTTCAGTACCAGATCTCCCACTTTGAAATGTCGTGGCTTCACTTTCTTGTTGTAGGCTCGCGCCACCCTCTGTTGATAGAGTTGGCCATGACACAAAGCCCTAATCCTTTTTTCATCCAACAGTTGCAACTGGTCGAATCTGGACTCTTCCCATTCGACGTCACTGATCTTAGCTTCCTTTAGAATTCTTAGTGACGGAATCTGTACTTCCACGGGGAGGACTGCTTCCATTCCGTATACCAAGGAGAAAGGAGTTGCCCAGGTCGATGTTCTAATCGACGTTCGGTAGGCGTGCAGTGCATACGGCAGCTTCTCGTGCCAGTCCCTGTAGGTAACCAACATTTTCTCAAGTATCTTCTTCAGGTTCTTGTTGGCAGCCTGTACTGCTCCATTCATCTTGGGCCGGTATGCCGTGGAGTTTAGATGTCTGATCTTCAGATCTTCACACATCTTTTCCATGTCCTTGTTGTTCAAATTCTTTGCATTATCCGTGATGATTGCCTCTGGTACTCCGTAGCGACAAACTATATTGTTTTTGATAAACTTGAGCACATGAGATTTCTTTACATCCACGAAGGACATGGCCTTTACCCACTTGGTAAAATAGTCAATTGCCACTAAGATGAACCGATGCCCGTTTGAAGCCATTGGATGCACCTGGCCTATCATGTCGATTCCCCAGATGACAAACGGCCAAGGTGATGTCATGGAGTACAGCGCATTCGGCGGTGCATGGATGTTGTCTGCATAAATCTGGCACAACTGACATTTTCTGACATGAGCATAGTAGTCTGCTTCCATAGTCATCCAATAATAACCCATTCTTAGAATCTTCCTTGCTAGCATATGGCCATTCATGTGTGCGTCGCACAAGCCTCCATGGACTTCCTCAATCAACTTCTGCGCCTCGGCTTCTCTAACACATAGCAGTAAGGAGTCATTGTATGACTTCTTGTACAGTCTGCCCCCACTGTAGAAGTATTGCCTTGCCAACCTTGCCAGGACGCCGTGGACCGCGGGACGACGGACCGTTGGCTCCCGAAATTGAACTACCGCCGACTGGAGACCGCCCGGAGCGATCCTGAGCGATCCCAGGCGCTCTAAGCAGAAATTCCAGATTTTCATAATTTCGAACCTAATTCAACTCTAAACTATTTTTAGACAATTTTAATGATTAATTAAGGTCTTTTAAGACCAAAATAAATTATCTAATTCCCTGTTTTACAGAAAAACAAATTAGGGAGATATTTAGGACATTAGTTGCCAAGTTTTGAAGGTAAATGAGAAATGTGATTTTGGAAAAGCCTAACTACCATTTGATTATCTAAACACTTCTAAATGGCATTATAAATCAGAAGACATTATAAAGAGAATCCAGAATTCAAATGACTGAATAATGAAGTAAAGGTACAGATATAACCATTATATGCCGCTAGGCACCAACCCTTATAGAATTATGATACTTTAGGGAATTTTGGAGTCTAGTAGGCATAGCTGGTTATGGATCCATAGTCGTAGCTAGATAGCTAAGGGATATGTCATTTGGGTTGAATTACTCCTATATGCGACGCGCTTCCTTTGCAAGTTAGTTTGTCTGGGAAGGTCCTATGTCTGGAGGGACACCCCGGTGAGCCGCTGGTGATTCCCTGTACATGTGGATAAGCGACCATCTCCATGTATTGATTCTGGTGCTGCATGCTGGTGGTACATGCCAACTCTGATGGGTACGTGTGCAATAAGTCGGTGACTACGGCTCTTGTCCAAGCTGCGCTGCATGGGGCTTGAGTATCATTAGTAGCATCGCTCCTAAGTCACACGGTGGTATAGCAATTGGTTGAGAATCATCTCAAAAGGTTTATCTATCTTTGTGAGTCCTACAATGACACTGAAAACACAACACTTGATATTATTATTATTATTGTGCACGTGCGGGATGCATGTGAATGTGATATTGGTTGGATGTGACTGCTTAGTATATCCTGGCAATGTGTGGATTATGTTACTGATTTGACTATTGGGTTCTTATATTAAAACTTGCTGAAATTCATTCCTAGAACTGTTTATCAAACTGTTTTGTGTTCATGAATGGTATAAATGATTATGCGAGCCTGATTTATCGATGTTGTTTAATCGTGCATGAAATGTTACTTTGCTTATATTAACTGTTAGTCATGCATGTGTTACCTACTGAGATATTCGTATCTCACCCTATTTCTATTCCATTTTTCAGCTGATACGCAAGAGGGGGATCTCTTAGACTTCCAGGGAGAGGTAGCCTAGTATTCGCCGGAGGATTACTATTATCCGGATCTTGTCTGAGGTGGATTGATGTTAGAGACTTAGCATTTTTGATTGGTTTATTATCATTCATTTGGATTTGATGTATAAGAGAAATGAGAGGGAGCTAGTAACCAGTTCATTTTTACCAGACTTTGATATTACTGACTGATGGTTAAGCTTTATGCTTAGTTGAGGATTTTGAACTACACTTCCGCACATACTTGTTTCCGCAACTCTGATAGTTTAATAAATTGATTGGATTTTGATTTCTTTGGTCTGGTATGTTATTGATGTTGTTTTTGATATGGGCCAGTAACACCTCGGATTTGGTTGTTGAACTAAATTCGGGTTGTTACGGTAGCGAACCGGGTTCGGGTCGGGTGCCGGTCTGCACTGACCCGGGTTCGGGGCGTTACAGAGATGGTATCATAGCAATGGTCCTAACCTTTGATTAGCCAGCTTTAGGGGAATGGGATTGTGTGTACGCTAGATAGAACCCCTAGAATTATTGGATTCTAACAAGTGAAATTGTGTTTTGCAGATGGCTGGTAGGGGAAGACGTGCTAGAGTTGATCCTATTGAGGAGGAGCAGCAGGATGTTCCACTACCTCCACCACCTCCAGGGGTGATATATGGACTGTTGTTGGCACCTTGGCAGAGCTTCTTACTAAGGAGAGAGAGGAGAGACTGAGCCAGCATGGCAATGGCGGAAATGGTGGCAATGGTCACGGAGAGGAGCCTGTACATGAGCAGGCCATACATACGGCCAAGGATCTTGAGCAATTCAGGAAATTGGATCCACCTATCTTCAGTGGACGACCAGATCCTATGGAGGCTGAGAGATGGCTGATGCGAGTCGAGTGGATTTTTTAGGCTATGGGATGCCCTATGGACCGGAGAGTGCGTTTGGTAGCATTCTTGTTTGAGGGAGAGGCAGTGCACTGGTGGAAAGCCAGGAAAAGGCAGGATCCACAGGCTACGTACATGACATGGGACAGATTCCGAGAGGTCTTCTATGACCAGTATTTTTCTGAGGAAGTCCGGCTCAAGAAGGAGCGGGAATTTATGGAGATTACTCAAGGAGGCCAGACAGTGGCTCAGTACGAGGCTAGATTTTCAGCCTTGTCCCGATTTGCATCTCATATGACACAGGATGAGAGGAGGCTGACTTCACATTTTGAGCGGAGTCTGAAGCCTGAGATTAGGAGTATGCTGACAGTACTCTTGTGCACCGAACTGAAGGACGTGATACGTAGAGCCACTAGAGCTGAGAGTGACTTGGAGGCTAGAGCGAGCCAGAGCAGAGCTAGGCCGCCTATGAGGTCTGCAGATCAGAGAGGTTTCCTTAGTGGGAACAAGAGACCCAGAGACTGGACTAGGGCAGAGCCTGCAGGAGGACAGTATAGGTCAGTTTTGAGGGCATGCGTCAGTTGTGGCAGATACCATGTACCTGGACCATGTGTTGCAGCGCCAGGCACCTGCTACAGATGCGGGAAGGCAGGTCACAGGATCACGGGTTGTCGGTTTCCTTCTAGTTATCAGCCGTTAGCAGTGCCACGACCGGCATTACCACCGCCAGAGACCGCGCCTGCTTTTCCACAGAGGCCACAGTTCCAGCAACCAGCTCAGAGAGCACCGGTTGGGCAGAAGCCCCAGGGCAGAGGACCAGTTCAGAGAGGAGGCCAGAGGCAGGCAGTACCTGCTCAGCAGCAGCCAGCGAGGGTATATGCAGTGGATGCACATGAGGAGCGTGAGCCCGATCGTGTGGAGGATATTGAGGGTGATCCAGAGGCACCTGAGTTGATTGGAGGTATTCTCTTCATATGTTGTAGATCAGCATGTGTTCTGTTTGATTCTGGTGCTTCTCATTCTTTTATATCGCCTGTTTGTGCACGACGGATTGGTTTGTCACCCACTGAATTGGATACTGCATTGTCTGTGCACACACCTTTGGGAGAGTCTACTCGAGTGGAGCATATGTATAGAGACTGTATGATTTGATTGGGTAGATTGGAGTTGTCTGGTGATTTGATTGCCTTAGACATTGGAGGTTTTGATGTAATATTGGGGATGGATTGGCTATGTAGACACCATGTGACGTTGGATTGTTATGCGGGTACAGTGATAGTTAGAGGACCAGATCAAACCACTCATTGTTTCAAATGTGAGGGGTTGAAGTCTCGGATTGGTCTGGTAGCATCTGTGATAGCGGAGGAGCTTAGGAGTGACACCCTTGTCATCTCCGATGTACCTGTGGTACAGGAGTTTGCGGATGTGTTTCCAGAGGATTTACCTGGATTACCACCTGCTAGAGGAGTAGAGTTCAGGATACAGTTGATGCCTGGTACGGCTCCAGTTTCAAAACCACCCTATAGGCTTGCGAAACCAGAACAGGAGGAACTCAAGAAGCAGTTAGATGAGCTCTAGGAAAAAGGTTTCATCAGACCGAGTGTGTCTCAGTGGGGCGCTCCAGTTCTATTTGTACAGAAGAAGGATGGAAGTATGAGGATGTGTATTGATTATAGGCAACTGAATCAAGTAACAGTGAAGAACAAGTATCCGTTGCCTAGGATTGATGACCTGTTTGACTAGTTAGGAGGAGCATCTTGGTTCTCCAAGATAGACTTGAGGTCAGGATATCATCAGTTGAGAGCGGCAGAGGAGGACATAGAGAAGACAGCTTTTCGTACACGCTATGGGCATTATGAGTTCTTGGTTATGCCTTTTGGGTTGACCAATGCCCCAGCTGTTTTCATGGAGCTCATGAACAGGATCTTTCATGCATACTTGGACAGTTTTGTAGTGGTGTTCATTGATGGCATCCTAGTATATTCTAAGACCCGAGAAGCACATGTAGGGCATTTGAAGTTAGTATTGTACACTTTGAGAGACCATGGATTGTATGGGAAATTTAGCAAATGTCAGTTTTGGCTACGGCAAATTTCTTTCTTAGGTCATGTTATCTCAGGAGAGGGTATATCTGTGAACCCTGAGAAGGTTAAGGTAGTGGCAGAATGGCCTAGACTTACTACAGTGACAGAGGTCAGGAGTTTCCTTGGTATGGCAGGTTACTACAGGAGATTCATTGCGGGATTTTCACGTATAGCTGCACCCTTGTCTAATCTAACCAAGAAGGCAGTGAAATTCCAATGGGATGAGAAATGTGAGCAGAGTTTCCAGGAATTGAAGCAGAGATTGACTATTGCACCGGTTTTGATTGTGCCATCCATGGATGAGGCATTTGCAGTATATTGTGATGCTTCTAGGATAGGCTTGGGATGTGTATTGATGCAGCAGGGCAGAGTCATAGCGTATGCTTCGAGGTTGTTGAGGCCGCATGAGAGGAACTACCCTACCCACGATCTAGAGCTTGCAGCCATAGTCTTTGCACTGAAGCTATGGAGGCATTACCTTTATGGGGTAGAGTTTGAGATCTTTTCTGATCATAAGAGCTTGAGATATCTGTTTTCACAGAAGGACTTGAATATGAGGCAGCGAAGGTGGATGGATCTGCTAAAGGATTTCAAGTTTACGTTGCAATACCACCCTGGTAAAGCAAACGTAGTGGCGGATGCTTTGAGTAGAAAAAGTGCAATTGACGATCAGATAGCTACTTTAGCAGCTTTCATGATGAGCCAGTGTAGATTGATTGATTCAGTCAAAGATTGGCAGGGAGAGTTTAGCATGCCACAGGATGGAGTGATTCGAGTTGCTCGTGTTCAGATTGAACCAGATTTGGTTCAGTTGATTCGGGAGAAACAATTGATTGACCCACAGTTGATCCAGACTAGGGAGATGATGAGTAGAGGATCTGAGGGAGCTGTAGATTTTGCAGATAGAGATGGGCTATTGAGATATAGAGGTCGTATTTGTGTTCTAGCTGATGAAGAAATTAAGGAGAAAATATTGATAGAGGGGACAGAGGGTCATAGATCGAAGTATGCAGTTCACCCAGGAAGTACGAAAATGTACAAGAACTTAAAGGAAATCTATTGGTGGTCAGGAATGAAGAGAGAGATTGCAGAGTATGTGCAAAGTGTTTGATATGCCAGCAAGTGAAGGCTGAGCATCGGAAACCACCTGGTTTACTTCAGTCACTTCCTATTCCAGAGTGGAAGTGGGAGCATGTAACTATGGATTTTGTATCTGGATTACCATTGACAGCAAAGGAAGAAGATGCTATATTGGTTGTAGTGGATAGACTGACTAAGTCCGCACATTTCTTGCCTATGAGCACTACACAGCCGTTGAAGTCTTTAGCTGAGTTATATGTCAGGGAGATAGTGAGACTTCAAGGAGTGCCAGTTTCTATAGTGTCTGACAGAGATGCACGATTCACAGCACGTTTTTGGCTTGCATTTCAGGCAGCTTTAGGAACTAAGCTTAATTTCAGCACTAGTTATCATCCTCAAACAGATGGGCAGTCTGAGCGTACAATTCAAACGTTGGAAGATATGCTGAGATGTTGTGTTATGGATTGGGGAGGCAGTTGGAATCAGCATTTACCATTGGTGGAGTTTGCCTATAATAACAGCTATCAGGCGAGTATTCAGATGGCACCATTCGAGGTACTTTATGGCAGACCGTGTAGATCCCCAGTGTGCTGGGTGGAAGTTGGGGAAAGACAACTCATTGGGCCCCAGATTGTACAGGATAGCATTGAGAAGGTGAATCAGATTAGGCGGAACATGCTTACAGCCCAGAGTCGTCAGAAGAGTTATGCAGATACCAGAAGAAGAGATTTGCATTTTGAAGTTGGTGATTGGGTATTTCTGAAGATATCACCATCTCGTGGAATCAAGAGATTTGGAAAGAAGGTAAATTGGCTCCAAGATATATAGGTCCGTTTGAGATTAAGGGTACAGTAGGACCATTAGCATACATATTGGCTTTACCTACACAACTGGAAGGAGTTCATGACGTATTCCATGTTTCTATGTTGAGGAAGTATGTGCATGACCCTACTCATATCATTCAGCATGAGCCGATAGTAGTGCGAGGGGACTTGACTTATGAGGAGCATCCAGTTGAGATTCTGGACAGGAAGGAGCAGGTTCTTCATACTAAAGTGATACCACTTGTGAAAGTACTTTGGCAAAATCACACGACTGAGGAAGCTACTTGGGAATTGGAATCAGAAATGCAGAGGAAGTATCCTGACTTATTTCCAGAACCGCAAGGTAAATTTCGTGGGCGAAATTTTCTTTAAGGAGGGGAGGATGTAAAACCCCGAATTTTCCTTAAATAATAAATTAAATTAGTAAATAATATTACCGAGAGTTATGATTGATAGAAACATTTTAATATTGTAGGGGGTGATCAACTTAGCGGGGATCCAGAATTAGACGCAGATCTGACCGTCCGATCGTGAGATATCGAGGTATGTATTCTAATTGGGCAAGGTGTATAGAAGAGTTGCATGGGAGATGCATAGGATCAGGGGGTATATATATATGTATAAAATAAACCTAAATTTTATACTTGTATTGTCGCTCGTATTGAAGAGCCACAAGCGACGAAACCTGTTATAACGACCAAGAGAAGAAGAAGAAGAAGAAGAAGAAGGAAGGGCTGGGCGTGCGTTCATCGTCCAGAGAGTTTCTCAGTGCAAGAGTTTCGCCATTGTTCAGAATAGAGAAGGAGAAATCAGCGTATAGAGGTAGGTGACATCGTTTTGGTTTTAAAATTGGATTTACCCTTGTTTAATCGCAAATGCATGTTTCTATGATATGTAATGTTGTATTTAGTTAGCTAAGCATGTTATAAATACATTAGAATGAGTTTAGACGAGAAAAATCATGATTTAGAACTGTTTCTGCTCGATTTTGTATGACCGCCGACCTCGACTGTACTCGGCGCTCATCGGCGATCCTAGGCGCTGGTTATAAAATTGAGGACGCCGTGGACCGCGGGACGACGGACCGTTGGCGCCCGAAATTGAACTACCGCCGACTGGAGACCGCCCGGAGCGATCCTGAGCGATCCCAGGCGCTCTAAGCAGAAATTCAAGATTTTCATAATTTCGAACCTAATTCAACTCTAAACTATTTTTAGACAATTTTAATGATTAATTAAGGTCTTTTAAGACCAAAATAAATTATCTAATTCCCAGTTTTACAGAAAAACAAATTAGGGAGATATTTAAGACATTAGTTGCCAAGTTTTGAAGGTAAATGAGAAATGTGATTTTGGAAAAGCCTAACTACCATTTGATTATCTAAACACTTCTAAATGGCATTATAAATCAGAAGACATTATAAAGAGAATCCAGAATTCAAATGACTGAATAATGAAGAAAGGTACAGATATAACCATTATATGCCGCTAGGCACCAACCCTTATAGAATTATGATACTTTAGGGAATTTTGGAGTCTAGTGGGTATAGCTGGTTATGGATCCATAGTCGTAGCTAGATAGCTAAGGGATATGTCATTTGGGTTGAGTTACTCCTATATGCGACGCGCTTCCTTTGCAAGTTAGTTTGTCTGGGAAGGTCCTATGTCTGGAGGGACACCCCGGTGAGCCACTGGTGATTCCCTGCACATGTGGATAAGCGACCATCTCCATGTATTGATTCTGGTACTGCATGCTGGTGGTACATGCCAACTCTGATGGGTACGTGTGCAATAAGTCGGTGACTACGGCTCTTGTCTAAGCTGCGCTGCATGGGGCTTGAGGATCATTAGTAGCATCGCTCCTAAGTCACACGGTGGTATAGCAATTGGTTGAGAATCATCTCAAAAGGTTTATCTATCTTTGTGAGTCCTACAATGACACTGAAAACACAACACTTGATATTATTATTATTATTGTGCACGTGCGGGATGCATGTGAATGTGATATTGGTTGGATGTGACTGCTTAGTACATCCTGGCAATGTGTGGATTATGTTACTGATTTGACTATTGGGTTCTTATATTAAAACTTGCTGAAATTCATTCCTAGAACTGTTTATCAAACTGTTTTGTGTTCATGAATGGTATAAATGATTATGCGAGCCTGATTTATCGGTGTTGTTTAATCGTGCATGAAATTTTACTTTGCTTATATTAACTGTTTAGTCATGCATGTGTTACCTATTGAGATATTCGTATCTCACCCTACTTCTATTCCATTTTTCAGCTGATACGCGAGAGGGGGATCTCTTAGACTTCCAGGGAGAGGTAGCCGAGTATTCGCCGGAGGATTACTATTATCCGGATCTTGTCTGAGGTGGATTGATGTTATAGACTTAGCATTTTTGATTGGTTTATTATCATTCATTTGGATTTGATGTATGAGAGAAATGAGAGGGAGCTAGTAACCAGTTCATTTTTACCAGACTTTGATATTACTGACTGATGGTCAAGCTTTATGCTTAGTTGAGGATTTTGAACTACACTTCCGCACATACTTGTTTCCGCAACTCTGATAGTTTAATAAATTAATTGGATTTTGATTTCTTTGGTCTGGTATGTTATTGATGTTGTTTTTGATATGGGCCAGTAACACCTCGGATTTGGTTGTTGAACTAAATTCGGGTTGTTACGGTAGCGAACCGGGTTCGGGTCGGGTGCCGGTCTGCACTGACCCAGGTTCGAGGCGTTACACTAACGCAACTAAGTTTGCCCAGATCGGAGCCCGGATGAAGAAAATATGAGCTGACAAAATTCCCGAACAGCAAAACCGGCAAACTGCGCACGTGGCAAAAAGCTGCACACGTGGCGAGTGGCGCAGGAAAATATCTCGGGGATCAAATCCGTAAATATCCAAACATTCAAAAGATCCCAGGGACCAATCTGAAAATATTTGAAAATATCTGAATAAAATAATATTAAATCCAAATATCCCAGGGACTATATCTTAATTTCCGTATTTTTTAGACAAACGAGCGGCCGCATTAAATGTTTTTTCATCATTTGGTCGCTCTCACAAACGTGGCAAACGGGTATGCGCTCATCTCAAGCTGAGCAGATCTCAATTTTTAGGTGAGCGGATCCCCTTTTTCCTCGCCTATTTAAACCGTGCGAAGCTTCATTACCGAGGGTTCAAAAAATTTTGGTTGGAGGTTTTCGAGCTTGGTTCTTTTCGGGTTGGCATGACTCTGCCGGATTTCATTTCCCTCTTCCCCACTCTACCTGGTTCGAGACCCCGCCCCTTCTCTTCCTCTTCTTCCTCATCAAACCCGAAGAAGAGCTTGCTGTGGGCGTGGAGAGGTGCTGCTCCGACAGTTGCTCGAGCTCCAAGGTCCAGTACACCCTGCAAAAGATTGAAACCCAGGTAATGTTCCCGACCACTCTTTTGTTCAGAATATAAGCTCATTTCAAGCATAGCATGTCACATGGTTTTCTCTTCAACCATTTTGCTTACTAATACTGCTTGTGTGATTCGAAGGGGAGCATGTTCCCCGTGGTCATTTCATCTCGTGTACCCCGTTATAAACCCCCTTTTCCCTTCTTTGTTAATTTGTTGAAGTGTGATTTTGGGGTTCGGATTCTCGCGAAGAGATTTGAGTCGCGAGCATAAGTTAGGTTAGATTAACCTCGAAGTATGTTTAAGTGTCTCTTGGGAGTCTGGGGATCCCCAGAGAATGATTACAAAGCTTAAAAACCATAAAAATGGAGTACAGAGCTTAAAAACCATTAAAAATGGAGTTCAGGCAAAAAAACAGAAAATCAGGGTATATGCGCTCACTTTATTTTTGGATGCGCTCAGCTCGCGCTCACTTAAATTTTTGATGCGATCAGCTCGCGCTCACTTAATTTTGGATGCGCTCAGCTCGTGCTCACTTAAATTTTGGATGCGCTCAGCTCGCGCTCACTTAGTTTTGGATGCGCTCAGCTCGCGCTCACTTAATTTTTGATGTGCTCAACCCACGCCCACTTCATTTTTGGGTGCGCCCACTTCGCTCGCGGATCATTTTTTGTTGGTTTTTCGGTCCGCCCACCTCGCCGATGTTGCGCCTAGTGTCTGAGGTCGGCGCATACCCCTAAAAAAGGCCGAATTGCCATATTTTTTATAAATCCCGAAAATGCCCTTTACCTTGAAAAATCCCGAAAATGCCCTTTACCTTGAAAAATCCCGAAAATGCCCTTTACCTTAAAAAATCCCGAAAATGCCCTTTACCTTAAAAAATCCCGAAAATGCCCTTTACCTTAAAACAATCCCGAAAATGCCCTTTACCTTAAAAAAATTCCGAAAATGCCCTTTACCTTAAAAAACCCCAAAAATTCCCTTTACCTTGAAAAATCCCGACAATGCCCTTTACCTTAAAAAAATCCCGAAAATGCCCTTTACCTTAAAAAAAATCCGGAAAATGCCCTTTACCTTAAAAAACCCCGAAAATGCCCTTTGGCTTGAAAAATCCCAAAAATGCCCTTTACCTTGAAAAATCCCGAAAATGCCATTTACCTTGATAAATCCCGAAAATGCCCTTTACCTTGAAAAATCCCGAAAAATCCCTCCCCTTGGACCCAGTATAATGAGCTAGTCTCTCCTTGATAAATATCAATTTTGATATGTTTCTATGATGTATATTCTGTAACTTTTGCTAGACATGGGTGGCATTCCTAAACCGAACCAAATATGCTAATAGGGTTTCTAGGTCACCTGGAAACCCAACATGGGACTTGGACCCTAGTCCAACTTGATTTCTAGTGGGCCTTCCAATGGGGCCCACCCGGCCCAATAAACATGTATGCATGCAACTTAATCAAGATAAGCAAAATTAACCGACTAAACCGGGCGGGCCAAACCTAAGGCGGTCCACCCGAACCGGACTTGTGAAATTGATGCATGAAATGCGTGGTTTGGCCGAGACTAAGGGCAAGGGCCTATCGGGCCCGCCAAAGCCCACGAACCAACCGAGTAAGGGTTCAAAACCCTAACCTCACATGACCTAGGCTTTCAAGCCCTAATCAGGACTACGGGCCCCAAGCCCAATGTCCCACCCATTTTTTGGAAACTTAAGAAAGATAAATCTAATAAAAATACTTGGCCACCATGTGGGCCCACCTTAGGGGCCCACAAACCAATCCGGTCCACCTTTTAATGGAAAACACTTAAACTTCAAATCGGAACCTAAAATAAAATCAATGCACTTAACCAAAACCCAAAGGGCCTCCTAGGATAGACGGAGGCCCACAAGGGTACATGGGCTTGCCTAAGCCCACCAAGGACACCGTGGGCCTTCCAACGGGGCCCACCAAACTAGACTCAGATTACCTAATTAATCAAGATAAAAGCAATTAAAGGGACCCACACCACTCAGGTGGTCCCGCAAGACTTAACCAAACTACATATCGGAATAGGAATCGGGTGAGACCAAAGTAAGCTGACTCAAACCAGGATAAACCTAAGGGACCCGTCACCCGACGGGGTGGACCGGGGTTTCTACGGACTTCCCCGGACCGCAACCGAGACCCTACTTAGAATCTCAAAGCCGCAGACCAAAAGCCCTAATAGACAAGGTGAGGCACCCAGGTGTCCGCCTGCACCCCATCAGGCGGTGGCGACTCCGAATTTTCCCGTGCCGCGTTCCCAACGCGCACACAGCCTGGCGACTCCACTGGGGATAGAATCAGCCCAGTAGGACCCTGGTTAGATGAGTCAGCATAAAGAGAAATTTAGTTGATGTTTAGGGTTTATTACTACCTCGTTTAGTAAGATACAGAATACGCGTAATTACGCGTATGCGCGCGTGGGAAACGCGGCACGGGGTGATTCGGAGTCGCCACCGCCTGATGGGGTGCAGGCGGACACCTGGGTGCCTAATCTTGCCTATTAGGGCTTTTTGGTCTGCGGCTTGAGATTCTAAGTCTGTTCTCGGTTGTGGTTCGGGGAAGTCTGTAGACACCCCGGTCCACCCCGTCGGATGACGGGTCCCGTGGGTTCCCTGGTTTGAGTCAGCTTACATTAGTCTCACTTGATTCCTAATCCGATATGCAGTTTGGTTAAGTCTGGCGGGACCACCTCAGTGGTGTGGGTCCCCTGAATTGCTTTTCTCTTGATTACTTAGGTGATCTGAGTCTAGTTGGGTGGGCCCCGTTGGAAGGCCCACGGTATCCTTGGTGGGCTTAGTGAAGCCCGTGTACCCTTGTGGACCTCAGTCTAGCCTGAGAGGTCCTTTGGGCTTTGGTTTGTTCAACAGATTTTACTTTAAGTTCAGATTTGAAGGTTAAGTGTTTTTTATGCACAAGTGGGCCGGACTGGTTTGTGGGCCCCTTAGGTGGGCCCACATGGTGGCCGAGTATTTTTTATTGGATTTATCTTTTTAATTTTGCCAAAGTGATTCGGACACTGGGCTTGGGGCCCGCAGTCCAAATCTGGGCTTGTAAGCCCAAGTTACCGGAAGTTAGGGTTTGCACCCTTCCTTAGTTCGGTTGGTGGGCTTTGGCGGGCCCGGTAGGCCCTTGCCCTTGGTATTGGCCAAACCACGCAATTCATGCATCAATTTCACATAACAAGGCTCGGATGGGCCGCATTGGGTTTGGCCCGCCCGGTTCAAATTGTTCATTTTACTTAAGTTATTTTAATGGCATGCTTTGGTGTTTATTGGGCTGGGTGGGCCCCGTTGGAAGGCCCACTGGAAGTCAAGTTGGATCGGGAGTCCAAGTCCCATGTCGGGTTTCCGGGTGACCCAGAAACCCTATTGGTTTATCCGGTTCGGAAATATCATTCACATCTATCAATAATCACACAAAAAAAAAAGATAGACACTTTGTCAGAGAAAAAAAAATTGGCTCATTGTGCTGGGTCCAAGGGGAGGTACCCGGGGGCCCCGTACCAAGGTATGAGTTGGATGCGCAACGAACAAAGGGGGTGGGGGGTGCGGGGGGCTTCGCCCCCCGCGGTACAGTAAAGGGCATTTTTGGAATTTTTAAAAAAATACCAATTTGGCACGTTTTTAGGGGTATGCGCCGACCTCGAGCACTAGGCGCGAGGTAGGCGCGGGCCGGGCGGACCAAAAACAGCGAAAACACAAAAAAAAGAGGTGAGTGCGAGCCTCGCGGATACTCGCGAGCTTCGCGGATACTCGATGTTCTCGGTTTTTCTTTCAAACTCCATTTCTGAGCTGATTTTGAGCTCTGTAACACTTCCCAGTGCTCCCACCACTCTCCAGAAGACCTTTAAACCCGCATTGAAACTAATCTAAATACAAATCAAAGCACGCTAGCGGTCCGAGCTGGGAGGAAATAAGTGCGAAAGAAAGAAAGAAGAAAAAACCTGCCACCAGCCATGGCAGCAGCTACACAAAGAGGGAAGACACTAAATGACAGTGGTTAAATGAGCAGCATGCTGTCACTCAGAAAGAAAAGGAACACAACAAATAGCAACTGGCCTGTCATCACCAAAGAACACAATTCATGCTAAAAATACTCGTACACCTTAAGCATGGTCGCAGAGACTGTCTTTTGCGATTAGAAAACGGTAGCTTGCATGCAAAAGAAGTCGATCAAATATATGAGGACAGCAGGGGATAAATGCTCAAAAGACCCTAGCATGCACGACACTATATCAAAAAGGCCTCATGCACAAGCACAACTACAACTGTACGTGCAGAAAAGCCATGCAAAGAAAGTCTAGCATGCCTCACCCGAAACCTCCGGCAAAATCTGATCACAAACCTCATGCTCAAACAAACAATAAAAAAAACATTTAGAGAAGGGGAAGGAGAGGGGGTTTACTTGGGGATACAAGGGATTTAATCAAGAGGGAACACACTCCCTTGAAAATAATCAAAGAACAACCCCAAAATAGCAGGGTGGAGGACCCCAAATGAGTGTGAACGTGACTCTCATTCTCTCACGAAGTTGCACACGCGGTCTCTCTTAACTTGAGAGTCTTCCATGCTCATAGAAATGGGACATTAGCACATGCGAACTACTAAGACAGTAAATCTAAGCAGGGGAGAAACTTAACTTTCTAAACATGGCAACGTCTATCCATTTTTATATATGTGAACAAGAAAGTCTCAAGGAGTGATACCTGGTGTGCTTGAGACTCTCTTGAGGTACGTAGACTTCCCCTGGAGCTCCTACGGCAGCTGGAAAGCTCCTTTGCTCCACCAACAGCAGCCAAACTTCTTCTTGCTTGAGTGAAGATGGAGAAGATAGGAGGGAGGAGGGGTGAGGATAACTTCGGATGGTCCAAGGAGGTAATGGGGGCAAGGAGGGCTGAGGAGAGAAGGGTCCGGACCAAAACAGATGGGGAAGAAGACTTGAGAACAGCAAAGGGAGCCAATCAAAAAAGCCAACCTGAAAATCCTCCAACCTCCAGAAAAAAAATCCCGAACCCTTTCGAATGAATCCTCGCGCGGGTTTTATATTCAAGGGAAAAGGGGTGCCGCTCACCTTGGCGCCCAGCTCAAGGTGGGCACAAGCCCGCTCGCCACATCCGCGCGAGCGGCATAATGATGACAATTCATTAAATGCCACCGCTCGCCGGTCGAAAAAATCTTTAAAATTCAGATTTAGTCCCTGACAATTTTTGGTAAAATCCGATATTCTCGGATTTTTACAGATTTAGTCCCTGGGATATTTCGAATGTTCGGATATTTACGGATTTGATCCCCGAGATATTTTCCTGCGCAACTCGCCACGTGTGCAGCTTTTGCCATGTGCGAAGATTGCCGGTTTTGCTGCTCGGAAATTTCATCAGCTCATTTTTCTTCATCCGGGCTCCGATCTAGGCAAACTTAGTTTCATTAGAATCGTATCGGAGCCCTCCATCCCATGACCTAGGGGTAGGCCTTCGGATCGGATTTTAGAAGAAAGTCAACTTTTGGCTCCGCTCAGGTTTGACCGCCCGCAGAACCTTCATCCGGACCCCGATTCCTGCAAACTCAGTTGCGTTGGAACCGTGTCGAGATTCTCTATCCAATGACCTAGGGGTAGGCCTCTGGATCGGATTTTAGCAGAAAGTCAACTTTTGGCTCTGCTCAGGTTTGACTGCCCGCAGAACCTTCATCCGGACCCCGATTCCTGCAAACTCAGTTGCGTTGGGATCGTATCGAGATTCTATATCCAATGACCTAGGGGTAGGCCTCTGGATCGGATTTTAGCAGAAAGTCAACTTTTGGCTCTGCTCAGGTTTGACCGCCCGCAGAACCTTCATCCGGACCCCGATTCCTGCAAACTCAGTTGCGTTGGAATCGTGTCGAGATTCTCTATCCAATGATATAAAGCAAGGTACTTGGCACGGAATTCAAGGAAAAGTCAACTCTTGGCTTTTCCTTAAGTTTGACCGCCCGCCGAACCTTCGTCCGGACCCCGATTCCTGCAAACTCAGTTGCGTTGGAACCGTGTCGAGACTCTCTATCCAATGGCATAAAGCGAGGTGGCCAATTTTCACTTGATCAAAAAGTCAACTTTTCACCCCTTAGGGTTTGACTTTCTGTCCAGGGTTTGCATTTTTGTTTTTTTTTTCTGGGAGCGCAAAAATGAGGTGCTTACAATGCGTACTGGGGAGTCCTGTCAAAGGGACGCGATAATTGCCTAAGGCAAGTGGGATTTAAGCGGTCCCTTGTGACCCCCCACTTACCTGGGGACTCTCTCGGAACCTCGTATTGCGTGCTAATTCTGCACCTTACTATACGAGACAGTATCAATCCCTTTACCAACAAAATCTAGACAAAACTCACCTGTGTAGACACAGCACGCAGCCCAACTGCACACACGGGCACACCACCACACCGTGGATGGATTTTTTATTTTTCGTTCTTGTGTGGTAAACTGCGTGGGGTGACACGCACGAGGGAGGCTGCGTGGATGATCCGACCTTGAATTGATGAGAGCGGATATTGCAACTTCTTTACCAAAACCTAGACCTCTCTAGCAGCCTCCCCTTCTGATTCCTGTGAACTGATCTTTAGGATGGTATTAGCACTTACGCTCCCGTGGCTTGTCGGGGAAAGCAGGGTAAACCCATCCCCCCAGCTTTCTGGAGTCCATTAGCTCCACTGGTTTCTTGCCGTGGCATGCGAGGATCCAGTACTGGTCCAGACCCTTGTAGGCTTATGTCTCGAGCTGGGTATCCTTCCCCACCCAACGCTTCTGAATAAACTATACGTTGAGCATGCGAGGGTGAGAGTGTTGTGAATGGTGAATACAAGAGGAGTAAAATCGGAATAAAATCCAGAGTCCATTAGGGGCAGCAACCCTTGCCTTTTGTATCAAATTGAGTAAACCCTAGATCATGGGCGACCTCAGCCCTAATTTAGGAAGCTCACCTAATTTTGATCAGGGGAACCACCCCAGATCCATGCATGGAGTCCTGTATGCTATGGGTCTTGACCCATTAGAGTCCGCTGGGAGCACTTTAAGTCCAGATTGGTCTTTTAGAGCAGACGAAAGCCGGCCAGATTAGACAAACAGATGAAAGCATGCCAGATCAGAACATGGGCACTAAACCCTAGATCTACGAATTTTTAGCCTACCCGCTTGGAAAGAAATTTGTATCCTCCCTTTTGGCTCCCAATAGCCTTAAGGATGAATTCTTTGATGTTTTTGTAAATATCTTGTAAACCTTCGCCCTCGATGGCAAGTTGTAATTTTTGCTGTGGTCCGACACCGGAAGCAGATGAAAGAACAGATGAAAGACAGAAAGACTGATCAGGACTTGAATGTGCTCCTCTCCACAAGTATGTCTAGGAGTTGCACCTTCATTGGTGCCAACCCTTAGGACCACACACCATGTGTGCCTGAGTTAAATTCCGCACTGGTTTTGTGAAGCATGTTAGAACTACTAGTGATTAGTCTTTTGCTTGAAATTATGCATGTCTTAGGACTGATTAAGAGTTTGGTGTGGAACCTTTAACAGATTTGGAATTTTGATCGGATAGTTGGCATGGCATCCTCATCCTCATCTGAGAGAACCCGTTTCCCTAGGATAGAGAAGTGCACCTGGGATACCCCTTGGATCCGTTCCTGGACAAGGCAGCTCCAAGGGAGTGAGCAGATTGAATGGGAGCACAAATACCATATGAGACAAACTTTGGCCCTGATAAACGTGCCAATCAACTGGGATATGATCCAAGCAGCATTGCTTTTCTGGGATCCCCAGCTTTCAGTGTTTCGATTCGGGATCAACGAGTTGACTCCCACAATTGAGGAACTTGACCTGTTCCTCCGAGTTCGCGACTTAGGAGAACCCGCTAGGCCAAGCCTCAAAGAAAGCTACAAGAATGAAGCTTGCACTTTCTTTGGCCTCTCAAGGGGAGAATTCCAGACCTTAGGAGGTGACAAGTCATTCACTAGGGTCTCCAAAACATTCCTTGCTAAAAAGATAAGAAACAAAAAGCAGGAAAGACCCCGGGCTTGGTTTGACACCTTCACCCTTGTGGTTCTATCGCAAATCTTCTTTCCAACTGGGGGAGACACCATTAATTTGGCCCTCATGGAAATTGTGGATCAACTCGGGGCAGGATACCGAATCATGCCACTAATCCTAGCTCAACTGTTCCATTCCCTGACTTTGTCCAAAAACGGAACCCGGAGGTTTCAAGGGTGCGCTCCCCTTCCCCACCTTTGGCTGCAAGAGTACCTGATGGTGTCATCACCAATCAGTGCATATTACAAGGCAACCGGTGACAACATCCACTAGTTGGCTCAAAGAGAGATCAAACCAGACCTACCCACTCGTGAGGATTGGTTTAACCACTTTCTCGACTTGAAAGGAGAAACAGACATTAGATGGTGGGGTACCTACAACATCCCCTAGACCCCCATCATAGCTTTCAAGAAAAGAGAGGGCCTTTCCCTGATAGGACTTACCCATGCCGTGCCGTACTATCCAATTCAGGTTTTGAGACAGTTTGGGAAACCGCAGGGAATCCCAGTCAAGGACGACATGAGCAGTTTGATTGGTCCACTCACTAAGGGACTAAGGACACAACTGCAGATGGAGTGGAAGACAGTATGCGTGTATCGGGAAGACGACTTCACCGAATTACACTTTCAAGATTACGAGCAGTGGATAGCTCGGGAATTTGGCCACGACGGCCCCCCACCTCTTCAGCCTGTCCCTTCACGCGGCATTCCAGTTCCGCCCTCTAACACATATAGGGACAGGGTGGCCGAACTGCAGGAGACCCACTCCCGTATCCATTCAGCTTATGTGGATTCAAAACGGGAGAGTAGGCAGGCCAATATGGCCTTGCAACATGAAATGGAATTAGTGCGCAAACGTGCAGAGGAGGACCGACGTCTGCGGAACAAGCTTCTGCGAGCCTTGAGGAGGCAAGACGTGTCCTCCCACTATGATGATGACCAACCTAGCTAGACTTTGGCTTTGTTGTATTTTGATAAGCATGATGATGTACTTTGTGCCACGGCGGCGCTCTTTGATTGAAGCATGAATTTACTTTCACTTTGCCATGTTGTTCAAACTTAATAAAACAGGAACAAGAAACGAAAGAATTAATTCCCTCCAATAGGGCAACTCGGTCTCCGACAGACCACCTCTTCTCAGATAATTGCAATATTCCTAGTCGCTGCGACCACCTAATTCCCTTGATTGCATCTCTCTCCTTGAGATCGTGAAACCCAGCAAGTGTTTAAAAACACCCAAGACCTTGAGCTCAGATCACACCCGTCTGTATCTTTCCAAGATCATTCGGTCAAGCCTGTAGGGCACCGAAACCGCCGACGGATGAGTCGGAGATTGGTGGAGGAACGTCCTAGCATAGCCTTCCCCTTTGTGAGGCACCAAAGTCAATGGTGATTAAACCAACTACTAGCTAAGGCACGCCCGGGAACTACTAGCCAAAATCTTGGGGCACTGAAGCCGCCGGTGATTAAACCGTTTGGTGGAGGAACGTCCTGGCATAGCCTTCCCCTTTGTGAGGCGCCGAAGTCAATGGTGATTAAACCAACGACTAGCTAAGGCACGCCCGGGAACTACTAGCCGAAATCTTGGGGCACTGAATCCGCCGGTGATTAAACCGTTTGGTGGAGGAACGTCCTGGCATAGCCTTCCCCTTTGTGAGGCGCCGAAGTCAATGGTGATTAAACCAACGACTAGCTAAGGCATGCCCGGGAACTACTAGCCGAAATCTTGGGGCACTGAAGCCGCCGGTGATTAAACCGTTTGGTGGAGGAACATCCTGGCATAGCGTTCCCCTTTGTGAGGCGCCGAAGTCAATGGTGATTAAACCAACAACTAGCTAAGGCACGCCTGGGAACTACTAGCCGAAATCTTGGGGCACTGAAGCCACCGGTGATTAAACCGAAGTTTGGTGGATGAACGTCCTATTATAGCCTTCCCCTTTGTGAGGCGTCGAAGTCAATGGTGATTAAACCAACGACTAGCTAAGGCACGCCTGGGAACTACTAGCCGAAGTTAGGCACCGACGCTGCCAGTGAATGAACTGGAGATCGGCTGAGGTACGCCTGGGTGATGCTTTTCAGCTCACCCCCTGCGGAGACCCTGCATTGGTCCAACCCCGTGATTCTGAGCTCAAACAAAACCCCTTAAATTGAAGGTTCTCTTTGCTTGCCTAAATAGCTAAAATAGATCAGTTCAACCGGGTTCTCTTTCTCAGTCGCTTCCAAGCGACCAAAATAGATCAGCTTTAAAAAAAATAGGGTTCTCTTCCCCAGTTGCTTCCAAGCGACTAAAATAGATCAGCTTTCAAAAAAAAATAGGGTTCTCTTTCCCAGTCGCTTCCGAGCGACTAAAATAGATCAGCTTTCAAAAAAAAAAAAACAGCGTTCTCTCTCCCAGTTGCCTGCGGGTGACTAAAATAGATTCGTTCAATAGGGTTCTCTTTCCCGGTCGTCTTAGGACAGCCAAAACAGATCAGTCTTCAAAAAAAAAAAAGGGTTCTCTCTCCCAGTTGCCTGCGGGTGACTAAAATAGATTCGTTCAATAGGGTTCTCTTTCCTGGTCGTCTTAGGACAGCCAAAACAGACCAGTCTTAAAAAAAACAGGGTTCTCTCTCCCAGTTGCCTGTGGGTGACTAAAATAGATTCCTTCAATAGGGTTCTCTTTCTCGGTCGTCTTAGGACAGCCAAAACAGACCAGTCTTCCAAATTCGTTAGGGTTCTTTCTCCCAGTTACCTACGGGTAGCTAAAATAGATTCGTTCAATAGGGTTCTCTTCCCCGGTCGTCTTAGGGTAGCAAAAATAAATCAGTCTTCCAAATTCATCAGGGTTCTCTCCCCCAGTTACCTGCGGGTAGCTAAAATAGATTCGGTCATTAGGGTTCTCTTTCCCAGGCGCTTCCGAACGACTAAAATAGATCAGCTTTCAGAAAAAACAGGGTTCTCTCTCCCAGTTACCTGCGGGTAGCTAAAATAGATTCGGTCATTAGGGTTCTCTTCCCCGGTCGTCTTAGGACAGCCAAAATAGATCAACCTTCAAAATTCATTAAGGGTTCTCTTCCCCGGTAACCTAAGGGTAGCTAAAATAGATCAGTTGATTCAAAATTAGGTTATCTTCCCTTGTTGCCCTAGGGTAGCTAAAATAGATCAGTTAGTCCAAATCCAATCAAATAGATCAGTCTTCAAATTCATTAAGGTTCTCTTCCCTTGTTACCTACGGGTAGCTAAAATAGATAAATCTTCAAGTTCATTAAGGTTCTCTTCCCTTGTTACCTACGGGTAGCTAAAATAGATCAGTTACTCCAAAATCAGGTTCTCTTCTCTTGCTAAATGGCTAAAATAGATCAGTGATTTAGGGTTCTCTTCCCCAGTTGCTCAAGTACGACTAAAGTAGACCATTTAGTCAAAGTGTATAAAACAAAAAAAAGTAAAAAACAAAAAAAAAATCATCATCATCATCACCTCTATGTAGGCTGACATTCCATATCATGTACTCTGCCTTCTAATGTTTATCTCTCCTTTCAGGAACCCTGTCAGCAATCAACATGGATAGTACTTCAGGGATAATTCATGTGGTGCGCGAGATAGTGGACCTTTTCTGTATTTTATGGCAAGCAATACAGGACAAAGAAGAAGCGTGGAATAAACGCTGGGAAGCACAGAGGGAAGAAATTTTTGAGCTGCAATCTCGAATAAGGGATTTGGAGAGAGAGATTAAAAGCTTGAAGATAGAAGTATTCCAGGGCAATCAGGAAGCGATCCTCCCCTCTGCCAACAATGGTGCACCCCGCCTCAGGAGGCGCCTCACCAAGGAAGAAAGAAGGAACCGTGAGTTTACGCGGCTTCCATGCACCTAGGCGGAATTGTTGCCTTCCTTGTTGCAAGAAGGACACCTAAAGCAGGCTCCACCAAATCCAAAGGCACCAGCAAGTCGAGGGTATGACCCGTCCAAGACATGCAGTTACCACAAAGGAGCTCCGGGGCATGATACTGAAGAATGCTAGGGTCTTCGCCATGCAATCCAAGACCTTTTTGACGCTGGGGAGCTCAGGACTGATCCTCCATGGGGTTAAGAAAAATCTCTCGGGATATACAACTGAACTTCAAGAACACGGATCCACATCAGCCACCCTTTTGCACAATTGCTGTTCTGTTTTGCTTTCTTTTCTTTTAAATTCTAAACTGGATAGCATGTTTCTTTTTCTGCAAGCTTATAAAAATATTTTGGGAAATCACTGAAGCGTTGGACCACACCAAGGCATGACCATAATCTCGGGACAAACCTGAACAATCGAATTTGACGAGTGAAATGTGCCAAGAAGCACAAACCGCGCGAGTCTCAATATAGCCAAGAGGTCCCCCCAGCATCCCGTTTGGAACCCACCTTGCCAAACACAGGGGCAAGTGATGATATGAGAGAAGAAAAAGAGAGAGAGAGAGAGCAAGGTGCCCATACCGGTCTCGGGCCACTGACATGATCTAGGATCAATGAACCCAATGAAATGATGAGAGGCCATTTTTGGCTGAGATACCTCAAATGGATGCCGCAAGTCAAACGTGTTGAGCTTGATCGTCTCATTTTTAACCCACGTTATGTCTAGCCACCCCGAATTGGGGCAAAGTCAAAAAGCAAAGAAAAAAGCAAGCAAACAAAATGAACAAAGAAGAAAATGGTTCTTGAGCTAGTTAATCGTGCAAAAATAATTAAGTGTTACATTCTCTGTGAAAGGACGAAAGGCCATCCTTGATCTTTTCCAAAAATCATCTGACACAAGATGAAACCCTAGCAAAACACTTTGAGCCTAACAATTCCTTCATTGAACCTACCATGTCTTGTCTTCAAAACTGGGGCATAAAGCTTCATGCGGTCGGAGACACAAAAAGGATGAAGGTGAAGATAGGGCAAAGCGAAAAACACCCTCAGAACAAAGGGGGCAAAAAAGGAGGGATGAGGAGAACCCTAGAAAACAGAAAAGACTGGGGCAATCCCTTGAAAGAAAGGAAGAGAAGGAAAAAAGAAAAAAAGAAAAGGAAAAGTTATGGCAAACCCCGAAGGCAAGGGCCAAAAGTTGGGGCAAAAGAAAAAAGGGGGAACCTGAGACGAAAAGAAGAGAAAGAAAAAACAAAGATGGAAGAAAGAGAAAGGAACTACAAATTAAAGTTGGACACAGAGTTGGGGGAGCCGAAGACGAAGCAAGCCCTAACAAGGAAAGTGGACAGGACATGGCCTTTAACCCGTGCATTAATTTCGAGCCTTCATATCATTTCTTCTGGACCCTTGAGCCCAGCCTACGTTTCGTCCTACTGTGAAGCCCTTTCTGATTACAGGGAATGTAACATTTAATCTTGGACAAACTGACAATGACAGAACAAAAAAAGGGGGGGGGGGGGAAACAGAGAAGTGCTTTGGCTAGACATAATGGTCACCCATAGAGTGAAGTTATATAGGGTTTGAGCCTGTGTATTCTTCATTTCTAAACCCTGGAACCAAGGCCTACATTTCGTCCTAAGGATAAGTTCTCTCTGATCATTGTGTCACGATCCATGGAAATTGTTAGGGCCCTTGGACTGGGCAAGGCACTGAACCCGAATAAGAGAACCAATGAGAGAAAAACCATTTCACAACCCAACAATGGCAGGGAGAGAAATACAAAAAAAAGAAAGAAAATCAAAGAGAAGCCAAGATGAGGCAGTGCCAAAGAAACCCCCCTGAACCAAAACGATTCCCCTCATTTCAACCTGGGGCATGCCCTTGAAGGCCGAAATGTTGAGACACTTGCAGGAACTGCCGAGAGGCACATTTTCCTAAGTCTAACTGAGAATGACAGGTAACCAACCCAAAGGTTACTGGTCTTGCCACGGACCCACTTCAAAGGGAAAAATCCGAGCATTCGGTGAATTCCCAAAAGACATCAACCAAAGAGAGACTGCTTGAATTCGCACATAATCTTGAAAAAAAAAATCTAGTTGACTAAATTCCACTTGGACTTTTGCAGGTACTGACAAAACCTGAGACATATAGGAAAAGTCATCACAGTGTATTCACAAATTGGTTGACAGAATCTGGTGAAGCCAAAGCCGCTGACAGATGAGTCAGAGATGGGTAGAGGCAGTTTCAGATACAACCAAGACAAAGAAAGAAATGAGCAAAGATGTAAGGGGCAAAACGTCTCCCAATACCAAGAGATAAGGTAGCCTTGGAAGCAAAGTGGCTCCACAAAATCAAATGAGATGTTTCCATCTCTGGGAAAGATAGAGGGAAATTCAAGCCAAACTACGAAGGGCCGTGCGTAGTCCACAAAGTTCTGTCTAGAGGAGCACTCATCTTACAAGAAATGGACGGGGCAATTTTTCCTGAGCCGATAAATGCAGACGCAGTCAAACTATACTACGCTTAAGATCATTCTGATTGAGAAATGAAGAGAGGCCATCCTTGACTCTCCTTAGATTGTAAATCCTTCCAAATGCCTAAATTCTCCCCCTAGTTAAACAATTTTGAGCCTTAAAATTATTTCAACCCATTGCAAGTGTTCTAAACAAAAAAAGAGGGCCTTCCTGGCAAAGCAAAAAAAGAAACAGGGCACCCTTGCCCAGAAAAACCTCAAAAAGAGAAGAAAGTGCAATAGAAAAAGAAAAGAAAAGAAAAAGAAGAGAAAGAAAAAGAGAAAATGGGAAATGTTTACCCAACAAAAATAGAGATACAAATAAGCCAGGATGTAAGTCCCAAAAACAATAAAAGTAGCACACTTTGCAAACACAAATAATTAAGCTTTTTCGAGCCATCTATCCTTTCTTTCATAAACAAGACCCAGCCTACGTTTCGTCCTATCTCTAAGACCTCTCGGATCCCAAAAAGAATGATCAGGGCAAACAGTTAGGTCTGCGTTCATCAGCAATGACGGAATTCGGAGCTTCCTAGAAAGGCTAGACACAGTGAAAACCCGAAAAAAGGGCGTTGTGTGGTTAGTCACCCAAAAAAAAAAAAAAACCTGAGCACATCTGGTCTAAGCAAAGCAAGGTACAGAGAAGAGCAGTGACAGTGGCAGGAAATAAACTGAGAAAGAGTAAACAGATCTAAGGGGTCCGAACCGGCAGGTTGCGCCCGAGTCGAAGACTCCACAGTGGCCTACGATGACAATGCTATGAAAAATACCAAGCACTCCAAGTCCCGTCTGACCTCGGAAAATTTCTTTGATATTGCAAACACAGGCACACACTGACACACCTGTTTTCTCTATAATTGTTCTGCTTAACTGTTTTGAGCTCCACATTGGGCTACTAACCTGAGTTGATAGTCTCTTAACCTTGGCAAAGGCCGCTTCTAGCTGCAATGGGCAAAATGCTCAGAGCAAGAAAAGAATAAAAGAAGTGTTTTGCATTCCCCAGCTATTCCACGGCTAACATGTTGTCTTTTCCTGCCTTCACAGGTACAGCGAAAGTGGGATGACGAACGTCTTCTCCAAAATCCCTAGTGGAGTTCTTTCAGTAAACGGAGAATAACAACCTCCAAAATCCCCAGGGGGAGGCCTTAAGCAAACCAGGGACGACACCCTTACATCCCCAGTAGAGTCCTCTCAAGCAATAAGAGAGTGATACCTAATGACATAGACTTCTCAAGCCTCGCCCAGTCTGAAGAGGCCGGCTTTGCGAAGAAGAGCAAAAAGAAGACAAACAAGCTCGCATCAATCCCTGGTGGAGTCTCTCGCGCTCAACAAGAGCGCAGACAAGCATGAAGGACTCGCACCCAAGTGGAAGGAAATGCTTTACAAAGAAATAATCACAGCGTGAGGAATCCCCACTTATCCCCAGTGGAGCATCCTTCCCCAGGGAACTCCCACGCTTGTCACTAACAAGGCTCGACCCGAAAGAAGAGGCAATAAGAAAAGAGATTCCTACCCAATCCCCAGCAATAGTCACTCCAAGCTAGGGAGCCTCTACAAAAGGGAAAGCCAACCAGAAAGCGCTGCAGAAGAAGGAATGACAAGACATGAAGAAGAATGAGCATAAATAAGGATATCATCGGGCAAGATGGCCCCTTTTGTAATTTTTGATTTCACACTTTTGTAAATAGAGTAGAGCAGGTGTGTGGGCTCCGTTGAGGCACTGGACAGCGCTGGAAGCACCTCCTCACCAACAGCAGCTCCTCCTCCACTCTTCCTTCCTCCTTTCTCCATTCGGTCCACATCTGAACCCAACCCTTGGCCACCAAATCCTAATTAAAAAAAAAACGAAGAAGAGAGAAGAAGAAAAAGCAAGCAAGCTTCAAGTAAAAGACACAAAATGGATCAGAAGTCTGAAGTCACCTAAAAGCTTTAATGGAACAAACAAGAAGAAAAGAATATTGTCAAGTGTCTTGCATCAACGCCGAAACAGGTTGGCGAGCTCAAGTCCAATCTAATCTCTTTCAAACTTAAACTAAAATGCTGAAGAGTTGCCCTACAAAAACCCGAAAAGCAAAGGGTAAGGAAACTCTGAAACCAGGAAGTGACGCCACATCATTGGCCGCTTCCTCTCAAAATGAAAACTTCAAAGGACTAAGCTCGTCGACCATGTCGACAGAGAGGGGCAGCTGTAAGCACCTCATTTTTGCGCTCCCATAAAAACCAGAAATGCAAACCCTGGACAGAAAGTCAAACCCTAAGGGGTGAAAAGTTGACTTTTTGATCAGGTGAAAATTGGCCACCTCGCTTTATGCCATTGGATAGAGAATCTCGACACGGTTCCAACGCAACTGAGTTTGCAGGAATCGGAGTCCGGATGAAGGTTCTGCGGGCGGTCAAACTTGAGCAGAGCCAAGAGTTGACTTTCTGCTAAAATCCGATCCAGAGCCCTACCCCTAGGTCATTGGATAGAGAATCTCGACACGGTTCCAACGCAACTGAGTTTGCAGGAATCGGGGTCCGGAGAAAGGTTCTGCGGGCGGTCAAACTTGAGCAGAGCCAAAAGTTGACTTTCTGATAAAATCAGATCCAGAGGCCTACCCCTAGGTCATTGGACAGAGAATCTCGACACGGTTCCAACGCAACTGAGTTTGCAGGAATCGGAGTCCGGATAAAGGTTCTGCGGGAGGTCAAACTTGAGCAGAGCCAAAAGTTGACTTTCTGTTAAAATCCGATCCAGAGGCCTACCCCTAGGTCATTGGACAGAGAATCTCGACACGGTTCCAACGCAACTGAGTTTGCAGGAATCGGAGTCCGGATAAAGGTTCTGTGGGTGGTCAAACTTGAGTAGAGCCAAAAGTTGGCTTTCTGCTAAAATCCGATCCAGAGGCCTACCCCTAGGTCATGGGATAGAGGGCTCCGATATGAGTCTAACGCCACTAAGTTTGCCCAGATCGGAGCCTGGATGAAGAAAATATGAGCTGACAAAATTCCCGAGTAGCAAAATCGGCAAACTGCGCACGTGGCGAGTGGCGCAGGAAAATATCTCGGGGCTCAAATCCGTAAATATCCAAAAATTCAAAAGATCCCAGGGATCAATCTGAAAATCTTTGAAAATATCTGAATAAAATAATATTAAATCCAAATATCCCAGGGATTATATCTTAATTTCCGGATTTTTTAGACAAACGAGCGGCCGCATTAAATGTTTTTTGATCATTTGGTCGCTCTCGCAAATGTGGCAAACGGGTATGCGCTCAGCTCAAGCTGAGCGGATCCCATTTTTTAGGTGAGCGGATCCCCTTTTTCCTCGCCTATTTAAACCGCGCGAAGCTTCATTACCGAGGGTTCAAAAAATTTTGGTTGGAGGTTTTCGAGCTTGGTTCTTTCTGGGTTGGCACGACTCTGCCGGATTTCATTTCCCTCTTCCCCACTCTACCTGGTTCGAGACCCCGCCCCTTCTCTTCCTCTTCTTCCTCATCAAACCCGAAGAAGAGCTTGCTGCGGGCGTGGAGAGGTGCTGCCCGGACAGTTGCTCGAGATCCAAGGTCCATCACACCCTGCAAAAGATTGAAACCCAGGTAATGTTCCCGACCACTCTTTTGTTCAGAATATAAGCTCATTTCAAGCATAGCATGTCACGAGGTTTTCTCTTCTACCATTTTGCTTACTAATACTGCTTGTGTGATTCGAAGGGGAGCATGTTCCTCGTGGTCATTTCATCTCGTGTACCCCATTATAAACCCCCTTTTCCCTTCTTTGTTAATTTGTTGAAGTGTGATTTTGGGGTTCGGATTCTCGCGAAGAGATTTGAGTCGCGAGCATAAGTTAGGTTAGATTAACCTCGAAGTATGTTTAAGTGTCTCTTGGGAGTCTGGGGATCCCCAGAGAATGATTACAGAGCTTAAAAACCATTAAAAATTGAGTACAGAGCTTAAAAACCATTAAAAATGGAGTTCAGGCAAAAAAACAGAAAATCAGGGTATATGCGCTCACTTCATTTTTGGATGCGCTCAGCTCGCGCTCACTTAATTTTGGATGCGCTCAGCTCGCGCTCACTTAAATTTTGGATGCGCTCAGCTCGCGCTCACTTAGTTTTGGATGCGCTCAGCTCGCACTCACTTAATTTTTGACGCGCTCAGCTCGCACCCACTTCATTTTTGGGTGCGCCCACTTCGCCCGCGGATCATTGTTTTGTGGTTTTTCGGTTCGCCCACCTCGCCGACCTTGCGCCTAGTGTCTTAGGTCGGCGCATACCCCTAAAAAAGGCCGAATTGCCATATTTTTGATAAATCCCGAAAATGCCCTTTACCTTGAAAAATCCCGAAAATGCCATTTACCTTGAAAAATCCCGAAAATGCCCTTTACCTTAAAAAAATCTCGAAAATGCCATTTACCTTAAAAAAATCCCGAAAATGCCCTTTACCTTAAAAAATTCCCTAAAATGCCCTTTACCTTAAAAAAAATCCCGAAAATGCCCTTTACCTTAAAAAAATCCCGAAAGTGCCCTTTACCTTAAAAAACCCCGAAAATGCCCTTTATCTTGAAAAATCCCGAAAATGCCCTTTATCTTGAAAAATCCCGAAAATGCCCTTTACCTTGAAAAATCCCGAAAAATCCCTCCCCTTGGACCCAGTATAATGAGCCAGTTTCTCCTTGATAAATATCAATTTTGATATGTTTTTGTGATGTATATTCTGTAACTTTTGCTAGACATGGGTGGCATTCCTAAACCGAACCAAATATGCCAATAGGGTTTCCGAGTCACCTGGAAACCCAACATGGGACTTGGACCCCGGTCCAACTTGATTTCCAGTGGGCCTTCCAACGGGGCCCACTCGGCTCAATAAACATGTATGCATGCAACTTAATCAAGATAAGCAAAATTAATCGACTAAACCGGGCGGGCCAAACCTAAGGTGGTCCACTCGAACCGGACTTGTGAAATTGATGCATGAAATGTGTGGTTTGGCCGAGACTAAGGGCAAGGGCCCGCCAAAGCCCACGAAACAATCGAGTAAGGGTTCAAAACCCTAACCTCACATGACCTGGGCTTTCAAGCCCTAATCAAGACTACGGGCCCCAAGCCCAATGTCCCACCCATTTTTTGGAAACTTAAGAAAGATAAATCCAATAAAAATACTTGGCCACCATGTGGGCCCACCTTAGGGGCCCACAAACCAATTCGGCCCACCTTTTCATGGAAAACACTTAAACTTCAAATCGGAACCTAAAGTAAAATCAATGCACTTAACCAAAACCCAAAGGGCCTCCTAGGATAGACCGAGGCCCACAAGGGTACATGGGCTTGCCTAAGCCCACCAAGGACACCGTGGGCCTTCCAACAGGGCCCACCCAACCAGACTCAGATTACCGAATTAATCAAGATAAAAGCAATTAAAGGAACCCACACCACTCAGGTGGTCTCGCCAGACTTAACCAAATTGCATATCGGATTAGGAATCGGGTGAGACCAAAGTAAGCTGACTCAAACCAAGATAAACCTAAGGGACCCGTCACCCGATGGGGTGGACCGGGGTGTCTACGGACTTCCCCGGACCGCAACCGAGACCCTACTTAGAATCTCAAAGCTGCAGACCAAAAGCCCTAATAGACAAGGTTAGGCACCCAGGTGTCCGCCTGCACCCCATCAGGCTTTGGCGACTCCGAATTTTCCCGTGCCGCGTTCCCGACGCGTGCACAGCTGGAGGAGGTCATACTCTGGAGTGAACACACTATGGTGCAAATCTATGATTTCTTCTTCCGTGGCCCTTCCCTTTCATTTGAGGGTCTGTGGTAATTTTGTAACCACGTCTTTCCCTTTTTCTTTCTTCTTCGCTTCTGCTTCTGCTCTCTCCTTTGGTGCAAGTGAGGGGTCTGTGTTTCCGTATCGACCGGATCGGGTGATACGGTCGATTTCTGCCTCAATGGGGGTGGTGGAGGTAGCTTGATGGTAGAAAGGTTGGGTGGGGTAAGGTGGGGGTACCGCATTGTAGGGAGGTGGTCCAAGACGGAGTTGGGAGAGGTTGAGGGTGGGTGGTTCAAAAGAAAGGGAGAAGGGGTCTTGTGGAGGCGAGTCCATGATGTCGTGGATGTTGAGGGTCGAAGGGCTAGGGTGAGAGATGGGGGTAGGGTAGAAGAAAGCTTGGTCTTTGGATGGGTTGAAGTGCACCAGAGGGAGACCTGTAGGGGAGTCACCACCATTTCCTTCAATGACGTTCACTGTTTCACTCTCTTCTGCTGACGTGTCATCTGAGTCTGTATCAGCGGACTCGTCCGAGCTCTCGTATGGATCCAGCAGGTTTACGATTTCAGGAGTGGATGGTGGTTCCTCTTCTTCCGCGGCATGAGGGGGCCCGAACCACTCATGCATATTGTATGGGAGGGGGGCGGGATTAGCGCGCTTGCGCACTAATTCCATTTCATGTTGCAAGGCCGCATTGGCCTGCCTACTCTCCTGTTCCGAATCCACATAAGCTGAATGGATACGGGAGTGGGCCTCCTGCAGTTCGGCCACCCTGTCCCTATATGTGTTAGGGGGCAGAACTGGAATGTTGCCTGATGCGACAGGCTGAAGAGGTGGGGGGCCGTCGTGGCCGAACTCCCGAGCTATCCAATGCTCGTAGTCTCGAAAGTGCGATTCGATGAAGACGTCTTCTCGATATACGCACACCGTCTTCCACTCCATCTGTAGTTGTGTCCTTAGTCCCTTGGTGAGTGGACCAACCAAACTACTCATGTCGTCTTTGACCGGGATTCCCTGCGGTTTCCCAAACTGTCTCAGAAACCGAATCGGATAGTACCGCACAGCATGCGTAAGGCCTATCAGGGCAAGGACCTCTCTTTTCTTGAAAGCTATGATGGGGGTGTAGGGGATGTTGTATGTACCCCACCATCTAATGTCTGTTTCTTCCTTCAGGTGGAGAAAGTGGTTAAACCAATCCTCACAAGCGGGTAGGTCTGGTCTAATCTCTCTTTAAGCCAACCAATGGATGTTGTCACCGGCTACTTTGTAATATGCACTGACAGGTGATGACACCATCAGGTGATCTTGCAGCCAAATGTGGAGAAGGGGAGCGCACCCTTGAAACCTCCGGGTTCCGTTTCTGGACAAAGTCAGGGAATGGAACAGTTGAACTAGGATTAGTGGCATGATTCGGTACCCTGCCCTGAGTTGATCCACAATTTCCATGAGGGCCAAATTAATGGTGTCTCCCCCAGTTGGAAAGAAGATTTGCGACAGAACCACAAGGTTGAAGGTGTCAAACCAAGCCCCGGGTCTTTCCTGCTTTTTGTTTCTTATTTTCTCAGCTAGGAATGTTTTGGAGACCCGAGTAAATGATTTGTCACCTCCTAAGGTCTGGAATTCTCCCCTTGAGAGGCCAAAGAAAACACAAGCTTCATTCTTATAGCTTTCTTTGAGACTTGGCCTAGAGGGTGCTCCTAAGTCGCGAAATCGGAGGAACAGGTCAAGTTCCTCAATTGTGGGAGTCAACTCATTGACCTCGAATCGAAACATTGAAAGCTGGGGATCCCAGAAAAGCAAGGCTGCTTGGATCATATCCCAGTTAATCGGCACATTTAACAGGGACAAAGTCTATCCCATATGGTACTTGTGCTCCCATTCAATCTGCTCACTCCCTTGGAGCTGCCTTGTCCAAGAACGGATCCAGGGGGTATCCCAGGCACACTTCTCTATCCTAGGGAACGGGTTCTCTCAGATGAGGATGCCATGCCAACTATCCGATCGAAATTCCAAATCGGTTTAAGGTTCCACACCGAACTCTTAATCAGTCCTAAGACATGCATAATCTTAAACAAAAAAACACTAGCAGTTCTAACAGGCTTCACGGGATAAGCAAAAAACAGTGCGGAATTTAACTCAGGCACACATGGTGTGTGGTCCTAAGGGTTGGCGCCAATGAAGGCGCGACTCCTAGACATACTTGTGTAGAGGAGCACATTCAAGTCCCGATTAGTTTTTCTGTCTTTCATCTGTTCTTTCATCTGCTTTCGGTGTCGAACCACAACAAAAATTACAACTTCCCATCAAGGGCGAATTTTTACAAAATGTTTACAAAAACTGCAAAGATTTCATCCTTAAGGCTGTTGGGAGCCAAAAGGGAGGATACAAATTGCTTTCAAAAAAGGTAGGCTAAAAATCCCTAGATCTAGGGTTTAGTGCCCTTATTCTGATCTGGCGTGCTTTCATCTGTCTGTCTGATCTGACCGGCTTTCGTCTGCTCTGAAAGACCAATCTGGACTTAAAGTGCTCCCAATGGACTCTAATGGGTCAAGACCCATAGCATACAGGACTCCATGCATGGATCTGGGGTGGTTCCCCTGATCAAAATTAGGCGAGCTTCCTAAATTGGGGTTGAGGTCGCCCGTGATCTAGGGTTTACTCAATTTGATGCGAAAAGCGGGGGTTGCTGCCCCTAATGGACTCTGGATTTTATTCCGATTTTACTCCTCTTATATTCACCATTCACAACATTCTCACCCTCGCATGTTCAGCGCATAGTTTATTCAGAAACGTTAGGTGGGTAAGGATACCCAGCCCGAGACATAAGCCTACAAGGGTCTGGACCAGTTCATAGGAATAAGAAGGGTAGGCTGCTAGAGAGGTCTAGGTTTCAGTCAAGAAGTTGCAATATCCGATTCACTCATTCATTCGAGGTCGGATCATCCACGCAGCCTCCCTCGTGCGTGTCACCCCACGCAGTTTATCACACAAGAACGAGAAATAAAAGATCCAATCACGGTGTGGTGGTGTGCCCGTGTGTGCAGTTGGGCTGCGTGCTGTCTACAAGGGTGAGTTTTGTCTGGATTTTGTTGATAAAGGGATTGTTTGTAATGCCCCGGATCCGAGTCACGAAATAGCACCGTAACTCATCCCCGGAGGTTAATTTAAAACAAAGGATCGCAAAATCAGAGTGAAGGAAAAACATGAATACAACAATAGCTATATAACAGAGTGCGCTAAAATAGTCCCAAACTAAAATAAAACTCACATGTCAAAGTAACTACCCGCAAGTATCGAGCTCTCCAAGAGTATCTGAAAACAAAACGAAAGCAACGGGGTGAGATACGAATATTCCAGTGAGCAGCACATGCATGCACAAATACATTTAGTTCGGTTCTAAAACATGCCATGATTACAAACCATATACAACGATGATAACACGTATAACCCAACAAAACTTCAACGATCCAATTTACATCCGTGAGGAAAACCATCGTATAAACCAAGCAGTAAAGACGATACCAATCATGCATATAGCCGTAAAGTCACGTATAACCAGGTAGCAACATATCGAAGAAAACATAGTTCAACAACTCAAAAGATATAACTCGGGTCCCAACCCGTATCAACAATAAAGTCACCTTATAACCAATGCCCACACCTCCCAATGTATATCCGGCCTACTCAGGGTTTCGGATATTGAAATGATAGCGTCATCCAATGCCGGCCTACTCCGGGTATCGGCATTGACAACACCATACCACTCAGGGTCATGATGCTGCTCTACACTGGCGGGAGGTACAATACCCAATAATCGGTAAACAATATTCCATGAACCATAAATACCAACAAACCAGCGAATAAAACATATCACGTCAAACAAAATCAAATACCAACATTGGTCAATGTCATGTAGTTGCTTAGATTGGTTAATCTACATGCCAGAGTGACATCCACACCTCCATGTACACAGTTCCGGCCTACTCAGGGTATCGGACACTCTGAAATGACGGCCTACTCAGGGTATCGTCATCCAATGCCGGCCTACTCCGGGTATCGGCATCGACAACCAGGCCTACTCAGGGTTTCTGGCTGCTCTACAGTGGTCGTGGCAACACTCCATGGCCATGCCATTACACCAATAAAACAAAATACATCACATTACTAAGCTTAGACTCTGGATCCAGGACAAGCTAAACCAAAACCGATAAATAACCAATTAAAACTCCGCATTCAGTACACACATCACAAGTTGTTCCAACCAGAACATCAACTCACAAGTGTTCCAACCAAAACAATAATTCTTCACAAGTGTTCCAACTAGAACATCATCTCACAAGTGTTCCAACCAGAACAATAATTCTTCACAAGTGTTCCAACCAGAACAATAATTCCTCACAAGTAAACAAGTAAATAATCTTTGCAACATAATTCAAACTTGCCATCAAGAAAACAGGGTTTATATAAAATCTCAATCAAGTACAATATTTAACCAAAAGAAACAAAATCAAATCTCCAGTGGTATCCAGAACTTCACCTACAATTTGCCCTATATTTACCCTGGAAGCTCTTAAGAATTTCCAGAATCTATATTTCAATATTTTCCTAAGAAATTCTGCCTCTAAAATCCTAAACAAGTAATTTGTTATGTACTCAAAACCTCCTAACATAAAAAACCACATTTGTTTGCTCAATTATGTAAGTTGGTAAGAATAATGGACTATGCGCTCACCTCCTGAGGTAGGCGCGAGGTGGGCGGATAGTATATTAACTAAAATCGGGGTATGCGCCTACTTGACAGTAAGTGGGCGCGAGAAGGGCGCGAAGTGGGCGCGAGAAGGGCGCGAAGTGGGTGCGAGAAGGGCGCGGGATAGGCGCGAGAAAGGCGCCGGATAGTTGAGTGCGCGCGAGCTGAGCGCCAAGTGGGCGCGAGCTCGGCCCCAAGTCTATTTTTCCATGCGCCTACTTCCTGAAGTGGGCGCCAAATGGGCGGATACCCACTGTGTTTTTCAAGTCTCTGTTAAATCCAAATCTTCAACTCTGGCCGAAAATTTTCAATCTGTAACCACTCCTCTGGTCTCCTAATACCCCCAGAACACATTCAAACCTATTTTGAAATTAATCTAACACACTTTTCATTTATCTCCAATTTGTTATACAGAAAATCCTTCGGACTATTTCTGCCCAGAAACCCAGTGAATAATTCATTCGACAAACATATGCATTTGAATCAAAAACTACGAATAACACAAACCAGGTTTTAAAACAGTGCCACTCACCTTTTATGCATCCAAGTCTTGGCAATAGCAACCCAGAAAATCCCCAATCACTTCGGCCGTCTGCTTGCTCTGGTCGAACAGATGTTTTCTGAAGGAAGAAAAGCCCTTCCGAACTTCTTATTAGCAAAAACTTACTGGCAGTAAGTCTTCGCCAGCTCGACTCTCCCACAGAACCTCTCCAACTCCTTCTCTCGAAGAACCCTAAACAAAAGCCGCAGCCACAACCTTCTCAGTAGACTATACGCGTATTCAGGGCAAAAACCCAAAACCTAATTTCTTAAAGTATTTATACCTTCCGCAAATACGCTTGCTGCCCGACGACCCTTTTAACTCTGATATGGTGTGTGCTTGCCCACCAAAACCCCTACATTAGCACCTTCCAATTTATAATAAATTTCAAACACACTATTATCAATTTCTTTAAACCAATATTTGATGCCTGTTTAACTTAATTTAAAATCTTCATAATTTAGGCTTGGGAAATTGCGAGACTACCCTCACTTGTTCCAACACCGAACCGCCAAAATCCAAATCCATGGAAGTCCAATAACCAAAATTTCCCATTTTAATAATTCATCCTATTTAACATTTTGTAATTAACTCTAATTAATTTCCTTTTCTCTGTTTCTAAAGTTCTCCATTAATTAAATAAGTTTTAAAAGCATAAAATCTAAATTTTAATGTTATTAAAATTCGGGATTTTACATTGTTACCGTCTCGTATAGTAAGGTGCAGAATTGGCACGCAATACGAGGCTCCAGGAGAGTCCCCAGGTAAGTGGGGGTTCACCAGGGACCACTTAAATCCCACTTGCCTTAGGCAATTATCCCGTCCCTTTGACAGGACTCCCCAGAACGTGTATTTACACGTATTCTGTATCTTACTAAACGAGGTAGTAAGAACCCTAAATATCAACTATATCCCCTTTACGCTGACTCATCTAACTAGGGTCCTATTGGGCTGAGGGATCCCCAGAGGAGTCACCAGGCTGTGCGCGCGTCGGAAATGCGGCACGGGAAAGTTCGGAGTCGCTACCGCCTGATGGGGTGCAGGCGGACACCTGGGTGCCTAAGTTAGTCTATTTTGGGCTGTGGTCTGTGGCTTGAGATTCTAAGTCGAGTCTCGGTTGTGGTCTTGGGAAGTCCGTAGACACCCCAGTCCACCCCGCCGAATGACGGGTCCTGTGGGTTCCCTGGTTTGAGTCAGCTTGCTTTGGTTCTCACCCGATTCCTAATCCGATATGAAACTTGGTTAAGTCTGGCGGGACCACCTGAGTGGTGTGAGTCCCTTTAATTGATTTTATCTTGTTTATTTTAGGTGGTCTGAGTCTGACTAGGCGGGCCCCGTTGGAATGCCCACGGTGTCCTTGGTGGGCTTGACTAAGCCCACATGCCTCTAGTGGGCCTCTGTCTAATCCTAGGAGGCCATTTGGGCTTAGGTTTAATGAATTGCTTTTACTTAGTTTATTCAAGTTGGAGACTTAGTGACTTTCAGGCCATAAGTGGGTCGGCATTGGTTTGCGGGCCCCTGGGTGGGCCCCCATATTGGTTGCCAAAGTGTTTTAAATTTATCTTATTTAAACTTGCCAAGATGTTTTGGACATTGGGCTTGGGGCCCCTAGTCCAGTTCCGGGCTTTTAAAGCCCGAATTCCATGAAGTTAGGGTTTAAACCCACACTTTGTTTGGTTAGTGGGCCTTGACGGGCCCGATAGGCCCTAGCCTTGGGTCTTGGCCAAACCACACAATTTTTAGAAGACATTCAACAAGGTTGGTTCGGGCAGGCCACATTGGGTTTGGCCCACCCAGTTCAATCGGTTCATTTTATTTAATTTACTTATTTGCATGCTTTTGGATTTATTAGGCTAGATGGGCCCCGTTGGAAGGCCCACAAATGTTTCCAATTGGACTGGTGGTCCAGGTCCCAAGTTGGGTTTCCGGGTGATCCGGAAACCCTATTGGTTCACTTGGTTTGGTTAAAACAATCACAAAAATTCGGCAAGGAACAAAGAAACATGAAAATTGCATTTTTCCTCTGTAGCCGACCATTGTGGTCGGATATGAACAGAGCAAGGGTGATCCGACCTGAGTTGTCGAATCCCCTTAAAATTGCTCTTTTTCGGAGTTAGGCCATTGGGGTTGCCTCTGTGGGCTTCCTAAGGGCTTCTACAAGTCATGTGGGCCCCTGGGAGGGCCCACATTGGTTCAGATCATGGGGTGGCATCCCATTTTGTTGCCTTTTTGGCTTCCCCACACAAATCGGATAGCAAGGTGGGGGGCATGAAGCTGCTGCCCCTCCTATTTCTCTCAAGCAATTCCAGCAAGGTGTAGGGTTCTTTTTTGCCCCTACTTTGGTGGCCTAGCTTCACTAAACGAAGAACAATTAAAGACCCAACAGCAAGGCCTATTGTACCAAGTTGCACTAACACAAACATGCATGGTTCAATAAAAGGTTGTGCATGGGGTGGGGGCCGGGTCAGGCATGCTAAGATCAGCAAAGGTGCGGAGATGAGGGGTCATATCCATATGCATACAAACAGCAAACACATAAGGGCAAAAGAGAGCATGGGGGTACACACATCTGCTGGGAACAACAGTGGTACCAAGACCTGCTGCCATTTCCAGCAGCAACCTATATGAACAACATTACAGGGGCCACAGGAGGCGGTGGGAGCATGCTTACATGGGTGGGATAACACAATTAGAACAGCAAGTTAAGGGGAAGGGGTGCATGCTTTGAAACTTAAAAAAATAGCAAATTAACAAGAGCAAAGGAGGCACACAAATTGGCAACATGCTTGGTTTTAGTAAAAAAAGCAGCTGTGCATGGGGATTTACCATTCTTATCATGCATGGAGATGGCATACCAAGGATGGGGATGCTGCTGCTGTTTCCAGCAGCAGCTCACATGTGTCACGGCAAGGGGCTGCGGGTGTGGGGAACATGCTTCTTAAACTCCCAAAACAGCGAAGGAAAGACAAGTAGACAATGGTATGCGAAGACACAAACAGTGGGTTACAAGGAGGGTGAGGGAACATGATTGTGCATGGAAGCCATGACAGGTTGGGGGTTCGGCAGCAAGCAATTGGGGGGAGATGGATCATGCTAATGGGATGCATGCATGTGGGGAAGAACCTGCTGGGAACAGGAGTGACACAGGGGCTTACTGATGTTCCCAGCAGCAGCTTATGGGGGTTAATGCAAAGGGATAAGGCAGAATGCTTGGGTGGGGGGGTTGGGTCTGCTGGGAACAGCAGGTGCTACAGGGGGGCAGCATGCATTTGGGGTGACCTATTGGGGGGTGTGGCTTGGTCTTAGGCTTCTTAATGCTGCTGGGACAGCAGGTGCTACAGGGGGGCAGCATGGACATGAATACATGCACATTAAACCAAGCAAACGGGAAAGGGATTGGGGGGGGGGGTGAAGGAAACACATGCTTGGCATCTCTTAGCACCAGCAAAATAAGAAAAGAGAAAAAAACACCAAACAACAATCATTGCATGCAATGGATATAGATCTAACATGCATCTAAACACATCCACAGATTGGCAACCAAACTCACCCAAAAGCAAAAGCCATATGAAAGGCATGCACGTGAAAACCATAGCAAAAAACTTAAAACAAACCCAAGAACAGCAACTAAGAAAGTAGAAAACATATGTGAAATTGGACTCCCATATTTCCTACAAAAGAAAACCTATGTGGACTTCTTTTGCTGGAGGTGGCTTCTATGCCATGACAAAGACAGTAAAACAAAAGCTCAAGTCACTGTGTAAAAGAACCCATGCAAGGGGATAAGGAAGGAGCAGAACCCATCAGTGAAAATTTTGTTTTTAACATATGTGTAATGAATCGTGGTGAGGAACCTCACCTGGTGGTGCTTGAGCACTTATGCAAGGTGGAGACCACTTCTGGAGGTGGTACAGCAGCTGGGGGTTGCTTCTTCTTGCACAAACAACAACCAGTCCCTCCTTGGTTTTGTATGAAGATGGAGAAGAAGAGGAATGCAAGAGGTGTGGTGGTCTTGAGTTATGGTGGGGGGTTGTATGGAGGCAAGAGGAGCTGGTGGCTCTCAAGTCTTGAAGCAAGCTGGAGGCACCTCTTGGAGGTGGAACAATGGCTGGAGACTTCCTCTCTAGCAGCTACAGCAAAGAAACTCCCCTTGTTGGGTTGACCATGAAGAGGAAGAAGGAGGAGAAGGGGTGGAGCTGCCTTGGGGTGGTGGTGGGAAGGTGGTGGAGGTCAATGGGTGCTGGAGAGGGAAGGTTCAGATGAGCAAAAGTCGGGCAAGGAGGTCTAAGAAAAATGGAATGAGCCAACCATCTGAAAGGGGGCTGCTACCCCCTTTTATAAGTAATTTTAATGTATCCAGCATTATATGCCGGATACACTAGTACTCACTCATAGCCGGCCTCCATGGCCGACTATACACATGTTAATGCCGGATACAAAACACAATTATTTGGAATTTTAATGCCGCCGCGAATTTGTCAGGCGTTCGGCGCGAATCTTGCCGATTGATCTTCTTGTATCCGATGAATAGTGTCGGATATACACAAGGGTATGTGTATCTGACATATTTGGTCGGATACAAATAAAAAAATTACGGATTTGCTCTTCGATTCGGCCGATTCAACCGATTTGACACTTTTGGATATCTACGAATTGCCCCCTGCGAATTTTGGTTTAGTCCCTAAGATATTTGATGATTTTTGGATATTTGAGATTTAGTCCCTAAGATATTTCGCTGCATTCATCGCCATGTGCGCAGTTTCTTCGCCACGTGTGCAGTTTCCGGTTTTGCTGCGCGGAAACTTCGACAGCTCATATCTCCCTCATCCGGACTCCGATTTGAGCAAACTCAGTTGCATTTGACTCATATCAGAGCCCTCTATCCAATGATATAGATCTAAGCACCTGGCTCGGGGTTCGAAAAAAGTCAACTTTTAGCTCATCCTCAAGTTTGACCGGCCCACAGAACCTTCATCCGGACTCCAATTCCAGCAAACTCAGTTGCATTGGACTCGTGTCGGGATTCTCTATCCATTGAGAAAAAGCAAGGTGACCAATTATCACTTGATAAAAAGGTCAAATTTCGACCCCTCAGGATTTAACTTTCTGTTTAGGGTTTGCATTTCCGGCCCTTCCGAGAGCGCAAAAAGGAGATGCTTACAGCTTTCTAAATTGTGTGGTTTGGCCGAGACCCAGGGCTAGGGCCTATCGGGCCCGCCAAAGCCCACTAACCAAACCAAGTATGGGTTTAAACCCTAACTTCATGGAATTCGAGCTTTTAAGCCCGGAACTGGACCACGGGCCCCAAGCCCAATGTCCAAAACATCTTGGCAAATTTAAATAAAGATAAATTGAAAACACTTTGGCATCCATCATGGGGGCCCACCCAGGACCTGCAAACCAATGCCGACCCACTTATGGCATGAAAAACACATAAGTCTCCAACTTGAATGAACTAAGCAAAATTAATTCATTTCACCCAAGTCCACAGGGCCTCCTAGGACTAGACAGAGGCTCACTAGAGGCATGTGGGCTTAGTCAAAGCCCACGAAGGACACCGTGGGCCTTCTAACAGGGCCCACCTAGTCAGACTCAAATCACCTAAAATTAATCAAGATAAAATCAATTAAAGGGACCCACACCGCTCAGGTGGTCCCGATAGACTTAACCAAGTTGCATATCGGATTAGGAATCAGGTGAGAAACCTAAGCAAGCTGACTCAAACCAGAGAAGCCACGGGACCTGTCATCCAACGGGGTGGTCTGGGGTGTCTACGGACTTCCCTAGACCGCAACCGAGACCCTACTTAGAATCTCAAGCCGTAGACCAGCCCAATAGACAAGATTAGGCACCCAGGTGTCCGCCTGCACCCCATCAGGCGGTGGCGACTCCGAATTTTCCCATGCCGCGTTTCCGACACGGGCACACCATCTGAGGTCTTATTTTGGCAACATGTGCCAGTATGCTATGCTAAGGAGGAACGAATCATGGTGCAGTTCTTCTAAAAGTCGCTAACTAGGGCGCCCTATTCTTGGTTCTTGAGTTTGGACAAGGCTAAGATGAAAACATGGAATGATTTGGTGGCCATCTTCATCCAACAATACCGCCTAAATAGTCAGATCGTGCAGACAAGGGCAGAACTGCAGAGGTTGGCTAAGAAGAGTCAAGAATTAGTGCGAGAGTATGCCAAGCGCTGGAAAGAATTGGTAGCTGTGCGCATGTCGCACCGGCGAGGGTGCACGGAAAAGCACGTGCGAGCCTCCTAAAAGGAGTCGCCACTGCCTGATGGGGTGCAGGCAGACATAAAAATGGGGCCTAATTATTCTGGTCTGCGGCTTTATTAGAGATTTGAGCAAGTTCTCGGTTGCGGTCCGGGGAAGTCCGTAGACACCCCGGTCCGCCTCGTCGGTTTGACGGGTCCCTTGGATTTCCTGGTTTGCGAGTCAACTCAATTCTAAACTCACCTGTTCCTAAACCAGCATGAACACTCGGTTAAGCCTGGTGGGATCACCTGAGTGGTGTGGATCCCTTTTATTTAATTTTATATTTTTATCAAATAATGAGGTGGGTCTGGTATGGGCCCTGTTGGAAGGCCCATTGGAATCCAAGTTTGGGCTTCAGTCAAGCCCAAGGCCCAATTCGGGTTATTGGGTAACCCTTATCGGATTTGGTTATTTTTGTTTGGGTTGGGTCGAATTGATCTGGGTCTAAAAATCGGATTTTTGAAGGGTTCAGGGAACTGACCGCATATCCTATGCGATTAAGGGACAACCGTAGATCAAGTGTGATTTCGCCTGAACCGCTCTGAGTATACGGTTTGTGCCCGAGAATCCGAAAATAGCCAAAAAGGCCACGGGAATTTGTTGGTCTTCTTTACAAGGGCATCCGTGAGCTTTTGTGGGTCTCTGAGCAAACCCACAGCAGTTTGAATATCTCATCTTAGCCCAAAGGCATGCCTTCACCCATTCATCCCCAAATACATTCGATTGATGTAAACAAACATCTAAGCAATGTACAAGCTAAAAAAAACAGCTATGATTATCCATGGAGATGATGCTTTAAAACTCTTGACAGCAGAGGATAAGTAAAGAAGGCAACAAAAAGATCATAGACTATGCATGCATCTTAGAATGATCTGGTGCATATGTAGATGGTATAGAGAGTGGGCTTAATGTGCTGTACTTGTGGTTACCTCTTGATATGAACAAAATGCATGCTATAGGAGGCATTACAGCAAAGATATATATACAGCCCCCTTTTACCTTGGCTCAAAACATGCTCATTCTCATATATATAAAATAAAAGACAACAAGAAGCAATACCTTGGGGTTTTACAACCCTTTTGAGATGTATAGGCTCCTCCTTGAATCAAGAATGGCTGCTGGAGCACCTTCTTTGGCCACCAACAACAAGCTTCTCCTCCTCTTCAAGTTCTTAGATGAGGGATGGATGAAGGAGGGAGGGGTAGGATAGAATTTTTGTGGTGTTCGAGTAGCTAAGGAGGCAAAGGAAGGTGGTCTCGTACCAGGTGCAATGGGGGAGAAGGGGTGGGAACAGACAAAAGGAAGCCCCCCTTGAAAGTGTTCGGATTTGCCTATTTATAGAACACACAGACAAAACCGCATACTCAGTGCGGTTTTGCCGAAAATGAACTGTAACCGCACATACCGTGCGGTTTTGGTAAAAATCGTAGGGTATGTACAGTTTTGTCCCTGTCTTTTTAGTAATGATTAGGGGACAAATTGGTCAGGCGCAGTTTGACGCGCCATGCAACCGTACTGTATGTGCAGTTGACTTTTCGGCTCCACTTACTCTGATTGGCTCGCGAGGGTGGTGGCCGAAAAAATCAACCACACACCATACGCGGTTGCGAATTTCTCTCCCCTTCTTTGGTTGAGTTGACTGCTGAGGCAACTCAGCCGCCCACTCGAACGAATTAGACTTCCTGTGAGACATGGGAAAAAATCAAAAATTCCCTTTTTGACTTCCTCAATCATCACACGGGATTGAATAAAACAAAGAGTCGCCACCATTCAATTTAGGCGTGAATGGACACCAAAATATTAAATAAGCACAAAAGGCAATTTTGGGGTAAAAATAACCCTCCTAATAAAACAACCAGAGATGGGTAAGGGGATTAAGTTATGAACAGGGGAAGATGTTAGGCACCCCTATTCATCCACACAAGGTGGTTGCCAGGTATTGTTCATGTTAAAATAAAGGAAAAAGCTTGCTATAAAATTCACGATAAATCACAAAAAAGACAAAATATATGGTTTTTTCATACGAATGGTCTGATTGATCCAGAACTTTCAAATATGATCATACAATTCCTAGGGTTTCATGATCAAAATAAAATTGAGATAAAATCAAATAAAATCAATTTAAAGTGAAAAATCCAAAAATCTGGTTTCAAGTCAAATTCTAGAGATAGAAAAATATGATTTTTATAAAATATTTCAAAATTTAACTTGAATAGTCCAGGTCATAGATATAGCCCAAATTTCACATTAAATCAGAAAATAAAAACCAAAAATACCCACGTTGATGAAGAACATCAAAAGGGGAGAACTTAGACCGTAGGGTCTTCTCTCAATAATGAAAAACGATTTAAAAACAACTTCATGAAACCCTAGAATTTACTTTCAGGCTTCTGGATCTAGATCTACCATATTGATCATGATAAATCCCAGATCTTAGCCTACAACCACAAAAATCACGAAAACAGTGCTGTAGGTGCAAATATGTGAAAAATCCAAATTTTGTCAAAAAGTGGGGATCTCATGCTATCAACATCATAGATTCATGTTATTCATTCAGATTCATCATAAAAAGCATTAAAACATGATCAAGATATCCAAAGCAGCCACATCTCACAGATTAGAGCACATGGGGGTCTACCCTACGGATCACCTGTTCTCTTTTCCCCTAGATCTCTCTTCACGTTTTACTGCTAGAGAGGATTCTTGAGGTACTTAGAGATAGGTTTGGGTATACAAACACAATCAAAGGCTTTATTCTAGAAAAAGGGAAAAACACAGATATGGGGTTCTATTCTAGGGATCTACCTGTTCTCTTTTCCCCTAGCTCTCTCTTCACGTTTTACGGCTAGAGAGACTCTTGAGGTACTTGGAGGCAAAATTAGGAATACTAGATATAACAGTGGCCTTATTCTACAGAAATAGAGATGATCCTATTACTTCTAGAATTGAAATATGAAATAAAAGGGGAAAGGGACTTACCTGGATTGAGCAAGCAAAGCAGCAGGGGTTCCTATTCTTCTCTTGGAGCTCTTGATTCTTCAAAATTTCGTGGCCCTCAGCTTGAGAATCTCACCTCTATTTATAGGCAAGCACAGGGGCAAGGCTAGTCCAGAAGGATATATCCTGGTCCTTAAGATAGAGTGAAATACAGAGATAATGCCCATCCATAGCCAACCAAGGTGGCTTCAGCGAATAAAATACGTAATTCGCTCATTTAAAGATATATTGGACTAAAGATAAAGCTTGGAAATTGAGAGAAGAATAAAACTCGCACGAGTCTTTAGTGACCGTAAATGATTTACGATCCAACGGTGACCGTATTTTCAATATGGGCGCGCCTGACCGTAGAGCGACCTCGGGCGCGACCGGCCCGTGAATCAAATACGGGCAAAGCCTGTTTTGTCAGTTTTTATGCATTTTTGACCTGTTTTAAGCTCTAATTACATGTTTTTATTATTTTCTCATTCTGTAGTGCGATTTGGGGTGTCTACACTTCCCCAATTTTTATTATTTCCCATTTATCTTAATTAGTTCAATTAAGATATTTTAACTTTGCCCCTTCAAGGTTTGACCCTTCAGCTAGGTTTTTCAATTTCAGCAATTCTGGGGGTGCAAAAATGAGGTGCTGACAGCAGCGTTAGTGCAACTGCCGCTGCTGGAACAAGAGATGACGTCGTTATTTATTGCGTCATTGGGTCAGCCTTTCTTCACTTTGCTGCTGGGGCAGAGTACATCGAATTTCAATGACTTGATCTTGACCGTGGATTGAATTGAAGACGCAGTGAGGGCCAGAAAGATAGACGGTAGTGGGCAGAGTTCTGCACCCAGAAGGCTAGTAACAGGACAAGCCAGTCGAAGCCAGGGGCAGGAGCCCAGGAGGCAGGAACAGCAGGCAATCAACTATGTGTACCCTGCACAACCCCACCATTTCTCCCAAGGACCTATGCGCGCGTCGGAAATGCGGCACGGGAAAATTCAGAGTCGCCACCACATGATGGGGTGCAGGCGGACACCTGAGTACCTAATCTTGTCTATTAAGGCTTTGTTTGCGGCTTGGTCTGCGGATTGAGATTCTATGTAGGGTCTTGGTTGTGGTCTGGGGAAGTCCGTAGACGCCCCGGTCCACCCTGTTGGGTGACGGGTCCCTTAGGTTTATCCTTGTTTGAGTCAGCTCACTTATTTTCTCACCTGATTCCTAAGTTGGCATGCAAATTGGTTAAGTCCGGTGGGACCACCTGAGTTGTGTGGGCCCCTTTAATTGCCTTTATCTTGATTAAATTAGGTAATCTCAGTCTGGTTGGGTGGGCCCCGTTGGAAGGCCCACAGTGTCCTTGGTGGGCTTAGTCAAGCCCATGTACCCTTGTGGGCCTCAGTCTAGCCTCGGAGGCCCTTTGGGCTCGGTTCAAGTGAATTGATTTTACATTAGGGTTCAGATTTGAAGCTTAAGTGATTTCCATGCAAAAAGGTGGTCCTGCATTGGTTTGCGGGCCCCTGGATGGGCCCCCATGATGGTTGCCAAAAATGCTTTTTAGATTATCTTTCTTAAGTTTGCCAAAAAATGGGTTGGACATTGGGCTTGGGGCCCGCAGTCCTGATTTGGACTTGAAAGCCCAAGTTATGTGAAGTTATGGTTTGCACCCTTCCTCGGTTCGGTTGGTGGGCTTTGGCGGGCCGGTAGGCCCTTGCCCTTGGTCTCGGCCAAACCACACATTTCATACATCAATTCACCAACAAGTTCGTGTGGGCCGCATTGGGTTTGGCCCACTTCGATTGATTAATTTATTTATTTATCTTGATTAAGCCACATGCGTGCATTGCCTTGTGTTTGTTGGGCTTTGTGGGCCCCGTTGGAAGGGCCACTGGAAATCAAATTGGACCGGGGGTCCAAGTCCCATGTTGGGTTTCCGGGTGACCCGGAAACCCTATTGGTTCATTTGTTTCGGTTTGGAAATGCCATCCACATCCAGCAAAAATCATAGAAAAGATCACAAAGAATACAAAATTGACACTTATCAGGGGAGAAGCCCCTTGCGATACGGTAAAGGGAATTTTTGGGTTTCCAAAAAGTACAGGCAGTTCGGCATTTTTAAGAGGGTGCGCTAACCTCAGGCACTAGGCGCGAGGTCAGCGCGAGCCTGACGGAACCGGAAATCAACAAAAAAAAGGGACCCCGGCGCGCGCTCAGCGCGCGCTAGGCGCGAGCAAGGCGGTGAGCGTGAGCTCAGCGCCAGCTCGGCGAACACCCCTGAGGAACCCGATTCTCTGTTTTTTTCTTTTTCCCAGAGACTGGCTTGGGGTAACACATTCCCGGAGTCCTTTAGACTCCCAGAAGATGTTGAAACACACTTGAAATTAACCTAAAACAAACCTAAGCATGCTAGCAGACCAAGCTAAATACACTACGATGAGATTACTACAGACTTGGGGGGCGTGTGTGCGCTTCTAGCACTCAAGAAACCGAAGAAAACCGTACGAACATTTGGAGAAGGGGAAGAGAAGGGGGTTTACATGGGGTACAAGAGATGGCAGGAACCTGAGGGAACATGCTCCCTCTTTAACATAAACAAAACAGGCACGATGACAGCAGCAGAAATGGCCACAGGACATGGAAAAAATCCTCTCTCTCTTTTGGAAATATGCATGCATGCCTCTCCCTTACTTGGAGGCCTTCATGGGGTGAGATGGGAACAAATACATGCTGGAAGCATCATGGGAATGAGCTCGTGCAAAAAGAAGAAGGTAAACTTGTGAAACCCTTTAGAAAAATTTCATTTTTATATATGTGCAACCTAATGTAACTAGGAACCTCACCTGATGGTTCTTGAGCTCCGAAGCAAGGTGGAGACACCTCCTTGAAGGGTGGACAGCGGCTGGAGCCTCCACTTTTACAGCACCGACAGCAGTAGCAAGCCTTCACTTTTTGTGTGGGGATGAAGGAGAAGTAAGAAAAAGGGAGTATCGTATCAAGGTGGGGGGCTTGGCAAGGCCAAAGCGACTGAGACGAATGGGGTTCAGATGGGGAAGAAGCTTGAGCACAGCAACTGGAGCCAACGAAAATCCACCAACCCTTTGCCATGAAGTGTCACGCGGCTTTTATAGACAAGGGAAATAGGGTCCGCTGGGTTGGCGCCTAGCTGGCGCTGAGCGCGTTTTGTGCTCGCCCAGCTCGCACGAGCGGCATAATGATGGAAAAATAATTAATGCGGCCGCTAAATGGTCGGGAAATCTGATTTTTTCAGATTTAGTCCCTGTATATTTTTGATTTAATTCGATATTCTTGGATTTTTAAAAATTTAGTCCCTGGGATATTTTGTACGTTTAGATATTCACGGATTTGATCCCTGAGATATTTTTCCTGCGCAACTCGCCACGTGTGCAGCTTTTTGCCACGTGTGCAATTTGTCGGTTTTGCCGCTTGGAAACTTTGACAGCTCATATCTTCTCCATCTGGACTCCGATCTGGGCAAACTCAGTTGCATCGGACTCGCATCGAGATTCTCTATCCAATGACATAGGGGTAAGAATCTGGATCGGATTTTAGCAGAAAGTCAACTTTCGACTCCCCTCAAGTTTGATCGGCCTGCAGAACCTTCATCCGAACTTCGATTCCTGCAGAATCAGTTGCGTTGAAACCGTGTCGGGATTCTCTATCCATTGAGATAAAGCGAGGTGGTCAATTATCACTTGATCAAAAAGTCAACTTTTCACCCCTTAGGGTTTGACTTTCCGTCCAGGGTTTGCATTTCTGGCTTTTCCGGGAGCGCAAAAATGAGGTGCTTAAAGGACTAGAGGCAGTGGCACCCCAAGGGACTGGGCAGACCGCTTATCAAGGGGTTAGAAGCACAAGAGAAGAGATGGAGGCCAGGATGAAATAGGTTTTCACTTTACTCCTGTATGCACCATCAGAGTTACTGCCTACTTTGTTGAAAAAGGGGTACGTGCAAGTCAAACCCCCGAATCCCAGACTGGTCAACGCTAGAAGCTATAATGCAGCAGAGCAGTGCGAGTACCACTCTGGTGCTCCAGGGCACCATACCAATCGGTGTTGGAATCTAAGGCACGACATCCAGGACCTAATTGACAGTAAACGCATCACGGTCGACCCTCCGGCACCACCCGCTCAGACTCCAGCAGTCAGCGTGACCACCAATCCTCTCCCAGATCACTCAAAGGCCTCCACTAGTAAGATGGTGGATCAAGTGAGCAGTGTGTAAGCACCTCATTTTTGCGCTCCCAGAAGAGCTAGAAATGCAAACCCTGGACAAAAAGTCAAACCCTGAGGGGTCAAAAGTTGACTTTTTGATCAAGTGAAAATTGGCCACCTCGCTTTATATCATTGGATATAGAATCTCGACATGGTTCCGACGCAACTGAGTTTGTAGGAATCGGAGTTCGGATGAAGATTCTGCGGGTGGTCAAACTTGAGCAGAGCCGAAAGTTGACTTTCTGCTAAAACCCGATCCAGATGCCTACCCCTGTGTCATTGGATAGAGGGCTCCAATACGATTCTAACGCAACTGAGTTTGCCCAGATTGGAGTCCGGATGAAGGATCTATGAGCCGATCAAACTTGAGGAGAGCAGAAATTGACTTTCTGCTAAACCCCAGAACAGCTGCCCAAACTTGTCCCAGTGGACAGGTCATCCTGACACGATTCCAATGCAACTGAGTTTGCTCGAATCGGAGTCCCGGATAATAAGTTATGAGCAAAACAAGAAACCCTAAAAAACTGCCCACGTGGCAAAAACAACAGAAAAAGGTGTCTGGGGGCAAATCCGTAAATAGTCAGGACAGTCAAAAATATCTAATGGCATATCTGTAATTATCTGGGGACGAATCTATGAATATCAAGTTGAAGAGAAAATAGCCCAGGGACCAATCTGCAATTTCTAAGAAAATCACCCCACATGCTTAATTCCCCACCACATCTTTCCCTCCCTCTCTCTCCTCCATAACTCATCCCCCATTCCCCACCACATCTTTTTCTCTCTCTCTCTCTCCTTCATAAATCCATGTCCCCTATGATCCCCCATGCATCATATCATCATGCATTAACTCTCTCTCTCTCTCTCTCTCTCTCCCCCCCCCATGGGCATGCACCATCCTCATCCATGCATGCATCTCTCTCTCTCTCCCACATGGGCATACATAATCATCCATGCATGGAACACTCTCTCTCTCTCTCTCTCTCTCTCTCTCTCTCCCCCATGATTGTGCCCCCCATGCATGCATGCCCATCCCATTACCTCATGAATAAAGCCCTCCCAAGCCCCATACGTCCAAGGGTCTCTCATTTTTTGGTGGAGCACACTTTTGTCTCCCACCATTTTTCCTTCTCCACTCTCTTCTCTAACCTCTCACCCCAAACCCTTCAAGCATCACCTTGAGCTCTCCTACTTCTCTTCTTTTCTTCTTCTTCTCCATTTTTTATCCAAGCATGGAGGAGGTTTGCTGCTGGTGTGGGGAAGAAGCAGCTCCAGCCACTAAGTTGCTTCAAGAAGCTCTCCACACTCCCTTATAGGGTTCCAAAACCCCAAGGTATTGTTCCTCGTGACCTTTTATACCACATATGTGAGAATGAATGTATTTTGTGATGCTTAGAAAGTCTTGTATTTTCCATGTTAAAATCAGTTTTTCCATATAGTTTTCGTGTGCTTTCCTTTCCATTTTTCGTAACATGAAGATCTCCCAAGGTGAGTGAGTATACGTATGGGTTGAAGGGAGGATGAGAGGGTAGTTTTGTAATGCCCCGGATCCGAGTCACGAAATAACACCGTAACTCATCCCCGGAGGTTAATTTAAAACACAGGATCGCAATATCAGAGTGAAGGAAAAACATGAATACAACAATAGCTATATAACAGAGTGCGCTAAAATATTCCCAAACTAAAATAAAACTCACATGTCCAAATAACTACCCGCAAGTATCGAGCTCTCCCAGAGTATCTGAAAACAAAACGAAAGCAATGGGGTGAGATACGAATATCCCAGTGAGCGGCACATGCATGCACAAATACATTTATTTCAATTTTAAAACATGCCACGGTTATAAACCATATACAATGACGATAACACACATATTCCGAATAATCCGACTAAACTTCAATAATCCAATTCATATCAGTGCGGAAAACCATCAGGTAAATCAAGCAATGACAATCCGTTTCCAATCCCGAAGATATCGATAAAATAATGATTAACTGACAACAACATAGCAAATAACCATAATTTCGTATCTCAAGATATAATTCCAGATATTCAAATGTCATATAACACAAAGTCTTCTCATAACCATGCCCACGCCTCCAAATGTATATCCGGCCTACTCAGGGTTTCGGATATTGAAATGACTGCGTCATCCAATGCAGGCCTACTCCCCGGGTTTCTGCATTGACAACCAGGCCTACTCAGGGTTTCTGGCTGCTCTACACCGGCGGGAGGTACAATACTCAATAATCGGTAAACAATATTCCATGAACCATAATTACCAACAAACCAGCGAATAAAACATATCACGTCAAACAAAATCAAATACCAACATTGGTCAATGTCATGACTATTGTTTAGTTGATAAATTAAACATGCCAAGTAGACACTCCACACCTCCATGTACACAGTTCCGGCCTACTCAGGGTTTCGGAAACTCTGAAATGACGGCCTACTCAGGGTTTCGTCATCCAATGCAGGCCTACTCAGGGTTTCTGCATTGACAACCAGGCCTACTCAGGGTTTCTGGCTGCTCTACACCAGTCGTGGCAACACACAAGGCCATGCAATTCCAACAACCAACAAATAGCATTACATTACTAAGCTTAGACTCTGGAGCCAGGACGAGCTAAACCAGTAGTAAGTATAAAACTAGCAAATCAACCCAATGTATTTTCCATCATGTAAAACTGATATATATATATATAGATCAACATGTTCAAGTGCATACCATAGGTCACTCAGGACCAGCTCGCTCGCTCATGGAGTCCTCAAAGAAATTCTCAAATAATTTACCGGAACAGAATAAGATATGATTCTAAACCAACCACCGATATAAAACAATATTCAAGTATAGCATTCCTGAAGTGCACCGTGCATTCAAAGGTGAACTAGCATAATAGTGTAGAGGTATTTCAGCAAAACAATATGGTTTCAAAACTGACTTTTCAGAATAAAGCACATTATACAGAAATGATTTCAGCATCCAAACTTCGATTAAACATAATCCAGCAAAACAGCTCCTAGATTCTAAATTTCGTTTTCATAATCCAAATCAATCAAATGAATGTCACAAAACCCTGGAAACACATTTTGGATGAGTGGAATAGTCTTAGGATCCCCTATAAGGTCACCATACCAAAAAGCAATCAATTCTGAGACAAAAAGTTTCGGACCTCAAAATATTCTAAGTCTGGTTAAAAACGTTGACTTTTGGTATATAATTTTTCTAGACAAATCTACAAGGAGTTTTGGGCTCAAATTTTGGTTGTAGTCTATTGAAGGGTAAACACATCTCCTAGAATTTTATGGGCTCCTGAATCACTCATCTGGGTATTAAACCCAAACCGGGCATTTTGATAAAAACCGGGATTTAGGCATGAACTGGAAAGTTGACTTTTTATTGGCTGGGAATTAGACCTTGGAAGTATTTTTATTGGTTCCAAATGGGGGGTAAAACCTTATTTACATGTAAAGACTTAAGTAAATGGAGCAATAAATACACAGGACATTTACTTAAATGTCTTTCATGTAATTAAGGGGCTATTTTCAACAAATTCTGTAATTCGGCAAGTGTATTGGACTATGCGCTCACCTCCTGAAGTGGGCGCGAGGTGAGCGCCGGTCGGCGGTAAGGAAATAGGTAAAAAATAGACCTACCGCTCACTCGACGCTAGGTGAGCGCGAGGTGAGCGCCAGACGGGCGTGAGGTGGGCGCGAGATTCGTGCGAGATGAGCGCCGGGTTTTCTACTAAGCGAGAGCTGAGCGCCAGACGGGTGTGAGTTCGGCGGTGGGTGGTATTTAACGGGGCGCCTACCTCTTAGGTGAGCGCCGGTGAGCGCGAGGTGAGCGGATACCCCTGTGATTTTCATTTCTCTGTTATTCCAAGATCAACATGACTGGCTGGTTGGTTTACCTCTGTAATTGTTCCACTACACTCCTAATACTCCCAGAAGACTTCCCAACCATATTTGGATTTAATCTAAACACTTTTAAATAAATGATAAAATTCAATCTCCGAACTCTGTTCATGTCATTTTCAGAAAAACAGAAAACCAGAAAACTCATACATCATTTACGATACAAAACATGCATCAGAATAAGCTCACGAAAACCTCAAACACAAAACACAGTTGTAAATCAGTGCTACTCACCGTATGCGCTTAATCCCAGAACAACAGCATCTTCCACAACCGGCCGAGCACGACTCCGGCTGCACGCGAAGATGAAATGGTAGCCGCACGAATCCTCTGCTCACGAGAGAAATAACCCGCAGAAATCCGACTCCAATAACCTCCTAGTAGTTCTCGCGATCCTTGTTCTTCACAGGCATAACCCTAGTCGCCATTACCAGCCGCAATCGCCAAGTCGCCCAGTTCTCCAGATAACGAGACTAACGAAAGTATTTCCATAAGTATGATACGAGTATTCGTTTAAACCCAAACCCTACTTTCCCCTTTTGGTATATTTCCCTCCACACGCTCCCATACGTATTGCCGAACGACAACCTTTTAAAAGCCTTGATCCTATGCATGCTTGCCCACTGAAAACCCTACATTTTCCTGCATCCACTTAAGCTTATTCTCTTTGACAACTCATGACCACAAATCTCCAGCAATAAATAAATTTTGATTAAGCCTGTCCATAAATCCATGTGTTCATACTTTTGCATATATTTTATTTTACCTACTATTTTATATTGTTTATTGTTTTTATTTTTATTTTTTTTTCTACTCAAAACTGGGGTTTTACAAGTTTGCATACTTTAATGGGGTTCTAAGGTTCAGTTTTAGCATGATTCTTGTCCTGTCTAAGTGAGGGAGTATGTTCCCTTTGATTCCCCTCTAATGTACCCTTGTAAACCCCCATTATCCCTTCTTGTGTTTTCCCTTTTTCTCACATTTCATTTCTCTTTCTTTTTTGAGTGCCCCCACGATGGGTATTTTCCTCTCTTAATATGCTTTAAAGTGAATGGAGAATGTATGCATGTGGGTAGATAAATCCTCATTACCATGCCCCCCTTTAGCCCCAATATGCTGCTGTTTTTATGCATCAACATGTACCCCCTTCACCCTACATTTCCCACCATTTCCAGCTCCTTAGTATGCTTTTACTTAGTGCTAATAACATGCCATTTTCTTTACCAATTTAGCTTGCTGTTTTGATGGTATTAGCATGACCCCTATCCCCCAAATACCCTGCTGGCCCAGCATGTTCCATCCCCCTTTTAGGTCGTACATGCAACCCACTAGTACCATGGGGGTAGGTTGCCATCCTTACCCCTTTCTAGGTTGTTTCCAACCCTTTTAGTATGACCAAATCCCCTCCAAATGGCTGCTGTCCTGCCATTTTTCAGCATGTCTCTTTCACTTATGATTGCATGGTATGCCCTCTTGCTTGCCCTTTGGATTGCATGTGTGAACTCCCCCACCCTAGTAACATGCTAGATCACTTCCCGTTCATGCCACCCTCTCCACTTTGCATAAACTTGAGCCCAAATGTTTGCTGCCCCATGCAAGATGCACATGGAAACATGCATGTACATTTCATGTCATGGAGCATGCTTTAGGTATCTCTTGAGTTTGGGTTGCATCATCAATTATGCTTGCTGTTTGTGGAATCTAAGAGACCAAACAGGGACACCTTGGTCCCTATTTTATTGGCATATATGATCCAAAATGGATGAGGCAACTTCCCAAGCCTCCCCCCTCCTTTACTTGTCTTATAAACCATCCAAGGAGACCAAAGATGGGGGGATTCCCAGTCTCCAGAACCTGTGTGGGCCTTCCCGAGGGCCCACGCAACCTCAGTAGCCCACTAGGAAGCCCACAGAAGCATCCCCAAGGCCAAACCCTGAAAAAATGCATGTTTAGGGTGATTCGACAACTCAGGTCGGATCACCTGCAATCTATTCGTAGCCGACCCATATGGTAGGCTACATTAAAAGTTGTGCGTAGCCGACCATGAGGGTCGGCTACATGGCAGAAATGCCATTTTTGGTATTTTTCTATTTTGGTTGCATTTCTTTTGATGTTTACAATCAAGCCAAGCAAACCTACAGGGTTTCTGGGTCACCCGGAAACCCAACTTGGGACATGGACCACCGGTCCAATTCGGTACATTAGTGGGCCTTCCAACGGGGCCCACCAAGCCCAACAAACTCTAAAGCATGCAAATAAACAAGTTAAGTAAAATTAACTGATTAAACCGGGCGGGCCAAACCAAATGCGGCCCACCTGAACCAAATTTGTGCAATGATGTGTTTAAATTGCGTGGTTGGGCCGAGACCCAGGGCCAAGGCCTATTGGGCCCGCCAAAGCCCATTAACCAAACCAAGTAAGGGTGCAAATTCTAAACTTCAAGGAACTTAAGCTTTCAAGCCCAAATCTGGACTACGGGCCCCAAGCCCAATGTCCAACTCACTTTGGCGAATTTAAATAAAGATAATCTAAAACACTTTTGGCAACCATCATGGGGGCCCACCCAGGGGCCCGCAAACCAATGCAGGCCCACCTTTTGTATAGAAATCACTTAATCCTCAAATCTGAACCCTAAAGTAAAATCAAAACACTTAACCAAAGCCCAAAGGGCCTCCCAAGCTTAGACGGAGGCCCACCACGGAACATGTGGGCCTAACCAAGCCCACCAAGGACACCGTGGGTCTTCCAACGAGGCCCGCCCACTCAGACTCAGATCACTTAAATTAAGCAAGATAAAAGCAATTGAAGGGACCCACACCACTCAGGTGGTCCCACCAGACTTAACCAAATTGCATGCCGGAATAGGAATCGGGTGAGAAATCAGCGAGTTGACTCAAACTAGGAGGAACCCACGGGACCCGTCATCCGACGGGGTGGTCTGGGGTGTCTATGGACTTCCCCAGACCGCAACCGAGACCTTACTTAGAATCTCAAGCCGCAAACCAAGCCTTAATAGACAAACTTAGGCACCCAGGTGTCCGCCTGCACCCCATCAGGCGATGGCGACTCTAAATCACCGTTTTACCCTCCCGGAGACAAGCACGAGATTCCGTGCACCCCGCCGTGTGATTTCTGATGCGCACACAGTGATTAGGGCACCGGTCAGTTCGACCCTTCAGTACTGATTGGCCAACCAGGGCAGACAGTGAAGGTGCAGCTTAGAACAAGAACCCCATCGACAGCAATTGCAGTTGCCAGAGAGAATGAAGAGGACACTTTGTGGGAAGAACTCGAGGTTAAGGAGAATACAGATGTCTACATCTGTGCGATCGAGGATGAACCGCAAAGCAGTGAAGAAGTCACGGGGCCATGGAACCTAATGCAGTGTGGATGGATCAGCGACTCCCCGTCCCCTCCACGAAGAGGAGGAGTGGGCAGTTCCAGCGGACTCCAGATTTGGGATAGACCTCAAATCTTAGACGCGTCAATGGGTAGTTCGAGGGTGCCTCCCTAGTTATCCACCAAATGGCCTCCAGAGTGCATGTCAGCGTCATTGGAGCCAAACCCCTATCTAGCATACTCCGCCGGCTCGTCATCACTTGAGTCTAATCCCGCCTCCTCCCATTCGACATGCATGAGTGGTTCGGCCCCCCTCGTGCCATAGAGGAAGAGGAAGCGCCATCTACTTCTGAACTTGTAAACCTGCCTGATCCGTATGAGAGCTCGGACGAGTCCGCTGATACAGAATCGGAAGACACATCAGCAGAGGAAAGTGAGACAGTGAACGTCATTTAAGAAGATGGCGATGACTCCCCCACAGGTCTCCCCTTGGTGCACTTCCACCCAGCAAAAGACCAGGAATTTTTCTACTCAAACCCCCTCCCTAACCCCTCCACCCTCAACATCCATGACATCATGGACTCGCCTCCACAAGACCCCTTCTCCCTTTCATTCGAACCACCTACCCTAAACCTCTCCAAGCTTAACTTGGAACCATCTTCGTACAATGTCGTACCACCACCCTACCCAACTCAATCCCCCTACCATCCATCCACCACCACCACCATTGAAGCAGAAATCGATTGTATCACCCGATCCGGTCAATACGTAAACATAGACCCCCTACCTGCACCAGAGGAGGGAGTAGAAGCAGCGGCAAAGAGGAAAGAAAAAGGGAAGGATGTGATTATAGAATTGCCACAGACCCTCAAGAGAAAGGGAAGGGCCACCAAAGAGGAAGTCATAGATTTGCACCACAACATCTACACTCCTGAGTACGACCTCCTCCAGCAGTTGAACAAAGTACCCGCCCAGATCTCCATAATGCTGCTCTTGATTGACTCAAAGAAGCACCGGGCAGTGCTGATGAAGGTCCTGGGTGATGCACACGTACCAGCAAGCATTGATCCTGAGTAGCTAGGGGCAGTGGTGTCAGTAATCACGGCACCTCGAGCTATCTCCTTTTCTACAACAGACTTGCCATCCGAGGGTTGCAATCACACTGAGCCGCTTTACATCACAGTAAAGTGCGTCGACCTCATCGTAAAATGTGTCATGATTGACAACGGGTCGGCCCTGAATATCTGCCCGATCAGGACATTTCACAGTCTACAATTGAGTCCTTCCATGATCAAACCAAGCGGGCATAATGTCCGAGGATTCGACAATGCTAGAAGAGATTCGCTAGGGGAGGTCACCTTGGTGATCGTAATTGCGGATAGGCCCTTTACCATGGAGTTTTAACTCATGGATATCAATGCCTCATTTAATTTGTTGATCAGGAGGCCTTGGCTGCATCAGGCAGGAGCAGTATCTTCCACACTGCACAGAATGGTCTGATTTATATTGGGCAACGAGTTGATCATAGTACATGCAGAGGACCACCGGGAATTGGAAAGGGTCAGAGTACCCTATGTGGACTATGAGTTGCCCACCACACTCAATTTCCAGACAATGAAGATGGTGCAGGTGAATCATATCCCTGAATCTGAAAGGGGGCAACGGCTCTCGAAGAAGAGAAGAAAGTACATGTTTAGCGATGCTGACTGCGCAGACTGTGGTCTCAGAGCCGGTGATGGACTGGGCAAGTTTAAGCAAGGCATCAAGGTAGCCGTCCAACCTTATGTGCAGACCACTGGGTTTGGACTAGGGTTCAAGCCGCAGCCAGAAGACTACTCCTGACTCTTTGGGAACTGTGCCGAGAGGAAAAGAGCCAGAACTGAAGGAAGAGACTCCCACTGGCCCATATGTGTGCACAAGAACTTGTACCACTGCTTCACCAACATGGAGCGTAGAGCTGCCCAAGCCATCGAGAATATAGTCCTCCAAGGATGGGGAGATGAGTTTATGGACGCCCCTGCCATGGAAGGGGACTACTTGCAAGGCCTAGCTCAGATGCTCTGGGAGGAGCCACCATCCATGAAAATGATTGGAGATGCAGTGGAAGTAGACCCATTGGCTCTTGAGGGATCGCTAGATGACTTACCAGCACTAGTCGCTTTGGAATCCGTTGACGAGATCACCATAACCTTTGCTCCATCAGAGGAGCCACTCATCCCTGAAGGGATCCCGATCCACCCTGCGGCTGTGATGGAAGTTTCGTCACCTGATCCCATTGAAGAATCCAAAGAAGAAGGTCCAATCATGTATGTCTGCATGATCTGCATGATGGAAGGGCGGGACAGCTCAGGAGCGCCAACCCGCAAGCCAAGGCCGCCTACTCCACCTCCCTACATTCCGCACCCGGGAACTCATGACGCTCTGAACCGGATGTTCCGTAGCATGCCTTAGGTGCTAGGGCCAGTGCCCGAAGAAGTGTACCATATAGCTTATGGCAAATGGGCATCACCGGCTTACTTTTCTACTGTGCCCGGGATACCGACCAGAATACCCATAGCCTTTGCACCGCCCAGAGTTGACCCGACCAACGAGGTCACCATCGCCTACATGCCACCTAAGGATGAGATACCAATGGCAATTCCCCTTAGTGGATCATGGGTGAGGGTTTCATCAAACAGCGCTCCCCGATTAGAGAGAAGCTAGAACAAGCTGGCAGCAGGCGCAGAGTATGATCCCATCTACATCTCATCTGATGATAGCGCCAACATGGTGCTAGCAGGAGAACTGGAGGTGGCAGCTATCATCAATAAGGAAGACGAGGCACCATTGAAGAACTGGAGCGCCACACCTTTTGCTATCAGCAAAGCTACTATTCCAAAGGGGGTTTCCATCACCTTTGAAATTTCTGTTGTACCTACTGCTGAGATTTTCAATGAATATCTGAATGCTTCCTACTACTTGCATCTGTTTGAAAATGAAAAAAAAACAACTTGCACATTGCAATCTTAGTGTCAATCCCAACGCACACCTGGAAGATCCGAGGCACGGGATAGATAATGAGGTCGCCATAATTAAACAAAAAGAACAAAAATAAATTGAAATGCTAGTTCAAAGGGCAATAATAAATGAAATGCATGAGCTAGTGTCCAACCCTGGAAACGGGCAAGAACTCGACAAGTCAGATTGGGGCACTAGCCCATCGTAGCAAGAAGATTCAAACATCGTCCCCTGTGAGCCTTTCGAGCATGAGGACGACGATGAATCATGGGAGACCCCGCTGGAATTCCAACTTGCATTGGAAAGGCATGAAAAGGGTCCCCAGGCTAACATTGAAGAAACAGTGTCAATTGACATAGGTGAAATAGCACAACCAAGGATCCTCCAAATTGGTAAAAAGCTGTCACCATTATTGAGAAAACAGATGTTTGATTTTCTTAAATCTTATTCTGACGTGTTTGCATGGTCATACGAGGATATGCCCAGGTTAGACATGGACTTGGTTGTGCATAAGTTACCAACAAAGTCTGAGGCCGTACCTGTGAAACAGAAGCTCAGGCGCACGAAGCCGGAATGGCCCTTGAAGATCAAGGAAGAGGTCACCAAGCAGTTGGATGCTGGATTCCTGCAAGTAACTCACTATCCGGAGTTGTTAGCCAACATCGTGCCAGTTCCCAAGAAAGACGGGAAAGTCAGGATGTGTGTTGACTATAGAGATCTGAATAGAGCAAGTCTGAAGGATGACTTCCCATTGCCACACATCGATGTGCTAGTGGACAATACAGCAATGCATTCAATGTTCTCTTTCATGGACGGGTTCTCTGGTTACAACCAGATAAGGATGGCACCTGAGGATATGGAGAAAACATCCTTTATCACGCATTGGGGCACTTACTGCTACCATGTGATGCCGTTCGGACTGAGGAATGTGGGTGCTACATATCAGCGTGCGATGACTGTGTTGTTCCATGACATGATGCACAAAGAGATGGAAGTGTATGTGGATGACATGATAGCAAAGTCCAAGGAAGAAGAGGACCACCTAGTGAACCTTGGAAAGATGTTTGACAGGCTCAGAGAGCACTAACTCCGACTTAACCCTAACAAGTTTGTGTTTGGAGTTACTTCAGGAAAGCTGCTCGGCTTCATAGTGGGCAAGTGGGGCATTAAGGTCGATCTCGTCAAAGACAAGGCGATCCTGGAAATGCCTCCTCCGTCGACAGAAAAGGAAGTAAGAGGTTTCCTGAGTAGGCTGCAGTACATTAGCCGATTTATCACACAAATGACTCCTGTGTGTGTGAGCCCATATTCAAGCTACTAAAGAAAGATAACCCTGTGGTTTGGAATGAGGACTGTCAAGTAGCGTTTGATAAGATCAAGGCCTATCTGATGAGCCCACCGACATTGGTCCCGCCTGTCCCGGGACGACCCTTGATTATGTACCTGACAGTCTCTGAGACGGCAATAGGATGCGTGTTAGGGCAACACGATGAGAAATGACGGAAAGAACAAGTAATCTATTACCTGAGCAAGAAATTTACCAACATCGAAGTCAGATACACTGTACTTGAGAAGACGTGTTGTGCCTTGGCCTAGGTAGCTCAGAAGCTCCGGCACTATTTGCTAAGTCATACAGTCTTGCTGATCTCCAATCTGGATTCGTTGAAATACATCTTTGAGAAGCTGATCTCCACTGGTAGGGTTGCCCGGTGGCAAGTCCTTTTGTCTGAGTACGACATTGTCTACACGACTAGAAAGGCGATAAAAGGACAAGCTGTAGCAGATCACCTGACAGAGCATCCCCTGCTAGACTACCAACCGCTCCTGACTCACTTCACAGAGGAAGATGTGATGTGTATCAAGGCCACAGAGGACACGGAGGAAACCAAGTGGCGGATGTTCTTTGACGGGGCTGTCAATGTAAATGGAAAGCGGATCGGAGCAGTACTGATCTGCCTAGACGGCGTCCATCACCCGATAGCAACGAAACTCCTATTTGAGTGCGCTAGCAACATGGCCGAATATGAAGCATGCGTGTTAGGTTTGCGAGCAGCGATTGAGATGCCTATACAAGAGCTAAAAGTGTTTGGTGATTCAAGTATTATCATCTACCAAGTGATGAGAGATTGGAAGACCATAGATGTGAAGTTAGTGCCATACCAAGAACTAGTCAAGGAATTAGAAGAGCAATTCGAGAGCATGACGTTCAACTACATGCCACGAGATGGGAATCGCTTTGCAGATGCACTAGCTACACTGGCATCAATGGCCACCATCACTAATAATACTTGGGTGCAACATTTGGAGATAGAAATTCGACACTACCCTGTTTACTGCTTCAGTGTTGAGAAAAGCACACCCAAAGAAGAGCCTTGGTACGCAGACATTGAGAGATACATAAGAGACAGAATTTTGCCAGAAGGTGCCTCGGCCGTAGAGAAGCCAACTATTCAGAGATTGGCAAGGCAATACTTCTACAATGGGGGCAGATTGTACAAGAAGTCATACAATGACTCTCTACTGATATGTGTCAGAGAAGATGAGGTGCAGAAGTTGATTGAGGAAGTCCATGGAGGGTTGTGCGGTGCACAAATGAATGGGCATATGCTAGCAAGGAAAATTCTAAGAATGGGTTATTACTGGATGACCATGGAGGCAGACTGCTACACTCACCTTAGGAAGTGCCAGTTGTGCCAAATTTATGTAGACAACATACATGCGCCACTGAATACGTTATATTCCATGACGTCTCCTTGGCCATTTGCCATCTGGGGGATTTACATGATAGGTCAGGTTCATCCAAAGGCTTCGAACGGGCATAGGTTCATCTTAGTGGCGATCGATTCATTTACCAAGTGGGTAGAAGCAACATAGTCTGTCATTACGGGGTGCCAGAAACAATCATCACCGATAATGCAAAGAATCTGAATAATAAGGACATGGAAAAGCTGTGTGAAGATCTGAAGATCAGACATCTAAACTCCAAGGCATATCGGTCCAAGATGAATGGAGCAGTAGAGGCTGCCAACAAGAATCTGAAGAGGATACTCGAGAAAATGGTAGTCACCTATAGAGACTGGCATGAGAAGCTGCCTTATGCACTGCACGCCTACCGGACGTCGATTAGGACATTGACTGGGGCAACCCCGTTCTCCCTGGTATATGGAATGGAAGCAGTCCTCCCTGTGGAAGCACAGATTCTATCACTCAGAATTCTGAAGGAAGATGAGATTAGTGATGTCGAGTGGGAAGAATCCAGATTTGACCAATTGCAGCTATTGGATGAGAAAAGAATCAAGGCTTTGTGTCATGGCCAACTCTATCAATAGAGAGTGGCGTGAGCCTACAACAAGAAAGTAAAGCCACGACATTTCGAGGTGGGAGATCTAGTGTTGAAGAGAATTTTTCCCCATCAAGAAGACAACAAAGGGAAATTCAAGCCGAACTACGAAGGGCCATTCGTAGTCCACAAGGTTCTGTCCAGAGGAGCACCTATCCTGCAAGAAATGGACGGGGCAATTTTCCTGAGCCAATAAATGCAGACGCAGTCAAACTATACTACACCTACGATCATTCTGATTGAGAAATGAAGAGAGGCCATCCTTGACTCTCCATTAGGTGTAAAGCCTTCCAAATACCTTAAGTTCTCCCCTAGTTAAACAATTTTGAGCCTTAAAATTCTTTCAACCCATTGCAAGTGTTCTACGCATCAAAAAAGGTCATTCCTAGCAAAGCAAGAAAGAGAAACAAGGCATCCTTGCCCAGAAAAACCTCAAAAAGAGAAGAAAATGTAAAAGAAAAAAAAGAGAAAGAAGGAGACAAAGAAAATGGGGAAATGTTCACCCCACCAAAAAATACATAGATACAAATGAGCCAGGATGTAAGTCCCACCAAGAAAAAAAGCAGCACAGTTTGCAAACCCAAATAAATAAGCTTTTTTGAGCCACTTATCCTTTCTTTCATAACCGAGACCAAGCCTACATTTTGTCCTATCTCTAAGACCTCTCGGATCCCAAAAGGAATGATCAAGGCAAACGGTTAAGTCTGCATTCATCAACAATGACGGAATTCAGAGTTTCCCCAGAAAGTTTGGACACAACGAAAACTCGAAGAAAGGGCATTGTGAGTTTAGTGGCAAAAAAAAAAAAGAGAGCTAGTCACATCTGGAATTGAACAGAACAAGATACAGAAAGAGCAGTGACAGGGGCAAACAGTAAACTGAGAAAGAATGGACAGATCTAAAGGGTCCAGACCAGCAGGTTGCGTCCGAGTCAAAAACTTCACAGTGGCCTGTGATGACAATGCTACTGAAAATACCAAGCACTCCAAGTCCTGTCTGACCTTGGAAATTTCTTTGATATTGCAAACACAGGCACACACTAACACGCCTGCTTTCTCTATAATTGTTCTGCTTAACTATTTTTAAGCTCCACATTGTGCTATTAACCTCAGTTGATAATCTCTTAACCTTGGCAGAGGCCGCTTATAGCTGCAATGGGCAAAAGGCTCAGAGCGAGGAAAGAATAAGAAGGATATTCTGCATTCCCCCAGCTAGTTCATGACTAACATGCTTTCTCACCTTTACAGGCACGGCAAAAATGAGATGGTGGACATCCCTCCCAAATCCCCAGTGGAGTTCCTTCAACAAACAGAGGGCGAGATCCTCTAATCCCTAGTGGAGTTCTCTCCAACAATAAGAGAAAGTGAGGCCCGACGATGTAATCTTCCCAAGCCTCGCCCAGTCTGAAGAGGCCGGCTCTATGAGGAAGAGCAGAAAGAAGACGAAGCATGCTCACACCAACCCTTGGTGAAGTTTCTTGCACTCAATAGGAGCTTAGACAAGCACAAGAAACCCACATCGGAGCAGAAAGAAAAGGCCTCATAAAGAGAAGTGATAGCGCGAGGGACCCCACTCATCCCCAGTAGAGCACCCTTCCCAAGGGAACTCCCACGCCTGTCAAAAACAAGGCCAGACCCAAGAGAAAGGGTAAGGAGGAAGAGATCTCGAATAATCCCCAGTGGTAGTCACTCCAAACTAGGAGGCCGTTACCTCACCCCAGAAGGGAAAGCCAACCAGATAGCGTTGCAGAAGAAGGAATGGCAAGACATAATGGAAAAATGAGCATAAATGAAGATATCATCGGGCATGATGGCCTTTTTGTAATTTTTGATTTCACACTTTTGTAAATAGAATAGGGCAGGTGTGTGTGCTCCCTTGAGGCACCGGACAGCGTTGGAAGCACCTCCTCACTAGCAGTACCTCCTCCTTCTCTTCTCTTCCTCCCTTCGTTCCTCATCCTTTCCACCCTCTAACCAACTCTCGGTCATAAAAATGAAAAAAAAAAAGAAAAGAAAAAGAAAAAAAACTGTTAAAAGCCTCAGGTAAAAGACATGAAATGGATCAGAAGTCTGAAGTCACCTAAAAGCTTTAATGGAACAAATAAGAAGAAAAGAATATTGTCAAGTGTCTGGCATCAATGCCAAAACAGGTTGGCGAGCTCAAGTCCAATCTAATCTCTTTCAAACTTAAATCGAAAGCTGAAGAGTTGCCCTACAAAAACCTGAAAAGCAAAGGGTAAGGAAACTTTGAAGCCAGGAAGTGACTCCACATCATTTGGATGCTTCCCTTTTAATGAAAACTTCAAAGGACTAAAGTTCGTCAACCATTTCGACAGAAATGTCAAGTGCAAAAACAAGTTTCTTTTTTCTCTTTGCCGTTCATCTGCAAGGTGACTCCGGCAAAGAGGGGCAGCTGTAAGCACCTCATTTTTGCGCTTCCGGAAGAGCTGGAAATGCAAACCCCCAGCAGAAAGTCAAACCCTAAGGAGTGAAAAATTGACTTTTTGATCAAGTGAAAATTGGCCACCCTGCTGTAAAATCCCGAATTTTCCTTAAATAATATAATAAATTAATAAATAATATCCTAGAGAATCATAATTGATGGAAATATTTTATTAATGTGGGGGATGATATAATTAGTGGAGATCCAGAGTTGGACGCAGATCCGACCGTTCGATCATGAGATATCAAGGTATGATTAACACTTTAATTTTAAGAGCTATGATTGGGCATGTGTATGGAGTCTTTTGTATGTGAGATACATGGGATCGAGGAGTATATATAATAGTTTAATAACCTAAAAACATACGATTGGTATTCTCGCTTGTATTCTATAGCCGCAAGCGACAAACCAAGCCGTGAGTGATTGATTGAGGAAGAAGAGAAGAAGAGGAAGAAGGAACGGTGTTGGGTTGTGTTTTTCATCACCTAGGGAGTACCTCGCGCCTGTGAGAATCATTGTTTAGAGAAGAGAAGGAGAAGCAATCGTAGAAAGAGGTAGGTGACACTGTTTTCGTTCGTTTTTGGTATTTACGTTCGTTTAATTGCCAAAGCATGTTTTTACATGATATATTGATGTATTTAGTTTAATATCAATGTTATATGTATGATAGAATGATATTGGATGACAAAAATCACGTTTTTAAAGTGTTTCTGTTTGTTTTTGGGGGACCGCCGAACTCGAATGTGCTTGGCGCTCTTAGGCGCTAGTTATAATTCTTAGAACGCTGAAGATCGCGAGATGACTTATCGTCGGTGATCGAAATTGCACTTCCGCGGACCTTTGACCACCGAGGCGATCCTAGGTGCTCTGTGCAGAAATTCCCGATTTTCATAATTTCGAACCTGATTCAATTCCAAACTATTTTTAGACAATTTTAATGATTAATTAAGATGTTTTAAGACCAAAATAAATTATCTAATTCCCTGTTTTACAGAAAAATAAATTAGGAAGATATTTAGGACATTAGTTGCAAAACTTTGAAAGTAATTGAGAAATCTAACCTTTGGAAAACTTGACTACTATTTGATTATCAGAACAAGTTCAAATGACACTATAAACCAGAAAATTACATAAAGAGAATTCAGAACCCAAATGACCCAAATATTCAAGTAATTGACAGATTTAACCTTTATATGCCACTAGGCACCAACCCTTATAGAAATATTATATTTTAGGGAATTTTGGAGTCTAGTGGGTATAGCTGGTTATGGATCCATAGTTGTAGCTAGATAGCTGAGGGATATGTCATTTGGGTTGAGTTTCTCCCTTGTGCGACGCGCTTCCTTTGCAAGTTAGTTTGTCTGGGAAGGTCCTATGTTTGGAGGGACACCCCGGTGAGCTGTTGGTGATTCCTTGTACATGTGGATAAGTGACCACCTCCATATATTGATTCTGGTGCTGCATGCTGGTGGTACATGCCAATTCTGATGGGTACGTGTGCAATAAGTCAGTGACTACGGCTCTTATCTAAGCTGCGCTACATGGGATTTGAGTACCATTAGTAGCATTGCTCCTAAGCGGCACGGTGGTATAACGATTGGTTGAGAATCATCTCAAAAGGTTTATCTATCTTTGTGAGTCCTAAAATGACACTGAAATCACAAACACTTGTTATTATTATTGTATACATGCTGAAGGCATGTGATTGAGATATTGATTGGATGTGACTGTTTAATGCATCCTAGCAAAGTATGAATTATGATATTAATTCTGATATTGGATTCTTATAATAGAACTTGCTGAAATTCATCTCTAGAACTGTTTATCATACTGTTTTGTAATCATGATTAATACAAATTATTATACAAGCCTAATTAGTCGATATTGCTTAATCATGCATGAACTGTTGTTTTACTTTTATTAACTATTTAATCATGCATGTGTTACCTATTGGGATAGTAGTATCTCACCCTACTTTTATTTCATTTTTTAGCTGATACACGAGAGGGGGATCATGGTGATTTCCAGGGAGAGGTAGTTGAGTATTCAACGGAGGATTACTTTTACCCGGATATTGTCTGAGGTGGATGATTGATATAGACTTAGTTTTTTTTATTAGACTATTATTCATTTGGTTTGATGTATTAGAGAGTTGAGAAAGATAGTGACCCTTTATTTTACCAGACTTAATGATTGATTTTGATGGTTAACTATAATGATGTTTTGAGGATTTTAGACTACACCTCCGCACATATTTGTTCCACACTTTGATAGTTAATAAATTGAATGGATTATTTAATTCTTTATTCTGGTATATTCTTGATGTATATTTGATATGGGCTAGTAACACTTCGGATTTGGTTGTTGAACTGAATTCAGGATGTTACAGTAGCGAACTGGGTTCGGGTCGGGTGCCGGTTTGCACTAACCTGGGTTTGGGGCATTACAATGCTTTATCTCAATGGATATAGAATTCCGATATGGTTCCAACACAACTGAGTTTGCAGGAATCGAAGTCCAGATGAAGGTTCTGCATGCCGGTCAAACTTAAGGGGGAGCTGAAAGTTGACTTTTTGCCGAACCCCGTGCCAGGTGCTTAGCCCTATGTCATTGGATAGAGGGCTCCGACACGGTCCTAACGCAACTGAGTTTGCCCAAATTGGAGTCCGGATGAAGGAGATATGAGCTGTTGAAGTTTTCGAGCAACAAAACCGAAAATTGCACACGTGGCGACAAACGCAGCAAAATATCTCAAGGGGCAATATTTAAATATCCAAAACTTTCCAAATATCTCAGGGACTAAACCAAAATTCGCAGGGGGCAATCCGCAGATATCTAAAAGTGTCAAATCGGTCAAGTCAAGGGGCAAATCTGTAATTTTTTTATTTTTATCCTACCAAATATGTCGGATACACGTACTTTTGTGTGTATCTGACACTATTCATCGGATACAAAGAGATCCGCCAGCGAGATTCGCGCCGATTCCTCGACAAATTCGCGGCGGCATTAAATTTCAAAATTATTATGTCTTGTATCCGATATTTCATATCGGATACAAGTAGCACTTAGTGTATCCGACCTAAATGGTCGGATACATTTTTTTTAATATAAATAAGGCCGGCAACCCCCGGCAGCAATCCCCTGGCCGAGGGTTGCTGGCCTTAGACCATTTTCCCCTTCCCTTATTCACCTGAATCCCTTCCTCTCCAGCTCCCTTTGTCTCCCATTGCCTTCCCACTCTCTTCCAAGACCATCCCACCCTTGTTTCTTTCTTCTTCTTCACTTTCTTAATCAAACTAAAGGAGTCTAGTTGCTGTTAGAGTGGAGCTTGAGCATCAAAGGGCTTTCAGCTGCTGGTTTGGCCTCAAGGAGGCATCTCCACCTTGCACAAGAGCCCAAGAAGCTCAGGTATTGTGTCTCACCAACTTTTACCTTATATATATAAAAATGGGAGTACTTTAAGCATGTTCATGAGCTGGGTTTTCCTCCCTGCTGCAAGTTTGTTCAAGTGTCTAGAATGCATGCATTTTCTTCCATTCTTAGTGACATGAGGGTCTCCAGGGTAAGATGAGCATTACTTTGGGTTTCATGGGAGCATGAGGGTCAAGTTTTTTACATACTTTTAAGCCACACAAGTTGCTGTTATGGGGTTGTTTTAATGATTTGTGGGGGAGCATATTCCCCTAGCATGAAGATCCAATGTATCACCATATAAACCCCCTTCTCTCCCTTTCTCTTTGATTTGGTTTCCCATCTAAAAAGTTACTGCTTGAGGGTGTTCGGCTGTTGTGGAAAATGCATGTGAGTTGTAGCTTAGCTTACCACCTTTCGGAATGATTGGCATGCTCCTTGGTTTGTCTTCTAACCTACTGTTTCTTTTTGTTTGATAATACCCTGTTCTTTTTACTACTGTTCCCTTATCTACAGCAGGTTATTTTGTACTTATCCCTTGCTTGTATGCCAGGTTCTTTGCTTGGTTGTTGTTGAAGGCATATGTATGCACATGTGAACCCCTTGCATGATCCCATCACCCCTTTAACCCATTGTTGTGGCCAACACAAGTTGCTGCTGGGTGCTACAGCAGCAGCACCTTCATCCCCTAGTAGGCAACCTCCAGGCATGCCAAGCATGATCCCTTCCCCATGAACTTGCTGTGTGCCCTTAGGTGTCAATGCATGCCCCCAATCCCTTCACTATTTGCTGTATTTTTTTTTAAATGCATGTGAGCATGTTCTTGCTCCCCCCTCAACCTACTATTTTAGCATCTCCGAGTGCACCCCAACCCACCTCAAGGCTGCCTCACCAGCATGTTGTAGTACCGTCTCACACCCTTTAAGCATGAAGGAACCCTTCGCTGTTGCTATCCCAGCAGATTTATAAACCCAAGACTACTTCTAGCCTTGATTAGCATGTTTAAACTTTTTTCTTGGATTGTAGTCCTGTGCATTTGCAGCAAGGGACCTTGGTTGTTTTTACTGGTGTGTCCATAACTTGCTTGGTGATTTGTTTGCTTTAAGTGCATGCCTACATGTATGCCATCCTCATGAGCATGCCCCCCTCTTATCTCTTTAATTTTGCGGTCCAAGCCTTGAGATCCATGCAAAATTGCTGCCAAGGACAGCAATGAAACCTGGCTGCCCATTGCTGTTCCAAAACCCCCGGCAGGCAACCAAGGGTACAGCAAACTCCCCCTTCCCCCCTAACATAGCATGCCAACCCATGAATGCAGGCTCCTACAATCCCCATAAGCTTACTGTTTGGACCACCTTAAACCTGCTGGAACCGGCAGGCAACCAAGGGTACAGCAAACCCCCCCTTTCCCCCCCTAACATAGCACGCCAACCCATGAATGCAGGCTCCTACAATCCCCATAAGCTTACTGTTTGGACCACCTTAAACCTGCTGGAACCGGCAGGCAACCAAGGGTACAGCAAACCCCCCCCCCTTTCCCCCCCTAACATAGCACGCCAACCCATGAATGCAGGCTCCTACAATCCCCATAAGCTTACTGTTTGGACCACCTTAAACCTGCTGTTCCAGCAGGTGGGCCCATGCCCCAACACCTCTAGGACTGCCCCCCGCCCAAGTCCAGGCTTGAAGGCAATTCCCCCCCCCCCCCCCCCCCAACAACCTCTCTCACTCAGCTCACTCAGCATGTTTTAATTTGTGCATTAGCTACTATCTTTTTAGTTCTTTTATTGTTGCTGTCCCATGGCAATATGGCTTGTGTGTTCATGTCAGAATGGTACAGCATGAGTGTTTAATTGTTAAACATGAATCGTTTGCTTGTTGGTAGTATAGAACCATGGAGGTTGGGGTGCCAAGGCCCCTACCTCACTGCTGAAATTACCGAAGAGAAGAAGGAGGGTAGCACCTCCATGCACCATGGCTAGCCCCTTACCCTAGCTAGGAAACCCCAAAGGAGACAAAAGGGGGTGCCCCCCCAAAACCTGAACCAAGGTGGGCCCTCCCAGGGGCCCACATGACTTGTAGAAGCCCCCTAGGAACCCCTGGAAGGCACCCCATGGTGAAACCCCAAAAAAGGGTCATTTCATAGTGATCCAACAACTTAGGTCGGATCACTTGGGATTTGTGGTTAGCCGACACTTATGGTCGGCTACATGGAGAAAATGCCGATTTTGGTTTTCTCCGGTTCTTGTTGAATTTGAATGGTATTTTCAACAAAACCAAATGAACCAATAGGGTTTCCGGGTCACCCAGAAACCCAACATGGGACTTGGACAACTGGTCCAACCTGTAAAACCCGAATTTTCCTTAAATAATAAATTAAATCAATAAATAATATTATTGAGAGTTATAATTGATGGAAATATTTTTTTTATTGTAGGGGATGATCTAATTAGTGGAGATCTAGAATTAGACGCAGATCTAATCGTTCGATCTTGAGATATCGAGGTATGTATTCTGATTGGGCGTGTGTATGGAGTTTTGTGTATGTGAGATACATGGGATCAGAGAGTATATATATCAATTAAAATAACCTAAAACGTATTCGTGTATTCTCGCTTGTATTCATCAACTTCAGCCGCAAGCGACAAGCGACCGAATGTCTGAGGGAGAAGAAGGAGGAAGAAAAGTCTAGTTTTTGGTGTTCTTCATCATCCAGGGTATTGCTGGGTGATAAAGAATCATTGTTTAGAGAAGAGAGGAAGAGGAACGTTCGTTCAAGAGGTAGGTGATACCGTTTTACCTTCGTGTTTGGATTTACATTCCTTTAATTGCAAAAGCATGTTTTTATGATATGTAATGATGTATTTAGTTAGATAATCATGTTATAAATATGTTAGAATGAGTTTAGAGAGAAAAATCATGTTTTGGAACTGATTCTGTTCGTTTTTGAACGACTGCCAACCTCGACTGTGCTCGGCGATCGTCGGCACTAGTTAAAAATATTAGACCGCCGAAGACCGCTGGAAGACATACCGTCAGCATTCGATTTTGAACTACCGCCGACCACAGACCGCCGGGGCGATCCTGAGCGATCCTAGGCGCTCTGTTCAGATTTTGCAGATTTTCGAAATTTCAAACCCTGATTCAATTCCAAACTATTTTTAGACAATTTTAATGATTAAATAAGATGTTTTAAAACCAAAATAAATTATCTAATTACTTGTTTTATAGAAAAATAAATTAGAAAGATATTTAGGACATTAGTTGCCAAAATTTGAAAGAAATGGAGAAACCTAGTTTTTTGAAAACCTAACTAGTATTTAACTACTAGAACATCTTCTAAATGACACTATAAACCAAAAAAGTTCATAAAGAGAATTCAGAACTCAGATGACCCGAATACTGAAGTAATTGATAGATTTAACCTTTATATGCCGCTAGGAACCAACCCTTATAGAAATATTATATTTTAGGGAATTTTGGAGTCTAGTGGGCATAGCTGGTTATGGATCCATAGTTGTTGCTAGATAGCTGAGGGATATGTCATTTGGGTTAAGTTACTCCTATATGTGACGCGCTTCCTTTGCGAGTTAGTTTGTCTAGAAAGGTCCTATGTTTGGAGGGACACCCCGGTGAGCCGCTGGTGATTCCCTGTACATGTGGATAAGCAACCATCTCCATGTATTGATTCTGGTGCTGTATGCTGGTGGTATATGTCAACTCTGATGGGTATGTGTGCAATAAGTCAGTGACTATGGCTCTTGTCTAAGTTGCGCTGCATGGGACTTGAGTATCATTAGTAGCATTGCTCCTAAGCCGCACAGTGGTATAGCAATTGGTTGAGAATCATCTCAAAGGTTTATCTATCTTTGTGAGTCCTACAATGACACTGAAATCAACACTTGTTATTATTATTGTATACATGCTGGAAGCATGTGATTGAGATTGGTTGGATGTGACTGTTGAGTGCATCTTAGCAATGTATGAATTATGTCATTGATTTTGATATTGGATTCTTATAATAGAACTTGCTGAAATTCATCTTTAGAACTGTTTATCATACTGTTTTGTATTCATGAATGATACGAATGATTATACGAGCCTACTTAGTCGATATTGCTTAATCGTGCATGAACTGTTATTTTACTTATATGAATTGTTTAATCATGCATGTGTTACCTACTGGGATATTCGTATCTCACCCTACTTTTATTTCATTTTTCAGCTGATACGCGAGAGGGGGATCCTAGTGATTTCCAGGGAGAGATAGCTGAGTATACACCGGAGGATTACTTTTATCCGAATCTTGTTTGAGGTGGATGATTGATTTCAACTTAGTCATATTTGATAGACTATTATTCATTTGGATTTGATGTACTAGAGAGATGAGAGAGATAGTAACCATTTTATTTTACCAGACTTTGATATTAATGATTGATGATTAACTTTAATGTTTATTTGAAGATTTTAGACTACACTTCCGCACATACTTGTTTCCGCACTCTGATAGTTTAATTAATTGAATGGATTTTTAATTCTTTAGTCTGGTATATTATTGATTTATATTTGATATGGGCCAGTAACACCTCAAATTTGGTTGTTGAACTGAATTCGGGTTGTTACAGTAACGAATCGGGTTCGGGTCGGGTGCCGGTTTGCACTGACCCTGGTTCGGGGCGTTACACAACCGGACGCATATGTGGGCCTTCCAACGGGGCCCATCAAGCCCAAAAAATCCTAAAGCATGCAAAATAAACAAGTTAAGCGAAAATCAATTGATCGAACCGGAAGGGCCAAACCCAATGCGGCCCACCGGAAACTTGCTTTGTGGAATGATGTGTGTAAATTGCATGGTTTGGCCAACACCCTGGGTTAGGGCCTATGTAAGACCCTGATTTTTTTTTGTAAGGTTTTTCTTTTATTATTTAAATATAGTTTGTGTGCTTGTTAACTTAAGTGGATGCGGGAATATGTAGGGTTTCCAGTGGGCGAGCATGCACAGGATCAAGGACTTTAAAAGGTTGTCGATCGGCAATACGTATGGGAGCGTACGAAGGTAAATATACAAAAAGGGAAATTTAGGTCTTTGGTTTTGAGAATACTCGCAGCAATACTTTTGGCAATACTTTCGTTAGCTGAATAACTTGGGCGATTTGGCGATTCGCGGCTACTGGTGTGGCGATTAGGGTTTTGCTGAGAAGGAACGAACGAGAACTGCAAGAGCTACGACCGGATTAGTGGAGTCGGAGATACCGATTTCAGTGGGTTATTCCTCTCGCGAACAGGGGATCATTTCGGCTACCTTCGCATCCACGCGCGCAGTCGAAGTCGTGATCGGCCGTGGTTGTGGAATAAGCTGTTATTCTGGGATAAGCGTATAAGTGTGAGTAGCATTGATTTACAACTGAGTTTTTAGTTTATTCATGATAGCATTCTGATTGCATGGTTGTATTCTGAGTTTTCTGGGTTTTTTGAATATCATGAGTCCGAGCATGAGAGGGAATTACAACTTGAAATAAAATGTGTTTAGATTAAATCCAAAACTGGTTGGGAAGTATTCTGGGAATATTAGGAGTGTATTGGAACAATTACAGACCGAAAAAGATCGGCCAGAGATGGAGATCTCGAAATAACAGAGAGTAAAAAATCGCAGTGAGTATCCGCCGACTTGGCGCTCACTTGCGCTCACTTAGGAAGTAGGCGCCCGTTAAAATCACACTATCCGCCGAGCTGGCGCCCACTTGGCGCTCAGCTTGCGCTCACTTAAAAGTATGCGTGAATCTCGCGCGAAGGCGGCACCCATCTCGCGCCTATTCCCCGCCCATCTCGCGCTCACTTAGTATCAAGTGAGCGCATAGTCTAAAGTTTACCTGATTCCTATCCGCCGACTAGCGCTCACCTGGCGCTCACTTCAGGAAATGAGCGCATACCAAATTATACTTGCCGAATTTGATTCGTGACTGAACCAAGGGGATTTTGATGACTTGAGGTTTATACCACTTAACCAATCACTTGTTTGGGAACCTTGGAACCTGCATTACCTATTCAATTACTAGAGGAAAATCTAGTGTCAAATTCTTAAAGACTTCTAAGGTTGAGTTTAGGTTATTTGTATGTGTTGTGCTGGATACCAAAACAATGGGAGTTCCTAATTAGTTTTCCCTTAAATTTATACACTGTTTTGATTGAGAAATTATTAACTTCTGGTTTCACTTGTTTGGAAAATTCTGAATGTATTGTAAGGTTTTTCTTGGTATGAATAACTGTGTTTTGTATTCAAATGGCATGTGTTGCGGAAATGAGAAAATACTGAAAGTATTTGAGATACTGTTTGGTCCAGAGGGACAGGTGATGAACTGTGATGAGTTATACATGATGTGGAATGAATGGTTTTATTTTGATGTTGAAATTGAGATTATACGATGATTTACTGTTTTGGTTTAGCTTGTCCTGGATCCAGATGCTTAAGCTTAGTAATGTAATGTTATTGTTGGTTGTTGAAATTGCATGGCCTTGTGTGTTGCCACGACCGGTGTAGAGCAGCCAAAAACCTTGAGTAGGCCTGGTTGTCAATGCAGAAACCCAGGGAGTAGGCTTGCATTGGATGACGAAACCCTGAGTAGGCCGTCATTTCAGAGTTTCTGAAACCCTGAGTAGGCCGGAACTGTGTACATGGAGGTGTGGAGTGTCTACTTGGCATGTTTAATTTATCAACTAAACAATAGTCATGACATTGACCAATCGATGTGTTGCCGTACTTAACTGAGATGTGATTTGACTGATGAAATTGGTTTTGGTCTGAACTTGAAATTGATGTTAATTGTTTAATCATACGGAATGTTTATCGATGCATAGTTTTGAACTGTGGTTAACTATTTCTGCATGCATGTGCTACTCGCTGAGATATTCGTATCTCACTCTGTTGTTTTTGTTTTGTGTTCAGATACTCGTGGTGAGGCGACTATTGGGGTAGATCCGTCTGAGGCTTATAGGGAGGAAGACTACTATTATCTTGTTTCGAATTTGAGTAATTTGAATGTTGAGGTGTATTAAAGTCTATTGGGGTTGAACCATATGATTTCTAGTTAAGTTCTAAATGTTACATTCTTGGATTAATGAAATTGTGCACTCTGACAGGTTATAGTTAGATGATTATCCAGCAATCATAAACCATTAACGATCCTTACCTAACCTCCGTGAGACGTGTTATATCTTTATTGAACAACACGGATCCGGGGCGTTACAGCCTATCGGGCCCGCCAAAGCCCATTAACTAAACCAAAGAAGGGTGCAAACCCTAAACCTCAAGGAACTTAGGCTTTCAAGCCCAAATTTGGACCACGGGCCCCAAGCCCAGTGCCCAACTCACCTTGGAAAAGATAAACAAGATAATCCAAAGCACTTTTGGCAACCATCATGAGGGCCCACCCAGGGGCCTGCAAACCAATACAGACCCACCTTTCGCATGAAAATCACTTAAACCACAACTTGAACAGATAATAAAATCAATTCATTTAACTCAAGCCCAAAGGGCCTCCTAGAACTAGGCAGAGGCCCACCAAGGGTACATGGGCTTGACTAAAGCCTACCAGGGACACCATGGGCCTCCCTACAGGGCCCACCCTATCAGACTCAGATCATTTAAATAAACAAGATGAAAGAAATTAAAGGGACTCACACCACTTAGGTGGTCCCGCCAAACTCAACCAAATGGCATGCTAGATTAGGAATCAGGTGAGAACCAAAGTGAGTTGACTCAAACCAGGAGAACCCGCGGGACCCGTCATCCGACAGGGTGGTCTGGGGTGTCTACGGACTTCCCTAGACTACAACCGAGACCCTACTTAGAATCTCAAAGCTGCAGACCAAGCCCAATTGACAAGATTAGGCACCCAGGTGTCCGCCTGTACCCCATCAGGTGGTGGCGACTCCGAATTTCCCCGTGCGGCGTTTCTGACGTGCACACACATGCACCTTACTACTTGTTGAGATTTATTCTCACTCCGGTTTCTCCCATTTTTCAGGTACTCTTGGCAAGGACATCAAGTTGTGGGCTAGTTGTAGCTAGGTAGTCTATATAGATGTAGGTTGCTCATATATACAAAAATATATGTTCATGCACGAGTAAGCAGTCTCGAGTAAACAGGCTCATATAAACATTCATCACGATCATGAAATACAAAACAACATATAAAACAATTTAAGTATCCGTGAACAGTATCATGTATATCAAAGATCATGATTCATAAATCAATAATAGAATCCAATATAAAATCGTGATGTACTAAACAGTCACACCCAACCATAGTATCAAATATATGCCTCCAGCATGTGAACAGTATCAATAGTAAGTGTTTGTGATCTCAGTATCATTGTAGGACGCACAAAGAAAAGATACATCCTTGAGATGACTCTCAACCATATGCTATATCACCGTGCGGCATAAGGGCGACGCTACTAATGATACTCAAACCCGAGACATCTCCTTAGATAATAGCCGTAGTCATCGACTTATTGCACACGACTCAACAGAGTTGGTGTGAACCACCAGCATGCACCACCGAAATCAATACATGGAGTTGGTCGCTTATCCACGTGTACAAGGAATCACCAGTGGAGCACCGGGGTGTCCCTCCAGATATAAGACCTTCCAGAGCAACCTAACTTGCAAAGGAAGCGCGTTCGCACAAGGGAGTAGCTCAACCCAAATGAAATATCCCTTAGCTATCTAGCCAAAACTATGGATCCATAACCAGCTATGTCCACTAGACACCAAAAATCCCTAAGGACTAATATTTTTGTAAATAATAGTGCCTAGCAGCATAAAAAGGTTAAATTTGTAAATTCTCTCCATACCGGGTTAACTGTGTTTGAAATTCTGATCTGGAAATCCTTTACATAATAATGTGGTTGGTAATATAAATTTACATGTCTCTTAGTTATTTATTCCAAATTTATCAGTCTATTTATCATAAAACTGTGATTTTCTCATTAATTGCAAAACTTGGCAACTAATACCCTAGATATTTCCCTATTTTTATTTTTCTATAAAACAAATATTTTGTAATTTATTTTGGTCTTAAAACATCTTAATTATTAATTAAAATTGGTTTAAAATGGTTTAGAATTGAATCAGGGATCAAATTTGCAAAAATTGGATTTTTCTGCACTGAGCGCTCAGGATCGCTCAGGCGGTCTAGATCAGTGGTAGTTTAAAAATCAGCATTGATGACAAATGAGTTATCATCCAATGGTGGTCAAGCTCTTTGTACTAGCGCCTAGGAGCGCTGAGGATCGTCGAGCACAGAGAGGTCGGCGGTCTCCCAAAATCGGCCATACAGTGTGTAAAAACTCGATTTTCCACGTTCTAATTAGTACTAACATACATATAAGATCTCTATCATGCTAAATACATATAAACACAATACAAAACATTCGACATGAATCGATTAATCCTAAGAACAGAAACAAACATAAAATCGGTGCTACCTACCTCTTGAACATGTGTTCCTCTTCTTCTCTTCTGAACAGCAACACTCACACCTCCATACGATTGCAAAACAAGTCTCAGAGCAAGAAGAAACCTGGTCTTCCTCTCTTCTTCTTCTTCTTCTCTTCTCCCAGTCGCTGGTCGCTCTTGGTCTCTCTCTCTCTCTTGGTGGTTGTGGCTGACGAATATGAGAAAAATACGTTTAGGTATTTCCCTTGTATTCCATTAGGGTATTTAACATGTATATATATACTCTTTGATCCCACGCAACTTACGCACAACAATTTCGATGCATATCGCCCAATTAAAATATATTTAGATTAAAATATCGATCTTACCACGATAATTCCCAATCAGACGGTTGAATCTGCTCTAGACTCCTGATCTCCACTAATAATGATATCACCTACATTAATAAATTATTCCCATCAATTAAAAACCTCAATAATATTAATTATTAATTTATTTATTAATTCGGAAAAATTCGGGGTCTTAAATACTCCCCTCCTAAAAGAAAAATTTCGCCCTCGAAATTTATCTTGCAACACTGGAAATAGATGAGGATACTTCCTCTGCATCTCCAACTCCAACTCCCAAGTGGCCTCTTCAATTGTGTGGTTCTGCCAAAGCACTTTCACAAGTGGGATTAAATTGGTACGTAGGACTTGTTCTCGCCTGTCCAAGATCTCAACTGGGTGTTCCTCGTATGTCAAATCCTCACGCACTACCAATGACTCATGCTGGATAATGTGTGTAGAGTCATGCACATACTTCCTCAACATAGAAACATGGAATACGTCATCAACTCCCTCCAGCTGTGCTGGAAATGCCAATTTGTATGCCACCGGTCCCACCGTATCTACAATCTCAAATGGACCTGTATATCTCAAAGCCAACTTGCCTTTCTTGCCAAATTTCTTAATCCCACGAGATGGAGACACCTTCAAAAACACCAAATCACCAATCTAGAAATGTATATCTCTCCTTCTAGTGTTAGCGTAGCTCTTTTGACGACTCTGGGCTGTAAGCATATTCTGCTTAATCTGGTTTATCTTCTCAACACTTTCATGTACAATCTGTGGCCCAATAAGCTATCTTTCTCCAACTTCCACCTAGCACACTGGGGATCTACAAGCTCTGCCATATAGTGCCTCAAATGGTGCCATCTGAATACTCACCTGATACCTATTATTATAGGCAAACTCCACAAATGGTAGGTGCTGATTCCAACTGCCTCCTAAATCCATAACACAACATCTCAGCATATCTTCCAACGTCTGAATGGTATACTTAGACTGTCCATCTATCTGAGGATGATAACTGGTACTGAAACTAAGCTTCATGCCCATGGCTGCCTTAAATGCAGACCAAAAGTGTGACGTAAATCATGCATCTCTGTCAAACACTATGGAAATTGGCACTCCATGAAGTCTCACTATCTCCCTGACATACAACTCAGCTAGAGACTTCAACTGCTGTGTAGTTGTAGACACCCCAAATTGCACTGCCAAATGAGAAAATAATAAAAACATGTAATTAGAGCTTAAAACAGGTCAAAAAAGCATAAAAATTGAATAAACAGGCTTTGCCCGTATTTCCTTCACGGGCCCATCGCGCCCGAAAATTATCTACGGACAGGCGCGCCCGTAGTAACAATACGGTCTCCGTTGGACCGTAAATCATTTACGGGCATTAAAGACACGTGCGAGTTTTGTCCTTCTCTCGATTTCTGAGCTTTATTTGAAGTCCAATATATCTTTAAACGAGCGAATTAAGTATTTTATTCGCTGAAGCTACCTTGGTTGGCTATGGATGGGCATTATCTCTGTATTTTACTCTATCTTAAAGACCAGGCTATATCCTTCTGGACCAACCATGCCCCTGGGTGTGTCTATAAATAGAGGCTCTTTCCTCTAGCTAAAGGCCACGAAATTTTGAAGAATCAAAAGCTCCAAGAGAAGGAAAAGAATCCCTGCTGCTCTGCCTGCTCAATCCAGGTAAGTCCCCTATCCTTTTTTATTTTCTGTCTTCAATTCTAGAAGTAATAGGATCATCTCTATTGCTGTAGAATAAGGCCATATCTATTTTGTATCCCTAAACTTGTCTCCAAGTACCTCAAGGGTCTCTCTAGCCGTAAAACGTAAAGAGAGAACTAGGGGAAAAGGGAACAGGTGGATCCCTAGAATAGAACCCCATATCTGTTTTTTTCCTTTTTCTAGAATAAAGCCTGTGATTGTGTTTGTGTACCCAAACCTAACTCTAAGTACCTCAAGAGTTTCTCTAGCCGTAAAACGTGAAGAGAGAACTAGGGAAAAAGGGAACAGGTGGATCCGTAGGGTAGACCCCCATGTGCTCTAATCTGTGAGATGTGGCTATTTTAAATATCCTGATCATGTTTTAATGCTTTTTATGATATATCTGAATGAATAACATGAATCTATGATGTTTATAGCATGAGATCCCCACTTTTTGCCAAAATTTGGATTTTTGCCACTTTTGCACCTACAGCACTGTTTTCGTGATTTTTGTGATTTTAGGCTAGGATCTTGGATCTATCATGATCAATATGGTAGATCTGAATCCAGAAGCCTGAAAATAAATTCTAGGGTTTCATGATATGGTTTTTAAATTGTTTTTCATTATTGAGAGAAGACCCTACGGTCTAAGTTCTCCCCTTTTGATGTTCTTCATCAACGTGGGTATTTTTGGTTTTTATTTTCTGATTTAATGTGAAATTTGAGCTTTATCCATGTCCTGGACTATTCAAGTTCAATTTTGAAATATTTTACAAAAATCATATTTTTCTAGATTTCTAGAATTTGACTTGAAGCCAGATTTTTGGATTTTTCACTTTAAATTGATTTTATTTGATTTTATCTCAATTTTATTTTGATCATGAAACCCTAGGAATGATATGATCATATTTGAAAGTTCTGGATCAATCAGAATATTCGTATGAAAAAACCATACAATTTCATCTTTTTTTTTCCTGATTTTCATAGCAAGCTTTTTCCTTTATTTAAACATGAACAATACCTGGCAACCACCTTGTGTGGATGAATAGGGGTGCCTAACACCTTCCCCTGTTCATAACCTAATCCCCTTACCCATCTCTGGTTGTTTTTTTAGGAGGGTTATTTTTACCCTAACTTTGCCTTTTGTGCTTATTTAATATTTTGGTGTCCATTCACACCTAAATTGAATGGTGGCGACTCTTTGTTTTATTTAATCCCGTGTGATGATTGAGGAAATCATTAAATTGATTTTTCCCATGTCTCACAACTGGCGACTCTGCTGGGGACTTATGGATTTGAGCCTTTTGGTGTTTTAGTTCATGTTTTTGATTTTTGGATCTGCTTGCTATTTTGTGTTCTTAAGCATGTTGAGTATGTTCTAAATCTGAATTATTGCTTAAGAATTCATGGGGGTAGAAACATGCTTAATTTTGATTTGTGGGATTGTTTCTACAAACATGCGTAGGGGAGGTTCGTTTTGCTGAACCATGCTTATTTCTTGCTATATTTTTATGATAGCATGTTTTAATTTTTAGCATGATCTCCATGATGATTTTGGGTGTATAACATGATCATTTGTTTGCATGATAGATGATTTTTTATGAGCATGTTGTTTTGGGTGCTATAGGATTGCCTTATTTACTTGTTTATTTTAAATATGCTTTCCTATTATGCCTTGGTTTGTTTATGCATGGCTGCGAAAAGAGTGGCAAGGGTTTGGGACGTTGTGAATGCACCCTATTTTTTACAATGCACTGTGCACCTTTTATTTTTTACACAGCCTACCCTTAGAACTTTGAGCTAATGACGTGATGATAATGTGGATCTGGGATTCTGGTCATCACTAGGCTTGAGTGCTAAGTTGCCATTAAGCCAAAACCCAAAACCACTACGCTTGAAGGTGGAGTTACACGTTTTTGGCCAAATTACACAATTACGTGGGAATATGGGGTTGTATGATTGTGGGAAGGCCGTGTGCATGGCTTACAAACCAGGGCATAATGCGGATGCCATATTGAAGGTAAACAAGGTAACAAGGTAATCCTATTGTTTTGCATTATTTTCATGTCATACGGGTGTCATGGTACCCATTGGTTCGGGATAAAATTGGTCCCAAAATTTACATGTTTTTAAAATTGGTGCAGCCCATAGGAAGAGTCTCTAACTATGTTTAGAATCAATCCTACCCTATGTTCATACAAGAGGCAACAAAAGGGTACCAAATTCTTGAGTATGGTGTCAATTTGGAGGGTGCATGTGCCTTCCTAAGCATGTGTTTTAGCAAAAAGGCCAAGGTCCACTTTGGGACAGTTTAGAAGCTCTGCAAGGGGTGAATCGTACGTTTGGATGAACAATGAAAGTGATCAGACCATGTAAAAACTGGAAAAACATAACAGGGTTCCGTAAAACCGCATTTAGTACACGGGCTGGGCTTGCCCGTATCAGTTATACGGGCTAGGCTCGCCCGTGTTTTCCATACGGTCACGGCTTGCTCGTAATTTGAATACGGGCAGGGCTGGACCGTACTGTGTATACGGTTTTCTCGGAATATTCAACTTTAATCAGTTTTTTCCACTAAAATCTTCCTTTAACCCTTAAATAATGATAAAGGGAAACAAGTTTGAATAAAATGCTTCAAAAAAAATTTAATTAAAAGAAAGAAAATGTGAGAGAAAGGTTCCTTGGGCTTCTGAAAGCCTTTGAATTTCAGATTTTTCAAAAAAAAAATCCTGGGCTTCTGAAAGCCTTTGAATTTCAGATTTTTCAAAAAATTCATCGGGCCTCTGAAAGCCTTTGAATTTCAGACTTTTTCTCAAAAAACTGTTGGGCCTCTGAAAGCCTTTGAATTTCAGATCTTTTGGGCCTCTGAAAGCCTTTGAATTTCAGAACTTTTGGGCCTCTGAAAGCCTTTGAATTTCAGACCTTTTTCTTTTGGGCCTCTGAAAGCCTTTGAATTTCAGATCTTTTGGGCCTCTGAAAGCCTTTGAATTTCAGAACTTCTGGGCCTCTAAAAGCCTTTGAATTTCAGACCTTTTCCTTTTGGGCCTCTGAAAGCCTTTGAATTTCAGAACTTTTGGGCCTCTGAAAGCCTTTGAATTTCAGAATTTTTTCAAAATATCCCTGGGCCTCTGAAAGCCTTTGAATTTCAGACTTTCATCAAAAATCCCCGGCCTCTGAAAGCCTTTGAATTTCAGACCTTTTCCAAAAATATCCCTGGGCCTCTGAAAGCCTTTGAATTTCAGACCTTTTTCAAAAACCCCCGGGCCTCTGAAAGCCTTTGAATTTCAGATCTTTCTCTCTTTTGTGGGACCTGTTGGAAGCCCTAGAATATTCCAACAATTCAAAAAAAAAAAAGAAGCAAATAAAAAAAAAAATCCAAACTCGTGTTCACCCAGCTTGCACATAGGCATTCCTAGACATGTGAATGAGATTAAATTGGCACTGATATTTTCTTTATTTATCCAGGTACTAATACACTTGCAATCATAGCTCTTGTAACCAGATCAAGAGTTCGAGCCATGAATCCCATTGAAGATGAAGTTGATGCTCTTCATCCAGATGTTGTTCTACTCCAAGAACAAGTGGCAAGACTAGCCCGAATGCTAGAGAACATACTGTCAGTACAGGCCCAACAAGTGCAGGCCCAACAAATGCAAGCCCAGAACCAGGCATCCACATCCAACCCTGCACCTCCACCCCCAGTCAACATTCCACCTCCAGTGCAACCAACTCCTGAACCCGTCTATGAACACACCCCTGAACCTATACTGACCAGGGATGAGACAGCTGAGTCAAACAAGGCTAAGGAAAAGGAAAGGATAAGGGAAGAGGTTGAAAGAAAGTTCATGCATAAGCTAGAAATGATTCAAGATGAACTAAGGGAAGTCAAAGGGGTAAACAACTTTGGAGGCACCAATTTTGAAGACCTGTGCCTATACCCCAATGTTAACCTGCCGGTTAAGTTTAAGTGCCTAGACTTGGACAAGTATGATGGCACTGGTTGCCCCATGAGCCACCTAAAGTTGTATTGCGGTGCCCTATGTCAGTTCGGGCAGGATGAGGGTATCTTGATCCAACTTTTCCAAAGGAGCCTGACTGGAACCGCATTAAGATGGTTCGCCACTCTGGACCATGGAAAGATCAAAAGATGGAAGGACCTAGCCGATGCCTTCCTGGCTCAATACCGGTTCAATTCAGAGATCATGCCAGATAGGTACGACGTCATGAGAATGAGCAAAGGAAGGGAAGAGACTGTAAGGCAATATGCCAAGAGGTGGAGGGAGACGGCCTCCCAGGTCAGGCCACCCATGCTAGAACAGGAAATGATTTCTACTTTCATAAGCACTTTGGGTCAATCATTCTATAGCCACTTGGTGGGTCAGACCACCACTAATTTTGCAGCTTTGGTTCGAGTGGCCGACCGAATTGAGGACGGAATAAGATCAGGTAAAATAATTGACCACTCTGCCATGGTTAGCCAGCAGAACCCCAACCTAAAGAAAGGAGGCGGGATAAAAAAGAATGGGAACAAGAAGGAGGGTGAGGTGAACATGGTGCAGCCACCATCTGGCCCTAACAAGCCCATACAAATCAACATACCTGCCCATTTTCCTACCCCACCGGCTTCATCATCCCAAGTCCCCATGAGGGTTAATGTTCCAGCAGCACCTTCAGACCAAAAAAGGGTTTTTACCAAAGAGGAAAAGGATGCCTATTTTGCAGCAAGGAGAAATAGGGTTTTCACCCCTATTCCAATGACTCCCTCTCAATTGCTGCCCACTTTATTGCAAGGAGGGTATATCACCTTAAGAGAACCTAATCCGAATGCATCTAAGGGGAGAAATTTTGACCCCTCCACCACTTGTGATTACCATATGGGTGCACCTGGGCACCCTACCGACAAGTGCTGGCCTTTGAAACATCCATTCAGGATTTACTGGACCAGAATACCCTTTCTTTCAATACAGGGGCTCCCAATCCTCCAAGAACCGATATTGGACAAAACCCACTGCCTCAGCATCACGGGGCAGGCCCATCTAATGTCATAGGAGTCATCTCTTCTGACAAAATAACCTTTGACCCATCTCAATTAATTGCCCCCATAGGGACAACGGTCAAAGTATATTTTGACAGGAGAAGTGAAGGCAAAGAAATAAATATGATTTCAAAGGGGAATGATAGTGCTGCAAAGAACATTAGCTCATCTTTGGACCGGGTCTCATCCCTCATGGCCCAGATGAACATCGCCAAGCCACCTTTGGTCATTAATTACAATCCATCCACTTTTACTCCACCCATTCAGTTTAAGCCTCCATTGGTCATAAATTGTGACCCCCTTAGTGCATCAGTCACTTCTGCAAACCCCCAACCAAAACAACTTCCTCCATTGGTTGTTAATGTTCCTATCACTCAGAATTCCATCGCCAAGTCCAAACTTCCCCCATTGGTGGTGAATGTCCCTAAGCCTTCCTACATTGAATCGGCTGTACCATGGAACTACAGTGAAGCATTTACCACTACATGCCCTGCAGTTGAAAGCAAGGAAGAAGTAATCCTCATGATGAGGTCAGGAAAATGTGTAGGGGTGGAAGAAAAACAAAAAGAAACAGAGAAGGAGAAAGAAGAAGAAAAAAATAAAGGCAAGGCCAAGGTAGGGGAAGAGGTCCCTCATGTAACTAACAGTGAGGCTGCTGACCTCATGAAGATAATAAAAAAGAGTGAGTTCAATGTCATTGAGCAGTTGAACAAAGTCCCTGCCCAGATCTCGATTCTGGGACTATTGTTAAATTCTGAAAAACATAGGGACTCCTTGTTAAGGATACTCCAGGGGGCCCATGTGCCTAAAAATATTGAACCAGACCAACTAGGCCGGATGGTTGGTCAAATTTTATCCCACAATGTGATAACTTTTTCTAAAACTGAAATTAGTCCAGCAGGGTACCATCATGTTGACCCATTGCACATAGCTGTACTCAGTAAGGGTTGCATGATAGCCCGGGTCCTGATTGATAATGGGTCGGCTCTCAATGTCTGCCCATGATAACCTTTGTTAAGCTCAATCTGGAGCGAAACAAAATAAAGCAAAATGGAAGAATCATAAGAGCATTTGACAGCTCTAAAACACACTCCCTAGGGGAGGTTGAACTTCTGGTCACAATTGGACCATATATTTTCAACATCACATTTGAAGTGATGGATATACCTGCAGCCTTCAACCTACTCCTAGGAAGGCCGTGGATTCATACGGCTAGGGCTATACCATCTACCCTCTACCAAAGAGTCAAGTACATTAGAGGGCAAAAGGTGATTACCGTCCTGGCCGAAAACTTGGTTCCCCCCATGTGGTCCCCTGATGTACCCTGTATTAACATGGAAATGACTGCAGAAAAGTTGACATTTCACTCTTTTCAATTTGAAGCTGTGAATTATATACCTGGGGGATATCAGGAAAAAGAAGGAAAATTGACTTGTGCTGAAAAAATGGTCAAAAATGTGCTAGAAAAGTACCATTTTCACCCTGGAAAAGGTCTGGGGGTTAACCTACAAGGAAGGATAGAACCAGTACAGGTTAAGAAGATGGTTCACAGACCAGGGTTGGGGTCCAAGCCAAGGAAATGGAGAAGACAGGGGCAGATAGAAACTATGAAATTCCCTCATATCAGGGAAACTTTTCCAAAGCTTTCTCACATGATTCAACTGTCTCCTCCTGAGGATTAGTCCAAACCTCCATACTACAATATCAACCCATTCCAGAAACCCAAACCCTCAACAGTACAACCATATGTTCCACCTCCACCTCCACAAGCATCTGGTGGACCTGGGCCACAGGCAGAACAGGAGCAGGACTTTTCTGAGGACGTAGGGGCATTCTTTGCCATGACAGAAGGCAACCAAGAAAAAGTAGCAGAAGAGCTACCTTTTATTGATTGGGCTGCAGTAGAAGTTCCATCTGGAACTGGCCCTACAGAAGAAACAGGCGATGCAACTCACCCAGTACTGGTGATCTCTGATGCAGAACATGAGCTTGAGGAGCAGGCTTGTATCCCTGCCCCAGATTCTTTCATTCTGAATAATTGGGAGGAAACTCCCCTTACTTTTGAAGCCGCGTTTGTTTGGCAAACAGACATGGCTTCCAAAAAAAAACTCCATTAGTGGAATGCCCTTTTCCTGAAGGTTTTAATGAGCCTTCGTCTTCAGGGAAAGATTTTGTAGAAGGTTCTCAAAAAACACAAAAAGATTTTCCATTTTTTCTAGAAAAGATAAATTTTTCAAAAAGGTCCAAACCATTTATGAACCATATAAGCAAACGGGATTGGATCAGGATGAGTATGACTTCGACCTTGAGCTCGACCTTGACCTAATGGGGGTTGAAGAAGAGACCGAGGACGAAGAAGACGACATTCCAAAAGAAATCACATATCAATTAGAGCGTCATGAAAAGGGGGTCCAACCCAATATTGAAGAGACCATATCAATAAACCTAGGGACCGAAGATGACCCAAAAATAGTAAAGATTGGGGTATGTCTATCTGAGGTACAGCGGAATGAAATGATACGATTTTTGGCTGATTATGATGATGTGTTTGCATGGTCGTATCGGGATATGCCGGGGTTAGACACAGATATGGTGGTGCACAGGCTACCCATTCTACCAGATGCCAAGCCAGTTAAGCAGAAACTGAGAAGGTTAAAACTTGAATGGACGCTAAAGGTCAAAGATGAAGTGGTTAAACAATTCCAAGCCGGATTCTTAGCAGTCTCCACATACCCTGAATGGCTTGCAAATATAGTGCCAGTACCAAAGAAGGATGGAAAGGTCAGAATGTGCGTAGATTACAGAGACTTGAATAAGGCAAGTCCAAAGGATGATTTTCCACTTCCACACATAGGCATTTTAGTGGATAACACCGCTGTACATAGTCTATTCTCATTCATGGACGGCTTTTCTGGTTATAATCAGATCAAGATGGCTAAGGAAGACGAAGAGAAGATAGCCTTTATCACCCCTTGGGGTACCTTCCACTACACTGTCATGCCATTTGGACTTAAGAACGCTGGGGCAACCTACCAGAGGGCCATGACAGCCTTATTCCATGATATGATCCATAAGGAGATGGAGGTCTATGTGGATGATATGATAGCCAAATCATGTGAAGAAGAAGACCACTTGATCAACTTGAAGAAGGTATTTGACCGGCTTAGGAAATACAATCTAAGGCTTAACCCTGCGAAGTGTGTCTTTGGGGCTACATCAGGAAAATTGTTGGGCTTTATAGTAAGCAGAAGGGGAATTGAGATTGACCCAGCTAAAGCTAAAGCAATCATCGAAATGCCATCACCTAGAACGGAGAGGGAGGTTCGTGGTTTTCTTGGAAGGATTCAGTATATAAGCCGGTTCATAGCACAGCTCACCGCTATCTGTGAACCAATTTTCAAACTTCTAAGAAAGAATAACCCGACAGTCTGGAAAAATGATTGCCAAGAAGCCTTTGACACAATAAAGGAGTATTTATTGAATCCACTTGTGCTAGTACCACCAACTCCAGGAAGGCCATTAATTCTATACTTGTCTATTTTGGAGACATCAATGGGGTGTGTCTTGGGACAGCATGACGATATAGGCAGAAAGGAGAGGGCGATTTACTACCTAAGCAAGAAGTTTACAGAATATGAAGCAAAGTATTCCCCCTTGGAAAAGACTTGTTGTGCACGAGTATGGGCAACTCAGAGGCTGAGGCACTATTTCCTTAGTCACGCTACATTATTGATATCCCGAATGGACCCTTTGAAGTATCTATTTGAGAAACCAGCTTTAACTGGCAGAACAGCAAAGTGGCAGTTGTTACTCTCTGAATTTGACCTCACCTATATCACACAGAAGGCCATTAAGGGTCAAGCCATTGCAGATCACTTGGCTGCACACCCTTTACCAGAATACCAACCCTTAAAGACCAACTTCCCTGATAAGGCAATCCTGTTTGCTGAAGAGGAAGAAGGTGAAAGCTCATGGCAAATGTTTTTTGATGGGGCCGCCAATATGAATGGAAATGGAATAGGGGCTGTGTTGATCAAGCCAGATGGGGCACATATCCCGATCGCAGTAAAGTTAAGGTTCCAATGCACGAACAATATAGCAGAGTATGAAGCATGCATAATTGGGTTGCAAGCTGCCTTAGACCATGAAGTAGAGGAACTTGACGTATATGGGGATTCGAGTCTTATCATCTTCCAAACAACTGGTGAATGGAAAAGCAAGGATCACAAACTGATCCCCTATCACTAGTATTTGGAAGAAATAAGCACCAAGTTTACTCGAATTTCCTTCAATTATATTCTAAGGGCCAAAAATCAGTTTGCGGATGCTCTAGCAACATTGGCTTCAATGGTCAGTATGCCAGAAGGTGTTGATATTAGACCATTGGAAATTGAAGTCAGAGATGAACCAGCTTACTGCCTTGTTCTAGAAGAAACCCCAGAAGAAGAAGTACCATGGTTTCAAGACATTAAGAATTTCCTAAATGATCGAAGTTTACCAGAAAATGTCACCTCTACAGAGAAAAGAACAATACAGAGGCTGGCAGGACAGTTCTTACTAAGTGGTGGGCAGTTGTACAAAAGATCACACAATGATATACTACTTAGATGTGTTGCAAAGACTGAGTCAGAAAGGATAGTTGAAACGGTACATGGAGGAGTGTGTGGACCCCATATGAATGGGCATATGCTTGCCAAGAAGATTCTGCGAATGGGATATTACTGGTCGACTATGGAGCATGATTGCTATATGCACGTTAAAAGGTGTCATTTATGCCAAGTGTACGCAGATAACAAGAATGCACCTCCAAGCGAATTACACAATATGACATCTCCGTGGCCTTTTTCTATGTGGGGTATAGACGTCATTGGAATGATCTCTCCAAAGGCATCAAATGGACATAGATTTATACTCATAGCAATTGATTACTTCACCAAGTGGGTAGAGGCCGCTTCATATGCAAACATTACGAGTAGCCATGTTCATAAGTTTTTGAAGCACAACATCATTTGTCGCTATGGTTTGCCAAGTGCCATAGTAACAGACAATGCTTCAAACCTTAAGAACAAAGACATGAGGAAGATGTGTGAGCAATTTCAGATTACCCACCACAAGTCAGCGCCTTACCGACCAAAGATGAATGGGGCAGTGGAAGCAGCGAATAAGAATATAAAGAAGATTATTCAAAAGATGGTGGTGAGTTTTAAAGATTGGCATGAAATGCTGCCACTTGCTCTACATGCTTACAGAACCTCGATTCGGACTTCTACAGGGGCAACCCCATATTCCCTAGTCTATGGAATGGAAGAAGTTTTACCAGTGGAAGTGGAAATACCTTCATTAAGAGTGCTAATGGAAGCTGAATTAGAAGAAGCTGAATGGATACAGTCTAGGCATGATCAACTCAATTTAATAGAAGAAAAACGTTTGAAGGCACTTAGTCATGGCCAATTATATCGGAAGAGGATGGCCAGGGCTTACAATAAAAAGGTGAAGCCCAGAACTTTCCAAGAAGGAAATTTGGTATTAAAGAAGATTTTACCCTTTTTGGAAGATCCTCGTGGAAAGTTCAAACCAAATTGGAAGGGCCTTATATAGTCAAGAAGGTCCTATCAGGGGGTGCTCTCATCTTAATAGAAATGGATGGGAAGGATTTTCCTAAGCCAATTAACTCTGATGCAGTAAAGAGATATTTTCTATGAATGAATATTACTAGGAAATGATCTGAGGCCATTGTTCCTTATATCCCAAAATTTGAATCCTTAGTCAAACCAATTTGAGCCTGTTCGTCTTTTTTTGTTAAACCTAAACTGGACTTACAGCCTTATATTGGGGCAAAGCCAATAAGGGCAAGGCCAATAGGGGCAAAAAGAAAAAAAATTTTTTAGAAAAAAGAGAGAAGAAAAAATAGGGGCAAATAAAAGCCAAATACAAAAGAAGAAGAATGGGATCGAGTTCACCATGACTGTAAGTCCAGTTGACCCATTTTTTTTTTACACTTAGAAAATTTTGAGCCTTTAATACCTTTTCTTTCATTAACCGAGCCTAGCCTTTGTTTCGTCCTATTATTAAGCCCTCGGTGATTTTAGTATATTCATTCAACTTTCAGAGTAAGATTGGTGATGACGGAATGCAGAAGCCGGCCTTAGTGAAAACCGTAATTGGCGCTAGGGGCAATATTGGCAAAAGAAAAAAAAAGAAAAAATAGAAGAAAAAAAAAGAGAAAAAAAAATCAAAGGTTGAGTTGATCATGTGGTCTAAGTTTCAAATCAGCATGAGCACTGGAAACTAAGCAGATTAGCAAGGCCAATCATGAAGGTAAAATCATTAAGGGATGATTCTAAAGGTCACGGGGTAGACAGATTTGGTTTCTCCCTATTGCTTGGACTACCCTTTTCATTATTCAACCTGATTTTAATTCCTTTAATTATATGTGATTAAGTGTTTTGGATCAGCTTTCAAAAAAAAAAAAAAAACTATACTTTGGCCAGTGATGAGAAATCAAATACTTTTTCATAAAACTTCTGTTTTTATAAGCATCTGAGAATTCTGAGGCCAATAATATAAAACCTATTTTTGAAATAAATCTAATATCCTTCCACTAATGGAGTTTGCTTTTGTATAAAAGTATGAAAAAAATGATGAATGGAAAAAGAAAAAAAAAAGAGATAAAAGAATCTAATCCCTACTCCCTAACTGCTCCTCAAGCTCCCTAATCCTAGCTGCCTGAGTTGCAATGATTCCAGAAGCACCCTCTGCATCAGGATCACTCAAAAAGGAGATGACCCCATCTGAAAAGGAAAGCTTGATCTTCAACGCCCTAAGGTCGGCCAAGGAATCCTGATACTTCTTCCGCATCACTCGGACTTCAAAGCGACGAGCCTGCCTTTGTTCTTCAAGTTTCTTCTCCATGGCAATGCGGCCAGACTTCTGCTCTTCTAGCTTCCTCTCCAGAACAAGGACTTTTATCCTAAGTTCTTGAGCCTCCCGTACCCATATTTGTTGAAGCCGTTTATGGGTTGCCCTTTCTGACTCCAGAATATCTTCATAGGTAGGAGGAAGAACTGCAGGAGGATCCTCTGGTACTGGGGCATGACTCTGCACCTGTTCTTTGATCCAGAAGTGATAGTCCTTCACATGGGACTCAGAAAAGACTGGACCCCGCAGAAAGCAAACATAGGACCACTCTTTCATTAATTGAGCATTTAGCCCCATGGTGGCTGATGTAAGTGGCCCTACAAAGCTCTCATAACCTGTGGGGATCATAATTCCCTGGGTCGCTCCAAACTGCCGAAGAACCCTCAAAGGAAGATAGAGAACAACAGATTTCAAGCCTGCTAGGGCCAAAAAGTTTTTATCCCTAAAGCTAATCACTGTCTCTGGAGTGGGCTGATAAGTGCCAGGCCATCTCACTTGATCATCCTGGAGAGTACCCAAGAAAGTGAACCAGCCTTGCTTGCCACCTTGGATGTTAGGACATCCCCTATTGCTCATCAAAACAGGAACTTTCAATCTTGGAAAGAAGCGGCGAGTTATTTCTTCAACCTGGCTAAGATGGTCAAGCAACCAAAGCTGCAGAAAAAGGGAGTATGTCAATTTATTTCCAAAAAGAAAAAAAAAAGAAAAAAAAAAGAAAAAAAAAGAAAAAAGAGAAGAAGAAGAAGCAGAGAGAAGAAAAAGAAGAAGAAAAGAAAGAAAGAATAAAAAGAAAAAAAAAAGAAAAGAAAAAAATATATGCATATTTTTTACCTGTAGGATAGGGGCGCAGGCAAGGAAGCGTTTCTTCTTCCTGAAATAACAATCAGTAAGAGCCTGATATATCTCTGCTAGGATCATAGGGGCCAACCTCTCGCATTCCCTAACCTGACAGATAACTGAGATGAGAGCCAAGTCAACCTGGTCATCATCCCGTGGAAAAAGCAGCTGATTGACCACTACCAAAGTCAAAGCATTAAACCTAGCGTCCTTGTCATTACTCCTCAGAAGTTTTTCAGTCAAAAAGGTCTTGGACAAGGTAAATAGTGCATCAGAATTTCCTAGGTCCTTCTTCCCTATACCCAAGAAAGTGGAGGCCTCTTTTTTATAACTAAGCTTTAGGGGTGGGTTCACAACTTTTTCAGAAAATCTAAGGCCAAGGATGGTTTCAATTTCTTCTATGGTGGGAGTAATCTCTTTGTCATCAAAACGGAAGAGATTCAGCTCAGGTACCCAGTGGCCAATCAAAGCTTCAATGATTTCCCACTTAAAGGGAATTTTAGGGAGGTGTAGGATGTGCCCTAAGTGGATGGAATCCCAACGAATCTCCTCATCAAGGGTCATGGAGTTAACCCATCTATCATAAAAGGAATCCACAATATTGTACCTGGTAAGATTAGGAGGTTTTGATCTAACAAGTTGTCTTGCAGGAGGAGATTCAACGGCAGGAGAAAGCGGCGTAAGGGAAGCCATGGAAGCGCCAAAGAAGCCAAGGAAAGCGAGAAAAGACGTGCTTAGGGAGCTTTTCAATTAATAAAAGTGTCACAATGACGTTCCCTATGAGTTTATATAGAAAAAATCGTAAGGCAGTAAATTCCGTAATTATACTACGGGCAAAGCTCGCCCGTATAGGAACTACGGACACCCCTGACCGTGAAAACTTCACGGGCAGGGTGCGCCCGTAGTAACTTTACGGGCACAGCCTGCTCGTAGATTAAGTACGGTTCCTTCGAAAAAATGCAAAAAAATGGGAATTTTTAATTTCCTTAGTTTCCTAAGCTTTACCTGTCCCTGTTTTAACATTCATCAGGTAATAAATACTAAAAATAAAGAAGAAAAGAACACAAATGGAAATAAATCAAACTTCTTTTATATATAGGAATGTTTACATCACTTTTGCAAAAAAAAAAAAATACAAATGTACATGGAATAATCCTAATCTAATGTCTATGCAGGTCCGCCCCTACGGCCACGGCCTCGTCCTCTGCCTCGACCACGGCCTGAAGATCGCCTGCGCTCAAAGACATGCCGCACAATATTTCGGGCTGTGCTACGCGTCATCCTGCTCAAAACAGACTGAATATCATGCCACATATATAAAGGCACAAGGCCAGCAGTGGGATGATCAGGAGGGACGTACCCTGAAGTATCTACATATCCCGTAGAATCGGGATCGGAATCTGTACGGGAAGAATCCGCAGAAGGATCAACTGCAACAGGCGTCTCCTCTACAGCCTCCAGAGCAGGACCAGTAGGAGCAGATGTCCCAGGTACATCAACCTCAGGCTCCACATGCTCAGTAGCAGTCATCTCCACCTCGGGCTCTACAGGATCAGCTGTAGCCTCCTCCATCACCACAGTCTCCACGGTAGGTTCAACCACAGCAGCGTCCATAGCTGAATCCATATCTACATCAGCAGATGCATCAGGAGCAGTCTCAGCTACTGGGGCCGACTCTGGCACATCCTCAGCAGCAGGTACAATATCAGCCTCGACCTCGGGCTCTGCTACAGGAACCTCTACTTGACTAGGAGACGTCACGAACTCCACCCGTGCCACAGAAAATACCTCGTCCCGAAAATGCATGGGCACGGGTGAAGCAGGTGAAGAAGGGCCGGCTGTGTCCTCCTGAAACTAAGAAAAGGAATTTCAGTGAGAACAAGACAAACTAATGCAAAAGCAGGAATGGAAATAAAAGAAGAAACTTACCTGAGTATAAGATGGACCCGCCTGGTCCTGTGCATCAGATGGACCCTCCTGGCCCTGTGCTCTGGCTAGCTGCCCCCGGAGATCTGAAATGGTGATATAGAGGGCATCCCGCTCGGCGATCGCAGCATCTCGCTGGCGCTCTAGATCAGCATAGCGAGACCGGATCTCTGCCAACTGGGCCTCCTGAAATAGAAAAGAAAGAAGTCAGAAAATGCTAAGTTCAGATGAAATGAAATAGATATAGAAGATCACAAAAGAAGAAGGCATACCGTAGTGTCATAGGCCCTAATCACTACCCCTCCTATCTCCGTGACTCCGCCACGGACAGGCATGGGTGACATGAGGCACCCAACAGAAGCTCGCCTGAACTAGGCATCATAGTCACCCTCCTCTAATAATGTCTCTGCCTCAGTCCAATCTAGGAACTGGGCAGGATCAACAGGCATAGGAGGATAGGAAGGAGTAGTATCTGGCGGGATGGAAGGAATCCGTGGCTCTCCCACATGCTGAAAGAAGAAGCGCTCGCCGCAGTACCAGATGCTGCCCAGCTGACCAATAAAGAACTGGTATCTCTGTCGTCTCTGGTTAGGGACGAATGCATCATCTCTGGCTTCCTGCAGGGCCAGCACCTCATGAATGTCCTCCATCCTGGGGACAAATAACTGAAAAACAGAACAGGACATCAGATATGCGATCCAGGAAGAAAAGAAAAGAAGAAGTAGAGGAATTAAAGAAGATTACCTCAGACCGGTATAACCTGTCTAAGTGGGCCCGGGCGGACCTGGGACGACTCTTTTCAGAGTCGTGCTCTACATGACACCATCTACGTGCCATGGGATACGTCTCCTCAGGCATCGTAGAGGTAGGGCGGAAATAGGGTACATAAACCCTAGCAAAAAACTGCAAGAAAGAAGAAAATAGTCAGAAGAATAGAAAAGGAGAGATAAAAAGAAAGAGATAAAGAAAAAGAAGGGAAATAAGGTTCACCTGCAAGAAGGGCCAGAAGAACCTGCACCCAACTCCAGCCCCTCTGGAAGTAGAGAGGCCGCTCACTGATCGGCGCAGGCCGGCCAGAATAGTACCAAAAATAAGCGGGCCCCATGCATACCTCCTCGCCCGCTGCAGATCTCCCAGAAGACTCAAAAAATAAGGACTAACTGAAGTCATGTCCTCTGGGAAGAAGCAGGATCCCATCATATACAGAAAGAGGAATCGGAAGGCAAATGGGAAAACATGATCACCGGCAGCAAGTTGGCCAAACTGCCTCCTCCTGAAAGTCTCTCTCAACCATGTCAGAGACAATCTCGCTCTCCCCCGATCCCAGGCCTCTGGAGGCAGTACAATATATCCAAGATAACCAGCAATCTCATCAGCCTCTGGCATCGTCATCTCAGGAATAACATCACCGATCATCCTAATCCCGGTGATGAGCGTGAAATCAGAAGGCCGGATCCCAATCTCAATATCTGGGAAGTGGAAGCTCAATGTCTCCGGGAAAAACCTCTCCAGCAATGCAGCAATGAGGGCTTGATCCAAGCGAACGTCCGGGATGGTGATAAACATGCCAAATCCATATAAGCCTAACTCCCGACGATAGGCCGAACTGCAAGCTCCCAAAAATCTAGTGAAGCTGGCCCAGCTCCCTCTATAGTGGGACATCGGATACTCCAAAGGGATATCCGCCCTAACGCACGCTGAGGGATGAGTCCTCAAGCCATGCAAAAGATCGGTATCCCTAATCAAGGCAGCCACCTCCTCAGGGATCTCAACCCTGGTCCTGGCCTCATCTCTGCCACGGCCCCCTCTGCGGCCTCCTCTACGGCCCTCATCATGGCCTCCAGCTCGACGCCTGCTACGGCTCCTATCTCTGCCCGAAGCCTCAACAGCCGGCTAAAAGAAAATAATTAAAGGGAGGAAAGAATCAAGATGATGTGTTTTTGTAAAAGAATGTTAAATTCAGAAAGGTTAGAGAATACCTCTGGGGTCGCCTCACGCGAATCCCCAGAAGGAAGATCAGGGACATCTGAATCCGAATCCCTCTTGGCCCTCGAAGACGAGGCCACATCAGCAGGATCTCGCCTAACCCTCGAGGAGGAAGGCTCATTTGTAGGATCCCGGGAAGCTGATCGAAGACGGGCCATCTACGGTTCAAAACATTGAGATGTTCAATTATTCTAGTTAAAATTTTATTCCTTGATTTTATTCTAACCAAGTTTAATTGATTGGTAGGAGAAAGAAAATAGGAAATGGAAGAGAATGATTTAGAAACACCCAATCAAATCATCAGGAGTTTATTTTCTGTTTGGAGAAATTCTATTGTGATATTTACATATCTTTAAAATAAAAAAAATTGTGAGTTAAGGATTTATTCTAATATATCTTGTATTTTGGTTTCAGGACAGTCAAGGCATGTTCAAATTGACGTGAAGTTGTGAACAAGAGTTCAAGTCTATTACGGTTTGGGTTTATTCAGGAGAAAATTCAGAAATGCATTATGATGTTCTAACATCCCATAGATCAAGAATTGGTTCATATCAAACCCACAAGTGGTTAACTCAAGCTAAGGTTTTCAAAGCAAAATTCAGGCATTAGTTTACAATCAGAACACTGAAATGAAAGCATGAACAGATGTACACAACATGCTAAATAAAGATGAGCCAATGACAGTGACAAATTGCTTCATGATGATCAATGTCAAAAGGGAATACAAATTTCAATTGAAAGCATACTGCCAATAAGGCAGAAATTCAGTTTCAAACAGAAAAGTTGCAAACATCAGTTCAATCAGCAGAGAGCAAACTTAAAAATTCAGGAATCTGTTCACTCAAAAGCCAAAACTGTTAGCCTCAAAAGCAGAAAATCATCCGGTCGAATATGAGATTTATTCATGAAGATCATACAAGTATTTTTCAATGCAACATTGGCATAAAAATCAGATGGTGAACAAATTGGAATCAAGGACAGAAAATGGAAAAGCTCATGGACGAATTGCTTAGACATACCTGTTTATCTGAATTGCGAAAAAGAAAATGTGAGCTTGGTCTCACCAAAGCAAGGAGGTGCTCAAACACAGGAGCCGTCCACGGTCGGTTACTGCTTCAAAGGATCACCCAAGGGAGCAAGCAATGTTCGGATAATGGGAGAAGAGCAATAGTCGCCGAAGGAACAGTGCTCACCAAAGGAACAATGGTCACCGGAGAACAGTGAGAATGGTCGTCGAAAAAAAAATGATGAGAAGCTCACCGGAGGAGAACAGTAATCGCTGGACGTCGCCGGAGAAGATGGGAAACACCGTCGGAGACTAATGGAGAAGACGAAGAACCGTAAGAGAAGATACGGGCAGCAGAGAATTAGGGCTTGAGTACGAGCAGAAATGAAGAGAAGTTCGCGGTCGCGAACATAAGAAGAGCGTAAAATCCGTAAAATCAGTCCGGGCATTAGACGCCCGTGAAAGCACTACGGTCCCGGTCGCCCGTGAATCCTCTACGGGCAAAATCTGTCCGTAAGCAAAATACGGGCGAAGCCAAAATTGCGCATTTTATCATTTTCTCCACATTTTAAGAGATTAATGTACATATTAGTTGCAAGTTGCAAGGATTGCCACCTTACCCACTTTTGTTTAAAAATTTTGTCTCAAATCTCACTTCATAGCCCACAAGTGCTCAGTGAGAGGAGAGAGGAGGATTTGGCCCTTAAGCTGAGGGATTTCTTAGCAAATCTTCCGCAATCAATTCTTTTTTTTTTTTAAAAATCATCCCTTTAATCCTTGCAAAGTGCAATTGATTATAAAAAAATCTCAGAAAGTGCAATTGGTGGGTCTTTTTGTTCTCTGCTTGTAATTGGTTCCAATTACCAGCAAAGAGGGGGCAGCTGTAGACACCCCAAATTGCACTGCCAAATGAGAAAATAATAAAAACATGTAATTAGAGCTTAAAACAGGTCAAAAAAGCATAAAAATTGAATAAACAGGCTTTGCCCGTATTTCCTTCACGGGCCCATCGCGCCCGAAAATTATCTACGGACAGGCGCGCCCGTAGTAACAATACGGTCTCCGTTGGACCGTAAATCATTTACGGGCATTAAAGACACGTGCGAGTTTTGTCCTTCTCTCAATTTCTGAGCTTTATTTGAAGTCCAATATATCTTTAAACGAGCGAATTAAGTATTTTATTCGCTGAAGCTACCTTGGTTGGCTATGGATGGGCATTACCTCTGTATTTTACTCTATCTTAAAGACCAGGCTATATCCTTCTGGACCAACCATGCCCCTGGGTGTGTCTATAAATAGAGGCTCTTTCCTCTAGCTAAAGGCCACGAAATTTTGAAGAATCAAAAGCTCCAAGAGAAGGAAAGGAATCCCTGCTGCTCTGCCTGCTCAATCCAGGTAAGTCCCCTATCCTTTTTTATTTTCTGTCTTCAATTCTAGAAGTAATAGGATCATCTCTATTGCTGTAGAATAAGGCCATATCTATTTTGTATCCCTAAACTTGTCTCCAAGTACCTCAAGGGTCTCTCTAGCCGTAAAACGTGAAGAGAGAACTAGGGGAAAAGGGAACAGGTGGATCCCTAGAATAGAACCCCATATCTGTTTTTTTCCTTTTTCTAGAATAAAGCCTGTGATTGTATTTGTGTACCCAAACCTATCTCTAAGTACCTCAAGAGTCTCTCTAGCCGTAAAACGTGAAGAGAGAACTAGGGGAAAGGGGAACAGGTGGATCCGTAGGGTAGACCGCCATGTGCTCTAATCTGTGAGATGTAGCTGTTTTAAATATCCTGATCATGTTTTAATGCTTTTTATGATATATCTGAATGAATAACATGAATCTATGATGTTTATAGCATGAGATCCCCACTTTTTGCCAAAATTTGGATTTTTGCCACTTTTGCACCTACAGCACTGTTTTCGTGATTTTTGTGATTTTAGGCTAGGATCTTGGATCTATCATGATCAATATGGTAGATCTGAATCCAGAAGCCTGAAAATAAATTCTAGGGTTTCATGATATGGTTTTTAAATTGTTTTTCATTATTGAGAGAAGACCCTATGGTCTAAGTTCTCCCCTTTTGATGTTCTTCATCAACGTGGGTATTTTTGGTTTTTATTTTCTGATTTAATGTGAAATTTGAGCTTTATCCATGTCCTGGACTATTCAAGTTCAATTTTGAAATATTTTACAAAAATCATATTTTTCTAGATTTCTAGAATTTGACTTGAAGCCAGATTTTTGGATTTTTCACTTTAAATTGATTTTATTTGATTTTATCTTAATTTTATTTTGATCATGAAACCCTAGGAATGATATGATCATATTTGAAAGTTCTGGATCAATCAGAATATTCGTATGAAAAAACCATACAATTTCATCTTCTTTTTTTCCTGATTTTCATAGCAAGCTTTTTCCTTTATTTAAACATGAACAATACCTGGCAACCACCTTGTGTGGATGAATAGGGGTGCCTAACACCTTCCCCTGTTCATAACCTAATCCCCTTACCCATCTCTGGTTGTTTTTTTAGGAGGGTTATTTTTACCCTAACTTTGCCTTTTGTGCTTATTTAATATTTTGATGTCCATTCACACCTAAATTGAATGGTGGCGACTCTTTGTTTTATTTAATCCCGTGCGATGATTGAGGAAATCATTAAATTGATTTTTTCCCATGTCTCACAGTAGTGCTAATAGGTAAGAAATGTGCTGACTTAGTCAGTCTATCAAGGATAACCCAAATAGCATCCTCCTTCGCTGTCAAAGGCAATCTTGAAACAAAGTCCATAGTCACATGTTCCCACTTCCATTCTGGAATAGGAAGTGTTTGAAGTAGCCCAGGTGGCTTACGATGCTCAGCTTTCACTTGCTGACATGTCAAACACTTAGCCACATACTTTGCAATCTCCCTCTTCATTCTTAACCACCAATAGATATCTTTCAGATTCTTATACATCTTTGTACTCCTCGGGTACACTGCATACTTCGATCTGTGTCCCTCTGTCAATATCTTTTCCTTAATCACCTCATCAGCCGGAACACAAATACAGCCTCTAAACCTCAACAGCCCATTTCTATCTGAAAAATCTACAACAACCTCAGATCCTCTACTAATAAACTCTCTGGTCTGATTCAGCTGTGGGTTAGTCAACTGCCTCTCACAAATCAATTGTACCAAATCTGGCTTTATCTGAACACGAGCAACTCTAATCACTCCATCCTATGGCAAGCTGAACTCTCCCTACCAATCCTTGACTGAATCCACCAATCTACATTGACTCATCATAAAGGCTGGTAAAGTGGCTACCTGACCATCAACTGCACTTTTTCTACTCAAGGCATCTGCCACCACGTTTGCTTTACCTGGGTGGTACTACAAAGTAAACTTAAAGTCCTTAAGCAGATCCATCCACCTACGCTGCCTCATATTCAAGTCTCTCTAAGAAAATAAGTACCTCAAGCTCTTATGATCAGAGAAAATCTCGAATTCTACTCCATAAAGGTAATGCCTCCATAGCTTCAGTGCAAAGACTATGGCTGCCAATTCCAAATCATGTGTAGGGTAGTTCTTCTCATGCGATCTCAACAATCTCAAGGCATAAGCTAGAACTCTGCCCTGTTGCATCAATACACATCCCAAGCCAATCTTAGAAGTATCACTGTAACACCTTGGTTCCGGGTCCATTCCCAAACCTGAGGTGTTATGGTAAATAAACAAAGCAACTAAAGAATTTGGATAATTTAAAACTTTTTCTAACTTTATAATCAGAGTAAATAGGGAAACTTGAATTCAAATTCTCTTTATTATTCAACAATCATGATTTACAAGGATTTCAATTCCATGAGCAACCTACATCTGTATAGACTACTCATCTACAATTAACCCAAAATTTTACGTCCTTACCAAGAGTACCTGAAAAATGGGGGAAAACCGGAGTGAGAATAAATCTTAACAAGTAACAATGTGCATGATGTAAAACAGTCCATAATTTTACAATACTAGTCATGAGGTGAACGATAAAACAAAAACCACAATAATAGTATGATATAATAAACAATTTATCAATCCAAAACAAACATGTGTGACATAATAGGACTCATGAACTAAAATCACTTAATAAGATATTCTTGCCCCCATAGTTCGCCACATCACAACTTACATGATAGATGGAGCCTGCACCTGCAGTCACTACCATCTCCTCCATCAACCATCAACGCGGACCATCCACGAATGGGTTGGCGAGTACAATCCTTAGTCCAAATAAAATCCCATAATGGGTACTGCTTCCGCGGAGGCCATACCAATCCGATCAAAGACTAATGGACCCACGACAACATGTCTAATACCAATGCAAGTGCAAGTCACAAGTGATCCTCAAGCATGGCCAAATCATAGCTCCAATTTGCAAGTCACAACTAACCTACCAACATGACCAATATAAAGCTCATGAAAGTCGATGTCTCATTGAAGCATACGGATGGTAACCTAAATAACAAAATAAAAACCGTTTACCGAAAACAACTTCGGCTAAGACCAGGCCGCACCTGCAGAGGTCGAGGATTGTTGCCTACATCGTCCGCACCTGCTAGTACGATGGACCGCATACTGGGGAGTTTCGAACAAGAATAACTTACCAGCCAATTCCCTTTCACTTCCTAGCTAAGCTATGGATCCATACTAAGCATTGCCTACTAGACACAACTCACAATCAAAACCTTGAATAACTCAATAATACAATATTCAGTGATAAACCTCGTACCAATAATCACAACCATGTCCCAAGTGCTGTGTCCAGCAATAATTTCCAAAACCATGGTGTTCAACCAAAAGATATTCAAAATAACCATTAAACAGTTCTTAAACAGAGTTCCAGATCATTTATAAGAAAAGTACGAGAATATACACAAATTCTAAATAAAAGGTTCAGATTTGAATTGTGTTAGTGTGAACATACTTAGTTTATCTTTCTAATTCAGTATTTAGGTTATTCTTTATTTCTTACAAAGTTTACTCCAAATCATACACTTTGGTTCATCCTAAAATCTTTACTTTTAAATCCTTATTTACCAACTAATATCCTAAATCTCTAAAACCTTTGGGTTATGCTATTATTCTTTCCAGAGGTTAATTTGGGTCTATTATGACTTGTTAGTCTAGGTTTCATACATAGAATCCTAATGAAAGTGGTCTGAGTGCATAGGTTTACCTTAACTAGTCTTCTTTGATTCTTATTACATTCATTGTCCCAAATAATTATGTTTTTATCCAAATTTAATTCTGTCACTTCCTACATCTCAAATTACCCTATTTATTGCAACATTAAAATTCCAAGAAAAATCATTAGAAATTGAATCTAGGCACAAATCCCAAGTTTTGGAATTTCTGACAGTTGGTCGCTCGAAGGGTCGCTCGGGCGACTGCTCTAGCGGTTAGATTTTCAGGTTCTATTATTTTTCAAAGGCCTATCCCCTGAGGTAACGCTCGAACAGTGTATTGAGCGCTCCAGCTATAACACTGTTTTCCTTCAATTTACGGAAATTTTTGAACTTTTTATGCATACTATTAACTTGATTTGATTCTAAACATTTTATTTCCATCCTAAACTAGTTCTGAGACAACCCTAAACTAATCCCATCATCTTTCTACTTATCTTGAGTTTCTTTTTACGTTTAAAACCACCATGATAAAAATTTTCTTGATTTCTAAAAGAAAGTTAAATCACTGAACAATTCTTTATAAACAAATAAGCTTTTCCCATGAAATCCAACTTCAAAAATAATACGATCAAACATCAAAATCATGAGAAAACATGCAGTTCCTCCAGTTTCAAGGGTTTGCTACTTGCCTTATGATGAACCTAGATTTTTCAGAAACTTTGTCTGTGCCTGTTTTTGGCGCTCGACAGCACCCCTCTAGACTTCTCCAATTTATATCTCCACCGTTTAGTTTGAAATCTTCCATGAGTTGAACAAAACCCTAAAATTTCAGCCCATTCCAACGGTTGGATATTCCTAGATCGCCGTTTGAAGTTGGCTGGTCAGCCATCTCTGGAACTATTCTTCCTTCTAATTTCCTCCTTTCTTTTCTCTCTTCTCTCCTATTTTTGGCTCCTATCACTTATGCACGAATTTCTCTCTCCTTCTAACTTATTTTCAAAACCTAGAACACTCTTTAAACCTCTCCTTTATAGCCTCTCTAATAGACCAATTCTAATTAGGTTTAGCTTACTCTAATATACTAAGTGTATTCCCTCTTCTACCCTTCTCCTTAATTTAACTCCTTTAACTCTCTTTTAAGGAATCTCCTAATTAATTTTCGTGCTTAATCTCAGTCCTAATTTTAAATTGAAATTAGACTTTTATTATTCACTCAAATTACCTATATTTTGGACCCTAAATAGTATAATTTCCATTAGACCCTTTTTCCACTCTTTAAGCCTTAATTTCATTATTTTACATCCAACTAAGCTAAGATTTTGTTTAGTCGAATTTGTTGACTTAAAAACTAAATATCTTATTTTCTTTCATAAATTTAATAAATTGAAATTACCCTTACTCTTTAAATTCATATTTTAACCTTTATATCTCTCTTTAATTCTCCTACCATTATATTTCTTAGTATTTCCTCCATAATTTGTTCCTTAATTATTTATTTTATTTTTAGGAAAATCCAGGGTTTTACAATCACAATATACTACAAACGCCTCATCCATGGATGGCACAATCAACACTGGGGGCAGTAGTCAACCTTTGCTTCAACTCCTGGAAGCTTTGCTCACACTTGTCATCCCACTGGAATTTCACTGCCTTCTTGGTTAAGTTAGACAGGGGTGCGGCTATACGAGAAAATCCCTCGATAAATCTCCTGTAGTACCCTGCCATGCCAAGGAAACTCTTGACCTCTGTCACTGTAGTGAGTCTAGGCCAATCTGCCACTGCCTTAACCTTCTCGGGGTCTACAAATATACCCTCACCTGAGATAATATGACCCAAGAATGAAATCTGCCTCAACCAGAACTGACACTTGCTGAATTTTCCATACAGCCTATGGTCTCTCAAAGTATGCAATACTAACTTCAAATGCCCTACATGTTCCTTTTTGGTCTTAGAATATACCAAGATGTCATCAATAAACACTACTACAAAACTGTCCAAGTATGCATGAAAAATCCTGTCCATGAGGTCCATGAAAATAGCTGGGGCATTGGTCAGCCCAAAAGGCATAACCAAGAACTCATAATGCCCATAGTGTGTACAGAAAGCCATCTTTTCTGCATCCTCCTCTGTTACTCTCAACTGATGGTAGCCTGACCATAAATCAATCTTGGAAAACCAAGATGCACCTCCTAACTCGTCAAACAAGTCATCAATCCTAGGCAACGAATACTTGTTCTTCATTGTCACTTGATTCAGCCACCTATAATCAATACACATTCACATACTACCATCCTTCTTCTACACAAACATAACTGGTGCGCCCCATGGTGACACACTCAGCCTAATAAATCCCTTATCTAGAAACTCATCTATTTGCTTCTTCAACTCCTCCTATTCAGGTTTTGCAAGCCTATAGGGTGGCTTTGAAACTGGAGCTCTACCAGGCATCAACTGAATCCTGAACTCAATATCTCGAGCAGGTGGTAGTCTAGGTAACTCCTTTGGAAATACATCAACAAATTCCTGAACTATAGGTACATTGGAGATGACATGAGTGTCACTCCCAAGCTCCTCTACCACTATAGATGCTACCTGACCAATAAGTGACTTCAACCCCTCACATCTGAAACAATAGGTGGTCTGATCTGGCCCTTGCACTGTAATAGTCCCAGCATAACAATCTAGGGTGATGTGATGTCTGAATAACTAATCAATCCCCAGTATTACATCAAACCCTCCAATCTCCAAGGCAATTAAATCACTGGGCAACTCCAATCTCCCCATTCTAATCATGCAGTCTCTATACATAGACTCACCTCTAGTGGACTCTCCCAATGGTGTGTGCACAGTCAATACAGCATCCAAATCAATAGGTGACAATCCAATCCGTCATGCACAAATAGACGATATAAAGGAATGCAAAGCACCAGAATCAAATAAAACACATGCTGATCTACCATAGATGAAAAGAATTCCTCCGATCAGCTCGAGTGCCTCATGATCAGCCTCAATCTCCTCTACATGCTCAGGCTCACACTCCTCCTCATATGCCTCTACAGCAAATGCTCTAGCCTGCTGCGGCTGCTAAGCAGGTACTGCCTACCTCTGTGGTGCGGCGGGTGCTGGCAATAGTCCATCCGGCCATGTCACTGCCAATGACTGATAGCTCAAGGGAAACCTACAATCATTAATTATGTGGTCTGTCCGACCACACTTGTAGTAAGTACCTGGAGCTGCAACACATCGACCCGGTACATGATATCTGCCACATCTGATACATCCCTTCTGAGCTAGCCTGTACTGACCTCTAGAAGACTCTCCTCTAGTCCAATTTCTAGGCCTCTTGCCTCCACTAAAGAAACCTCGCTGCTCAACTGGCTTCATTTGCTGTCTAGCCCTACTCTGACTGACTCTGGTCTCAAGGTCACTCTTAGCCCTAGTGGCTCGACGTAAAATATCCTTGAGCTTGGTGCACATGAATACCGTTAGCATACTCCGAATCTTAGACTCCAGACCCCGCTCAAAGTGCGATGTCAGTCTCCTCTCATCCTGAGTCATATGGGGTGCAAAACAAGACAAAGCTGCAAATTTGACCTCATACTATGCCACTGTCTGGCTCCCCTAGGTGATGTTCATGAAATCCCGCTCTTTCTTAAGTCGGACCTCCTCAGAAAAATACTGCTCATAAAACACCTAGCGGAATCCATCCCATGTCATAAAATTAGCCTGAGGGTCCTGCCTCTTCCTAGCTGTCCAAAAGTGAACTGCCTCATCCTCAAACAAGAACGCTGCCAATCTCACCCTCCTATCCACTGGGCATCCCATGGCCTCGAATATCCACTCAACTCGCATCAGCCACCTTTCTACCTCCATCGGATCTAGTCGTCCACTAAAAATAGGCGAATTCAACTTCCTAAACTGCTCTAAGTCTCAAGCTGTTTGAATCTCTCCCTCCTATCTAGGAACATACCTATGTCCATCACCGCCATTCCCATTCAAGTTCTGACTCATCCTTTCCTCCTGTTCCTTGGTAAGAAGTTCTGCCAAAGTACCAATAGCAACCCACACATCTCCTCCAGGTGGAGGTGGTGGTAATGGAGCGTCTTGCTGCTGCTCCCTAGCCTCAACTCTCATCAGTAGTATCAGCTCGTGCGTGTCTCCATCTACCAGCCATCTACAAAATACAAATTCTATTTGTTAGAATCCAATACTTCTAGGGGTTCTATTTAGCATACTCACAATCCCATCCCCCTAGGGCTGGCTATCTAAGGTTAGGACCATGGCTCTAATACAAACTTTGTAACGCCCCAAACCCGGGTCAATGCAAACCGACAGCTGACCTGAATTCGATTCGCTACTGTAACAACTCGAATCCAGCTCAACAACTGAAATCGAGATGCTACCGGCCCATATAAAATATTCATCAATAATTAACCGGACTAAAGAATTAAAATAATCCATTCAATATTAGTAATCAGATGCAAAATCATCAATGTGCGGAAGTGTAGTCTAACATCCTCATACAGAAATAAATAACCATCCAATCCAAGTGATCAAGTCTGGTAATAATGAAAGGTCACTAAAGCTCTCAATCTCTCTAGGAAGAAGTATCTAGAGTTGTTCGTCCCGTCCTGAGGTAAATTTCGAGGACGAAGTTTCTTTGTAAAGGGGAGAATGTAAAACCCCAGTTTTAGTGATTATTGTTTATGAGAATTAATAAGTCTATATTGGTGAAATTTTCAGAGATCCGTAAAGCAAGGGTAAATTGGGGATTTCGAGAAGTTAAGCGTGGAACGAGATAAATTAAGGTTAGTAGTGTTGATGATAATGATTATAATTATTATACTGGTTAAATGCAGTTGTTTAAAAGGTATTAATGTAGGTGATTAAGTGGAGAAGCAATTCAGTGGATTGAATGGCTAAGGGAGCTGTTCATGTAGGGTGTTGCATGGGTGAGCACCAGCGAATCAGGAATTAAGTTGGCTGAGCGCAAAAAGGGGGCGAGTATAAATACTTAGCTCATTTCTGTGCTTAGGTTTCACACACATTAAGCTTGAAGAAATTGCGGCTGGAATACAACCAGAGCCATTGGAGAAGAGCAGAAGGGTTATGTTGCTGCTCGATCGGAATTTGAAGTGAAGGAAGAACTGATCAAAGGCTAAGTGAAGCTGCTTGATTGAACGACTTCAAAGGTTTTGGCTAGCTTTCCTGCTGATCATCGAGTGCTCAGGTTAGTAAGAGTTGATCTCTATTTCGTAAGAAAACATAGGAGGATCAAATTGTGAACTAGATCTAATCGAATCTGGTATTCCCTATAGGGATCAGTGTCCGATCAGAGGAGAAAGTGGGGGCGGAATCGAGAGCTGAACCATTCGGTTGCTGGAGTTGAAGTTCCGGGATTGGAACGTATCTCAGGTGAGTAGCATCACTTTTACTCCGTCTGTTGAAGCTTATTACCTGAGATTAGCCAAAATTGTTCATTGTGTGATTTGTTAGATACTGTATTGCATTTTCAAAGAGATTTGCGAGTCAGAGCATTGATTGTGTTAGAATTAAATTCGATTTAAGTTTAAATGTCTATTAAAGGTGGTAGAAGCATAGATCAGTTGTTGTGGAGGCTTGATTTTAGGACAGTCATGTCTAGATTGAGCTAACAGTGAGTGAAAAGTGGTATCGAGGAAACAGGGGAGCATCCACTGGGAGTCGCCTACTATTTTCCCTTGGCGGTAGCTCAACGGATAGGCAAAGTGAGGGTCTGCCAACCTGGTGCTTCCTAGCACCTACTATCTCGAGGTCGGCGCACCCACAAATTTTCCAAGTGGGGTGCGGCTGACCAATTTGGGCTCATTTCCTCCACTTTAATGCTTCAAACTCTTAGCTAGAAGCTAGATTAGGATGCTAGAAGTATTATAAAGTGGTAAAAACCCACGGAGATTATTCCGTCAATTATTAGTAGCGTTTATGAGTTCCAAAAGTCAAGTTTGAGGGGCTGTTGGTAGTTTAATTTGCTGTTCTTGATACCATGGGTTAGTGATTTTGTTTTATCCCTGTTTTGCTGTTATTTTCCAGTTTGTGAAATTGTTTAATCTGAGTTTTAGCAAATTACAAGGTGGTGAGCAAAATTTATAAAAGTGTCTTTTGTGAGTAAAGAATTAAACAAATGGGTTGGATTTGTGTTTTGGGTTAGAATATCAATTGGAGTTGCATGAGATACTGTTCTGGTCATGAGTGACCCATGATAAGTCTATTTTGCTTTATTATTGGTGATGTCAGAGGTTAGTTTATTTTATTGTTAATGATGAGTTTATGCATTTAGTATCCTGTTTTCGTTTAGCTTATCCTAGATTCTTGTCTAAGCTTAGTAATGTAATGGTATTGTTTATTAGTGTAATTGCATGGCCTTGTGTGTTGCACGACCGGGGTAGAGCAACCAGAAACCTTGAGTAGGCTTGGTTGTCAATGCCGAAGCATTGGATGACGAAACCCTGAGTAGCTCGGAACTGTGTACATGGAGGTGTGGATGTCTCCTTAGCATGTCAATTGACCAATTAAAGCAATAGGCATGACATTGACCATTCGATGATTGATCGGTATTGTTGTTGGTCTATTGTTAAAAACTGTTATTGGGATTTTGTGGATTTTGACTTTTGAATTGTTTCTATATTGATTAATTGTGCTCGTTATTTATTGTGGCATATTTAGAACTGATGATAACTATTTCTGCATGCATGTGCTACTCGCTGAGATATTCGTATCTCACCCGTTTTGTTTTTGTTTTGTTTCCAGATACTCGTGGTGGGGTGACTGCTGGGGTAGATCCTACCGACACTTATAGGGAGGAGGATTATTTCTACATCCCATAGACTAGTAGATTTATTCTGAATTGAAATATTGACTTGCTCATTTTTGGCAAATGTAATAAAGGAGACTGATGGTGGTTTGATGGTACTTTAATCAAATACTTTTTCATGCTTCTTGGTAGATAGTTGACTTTTGCACTCTGATTGGTATAACTTGTGTGATTATCCAGTGATCACATGAATCTTGGGTCCATACCTAACACTCCTTGAGATGTGTTATATCTTTATTGAACAACACGGATCCGGGGCATTACAGAGATGGTATCAGAGCCCGTGCTAGAATTAGGAATTCCTAAGTAGTATGACTTTAGGAAAACCTTGGGGTTCTGTGTGCACACTAGTTAGCACCAAAGGATTAGGAAGAGAGTTCCTATCTAACATGGTGTTGTGTTTTTGCAGATTGACATGGCGAGTAGAGGCAAACGAGCGAGGACCTTAGATCCTCTGGAGGAGGAGATACCATAGGAGCATCCACCTGAGTAGCCTCGTGGGATTCTACCTCCAGTGGAGAATATTTGGGCTGTTGTTGGCTCACTCACACACCTCCTTGCGATGGAAAGGGAGGAGAGGATAAGTCAGACTGGGAATGGTAATGGCCACCGGAATGGTCATGGAGCTACAGTGGATCAGCGGAGGATGGAAGAAGAGTTGTCCTTGAGGGACATTGATTAGTTTAGGAAGTTGACTTCCCGCCCTTCCATGGAGTTCCAGATCCGTTGGAGGCGGAGAGTTGGGTGACTAGAGTGGAGCGCATGTTTGATACGATGGACTGTCTGGAGGACCGGAAGGTGAGATTAGCTAGTTTTACTCTAGAGGGTGAGGCCCAACAATGGTGGCAGTCCTTGAGGAGGCGTGTTGCAGAGGGGACTTAGATGACTTGGGATCAATTGAGGCAAACCTTCTATGAGCAATACTTCTCTGCCGAAGTGAGGTTGCAAAAGGAGAGAGAGTTCATGGACATCTCTCAGGGGTCTCAGACTGTGGCGCAGTACGAGGCCCGGTATGCTGTTCTTTCCAGATTTGCTCCCCATATCGTACACGTTGAGCAGAGATGCACTCCGCATTTTGAGAGAGGGTTGAGGGCGGATATTAGACACATGGTCTCGGTGTTGATGTACATTGAGTATTCCAATCTGGTGGGGAGAGCCCTTAGACATGAGAGAGAGATTCGAGACTCAGGGTCTGAGCAGAGCAGAGGGAGAGTACAATTGGGTTTTATAAAGCCACAAAGGGTCCCAGATAGGGACAAGAGACAGAGGGTTGATGTTGGGGGTTTCGGGCATTATGGAGAGAGGGATAGGAGGAGCTTTGGAGGTTGTTTCAGTTGCGGCAGCTTCCATATTCCAGGTCCCTGTGTGGCACCGCCGGGTGCATGTTTTAGATGTGGCTAGTATGGTCATCAGGTTGCGGTATGCCCACATCCGGCTACTTGAAAAATCCCAGATTTTAGTAACTAAACTAATCGGTTAATAATATACAGGAGATGAAATTTTGGTTCAACACAGAAGAATTCAAGATGAACCGGATATGATAGGAGAGCCAATATGAGGTGAGCACCTAATTATTGATCAAATATAATTTTAATATATTAATTTTTGCGCTAATATATTATTAGTAAGAATTAATTGTATTAGAAATAAGAAGGATAAAAGGGGGTTGGTCGAACCTAATACTAGTGGGTTGACCCAAGGGGTTAAGTTGGTTTGATTTAAGTTGGCTTAAAGGAGAAGAGGGCAAATAAGTAAAAGCCATTATATATTAAACTAGACCTAGTAATGCATGAGTTGCTATTTACGTGGACTTTATAAACCAAAACTAGAATCAGCCGTGAGTTGTTCTATTGTTTCCTATTCCTCTCTTAGTTGCCTTGTGATCAAACCTAAACCCCAAACAAATTGTGGGAGCCATCATAGAGAAGAAGGAGGAGTATTTTCGTGCATAGAGAACTCAGGTAAGAGCAAGTTAATAACAAGTTCTGTTCTGGAGATTTTCGTATGTTAAAGAGTTTTTAAAAGTGTGATTTTTAACCTAGACATGATCGGACTTGTTGGGATCGTTTGTCAAAACTTTGGGGTGATGTTTCGAGGCTCTTAGAAGAGATTTAAGTTCCTAAAACCAGGTAAGTAGTCCCTTGACACTTACATAAAATCTAAATTCGCGTTTAGACGATTTTCATGGTTATTCGATGTTTGATGCGTTGATTTTGTTATTTATGATGTTTTATATGTTGGGAATTGTTCTAGCATGTGTATAATGTATTTTGGAATGATTTAAAATGGTTTTTATGCATTGAGTATTGAGTTGTGGAATTTTTATTAAATTTTGCAAAGTTACAGATTTTCACGTATCTGACTACCTGAGTAGTCGCTCGAGCGATCTATGTATATAGTTGAAAACCCGAGAGCAATTTTACCTAGATTGTACTACCACTAGAATAGTCGCTCGAACGACCTACCCTGAAATCACCTGTTTTGTAAGGCCGATCGAGCGCCCTTGGCCGCTCGAGCGACCAATCTGTTAGATTTTTGGAAACTTGACTTTTCGACCGAGTTTTCATTAAGGAAGTGGTTCTATTCAATTTTAGCATATGTACCATTAAGATTGGGTTATTTGGGAAGTTTTTGCATTGGTGGATATTTAAAATTCAATTTTATAAAGATTTTGGGTAGATGTTTCTAAAGAAGAACTTTTACATGATTCTATTGTTCCAAAAGGTTTTATTTTAACCAAGGTTGTTTTTGTGTGTTCATACACCTGAGTTTGGGTGATATGAAGGTATTGTGTGCATCGATGGAGTCGATACACATTCGGGACATATTGACCAGTTGAAACCTAGAGTTTTGGACATATAAATTGGTACATTCGGTTTGGTTTTGGGTCAGATGGTGTGGCAAGGCATGGTGTCTGTTTTATTCCGCATGGTTGGATTTGGTTACAGATATGGTTCTGTATTTGGTGGGTGTCATTGAGAAGTATGTCCATTACCCTAGTTGGTTTTCTCATTGTTGAGTGGGCTTAGCAGTTATGTGGATCCATAGAATAGCTAGCAAGTGAAATGTGTATTAGAGGAGTTTGAATTCTGTGTCTGAGGCATTCATGGTACTGCTCCTGGATTAGTCAGTCTCTATGTTTCCCACTCTTGGATTGGTTGGGCCGTACATGCTAACTCATGGTTGGGTTCTTCCGTTGGTGTTGAATAGCCAGACTGCAGGGCGGCTAGTCCATCGTAATTCGATTAGGTAGCATATTGGCACATGTCTACTCTCTTTTTCTGGTATACTATTTCATGAGTCCCATGAGGTGGACAAATTGTATTTCAATGTTGTCTTGATTCTTATTGTGGTTATTCGGATTAAGCGTTGCATATTTTATTATAGTCAGCTATTTGCATGACTGATTACTGAGATAGTGCTTCTCACATTATTGTTTTATCGGTTTTGTTTTCAGATATTCATTGAGAGAACGTTGTTGGGGTAGAGACACCGGGAGAATACTGTGAATACCAAGAGGAAGATTATTTTATTCCTGTGTAGGACTTAGATAGACATTTAGATTTATTTTCTTAAGGATTATTTTCAGTATTTTGATTAAGGATTTTGATTGTCATTTAAAGGATGATTGGTATCTTTAATCCACACCTTGGTTGATGTTATTATGTTATTTAGTTGAACCCTTTCCAGACTTCATAGATGAAAAATCAAAGGATTATTTTGGTAGTTTAATTCCGCGCTTCTGAATGATGATTTTATTTCTGCACTTTGATATAATAAATGAAGTTGCTTAGAGAGACATGTTATTATGTTATTTCTGCACTTTCTGGAATAGTGTTTTGGGCCATTTTCCCTAATGAACCAGATTTGAGTTTATGTGTTTAAATAAATCTGGATCCGAGGTGTTACAAAGAAGGTATCAGAGCAATAGGATCCTAACCTAGGTAGAAGACGTTTAGGCAAGGTATTGGGGGATGTGTGATACGCTAGATAGCACCCTTAAATTAATTTTCTAGGATGAGAGATCCTTTGCTTAATTAAGTGTTGTTGTTTTTGCAGTTGATACTCATCATGAACACCAGATCAAAAGGCAGAGGTAGAGCAGCATCCATTCCCAGGATGATGCCAGTTGACGAACAAGAGCCATTTGTGGCCCCACAGGCAAATGTGTATGTGGACACTCCAGCTGTGGAGCAACCTATTCCACCTCCACCACCTGTTTTTGTCCCTGCCCTACATGATGATATCTGGAGAGTAATTGGAGTAGTGATCGATTTGATTGGTAGATCAGAAAGGAACAAAGGGGATGAGAGAGCCCTAAGGAGAGATTGTGTTGATGAATATGGTGCACGAGAACTAGAGAGGTTCCGTAAGATGGGACCCCATTCTTTTGGAGGTCAAGCGGACCCTATGGAAGCTGAACGATGGATGCTAAGGATGGAGTGGATACTTGATGGCATGGAGTGCCCGGAGGACCATCGTGTTAGTCTAGTTACCTTCATGTTTGAAGGGGAAGCCCTCCATTGGTGGCATTCGGTGAAGAGGAGGAATGAGCAAGAGGCGCACACCTCCTGGGGAAGATTCAGGGAGATCTTCTTTGAGAGATACTTTACGGCTAAGTTCCGCCGTTGGAAGGCAAGGGAGTTCATGTACCTCACTCAGGGAGGGATGTCAGTACTACAGTATGAGGCCCGTTTTGACGAGCTAGCTCGTTTTGCCCCGCAGATGGTTACCTGTGAGACAGACAAGCGGAAGCACTTTGAGAGGGGGACTGAGGACTGAGATTAAGGATCGAGTATCAGTGGTTGAGTGCCCCAGTTATTCAGAGATTAAGGATTTTGATTGTCATTTAAAGGATGATTGGTATCTTTAATCCACACCTTGGTGGATGTTATTTTGTTATTTGGTTGAACCCTTTCCAGACTTCATAGATGAAAAATAAAAGGATTATTTTGGTAGTTTAATCCCGCGCTTCTGAATGATGATTTTATTTCCGCACTTTGATATAATAAATGAATTTGTTTAAGTCTGGAATAGTGTTTTGGGCCATTTTCCCTAACAAACCAGATTTGGGTTGATGTGTTTAAATAAACCTGGATCCGAGGCGTTACACTACTTATCAGTTACTACGGCCGGCCATTACTACACCTATGGATACCCGATCAGCAGATGCTACCAGGCCCTAGTTACCTAGACTTGCACCACCAGTAGTACAGAGGCCTCAGGGTCAGGGCAGAGGTGGATTTCAGGGTGGACCGGCACCACAGAGACAGCAAGCACCACCTCCATGCCCCCAGCAGATGAGGGTATATGCTGTGGCGGCTTAGCAAGGTGAGCCAGAGGGGGATTTCTTGAGGAGGCTCGCGAGGAGGAGCAGGATGCCCCGCAGCTTGTTGGAGGTACTCTTTTCATACATGGTAGATCAGCTGTATGTTTATTTGATTCTTGTGCTTTCCGATCCTTTATTACTCCATGTTGTGCACATCGTATTGGTCTGATTCCCACCACACTCGAGTCTGAATTGATTGTACACAGACCATTGGGAGAGGCCACTAGAGTATAGACTGTGTTTAGAGATTGCATGATCCGATTGGGTTTTCTGGAGTTGCCAGGAGATTTAGTCGAGTTGAGATTTGGGGAGTTTGATGTGATTTTGGGCATCGATTGGTTGTTTAGACACCACGTGAGCATAGACTTTCATCGGGGTACCATTATGGTGAGACAGCCATGTCAACCTATACATTGTTTCGGTTGTGAGGGGTTGAGTACACAAATCAGTTTAGTAGCTTCCATTGAGGTTGAGGAGACAGTGGCTGAGACACCTAGTCTCTCTAGTGTGTCTGTGGCATCGGAGTTTGAGGATGTATTTCCTGAGGATTTTCTGGGTTTACCACCACCTAGAGAGGTCGAGTTTAGCATACGACTTCTACCTGGTACGGCACCTATTTCCGAACCTCCTTACCGGATGTCACAACCTGAGTATCAGGAGATGAAAAAGCAGTTGGATGAGCTAGTGGAGAAGGGTTTTATTAGACCCAGTGTGTCACCATGGGGTGCACCGGTCCTATTTGTCCAAAAAAAGGACGGGTCGATGTGGATATGTATAAACTACCGTCAGTTGAATCAAGTCACCATTAAGAATAAATATCCGTTGCCTCGGATTGATGACTTGTTCGACCAGTTGAGGGGTGCATCATGGTTTTCTAAGATCGACCTGAGATCTGGATACCATCAACTGAGAGTGGCACTTGAAGATGTAGAGAATATGACTTTCTGCACACGATATGGGCACTATGAGTTTTTGGTCATGCCATTTGGGCTAACTAATGCCCCGGCTGTCTTCATGAACCGAGTATTCCATACTCACTTGGACAGCTTCGTTGTAGTATTTATTGATGATATTTTGGTGTAATCTCAGAGTAGAGATGATCATATTCAGCATCTCAGGACTGTACTGCAGACATTGAGAGAGCACAGGCTGTATGCAAAGTTCAGTAAGTGCCAGTTTTGGTTGAGAGAGGTGAGTTTTCTAGGGCACGTGATTTCTGGAGAGGGAATAGCAGTGGATCCATACTTAACACTCCGTGAGATGTGTTATATCTTTATTGAACAACACGGATCCCGGGCATTACACCAAGGCAATCAAATCACTGGGCAACTCCAATCTCTCCATTATAATCATGCAGTCTCTATACACAGACTCAACTCTAGTAGACTCTCCCAATGGTGTGTGCACAGTCAATACAGCATCCAAATCAATAGGTGACAATCCAATCCATCATGCACAAATAGGCGATATAAAGGAATACGAAGCACCAGAATCAAATAAAACACATGCTAATCTACCATAGATGAAAAGAATACCTCCGATTAGCGCGGGTGCCTCATGATCAGTCTCGATCTCCTCTACATGCTCAGGCTTACGCTCCTCCTCATATGCCTCTAAAGCAAATGCTCTAGCTTGCTGCGGCTGTTGAGTAGGTACTGCCTGCCTCTATGGTGCGGCGGGTGCTGGTGCTGGCAATAGTCCATCCGGCTGTGTCACTGCCAATGGCTGATAGCTCGAAGGAAACCTACAGTCATTAATCCTGTGGCCTGTCTAACCACACTTGTAGCAAGTACCCGAAGCTGCAATACATGGACCCGGTACATGATTCCTGGCACATCTGACACATCCCTTCTGAACTGGCCTGTACTGACCTCCAGAAGACTCTCCTCTAGTCCAATATCTAGGCCTCTTGCCTCCACTAAAGAAACCTTGCTACTCAACTGGCCTCATCTACTGTCTTGCCATGCTCTGACTGACTCTGGTCTCAAGGTCACTCTCAGCCCTGGTGGCTCAACGTTCAATATCCTTGAGCTCGGTGCACATGAATACCGTCAGCATACTTCGAATCTCAAACTTTAGACCCCGCTCAAAGTGCGACGTCAGTCTCCTTTCATCTTGAGTCATATGGGGTGCAAAACGAGAGAAAGCTGCAAATTTGGCCTCATACTATGCCACTGTCTGGCTCACCTGGGTGATATCCATGAATTCTCGCTCTTTCTTAAGTCGGACCTCCTTAGAAAAATATTGCTCATAAAACACCTCGCGGAATCCATCCCATGTCATAAAAGTAGCCTGAAGCTTCTGCCTCTTCCTATCTGTCCACCAGTGAACTGCCTCACCCTCAAACAAGAACGTTGCCAGTTTCACCCTCCTATCCACTGGGCATCCCATGGCCTCGAATATCCACTGAAAATAGGCGGGATTCAACTTCCTGAACTGCTCTAAGTCTCGAGCTGTCTGAATCTCTCCCTCCTGTCTAGGAACATTCCTATGTCCATCACCGTCATTCCCATTCAAGTTTTGACTCATCCTTTCCTCCGGTTCCTTGGCAAGAAGTTCTGCCAAAGTAACAACAGCAACCCGCACATCTCCTTCGGGTGGAGGTGGTGGTAATGGAGCATCCTGCTACTGCTCCCTAGCCTCAACTGTCTCCTAAGTAGTATCAGCTCATGCGCATCTCCCTCTACCAACCATCTGCAAAATACAAATTCTATTTGTTAGAATCCAATACTTCTAGGCGTTCTATCGAGCGTACTCACAATCCCATCTATAAAACCCCGAATTTTCAGTAAATAAATAAATAATAATTAAATATGAATATCTTGAATGTCCATATATTTGTCAAAATAAATTAGATATTGAGAGATAATTAAATAAATAAATTAAATTATTATTATTAGACTTGAGAAATAATAATAGATTTAAGTTGGGGTTTAGATTGTCTATTAACAATGATATTTAAAGCTTAGTAATTGGAATAATGGTATATTGGAATTATGCTTGATTTGAAGCCTGAAGTCGAGGAGATGAGAATTTTATTGAAGGATATTAATTATAATTATAGATGATCACACTGATAGAGGAGATCCGGAGTTTGACGCAGATCTGATCGATGGATCGTGACATATCAAGGAAAGAGTGGATTAAAGGTCATTATTAAATCTGAATGGTTGGTAAGTATAGAGCTCATTACTAGTGCAATGTGTGGGATCGGGAGAGAATAAAATAGGGCTTTTATATTTTATTTGAAGCTAATCGTAGGAGAGTTTTGTTTTGGGGCGTTTGACAGCTGCAGAGGGAGAAAACGAACAAGAGAGAGAGGGCGAGACCAAGAAGGAGAAGGGAAGAAGGAGGAAGAGAGCAAGCGAGTGGTTTCTGGTTTCTCGTCATCCCCGTAGCATTTCATGTTTGTGAAGAAGGAGAAGAATGGTTCGAACAAAGGTAGGTAACACCCTGTTCTTGTCGTGGATTTGTGTTTTCTTTGTGTTTGATTGCAATCGCATATTTAATCGGAATATATGTGTATGCTACATTAGATTATTGTTGTTTATACGTATAAGAATCGTTTGAAAGTGAGAAAACACCCTGCGTACTCTCGGATTAGCCGCACCATATAGGACGCTGAGGAGGCCGAGGTCGGCGTCCATATGCGTTCTTAGGCGCTCCTTTTATTTAAACACCAAACACGCATTTTCCGTAATGCATAACCGCCAAGGAATGCTTAGGAGAATGTGGTTGGCGATCTTAGGTGCCCATTCAAAAGGGAGACCACCTAGGCAATCACCTAGGCCCTAGCTTTAGAAGAAAAATGCACTAATTTAAAAGAGCTTGTAATCATTACAAGCCTAAACTTTAAATACTTCTTTTTACTTTAATGAATTAAAACTTAAACATAAATACTTCCCTCAAATCGTAAAAAAGCTTGTAATCATTACAAGCCTAAACTTTAAATACTTCTTTTTACTTTAATGAATTAAAACTTAAACTTAAATACTTCCCTCTTACTTTATTGAATTAAACTAAAATCTAAATACTTTCATTTGCCTTTTTGACCCTCACCAAACTTTAAATAACTTGAACAACTTAACCTAAACCTAATTAGATTGTTTACGTGCATTAGTCTTTCACTAAATCTAAAATTTAATAACTTTTGATAATTTAACCACATCTTAATTAAATCCTAATACTTTAAAACGACCCACGTATATTATTAAACAATTGAATTTTTATATTAATGTAATTAATACATTATTAGAACCGCACTTTAGCGTGCGTGTTATACATTCAATTTCCGATGTAATTAAATATCTGTCTAACACTAAAACGGGATGTCACGTTAAGCGTATCTTTTTGTACTGAACAAATTATTTTGATTAATATACTGAAGAACCGTTGTTGGAACGAGACTAGGGATTATCAAATAAACATGAACCAAATGTGTTATACATAATATTGAAATTGAGAATTGTTTGTATATTGGCTTGGTGGCCAGTTGTATTGACAACCTGCTTGGTGGCAGAGATTTGTTTATATTACCCGCTTGGTGGCGAAGACCCATACCCACTTCGTAGCGGAGACCCATACCAGCTTGGTGGCGGAGACCCTTACCCGCTTGGTGGTGGAGACCCTAACCCGCTTGGTGGCGGAGACCCATACCCGCTTGGTGGCGAAGACCTTAACCTGCTTGGTGGCAGAGACATTACCTCCTACGGGAGAGACATATTTCCTCCATGGGGAAAATGTATTTCCGATGGATTGCATCCTACAGAAGACGTACCTCATGTGGGGGAGATGTAATTATGCGTGATTGCATCCCACATGGGGGATGGGTGTGTGAGTTGCCACTGAAAGGTGAGGAAGCCATCTCCTGTGGTAGAGGTAGATGCTGTGTGTCCATATCCTATGGTTGAGTTATCCTATCTCCTGTAGGGGTACCTGTAGTTGTAGAGATGTGCATTCCCCTGCGGAGTTTGTGTGGGTACTATGTGTTTACGTCCTGTGGCAGATGTAGGCTACTACCCGAAGGTGGACTTCTACTATTGATTATATGATTGATTCTGAGATTGATTGATTGGTTTAGACATATCTAACGAGATTGCTTATTTAAATGAAATGCTTAACGTCATAATTGTACAGAATTGCTATGACGTAGTTTAAATTGTTAAAATTGAATATTATGGAATCATGAAATAAGGGTTAAATAGTTCTTAAGGAAATAAAAAATAGAATAAATTGAAACCAGGTAATTATGACTTAGAATACATTGTTCTAATAATTGAAACGAAATTTACATAATAAACTTTCTTTATTTAGAGCATTGTTTTGAGAACGGTTTTATATCGTGATTAATCGTTTACCTTACCAACTGTGATTACTCGATTATTTTACCGAGCATGAAACCACTATTATTTTCCCTATTTATATAAATTGTTTTCTACATGCATAGTGTTACCTACTGAGATATTCATATCTCACTCCTACTTTATATTCTATTTTTCAGGTCATCTTGGAGAGGACGCCACGGGTTACACTGGTAGTGGGTTGAAGTCTAGGAAATCAAGATGAAAAGTGTAAAACCCTGAATTTTCAGCAAATAAATAAATAATAACTAAATCTAAATATTGGGTATGTTAATAAACTTGTCAAAATAAATTAGAGAATAAACTTAGAAATCTAGGAAGAAATCGAGTGAGTAGATGTAAATTATCGAGGGAATAGTATTTTGTCCAATTCATATTAATTATTGGTAAATAATTAAATACATAAATTAAGTTATTAATAGACTTGAGAAATAATGATAGATTTAAGTTCGGTTTAGATTGCCTATTAGCATTGATATTTATAGCTTAATAAGTGGAATAAGGGCATAATGATAAATATAGTCTATTTGGAACCTTAAGTCGAGGAGATGAGAATTTTATTGAAGGATATTAATTATAATCACACTGATAGAGGAGATCATGAATTTGGCGCAGATCTGATCGTTGGATCGTGGCAGATTGAGGTAAGAATTAAGTAAATCCGAAACTGTTTTCTAATTTGATGGTTGTCTAATGGGTGATGCATGTGCGTTGTGTAGGATCATGGGATATAAAAGAATAGGGTTTATACCCTAGAGAATATGTTTTAGTATTGGCTATTATACTCATCTGTTTAGGGTATGCAACGGCCGAAAGAGAAAAAGAAAGAGATCGAGAAGAGAAGAGGAAGAACGAGAGAGAGAAAGGGAGATCGAGAGGAGAAGCTGGGGAGATCTTGGAAAGGATTGGATTGCTGCGAAACAAGAGATCAAAGCCACACGAAGAAGAAAGAGGAGAAAGAGGTGATCTTGAGCCAGCAGAGGTAAGTAGCATCGATTTTATGTTGGTTTTGTGTTATTGAGATTAATCGATTCGTGTTGCATGTTTTGAGTTGTATATACACGTATTTAGCATAGTAGGGATGTTATTTGTATGTTATTATTGAACAGAGCATGAAAAACCAAGTTTTAAAACACTGTATGGACGATTTCAGGAGACCGCCGAGCTTACTGTGCTAAGCGATCCTTGGCGCTCGTTGAAAAACTTTGACCGCTCGAGACCGCCTACTGACTTATCGTCGACGATAGATTTTGAACTACCGCCTACCCTAGACCGCCTGAGCGATCCTGAGTGCTCTGTGCAGAAAATGCAGATTTTCGTATTTTTAACCTTTGATTCAATTATAAACTATTTTAAATCAATTTTAATCAGTAATTAAGATGTTTTAAGACCAAAATAAATTATCAAATACCCTGTTTGGCAGAAAAGTAAATATGGAATTATTTTCAGAAATTAGTTGCCTAAATTTGATTTAAATAAGAAATTCTAAGTTTAATGCAGATAAACCTTTATAAATTTGACTAATTAATTAAGAGACATTAATTTATATATCAGCAACCAAATTTCTACAAATAGAGACTTTATATCAAAAACCCAACCCTGTTGAACTACCTTTGAAAAATCTTGAGTACCAGGACTATTAAGCCTTACTGGTAAGACTTTAAACCAGAAATTACCCTATTGAATTTGGAGAAAGAACCCTATATACCTTTAGGCCTCATTAGTTAATTTAAATTGGTCTACCTTAATTTCCCTCCAATAAATAACAAGTACCATATTACTTTAATTGATCACTGTCAGCACCTCATTTTTGCGCTCCCGAAGAGCCGGAAATGCAAACCCTAAACAGAAAGTTAATCCCTAAGGGGTGGAAAATTAACATTTTTGATCGAGTGAAAATTGGCCACCTTGCTTTATCTCAATGGATAGAGAATCCCGACACGAGTCCAACGCAACTGAGTTTGCTGGAATCGGAGTACGCATGAAGGTTCTGTGGGCTGGTCAAACTTGAGGGTGAGCTGAAAGTTGACTTTTTTCGAACCCCGAGCCTAGTGCTTATCCCTATGTCATTGGATAGAGGGCTCTGATACGAGTCCAACACAACTGAGTTCGCTCAAATCGGAGTCCGGATCAAGGAGATATGAGCCGTCGAAGTTTCTGTGCAGCAAAACCAGAAACTGCACACGTGGCGAAGAAACTGCGCACGTGGCAATGAATGCAGCAAAATATCTCAGGGACTAAATCTCAAATATCCAAAAATCATCAAATATCTCAGGGACTAAGCCAAAATTTGCAGGGGGCAATCTGCAGATATCCAAAAGTGTCAAATCGGTCAAATCAATCAAATCGGTCAAGTCGAGGGGCAAATCCATAATTTTTTTGATTTGTATCCGATCAAATATGTCGGATACACATGCTTTTATTCATATCCGACATATAATGCCGGATACAAGAGATTTGCTCGTGAGATTCGTGATTCGCTGATAGATACGCGCAGAAAATTAAATTTCGGAAATGATTGTGTTTGTATCCGATATAATATGCCGGATACAAAGGAAGTGCAGTGTATCCAACATAATATGCCGGATACAAAGGAAGTGTAGTGTATCCGACATTAAATGCCGGATGCAAAAAAGTTTCTATAAAAAGGCAACAGCAGCCCCAGTTCGGGGGTTGGCTTGGTTTTTGCTGTTTTCCCCTCTTCTTCCCCATTGTTCCTGGTACGAAACCCTCCCCTCTCACCTCTCCTTGCCTCCAAAGCCACCCAAACAACCTTCTAGGACTGTTCTACCCCTCCCTTGCCTCTTCTTCTTCATCTCCATTAAACAAAAGCTTGGAGGAGGAACTTGGTGATCTTGGAGAGGTGCTGCTCCAGCAACCTTTCGTGCTTCAAAGACGTGCTCGTACTACATTCCAAGGTTCAAAACCCCCAAGGCGAGGTTCCTTAGCACCCTTTGTTAAACATACTTGACAATAAATGAAATATGAGCATTCCCATCCTCTTTTGTGTCATATACCTACTGTTCTCTCATGCTATGGTGTGTTGGTTCATTTCCTTGTTGTATATTAACTCCCATGGTAAGGAGAGGGTTTGTGTTTAACCGGAAAGGAGAGAAAGGGGCTGCTCATGACCATTTAAGTGTTACTTTTCAGCATATGGTTCCTTTTCCTTGTTTGTGTATTGCTATTATTTATACGGGGGAGCATGTTCCCTCTTTCATTCCTTAATCCAACGTATCCCCATGTAATCCCCACTTCCCCTTCTAGTATTCCGTTTTTATGCTTTAGTTCCTTTTCGGCACTTCCACAACAATGGTTTCTCTTGTACAATTCGGGGTGAGCATGTGTGTATGCACCCTTCATTGCCGTACTCCACTACCCCGTTCCTTGGTTGATTTTACCTTTTTATTATGTTTTGGTTTGTGTTAGTAGCATGCTCCCCCTTCCCCACGTCATGGTTTTCGTATGTTTTCAGTTATTGTTATAGAAAGCATGAAGATTTCTTCCCCTTTTTGATCTCATGATAACATGCGTAGGCTCCTTGGGGTCTACACCCTCCTTTATGTTGCTCCCGCCCCCATTAGCATGCTTCGATCTTGTTTAAACCCTGATTATTAGCTGCTGTTCTCATTACCTGCAGCATGTTTTGTTGTGTTAAACTTGCCTAACATGCTTGCCTTTGGAGCCCTTGAGTGCATGCCTGAGTTCCCTCACCTTAGTGCTATGATTAGGACACTTCCCGCTCATGTTGGCCTTCTTTTTTACATAAATCTGAGCCCCAAACATCCGCTGCCCCATGCATGCCGGATAAGTGATCTTGTGTGTGCGTGACATGGCATGGAGTACGGTTGAGTCCTCACTTAGTTAGAAATCCCTTGCTTTGAATCATTTGCTGATTTGGGGATTTAGTAGGACCAAAGGCAAGTGCACCCCAGCCCTGTTTTGCTGCCATGCGGTTCAAGTGGGAGGAGGCTACCTCCCATGCCTCCCCCCTCCTCCCTTTGTTGTAAAAACCCCATAAGAGACCAAAAGTGTGGTCTTCCGCTTCCCTAAACCACTGTGGGCCCACACAGGGGCCCAAACCATTGCTAGAACACCCTAAGAGGCCTAGGAATCCAAGCCCAATGTAAAGATCCGAAAAACCAAGTTTTTAGGTTGATCCGACAACTCAGGTCGGATCAACAGAGCCTTGTTCGTAACCGGCCAAAGATGCCGGATACACTGATCCTTATGTGTAACCGGCATCTCCGGCCGGCTACACAGCCAGATTGTCTTTTATGCTATTTCATGATCTTGTACTGTTTTCTTGATTTGTTTGATCAATCCAAATGAACCAGAAGGGTTTCCGGGTCAACCGGAGACCCAAGATGGGCCATGGACCGACCCGGTCCAATTCGGTCTCCAGTGGGCCTTCCAACGGGGCCCACAAAGCCCGACTAACTCACTTTGCTTTAAATCAGTAAATAAATCAATTGAGTGAGCCGTACCACTGGAGGCCCACCCAAGTCCAATTTTGGAAGCATGCTTAGATTTATGCATGGTTTGGCTGAGACCACGGGTAGGGCCTATCGGGCCCGCTAAAGCCCATTAGACCAAACTAACTTAGGGTTTCTAAACCCTAATTCAGGAAGTCTTGGGCTTTCAAGCCCAAGCCCAGGTAATGGGCCCCAAGCCCAAGGCCTAACCCACCTTGTTAAATATTAATCAAAGATATCTCAAATCACTCGATAACCAACTGTGTGGCCGGCTCAGGGGCCCACAAAGCGATCCTGACCCACCATGAAAATCAGTTTAATAATCAAACTTGAACCATTAAATAAAATCAATTCATTTGAACCAAGCCCAAAAGGCCTCTTAGGCTAGACCGAGGCCCACCAGGGGACACGTGGGTTCAACCAAGCCCATCAAGGAATCCGCGGGATTTCCAATGGGGCCCGCCCAATCAGACTCATCTCATCTTTAACTAAGAAGATAAAATCAAGTAAAGGGACCCACACCACTTTGGCGGTCCCGCCAGACTTAACCAAAACTATGCATATTGGGATAGGAATCGAGTGAAACCGACTGAGTTGACTCAAACCAGGGAAACCATGGGACTCGTCATCCGATGGGGTGGGCTGGGGTGTCTACGGACTTCCCCAGACCACAACCGAGACCCTACTTAGAATCTCAAGCCGTAGACCAAAGCCTTAATAAGACAAGATTAGGCACCTAGGTGTCTGCCTGCACCCCATCAGGCGGTGGTGACTCCAAATTTTCCCATGCTGAATTTCCGACACGCGCACAGCCTGGCGACTCCGCTGGGGATGCCTCAGCCCAATAGGACCCTGGTTAGATGAGTCAACATAAGAGGGATTAGTTGATTTAGGATCTTTACTATCTCATTTAGTAAGATATAGAATACGCGTTCCGGGGAGTCCTGTCAAAGGGACTCGATAATTGCCTAAGGCAAGTGGGATTTAAGCGGTCCCTTGTGAACCCCCACTTACCTGGGGACTCTCCCGGAGCCTCGAATTGCGTGCCAATTCTGCACCTTACTATACGAGACGGTAACAATCCCTTTATCAACAAAATCCAGACAATACTCACCCGTGTAGACACAGCACGCAGCCCAACTGCACACATGGGCACACCACCACACTGTGCATGGATTTTTTATTTTTTCCGTTCTTGTGTGATAAACTACTTGGGGTGACACGCACGAGGGAGGCTACGTGGATGATCTGACCCCGAATGAATGAGTGAATCGGATATTGCAACTTCTTTACCAAGACCTAGACCTCTCGAGCAACCTACCCTTCTGATTCCTATGAACTGATCTTTGGGATGGTATTAGCACCTACGCTCCCGTGGCTTGCCGGGGAAAGCAGGGTAAACCCATCCCCCCGGTTTTCTGGAGTCCATTAGCACCACTGGTTTCTTGCCGTGGCACGCGAGGATCCAGTACTGGTCCAGACCCTGTAGGCTTATGTCTCGGGCTGGGTATCCTTCCCCACCTAACGTTTCTGAATAAACTAGATCCAGTACTGGTCCAGACCCTGTAGGCTTATGTCTCGGGCTGGGTATCCTTCCCCACCTAACGTTTCTGAATAAACTATGCGTTGAGCATGTGAGGGTGAGAATGTCATGAATGATGAATATAAGAGGAGTAAAATCGGAATAAAATCCAGAGTCCATTAGGGGCAGCAACCCCCGCTTTTTGCATCAAATTGAGTAAACCCTAGATTATGGGCGACCTCAGCCCTAATTTAGGAAGCTCGCCTAATTTTGATCAGGAGAACCACCCCAGATCCATGCATGGAGTCCTATACACTATGGGTCTTGACCCATTAGAGTCCGCTGGGAGCACTTTAAGTCCAGATTGGTCTTTTAGAGCAGACGAAAGCCGGCCAGATCAAACAGACAGATGAAAGCATGCCAGGGCACTAAACCCTAGATCTAGGGATTTTTAGCTTACCTACTTTAGAAGCAATTTGTATCCTTCTTTTTGGCTCCCAACAGCTTTAAGGATGAATTCTTTGCAATTTTTGTAAATATCTTGTAAAAATTCGCCCTCGATGGCAAGTTGTAAATTTTGCTGTGGTCCGACACTAAAAGCAGATGAAAGAACAGATGAAAGACAGAAAATTGATCAGGACTTGAATGTGCTCCCCTTCACAAGTATGTCTAGGAGTCGCGCCTCAACTGGCGCCAACCCTTAGGACCACACACCATGTGTGCCTGAGTTAAATTCCGTATTATTTTGTTTTTGCTTTATTTTGCGAAGCATGATAGAACTGCTAGTGGTTAGTCTTTTGCTTAAGATTATGCATGTCTTAGGACTAACTGAGAATTTGGTGTGGAACCTTGAATTGATTCGAAATTTCGGTCGGATAGTTGGCATGGCATCCTCATCCTCAGCTGAGAGGACCCATTTCCCTAGGATAGAGAAATGTGCCTGGGATACCCCTTGGATCCGTTCTTGGACAAGGCAGCTCCAAGGGAGTGAGCAGATTGAATGGGAGCACAAATACCATATGGGACAGACTTTGTCCCTGTTTAATGTGCCGATCAATTGGGATATGATCCAAGCAGCATTGTTTTTCTGGGATCCCCAGCTTTCAGTGTTTCGATTCGGGACCAATGAGATGACTCCCACAATTGAGGAACTTGACCTGTTCCTCCGATTTCGCGACTTAGGAGAACCCGCTAGGCCAAGTCTCAAACAAAGCTACAAGAATGAAGCTTGTGTAAAATCCCGAATTTTAATAACATTAAAATTTAGATTTTATACTTTTAAAACTTATTTAATTAATGGAGAACTTTAGAAACAGAGAAAAGGAAATTAATTAGAGTTAATTTCAAAATTTTAAATAGGATGAATTATTAAAATGAGAAAATTTGGTTATTGGACTTCCATGGATTTGGATTTTGGCGGTTCGGTGTTGGAACAAGTGAGGGTAGTCTCGGAATTTCCAAAGCCTAAATTATGAAGATTTTAAATTAAGTTAAACAGGCATCAAATATTGGTTTAAAGAAATTGATAATAGTGTGTTTGAAATTTATTATAAATTGGAAGGTGCTAATGTAGGGTCTTGGTGGAGTGGCGAAAATTAAAGAGTAGGTGGTTGCCTAGGTAGGATGTTGCGGTGGATGAGCACGCAACAGATCATGAGGTTGGGTGATTTTTAGGGCATCGGAAACTTATAAATAGAAGGAGAGTTCTCCAAATCGCAAAAACCCTAAAGCGGAGTTGCAGAAGTGCTGCTTGGGAGTGTCTGGAGGCGGTCGGTGAAATAAGCGGCTGGGTTGCTATGAAGAGCTCATCTAGATTAGCAGCAGATCAAGGGATCCACGAACAAATGGTAACTTGGAACTGCTGCCGTTGGGGATCAGCGGAGACCTTAGAGTTGCTGAGCCAGGGGATTTGCAGATCAAGTGAGTGGCACTGTTTTAAAACCTGGTTTTGTGTTATTCGTAGTTTTTAATTCGAATGCATATGGTTGTGGAATGAGTTATTCACTGGGTTTCTGGGCGGAGATAGTCCGAAGGATTTTCGGTATAGCAAATTGGGGATAAATGAAAAGTGTGTTAGATTAATTTCAAAATAGGTTTGAATGTGTTCTGGGGGTATTAGGAGACTAGAGGAGTGGTTACAGACTGAAAATTTCGGCCAGAGTTGAAGATTTGGATTTAACAGAGAATTGAAAAACACAGTGGGTATCCGCCCACTTGGCGCCCACTTGCGCCCACTTCGGGAAGTAAGCGCATGGTGAAATTTCGTTTGGCGCCGAGCTCGCGCCCACTTGGTGCTCATCTCGCGCGCACTAAAAATTCGATGCACCTTTCTCGCGCCTATTCCACGCCCTTCTCACGCCCACTTCACGCCCTTCTCGTGTCCACTTACTATCGAGTAGGCGCATACCCCAATTTTAGGTAATTTACTATCCGCCCACCTCGCGCCCACCTCAGGAGGTGAGCGCATACTCCATTTTTCTTATCGAATTGCATAATTGAGTACACCAATGCGGATTTTGATGATAGGAGGTCTTCGATCACTTAACAAGTTACTTGTTTAGGGCTTTAGAGACAAAATTACTTATGAGAACATTAAAGATAGATTCTGGAATTTCTTAAGAGCTTCCAATGTAAATATAGGGCAAATTGTAGGTGAAGTTCTGGATACCACTGGAGATTTACTTTTAGTTCTTTTGGTTAAATACTGTACTTGATTGAGATTTTATTAAACCCTGTTTTCTTGATGGCAAGTTTTGAATTATGTTGCAAAGATTTTTTTTTACTTGTTTACTTGTGAAAAATTACTGTTCTGGTTGGAACACTTGTGAAGAATTACTGTTCTGGTTGGAACACTGGTGTGAGTTGATGTTCTGGTTGGAACAATGGTGTGAGTTGATGTTCTGGTTGGAACAACTAGTGATGTGTGTACTGAATGCGGAGTTTTAATTGGTGATTTATCGGTTTTGGTTTAGCTTGTCCTGGATCCAGAGTTTAAGCTTAGTAATGTGATGTATTTTGTTTTATTGGTGTAATGGCATGGCCATGGAGTGTTGCCACGTCCAGTGTAGAGCAGCCAAAAACCCTGAGTAGGCCTGGTTGTCGATGCCAATACCCGGAGTAGGCCGGCATTGGATGACGATACCCTGAGTAGGCCGTCATTTCAGAGTGTCCGATACCCTGAATAGGCCGGAACTGTGTACATGGAGGTGTGGATGTCGCTCTGGCATGTCGATTAACCAATCTAAGCAACTACATGATATTGACCACTGTGGGGATTTGTTTATTTGGCACCATATGTTTTATCCGTTTGTTTATTGGTATTTATGGTTCACTGAATGTGGTTTATCTGTTATCTGGTATTAGTATCTTTTCCGCCAATGTAGAGCAGCATCGTGACCCTGAGTGGTATGGTGTTGTCAATGCCGATACCCGGAGTAGGCCGGCATTGGATGATGCTGTCATTTCAATATCCGAAACCCTGAGTAGGCCGGATATACATTGAGAGGCGTGGGCATTGGTTATGATGTGACTTTATTGTTGATACGGGTTGGGACCCGAGTTCTATCTTTTGAGTTGTTGAACTATGTTTTCTTCGATATGTTGCTACCTGGTTATACGTGACTTTACGGCTATATGCATGATTGATATCGTCTTTACTGCTTGGTTTATACGATGGTTTTTCCTCACGGATGTAAATTGGATCGTTGAAGTTTTGTTAGGTTATACGTGTTATCATCGTTGTATATGGTTTGTAATCGTGGCATGTTTTAGAACTGAACTAAATGTATTTGTGCATGCATGTGCTGCTCACTGGGATATTCGTATCTCACCCCGTTGCTTTCGTTTTGTTTTCAGATACTCTCGGAGAGCTCGATACTTGCGGGTAGTTACTTGGACATGTGAGTTTTATTTTAGTTTTGGAATATTTTAGCGCACTCTGTTATATAGCTATGGTTGTATTCATGTTTTTCCCTCACTCTGATATTGCGATCCTGTGTTTTAAATTAACCTCTGGGGATGAGTTACGGTGTTATTTCGTGACTCGGATCCGGGGCGTTACAGTTTGTGTTTTCTTTGGCCTCTCAAGGGGAGAATTCCAGACCCTAGGAGGTGATAAAGCATTCACTAGGGTCTCCAAAACATTCCTTGATGAGAAAATAAGAAACAAAAAGCAGGAAAGACCCTGGGTTTGGTTTGACACTTTCACCCTTGTGGTTCTGTCGCAAATCTTCTTTCCAACTGGGGGAGACACCATTAATTTGGCCCTTATGGAAATTGTGGATCAACTCAGGGCAGGATACCAAATCATGCCACTGATCTTAGCTCAAATCTTCCATTCCCTAACTTTGTCCAAAAATGGAACCCGGAGGTTTCAAGGGTGCGCTCCCCTTCTCCACATTTGGCTGCAAGACCACCTGATGGTGTCATCACCTGTCAGTGCATATTACAAGGTAGCCGGCGACAACATCCATTGGTTGGCTCAAAGAGAGATCAGACCAGACCTACCCGCTCATGAGAATTGGTTTAACCACTTTCTCCACCTGAAGGGAGAAACAGACATTAGATGGTGGGGTACATACAACATCCCCTACACCCCCATCATAGCTTTCAAGAAAAGAGACGGCCTTTCCCTGATAGGACTCACCCATGCCGTGCCGTACTATTCGATTCGGGTTCTGAGACAGTTTGGGAAACTGCAGGGAATCCCTGTCAAGGACGACATGAGTAGTTTGGTTGGTCCACTCACCAAGGGACTAAGAACACAACTACAGATGGAGTGGAAGACGGTGTGCGTATATCGAGAAAACGTCTTCATTGAATCGCACTTTCGAGACTACGAGCATTGGATAGCTCGAGAGTTCGGCCACAATGGCCCCCCACCTCTTCGACCTATCACATCAGGCGACGTTCCAGTTCCGCCCCCTAACACATATAGGGACAGGGTGGCCGAACTGCAGGAGACCCACTCCTGTATCCATTCAGCTTATGTGGATTCGAAACAGGAGAGTAGGCGGGCCAATACGGCCTTGCAACGTGAAATGGAATTAGTGCGCAAGCGTGCTGAGGAGGACCGACGTCTACGAAACAAGCTTCTGCGAGCCTCGAGGAGGCAAGACGTGTCCTCCCACTATGATGACGACCAACCTAGCTAGACTTTGGCTTTGTTGTATTTTGATGAGCATGACGATGTACTGTGTGCCACGGAAGCCCTTTTCTAAAGCATGAATTTATTTTCACTTTGCTATGTATTGTTCAAACTTAACAAGACAAGAATTTGAAATAAAAGAATTAATCCCCTCCAATAAGGCAACTCGGTCTCCGACAGACCACCTCTCTTCAGATAATTGCAAATTCCTGGTCGCTGCGATCACCTAAATTCTTTTGATTGCATCTCTCCCATTGAGATCGCAAAACCCCGCAAGTGTTAAAAACACCCAAGACTTTGAGATCAGATTACACCCATCTGCATCTTTTCAAGATCATTCGGTCTAACCTGTAGGGCACCGAAGCCGCCGACGGATGAGTTGGATATTGGTGGAGGAGAGTCCTGACATAGCCTACCCCTTTTAGTGACACCAAAGCCGCCGGTGATTAAATCGGATATTGGCTGCGGAGTGTCCGGGTACTACTAGCCAAAATCTTAGGGCACCGAAGCCGCCGACGGATGAGTCGGATATTGGTGGAGGAGTGTCCTGGCATAGCCTACCCCTTTCAGTGACACCAAAGCCGCCGGTGATTGAATCGGATATTGGCTGCGGAGCGTTCGGGTACTACTAGCCGAATTTCTAGGGCACTGAAGCCGCCAACGGATGAGTCGGATATTGGTGGAGGAGCGTCCTGGCATAGCCTACCCCTTTCAGTGACACCAAAGGCGCCGGTGATTGAATTGGATATTGGTTGCGGAGCGTCCGGGTACTACTAGCCGAATTCCTAGGGCACCGAAGCCACCGAGGGATGAGTCGGATATTGGCGGAGGAGCGTCCTGGCATAGCCTTCCCCTTGTGAGGCACCGAAGTCAATGGTGATTAAACCAACGACTAGCTGAGGCACGCCCGGGAACTACTAGCCGAAGTTTGGCGCCAACGCCGCTAGTGATTAAACTGGAGATTGGCTGAGGTACGCCTGGGTGCTGTTTTTTAGCTCACCCCCTGCGGGGACCCTGATTGGTCCAACCCTGTGATTCTGAGCTCAAACAAAACCCCTTAAATTGAAGGTTCTCTTTCCTTGCCTAAGCGGATCAGCTTGACCCCAGGTTCTCTTCCCTTGCCAAGTGGCTAAAATAGATCAGTGATTTAGGGTTCCCTTCCCCGGTTGCTCAAGAGTGACTAAAATATACCAGTTAAACCGGGTCCTCTTTTCCAGTCGCTTCCAAGCGTCTAAAATAGATCAGCTTTCAGAAAAAATAGGGTTCTCTCTCCCAGTTACCTGCGGGTAGCTAAAATAGATTCGGTCATCAAGGTTCTCTTCCCTGGTCGTCTTAGGACAGCCAAAATAGATCAGTCTTCAAAATTCATTAGGGTTCTCTTTCCCGGTTATCTGCGAGTAACCAAAATAGATCAGTTGAGTCAAAATCAGGTTCTCTATCCTTGTTGCCTTAGGGTAGCTAAAATAGATCAGTTAGTCAAATCACCTCAGAAAACTAAAAAATGGATAAATTCAATCAGATAAAGTTGTGTAAACAATTTGTGTAAAATTGCACTAATTCCTGCTAATTGTTCCATCAGGTACCAAAAATTGCTTTCAGAAGTCCGTACCTGTTAAGATCGAGGAGAAGGCTCGATATGGAACAGCAAGGAGAACAGACGCCGCCAGGGCAGCATCCTGCAGAGTCTAGTCATGCACAAGTAGTCAACGAGATGCAGCAGAAAATGGATAGCATGAGCTCCATCATCCAAGAACTGATGACAGAGCTGAGAGAATTGAGGCAGGCCCCGCCAATGCTACCAGTCGCCTAGCAGGCGCAGCCACAATTCCCGCCACCTGCGGAGGCGGTGCCACCGCCGCGTCCAGTAAACCCCTCTCCCCTAACACCACCACCACCACCACCACCACCGGCAGCGCCATTTCACGCGGCACAACAAAATCAATTTCTGCCTATCCATCTGGGACAGGGTGATGAGGACTGGTACAGAACCCAGGAAGTGTAGTTTGAGGAGAAACTGACAGCAGTAAGGGAGGAGAACAAAACAGAAATGGCCGCCCTGAAGGAGCAGCTCAAACAACTACAACCTAGAACAGTGCAGAGTGAGGCTACCCTGGAAAGCCTCTGCCTCTTCTCAGACATCCAACTCCCGGCTAAGTTCAAATGCCCTGAGTTGCACCAGTTCGACGGCACCGGGTGCCCCCTGAACCATCTGAGGTCCTATTCTGGCGACATGTGCCAATACACCAAGGAAGAACGGATCATGGTGCAGTTCTTCCAGAAGTCACTAACCGGGGCAGCTTATTCTTGGTTCTTGAGTTTGGACAATGCTAAGATGAAAACATGGAATGATCTGGCAGCAGTCTTTATCCAACAATACCGCCTAAACAGTCAGATAGTGCAAACCAGGGCAGAACTGCAGGGGTTGACTAAGAAGAGCCAAGAGTTAGTGAGAGAGTACGCCAAGCGCTGGAAAGAATTGGCAGCATTGGTGCAGCCGCTGTTGTTAGAATAGGAAATGACATCCCTGTTTATTGCATCATTGGGCCAACCTTTTTTCACTTTGCTGCTGGGGCAAGGTACATCGAATTTCAACGACCTGATCTTGACTACAGATCGGATTGAAGACGCAGTGAGGGCCGGAAAGATAGATGGCAGTGGGCAGAGTGCTGCACCAAGGAGGCCGGTAATAGGGCAAGCTAGCAGAAACCAGGGGCAAGAGCCCAGGAGGCAAGAGCAGCAGGCAGTGAACTATGTATACCCGGCACAACCCCATCACTTCTCCCAAGGACCAGAAGCAGTGGCACCCCAAGGGGTAAGAAGGATGAGATAAGAGATGGAGGCCAGGATGAAACGGGTTTTCACTCCACTCCCGTATGCGCCAGCAGAGTTACTGCCAACTTTGCTAAAGAAGGGGTACGTCCAAGTCAAACCCCCAAATCCTCGCCTGGTCAACGCTAGAAGCTATAACGCAGCAGAGCGGTGCGAGTACCACTCTGGTGCTCCAGGGCACCACACCAATCAGTACTGGGATCTAAGGCACGACATCCAGGACCTGATTGACAGTAAACGCATCACGGTCGACCTTCCAACACCACCCGCCCAGACTCCAACAGCCGGCGTGACTACCAATCCTCTCCCAGATCACTCAAAGGCCTCCACTAGTAGGACGGCGAATCAAGTGAGCAGTAATCAGGGCACCGGACAGCTCGACCCTTTGGTACTTATTGGCCGACCAGGGCAGACAGTGAAAGTACAGCTTAGAACAGGAACCCAATCGATAGCAATTGCAGGTAGGGAGAATACAGATGTCTACATCTGTGCGATCGAGGATGAACCACAAAGCAGTGAAGAGGTCACTAGGCCATGGAACCCAATGCAGTGCGGATGGATCAGTGACTCCTCGTCCCCTCCACGTAGAGAAGGAGTGGGCAGTTCCAGTGGGCTCCAGATCCAGGATAGACCTCAGATCTCGGATGCATCCGTGGGCAGTTCAAGGGTGCCTCCCCAGTTATCTACCAAGTGGCCGCCAGAGGGCATGTCTATGACATCAGAACCGCACCCCTATCTGGCATACTCTGCCGACTCGTCATCACTTGAGTCTAATCCCTCCCCCCTCCCATACAATATGCATGAGTGGTTCGGCCTCCCTCACGTTGCAAAAGAGGAGGAACCACCATCCACTCCTGAACTCGCAAACTTGCCTGATCCGTATGAGAGCTCGGACGAGCCCGCTGATACAGACTCGGAAGACACATCAGCAGAGGAAAGTGAGACAGTGAATGTTATCGAAGGAGATGGCAGCGACTCCCCTACAGGCCTCCGTCTGGTGCACTTCCACCCATCTGAAGACCAAGAATCCTTCTTCCCTACCCCCATTGCTCATCCTAGCCCTCTAACCCTCAACATCCACGACATCATGGACGCACCTCCACAAGACCCCTTCCCTCTTTCATTCAAACCACCTATCTTGAATCTCCCCAAGCTTAACCTGGAACCACCCTCGTTGTAACGCCCCGAACCCGGGTCAGTGCAAATCGGCACCCAACCCGAACCCGGATCGCTACTGTAACAACCCCAATTTAGTTCAACAACCAAATCCGAGGTGTTACTGGCCCATATCAAATACAACATCAATAACATACCAGACCAAAGAATTCAAAATCCATTCTCTTATTATACTATCAGAGTTGCGGAGACAAGTATGTGCGGAAGTGTAGTTCAAAATCCTCAACTGAACATAAAGCTTGACCATCAATCAGTAATATCAAAGTCTGGTAAAATAACTGGGTACTATCTCTCTCATCTCCCAATACATCAACCCAATGAATAATAATAGTCCAATCAAATGTACTAAGTCTATAGCATTAATCCACCTCAGACAAGATCTGGATAATAGTAATCCTCCGGTGAATACTCAGCTATCTCTCCCTGGAAGTCTAAGAGATCCCCCACTCGCGTATCAGCTGAAAAAATGGAATAAAAGTAGGGTGAGATACGAATATCCCAGTAGGTAACACATGCACGATTAAAAAGTTAATATGAGTAAAGTAACAGTTCATGCACGATTAAGCAACATTGACTAATCAGGCTCGCATAATCATTTATATCATTTGTGAACACAAAACAGTTTGATAAACAGTTCTAGAATGAATTTCAGCAATTTTTAATATAAGAATCCAATAGTCAAATCAGTAACATAATACACGCAATACCAGGATGTACTAAACAGTCCCATCCGATCGATATCCCAATCACATGCGTCCTGCATGTATATAATAATAATACCATGTGTTATGATTTCAGTGTCATTGTAGGACTCACAAAGATAGATAAACCTTTTGAGATGATTCTCAATCAATTGCTATACCACCGTGCGATTTAGGAGCAATGCTACTAATGATACTCAAGTCCCATGCAGCGCAGCTTAGACAAGAGCCGTAGTCACTGACTTATTGCACACGTACCCATCAGAGTTGGCATGTACCACCAGCATGCAGCACCAGAATCAATACATGGAGATGGTCGCTTATCCACATGTACAGGGAATCACCAGCAGCTCACCGGGGTGTCCCTCCAGACATAGGACCTTCCCAGACAAACTAACTTGCAAAGGAAGCACATCGCATATAGGAGTAACTCAACCCAAATGACATATCCCTCAACTATCTAGCCACGACTATGGATCCATAACCAGCTATGCCCACTAGACTCCAAAATTCCCTAAAGTATCATATTTCTATAAGGTTTGGTGCCTAGCGGCATATAATGGTTATATCTGTACATTTACTTCAATATTCGTTCATCTAAATTCTGAATTCTCTTTATAATGTATTCTGATTTATAACGCCATTTAGAGGTGGTTTGATAATCAAAGTGTAGTTAGGCTTTTCCAAAATCACATTTCTCAATTACCTTTGAAACTTAGCAACTAATGTCCTAAATATCTCCCTAATTTATTTTTCTGTAAAACAGGGATTTAGATATTTTATTTTGGCCTTAAAGTACCTTAATTAATCATTAAAATTGTCTAAAAACAGTTTAGAATTGAATTAGGTTTGAAATTATGAAAATCTGGAATTTCTGCTTAGAGCGCCTAGGATCGCTCAGGATCGCCCTGGCAGTCCCTAGTCAGCGGTAGTTCAATTTCGAGCGCCCGCGGTCCGTCGTCTCGTGGTCTCCGGCGTCCTAAATTTTTATAACTAGTGCCGAGGAGCGCTGATGATCGCTGAGTACAGTCAAGGTCGGCGGTCATACAAAATAAAGCAGAAACAGTTCTAAATCATGATTTTTCTCGTCTAAACTCATTCTAATGTATTTATAACATGCTTATCTAGCTAAATACACCAATACATATAATAGGAACATGCGTTTGCGATTAAACGAAGGAAAATCCAATTTCTGAAAACAAAACGATGTCACCTAGCTCTTATTCGTGCGTTCCTCTTCTTCTCTTCTAAACAGCAACACTCCGATCCCTCTACAGTTGCAAAGCAACACTCAGAGCAAGGTAACCTGGTCTTCCTCCCTTCTTCTTCTTCTTCTCTTCTCGGTCGTTCAAAACGGGGTTCGTCGCTTGCGGCTATTCAATACGAGCGACAATACAAGGTATACGATTTAGGTTATTTATACCTATATATACTTTCTGATCCCATGCATCTCCCATGCAAACTCTCCTATACACCTTGCCCAATTAGAATACATACCTCGATATCTCATGATCGGGCAGTCAGATCTGCATCTAATTCTGGATCACCGCTAAATTGATCACCCCCTACAATAATAAAATATTTCCTTCAATCACAACTCTCAGTAATATTATTTACTAATTTAATTTATTATTTAATGAAAATTCGGGGTTTTACATCCTCCCCTTCTAAAAGAAAAATTTCATCCTCGAAATTTACCTTGTGGTTCTGGAAATAGGTCGGGATACTTTCTCTGCATTTCCGATTCCAATTCCCACGTAGCTTCCTCAGTTGTGTGGTTCTGCCAAAGTACTTTCACAAGTGGAATCACTTTAGTACGAAGAACATGCTCCTTCCTGTCCAAAATCTCAACTAGATGCTCCTCATAAGTCAAGTCCCCTCGCACTACTATCGGCTCATGCTGAATGATATGAGTAGGGTCATGCACGTACTTCCTCAACATAGAAACATGGAATACGTCATGAACTCCTTCCAGCTATGTAGGTAAAGCCAATCTGTATGCTAATGGTCCCACTGTACCCTTAATCTCGAACGGACCTATATATCTTGAAGCCAACTTGCCTTTCTTTCCAAATCTCTTGATTCCACGAGATGGTGATATCTTCAGAAATACCCAATCACCAACTTCAAAATGCAAGTCTCTTCTTCTGGTATCTGCATAGCTCTTCTGATGACTTTGGGCTGTAAGCATGTTTCGCCTAATCTGATTCACCTTCTCAATGCTATCTTGTACAATCTGCGGCCCAATAAGTTGTCTTTCTCCAACTTCCACCCAGCACACTGGGGATCTACAAGGTCTGCCATAAAGTGCCTTAAATGGTGCCATCTGAATACTCGCCTGATAGCTGTTATTATAGGCAAACTCCACCAATGGTAGATGCTGATTCCAACTGCCTCCCCAATCCATAACACAACATCTTAGCATATCTTCCAACGTCTGAATGGTACGCTCAGACTGCCCATCTGTCTGAGGATGATAGCTAGTGCTGAAATTAAGCTTAGTTCCTAAAGCTGCCTGAAATGCAAGCCAAAAGCGTGCTGTGAATCGTGCATCTCTGTCAGACACTATAGAAACTGGCACTCCATGAAGTCTCACTATCTCCCTGACATATAACTCAGCTAAGGACTTCAACGGCTGTGTAGTGCTCATAGGCAAGAAATGCGCAGACTTAGTCAGTTTATCCACGACAACCCATATAGCATCTTCTTTTTTTGCTGTCAATGGTAACCCAGATACAAAATCCATAGTTACATGCTCCCACTTCCACTCTGGAGTAGGAAGTGACTGAAGTAAACCAGGTGGTTTCTGATGTTCAGCCTTCACTTGCTGGCATATCAAACACTTTGCCACATACTCTGCAATCTCTCTCTTCATTCCTGACCACCAATAGATTTCTTTCAAGTTTTTGTACATCTTTGTACTTCCTGGGTGAACTGCATACCTCGATCTATGTCCCTCTGATAATATCTTCTCCTTAATCTCCTCATCAGATGGAACACAAATACGACCTCTATATCTCAATAGCCCATCTCTATCCGAAAAGTCTACAGCTGCCTTAGATCCTCTACTCATCATCTCCTTAGTCTGAATCAACTGTGGGTCAATCAGTTGTTTCTCCCGAATCAACTGAACCAAATCTGGTTCAATCTGAACACGAGCAACTCGGATCACTCCATCCTGCGGCATGCTAAACTCTCCCTGCCAATCTCTGACTGAATCAATCAATCTACACTGGCTCATCATGAAAGCTGCTGAAGTAGCTACTTGATCATCAACTGAACTTTTTCTACTCAAAGCATCCGCCACTACGTTTGCTTTACCAGGGTGGTATTGCAAAGTGAACTTGAAATCCTTTAGCAGATCCATCCACCTTCGCTGCCTCATATTCAAGTCCCTCTGTGAAAACAGATATCTCAAACTCTTATGATCAGAAAAGATCTCAAACTCTACCCCATAAATGAAATGCCTCCATAGCTTCAATGCAAAGACTATGGCTGCTAGCTCTAGATCGTGGGTATGGTAGTTCCTCTCATGCGGCCTCAACAACCTCGAAGCATACGCTATAACTCTGCCCTGCTGCATCAATACACATCCCAAGCCTATCCTAGAAGCATCACAATATACTGCAAATGCCTCATCCATGGATGGCACAATCAACACTAGTGCAGTAGCCAATCTCTGCTTCAATTCCTGGAAGCTCTGCTCACATTTTTCATCCCATAGGAACTTCACTGCCTTCTTGGTTAGATTAGACAAAGGTGCAGCTATACGCGAAAATCCTGCGATGAATCTCCTATAGTAACCTGCCATACCAAGGAAACTCCTGACCTCTGTTACTGTAGTAAGTCTAGGCCATTCTGCCACTGCCTTAACCTTCTCAGGGTCCACAAATATACCCTCTCCTGAGATAACATGACCTAAGAAAGAAATTTGCCTTAGCCAAAACTGACACTTGCTAAATTTCCCATACAATCCGTGGTCTCTCAAAGTGTGCAATACTGCCTTCAAATGCCCTACATGTGCTTCTCGGGTCTTAGAATATACTAGGATGTCATCAATGAACACCACTACAAAACTGTCCAAGTATGCATGAAAAATCTTGTTCATGAAGTCCATGAAAACAGCTGGGGCATTGGTCAACCCAAAAGGCATAACCAAGAACTCATAATGCCCATAGCGTGTATGAAAAGCTGTCTTCTCTATGTCCTCCTCTGCCACTCTCAACTGATGATATCCTGACCTCAAGTCTATCTTGGAGAACCAAGATGCTCCTCATAACTGGTCAAACAGGTCATCAATCCTAGGCAACGGATACTTGTTCTTCACTGTTACTTGATTCAGTTGCCTATAATCAATACACATCCTCATGCTCCCATCCTTCTTCTGTACAAATAAGACTGGAGCGCCCCACGGAGACATACTCGGTCTGATGAAACCTTTTTCTTGGAGCTCATCTAACTGCTTCTTAAGTTCCTCCTGTTCTGGTTTCGCAAGCCTATAGGGTGGTTTTGAAACTGGAGCCGTACCAGGCATCAACTGTATCCAGAACTCTACTCCTCTAGCAGGTGGTAATCCAGGTAAATCCTCTGGAAACACATCCGCAAACTCCTGTACAACAGGTACATCGGAGATGACAAGGGTGTCACTCCTAAGCTCCTCTGCTATCACAGATGCTACCAGACCAATCCGCGACTTCAACCCCTCACATTTGAAACAATGAGTGGTTTGATCTGGCCCTCTGACTATCACCGTACCCTCATAACAATCCAATGTCACATGGTGTCTACATAGCCAATCCATCCCCAATATCACATCAAAACCTCCGATGTCTAAGGCAATCAAATCACCAGACAACTCCAATCTACCCAATCTAATCATACAGTCTCTATACATATGCTCCACTCGGGTAGACTCTCCCAAAGGTGTGTGCACAGACAATGCAGTATCCAACCCAGTGGGTGACAAACCAATCCGTTGTGCACAAGTAGGTGATATAAATGAATGGGAAGCACCAGAATCAAACAGAACACATGCTGATCTACCACAGATGAAAAGAATACCTCCAATCAACTCAGGTGCCTCGGGATCACCCTCAATATCCTCCATACTGTAACGCCCCGGATCCGTGTTGTTCAATAAAGATATAACACGTCTCACGGAGGTTAGGCAAGGATCGCTAATCAATTTATGATCGCTGGATAATCATATAGCTATAACCTGACAGAGTGCACATTTCCATTTATGCAAAATTGTAACATTTAAACTGAACTAGAATCGTATGGTTCAACCCCAATTAAACTTTAATACATCTCAATTAATTCAAAGTTCTCAAATTCAGAACAGATAACCTACTAGTCTAAGGAAGGTAATAGTAATCCTCCTCCCTATAAGCCTCAGCAGGATCTACCCCAGAAATCGCCTCACCACGAGTATCTGAAAAACAAACAAGACAAACAACGGAGTGAGATACGAATATCTCAGCGAGTAGCACATGCATACAGAAATAGTTGATCACAATTTAAACTATGCATCGACAAACATCGAATACGGTTAAACGACCAACATCAATTCTCAAATCGAAATCAAGGCTTGTTCTAATCAAACAAATCACATCTCAGTTAAGTACGGCAACACATCAATTGGTCAATGTCATGACTATCGTTTAGTTGATAAATTAAGCATGCCAAGTAGACACTCCACACCTCCATGTACACAGTTCCGGCCTACTCAAGGTTTCGGATACTCTGAAATGACGGCCTACTCAGGGTTTCGTCATCCAATGCAGGCCTACTCCCCGGGTTTCTGCATTGACAACCAGGCCTACTCAGGGTTTCTGGCTGCTCTACACCGGTCGTGGCAACACACAAGGCCATGCAATTCCAACAACCAACAATAACATCACATTACTAAGCTTAAACATCTGGATCCAGGACAAGCTAGACCAAAACAGTAAAACATCGTATAATCTCAATACCAATATCAAAGAAAAACCATTCATTTCATATCATGTAAAACTCATCACCATTCATCACCTGTCCCTCTGGACCAAGCAGTACCTCAAGTACTTTCAGTATTTTCTCATTTCCGTAACACATGTCATTTGAAAGTAAAACTCAATTCATTCATACCAAGGAAATCTTTACAATACATTTAAAGTTTCCAAACCAGTGAAACCAGAATAGAATAATTCCTCAATCAAAACAGTGTATAAAACAGAGGAAATGTAACTAGTAACTCTTAGTGGTTTGGTATCCGGCATAACATTCATAAATAACCTAAACTCAACTTGAAAGCTTTTAAGTAGTTCACTAAATTTTCCTCTAATAGTTTCCTAGGCAAAATAGATTCCCAGGGTTCCCAAACAAGTGAATAGTGAAGTGGTTTAATCCTCAAGTAACCCAAATACTCTTAGTTAAATCAAATCTCCAATTCAGTAAGCAAAATAGGGTCTGCCGCTCACTTCCTGAGGTGGGCGCGAGGTGAGCGCCGGTCGGCGGTAAGGAAATGGGGTAAAATCGACCTACCGCTCACTCGACACTAGGTGAGCGCGAGCTGAGCGCCAGACGGGCGTGAGGTGGGCGCGAGATTCGCGCGAGATGAGCACCGGGTTTTCTGCTAAGCGCGAGCTGAGCGCCAGACGGGCGTGAGCTCGGCGGTGGGTGGTATTTAACGGGGCGCCTACCTCTTAGGTGAGCGCGAGGTGGGCGGATACCCCTGTGATTTTCATTTCTCTGTTATTCCAAGATCTAAATGACTGGCCGGTTTGTTTATCTCTGTAATTGTTCCACTACACTCCCAATACTCCCAGAAGACTTCCCAACCATATTTGGATTTAATCTAAACACTTTTAAATAAACGATAAAATTCAATCTCCGAACTCTGTTCATGTCATTTCCAGAAAACCAGAAAACCAGAAACTCATACATCATTTGAGATACAAAACGTGCATCGAAATAAGCTCACGAAAACCTTAAACACAAAACCCAGTTGTAAATCAGTGCTACTCACCTGAATGCTGAATGCGCTTATTCCCGACTATATCAAAACCTCGGCCGATCACCACTCCGGCCACGCACGCGAATGAAGAATCTCTCCAAACAAAACTTCTTGAGCACAGAGAGATAACCCACTGAAGTTAAACTCCAAAATCCTTCCCTTAGCCTTTGTGATGCTTGTTCTACAGGAGCAGAGCCCTAATCGCCACTCCAGCCGAAATCGCTCAACTCTCCTGATACTCAGACTAGCGAAAAATGTTTCCGTAAGTATACGCGTATTTCGTTTAAAACCAAAAACCCTACTTTCCCTTATTTGCACATTTAACATTTACCTTGCGAGATGTATACGCCGGTCGATCAACCCTTTTAACCCCTTGATCCTATGCATGCTCGCCCACCGGAAACACTACATGTTCCGCATCCATTTACGTTAATAAGCACATAACTTTACTTTAATAATAATAATGATAATAATACGATTTTTCAGAAAAATGGCTATATAACACCTGTACATACGAGTATGGGCTAAGCCCTCAAACCACAAAATCACCTGATAAACACAGTTATATATATATATATATATATATATGAATAATAAATACACAAACAATAAAACTTACCAAAAATCAGGGTCTTACACATACGATCAGGCTCACGCTCCTCATGTGCATCCACTGCATATACCCTCGCTGGCTGCGGCTACTAAGCAGGTACTGCCTGGCTCTGGCCTCCTCTCTGAACTGGTCCTCTGCCCTAGGGGTTCTACTTAACCGGTGCTCTCTGAGCTGGTTGCTGAAACTGCTGCCTCTGTGGAAAAGCAGGCGCGGTCTCTGGCTGTGGTAATGCCGGTCGTGGCACTGCTAACGGCTGATAACTAGAAGGGAACCGACAATCCGTGATCCTGTGACCTGCCTTACCGCATCTGTAGCAGGTGCCCGGCGCTGCAACACATGGTCCAGGTACATGGTATCTACCACAACTGACACATGCCCTCGAAGCTGACCTATACTGTCCTCCTGCAGGCTCTGCCCTAGTCCAGTCTCTGGGTCTCTTGTTCCCACTAAGGAAACCTCTCTGATTTGCCGGCCTCATAGGCGGTCTAGCTCTGCTCTGGCTCGCTCTAGCCTCCAAGTCACTCTCAGCTCTAGTGGCTCTACGTACCACGTCCTTCAGTTCGGTGGATAGGAGTACTGTCAGCATACTCCTAATCTCAGGCTTCAGACCCCGCTCAAAATGTGAAGTCAGCCTCCTCTCATCCTGTGTCATGTGAGGTGCAAATCGGGACAAGGCTGCAAATCTAGCCTCGTACTGAGCCACTGTCTGGCCTCCTTGAGTAATCTCCATAAATTCCCGCTCCTTCTTGAGCCGGACTTCCTCAGAAAAGTACTGGTCATAGAAGACCTCTCGGAATCTGTCCCATGTCATGTACGTAGCCTGTGGATCCTGCCTCTTTCTGGCTGTCCACCAGTGCACTGCCTCTCCCTCAAACAAGAATGCTGCCAAGCACACTCTCCGGTCCATAGGGCATCCCATAGCCTCAAAAATCCACTCGACTCGCATCAGCCATCTCTCAGCCTCCATAGGATCTGGTCATCCACTGAAGATAGGTGGATCCAATTTCCTGAACTACTCGAGATCCTTGGCAGTCTGTATGGCCCTCTCATGTACAGGCTCCTATCCATGACCATTGCCACCATTTCTGCCATTGCCATGCTAGCTCAGTCTCTCCTCTCTCTCCTTGGCAAGAAGCTCTGCCAAGCTGCTAACAACAGTCCATATATCACCCCCTGGAGGTGGTGGAGGTGGTGGAACATCCTGCTGCTCCTCCTCTATAGGATCAACTCTAGCACGCCTTCCCCTGCCAGCCATCTGCAAAATACAATTTCACTTGTTAGAATCCAATAATTCTAGGGGTTCTATCTAGCGTACTCACAATCCCATTCCCCTAAAGTTTGGCCAATTCTAAGGTTAGGACCATTGCTCTAATACCAACTCTGTAACGCCCCGAACCCGGGTCAGTGCAAACCGGCACCTAACCCGAACCCAGATCGCTACTGTAACAACCCCAATTTAGTTCAACAACCAAATCCGAGGTGTTACTGGCCCATATCAAATACAACATCAATAACATACCAGACCAAAGAATTCAAAATCCATTCTCTTATTATACTATCAGAGTTGCGGAGACAAGTATGTGCGGAAGTGTAGTTCAAAATCCTCAACTGAACATAAAGCTTGACCATCAATCAGTAATATCAAAGTCTGGTAAAATAACTGGGTACTATCTCTCTCATCTCCCAATACATCAACCCAATGAATAATAATAGTCCAATCAAATGTACTAAGTCTATAGCATTAATCCACCTCAGACAAGATCTGGATAATAGTAATCCTCCGGTGAATACTCAGCTATCTCTCCCTGGAAGTCTAAGAGATCCCCCTCTCGCGTATCAGCTGAAAAAATGGAATAAAAGTAGGGTGAGATACGAATATCCCAGTAGGTAACACATGCACGATTAAAAAGTTAATATGAGTAAAGTAACAGTTCATGCACGATTAAGCAACATCGACTAATTTGGCTCGCATAATCATTTATATCATTTGTGAACACAAAACAGTTTGATAAACAGTTCTAGAATGAATTTCAGCAATTTTTAATATAAGAATCCAATAGTCAAATCAGTAACATAATACACGCAATGCCAGGATGTACTAAACAGTCACATCCGATCGATATCCCAATCACATGCGTCCCGCATGTATACAATAATAATACCATGTGTTATGATTTCAGTGTCATTGTAGGACTCACAAAGATAGATAAACCTTTTGAGATGATTCTCAACCAATTGCTATACCACCGTGCGACTTAGGAGCAATGCTACTAATGATACTCAAGTCCCATGCAGTGCAGCTTAGACAAGAGCCGTAGTCACTGACTTATTGCACACGTACCCATCAGAGTTGGCATGTACCACCAGCATGCAGCACCAGAATCAATACATGGAGATGGTCGCTTATCCACATGTACAGGGAATCACCAGCGGCTCACCGGGGTGTCCCTCCAGACATAGGACCTTCCCAGACAAACTAACTTGCAAAGGAAGCGCGTCCATATAGGAGTAACTCAACCCAAATGACATATCCCTCAGCTATCTAGCCACGACTATGGATCCATAACCAGCTATGCCCACTAGACTCCAAAATTCCCTAAAGTATCATATTTCTATAAGGTTTGGTGCCTAGCGGCATATAATGGTTATATCTGTACATTTACTTCAATATTCGTTCATCTCAAATCTGAATTCTGAATTCTCTTTATAATGTATTCTGATTTATAACGCCATTTAGAGGTGGTTTGATAATCAAAGTGTAGTTAGGCTTTTCCAAAATCACATTTCTCAATTACCTTTGAAACTTGGCAACTAATGTCCTAAATATCTCCCTAATTTATTTTTCTGTAAAACAGGGATTTAGATAGTTTATTTTGGCCTTAAAGTACCTTAATTAATCATTAAAATTGTCTAAAAACAGTTTAGAATTGAATTAGGTTCGAAATTATGAAAATATGGAATTTCTACTTAGAGCGCCTAGGATTGCTCAGGATCGCCCTGGCGGTCCCTAGTCAGCGGTAGTTCAATTTCGAGCGCCCGCGGTCCATCGTCTCGTGGTCTCCGGCGTCCTAAATTTTTATAACTAGTGCCGAGGAGCGCCGATGATCGCCGAGCATAGTCAAGGTCGGCGGTCATACAAAATCGAGCAGAAACAGTTCTAAATCATGATTTTTCTCGTCTAAACTCATTCTAATGTATTTATAACATGCTTATCTAGCTAAATACACCAATACATATAATAGGAACATGCGTTTGCGATTAAACGAAGGAAAATCCAATTTCTGAAAGCAAAACGATGTCACCTAGCTTTTATTCGTGCGTTCCTCTTCTTCTCTTCTGAACAGCAACACTCCGATCCCTCTACAGTTGCAAAGCAACACTCAGAGCAAGGTAACCTGGTCTTCCTCCCTTCTTCTTCTTCTTCTCTTCTCGGTCGTTCAAAACGGGGTTCGTCGCTTGCGGCTATTCAATACGAGCGACAATACAAGGTATACGATTTAGGTTATTTTATACCTATATATACTTTCTGATCCCATGCATCTCCCATGCAAACTCTCCTATACACCTTGCCCGATTAGAATACATACCTCGATATCTCACGATCGGGCGGTCAGATCTGCATCTAATTCTGGATCTCCGCTAAATTGATCACCCCCTACAATAATAAAATATTTCCTTCAATCACAACTCTCAATAATATTATTTACTAATTTAATTTATTATTTAAGGAAAATTCGGGGTTTTACACTCGTACAAAGTCGTACCCCCACCTTACCCCACCCAATCTTTCCACCATCCAGCTACCTCCACCACCACCATTAAGGCAGAAGTCTACCGTATCACCCGATCCGGTCGATACGTAAACACCGATCAACCACCTGCCCCAGAGGAAGGAGCGGAGGCAGAAGTAAAGAGGAAAGAAAAAGGGAAGGAAGTGGCTACTGAATTGACTCAGACCCTCAAGAGAAAGGGGAGGGCCACCGAAGAAGAAATTGTAGATTTACACCATAGTGTGTTCACTCCAGAGTACGACCTCCTCCAGCAGTTGAACAAAGTGCCCGCCCAAATTTCCATAATGCGACTCTTGATTGATTCAGAGAAGCACCGGGCAGTGCTAATGAAGGTCTTGGGGGATGCACATGTGCAAGAAAGCATCAACCCTGAGCAACTAGGAGCAGTTGTATCAGTGATCATTGCACCCCAGGCTATCTCTTTCTCTGCAGTGGATTTGCCACCGAAGGGTTGCAACCATACTAAGCCACTCTATATAACTGTGAAATGTGTAGATCTCATTGTAAAGTGGGCCATGATCGACAATGGATCGGCGCTAAATATATGTCCAATGAGGACATTCCATAGCCTGCAATTGAATCCTTCGATGATCAAGCCAAGCGCTCACAATGTCAGGGGCTTCGACAATGCCAGAAGAGACTCAATGGGAGAGGTCACTCTGGTGATCATAATTGCAGATAGGCCCTTTACCATGGAGTTTGAACTCATGGATTGTAAAACCCCGAATTTTCCTTAAATAATAAATTAAAATTAGTAAATAATATTACTGAGAGTTATGATCGATGGAAATAATTTATTATTGTAGGGGGTGATCAACTTAGCGGAGATCCAGAATTAGATGCAGATCTGACCGTCCGATCATGAGATATCGAGGTATGTATTCTAATTGGGCAAGGTGTGTGGGAGAGTTTGCATGGGAGATACATGGGATCAGGGAGTATATATATGTATTAAATAACCTAAACTTGTATTGTCGCTTGTATTGAATAGCCGCAAGCGACGAACATTGAACTACCGAGAAGAGAAGAAGAAGAAGAAGGGAGGAAGACCAGGTTACCTTGCTCTGAGTGTTGCTTTGCAACTATAGAGAGATTGGAGGGTTGCTGTTCAGAAGAGAAGGAGAGGAACGCACGAATAAGAGGTAGGTGACACCGTTTTGCTTTCAGAAATTGGATTTTCCTTCGTTTAATCGCAAACGCATGTTTCTATTATATGTATTGGTGTATTTAGCTAGATAAGCATGTTATAAATACATTAGAATGAGTTTAGACGAGAAAAATGATGATTTAGAACTGTTTCTGCTCGATTTTGTATGACCGCCGACCTCAACTGTACTCGGCGATCATCGGCGCTAGTTATAAAAATTTAGGATGCCGGAGACCGCGAGACGACGGACCGCTGGCGCTCGAAATTGAACTACCGCTGACTAGGGACCGCCAGGGCGATCCTGAGCGATCCTAGGCGCTCTAAGCAGAAATTCCAGATTTTCATAATTTCGAACCTAAATCAATTCTAAACTATTTTTAGACAATTTTAATGATTAATTAAGGTATTTTAAGATCAAAATAAACTATCTAAATCCCTGTTTTACAGAAAAATAAATTAGGGAGACATTTAGGACATTAGTTGCCAAGTTTCAAAGGTAATTGAGAAATGTGATTTTGGAAAAGCCTAACTACACTTTGATTATCAAAACACCTCTAAATGACATTATAAATCAGAATACATTCTAAAGAGAATTCAGAGTTCAGATGAACGAATATTAAAGTAAATGTACAGATATAACCATTATATGCCGCTAGGAACCAAACCTTATAGAAATATGATACTTTAGGGAATTCTTGGAGTCTAGTGGGCATAGCTGGTTATGGATCCATAGTCGTAGCTAGATAGCTGAGGGATATGTCATTTGGGTTGAGTTACTCCTATATGCGACGCGCTTCCTTTGCAAGTTAGTTTGTCTGGGAAGGTCCTATGTCTGGAGGGACACCCCGGTGAGCCGCTGGTGATTCCCTGTACATGTGGATAAGCGACCATCTCCATGTATTGATTCTGGTGCTGCATGCTGGTGGTACATGCCAACTCTGATGGGTACGTGTGCAATAAGTCGGTGACTACGGCTCTTGTCTAAGCTGCGCTGCATGGGACTTGAGTATCATTAGTAGCATTGCTCCTAAGTCGCACGGTGGTATAGCAATTGGTTGAGAATCATCTCAAAAGGTTTATCTATCTTTTTGAGTCCTACAATGACACTGAAATCATAACACGTGGTATTATTATTGTATACATGCGGAAGGCATGTAATTGAGATATGGGTCGGATGTGACTACTTAGTACATCCTGGCAATGTGTGAACTATGTTACTGATTTGACTATTGTATTCTCATATTAAACTTGCTGAAGTTCATTTCTAGAACTGGTTATCAAACTGTTTTGTGTTCATGAATGGTATAAATGATTATGTGAGCCTGATTAGTCGATGTTGCTTAATCGTGCATGAACTGTTACTTTACTTATATTAACTGTTTAATCATGCATGTGTTACCTACTGGGATATTCGTATCTCACCCTACTTTTATTCCATTTTTTTTCAGCTGATACGCGAGAGGGGGATCTCTTAGACTTCCAGGGAGAGATAGCTTAGTATTCACCGGAGGATTACTATTATCCAGATCTTGTCTGAGGTGGATTATTGTTATAGACTTAGTACATTTGATTGGACTATTATTATGTATTGAGAGATGAGAGAGATAGTACCCAGTTATTTTACCAGACTTTGATATTCCTGATTGATGGTCAAGTTTTATGTTCAGTTGAGGATTTTGATCTACACTTCCGCACATACTTGTTTCCGCAACTCTGATAGTATAATAAGAGAATGGATTTTAAATTCTTTGGTCTGGTATGTTATTGATGTTGTATTTGATATGGGCTAGTAACACCTCAGATTTAGTTGTTGAACTAAATAGGGGTTGTTACAGTAGCGATCCGGGTTCGGGTTGGGTGCCGGTTTGCACTGACCCGGGTTCGGGGCGTTACATGGATATCAACGCCTCATTTAACTTGCTAATTGGGAGGCCTTGGCTGCATCAGGCAGGAGCAGTATCTTCTACACTGCACAGAATGGTCCGATTTGTATCAGGTAATGAGTTGGTCACGGTACATGCGGAAGACAACCGGGAGTTCGAAAGGGTCGGAGTACCCTATGTGGATTATGAGTTTCCCACCACACTCAATTTCCAAGCGGTGGAGATGGTGCAAGTGAATCAAATCCCCGAATCTAAAAGGGGGCAACGACTCTCGAAGGGGAAAAGAAAGAGTATGTTTAGCGCTGCTGACTGCGCAGATTGGGGCCTCAGAGCAGGCGAAGGACTGGGCAAGTACAAGCAAGGCATCAGGATAGCCATCCAACCTTACGAGCAGACTACGGGGTTTGGACTGGTGTTCAAGCCGCAACCAGAAGACTACTCCTGACTCCTTGGGAACCGTGCCGAGAGGAAAAGAGCCAGAATTGAAGGAAGAGACCCCCACTGGCCCATATGCGTGCACGAGAACTTGTACCACCGCTTCACCAACATGGAGCATAGAGCAGCCCAAGCCATCGAGAACATAGTCCCCCAAGGGTGGGGAGATGAGTTTATGGACACCCCTGCCACGGAAGAAGACTACCTGCAAGGCCTGGGTCAGATGCTCTGGGAGGAGCCACGATTTATGGAAATGATTGGAGATATAGTAGAAGTAGACCCGTTGGCTCCTGAGGGGTCACCAGATGGCCTGCTAGCACTGGTCGCCTTGGACTCGGTTGACGAGGTCACCATGGCCTTCGCCCCACCAGATGAACGGTTCATCCTCAATAGGATCCTAGTCAACTCTGCGATTGTGATGGAAGTGCCGCCACCTGCTCCCCTGGAGGAATCCAAAGAAGAAGGTCCAATCATGTATATTTGCATGATGGAAGGGCGAGACAGCTCAGGAGCACCAACCCGCAGGCCAAGGTCGCCTCCTCCACCTCCCTATATCCCACACCCCGGAACTCGTGATGGTCTAAACCGCATGTTCCGTAGCATGCCCCAAGTGCTAGGGCCAGTACCGGAAGAAGTGTACCATGCAACCTACGACAAATGGGCGCCACCATCTTACTCGTCCACTGTGCTTGGGATACCCACTGGAATACCCATAATGTTTGCACCCCCCAGAGTTGACCCTGCCAACGGAGTCACCATCGCATACGCGCCACTTGAGGACGAGATACCGATGGCAATTCCTCTCAGTGGATCATGGGTAAGGGTATCGTCAAAGTCTGGCCCCAGATCAGAAAGAAGCCAAAACAAGCCGGTAGGAAGCGCAGCACATGATCCTATCTACATCTCTTTTGATGAGAGCGCCAACATGGTGCTGGCAAAAGAGCCAGAGAAGACAATTGCTATCAACAAGGAAGTCGAGGCACCACTGAAGAACTGGAGCGCCACACCTTTTGCTATCAGCAAAGCTGCTATCCCAAAGGGGGTTTCTGTCACCTCTGAAATTTCTGATGTAGCTACTGCTGAAAATTTTAATGAACATCTGAATGCTTCCTACTACTTGCATCTGTTTGAAAATGAAAATAACAAAAATAAGAAACTTGAGCATCGCAATCTCAGTGTCGATCCCGACGCACACCTGGAAGATCTGGGGCACGGGATAGGTAATGAGATTGCCATAATTAAACAAAAAGAACAAAAAGAAATTGAAAAGCCAGTACATATGGCAATCATAAATGAAATGCATGAGCTAGTGTCCAATCCTGAAAGCGAGCAAGAGCTCGACAAATCAGATTGGGGCACTTGCCCATTGCAGCAAGAAGATTCAGACATCGTCCCCTGTAATCCTTTCGAGCATGAGGACGACGATGAATCATGGGAGACCCCGCTAGAATTCCAACTTGCATTGGAAAGGCACGAAAAGGGTCCCCAGGCCAACATTGAGGAAACAGAGCCAATTGACATAGGTGAAATAGCACAACCAAGGATCCTCCAAATTGGTAAAAAGCTGTCACCATTATTGAGAAAACAGATGTTTGATTTTCTTAAATCTTATTCTGATGTGTTTGCATGGTCATACGAGGATATGCCCAGGTTAGACATGGACTTGGTTGTGCATCGGTTACCAACAAAGTCTGAGGCCGTACCTGTTGTTAGCACCTGATTTTTGCACCCCCGAAATAAAGAAAAATGAAAAGTCAAACCCTGAGGGGGTCAAAAAAGTGACTTTTTGATTCAAGTAAATTTGGCCATCAAATTTCATCTCATTGAAAAAGTGCATTTCGACACAGTTCCAATGCAACTGAATTTGTTGGAATTGGAGTCCAGATGAGAAAATTATGAGTTGGTCAAACTTTTGGGGAGCAAAAAGTTGACTTTTCGCTCAACCCCAATTCAGCTGCCAAACTTGATCCCAATGGATAGGTGGTTCCGAGCCGGTTCCAACGACACTAAGTTTGCTGAAATCGGACACCGGATGAAGAAGTTATGAGCAGTTGAAGTTTCAGAAAAACTGCCCATGTGGCAAAAAGGCAGCAAAAAATGGAATAAACCAATAAAATAAATGTGTTTATTAATATTTTAATAAAGAGAATCTCGTTTTTTAATAAAATAATCGGAAAAATCGAACAAAATCTTGCAAAAAAACCAAATTGAATAAAGGTTTGAAATCCAAAACATTTTAAAAACGTGCTAGACCGTATTTCAAATACGGGCAGGGCATGCCCGTATTTGAAATACGAGCAAGTTTCTAGAAGAGGACGCGCGTCGCTGTACGGCGGGACACGCGTCCCGTACGGCTGATTCGCGAGATTTGGAAATGTGCGTTTTTCGCCCGTATTTGAATTACGGGCAAGGCACGCCCGTATTTGAAGTACGGGCAAGGCACACCCGTACTTCAAATTTGGGCACGCCCCTTTTTGCCTATAAATAGAGAGGCCTACCTCCCATTTCAACAAGCCTGATCCCTTGACCGATCCCCCCTTTCTCCCCTCATGTTCCCATGACAAACCTTTGCCCAATTGCCGCCACCCTTAAACCCAAACCTTTTTTGTTCCCAAAATACCCCTGTCTCACCAAAACCATGTCCAAACCTTCTCTAATCTTCCTTTGAACATAATGACCTACTGAACCCCTTTTCAAACCCAACTTAAGAGTTTTTGGAGGACGCGGAAGCGCTGCCGAATTCGCCGGGGAAATCATCACTAGCAAAAACCATATTGTAAGTATGTTAGATTTTATAATATGACATTATCACTAATGTTTTCACTTTCAATTTATTTTCTAGTCTCTTTTAAATACTTTTAATGTTACTAACTCAGTTGCTATTTTGAGTGCCATGAGAAGATAGTATTAAAGGGTTGATCATTACAAGAAAGGAGAAAAAGAAAGTGTCTAAAGAACACTTTGATTAACTAATCAAATAACCCTTTTTAATTCTTTGACATGGAAGGATTGAACCCTTCTTGAGATTAAATGAGTTCCTTGTAATTTCCCACTTCCCCCTCCAAAAGATGATCATGAATCATCCAAAAAGATGCTGGTTTTCATGTTAAAAGAGAAAGAAAGAAGAAGAAGGCCTTTTAGGCCAAAAGAAGAAAGGGAAGGACTTTGAAGAATCTGGAATCCCAACCGGAGCTGCCGGAACACCTGAGAAGGCCGCCGGAGGAGTCCCAACCGGAATTGGAGTTCAAAGTCGAAAAGTGGTGAAAACCGCAGACACAGAGCGGTTTAGTTATGACCGTATTCTCTCTATGGTCATGACTAAACCGTAGTTCCCCTACGGTCAAGACCAGACCGCAGAGCAAATGCGGTGATTTCAGGAAAATCAATAAAAAATCAATTTGGTGACCCGGTTGGACCCAAATCCGACCCGGAATGAATTAACCCGATCATTTTTAATAAATTGGACTTTTCTAAGTCCATTTTGGACCCTGGGCCCAGATGGGCCCACCAAGACCACCCTGGGCCCACTTGAGTGGCCCACACTTTGACTGGCCATACCAGGCCTGTTTTCAATAAACAGGCCTAGGCCCCTTGACCCTTGGCTAATGGACCCATTCCAAGCCCATCAAGCCCAAATGAATTGTAAATACATAAAATTTAAATAAATAACCAAATGGGTTACCCAATAACCCTACTGGGCCCCAGGCCCAACCATGGCAGCCCACGGGTCTTCCAACGGGACCCGGGTCCGACCCATTTCACTTAGATAAATAAAAAAGATAAAATCAAAATAAAAAAAGGGGCCCAAACAATCAGAAGGTCCTGCCAGACCAAACAAGGTGTCATGCTGGTCTAGGAAGGGTGAAACTGACTCAAAAACCAGAGAGACCCGAGGGACCCGTCAAACCGACGGGGCTGGCCGGGGTGTCTTCGGACTTCCCCGGACGTAACCGAGGACTTAGCTAGAACTCTGAAAAGCCGCAGACCAGACTTAGACTAAGATAGGGCAAACACCGTGTCTGCCTGCACCTCTTAGGCAATGGCGACTCCGAAAGTCCCGAGGCATGCACAAACCTCCACGTACGCCCCGTGTGCGATTTAGGATCCAATTTTAGGTGCTCACACCTATGAAACAGAAGCTTAGGCGAACAAAGCCAGAATGGGCCCTGAAGATCAAGGAGGAGGTCACCAAGCAGTTGGATGCCGGATTCTTGCAAGTAACTCATTACCCGGAATGGTTGGCCAACATCATGCCAATTCCCAAGAAAGATGGGAAGGTCAGGATGTGCGTCGACTACAAAGATCTGAATAGAGCAAGTCCGAAGGATGACTTTCCATTGCCGCACATTGATGTACTGATGGACAATATAGCAATGCATTCGATGTTCTCTTTCATGGACGGCTTCTCTGGTTACAACCAGATAAGGATGGCACCTAAGGATATGGAGAAAACATCCTTTATCACGCACTGGGGCACTTACTATTACCACGTGATGCCATTCGAACTGAAAAATGCGGGTGCTACATATCAGCGTGCAATGACCTCAATATTCCACGACATGATGCACAAAGAAATGGAAGTATATGTGGATGACATGATAGCAAAGTCTAAGGAAGAAGAAGACCACTTGGTGAACCTTGGAAAGATGTTCGACAGACTCAGAGAGCACAAACTTCAGCTCAACCCAAACAAGTGTGTGTTTGGAGTCACTTCAGGAAAGTTGCTCGGATTCATAGTGGGAAAACGGGGCATTAAGGTCAACCCCGTCAAAGCAAAGGCAATTCTGGAGATGCCTCCTCCGTCAACAGAAAAGGAAGTGAGGGGATTCCTGGGCAGATTGCAGTATATCAGTAGGTTCATTGCGCAGATGACTCCTGTGTGTGAACCTATATTCAAGCTGCTAAAGAAAGACAATCCTGTGGTTTGGAATGACAACTGTCAAGTAGCATTTGATAAGATCAAGGCTTATCTAATGAGTCCGCCGACATTGGTCCCGCCTGTCCCGGGACAACCCTTGATTATGTACCTGACAGTCTTTGAGACGGCTATAGGATGTGTGTTAGGGCAACACCATGAGAAAGGGCGGAAAGAACAAGAAATCTATTACCTGAGCAAGAAATTTACCAACATCGAAGTCAGATACAAAGTGCTTGAAAAGACATGTTGCGCCCTGGTCTGGGCAGCTCAGAAGCTCCGACACTATTTGCTTAGTCACACAGTCTTACTGATCTCCAATCTGGATCCATTGAAATACATCTTTGAAAAGCCAATCTCCACTGGTAGGGTTGCTAGGTGGCAAGTCCTTTTATTTGAGTATGACATTGTCTACACAACTAGAAAGGTGATAAAAGGGCAGGCTGTAGCAGATCACTTGGCAGAGCACCCCCTACCAGACTACCAGCCGCTCCTAACTCACTTCCCCGATGAAGATGTGATGTGTGCAGAATCCGTGGAGGGCACAGAGGAAACTAAGTGGCAAATGTTCTTTGACGGGGCAGTCAATGTAAATGGAAAGGGGATTGGAGCAGTGCTGATTTCCCGAGATGGTGTTCATCACCGATAGCAGCGAAACTCCTGTTTGATTGCACTAGCAACTTGGCCAAATATGAAGCATGTGTGTTAGGCTTGCGAACAACAATCGAGATGCATATACAAGAGCTAAAAGTATTCGGTGATTCAAGTCTTATCATCTATCAAGTAATGGGAGACTGGAAGACCAGAGATGTGAAGTTAGTGCCATACCAAGAGCTTGTCAAGGAATTAGAAGAGGAATTTGAGAGTGTGACATTCGACTACATGCCACGAGAAGGGAACCGATTTGCGGATGCACTGGCTACACTGGCATCAATGGCCACCATCACGGATGATACTTGGGTGCAACCATTGGAGATAGAAATTCGGCGTTACCCTGTTTACTGCTTCAGTATTGAGAAAAGCACACCCGAAGAGAAGCCTTGGTACGCAGACATCGAAAGGTACATAAGGAACAGAATTTTTCTAGAAGGTGCCTCAGCTGCAGAGAAGCAAACTATCCAAAGGTTGGCAGGGCAATACTTCTATAGTGGGGGCAGACTATACAAGAAGTCATACAATGACTCCCTACTGCTATGCATCAGAGAAGCCGAGGCGCAGAAGTTGATTGAGGAAGTCCATGGAGGGTTGTGCGGCGCACACATGAATGGGCATATGCTAGCAAGGAAGATTCTAAGAATGGGTTATTATTGGATGACCATGGAAGCAAACTGCTATGCTCATGTCAAAAAATGTCAGTTACGCCAGATTTATGCCGACAACATCCATGTACCACCAAATACGCTGTACTCCATGACATCACCTTGGTCGTTTGCCATCTGGGGAATCGACATGATAGGCCAGGTGCATCCAATGGCTTCAAACGGGCATCGGTTCATCTTAATGGCAATTGACTATTTTACCAAGTGGGTAGAGGCCATGTCCTTCGTAGATGTGAAGAAATCCCATGTGCTCAAATTTATCAGAAACAATATAGTCTGTCGCTACGGAGTTCCAGAAGCGATCATCACTGACAATGCAAAGAATCTGAATAATAAGGACATGGAAAAGATGTGTGAAGATTTGAAGATCAGACATCTAAACTCCATGGCATACCGGCCCAAGATGAATGGAGCAGTAGAGGCTGCCAACAAGAATCTGAAGAAGATACTCGAGAAAATGGTAGTCACTTACAGAGACTGGCATGAGAAGCTGCCCTATGCACTACACGCCTACCGGACGTCGATTAGAACATCAACCGGGGCAACCCCGTTCTCCCTCGTATATGGAATGGAAGCAGTCCTCCCCAATGGAAGCACAGATTCCGATGCTCAGAATTATAAAGGAAGCTGAAATCAGTGATGTCGAGTGGGAAGAGTCCAGATTTGACCAGTTGCGATTATTAGATGAGAAAAGAATTAAGGCTTTGTACCATGGCCAACTCTATCAACAGAGAGTGGCGCGAGCCTACAACAAGAAGGTGAAGCCACAACAGTTCAAGGCAGGAGACCTAGTGTTGAAAAGAATATTTCCTCATCAAGAGGACAACAGAGGGAAATTCAAGCCAAACTACGAAGGGCCATTCGTAGTCCACAAAGTGCTATCTCGAGGAGCACTTATCCTGCAAGAAATGGATGGGGCAATCTTTCCTGAGCCGATAAATGCAGACGCAGTCAAACTGTACTACGCCTAAGATCATTCTGATTGGGAAATGAAGAGAGGCCATCTTTGACTCTCCTTTAGACTGTAAATCCTTCCAAATACCTTAAATTCTCTCATAGTTAGACAATTTTGAGCCTTAAAATTCTTTCAACCCAGTTCAAGTGTTCTACACACCAAATAGGGCATTCCTGGAAAAGCAAAAAAGAAACAGGGCATTCTTGCCCAGAAAAACTTCAAAAAAGAGAAGAAAATGCAATAGAAAAAGAAAAAGAAAGAAAAAAGAAGAGAAAGAAAAAATGGGGAAATGTTTACCCAACAAAAACAGAGATACAAATAAGCTAGGATGTAAGTCCCACCAGCAATAAAAGTAGCACACTTTGCAAACCCAAATAAATAAGCCTTTTTTGAGCCACTTATCCTTTCTTTCATGACAAAGACCAAGCCTACGTTTCGTCCTATCTCTAAGACCTCTCGGATCCCAAAAGGAATGATCAGGGCAAACAGTGAGTCTACGTTTATCAGCAATGACGGAATTCGGAACCTCCCAGAAAGGCTGAATATAGCGAAAACCCGAAAAAAGGGCGTTGTGTGGTCAGTCACCCAAAAAAAAAAAAAAAAAAGAAGAACTGGTCGCATCTGGATTGAGCAGAGCAAGGTACAAAAAGAACAGTGACAGTGGTAGACAGTAAGATGAGAAAGAGTGGATAGATTTGAGGGGTCCAGACCAGCAGGTTGCGCCCTAGTCAAAAATTTCACAGTGGCCTATGATGACTGTAAGCACCCAAATTTTGATCAAACCAAATAAAAGAGAAAAAATGTGATAAAAGACAGCAGAAAAGTCAAACCCTGAGGGATTAAAAATTGACCTTTTGATCAAGAGAAAATTGGCCACCTTGCTTTACCTCAATGGATAGAGAATCTCGACGCGGTTCCAACGCAACTGAGTTTGCTGGAATCGGAGTCCAGATAAGGGTTCGGTGGGCCGGTCAAACTTGAGGATGAACCGAAAGTTGACTTTTCCTCGAACCCCGTGCCAAGTGCTTAGCCCTATGTCATTGGATAGAGGGCTCCAATACGAGTCTAACGCAATTGAGTTTGCTCAAATCGGAGTTCGGATGGGGGAGATATGAGCTGTCGAAGTTTCCGAGCAGCAAAACTAGAAACTGCACACGTGGCGCAGGAACTGCCCGCGTGGCAGCCAACGCAACAAAATATCTCGGGGACTAAATCTTAATATCCAAAATTCGTACGGGGCAATCCGTAGATATCCAAAAGTGTCAAATCGGTCAAATCGATCGAATCGGTCAAGTCAAGGGGCATATCTGTAATTTTTTGATTTGTATCCGGTCACATATACCGGATACACATAGATTTGTGTGTATCCGGACCCCAAGGCCGGATACAAGAAGAGTTTTGCGCGAGATTCGCGCCGATCGCCCGACAAATTCGCGGCGGCATTTAATTTTCAAATGATTATGTTTTGTATTCGGTATTGAAGACCGGATACAAAGGAGTACCTGTGTATCGAGCCTTCAAGGCCGGATAAAGAGAGGCCTTAGTGTATCCGGCCTGAGTTGCCGGATACATTAAGTTGTCTATAAATAGAGAACAACAGCTCATTTCCGGGGGTTGGCATTATTTTTGCTGTTTCCACCTCTTCTCCTCCACCCTTCCTGGTATGAAACCAACCACTCTCAACACTCTTTGCTCCCTAAGCCCTCCAAGCACCACCTAGCACCCATCTAACCCCTTCCTAGTCTCTTCTTCCTCACTTGAACTTGGAAAGAGAACCAAGGTTGGTGTTTTGGTGTCCAAGAGGAGGAGCTCCAGCTGCTTCCACCACTCGAAGGAGGCTCAACACATCTCCCATAAGGGTTTAGACCCCAAGGTAAACCCTTCCCATGTATTAGGTTCAACATATATTGAAATGAGCACCTTTTGAGCATGATGTAATATTTTCTGTCCAAGCATGTTTTACATGGCCTGTCTTTGTTACTTTGTTTGCATGGGGGAGCATGTTCCCCCACTTTGATCATCCATCTAATGTACCCCATGTTAAACCCCCCTTCTCATCCTTTCTTTGCTGTTTTGTTGGTTAGTTAGTATGCTCACGATCTTGACTCACTACCATGAGACATGTCTAGATGGTGGGATAGGTTCTCGCATGCTTGAAGGGCCATGAGCCTTTCTCCTGTTTTTTATTAACTTGCTAACTCGATGGTTTCAACATGCATGCTCCCCTACCCCATGATTCATTGCTTTAAAAACCCCAAAGGAGATCGGGAGATGAGGGGATTCCTCATCTCCAGAACCAACGTGGGCTCACACAGGAGCCCACATGATCACTGGAACATCCCAAGAGGCATAAAAACCCAACCCCATTGCCAAAATCCAAAAAAACAGCTTCTATGTGCTGATCCAGCAACTCAGGCCGGATCAACCTAAGCCCATGTGTAGCCGGCAATAGATGCCGGATACACAGAAGCCCATGTGTAGCCGGCAACAGATGCCGGATACACAGAGACCTGTGTGTAACCAGCATCTCAGGTCGGCTACACTGTCAGAAGTCATTTTGAGCCATTTTCTGATCTTGTGCTATGTTTTGGCTTGTTTGATCAAATCCGGGCGAACCAGTAGGGTTTTCGGGTCACCTGGAAACCCAAGATGAGCCATGGACCGACCTGGTCCAAATTAATTTCCGGTGGGCCTTCCAACGGGGCCCACCAAGCCCGACCAACCTATTTGTGCTTAAATAAGACAATTAAAAGAGTTGAGTGGGCCAGACCCTTTGAGGCCCACCAAAGCCCAACCTGGGGCAACATGCATGCTTAGATCTAGGCTTGATTTGGCCGAGACCATGGGCAGGGCCTGTCGGGCCCACTAAGCCCATCGAACCAACCAAGGTTAGGGTTTCCAAAACCCTAATTCAGGAAGTCTTGGGCTTTCAAGCCCAAGCCCAGGTAAAGTGCCCCAAGCCCGAGGCCTGGCCCGCTTTGGTATAATTAAATCAAGATAATCAAAATCACTTGGAAACCAACTGTGGGGCCCACTCAAGGGCCCACGAAGCAACCCGGCCCACCTTTGCACGAAATCCATTTAAATAATCCAATTTAAACCCTAAAGTAAAATCAATTCATTTGAACCAAAGCCCAAAGGGCCTCTCAAGCTAGACTGAGGCCCACAAGGGACGCGTGGGCTTAACCAAGCCCACCAAGGGATCCGCAAGCCTTCCAATGGGGCCTGCCCGATCAGACTCAGATCATTCTAAGCTAAGAAGATAAAATCAAGTAAAGGGACCCACACCACTTTTGCGGTCCCGTCAGACTTAAACCAAAACTGAATGTTGGATTAGGCATCGGGTGAGTGAGAGACCAACTGAGTTGATTCAAAACTAGGGAAACTTATGGGACCCGTCACTTGACGGGGTGGACTAGGGTGTCTACGGACTTCCCCAGACCGCAATCGAGAACCTACTTAGAATCTCAAGCCGCAGACCAAGCCTTAATAGAAAATCTAGGCACCCAGGTGTCCGCCTGCACCCCATCAAGTGGTGGCGACTCCAAATTCCCATTTTTACCCAGTGCGACCCGGAAACAGGTGCGCACAATGACAATACTACGGAAAATACCAAGCGCTCCAAGTCCTGTTTGGCCTTGGAAAAATTCTTTGATATTGCAAACACAGGCACACACTGACACACCTGTTTTCTCTATAATTGTCCTGCTTAACTGTTTTGAGCCCCGCATTGAACTACTAACCTAAGTTGATAATCTCTTAACCTTGGCAAAAGCCGCTTCTGGCAGCAATGGGCAAAAGGGCTCAGAGCAAGAAGAGAATAAGAGAAGTGTTTTGCATTCCCCCAGCTATTCCACGACTAACTTGTTGTCTTTTCCTACCTGCACAGGTACGGCGGAAGTGGGAGGATGGACGCCTTCTCCAAAATCCCCAGTGGAGTTCCTTCAGTAAACGGAGAATAATACCCTCCAAAATCCCCAGTGGAAGGCCTTTAGCAAGCAAAGGATGACACCATTTTGTCCTCAGCAGAGTCCTCTCCAACAATGAGAAAGGGACACCTGATGATGTAGACTTCCTAAGCCTCACCCAGTCTGAAGAGGCCGGCTTTGCGAAGGAGAGCGGAAAGAAGACAAAACAAGCTCGGGTCAATCCCTGGTGAAGCCTCTCGCGCTCAACAAAAGCACAGACGAGCATAAGGAACTCACGCCAAAGCAGAAGGAAAAGGCTTTACAAAGAAATAATGACAGCGTGAGGAATCTGTAGACACCCCAAATTGCACTGCCAAATGAGAAAATAATAAAAACATGTAATTAGAGCTTAAAACAGGTCAAAAAGGCCTAAAAATAGAATGAACAAGCTTCGCCCGTATTGACTTCACGGGCCGGTCTCGCCCGCAAAATATCTACGGGCAGGCGCGCCCGTAGTACTAATACGGTCACCATTGGACCGTAAATCATTTACGGGCATTAAAGACACGTGCAAGTTTTGTCCTCCTCTCGATTTCCGAGCTTTATTTGAAGTCCAATATATCTTTAAACGAGCGAATTAAGTATTTTATTCGCTGAAGCCACTATGGATGGGCATTATCTCTATATTTCTCTCTATCCTGAGGATCAGGCTATATCTCCTTGGACCAACCATGCCCCTGGGTGTGTCTATAAATAGAGGCTCATTCCTCTAGCTTAAGGCCACGAAATTTTGAAGTCAAGGAATTCTAAGAAGCTACAAGAGAAGAGAAAGGAATCCCTGCTGCTCTGCCTGCTCAATCCAGGTAAGTCCCCTATCCCTTTTTATTTTGTCTTCAATTCTAGATGTAATAGGATCATCTCTATTGCTGTAGAATAAGGCCACATCTGTTTTTGTATTCCTAAACTTGTCTCTAAGTACCTCAAGGGTCTCTCTAGCCGTAAAACGTGAAGAGAGAACTAGGGGAAAGGGGAACAGGTGGATCCCTAGAATAGAACCCCATATCTATTTTTTTCTTTTTTTTTTATAGAATAAGGCCTGTGATTGTGTTTGTGTAACCAAACCTATCTCTAAGTACCTCAAGAGTCTCTCTAGCCGTAAAACGTGAAGCGAGAACTAGGGGAAAAAGAGAACAGGTGGATCCGTAGGGTAGACCCCCATGTGCTCTAATTTATGAGATATGGCTGTTTTAAATATCCTGATCATGTTTTAATGCTTTTTATGATATATCTGAATGAATAACATGAATCTATGATGTTTATAGCATGAGATCCATTCTTTTTGATAAAATTTGGATTTTTCACACTTTTGCACCTACAGCACTGTTTTCGTGATTTTTGTGATTTTGGGCTAAGATCTTGGATTTATCATGATCAATATGGTAGATCTAAATCCAGAAGCCTGAAAATAAATTCTAGGGTTTCATGATGTGGTTTTTTAAATTATTTTCATTATTGAGGGAAGACCCTACGGTCTCAGTTCTCCCCTTTTGGTGTTCTTCATCAACGTGAGTATTTTTGGTTTTTATTTTCTGATTTAATGTGAAATTTGGGCTTTATCTATGTCCTGGACTATTCAAGTTCAATTTTGAAATATTTTATAAAAATCATATTTTTCTAGATTTCTAGAATTTTGACTTGAAACCAGATTTTTGGATTTTTCACTTTAAATTGATTTTATTTGATTTTATCTCAATTTTATTTTGATCATGAAACCCTAGGAATGGTATGATCATATTTGATAGTTCTGGATCAATCAGACTATTCATATGAAAAAACCATATATTTTTGCCTTTTTTGTGATTTTGTGTGAATTTTATAGCAAGCTTTTTTCCTTTATTTTTAACATGAACAATGCCTGGCAACCACCTTGTGTGGATGAATAGGGGTGCCTAACACCTTCCCCTGTTCATAACTTAATCCCCTTACCCATCTCTGGTTGTTTTTTTTAGGAGGGATATTTTGCCCTAAAATTGCCTTTTGTGCTTATTTAATATTTTGGTGTCCATTCACACCTAAATTGAATGGTGGCGACTCTTTGTTTATTTAATCCCGTGTGATGATTGAGGAAATCATTAAGATTGATTTTTTCCCATGTCTCACAACTGGCGACTCTGCTGGGGACTTGTGGATTTGAGCCTTTTGGTGTTTGTTCATGTTTTTGATTTTTTTGATTTGCTTGCTATTTGGTGTTCTTAAGCATGGTGAGTATATTTTAAATCTGATTTATTGCTTAAGAATTCATAGGGGTAGAAACATGCTTAATTTTGATTTATAGGATTGTTTCTACAAACATGCGTAGGGGAGGTCCGTTTTGATGAACTATGCTTATTTCTTGCTATATTTTTATGATAGCATGTTTTAATTTTCAGCATGATCTCCATGATGATTTTGGGTGTATAACATGATCATATGTTTGCATGATTAGATGATTTTTTTTATGAGCATGTTTTGGGTGCTATAGGATTGCTTTATTTACTTGCTTTCCTATTATGCCTTGGTTTGTTTATGCATGGCTGCGAAAAGAGTGGCAAGGGTTTGGGACGTTGTGAATGTAACCTATTTTTACAATGCACTGTGCACCTTTTACTTTTACACAGCCTACCCTTAACCTATAGGAAGTTGAACCCGAATGTATGTAGCTTGGCGCAACGAGGTCGATACTTCGGAAAGCGAAAGTGAAAACATTCACCTTAGAACTTTGGGCTAATGATGTGATGATAACGTGGATCTGGGATTCTGGTCATCACTAGGCTTGAGTGCTAAGTTGCAATTAAGCCAAAACCCAAAACCCCTAGGCTTGAAGGTGAAGTTACACGTTTTTGGCTAAATTACACAATTACGTAGGAATATGGGGTTGTATGATTGTGGGAAGGCCGTGTGCATGGCTTACAAACCAGGGCATAATGCGGATGCCATATTGAAGGTAAACAAGGTAACAAGGTAATCCTATTGTTTTGCATTATTTTCATGTCATAGGGGTGTCATGGTACCCATTGGTTCGGGATAAAATTGGTCCCAAAATTTACATGTTTTTAAAATTGGTGCAGCTCATAGGAAGAGTCTCTAACTCTGTTTAGAATCAATCCTACCCCATGTTCATACAAGAGGCAACAAAAGGGTACCAAATTCTTGAGTATGGTGTCAATTTGGAGGGTGCATGTGCCTTCCTAAGCATGTGTTTTAGCAAAAAGGCCAAGGTCCACTTTGGGACAGTTTAGAAGCTCTGCAATGGGTGAACCGTACGTTTGGATAAACAATGAAAGTGACCAAACCATGTAAAAACTGAGAAAAATATAACAAAGTTCCGTAAAACCGCATTTAGTACACGGGCTGGGCTTGCCCGTATTAGTTATACGGGCTAGGCTCGCCCGTGGATTGCATACGGTCACGGCAGGCTCATAATTTGAATACGGGCAGGGCTGGACCGTAATGTGTATACGGTTTTCTCGGAATATTCAACTTTAATCAGTTTTTCCCACTAAAATATTCTTTTAACCTTTAAATAATGATAAAGGGGAACAAGTTTGAATAAAATGCTTCAAAAAAAAAAAACAAAAAAAAAAAAAACAAACAAACAAACAAAATAATTAAAAGAAAAAATGTGAGAGAAAGGTTCCTTGGGCTTCTGAAAGCCTTTGAATTTCAGACTTTTTCAAAACTCTTGGGCCTCTGAAAGCCTTTGAATTTCAGATTTTTCAAAAAATCCTGGGCCTCTGAAAGCCTTTGAATTTCAGATTTTTCAAAAAAATCTTGGGCCTCTGAAAGCCTTTGAATTTCAGACTTTTTCTCAAAAAACCCCGGGCCTCTGAAAGCCTTTGAATTTCAGACTTTTTCTCAAAAAACTCCGGGCCTCTGAAAGCCTTTGAATTTCAGATCTTTTGGGCCTCTGAAAGCCTTTGAATTTCAGAACTTTTGGGCCTCTGAAAGCCTTTGAATTTCAGACCTTTTTCTTTTAGGCCTCTGAAAGCCTTTGAATTTCAGACCTTTTCTTTTGGGCCTCTGAAAGCCTTTGAATTTCAGAACTTTTGGGCCTCTGAAAGCCTTTGAATTTCAGACCTTTTCTTTTGGGCCTCTGAAAGCCTTTGAATTTCAGAACTTTTGGGCCTCTGAAAGCCTTTGAATTTCAGAACTTTTGGGCCTCTGAAAGCCTTTGAATTTCAGACCTTTTTCTTTTGGGCCTCTGAAAGCCTTTGAATTTCAGAACTTTTGGGCCTCTGAAAGCCTTTGAATTTCAGACCTTTTCCTTTTGGGCCTCTGAAAGCCTTTGAATTTCAGACTTTCATCAAAACATCCCTGGGCCTCTGAAAGCCTTTGAATTTCAGACTTTCATCAAAAATTCCGGGCCTCTGAAAGCCTCTGAATTTCAGACCTTTTCCAAAAACATCCCTGGGCCTCTGAAAGCCTTTGAATTTCAGACTTTTTCTCAAAAACTCCGGGCCTCTGAAAGCCTTTGAATTTCAGATCTTTTGGGCCTCTGAAAGCCTTTGAATTTCAGAACTTTTGGGCCTCTGAAAGCCTTTGAATTTCAGACCTTTTTCTTTTGGGCCTCTGAAAGCCTTTGAATTTCAGACCTTTTCTTTTGGGCCTCTGAAAGCCTTTGAATTTCAGACCTTTTTCTTTTGGGCCTCTGAAAGCCTTTGAATTTCAGACCTTTTCTTTTGGGCCTCTGAAAGCCTTTGAATTTCAGAACTTTTGGGCCTCTGAAAGCCTTTGAATTTCAGAACTTTTGGGCCTCTGAAAGCCTTTGAATTTCAGAACTTTTGGGCCTCTGAAAGCCTTTGAATTTCAGACCTTTTTCTTTTGGGCCTCTGAAAGCCTTTGAATTTCAGAACTTTTGGGCCTCTGAAAGCCTTTGAATTTCAGACCTTTTCCTTTTGGGCCTCTGAAAGCCTTTGAATTTCAGACTTTCATCAAAACATCCCTGGGCCTCTGAAAGCCTTTGAATTTCAGACTTTCATAAAAAATTCCGGGCCTCTGAAAGCCTCTGAATTTCAGACCTTTTCCAAAAACATCCCTGGGCCTCTGAAAGCCTTTGAATTTCAGACTTTTTCTCAAAAAACCCCGGGCCTCTGAAAGCCTTTGAATTTCAGACCTTTCTCTCTTTTGTGGGACCTGTTGGAAGCCCTAGAATATTCCAACAATTCAATTCAAAAAAGAAAAAAAAAAGAAAAAAAAGCAAATAAAAAAAAAAAAAAAATTCCAAACTCGTGTTCACCCAGCTTGCACATAGGCATACCCAGACATGTGAATGAGATTAAATTGACACTGATATTTTCTCTTTATTTTTGCCAGGTACTAACACACTTGCAATCATAGCTCCTGTAACCAGATCAAGAGCTCGAGCCATGAATCCCATTGAAGATGAAGTTGATGCTCCTCATCCAGATGTCGTTCTACTCCAAGAACAAGTGGCAGGACTAGCCCGAATGCTAGAGAACATACTGTCAATACAAGCCCAACAAGTGCAGGCCCAACAAATGCAGGCCCAGAACCAGGCATCCACATCCAACCCTGCACCTCCACCCCAAGTCAACGTTCCACCTCCAGTGCAACCCACTCCTGAACCCGTCTATGAACCCACCCCTGAACCTATACTGACCAGGGATGAGACAGCTGAATCAAACAAGGCTAAGGAAAAGGAAAGGATAAGGGAAGAGGTTGAAAGAAAGTTCATGCATAAGCTAGAAATGATCCAAGATGAACTAAGGGAAGTCAAAGGGGTAAACAACTTTGGAGGCACCAATTTTGAAGACCTGTGCCTGTACCCCAATGTTAACCTGCCGGCTAAGTTTAAGTGCCCAGACTTGGACAAGTATGATGGCACTGGTTGCCCCATGAGCCACCTAAAGTTGTATTGTGGTGCCCTATGCCAGTTCGGGCAGGATGAGGGTATCTTGATCCAACTTTTCCAAAGGAGCCTGACAGGAACCGCATTAAGATGGTTCGCCACTCTAGACCATGGGAAGATCAAAAGATGGAAGGACCTAGCCGATGCCTTCCTGGCTCAATACCGGTTCAATTCAGAGATCATGCCAGATAGGTACGACGTCATGAGAATGAGCAAAGGAAGGGAAGAGACTGTAAGGCAATATGCCAAAAGGTGGAGGGAGACGGCCTCCCAGGTCAGGCCACCCATGCTAGAACAGGAAATGATTTCTACTTTCATAAGCACTTTGGGTCAACCATTCTATAGCCACTTGGTGGGTCAGACCACCACTAATTTTGCAGCCTTGGTTCAGGTGGCTGACCGAATTGAAGATGGAATAAGGTCAGGTAAGATAATTGACCACTTTGCCATGGTTAGTCAGCAAGACCCTAACCTAAAGAAAGGAAGCGGGACAAAAAAGAATGGGAACAAGAAGGAGGGTGAGGTAAACATGGTACAGCCACCATCTGGCCCTAACAAGCCCATACAAATCAACGTACCTGCTCATTTTCCTACTCCATCTCCACCTACTCAGGCCCCTATGAGGGTTAATGTTCCAACAGCACCTTCAGACCAAAAAAGGGTTTTTACCAAAGAGGAAAAGGACGCCTATTTTGCAGCAAGGAGAAATAGGGTTTTCACCCCTATTCCAATGACTCCCTCTCAATTGCTGCCCACTTTATTGCAAGGAGGGTATATCACCTTGAGAGAACCTAATCCGAATGCACCTAAGGGGAGAAATTTTGACCCCTCCACCACTTGTGATTACCATATGGGTGCACCTGGGCACCCTACAGACAAGTGCTGGCCTTTGAAACATGCCATTCAGGATTTACTATACCAGAATACCCTGTCTTTCAATACAGGGGCGCCCAATCCTCCAAGAACAGATATTGGACAAAACCCACTGCCCCAGCATCACGGGGCAGGCCCATCTAATGTCATAGGAGTCATCTCTTCTGACAAAATAACCTTTGACCCATCTCAATTAATTGCTCCCATAGGGACAACAGTCAAAGTATATTTTGACAGGAGAAGTGAAGGCAAAGAAATAAACATGATTTCAAAGGGGAATGATAGTGCTGCAAAGAACATTAGCTCATCTTTGGACCGGGTCTCATCCCTCATGGCCCAGATGAACATCACCAAGCCACCCTTGGTCATTAATTGCCATTCATCCACTTTTACTCCGCCCATTCAGCCTAAGCCACCATTGGTCATAAATTGTGACCCCCTTAGTGCATCAGTCACTTCTGCAAACCCCCAACCAAAACAACTTCCTCCATTGGTTGTTAATGTTCCTATTACTCAGACTTCCATCGCCAAGTCCAAACTTCCCCCATTGGTGGTGAATGTCCCTAAGCCTTCCTACATTGAATCGGCTGTACCATGGAACTACAGTGAAGCATTTACCACTACATGCCCTGCAGTTGAAAGCAGAGAAGAAGTAAACCTTATGATGAGGTCAGGAAAAAGTGTAGGGGTGGAAGAAAAACAGAAAGAAACAGAGAAGGATAAAGAAGAAGAAAGAAATAAAGGCAAGGCCAAAGTAGGGGAAGAGGCCCCTCAGGTAACTAACAGTGAGGCTGCTGACCTCATGAAGGTAATAAAAAAGAGTGAGTTCAATGTTATTGAACAGTTGAACAAAGTCCCTGCCCAGATCTCAATACTGGGCCTATTGTTAAATTCAGAAAAACATAGGGACTCCTTGTTAAGGATACTCCAGGGGGCCCATGTGCCTAAAAACATTGAACCAGACCAACTAGGCCGGATGGTTGGTCAAATATTATCCCATAATGTCATAACCTTTTCTGAAACTGAAATTAGTCCAGCAGGATACCATCATGTGGATCCTTTGCATATTGCTGTGCTCAGTAAGGGCTGCATGATAGCCCGGGTCTTGATTGATAATGGGTCAGCCCTCAATGTCTGCCCATTGATAACCTTTGTTAAGCTCAATCTGGAGCGAAATTTTATGTTTGGAGAAATTTTATTGTTTTATTTACTTGTCTTTGCTTTAATCAAGAAAATATATAAAAATTATATGTAGGAAGTTTAGGCTTCCTGTATATTCTATCTATATCACAAAAAAAAGATATGTGTTAAGAATTGATTTTAATCTTCTCTTTTGTATGTTTGTTTCAGGATGGAAATTCAAGCCTAATTGTGTTGTGATTATGGTAAGAGAAGTGCTCATCAAGTTTAGGCTTAGATTCAAAAATCTATCATGGTTTTGTCAAATGGATTAAGGATCGGCTTGATGGAGTCAAGATCATTAGTCTACCGACCCCTCTAGTATAGATCCAAGTGGGTCAAAACCAATTTGCTAAGATACATGGGCGAGCAATCATCTAGCATCCCATGATCAAAAGATAGTTTCAAGAAACTTAAAACAACATTCCGGAAGCTGGTATTGAGCATACAAAAGTCTACTAGCATGCATCAAAATCATGAAAAATGCAGTATCAATCAAAACATGATTTCAACAAGGCAGCACAGCAGTTCAATAAAAATTGAGCATGGGTCAAACATGAATCCAGAAGCATTACATTCTCATAGGTGTCATGGGCAAGGAAAGTGGCAGCCTATAATGATGAACAAGCCAAAATTTGAGGGAGTTTGGCCATTCAAGTACTAGTGCATTCATTCAAAATTTTGCAATCATATTCAGACAGGAATTAACAGTATAAGAGTTTGGTTCATGAGGCACAAGTCATTCAATTTCATATGATCAGACAAGGTGTCGAAGAACTCTGGAAATTGAGCAGAAACAATTAAAAATCATTGTATTCATTCAGTCATGGATTTTGAACAATGATTCTCAGTCGAATAGTTGAGATGAAAGCTACTGTTCGACATACCTGTGTGGGTCGAATGAGAAGTTTGCAAAATAGAAATGGAAGCCTCGAACTCACTCACAGGAGATGTTTGGGTGATGCTTGGAGTGAAAGGAAGCAGTCTCGGCAAGGCCACTGTCGCAAAGATCAAGCCAATGATCGTCAGACACACCACTGTTCTAATAAGAGCATCCAAGGCCGAATGAGCTAGCCGTTGTCGACGGAAATTTGAGTCGCCGAAGATGGTCGCCGGAGATGATAGGAGTTGCCGGAGAAGAATAGTAGTCGCCGGCGAAGTCGTGTGAGATGTCGGACTGTTGGAGAAGAAGAGGCAGAGACCGGAGAAGAAAGCACGGACAGAAGAGGTTTAGGGCAAAATGCGAGCAGAGAAGGAAAAGTCGCGTTCGCAAGATTAAGAAGGAGTTCAAAATCCGTAAAATCAGTACGGGCATCAGACGCCCGTGAAAGCACTACGGTCCCGGTCGCCCGTGAACCCTCTACGGACAGGGTCTGTCCGTAAGCCCAATACGGGCGAAGCCAAAATTGCATATTTTTATCATTTTCTCACAATTTTTAGGAGATTAATGTAGATATTAGTTGTAAGTTGCAAGGATTGCCATCTTACCCACTTTTGTTTAAAAATTTTGTCTCAAATCTCACTTCATAGCCCACAAGTGCTCAGTGAGAAGAGAGAGGAAGATTTGGCCCTTAAGCTGAGGGATTACTTAGCAAATCTTCCACAATCAATTCTTTTTTCAAAAATCATCCATTTAATCCTTGCAATGTGCAATTGATTATACAAAAATCTCAGAAGGTGCAATTGGTGGGTCTTTTTGCTCTCTGCTTGTAATTGGTTCCAATTACCAGCAAAGAGGGGGCAGCTGTAGACACCCCAAATTGCACTGCCAAATGAGAAAATAATAAAAACATGTAATTAGAGCTTAAAACAGGTCAAAAAGGCCTAAAAATAGAATGAACAAGCTTCGCCCGTATTGACTTCACGGGCCGGTCTCGCCCGCAAAATATCTACGGGCAGGCGCGCCCGTAGTACTAATACGGTCACCATTGGACCGTAAATCATTTACGGGCATTAAAGACACGTGCAAGTTTTGTCCTCCTCTCGATTTCCGAGCTTTATTTGAAGTCCAATATATCTTTAAACGAGCGAATTAAGTATTTTATTCGCTGAAGCCACTATGGATGGGCATTATCTCTATATTTCTCTCTATCCTGAGGATCAGGCTATATCTCCTTGGACCAACCATGCCCCTGGGTGTGTCTATAAATAGAGGCTCATTCCTCTAGCTTAAGGCCACGAAATTTTGAAGTCAAGGAATTCTAAGAAGCTACAAGAGAAGAGAAAGGAATCCCTGCTGCTCTGCCTGCTCAATCCAGGTAAGTCCCCTATCCCTTTTTATTTTCTGTCTTCAATTCTAGATGTAATAGGATCATCTCTATTGCTGTAGAATAAGGCCACATCTGTTTTTGTATTCCTAAACTTGTCTCTAAGTACCTCAAGGGTCTCTCTAGCCGTAAAACGTGAAGAGAGAACTAGGGGAAAGGGGAACAGGTGGATCCCTAGAATAGAACCCCATATCTATTTTTTTTCTTTTTTTTTTATAGAATAAGGCCTGTGATTGTGTTTGTGTAACCAAACCTATCTCTAAGTACCTCAAGAGTCTCTCTAGCCGTAAAACGTGAAGAGAGAACTAGGGGAAAAAGAGAACAGGTGGATCCGTAGGGTAGACCCCCATGTGCTCTAATTTATGAGATATGGCTGTTTTAAATATCCTGATCATGTTTTAATGCTTTTTATGATATATCTGAATGAATAACATGAATCTATGATGTTTATAGCATGAGATCCATTCTTTTTGATAAAATTTGGATTTTTCACACTTTTGCACCTACAGCACTGTTTTCGTGATTTTTGTGATTTTGGGCTAAGATCTTGGATTTATCATGATCAATATGGTAGATCTAAATCCAGAAGCCTGAAAATAAATTCTAGGGTTTCATGATGTGGTTTTTTAAATTATTTTCATTATTGAGGGAAGACCCTACGGTCTCAGTTCTCCCCTTTTGGTGTTCTTCATCAACGTGAGTATTTTTGGTTTTTATTTTCTGATTTAATGTGAAATTTGGGCTTTATCTATGTCCTGGACTATTCAAGTTCAATTTTGAAATATTTTATAAAAATCATATTTTTCTAGATTTCTAGAATTTTGACTTGAAACCAGATTTTTGGATTTTTCACTTTAAATTGATTTTATTTGATTTTATCTCAATTTTATTTTGATCATGAAACCCTAGGAATGGTATGATCATATTTAATAGTTCTGGATCAATCAGACTATTCATATGAAAAAACCATATATTTTTGCCTTTTTTGTGATTTTGTGTGAATTTTATAGCAAGCTTTTTTCCTTTATTTTTAACATGAACAATGCCTGGCAACCACCTTGTGTGGATGAATAGGGGTGCCTAACACCTTCCCCTGTTCATAACTTAATCCCCTTACCCATCTCTGGTTGTTTTTTTTAGGAGGGATATTTTGCCCTAAAATTGCCTTTTGTGCTTATTTAATATTTTGGTGTCCATTCACACCTAAATTGAATGGTGGCGACTCTTTGTTTATTTAATCCCGTGTGATGATTGAGGAAATCATTAAGATTGATTTTTTCCCATGTCTCACAGAATCCCCACTTATCCCCAGTGGAGCATCTTTCCCCAGGGAACCCCCACGCTTGTCAGAAACAAGGCTCGACCCGAAAGAAGAGGGAATAAGGAAAAGATTCCTGCCCAATCCCCAGCAATAGTCACTCCCAGCTAGAGAGCCTCTGCAAAAGGGAGAACCAACTAGAAAGCGCTGCAGAAGAAAGAATGACAAGACATGAAGAAGAATGAGCATAAATGAAGATATCATCGGGCAAGATGGCCCCTTTCGTAATTTTTGATTTCACACTTTTGTAAATAGAGTAGAGCAGGTGTGTGAGCTACCTTGAGGCACTGGACAGCGCTGAAGGCACCTTCTCACCAACAGCAGCTCCCCCTCTGCTCTTTCCTCCTTTCTCCAGCCATCCCGCATCCTAAACCAACCCTTGGCCATCAAATCCCTTCAAAAAAAACTATTAAAAGCCTCAAGTAAAAGACGCAAAAAGAGTCAGAAGTCTGAAGTCACCTAAAATCTTTAATGGAACAAACAAAAAGAAAAGAATATTGTCAAGTGTCTTGCATCAACGCCGAAACAGGTTGGCGAGCTCAAGTCCAATCTAATCTCTTTCAAACTTAAATTAAATGCAGAAGAGTTGCCCTACAAAAACCCGAAAAGCAAAGGGTAAGGAAACTCTGAAGTTAGGAAGTGACGCCATACCGTTGGCCACTTCCCTCTCGAAATGAAAACTTCAAAGGACTAAGCTCGTCGACCATGTCGACAAAAATGCCAGGCACAAAAACGAGATTCTTTTTATCTTTGCCATTCATCCGCAAGGTGACTTCGGCAAAGAGGGGCAGCTGTAAGCACCTCATTTTTGCGCTCCCGAAGAGTCGGAAATGCAAACCCTAAACAGAAAGTTAAACCCTAAGGGGTGGAAATTTGACTTTTTGATCAAGTGAAAATTGGCCACCTTGCTGTAACGCCCCGAACCCGGGTCAGTGCAAACTGGCACCCGACCCAAACCCGGTTCGCTACTGTAACAACCCGAATTTAGTTCAACAACCAATCCGAGGTGTTACTGGCCCATATCAAATACATCATCAATAATATACCAGACCAAAGAATTAAAATCCATTCACTTTATTATACTATCAGAGTTGAGGAAACAAGTATGTGTGGAAGTGTAGTTTAAAATCCTCAAATAACATATAGTTTGATCATCAATCATTAATATCAAAGTCTAGTAAAATAAACTAGTTACTATTTTTCTCTCATCCCTCTAATACATCAAATCCAAATGAATAATAATAATCTAATCAAAAGGACTAAGTCTATGTCATTCATCCACCTCAAACAAGATCCGGATAATAGTAATCCTCCGGTGTATACTCAGCTATCTCTCCCTGGAAATCACTAAGATCCCCCTCTCGCGTATCAGCTGAAAAATGAAATAAAAGTAGGGTGAGATACGAATATCCCAGTAGGTAACACATGCATGGTTAAACAGTTCATATAAGTAAAGTAACAGTTCATGCACGATTAAGCAATATCGACTAATCAGGCTCGTATAATCATTCATCTCATTCATGAATACAAAACAGTTTGATAAACAGTTCTAGAAATGAATTTCAGCAAGTTTTAATATAAGAATCCAATATCAAGATCAATAACATGATTCACACTTTGTTAGGATGCACTAAGCAGTAACATCCGATCAATATCCCAATCAAATGCCTTCAGCATGTATTCAATAAAAATATCAAGTGTTGTGATTTCAGTGTCAATGTAGGACTCACAAAGATAGATAAACCTTTTGAGATGATTCTCAACCAATTTCTATACCACCGTGCGACTTAGGAGCAATGCTACTAATGATACTCAAGTCCCATGCAGCGCAGCTTAGACAAGAGCCGTAGTCACTGACTTATTGCACACGTACCCATCAGAGTTGGCATGTACCACCAACATGCAGCACCAGAATCAATACATGGAGATGGTCGCTTATCCACATGTACAGGGAATCATCAGCGGCTCACCGGGGTGTCCCTCCAGACATAGGACCTTCCCAGACAAACTAACTTGCAAAGGAAGCGCGTCGCATATAGGAGTAACTCAACCCAAATGACATATCCCTCAGCTATCTAGCTAAAACTATGGATCCATAACCAGCTATGCCCACTAGACTCCAAAATTCCCTAAAATATAATATTTCTATAAGGGTTGGTGCCTAGCGGCATATAAAGGTTAAATCTGTCAATTTACTTCAATATTAGGTCATCTGAATTCTGAATTCTCTTTATAAAGTTTTCTAACTTATAGTGTCATTCAGAAGATGTTCTAGTAATTAAATACAAGTTAGGTTTTCCAAAAACTAGGTTTCTCCATTTCTTTCAAAGTTTGGCAACTAATGTCCTAAATACCTTCTTAATTTATTTTTCTGTAAAACAGGGAATTAGATAGTTTATTTTGGTCTTAAAATATCTTATTTAATCATTAAAATTGTCTAAAAATAGTTTGGAATTGAATCAGGGTGTAGAATTATGAAAATCTGCAAAATCTGAACAGAGCGCCTAGAATCGCTCAGGATCGCCCCGACGGTCTGTGGTCGGCGGTAGTTCAAAATCGAACGCTAACGATACGTCTTCAAGCGGTCTACGGTGGTCTGAAATTTAATACGAACGCCTAAGATCGCCGACGATCGCTGAGCACAGTCGAGGTCGGCGGTCGTTCGAAAACGATCAGAATCAGTTACAAAACATGATTTTTCTTGTCTACACTCATTCTAACATATATATATATATATATATATATATATATATATATATATATATATATATATATATATATATATATATATATATATATATATATATATATATATAACATGATTATCAATATATATACATCATTATATATCATAAAAAAATACTTTTGTCGATTAATCACATGTAAAGCCAAAAACGAAGGAAAACGGTGTCACCTACCTCTTGAACGAATGTTCCTCTTCCTCTCTTCTTTCAACAACGATTCTATATCACCCAACAACACTCTGGACGACGAAGAACTCAAAAACCCAAGCTTTTCTTCTCCCTCTTCTTCTTCTTCTCCTTTGGTTGCTCGTTCGCTCAAGGCTGTCGCTTGCGGCTATTCAATACGAGCGAGAATACGAAGTATAAATTTAGGTTATTAAACTAATACTTATACTCACTTATCCCATGTATCTCACATACACCAAACTCCATACACACGCCCAATCAGAATACATACCTCGATATCTCATGATCGGACGGTCAGATCTGCGTCCAATTCTGGATCTCCACTAATTAGATCATCCCCTACAATAATAAATTATTTCTATCAATTATAACTCTCACTAATATTATTTATTAATTTAATTTATTATTTAAGGAAAATTCGGGGTTTTACATTGCTTTATCTCAATGGATAGAGAATCCCGACACGAGTCCAACGCAACTGAGTTTGCTGGAATAGGAGTCCGGATGAAGGTTCTGTGGGCTGGTCAAACTTGAGGGTGAGCCGAAAGTTGATTTTTTTCGAACCCCGAGCCAGGTACTTAGCCCTATGTCATTGGATAGAGGGCTCCGATACGAGTCCAACGCAACTGAGTTTGCTCAAATCGAAGTCCGGATGAAGGAGATATGAGCCGTCGAAGTTTCCGTGTAGCAAAACCAGAAACTGCACACGTGGCGAAGAAACTGCGCACGTGGCGATGAATGCACCAAAATATCGCAGGGACTAAATCTCAAATATCCAAAAATCATCAAATATCTCAGGGACTAAGCCAAAATTCACAGGGGGCAATCTGCAAATATCCAAAAGTGTCAAATCAGTCGAATCAATCAAATCGGTCAAGTCGAGGGGCAAATCCGTAATTTTTTCGATTTGTATCTGATCAAATATGTCGGATACACATGCTTTTATTCATATCCGACATATAATGCCGGATACAAGAGATTTGCCTGCGAGATTCGCACAGATTCGCTGACAGATACGCGCAGAAAATTAAATTTCGGAAATGATTGTATTTGTATCTGATATAATATGCCGGATACAAAGGAAGTGCAGTGTATCCGACATAATATGCCGGATACAAAGGAAGTGTAGTGTATCGGACATTAAATGCCGGATGCAAAAAAGTTTCTATAAAAAGGCAACAGCAGCCCCAGTTCGAGGTTGGCTTGGTTTTTGTTGTTTTCCCCTCTTCTTCCCCATTGTTCCTGGTACGAAACCCTCCCCTCTCACCTCTCCTTGCCTCCAAAGCCACCCAAACAACCTTCTAGGACTATTCTACCCCTCCCTTGCCTCTTCTTCTTCATCTCCATTAAACAAAAGCTTGGAGGAGGAACTTGGTGATCTTGGAGAGGTGCTGCTCCAGCAACCTTTCGTGCTTCAAGGAGGTGCTCGTACTACATTCCAGGGTTCAAAACCCCCAAGGTGAGGTTCCTTAGCACCCTTTGTTAAACATACTTGACAATAAATGAAATATGAGCATTCCCATCCTCTTTTGTGTCATATACCTACTGTTCTCTCATGCTATGGTGTGTTGGTTCATTTCCTTGTTGTATATTAACTCCCATGGTAAGGGGAGGGTTTGTGTTTAACCGGAAAGGAGAGAAAGGGGCTGCTATTGACCATTTAAGTGTTACTTTTCAGCATATGGTTCCTTTTCCTTGTTTGTGTATTGCTATTATTTATACGGGGGAGCATGTTCCCTCTTTCATTCCTTAATCCAACGTATCCCCATGTAATCCCCACTTCCCCTTCTGGTATTCCGTTTTTATGCTTTAGTTCCTTTTCGGCACTTCCACAACAATGGTTTCTCTTGTACAATTCGGGGTGAGCATGTGTGTATGCACCCTTCATTGCCGTACTCCACTACCCCGTTCCTTGGTTGATTTTACCTTTTTATTATGTTTTGGTTTGTGTTAGTAGCATGCTCCCCCTTCCCCACGTCATGGTTTTCGTATGTTTTCAGTTATTGTTATAGAAAGCATGAAGATTTCTTCCCCTTTTTGATCTCATGATAACATGCGTAGGCTCCTTGGGGTCTACACCCTCCTTTATGTTGCTCCCGCCCCCATTAGCATGCTTCGATCTTGTTTAAACCCTGATTATTAGCTGCTGTTCTCATTACCTGCAGCATGTTTTGTTGTGTTAAACTTGCCTAACATGCTTGCCTTTGGAGCCCTTGAGTGCATGCCTGAGTTCCCTCACCTTAGTGCTATGATTAGGACACTTCCCGCTCATGTTGGCCTTCTTTTTTACATAAATCTGAGCCCCAAACATCCGCTGCCCCATGCATGCCGGATAAGTGATCTTGTGTGTGCGTGACATGGCATGGAGAACGGTTGAGTCCTCACTTAGTTAGAAATCCCTTGCTTTGAATCATTTGCTGATTTGGGGATTTAGTAGGACCAAAGGCAAGTGCACCCCAGCCCTATTTTGCTGCCATGCGGTTCAAGTGGGAGGAGGCTACCTCCCATGCCTCCCCCCTCCTCCCTTTGTTGTAAAAACCCCATAAGAGACCAAAAGTGTGGTCTTCCGCTTCCCTAAAACACTGTGGGCCCACACCATTGCTAAAACACCCTAAGAGGCCCAAGAATCCAAGCCCAATGTAAAGATCCGAAAAACCAAGTTTTTAGGTTGATCCGACAACTCAGGTCGGATCAACAGAGCCTTGTTCGTAACCGGCCAAAGATGCCGGATACACTGATCCTTATGTGTAACCGGCATCTCCGGCCGGCTACACAGCCAAATTGTCTTTTATGCTATTTCATTATCTTGTACTGTTTTCTTGATTTGTTTGATCAATCCAAATGAACCAGAAGGGTTTCCGGGTCAACCGGAGACCCAAGATGGGCCATGGACCGACCCGGTCCAATTCGGTCTCCAGTGAGCCTTCCAACGGGGCCCACCAAGCCCGACTAACTCACTTTGCTTTAAATCAGTAAATAAATCAATTGAGTGGGCCGTACCACTGGAGGCCCACCCAAGTCCAATTTTGGAAGCATACTTAGATTTAGGCATGGTTTGGCCGAGACCACGGGTAGGGCCAATCGGGCCCGCTAAAGCCCATTAGACCAAACTAACTTAGGGTTTCTAAACCCTAATTCAGGAAGTCTTGGGCTTTCAAGCCCAAGCCCAGGTAATGGGCCCCAAGCCCAAGGCCTGACCCACCTTGTTAAATATTAATCAAAGATATATCAAATCACTTGGTAACCAACTGTGTGGCCCACTCAGGGGCCCACAAAGCGATCCCGGCCCACCATGGCATGAAAATCAGTTTAATAATCAAACTTGAACCATTAAATAAAAGTCAATTCATTTGAACCAAGCCCAAAAGGCCTTTCAGGCTAGACCGAGGCCCACCAGGGGACACGTGAGTTCAACCAAGCCCATCAAGGAATCCGCGGGCCTTCCAACGGGGCCCGCCCAATCAGACTCATCTCATCTTTAACTAAGAAGATAAAATCAAGTAAAGGGACCCACACCACTTTGGTGGTCCCGCCAGACTTAACCAAAACTGTGCATATTGGGATAGGAATCGAGTGAAACCAACTGAGTTGACTCAAACCAGGGAAACCATGGGACCCGTCATCCGATGGGGTGGACTGGGGTGTCTACGGACTTCCCCAGACCACAACCGAGACCCTACTTAGAATCTCAAGCCGCAGACCAAAGCGTTAATAAGACAAGATTAGGCACCTAGGTGTCCGCCTGCACCCCATCAGGCGGTGGCGACTCCAAATTTTCCCATGCGGCGTTTCCTACACGTGCACAATCACCTCTAAACTTTAAATAACCTTTAAATTACCTTAATCGATCTCGCCAATACCATTAACCACTTAAGTCTTCCATTATTATGATAATCCCATAACAAGACCCCGTCTATATGAGTACATACTAATGAACTGATTATGGAACAAGACTTTGGATTACCGATTGAACATGAAAGAACCATGATTATAAACAATATTGGAATGTGAATGATTTGTACAATGGCTTGGTAGCCAGTTTTATTAATAACCTGCTTGGTGGTAGAGATTTATTATATATTACCTGCTTGGTTGCAGAGATTATAACCCGATTGGTAGAGAAGACCCTAACCTATTTGTGGCAAAGATTACCCGCTTGGTGGTGGAGACCCAACCTGCTTGGTGGCAGAGATAACCCGCTTGGTGGCGGAGACCCAACCTGCTTGGTGGCAGAGATAACCCGCTTGGTGGTGGAGACCCAACCTGCTTGGTGGCAGAGATTATCAGCTTGGTGGCGGAGATACCCGCTTGGTGGCGAAGACATTACCTCCTATGGGAGAGATTTATTATCTCCTGTGGGGCAGATGTATTTTCGATGGATTGAATCCTACAGGAGAGGTACCTCATGTGAGGGAGATGTGATTATACGAGATTGCATCCCACATGGAGGATGGGTGTGTGAGTTACTATTGGAAGGTGAGAAAGCTATCTCCTACGGTAGAGGTAGATGCTAAGTGTTCACATCCTGCGGTAGAGTTATGTTGTCTCCTGCAGGGGTATCTGTAGTCTTAGAGATGTGAATTCTCCTGTGGAGCATGTGTGGATACTATGTGTTTACGTCCTGTAGTAGAGGTAGGCTACTACCTGAAGGTTGGCTTTATTTACTGATATAATGATTGATTCTCCAATTTATGATTGTTTATTTAAAAGGAAATATTGAAATGTCATAATTAAACAGAAAAGCTATGATTTAATGTGAACTGTTAAAATGGAATATTATGAAATCATGAATAAAATGTAGAACTATTCTTAGGGAGACACTGAGTGGAATAAACCAGAAACCATGGGGATGTGAAATATAATACATTGTCCTTTAAATTGAAAAGAAATACACATGATTAACTTCTTTTAATTCGGGCATTAATTCAATGTTTGTTTGTATCGTGATTATTCGTTTATCTTATTGACCGTAATTACTCATCCATTTTACCGAGCATGAACCCACTGTTATTTTCCATATATATATAAACTATTTTCCCCATGCATGTGTTACCTACTAAGATATTTGTATCTGACCCCTACTTCATATTTTATTTTCAGGTCATCTTGGAGAGGACGCCACGGGTTAGACTGATATTGGGTTGAAGTCTAGAAAATCCAAATGAAAAGAATAGGATAATTTTATATAGCTGTATTTATTTTATTGGAATCGTAATAGATGATTTGGTAGGATATTAAGAGTTGGTTAATTTGTAGTTGCCTCTCATATGATTAATTGATGTAATAGGATGATCCATGTTCAAATGAATAATTTAAGCTTCCTAGCACTCTGATAAATCTTAGTTCTTTTATTCTCTATCTATGAGCTGATTATAATGTACCACAAGTTAATGCCTTGATCCGAGTCAAAACGAGAAAAAAAAATGACCCGGATTCGGGGCGTTACAAAAAGAGTAGGACAATTTTATATAGTTGTATTTATTTTCTTGGAATCATAATAGATGAGCTGATAGGATATTAAGAGTTAGTTAATTTGTAATTGCCTTTCATTTGATTAATTGATGTAATAGGAAGATTTAGGTTCAAATGAATAATTTAAGCTTCCTAGCACTCTGATAAGTCTTAGTTCTCCGTTTCTCTATCTTTTGGGTTGATTGTAATGTACTACAAGTTAATGTCTTGATCCGAGTCAAAAAATAAAAAAAAAAAAAAATGACCCAGATTCGGGGCGTTACAAGGTGGTATCGGAGCATTTGGTTCATGCGCCCTAGGTCTTAGAGAACCTTAGGCGGGTCTTGGCGAGTGATACGCTAGATAGAACCCCTAGAAATATCAATAGGGAGAGTTCCTAATTGATTGTTTGTGGTATTTTGCAGATGGCAAGTAGAGGACAGCGAGCAAGAGCCAATATCCCTAATGAGAGGGTTGAGGCTGGAGAGCAACATTATGATGCCCCACCACCGGGAGATGATATTTGGGCCATGGTGGACACCTTGGCAGATCTCCTTGCCAAGGAGGGGGAGGAGATATTTGGGTTAGAATGAAAATGGAGGTGGTAATGGACGAAGAGATGGAGATGCTCTAGTACAGCATGATGAGATATATAACGCCCCGAACCCGGGTCAGTGCAAACCAGCACCCAACCCGAACTCGGTTCGCTACTGTAACAACCCAAGTCCGATTCAACAACCAAACTCAAGATGTTACCACGAAGCTGGGGTCAGATACAAACCAAGATTCACAGGAATTTTATACTTTACTAATTAATTACATCAGAATTATGGTGGCCAATATAAATAATTCTTTATTCAATAATATCAATTCAGTTTACAATAGAGTTTATTTAATCAACATGTGACATTAATACCAATTATAATTCTACCCATCAAATTAAAACCCCATCTTCGCGATCTCTCCAAGCAACCTGAAAAATAGGGGAAAACGGAGTGAGATTTACATCTCAGCAAGTAGCAGGTGCATGCAATTTGAAACAGTCCAATGTAAGCAAATAGTCATGAGGTATTCGATTAATCCACGATAAGACGAAAAATCCACGTTATCCATGTCAATTCCAAATAAAGCAATAAAACAGATGATCATGTATAAATACCAGTAACTTGATGTTAATGAGGTAAAACTGATAAAATCGATAAAACACATGCTATTGCAAGACTTACAAAGATGATAAGTATTTGAGATGACACTCAACTAACTGCTATACCACCGTGCGACTTAGCGGCAGTGCTACTTAATGATACTCAAGCCCCATGCAGCGCAACTTAGACAAGAGCCGTAGTCACCGACTTATTGTACACGAACCCCACAGAGTTGGTATGTACCACCAGCATGCTGCACCAAAATCAATACATAGAGTGTGGTTGCTTATCCACATGTACAGGGAATCACCAGCGGCTCACCGGGGTGTCCCTCCAAACATACACTACAAAAAAGGACACTTTTACCGGTGGCAGCTTACCGCCGGTAAAACAACAATTACCGCCGCTAAAACCATTTCCGGCGGTAACTCCTCCTGCCGTAAAAGATGCCGTCACTAACGCTTATAGCGGCGGTAAAAAACTTACCGCCGCTATTGCTCACTTATTACCGGCGGTAACGTTACCGCTGCTATTGCTCATTCATTACCGGCGGTACCTTACCACCTCTACTGGTATCACTCATTACCGGCGGTAACTTACTGCCGCTATTGCCCATTCATTACCGGCGGTCGATTACCGCCGCTATTGTTACCACTAATTACCGGCGGTATTTCCCGCCGCTAAAACTCATTTTAAAAAATTAAAAAAATGACATCATGTTTTTTAGCGGCGGGAAATACCGCCGCTAAAAATCATATTAAAAAATAAAAAAAAATTTGCTATTGTCCTTCAGCAGCATACATGCCGAGAGATGGAGAGGGAGAAGAGAGAGAGAGAGAGAGAGAGAGAGAGAGAGAGAGAGAGAGAGAGAGAGAAGTAGAGAGGGAGAGAGAGAGAGAGAGAGAAGTAGAGAGGGAGAGAAAGAGAGAGAAGTAGAGAGGGAGAGAGAGAGAGAAGTAGAGATGGAGAGAAAGAGAGAGAAGTAGAAAGGGAGAGATAGAGAGAAAGAGAGAAGTAGAGAGGGAGAGATAGAGAGAGAGAGAAGTAGAGAGGGAGAGATAGAGAGAGAGAAGTAGAGAGGGAGAGATAGAGAGAGAAAGAGAGAAGTAGAGAGGGAGAGATAGAGAGAGAGAGAAGTAGAGATGGAGATAAAGAGAGAGAGAGAAGTAGAGATGGAGAGATAGAGACATACCTTGAAGAAAAGAAGAGGTTCGGCGGGTATTTATAGAGTCGATTTTTAGCGGCGGCATATAGATTACCGCCCCTAAACCTTATATTTTCCGTGCCCGCGAGTTGAATTCAATTTGAAAATCGCGCTTAAACTTTTAGCGGCGGTAATTACCGCCCCTAAAAGTACAGTCAAAATTGAAACGCGGGGAAAAGTCCCGCTTGAACCATTAGAAATGGTCCTTTAGCGGCGGTAACTGGCGTACCGCCGCTAAAAGTAATTTCTGGTTTTTTAATAAATGGCTTTTAGGGGCGGTAATTTGGTTACGGCCCCTAAAAATGGACTTTTAGGGGCGGTAATACGGTTACCGCCCCTACAAGGAGCCTTTTAGGGGCGGTAATATGGTTACCGCCCCTAAAAGGAGCCTTTTAGGGGCGGTATATACCGCCTCTAAAGGTCCAACTTAGTAGCAGTCGATTTTTCCTAAAAAAATGAAACAGGTCTTTACCGGCGGTTTAACCGCCGGTAAACAACGTGTTATCGGGTTATTACCCAAAACCGCCGGTAAAAGTTGGACAAGATTTCCCCTAAAGCCCCTAAAATGGACTTTTAGGGGCGGTAATACGGTTACTGCCCCTAAACGGAGACATTTAGGGGCAGTAATACCTTTACCGCCCCTAAAAGGAGCCTTTTAGAGGCGGTATATACCGCCTCTAAAGGCCCCACTGTAGTAGCAGGCGATTTTTTCTAAAAAATGAAAAAGTCCTTTACCGGCGGTGAAACCGCCGGTAAAAGACGTGTTATCGGGTTATTACCGGCGGTTTTCAAAACCACCGGTAAAAGTTGCACATTATTTCACCGAGGAAAATTTTTTTACGACAGTAAACGCCTTAGAGCCCCTAAAATGGACTTTTAGGGGCGGTAAAGACACTACCGCCGCTAAAAGGATCTCTTATGGGGCGGTAAAACCCTATCGCCTCTGAAAACGTGCTTTTAGGAGCGGTAATTGGCTTACCGCCGCTAAAAGCGACTTTTAGGGGCGGCAATGCATATACCGCCGCTGAAAACTTTCTTTTAGGGGCGGGAAGGATCTCACCGCCCCTGAAAACCATCTTTTAGGGGCGGTAATAGGCCTACCGCCGCTAAAAGTGTTATTACCGACGGACTGATACCGCCGGAAATATGGCTTTTTTTGGCGGGACCTTCCTGCCAACTTGTTGCCGGCGGGAGATATGTTACCGCCGGTAAAACTTACTATAGCGGCGGTAGGTATTGCCGCTAAAGGCTATTTCGCGCTAAAAAAATGCGCGCCATAAAATTTTCGCGCGAAAAAAAATTGTAAATTAATTTTTAGAGGCGGAAAGTGCTTTTACCGCTGGTAATAGTGCTTTTAGAGGCAGGAATTAGGTTACCGCCACTAAAAGGTGCCGCTAATTCTCTTCATTTTTGTAGTGATAGGACCTTCCCAGAGCAAACTAACTTACAAGGAAAGCGCGCTCGCATATAGGAGTAACTCAACCCAAACTAAATACCACTTAGCTAACCAGCCAAAACTATGGATCCATATACAGCTAAGCCCACTGACACAAACCACGATAAAACACATACGGGAGAACACGCTACTATAGGAGGCATACATACTTTTACCCGTAAAGGATTACACATCTCTACACAGAGGATTACCCATCTCTGCCGTAAAAGATAGTATCAACTCAACCACAGAAGCCGTACCACTAAACTGTAAAAGATAATCATACCACATACCAATCCATACCAGAATATTCAATTCCACATGAAAACCATGTTTCAATCCTTAATAATCCAAATAAAGCCTTTTGCATGATAACATATGCAATTCTTTAATTATATTCAAAATAAACCCATGAATCATAAGTTCGATGAAACTTAAAGTTTATGCAAATCCAGTAGCCAATATTCATATTTAAAGCTCAAATAAAAGTAAATCAAATCATGCTTAGACTTTTCCTTAAGAGAGTTTTCATTTAGGTTTTCTGTATTTTATTTCTCCAGCATGTCCTACAGACCTAAAATAAAGTTTAGGAAGTGTTTATGAGCTATAAGTACCAATAATATTATTTCTATTAATATTCATACCATTTGACCCTTTTATGGACAAACCTTTCATTAAACCTTCAATTTATTTGTTAATCTTCCCAATTTAATTTTATAATTTTTATACCTTAATTAGGTCCTTATAGAGATGCTAACATGCTTAACTAATTATAAAAATTATTGGATATTTATTCAAATTACAAAATTCCCAAAATCTGCAAATTTTACATAGAGCGCCTACCTCTACAGGGCTAGGCGATCGTGCAAAATTAAACAGAATTTTCCAGATTTTTAAAGTTAGGATTTTTATGCCTTTGCCATATGTTTCTTTAGTCTAAATTAATCTAATAACATTCTAAAACATTCCTAAAGCCTTTTAGATTAATTCTTCTTAATTAAATACCATCCTATAATTAAGTTCATGATTAAACTAAGTTTTCTTCTTTATTTCATCAAATCCTTCAAGAATACCAATCAATAACATATAACCAATTTGATTCCATGTAAATACTGTTTCGACTAATCCGTTCAATCAATATTAAATCACAAAAAATGAAATCATGCAATTCCTCACGTTTTCCAAGGGTTACTACTTGCCTTATACACTAAATCCTTCTTCCATTGAAACTTCTAATTCTGGACCTTACTTTTGCTCCCAAACGCACTAAGTTAGAGTTTTCTGATTCACATCTCCACCGTTCACATTGTAGTTCCATCAGTGAATATCAAAACCTCCAAATTTGAAGGTGATCCACCACACGGATCTTTCCCGATCATGTTTTGATGATATCTGGTCAAACACCTTCATTAGCCACCTTCTTCCTTTCTCTCCACTTTTCTCTCAATAATAAACCCACGAAAATTCCCTCTTGTTTAATCTTAGTCTCCTATTTATATTAGGCTTTAGAAGTCCTAAACCAACCCTAATAGGCTCCTTTAATTTGGGCTAACCCAACCAAGGTCTAATTAAAGTCTAACTCCTTCTAATTAATTCCTACTTTTTCTCCACCTTCTATTTTTCAACTTAAACATTATTAATTAAATCTCTTATCATCTAAACTCCTACTTACAACCTATTTCGTGCATACTAATTAATTAAACCTTATTATCACCTCAAAACTTATATTCTCCAAATTAAGACGTGAAATCTCCTAATTACCCTTTTTCCCCCTTTTAGGCTTTTATTAATTTCTTTTAATTTCTAAATTGTCAAAATAAATTATTTCCTTCTATTTTTAAATTCTAGTTATTATTTAATGATCTAATTATTAATTACCCTTTTCTGAAAATTACCAAAATACCCTTTTATTCTTTTAGGCTAATTTCACTAAAATTTTTCTTTATTTACAATTTATGACCTATTTGAATTACTTACCCTCTAAATCTTCACTTAACTCTTATTTTCTTTTATTTATTATTTATTTATTTATTAGGTGAAAATTCGGGGTTTTACAGGATATGGGCAGCACGAGACTTGGAACAGTTTTGTAAGATGGATCCTCCGATCTTTAGAGGATTACCAAATCCTATGGAGGCAGAGCATTGGATTATGAGGATAGAGTGGATATTTGAGGCTATGGATTGCCTAGATGATAGGAGAGTGAGATTGGCATCATTTCTTTTCGAGGGGGAGGCAGCTCATTGGTGGTGAGCTGTGAAGAGGCAGGACCCCCAGGCAATCCGCATGTCATGGGATAGTTTTGTTGATAGATTCTATGGGCAGTACTTCTCTGATGAGATTCGCTTACAAAAGGAGCGAGAGTTTATGGATATATCTCAAGGGGAGCAGACAGTGGCTCAATATGTGGCATGCTTTTCTAAATTGTCAAGGTTTGCGCCTCACATGGTGCAGGATGAAAGAAGAAAGACTGAGCACTTTGAGAAGGGTCTGAGGCAGGATATTAGGAGTATGTTGACGGTTTTTGTTTGCACCGAGTACAACAACATAGTGCGAAGAACCAGAATAGCAGAAGGGGATATAAATTTGAGAAATGAATTTGATTAGAGGAAACAATATCCAATCAGAATAAAGAATTCTCCATGTCCAGGATATGAGTTGAGGAAGTATTTGGATGGAAAGAAAAGGCAGCGTAGTGATTTGGAAGGTCAAGGGGTAAGTGAGAATTATGGAGTATCACTAGAAGGAAATACGGGTAGGAGGACTAAGGGAAATTGTAGTGGACGTGGGCGTTTTTATGTACCTGGCCCATGTTATGCATTGCCAGGAGGTTGTTTCAGGTGTGGAAAGTTTGATCATAAGATTTCCGCATGCCCTCACCCAGCCACTTACCGACAATTGCAGATTAGAAACCCTCAGCAGATGGGAGCTATGCATCAAGGCAGAGGAATCTAGAGGATATTGAGGGTATGTCTTATATTTTCCTGATACTGCATTATATTACGTTATTGATTTGCATTATGTGGTTGTGATGATATTATATTTGATATTATGAGATAGTATGATATTGTGTATGGTATTATAATATATTGTCGTTCGATGTTTGGTATATGATGTGAAATGTATATAATATGATTACTTATATATTAATGAGATTAAATTGAGGAGAATTGGAAGATGCATGAAATAGTAAATCCAAATTGGGAAGACTGGAGACTTCAAGATGCATGATGAGCCACTTGTGTTGAGTCATACCTAAAGTGATGTGAGGCATCTGGCCAATGCCAAACATTTACATTTACGCGAGTATTAAACAAGAATACAAGTGGGGTATTGTAACTATATAAAATATATATATATATATATATATATATATATATTTCTGTGTGTGTCATGTGCTTTATGATGATAATTAATTGATTTAAGTAAAGTTAGAATGGAGCCAAGTGATTTTCTTATCAACCTTCGTATAGATGCGTATATATGTAAAGGATTGGTGGCAGTGAAATCATTAAACTCTCTTCTACATTATTATCTAGTTATGAATAGCTTGGGTGTATGGTAGTAGAAGGCATAAACGCAGTAGAAGCGTAGTGGATATAAGAAGATGAGGATGTTGAAATTTCGAGGACGAAATTTATTTGTTAGGTGGGTAGGAAGTAAAACCCCAAATTTTTAGTAAATAAATAAATAATAATTAAATATGAATATCTTGAATGTCCATATATTTGTCAAAATAAATTAGAGAATAAACCTGGAAATTTCGGAAGAAATTAAATGGGTAGATGTAAAAATATCAAGAGAAGGGTATTTTGGTCAATTCTCATTAGATATTGAGAGATAATTAAATACATTAATTAAATAATTATTATTAGACTTGAGAAATAATAATAGATTTAAGTTGGGGTTTAGATTGTCTATTAACAATGATATTTAAAGCTTAGTAATTTGAATAATGGCATATTCGTAATTATGCTTGATTTGAAGCCTGAAGTCAAGGAGATGAGAATTTTATTGAAGGATATTAATTACAATTATAGACGATCACACTGATAGAGGAGATCCGGAGTTTGACGCAGATCTGACCGTTGGATCGTGACATATCAAGGAAAGAGTGGATTAAAGGTCATTATTAAATCTGATTGGTGGGTAAGTATAGAGCTCGTTAGTAGTGCAATGTGTGGGATCAGGAGTTTATAAAATAGGGCTTTTATATTTTATTTGAAGCTGATCGTAGGAGAGTTTTGTTTTGGGGCGTTTGACGGCTGCAGAGGGAGAAAACGAACGAGAGAGAGAGGGCGAGACCAAGCGAGTGGATTTCTAGTTTCTCGTCATCCCCGTAGCATTTCATGTCTGTGAAGAAGGAGAAGAACGGTTCGAACAGAGGTAGGTAACACCCTGTTCTTGTCGTGGATTTGTGTTTTCTTCGTGTTTGATTGCAATCGCATATTTAATCGGAATATATGTGTATGTTACGTTAGATTATTGTTGTTTATACGTATAAGAATAGTTTGAAAGTGAGAAAAACACCCTGCGTACTCTCGGATTAGCCGCACCATATAGGACGCTGAGGAGGCCGAGGTCGGCGTCCATAGGCGTTCTTAGGCGCTCCTTTTATTTAAACACAAAACACGCGTTTTTCGTAACGCATAACCACCGAGGAATGCTTAGGAGCATGTGGTTGGCAATCTTAGGCGCCCGTTCAAAAGGGAGACCTAAGCGCTCGCTTTAGAAGAAAAACAGGGTAATTTAAAAGAACCGCCTAGTTAGGTTGCCTAGGCGAAGCTAGGCGACCAAATCGTCAAAAAAGCTTGTAATCATTACAAGCCTAAACTTTATATACTTCTTTTTCATTTAATGAATTAAAACTTAAACTTAAATACTTCCCTCTTACTTTATTTAATTAAACTAAAATCTAAATACTTTTATTTGCCTTTTTGACCCTCACCAAACGTTAAATAACTTGAAAAACTTAACATAAACCTAATTAGATTGTTTATGTGCATTAGTATTTCACTAAATCTAAACTTTAATAACTTTTGATAATTTAACCAAATCTTAATTCAATCCTAATACTTTAAAACGACCCACATAAATTATTAAACAATTGAATTTTTATATTAATGTAATTAATACATTATTAGAACCGCACTTTAGTGTGCGTGTTATGCATTCAATTTCCGGTGTAATTAAATATCTGTCAAACACTAAAACGGGATGTCACGTTAAGCGTATCTTTTTGTACTGAACAAAATATTATGATTAATATACTGAAGAACCGTTGTTGGAACGAGACTAAGGTTTATCAAATAAACATGAACCAAATGTGTTATACATAATATTAAAATTGAGAATTTTTTGTATATTGGCTTGGTGGCTAGTTGTATTGACAACCTGCTTGGTGGCAGGGATCTGTTTATATTACCTGCTTGGTGGCGGAGACCCATACCCGCTTGGTGGCAGAGACCCTTTACCCACTTGGTGGCGAAGACCCTAACCCACTTGGTGGCAGAGACCCATACCCGCTTGGTAGCGGAGACCTTAACCCGCTTGGTGGCGGAGACCTTAACCCGCTTGGTGGCAGAGACATTACCTCCTGTGGAGACTTTACCTGCTTGGTGGCAGAGACATTACCTCCTGCGGAAGAGACATATTTCCTCCTGTGGGACAGATGTATTTCCGATGGATTGCATCCTACAGGAGAGGTACCTCATGTGGGGGAGATGTAATTATGCGTGATTGCATCCCACATGGGGGATGGGTGTGTGAGTTACCACTGAAAGGTGAGGAAGCTATCTCCTGCGGTAGAGGTAGATGTTGTGTGTCCACATCCTACGGTCGAGTTATGCTATCTCTTGCAGGGGGTACCTGTAGTCGTAGAGATGTGCATTCTCCTGCAGAGTTTGTGTGGGTACTATGTGTTTAAGTCCTGCGGCAAAAGTAGGCTACTACTTGAAGGTGGACTTCTACTATTGATTATATGAATGATTCTGAGATTGGTTGATCAGTTTAGACATATCTAACGAGATTGTTTATTTAAATGAAATGCTTAAATGTCATAATTGTACAGAACTGCTATGACTTAGTTTAAATTGTTAAAAATTGAATATTATGGAATCATGAAATAAGGGTTAAATTCTTCTTAAGGAAATACAAAATAGAATAAATTGAAACCAGGTAATTATGACTTAGAATACATTGTTCTGATAATTGAAATGAAATTTACATAATAAACTTTCTTTATTTAGAGCACTGTTTTGAGAATGGTTTTATATCGTGATTAATCGTTTACCTTACTGACTGTGATTACTCGATTATTTTACCTAGCATGAAACCACTGTTATTTTCCATATATATATAAATGGTTTTCTACATGTGTAAGCACCTTATTTTTGCACCCCTAGAAGTGCTGAAAATGAAAACCCTAGCAGAAAAGTCAAACCCTAAGGGGTCAAAAATTGACTTTTTGATCAAGTGAAAATTGGCCACCTTGCTTTATCTCAATGGATAGAGAATCTCGACACGAGTCCAACGCAACTGAGTTTGCTGGAATCGGAGTCCGGATGAAGGTTCTATGGGCCGGTCAAACTTGAGGGGAGACGAAAGTTGACTTTTTGTCGAACCCCGGGCCAGGTGTTTAGCCCTATGTCATTGGATAGGGGACTCCGATACGATCCTAACACAATTGAGTTTGCCCAAATCGGAGTCCGGATGAAGGAGATATGAGCTGTCGAAGTTCCCGAGCATCAAAACCAGAAACTGCACACGTGGCAAAAGAACTGCACACGTGGCAGCAAATGCAGCAAAATATCTCAATGGGGCAATCTTTAAATATCCAAAACTTGCCAAATATCTTAGGGACTAAACCAAAATTCGCAGGGGGCAATCTGCAGATATCCAAAAGTGTTAAATCGGTCGAATCAGTCAAATCGGTCAAGTCGAGGGGCAAATCCGTAATTTTTTCAATTTGTATCCGATCAAATATGTCGGATACACATGCTTTTTTTTCATATCCGACATCAAATGTCGAATACAAAGATTTGCTCGGCGAGATTTGCGCCGATTCGCAGATAGATTCGCGGCGGCATTTAATTTTCGAAATTATTATGTCATGTATCCGACATAATATGCCGGATACAAAGGGAGTGCAGTGTATCCGACATAATATGCCGGATACAAAGGAAGTGTAGTGTATCCGACATTAAATGCCGGATACAAAAATTTATCTATAAAGGCAACTGTAGCCCCATTTTGGGAGTTGGCTTCTTTTTTGCTGTTTTTCCCTTTTCTCCCCCTTGGCTACTGCTCCGAAATCCCCTCTCCTTGCCTCCTTTAGGCCCCCCATACTCTTCAAGCACCACTTGAAGACTCTCCCACTCTCTTTTTCTTCTTCTTCTCCGTTCTTCACCTAAATCAAGGGAGGACTTGGTGCTATTGGTATCGAAGAGGAGTGCTCCAGCCACTGTTTGAGTTCGAAAGGAGGCTCCACGTGCCTTATTCCAGGGTTAAACCCTAAGGTAATGTCCTTGGTGGTATTATGTTTAACATAGTTTGAAATGAGCATCTTTTGAGCATGCTGTAATATTTTTTGTCGAAGCATGTTTTCCATAGCTTGTCATTGTTATCTTATTTGCATGGGGGAGCATGTTCCCCCATTTGATTATCCATCCATTGTACCCCATTTTTAACCCCCCTCATTCCCTTCTTTAAATAGTTTTACTCGAATGATTTTGCATGTGTGCTGAGCTTGAAGGTAGTGATTTAATTTATGAGCTTAGGCTAGATTATCTAAGTCATGTTATTCATGCATATTTCTTGGAAAGCATGTTCCCCACGCCCCTTTTGCTATATCCCTTAGCTAGTGTTATAGACAGCATGATGTTATCCTCTCCCTAGCACATGCACGCATGCACGCCTTCATACACCATGGGAACCGTGCTATGCCATTTCCTGCGCAAGTTGTTAGCTATTTTAGGGTATATATAAGCACACATATACCTCATGTTTTGTGCCCGTAGCCCATGATGAAGCCTACGCTCCCTTTTGTTTTCTTTTGGTTAAAAAGCATGCATGATTGATCCTGATTGGTGCCCCTCCTTATTGCCTCACTTGTTGGATACAATGGGAGATTGGTGGAGCCAGTACAGGGATACTCAGGTCCCTCTCACACCATTGGGACACCTTAGGGAGCCTAGAAACCTCAATCCCATGCAAAAATCCGAAATAGAGGCCTCTGTATGTTGATCCGGCAACTTAGGCCGGATCAACAGAAACCCATTCGTAACCAGCCAAAGGTGCCGGATACACTGTGTCCTATGTGTAACCGGCATCTCAGGCCGGCTACACTGCCAGAATGTTATTTTTGCTGTTTTGTGATCTTGTGCTGTTTTGTTGGTTTGATTGATCAATCCGGATAAATCAGTAGGGTTTTCGGGTCACCCGAGAACCCAAGATGGGCCATGGACCAACCCGGTCCAAATTGATTTCTAGTGGGCCTTCCAACGGGGCCCACCAAGCCCGACAAACTTATTTTTACTAAATCAAGATAATCAAAGTGATTGAGTGGGCCAAACCCATTGAGGCACACCAAAGCCCATTTGGGAAGCATGCTAGCTTAGACTTAGGCATGGTGTGGCCGAGACCGCGGGTAGGGCCTGTCGAGCCCACTAAGCCCATTGAACCCAACCAAGGTTAGGGTTTTCAAACCCTAACTCAGGAAGCCTTGGGCTTTCAAGCCCAAGCCCAGGTAAAGGGCCCCAAGCCCAAAGCCTAGCCCATTTTGGGAAAGATTAATCAAAAATAAACTCAAAACAATTGGCAACCAGGACGAGGCCCACTCAGGGGCCCGCAAGTCAATCCAAACTCACTTTTGTATGGAACTAAGTTTAATATCTAACTTGAACATTAAATAAAATCAATTCATTTGAACCAAGCCCAAAGGGCCTCTCAGGCTAGACCGAGGCCCACCAGGGGACACGTGGGCTCAACCAAGCCCACCAAGGGATCCGCAGGCCTTCCAACGGGGCCTGCCTAATCTGACTCACATCACTTTAAGCTAAGAAAGATAAAATCAAGTAAAGGAACCCACACCATTTTGGCGGTCCCACCAGACTTAACAAAATTTGAATGTTGGATTAGGAATCAGGTGAGTGAGAGACCAAAGGTTGACTCAAACCAGGGAAACCATGGGACCCGTCATTCGACGGGGTGGACTGGGGTGTCTACGGACTTCCCCAAACCGCAACCGAGACCCTACTCAGAATCTCAAGCCGCAGACCAAGCCCTAATAAACAAACTTAGGCACCCAGGTGTCTGCCTGCACCCCATCAAGCAGTGGTGACTCCAAACAAATCCCGAGGCATGCATCATTTTGCATGCGCCCCGTCGTGCAACCGAAATTAGGTGCGCACAACATGCATAATGTTACCTACTCAGTTATTCGTATCTCACCCCTACTTTATATTCTATTTTTCAGGTCATCTTGGAGAGGACGCCACGGGTTACACTGGTAGTGGGTTGAAGTCTAGAAAATCTAGATGAAAAGATTAGGATAATTTTATATAGTTGTATTTATTTTATTGGAATCATAATAGATGAGTTGGTAGGATATTAAGAGTTAGTTAATTTGTAGTTGCCTTCCATATGATTAATTGATGTAATAGGAAGATCCAGGTTCAAATGAATAATTTAAGCTTCGTAGCACTCTGATAAGTCTTTGTTCTCTGTTTCTCTATCTTTTGGGCTGATTGTAATGTACCACAAGTTAATGCCTTGATCTGAGTCAAAAAAAAAAAGAAAAAAAAATGACCCGGATTCGGGGCGTTACACCATCCCCCTAAGGCTGGCTATCTAAGGTTAGGACCACGGCTCTGATACCACCTCTGTAACGCCCCAAACCCGAGTTTATGCAAACCGACACCTAACCCGAATCCGGTTCGCTACTATAACAACCCGAATCCAACTCAACAACCGAATTCGAGATGCTACCGGCCCATATCACATATTCATCAATAATTAACCAGACCGAAGAATTAAAATAATCCATTCAATATTAATAATCAGAGTGCAAAATCATCAATGTGCGGAAGTGTAGTCTAACATCCTCATACAGAAATAAATAACCATCCAATCCAAGTGATCAAGTCTGGTAATAATGAAAGGTCACTAAAGCTCTAAATCTCTCTAGTACATCAAAACCAAATAAATAATAAAATCAAACTGCCAAGTACTAAAAAGTCTTCTCTCCTTGACCTCAGATCAAGTCAGGATAATATGAAAGAGTAGAGGACTACTCTAAAGGTCCACGATCTACAACAATTAAAAACTTAACAATGCGCAAACAACACACAGAGATTATACGAGGAAACCTGAATCCAGATCCAGGAAAAACCTCGAGTCTATATGAGGCGACTAACCCTTAGAAACTCCACTATTGAATGAAAGTCAATTACAAAGGGAAACACACCTAACCTTTACAATTGAACTCACTCAACAGCAATCCACAGCCCGAATCCACGAACTGTAGCACAACCTGAATCCAAAGCTTGAATCCACGAACTGCAACACAGCTCGAATCGACGAACTGCAACACAGCTTGAATCCATAAGCTGCAAGAGACGATCAATTCAGATCCACAGTTCGAATCCACGAACTGTAACACAGCTTGAATCCACAAGCTGCAATTCACGATCAATCCAGATTGTGACAATCACCTCAGAGTCCACTGAGATGATCCAATGCAATAGGAATCCATCTATGCATCAAACAAAGTCGATCACCAATCCAGGAGATCTCACAATCAAGTGAAGTTTCGAACCGAAGAAGAATCCTCTAACTTCAATTCCAGGTGATCTCTCTCAGATCTCCCCCTCACTCGATCACCGACTCTCTAAAGATCAATTGAATGAATCTCGAACACCTCAAGATCCACAACACATTAATCAAAAGAAAAAGTCACATCAAAAAGAATACAGCTCGTCTATTTAAAGAAGAAATCTCAAATTGCGTTGAGCGCTGGTGGCATCGTGGTGCGATCGGGGTAGACGGCTGGAAGCGAACTCAAATCCCGCTCAAATCCAAAAGACCCAGTTAAGGGCGCGCTGCCAGCGGGAGGGAACGCGGCATGTGCACAGCTGATTTGTTGATCTTCAATCTTGCTCTGCGCTACCAGTGGCGTGTCGGCGTCGCCTTACGAAGCTGGTACGCGTGCTTTACTTTCAAAGTGCTATCTCACTTATGCGCTGCCAGCGGAGTGGCAGCGGCGTTCTTCATTGCAAGTGCCTTTACGAAATGTTCTTCTTTTAGATTTCCTTGAGCTACCAGCGGCGTGGTAGATGTGTGGCAGCCTCACTTTCCTCTTTACAAAATTCATAGAATTTATATTTTGATTCTGCACATCTTGAAGATTATTAGAGGATATAATTTGTCAAACATTTGCCATATAAGGAGTGTGAGTTTTCACACTTACAATCTCCCCCTTGGCAAATGCCTGACAACAAACTTACAACAGTTCTTATTATCAAATTCAGAATTCCATTTAAACATTCAAAATACCATGATAAGAGAGAATTCAGAATTTCATTCATGTTCAGAGAAAATATACAGTATTCAGACGAAATATACAGTGTTCAGCAAATATATACACATTCAGCCAAACAAAAAACTCCCCCATAAACCTACGTCCAGAAACCCCAAAGACCAACAAAAAAAAAAAAACACAGACCAACAGAACAAACAACAAAAAACAACTTGATGATAAAAAAAAAAACCATCAACCAGCACCAGCAGCAACATCATCAAAATGACTCCCCCTTTCTGAAAGGAGGTTTCGGATCCCAAGTTTTGGAGTAATGCAGATAAGCATCTTGGGACCGGGAGCGCAACCAACAGAGCTTGTGATCCATCTTCAGCTGAGTTCTTCGAATGCTGCCCAGAAAATGTTCAGCTTCGTTTTGCATTCGTTGCTGAGCAGCAACATCCCTTTGCACCTCGCCACAAGCAAAATCAACATCCTTTGCAAGCTTCTCCAGCTTCTCCTGGGTCTCTGATTTGAACATGCTCATCATGAGCATTTGAGCCCTAACCTCAGAATTGAAAGCCTCCTGGGAGGCTTGCATGGAGTTCAACTTGTCCAGGATTGCCATAGCATCCGAACTGGACAAGGAGGAGTGAGAAGAGGAAGGCTCTGAAGAAGCCAACCGAAAAGGATTTGCTCGTTTGCTTCGGGTGAGAGTGGAGTCATCAATGGGGAGGTTTAGGATGAAGAACCATTTCTACAGGATCAGGGAGGACCCCTTGATGAATGCACAAGAATGAGATAAAAATCCCAAATGGAAGAGCAGCAGTCTAGGATTTTAAATTCCGAGACTGAAGGATTTGATTGAAAATGATTGACGGAAGACAGACACTGTCTCTGTTCCAGATAGCATGAAGGAGTCGTGCTCTAGAGTGAGAAATCTCAGAATGATGATCTGAGGGAACCAAAGAAGCACAGATAAACAGATTCAAGATCTGGAGAAGATCTTGAAGAGAACCATGAGGAAGATAGTTGGGCTTATTTTTGATGGAGGTGGGAGCACCCTGAACAATAAGAGAAGGAATGATTGACTCCATGGGAGGTTCAGAGTGAGAATCAAAGAAGTCAAAGGAAGGAGAATCAATTCTAGACTTCTTCTTGGGAGGCATGATGAAACAAAAACAGAAAAAAAATAGACGAAAGAGAAGAACACAGGCAAAGCTCGACAATGCCCTAATGGCAGAACAATCTTCCAAACCCTAACTAAGAAGAACGAGAGAAGAACACTGAATAGGAAGAAAAAAAATGAAGAAGCAAGATGAAGATAGTAAAAAAATTTTTACCTGAACAGTGGACACGGTGAAGGAAGGTAAGCACGAAGGCAAAGAAAGACCACGACGCGAGGAGCGAGGAGCACCGCAGACAAGAAAAAAACAAAGGTAAAAAGTGAAACAGATTTTCACTTTTTATAGACAGACAGAACACGCTGCCAGCGTGCATCCAGCGGCGCTTAACAGGGCAGGTGCCAAAGCATGAAGAAAGGAGAAGGCTACCAGCACGCTTCTAGCGACGTAGAAGGTGCACATGCACAAACAAAAAAAAAACACTCACAAGGCAAAAATTTATAAAAAAAGTTTGAACTATTCTTCATGAAAAACTCATACCTCTAAACACAAAGCTAAGATTTTAACTAAACTAAAAATCATCCAGATAATCAACTTTTATTCAATCTAAGAAGTACTTATCACAAAACTGATCTTGAAGAACCTATCAAGGTTAATTCAGATGTGACACATTTCATATCTATGACCAAAATTTCCTTCATGGTTTCTCATACTATAAATTTTCTTCAAGATAATGAGCACACACGCATATTAATGAAACATTGCTTGTGTAGTGTGTGAAATATTTTTTACTTTTACACTTTATGCATATGGAAGGCTATTTTAGTGTAATTATACTTAGAAAGTATAGACATACCCCAAACTTCATTTTGGTGGCTTTCACACATCAGAGATAGGTAGCCTTTTCTAATCTCTTTTTCTTTTCTTTTTGTAGAAGGCATTGACCCTTAAAAAACCTGAGTTTACAGTTCATTCCAAGAATATACCTTCTTTCTCTTTTTCTTTTTGAGAATTACAGTGGTTTTCACTCTAATCTCTATGGCAGCCATTTCCAAAACTTTTCTTTTCATAAAGGTGATAGCCTATAGATCCCAAGCTTCAACACACAATAAACTTCAATACACGAAGGTGTTTAAGACAAAAGTGATAGTTGAGAACACAACATTACAGTCAATATGCATAGACTCAAGCTTCCTGAATTAAGATTTTAGTATCAAGAACACATAAATTCATTTTGAACAGACATGTAAATCATTTTACATCTAAATTAACTCAAAACAGAACCTGATTTTCAGTTTTGAGAGCATACTCCTAGGGATTTCCTAAGAGTTTCAAATCTGTTCTGATCTAAAGGTTTAGTGAAAATATCAGCTAACTGTTTTTCAGTAGATATATATTCAATCTAATAGTTTTGTCTTCAATTAACTCTCTTATCAAGTGATGCTTGATGTCTATATGTTTAGTCCTTGAGTGTTGAACAGGATTTTTGGAAATATTTATGGCACTTTGATTGTCACAGAAGAGAATCATTTGGTCCTGATCTAAATCATAATCAGATAGCATTTGTTTCATCCAAATTAGTTGAGTACAACTGCTTCCTGCAGCAATGTACTCTGCTTCAGCTATACTCAGTGAAACTGAGTTTTGCTTTTTGCTTAACCAAGCAATGAGGTTATTACCCATATAAAAGCAACCACCAGAGGTTCTTTTTCTATCATCCATACATCCAGCCCAATCAGCATCAGTGTATCCAGTAAGATATGGGTTTGTTTCTTTGGAGAACCAGATTCCCAAATCAACAGTTCCATTTACATACTTTATAATCCTTTTCACAGCATTTAGATGAGATTCTTTAGGATTAGCCTGATATCTTGCACAAACTCCAACACTAAAACTTATATCAGGTCTACTTGCTGTTAAGTACAGAAGACTTCCAATCATCCCTCTGTACAAGGTAGGGTCTATATCCTTCCCAGATTCATCTTTTCCAAGCTTTAAGCTAGTACTCATAGGAGTCCTAGCATGTTTTGCATGAGTTAAACTGAATCTCTTGACTAGATTTCTAGCATATTTTGCTTGAGAGAAAAAAATCCCTTGTTGAGATTGATAAATCTCAAGTCCTAAGAAAAAATTCAGTTCACCCATCATACTCATCTCAAATTCACTCTTCATTAAGTCTCCAAAAGAGTGAACATGATTTTCAGAAGTAGATCCAAACACTATGTCATCAACATAGATTTGAGCAATTAAAATATGCTTGGACTCTCTTTGAATAAACAGAGTTTTATCTACATTTCCTCTCATAAATCCAGATTCAAGTAAGAATGAGGTGAGTCTCTCATACCAAGCTCTAGGAGCTTGTTTGGGTCCATACAAGGCTTTGTTCAGCTTATAAACATGTTTAGGATGATTTGAGTCCTCAAATCCTTTAGGTTGCTCTACATAAACCTCTTCATTCAGATATCCATTCAAGAATGCACTCTTAACATCCATTTGAAACAGTTTAAACTTCAAATAGCATGCAATAGACAAGAGTAATCTGATTGACTCTAACCTAGCTACAGGAGCAAAGGTTTCATCAAAATCTATTCCTTCTACTTGAGTGTATCCCTGAGCAACAAGCCTAGCTTTATTTCTGGTTACAATCCCATTTTCATCAGATTTGTTCTTAAAAATCCATTTGGTTCCTATCACATTCAGATTAGAGGGTCTTTCCACCAATTCCCATACATTATTTCTAGTAAATTGGTTTAGTTCTTCATGCATAGCATTTAACCAAGATTCATCCAACAAGGCATCTTTATAAGATTTTGGCTCAAATTGAGATAAATAAGAGGAAAATCTTACCTCATTATGTAATTGATGTCTTGTTCTCCATCTGAAATATTTCCAACAATTTGCTCAGTTGGGTGATCTTTAAGAATTTTTGTCAGAGGAACAATTTCATTGCTTGAGGAAGCATCACTGATTTCATCCTCTTCATCTACAACCTGCAAAAATTCACAGTCAATTCCTTTATCATCTATTAACACATTAATAGACTCCATTACAACAGATTTTTGCAAGTTAAAAACTCTGTAAGCTCTACTTAAAGAAGAATATCCTAGAAAAATTCCTTCATCACTTCTAGAATCAAATTTTCCTAGATTTTCTCTGTCCCTTAAGATATAACATTTACTTCCAAAAACTCTAAAATATTTCAAGTTTGGCTGTTTTCCTTTCCAGATTTCATAAGGAGTTTGTTTCCACCCAGATCTGACATAAACTCTGTTACTTATATAACAGGCAGTATTTATAGCTTCAGCCCAGAATTTTGTTGACACTTTCTTGGCTATCATCATGGTTCTAGCCATCTCTTGCAGAACTCTATTCTTCCTTTCCACAACTCCATTTTGCTGTGGAGTCTTAGGAGCAGAAAATTCATGTTTAATTCCTTGTTCTTCACAGAACTTGGAAAACATCTGATTTTCAAATTCTGTCCCATGATCAGATCTTATTCTAACAATCCTCCCTATTTGCAAGTTCTTTTCAACTTGAATTTGACAGCACAATTGTTTAAAGCAATCAAAACATTCAGATTTTTCTCTTAGAAAATTTACCCTGGTGTATCTACTGTAGTCATCTACAGCAACAAAGATATATCTCTTTCCTCCAAGACTTTCAGTCTTTGTAGGTCCCATCAAGTCCATATGAATCAGTTCTAATGGTCTAGAGGTTCCTACAATGTTGGTTTTCTTGTGTGTGGCTTTGATTTGCTTTCCTTGATTGCAAGGACCACACATTCCTTTCTTTTTATTGTTCCCAAACTTGGGAATTCCTCTAACCAGTTCAGATTTAGAGATTTTTGACAAATCTCTATAGTTAATGTGACCAAGTCTCTATGCCACAAATCAATTTCATTGCATACAGAAGATTTTAAAGATTTTTCATTGTTTCCAATGATTCCATAACAATTGTCACTTGTTCTTACACCTATAAGAACAGTTCTACCAGAATTATCCAAAATTTTACATTCTTTTTTGGTAAAATTTACAAACAATCTTGAATCACATAACTGGCTAATACTGATTAAGTTTGCCTTCAAACCAGAGACAAATAAAACATTTTTTAGACAAACTCCATTAGGACCAGTTACTGTTCCTCTACCTTTGACTTGAGAAGTGCTTCTATCACCAAATGTTACACTTCCACCAAAATATTCTTCAAAGGTACTAAACATAGACTTATGTCCACACATATGTCTTGAACAACCACTATCCAAGTACCACATGTTGACATCATGAGCTTTCAAAGCTATATGAACCACATTTGCAACTAAGGAATCTTTTCTAACCCAAATCTGTTTTTCATGAGTTTTCTGAGAAGTCCCTTCATCAACAACTTGAGATTTTGAAGGAAGTTTCTTTGACAGATTTGTAACTTCCTTATTTAATGATTCAGTCAATTTCAACAAAGAATCAAATCTGTTATATAAATCCAAGGACTGACTTTGATTTACTTTCCTCTTACTGTCAAAACCTCCTTTGGGAAAATCATGCAAAACATAACACTTTGGTCTTATATGACCCTTTTTATTGCAATGATGGCACACAGGTATGAATCTATATTCAGAAGAATCAAAATTTCCAGATTTGACAGTATTTCTAAACTGTACAGATTTAGATTTTGAAGATTTTGAAGATTTACCTGTTGAGCTTACTTCTCCAGCAGAATTTTTCTGTGAAGATTCCTTATTTTGATTACTTACACTCATTCTCTTTTCAGCAGAATTTGAGCTTTCAAGAACTTCTTTTGAAGTTGATTCCTCATCAATTTGATGATTTCCTGCAGAAAAATTTGAAGCATTAAATTGAATTGAATTTGAAACTTTCTCAAGTTCAATAACTTTACCTTGAAGTGCATAAATCTGAGCTTCCTTTTCTTTTAATTTTTCAGTTTTTTCAGTCAAAGAAGTTACCAGAAAATTTTCTTTGGCATGTCTTTCAAGTAACTTCTTGTTTATTGAATCTATTTCTGCAAGAGCTTTATTTTTCTCTGTTTCTGATTCCTTCAATTTTTTACTCAGTTTCTTAACTTTCTTCTGAGCTCTATTGAATTCCTTATAGAGCTGATTGTAGGCTTCTTGTAATTCTTCTTCATCATCTGATAAAGTCTCTTTATTATCTCCTGCAATGCCAGAGATTGAACTACCAGAAGAAGATGAGTAAAAGGAATTGAAAGCAGTAAAATTTGCAGAAATATCCTCATCTGATTGTGAAGAATTATCAGTATTACTGTCATCCCGAGTAACCTGATAATTTGCCTTTTTCTTTTTATCCTTTGAGGGACAATCAGAAGCAACATGTCCAAATCCTCTACATTTATAACACTGAACTTCATCATTCTGAGAAAATTTCTTCTCCTTTCTTAGATTAGAAACTTTCTTATCAGATCTTCTATTAGATCTGTCCATGGATAACACAGGATTAGATTGTCTCTTTTTAAACATTTTCTTGAACTTTTTAGCTAAGAGAACTAATTCATCCATATCTACATCAAAATTATTTGATTCTTCATTATTTACATATTTTAGAGCGATTCCTTTACTTCTTTTAGGAATATTCAGATCAAGCTCCTAAGTCTGTAAAGATCCTACCAGATCTTCAATTCTCATGGTATCAACATCTTTTGCCTCTTGAATGGCAGTAACTTTTGGTCTGAATTTTTCAGGCAAAGATCTCAAGATTTTTCTAACAACCTTAGATGTAGAGATCTTTTCTCCAAGGTTAAAACTTGAATTAACAATATCAGACAGTTTAACATAAAATTCATCAAAAGACTCATCATCTTTCATGTATAGAGTTTCGAAAGATGTTGTAAGTCTTTGGAGTCTAGACAGCTTGACAGCTGAGGTTCCTTCATGAGTAACCTCAAGAATGTCCCAAGCTTCCTTACCGACTTCACATGAGGAAATTCTCCTGAATTCCTCAACACTTACAGCACAAAATAAGGCATTCATTGCCTTGTTGTTCCATCCACATAGATCAGATTCAGCTTTACTCCACTGATCATGAGGTTTAGGCATCACAACACCTCCTTCTGTTGTGATTTCAGGTGGATGATAACCATTACAAACCGAGAGCCAGACACGCTCATCGATAGATTTCAGGTAAGCTCTCATTCTTGCTTTCCAGTAAGAATATTTGTTACCTTCGAATAATGGAGGTCTAGAGGCAGATCCTCCTTCTTTTCCAAAGTCCATGCTATAGATCTAGATCACACTTTGTATAACAATTCAAAGTGAATAGGCTTTGATACCAATTGAAAGAGTAGAGGACTACTCTAAAGGTCCACAATCTACAACAATTAAACACTTAACAATGCGGAAACAACACACAGAGATTATACGAGGAAACCTGAATCCAAATCCAGGAAAAACCTCTAGTCTATATGAGGCGACAAACCCTTAGAAACTCCACTATTGAATGAAAGTCAATTACAAAGGGAAACACACTTAACCTTTACAATTGAACTCACTCAACAGCAATCCACAGCTCGAATCCACGAACTGTAGCACAACCTGAATCCATAGGCTACACGATCTATCCAGATCCACAGCTCGAATCCACGAACTGTAGCACAACCTGAATCCATAGGCTGCACGATCTATCCAGATCCACAGCTCGAATCCACGAACTACAACACGGCTTGAATCCACAAGCTGCAAGAGACGATCAATTCAGATCCACAGTTCGAATCCACGAACTGCAACACAGCTTGAATCCACAAGCTGCAATTCACGATCAATCCAGATCATGACGATCACCTCAGAGTCCACTGAGATGATCCAATGCAATAGGAATCCACCTATGCATCAAACAAAGTCGATCACCAATCCAGGAGATCTCACGATCAAGTGAAGTTCCGAACCGAAGAAGAATCCTCTAACTTCAATTCCAGGTGATCTCTCTCAGATCTCCCCCTCACTCGATCACCGACTCTCTAAAGATCAATTGAATGAATCTCGAACACCTCAAGATCCACAACACATTAATCAAAAGAAAAAGTCACATCAAAAAGAATACAGCTCGTCTATTTAAAGAAGAAATCTCAGATCGCATCGAGCGCTGGTGGCATCGTGGCGCGATCGGGGTAGACGGCTGGAAGCGAACTCAAATCCCGCTCAAATCCAAAAGACCCAGTTAAGGGCGCGCTGCCAGCGAGCTGCTAGCGGGAGGGAACGCGGCATGTGCACAGCTGATTTGTAGATCTTCAATCTTGCTCTGCGCTACCAGCGGCATGTCGGCGTCGCCTTACGAAGCTGGTACGCGTGCTTTACTTTCAAAGTGCTATCTCACTTATGCGCTGCCAGCGGAGTGGCAGCGGCGTTCTTCATTGCAAGTGCCTTTACGAAATGTTCTTCTTTTAGATTTCCTTGAGCTACCAGCGGCGTGGTAGCTGTGTGGCAGCCTCACTTTCCTCTTTACAAAATTCATAGAATTTATATTTTGATTCTGCACATCTTGAAGATTATTAGAGGATATAATTTGTCAAACATTTGCCATATAAGGAGTGTGAGTTTTCACACTTACATAATAATAATCCTCCGATGAAAAATCAGCAGGTTCACTCTGATAATCCCCACTAGGATCCCATCTCGCGTATCAGCTAAAGAATAACATAAAGAAGTAGGGTGAGATACGAATATCTCAGTAGGCAACACATGCATGCTATAAACAATTCATAAATATTTAAAATAGATGGTCATGCACAAATAAGCAGTCTCGAGTAAATAGGCTCGCATAAACATTCATATCAATCATGTAATACAAATCAGCATGTAAAACAATTTAAGTATTAGTGTATAGTATAAAGTATATCAAGATCATGATTCAGAAATCAATAATAGAATCCAATATAAAAACCGGGATGTACTAAACAGTCACATCCAACCATAGCATCCAATACACGCGTCCAGCATGTGCACAATATCAGAAGTAAGTGTTTGTGATCTCAGTATCATTGTAGGACTCACAAAGAAAGATACACGTTTGAGATGATTCTCAACCATATGCTATACCACTGTGCGGCTTATGGGCGACACTACTAATGATACTCAAACCCGTGTACATCACCTTAGATAAGAGCCGTATTCATCGACTTATTGCACACGACTCAACTGAGTTGGCATGAACCACCAGTACGCATTACCGAAATCAATGCATGGAGATGGTCACTTATCCACATGTACAGGGAATCACCAACGGAGCACCGGAGTGTCCCTCCAGACATATGACCCTCCAGAGCAAACCAACTTGCAAAGGAAGCGCGTTCGCACTAGGGAGTAACTCAACCCAAATGAAATATTCCTTAACTATCTAGTCAAAATTATGGATCCATAACCAGCTATGCCCACTAGACACCAAAAATCCCTAAGGACTAATATTTCTGTATGTAATAGTTTCTAGCGGCATATAATGGTTAAATCTGTAATTTCTTTCATTATCAGGTTAACTGGTTCAAAATCTGATATGGAAATCTTGAATATCATATTCTGGTTGTCAATATAAATTTACATGTCTCTTAGTTAATTATCTCAAATTTATAAGTCTGGTTCTTACAAAACTTAGGTTTTCCCATTATTTATAAAACTCGGCAACTCATACCCTAAATACCTCCCTATTTTATTTCATTTCAAATTAGGTATTTGGTAAGTTAATTTGGTCTTAAAACATCTTACTTAACGATTAAAATTGGTTTAAAATAGTTTAGAATTGAATCAGGCGTTAAAATTGGTAAAATTTGGATTTTTTGCACTGAGCACTCAGGATCGCTTAGGATTGCTCAGGAGGTCTAAGGTCAGCGATAGTTCAAAATCGATCGCTGACTGTCTGTCAGTGAGTGGTCTTGGGCTGTCAACATTTTTCAACGAGCGCCTGGGAGCGCCAAGGATCACTGAGAACAGTAAGCTCGGTGGTCTCCCAAAAACGAACATACAGTGTTTAAAAACTTGATTTTTCATTCTCTGATCAATATTAACATACTTATAAGATTTATATCAAGCTAAATACATGTATATTCAACACAAAAACATGCATAGAGATTAAACCACTTAGGAAAACAAATTAGACATTAAATCTGTGATACCTACCTCTTACGGTTGTTCCTCTTCTTCTCTTCTGAATAGCAACACTCAAACCTCTTCACAGTCACCAAGAGACATTCAGAAGATAGAAATCAAAGCACTCTCTCCATTTTCCTTCTTCTTCTTCTCCTTTTCTTCTTCTTCCAGTCGCTAGTCGCTCTCAGTCATGCGACTGCTCCTTGCGGCTGATCAATATGAAGGCAATAAGCTTAGAATACCACTCGTATTCCTCTAAGTTATTTTTAACGTATTTATATACCTCCTATCCCATGCAACACACTTACATAAAACTCAATGTACCTCACCCAATCATAACTCATCAGAATTAAACTATTGATCATACCTCGATATCTTACGATCAGACGATCGGATCTGTGCCAAACTCTAGATCTCCACTATTTACGGTATCACCTACAACCATAAATTATTTCCATCAATTAAAACCCTAAATAATATTAATTATTAATTCACTTTTATCTTTAGGAAAATTCGGGGTCTTACAATTCAATCCTATTAATAAATTCAGATTGGTTCTACTCATTTTAAGCTCAAACAGTAGATTTTTTTCCTAATAGAATTATCCTTAAGTTCTTTCTTCTAAAATGAATCACAAATCCTTTCTTCTAAGACTACCAATTCACTTAAATGAGAACCCTAAACTGTCCACCTCTTAGTTAGCTTAATTTCTGCAATTATTCCCTAATACATCTCCAATTTAATTTCAGATATGAATTGCACCTAAAAGAAATTTCTATAACCTTTACTTGTGAAATTTCAATGCACTAAGAATAATTATACATCATCTAATACCTTAATCAATTCTCTTTATGATAAAGCACTTCATTTATAAATCCAATTTTTGGCATCTCTTCACTCACTCCAATTACATTACTAATCTTTACTTATTCCATACAAATCAATCCCTAATTGGACTAACCAAAAATAATAATAATCTGCTGAATTTTACCCTGGGCACCTACCACAGGGGCCTAGGCTGCCCTCGGCGCCCAGCTAAAGTTTCTGAATCATCTGGCAATGGGCACCCAGCCAAGAACGAAACACATCATTGCGGCAATTCATTTTTCACTTAGACTGATATGATATTCTTCTTCCATTCCACTTCTAACACACTCATAACAATATAAACAACCAATTTAAGCATAATTGAGTTTAATCTAATCATGGAAACAAGCTTCATCAACTTAGCCGCCCATTATCATTTCTAATAGAATTTCAGCATGCTTCATCATATATTCAATCCATTTCTTCAATTTAAATCAATCAAAACAGAAATTGGAGGTGCTACTTACCTTGAAATGCTAATTTTGAGTTGCTGAAGACTCGAATTCTTAGGTGGAAATTCTACAATCAAATTCCAATTCAGCCACTCACCCTTCCTCTGTAGATATTTGCGAATTGGATCAGATCTTTCCAAATCTGATTCCTAGTTTACAATGGCATCAAAACTAAACAGTTTCATATCAATTTATAATGAACCTACCTGAATTGATGTGAGCTCTCCGAATTATAGCTTCCAGACAAACTGAAACTGCAGCCAACAATTTCTGTTCGACCTCTCTTGAACAGAGACCAAACGATTTAACTAAACTCCCTCTGATCAACACAGAAACTCAGAATTCTCTTTCTCAAACCATAGCTCCTTCCTCCACTGAGTTCTCTGATCTCCAATCACTCGAGCAAACAACAAAACAATTGCCGATCGAAATAAGAATGCCTTTTATAGTTGCTGCCTTGAGTAAGTTTAAAGAATGATCCCATGCTTTTATACTCCACCAATTCCCTGCACCAGCACACTTAATTTGCTCTGATCCCCTATCTTCCACATCATCTGACCATCCCAACCAGCCAATTAGTATTTAAATAATGCTCCTTACCTAATTAAATATACTTAACCCATCTGGTTTGTCAAAAATCCTCGGTTTGACCCCTTTTTCTCCATTTATGAAATTTTCCATCAGTTAAATAATTTAATCAACCATATAATCCAATTTTTAATGTTATTAAAAATTCGGGATTTTACACTTATACATCCAATTTAGGGACTTTTAAATCATTTTATTAAACTTGTAAATTCTATTTAAGGGCTTGTAAACTTCGTTTATAAACTTGTAAATCCAATTTAGAGACTTGTAAACCTCGTTGTAAGACTTGTAAATCCAGTTTAAATACTTGTGAACGATGTTATTATACTTGTAAATATAATGCAAGGAGTTGTAAATCCTATTATGAGACTTGTAACTCTGGCTTAGAGACTTGTACGTACCCTCGGTTAATAAACTTGTAAATGATGTTTAAGTACTTGCAACAATAACTTTACTAACTTATAAACCATATTTTTGGACTTGTAAACTCCTTTAGTAGACTTCTGTAACGCCCCAAACCCAGGTCAATACAAACCGGCTCCTGACCCAAATCCGGTTTGCTACTGTATCAACCCGAATCCAACTCAACAACCGAATTCGAGATGCTACTAAGCCCATATCAAAACAATCATCATAATAAACCAGACTGAAGAATTAAATAATCCATTTATTAATAACTATCAGAGTGCAGAAACATCAATGTGCGGAAGTGTAGCCTAACATCATCATAATCATGGAAATAAATAAAACCATCCAATCCAAATCATCAATCTAGTCTGGTATCAAAGGTTTACTAAAAACTCTCAATCTCTCAGATACATCAAAACCAAATAATTAAAAATCACTGTCAAAGTCTCATAAAGTCATCTCTCCTCAACCTCAGATGAAGTCGAGATAATAGAACTCCTCTAGCAAAAAATCAACCAACTTACTCTGGAAATCCTCACTAGGATCGCCCTCTTGCGTACCAGCTGAAAAATAAAATGAGAAGTAGGGTGAGATACGAATATCTAAGTAGGTAACACATGCATGCTATAAACAGTTCATATATAGAAAAATAGATGTTCATGCACGAATAAGTAGTCTCGAGTAAACAGACTCGTATAAACATTCATCACGATCATGGAATACAAAATAGCATATAAAACAATTTAAGTATTAGTAAACAATATCATGTATATCAATGATCATGATTCAGAAATTATCAACAAAATCCAAAATAAAACCGGGATGTACTAAGCAGTCACATCCAACTATAATATCAAATACATGCCTCCAGCATGCGAACAGTATTAATAGTAAGTGTTTGTAATCTTAGTATCATTTTAGGACTCATAAAGAAATATACACGTTTGAGATAACTCTCAACCATATGCTATACCACCGTGCGGCTTAGAGGTGACACTACTAATGATACTCAAACCCGAGACATCTCCTTAGATAAGAGCCGTAGTCATCGACTTATTGCACACGACCCAACCGAGTTAGCATGAACCACCAGCATGCAGCACTAAAATCAATACATGGAGATGGTAGCTTATCCACATGTACAGGGAATCACTAGCGGAGCATCGGGGTGTCCCTCTAGACATAGGACCCTCCAGAGCAACCCAACTTGCAAAGGAAGCGTGCTTGCACAAGGGACTAACTCATCCTAAATGAAATATCCCTTAGCTATCTAAACAAAACTATGGATCAATAACTAGCTATGCCCACTAGACACCAAAAATCCCTAAGGACTAATATTTTTGTAAATAATAGTGCCTAGCGGCATATAAAGGGTAAATCTGTAATTCCTCTCAATATCGGGTTAACTGGGTTGAAATTCTGATATGGAGATTCTTAAATAAGAATCTGGTTAATAATATAAATTGACATGTCTCATGGTTATTTGTTCCAAATTTATAAGTGTGATTTTCATAAAACTTAGATTTCATAGTTAATTACAAAAGTTGGCAAATAGTAACCTAATTGTCTCCCTATTTTATTTTTCTGCAAAACGGGGTATCTGATAATTTATTTTGGTCTTAAAACATCTTAATTAATGATTAAAATTGATTAAAAATAGTTTAGAATTGAATCTGGATTTAAATTTGCAAATTTTGGATTTTTCTGCACTGAGCGCTCAAGATCGCCTAGGAATGCTCAGGCGGTCTAGGGTTAGCGATAGTTGTAAATAGAATGCCAATTGCTTGTTAGATAGCAGTTGACGGTGGTCAAATATTTTAAACGAACGCCGACCAGCGCTCAGGGGCGCCGAGCACCGGGAGGTTGATGGTCTACAAAATCGGCAAAACAGTGTATAGAAATCTGATTTTACATGTTCTAATCATTACTAACATACGTATAAGATTACTATCATGCTAAATACATATAAATACAACACTAAAACATGCAACACGAATCGATTAATCCCAAGAACACAAAACGAACGTAAAAAATTGGTGCTACCTACCTCTTAAGGTCGTTCCAACCTTCCTCCTTGTAACAGCACTATCAACTCCTTCAGTGACACCAGACAATGCTCAGAAGATGATGATTGAAGCAAACTTTCTCCCTTTTCCTCTTCTTATTCTCCTAGTCCCTGGTCGCTCTTGGTCATGCGACTGCTCCTTGCGGCTGTTGAATACCAAACGAATACAAGCAAGAGTATTCCAACCGTATGTTATTAGGGTATTCACCTTATTTATATACCCTCTATTCCCACGCAACTCACATGCATCAAACTGAACACTCTCGCCCAATCAAAACACATTAGGACTAAAATATAAATCTTCGTGATATCTCACGATCAGACGGTCAAATATGCACCAAACGCCTGATCTCCACTAATTACGATATCACCTACATTAATAAATTATTCCCATCAATTAAAACCTTTGGTATAAGCAATTGAAAACTTCTTCTTTACAGTGGGTTAGTATGAGTTGAACTAAGGTCTAGTTCTTTTCATAAAGATACCAAAGGGAAGGTGGATAACAGTGACTAATTACCTTAACAATCTCAGGTATTACTAATGTTGATGCCATCAAAATTTGTAAGTAAATAATTTGAACGTCTTGGAGTCATCTAATTTAGATACTTGCATGCACAAGCTACTCAAGAGTTGAAGTCATGTGCTTCAACAGCTGAAGTGTATACATGTGGTGTAACTAGAGTGCAACTTTGGTTGGGTCGACCAAAACCAACTGTGGGTTGGGTTTGGTTTGGGTTTTATTGCTTTAGATTCGATTTCGGTTCCAAAAATAACAGATTAAATGATAGACATGGTTCATTGTTTTTTCTTTATTTGTTGGTTAAAGGTAGGGGTGCAACTCGATCCGGTTAAAATCGGACCCAACCCGACTTTGGTTCGGTTTTTATAGTAGTTTGGTTCAGTTTTGGTCCAAAAATCCCTAAACCAAACTAAGTCAGTTCGGTTTTGGATTGGATGCTCTGTTAAACCAAACCGAATTTATATATATTATAATATATAATCTATATTTAAATAAATATATATATAATATAATATATGTTAAACTATAAAAGGTTAACTTTAAACTTTAAGGATATTACAAAAAATACCGTTGTTTGAGCACAAAAATGTATTGGTCGAACCTGAACCAAACTGAACCAAATTGATCTCATGTAATTTAGTTCCGTTCTATTTGGGTTTCGGTTTTTATATATATATTTGCTTCGGTTTTATAATTTCAGTTTTCAATTTGGTTCGATTCAAACTACAAATATTTTCAGTTTGATCTTGGGTTAACCTCAACCCGAACCTAACCGACCCAAGTTGCACCCCTCGTTAAAGGTAATGAAAATAGGCAAAATCACCCTACCCCAAACTGAACCAAACCAAACCAAATGTTTGAATTGAATTTGGAAATTTTTTTGATAGTGTGTTTACCGCTAGATGCATGCTCGAGTGGTGTCTTAAGAAAGTCCATTCAATGTGTCTGTAAACCATGTAGGATGCACTCATATCCTATGTAGGACATGCTTGAATCTTTCATAGGATTAGCGTCTACCCAATAATCGCGTATAGTTCCCCCATTGGAAACTATACGGCAGTTGTATCCCACGTAGTATGTGCCTGCATCCTATGTATGATGTGCTTGTATCCTGCTATAGAGTGAGCTCATATCCCAATGACAACGTATAATTCTTTAATTGCAATGTGTGAGGTGTTTTTATCTGGCATCAAGATTCACTTAACCAACACACAATTAAAGTCATCGTCGATGACAGGATTAACGACTATTTAGGTAGCATATTGATCTTTAGGAAAAGTAGGTTGGGTACATCACTAGATATTACAGAATATAAGTCTTTGTCAAAAAAAGTTATTAAAAGTAATTTAAGCTTCCAACTTTTCAATGGGGTTGAATGAGATGTTGCAACTGAAATAACATATCTGATTTTGGGAATGACATAATCACACTTTTGAAGAGGCAAATAGAAGCTTTAATAACCGCGTTCTACATTTAAAAAATCCCAACTCTTCAAGATGATGGTTATAAATTAAAGCAGGAATTTAAAATTTGGATTAACAGACATGCTCCATGTAAAAGGCCAAATGAGAACCAAGAACAACAGTGAAACATTGACAAAAGGAAATGGGATAGTGATAATGGTCCAACAGTTGAAATAAATTCCACCAACAATACATGAAGATAACATTCAGTGGTTGAATATTTTTGAATGAACTTCCAAATATATACTTGTAAAGTAGGTTAAGCTGCTTGCTACAAGATGGGTCAAGCATCAGTAGTGTGACAACAGCAAGTGAAGATGAACATAGGCACATTTGTAAGTACCTAGCTGCATGTTGATGCATTGAAATTGGTGTTATCGCAAAAGTAACTAGCACACAAAACATCTACAAATGCCCGACATATGATAGATCATTATAAACATTAGAAAATTGGAAATCGACTAATGATAAAATCATTTAGAACTAATCCCAAGCTTCTAAAGAATATTGTATCGTATGGATTTTCTCCAAAACAGAATTTGATAAGAACCATGCGGAAGTTGTTTATTGATTCGTCCTGCAAAAGAACCATCAAAATATCATCTTTAAATGTAAATTGCAGTATTGACAAGCCAATTATTAGGAAACAACTTAGGATATGTTTTAAATAAAATATCTCTGCCAATAATACATGTTTCGTCAAAATTATTTCACATTTGGCATACCCGTGGTACTGACACCCGAAATTACATTACAAGATGGGAAAATAAAGAAAAATATTTATTTGGATTTGAAACAGGTCAAAAAAGATGAAAAATTGGTCAAACCTATTTCTGTCCGCATTTGATATGCGGACGAGCCTTGACCGCAAACAAAATGCGAACAAAGAGTGTCCGCAAACCAAATGTAGACACGCGTGTTTTTGGGCGTTTTCGTAAAATCTCGATTTTTTAAGCATTGTTACTATTTCTATATCTCTCTAGGGTTTCGTTCGGCCGTTTTACCCTCACTGGTTCTCATATTTACTACAACTCTTGTTTCTAAAACTGAATTGGAACATTCTAGAACCTCTTAGGACCACCTTGCCCTTGCTCTTGCTTATAAATAGAAGGCATCTCCTCAAGCAAACTGCTGAAAGTTAGAGCTGAGAATTGAAGAGAGAATTGTGGCTAAGAATTGTTGAGAAATTGAAGATTGGGAGAACTCCAAGTGAAGAAGAGAACCCCTGCCTCTTTGATTTCTCAAGTCTGGGTAAGCTTTTCTCCCCTTTTATTTTCTAGATTTAATTTCTACGATAGTTTTAATCTTCTCCCTTTCTGTAGTATAAGGTCTGTGTATGATTGTAACCCAAACCTAAATCCAAGTACCTCAAGTATTTTCTCTTGCCGTAAAACATGAAGAGAGTTCTAGGGAAAGGAGGACAGGAATGGATCCGAAGGGCAGACCCCCATATGCTGTAATCATATAAATATGTGGTTGTCGTATTTTGTTTAGGTTGTATAATTGGTTATTGATGAAATATGAAGGAATACCATGGATCCATGCTATTCACAGCATTAGATCTCCTTTTTCTTCTAGATTTTGTATTTTTACATTGTTTTCTGTAAAATCCCCGATTTTTGTAAAAAAAAAAATTTTACAACTAAAGAAATAACTCAGAGTTGATTGGTGAATTTTTGTAGTGAAGGAGATAAAAGGGGATTAAATTAAGATCCAGGTGAACCAGATCAGAAATTTCAATTTATGGAGGTGAGGTAATCTTAGTAAATTTTTATTTGGGAAATAAGTTTGATGATGATGTGGCATTCATGGGTTAACTAACCAAACAAAGCTGCTGGTGTAGGGAGTGTTGTAGTGTTGCACTACAGGGGATCGTGATTTAAGTTTGCTGATTGAGCGGCAACTATAAATACTAGGTTAAAATGAGCTCGCTGGTTTGGTTGAAGAATTGGGCGACTGAAGAGAAAATCTCAGAGAGGAGAGGAGATCAGAAGCTAGGGTTTGGAGCTAAGTCTGGAGGATTTCGGGTATTAAGAGAGCTCATTTGCTTACTATTTGAGTTCTGTTCGTAGGAATTTATGTGCTCTTGGCAGCAGTGCTCAGATCTGGTCCACTGAAATTCTCAGCAAATTTGAGTTTGAATTTTAGGTAAGTATAGTTAATTAGATTTTAATTGGTCAAGATTGATCAAGTGAATTACAGATCTGGAAAGATCTGATTTGAATTTGGAATTCTGCAGAGGTTTGCTGTATGTTCGTTCTGGAGGTAGGAATTCCATAGTTCGTTGGAGTAATTGAGGACGTTTTCAGCTTAGTTTTGCTTCTATCAAGTAAGTAGCACAACCTGATTTGATTTGAGTGATTTAAACTTGAAATTTTGCGTTTAAAACCAGCATGCAATAGATTTCTGTTGATACTGAATTTTTACGTGCTTAGGTAGGTTGAAATAGAAATTTTCGTATTTAAATTTCTAGCTCGTATGTTGGTGAAATATTTAATTACTGATTTGTTAAACCTAAGCTAATAAGTTGATTTTCGTTAAGAACATAAAGAATTGAAAGTGTGATTTACTGAAGAAAAGTCAGGCGAAGACAATAGCATGAGTGGCTAAATTTGTTCAGATGTTGTTAGTGATTTAACTAAATGAGAATCAGGTTAACTAGGTCATGAATGGGTTAAGATGATCCTAGAAGCAATACGATTACCCAACCTACATTTAGCCTTGCTGATTTGTCACTGGTCATGAATAAGCTAGAGAAAAAGGGACTTGGTGCTAAGCTGCAGGGACCTAGCGTTGAGCAACAACGCTAGCCTTATATTTCAATTCTTGTCTAAATGAAATGTTCGGTTATTGGTTAAGATATTGATCCTATGGAGGTGTCTCAAGGAAGACACCTCTCAAGGGTTGGCGCCAGCTCTTGTAATTCAGATTTTGTGGTGTTTATTAATTACAAGTATTGGATTTACTCTTGTAACGCCCCGAACCCGGGTCCATGCAAACCAAGCACCAAACCCGAATCCGAAGTGATGCTGGCCCAAAGCTACTAATTACCAGAACATTAAAATTCAATTAATTGCATTAATTATCAAAGTGCGGAGAATTAAAGACATTAATTTCATCAATATGTGTGGCTAAATATAACCATCAACTAACTCATCAATGTAAATTCATAAATCTGATAAATGGGTTTTCTAACGCACTTTCTCTCATATTCAATTAAATCATAAACTATCTATCAAGGTACATCTATATCAATCTCTAATAGAAAGATCTAAATTAAATAAGAAAGATCCTCAACTCAGTAATTTGCAACTTCCCCTCGAGTCAACCCCAAGGACGCTCTCACGTGGAACAACTGAAAAATAAGATAAAGGAGTTGGGTGAAATACAACTATCTCAGTAGGTAACACATGCATGCTAGAAACAGTTTATATATAAAAGTAATCATTCATGCACGATAAAATAATCGAGTATTCACGGTCAATAAGAGGAACGAGTAATCACATACGAAACCAATAATTATTTAGTGCTTGAAATAAAGAGAGATTATTATGTAACCTTCGTTTCAATTTGTAAGGCAATGTAATATAAATCACATCTAAAGGGTTTTCCAATTATAATTCTATATTTTATTTCGAGCTCCTTTATATTCTATTTTAGAGTCAATCAAATCAAGTCACAGCTAAACCGTTTAATAAAACTCTTCTTATTCAAATGTAAATCATGTCATTCATAATTAATAGTGAATCTCAATCTGATAACAACATTCTCCCATGTAGGATGTAATCACATAATAATCACATCTACCGTACATGAGGTCTCTCCCACATGAGTCATCATATCTCACCTGCAGGTGGTCACATCTCACCCGTAGGTGGTAATCACATATATCTCCCCTGTGGGATGCAATCCAATTAGGATCACATCTCCCCCACAAGAGGTCACATCCCTCCCGCAGGAGGTCACATATCTCCCCTGTGGGATACAATCCAATCAGGATCACATCTCCCCCAACAGGAGTTCTCATCTTACCCGCAGGTGGTCACATATCTCCCCTGTGGGATGCAATCAAATCAGGATCACATCTCCCCCAACAGGAGGTCTCATCTAACCCGCAGGTGGTCACATATCTCCCCTTTGGGATGCAATCCAATCAGGATCACATCTCCCCCAACAGGAGGTCTTATCTCTCCTGCAGGAGGTCGCATATCTCATCCACAGATGGTACGAATCTCTTATAGCCATCATGGCATTCAGTCCACAATCCATTTATATTTTGAGAAGGAAATTACCTATATAGAATCCTTGTAATCATTTCAAGTGAGCTTGATCCTCTTTAAACCCCAAATTGTAATAAATCATAGAATAAGTTGGTTACATATCTAATATGAACTTTTTAGTATAATTGGCCTTCAGAGACACCTTAAGAATAATCTTAGAGAAGTGTTACATGGGGTGGAAATCCAAATAACCTATTTTATAATGATTTGGGACTAAGAATGTCATAAAATTCTCAAAATACATTTTGGATGAATGGAATAGTCTTAGGATTCCCAATAAGGTCACCATACCAAAAATCAATTGATTCCGAGACAAAAAGTTTCAGACCCCAAAAATATTCTAAGTCTAGTTAAAACACTGACTTTTGGGTATATAATTTTTCTAGACAAATGTACAAGGAGTTTTGGGCTCAAATTTTGGTTGTAGTTTATTGAAGAATAAACACATCTCCTAGAATTTTATGGGCTTCTGAATCACTTATCTGGGTATCAAACCCAAAACGGGCTTTTTGATAAAAACCAGAAAAACTGGAAATTTAGGCATGAACTGGAAAGTTGACATTTTATTGGCTGGGAATTGGACCTTGGAAGTATTTTTATTGGTTCCAAATGGGGGGCAAAACCTTATTTACATGTAAAGACTTAAGTAAATGGAGCAATAAATACACAGGAGATTTACTTAAATGTCTTTCATGGAAATAAGGGTGCTGTGTAGGAGGCTCAGGTTATATAGAAAAGGGGATGAAAAACTGTCAAAATTGCATTTTTTTGTTAGAGCGCCTAGGATCGCTCAGGATCACCTAGGCGGTCAAAGTCGGCGGTAGTGTAAAACAGAGCGCCGATGATAACTCTTCTTGCGGTCTTGGGCGGTCTCAATTTTTCAACGAGCGCCGAGGATCACCAAGCACAATCGAGGTCGGCGGTCCCCAAAAAACGAACAGAAACAGTTTAAAAACGTGATTTTTCCTATTCTAAGCAATCCCATAATACTTATAATGATTATATCATGCATTATACATATATCTACATCATAAACACATGGTTTGAAGATTAAACGAACGTAAATACAAAAACGAACGTAAAACAGTGTCACCTACCTCTTACGATCGTTTCCTCTCCTTCTCTATGAACAACAACAACACAGACACTACGACACTCCCTTGGGATGAAGAAAAACCAGAGCAACCACTTTCCTTCTTCTTCTTCTCTGGTTGCTCAGTCGCTCTTGGGTGTGCGGTTTTCTCTTGCGGCTGTTGAAGACTAAACGAATACAAGTCAAATATGTTTAGGTATTCCACCCATATTTCATTAGGGTATATAGCTTATTTAATACCCTCATATCCCATGTGACGCACATGCATCAAACACAACGCACACGCCCAACCAAAATACAATTACTTTAAAACATTAATCTTTCCTCGATATCTCATGATTGGACGGTCTGATCTGCACCAAACTCTTGATCTCCACTAATAACGATATTCTCTATAATAATAAATTATTTCGATCCATAATAATCCTCAAGAATAGTAATTGTTATTTTATTTTAATATTTGGGAAAATTCGGGGTTTTACAACTCTTAGGAAACTTAAATGCATGTGATTATAGTATCTTGGAGGAAATATAAGTGTTGGGAAACTAAGGTTATACCAATATATTAAGTGTTAAAAATCTGAAACCTATTAGAGAAGTGTTATAGGAAATTCCTAGGTGCTGTAAATTTCTCCAGCACATATACCTTTTTGCCATGCAACCTGAACTTGGGAAATCAATTAGAGGGTTAGTTAGAGATAATCAAACAGGAGTTGAGTAAATCTGGGGTTGCTGAAGTAAGTGCATAAATAGGGAATGTAAAAATAAATAGGATAGTTAGAGGTAAGCTTCAAGGCTTTATATAAATCAAGATGTTTGGAGTATAAAACATATGTAGAAGCTACTGTTTGGGCATGAATCATATAATACCAGATTTAATTAAATAAGGAAATTAAGGTTTTGTTTTAATTTCGGAATTTCCGGTTTAACCAAAACTTAACAGCTTTACAAACTTTTGGTTTATAAAAAAAGGGAATTTTATGCAATACTTTGGAAAAGAACTTGAAATCAGATTATTTTGGACAAATGTGATTAATTGGTTTTCTCCATGTACTTGAATGATGTTTTTGGGATTTTTGTTGGAATGATGGTCATCTTTCCTCCGTGTACTCTGAGATGCTTTTTGTACTCGGGATGATGTGTTTGAGTTTAGAACAAGTGGATATTAATGAAATTACTGTTTTTGCTTTAGCTCAAGTCTAGATGGCATAGCTCAGTGTGGATCCACATGTAAAACCCTGAATTTTCAGTAAATAAATAAATAAATATTTAATTCGAATATTTGGAGTGTCAATGAATTTGTCAAAATAAATTGGGGACTTAATATAAAGGAATGATTTGGGGTACTTATAATTCGTTCGGGATGTATAACAAACTAATAATGACAAAGAGAATAAACTTGGAAATTTTGGAAGAAATTGAATGGGTAGATGTGAAAATATTAAGAGAAGGATATTTTTGTCAATTCACATTAATTATCGGTAAATAATTAAATACATTAATTAAAATTGTTATTAGAATTGAGAAATAATAATAGATTTAAGTTGGGGTTTAGATTGTCTATTAAACAATGATATTTAAAGCTTAGTAATTGGAATAATGGCATATTGGTAATTATGTTTGATTTGGAGCTTTAAGTCTAAAAGATCAGAATTTTATTGAAGGATATTAATTATAATTATAAATAATCACATTGATAATTATAAATAATCACATGACCGTAGGGAGATATGTGGGATCAGAGGAGAATAAAATAGGGTTTTATATTTTATTTGGGGTTGATCGTAGGGGAGTTTTAGTTTTGGGTTTTGACGGCTGAAGAGAAGAACGAGAGAGAGAGAAAGGGAGACCGAGAGGAGAAGAAGGAAAAGCCAGGGAGATCTCAGAAGAGATTTGGCTGTTGCAAAAGAAGAGATCGAAGTCACACAAAGGAGAAAGAGAAGGAAGAAGGTGTTCTTGCGCGATCAGATGTAGGTGACATTTTTTTACGTTCGTTTAATCTTCAAACCATGTTTTTATGATGTAGATATATGCATAATGCATGATATAATCATTATAAGTATTATGGGATTGCTTAGAATAGGAAAAATCACTTTTTTAAACTGGTTTTGTTCGTTTTTGGGGGACCGTCGACCTCGACTGTGCTCGGCGATCCTCGGTGCTCGTTGAAAAATTGAGACTGCCCAATTTGCTCCATTTACTTAAGTCTTTACATGTAAATAAGGTTTTACCCCCCATTTGGAGCCAATAAAAATACTTCCAAGGCTCAATTCCCAACCAATAAAAAGTCAACTTTTTAGTTTATGCCTAAATTTCCATTTTTCTCGATTTTTATCAAAAATCGTGATTTGGGTTTGATAACCAGATGAGTGATTCAGAAACCCATAAAATTCTAGGAGATGTGTTTACCCTTCAGTAGACTACAACCAAAATTTGAGCCCAAGACTCCTTGTAGATTTGTCTAGAAAAATTATATACCAAAAGTCAACGTTTTTAACCAGACTTAGAATATTTTTGGGGTTCGAAACTTTTTGTTTCGGAATCGATTGATTTTTGGTATGGTGAGCTTATTGGGAATCCTAAGACTATTCCACCCTTCCAAAATGTATTTTGAGAATTTTACGATATTCTTAATCCCATAATCAATATGAGTACACACTAATGAACTGGTTATGGAACAAGACTTTGGATTACTGATTGAACATGAAAGAACTATGAATGTAAACAATATTGGAATGTGAATGATTTGTACGATGGCTTGGTGGCCAGTTTTATTAATAACCTGCTTGGTGGAAAAGATGTAATGCATATTCCTGCTTGGTGGCAGAGATTATAACCCGCTTGGTGGCGGAGACCCTAACCTGCTTGGTGGCAGAGATTACCCGCTTGGTGGCGGAGACCCTAACCCATTTGGTAACGGAGACCCAACCTGCTTGGTGGCAGAGATAACCCGTTTGGTGATGGAGACCTAACCTACTTGGTGGCAGAGATACCCCGCTTGGTGGTGGAGACCCAACCTGCTTGGTGGCAGAGACATTACCCGCTTGGTGGCGGAGTGTAACGCCCTGGATCCGGGTTACGTAAAATAACCGTAACTCGTACCCGAAGGTTAATTAAAATTCCACAGGATCAATAGAGTAAGGGAAAACATGAAATAAAATAATATAAAGATTCAAATGTATGATATCAAGGTTCACTAATTTCCCAAAACACTATTCAAAAGTAATACAATGTTCATAATAAAATTCACTAGGGTAAATAAAACCAACAACTAAGATCTACTCAATAAAATAATCCTCCTCACGATACTCTAGATAGTCCACTGGAATATCAACCTCCATGGTATCGTCCTCGTTGAAATCTGAAAACAAAACAAAACAGTGAGATACAACTATCTCAACAAGTAGCAATGCAAGCACAAAAATACAGTTATAACAGTTCTAAAACATGCATAAGTTATAATCAATTAAGTTACGATTAATCTCGGTTAATCCGACTAATCTTGGAAATACATCAACAATTACAAATTCGGAAAAACGTTATATATTGGGACTCGTGAAGTTTGTCTATTTTGTGTGGCTAAGCGCTAGAGTTCCAGACAATCCAGTCTAACACTGCAACAGCTCGAACATCCAATATCATCGCCCTCATGGCTGAAAACTCAAGTGACCTCACCATCATGGTGGAAACGGAGTTGTTGCAGCGCTTCCCTCATGGAAGGTCTCTCCATCATGGAGGAAACGCATGAAGGAACCCCAGACTTAAATCCAAACAAAACATACAAATTCACTACAACTAGACTGTGGATCCACACTAAGTCTTGCCCTTGGGTAACTTTGAAAAATTAATAGACATAGTTTACAAATCAGCTTAAAATCATGTTCCATGTAAGTCCAGTCACTTATATAACAAACCAAACCAATTTAGTTCAAATAGTCGCTAAGTCCATCCCACAATAAAATTTCCGCATTTAATACTACCTTGGAAATACTCACCATCTCATCCAAACGGAAACAAATGAACATACAAAGAATTCATAAGCGAAAACATTTCAGATAATAATAATGGTTCAGCAATATCAATGGGAATTCAAAACAGTTTAATAATTATCCAAATCACCATTTTGATAAGGTATAAAATATACTATAGAAATTTCTTTTAACTAATGCTCTAAGTGCAAGAATTTAGGATTAACATCTCCTTTTAAATGATCTTATATATATATTAATTTCCCATATTTTTATTGTCATAACAATTTTTCATAGGCTTCTAACAGTCTTGAAATATCTGATTTTTTTTATTTCATAATACAAGTGCAGCAATAAAATAAATGACTTGGAAATATTTTAAAGAATTAACAACATCTTCTAGAGAAATTTTAACTCTATATTTAAATGGTTTGAATTTACCATGCCTCTTTAATCCAATTTTTGATACTAAATAGTTACAAATTTTAGGACTCAATATACTAATCAAGTCAAAGAAAAGAATCAATAGTTTGAAATTCAATTAAGAATCAACTCTAAATTGCTCTAAAATTTTCCAAACACTAACTTGCATTTACTACCAATAACTCAAAAAGTTCTCCAAATTTCATTTAATCTTTAATGAAAAATTTTTAATAAGCTAAAATGTAAGTGACCTTAAAATCCCAACTAATTGGTTCTAATACTAATTACTACTAATTTCTATAGTTTACTACAACTTTTGGATCTTGATTGACACAAGAACAATTTTGGTGGATTAATAATAATAAGTTAGTACTTAAGATATATTCAAAGAAACCCAATCTCAATTTGCAGAAATTTATCCTTTGTCTATTAAAAGCTTATCACACAAATTATGTAAATTATGCTACTGATTTCTTTTCCAAAAAATAGAATATGAATATAGATTTTGCTACTAATTTGAGAACATAGAATATGGTAGAGCAGGGGGTCATTGTGTAATTTTGAAACTTCCTTTAACTTAAAGTTTCTAAATTATAAAAATACCTTGAAACAATTTCAAATTTACAAAATGTGGACCCTGAAATGTAACGAACCCAGCTCTCTCTCTCTTCCGTAGAAAAACAACCCAATCCCCCACTATCCTACCTTGTCTTCCCTACTGCAACCTACCACCTTAATTTTTATTCAATCTCTCTCTCTATCTCTTTGTATTTCATTTCTCTTCTCCCCTCTTTGGTTCTTATGTTTTCTGCATTTTTTTTGTGTTTTACATGACTGTACCACCCATTAACAGCCCCCATTTCTTCTGTTTTGTGCTCATTTGTTCACTCTCTCTCTCTCATACAAACAACCCCATTATTGTTCTTGTTCTATAACACTACTTAATGTGAATTTAAACTTACTCTATGCTGATTATTTCACACCCAAAAATACTCAGAGTTTCTTCTTGCCAATGACCATACCAGCAGCTCTTTTCCATACATTTTTATCATGAAAACATGGGGAAATAATGCATTGATCAAGTAGATCAATAAGCAATTCTCTAAATGCATTAACACAATCCTAGAGCATGAGCATCAATCCAAAACTTATGCTGCAAATCAGTGTAAAACAGGGCTGTGTTTAACGATTAAACCAACCATATAAATTTGTCAAGAAGGTTCTAACTCACCTTGTTTGCTACTGGCAACTTCTCTCTGACACAACAGCAGCAGTTCTGGTATTTCTCCATGCCAAATCAGTCGAAGAAACTGCTCACGGTTTTGCAATTTCTGACGTCTTCAGCTCTAGCTACATAGCACAAATCCCACTTGGAAAACAAGGCTTCTCCCTCACTTCCACATATCTGAAATCCATAACCCCCCTTAATTTGTCGGTTAAACTTTCTTTTTGCACTTACGGTTACAATGTTTTGAGCGTATGTAGTTATCCATGCGTTTTCATACGTGTAAGCACCTCATTTTTGCACTCCCATAAAAACCAGAAATGCAAACCCTGTTAAGCGCAGTCTTATTTCATGAGCCCACCGTGGACTTATTTCTGATGATTACACGTTATGAATTTCTGTTATGCAGCGATTGTTGATATTTTTCCTTTATCAGTATATATGTTGGATTTGGATTACTCGAGTTACTCGTAAATGTTGGTTATCATTACGGATGCATGTTTTACTACTGAAGCATGTTTTAGAACTATTATAAAGGTTTTGTGCATGCATGTGCTACTTGCTGGGATATTCATATCTTATTACATTTTGTGTTGTTTTCAGATCCTGGTGAGGACGATCTTGGCGGGGTTGAGCCTATCGCTGACTACCTTGAGTATAGGGGAGAGAACTATTTTGTTGAGTGATATTTGAGAGATACTTGTGTTTGTTGATACTTTTGGCATAGTGAGTAAACATTTGAATTGTAATTCTTCTTTTGTTGTGGTTTGGTGATCGGGTATTATTAGCGAACTCTAATATGTTTGTTGATGATAATAAAATGAAATTTCTTGTTTCTTACACTCTGATATAGATCCTGCGGTTTTATTTATCTAACACCTTGGGTACTAGTTACGGTTCCGATAAGTAACCCGAATCCGGGGCGTTACATTTTCTCCCCTTTTTTTTTTAATGTTTTTTGATGTTTTTAGTCATTTAGGCTAAGATCTTGGATTTGCCATGATCAATATAGTAGATCTGAAATCAGAAGCCTTCCAATAATCTCTAGGGTTTCATGAGGTGATTTTTGAGTTATTTTTTATTTTTAAGAGAAGACCCTACGGTCTAAGCTCTCCCCTTTTGATGTTTTTCATCAACGTGAGTGTATTTGGTTTAGATTTTTTAATTAATGAGAAATCTAGGTTAGACCTGTGCCCTGGATTGTTCAGATTCAATTCTTCAATATTTTGTAAAAATAATATTTTTTTTTATTATTCCTAGATTACAAGGATTTAACTTAAAGCTAGATTTTTTAAGTTTTTACTTTAGATTTGTTTTCTTTGTATTGATTTTAGTTAATCATGATGCCCAAGAAATGGTTTTTGTTTTCATAAGAAGGATCCAGAATTAATTGGATCATTCAAATGGAAAAAAACCATACATTCTTTTTTCCTTTTACTTTTGTTTTGATTTCTATTAGCAAGCAATTTTTTTTTTTTAAAAACATGAACAATACTTGGCAACCACCTTGTGTAGATGAATGGGGGTGCCTAACACCTTCCCCTGTTCATAACCTAATCTCCTTACCCATTTTTGGTTTATTTTTTTAATTTGAGTTATTTTTAGTTTAATTTGGGTTTTTATTATTATTTATTATTTTGGTGTCCATTCACACCCTAAAAAGGAATGGTGGCGACTCCTTGATTTTTATTGAGCCCATGTGATGATAAAGGAAAGTCATTGAATTGATCTTTTCCCCATGTCTCACAACGGATGACTCTGCTGGGGAAAGTTTGTGGATTTAAGCCTCGATTTGTGTATTTGTTCATGTTTTTTGTTTTATTTGGATTGCTTGCTGTTTTGTTTGTCTTTATGGGGCATGTTTGATGTGTTATAAATCTGAATTATTGATTAAAATCTCATGGGGATAGAAATATGTTTAAATCAGATTTATAGGATTGTTGCTAGAAACATGTGTAGGGGGCTTGTTTGGCCAAATCATGCTCAATTGCTGTATTTTTATGATAGCATGTTTTAATGTAGATTTTCAATGCCTGACCATAACAGGATAAGCATGAAATCTAAATATATGGTATGTGTTTTGAAATTTCCAGCATGTTTCAAGCATGATTGATTGTTTCTTTGTATAGCATGATTTAATGCCCATATGCTTGTATAGTGTTTTGTATGGATGTATGGTTAACATGAGCATGCTTAGGTTGTTTTATTATCTTGTTGCTTGTGTTTATTTATTTCCAATATGATGCCATATCTGCCTTGATTTGTGAATAAAATGTGCTTGGCTATGAAAAAGAGTGGCAAGGGTTTGGGAAGTTTTGAATGCACTGGAGCACTTTAAATCTTTTGCATAGCCTACCCATTACCTATAGGAAGTTGAACCCAAATGTGTGTAGCTTGGCACACCAAGGTCCTTACTTCGGAAAGCTAAAGTGAAAACATTCACCTTAGAACTTTGAGCTAATGATGTGATAACATTGTGGATCTTTGATTCTGGTCATCACTAGGCTTGAGATCTAAGTTGCCATTAAACCAAAACCCAAAGCCCATACACTTGAAGGTGGAGATACACGTTTTTCAGCTAAAGTAAACAATTACGATGGGAAAATGGGTTTGTAATTGAGGGAAGGCTGATTGCATGGTTCACAAGGCCAAGGTATGATATGAATGCCATATTAAGGGTAAACACAAGGTAACAAGGTGATATCATTGTTTTTTTTTTAGAATTATCTTCATATCATGTAAAGTAAGTGCCATGGTGTCCATGTATTTGGGATGGAATTTTTCCCAATGAAGTTTGTATCCTAAGATTGGTGTAGCCTATAGGAAGAGTTTTTTTAAACTCTGCTCAGAAGTCATCCTACCCAAACTTTGGCTAACAAACTTGGTTCCTTTAATTGCTATTTCATGCAACTTTGGCTAACAAACTTGGTTCCTTTAACTTCTTAAGTGATATAAGAGATGATAAACACTTCAATAAGAGTAAATGGCATCCAAATTCTTCTAAAATTCACTCAAATCAAAGGGTTAAGTATTTTTATAAAATTTTACTTAAGTCAAATAGGTAACTTAACTCAAAGAGTGGAAGTGATAAACGAAAATATGTTTGAATCAAAATAAACTTGAATAGAACCTCAAATCACATCAATATTGCAAAACAAATTCTTGAAATGCAATCTAATGAAAAAAAAATTTCAAATCATTTTTAATCTCCAAAGTTTGATAAGAACAATTCAATAAGAATTTTCAAAAAAAAAAAAAGAAAAAAGAAAAAAAAATCAAATCTAAAGTCTAAAAAAAAAAAAAAGTAAAAATTTTTTTTCCATAGGCCTTTGAAAGCCTTTAAATTTCAAGTTTTCTCAAAAATTTCCATGGGCCACTGAAAGCATTTGAATTTTAGATTTTTAACCTCACAGGACTTCTAAAGCCTTAATTTAGAAACTCATAGGACCTCTGAAAGCCTGAAATTTCATATCTTTATCCTCCTAAGCCCCTAAAAGCTTGCATGATTCTAGAACCCTTCATAGGCTCCTGACAGCCTGAATAATTTCAGGACACTTTGGAAGCCTTAATTCCAATTCATATATTGTGGGACATGTTCGAAGCCCAAAAATAGTACAACAACTCTTTGGATGGTCATTTTCGTACCACCCAACTCATATCTTGTAGGGCATGTTGGAAGCCCTAAAATATTCAAACAAAGTTTTTGGATTGCCTTTTTCGTGCCAACCAAGTCATATCTTGTGGGACATGTTGGAAACCCTAAAATATTCCAACAACATTTTGGATGGCCATTTTCGTGCCAACCAAGTCATTTCCTGTGGGACATGTTGGAAGCCCTAAAATATTCCAATAGCTTTTTGGATGGCCTTTTTCGTTCCAATCAAATCATATCTTGTGGCACATGTTGGAAGCCCTAAAATATTCCAACAACTCTTTAGATGGTTTTTTCGTGCCAACCAAGTCATATCTTGTGGGACATGTTGGAAGCCCTAAAATATTCCAACAACTCTTTGGATAGTCTTTTTCGTATAACCCAACTCATATCTTGTAGGACATGTTGGAAGCCCTAAAATATTCCAACAATTCTTTGGATGGTCTATTTCGTACCACCCAATTCATATCTTGTGGGAAATGATGGAAGCCCTAAAATATCCCAACAACTTTTTGGATGGCTTTTTTCGTGCCAACCAAATCATATCTTGTGGGACATGTTGGAAGCCCTAAAATATTCCAACAACTTTTTTTTATGGCCTTTTTCGTGCCAACCAAGTCATATCTTGTGGGACATGTTGGAAGCCATAAAATATTCCAACAACTTTTTGGATGGCCTTTTTCGTGCCAACCAAGTCATATCTTGTGGAACATGTTGGAAGCCCTAAAATATTCCAACAACTTTTTGGATGGTCTTTTTCGTGCCAACAAAATAATATCTTGTGGGACTTGTTGGAAGCCCTAAAATATTCCAACAACACTTTGGATGGTCTTTTTCGTGCCAACCCATTCATATCTTGTGGTACATGTTGGAAGCACTAAAATATTCCAACAACTCTTTGGATGGTCTTTTTCGTACCACTCAACTCATGTCTTGTGGGATATGTTGGAAGCCCTAAAATATTCCAACAACTTTTTGGATGGCCTTTTTTTTGCTAACCAAGTCATATCTTATGGGACATGTTAGAAGCCCTAAAATATTCCAACAGATTTTTGGATGGCCCTTTTAGTGCCAGCCAAATCATATCTTGTGGGACATGTTGGAAGCCTTAAAATATTCCAACAGCTTTTTGGATAGCCTTTTTCGTGCTAACCAAATCATATCTTGTGGGACATGTTGGAAGCCCTAAAATATTCCAACAACTCTTTGGATGGTCTTTTTTGTACCAGCCAATTCATATCTTATGGGATATGTTGGAAGCCCTAAAATATTCCAACAACTCTTTGGATGGTATTTTTCGTACCACCTAAATCATATCTTCTGGGACATGTTGGAAGCCCTAAAATATTCTAACAGCTTTTTTGATGGCCATTTTCGTGCCAACCAAATCATATCTTGTGGGACATGTTGGAAGCCCGAAAATATTCCAACAAATTTTTGGATGGCCCTTTTCGTGCCAACCAAGTCATATCTTGTGGGACATGTTGGAAGCCCTAAAATTTTCCAAACACTTTTTGGATGGCCTTTTTCGTGCCAACAAAGTCATATCATGTGGGACATGTTGGAAGCCGTAAAATATTCCAACAGCTTTTTGGATGGCCTTTTTCCTGCCAACCAAATCATATCTTGTGGGACATGTTGGAAGCCCTAAAATATTCCAACAACTCTTTGGATGGTCTTGTTCGTACCAACCAATTCATATCTTGTGGGAGATGTTGGAAGCCCTAAAATTACCATCTTCGTACCAACCAATTCATATCTTATGGGGTATGTAGGAAGCCCTAAAATATTCCAACAACTTTTTGGATGCTCTTTTTTGTACCACCCAACTCATATCTTGTGGGACATTTTGGAAGCCATAAAATATTCCAACAATTTTTTGGATGGCCTTTTTCGTGCCAACCAAATCATATCTTGTAGGACATGTTGGAAGTCCTAAAATATTCCAACAGCTTTTTGGACGGCCTTTTTCATGCCAGTCAAATCATAAATTGTGGGAGTTGGAAGCCCTAAAAGATTCCAACAACTTTTTGGATGGCCTTTTTCGTGCCAACCAAGTCATATCTTATGGGACATGTTGGAAGCCCTAAAATATTCCAACAGCTTTTTGGATTGCCTTTTTTGTGCCAACCAAATCATATCTTGTGGGACATGTTGCAAGCCCTAAAATATTCCAACAACTTTTTTGATGGCCTTTTTTGTGTCAACCAAATCATATCTTGTGGGACATGTTGGAAGCCCTAAAATATTCCAACAACTCTTTGGATTGTCTTTTTCGTACCAACCAATTCATATCTTGTGGGACATGTTGGAAGCCATAGAATATTCCAATAGCTTTTTGGATGCCTTTTTTTGTTCCAACCAAATCATATCTTGTGGGACATGTTGGAAGCCCTAAAATATTCCAACAGCTTTTTGGATGGCGTTTTTCATGCCAACCAAATCATAACTTGTGGGACATGTTAGTAGCCTTAAAATATTCCAACAACTCTTTGGATGGTATTTTTAGTACCACCCAATTCATATCTTGTGGGACATGTTGGAAGCCTTAAAATATTCCAACAATTCTTCAAAATAAACAAAAAATAAATAAAATAAAAAGTAAAATAAAAAAAAATAGTCCAAACTCATGTTAACTTAACCTGCATACATGCATTCATAGGTGTGTGAATGAGACATAAATTGGGGCTGTCATTTTCTTTATTTTTCCTTTTCCAGTTACCATTATAATTGCAACCATTGCTCCCCTGACCAGATCAAGGGCTCGCACAATGGATCCTATTGAGAATCAGACTGATGTTCCTACTCAAGACTTTACTCAACTGCAAGCGCAAGTGGCGGGGCTCGTCCAAATGTTGGAAAACTTACAGGCTGTTCAGGCCCAGCAAGCCCAGGCCCAAAACCAAGCCTCCACCTCTCACCAAGTACCTCCACCTCAAACCAACATTCCACTTCCAGCTCAACCTATCCCTGAACCCATTTCTGAACCTATTCCTGAACCTATATTGATCAAGGAGGATAGTTTTGAATTTGAAAAAGAGAAGGAAAAAGAGAGAATAAGAGAGGAGATGGAAAGGAAATTCCTGCATAAGTTGGAGATGATTCAGGAAGAACTGAGAGAAGTCAAGGGGGTGAACAGTTATGGAGGGACAAACTTTGAAGACCTATGTCTATACCCAGATATATGCCTATCAGACAAATTCAAGTGCCCAGAATTTGAAAAATATGATGGCACTGGCTGCCCTATGAGCCATCTGAAGCTCTGTTATGGGGCTCTGTGCCAATTTGGCCGAGATGATGGCATTCTGATTCAACTCTTCCAGAGGAGTTTGACCGGAGCTGCTCTAAGGTGGTTTGCCACACTTGACCATGGAAAAATTAGAAGGTGGAAGGATTTGGCTGACGCCTTTTTGGCCCAATACAAATTCAATTCTGAGATCGTGCCAGATAGGTATGATGTGATGAGGATGAGCAAAAATAAGGATGAATTTGTGAGGCAATACGCCAAGAGGTGGAGGGAGACTGCTTCTTAGGTTAGGCCACCAATGTTGGAGCCAGAGATGATTTCAACATTCATTAGCACACTGGGGTAGCCTTTTTACAATCATTTGGTGGGTCAGACTACTACTAACTTTGTAGCCCTAGTACAAGTGGCCGACCGGATTGAGGATGGGTCAAATTAGGAAAGATAATTAATTACTCTATTATGGCTGGCCAGTCAGATCCCTCTAATTCTTTTGCATAGAAGAAGGGAAATGGGATGAAAAAGAAGGGAACAAGAAAGAAGGAGAAGTAAACCTAGTACAAGCTCCTCCTCCCAGAAAACCACTTCACATCAATGTTCCTACACCCCAGCAGACCCAGCAGCCACAAACCACCCATCAAACTCCACTCAACATCAATTTCTCTCCATCTGTACCTGCAAATCAGAAAAAGGCTTTCACTAAGGAACAGAGAGATGCTTGGATGGAAACAAGAAGGAATAGAGTCTTCATTATTATTCTTGTGACACTTTCCCAGCTATTGCCAACCTTACTGTAGATGGGATATGTAACCCTGAAGGAGCCGAACCCAGATGCATCTAAAGGGAGGAATTTTGATCCCTCGGTCACTTGTGATTTTCATATGGGTGCACCAGGACACCCTACTGACAACTGTTGTCCTTTAAAGTATGCAGTTCAGGACCTATTGGATCAGAAAGCCTTGTCCTTCAATACAGTTGCCTCCACCCCTTCCGGAAATGACATTGGGCAGAATCCATTGCCTTATCACAATGGGGCAGGCTTGTCCAACTTAGTTGCAGCCATCTCTTCCGTTCAAAGAACTTTTGACCCATCTCAGTTGATTGCTTCCATAGGGACTGCAGTTAAAGTTCATTTCTACCAAGGAAAAAGATGAGATGAAATTAATATCATTTCCAAAAGAAATGATTGTGCTGCTGAGCATATTAACTCTTCATTGGACCGTGCTTCCTCTCTCATGGCTCAAGTAAGTATTGCGAGGCTTCCTCTGGTTATTAATTGCAATCCACCTACTTTTTTTCCCTCCAATCCATCAAAGCCACTCTTGGTCATCAACCGTGACCACCTCACCACTTCAGTTATCTCTTCATTTCCTTTACCTTCAAAATCACTTTAACCAAAGCAACTCCCATCCTTGGTTGTAGATGTTCCTTTTACCCAGGCTTTTCCATCTAAGTCCAAACTTCCCCCACTTGTGATAAATGTTCCAAAGCCCAATTACTCCGAATCAACTGTGCCATGGAATTACAGTGAAGGCTTCACCACCACAGTTCTAGTGGTTGATAGGGAGAGCAAAGAAGGTATAAACCTCATGATGAGATTAGGAAAATGTGTAGGAGAAGGAGAGAAACAAAAGGAAACTGAGAAAGAAAGAAAAGAAACAGAAGAGAAGACAAAATTGAAAGGAAAAGCAAAAATAGGGGAAGATGCTCCCCAGTTTGCTGAAAGTGAGGCGGTAAGCCTCATTAAAATAATAAAAAAAGTGAATTCAATATTGTCAATCAGTTAAATAAGGTCCCTGCCCAGATTTCAATACTGGGACTTTTTTTGAATTCTGAAAAGCATAGGGATTCATTATTGAAGGTGCTTCAGAGTGCACATGTGCCCAAAGCTATTGATCCAGACCAGCTAGGGAAAATGGTTGGCCAAATCTTATCTTACAATGTGATAAGTTTTTTAGAAAGTGAAATAAGCCCAGGTGGGTGTTATCATGTTGACACTTTGCACATCACTGTGCTTTGTAAGGGCTATATGATAGCACAAGTTTTAATTGACAATGGGTCAGCCTTAAATGTTTGCCCATTAATCACTTTTGCCAAGCTTGGTCTGGATCAATCCAAGATCAAACAAAATGGGAGGATTGTAAGGGCTTTTGATAGCTCTAAGACACACTCCTTAGGGGAGATTGAACTGCCAGTCACTATTGGACCCAATATCTTTAACATCACATTTGAAGTGATGGATATTCCAGCAGCTTTCAATCTGCTCCTATGAAGACTGTGGATACACTCGGCTAGGGCAACATCATCTACTCTTCACCAAAGGGTGAAGTATATAAAAGGAAAAAGGGTGATAACTGTCCTCGTTGAGAATTTAGTACCTCCAATAGTGCCACCTAATGTACCCTTCATTAATGTCGAGATGACTGTCGACCAAATTGAATTTCACTCTTTCCAATTTGAGACTGTCAATTTCATACCTGGGGGGTATCAAGATAAGGAAGGGAAGATGACCTGTGCTGAAAAGATGGGGGGAAAAGTGCTAAAAAAATATAATTTCCATTCAGGGAAAGGTTTGGTTGTCAACTTACAAGGAAGGTTGGAGCCAATAAGGGCCAAGAAGCTTACCCCTAAAGTAGGATTGGGGTTTAAACCAAGAGGTTGGAGAAGGCAGAATCAAAATATAGAGTAGGAAAGCAAAGGAAGATTCCCTCATCTAAGGGAAACTTTCCCAAAATCTTCCCACAAGATTCAGATATCTTCTCCCACAGATCAATTAAAACCTCCATACCATAACCCCAACCCTTTCATGAATCCATATATCCCCACTTTGTAACCCTATATCCCACCTTTTTCAAATGAAACAATGGGTGGGCCTGGGCCACAGCCAGGACAGCAGCAAGATTTTTCTAAAGACGTTGGGGCTTTCTTTGCCATGACTGAAGGCAAAAAAACTGAAGAAGCAAATGAGGTGCCTTGAATTGACTGGGCAGCAGTAAAAATTCCAGATGAGGTCATATCTGGATTGGGCCCCACAACAGAAAAGGGTGGTATAAATCATCCGGTGATGATGGCATCGGACTCTAAGCTTGAGGAGCAAGCTTGCACTATTTCACCTGCTCCAGAAAAATTTATTTTGAAAAATTGGGAGGAGACTCCCCTTACCTTTGAAGCGGTGTTTGATTGGCAAAATACGCGGCTTCCAAAAAAAAAACTCCATTAGTGGAAGGCCCTTTTCCTGAAGGTTTTAATGAGCCTTTGTCTTCAGGAAAAGCTTTTTTAGAAGGCTCACAAAAAACCTAAAAATATTTTTCCATTTTTTCTAGAAAATTTAAGTTTTCCAAAAAGGTCAAAACCATTTATGAACCATATAAGCAAAGAAATTTGATCAAGTTGAATATGACTTCGACCTTGAGCTTGACTTTGACCTAATGGGGATCGAAGAAGAGACCAAGGTCAAAGAAGACGACCCGTCTAAAGAAATTGCATATCAATTGGAGGGTCATGAAAATGGTGTTCAACCTAATATTGAAGAGACCATTTCAATAAATCTAGGGACCAAAGATGACCTAAAAATAGTGAAGGTTGGGGCATGCCTGTCTAATGTGCAGCGTGGTGAAATAACACAGTTCTTAGCTGATTATAAAGATGTATTCGCATGGTCGTATCGGGATATGCCAGGGTTGGATACTGACATGGTTGTGCACAGGTTACCAATTCTACCTGGGGTTAAGCCGGTCAAGCAAAAGTTGAGAAGATTGAAACCAGAATGGACACTGAAGGTCAAAGATGAAGTAGTCAAGCAATTCCAAGATGGATTTTTGGCAGTCTCTACGTACCTCAAGTGGCTCGCAAATATTGTTCCAGTACCAAAGAAGGATGAGAAAGTCAGGGTGTGCGTAGACTACAGAGATCTGAACAAAGCAAGCCCAAAGGATGATTTTCCTCTTCCCCACATTGACCTTCTGGTTGACAATACTGCTGTACATAGCCTGTTCTCATTTATGGACGACTTCTCTGGATATAATCAAATCAAGATGGCAAAGGAAGATCAAGAAAAAACAGCTTTTATTACACCATGGGGTACCTTCCACTACACTATCATGCCATTTGGGCTTAAGAATGCTGGGCAACCTATCAGAGAGCCATGACAGCACTATTCCATGCTATGATTCATAAGGAGATGGAGGTCTATGTGGATGATATGATTGCCAAATCGTGTAAAGAAGAAGACTACTTGATCAACCTGAAAAAGGTATTCGATCGACTCAGGAAATACAGTTTAAGGCTTAACCCAGCAAAATGTGTCTTTGGGGCTACATCAAGAAAATTGTTAGGATTCATAGTGAGCAGAAGGGGAATTGAGATTGACCCGGCTAAAGCAAAAGCGATTATTGAAATGCTAGCACCCAGAATAGAGAAGGAAGTTAGGGGTTTCCTTGGAAGAATTTAGTACATCAGCCAGTTCATAGCACAGCTCACTGCTATCTGTGAACCGATTTTCAAACTTCTAAGAAAGAACAACCCAACGGTTTGGAATGATGATTGCCAACAAGCCTTTGACAAGATAGAAGAATATTTGTTGAATCCACCAATGCTAGTGCCACCAACTTTGGGAAGACCACCGATTCTGTACTTGTCAGTTTTGAAGACATCAATGGGATGTGTCTTGGGGCAGCATGATGAGACGGGCAGAAAAGAAATGACTATTTACTATCTAAGTAAGAAGTTCACAGAATATGAAGCCAAGTATTCTCCTTTGGAAAAGACCTGTTGTGCTTTAGTGTGGGCTACTCAAAGACTGAGGCACTACTTCCTTAGTCATGCCACATTATTGAAGTCCTGAATGGACCCTCTAAAGTACCTATTTGAGAAGCTGGCACTAACTGGCATGTAAGTGTGAAAACTCACACTCCTGTTATGGCAAATGTTTGACAAAGTTTGTCTTCTAATGAAGCTTCAAGATGTGCAGATTAAATAATGAAAATTCAGTTAATTGAGTAAAGAAGAAGAAGACGATGCTGCCACACAGCTTTAACGCCACTGCCACCCCGCTGGCAGCGCATAAGTGAATTAGTGTTTTGAAAGAAAGGTCCGTGCACATGCCGCGTACTCTCCCGCTAGCAGCTCGCTAGCAGCGCGCTTTTAACTGATTCAACTTGTTCTGAGCGGGACTTGAGTTCGCTTCCAGCCGTCTACATCGATCGCTTCACGACGCCACCAGCGCTCGACGCGATCTGAGTTTTATTCTTTAAATAAACGTGTTGTAATTTTTAATTGTGACTTTTTTCTTTGGATCATTTTTGATTTCGAATCTTGAGGTGTTTGAGATTCGATCAAATCTTCTTTAGAGAGTTGGCGATCGAGTGAGGGGGAGATCTGAGATAGATCACCTGGAATTGAAGATAGAGGATTCTTCTTCAATTCGGAACTTCATCTGATCATGTGATCGCCTGGACTGGTGATCGGCCTTGATTGATGCGTAGGTGGATTCCTACTACATTGGATCGTCTCAGTGGATTCTGAGGTGATTGCTGCGATCTGGATTGATCGTGTTCTGCAGCTTGTGGATTCAAGCTGTGTTGCAGTTCGTGGATTCGAACTGTGGATTGCTGTTGAGTGAGTCAAATTGTAAAGGTTAAGTATGTACTCCTTTGTAATTGTCTTTTCATTCAATAGTGGATTTCGAAGGGTTAGTCGCCTCATATAGACTCGAGGTTTTTCCTGGATCTGGATCCAGGTTTCCTCGTATAATTCTCTGTGTATTATTTCCGCATTGTTCAATTCTGAATTGTTATAGATCGTGGACCTATAGAGTAGTCCTCTACTCTTTCAAGTGGTATCAGAGCCTACTCACTTTGAATTTCTATACAAAGTGTGATCTAGATCTATAGCATGGATTTTGGAAAAGAAGGAGGATCTGCCTCTAGACCTCCATTATTTGAAGGTAACACTTATTCTTACTGGAAAGCAAGAATGAGAGCTTACCTGAAATCAATCGATGAGCGTGTCTGGCTCTCGGTTTGTAATGGTTATCATCCACCTGAGATCACAACAGAAGTAGGTGTTGTGATCCCTAAACCTCATGATCAGTGGACTAAAAATGAATCTGATCAATGTGGATGGAACAACAAGGCAATGAATGCCTTATTTTGTGCTGTTAGTGTTGAGGAATTCAGGAGAATTTCCTCATGTGAAGTTGCTAAGGAAGCTTGGGACATTCTTGAAGTCACTCATGAAGGAGCCTCAGCTGTCAAGCTTTCCAGACTTCAAAGACTTACTACATCTTTCGAAACTCTATATATGAAAGATGATGAGTCTTTTGATGAGTTTTATGCTAAACTCTCAGATATTGTTAATTCTAGTTTTAATCTTGGAGAAAAAATCTCTACATCAAAGGTTATTAGAAAAATCTTAAGATCTTTGCTTGAAAAATTCAGACCTAAAGTAACTGCAATACAAGAGGCAAAAGATGTAGATAACATGAGAATTGAATATCTGGTAGGATCTTTACAGACTTATGAGCTAGATCTGAATATTCCAAAAAGAAATAAAGGAATAGCTCTAAAATCTGTAAAATCTGTAAATACTGAAGAATCAGATAATTCTGATGTTGATATGGATGAACTTGTTCTCTTAGCCAAAAAGTTTAAGAAAATGTTTAAAAAGAGACAATCAAATTCTTCATCATCCATGGACAGATCAAATAGGAGATCTGATAAGAAAATGTCTGATCCAAGAAAGGAGAAGAAATTTTCTCAGAATGATGAAGTCCAATGTTACAAATGTAGAGGATTTGGACATTTTGCATCTGATTGTCCCTCAAAGGATAAAAAGAAAAAGACTAATTATCAGGTTACTTGGGATGACAGTAACACTGATAATTCTTCACAATCTGATGAGGATATCTCTGCTAATTTTACTGCTTTCAATTCATTTTACTCATCCTCTTCTGGTAGTTCAATCTCTGGAATTGCAGGAGATAATAAAGAGACTTTATCAGATGATGAAGAAGAACTACAAAAAGCCTACAATCAGCTCTATAAGGAATTCAATAGAGCTCAGAAGAAAGTCAAGAAACTGAGTAAAAAATTGAAGGAATCAGAAACAGAGAAAAATAAAGCTCTTGCAGAAATTGAGTCAATAAACCAGAAGTTACTTGAAAGACATGCCAAAGAAGATTTTCTGGTAACTTCTTTAACTGAAAAAATTGAAAAACTAAAAGAAAAGGAAGCTCAGATTTCTGCACTTCAAGGTAAAGTGATTGAACTTGAGAAAGGTTCAAATTCAAGCAAATCTAATGCTTCAAATTCTTCTACAGGAAATCATCAAATTAATAAGGAATTAATTTCAAAGGAAGTTCCTGAAAGCTCAAATTCTGCTGAAAAGAGAATAAGTGTAAGTAATCAAAACAAGGAATCTTCATAGAAAATTTCTGCTGGAGAAGTAAGACCAACAGGTAAATCTTCAACTTCTGAGAAATCTAAATCTGTACAGTTTAGAAATGCTGGCAAGTCTAGAAATGTTGATTTTTCTGAACATAGGTTCATACCTGTATGCCATCACTGCAATAAAAAGGGTCATATAAGACCAAAGTGTTATGCACTGTATGGTTTCCCTGATGGATATTTTGATAATAAGAGAAAAGTGAATCAAAGTCAGTCCCTGGACTTGTACAACAGATTTGACTCCCTGTTAAAATTGACTGAAACATTAAATCAGGAAGTCACAAATCTGTCAAAGAAGCTTCCTTCAAAAACTCAAGTAGTTGATGAAGGTACTTTTCAGAAGACTCCTGAAAAACAGATTTGGGTAAGAAAAGATTCCTTAGTTGCTAATGTGGTTCATGTAGCTTTAAAAGCTCATGATGTCAACATGTGGTACTTGGACAGTGGTTGTTCAAGACACATGTGTGGTCATAAGGCTATGTTCAGTACTTTTGAAGAATACTTTGGTGGAAGTGTTACATTTGGTGATGGAAGCACCTCCCAGGTCAAAGGTAAAGGAACTGTTACAGGTCCAAATGGAGTTTGCTTAAAGAATGTTCTATTTGTATCTGGTTTGAAGGCAAACCTTATCAGTATTAGCCAATTATGTGATTCCAGATTATTTGTTAATTTTACCAGAAAAGAATGCAAAATATTGGATAAATCTGGTAGAACTGTTCTTGTAGGTGAAAAAACAAGTGATAATTGCTATGGGATTATTGGAAACAATGAGTGTTCTTTAAAATCCTCCATAGGCAATGAAATTGATTTGTGGCATAGAAGACTTGGCCACATTAACTATAGAGATTTGTCAAAAATCTCTAAGTCTGAGCTGGTTAGAGGAATTCCCAAGTTTGGGAAAAATAAAAAGAAAGGAATGTGTGGTCCTTGCAACCAAGGAAAGCAAATCAAAGCCACACACAAGAAAACCAACATTGTAGGAACATCAAGACCATTAGAACTGATTCATATGGATTTAATGGGACCTACAAAGACTGAAAGTCTGGGAGGAAAGAAATATATATTTGTTGCTATAGATGACTACAGCAGATATACCTGGGTAGATTTTCTAAGAGAAAAATCTGAATGTTTCAACTGTTTTAAACATCTGTGCTGTCAAATTCAAGTTGAAAAGAACTTGCAAATAGGAAAGATTGTTAGAATCAGATCTGATCATGGGACAGAATTTGAGAATCAAATGTTTTCCAATTTCTGTGAAGAACAAGGAATCAAACATGAATTTTCTGCTCCTAAGACCCCACTACAAAATGGAGTTGTGGAAAGGAAGAACAGAGTTTTACAAGAAATGGCTAGAACCATGATGATAGCCAAGAAAATTTCACCAAAATTCTTGGCTGAAGCTATAAACACTGCCTGTTACATTAGTAACAGAGTGTATATCAGATCTGGGTGGAAACAAACTCCCTATGAACTTTGGAAAGGAAAACAGCCTAACTTGAAATATTTCAGAGTCTTTGGAAGTAAATATTATATTTTAAGGGGCAGAGAAAATCTAGGAAAATTTGATTCTAGAAGTGATGAAGGAATTTTTCTAGGATATTCTTCTTCTAGTAGAGCATACAGAGTTTTCAATTTATAGAAATCTGTTGTAATGGAATCTATAAATGTGCTAATAGATGATGAAGGTAATGACAGTGAATTTTTGCAGGCTGTAGATGAAGAGGATGAACTCAGAGATGCATCCCCAAGCAATGAAGTTATTCCTCTGACTAGAACTCTCAAAGACCACCCAACTGAGCAAATTGTTGGAAAAATTTCAGATGGAGTAAGAACAAGACATCAACTACAGAATGAGGTAGGATTTTCTTCCTACTTATCTCAATTTGAGCCAAAATCTTATAAAGATGCATTGTTGGATGATTCTTGGTTGAATGCTATGCATGAAGAACTAAATCAATTTACTAGAAACAATGTTTGGGAATTGGTTGAAAGACCTTCTGATCTGAATGTGATAGGAACCAAGTGGATTTTTAAGAACAAATCTGATGAGAATGGGGTAGTAACCAGAAATAAGGCTAGGCTTGTTGCTCAGGGGTATACTCAAATAGAAGGAATAGATTTTGATGAAACCTTTGCTCCTGTAGCTAGGTTAGAATCTATCAGATTGCTGCTGTCTATTGCTTGTTTTTTACAGTTTAAACTATTTCAAATGAATGTTAAGAGTGCTTTCTTGAATCGATATTTGAATGAAGAGGTCTATGTAGAGCAACCTAAAGGATTTGAAGACTCTAACTATCCTAAACATGTGTATAAACTGAACAAGGCACTGTATGGACTCAAACAAGCTCCTAGAGCTTGGTATGAGAGACTCACCTCCTTTTTACTTGAATCTGGTTTTATGAGAGGAAATGTGGATAAAACTCTCTTTATTCAAAGAGAGTCCAAACATATTTTGATTGCTCAAATCTATGTTGATGACATAGTGTTTGGGTCCACTTCTGAAAATCATGCTCACTCCTTTGCTGACTTAATGAAAAGTGAATTTGAAATGAGTATGATGGGTGAACTGAACTTTTTCTTAGGTCTTCAGATTTATCAATCTCAACAAGGAATTTTTTTCTCTCAAGCAAAATATTCAAGAAATCTTGTTAAGAGATTCAGCGTAACTCATGCTAAACATGCTAGGACTCCTATGAGTACTAGTTTAAAACTTGGAAAAGATGAATCTGGAAAAGTTGTAGACCCTACCCTGTACAGAGGAATGATTGGGAGTCTACTGTACTTAACAGCAAGTAGACCTGATATAAGCTTTAGTGTTGGAGTTTGTGCTAGATATCAGGCTAATCCTAAAGAATCCCATCTGAATGCTGTAAAAAGGATTATAAAATATGTTAATGGAACTGTTGATCTGGGAATCTGGTTTTCCAAAGAGACCAACCCACATCTTACTGGATACACTGATGCTGATTGGGCTGGGTGTATGGATGATAGAAAAAGCACCTCTGGTGGTTGTTTTTACATGGGTAATAATCTCATTGCCTGGTTAAGCAAAAAGCAAAACTGTGTTTCTCTAAGTACTGCTGAAGCTGAGTATATTACTGCAGGAAGCAGCTGTACTCAACTTATATGGATGAAACAAATGTTATCTGATTATGGGTTAGATCAAGATCAAATGATTCTCTTCTGTGACAATCAAAGTGCCATAAATATCTCCAAGAATCCTGTTCAACACTCAAGGACTAAACATATAGATATCAGGCATCACTTTATAAGAGAGTTGATTGAAGACAAAACTGTTATGATTGAATATATATCTACTAAAAAACAGTTGGCTGACATTTTTACTAAACCTTTAGATCAGAACAGATTTGAAACTCTTAGGAAATCCCTAGGAGTATGCTCTCAAAACTGAAAATCAGGTTCTGTTTTGAGTTAATTTTGATGTAAAATGTCTTACATATCTATTCAAAATGAATTTGTGTGTTCTTATTACTAAGATCTGTTTTCAGGAAGATTGAGTTTATGCATATTGACAGAAATGTCTTATTTCTAACCAGCAACTTTGTATGAAACACCTTTACGTATTGAAGCTTATTGTGTGGTAAAGCTTGGGATCTATAGGCTATCACCTTTATGAAATGAAAAGTTTTGGAAATGGCTGCCATAGAGATTAGAGTGAAAGCCACTGTAAATCTCAAAAAGAAAAAGAGAAATAAGGTATATTCTTGGAATGAACTGTAAACTCAGGTTTTTTAAGGGTCAATGCCTTCTTTAAAAAGAAAAGAAAAAGAGATCAGAAAAGGCTACCTATCTCTGATGTGCGAAAGCCACCAAAATGAAGTTGGGATATGTCTATACTTTTCAAGATTGTTTACACTGAAATAGCCTTCTATATGTATGAAGTGTAAAAGTCAAAAATGTTGCTCATTTCTCACAAGCATTGATTCATTAATATGCATATGTGCTCAATATCTTGAAGAAAATTTATAGTATGAGAAACCATGAAGGAAATTTTGCTCTTTGATATGAAATGTACCACATCTGAATTAACTTTGATAGGTACTTCAAGATCAGTTTTGTGATAAGTACTTCTTAGATTGAATAAGTTGATTATCTGGATGATTTTTGGTTTAGCTAAAATCTTAGCTTTGTGTTTGGAAGTATGAGGCTGTCATGAAGAATAGTTCAAACCTCTTTTATAAATTTCTGCCTTGAATCTGTGTTTTTCCTTGTGTGTGCATGTGCACCTTCTACGTCGCTAGAAGCGTGCATGTAGCCTTCTCTAGTATTGCTTGCTCTGGCACAAGCCCATTTCTACGACGCCAGTTGCTCGCTGGCAGCGTACTCTGTTTGCCTATATATAGGTGCAATTGCGGTCATTTTTTTACGCCTGTTCTTTTTCACCTTCTTCGATTTCCCTCGCCTCTCGCGTCGTGTCCCGGTGCTGCTGTCGCTTTCTGTAAAACCCCGAATTTTTGGTATCTATTTTTAAGGAAATAATTAATAAATTATTTATTTATTTAGTGGTTTTTCAGGTGAAAGCTATTCAAGGGCAATATGGGAATTCATAAAAATAGGTTTAAGTATATTTCGGGTAAGTAAGATTATAGCTTATTGTAAATAATTATTGCTTAGAATATTTTTAGAAAATAAACTGTAGTAAGGTTAATATTGTGTTTGAAAAGATTTTATCTTGATCAAGTAAAGATGGTCGGTTGGTGTAGATGAGATGGTGAGGGAGCATTACACATGATCAAAAGAGAAAATCAAAAGTTTTTATAATGTAAAGAAATTCCATCAGTTTCTTCCACTGAGCGTTACCAACAGATGGTTCGCCGAACGTTTCCAACTGTTACAACCTCGGAGGAAGCCAAACAAATCTAACTTAGATGTAAGAGTGGAGAAAGGGTGTAAGAGTGGAGAAAGGGTGGAGAGATTTGTTTTGGAAGAAAGGAGTCGTTCGTTTCTGTTGCAGCAGGAAACATCCAAGTTAAGATCGGAGATTTTGATGGGGAAATTTCGGAGAGTTGTCGAGTTACTGATCGGGAGTGATCTCCGTGGAGTTGAGCTTCAACATCAAAGAGGCAAGTAGCATCTTCATCTGTGTTGTTTTATTTGCGTGTTCTATATTTTGTTAGAAGTTTTCTGGGTTAAGAATAAACATCGTGTTATGTTCATGTTTTGGATCGTAAAAGTTATAGATCCTTTTAAGTTTGGTTGGATTGAATTCAAGAGTGTTTTATAAATACTATTTGGATGTTTGTGAAGAGATTAGATGAGAGTTGAAGACGGAAATAAGGTTCTGTTATTGAGGTTTTCCATTACCGTAAATATTTGTGAACCTGGTGCCAACCTAATATACCTGGCGCCAACCTAAAAGAGGTTAGCACCAGACCTTGATTTTGCCCATCGCCAAGTGAAAATACCTGGTGCCAACCTCACCACCAGGTTAGCACCAGATGGCGTAGGTTAGCGCCAGATGGTGCAGATTAGTGCCACACGTTTTTTTGTAAAGAAATTTACAGCAGTTTGATACATGAGAGTAACCTGGTTTCCAGCTTGTTAGACCTATTCAAATGAGTTTACAGAAGATCAAAATAACACCTGGAGTTATAGATTTCAAGTGAAGTTCAAATATTAGTATGGATTTGGGATTTTTGATGAAAAAGTATTGATAAGAATACCTATTGTAATTGTTTGCAGCAAATATGGTGACTCTTTAAACTTATGATGTTATTAACTTAGTAGTTGCCGTAGTGATAAATCAAGGTTTTCTGCCATATTAGAAAACTATGTTAATTCCTTATAGACAATAAATTAAGGAGAAGCTTATGTTGAGAATATATGGATAAATGAGCAAAACCTGATTTCTTGCAATTAAAGGGCAAATTATCATATCAGATTTTCTTTTTATATATATTGGTTCGATGGGACTTCATTGCTGTTGGTGATCTGCAGAAGTTTTTGAGCATGAGTGGTTTAACACTCAATTAGTAAAGAAATATCAAATTTTGCACCTTAAGATAGGAGGACTAAGTTGTAGGAATTATGGGACTGTTTTAATCTTACATTAATATTGCTGAATTTTATTGTTACCTGAAATGTTTTACTTATGAATTCTTCACGTGTTCATTTATTCCGGGGGAATGATATTAAGAGTATTTCTAAAGTAGTATTAAATGCTGAAATATTTTTATTGGATGGTTTTAATGAGTACACGAAAACGAAATTGATATTTTCCACTACAAAATGTCTTCGTTTATTATAAGCATGGTTATTAAGATAAATTTACTCGATATACGATATCTTTTACCTAGTACTAAGGGTGAGACTTAGTGTGGATCCACAGTCTAGTTGTAGTGAATTTGTATATTTTGTTTGGATTTAAGTCTGGGGTTCCTTCATGCGTTTCCTCCATGATGGAGAGGCCTTCCATGAGGGAAGCGCTGCAGCAACTCCGTTTCCACCATGATGGTGAGGTCACTTGAGTTTTCCGCCATGAGGGCGACGATATTGGATGTTCGAGCTGTTGCAGTGTTAGACTGGATTGTCTGGAACTCTAGTGCTTAGCCACACAAAATAGACAAACTTCACGAGTCCCAATATATAATATTTTCCGAAAATTTGATTTGGATAAGAATTGTGATTAACGATGTATCTTCGAGATTAGACGGATTACCCGTGGTTAATCGTCGTGTATTTTGATCGTGCATGTTTTAGAAATTAAATTAAGTGTACTTGTGCATGCATTACTACTTGCTGAGATAGTCGTATCTCACTGTTTTGTTTTGATTTCAGATATATGAGAGGACGATACAGGGAGTATATGCTTGTTTTCAGGTGAGTTGGGGAAGCCTTTTTAGTTGACTCTGATTAGATTATTGTTTACTTTCATGTTGTCTTTCACTCTGATAGCGATCCTGTGAGAAAATCTAACTCCTTGGGAATGAGTTACGGTTTATATCACGTAACCCGGTTCTGGGGCGTTACAGATGGTATCAGAGAAATCAGAGTTTTGAAAGGACACATGACATAGGAACCAGAAACTTTAGGAGAGCTTGGGGGTGGTGTGTTGCTAGATAGCACTTCTGATATATAAAAAAAAAAAAAACTGAGATTGTTTCTTCAGATCTGACAGAAAAGTTGATAGTGTTAATGGTAAGTTAGTTGATTCCTTATGTTATATCAATATGATATGGTATGATTTATATATGCAATATAAAACACTAAGATTATCATCCATATTAAATATTATTTTGTTAATCGGGTAGATTAAATTTACAGTGTTAATTGTAACTAAAAGCAAATAAACTTTCACCTAGGAACAATAAGTAGAAATTCAAAATAGACAAGAAGTGCACAAAAAGGATATGTAATATATATATATATAAAGAACAAGTACAAGGCTTGGAGTATAGCTGTAGTAGTAATGAAAATAAAAAGTCAACTCGATGGTCCTGCATCATCTCCTCCATCATCAGTACTCTCGCCTGTCTCGGTATCTCCATCCCCAGTCCTAGCTGCATTAGTCTCATTGTTGTCCCCTCTCACTGGGTCGGCACCCTCATCGCCTGTCTGGCCTCTGTCACCCGTAGTACCATCCTCTGCAGCATCAGCATCAGACTCGTCGCCGTCTACGAGAAGCCAAATCAATCGGCGGTGTGGGGTATGCAGGAAGGGTACACTGGCCCGTAGGGTCGATATCGCCCTTTCAGTCGACTCCTGACGTCGTAGAAGGGACTCCTGAGTCTGCTGTATCACCATCTGAGTCTCTGACATCTCGCCCATGTGCCGAACTGTGTGGGCCATGTGGAAGGCCAGCACTCTCACTACTCCCTGTAAGGACCTCATCTCACCTGTCAAGGTGGATACAAGAGTGGAAAGACCAGAAATAGTAGAAGGAGAAGGATCAGAAGAGGAAGAATGGGGAGCATCGGAAGAAGTGGGAATAGAGGTAGAAGGAATGTCAGTGAAAAGAGGAAATGAAGAAGAAGTTGGAATATCAGTGGAAGGGAGAGCATCAGCAGAAATAGGAATGGGATATAAAGGAGGAGCAGTAGAACTAAAAGGAATAGAGGAGGGATCAACAGTAGGAGAAGGAACATCAGTGGTAAATGTAGATGGAAGAGAAAAGGAAGAAGGGATAGCAACTGGAGAGGGAGCAGAAGAAGAAGAAGGGATATCTGCTAGAGGAGGAGTAGAAGAGGAAGGCCCGTCAGCACTATCAACCGGCCTCCTAGAACGAGTGAGACTCGTAGTGACTTTGCTAATAGGTTGTTTCAGAGCCAAGGGAGTGAATGGAGGATACTGAGCTGGAGAAGATGATACAAGTCTAGCTATCAAGCAGCCATAAGGAAGAGCAAAAGATCTCCGGGAGTCCTCATGAACCCCAAGAATGATAGACATAATCTCTGATGGTAAGTCGATGGAATCGCCCTTCAGGAGGGCATATAGAAATAGAGCACGTGGACTAGAGAGAGAAGAAAGGTGAGAAACCGGCCAAAGGTTTGTGAAAACAATCCTCAAGAAGATACTGGTATCAGCAGGGAAACTAGTGGCAATGAGAGAACTCACCCCATCATACTCTGTAGCTCTACCCGCAAGGAATGTGGCGATCGTAGAATAGTCTGGAACGGTCTCATCCGAATAAGGGTAGACTGGATGATCTACTCTAGGAATGTGAAGGGTAGCTGAGATGGTATCTGGTGAAACCAAAAATCTGGTACCCCTAATATAGACGTGAAAAGTGGTATGATCAGAAGAGACTTCATGAATATTACTATAAAACTCTCTGACCAGCTCCTCACAAGTAGGAGCAAAGTCATCGAAGAGGGATAACCACCTCCTATCTTTGAAAATCCTCTCCATGAAGGGAGCAAAATCCTCAAACTTAACACTCCGCTCCAATAAGATGGCTCTTCGACCGAAATATTTTTCATACAATTCCTTTTCTCTATCAGAATAAAATCTGACCTCTCTAGGCTCAACCCTAGCCCTCTTAGAGGGATTGCCAATGGAAGTTTTGGCCATCTAAGAATCGGAATAAAGAATATTTGAAACATAGGAAAAGAAAAAAAAAAAAAAAAGGGGAAAACACAAAACAAATAAGACAAGTTAGTAATAGCATAGATCAACAACCAATAATGAAATGCAAGAAATCAAAACCATGCAAAAGTATGCGATAGCAGAACCACAAAGTATTAACCCAAATCTTAAACTGAAAATATTGGGAACAATTTGAAGAGAAAAAGAACTGCAGAAAAATCAGGTTGGGCGTTAAAAATGCAGGTGGCGCCAACCACCAGTTTGTTTAGCATCTATGGTTGTCGAAGAGAGGAATTTGGGAGCGAGATGCAAAATACAGTAAGCAATCAAATCTTCAAAACGTTATAGTTCAAATCTAACCCAGGGGGAATCTAGAAAGTAAATAAAATTTTTTTTTTTTTAAATTAGGACCTGGCGCTAAGGCTGTCGCTTAGGTTAACAGTGTGTTTGTGTGCTGTCTGTCGCAAACAGGAAATTGGGTTTTTTTCATGTCAAGTGAAATAAACGAATAAATCTTCAACTAAAACAAGTTCAAATCAAGAATAAAAGATGATTGGAAGATAAAAGATCAAAACATAACAAAATGCCCTAATCTTTTGAACGAAAATTGGGAAAAATAATGCCCTAGACGCAAGGTCATAATCGTTTAAAATTTGGAACAAGACAGTTTGGAATCAAAAGCAATTTTGATACTTACCTGTTAGTGGAGAAATGGAGAAGGAGATCCGAGCAAATGAGGTTGGAGAATCGCGATCGCCAATGGGGAGCAGCGTTTAGCGGCAGAGGGCTGTTGGCTTAGCGTCAAAGAGCAGTTTGAGAATGGGTTAGCGTGCGTGTAGGTTGAATTTTTTTTAAGAAACCGTCGGGTCTGCTGGGTTAGTGCAAGTTTTGGTTTGAACCTAAGTCAATTAGCAGGAGGTTTTGAAAGCCGAGCGTTCAAATTTTTTTAGGTAGTAATTCACGGAAGATTTAATTATAACCAGGGGAATTTATTCATAATTATACAGCAATTAGGATTAATTTTTCTAAATTAGAATTATAATGGATATATAGAAGGGAATATTAATTCAATAAATACAATATGGAATAATTGAAACCTTAAATTAGCAAGAAATGTCAAAAAAAAAAAATTTCAAGTGATATTTGAAATAACAATTAAAGATTTATAAAACTTTACGTTGAAATTTTTGAAATTTCGGGTCCGTACATCCTATGGAATGTCAATTGTTGCAAAATTGGTCGGATTACATATGTTTGATTATATACGTATATTTGAGGATGGATGTAAAATTAATTATAGTTATTGGATGCTATTTGTTGCTTGTTGAGCCAATTGCATTGGGTCAAACCAAGGTGTGGTGAAGCAGGGTACCATGTGGAACTACATCAGAGTGTAGAATTCTATGCAATTATGGGTTATGTAGTCGGTCGAATAGGTGTACAATTATGTATTGTAAATTTGTTATTTTGAGGCAAGTTAATTTAGAAGAAATTTGGGATTTTCTTCTCAAGATTTCATATAAGCGGACGCGTTTATATGTACAGACTGAGGATAGGAAATTTATGGATTTCTTCTAAAATATTCTCGAAGTTAAATCATATTTTAAGAAATAGAAAATAAATGAAGAAAATGAAATATTTTTATTTTTTTTCAGAATTGTAGAAGGAAGATTATTGATTCAAATTTCGAGGACGAAATTTATTTGTAGGGGGGAAGGATGTAAAACCCCGAATTTTTGGTATCTATTTTTAAGGAAATAATTAATAAATTATTTATTTATTTAGTGGTTTTTCAGGTGAAAGCTATTCAAGGGCAATATGGGAATTCATAAAAATAGGTTTAAGTATATTTCGGGTAAGTAAGATTATAGCTTATTGTAAATAATTATTGCTTAGAATATTTTTAGAAAATAAACTGTAGTAAGGTTAATATTGTGTTTGAAAAGATTTTATCTTGATCAAGTAAAGATGGTCGGTTGGTGTAGATGAGATGGTGAGGGAGCATTACACATGATCAAAAGAGAAAATCAAAAGTTTTTATAATGTAAAGAAATTCCATCAGTTTCTTCCACTGAGCGTTACCAACAGATGGTTCGCCGAACGTTTCCAACTGTTACAACCTCGGAGGAAGCCAAACAAATCTAACTTAGATGTAAGAGTGGAGAAAGGGTGTAAGAGTGGAGAAAGGGTGGAGAGATTTGTTTTGGAAGAAAGGAGTCGTTCGTTTCTGTTGCAGCAGGAAACATCCAAGTTAAGATCGGAGATTTTGATGGGGAAATTTCGGAGAGTTGTCGAGTTACTGATCGGGAGTGATCTCCGTGGAGTTGAGCTTCAACATCAAAGAGGCAAGTAGCATCTCCATCTGTGTTGTTTTATTTGCGTGTTCTATATTTTGTTAGAAGTTTTCTGGGTTAAGAATAAACATCGTGTTATGTTCATGTTTTGGATCGTAAAAGTTATAGATCCTTTTAAGTTTGGTTGGATTGAATTCAAGAGTGTTTTATAAATACTATTTGGATGTTTGTGAAGAGATTAGATGAGAGTTGAAGACGGAAATAAGGTTCTGTTATTGAGGTTTTCCATTACCGTAAATATTTGTGAGCCTGGTGCCAACCTAATATACCTGGCGCCAACCTAAAAGAGGTTAGCACCAGACCTTGATTTTGCCCATCGCCAAGTGAAAATACCTGGTGCCAACCTCACCACCAGGTTAGCACCAGATGGCGTAGGTTAGCGCCAGATGGTGCAGATTAGTGCCACACGTTTTTTTGTAAAGAAATTTATAGCAGTTTGATACATGAGAGTAACCTGGTTTCCAGCTTGTTAGACCTATTCAAATGAGTTTACAGAAGATCAAAATAACACCTGGAGTTATAGATTTCAAGTGAAGTTCAAATATTAGTATGGATTTGGGATTTTTGATGAAAAAGTATTGATAAGAATACCTATTGTAATTGTTTGCAGCAAATATGGTGACTCTTTAAACTTATGATGTTATTAACTTAGTAGTTGCCGTAGTGATAAATCAAGGTTTTCTGCCATATTAGAAAACTATGGTAATTCCTTACAGACAATAAATTAAGGAGAAGCTTATGTTGAGAATATATGGATAAATGAGCAAAACCTGATTTCTTGCAATTAAAGGGCAAATTATCATATCAGATTTTCTTTTTATATATATTGGTTCGATGGGACTTCATTGCTGTTGGTGATCTGCAGAAGTTTTTGAGCATGAGTGGTTTAACACTCAATTAGTAAAGAAATATCAAATTTTGCACCTTAAGATAGGAGGACTAAGTTGTACGAATTATGGGACTGTTTTAATCTTACATTAATATTGCTGAATTTTATTGTTACCTGAAATGTTTTACTTATGAATTCTTCACGTGTTCATTTATTCCGGGGGAATGATATTAAGAGTATTTCTAAAGTAGTATTAAATGCTGAAATATTTTTATTGGATGGTTTTAATGAGTACACGAAAACGAAATTGATATTTTCCACTACAAAATGTCTTCGTTTATTATAAGCATGGTTATTAAGATAAATTTACTCGATATACGATATCTTTTACCTAGTACTAAGGGTGAGACTTAGTGTGGATCCACAGTCTAGTTGTAGTGAATTTGTATATTTTGTTTGGATTTAAGTCTGGGGTTCCTTCATGCGTTTCCTCCATGATGGAGAGGCCTTCCATGAGGGAAGCGCTGCAGCAACTCCGTTTCCACCATAATGGTGAGGTCACTTGAGTTTTCCGCCATGAGGGCGACGATATTGGATGTTCGAGCTGTTGCAGTGTTAGACTGGATTGTCTGGAACTCTAGTGCTTAGCCACACAAAATAGACAAACTTCACGAGTCCCAATATATAATATTTTCCGAAAATTTGATTTGGATAAGAATTGTGATTAACGATGTATCTTCGAGATTAGACGGATTACTCGTGGTTAATCGTCGTGTATTTTGATCGTGCATGTTTTAGAAATTAAATTAAGTGTACTTGTGCATGCATTACTACTTGCTGAGATAGTCGTATCTCACTGTATTGTTTTGATTTCAGATATATGAGAGGACGATACAGGGGGTATATGCTTGTTTTCAGGTGAGTTGGGGAAGCCTTTTTAGTTGACTCTGATTAGATTATTGTTTACTTTCATGTTGTCTTTCACTCTGATAGCGATCCTGTGAGAAAATCTAACTCCTTGGGAATGAGTTACGGTTTATATCACGTAACCCGGTTCTGGGGCGTTACACTTTCACCTTCCTCCTTCCAGCCTACTGTTCAGGTAAAAATTTTTTTTACTGTCTTCATCCTGCTTCTTCATTTTCTGCTTCCTAGTTCAGTAGTCTTCTCTCATTATTCTAAGCTAGGGTTTGGTAGACTTTTCAGCCATTAGGGCTTTATCGTTTGTTGGTTGGTTCTGTCTGTTTTCTCTTTCTCTTCCATTTTTTTTCACCATGCCTCTCAAGAGAAAGTCGAGAACTGATTCTCCTTCAACATCGTCTCCTCCTGTGAGGTCTTCTCCTGTTATTTCTTCTCCTCCAGTGAGACCACCTTCCCCTTCTCATTCTTCTGAACCTTTTGTGGGGAATGGTTTATCTGATTTCAATGAATTCTTCAAGCACAGGCCACTTCTTCTGGAAAGGGCCATCAAGCTTGAGTCATTTTCTGAATCTCCTTTCTACTCATTGTTTTCGGACAATGGTTGGAAAAAATTTGCTTTACTCGGTGGTTTTGCTTATCCGGACCTGGTCCGAGAATTTTACTCTAATCTTCATCATCTCCATCTTGCCAATCAAGGCTATGTCAAAGCCTATGTCAGGGGAATCTCTTTCGACTTCTCGAAAGAGCTTATTTCCTCTCTTCTTGAAATGCCTCTTGTTGATTCTCCCTCCTTTAACTTTCTTGAGTCTCATACTGATCCTCCTATGGAGTCCATCATTCCTTCTCTAATAGTTCAGGGTGCTCCCTCTTCCATCAAGAATAAGCCCAACTATATACCTCATGGCTCTCTTCAAGATCTTCTCCGGATCTTGAATCTGTTTGTGTGTGCTTCTCTTGTTCCATCTGATCATCACTCAGAGATCTCTCACTCTCGGGCAAGACTTCTTCATGCCATCTGGAACAGAGAAAGTATCTGTATTCCTTCCATCATCTTCCATCAGATCCTTCAGTCTCGGAATTTAAAATCCAAGACTGCAGCTCTTCCTTTTGGCATATTCATCACTTACCTATGTATTCATCAGGGGGTACTCCCTGATCCGGCTGAATTGATCATTCATCCCCGACCTCCCATTGATTCCTCCACTCTGACCCGCAGTAAACGAGCAAATCCGTTTCGGTTGGTGTCTTCTGAACCCTCCTCTTCTCAGTCCTCCTTGTCCAGCTCTGATGCTGTGGCAATTATGGAAAAACTGAATTCCATGCAAGCCTCTCAGGAGGCTTTCAATTCAGAGGTTAGGTCTCACATGCTCATGATGAGCATGTTCAAATCAGAGACCCAAGAGAAGCTGGGGCAATTGGCAAAGGATGTTGATTTTACATGTGGTGAGGTACAAAGGGACGTTGCTGCTCAGCAACGTATGCAAAATGAAGCGGATCATTTTCTGGAATGCATTCGGAAGACTCAGCTAGAGATGGATCACAAACTCAGTTGGCTGCACTCCAGATCCCAAGATGCATACAAGCACTACTCAAGGACTTGGGAACCCAAACCATCTTCCAGAAAGGGGGAGAAATTTGGATGATGCTGCTGGAGTTTCTGTTTCTGTTGATGGTTTTGCTGGGTTGTTGTTGCTGCTGCTGCTTGTAAATTTTTTTTGCTGTGCTGTGAATATGATACATTTTATTTATGTTCTGTTCTGTTTGTTTCTCCTGAAAGAAGGTTTAAAGGGGAGTGGTGATTAAGGGGGAGAAACTGTAATTTTTGAACAATGTATATGCTTCTGATCTCTGTATACCTTTTGTGAATGAATGAAATACTGGATTCTTCACAATCATTGTGTCTCTCCTTATCAGTGTGGTTTTAAAATTCTTAAATGGATATCAATATTAAACTGAGTTTGATATTAAACACTGTTGTGAGGTTGTTGTCAGGCATTTGCCAAGGGGGATATTGTAAGTGTGAAAACTCACACTCCTGTTATGGCAAATGTTTGACAAAGTTTGTCTTCTAATGAAGCTTCAAGATGTGCAGATTAAATAATGAAAATTCAGTTAATTGAGTAAAGAAGAAGAAGACGATGCTGCCACACAGCTTTAACGTCGCTGCCACCCCGCTGGCAGCGCATAAGTGAATTAGTGTTTTGAAAGAAAGGTCCGTGCACATGCCGCGTACTCTCCCGCTAGCAGCTCACTAGCAGCGCGCTTTTAACTGATTCAACTTGTTCTGAGCGGGATTTGAGTTCGCTTCCAGCCGTCTACATCGATCACTTCACGACGCCACCAGCGCTCGACGCGATCTGAGTTTTATTCTTTAAATAGACGTGTTGTAATTTTTAATTGTGACTTTTTTTCTTTGGATCATTTTTGATTTCGAATCTTGAGGTGTTTGAGATTCGATCAAATCTTCTTTAGAGAGTCGGCGATCGAGTGAGGGGGAGATCTGAGATAGATCACCTGGAATTGAAGATAGAGGATTCTTCTTCAATTCGGAACTTCATCTGATCGTGTGATCGCCTGGACTGGTGATCGGCCTTGATTGATGCGTAGGTGGATTCTGAGGTGATTGCTGCGATCTGGATTGATCGTGTTCTGTAGCTTGTGGATTCAAGCTGTGTTGCAGTTCGTGGATTCGAACTGTGGATTGCCGTTGAGTGAGTCAAATTGTAAAGGTTAAGTATGTACTCCTTTGTAATTGTCTTTTCATTCAATAGTGGATTTCGAAGGGTTAGTCGCCTCATATAGACTCGAGGTTTTTCCTGGATCTGGATCTAGGTTTCCTCGTATAATTCTCTATGTATTATTTCCGCATTGTTCAATTCTGAATTGTTATAGATCGTAGACCTATAGAGTAGTCCTCTACTCTTTCATGGCAAAACGGCGAAGTGGCAGCTGTTGCTTTCTGAATTTGACCTTAAATATGTCACTCAAAAGGCAATTAAAGGTCAAGAAATTGCTGATCATTTAGCTGAATATCCCTTGCTAGACTATCAGCCATTAAAGACTAATTTTCCAGATGAGGCCATTTTATTTACTGAAGAAGAGGATAGTGGAAGCTCCTTGCAGATGTTCTTTAATGGGGCTGCAAACATGAATTGAAATGAGATGGGGCAATTTTGGTAAAGCCGGATAGTTCCCATATCCCAATTGCAGTAAAGTTGAGGTTCCAATGCACAAACAATATTGTAGAGTATGAAACATTTATAATCGGGCTGCAAGCTACTCTAGACCATGAAGTAGAGGAACTTGACGTATACGGAGATTCGAGTCTTATCATCTTCCAAACAACTGGTAAATGGAAAACCAAAGATCACAAGTTGATCCCATATCACCAGTATTTTGAAGAAATAAACACCAAATTTACTCAAATTTCCTTTAGTTATATGCCAAGGGCCAAGAACCAGTTTGCAGATGCTTTGGCAACGTTGGCTTCAATGATCAGTATTCCAGAAGGGGTAGATATTAAACCATTGGAAATTGAAGTCAGAGATGAACCGACTTACTGTTTTGTTCTGGAAGGAATACCAGAAGAAGAAAAACCATGGTTTCAAGATATCAAGAATTTCTTGAATAATCAGAGCTTGCCAAAAAGTGCTACCTCTACTGGGAAAAAGGCAATACAGAGATTAGCAGGACAATTCTTACTAAGTGGTGGGCAGTTATACAAGAGGTCACATAATGATATCCTACTCAGATGTGTTGCTAAAGCTGAGTCAGAAAGGTTAATTGAAACTGTACATGGAGGAGTCTGTGGACCCCATATGCACGGACACATGCTTGCAAAGAAGATTCTGCTGATGGGATACTATTGGTCGACGATGGAACACGATTGCTGTATACATGTTAGGAGGTGTCATCTGTGCCAAATATATGCGGATAACGAACATGCACCACCAAGTGAACTGCGCAACATGACCTCACCATGGCCTTTCTCCATGTGGGGCATAGATGTCATTGGCATGATCTCCCCAAAGGCATCAAATGGGCACAGATTTATTCTTGTAGCAATCGATTATTTCACCAAGTGGATAGAGGCAGCTTCGTATGCAAATATCACAAGTAATCATGTTCTTAAATTTTTGAAGCACAACATCATTTATCGCTATGGTTTGCCAAATGCCATAGTATCAGACAACGTTTCAAATATTAAGAACAAGGATATGAAGAAGATGTGTGAGCAGTTTCAGATAACCCATCACAAGTCAGCTCCGTACAGACCAAAGATTAATGGGGCAGTAGAACTAGCAAACAAGAATATAAAGAAAATAATTCAAAAGATGGTAGTAAGTTACAGAGATTGGCATGAAATGCTACCGCTTGCTCTACATGCTTACAGAACCTCAATCCGGACTTCCACTGGGGCAACCCTGTATTCCCTAGTTTATGGAATGGATGTAACGCCCCAGATCCGAGTTACGTAGTTAAACCGTAACATGTCTCCAGGGGTTAGCACGTAACACAGGACCGCAATATGAGAGTGAAGGAAGAACATGAATATAACAATAACTATATAACAGAATGCGCTAAAATAAACCCAAAGGAAATAAACTCACATGACCAAGTAAACTACCCGTAAGTATCAAGCTCTCCAAGAGTATCTAAAAACAAAACGAAAACAACGGAATGAGATACGAATATCTCAGTGAGTAGCATATGCATGCAGAAATAGTTATCCTCAGTTATAAACATGCCACGATAAATAACCCACACAATTAATCGATAGAGATAATCTCCAAAAATGAAAACCAACATCTCAATAACAGTTTCCAATCATAGACCAACCACAATGCCGATTAAACAACGAATGGTCAATGTCATGCCTATCGTTTAAATTGGTAAATTGACATGCCAAGTAGACATCCACACCTCCATGTACATAGTTCCAGCCTACTCAGGGTTTCGGATACTCTGAAATGACAGTCTACTCAGGGTTTCATCATCCAATGCCGGCCTACTCTAGGTTTCGGCATTGACAACCAGGCCTACTCAGGGTTTTTGGCTGCTTTACACCGGTCTTGGCAACACACAAGGCCATGCAATTTCACCAACAAACAATACCATCACATTACTAAGCTTAGACATTGATCCAGGTGAAGCTAAACCAAAACAGAAAACAATTTCATAAACTCACACTGACAACACATTAAACCAATTATTAACATCATCATGTATAATGCCATATAACCTCATCACAAGTCCCTCCAGACCAGAACAGAAATTCATGTAAACTCAGTAGGTATTCCAACCCAAAACAAAACCAATCTCATCGGCAGAAAACTCCTTTTTCTTACACAAAGAAAATTTATATTTACTATTCAGAACTTTGGAATCACGCAAAGCCAGGTTAAACAAGTTCATAAACTAGAAACAAATGTAAGACATAAATAAAACTAAGTCATTAATTCATGGCATTCGGAACAGTAAGTTACAACCAACAGTTTCCCAAACTTGACTTGTAGAGCCCATAATTCATGTAATTATATCTCCGAAGGTTTTGAGTAAATTAAAAATACCTCTAACATCCTAATCTAGGGTTTGGCTAAGAGATTGAATCTTTAAAGTATCAAAAATAGGCTCAAAATGATCAGCTGCACTTCACTGTAACATTTGGTGGGTGCGTTGACCTCGGCACAGTTGGCGCCAGGTCAGCGGATCCGACAATTTCCTTGCGCCAAGTTGCCGCTGAGGGGAAACTAGGTTGGCGGTAGCTAAGCAGATACCCCTTGTGTTTCACGACTCACTGTTAATTCCAAAAACCCATGATTGTCTTGGTTTCTAGTCTCTGTAACACCTTTCTTATACTTCTACCACCTTCAATAGATGATCAAACATGACTCGAAATTAATCCATAGACCTTTATAGTACGCCTCTAAAATTCTACGAAAAACCATGACCGAAACTACCTTTTCCAAAATCATGCATTACGGCAAATCTCAGAGATCAAAACCCAAAAACAACAGATTAAAACGATGCTACTCATAGGTTCATGGAGAAATTTCTTCTAGCTTCCACCCTTTTTGGCTAAGCACCCCTGAGAAGAAAAATTTATCGGCCGATGACCCCAGGTCCAAGGCAGCAACCAGATCTAATTTCATCTGAGGTCGGCCTTTGGTTTCTTTCCCCAAAATCCGAAATTTTTAACCTAGCAGTCTATTTATAGGCTTCACAAGGCTCCACCCTTAACCTAATTTATTTATTGCTCGCCTTGACATACCATTCGAAATCCCATACTTACCCTCCTCTAAGGTTAAGGATAATATTATTCATTTGTTTTTTTTAAATTTTTAATCACTATTAATTATAGTTTGGTACTCAGATTCTGAATTTAAAATAAAAACTCAAATTACCCTTTGCTATTCTATAGCCCGAAATCTCCACTCACCAATAATTTACTTAAGCCTACTAGTTAATCTTTTAATTAAATTCTTACTAAAATTGGGGTTTTACAATGGAAGCAGTATTACCAGTCAAAGTTGAAATCCCATCACTAAGAGTGCTAATGGAAGCAAAATTGGAAGAAGCTGAATGGACACAGTCAAGACATGATCAACTCAATCTGATAGAGGAAAAGCGATTGAAGGCGCTTTTCCATGGCCAGTTGTACCAGAAGAGAATGGCCAGGGCTTACTGTAAAATCCCGAATTTTAATAAAATTAAAATTTGGATTCTATGGATGGAAGAAATGTAAGCAAGGTAGATATTAACTGAGTAAGTAGTTAATTGGAGTTTAAATAGTAAAGTTTCCATATATGAGATTAGTACTATTTAATTATAAATTAATTAATATTTGACCATGATGAAATGGTGGAGTGTCGTGGTAGCAAAACTCAAGGGAATTTGGAAATGTGGAAAAAATTGATTTAATAAAGGTAAGTAATTAAATCTTATTAAATTGGTGGAGAATAAGGGAATATTTAGAAAGGCAATTCTTGTGCTTTATTAGATAATTTAATTGAATGTATATATATAGGCTTGGTGGAGTAGATAAATTCATAAGGTGTCAATGTATCATATTAAGTGATATATCTATATATATAGATATATAGATATAGATATCTATACACCATTATGTGTGTGTGTGCATAGGATGATTGTGAAGGAGCATGCAGCAGATCAGGAGGCCTTAGAATAATAGAGTTGGGTGGCAGCTATATATAGAGCTGCCAAGTTCCATTAGAAAAGTTTAGTTGCTAGATCTGGTGAGTGTTAGAAGTCTGGAACAGAGCGCAAAGGTTCAGAGATGAATGAAGAGAGGGTGAGATCTATCAAGCTTGGAGAAGAGATTTTGTGACTGAATTGGAGAAACCTTAAGATCTGTCAAGGACCTCATCCATTTGGCCGTGGTTCATTGAAAGAAATCTGAAGAAATTCGGCCAGATCTGTTACAGATCAGTTGAGCTGAAGTACACCTACAGCAATGCTTGGTTTGATTAGAGCAGGAGGAATCTGAAATCAAATTTGGGGATTCATTTATTGTAGAAGCTTGAAATCGCATCTAAGAGGTAAGTAGCACTGATTTTTCTCGTAGTTTTGCAACCGATTGCATGATTTAATTTGGATCTATGAGCTGCAAGCTACATTTATCAATATAAACCTGTTTTAAGAGCCAATGATCAATTTGGACCATGAACGTAAGTGGATTAATTTCAAATTGGTTGTATAAGACTATTAGAGGTGTTAGGAGTTTGGATTTGTCTTCATAGAAGCTTAATTTCAGGTCAGTCATGTTGATCTCGAGCTAACAGAGACTAGATTTCATTTTCGGGAAATTCCAGGGCTTGCACTGAGTGTCGTTTACTGAATTCATTCAATGGCAACTCAACGGATATTAAACACTAGTGTGCGTCGACCATGCCGCCTAGTGCCGCCTACTGTCTCGAGGTCAGCTCACCCACCCAATTTCCTAGTGATGCGCGGCTGACCATTCTGGTTTGTTCTTCTCCACTCTAACTCTTCAAGCACCTTTCTAGAAGTTAGATTAATGTGTTAGAAGTATTATAAGCTGGTCAAAACCCACTGAGATCATTCCGTAAATTATTGGAAGGAATTATGAGTTCTAAAGGTCAGTTTGAGGAGCCAATAGGTAGTTAAGTTTCTGTCTTGGTACCATGAGGTGGTGATATTATTTTAGTCATGTTTTACTGTTGTTTTCCAACTTGTGAAATTGTTTAACTTGAGTTTTATCGAATTACAAGGTGTCGAGCAGATCTTATGAAATAATATGTGTGTGAGTAAAGGACGATACATCCGGTTTGGTTTTGTGTTTTGTGTTAGATTTCCAACGGAAATTCCATGGTCTTACTGTTCTAGTCCTGAGTGACCCATGATGAGTTTGGTTTGCGTTATTGATGGTAATACTAGAGGTTGGTATACCTTGCTACCAGAGGTTGGTTTTATGTGTTGAGTGTTTTGTTTTGGTCTAGCTTGTCCCGGATCCATGTGTGTAATGTAATGAGTTATCTTTATTGTGGTAATTGCATGGCCATGAGTGTTGCCATGACCAGGGTATAGCAGCCCATGTTCCTTGGTAGGCTGGGTTGTCAATGCCAAAACCCAAAGTAGGCCGGCATTGGATGACAGAGTTCCTTGGTAGGCAGTCATTTCAGAGTTCCGAGTCTATGTTGATCGGACTGTGTTCCATGAGGCTTGGATGTCGCTCTGGTATGCTGAATTACCCAATATAAGTGAACTACATGACATTGGCCTCGATGGTTTGGTTTTATCGGTAATTGTATTTCCAATTGGTTCTGAGTGGCCCATGATAAACACTCAGCTTTCTGAAGATTATGATTTCATCGAAGTGTTGTTATTAGGTTACAAGTGATTTTAAGGTTATATTTGTGATTTGATACTGACGTTAATTGCTTGGCTTACATGTGAAATTTCATTAGCTACATCATCTTTATCTGTTATATTATTTTGGGATTAGTCGGATTAATTGTGTTATCGCCATCGTTACCTGTGTCTTATTCAATCCATGTTTTATAACTGTGGAAAATGTAATTGTGCATGCATGTGTTGCTTACTGAGATATTCGTATCTCATTCCGTATTGTTTTGTTTTGCTTTCAGCTAATCCTGGGGAGGACGATATCGCGGGTAATTGCTCGGTTATGTGAGTTTAGAGTTGTATTACTGTATTTATTATTTTAGTTTTGGGATTGTAGCGCACTCTGATTATATAGTTATTGTTGTATTCATGTCTTTCTTTCACTCTGATATTGCGGTCCTGTGTTATGTATTAACCTTTGGAGATGAGTTATAGTTTCTCTATGTAACTCGGATCTGGGGTGTTACACTTACAATAAGAAGGTGAAGCCCAGAACTTTCCAAGAAGGAAATTTGGTGTTAAAGAAAATCTTGCCATTTTTGGAAGACCCTCATGGTAAGTTCAAGCCAAATTGGGAAGGGCCTTATGTTGTTAAGAAGGTCCTATCAGGGGGTGCACTCATCTTAACAGAAATGGATGGGAAAGACTTTCCTACGCCAATTAATTCTGATGCAGTAAAAAGGTATTTTCCTTGATTGAATATTACTAGGAAATTATTCGAGGCCATCTTTCTTTAATTCCCAAAATTTTGAATCCCTAGCCTAGCCAAGTCGAACCTGTTCGTTTCTTTTATAAACCTAAACTGGGACTTACAGTTTCATACTGGGGCAAAGCTAATTGGGGCAAAAAAAATGAAAAAGGGAAAGAAAATGAAAAAGAGAAATGAAAAAAAAGCAAGGAATAGTGGCAAATGAAAGCCAAGTGCAAAAAGAAAAGGAATAAACAAACTTTGGGGAATGGGGATCATATTCATCATGACTGTAAGTCCAATTGACCTATTTTCATGATTGGAAAATTTTGAGCCTTTAATATCCTTTCTTTCATAAACTGAGCCTAGCCTTCGTTTCGTCCTATTTTTAAGTCATTGGTGATTTTAGTATATTCTTTCAATTTTCAGAGTAAAAGATTGATGATGACGGAATGCAAAATCCGGCCCTAGTGAAAACCGTAACTGGCGCTAGGGGCAACATTGGCAAGAAAAAGAAAAAAAAGAAAGAAGAAAAAAAGAAAAAAATAGAATCAAGGGTTGAGTTGGTCATGTTATCCAAGCTTGAAGTGAAATCAGTATGAGCACTGGAGATGGAACATACTGGGAATAATAGGGTCAATTTTGGAAGAAAGGGCATTTAGGGATGACTCTAAGGGTCCTAGGATAGACAGATCTGATCTCTCCCTATTGCTTGAATCATCCTTTTCATTATTCATTTGATTTTAATTCCTTTAATTATGTGTGATTAAGTGTTTTGGACCAAACTTTAAAAAAAAATTTATATTTTGGCCAGTGATGAGAAATCAAATACTTTTCATAAAACCTTTGTTTTTACAAGCATTTGAGAATTCTTAGGCCAATAGTATAAAATCTATTTTTGAATTAAATCCTTTGCCTTTCCACTATTGGAGTTTGCTTTTGAACAAAGGTATAAAAAGAAGAGAAGAAGAAAAGATGCAACAAAATGAGCTAATCCCTATCCCCTAGCCGCTCCTCAAGCTCCCGAATCCGAGCTGCCTGATCTGCAATAATATTAGAAGCTCCCTCTACATCTGGATCGCTCAAAAAAGAAATGACCTCATCTGAAAGTGCATGCTTTATCCTCATACCTCTAAGGCTAGCTAAGGCATCTTGGTACTTCTGCCGTATCACTCGGACTTCAAAGTGGTAGGCCAGCCTCTGCTCATCAAGTTTCTTTTCCAAGGCAACACGGCGAGACACCTGCTCTTCAATTTGCCTCTCTAGATCAAGGCCTCGTATCTTTTGTTCTTGGGCCTCTCGTACCCAAATCTGTTGAAGCCGTTTGTGGGATGCTCTCTCAGAAACCAGTATGTCTTCGTAGGTGGGTGCAAGAATAGCAGGAGGATCCTCTGGCACTTGGGCATGACTCTGGACTTGCTCTCTGATCTAGAAAAGATAGTCCTTCACATGTGACTCAGAAACGACTAGGCCCCTCATGAAGCGCACATAGGACCATTCCTTCATCAACCGAGCACATAGCCCCATGGTGGCTGGTATAAGTGGCCCCAGGAAGTCCTCATATCCATCTAGGATCATGATCCCCTGAGTTCCTCCAAGCTGCTGAATGTCCCTCAGAGGAAGATAGAGAACAGCAGATCTTAAGCCTACTAGAACCATGAAGTTCTTGTCTCTGAAGCTAATCACTGTCTTGGGGTTTGGCTGATAAGTGTCAGGCCATCTCACCTGGTCATCCTAGAGAGTGCCCAAGAAAGTGAACCAACCTTGCTTGCCGCCTTGGATATTAGGACATCCTCAGTTACTCATCAGAACAAGAACTTTCATTCTTATAGAAAAGCATTGATCAATCATCTCGATCTAACTCAGATGGTCAAGTAACCAAAGTTGCAAAAAGAGGGAGTATTTCAATTTATTTTAGCTTCACAAGGAGGTTGTAAGGAAAAAAAGGAAAAAAAGGAAAAAAAAAAGGAAAAAAAAAAGAAAAAAAAAAGAAAAAATATATAGGGGGAACCAGATCATGCCTAGGATAGGGGCACATGCAAGAAAGTGCTTCTTCTTCCTGAAATAGCAGTCAGTCAGTGCTTGATACATCCCTGCCAAGATCATAGGGGCTAATCTCTCTCGCTCCCTAACCTGGCATACAACTGAGATAAGAGCCAAGTCCACCTCATCATCATCCTGTGGGAAGAGTAGTTGGTTAACCACCATCAATGTCAAGGCATTAAACCGGGCTTGGGTGTTTTCACTCCTTAGAAGTTTTTCAGTAAAAAAAGACTTGGATAGGGTCAATAGGGATTCAGATTCCCCTAAGTCCTTCTTCCCTATGCCCAAAAAATTGGAAGCTTCCTTTTTGTAGCTAGGCTTTAGGGGCGGGTTCACCACTTCCTCTGAAAATCTCAAGCTGAGGATCGTTTCAATCTCCTCAACTGTGGGGGTCATCTCTTTATCACAAAATCGAAAGTGATTTAATTGAGGTTCCCCGTGTCTAATCAAAGCCTCAATAATTTCCCATTTAAAGGGGATGGTAGAGATGAGCAGGATGTGGCCTAAGTTGGTAGAATCCCATTGGACATCATCTTCTGGGGTTATGGAGTTAACCCACCTGTTATAAAACGATTCCACAATGTTATATCTTGTAAGATTGGGTGGTTTTGATCTAAAAGGTTGTCTTGCAGGAGGGATTTCATCGACAGAGGAAAACGAGGCAAGAGAAGCCATGGAACCTCCAAAGGATGCACAAGAAGCAAGGGCGCGGCCGCCTAGAGGGTTTTAGAAGCAGGAAGGATGCCATAGTGATGTTCCTCAAGGTTTTTTATAGAAAAATCACGCAGGGGTCAAAAACCGCATTTAAAATGCGGACAAGGCATGCTCGCAGATCAAATGCGGTCACGCCTTGTCCGCATAGTAAGTGCGGTTTCGGCACAAAAGCAAAAAAAAGATATGCAACTATAATTGGATGTTGTTTTAAGCTTCACCTGTTCCTGTTTATGCATGAATAATTCAATAAACTGTAGAATATAAATGAAGAGGAGAAAAAAGATGAATCAAATTTCTATTTTCATATATCTGAATAAAAGTTACATAAGTTTATCAAAATACAAAACATATACATGTGATATCCTAATATACTCTCCCTTTCTAGGTCCATCCCCACGGCCACATCCTCGGCAACGTCCGCCGCTTCGAGATCGCCGACGCCCAAAGACAAGCGGCACTATACGGTGAGTGGTGCAACGATTCATCCTACCCAAAATACACTAAACATCATACATAATACTCAAAGGCACAAGGTCGGCGGTCGGGTGCTCAGGAGGAATGTACCCTGAGTCATCTGAAGCAGCCAATGCAGACCCAGGGGCATCCACATCTCCGGTAAGCCTAGCATCAGGGTCGGCAGGAACAGGCTCAATCACTGGCTCAACAGCAGGCTCTGAACTCCCACTAGCCGCAGGCTCGAAAGAAGGAACAGATGCCTTAGGAGCATCAGCAACAAGCGGTGGGTCCACTACAGGCTTGGCGACAGCAAGATTTGCCTCAACCACCTCCTCTGTCACAGCAGTCTCCCTGGTGGGCTCCATCTCAACATCCATCTCAGTAGTAGCATCTAGAGCAGTCTCTGGCGTTGGGGTAGACTCAAGAACCTCCTCTTCAGTAGGAGCAGTAGCGGATGTAGTCTTAACCTCTATCTCCGGCTTTGCTACTGACACCTCTGCGGCTTGAGGGGAGGTCACAAGTTCCATCAGTGACACTGAAAATACCTCGCCACTAGGATGTGTAAAATAAAGTGAAGTGTGGGAGGAAGGACCGGCCGTGTCATCCTGAAAATAAGAAAAATAATTCTAATTAGAACAGAATAAGCAGATATGAGAAGCAGAAATTGAAAGAGGTGAAGGAATTAACTTGAGCATGAGATGGACCTACCTGGTCCTGTGTGTAAGATGGACCCGCCTGGTCCTATGCCCTAGCCAGCTGCACTCTAAGGTTGGCAATCATGATGAGGAGGGTGTCCTACTCAGCGATTGTAGCATCTGGCTGACTCTCTAAATCATTATATCGAGCCCGAACCTCTACCAACTGAGTCTCCTGAAACAAAAAAAAAAGGAATATGTCAGAAATTCTAAGCCAAAGTGAAGATAAGAAATAAAATCAAAGGAAGGAAGAGCATACCGTGGTGTCGTAGGCTCCAATCACTACCCCTCCAATCTCCATGACTCCGCCTCAGAGAGGCATGGGTGGCATAAGGCACCCAACTTAAGCCTACCAAAACCAGGCATCATAGTCACTCTCCATTAATAGAGTATCCGCTTCCGTCCACTCTAGGAATTGAGCGGGATCGACGAGCCCAGGAGGAAAAGAAGGGGTAGTATCCATGGGAAGAGCAGGGATCCAAGGCTCGCCAGTGTGCTGATAATAGAAGCGCTCGCCAAGATACCAGATGCTGCCCAACTGACCAATAAAGAATTGGTATCGTTGACGCCTTTGGTCAGGGGAAAACGCATCGTCTGTAATCGCTTGTAGGGCAAGAGCCTCAAGAATGTCCTCGAACCGAGGGACAAACAGCTAAAACAAAAAAAGGGGTGTTAGGCATGTGATTCAAAAAAAAAAAGAAGAAAGAAAAGAAAAAACTGAAGGATACTCACATCAGTTCTATAGAGCTGATCCAGATGAGCCTGAGTGACTCTTCTTAGAGTTGGGCTCCACAAGACTCCATCTACGAGCCATCAGGAATGTCTCCTCTGGTATAGAGGTAGGATGGAAATAGGGTATATACACCCTGGCAAAAAACTGCAGAGAAAGGAAAGAAGGTCAGAAGAAGACAAAAAAAAAGAGAAATATGAATTTCACCTGCAAGAAGGGCCAGAAAAACCTGCATCCAACTCCGGCACCTCGGGAGGTGGAAAGGCCTTTAGAGACTCAGCATAGGCCAGCCAAGATAGTACCAAAGATTAGCGGACACCTAGCATACCTCCTAGCCCGCTGCAGGTCCCTCAACAAGCTCAAAAAGTGAGGGCTGACGGAGATCGTATCCTCTGGGCAAAAGCAAAAGCCCATCATGTAGAGGAATACGAAGCGGAAAGCAAAAGGGAAGTCTGCATGGCCCATGGCGATTTGACTGAATTCCCTCTCTCGGAAGGCCTCTCTCAACCAAGTCAAAGATAATTTAGGCCTCCCTCCATCCCAGGCCTCTGGGGGCACTGCCTCATATCCAAGAAGTGCGGCGATCTCAGCATCATTCGGCCTCACCATCTCAGGGATGATATCTCCAGACATCCTAATTCCAGTAATAAGTGTAAAGTCCCATGGCTGAATCCTGATCTCTATATCCGGGAAATGAAAGCTCAATGTCTCCGGGAAGAATCTCTTGAGCATCGCCGTAATCAGGGCTCGATCCAAGCGCATGACAGGGATGGTGATGAAGTGGCCAAATCCGAATAGGCCCAACTCTCGGTGAAATGCAAAACTGCAACCCCCAAGGAATTTGATGAAGCTGGCCCAGCTCCCTTTGTAATGGGATAGAGGATACTCCAAAGGGACATCCGCCCTAATACAGGCTGAGGGATGAATCCTCAGGCCATGAAGAAGGTCGGTATCCCTAATCTATGATGCAACCGACTCGAGAACCTCCACTCTAGTCTCGGACTCCTCTCTACCTCGGCCTCTGCCATGGCCTCCACCATGGCCTCTATCACGGCCTCCATCTTGGCCTCTGCCTCGGCGCTCGCCACGGCCCCTACCTCGGCCAGGAGCCTCACCCACTAGCTAAAGAAAAAAATTAGAAGAAGAAATGATCAGGGTGAAGGATTTTGAGAGAAAAGCTGAATTACAAAAGGGTTAGGATATACCTCTGGGGTCACCTCCCACAAACCCCTAGAAGGAAGATCAGGGACATCAGAATCGGAGTCCTTCTCGACTCTCGAAGATGAGGCCACATCAGCATGTTCCCTCCGAACCCTAGAAGAATTGGGCTCATCCACAGGATCCCTAGGAGCTGAACAGATATGGGCCATCTGGGAGTTCAAATCAGGGAGATGGTTCATTATCTTTTATTATTTTTGTCTTGTTTGATTCCCATTTTAATTGAACTTAATTGTTTGTCAAAAAAAATGAAGAATGGAAGGAAATACTTCAGGAATCTCCAACCACTCAAGGGTCAACTGAAGGAGCTTATATTTTGAGAAATTTTATTGTTGTCTTTGTTTATATATTCTAAAAAGAATAAAAGGAAAAAAAGAAAAAAAAAAGAAAAAAAGATAAAAAATGTGTGGAATTTTGTGTTTATCTCTAAAGATCCCTAATTGCTTAATTCTATTTGATTTCAGGACAACCAAAGCATGCTTGAACTAGCATGAAGGTGCAAATTCTGAAAAAAACTATATGTCGAATGCCAAGATGTTTTAACATCAGTTGAGTCAAGGCTCGGTTCATATTAGACCCTACAAGTGATTAGTTCAAACTAAGATTTTCAAAGCAAAGGTTGGATTTTGGGTTTGCATGCAATAAGTCCATCTCCCAAGCATGCCCAAAGTTGAACACACACAGGTTCAATACAGAAGAAACCAGGCAGAATTAAAGAAGAACATATGCTTTTAGATATGCACAAATGACCAGGCAAGCTGAAGTCATAAACAATCAAATAAGAGCAGAATCCTTGGGCAATCAGCAAGTTATAGAAGTGAGATACATAGCAAGGTTATGAGTCATTCATTGGAAACATGTTGCAATTTTCGAATGGGAGTCAGCTCAGTGTTGAACAAATGCAGAAAAAGCACAAGTTTGAGAATTAGTTCATTCAGTAACCCAAGACTCAAAATTGCTAGCTGGAACAAATTTCGGCCAAACAAAAAAGTCAATCAGGAATCAAATTCGGCCCACCAGGAGGATCACAAAATAAAATACAAGCAAAGCAACAGGGTAGGCATGGAATAGCATATGCATTGGATGGTTGCAATTTAATTCCTAAAGTCAGATTAGGCAGATCAGAGAGATTGGAAAGCAAAAGGGGATGCTTGGAATACCTGTTTCAGACGAAAATAAGTGATGAAAACAATCTCGGTCTCACCAAAGCTTTCAAAGTAGTAGTTCAATCCGAAATGGTTGGTGTTTGGAGTGGAGTCCAAGCAGCAAGAGAGATCACTGTTTGTAAGTGTGAAAACTCACACTCCTTATATGGCAAATGTTTGACAAATTATATCCTCTAATAATCTTCAAGATGTGCAGAATCAAAATATAAATTCTATGAATTTTATAAAGAGGAAAGTGAGGCTGCCACATAGCTACCACGCCACTGGTAGCTCAAGGAAATCTAAAAGAAGAACATTTCGTAAAGGCACTTGCAATGAAGAACGCCGCTGTCACTCCACTGGCAGCACATAAGTGAAAGAGCACTTTGAAAGTAAAGCACGCGTACCAGCTTCGTAAGGCGACGCCGACACGCCGCTGGCAGTGCAGAGCAAGACTGAAGATCTACAAATCAGCTGTGCACATGCCGCGTTCCCTCCCGCTAGCAGCTCGCTGGCAGCGCGCCCTTAACTGGGTCTTTTGGTTTTGAGCGGGATATGAGTTTGCTTCCAGCCGTCTACCCCAATCGTGCCACGATGCCACCAGCGCTCGACGCGATCTGAGTTTTCTTCTTTAAATAGACGAGCTGTATTTCTGTTTAAGGGACTTTTTTCTTTTGATTAATTCGTTTTGGATCTTGAGGTGTTCGAGATTCATTCAATTGATCTTTAGAGAGTCGGTGATCGAGTGAGGGGGAGATCTGAGAGAGATCACCTGGAATTGAAGATTGAGGATTCTTCTTCAGTTCAGAACTTCACTTGATCGTGAGATCGCCTGGATTGGTGATCGACCTTGTTTGATGCATAGGTGAATTCCTATTGCATTGGATCATCTCAGTGGACTCTGAGGTGATTGTCACGATCTGGATTGATCGTGAATTGCAGCTTGTGGATTCAAGCTGTGTTGCAGTTCGTGGATTCAAACTGTAGATCTGGATTGATCGTCTCTTGCAGCTTGTGGATTCAAGCTGTGTTGCAGTTCGTGGATTCGAGCTGTGGATCTGGATAGATCGTGAATTGCAGCCTGTGGATTCAGGTTGTGCTACAATTCATGGATTCGAGCTGTGGATTGCTGTTGAGTGAGTTCAATTGTAAAGGTTAAGTGTGTTTCTCTTTGTAATTGACTTTCATTCAATAGTGGAGTTTCTAAGGGTTAGTCGCCTCATATAGACTCGAGGTTTTTCCTGAATTTGGATTCAGGTTTCCTCGTATAATCTCTGTGTGTTGTTTCCGCATTGGTAAGTTTTTAATTGTTGTAGATCGTGGACCTTTAGAGTAGTCCTCTACTCTTTCAATTGGTATCAAAGCCTATTCACTTTGAATTGATATACAAAGTGTGATCTAGATCTATAGCATGGACTTTGGAAAAGAAGGAGGATCTGCCTCTAGACCTCCATTATTTGAAGGTAACAATTATTCTTACTGGAAAGCAAGAACGAGAGCTTACCTAAAATCTATCGACGAGCGTGTCTGGCTCTCGGTATGTAATGGTTATCATCCACCAGAAATCACAACAGAAGGAGGTGTTGTGATGCCTAAACCTCATGATTAGTGGAGTAAAGCTGAATCTGATCTATGTGGATGGAATAACAAGGCAATGAATGCCTTATTTTGTGTTGTTAGTGTTGAGGAATTCAGGAGAATTTCCTCATGTGAAGTCGGTAAGGAAGCTTGGGACATTCTTGAGGTTACTCATGAAGGAACCTCAGCTGTCAAGCTGTCTAGACTTCAAAGACTTACAACATCTTTCGAAACTCTATACATGAAAGATGATGAGTCTTTTGATGAAATTTATGCTAGACTGTCTGATATTGTTAATTCGAGTTTTAACCTTGGAGAAAAGATCTCTACATCTAAGGTTGTTAGAAAAATCTTGAGATCTTTGCCTGAAAAATTCAGACCAAAAGTTACTGCCATTCAAGAGGCAAAAGATGTAGATACCATGAGAATTGAAGATCTGGTAGGATCTTTACAGACTTATGAGCTAGATCTGAATATTCCTAAAAGGAGTAAAGGAATAGCTCTAAAATCTGTAAATAATGAAGAATCAGATAATTCTGATGTAGATATGGATGAATTAGTTCTCTTAGCTAAAAAGTTCAAGAAAATGTTTAAAAAGAGACAATCTAATCCTGTGTTATCCATGGACAGATCTAATAGAAGATCTGATAAGAAAGTTTCTGATCTAAGAAAGGAGAAGAAATTTTCTCAGAATGATGAAGTTCAATGTTATAAATGTAGAAGATTTGGACATGTTGCTTCTGATTGTCCCTCAAAGGATAAAAAGAAAAAGACAAATTATCAGGTTACTTGGGATGACAGTAATACTGATAATTCTTCACAATCTGATGAGGATATTTCTGCTAATTTTACTGCTTTCAATTCTTTCTACTCATCTTCTTCTGGTAGTTCAATCTCTGGCATTGCAGGAGATAATAAAGAGACTTTATCAGATGATGAAGAAGAATTACGAGAAGCCTACAATCAGCTCTATAAGGAATTCAATAGAGCTCAGAAGAAAGTCAAGAAACTGAGTAAAAAATTGAAGGAGTCAGAAACAGAGAAAAATAAATCCTTTGCAGAAATAGATTCAATAAACAAAAAGTTACTTGAAAAACATGCCAAAGAAAATTTTCTGGTAACTTCTCTGACTGAAAAAACTGAAAAATTAAAAGAAAAGGAAGCTCAGATTTCTGCACTTCAAGGTAAATTTATTGAACTTGAGAAAGTTTCAAATTCAATTCAATCTAATGCTTCAAATTTTTCTGCAGGAAATCATCAAATTGATGAGAAATCAACTTCAAAGGAAGTTCCTGAAAGCTCAAATTCTGCTGAAAAGAGAATGAGTGTAAGTAATCAGAATAAGGAATTTTCACAGAAAATTTCTGCTGGAGAAATAAGCTCAACAGGTAAATCTTCAAAATCTGAAAAATCTAAATCTGTACAGTTTAGAAATACTGTCAAATCTGGACATTTTGATTCTTCAGTCAAAGAATATAGGTTCATACCTGTGTGCCATCATTGCAATAAAAAGGGTCATATAAGACCAAAGTGTTATGTTTTGCATGGTTTTCCCAAGGGAGATTTTGACAGTAAGAGGAAAGTAAATCAAAGTCAGTCCTTGGATTTATATAACAGATTTGATTCCTTGTTGAAATTGACCGAATCATTAAATAAGGAAGTTACAAATCTGTCAAAGAAACTTCCTTCAAAATCTCAAGTTGTTGATGAAGGGACTTCTCAGAAAACTCATGAAAAACAGATTTGGGTTAGAAAAGATTCCTTAGTTGCAAATGTGGTTAATATAGCTTTGAAAGTTCATGATGTCAACATGTGGTACTTGGATAGTGGTTGTTCAAGACATATGTGTGGACATAAGTCTATGTTTAATACCTTTGAAGAATATTTTGGTGGAAGTGTAACATTTGGTGATGGTAGCACTTCTCAAGTCAAAGGTAGAGGAACAGTAACTGGTCCTAATGGAGTTTGTCTAAAAAATGTTTTATTTGTATCTGGTTTGAAGGCAAACTTAATCAGTATTAGCTAGTTATGTGATTCAAGATTGTTTGTAAATTTTACCAGAAAAGAATGTAAAATTTTGGATAATTCTGGTAGAACTGTTCTTATAGGTGTAAGAACAAGTGACAATTGTTATGGAATCATTGGAAACAATGAAAAATCTTTAAAATCTTCTGTTTGCAATGAAATTGATTTGTGGCATAGAAGACTTGGTCACATTAACTATAGAGATTTGTCAAAAATCTCTAAATCTGAATTGGTTAGAGGAATTCCAAAGTTTGGGAACAATAAAAAGAAAGGAATGTGTGGTCCTTGCAATCAAGGAAAGCAAATCAAAGCCACACACAAGAAAACCAACATTGTAGGAACCTCTAGACCATTAGAACTGATTCATATGGACTTGATGGGACCTACAAAGACTGAAACTCTTGGAGGAAAAAGGTATATCTTTGTTGCTTTAGATGACTACAGTAGATATACCTGGGTAAATTTTCTAAGAGAAAAATCTGAATGTTTTGACTGTTTTAAACAATTGTGCTGTCAAATTCAAGTTGAAAAGAACTTGCAAATAGGGAGGATTGTTAGAATAAGATCTGATCATGGGACAGAATTTGAAAATCAGAAGTTTTCCAAATTCTGTGAAGAACAAGGTATTAAACATGAATTTTCTGCTCCTAAGACTCCACAGCAAAATGGAGTTGTGGAAAGGAAGAATAGAGTTCTACAAGAAATGGCTAGAACCATGATGATAGCCAAGAAAGTGTCAACAAAATTCTGGGCTGAAGCTATAAATACTGCCCGTTATATAAGTAACAGAGTATATGTCAGATCTGGGTGGAAACAAACTCCTTATGAAATTTGGAAAGGAAAACAGCCAAACTTGAAATATTTTAGAGTGTTTGGAAGTAAATGCTATATCTTAAGGGACAGAGAAAATCTAGGAAAATTTGATTCTAGAAGTGATGAAGGAATTTTTCTAGGATATTCTTCTTCAAGTAGAGCATACAGAGTTTTTAACTTGCAAAAATCTATTGTAATGGAGTCTATTAATGTGTTAATAGATGATGAAGGAATTGACTGTGAATTTTTGCAGGTTGTAGATGAAGAGGATGAAGTCAGAGATGCTTCCTCAAGCAATGAAATTGTTCCTCTGACAAAAACTCTCAAAGATCACCCAACTGAGCAAATTGTTGGAAATATTTCAGATGGAGTAAGAACAAGACATCAATTACATAATGAGGTAAGATTTTCTTCTTATCTATCTCAATTTGAGCCAAAATCTTATAAAGATGCCTTGTTGGATGAATCTTGGTTAAATGCTATGCATGAAGAACTAAACCAATTTACTAGAAATAATGTATGGGAATTGGTTGAAAGACCCTCTGATCTGAATGTGATAGGAACCAAATGGATTTTTAAGAACAAATCTGATGAGAATGGGATTGTAACCAGAAATAAAGCTAGGCTTGTTGCTCAGGGATACACTCAAGTAGAAGGAATAGATTTTGATGAAACCTTTGCTCCTGTAGCTAGGTTAGAGTCAATCAGATTACTTTTTTGCATGCTATTTGAAGTTTAAACTGTTTCAAATGGATGTTAAGAGTGCATTCTTGAATGGATTTCTGAATGAAGAGGTTTATGTAAAGCAACCTAAAGGATTTGAGGACTCAAATCATCCTAAACATGTTTATAAGCTGAACAAAGCCTTGTATGGACTCAAACAAGCTCCTAGAGCTTGGTATGAGAGACTCACCTCTTTCTTACTTGAATCTGGATTTATGAGAGGTAATGTAGATAAAACTCTGTTTATTCAAAGAGAGTCCAAGCATATTTTGATTGCTCAAATCTATGTTGATGATATAGTGTTTGGATCTACTTCTGAAAATCATGCTCACTCCTTTGGAGACTTAATGAAGAGTGAATTTGAGATTAGTATGATGGGTGAACTGAATTTTTTCTTAGGTCTTCAGATTTATCAATCTCAACAAGGGATTTTTTTCTCTCAAGCAAAATATGCAAGAAATATCGTCAAAAGATTCAGTTTAATTCATGCAAAACATGCTAGGACTCCTATGAGTACTAGCTTAAAGCTTGGAAAAGATGAATCTGGGAAGGGTATAGACCCTACCTTGTACAGAGGGATGATTGGAAGTCTTCTATACTTAACAGCAAGTAGACCTGATATAAGTTTTAGTGTTGGAGTTTGTGCAAGATATCAGGCTAATCCTAAAGAATCTCATCTAAATGCTGTGAAAAGGATTATAAAGTATGTAAATGGAACTGTTGATCTGGGAATTTGGTTCTCCAAAGAGACTAACCCATATCTTACTGGATACACTAATGCTGATTGGGCTGGGTGTATGGATGATAGAAAAAGCACCTCTGGTGGTTGCTTTTATATGGGTAATAATCTCATTGCTTGGTTAAGCAAAAAGCAAAACTCAGTTTCACTGAGTACAGCTGAAGCAGAGTACATTGCTGCAGGAAGCAGTTGTAATCAACTAATTTGGATGAAACAAATGCTATCTGATTATGGTTTAGATCAGGACCAAATGATTCTCTTCTGTGACAATCAAAGTGCTATAAATATTTCCAAAAATCCTGTTCAACACTCAAGGACTAAACATATAGACATCAGGCATCACTTTATAAGAGAGTTAATTGAAGACAAAACTGTTATGATTGAATATATATCTACTGAAAAACAGTTAGCTGATATTTTCACTAAACCTTTAGATCAGAACAGATTTGAAACTGTTACGAAATCCCTAGGAGTATGCTCTCAAAACTGAAAATTAGGTTCTGTTTTGAGTTAATTTAGATGTAAAATGATTTACATGTCTGTTCAAAATGAATTTATGTGTTCTTGATACTAAAATCTTAATTCAGGAAGCTTGAGTCTATGCATATTGACTGAAATGTTGTGTTCTCAACTATCACTTTTGTCTTAAACACCTTTGTGTATTGAAGTTTATTGTGTGTTGAAGCTTGGGATCTATAGGCTATCACCTTTATGAAAAGAAAAGTTTTGGAATTGGCTGCCATAGAGATTAGAGTGAAAGCCACTGTAATTCTCAAAAAGAAAAAGAGAAAGAAGGTATATTCTTGGAATGAACTGTAAACTCAGGTTTTTTAAGGGTCAATGCCTTCTTCAAAAAGAAAAGGAAAAGAGATCAGAAAAGGCTACCTATCTCTGATGTGCGAAAGCCACCAAAATGAAGTTTGGGGTATGTCTATACTTTCTAAGTATAATTACACTAAAATAGCCTTCCATATGCATAAAGTGTAAAAGTCAAAAATATTTCACACACTACACAAGCAATGTTTCATTAATATGCGTGTGTGCTCATTATCTTGAAGAAAATTTATAGTATGAGAAACCATGAAGGAAATTTGTTCATAGATATGAAATGTGTCACATCTGAATTAACCTTGATAGGTTCTTCAAGATTAGTTTTGTGATAAGTACTTCTTAGATTGAATAAAAGTTGATTATCTGGATGATTTTTAGTTTAGTTAAAATCTTAGCTTTGTGTTTAGAGGTATTAGTTTTTCATGAAGAATGGTTCAAACTCTTTTTATAAATTTTTGCCTTGTGAGTGTGTTTTTTCTTGGTTGTGCATGTGCACCTTCTACGTCGCTAGAAGCGTGCCGGTAGCCTTCTCCTTTCTTCATGCTTTGGCACCTGCCCTGTTAAGCGTCGCTGGATGCACGCTGGCAGCGTGTTCTGTCTGTCTATAAAAAGTGAAAATCTGTTTCACTTTTTACCTTTGTTTTTTCCTATTTGCGGTGCTTCTCGCTCCTCGCGTCGTGGTCACACTTTGCCTTCGTGCTTACCTTCCTTCACCGTTTCCACTATTCAGGTAAATTTTTTTTTACTGTCTTCGTCTTGCTTCTTCATTTTTTTTCTTCCTATTACAGTGTTCTTCACTCGTTCTTCTTAGTTAGGGTTTGGAAGATTGTTTTTTTTTCTGCCATTAGGGCATTATCGAGCTTTGCTTGTGTTCTTCTCTCTCGTTTATTTTTTTCTGTTTTTTTTTCATCATGCCACCCAAGAAGACGTCTAGAACTGATTCTCCTTCCACCTCCTCTCCACTAGTAAGAACCTCACCGGTTGTCTCTTCTCCACCGGTGAGACCCCCTTCCCCTTCTCATTCCTCTGAACCATTCATTGGAAATGGTTTATCTGATTTTAATGAGTTCTTCAAGCACAGGCTACTCCTTTTGGAAAGGGCCATTAAGCTTGATTCCTTTTCTGAATCTCCTCTCTTCTCATTGTTTTCGGACAATGGTTGGAAAAAATTTGCTTTGATAAGTGGTTTTGCATATCCTGACCTGGTTCGAGAGTTCTATTCGAACCTCCACCATCTTCATTCTGCCAATCAAGGATTTGTCAAGGCCAATGTCAGGGGCATCTCTTTCGACTTTTCGAAAGAGCTTATCTCATCTCTTCTAGAACTGCCCCTTGTTGATTCTCCCTCCTTTGACTTCTTTGATTCTCACTTTGATCCTCCCATGGAGTCAATCATTCCTTCACTTATTGTTCAAGGTGCTCCCACCTCCATAAAAAATAAGCCCAACTATCTTCCTCATGGTTCTCTTCAAGATCTTCTCTGGATCTTGAATCTGTTTATCTGTGCTTCTCTGGTTCCCTTAGATCATCATTCTGAGATTTCTCACTCTAGAGCACGACTCCTTCATGCTATCTGGAACAGAGACAGTGTCTGTCTTCCGTCAATCATTTTCAATCAAATCCTTTAGTCTCGGAATTTAAAATCCAAGATTTCTGCTCTTCCATTTGGGATTTTTATCTCATTCTTGTGCATTCATCAGGGGGTCCTCCCTGATCCTGTAGAAATGGTTATTCATCCTAAACCTCCCATTGATGACTCCACTCTCACCCGAAGCAAACGAGCAAATCCTTTTCGGTTGGCTTCTTCAGAGCCTTCCTCTTCTCACTCCTCCTTGTCCAATTCGGATGCTATGGCAATCCTGGACAAGTTGAACTCCATGCAAGCCTCCCAGGAGGCTTTCAATTCTGAGGTTAGGGCTCACATGCTCATGATGAGCATGTTCAAATCAGAGACCCAGGAGAAGCTGGAGAAGCTTGCAAAGGATGTTGACTTTGCTTGTGGCGAAGTGCAAAGGGACGTTGCTGCTCAGCAACGAATGCAAAACGAAGCTGATCATTTTCTGAACAGCATTCGAAGAACTCAGCTGGAGATGGATCACAAGCTCTGTTGGTTGCACTCCCGGTCCCAAGATGCTTATCGGCATTACTCCAGAACTTGGGATCCGAAACCTCCTTCCAGAAAGGGGGAGTCATTTTGATGATGTTGCTGCTGGTGCTGGTTGCTGGTTGATGGTTGCTGGTTGAGGATCATCAAGTTGTTTTTTGTTGTTTTTTCTGTTGGTCTGTTTTTTTTTTTGTTGGTCTTTGGGGTTTCTGGACGTAGGTTTATGGGGGAGTTTTTTGTTTGGCTGAATGTGTATATATTTGCTGAACACTGTATATTTCGTCTGAATACTGTATATTTTCTCTGAACATGAATGAAATTCTGAATTCTCTCTTATCATGGTGTTTTGAATGTTTAAATGGAATTCTGAATTTGATAATAAGAACTGTTGTAAGTTTGTTGTCAGGCATTTGCCAAGGGGGAGATTGTAAGTGTGAAAACTCACACTCCTTATATGGCGAATGTTTGACAAATTATATCCTCTAATAATCTTCAAGATGTGCAGAATCAAAATATAAATTCTATGAATTTTGTAAAGAGGAAAGTGAGGCTGCCACACAGCTACCACGCCGCTGGTAGCTCAAGGAAATCTAAAAGAAGAACATTTCGTAAAGGCACTTGCAATGAAGAACGCCGCTGTCACTCCGCTGGCAGCGCATAAGTGAAAGAGCACTTTGAAAGTAAAGCACGCGTACCAGCTTTGTAAGGCGACGCCGACACGCCGCTGGCAGTGCAGAGCAAGACTGAAGATCTACAAATCAGCTGTGCACATGCCGCGTTCCCTCCCGCTAGCAGCTCGCTGGCAGCGTGCCCTTAACCGGGTCTTTTGGTTTTGAGCGGGATATGAGTTCGCTTCCAGCCGTCTACCCCGATCGTGCCACGACGCCACCAGCGCTCGACGCGATCTGAGTTTTCTTCTTTAAATAGACAAGCTGTATTTCTGTTTAAGGGACTTTCTTCTTTTGATTAATTCGTTTTGGATCTTGAGGTGTTCAAGATTCATTCAATTGATCTTTAGAGAGTCGGTGATCGAGTGAGGGGGAGATTTGAGAGAGATCACCTGGAATTGAAGATTGAGGATTCTTCTTCAGTTCAGAACTTCACTTGATCGTGAGATCGCCTGGATTGGTGATCGACCTTGTTTGATGCATAGGTGAATTCCTATTGCATTGGATCATCTCAGTGGACTCTGAGGTGATTGTCACGATCTGGATTGATCGTGAATTGCAGCTTGTGGATTCAAGCTGTGTTGCAGTTCGTGGATTTGAACTGTGGATCTGGATTGATCGTCTCTTGCAGCTTGTGGATTCAAGCTGTGTTGCAGTTCGTGGATTCGAGCTGTGGATCTGGATAGATCGTGAATTGCAGCCTGTGGATTCAGGTTGTGCTACAGTTCATGGATTCGAGCTGTGGATTGCTGTTGAGTGAGTTCAATTGTAAAGGTTAAGTGTGTTTCTCTTTGTAATTGACTTTCATTCGATAGTGGAGTTTCTAAGGGTTAGTCGCCTCATATAGACTCGAGGTTTTTCCTGAATTTGGATTCAGGTTTCCTCGTATAATCTTTGTGTGTTGTTTCCGCATTGGTAAGTTTTTAATTGTTGTAGATCGTGGACCTTTAGAGTAGTCCTCTACTCTTTCACTGTTGCAGCAGATCGAAGGATGGTTAGAATAAGACGACCGTCACCGGAGAGAAAAGGATATCACCGGAAAAACTTAGTTGATCACCGGAGAAGATGAAGTCTCCGGAAAAGACGTGGTCGTTGTAGAGAGGAAGGTGAAGACCGGAGAAATGTGTGTGGTCGCAAAGGAATTGGAGAAGAAATGCGAACAAGAGAAGTGAAGAGCATTGTTCGCATTCGCAGTTATAAAAGCCCTAGAAAACCGCAGAAGAAATGCGGGCCTCTAAAGTCTGCAAAGGTAATACGGACATGGCAATTCTGCATTCAAAATGCGGACAAGGCCAAACTGCAATGCAAATGCGGACAACCCAAAAAATTGAATTTTTCGTGATTTTCTCCACACTTTTCAAAGAATTAATGTCCATTTTAATTGTAAGTTGCAAGGATTGCCATTTGTCCACTTTTGTTTTAAAGTTATTTCTCAAATCTCACTTCATAGCCACGAGTGCTCAGTGAGACTAGAGAGGAGGATTTGCTCCTTAAAGTTAAGGACTTTTCAGCAAATCCTTTACACAAATGCTTTTTCCAAAATTAACCTTCAAATCCTTGCAAGTTGCAATTAGCTAGACAAATCTCGAAAAAGTGCAATTTGCGGGCCCTTTTCGCTTTCTGTTGATAATTGGTTCCAATTCGAGCAAAGAGGGGGCAGTTGTAGACACCCCAAATTGCATTACAAGATGAGAAAATAATGAAAAATACTTATTTGGATTTGAAACAGGTCAAAAAATATGAAAATTTGGTCAAACCTATTTCTGTCCGCATTTTATATGTGGACGAGCCTTGACCACATTTAATCAACGGACATTACTTGTCCGCAAACAAAATGCAGACACGCGTGTTTTTGGGCGTTTTCGTAAAATCTCGATTTTTTAAGCATTTTTACTATTTCTATATCTCTGTAGGGTTTCATTCGGCATTTTACCCTCATTGGTTCTCATATTTACTCCAACTCTTGTTTCTAAAACTGAATTGGAACATTCAAGAACATCTTAGGACCACCCTACCCTTGCACTTGCTTATAAATAGGAGGCCTCTCCTCAAGCAAACTGCTGAAAGTTAGAGCTGAGAATTGAAGAGAGAATTGTGGCTAAGAATTGCTGAGAAATTGAAGATTGGGAGAACTCCAAGTGAAGAAGAGAACCCCTGCCCCTTCGCTTTCTCAAGTCCAAGTAAGCTTTTCTCCCCTTTTATTTTCTAGATTTAATTTCTAGGATAGTTCTAATCTTCTCCCTTTCTGTAGTATAAGGCCTGTGTGTGATTGTAACCCTAAACCTAAATCCAAATACCTCAAGTATCTTCTCTAGCCGTAAAACGTGAAGAGAGTTCTAAGGGAAAGGAGGATAGGAATGGATCCGTAGGGCAGACCCCCATATGCTGTAATCTTAGAAATATGTGGTTGCAGTATTTTGTTTAGGTTGTATAATTGATTATTGATGAAATATGAAGTAATACCATGTGTGCACACCTGATTTCGGTCGCACGACGAGGCGCATGCAAAATGATGCGTGCCTCGGGATTTGTTTGGAGTCGCCACTACCTGATGGGGTGCGGGCAGACACCTGGGTGCCTATTTTTGTCTATTAAGGCTTGGTCTGCGGCTTGAGATTCTAAGCAAGTTCTCGGTTACGGTCCGGGAAAGTCCGTAGACACCCCGGTCTGCCCCGTCAAAAGACGGGTCCCATGGTTTCCCTGGTTTGAGTCAAATTTGGTTTGTTACTCATCCGATTCCTATTCCAGCATTCAATTTGGTTAAGTCTGGCGGGACCGCCAAAGTGGTGTGGGTCCCTTTACTTGATTTTATCTTTCTTAGCTTAAAGTGATGTGAGTCGGATTAGGCAGGCCCCGTTGGAAGGCCTACGGATCCCTTGGTGGGCTTGGTTAAGCCCACATATCTCCTGGTGGGCCTCAGTCTAGCCTGGGAAGCCTTTTGGGCTTGGTTCAAATGAATTGATTTTATTTAATGGTTCGAATTTGATTAAATTTTATTTCCATGCAAAAAATGAGTCTGGATTGCTTTGTGGGCCTGTGAGTCGGCCACACAGTGGGTTGCTAAGTGATTTCAAATTATCTTGGTTAACTGTGCCAAAATGGGCCAGACCTTGGGCTTGGGGCCCTTTACCTGGGCTTGGGCTTGAAAACCGAAGGCTTCCTAAGTTAGGGTTTGGAAACCCTAAGTTGGTTCGATTTAATGGGTTTTAGCGGGCCCGATCGGCCCTACCCGCAGTCTCGGCCAAACCAAACCTAGATCTAAACATACATGCTGCCCCAGTTGGGCTTTGGTGGGCCTCCAATGGTGTAGCCCACTCATTCAGTTAAATTTATCTTGATTTATCAAAAAAAGTCTGTCGAGATTGGTGGGCCCCGTTGGAAGGCCCACCGGGAATCAATTTGGACCGTGTCGGTCCATCGCCCATCTTGGGTTTCCGGGTGACCCGGAAACCGTTCTGGTTCATCCGGATTGATCAAACAAACCAAAAAATTAGCACAATATCACAAAATTAGCAAAAATGCAGTCTGGCAGTGTAGCCGGCCTGAGATGCCGGTTACACACAAGGCTCAATGTAACCGGCATCTTAAGCCGGCTACGAATAAGGCTCGGTTACATACAGAAGCCTATTTTCGGATTTTTCAAAGGGGGTTGGGTTTCTGGGTCGTCTAGGATGTTCCAGGGATTGTGTGGGCTCCTGTGTGAGCCCACATTGGTTCAGGTGAGAGCCACTTGGCTCTCTTGAAGGTGTTTTGAGAATTTAGAGGGAAAAGATGGGGGCTTTGATGGAGGTTAACTAGCTGGGCAGCAAGCCATTGCAAGGGGTTTGAGGCATGCTAGCAGGTACTAAAGGGGTTGGGGGACATGCTTATACGCACAACAGTAAGTGGAAGGGGCATGGGGGGATACATGAATGCACATACACGAAGGTGCATGCTTCCTAATCTCTACACATGCCAACACACATATGCATACACTTTATCACCATTAATCATGTTCAAAGCAGCAACTTACTCCATGAAAAAGCAAAGCCACGAGAAGGATGGAGAATGGGGATTACGTAGGGGGGGTACAAGAGATGAACATACAAAGGGAACATGCTCCCTTAAAAATAGAATCAAACATGCAATACAGCAGCCAACAAATACCAACCATGGGACCATATGGGGAGGTTCCTCATCTCTCCTTTGAGATTGTACGTATACTCCCTTACCTTGGGAGATCTTCGTATCTCCAAAAACAAGAAGCAAGCACTTACCACATAGGCATGAGAACAAACTTTATATTGAGAAGAAACCAACAATTAAAAAAAACCTCATACTCACATATGTGCAAAGGAACATGGTAAGAAACCTTACCCTTGGGTTTTAAGACCCTTTTGAGGTGTGTGGAGCCTCCTTGGAGTGAAGGAAGCAGCTGGACGTCCTCTTCCTCCCACCAACAGCAGTAGGCCTTCTTTGGCTTGGGTCAAAAATGGAGAAGAAGAGAGGAAAAGAGAGTTTGGGGTGCTTGGGAAGAGATGAAGAGAGCTTGGGAGAGAGGAAGAGAGCTTGGGAGAGAGGTGGGAGCTCTTGGAGAAGAAAAATCCAGCAAGCAAAGGTGTGCTCAACCCGTTAATGCATCCCACCCCATCCCCTTTTATAGGAGAGGTTGCTTAAGGGGTAAGAAAGACCAATTTTTAAATATTTTTATCAAAAGTGATTTTTTATTGTTATTTCTTACTTGTGACTTATTACTTTTTACTTAATGGTTAAGAAAGACTCTTTTGTTAATATTTTTTACTTAGGGCTTAAGAAAGACTCTTTTTGTTAATATTTTTGTTTACTTAAGGGTTAAGAAAGGGGACGTCCACGTGGTGTAGTTTGCCACGTGGACAGTTTATTTTTGACCAAGGATTGCCCATAACTCTCTCATTTGAGCTCCGATTCTAGCAAACTCAGTTGCGTTGGAACTGGGTTGACATCCTCTATCCACTGAGCTAGAGTTTAACAGCAAATTTGAGTTTTTTAGCAGAAGTGCCAAGTCACGTCCCGGAGCCAATTTTGTTCATATTTCCTTATTCGGGACTCCGATTCTAGCAAACTCAGTTGCGTTGGAATCGTGTCGAGATGCTCTTTCTGCTGGTATCAAATGGGGTAGCTGATATGGGGTTTAGCAGAAAGTCAATTTCTACTTTTCTTATATTTGACCAGTCCATAACTTCTTCATTTGGACTCCGATTTGAGCAAACTCAGTTCCATTAGAATCGTATCGGAATCCTCTTTCCAATGGTGAGAAGTATGGTGACTGATTTGCACCAGATAAAAAGTCAACCTTTTGACTTTCTCAGATTTGACTTTTCAATTAAAATTTCATTTTCTGCATTTTGGGAGGTGCAAAAATGAGGTGCTTACAGCAGTCCCTCTTTGCCGGAGTCACCTTGGGGATGAACGGCAAAGAATAAAAAAGAACCTCACTTTTGCGCCTTGCATTTCTGCCGACATGATTTATGAGCTTAAATCCTTTTGATTTTCATAATAGGGGGGTGGAGACGACAAGCATTGATCTCCAAAGTAGTTAAAACACCAACTGGTTTCCACTAAGATTTCGAAGTTTGCTCACCCACTTCGGGCTTCTTGGAACAACTTCTAATTTTGATTCAGATTAGAAAGGATGGGATTAGACTTAAGCTCATCAACCCGTTTCGACGTTGATGCAAGGTACTCAACAATTTTTTCTTTCTCTTGTTTGTTCCATTAAAGCTTTTAGGTGATTTCAGACTTCTAATTTGGGATTTGATTTCAGATTTCAGATTCTTAGACTTGGGACCTTTGAGGACGGTTTTTTTTTCTTAAGGGTTTGGATTAGGGACTGGAAGGAATGAAGGAGGAGATTCTCTTGGCAAGGAGGTGCTCTCAGCGCTGCTCGGTGCCTCAAGGGAGCTCACACACCTGTCCTATTCTATTTACAAAAGTGGGAAATGAAAAATTTACAAATGGGGCCATCTGCCCGAAGATTTCTTCTTTTTGTCTTCTTCTTCTTGAGAGGTTCTTTGTCTCTTTCCACTTTTCCAGAGGGAAGGGTGCTTCTGCCAGTCCCCGTTTTCAACAAGGTAAAGGACTTCCCAGTCCGAGGTGACTCCCTTGGGGATCGGTGGGGGTCCCTACCCTTTCATTTTCTTGCACAGCTCAGTCCCTTCTTGTCGGGTGTGAGTTGATCAGCCTTCTTGCTTTTGTCTTTCTAGGAGAGGGCCCTCCCTATGCGGGGGAGGAGATCATCATTTTAGCAAGTATTGGGACTACTTCACTGGGGATTCATGGAAGCCTTCTTGTCCTGGTCCTTCCTTCGCAAAACCGGCCTCTTCAGACTGGGTACGGTCTTGACATGCTATTCCGAGTTTGAAAATTCTGCTAGGGAAATGAAGGGAAGTCTTTGCCATTATTGGCTTTTCTTTGTTTTGCCTTCTTTCTGCCCTTGGCTTCAGGGCACCCCTTGGTTTCTTCTAGTTCTTTTGCCTTGCCTGGGCCCACAAAATTCTCACAGAATAGTGAGGTATCTGAAATTCCAAAGGGGAAAGCACTTACAGCTTGCTGTGTGTGCAAGTGTACATGAAGTGAAGTATCTTTTCAAAAGGTTTTTTTTTATCTGCACAAGTGTTTTTTTTTAAAAGAGAGGCGAGACCAGTGACCATGGTGAATTGCCTTGTTGACTTGAGGTGTCTTGGGACGGTGTGCTTGACACGCATTCCCATTAAATTCCTGCCATCAGGGGGCTTTGCGGAGGTTTAGAAAATTGAAAGGCATCTCGAGGGGTGTTCTCCCTTTCCCAGTTTTGGTTTTCTCTCACCTTGACCCAACTTTTTAGGGTGGTTTCAGGATTTTGAAACTGCAGGTTTTTTTCCTTTTTCTTTTCCCTTGGGTTAGTGTCTGCCCCAGCTTGAGGGTCGTTGGCCGACTTGTGCATCATGTCCCATAGATCCGAGAGGTCTTTACATTAGGACGAAACATTGACTTGGTTTCAATTCTGAGAAATGAAGGGATATAAGGCCCAAATTCTTATCTTTTCATTTTCAGGTTTTGCTCTGTGTCTTGCCAAAGCTCGTTCTTCTTTTTAGATTCCTTCATCATAGATCTGCATGAATCCCATTGTCACATTTTCTGCAATCAGAAAGGACTTTTTGATAGGACGAAATGAAGGCTGATGTTTTTGGTTCATGAAAGAAAGGGAATATGGCTCAAAGTTTCTTTGTAAATGGGTCGAGTCATGTTCCACCATTTTCTTGACTGCTTGGGTTTTGTCAATACCTTTTTGCCTTCCTTCATTTTTCTTTGTGAGGTCTTTTGTAGCATTCACTTTTTTCTCTGGCATTTTTACCTTTCTTTTCCTTTGCTCTGGGATCAACTTGGCTTTTTGCTTTGATTAGCAAGTCCCAGTGTATTTTCTGCTTTCTTTCCCTCTTCTTTGTTCTTGCTCATTCATTGTTTTCTCTCCTCTTACCCAGCACCAAATTTTAGGGCTCATGACTCAGTGGGTTAGATGAAAGAAAGTTAGGCTCAAATGGTTTGACTAGAGATATGACTTTGAAAACTGGGGAAATAAAGCAAGGATGGCCTTTCGTCCTTTTGCAGAAGTTGTGACAACTCGAAATGCTCATGCAAACTTATTCAAGAATCTATTTATCCTTTTCATTTTCTTTCGTAGCTTTGCCCCAGTGTGAGGTGGCTAGACACAACACGGGTATCTGAATAATACGATCAAGCCCAAAGTGTTTTGGCTAGTGGATTTTGAAATTCAGGATGCATGAAGGATGGCCTCTCATCCTTTCTTAGAGACATGATGTTAAAGCTGGCCTCGGCCCTTAACTGGACGTTGCACTTTCACTTTCTTTATTTCTTTTCTCTCAAGGATCACCCTACCCTATTGCGAAGGTAGGTTCTTTAGGAAGAAAATTATGGTCTGGATCAAGATGGAATTGCCTTTAGCTCAGCCAAGGTTCTCATGGGACAGTGTACTGCACCCAGCTGAAGACAACTTTGAGCAACTCGGCATTTTCCATGATCGTGGTCATTGCCAAAAAGGGTGTGGCCTCAGAGCAGTATCATCACCGACCAACACATGTATTTTTTTTTCAAAATAGTTTTTCTTTTCTTTTTGTGCTTTTCAAAAGGTTTTTTACAAATCTTGCATGAAAGTAAAAAGCATTTAAAATATTTACAAAACATACACTCCTACCAAGGATGCTTGGTGCAAAAAGCAAAGTTCAACTTATCCTGGTCATGGTAGACTTGAAGATTTTGGATTTTGGGATTGCTCTCTGCCTTTCAGTTTTACCAACTTGTTTAGCTGGTGTCACTTGAAGACGCCTGATTGTGGTTAGGGATAGGATTAGTCTGAATCCCTGTCGCGGAAGTTGTCATTGGGGATCGACCGAAATCTGCTTGTTGTCGATCAAATCCTGGACATCATGCTTCAATTCCTAGCAGCGATTGGTATGATGTCCAGGGGCTCCCATGTGGTAGTCGCAATACTCATTGGGGTTATAGGAGTGACTGTTGGACAGTTGTTGAGTTGGCTGCTTCTTCTATAAGTACCCTTTCTTCAATAGGGTTGGTAGCAATTCTGACAAGGAATAAGGTAGGGGTGCGAACACCCGGTTCAACCTTGCTTGGAATTCCTCCTTGGTCCACCTCGGCTGACCTACGGATTGCACCCCCTGGCCACTGTTCTGATTCTCTCTCCTATCGGGTGCCGAGAAGTGGAAGGGCCTATTCTGCTGGACGTAGTTGACAGCCTCGTCCTCTCTCTTTCTATCCATGCACCTTCCACTAACAGGGGTCCTTCTCTGTTTGGTCGCGAAGCCTGCCACTCTGCCAGACTTAACTCCATCCTCTATTCTGTCCGCTAACACTACCAGATCAGCAAAATTGGCGGCAAACTGCCCCAATAGAAGTGTATAGTATGCTACTCTAGCGTTGAGATGAATAGTGTCACAATCTCCTTCTCTAGCATGGGTGGTTGCACCATTCCGGCCATTTCTCGCCATCTCTTTGCATATTCTCGAATGGATTCAGTGCTCTTCTTGGTCATTTTTTGCAATTGCATCCGAGTGGGCAGGACCTCCGTGTTGAACTTGAAGTGTTCAAGGAATGTGCTAGCCAGGTCGTCCCAAGTCCTAATCTAGTTTCTGTCCAGACTGGCAAACCATTTCTGAGCTGAGCCTGTCAATGAACACTGAAAGAACTGGATCATAATTCTCTCATCATATGCGTATTGACACACGTCCCCGTAGTATGCCCTCAGGTGTGACAGTGGACAGCCACTTCCATCGAACTTCACGAAGTCTGGGCACCTGAACTTTGGTGGAAGTTGCAGATTAGGGAAGAATCCTAGTCTGTCCAATGAGGTTTCCTTCGGCATAGGACCTTGGTTCACATTCCGCATCTATTCTTTTAGCATTTGCACATCCGCTTGCACCTAGGCTGAGATACCTGCTGCTTCCCGTGCTCGATGCCACTATTCTTCTTCGTGCCCCATTCCTTGTGGTATTAGTTGCCGCGGTGGTACAGCCAAGGGTGCCGGGATTTGTAAGGGCTGCTCTGGTTGGACTGGCAAATGATGTGGGAGAACTGGTGGTGGTTGCTCTAGTTGTGGTTGTTGTACTGGAGGTACCGGCTGTGGTGGCTGTACAAGCTGCTGTGGCGCTTGCATTCTCTCCATTTGCTGCATCATGGCAATCATCATGGTGGTCATGTTGGCCATCTGCTGGTTAAGGCCAGCGATCACAGGGTGGCCTTCCAAGTCCTCTTGCTCGTGAGGCGGGAGAGGTGGCGCTTGCTCGAGTCCTTCAGCAGGATCCATTTGTAATCTTCTTCTTGAACGTAGGAGGTATGGGCTGCGATACGCAATCTTGGTACCTTGGGGGTGAAAATAGACAAGTCAATATAAATAATGTATACTACAATGAAATATAATGCATGTCTGTACAGATTATTTGTGATGATTTTCCTTTATTTGATTCCCTTTTAACCGCCACTTCAGAGGTTAGGGAAGAGTCCCTGATTTTGATTTTATGAACTGCAAGAGTTGATTTCTGAAAATTTTGGAAACTGCAAGAGTTGATTTCCAAAGATTGGTACATGTCAATGGGACAGTCCTTGTATTTGATCTCCTGGAACTTCAAGAGTTGATTCCTGAAAGGTAAGTAATTTCTACCGAATTTGAGGAAACGCAAAATGGTTTCCAAAGCAGTAGAAGCACGAAATGACTCCTACTAAGATTTGGGGAAGAGTGAAATGGCTTCGAATTTTGGGGGAAGCACGAAATGGCTTCGAATTAGTGGAAGCATGAAATGGCTTCAAATTGGGGAAGCACAAAATGGCTTCGGCTTTGGGAAACCCGAAATGGTTTCAAGTTTGGAAACACGAAATGGTTTCAGATTAGCGGAAGCACGAACTGGCTTCGACTAAGATTTTGGGAAACACGAAATGGTTTCAATTTGGAAACACGAAGTGGTTTCAGATTAGTGGAAGCATGAAATGGCTTCAAAGTTGAAACACGAAATGGTTTCAGATTTGGGGGAAGCGCAAAATGGCTTCGGATTTGGAAACACAAAATGGTTTCAGATTAGTGGAAGCACGAAATGGCTTTACCTAAGATTTTGGAAACACGAAGTGGTTTCAGAGTAGCGGAAGCACGAAATGGCTTCGATTTGGGGAAACACGAAATGGTTTCAGTTTGGAAACACGAAATGGTTTCAATTTGAGGGAAGCACGAAATGGTTTCAATTTGGGGGAAGCACGAAATGGCTTCGAATTTGGGAAACACGAAATGGTTTCTGATTTGGGAAACGCGAAATGGTTCCAATGTAGCAGAAACGCGAAATGGTTCCTACTAAGATTTTGCCATTTAGGGCGTGAGGGGAAACGTCCCTGATTATGGGGGTAGTCCCGGTTTGGGAAGAAGTCCCGGTTTGGGAAGGAGTCCCTGTTTTTGGGAGAGTCCCCGTTTAGGAGAGTCCATGTTTTTGGGAGAGTCCCCGTTTGGGAGAGTCCTTGCTTTTTGGGGAAACACGAAATGATTTCCTAGGGCTGCAGAAGCACAAAATGGCCTTGATTGAGATTTGAGATTATCCATTGACATTTTGACACATTTGGTCTTCACTTGGATTTGAAATTTCTTCTTTATTTATTTTTTTTCTTTTTATCATTTTTTTCTTTTCGAATTTGGCTGATGGCCATTAGCAAGGGTCAGGCTTCTCCTTGATTTTCCTTGACTTATTATTTTGGACTAGGTCACAGCCGATGAGTTTTTCTGATTAAGCTGAAGCTGATTAAGGCACAGGGAATTGGAGCAAGTCCCGGTGTAGCTTTGATTTTGGAAAATTTTGCATTATTTCTTTTGAAAATGATTTGATAAAAAATGCTTGTGCAAATGATCTTGAAGTGCGTGCACTCAATGCATGAAGATGCTTGCATAGAATTAAAGCCACGGCTAAATGATATTACCATTCGAAACCTAAATCCAGAATATGGAAAATTACATCAAACAGGGTGTGTGCACAGCCCTAAAAAGGTTGGTGCCCCGTGGGGCACGACCCCTAGACCTACTTGTGTATGGAAACACATCCAAGTCTCGATCTGCTTTCTTCCATCTATTCTTTCGTTTGCCTTTGCCTTTAGGTGCCTGACCAAAAGAATTTACAATTTGCCAGCGAGGGCGAAAATTCACATGATATTCACAAAAAATCTGCAAAGGATTCATCCTTAGGGCTGTTGGGAGCCAAAAGGAAGGATACAAATTTGCTTCAAGGCGGGTAGGCCAAATTCCTAAATCTAGGGTTTAGTGCCCCTACTCTGATCTGGCATGCTTTCATTTGATTGTCTGATCTGGCCAGCTTTCATCTGCTCAAAAGGGCCGACCCGGACTCAGGGTGCTTCAAGCGGACTCAATGGATCGAGGCTCGCAACTCGTAGGACTCCATGCATGGATCTGGGGTGGTTCCCTTGATCAAAGTTAGGTTAGCTTCCTAAATTAGTGCTAAGGCAGCCCATGATCTAGGGTTACTCAATTTGATGCAAAAAGCGGGGATTGTTGCCCCTAATGGACTCTAGAGTTTATTCCAATTTTACTCCTCTTGTATTCATCATTCACAACATACTCACCCTCGCATGCTCAACGCGTGGTTTACTCATAAATGTTAGGTGGGGGAGGATACCCAGCCCGAGACATAAGCCTACAAGGGTCTGGACCAGTATTGGATCCTCGCGTGCCACGGCAAGAAACCTGTGGTGCTAATGGACTCCAGAAAACTGGGGGGATTGGTTTACCCTGCTTTCCCCGGCAAGCCATGGGAGCGTAGGTGCTAATACCATCCCAAGAGTCAGTTCATAGGAATCAGAAGGGTAGGCCGCTAGAGAGGTCTACGTTTTGGATGAGAAGAGTAATATCCGCATTCACTCAATCATTCAGGGTCGGATCATTCACGCATCCTCTTTCGTGAGTGTCACCCCACGCAGTTTATCACAAAAACTGGAAAATAAATCCATCCACGGTGTCATGGTGTGCCCATATGTGCATTTGGGCTGAGTACGGTGTCTAATCGGGTGAGATTTGGCTGGATTTTGTTGATAAAGGAATTTTCACCGCCTCGTATAGTAAGGTGCAGAATTGGCATGCAATACGAGGTCCAGGAGAGTCCCCAGGTAACTGGAGGGTCACAGGGGACTGCTTAAATTCAACTTTCCTTAGGCAATTACCTCGTCCTTGTGACAGGACTCCCCAGAATACGCAGTTGCATGTATTCCATGCCTTACTAAGAAAGATAGCAAAACTCTAAAATCAACTAAATCCCTCTTAGGTTGACTCATTCTAACCAGGGGTTCTATTGGGCTGAGACGTCCCCAGTGGAGTCGCCAGACTGTGCGCACTTGATTCCGGTCGCACGATGAGGGGCATGCAAAATGATGCGTGCCTCGGGATTTTTTTGGAGTCGCCACCGCCTGATGGGGTGCAGGCAGACATATGGGTGCCTATTTTTGTCTATTAAGGCTTGGTCTGCGGCTTGAGATTCTAAGCAAGTTCTTGGTTACGGTCCGGGGAAGTCCGTACACATCCCGGTTCGCCCCGTCAAAAGACAGGTCCCATGGTTTCCCTGGTTTGAGTCAACTTTGGTCTCTCACTCACCCGATTCCTATTTCAGCATTCAATTTGGTTAAGTCTGGCGGGACCGCCAAAGTGGTGTGGGTCCCTTTACTTGATTTTATCTTTCTTAGCTTAAAGTGATGTGAGTTGGATTAGGCAGGCCCTGTTGGAAGGCCTGCGGATCCCTTGGTGGGCTTGGTTAAGCCCACGTATCCCCTGGTGGGCCTCAGTCTAGCCTGGGAAGCCTTTTGGGCTTGGTTCAAATGAATTGATTTTATTTAATGGTTCGAGTTTGATTAAATTTTATTCCCATGCAAAAAATGAGTCTGGATTTCTTTGTGGGCCCATGAGTGGGCCACACAGTGGGTTGCCAAGTGATTTCAGATTATCTTGGTTAACTATGCCAAAATGGGCCAGGCCTTGGGCTTGGGCTTGAAAACCCAAGGCTTCCTGAGTTAGGGTTTGGAAACCCTAAGTTGGCTCAATTTAATGGGTTTTAGCGGGCCCGATCGGCCCTACCCGCAGTCTCGGCCAAACCAAGCCTAGATCTAAACATACATGCTGCCCCAGTTGGCCTTTGGTGGGCCTCCAATGGTGTGGCCCACTCATTCAGTTAAATTTATCTTGATTTATCAAAAATAGTCTATCGGGTTTGGTGGGCCCTGTTGGAAAGCCCACCGGGAATCAATTTGGACCGGGTCGGTCCATGGCTCATCTTGGGTTTCCGGGTCACCCGGAAGACCCGGAAACCCTTTTGGTTCATCCGGATTGAACAAACAAACCAAAAAATTAGCACAATATCACAAAATTAGCAAAAATGCAGTCTGGCAGTATAGCCAGCCTAAGATGCCGGTTACACACAAGGCTTAGTGTATCCGGCATCCTTAGCCGGCTACAAATAAGGCTCTATTGATCCGACCTGAGTTGCCAGATCAACATACAGAAGCCTTTTTTCGGATTTTTCAAAGGGGGTTGGGTTTCTGGGTCGTCTAGGATGTTCCAGGGATTGTGTGGGCTCCTGTGTGAGCCCACATTGGTTCAGGTGAGAGCTACTTGGCTCTCTTGAAGGCGTTTTGAGAATTTAGAGGGAAAAGATGGGGGCTTTGATGGAGGTTAACTAGCTGGGCAGCAAGCCATTGCAAGGGGTTTGAGGCATGCTAGCAGGTACTAAAGGGGTTGGGGGACATGCTTATACGCACAACAGTAAGTGGAAGGGGGCATGGGGGGATACATGAATGCACATACATGAAGGTGCATGCTTCCTAATCTCTACACATGCCAACACACATATGCATACACTTTATCACCATTAATCATGTTCAAAGCAGCAACTTACTCCATGAAAAAGCAATGCCATGAGAAGGATGGAGAATGGGGATTACGTAGGGGGGTACAAGAGATGAACATACAAAAGGAACATGCTCCCTTAAAAATAGAATCAAACATGCAATACAGCAGCCAACAAATACCAACCATGGGACCATATGGGGAGGTTCCTCATCTCCCCTTTGGGATTGTACGTATACTCCCTTACCTTGGGAGATCTTCGTATCTCCAAAAACAAGAAGCAAGCACTTACCACATAGGCATGAGAACAAACTTTATATTGAGAAGAAACCAACACTTAAAAAAAACCTCATACTCACATATGTGCAAAGGAACATGGTAAGAAACCTTACCCTTGGGTTTTAAGACCCTTTTGAGGTGTGTGGAGCCTCCTTGGAGTGAGGGAAGCAGCTGGACATCCTCTTCCTCCCACCAACAGCAGCAGGCCTTCTTTGGCTTGGGTGAAAAATGGAGAAGAAGAGAGGGAAAGAGAGTTTGGGGTGCTTGGGAAGAGATGAAGAGAGCTTGGGAGAGAGGAAGAGAGCTTGGGAGAGAGGTGGGAGCTCTTGGAGAAGAAAAATCCAGCAAGCAAAAGTGTGCTCAACCCCTTAATGCATCCCACCCCCTCCCCTTTTATAGGAAAGGTTGCTTAAGGGTTAAGAAAGACCAATTTTTAAATATTTTTATCAAAAGTGATTTTTTATTGTTATTTCTTACTTGTGACTTATTACTTTTTACTTAAAGGTTAAGAAAGACTCTTTGTTAATATTTTTTACTTAGGGCTTAAGAAAGACTCTTTTTGTTAATATTTTTGTTTACTTAAGGGTTAAGAAAGGGGACGTCCACGTGGTGTAGTTTGCCACGTGGACAGTTTATTTTTGACCAAGGATTGCCCATAACTATCTCATTTGAGCTCCGATTCTAGCAAACTCAGTTGCGTTGGAACTGGGTCGACATCTTCTATCCACTGAGCTAGAGTTTAGCAGCAAATTTGAGTTTTTTAGCAGAAGTGCTAAGTCACGTCCCGGAGCCAATTTTACTCATATTTCCTTATCCGGGACTCCGATTCCAGCAAACTCAGTTGCGTTAGAATCGTGTCGAGATACTCTTTCTGCTGGTATCAAATGGGGTAGCTGATATGGGGTTTAGCAGAAAGTCAATTTCTGCTTTTCTCAGATTTGACCAGTCCATAACTTCTTCATTTGGACTCCGATTTGAGCAAACTCAGTTCCATTAAAATCATATTGGAATCCTTTTTCCAATGGTGACTGATTTGCACTAGATAAAAAAGTCAACTTTTTGACTTTCTCAGGTTTGACTTTTCAATTAAAATTTCATTTTCTGCATTTTGGAAGGTGCAAAAATGAGGTGCTTACACCATGGATCTATGTAGTTCACAACATTAGATCTCCTTTTCCTTCTAGATTTTGATTTTTTACATTGTTTTTTCCTTTTTTCTTATGTTTTTTGATTTTTTAGTCATTTATGCTAAGATCTTGGATCTGGCATGATCAATATGGTAGATCTGAAATCAGAAGCCTTTTAGAAATCTCTAGGGTTTCATGAGGTGATTTTGAGTTAATTTTTATTTTTGAGAGAAGACCCTACGGTCTAAGCTCTCCCCTTTTGATGTTTTTCATCAACATGGGTGTATTTGGTTTAGATTTTTTAATTAATGAGAAATCTGGGTTAGATTTGTGCCCTGGATTATTTAGATTCAATTCTTCAATATTTTGTAAAAATAATATTTTTTTTATTATTCCTAGATTTCAAGGATTTAACTTAAAGCAAGATTTTTGAAGTTTCTACTTTAGATTTGTTTTCTTTATATTTATTTCAGTCAATCATGAAGCCCAAGAGATGGTTTTTGTTTTCATAAGAAGGATCCAGAATTAATTGGATCATTCACATGGAAAAAACCATATATTCTTTTTTCCTTTTACTTTTGTTTTGATTTCTATTAGCAAGCCTTTTTTGAAAAAAAAACATGAACAATACTTGGCAACCACCTTGTGTGGATGAATGGGGGTGCCTAACACCTTCCCCTACTCATAACCTAATCTCCTTACCCATCTCTAGTTTATTTTTTTATTTAGAGTTATTTTTACTCTAATTTGGGTTGTTATTATTATTTATTTTATTTTATTATTTTGGTGTCCATTCACACCCTAAAAAGGAATGGTGGTGACTCCTTGATTTTTATTGAGCCCATGTGATAATAAAGGAAAGTCATTGAATTGATTTTTCCCCATGTCTCACAGTACTCCCTCCAACAACATGCTCAGCTTTGTTTATCCTTTTTGATTCATGTCCCAACCCACAACCCACAAGGAAGATCAGCATCAACATGTTGTCTATCCTTTTTGCTTTGTGTCCCATTGAAATATCCTAAGCCTCCTCTTCCTCCATATCCAGCACCACCTCCCGCTCCATTTTGACAATATATAGGCGATTGCAAATGTAAGTATATAACCTCTTTTATTGCAAGAAAATATAAATTTTCAATCACAAGCCACTAGTAATATTAATAGGGAGAAGAACTACCAAAATAACTGTGATATCCTAATCCCACACTGGAAAAGGATGAATACCCGGTATGGTATAAGAGTCAGGGAGAACACTTTAACTAGTGAGGCACCTTTTGACGATAAAGCCATGTGGGCTGAGGCCCAAAGCAGACAATATCTCGCTGGGTTGGGTCGTTACAAATGGTATAAGAGCTGGTTCTGGGTCTAGTAGTCCGTGGCTGATGTGGGTCTTGGCGTTACCCATAGGAGGTGGTTGGACTGATGAAGGCGGGCCCATGAGGGGCCAGCAGGCCATTGCATGGGGACGTGCAGCTTTGAAGGAAGGAGATTGTGATATTCTGATCCGCCCTTTTTGAGGACAAAACCGTGCAGGTTGAGGCCCAAAGCGGACAATACCTCGCAGGGTTGGGTCGTTACAATAACTGATTGAAAAAACTACGAAAATGGGATGATCAGAGCTTTGTTTATTATTTTCTTATACCTCCAAGTAACATTATTATTACTATGATACCATGTCAAAAGACGTGGATTTTAGCTAGTGAATTGAAATAAAAGAGGATAATGGGTGGATTTTAGCAAGTGAATTGACATAAAAGAGGATAATGGGGGAGAGGAAAGAGAACATGTCAATCAATTGATCAGGTCAACTTCACCTTTTATAATAACTTCATACCTTAAAACTGAAAAAAACACAACTAGGATTTAGTATTGACAAGAACTTCTAAAATACTACAAGTTTGTACTTGAAGTGAAGAAGACAAAATATTATGCACATGGCAATCTTCCAGGGGCATTATCAAATCCATTGGGTATGTATGACTCCAACAATAGGATTTAGTAGCCCTACATAAATTCATTTAATAATAATTTGTAAAACCCCGATATTTTCTAAGGAGTTTTTTTTTTTTAACATCATGATTACCAACACCAATTGCTAGAGAAAATTTTCTCATGATAAATATCTCATCCTTAATACTCCTTATAAATTTAATCACTTCCAAATTGTTACTCTAAATTTTATACACTCTACCAAATAACTCAGAAGAGAATAAGCTTAGTGGATGCGGGAAAATGTAGGGTTTTCAGTGGGCGAGCATGCACAGGATCAAGGCTTTTAAAAGGTTGTCGTGCGGCAATACGTATGGGAGCGTGTGGAAGGTATATATACTAAAGGGGAAATTAGGTTTTTGGTTTTCGAATGCTCGCATCGTATTTTTGTAACTGAAGACGTTTGGTGTTTTGCGGCTACTACTGTGTCGATTAGGGTTTCGCTGGGAAGAGATGAGAACCGCGAGAGCTACGATCGGATTAGTGGAGTCGGAGTTCTGTGGGTTATTTCTCTCGCGAGCAGAGGATTCGTTCAGCTACCTTTGCATCCGCGCGCACAGCCGGAGTCGTGATCGGCCGTGGTTGTGGAATAAGCTGTTGTTCTGGGATTAAGCGTATAAGGGTGAGTAGAACTGATTTACAACTGAGGTTTTAGTTTATTCATGATGTATTTTGAATTGCATGGTTGTATTGTGAGTTTTTTGGGTTTTCTGGAATACCATGAGTCCGAACATGAGATTGAAATTCAACTTGAAATTAAATGTGTTTAGATTAAATCCAAAACTGGTTGGGAAGTATTCTGGGAACATTGGGAGTGTATTGGAACAATTACAGACCGAAACAAATCGGCCAGACATAGAGATCTCGAAATAACAGAGACCCGAAAATCGCAGTGGGTATCCGCCGAGTTGGCACCCACTCGCGCTCACTTAGGAGGTAGGCGCCTATTGAAACACTACTATCCACCGAGCTGGTGCTCACTTGGCGCTCAGCTCGCGCGCACTTAAAAACCATGCGCGAATCTCGCGCGAAGCCGGCGCCCATCTCGCGCCCATTTCCCGCTCAGCTCGCGCTCACTTAGTGTCGAGTGAGCGCATAGTCAAAATTTGGCTTGATCCCTATCCGCCGAGTGGTGCTCACCTGGCGCTCACTTCAGGAGGTGAGCGCATAGTCCAATACACTTACTGAATTGTAGAATTTGTTGAAAATAGCCCCTTAATTACATGAAAGACATTTAAGTAAATGTCATGTGTATTTATTGCTCCATTTACTTAAGTCTTTACATGTAAATAAGGTTTTACCCCCATTTGGAACCAATAAAAATACTTCCAAGGTCTAATTCCCAGCCAATAAAAAGTCAACTTTCCAGTTCATGCCTAAATCCCGGTTTTTATCAAAAAGCCCGGTTTGGGTTTAATACCCAGATGAGTGATTCAGGAGCCCATAAAATTCTAGGAGATGTGTTTACCCTTCAATAGACTACAACCAAAATTTGAGCCCGAAACTCCTTGTAGATTTGTCTAGAAAAATTATATACCAAAAGTCAACGTTTTTAACTAGACTTGGAATATTTGGAGGTCCGAAACTTTTTGTCTCAGAATTGATTGCTTTTTGGTATGGTGACCTTATAGGAGATCCTAAGACTATTCCACTCATCCAAAATGTGTTTTGAGGTCTTCACAACATTCGTTTTGATTGATTTGGATTATGAAAGCGAAATTGAGAATCTAGGAGATGTTTTGCTGAATTATGTTTAATCGAAGTTTGGATGCTGAAATCATTTCTGTATAATGTGCTTTATTCTAAAAAGTCAGTTTTGAAACCATATTGTTTTGCTGAAATACATCTACACTATTATGCCAGTTCACCTTTGAATGCACGGTGCACTTTAGGAATGATTTACTTGAATATTGTTTTATATCGGTGGTCGGTTTAGAATCATATCTTATTCTATTCCGGTAAATTATTTGAGAATTTCTTTGAGGACACCATGAGCGAGCAAGCTGGTCCTGAGTGACCTATGGTATGCACTTGAACATGTTGATCTATATATATCAGTTTTACATGATGGAAAATACATTGGGTTGATTTGCTAGTTTTATACTTACTACTGGTTTAGCTTGTCCTGGATTCAGAGTCTAAGCTTAGTAATGTAATGTTATTGTTGGTTGTTGAAATTGCATGGCCTTGTGTGTTGCCACGACCGGTGTAGAGCAGCCAGAAACCCTGAGTAGGCCTGGTTGTCAATGCAGAAACCCGGGGAGTAGGCCTGCATTGGATGACGAAACCCTGAGTAGGCCGTCATTTCAGAGTTTCTGAAACCCTGAGTAGGCCGGAACTGTGTACATGGAGGTATGGAGTGTCTGCTTGGCATGTTTAATTTATCAACTAAACAATAGTCATGACATTGACCAATGTTGGTATTTGATTTTGTTTGACGTGATATGTTTTATTCACTGGTTTGTTGGTATTTATGGTTCATGGAATATTGTTTACCGATTATTGGGTATTGTACCTCCCACCGGTGTAGAGCAGCTAGAAACCCTAAGTAGGCCTGGTTGTCAATGCAAAAACCCGGGGAGTAGGCCTGCATTGGATGACGCAGTCATTTCAATATCCGAAACCCTGAGTAGGCTGGATATACATTTGGAGGCGTGGGCATGGTTATGAGAAGACTTTGTGTTATATGATATTGGTATATCTGGAATTATATCTTGAGATACGAAATTATGGTTAATTGCTATGTTGTTGTCAGTTAATCATTATTTTATCGATAGCTTCGGGATTGAAAACGGATTGTTATTGCTTGATTTACCTGATGGTTTTCCGCTCTGATATGAATTGGATTATTGAAGTTTAGTCAGATTATTCGGAATATGTGTGTTATCATCATTGTATATGTTTTATAACCGTGGCATGTTTTAGAACTGAAATAAATGTATTTGTGCATGCATGTGCTGCTCACTGGGATATTCGTATCTCACCCCGTTGCTTTCGTTTTGTTTTCAGATACCCTTGGAGAGCTCGATACTTGCGGGTAGTTACTTGGACATGTGAGTTTTATTTTAGTTTGGGGAATATTTTAGCGCACTCTGTTATATAGCTATTGTTGTATTCATGTTTTTCCTTCACTCTGATATTGCGATCCTGTGTTTTATAATAACCTTTGGAGACGAGTTACGGGTTTTTCATGTGACTCGGATCCGGGGCGTTACATAATTAGTAAAATAGGTAGAGTTTACTTACTGAAGAAAATATTAACACTCTAGATATATAAATTGTAATTCCCTATCTACAAAATTCTATTACTTTTATCATAAAAAAGAAATTGTGAATCGAAAACTCATAATCATTATTATAACAATCAAAGAGGGAGTTTAGATCATTCAAAAATGGAATATGAAAATGATCGGAAAATAATGAAGGACAAGTAAGGATTGTAGTCATTCTATATAGAAGTAAAAATAAATAAATAACAATATTCACATGGTATCAATTTTATTAAGGCAGTAAAATAGATAAATAATGAGTTACAGTGAGCTGAATAACAAGCTTCGAATAAAATGCCCCATCAAATTATAGCATCTTTCTCCAGTATTGTAGACCATGCTTCATTTGCATTGAAGCACTTCATTTTTGCGCCCTCGGGAGTGCCGAAAATTCAAACCCTAGCTGGAAAGACAAACCCTAAAGTGGCAAGAGTTGACTTTTTGATCAAGTGATAATTGGCCACCTTGCTTTATCTCAATGGATAGAGAATCTCGACACGGTTCCAACGCAACTGAGTTTGCTAGAATCGGAATCCGGATGAAGGATCTGCAGGCCAGTCAAACTTGAGGGGGAGCAGAAATTGAATTTCTGCTAAACCCCAGACCAGCTGCTTAGCCCTGCCCCAATGAATAGAGGACTCCGATACGGTTCTAACTATGCGCGCATCGGAAATGCCGCACAGGAAAATTCGGAGTTGCCACCACCTAATGGGGTGCAGGTGGACACCTGGGTGCCTAATCTTGTCTATTGGTTTGGTCTGCGGCTTGAGATCTGAGAAAGGTCTCAGTTGTGGTTTGGGGAAGTCCGTAGACACCCTAGACCACCCTGTCAAATGACGGGTCCTGTGGGTTCCCTGGTTTGAGTCAACTTACTTTGGTTTCACCAGATTTCTAATCCGGCACGTCATTTGGTTAAGTCCGGTGGAACCACCTGAGTGGTGTGGGTCCCTTTAATTTATTTTATCTTGCTTAATTTAGGTGATCTGAGTCTGATTGGGTGGGCCCCGTTGGAAGGGCCATGATGTCCTTGGTGGACTTGGGTAAGCCCACATATCCCATGTGGGCTTCTGTCTAAGCCTAAGAGGCCCTTTGGGTTTAGGTTTAGTGAATTAATTTTACTTAATTATTCAAATTGGGGGTTTAAGTGAGTTACATACCAAAGTGGGTCTGCATTGGTTTGCGGGCCCCTGGGTGGGTCCCCATGGTGGTTGCCAAAGCATCTTTTAATTTATCTTTATTTATCTTTGCAAAAGTGCACTGGTCATTGGGCTTGGGGCCCGCGGTCTAGTTTTGGGCTTGAAAGCCCAAGTCCTTTGAAGCTTAGGGTTTGCACCCTTACTCGGTTTGGTTAATGGGTTTGGCGGTGTAGACACCCCAAATTGCACTACAAAATGAGAAAATAATGAAAACATTAATTGGAATTCAAAACAGGCCAAAAATGCATGAAAATCAATAAGTTAAGCCCTGACCTTATTGTATCTACGGGCTAAGTGCACCCGAAGTTTATATACGGGCACGCAGCGCCCGTAATACATATACGGACACCTCTGGACCGTAAAGCATTTACGGGCACATTAGACTCGTGCGAGTTCTGATCTTCTCTCGATTTCTGAGCCTTATCCTTGGTCCAATATCCCTTTAAATGAGCAAATTATTTATTTTATTCGTGCGAAATATCTTTGTGGATAAAGGATGGGCATTATCTTGTGTTTAACTCAAACTGAAACTCTATCTTGCCAAACCTTGGACCAACCATGCCCCTGGGTTTGCCTATAAATAGAGGGCCTTTCCTCAAGCAAAAGGCCACAAAAATTTGAAGTCTAAGCAACTCCAAGAGAAGAAGAGGAACCCCTGCTGCTTTGCTTGCTCAATCCAGGTAAGTCCTTTTTCCCTTTTATTTTCTGTCTTCAATTCTAGAAGTAATAGGATCATCTCTATTTCTGTAGAATTAGGCCATCTTTTTATCTTGTATTCCTAAACTTGTCTCTAAGTACCTCAAGAGTCTCTCTAGCCGTAAAACGTGAAGAGAGAGCTAGGGGAAAAGAGAACAAGTGGATCCCTAGAATAGAACCCTATATCTGTTTTCCTCCTTTTTCTAGAATAAAGCCTGTGATTGTGTTTGTATAACCAAACCTATCTCCAAGTACCTCAAGAATCCTCTCTAGCCGTAAAACGTGAAGAGAGAGCTAGGGGAAAAGAGAACAGGTGGATCCGTAAGGTAGACCCCCATGTGCTCAAATCTGTGAGATGTGGCTGCTTTGAATATCTTGATCATGTTTTAATGCTTTTTATGATAAATCTGAATGAATCCATGAATCTATGATGTTTATAGCATGAGATCCCTACTTTTTTGGCTAAAATTTGGATTTTTGCCACTTTTGCACCTACAGCACTATTTTCGTGATTTTTGTGAGATTAGGCTAAAATCCTAGATTTATCATGATCAATATGATAGATCTAGATCCAGAAGCCTGAAAATAAATTCTAGGGTTTCATGATGTGGTTTTTGAGTCCTTTTTCAATTTTGAGAGAAGACCCTACGGTCTAAGTTCTCCCCTTTTGATGTTCTTCATCAACGTGGGTATTTTTGGTTTTGATTTTTTGATTTAATGTGAAATATGGGCTCTACCTATGTCCTGGACTATTCAAGTTCAATTTTGAAATATTTTATAAAAATCATATTTTTCTAGATTTCTAGAATTTGACTTGAAGCCAGATTTTTGGATTTTTCACTTTAAATTGATTTTATTTGATTTTATCTCAATTATATTTTAATCATGAAACCCTAGGAATGATATGATCATATTTGAGAGTTCTGGATCAATCAGACTATTCGTATGAAAAAACCATATATTTTTGTCTTTTTTTGTGATTTTTGTGATTTTTATAGCAAGCCTTTTTCCTTTATTTTAACATAAACAATACCTGGCAACCACCTTGTGTGGATGAATAGAGGTGCCTAACACCTTCCCCTGTTCATAACCTAATCCCCTTACCCATCTCTGGTTGTTTTTTTAGGAGGGTTATTTTTACCCTAAAATTGCCTTTTGTGCTTATTTAATATTTCGGTGTCCATTCACACCTAAATTGAATGGTGGCGACTCTTTGTTTTATTTAATCCCCTATGATGATTAGGAAGTCATTGGATTTTGATTTTCCATGTCTCACAACTGGCGACTCTGCTAGGGACTTGAGGATTTCAGCCTTTTGGTGTTTGTTCATGTTTTTGAGATTTTTGGATTTGCTTGCTATTTTTTGCTTTTAGCATGTTTTTGACTTGCTTGCTATTTCGTGTTCTTAAGCTTGTTGGGTATGTTTTAAATCTGAATGATTGCTTAAGAATTCATGGGGGTAGAAACATGCTTAATTTTGATTTATAGGATTGTTTCTAGAGACATGCGTAGGGGAGGTTCGTTTTGCTAAACCATGCTGATTTCTTGCTATATTTTTATAATAGCATGTTTTAATTCTTAGCATGATCTCCATGATGTGTTTTTGGGTGTATAACATGATCATATGCTTGCATGATTGGATGATTTTTATGAGCATGTTTTAGGTGCTATAGGATTGTGTTTGTGTATTTGTATACTTTAAATATGCTTTCATATTATGCCTTGGTTTGTTTATGTATGGCTGCGAAAAGAGTAGCCAGGGTTTGGGACGTTGTGAATGCACCCTATTTTTACAATGCACTGTGCACATTTTATTTTTTTACACAGCCTACCCTTAACCTATAGGAAGTTGAACCCGAATGTGTGTAGCTTGGCGCAACGAGGTCAATACTTCGGAAAGCGAAAGTGAAAACATTCACCTTAGAATTTTGAGCTAATGATGTGATGATAACGTGGATCTGTGATTCTGGTCATCAGTAGGCTTGAGTGATAAGTTGCCATTAAGCCAAAACCCAAAACCCCTACGCTTGAAGGTGGAGTTACACGTTTTTGGCTAAAGTACACAATTACATGGGGATATGGGTTTGTAAAATGTGGGAAGGCCGTTTGCATGGCTTACAAACCAGGGCATAATACGGATGCCATATTGAGGTAAACAAGGTAACAAGATAATCCTACTGTTTTGCATTATTTCATGTCATAGGGGTGTCATGGTGCCCATTGGTTTGGGATAAAATTGGTCCCAAAATATTCATGTTTTCTAAAATTGGTGCAGCCCATAGGAAGAGTTTCTAACTCTGTTTAGAATCAATCCTACCCAATGTTCATACAAGAGGCAACAAAAGGGTACCGAATTCTAGAATATGGTGTCAATTTGGAGGGTACATGTGCCCTCCTAAACATGTGTTTTTGCAAATAGGCCAAGGTCCACTTTGGGACCGTTTAGAAGCTCTGCACTGGGTGAACCGTATGATTGGATGAGCAATTAAAGTGATCAAACCATGTAAAAACTGAGAAAACATAAAAGAGCTCCGTAAAACCGCATTTGATACACGGGCTGGGCTCGTCCGTATTAGTTATACGGGCTGGGTTCGCCCGTGTTTCCCATACGGTCACGGCTCGCTCGTAATTTGAATACGGGCAGGGCTGGACCGTACTATTTATACGGTTTTCTCGGAAAATTCAATTTTAATCAGTTTTCCCACTAAAATCTTCCTTTAACCTTTAAATAATGATAAAGGGAAATGAGTTTGAATAAAATGCTTCCAAAAAAAATTTAATAAATAAATAAATGAAAAAAATAAATGTGAGAGAAAATCCTTTGGGCCTCTGAAAGCCTTTGAATTTCAGACTTTTTCTCAAAAACTCTTTGGGCCTCTGAAAGCCTTTGAATTTCAGACTTTTTCTCAAAAACTCCTTGGGCCTCTGAAAGCCTTTGAATTTCAAACTTTTTCTCAAAAATCCCCGGGCCTCTAAAAGCCTTTGAATTTCAGACCTTTTCTCAAAAAATGTCCTTGGGCCTCTGAAAGCCTTTGAGTTTCAGATCTTTTGGGCCTCTGAAAGCCTTTGAATTTCAGACCTTTTTCTTTTGGGCCTCTGAAAGCCTTTGAATTTCAGATCTTTTGGGCCTCTGAAAGCCTTTGAATTTTAGATCTTTTGGGCCTCTGAAAGCCTTTGAATTTCAGACCTTTTTCTTTTGGGCCTCTGAAAGCCTTTGAATTTCAGATCTTTTGGGCCTTTGAAAGCCTTTGAATTTCAGATCTTTTGGGCCTCTGAAAGCCTTTGAATTTCAGATCTTTTGGGCCTCTGAAAGCCTTTGAATTTCAGATCTTTTGGGTCTCTGAAAGCCTTTGAATTTCAGACTTTTTCTCAAAAACTCCTTGGGCCTCTGAAAGCCTTTGAATTTCAGACTTTTATCAAAAATCCTTGGGCCTCTGAAAGCCTTTGAATTTCAGACCTTTTCCAAAAATATCCCTGAGCCTCTGAAAGCCTTTGAATTTCAGACTTTAATAAAAAATCCTTGGGCCTCTGAAAGCCTTTGAATTTCAGACCTTTTCCAAAAATATCCCTGGGCCTCTGAAAGCCTTTGAATTTCAGACCTTTTCCAAAAATATCCCTGAGCCTCTGAAAGCCTTTGAATTTCAGACTTTAATCAAAAATCCTTGGGCCTCTGAAAGCCTTTGAATTTCAGACCTTTTACAAAAATATCCCTGGGCCTCTGAAAGCCTTTGAATTTCAGACCTTTTCCAAAAATATCCCTGGGCCTCTGAAAGCCTTTGAATTTCAGACCTTTTTCAAAAATACCCCCAGGCCTCTGAAAGCCTTTGAATTTCAGATCATTTTCTCTTTATTGTGGGACCTGTTGGAAGCCCTAGAATATTCCAACAATTCTAAAAAAAAAAAAAAAGAGGCAAATAAAGAAAAAATCCAAACTCTTGTTCACCCAGCTTGCACATAGGCATTCCTAGGCATGTGAATGAGATTAATTGGGCACTGATTTTTTTTCTTTATTTTTTGCTCGGTACTAATATACTTGCAATCATAGCTCCTGTAACCAGATCAAGAGCTCGCGCTATGAATCCCATTGAGGCTGAAACTGATGCTCCTCACCCAGATATTCTCTTGCTTCAAGAGCAAGTGGCAAGACTAGCCCGAATGCTAGAAAACATCCTATCAGTGCAGGCCCAACAAGTGCAAGCCCAGAACCAAGCATCCACTTCCAACCCAGCACCTCCACCCCAGATCAATATTCCACCTCCAGTTCAACCTATTCCTGAACCCATCTATGAACCCACCCCTGAACCTATACTGATCAGGGATGAGACGGTGGAGTCAGACAAAGCTAAGGAAAAGGAAAGGATAAGGGAAGAAGTTGAAAGGAAGTTCATGCACAGACTTGAAATGATCCAAGACGAACTAAGGGAAGTAAAAGGGGTGAACAACTTCGGGGGCACCAATTTTGAGGACTTATGCCTGTACCCTAATGTTAACCTGCCAGCTAAGTTCAAGTGCCCAGACCTAGACAAATATGATGGCACTGGCTGCCCCATGAGCCATCTGAAGCTGTACTGTGGTGCCTTATGCCAATTCGGTCGAGATGAGGGTGTTCTGATCCAGCTCTTCCAAAGGAGCTTGACTAGAACCGCCTTGAGATGGTTTGCCACTTTAGACCATGGGAAGATCAGAAGATGGAAGGACCTAGCAGATGCCTTCCTGGCTCAATACAAGTTCAATTCAAAAATCGTGCCAGACAGGTACGATGTAATGAGGATGAGTAAGGGAAGAGATGAATCCGTAAGACAGTATGCCAAGAGATGGAGGGAGACTGCCTCTCGGGTCAGGCCACCTATGCTAGAACAGGAGATGATTTCCACCTTCATCAGTACATTGGGTCAACCATTCTATAGCCACCTGGTGGGTCAGACAACCACTAATTTTGCTGCCTTAGTTCAAGTGGCTGACCGAATTGAGGACGGGATCAGGTCAGGTAAAATAATTGACCACTCTACTATAGTCAGTCAACAAGACCCCAATCTAAAGAAAGGAAGTGGGTTGAAAAAGAATGGGAGCAAGAAAGAGGGTGAAGTAAACATGGTGCAGCCACCATCAGGCCCCAACAAGCCCATACAAATCAACATACCTTCTCATTTTCCCACTCCATCTCCATCCACCCAGGCCCCTATGAGGGTTAATGTCCCAGCAACAACTTCAGACCAAAAAAGGGTTTTTACTAAGGAAGAAAAGGATGCTTATTTTGCAGCAAGGAGAAATAGGGTTTTCACCCCGATTCCATTGACTCCTTCTCAGTTGCTACCCACCTTATTGCAAGCAGGGTATATTACTTTAAGAGAACCCAATCTGAATGCACCCAAAGGGAGAAATTTTGACCCCTCCACCACTTGTGATTACCACATGGGTGCACCTAGGCACCCTACTGACAAGTGCTGGACTTTGAAACATGCCATTCAGGATTTACTGGACCAGATTACCCTGTCTTTCAATACAGGGGCTCCCAATCCTCCCAGAACAAACATTGGCCAAAACCTGTTGCCTCGGCATCATGGGGCAGGCCCCTCTAATGTCATAGGGGCAATTTCCTCTGATAAAATAACTTTTGACCCATCCCAACTAATTGCTCCAATAGGGACAACGGTCAAGGTTTATTTTAACAGAATAAATAAAGAAAAAGAAATAAATATGGTTTCAAAAGGAAATGAGAGTGCTGTTGAGAGCATTAGCTCCTCTCTGGACCGGGTCTCATCTCTCATGGCCCAAATGAATATAGCCAAGCCACCTTTGGTTATCAATTGCAGTCCATCCACCCATTTTTCACCCATTCAATCAAAACCACCACTGGTCAAAAACTGTGACCACTTTAATGCATCAGTCACTTCTGCAACCCCCAACCAAAACAACTTCCACCATTGGTAGTTGATATCCCTTTTACTCAAAATTCATCATCCAAGTCCAAACTTCCTCCCTTGGTGATAAATGTCCCTAAGCCTTCCTACTCTGAATCGGCTGTACCATTGAACTACAGTGAAGGCTACACCACTACATTCCCTGCAGCTGAGGCAGAAAGCAAGAAAGAAGTGAACCTCATGATGAGGTTAGGAAAATGTGTAGGGATGGAAGAAAAGCAAAAGGAGACAGAGAAAGAAAAGGAAGAAGAGAAAAATAAAGGAAAGGCCAAGGTAAGGGAAGATGCCCCTCAGGTAACTAGTAGTAAGGCTACTGACCTCATTAAAATCATAAAAAAAAGTGAGTTCAACATTGTCGAGCAGTTGAACAAAGTCCTTGCCCAGATCTCAATACTGGGCTTACTGTTAAATTCTGAAAAACATAGGGACTCCTTGTTAAGGATACTTCAGGGGGCCCATGTACCTAAAAACATTGAACCAGACCAACTAGGCTGGATGGTTAGGCAAATTTTATCCCACAATGACATAACTTTTTCTGAGACTGAAATCAACCCAGCAGCGTACCATCATGTTGACCCTTTACACATAACTGTACTCATTAAGGGTTGCATGATAGCCCGAGTCTTGATTGATAATGGGCCGGCTCTGAATGTCTGCCCATTAATAACGTTTGTTAAGCTCGGTCTGGAGCAAAATAAAATCAAACAGAATGGAAGAATCATAAGAGCATTTAACAGCTCTAAAACACACTCCTTAGGGGAGGTTGAACTGCCAGTCACAATTGGACCGTATATTTTCAACATCACATTTGAAGTGATGGATATACCTGCAGCCTTCATCCTACTCCTAGGAAGGCCGTGGATTCATACAGCTAGGGCTATACCATCTACCCTTCACCAAAGAGTCAAATATATTAGAGGGCAAAAGGTGATTACTGTCCTAGCTGAAAATTTGGTTCCTCCCATGTGGTCCCCTAATGTACCCTACATAAACATGGAAATGACTGCTGACAAGATGGCATTTCACTCCTTCCAGTTTGAAACTATGAATTTTATACCTGGGGGGTATCAGGAAAAAGAAAGAAAGTTGACCTGTGCTGAAAAAATGGTCAAGAATGTGCTGGAAAAATATAATTTTCACCCTGGAAAAGGTCTGGGGGTTAACCTACAAGGAAGGATAGAACCGGTAAAGGTTAAGAAGATGGTCCACAGAGCAGGATTGGGGTCCAAGCCAAGGAACTGGAGAAGACAGAAAGAAATGGAAGACATGCAATTCCCTCACATTAGGGAAACTTTTCCAAAGCTTTCTCACATGATTCAGCTGTCTCCTCCTGAGGATCAGTCCAAACCTCCATACTATAACATCAACCCATTCCAGAAACCCAAGTCCTCAACCGTACAACCATATATTCCACCTTCACCTCCACAAGCATTAGGTGGGCCTGGGCCACAGGCAGAACAGGAGTAGGATTTCTCTGAGAACGTCGGAGCCTTTTTTTCCATGACAGGAGTCAACCAAGAAGAAGTAGCAGAGGAGCTACCTTTTATTGATTGGGCTGCAGTTGAAGTTCCATATGGGACTAGCCCTACAGAAGAAACAGGAGATGCAACTCATCCAGTACTGGTGATTTCAGATGCGGACCCTGAGCTTGAGGAGCAGGCTTGTATCCCTGCCCCTGATTCTTTTATTCTGAACAATTGGGAGGAAACTCCCCTTACTTTTGAAGCTGCGTTTGTTTGGCAAACAGACATGGCTTCCAAAAAAAAAAACTCCATTAGTGGAATGCCCTTTTCCTGAAGGTTTTAATGAGCCTTCGTCTTCAGGGAAAGATTTTGTAAAAGGCTCTCAAAAAACCCAAAATGATTTTTCAATTTTTTATAGAAAAAATAAATTTTTTAAAAAGGTCCAAACCACTTATGAACCATATAAGCAAACGGAATTGGATCAGGTTGAGTATGACTTTGACCTCGAGCTCGACTTTGACCTAATGGGGGTTGAGGAAGAGACCGAGGACGAAGAAGACGACCCTCCAAAAGAAATCACATATCAATTGGAGCGTCATGAAAAGGGGGTCCAACCCAATATTGAAAAGACCATATCAATAAACCTAGGGACCGAAGATGACCCAAAAATAGTAAAGATTGGGGTATGCTTATCTGAGGAACAGCGTGATGAAATGATACGATTTTTGGCTGATTATGAAGATATATTTGCATGGTCGTATCGAGATATGCCAGGGTTAGACACGGACATGGTTGTGCATAGGCTACCCATTCTACCAGATGTCAAGCCAGTTAAACAGAAACTGAGAAGGTTGAAACTTGAATGGACATTGAAGGTCAAAGATGAAGTGGTTAAGCAATTTCAAGCTGGGTTCTTGGCGGTCTCCACATACCCTGAATGGCTTGCAAATATAGTACCAGTGCCAAAGAAGGATGGAAAGGCCCGAATGTGTGTAGACTACAGAGCCTGTTCTCATTCATGGACGGGTTTTCTGGGTACAATCAAATTAAGATGGCCAAGGAGGATCAAGAAAAAACAGCCTTCATTACACCTTGGGGTACCTTCCACTACACTGTCATGCCATTTGGGCTTAAAAACGCCGGGGCAACCTACCAGCGGGCTATGACAGCCTTATTCCATGATATGATCCATAAGGAGATGGAGGTCTATGTAGATGATATGATAGCCAAATCATGTGAAGAAGAAAACCATTTGATCAACTTGAAGAAGGTGTTTGACCGGCTCAGGAAATATAGTCTAAGGCTTAACCCTGCGAAATACGTTGTAAGTGTGAAAACTCACGCTCCTTATATGGCAAATGTTTGGCAAATTATATCTTCTAATAATCTTCAAGATGTGCAGAATCAAAATATAGGTTCTGTGAATTTAATAAAGAGGAAGGTAATGCTGCCACACAGCTACCACGCCGCTGGTAGCTCAAGGAAATGCAAACTTCTCTAAATAAAGAACATTTCGTAAAGGCACTTGCGAGGAACAACGCTGCTAACACTCCGCTGGCAGCGCATAAGTGAAATAGTGCTTTGAAAGTAAAGTACGCGCACCTGCGTCGTAAGGCGACGCCGACACGCCGCTGGTAGCACAGAGCAAGATTGAAGAATCAAAAAATCAGCTGTGCACATGCCGCGTTCCCTTCCGCTAGCACCCTTAACTGAGTCTATTTTGATTTGAGCGGGACTTAAGTTCGCTTTCAGCCGTCTACCCCGATCGCAAGGTGACGCCACCAGCGCTCGATGCGATCTGAGTTTTCTTCTTTAAATAGACGAGCTGTATTTTTTTGGAATGACTTTTCTTTTGATCAATTTCATTTGGATCTTGAGGTGTTCGAGATTCAGTCAATTCATCTTTAGAGAGTCGGTGATCGAGTGAGGGGGAGATCTGAGAGAGATCTCCTGGAATTGAAGTTTGAGGATTCTTCTTCATTTCGAAACTTCACTTGATCGTATGATCTCTTGGATTGGTGACCGAGCTTAATGGATACATAGGTGGATTCCTATTGCATTGGATCAGCTCAGTGGACTCTGAGGTGATTGTTACGATCTGGATTGATCGTGAATTGCAGCTTGTGGATTCAAGTTGTGTTGCAATTCGTGGATTTGAGCTGTGGATCTGGATTGATCGTGAATTTCAGCTTGTGGATTCAAGTTGTGTTGCAGTTCGTGGATTCGAGCTGTGGATCTGGATTGATCGTGAATTGCAGCTTGTGGATTCAAGTTGTGCTACAGTTCATGGATTCGAACTGTGGATTGCTGTTGAGTGAGTTCAATTGTAAAGGTTAAGTGTGTTTTCCTTTGTAATTGCTTTTCATTCAATAGTGGAGATTCTAAGGGTTAGTCGCCTCATATAGACTCGAGGTTTTTCCTGGATCTGGATTCAGGTTTCCTCGTATAAATCCTGTGTGTATGTTTCCGCATTGTTAAGATCATAATTGTTGTAGATCGAGGACCTGTAGAGTAGTCTCCTACTCTTTCAATTGGTATCAAAGCCTATTCACTTTGAATTGTTATACAAAGTGTGATCTATATCTATAGCATGGACTTTGGAAAAGAAAGAGGATCTGCCTCTAGACTTCCATTATTCGAAGGTAACAATTATTCTTACTGGAAAGCAAGGATGAGAGCTTACCTGAAATCTATCGATGAGCGTGTCTGGCTCTCGGTATGTAATGGTTATCATCCACCAGAAATCACAATAGAAGGAGGTGTTGTGATGCCTAAACCTCATGATCAGTGGAGTAAAGTTGAATCTGATCTATGTGGATGGAATAACAAGGCAATGAATGCCTTATTTTGTGCTGTAAGTGTTGAGGAATTTAGGAGAATTTCCTCATGTGAAGTAGGTAAGGAAGCTTGGGACATTCTTGAGGTCACTCATGAAGGAACCTCAGCTGTCAATCTGTCTAGACTTCAAAGACTTACAACATCTTTCGAAACTCTATACATGAAAGATGATGAATCCTTTGATGAATTTTATGCTAGACTTTCGGATATTGTTAATTCGAGCTTTAACCTTGGAGAAAAGATCTCTACATTCAAGGTTGTTAGAAAGATCTTGAGATCTTTGCCTGAAAAATTCAGACCAAAAGTTACTGCCATTCAAGAGGCAAAAGATGTGGATACCATGAGAATTGAAGATCTGGTAGGATCTTTACAGACTTATGAGCTAGATCTGAATATTCCTAAAAGGAGTAAAGGAATAGCTCTAAAATCTGTAAATAATGAAGAATCAGATAATTCTGAAGTAGATTTGGATGAATTAGTTCTCTTAGCTAAAAAGTTCAAGAGAATGTTTAAAAAGAGACAATCTAATCCTTTACTATCCATGGACAGATCTAACAGAAGATCTGATAAGAAAATTTCTGATCTACGAAAGGAGAAGAAATTTTCTCAGAACGATGAAGTTCAATGCTATAAATGTAGAGGATTTGGACATGTTGCTTCTGATTGTCCCTCAAAGGATAAAAAGAAAAAGACAAATTATTAGGTTACTTGGGATGACAGTAATACTGATAATTCTTCACAATCAGATGAGGACATTTCTGCTAATTTTACTGCTTTCAATTCTTTTTACTCATCTTCTTCTGGTAGTTCAATCTCTGACATTGCAGGAGATAATAAAGAGAGTTTATCAAATGATGAAGAAGAATTACAAGAAGCCTACAATCAGCTATATAAGGAATTCAATAGAGCTCAGAAGAAAGTCAAGAAACTGAGTAAAAAATTGAAGGAGTCAGAAACAGAGAAAAATAAAGCTTTTGCAGAAATAGATTCAATAAACAAGAAGTTACTTGAAAGACATGTCAAAGAAAATTTTCTGGTAACTTCTTTGACTGAAAAAACTGAAAAATTAAAAGAAAAGGAAGCTCAGATTTCTGCACTTCAAGATAAAGTTATTGAACTTGAGAAATTGTCAAATTCAATTAAATCTAATGCTTCAAATTTTTCTGCAGGAAATCATCAAATTGATGAGGAATCAACTTCAAAGGAAGTTCCTTGAAAGAGTAGTAGACTACTCTATAGGTCCACGATCTACAACAATTAAGAACTTAACAATGCGGAAACATACACACAGAAATTATACGAGGAAACCTGAATCCAGATCCAGGAAAAACCTCGAGTCTATATGAGGCGACTAACCCTTAGAATCTCCACTATTGAATGAAAGTCAATTACAAAGGAAGACACACTTAACCTTTACAATTGAACTCACTCAACAGCAATCCACAGGTCGAATCCACGAACTATAGCACAACTTGAATCCAAAAGCTGCAATTCACGATCTATCCAGATCCACAGCTCGAATCCACGAACTGCAACACAGCTTGAATCCACAAGCTGCAAGTGACGATCAATCCAGATCCACAGCTCGAATCCACGAGCTGCAACACAACTTGAATCCACAAGCTGCAATTCACGATCAATCCAGATCGTGACAATCACCTCAGAGTCCACTGAGATGATCCAATGCAATAGGAATCCACCTATGCATCAAACAAGGTCGATCACCAATCCAGGAGATCTTACGATCAAGTGAAGTTCCGAACTGAAGAAGAATCCTCAAACTCCAATTCCAGGTGATCTCTCTCAGATCTCCCCCTCACTCGATCACCGACTCTCTAAAGATCAATTGATTGAATCTTGAACACCTCAAGATCCAAATCGGATTAATCAAAAGAAAAAAGTTTTATAAAAACAAATACAGCTTGTCAGCGGGAGGGAGCGCGGCATGTGCACAGCTGATTTGTAGATTATTCAATCTTGCTCTGTGCTACCAGCGGCGAGTCGGCGTCGCCTTACGACGCAGGTGCGCGTGCTTTACTTTCAAAGTGCTATCTCACTTATGCGCTGCCAGCGGAGTGGCAGCGGCGTTGTTCCTCGCAAGTGCCTTTACGAAATGTTCTTTGTTTAGACATCTTTACATTTCCTTGAGCTACCAGCGGCGTGGTAGCTGTGTGGCAGCCTCACCTTCCTCTTTACTAAATTCACAGAATTTATATTTTGATTCTGCACATCTTGAAGATTATTAGAGGATATAATTTGTCAAACATTTGCCATATAAGGAGTGTGAGTTTTCACACTTACAATCTCCCCCTTGGCAAATGCCTGACAACAAACTTAAAACCAGTTCTTAATATCAAATTCAGATATTGATTTCCATTTAAGCATTCAATTCACACTAATTAAGGGAGAACACATAATTTCATTCATTTCAAAAAAAATATACAGTGTTCAGAAGAAATATACAGTATTCAGAAAATATATACATTCACTCCCCCTTAAACCAAAAATCTCCCCCGTAAACCTACTTTCAGAAAACCCAAAAACAAACCAACAGAACAAAGAAAAACAAGAACATGATGATCGAACAAACAACTTTGAGATCATCAACCAGCAACCAACCAGCAGCAACATCATCAAAATGACTCCCCATTTCTGGAAGGAGGTTTCGGATCCCAAGTTCTGGAGTAATGCCGATATGCATCTTGGGACCGGGAGTGCAACCAACATAGCTTGTGATCCATCTCCAGCTGAGTTCTTCGAATGCTACTCAGAAAATGATCAGCTTCATTTTGCATTCATTGCTGAGCAGCAACATCCCTTTGCACTTCGCCACAAGCAAAATCAACATCCTTTGCAAGCTTCTCCAGCTTCTCTTGGGTCTCTGATTTAAACATGCTCATCATGAGCATGTGAGCCCTTACCTCAGAATTGAAAGCCTCCTGGGAGGCTTGCATGGAATTCAACTTGTCCAGGATAGCCATAGCATCAGAACTGGACAAGGAGGATTGAGAAGAAGAAGGCTCAGAAGAAGCCAACCGAAAAGGATTTGCTCGTTTGCTTCGGGTGAGGGTGGAGGCATCAATGGGAGGTTTGGGATGAATGATCAATTCAACAGGGTCAGGTAGGATCCCCTAGTGAATGCACATGTAAGAGATAAAAATCCCAAAGGGAAGAGCAGCAGTCTTGGATTTTAAATTCCGAGACTGAAGGATTTGATTGAAGATGATTGACGGAAGACAGACATTGTTTCTGTTCCAGAGAGCATGAAGGAGTCTAGCTCTAGAGTGAGAAATCTCAGAATGATGATCTGAGGGAACAAGAGAAGCACAAATAAACAGATTCAAGATCCTGAGAAGATCTTGGAGAGAGCCATGAGGAAGATAGTTGGGCTTATTTTTTATGGAGGTGGGAGCACCCTGAACAATCAGAGAAGAAATGATTGACTCCATGGGAGGATCAGAGTGAGAAGCAAGAAAGTCAAAGGAAGGAGAATCAACAGTGGGCAGTTCTAGAAGAGAGGAGATAATATCTTTCGAGAAGTCGAAAGAGATGCCCCTGACATAGGCTTTGACAAAGCCTTGATTTGCAAGATGAAGATGGTGGAGGTTCGAATAGAATTCTCGAACCAGGTCTGGATACGCAAAACCACTTATCAAGGCAAATTTCTTCCATCCATTGTCCGAAAACAAGGAGAAGAGAGGAGAGTTAGAAAAGGAATCAAGCTTAATGGCCCTTTCCAAGAGGAGTGGCCTGTGCTTGAAGAACTCATTAAAATCAGACAAACCATTTCCAATGAATGGTTCAGAGGAATGTGAAGGGAAAGGGGTCTCACCGGTGGAGAAGAGACAACCGGAGAGGTTCTCACAAGTGGAGAAGAGGTGGAAGGAGAATCAGTCCTAGACTTCTTTTTGGGAGGCATGATGAAAATATAGGAAAAAAATAGAAAAGAAAGAATAACACAAGCAAAGCTCGACAAAGCCCTAATGGCAGAACAATCTACCAAACCCTAACTTAGAAGAACGAGAGAAGAACATTGTAATAGGAAGAAGAAAATGAAGAAGCAAGACGAAGACAGTAAAAAAAATTTTACCTGAACAGTGGACACGGTGAAAGAACGTAAGCACGAAGGCAAAGAATGACCACGATGCGAGGAGCGAGGAGAGCCGCAGACGAGAAAAAAAACAGAGGTAAAAAGTGAAACAGATTTCACTTTTTTATAGACAAACAGAACACGCTGCCAGCGTGCATCCAACGACGCTTAATAGGGCAGGTGCCAAGCATGAAAGAAGGGAGAAGGCTACCAGCACGCTTCTAGCGACGTAGAAGGTGCACATGCACACTCAAGCAAAAATACAATCACAAGGCAAAAATTTATAAAAAGAGTTTGAATTATTCTTCATAAAAAATTTATACATCTAAACACAAAGCTAAGATTTTAACTGAACTAAAAATCATCCAGATAATCAACTTTTATTCAATCCAAGAAGTACTTATCACAAAACTGATCATGAAGAACCTATCAAGGTTAATTTAGATGTGATACATTTCATATCTATGACCAAAATTTCCTTCATGGTTTCTCATACTATAAATTTTCTTCAAGATATTGAGCACACATGCATATTAATGAATCAATGCCTGTGTAGTGTGTGAAATACATTTTTGACTTTTACACTTTATACATATGGAAGGCTATTGTAGTGTAATCATACTTGGAAAGTATAGACATACCCCAAACTTCATTTTGGGGGCTTTCGCACATCAGAGATAGGTAGCCTTTTCTGATCTCTTTTTTTTTTTTTTTTTCTTTTTGTAGAAGGCATTGACCCTTAAAAAACCTGAGTTTACAGTTCATTCCAAGAATATACCTTCTTTCTCTTTTTCTTTTTGAGAATTACAGTGGCTTTCACTCTAATCTCTATGGCAGCCATTTCCAAAACTTTTCTTTTCATAAAGGTGATAGCCTATAGATCCCAAGCTTCAATACACAATAAACTTAAATACACAAAGGTGTTTAAGACAAAATTGATAGTGGAGAACAAGACATTTCTGTCAATATGCATAGACTCAAGCTTCCTGAATTAAGATTTTAGTATCAAGAACACATAAATTCATTTTGAACAGACATGTAAATCATTTTACATCTAAATTAACTCAAAACAGAACCTGATTTTCAGTTTTGAGAGCATACTCCTAGGGATTTCCTAAGAGTTTCAAATCTGTTCTGATCTAAAGGTTTAGTGAAAATATCAGCCAACTGTTTTTCAATAGATATATATTCAATCATAACAGTTTTGTCTTCAATTAATTCTCTTATAAAGTGATGCCTGATGTCTATGTGTTTAGTCCTTGAGTGTTGAACAGGATTTTTGGAAATATTTATGGCACTTTGATTGTCACAGAAGAGAATCATTTGATCCTGATCTAAACCATAATCAGATAACATTTGTTTCATCCAAATTAGTTGAGTACAACTGCTTCCCGCAGCAATGTACTCTGCTTCAGCTATACTCAGTGAAACTGAGTTTTGCTTTTTGCTCAACCAGGCAATGAGGTTATTTCCCATATAAAAGCAACCACCAGAGGTGCTTTTTCGATCATCCATACACCCAGCCCAATCAGCATCAGTGTATCCAGTAAGATATGGGTTTGTTTCTTTGGAGAACCAAATTCCCAGATCAACAGTTCCATTTACATACTTTATAATCCTTTTCACAGCATTTAGATGAGATTCTTTAGGATTAGCCTGATATCTTGCACAAACTCCAACACTAAAACTTATATCAGGTCTACTTGCTGTTAAGTACAGAAGACTTCCAATCATCCCTCTGTACAAGGTAGGATCTATATCCTTCCCAGATTCATCTTTTCCAAGCTTTAAGCTAGTACTCATAGGAGTCCTAGCATGTTTTGCATGAATTAAACTGAATCTCTTGACTAGATTTCTTGCATATTTTGCTTGAGAGAAAAATATCCCTTGTTGAGATTGATAAATCTGAAGTCCTAAGAAAAAATTCATTTCACCCATCATACTCATCTCAAATTCACTCTTCAATAAGTCTTCAAAGGAATGAGCATGAGTTTCAGAAGTAGATCCAAACACTATATCATCAACATAGATTTGAGCAATCAAAATATGCTTGGACTCTCTTTGAATAAAGAGAGTTTTATCCACATTTCCTCTCATAAATCCAGATTCAAGTAAGAAAGAGGTGAGTCTCTCATACAAGGCTCTAGGAGCTTGTTTGAGTCCATACAAGGCCTTGTTCAACTTATAAACATGTTTAGGATAATTTGAGTCCTCAAATCCTTTAGGTTGCTCTACATAAACCTCTTCATTCAGATATCCATTTAAGAATGCACTCTTAACATCCATTTGAAACAGTTTAAACTTCAAATAGCATGCAATAGACAAAAGCAATCTGATTGACTCTAACCTAGCTACAGGAGCAAAGGTTTCATCAAAATCTATTCCTTCTACTTGGGTGTATCCCTGAGCAACAAGCCTAGCTTTATTTCTGGTTACAACCCCATTTTCATCAGATTTGTTCTTAAAAATCCATTTGGTTCCTATCACATTAAGATTAGAGGGTCTTTCAACCAATTCCCATACATTATTTCTAGTAAATTGGTTTAGTTCTTCATGCATAGCATTTAACCAAGAGTCATCCAACAAGGCATCTTTATAAGATTTTGGCTCAAATTGAGATAAATAAGAAGAAAATCTTACCTCATTATGTAATTGATGTCTTGTTCTTACTCTATCTGAAATATTTCCAACAATTTGCTCAGTTGGGTGATCTTTGAGAGTTTTTGTCAGAGGAACAACTTCATTGCTCGAGGAAGCCTTTCTAATTTCATCCTCTTCATCAACAACCTGCAAAAATTCACAGTCAATTCCTTCATCATCTATTAACACATTAATAGACTCCATTACAACAGATTTTTGCAAGTTAAAAACTCTGTATGCTCTACTTGAAGAAGAATATCCTAGAAAAATTCCTTCATCACTTCTAGAATCAAATTTTCCTAGATTTTCTCTGTCCCTTAAGATATAGCATTTACTTCCAAAAACTCTAAAATATTTCAAGTTTGGCTGTTTTCCTTTCCAAATTTCATAAGGAGTTTGTTTCCACCCAGATCTGACATATACTCTGTTACTTATATAACAGGCCGTATTTATTGCTTCAGCCCATAATTTTGTTGATACTTTCTTGGCTATCATCATGGTTCTAGCCATTTCTTGCAAAACTCTATTCTTCCTTTCCACAACTCCATTTTGCTGTGGAGTCTTAGGAGTAGAAAATTCATGTTTAATTCCTTGTTCTTCACAAAATTTGGAAAACATCTGATTTTCAAATTCTGTCCCATGATCAGATCTTATTCTAACAATCCTCCCTATTTGCAAGTTCTTTTCAACTTGAATTTGACAGCACAATTGTTTAAAGCAATCAAAACATTCAGATTTTTCTCTTAGAAAATTTACCCAGGTGTATCTACTGTAGTCATCTACAGCAACAAAGATATACCTCTTTCCTCCAAGACTTTCAGTCTTTGTAGGTCCCATCAAGTCCATATTAATCAGTTCTAATGGTCTAGAGGTTCCTACAATGTTGGTTTTCTTGTGTGTGGCTTTGATTTGCTTTCCTTGATTGCAAGGACCACACATTCCTTTCTTTTTATTGTTCCCAAACTTGGGAATTCCTCTAACCAATTCAGACTTAGAGATTTTTGACAAATCTCTATAGTTAATGTGACCAAGTCTTCTATGCAACAAATCAATTTCATTGCACATAGAAGATTTTAAAGAACTTTCATTGTTTCCAATGATTCCATAACAATTGTCACTTGTTCTTACACCTATAAGAACAGTTCTACCAGAATTATCCAAAATTTTACATTCTTTTCTGGTAAAGTTGACAAACAATCTTGAATCACATAACTGGTCTGCGCACCCGATTTCGTTTGCACGACGAGGCGCACGCAAAACGATGCGTGCCTCAGGATTGTTTGGAGTCGCCACTGCCTGATGGGGTGCAGGCAGACACCTGGGTACCTAAGTTCTTCTACTAAGGCTTGGTCTGCGGCTTGAGATTCTAAGTAGGTTCTCGGTTGCGGTCTGGGGAAGTCCGTAGACACCCCAATCCACCCCGTCAAGTGACGGGTCCCATAAGTTTCCTTGGTTTGAGTCAACTCAGTTGGTCTCTCACTCACCCGATGCCTAATCCAGCATTCAATTTTGGTTAAGTCTGGCGGGACCACCAAAGTGGTGTGGGTCCCTTTACTTGATTTCATCTTCTTATTATTGAATGAAGTGAGTCTGATTGGGTGGGCCCTGTTGGAAGGCCCACGGATCCCTTGGTGGGCTTGGTTGAGCCCACGTGTCCCTTGGTGGGCCTCAGTCTAGCCTGAGAGGCCCTTTGGGCTTTGGTTCAAGTGAAATGATTTTACTTTAAAGTTTAAGTTGAATTTAAAGTGATTTTTATGCAAAGGTGGGTCGGGTTGACTTGCGGGCCCCTGAGTGGGCCTCGGCCTGGTTGCCAAGTATTTTGAGTTTATTTGGGTTAATCTTTGCCAAAATGGGCCAGGCTTTGGGCTTGGGGCCCTTTACCTGCGCTTGGGCTTGAAAGCCCAAGGCTTCTTGAGTTAGGGTTTTGAAACCCTAACCTTGGTTGGTTAATGGGCTTGGTGGGCCCGATAGGCCCTACCCTTTGACTCAGCCAAACCATATCTAAGTGTAGATCAACATGCTTCAAAATTGGGCTTGGGTGCGCCTCCAATGGTGTGGCCCACTCAAATGGATTGATTTTATCTTTATTTAACAAAAGGAGTTTGTCGGGCTTGGTGGGCCCTGTTGGAAGGCCCACCGGGAATTAATTTGGACCGGGTGTCCAAGGCCCATCTTGGGTTTCCGGGCCTTCTGGTTCGACTGGTTTGATCAAATGAACCAAAAAATAGCAAAGATCATCAAAAAAATAGCAAAAATACAATCTGGCAGTGTAGCCGGCCTGAGATGCCGGTTACACACAGGGTTCTGTGTATTCGGCATCTTTAGCCGGCTACACATGGGCTTCTGTTGATCCGGCCTGAGTTGCCGGATCAACACACAGAAGCCTTTTTTGGGATTTTTGCATTGGGGTTGGGCTTTTGGGCTCCTTGAGATGTTCCTAGGGTTGTGTGGGCTCCTGTGTGAGCCCACAATGGTCGAGGGAAGCAGAAGACCACACTTTTTTGTCTCTTATGGGGTTTTCACAACAAAGGGAGGAGGGAGGATGTGGGAGATGGTTCTCTCCCACTTCTGCCTCATGCAAGGACTAAACAGGGACCAAGGAGCCCCTGTTTTGGCTTCTGGTTTCACACAAGACAGCAAGCTCCATATGGGCGAAGAATAAAAACAAACAAGGATTAGTAGCATGCTTAGAGCCTAAACACTCAACATGCACATTTCCATATACCATGCATGTACATCAGCAATATACGCATCCAGCTCATGTTAAAGGACGATAGTGAAACCATTAAAGAGATCTAGCATGATCCTAGAGTAGGGAACCCAAGCATGCATTCGAAAGATACCCTAAACAAACATGATGTACACTAGCACTTGCGAAGTACATGCTGCAGGTACACATGGCAGCACCTAAAAAGGGGGTAAGCATGCTACCTATGGGTCGGAAATAGTGGAAAATGGGGTGGGGGAGCATGGCCGTGGGATCACACACACACACCTACACTATCATGAAGATGCATACTCACATGCTCAAGCTTACATGGAAGATGGGGGGCATACAAACAGTCAAAGAAGCAACCGAACAAAGACAACAAGAATGAGAAAAAGAAACAATTCCAAGAAAGGAAATGTGGGGGATAATATGGGATACAAAAGAGGAATGATAAGAGGAACATTCTCCTCTTTTAAATGAGAAGAAACCATAAGAAAATGAAAACAACAACACATAGCATGAAATAATGCTTCAAATGAGTTAACATTCACATATGTTAAAGAACATGGCCCAAGAAAGCTCACCTTGGGTTTTGATCCCTTGTAGATGATGTGTGGAGCCTCCTTCGAGCTAGGACCAAGGCTGGAGCCTCTCCTGGCACCACCAACAGCAAGCCTTCCCCCTTTGCTTGAGTGAGAGTGGAGAAGAAGAAGAAGAAAAACAAGAGTGGGAGAGCCTTCAAGTAATGTTTGGAGGGCTTGGAAGGCAAGGAGGGGTGGAGAAGCTTGGGAGAGAGAATGGAGGAGCTTGGGAGAGATGGGAGATCCCCAAAAATATGAGCCGACCAATTGTTTGTGCTAGGGTTTTCCTTTTTATAAGGCATGACCAAAAGAGAATTATTTCCTTACTTTATCACCAAAACCCTACCCCTTTCTCATTCATGCCCTTTTTTAAACATAAGCAATGATTGTGAATCATTGCTTCAAGACTTAGCCTCCAAGTAAACTTGGAGGCCAAGTCTTGCTTGGACGAATTCTCCACATGGAGAATTCGTCCAACCACATATTTTATTATTATTTTTTATTTTCTTTTTTTTCTCTTATGTACTTTTATTATTATTATATTAGGATTTTTTTTGTTTCAAGTTTTGGATGCACATGCATCTTTTAATTTTTTTTCTTTTTCTTTAATTTTAAATACTTTAATTAGATTTTTAGCAAAAATATTATTTTTTAATTGAAAACTTTTCATTTTGCTGCTCTTCCTTCACTATTTGCCATGTGTGCAGATTTTCAAAAACTTGAACCGCCCACAACTCGCTCGTCTGATATCCGATTTCAGCAAACTTAGTGGCGTTGGAATTAGTGCGAGATTCCCTATCCACTGAATTTGAGTTTAGCAGCAAATTCGAGTTTTTTAGCAGAAGTGCCGTGCCGCGTCCGGGAGCCGCTTTTGCTCATATTTCCCTATCCGGGACTCCGATTCCAGCAAACTCAGTTGCGTTGGAATCGTGTCGAGATGCGCTTTCTGCTGGTATCAAATGATGTAGCTGATCTGGGGTTTAGCAGAAAGTCAATTTCTGCTTTTCTCAGATTTGACCAGCCCATAACTTCTTCATCTGGACTCCGATTTGAGCAAACTCTGTTCCATTAGAATCGTATCGAAATCCTCTTTCTAATGGTAGGAAGCATGGCAACTGATTTGCACCAGATAAAAAGTCAACTTTTTGACTTTCTCAAGTTTGACTTTTCAATTAAAATATCATTTTTTGCATTTTGGGAGGTGCCAAAATGAGGTGCTTACAGCAGTCCCTCTTTGTCGGAGTCACCTTGGGGTTGAACGGCAAAGAATAAAAAAGAACCTCATTTTTGCGCCCTGCATTTCTGCCGACATGATTGATGAGCTTAAATCTGCTTGATTTTCATAAAAAAAGGGGGTGAAGACAACAAGCGTTGATCTCCAAAGTATTGAAAACACCAACTGGTTTCCAATAAGATTTCGAAGTCTGCTCACCCACTTCGGGCTTCTGGGAGCAACTCATGATTTTGATTCAGATTAAAAGGATGGGGTTGGACTTAAGCTCACCAACCTGTTTCGACATTGATGTAAGGCACTCAACAATTTTCTCTTTTCTCATTTGTTCCATTAAAGCTTTTAGGTGTTTTCAGATTTGATTTCTTTTTATCCTTTTTCAGGCTTGGGACTCTTGAGGACAGTTTTTTTTTTAGGGACAGGAAGGAACGAGGAAGGTGAAGATGCTCTTGGTGAGGAGGTGCTCTCAGCGCTGCTCGGTGCCTCAAGGGAGCTCACACACCTATCCTATTCTATTTACAAAAGTGGGAAATCAAAAATTTACAAATGGGGCCAACTTGGCCAAAAAATTCTTCATTCTGCTCTTCTTTCTTCTGCCGTTTCTTTCTCTTGGCAGGGCCATCTGTCTAATTTTGATCAGACTTTTCTCTATGAGGTTCTTTTCTCCGGAGGTTTTGACCTCTGCTCTTGTTCTTGCAAGGAGGAGGCCATCATTTAGGCCAATGCTGGTACTTTTTCAGAAGCGACTACTCCATCGGGGGCTTGTGGAAGCCTTCTTGGATTTTTCACTCTTATGCAAAACTAGCCTCTTTAGACTGGGCTCGGTCTTGACATGCTGCTTTAGGTTTCTTGAAAGCTCTGCTGGGGAAAGGAAAGGAAGTCTTTGACGTTTCCTTGTCAGTATATTACTTCATTGGCTCCATTCTGTCTTGGCCTTTCTCCTGCTCTCGACTTCAAGGCGCTTCTGGACTTCTTTCTGATTCTTTTTTTTCTTTTTTTTCTTTTTTTTTTTTTTCACCTAGGTCTGCAAAATTCTCCTAGAGCAGTGAGGTATCTAAAGTTTAAAGTGCAGACACTTATGACTTATTGTGCGCAAGTGCCCATGACTGAAATGACACAATTTTCAAAAGTTTTTTTTTCTCTTCTTTTTTTTTTTGTTTTTTTAATATCTGTACAAGTGATTTTACAAGACATGGCATGAACAATGACCACGGTAAGTTGCCTTGTCAACTCAAAGGGCTTTGGGACTGTGTGCTTGACATGAATTCCCATGAGATTCTCAACCTGTGCCGGCAAAGGCTTAAAAGATGAGGGTGTTTCAAGGAGTGTTCTCCCCTTATCGAGTTTTTGTTTTTCTCTCACCTTGACCCAATTTTTCAGGGTGGTTTTAGGATTTTGCAATTAAAGGTTGTTTTTTTTTTCTTTTCTTTTCCCTTGGGTTAGTGCCAGTCCCGGTTTATGGGTTTTGGCCGACTTGTGCATCATGTCCCATAGATCCGAGAGGTCTTTACATAAGGACGAAACATTGGCTTGGTTTTAAATCTGAGAAATGAAGGGATATAAGGCTCAAGTTCTTATATTTCCATTTTCAGGTTTTACTTTGTGTCTTGCCAAAGCTCGTTCTTCTTTTTAGATTCCCTCATCATTGATTTGCATGAATTCCATCATCACATTTTCTGCAATCAGAAAGGACTTTTGATGGGACAAAACGAAGGCTGAGGTTTTTAGTTCATGAAAGAAATGGAGTATGGCTCAAAGTTTCTTTGTAAATGGGTCGAGTCATGTTCCACCATTTTCTTGACTGCTTGGGCTTTACCAGTGCCTTTTTTCTTTCCTTCATTTTCCTTTGTGAGGTCTTTTGTGACCTTCGTTTTTTCCTCTGGCATTTTTGCCTTTCTTTTCCTTTGCTCTGGGATCATCTTAGCTTCTTGCTTTGATTAGCAAGTCCCAGTGTAAAGCAAGTCCCAGTGTATCTTCTGCTTTCTTTTCCTCTTCTTTGTTCTTGCTCATTCATTGTCTTCCCCTCTTTACCCAGCACCAAATTTTAGGGCTCATGACTCAGTGGGTTAAAACAAAGAACATTAGGCTCAAAATGGTTTGACTAGAGATATGATTTTGAAAATTGGGGAAATAAAGCAAGGATGGCCTTTTATCCTTTTGCAGAAGTTGTGACAACTCGGAATGCTCATGCCAACTCATTCAAGAATCTATTTATCCTTTTCATTTTCTTTTGTAGCTTTGCCCCAGTGTGGGGTGGCTAGACACAACGCGGGTATTCGAATAATACGATCAAGCTCAAAATTGTTTTGACTAGCGATTCTCGCAATTCAGGATGTATTGAAGGATGGCCTGTCATCCTTTCTTAGAGATATGATGTTAAAGCTGGCCTCAGCCCTTAACTGGTTCTTGCACTTTCAATTTCTTTCTTTCCCTTTCTTTCCTCTCAAAGTTTGCTCTGCCAAGTGTAGAAATGGATTTTTGGGAGGAAAATCAAGGCATGGATCAAGAAAAATTGCCTTTGGCCCAATCAAGGTTCTCATGGGAGCAGTATGTTGCACCCAGCTGAGGACACCTTTGAGCAACTTGGCATTCTTCCATGATCGTGGTCATTGCCAGAAAGGGTATGGTCTCAGAGCAATGTCATCACTGACCACTCACTTGTATTTTTTCAAAAGGTATTTTCTTTTCTTTTTGTGTTTTTCAAAAGGTTTTTTACAAAGCTTGCATGAAAGTAAAAAGTACTTAAAATATTTACAAAACGACCACTCCTACCAGGGATGCGTGGTGCAAAAAGTAGAGTGCAACTTATCCTAGTCACGGCGGACTTGAAGGCTTTGGATTTCGGGATTGCTCTCTGCCTTGCAGTCTTACCAACTTGTTCAGCTGGTGCCACTTGAAGACGCCCGATTGTGGTCCGGGAGAGGATTCGTGGTAATGGCTGCAGGAGGAGTTGATACCGGGGGATCAACCGAGATGCGCTTGTGGTCGATCAGGTCTTGCACATCGTGCTTCAAGTCCCAGCAGCGGTTGGTGTGATGCCCGGGAGCTCCCATATGATACTCACAGCACTCATTGGGGTTGTAGGAGCGACTGTTGGATGGTTGTTGAGTGGGCTGCTTCTTCTGCAAGTACCCCTTTTTCAGTAGGGTTGACAGTAATTCTGACAATGGATAAGGTAGGGGTGTGAACACTCTGTTCATCCTTGCTTGATATTCCTCCTTAGTCCACCTCGGCTGCCATGCGGGTGGTCCCCCTTGACCACTATTCCGATTTTCTCTTCTGTTGGGTGCTGAAAAGTGGAAGGGCCTATTCTGCTGAATGTAGTTGACGGCCTCGTCCTCTCTTTTTCTATCCATGCCCCTTCCATTGACAGGGGTCCTTCTCTGCTCAGTTGTAAAGCCCGCCACTCTGCCAGACTTCACCCCATCTTCTATTCTGTCTGCTACCATTACCAGATCAGCAAAACTGGCGGCGAACTGCCCTAGCAGCAAAGTCTAGTACGGCTGCCCCAGCGTCGAGATGAACAATGTCACCATTTCCTTCTCCAACATGGGTGGTTGCACCATACCGGCCATTTCTCGCCATCTCTTTGCATATTCACGAATGGACTCAGTGCTCTTCTTTGTCATTTTTTGCAATTCCATTCGAGTGGCAAGACCTCCGTGTTGAACTTGAAGTGTTCTAGGAACGTGCTTGCCAGGTCATCCCAAGTCCTAATCTGGTTCTTGTCCAAACTGGCAAACCACTTTTGTGCTGAGCCTATCAACGAGCGCTGAAAGAACTGGATCATGATTCTTTCATCATACGCGTACTGGCACATATCCCCGTACTATGGCCTCATGTGCGACAGTGGACAGCCACTTCCATTAAACTTCATGAAGTCCGGACATTTGAACTTGGGCGGTAGTTGCAAATTGGGGAAGAATCCCAATCTATCAAGCGAGGCTTCCTTCGGCATAGGGCCCCGGTTCACATTTTGCATTTGTTCCTTTAATGCCTGTAGATCTGCTTGCATCTGGGCTGTGATGCCTGCCGCTTCCCGTGCTCGATACCACTCTTCTTCGTCGTGCCCCATCCCTTGTGGCATTACTTGCTGTGGTGGTATGGCCAGGGGTGCTGGAATTTGTAACGGCTGTTCTGGTTGAACTGGCAAACGATGCGGGATCTGTGGTTCTGGCGGCTGTAGGTTCAACTGTGGGAGAACTGGTGGTGGCTGCTCTAGTTGTGGCTGTTGCACCGAAGGTGCTGGCTGCTGTGGCGGAGGTACCGGCGGTGGTGGTTGTACAAGCTGCTGTGGCGCTTGCATTCTCTCCATTTGCTGCATCATGGCAGTCATCATGGTGGTCATGTTGGCCATCTGCTGATTAAGGCCAGCGATCACAGGGTGGCCTTCCAAGTCCTCCTGCCCATGAGGCGGGAGAGGTGGCGCTTGCTCGAGTCCTTCAGCAGGATCCATCCGTAATCTTCTTCTTGAACGTAGGAGGTATGGACTACGATACGCAATCTTGGTACCTTGTTGAAAATAGACAAGTCAGTATAAAGAATGCACATTATAATGAAATATAATGCATGTCTGTGCAGATTGACTGTGATGATTTTCCATTATTTGATTCCCTTTTTAACCACCACTTCGGAGGTTAGGGAAGAAGGTTTCTTTTAACCGCCACTTCGGAGGTACTAATTTTCTCTCAACCGCCACTTTAGAGGTGAGGATTTCTTTTTGACCACCACTTCGGAGGTCAGGAGGATTTCTTTTTGACCACCACTTCGGAGGTAAGGAAATAAGGTTTCATTTTGACCGCCACTTCGGAGGTAAGATTCCTTTTAACCGCCACTTCGGAGGTAAAGGAAGAAGAAGATTTTGAACCGCCACTTCGGAGGTTGACCGCCACTTCGGAGGTAAGATTCCTTTTAACCGCCACTTCGGAGGTAAAGGAAGAAGAAGATTTTGAACCGCCACTTTGGTGGTTGACCACCACTTCGGAGGTAAGATTCCTTTTAACTGCCACTTCGGAGGGATCATTCCTTTTAACTGCCACTTCGGAGGTAAAGGAAGAAGAAAATTTTGAACCGCCACTTCGGAGGTTGACCGCCACTTCAGAGGTAAAGGAAGAAGAAGATTTTGAACCGCCACTTCGGAGGTTGACCGCCACTTCGGAGGTAAAGGAAGAAGAAGATTTTGAACCGCCACTTCGGAGGTTGACCACCACTTCGGAGGTAAGATTCCTTTTAACCGCCACTTCGGAGGTAAAGGAAGAAGAAAATTTTGAACCGCCACTTCGGAGGTAAGATTCCTTTTAACCGCCACTTCGGAGGTAAAGGAAGAAGAAGATTTTGAACCGCCCCTTCAGAGGTTGATTCCTTTTAACCACCACTTTGGAGGTAAAGGAAGAAATTTTCAACCGCCACTTCGGAAGTTGGATTCCTTTAACCGCCACTTCGGGGGTAAAGGAAAGAAGGTTTTTGTTTGACCGCCACTTCGGAGGTAAAGGGAGAAGAAATTTTTTTTTTCAACCGCCACTTCGGAGGTAAGGAGATAAAGTTTTGTTTTGATTTTGGGGAACCGCAGGAATGGATTTTTATGAAATGTTTGGGAAACTGCAAGAGTTGATTTTTATTTTGATCTCTTTTTAAACACCACTTCAGAGGTAAGGGGAGAGTCCCTGTTTTTGGTTCCAGAAACTACACGAGTTGATTTCTGAAAAAATTTTGGAATTTGCAAGAGTTGATTTCCGAAGATTGGTACATGTCAATGGGACAGTCCCTGTATTTGATCTCCAAGAACTTCAAGAGTTGATTTCTGAAGGGTAAGTAATTTCTACCGAATTCGGGGAAACGCAAAATGGTTTTCAAAGCAGCAGAAGCACGAAATGACTCCTACTGAGATTTGAGGAAGCACGAAATGGCTTTGAGTTAGTGGAAGCATGAAATGGCTTCAAATTGGGGAAGCGCGAAATGGCTTCGGATTTGAAAACACGAAATGGTTTCAGATTTGGAAACACGAAATGGTTTTAGATTAGTGGAAGCACGAAATGGCTTCGATTTTGGTGGAAGCATGAAATGGTTTCAAGTTTGGAAACATGAAATGGTTTCAATTTGGGGGAAGCATGAAATGGCTTCGGATTTGGGAAACACGAAATGGTTTCAAATTCGGGGAAGCACGAAATGGCTTCAGGGGCAGAAAAAACACGAAATGGTTCCTACTATGATTATGGAAACACGAAATGGTTTCAAATTTGGGGGGAAGCATGAAATGGCTTCGACTAAGATTTTGAGAAACACGAAGTGGTTCCAGAGTAGCGGAAGCACGAAATGGCTTCGACTAAGATTTTGCCATTCAGAGGCGAGGGGAAGAGTCCCTGCTTTTGGGGGTAGTCCCGGTTTGGGGAGAAGCCCCTGTCTTAGGCAGAAGTTCCTAATTTTGGGGAAAGTCCCTGTTTGGGAAGAAGTCCCAGTTTTCGGAAGAAGTCCCTGTTTGGGAAGAAGTCCCGGTTTGGGAAGAGTTCCTGTTTTTGGGGAAATACGAAATGATTTCCTAGGGCTGCAGAAGCACAAAATGGCCTTGACTGAGATTTTACATTTTGACACATTTGGTCTTTACTTGGATTTAGAATTTCTTCTTTCTCTTCTTTTCATCATTTTTTCTTTTTCAATTTGGCTGATGGTCCTCAACAAGGGTCAGACTTCTCCTTGATTTCCCTTGACTTGTTACTTTGGGCTGAGTCACAGCCAGTGTTTTATTTCTGATTAAGCCAAAGCTGATTGAGGCACAGGGAATTGGAGCAAGTCCTGGTGTAGCTTTGATTTTGGAAAATTTTGCATTCTTTCCCTTGGAGATGATTTAATCAAAATGTTTGTGCAAATGATATCGAAGTGTGTGCACTTGATGCATGAAGATGCTTGCACAAAATTAAAGCCAAGGCTAAATGATATTACCATTCAAAAACCTATATCCAAAATTGAATATGAGAAAATTACACCAAAAAGGGTGTGTGCATAGCCCTAAAAAGGTTGGTGCTCCGCGGGGCACGACTTCTAGACACACTTGTGTATGGAAGCACATCCGAGTCCCGGTCCGCTTTCTTTCATCTGTTCTTTCGTCTGCTTTTGACTTTAGGTATCCAACCAAAAGAATTTACAACTTGCCAGCGAGGGCAAAAATTACATGATATTCACAAAAAAATCTGCAAAAGATTCATCCTTAGGGCTGTTGGGAGCCAAAAGGAAGGATACAAATTTGCTTCAAGGCGGGGAAGCCAAATTCCTAAATCTAGGGTTTGGTGCCCCTACTCTGATCCGGCATGCTTTCATCTGATTATCTGATCTGGCCGGCTTTCATCTGCTCAAAAGGCCGACCCAGACTTAGGGTGCTTCCAGTGGACTCAAATGGGTCAAGGCCCACGGCTCACAGGACTCCATGCATGGATCTGGGGTGGTTCCCCTGATCAAAGTTAGGTTAGCTTCCTAAATTAGGGCTAAGGCAACCCATGATCTAGGGTTTACTCCATTTGATACAAAAAGCGGGGGTTGCTACCCCTGATGGACTCTTGGGTTCTACTTTGATTTTTTCTTCTTATTTCATCATTCACATCACACTCCCTCACAATCACAAGCGCGTGGTTTACTCAGAAATGTTAGGTGGGGGAGGATACCCAGCCCGAGACATACGCCTACAAGGGTCTAGACCAGTACTAGATCCTCGCGTGCCACGGCAAGAAACCAGTGGTGCTAATGGACTCCAGAAAACTGGGGGGATGGGTTTACCCTGCTTTCCCCGGCAAGCCACGGGAGCGTAGGTGCTAATACCATCCCAAGAGTCAGTTCATAGGAATCAGAAGGGTAGGCTGCTAGATAGATCTAGGTTTTGGAGAAGAAGATGCAATATCCGCATTCACTCAATCATTCAGGGTCGGATCATTCACACATCCTCCCTCGTGCGTTTCACCCCACGCAGTTTATCACAAAACTGGAAAATAAATCCATCCACGATGTGGTGGTGTGCCCGTATGTGCATTTGGGCTGAGTGTCGTGTCTAACCGGGTGAGATTTGACTGGATTTTGTTGATAAAGGAGTTTTTACCGTCTCGTATAGTAAGGTGCAGAATTGGCACGCAATACGAGGTTCCAGGAGAGTCCCCAGGTAAGTGGAGGGTCACAGCGGACCGCTTAAATTCCACTTTCCTTAGGCGATTATCATGTCCTTGTCACAGGACTCCCCAGAATATGCAGTTGCGTGTATTCCACGTCTGACTAAAACGAGATGGCAAAAACCCTAAAATCGACTAAAATCCCTCTTGGGTTGACTCATTCTAACCAAGGGTTCTATTGGGCTGAGAAATCCCAAGTGGAGTCGCCAGGCTGTGCGCATCCGATTTCGGTCGCACGACGAGGCGCACGCAAAACGATGCGTGCCTCGGGATTGTTTGGAGTCGCCACTGCCTGATGGGGTGCAGGCAGACACCTGGGTACCTAAGTTCTTCTACTAAGGCTTGGTCTGCGGCTTGAGATTCTAAGTAGGTTCTCGGTTGTAGTCTGGGGAAGTCCGTAGACACCCCAGTCCACCCCGTCAAGTGACGAGTCCCATAAGTTTCCCTGGTTTGAGTCAACTCAGTTGGTCTCTCACTCACCCCATGCCTAATCCAGCATTCAATTTTGGTTAAGTCTGGCGGGACCGCCAAAGTGGTGTGGGTCCCTTTACTTGATTTCATCTTCTTATTATTGAATGAAGTGAGTCTGATTGGGTGGGCCCCGTTGGAAGGCCCACGGATCCCTTGGTGGGCTTGGTTGAGACCACGTGTCCCTTGGTGGGCCTCAGTCTAGCCTGAGAGGCCCTTTGGGCTTTGGTTCAAGTGAATTGATTTTACTTTAAAGTTTAAGTTGAATTTAAAGTGATTTTTATGCAAAGGTGGGCCGGGTTGACTTGCGGGCCCCTGAGTGGGCCTCGGCCTGGTTGCCAAGTATTTTGAGTTTATTTGGGTTAATCTTTGCCAAAATGGGCCAGGCTTTGGGCTTGGGGCCCATTACCTGGGCTTGGGCTTGAAAGCCCAAGGCTTCTTGAGTTAGGGTTTTGAAACCCTAACCTTGGTTGGTTAATGGGCTTGGTGGACCCGATAGGCCCTGCCCTTTGCCTCGGCTAAACCATATCTAAGTGTAGATCAAAATGCTTCAAAATTGGGCTTGGGTGGGCCTCCAATGGTGTGGCCCACTCAAATGAATTGATTTTATCTTTATTTAGCAAAAGGAGTTTGTCGGGCTTGGTGGGCCCCGTTGGAAGGCCCACCGGGAATTAATTTGGACCGGGTGTCCAAGGCCCATCTTGGGTTTCCGGGTGACCCGGAAACCCTTTTGGTTCGACTGGTTTGATCAAATGAACCAAAAAATTGCAAAGATCATCAAAAAAATAGCAAAAATACAATCTGGTAGTGTAGCCGGCTTGATATGCCGGTTACACACAGGGTTCTGTGTATCCGACATCTTTAGTCGGCTACACATGGGCTTCTGTTGATCCGGCCTGAGTTGCCGGATCAACACACAGAAGCCTTTTTTTGGATTTTTGCATTGGGGTTGGGCTTTTGGGCTCCTTGAGATGTTCCTAGGGTTGTGTGGGCTCCTGTGTGAGCCCACAATGGTCGAGGGAAGCACAAGACCACACTTTTGGTCTCTTATGGGGTTTTCACAACAAAGGGAGGAGGGAGGATGTGGGAGATGGTTCTCTCCCACTTCTGCCTCATGCAAGGACTAAACAGGGACCAAGGAGCCCCTGTTTTGGCTTCTGATTTCGCACAAGACAGCAAGCTCCATATGGGCGAAGAATAAAAACAAACAAGGATTAGTAGCATGCTTAGAGCCTAAACACTCAACATGCACATTTCCATATACCATGCATGTACATCAGCAATATACGCATCCAGCTCATGTTAAAGGACGATAGTGAAACCATTAAAGAGATCTAGCATGATCCTAGAGTAGGGAACCCAAGCATGCATTCGAAAGATACCCTAAACAAATATGATGTACACTAGCACTTGCGAAGTACATGCTGCAGGTACACATGGCAGCACCTAAAAAGGGGGTAAGCATGCTACATATGGGTCGGAAATAGTGGAAAATGGGGTGGGGGAGCATGGCCGTGGGATCACACACACACACCTACACTATCATGAAGATGCATACTCACATGCTCAAGCTTACATGGAAGATGGGGGGCATACAAACAGTCAAAGAAGCAACCGAACAAAGATAACAAGAATGAGAAAAAGAAACAATTCCAAGAAAGGAAATGTGGGGGCTAATATGGGATACAAAAGAGGAATGATAAGAGGAACATTCTCCTCTTTTAAATGAGAAGAAACCATAAGAAAATGAAAACAACAACACAGCATGAAATAATGCTTCAAATGAGTTAACATTCACATATGTTAAAGAACATGGCCCAAGAAAGCTCACCTTGGGTTTTGACCCCTTGTAGAAGATGTGTGGAGCCTCCTTTGAGCTAGGACCAAGGCTGGAGCCTCTCCTGGCACCACCAATAGCAAGCCTTCCCCCTTTGCTTGAGTGAGAGTGGAGAAGAAGAAGAAAAACAAGAGTGGGAGAGCCTTCAAGTAATGTTTGGAGGGCTTGGAAGGCAAGAAGGGGTGGAGAAGCTTGGGAGAGAGAATGGAGGAGCTTGGGAGAGATGGGAGATCCCCAAAAATATGAGCCGACCAATTGTTTGTGCTAGGGTTTTCCTTTTTATAAGGCATGATCAAAAGAGAATTATTTCCTTACTTTATCACCAAAACCCTACCCCTTTCTCATTCATGCCCTTTTTTAAACATAAGCAATGATTGTGAATCATTGCTTCAAGACTTAGCCTCCAAGTAAACTTGGAGGCCAAGTCTTGCTTGGACGAATTCTCCACATGAAGAATTCGTCCAACCACATATTTTATTATTATTTTTTATTTTATTTTTTTTCTCTTATGTACTTTTATTATTATTATATTAGGATTTTTTTTGTTTCAAGTTTTGGATGCACATGCATCTTTTAATTTTTTTTCTTTTTCTTTTATTTTAAATACTTTAATTAGATTTTTAGCAAAAATATTATTTTGTAATTCAAAACTTTTCATTTTGCTGCTCTTCCTTCACTATTTGCCACGTATGCAGATTTTCAAAAACTTTAACCGCCCACAACTCGCTCGTCTGATATCGGATTTCAGCAAACTTAGTGGCGTTGGAATCAGTGCGAGATTCCCTATCCCCTGAATTTCAGTTTAGCAGCAAATTCGAGTTTTTTAGCAAAAGTGTCTGGCCGCGTCCGGGAGCCGCTTTTGCTCATATTTCCCTATCCGGGACTCCAATTCCAGCAAACTCAGTTGTGTTGGAATCGTGTCGAGATGCTCTTTCTACTAGTATCAAATGAGGTAGCTCATATGGGGTTTAGCAGAAAATCAATTTCTGCTTTTCTCAAATTTGACTAGCCCATAACTTCTTCATCTGGACTCCGATTTGAGCAAACTCTGTTCCATTATAATCGTATCGGAATCCTCTTTCTAATGGTAGGAAGCATGGCAACTGATTTGCACCAGATAAAAAGTCAACTGTTTGACTTTCTCAAGTTTCACTTTTCAATTAAAATATCATTTTTTGCATTTTGGGAGGTGCAAAAATGAGGTGCTTACAACTGGCTAATACTAATTAAGTTTGCCTTCAAACCAGATACAAATAGAACATTTTTTAGACAAACTCCATTAGGACCAGTTACTGTTCCTTTACCTTTGACTTGAGAAGTGCTTCCATCACCAAATGTTATACTTCCACCAAAATATTCTTCAAAAGGTACTAAACATAGACTTATGTCCACACATATGTCTTGAACAACCACTATCCAAGTACCACATGTTGACATCATGAACTTTCGAAGCTATATGAACCACATTTGCAACTAAGGAATCTTTTCTAACCCAAATCTGTTTTTCATGTGTTTTCTGAGAAGTCCGTTCATCAACAACTTGAGATTTTGAAGGAAGTTTCTTTGACAGATTTGTAACTTCCTTATTTAATGATTCAGTAAATTTTATCAAGGAATCAAATATGTTATATAAATCCAAGGACTGACTTTGATTTACTTTCCTCTTACTGTCAAAATATCCCTTGGGAAAACCATGCAAAACATAACACTTTGGTCTTATATGACCTCTTTTATTACAATGATGGCACACAGGTATGAACCTATATTCAGAAGAATCAACATTTCCAGATTTGACAGTATTCCTAAACTGTACAGATTTAGATTTTTCAGATTTACCTGTTGAGCTTACTTCTCCAGCAGAAATTTTTTGTGAAAATTCCTTATTTTGATTACTTACACTCATTCTCTTTTCAGCAGAATTTGAGCTTTCAGGAACTTCCTTTGAAGTTGATTCCTCATCAATTTTATGATTTCCTGCAGAAAAATTTGAAGCATTAGATTGAATTGAATTTGACAATTTCTCAAGTTCAATAACTTTACCTTGAAGTGCGGAAATCTGAGCTTCCTTTTCTTTTAATTTTTCAGTTTTTTCAGTCAAAGAAGTTACCAGAAAATTTTCTTTGACATGTCTTTCAAGTAACTTCTTGTTTATGGAATCTATTTCTGCAAAAGCTTTATTTTTCTCTGTTTCTGACTCCTTCAATTTTTTACTCAGTTTCTTGACTTTCTTCTGAGCTCTATTGAAATCTTTATATAGCTGATTGTAGGCTTCTTGTAATTCTTCTTCATCATCTGATAAAGTCTCTTTATTATCTCCTGCAATGCCAGAGATTGAACTACCAGAAGAAGATGAGTAAAAGGAATTGAAAGCAGTAAAATTAGCAGAAATATCCTCATCTGATTGTGAAGAATTATCAGTATTACTGTCATCCCAAGTAACCTGATAATTTGTCTTTTTCTTTTTATCCTTTGAGGGACAATCAGAAGCAACATGTCCAAATCCTCTACATTTATAGCATTGAACTTCATCGTTTTGAGGAAATTTCTTCTCCTTTCTTAGATCAGAAACTTTCTTATCAGATCTTCTATTAGATCTGTCCGTGGATAACACAAGATTAGATTGTCTCTTTTTAAACATTCTCTTGAACTTTTTAGCTAAGAGAACTAATTCATCCATATCTACTTCAGAATTATCTGATTCTTCATTATTTACAGATTTTAGAGCTATTCCTTTACTCCTTTTAGGAATATTCAGATCTAGCTCATAAGTCTGTAAAGATCCTACCAGATCTTCAATTCTCATGGTATCCACATCTTTTGCCTCTTGAATGGCAGTAACTTTTGGTCTGAATTTTTCAGGCAAAGATCTCAAGATCTTTCTAACAACCTTAGATGTAGAGATCTTTTCTCCAAGGTTAAAACTCGAATTAACAATATCCGAAAGTCTAGCATAAAATTCATCAAAAGACTCATCATCTTTCATGTATAGAGTTTCGAAAGATGTTGTAAGTCTTTGAAGTCTAGACAGCTTGACAGCTGAGGTTCCTTCATGAGTGACCTCAAGAATGTCCCAAGCTTCCTTACCGACTTCACATGTGGAAATTCTTCTAAATTCCTCAACACTTACAGCACAAAATAAGGCATTCATTGCCTTGTTGTTCCATCCACATAGATCAGATTCAGCTTTACTCCACTGATCATGAGGTTTAGGCATCACAACACCTCCTTCTGTTGTGATTTCAGGTGGATGATAACCATTACATACCGAGAGCCAGACAAGCTCATTGATAGATTTCAGGTAAGCTCTCATTCTTGCTTTCCAGTAAGAATAATTGTTACCTTCGAATAATGGAGGTCTAGAGGCAGATCCTCCTTCTTTTCCAAAGTCCATGCTATAGATCTAGATCACACTGTGTATAACAATTCAAAGTGAATAGGCTTTAATACCAATTGAAAGAGTAGTAGACTACTCTACAGGTCCACGATCTACAACAATTAAGAACTTAACAATGCGGAAACATACACACAGAAATTATACGAGGAAACCTGAATCCAGATCGAGGAAAAACCTCGAGTCTATATGAGGCGACTAACCCTTAGAATCTCCACTATTGAATGAAAGTCAATTACAAAGGAAGACACACTTAACCTTTACAATTGAACTCACTCAACAGCAATCCACAGCTCGAATCCACGAACTGTAGCACAACTTGAATCCACAAGCTGCAATTCACGATCTATCCAGATCCACAGCTCGAATCCACGAACTGCAACACATCTTGAATCCACAAGCTGCAAGTGACTATCAATCCAGATCCACAGCTCGAATCCACGAACTGCAACACAACTTGAATCCACAAGCTGCAATTCACGATCAATCCAGATCGTGACAATCACCTCAAAGTCCACTGAGATGATCCAATGCAATAGGAATCCACCTATGCATCAAACAAGGTCGATCACCAATCCAGGAGATCTTACGATCAAGTGAAGTTCCGAACTGAAGAAGAATCCTCAAACTTCAATTCCAGGTGATCTCTCTCAGATCTCCCTCTCACTCGATCACCGACTCTCTAAAGATCAATTGATTGAATCTCGAACACCTCAAGATCCAAATCGGATTAATCAAAAGAAAAAAGTCTTATAAAAACAAATACAGCTCGTCTATTTAAAGAAGAAAACTCAGATCGCATCGAGCGCTGGTGGCGTCACCTTGCGATCGGGGTAGATGGCTGGAAGCGAACTCAATCCCGCTCAAATCCAAATAGACTTAGTTAAGGGTGCGCTGCCAGCGCGCTGCTAGCGGGAGGGAACACGGCATGTGCACAGCTGATTTGTAGATTCTTCAATCTTGCTCTGCGCTACCAGTGGTGTGTCGGTGTCGCCTTACGACGCAGGTGCGCGTGCTTTACTTTCAAAGTGCTATCTCACTTATGCGCTGCCAGCGGAGTGGTAGCGGCGTTGTTCCTCGCAAGTGCCTTTACGAAATGTTCTTTGTTTAGACATCTTTACATTTCCTTGAGCTACCAGCGGCGTGGTAGCTGTGTGGCAGCCTCACCTTCCTCTTTACTAAATTCACAGAATTTATATTTTGATTCTGCACATCTTGAAGATTATTAGAGGATATAATTTGTCAAACATTTGCCATATAAGGAGTGTGAGTTTTCACACTTACATTCCTGAAAGCTCAAATTCTGCTAAAAAGAGAATGAGTGTAAGTAATCAAAATAAGGAATTTTCACAGAAAATTTCTGCTGGAGAAGTAAGCTCAACAGGTAAATCTTCAAAATCTGAAAAATCTAAATCTGTACAGGTTAGAAATACTGTCAAATCTGGAAATTTTGATTCTTCTGAATATAGGTTCATACCTGTGTGCCATCATTGTAATAAAAGAGGTCATATAAGACCAAAGTGTCATGTTTTGCATGGTTTTCCCAAGGGATATTTTGACAGTAAGAGGAAAGTAAATCAAAGTCAGTCCTTGGATTTACATAACAGATTTGATTCCTTGTTAAAATTGACTGAATCATTAAATAAGGAAGTTACAAATCTGTCAAAGAAACTTCCTTCAAAATCTCAACTTGTTGATGAACGGACTTCTCAGAAAACACATGAAAAACAGATTTGGGTTAGAAAAGATTCCTTAGTTGCAAATGTGGTTCATATAGCTTTGAAAGTTCATGATGTCAACATGTGGTACTTGGATAGTGGTTGTTCAAGACATATGTGTGGACATAAGTCTATGTTTAGTACCTTTAAAGAATATTTTGGTGGAAGTGTAACATTTGGTAATGGAAGCACTCCTCAAGTCAAAGGTAAAGGAACAGTAACTGGTCCTAATGGAGTTTGTCTAAAAAATGTTTTATTTGTATCTGGTTTGAAGGCAAACTTAATTAGTATTAGCCAGTTATGTGATTCAAGATTGTTTGTCAACTTTACCAGAAAAGAATGTAAAATTTTGGATAATTCTGGTAGAACTGTTCTTATAGGTGTAAGAACAAGTGACAATTGTTATGGAATCATTGGAAACAATGAAAGCTCTTTAAAATCTTCTATATGCAATGAAATTGATTTGTGGCATAGAAGACTTGGTCACATTGACTATAGAGATTTGTCAAAAATCTCTAAGTCTGAATTGGTTAGAGGAATTCCCAAGTTTGGGAACAATAAAAAGAAATGAATGTGTGGTCATTGCAATCAAGGAAAGCAAATCAAAGCCACACACAAGAAAACCAACATTGTAGGAACCTCTAGACCATTAGAACTGATTCATATGGACTTGATGGGACCTAAAAAGACTGAAAGTCTTGGAGGAAAGAGGTATATCTTTGTTGCTGTAGATGACTATAGTAGATACACCTGGGTAAATTTTCTAAGAGAAAAATCTGAATGTTTTGATTGCTTTAAATAATTGTGCTATCAAATTCAAGTTGAAAAGAACTTGCAAATAGGGAGGATTGTTAGAATAAGATCTGATCATGGGACAGAATTTGAAAATCAGATATTTTCCAAGTTTTGTGAAGAACAAGGAATTAAACATGAATTTTCTGCTCCTAAGACCCCACAACAAAATGGAGTTGTGGAAAAGAAGAATAGAGTTTTGCAGGAAATGGCCAGAACCATGATGATAGCCAAGAAAGTGTCAACAAAATTCTAGGCTGAAGCAACAAATACTGTCTGTTATATAAGTAACAGAGTATATGTCAGATCTGGGTGGAAACAAACTCCTTATGAAATTTGGAAAGGAAAACAGCCAAACTTGAAATATTTTAGAGTTTTTGGAAGTAAATGTTATATCCTAAGGGACAGAGAAAATCTAGGAAAATTTGATTCTAGAAATGATGAAGGAATTTTTCTAGGATATTCCTCTTCAAGTAGAGCATACAGAGTTTTTAACTTGCAAAAATCTGTTGTAATGGAGTCTATTAATGTGTTAATAGATGATGAAGGAATTGACTGTGAATTTTTGTAGGTTGTAGATGAAGAAGATGAAATCAGAGATGCTTCCTCAAGCAATGAAGTTGTTCCTCTGACAAAAACTCTCAAAGATCACCCAACTGAGCAAATTGTTGGAAATATTTCAGATGGAGTAAGAACAAGACATCAATTACATAATGAGGTAAGATTTTCTTCTTATTTATCTCAATTTGAGCCAAAATCTTATAAAGATGCCTTGTTGGATGACTCTTGGTTAAATGCTATGCATGAAGAACTAAACCAATTTACTAGAAATAATGTATGGGAATTGGTTGAAAGACCCTCTAATCTGAATGTGATAGGAACCAAATGGATTTTTAAGAACAAATATGATGAGAATGGGGTTGTAACCAGAAATAAAGCTAGGCTTGTTGCTCAGGGATACACCCAAGTAGAAGGAATAGATTTTGATGAAACCTTTGCTCCTGTAGCTAGGTTAGAGTCAATCAGATTGCTTTGTCTATTGTATGCTATTTGAAGTTTAAACTGTTTCAAATGGATGTTAAGAGTGCATTCTTAAATGGATATTTGAATGAAGAGGTTTATGTAGAGCAACCTAAAGGATTTGAGGACTCAAATTATCCTAAACATGTTTATAAGCTGAACAAGGCCTTGTATGGACTCAAACAAGCTCCTAGAGCTTGATATAAGAGACTCACCTCTTTCTTACTTGAATTTGGATTTATGAGAGGAAATGTGGATAAAACTCTCTTTATTCAAAGAGAGTCCAAGCATATTTTGATTGCTCAAATCTATGTTGATGATATAGTGTTTGGATCTACTTCTGAAACTCATGCTCATTCCTTTGGAGACTTAATGAAGAGTGAATTTGAGATGATTATGATGGGTGAACTGAATTTTTTCTTAGGACTTCAGATTTATCAATCTCAACAAGGGATTTTTTCTCTCAAGCAAAATATGCTAGAAATCTAGTCAAGAGATTCAGTTTAATTCATGCAAAACATGCTAGGACTCCTATGAGTACTAGCTTAAAGCTTGGAAAAGATGAATCTGGGAAGGATATAGATCCTACCTTGTACAGAGGGATGATTGGAAGTCTTCTGTACTTAACAGCAAGTAGACCTGATATAAGTTTTAGTATTGGAGTTTGTGCAAGATATCAGGCTAATCCTAAAGAATCTCATCTAAATGCTGTGAAAAGGATTATAAAGTATGTAAATAGAACTGTTGATCTGGGAATTTGGTTCTCCAAAGAAACAAACCCATATCTTACTGGATACACTGATGCTGATTGGGCTGGGTGTATGGATGATAGAAAAAGCACCTCTGGTGGTTGCTTTTATATGGGTAATAACCTCATTGCTTGGTTAAGCAAAAAGCAAAACTCAGTTTCACTGAGTACAGCTGAAGCAGAGTACATTGCTGCAGGAAGCAGTTGTACTCAACTAATTTGGATGAAACAAATGCTATCTGATTATGGTTTAGATCAGGATCAAATGATTCTCTTCTGTGACAATCAAAGTGCCATAAATATTTCCAAAAATCCTGTTCAACACTCAAGGACTAAACATATAGACATCAGGCATCACTTTATAAGAGAGTTAATTGAAGACAAAACTGTTATGATTGAATATATATCTACTGAAAAACAGTTGGCTGATATTTTCACTAAACCTTTAGATCAGAACAGATTTGAAACTCTTAGGAAATCCCTAGGAGTATGCTCTCAAAACTGAAAATCAGGTTCTGTTTTGAGTTAATTTAGATGTAAAATGATTTACATGTTTGTTCAAAATGAATTTATGTGTTCTTGATACTAAAATCTTAATTCAGGAAGCTTGAGTCTATGCATATTGACAGAAATGTCTTGTACTTAACTATCAATTTTGTCTTAAACACCTTTGTGTATTGAAGTTTATTGTGTGTTGAAGCTTGGGATCTATAGGCTATCACCTTTATGAAAAGAAAAGTTTTTGAAATGGCTGCCATAGAGATTAGAGTGAAAGCCACTGTAATTCTCAAAAAGAAAAAGAGAAATAAGGTATATTCTTGGAATGAACTGTAAACTCAGGTTTTTTAAGGGTCAATGCCTTCTACAAAAAGAAAAGAAAAAGAGATCAGAAAAGGCTACCTATCTTTGATGTGCGAAAGCCACCAAAATAAAGTTTGGGGTATGTCTATACTTTCCAAGTATGATTACACTAAAATAGCCTTCCATATGTATAAAGTGTAAAAGTCAAAATGTATTTCACACACTACACAAGCATTGATTCATTAATATGCATGTGTGCTCAATATCTTGAAGAAAATTTATAGTATGAGAAACCATGAAGGAAATTTTGGCCATAGATATGAAATGTATCACATATGAATTAACCTTGATAGGTTCTTCAAGATCAGTTTTGTGATAATTACTTCTTGGATTGAATAAAGGTTGATTATCTGGATGATTTTTAGTTCAGTTAAAATCTTAGCTTTGTGTTTAGATGTATGAATTTTTCATGAAGAATAGTTCAAACTCTTTTTATAAATTTTTGCCTTGTGATTGTATTTTTTATTGATTGTGCATGTGCACCTTCTACGTCGCTAGAAGCGTGCTGGTAGCCTTCTCCCTTCTTTCGTGCTTTGGCACCTGCCCTGTTAAGCGTCGCTGGATGCATGCTGGCAGCAAGTTATTTTTGTCTATAAAAAGGTGAAATCTGTTTCACTTTTTACCTCTGTTTTTTTTTCTTGCCTGCGGTTCTCCTCGCTCCTCGCATCGTGGTCATTCGTTGCCTTCGATCTTACCTTCCTTCATCTTGTCCATTGTTCAGGTAAAATTTTTTTTTACTGTCTTCGTCTTGCTTCTTCATTTTCTTCTTCCTATTACAGTGTTCTTTTCTCGTTCTTCTAAGTTAGGGTTTGATAGATTGTTCTGCCATTAGGGCTTTGTTGTGCTTTGCTTGTGTTCTTCTCTCTCTTCTTTTTTTTCTCCTGTATTTTCATCATGCCTCCCAAGAAAAAGTCTAGGACTGATTCTCCTTCCACCTGTTCTCCACCAGTGAGAACCTCTCCGGTTGTCTCTTCTCCACCGGTGAGACCCCCATCCCCTTCACCTTCATCTGAACCATTCATTGGAAATGGTTTGTCTGATTATAATGAATTCTTCAAGCACAGGCCACTCCTCTTGGAAAGGGCCATTAAGCTTGACTCCTTTTTTGACTCTCCGCTCTTCTCCTTGTTTTCGGACAATGGATGGAAGAAATTTGCTCTGATAAGTGGTTTTGCTTATCAAGACGTGGTTCGAGAGTTCTATTCAAACCTCCACCATCTTCATCTTGCAAATCAAGGCTTCGTCAAAGCCTATGTCTGGGGAATCTCTTTCGACTTCTCGAAAGATCTTATCTCCTCTCTTCTGGAATTGCCCATTGTTGAATCTCCTTCTTTTGACTTTCTAGCCTCTCACTCTGATCCTCCCACAGAGTCAAAGTCAATAATTTCTTCTCTTATTGTTCAGGGTGCTCCCACCTCCATAAAAAATAAGCCCAACTATCTTCCTCGTGGCTCTCTCCAAGATCTTCTCATGATCTTGAATCTATTCATTTGTGCTCTCTTGTTCCCTCAAATCATCATTCTGAGATTTCTCACTCTCGAGCAAGACTCCTTCATGCTCTCTGGAACAGAGACAGTGTCTGTCTCCCTTCCATCATCTTCAATCAGATCCTTCAGTCTCGGAATTTAAAATCCAAGACTACTGCTCTTCCCTTTGGGATTTTCATCACTTACTTGTGCATTCACCAGGGGATCCTACCTGATCCTGTTGAATTGATTCTTCATCCCAAACCTCCCATTGATGCCTCCACCCTTACCAGAAGCAAAAGAGCAAATCCTTTTCGGTTGGCTTCTTCGGAGCCTTCTCCTTCTCAATCCTCCTTGTCCAGTTCTGATGCTATGGCAATCCTGGACAAGTTGAATTCCATGCAAGCATCCCAGGGGGCTTTCAATTCTGAGGTAAGGGCTCACATGCTCATGATGAGCATGTTCAAATCAGAGACCCAAAAGAAGTTGGATAAGCTTGCAAAGGATGTAGATTTTGCATGTGGCGAGGTGCAAAGGGATGTTACTACTCAGCAACGCATGCAAAATGAAGCTGATCATTTTCTGAGTAGCATTCGAAGAACTCAGTTGGAGATGGATCACAAGTTGTCTTGGCTGCACTCCCGGTCCCAAGATGCGTATCAGCATTATTCCAGAACTTGGGATCCGAAACCTCCTTCCAGAAAAGGGGAGTCATTTTGATGATGCTGCTGCTGGTTGATGACCTTTTTAGTTTTGTTTGTTCTGTTGTTTTTTTTCAGTTTTCTGGAAGATGGTTTAAGGGGGAGTGAATGTATATATATACTGAACAATGTATATTTTTTTTAAATGAATGAAATTCTGAGTTCTCCCTTATCATTGTGATTTGAATGCTTAAATGGAAATCAATATCTGAATTTGATATTAAGCACTGTTTTAAGTTTGTTGTCAGGCATTTGCCAAGGGGGAGATTGTAAGTGTGAAAACTCACACTCCTTATATGGCAAATGTTTGACAAATTATATCTTCTAATAATCTTCAAGATGTGCAGAATCAAAATATAAGTTCTGTGAATTTAATAAAGAGGAAGGTAATGCTGCCACACAGCTACCACGCCGCTAGTAGCTCAAGGAAATGCAAAGTTCTCTAAATAAAGAACATTTTGTAAAGGCACTTGCGAGGAACAACGCCGCTACCACTCCGCTAGTAGCGCATAAGTGAAATAGTGCTTTGAAAGTAAAGTACGCGCACCTGCGTCGTAAGGCGACGCCGACACGTCGCTGGTAGCACAGAGCAAGATTGAAGAATCAAAAAATCAGCTGTGCACATGCCGTGTTCCCTCCCGCTAGCAGCGCGCCCTTAACTGAGTCTATTTTGATTTGAGCGGGACTTGAGTTCGCTTCCAGCCGTCTACCCCGATCGCAAGGCAATGCCACCAGCGCTCGATGCGATCTGAGTTTTATTCTTTAAATAGACGAGCTGTATTTTTTTGGAATGACTTTTTCTTTTGATCAATTCGATTTGGATCTTGAGGTGTTCGAGATTCAGTCAATTCATCTTTAGAGAGTCGGTGATCGAGTGAGGGGGAGATTTGAGAGAGATCTTATGGAATTGAAGTTTGAGGATTCTTCTTCATTTTGGAACTTCACTTGATCGTATGATCTCCTGGATTGGTGATCGAGCTTGATGGATGCATAGGTGGATTCCTATTGCATTGGATCATCTCAGTGGACTCTGAGGTGATTGTTACGATCTGGATTGATCGTGAATTGCAGCTTGTGGATTCAAGTTGTGTTGCAGTTCGTGGATTCGAGCTGTGGATCTGGATTGATCGTGAATTGCAGCTTGTGGATTCAAGTTGTGTTGCAGTTCATGGATTCGAGTTGTGGATCTGGATTGATCGTGAATTGCAGTTTGTGAATTCAAGTTGTGCTACAATTCGTGGATTCGAACTGTGGATTGCTGTTGAGTGAGTTCAATTGTAAAGGTTAAGTGTGTTTTCCTTTGTAATTGCTTTTCATTCAATAGTGGAGATTCTAAGGGTTAGTCGCTTTATATAGACTCGAGGTTTTTCCTGGATCTGGATTCAGGTTTCCTCGTATAAATTCTGTGTGTATGTTTCCGCATTGTTAAGATCATAATTGTTGTAGATCGAGGACCTGTAGAGTAGTCTCCTACTCTTTCATACGTCTTTGGGGCTACATCAGGAAAATTATTGGGCTTTATAGTAAGCAGGAAGGGAATTGAGATTGACCCAGCTAAAGCTAAAGCAATCATTGAAATGCCATCACCTAGAATGGAGAAGGAAGTTCATGGTTTTCTTGGAAGGATTCAGTACATAAGCCGGTTCATAGCACAGCCCACCGCTATCTGTGAACCAATTTTCAAGCTTCTAAGAAAGAATAACCCGACGGTCTGGAATGACGATTGCCAAGAAGCCTTTGACACAATAAAGGAATATTTGTTGAACCCACCTGTGCTAGTACCACCAACTCTAGGAAGACCATTGATCTTATACTTGTCAGTGTTGGAGACGTCAATGGGGTGTGTCTTGGGACAGCATGATGATACAGGCAGAAAGGAAAGGGCGATTTACTACCTAAGCAAGAAATTTACAGAATATGAAGCAAAGTATTCCCCTTTAGAAAAGACTTGTTCTACTTTAGTGTGGGCAACTCAGAGACTGAGACATTATTTCCTTAGTCATTCCACCTTATTGATATCCCGAATGGACCCTTTGAAGTATCTATTTGAGAAACCAGCTCTAACTGGCAGAACAGCAAAGTGGCAATTGTTACTCTCAGAATTTGACCTCACCTATATCACACAGAAAGCCATTAAGGGTCAAGCCATTGCTGATCACTTAGCTGCACACCCTTTACCGGACTACCAACCCTTAAAGACTAATTTCCCTGATGAGGCAATCCTGTTTACTGAGGAAGAAGAAGGGGAAAGCTCATGGCAAATGTTCTTTGATGGGGCCACCAATATGAATGGAAATGGAATAAGGGCTGTTTTGATCAAACCAGATGGGGCACACATCCCGATCGCAGTAAAGTTAAGGTTCCAATGCACAAACAATATAGCAGAATATGAAGCATGCATAATTGGGTTGCAAGCTGCCTTAAACCACGAAGTAGAGGAACTTGACGTATATGGGGATTCGAGTCTTATCATCTTCCAAACAACTGGTGAATGGAAAACTAAGGATCACAAACTGATCCCCTATCACCAGTATTTGGAAGAAATAAGCACCAAATTCACTCGAATTTCCTTCAATTATATGCCAAGGGCCAAAAATCAATTTGCGGATGCTCTAGCAACATTGGCTTCAATGGTCAGTATGCCAAAAGGTGTTGATATTAGACCACTGGAAATTGAAGTCAGAAATGAACCAACTTATTGCCTTGTTCTAGAAGAAACCCCAGAGGAAGAAGTACCATGGTTTTAAGATATTAAGAACTTCCTAAATGATCGGAGTTTGCCAGAAAATATCACTTCTACAGAGAAAAGAACAATATAGAGGTTGGCAGGACAGTTCTTACTAAGTGGTGGGCAGTTGTACAAAAGATCACACAATGATATACTACTTAGATGTGTTGCCAAGACCGAGTCAGAAAGGTTAGTTGAAACTGTACATGGAGGAGTTTGTGGACCCCATATGAACAGGCACATGCTTACCAAGAAAATTCTGCGATTGGGATATTACTGGTCGACAATGGAGCACGATTGCTATATACATGTCAAAAGGTGTCATTTATGCCAAGTGTATGCTGATAATAAAAATGCACCCCCAAGTGAATTGTACAACATGAAATCTCCATGGCCCTTCTCCATGTGGGGTATAGACGTCATTGGAATGATCTCTCCAAAGGCATCAAATGGACACAGGTTTATACTTGTAGCAATTGATTACTTCACCAAGTAGGTAGAGGCAGCTTCATATGCAAACATTACAGGTAGCCACATTTTGAAATTCTTGAAGCACAATATCATTTGTCGCTACGGTTTGCCAAGTGCCATAGTATCAGACAATGCTTCAAACCTTAAGAACAAGGACATGAGGAAGATGTGTGAACAATTTCAGATCACCCACCACAAGTCAGCTCCTTACAGACCAAAGATGAATGGGGTAGTGGAAGCAGCAAATAAGAATATAAAGAAGATCATTCAGAAGATGGTAGTGAGTTTCAAAGATTGGCATGAAATGTTGCCACTTGCTCTACATGCTTACAGAACCTCAATTCGGACTTCTACAGGGGCAACCCCGTATTCTTTAGTATATGGAATGGAAGCGGTCTTACCAGTGGAAGTAGAAATACCTTCATTAAGAGTGCTAATGGAAGCTAAATTAGAAGAAGCTAAATGGATACAGTCAAGACATGATCAACTTAATTTAATAGAGGAAAAGCGTCTAAAAGCGCTTTGTCATGGCCAATTGTATCAGAAGAGAATGGCCAGGGCTTACAATAAGAATGTAAAGCCCAGAACTTTCCAAGAAGGAAATTTAGTATTGAAGAAAATTTTACCCTTTTGGAAGACCCTCGTGGAAAGTTCAAACCAAATTGGGAAGGACCTTATGTGGTCAAGAAGGTCCTATAAGGAGGTGCTATCATCTTAACAAAGATGGATGGGAAGGATTTTCCTGAGCCAATTAACTCTGATGCAGTAAAGAGATATTTTCCTTGAATGAATATTACTAGAAAATGATCTGGGGCCATATTTCTATATTTCCGAAAATTTTCATCCCTAGGCAAGCCAATTTGAGCCTATTCGTCTTCTTTGATAAACCTAAATCGGACTTACAATCTTATACTGGGGCAAAGCCAATAGGGGCAAAGCCAATAAGAGGAGAAAAGGAAAAAAGAAAGAGAAAAAAATTAGGGGCAAATGAAAGCCAAATACAAAAGAAGGGGAACGGGATTGAATTCATCATGATTGTAAGTCTGGTTGACCCATTTTCACACTTAGAAAATTTTGAGCCTTTAATACCTTTTCTTTCATAAACCGAGCTTAGCCTTTGTTTCGTCCTATTATTAAGCCCTCGGTGATTTTAGTATATTCATTCAACTTTCAGAGTAAGATTGGTGAGGACGGAATGCAGAAGCCGGCCCTAGTGAAAACCGTAATTGGCACTAGGGGCAATAGGGGCAAAAGAAAAGAAAATAGAAATAGAAAAAAAAGGAAAAAAAATCAAAGGGTTGAGTTGATCATGTGGTCCAAATTTAATCAGCATGAGCACTAGAAACTGAGCAGATTAGCAGGGTCAGTCATGAAGGTAAAGCCATTAGGGGATGATTCTAAAGGCCACGGAGTAGACAGATTTGGTCTCTCCCTATTGCTTGGATTACCTTTTTCATTATTCAACCTGATTTTAATTCCTTTGATTATATGTGATTAAGTGTTTCGGATCAGCTTTCAAAAAAAAAACTATACTTTGGCCAGTGATGAGAAATCAAATACTTTTTCATAAAACTTCTGTTTTTACAAGCATCTGAGAATTCTGAGGCCAATAATATAAAACCTATTTTTGAATTAAATCTATTATCTTTCCACTAATGGAGTTTGATTTTGTATAAAATTATGAAGAAAAAAAAAAGAATAAAAGAATCAAATCCCTACTCCTAAACTGCTCCTCAAGCTCCCTAATCCTAGCTGCCTGAGTTGCAATGATTCCAGAAGCTCCCTCTGCATCAGGATCACTCAAAAAGGAGATGATCTCATCTGAAAGAGAATGCTTGATCTTCAACGCCCTAAGTGTGAGACATGGGAAAAATCACTGGAATGATCATCCCTCCGTCTGCACACGGGCTCAACGCAAAGTTTGGGAGAGTCGCCACCATTCAGATTTTGGGTGTGAATGGACACCAAAAGAATTAAAAATAAGCAAAAATAACAAAAAAAGTGCTAAAAGGCAAATTCTAGGGTAAAAATAGCCCTACTTGAAAATCAAATCCAGAGATGGGTAAGGGGATTAGATTATGAACGGGGGAAGGTGTTAGGCACCCCCATTCACCCACACAAGGTGGTTGCAAAGTGTTTGTTCATGCTAAAAGAAAATAGGAAGCTTGCTAAAAAATCATGAAAAGCCTTGAAAAAGGAACAAGTGTATGATATATTCACATGAAGATCCAAATGGATTTTAGATCTTCTCTTATGTCAATATCATTTCTGAAATGTCATAAAAGGATAAAAATCCAAGCAAAAGAATATACAAAGCCAAGTTGAATCAAATCTGGAAAATTCGGTGAAAAGTAATGCCATTTGTCTTGAAATCACTTAAATCCAATTTTAAATCAAACCAAATCCATTTGAAAGATTATGGTAAATAATAGTCTCATGCAAAATCTCAAGTAATTCCGGGTGAAAACCTAGGAGTTATGTTCCTTGTAAGGTTGCTGCCGGAGAAAATCAAAAGTAGCAAGTAGGCAACTTTTGAAAATCACCTAGAAAAATCCACCCCATAAAAACCCACGAAATTTGGTGTGATTGAAGTTTGTATGACCATCTTTAAAAAAAAACTAGCCTCATACAAAAACTCATTCGGATGTGCCTTGGGTGGTCTCCCGAACAGGCCCCGAAGATCACAGATTTACCCAGAAAAGTACTAATGAGCAGCTCTGAGTAAATCTGTTACCAATAATTCAAATCTAGTCAAAAATTATGAAACCAACTGGATTTAAAAATAGACTCATAAAGGAGTGCCCAGAAACAAAAATCATTCGAATCGGACTTAAAACGAACACATGGCGCTCCGTCGAAGTGACAAGTTCTGTATTTGAACCTGAACTGTCCAATCAACTTCGACAGAGAGGTGTCAAAAATCCGCCTGATAGAAATTAATGAAATTTGGTGGACATAAATTAGACAGCCTTACCTTTCCCATGGTTCTGGAATCACTCCAAAATTCATCCGGACGATGAAGTTATGAGTGTCCGAAGTCGGGGTACAGTTGCTGTCAAGTTAAGCCATTTTTTGGGGAAAAACAACTCAAAACTATGACAAAGTGTGTGTGATTCGTGCAAGATGAATCCAAATCTTTTAAAAACCATTTCAAAACATTCCAGAATTGATTGAGGCCATTTATTTCAGATTTATCACAATAAATGCAATAAACCCAAAATATGCGCCTATCCCGCCAAAATAGTGCTATGTAGGTGCAAGTGTGAAAAACCATAGAAGATTAATAGAACAACATAGCATGCATACATATTCATCAAAATAAGGTTTTAAAACAACCTAGGGTTCCGTTCCATTATCGTTTCCATCTGTTCTCTCTCCCCGTTAAACACGGTTCTTCAAGATAATCAAGGGTACTTTGAATATAAAACGGTTTACAATCAATCAAAAGGCTTTATGCTACATAGGTTCTAGTACTAGGGTCAATCCCCAGTCTCGTTTCTCCTAGATCCCGCCTTCACGTTTTACGGCTAGGGGGAGTCTCGAGATACTTTGAGCCGGGGAAGGATTTTCACACACATAGAAGGCCTTATTCTACAGAAAGGTAGAAGAGGAGATCTAGATCTAGAAATGTAAAGACAAAAATTAAAAAGAAATTTGAGGCTTACCTGGGTTCTGGAAGCACTTCCGCAGCGGTTTCCCTCTTCTTGGCGAGAATTCAAAACAACAGTTAATGGCTATTTGCTTAAGGAGGAGCCTCCTATTTATAGGCAAAGGCTAGGGTTAGGGTTGGTGAGATTGGTAGACACAACATAATGTCTATAGCCCACCAACCTTAACCCTAAGGCTATTTCCGAGATTTCCCCTCATTTAATGAGGGATATGATGGTAAAAGTGAAAAGCTCTCAGAAAACCCTAATTTTGAGCAAAACTTATGTATCCGGCATATCAGGCCGGATACACAAGGGCCTTAAGGTATCCGGTATATAATACCGGATACACTAAAGCCTTCTTGTATCCAGTAGTTTGTACCGGATACAAAGAGGAGTACTTGTATCCGGCCTGAGTTGCCGGATACAGGTAAAAACTTATTTTCGTCAATTTTTGTGTTGGCTTTCAAGGAGATAATGATTTTTGATGATTATTGATCATTTTGACAGTGCAATTTGGGGTGTCTACACTAAGGTCAGCCAGGGAATCTTGATATTTCTTCTACATAGCTCGGACTTCAAAGCGACGAGCCTGCCTTTGTTCTTCAAGTTTCTTCTCCATGCCAATGCAGCCAGACTTTTGCTCTTCAAGTTTCCTCTCCAGATCAATGACTTTTAGCCTAAGTTCTTGAGCCTCCCGTACCCATATTTGTTGAAGCCGCTTATGGGTTGCCCTTTCAGACTCCAGAATGTCCTCATAAGTAGGGGAAGAACTGCAGGAGGATCCTCTGGTACTGGGGCATGACTTTGTACCTGCTCGTTGATCCACAAGTGATAGTCCTTCACATGGGACTCAGAAAAGACTGGACCCCACAGAAAGCGAACATAGGACCACTCATTCATTAATTGAGCATTTAGCCCCATGGTGGCTGATGTAAGTGGCCCTACAAGGCTCTCATAGCCAGTGGGGATCATAATTCCCTGGGTTGCTCCAAACTGTCGAAGAACCCTCAAAGGAAGATAGAAAACAGCAGATTTCAAGCCTGCCATGACTAGAAAGTTCCTATCTTTGAAGCTGATCACTGTCTCTGGATTGGGCTGATAAGTACCAGGCCATCTTACTTGATCATCCTGGAGAGTACCCAAAAAAGTGAACCATCCCTGCTTGCCGCCTTTGATATTAGGACAACCCCTGTGGCTCATCAGAACAGGAACTTTCAATCTTGGAAAGAAGCGGCGAGTTATCTCTTCAACTTGACTCAGGTGGTCAAGCAACCAAAGCTGCAAAAAAGGGGAGAATTTCAATTTATCTCAAAATAAAAAAAAAGAAAAAAAAAAGAAAAAAGAAAGAAAAAAAAAAGAAGGAAAAGAAAAAAAGATGAATAAGAAGAAAAGAAAAAAAAAAGAAGAAAAAAAAATTTATTATTTCTTACCTATAGGATAGGGGCGCAGGCAAGGAAGCGTTTCTTCTTTCTGAAATAGCAGTCAGTTAAAGCTTGGTATATCTCTGCTAAGATCATAGGAGCCAATCTCTCACGTTCCCTAACCTGATAGATAACTGAGATGAGAGCCAAGTCAACCTGGTCATCACCCCGTGGAAAAAGCAACTGGTTGACCACTATCAGAGTCAAAGCATTAAACCTAGCATCCTTGTCCCCACTCCTTAGAAGTTTTTCAGTCAAAAAGGTTTTGGACAAGGTCAATAGGGTATCAGAATTTCCTAAGTCTTTCTTCCCTATACCCAAGAATGTAGAGGCCTCCTTTTTGTAACTAGGCTTTAGGGGCGGGTTTACAACTTTTTCAGAAAATTTTAAGCCAAGGATGGTTTCAATTTCTTCTATGGTAGGAGTCATCTCTTTGTCATCAAAATGGAAGAGATTCAGTTCAGGAACCCAGTGTCCAATCAAAGCTTCAATGATTTCCCACTTAAAGGGAATTTTAGGGATGTGTAGGATATGCCCTAAGTGGATAGAATCCCAGCGAATTTCTTCATCAAGGGTCATGGAGTTGACCCACCTATCATAGAAGGAGTCCACAACATTATACCTGGTGAGATTAGGAGGTTTTGATCTAACAGGTTGTCTTGCAGGAGGAGATTCAACGGCAGAAGAGAACGGTGCAGGGGAAGCCATGGAAGCGCCAAAGAAGCCAAAGAAAGCGAGAAAAGACGTGCTCAGGGAGTTTTCAAACTATTAAAAGTGTCACAATAACGTTCCCCATAAGTTTATATATAAAAAATCGTTAAGGCAGTAAAATCCGTAATTATAATACGGGCATAGCGCGCCCGTATAAAGAATACGGACACACTTGACCGTGGAAAATTCATGGGCAAAGTGCGCCCGTATTAATATTACGGGCATGGCTTGATCGTAACCTGATTACGGTTCCTTCGGAAAAATGCCAAAAAGTGGGAAATTTTGATTTCATTGGATTCCCTAAGCTTCACTTGTCCCTGCTTTAACATTCATCATTCAATAAAAGCTGAAAACAAAGAAGAAAAGAGCAGAAATGAATAAAAATCAAACTTCTTTTATATATATATGAATGTGTACATCACTTTTGTCAAAAATACAAAATACATAAAGGAATCCTAATCTACTGTCTATGCAGGTCCACCCCTACGGCCACGGCCTCGTCCTCTGCCTCGACCACAGCTTGAAGATCGCCTGCGCTCAAAAACATGCCGCACAATGTTGCGGGCTGTGCTACGGGTTATCCTGCTCAAAATAGACTGAATATCATGCCACATATATAAAGGCACAAGGCCAGCAGTGGGATGATCAGGAGGAACGTACCCTGAAGTATCTACATATCCCGTAGACTCGGTATCAGAATCAGTACGGGAAGACTCCGTCGCAGGGTCAACGGCAGCAGGTGTCTCCTCTTTAGGCTCAATGGCAGGACCAGCAGGAGTAGATGTCCCAGGCACATCGGTCTCTACCTTAGGCTCTACAGGATCAACAGTAGCCTCCTCCATCATCCCATCCTCCACGGTAGGCTCCACCATAGCGGCATCCCTGGCCGGCTCTACATCCATATCTACAGAAGTATCAGGAGCAGTCTCAGGTGCTGGAGCAGACTCTGGCACATCCACCTCAGCAGGCGCAACCTCAGCCTCGACCTCGAGTTCTGCTGCAGGTGCCTCTACCGGACTGGGAGAAGTCACGAACTCCACCCGTGCCACAGAAAAAACCTCACCATGAAGATGCATAGGCACAGGTGAAGCAGGTGAAGAAGGGCCGGCTGTATCCTCCTGAAAATAAGAGAAGAAATTTCAGTCAGAACAGGAAAAACTAATACAAGAGCAGGAATGGAAATAAGTGAAAGAATTAACCTGAGTATGAGAAGGACCCGCCTGGTCCTGTGCATCAGAAGGGCCCGCCTGGCCCTGTGCTCTGGCTAGCTGCCCCCGGAGGTCTGAAATGGTAATATAGAGGGCATCCCGCTCGGCGATAGCAGCATCTCGCTAGCGCTCTATATCAGCATACCGAGATCGAATCTCTGCCAACTAAGCCTCCTGAAATAGAAGAGAAGGTATCAGAAAATGCCAAGTTCAAATAAAATAAAGAATAGAAGATACAAAAAGAAAGAAGGCATACCGTCGTGTCATAAGCTCTAATCACTACCCCTCCTATCTCTGTGACTCCACCACGGACAGGCATGGGTGGCTTAAGACACCCGACTGAAGCTCGCCTGAACCAGGCATCATAGTCACCCTCCTCTAATAAAGTGTCTGCCTCAGTCCAATCTAGGAACTGGGCAGGATCAACAGGCATAGGAGGAAAGGAGGGGGTAGTATCAAGAGGAATGGCAGGAATCTGGGGCTCTCCCAAATGCTGATAGAAGAAGCGCTCGCCGCAGTACCAAATGCTGCCCATCTGACCAATAAAGAACTGATATCTCTGTCGTCTCTGGTCAGGGACAAAATCATCATCTCTGGTTGCATGCAGGGCCAACACCTCATGAATGTCCTCCATCCTAGGGACAAACAGCTGAAAAACTGGAAGAAGAATATTAGACATATGATTCAAAAGAAAAAGAAAGAAAAAAAGAAGAGGAATTAAAGTAGATTACCTCAGACTGGTATAGTCTGTCCAGGTGGGCACGGGTGGACCTAGGATGACTCTTTTCGGAGTCGTGCTCCACATGAGACCATCTACGGGCCATAGGATATGTCTCCTCAGGCATCGTAGAGGTAGGGCTGAAATAGGGTATATAAACCCAAGCAAAAAACTGCAGAAAGAAGAAAGAGAGTCAGAAGAATAGAAAAAGAGAAAGAGAGAAAAAAAGAGAAGAGAAAAAAATGATTCACCTACAAGAAGGGCTAGAAGAATCTGCACCCAACTCCAGCTCCTCTGAAAGTAGAGAGGCCGCTCACTGATCGGCATAGTCCAGCCAAAATAGTACAAAAAATGAGCGGGCCCCAGGCGTACCTCCTCGCTCGATGAAGATCTCCCAATAAGCTCAAAAAGTGAGAACTAACTGAAGTCGTGTCCTCTGGGAAGAAGCAGGAGCCCATCATGTACAGAAAAAGAAATCGAAAGGCATACGGGAAAACTGGATCACTGGCGGCAAGCTGGCCAAATTGCCTCACCCTGAAAGTCTCTCTTAACCAAGTCAGAGACAATCTCACTCTCCCTTTATCCCATGCCTCAGGAGGCAGCACAATATATCCAAGATAGGAGGCGATCTCATTAGCATCTGGCATCACCATCTCAGGAATAACATCACCAATCATCCTAATCTCGGTGATGAGCGTGAAGTCAGACGGCCTAATCCCAATCTCAACATCTGGGAAGTAGAAGCTCAATGTCTCTGGGAAGAATCTCTCAAGCAGTGCAGCAATAAGGGCCCGATATCCAGGCGCACATCAGGGATGGCAATGAATAGGCCAAAGCCATATAAGCCTAGCTCCCGAAGATAAACCGAACTACAAGATCCCAAGAATCTAATGAAGCTGGCCCAGCTCCCTCTGTAATGAGACATGGGATACTCCAAAGGGGTATCTGCTCTAATACACGCTGAGCGATGAGTCCTCAAGCCATGCAAAAGATCAGTATCCCTGATTTGGGCAGCAACTGCCTCAGGGACCTCAACTCTGGTCCGGGCCTCATCTCTGACACGGCCTCCTCTGCGGCCTCCTCTACGGCCCTCATCATGGCTTACATCTCTGCCTCCACCTCGGCGCCTGCTACGGCTTCTATCTCTGCCCAAAGCCTCAACTGCCGGCTAAAGAAGCAATTGGAAAGAAGAAAGGATCAGGGTGAATTTTATGAAGGAACGAGAAATTTCAGAAAGGTTAGAATATACCTCTGGGGTCGCCTCACGCGAATCCCCAGAAGGAAGATCTGGGACATCCGAATCGGAATCCCTCTCAGCCCTCGAAGACGAGGCCATATCTGCATGATCCCGCCTAACTCGCGAGGAGGAAGGCTCATCTGCAGGATCCCTGGAAGCTGATCTAAGGCGGGCCATCTACAGTTCAAATCAGGGAGATGTTAATTATTCTTGTTAAAATTTTTATTGCTCAATCTTTAGTTTAACCAAGATTAATTGATTTGCAGGAAAAAGAAAAAATGGAAAATGGAAGAAAATACTTCAGAAACTCCCAATCAAATCAGAAGTCAACTGAAGGAGTTTAATTTTCTGTTTGGAGAAATTATTTTGTGATATTTACTTGTCTTTATCAGGAAAATATATAAAAATTATATATAGGAAGTTTAGGCTTCTTGTATATAAAATAAAAAATGTGTGTATGAATGTGTTAAGGATTGATTTTAATTATCTCTTTTGATTTCAGGACAGAAATTCAAGCCTATTTGAGTTGGTATTGTGGTAACAGAAATACTCATTAAGTTTAGGCTTATTCAATTACAGATTCAGAAATCTATCATGGTTGTCAATTGGATTGAGGATCGGCTTGGTGGAGTCAAAATCATTGGCCTAGCAGCCCCTACAGTGTAAATCCAAGCAAGTCAAAATCAATTTTCTAAGTTGCACAGGTGGACAATCATCTAGCATCTCATGATCAAAGCAAAGTTTCAGGAAGACCTAAAGCAACAGTCTGGAAGAAGGAATTACAAAAATCTGCTAGGAAAATATGCAGTGGCAGAAAATCAGGATTATGAAAGTATCAAAACATGCAAAGCATGATTACTCCAGATCAGCAAGGCAGCACAGCAGTTCAATAACTGAGAAAATTGAGCATGGGTTGAACATGAATTGGTGATTAATTCCAGCAGAGAAAAAGCAATTAAAATCAGTTTAAGCAAGCTTCAAAATTGGGGATTCATCAAGAATAGATAGATAAACAAGCATGGAATGCAGGAGAAGTACAAAATAAAATCATAAACAAAGAATCAGCATTGGCAAATCAAACATGACAAGTTCTCTGGTCGAATATTGATGGAACAGCAAGAAAAAACAGGGTTCGGCCACACCTATCTATCCGAAATGGGGATTTTGCAGAGAGTCAAGGTTGGGTCTCACCCGAGCTTCCAATTTGTTCACCCACAAAAGAAGTTCGAGGATGATTGATGCTTCGAATGGAATCCTGAGAAGGAAGACGGCTGCAATATCGCTGGTTGAAGAACTCTGAAGGTCGCCGGAAACAGGAAAACTCACCGGAAATGGCGAGAGTTGCCGGAGAACAGGGGCTCGTCGGAGATAGAAGTCGGGCACTGTTGGAGAAAAGGACCGGAGAGAAGAGTGCGGGGGCGCAAGGAATTTAGGGCAAAATGCGAGCAAGAGAGAAAGGAATTTGCGGCCGCGGTTAAGTAAAACCCCAAAATCCGTAAAATCAGTACGGGCAGCAGACGCTCGTGGAGGTAACACGGTCCCAATCGCCCGTAGAAAAATTACGGGCATAACCTGTCCGAAATGAAAATACGGGCGAAGCAGAACATTGCATATTTTATTATTTTCTCCACACTTTTTAGGAGATTAATGTTTATATTAGTTGTAAGTTGCAAGGATTGCCATCTTACCCACTTTTGTTTAAAATTTTTGTCTCAAATCTCATTTCATAGCCACGAGTGCTCAGTGAGAGGAGAGAGGAGGATTTGGCCCTTAAGCTGAGGGACTTTTAGCAAATCTTCCACAATAAATCCTTTTTCATCCATTCAATCCTTGCAAAATGCAATTAGTTAGACAAAGATCTCAAAAAGTGCAATTGGTGGGTCTTTTTGCTCTCTGCTTGTAATTGGTTCCAATTACCAGCAAAGAGGGGGCAATTGTAGACACCCTAAATTGCACTACAAAATGAGAAAATAATGAAAAAATTAATTGGAATTCAAAACAGGCCAAAAATGCATGAAAATCAATAAGTTAAGCCCTGACCGTATTGTATCTACGGGCTAAGTGTGCCCCAAGTTTATATACGGGCACGCAGCGCCCGTAATACATATACGGACACCTCTGGACCGTAAAGCATTTAGGGGCACATTAGACTCGTGCGAGTTCTGATCTTCTCTCGATTTCTGAGCCTTATCCTTGGTCCAATATCCCTTTAAATGAGCAAATTATTTATTTTATTCGTGCGAAATATCTTTGTGGATAAAGGATGGGAATTATCTTGTGTTTAACTCAAACTGAAACTCTATCTTGCCAAACCTTGGACCAACCATGCCCCTGGGTTTGCCTATAAATAGAGGGCCTTTCCTCAAGCAGGCCACGAAAATTTGAAGTCTAAGGAGCTCCAAGAGAAGAAGAGGAACCCCTGCTGCTTTGCTTGCTCAATCTAGGTAAGTCCTTTTTCCCTTTTATTTTCTGTCTTCAATTCTAGAGGTAATAGGATCATCTCTATTTCTGTAGAATAAGGCTATCTTTTTATCTTGTATTCCTAAACTTGTCTCTAAGTACCTCAAGAGTCTCTCTAGCTGTAAAACGTGAAGAGAGAGCTAGGGAAAAGAGAACAAGTGGATCCCTAGAATAGAACCCCATATCTGTTTTCCTCCTTTTTCTAGAAGAAAGCCTGTGATTGTGTTTGTATAACCAAACCTATCTCCAAGTACCTCAAGAATCCTCTCTAGCCGTAAAACGTGAAGAGAGAGCTAGGGGAAAAGAGAACAGGTGGATCCGTAGGGTAGACCCCCATGTACTCAAATCTGTGAGATGTGGCTGCTTTGAATATCTTGATCATGTTTTAATGCTTTTTATGATAAATCTGAATGAATCCATGAATCTATGATGTTTATAGCATGAGATCCCTACTTTTTTGCTAAAATTTGGATTTTTGCCACTTTTGCACCTACAGCACTATTTTCGTGATTTTTGTGAGATTAGGCTAAAATCCTGGATTTATCATGATCAATATGATAGATCTGGATCCAGAAGCCTGAAAATAAATTCTAGGGTTTCATGATGTGGTTTTTGAGTCCTTTTTCAATTTTGAGAGAAGACCCTACGGTCTAAGTTCTCCCCTTTTGATGTTCTTCATGAACGTGGGTATTTTTGGTTTTGATTTTTTTATTTAATGTGAAATATGGGCACTACCTATGTCCTGGACTATTCAAGTTCAATTTTGAAATATTTTATAAAAATCATATTTTTCTAGATTTCTAGAATTTGACTTGAAGCCAGATTTTTGGACTTTTCACTTTAAATTGATTTTATTTGATTTTATCTCAATTATATTTTAATCATGAAACCCTAGGAATGGTATGATCATATTTGAGGGTTCTGGATCAATCAAATTATTCGTATGAAAAAACCATATATTTTTGTCTGTTTTTTGTGATTTTTGTGATTTTTATAGCAAGCATTTTTCCTTTATTTTAACATGAACAATACCTGGCAACCACCTTGTGTGGATGAATAGGGGTGCCTAACACCTTCCCCTGTTCATAACCTAATCCCCTTACCCATCTCTGGTTGTTTTTTTAGGAGGGTTATTTTTACCCTAAAATTGTCTTTTGTGCTTATTTAATATTTTGGTGTCCATTCACACCTAAATTGAATGGTGGCGACTCTTTGTTATATTTAATCCCGTGTGATGATTAGGAAGTCATTGGATTTTGATTTTCCATGTCTCACAGGCGGGCCTGATAGGCCCTTGCCCTTGGTCTTGGCTAAACCATACAATTCAAATACTCATTCGACACAACAAGGTTCGGGTGGGCCGCATTGGGTTTGGCCCGCCTGGTTCGATCAGTTGATTTTTTGCTTAGCTTGCTTATTGTGCATGCTTTAGAGTCTGTTGGGCTTGGTGGGCCCCGTTGGAAGGCCCACTATGCATCCAAATTGGACCGGCGGTCCAAGTCCCATGTTGGGTTTCCGGGTGACCCGGAAACCCTATCGGTTTGCTCGATTCAATTGTGAGACCATTCCAATCAATGCAAATCAAAGGATTACACACATAAAATGCACTTTTTGCGGGCTTTGCCATGTAGGTGGCTCTACGGGCTTCCTAGGGGCTTTTCTACAAGTTATGTGGGCCCCAGAGAAGGCCCACATTGGTTCAGACTTGGGGAGACATCCCCTTGGGTCTCCTTTGGGATTTCCTAGCAAAGGCAAAGGGCAAGCAATGAGACATGGGACAGCTGCTCCCCCCTCTCTTCTTTTCGGCAACTATAACAGCAGTGAGGTAGGGGCCTTGGCACCCCTACCTGGGTATTTCCAGGCCACTAACCAATGGGCACTCAAAGTCAATGGGTTAGGCTCTCATGCTATGTGAATTAATGACAAAACCAACCTGATGTAAAGTATGGGGCGGCAATCAAGGGAAGAGGTTTAGACATGCTACTAAGGCTTGCAATGGTGGATTAGGGGTGGGGAAGCATGGCCATGGGTTTTCCTAGCTCATGATACACACATTAAAACACATCACACAACTTAAAAAGCTAGAAACCAGAAATAATGGAGAGCCACAACTGCTGCCAGTAGCAGCCCCCAAAGACACCCTTCACGCTTGCTAATTTAGTGTAAAAGCAGCAAATGGGAACCCTTCATGCAAACTAACTTGACACACAAGATAAATGGTGAAAGAAAAGGGACAAGTTGCACACCCATATAAAGAAAAATCAAGCAAGGACTTGCTGCCAACAAGGGGACAGCAACCTTTAACTTTAGCCTTAGTGAGACCTAACTTGCAACTGGAGATGGAAGGTGCTGCCGCTATCTCCAGCAGCAGCTCATGTGAATCGTACCAGTGAGCCGGGGGTTAAGGGAGCATACTTCTTAAACCACCAAAGAGCAAATTACAAAGCGGAGAAGAGCATGTATTCCCATCAACAAACAACAGGTCATAGGGGGAAAGGGAGCTTGACATTCAAAAATCGGCAAGTCCCCAAAGAAAGGAAGGGCATGCACTTTTATCTAAAAGTAGCAAATTAAACTAGACACACAAACAAGATCATGGCTGTGGGTTAAGGTGTTAGACTTCAGAAACAAGATAAAATAGAATAAAGAAAGGAACAAAGGGGGGTCATACTCATTGTGTGGGGGGGGGGGGGGGGGGGTGTGGGCGGGGCGGCGGCGGGGGGCTACATGACATTAGCAAACCTGCTGGGAACAGCAGTAGTACCAAGGCCTACTGCTGTTCCCAGCAGCAACTTATGTGGGTTGGCATTATGGGGTTATGGAGTGCATTTAGAGATGCCAAACAGTAGGTGGAAGGGGGAGTAGGAAGTGGGTGGTAGTGCTGCTGCTGTTCCCAGCAGCAGCTCATACAAGCACCCTTGGGGGGTTACAAGATGAGGGGGAATGGTGGGAGCCTGCTTACACATATACAAGAAAAATCAGCAAATACTAAAGGCAAGGTTAGACATCTAATCCATAGCATGCATGGTTTAGTAGGAAGAAAAAAAAAACAGCAGGTTCAAGGGGAGGAAAAAATGCATTCCCACCTAGTAACAAGAGCAAGCAAGCACATAACAGCAAAAAAAAAGAAGTAAAAAAAAAAAGCTAGAGCAAGGCTACGACCAGCAACTATATTTCAAAAAAAAAAAAATAAGAAGAGGGGAGAAGAGAGAAGAAATACGAAGGGAATGGGGGCTGTTATAAGGGTACATTAGATCAAATTATAGAGGAACAAGCTCCCCTTTGTAAAAGGCTTAAAACAAAACCCAAGAATAGCAACTACAGGGTACTAAAAAGTGTGTAAAAAATGGGCTTCCATGCTTCCTAGACAAACCTACGTGGACTTTTTACCTGTGGTGGCTTTCATGCCATGAAAAGAAAAGACAGTAAATGCATGGTTGAGCCACCATGGAAGTGCTCATGCCAAGAGAGGAGAAAATAAAAAAACAGTAGAGAAAAAATCCAGCTTTAATATATGTTGGATATAATGGGATGAAGAACCTTACCTAGGGGTTCTTAGACTTTTGTACGAGGTGGAGCCTCCTCCTTGAGGCCAAAATGTTGCTAGAAAGTCCTCTGATGCCCAAGCTCCACTCCAACAGCAACTAGGTTCCTTTGGCTTGGTTAAAGAAGTGAACAAGAAGGAAGAGACAAGGATGGGATGGTCTTGGAAGAGAGTGGGAGGGCAAAGGGAGGCAAAGGGAGCTGAGAAGAGGGAGGTTTGCACCAACACAAGTGGGGGAAGAAAGCCTCGAACCAGAAAAAGGAGCCAACCCCTTGCCAAAGGTGGCTGCTGGGCTTTTATAGGCAAACTTAATGTATCCGGCATTATATGCCGGATACACTAACTCTTATTTATAGCCGGCCTCTATGGCCGGCTACACACATATCCCTTTGTATCCGGCATTTAGTGGCCAGCTACACACATATCCCTTTGTATCCGGCATTAAATGTCGGATACAAAACACAATTATTCGAAATTTTAATGCCGTCGTGAATTTGTCAGGGAATCGGCACAAATCTCGCTGGAAAATCTCCTTGTATCCGATGAATGTTGCCGGTTATACACAAAGGTATGTGTATCCGATATATTTGGTCGGATACAAATCGAAAAAATTACAGATTTGCCCTTCGACTTGACCGATTCGACTGATTTGACACTTTTAGATATCTACGGATTGCCCCTGCGAATTTTGGTTTAGTCCCTAAGATATTTGATGATTTTTGGATATTTGATGATTTTTGGATATTTGAGATTTAGTCCCTGAGATATTTTGCTGCGTTTGCTGCCACGTGGGCAATTTCCGCACCACGTGTGCAATTTCCTGTTTTTGCTGCTCGGGAACTTCGACAGCTCATATCTCCTTCATCCGGACTCCGATTTGAGCAAACTCAATTGTGTTAGAACCGCATCGGAGCTCTCTATCCAATGATAGGGCTAAGCAACCAGCTTGGGGTTCGGTAAAAAGTCAACTTTCGGCCCACCCTCAGGTTTGACTGGCTCATAGATCCTTCATCCGGACTCCGATTCCAGCAAACTCAGTTGCATTGGACTCGTGTCAAGATTCTCTATCCATTGAGATAAAGCAAGGTGGCCAATTTTCACTTGATGAAAAAGTCAATTTTCGACCCCTCAGGGTTTGACTTTTTAGTCGAGTTTTGCATTTCCGACTCTTCTAGGAGCGCAAAAATGAGATGCTTACACTAACACAACTAAGTTTTCTAGAATCGGAGTCTAGATGAAGAAGATATAAGCAGTTGAAGTTTTTGGGCAGCAATGCCGGAAACTGCACACATGGCAAAAAAGCAGCACACATGGCGAAAACACAGATAAATATCTTGGGGATTAATCCGTGAATATTCAAAATATGCAAAATATCTCAAGGACTAATCTAAAAATGTCCAGGGGACAATCTACAATTATCTTAAGTGTCAACTCGGTCAAATCGAGGGGCAAATCTATAAATATATTTTTTGTATCCGACCATATATGTCAGATACACATATTATTCTTCATATCCGAAATTGTATTTCGGATACAAGAGATTCACCCACGATATTCGGGCGGATTCACCGACAGATTCACTAACAAAATTCAGTTTTTGAAATAATTGTGTTTGTATTCGACATTTTATGTCGGATACAAAGAAAGTGTAGTGTATCCGACATTAAATGTTGGACACAAAGGAAGTGTAGTGTATCCAACATTAAATGTCGGATACAAAAATTTTGCTATAAAAAGGCTAGCAACCCCCCTGGCCGAGGGTTGCTGGTCTTAACCTTTTTTCCCCCCACCCTAGTTGATTCGAGCCCCTCCCTTTTTAGCACTCTTTGCCTCCCCAACCACCCTACACCACTCCAAGACCCTCCAACCCTTTGGTTCCTTTCTTGGCCTTCAACCTCACTTAAGCAAAGAGAAGAGCTGCTACTGTTGGTGGTGCAAAGGGAAGGCTCCAGCCGGTGTTTTGCCCCCAAGGGGATCACACACCTCCATAAGAGGGCTGTAACACCCAAGGTATGTTTCCTTGTTAAATTTTACCTTATATATGTGAAAATAAGAGTGTTATGAGCATCTATCCCTGGTTTGTTCCTCTTGGTTGTGATGCATGCCTTGTACACTCTCTCTCCTCCATTTACATTACATGAAGATCTTCAAAGGTAAAAGAGACCAAGTGCGGTCTTGGGTGAGGGAGAGGAGACTCTTTAGTTGATAAAAAGGGTCTAAAGGTTAGGATAAGTTGCTGGATTTTTGTTCTTGGTAGTGGTTTCTTCCGTTAAAAGAGGAGCATGTTCCTCTCCCACTTCATCTAATGTACCCCTGTGTAATCCCCATTATCCTTTCTTTTGTTCTCTTTTTGTGCTTTCATTTACATATCCTTGGTGTTTCCGTGATGGATGGCTCCTCGTCATGTGTTATGGCTTATGAGAGGCATATGCATATGCACTCATGCTATCTCCCGTCCCCCCACATCAGCTACTGATTTAAGCCTCCAACATGTTGTTGTTTTGCTCATTCATATGCTCCCCATGGCTAATACATGTCCCTAGCATGCTGTTGTTTTGATGTTTGTGTGCCCTCCACCTTGCATGCTTTGAAGTATACTATCATGAGCATGTGTGTGTATTTTCATGTTAATATATGTGTATCTATAGCCCCACGGCCATGCTCCCCCACCCCATGCCTAGCTGCTGTTTCTACCATGCCGACATGTTACTGATATGTGCACCAACACATCCTTCCTTTGCTCTTCCCTACTTGCTGTTTGTGTGTATATGAGCATGATCCCCTCCCCTTGTATATATGCTGATTTTTAGCATTCCTGAAACCCCCTGGACAGCAGCTGTCCTAGCAGGTTTGACCACCTATTTGCATGCTTAACCCAACCCCTAGCATCACCATGAAGGCAGCCCCTTCTGTAAAACCCCGAATTTTCACCTAATAAATAAATAAATAATAAATAAAATAAAATATGAGTTAAGTCCTAATTAAAATAAAAAGCGAAGATTTAGAGGATAATTAATTCAAATAAGTTCTAAGTTGAAAATAAATAAAGAATTTTAATGAAATTAGCCTAAAAGAATAAAAAGGGCATTTTGGTAATCTTCAGAAAAGGGTAATTAGTAAATAGATCATCAAATAATAATTATAATTAGAAAATAGAAGAAAACAAATTAATTTGACAAGTTAGAAATTAAAAGAAATTAATAAAAGCCCAAAAGTGGGAAAAAGGGTAATTAGGAGATTTCACGTCTTAATTTGGAGAAAATAAGGTTTTAAGTGATAGAAATGTTTAATTAAATATTTTGCACGAAAATAGGTTATTTTCATGAGTTTAGATAATAAGAAACTTAATTAGTATTGTTTAAGTGGAAAATAGAAGGTGGAGAAAAAGTAGGAATTAAATTAGAAGGATTAGACATTAACTAGACCATGGTTGGGTTAGCCCAAATTAAATTAGCCAATTAGGGTTGGTTTAGGATTTCTAAAGCCTAGTATAAATAGGAGACTAAGGTTAGACAAAAGGGGATTTTCGTGGGTTTCTTATGGAGAGAAAAGAGGGAGAGAAAGGAAGGAGGTTTCTAATGGAGGTGTCTGACCAGCCACCATCAAAACACAATCAGGGAAAATCCGTGCAGTGGATCGCCTTCACATTTGGAGGTTTTGTTCTTCACTGATGGAACTACATTGTGTACGGTGCAGATTTGAATTGGGAGAGTCTAGCTTGGTGCGGTTGGGAGCAACATTCTGGTCCAGAATTAGAAGGTGCAATGGAAGAAGGATTTAGCGTATAAGGCAAGTAGTAACCCTTGGAAAACGTGAGGAATTGCATGATTTTGATTTCTGTGATTTCATATGGTTAGCATGGATTAGACGGAACTGTATTTACATGGAATCAAGTTGCTTATATTTTCATGATTTGTGTTCTTGATGGAATTATCAAATTAATGAAGAAAGTTTAGTTGGATTACGTAAATAAGGGTAGGAGGGTATTTAATTCATAAAAATTACTCTAGAAGGCTCTAGGTAAGTTTCAGAAAGTTTGTAGATTAATTTAGACCAAGAAAACATAAAGCAAAAGCATAAGAATCCGAAATTGGAAAATCTGGAAAATTCTGTTAGAAATTGCACGAGCGCCTAGGATCGCCCAGCCCTGTAGAGGTAGGCGCTCTAAGTAAAATTTGTAGATTTTGGGGATTTTGTAATTCGAATAAATACCCAATAATTCTTATGATTAGTTAAGCATGTTAGCATCTTTATAAGGACTTAATTAAGGTATAAAAACTATAAAATTAAATGGGAAAGAATATCCAATAAATTGAAGGTTTCAATGAAAGGGGTTGTTTATAAAAGGGTCAAAGGGTATGGATATTGCTAGAAATAATACTACTGAAATTTATAGCTTATAAACATCCTTTAAACTTCATTCTAGGTCTGTAGAACATGCTGGAAAAATAAAATACAGAAAATTCAAATAGAAGCTAGCTTAGGTGCTAAGGTAGGAAATTGGATTCTAATAAAAGGGATTAATAAAGAAAACTCTAAGTAAGAATGGATTTACTTTATTTTGAGCTTTATATAGGAATATTGGCTACTGGAATTGCATAAACTCAGATTTTATCGGATTTATGATACTTGAGTTTTATTTTGAATATAATTGGAAGAATTGCATATGTTATTCTGAAAAAGCCTATAATTGGATTTGTTATGATTGAATCATGTATTTCACATAGAATGGAATACTTTGGTATGGATTGGTTTGTGGTATGATGTTGTTCCCTTTAATTTTACGGTTGGGTGATACGGCTTCTGTGGTGGAGTTTGATACTATCTTTTACGGCAGAGATGGGTAATCCTCTGTGTAGAGATGTGTAATCCTTTACGGGTAACAGTGGGTATGCCTTCTACATTAGCGTGTCCTCCCGTATGTGGTTTTATCGTGGTTTGTGTCAGTGGGCTTAGCTGTATATGGATCCATAGTTTTGGCTAGTTAGCTAAGTGGTATTTAGTTTGGGTTGATTTACTCCTATATTGCGAGCGCGCTTCCCTTTGCAAGTTAGTTTGCTCTGGGAGGGTCCTATGTCTGGAGGGACACCCCGGTGAGCCGCTGGTGATTCCCTGTACATGTGGATAAGCGACCACACTCCATGTATTGATTCTGGTGCTGCATGCTGGTGGTATGTCCAACTCTGTGGGGTTCGTGCGCAATAAGTCGGTGACTACGGCTCTTGCCTAAACTGCGCTGCATGGGGCTTTAGTATCATTAAGTAGCACTGCCCCTAAGCCGCACGGTGGAACAGCATTTAGTCGAGTGTCATCTCAAATACTTATCATCTTTGTGAGTCCTGCAATGGCACGTGTTTTGTCGGTTTTACCTCGTTAGCATCAAGAGACTGGTATTTATACATGATAATATGTTTCATCGCCTTATTTGTAATTGCCATGAATAAATTGGATTTCTCGTCTTATCGTTGATTAATCGAATACCTCATGACTATTGCTTACATTGGACTGTTTCAAATTGCATGCACCTGCTACTTGCTGAGATGTAAATCTCACTCCGTTTTCCCCTATTTTTCAGGTTGCCTGGAGAGATTACGAAGATGGGGTTTTAATTTGATGGGTAGACTTATAATTGGTATTAATGCCACATGTTGATTAGATAAATGTTATTTAAACAGAATTGATATTATTGAATAAAGAATTGTTTTTATTGGCCACCATAACTCTGCTGTAATTGATTTATAAATTTTAAAATTATTGTGAATCTTGGTTGTATCTGACCCCAGCTTTGTGGTAACACCTCAGGTTTGGTTGTTGAACCGGACTTGGGTTGTTACAGTAGCGAACCGGGTTCGGGTTGGGTGCCGGTTTGCACTGACCCTGGTTCGGGGCGTTACACCCTCCCCCACAGTCTCCATGCATTTCCCACACCTCCAGCATGCCTACCCAAGCTCCTGCTGCCCCACCCTACCCATATGCCATGGTTAGGGGCACCAGCAGCTCCCATTAGTCCCATTCAATAGTTGTTGTACCCAGTTGTTTAATCCCCACCAAGCCCCTCCCCCCTTGGTGTTGCCTTCAGCCCCGTGTGCATAAGCAAACACACCCGGTTTGTTGCTGTCCTCTGTACCTACAGCATGGTCTTCTTATCTTTTGTTTGTGAATGCACACCATGTTACTTTTTTTTGAATGTTCTGAATGCCTATAAGTTTGTATGTGAATCCCCATAGCCATGAATCCCCTTACACCCCCCTTGGTACAACCCATGTAAGCTGCTGTAGGGGACAGCAACAAATCCCTGCTACTTGCTGCTGTCCCACATTCTCCACCATGCATACCTAAGTGCCCGTGCGCTCCCCTAACCCAGCCCATGAAACTAGGCATGAGGGCTGCCAATCCCCATGCACTTTCCTCTCCTTTAACATGATTAAATTCCCATGCATAGCTGCTGTCCCCGTTCCTACCCCCCCCCCCCCCCCCCCACCCCCTTTTTTATGCAGCATGTTTCTTTGGTTTGTTTTGTCATGTGTACATTCAGAGTTGGCTCCCTTATTTGCACACACCCTGTATGCACACGCTTCCCCCACCTTAGTAGCATGATAGGGTACTTACATACATGTTATCATCCCTTTGTGCATGAATATGAGCCTGAATACTTGTTGCCTCTATGCATGGATGTGTAAAAGGTGCATGATCGTCTCTTTTGAATTCCATCATGTTTAGGTGTTTGTTTGTTTGCATCCTTGGAGGACCATTGCACTTGCTGTCCTGATCAGATCAAGAGACCAAAACAGGGACTAAGAAGTCCCTATTTAATCGTTGCCTGTGGTTCATGCGAAGGGGGGCAGCACCCCAGGACTCCCCTCCCTTCCTTTACTTGCTGCAAAAACCACCAAATGGGACTAAGGTGGGGCATCCCCCCATCTCCAGCACCATTGTGGGCCCACGCAAGGGCCCACACAACCATAGTAACCCATTGGGGAGCCCAAGAGAGCCACCCCATCGAAAACATCCATAAATAAGGCTTTTCCGAGCTGATTCGACAACTCAGGTCGGATTAGCATGTTTCACTAGAGCTGTAAGTTTGGCCCGGACCGCCCGAAGCCCGCCCAACCCAGCCCGAATAACAGCCCGATTTAAGAAATAAGTTTGGGTTTGGGTTTGGGCCGGGCTCAATTTTGAACCCGAAGTTAAGTTCGGGTTGGGCTCGGGCTCACTAGGTCCAGCCCGAAAAAACCCGAATAGCCCGCGTATATATACCCTAAAGTAAAATCCCCTCCTCCTGCAAACTATCTCCTGCAAAACCTAAGAGCTCTCGTGAGCCCTTCAGCAAGCTCCTTCGAAGAGAAGTAGAGAACCCAACACTGCGCCAGGCTCTCGTCCCCTCTCTGCTTATAAGTTCAACTCCTTCGATTAACCTTCAGCAAGCTGCAACTCCTTCGATTAACCTTCAGCAAGCTGCGAACAAAAAAAGGAGAGGCGATCAGGTTAGAAGTACGCCCCTTTCGCTCTCTCTCCCCCTTTCCCTCTCTGGCTCTCTCTCTCTCGATTTTCTTTTTCTATTTTTCACTGATTCTGAAGAATCTGAACAGCAAGTCGCCTCCTATGAGTTCTCGTCTTCTCCCATGTGAAGACGGGTATTTCTCCTTTTCTTCCACCAGCAATTCCTTTAGGCATCTCTCACCTGTAGCCACAAATGGGTTATCCCTTTTGCATCCAGTTCAATGAATTTCGATGTCATTTTAGCTGTAAATATGCAGTTTGTACTCAAGAATTTTGTTGTTGATATTTTGATTTTTCACTTTTTTATGTTTTTGTCGTTGTGTACAGTTTTTTGCCCTTTTTCTCATGTGTTGCAGAGGTGGGCAGCGAAGTTCTTTTTTCCTATCTTTTTTTTTTTTCTTTCTATCCCTTTTGCTCGGTTTCTCTTGAGTTCACATCTTGACATGATTATCGTTCTGCTCGTATAAGAAAATGGATGTTGGGTTTTGTGTATTTCTATATTAAATTCTGGCTCAAACAAGGTTATTTTCTGATCTGGCAGTGGACATGCTATTTTTTGATGAATAATTTTGGTATGAGTGTTTAGATTAGATCCGATTATTTACACTTTTCAATTATACACACTAAAACTTCTTTATAGCTTTTAATTTTATGCTAGTTATCTGATCTCCATGCATTTGTTGAATGAATGTTATTTGTCACATCTGTTATAGAATAATAGGAAAGTTTATAGCTGCAAAAATCTTTATCTGTGTGAAGATGTAGTGATTCAAGATTCCTATTTGAAGTTTCAAATCTTGGACAGCCGCAATCTTCTAAATTTACTCAAGCAAATGGTTGATTCCCATGAACACATTGTATAACATGAATTAGTAGTAAGGCATGAGATTGTTTGGTTCTAGCACATATCATCCTCAGAAAGAAAAAATTTCCTACTGCTGCATGTATTTGATCTAATCTTGTATTGAATTTGGATAGAAAAGTATTCAACAAGGGTAGATAAAATTTCATTTAATGAAGGTGAAATATCAAGCTTGGTCCATGAAACTATGAGTGTAGATAAAAAGATAAAGATGTCATTTGGATAACTGGGGTCTCTAAACAAAATTTCAAAACCCTACCACAGAACATGTAGAGGGAGAGAGTTGAAGAGGGTTTACAGAGAGAAAAAGAGAGAGAAGGCTGATGAAGAGAGGGAAAGGTGTGATAAGGATCTTGATGTTGTATGATTAGAATATAACCGACCAAAGGCCCTTCTCGAATCCTAATTGAGAATAATAATGTGAGACATGACATGTCCCAATCACCTAAGTGGAAAGTCTAAACACAATTATTAAATGTCACCCAATGATTTGTTGTGCCTTTGAGGTTTAGTATAAATCCATTCACTGATGGCATAAGCAGTTCTGTTTCATCTTTTATAATTAACAAATTGGCTTTTCATGCTCACAAGTTGTCAAGAGACATTAAAACAGCAATTAGAATTGATTTAGTCAGTAAAGAACAGCCTCAAAGCTAAGCCACACACTCATCTTTCCATTAATATATCCAATGGTTATAACCAAAAATGAAAGATCTTAAAGGGTCTGTTTGTTTCTGCTGGATACTTTTTGTCACATATGAGGTCTCATCAGAATCTAGATCCGACTAAACTCATTCCTCAGCAGTCGGTTACAACCAGTCTGACTAGGTGCTGGCTGGTCTCAGAAACCACGCACCTCATCCATACTCGTCCATACACGTATATAAGATAGAGAGAGGAAGATTAGAGGTTGACAACCTTCTTTTTCTCCTTATTGATCTTCTTTTTCCTCTTATTCAAGCTGAATGTGCAGGGTGGTCTGATTTGCCCTTTTATTTTTCAATCCGAGCTGGTTCATTATTTAACATGAGAAATTATTAATTTTCCATTGAACATTTTGTCTGATTTCCTCATTCCACATGTACTTTGTCGTTTCTTCATTCATTAGTATGCAGTAATTTTATTTTGTACTCTGATTTCCTCATTCCACATGCAGCAAATACGATTCATTCATTAGTCTAATTTTCTTATTCCTCATTCATTCAGGTGGCAACATATATCAAAGGGTGTTAATTCAATATTTTTGAACTATCAAAGAAACAAAAACGGCTTCTGAGGTATGTTTAGTTGACTCCATTTTATACTTAAAATTTGATGGTCTTTGATAGGAATTTTTATTCATAGTTTTTTTAATTATATGTTAGATGTCTGATGCAAATAACCAAGACACTGTTACCAAGACTACAAATATAAGCTCTTCAACTGGCGTAAAACTTAAACGAGGAGCTCAAAAAACAAGATCAGGTGTTTGGTTATCCTTTACAAAACTTGAAACCAAACCGGAAGAGGTTCCACAATGCAAATGTAATCATTGTGGTTGTGTCTTTGCATGTGCAACTGCTAATGGGACTAGTAGCTTGAGTCGTCATTTGAAGAGATGTTTGTTTTATAAGAAGCAATCCAGTAGTGCAAAGCAGCAAGTCCTAAGCTTTACTAATGTTGGGTTGGGACCATCAAGTGATGGTATTGGTAGTAGCATAAATACTTGGAAGTTTGATCAAAAACAAAGTAGAAAGGACCTTGCAAAGTTCATAATTATGACTGAAATGCCATTTAGAATTGTTAAGAATGAGACATTTAAGACATTTGTGAGTAATCTCCAACCTCGATTTAAGTTTGTCTCACGAGTAACTGTCAAAAAGGATTGCATCTTGATATATGAAACTGAAAAGAATAAGCTAAGAGAAATGTTGAGAACTTCATCTCAAAGGGTTTCCCTTACTTCTGATATGTGGACTTCCGTTCAACAACTTGGGTATTTGTCCCTTACGGCTCATTTTATTGACAGTGAATGGAAGCTACAAAAAAAAATTCTCAATTTTTCCATGGTTGAGTCATCTCACACGGGAGAAAATCTTGCTAATGTTATCATGAATCGTTTAATGGAATGGAACATTGAAAAGTTATGCACTATTACATTAGACAATTGTTCAACAAATGATGTTATTGTGAGGAGTCTTGTGGAACACTTCGGTTCAAAAGATAGGTTGTTGGTTAGGGGAAGAATGCTACATGTACATTGTTGGGCTCATATCCTTAATCTTATTGTTCAAGATGGATTAAGTGTTGCAAGTGAGCATATATCCAAGATTCATAATTGTGTGAAGTACATTAAATCTTCACAACGTCGAAAGAGAGACTTTTTGGAGTATGTAAAGCAAGAAGGGATTGAGATTAGGAAGGGGTTGCGCTTAGATGTTGTCACAAGATGGAACTCAACATATCTTATGTTGGAATCTGCTTTGTACTATAGGAAAGCATTTAATCGTTTGAAAGCAGGTGATTCAAGTTTTAAAGATGCTCCTAGTTTTGAAGATTGGGATGAAGCTGAGGTCATATGTCAATGTTTAGAACTCTTTTACAATGCAACAAATGTGTTTTCAGGATCCAAATATTCCACTTCTAATTTATTCTTTCATGAGATTTTTGGAATTCAAGTTGCATTACTTGACATGTCAAAAAGCTTGGATGAGACCATATACATGTAAAACCCCGTTTCGAGTAGAAAACAAAATAAAATAATAATGTTATAACAAAATAAATTAATAGTCACAGTAAGGAGAATAAACAAGTAATAATAGCGGATGGAAAATATATATATATAGGCACATATAGATGTTGGTGCTGGTTAAATCAAACTTTATTAATTCTGGGAAAACTTGCGGTCATCAGGGGCTAAAAATTGTAAATCCGGAAAACCCTGCACTATTGAGGGGTAAAAAGGAGATTTCTAGAAATAAGGGTGAATTAGGTTAAATCCGGGTAGTGTCTATATAAATAGCTATCTCATATAACTTTTGGGGATTTGGGGAAAAGGTCGCGGCTCTGGAGAGAGTTAGGGTTTCCGTCTCTCTCGAAGTCAAAAATCTCCAGGATGGCCGGAAGCTTGAAGAAAGTCTTCGTAAGGTGAGTAGCACTGTTTTATAACTGGGTTTGTGTTTTGGGTTTTCTCGAGCTTATTCGGATGCATGTTTTGAATATTTAGTGATAGTATGAGGTTTTCTGTTTTTCTGGTTTTCGGAAAGTTGCATGAACAGAGTCTCCGGATTGAAGTTTTAATTGAAAATGAAAGTGTTTAGATTAATTTCAAATATGGTTGGGAAGTGTTCTGGGAGTATTAGGAGTGTATTGGAGCAATTACAGACCTAAACCAACCGGCCAGACTTGTAGATCTTGGAATAACAGAGAAACAAAAATCACAGGGGGTATCCGCCCACCTCGCGCTCACCGGCATTCACCTCGGAGGTAGGCGCCCTGTTAAAAATGACCTACCGCCGATCTCGCGCCCACCTCGCGCTCATCTCGCACGAAGTAGAAAACAAGGCGCCGATCTCGTGCCCACCTCACGCCCACCTCACGCCCATCTCACGCCCATCTCGCGCTCACCTAGCGTCGGGTGAGCGGCAGGTCGTTTTTGCCCATTTTCTTCACCGCCGACCGGCGCTCACCTCGCGCCCACCTCGATAGGTGAGCGGTAGACCTATTTTGCTTACCGAAATGGAATTTCTGACTTGACCAAGAGTATTTGCACTTCTTAGGGGTTAAACCACTTCACTATTCACTTGGTTAGGAACCTGGGAAACCATTTTGCCTATGAAATTAATAGAGGAAAATTTTGTGAACATCTTATGAGTTTCAAGTTGGGTTTAGGTTACTTATGAGTATTGTGCCGGACACCAAACTAGTAAGAGTTACCAGTTACTTTTCCTTATTCTATACACTGCTTTGATTGAGAAGTTCTTGTATTTCTGGTTTCACTTGTTGGAAACTTTATACGTATTGAATGGTTTTCTTTGGTATGAATGGATTGAGTTTTACTTTCATATGACTTGTGTTATGGAAATGAGAAAGTACTGAATGTACTTGGGGTACTGCGTGGTCCAGAGGGACAGGTGATGAATTGTGATGAGAAATTACATGATGTGGAAATGAATGGTTTGTTTTGATATTGAAATCGAGATTATACGATGTTTACTGTTTTGGTCTAGCTTGTCCTGGATCCAGATGTTTAAGCTTAGTATTGTGATGCTTTTATTTTATTGGTGTAATGGCATGGCCATGGAGTGTTGCCACGACTGGTCTAGAGCAGCCAGAAACCCTGAGTAGGCCTGGTTGTCAATGCCGAAACCCTGAGTAGGCCGGCATTGGATGACGAAACCCTGAGTAGGCCGTCATTTCAGAGTATCCGAAACCCTGAGTAGGCCGGAACTGTGTACATGGAGGTGTGGATGTCGCTCTGGCATGTTGATTACCCAATTAAATATTGGTATGACATTGACCACGTGGTTTTGTCGTTTACTTATCAGTTAGAATACCTTGGGATACTTAGTGGAAATTGTCTTATTGAGGCATGGACTATATTATTAATGTTCTCTGAAGCTGATCTGGGTTTTGTTGACCAAGGGATTTCCGATGTTAATTGCTATTAGTTAAATGGTTTCCTATACTCTTGGGTCAACAATTCCTGTCAGCAGAGTACGCAGGCTTTACCGGTTGTTCCTTGTTTTCTCGTCTGATTATTCGATCATAGAATTTTTAAATTTGAAGATGTGTATTCTTGCATGCATGTGCTACTTGCTGAGATATTCGTATCTCACTCTTTTATTTCTGTTGTTTTTCAGATACATATGGAGAGCCGATAATTGCGGGTAGTGAAAATTTGGTCATGTGAGTTTTCATGTTGGGATTTGTTTAGCGCACTCTATTGCATAAAAATATTTAGCTTCATGTTTTCTTTATTCTGGTAGTTTGATCCTGTTAATTTTAATAACCTCTGGATACGAGTTACGGGTTTTCATGTGACTCGGATCAGGGGCGTTACAATACAGCATGTCCGTAGCAATGCAGAAAAAGTTCAATAAATATTGGGAGGAAAAAGATTGCAATATACTGTTAGTCATTGCTGTAGTTTTGGATCCGCGGTATAAGTTGGATTTTGTCAAATTTTGCTATTCAAGGATATATTCGGATTTGATTGTTCAATCTTATATGAGCCGTATCACTTCTAGTCTTTATGAGCTCTTTAATGAGTATACTTCCAATCAGCAAGCTTCAAGTGGCATTGCAGATCACATTAGCACTAACTCAAGCGAAGTTATGGAGGCAAAGATGGCCATCTCTAATGCAAAAAAGAAAGCTACATTCAGAAAAGAGTTTTATAAAACCAAAAAAGAAGAGGATTCAAGTGGATGTAAATCTGAGTTAGATGTGTATTTGAAGGAAAATCTACACAACACTGATGATGTGAATAGTGAAGAAGTAATAGATGATAATTTTGATATATTGTCTTGGTGGAAAGTTAACTCCTCTCGTTATCGTGTGCTTTCTATGATGGCTCGTGATGTTTTAGCAGTTCCGGTATCTACTGTTGCCTCAGAGTCAGCATTTAGTACAGGAGGCAGAGTGCTTGATCCGCATCGTAGTTCCATGAGCCCTTCTACTGTTGAGGGTTTGATTTGTGCACAAGATTGGTTACGAAGAGAAGTGACATTCGACGAAGATGATGAGTGTGATATTATTTCTGGTATATACCTTTCCTTTACCCTTTAATTGCATTTTGTTTGAAACAAAGACTTGTTATTGTAATCAATTAATTTATATTGATTAATTTTTCCAGATACACAATTGCCTAATTGAGGAGTTAGAGATTTTTGTGGCTTCAATTTTGTGTAAGTTTTCATTTATCTTCTTTTATTTCAATATCACTATTTAGTTTTTGGAATCTAAACGTTATTATATGTTTATTACATAAGCAAATCTATTAATGTTTGCAGGGTTAGGAACACAAAGACAGTTAGACAAGAGGCCTCTTGATTGTTCATGGAATATGGGAGTTAAACTTTATTTTTGATTATTGTACTATTGATGACTCTTTAACCAAGATGGTTATTAATGACTTCTTAGTAGTAATGAGTTTTTGTTGTGGTTGTAATTTAAAACTCCTCTATGTTGTTCAACACTCAACAGTAGTATGGTGAATCGATGATATCTTTTTCTTTTCATTATTATTATTGTATTTGTGATGCTTTGATTTGATCACCTTGTGCTTCTTGTAGAGATCATTTTTTCACCTAATACACAAACAAACCAATGTATGCCAATAAACTTTATTATATATATCGAAATATTGTAGTCTTATATATGTAAATGTATCATTGTATCAAGTAGAAAAAAAGTTTGGGCTGGCCCGAACCCAACCCGAACTCAAGAAATAATTTTAGGGTTGGGTTTGGGTTCAAAGAGTTTGGGTTAGGGCGGGCCGAGGAGAGTTTGGGTTCACCAATTTTAGTTAGGGTTGAGCCCGAACTCATTGAAACCCAGCCCAACCCGCCCTACTTACAGCTCTATGTTTCACAGTGTATTTGAAAACAAATTTTAGATACACCACTTGGAAACCCAATTGCATCCTTTTCTCTCCTTGTGTCATATTTTTAACCTGTTCTAACCAAACCAAGTGAACCAATAGGGTTTCCGGATCACCCGAAAACTCAACATGGGACTTGGACTACTGGTCCAACCGGATACATAGTGGGCCTTCCAATGGAGCCCACCAAGCCCAATGAACCTTTGTACATGTAAGTAAGCAAGATAAGCAAATTAGTCAAATAAACCAGGGGGGCCAAACCCAATGCGGCCCACCCGGAAACCCAATTTGTGGCATGATATAATAAGTAGCATGGTTTGGCCGAGACCAAGGGCAAGGGCCTATCGGGCCCACCAAGCCCATTAGCCAAGCAAGTAAGGGTTCAAACCCTAACTTCACAGAACTTTGGTTTTCAAGCCCAAATTTGGACCATGGGCCCCAAGCCCAATGTCTAGCCCACTTTGGCGAATCTAAGCAAGATAAATTAAAATATTTGGCAACACTTGTGTAGCCTAGCCAATGGGCCCACAAACCAATCCGGCCCACCAGAAATAAATTTTAATTTAATCTGCAAATCTGAACCCGAAATAAAACCAAGGAAAATTAACCATAGCCCAAAGGGCTTCATAGGCTTAAACTAAGGCCCACCAGGGGCATGTGGGCTCGACCAAGCCCACCAAGGACACCGTGGGCCTTTCAACGGGGCCCAACCAATTAGACCAAACTCACTTAACTAAGCAAGACAAAATCAAGTAAAGGGACCTACACCACTGAGGTGGTTCCACCAGACTTAACCAAAATTACATGCTGGATTAGGAATCGGGTGAGTAAAGACCGAGTTGACTCAAACCAGGAGATCTATGGGACCCGTCAACCGATGGGGCGGACCGAGGTGTCTACGGACTTCCTCGGACCGTAACCGAGACCTTAGAATCTCAAGCCGCAGACCAACCCAATAGACAAACTTAGGCACCCAGGTGTCTGCCTGTACCCCATCAAGCGGTGGCGACTCCAACCTTCCCGTTTACCCATCCGGAGGCACGCGCAAACCTGTGCGACCTTGCGCACATGCATGATGGAAGACAAAGTCTATTAACAACTTCTGGCAGAAGTATGATATATCGGCCTAAACAATTCAATCAAATCATTAATCAGTTCACATGGTCAAGGGATTGAATGTTAAAAGTACTTAAAGCAAGAAAGTCAAAACACTTTCCTAGGAAAAGATTGCATCAAAGAATTGTCATCTCATAACTCCATAAACTTTAGCATGAAGACTCCGCAATCAACCTTAGGATCGAATAGTATTTTCATCAGGACTGTGAACAATCCCTATAATTATTCAATGATTAACTCATTACTATACCCATTATCTTGATTTAGAGCATTAATAGGGAATGTAATGCCCAGATTTCGGGTCCAATTCCCAAAACCCGAGGTGTTATGGTAAGTAACAAAAACAACTAAAATATGGGATAATTTAAAACTTTTTCTAACTTTATAATCAGAGTAAATGCAAAAACTTGAATTCAAATTCTTTTTATTGATCAACAATTATGATATACAAGGATTTTAATTACATTAGCAATCCTACATCTATATAGACTACATGCTACAACTAGCCCACAACTTGACGTCCTCACCAAGAGTACCTGAAAAATGGGAGAAACCGGAGTGAGAATAAATCTCACCAAGTAGTAAGGTGCATGCATGAAATCAGTCCATGTTTATATAAAATAAGTCAAGAGGTGTACGAGTAAACCAACAACAACAATATCAACAAGAAAAGCGATAGTATAGAGAAATCATGGCACACAGCATACCACATCTGTGACATCACAGGACTAATGGAATCATAAACAGAGCCCTACAGACATGTGCCAATATGCTACCTCACCGACTTACGGTGGACCAGCCGCCCTGCAATCTGGCTATTCAACACCAACGGAAGAACCCACCACCAACCAATAATTAATAACCAGCCATCCCGCAGACTGGCTATTCCAGATGGGTTAGCATGTATGGCCCAACCAATCCAGGAATGGGTAACGTAGCAACCGACTAATCCAGGAGCGGTATCATCCTCGAGATGATGGAATGCCTATGACACAGAATAAAAAACTCCAGAAAACAATTTCATTTACTAGCTACTCTAATGGATCCATGTAAGAGCTAAGCCTGCTAGACACAACTCACAACCAAAAACTCATAATAACTTGAAAGAGTAGAGGACTACTCTATAGGTCCACGATCTACAACAATTCAGAATTTAACAATGCGTAAACATACACACAGAGAATTATACGAGGAAACCTGAATCCAAATCCAGGAAAAACCTCGAGTCTATATGAGGCGACTAACCCTTCGAATTTCCACTATTGAATGAAAAGACAATTACAAAGGAGCACATACTTAACCTTTACAATTGAACTCACTCAATAGCAATCCACAGTTTGAATCCACGAACTGCAACATAGCTTGAATCCACAAGCTGCAAACCACGATCAATCCAGATCGCAAACAATCACTCAACAGTGATCCACAGTTCGAGTCCACGAACTGCAACACAGCTTGAATCCACAAGCTGCAGAACACGATCAATCCAGATCGCAACAATCACCTCAGAATCCACTGAGACGATCCAATGCAGTAGGAATCCACCTATGCATCCAACAAAGCCGATCACTAATCCAGGCGATCACACGATCAGGTGAAGTTCCGAATTGAAGAAGAATCCTCAAACTTCAATTCCAGGTGATCTATCTCAGATCTCCCCCTTACTCGATCGCCGACTCTCTAAAGAAGAATTGATCGAATCTCGAACACCTCAAGATCCGAAATCAAATTGATCTAAAGAAAAAAAGTCATTTCTAAAAATTACAGCACGTTTATTTAAAGGAGAAAACTCTGATCGCGTCGAGCGCTGGTGGCGTCGTGATACGATCGGGGTAGACGGCTGGAAGCGAACTCAAGTCCCGCTCAGAACAAGTTGAATCAGTTAAGGGCGCGCTGCCAGCGAGCTGCAAGCGGGAGGGAACGCGACATGTGCACAGCTGATCATTTGAATCTTCAATCTCGCTCTGCGCTACCAGCGGCATGTCGGCGTCGCCTTACGACGCTAGTGCACGTGCCTTACTTTCAAAGCACTGTTTCACTTATGCGCTGCCAGCGAAGTGGCAGCGGCGTTGTTCCGCGCAAATGCCTTTACAAGAGATACTTTATTTAGACAATCTTTCATTTCCTTGAGCTACCAGCAGCGTGGTAGCTGTGTGGCAGCATCGTCTTCTTCTTCTTTACTAAATTCACTGAATTTTCATTATTTAATCTGCACATCTTTTAGATTTATTAGAAGACATAATTTGTTAAACATTTGCCATAAAAGGAGTGTGAGTTTTCACACTTACATAACTTAATAACATATCAATTAATAATGTAATTGCGAAACCCACACGATAGTAGAAAACCAAACCAGGGAATGGACATACTTGTCAATAACACCCACCAAATACTGAACCAAATTTGCCCATGCGGAAAACAATAAATTAGGCACAGCCTTGTCACACCAGTGACCCAAAATCCAACACAAGATGTACCAAGTCATATGTCCAAACTCCAGGTTTTAACAGCAAAATAATCCAAGTATATACATAAATCATTCAGAGCTCAAAGCATGCTCAAATAGTTTAAATACAGGTGTAGGAACTTCTAAAATCAAGTTTTGTGTAAAAGAAAATAAATCAAGACATTAACAATGTTCCTAACTCTTGATTAAAACTTCTCTATTTCTATTATCTATAAACATCCAACTTTCCCTCATTTAGAAGCCAAGGTGTCAAAAGGTATTAAATCTGTTATTTAGTCCTTTCAGAAGGTATCTTGGGTCTATATTGAAGTTTAAGAATATGTTAGGTTATCCAAAATCAGATCCAAATAGGTTGTGACCTCTTTTTACTTAAAATATCTCCAAAAGTTCATATTTACAATCATCGTCCCAAATTACTATTCTTTAATTCAAATTTAATTCCGCCACTTTCTACATCTAAAATTAACCTACTTACAGGTGTTACAACTTTAGAATTTATAGAAAATGATTAAAAATTAAATCTGGACACAATTCCCCAAAATCTGGAATTTATGACATCAGTCGCTCGAAGAGGCGCTCGAGCGACTGTTCTAGCGGCTATAATTACAGGTTCTGTTTTAGATACACAGGCAGGTCGCCCGTGGTTGTGCTTGAACGGTGTATCAAGCGACTTGTTTTCAATGTTCTGGTTTAAGGTGTACAGATAGGGCGCTCGAACGACTGTTCTAACGCTCTGCTCAAAACTCAATTTTTCTGGGTTTTTCATAATTTCTGAAACTTCTCAAATTCCTATGGCTTTAAATTGTTTCTAAACATCTAAATTTCATTCCAAATTACTTCTAAGACAATCCTAAACAAATCTTGGTGATTAATATTTATCTAAGATTTCTTTCTAAATTAAACCACCCATGAGCAACACTTTTCTTGATTCTTAAAGAGAGATTCAAATCACCAAATCAAAACTTTATCATCATTTAACTTTTCCAATAAAATCAAACTTAAAAACCAATACGATCAATCATAAAAAAACACAAGAAAACATGCAGTTCCTCCAGTTTCAAGTGTTTGATACTTGCCTTTTTTGATGAATCCAGATTTTTCAGAACTTCTTCTGTGCCCACTTTTGGAGCTCGATCAAACCCCTCTAGACTAGTCCAATTAAGATCTCCACCATTCAGTTTGAAGTCCTCCATGAGTAGAATAAAACCTTAAAATGTCAGCCCATTCCTACGGTTGGATCTTCATATCTCTTCGTTCGAAGTTGGCTAGTCAGCCATCTCTGCAACTCCTTTTTCTTCCAAAATCTGATTTTCTACCAACTTCTAGGTTATTTCGCACCCCCTTAGACTCATTCAAATCTAATCTCTATCATTCAGATTAAAGTATCTCATGTATAGATCATAACCTCCAAATTTCATGACGATCCAACAACTGGATCTCCGGGAATCGTCATTCAAAGTCTGCTGGTTGGACCTCAGCAGCACCTCCCTTTTTCTTTTCTTCCCTCTCTTTTCTCTCCTCTCTTCTTCCCTTTATTTTTTTTCTCAAGCCCAAGCATGAATTTCTTCTCTTTTCCCACTTATCTTGGCTTACTTTCCAAACCCTAAACCTTCCCTAGACCTTTCCTTTTATAAGCCCTCTTAATTAGAAGTCCCACTAGGTTTAGGAGACCTTCTAACTAGGATTTCCACTCTTAATTGGAAACCTCCCTATGTCAACCCTCTTTCTAATTGCTCTTTTAAGTTTCTCATATAAAAGAATGTCTTAATTTAAGTTATTTTAGTGCTAATTTAATTTCCTATTTTAAAATATTACTTAAACACCCCAAAGCTCCTTTTATCTTCAAATTTAAGGCTCCTTATCAACCATAATCACCAATATACCCTTTTTCCTATTTTTAAGCCATAATTTGCTATTTAAATTCAAACCTAACCCAAATTAAGTCTAGTTAAATATTTCAAGTCTAATAATTATTTACTTACTCAATATATTAATTTGGCTACTTGGAAAATGACCAAAATACCCTTTCCTTGAAATTCCATATTTAACCTTTGGATCTTTTTCCAAAAATTCTCCTCTTTATTCCTCAAATCAATCTTAACCATACAATACACTTGGATTAATATCTATATTCTCCAAAATTCATATTTAAGTTACTTTCCCAATTTATCTAAATCAACCTTTCTCTTTCCTATTTAAATGAAGCCACTATTTAAATTCCTAATTACTCCAAATTATTGTTTATTTAATTAGTTACTAATATCTCTTTGGATCATAATATTATTCCTCCAATACCTAAATTAAATCTTAACTTCTCAATATTTAAGCTTATTTAATTTACTTTATTTTAGGAAAAATCCTTGGTTTTACAGGGAATACTTTCCATTGTATTATGGGGAAGTTAACACGGAAAAATTGTTTTCCACAATTAAGACATTTCCAACATTGTCCATGAATGAACATACAAACTGACAATCCCAAATGAGTGCTTTAGTTGTTATTTTCATTCTTATCAAATAAAGCTAGCGTGGACTAGTGTAAACCCCTAAATTTTCAGCAAATAAATAAATAATAGCTAATTATGAATATTTGGTATGTCAATAAATTTGTCAAAATAAATTGGAGAATAAACTTAGAAATTTCGGAAGAAATCGAGTGTGTAGATGTAAAATTATCAAGAGAGGAGTATTTTGGTTAATTCATATTAATTACCGGTAGATAATTAAATACATTAATTAAATTATTATTAGACTTGAGAAATGATGATAGACTTAAGTTGGGTTCAGATTGCCTATTAACAATGATATTTAAAGCTTAATAATTGGAATAATGGCATATTAGTAATTATGTTTAAATTGGAGCCTTAAGTCAAGGAGATGAGAATTTTATTGAAGGATATTAATTATAATTGTAGAATATCACATTGATAGTGGAGATCAGGAGTTTGGCGCAGATCTAACCGTTGGATCGTGATAGATCGAGGTAAGAATTTAATAATTACGAAATTGTGTTCTAATTGGATGGTTGTCTAATAGGTGTTGCACGTGTGTTGCATAGGATCATGGGGTATAAAATAATAGGTATACCCTAGAGAATACATTTTATTATTTTGGCTATCGTATTCGTCTTTTGTGTTTGATGTGCTTGGCGGCTGAAGGAAACAAGAGAGAGAAAGGGGCGACTGAGAGGAGAAGAGGAAGAAGAAGGAGGGAGAGAACATCTGTCTTGGGTTCTTCATCGTCTTAGGAGTTCTATTCGGTGTTTGAGAAGAGAAGAAGGCTTTCTGTTCAGAGGAAGAAGAACTTGCACAATCAGGTAGGTAACGCACGGTTTTAACGTTTGTGTTTGTATTTCATGGTTAATCGATTCTTTTGCATGTTTTTATGGTGTGTTTATATGTATTTAGCTTGATAATCATCTTATATATATGTTAGAAGCACTTAGAATACAAAAATTTGGTTTTTACATAATCGGATTGACATTTTCCATAGAGCGCCGACCTCCCTGTGCTCAGCGCTCCTGAGCGTTGGTCAGCGCTCGTACAAAAATTTAGAACGCTGTCGATTGCTAACTGACATACAATTGGCGCTCAAATTTTAACTACCGCCGATCTAGAACGCCCAAGCGACCCTGAGCGCCCAGTGCAGAAAATCCAATTTTTCATATTTTAATTTCTGTTTCAATTCTAAACCATTTTTAATCAATTTTAACAATTAAATAAGATGCTTTTAAGTCAAATCAAATTATCAAATTCCTTGTTTTGCAGAAAAATAAAATAGGGAGCATTTTAGGATACTAGTTGCCAAATTTTGCAAGGAATAAGAAATTATAAATTTTATAACAAAAAGACTTATAAATTGTAATTATTAATTATGAAACATTATTTCTACAAATAGAAACTTTAAACTAGGAGTTACCTTATAGATATTTGAGAAAGGACCTTGTATACCTTTAGGCCACATTAAATGATTAAATTGGTTTCCTCTAATTTCTCTCTACTAAAATAGCAAGTACCTTATTATACTATGTGACCACCCCTGAAGTTTACCTGAACTACTTTATAAATAGAAGGAACCTTATTATCCCTAAACTTACAAAAATAGCAAGAATCTTATTACCCCTAAACTTTATCTCTATATTACTTTATAACTTTACATAACCTTTAATTGTCACATAACTAGATCCGATCATTGTGAATACAAACTAATGAACTGAATTTAGAACAAGACTTTGGATTAACAATTTAAACATGAATCAACTACAGATTTTCTGAAAATCATCCAGAAACATTTATGGCATGAATTTGGCTCAAATATCTCATTATTAGGTGAATGAGAGCCAAATCTATCCAAATCGATACAAATTTGCTCAAATCAAAGATATTAGACCATGAGGTCTTCTCTAGAAGAGAAAAATGAATTAAAATCAACTCAAAAAGTCATGAGAAATTGCTATAAGGTCTCTGATCTTTGATCTACTATGATCTCTAATCTACTATGATATCTGATCTACTATATTGAGCATAGTAGATCTAAGATCTATGCCTATTTTGACAAAAATAAGTGATGTGTGTATGGAATTGTGTAGGAAATCAGATTTTAAGGAGAGAATTGAGATCTAATGCTATGGAGAGCATAGACCTATGTAATTCCTCCAAAATTAAACTCAAAATAAGCACAAACAGCAGCCACACACAAATCAACATGAATCATGGAAAAATATCATGAAAATTGGTTTTAAACTTAAAGGATCCATTCCCCAACACTTATTTTCCCTAGCTCTTTCTTCACGTTTTACGGCTAGAGAAGGTGCTTAAGGTACTTTAAGCATGGTTTGGGGTTTCAAATACATCAAGGCCTATATCTAGAAAAAGGTAGAAGAAGAGAGTGCTTGAATTGAAAAATAAGAAGAAGAAAGGTGTAGCAGCTCACCTTGGTTGCTTGAGTGCTTGAGTGGAGCATTGGGCAGAGATTCCCTTCTTTTTCAAGAGATCTTTAAACTTCAGATTATCAGTCCTTTACTAGAAGAGAGGCCCTATATTTATAGGCAAGACCAAGGGTAGGAAAGTCCCAAGGGTAGGCCAAAATACTCTAAAGTCTTCTAATTCAAGCCTAAGGCATGAATTGAAGTAAATCTAAAGGATTTGGAGGGCAAATTAGGTAGATCAAGTCTCCCAGAGAGAGGTACAAAGGGTAAATAAGGTTCAGATCTCGGGTCTTAACAAAAATGATCAAAATGGCCATGCCTGTATATATCATATGGTTATGTCCAAACCGTGGCAGCCTCTTGCGCTCACAAGGAAGGCATGAATCTGTCCGTATGGTATATACGGACACGTCCACATAGTATATATGGATAGAACAAACATTTTTAAAGCCGTAGTATCTATACGGGTAACACATGTTTTATGGATCTTGAGGTTTTAACACATGTCAAATCTCAAGGAAATATATTTTGAATATATTTTTATTATTTCCTCATTTTTAGTGCAATTTGGGGTGTCTACAGCATGTGCATATTACATGTGGGTATAAGTTATTAATTGAGATACATAAGTCATCAATACGAAAAAATGGGGAGGGGCATTTTAAACCAAAATCTCAGTATGTAAGTGTAAATTATTAATTAGGATATAAAAGTTAATATGGAAAAAAAGAAGGGACTCTTTAAGTCGTAAATCTTAATCGAAAATGTGTAATTCGAATACATTATGCAAATAATCTTGTAAGTATCGCTAACTTATTGCAACACGTAAACATTTTGGAGCGTTGGCTTAGACAATCCCACCTATTCATGATAACTTATATTAATCATTAATGATCATTAGTCATTAGAAAGTCATGTGTCCCTTAATATTTTAACCAAAAGAAAAACAGTGTGAAATACTAGTAATAATTTAGTAAGTCTTCATTTGACCTTTGCGTTTCTGCGTGCTTCACACCCTCTATCTCGAAGGTTGAGTCCTTGTGTGTTTGTAACAACCATCAAATCATTCATTTTAAGACTTGGTGGTAACAGGGTCATCCGGTCTCTAATCCTCCGAAAAGGAGATTCCGTTTCTTCTTAATCCTTGGTCGGCCATCTGATTACCGGCCTACGGTCTTCCCCAAGAATGAGCAAAGAAACTTCATACTGGGGCAGGTGAGCTAGGGTTTACATCTTCTCCAGAAGTTTGCAAACCGCATTACCCATTTTGTACGTACACCTTTGTTTTTAGGGATTTTTGTACGGACATCAATCCAGCACCGGTAGATGTTGACTAATTAATGAGATTATGAGTCTACAAAACGCTAAAAACGCGTTGGTAATTGGGTCTACAGGAGGAAGGGATCATTGGTGGTGTCTACGTTTGTTCTGCTCATGATTTTTTTTGTAACGTGACCCACGTACCCATATTGTTACCATAATAAAGAAGACCCTTCCCTCTGACAGGACTCGAAGGTACTATTAGGGCTGTCAATGGGTCGGATAAAGATCCGAATTCGACCCGATTATCCCAATATGGATCTTAGCTTTATATCCGATTATCCGAATAAGATCCGATTATCCAAATCCGATTATATTTGGATTCAAATATGGTATTGCACATATTCGACCTGATAAAAGATTCGACCGTTTATTTTTGTATATATATATTATGTTTTTTTAGGCCTTTTAAAGTCTTTTTATATATTAGTATAGAAAGAATGAATGTTTCATATAATATTCATTGATTTAATGTCATAGTATAAGACAAATATGAATTAATACATCCTTATTTGATCCAAAACCTCATATTTTGAAACCTTTTTTGCTCTGAAATTCCATTGTCCAGAACAAGCCGGTTGTTCTAAGTTCCGGGGTACGGTTTTTTTTGTTAGTCGCTCAATACCTACTATTGCGTGGTGCTTCAAATTTGAAGTTCAAACCCATTTCTCATTTAAATCCCTCTCTGACTTCGATCCGAATCCGATCCGAATTCGATCTGAATCCGAAATTGACGAATTCGAATATAAGATTTAGATCCGTGGTTTGAATACGGATCTGAAATCTAAGATCCGAAAACATTCGGATTCAAATATGAATATACATATATCCGACCGTATCTGACCCGTTGACAGCCCTAGGTACTATCGTTAAATACCATTCGGATCTACCGGAAACAGTGGATCATAATCTACGTCCCAGTGAAGGGGGATTTGAGGGTCCCTGTAAATGGAGTCTCCTACAGTACGGTACAGGGCTGTTTTTGACATTTTAAAAATATTGGATTTAGGGTTGATATATATATCATATTGTAACCCTAATTGAAAGTTTTTTAGTTAAATTTTTTGTCTTGCACGTTGATCATAGGCACATTACCGAACCACTTAAAATCTGCGTGTTGTTATTCTTGTTCTTCTCTATTTTACTATTCACATTGTACAATTCACAAAACGGTCCATAATATCACGGTACGAACCATCGGATTTTGGTATAAATAATGATGAAATAGCATGTGACATTTGTCGTAGAATTCCTTTGTACTGAAAGTATGAGTGCGCCACGTTGCATAGGTGAGCATTACCTAATTCTGTGGCTCGACTGAAGTTTTACACCGGATGCTTGTCCGTGAAACTTGACACAACTTGGAATACAACCACACAAGATTTGATATCTGTGCCAAGAATCTTTCATGCGGATCCCGCATAATAGCACCTTCGGTATTTGGTAAGTGAATATGCGTCCATGGGAAGAGCTTCAACTGTAGCTAGGTGCTGACCTCTTTTTTCAATATATAAGCACTTATTTCTTCCCAGCAAAATTAGAAGTTGGAAGGTCCCTTTCTTGTTGAAAGTAGCCGAGGTTTCATCATCCATCGTCACCGGTAAACGTCATACATACACATGCACATATGTCGACATATATAATATATATATATCTATATATATAGACATGATTGGTTCAGTATTTGACTACAACCCAAATCAGAGTTTCTCTCAACAAATACAAATTTCTACTGGGGGAACTAAAATCAAGAATATGGAGCAGAAGGATGGAGGTGATTGCAATGGAGGCGACCCCCCTTTGGCTCCGATCAAGGGGCCCTATAGAGGAGTTAGAAGGAGAAAATGGGGGTCATGGGTTTCAGAGATCCGGGAGCCGGGGAAGAAAACCAGGATATGGTTAGGGAGCTTTGAGATGCCGGACATGGCAGCCATCGCTTACGATGTCGCTGTATTGCAGCTTAGGGGTGAGGGGGCACGCCTGAATTTTCCTGAATTAGTACATATACTGCCACAGCCAGCAAGTTCGAGACCAGAGGACATCCGTTTGGCAGCACAGGAGGCGGCTTCGAGACTTAGGATGATGCATACTTCAGAGGTAGGTGGCTCTAGCTCCAGCTCATGTCCGACAGTGGTCGGTCTCTCACCTAGTCAGATCCAAGAGATTAATGAGACACCACTTGACTCACCCAAAATGTGGTCGGAGTTAGCTGAAGCTCTCTTGTTAGAACCACCCCCAACTTTGTCCTGCGATTTTGAGATGGGCGATTGGGAAGAAATGCAAGATGAGTCCTTGTGGGACTCCTAGGTATCATATACATATATTTATATATATACATATATGTGGGTGCGTATGTTAGTTACCAAAGGTGGTAGTTCTCTCTCAAATTTATCTGAGATGCTATTAGGTTAATAATTCTTATTCATCCTGGTAGGATGTTGTCTTGAGCTTTAAATGATCTGTTCTTACATGAATTAAGGAGGATTGACGTGTCTTGTAGCTCATTAATTCTTATATGAATTCAGAAAGCATTGATCATTGATGTGTCTGAAAGTGTATGTAATGATCTAATCTTGTGTTAGATTCTTACAAGAGGGCCATTGTATGCATGCATGCATGAAAAGAAAGAGTGAAATTGTTTTTGATGGCTCTCATTGAACATTTGATTATGAGAACCTTTTTTTCTTTTGAAAGTTCAACCAGTGTAAACTCTTAAGTGCTACCACTTTCAGTTAGGGGAAATCATGCAGTGAAATTAATTAATGTTATAGATCAGCAAAACGTTTGTGATGATTCTGGTCTCACACCACCTTTTTTCCTTCTTTTTTTTTCATGTCGTTCCGAAGCTACTAGAAGGATATTTAATATAATTCATCTTTAGAAGACATAACTGTTTGCATATGCTATATTATGTGAGACAGTCCTGTCTCACACTTCATCCTCCTCATATTAATATATATATACACAGAAATTTGTTTGATTAATGCAACACTTGTCATTTGTTTTTCTGTTTTTTTTTTTGTTTCATTGTTATTGCTCTTCTTGGAGTGCGTAACTTATATTTGGTTCTCTTGTTTTAATTTTTGTGGTGAATTTGTATTTTAATTTTGGAGATAAATTCATTCTATAGTGGGTTCCATGATTTGTTTTCCTTTTAAGTTCTGTACTTCCCTCCTTTGGCCTTGGCCATACTAAGAAAATTCTTGGTCTATTCATAGACAATAATAAAAACAAAAAGAAAAAGTATTTCACAACTAGTCATGCCCAATTATATAGTGCCCATTGTAAGACCTCAATAATTTTCAGAAATTTTAATTAAATAATAATCAGTATTTTATTATGGATTTTATTGATGGTTGTAATGGAATATATAGGTGTTCATATTGAAGGAGATCAGGAGTTTTATGCAAATCCAACTGTTGGATCATGAAATAATGAGGTAAGTATTAAGTTCAGGGCTATTTTTAATTTGATTGGTTAGAAGTATGGAAGTTGATGGAGGGGAGATGCATGGAATCATAAGGATTAAAATATGATTTTATTAAGAGTATACGACTAATCGTATACCTACGCTCTCTTTGTATTCTCTGGCGGCTGAAGGAAATGAGAAGAACCGAGAGAGAGGAGGAGAAGGAGACTGAGAAGGTTGCTATTCTTGAGGAGATCCACGTTCCAGAAGAGTCTTGTGTTCGTTAAAAGGAGAGATCAAATCCTAAACTAAGAGGAAAGGGGAGGAAGAAGGAGTTCTCGAACTAATAGAGGTAGGTAGCACATCCGTTTAGTCGATATTGCATTTTATTGTGATTTGATCGTTCTGTATGTTTTGTAAGTTTTGAATATATGTTTATGAATATATTAGAGATGATTTTGATATATAGAATGTAGTATGTTGCCTGAGCGATCTGGTCGAGTGGCTCACCTGTATATTTTAGAAACTTAGTCGTCCAACCGATCACCTAAGTGACCAGGGTCGAGCGACCATTAAAAACCTGAAGAATTATAGATCGCCCATCCAATCGCTTGAGTGCCCATGTTGAGCGCCTAGGTTGTTTTCTAGCCTTGATTTTGATACCATCATCCAACTAGATCACCTAAGCGATTGGGTTGAGCAACCAATACAGAATTCTGATTTTTTTGAATTTGAAGAGAAATTTCAATACAAAATGATTTTAAATGATGTTAAATATCTGAACCAACAGATATTAAGTTTTTACAACTGTTTTCAATGATCTTCTGTATTAAAAACAAAATTGATGAGTGCTTTAGGTTTGTTTGTAAAAAGGTTGTCTTACTTTGGAAATAAAAGGATTTTTGGGATATTTGTATCTCATTCGTGTTTATTTTGTTTTGTTTTCTAGCTAATATGCGTGAGAGAGACTTGGGATTTGATACTCACGGCGAGATTACAGATTTTCTCCTAGAGGATTATTACTATCCTGAGTAGTTGTAGTTTTGATGTTGATACAGATGATAGATACTTTTGATTTCTTATTTGTTTATTCTATGGATTGGATGATTATGAGAGTGAGAGTGATAGAACCTATTTACCAGAATTTGATTCATATTGATGTGAAGGTTTCGATGACACTTTTATCCACGCTGATTGAGTTTTTATAGATGATAAACTTCTGCACTCTGATATTAATTATCTGGTAATTAGATGTTTTGGGCCCAGTAGCACTTCGGATTCGGGTTGGGTGCCTATTTTGCATTGACCCGGGTTCGGGGCATTATAGCGATAGTATCAGAGCAAATAGGTCCTAACCTTAGGTAGCAAGCCATAAGAGGGTATGGGATTGTGAGCTCGTTAGATAGAACCCTTAGAACGTATTAATCCTAACAATTGAAATTCTGAATTTTGCAGATGGTTGGTAGAGGACGACGAAATGAGTCGATATTCCTGTAGAGAGGCTGACGAGCAGCAACATGATGCCCCACCACCTAGTGGTGATATTTGGGCTATGGTGGGTACTTTGGCAGGTCTTCTCACTAATGAGAGGGAGGAGAGGCTGAGTTAGAATGGAATGTGAACAGAAGGGGAAATGGACACAAGAATGCACCGTGACATCCTTGAGAGATACAATCGGCACAGGACTTAGAGCAGTTCCGTAAGATGGATCCGCCGATTTTTTGTGGATTGCCAAATCCGATGGAGGCCAAGAGGTGGCTTTTGAGGATCAAGTAGATATTCGAGGCGATGGACTGCCCTGATGATAGGAGGGTGAGATTAGCTGCGTTCTTGTTTGAGGGGAAGGTAGTTCATTGGTGGAGCGCTGTGAGGAGGCAGGATCCCAAGGCTATTTACATGACATGGGATAGATTCATGGAGATATTCTTCGGGCAGTACTTTTCAGATGAGGTCCGTCTACAAAAGGAGAGGGAGTTTATGGACATCACTTAGGGGAGTCAGACTGTGGCTTAGTATGAGGCGAGATTTTCGGAGTTGTCTAGATTCGCACCCCAAATGGTGCAGGATGAGGGGAGGAAGACGGCACACTTTGAGAGGGGTTTGAAGCAAGACATCCGGAGTATGCTGATTGTATTCATCTGCACAGAGTATAGTGATATAGTTCACCGGGCAACTAGAACAGAGAAGGATATTGAGACCAGAGTAGGATTGAGCAAGGTCAGACAGCCATTTATGCTGGTGGAGCAGAGGGGCTTCCCTAGTGAGAGCAAGAGGCCGAGGGAGATGTTCAGAGGAGAGCCTTCAGACAGTCAGATTTCCAGGCCCGCTACTAGGGGTTGTGTTAAATGTGGTAGGCATCACGTTCCGGGCCCTTGTTTTGCAGCCCTGGGGACAAGCTATAGATGTGATCAAGCGGGCCACCGCTACTATGAGTGCCGCTATCCATCTACATATCAGCCCTTGGCTGTTAGCGGTCTTCGTGGCCCGATTCACTGTTGGCACCAGTGCCAGTGACTTCTCAGAGACCACAGTTTCAGCAGCCAGCGCAGAAAGCACCAATGGGATAGAGACCCCAAGGTAGAAGAGCATCACAGAGAGGAGTGCAGAGGCAGCCAATACCTGCTCCGTAGTTACATCAGATGAAATTTTATGCTCTAGAGGCACAAGAGAAGGAGCGTGAGACTGAGACTGAGACTGAGACGTTGGAGTTGATTGGAGGTATTTTATTCATTTGTGGTAGATCAGCATGTTGCTTATTTGATTCCAGTGCCTCACATTCTTTTATTTCACCTGCATGTGCACGTCGGATTGAATTGTCACCTGTAGATATGGATGATTTTATGACTGTGCACATACCTTTGGGGGAGTCGGCTAGAGTTAAATCCATCTACAAAGATTGTATGATCAGACTTAGCAAATTAGAGTTGCCAAGAGATTTGATAGCACTGGAGATTGGAGATTTAGATGTCATCTTGGGGATTGATTGGCTATTCCAACATCATGTTATTCTGGATTGTTACAAGTGGACTGTAACAGTTAGTGGGCCAGATCAGAGTACACATTGTTTCCGATGTGAGGGGTTGAGGCCTTGTATAGGACTTGTGGCGTCCATTGCGGCAGAGAAGCCGAGGGGTGACTCACTTGTCATCTCAGATGTGCTAGTGGTCCGGGATTTTGTAGATGTCTTTCCACGTGATCTACCTGGATTACCACCTGTGAGGGAGGTTGAGTTCAGGATTCAGCTATTACCTGGTACAACTCCTGTTTCAAAGCCACCATATAGGCTTTCGAAACCAGAACAAGAGGAGTTGAAGAAGTAAATAGATGAACTTCTAGAGAAAGGATACGTTAGACCGAGTGTGTCACCATGGGGTGCACTGGTTCTTTTTGTTCAAAAGAAGGATGGTAGTATGCGCATATGCATCGATTATAGGCAACGTAACCAAGTCACGGTTAAGAAGAAGTACCCATTGCCTAGGATTGATAACTTATTTGATTAGTTGGGACGCGCGTCTTGGTTTTCTGAGATTGGGCTATCATCAGTTAAGGGTGTTAGAGGAGGATGTAGAGAAGATTGCATTTCGGACTCGTTATGGGCATTATGAGTTTTTGGTTATGCCTTTTGGGCTGACTAATGCCCCAACTGTCTTCATGGATCTTATGAACAAAGTTTTTCATCCCTATCTTGACAGCTTTGTAGTGGTATTCATAGATGATATTTTGGTTTACTCCAACACCAGGGAGGAGCATGTTGGACACTTGAAGGTGATATTGCAAATTCTAAGGGACCATTAGTTGTATGGGAAATTCAGCAAGTGCCAGTTTTAGCTGAGACAAATATCCTTTTTAGGGCATATTATTTTAGGTGAGGGTATATCTGTGGACCATGAAAAGGTCAAGGCAGTAGCAGAATGTCCAGAGTCACTACAGTTAACGAGGTCCATAGTTTTCTTAGTATGGCAGGGTATTACAGACGCTTTATAAAGGGTTTTTATTGAATTGCTACACCTTTGTCTAATCTAACCAAGAAAGCTGTAAAATTTCAGTGGGATGATCGATGTGAGAAGAGCTTCCAGGAGTTAAAGCAGAGGTTGACCACTGCCCCAATTTTGATAGTGCCATCCATGAACGAGGCATTTGCCATGTATTGCGATGCTTCTAGGATTGGTTTGGGGTGTGTAACGATGCAGCAAGGCAGAGTAATTGCTTATGCATCTAGACTTTTGAAACCCCATGAGAGGAACTACACTACGCACGACTTGGAGTTGGCAGCCATAGTTTTTGCACTAAAGCTATGGAGACATTACCTGTATGGGGTAGAGTTTGAGATTTTCTCTGATCATAAGAGCTTGAGGTATTTGTTTTCCTAGAGAGGTCTTAACATGAGGCAGCGGAGGTGGATGGATTTACTTAAGGATTACAGATTTACATTGCAGTACCATCCAGGAAAGGCGAATGTGGTAGCAGACGCCTTGAGTCGGAAAAGTTCCGCTGAGGACCCGATTGTCACTTTAGCAGCATTTATGACTAGTCAATGCAGATTGGTAGACTCAGTTAGAGATTGGCATGGAGAGTTTAGCTTGTCACAGGATGGTGTGATCATGGTAGCACGTGTACAATTAGAGCCTAATCTGATTCAGAGTATTTAGGTTAGATAGTTGACAGATCCACAGTTGATTCTGACAAGAGAGTTGATGAGTTGTGGATCTGAAACTACTGCAGATTTTTCAGAAAGAGATGGTTTATTACGATTCTGAGGTCGTACGTGTCATATGAGGAGCATGAGCCACTAGTGTTGCGAGAGGACTTGTCATATGAGGAGCATCCAGATCAATTTTTGGATAGCCGAGAGCAAGTCCTTCATACGAAGGTAATTCCTCTAGTAAAGGTGTTATGGCAGAATCATATAGTAGAAGAGGCCACTTGGGAATTGGAGTCTGAAATAAATAAGTATCCACACTTGTTTCCGGAATTACAAGGTAAATTTTAAGGACGAAATTTTTTTTTTTGGAGGGGAGGATGTAAGACCCTGAAAATTTTTAGGAATTTTAATTAAATAATAATCAGTATTTTACTGTAGATTTTATTAATGGTTTGTAATGGAATATATAGGTGATCATATTGAAGAAGGAGATCAGGAGTTTGATGCAAATCCAACCGTTGGATCATGAAATAATGAGGTAAGTATTAAGTTAAAGGCTATTTTTAATTTGATTGGTTAGAAGTATGGAAGTCGGTGTAAGCAAGATGCATGGAATCATAAGGATTAAAATAGGGTTTTATTAAGAGAGTATACAACTAATCGTATAACTACACTCTTTTTGTATTCTCTGGCAGCTAAAGGAAACAAGAAGAACCAAGAGAGAGGAGGAGAAGGAGACTGAGAAGGTTGCTCTTCTTGAGGAGATCCACGTTCCAGAAGAGTCTTGTGTTCCTTAAAAGGAGAGATCAAATCCTAAACTAAGAGGAAAGGGAAGGAAGAAGGAGTTCTCGAAATAACAAAGGTAGGTAGCACACTCGTTTGGTCAATATTGTGTTTTATTGTGGTTTGATCACCCTGTATGTTTTGTAAGTGTTGAATATATGTTTATGAATATATTAGAGATGATTTCGATATATAAAATTTAGTATGTTGCATAAAAATTTGGTTTCGGAAGTTAGATTTAGCCGCTATTGGACGAGTGCTTGACACGATCGCCTAAGCGTATTGGTCGAGTGGCTCGCTTGTATATTTTAGAAACTTAGTTGCCAACTGATTGCCTAAGCGACCAGGGTCGAGCGACCGTTAAAAACCTGAAGAATTGTACATCGCCCATCCAATCACTTAGCACCCAAGTTGTTTTCTGGCCTTGATTTTGATACGATCGCCCAACCATATCACCTAAGCAACTGGGTTGAGCAACCTATACCGAATTCTGATTTTTTTTTGAATTTGAAGAGAAATTTCAACACAAAACCATTTTAAATGATGTTAAATATCTGAACCAACAAATATTAAGTGTTTACAACTGTTTTCAATGATCTTCTATATTAAAAACAAAATTGATGAGTGATTTATTTGTTTGAAAAAAGGTTGTCTTACTTTGGAAATAAAAGGATTTTTGGGATATTCATATCTCATTCATGTTTTGTTTTGTTTTGTTTTCCAGCTGATGTGCATGAGAGAGACTTGGGGTTTGATACGAATATCTCAGTAGACAACACATGCATGCTATAAACAGTTCATAATTATTAAAATAGATATTCATGCTCGAATAAGCAATCTCGAGAAATAGGCTCGTATAAAAATTCATATCGATCAAGGAATACAAATTAGTCTGTAAAATAGTTTAAGTATTTGTGAACAGTATAAAGTTTATGAAGATCATGATTCATAAATCAATAATAGAATCCAATATAAAAGTCCAGGATGTACTAAACAGTCACATCCAACCATAGCGTCCAATACATGTGTCCAGCATGTGAACAACATCAGAAGTAAGTATTTGTGATTTCAGTATCATTGTAGGACTTACAAAGTAAAATACACGTTTGAGATGACTCTCAACTATCTGCTATACCACCGTGCGGCTTATGGGTGACGCTACTAATGATACTCAAACCCGAGACATCTTCTTAGATAAGAGCCGTAGTCATCGACTTATTGCACACGAACTCAACCGAGTTGGAAAGTACTACCAACATGCAGCACCGAAATCAATACGTGCAGATTGTCGTTTATCCACATGTACAGGGAACCACCAGCGGAGCACCGGGGTGTCCCTCCAGACATAGGATCTTCCAGAGCAAATCAACTTGAAAGGAAGCACGTTCGCAACAGGGAGTAACTCAACCCAAATGAAATATCCCTTAGCTATCTAGCCAAAACTATGGATCCATAAACAGTTATGCCCACTAGACACCAAAAATCCCTAAGGACTAATATTTCTGTATGTAATAGTGCCTAGCGGCATATAATGGTTATATCTATAATTTCTTTCCTTACTGGGTTAACTGGGTTCAAAATCTGATATGGAAATCATGTATATCATATTCTAGTTAACAGTATAAATTTACATGTCACTTAATTAATTCTCTCAAGTTTACAAGTTTAGTTTTTCCAAAACTTAGGTTTCTTGCTATTTACAAAGCTTGGCAACTAATTTCCCTAAATACCTTCCTATTTTTTTTCTTTTGTAAAATAGGTAATTGATAATTTATTTTGGTCTTAAAACATCTTATTTAAAGGTTAAAATTGGTTAAAAATAGTTTAGAATTGAATCAGGGGTTAAAAATATGAAAATCTGCATTTTCTACACAGAGCACTCAGCATCGCCTAGGATCGCTTAGGCAGTCTAGGATGGCGATAGTTCAAAACAGATTGTCGATGATACGTTAGTAAGCGGTCTTGGGTGGTCAATGTTTTTCAACGAGCGCCTGGGAACGCCGAGGATCGCTGAGCACAGTAAGCTTGGCGGTCTCCCAAAAACGAAAATACAGTATTCAAAAACTTGATTTTTCATGCTCTAATCGATACTAACATACTTATAAGATTGTTATCAAACTAAATACATGAATATACAACCAAAAAGCATACAATAGAGATTAAACCAATCGTGAATATAAAACCAACGTTAAAAACAATGCTGCCTACTTCTGTTCATGCGTTCTCTTCTTCCTTCTCTAAATAGCAGTGCTCACAGATGCAAGGCACTCTCTAAACGATGAAGAGCACAAGACAAACGTCGTCCCTTCTTCCTCCTTCTTCTTCTCTTATTCTTCTTCGGTCATTCTCGGTCTCTCTCTCTCTTTCTCTCTTGCGACTGGCGAATATGAGAAAATATGGTTTAGGTATTTGTATGCTATTAGGTATTCTAATATATATATATCCTCAATTCCATGCATCCCACATGCATTAGACTCCACACATCCCCCAATAAAAACACAGCTTACTTAAAATATTAACCTTACCTTGATATCTCTCGATCAGACGGTCGGATCTGCGCCAGACTCCTGATCTCCACTATTAACAATATCTCATACAATAATAAATTATTTCCATCAATAATAATCCTCAAGAATATTAATTATTATTTTACTTTTATATTCAGGAAAATTCGGGGTCTTACAGGTGTTAGGCACCCTTACTCATCTACACAAGGTAGTTGCCATATGCTATTCATGTTTAATATGCTTGCAAACAAAAATAATCAAAAGTAACATGTAAAGTAAACAAATAGATGTGTGATTCCTCCATATAAGTAGTCCAATAAATCCTTGATTCTCTCTATGGATATATTACCTCTAGCACTTCATGATTAAGTAAAAAATCAAGGTAAAACTTGAAGAAAAGAAAATTAAAACAAATCTGGAAAAATCAACTCAAGATTAAGGCATTTAAACTTTGAAAACTCAACCAACCATAAGTCATTCAAATCAAACTCAAATTGAGTGAAACTAAAGCAATTTGAGATCTTATATGAAGTAGAAGACTCAGTGAAAATTTCAATTAAATCCGATTGAAATCAAAGAAAATACACTTGTTCAAAGTTGCTGTCATAAAACAGTAAAAGCGGTGAGTAGACAACTTTGAAAGCCTACTCGTAGAAATTGGCTCCATATAAATCCTTGGAAATTGGTGTGAATGAAGCATGAGATACCATATTTTGAATGGAATATGCCTCACTCAAAACTTCATCAATTTGTAGCTTGTGTGCTCTCTCAAACATGCTTAGAGGATCACAGATTCACTCTGTAATCTACTACTGAGCAGCACAAGGTCAATCAAGCATACAGAGCTCAAATTAAAGTAAAAACCCTTGAAACCAAATGGATTTGAAATTAGACTTATAAAGGAAGACTTAGAAATTGAAATCTCTCAAATCGTAGTTGAAATGAGCCTTTGGCGCTCAATCAAAGTGACAAGTTCAGCAATCTGATATGATCGGACTTAACAACTTTAATCAAATTGTTTAAAAAATTGTCTCCATATAAATTGCTCAACTTTTTACAGGATTAAACTAGACATCTTCATCTATCACATGTCTCTGGAATCATTCAAAAATTCATCCATATGAGGAAGTTATGAATGATCCAATACAAGGTACAGGTTCTGTCCAAGTCTGTAGAATTTAAGTAAAATCAAGAAAAAACCAAGTGTGTGAGTGCTTGATCAATTAGATCTGAATTGAAATCACTTGACATGATTTGAAAATCATCCAGAAACATTTATGGCATGGATTTGGCTCAAATATCTCATTATTAGGTGAATGAGAGCCAAATCTATCCAAATCAGTACAAATTTGCTCAAATCAAAGATATTAGACCATGAGGTCTTCTCTAGAAGATAAAAATCAATTAAAATCAACTCAAAAAGTCATGAGAAATTGCTATAAGGTCTCTAATCTCTGATCTACTATGATTTCTAATCTACTATGATCTCTGATCTACTATATTGAGCATATTAGATCTAATATATATGCCTATTTTGACAAAAATAAGTGATGTGTGTATGGAATTGTGTAGGAAATAAGATTTTAAGGAGAGAATTGAGATCTAATGCTATAGAGAGCATAGACCTATGTAATTCCTCCATAATTAAACTCAAAATAAGCACAAACAGCAGCCACACACAAATCAACATGAATCATGGAAAAATATCATGAAAATTGGTTAAAGGATCCATTCCAACACTTATTTCCCCTAGCTCTCTCTTCATGTTTTACGGCTAGAGAGGGTGCTTAAGGTACTTTAAGCATGGTTTGGGATTTCAAATATATCAAGGCCTATATCTACAGAAAGGTGGAAGAAGAGAGTGTGCTTGAATTGAAAAATAAGAAGAAGAAAGGTGTAGCAGCTCACCTTGGTTGCTTGAGTGCTTGAGTGGAGAATTGGGCAGAGGTTCCCTTCTTTTTCAAGAGCTTTTCAAACTTCAGATTATCAGCTTTTTGCTAGAAGAGAGGCCCTATATTTATAGGCAAGACCAAGGGTAAGAAAGTCCCAAGGGTAGGCCAAAATACTCTAAAGTCTTCTAATTCAAGCCTAAGGCATGAATTGAAGTAAATTTGAAGGTTTCAGAGGGCAAATTAAGTAGATCAAGTCTCCCAAAGAGAAGTACAAAGGGTAAATAAGGTTTAGATCTCGGGCCTTAACAAAAATGATCAAAATGACCATGCCTGTATATATCATACGGTTTTGTCCAGACTGTGGTGGCCTCTTGCGCTCACGACACTACTAAAAAACAGGTTTTTACCGGCGTTTTAAAACCGCCAGTAAAAACAGAAAAACCACTGGTGATAACCCCGCCGGCGCTTTACACAAATGCCATTGAATCCAGTGTCGCTAAAGGTATCAACGGCGCTTGAAGCAGTGCTTTTAAAAGCGCCATTAATAATTCTACCTATGACAGCCAGTATTAATGGAGACCTGAGTTCTCTTATTACCAGCGCTTAAGTGACCGCCGATAATAAGCGTGGATACCCAAAAATAAAATTTTATAATGCTCGGTTATTAGATGGAATCTAAAGTGCTTAAAAAATAAAATAAATTTCTAAGAAGTTGGAAACCGATTGTATAAGGTGGAACAATAACGATTGAACCCTCCCACTTCTCTCTATAATAATAATTCTTAAGTAAATAATTGATGAGAACATTCGTATTTTTTTAAAGCCTGAAGCATTGTAATAATCCATTCTATAATAGTTGGTTTTGCAAATCACTGATGCTGTTCAACATTGCAACACTCGATTCCATATTCAAGCGATCTTCCTAAAAATATGCCCTATGACTGACTACCAAGAAAAATATTTTGCCAAGGTGCTGTAGAATTTCATGGCTGCAATCTTCGTACCCCAACATCAGCACCTCTCTGAACTTTTCCTTGGTGGCCTCTACAATAAAAAACACAACAATAGTTTAGTTCCAGTCATTTAATTCTGTAAGTTTAAAGAGGCTGGCTAGTTCCAATCTTTTGATCTGGCTGGAGCACCTTTGCTATTGCCTTGAAAGCTGCCTGCACAACTGAAAAACAAAGATGTGGAAACCAAAATCTAAAGTAATTCATATATTAATATTGAATAAAACACTCAAGTGGCTACATCAATAACCGAAACAAGGTCTAGAAAATCTAAAGCACAATGTCTTAAGATCAAAATTACTCCAAGAAGCCACCACACAACTAATCTTACCGAGCTCAATTTTGCTTAAGTTAATATAATCATTAAAATTGCATTTTTCTCTTGAAAGTCACTATTTATTTTCTACTTGGTTTGGTGGTATTTTTGGTTCTCTGTAAAACTATCTATTGGGTTTGGTCTAAGGGTCTAGACCTGCCATTGAAAAGCAAAAAGAAACATGGTTACAGGCTATTTCTTGGGGCACAAGCCTTTTCATTAGACATAAACACTTGCGTACAGTATTATAAGCATTTGCCCAAATCAAGAGAGTACAAATAATTTCAAGTTCACTCATGCAATACATTTCAAGAAGAAAACTTTTTACAGACAACAACAATTCAAATGGTAAACTATGTATTATCTACAATAAAAATCTTAATACAATTCAAATTAAATTAACTAGGGATTACCTGCCACAGTTATCTCCCATCATGAACTTGAAGCCTTCAGATGGTCCATTCCAATACTTGGTAGTCATGAGAAACAAGCAAAAACATCCCCGAGATTAATAATCTGTAATAAAAAAACTCACCCAAGTGGAAAAGAGGGCAGAGGAAATGTTTAAAATCCAAAATAACAGTACCTGGGTAGTTTATACTCCAGACCTGTTTTACGCTACATCTATTTTATGATAATTCATTAGGATGCTTACACAAAAGTAATATGAAGTTTGTAAGCTTTATGTAACTCAACAAATGCATAGATATATACACATGATAGTCCCACAAGACAAAAATTCTGAGGGAAATTAAAAACAGAACATAATAGAAGAAATACAAGCAGAGAACTAAGACAGAAATCTTACTAGTGACAATGATTAATGAGGGCTGGTATGTTTTTAAGTGTCAAAAACTTATAAAGGAAGATATCTAGATAGGTTTTTAAATGAATGCAGAGCTCGAAGATTTTGAAGTTCTAAAAGCATCAACTTTTTGCAGTTGCAATTACAAGCAAAGGATCAAATGAGGCCAGAAATCCCACAGCAGTAATTACACTAATTGGTACCTGAATAACGCTTAAGTATACTCACACACAGAGAAAGGACAAGCTAGTTTAATGCAAACCCAGAAATTCATCATGGCTATCCAACCAAAGATTCCAACAAGGATGCTTTACATTTCATTTTATTAATTTTATGGTAATGTTCGCACAAATGTGAAAGCGGTGTATAGAAAACTCAAGGAGTCACATGCAGCAACTAAAAATTTAAACCAATCATGACAGAATGAGCTCATAAATTTGGGAAGAAAGATTTGGAGTAAAAGAGCTCAACAAACCGATATTAAGAGAATTAAGCTAAACAAATAAAATTTTAGAGAAGATCAAAATCTCAATGAATCCAACACGACAGCTCCAAAGCACCAAACAATATTTCTAAATACAACTATTTCTGAATTATTAGGTGCCCATACTAGCCTCTCAAGTCAATCAAAACACATTTTAATACCTATCTCCTGTAACAATGTTCAGCTTCTATTATTACTTTATTTACTCCATAACTTCAATGTATCAGGATAAATCCAAGACTCTAACCAATCCATCAGGCATCCACTTGGTTGCAGGATAGAGATCTTAAACATGTGATTGATACGTACAGCTTAATCATACCCAACTCAATGTAACTCAAATTGTTCTCATTGAAAAAATAATGGATTATCATGTTAAGAAATGCCGTGTTCTTCTCAGCAGTTGCAATTTATGTTGTTCTAACCATTCATTTGGAGGTCTGATCAGTAGGATTTAGATAGAGGTCATTATGATTTAGATAGGAGAAAAAAGGAAAAAACCACAATAATTATGATTCTTTGCTATATTTTTAATAAATTTATGTGATCCAAAACTAGATCTAGATATGGATCTGGATAAAAACGAAAAAAATCAATGATACATTTCTTTTATTTGGAGATACAATATAATTATCTAGCCAACTCTTCAATCGAAAAAAGGAAATAAATAATATAAAGTAACCCTAACATCTTGATCGAATAGAAAAGATGAAATCAGACAAACCTTCAGGTCGTTTAGATCGATAGTAAAAAATTGCAATCCAAAGATTCGTTGCTCATGCGGGGAGAATCTTCAAATGTCTCTCACACAAGAAGAGAAATCAGGTAGATGGAGTGACAACAGTCAAACTCCATTCGCGGGAGAGAAGCATTCTCTTTCACAACAGAGGCTGTTTCGTTCGCACAGCAGATAAAACCCTCAAACCTCTCTCGCGCAGGAGGACAGGGAGATTATACCTTTCAAAAGGTTGGGAAAATAGTACTCTGGCGCTCAGAAGAAAGGATACCGTGGATAAGCCATTATTACAGTGCTTATAAATGAAATGCGCCTCTAAATTAGAAGCAAATCCTGATTTTAGGGCGGTCGAGTATGGAGCGCAGGAACATATGCTTTTACTGGCGGTTTTTATCAGCCGCCAGAAATAAACCGCCACTAAATCACCGAATTTTTGTAGTGCGAGGAAGGCATGAATCCGTCCGTATGGTATATACGGACACGTCCGTATAGTATATATTGAACAAACATTGTTAAAGCCGTAGTATCTATACGGGTAGCACATGTTTTATGGATCTTGAGGTTTTAACACATGTCAAATCTCAAGGAAATATATTTTGAATATATTTTTATTATTTCCTCATTTTTAGTGCAATTTGGGGTTTCTACAGCATGTGCATATTACGTGTGGGTATAAGTTATTAATTGCGATACATAAGTCATCAATACGAAAAAATGGGGAGGGGCATTTTAAGCAACAGAATCTCAGTATGTAAGTGTAAGTTATTAATTAGGATATAAAAGTTAATATGGAAAAAAAAAGGGACTCTTTGAGTCGTAAATCTTAATCGAAAATGTGTAATTCGAGTACATTATGCTAATAATCTTGTAAGTATCGCTAACTTATTGCAACACGTAAACATTTTGGAGCGTTGGCTTAGACAATCCCACCTATTCATGATAACTTATATTAATCATTAATGATCATTAGTCATTAGAAAAGTCAAGTGTCCTTAATATTTTAACCAAAAGAAAAACAGTGTGAAATACTTGTAATAATTTAGTAAGTCTTCATTTGACCTTTGCGTTTCTGCGTGCGTCACGCCCTCTGTCTCGAAGGTTGAGTCCTTGTGTGTTTGTAACAACCATTAAATCATTCATTTTAAGACTTGGTGGTAACAAGGTCATCCGGTCTCTAATCCTCCGAAAAAGGAGATTACGTTTCTTCTTAATCCTTGGTCGGCCATCTGATTACCGGCCTACGGTCTTCCCCAAGAATGAGCAAAGAAACTTCACACTGGGGCAGGTGAGCTAGGGTTTACATCTTCTCCAGAAGTTTGCAAACCGCATTACCCATTTTTGTACGGACATCTTTTTTTTTTTGGGTAGGGATTTTTGTACGGGCATCAATCCAGCACCGGTGGATGTTGACTAATTAATAAGATTATGAGTCTACAAAACGCTAAAAACGCGTTGGTAATTGGGACTACAGGAGGACGGGATCATCGGTGGTGTTTATGTTTGTTCTGCTCATGATTTTTTGTGTAACGTGACCCACGTACCCATATTGTTACCATAATAATAAAGAAGACCGTTCCCTCTGATAGGACTCGAAGGTACCATCGTTAAATGTAACACTTTGATAGGGGGTCCCGGATAGGCGGCAGGACAACATGGACGGATACATGCCCATTTCGAGAAGGGCCCACACCCCTAAATACCATTTCGATCTACCAGAAATAGTGGTTCATAATCTAAGTCCAAGTGAAGAGGGACTTGAGGGTCCCTGTAAATGGAGTCCCCTACAGTACGGTTGAGGGTTATTTTTGACATTTTAAAAATATTGGATTTAGGGTTGGTATATATATCATATTATAACCCTAATTGAAAGTTTTTTAGTGAAATTTTTTGTCTTGCATAGTGGTCATAGGCACATTACCGAACCACTTAAAATCTGCATGTTCTTATTCTTGTTCTTCTCTATTGTATTATTCACGTTGCACAATTCACAACACGGTCCATAATATCAAGGTACGAACCATCGGATTTTCGTATAAATAAGGATGAAATAGCATGTGACATTCGTCGTAGAATTCCTTTTGTACTGAAAGTATGAGTGCGCCACGTTGCATAGGTCAGCATTACCTAATTCCGTGGCTCGACTGAAGTTTTACACCGGATGCTTGTCCGTGAAACTTGGCACAACTTGGAATACAACCACACAAGATTTGATATCTGTGCCAAGAATCTTTCATGCGGATCCCGCATAATAGCACCTTCGGTATTTGGTAAGTGAATATGCGTCCATGGGAAGAGCTTCAACTGTAGCTAGGTGCTGACCTCTTTTTTTAATATATAAGCACTTACTTCTTCCCAGCAAAATTAGAAGTTGGAAGCTCCCTTTCTTGTTGAAAGTTGCCGAGGTTTCATCATCCACCGTCACCGGTAAACGTCATACATACACCGTCACCGGTAAACGTCATGCATACACATGCACATATGTCGACATATATAATATATATATATATATCTATATATATAGACATGATTGGTTCAGTATTTGACTACAACCCAAATCAGAGTTTCTCTCAACAAATACAAATTTGGGAACTAAAATCAAGAATATGGAGCAGAAGGATGGAGGTGATTGCAATGGAGGCGACACCCCTTTGGCTCCGATCAATGGGCCCTATAGAGGAGTTAGAAGGAGAAAATGGGGGTCATGGGTTTCAGAGATCCGGGAGCCGGGGAAGAAAACCAGGATATGGTTAGGGAGCTTCGAGATGCCGGACATGGCGGCCATCGCTTACGATGTCGCTGCAATGCAGCTTAGGGGTGAGGGGGCACGGCTGAATTTTCCTGAATTAGTACATATACTGCCACAGCCAGCAAGTTCGAGACCAGAGGACATCCGTTTGGCAGCACAGGAGGCGGCTTCGAGACTTAGGACGATGCATACTTCAGAGATAGGTGGCTCTAGCTCCAACTCATGTCCGACGGTGGTCAGACTCTCGCCCAGTCAGATCCAAGAGATTAATGAGTCACCACTTGACTCACCCAAAATGTGGTCGGAGTTGGCTGAAGCTCTCTTGTTAGAACCACCCCCAACTTTGTCCTGCGATTTTGAGATGGGCGATTGGGAAGAAATGCAAGATGAGTCCTTGTGGGACTCCTAGGTATCATATAAATATATTTATATATATACATATATGTTGGTGTGTATATTAGTTGCCAAAGGAGCTAGTTCTCTCTCAAATTTATCTGAGATGCTATTAGGTTAATAATTCTTATTCATCCTGGTAGGATGTTGTCTTGAGCTTTAAATGATCTGTTCTTACATGAATTAAGGAGGATTGACGTGTCATGTAGCTCATTAATTCTTACATTAATTCAGAAAGCATTGATCATTGATGTGTCTGAAAGTGTATGTAATGATCTAATAATCTTGTGTTAGGTTCTTACAAGAGGGCCATTGTATACATGCATGCATGAAAAGAAAGAGTGAAATTTTTTTTGATGGCTCTCATTGAACATTTGATGATGAAAACTTCTTTTCTTTTGAAAGTTCAACCAATGTAAACTATTAAGTGCTACCACCACTACAAAAACGAGGGGAATTAGCGACGGGCTTTTAGCGGTGGTAAGCAAATTCCACCTCTAAAAGCACTATTACCGGCGGTAAACACATTTTCCGCCCCTAAAAATTAATATATCATTTTTTTCATGCAAAAAACCTATGGTACGAGTCTTTACCGCGCGAAACAGCCTTTAGCGACGGTAGTTGCTATAGTAACTTTTAGCAGCGGTAGCTCACTTACTACTGGTAAATAGTTGGCGGGAACATCCAGCCAAATAAAAAGTTGTTTCTGGCAGTAAGAAGCCATCGATAATAATACTTTTAGCGGCCGTAGCATCACTACCACTACAAAAATGAAGAGAATTAGCGGCACCTTTTAGCGGCGGTACCCTAATTCCCGCCTCTAAAAGCACTATTACCGGCGGTAAAAGCACTTTCCGCCTCTAAAAATTAATTTACCATTTTTTTCGCGCGAAAATTTTATGGAGCGCATTTTTTAAGCGCGAAATAGCCTTTAGCGGCGGTACCTACCGCCGCTATAGTAAGTTTTATCGGCGGTAACATATCTACCACCGGAAACAAGTTGGCGGGAAGGTCCCGCCAAAAAAAGCCTTATTTCCAGCGGTAGCAGTCCGCCGGTCATAACACTTTTAGCGGCGGTAAGCCAATTACCGCCCCTAAAATCTGGTTTTCAGAGGCGGTGAGATCCTTCCCGCCCCTAAAAGCCATATATTAGCGGCCGTATATGCATTGCCGCCCCTACAAGTCCCTTTTAGCGGCGGTAAGCCAATTACCGCCCCTAAAGGCAAGTTTTCAGAGGCGGTAGCGTCTTTACCGCCGCATAAGAGACCCTTTTAGCGGCGGTAGTGTCTTTACCGCCCCTAAAAGACCATTTTAGGGGCTCTAAGGCACTTCCCGTCATAAAAAAAGTTGTCTCGGTGAAATAATGTGAAAGTTTTACCGGCGGTTTTTGAAACCGCCGGTAATAACCCGATAACACGTCCTTTACCGGCGGTTAAACCGCCGGTAAGGAAATTTTTCATTTTTTAAAAGGATTCGACTGCTACTAAACTTGGACCTTTAGCGGCGGTAACCGTATTACCGCCCCTAAAAATCTCCGTTTAGGGGCAGTAACCTTATTATGGCCCCTAAAAGTATATTTTAGGGGCGGTAACTGTATTACCGCCCCTAAAAGTCCATTTTACGGGCTCTAAAGCGATTACTGTCGTAAAAAAATTGTCTCGGTGAAATAATGTGAAAGTTTTACCGGCGGTTTTAAAAACAGCCGGTAATAACCCGATAACACGTCCTTTACCGGCGGTTAAACCGCCGATAAAGAACTTTTTCATTTTTTAAAAGGACTCGACTGCTACTAAACTTGGACCTTTAGAGGCTGTACATACCGCCCCTAAAAGTCTCCTTTTAGGGGCAGTAACCGTATTACCGCCCCTAAAAGTCCATTTTTAGGGGCCGTAACCAGATTACCGCCCCTAAAAGCCATTTATTAAAAAACCAGAAATTACTTTTTGCAGCGGGACACCAGGTACCGCCGCTAAAAGACCTTTTCTAATGGTACAAGCGGGACTTTTCCCCGCGTTTCAATTTTGACTGTACTTTTAGGGGCGGTAATTACCGCCGCTAAAAGTTTAAGCGCGATTTTCAAATTGAATTCAGCTTGCAGGCGCGGAAAATGTAAGGTTTAGGGGCGGTAATCTGTATGCCGCCGCTAAAACTCAAGTCTATAAATACCCGCCGAATCTCTTCTTTTCTTCAAGGTATGTCTCTATCTCTCCATCTCTACTTCTCTCTCTCTCTTTATCTCTCTTTCTCTCCATCTCTACTTCTCTCTCTCTCTCTCTCTTTCTCTCCCTCTCTAATTCTCTCTTTCTCTCCATCTCTACTTCTTTCTCTCTCTATCTCTCTTTCTCTCCCTCTCTACTTCTCTCTCTCTCTATCTCTATCTCTCTTTCTCTCCCTCTCCATCTCTCTCTCTATCTCTCTCTCCATCTCTCTCTCCCCTCTCGGTATGTATGCTGCTGAAGGACAGCAGAAAATTTTTTTTATTTTTTAATATGATTTTTAGCGGCGGTATATCCCGCCGCTAAAAAACATGATGTCATTTTTTTTATTTTTTAAAATGAGTTTTAGCGGCGGGAAATACTGCCGCTAAAAGCCGGAAATACCGCTGCTAAAAGTCATGATGGCATTTTTCAATTTTTAAAATACCATTTTTATAGGCGGTGATTCCCGCCGGTAATGAGTGATAACAATAGTGGCGGTAATCGACCGCCGGTAATGTATGGGCAATAGCGGCGGTAAATTACCGCCGGTAATGAGTGATACCAATAGAGGCGGTAACGTACCGCTGGTAATGAATGGGCAATAGCGGCGGTAACGTTACCGCCGGTAATGAGTGAGCAATAGCGGCAGTAAGTTTTTTACCGCTGCTATAAGCGTTTGTGACGTCATCTTTTACGGCAAGAGGAGTTACCGCCGGAAATTTTTTTAGCGGCGGTAATTGTTGTTTTACCGGCGGTATTTTTCTGGCTAGAATTAACAAAGTGTCTTAAGTATTCTTCAAGCAAGGCATTGAACCGCTCCGTTTGCCCATCTGTTTCTGGATGCCCACTTGAAGAGAAATTGAGTTGCGAACCGAGTAAATTCAACAGTTCTGACCAGAACTTCCCAGCGAAGCTTGAGTCTCGGTCGCTGACAATATTTTGGGGTATCCCCCAATACTTGACCACATTTTTGAAAAATAAGTATGCTGCCTCTTCTGCCGAGCAATGTTTTGGAGCTGCGATGAAGGCCCGTTCACAATCATCGCTCAAGTGGGCAAGACATCATATAAACTAGAGCTTCCTCCATGGCTGAAGATGCATCCAGTGTTCCATGCAAGTCGTCTTAAGCCATATCATGCCGATGTTGAAGACCCAACGCGCAACATCTCTACACGCAAAGTGTAGAATCTCAAGTTACCAAGTGAACGTGCAGTGGAAGAGATTGTAGCAGATCGCATAGCCACATCGTCAAGGTTAGGCCAAAAGGAATACCTAGTGAAGTGGAAAGGGCTTGGAGATGAAGAAGCAAGTTGGGAGCTAGCGGAAGACTTACAGCAGTTCGTGGACAAGATTGAAGAGTACCAAGCATCAAAGTCTACGAGGACGTCGACCGCATAAGTGGGGGAGTCTGTCACGGTCATTTCGTTCAGCGTAAATATGCGCGTGACCAATGACCCGTGACTTGTGTTTATATGTAAATATGTTGTAAAGAGTCCAGTAAAGTCGTCTAAGTGTTCGTAGAATGCTTGTAAGGGCGGGTTTTGTATAGCCTTGTAATGGAGTGTATTATTGTGTGGGGCCCACGAGGAGTGTTGTGTTCTTACCGTGGGTACCTGAGAGTCAAGTAGGAGCCAAAACGAGTCTAACGCATCTGACGGTTCGTCAAAATTCAATGTATAAGTCAAAAAAACCCAGTATGATTGTACCGGCAGATGCGATGTTTCCTTCTGGAATAGTGCCAAAGTCTTAGCATCCTCTTTGAGGGGAAGTAGGCTGTGCATGGGTGCCAAAGCATAATGGTGTGCTAAAGCCCCAAACACTTTGTAACCCCTATAATTTACATTCAATGCAATATATTCTTTCGTTTGCTTGCGTTTAACTCCCCTCATTGTTGCCTTGAATGTAACTTTGGTTGCCTAACTTGTGCCACACTTGGTTGCCTCGTTAACTGACTTTGCCTCGATTTCTACTTGTTTGGCTGACTCGCAGGGCATCGGTTGCTTAGGCGAGTGCCACGCGGTTCTAAGGAGTACCTAAACTTCTAAGGAGTACCTAAAAGTGTCCTTTTTTGTAGTGTACCGCCCCTAAAAGGCCTTCTTCATTTTGGGAAAGAAATGAAGAAATAAAACGCGACTTTTAGCGGCGGTACTTTACCGCCGCTAAAAGGCTCCTTCGTTTAAAAAAAAAAAATAAGTATTATTTAGAAGGAGAAATAAAACTCAAGTTTTAGCTGCGGTAAGTTACCGCCGGTAAAAGGCTTCTTCGTTTTAGAAAATAAAACTCGACTGTTAGCGGCAGTAGGTTACCACCGCTAAAAGGCTCCTTCATTTTAGAAAATAAAACTCAACTTTTAGCGGCAGTAAGTTACCGCTTGTAGACACCCCAAATTGCACTGTGAAAATGATGAATAATTGGCCAAAATCATTAAAAACAATTTGTTTTTTTGTAGCCGACACAGAGATTCGGACAAAAGGGTTTTTCTTTGTATCTGACAGAACTCATCGGATACAAATAAATTTTATTGTATCCGATGGATTGTGTCGGATACAAAGATTGTCACTTGTATCCGACCTGAGTTGTCGGATACAAGTGTTTTGCTGCAAACTTTGAAAATTTCGAGAGTTTTCACTTTTTTACTGTTTTACATATCTCTATGAGTGGGAATTCTCGAAAATAGCCTTAGGGTTTAGGTTGGGGGATTCTAGACATAATTTTGTGTCTACCATTAGGGTTCCCCCTTTGCCCTAGCCTTTGCCTATAAATAGGAGGCCTTTCCTCAAACAAATTATCAAGAGTTGGAGATTGGAGAGCTCCAAGTGAAGAAGGGAACCTCTGCCCCATTGCTTCCAGAACTCCAGGTAAGCTCTAACCTTCATTTAATTTTTTGTTCTTAAATTCTAGATTTAGTTCTTCATTCTACCTTTCTGTAGAATAATGGCCTGAATGTGTTTGAAACCCCATTCCCTATTCAAAGTACCTCAAGACTATTTCTAGCCATAAAATGTGAAGAGAAAGCTAGGGGAAACGAGAATGGGAATGGAACCTTAGTTCTAGAACCCTTTTAATGGCCTACTATTGTGTGAAACCCCATGCTCTACTCAAAGTACCTCAAGACTATCTCTAAGCCGTAAAACGTTGAGAGAGAACTAGGGGAAACAAGAATGGGAATGGAACCCTAGGCATAGAACCCCAATTTGATTGATGTATTTTTTAATGCTATATGTTGTGATGTGTTGATTAATTTAAAGAGATGATTTTTACACATACACACATCACACTTGTTCTTAAGCTTGTATTTTGGATCTATCATATTCATTATGATAGATCTGGGGTAAATGGCTCTAAATCTTTCTTGGACATTTCTCAGTGGTTTTCGAATGAATACAAGCAAGTTTTTTTTGGATATAGAAGACCTCTTGGTCTCATCTCTCTGTTTTGGGCATTTTTGCTCCATTTTGAGGGTTTTGGTATATTCTCTTCAATCAAAGAGAATGTTGAGCCAAATTCGTGCCCTATATCCTTCTAGAGGTTTTTCAACATCTTTTCAAATGATTTTGGTTTGGATTACACAGACTGCACACACTTGCTCACTGTTTTGACTTGATTTTGCTTAAAAGTCTCAAATCTAGACAGCACCTGCACCCTATCTTGGAACACTCATAACTTCATCATCCGGATGAATTTTGGAGTGATTCTAAAGATATGTGGAAAGTGAGATTGTCTAGTTCTTGTCTGTAAAATTTCAGCCATTTTTATTGAGTGGATTTTTGACACCATTCAATCAAAGTCAACAGGTCAGTTCAGGCCAGATTGCTGAAACTGTCACTTTTACTGAGCACCATTTGCTCGTTTTAAGTCCCATTTGGGTGATTTTGATTTATGTGTTTTCCTTTATGAGTATAATTTCAAATCCAATTGGTTTCAAAATTTTTTGATTTCATTTGTGTCTTGTGTGTCTGATTTACTCAGAACCGCCGTATAGCACAATTCTGTGCTAATCTGTGATCCTCTGGGCATGTTCGTGAGGTCACACAAGTCACATCCGAATGAAGTTTCATGTGAGGCTTATTTCATTCAAAATTTGGCACCATGTACTTCATTCTTGCAAATTTTCAAAGATTTACATGGAGCCAATTTTCACAAATAGGTTTTCAAAGTTGCCCACTTACCACTTTTATCAACTTATAACAGTGAATTTCAAACAAGCATAACTCTTAGGATTTTAATCGGATCTACTTGAAAATTTTCCTGAGTCTTTTATTTATCATAATCTTTCAAATGGATTTGGTTTGATTCAATTTGAATTTGATTTGAATGATTTATGGTCAAATGGCTCCATCTTTTACCGAGTTTTTTAGGATTGGCCTCAACTTGCTTGTATTCAAGTTTTATTTTGATTTGCAATTAATGGTGATGTCCTAGAAGTGATACTTCCATAAAAGAGGATCTGGAATTCATTGGACTTCTCATGTGGAAGGATCATTGTAAAATCCCAAATTTTTAATGAAATTAAAAATTATTAGTTTGGTAATTAATTTAAGGCTAATTAAAATTTCATAGAGGAAGGAGATCAAGGATTTAACCGGGGACTCTTGGTCGAACCGGATGGGATAACTATAAATAAATAGATATGAGAAATTGCTGGAAATTATTGTTGGATTGTCAAGCAAGGGTAATTTGGAAACTTTGGAAAATTCGGTTTATATGAATTAAGGGTAAGTGATGTTATATTTTAGTTTCAATATTAAATAAATATTATGAAAAAAAAAATATAGAGTTGGAAACAAATAATAATATAAGTTTGTTATTGGTTAGGATTCTAAATGAAATGATCAATAGTAAAAAAAAGGGGGTTGGTGTAGGCATTTGGTGGAGTTGTGCAACAGCAAATCATGAAGAAGTTGAAGGGTTAGGTTGCTGGAGAGTTAGACCTTCGGGTTTCTAAAAATTGCTGGAGAGTTAGAGTTAGACCCTTGGGATTCTAAAACTGCTGGAGAATTAAACTCTTAGGTCTAGACTCTTGGGTTGCTGAAATTAAACCTTTAGATTATTGAAAACGTAGAGGAGAAAGAAAGTTAGACTTTTGGGGATTGCTGAAAACGTGGTAGAGCTGAAAAAGAAGAAAGAAGAAAGAAGAAGAAGAAGAAGAAGAAAGAAGAAAGAAGAAGAGGAAGGGGGTGGATTTCTCAAAACAAGTAAATTAGCCCTTCAACTTGCATAAATATCTGTTTTCAGATTATTCGATCGACATAACTTGATGGATAGAATTCATGAGCAATATGAATTATGAATTATGTTTCACAATTACTTTTAAGATGATTTGAAATGGATTTTGATAAATTTTATCATTAATTTGAAGTTGAACACGTTAGAACTTTGAAAGGATAGGAAAATACTTAAAACCCAGATTCTGCAGAAAATTTCAGAAAGATGAAATTTTTAGACTGATTTATAGATATATTTAGGTTTCGGTTTCTGAATGAAAGTTGTTCCATTATTTCTCTATTTTCACTGAAAAATATATTCTAGGATAACAACCTATGATTTAGTAATGTTAATTGAATTATTACAGCTATTGGTCTATACAGGATTTTGAATTAAAGTAGATTTTGAAAACTTATAATTAATTAACCAAGAGGAATTTTCCAAAACTGTTATAGGTTATTTTAGTGTATTGAGTTAGAAGTCTAACAAACCAGATTTCATGTTATTTTGTTAAGAAATGAATGAGTTATGGGGATTTGTTTGTTACTAGGTCAGAAAACTCAGAATTGATATAGATATGATTAAAATTCAATAGAAAATAAATAGATTATAATTTATGATGGATTTAGGTTTGTTTTATATTATGAAAATTCCCAGATTAATAAGATGGTAGATTTTAAGGTATTTTTACATCCTGGAGAGTTTAAGTTTATAGGTTGTTGAAATGTTTGTTTTGGGCTAAACTGGAGAGTATATTTCATATAAATTGTTTGAGCAATTCAATTAAATCCAAACCTTTGGAAAAACACTATTTAGAGGATTAGAATTAAGCTAGAAAAAGTTTGAATAAGAAATTTTAGATCAGTCCATGTAAATTTTGAATTCTAAGTTTAGAGGTTGCTGAAATGTCTATTTTGGGACTTCACCCACTTTTTCACAAAAGTGAATTTTTGTAGGTATCAAACGACGGATTTGGGTAAGATGGTCTTCATGAGAATTGTAGGGTTTTGGGTCTAGATTCATTTAAAAATATATATTTAATATAAGTTCACTGTTTGGTAATTTAAAATACATTTTTATTGTGCACCTGTCTGCACAGATTTTTCTGGAAAGTCTAGTTTGTTTGGACATAATTTTCTAACCATAGTAGTTTTGTAGAAACTGTTATTAGGTGACATAATAGGGTGAGTGAGGAAACTAACTAACAATATTTTAGAGGATTTGATCTAAAATTGATTCACTTTTGGGGATTGAATAGTACTAATGCATATGTGGCAGATATGGAATTTAAGTAAACCTTTATACTTTTTAATATTTCAGATTATGTCCATTCTCTTAGTTGCTTAAATTGATTTGTTCAAGTTTTAAACAAGGTTTCCAAAACTAATAGAACCCTACGAAAAGTAAATTTGACCATAAATTTGAAGGAGAGATTATGTTGGAAATATGTAAAAGAAATTTTGCTAATCGAAGAGTTCTTGACCTGATTATAATATTATTAAATTTGCTGTTCTCTATTTGTGACCTGATTAGAATTGGTTATGTTTTCTTCGAAAGATTTCTGGTTTCTAATTTTTGGTTAATTTATAAAGTACTTTTACCGGTTGTGTCAAATTATGGAGATTTCCATTGTTGAGAATTCTAGTGGATTGTTGAGCTGAATTTTGTAGTGTTAATGACTCCATTTGCTTGAGCAATATTTTGGTTTGAATCGAAGTCCTTGCTTTAATGGTTGGTTTAATCATTTAAACTATTTAGGGCATAGCACGTTATGGATCCATAATTTAGCTAGTAAGTGAAGTCTGTCTAATTTGTTTGACTAAAGTCTAGCATCCTTCATGCGTTTCCTTTATGTAGAGAGGCCTTCCATGAGGGAAGTGCTGCGAACTAAGAGGGATTTATTTTACGCGTTTCCTCTATATAAAGAGGCCTTCCATGAGGGATGTGCTGCAGCAGCTTCGTTTCCACCCCATGAGGGGGTAAGGTCTATTATTGGCAGCAGTTATGACAGTGGTTCTCAGACTAGATTGATATCCGTTTCCACCCTTGAGGAGGGTGAGGTCTTGTGATTTCCACCAAGAGACGATATATTGGAATCAGTTTATAGAGGTATCAGATTTGGCAGAGGTTCTCGGACTGGAACTATTTGGAGCTAGAACTTAACCTTAAAAAGCGGTCAAATTTCACGAGTCCCATCTTATTATGTGATTTGATATTGTTTTGCCAGATTAGTCGGATTAATCGATTTATTTGTGGTTAGTCGTTGAGTATATTTTATTCGTGCATGTTTTAGAAATTAAATTAAATTAAATATGTTTGAGCATACATTGCTACTTGTTGAGATAGTCGTATCTCATTCCTTTTGTTTTGTTTTGTTTTCAGATCTCAGAGAGGACGATACAGGCGGGTTTATGATTGGTTCAGGTGAGTTAGGGAAACTGTTAGTTGACTCTGATTTTGTGATTGCCATTTCATGTTTTCCTTACTCTGATATAGCGATCCTGTGTATAAAAGTAACCCTTGAGGAACGAGTTACGGTTTTTACTACGTAACCCGATTCCGGGGCGTTACAATCATACATGTGTTTGATTCTTTTCAAGCCTTTTTGATTATTTTAATTAGCAAGCTTTCTTTATTTTGAACATGAACAATACTTGGCAACTACCTTGTGTGGGTGAATGGGGGTGACTAACACCTTCCCTCATTCATAATCTAATCCCCTTACCCATCTTTGGATTTTTTTATTTTAAAGTGGAATTAATTTTGATCTAGATTTGCCTTTTCTGCTTATTTTGATGATTTTGGTGTCCATTCACACTTAAAAAGAATGATGGCGACTCTTCCCTTTTTCAAATCTCGTGTGATGACTGGAAAGTCACGAGATTTGATTTTTTCCATGTCTCACAATTGACGACTCCGCTGGGGACCTGTGGATGTAAGCCATGATTTAAGTATTGCTCATGTTTTTCCTTGTTTTGTGTGCTTGCTATTTTGTTTATTTGTATAGGACATTTTGGAAGTGTGTTAAATCTAATTTGTTTGATGAGGCATCTTGAGAACATGGTATGAAAATGTGTATATGTTTGGGAGTGTTTAGTACAATGTTTAGGATTATTTTCGCACTATTAAGTCATGCTATTTTAATCCAGATTTTGAATGCCCAGATTTGATAACATGTGCAATCCAGATTTTTAAGGATGAATTCAGGCCAGGAAAACATGTTCAGTTCAGATTATAATGTCATATGATAACATTTTCAATAGAGATTAGAATAACATGCTCAATTCAGTTTTTGATGTGCACATGCTTTGGTACCAATTTTGCATAATAACATGCTCACTGCAGAATTTTAATACCATGTTTTAATCATGAATAAGATATATAGCAGATCTGAATATTTGAGGGATGTTTTGGGTATTTCAGCATGTTCAAGCATGATGGGTTATTTCTTTGTATAATAGAATGACATGTACATATGCTTGTTTGATGTTTTTTTGTATGGATGTATGAGCATGTTTAGGTTAGGTTATTGCCTTATTTATTTGTGCATATTTCCCATGTGAGATTTGTATTATGCCTTGGCTTGAAAATGTATGCATGGTTGCGAAAAAGAGTGGCAAGGGGCTGGGACGTTGTGAATGTACCTTAAATTTCAAATGCACTTGAGCACTTTAAACTTTTTGCACATCCTACCCATTACCTATAGGAAGTTGAACCCGAATGTGTGTAGCTTGGCGCAACGAGGTCAATACTTTGGAAAGCGAAAGTGAAAACATTCACCTTAGAATTTGGGTCAATGATATGATGGCAATGGGATTTGTGATTCAATTCCGGGCATCACTAGACTTGAGATCTAAGTTGCCAATAAGCCAAAACCCAAAAACCATACACTTGAAGGTGGATAAACACTTTTTCAGCTAAAGTAGACAATTATGTTGGGAATTGGGTGTAAATTGAGAGAAGGTCATTTGCATGTTTCACAGGCCAAGGTATAATATGAATACCATATTGAAGGTAACATGAGGTGGCAAGGTAAAATCATGTTTTTAATTATCTTCATGTCATGTAAATTAAAGGCCATGGTGTCCATATGCTTAGGTTGAAATTTTTCTCAAAAGTGTTTGTGGCCTAAGTTTGGTGTAACCTATAGGGAGAGTCTTTAACTCTGCTTAGAAGTTATCCCATCCAAAGTCCATGTAGGAGGCAACCGAAAGAACAAAGTTTGGGAGTATGGTATCCAAGGTTTGAGGGAGCATGTACCCTCATGAATATTCATGCATTTTTGCAAGTATGGTGTCTAAGCCCAATTGGGGACTGTGTTTAGAAGCCAAGTCAAGGTGAACATTAAGAGGGAATAAAGATAACATAATCTAGTAAAAAAATGAGTAAAAAAGGGCTAATTCGGCATTAACCGACAACTCAAGTCGGTTAAACAATATGTGCTTCTTATCAAACATTTGTCATCGGCAAAAAGCTTTTATGTATGTATCCGATTATTTATATCGGATACAATAAAGCCTAGCTTTAGCCGACCTGATATGTCGGATACAACACGGAAATGTGCAAATTAGTTGCTATCCCAAATTCTTTTGAGAATAAAATGCCTAAAACACTGTAAATAATCTCTGAGCACCTCAATGAGAGTATGGGAAGATAATTTAAGTGTTCAAATGATTCATCAAAGGATTTAACTTAATGTTGGAACTCAAATCCACCCTTTCCCTCAAGATACATTAAAGGGGAACAAAGGTGTCATATTTCTGGATGCCAAGTCACCTCAAACATGTTTCAATCAAACTTTTGAACTTGAAAACAGAAAAAATTTTGCAAGTCAATTGAAACCTTTGTGGGACTTAGAGGCCCTAAAATATTCCAAAAAAACCTTTGGTTGGTCTTTTTTGTACCAGTCAATTGAAATTTTTGTTGGACCTTTGGAAGCCCTAAAATATTCCAAAAAAACCTTTGGTTGGTCTTTTTCATACCAGTCTATTGAAATTTTTGTGGGACCTTTAGAAGCCCTAAAATATTCCAAAAAACCTTTGGTTGGCCTTTTTTGTACCAATCAATTCAAAACCTTTGTGGGACTTGGAAGCCCTTAAATATTCCAAAAATTCCTTGGTTGGTCTTTTTCATACCAATCAAATGAAATTTTTGTGGGACCCTTGGAGCCCTAAAATATTCCAAAAAAACCTTTAGTTGGTTTTTTTCGTACCAATCAATCCAAAATTTTGTGGGACCTTTGGAAGCCCTAGAATATTCCAAAAAACCATTGGTTGGTCTTTTTCGTACCAATCAACTCAAACCTTTATGGGACACTTGGAAGCCCTAGAATATTCCAAAAAACATTTGGTTGGTCTTTTTCGAACCAGTCAATTGAAATCTTGTGGGACGCTTGGAAGCCCTAGAATATTCCCAAAAAAACCTTTGGTTGGTCTTTTTCGTACCAGTCAATTGAACTTTTGTGGGACACTTGGAAGCCCTAGAATATTCCAAAAAACCTTTGTTTGGTCTTTTTCGTACCAATCAATTGAACTTTTGTGGGACCTTTGGAAGCCCTAGAATATTCCAAAAAACCTATTGGTTGGTCTTTTTTGTACCAATCAATTGAAACTTTTGTGTGACCCTTGGAAGCCCTAGAATATTCCAAAAAACCTTTTAGTTGGTCTTTTTCGTATCAATCAATTGAAACTTTTGTGGGACCCTTGGAAGCCCTAGAATATTCCAAAAAACCTTTTGGTTGGTCTTTTTCGTATCAATAAATTCTAACTTTTGTGGGACCCTTGGAAGCCCTAAAATATTCCAACAATGCTAAAAAAAAAAAAAATCAAAACTTGTGTTCACCTACTTCACGTATCTACAATTATGGGTGTGTGACTAGGATTAAATTGGAGCTGACATATTTATTTATTTTTCCTTCTCCAGGTATAAAATACTTGCAACCATTGCTCTCGTAACCAGATCAAAAGTCCGCACAATGAATCCTGAAGAGAATCAAGCCACCGTCCTTGCTTAGGATTTTGCTCAACTGCAAGAGCAAGTGGCCGGACTGACCAAAATGCTAAGAGACTTACTGGTGGCTCAGGCCCAACAAACCCAAGCCCAGAACCAAGCCTCCACTTCCCACCAAACACTGCCACCTCAAACCAACGTTCTACCTCTAGCTCAAACCATACTTGAGCCCATTTCTGAACCTGTCCCTGAACCTATTCTGATAAGGGAAAATACCGTTGAATTTGAGAAAGAGATGGAAAAGGAAAGAGCAAGGGACGAGATGGAAAGGAAACTTCTACATAACATAGAGAGGATTCAAGAAGAACTCAAAGAAGTGAAAGGGGAGAGCAGTTATGGAGGTACCACCTTCGATGACCTGTGCATATACCTGGATGTTTGCCTACCAGCAAAATTCAAATGCCTGGACTTTGATAAATATGATGGCACAGGCTACCCAATGAGCCACCTGAAGTTATACTGCGGGGCTTTGTGCCAGTTTGGCCGGGACGATGGCATACTGATCCAACTCTTCCAAAGGAGTTTGACAGGATTGGCTCTGAGGTGATTTGCCACCGTGGACCATGGAAGGATAAGAATGTGAAAGGACTTGGCCGACGTTTTTTTGGACCAATATAAGTTTAACTCGGAAATCGTGCTTGACTGGTACGACATGATGAGGATGAGCACGGGAAAGGAAGAATCTGTAAGGCAATATGCCAAGAGGTGGAGAGAGTCTGCCTCCCAAGTCAGGCCACCTATGCTGGAGCCTGAGATGATCTAAATGTTCGTAAGTACATTGGGGCTGCCCTTCTACAATCACCTGGTGGGTCAGATTACCACCAATTTTGCAGCCTTGGTACAAGTGGCCAACCGGATTGAGGATAGGATCAGATCTGGCAAGATAATTGATCATTCCACCATGGTCAGTCAACAAGACTCCACTCATAACAAGGGAAATGGTAATGGAAAGAAAAAATCTGAAGAAAGAAGAGAAGCAGAAGTGAATATGGTTCAGCTTCCCAAGGGACCCTTTCAAATCAATGCCCATCCAGTTCCTTTGGCGTTATCCAAATTAATGTCCTTTCTACACAGCCTGTGAAGGAGGAAACAGAAGTAAGGAAGAGAAGGGAGTTTTCAAAACTGCCTATGAGACCATCTGAACTTTTGCCTACCCTACTTCAAAAGGGTTATGTGACTTTGAGGTTGCCAAATTCTCATGCAAGCAAGAGGAAGAATTATGATTCATCTGCAATCTGTGATTATCATATGAGCACTCCAGGGCATACCACAAATCGTTGCTTGGCCCTAAAACATGCAATCCAGGATTTGTTGGATAATAATTCCTTATCATTCAATTCAGTCACACCCATCCCATCTACCAATAACAATGGGGCAGGTAGCTCAAATTTAGTAAGGGCAATTTTTCCAGGAAAAAAAAGATTTGAACCTTCTCAACTTATTGCTCCAATTGGTACCACAGTCCGGGTTTATTTTGAAAAAGAGGATGAATGGGGCCATGTGGAGAAAGAGACTCACACAGGGGCAGATTTTAATATCAAGGAAAGAAAGGAAGAGGAAAAAGGGAAGCTAAAGTTGAAAGGAAATGAAATGATGGGTGAAAAGGCAAAAAAGTGGCAAAAAAAAGCATCAAATCAGTGTAAGCTACAAGCCAACGAAAATTAGGCAAAGGTGAAAGAAGGGTGTCAGAGAGAGAAGGAAGGGACAATGAAAGAAGAGAATGAAGCCAAGGTTGAACCTCCCTTCATTAATTAGGCAGCTATCCAAATTCCTGATAATATGATGATGCCTCATTTAGGAACAAAGGAGATCATCCCAAATCATGAAAAGAGCAACTTGCCTCACTCAGCAGGTGAAAGAAATTTTCTGAAAAAGAAAGAAAAGTCACCTTTTGTCTTTGAGAACAGGGGCAATTTTCGAATTCCCACATTCTTTGGAAAGAAACCCCCATAAAAAGAATGCACATTTTCTGAGGACTCTAAGGAGCCTTGTTCTCAGGAGGTGATTTCAATAAAAGGCTCTTTCAAAAGCAAAAAAAAAAAAGAGTTTTCCTTTAAGAATCTTGTAGAAAAAAAAAATATTTTACCATTTACCATTTTTCTATAAAAAAAAAGTTTTCAACAAGGTCCTGTTTTACTTATGAGTCATATCTCCTATTGAATTTCATTAAGTTGAATATGACTTCGATATTGAGCTCAATTTTGAGACCAAAATCGAAGAAAAAGACATTTTATATGAAAATTCAAATCTTTTTAAGTTTCATGAGAAGAATATTCTACAAAATTATGAAATGACCAATTTTACGGCCTTTAGAACCAAAGATGATCCACAATCTTCAACAGAAAAGATAGAAAAAGATTTGGAGTTTCTTCATTAGAATACAGAAAGGATCACACCACTTGCTGATTCGTTCAAAGGGAAGTTGATAATATTGTTTGAGGAAATTTTGGGGCTTTGCACTTGAAAATATGGGAGAAGATTTGAACTTTTCGTTGGAAATCGAATTGGGCATCATTTGATGGAAAGAATCCAAATCCATAAGATTGGTCAAAAGGTGAAGAACTTGTTCATAACAAAGGTTCTATTTGAAGAGGCTTTCATGTTGATAGAAGGTGATTACGAAAAAAAAAAAAGAAGGAAAAATCCTGAGCCAGTCATGTAGTGCAACTCTACCAAGTCTGAAAATTCAAACTTTTCTTAAAATGATAAGAGGCCTTTCTTTCTTATATCCCCAAAATTTTTGAAATCCCTAGTTAGACCCTTTGAGCTATATAAATTTTTCTAAGTAACCTAAACTGAGAATTGTAACCCCACATTGGAGCAAATTTATTAAGGCAAAAAAAAAAAAAAAAAGGAATGAAGGGACAATTTTTTTTAAAAAAAAAAATAAGAAGGGGGGCATTATTGAAGTTCGAAAAGGGATTTTAAAGATGTTTCAGAAAAAGGGGGCAAAGAAAAGAAAAAAAGAAGAAAGAAAAAAAAGAGATCATCAAATGTTATGGGATATTTGGAGAATGTCTTTAAAAGGGGTAACTAAAAATTATGAAGAGAAGAATGAGAAAAGAATTTCAATACTGGGGAATAAGTTTCAAATGAAGAAATCAAAGTAGAGGAATAACTTCATTACTGCGGGCAATTTTGTATTCGTTCCAAAGCAAAAAAAAAAAAATCCCTTAAGAATTTCAATTTCAGCTAACTCATTTGATCATCTGGTATTTGATCCTTTTATTCTTTTTCTTTCTAAACAAACACCAAGCCTTCGTTCCGTCCCATTCATAAGTCCTCTTTGATTAAGAAATTTTGAATTACGGCAGTTTTGACTACATAGTTGCTGGTGATGAAGGATTAAAAAACAAAAAGAAAAGAAAAGAAAAAATGGAGAAAATGTAGTGAAAACCCCGAAAGGGCGCTACATGGCAAATAATCAGCTATCTACAAGAAGGAAATCTTCAGAGAGGAAAGTCCAGAATTGGCATAGATCTAGGTGAAGTCCTTATGTTGGTGGTTATTTTGAGATACGGTCACTTTTCAAGTGATTGAAGAAAATTCTCTTTTCAAGACTGAAGCAACATAATCGGAACTATGATATGAATCATCTATGAACAAGTTGATGGCCATCAAAATTGCCATTAGGAAATTATTGCTGAAGTTGAAGTCATACATTCTCATATCATGAATACAATGGAGAAACAATTGCTCTTCAATTGGATGAAGGAAAATGTCTTTCTAGACTAGGGCAAAAAAGTCAGATTGAGATAGTCGTCATATCTAGAGCATCAATTGACAAGCCAATGGTCATGGGAATAATTCTAAAGGTTCTGAAGGCTTATTTTGGTCTTTCTTCATTTTCTGAAATAATCTTCTCATTATTCAACTTGATTTTAATTCTTTTGGACTATATGCTAATAAGTGATTGGATCATTTTTCAAAATATATATATATATATAAACACAAAAAATATATTTTTGGCCTATAATGAGCATCTATGTATTTTCATATAAACATTGATTTTGCAAGCATTAGAGAATTCTGAGGCCACTAGTATAAAACCTATTTTTGTATTTGCATTCTTTTATTAGGGTTTCTTTTTTGGTAAAGGTAAAAATAAATAAATAAAAGGAGAAAGATAGAGAGAAAAAGAATAAAAAAAAGAAAAAAGAGAAAAAGGAAAAAAGAGGATCATCTCTGCTGAGGGGCAAATACTTTTTCAAGCAATCAAAACCAGGGCATGCTTAGTGTCTTTCCCTCTGAGTTTTCATTAGAATGAATTACAACATCTGGAAGAAGCAATCAAGCTTTAGTCTTCGGATTTGAAAAAAAAAAAATAAAAGAAAAGGCTTAGTGGCATTTTTTTCTCCCTTAAATAAGGGTTTCCAATTCTTCAATCATGAATAAGGATTTTACTGGGGCAATAAGAAGAATGAAGGAGAGATCATGGGCAGTAAGGGTATGAGGTTAGATCAACAGATCATGATTCTCAAATCCATTAATCAAGAAGAGGCATTCACTTGGGCAGTTGAAAAGAATGAAGGCAGGTTATCGGCAGCAAGGGCACATACATCATTATTGAAAAAGCAAGAAGATGAAGAAGCAAAAGCAAGTCGCAGAATATTCAAGCATAGGTTTGGGCATCAAATGGCATCCAGGTATGTCAAATAAAAAAAATCAATCAAGAAAATTCAATAAAATATTTCTTTCCTTATTGTTGAGCTAAAAAGTGAAAAACATCAAAAGCAATTGAGTTTGCAAAGGTCAATTTTAAATCCACCTTCTTTTCAAAATATGGTTGTCTCAGATTTCTTTTCATAGCCACGAGAGCTCCAAGAAATATGAGATAAGGAAGAGACGCCACCCCGTCAGACTTCAAGCAGGGGTTTCATTGGCTATCTTCAAATCCATTTTTTTAATATTACTCCATTTTTTGACCAAAGCAGGTTTAATTAATAAGATGTTTTTCAAATGTGCAATTTTGAGTTGTGTCTGTTCTTTGCTGTTCATTGTGCTACAACTCCAGCAAAGAGGGGCAATTGTAGACACCCCAAAATTGCACAATTTTTTATAAATCTTGAGGAGAGAAATATTTTATTGGAATTTTCAATTCTTAGCATTGGGTTGGAGATCCTTAACCCATTTGAATCCAAAACCGCAAAGGAAAGGGCCCAAATGCAATCTTTTGCGCAAAGTCAAACTTTTTCTGGTTGAATTTTATTGACTTTTTGTAAAACCTCGAATTTTCCTTAAATAATATAATAAATTAATAAATAATATCCTTGAGAATTTTAATTGATGGAAATATTTTATTAATGTAGGGGATAATATTAATAGGGAGATCCAGAGTTGGGCACAGATTCGACTGTCTGATTGTGAGATATCGAGGTATGATTGATAAGCTAATTTAGATGTATTCTTATTGGGCGATGTACGTTTACTTTTGTGCGTGGGTTGCGCAGGATCAGAGAGTATATATACCGATTAAATAACCTAAAAGAATACGTTTGGAATACCTATCAATCGTATTGTATTCGCTCAGCTGCAAGAGAGACCGAGAGCGACTGTGCGACCGGAAGAGAAGAAGAAGAAGGAGGAAGAGAGGATTTGTCTTGTGCTCTTCATCGTCCAGAGCATTGCTGGGTGATAGGGACGCCACTGTTTAGAGAAGAGAAGGAGAAACAACGAGAACAAAGTAGGTGACACCGTTTCTGTTTGTTTTTGGATTTACGATTGATTAATCTTCGTTGCATGTTTTTATATGATATATTCATGTATTTAATTTGATAACTGAAAGAGTAGAGGACTACTCTATAGGTCCACGATCTATAACAATTCAGAATTGAACAATGCGGAAACAATACACAGAGAATTATACGAGGAAACCTGGATCCAGATCCAGGAAAAACCTCGAGTCTATATGAGGCGACTAACCCTTCGAAATCCACTATTGAATAAAAAGACAATTACAAAGGAGTACATACTTAACCTTTACAATTTGACTCACTCAACAGCAATCCACAGTTCGAATCCACGAACTGCAACACAGCTTGAATCCACAAGCTGCAGAACACGATCAGTCCAGATCGCAAACAATCACTCACCAGTGATCCACAGTTCAAATCCACGAACTGCAACACAGCTTGAATCCACAAGCTGCAGAACACGATCAATCCAGATCGCAGCAATCACCTTAGAATCCACTGAGACGATCCAATGCAGTAGGAATCCACCTATGCATCAATCAAGGCCGATCACCAGTCTAGGCGATCACACGATCAGATGAAGTTCTGAATTGAAGAAGAATCCTCTATCTTCAATTCCAGGTGATCTATCTCAGATCTCCCCCTCACTCAATCGCCGACTCTCTAAAGAAGATTTGATCGAATCTCAAACACCTCAAGATTCGAAATCAAAATGATCCAAAGAAAAGTTACAATTAAAAATTACAACACGTCTATTTAAAGAATAAAACTCAGATCGCATAGAGCGCTGGTGGCGTCGTGAAGCGATCGGTGTAGACGGCTGGAAGCGAACTCAAGTCCCGCTCAGAACAAGTTGAATCAGTTAAAAGCGCGCTGCCAGCGAGCTGCTAGCGGGAGAGTACGCGGCATGTGCACGGACCTTTCTTTCAAAACACTAATTCACTTATGCGCTGCCAGCGGGGTGGCAGCGGCGTTAAAGCTGTGTGGCAGCATCGTCTTCTTCTTCTTTACTCATTTAACTGAATTTTCATTATTTAATCTGCACATCTTGAAGCTTCATTAGAAGACATAATTTGTCAAACATTTGCCATAACAGGAGTGTGAGTTTTCACACTTATAATAACAATGTTATATGTATGTTAGAATGATCTTGGACGTGAAAAATCGTATTTTTAAACTGTTTCTGAACGTTTTCGAGTGACCGCCGACCTCGACTGTGCTCGACGATCCTCGGCGCTCTTAGGTGCAAGTATAATTTTTGAGATCACCCGAGATCGCGAGACGACTTATCGTCGGTGATCTAAAATGAACTACCGCTAACCTTAGACCACCAGGGTGATCCTAGGCGCTCTGTGTAGAAAATGCAAAATTTTGTAATTTCAAACCCTGATTCAATTCCAAACTATTTTTAGTCAATTTTAATTATTAATTAAGATGTTTTAAGACCAAATTAATTTATTAAATTTCCTGTTTTACAAAAAAATAAATTAAGGAGATATTTAGGACACTAGTTACCAAACTTTGCATTAAACTGTGAAATCTAATACTTGGAAGATTTGACCTATTCTTTGATTACCAGAACATCTCTAAATTACACTCTAAACTAGATAATTACATAAAGAGAATTCAGATCGTAAGTTTAACTCAGTTAACCCGAATATTGAAGTAAATGTCAGATTTAACCCTTATAAGCCACTAGGCACCAACCCTTATAGAGATATTATACTTTGGGAAATTTTTGGAGTCTAGTGGGCATAGCTGGTTATGGATCCATAGTTGTGGCTAGATAGCTAAGGGATATGTCATTTGAGTTGAGTTTCTCCCTTGTGCGAGCGCACTTCCTTTGCAAGTTAGTTTGTTTGGGAAGGTCCTATGTCTAGAAGTACACCCCGGTGAGCCGCTGGTGATTCCTTATACATGTGGACAAGCGACCATCTCCATGTATTGATTCTGGTGCTGCATGGTAGTGTTACATGCCAATTCTGATGAGTACCTGTGCAATAAGTCAGTGACTACGGCTCTTGTCTAAGCTGCACTGCATGGAACTTGAGTATCATTAGTAGCATTGCTCCTAAGCCGCACGGTGGTATAGCGATTGGTCAAGAGTCATCTCAAAAGGTTTATCTATCTTTGTGAGTCCTACAATGACAGTAAAATCACAAGAACATATTGTTACTATTTATACATGCTGGAGGCATGTAATTGGTATATTGGTTGGATGTGACTATTTAGTGCATCCTAGTAACATATGGATTATGGTATTGATTTTTGATATTGGATTCCTATAATAGAACTTGCTGAAACTTATATTTAGAATTGTTTATTATACTGTTTTATATTCATGATCGATACGAATGATTATACAAGCCTGCTTAGTCGAGATTGCTTAATCGTGCATGAACTGTTATTTTATTTATATGAACTATTTAAACATGCATGTATTACCTACTGGGATATTCGTATGTCACCCTACCTTTATTTCATTTTTCAACTGATACACGAGAGGGGGATCATAGTAGTGATTTCCAGGGAAAGCTAGCTGATTATTCGCTGGAGGAGTACTATTATCCGGATATTGTTTGAGGTTGTGGATTGATATAGACTTAGTTATTTTGATCAGATTATTATATTCATTTTGGTTGATGTATTAGAGAGATGAGAGATTAGTGACCCTTTTATTTTACCAGACTTTAATATTGATGTTGATGGTTAACTATATTAGTTTTTTGAGGATTTTAGACTACACTTCCGCACATACATGTTCCGCACTCTGATAGTTAATTAATTGAATGGATTATTTATTTCTTTAGTTTAGTATATTCTTGATGTTTACTTGATATGGGCCAATAACATCTCGGATTTGGTTGATGAACTGAATTCGGGTTGTTACAGTAGCAAACCGGGTTCGAGTCGGATGTTGGTTTTGCCTTGACCCGGGCTATGGGCGTTACACTTTTGACCCCAAAAAATGAAATATATTTTAAGGCAAGATTTCAATATAATTTTTCCCGGTAATTAGATTTTTAGCCATGTTATTGCATAAATGAATTTTTTGAGATTTTAAATCTTGAAGAATACCTTGGTTTTAACATATTGAATCTTTTTACCGGACCTGAAAAACAGGAATTTAACCTGGAACTGGAAAGTTGAATTTTATTCACTTGGAATTTGGGTCTGGAAATATTTTTAATGAATTCAAATGGGGGGTGTAAGCACCTCATTTTTGCGCTCCCAGAAGAGCCGGAAATGCAAACCCTGGACAGAAAGTCAAACCCCGAGGGATGAAAAATTGACTTTTTGATCAAATGATAATTGACCACCTTGTTTTATCTCAATGGATAGAGAATCCCGACACGGTTCCAACGCAACTGAGTTTGCTGGGATCGGAGTCCGGATGAAGGATCTATGAGCCAGTCAAACTTGAGGGGAGCCGAAAGTTGACTTTTCATGAAACCCCAAATCAGGTGCTTAGCCCTGTCCCATTGGATAGATGACTCCGATACAGTTCTAACGCAATTGAGTTTGCCCAAATTGGAGTCCGGATGAGGAATATATGAGCAGTTGAAGTTCCCAAGCAGCAAAGCCGGAAACTGCACACGTGGCAGAAAACGCAGCAAAATATCTCGGGGGGCAATCTTTAAAAATCAAAAACTTGCTAAATATCTCAGGGACTAAACCAAAATTCGCAAGGGGCAATCTGCAGATATCCAAAAGTGTCAAATTGGTTGAATCAGTCAAATCGGTCAAGTCGAAGGGCAAATCCGTAATTTTTTCGATTTATATCTGATCAAATATGTCGGATACACATGCTTTTATTCATATCCGACATATATTGCCAGATACAAGAGATTTGCCCCCGAGATTCGTGCGGATTCGCTGACAGATACACGCTGAAAATTAAATTTTTGAAATAATTATGTTTGTATCCGATATTTTATGTCGGATACAAAGGAAGTGCAGTGTATCCAACATAAAATGCCGGTGTGCGCGCCCGATTTCGGTTGCACGACGAGGCGCACGCAAAACAATGCGTACCTCGGGATTGTTTGGAGTCGCCACTGCCTGATGGGGTGCAGGCAGACACCTGGGTGCCTAAGTTCTTCTACTAAGGCTTGGTCTGCGGCTTGAGATTCTAAATAGGTTCTCGGTTGTGGTCTGGGGAAATCCGTAGACACCCCAGTCCATCCCGTCAAGTGACGGGTCCCATAAGTTTCCCTGGTTTGAGTCAACTCTGGTCTCTCACTCACCCGATTCCTATTCCAGCATGTAATTTGATTAAGTCTGGCGGGACCGCCAAAGTGGTGTGGGTCCCTTTACTTAATTTTATCTTCTTAATTAAAGTGATGTGGGTCTGATTGGGCGGGCCCCGTTGGAAGGCCCGCGGATTCCTTGGTGGGCTTGGTTGAGCCCACGTGTCCCTTGTGGGCCTCAGTCTAGCCTGAGAGGCCCTTTGGGCTTTGGTTCAAATGAATTGATTTTACTTTAGGGTTTAAGTTGGATTATTTAAATGTATCTCATGCCAAAAGTGGGCCGGGATTGCTTTGTGGGCCCTTGGGTGGGCCTCACCCTGGTTGCCAAGTGTTTTGAGTTATTCTTGATTAACCTTAGCCAAAATGGGCCAGGCCTGGGGCTTGGGGCCCTTTACCTGGGCTCGGGCTTGAAAGCCCAAGACTTTCTGAGATAGGGTTTGGAAACCCTACACTTGTTTGGTTTAATGGGCTTAGTGGGCCCGACAGGCCCTACCCATGGTTTCGGCCAAACCATGCCTAAATCTAGATCAACATGCTTCCAAGACGGGCTTTGGTGGGCCTCAAAGGGTCTGGCCCACTCAACTCTTTTAATTGTCTTATTTAAGCACAAATAAGTTGGTCGGGCTTGGTGGGTCCCGTTGGAAGGCCCACCGGAAATCAATTTGGACAGAGTCGGTCCATGGCCCATCTTGGGTTTCCGGGTGACCCGGAAACCCTTCTGGTTCACTCAGATTGATCAAACACATCAAGAAAATCACACAAGCTCATCAAAATGGCAAAAATGGTATTCTGGCAGTGTAGCCGGCCTGAGATGCCGGTTACACACAAGTCTCTGTGTATCCGGCATCTTTAGCCGGCTACACCTTGATCTGAGTGTATCCGGCATCTATTGCCGGCTACACATAGATCTCTGTTGATCCGGCTTGAGTTGCCGGATCAACATACAGAACCAATTTTTCTTGGATTTCTCCAATGGGGTTGGTTTCTTAGGCTTCTCAGATGTTCCAGGGGTTGTGTGGGCTCCTGTGTGAGCCCACATTGGTTCTGGGAATGGGTGATCTCCCCCACTATGGCTTCTTTTTGGGGGTTTTAAAGTCAAGGCCTAGAGGGATGGATGAGGATCCAATTTCTCTCCCCTTTAGACCAAACTTAGCAAATGAGCAGGGACTTAAGTGTCCCTGCTTTGGTTCCTTCTCACTCCGAAACTATAGAAATCATCAAACAGAACTAAATAAACATGGAGATCATCAACTATAATCATGTGCGAGAAAATAAAGAACCAAATACATCAAATAATACTCCTACCACAACCATGCAAGACCAAATCACACACCTAGCTAAAAAGGGTCTAATGAAGGGAATAGGGGGGATTAGATTGGGATACAATAGATGATCATGCTAAGGGGAACAAGCTCCCCCACAAATAATCAAAACAAAGCCCAAAACAGCAACTTAGAAGACATGAAAGTATGTAAAAATAAGACTCTCATGCTCCTATGAAACCAAACGTGGGCCCCTTTTACTTTTGGTGGCTTTCGTGTGGTGAAATGAGGGACAAACACATGCCACAAAGTCCCCAGAATAGGCTTACAGTAGGGGAGAAACTCATGCTCATTGATATGTTTAGAAAACCTCCATTTTTATATATGTGCAAAGAAACTCAATGAGAAGCCATACCTGAAGGTCGGAACCCTTTTTTGTTGAGTATGGAGCTCCTCTTGAAGCTTGAAAAGCTGCTGGAGCAGCACCTCTCCCCTCCACCAACAGCAACTTCTTCTCTTGGTTGTGAGGAAATGGAGGAAAATAGGGAGAAAAGGGGTTGGGTAGTGTCTAGGTGGTGTCTTGGGTGATATGGGGGCAATGAGGGGTGAGAGTGGTTGGTTTCGTACCAGGAAGGATGGGGGAGAAGAGGTGGAAATAGCAAAAATAAAGCCAACCCCAGAAATCAGGCTGCTGTTTCCCGTTTATAGGCAACTTAATGTATCCGGCAACTCAGGCCGGATACACTAAGTGCTCTTCATATCCGGCCTTCATGGCCGGTTCCACAGAGGCTTCTTTGCATCCGGTCTTCAATGCCGGATACAAAACATAATCATTCAGAAAATTAATGCCGCCGCAAATTTGTCGGGCGATCGGCGAGAATCTCGCGCGAAAATCTTTTTGTATCCGGTATTGGAGTTCGGATATACACAAGGGTATGTGTATCCGATATATGTGACCGGATACAAATCAAAAATTACGGATTTGCCCCTCGACTTGACCGATTCGACCGATTTGACACTTTTGGATATCTACGGATTGCCCCTTGCGAATTTTGGATATTTAAGATTTAGTCCCTAAGATATTTTGCTGCGTTGGCTGCCACGTGGGCAGTTGCTGAGCCACGTGTGCAGTTTCCGGCTTTGCTGCGCGGAAACTTTGATAGCTCATATCTCCTTCATCCAAACTCCGATTTGAGCAAACTCAGTTGCGTTGAACTCGTATCAGAGCCCTCTATCCAATGATGTAGGGCTAAGCACTTGGCACGGGGTTTGAGGAAAAGTCAACTTTCGGCTCATCCTCAAGTTTGACCGGCCCACAGAACCCTCATCTGGACTTCGATTCCTGAAAACTCAGTTGCGTTGGACTCGTGTCGGGATTCTTTATCCATTTAGATAAAGCAAAGTGGCCAATTATCACTTGATCAAAAGGTCAAATTTTCATTCCTTATGGTTTGACTTTCTATTTAGGGTTTGCATTCCGGCTCTTTCGGGAGCGCAAAAATGAGGTGCTTACAGCCGGATACAAAGGAAGTGTAATGTATCCGACATTAAATGCCGAATACAAAAAGTTTGCTATAAAAAGCCAACAGCAGCCCCATTTCGGGGGTTGGCTTGCTTCCACCTCTTTCCCCCCATGGTTCCAGGCACGAAAGCCCTTCCTTTTCCCCCACCTTGCTCCCCAAACCATAAACACTTTTCTTTTGCCTATTCACCCCTACTTCCCTTTCTTCTTCTTCTTCACTTTTTCACCCAAGCAAGAAGAGAGGACCTGCTATTGGTGCAAGAAGGGAGCTGCTCCAGCCCTTCCTCCACTCAAAGGGGGGCTCAACACACCTCATTCCAAGGTTTTAACCCCAAGGTATCGTTTCTTATTACCATTTGTTTCACATATATGGAAATAGAATGATTTTGAGAAGGTTTCAAGGGTCTTGTGTCTTTTTGTGTGGAAAGTATCTTTTACCCTGATGTTTTTGTGTTTCCCCTTCATCTTCTTCACATAAAATGGCTTCCCATGGTAAGGGGACCATCTGTACAGCTCCAAGGAAGGAAGATGCCCCATTCCATGTTTGTTTTCATGGTCTTTAGAGCATTATTTGGTTACTGGTTTATCTTATTTGACTAGGGAGCATATTCCCTTTAACTTAGACTAATGTACCCCCAGATGTAACCCCCTCTAATCCTGTAGACACCCCAAATCGCACTACAGAATGAGAAAATAATAAAAACATGTAATTAGAGCTTAAAACAGGTCAAAAATGCATAAAAACTGACAAAACAGGCTTTGCCCGTATTTGATTCACGGGCCGGTCGCGCCCGAGGTCGCTCTACGGTCAGGCGTGCCCGTATTGAAAATACAGTCACCGTTGGACCGTAAATCATTTACGGTCACTAAAGACTCGTGCGAGTTTTATTCTTCTCTCGATTTCCGAGCTTTATCTTTAGTCCAATATATCTTTAAATGAGCGAATTACGTATTTTATTCGCTGAAGCCACCTTGGTTGGCTATGGGTGGGCATTATCTCTGTATTTCACTCTATCTTAAGGACCAGGATATATCCTTCTGGACCAGCCTTGCCCCTGTGCTTGCCTATAAATAGAGGTGAGATTCTCAAGCTGAGGGCCGCGAAATTTTGAAGAATCAAGAGCTCCAAGAGAAGAATAGGAACCCCTACTGCTTTGCTTGCTCAATCCAGGTATGTCCCTTTTCCCCTTTTATTTCATATTTCAATTCTAGAAGTAATAGGATCATCTCTATTTCTGTAGAATAAGGCCACTGTTATATCTAGTATTCCTAAACTTGCCTCCAAGTACCTCAAGAGTCTCTCTAGCCGTAAAACGTGAAGAGAGAGCTAGGGGAAAAGAGAACAGGTGGATCCCTAGAATAGAACCCCATATCTGTTTTTTTCCCTTTTTTCTAGAATAAAGCCTTTGATTGTGTTTGTATACCCAAACCTATGTCTAAGTACCTCAAGAATCCTCTCTAGCCGTAAAACGTGAAGAGAGATCTAGGGGAAAAGAGAATAGGTGGATCCGTAGGGTAGACCCCCATGTGCTCTAATCTGTGAGATGTGGCTGCTTTGGATATCTTGATCATGTTTTAATGCTTTTTATGATGAATCTGAATGAATAACATGAATCTATGATGTTGATAGCATGAGATCCCCACTTTTTGACAAAATTTGGATTTTTCACATATTTGCACCTACAGCACTGCTTTCGTGATTTTTGTGGTTTTAGGCTAAGATCTGGGATTTATCATGATCAATATGGTAGATCTAGATCCAGAAGCCTGAAAGTAAATTCTAGGGTTTCATGAAGTTGTTTTTAAATCGTTTTTCATTATTGAGAGAAGACCCTACGGTCTAAGTTCTCCCCTTTTGATGTTCTTCATCAACGTGGGTATTTTTGGTTTTTATTTTCTAATTTAATGTAAAATTTGGGCTATATCTATGACCTGGACTATTCAAGTTCAATTTTGAAATATTTTATAAAAATCATATTTTTCTAGATTTCTAGAATTTGACTTGAAACCAGATTTTTGGATTTTTCACTTTAAATTGATTTTATTTGATTTTATCTCAATTTTATTTTGATCATGAAACCCTAGGAATGGTATGATCATATTTGAAAGTTCTGGATCAATCAGACCATTCGTATGAAAAAGCCATATATTTTGTCTTTTTTGTGATTTTTCGTGAATTTTATAGCAAGCTTTTTCCTTTATTTTAACATGAACAATACCTGGCAACCACCTTGTGTGGATGAATAGGGGTGCCTAACACCTTCCCCTGTTCATAACTTAATCCCCTTACCCATCTCTGGTTATTTTTTTAGGAGGGTTATTTTTACCCCAAAATTGCCTTTTGTGCTTATTTAATATTTTGGTGTCCATTCACGCCTAAATTGAATGGTGGCGACTCTTTGTTTTATTCAATCCCATGTGATGATTGAGGAAGTCAAAAAGGGAATTTTTGATTTTTTCCCATGTCTCACAAATCCCTTCCCTAGATGGTTGTTAGGATTGAATGAATGGTTTATGTTTATAGGGTTATATTGTGAATCATGCATGACGTAGGTTTTTATGTGACATAGCTACTATTTTGGGGGTGCATGCCATTTTCCACCATCCACAAGCACTTGGAGCATGAACGTGAGTAAAACCCCACGTTTATATGTGACCATACAGCAGAACCACATGAGCCTATCTTTCTCCATGTTTTTGTGCATTTCTAGCATGACCTTTCTTATTTATTCTCTTCTCTTTACTGCTGTCTCGCATATATAAAATCAGCCTTACCCTCTTCTTGTTCATGCATTTCGTATGCATGCTTGCACTTTCATTCATTAGAGGCATGATTAATGCATGCTTTGGTCGTTCACTCATCTGGTTTCCTACATGGGCATAAGTACATTTCTAGCTCATAAGCATGGAAAATTCTCATACATGCATATTGGTATGAAGTTTGATCATTGTATTCTCTTGGTTGGTTCCAATCAAGGCATGCTAGTTGCTGATTTTTAGGATGGAAGAGACAAAAACAGGGACACTTAAGTCCCTGTTCCCTTGCTGAATTTAGTTCGAAGAAGGAGAGGGCAACCCCTCCGCCTTCTCCCATTCTTTTGGCTTCCCTTGAAAAGAAGCCTATTCTTCTTCACTTGAACCACTGTGGGCCCACACAGGGACCCACAGATCTTTGGGAGTACCCTAAGAAGCTTAGGAATCCGAGCCCACTGCAAAAAACCATGAAAAGGCCTTTTCCAAGCTGATCCGACAACTCAGGTCGGATCAGCAAGGTCCTGTGTGTAGCCGACCTGAAATGTCGGCTTCAAAGGATTTTGTGTGTAGCCGACACCTCAGGTCGGCTACACTGTTAAAGTGCCAATTTTTGCTATTTTGTGATCTGTTGCTATTTTTATGCTTTGTTAACCAATCCGGATGAACCAGTAAGGTTTCCGGGTGACCCGGAAACCCAAAATGAAACATGGACCAATCCGGTCCAATTTGATTTCAAGTGGGCCTTCCAACGGGGCCCACTAAGCCCGACAAACCAGCTTTTGCCAAACAAAGATAACCAAACTGATTGAGTGGGCCAAACCTATTGGAGGCCCATCAAAGCCCAGTTTGGGGCACGCATGCTCAGATAATGTCGTGGTTTGGTCAAGACCCAGGGCAAGGCCTATCGGGCCTGCTAAGCCCATTGAACCCAACAAAGATTAGGGTTCCCAAACCCTAACTCATGAAGTCTTGGGTTTTCAAGCCCAAGCCCAGGTAAAGGGCCCTAAGCCCAAGGCTTGGCCCGTTTTGGCACAAATTAAACAAGATAAACTTAAATCATTTGGCAACCAACTGTGTGGCCGACTCAAGGGCCCACAAAGTAGTCCTGGCTCACTTGTGCATAGAAATCACTTAAACCTTTCAATTTTAACCATTAAATAAAATCAATTCATTTGAACCAAGCCCAAAGGGCCTCTCAGGCTAGACTGAGGCCCACCAGGGGACACGTGGGCTCAACCAAGCCCACCAAGGAATCTGCAGGCCTTCCAACGGGGCCCGCCTAATCAGACTCATCTCATCTTTAACTAAAAAGATAAAATCAAGTATAGGGAGCCACACCGCTTTGGCGGTCCCGCTAAACTTAACCAAATTGAATGTTGGATTAGGAATCGAGTGAGTGAAAGACCAAAAATTGCCTCAAACCAGGGAAACCATGGGACCCGTCATCCGACGGGGTAGACTGGAGTGTCTACGGACTTCCCCAGACCGCAACCAAGAACTTGCTTAGAATCTCAAGCCGTAGATCAAGCCTTAATAGACAAAAATAGCATACAGGTGTCTGCCTGCCCCCAATTAGGCAGTGGCGACTCCAAACAAATCCCGAGGCACGCATCATTTTGCATTCGCCTCGTCGTGCGACAGAAATCAGGTGCGCACAGGGGGGTGTTTGCTTATTTATATGTAATATCTTATGTAAATGGAGATTGAAAAATACGAGTACATTTACTTAAATAATAATACATGTAAATAAGTATTGCTTGTGTTAAAATTCGGATAAAGGCTTCTTTCCTTGTATTCGATGATAATGTTAGGATACAAAACATCTTTATAGTATCCGATAGATAATGTCGGATACAAAGGTTTTTGTTTGTATCCGACCTGAGTTGTCGGATACAAGGGTTTTGCTCAAAATTAGAAAATTCCGAAAGTTTTCACTTTTCACTGTCTTATCCCTGTCTAAGAGATGAGAATTCTCAAAAATAGCCTTAGGGTTAAGTGGAAGGATTTTAGACACATCCTTGTTTCTACCATTAGGGCACCCCTTTGCCCTAGCCTTTGCTTACAAATATGAGGCCTCTCCTCAAGCAAATGGCCAAGAGTTGGAGATTGGAGGGCTCCAAGTGAAGAAGGGAACCTCTGCCCCATTGCTTCTAGAACTCCAGGTAAGCCCTAACCTTCTTTTAATTTTCCATTCTTAAATTCTAGGTTTAGTTCTTCCTTCTACCTTTTTGTAGAATAATGTCCTGAATGTGTTTGAAACCTCATTCCCTTCTCAAAGTACCTTAAGGCTATCTTTAGCAGTAAAACGTGAAGAGAAAGCTAGGGGAAACGAGAATGGGAATGGAACCTTAGTTCTAGAACCCTTTTAATGGCCTACTGTTGTGTGAAATCCCATGCTCTACTCAAAGTACCTCAAGACTATCTTTAAGCCGTAAAACGTGGAGAGAGAACTAGGGGAAACGAGAATAGGAATGGAACCCTAGGAATAGAACCCCTATTTGATTGATGTATTTTTTAATGCTATATGTTGTGATGTGTTGATTAATTTAAAGAGATGATTTTTACACATACACACATCGAACATCGAACTTGTTCTTAGGCTTGTATTTTGGATCTATCATATTCATTATGATAGATCTGGGGCAAATGGCCCTAAATCTTTCTTGGACATTTCTTAGTGGTTTTCGAATGAATACGAGCAAGTCTTTTTGGATATAGAAAACTCTTGGTCTCATCTCTCTGTTTTGGGCATTTTTACTCCATTTTGAGGGTTTTTGTATATTCTCTTCAATCAAAGAGAATATTGAGCCAAATTCGTGCCCTATATCCTTCTGGAGATTTTTCCACATTTTTTCAAATGGTTTTTGTTCAGATTGCACAGATTACACACACTTGCTCACTGTTCTGGGTTGATTTTACTTAAAAGTTTCAAATCACGACAGCACCTGTACCCTATCTTAGAACACCCATAACTTCATCATCCAGATGAATTTTGGAGTGATTCCAAAGACATGTGGAAGATGAGATTGTCTAGTTCTTGTCTGTAAAAGTTCAGCCATTTTTATAGAGTGGATTTTTGACACCATTCGATCAAAGTCGACAAGTCAATTCAGGCCAGATTGCTGAACCTGTCACTTTGACTGAGCACCATTTGCTCGTTTTAAGTCCAATTTGGGTGATTTTGATTTCTGTGTTTTCCTTTATGAGTATAATTTCAAATCCAATTGGTTTCAAAAGTTTTGGATTTCATTTGTGTCATGTGTGTCTGATTTACTCAGAACTGACCTATAGCACAATTCTGTGCTGATCTGTGATCCTCTGGGCATATTCGTGAGGTCACACAAGTCACATCCGAATGAAGTTTTGTGTGAGGATTATTTCATTCGAAAGATGGCACCATGTACTTCATTTTTGCAAATTTTCAAAGATATATATGGAACCCATCTTCACAAATATGTTTTCAAAGTTGCCCACTTACCACTTTTATCACCTTATAACAGTGAATTTCAAACAAGCATAACTCTTAGGATTTTAATCGGATCTACTTGAAAATTTTCTTGAGTCTTTTATTTATCATAATATTTCAAATAAATTTGGTTTGATTCAATTTGAATTTGATTTGAATGATTTATGGTCAAATGGCTCCATCTTTTACCGAGTTTTTTCCAGATTGGCCTCAACTTGCTTGTATTCAAGTTTTATTTTGATTTGTAATTAATGGTGATGTCCTAGAAGTGATAGTTCCATAAAAGAGGATCTGGAATTCATTGGACTTCTCATGTAGAGGGATCATATATGTGTTTGATTCTTTTCAAGCCTCTTTGATTATTTTAATTAGCAAGCTTTCTTTATTTTGAACATGAATAATACTTGGCAACCACCTTGTGTGGGTGAATGGGGGCCCCTAACACCTTCCCTCATTCATAATCTAATCCCCTTGCCCGTCTTTGAATTTTTTTTATTTTAAAGTGGAATTAATTTTGATCTAGATTTGCCTTTTGTGCTTATTTTGATGTCCATTCACACCCAAACTTGAATGGTGACGACTCTTCCCGTTTTCGAATCCCGTGTGATGACAGGAAAGTCACGAGATTGATTTTTTCTATGTCTCACACCGCCGCTAAATGGCTCCTTCGTTTTTTTAAAAACAACTATTATTTAGAAGGAGAATGCTAAAAGTAAAGTGCGATTTTCAAATTTGGTTTGGCTTTTAGGGGCGGTAGATTATTGCCACTAAAAGTGCAAGCGGGAATTTTCCCCGCGTTACTAATGGATTGAATTTTGACTGGGCTTTTAGGGGTGGTAGCTTACCTCCGCTAAAAGTAAAGCGTGATTTTCAAATTTAATTCGACTTTTAGCAGCGGTAAAAGCGCCATTTTCAAATTACCGCTAGTAAAAGTCGACTCTACATATACTAGCCGAGTCTCTTCTTCTTCACTTGTATTTTTCTCTTCAACTAAAGGTATGTTTCATTTTTAAATTTTGCATTTCTTTTATCTCTATCTACTTTTATTCTTCAAAACTTTACTCTCTGTGAGACATGGAAAAAATAACCTAGATGATTCCCTCCGTCATCACACGAGCTCAACAAAAATGAGAGAGTCGCCACCATCCAATTTTGAGGTGTGAATGGACACCAAAAATCATCAAAATAAGCAAAAAAAGCAAATACTAGAGTAAAAATAACTCTAATTGAAAATAAAATCCAGAGATGGGTAAGGGGATTAGATTATGAATGGGGGAAGGTATTAGGCACCTCCACTCACCCACACAAGGTGGTTGCTAAGTGTTGTTCATGCTCAAAAATAAGAAAGCTTGCTAAAATCATCAAAAACCTTGAAAAAGGATTAAACAAATGTATAATACTTTAGGATGAGAAATCAAATGAATTCCAGATCCTCTTTTATGTCAGTATCACTTCTGGGATATCACCATTAGATGGAAATCAAAGCAAAAATTGCATAAAACCAAGTTGAGTCAAATCCGGAAAATTCTGTAAAAGATAGTGCCATTTGTCTTAAAATCATTCAAATCTAATTTAAATTGAATCAAACCAAATACATTTGAAAGATTATGATAAATAGAAGACTCATGCAAATTTTCAATTAAATCCAGTTAAAATCCTAGGAGTTATGCTCCTTTGAAATCTGCTGTTGGAAATTGTTAAAGGAAACAAGTGGGCAACTTTGGAAATTCATTTGGAAAACTTGGCTCCATATAAATCCATGAAATTTAGTATCAATGAAGTATGTATGGCCATATTTCAGATGAAACTAGCCTCATACAAAAATGCATCCGGATGTACCTTGGGTGACTTCCTGAACAGGCCCCGAGGATCACAGATTTACTCAAAAAGGTGCTGTTGAGCAGTTCTGAGTAAATCTGTTACCTATGACACAAATGGAATCAAAAAATTATGAAACCAACTGGATTTGAAATTAGACTTCCAAAGGAAAACACAAAAATAAAAATCACTCAAATCGGACTTAAAACGAACACATGGTGCTCATTCAAAGTGACAAGTTCAGCAATCGGACCTGAACTGACCTGTCAACTTCGACAGAATGGTATCACAAATTCCCTTCATAAACATTGATGAACTTTTATAGACATAAATTATACAGCCTTACATTTCCCATGGCTTTGGAATCACTCCAAAATTCATCCGGATGATGAAGTTATGAGTGTTCGAAGTTAGGGTACAGATGCTGTCTCGTTTTGCCACTTTTAAGTAAAATCAATTCAAATCAATGATTGGATGTGTGTGATCTGTGCAATATAAATCAAAATCACTTGAAAATGTATTAAAGAATCTCTAGGAAGAAATAGTGCACCATCTTGGCTCACCATTCTCTTCGATTGAAAAGAATATGCCAAAAACCCTAAAGTGGAGCAAAAATGCCCAAAACTGATAGGTTAGACCTAGAGATCTTCAATACTCGAGATAAACTTGTTTGAAATCAATAAAAAACATCCCAGAGATGCTTGGGGCTATTTATTTCAGATCTATAATAATGAATGCAATAGATCCGAAATACAAGCCGATTCCGATTAAAACAAGTGCAATATGTGTGTATGTGTAAAGATCATTTCTTCAAATATAACAACATATAGCATTCATATCAATCAAGTGGGGTTCTAAAAAACCTAGGATTCCGTTCCATTCTCGTTTCCCTTAGTTCTCTCTCCTCGTTTTACAGTTCTTCGAGATAGTCTTGGGGTACTTTGAGTATGAAACGGTTTTCATAGAACGAAAGGCTTTTCAAAAGGGTTCTAACACTAAGGATCAATCCTCAGTCTTGTTACCCCTAGATCCCGTCTTCACGTTTTACGACTAGAAGGAGTCTTGAGGTACTTTGAGTAAAGGAAGGGGTTGCATACACAAAGATTAGGCCATTATTCTACAGAAAGGTAGAGGAAAAGAACTAACCCTAGAAGTAAAGACAGAAAAATAAAGAGGTATTTAGGCTTACCTGGGTTTTTGGAAGCAGTGCGGCAGCGGTTCCCTTCTTCACTCGGAGCTCTTCAACCTCTAACTTATTGGCCATTTGCTTAGGAGGAGCCTCCTATTTATAGGCAAAGGCTAGGGTTAGGGTTTGCATGATGCTAGACACAAAATGATGTCTAGAACCCCTCTCACTTAACCCTAAGGCTATTTTTGAGATTTCCACTCTATAAGGATGGTAAAATAGTAAAAAAGTGAAAAACCCTTGGATTTACTCAATTTTGAGGAAAAAAGCTTGTATCCGACATATGAGGTCAGTTAGAAGCAATTATTTTTGTATCCGACACTTGTCGTCGGATACACCAATATCTTCTTGTATCCGACGACTTGTGTCGGATATAAAATGTTGGATATAGAAGGATTTGCTTGTATCCGACCTGAGTTGTCGGATGCATGAAGAAATGCATAAATCTGAATTTTTGTGTTGGTTACAAAGGTAAGAATGATTTTTGCCAATTATCCATCATTTTTACTGTGCAATTTGGGGTGTCTACAACTGCCCCTCTTTGCAAGAGTTGCAAAGCAATGAGTTGCAAAGATTAGACAAGCCCAAATTGCACTCCCTTAACCATGATTTGCTTGGTTCAATTTTAATTTTGCAAAATAATTTTGGGTGAAGATTTGCCAAAAAGCCCTAACTTTAAGGGGGGCATTTCTCCAAGATGTCTTAAACTCCACTGAGCTCTGGTGGCTATGAAGTGGTTTTAAGCCCAAAATAAGATTTTTGAAAACTAATTTTTTTATCAAACCAAGTTAAAAATTGAATGAATATTTTCCTTTTGACCAACACATTTCCCCAAGTTGTCCTAAATTCAACTGAGCCCATGTGGCTATGAAGTGGATTTTAAGCCCAAAAATAGGTTTTTTTGTGAGAATAGCAGATTTTGTAGCACACATTTTTTCCTTTTTCTCCTTTTTTTTCTTTTTCCTTTTTTTTTCTTTTCCTTCTTTTTTCTTTTCCCTCTTTTTCTTTTCATTTTTCTCATTTTTTTTTCTTCTTTTTTTTTTCTGTTTTTCTTTTGTATCCGACGTAATTGGTCGGATAAGAGAACCTTCATTTGTATCCGACGTGATCTGTTGGATACATTAGTTTATATAAGTCGCGCGCGACCACGACTCTTCCCCTTCTTTTCTTCTTCTCCGATTGATAATAGTGGACACAAGCTTTTTTTTTTCTTCTTCGATCTTCTCTTCTTCTCCGGCGATTTTCGGCAACTCCGGTGCTTCCCATTGCATCCGACAACTCCGGTAATCTCCCCTACTTCCGGCGATTTCTCCTTCGTGGCTGCGGCTAAGCCCTAGCCTGTTTCTAATCTCCGGCAATTCCACAGTCCGGCGCCGTGGTGCTGACCTCCGGTGGTACTTGGTTTGTGTTCCGGCTACCTAGGCGACATTCCCTGCACATAGCAATCCTGATTTCAAGCTTGCCATCAGTCACCTATCCCTCCACTGTTCCTGCCAAAATTGACAGTGAGTGGCCTATCTGTTCTTGGTGATTTTCCACATCTGTTCCTCATTTCAGGTAACCTTTATTCAAAACTTGAGCTTGAAGGCTTTGACGAGCATGAATTATAGTTGACATACCTCACCGGATATTGCAATTGCTTGTATTTGATTGTTCTGACATAACCATGTAATGTTATACTCTTTCTTAGAATTTTCAGATAATCCTTGTCTTCTTTTTTACTGCTGTCTTTTGGTGATTGCCAAAGCAAGCTTGCCTTCTGATGTATCTTCATTAACTTCTATTCTTAACTTGATTTGCATCTTAAAATTCTTTTGAGATGCAATTCCTCACTTTGCTCTTGCTGTTGCATGTTTGCTTTGTCTCCATGAGTATACCCATGCTGTGGTTCGCTTTTTTAATTTGCCAACTCCCTGAGACTGATTGCCAATGACATTTTCCCGCTAAGTTGCATGATTTTCCAAGGTTTTCGTATTGCCCGTGGTGAAAAATTGCATACTCTAATGCTAGGCTATGATTTGTTCTTTTTTTACCAAAGTGGTGCTTTGACTGCCAGAATTTTTCTCTGCTTGGCTCTTGGGTTCCACAGTTTATTTTGATCTTTGATTAGCTAAGACCTTTCACTTTTGCACCACTGTCTTGCTTTCACGTAGGAGACCTGAAATATATTAGCAGATATTAAACCTTGTAGATATCTTTTAGGACAAAATGCTTTAGAACCAGAATAGAAATACTTCCTAAAAAACTTCAAACTAAAACAGAGAACCAAAACTCCCTCAAGACACAATTCCTGATAATCTTGAAAAAGTCATGTAAGATTCCTGATGAACTAGAACCAAAACCTAGACCAAAAGCAAGGTAAAATTCCTAATAAATTTGCACTGAAATTCATAAAACACTTCCCTGTGGCTTGTAGATGGCTAGGAGTTGTTCCCGTGTTCGAGAGGAGGCTGACCCTGCTGATCAGTCCTCCACTTTGCGGGCTCCGACATAGGCGAGTTCTAGTGCTACCCTATCGGAGCCGCTGGATGATTCCAGAGAGAGTTCTAGAGAGGGTTCTGCTGAGGTAGGCCTTCAAATTCTTTTTTTCTTTTCTTGCTTGCCGCAAAACTGACTTCGCTTATTCATTTCTACTTTTAACCTGTTGTTGCTCTTGCTTGAGGTCGCGGTAGAGGCCGAGAGAGAGGTGAAGGTAGAGTTGGAGAGAGGGGCTGAAGCCGACCCAGAGAGAGGGGCCGAGGCCGGGCCCGAGCTTCAGGCCAGGAGGGTGTTGCTGTAGCTTTCCGCATAGGGATCTCCGCGGAGTTGAGAGCGTCTGTTCATGATACAGAGCTCCTTAGTGGCTTGGACAGCCACCCTTCCATGTGCATCTGTGCTGATGTTCCACTTCCCTATCCTCCCTCTCATCTACGGGGCAGCTGGGGGAAGTTTAGTGAGTTGGTTCTGACGCTTTCTCCGGCACTCAGGCGCAAGTTTGGTCGGTGCCACCATGACTACTTTCTTCGTATCCCTTCGTTCCGAGCCGACTGTCCCCTTATCTTTGCAATGATGGAGCGATACTTCTCGGAGACGCAGTCCTTTCATCTGTCAGACGTGGAGCTTGGGATCCGCCCTTCCAATTTTGTTATGATTACCGGCATTCCTCTGGTGGGGTGGACTATCGTGTTGGACCGGCCTTTAGCTGCAGACATTGGCCTCCTCCTGGGATACGAGGATTTGTCTGACGGTATTTGGGATGGGAGGAGCGGCCGTATTTCCATTAGTTGGTTGCAAGAGAGCCTCACTCGGCACTTTGATGGGAGGCATGAGACCATTATCGTGGAGGATGCAGCTTTTGCACCTATATTCCGGCATGTATTTTTGCTGATGCTCAGGAGTTGCTTCTTCTAGGAGGACATGACTAGTGTTAGTCCTCTCTTTTTGGATGCTCTGAGAGATCTCTACCAGACCCAACAGTTAGCATGGGGTAGGCTTATATATGGGACTATCTTAGCCGGATTATGCCGAGTGGTTCAAGGTTTGGCCTCTCCGAGGGGTGACGGAGTTAGCTGCCGGTTCTTCTGGCAGATCCTGCAGGTACTGAATTCAGTTGCCTAGGCTTTATCTTCTTTATCCTTGACTGATTTCTCTTTTGCCAGGTATTCATGTACACTTACATGACTTACTTCGGCCAGTCCCCCGTGCTTGGTGTTACGGAGTTCCCTGTTGCCCTACGATGGTCTGCCTAGGTCAGAGATGTAAACAGGAGTCAGCCTCGTACTGCTCGGGTTCAATTGGATCGTGCCCGTCGATCTGATGTAAAATTCTTCCCCCCTTTCTCTTTTGTCTCTTTTCCCATACCTTGTTTGTATCTGACCACATTTTTCTTCTTTGCAGCTCCTCCTAGCACACTTCGATGAAGTGGAAATCAGGGTTGCTCGTGAGATGATAGTGCAAGACGCTTTTGACCGAGACCTCCGACGCCAGCCCTACTAGTGCTTCCTCGGGACGCTTGGTAGGGTGATGTACCTAACAGAGCACCTATACTATCAGCACACAGGCGTGCCTCGTATCCCAGTTCCTTCTCTTGTGGGTCCCGACACGCTCCTCCCTGGGTTCGATATTGATTAGTTTGATCAGTATCAGGATGCGGAGGGGCTTACAGTAGCTGGGGATTACGACGAGTGGATCCGGAGGGTGTCCATTGGGTGCCTGATGGATCGACCCACTCGTGTCGGGGTGACTGAGATCAGTGGGATCTATATCCGAGTGCACGATGACACTGTAAGTTTCATTATCTTCATTTTTTCATCTCATTTCCTTCAATTCTGTATTTGTGACTCTAATCCCTTTCTTGTTGACAGGTGGAGGAGTTGAATGCTCTTCGGGACCGGTTCCAGAGTCAGCAGGCCGCGGTCGATGATATGATTGCTAAGCACGATGCGGTCGTGGCCCAGAGAGATGCCCGGATCAGAGAGCTGGAGCCTTTGGTCGATGAGCTTAGGGCTAGCCAGGTATCTAGTTCTTTATAACTTCATCTCTTTCATTTCTATGTTTCTTTGTTTTTCTGATATGAACTATTTTGACTTTTGCAGGGTCCAGTCCCAGATCATGATGTTGCCTTTGAGCCAGATCTTCCTGTTCCTGATCCATCTCTGGTTCGGGCTGCTGATCCCGAGGACGCCCCAGCCGCTAACCCGGTTGTTCCTTCTGTGCCTGTTGCTCCTGCGGATCCTGTGGGCCCCTCATTTCCAGTGATGGCTCCTGTGCTGGAGGATGTCCCTGCTGCTGACCCGATTGTTCCGGATCACCCAGTTCCTGTTGCAGACATTCCTGGTAAGTTTTCTTTAGTTTCACCTCCTTGGTTCATTTTAATACTTCAATTTCTGACTTTATTTCCATTGACCTAGCTATTTCTGTTCCTGGCCCTTCTTCTGCTACTGCCGAGCCTTCTGAAGCTGCAGGAGTCGAGACTGCTGCAGCGGAGGATCCAGTTGAGCCTGAGGTGGCTCCCCTGCCAGCCGAGCCTGTTCCTGCTGGGCCTGAGGCTTCCTCATCAGATTCTTCTCCCGACCCACCTCCTGACATTTCAGACTATTGCTTGGAGTATCAGCTTCAGTCAATTGTGGGCTGGAGACCACGCTATATGGCCCAGTGCCTTCTGGCACATTATAGGCACCGACCATCTCGAGGTAGAGGCCGCAGAGGAGCATGGGGTAGAGGACGCAGGGATGATCCTGCACAGGAGTAGTAGATTAGGATTTTGATGTATTTATATTGTCCTTTGTACAAAGAGACTTGCATATATATGAAATTTTTTTTTATTCATTCTCTCTTGTTCTGCTCTTTTTCTTTTCATTTTTATGCAATTCAAACTTGATAATTTTTTTGTATCCGACAGGTTATGTCGAATATACACACATTTACTTGTATCCGACATTTTTCATCGGATATGAAGGAATCTTCTTGTATCCGATCTGATATATCGGATACATTAAAATATGCTATAAATGCATCTGGCCTCGGGATTTAAGTCATTTTTACGACTTTTTTAGTTTAGAAAACCCCCTTTTCACCTCTTTCCTCCTCCCATTGATTCTTAGCAAGCTCCAATCATCCCTAATGGCTTCCGGATCAGCCTTTTCCCCATTATTGTCTGTCCATGCAACCTCCCCTGCAAAACAACCTTTTAGAGCAAAACCCCTTAATCTCATTAGGTACAACCCTGTAGATTCATTCTACACTAGGTTGGTCAACTCTATGACCCTTGATGAAGAGATTAGATTGGATTCTATTCATCTAGGCTACACCTTGCTCATCCCTTCCATCCCGTTCAAGTGGGAAATTATTGAGGCCATGATTGGGCATTAGGTTCCTGATTTGAACCTTTTTCCTTTTGGAGACAATGAGATGACTCCAACCATTGAAGAGGTTGAAACCATCCTGGGCTTGAGGTTTGTAGAGAAGGTAGTGAACCCATCCCCTAGACCTAGTTACAAGAAAGAGGCTTCTACTTTCCTAGGTATAGGGAAGAAGGATTTAGAGGATTCTGACACCCTTTTGACTTTATCCAAGTCTTTTTTTGATTGAGAAGCTCTTGAGGGGGGAGAACAAGGAAGCCAGATTCAATGCCCTAACCCTGGTAGTGGTTAACCAACTGCTTTTCCACAGGATGACGATGAAGTCGACTTGGCCCTTATCTCAGTTATATGCCAGGTTAGGAAGCGGGAGAGATTGGACCCTATGATTTTGGTAGGAATGTACCAGGCTTTGACTGATTGTTATTACAAGAAGAAGAAGCGCTTTCTGTCATGTGCCCCTATCCTGCAGGTAAAATTCCCCTTCTTTTTTTTTTCTCTTGCTTTTTTTCTTTTTTTTTCTTTTTGCTTTTTTCTTTACAATATATTGAAATATCTCTACTCTTCTGCAACTTTGGTTACTTGACCACTTGAGTCAAATTAAGGAGATCAATTGACACTTCTTTCCAAGCCTAAAGGTTCCAATCTTGATGAGCAACCGGGGGTGCCCTGATATCGCAGGAGGCAAACAGGGTTGGTTTGCTTTTTTGGCTACTCTTCAAGATAGTTAGGTGAGGTGGCCTGGCACTTATCAACCCAATGCAGAGACGGTGATCAGTTTCAGAGACAGAAACTTTTGGTTTTGGCTGGCTTGAGTCATGCTGTGCTTTACCTCCCCTTACGAGTTCTTCAGCAGTTTAGAGCGACCCAGGGGATTATAATCCCAAGTGGATATGAGGATCATCTTAGGCCAATTTCACCAACCACCAGGAAGCTGAATGCTTGGTTGATAAGGGAGTGGTCCTATGTTCGTTTCATGCGGAGCCCAGTCTTCTCATAGTCCCATGTGAAAGACTACTTCTTCTGGATCAAGGAGCAAATTCAAAGTCAAGCCCCAGTACCCGAGGATCCTCCTGTAGTTTTGGCTCCCACTTATGAAGACATCTTGGAGTCCAAAAGAACATCTCACTGGCGACTTCAGCAGATATGGGTACGAGAGGCCCAGGAGCTTAGGATACGAGGCCTTGATCTGGAGAGGCAACTTGACGAGCAAGTATCCCGCCGTCTTGCTATGGAGGAGAAACTGGAGGAGCATAGGCAGGCTTGCCGCTTTGAGGTCCGGATGATACGACAGAAGTACCAGGATGCTTTAGCCAGCCTTAGGAGCATGCGGATTAGACAAACTCTTTTAAATGAGGTCATTTCCTTCTTAAGTGATCCTGCTGCAAAGGGGGCTTCTGGGGTTATCGCAGCTTAGGCGGCTCGGATTCGGGAGCTTGAGCGGCGGCTAGAGGATAGAGACTAGCCTTCTTTCCTACACATTTAGTTTTTTCTTTTTTTTCCATACCTTTGTACGAAAGCAAACTCCAATAGTGGAAAAACAAAGGATTTAATTCAAAGATAAAATTTTTATGTTATTGGCCTCAAAATGTTCAGATGCTTGTAAAAACAAAGGTTTTATGAAAAGCATTTGATTTATCACCACTGGGCAAAGTATAGTTTTTCTTTTTATTATAATTTTTTTTAAAATTTGGTCCATATACTTAATCACCCATAATTAAAGGAACTAAAACCAAGTTAAATAATAAAAAGAGTAATCCAAACAATAAGGAGGGATCAAATTTGTCTATCTTAGGACCTTTAGAGTCATCCCCAAATGCTAAAACTGACCCCATTGTTCTCAATCTGCTTAGTCTCAATATTCATGCTGATTTTTCTTCAAGCTTAAATCTCCATGATCAACTCAACCTCTGATTTCTTTTTTTTTCTTTTTTTCTTCTTTTCTTTCTGCCAATGTTGCCCCTAGCGCCAGTTACGGTTTTCACTAAGGCCTACTTTTGCATTCCGTCATCACCAATCTTACTCTAAAATTTGAATGAACACTCTAAGATCACCAAGGGCTTAGAAATAGGATGAAACAAAGGCTAGGCTTGGTTTATGAAAGAAAAGGTATTAAAGGCTCAAAGTTTTTCAAATGTGGAAATAGGTCGACCGAACTTACAGTCATGATGAATTTGCCCCATTTCCCCAAAATGTATCCTTTTTTGCCTTTGGCTTTCATTTTCCAACATTCTTTGCTTTTTTGCTTTTTCTTTTTTCCTTTTTGCCCCAGTATAAGACTGTAAGTCCAGTTTAGGTTTATCAAAGAAACGAACTGGCTCGACTTGGCTAGACTAGGGATTAAAATTTTCAAAGGAAATAAAGAAAAACGGCCTCGGATCATTTCCTAGTAATATTCATTCAAGGAAAATACCTTTTTACTACATCAGAGTTAATTGGCTCAGGAAAATCTGTCCCATCCATTTCTGTCAAGATGAGTGCACCCCCTGACAGGACCTTCTTCACAACATAAGGCCCTTCCCAATTTGGCTTGAACTTACCACGAGGATCTTCCAAAAATGGTAAGATTTTCTTCAGTACCAACTTTGAATGCAATCAAGAAAGAAAAAGCCAAGTCAGAATAAGTAATGGACGAAGACATAATGGAGCAAAGAGCCTCCAAGAATTGAAGAACTAAGGAGCAAGGCGTCTCCCCAAAAATTGAATTGAAGACAGAATGGAGCAAGAAGCCTCCAAAAATTGAAGACAGAATGGAGCAAGAAGCCTCCCAACCCTAATGGAGCAAGGTGCCTCCAAGAATTAAAGATAGCAGGAGCAAGGTGTCTCCCAACCTTAAGGAGCAAGAAGCCTCCAAAATTTGAAGATAGAATGGAGCAAAGGGCCTCCAAGAATTTCAAGACAGAAGGAGCAAGGTGCCTCCCAACCCTGACAGAGCAAGAAGCCTCCAAAATTTAAAGACAGAATGGAGCAAGAAGCCTCCAAAAATTGAAGACAGAATGGAGCAAGAAGCCTCCCAACCCTAATGGAGCAAGGTGCCCTCAAGAATTAAAGGTAGCAGGAGCAAGGTGTCTCCCAACCACAGAGAGCAAGGCGTCTCTCAAGACTGAAAGGGCAAGGCGTCCCTGGAGCAAGGCAACTCCAAAACTAATGGAGCAAGGTGTCTCCCAACCACAGAGAGCAAGGCGTCTCTCAAGACTGAAAGGGCAAGGCGTCCCTGGAGCAAGGCGACTCCAAAACTAATGGAGCAAGGTGTCTCCCAACCACAGAAAGCAAGGCGTCTCTCAAGACTAAAAGGGCAAGGCGTCCCTGGAGCAAGGCGACTCTGAAACTAATGGAGCAAGGTGTCTCCCAACCACAGAGAGCAAGGCGTCTCTCAAGACTAAAAGGGCAAGGCGTCCCTGGAGCAAGGCAACTCCAAAACTAATGGAGCAAGGTGTCTCCCAACCACAGAGAGCAAAGCGTCTCTCAAGACTGAAAGGGCAAGGCGTCCTTGGAGCAAGGCAACTCCAAAACTAAATGGAGCAAGGCGACTCCCAACCACCGAGAGCAAGGCGTCTCTCAAAACTGAAAGGTCAAGGTGTCCCTAGAGCAAGGCGACTCTGAAACTAATGGAGCAAGGCGACTCCAAACCACCGAGAGCAAAGCGTCTCTCAAGACTGAAAGGGCAAGGCGTCCTTGGAGCAAGGCAACTCCAAAACTAAATGGAGCAAGGCGACTCCCAACCACCGAGAGCAAGGCGTCTCTCAAAACTGAAAGGTCAAGGTGTCCCTAGAGCAAGGCGACTCTGAAACTAATGGAGCAAGGCGACTCCCAACCACCGAGAGCAAAGCGTCTCTCAAAACTGAAAGGGCAAAGCGTCCCTGGAGCAAGGCGACTCCGACCATTCGAATGACACAGAAATGTGTCCCTAAGGAGCAAGACGTCTCCCACCATTTGAATGACACGGAAATGTGTCCCTAAGGAGCAAGATGTCTCCCACCATTTGAATGACACGGAAATGTGTCCCTCAGGAGCAAGGCGTCTCCCACCACTTGAAATACTAAGGAGCAAGGCGACTCCCACTTTTGAAATCCCTAAGGAGAAAGGCACCTCCCACATCTAAATGACACAGGAATGTGTCCTCAAGAAGTAAAGCATCTTCCAATGCTGAAGGACATGGAGTCCCCAGAGCGAAGTGTCTTCACAAAGCCGAACAAATTGTTCCCATTCCCGGAAAAGATAGAGAATCAAGGCATGAAGAAGAAGGCAAAATGAAGAACCATTGGGCAAGATGGCCCTTTTTGTAATTTTTGATTTCACACTTTTGTAAATGGAGTAGAGCAGGTGTGTGAGCTCCCTTGAGGCACTAGACAGCGCTGGAAGCACCTCCTCACCAACAGCAGCTCCTTCTCCACTCTTCCTTCCTCCTTTCTCCGTTCGGTCCACATCCTAACCCAACCCTTGGCCATCGAACTCTGAAAAAAAAAAAAAAGAAGAAGAAAAAAAATGCAAGCAATCTTCAAGTAAAAGACACAAAATGGACCAGAAGTCAAAAGTCACCTAAAAGCTTTAATGGAACAAACAAGAAGAAAAGGATATTGTCAAGTGTCTGGCATCAACGCCGAAACCGGTTGGCGAGCTCAAGTCCAATCTAATCTCTTTCAAACTTAAACTAAAATGCTGAAGAGTTGCTCTAACAAAACCCGAAAAGCAAAGGGTAAGGAAACTCTGAAGCCAGGAAGTGACGCCACATCATTGGCCGCTTCCCTCTCAAAATGAAAACTTCAAAGGACTAAGCTTGTCGACCATGTCGACAGAAATGCCAAGTACAAAAACGAGATTCTTTTTTTTCTCTTTGCCGTTCATCCGCAAGGTGACTCCGGCAAAGAGGGGCAGCTGTAAGCACCTCATTTTTGCGCTCCCGGAAAAGCCAGAAATGCAAAACCCGGTTGAAAAGTCAAACCATAAAGGGTGAAAAATTAACTTTTTGATCCAGTGATAATTGGCCACCTTGATTTATCTCAGTGGATAGAGAATCCCGACATGGTTCCAATGCAACTGAGTTTGCTGGAATCGGAGTCCAGATAAATGATCTATGAGCCGGTCAAACTTGAAGGGGAGCAGAAAGTTGACTTTCTGCTAAACCCCGAATCAACTGCTTAACCTTATGCCAATGGATAGAGGGCTCCGATACGATTCTAACGCAACTGAGTTTGCCCGAATCAGAGTTCGGATGAAGAAGATGTAAGTAGTTGAAGTTCTAGGGCAGCGTGCCAGAAAATTGCACACGTGGCAGGCAGCAGAGCAAAAAGGTCTCAGGGATTAAATTTGTAATTACCCAAATCAGTGAAAAATATCTCAATGGTAAAGTTGCAGATATCCAAGGGTATCAGGGACTAGATCCATAAGCATCAAAACTTGAGAAAATATCCCAGGGACCAATCTGTAAATATCCAAAAGTATCAGGGACTAAATCTGTAAATACCAAAAGTATCAAGGACTAAATCTGTAAATATCCAAAAGTATCAGGGACTAAATCTGTAAAAATCCAAAGTTCCAGGGACCAATCCGTAAATATTAGGATTTGATCATGATTGCTGTCCCCTATGGGCATGCATGGGCATCACCCGTGCATGCCACCCCTCATACATCTCTCTCTCCCTCTCTCTCCCACATGGGCATCATCACCATCATATATGCATGCATCATGCATACTTTTTCTCTCTCTCCCCCTAATGATTAATGTTCCCTATGCATGCACCCCCCATGCATCACACCATCATGCATGCAACACCCCATCTCTCTCTCTCTCTCTCTCTCTCTCTCTCTCTCTCTCCCCCATGTATGCATGCACCCCCATGCACCATCCACATGATAAAAGCCCCCAAACCCATACGTATTGGGGACTTTTTGCTCACTTTTGCTTCTTCCATTCTCTCCCACCATCTTTCTCCTCCAAGGGCTCCCACCTCTCTCCAAGCTTCCACCCTTCTCCCCCAAGGAGAAAACCCTCTTCCCTTGCACTCTTCTTTGTCTACAACCTCACCACACCACTTTAAGCCCTTTACACCCTTGGTTTCTCTCTTCCTCTTCTTTCTCATCAAACTCAAAGGAGAAAGACTTGCTGTTGGTGCAAGAAGAAGGAGGTTCCAGCCCTTGTTTTCGCTTCAAAGAGATCTCTATACCGCACAAGGGTTACAAGTCTCCAAGGTATTGTTTCCTGTTGCTTTTTACTTTACATATATCAAAATGAGCATGTTTTAAGCTAAGGAAAAAGGGGCTGGCTTCTCTTTGCTGTAACACATTTTCCGACATGCTTCTTTGTCATTTTTCCCTTCACTCATGCCATACAAAAGCTTCCAAAGGTAAGAGGTTTGCGCTTGGTTCCATGGGAGCAAGAGAGTTTCATTTTGACATATTTTTAGGACTTGCAAGTTGCTGTCCTAGTTTTGTTTAAGCACTCTTGGGGGGGAGCATGTTCCTCCCCAGCATGTGATCTAATGTACCCTCACATAATCCCCCTCTTTCCCTTCTTACAATAGCTTCTTGTTTGCTTCATAATATGCTTTTCTTAGTGTCTTGTGTGTTGCAATGAGTTCGTGCTTAATGGTAAGTCCTTTTGCTATTTTCATGTTGTATGCCTAGGTTGTGGTACATTTGAACCGCTGTTGGGAGCAACAGCAGGCCCTCTCTTCCTTGGTTTCTTGATTGCCCACTCTAATATGCTCATGCTTAACAACCCATGCTCATTTCACTTGCCGCTTTGTAGCCTTGGTATGCCATATATCCACCTGGTACTTGCTGTACCCCAGCATGCTCCCCCTCCCACGCCATACTTTTCTTTCATACATTTCGGCTGCTGTTATAGAAAACCCACATGCCCCTTCTCCTCCTTTTGATCTCTTGTTAATAGTATATGCATGTCTAAACTGTTGCTGTTTTTATAAAGTGTGGCTTGAACCCGTAGGTGCCTCCTTATTTCCTTAGCAGCTGCTCCTGTAGCATGTGTACCATTCACACACATATACAAGCTACCTCCTCCACCACTTTGTGTTGTTTCTGGTATGATAAGTGTGCCTTTCCCCCACTTGTAACTGCTGTTCCATTTTTTCTACAGCATGCATTTTTTATTTCGTGTTCACATGATATGCTTCCTTGATTGCATGACCACCACGTGCACCCACTCCCCAGCTTAGTACGTATGCTAGGTGACACCCTACCCATGCCACCATCTGTTTTATGTATGAGTGTGATCCTAAATGCCTTGGTCCATATGTATGGTATGTGCTGAAATGTCTTTGGATATGTCTTAGGTTGAAGCATGCTTAGGCCCTAGTTTAATCACATCTTCTTTGGCTTTGATTGTTTGCTGTCTATGTGGATTGAGAGACCAAAATGGGGGCTTCTTGGCCCCTGTTAAGCTATGGTGCTTGGCTCTAGTGGGAGGAGGCAACCTCCCATGCCTCCCCCCTCCTTTCTTGGTTGCAACAACCCTCAAAGGGAACCATGTAATGGGGTATTCCCCCACACTTTGCCACCACTGTGGGCCCACACAGGGACCCACCCAAATGCTAGAACATCCTAGAAGACCCAGAAACTCAACCCCCTTGGAAAAATCAGAAAACAAGCCTCTGTATGTTGATCCGGCAACTCAGGCCGGATCAACTGAAACCCATGTGTATCCGGCTAAAGATGCCGGATACACAGAAGCCCATGTGTAGCCGGCTAAAGATGCCGGATACACAGAACCCTGTGTGTAACCGGCATCTCAGGCTGGCTACACTGCCAGATTGTATTTTTGCTATTTTTGATGATATTTGCTATTTTGTGCTTGGTTTGACCGAACCAAATGAACCAGAAGGGTTTCCGGGTCACCCGGGAACCCAAGATGGGCCGTGGACCGACCCGGTCCAAATCGATTTCCGGTGGGCCTTCCAACGGGGCCCACCAAGCCCGACCAACTTAGTTGTACTTAAATAAGACAATTAAAAGAATTGAGTGGGCCAGACCCTGTGAGGCCCATCCAAGCCCAACTGGGGCAACATGCATGCTTAGATCTAGGCTTGGTTTGGCCGAGACCAAGGGCAGGGCCTATTGGGCCCACCAAGCCCATTAACCAACCAAGGTTAGGGTTTCAAAACCCTAACTCAGGAAGTCTTGGGCTTTCAAGCCCAAGCCCAGGTAAAGGGCCCCAAGCCCAATGCTTGGCCCATTTTTGGCACAGATAAGAAAGGTAATCAAAACTACTTGGAAACCAACTGTGTGGCCCACTCAAGGGCCCACGAAGCAACCCGGCCCACCTTTGCATGAAATCCACTTAAATAAACAAACTTAAATTTTAATGTAAAATCAATTCACTTGTAACCAAAAGCCCAAAGGGCCTCTCAGGCTAGACTGAGGCCCACCAAGGGACACGTGGGTTCAACCAAGCCCACCAAGGGATCCGTGGGCCTTCCAACGGGGCCCACCCCATCAGACTCAGATCACCTAAATCAAGCAAGATAAAATCAATTAAAGGGACCCACACCACTCAGGAGGTCCCGACAGACTTAACCCAATTGCATATCGGATTAGGAATCGGGTAAGACCAAATAAGCTGACTCAAACTAGGGAAACTTATGGGACCCGTCATCTGACGGGGTGGACTGGGGTGTCTACGGACTTCCCCAGACCGCAACCGAGAACATACTTAGAATCTCGAGCCGCAGACCAAGCCTTAGTAGAAGAACTTAGGCACCCAGGTGTCTGCCTGCACCCCATCAGGCAGTGGCGACTCCAAACAAATCCCGAGGCACGCATCGTTTTGCGTGCGCCTCATCGTGCGACCAAAATTGGGTGCGCACAACATCTATGCCCTACATGGAGAGGGGCCATGGTGAGGTCATGTTATGCAGCTCACTTGGGGGGGGGAATGCTTGTTATCTGCATATATTTGACATTGATGACACCTCCTGACATGTATACAGCAATCATGCTCCATTGTCGACCAATAATTTCCCAACCTCAGAATCTTCTTTGCAAGCATGTGTCTATTCATATGGGGTCCACAAACTCCTCCATGTACAGTCTCAATCGACCTTTCCGATTCAGCCTTAGCAACACACTTGAGCAGAATGTCATTATGTGATCTCTTGTACAAATGTCCACCACTTAGTAGGAATTGACCAGCTAATCTCTGTATTGTCCTTTTCTCAGTAGAAGTGGCATTTTTTGGCAAACTTCGATTGTTCAAGAAATTTTTTATGTCTTGAAACCATGGTGCTTCCTCTTCCGGTGCTCCCTCTAGAACAAGACAATAAGCCGGTTCATCTCTGACCTCAATTTCCAGTGGTTTGATGTCTACCCCTTCTGGTATACTGACCATCGAAGCCAATGTTGCTAGAGCATCTGCGAACTGATTCTTGGCCCTTGGCATATAGTTGAAGGAAATTCGAGTAAAGTTTGTGCTTATTTCTTCCAAATACTGGTGATAAGGGATCAATTTGTAATCCTTGGTTTTCCATTCACCAGTTGTTTGGAAGATGATAAGGCTCGAATCTCCGTATATGTCAAGTTCCTCCACTTCATGATCTATGGCGGCTTGCAACCCAATTATGCATGCTTCATACTCTGAAATATTATTGGTGCACTGGAATCTCAACTTCACTGCGATCGGGATGTGTGAACCATCTGGTTTGACCAAAACTGCCCCAATTCCATTTCCATTCATGTTGGCAGCCCCATCGAAGAACATTTGCCAAGAGCTTTCACTTTCCTCTTCTTCAGTAAATAGAATTGCCTCATCAGGAAAGTTGGTCTTCAACGGTTGGTATTCTGGCAAAGGATGTGCAGCCAGGTGATCAGCAATGGCTTAACCCTTAATCGCCTTCTAAGTGATGTACGTGAGATCAAACTCGGATAGTAGCAACTGCCACTTTGCCATTCTGCCAGTTAGTGCTGGTTTCTTAAATAAATATTTTAGAGGGTCCATCCGGGATATCAATAATGTGGAGTGACTGAGGAAGTAATGCCTCAGTCTCTGAGTTGCCCACACTATAGCACAAAAAGTCTTTTCCAATGGTGAGTACTTGGCTTCATATTCTGTGAACTTTTTACTCAGATAGTAAATTGCCCTTTCCTTTCTACCAGTCTCATCATGTTTCCCCAAGACACATCCCATCGATGTTTCCAACACTGACAAGTACAGAATTAGTGGTCTTCCTGGAGTAGGTGGCACTAGCACAGGTGGATTCAACAAATATTTCTTTATTGTATCAAAGGTCTGCTGGCAATCCTCATTCCAAACCGTCGGGTTATCCTTTCTCAGAAGCTTGAAAATAGATTCACAAATAGCTGTGAGCTGTGCTATGAACCAGCTTATATATTGAATTCTTCCAAGGAAACCACGAACCTCCTTTTCTGTTCTGGGTGATGGCATTTCAATTATGGCCTTGGCTTTAGCTAGGTTAATTTCAATTCCTTTTTTGCTTACTATAAATCCCAGCAACTTCCCTGATGTGGCCCCAAAGACGCATTTAGCCGGGTTAAGCTGTAGACTGTACTTCCTGAGTCGATCCAACACCTTCTTCAGATTGATCAAGTAGTCCTCTTCTTTGCATGATTTGGCAATCATATCATCCACGTAGACCTCCATTTCCTTGTGGATCATGTCATGGAATAGTTGTAAAACCCCGATATTTTCTAAGGAGTTTTTTTTTTATTTATTATTTATGTGGGCGAATAAGCTTAAGTAGATGCGGGTATACGTAGGGATTTCGATGGACAAGCGTACACGGAATCAATGATTTTCAAAGGTTGTCGAGCGGCAATACGTATGGAAGGTATATATACTAAAGGGGAAATTAGGTTTTTGGTTTCGAATACTCGTATCGTATACTTTTGGTACTAAAGACTTTTGGCGATTTGCGGCTACTGGTGTGGCGATTAGGGTTTTGCGGGGAAGAGACGAGAACAGTGAGAGCTCCGACTGGATTTGTGGTGTCGGTGATCCAGATTTCAGAAGGCTTTTCCACTTGCAAACAGGGGATCATTTCGGCGACATTCGCAGGCACGCAGCCGTAAAGTTGGTGATCGGCCGTGGTTTGGAATATCCTTGTGTTGGGATATAAGTGTGCAAGAGGTGAGTAGCATTGTTTTAAAACTAAGGATTTGAGTTTATTCGTGATTTTATCCTGATGCATGAGTAAGGTTTATTCATGAGTTATTCTGAGACATGAGTGATTTACTGAGTTTTCTGGAAGAATTTCGTTCGTCAAGCATGAGAGGATTATAACTGAATGAATGATAAATAGAAATATGTTTAGATTAAATTCAAAACTAATTTGGATGTATTCTGGGGATATTAGGAGACTACTGGAATAGTTGCAGACCGAAAAAGATCGGCCAGAGTTGGAGATTTGAAAATAATAGAGACTCGAAAAACACAGTGAGCATCCGCCCACTTGGCGCTCACTGGCGCCCACTTCGGGTAGTGAGCGCGAGATATATTCTCACTATGCGCCGAGCTTGCGCCCACTTGGCGCCGAGCTCGCGCTCACTTAAATAGTATGCGCGCATCTCGCGCGAAGTTCACACTCATTTCCCGCCCACTTCGCGCTCACTTGATTCCGAGTGGGCGCATACCCCAAATTTAACCCTCAACCTATCCGCCCACCTACGCCTATCTCGCGCCCACTCGAGTTAAGTAAGCGTACTTACCCGAATTGTTGAATTTGTTGAAAATAGCCCCTTAATTACATGAAAGACATTTAAGTAAATGTCCTGTGTATTTATTGCTCCATTTACTTAAGTTTTTACATGTAAATAAGGTTTTACCCCCCATTTGGAACCAATAAAAATACTTCCAAGGTCTAATTCCCAGCCAATAAAAAAGTCAACTTTCCAGTTCATGCCTAAATCTCGGTTTGGGTTTAATACCCAGATGAGTGATTCAGGAGCCCATAAAATTCTAGGAGATGTGTTTACCCTTCAATAGACTACAACCAAAATTTGAGCCCAGAACTCCTTTTAGATTTGTCTAGAAAAATTATATACCAAAAGTCAACGTTTTAACTATACTTAGAATATTTTGAGGTCCGAAACTTTTTGTCTCAGAATTGATTGCTTTTTGGTATGGTGACCTTATAGGGGATCCTAAGACTATTCCACTCATCCAAAATGTGTTTTGAGGTTTTTACAACATTCGTTTTGATTGATTTGGATTATGAAAGCGAAATTGAGAATCGAGGAGATGTTTTGCTGATTTATGTTTAATCAAAGTTTGGATGCTGAAATCATTTCTGTATAATGTGCTTTATTCTGAAAAGTCAGTTTTGAAACCATATTGCTTTGCTGAAATACATCTACACTATTATGCTAGTTCACCTTTGAATGCACAGTGCACTTAAAGAATGATTTACTTGAATATTGTTTTATATCGGTGGCCGATTTAGAATCATATTTTTTTCTGTTCTGGTAAATTTTGAGAATTTCTCTGAGGACTCCATGAGTGAGTAAGCTGGTCCTGAGTGACCTATGGTATGCACTTGAACATGTTGATCTATATATATCAGTTTTACATGATGGAAAATACATTGGGTTGATTTGCTAGTTTTATACTTACTACTGGTTTAGCTTGTCCTGGATCCAGAGTCTAAGCTTACTAATGTGATGTTATTGCTTCGTTGGTGTAATTGCATGGCCTTGAGTGTTGCCACTGCCTGTGTAGAGCAGCCAGAAACCCTGAGTAGGCCTGGTTGTCAATGCACAAAAACCCGGGGAGTAGGCTTGCATTGGATGACGAAACCCTGAGTAGGCCATCATTTCAGAGTGTCCGAAACCCTGAGTAGGCCGGAACTGTGTACATGGAGGGGTGGATGTCGCCTTGGCATGTCAATTAACCAATGTAAACAACTACATGACATTGACCAATGTTGGTATTTGATTTTGTTTGACGTGATATGTTTTATTCGCTAGTTTGGTTGTATTTATGGTTCATGGAATATTGTTTACCAATTATTGGGTATTGTACCTCCCGCCAGTGTAAAGCAGCCAGAAACCCTGAGTAGGCCTGGTTGTCAATGCAGAAACTCGGGGAGTAGCCCTGCATTGGATGACGCAGTCATTTCAATATCCGAAACCCTGAGTAGGCCGGATATACATTTGGAGGCGTGGGCATGGTTATGAGAAGACTTTGTGTTATATGACATTGGTATATCTGGAATTATATCTTGAGATACAAAATTATGGTTATTCGCTATGTTGTTGTCAGTTAATCATTATATTATCGAATTCTTCGGGATTGGAAACGGATTGTTATTGTTTGATTTACCTGATGGTTTTCCGCACTGATATGAATTGGATTATTGAAGTTTAGTCGGATTATTCGGAATATGCGTATTATCATCATTGTACATGGTTATAATCGTGGCATGTTTTAGAACTGAAATAAATGTATTTGTGCATGCATGTGCTGCTCACTGGGATATTCGTATCTCATTCCGTATTGTTTTGTTTTGTTTTTAGCTGCTCCTGGAGAGGACGATACTTGCGGGTAGTTACTTGGTCATGTGAGTTTATTTCCGTTTGGGATTATTTTAGCACACTCTGTTATATAGTTATTGTTGTATTCATGTTTTTCCTTCACTCTGATATTGCGATCCTGTGTTTTAAATTAACCTCCGGGGATGAGTTACGGTGTTATTTCGTGACTCGGATCCAGGGCGTTACAATAGTGCTGTCATGGCCCGCTAGTATGTTGCCCCGGCATTCTTAAGCTCAAATGGCATGACTGTGTAGTGGAAAGTGCCCCAAGGTGTGATGAACGCTGTTTTCTCTTGATCTTCCTTAGCCATCTTGATCTGATTGTACCCAGAGAAGCCCTCCATAAATGAGAACAGGCTATGTACAGCAGTGTTGTCCACCAAGATGTCGATATGTGGAAGCGGAAAATCATCCTTTGGGCTTGCCTTGTTCAGATCCCTGTAGTCCACACACATTCTGACTTTCCTGCCCTTCTTTGGTACTGGCACTATATTTGCGAGCCATTCGGGGTACGTGGAGACTGCCAAAAATCCTGCTTGAAATTGTTTAACCACTTCGTTCTTGACCTTCAAGGTCCATTCAAGTTTCAATCTTCTCAGCTTCTGCTTAATTGGCTTAACCCCTGGCAAAATTGGCAACTTGTGCACCACCATGTCAGTGTCCAACCCCGGCATGTCCCGATACGACCAAGCAAACACATCCTTATAATCTGCTAAGAACCATGTCATTTCATTTTGTTACACCTTAGATAGGTATGCCCCGATTTTCACTATTTTTGGGTCATCTTCAGTCCCAAGATTTATTGAAATGGTCTCCTCAATATTAGGTTAAACCCCCTTTTTATGACGATCCAATTGGTATTCAATTTCCTTTAGAAGGTCTTCTTCTTCGACCTCAGTCTCTTCTTCGATCCCCATGAGATCAAAGTTGAGCTCGAGGTCAAAGTCATATTCAACCTGGTCTAATTCAGTTTGCTTATATGGTTCATAAGTGGTTTGGACCTTTTTGAAAAAATTAAATTTTCTAGAAAAAATAGAAAAATCTTTTTGGGTTTTTTGTAAGCCTTCTACAAAAACTCTCCCTAAAGACGAAGGCTCATTAGAACCTTCAGGGAAATGGCAATCCACTAATGGAGTTTTTTTTTGGAAGCCGCGTCAGTTTGCCAAACAAAGGCTACTTCAAAGGTAAGGGGAGTTTCCTCCCAATTATTTAAAAAAAACTTTTCAGGAGTGGGGGAAATTGTGCAAGCCTGCTCCTCAAGCCCAGAATCCGATGCCATCATCACCAGGTGGGTTGTACTGCCCTTTTCTGCTATAGAGCCCAGTCCAGATACAACTTTATCTGGAATCTTTACCGCTGCCCAATCAATGAATGGCAGGTCCATATCTGCTTCTGTCTTATCGCCCTCAGTCATAGCAAAGAAAGCCCCAACATCCTCGGAGAAGTCCATCCGTTGCTCTGGCTGTGGCCGAGGCCCGCCCATTGTTTCAAGTATAGGAAATGGGTTGTAAGGTTGCAGGGTCGGAACAGATGGCCTTTGGAATGGGTTGATATGGCGGTATGGGGGTTTGGACTGGTCCATGGGAGGAGATAGTTGGATTGTATAGGAGGGTTTAGGAAAATTTTCCCTTAAGTGAGGGAAAATTCCTCTGCTTCTCTTTTCTCGCTCTTAGTGCTTCATCCTTCTCCATCCTCTGGGTTTAAATCCCAACCCTACCTTAGGGACCAGCTTTTTGGCCCTGATTGGCTCCACCATCCCTTGCAAATTAATTCCCAGACCTTTCCCCGGGTGAAAGTGGTATTTTTCCATCACTTTCTTCACCATGCTTTCAGTAGTAGTCCCTTTCTTTTCTTTTTTCTCACACCCCCCAGGTATGAAATTGACTGTTTCAAATTGAAACGAGTAGAATGCAATCTTGTCGACAGTTAAATCCACATTTATTAAGGGTAAATCAGGCAACACAATGGGAGGTACCAAATTTTCAGCTAGGATAGTTATCACCCTTTGCCCTCTTATGTATTTCACCCTTTGGTGGAGCGTGGATGGTATTGCCCTAGCAGAATGTATCCACGGCCTCCCTAGGAGCAGATTGAAAGTTGCGGGGATATCCATCACTTCAAATGTGATGTTGAAGATATTCAGTCCAATGGTGACCGGCAGTTCAATCTCCCCTAGGGAGTGTGTCTTAGAGCTATCAAAAGCCCTCACAATCCTCCCATTCTGCTTGATCTTTGACTGATCCAGACCAAGTTTGGCAAAAGTGATTAATGGGCAGACATTTAATGCCAAACCATTGTCAATTAAAACCCGTGCCACCATACTGCCCTTACAAAGCACTGTGATGTGCAAAGGGTCAACATGGTAGCACCCACCTGAGCTTATCTCACCTTCGGAGAAACTTATCACATTGTGTGACAAGATTTGACCAACAATTTTGCCTAGTTGGTCCGGATAAATAGTCTGGGATACATGTGTACTCTGAAGCACCCTTAACAATGCGTCCCTGTGCTTTTCCGAATTCAGCAAAAGGCCCAGTATTGAAATCTGGGTCGGGACCTTGTTTAGCTGATTCACAAGATTAAATTCACTCTTTTTTATTATTTTTATGAGGTCTGATGCCTCATTTTCTGTACCCTGGGGGTGTCTTCTCCTACTTTTTTTTTTCCTTTCAATTTTCTTTTTTCTTCTGTTTCTTTTTTCTTTCTCTCCACTTCTGTTTCTTTTTCTTTCTCTTCTCCTCCCGTACATCTCCCCGACCTTGTCATAAGGTTCACCTCCTCCTGGTTCTCATTCTTGACCACCGGAACCGTAGCCGTGACCCCCTCGCTGTAATTCCATGGTACAGCTGCCTCAGAATAGGCTAGTTTAGGGACATTAACCACCAACGGTTGGAGTTTGTACCGGGATGTATAAGCCGGTTTAGGGACATTGTAGGATGGAGGAATATTTACAACCAAGGGTTGGAGCTTGGACCTAGATGTAGCTGATGGAGCAGAAGAGGAGATGGATGCAGTGGTGGGGTCAAGGTTGGTGACCAAAGGAGTTTTCGATGTCTGGGATGGAGAACAAGTGGGTGGACTGCAATTGAAGACCACATGAGGCCTTGCAATGTTTATTTGGGCCATAAGAGAGGAGACCCGGTTCAGAGAGGAGCTACTGTCCTCGGCAGCGTGATCATTTTTCTGGGAGATGACATTAATTTCATCCTCCCCATTCTCTTGGAAGAAATGGACCTTGACCGAGGTCCCCACAGGTGCTATCAATTGAGATGGGTCAAAGGCCCTTCTCATGGTGGATATGGCAGTGATGGAGTTGGACGGGCCTGCCCCATTGTGGTAAGGCAGAGGGTTTTGCCCGATATCGTTTCCTAACGGAGCAGGTGCGGTAATATTAAAGACCAAGGCCTTTTTATCCAACAGATCTTGAACCACATGCTTCAGAACCCAGCAAGTGTCTGTAGAGTGCCCTGGTGCACCCATGTGGAAGTCATAAGTGACTGCCAGATCGAAATTCCTTCCCTTTGTGGCATTTGGGCTAGGCTCCTTCAAGGTCACGTACTCTCCTTTCAATATCTATAGAAACAAAACATCCTATACGATAAAAGCTCATAATGTTGTCTCAATTAAAGCAATATTATATGTTGGAATTCAAAATATGATTTTGGTGATTTATAATTTTCTAAACATGCTATTGTTATAGTTAGTGCTGATACATAACGAAGGAACCTTTCTTCCTTTGAAACATAATATAGAAATTTTAGTAATTTTTCTATTTTTGGATGTTAATTTATACCAATGTAGCCATTCTAATTTATTAAAACTATCACTTTATGTGGAAATATATTGAAAAAATAATTAGAAAATATTTTATAGCAGCTATCATATATGGTTAATAACTATGTACACTCAAATTTAGAAACATTTTTTCAATTAATAAACTAAATACTAACTATGATGCTATATAAAATTGACAATGCTTTTTGATTCTTCACTTCTGTAATAAAGTCAAAGTTGATCATAATTAGTCTTTGCTAATATTATGTAAGATATTTATGATGATCACAGTGCAATTTACCTACATTGTTTTGATCTTTGCTAATATTATGTAATAATCCTTAATGCGATTTGCCTCATTAAGGATTCTGTGAAACCCCGTTCTAATTCACCCCCCTAGCACACCCTAATTGATGAACCTATTGTGCAGGTGAAGTTGGAGAAGCCCAAGCTTGAAGCCAGTCAAAGAGGCTAAGCCTCGGCTCGACAGTGGCCAGTGAAGGTGAGTAACCTCTGGTTGGTTAAATAAGATTTGTTGTGTGAGAAAAATGACTAAGTGTTGTGCTGTGTGCAAACAAGAGCGGAGTGGCAAAGATGTAAATCTTTGTGTCTAGTGGGAGAAGCCACTTAAGTGAAAAAATATATATATATACCCCATAAATCCCATACGACCAAACACAACACCCGACCCCTTCCCTTACCCTTTTCCCTTTCCCTCTTCTTTTCTCCAACTCCCATTTCTTCCCATTGATTCCTCTCTTCATTTCCCTCCCTCTTCACTTCCAATCATTTCTGAACCTATTAGAAGAGAGTTGCTTGCAAGAAAAGAAGAAGAACATCACAGAGGGACATTTTCGTTTGGGATCTTTTGGTGAGATTTGTGGTGAAAGCAACCAAAGAGCAACCAAGGAGCTATTCGTGGGTTGCAAAGGAAGCAAAAAGACTTGCTTAAGTGTTTGCAAGAGGTAAGCAACACCACCCCGACCTATCTTTGCAATTTCGGCCATTTTCGTATGTGAAATGTATGTGTTAGGGTTGAAATGCTTCATTTGTACAAATAGGGGTGATTTTTCTTGTGGGTTTTGTTAGTAGTAGATAACTACACGTGATAGGAACAATTTAAAGTCCAAAAACACCCAAAATTAGTGAGATTTGAGAAAACCCTAAAATCCCCAAAGTTCGGAATTCGCGAACTGTCAAAAACCCAGGCCGCCCGAGCAGTCGCTTGAGCACGGCATCAGGCGGTAGGTTTAGGTGGCTTTAAGTAGTGATTAAGTCATGGCCGCTCGAGCAACTGTTCTCACGCCCTATTTTAACAGAAGAACCCTAGAGTTAAATTATGGCCGCTCAAAGCCGGTTCGAGCGACCCATCGAGCGCCCTGCCCTGTTTTCCCAAATTTTGAGGTTTCAACCCAGATTGAACTACCATTTGAATTTATTCAAATCCAACCCATGTATAAGTGAGAGTTAAGTGTTTAGGAGGTGTTCCAACTGAAGTTGTCACCAAATTACAAATAGTAAAGATTTTGGGTACGTTTTGCTAAAATAGGTCTCATAGAGAGAGTGGTGTTCCAGACTTTTATAGAAGTGGGATAGAGTGATTCCACCACTTCAAATACCTTTCAAATAACCTATGAAAGTTGAATACAAGAACCAAACCCAAGTTGCATAAGTCTCGAGAGGATTGAGGCATAGATTGCCAAGTAGAGTCATGAAATGTAAGAAAAGTTCCAAAAAGAGGATTTTAGCCCAGATCGAACTACCGATGGTTTGTATTCAAATCCAACAGATGTATAAGCTAGAATTTCATGTAAAGGAAGTGTCCAAGTTGTAGTATCTCGAAATTCCAAGTACCAAGGACTTTGGGTACGGGTTACCAAGGGAGATCTTACCAAGAGTTGCTGTCCCTGATTACTACAGAATTAGGATAACTTGATTCCACCCTTTCAAGCACCTGTCAATTGATCTTTAGAAGTAGAAATCAAGATCCAAGATCCAATTGTACAAGTATCAAAGAATTAAGGCATAGGTTGCCTGAGTGAGACCTGAAAGGTGGAATTTCCAGAAAAGCCAACCCTTTTCCCCTTGACCCTTATGTGAGTACACCCCACTTGATATGTCGTGCTTCGGCCTGGAATTTGGCACAAGACATGGAGGGCATTAGCCATAGTGAATTGTAAGATACCAAGGGCATTGACCCATATTGAGTTATGACCTCAAAGGCATTGACCCACTACTTGTGGCATGAAGTGAAAGGGGGTTGTGGCCCCATGGTATTGGTATACACATATAGACACTAAAAAGAGGATAGTGGCCCAAGGTTGTTGATAGTGAATGAAAGGGCACCCGTAGTGGCCCAAGGTTATTGGTAGTGAATTGAGGGTAGTGGCCCAAAATCCATGAGTGATGAATAAGGGCTTGGCCCAAGAATGACTCGGGTAAGGCCAAAGGCTACCCTTGAGATATGGCATGCCCGAGTGCATGATCCACATGATATTGAAAGTAACCTCACCATTGTCCATGTTATACAAGTAGGATTGTTTATACACATGTTCTATGGCCAAGTGCCTTTGTTATTGTTCATAGTGTACTGAATTATTCCAGCACCCTGTGTATTTGGTGGCCGATTCCCATTGGTTATGTGTAGACAGCAATGGATGCATATGTTCTTCCAGCAACCTGTGTATTCGGTGGCCGATGCCCATTAGCTATGTGTAGACAGCAATGGAGGTATATGTTTTGCTGGTACCCTGTGTATTTGGTGGCCGATGCCCATTGTGCGCCCGTCGGAAATGCGGCACGGGAAAATTCGGAGTCGCCACCGCCTGATGGGGTGCAGGCGGACACCTGGGTGCCTAATCTTGTCTATTAAGGCTTGGGTCTGCGGCTTTTGAGATTCTAAGTAGGGTCTTGGTTGTGGTCCGGGGAAGTCTGTAGACACCTCGGTCCACCCCGTCGGGTGACGGGTTCCTTAGGTTTATCCTGGTTTGAGTCAGCTTACTTTGGTCTCACCCAATTCCTAATCCAATATGCAGCTTGGTTAACTCTGGTGAGACCACCTGAATGGTGTGGGTCCCTTTAATTGCTTTTATCTTGAGTAATTAGGTAATCTGAGTCTGGTTGGGTGGGCCCTATTGGAAGGCCCACGGTGTCCTTGGTGGGCTTAGTCAAGCCCATGTACCCTTGTGGGCCTCAGTCTAGCCTGAGAGGCCCTTTGGGCTTTGGTTAGTTCAATTGATTTTACTTTTGGTTTCAAATTGGATTTAAGTGGTTTTATGAAAAGGTGGGCCGGATTGGTTTATGGGCCCCTTAGGTGGGCCCACATGGTAGCCAAGTAATTTAGTGGATTTATCTTTTTAAGTTTCCAAAAATGGATTGGACACTGGGCTTGGGGCCCGTAGCCCTAATTAAGGCTTGAAAGCCCAAGTTACGGGAAGTTAGGGTTTGCACCCTTCCTTGGTTCGGTTGGTGGGCTTTGGCGGGCTCGGTAGGCCCTTGCCCTTGGTCTCGGCCAAACCACGCATTTCAAACATCAATTCACCAAGTTTGGTTTTGGTGGGCCGCATTGGGTTTGGCCTTCCCCGATAGATTGGTTCATTTATTTATCTTGATTAGGCCACATGCATGCATTCCATTGTGTTAATTAGGCTTGGTGGGCCCGTTGGAAGGCCCACGAGAAATCAAATTGGACCGGGGTCCAAGTCCCAAGTCCCAAGTCACCCGGAAACCCTGTTGGTTTATTTGGTTCGGTTTGAAAATGACACCCACACCCAACAACAATCACAGAAAACATACAAAAATGACATTTATCAGGGAGAGACCGGCTCACTATATTGGGTCCAAGGGGAAGGACCGGCCCCTGTGGGTGGAGCGAAGTGGAGCCCACGGGGCAAGGTCCCTCCCCGCACCAAGGAACGAGTTGGATGCGCTGCAAACAAAGGGGTACGGTAAAGCGCATTTTCGGGTTTCAAAAAAAAAATATAGCAATTCAGCATTTTTTTAAGAGGGTGCACTAGGCGCGAGGTCAGCGCAAGCTAGGCAGAAGCGAAAAAATAAATAAAAAAAAGGCCCTCGAGTGCGCGCCTTGAGCGAGCCTCGCGCAAGCTAGGCGAAAGCGAAAAAAATAAAAAAAGGCCCTTTCGCGCACGCCTCACGCGGGCTAGGTGCGAGCGAAAAGCGCCTCACCCGAGCGAAAGTGCGAGCTCAGCGCCAGCTGGGCGGACACCCCTCTACGCATGCAACTCTCTGTTTTTCTGAAAACTCCATCATTGAGCTCATTTCTAACCTCTGTAACACCTCCCAGGTGCCTCCAGCATCCCCAGAAGACACTTAAACATGCTTTGAAATTATTCTAACCTACTTGAAGACACGACTAAATCTCTTAAAAAAGAAACAAGCTCAACCATTATATAAAAAAAAATCACAGTCTAACGGCTACAGGGGGTAATGGGGGAAGGGAGCATGCTCACAGGTGCACAAGAAGGAGAGAGCAGGTGGCAGGGGGTTGGGGGAGCATGTTGGCAAGTCTAGCAAAAGATAAAACAAAAAGACAATAACAAATAGTGATTATTCGTATCCAGGAAACCTGACTTGCCCCTACGCCTGGACGGGGCTTCCATATTCGCGTCAATAAACCGGCAGGGAAAGGAAAGAGGGGGGATTTACAGGGGTACACAGGACATGCTCGAAGCAAGGGAACAGACTCCCTTTACTGAATGATCCACAAAAAAGAACTCTCCGAACAGTGGCCTTGGTGGTCTAAGGTGGGATGGCCAAGCTTCCTACCTCCTCATGGGGTCTCCCTTACCCTCGGAGACCTCCGTGTTACCAAAAATATAAGAACATGCATGTTACAGTAAGGAGAAAGAACAAGTCCGATAACATGCTTATATAACTCCCATCTTGATACATGTGAAATAAAAGTAGGCAGGGAACAATACCTGATGTTCCATAAGCTCACGTGCAGGGTAGAGGCTCCTCCTTGAGATGAAAGTGTTGGAGCTCCCTTTCTTTGTCCCTGGATATTTTCCATTTAATCCGATATTCTTGGATTTTTATAGATTTAGTCCCTGGGATATTTCGTATGTTTGGATATTCACGGATTTTATCCCGGAGATATTTTCCTGCGCAACTCGCCACGTATGCAGCTTTTTGCCATGTGTGCAGTTTGCCGGTTTTACTGCTCGGAAACTTCATCAGCTCATATTTTCTCCATCCGGACTCCGATCTGGGCAAACTTAGTTGCATTAGAATCGTATCGGAGCCCTCTATCCGATGACATAGGGGTAAGCATCTGGATCGGATTTTAGCAGAAAGTCAACTTTTGACTCCCCTCAAGTTTGACCGACCTGTAGAACCCTCATCTGGACTCCGATTCCTGCAAACTTAGTTGCGTTGGAACCGTGTCGGGATTCTCTATCCAATGACATAGAGGTAAGCAACTGGATTGGGGCTTAGCAGAAAGTCAGCTTTCAGCTCCCCTCAAGTTTGACCGGCCCGCAGAACCTTCATCCGGACTCCGATTCCTGCAAACTCAGTTGCGTTGGAACCGTGTCGGGATTCTCTATCCAATGATATAAAGCGAGGTGGCCAATTATCATTTCATCAAAAAGTCAACTTTTCACCCCTTAGGGTTTGACTTTCCGTCCAGGGTTTGCATTTCCGGCTCTTCCGAGAGCGCAAAAATGAGGTGCTTACACCCATTGGCTATGTGTAGACAGCAATGGAGGTATATGTTCTTCCAACACCCTATGTATTCGGTAGCCGATACCCATTGGCTATGTGTAGACAGCAATGGATGTATCTGTTCTTCCAGCACCCTGTGTATTCAATGACCGATGCCATTGTCTATTTGTAGACAACAATGGATGTGTAATGTATGCCTAGCCACCATGTGTAGACGGTGAAACTAGATAAATAATTGTGATTATTATTGTTCTTGATGCCTAGCCACCATGTGTAGATGGTGAAGCTAGATGAATAATTGTGATTGATGTTTTCGACGACATTGTGATACCACTCTAAGTATTATTGGGTAATCATCTATGGATATTCATATGACATATGTAAATATAGTAGTAGATGCCTATGTCACGTAAGATCGGCGTAGATGCCTAGCCACCGCATGTAATTGGCGAAGCTAGACGGGGATATTGATGATGTATAGTTAGATACGAAATTACCTACATGATCAATTGTGAGATTGGATGGAAGATTGTATTAAATGCATAAACTGTACACTGACGCACAAGCATGCACCAATTTGTATGGCACTAAACTGTGATAATTGATTATGATTTCAAATAAACCGCATGTCATGATTTAACCGATTAATATATGCCTAAACTATGTTTTCTCGTGCATGCATGTGTGCTTACTGAGACATTCGTCTCACAGTTGCTTTACTTCTTATTTTCAGATCCATTGACGTTCGGTGTGAAGGACCGGGCTGGGGATAGAGGCAAAGAAAAAGCCTTTGGGTATTGAGAGGACTTCTGTAAGCCTTATGCTTTTATTTTGAAATATATGTATAGTTTTGGATTGTAGCCTTTGTACTTTGAGAGGAGTGATATAGTAACCCGTCTTTTTGTAACTAACTCTCGTGTATTAATACATTTCTTATATATATAGAACACGCTTTTGATATGCACAATATGAATTGTATTATCACTTACACTTGTTAGAAAAAGTTTTAAAATCCTTCGTGTTTTGTTGAGTATAAAGGCCCACTTGCCACGGTCTGGGACGGGTCGTGCCTTGGAGGGGCAGGCTTGGTTCCAGAGCGTGACAAATTCTATTCTAAATGGGCTTCTAAAGCTTTAAGTAGAAAGGCTTCTTACTCTTTTCTTGGTCGAACGAAAATTGATAAGTCTTGTTAATCGATAGGATATTAATCTCAACTTATTTTGTTTTTATATATCTTTTCTTTGCCTATTACTTTTAATTGATTTCATTTAATCTTTTGTTTCCAAAACTTGTTATTAGCACTGCTTTCATTTTATTTACTCTTCCTACTTTGTGTTTGAACTGCCATATTAGTTATTACTGTATTCTGTTTATCCTGTTTGTTATAATTAATGTTGTGTGAAACTTGCTCTATTTTTCTCATCTAATTATGTTGATTTGGCCCCTAGATAGACAACAATATTAAAACCCTAGCCTATTACATTCTTATCGTTATTTTTTAATGGATACTACCAAAAGTGTGTTCCCTTCTATCCTTTCCACCATTTATCTTATGAAGGTAATTAAATCTTTGATTGGGGACAACTTCAAGAGATGGAAACAAAAAAAACCCTTTTTATATATTTGAAACTTAGAGATTTTGTTTGTCTTGTCTATTACTAAACTTGAGTCTTTAGTTGATGGATCTGTTTCAACATGCATGGTTGAAAGCAGATCAGATGTGCAAATGTTATATGTTGAATAAATTTCCTAACGACCAGTATGATTTGTATAGTTGGTATGAGACTATTAAATATGTATGCCTTACACAATAAATACGTGGTTGAGGATTCAGGGTTGATCACAAAATTTGATGAAGGCAAATTATTTATTTTTATGGTGGTAGATGTGAAGATGGTGTAACGCCCCGAACCTGGGTCAGTGCAAAGTGGCACCCAACCCAAACCCGGTTCGCTACTGTAACAACCCAAGTCCGGTTCAACAACCAAACTCAAGGTGTTACCACGAAGCAGGGGTCAGATATAACTAAGATTCACAATATATTCTTAAACTAATTAATTACATCAGAGATCTGGTGGGAAGTAATACGATTCTTTATTTAATAATATCAATTCAATTTATAATAGGGTTGTCTAATCAAAATGTGAACAATATTATCAATTAAAATTCTACCCATCAATAAACCCCATCTTCGCGATCTCTCCAAGCAACTTGAAAATTAGGGGAAAACATCTCAGCAAGTAGTAGGTGCATGCAATTAGAAACAGTCCAATGTAAGAAAATAGTCATGAGGTATGCGATTAATCAATGATAAGGCGATGAATTCAATTTATCTACGGCAATTCCAAATAAAGCGATAAAATAGATAATCATATATAAATACCAGCAATTAGATGTTAACGAGGTAAAACCAACAAAAGCGATAAAACACGTGCCATTGCAGGACTCACAAAGATGATAAGTATTTGAGATGACACTCGACTAAATGCTATACCACCGTAAGGCTTAGGGGCAGTGCTACTAATGATATTCAAGCCCTATGCAGCGCAGCTTTAGACAAGAGCAGTAGTCACCGACATATTGCGCACGAACTCAATAGAGTTAGCATGTACCACCAGCATGCAGCACCGGAATCAATACATGGAGGTGACCGCTTATCCACATGTACATGGAATCACCAGCGGCTCACCGGGGTGTCCCTCTAGACATAGGATCTTCCCAAACAAACCAACTTGCAAAGGAAGCGTGCTCGCACATAGGAGTAACTCAACCCAAACTAAATACCACTTAGCTAACCAGCCAAAACTATGGATCCATATACAACTAAGCCCATTGACACAAACCACGATAAAACTACATATGGAAGGACACGCTTCTGTAGGAGGCATACACACTTTTACCCGTAAAGGATTACACATCTCTACACAAAGGATTACCCATCTCTGCCGTAAAAGCTAGTATCAACTCAACCATAGAAACCGTATCACTCAACCATAAAATAAAAGCAAATAACATCATACCACATACCAATCCATACCAAATATCCAATTCCAAGAGAAAACCATGATTCAATCCTTGAAAACCCAAATACAGCATTTGCATGATAACATATGCAATTCTTTAATTATATTCAACTTAAAACCCATGAATCCTAAGTCCGATGAAACTCAGAGTTTATGCAATTCCAGTAGTCAATATTAATATTTAAAGCTCAAATAAAAGTAAATCAAATCTTGCTTAGAGTTTTCCTTATTAACCCTTTTATTATAAACCAAGTTCCCTTCTTAATACTTAGGATAGTTCCTTGTTAAGTTTTCTGTATTTTTATTCTCTAGCATATCCTACAGACCTAAAATATAGTTTAGAAGGTGTTTTTATCCTATAATTACCAGTAGTATTATTCCTAACAATATCCCATACCATTGAGACCTTTTCATACACTCACCTTACATTATAACCTCCAATTAGTTGGTTAAATTTCCCCATTTAATTTTATAAATTTTATATCTTAATTAGGTCTCTATAAAGATGCTAATATGCTTAACTAATCAGAAAAATTATTGGACATTTATTCGTATAACAGAAATCCCAAAAATGTGCAAATTCTGCATAGAGTGCCTACCTTGGTAAGCTGGGCGGTCCTAGGCGCTCGTGCAAATTTAAACAGTAAATTCCAGATTTACAAATTTCGGATTTTTAGGCTTTTGCTATATGTTTCTTTGGTCTAAATTAATCTACTGACATTCTAAAACATACCTAAAGCCCTATAGATTAATTTTTTTTAATTAAATACCATCGTACAATTATTTGCATGATCAACTCAAGTTTTCTTCTTTATTTTAACAAATCCTTCAAAAATACCAATCACTAAAATATAAACACTTTGATTCTATGTAAATACAGCTCTGACTAATCCATTCAAACCATATTAAATCACAGAAAACGAATTCATGCAGTTCCTCTAGTTTTCAAGGGTTACTACTTTCCTTATACGCTAAAATCCATCTTCCATTGAAGTTTCTAATTCTAGACCCAACTTCTGCTCCCAAACACACCAACCTAGAGTTCTCCAATTCAAATCTCCACCGTTCACATCGTATTTCCATTAGTGAAGATCAAAACCTCCAAATTTGAAGTCGATCCACCGTACCGATTTTCCCCCGATCGCGATTTGAGGGAGACTGGTCGGACAACTCCATTAACAGCCTTCTTCCTTTTTCTCCCTCTTTTCTCTCATTATAAAACCCACAAAAATTTTCTCTTGTCTCACCTTACTCTCCTATTTATACTTAGCTTTAGAAGTCCTAAACCAACCCTAATAGGCTCCTTTAATTTGGGCTAACCCAACCAAGGTCTAATTAAAGTCTAACTCCTAATTAATTCCTACTTTTTCTCCACCTTCTATTTTTCTACTAAAACAATACTAATCAATTCTCTTATTATCTAAACACTCTTTACGACGTATTTTGGTGCCTAATAATTACTTAAACACTAAATATCACCTAAAACCCAAATTAATTACTTTTTCTCCCAATTAAGACTTGAAATCTCCTAATTACTCTTTTTCCACATTTGGGCTTTTATTAATTCCTTTTAATTTCTAACTTGTGTAAATAAATTATTTTATTCGATTTTCTAATCCTAGTTATTATTTAATGATTTATTTATTAATTACCCTTTTCTGAAAATTACCAAAATACCCTTTTAGGCTAATTTCCTTAAAATTCTTTCTTTATTTACAACTTATGACTTATTCGAATTATTTATCTTTTAAATCTTCACTTTTTATTTTAACTAAGACTTAAAGTCATATTTTCTTTTATTTATTATTTATTTTTTTATTATGTGAAAATTCGGGGTTTTACATCCTACCCAGCTAACAAAAATTTTGACCTCGAAATTTAAAACAATCATCTTCATTCTATACTTCAGAACAAAATTTCCAGCAATTCAAAACAATTCAAAGTTTCTCTCATTTTCAATTCCATTTCACAAAATCTCATTTTCAATCACAGGTTTCTTCTAGTCTAACTTGTATCAAAATACTGCATCCACAATACATATTTACACACACTTAATTGTACTAATACATATCCCATGTTGCATGAGGTTTCACACTTTGTGCAATTCCACATTGTACACTGCTTCACCACACCTTGGCACGTCCTAATGCTACTGGCTCAATGAACAACAGACAATATTCAACAATAATAATTTAATTATACATTCATCCTCAGATACAGATATATGATCAAATATATTATCTTATATGTCAATTAGTTCTAATCAGGTATCTGCGAGACAGCATATATATCAAAAGTGTTGGTTTGCAATGATCAAAATTTCTGAATAAATCCTAATACAGACTATGATTATTATTCTAGGTAAAATTTTAAATTTTTCTGTAATTTCTAATAATTCAAATTTTTAGTGTTTCAGTTGCAATTATTTTTACTTTATAGTTTTACTATACCCAATTGTATATACATTATTTTCACGAACTAGTATAAGTGATTTCTGTCAACTATATAATTGTTATTGTTTCTATTAACTAAGTATAATTTTTAGTTTATTATTAGCTAAAGAAGATTGAGCGCTCAGCACCCAAGCCAAATGGGCACTGACTGACTGGGGCTTAAACCCTAGTCAAGCGCTCCTTAGCAGTCGATTATAAGGTTTTATATACCCTCTTTTGTTTTAAAATGCGCGCTCGACCTTAATCGCTCAACATCGCTCGTGGTCATCCAACTCCTCCAACGCTCAACTTCTCCAGGCACTGCTCCCCTTGGCAATCAACTTCTCCGATCTCAATCAACCCTTACTCACCTCCAAATGACACTAACAGGTAAGCTTTACGTTCGTCTTCTCCCACGAAATATTTTTTACTCATCACACGCACGGCTAGGGCTCAATTTTTCTCAAAATTTTTGATTGATGCTCAAATCATTAGGGCATTTGCTTAAAATTGTTTCTTTCCTTCCTAAATACTTCCTAGGTTGGATTTGAATTGATTTTTGGTTGATGGTTTTGTCGTCTATCTGTTCTGTGCAAAAATCCCAAATCCCTTTTTACGATAGACACGAGCGCCAACCAGATTGCATTGAGCGATCCTAGACGGTCTTAGGCGCTCAGCCTAATTTCTGAAGAACTTGTTTCTTTTTCAATTTCTTTCAAATGTTTTTGATTGAGGACTTGTTTTAACACTTGTCTAGCCTATAATTGCATACTCTTTACCCTGGTTTGATTTCTTAATTTTTTTGTGAATTATTTGTGTATTTTGTTCCTAACTTATATTTGTGTTTGTCCATGTTTTATTCTTTGTTCCCTTATTATTTTCTTTATTTCTATTCCAATTCTTCTTTGCTCCATATCCTAGATGGCTAGAACCTCAATAGGGAATCCTTCTAAGAAAGCTAGGGTGGACCAGAGAGATGTCAGGTTTTATTCTAATATAGAGAAGGAAAAATATGAGGAGCGTTTCCGTCTTAGGACGATCCTCTTAGAGAGGAGTGTTGTATTTGAGGACTTTGCTCCTACCATCCTGAGTCTGATTGAGGGTAAAGGGTGGCTATCCCTCTTTAGTGGTTTTGCTCCCACATGTGAGGAGTTGGTTAGGGAGTTCTACAACAATATCCATGAGATTTCTCCCGACCGGTCTTCTTTTTATTCCTATATTAGAGGCACTAGATTCATGGTTTCTCCTGACTTTATTTCCACTAGCCTTCATATTCCCAGGGTAGAGCACCCTGTCTACCCTTATTCAGGTGAGGCCACCCCGGACTTCTCTACTGTTGCCACTTCTCTGACAAGGGAGGCGACGGAGTATGATGGAGTAGGACCTCTCCGCACTTCCAGCTTCCCTATCACTACTAGTGTTCTTTTGAGGATCGTTTTCACGAACCTCTGGCTTGTTTCTCACCTTTCTTCTCTTCCTAGTTCTCGTTACCTCTTTCTTTATGCCCTCCTGAAGGGTGATTCCATAGACCTTCCCTCAGTGATCATTTCTACTATTCTTGGGGTTTACGAGGACCCTAAGAGATTTGTTGCTCTCCCCTACGGATGTCTGATAGCTAGACTGGTATTGGCATCACCCACTCGGTATCCTCGGTTCCGACCCTTGATCCAGAGTTAGCCTATTCATAGGGCCACCACGGGTATCACTCGTTCCAGGAGGCCTGCTGATATTGATACTGCTCCTTCTTTCCTTCAGATGTTCCCACTGCTTCTGCTCCTATTCTGACTTCCACAGATGTTCCCCCTTCTTCTCCTACTACTCTCCCTTCTTCTGGTGCCGCTCCCCCTTCTTCTGCTCCCCCTTATTCTGCTACTGCGTCCCCTTCTTCTTCTGCTCCTCCATCAGCTGAGGCTCCTCCTTCTTCCATTATGGTTATAGATATCGCTTTCCTTCACGATATGGCAGATGATGTGAGGCTCTTACACAGGTGGATGATTGTGATATCCACCCACATGCCCTTGGTACTAACGCAGATGGCGGCTATGGTGAGGATTTAGGATGAGATGCAGCGCCAGATAGATACCATGTATGATTCCCACTGTAGACTGTTCCGGATTTTTCGATCATACATGCAGGCTGGAGGTTCTTCTTGCCCTGAGATCTGGGATTCTGGAGAGTCTGAGGGTGCTGCGGCTAGGGATGATGCTATTAGGGCTAGAGACCAGGGAGGAGATGGTGATGATGATGGAGCTACGGGGTCTGGAGATGGAGACACTGACACAGGGGAGGATGCTAGACATGGAGGAGATGGTGCTGGACCATCTAGCTGATTTTATTTTTCTTGTTTAGAGACTTGTATTTTCTATTTCTTTCTTTTTCACTATTAGGATAGATGTTTATGCACTTTTTTGTTCCATTGGTTGTATTCAGTCTATAGATCTTTTTATAGTTTTTCAGTTGTATACCAACTTTGTACTAGTCCATGTTACTCATTGTGCACATGTGAAATCACACGGAGGAGTGCACGGATTCTCATGCGTGCCTCTTGGAGGGTAAAACGGTAATTTGGAGTCGCCACCGCCTGATGGGGTGCAGGCGGACACCTGGGTGCCTAAGCTTGTCTATTGGGCAGGTCTGTGGCTTGAGATTCTAAGTAAGGTCTCGGTTCAGGTCTGGGGAAGTCCGTAGACACCCCAGACCACGCCGTCGGATGACGGGTCCTGTGGGTTCCTCCTGGTTTGAGTCAACTCGCTGATTTCTCACCTGATTCCTATTCCGGCATGTAGTTTGGTTAAGTCTGGTGGGACCACCTGAGTGGTGTGGGTCCCTTTAATTGCTTTTATCTTGCTTAATTTTAAGTGATCTGAGTCTAAGTGGGTGGGCCCCATTGGAAGGCCCACGGTGTCCTTGGTGGGCTTGGTTAAGCCCACATGCCTCTGGTGGGCCTCCTTCTAAGCCTGGGAGGCCCTTTGGGCTTAGATTAAATGAGTTGATTTTATTTAGTGGCTCAGATTTGAAGATTAAGTGATTTCCATGCAAAAGGTGGGTCTGCATTAGTTTGCAGGCCTTTGGGTGGGCCTCACAATGGTTACCAAGTATTTTAATTTATCTTGCTTAGATTTGCCAAAATGGGTTGGACATCGGGTTTGGGGCCCGTAGTCCAAATTTGGGCTTGAAAGCCTAAGTTCCTTGAAGTCAGGGTTTAAACCCTTACTTGGTTCGGTTAGTGGGCTTGGCGGGCCCGGTAGGCCCTTGCCCTTGGTCTCGACCAAACCATGCTAATTATCGTATCATGCTACAAAAGGGCTTTTGGGTGGGCCGCATTGGGTTTGGCCCACCTAGCTTATTTAATTAATTTGCTTATCCATTAAATTACATGCACAAGAGTTCATTGGGCTTGGTGGGCCCCATTGGAAGGCCCACTGTGTATCCAGTTGGACCGGTGGTCCATGTCTCATGTTGGGTTTCCGGGTGACCCAGAAACCCTATTGGTTCACTTGGTTTGCTTGGAAATATCATTTAAATGAGCAAAAATCAAGGAGTACCCGAAAATGGCATTTCTGCCATGTATCCGACCTTCTGGGCCAAATACACACAAGTTCTAAGGTAACCAACCATGAAGGTCGGCTACACACACAAGACAGTGTATCCGACCTTCAAGGTTGGTTACATAGCAGTCTCAACTGATCCGACCTGAGTTGTCGGATTAGTCTGAAACTGCTCCTTTTGGAGTTTTGCAAGTGGGGTGACTCTTATGGGCTTCTCAATGGGTTACTAGGGTTGTGTGGGTCCTTTGCAAAGGCCCACCAGGGTGCTGGAGTTGTGGAGTCTCCAGCACTTGGTCTCTTTTGGGTGGTTTCTACAGCAAGGAAAGGAAGGGGAGGCATGGGAGGTTGCCTCCTCCCACTTGAGCCATCTACAACACTTAACAAGGACCATGGAGTCACTGTTTTGGTTTCCCAACCTACCAAATAGCAAACACAAAAGCCGACCAGCAATCTAATCAAATGAAAACTTAAGGCATGCCTTAACTCATGATGCTAACCCATACACATTGTCATGCCTTATGCAAGAGAAGAGATGCTAATGCAAGCACAGGGACCTAGCATGCTCCTAGAGTGGGGGGTGTGTGATCACATGGTGCGTGTGCAAACAAGAAGGCAATCCACAAAATCATGCGTAAAAAAGGACATGCTGTAGGAGAGTGGGGACAGCAGCTACACATGGGAATTTAATCATGTTAAAGGAGGGGAAAGTGCATGGGGATTGGCAACCTTCATGCCTTGTTAGGGGAGCATGGTAGCATTTAGGTATGCATGCTGGAGAGTGTGGAACAGCAGCAAGTAGCAGGGGTTTGCTGCTGTCCCCAGCAGCAACTTACATGGGTTGTGTCAAGGGGGGGTCATGGGGGGTAAGGGGAGCATGGTAGCATTCATGCATGGCACTTGGGGTGGGTTTGGAGTGCAAACATGTGTGGGGAACTTCTGGAACAGCAACTGTGAAAGCAGGGTTTTGGCGTAATTACCATGCTGAAAATTGCATCAATGGGTGTGGGGGTGGGTATGGGGCTGCTGCCCTCCAGCAGCAGCTCTCTTGCACCATGACAATGGGCTATGGGGTGGGTTTTTGAAAAACAACAGCAACTCTAGATGAAGTAACGAAGATGGCAAGATTGCATGAAACAGTAAAATGAAAGAGGCAAAAGATCATGGATAAAGTGTACTAATGAGTACTAAAGAAAGAAGCAAATGCATGGCAAGTGGTAAAGATCCTAATGCATGAACACCTTTAATGTACATGAACTTGGGACTCCATTCCTTATGCATGCTACAAACACTCATAAGTGATTAGGAAATGACATGCATGCTTAAAATCTTAGTTAAACCTCACACAAGCACAATAAATAAACGAGACGAAATTCATCATACATCCCACATGATTTATAGCATGGTTATGCTGATATAAACCAACCATCTAACCTAAGAAGAAACATTTAAAGAAGGGGGAAGAGGGATAACTCATGGGGTACATTAGATAGTCACGCAAGAGGGAACACACTCCCTCATCAAATAAGATGCACTATCCTCCCTTTTCAAGGCCATACGAATAACCTCCTGTTACCTTTGGAAGCCCATGCATGATGAAAATGAGAGAAAAATTCAAAAGAAAAACTGTGGGAGACCAAGACTTAGACAAGGAGGGAAAAAGCACTTTAAACTCCAGGAAACACCTTCATTTTTTATATATGTGCAATAGGAAATGCTAGGAAATGTTACCTTAAGGACTAAGGATTCTGGAGTGGTGTGTAGACACCTCTTTGAAGCAAGGAAGTCATTGGAGCACCTTCCTTCTTGTACCAACAGCAACAACTTTCCCTTCCTTCACGGTTCAAGTGAAGAAGGAGGAGATGAAGAAGAGTAGGGAGGGGTGTGAGGGTTTTCTCCTTGGGGAAGAAGGGTGGAAGCTTGGAGAGAGGTGGGAGCTCTTGGAGAAGAAAGTGGTGGGAGACAAAAGTGTGCTCAACCCCCAATACGTATGGGGGCTTGGGGTTTTTATCATGTGGTGATATGATATGCATGCATGCATGGGGGACAACCATCATGGGAGAGAGAGAGAGAGAGAGAGAGAGAGAGAGAGAGAGAGAGAGAGAGAGAGAGAGAGAGAGAGAGAGAGAGAGTGTTGCATGCATGGATGGTGATGATGTATGCCCATGTGGGAAAGAGAGAGAGATGCATGCATGGATGATGATGATGCATGCCCATGTGTGTGAGAGTGAGAGAGAGAGAGAGAGAGAGAGAGAGATGCATGCATGGATGATGCCCATAAGAGACATCAATCATGAGCAAATCTTGATATTTGTGGATTGGTCCCTGATAATTTGGATATTTACAGATTTAGTCCCTGATACTTTTGGACATTTACAGATTTAGTCCCTGATACTTTGGATATTTACAAATTTAGTCCCTGATACTTTTGGATATTTACAGATTGGTCCCTGGGATATTTTCTGAACTTTGGATATTTATGGATCTAGTCCCTGATACCCTTGGATATCTGCAGATTTACCCTTGAGATATTTTTCATTGATTTGGGTAATTACAGATTTAATCCCTGAGACCTTTTTGCTCAGCAGCTTGCCACGTGTGCAGTTTTCCGACACTGTTGCTTGGAAACTTCAACTGCTCACATCTTCTTTATCCGGACTCTAATTCAGGCAAACTCAGTTGCATTAGAACTGTATCGAAGCCCTCTATCCATTGGCACAGGGCTAAGCACCGGGTTCAGGGTTTAGCAAAAAGTCAACTTTCGGCTCTCCCTCAAGTTTGACCGGCCCATAGATCCTTTATCCGGATTCTGATTCCAGCAAACTCAGTTGCGTTGGAACCGTGTAGAGATTCTCTATCCATTGAGATAGGGCAAGGTGACGAATTATCACTTGATCAAAAGTCAACTTTTCACCCCTTAAGGGAGCTTGCTTCTGCGTTGAAACTTGAAAACAAGGATTGAAGTGGCGAACCTGCGGAGAGAACCTGCGGCGAACTTGCGGAGAGAACCTGCAGCGAACCTGCGGAGAGGACCTGGGACCTGCGGAGAGGACCTGCGGAGAGAACCTGCGGAGAGGACCTGCGGAGAACCTGCGACCTGCAGAGAGGCTACCTGCGGAGAGGACCTGCGACTGCGGAGAGGACCTGCGACCTGCGGAGAGGCGAACCATGACCTGCGTCCTGGGGAGAGGCGACCTGTGGAGAGGCGTCCTGTGACCTGCGGAGAGAAGACCTGCGCCCAGGGGAGAAGCGACCTGGGGAGAGGGGACCCGCGAACTGGGAGGAGAGGTTTCCTGCGACCTAGGGTTTCTTCTCGAGGCGACCTGGGGTTTCTTCTCGAGGCAAGGCGGCCCTGCGACCTGCGACCTGCGACCTGGGACTCTGTAGCATCTCCTGCAGCGCCATCTGAGTCTCTGTCGCAGCCTCAGGCAGGTTCACGGAGGTTCAGGGTTTGAGAGAGGCGCTTTTTCTTCTGAGAAGGGGCGTCTTTCTCTCCAATGGCAGTCAACCTTCAAGGTGGATCTTCCTCGGTTCCTGCAGACAAGAGATCTTTTGCTTCTGTTGTAGCAGGTTCTCCGCTTGAAGTTGAATAAATCTCTATTCCAAGAAAAGCAGTGACAAGCTTCCATGGCTTCCCAGCAGTGGAGTTTTCAGACGTTGAAATCAAGAAGTCCATTAACCCTTTTGTCCACACTTTGGTAGCAAAGTTTATCAATGGTAGACCTTCGGTGGATGTGGTTCGAGACACCATTCAAAAATCTTGGGGCTTGCAAGATAGGTTTCATGTTGGAGTGCTGGACAACCGGCACTTGTTATTCCGTTTCAAAGAGGAGAAAGACTTCATTAGAGCATGGACGAGAGAGAACCTATCTATCAAGGGGATTCAGTTTCGTTTATTTCAATGGAACATGAGATTTGATCCTTCTAAAGAGTCTTCACTAGTGCCGGTTTGGATATCTTTGCCCAGCCTTCCAATAAATTTATTCTCTGAATCATTTATCTTCTCCATTGCAGGAGCTGTTGGTAAACCTCTGGCAGTTGATGGCCCAACAAGAAGCTTAACTAGACCAAGCTTAGCAAGAGTCTGTGTTTTATTGGACCTGTTAAAGGAGCACCCAACAAAAATCTGGATACGGATGGGATCTGAGTATGGAAGATGGCAACATATACTCTACGAGAAGGTTCCTCCTTATTGCACAGGTTGCTCTCATCGTGGGCATGATGTTTCAAGCTGTAGAATTGCATTGAAGAAAAAATCAACAGAAATTCCACAACAGCAGTATAGGCGTGTTGGGGTATTTGAAAAATGTCCTTCATTAGAAGATGGCCTTGTTATTCCTCAGCAGCAGTATAGGAGCATTGGGTTTTTTGATAAATGGCCTTCATTAGAGGATTCTCATGAGATTATTACACCTGGGAAAGAAGCCGTCGAGAACCAGCAAGAATGTCCACCACCTGTTTCAACGGAGAAGATTACACAACAGAAAAATCCAATATTTTTCGAGTCAAGTGGCACCGAACAGATTTCAGAAGGAATCCAAGAGGAGCAGATAAGAAATCTCGAGAATGGTCTCTTGGAGCAATCCCACAAGGAAGTTGAAAAGGATATAGAAACAAGGACAAATGTTGAAGAAGGAAGGAAGGAAGGAGCAGTCTTCAAACACATTAGAAAGAAACCTCATTGTGGATCTCTCGCAGTACATATATTCAGATTCTTTAATCCAAGCTCTTACGTTGGATTCGGTTAAGGCAAATTCTGTTAAGGGACATTTATCCTTGAATGATGCTAAGATATCCTTATTAAGGGACCAAGTTGCTTTGTCAAAACGAGTGGATCTTGCCTTTAATTCGCTGGATCGTAATTTGGAAATTTCTCAGAGAGATAACAATCAGTTGGCCTCACCGATTCAGACTTCAAAGAAGAATCATATTAACTCTGCATCAGGCATTACCACAAGGTCCAAGGTAAGGACCTCATCTTCTCACTTTATCAAATCGTCTCAATGCAATTGTTGCACATCCAAAAATTTGGAGACTTTGAATCATCTATTTTCGTTTGGGGAAATTGCAAGTTTTGTTTGGGAATATTTTGCAAATTGTTTCAAATTCCAATTTCATCCTTTGCATGATCTTGCCACTAAAATTTCTTTCTGGTTTAGTGGGCATCTTGATGATCAATATGGTCTTCTTTTAAAAGCAACTCCTCTCTTAATCTGTTGGGAGATTTGGCTAGCCAGATGCAATAGCAGGTTTGAAGATGCGCCAATGCTAAAAGAGCAAATAACAAGCAAGGTCTATCGTTGGCTTCAAGAGATTGCTTATCTTACAAAACCTACTCGGAATTGCAAGCCCCAAGGAGTCTTAGTTCTTGAGCAACTGCTGTTATATTCCCCACATATCAGAGCCAGAAGATTTCAGATTGTTCGTTGGTTACGGCAAAGGGCACCTGCGTTTATCTTAAATGTGGACGGGGCATCTAAGGGGAACCCAGGAATTTCTGGTGGTGGAGGAGTAATTCGAAACAATTCAGGTTCATTTCTTGTTGCCTTTTCTGCTAATTATGGGTTTCAATCTAATCTCATGGCTGAGCTTCTTGCTTTAAGGGATGGTCTCCGATTGGCTGATAGCTTCGGTTTACAAGAGCTGGTTATTGAGACAGATTCAAAAATTCTTGTTGACATGGTCAACGGAAAGGCTTCCATCCCATGGAAGTTTATGATCTGGTGGCAAGAAATTAAAGGAAGACTCAGTATCCAAAATCGGATAGTGCACCACATTTATAGAGAAGCTAACACTGTTGCGGATGCGCTTGCAAATGAAGGCTGTGAAAACACTTCCAAATATATTTTTGAGTCACAAGGAATCCTTTCTTCTAAAGTAAAAGGTTGCTTGTTTCTAGATCGATCAGGATTGTATGCATTTAGGAAATAATTTATTTATCTTATTGTTTTCCAGGGGTAAGGCTTCAAGTCCCCCTCGTGATTGTGTATCAATTTCTTTGGAATTAATCTACAGGTCAGGGTCTGCCTCAGCCCTCCTCCCACCATTGGAGTGCCACTAAGGTTATTCCTGCCTTAGTGGGTTTTTCTTAAAAAAAAAAAAACTTTTCACCCCTTAAGGTTTGACTTTCTGTCTAGGGTTTGCATTTCCGACACTTCTAGGGCGCAAAAATGAGGTGCTTACACTCATATATATCAGATCATTTTTGCTCATTTTCAATCCACTTCAATTTTTCTATTTATTTTCCTTACATAGGAATTTATCTGTTTATAGTTACAGGACAATATTGCAAATTTTTAATTTAATTAGGTCAATAATATAGCATCCTATAATAATAATAACATCAATAGCATAATAATATTATCAAACAATATTATTCACATCATGCAAAAAAATCAAAGTCCCTCATCCTAAATAATATGCTCTTAACTAACGTGCACTCAATCCCACTACCCACCTAAGAATTTATTTCCTAGGTTTTAGATCTTGTTGCTCTGATACCATCTCTGTAACGCCCTGAACCTGGGTCAGTGCAAAGCGACACCCAACCCGAACCCGGTTCGCTACTGTAACAACCCAAGTCCGGTTCAACAACCAAACTCAAGGTGTTACCACGAAGCTGGGGTCAAATACAACTAAGATTCACAATATATTCTTAAACTAATTAATTACATCAGAGTTCTGGTGGAAAGTAATACGATTATTTATTTAATAATATTAGTTCAATTTACAATAGGGTTGTCTAATCAAAATGTGAACAATATTATCAATTAAAATTCTACCCATTAATAAACCCCATCTTCGTAATCTCTCCAAACAACCTGAAAAATAGGGGAAAACAGAGTGAGATTTACATCTCAGCAAGTAGAAGGTGCATGAAATTAGAAACAGTCCAATGTAAGCAAATAGTCATGAGGTATGCGATTAATCAATGATAAGGCGATGAATTCAATTTATCCATGGCAATTCCAAATAAAGCGATAAAATAGATAATCATGTATAAATACCAGCAATTGGATGTTAACGGGGTAAAACCAACAAAATTGATAAAACACGTGCCATTGCAGGACTCACAAAGATGATAAGTATTTGATCTGACACTCGACTAAATGCTATACCACCGTGCGGTTTAGTGGCAGTGCTACGAATGATACTCAAGCCCCATGCAGCACAGCTTTAGACATGAGCCGTAGTCATTGACTTATTGCGCGCGAACTCAATAGAGTTAGCATGTACCACCAACATGCAGCACCGGAATCAATACATGGAGGTGACCGCTTATCCACATGTACAGGGAATCACCAGCGGCTCACCAAGGTGTCCCTCCAAACATAGGATCTTCCCAAACAAACCAACTTGCAAAGGAAGCACGCTCGCACATAGGAGTAACTCAACCCAAACTAAATACCACTTAGCTAACCAGCCAAAACTATGGATCCATATACAGCTAAGCCCATTGACACAAACAACGATAAAACTACATATGGAAGGACACGCTTCTGTAGGAGGCATACACACTTTTATCCGTAAAGGATTACACATCTCTACACAAAGGATTACCCATCTCTGCCGTAAAAGCTAGTATCAACTCAACCACAGAAACCGTATCACTCAACCATAAAATAAAAGCAAATAACATCATACCACATACCAATCCATACCAAATATCCAATTCCAAGAGAAAACCATGATTCAATCCTTGAAAACCCAAATACAGCCTTTGCATGATAACATATGGAATTCTTTAATTATATTCAACTTAAAACCCATGAATCCTAAGTCCGATGAAACTCAGAGTTTATGCAATTCCAGTAGTCAATATTTATATTTAAAGCTCAAATAAAAGTAAATCAAATCTTGCTTAGAGTTTTCCTTATTAAACCCTTTATTATAAACCAAGTTCCCCTCTTAATACTTAGGATATTTCCTTGTTAAGTTTTTCTGTATTTTTTTTCTCTAGCATATCCTACAGACCTAAAATATAGTTTAGAAAGTGTTTTTATCCTATAATTACCGGTAGTATTATTCCTAACAATATCCCATACCATTGAGACCTTTTCATGCACCCAACTTACATTATAACCTCCAATTAGTTGGTTAAATTTCCCCATTTAATTTTATAAATTTTTATATATTAATTAGGTCTCTATAAAGATGCTAGTATGCTTAACTAATCAAAAAAATTATTGGACATTTATTCTTATTACAGAAATCCCTAAAAATGTGCAAAATTTGCATAGAGCACGTACCCTGGTAAGCTGGGCGGTTCTAGGCGATCCAAGGCACTAGTGCAAATTTAAACAGTAAATTCCAGATTTACAAATTTTGGATTTTTAGGCTTTTGCTATATGTTTATTTGATCTAAATTAATCTACTAACATTCTAAAACATACCTAAAGCCCTTTAGATTAATTCTTATCAATTAAATACCATCCTACGATTATTTGCATGATCAACTCAAGTTTTCTTCTTTATTTTAACAAATCCTTCAAAAATACCAATCATTAAAATATAAACACTTTGATTCCATGTAAATACAGTTCCGACTAATCCATTCAAATCATATTAAATCACAGAAAATGAAATCATGCAGTTCCTCTAGTTTTCATGGGTTACTACTTGCCTTATATGCTAAAATCCATCTTCCATTGAAGTTTCTAATTCTGGACCCAACTTCTGCTCCCAAACGCACCAACGTAGAATTCTCCAATTCAAATCTCCACTGTTCACATCGTAGTTCCATCAGTGAAGATCAAAACCTCCAAATTTGAATTCGATCCACCGTACGGATTTCACCCCGATCACGATTTGATGGAGATTGGTCGGACAACTCCATTAATAGCCTTCTTCCTTTCTCTACCTCTTTTCTCTCATTATAAAACCCACGAAAATTTTCTCTTGGCTCACCTTACTCTCCTATTTATACTTGGCTTTAGAAGTCCTAAACCAACCCTAATAGGCTCCTTTAATTTGGGCTAACCCAACCAAGGTCTAATTAAAGTCTAACTCCTTCTAATTAATTCCTACTTTTTCTCCATCTTGTATTTTTCTACTAAAACAATACTAATCAATTCTTTTATTATCTAAACACTCTTTAAAACCTATTTTCGTGCCTAATAATTACTTAAACACTAAATATCACCTAAAACCCAAATTAATTACTTTTTCTCCCAATTAAGACTTGAAATCTCCTAATCACCCTTTTTCCAAATTTGGGCTTTTATTAATTCCTTTTAATTTCTAACTCGTCTAAATAAATTATTTTCTTCTATTTTCTAATCCTAATTATTATTTAATGATTTATTTATTAATTACCCTTTTCTGAAAATTACCAAAATACCCTTTTAAGCTAATTTCCTTAAAATTCTTTCTTTATTTACAACTTATGACTTATTCGAATTATTTATCTTTTAAATCTTCACTTTTTATTTTAACGAAGACTTAAACTTATATTTTCTTTTATTTATTATTTATTTTTTATTATGTGAAAATTAGGGGTTTTACAGATGGTTCTTGACCAAATCAATGGGTATTAGAATATATTCAATGGCTTAACCAATGAGGGGATTATCTTACTAGAAATTTTGTGGCTGGTGCTCTTATTGATAAGCTGCCCCTCCCCCTTCATGGAAGGTTTACATGGATAATTTGAAACATAAAAGAAAGGACGTAACATTAGAACATCATATCTAAAGGCCAAAACAGGAAGAAGATTTAGAAACCATCTTCTAATATCTTTGTTAGGAAGGCTAAATTGTATTGGATGACTTTAAGAAAAGGGAAAAAATATGAAAAATTATACCGTAAGGACTCAAAAGGAAAAAGGGAAGTACTTTGTTTAGAGCAAGCTAGGCCACGATACTATTCAATGTAGGAATAGAAGGGCAGAGTCAGATGACGAGCAAACTTAACTGTAAAACCCAGAGTTTTCCTAAAATAAAGTAAATTAAATAAGCCTAAATATTGGGAAGTTAAGATTTAATTTAGGTATTGGAGGAATAATATTATGATCCAAAGAGATATTAGTAACTAAATAAATAAACAATAATTTGAGTAATTAGGAATTTAAATAGTGGCTTCATTTAAATAGGAAAGAGAAAGGTTGATTTAGATAAATTGGGAGAGTGAATTAAATATAAAGGATTGGAGAAGATAGGTATTAATCTAAGTGCATTATATAGTTAAGATTGATGTGAGAAATAAAGAGGAGAATTTTTGGAAAAAGATCCTAAGGTTAAATATGGAATTTCAAGGAAAGGGTATTTTAGTCATTTTCCAATTAGCCAAATTAAGATATTGAGTAAGTAAATAATTATTAGACTTAAAATATTTAACTAGACTTAATTTGGGTTAGGTTTGGATTTAAATAGCACCATACGGCTTAAAAGTAGGAAAAAGGGTATATTGGTGATTATGGTTGATAAAGAGCCTTAAATTTAAGGATAAGTTTAGAGGGGTGCGGTTGAGCTCCAAAAACGGGTACAGAAGAAGTTTTGAAAAATCTGGGTTCATCAAAAAGGCAAGTAGCAAACACTTGAAACTGGAGGAACTGCATGTTTTCTTGTGTTTTTGATGATTGATTGTATTTGTTTTTAAGTTGGATTTCATTGCAAAAGTTAGATGATTATAAAGTTTTGATTTGGTGATTTAAATCTCTCTTTAAGAATCAAGAAAAGTGTTGTTCATGGGTGGTTTGATTTAGAAAGAAACCTAAGTTAAATTTTAATCACCAAGATTTGTTTAGGATTGTCTTATAAGTAATTTGGAATGAAATTTAGATGTTTAAAAACAATTTAAAACCATAGGAATTTGGGAAGTTTTGGAAATTACGAAAAATCCAGAAAAACTGAGTTTTGGGTAGAGCGCTTGAAATACCGCTCAAGCGCCCTATCTGTATGCTTTAAACCAAAACATGAAAACAAGTCGCTTAATACACCGTTTGAGCGCAACCACAGATGACTTGCCTGTGTATTTAAAACAAAACCTGAATTATAGCCGCTAGAATAGTAGCTCGAGCGCCTCTTCGAGCGACTGATGTCAGAAATTCCAGATTTTGGGAATTGTGTCCAGATTTAATTTTTAATGATTTTTCTGTAAATTCTAGAGTTGTAACACCTGTAACTAGGTTAATTTGAAATGTAGGAAGTGGTAGAATTAAATTTGAATTAAAGAATAATAATTTGGGACGATGATTGTAAATATGAAACTTTTGGAGATGTTTTAAGTCAAAGGAGGCCACAACCTATTTAGATTTGATTTTGGGTAACCTAACCTATTCTTAAACTTCAATATAGGCCTAAGTTACCTTCTGAAAGGACTAAATAACAGAGTTAATACCTTTTGACACCTGGGGTTCTAAATGAGGGAAAGTTGGATGTTAATAGATAATACAAATATAGAAGTTTTAATCAAGAGTTGGGAACATTGTTAATGTCTTGATTTATTTCTTTTTAAACAAAACTTGATTTTAGAAGTTCCTATACCTATATTTGAACTGTCTGAGCATGCATTGAGCTCCGAATGATTTATGTATATACTTAAATTACTTTGCCGTTGAAACCTAGAGTATGGACATATGACTTAGTACATCTTGTGTTGGTTTTTGGGTCACTGGTGTGACAAGGCAGGTGCCTAATTTATTATTCCTGCATGGGCGGATTTGGCATACATATATGGTTCTGTATTTGGTGGGTGTTATTGAGAAGTATGTCCATTCCCTGGTTTGGTTTTCCACAATCGTGTGGGTTTTGCAATTACATTATTAATTGATATGTTATTAAGTTATTATGAGTTTTTGGTTGTGAGTTGTGTCTAGCAGGCTTAGCTCTTACATGGATCCATTAGAGTAGCTAGTAAATGGATCCATTAGAGTAGCTAGTAAATGAAATTTTTTTCTGGAGTTTCTTATTCTGTGTCATAGGCATTCCATCATCTCGAGGATGGTACCGCTCCTGGATTGGTTGGTCGCTGTGTTACCCACTCCTGGATTGGTTGGGCCGTACATGCTAACCCATCTGGAATAGCCCGTCTGCAAAGCGGTTGGTTATTGATTATTGGTTGGTGGTGGGTTCTTCTGTTGGTGTTGAATAGCTAGACTGCAGGGTGGCTGGTCCACCGTAAGTCGGTGAGATAGCATATTGGCACATGTCTGTAGGGCTCTGTTTACGATTCCATTAGTCCTGTGATGTCACAGACGTGGTATGCTGTGTGCCGTGATTTCTCTATATTATTTTTGTTCTTGTTGATGCTGTCGTTGGTTTAATCATACACCTCATGACTTATTTTATATAAACATGGACTGATTTCATGTATGCACCTTGCTACTTGTTGAGATTTATTCTCACTCCGGTTTCTCCCATTTTTCATGTACTCTTGGTGAGGACGTCAAGTTGTCGGCTAGTTGTAGCTGGGTAGTCTATATAGATGTAGGATTGCTCATGTAATTGAAATCCTTGTGTATTATAATTGTTGATTAATAAAGAGAATTTGAATTCAAGTTTCCGCATTTACTCTGATTATAAAGTTAGAAAAAGTTTTAAATTATTCCATATTTTAGTTGCTTTTGTTACTTACCATAACACCCCGTGTTTTGGGAATTGGACTCGGAACCGGGGCGTTACATTAACTAAGTATAGTGTCATTGTTGTTGTGATTTTAGAAATTAACTTAATTAGCAACCTCAAAGAGTGCCTGGTGAACATTGGAGCTACCAAGCATAATTGCAGAAACTATAACATGCTCACAACCAACTAGTTGGTGGGAGAGGTGAATAGATGTGCTTGACTGATTTTTTCACGTCTCCAATAGCTGGGAAGGGAAAGGTGCAAATCAAGTGCACTTCATGAAAGCAGTTGGTTTTGATTGATGTGTTGTATGTACCAGAGATCAAAAGAAATTTAGTATCAAGATACCTACTAAATATAGTGGGATTAAGCTTATATTTGAAGGGACAAATGTCTTTCTAGGAAAGGTAAACATGGCCTATTTGTATTGAATATTTCTAATGAAATAAATAAGGCCTCTAGTTTTGCTTATTTGATTCTATTACTTTGTGGCATAAAAGACTAGGACACACCAATATTGGATATATTAAGAGAATGGAACACATAGCTTTTATTAAAAAAATTATCCAATATATATTTCAAGAAATGTGAAGTGGCTCTGAGGCCTCATATAATAATAGCTAAAGAATCTAAACTCCTAGATCCTATTCATAGCAACCTAGTTGATATGAGAAATAAAATTATGGGAGGAGGTAAAAAATATTTCATGACATTTATAGACGAATTTAGTAGAAATACTAAGGTCTAAAAGTGAAGCAAAAGTGACTTTCATAAAACAAAAACCTGAAGTAGAAGAGACTCAGAACTAATAGGGGAGGAGAGTATGACTCAAACCCCTTTCAGAAATTTTGTGAAGATAATGGAATAATACATGAGGTTACTACTGCATACTCGGCTGAGTTTAATGGAGTGGGTGAAAGTAAAAATGGTGAACAACTCAATAATTCCTAGTTTTGATTCATCCTCGAACTTGTGAGGGGAGGCAATATTATCTGCTGGTTTTATTACCAATAGAGTATCCCATCAAAAGACTGGCAAGACACGTTATAAACTTCGAAAAGGGCATTCTCCTAACCTAAATTTCCTAAGGGTTTAGGGCTACCAAGACAAACTGGGTTTTATAGAAATTCAAAGGAAAAGACTTGGTTATAAGACTATAGACTGATCATTTATGAGGTATGCTGAAAATAATGTTCCCTGTAGATATTTAGTATTGAAATCTATAGATGATGATGTGTTAGCAAATTCTATAATAGAATCTAGAGATATAGATTTCATTGAGTCCATTTTTAATTTAAAAACAAAGCCTGTAAGGGAGATGTGGCTTCTTCTAGCCAAACCTATGAGTTAGTTCTTGAACCCATTATAGAACTAGAACTAGAACTTGAACTTGAAAGTGAGGAGAAATAAAAGACCTAAAATGGCAACTAACCTATGAGATGGCATTTATCTATTTCCTATAGATAATGATCCCAAGACCTATAGTCAGGTTGTGCCTTCCCTAGAAGTAATATTTTAGAGAGAAGCCATAAATAGTGAGTTAGACTCTCATTTGGCTAATTGTACTTGGGAATTGGCAGATTTACTAGATGGAGGGGGTTTCTATAGACATCCCAAATTGCACCAAAATATGAGAAAAAAATGAAAAATATGTATTATTACATGTGTTTTCATCTCAAATTCAAGGAATTCATGGAGCACCATATTGTAAATACGGTTATATAAATTTTCACCGTATTGATAATTCAGTTAATGTATAAAACATTTTGATCAAGGTTAACCATGAGGTTGTGTTAGTTATGTTATAGCTTTTAGTAACCGAGAATGTTTATTGGTCAATTTGATATTTCTTCATGACCGATATTTAATATCGGTCAAATTGATATTTTTCATGACCAATATTTAATATCAATCACGTTATTTTTCATGACCGATATTCAATGTCGGTCACATTGATATTTCTTCATAACCAATCTGAGTTATCGGTTAACATAAAAAAAGTTCAATTTAAAAATTCTCGCGAGCTTTCTTATGTTTACATTGAAACCACTTTTTGGAAGGCTTAAATTGCTTAAATTAGCCTCCGAAATTTGCTCAATTCCCACCAATGCAAGCCATGGTCTTCAATTGGAAGGATCTAGACACACTTTTGTGTGTACCCTTGGGACTCTTCTACCTTCACTTGTACCTATAAATATGAGATCTCCCCTTATGCAAATGACTGAAAATTTAGAGGTTGAGAGACTTGCTTAAGAGGAGGGAGACTTTGCCGGATTGCTCGCTTGAAGAAGCCTTTGCTTATTTTGATTGAAGAAGGAGCTCACAAGGTATAATCTCCTTTTAAATTCTTTTTTCTCTTTCAATTCCAGCACTCTCTACTTCTACCTTTCTATAGAATAAGGCCTCTTTGTGTTTGTAGCCCCAAACTATGGATTAAAGTACCTTAAGCCTCTCCCTAGTCGTAAAACCTGAAGAGAAGGCTAAGGGGAACAATCTATGGGATGGAACCTTTAGGAATAGAGCCCATTTGTTTTGATTGTGATTCATTTCTCTTGATTGTGCTTTAATTGATTGGTTGTGATATTTTTTCCTTTATTTTGAGAGGAATTTCGTGGATCTAGGCCACCTCTTGGCTCTAGATCTTAAATTCCTCCATATTATGGAGTTTTTGCACACTTATAAGCACATACAACCATTAATGTTGTTTTCCTAAAGTATAGGAATGTATCTTAGATCTAGCATGCTCAATATTGTAGATCGAAGAATTGAGCCTTAAATCAATATCTCAGGACTTTTGATTTCCTTTCTAGAGAGCCATGTGCATAGATCAAAGGTCTTCATCATGATTTTCACTTATGCTTTTGAATCTGGACATAACCTAAGTAAGAACTTGTTTCATTCATTACTTCATCCTCCGAATGAATTTTTAAATGATTCTAGCTGGTTATGAAAGGTAGGGACGTATATTTTAATCCTGTCAATTTAATGATTTTTCACCTAGCCGTTTAATCTCTGTGTTTGATTGAAGTTAAGCAAGCCTGTTTTACAGAGATTGCATTCCTTGTCAATTCAATTGAACATCGAAGGTCCATTTCAATTCCGTTTTGACTGATTCTTGTTTTTGAGTCTTCTTTTGTGAGGCTATTTTTATATCCAATTGATTTCATAATTTTTGAGTCAATTTTCAGATCTGTGAGCTTGGTTGACCTTATACTACTCAGTAGTAGATTACAAGGTCAATCTATGATTGAGTTGAGGTATTTGTGAGAGCACACATATCACAAATTGATGAATTTTTTTAGTCCACCCTATGCCATTCGAAAGGTGGTGTTTCATACTTCATTCATACTTATTTTCATGAAGTTATATGAAGCCAAACTCCATGAATAGTCTTATGAAGTAGGGCTGGTCATCACTTTTACTATGATAGATCAGCAATTTTGAACAAGCATGCATAACTTTCTTGATTTTAATTGGATTTGAATGAAACTTTTATTGAGTTTTCTACATCAAATAAACTTTTAGATAGCTTTAGGTTCATCAAATTTGAGTTTAAAATGAGTGAGTTATGGTCATTTGAAGGTGTATAGCTCAAATAGCTTCTCTGTGGTATTGATTTTTAGATTTGCTTTCATCTTCTTTTCTTTGATTTTTGTCTAGATTTGTGATTTGATCGTGAAGTCCCGAGGATGATGAATCCACAAAGAACATTCAAATCAAATGGGTGGTTCTCATGGATAATCACATATCTTTTTTATGTTTCTTTCTGCCTTATTTTGTGTGAATGCAAGCAATCTATAGTATGATCGATAGACATATGGCAACCATCTTGTACGGATGAGTAGGGATGCCTAACACCTTCCCATACTCATAACCTAAACTCTTTACTCTATCTTTGGTGTAGACCATAAACTAGAGCTACTTTGGCTCTCTTTTGTTATTTTTATTTACACGGTGTCCATCCACACCAACACCTTTGGATGGTGGCAACTCCTCTTTTTGTTGAATCCTGTGTGGTATTTGAGAGATCCACAGCGATTTCCATGGTCCCACAGTTTCAAATGGATTTTTAAGGAGAAACTAAAAACTAATGGTTCCATAGACAAGTATAAAGCTAGATTACTTGCTAAAGGTTGTAGTTAGCAGAAGGAAGTAGATTATTTGATACTTGTGCACTAGTAGCAAGAATTACTACTAATACAATTTTAATCAGCCTAGTGTTTAACAATCTTATAATACATCAAATAGAACTTAAAACTGCATTTTTAAACAGAGATATAGAAGAAGAAACTTATATGAAACAACCCAAATGATTTATAGCACCAAGCAAGTAGGTGTGAATACCATAAATTTTTTGGTAATACTAGTGTAATTATTTGCTTGTATTTTTATGACATGTATATTATAGGCACTAATTTAGACATAGTAATCACTAATAAACAATATTTGCTACCTTCTAAATTTGATATGATGGATATTTGGGAGGCCAATCTGTAAAACCCCAGCTTTAGTGCGTATTTATTTAAAAGATTAACTAGTAAGTTTAATTAAATATTTGTGAGTGGAGATTTCGGGCTATCTAGTAGCAAAGGGTAATTCGAATTTTTATTAAGTATGTGAGTCCTAAACTGTAATTAATAGTGATTAAAAATTTAAAAACCGAATAAATAATCTTTAACCTTAGGGGAGGGTAAATATGAGATTTCGAAGATTAGGTCAGGGCGACAATAAATAAATTAGGTTAAGGGTGGAGTTCTGCGAAGTCTATAAATAGACTGCTAGGTTGAGAATTCCGGGTTGGGGGAAAGAAACCAGAGTCGAGCTCAGATGTATTTAGATTTGACACTGCTTTAGACCTAAGGGCATCGACCGATAAACCTTGCTCTTCGGAGGAGATTATCAAAAGATTGGAAGCTAGAAGAAAAATCCTCAATAACAATGTGAGTAGCATCGTTTTGATTTGTCTTTGGTTTTTGATCTCTAAGCTTAGCCGTAAAGCATGATGTCTGGGAATATAGTTTCAAACGTGGATTATACGAATAGATTTTGAGGCATGATATGAAGTGTGATAAATAAATTTCGAATCCTGTTTAATCGTCTTTTGGGGATGGTAGAAGTATAAGAAAAGTGTTACAGAGACTAGAAACCAAGACAGTCATAAAGTTTTGGAGTTAACAGAGAGTCGCGAATCGTAGGGTGTGTTCGCTGAGCTGCCGCCAACCTCCTTACCTCAGCGGCAGCTTGGCGCATAGGAGTAGGGCAGGTCCACTGAGTTGGTGCTGACCTGGCACCAAGGAGTTGAAGCTCAGCGCAAGCACCATTTCGGATCAGCCGACCTGGCGCCAACTGTGCCGAGGTTAGCGCACCCACCAAATATTACATTGAAATGCAGCTGATCATTTGGAGCCTAATTTTGATACTTTAAGGATTCAATCTCTTAGACAATTAGGATGTTAGAGGTATTTTTAATTTACTCAAAACCTTCATAGATATAATTACATGAATTATGGGTTTTACAAGTCAAGTTTGGGAAATTGTTGGTGGTAACTTACTTTTCCAAATGCCATGAGTTAATGACTTAGTTTTATTTATGTATTACATTTGTTTCCAGTTTATGAACTTATTGAACCTGGGTTTGCGTAATTTTAAAGCACTGAACAGTAGATGTAAATTTTTTTTGTAAGAAAAAGGAGTTTCTGCCGATGAGATTGGTTTTGTTTTGGGGTTGGAATACCTACTGAGTTTACATGAATGTCTGTTCTGGTCTGGAGGGACCTGTGATGAGGTTATATGGTATTATACATGATGATGTTGATAGTTGGTTTAATGTGTTGTCAGTGTGAGTTTATGAAATTGTTTTCTGTTTTGGTTTAGCCTCACCTAGATCCATGTTTAAGCTTAGTAATGTGATGGTATTGTTTATTGGTGTAATTACATGGTCTTGTGTGTTGCCACGACCAGTGTAGAGCAGCCAGAAACCCTGAGTAGGCCTGGTTGTCAATGCCGATACTTGGAGTAGGCTGGCATTGGATGACGAAACCTAAGTAGGCCGTCATTTCAGAGTGTCCAAAACCCTGAGTAGGCCGGAACTGTGTACATGGAGGAGTGGATGTCTCCTTGGCTTGTTAATTAACCAATTTAAGCAATATGCATGACATTGACCATTCGGTTATTTAATCGGCATTGTGGTTGGTCTATGATTGGAAACTATTATTGAGATGTTGGCTTTCATTTTTAGAGATTATCTCTATCGATTCATTGTGTTGGTTATTTATCATGGCATGTTTATAACTGAGGATAACTATTTTTGCATGCATATGCTACTCGCTGAGATATCCGTATCTCATTCTGTTGTTTTCGTTTTGTTTTCAGATACTCTTGGAGAGCTCGATACTTGCGGGTAGTTACTTGGTCAGGTGAGTTTATTTCATTTTGGGATTATTTTAGCACACTCTGTTATATAGTTATTGTTACATTCATGTTTTTCTTTCACTCTGATATTGCGGTATTGTGTTACATGCTAACCTCTGGAGACGTGTTATAGTTTAACTACATAACTCGAATCTGGGGCGTTAAAAAATCTCATCGTAGGTGTAAAACTTATTAGAGAGTTAAGCAATATCTTTCATATTATACAAGGAAGAAATTAACAAAGTTTGGAAATTTAAAATATGATTCTTTGTGCACACCTTATGATGCTAGCATACGTTTTAGGAAAAATTATGGTGAGAGTGTCTCATAATCAAAGTATACTAGAGTGATTAATTGGTTCTTTAATGTATTTAATGAATTGCACCAGACCTGATATTGCACATACAGTACGAAGATTGAGTACATACACACTCACTTAAATATTAGCATTGGAATGCTTTAGTTATGGTATTGAAGTACCTAAAAGATACACTGTAGTATGATTTATAGTATTCAAATTGTCCTACTGTATTAGAGGGCTATTGTGATGCCAATTGGGTAACTAGGCATAACGAGTCAAACTCAATTCATGGCTTTGTGTTCTCCTTAGGAGGTGTGATTATTTGGAAATCATGCTAATAGTCGGGTAGTGCAAAATCCTTCATGGAATCTGAGTTTGTAGATCTAAAGCTAAGTAGTGGAGAGGTACAGTGGTTGAGAAACATTTTGAAAAATATGCCTTCATGGATGAGATTTGCATTTTATATTACTATACTATATGATAGTATGGTAGCAATAACTAAAGTCTAAAATTGTAAAAGATGGTATATCATATTGAGGTAGGATATTATTAGACAATTACTCAATGATGGAGTATTAATTGCATTAACTTTGCCAATGTTTGCTTTTATTATTATATCTTTTATATGCTACCGGTCCTGAGCCCAGATAAAGGAGGAGGGTTGCATCAAGTTAACAGTTGGTGTAAAACTCTGGCTAAATCTAAACATGAAATGACACTTCAATTAGATGAAAGTTTAGCTTGGCAACATAGGTTAATGGTGATTGATCTTTGTTTTAGAAATTGAGAAAAATAACAATACATCAAAACAAACCCAAAAATAAGATGGTGGAAGTTGAAAGTAGAAAATTTAGTAATCTTTAAGAATGAGTTAATGAAAGAGGCTAGTTGGGACCTTATGGGTGATTCGACTAGGATGCAGCATAAAATGATCAATTGCATCACAAAACTTGGAAAATAAGTATTAGAAGAATCACGAGGTAGTATTCCAGCTCACAAGGAAACTTGGTGGAGTTATGTAGTCTAAGAAACTATTAAAAGGAAAGGACTTTATTTTAAAATTTGGCAAAATAGTAAAACACACAAAAACCTAGATGGATATAAAAAAGTTAAAATAGAAACTAAGAAGAAATTTATTGAAGCTAAAAAGTATGCCTATGACAACTTATATGATAAGTTAGGTACTAAAGAAGGTTATAACTTTATTTATAAATTATCAAGCTCTAGAGAGAGGAAAGTGAAGGACTTAGATAAAGTTAGATGTGCTAGAAGTGAAGATTTAATAATTTTGGTAAAATATGAGGAGATTAAAGAAAGGTGGAAGGAATATTTTATGAAATTATTAAATGGGGATGGTACACAGAGATCTGGATTTTGCATGAATGATAGCAATAATGGAACTAGACAACAAATGTATATTTGTAGGGTTCAAGTTATAGAAGTTAAAGTTGACCTAGTCAAAATGAGAATAGGAAAAGCCTTGGGCCTATATGGCATCCCTATAGAGGTGTGGAAGTGCATGGGAGATATTGGTTGACTAAATTATTTAATGAAATTTTAAGGATTGGAAAAATATCAAATGCTTGGAGGATTAGTACAATAATATCAATATATAAGAATAAAGGAGATATGTAAGAGTGTGCAAATTGCGAGGGTATTAAGCTTACAAGTCAAACTATGAAATTATGAGAAAGAGTGGTTGAGATAGATTAAGTCAAATAACTAGAGTGACAAAAAACAAATTTGGAATTATGTCTGGTAGATCCACTACCAAAGCTATATTTTTACTTAGACAATTAATAGAAAAATCCAAATAAAAGGAAAAAGATTTTCATATTGTTTTTATTGGTTTAGCAAAAGCATATGATAGTGTAACGCCCCGAACCTGGGTCAGTGCAAATCGGAACCCAACCCGAACCCGGTTCGTTACTGTAACAACCCAAGTCTGGTTCAACAACTAAACTCGAGGTGTTATCACGAAGCTGGGGTCAGATACAAACCAACATTCACAATAACTTTAAAATTTACTAATTAATTACATCAGAGTTATGGTGGCCAATAAAAACAATTCTTTAATCAATATATTCAATTTAGTTTACAATAAAGTTTATCTAATCAACATGTGACATTAATACCAATTATAATTCTACCCATCAAATTAAAACCTATCTTTGCGATCTCTCCAAACAACCTGAAAAATAGGGGAAAACGGAGTGAGATTTACATCTCAGCAAGTTGTAAGTGCATGCAAGTAAACAGTCTCATTTAGGCAAATAGTCATGAGGTATACGATTAATCAACGATAAGGCGATGAATTCAAATCAACATGGCCAATTCCCAATAAAGAAATAGGATATGCAATCATACGTAAATACCAGTAAAAATTTTATCGATAGATAAAACCGAAGATTAGTGATAAAACATGCATTCATAATTAATGGTCCATCTCGCAAATCCAATAGTAACATTCTCCCATGTAGGATGCAAACACGTAGTATTCACATCTCCCCTACATGAGGTTCTTCCCACAGGAGCTAAAACATCTCACCCGCAAGTGGTAACACACACATCTCCCTTGTGGGAAGCAATCACATCGTGATTTCATCTCCCCCACAAGAGGTCTCTCCTGCAGGAGCTAACACATCTCACCTGTAGGTGGTAACACACACATCTCCCCCACACGAGGTCGATCACATCTCTCCCGTAGGAGGTAACATATCTCCCCTGTGGGATGCAATCCAATAAGGATCACATCTCCCCCAACAGGAGGTCTCATCTCACCCGCAGGTGGTTACATATCTCCCCTGTGGGATGCAATCCAATAAGGATCACATCTCCCCCAACAGGAGGTCTCATCTCACCTGCAGGTGGTCACATACATATCTCCCTTGTGGGATGCAATAACATCGTAACTACATCTCCCCCATAAGAGGTCTCTCCCGCAGGAGTTACACTTCTCACCCGCAGGTGGTCACATATCTCATCCGCAGCTGGCACCAATCTCTTATTGCCATCATGGCATTTAATCCACAATCCAAAATAAAACTCCTGAACATAAGTTCCATTGAAATCAGAATTAATGTAATTTCCAGAAATTCAGTATTCATATTTAAAGCTCAAATAAAACTAATTCAAATCTTGCTTAGAGTTTTCCTTATTAATCCCTTATTTATCAACCAATTTCCCATCTTAATACCTAAGATATTTTCTATTTAAGTTTTCTGTACTTTTATTCTCCAGCATGTCCTACAGACCTAGAATGAAGTTTAGGAGATGCTTTTACCCTAGGAATTCCAGTAGAATTATTCCTATCAATATCCCATACCATTTAGCCCCTTTCATGCACCTCTTTCGTGATAACCTTCAATTTATTGATAATTCTTTCCAATTTAATTTTATAATTTTTATACCTTAGTTAGGTCCTTATAAAGATGCTAACATGCTTAACTAATCAAAAATTTATTGGATAATTATTCCTATTACAAAATCCCCAAAATCTGCAAATTTTACATAGAGCGCTGACCTCTACAGGGTTAGGCGATCCTAGGCGCTCGTGCAAAATTAAATAGAAAATTTCTAGATTTACAAAGTTCGGTTTTTTATGCTTTTGCCATATGTTTCTTTGGTCTAAATTAATCTAATAACATTCCTAAAGCCTTCTAGATTAATTCTTGTTAATAAAATACCCTCCTACCTTTATTTACATAATCAAACTAAGATTTATTCATTATTTTAGCAAATCCTTCAAGAACACAAAATTCTAAAATATAAACCATGCGATTCCTTGTAAAATCCTTTTCGGCTAATCAAAATAAACCATAATAAATCACAGAAAACAAAATCATGCAGTTCCTCATATTTTCCAAGGTTACTACTTGCCTTATACGTTAAAATCCTTTCTTCCATTGAAGCTTCTAATTCTGGACCTCACTTTTGCTCCCAAACGCACCAAGATAGAGTTCTCCAATTCAAATCTCTACCGTTCACATTGTAGATCCATCAGTCATGAACAAAACCTCCACATTTGAAGGCGATCCACCGTACGGAGTTTCCCCAGTCGCAATTTGATGGAGACTTGTCAGATAACTCCATTAATAGCCTTCTTCCTTTCTCTCCCTCTTTTGTCTCATTAATAAAACCCACGAAAATTCTCTCTTGTCTCCCCTTACTCTCCTATTTATACTTGGCTTTAAAAGTTTTAAACCAACCCTAATAGGCTCCTTTAATTTGGGCTAACCCAACCAAGGTCTAATTAAAGTCTAACTCCTTCTAATTAATTCCTACTTTTTCTCCACCTTATATTTTTCTACTTAAACATTAATAATTTAATCTCTTATCATCTAAACTCTTACTTACAACCTATTTTCGTGCAAAATATTTAATTAAACTTTAATATCACCTAAAACCTTATTTTCTCCAAATTAAGATGTGAAATCTCCTAATTACCCTTTTTCCCACTTTTAGGCTTTTATTAATTTCTTTTAATTTCTAAATTGTCAAAATAAATTATTTCCTTCTATTTTCAAATTCTAGTTATTATTTAATGATCTATTTATTAATTACTCTTTTCTGAAAATTACCAAAATACCCTTTTTACTCTTTTCGGCTAATTTCATTAAAATTCTTTCTTTATTTACAACTTATGACCTATTTGAATTACTTACCCTCTAAATCTTCACTTAACTATATTTTCTTTTATTATTTATTAGGTGAAAATTCTGGGTTTTACATCCTACCCACCTAACAAAAATTTCGACCTCGAAATTTAAAACAATCATCTTCATTATATATTTCAAAACAAAATTCCGATAGTGCAAAACAATTCAAAATTTTCCTCATTTCAATTTCATTTTTAAAATATAATTTAACTTCAAAAATACTATAGAAGAACACTACCAATCTTCTATCATCAATCTGTACATATAAACGCGTCCGCTTATATGCAAGCTTGAGAAGAAAATCACAGGTTTCTTCTAGTCTAACTTATATCAAAATACTGCATCCACAATACATATTTACACACACCTAGTTTTACTAGTACATATCCCATATTGCATAAGGTTTCACACCCAGGTGCAATTCCTCATTGTTGCTTCACCACACCCTGGCATGTCCTAGTGCAACTGGCTCAACAGGCAACAAACAATATTCAACAATAATAATTTAATTATACATTCAACCTCAGACACAGTTATATGATCAAATATAATATCTTATATGCCAATAATTTCAAATCAGGTTTCTGTGAGACAGTATAAGTGTTGATTTGCAATTTCCACGTATCTCTGGAAAATCTCCATACTCTGATTATTATTCCAGATAAGGTTTTAAATTTTACTGTGTTTCCTAATTAATTTACTGCATTCATTTTCACCGTATTAATATTCCTTGAAATCGTCGGCTATTACTTTAGTCATTATATAATTACAATTATCTTTATTATTTTGTTAAATTTTTATTTTATTAATTGCTAAAGAAGCTAGGTGCTCAGTGTCGCGATCAGAGGGCGCTGAGGATGGCTAAGGATGGCTGAAGAGGGCTGACTTGGGTCTAAAACCCTAAGTCACTCGTTCATTAGCGCTAGGCTTAAAAGAAAGAAATTTTAAACTAACGCTCACTCTCTCTCTCTTGCGCGACCGACTGAAATTTCTACCATTGCCCGAATTCACCAAGCATTGCTTCCCTTGGCGCTCAACTTCCTCGCTCTCATTCGCTCGACCTTCTTCTACATTCGACATTATCAGGTAAATGTCAAGCTCTTCTTCTTCCACAAAAATTTTCACACACCACTCGCACGGCTAGGGCTAGGTTTTCTTAAAAAATTTCGATTGGAGTTCAATTTTTGGGGCATTTGTTTCAAATTAGTTTCTTTACTTTCTATACACTTCATAAGTTGTATTTGAATTAGTTTTGGTCGAAAATTTGGTTGCCTATTTGTTTTGTGCCAAAAACCCCAATTCGTTGCTTACGGTTGAACGAGCGCAGACCTGATTGCCGTCGAAGATCTCAGGCGGTCTTAGGCGCTCAGCCAAATTTCGGCAGAACTTGCTCCCTTTTCAATTTCTCCCAACTGTTTTTGATTTAGGACCTGTTTTAACAATTTTCTAGTCCCTATTTGCATACTTTTCTCTTAGTTTGATCCGTCTTAATTTTTGTTAAATTATTTTTGCAATTGTCCTAACCCATTTTGTGTTTGTTCATGTGTTTATTTTCTTTGTTCTTCATCTCTATTCCAATCCTTCTTTAATTCAATTCCTAGATGGCTAGAACTTCAGTAGGGAATCCTCCTAAGAGAGCTAGGGTTGACCAGAGAGATTTCAGGTTTTATTCTGACATTGAGAAGGGGAAGTATGATGATCGTTTCCATCTTAGGACGATCTTATTAGAGAGGAGCGTGGTTTTTGAGGACTTTGCTCCTACAGTCTTGAGTTTGATTGAGGGTTGAGGGTGGCTACCCCTCTTTAGTGGTTTTGCTCCCACATGTTATGAGTTGGTTAGGGAGTTCTACAGCAATATCCATGAGATTGCTCCCGACCGGTCTTCATTCTATTCCTACATTAGAGGCACTAGGTTTATTGTCTCTCTTGACTTCATTTCCACCAGCCTTCATATTCCCAGGGTAGAGCACCCCGTCTATCCCTATTCAGGTGAGGCCACCCCTAACTTCTCTACTGTTGCCACTTCCCTGACAAGGGAGGCAACGGAGTATGATGGAGTGGGAGCTCTCTGCACTACCAGCTTCCCTGTCACTACCAGTGTTATCCTGAGGATCGTCTTCACGAACCTCTGGCCTGTTTCTCACCTTTCCACTCTTCCTAGTTCTCGATCTCTCTTTCTTTACGCCCTCCTGAAGGGTGATCCATAGACCTTCCTTCTGTGATCATCTCTACCATTCTTGGGGTCCACGATGACCCTAAGAGATCTGTTGCTCTCCCCTATAGATGTCTTATAGCTAGACTCATCTCTGCATCCTCAGCTAGGTATCCTCGATTTCGACCTTTGATTTTGAGCCAGTCTATCCGCAGAGCCACCATGGGTATTACTCGTTCAGGAGGCCTGCCGATAGTGGTACCGCTCCTTCCTCCTCTACTCCTTCAGCGGTTCCATCTTCCTCTGCTGCTGCTATTGCTTCTATTGATGTTCCCCCTTCTTCTCCTAATGCTCCCCTTGCTTCTCCTACTGCTCCCCCTTCAGTTGATATTCCTTCCTCTTCTCATCCACCTTCTACTAAAGCTGATGCCCCTCCTTCTTCAGCTGAGGCTCCTCATCCTTCTACTCATGATGCAGATACCCTTCACGATCTAGTAGTTGATGTGGGGGTCCTACACAGGCGGATGACTATGATATCCACCCACATGCCTTTGGTGATGGAGCAGATGGTTGCCCTCGTAAGGATTCAGGAGGAGATAATGCGCCGGGTAAAGACCCTATATGATTCCTAGTGCAGACTGTTCCGGATCATGCGATCATACATGCGGACTGGACCTTCTACTTGCCCCGAGATCTAGGATTCTGAGGAGTTTGAGGGTGCTGTTGCTGCTAGGGACGATGCTACTAGGGCTGGAGGCCAGGGAGGAGATGATGATAGTGATGATGCTACGGGGTCTAGTGATGGAGATGCTGGTACAGGAGATGATACTGGACATGGAGGAGATGGGGCCGGACCATCTAGCTGATTTTATTTTTCTTGCTTACAGACTTGTATTTTCTATTTCTTTCTTTTTCACTTTTTAGTACAGATGTGTATACACATTTTGGTTCCTTTGGTTGTATTTAGTTCCTAGGTCTTTTATCCTATTGAGGATACAGATACTGCTACATCAAGCTTTGTACTTGTTCATCTTACAGATATATACATCAAATCATTTTTGCTCATTTTTTGTATATTTCAGATTTCTTATTTATTTTTTTCTCATGTGAAAATTTATCAATTTATAATCACAGGTCAATATTGCAACTTTTTACTTTAATTTGGTTAATAATATACCATCCAATAATAATAATAACATCAATCACATAATAACAATAGCATTCAGCACATGCAATTTAAAATTAAAGTCTCTCATCCTAAATAACATGCTTTTAACTAACGTGCACTCAATCCCACTACCCACCTAAGAATTTATTTCCTAGGTTTTGGATCTTGTTTCTCTGATACCATCTCTGTAACACCTCAAACCCGGGTCAGTGCAAACCGGCACCCAACCTGAACCCGGTTCGTTACTGTAACAACCCAAGTCCAGTTCAACAACCAAACTCGAGGTGTTACCATGAAGCTAGGGTCAGATACAAACCAAGATTCACAATAATTTTAAAATTTACTAATTAATTGCATCAGAGTTATGGTGGCCAATAAAAACAATTCTTTAATCAATATATTCAATTCAATTTACAATAAAGTTTATCTAATCAACATGTGACATTAATACCAATTATAATTTTACCCATCAAATAAAAACCCCATCTTCGCGATTTCTGCAAGCAACCTGAAAAATAGGGGAAAACCAAGTGAGATTTACATCTCAGCAAGTAGTAGGTGCATTCAAGTAAACAGTTTCATTTAGGCAAATAGTCATGAGGTATACGATTAATCAACGATAAGGCGATGAATTCAAATGAACATGGACAATTCCCAATAAAGCAATAGGATATGCAATCATACGTAAATACCAGTAAAAATTTTATCGATAGATAAAACCAAAGATTAGTGATAAAACATGCATTCATAATTAATGGTCCATCTCGCAAATCCAATAGTAACATTCTCCCATGTAGGATGAAAACACGTAGTATTCACATCTCCCCTACATGAGGTTCTTCCCACAGGAGCTAACACATCTCACCCGCAAGTGGTAACACACACATCTCCCTTGTGGGAAGCAATCACATCGTGATTACATCTCCCCCACAAGAGGTCTCTCCTGCAGGAACTAACACATCTCACCCGCAGGTGGTAACACACATAACTCCCTTGTGGGATGCAATCACATCGTGATTACATCTCCCCCACAAGAGGTCACATCTCTCCCGCAGGAGGTAACATATCTCCCCAGTGGGATGGAATCCAATAAGGATCACATCTCCCTCAACAGGAGATCTCATCTCACCCTCAGGTGGTGACATATCTCCCCTGTGGGATGCAATCCAATAAGGATCACATCACCCCCAACAGGAGGTCTCATCTCACCCGCAGGTGGTCACATATCTCCCCCGTGGGATGCAATCCAATAAGGATCACATCACCCCCAACAGGAGGTCTCATCTCACCCGCAGGTGGTCACATACATATCTCTCTTATGGGATGCAATCACATCGTGACTACATCTCCCCCACAAGAGGTCTCTCCATCAGGAGTTACACTTCTCACCCACAGGTGGTCACATATCTCATTCGCAGATGGTACAAATCTTTTATTGCCACCATGGCATTTAATCCACAATCCAAAATAAAACTCCTGAACATAAGTTCCATTGAAATCAGAGTTAATGTAATTTCCAGAAATTCAGTATTCATATTTAAAGCTGAAATAAAACTAATTCAAATCTTGCTTAGAGTTTTCCTTATTAATCCCTTATCTATCAACCAATTTCCCATCTTAATACCAAAGATATTTTCTATTTAAGTTTTCTGTATTTTTATTCTCCAGCATGTCTTACAGACCTAGAATGAAGTTTAGGAGATGTTTTTACCTTAGGAATTCCAGTAGAATTATTCGTATCAATATCCCATACCATTTAGCCCCTTTCATGCACCTCTTTCATGATAACCTTCAATTTATTGATAATTCTTTCCAATTTAATTTTATAATTTTTATACCTTAATTAGGTCCTTATAAAGATGCTAACATGCTTAACTAATCAGAAAATTTATTGGATAATTATCCCTATTACAAAATCCCCAAAATCTGCAAATTTTACATAGAGCGCCGACCTCTACAGGGTTAGGCGATCCTGGGCGATCCTAGGCGCTCGTGCAAAATTAAACAGAAAATTTCTAGATTTACATAGTTCGGTTTTTTATGCTTTTGCCATATGTTTCTTTGGTCTAAATTAATCTAATAACATTCCTAAAGCCTTCTAGATTAATTCTTGTTAATAAAATACCCTCCTACCTTTATTTACATAATCAAACTAAGATTTATTCATTATTTTAGCAAATCCTTCAAAAACACAAAACTCTAAAATATAAACCATACGATTCCTTGTAAAATCCTTTTCGGATAATCAAAATAAACCATAATAAATCACAGAAAACAAAATCATGCAGTTCCTCATGTTTTCCAAGGTTACTACTTGCCTTATACGTTAAAATCCTTTCTTCCATTGAAGCTTCTAATTCTGGACCTCAATTTTTCTCCCAAACGCACCAAGCTCTTGCTCTCCAATTCAAATCTCCACCGTTCACCCTGTAGATCCATCAGGCATGAACAAAACCTCCACATTTGAAGGTGATCCACCGTACGGATTTTCCCCGATCACGATTTGATGGAGACTGGTTGGATAACTCCATTAATAGCCTTCTTCCTTTCTCTCCCTCTTTTCTCTCATTAATTAAACCCATGAAAATTCTCTCTTATCTCCCCTTACTCTCCTATTTATACTTGGCTTTAAAAGTTTTAAACCAACCCTAATAGGCTCCTTTAATTTGGGCTAACCCAACCAAGGTCTAATTAAAGTCTAACTCCTTCTAATTAATTCCTACTTTTTCTCCACCTTCTATTTTTCTACTTAAACATTAATAATTTAATCTCTTATCATCTAAACTCTTACTTAAAACCTATTTTCGTGCAAAATATTTAATTAAACTTTAATATCACCTAAAACCTTATTTTCTCCAAATTAATATGTTAAATCTCATAATTACCCTTTTTCCCACTTTTAGGCTTTTATTAATTTCTTTTAATTTCTAAATTGTCAAAATAAATTATTTCCTTCTATTTTCAAATTCTAGTTATTATTTAATGATCTATTTATTAATTACTCTTTTCTGAAAAATTACCAAAATACCCTTTTTACTCTTTTAAGCTAATTTCATTAAAATTATTTCTTTATTTACAACTTATGACCTATTTGAATTGCTTACCCTCTAAATCTTCACTTAACTATATTTTCTTTTATTTATTATTTATTTATTTATTAGGTGAAAGTTCGGGGTTTTACAGATAGGGCCGAAGAGAATTAATTGGTGGATTCTTTATAAAAAGGATGCATGAATGAAATATATTGATGTGATGAAGGATACGTGTGGGGGATTCTTAATTAAAGTGAAAACTGTTGGTAGTGAGACAACTGATTTTCCGGTTAAAATAAGTTTGCATCAAAGGTTATCCATTAGCTAGCCCTTATCTTTTCACTTCAATTATGGATGAGTGGACAAGTCATATTCAAGATGAGATGCCTTGGTTTATGTTATTTGCAGATGAGGTAATATTGGTAGGTCGCACTAGAGAAGAAGTAAATATTAAGCTAGAATTATGGAGAGATATCTTAGAATCAAAGGATTTTAAAATAAAAAGCCATGCAAAAACTGAATATATGAAATGCCCTTTTAATAAAAATTTCAATATAACTAGTGAAACAACTAGAAATTAAAATCAAGATATCCTTTTAAGTAATAAGTTCAAATATCTTGTATCAATGATACAAAAAGATGGAGAAATTGATGAAGATGTTGCACATATGATTAGAGTTGGTTGGCTTAAGTGGAGGGGTGCTTCTAGGGCTTTGTGTGATAACCGTGTTCTATTTAAACTAAAGGGTAAATTTTGGAAGACAAAAATTAGACCAGCGATGTTGTCTGGTGCAAAATGTTGGGTAGCAAAGAATAAACATGACAGATGATTAGTGTTACTGGGATGAGGATGCTAAGATGGACTTGTGGTAAAACTACGAAAGGCCAAATAAGAAATGAAGACATTCAAAATTGGTTTGGCATAGCATGTATTAGAGATAAAACGGAGGAGTGTAAGTTAAGGTGGTTTGGTCATGTAATGCAGAGACCTAGAGATGCAAATGTTAGAAGGTGTGGGAGTATACATATTGAAGGGCCTAAAGGATCAAGAGGGAGAACTAAAAAGACATGGATGCAGTCTATCAAACAAGATTTACAAAAACATAAATTAACTGAAGATATGATTTTTTATAGAACAGGATGGAGACACAAGATTCATTTCACCAACCCTATTTTGGTATGAACTAGCTTATGATGATGATGATGAATTTATGTGAGCTTAGGCAAGAATTTGGCTGACCCTTTGACAAATCCTCTAAAAGCATCTTGTGAGCACCTCATTTTTGCGCTCCTAGAAAAGCCGAAAATGCAAACCCTAGACAGAAAGTCAAACCCTAAGGGGTGAAAAGTTGAATTCTTGATCAAGTGATAATTGGCCACCTCGCTTTATGTCATTGGATAGAGAATCCCGACACGGTTCCAATGCAACTGAGTTTGGAGGAATCGGAGTCCGCAAAGCAATCCAATCCAAGCGAAGGTGAAAGTTTGTTTTTTCTTGCGCATGCAATCTCTATATGTTATTGTCTTTGTTTTATTGTTTACTAGACTTGCCAACATGCTCCCCCAACCCCCTGCCTGTGTGCCTGCAAGCATGCTCCCATCACCCCCATTACCCCCTGGAGCTTTTAGTCTGTAGCTGTCTGTAGTTGTTTGATAATAGTCCAGCCTATTTCTTGTTTAAGAGATTTGGAGTTGTGTCCTGAAGTAGGTTAGATTAATTTCAATATGAGTTTAAAGGCCTTTTGGGAGTCTGAGGAACACCGGGGAGGTGTTACAGAGCTCCAAAACCCAGCCAATCACGTGAGGCTCGTGTTCAGCAAAAAGCGCGGGTGCTTTTTCCGCTGTTTTCGGTCCACCGGGCCCGCGCTGACCTCGCGCCTAGCGCCTGAGTTCAGTGCACCCTCTTTTAAGGCCAATTTGCTTGTATTTTTTGAAAACCCGAAACTGCCCTTTACCGTATCACAGGGGGCTTCGCCCCCCGCAGCCCCCAACCCCTTTGTTCACCGCGCATTCAACTCGTTCCTTGGTGCGGGGAGGACCTCGCTCCGCCCACAGGGGCCCCAGATCCCTCCCCTTGGACCCAGTATAGTGAGCTGATCTCCTTTGATGAATGTCATTTTTTTTTGTATGTTCTCTATGTATATTCTGTAATTTTTGCTAGATGTGGGTGGCATTCCTAAATCAAACCAAATGGACCAATAGGGTTTCCGGGTCACCCCGGAAACCTAACATGGGACTTGGACCCCCGGTCCAATTTGATTTCCCGTGGGCCTTCCAACGGGACCCACCAAGCCCAAATGAACACAATGGAATGCATGCATGTGGCCTAATCAAGACAAATAAATGAACTAATCTATCGGGGTGGGCCAAACCCAATGCGGCCCACCCGAATCAAACTTGGTGAATTGATGTATGAAATGTGTGGTTTGGCCGAGACTAAGGGCAAGGGCCTACCGGGCCCGCCAAAGCCCACGAAACAACCAAGTAAGGGTTCAAAACCCTAACTTCACATAACCTGTACTTTCAAGCCCGAATTTGGACTATGGGCCCCAAGCCCAGTGTCCAACTCACTTTGGCAAACTTAAATCTAAAGCACTTTTTGGCAACCATCATGGGGGCCCATCCAGGGGCCCGCAAACTAACACAGGCCCACCTTTTGTATGAAAATCACCTAAGCTTCAAAATCTGAACCCTAATGTAAAATCCATTCACTTAACCAAATGCCCAAAGGGCCTCTAGGCTAGACAGAGGCCCACAAGGGTAAATGGGATGGACTAAGCCCACCAAGGACACCGTGGGCCTTCCAATGGGGCCCACCCAACCAGACTCAGATTACCTAATTAATCAAGATAAAAAGCAATTAAAGGGACCCACACCACTCAGGTGGTCCCACCGAACTTAACCAAGCTGCATATTGGATTAGGAATCGGGTGAGACCAAAGTGAGCTAACTCAAACCAAGATAAACCTAAGGGACCCTTCACCCGACGGGGTGGACTGGGGTGTCTACGGACTTCCCCGAACCACAACCGAGACCCTACTTAGAATCTCAAAAGCCGTAGACCCAAGCCTTAATAGACTAGATTAGGCACCCAGGTGTCCGCCTGCACCCCATCAGGCAGTGGCGACTCCGAATTTTCCCGTGCCACGTTCCCGACGCGCGCACACATCAAAAGCCAACAAAATGAAGAATCTGTGATGGCAACCCAACTTAAGTAAATAGCAATCCTAGGACATGGGTTTATGGGAAGAAAAATCACTTGAGTTGTTTGTAAAAGCATTTCAAAACTATTTATATGTGTTGAAAGGCCTATCCCTGTGATGTGAGTAGTGCAAATTGCAGCACATATGATTTTCATATTTTTCATAGATAGTGTGTTTTTGTTGTGGTTTAAACACTTGATGGAAGTTGAGTTATTTATATGTGTTTTTTATTTGACAAGCACCTATTAGTCGTAGACACCCCAAATTGCACCACAATATGAGAGAGTAATAAAATTAATTTTTAAATGATTTGTTTGAGCTTTGACAAGTGTCAAAAACTCAAAAATATTCAAAAAAGATGCTGATCGCACATGGCATGCGGTTTTTGGCTATTTTGTTTCGACCGCACTGTGTATGTGGTTGCGACCGCACATATAGTGCGGTTTCGATTCATGCTTCACACATGAGTGCAAGTGGGCCGCCATGTGGCCGTTAGGCCACGTCGGCAGCAATCATTAGCGCGTAACTGATTTTTGACCGCCCTGTATGTGCGGTTTGTGGAGATTTGTGCTGCAACCGCAAACAGAGGGCGGTTTGCTCTAAACCTCACTGTGTATGTGGTTTCTGTCATATTGGTCATTTGCGCAAAGGCTTGAGATCTGAGCCTTATTTACGCTCCAAAACTTGTAGAATTACCTCAATTTATACCTTTAATTTGAATTGGAGTAATCTAGAAGCTTTTATTGGCCTACCCTTGGGTTTTTTATACCATTGGCTGTGCCTATAAATAGAGGGGTTCTCCTTTTGCAAATGGCTCCAAATTTGAAGCTTGGAAGCTCTAAAAGAAGAAGCGACACTCTGCCGAATTGTTTGCTCAAGTCATTCAAGCTACTAAGGTAAGGACTTCACCTCTCTCTTCTTCATTTTTGCCATTCCAGCACCCTCTCCTTCTACCTTTTTGTAGTGTAAGGCCTTGATGTGTGTTTGGAACCCCAAACCACTTCCAAAGTACTTAAGAATCCTCTCTAGCCGTAAAACGTGAAGAGAGAGCTTGGGGAAAAAGAAGTTGGAATGGAACTTTAGGCTTAGAACCTACCTTGAATTATATGCATATGGATTTTGTGCTAATTATTGGCTTGGTGTGATTTGGATCTAAATTTGGAGAAAATACAAGGATCCATGCTCTCTATAGCAATGGATCCCAATCTTCTCCTATAAATTTGATTTCCTACACAATCACACACACTTCTCACCTCTTTTGTTGAATTTAGGCTAGATCTTGGATTCACCATGCTCCATATGGTAAATCTGAGATCAACGGCCTTAGAATGAACTCTTAGGACTCCATGAGTTTCTCCTAGTGATTTCAAATCATTTTAATCGAATCAAGAACACACACTCACTGTTTTGGCTTGATTTTACTCAGATTTTCCAAACCTGGATAGCACCTGTGGCCTGTTTTAGAACACTCATAACTTCATCATCCGGATGAATTTTTGAGTGATTCCAAAGACATGTAATAGGGAAAAGTGTCTAGTTATTGCTTGCAAAATTTCAACAATTTGTATGAAGCCATTTTTTGATACCATTTGATCAAATTTGACAGGTAAGTTCACATCATATTACTGAACTTGTCATTTTGATCGAGCACCATTTGCTCATTTTTAATTCGATTGGAGTGATTCTAATTGCTGTGTTTTCCTTTTCCAAGTCTATTTTCAAATCCAATTTTTTTTGGTAGTTTTCACTTTAATTTATGTCTTGTGTGTTTGATTGACTCAGAGCTGCTCTGTAGCAGAATTCTGAGTTAATCTATGATCCTCTAGGCACGTTTAAAAGGTCATACAAGTCATAAATGGATGAAGTCTCATGTGAGGCCTATTTTGTTTGAAATATGGCACCACATACTTGATTCATACGAGTTTTTAAGGATTTTTATGGAGCCAATCTCCACGAATAGAGTCTCAAAGTTGGTTACTCGCCACTTTTTCATGTCTTCAACAACAGATTTGCTTGAGTGTTTCTCTCTCATTTTTAATCGGATTAATTGAATTTTATACTGAGTATTCTACTTCATACCAGCTTTCTATTGGTTTTGGTTTCGTTTGATTTGAGTTTAAATCGAAGGACTTATCGTTGATTAAAGTTTTCAAGCTGGGATAGCTTCATCTCCTTTGGATTTTTCCAGATTGGTTTTTGGCTTGATTTTTCTCAATCTTTAACTTGATTTTTACTTAATTATGAAGTCCTAGAGATGATATATTCATTGAGAGAGTCCAGATTTTATTGGACTACTTATATGGAGGAATAACACATGTATTTGTCATTTTTCAAGTCTTTTTGATTGTTTTGATTAGCAAGCACATATTTGAGCATGAATAGCATATGGTAACCGTCTTGTATAGCTGAGTAGGGGTGCCTAACACTTCCCCTACTCATAACCTAATACCCTTACCTGATCTCTAGATTTGACCATGCATTAGAGTTACTTTAAACTCTACTTACATATTGTGTTTCTTTTGGTGTCCATTCACACCTTAAATTGAATGGTGGCGACTCCGAACCATTTTAAACCCTTTGTGTTGATGAGGAAGTCATCTAGGTTGTAACACCCCGGATCAAGGTTTATTTAAACACATAAACTCAAATCTAGTTCGTTAGGGAAAATGGCCCAAAACACTATTCCAGACTTAAACAATTTCATTTATTATATCAGAGTGTAGAAATAAAACATCTTTCAGAAAGCGCGGAATTAAACTACCAAAATAATCCTTTTATATTTCATCTAAAAAGTCTGGAAAGGGTTCAACTAAATAACATAAATATCATCTGCCAAGGGTGTGGGATAAAGATACCAATCATCCTTCAACCTCAAACTCCTCAATTAAAATAATAAAAATAATCCCTAAGAAGAATAAATCTAAATGTTTCTCCATGTCCCTTTGGACCTACACAGGAATGAAATAATCTTCATCCTGATAATCATAGTAATCCCCCGGTGTCTCTATCCCGACAACGTCCTCTCCAGGAATATCTGAAAACAAAATCGATTAAACAATAATGTGAGAAACAATATCTCAGTAAGTAGTCATGCAAATAATTGACCACAATAAAATATGCAACGCTTAATCCGAATAATCACAATAAGAATTCAAGACAACAAGGAAATATAATTTGTCCACCTCATGGGACTCATGAAATAGTATACCAGATAAAGAGAATAGACATGTGCAAGTACGCTACCTAACCGAATTACAATGGACCAGCCGCCCTGCAGTTTGGCTATTCAACACCAACGGAAGAACCCAACCATGAGTTAGCATGTACGGCCCAACCAATCTAGGAGTGGGTAACGTAGCGACCGACCAATCCAAGACAGGTACCATCCTCGAGATGATGGAATGCCTCAGACACAGAATTCAAACCCCTCTAATACACATTTCACTTACTAGCTATTCTATGGATCCATATAACTGCTAAGCCCACTCAACAGTAAGAAAACTAACCAGGGTAATGGACATACTTCTCAATAACACCCACCAAAATATAGAACCATATCTATAACCAAATTCACCCATGTGGGATACAATAAATCAGGCACCAGCCTTGTTACACTAGCGACCCAAAACAGAATGCATCAAGTCATATGTCCAAAACTCCAGGTTTCAACGGACCAATATGTCCCGAATGTGTATTGTAACCGAACCTAGGTCTATGCAAAACAAGCACCAAACCCGAATCCGAAGTGATACTGGGCCCAAAGCTACTAATTACCAAACACTTAAATTCAACTAATTCCATTAATTATCAGAGTGCGGAGAATTTAAAACATTAGTTTCATCAATATGCGTGGCTAACTATAACCATCAAACTAACTCATCAATATAAATTCATAAATCTGGTAAATGGGTTTTCTAACACACTTTCTCTCATATTCAATTAAATCATAAAATATCCATCAAGGTACATTTATATTAACCTCTAAAAGAAAGATCTAAACGAAATAAAAAAGATCCTCAGCTTGGTAATCTGCAACTTTCCCTCGTATGAACCCCAAGGACGCTCTCACGTGAAACAGCTGAAAAATAAGATAACGAAGTAGGGTGAGATACGAATATCTCAGTAGGTCACACATGCATGCTAAAAATAGTTTATATGTAAAAGTAATCATTCATGCACGATAAAATAATCGGGTAGTCACAATCGATAATAAGAACGAGTAATCACCATACGAAACCAACATTTATTCAGTGCTTGAATTGAAGAGAGTGTATTTAAATGTAAATCATGTCTTTCATAATTAATAGTGAATCTCACAATCTGATATCAATATTCTCCCATGTAGGATGCAATCACGTAGTAATCACATCCACCCTACATAAGGTCTCTCCCGCAGGAGTCATCGCATTTCACCTGCAGGTGGTAACATCTCACCCGCAGGTGATAATCACATATATCTCCCTTGTGGGATGCAATCACATTGTGATTACATCTCCCCCACAAGAGGTCTCATCTCACCTGTAGGTGGTCACATCTCCCCTGTGGGCTGCAATCCAAACCGGATTACATCTCCTCCAACAGAAGGTCTCATCTCATCCGCAGGTGGTCACATATCTCCCCTGTGGGATGAAATCCAAACCCGATTACATCTCCCCCAACAGGAGGTCTCATTTCACCCGCAGGGGGTCACATATCTCCCTGTGGGATGCAATCCAAACCGGATTACATCTCCCCCAACAGGAGGTCTTATCTCTCCTGCAAGAGGTATCAAATGTCATCCGCAGATGGTACGAATATCTTATAGACATCATGGCATCCAATACACAGTCCAAATTATATTTTGAGTATTCATAACAACTTGAACCCAATCAGTTTATAATTCAAACCTTATTCAACAATTAGTTCATTAGTCTGTAGTCACAATAACTGGGTCTAATTATGGGATAATTAAAGTATCAAATGACTCGATTGATTAGAGGTAGTGGTGGGGTCAATTGAAGTATCTCTGAGGTTTTGTGGAGTTATAAAGTAATTTAGAGGTGACGTTTAGAGGTAATAAGATATTTGCTATTTACTTAAGTTTAGGGATAATATGGTTCTTGCTATTTATCAAATGTAGTTCAACGGTGTTGGGTTTCTAATATAAAGTCTCTATTTGTAGAAATCTAGTTACTGATATATAATTCAATGTCTCTTAATTAATTACTCATATTTATAGAGGTTTATCTGCATTACTTAGAATTTCTTATTTAAGATTAAGTTTAGGCTACTAATTACCTAAAATAATTTCCCCTTTATTTTTCTTCCAAAACAGGGTATTTGATAATTTATTTTGGTCTTAAAACTTCTTAATTGTTGTAATTGATTAAAAATAGCTCAGAATTGAATCAGGGATTTAATATACGAGAAATTGCATTTTCTGGTTATAGTGCTCAGGATCGCTTGGGCGGTCTAGGGTCAGCGGTAGTTCAAAATCGATCGCCGACGATAAGTCAGGTAGCGGTCTCGGGCGGTTTATTTTTTTCAACGATTGCCTGGGAGTGCCGAGGATCGCTAAGCATAGTAAGCTCAGTGGTCTCCCAAAAACGAACATACAATGTTTAAAAACGTGATTTTTCATGTCCAAAATGATTCCAACATATTTATAAGATTGATATCAAGAAAAATACATGTATATACAACACTAAAACTTGCATTAGAGATTAAACAAGTACGAAAACACAAAACTCTCGATAAAACAGTGCTCCCTACCTCTGTTCGAGCGTTCTCCTCTTCCTTCTCTAAACAGCAACACCCACACCTCTTCACGGTTGCAGGACAGGCTTTAGAACAAGGAGAAACTTGGTTCTCCCTCCCTCCTTATTCTTCTTCTTCTTCTCCCTTGGTCGCTCGTGGGTTCTCTCTTGCGGCTGAGGGATACTGTGAGACATGGGAAAAAATCAATTCAATGACTTTATCATCATCACGCGGGTTCAAAACACAAAGTCGCCACCATTATGTTTAGGTGTGAATGGACAACAAAATATCAAATAAGCACAAAAAGGCACATTTAGGGTAAAAATAACCGTCCAAAAAAAACAACCAGAGATAGGTAAGGGGATTAGGTTATGAACAGGGGAAGGTGTTAGGCACCCCTATTCATCCACACAAGGTGGGTGCTGTAACGCCCCTAACCCGGGTCAGTGCAGACCGGCACCCGACCCGAACCCGGTTCGCTACCGTAACAACCCGAATTTAGTTCAACAACCAAATCCGAGGTGTTACTGGCCCATATCAAAAACAACAGCAATAACATACCAGACCAAAGAAATCAAAATCCAATCAATATATTAAACTATCAGAGTTGCGGAAACAAGTATGTGCGGAAGTGTAGTTCAAAATCCTCAACTAAGCATAAAGCTTGACCATCAGTCAGTAATATCAAAGTCTGGTAAAAATGAACTGGTTACTAGCTCCCTCTCATTTCTCTCATACATCAAATCCAAATGAATGATAATAAACCAATCAAAAATGCTAAGTCTATAACATCAATCCACCTCAGACAAGATCCGGATAATAGTAATCCTCCGGCGAATACTCAGCTACCTCTCCCTGGAAGTCTAAGAGATCCCCCTCTTGTGTATCAGCTGAAAAATGGAATAGAAGTAGGGTGAGATACGAATATCTCAGTAGGTAACACATGCATGACTAAACAGTTAATATAAGCAAAGTAACATTTCATGCATGATTAAACAACATCGATAAATCAGGCTCGCATAATCATTTATACCATTCATGAACACAAAACAGTTTGATAAACAGTTCTAGGAATGAATTTCAGCAAGTTTTAATATAAGAACCCAATAGTCAAATCAGTAACATAATCCACACATTGCCAGGATGTACTAAGCAGTCACATCCAACCAATATCACATTCACATGCATCCCGCACGTGCACAATAATAATAATAATATCAAGTGTTGTGTTTTCAGTGTCATTGTAGGACTCACAAAGATAGATAAACGTTTTGAGATGATTCTCAACCAATTGCTATACCACCGTGCGACTTAGGAGCGATGCTACTAATGATACTCAAGCCCCATGCAGCGCAGCTTAGACAAGAGCCGTAGTCACCAACTTATTGCACACGTACCCATCAGAGTTGGCATGTACCACCAGCATGCAGCACCAGAATCAATACATGGAGATGGTCGCTTATCCACATGTACAGGGAATCACCAGCGGCTCACCGGGGTGTCCCTCCAGACATAGGACCTTCCCAGACAAACTAACTTGCAAAGGAAGTGCGTCGCATATAGGAGTAACTCAACCCAAATGACATATCCCTCAGCTATCTAGCTACGACTATGGATCCATAACCAGCTATGCCCACTAGACTCCAAAATTCCCTAAAGTATCATAATTCTATAAGGGTTGGTGCCTAGCGGCATATAATGGTTATTTCTGTACCTTTACTTCATTATTCAGTCATTTGAATTCTGGATTCTCTTTATAATGTCTTCTGATTTATAATGCCATTTAGAAGTGTTTAGATAATCAAATGGTAGTTAGGTTTTTCCAAAATCACATTTCTCATTTACCTTCAAAACTTGGCAACTAATGTCCTAAATATCTCCCTAATTTGTTTTTCTGTAAAACAGGGAATTAGATAATTTATTTTGGTCTTAAAAGACCTTAATTAATCATTAAAATTGTCTAAAAATAATTTAGAGTTGAATTAGGTTCGAAATTATGAAAATCTGGAATTTCTGCTTAGAGCGCCTGGGATCGCTCAGGATCGCTCCGGGCGGTCTCCAGTCGGCGGTAGTTCAATTTCGAGCGCCAACGGTCCGTCGTCCCGCGGTCCACGGTGTCCTCAATTTTATAACCAGCGCCTAGGATCGCCGATGAGCGCCGAGTACAGTCGAGGTCGGCGATCATACAAAATCGAGCAGAAACAGTTCTAAATCATGATTTTTCTCGTCTAACTCATTCTAATGTATTTATAACATGCTTAGCTAACTAAATACAACATTACATATCATAGAAACATGCATTTGCGATTAAACAAGGGTAAATCCAATTTTAAAACCAAAACGATGTCACCTACCTCTATACGCTGATTTCTCCTTCTCTATTCTGAACAATGGCGAAACTCTTGCACTGAGAAACACTCTGGACGATGAATGCATGCCCAGCCCTTCCTTCTTCTTCTTCTTCTTCTTCTCTTGGTCGTTCAAACAGGTTTCGTCGCTTGCGGCTCTTCAATACGAGCGAAAATACAAGTATAAAATTTAGGTTTATTTTATACATATATATATACCCCCTGATCCTATGCATCTCCCATGCAACTCTTCTATACATCTTGCCCAATTAGAATACATACCTCGATATCTCACGATCGGACGGTCAGATCTGTGTCTAATTCTGAATCCCCGCTAAGTTGATCACCCCCTACAATATTAAAATTTTTCTATCAATCATAACTCTCGGTAATATTATTTACTAATTTAATTTATTATTTAAGGAAAATTCGGGGTTTTACAGGTGCCAGGCATTGTTCATGTTTTTCAAAGGAAAAAAAGGCTTGCTACAAAAATCATGAAAAATCACATAAAAACAAAAGTGTATGGTTTTTTCATACGAATAGCCTGATTGATCCAGAACTTTCAAATATGATCATACCATTCCTAGGGTTTCATGATCAAAATAAAATTAAGATAAAATCAAATAAAACCAATCTAAAGTGAAACTTCAAAAATATGGCTTCAAGTTAAATTCTAGAAATCTAGAAAAATATGATTTTTAGAAAATATTTCAAAATTGAACTTGAACAGTCCAGGACATAGATATAGCCCAAATTTCACATTAAATCAAGAAATCATAACCAAAAATACCCACGTTGATGAAGAACATCAAAAGGGGAGAACTCAGACCGTAGGGTCTTCTCTCAAATATGAAAAACAACTCAAAAATCACATCATGAAACACTAGAAGTTATTGTCAGGCTTCTGGATCCAGATCTATCATACTGATCATGATAGATCTAAGATCTTAGCTTAATATCACAAAAATCACGAAAACAGTGCTGTAGGTGCAAAAGTGGTGAAAATCCAATTTTTAGAAAAAAGTGGGATTTCATGCTATAAACATCATAATCATCATAGATTCATAGGATTCATTCAGATTCAATCACTAGATCATTAAAACATTAGCAGGATATCCAAAGCAACCACATCTCACAGATTAGAGCACATGGGGGTCTACCCACGGATCCACCTGTTCTCTTTTCCCCTAGCTCTCTCTTCACGTTTTACGGCTAGAGAGGATTCTTGAGGTACTTGGAGATAGGTTTGGTGATACAAACACAATCAAAGGCCTCATTCTAGAAAAAATGAGAAAAACAGATATGAGATTCTATTTTAGGGATCCACCTGTTCCCTTTTCCGCTAGCTCTCTCTTCACGTTTTACGGTTAGAGAGAGTCTTGAGGTGCTTAGAGACAAGTTTAGGAATACAAGTATAAAAGATGGCATTATTCTACAGCAATGGAGAAGATCCTATTACTTCTAGAATTGAAGACAGAAAATAAAAGGGAAAAGGGACTTACTTGGATTGAGCAAGCAGAGCAGCAGGGATTCCTCTCTTCTCTTGGAGCTCCTTAGACTTTAAATTTTCGTGGCCCTTTGCTTAAGGATCTCCCCTCTATTTATAGGCAAACCCAGGGGCATGGTTGGTCCAGGGTTTGACAAGATAGAGTTTCAGATTGAATTAAAAACCAAGAAAATGCCAATCCTTTGCCAAATAGGATAATAAGAGATTCGAATGGATAAATAAGAGGATTCGCATATCCCAGAGATATATTTGGATGCAGATAAGGCTCAGAAAATTGAGAAAGGATAAATTCGCACAAAAACCCCCGTGCCCGTATATATATTACGGTCGCGTCCTGCCCATATTATTAATACGGGCACGCCGTGCTTGTATATCGACTGCGGGTATGACTAGACCGTAAACAAAATACGGTCATGACCAGTTTGGCCAGATTTTATACTTTTTTGACCTGTTTCAAATCCCAAATTAATATTTTCAATTATTTTCTCATTTTGTAGTGTAATTTGGGGTGTCTACAGATACAAATACGATTAGAATTCTCTTTGTATTATATTAGGTTATTTCAACTTATTATATACCTTCTATCCCACGCAACTCACACACAGCAAACTCAACGCATATCACCCAATCAAAATACATTAGCTTTAAAATATAAATCTTACCGCGATAACTCGCGATTAGACGCTCCGATCTGCTCCAAACTCCTGATTTCCACTAATAATGATATTCTCTACAGTAATAAATTATTTCCATCCATAATAATCCTCAAGAATATTAATTATTATTTTATTTTAATATTTGGGAAAATTCGGGGTTTTACATCCTACCCACCTAACAAATAAATTTTGACCTCGAAATTTCAACATCCACATCTCCTTATATCAACTACACTTCTGTTGCGCTTATATTTACTACTATCAAACACCTAGCTATTTATAACCATAAAATAATTTAGAAGAGAGTTTCATATTTTCACTACCATCAATCCTTTACATATATACGTGTCTATATGAAGGTTGGCGAGAAAATCACGTGGCTCCCTTCTAACTTAACTTAAATCAAAGATAATACTTTACAAAACATCTTTCACACACATATGTGTATATATATATATATATATATATATATATATATATATATTATAGTTATACTACTCCAATTGCATCAAGTTTAATATTTGAACATGTGTTTAACATTGGCCGATGCCTTGCACTATCCAAGTATGACTCAATACAAGTGGCTCATCATCCATCTAACATGTAGAACATTCATCTCTAAATTATACCATTAAATTCCTTATTAATCCCCTTATTATAATCCAAGTTCCCATATTAATACCTAAGATAACCACTAATCCAATTTTCTATATTTTTAATTTACAACCCCTTCCTTAAACCTAAAATATAATCTAAAAGGTAATCCTAATCAATAAATACAAGTTAGTATTATTCCTAATGCTGTTACCTTCAATTTAGTCCTTTTCATACTCTAACCTATCATTAAGACTTCCAACTAATTGGTTATTTACCAAATTCAATTTTTATAATCTCTATACTTTAATTAGGTCTTTATAAAGATGTTAGAATAATTAAGTTACTAGAAAAATTATTAGAATTTATTTTGATTACAGAGATCCCCTAAATCTTAATTCCTATTGATCCATTCTTGAATAAATCCACATTAAGAATCACATAGATTATATATGCATTAAGTTTAATTTACTAACAGGCAGTAATATGAAAACTAGTAAAATAAGGAAATAAGGAACTCACCTTCTGTCTAAGATTCTCTAACTGGCAACCTCTGATACATAGCTGGGTGTGGACATTCGTAAATCTTATGCCCCGGTTGTCGGCATCAGAAACAAGCTCCTGGAGGCGCATAACATGGACCTGGAAAATGAAATCGATCACATTCACTACAATTTCCATTAATCTTTCTGTCTTCACTTCCTTGTTGATCATTCCAATCACTGCGTTGTCTTTTCTTTCGACTTATATGCTTCCTCATCTCATAACCTGACCTCGGAAAGTTTTCTGTTCCAATTGGATGGTGTTTCACCAAATCTAATTTGTTCCTCGAATTTATATCCCCCTCTGCTCTAGTAGCCTTTCGCACTATATCATTGTACTCTGTGCAGACAAAGACCGTCAACATACTCCTAATTTCCGACCTCAGTCCCCTCTCAAAATGCTGAGTCTTCCTCCCTTCATCTTGCACCATGTGAGGCGCAAACCTTGACAACTCAGCAAATCGTGCTGCATATTAAGCCACAGTCTACTCTTCCTGAGATATATCTATGAACTCTCGCTCTTTCTGTAAGCGAATCTCATCAGAGAAAAACTGCTCATAGAATTTGTCAACAAAACTATCCCATGACATGCGGACTGCTTGGGGATCCTACCTCTTCACAGCTCTCCACCAATGAGCTGCCTCCCCCTCAAATAGAAAAGAAGCTAGTCTCACCCTCCTGTCATCTGGGCAACCCATAGCCTTGAATATCCATTCAACCCTCATAAGCCATCTTTCGGCTTCCATCGGATCTGGCAATCCACTAAAGATCGGAGGATCCATCTTACGGAACTACTCCAAGTCCCGCACCGTCTGAATCTCACCAGCGTGTCTAGGTGCATCTTTGTGCCTATTACCTCCGTTACCATTCCCATTCTAACTTAACCTTTCTTCCATCTCCTTGGCGAGAAGCTCAACCAAGGTGCCTACCATGGCCCAAACATCTCCTCCAGGTGGTGGCGGTGGAGCATCACACTGATGCTCTCCAGCATCAACCCCCGCCTCAATAATATCTGCTCGTGCACGTCTCCCTCTACCAGCCATCTGCAAAATACAAATTCCATTTGTTAGGATCAAATAAGTCTAGGGGTTCTATCTAACGTACTCACAATCCCATCCCCCTACGGCTGGCTACCTAAGGTTAGGATCTATTTGCTCTAATACCATCTGTAACTCCCCGAACCCGGGTATATGCAAAACAAGCACCAAACCCGAATCCCAAGTGATACTGGGCCCAAAGCTACTAATCACCAAAAATTTAAATTCAACTAATTCCATTAATTATCAGAGTGCGGAGAATTTAAAACATTAGTTTCATCAATATGCGTGGCTAACTATAACCATTAAACTAACTCATCAATATAAATTCATAAATCTGGTAAATGGGTTTTCTAGCACACTTTCTCTCATATTCAATTAAATCATAAAATATCCATCAAGGTACATCTATATCAACCTCTAAAAGAAAGATCTAAACGAAATAAGAAAGATCCTCAACTCGGTAATCTACAACTTTCCCTTGTATGAACCCTAAGGAGGCTCTAACGTGAAACAACTGAAAAATAAGATAACGAAGTAGGGTGAGATACAAATATCTCAGTAGGTCACACATGCATGCTAGAAATAGTTTATATGTAAAAGTAATCATTCATGCACGATAAAATAATCGGGTAGTCACAATCGATAATAAGAACGAGTAATCACCATATGAAACCAACATTTATTCAGTCCTTGAATTAAAGAGAGTGTATTTAAATGTAAATCATTTCTTTCATAATTAATAGTGAATCTCACAATCTGATATCAACATTCTCCCATGTAGGATGCAATCACGTAGTAATCACATCCACCCTACATGAGGTCTCTTCCCCAGGAGTCATCGCATTTCACCTGCAGGTGGTAACATCTCACCCGCAGGTGGTAATCACATATATCTCCTTGTGGGATGCAATCACATCATGATTACATCTCCCCCACAAGAGGTCTCATCTCACCCGCAGGTGGTCACATCTCCCCTGTGGGATGCAACCCAAACCGGATTACATCTCCTCCAACAGAAGGTCTCATCTCATCCGCAGGTGGTCACATATCTCCCCTGTGGGATGCAATCCAAACCGGATTACATCTCTCCCAACAGGAGTTCTCATCTCTGTAACGCCCCGGATCCGTGTTGTTCAATAAAGATATAACACGTCTCACGGAGGTTAGGCAAGGATCGTTTATCAATTATGATCGTTGGATAATCATCTAGCTATAACCTGACAGAGTGCACAATTTCATTTATCCAAAATTGTAACATTTAAAACTGAACTAGAATCATATGGTTCAACCCCAATTAACTTTAACATATCTCAATTATTCAAAGTTCTCAAATTCAGAACAAGATAACCTACAAGTCTAAGGAAGGTAATAGTAATCCTCCTCCCTATAAGCCTCAGCAGGATCTACCCCAGTAATCGCCTCACCACGAGTATCTGAAAAACAAACAAAACAAAACAACGGAGTGAGATACGAATATCTCAGCGAGTAGCACATGCATGCAGAAATAGTTGACCACAATTTAAACTATGCATCGACAAACACTCAATACGGTTAAACAACCAACATCAATTCCCAAGTTGAAATCAAAACTTGTTCTACTCAAACAAATCACATCTCAGTTAAGTACGGCAACACATCGATTGGTCAATGTCATGACTATCATTTAGTTGATAAATTAAACATGCCAAGTAGACACTCCACACCTCCATGTACACAGTTTCGGCCTACTCAGGGTTTCGGAACTCTGAAATGACGGCCTACTCAGGGTTTCGTCATCCAATGCAGGCCTACTCCCCGGGTTTCTGCATTGACAACCAGGCCTACTCAGGGTTTCTGGCTGCTCTACACCGGTCGTGGCAACACACAAGGCCATGCAATTCCAACAACCAACAATAACATCACATTACTAAGCTTAAACATCTAGATCTAGGACAAGCTAGACCAAAACAGTAAAACATCGTATAATCTCAATTCCAATATCAAAGTAAAGCCATTCATTCCACATCATGTAAAACCCATCACAGTTCATCACCTGTCCCTCTGGACCAAGCAGTATCTCAAGTACTTTCAGCATTTTCTCATTTCCGTAACACATGCCATTTGGAAACAAAACTCAATTCATTCATACCAAGGAAATCTTTACAATACATTTAAAGCTTCCAAACAAGTGAAACCAGAATAGAATAACTCCTCAATCAAAACAGTGTATAAAACAGAGGAAATGTAACTGGTAACTCTTAGTGGTTTGGTATCCGGCACAACACTCATAAATAACCTAAACTCAACTTGGAAGCTTTTAAGAAGTTCACTAAATTTTTCTCTAATAATTTCATAGGCAAAGTAGATTCCAAAGTTCCCAAATAAGTGAATAGTGAAGTGGTTTAACCCTTAAGACACCCAATTACTCTTGGTTAAATCAAAATTTCCATTTCAGTAAGTATAATAGGGTATGCGCTCACTTCCTGAAGTGGGCACCAGGTGAACGTCGGTCGGCGGTAAGAAAAAAGGGTAAAATGTACCTTGCGCTCACTCGACGCTAAGTGAGCGCGAGATAGGTGCGAGCTGAGCGCCGGGTTCGCGCGAGCTGAGCGCCGGGTTTTCGAGTGCGCGCGAGCTGAGCGCCAGGTGAGCGCCAGCTCGGCGGTAGGAATAATTTTTACTGGGCGCCTACCTCCTAGGTGAACGCAAGTGGGCGCCAGGTTCGCGGATACCCACTGCGATTTTCAGTTCTCTGTATATTCGAGATCTCTAATTCTGGCTGGTTTGTTTAGGTCTGTTATTGCTCCAATACCCTCCTAATACTCCCAGAAGACTTCCCAATCACTTTTGGATTTAATCTAAATACATTTAATTTCAAGATAAATTTCAGTCTCCGACTCTGTTTCGTGTGATTCCAGAAAACTAGAAAAAACTCAGAGATCATTTAAAATACAACCATGCATCAGAATAATCTCGCGAAAACATAAAACACAAAACCCCAGTTGTAAATCAGTGCTACTCACATGAAAGCGCTTATTCCAGAATAGTAAAACCTCGCCCGATCACTACTCCGGCCACGCACGCGAATGCAAAATCTATCCAAACAAATCTTCTCGAGCAGAGAGAAATAATCCACTGAACTTCAACTCCAAAATCCTTCCCTTAGCCCTTGCGATGCTTGTTCTTCACGAGCAGAACCCTAATCACCACTCCAACCGAAATCGCTCAGTTCTCCTCATATCCAGACTAACGAAAATATTTCCGTAAGTATGATACGCGTATTCTCATAAACCCCAAAACCCTACTTTCCCTTTTTAGTATACTTACCTTGATACATACGCCGCTCGATCACTCTCCCATTTCCTTGATCCCATGCACGCTGGCCCAATGAAAAACCCTACATGTTCCAGCCACTTAGGTTAACAAGTGCCCAAGCTATATATATTATTTTTTATTTATAAAAATAATAATATAATTTTTCAGAAAAACGGCTATATAATGCCTGTACATACGAGTATGGGCTAAGCCCTCAAACCACAAAAATCACCTGATAAACACAGTTTATATATCAAAATAAATAACTAAATAAATAAATAACTCACCAAAAATCAGGGTCCTACAATCTCACCCACAGGTTGTCACATATCTCCCCTATGGGATGCAATCCAAACTGGATTACATCTCCCCTAACAGGAGGTCTCATCTCTCCCGCAAGAGGTATCAAATTTCATCCGCAGATTGTACGAATCTCTTATAGCCGTCATGGTATCCAATACACAGTCCAAATTATATTTTGAGTATTCATAACAACTTGAACCCAATCAGTTTATAATTCAAACCTTATTCAACAATTAGTTCATTAGTCTGTAGTCACAATAACTGGGTCTAATTATGGGATAATTAAAGTATCAAATGACTCGATTGATTAGAGGTAGTGGTGGGGTCAATTGAAGTATCTCTGAGGTTATGTGGAGTTATAAAGTAATTTAGAGGTGACGTTTAGAGGTAATAAGATATTTGCTATTTACTTAAGTTTAGGGATAATATGGTTCTTGCTATTTATCAAATGTAGTTCAACGGTGTTGGGTTTCTAATATAAAGTCTCTATTTGTAGAAATCTAGTTACTGATATATAATTCAATGTCTCTTAATTAATTACTCATATTTATAGAGGTTTATCTGCATTACTTAGAATTTCTTATTTAAGATCAAGTTTAGACAACTAATTACCTAAAATAATTTCCTATTTATTTTTTTGCCAAAACAGGATATTTGATAATTTATTTTGGTCTTAAAACTTCTTAATTGTTGATTATAATTGATTAAAAATAGCTCAGAATTGAATTAGGGATTTAATATATGAAAAATTGCATTTTCTGGTTAGAGCGTTCAGGATCGCTCAGGATCACCGGGGCGGTCTAGGGTCAGCGGTAGTTCAAAATCGTTCGCTGATGATAAGTCAGATAGCGGTCTCGGGTGATCTATTTTTTTCAACAATCGCCTGGGAGCGCCAAGGATCGCTTAGCACAGTAAGCTCGGCGGTCTTCCAGAAACGAACATACAGTGTTTAAAAACGTGATTTTTCATGTCCAAAATGATTCTAACATATTTATAAGATTGATATCAAGCTAAATACATGTATATAAAACACTAAAACATGCATTAGAGATTAAACAAGTACGAGAACACAAAATGCTTTATAAAACAGTGCTCCCTACCTCTGCTCGTGCGTTCTCCTCTTCCTTCTCTAAACAACAACACCCACACCTCTTCACGGTTACAGGACAGGCTTTAGAACAAGGGGAAACTTTGTTCTCCCTTGCTCCTCCTTCTTCTTCTTCTTCTTCTTCTCCCTTGGTCGCTCTCAGTCGTGGGTTCTCTCTTGCGGCTGAGGGATACAAATACGATTAGAATGCTCTTTGTATTCTATTAGGTTATTTCAACTTATTATATACCTTCTATCCCACGCAACTCATACACAGCAAACTCAACGCATATCACCCAATCAAAATACATTAGCTTTAAAATATAAATCTTACCGCGATAACTCGCGATCAGACACTTCGATCTGCACCATACTCCTGATCTCCACTAATAACGATATTCTCTACAATAATAAATTATTTCCATCCATAATAATCTTCAAGAATATTAATTATTATTTTATTTTAATATTTGGGAAAATTCAGGGTTTTACATGTATCGACTCAATCGATGCACACAATATCTTCATATCACCAAAATACAGGTGTATGAACTCACAAAACCAACCTTGATTAAAAGTAAAATCTTTTGGAACAATAGAATCAAGTAAAAGTGCCTATTTAGAAACATGTACCCAAAATGTTTATAAAATTGAATTTTAAACATCCGCCAGTGCAAACACTTCCCAAATACCCCAATCTTGATGGTACATAGGTTAAAATTGAATAAAACCACTTGTTTAGTGAAAACTAGGTTGAAAAGGCAAGTTTTCCAAAATCTGATAGACTGGTTGCTCGAGCGGCCAAAGGTGCTCGATCGGCCTTACAGAATAGGTTAATTCAGGGTAGGTCGCTCGATAGGTCGCTCGAGCGACTGTTCTATTGGTAGTTCAATCTGGGTAAAATTGCTCTCGGGTTTCGAATAATTACATACGGCGCTCAAGCGACTGCTTAGGTGGTCCGATACGGGAAAAATCCGTAACTTTGCAAAATTCCATAAAAATTCCACAACTCAATATTCAATGCATTAAAACCATTCTAGATCATTCTAAAATACTTTACAAACATGCTAGAACAATTTCCAACAAATAAAACATCATAAATAACAAAAACAAACGCATCAAACACTGAATAACCATGTATATCATCTAAACATGAATTTAGATTTTATGCAAGCATCAAAGGGCTACTTACTTGGTTTTAGGAACGTAAATCTTCTCTAAGAGCAACGAAATATCAATCCTAAGTTTGCCAAACGATTGCAACAAACCTTGATCATGTCTGGATTCAAAAATCACACTTTTAAGACTCTTAAACATACGAAAATCTCCAGAACAGAAACTTAGATCTATATGGCTCTTACCTGAGTTCTCTATGCACGAAAATACTCCTCCTTCTCTAAGATGGCTCCAACAGGTGTTTTAGGGTTAGGTTTGATCACAAGACAACTAAGAGAAAGATAAAGGAAACAAGGAAGAAACGAATGGCTTTTTCTATTTGTGTGTTTTGTGCTCAACGTGAAGCACTCCTTGCATGGTTAGGTTTAGTTTAATATTTAAAGTCTTTTACTAAATTTCTCTTTCTTCATTAAGCAAATTACAACCAAACCTTCTTAAACCAACTCAACTCTCGGGTCAACCCACTATCATTGGGTTCGACCAACCCCTTTTATTCTCTTTGTTTATTTTTCACTTTATTCTTACTAACATAAACCATAGCACAATAATTATTATATTAAATTAATACTCAGCCAATAATCATGATCTCTCCTGTTATCTCCAGTTCATCTTGAACTCCTTCGGGTTGAACCAAAATCTCATCTCCTACATATTATTAACCAATTAGTCTAGTTACTAAAATTTGGGATTTTACATTCTCCCCCCTTACAAATAAATTTCGTCCTCGAAATTTTTACCTCGAGATTCCTCAAATAGGGACGGGTACTTCTTCTTCATTTCAGATTCCAACTCCCAAGTGGCTTCTTCCACTATATGACTCTGCTACAGCACTATAAGCACCTCATATTTGCGCTCCCAGAAAAAAAACCAGAAATGCAAACCCTGGACAAAAAGTCAAACCCTAAGGGGTCAAAAGTTGACTTTTTGATCAAGTGAAAATTTGGCCACCTTACTTTATGCCATTGGATAGAGAATCTCGACACGGTCCCAACGCAACTGAGTTTGCAGGAATCGGAGTCCGGATGAGGGTTCTGCGGGCGGTCAAACTTGAGTGGAGCCAAAAGTTGACTTTCTACTAAAATCCGATTCAGATGTTTACCCCTATACCATTGGATAGAGAATCTTGACACGGTCCCAACGCAACTAAGTTTGCAGGAATCGGAGTCCGGATGAGGGTTCTGTGGGCGGTCAAACTTGAGCGGAGCCAAAAGTTGACTTTCTGCTAAAATCTGATCCAGATGCTTTGTAAAACCCCGAATTTTCCTTAAATAATAAATTAAATTAGCAAATAATATTACCGAGAGTTATGATTAATAGAAACATTTTAATATTGTAGGGGGTGATCAACTTAGCGGAGATCCAGAATTAGACGCATATCTGACCGTCCGATCGTGAGATATCGAGGTATGTATTCTAATTGGGCAAGGTGTATAGAAGAGTTGCATGGGAGATGCATAGGATCAGGGGGTATATATAGGTATAAAGAATTAACCTAATTCTTATACGTGTATTCTCGCTCGTATTGAAGCCGCAAGCGACGACCTGTTCGAACGACCGAGAGAAGAAGAAGAAGAAGAAGAAGAAGGAAGGGCTGGGCGTGCGTTCATCGTCCAGAGAGTTTCTCAGTGATAGAGGTTCGCCATTGTGCAGAATAGAGAAGGAGAAATCAGCGTAAAGAGGTAGGTGACATCGTTTTGGTTTAAAATTGGATTTACCCTTGTTTAATCGCAAATGCATGTTTCTATGATATGTAATGTTGTATTTAGTTAGCTAAGCATGTTAGAAATACATTAGAATGAGTTTAGACGAGAAAAATCACGATTTAGAACTTTTTCTGCGCGATTTGGTAAGACCGCCGACCTCGACTGTTCTAGGCGCTCATCGGCGATCCTAGGTGCTGGTTATAAATTTGAGGACGCCATGGACTGCGGGACGACGGACCGTGGGCGCTCAAATTTGCACTACCGCCGACTGGAGACCGCCCGGAGCGATCCTGAGCGATCCCAGGTGCTCTCAGCAGAAAATCCAATTTTTCATAATTTCGAACCTAATTCAACTCTAAACTATTTTTAGACAATTTTAACGATTAACTAAGGTCTTTTAAGACCAAAATAAACTATCTAATTCCCTGTTTTTCAGAAAAACAAATTAGGGAGATAATTAGGACATTATTTGCCAAGTTTTGAAGGAAAATGAGAAATGTGATTTTGGAAAAGCCTAACTACCATTTGATTATCTAAACACTTCTAAATGGCATTATAAATCATAAGACATTATAAAGAGAATTCAGAATCCGAATGACTGAATAATGAAGTAAATGCACAGATATAACCATTATATGCCGCTAGGCACCAACCCTTATAGAATTATGATACTTTAGGGAATTTTGGAGTCTAGTGGGCATAGCTGGTTATGGATCCATAGTCGTAGCTAGATAGCTGAGGGATATGTCATTTGGGTTGAGTTACTCCTATATGCGACGCGCTTCCTTTGCAAGTTAGTTTGTCTGGGAAGGTCCTATGTCTGGAGGGACACCCCGGTGAGCCGCTGGTGATTCCCTGTACATGTGGATAAGCGACCATCTCCATGTATTGATTCTGGTGCTGCATGCTGGTGGTACATGCCAACTCTGATGGGTACGTGTGCAATAAGTCGGTGACTACGGCTCTTGTCTAAGCTGCGCTGCATGGGGCTTGAGTATCATTAGTAGCATCGCTCCTAAGTCGCACGGTGGTATAGCAATTGGTTGAGAATCATCTCAAAAGGTTTATCTATCTTTGTGAGTCCTACAATGACACTGAAAACACAACACTTGATATGATTATTATTATTATTGTGCACGTGCGGGATGCATGTGATTGGGATATTGGTTGGATGTGACTGCTTAATACATCCTGGAAATGCGTGGATTATACTACTGATTTGGCTATTGAGTTCTTATATTAAAACTTGCTGAAAATCATTTCTAGAACTGTTTATCAAACCGTTTTGTGTTCATGAATGGTATAAATGATTATGCGAGCCTGATTTATCGATGTTGCTTAATCGTGCATGAAATGTTACTTTGCTTATATTAACTGTTTAGTCATGCATGTGTTACCTACTGAGATATTCGTATCTCACCCTACTTCTATTCCATTTTTTTCAGCTGATACACGAGAGGGGGATCTCTTAGACTTCCAGGGAGAGATAGCCGAGTATTCGTCGGAGGATTATTATTATCCAGATCTTGTCTGAGGTGGATTGATGTTATAGACTTAGCATTTTTAATTGGTTTATTATCCTTTATTTGGATTTGATGTATTAGGGAGATAAGGGAGAGATAGTAACCAGTTCATTTTACCAGACTTTGATATTACTGATTGATGGTCAAGCTTTATGCTTAGTTGAGGATTTTGATCTACACTTCCGCACATACTTGTTTCCGCAACTCTGATAGTTTAATAAATGGATTGGATTTTGCTTTCTTTGGTCTGGTATGTTATTAATGTTGTAATTGATATGGGCCAGTAACACCTTGGATTTGGTTGTTGAACTAAATTCGGGTTGTTACAGTAGCGAACCAGGTTCGGGTTGGGTGCTGGTTTGCACTGACCCGGGTTCGGGGCGTTACAGAGATGGTATCAGAGCAATGGTCCTAACCTTAGATTAGCCAGCTTTAGGGGAATGGGATTGTGAGTACGCTAGACAGAACCCCTAGAATTATTGGATTCTAACAGGTGAAATTGTATTTTGCAGATGGCTGGTAGGGGAAGACGTGCTAGAGTTGATCCTATTGAGGAGGAGCAGCAGGATGTTCCACTACCTCCACCACCTCCAGGGGTGATATATGGGCTGTTGTTGGCACCTTGGCAGAGCTTCTTGCCAAGGAGAGGGAGAGACTGAGTCAGCATGGCAATGGCGAGAATGGTGGCAATGGTCACGGAGAGGAGCCTATACATGAGCAGGCCATACATACGGCCAAGGATCTTGAGCAATTCAGGAAATTGGATCCACCTATCTTCAGTGGACGACCAGATCCTATGGAGGCTGAGAGATGGCTGATGCGAGTCGAGTGGATTTTTGAGGCTATGGGATGCCCTATGGACCGGAGAGTGCGTTTGGCAGCATTCTTGTTTGAGGGAGAGGCAGTGCACTGGTGGACAGCCAGGAAGAGGCAGGATCCACAGGCTACGTACATGACTTGGGACAGATTCTGAGAGGTCTTCTATGACCAGTATTTTTCTGAGGAAGTCCGGCTCAAGAAGGAGCGGGAATTTATGGAGATTACTCAGGGAGGCCAGACAGTGGCTCAGTACGAGGCTAGATTTGCAGCCTTGTCCCGATTTGCACCTCATATGACACAGGATGAGAGGAGGCTGACTTCACATTTTGAGCGGGGTCTGAAGCCTGAGATTAGGAGTATGCTGACAGTACTCTTGTGCACCGAACTGAAGGACGTGATACGTAGAGCCACTAGAGCTGAGAGTGACTTGGAGGCTAGAGCGAGTCAGAGCAGAGCTAGGCCGTCTATGAGGCCGGCAGATCAGAGAGGTTTCCTTAGTGGGAACAAGAGACCCAGAGACTGGACTAGGGCAGAGCCTGCAGGAGGGCAGTATAGAGCAGTTCCGAGGGCATGTGCCAGTTGCGGCAGATACCATGTACCTGGACCGTGTGTTGCAGCGGCAGGCACCTGCTACAGATGCGGTAGGCCGGGTCACAGGATCACGGATTGTCGGTTTCCTTCTAGTTATCAGCCGTTAGCTGTGCCACGACCGGCATTACCATCGCTAGAGACCGCGCCTGCTTTTCCACAGAGGCCACAGTTCCAGCAACCAGCTCAGAGAGCACCGGTTGGGCAGAAGCCCCAGGGCAGAGGACCAGTTCAGAGAGGAGGCCAGAGGCAGGCAGTACCTGCTCAGCAGCAGCCAGCGAGGGTATATGCAGTGGATGCACATGAGGAGCGTGAGCCCGATCGTGTGGAGAATATTGAGGGTGATCCCGAGGCACCTGAGTTGATTGGAGGTATTCTCTTCATCTGTGGTAGATCAGCATGTGTTCTGTTTGATTCTGGTGCTTCCCATTCTTTTATATCGCCTGCTTGTGCACAACGGATTGGTTTGTCACCCACTGAATTGGATACTGCTTTGTCTATGTACACACCTTTGGGAGAATCTACTCAAGTGGAGCATATGTATAGAGACTGTATGATTAGATTGGGTAGATTAGAGTTGTCTGGTGATTTGATTGCCTTAGACATTGGAGGTTTTGATGTGATATTGGGGATGGATTGGCTATGTAGACACCATGTGACGTTGGATTGTTATGCGGGTACAGTGATAGTTAGAGGACCAGATCAAACCACTCATTGTTTCAAATGTGAGGGGTTGAAGTCTCGGATTGGTCTAGTAGCATCTGTGATAGCAGAGAAGCTTAGGAGTGACACCCTTGTCATCTCCGATGTACCTGTTGTACAGGAGTTTGCGGATGTGTTTCCAGAGGATTTGCCTGGATTACCACCTGCTAGAGGAGTAGAGTTCAGGATACAGTTTATGCCTGGTACGGCTCCAGTTTCGAAACAACCCTATAGGCTTGCGAAACCAGAACAGGAGGAACTTAAGAAACAGTTAGATGAGCTCCAGGAAAAAGGTTTCATCAGACCCAGTATGTCTCCGTGGGGCGCTCCAGTTCTATTTGTCCAAAAGAAGGATGGAAGTATGAGGATGTGTATTGATTATAGGCAACTGAATCAAGTAACAGTGAAGAACAAGTATCCGTTGCCTAGGATTGATGACCTGTTTGATCAGTTAGGAGGAGCATCTTGGTTCTCCAAGATAGACTTGAGGTCAGGATATCATCAGGTGAGAGTAGCAGAGGAGGACATAGAGAAGACAGCTTTTCGTACACGCTATGGGCATTATGAGTTCTTGGTTATGCCTTTTGGGTTGACCAATGCCCCAGCCGTTTTCATGGACCTCATGAACAGGATTTTTCATGCATACTTGGACAGTTTTGTAGTGGTGTTCATTGATGACATCCTAGTATATTCTAAGACCCGAGAAGCACATGTAGGGCATTTGAAGGCAGTATTGCACACTTTGAGAGACCACGGGTTGTATGGGAAATTTAGCAAGTGTCAGTTTTGGCTAAGGCAAATTTCTTTCTTAGGTCATGTTATCTCAGGAGAGGGTATATCTGTGGACCCTGAGAAGGTAAAGGCAGTGGCAGAATGGCCTAGGCTTACTACAGTGACAGAGGTCAGGAGTTTCCTTGGTATGGCAGGTTACTACAGGAGATTCATCGCTGGATTTTCACGTATAGCTGCACCCTTGTCTAATCTAACCAAGAAGGCAGTGAAATTCCAATGGGATGAGAAATGTGAGCAGAGTTTCCAGGAATTGAAGCAGAGATTGACTACTGCACCAGTTTTGATTGTGCCATCCATGGATGAGGCATTTGCAGTATATTGTGATGCTTCTAGGATAGGCTTGGGATGTGTATTGATGCAGCAAGGTAGAGTTATAGCGTATGCTTCGAGATTGTTGAGGCCGCATGAGAAGAACTACCCTACCCACGATTTGGAGCTTGCAGCCATAGTCTTTGCACTGAAGCTATGGAGGCATTACCTTTATGGGGTAGAGTTTGAGATCTTTTCTGATCATAAAAGCTTGAGATATCTGTTTTCCCAGAAAGACCTGAATATGAGGCAGCGAAGGTGGATGGATCTGCTAAAGGATTTCAAGTTTACTTTGCAATACCACCCTGGTAAGGCAAATGTAGTGGCGGATGCTTTGAGTAGAAAAAGTTCAGTTGAAGGTCAAATAGCTACTTTAGCAGCTTTCATGATGAGCCAGTGTAGATTGATTGATTCAGTCAGAGATTGGCAGGGAGAGTTTAGCATGCCACAGGATGGAGTAATTCGAGTTGCTCGTGTTCAGATTGAACCAGATTTGGTTCAGTTGATTCGGGAGAAACAGTTGATTGACCCACAGTTGATCCAGACTAGGGAGATGATGAGTAGAGGATCTGAGGGAGCTGTAGATTTTGCAGATAGAGATGGGCTATTGAGATATAGAGGTCGTATTTGTATTCCAGCTAATGAAGAAATTAAGGAGAAAATATTGACAGAGGGTCATAGATCGAAGTATGCAGTTCACCCAGGAAGTACGAAAATGTATAAGAACTTAAAGGAAATCTATTGGTGGTCAGGAATGAAGAGAGAGATTGCAGAGTATGTGGCAAAGTGTTTGATATGCCAGCAAGTGAAGGCCGAGCATCGGAAACCACCTGGTTTACTTCAGTCACTTCCTATTCCAGAGTGGAAGTGGGAGCATGTGACTATGGATTTTGTATCTGGGTTACCACTGACAGCAAGGAAGGAAGATGCTATTTGGGTTGTAGTGGATAGACTAACTAAGTCAGCACATTTCTTGCCTATGAGCACTTCGCAGCCGTTGAAGTCTTTAGCTGAGTTGTATGTCAGGGAGATAGTGAGACTTCATGGAGTGCCAGTTTCTATAGTGTCTGACAGAGATGCACGATTCACAGCACGCTTTTGGCTTGCATTTCAGGCAGCTTTGGGGACTAAGCTTAATTTCAGCACTAGTTATCATCCTCAGACAGATGGACAGTCTGAGCGTACCATTCAGACTTTAGAAGACATGTTGAGATGCTGTGTTATGGATTGGGGAGGCAGTTGGAATCAGCACCTACCATTGGTGGAGTTTGCCTATAATAACAGCTATCAGGCGAGTATTCAGATGGCACCATTCGAGGCACTTTATGGCAGACCGTGTAGATCCCCAGTGTGCTGGGTGGAAGTTGGTGAAAGACAACTCATTGGGCCCCAGATTGTACAAGATAGCATTGAGAAGGTGAATCAGATTAGGCGAAACATGCTTACAGCCCAGAGTCGTCAGAAGAGTTATGCAGATACCAGAAGAAGAGATTTGCATTTTGAAGTTGGTGATTGGGTATTTCTGAAGATATCACCATCTCGTGGAATCAAGAGGTTTGGAAAGAAAGGCAAATTGGCTCCAAGATATATAGGTCCGTTTGAGATTAAGGGTACAGTGGGACCATTAGCATACAGATTGGCTTTACCTACACAACTGGAAGGAGTTCATGACGTATTCCATGTTTCTATGTTGAGGAAGTACGTGCATGACCCTACTCATATCATTCAGCATGAACCGATAGTAGTGCGAGGGGACTTGACTTACTAGGAGCATCCAATTGAGATTTTGGACAGGAAGGAACAGGTTCTTCGTACTAAAGTGATACCACTTGTGAAAGTACTTTGGCAAAATCACACGACTGAGGAAGCTAGTTGGGAATTGGAATCAGAAATGCAGAGGAAGTATCCCAACTTATTTCCAGAACCGCAAGGTAAATTTCGAGGAAGAAATTTTCTTTAAGGAGGGGAGGATGTAAAACCCCGAATTTTCCTTAAATAATAAATTAAATTAGCAAATAATATTACCGAGAGTTATGATTAATAGAAACATTTTAATATTGTAGGGGGTGATCAACTTAGCGGAGATCCAGAATTAGACGCAGATCTGACCGTCCGATCGTGAGATATCGAGGTATGTATTCTAATTGGGCAAGGTGTATAGAAGAGTTGCATGGGAGATGCATAGGATCAGGGGGTATATATAGGTATAAAGAATTAACCTAATTCTTATACGTGTATTCTCGCTCGTATTGAAGCCGCAAGCGACGAACTGTTCGAATGACCGAGAGAAGAAGAAGAAGAAGAAGAAGGAAGGGCTGGGCGTGCGTTCATCGTCCAGAGAGTTTCTCAGTGATAGAGGTTTGCCATTGTGCAGAATAGAGAAGGAGAAATCAGCGTAAAGAGGTAGGTGACATCGTTTTGGTTTAAAATTGGATTTACCCTTGTTTAACCGCAAATGCATGTTTCTATGATATGTAATGTTGTATTTAGTTAGCTAAGCATGTTATAAATACATTAGAATGAGTTTAGACGAGAAAAATCACGATTTAGAACTGTTTCTGCGCGATTTGGTAAGACCGCCGACCTCGACTGTTCTAGGCGCTCATTGGCGATCCTAGACGCTGGTTATAAATTTGAGGACACCGTGGACCGCGGGACGACGGACCGTGGGAGCTCGAATTTGCACTACCGCCGACTGGAGACCGCCCGGAGCGATCCTGAGCGATCCCAGGCGCTCTCAGCAGAAAATCCAATTTTTCATAATTTCGAACCTAATTCAACTCTAAACTATTTTTAGACAATTTTAACGATTAACTAAGGTCTTTTAAGACCAAAATAAACTATCTAATTCCCTGTTTTTTAGAAAAACAAATTAGGGAGATAATTAGGACATTATTTGCCAAGTTTTGAAGGAAAATGAGAAATGTGATTTTGGAAAAGCCTAACTACCATTTGATTATCTAAACACTTCTAAATGGCATTATAAATCATAAGACATTATAAAGAGAATTCAGAATCCGAATGACTGAATAATGAAGTAAATGCACAGATATAACCATTATATGCCGCTAGGCACCAACCCTTATAGAATTATGATACTTTAGGGAATTTTGGAGTCTAGTGGGCATAGCTGGTTATGGATCCATAGTCGTAGCTAGATAGCTGAGGGATATGTCATTTGGGTTGAGTTACTCCTATATGCGACGCGCTTCCTTTGCAAGTTAGTTTGTCTGGGAAGGTCCTATGTCTGGAGGGACACCCCGGTGAGCCGCTGGTGATTCCCTGTACATGTGGATAAGCGACCATCTCCATGTATTGATTCTGGTGCTGCATGCTGGTGGTACATGCCAACTCTGATGGGTACGTGTGCAATAAGTCGGTGACTACGGCTCTTGTCTAAGCTGCGCTGCATGGGGCTTGAGTATCATTAGTAGCATCGCTCTTAAGTCGCACGGTGGTATAGCAATTGGTTGAGAATCATCTCAAAAGATTTATCTATCTTTGTGAGTCCTACAATGACACTGAAAACAAACCACTTGATATGATTATTATTATTATTGTGCACGTGCGGGATGCATGTGATTGGGATATTGGTTGGATGTGACTGCTTAGTACATCCTGGCAATGCGTGGATTATACTACTGATTTGGCTATTGAGTTCTTATATTAAAACTTGCTGAAAATCATTTCTAGAACTGTTTATCAAACCGTTTTGTGTTCATGAATGGTATAAATGATTATGCGAGCCTGATTTATCGATGTTGCTTAATCGTGCATGAAATGTTACTTTGCTTATATTAACTGTTTAGTCATGCATGTGTTACCTACTGAGATATTCGTATCTCACCCTACTTCTATTCCATTTTTTTCAGCTGATACGCGAGAGGGGGATCTCTTAGACTTCCAGGGAGAGATAGCCGAGTATTCGTCGGAGGATTATTATTATCCAGATCTTGTCTGAGGTGGATTGATGTTATAGACTTAGCATTTTTAATTGGTTTATTATCCTTTATTTGGATTTGATGTATTAGAGAGATAAGGGAGAGATAGTAACCAGTTCATTTTACCAGACTTTGATATTACTGATTGATGGTCAAGCTTTATGCTTAGTTGAGGATTTTGATCTACACTTCCGCACATACTTGTTTCCGCAACTCTGATAGTTTAATAAATGGATTGGATTTTGCTTTCTTTGGTCTGGTATGTTATTAATGTTGTAATTGATATGGGCCAGTAACACCTCGGATTTGGTTGTTGGACTAAATTCAGGTTGTTACAGTAGCGAACCGGGTTCGGGTTGGGTGCTGGTTTGCACTGACCCGGGTTCGGGGCGTTACATGCTTACCCCTATACCATTGGATAGAGAATCTCGACACAGTTCCAACGCAACTGAGTTTGCAGGAATCGGAGTCTGGATGAGGGTTCTGCGGGCGGTCAAACTTGAGCGGAGCCAAAAGTTGACTTTCTGCTAAAATCCGATCTAGATGCTTACCTCTATACCATTGGATAGAGAATCTTGACACGGTTCCAACGCAACTGAGTTTGCAGGAATCGGAGTCCGGATAATGGTTCTGCGGGCGGTCAAACTTGAGCGAGCCAAAAGTTGAATTTCTGCTAAAATCCGACCCAGATGCTTACCCCACATCATTGGATAGAAAATCTCGACACGGTTCCAACGCAACTGAGTTTGCAGGAATCGGAGTCCGGATGAAGGTTCTGCGGGCGGTCAAACTTGGGCGGAGCCAAAAGTTGACTTTCTGCTAAAATCCGATCCGGAGGCCTACCCCTAGGTCATGGGATAGAGTGCTCCGATACAATTCTAACGCAACTGAGTTTGCCAAGATCGGAGTTCGAATGGATAAAATATGAGCTGACAAAGTTCCCGAGCAGCAGAACCGGCAAACTGCACAGGTGGCAAAAAGCTGCACATGTGGCGAGTTGCGCAGGAAAATATCTCGGGGATCAAATCCGTAAATATCCAAATGTACGAAATATCCCAGGGACTAAATCTGTAAAAATCCCGGAATATCGGATTACATCGAATTGGCCAGGGACTAAATCCGAAAAAGTCGGATTTTCCGACCAGCGAGCGGCGGCATTAAATGATTTTTCATCATATTGCCGCTCATGCAAACGTGGCAAGCGGGTATGCGCTAAGCTTGCGCTCAGCGCAAGCTAAGCGCATACCCCTTTTTCCTCGCCTATATAAACCGCGTGAGATTTCGCGCAAAGGGTTGGAGAGTTTTTGGTTGGAAAAATTTAGGATTGGAAGATTTTTTTTGTTGGGAAAATTTTGGTTGACTCCTTTCAGGTGGGACTTTTTCTTTGGGGTTTTATCTGGTTGGCCTTGGGTTTCCCTTCCCTCCCTTGTTCGAGCTCCCTCTCCGGCAGTCCCCCTTAGACCCCAAGCATCCCACCTTGCGCGCTCACCCTCCCTCCTCTTCCCGTCCCTCACTTTCATCACAAACGAGACGAAGGCCGGCTGCTGTTGGAGCAAGAAGGAAGGTGCTCCAGCTCTTGCTTCGTTGCAAGGAGAAGCCCACACACCTCAAGCAGGCCTTAGGATCCTCAGGTATTATTCTCTACCATGCTTGATATACATATGTTGAAATGAGAAGTTTCTAATAAGTTTGCTAAGCTTATTTTCGTCCTTGGGCACGAGTCTGTTCCCATGGTAGTTTAATATGCACTTGCTTCACTTTGCCGTATGGAGGGTCTCTAAGTGAGGAAGAGACCCACCATGAGCTTAAGGTAGGTTGAGAGAGAGTTCCCCACAAACTGTTCGGGCATGCTTAAGGCTATGGTCGTGCCTGTTTTCGTTGCTTTAAAAGGGAGTTTGTTCCCTCAGGTTAATTGATCCATTGTACCCCTGTAAGCCCCCTTCTCTTCCCCTTCTCTAAGTCTTCATGAGTTTAAGCAATGATCTTGGGTCCAAATTTCATTAGGACTTGTCGATGATACTTGCATGTGATACTGTTATTGGTTTTCCCTGTGTGTTTTTTCTCGATTCTTGATTGCAATAAGCACACACGCACCCTTTAGTGGAGTTAGATTAATTTCAAGTCATGATTAAATATCTTCTGGGGAGTGGTCGAAGCACTGGGAGGTGTTTCAGAGCTTAAAAAACCAGTCAAAAATGGAGTTTGAGCAAAAACCACAAGCTCAGGTTTCACAGTGGGTATCCGCCGAGCTCGCGCCCACTTGTTTTTGGGTGCCCTGAGCTCGCGACCACTTGTTTTTGGGTGCGCCAAGCTCGCGCCCACTTGTTTTTTGCGTGCGCTGAGCTCGCGCCCACTTGTTTTTTGGATGTGCGAAGCTCGCTCCCACCTCGCGGGCGGACCGTTTTTTGGCATCCGCCGAGCTTCGCGCCTAGCTTGCGCTCACCTCGCGCTCAGCTCGCACCAACTTGTTTTTTGGGTGCGCTCAGCTCGCGCCTACTTGTTTTTGGGTGCGCTCATCTCGCACCTACTTGTTTTTTGGGTGCGCTCAGCTCACGCCTACTTGTTTTTCTGGTGCGCTCAGCTCGCGCCCACCTTGCCCGCCCGCGGATGTTTTTTTCTGCTATTTTCGGTCCGCCCAGCCCCTGCCAACCTCGCGATAGCACCTGAGGTTGGCGCATACCCTAAAAAAGGCCGAATTGCCATATTTTTGAAAAAAACCCCAGAAATGCCCTTTACCGTACCGCGGGAGGCAAAGCCCCCCGCACCCCCCAACCCTGTTGTTCGCCGCGCGTCCAACTCGTTCCTTGGTACGGGGAGGTACCTCGCCCCGTGGGCTCCACTTCGCTCCGCTCACAGGGCCCGGGTACCTCCCCTTGGACCCAGCATAATGAGCCAGTCTCTCCTTAATAAGTATCAACCTTGTATATTTTTCTGTGATTATTGCTGGATGTGAGTGCCATTTCCGAACCGAACCGAATAAACCCATTGAAATGTATGCATGCAACTTAATCAAGATAATTAAAATCAATTGATTAAACTCGACGGGCCAAACCTAAGGCGGTCCACCCGAACCAGACTTGTGAAATTGATGCATGAAATGCGTGGTTTGGCTGAGACCAAGGGCAAGGCCCTACCGGGCCCGCCAAAGCCCACCAACCGAACCAAGGAAGGGTGCAAACCCTAACTTCCCGTAACTTGGGCTTTCAAGCCCTAATTAGGGCTACGGGCCCCAAGCCCAGTGCCCAACCCATTTTTGGAACACTTAAAAAGATAAAACCACTAAATTACTTGGCTACTATGTGGGCCCACCTAAGGGGCCCACAAACCAATCCGGCCCCCCTTCTCATGGAAAACACTTAATCTTCAAATCTAAACCTAAAGTAAAATCAATGCACTTAACCAAAGCCCAAAAGGCCTCCCAGGATAGACCGAGGCCCACAAGGGTACATGGGCTTGACTAAGCCCACCAAGGACACTGTGGACCTTCCAACGAGGCCCACCCAACCAGACTCAGATTACTTAATTAATCAAGATAAAAGCAATTAAAGGGACCCACACCACTCAGGTGGTCCCGCCAGACTTAACCAAGCTGCATATCGGATTAGGAATCGGGTGAGACCAAAGTAAGCTGACTCAAACCAGGATAAACCTAAGGGACCCGTCACCCGACGGGGTGGACCAGGGTGTCTACGGACTTCCTCGGACCACAACCGAGACCCTACTTAGAATCTCAAAGCCGTAGACCAAAAGCCCTAATAGATAAGGTTAGGCACCCAGGTGTCTGCCCGCACCCCATCAGGTGGTGGCGACTCCGAATTTCCCCGTGCCGCATTGCCGACGTGCGCACAAGCACTTTAATAAGTGGAATCACCTTTGTACGAAGGATCTGCTCACGTCTGTCTAATATCTGCACCGGATGCTCTTCATAAGTCAAATCCTCACGTATGACCAAAGGCTCGTGGTTAATGATATGACTAGGGTCATGCACATATCACCTTAGCATCGAAACATGGAACACGTTGTGAACTGCTCCAATTGATGATGGTAATGCTAAGCGGTACGTCACGGGTCCTATTGCTCCAACAATCTCAAAAGGTCCTACAAATCTGGGGGAAAGCTTTCATTTCTTGCTAAACATTCTTATACCACGGAAATGAGATATCTTGATAAATACCTTATCCCCAATCTCAAATTTCAGATCTCGCCGCCTAGTATCCACATAACTCTTTTGGCGACTTTGTGCTGCCAATAATCTTTGCTTGATTATCTTCATCAAATCTACACTCTCCTGCACGTACTGAGGTCCTAAAAGCTGCCTCTCATCAACTGTAAGACCCCGAATTTTCCTAAATATAAAAGTAAATGTAATAATTAATATTCTTGAAGATTCTAATTAATGGAAATATCTTATTAATGTAGGGGATATTACAATTAGTGGAGATCCAGAGTTGGGTGCAGATCCGACCATCTGATTGTGAGATATAGAGGTATGATCGATATTTTAAGTTGGATGTATTCTAATTGGGCATGTGTGTGGAGTCTTATGCATGTGAGATGCATGTAATAGAGTATACTAGCGGAGTACACGTGCAGTACTGCACGTATGTAGTTTGAAAGTGGATAAGATTCGATTGCAACCATTTAATTCTATATCTCCTTTGTTGTACTCGGTCATCACTATCAAACCTTGTCGAACTAATCATACGCTTACCTCCTTAAAAGACTGGGTAGCAAGGTGAGTGTTCTCCCTATAATTGCAATAATTCTAGCGGTGAAACATGCCTAGCGGAAATTCGAAATATGGTAATGGATCGTTTGAATCTTTTGGTGATGCCAGTCAATATAAATCAGAAATTAATTTTCTAACTCATTTATCCGCTAACCAAGTGATCCAATTTTCCTTGGAAAGGATAAGAAAACAAAACAAAACAATCTATGTAGTGGAAAACATTCGATATAGCCAGAGATATGTACAAAATCAACCTATAGAAAAAAGGAAGAATAAAACAAAAATCAACCTACAAAGTAAGGCTGGATAACAAACTTTTCACCAAACCACTGGTGAATTTGTGAACACCATATACAGTGTGTATGCATATGGTTATTTCGAACATAAAGTGAACAAATGCTTAACAATTCCGAATACACATTGAAAACAACTTTTCCATGTGAGGAGTATCTCGTGTCTGCCAAGTTCAACTTCTTTTTTGCAAGTCAGCTTCAGATGGGCTCAATAAGAAACACCTCTTAACTTGCAATAGGTTGGCTTCTCCATGTTTCCATCTTGTCTTCTAGTTTTCTAGAAGTGCTAAATGCTGTTACGAACACATTCGACTGGATATTATACACATAGCTTAGCCACCACCAAGAAACAATAGTCATGGCACGATGTATGGCAATTTGAAACCAAAGGCATGAAATTAACCATAAAGTGTATATTGAGCACCCAAGCATCTACAAACCAGAAAAGCTGATATATCCCCTAATATTCTGAATGCAAATACTTGCTTTCCAAAAGCTCCTAGTGATGGGAGAGGTGTTGTGATCTGAAACACATATCATTTGTAACCGTTTTTGTTTATAACATACACCTGTTGATTCCTTTATGTTTTTCACAAAACAAAACCAAAATTGAACCATGCCATTGCTGCTGTTCTGTACCCATCACCTACTTATACAGTACCCATTTGATAATTAGTTTGCCCTTTTTCCTCCAAATGATTGTGGTGTTGGCAGGAGTGTACCAACATTGGATTTGGATCAGATGCAATTGATAAATTAACTTCCTACAATCAGGTCTTTACTTAAAAAACTAAAATGATGCACATGACTCATGTTTTGATAAACACGTCTCCTGATGGTTTCCCACATGCTTACATGACAAAACGATTCCATTTTCATCTTCAAGTTAATCCCCATCATGTCCTTGTTCATTCTCTTCCTAAAAATTCATATGCATCCTAATAAACTATAACTTACTCTTTCTCCTCCACTAAATCAGAGTAACCAATTGCATAATGTTTGCTAGAAATTACATTCTTTTTCCCTCAATTTATTACATTCTATTTGTGTTTCCAATCTTTACCCAGACACAGGATGTTTGCTAGAAATTACACTACTGGATCTATATCATTTAGAATCAGTATACAAATAGAAGAGATGAACAGAAAATAGAAGCATAAAGAGATTTTTTAAATAAGAATCAACCTACCTTGATACAATTAGTGGGAGATATATGCAGGTTTCAGAAGCAATATATTCCACAAAAAATAAAACATGAAAAAAAGGAAAAAGAAAAAATCAAGTGTTTTTTCTATAGTTTTTTTCCTATTCCGTTCCATTCTACCTCTACCAACGGTACAATCCTTAAAGGCCAAACCCTCTGATAAAAGGTTAGAGAAGTGATCCAATTTTTCCGGGAATTCCTTTTTCTCTGAAACCTCTTTAGACATTCTTGGATATGGAAAATCAGTCAAAGCAAGTCAATATGAACAAAATCCTTCACAGATTCAAACAATTACCTACTATCGCATCAAATGACAAAAAAAAAAAAAAAAAAAATTCGTAGGATGAGACACGGAGAGAGACAAAGATAGAGAGAAATTTACGCTTCCACCGGAGAAGACAGGGGAGGCCATTTAAGTTGAGAACCCATGTAAGCATCATCTCCTCGCCTTTTCAGTGTTTTCATCTCAGCAGACCGGAACTACGCCTCTTCAACGAATCATTCCTCCTAAGAAAATCCAAACCCTCATATTGAAAACCAAATCCCATAAAAGAACCTCATCCAAAATCAACAACAGAAGCACTTCGAGATTCTAACACACAAAAACAAAGGAACAGATCTAACCTGAAAAAAGGGAATTCCATACTTGAAATAGGTTCACTTGGCATTTAGAATCCTTTGATTCAAGCTAAACCATAAAAAGGCTGATATGATTAGTTCTTGTCTCCATGAAGAACTTCATAAAGTTTTACTCACTAACCTCGTTGATAGCAGCTTCATATGGAAGATCGAGAGCCATAAGCGTTGCAGAATCTCAACGACATTGCCAAAGTTCTCTCAATTGAAGACTGTAAACTTAATCAAGACGAAGATCTCTTGGGAGTTGGGCAAAGTGATCTGGAGGAAGAACATAACTATCCTGAAAATTGTAGAAAAATCAGGGCTCTTAATGGAAGCCAAACCGAAACCACAACCGTAACCTTAGAAGTCAATGAGAATAAGATAGATGATGCTCACAGCAAGTTGTTGAAGGAGGATTTGCTTTCGAGGAATGATCTTCTCTGGAAATGGCTTCATTCTCTGGATTTACTTCTCAAGAATCGTCTGCTCTGTGAAAACATCTTCGATTTGCTTTCGAGAATCAAGAGACAGGCACGTTGAAAGGAAGTTTTGGAGAAAGAAACTGATGGAACCGTTTCCAACTAATCGTTCTAAATTTTTTTTTTGTAACGATAAGACAACAATACCCCCATAGTTATCGATGTCAAAAATGTTTGAGGAGGTCAGTTTTGGAATAATTGTTTAAACTTGTGGCACGATTCCCAAAAAGGGCGCCTGGCTTATATATAGTAGAGATATATATATATATATAAGTTAAAATAACCTAATGACATACGGTCAAAATACGTGCTTGTATTCGTTTGAGACTCAGCAGCTGCAAGAGACCGGGAGCGACTTGTGTGACCGGAGAAGAGAAGAGAAGAAGAAGAGAGGAAGAACCAGGTTTCTTCTCCCTTCAAGGCTCACTTTGCAATCGTATAGAGGTCTGAGAGTTGCTGGTTAAAGAAGGAAGAGGAGAACAATCGCATAGAGGTAGGCAACACTGGTTTTTAACGTTCTTTGGTATTCACGATTGGTTTAATCTTCATTGCATGTTTTTGTATTATAAAATCATGTATTTAGTTTGATAACAATATTATATGTAGGTTAGATTGATCTTGGACGTGAAAAATCAAGTTTTTAAACTGTTTCTGTTCGTTTTTGGGAGATCGCCGAGCTCACTGTGCTCAGCGATCTTCAACGCTCCCAGGCGCTCGTTAAAAATTTGAGACCACCCGAGACCGCAACACGATTTATCGTCGGCGTTCGATTTGAACTACCACCTACCCTATATCGCCTGAGCGATCATAGGCGATCCTGAGCGCTCTATTCAGAAAATGCATATTTTCGTATTTTCAAACCCTGATTCAATTCTAAACAATTTTTAACAAATTTTAACCTTCAAAAAATATGTTTTAAGACCAAAATAAATTACCAATTACCTGTTTTACAAATTAACAACAATAGGAAGGTATTTAGGGTGATTAGTGGCCAAGCTTTGTAAATAGCAAGAAACCTACGTTTTGGAAGAACCGAACTTGTAACCTTGTGAGAGTTGATTAAATGACCTATTGTAAAACCCCGAATTTTTGGATATTTTATTTTGAAGAATAATTAGAAATTCATTTCATTTATATGTTGGATTTTCAGGTGTGCAATGCACAAGGGCAATTTGGAGAATTCTTAAAGGTTGGATTTATCTAAACTAAGGTAAGTCAAGTTAGGATACAATTTCAATATTCAATAAGTATTGTTTAATATTTTGGTTAACTATTAGTTGGTACTAATATTTTCAATTAAGTTAGATAAATCAAAATACTAAAATAGGATAGGCTGTTGGTGTAGGTGATATAGTGGTAGGGCACTACACTTGATCAAAATAGAATACAAACAGTTTTTTTTTAAACGTAAGGATTTTGCTGATCGTAACAATAGCTTTCTCTCCGGGCGTTACCAACAGTTACAACTTCGGAGAAGGCAATACAGATGGAAAGTAGATCTGAGAGTTGAGGTGAGTGGAGAGGATTGCTTGGAAAGGAAGAAGGAAACCTTGGCTTTGTTAGAAAGGAGGTCATCCATTGCTGTTGGAGCAGGAAACGTCCAGTTCAGATTTGCTGTTTGGAGATTCTGGACGTGAAGAACATTACTGTTTTGAGGAGGTCGTCCATTGCTGTTTGGAGATTCTGGACGTGAAGAACATCCAAACGAGTTGCTTTTTTGTTGAAGTTGGAAACAAGAGGCAAGTAGCACCTTCCAAAATTTCATGATTTCATGTGATCATATAGAAACTGTAAATTTTAGTAGACGAAATGATCATATAGAAACTGAGTTGTGATCATCTATAGAGTGGATGAAATGCTGTGCTATTTTTTTTTCTGTACCTGAAAGGGGCGATTGAACCACGTTTTAACTTAAGTCTAATTAGATTAAAACCAAAATGAATCAGATGTGTTATTAAGAGGTTTATTATCATGTTAGAAATGTTTAATAGACATTCTTCCATTTCTGCCAATTCAGGTTTATTATCATGTTAGAATGTATATGGGGCGTCTGATCTATTTAGTTGGAGTAAATTAAGTTCATTTCTATTGCAAGGCTACAGGTAGCATCTTCTGATTTTCTATTTGAGTGAATTAAATTGAAGAGGTTATGAAGATGCTCACAAAGAACTTGTAGGAAAATTCTGTTGGGATGGTAATGGACGGCTATTGGTTTGGAGGAATGTTTCTATTCTTTAAACATTGACTAAATATGGGAATAAACTGAGTTCAGTATTAGCAAGTAGTATTTTATTTCCATCTTATGTTTTCTATATATATATATAATCGGATCATGGTGTTGGAAAATAAAAGTTCCAGGTTCTGATTTCATGTTAAACATGTGATTCTTTCGGTGTTGTATAATCTGGTTATGTAAGTTCAATGGAGGTTTAATGAGTGGTTCGAAATCTTTTTGTTGTAGTAGAAGTTTTCGTGTGGTATATTGTGGGTTCAGAATGAAGGATTTACGTTATTGCATGTTGAGAAATCACCAATGCAGAAGTTGAGAACCCTTACGGCTGTGGGTGTTATGAGTGAAGCTTTGTTCTAGCTTCTTAAAGCTTGTTCTAATGAACTTATAGAAGTGGGCAACCACTTCCATTTATCTTGTTCCAAGCCTATTAATCCTGTGCAGGTGCTGAGACACGATTTGAAGGTGGAAATTCTGGGTTTTAAATTTATAAAATAACTTAGCTCTAATTTATAAGTAGGGTGCGGCTGATTTAATATTGACCATAAACAGAATTTTAACCTCTTATATCCTTTTGATTATGTTCATCTAAGTTCAATTTAACCTTCAGATTTTTGAAATCCTTATGGAGGATGAATTGGTAGTAAACTCTAGATGATTGTTATGAGAGAAATAACCAACTTATGAGTCAAAATTTCAGCAACTTGTTGTTGGTTTCTTTGAGCAGATTTTGCTCAAGTCTAGTTGATCTTATTACATGTCCTTATTAGAATTGTATGGAAACCAAAAATAGCACCATGTTTTCATAGAATTGTTGGGAAGCAAATTACTCAAGATAGGTTATAATTTTTCTGCAGCTACTATTATAAATTAGATTTTGGAAGTCTTGTGGTGGTTAATGATAGTAAATGCAAGTATATTGTTCGGCAGAAACTATTGGTGTACTCTTGTTGTGGTTATTGATATAGTTAAATTCTTTTCCCATTTCTGAATTTTCTGGAAAATTGTTATAAGTTTGATGGAAGCAAGATCATGAATATATATATTTCCTACAACATATAGGTGAGATGTTATGAGCTTATTTTGGTGTTAACCCTTGTTACTACTTCATTTGAATTTTTCAATACCTAGTTGGGAGTCCAGCACTAATAGTAACCTATGGAAACTAGCATTGACAATAAGGATTAGGGCGTATGTGGTCTTAGACTTAACTAGGAAAGAATTAGCAGAATTTTGATATTCTAATCTAAGAAGGGTGGTCATTTGGGAATTATAGAACTGACTTAACCTCACATGGAAATTGCTGAACTTGTATTCTAATCTAAAATGTTTTTGATTCTGGATTCTTCATATGTTCATTTGATTCCGTTTGATGAAATTGTAAGCGTTTCTAAGGTATGTGCCAATTGCTGTAAAGTTTTAATGATGGATGACTTTAGTGATTATTTGAATCGAAAAATTGGTATTGTTAATTATAAAATGTCTTCTTTCATTAAAAGCATGTTTTTATGTTAAATTTCACAATATATGAGAATTTTTGCCAAAATATTAAGGACGAGATTGTAAAACCCCGAATTTTCCTTAAATAATAAATTAAATTAATAAATAATATTATTGGGAGTTATAATTGATGGAAATATTTTATTATTATAGGGGATGATTTAATTAGTGGAGATCCAAAATTAGACGCAGATCTGACCGTCCGATCATGAGATATCGAGGTATGTATTCTGATTGGGCAGGGTGTATAGGGAAGTTATAGGTGAGATGCATGTGATAAAAGAGTATAAATACCTATGAAATAACCTAAACGTATTCGTTTGTAATTCGTTCGTATGCTTCAGCCACAAGCGACAAAGCAAACTTAAACGAACAAGCAACTGAAGTAGAAGAAGAAGAGGAGGAAGAAGGAAGGGCGCTGGGTTGTGTTCTTCATCGTCCAGGGATTACCTCGCGCCTGTGAGAACACTTGTTTGGAGAAGAGGGAGAGAAACCACGCACGAAAGAGGTAGGTGACACTGTTTTGTCCAATTGATTTGTGTTTACATTCGTTTAATCGTAAAAGCATGTTTTTATGATATGTAAATGATGTATTTAGTTAGATAATCATGTTATAAATATGTTAGAATGAGTTTAGATGGGAAAAATCACGTTTGGAACAGATTCTGTTCGTTTTCGAACGACCGCCGACCTCGAGTGTGCTAGGCGATTGTCGGCGATCATCGGCGCTAGTTATAAACTGTTGACCACTGTAGACCGCTGGAAGACATACTGTCGGCGTTCGATTTTGAACTACCGCCGGGGCAATCCTGAGCGATCCTAGGCACTATGTTCAGATTTTGCAGATTTTTGAAATTTCAAACCCTGATTCAATTCCAAACTATTTTAAGACAATTTTAATGATTAAATAAGATGTTTTAAGACTAAAATAAATTATCTAATTCCCTGTTTTACAGAAAAATAAATTAAGAAGATATTTAGGACATTAGCTGCCAAAATTTGAAAGAAATGGAGAAACCTAGTTTTTGGAAAACCTAACTAGTATTTAATTACTAGAACATCTTTTAAACTACACTATAAACCAGAAAACTTCATAAAGAGAATTCAGAACTCAGATGACCGAATATTGAAGTAATTAACAGATTTAACCTTTATATGCCGCTAGGCACCAACCCTTATAGAAATATTATATTTTAGGGAATTTTGGAGTCTAGTGGGCATAGCTGGTTATGGATCCATAGTTGTAGCTAGATAGCTAAGGGATATATCATTTGGGTTGAGTTACTCCTATATGCGATGCGCTTTCTTTGCAAGTTAGTTTGTCTGGGAATGTCTTATGTCTGGAGGGACACCCCGGTGAGCCGCTGGTGATTCCCTGTACATGTGCATAAGCAACCATCTCCATGTATTGATTCTGGTGCTGCATGCTAGTGGTACATGCCAACTCTAATGGGTACGTGTGCAATAAGTCAGTGACTACGGCTCTTGTCTAAGCTGCACTGCATGGGACTTGAGTATCATAAGTAGCGTTGCTCCTAAGTCGCACGGTGGTATAGCAATTGGTTGAGAATCATCTCAAAAGGTTTATCTATCTTTGTGAGTCCTACAAATGACACTGAAATTACAACACTTGTTATTATTATTGAATACATGCTGGAGGCATGTGATTGAGATATTGATCGGATGTGACTGTTTAGTGCATCCTAGCAAAGTATGAATTATGTTATTGATTTGGATATTGGATTCTTATATTAAAACTTGCTGAAATTCATCTCTAAAACTGTCTTTCATACGGTTTTGTATTCATGAATGATACGAATGATTATACGAGCCTGATTAGTCAATATTGCTTAATCGTGCATGAAATGTTACTTTGCTTATATTAACTGTTTAATCATGCATGTGTTACCTACTGGGATATTCATATCTCAACCTACTTTTATTTCATTTTTCAGCTGATACGCGAGAGGGGGATCTTAGTGATTTCCAGGGAGAGGTAGCTGAATATACACCGGAGGATTACTTTTATCCGGATCTTATTTGAGGTGGATGATTGATATAGATTTAGTACTTTTGATTAGATTATTATTCATTTGGATTTGATGTACTAGAGAGATGAGAGAGATAGTAACCAGTTTATTTTACCAAACTTTGATATTAATGATTGATGATTAACTTAAATGTTTATTTGAGGATTTTAGACTACACTTCCGCACATACTTGTTTCCGCAACTCTGATAGTATAATAAAGTGAATGGATTTTAATCTTTGGTTTGGTATATTATTGGTGATGTATCTGATATGGGCCAGTAACACCTCGTATTTGGTTGTTGAACTAAATTCGGGTTGTTATAGTAGCAAACCGGGTTCGGGTCGGGTGCCGGTTTGCACTGACCCGGGTTCGAGGCATTACAGAGACTTAGTGTGGATCCATAGTCTAGTTGTAGGTGGAATTTGTATGTTTTGTTTGGATTTAAGTCTGGAGTTCCTTCGTGCGTTTCCTCCATGATGGAGAGGCCATGAGGAAAGCGTTGCAACAACTCCGTTTCTACCATGATGGTGAGGTCACTTGAGTAATTCCGTCGTGGGGGCAAAGATATTGGATGTTCAAGCTGTTGCAGTGTTAGACTGGATTGTCTAGAACTCTAGCGCTTAGCCACACAAAATAGACAAACTTCACGAGTCCCAATATATAATGTTTTTCTGAATTTGTAATTGACGATGTATTTCCGAGATTAGTCGGATTAACCGAGGTTAATAGTAATTTAATTGATTATAACTTGTGCATGTTTTAGAACTATTATAACTCTATTTTTGTGCATGCATTGCTACTTGCTGAGATAGTCGTATCTCACTATTTGGTTTTGTTTTCAAATTTCGGCGAGGACGATACCGTGGGGGTTGATATTCCGGTGGACTATCCAGAGTATCGTGAGGAGGAATATTTTATTGAGTAGATCTTAGTTGTTGGTTTTACTTACTTTAGTGAGTTTTTATTATGAACCCTGTATTACTTTTGGATATGTTTGGGAAAATTAGTGAACCTTGATATTATGCATTTGAATCTTTATGTTATTTTATTTCACATTTTCCCTTATTCTATTGATCCTGTGGCATTTTAATTAACCTTCGAGTATGAGTTACGGTTATTTTACGTAACCCGGATCTGGGGCGTTACACCTATAGAGTTATACTGTTAACCAGAATATGTTATACAGATTTCCAGATCAGATTTTGAATACAGTTAACCCAATAAAGAAGGAAAATTACATATATAACCATTATATACCGCTAGGCACTATTACTTACAGTAAGGTTAGTCCTTAGGGATTGTTGGTGTCTAGTGGGCATAGCTGGTTATGGATCCATAGTTTTGGCTAGATAGCTAAGGGATATTTCATTTGGGTTGGGTTACTCCCTGTTGTGAACACGCTTCCTTTGAAAGTTAGTTATCATTGGGGGGTCCTGTGTCTGTAGGGTCATTTCGAGCCTCGTTGGTGATTCTTGTACATTTGGATAAGTGGCCATCTCCATGTATTAATTCTGGTGCTGCATCCTGGTGGTACTTGCCAACTCGGTTGAGTTCGTGTACAATAAGTCGATGACTACGGCTCCTATCTAAAGTGATCTTCACGAGTTTGAGTATCATTAGTAACGTCACCCATAAGCCGCACGGTGGTATAGCATATGGTTGAGAGTCATCTCAAATGTGTATCTTTCTTTGTGAGTCCTACAATGGTACTAATAACACAAACACTTACTTCTGATGTTGTTCACATGCAGGATGCATGTATTGGATGTTATGGTTGGATTTGACTATTTAGTACATCACAGATTTATGTTGGATTCTATTAATGACTTTTGAATCATGATCTTGATATACTTTATCTATTCACAAATATTAAATTGTTTTACATGATGATTTGTATTTCCATAAATGAGATGAATGTTTATATGAGCCTGTTTACTCAAGACTGCTTATACGTGCATGAAAATCTATTTTAGTGAATATAAACTGTTTATTGCATGCATGTGTTGTCTACTGAGATATTCGTATCTCACTGTACTTCTTTATTTTATTTTCAGCTGATACAAGAGAGGGGGATCATAGTGGTGATTACCAGGGTGATCTTGTCAACTATTCGCTAGAGGACTATTATTATCCCGACTAGATCTGAGGTCGTGGAGAGAGGATTCATATTAGTACTTTAGACAGTTTCATTATTTCGATTATTTGGTTTTGATGTATTAGAGAGATTGAGAGTTTAGTAACCCTTTTGATTATTACCAGACTTACATGATCATTGGATTTTGGATGCTTTTATTTGATTCATCTTATGATGATATTAGACTACTCTTTTGCATTGATGTTCTGCACTCTGATGGTTTATTAATAAATGACTTATTTAATTCTTTAGTCTAGTTATTCATTGATTATTATTTGATATGGGCTAGTAGCATCTCGAATTCGGTTGTTGGGTTTAATTCGGGTTGTTATAGTGATGAACCGGATTCTGGTCAAGGTCGGTTTTTATTGACCTGGGTTTGGGGTGTTACAGAGATGGTATCAGAGAAAATGGACCTAACCTTAGATAGCCAGCCTTAGGGGGATGGGATTGTGTGTAAGCTAGCTAGAACCCCTAGAAGTATTGGATTCTAACAAATGGAATTTGTATGTTGCAAATGGCTGGTAGAGGGAGACGCGCACGAGCAGATAATACTGATGAGACAGTTGAGGCTAGGGAGCAGCAGCAGGATGCTCCACTGCCACCACCTCCACCTGGAGGAGATGTGTGGGCTGCCGTTGGTACTTTGGCAAAGCTTCTTGCCAAGGAACGGGAGGAACGGATGAGTCAGAACATGAACAGAATTGGTGATAATGGACATAGGAATATTCCTCAACAAGAGGGAGAGATTCAGACTGCTCGAGACTTAGAGCAATTCAGGAAGTTGGATCCACGTATTTTCAGTGGACGACCAGATCTGATGGAGGCAGAACGATGGCTGATGCGAGTGGAGTGGATCTTCAAGGCCATAGGATGCCCATTGGATAGGAGGGTGAGACTGGCAGCATTCTTATTTGAGGGTGAAGCAGTTCATTGGTGGACAGCTAGGAAGAAGCAGGACCCTTAGACTACTTTTATGACGTGGGATGGATTCAGCGAGATCTTCTATGAGCAGTACTTCTCTAAGGAGGTTAGACTTAAGAAAGAACGGGAATTCATGGACATTACTTAGGGGAGCCAGACTGTGGAACAGTATGAGGCAAGGTTTGCAGCTTTGTCTCATTTTGAACCCCATATGACGCAGGACGAGAGGAGATTGACGTCGAATTTTGAGTGAGGTCTGAGGTCTGAGCTACGGAGTATGCTGACAGTATTAATGTGCACTGAGCTCAAGGATATCGTACGTCGAGCTACTAGGGCTGAGAGTGATCTGGAGACTAGAGTCAGCCAGAGCAAGGCTAGACAGCAGATGAGGCCAGATGAGCAGTGAGGTTTCTTTAGCGGAGGCAAGAGGCCTAGAGATTGGACTAGAGGAGATTCTTCTGGAGTTCAGAATAGGCCAGCTCAGAGGGGATGTTGTAACGCCCCGAACCCGGGTCAACGCAAACCAGCACCAAACCTGAATCCTGTTTGCTATTGTAACAACCCGAATTCAGTTCAACAACCAAATCCGAGGTGTTACTGGCCCATATCAAATACATCATCAAGAAATATACCAGACTAAAGAAATAAAGAATCCATTCAATTAATTAACTATCAGAGTGCGGAACAAGTATGTGCGGAAGTGTAGTCTAAAATCCTCAAGAAAATAATATAATCAATCATCAATCTCAATATGAAAGTCTGGTAAAATAAAAGGTCACTAATCTCTCATCTCTCTAATACACCAAACCCAAATAAAATAGAATAATCTGATAGAGTATCTAAATCCATGAAAATCCACAGCCTCAGACAATATCCAGGTAAAAGTAATCCTCCGGTGAATAGTCAGCTACCTCTCCCTAGAAATCAATACTATGATCCCCCTCTTGCATATCAGCTGAAAAATGAAATAAAAGTAGGGTAAGATACGGATATCCCAGTAGGTAACACATGCATGTTTAAGCAGTTCATATAAGAAAAATTACAGTTCATGTACGATTAAGCAATATCGACTAAGCAGGCATGTATAATCATTCGTATCGATCATGAATACAAAACAGTATAGTTAAACAGTTCTAAATATGATTTTCAGGAAGTTCTATTATAGCAATCCAATAATAGAATCAATAACATAATCCATACTTTGCTAGGATGCACTAAACAGTCACATCCGACCAATATCTCAATCACATGCCTCCAGTATGCATACAATAGTAATAACAAGTGTTTATGATTTTAGTGCCATTGTAGGACTCACAAAGATAGATAAACCTTTTGAGATGACTTTCGACCAATCGCTATACCACCGTGCGTCTTAGGAGTAATGCTACTCAAGTTCCACGCAGCGCAGCTTAGACAAGAGCCGTAGTCACTGACTTATTGCACACGTACCCATCAAAGTTGGCATGTACCACCAGCATGCAGCATCAGAATCAATACATGGAGATGGTCGCTTATCCACATGTACAGGGAATCACCAACGGTTCACCGGGGTCTCCCGCCAGACATAGGACCTTCTCAAACAAACTAACTTGCAAAGGAAGCGTGTTCGTACATGGGAGAAACTCAACCCAAATGGCAAATCCCTCAGCTATCTAGCCACAACTATGGATCCATAACTAGCTATGCCCACTAGACTCCAAAATTCCCTAAAATATAATATTTCTGTAAGGGTTGGTGCCTATCGGCATATAAAGGTGAAATCTGACATTTACTTCAATATTCGGGTTAATTGAGTTGAACTTATGATTTGAATTCTCTTTCTATAATTATTTGGTTTATTGTGTATTTTAGAGATGTTCTGGTAATCAAATAATAGTAAAGTTTTCCAAAAGCTAGTTTTCTTAATTACGTTCAAAGTTTGGCAACTAATGTCCTAAATATCTCCATAATTTATTTTTCTGTAAAACAGGAAATTGAATAATTTATTTTGGTCTTAAAACATCTTAATTAATGATTAAAATTATTTAAAAATAGTTTGGAATTGAATCAGGGTTTGAAATTATGAAAATCTACAATTTCTACACAGAGCGCCTAGGATCGCCCCGACGGTCAAAGGTCAGCGGTAGTGCAAATTAGATCTCCAACGATACGCCTTCTCGTGATCTCGGGAGGTCTCAAATTTTTAACTAGCGCTGAGGATCGCCGAGCATAGTCGAGGTCGGCGGTCCCTAAAAAAAATCAGATCAGTATAAAAGTGTGATTTTTCACGTTCAACATCATTCTAACATACATATAATATTGTTATCATACTAAATACATGAATATAACATACAAAAACATGCTTTGGAGATTAAACAAACGTAAATACAAAAACAAACGAAAACCAGTGTCACCCACCTTTGTTTACGATCGTTTCTTTTCCTCTTCTCTAAACAATGACTAGAACAAGGTGAGACACTGTCTAGAAGAATGAAAAACGAGCAACACCCTCTCCCTTTTCCTTCTTCTTCTTCTCCTTAGGTCACTCACGGCTTGTCTCTTGCGGCTATCGAATACCAACGAGAATACCAAACATATATGATTAGGGTATTAAACTAATATATATATCCCTTGATCCCATGTAGCTCACATGCATTAGGCTCCATACACATGCCCAATCATATCTCTTAAAAATTAAAGTGTTAATCATACCTTGATATCTCATGATCGGACGGTTGGATCTGCGTCCAATTCTGAATCTCCACTATTTATATCATCCCCTACATTAATAAAATATTTCCATCAGTTATAACTCTCAAGAATATTATTTATTAATTTATTTTATTATTTAAGGAAAATGCAGGGTTTTACAGATGTGCCAGATGTGGCAGGTATCATGTACCGGGTCCATGTGTTACAACCCCGGGTACTTGCTACAAGTATGGTCAGGCAGGCCATATGATTAAGGATTGCAGGTTTCCTTCGAGCTATAAGTCGTTGGTAGTGGCACGGCCGGATGGACTATTATCAGCACCCACACCCACCGCACCACAGAGGCTGCAGTTTCAGCAGCTGATTCAGAGAGCACCCGTGGGATAGAGGCCCCAGGGCCGAGGAGCAACCCAGAGAGGAGTGTAAGCACCTTATTTTGCACCCCTGGAATTGCTGAAAATGAAACCCTGGCAGAAAGTCAAACCCCGAGGGGACAAAAAGTTGACTTTTTGATTAAGTGATATTTGGTCACCTTGCTTTATATCATTGGATAGAGAACCTCGACACGATTCCAACGCAACTGAGTTTGCAGGAATAGGAGTCCGGATGAGGGTTCTGCGGGCGGTCAAACTTGGGCAAAGCCAAAAGTTGACTTTCTACTAAAATCCGATCCAGAGGCCTTCCTTTATATCATTGGATAGAGAATCTCGACACGATTCCAACGCAACTGAGTTTGCAGGAATCGGAGTCCGGATGAAGGTTCGGCGGGTGGTCAAACTTGAGCAAAGCCAAAAATTGACTTTCTGCTAAAATCCGATCCGGAGGCCTACTTCTAGGTCATCGGATAGAGGGCTCCGATATGATTCTAACGCAACTGAGTTTGCCCAGATCAAAGCCCGGATGAAGGAAATATGAGCTGACGAAATTCCCGAGCAGCAAAACCGGCAATCTGCGCGCGTGGCAAAAAGCTGCACACGTGGCGAGTTGCGCAGGAAAATATCTCAGGGATCAAATCCGTAAATATCCAAATATACGAAATATCCTAGGGACTAAATCTGTAAAAATCCGAGAATATCGGATTGAATTGAAAATTACCAGGGGCTAAATCTTAATTTCCCGATTTTTTAGACAAACGAGCGGCCGCATTTAATGACTTTTCATCATGCGGTCGCTCGAGCGGACATGGCAAGCAAGTGAGTGCCCCCCCCCCCCCACCCCCCCTCTTTTTCCTTATATAAGCCGCGCGACCTTTTCGCGCAAAGGGGTTCGGACTTTTGGGGTTCGGAAATTTTGGAGGTTGGATTTGAGGGTTTGCTGTTCTTCGGCATTCGAAGGAGAAGGAGGAGCTTGCCGAGTGAGCCCAAAGGAGGAGAGTTCAGCCGCTGCTGGAGCTTCAAAGGGGAGCCTACCCTCTCACTTCAAAAGGATGTTTTGACACCCAGGTGATGTTCCCGACCATTCTCTTTTTTCGAATATAAGCTCATTTCGAGCATAGCATGTCATGATGTTTTAGATTCTACCATTGTGTTTACTAATACTGCTTGTGTGATTCGAAGGGGAGCATGTTCCCCGTGGTCATTTCATCTCGTGTACCCCATTATAAACCCCCTTGTCCCTTCACTGTTAATTTGTTGATGTGTGATTTTGAGGTTCGGCTTACGATATGTTAGGTTAGATTAATTCCAATACAAGTTTAAGTGCCCTCTGGGGAGTGGTCGAAGCCCGGGGAAGTGTTCTGGGCAATATTATTCGTGATGTATTTTGATTGCATGGTTGTATTGTGAGTTTTCTGGTTTTCTGGAATATCATGAGTTCGAGCATGAAAGTGAATTAAAACTTGAAATAAAATGTGTTTAGATTAAATCCAAAACTAGTTGGGAAGTGTTCTGGGCATATTAGGAGACTAGTGGAACAATTACAGGCCGAAAAAGATCGGCCAGAGATGGATATCTCGAAATAACAGAGAGTTGAAAATCGCAGTGAGTAGCCGCCCACTTGGCGCTCACTTGCGCTCACTTAGGAAGTAGGCGCCCATCTTATTTCACTACCCGCCGAGCTGGCGCCCACTTGGCGCTCAGCTCGCGCTCACTTAAAACCATGCGCAATTCTAGCGCCCATCTCGCGCCCACTTGGCGCTTAGCTCGCGCTCACTTCCCGCCCAGCTCGCGCTCACTTAGTATCGAGTGAGCGCCAGGTCCAAATTTTGCCTGGTTCTTAGCGCCTACTGGCGCTCACCTGGCGCTCACTTCAGGAAGTGAGCGCATACCCCATTTTACGAGCCGAAATTGATTCTTGACTGAACCAAGGGGGATTTTGATGTCTTGGGGTTTATACCACTTAACCAATCTTGAGCTAGTTTTTCTTTCTAACAGAGTGTCAATCTTGTGTACTCTTTTTGTGATTATTGCTGGATGTGAGTGACACTTCCGAACTGAACCGGATAAACCAATAGGGTTTCCGGGTCACCCAGAAACCCGACATGGAACTTGGACCCCCGGTCCAACTTGATTTCCAGTGGGCCTTCCAACGGGGCCCACCCGGCCCAATAAACATGTATGCATGCAACTTAATCAAGATAAGAAAAACTAACCGATTAAACCGGGCGGGCCAAACCTACGACGGTCCACCCGAACCGGATTTGTGAAATTGATGCATGAAATGTATGGTTTGGCCGAGACTAAGGGCAAGGGCCTACCGGGCCCGCCAAAGCCCACCAACCGAACCAAAGAAGGGTGCAAATCCTAACTTCCGGTAACTTGGGCTTACACGCCCAGATTTGGACTACGGGCCCCAAGCCCAGTGTCCAACTCATTTTGGTAAAATTAAAAAGATAAATCCAATAAAAATACTTGGCCACCATGTGGGCCAACCTTAGGGGCCCACAAACCAGTCCGGCCCACTTTTGGCATGAAATCCATTTAAATAATCCAACTTGAAAAGTGAAATCAATTCAATTGAACCAAAGTCCAAAGGGCCACACTTGGCCCACCAAGGAACATGTGGGCCACACTTGGCCCACCAAGGGATACCGTGGGCCTTCCAATGGGGCCCACCCCACCCGACCCAGATCATTCTAACTAAAGAAGATAAAACCAAGTAAAGGGATCCACACCACTTTGGCGGTCCCGCCAGACTTAAACAAGTGTGCATGCTGGAATAGGGATCGGGTGAGTGAGAGACCAGAGTTGACTCAAACCAGGGAAACTTATGGGACCCGTCACTTGACGGGGTGGACTGGGGTGTCTACGGACTTCCCCAGACCGCAACCGAGAACCTACTTAGAATCTCAAGCCGCAGACCAAGACTTAGTAGAAGAACTTAGGCACCCAGGTGTCTGCCTGCACCCCATCAGGCAGTGGCGACTCCAAACAAATCCCGAGGCACGCATCGTTTTGCGTGCGCCTCGTCGTGCGATCAAAATCGGGTGCGCACAACCTTGCGACTCCACTGGGGACTTCTCAGCCCAATAGAACCCTTGGTTAGAATGAGTCAACCCAAGAGGGATTTTAGTCGATTTTTGGGTTTTTGCCATCTCGTTTTAGTAAGACGTAGAATACACGCAACTGCATATTCTGGGGAGTCCTGTCACAAGGACATGATAATCGCCTAAGGAAAGTGGAATTTAAGCGGTCCCCTGTGACCCTCCACTTACCTGGGGACTATCCCGGAACCTCGTATTGCGTGCCAATTCTGCGCCTTACTATACGAGACGGTAAAAATTCCTTTATCAACAAAATCCAGTCAAATCTCACCCGGTTAGACACCGCACTCGGCCCAAATGCACATACGGGCACACCACCACACCGTGGATGGATTTATTTTCCAGTTTTGTGATAAACTGCGTGGGGTGACACGCACGAGGGAGGATGCGTGAATGATCCGACCCTGAATGATTGAGTGAATGCGGATATTGCTTCTTCTTCTCCAAAACCTAGATCTATCTAGCAGCCTACCCTTCTGATTCCTATCAACTGACTCTTGGGATGGTATTAGCACCTACGCTCCCGTGGCTTGCCGGGGAAAGCAGGGTAAACCCATCCCCCCAGTTTTCTGGAGTCCATTAGCACCACTGGTTTCTTGCCGTGGCACGCGAGGATCCAGTACTGGTCCAGACCCTTGTAGGCTTATGTCTCGGGCTGGGTATCCTTCCCCACCTAGCGTTTCTGAAGGAACCACGCGCTTGTGATTGTGAGGGAGTATAATGTGAATGATGAAATAAGAAGAAAAAAAATCAAATTAAAACCCAAGAGTCCATCAGGGGCAGCAACCCCCACTTTTTTTGCATCAAATGGAGTAAACCCTAGATCATGGGCTACCTTGGCCTTAATTTAGGAAGCCAACCAAATTTTGATCAGGGGAACCACCCCAGATCCATGCATGGAGTCCTGCGAGCTGTGGGCCTCAACCCATTGAGTCCGCTGGAAGCACCCTGAGTCCGGGTCGGCCTTTTGAGCAGATGAAAGCCAGCCAGATCAGACAATCAGATGAAAGCAGGCCAGATCAGAGTAGGGGCACCAAACCCTAGATTTAGGAATTTGGCTGATCCGCCTTGAAGCAAACTTGTACCCTTCCTTTTGGCTCCCAACAGCCCTAAGGATGAACCCTTTGTAGATTTTTTGTGAATATCATGTAAATTTTCGCCCTCGCTGGCAAGTTGTAAATTCTTTTGGTTGGATACCTGAAGTCAAAAGCAGATGAAAGAAAAGTAGATCGGGACTCGGATGTACTTCCATACACAAGTGTGTCTAGAAGTCGTATCCCGCAGGGCACCAACCTTTTTAGGGCTATGCACACACCCTTTTTGGTGTAATTTTCTCATATTCAATTTTGGATATAGGCTTTTAAATGGTAATATCATTTAGCCTTGGCTTTAATTTTGTGCAAACATCTTCATGCATCAAGTGAACACACTTCGATATCATTTGCACAAACATTTTGATTAAATCATTTCCAAGAGAAATAATGCAAAAATTTCAAAAATCAAAGCTACATCGGGACTTGCTCCAATTCCCTGTGCCTCAATCAGCTTCGGCTTAATCAGAAAAAAACACTGGCTGCGACTCAGCCCAAAGTAACAAGTCAAGGAAAATCAAGGAGAAGCCTGACCTTTGCTGATAGCCATCAGCCAAATTGAAAAGAAAAAAATGATGATGAAAAGAAAATAAAGAAGAAATTTCAAATCCAAGTAAAGACCAAATAAGGCAAAATCCCAATTGCTAATCCCAAATTTCAGTCAGGGCCATTTTGTGCTTCTGCAACCAGAGGAAATCATTTGGTGGTTCCAAAAAGCCAGGACTACCCCCAAAAAACTGGGACTCTTCCCGAACCGGGACTACCCCCACAAAATCAGGGACTCTCCCCTTGCCCCCAGATGGCAGCTAAAAAGAGATCAAAGTGAAAATTAAATTCTTGCAAATTCCCAAAAAATTTCAGAAATCAACTCTTGCAGTTTCTGGAACCAAAAACAGGGACTCTCCCCTTGCCCCCAGAGAGCGGCCAAAAAGAGATCAAAGTGAAAATTAATTCAACTTCCAAAAACTTCAGAAATCAACTCCTAGAGTTTCTCAGAAATCAACTCCTAGAGTTTCTCAGAAACCAACTCCTCCAGTTTCTTAGAAATCAACTCCCGCAGTTTCCCAGAAATCAACTCTTGGAGTTTCTCGGAAATCAACTCTCGCGGTTTCGCAGAAATCAACTCTTCGGAGTTTCTCAGAAATCGGCTCCTATAGTTTCTCAGAAATCAACTCCTCCGAGTTTCTCAGAAATCAACTCCTACAGTTTCCCAGAAATCAACTCTTCGAGTTTCTCGGAAATCAACTCTCGCGGTTTCGCAGAAATCAACTCTTCGGAGTTTCTCAGAAATCGACTCCTATAGTTTCTCAGAAATCAACTCTTCGGAGTTTCTCAAAAATCAACTCTTCGGAGTTTCTCAGAAATCAACTCCTACAGTTTCCCAGAAATCAACTCTTCGAGTTTCTCGGAAATCAACTCTCGCAGTTTCGCAGAAATCAACTCTTCGGAGTTTCTCAGAAATCGACTCCTATAGTTTCTCAGAAATCAAGTCCTCGGAGTTTCTCAGAAATCGACTCCTACAGTTTCCCAGAAATCAACTCTTTGAGTTTCTCGGAAATCAACTCTCGCGATTTCGCAGAAATCAACTCTTCGGAGTTTCTCAGAAATCGGCTCCTATAGTTTCTCAGAAATTGGCTCCTATAGTTTCTCAGAAATCAACTCCTACAGTTTCCTAGAAATCAACTCTTCGAGTTTCTCGGAAATCAACTCTTCGGAGTTTCGCAGAAATCGACTCTTCGGAGTTTCTCGGAAATCAACTCCTCGAGTTTTTTGGAAATCAACTCTTGCAGTTTCCAAAATTTGCATAAATCAATTCTCGCAGGTCCTAAAATCAAAACAGGGACTCTTCCTTTACCTCCGAAGTGGCGGTCCAAAATCTTCTCCCCTTACCTCCGAAGTGGCGGTTAAAAGGAATCTTACCTCCAAAGTGGCGGTTCAAAATCATCTCCTTCCTTTACCTCCGAAGTGGCGGTTAAAAAGGAATCCAACCTCCGAAGTGGCGGTCCAAAATCTTCTCCCTTTACCTCCGAAGTGGAGGTTAAAAGGAATCTTACCTCCGAAGTGGCGGTCAAAATAAAACCTTATGTCCTTACCACCGAAGTGGCGTTCAAAACAAAATCTTACCTCCTTACCTCCGAAGTGGCGGTCAAAAAGAAATCCTCACCTCCGAAGTGGCGGTTGAGAGAAACCTCTTTCCCTAACCTCCGAAGTGGCGATTAAAAAAAAGGGGGGGGGGGGGAATCAAACAAAGAAAAATCATCACAAGTAATCTGCACTGCCATGCATTATTGCAACATGCATTCTTTATAATGACTTGTGTCTTTTCATTTTCCAAGGTACCAAGATTTCGAAGCAAAGCCTGTACCCTTTTTTGGCGGTCCTAGAAAAGACTTCCAATGGAGCCTACCAAAGAACAAGCTCAAACTCCGCCTCGACCCCAAGAACAAGAAAGGCTAGAAGATCATCCAGTAATCATTAGTCTCAATCAGCAAATGGCCAACACATCAACCATGATGGCCAACATGTCAGCCATGATGGCTGCCATGATGCAGCAGATAGAAAGGCTGCAAGCACCACAACAGTTTGTACCACCGCAGCAACGACAGCCAGTACCTTTGTTGCAACAGTCGGTTCCTCAAGCATTGCCAACTGCACTAGGGCGGCCGAGGTGGACCAAAGAGGAATTTCAAGCAAGGTTGAACAAGGTGTTCACACCCCTGCCTCAACCATTGTCAAAATTGCTGCCAACCCTATTGAAGAAGGGATATTTACAGAAGAAGCAACCAATCCACCGGCCGACCAAAAGTCGTTCCTATAAGGCCAATGAATACTGTGAGTATCATACGGGAGCTCCTGGGCATCACACCAACCACTGCTGGGACTTGAAGCACAATGTCCAGGATTTGATCGACAACAAGCGGATTTCGGTTGATCCCCCAGTGACAACTCCTGCTACAGGGATCCAGACTAATCCTCTCCCTGACCACAATTGGGCGTCTTCAAGTGGCACCAGCTGAACAAGTTGGTAAAACTGCAAGGCAGAGAGCAATCCCCTAATCCAAAATCATCAAGACTACCATGACCAGGATAAGTTGAACTTTGCTTTTTGCACCAAGTATCCCTGGTAGGAGTGTCGTTTTGTAAATATTTTAAATGCTTTTTACTTTCATGCAAGCTTTGTAAAGAACCTTTTGAAAAACACAAAAAAGAAAAGAAAATACCTTTTTGAAAAAATACAAGTGGTTGGTCGGTGATGACACTGCTCTAAGACCACACCCTTTCTGGCAATGACCACGATCATGGAAAGAATGTTAAGTTGCTCAAAGGCGTCTTCAGCGGGGTACAGTACGCTGTCCCATGAGAACCTTGACTGAGCCAAAGGCAATCATTTCCTGATCCAGACCATAATTTTCTTCCCAAAAAAACCTTACCTTTGCAATAGGGCAGGGCGATCCTTGAGAGAAAAGAAAGAAAGAAAGTGAAAGTGCAAGAACCAGTTGAGGGCCGAGGCCGGCTTTAACATCATATCTCTAAGAAAGGATGAGAGGCCATCCTTCATACATCCTTGAATTTTAAGATCCGCTAGTCAAAACACTTTGGGCTTGATCGTGTTGTTCAAATACTCGTGTTGTGTCTAGCCACCCCACACTGGGGCAAAGCTACAAAAGAAAATGAAAAGGATAAATAGATTCTTGAATAAATTTGCCTGAGCATTCCAAGTTGTCACAACTCCTGCAAAAGGATGAAAGGCCATCCTTGCTTTATTTCCCCAGTTTTCAAAGTCATATCTCTAGTCAAACCACTTGAGCCTAATTTTCTTTCTTCCAACCCACTGAGTCATGAGCCCTAAATCTGGCGCTGGGTAAAGAAAAGAAGACTTGAATGAGCAGAAACAAAGAAGAGAAAAAGATAGCAGGAAATACACTGGGACTTGCTAATCAAGGCAAAAAGTCAAGATGATCCCAGAGCAAAGGACAAAAAATGAATGATAGAGCAAAAGCAAAAGGAAAAGGCAAAGGTCACCAAAGACCTCAAAAAGGAAAGTGAAAGAAAGCAAAGAGGTATTGGCAAAGCCCCAGCCGTCAAGGAAAAGGTGGAACATGACTCGACCCATTTACAAAGAAACTTTGAGCCATATTCCCCTTCTTTCATGAACCAAAAGCCTCAGCCTTCGTTTCGTCCCATCAAAAAGTCCTTTCTGATTGCAGAAAATGTGACAAATGGAATTCATACAGATTAATGATGAAGGAATCTAAAAAGGATAACGAGCTTTGGCAAGACACAGAGCAAAACCTGGAAATGAAAAGATAAGAATTTGGGCCTTATATCCCTTCATTTCTCAGATTTAAAACCAAGCCAATGTTTCGTCCTAATGTAAAGACCTCTCTGATCTATGAGACATGATGTACAAGTCGGCCAAAACCTGCAAACTGGGACTGGCACTAACCCAAGGGAAAAGGAAAAGAGAAAAACCCTCAATTGCAAAATCCTGAAACCACCTTGAAGAATTGGGTCAAGGTGAGAGAAAAACAAAAACTGGGAAAGGGGGAACACCCTTTGAAGCACCCTTCATCTTTTCAGCCTTTGTTGGCATGAGTCAAGAGTCTCACGGGATTGGGTGTCGAGCACACCGTCCCGAAACACCTCGAGCTGACAAGGCAGTTCACCATGATCACTGGTCCCGCCTCTCTTTTAAAATCACTTGTACAGAAAAAAAACAAAAAAAAAACTTTTGAAAAATACTTCATTTCAGTCATGAGCACTTGCACGCAATAAGTCATGAGTGTTTGCACTTTGAACTTTAGATACCTCACTACTCTGTGAGAATTTTTCAGACCCAGGAGAGGCAAAAGAATCAGAAAGAGGTCCGGAAGCACCTTGAAGTCAAGAGCAGAAGAAAGGCAGAACGGCGGAAAGCCAATGCAGTAATACACCGGCAAGGGGAATGGCAAAGACTTCCTCTGTCCCTAAAACTGATTCTTTTCCCCAGCAGAATGTGCAAGAAGCTTGAAGCTGTATGTCAAGACCATGCCCAGTCTGAAGAGGCTGGTTGTGCAAAAGAAAGACAAATGCAAGAAGGCTTCCGCAAATCCTCAGTGGAATGGTCCTTTCAAAAAAAGCCCCAATGTTTGCCTAAATGATGATCTCCTCCTCAGAACAGGGAGGGCCACCACTCAGAAAGACAAGAGCCGGAAGGCCGATCAACTCACACCCGACAAGAAGGAGCTGAGTCATGCAAAAAAGTAAGATGGCGGGGACTCCCACCAATCCCCAGTGGAGTTACTTCGAACTGGGAAGCCCCTACCTTATGAAAACGGGGACTGGCAGAAGCGCCCTCCCCTCTGGAAAAGCAGAAAAAGACAAAGAACCTCTCAAGAAAAAAAAAACAAAAAAAGAAGAAGAAATCTTCGGGCAGGATGGCCCCATTTGTAAATTTTTCATTTCCCACTTTTGTAAATAGAGTAGGACAGGTGTGTGAGCTCCCTTGAGGCACCGAGCAGCGCTGAGAGCACCTCCTCGCCAAGAGCATCTCCTCCTTCTTCGTTCCTTCTAGTCCCTAATCCAAACCCCTTTAAAAAAAAAAAAAAAAAAACCAAGTCAAAAAGTCTGAAACCTGAAATCAAATCCCAAATCAGAAGTTTGAAATCACCTAAAAACTTTAATGGAACAAACAAGAGAAAGAGAAAACTGTTAAGTGCCTTGCATCAACGTCAAAATGGGTTGATGAGCTTAAGTCCAACCCCATCCTTTTTAATTTGAATCAAAATCAAAAGTTGCTCCCAGAAGCCCGAAGTGGGTGAGCAAACTTCGATATCTTAGTGGAAACCAGTTGGTGTCTTTACTACTTTGGGGGATCAACGCTTGTTGTCTCCACCCCCTTTTATGAAAATCAATAGGATTTAAGCTCATCAATCACGTCGACAGAAATGCTGGGCGCAAAAACAAGGTTCTTCTTTTTCTTTGCCATTCATCCCCAAGGTGACTCCGGCAAAGAGGGACTGCTGTAAGCACCTTATTTTTGCACCCCTGGAATTGCTGAAAATGAAAACCCTGGCAGAAAGTCAAACCCTGAGGGGACAAAAAGTTGACTTTTTGATTAAGTGATATTTGGTCACCTTGCTTTATATCATTTGATAGAGAATCTCAACACGATTCCAACGCAACTGAGTTTGCAGGAATCGGAGCCCGGATGAGGGTTCTGCGGGCGGTCAAACTTGGGCGAAGCCAAAAGTTGACTTTCTGCTAAAATCCGATCCAGAGGCCTTCCTTTATATCATTGGATAGAGAATCTCGACACGATTCCAACGCAACTGAGTTTGCAGGAATCAGAGTCCGGATGAAGGTTCGGCGGGTGGTCAAACTTGAGCAAAGCCAAAAATTGACTTTCTGCTAAAATCCGATCCGGAGGCCTACCCCTAGGTCATCGGATAGAGGGCTCCGATACGATTCTAACGCAATTGAGTTTGCCCAGATCAGAGCCCGGATGAAGGAAATATGAGCTGACGAAATTCCCGAGCAGCAAAACCGGCAATCTGCGCGCGTGGCAAAAAGCTGCACATGTGGCGAGTTGCGCAGGAATATATCTCAGGGATCAAATCCGTAAATATCCAAATATACGAAATATCCCAGGGACTAAATCTATAAAAATCCAAGAATATCGGATTGAATTGAAAATTACCAGGGGCTAAATCTTAATTTCCCGATTTTTTAGACAAACGAGCGGCCGCATTTAATGACTTTTCATCATGCGGTCGCTCGAGCGGATGTGGCAAGCAAGTGAGCGCCCCCCCCCCCCCCCCTTTTTCCTTATATAAGCCGCGCGACCTTTTCGCGCAAAGGGGTTCGGACTTTTGGGGTTCGGAAATTTTGGAGGTTGGGATTGTGGAGGTTGGATTTGAGGTTTTGCTGTTCTTCGGCATTCGAAGGAGAAGGAGGAGCCTTCTGAGTGAGCCCAAAGGAGGAGAGTTCAGCCACTGCTGGAGCTTCAAAGGGGAGCCTACCCGCTCACTTTAGAAGGGTATTTTGACACCCAAGTGATGTTCCCGACCATTCTCTTTTTTCGAATATAAGCTCATTTCGAGCATAGCATGTCATGATGTTTTAGATTCTACCATTGTGTTTACTAATACTGCTTGTGTGATTCGAAGGGGAGCATGTTCCCCGTGGTCATTTCATCTCGTGTACCCCATTATAAACCCCCTTGTCCCTTCACTGTTAATTTGTTGATGTGTGCTTTTGAGGTTCGGCTTACGATATGTTAGGTTAGATTAATTCCAATACAAGTTTAAGTGCCCTCTAGGGAGTGGTCGAAGCCCGGGGAAGTGTTCTGGGCAATATTATTCGTGATGTATTTTGATTGCATGGTTGTATTGTGAGTTTTCTGGTTTTCTGGAATATCATGAGTCCAAGCATGAAAGTGAATTAAAACTTGAAATAAAATGTGTTTAGATTAAATCCAAAACTAGTTGGGAAGTGTTCTGGGCATATTAGGAGACTAGTGGAACAATTACAGGCCGAAAAAGATCGGCCAGAGATGGATATCTCGAAATAACAGAGAGTTGAAAATCGCAGTGAGTAGCCGCCCACTTGGCGCTCACTTGCGCTCACTTAGGAAGTAGGCGCCCATCTTATTTCACTACCCGCCGAGCTGGCGCCCACTTGGCGCTCAGCTCGCGCTCACTTAAAACCATGCGCAATTCTGGCGCCCATCTCGCGCCGACTTGGCGCTCAGCTCGCGCTCACTTCCCGCCCAGCTCGCGCTCACTTAGTATCGAGTGAGCGCTAGGTCCAAATTTTGCCTGGTTCTTAGCGCCTACTGGCGCTCACTTCAGGAAGTGAGCGCATACCCCATTTTACGAGCCAAAATTGATTCTTGATTGAACCAAGGGGGATTTTGATGTCTTGGGGTTTATACCACTTAACCAATCTTGAGCCAGTTTTTCTTTCTGACAGAGTGTCAATCTTGTGTACTCTTTTTGTGATTATTGCTGGATGTGAGTGCCACTTCCAAACCGAACCGGATAAACCAATAGGGTTTCCGGGTCACCCGGAAACCCGACATGGAACTTGGACCCCCGGTCCAACTTGATTTCCAGTGGGCCTTCCAACGGGGCCCACCCGGCCCAATAAACATGTATGCATGCAACTTAATCAAGATAAGAAAAATTAACCGATTAAACCGGGCGGGCCAAACCTACGGCGGTCCACCCGAACCGGATTTGTGAAATTGATGCATGAAATGTATGGTTTGGCCGAGACCAAGGGCAAGGGCCTACCGGGCCCGCCAAAGCCCACCAACCGAACCAAAGAAGGGTGCAAACCCTAACTTCCGGTAACTTGGGCTTACAAGCCCAGATTTAGACTACAGGCCCCAAGCCCAGTGTCCAACTCATTTTGGTAAAATTAAAAAGATAAATCCAATAAAAATACTTGGCCACCATGTGGGCCCACCTTAGGGGCCCACAAACCAGTCCGGCCCACTTTTGGCATGAAATCCATTTAAATAATCCAACTTGAAAAGTAAAATCAATTCAATTGAACCAAAGTCCAAAGGGCCACACTTGGCCCACCAAGGAACATGTGGGCCACACTTGGCCCACCAAGGGATACCGTGGGCCTTCCAATGGGGCCCACCCCACCAGACCCAGATCATTCTAACTAAAGAAGATAAAACCAAGTAAAGGGATCCACACCACTTTGGCGGTCCCGCCAGACTTAAACAAGTGTGCATGCTGGAATAGGAATCGGGTGAGTGAGAGACAAGAGTTGACTCAAACCAAGGAAACTTATGGGACCCGTCACTTGACGGGGTGGACTGGGGTGTCTACGGACTTCCCCAGACCGCAACCGAGAACCGACTTAGAATCTCAAGTCGCAGACCAAGCCTTAGTAGAAGAACTTAGGCACCCAGGTGTCTGCCTGCACCCCATTAGGCAGTGGCGACTCCAAACAAATCCCGAGGCACGCATTGTTTTGCGTGCGCCTCGTCGTAAAACTGAAATCGGGTGCGCACGAGGAGGACAGAGGCAGACAGTACCTAGTCCGCAGCCGCAGCAGGCTAGGACGTTTGCTGTAGAGGCATACGAAGAGGAGCATGAGCCTGAGCATGTAGAGGAGATTGAGGCTGATCATGAGGCACCTGAGCTGATTGTAGGTATTCTTTTCATCTGTTGTTGATCAGCATGTGTTTTATTTGATTCTAGTGCTTCGCATTCCTTTATATCACCTATTTGTGCACGACGGATTGGATTGTCACCTGTGGATTTTGATGTTGTACTGACTGTGCACACACCATTGGGAGAGTCCACTAGGTTTGAGTCTGTTTATAGAAACTATATGATTAGATTGGGAAGATTGGAATTGCCTGGCAATTTGATTGCCTTGGAGATTGGAAGTTTTGATGTGATATTGGGGATGGATTGGCTATTTAGACATCACGTCACATTAGATTGTCATGCTGGGACTATTACAGTCAGAGGGCCAGATCAAACCACCCATTGTTTCAAATGTGAGGGGTTGAAGTCACGTATTGCTCTAGTAACATTTGTAGTAGTAGAGGAGTTTGGGAGTGACACTCCTGTCATCTCTGATGTACCTGTAGTTTAGGATTTTGCTGATGTATTTCCAGAGGAGTTGCCTGGATTATCACCTGCTTGAGATATTGAGTTTAGGATTCAATTGATGCCTGGTGCAGCTCTAGTTTCGAAGCCACCCTATAGACTTGCGAAACCTGATCAGGAGGAGTTGAAGAAGCAAATAGATGAATTGCTAGAGAAGGGATTTATTAGGCCGAGTGTGTCACCATGGGGCACACCAGTTCTGTTTGTGCAAAATAAGGATGGTAGTATGAGGATGTGTATTGATTATAGGCAACTGAATCAAGTGACAGTGAAGAACAAATATCCGTTGCCTAGGATTGATGACTTGTTTGACCAGTTAAGAGGTGCATCTTGGTTTTCCAAGATTGACTTAAGATCGGGCTACCATTAGTTGAGAGTAGGAGAGGGAGATGTTGAGAACACAGCTTTCCATACACGCTATGGGCATTTCGAGTTCATGGTTATGCCTTTTGGGTTGACCAATGCCCCAGCTATTTTCATGGATCTCATGAATAGGATTTTTCATGCATACTTGGATAGCTTTGTGGTGGTGTTTATTGATGACATCTTGGTATACTCTAAGACCAGAGAAGCACATGTAGGGCATTTGAAGGCAGTATTGCATACTTTGAGAAACCACAAGCTGTATGGGAAATTTAGCAAGTGTCAGTTTGGCTGAGACAGATTTCATTCTTAGGTCATGTTATCTCAGGTGAGGGTATATCTGTGAACCCTGAGAAGGTTAAGGCAGTGGCAGATTGGCCTAGACTCACTACAGTGATAGAGGTCAGGAGTTTCCTTGGTATGGCAGGGTACTATAGGAGATTCATCGCGGGATTTTCTCGTATAGCTGCACCTTTGTCTAACTTAACCAACAAGGCAGTAAAATTCCAATGGGATGAGAAGTGTGAGTAGAGCTTTCAGGAGTTGAAGCAGAGGTTGACTACTGCCCCAGTATTGATTGTGCCATTGTAAGTGTGAAAACTCACACTCCTTTTATGGCAAATGTTTGACAAATTATGTCTTCTAATAAATCTTCAAGATGTGCAGATTAAATAATGAAAATTCAGTGAATTTAGTAAAGAAGAAGAAGACGATGCTGCCACACAGCTACCACGCCGCTGGTAGCTCAAGGAAATGAAAGATTTTCTAAATAGAGCATTTCTTGTAAAGGCACTTGCGAAGATCAACGCCGCTGCCACTCCGCTGGCAGCGCATAAGTGAATCAGTGCTTTGAAAGTAAGGCACGTGCACTAGCGTCGTACGGCGACACCGACACGCCGCTGGTGGCGCAGAGCGAGATTGAAGATTATATGATCAGCTGTGCACATGCCGCGTTCTCTCCCGCTAGCAGCTCGCTGGCAGCGCGCCCTTAACTGATTCAACCTGTTCTGAGCGGGACTTGAGTTCGCTTCCAGCCGTCTACCCCGATCGCACCACGACGCCACCAGCGCTCGACGCGATCTGAGTTTTCTCCTTTAAATAGGCATGCTGTAATTTTTAGAAAGTACTTTTCTTCTTTGGATCAATTTGATTTTGGATCTTGAGGTGTTCAAGATTCGATCAAATCTTCTTTAGAGAGTCGATGATCGAGTGAGGGGGAGATCTGAGATAGATCGCCTGGAGTTGAAGGTTGAGGATTCTTCTTCAATTCGGAACTTCACCTGATCGTGTGATCGCCTGGATTGGTGATCGACTTTGTTGGATGCGTAGGTGGATTCCTACTGCATTGGATCGTCTCAGTGGACTCTGAGGTGATTGTTGCGATCTGGACTGATCGTGTTCTGCAGCTTGTGGATTCAAGCTGTGTTGCAGTTCGTGGATTCGAACTGTGGATCACTGTTTAGTGATTGTTTGCGATCTGGATTGATCGTGTTCTGCAGCTTGTGGATTCAAGCTGTGTTGCAGTTCGTGGATTCGAGTTGTGGATTGCTGTTGAGTGAGTTCAATTGTAAAGGTTAAGTGTGTGCTCCTTTGTAATTGTCTTTTCATTCAATAGTGGAAATTCGAAGGGTTAGTCGCCTCATATAGACTCGAGGTTTTTCCTGGATCTGGATTCAGGTTTCCTTGTATAATTCTCTATGTGTATGTTTCCGCATTGTTAAATTCTTAATTGTTGTAGATCATGGACCTATAGAGTAGTCCTCTACTCTTTCAATTGGTATCAAAGCTTATTCACTTTGAATTGCTATACAAAGTGTGATCTAGATCTATAGCATGGACTTTGGAAAAGAAGGAGGATCTGCCTCTAGACCTCCATTATTTGAAGGTAACAATTATTCTTACTGGAAAGCAAGAATGAGAGCTTACCTGAAATCTATCGATGAGCGTGTCTGGCTCTCGGTATGTAATGGCTATCATCCACTTGAGATCACAACAGAAGGAGGTGTTGTGATCCCTAAACCTCATGATCAGTGGACTAAAGCTGAATCTGATCTATGTGGATGGAACAACAAGGCAATGAATGCCTTATTTTGTGCTGTAAGTGTTGAGGAATTCAGGAGAATTTCCTCATGTGAAGTCGGTAAGGAAGCTTGGGACATTCTTGAGGTCACTCTTGAAGGAACCTCAGCTGTCAAGCTGTCCAGACTTAAAAGACTTACTACATCTTTCAAAACTCTATATATGGAAGATGATGAGTCGTTTGATGAGTTTTATGCTAAACTCTCAGATATTGTTAATTCGAGTTTTAATCTTGGAGAAAAGATCTCTACATCTAAGGTTGTTAGAAAAATCTTGAGATCTTTGCCTGAAAAATTCAGACCTAAAGTTACTGCTATTCAAGAGGCAAAAGATGTAGATACCATGAGAATTGAAGATCTGGTAGGATCTTTACAGACTTATGAGCTAGATCTAAATATTCCTAAAAGGAATAAAGGAATAGTTCTAAAATTTGTAAATACTGAAGAATCAGATAATTCTGATGTAGATATGGATGAATTAGTTCTCTTAGCTAAAAAATTTAAGAGAATGTTTAAAAAGAAACAATCTAATCCTTCATCATCCATGGACAGATCTAATAGGAGATCTAATAAGAAAATTTCTGATCTAAGAAAGGAGAAGAAATTTTCTCAGAATGATGAAGTTCAATGTTACAAATGTAGAGGATTTGGACATGTTGTCTCTGATTGTCCCTCAAAGGATAAAAAGAAAAATACAAATTATCAGGTTACTTGGGATGACAGTAATACTGATAATTCTTCACAATCTGATGAGGATATTTCTGCTAATTTTACTGCTTTCAATTCCTTTTACTCATCTTCTTCTGGTAGTTCAATCTCTGGAATTGCAAGAGATAATAAAGAGAATTTATCAGATGATGAAGAAGAATTACAAGAAGCTTACAATCAGCTCTATAAGAAATTCAATAGAGCTCAGAAGAAAGTCAAGAAACTGAGTAAAAAATTGAAGGAATCAGAAACAGAGAAAAATAAAGCTCTTGCAGAAATAGATTCAATAAACAAGAAGTTACTTGAAAGACATGCCAAAGAAAATTCTCTAGTAACTTCTTTAACTGAAAAAACTGAAAAATTAAAAGAAAAGGAAGCTCAGATTTCTGCACTTCAAGGTAAAGTGATTGAACTTGAGAAAGTTTCAAATTCAATTAAATCAAATGCTTCAAATTCTTCTGCAGGAAATCATCAAATTGATGAGGAATCAACTTCAAAGGAAGTTCTTGAAAGCTCAAATTCTGCTGAAAAAAGAATGAGTGTAAGTAATCAAAATAAGGAATCTTCACAGAAAATTTCTGCTGGAGAAGTAAGACCAACAGGTAAATCTTCAACATCTGAAAAATCTAAATCTGTACAGTTTAGAAATACTGTCAAATCTGGAAATGTTGATTTTTCTGAACATAGGTTCATACCTGTGTGCCATCACTGCAATAAAAAGGGTCATATAAGACCAAAGTGTTATGTTTTGCATGGTTTTCCTGAGGGATATTTTGACAATAAGAGGAAAGTAAATCAAAGTCAGTCCCTGGATTTACATAACAGATTTGATTCCCTGTTAAAATTGACTGAAACATTAAATAAGGAAGTCACAAATCTGTCAAAGAAACTTCCTTCAAAATCTCAAGTTGTTGATGAAGGTACTTCTCAGAAAACTCCTGAAAAACAGATTTGGGTTAGAAAAGATTCCTTAGTTGCAAATGTGGTTCATATTGCTTTAAAAGTTCATGATGTCAACATGTGGTACTTGGATAGTGGTTGTTCAAGACATATGTGTAGAAATAAATCTATGTTTAGTACTTTTGAAGAATACTTTGGTGGAAGTGTTACATTTGGTGATGGAAGCACTTCTCAAGTTAAAGGTAAAAGAATTGTAAATGGTCCGAATGGAGTTTGTCTAAAAAATGTTTTATTTGTATCTGGTTTAAAGGCAAACTTAATCAGTATTAGCCAGTTATGTGATTCTAGGTTGTTTGTCAATTTTACCAGAAAAGAATGTAAAATTTTGGATAATTCTGGTAAAACTGTTCTTATAGGTGTAAGAACAAGTGACAATTGTTATGGAATCATTGGAAACAATGAAAAATCTTTAAAATCTTCTGTATGTAATGAAATTGATTTGTGGCATAGAAGACTTGGTCACATTAACTATAGAGATTTGTCAAAAATCTGTAAGTCTGAATTGGTTAGAGGAATTCCCAAGTTTGGGAACAATAAAAAGAAAGGAATGTGTGGTCCTTGCAATCAAGGAAAGCAAATCAAAGCCACACACAAGAAAACCAACATTGTAGGAACCTACAAAGACTGAAAGCCTTGGAGGAAAGAGGTATATCTTTGTTGCTGTAGATGACTACAGTAGATACACCTGGGTGAATTTTCTAAGAGAAAAATCTGAATGTTTTGATTGTTTTAAACAATTGTGCTGTCAAATTCAAGTTGAAAAGAACTTGCAAATAGGGAGGATTGTTAGAATAAGATCTGATCATGGGACAGAATTTGAAAATCAGATGTTTTCCAAATTCTATGAAGAACAAGGAATTAAACATGAATTTTCTGCTCCTAAGACTCCACAGCAAAATGGAGTTGTGGAAAGGAAAAACAGAGTTTTGCAAGAAATGGCTAGAACCATGATGATAGCCAAGAAAGTGTCAACAAAATTCTGGGCTGAAGCTATAAATACTGCTTGTTATATAAGTAACAGAGTATATGTCAGATCTGGGTGGAAACAAACTCCTTATGAAATTTGGAAAGGAAAACAGCCAAACTTGAAATATTTTAGAGTCTTTGGAAGTAAATGCTATATTCTAAGGGACAAAGAAAATCTAGGAAAATTTGATTCTAGAAGTGATGAAGGAATCTTTCTAGGATATTCTTCTTCTAGTAGAGCATACAAAGTTTTTAACTTGAAAAAATCTGTTGTAATGGAATCTATTAATGTGTTAATAGATGATGAAGGAACTGACTGTGAACTTTTGCAGGTTGTAGATGAAGAGGATGAAGTTAGAGATGCTTCCTCAAGCAATGAAATTGTTCCTCTGACAAAAATTCTCAAAGATCACCCAACTGAGCAAATTGTTGGAAATATTTCAGATGGTATAAGAACAAGACATCAAGTACATAATGAGGTAAGATTTTCTTCTTATCTATCTCAATTTGAGCCAAAATCTTATAAAGATGCCTTGTTGGATGAATCCTGGTTAAATGCTATGCATGAAGAACTAAACCAATTTACTAGAAATAATGTATGGGAATTGGTTGAAAGACCCTCTGATCTGAATGTGATAGGAACCAAATGGATTTTTAAGAACAAATCTGATGAGAATGGGATAGTAACCAGAAATAAAGCTAGGCTTGTTGCTCAGGGATACACTCAAGTAGAAGGAATAGATTTTGATGAAACCTTTGCTCCTGTAGCTAGGTTAGAGTCAATCAGATTACTTTTGTCTATTACATGCTATTTGAAGTTTAAACTGTTTCAAATGGATGTTAAGAGTGCATTCTTGAATGGATATCTGAATGAAGAGGTTTATGTAGAGCAACCTAAAGGATTTGAGGACTCAAATCATCCTAAACATGTTTATAAGCTGAACAAAGCCTTGTATGGACTCAAACAAGCTCCTAGAGCTTGGTATGAGAGACTCACCTCTTTTTTACTTGAATCTGGTTTTATGAGAGGAAATGTGAATAAAACTCTCTTTATTCAAAGAGAGTCCAAACATATTTTAATTGCTCAAATCTATGTTGATGACATAGTGTTTGGATCTACTTCTGAAAATCATGCTCACTCTTTTGGAGACTTAATGAAGAGTGAATTTGAGATGAGTATGATGGGTGAACTGAATTTTTTCTTAATTCTTTAGATTTATCAATCTCAACAAGGAATTTTTTTCTCTCAACCAAAATATTCTAGAAATCTAGTCAAGAGATTCAGTTTAACTCATGCTAAACATGCTAGGACTCCTATGAGTACTAGCTTAAAGCTTGGAAAAGATGAATCTGGGAAGGATATAGACCCTACCTTGTATAGAGGAATGATTGGAAGTCTTCTGTACTTAACAGCAAGTAGACCTGATATAAGCTTTAGTGTTGGAGTTTGTGCTAGATATCAGGCTAATCCTAAAGAATCTCATCTAAATGCTGTGAAAAGGATAATAAAGTATGTTAATGGTACTGTTGATCTGGGAATTTGGTTTTCCAAAGAAACAAACCCATATTTGACTGGATACATTGATGCTGATTGGGCTGGGTGTATGGATGATAGGAAAAGCACCTCTGGTGGTTGCTTCTATATGGGTAATAATCTCATTGCTTGGTTAAGCAAAAAGCAAAACTCAGTTTCTCTGAGTACTGCTGAAGCAGAGTACATTGCTGCAGGTAGCAGTTGCACTCAACTAATTTGGATGAAACAAATGCTTTCTGATTATGGTTTAGATCAGGACCAAATGATTCTCTTCTGTGACAATCAAAGTGCCATAAATATTTCCAAAAATCCTGTTCAACACTCAAGGACCAAACATATAGACATCAGGCATCACTTTATAAGAGAGTTAATTAAAGACAAAGCTGTTTTGATTGAATATATATCTACTGAAAAACAGTTGGCTGACATTTTCACTAAACCTTTAGATCAAAACAGATTTGAAACTCTTAGGAAATCCCTAGGAGTTTGCTCTCAAAACTGAAACAGGTTCTGTTTTGAGTTAATTTAGATGTAAAATAATCTACATATCTGTTCAAAATGATCTTGTGTGTTCTTGATACTGAAATCTTAATTCAGGAAGCTTGAGTCTATGCATATTGATAGAAATGTCTTATAATCAATTATCATTTTTGTCTTAAACACTTTTGTGCATTGAAGTTTATTGTGGGTTTGAAGCTTGGATTCTATAGGCTATCACCTTTATGAAAAGAAAAGTTTTGGAAATGGCTGCCATAGAGATTAGAGTGAAAGCCACTGTTATTCTCAAAAAGAAAAAGAGAAAGAAGGTATATCCTTGGAATGAACTGTAAACTCAGGTTTTTTAAGGGTCAATGCCTTCTACAAAGAGAAAAGAAAAAGAGATCAGAAAAGGCTACCTATCTCTGATGTGCGAAAGCCACCAAAATGAAGTTGGGGTATGTCTATACTTTCCAAGTATGATTACACTAAAATAGCCTTTCATATGTATAAAGTGTAAAAGTCAAAAAGAATATTTTTCACACACTACACAAACATTAACTAATTAATATGCATATGAGCTCAATCTCTTGAAGAAAATTTATAGTATGAAAAACCATGAAGGAATTTTGGTCATAGATATGAAATGTGTCACATCTGAATTAACCTTGATAGGTTCCTTAAGATCAGTTTTGTGAATAAGTACTTCTTGGATTGAATAACAGTTGATTATCTGGATGATTTTAGTTTAGTTAAAATCTTAGCTTTGTGTTTAGAAGTATGATTTTTTTCATGAAGAATAGTTCAAACTCTTTTTATAAATTTTTGCCTTATGAGTGTATTTCTTTTTGAGTGTGCATGTGCACTTTCTACGTCGCTAGAAGCGTGCTGGTAGCCTTTCCTCTATTTCGTGCTTTGGCACCTGCCGTGGTAAGCGTCGCTGGATGCACGCTGGCAGCGAATTCTTTTTCCCTATAAAAAGGGGAAATCTAGTTCATTTTTTTTACCTTTGTTTTTTACCCTCTCTGCTTTTCACCTCGCTCCTCGCGTCGTGATCTTTCTCTGCCTTCGTGCCTTCTTTCCGCCACCTTGTTCACTGTTCAGGTAAAATTTTTTTACTGTCTACATCTTGCTTCTTCATTTTCTGCTTCCTAGTTCAGTAGTCTTCTCTCGTTATTCTAAGCTAGGGTTTGGTAGATTGTTCTGCCATTAGGGCTTTATCATTCGTTGTTTGTTTCTGTCTGTTTGTTCTTTCTCTTTCATTTTTTTATCTTCACCATGCCTCTTAAGAGAAAGTCTAGGACTGATTCTCCTTCCACATCTTCTCCTCCTGTGAGATCCTCACCGGTTTTATCTTCTCCACCGGTGAGACCCCCATCCCCATCTACTGCTGCTAAACCATTCTTTGGCAATGGGTTGTCTGATTACAATGAGTTCTTCAAGCACAGGCCACTCCTTTTGGAAAGGGCCATTAAGCTTGATTCCTTTTCTGACTTACCTCTCTTCTCATTGTTTTCGGACAATGGTTGGAAGAAATTTGCTCTGCTCAGTGGTTTTGCATATCCTGAGCTGGTTCGAGAATTTTATTCAAACCTTCACCATCTTCATCTGGCCAATCAAGGCTCTGTTAAAGCCTATGTCAGGGGTATCTCTTTCGACTTCTCGAAAGAGCTTATCTCCTCTCTTCTCGAACTGCCTCTTGTTGATTCTCCTTCCTTTAACTTTCTTGATTCTCATACTGATCCTCCGATGGAGTCTATTATTCCTTCTCTAATTGTTCCGGGTGCTCCTACTTCCATCAAAAACAAGCCCAACTACCTTCCTCATGGCTCTCTTCAAGATCTTCTCCGGATCTTGAATCTGTTTGTGTGTGCTTCTCTTGTTCCCTCAGATCACCATTCTGAGATTTCTCACTCGAGAGCAAGACTTCTTCATGCTCTCTGGAACAGAGACAGTGTCTATATTCCCTCCATCATATTCCATCAGATGCTTCAGTCTCGGAATTTAAAATCCAAGACTGCTGCTCTTCCTTTTGGCATATTCATCACTTACCTGTGCATTCATCAGGGGGTACTCCCTGATCCTGTTGAAATGATCCTTCATCCCAAACCTCCCATTGATGCTTCCACTCTTACCCGTAGCAAAAGGGCTAATCCTTTTCGGTTGGCTTCTTCGGAGCCTTCCTCTTCTCATACCTCTGTGTCCAGTGCTGATGCAATGGCCATCCTGGATAAGTTAAATTTGATGCAAGCCTCCCAGGAGGCTTTCAATTCTGAGGTTAGGGCTCACATGCTCATGATGAGCATGTTCAAATCAGAGACCCAAGAGAAGCTGGAGAAACTGGCAAAGGATGTTGAGTTTACCTGTGGTGAGGTACAAAGGGATGTTGCTGCTCAGCAACGAATGCAAAATGAAGCTGATCATTTTCTAGAAAGCATTCGGAAGACTCAGCTGGAGATGGATCACAAACTCTGTTGGCTGCACTCCAGGTCCCAAGATGCATACAAGCATTACTCAAGGACTTGGGAACCAAAACCACCTTCCAGAAAGGGGGAGTTTTTTGGATGATGATGCTGCTGGGGTTGATGTTTTTGTTGATGGTTCTGCTAGGTTGTTGCTGCTGCTTGCTTGCTGCTTGCTGCTTGTTATTTTTTTTTCTTCTTCTCTCTATGTGTTGTGTATTTGTTATGTTTCTGAAAGTTGGCTTGTGGAGGAGTTTTCTGTGGGTCTGTAAGGGAAGTTTTATGTTGGTTGGTTGGATGTGTATATATCTGTTGGAACAATGTATATCCTTTTTTGAATGAATGAAATTCTGGATTCTCCAAAATCATTGTGTCTCTCCTTATCAGTGTGGTTTTAAAATTCTTAAATGGAAATCAATATTAACTGAGTTTGATATTAAACACTGTTTTAAGGTTGTTGTTAGGCATTTGCCAAGGGGGAGATTGTAAGTGTGAAAACTCACACTCCTTTTATGGCAAATGTTTGACAAATTATGTCTTCTAATAAATCTTCAAGATGTGCAGATTAAATAATGAAAATTCAGTGAATTTAGTAAAGAAGAATAAGACAATGCTGCCACACAGCTACCACGCCGCTGGTAGCTCAAGGAAATGAAAGATTTTCTAAATAGAGCATTTCTTGTAAAGGCACTTGCGAAGATCAACGCCGCTGCCACTCCGCTGGCAGCGCATAAGTGAATCAGTGCTCTGAAAGTAAGGCACGTGCACTAGCGTCGTAAGGCGACGCCGACACGCCGCTGGTAGCGCAGAGCGAGATTGAAGATTATATGATCAGCTGTGCACATGCCGCGTTCTCTCCCGCTAGCAGCTCGCTGGCAACGCGCCCTTAACTGATTCAACCTGTTCTGAGCGGGACTTGAGTTCGCTTCCAGCCGTCTACCCCGATTGCACCACGACGCCACCAGCGCTCGACGCGATCTAAGTTTTCTCCTTTAAATAGGCATGCTGTAATTTTTAGAAAGTACTTTTCTTCTTTGGATCAATTTGATTTTGGATCTTGAGGTGTTCAAGATTCTATCAAATCTTCTTTAGAGAGTCGGTGATCGAGTGTGGGGGAGATCTGAGATAGATCGCCTGGAATTGAAGGTTGAGGATTCTTCTTCAATTCGGAACTTCACCTGATCGTGTGATCGCCTGGATTGGTGATCGACTTTGTTGGATGCGTAGGTGGATTCCTACTGCATTGGATCGTCTCAGTGGACTCTGAGGTGATTGTTGCGATCTGGACTGATCGTGTTTTGCAGCTTGTGGATTCAAGCTGTGTTGTAGTTCGTGGATTCAAACTGTGGATCACTGTTTAGTGATTGTTTGCGATCTGGATTGATCATGTTCTGCAGCTTGTGGATTCAAGCTGTGTTGCAGTTCGTGGATTCGAGTTGTGGATTGCTGTTGAGTGAGTTCAATTGTAAAAGGTTAAGTGTGTGCTCCTTTGTAATTGTCTTTTCATTCAATAGTGGAAATTCGAAGGGTTAGTCACCTCATATAGACTCGAGGTTTTTCCTGGATCTGGATTCAGGTTTCCTCGTATAATTCTCTATGTGTATGTTTCCGCATTGTTAAATTCTTAATTGTTGTAGATCGTGGACCTATAGAGTAGTCCTCTACTCTTTCAGCCATTTATAGATGAAGCGTTTGCAGTGTATTGTAATGCTTCTAGGATTGGTTTGGGATGTGTTTTGATGCAGCAAGGCAGAGTTATAGCTTATGCCTTGAGATTGTTAAGACCACATGAGAAGAACTACCCTACTCATGATTTGGAGTTAGCAGCCATAGTCTTTGCATTAAAGCTATGGAGGCATTACCTTTATGGAGTGGAATTTGAGATATTTGTTTTCTCAGAGAGACTTGAACATGAGGCAGCATAGATGGATGGATTTGCTTAAGGACTTTAACTTTATTTTGCAATACCATCCTGGTAAAGCTAACGTTGTGGCAGATGCATTGAGTCGAAAGAGTGCAGTTGAGGATCAAGTGGCTACTTTAGCAGCCTTTATGATGAATTGGTGTAGATTGGTGGATTCAGTCAGAGATTGGCAGGGAGAGTTCAGCTTACCACAGGACTGAGTGATTAGAGTTGCTCGTGTTCAGATAGAGCCAGATTTGGTACAGTTGATTTGAGAGAGACAGTTGACTGACCCACAGTTGAATCAGACCAGAGAGTTGATTAGCAGAGAATCTGAGGTTGCTGCAGATTTCTCAGATAGAGATGGGTTAGTGAGGTTTAGAGGTCGTATTTGTGTTCTGGCTGATGAGGAGATTAAGGAGAAGATATTGACCAAGGGACACAGGTCTAAATATGCAGTGCATCCAGGAAGTACAAAGATGTATAAGAACTTGAAGGAGATTTATTGGTGGTCAGGAATGAAGAGGGAGATTGCAGAGTATATGGCTAAGTGTTTGACATGTCAGCAAGTGAAGGTTGAACATCGTAAGCCACCTGAGCTACTTCAGTCACTTCCTATTCCAGAATGGAAGTGGGAACATGTGACCATGGATTTTGTGTTTGGATTGTCTTTGACAGTAAAGAAGGAAGATGCCATTTGGGTTATTGTGGATAGACTGACTACGTCAGCATATTTCTTGCCTATCAGCACTACACAGCAGTTGAAGTCTTTAGCTGAGTTGTATGTGAGGGAGATAGTAAGACTTCATGCAGTTCTAGTTTCTATAGTGTCTGACAGAGATGCACGATTCACGTTGTGCGTAGGGTCGCACGGGTAAAAATGGGAAATTGGGCTCGCCATTGCCTGATGGGGTGCAGGCAGACACCTAGGTACATATGATTTTCCATTAAGGCTTGGTCTGCGGCTAGAGGTTCTAAGTAGGTTCTCGGTTGCAGTCTGGGGAAGTCCATAGACACCCCGGTCCGCCCCGTCAAGTGACGGGTCCCATCTTGGTTTGAGTCAATTTGGTTTCTCACCCGGTTCCTATTCCAGCATGCACATTGGATTGAGTCTGGTGGGACCGCCAAAGTGGTGTGGGTCCCTTTACTTGATTTTATCTTCTTAGCTTAGAGTGATCTGAGTCTGATCGGGTAGGCCCCGTTGGAAGGCCTGCGGATCCCTTGGTGGGCTTGGCTAAGCCCACGTGTCCCCTGGTGGGCCTCAGTCTAGCCTAAGAGGCCCTTTGGGCTTTAGTTCAAGTGAATTTTATTTTATTTGATGTTCAAGTTGGAAATTAAGTGATTTTCATGCAAAGTGGGCCAGGATTGCTTTGTGGGCCCCTGAGCGGGCCACACCATTGGGTGCCCTAATCTTCGTTGGTTTCGATGGGCTTAGTGGGCCCGATAGGCCCTACCCGTGGTTTCGGCCAAACCATGCCTAAATCTAAGCATCATGCCTCCCAAGTTGGGCTTTGGTGGGCCTCCAATGGCGTTGTGCGCGCGTGGGAAACGCGGCACGGGGTAATCTGGAGTCGCCACCGCCTGATGGGGTGCAGGCGGACACCTGGGTGCCTAATCTTGTCTATTTAGGGCTTTTTGGTCTACGGCTTGAGGTTCTAAGTTTGGTTCTCGGTTGTGGTCTGGGGAAGTCCGTAGACACCCCAGTCCACCCCGTCGGATGACGGGTCCCATGGGTTCCCTGGTTTGAGTCAGCTTTCTAGTTGGTTCTCACCCGATTCCTAATCCAGCATGTAGTTTAGTTAAGTCTTGGCGGGACCACCTGAGTTGGTGTGGGTCCCTTTAATGAATTTTATCTTGCTTTACTTGAGTTATCCGAGTCTGGTTGGGTGGGCCCCGTTGGAAGGCCCACGATGTCCTTGGCGGGCTTGCGTAAGCCCATGTGCCCATGTGGGCCTCTGTCTAAGCCTAGGAGGCCCTGTGGGCTTTGGTTAAGTGTGTTGGTTTTATTTAGTTTGTTCAAGTTGGATACTTAAGTGATTTTCCATGCAAGAAGCGGGCCGGCATTGATTTGCGGGCCCCTGGGTGGGCCCCCATGTTGGTTGCCAAAATGCCTTTAATTTATCTTATTGAAATTCACCCATGTGGGTTGGATGTTGGGCTTGGGGCCCGTAGTCCAAATTTGGGCTTAAAAAGCCCAGTTCCTTGAGGCTTAGGGTTTGCACCCTTCCTTGGTTAGGTTAATGAGCTTTGGCGGGCCCGATAGGCCCTAGCCCTTGGTCTCGGCCAAACCATGCAATTCGTATACTCATGCCACACAACAAGGTTCGGGTGGGCCGCATTGGGTTTGGCCCACCCAGTTCAATTAGTTCACTTTATTTAATCTTACTTATTTGCATGCTTTGGGATTTACTGGGCTTGGTGGGCCCCGTTGGAAGGCCCACCAGTGTACCAAGTTGGACCAGTAGTCCAGGTCCCAAGTTGGGTTTCCGGGTGACCCGGAAACCCTGTTGGTTCAGTGGTTTTGGTTCAAATCGCTCCAAAAATTCGACCAAGAACACAAAATCATGAAAACTGCATTTTTTATCATGTATCCGGCCTTAGTTGCCGGATACACACAACCCATAGATGATCCGGCCTGAGTTGCCGGATCACCTTAAAATGGTCTTTTTTCAGGGTTTGGCCATTGGGGTGATTTCCAGGGGCTCCTAAGGGTCTTCTATAAGCCATGTGGGCCCCAGAGATGGCCCCCATCGGTTCAGGGAGTGGGGAATTGCATGGAGGTTGAGTGCGGGGTTGCTTGCGTGCCTAATGCCTAATGGGTTGGATTTGGTAGCATAAATGGGCGTGTGAACCTGCTGGAACAGCAGCCATAAAAGGGATTTGAGCATGCTGGAGAGGCTAGAAATGGTGGGAAAAGTAAAGGGAAATCATCTCTCATCACTCATCAAGTTGGGGTGCTAGCATTGGGGGTTTATACAAGTGAGAAAGCATGCTGGACAGGAGGTGTAAAATCATAAATAAAAACTCTTAAAACAGCAGGTGACCATGGATACAAATGCATACACCAAGGGACATATACAAGATTTGTGCATGACGTTTTATGGACCACACATAAGACACCAAAGGGGGTGGAGCACATCGTAAATATGGGGGTTTTGGGGGATTAGGAGCATGTTGATAGATCACATATGCATGCAGGTACCCAAGCCAATTAATCAACCAAACAAGCCACACATATGCCAATAAAAGCAACTAAAGGTACCTGCTGTAGGTGCACAGGGCAGCAGCCAAGAGGGAGGTCTTAAACATGCTTTCAAGGCTAGAAATGATGGGCAACGGGGTGGGGGAGCGTGGCAACAGAATCTTTTGTTCATGATACCCAAACTAGGGCATGTTGTGCTACTCATCTTCATTAGGACAGGGTGGAAGGGCTGCTGCTGCTGCTGTCGGCAGCAGCTCTAATGAGCTTGCATGCTTACTAGTTTCATCATCCAAACCTCCTAGGATGCCATGAACAGTGCCTATACATGGTAGGGAGTGGGTCACACTCACATATGCACAGGTAAACCATGCCAAAACAGCACATACTTAGGGGGAGGGGAGCATGGGGTTTGCAAGCTTGCTGGGAACAGCAGTAGCATAAAGGCTTGCTGCTGTTCCCAGCAGCAGCTCATCTGGACTAGCATGAAGGGGGTTATGTGGTACGGGGAGCATGCTCATTACCCTACCAAAACAGCAAATAAAATAGCACCAATTCACAATAAATCAACAAACGAGGACACATCATGCATGCCTAAAAGAAAAGCAAGATAAAGGGGAAGAAACTATGGCATATGAATAGGAATTGCTAAGGAGAAAAAATGTGATAATACCGCTGCCGACAGCAAACCCAAAGAGAAGCCACATGCTTACTAATTTATCAAAAAATCCAACCAAGAAACCAAAAATGAAAGGTGGAGGAGGGGGGGCTTACAAAGGGTACATTAGATTAGAGTGGGAGGAACATTCTCCTCCTAAAAATACTCAAAACAGCAGATTAAATGGCAGCTTACGAGCACCCAAAAAAGGTATAAAGAAGGAGCTCTCCTACTCCCATAGAACCCTACATGAACCTCTTACTTGTGGTGGTTCTCATGACTAAAGTGATAGGACCTATACATGCTTAAGATACCATGGTAGTGATTTCATGCAAAAGAAGAGGATATGCTCAAGAAATCCTTCAAAAAAAATCTGATTTTGATATATATGGAATGCAAAGTATTGAGGACCTTTACCTGATGGTTTTTACACCCCTGGGAAGAATGGAGACACCTCCTTGTGGCTAGGACAGCAGCTGGAGGTCCTCTCTTTACAGCAGCAGCTCTTGCTCTCCTCCTTGTTGGGGTGTGGGTGAAGAGGAAGAAGGGTGGGAATAGCTTGGGGTGGTGTGGGAAGGTGGTGGAGCCAAAGGGGTGCTGGGGAGGGAGGATTCGGATGGGTAATAGAGGGGCAAGGTGGTTTAAAAACAATGAAACCAACCAACCATTGGAAAGGGGGCTGCTGCCCCCTTTTATAAAAAACTTAATGTATCCGGACTTGGAGTCCGGATACACTATATACCCTGTGTATCCGGACTCCAAGTCCGGATACATTAAGCTGCCTTTGTATCCGGTCTTGGAGTCCGGATACAAAACATAATAATTGGCAAAATTGATTTCCGCCGCGAATTTGTCGGAGAATCGGCGCGAATCTTGCCGAGCAAATCTTCGTATCCGGCCTTGGAGTCCGGATATACACAAGGGTATGTGCATCCGGTATATTTGACCGGATACAAATCAAAAAATTACGGATTTTCCCTTCGACTTGACCGATTCGACCGATTTGATACTTTTGGATATCTACGGATTGCCCCGCACGAATTTTTGTTTAGTCCTTGAGGATTTTGGATATTTAAGATTTAGTCCCCGAGATATTTTGCTGCATTGGCTGCCACGTGTGCAGTTCCTGCGCCACGTGTGCAGTTTCCGGCTTTTGCTGCCCGGAAACTTCGACAGCTCATATCTCCTTCATCTGATCTCCGATTTGAGCAAACTCAATTGCGTTGAACTCGTATCGGAGCCCTCTGTTCAATGACATAAGGTTAAGCACTTGGCACGGGGTTTGAGGAAAAGTCAACTTTTGGCTCATCCTCCAGTTTGACCGCCCGCAGAACCCCCATCCGGACTCCGATTCCAACAGACTCAGTTGCGTTGGAACCGTGTCGAGATTCTCTATCCAATGGTATAGGGCAAGGTACTTGGCACGGAAATCGAGGAAAAGTCAACTTTCGGCTCATCCTCAAGTTTGACCGCCCGCAGAACCTTCATCCGGACTCCGATTCCAGCAAACTCAGTTGCATTGGAACCGTGTCGAGATTACCTATCCATTGAGATGAAACAAGGTGGCAGATTATTACTTGATCAAAAGGTCAAATTTTGACCCATCAAGGTTTGAATTTTTGACCAGGGTTTGCATTTCCGGCTCTTTCGGGGGCGCAAAAATGAGGTTCTTACAGGTGTTGCCCACTCATTCAGTTGGATTATCTTGATTTAGCAAAAATAAGTTTGTCGAGCTTGGTGGGCCCTGTTGGAAGGCCCACTAGAAATCAAATTGGACCGGGTCGGTCCATGGCCCATCTTGGGTTTCTGGTTGACCCGAAAACCCTACTGGTTCAACTGGTTTGATCAAACAAGGCACAAAAATTGCACAATATAACAAAATATGGAAATTAACACATTAACAGTGTAGCCGACTTGAGCTGTCAGCTACAAACAAAATCATTTGTATCCGATCCTTGTGGTCGGATACAAAGGGGGCCCTGCTGATCCGACCTGAGTTGTCGGATCAGCTAAAATTGCTATTTTTTGGGTCTCCGCAATGGGCTTAGGATTCTGGGTCTTCTACGATGTTCCAGTAGTGGTGTGGGCCCCTGTGTGGGCCCACAGTGGTTCGAATAGAGGAAGAAGTGGGCTTCCTTTTGGGGGTTTTGAAGTCAAGACCAAAAGGGATGGATGAGGATCCAATTTCTCTCCCCTTTAGACCAAACTTAGCAAATAAGCAGGGACTTAAGTGTCCCTGCTTTGGTTTCTTCTCACTTAGAAATTATAGCAATCATCAAACAAAACTAAATAAACATGGAGATCGTCAAGTGGTCTCACAAGGTGTAATGCCCTGGATCCGTGTTGTTTATTACAGATATAACACGTCTCACAGAGGGTTAGGTAAGGATCTCAACAACAATGATCGCTGGAAAATCACACAATTTATACCATATCAAAGTGCACAATTAAAATTCTCATCCAAGAAATCTATAAAATCTTCAAATAACAACATTGGTTCCAATTTTCTACCTTATTACATTTCCCACAAATTCAAGTGAAACAGAGTTTAAAACTAAAATAACCTACTAGTCTAAGGATTGTAGTAATAATCCTCCTCCCTATAGGTGTCAGTCGGATCTACCCCAGTAGGCGCCTCACCACAAAGATCTGAAAAACAAAACAACAACAAGGGATGAGATACGAATATCTCAGCGAGTGACACATGCATGCAAAAATAATTAACACAGTTATAAGACATGCTTTTATAAATAACCAACAATTTAAACAACAGATTTCCGATAACAACACAAAAGGTCAATGTCATGCATACTGTTACATTGATTAATTTACATGCCAAGTAGACACTCCACACCTCCATGTACACAATTCCGGCCTACTCAGGGTATCGGACACTCTGAAATGACAGCCTACTTAGGGTATCGTCTTCCAATGCCGGCCTACTCCGGGTATCAGCATTGACAACCAGGCCTACTCAGGGTATCTGGCTGCTCTACACTGGTCGTGGCAACACACAAGACCATGCAATTACACCAATAAACACATACCATAACATTACTAAGCTTAACAAGGATTCAAGGGAAGCTAAACCCAAAACCGATAAATAACCAAATAAACTCCGCATTCAGTAAACCCACATTTATTTCAAAACTGTGTATCCCAACACACTCATCACAAGTTGTTCCAACCAGAACAGTAACTCCTCACAAGTGTTCCAACCAGAACATCAACTCACACAATTCGAAGGTTCCCAACCTCACAACAACATTTTCATGCAATAAGTTTATCTTAACTCACACCAAGAAAATAATCTTTACAATACATTTTAGAACTTGCCAATAAGAAAAACCAGGATTTAATAAAGTCTCAACCAAGTACGGTGTTTAACTGAAGAGAAACTAAAATAGGAAACTCCTAGTGTTTGGTACCCAAAACATCACCTACTGATAGCCCTAAAATTTCCTTGGAAGCTTCTAAGAATTAACAGAATTTACACTTAATATTTTCATAGTGATTGAATAGGAAATATTGTTTTTAAAGTCCTAAACAAGTGATTGGTTAAGTGCTTGAACCCTCAGATCATCAAAACCCCGCTTGGTTTAGCCAAACATGCAATTCGGCAAAATATCGGACCATGCGCTGACCTCCTGCGCTAGGCGCGAGGTTGGCGGATAGGTCGATGGTCAAAATTTGGGTATGCGCCTACTTAAAGTCGAGTGAGCGCGAGCTAGGCGCGAAGTGGGGTTGAGGTTCGCGTGAAATGCGTGTCTGTATTTTGAGTGCGCGGGAGCTGAGCGCGAACTGGGCGCAAGCTCGGCGGTAGGTAAAATTTGACCTTGCGCCTACTACCTGAAGTCGACGCCAGTCAGCGCCAAGTAGGCGGATAGTAGACTGAGTTTTCGAGTCTCTATTATTTCGAGATCTACATCTCTGGCCGAACTCTTTCGGTCTATAAGAATTTCTTTAGACTCCTAATGTCCCCAAAATACATTCAAACTAGTTTTGGAATTAATCTAACCACTTTTATATTTATCTCTAACAAACCCAGAAAAACTCATGTTCGGACTGTTCTTTTTCCAGAAACATATGCATCAAGATTTAAACCCACGATAAATACGAAAACCCAGGTTTTAAAACAGTGCCACTCACCTTATATGCTTCCAAGTCTTTGCAACAGCACCCTTCGTGAAGCAAAAACCAACCGAGATCCACAACACACAGTCGATCGCCGCCTAGTTGATCAGCACCCAAACTCCTTCGTTTCGCGAGAGTCTTTCCTTGATACCCTTACCACGGAACAACTGGATCGGCAGGAACTTCCCCAGTTCTTCTCTCCCAAAGAAACCTAAGATGAATCGCCGCAGTCGCAATCGCCAATCCTCTCAGTACGAGTATACGCGTATTAAGAAAAACCCAAACCTAATTTTCCTAAAGTATATATATACCTTCCATAATTAATTTGCCGCTCGACGAACTTTGAAAACCTCTGATCCGGTGTGTGCTCGCCCACCGAAACTCCTACATCCACACACATTATTAGCTTTATTTATTATTTTTATTATTATTATTTTTTCTCCATAAAATCATGTAAAAATTTATCGGGGTTTTACATTCTCCCCCCTACAAAAATTTCGTCCTCGAAATTTATCTCAAGAGGAAAAAAATAACTCTGGATACTTCTTTCTCATCTCTTCCTCGCCTTCCCAAGTGCATTCTTCAATGGAATTGTTTTGCCACAACACTTTCACCAAGGGTATCACTTTGGTGCGAAGGATCTGTTCACGTCGATCCAAAATCTGTACTGGCTTCTCTTCATACGTCAAATCCTCCCGAATCACCAAGGGTTCAGAATCTATCACATGACTGGGATCAGAGATATACTTACGTAGCATAGAAATGTGAAATACGTCATGCACCCCTTCCAAGTGGCCTGGTAAAGCCAGACGATATGCTGCTGGGTTAATCTCCTTCACTATCTCGTATGGACCAATGAACCTAGGTGATAATTTCCCTTTCTTCGCAAATCTCCTAATGCCTTTGGATGGGGAAATCTTTAAAAATACCATATCTCCCACTTCAAATCTCAGCTCTCGCCGTCTAGTATCTGCATAACTCTTCTGACGACTCTGTGCAGTTAATATCCGCTGCTTGATGAGTTTTACCTTTTCCATACTGTCTTGAATAATTTCTGGCCCAAAATACTATTTCTCCCCAATCTCAACCCAACATACTGGTGATCTGCACACCCTACCATACAAAGCCTCATACGGTGCCATCTGAATGCTAGCTTGGTAGCTATTATTGTAGGCAAACTCCACTAGATGCAAATACTTTCTCCAGCTGCCACCCTAAGCCAAAACACAACACCTCAACATGTCCTCCAAGGTCTGGATAGTCCTCTCGGACTGACTGTAAGCACCTCATTTTTGCGCTCCCAGAAGAGCCGGAAATGCAAAGCCCGGCTAGAAAGTCAAACCCTGAGAGGTCGAAATTTGACCTTTTGATCAAGTGATAATTGGCTACCTTGCTTTGTCTCAATGGATAGAGAATCCCAACACGAGTCCAACGCAACTGAGTTTGCTGGAATCGGAGTCCGGATGAAGGTTCTGTGGGGCGGTCAAACTTGAGGGTGAGCCGAAAGTTGACTTTTTTTGAACCCCGAGCCAGGTGCTTAGCTCTATATCATTGGATAGAGGGCTCCGATACGAGTCCAACGCAACTGAGTTTGCTCAAATCGGAGTCCGGATGAAGGAGATATGAGCTGTCGAAGTTTCCGAGCAGAAAACCGAAAACTGCACACGTGACAAAAAGCCGCACATGTGGCGAGTGGCGCAAGAAAATATCTCGAAGGGCAATCCGTAAATATCCAAACATGCAAATATCCCAGGGTTTAAAGCAAAATTTCGCAGGGGGCAATCCGTAGATATCCAAAAGTGTCAAATCGGTCGAATCGGTCAAGTCGAGGGGCAAATCCGTAATTTTTTGATTTGTATCCGGTCAAATATATCGGATACACATGGGTTTGTGTATAACCGACATCAAATGTCGGATACAAAGATTTGCTCGGCGAGATTCGCGCCGATTCCCCAACAGATTCGCGGTGGCATTAAATTTTGGGAAATTTAATTTTTAGTGGTACTTTATCAAACTATTTAAGATTTAGTCGGCAAAGTTTTGAGTTTTAACTTTTAATACACCTTTATCAAAATAATTAATTTTTAGTGCCATTTCACTATTACAAATCAACTATTCCAAAAATGCCCTTACATCACATATCCAAATGACTTGTACAAATCACTTTATTGACTTGTACAAGTTAATTTATTGACTTGTACAAGTCATTTTATTACTTGTACAAGTCTAAAATGGCTTGTACAAGTCAATTTATTGCTTGTACAAGTCTCGGAAGTAAATTGTATAAGGGTATTTTTGGAAGAATTTATCCGTAATAGTGAAATGACACTAAAAATTAATTATTTTGATAAATGTATATTAAAAGTTAAAACTCAAAACTTTGCCGACTAAATCTTAAATAGTTTGATAAAATACCACTAAAAATTAAATTTCCCTTAAATTTTTGAAATAATTCTGTTTGTATCCAATATTTTATGCCGGATACAAAGGAGGTTCAGTGTATCCCACATTAAATGCCGGATACAAAGGACATGTAGTGTATCCGACATTTAATGTCGGATACATTAAGTTTTTCTATAAAAGCACAGCAGCCACCTCTGGCCGGGGGTTGGCTTCTTTGGCGGTTTCTGAGCTTTCTTCCACCACTCTTTCCCACCCAAATCTTCCCTTCTTCAACTCTCTTTGCCCTCCATAGCCCCACCACACCACCTCAAGGGTTTCCACCTTTGTCCCCTTCTTCTTCTTCACTTTCTCAAACAAGTCAAAGGAGCCTAGTTGCTGTTGGGGAGAAGTGGGTGCACCAAGAAAGCCACCGGCTACTGTACCACCTCCAGGGAGTATCACCACCTTGCCTAGGAGTGCAACAACTATTGGGTAAGGCTTCTCATCACATTGTATCATGCATATGTTAAAATTAGAATTTTCTGAAGATTCTCCTACACTTGTTTCCCTCTTGGCATGAATTTGTTTCCGTGAACGTTATGCATGCATTTGGTGCTCTTCTCATGGCATGAAGCTACCACAAGTAGGAGGTTCACATAGGGTTCCTTGGGAGTAGGAGAGCCCATTTTTCATGTCATTATAATCCGCTGTTTCGAGTACTTTTGGGAGGAGAATGTTCCTCCCAGTATAATCTCATGTATCCCCCATATAACCCCCCTTCTCTTTCCCTTCTATAAAGGTTTTATGTTGAGCAGTAAGCATAGGCTTAGATTTCGCTGGATGTTCTTTTTCCTTTGCTTTTTTTAGTTTGTACATGTGTAGTGACATGCATGCTAGGATCGTATAAGCATGCCTTGTTCGCTATTCTTACATGCTTGATAAATTCCCCATGCATGCAAGCTACTATTCTCTCCGGGTGTTTTTTTTACTGATTGCTTGCTACTGCTGGGGGTGCTTGGTATTCTTTCCCTCACCATTGGTAAGATGTTTAAAGTATAAAGGCATGTCCCCTTTACCCTTACCCCCTTTGCCATGATGAGTAGGGATTGCTGCTGGGGAATAGCAGCAAGCCCTTATGCTACTGCTGTTCCCAGCAGATTTGTAACCCCGTGCAGCCCCCCTTGAGCATTACACCTAATCCCCTTTACTTTATTTTACCCCCCAAGCCAAGCCAATTAACCTACCTGTGCATGCTCCCTTCCCCCTATGAACTACTATTTTCGTTGTGCTTTAGCTTTTTCTTATTGATTGGTATTTCATACTTCATAACATGCATTGCTTTGTGATGATCTTGAATGTTTTGAAGTGTTTTATCATTAATCTTGCATTATGTGTTGATTGGTGATGTGGAAGTACAAACATGGGGGTGCCTAGACCCCCATGCTCCTACTACATGTTGTTGGGAGGAAATGGTGGGCAGCAAGCCCCATGTCTTCCAATGCCTTTGCCTTTGCTGGAAAAGTCCCAAAGGAGGCCAAATGAGGCTTCTCCCTCAAACCTGAACAAGTGTGGGCCCTCCAAGGGGCCCACCAGACCTTAGAAAGCCTTCTAGGTACCCCTGGAAGTCACCCCAATGGCCAAACCACGAAAAAAGGCCATTTTAAGGTGATTCGGCAACTCAGGCCGGATCACCTAGGGTCTGTGTGTAGCCGGCAGCTAAGGCCGGATACACACAGAAATGCCATTTTTTTGTGTTCTCTTGATCCTGGCCGAATTTTCATACTGTTTTAAACAAAACCGAATGAACCAATAGGGTTTCCGGGTCACCCGGAAACCCAACTAGGGACCTGGACTGCCGGTCCAATTTGGTACATCTGTGGGCCTTCCAACGGGGCCAACCAAGCCCGATAAACCCTGAAGCATGCAAACAAGCGAGTTAAGTAAAATTAACTAATTGAACCGAGTGGGCCAAACCCAATGCGGCCCACCCGAACCTCGATGTGTAGAATGATATGAATTGCATGGTTTGGCTGAGACCAAGGGCTAGGGCCTATCGGGCCCGCCAAAGCCCGCTAATCGAACCAAGGAAGGGTGTAAACCCTAGACTTCAAAGAACTGGGCCTTCAAGCCCAAACTTGGATCGCGGGCCCCATGCCCAGTGACCAGCCCATTCTTGGCAAAGCTAAATAAAATAAATCCAAAACACTCTTGACAACCATCATGGGGGCCCACCCTGGGGCCCGCCAACCAATGCAGACCTACTCCCTGTATGTAAATCACCTAAAATTCCAACTTAAACAATTAAGCAAAATCAATTCATTACACCATCAGTCTGCGGATGGAAACTGGTACTGAAACTCAACTTGGTACCCATGGCTTCCTGGAAACACTGCCAAAAGTGAGATGTGAAATGGGAATCCCTATCCGACACAATAGACACTGGGACCCCATGCAATCGGACTATCTCCCGTGTGTATAGCTCAACCAATGACGCTAGATTCTGCGTAGTCAAATAAGGCAAGAAGTGAGCGGATTTGGTCAGCCTATCAACAATTACCCATACACCATTATGATTTTTGGCTGTGGGTGGTAACCCATTCACAAAATCCATTGTGATATGCTCCCATTTCCACTCAGGCACTGGTAACGGTCTCATCAATCCTGGAGGTCTCCGATGTTCTGCTTTCACTTGCTGACATGTGAGACATTTAGCTACAAATTCGGTAATGTCTTTCTTCATACCCGACCACCAATATACCCCCTTCAAGTTTCGATACATCCTGGTGCCACCCGGGTGAATCGCATATCTAGACCTGTGACTCTCATCAAGTATCACTCCTCTGATCTCATCGTCATTCGGAACACAGATACGACTCTTAAATTTTAGCAGTCCATCCCTGATCTCAAACTCTCTAGCTGTCTCATCCCCCTTTGATACTAACTCCCTGGTACGTGTCAACTCTGTATCAGTCAACTGCCTATCACGAATCTTCTGTACCAACTCAGGCTCCACCTGAACTTGTGACAAAATCAAACCATGACCGTGGGTGCTAAACTCTCCTAGCCAGTCTACCACTGTATCAACTAGAGTGCACTGGCTAGCCATAAAAGTAGCTAAGGTGGCCACCCCCTCCTGAGAAACACTCCTACGGCTCAAAGCATCTGCCACCACATTTGCCTTACCAGGGTGGTAATGAAGAGTGAAATCATAATCCTTTAGGAGGTCCATCCATCTCCTTTGTCTCATATTCAACTCCCTCTGAGAAAATATATACCTCAAGCTCTTGTGATCTGAGAATATCTCAAATTGAGCTCCCATCAAGTAGTGCCTCCATAACTTGAGTACAAACACAATTGCTGCCAACTCCAGATCATGCGTAGGATAATTCTGCTCATGAGGACGTAGTAACCTCGAAGCATATGCTACAGCCCGCCTCTGCTGCATCAAAACACAGCCCAGTCCTACTCTTGAAGTATCACAATAAATAGAAAATCCTTCACTCACTGATGGAACAATCAGAACTGGAGCTGTAGACAGTTTACTTTTCAATTCCTGAAAGCTGGTCTCACATTTTTCACTCCATTCAAATTTCACTGCCTTCTTAGTGAGATTGGATAAAGGTGTTGCCACTTTGGAAAAATTCTCTATGAATCTCCTGTAATATCCAGCCATTCCCAAGAAACTCCGAATCTTTGTCACGGATGAAGGTCTAGGCCATTCTGCAACAGCTTGCACCTTAGCCGGATCCACTGCTATACCTTTCCCAGAAATCACGTGCCCCAAGAAACTCACCTCTCTCAACCAGAACTGGCACTTACTGAACTTTGCGTACAATCGGTGCTCTCTCAATGTCTGCAACACTGTCCTAAGGTGCTGCATGTGATCCTCTCTATTCTGGGAGTACACCAAAATGTCGTCAATAAACACGACCACGAAACTGTCCAAGTAAGGATGAAATACCCGATTCATCAGGTTCATGAAGACAGCCGGGGCATTAGTCAGCCCAAATGGCATAACCAAAAACTCGTAATGCCCATACCGTGTGCAGAAAGCCGTCTTCTCTATATCATCAAGTGCTACTCTCAACTGATGGTATCCAGATCTAAGGTTGATCTTAGAAAACCAAGACGCTCCCCTCAACTGGTCGAACAAGTCGTCAATCTGAGGCAACGGATATTTATTCTTAATGGTGACCTGGTTCAACTGGCGGTAATCTATACACATCCGCATCGACCCGTCCTTATTCTGGACAAACAGGACTGGTGCACCCCATGGTGACACACTGGGTCTAATAAAACCCTTTGCTTCCACCTCATCCAACTGCTTCTTCATCTCTTGGTTCTCAGGTTGTGACATTCGGTATGGAGGTTTGGACACCGGTGCCGTACCAGGTAAGAGTCGTATACTGAACTCGACTTCTCTATATGGTGGTAATCCCGGCAAGTCCTCAGGGAATATGTCCTCAAACTCTAATGCCACAAGCACACTAGAGATACTAGGTGCCCCAGACTCTGCCTCCTCAACTTCAATGGAAGCAACCAAACTGATCCGTGTACTCAATCCCTCACATCGGAAACAGTGCATGGGTTGCTCGGACTGACATACCATAATAGTACCCCGATGACAATCTATACTCACATGATGCCTAAACAGCCAATCAATGCCCAAAATCACATCGAACTCCCCAAAACTCAACTCCACCAAGTCCCCTAGCAACTCCAAGGAACCTAACCGGATCATGCAATCTCTAAATACAGTCTGTACTCTAGTCGACTCTCCCAATGGTGTGTGTACAAGCAACTCAGACTCAAGTGTGGCAGGAATCAGACCAATACGAAATGCACAAAGAGGAGTAATAAAAGATCTAGAGGCACCTGAATCAAACAAACATATAGCCGATCTACCATGTATGAAAGGAATACCTCCCACAAGCTGTGGAGCATTCGGCTCCTCTTCTCGAGCCTCCTCAGTAAGTTCCACCTCCTGCTCATCCTCCTGCGCTGCTACAGGATATACCTTTGTCTGCTGCTGAGGGCGTGGGGGTGGTGCCTGCTGCCTCTGTGGTGCCTGTCTACCCTGATATCCACCGCTACCCTAACCCTGTGACCTCGGCGGTGCTGGTAATGCCGGTGCTGGTCTGGGATACTGGAATCGTGGAGCATTAGCTGACCGATTGTCTCCAGAAGCTGTGTTAACGGTCCTAAGCAGCTGATACGTGGCCGGATGTGGGCATCCTGCCACCCGGTGACCGTGCTGACCACATCTGAAACATGCTCCCGGTGGTGCTACATAGGGACCCGGAATATGGAATCTACCACAGCTGAAACAGCCTCCATAATCCCTCCTGTCTCTCTCTCCATAAGACCCAAAACCTCCGGTATCAAGCCTCGGCCTTTTGTCCCTATCTGGAATCCTCCGTGGCTCTGGAACACTAGGTTGCACTCTCCCTATGCTCTGCTCTGCCCTCGAGTCTCGAATCTCCCTCTCAACCCGCAGTGCTCTCCCAACCAGATCAGAATACCTAGTGCACATCAATACTAAGACCATGCGCCTGATATCGGCTCTCAACCCTCTCTCGAAATGCTGAGTGCGTCTCTGCTCATCATGTACGATGTGGTGCGCAAATTGAGAAAGAACAGCGAATCAGGCCTCATACTGCGCCACGGTCAAAGAACCTTGAGAGACGTCCATGAACTCTCTCTCCTTCTGCAGCCTCACCTCAGCAGAGAAATACTGCTCGTAGAAAACCTGCCTGAATTGGTCCCAAGTCATCTGAATCCCCTCTGCAGTCCGCCTCCTCAAAGACTGCCACCAATGTTGGGCCTCGCCCTCTAGCGTGAAAGTAGCTAATCGCACCTTCCTGTCCTCTGGGCAGTCCATGGTATCGAACATACACTCCACTCTGGCCACCCAACTCTCTGCCTCTAAGGGATCTGGAACTCCATGGAAAGGTGGGGCGGTCAACTTCCTGAACTGATCAATATCCCTCAAGGACAACTCCTCTCCCCTCCGCTGCTGATCCACATCTGCTCCATGACCATTTCTGTGGCCATTTCCGTTCCCATTTCTAGTATGACTCATCCTCTCCTCCCTCTCCAATGCAAGGAGGTTGGCAATGAGCCAACAGCAGCCCAAATATCCTCTACCGCAGGCGGAGCTCCTCGTGGAGGTGCAAGTGGCTACTCCTACGGTATATCCTCCTTTGGATATTCCATAGCTCTCGTGCATCTGCCTCTGCCAGACATGATTTCCTGTAAACAGAAAACACCACATTAGTTAGGAACTCTCTTCTAAACCTCATGGTTCTATCTAGCGTACACACATTATTTCCCCAGGGTTTCCTAAGGTCATACTACCTAGTAACTTCTAATTCCAGCTTTTGAGGGCTTTGATACCATCTCTGTAACACCCCGGATCCGTGTTGTTCATTAAAGATATAACATGTCTCACAGGGGGTCAGGTAAGGATCTCAACAACAGTGATCGCTGGATAATCACACAATTTATACCATATCAGAGTGCACAATTAAAATTCTCATCCAAGAAATCTATAAAATCTTCAAATAACAACATTGGTTCCAATTTTCTACCTTATTACATTTCCCACAAATTCAAGTGAAACAGAGTTTAAAACTAAAATAACCTACTAGTCTAAGGATTGTAGTAATAATCCTCCTCCCTATAGGTGTCAGTCGGATCTACCCCAATAGGCGCCTCACCACGAAGATCCGAAAAACAAAACAACAACGAGGGATGAGATACGAATATCTCAGCGAGTGACACATGCATGCAAAAATAGTTAACACAGTTATAAGACATGCTTCGATAAATAACCAACAATTTAAACAACAGATTTCCGATAACAACACAAAAGGTCAATGTCATGCATATTGTTACATTGATTAATTTACATGCCAAGTAGACACTCCACACCTCCATGTACACAGTTCCGGCCTACTCAGGGTATCGGACACTCTGAAATGACGGCCTACTTAGGGTATCGTCTTCCAATGCCGGCCTACTCCGGGTATTGGAACTGACAACCAGGCCTACTCAAGGTATCTGGTTGCTCTACACTGGTCATGGCAACAAACAAGACCATGCAATTACACCAATAAACACATACCATCACATTACTAAGCTTAACAAGGATCCAAGGGAAGCTAAACCCAAAACCGATAAATAACCAAATAAACTCCGCATTCAGTAAACCCACATTTATGTCAAAAGTGTGTATCCCAACACACTCATCACAAGTTGTTCCAACCAGAACAGTAACTCCTCACAAGTGTTCCAACCAGAACATCAACTCACACAATTCGAAGGTTCCCAACCTCACAACAACATTTTCATGCAATAAGTTTATCTTACTCACACCAAGAAAATAATCTTTACAATACATTTCAGAACTTGCCAATAAGAAAAACCAGGATTTAATAAAGTCTCAACCAAGTACGGTGTTTAACTAAACAGAAACTAAAATAGGAAACTCCTAGTGTTTGGTACCCAAAACATCACTTGCTGATAGCCCTAAAATTTCCTTGGAAGCTCCTAAGAATTCCCAGAATTTACACTTAATATTCTCATAGTGATTGAATAGGAAATATTGTTTCTAAAGTCCTAAACAAGTGATTGGTTAAGTGCTTGAACCCTCAGATCATCAAAACCCCGCTTGGTTTAGCCAAACATGCAATTCGGCAAAATATCGGACCATGCGCTGACCTCCTGTGCTAGGCGTGAGGTCGGCGGATAGGTCGATGGTCAAAATTTGGGTATGCGCCTACTTAAAGTCGAATGAGCGTGAGCTAGGCGCGAAGTGGGCGCAAGCTCGGCGGTAAGTAAAATTTGACCTTGCGCCTACTACCCGAAGTCGATGCCAGTCAGCGCCAAGTAGGCGGATAGTAGACTGAGTTTTCGAGTCTCTGTTATTTCGAGATCTACATCTCTGGCCGAACTTTTTCGGTCTGTAACAATTTCTTTAGACTCCTAATGTCCCCAGAATACATTCAAACTAGTTTTGGAATTAATCTAACCACTTTTATATTTATCTCTAACAAACCTAGAAAAACTCATGTTCGGACTGTTCTTTTTCCAGAAACATATGCATCAAGATTTAAACCCACGATAAATATGAAAACCCAGGTTTTAAAACAGTGCCACTCACCTTATACGCTTCCAAGTCTTTGCAACAGCACCCTTCGTGAAGCAAAAACCAACCAAGATCCACAACACACAGTCGATCGCCGCCCAGTCGATCAGCACCCAAACTCCTTCGTTTCGCGAGAGTCTTTCCTTGATACCCTTACCACGGAACAACTGGATCGGTAGGAACTTCCCCAGTTCTTCTCTCCCAAAGAAACCTAAGATGAATCGCTGCAGCCGCAATCGCCAATCCTCTCAGTACGAGTATACGCGTATTAAGAAAAACCCCAACCTAATTTTCCTAAAGTATATATATACCTTCCATAATTAATTTGTCGCTCGACGAACTTTGAAAACCTCTGATCCGGTGTGTGCTCGCCCACCGAAACTCCTACATCCACACACATTATTAGTTTTTTTTATTATTATTATTATTATTTTTAATTATTATTATTATTATTTTTTTGCATAAAATCATGTAAAAATTTATCGGGGTTTTAAACAAGGGAACTTTCCATTACAACAATATGTGGTGTGTGTTTTCTATGTTTAGGAACTGGAAAACACTTCCATGCATGCAAAAATTAGGCCATGAGTTAACAATAGAATGTGGACCAGCTACACTTCAAATCATCAAAGGCATGAATGCACACTTGAAATATGAGATAAGAACAAAGGGACTGACTTCTCATGGAAGTCAAAACAGCAATCGGGCATGAGTCGGAACCCAAATTAGAACATACAAAACAGTGAAAAACCATGCTTATCACTCGCCATACATGCCTACAAAGCTTCACCCACATACATGCTTCGAATGCACACTTGTAAGGGTGAAATCACATGCATGCCCACAAATATAATCATGTGCAAGAAAGTAGAAAATAAACAAATGCATCACATAATACTCGTACCACAACCATGCAAGACCAAATCACACACCAAGCTAAAAAGTGTCTAAAGAAGGGAATAGGGGGTTATATGTGGGGTACATTAGATGATCAACCAAAGGGGAACAATCCTCCCCCATTCGAATGGAACAAAGTTAGGGCGACACATGGCATAAAAAGTGCCTTTAAGACCACATGTAAATGGGAACCCTCCATCCCTTGAGACCATACGCACTCCCCCTACCATGGGAGGCATCTTATGTAAAGAAAATGAGGGGGAAACACATAAAAATCATGTTAAAAGATACCTTTCAAACGAGAAACACAAGACTTTTAAAACCTTCTCGAAATCACTTTATTTCTATATATGTGAAACAAATGGTATCAAGAAACAATACCTTGGGGTCAAGACCTAGGGATGAGGTGTGTTGAGCCTCCTTGGAGTCAGGCAAGGGCTGGAGCAGCTTCCTTCTTGCACCAACAGCAGCTCCTCTCTTCTTGCTTGGGTGAAAAATGAAGAAGAAGAAGGAAGGAGAGTGGGGATAGAATAGGAAAAAGAGAAGTGTTTAGGGTTTGGGGAGCAAGGTAGGGGAAAAGGAAGGGCTTTCATGCCAGGAACAATGGGGGGGGGGGGGGGAAGAGGTGGAAGCAAGCCAAGAAGAGCCAACCCTCGAAATGGGGCTGCAGTTGCCTTTTTATAGATAAATTTTTGTATCCGGCATTTAATGTCAGATACACTACACTTCCTTTGTATCCGGCATTTTATGTCGGATACACTGCACTTCCTTTGTATCCGACATAAAATATCAGATACAAACACAATTATTTCAAAAATTTAATTTTCTGCGCATATCTGTCAGCGAATCCGCGCGAATCTCGCCGGCAAATCTCTTGTATCCGGTAATATATGTCAGATATGAATAAAAGCATGTGTATCCAACATATTTGATCGGATAAAAATTGAAAATCACAGATTTGCCCCTCGACTTGACCGATTTGACTGATTCGACCGATTTGACACTTTTGGATATCTGCAGATTGCCCCTGCGAATTTTGGTTTAGTCCCTAAGTTATTTAGCAGGTTTTTGATTTTTAAAGATTGCCCCCGAGATATTTTGCTGCATTTGCTGCCACGTGTGCAGTTCTTTTGCCACGTGTGCAGTTTCCGACTTTGCTGCTCGGAAGCTTCGACAACTCATATCTTCTTCATCCGGACTCCGATTTGGGCAAACTCAATTGCGCTAGGACCATATTGGAGTCCTCTATCCATTGGGATAGGGTGAAGTAGCTGATTTGGGGTTTATCAAAAAGTCAACTTTCAGCTCCCCTCAAGTTTGACCAGCCTGCAGATCCTTCATCCAGACTCCGATTCCTGCAAACTCAGTTGCATTGGAACCGTGTCGGGGTGCGCGCATCGGAAACGCGGCACGGGTAATTCGGAGTCGCCACCGCCTGATGGGGTGCAGGCAGACACCTGGGTGCCTAATCTTGTCTATTTAAGGCTTTTGGTCTGCGGCTTGAGAATCTAAGTCGGTTCTCGGTTGTGGTCTAGGGAAGTCCGTAGACACCCCAGTCCACCCCGTCGGATGACGGGTCCCGTGGGTCCCCTGGTTTGAGTCAGCTCTCATTTTGGTTCTCACCCGATTCCTAATCCAGCATGAAGTATAGTTAAGTCTTGGCGGGACCACCTGAGTGGTGTGGGTCCCTTTGGTTGATTTTATCTTGTTTTATTTAAGTGGTCTGAGTCTGATTGGGCGGGCCCTATGGGAAGGCCCACGGTGTCCTTAGCGGGCTTGGGTAAACCCATGTGCCCCTGGTGGGCCTTTGTTTAACCTAGGAGGCCCTGTGGGCTTAGGTTAAGTGAATTGGTTTTATATTAAGGTTCAGGTTTGAAGCCTAAGTGGTTTCCATGCAAATAGTGGGCCGGCGTTGGTTTGCGGGCCCCTGGGTGGGCCCCCATGATGGTTGCCAAAGTGTTTTTAATTTATCTTATTTAAATTCACCCAGGTGAGTTGGACATTGGGCTTGGGGCCCGTAGTCCAATTCTTAGGCTTGAAAGCCCAAGTTAAGTGAAGTTAGGATTTTGAACCCTCACTTGGTTAGTTTTTTGGGCTTTGACGGGCCCGATAGGTCCTAACCCCGGGTCTCGGCCAAACCACGCAATATAGATATCATTCCATAAAATAAGGTTTGGGTGGGCCGCATTGGGTTTGGCCCGCCCGATTCAATTTGTTCATTTCACTCCACTTATTCATTTGCATGCTTTTGGATTCATCGGGCTTGGTGGGCCCCGTTGGAAGGCCCACAAGTGTTCCAATTAGACCAGAGGTCCTAGTCCCACATTGGGTTTCCGGGTGACCTGGAAACCCTATTGGTTCACTTGGTTTGGTCAAAATGGCATGAAAATTCGACAAGGATCCAAAAAACGCAAAAAGAATGCATTTTTGCTGTGTATCCGGCCTTAGTTGCCGGATACACACAGCCTTTAGGTGATCCGGCCTGAGTTGCCGGATCTCCTCGAAATGGCTTTTTTTCAGGCTTTGGCCATTGGGGTGGCTCTTTTGGGCTTCCTAGGGCCTTCTAAGGCCCTATGGGCCCTTGGGAAGGCCCGCCGAGGTACAGAGAGTGGGAAACCTCCCATTCTTTGGTCTCTCTTGAGCGTCTTTCTTTCCTTGTAACAAAGATAGTGGTCTTCCTCTCTTGGGGCTGCCCATAGCAATTAACAGGGACCAAGAAGTCCCTGTTTTGGCCTTTCATCTCACAAAAAAACAGACGGTCCAGCTGCAAGGGAGTTAAACAAAGCACTTACCTAGAACATGCGTCATGCTTTGACATGTATGCATGCTTTCATGTACATCAACGGGGGCAGCAAGGACTTGATCTCCAATTCATGCAAAATATGGTGGGTGGCTGGGTTTGGGAGTGCCCCAACATGTTATTCGAGTGAGGGGCATGCATGCATCCAATGGTTCCAAGGCCTAGCATGCTAGGCGAGCTCAAACACACAAGAAAACCTGCTGTAGGGCTGGGACAGCAGCCTTTGAAGGAAGTGGAGACGTGCTTTTGGGGCTGGAAATAGTAAGAAGTGGGGTGGGGAGCATGGCAATGGGATCCTCCCTTCGTGGTGCAAAAGTCACATGCATGACACACAACTTAACTTCATTAAGACAGGGCAAAGGGGTGCTGCTGCTGCTGCCAGCAGCAGCTCTAAAGATGCTTTGCATGCTTGGGGTCAAGCTTCAAGGTGAATAGTAAGAAACCTGGACCAGGGCCATCGAGGGTTCGGAACACGCTTCTTATTATACTCAGTCCTAAATAAAAAACAGACAATTTTCTAGGCATGCTTCAAATAAACAAGACAATCATGCACCACGGCCTTTATGCAAAGAGGGCTGGGAAACGTGCCTATTGACACCAAATGGCAAGCAAAGAGAGGGAAATACGGAGGCATTTCCACAACCTCCAAACAGCAACCGTAGGGAGGAAAGATCCGGGTACAAAGGTCTTAAAATAGCAAAACAGGGGAGGGTGGCTCATGGGATATAGGCTCTTGTACATAGCCATGCTCATGGGGTGCATGCATGAGGTGGCAAGGACTTCGTATGACCCAAAACAGTAATTAAAATGACACAAAATCCTCATGCATACTTACACAGCAGTGATTATGCCATACATGGATGAGAAGAAATAAACCTATATTATGCATGCCTTATAACCATATGCCTCACCATCTATCTTAGGAAGAAAACTTTTTAAAGAAAGGAAAGAGGGGGTTTATAAAAGAAAGGGTACAGCAGATGCATTCAAAGAGGGAGACCCTCCCCTTTTTAGATGATAAGAACCCATTAACAAGATAAAAAAAACAGCAACCCTACCTCAGTCCATGGACCCTTCGAACCAACCAAGAAGTTCCCTCTCTTTCTCCTTGGATTACTGGAAGCCCACCCCTCTTACCATGGGGTACTTACACCAAAGGTGAGGACTTAGGAAGACCAAAAATAGATATGTAAACCACAAGACAGAAAAATAGCAACATATAGCATGAAGTGAAACAAAAATACTCACTTCTCATTCATATTTGAATATGTTGAACCAAATATGTCAACAAGCTCACCTTGAGGATTTGAAGTTATACTTGAAGGTGCTGGGTTCTCTTGGAGGTAGGAGCAGCACCTTGAACCTTCTCTTTCAAGCACCAAAGACACCAACTTCTCTCCTTGGATCAAGGCTGGAGATGGAAAAAAGAAATAGTGGAAGCTTCTTTTATGATCTAGAAGAGTTCAAGGGGTAAAGGAGGGCATGAAAGGGATGGTCGGCCAAGATCAAAGAAGGTGGAAGTGTTAGGGGACCATTGGGTGAGTTTTGTCTAGGGATTGGTGTTCTTGAAAGGGAGAAAAGAGAATAGAAAAAGGGGGGTCGGATGGAGAAGGAAAAATGGAGCACTAAAAGGGGGGAAAAGGTTGAGAGGAGCCAACCATTGGAAAGGGGGCTGCTGCCCCCTTTTATAACCAACTTAATGTATCCGGCCTTGAAGGCCAGATACACTATATCCCATGTGTATCCGGCCTCCAAGGCCGGATACACTAAGCTTTATTTGTATCTGGCATTAAATGCCGGATACAAAACATAATAATTCGCAAAATTAAATTCCGCCGCGAAATTTGTCGGAGAATCGGCGCGAATCTCGCCGAGCAAATCTTTGTATCCGGCCTTGGAGTCCGGATATGAAGAGGGGCAAGTGTATCCGACATTAAATGCCGGATACAAATCGAAAAATTACGGATTTGCCCCTCGACTTGACCGATTCGACCGATTTGACACTTTTGGATATCTACGGATTGCCCCCTGCGAATTTTGGTTTAGTCCCTGAGATATTTGATGATTTTTGGATATTTGAGATTTAGTCCCTGAGATATTTTGCTGCATTCATCACCACGTGCGCAGTTTCTTCGCCACGTGTGTAGTTTCCGGTTTTTCTGCTCGGAAACTTCGACGGCTCATATCTCCTTCATCCGAACTCCGATTTGAGCAAACTCAATTGCGTTAGACTCATATCGGAGCCCTCTATCCAATGACATAGAGCTAAGCACTTGGCACGGGGTTCAAGAAAAAGTCAACTTTAGGCTCACCCTCCAGTTTGACCGGCCCACAGAACCTTTATCCGAACTCCGATTCCAGCAAACTCAGTTGTGTTGGACTCGTGTCGGGATTCTCTATCCATTGAGATAAAGCAAGGTGGCCAATCACCACTTGCTCAAAAGGTCAAATTTCCACCCCTTAGGGTTTGACTTTCTATTTAGGGTTTGCATTTCCGGATCTTTCGGGAGCGCAAAAATGAGGTGCTTACAGTCAGGATTCTCTATCCATTGAGATAAAGCAAGGTGGCCAATTATCACTTGATCAAAAAGTCAACTTTTTGTCCCCTCGGGGTTTGACTTTTCAGCTAGGGTTTGCATTTCCGGCACCTCCGATGGTGCAAAAATGAGGTGCTGACACACGTCGAGCTTTTGGCTTGCATTTCAGGCAGCCTTGGGCACGAAGCTTAGTTTCAGCACTAGCTATCATCATTAGACAGATGGAAAGTCTGAGCGTACCGTTCAGACGTTGGAAGATATGCTAAGATGTGTGATGGATTGGGGAGGCAGTTGGAATTAGCACCTACCATTGGTGGAGTTTGCCTATAATAATAGCTATCAAGCGAGTATTCAAATGGCACCATTTGAGGTGCTTTATGGCAGAGTGTGTAGATCCCTAGTGTGCTGGGTGGAAGTTGGAGAAAGACAACTTATTGGGCCGCAGATTGTACAGGACAGTATTGAAAAGGTTAATCAAGTTAGGCAGAATATCCTTACAACCCAGAGTCGTCAGAAGAGCTATGCAGACACTAGAAGGAGAGATTTGCATTTCGAGATTGGTGATTTGGTATTTCTAAAGATATCTCCATCTTGTGGGATTAAGAGGTTTGGAAAGAAAGGCAAGTTGGCTCCGAGATATAGGTCCATTTGAGATTAAGAATACAGTGGGACCAGTTGCATAAAAGTTGGCATTGCCTGCACAACTGGAAGGAGTTCATGACATATTCCATGTTTCTATGTTGAGGAAGTACGTGCATGACCCTACTCATATCATTCAGCATGAGCCACTGGTAGTGCGTGGGGACTTGACATATGAAGAACATCCAGTTGAGATCTTGAAGAGACGAGAGCAAGTTCTACGTACTAAGGTAATACCACTTGTGAAAGTGCTTTGGCAAAATCACACAGTTGAGGAAGCTACTTGGGAGTTGGAGTCGGAAATGCAGAGGAAGTATCCTTATCTATTTCCAGAGTTGCAAGGTAAATTTTGAGGATGAAATTTTTTTTTAGGAGGGGAGGATGTAAGACCCCGAATTTTCCTAAATATAAAAGTAAATATAATAATTAATATTCTTGAAGATTTTAATTCATGGAAATATCTTATTAATGTAGGGGATATTACAATTAGTGGACATCCAGAGTTGGGCTCAGATCCGACCGTCTGATTGTGAGATATAGAGGTATGATCGATATTTTAAGTTGGATGTATTCTGATTGGGCGTGTGTGTGGAGTCTTATGCATGTGAGATGCATGGAATAGAGTATATATATATAAGTTAAAATAACCTAATGACATACGGTGGAAATACTTGCTTGTATTTGTTTGAGACTCAGCAGCCACAAGAGACTGAGAGCGATTGTGTGACCGGAGAAGAGAAGAGAAGAGAAGAAGAAGAGAGGAAGAACCAGGTTTCTTCTCCCTCCAAGGCTCACTTTGCAATCGTATAGAGGTCTGATAGTTGCTAGTTAGAGAAGGAAGAGGAGAACAATTGCATAGAGGTAGGCAACACTGGTTTTTAACGTTCTTTGGTATTCATGATTTGTTTAATCTTCATTGCATGTTTTTGTATTATAAAATCATGTATTTAGTTTGATAACAATATTATATGTATGTTAGATTGATCTTGGACGTGAAAAATCAAGTTTTTAAACTGTTTCTATTTGTTTTTGGGAGACCGCCGAGCTCACTGTGCTCAGCGATCTTCGGCGCTCCCAGGTGCTCGTTAAAATTTGAGGCCGCCTGTGCGCATGGAAAATCGCACGGGTGGGCGCACGCGAAATCGTGCATGCCTCCGAATGGGTAAAATGGGAAGTTGGAGTCGCCACTGCCTGATGGAGTGCAGGTAGACACCTGGGTGCCTATGTTCTTCTATTAGGCGGTCAGTGGCTTGAGATTCTAAGTAAGCTCTCGGTTGCGGTCTGGGGAATTTCGTAGACACCTCAATCCACCCTGTCGAATGATGGGTCCCACCCTGGCTTTGAGTCAATTTGGTTTCTCACCCAATTCCTAATCCAGCACGCACATAGGTTAAGTCTTGGCGGGACCGCCTGAGTGGTGTGGGTCCCCTTTACTTGATTTTATCTTTCTATTACTCAATGATGATATGAGTCTAATTGGGTGGTCCCCGTTGGAAGGCCTGCAGATTCCTTGGTGGGCTTAGTTAAGCCCGCATGTTCCCTGATGGGCCTCAGTCTATCCTGAGAGGTCCTTTGGATTCTAGTCTAATGAATTGATTTTATTTGGAATTTCAGTTTGGGAATTAAGTGATTTTCATGTGAAGTGGGCCGGGATTGCTTTGTGGGCCCCATAGGTGGGCCTCACAGTGGTGGCCAAGTGACTTTGAGTTGTCTTGATTAGTCTTTGCCAAAATGGGCCAGGCCTTGGACTTGGGGCCCTTAGCCTGGAAATTAGGGTTTTAACCCTTCAAATTTAGTTAATGGGCTTGGCGGGCCCGATAGGCCCTACCTGCAATCTCGGCCAAACCACAACTTATTCTAAGCATGCATACAACAAATTGGGCTTTGGTGGGCCTCAATGGGGTTGTCCCACTTTGTTGGTTCATTTGCTGCATTGAAGCAAAGTGAGTTGGTCGGGCTTGGTGGGCCTCATTGGAAGGCCCACAGGAAATCAAATTGGACTAGGTCGGTCCATGGCCCATCTTGGGTTTCCAGTTGACCCGAAAACCCTTCTGGTTTGGCTAGTTTGATCAAATAAAGCAAAAAAAAATGCACAAGACCAAGAAAAATGAGAAAATGAAATTTCGGCAATGTAGCTGGCTTGAGATGCTGGCTACACACAGGAACCAGTGTAGCCAACCTTAGATGTCAGCTACAAGCAAACACAGGCTGATCCGACCTGAGTTGCCGAATCAGCAAACAAAGATGGTTTTTTCGGATTTTTCCAAGGGGCTTGGGTTTCTAGGCTTCTTGGGATGTTCTTGGAGTTGGGTGGGCCCCTGTGTGGGCCCACACTGGTTCTGAGAGAGGAGAAGACCTTCTTTTAGTCACTTTCTTGGGGACTTTGGGTTCATGCAAGAGAAAGGAGGAAGATCAAGGTTTATCCCCTTCCCTCTTGAGATTTTTACAGTGGTAAGGTGGGGGCTTGAGTGCCCCTACCTTGGTTCTTCATCCATCACAAAACAGCAAGCAAATGAGCCACATACCAACCTACCGAACCACACTAGAAATCATTCCCTAAAACAGGATAGAAGTGCAAGCATTCCATAGGCTGTGTGTGCTTGTTAGTATGTACATGAAAACAAGAAAGCAAAATATGCAAGGACGAATGTAAACAAAATAGAACTAAAGGCAATAGAGCATACTACAAGAAAGGAAAAAGGAACAGTAGCTAGGCATGGGGATCAACTCGTTTATCACGCTTGGAGGTGGCATACAAGGAAGCGGGGGTGCTGTTGCTGTCTCCAACAGCAGCTCATGCAAGCCATAACCATGGTCTACCAGGGGAGGGGATCATGCTTGGGTACATAAAACAATAAAGTGCTGGGGGGAAGTAGAGCATGTGGTCATCCCACAGCAGCAGCCAAAAAGACCCGATTAATTTGTGAATAATCATAACAAAACCAAGTTAACTAAAGAAAGGATGAGAGGGGGGCTTATAGGGGTACATTGGATAAAGAATGTAGGGAACAAACTCCCCATTCGAATGTGATAAATCTGCAGCCGAAAGTGGGCTCTAAAGAGCCATTAAGTGCACATGTCAAGTGACCCTCTTCCTCCCTTGAAGTCGACCATGTTTCTTCCCCTTACCATGGGATTTTCTTATGCAAAAACGGAGAAGAGGAAGTAGGGAAAGAAGACACAAAACATGCTTAAAGTGGGAAGAAGAAAGTGGTTAAAAAAAGCACTTGCTCACATGGAGCTCCTTTTCATATATGATGAACAAAAGACCATAGGGAACATTACCTTGGGGTTTATGAACTGTTGAATGGAGTGGTGGCACCTCCTTGAAGCAAGCCAAAGTGCTGGAGCCCCTACAAGTGCCTCCAACAGCAGCTCTTCCTCCTCTCGATTGTGAGAAAAATGGAGAAGAAGAAAGGAAAGGAGGGTCCAAGGAGCAAGGTGTAAAACCCCGAATTTTAACCTAATAAATAAATAAATAATAAATAAAAGAAAATATGAGTTAAGTGAAGAATTAGAGGGTAAGTAATTCAAATAAGTCATAAGTTGTAAATAAAGAAAGAATTTAATGGAATTAACCTAAAAGAGTAAAAAGGGTATTTTGGTAATTTTTAGAAAAGGGTAATTAATAATTAGATCCTTAAATAATAACTAGAATTAGAAAATAGAAGGAAATAATTTATTTCGACAATCTAGAAATTAAAAGAAATTAATAAAAAGCCTAAAAGTGGGAAAAAGGGTAATTAGGAGATTTCACGTCTTAATTTGGGGAAAATAAGGTTTTAAGTGATAATAATGTTTTGCATGAAAATAGGTTATAAATAGGAGTTTAGATAATAAGAAACTTAATTAGGATTGTTTAAGTAGAAAAATAGAAGGTGGAGAAAAAGTAAGAATTAAATTAGAAGGATTAGACTTTAACTAGACCATGGTTGGGTTAGCCCAAATTAAATTAGCCAATTAGGGTTGGTTTAGAATTTCTAAAGCCTAGTATAAATAGGTAACCTGACAAGAGGGAATTTTCGTGGGTTTCTTATGGAGAGAAAGGAAGGAGAGAAAGGAAGGAGGTTTCTAATGGAGGTGTCTGACCAGCCACCATCAAAATATGATCGGGGAAAATCCGTACGGTGGATTGCCTTCAAATTTGGAAGTTTTGTTCTTCACTGATGGAACTACATTGTGTACGGTGGAGATTTGAATTGGAAGAGTCTAGCTTGGTGCGTTTGGGAGCAGAAGTCTGGTCCAGAATTAGAAGGTTCAATGGAAGAAGGATTTAGCGTATAAGGCAAGTAGTAACCGTTGAAACCGTTCGAAAACGTGAGGAACTGCATGATTTCATTTTTTGTGATTTCATATGGATTGAATGGATTAGTCGGAACAGTATTTACATGGAATCAAATTGTTTATATTTTAGTGTTTGGTGTTCTTTAAGGATTTGTTGAAATAATGGAGAAAACTTGGTTTGATCATGAAATAAATTATAGGATGGTATTTAATTAATAAGAATTGATCTAGAAGGCTTTAGGAGTGTTTTAGAATGTTATTATATTAATTTAGACCAAAGAAACATATGGCAAAGGCATAAAAATCCGAACTTTAGAAATCTGGAAATTTCTGTTTAATTTTGCACAAGCGCCTAGGATCGCCCAACCCTGTAGAGGTAAGCGCTCTATTCAGATTTTGCAGATTTTGGGAATTTTGTAATAGGAATAATTATCCAATAAATTTTCTGATTAGTTAAGCACGTTAGCATCTTTATAAGGACCTAATTAGGCTATAAAAATTATAAAATTAATTTGGAAATATTAAGCAATAAATTGAAGGTTATAATGAAAGGATTGTTTATAAAAGAGTCAAAGGGTATGGATATTGCTAGAAATAATACTACTAAAATTTATAGCTTATAAACATCTTTTAAACTTCATTCTAGGTCTGTAGAACATGCTGGAAAAATAAAATACTGAAAATTCAAATAGAAACTAGCTTAGGTGCTAAGATAGGAAATTGGATTTTAATAAAAGGGATTAATAAAGAAAACTCTAAGTAAGATTGGATTTACTTTATTTTGAGCTTTAAATAGGAATATTGGCTACTGGAATTGCATAAACTCAGATTTTATCGGATTTATGATACTTGAGTTTTATTTTGAATATAATTGGAAGAATTGCATATGTTATTCTGAAAAAGCCTATAATTGGATTTGTAATGATTGAATCATGATTTTCACTCGGAATGGAATACTTGGGTATGGTTTGGTATGTGGTATGATGTTGTTCACTTTACTTTTACGGTTGGGTGATACGGCTTCTGTGGTTGAGTTGATATTAACTTTTACGGCAGAGATGGGTAATCCTCTGTGTAGAGATGTGTAATCCTTTACGGGTAAAAGTGTGTATGCCTCCTACATTAGCGTGTCCTCCGTATGTGGTTTTATCGTGGTTTGTGTCAGTGGGCTTAGCTGTATATGGATCCATAGTTTTTGCTGGTTAGCTAAGTGGTATTTAGTTTGGGTTGAGTTACTCCTATATGCGAGGGCGCGTCCCTTTGCAAGTTAGTTTGCTCTAGGAAGGTCCTATGTCTGGAGGGACACCCCAGTGAGCCGCTGGTGATTCCCTGTACATGTGGATAAGCGACCACACTCCATGTATTGATTCTGGTGCTGCATGCTGGTGGTACGTCCAACTCTTCGGGGTTCGTGTGCAATAAGTCGGTGACTATGGCTCTTGCCTAAGCTGCGCTGCATGGGGCTTGAGTATCATTAAGTAGCACTGCCCCTAAGCCGCACGGTGGAATAGCATTTAGTCGAGTGTCATCTCAAATACTTATCATCTTTGTGAGTCCTACAATGGCACGTGTTTTATCGCTTTTGTCGGTTTTACCTCGTTAACATCAAGATTACTGGTATTTATACATGTTCATCTGTTTTATCGCTTTATTTGGAATTGCCATGGATAACTTGGGATTACTCGTTTTATCGTTGATTAATCGAATACCTCATGACTATTTGCTTATATTGGACTGTTTCTAATTGCATGCACCTGCTACTTGATGAGATGTAAATCTCACTCCGTTTTCCCCTATTTTTCAGGTTGCTTGGAGAGATCGCGAAGATGGGGTTTTAATTTGATGGGTAGAATTATAATTGGTATTAATGCCACCTGTTGATCAGATAAACTTTATTGTAAACAGAATTGATATTATTGAATAAAGAATTGTTTTTATTGGCCACCATAACTCTGATGTAATTAATTAGTAAATTTTAAAATTATTGTGAATCTTAGTTTGTATCTGACCCCAGCTTCGTGGTAACACCTTGGGTTTGGTTGTTGAACCGGACTTGGGTTGTTACAGTAGCAAACCGGTGTGCGCACCCGATTTCGGTCGTACGACGAGGCGCACGCGTAACGACGCGTGCCTCGGGGTTTTGTTTGGAGTCGCCACTGCCTGATGGGGTGCAGGCAGACACCTGGGTGCCTAAGTTCTTCTTCTAAGGCTTTTGGTCTGCGGCTTTGAGATTCTAAGTAGGGGCTCGGTTGCGGTCTGGGGAAGTCCGTAGACACCCCAGTCCACCCCGTCAAGTGACGGGTCCCATAGGTTTCCCTGGTTTGAGTCAACTTTGGTCTCTCACTCACCCGATTCCTATTCCAGCATGCAATTTTGATTAAGTCTGGTGGGACCGCCAAAGTGGTGTGGGTCCCTTTACTTGATTTTATCTTTTTTAATTAAGATGATCTGGGCCTGGTGGGGTGGGCCCCGTTGGAAGGCCCACGGTATCCCTTGGTGGGCCAAGTGTGGCCCTTTGGACTTTGGTTCAATTTGAATTGATTTTCTTTTGGAGTTCAAGTTGATTTAGTTAAGTGGATTTCATGCCAAAAGGTGGGCCGGGATTGCTTTGTGGGCCCTTGAGTGGACCCCACAATTGGTTGCCAAGTGATTTTGATTTTATCTTTCTTATCTGTGCCAACACGGGCCAAGTACTGGGCTTGGGGCCCTTTACCTGGGCTTGGGCTTGAAAGCCCAAGGCTTCCGGACTTAGGGTTTGGAAACCCTAAGTTGGTCGGGTTCATGGGCTTAGTGGGCCCGATAGGCCCTACCCGTGGTCTCGGCCAAACCATATCTTACTTTAATCATGCATGGCCCAATTAGGGCTTGGGTGGGCCTCAAGTGGTCTGGCCCACTTAAATCTTTTATTATCTTATTTAAGCATGAATGGGTTGGTCGGGCTTGGTGGGCCCCGTTGGAAGGCCCACCGGAAATCAATTTGGACCGGGTTGGTCCGTGGCCCATGTTGGGTTTCCGGGTGACCCGGGAACCCTATTGGCTCATCCGGTTCGGTTTGGAAATAAATAATAAAAAAAAAACCACATTCAGCAATAATCACATAAGAAAATACACAAAATTGACACCCGATCAAGAAAAAATTGGCTCATCGTGCTGGGTCCAAGGGGAGGTACCCGGGGGCCCTGTGGGCGAAGCGAAGTGGAGCCCACGGGGTGGGGTACCTCCCCGTACTAAGGTACGAGTTGGATGCGCAGCGAACAAAGGGGTAGGGGGTGCGGGGGGCGAAGCCCCCCGCGGTATGGTAAGGGGTATTTTTTGAATTTTCAAAAAAAATGACAATTCGGCCTGTTTTTAGGGGTATACGCCGACCTCGGGCACTAGGCGCGGGCCGGGCGGACCAAAACAGCGAAAAAACGCGTAAAAATGAGGTGGGCGCCAGGTGGGCGCGAGCTCAGCGCACCCAAAAAAGGGTGGGCGCGAGCTCGGCGAGAGGTGGGCGCGAGCTCGGCGCGAGGTGGGCGCGAGCTCGGCGCACCCAATAAAGGTGGGCGTGAGGTAGGCGCGAGCTCGGCGCCAGGTGGGCGCGAGATAGGCGCCAGGTGGGCGGACCCGAGCTAGGTGAGCGTGAGCTCAGCGCGAGGTGAGCGCGAGCTCAGCGGCAGACCCTGACTCTCTGTTTTTTTCCTCCAGACTCCATTTCCGACTGTTTTCGAGCTCTGTAAGCACTTTCTGGGGATCCTTAGAACCCCAGAAGACCTCTAAACACAAATGGGAATTAATCTAACCTAACATATCCTCATCACCCATCACTCCAATCTCTCTGGAAACTTACAAACTCGAAACAAAATATTAACAAAGCATGAATAAACTTCCGAAATCAAAACCCTAACTAACAGAACATGATTATGAAGAAGGGAACAGGGGGTTTTATGGGGTTACAACAAAGAGAGAGGACTCGTGGGAACAGACTCCCACCTTCGAATCAAACGAGCAAGAACAACAATATATAACATGCTGAAGTGGGAAACATGCTCGATTCATATATGTTAAAACCACAACACAAAGAGAGCTCACCTTGGTTCCGAACCTTTGTAGAGCAGGCCGGAGGGTTTCTGGAGCTCACGAGGTGCTGCCGAGCCTCCTTCTTCTCACACCAAGAGCAGGACCTCCTTCGGATTCGTCGAGGAAGGAGAGGAAGCGAGAGGCCGAGTGTCTGGTTTTTATCTTCAAAACCCCGAGATCAGCCAACCTCTGCGCGAGAGAGAACCAAAAAAAAATGCAGAACCCCCTGCCTGAATCCTCGCGCGGCTTTTATAGAAGAGGGAAATGGGGTGCCGCTCACCTTGGCGCCCAGCTCAAGGTGAGCGCATACCCCCTGCCACGCCCGCTTGAGCGACATAATCATTTCAAAATAATAAATGCCGCCGCTCGTTTGTTTAAAAATCTGAAAATTAGGATATGGTCCCTGGGATATTTAGGTTTAATATTATTTTATTCAGATATTTTCAAATACTTTCAGATTGGTCCCTGGGATATTTTGAATGTTTGGATATTTATGGATTTGATCCCCGAGATATTTTTCTGCGCAACTCGCCACGTGTGCAGCTTTTTGCCACGTGCGCAGATTGCCGGTTTTGCTGCTCGGGAACTTTGCCAGCTCATATTTTCTTCATCCAGGCTCCGATTTTGGCAAACTCAGTTGCGTTAAAATCGTATCGGAGCCCTCTATCCGATGACCTAGGGGTAGGCCTCCGGATCGGATTTTAGCAGAAAGTCAACTTTTGGCTCTGCTCAAGTTTGACCGCCCGCAGAACCTTCATCCGGACCCCGATTCCCGCAAACTCAATTGCGTTGGAACCGTGTCGAGATTCTCTATCCAATGACATGGGGCTAAGCACTTGGCACGGAATTCGAGAAAAAGTCAACTTTCGCTCTCCCTTAAGTTTGACTGCCCGCCGAACCTTCATCCGGACTCCGATTCCAACAAACTCAGTTGCGTTAGACTCGTGTCGGGATTCTCTATCCATTGATATAAAGCAAGGTGGCCAAATATCACTTAATGAAAAAGTCAACTTTTTTTCCCCCTCGGGGTTTGACTTTTTGCCAGGGTTTTCATTTTCAGCAATTCCAGGGGTGCAAAAATAAGGTGCTTACAACCGGGTTCGGGTTGGGTGCCGGTTTGCACTGACCCGGGTTCTGGGCGTTACACAAGGTGAGGTGCTTGGGGGTTAAAGGAAGCAAGGAGGGTTAGGAATGGGTCATTTCGTATCAAGGGTAGTGGGGGAGAAGAAGTGGAAAAGAGCCAAGAAGAGCCAACTCCCGAAATGGGGCTGCTGTTGCCTTTTCATAGAAAACATTTTGTATCCGGCATTTAATGTTGGATACATTATACCTCCTTTGTATCCGGCATTTTATGTCGGATACACTGCACTTCCTTTGTATCCGACATAAAATGTCGGATACAAACACAATTATTTCAAAATTTTAATTTTCTGAGCGAATCTGTCGGCAAATCCGCGCTAATCTCACGGGCAAATCTCTTGTATCCAGCAATATATGTCGGACATGAAGAAGAGTGTGTATTCGACATATATGGTCGGATACAAATAGGATATTTATGGATTTGCCCCTCGACTTGACCGATTTGACACTTTTGGATATCTGCAGATTGCCCCCTGCGAAGTTTGGTTTAGTCCTTGAGATATTTAGTAAGTTTTGGATATTTAAAGATTGCCCCCTGAGATTTTTTGCTGCGTTTCCTGCCATGTGTACAGTTCTTTGCCACGTGTGCAGTTTTTGGTTTTGCTACTTGGAAACTTCAACTGCTCATATCTTCTTCATCCGGACTCTGATTTGGGCAAACTCAATTGCGTTAGAACCGTATAGAAGTCCCCTATCCATTGGGATAGGATTAAGCAATTGATTTGGGGTTTAGAAGAAAGTCAACTTTCAGCTCCCCTCCCAGTTTGACCGGCCTGCAGAACCTTCATCCGGACTCCGATTCTAGCAAACTCAGTTGCGTTAGAATTGTGTAGGAATTTCCAAATCATTAGGAAGAAATATGGTGGCCAAATTGCACTTGATCAAAAAGTCAACTTTTGTCCCCTCAGGGCTTGACTTTTCTATTGTCTTTTAACACATTTTTTTTTTCTTCTTTTTCTTCTTTTTTTTTCTTTTTGGTTTGATCAAAATTTGGGTGCTCACACTGCTTGAGATATCTACACGATTTATCATTGGCATTCGATTTGAACTACCGCCTACCCTAGACCGCCTGAGGGATCCTAGGTGATCCCGAGTGCTTTGTGTAGAAAATGCAGATTTTCGTATTTTCAAACCCTAATTCAATTCTAAACTATTTTAACAAATTTTAACCTTCAAACAAAGATGTTTTAATACCAAAATAAATCACCAATTACCTGCTTTACAAATGAACAAAAATAGGAAGGTATTTAGGCTGATTAGTGGCCAAGCTTTGTAAATAGCAAGAAACCTACGCTTTGGAAGAACCGAACTTGTAACCTTGTGAGAGTTGGTTAAATGACCTATAGAGTTATACTGTTAACCAGAATATGTTATACAGATTTCCAGATCAGATTTTGAATACAATTAACCTAATAAAGAAGGAAAATTACATATATAAGCATTATATGCTGCTAGGCACTATTACTTACAGTAATGTTAGTCCTTAGGGATTGTTGGTGTCTAGTGGGCATAGCTGGTTATGGATCCATAGTGTTGGATAGATAGCTAAGGGATATTTCATTTGGGTTGGGTTACTCCCTGTTGCGAATGCGCTTCCTTTGCAAGTTAGTTTGCATTGGGGGGTCTTGTGTTTGTAGGGTCATTTCGAGCCTCACTGGTGATTCCTATACATTTGAATAAGTGGCCATCTCCACATACTGATTTTGGTGCTGCATGCTGGTGGTACTTGCCAACTTGGTTGAGTTCGTGTGCAATAAGTCGATAACTATGGCTCCTATCTAAGGTGATCTTCACGGGTTTGAGTATCATTAGTAGCATTACCCATAAGCAGCACGGTGGTATAGCATATGGTTGAGAGTCATCTCAAACGTGTATCTTTCTTTGTGAGTCCTACAATGATACTGATATCACAAACACTTACTTCTGATGTTGTTCACATGCAGGATGCATGTATGGGATGTTATGGTTGGATGTGACTGTTTAGTACATCCCGGATTTATGTTGGATTCTATTAATGACTTTTGAATCATGATCTTGATATAATTTATCTGTTCACAAATATTAAACTGTTTTACATGATGATTTATATTTCCATGAACGAGATGAATGTTTTATACGAGCCTGTTTACTCGAGACTACTTATACGTGCATAAAAATCTATTTTAGTGAATATAAACTGTTTATTGCATGCATGTGTTGTCTACTGAGATATTCGTTTCTCACCCAACTTCCTTATGTTATTTTTCAGCTGATACGAGAGAGGGGGATCATAGTGCTGATTACCAGGGTGATCTTGTCAACTATTCGCCGGAGGACTATTATTATCCCGACTAGATCTGAGGTCGTGGAGAGAGGATTCATATTAGTACTTTAGACAGTTTCATTATTTTGATTATTTGGTTTTGATGTATTAGAGAGGTTGAGAGTTTAGTAACCCTTTTGATTATTACCAGACTTACATGATCATTGGATTTTAGATGCTTTTATTTGATTCATCTTATGATGATATTAGACTACACTTTCGCATTGATGTTCTGCACTCTGATAGTTTATTAATAAATGACTTATTTAATTCTTTAGTCTGGTTATTCATTGATTATTATTTGATATGGGCCAGTAGTATCTCGAATTCGGTTGTTGGGCTGAATTCAAGTTGTTACAGTGACGAACCGGATTCAGGTTAAGGTCGGTTTTTATTGACCCGGGTTTGGGGCGTTACACCAACTTCTTCCAAACAAACTAGTGATCTACATGCTCTTCCATACAATGCCTCATATGGTGCCATCTGAATGCTTGCCTGATAACTGTTATTGTAGGTGAACTCTACCAAATGAAGGTGCTAACTCCAATTACCTCCCCAATCAAGGACACAACATCGTAACATATCCTCAAGTGTTTGAATGGTCCTTTCTGACTGCCCATCTGTCTGTGGGTGGTAACTAGTGCTAAACTTCAAGTCTGTACCCATGGCTTCTGGAAAGACTCCCAGAATTGAGATGTGAATCTGGGATCACAATATGAAACGATGGATACTGGCACCCCATGCAATCTCACTATCTCCTTCACATACAGCTCTAACTGAACTCTGGCTACTCAGATAACTCCATCCTAAGGTAAATAGAACTCTCCCTGCCAATCACGAATAACATCTACAAGGCTACACTGACTAACCATAAAAGTAGCTAAGGTAGCAATGGAAGTCTCCTCAGTAGCGCCTTTACGACTCAAGGCATCTGCAACAACATTCGCCTTACCTGGATGGTATTGCAGTGTAAATTTGAAATCCTTCAATAAACCCTTCCATCTTCTCTACCTCATGTTAAGATCTCTCTGGGAAAACACGTATCTCAAACTCTTATGATCTGAGAAAATCTCAAACTCAATGTAAGCACCTCATTTTTGCGCTCCCATAAAAACCAAAAATGCAAACCCTGGACAGAAAGTCAAACACTAAGGGGTAAAAAGTTGACTTTTTGATCAAATGAAAATTGGCCACCTCACTTTATGCCATTGGATAGAGGGCTCCGATACGATTCCAACGCAACTGAGTTTACAGGAATCGGGGTCCGAATGAGGGTTCGGCAGGCGGTCAAACTTGAGCAAAGCCAAAAGTTGACTTTCAGCTAAAATCCGATCCAGAGGCCTTGCTTTATATCATTGGATAGAGAATCTCGACACGATTCCAACGCAACTGAGTTTGCAGGAATCGGAGTCCGGGTGAAGGTTCTGCGGGCGGTCAAAATTGGGCGAAGCCAAAAGTCGACTTTCTGCTAAAATCCGATCCAGAGGCCTTGCTTTATATCATTGGATAGAGAATCTCGACACGATTCCAACGCAACTGAGTTTGCAGGAATCGGAGTCCGGGTGAAGGTTCTGCGGGCGGTCAAACTTGGGCTAAGCCAAAAGTTGACTTTCTGCTAAAATCCGAGCCAGAGGCCTTGCTTTATATCATTGGATAGAGAATCTCGACATGATTCCAACGCAACTGAGTTTGCAGGAATCGGAGTCCGGGTGAAGGTTCTGCGGGCGGTCAAACTTGGGCGAAGCCAAAAGTTGACTTTCTGCTAAAATCCGATCCAGAGGCCTACCCCTAGGTCATGGGATAGAGGGCTCCGATACAATTCTAATGCAATTGAGTTTGCCCAAATTGGAGCCCGGATGAAGGAAGTATGAGCTGACGAAATTCCCGAGCAGCAAAACCGGCAATCTGCGCGCGTGGCAAAAAGCTGCACACGTGGCGAGTTGCCCAGGAAAATTTCTCAGGGATCAAATCCGTAAATATCCAAATATACGAAATATCCCAGGGACTAAATCTGTAAAAATCCAAGAATATCGGATTGAATTGAAAATTACTAGGGATTAAATCTTAATTTCCGGATTTTTTAGACAAACGAGCGGCCGCATTTAATGATTTTTCATCATGCGGTCGCTCGAGCGGACGTGGCAAGCAAGTGGGCGCCCCTTTCTTTTTTCCCTTATATAAGCCGCGTGACTTTTCGTGCAGAAGGTTGGAAGATTTCTAAAAAAAAAGCTAAGTGTTCGGATTTTGGAGGGTTCGAAGGGTTTTTGGTTTGTTCTTCGTCGGGTTTTGGGTTTTTCCTCAACTGACTCCCTTCTCCTTCTTCTTCCTTCACCCGAACCCCCCCCCCCCCCTCTCTTCATCCCGGCTTGCCTCCGAAAACCCCCAGACAATCTCCTCCCCTCCTTCATTCTCATCCATCTCCAATAAAGAGGTGGAAAGCTTGTTGCTGTTGGTGGAGAAAAAGGGATTTTCCAACTGCCATCGGAGCTCCAGGGGAAGGCTACGCACCTCAAGAAATTCTCAAGCACTCTCAGGTATCACCCCTCAGCACTCTCCTTTTTTTTGTCATATATACAAAAACAAATGCATGATGCCATGTTTAGGAAGTTAAGTCTCTCCCCGGCTCATATTCGATGTTCATTTTCAAGGGAGTGTGTTCCCTGTTAAGTGAGTCTCATGTACCCTGTATACCCCCCTCTCCCTCCCTTCTTCAAAGGCTTCTGTCTTGAGCACAGAGCCCAGGTTCGGTCCCTGTCGGAGGTCACAGACGACGTGTGCAAAACCCTTCCGGTGTTAGTTCGGCATGTGTATTTCTCCCTTTGCATGGGCGTTTGTTGGTTTTCTTTTTTTATCGTGATTCAACTTAGGTTAGATTAATTTTGATGTGGGTTCAGAGGTCTTCTGGGAGTCTTCGGATCCCTAGGAAGCAGTTGCAGAACTTAAAAAACCTTAAAAACTAGTTAAAATGGAGTTGAGCAAAAAAAACCAGAATATCGGGTTTTTTAAGGGGTATGCGCTCACCTCGCGCTCACTTAAATTTGGATGCGCTCAGATCGCGCTCACTTAAATTTGGATGCGCTCAGCTCGCGCTCACCTCGCGCTCACTTAAATTTGGATGCGCTCAGCTCGCGCTCATCTCACGCTCAGCTCGCGCTCACTTAAATTTCGATGCGCTCAGCTCGCGCTCACTTAAATTTGGATGCGCTCAGCTCGCGCTCACTTGATTTTTAGGTGCGCCCACTTCACCTTTACCTTGAAAAATCCCGAAAATGCCCTTTACCTTAAAAAAATCCCGAAAATGCCCTTTACCCTGAAAAATCCCGAACATGCCCTTTACTCTGAAAAATCCCGAAAATACCCTTTACCCTGAAAAATCCCGAAAATGCCCTTTACCTTGAAAAATCCCGAGAATGCCCTTTACCCTGAAAAATCCCGAAAATGCCCTTTACCCTGAAAAATCCCGAAAATGCCTTTTACCTTAAAAAATCCCGAAAATACCCTTTACCTTGAAAAATCCCGAAAATGCCCTTTACCCTGAAAAATTCCGAAGATGCCCTTTACCTTGATAAATCCCTCCCCTTGGACCTAGTATAATGAGCCAGTCTCTCATTGATAAATGTCAATTTTGATATGTTTCTGTGATGTATATTCTGTAACTTTTGCTAGACATGGGTGGCATTCCTAAATCAAGCCAAATGAGCCAAAAAAGGTTTTCCGGGTGACCCGGAAACCCAATATGGGACTTGGACCCCCGGTCCAACTTGATTTCCAGTGGGCCTTCCAACGGGGCCCACCCAGCCCAATAAACACAATGAAGGGTATGCATGCAACTTAATCAAGTTAAGTAAAATTAACTGATTAAACCGGGCGGGCCAAACCTACCAGGCCCGCCAAAGCCCACCAACCGAACCAAGGAAGGGTGCAAACCCTAACTTCTGGTAACTTGGGCTTACAGGCCCAAATTTGGACTACGGGCCCCAAGCCCAGTGTCCGACTCACTTTGGCAAATAAAAAAGGATAAATCCAATAAAAATACTTGGCCACCATGTGGGCCCACCTTAGGGGCCCATAAACCAATCCGGCCCACCTTTTCATGAAAAACACTTAAACTTTAAATCTGAACCTAAAGTAAAATCAATTGAACTAACCAAAGCCCAAAGGGCCTCTCAGGCTAGACTAAGGCCCACAAGGGTACATGGGCTTGCCTAAGCCCACCAAGGACACCGTGGGCCCTCCAACGGGGCCCACCGAACCAGACTCAGATTACCTAATTAATCAAGATTAAAGCAATTGAAGGGACCCACACCACTCAGGTGGTCCCGCCAGACTTAACCAAACTGCATATCGGATTAGGAATCGGGTGAGACCAAAATAAACTGACTCAAACCAGGATAAACCTAAGGGACCCGTCACCCGACGGGGTGCACTGGGGTGTCTACGGACTTCCCCGGACCGCAACCGAGACCCTACTGAGAATCTCAAAGCCGCAGACCAAAAAGCCCTAATAGACACAAGATTAGGCACACAGGTGTCCGCCTGCACCGCATCAGGCGGTGGCGACTCCGAATAATTCCGTGCCGCGTTTCCGACGCGCGCACACTCAACCCTGTATAGGTAATGTTCCATATCTTCAATGCAAAGACAATGGCTGCCAACTCCAAATCGTGGGTGGGGTAATTCTTCTCATGAGGTTTTAATAACCGGGAAGAATATGCTATAACTCGACCCTGCTGCATCAGCACACAACCCAAACCAATCCTAGATGCATCACAATAGACAGCGAAAAGCTTATCCATGGATGGTACAATCAACACTGGGGTCGTGGTAAGCCTCTGCTTCAACTACTGAAAACTCTACTCACACTGGTCATCCCACTTAAATGGAACTGCCTTCTTGGTTAAATTGGACAATGGTGATGCAATCTTAGAAAAACCTTCAATGAATCAGCGGTAATAACTAGCCATGCCAAGGAAACTGCGGATCTCGGTCACTGTGGTTGGTCTAGGCCAATCTGAAACTGCTTGAACTTTGGTGGGGTCCACTGAGATACTCTCACCTGAGATGATGTGACCAAGAAAAGAGATTTGCCTTAGCCAAAACTGGCATTTACTAAACTTGGCATATAACTGATGGTCTTTCAAGTAGGGAGTATTATTCTCAAATGACCAACATGCGCCTCCTGAGTGATGATAGCCTGATCTCAAATCAATTTTGGAAAACCAAGATGCACCTCTTAACTAATCAAACAAGTCATCGATCCTAGGCAAAGGGTACTTGTTCTTAACCGTGACTTGGTTAAGTTGCATATAATCAATGCACATGCACATACTACCATCCTTCTTAGGCACAAAAAGAACTGGTGCACCCCATGGTGACACGCTCGGTCTGATAAAACCCTTCTCCAGAAGCTCATCTATTTGCTTCTTTAATTCATCTTGCTTAGGTTTTGCCAACTTGTAAGGTGGCTTGGACACAGGAGCCGTACCAGGCTGAAGCTGGATTCTAAAATGAACGGTTCTAGCGGGTTGTAATCCTGGCAGATCATCCGGAAATACATCTGTGAATTTTAATACCATTGGCACATTAGAAATGTCAACTGTGTCACTTCTGGTCTCTTCTACTGCCACCGAAGCCACAAACCCAATCCGACTATCCAATCCTTCACAAATAAAGCAATAAGTTGGTTGTTCGGGCTTACTAACTATAACTGTCCCATTATTACTGTCAATAGTGACATAGTGCCTAAATAACCAGTCTATCCCCAATATCACATCATATCCTCTGAATACTAGCTCAATCAAATCCCCGGGTAACTCTACTCGACCCATTCTGATCATACAGTCTCTATATACAATTTGGACCCTAGTGGTCTCTCCTAAAGGTGTGTCCACAGATAAAGAAGTATCCAAAGCAACAGGTAACAATCCAATATGATGTGCACATGCAGGTGTGATAAAGGATCTCCAAAATCAAATAAAGATATAACAGATCTACCACAAATAAATAATATACCTCCAACAAGCTCAGGTGCTCCAAACTCCTCCTCATGAGCCTCTACTGCATTCACTTTGACTGTCTTGGTTGCTGCACCTCGGCCATGAGGTCCTGGCCTGCCCTGTGGTTTCTGTCCCACAGCTGTCTTAGGTGCCGAATAAGTCTGCATCTGAGTCAGCGCACCCAATTGTTGTGATCCCATAGGAGCACGGCCCATCTGTAGGCTTTGGTAGGTGGTAGGGTAAGTACATTCTGAGATGCGGTGTCCAAACTTCCCACATCTGAAGCACGCTGTAAAACCCCAAATTTTCCTTAAATAATAAAATAAATTAATAAATAATATTCTTTAGAGTTATAATTGATGGAAATATTTTATTATTGTAGGGGATGATGTAATTAGTGCAGATCCAAAGTTGGACGCAGATTTGACCGTCCGATCATTAGATATCAAGGTATGTGTTCTGATTGGGCAGTGTGTATAGGAGAGTTTGTATGTGATCAAAGAGTATATATATACCAATTAAATAACCTAAACACATACGATTGTATTTCGTTCATATGCTTCAGCCGCAAGCGACAAGCAAAGCCTAAAACCGAGTGACCGAAGGAGAAGAAGAAGAAGAGGAAGAAGGAAAGGTGCTGGTTTTGTGTTTTTCATCACCTAGGGAGTACCTTGTGCCTGTGTGAATCATTGTTTAGAGAGAGAAGGAGAAACAATCGTGGAAAAGAGGTAGGTGACACCGTTTACATTCGTTTTTGGTATTTTACGTTTGTTTAATCGCAAGAGCGTATATGATCTATTGATGTATTTAGCTTAGTATCAATGTTATATGTATGATAGAATGAGATTGAACAAGAAAAATCACGATTTAAAACTGTTTCTGTTCATTTTTGGATTACCACTGACCTCGACTGTGCTCGGCGATCACCGACATCCTTGGCGCTAGTAATAAATCTCAGACCGCTGGAAGACTTATCGTCGGTGTTCTATTTTGCACTACCGCCGACCACAAACCGCCGAGGCGATCCTGAGCGATCCTAGGCGCTCTGTTCAGAAAATTACGATTTTCGTAATTTCAAACCCTGATTCAATTCCAAACTATTTTTAGACAATTTTAATGATTAATTAAGATGTTTTAAGACCAAAATAAATTATCTAATTCTCTGTTTTACAGAAAAATAAATTAGGAAGATATTTAGGACATTAGTTGCCAAACTTTGAAAGAAATTGAGAAATCTAGTTTTTGGAAAACCTAACTATTATTTAATTAATAGAACATCTTTTAAACTACACTATAATTCAGAGAATTACAGAAAGAGAATTCAGATCATAAATTCAGAACTCAGATGACCCGAATATTAAAGTAATTGACAGATTTAACCTTTATATGCCGCTAGGCACCAACCCTTATAGAAATATTATATTTTAGGGAATTTTGGAGTCTAGTGGGCATAGCTGGTTATGGATCCATAGTTGTTGCTAGATAGCTGAAGGATATGTCATTTGGGTTGAGTTTCTCCCTTGTGCGATGCGCTTCCTTTGCAAGTTAGTTTGTCTGGGAAGGTCCTATGTATGGAGGGACACCCCGGTGAGCCGCTGGTGATTCCCTGTATATGTGGATAAGCGACCATCTCCATGTATTGATTCTGGTGCTGCATGCTGGTGGTACATGCCAACTCTGATGGGTACGTGTGCAATAAGTCAGTGACTACGGCTCTTGTCTAAGCTGCACTGCATGGGACTTGAGTATCATTAGTAGCATTGCTCCTGAGCCGCACAGTGGTATAACAATTGGTTGAGAATCATCTCAAAAGGTTTATCTATCTTTGTGAGTCCTATAATGACCCTGAAATCACAAACACTTGTTGTTATTATTGTATACATGCTGGAGGTATGTGATTGAGATATTGATCGGATGTGACTGTTTAGTGCATCCTAGAAAAGCATGAATTTTGTTATTGATTTTGATATTAGATTCTTATATTAGAACTTGCTGAAATTCATCTCTAGAACTGTTTAACATAAAGTTTTGTATTCATGAATGATAAGAATGATTATACGAGCCTGATTAGTAGATATTGCTTAATCGTGCATAAAATTATTATTTTACTTATATTAATTGTTTAATCATGGATGTGTTACCTACTGGGATATTCGTATCTCTCCCTAATTTTATTTCATTTTTCAGCTGATACGAGAGAGGGGGATCATAGTGATTTCCAGGGAGAGGTAGCTGAGTATTCACTGGAGGATTACTTTTATCCGGATCTTGTTTGAGGTGGAGGATTGTTTAGACTTAGTCATATTTGATAGATTATTATTCATTTGGATTTGATGTACTAGAGAGATGAGAGAGATAGTAACCATTTTATTTTACCAGAATTTGAAATTAATGATTGATGATTAACTTTAGTGTTTATTTGAGGATTTTAGACTACACTTCCGCACATACTTGTTTCCGCACTCTGATAGTATAATAAAGTGAATGGATTATTTAATTCTATTGTCTGGTATATTATTGATGATGTATTTGATATGGGCCAGTGACACCTTGGATTTTGTTGTTGAACTGAATTCGGGTTGTTACAGTAGCGAACCGGGCTTGGGCTGGGTGCCGGTTTGCACTGACCCAGGTTCGAGGCGTTACACACGCTCCATATGGTGCAAATCATGGTCCTAGGATATGCAACCTCTCACACTGCTAGAATCGGGGAAGTCCAGGTCTATAAATTTGCTTACCACCGGGTTTGCTGCTCTGACCCTCAGTCTTAGGTTTCTTGACTGCTTGAGTCAACTACCTCTGTGGAAACCTGAGTCTACCCTGATCTGGTTTCTTCTCATCAATCAGGCGCTCTGCTCTCTCAGCTCGATGAACTAACTCTGAATAGCTAGGGCATCCAACCACTGACACTCAATCCTTGATTTCAGTCCTCAATCCCCTCTCAAAGTGCTCCCACCTGTCTGTCTCACAAGTAACCATCTGCGGAGCAAAACGGGCCAGCTCGTCAAAACGGACCTCATACTGTAATACTGACATCCCTCCCTGAGTGATGTACATGAACTCCCTCGCCTTCTGACGGCGGAACTCAGCAGTAAAGTAACGCTCAAAGAAGATCTCCCTAAATCTTCCCCAGGAAGTCTGCGCCTCCTGTTCATTCCTCCTCTTCACGGAATGCCACCAATGTACGGCTTCTCCTTCAAACATGAAAGTAGTCAGATGAACACGATGATCCTCCGGGCACTCCATGCCATCAAGTATCCATTCAATCCTTAGCATCCATCTTTCGGCCTCCATAGGGTCTGCTTGACCTCCAAAAGACAGTTGTGCGCACGTCGGAAAATGCCGCACCGTGGGGCGCATGGGTTCTCGTGCCTTCGGGAGGGTAAAACGAGAAAATGGAGTTGCCATCGCCTGATGGGGTGCAGGTGGACACCTGGGTGCCTAATCTTGTCTATTGGGCTAGTCTGCGGCTTGAAATTCTAAGGAGGTTTTCAGTTACGGTTTGAGGAAGTCCGTAGACACCCCAGTCCGCCCCGTCGGTTGACGGGTCCCATAAGGTTCTCCTTGGTTTGAATCAACTCACTGATTTCTCACCCGATTCCTAATCCAGCATGCAATTTAGTTATGTCAGGCGGGACCGCCTGAGTGGTGTGGGTCCTTTTAATGGATTTTATCTTGTTTAATTTTAATGGTCTGAGTCTGATTGGGTGGGCCCTGTTGGAAGGCCCACGGTCTCCTTGGTGGTCTTGGTTAAGCCCACATGCCTCTGATGGGCCTCCATCTAAGCCTGGGAGGCCCTTTGGGCTTTGGTTAGTTTAATTGATTTTACCTTAAAATTTAAGTTGAAATTAAAGTGATTTTCATGCAAAGGTGGGTCGGGTTGGTTTGTGGGCCCATTGGGTGGACCACACATGGCTACCAAGTGTTTTATTGGATTTACCTTATTTAAGTTTCCAAAAGTGGGCTAGACCTTGGGCTTGCGGCCCATTAGGCTAGACTCGGACCGGGTGATCCACAATTCAATGGGTTAGGGCATTGGACCCTACCCAGTTAGGTTAATGGGCTTAGTGGACCCGACAGGCCCGCACCCATGGTCGAGGCCAAACCATGCTTACACTAGCCACCATGCTTCATTCTTGGGCTTTGGTGGGCCTCGTAGGGTGTGGCCCATTTAGTTTATTTTAATTATCTTGCTTATTTTTATAAAGTGATCTTGGGCTGGGTGGGCCTTGTTGGAAGGCCCACAAAAGAATCCAGTTGGGCTTGAAAGCCCGCGCACAAATTAAGCAACATCGAGTTTAAGCAACATCACAAATTAACACACACCAAGAATCAAGTTTTTATTTAAATTTGAAGGCAACTGAAATTTAATTTCGGTCATACCGAAATTCAATTTTGGTTAACCCAGGGATTGCCCAGAACCGACTTGAGATTTTGGGTAAATAGCATAAATGCATTTTTTCACTTCTTTAGCAAAGAACTGGTTCTTAGGGTTTGTGAGCATGCATAGGGTCTCTATGGGCCGCTGTGTGGGCCCACAGTGGTTCGAATGGAGTTATTAGGCTCTCCTCTTTTGGGGTTTTCGAAACCAAATAGTAGGGGGAATCAAGGGGTTTCTTCCCCCTTTTCCCAACCAAACAAGGATCAACCAGGGAACTGAGTATCCTTGGTTTAGTTTCCTTCTCTCCAAAACAAAACCAGCATGCTTACACATGGACAAAAATCAAAGAAAAATGACTAACCTAGGCATGCTTCAAGCCCAAAACAGAAATGAATAAGGTGATATTCAACCAAGCACTACTGTGCTAATGAAGGCACTTTTCCTATGCTCACAACTTGATAAAAACAATCCCTCCAAACATATGCATCTAATGAATGGAAATACAAGCATGCATATGGGTACTTACGTGTGAAGGGATCGGCTTCATATGGTCACAAACAATGACCAAAAAGTGGTAAAAAAAATCTCACAGAAAACGCATGAAAACAGTAGCAAGAGAGTAATTACACAAGGCTAGAATCAGGGCATGCATGCTTTAAAATTCTAAGGACTAACAAGAAAGCTTTATGCATGCATATGACAGCAAATAGGCATGCATCTCATGTATTTTAGCATGTACACACCGTCTCACAAAACCTAACAAAATAGCACTTAAAGAAGGGAAGAAGAGGGAGGGGTTACTTGGGGGGTACATTAGATTCACATAAGAGGGACATGCTCCTCTTTTTAATGACAATCAAAACAACAAAAAAAACCATCACAACATTGGAAGTATGGGGTTGTAATAACTGACCCATAATACTCTCTAGCCCCTCATTATACTACCGGTAGCTTACCTTCCTTACCATGTGGAAATGACCTTTCATCAAACGAGCACGAGGAGGTGACGAAAATGATAAACTAACATGCACATGGTGACCAGAACATGAGGTTGCAACATGCTTGAAAACGAACAAACTCCAAATGGGCTAAAATCCATATATGTTGAATAAAATTAGTGGGGAGCCATGTAACGCCCCGAACCCGGGTCAGTGCAATCCGGCACCCAACCCGAACCCAATTCGCTACTGTAACAACCCAAGTCCGGTTCAACAACCAAACTCGAGGTGTTACCACGAAGCTGGGGTCAGATACAAACCAAGATTCCCAATAATTTTAAAAACTACTAATTAATTACATAAGAGTTATGGTGGCCAATAAAAACAATTCTTTATTCAATAATATCAATTCAGTTTACAATAAGGTTTATTTAATCAACATGTGACATTAATACCAATTACAATTCTACCCATCAAATTAAAACCCCATCTTCGCGATCTCTCCAAGCAACCTGAAAAATAGGGGAAAACGGAGTGAGATTTACATCTCAGCAAGTAGCAGGTGCATACCATTGAAACAGTCCAATATAAGCAAATAGTCATGAGGTATTCGATTAATCCACGATAAGACGAGAAATCCAAGTTATGCATGGTAATTCCAAATAAAGCGATAAAACAGACGATCATGTATAAATACCAGTAACTTGATGTTAACAAGGTAAAATCGAAAAAAGCGATAAAACACGTGCCATTGCAGGACTCACAAAAATGATAAGTATTTGAGATGACACTCGACTAAATGCTATTCTACTGTGCGGCTTAGGGGCGGTGCTACTTAATGATACTCAAGCCCCATGCAGCGCAGCTTAGGCAAGAGCCGTAGTCACCGACTTATTTCACACGAACCCCGCAGAGTTGGATGTACCACCAACATGCAGCACCAGAATCAATACATGGAGCGTGGTCGTTTATCCACATGTACAGGGAATCACCAGCGGCTCACCGGGGTGTCCCTCCAGACATAGGACCCTCCCAGAGCAAACTAACTTGCAAAGGGAAGCGCGCTCGCATATAGGAGTAAATCAACCCAAACTAAATACCACTTAGCTAACCAGCCAAAACTATGGATCCATATACAGCTAAGCCCACTGACGCAAACCACGATAAAACCACATACGGGAGGACACGCTAATGTAGGAGGCATACACACTTTTACCCGTAAAGGATTACACACCTCTACACAGAGGATTACCCATCTCTGCCGTAAAAGTTGGTATCAACTCAACCACAGAAGCCGTATCACCCAACCGTAAAATTAAAGAGAACAACATCATACCACATACCAATACATACCCAAGTATTCCATTCCATGTGAAAATCATGATTCAATCATAACAAATCCAATTATAGGCATTTTCAGAATAACATATGCAATTCTTCCAATTATATTCAAAATAAAACTCAAGTATCATAAATCCGATAAAATATGAGTTTATGCAATTCCAGTAGCCAATATTCCTATTTAAAGCTCAAAATAAAGTAAATCCAATCTTACTTAGAGTTTTCTTTATTAATCCCTTTTACTAGAATCCAATTTCCTACCTTAGCACCTAAGCTAGTTTCTATTTGAATTTTTAGTATTTTATTTTTCCAGCATGTTCTACAGACCTAGAATGAAGTTTAAAAGATGTTTATAAGCTATAAATTTCAGTAGTATTATTTCTAGCAATATCCATACCCTTTGACTCTTTTATAAACAATCCTTTCATTATAACCTTCAATTTATTGCTTAATATTTCCAAATTAATTTTATAATTTTTATAGCCTAATTAGGTCCTTATAAAAATGCTAACGTGCTTAACTAATCAGAAAATTTATTGGATAATTATTCATATTACAAAATTCCCAAAATTTGCAAAATCTGAACAGAGCGCCTACCTCTACAGGGCTGGGCGATCCTGGGCGATCCTAGGCGCTCGTGCAAAATTAAATAGAAATTTCCAGATTTCTAAAGTTTGGATTTTTATGCCTTTGCCATATGTTTCTTTGGTCTAAATTAATCTAATAACATTCTAAAACATTCCTAAAGCCCTGTAGATTAATTCTTCTTCATTGAATACCATCCTATAATTATTTTCATGATTAAACCAAGTTTTCTTCTTTATTTCAACAAATCCTTCAAGAATACCAATCAATAACATATAACCCATTTGATTCCATGTAAATACTGTTCCGACTAATCCGTTCAATCAATATTAAATCACAGAAAATGAAATCATGCAATTCCTCACGTTTTCCAAGGGTTACTACTTGCCTTATACGCTAACTCCTTCTTCCATTGAAACTTCTAATTCTGGACCTGACTTTTGCTCCCAAACACACCAAGCTAGACTCTTCCAATTCAAATCTCCACCGGATACAATGTAGCTCCATCAATGATGAAAAAAACCTCCAAATTTGAAGGCGATCCACTGTACGGATTTTCCCCGATCATATTTTGATGGTGGCTGGTCAGACACCTCCATTAGAAACCTCCTTCCTTTCTCTCCATAAGAAACCCACGAAAATTCCCTCTTTTCTAACCTTAGTTTCCTATTTATACTAGGCTTTAGAAATCCTAAACCAACCCTAATTGGCTAATTTAATTTGGGCTAACCCAACCATGGTCTAGTTAAAGTCTAATCCTTCTAATTTAATTCCTACTTTTTCTCTACCTTCTATTTTTCTACTTAAACAATCCTAATTAAGTTTCTTATTATCTAAACTCCTATTTATAACCTATTTTCGTGCAAAACATTTAATTAAACATTATTATCACCTAAAACCTTATTTTCCCCAAATTAAGACGTGAAATCTCCTAATTACGCTTTTTCCCACTTTTAGGCTTTTTATTAATTCCTTTTAATTTCTAGATTGTCGAAATAAATTATTTCCTTCTATTTTCTAATTCTAGTTATTATTTAATGATCTAATTATTAATTACCCTTTTCTGAAAATTACCAAAATACCCTTTTTATTCTTTTAGGCAAATTTCATTAAAATTCTTTCTTTATTTACAATTTATGACCTATTTGAATTACTTACCTCTAAATCTTCACTTAACTCATATTTTCTTTTATTTATTAGGTGAAAATTCTGGGTTTTACAAGCCATACCTTACAGTTGAAATTCTCTTTGGAGGTGTGCTTGAGGCTTCTTGTGGCACCACAATTCCTGGACAGCAACTCCTCCTCTCCGGATGTTCTCCATGATCTCCTCCAAGTAGTAGGGATGAAGAAGAATGGTAGAGAAAGGGCTTGGGAGGGTTTGATGTGAGTTTGGGGTGTTTTAGAAGGGTTGAGGGGGTAGAGAGGAGAGCTACGAGCAGGGTGGGGTGGGGGAAAAATTCGGGTAGCAGCAACCCCAAGCCAAATGGTTGGGGTTGCTATTTATAGCAAAAAAATGAAGAACCGAAATTAATTTTTGGTTATGCTGATTTTGCCTTGATAGGACGAACGTAGGCTTGTCTTTGTTATAAAAGAAAGGATAAGTGGCTCCAAAAAGGCTTATTTATTTGGGTTTGCAGAGTATGCTACTTTTATTGTTGGTGGGACTTACATCCTGGCTTATTTGTATCTCTATTTTTTTGTTGGGTAAACATTTCCCCATTTTCTTTGTTTCTTTCATTTTTCTTTCTTTTTCTATTGCATTTTTTTTGAGGTTTTTCTGGGCAAGAATGCCCTGTTCCTTTTCTGATTTACCAGGAATGCCCTGTTTGATGTGTAGAACACTTGCAATGGGTTGAAAGAATTTTAAGGCTCAAAATTGTCTAACTAGGGGAAAATTTAAGGTATTTGGAAGGATTTATAGTTTAAAGGAGAGTCAAGGATGGCCTCTCTTCATTTCCCAATCAGATGATCTTAGGCGTAGTAAAGTTTGACTACGTCTGCATTTATCAGCTCAGGAAAAATTGCCCCATCCATTTCTTGTAGGATAAGTGCTCCTCGGGACAGAAGTTTGTGGACTACAAATGGCCCTTCGTAGTTTGGCTTGAATTTCCCCATGTTGTCTTCCTGATGAGGGAAGATTCTCTTTAGTACCAGATCTCCCACCTTGAAATGTCGTGGCTTTACTTTCTTGTTGTAGGCTCGCGCCACTCTCTGTTGATAGAGTTGGCCACGACACAAAGCCTTGATCCTTTTTTCATCCAACAATTGCAACTGGTCAAATCTGGATTCTTCCCATTCCACATCACCTATCTTAGCTTCCTTTAGGATCTTGAGCGACGGAATTTGCACTTCCACAAGGAGGACTGCTTCCATTTCGTACACCAAGGAGAACGTGGTTGCCCTGGTCGATATCCTAATCGATGTCCTGTAAGCATGTAGTGCATATGGCAGCTTCTTGTGCCAGTTTCTGTAGGTGACTACCATTTTGTCGAGTATATTCTTCAAATTCTTGTTGGTGACCTCTACTGCCCTATTCATCTTGGGTCGGTACGCCGTGGAGTTCAGATGTCTAATCTTCAGATCTTCACACATCATTTCCATGTCCTTATTATTTAGATTCTTCGCATTATCAGTGATGATCGCTTCTAGCACTCCGTAGCGACAAACTATATTGGTTCTGATAAACTTGAGTACATGAGATTTCTTCACGTCCACAAAGGACATGGCTTCTACCCACTTGGTAAATTAATCGATCACCACTAAGATGAACCGGCGCCCGTTCGAAGCCTTTGGATGAACCTGGCCTATCATGTCAATCCCCCAGATGGCAAATGGCCAAGGAGACGTCATGAAATACAACGTATTGTAATGCCCTGAACCTGGGTCAATGCAAAACCAACATCCGACCTAAACCTAGTTCGCTACTGTAACAACCCGAATTCAGTTCATCAACCAAATTCGAGATGTTACTGGCCCATATCAAATAAACATCAAGAATATACCAGACTAAGAAATAAATGATCCATTCATTAATTAACTATCAGAGTGCGGAACATGTGTGTACGGAAGTATAGTCTAAAATCCTCAAGAAACTAAGATATAGTTAACCATCAAAATCAATATTAAAGTCTGGTAAAATAAAAGGGTCACTAATCTCTCATCTCTCTAATACATCAAACCAAAAGAAGAATAATAATCTGATCAAAATAACTAAATCCATATCATTCCACAACCTCAGACAAAATCCGGATAATAGTACTCCTCCGGCGAATAATCAGCTAGCTCTCCCTGGAAATCACTACTATGATCCCCCTTTCGCGTATCAGCTGAAAAATGAGATAAAGGTAGGGTGAGATACGAATATCCCAATAGGTAACACATGCATGTTTAAACAGTTCATATACATAAAAATAACAGTTCATGCACGATTAAGCAATCTCGACTAAACAGGCTCGTATAACCATTCGTATCGATCATGAATACAAGATAGTATAATAAACAGTTCTAAATATAAATTTTAGCAAGTTCTATTATAGGAATCCAATATCATAAATCAATAGCATAATCCATACGTTATTAGGATGCACTAAACAGTCACATCCAACCAATATACCAATTACATGCCTCCAGCATGTATGCAACAGTAACAACATGTGTTTCTGATTTTAGTGTCATTGTAGGACTCACAAAGATAGATAAACCTTTTGAGATGACTCTTCGACCAAACGCTATACCACCGTGCGGCTTAGGAGCAGTGCTACTAATGATACTCAAGCCCCATGTTGTGCAGCCTAGACAAGAGCCGTAGTCACTGACTTATTGCACACGTTCTCATCAGAGTTGGCATGTACCACAAGCATATAGCACCAGAATCAATACATGGAGATGGTCGCTTATCCACATTTACAGGAAATCACTAGCGGCTCACCTGGGTGTCCCTTCAGACATAGGACCTTCCCAAACAAACCAACTTGTAAAGGAAGCGCGCTCGCACAAGGGAGAAACTCAACCCAAATGAAATATCCCTTGGCTATCTAGCCACAACTATGGATCCATAACTAGCTATGCCCACTAGACTCCAAGAATCCCTAAAGTCTAATAATTCTATAAGGGTTGTGCCTAGCGGCATATAAAGGGTAAATCTGACATTTCCTTCAATATTCGGGTTAACTGAGTTGAACTTATGATCTGAAATATCTTTATGTAATTATCTGGTTTATAGTGTAATTTAGAGATGTTCTGGTAATCAAATAATAGGTCTAGTTTTCCCCAAAACTAATTTCACAGTTTCATACAAAGTTTGGCAACTAGTGTCCTAAATATCTCCCTAATTTATTTTTCTGTAAAACAGGAAATTTGATAAATTATTTTGCTCTTAAAACATCTTAATTAATGATTAAAATTGACTAAAAATGGTTTGGAATTGAATCAAGGTTTGAAAATACGAAATTCTACATTTTCTGCACAGAGCGCCCAGGATTGCCTAGGATCGCTCCAGTAGTCTAAGGTAGGCGATAGTTAAATTTAGGTCGCCAACGATAAGTCATCAAGCGGTCTCGGGCAGTCTTGAATTTTGCACTAGCGCCTAAGAGCGCTGAGGATCGCTGAGTACAGTAAGGTCGGCAGTCACTCAAAAATGTTCAGAAATAGTTTAAAAACTTGATTTTTCACGTCCAAGATTATTCTAACATACATATAATATTGTTATCAAACTAAATACATGAGTATATCATATAAAAACATGCAATGGAGATTAATCAATTGTGAATACCAAAAACGAACATAAAACGGTGTCACCTACCTATTACAGTCGTTCCCTCTTCTTCTTTTCTAAGCAATACTATTCACAAATGCAAGACACTCTCCAGATGGTGAAGAACACAAGACCAAAGTCCTTCCTTTCTCCTCCTCCTCCTTCTTCTTTGGTCGCTCTCAGCAGTTCTCTTTTGCGGCTGAAGGATACGAATACGATTAGAATACTCTTTGTATTCTATTAGGTTATTTCAACTTATTATATACCTTCTATCCCACGCAACTCATGCACAGCAAACTCAATGCACATCACCCAATCATATCATATCAAGTTTAAATATTAATCATACCTTGATATCTCTCGATCAGACGGTCAGATTTGCGTCCAACACTTGATCTCCACTGATATCACGCTCACCTACATCAACAAATTATTTCCATCAATTATAACTCCCAAGGATATTATTTATTAATTTATTATATTATTTAAGGAAAATTTGGGGTCTTACATATTTGGTGGCGCATGGATGTTGTCTGCATAAATCTGGCACAATTGGCAGTTCCTGACGTGAGCGTAGCAGTTTGCCTCCATGGTCATCTAGTAATAACCCATTCTTAGAATTTTCCTTACTAGCATATGCCCATTCATGTGTGTGCCGCACAATCCTCCGTGGACTTCCTCAATCAGCTTTTGTGCCTCACCTTCTCTGACACAGCAATAGGGAGTCATTGTATGACTTCTTGTACACCTACCCCCACTGTAGAAGTATTGCCCTGCCAACCTCTGGATTGTTCGCTTCTATGCAGCCGAGGCATCTTCTGGCAGAATTCTGTCCCTTACGTATTTCTCAATGTCTGCACACCAAGGCTCTTCTTCGGGTGTGCTTTTCTCGATACTGAAGCAATAAACAGGGTAACGCCAAATTTCTATCTCTAGTGATTGCACCCAAGTATCATCCGTGATGGTGGCCATTGATGCCAGCGTAGTTAGTGCATCAGCAAACCGGTTCCCATTTCGTGGCATGTAGTCAAATGTCACACTCTCGAATTCCTCTTCTAATTCCTTGACCAGTTCTTGGTATGGCACTAACTTCACATCTCTGGTCTTCCACTCTCCCATCACTTGGTAGATGATAAGACTTGAATCACCGAACACTTTTAGTTCTTGTATGAGCATCTCAATTGCTGCTCGCAAGCCTAACACACATGCTTCATACTCGGCCATGTTGCTAGTGCAATCAAACAAGAGTTTCGCTGCTATCGGGTGATTAACACCGTCTAGGGAGATTAGCACTGCTCTGATCCCTTTTCCATTTACATTGACTGCCTCGTCAAAGAACATCTGCCACTTGGTTTCCTTCGTCTCCTACACGGATTTGGCACACATCACATCTTCGTCTGGGAAGTGAGTTAGGAGTGACTGGTAGTTTGGCCGGGGATGCTCTGCCAGGTGATCTGCTATAGCTTGTCCTTTTATCGCCTTCCTAGTTGTGTACACGATGTCATACTCGGACAAAAGGACTTGCCACCTGGCGACCCTACCAGTAGAGATAGGCTTCTCAAAAATATACTTAAGGGGATTGAGATTTGAGATCAGCAAGACTGTGTGACTGAGCAAATAATGTCGGAATTTCTAAGCTGCCTAGACCAGGGCGCAACACGTCTTCTCAAGTACGGTGTATCTGACTTCGATGTTGGTAAATTTCTTGCTCAGGTAATAGATTGCTTGTTATTTTCGTCCTTTCTCATTGTGTTGCCCTAAAACACATCCTACAGCCGTCTCAGAGACTGTCAGATACATAACAAAGGGTCGTCCAGGAACAGGTGGGACCAATGTTGGTGGACTCATCAGATAGGCCTTGATCTTATCAAATGCCACTTGGCAATCTTCATTCCAAATAACGGGATTATTTTTCTTTAGCAGCTTGAATATGGGCTCACACATAGGAGTCATCTGTGCAATAAATCGGCTAATGTACTGCAGCCTGCCCAGGAAACCTCTTACTTCTTTTTCTGTTGACGGAAGAGGCATCTCCAGAATTGCCTTTGCTTTGACAGGGTCAACCTCAATGCCCCGCTTGCCCACTATGAATTCGAGCAACTTTCCTGAAGTAACCCCGAACACACACTTGTTTGGGTTGAGCCGAAGTTTGTGCTCTCTGAGTCTGTCGAACATCTTTCCGAGGTTCACCAAATGGTCTTATTCTTCCTTAGACTTTGCTATCATGTCATCTACATACATTTCCATCTCTTTGTGCATCATGTCGTAGAAAAATAGAGTCATCGCACGCTGATATGTAGCATCCGCATTCTTCAGTCCGAACGGCATTCCGCGGTGCAGTAAGTGCCCCAATGCGTGATAAAGGATGTCTTCTCCATATCCTCAGGTGCCATCCTTATCTGGTTGTAACCAGAGAAGCCATCCATGAAAGAGAACATCGAATGCGTTGTTGTATTGTCCACCAATACATCAATGTACAGCAATGGGAAGTCATCCTTCAGACTTGCCCTATTCAGGTCTCGGTAGTCAGCACACATCCTGACTTTCCCGTCTTTCTTGGGAACCGGCACGATGTTGGCTAACCACTCTGGATAGTGAGTTACTTGCAGGAATCCGGCATCTAACAATTTGGTGACCTCTTCTTTGATCTTTAGGACCCATTCCGGTTTCGTGCGCCTAAGCTTCTGTTTCATAGGTACGGCCTCAGAATTTGTTGGTAACCGATGCACAACACAGTCCGTGTCTAACCCGGGTGTAAGCACCTTATTTTTGCACCCCTGGAAGTGCTAAAAATGAAAACCCTAGCAGAAAGTCAAACCCCAAGGGGACAAAAAGTTGACTTTTTGATCAAGTGATAGTTGACCACCTTGCTTTTCTCATTGGATAGAGAATCTCGACACAGTTCCAACGCAACTAAGTTTGCAGGAATCGGAGTCCGGATGAAGGTTCTGCAGGCGGTCAAACTTGAGGGGGAACTGAAAGTTGACTTTCTGCTAAACCCCTATATGGGTGCTTACCCCCATGTCATTGGATAGAGGGCTCTGATACGATTCTAACGCAACTGAGTTTGCCCAGATCAGAGCCCGGATGAAGAAAATATGAGCTGACGAAATTCCTGAGCAGCAAAACTGGAAAACTGCGCACGTGGCAAAAAGCTGCACACGTGGCAAGTTTTGCAGGAAAATATCTCGGGGATCAAATCCGTAAATATCCAAACATTCAAAAGATCCCGGGGACCAATTTGAAAATATCTGAAAATATCTAAATAAAATAATATTAAATCAAAATATCCCAGGGACTATATCTTAATTTTCAGATTTTTTAAACAAACCCGCAGTTGCATTAAATGAGTTAATCATTTTGTCTCTCGCGCCGAGCGATAGCTACTCGGCGCGAGCTCGGCTCCAAAACCGGCAGATACTCCCTTCTCCTATAAATACAGCAACCTCGTTCTTGTTCAGGGTTCGGATTTTGGTTGGCTGTTTTTGGGTTCGGGATTTTTCTTGGCTGGCTTTCTTCTCTTGTGAAGTTCTTTCCTGGGTAGAGAGTTCTCACTCTCTTTGGTGGTGTTCTCCTGGGTTGGCTCTTCACACAGAGAGTTGGCCTTCCTCCACTTCGCCTGAGTCGAAACCCCCTTCTTCCTTTATGTTGCCTCACAACCGAGAGGACGACGAGGTTACTGTTGGTGAGGCGAGGCACTACTCCAGCATTTGTTCGTGCTCAAGGAGCTCAACACATCCTGTCAAGGTTCGTTAACCCAAGGTAATGTTCCCTGCAACTCATCCTCCAGCATGAATAAAAATAGGTCCAAGCATGGTATTTTGAGCATGATCGAATGGCTTTAGTTGTTTGCTGTTATTGGGTTCGATTTGGAAGTGGGGATCATGTTCCCTCTGTTGAGAAACATCTGTTGTACCCCTATATAAACCCCCTCCCTTCTCCTTCCCTTCTTTAGAGGCTCTGGTCTCGAGCACGGAGCCCAGGTTCGGCCCTGCCGGAGGTCACAGTTGGTGAGTGCAAGACCACTTCGGTGCTAGTTCTGGGTGTGTCTTTTTATGTGTATGTCTGTTGATTTGCGTGGGCAGTTGTCGGTTTTCTTTTTGTTAATCGTGATTCGAAGTAGCTTACATTAATTTAGATGCATGATTAAAGGTCTTCTGGGAGTCTAAGGATTGCCAGAAACCTGTTACAGAGGTTAAAAACCAGGCGTTAATGGAGTTTGAGCAAGAAAACAGAGAAGCGGGTTTGGGCAGGGTGTCCGCCGAGCTCGTGCGAGGCTCACACGAAGCGCTTTCTCTCGCACCTATCGCACGCCTAGCTCGCGCGAGGCTCACGCGAGGCGCTTTTCGCTCGCGCTTAGCGCGTGCGCGCAGGGGCCTTTTCGGTCCGCCTGGCTTGCGCCTAGCGCGCACAGGTGCCTTTCTTCTACAGTCCTCGGTCCGCCAGGCTCGCGCCCAGCGCCCGAAGGTCAGTGTACCCCCTTTAAAAGGCCGAATTGCTTATATTATTTAAAATCCAAAAATACCCTTGTACCATACCGCGGGGGGCTTCGCCCCCCGCACCCCCCAACCCCGTTGTTCACTGCGTGTCCAACTCGTTCCTTGGATCTAGATGATGTGATTTTCGTATGTTTTGTGTAATTTGTGATTCTTGTACATTCTGTGATTTCTGCTACATGTGGGTGACACTTTCGAACTAAACCAAATGAATCAATAGGGTTTTCAGGTCACCCGAAAACCAAACATGGGACTCAAACCACCCAGTCTAATTTGATTTCTAGCGGGCCTTCCAACGGGGCCCACCTAGCTCGAACCATTCAATTTTGCGTAAATAAGATGATTAAAAGATTTGAGTGGACCAGACCACTTGAGGCCCACCCAAGCCCTATGTGGGGCATGCATGCTTAAATTAGGTTGTGGTTTGGCCGAGACCAAGGGCAGGGCCTGTCGGGCCCACTAAGCCCACAAAACCAAGCAAGGTTAGGGTTTCAAAACCTTAACCCAAGAAGCCTTGGGATTTCAAGCCTAAACCCAAGTAAAGGGCCCCAAGCCCAAGGCCTGTCCCATTTTTGAAACTTAATCAAGACAAACCCAATGAATCACTTGGCTACCATTGTGTGGCCCACTCGGGGGCCCGCAAAGCAATCCAGCCCACTTTGCATGGAAATCACTTAATAACCCAACTTGAACTTCAAAAATAAAATCAAGTCAAATTGAACCAAAGTCCAAAGAGCCACGCTTGGCCCACCAAGGGATACCGTGGGCCTTCCAACGGGGCCCACTGTGCGCGCGTCGGAAACGCGGCACGGGGGAATTCGGAGTCGCCACCGCCTGATGGGGTGCAGGCGGACACCTGGGTGCCTAACCTTGTCTATTAGGGCTTTTTGGTCTGCGGCTTTGAGATTCTAAGTAGGGTCTCGGTTGCGGTCCGGGGAAGTCCGTAGACACCACGGTCCACCCCGTCAGGTGATGGGTCCCTTAGGTTTATCCTGGTTTGAGTCAGCTCACTTTGGTCTCACCCGATTCCTAATCCGATATGCAGTTTGTTTAAGTCTGACGGGACCACCTGAGTGGTGTGGGTCCCTTTAATTGCTTTTATCTTGATTAATTAAGTGATATGGGTCTAGTTGGGTGGGCCCCGTTGGAAGGCCCCTGGTGTCCTTGGTGAGCTTAGTCAAGCCCATGTACCCTTGTAGGCCTCAGTCTAAGCCCGAGAGGCCCTTAGGATTTTTTGTTCAATGAGTTGATTTTATTTCGGAGTTCAAGTTGGATTATTAAGTGATTTATATGCAAAGCGGGCCGGATTGGTTTGCGGGACCCTTAGGTGGGCCCACATGGTGGCCAAATAATTTAGATTTATCTTTTTAATTTGGCAAAGTGAGTTGGACATTGGGCTTGGGGCCCGTAGTCCAAATCTGGGCCTGTAAACCCAAGTTACCAGAAGTTAGGGTTTGCACCCTTCCTTGGTTCGGTTGGTGGGCTTTGGTGGGCCCAGTAGGCCCTTGCCCTTGGTCTCGGCCAAACCAGGCAATTCTTGCATCAATTTCACGAGTCTGGTTCGGGTGGACCGCCTTAAGTTTGGCCCGCCCGGTTTAGTCGGTTAATTTTGCTTACCTTGATTAAGTTGCATGCATACATGTTTATTGGGCCGGGTGGGCCCCGTTGCAAGGCCCACTGGAAATCAGGTTAGACCGAAGGTCCAAGTCCCATGTTGGGTTTCCGGGTGACCCGGAAACCCTGTTGGTTTATCCGGTTCGGTTCGGAAATAGTACTCACATCCAGCAATAATCATAGAAAAATATACAAAGATGACACTTGTCGAGGAGAGATTGACTCACTATGCTGGGTCCAAGGGGAGGTACCCGGGGCCCCTGTGGGCGGAGTGAAGTGGATCCCACGGGGTGGGGTACCTCCCTGCGCCAAGGAACTAGTTGGATGCGCAGCGAACAAAGGGGGTGGGGGGTGCGGGGGGCAAGGTAAAGGGTATTTTCGGAAATTTTCAAAAATCTAGCAATTCGACATGTTTTAGGGGTATGCGTTGACCTCAGGCACTAGGCACGAGGTCGGCGCGGGCTGGGCGGATCGAAAATAACCCGCGAAGCGCAAAAAGCGCTTGCGCGAAGCTCGCGCTCACTTCGAGTGAGCGCGAGCTTCGCGCGAAATCAGCGGGAGCTTCACGCGAAGTCAGCAGGAGCTTCGCGCGAGTTTCGCGCGAAATCGGCGGACACCCGATGTTCTCTGTTCAATTTTTAAACTCCATTTTTAAGGTTTTGAAGCTCTGTAAGTGGTTTTTTAAGCTCTGTAAGCCCTCCCAGGGCTTCGACCACTCCCCAAAAGGCACTTAAACTTGTATTCATATTAACTAAACTACTTCATCCCACAACTCCCAATCTCTTTTAGAGAAAAAAAAAACCAAACCCGATGAAAACAAACAGCCACAGATGCATTAATAGCTAAAAAAAGGGGGGGGGGGGTGATGGGAGCATGCTCAAGGGTGCACAAGCAGCAAATAGCATGTTAGCAAGTCCAGCAACAAAAAAAAACAACATGCAAACATTACGTGCACTTTCATCGACGAACTGGACCTTCGAGCCGGCACACTAACATCCGAAGGCAAACTAACATCCGAAGAAGGGAATGAGGAGGGGGGTTTACAGGGATACAATAGCTGAGATGAATGAGGGGCCGGTTCTTCATAGGAGTGCCAGGTACCTCATGAGCATTTGGTGGAGCAATAAACCCTCATCTTCTTAAAGGGGTCATGCATGGGTCTCCCTTACCCTTGGAGACCTCCATGTCACCCGAAATTGAGGAGCAAAAGGAACGAGAAAAAAATGCATGACAGGGGAAGAAAAAAAACAGTAGTGATAACATGCTTATATGACTTCCATTTTTATTTTTGTAAACGAGTGAGAAGCAATACCTGAGGTTCCTACGCTCTTGCGCAAGGCGGCGGCTTCTCCTTGAGGTAGCACGAGCGCTGGAACTCTCCTCTCTTGCACCTCCAATAGCAACCGGCCTCCGTTTGGTTGTGCGGGTATGAAGAAGAAGCAAGGATAGGGGAGTGTTGGATCAAGGTGGGGAACTTGAGGAGGCCGAAGCCACTGAGACAGGTAGGGTTTGGGTGGGGAAGGAGCTTGGGCACGGCACCTGGAGCTAACGAAAATTCCCAACCCAAGACCTTTGAACAAAAAAACTCTCCGACCCAAAAATCTTCAAACCAAAACTCTCTCACCAAAAATCCTCGAACCGAAAATCTCCCAACCCTAAAAAGGATCCAACCCCCAAAAAAATCCGAACCCCTTTGCGCGAGCACTCGCGCGGCTTATATAGGCAAGGGAGAAGGGGTATCCGCTCACTTTGGCGCCCAGCTCAAGGTGAGCGCATACCGCTTGCCACATCCGCGCGAGCGGCATAATTATGACAAAAAATTTAATGCGGCCGCTCGTTTGTCTAAAAAATCCGGAAATTAAGATTTAGTCCCTGGAAATTTTTGGTTTAATCCGATATTCTCGGATTTTTACAGATTTAGTCCCTGGGATATTTTGAATGTTTGGATATTTATGGATTTGATCCCCGAGATATTTTCCTGCGCCACTTGCCACGTGTGCAGCTCTCTGCCACGTGCGCAGTTTGCCAGTTTTGCTGCTCGGGAATTTTGTCAGCTCATATTTTCTTCATCCGGGCTCCGAACTGGGCAAACTCAGTTGCGTTAGAATTGTATTGGAGCCCTCTATCCCATGACCTAGGGGTAGGCCTCTGGATCGGATTTTAGCAGAAAGTCAACTTTTGGCTCTGCTCAAGTTTGACCGCCAGCAGAACCTTCATCCGGACCCCGATTCCTGCAAACTCAGTTGCGTTGGAACCGTGTCGAGATTCTCTATCCAATGACCTAGGGGTAGGCCTCTGGATCGGATTTTAGCATAAAGTCAACTTTTGGCTCTGCTCAAGTTTGACCGCCCGCAGAACCTTCATTCGGACCCCGATTCCTACAAACTCAGTTGCGTTGGAACCGTGTCGAAATTCTCTATCCAATGGCATAAAGCGAGGTGGCCAATTTTCATTCGATCAAAAAAGTCAACTTTTCACCCCTTAGGGTTTGACCTTCTGTAAGTGTGAAAACTCACACTCCTTATATGGCAAATGTTTGACAAATTATATCCTCTAAAAATCTTCAAGATGTGCAGAATCAAAATATAAATTCTGTGAATTTAGTAAAGAGGAAGGTGAGGTTGCTACACAGCTACCACGCCGCTGGTAGCTCAAGGAAATGAAAGAGTTTCTAAATAAAACATTTCTTGAAAAGGCACTTGCGAGGAACAACGCTGCTGCCACTCCGCTGGCAGCGCATAAGTGAGATAGCAATTTGAAAGTAAAGCACGCGCACCTGCGTCGTAAGGCGACGCCGACACGCCACTGGTAGCGCAGAGCAAGATCGAAGAATCTACAAATCAGCTGTGCACATGCCGCGTTCCCTCCCGCTAGCAGCGTGCTGGCAGCGCGCCCTTAACTGAGTCTATTTGGATTTGAGCGGGATTGAGTTCGCTTCCAGCCGTCTACCCCGATCGCAAGACGACGCCACCAGCGCTTGATGCGATCTGAGTTTTCTCCTTTAAATAGACGAGCTGTATTTGTTTTTAATAGACTTTTTTCTTTTGATCAATTCGATTTGGATCTTGAGGTGTTCAAGATTCAGTCAATTCATCTTTAGAGAGTTGGTGATCGAGTGAGGGGGAGATCTGGGAGAGATCACCTGGAATTGAAGGTTGGGGATTCTTCTTCAGTTCAGAACTTCACTTGATCGTAAGATCTCCTGGATTGGTGATCGACCTTGTTGGATGCATAGGTGGATTCCTATTGCATTGGATCATCTCAGTGGACTCTGAGGTGATTGTCACGATCTGGATTGATCGTGAATTGCAGCTTGTGGATTCAAGTTGTGTTGCAGTTCGTGGATTCGAGCTGTGGATCTGGATTGATCGTCACTTGCAGCTTGTGGATTCAAGTTGTGTTGCAGTTCGTGGATTCGAGCTGTGGATCTGGATAGATCGTGAATTGCAGCTTGTGGATTCAAGTTGTGCTACAGTTCGTGGATTCGAGTTGTGGATTGCTGTTGAGTGAGTTCAATTGTAAAGGTTAAGTGTGTCTTCCTTTGTAATTGACTTTCATTCAATAGTGGAGATTCTAAGGGTTAGTCGCCTCATATAGACTCGAGGTTTTTCCTGGATCTGGATTCAGGTTTCCTTGTATAATTTCTGTGTGTATGCTTCCGCATTGTTAAGATCATAATTGTTGTAGATCGTGGACCTGTAGAGTAGTCTCCTACTCTTTCACCTTCTATCCAGGGTTTGCATTTTTGTTTTTTTTTCTGGGAGGGCAAAAATGAGGTGCTTACACCCACCCCACCAGACCCAGATCATTCTAACTAAAGAAGATAAAACCAAGTAAAGGGACCCACACCACTTTGGCGGTCCCGCCAGACTTAAACAAGTGTGCCTGCTGGAATAGGAATCGGGTGAGTGAGAGACCAAAGTTGACTCAAACCAGGGAAACCTATGGGACCCGTCACTCGACAGGGCGGACCAGGGTGTCTACAGACTTCGCCGGTCCGTAACCGAGAACTTACTTAAAATCTCTAAGCCGTAGACCAGTCTAATAGAAAATCTAGGCACCCAGGTGTCCGCCTACACCCCATCAGGCGGTGGCGACTCCAATTTCCCATTTTTTACCCAGTGCGACTACCGAAGTCAGGCGCGCACACTGGGCATATCCTCGTATGACCATGCAAACACATCAGAATAAGATTTAAGAAAATCAATCATCTGTTTTCTCAATAATGGTGACAGCTTTTTACCAATTTGGAGTATCCTTGGTTGTGCTGTTTCACCTATGTCAATTGGCTTTGTTTCCTCACTATTGGCCTGGGGACCCTTTTCATGCCTTTCCAATGAAAGTTGGATTTCAAGTGGGGTCTCTCATGATTCATCGTCGTCCTCATGCTTGAAAGGTTGACAGGGGACGATGTCTGAATCTTCCCACTGCGATGGGCTAGTGCCCTAATCTGACTTGTTGAGTTCTTGCTCGTTTTCGGGATTGGACATTGGCTCATGCATTTCATTTATTATTGCCATCTGCACTGGCTTTTCAATTTCTTTTTGCTCTTTTTGCTTAATTATGGCAATCTTATTACCTATCCCGTGCCCCAGATCTTCCAGGTGTGCATCGGGATTGACACTAAGATTGCGATGCTTAAGTTGCTTATTTTTGTTATTTTTATTTTCAAACAGATGTAAGTAGTAGGAAGCATTTAGATATTCATTGAAAATTTCAGCAGTAGCTACAACAGAAATTTCAGAGGTGATAGAAACCCCCTTTGGGATAGCAGCTTTGCGGATAGCAAAGGGCACGGCGCTCCAATTCTTCGGTGGTGCCTTGTCTTCCTTGTTGATGATGACTGCCGCCTCCAGTTCTCCAGCTAGTACCATGTTGGCACTATCGTTAGAAGAGACGCAGATAGGATAGTGCGCTGCGCCTGCTGCCAGCTTGTTTTGGCTTCTCTCTGATCGGGGAGCACTGTCTAATGATACCCTCACCCATGATCCACTGAGGGGAATTCCCATTGGTATCTCATCCTCAGGTGGCATGTATGCGATGGTGACCTTGTTGGCCGGGTCAACTCTGGGTGGTGCGAATGCTATGGGTATTCCAGTCGGTATCCGAGGCACAATAGAAGAGTAAGCTGGTGGTGCCCATTTGCCATAAGCCGCATGGTACACTTCTTCGGGTACTGGCCCTAGCACTTGGGGCATGCTTCAGAACATTCAGTTCAGTCCATCCCTAGTTCCGGGGTGCGGGATATAGGGAAGTGGAGGAGCAGACTTCGGCCGGCGGCTTGGCGCTCCTGAGCTGTCTCGCCCTTCCATCATGCAGACATACATAGCCGGGTTCTCTTCTTCTTTGGATTCATCAATGGGAGGAGGTGGCGGTGCGTCTATTACATCCGCCGAGTGGATAGGGATCCCTTCAGGGACAACCAGTTCCTCTGGAGGGGCAAAGGCCATGGTGACCTCGTTAGCATATTCCAGGGCAAATAGTGCTGGTAGGTCATCTGATGACTCTTCAGGAACCAGCAGGTCTACTTCCACTGCATCTCCAATCATTTTCATAGATGGTGGCTCCTCCCAGAGCATCTGAACCAGGCTTTGTAGGTAGTCCTTTTCCATGGCAGGGGTGTCCAGAAACTCATCTCCCCACCCTTGGGGGACTATGTTCTCAATGGCCTGGGCCGCTTCATGCTCCATGTTAGTGAAGCGGTGGTACAAGTTCTCGTGCACGCATATGGGCCAGTGGGGGTCTCTTCTTTCAATTCTGGCTCTTTTCCTCTCGGCACGATTCCCAAGGAGTCGGGAGCAGTCTTCCGGCTGTGGCTTGGACCCCAGTCTAAACCCAGTGGTCTGCTCATAAGGTTGGACGGCTACCTTGATACCCTGCTTGTATTTTCCCAGCCTACGTCGGCTCTAAGACCCCAGTCTGCGCAGTCAGCAGCGCTAAACATGTTCTTTCTTCTTCTCTTCGAGAGTCGTTGCCCCCTTTCCGATTCAGGGATATGATTCACCTGCACCATCTCCATAGCTTGGAAATTGAGGGCGGTCGGCAATTCATAGTCTACATAGGGTACTCCAACCCTTTCAAATTCCCAGTGGTTTTCAGCATACACCGTTATTAGCTCGTTGCCCGATATGAATCGGACCATTCTATGCAGTAAGGAGGACACGGCCCCTGCCTAATGTAACCAAGGTCTCCCGATCAACAAGTTAAAGGATGAGTTGATATCCATGAGCTCGAAATCCATGGTGAAGGGCTTATCCGCAATTATGACCACCAAGGCAACCTCCCCTAGTCATTCTCTCCTGGCATTGTCGAACCCTCAGACATTGTGCCCACTGGGCTTAATCATGGTAGGGCTCAACTGCAAACTGTGGAATGTTCGTGTAAGCACCTTATTTTTGCACCCCTGGAATTGCTGAAAATGAAAACCCTGGCAAAAAGTCAAACCTCGAGGGGACAAAAAGTTGACTTTTTGATTAAGTGATATTTGGCCACCTTCCTTTATATCAATGGATATAGAATCTCGACACGAGTCTAACGCAACTGAGTTTGTTGGAATCGGAGTCCGGATGAAGGTTCGGCGGGCAGTCAAACTTAAGGGAGAGCCGAAAGTTGACTTTTCCTCGAATTCCGTGCCAAGTGCTTAGCCCCATATCATTGGATAGAGAATCTCGACACGGTTCCAACGCAACTGAGTTTGCGGGAATCGGGGTCCGGATGAAGGTTCTGCGGGCAGTCAAACTTGGGCGAAGCCAAAAGTTGACTTTCTGCCAAAATCCGATCCGGAGGCCTACCCCTAGGTCATGGGATGGAGGGCTCCGATACGATTCTAATGAAACTAAGTTTGCCCAGATCGGAGCCCGGATGAAGAAAATATGAGCTGGCGAAGTTCCCGAGCAGCAAAACCGGCGAACTGCGCACGTGGCAAAAAGCCGCATACGTGGCGAGTTGCGCAGGAAAATATCTCGGGGATCAAATCCGTAAATATCCAAACATTCAAAATATCCCAGGGACCAATCTGAAAGTATTTGAAAATATCTGAATAAAATAATATTAAACCTAAATATCCCAGGGACCATATCCTAATTTTCAGATTTTAAAAACAAACGAGCGGCGGCATTTATTACTTTGAAATCATTTGGTCGCTCAAGCGGGCGTGGCAGGGGGTTTGCGCTCACCTTGAGAAGGGCGCCAAGGTGAGCGGCACCCCCTTTTTTCTGGCCTATATAAGGCTGCGCGAAGTTCAGCGCAGGGGTTGGGAAATTTTTGGTGAGGTTGGCTGATTTCGGCATTCGAAAGGGGGTCTTGGCTACCATCTTCCTCAGAGAAAAAAAACCAGACACTCGACCTCTCGCTTCCTCTCCTTCCTCGACGAATCCGAAGGAGGTCTTGCTCTTGGTGTGAGAAGAAGGAGGCTCGGCAGCACCTCGTGGGCTCCAGGGAACCCTCCGGCCTGCTCTACAAAGGTTCGGAACCAAGGTGAGCTCTCCTTGTGTTGTGGTTTTAACATATATGCATCGAGCATGTTTCCCACTTCAGCATGTTATATATTGTTGTTCTTGCTCGTTTGATTCGAAGGTGGGAGTCTGTTCCCACGAGTCCTCTCTCTTTGTTGTATCCCATAAAGCCCCCAGTCCCCTTCCTTGCATGTTCTGTTAGTGTGTAGGTGTTCGGATTTGCAGATTTGCAAGGAGGTTTGATTTTCATAAAAATGTGTTTAGATTAAATCCAAAACTAGTTGGGAGGTATTCTGAACATGTTAGGAGGCTAGTGGAACAGTTACAGACCGAAAAAAACCGGCCAGAGATGGAGATCTCAAAAAAACAGAGAGTTGAAAATCACAGTGACCTGCCGCCCACCTGGCGCCCACCTGGCGCTCACCTAGGAGGTGGGCGCCCCTTTCACCTCACTTCCCGCCGAGCTGGCGCCCACCTGGCGCTCAGCTCGCGCCCACCTAAAAACCAAGTGAAATTCTGGCGCCCACCTCGCGCCCATCTCGCGCTCACCTCCCGCCCAGCTCGCGCTCACCTGGTATCGGGTGAGCGCTAGGTCAAATTTTCGCCCGGATTCTGGCGCCCACCTGGCGCTCACCTCAGGAGGTGAGCGCTAGGTCCAAAACAGGCCGATTTTGTGCATTTTGTGCATTTTCTTGATAGGGTGTCAATTTTGTGCATTTTCTTATGTGATTGTTGCTGAATGTGGGCTTTATTTCCAAACCGAACCGGATGAACCAATAGGGTTCCCGGGTCACCCGGAAACCCAACATGGGCCATGGACCAACCCGGTCCAAATTGATTTCCGGTGGACCTTCCAACGGGGCCCACCAAGCCCGACCAACCCATTCATGCTTAACTAAGATAATAAAAGATTTGAGTGGGCCAGACCACTTGAGGCCCACCCAAGCCCTAATTGGGCCATGCATGATTAAAGTAAGATAAGCCCAGGTAAAGGGCCCCAAGCCCAGTACTTGGCCCGTGTTGGCACAGATAAGAAAGATAAAATCAAAATCACTTGGCAACCAATTGTGGGGCCCACTCAAGGGCCCACAAAGCAATCCCGGCCCACTTTTGGCATGAAATCCACTTAACTAATCCAACTTGAACTCTAAAATAAAATCAATTCGAAGTGAGCCAAAATCCAAAGGGCCACACTTGGCCCACCAAGGAACATGCGGGCCACACTGGGCCCACCAAGGGATACCATGGGCCTTCCAACGGGGCCCACCCCACCAGGCCCAGATCATCTTAATTAAAAAGATAAAATCAAGTAAAGGGACCCACACCACTTTGGCGGTCCCGCCAGACTTAATCAAAATTGCATGCTGGAATAGGAATCGGGTGAGTGAGAGACCAAAGTTGACTCAAACCAGGGAAACCTATGGGACCCGTCACTTGACGGGGTGGACTGGGGTGTCTACGGACTTCCCCAGACCGCAACCGAGCCTCTACTTAGAATCTCAAAGCCGCAGACCAAAAGCCTTAGTAGAAAAACTTAGGCACCCAGGTGTCTGCCTGCACCCCATCAGGCAGTGGCGACTCCAAACAAATCCCGAGGCACGCGTCGTTACGCGTGCGCCTCGCCGTGCGACCGAAATCGGGTGCGCACAGTTCGCATCGGGCATATGTTCAAAACTGACCCATTGTCGATCATGGCACGCTTTACGATAAGATCCGCACACTTCACAGTTATCTAAAGCGGCTTGGTGTGATTGCATCCCTCGGGTGGCAAATCTACTGCAGAAAAGGAGATGGCCTTTGGTGCCATGATTACTGACACCACTGCTCCTAATTGCTCAGGGTCGATGCTAGCTGGTACATGTGCGTCACCCAGAACCTTCATCAGCAATTCCCGGTGTTTCTCTGAGTCAATTAGAAGCCGCATTATGGAGATCTGGGCAGGCACTTTGTTCAACTGCTGGAGGAGGTCGTATTCGGGAGTGTAGATGTTGTGGTGCAAATTTATGACTTCCTCTTCTGTGGCCCTTCCCTTTCTCTTGAGGGTTTGTTGCAATTCTGTAACCACGTCCTTCCCTTTTTCTTTCCTCTTTGCTTCTACTTCTACTCCCTCCTCTAGTGCGGGTGGGGGGTCAGTATTTACGTATTGACCGGATCGGGTGATTCGGTCGATTTTTGCCTCAATGGTGGTGGTGGAGGTAGCTTGATGGTAGAAAGATTGGGTGGGGTAAGATGGGGGTATGGCATTGTACAAATGGGGTTCAAGGTTGAGTTTGGAGAGATTGAGGATGGGTGATTCAAATGAAAGGGAGAAGGGGTCTTGTGGAGGCGAGTCCATGATGTCATGGATGTTGAGGGTGGAAGGGTTGGTGAGGGGGGTCGGGTAGAAAAACCCTGGGTCTTCAGTTTGGTGGAAGTGCACCCGAGGGAGACCTGTAGGGGATTCAGTGCCATTTCCTTCGATGATGTTTACTGTCTCATTTTCCTCTGCTTATGCGTCTTCCAAGTTTGTGTCAACGGATTCATCTGAGCTCTCATATGGATCAAGCAGGTTTGCGAGTTCAGGAGTGGATGGCTGTTCCTCTTCCTCTGCAACACGAGGGGGGCCGAACCATTAGTGCATGTCGCATGGGAGGGGGGCGGGATTAGACTCGAGTGATGACGAGTCGGCGGAGTATGCCATATACGGGTTTGGCTCCGATGTCGTAGACATGCACTTTGGCGGCCATTCGGTGGATAACTGGGGAGGCACCCTCGAATTACCCACGGTTGCGTGTGAGATTTGAGGTCTATCCTGGATCTGGAGTCCACTGGAACTGCCCACTCCTTCTCTGCATGGAGGGGACGGGGAGTTGCTGATCCATCCACACTGCATTGGGTTCCATGGCCCCGTGACTTCTTCACTGTTTTGCGGTTCATCCTCGATCGCACAAATGTAGACATCTGTATTCTCCTTAACTTTGAGTCTTCCAGCAGAGTGTCCTCTTTATTCTCTCTGACAACTGCAATTGCAGTCGATTGGGTTCTCGTTCGAAGCTGCACCTTCATTGTCTGCCCTGGTTGGCCAATCAGTACTGAAGGGTCAAGCTGCTCGGTGCCCTGATCACTACTCACTTGATTCACCGTCTTACTAGTGGAGGCCTTTGAGTGATCTGGGAGAGGATTGGTAGTTACGTCGGCTGTTGGATTCTGAGCGGGTGGTGCCGGAGGGTCAACCGTGATGCGCTTACTATCAATCAAGTCTTGGATATCATGCCTTAGATCCTAGCACCGATTGGTATGGTGCCCTGGAGCACCGGAGTGGTACTCGCATCGCTCAATTGCATTATAGCTTCTAGCGTTGACTAAATGAGGATTCGGGGGTTTGACTTGCACATACCCCTTCTTTAGCAAAGTTGGCAGTAACTCTGCCAGTGCATACGGGAGTGGAGTGAAAACCCGTTTCATCCTAGCCTCCATCGCTTCCCTCGTCCTTCTTACCCCTTGGTAAGCAGTCTGCCCGGTCCCTTGGGGTGTCACTGCCTCTGGTCCTTGAGAGAAATGGTGGGGTTGTGCAGGGTACACATAGTTGACCGCTTGTTGTTCTTGCCTCCTGGGTTCCTGCCCCTGGCTTCTACTGGCTTGCCTTGTTACTGGCCTTCTGGGTGCAGAACTCAACCCACTGCCGTCAATCTTCCCGGCTCTTACTGTGTCTTCAATCCTATCTACCGTCAAGATTAGGTCATTGAAATTCGACGTACTCTGCCCCAGCAGCAAAGTGAAGAAAGGCTAACCCAATGACACAATAAACAATGACGTCATCTCTTGTTCCAACAGTGGCGGTTGCACTAACGCTGCCAATTCTTTCTAGTGCTTGGCATACTCTCGTACTGATTCCTGACTCTTCTTAGCAAACCTCTACAATTCTACCCTGGTCTATATGATCTGACTGTTCAGGTGGTACTGCTGGATAAAGACTGCTACCAGGTCATTCCATGTTTTTATCTTAGCCTTGTCCAGACTCAAGAACCAAGAATAAGCTACCCCAATTAACAACTTCTAAAAGAACTGCACCATGATCCGTTCTTCTGTGGCGTACTGGCACATGTCGACAGAATAAAACCTCAGATGGTTTAGTGGGCAACCCGTGCCATCAAACTGGTGCAACTCCAGGCACTTGAACTTAGCCCGGAGCTGGATGTCAGAAAAGAAGCAGAGGTTTTCAAGCGTAGCCTCGCTCTGCATTGTACTGGGTTGGAGCTGTTTGAGAAGTTCTCTCATGGTGGCAAGTTCTGCTTTGTTTTCTTCTCTTACTGCTTCCAATTTTCCCTTAAACTGCGCTTCCTGGGTTTTGTACCAGTCTTCGTCATCCTGCTCCAGATGGACATGTAGAAACTGATCCTGCTGTGGTATGTGGAACGGAGCTACTGGTGGTGCCGGTGGTGCTTCCACGGGAGGGGGATGTATTGGATGCGGTGGTAGTGCCGTCTCTGCTGGTGGCAGGAACCGCGACTGCGGCTGGTGGGCGGCCAGCGCTGCTGGGGGACTTGCTTTAATTCTCTTAGCTCTGCCATTAGTTCCTAGATGACGGAACCCATACTATCAATTCTCTGTTGTATTTCATTCACTACTTGTTCCTGGCTAGATTCTGCCGGATGTTGCCCCGGCGGTGTCTGCTCTCCTGGCTGATCCATATCGAGTATTTTCCTCGATCTTAGCAGGTACGGACTTCTGGAAGCAATTTTGGTACCTGGTGGACGATTGACAAGCATTAGAGCAATTTTACACAAATTGGTTACACAATTTTATCTGAGTGAATTCATTCATTTGCTTATTTTTGTTTTCTGATATGATTGGAATAACTGATCTATTTTAGCTGCCCGGGGACAACAAGGACAGAGAATCTGATTTCTAGAAGCTGATCTATTTTAGCTACCCGCAAGCAGCCGGGAAAGAGAACCCTAATGAATTTTGAAGACTGATCTATTTTGGCTGTCCTAAGACGACCGGGGAAGAGAACCCTAATGCATTTTAAAGACTGATCTATTTTGGCCATCCTACGACGATCGGGGAAGAGAACCCTAATGACCGAATCTATTCTAACTACCCGCAGGTAACTGGGAGAGAGAACCCTAATGACCGAATCTATTTTAGCTACCCACAGGTAACTGGGAAAGGGAACCCTATTTTTCTGAAAGCTGATTTTTTTAAAGTTGATCTATTTTAGTCGCTTAGGAGCGACTGGGGAAGAGAACCCAATTTAACTGGTCTATTTTAGCCACTTTCGAGCAACTGGGAAAGAGAACCCTAATAAATCTTCAAGATTGATCTATTTTGGCTATCCTAAGACTACCGAGGAAGTGAACCCTAGTGGCCGAATCTATTTTAGCTACCCGTAGGTAACTGGGGGAGAGAACCCTATTTTTCCTAAAAGCTGATCTATTTTAGTCGCTTGGAAGCAACCGCGAAAGAGAACCCAGTTCAATTGGTCTATTTTGGCCATTCGGTAAGGGAAGAGAACCTTCAATTTAAGGGGTTTTGTTTTGAGCTCAGAATCACAGGGTTGGACCACGCATGGTCACAAAAGGGGGCTGAAAAATAGCACCTATGGTTGCCTTAACCAAATCCTGACTCATTCGTCGGTGGTCTCGGTGATACAAAGATTCGGCTAGTAGTACCCGGACGCTGCGCAGCCAATATCCGATTCAACCACCGGCGGCTTTGGTATCACTAACATGGGTAGGCTATGCTAAGACGATCCTCCACCAATATCTGACTCATCCGTTGGCGGCTTCGGTGCCCTAAGATTTCGGCTAGTAGTACCCGGACGTTCCGCAGCCAATATCTGATTCAACCATCGACGGCTTTGGTGTCGCTATCTGGGGTAGGCTATGCCAGGACGCTTCTCCACCAATATCCGACTCATCCGTCGGCGGCTTCGTTGCCCTAAGATTTGATCGAATGATCTTGAAAAGATGCAGAAGGGTGTGATCTGAGCTCAAGCTCTTGGGTGTTTTTGAACACTTGCTGGGTTTCAGGATCTCAATGAGAGAGATGCAAATAAAGAAAGCTAAGGGGTTGCGGCGATCAGAAACATTGCAATTACTGAAGAGAGGTGGTCTGTCGGAGACCGAGATGCCCTATTTGGAGGGAATTAATTCTTTTATTTCTTGTCTTGTTAAGTGTAAGCACTTTATTTTTGCACCCCTGGAATTGCTGAAAATGAAACCCCTGGCAGAAAGTCAAACCCCGAGCGGACAAAAAGTTGACTTTTTGATTAAGTGATATTTGGCCACCTTGCTTTATATCATTGGATAGAGAATCTCGACACGATTCCAACGCAACTGAGTTTGCAGGAATCGGAGTCCGGATGAAGGTTCTGCGGGCGGTCAAACTTGAGCGAAGCCAAAAGTTGACTTTCTGCTAAAATCCGATCCAGCCGCCTTGCTTTATATCATTGGATGGAGAATCTCGACACGATTCCAACGCAACTGAGTTCGCAGAAATCGGAGTCCGGATGAAGGTTCTGTGGGCGGTCAAACTTGAGCGAAGCCAAAAGTTGACTTTCTGCTAAAATCCGATCCGGAGGCCTACCCCTAGGTCATGGGATAGAGGGCTCCGATACAATTCTAACGCAACTGAGTTTGCTCAGATCGGAGCCCGGATGAAGAAAATATGAGCTGACGAAATTCCCGAGCAGCAAAATCGGCAATCTGCGCGCGTGGCAAAAAGCTGCACACGTGGCGAGTTGCGCAGGAAAATATCTCAGGGATCAAATCCGTAAATATCCAAATATACGAAATATCCCAGGGACTAAATCTGTGAAAATCCGAGAATATCGGATTGAATTGAAAATTAACAGGGACTAAATCTTAATTTCCCGATTTTTTTAGACAAACGAGCGGCCGTATTTAATGATTTTTCATCATGCGGTCGCTCGAGCGGACGTGGCAAGCGAGTGAGCGCACCCCCTTGTTTCCTTATATAAGCCGCGCGACCTTTTCGCGCAAAGGGGTTGGAAAAATTTTTCGTTGGGGCTCTGCATTTTTTTGGGTTCAGACTTTTGGGGTTCGGAAATTTTGGAGGTTGGATTTGAGGGTTTGCTGTTCTTCGGCATTCAAAGGAGAAGGAGGAGCTTGCCGAGTGAGCCCAAAGGAGGAGAGTTCAGCCGCTGCTGGAGCTTCAAAGGGGAGCCTACCCGCTCACTTCAGAAGGGTGTTTTGACACCCAGGTGATGTTCCCGACCATTCTCTTTTTTCGAATATAAGCTCATTTCGAGCATAGCATGTCATGATGTTTTAGATTCTACCATTGTGTTTACTAATACTGCTTGTGTGATTCGAAGGGGAGCATGTTCCCCGTGGTCATTTCATCTCGTGTACCCCATTATAAACCCCCTTGTCCCTTCACTGTTAATTTGTTGATGTGTGATTTTGAGGTTCGGCTTACGATATGTTAGGTTAGATTAATTCCAATACAAGTTTAAGTGCCCTCTGGGGAGTGGTCGAAGCCCGGGGAAGTGTTCTGGGCAATATTATTCGTGATGTATTTTGATTGCATGGTTGTATTGTGAGTTTTCTGGTTTTCTGGAATCTCATGAGTCCGAGCATGAAAGTGAATTACAACTTGAAATAAAATGTGTTTAGATTAAATCCAAAACTAGTTGGGAAGTGTTCTGGGAATATTAGGAGACTAGTGGAACAATTACAGGCCGAAAAAGATCGGCCAGAGATGGATATCTCGAAATAACAGAGAGTTGAAAATCGCAGTGAGTAGCCGCCCACTTGGCGCTCACTTGCGCTCACTTAGGAAGTAGGCGCCCATCTTATTTCACTACCCGCCGAGCTGGCACCCACTTGGCGCTCAGCTCGCGCTCACTTAAAACCATGCGCAATTCTGGCGCCCATCTCGCGCCCACTTGGCGCTCAGCTCGCACTCACTTACCCAAATTTTACATAATCTCTGAATTTTTGAAATTCCCAAATTGCCCTTGCGACACTCCAACAATAATTTCCATCAATTTCTCATATCTATTTATTTATAGTTATCCCATCCAGTTCAACCAAGAGTCCCCGGTTTAACTCCTTGATCTCCTTCCTCTATGAAATTTTAAATAGCCTTAAATTAATTACCAAACTAATAATTTTTAATTTCATTAAAAATTTGGGATTTTACAATACTTGAGGCTTCTTGTAGCACCAAGCTCTTGGACAGCACCTCCTCCTCTCCGGATGTTCTCCACGATCTCCTCGAAGTAGTAGGAGTGAAGAAGAATGGTAGGGAAAGGGCTTGTGAGGGGTTAGATTAGGGTTTTGGGGGTTTTGGAAGGGTTGAGGGGGTAGAGAGGAGAGGTACGAGCGGGGTGGGGTGGGGGAAAATTTTGGGTAGCAGCAACCCCAAGCCAAATGGCTGGTTGCTATTTATAGCAAAAAATTGAAGAACCGAAATTAATTTTCAGTTATGCTGATTTTGTAGTATAACTGAAAATTAATTTCGGTTATACAAGAAATTGTTTGTAACCGAAATTTAATTTCGGTTACTTTTACACTTGATGAGCAATTAATTTCTATCAGGTACGAAATCAAAGAATCTGTCGGGTGATTTTTGATTTCACTTTATGAAATGAAATTTAATTTTTGTTATACACAATTTGTTTATAACCGAAATTCAATTCCGGTTATTCTGACAATATTTTTTATATTTACAGATTGCCCCCTGGATTTGACCGATATGACACTTGAGATAACTGCAGATTGCCCCCTGCGCAATTTTGGTTTAATCCCTGAGATATTTTGTAGATTTTGGATATTTATGGATTGCCCCTCAAGATATTTTTCTACGTTTCTCGCCACATGTGCAGTCCCTTTGCCATGTGTGCAGTTTCTGGCATTGCTGCCTGGAAACTTCAACTGATCATATCTCCTTCATCCGGACTCCAATTTGAGCAAACTCAGTTGAATTAGAACCGTATCAGAACCCTCTATCCACTGGCATAGGGCTAAGCACTTGGTTTGGGGTTTAACAGAATGTCAACTTTCGGCTCCCCTTCAAGTTTGACCGGCTTGTAAATCCTTCATCCGGGCTTCGATTCCTGCAAACTTAGTTGCGTTGGAACCATGCCGAGATTCTCTATACATTGAGAAAAATCATGGTGGCCAATTATCACCTGATCAAAAAGTCAATTTTTACCCCTTAGGGTTTGACTTTCCAGCTATGGTTCACATTTCCGGCACTTCTAGGAGCGCAAAAATGAGGTGCTTATAGTTGATTAGACAAATGTTATTGTTAACTGAATTGATTAAATTGAATAAAGAATTGTTTTATTTTCCACCAGAACTCTGATTTAATTAATTAGTTTTAAAATTATTGTGAATCTTAGTTCGTATCTGACCCCAGCTTCATTGTAACATATCGAGTTTGGTTGCTGAATCGGACTTGGGTTGTTACAGTAGCAAACCGGGTTCGCGTTGGGTGCCTGTTTGTATTGACTATTTGATCAAGTGATAATTGGCTACCTTGATTTATCTCAATAGATAGAGAATCCCAACATGGTTCCAACACAACTGAGTTTGCAGGAATCGGAGTCCGGATAAAGGTTCTGCAGGCCGGTCAAACTTGAAGGGGAGTTGAAAGTTGACTTTCTGCTAAACCCCGATCCAGGTGCTTACCCCCACACCATTGGATATAGGGCTCCGATACGGTTCTAACGTAATTGAGTTTGCCCAAATCGGAGTCCAGATGGAGAAGAGATGAGCTGTTGAAATTTCCGAACATCAGAAACTGGAAAACTGCACATGTGGCAGAGAGCTGCACATGTAGCAAGTGGCACAGGAAAATATCTTGGGGATCAAATCCGTAAATATCAAAACATTCAAAAGATCCCAGGGACCAATCTGAAAATATTTAAATAAAATAATATTTTCTAAAAATATCCCAGGGACTAGATCTTAAATTTCAGATTTTTCGGACAAATCCGCGGCCGAATTAATTATTTTTAATCATTGTGTCTCGCTCGCGCAAGCAAGCAAGCGTGAAAAGGGCTCGGCACCAACCTGGCGGATACCCCATTTTCCTCTATAAAAGCCACGGCAACCCTCTTGCAAAAGGGTTGGCTTTCTTTTTTCTTGTTCGGCCTCTTTGGGTTCGGATTTTTTCTGGGTGTTGGCTCCCTTTGCTGTTCTCGAGCCTTCTTCTCCACTCTGCCTGGTTCGAGACCCCCCTCCCAAGGCCACTCCTTGCTCCCTCGAACCACCCAACATCACAGTAAGCCACTTCCACCCTCGACCTTTCATTTCCTTTGCTTTTCTCATGGAATCCGAAGGAGGACTCGCGGTCAGTATATGAAGGAAGGTGCTCCAGCCACTGCTTTGCATCCACAAGCATGAATTGCACACCTCTAGGGCTCCTAAACCCCACGGTAATGTTTCCCACAACTCGTCCTTCAGCGTGAATAAAAATAGGCTCAAGCATGGTTATTGTGTTTTCCATCTCTCGCATGTTTCCCATTTCTTTCCAGGCATGGTATTTCAAGCGTGAGTTAATGGCTTCTTAGTTGTTCATTGTTATTGTCGGTTTGATTCGGAGGGGGAGCATGTTCCCTCAGATTCCCTCCATCTCTTGTACCCCGATGTAAACCCCCTCTTCTTTTCCCTTCGTTAGTCATGTTCTTTGTTTGGTTTTTTTTTGATTTTCGGATTTGTGTTTGGTTTTCGGATTTGGACGATTGCAAAGAGATTTGAGTCGTGATGTTGAAGTAGGTTAGATTAACTTCAAGTTGTGTTTGAGTGTCTTTTGAGGAGGCCAAGAACATCGGGGAGGGGTTACAGAGCTTGAAAATCAAGCCATTAGTGGAGTTTTGGGTGTAACAGAAGCCATTTTCCGTCAAAGGGTGTGCGCTGAGCTCATGCTGGGCTCGCGCTAAGTGCTTTCTTGTGCGCTGAGCTCACGATGAGCTCGCGCTGAGTGCTTTCTTGTGCGCTGAGCTCATGCTGAGCTCGCGCTAAGCTTCCGAAGAAGGGGTATGCGCTGACCTCGCACTGAGTGCCTGAGGTAGGCGCACCCCCCCAAAAAATGCCAAGTTTGCCAATCCAGCCCCATTTTTTATGCTTTGAGGCCTCAACCCCTTAGTTCAAGGCCATATTAGAGTGTTAAAACTATTTCATCTACTCAAACCAAACCCGTCAGAGATCGTTAAGTGAACCAATCTCCATCTTTTTTTGTATATTCTGTGATTTTTGTGACTTTTGATTTCGATGATTTTTCTGGATGTGAGTGACATTTTCTAACCGAACCAAGTGAACCAATAGGGTTTCCAGGTCCAACATGGGACTGGGACTGCCGGTCCAACTTGGAACATTAGTGGGCCTTCCAACAGGGCCCACCCACCCAAACCATTCAATTATGCTTAAATAAGATAATTAAAAGAATTGAGTGGGCCAAACCCACTAGAGGCCCACCCAAGCCCTATGTGGGGCATGCATGCTTAGATTTAGGCATGGTTTGGCCGAGACCACGGGTAGGGCCTCTCGGGCCCACTAAAGCCCATTGAACCAAGCTAACTTAGGGTTCTAAACACTAACTCAGGAAGCCTTGGGCTTTCAAGCCCAAGCCCAAGTAAAGGGCCCCAAGCCCAAGGCCTGACCCATTTTGGAAACTTAAGCAAGATAAATCCAATAAATCACTTGGCTACCATGTGCGGCCCACCCAATGGGCCCACAAATCAAACCGGCCCACATTTACATAAAAATCACTTAAATTCAATTTGAACCCCAAAGTAAAATCAATTGAACTAACCAAAGCCCAAAGAGCCTCCAAGGCTTATATGGAGGCCCACCAAGGGGCATGTGGGCTTAACCAAGCCGACCAGGGATACCGTGGGCCTTCCAATGGGGCCCACCCCATCAGGCCCAAATCATTTTTAACTAAAAAAGATAAAATCAAGTAAAGGGACCCACACCACTTCGGTGGTCCCACCAAACTTAACTAAATTGAATGTTGGAATAGGAACCAAGTGAGTGAGAGAGCAAAGTTGACTCAAACCAGGGAATCCTATGGGACTCGTCACTCGACGGGGTGGACCGGGGTGTCTACGGACTTCCCCGAACCGTAACCAAGAACTTGCTTAGAATCTCAAGCCGCAGACCAAGCCTTAATAGAAGAACTTAGGCACCCAGGTGTCTGCCTGCACCCCATCAAGTAGTGGCGACTCCAAATTCCCAATTTTACCTGTGCGACTGAAATCGGGTGCACACAAGTATTATTGAAGATTATTCCAAAATTGTAAACAACTACGTCGCATTTATTAGAATATTTTCTAATAAATCAGCTGGACCACACAAGTATTATTGAAGATTATTCCAAAATTGTAAACAACTACGTCGCATTTATTAGAATATTTTCTAATAAATCAGCTGGACCCCATGATTTCTATAGGTTGACTTTGGAGGCCTCTTTTTTGTGATGTTTTGCTTCGACTGCGTGAGTTTCGGGTGTTATGTTGAAGTTTTATCTACTTTGTTGAATTATTAGGGTTGTTGGAAACAAAATCAAACTTTACCCAAAAGAGACAAAATCCATTTTACCAAAAGGGTCACGTCGGTTCACCATTCAAAAACTAAAATATAAGTCAATTTTGCCATCGTAAACACATGTTGTTTAGTATGACACGTCGATCAAAAAACATATGATTTTGAGTGTGACACGTGATTTGGGTTCTATTCTCGAAGCTAACACTTAGGGATGGCAATGTAGCGGGTTAAATTGGTAAACCGCCCCATCTCGACCTGCCCCGCCCCGACCTTCATATATTAAACTAATACTTTATATGTATATATTCTATTTAAACAAACACTTCTTTTGAATTTTATACTCTAATAGGATCAGACCCGCCTACCCCGTTACCAACCTGATTGGGGTGGGTTAGCGTTTGGTATTGCATGAACTCCTTTAGGAGTGGGTTCAAGTTCACCAAAACATGCCCTGTTACTATCCCTGCTAACACTTAAACTAGGCATGCCAAATGGGGCCGACCACATGCTAGGTTGGCCCAATGCCATTAAATGACATAGTACAGCCCAAACATCATAGTACCGTTGTTTTGGGCCACTAGCAATTGCCACTTGGCTTGGTGGCACCACAGTATCCCTCACATGCCAACATAGCATGACATGTTGTGCCTCCTGTGTCGGTATGGCACATGTATGTGTAGAAATATACATATACATTCAAACATACATATATACGCTAGTAGGGTGCACGTGCAATACTGCATTTATGAAGAAAGCAAACGGATGTAGACTTATAGTTGGTAAGGAAAGAGGTGAGAGGGAACCGTTTTGCAACTGTTAAAGTATGAAATTTCTGAGAAAAGAATCTCTATTTAACCCCTCTAATAATGACGCTTAGCAATGAAATCTAAGGAATGTTAGGAAGAAGGAAGATAATACCTAGCATGCTATCCAAGGGGTGCCTCGCTTTATATATACTAGTAGGATGCATGTGCAGTACTGCATGTGTGTAATAAGGAAGGGGTGAAGGGAGAACGTGTGAGAGAACACAGTTAAAAACTTGATTGTAATTTTTGAAAAGATAGAGAGAATTATGACCATTCTACCCTCATATTAATAAATCTTCTCAATAGGAGGCCTGTAAGGGCTATTTTGGAAATATGCACCTTTTTTTGGCATGCTTTCCAAGGGTCCTATTCCCGTTATATAAGTATAGATAGATATATGCAAACGGGCACGACTTAACTGTGCCTGGAAGACCTAATTTATAAATTAAAGCCATATTTTTTAAACTCTAGAAGTGATTTTGAGGCCTAAAAGAGCTTTATTAATGCACATATAGTGTTTGGTAATCACTTTCGGGAAGCAATTTATAATTAAGCACTTCATTGAAAATCTGATTTATATAAGATTAATAATTGACTAGCTGCTTTTCTAAATTGTTTATGGGGGAGTTTGGTCACTTAGATATATTTTTGTTGAGACTATTTGTCATGATTTTGTTCTTCATATCTTTAAAACCTTAAAACACTTTTTAAAAAAGTTCTAATCATATATATATATTCATACGTTTATCTAAAAGTATTTGTGAAAGCTATTCAAAAAAATGTGCACTAGATGCCAATCATTTCTCATTTAAGGAGGCAATGGACACTAATGTTGTAGCAGTATTTTTATATAAAAATCTGGTTAATTGATCCAGTTATTGAAAGCTCACCAAGTTTCAAATATTAGACTTATTTTTCGATTAGGCTGAGTTAATTAAATAGAAATTTAACCTTTTCGACTAACTTTTCTTCTTAATGTTTCAAGAACATGGTAAAAGGTGACCTAGTCGATGAGATTATTGATAAATTTGTCCTTTTTGACTAATCAGTTTTGATATATATATTACTTAATTTATCATCAATATAAAGCAGATATATGAACCATTGTTTTCAATCTAGGCGGTTAAGAGGAATACTATTTCGTCAATCTAGGTTGTTAAACATCCCTTGAAACCATTAGTTAATTATATGGACTAATAGTGCAATTGGTGATCTAGGGATAGATAATATTTGAGTCAGAGGGTGATCTTTGGATAGAGAAATGTGTATAATTGCATTTCAAATATACTGTAGTGATGAAAGTCCATTACATGATATTTTAGCATAGCTGTTTTCCTTATTGTAAAAGGATTGTATAGATGATTGTAATATGATTCTTGTAAAGTATGTGGTTTTGAATGGTCAATGAGAATATATAAATTAAATGAGGAATGTTTATTGAATTATCTTAGGAAAGAATCAAAAAGGGGAAAAATATGTTAATGGTACAAATTCCTATGTTATGGAATTCATATATATATAGAAACACACACACAAAAGATTTTAGTTTCTAATAAAAGAAACAATATCTCCTAATGAGGAGACTGTATTAGCTGGAGCACTACACTGGAAGATCTGTTGGTCCAACGATGAAGGGTGTATACATGTCAGCTTCATTCACAGATGTTTACACATCCTTCACCATTGGACCAGCAGATCTTTCAACTACATGATAGACAATCGGAGATTTTTTAAGTTCCTATATATAGAAGGAAACTGGTAGTCATGATCAAATCCAAATTCTTATACTAGAAAGCTATTGATTAAATTGAGATTCCAGTAATGTTGAGATCATAGTATAATAAACTTGAGTAGTATAAGGTTGGAACGTGACAAATCTGGTGGAGATATGATTCACCATAGCTTAAAATCCTCAAATACACCAAGTACTAAAGAAAATGAAAAAATTCAGGTAGCCAAACTAGCTTGAGATGGACAACAATAATGGTGGAGTTATTGCAAATTTTTTAAAAATATTACAAGGTGTAAAAACTTATCAGCCATTCAATAGGTAATAAAAGTTATGCCTTGTTTGTCATTCATTTTGGATCTAAAACTATTCCCAGAATCCAATCTTGATCTTATTAATTTAAAGAAATAGTTTAGGTGTCTTGGAGTGTGCTTGATTAATAAGGAACTAAAAAAGAATTCCTGTATTCAAAGATGTCGGTCAAAATGCATTTAAAGTCAATAAATTGTGGCTGAATTTAACTGGTTCACATGTTTGCTATAGTAAAAATGAGATTTTATACACTTGCTATGAGAAAAAGTATCCTCATTTACATGTTTGCCACAATTTATATGCAAAAAAATAAAAAACCCCAATACTCATTTAAAATCTAAAATAAGATAGAGAGTGATTTCATAGGAATTGACTAAAATGCCCGTCTACCAATTAGAACTAATTCTAAGGATTGCAATAGATCATTCCAAAGCCACATAAAGTGTAATGACCCAACCAACGAGGTATTATTTGCTTTAGGCCTAAGCGCACTTCCCACGGGCAATGCCTATTACTGGACTCGAAACTAGCTCTGATACCATTTATAACGACCCAACCCAATGAGATATTATCCACTTTTGGACTAAGCTCACACGGTTTTATCTCTAAAAGGTGTCTCGTTAAGTTAAGTATTTCTCTTGACTTTTATACCTTACTGGGTATTCATCCGTTTCCGTTGTGGGATCGGGATGTCACAAAATGGGTTTCAAAGATAACCAAGGTTATTTTAAAGATAATAATAGATGGCATGTGTGAGACATGGAAAATCACCTACGTGATCTCCTGATCATCACATGGGATTCACAAAATTATGGAGTCGCCACCATTCATGTTAAGGTGTGAATGAACACCAACGTGAGCATAAAAAGAAAAAATAGAGCTCAAGTAACTCTAATTCATGGTCTATTCCAGAGATTGGGTAAGGGGGTTAGGTTATGAGTAGGGGAAGGTGTTAGGCACCCCTACTCATCCGTGCAAGGTGGTTGCCATATGCTATCCATGCTTAATATGCTTGCAACAAAAAATACTCAAAAGTAACATGTAAAGTAAACAAATAGATGTGTGATTCCTCCATATGACTAGTCCAATAAATCCTGGACTCTCTCTATGGATATATCACCTCTAGGACTTCATGACTAAGTAAAAAATCAAAGTAAAACTTGAATAAAAGAAAATTAAAACAAATCTGGAAAAATCAACTCAAGATTAAGCTATTTAAACTTGGAAAACTCAACCAATCATAAGTCATTCAAATCAAGCTCAAATTGAGTGAAACCAAAGCCATTTGAGATCTTATATGAAGTAGAAGACTCAGTGAAAATTTCAATTAAATCTTATTGAAATCAAAGAAAATACACTTGTTCAAAGTTGTTGTCATAAAATAGTAAAAACGGTTAGTAGCCAACTTTGAAAGCATATTCATGGAGATTGGCTCCATATAAATCCTTGAAAATTGGTGTGAATAAAGTATGAGATGCCATCTTTCGAATGGAATAAACCTCACTCAAAACTTCATCCATTTGTAGCTTGTGTGCTCTCTCAAACATGCTTAGAGGATCACAGATTGACTCTGTAATCTGCTACTGAGTAGCATAGGGTCAATCAAACACACAGAGCTCAAATTAAAGTAAAAACCCATGAAACCTAATGGATTTGAAAGTAAAATTATAAAGGAAGACTCAGAAATTGAAATCACTCAAATCGGAGTTGAAATGAGAGTTTGGTGCTCAATCAAAGTGACAAGTTTAGCAATTTGATCTAATCTGACTTATCAACTTTAATCGAATGGTTTGAAAAATAGGTTTCATATAAATTGCTCAAATTTCAAAGCATTAAACTAGACATCTTCATCTATCACATGTCTCTGGAATCATTCAAAAATTCATCCATATGACGAAGTTATGAATGATTTAAAACAGGGTACAAGTTCAGTCCAAGTCTGTAGAATTTAAGTAAAATCAAGACAAAACCAAATGTGTGAGTACTTGATCAATTAGATCTGAATTGAAATCACTTGAAATGATTTGAAAATCATCCAGAAACATTTAGGTCATAAATTTGGCTCAGATCTCTCATTATTAGGTGAGTGAGAGCCAAATCTACCATAATTGGTACAAATTTGCTCAAATCAAAGAGATTAAACCATGAGGTCTTCTTTAGAAGATAAAAATCCATTAAAATCAACTCAAAAAGTCTTAAGAAATTGCTCTAAGGCTTCTGATCTTTGATCTACTATATTGAGCATAGTAGATCTAAGATCTATACCTATTTTGACAAAAATCAAGTGATGTGTGCATGGAATTGTGTAGGAAATCAGATTTTAAGGAGAGAATTGAGATCTAATGCTATAGAGAGCATAGACCTATTTAATTCCTCTAGAATTAAACTCAAAATAAGCACAAACAGCAACCACACACAAATCAACATGAATCATGCAAGAATATGATGAAAATTGGTTCTAAACCTAAAGGATCTATTCCAACACTTGTTTCCCTTAGCTTTCTCTTCACATTTTACGGCTAGAGAGGGTGACACTGCAAAAGAACAAGCTTTTACCAGCGGTAGGATACTGCCGGTAAAAATAGAATTACCGCCGGTAAAAGTATTTCCGGCGGTAAGGCTTCCCACCCCAAACGATGTTGATGCTGAAGGTTTTAGCAGCGGTATAAAAAAACTACCACCGCTATTGCTCTATCATTATGATACGAGCCTGGGTCTGAGATCTGGTAATAGGCTTAGAAACAGAGGAATCACCAAGAAGGTTCTTCTTTCCTTTACCTATTTTAAAGTATATGAAGCTTTCGTGATTCAATTTCTGCTAATATGGTTAAGTTCAAGGATAACCAGCCTCCTAATTCAACAAGTGAATTTTTGAATTGAAATCTCCCCCTCTCTTCACCACTTTCACGATCCTTATAATAGATCATGAAGAATCTCAACTTACAAGGAAACTAAAAGATAGAAAGAAACAACTACTTTCCTATTCTAAAACATGCTAAATAAAGATAATACTCTTATAATATAACTAATCCAACTCATAATGATAAGTCTTCAGCAACTTCCCAAAATAAGTGGTCACACACCCTCCTCACGTGCTAGGCTCGTATCATCTCCTCCCCCCTTGCCAACAGCCATGTCCTCAAGGCTTAACTGAGGAAAAAGGTCTAGAATGTCATCTTGCAATTCCCAGGTTGCATCGGTCAAAGCTTCGCCTTTCCAATGAATCAGCAATTCTCTTTGGCCTTTATGGAAACGGGAATCCACGATTTCAGCTGGTGTCACAACAGTCCCTTCGTCACGAATCACATAAGCGGGCAAACTTGACTGAGTTAACACCTCCTGCCCAACCTGTTTTTTTAAGCAAATTGACATGGAAAATTGGATGAATCTTTGCACTTGCTGGAAGCTCTAAGCGATAGGCCACATTTCCAACACGAGCTAAAACCTTGAAAGGGCCATAATATTTAGCTGATAATTTCAAATTGCGCCGCTGAGCTACCGACATCTGACGAAATGGTTGCAACTTAAGATAAACAAAATCCCCAACTGCAAATGTACGGTCTTGATGCTTCTTGTCATACAACTGCTTCATACGGCCTTGAGCTAATTTCAATTGTTCCTTAGCCGTACGAAGAATTTGATCCCGTTCAAGAAGAAATTGTTCCACAGCATCCACCCGTGCTGTTTTGTGGACATGGGCCAGCAATGTTGGAGGGGCTCTACCGTATAACACCTCAAAAGGGGTTTTCCCATGTGAAGAGTGGAGACTGGTATTATATGTAAAATCCCGAATTTTTATAACATTAAAATTTAGGATTTTATGCTTTTAAAACTTATTTAATAAATGGAGAACCTTAGAAACAGAGAAAAGGAAATTAATTAGAGTTAATTTCAAAATGTTAAATAGGATAAATTATTAAAATGGGAAAATTTGGTTATTGGACTTCCATGGATTTGGATTTTGGCAGTACGGTGTTGGAACAAGTGAGGGTAATCTCGAAAATTCCCAAGCCTAAATTATGAAGGTTTAAAATTAAGTTAAATAGGCATCAAATATTGGTTTAAATAAATCGATAATAGTGTGATTGAAATTTATTATAAATTGGAAGGTGCTAATGTAGGTTATTTGTGGAGTGGCAGTTACCTGATCGCACACTCAAATGAGTTGAATAGGTAGGAATCTTGGTGGGCAAGCATTGCACCAAATCAAGTGTATATAAGGTAAGTAAATACCTAGCGTATTTAACTCGTAGGGTTTTCTTTTCGTTTGCGGATACCTTGAGTTGAAGGTTTGCGGCTGCGGCGTTTATTAGGGTTCTTTGAGAGAAAGGAGTCGGGGAAGGTTCTGTGGGAGAGTAGAGATGGGGAAGACTTACTGCCAGTAAGTTGTTGCTGATAAGAAGTTTGGAAGGGTTTCCTCCTTTCAGAAAACCCCTGCGCGACCGGAGCAAGCTTACGGCCGAAGCGATTGGGGGATTTCTGGGTTGCTGTTGCCAAGGCTTGGAAGCATATAAGGTGAGTGGCACTGTTTTACAACCGAGTTTTCGGGTTTATTCGTGTATTTGGTTGAATGAATGCATGGTTTATGATTGAAGTATTCTCGGTGTTTTCTCGGCAAAAACAGTTACAGAGGGTTTTGTATAGTGGAATTGGGGATAATTGGAAATCATGTTAGATTAAATTCAAAATAGGTTTGAGTGTGTCCTGGGAGTATTGGAAGACTAGATAAGTAGTTACAGACCGGAAAAATTCAGTCAGAGTTGGAGTTCTGGGATTAACAGAGAACTGAAAATCGCAGTGGGTCACCGCCCACTTGGCGCCCACTTCGGGAAGTAGGCACTCAGAAAGTTTGACCCGGCGCCGAGCTAGTGCCCACTCCGCGCTCAGCTCACGCCCACTTAGAATCCTCGCGCTCGTCTGGCGCCGAGCTCGCGCCCACTCATCCATGAGTGAGCGCCAACCTTATTTTTATGAATCCAGCACCGCCCACTTGGCGCTCACTGGTGCCCACTCGAGTTAAGTAAGCGCATCTACCCAAATTTGTTGAATTGGTTGAAAATAGCCTCCTTATTTACATGAAAGACATTTAAGTAAATGTCCATTTACTTAAGTCTTTACATGTAAATAAGGTTTTACCCCCATTTGGAACCAATAAAAATACTTCCAAGGTCTAATTCCCAGCCAATAAAAAGTCAACTTTCCAGTTCATGCCTAAATCCTGGTTTTAATCAAAAAGCCCGGTTTGGGTTTAATACCCAGATGAGTGATTCAGGAGCCCAGAAAATTCTAGGAGATGTGTTTACCCATCAATAGACTACAACCAAAATTTGAGCCCGAAACTCCTTGTGGATTTATCTAGAAAAATTATATACCAAAAGTCAACGTTTTTAACCAGACTTAGAATATTTTGAGGTCCGAAACTTTTTATCTTAGAATTGATTGCTTTTTGGTATGGTGACCTTATAGGGGATCCTAAGACTATTCCACTCATCTAAAATGTGTTTTGAGGGTTTTACAACATTCGTTTTGATTGATTTGATTATGAAAGCGAAATTGAGAATATAGATGTTTCGCTGATTTATGTTTAATCGAAGATTGGATGCTGTAGTAGAATCTGTATAATGTGTTACTTCTGAAAAGTCAGTTTTGAAACCATATTTGTTTTACTGAAATTTCATCTACACTATTATGCTAGTTCACCTTTGAATGCACGGTGCACTTGAGGAAGTTATTGCATGAAAATGTTGTTGTGAGATTGGGAACCTTCGAATTTTATGAGTTGCTGTTCTGGTTGGAACACTTGTGAGGAATTACTGTTCTGGTTGGAACAACTTGTGATGTGCGTACTGAATGCTGAGTTTTGTTGGTTATTTATCGGTTTTTGGTTTAGCTTGTCCTGGATCCAGAGTCTAAGCTTAGTAATGTGATGTATTTTGTTTTATTGGTGTAATGGCATGGCCATGGAGTGTTGCCACGACTGGTGTAGAGCAGCCAGAAACCCTGAGTAGGCCTGGTTGTCGATGCCGATACCTGGAGTAGGCCGGCATTGGATGACGATACCCTGAGTAGGCCGTCATTTCAGAGTGTCCGATACCCTGAGTAGGCCGGAACTGTGTACATGGAGGTGTGGATGTCGCTCTGGCATGTTGATTAACCAATCCAAGTGTAACGCCCCGGATCCGTGTTGTTCAATAAAGATATAACACGTCTCACGGAGGTTAGGCAAGGATCGCTAATCAATTTATGATCGCTGGATAATCATATAGCTATAACCTGACAGAGTGCACATTTCCATTTATGCAAAATTGTAACATTTAAACTGAACTAGAATCGTATGGTTCAACCCCAATTAAACTTTAATACATCTCAATTAATTCAAAGTTCTCAAATTCAGAACAGATAACCTACTAGTCTAAGGAAGGTAATAGTAATCCTCCTCCCTATAAGCCTCAGCAGGATCTACCCCAGAAATCGCCTCACCACGAGTATCTGAAAAACAAACAAGACAAACAACGGAGTGAGATACGAATATCTCAGTGAGTAGCACATGCATGCAGAAATAGTTGATCACAATTTAAACTATGCATCGACAAACACCGAATACGGTTAAACGACCAACATCAATTCTCAAATCGAAATCAAGGCTTGTTCTCATCAAACGAATCACATCTCAGTTAAGTACGGCAACACATCAATTGGTCAATGTCATGACTATCGTTTAGTTGATAAATTAAGCATGCCAAGTAGACACTCCACACCTCCATGTACACAGTTCAGGCCTACTCAGGGTTTCGAATACTCTGAAATGACGGCCTACTCAGGGTTTCGTCATCCAATGCAGGCCTACTCCCCGGGTTTCTGCATTGACAACCAGGCCAACTCAGGGTTTCTGGCTGCTCTACACCGGTCGTGGCAACACACAAGGCCATGCAATTCCAACAACCAACAATAACATCACATTACTAAGCTTAAACATCTGGATCCAGGACAAGCTAGACCAAAACAGTAAAACATCGTATAATCTCAATACCAATATCAAAGAAAAACCATTCATTTCATATCATGTAAAACTCATCACATTCATCACCTGTCCCTCTGGACCAAGCAGTACCTCAAGTACTTTCAGTATTTTCTCATTTCCGTAACACATGTCATTTGAAAGTAAAACTCAATTCATTCATACCAAGGAAATCTTTACAATACATTTAAAGTTTCCAAACCAGTGAAACCAGAATAGAATAATTCCTCAATCAAAACAGTGTATAAAACAGAGGAAATGTAACTAGTAACTCTTAGTGGTTTGGTATCCGGCATAACATTCATAAATCACCTAAACTCAACTTGAAAGCTTTTAAGTAGTTCACTAAATTTTCCTCTAATAGTTTCCTAGGCAAAATAGATTCCCAGGGTTCCCAACCAAGTGAATAGTGAAGTGGTTTAATCCTCAAGTAATCCAAATACTCTTAGTTAAATCAAATCTCCAATTCAGTAAGCAAAATAGGGTCTGCCGCTCACTTCCTGAGGTGGGCGCGAGGTGAGCGCCGGTCGGCGGTAAGGAAATGGGGTAAAATCGACCTACTGCTCACTCGACGCTAGGTGAGCGCGAGCTGAGCGCCAGACGGGCGTGAGGTGGGCACGAGATTCGCGCGAGATGAGCGCCGGGTTTTCTGCTAAGCGCGAGCTGAGCGCCAGACGGGCGTGAGCTCGGCGGTGGGTGGTATTTAACGGGGCGCCTACCTCTTAGGTGAGCGCCGGTGAGCGCGAGGTGGGCGGATACCCCCTGTGATTTTCATTTCTCTGTTATTCCAAGATCTAAATGACTGGCCGGTTTGTTTATCTCTGTAATTGTTCCACTACACTCCCAATACTCCCAGAAGACTTCCCAACCATATTTGGATTTAATCTAAACACTTTTAAATAAACGATAAAATTCAATCTCTGAACTCTGTTCATGTCATTTCCAGAAAACCAGAAAACCAGAAACTCATACATCATTTGAGATACAAAACATGCATCAAAATAAGCTCACGAAAACCTTAAACACAAAACCCAGTTGTAAATCAGTGCTACTCACCTGAATGCTGAATGCGCTTATTCCCGACTATATCAAAACCTCGGCCGATCACCACTCCGGCCACGCACGCGAATGAAGAATCTCTCCAAACAAAACTTCTTGAGCACAGAGAGATAACCCACTGAAGTTAAACTCCAAAATCCTTCCCTTAGCCTTTGCGATGCTTGTTCTACAGGAGCAGAGCCCTAATCGCCACTCCAGCCGAAATCGCTCAACTCTCCTGATACTCAGACTAGCGAAAAATGTTTCCGTAAGTATACGCGTATTTCGTTTAAAACCAAAAACCCTACTTTCCCTTATTTGCACATTTAACATTTACCTTGTGAGATGTATACGCCGGTCGATCAACCCTTTTAACCCCTTGATCCTATGCATGCTCGCCCACCGGAAACACTACATGTTCCGCATCCATTTACGTTAATAAGCACATAACTTTACTTTAATAATAATAATGATAATAATACGATTTTTCAGAAAAATGGCTATATAACGCCTGTACATACGAGTATGGGCTAAGCCCTCAAACCACAAAATCACCTGATAAACACAGATATATATATATGAATAATAAATACACAAACAATAAAACTTACCAAAAATCAGGGTCTTACACCAAGCAACTACATGACATTGACCAATGTGGTATTTGATTTTGTTTGACGTGGTATGTTTTATTCGCTGGTCTGTTGGTGCGGAGTGGCCCATGATAAACACTCTAGTATTTCAAAAACCTGAGTTGTTGAACTATGTTTTCTTCGATATGTTGCTACCTGGTTATATGCGAATTTACGGCTATATGCATGATTGATATCGTCTTTACTGCTTGGTTTATTCGATGGTTTTCCTCACGGAAGTAAATTAGATCGTTGAAGTTTTGTTGGGTTATACGTGTTATCATCGTTGTATATGGTTTGTAATCGTGGCATGTTTTAGAACTGAACAAAATGTATTTGTGCATGCATGTGCTGGTCACTGGGATATTCGTATCTCATCCCGTTGCTTTCGTTTTTGTTTTCAGCTACTCTTGGAGAGCTCCTTACTTGTGGGTAGTTACTTGGACATGTGAGTTTTATTTTAATTTGGGAATATTTTAGCGCACTCTGTTATATAGTTATTGTTGTATTCATGTTTTTCCTTCACTCTGATATTGCGATCCTGTGTTTTAAATTAACCTCCGGGGATGAGTTACGGTGTTATTTCGTGACTTGGATCCGGGGCGTTACATTATAGGTATATTCAACCCAAGATAACCACGTCGTCCATTCCTTAGGTCTATCACTTGTCAAACAGCGAAGGTACATCTCTAAGGTCCTGTTGACGACCTCGGTCTGGCCATCCGTTTGGGGGTGGTAGGCTGAACTATAGTTGAATCGAGTACCTTGCAGCCTGAACATTTCCCTCCAAAAAGCACTAGTGAAAACTGGATCTCTGTCACACACAATCGACTCAGGCATGCCATATAGTTTAAATATGTGATCAAAAAATAAGTGAGCCACAGAAGATGCAGAATAAGGATGTTTCATGGGAATGAACCTACTGAACTTTGATAACCTGTCCACCACCACTAGTATCACAGAAAATACCTTGGAAAGAGGAAGACCATCCACAAAGTCCATGGAAATGTCAGTCCACACATGCCGCGGTATAGGTAAGGGATTGAGTAACCCTGCAGGTTTCATCTGATCGACCTTGTGACGTTGACAAATCTGACAAGTGCGAATAAAGTCCTGCACACCCCTTTTCATGCCTTTCCAATAAAAATTAACCCGAAGTCGACCCAAAGTTTTGTGAATCCCCTCATGACCCATGTTGTGGAATTCACCAATGATAAGAGGTATCAAAGAAGAAGCGGGTTGCAAATATAGTCTGCCCTTAAAGAAAATAAGCCCCTCCTTAACTTCCCAAGGCCCAAGAGCCTCACCAGCAAGTATATTTTTACTCAAGACTTGCAAATCTTCACTAGCCGCCACTTCCTCCTTCAAAGTTGTAGCCCAACTTGGTATGGGTTGAGACAAAGCCCACAAACTACCTTCAAATTGTCTGGACAAGGCATCTGCTACAGAGTTCTCCTTCCCCTTCTTGTACTCAATATGAAAATCATAACCCAAGAGTTTAACTAACCACTTTTGTTGGGCGGAAGTGGTAATACTCTGGTTCAGTAGATGTTGCAAGCTGCGTTGATCTAAACGTATAATGAATTTTGAACCCAATAAGTAAGGCCTCCATTTCTGAACAGCTTTCACTAAAGCCATAAGCTCCTTCTCATAAGTTGATAAACCCAAATTCTTTCCTTTAAGTGCATGGCTGTAATAAGCAATGGGTCTATTATTTTGCATGAGTACAGCACCCAGCCCACTTCCTGATGCATCACATTCCACAATAAAAGGTTGGGTAAAATCAGGTAGGGCCAAGACAGGCCCACTAACCATGGCGTCCTTCAATTTTGTGAAAGCTAGTTCTGCATCCAAGCTCCAAGTGAACTGATCCTTTTTAAGCATGTCGGTCAAGGGTCGTGCAATCTCTCCATAATTTTGGATGAATTTCCTGTAATATCCTGTGAGTCCCAGAAAACCCCTCAACCCTTTCACTGTTTTTGGTTTAGCCCATGAAACCATTGCATGTATCTTTTCCGGATCCATTGCAACACCCCCCTTGGATATGATGTGACCCAGATAATTAACCTTCTCTAGGCCGAACCCACACTTCTCTTTTCTGACAAAGAACCCATGTGCTTGTAACCGTTGCAGCATTGCCTCTAAATGAAGCAAATGTGATTCCCAGTCCATACTGTAAATCAAGATGTCATCAAAAAATATCAAAACAAATTTCCGAAGAAAGTCTTGGAATACCTCATTCATGACAGACTGAAATGTGGCGGGCGCGTTGCACAATCCAAAGGGCATTACCAAAAATTCGTAGTGACCTTGGTGTGTTCGGAAGGCTGTCTTCATCACATCAGCAAGGTGCATGCGGATTTGATGGTATCCGGACCGAAGATCCAACTTTGAGAAAAATTTAGCTCCATGCAATTCATCAATCAAAGGGATTGGGAACTTATCTTTAATTGTCACTTTATTTAAGGTGCGATAATCGATGCACAATCGCCATGACCCGTCATGTTTTTTAACTAGAAGCACAGGTGATGAGTATGGACTGCAGCTTGGACGAATCACCCCTGTTGACAAAAGAGCCTTGATCAACTTCTCGATCTCGTCCTTGTGATGTTGTGGGTACCAGTAAGGTCGGACATTGACTGGCCTCGCATTTGGTTCAAGAGGTATCCGATGATCCTTGCTGCGTTTTGGTGGAAGCCCTGTAGGTTCAAGAAAGATTCTAGCAAAAAGGGACAATAGACGATCACGCTGGAGTCTTCTATCTCCCTCCACACCCTGCTGTCCAGTTTCCAATTGTGTAGAGTAGATCTGAAGAAAACAAGCACGGCGCTGCTTGCGAAGGTCTTTGGCCACACGTCCTTCTTCTACAATTCTGCTACATGGTGCATCATGACCTTGGAGTGCAACTAACTGGTGACCCCACGTGAATTGCATGGTTAGAGCATGGAAATCCCATACAATGGGACCGAGTTGTTTGAGCCATGTTGTTCCAAGAATGAGGTCGCATCCTTCAATGGCTAGCAAGTAGAGGTTAATTGAAAACACCACTCCTTGAATAAGAACCTCCACCCTTTCACAATATCCTGCACTGTGAATCTTCTCCCCATTCGCTACTTGGACAGAAAAATTCCCCGTCATTGTGGGCTACAACCCCAATTTTTTTGCTAGTGCTTCTTCGAGAAAATTATGGGTACTGCCAGAATCAATTAAGACTGAAATCCCTGTGCCACGTATCCGACCCCGAACTCGCATGGTGTTTGTTGCCTGGATTCCAGAAATTGCATGCAAGGTGATACCGACTTCATCAGCGTCGCTGTTTTCCCCTTCGTCCAGGTCCTCGGTGGTAGTGGTTCCATCTTGTATAAAGCCTCCTTCAATATAGAATAATCGTTTGCACCTATGGCCTGGAGAAAATTTCTCATCGCAATTGAAGCATAGGCCTTGTTTTCGTCTTTCCTGCATCTCCTCCGCATTCAACTTACGTATTGCAGGTGATTTGGTTCGTGTTAAGATAGGGGACGGCAAGGGAGGTGGTGAGGGAATGGTTTGTGTAGGACGAATGTCGGGTGGGGCAGCCGGTGCTCGGCGAAAGTCCAAAAGAGAGCCTCTTCTTGTATCCCCTCTGGCCTCATATAAGTGTGCTAGGCCAATGGCCGAAGACAGGGTCGTAGGAGTTCTGGCCTGAACATCAACACGCAAGTGTTCCTTGAGGCCACTGATGAATAGACCCAACTGTTGATCTGCGGTTAACCTGCCAGCCCTACTCAAAAGTTTGGTAAACTCAACCTAATAGTCTCGGATGGGACCTGTTTGCCTTAACTTAGCGAGATCGCCCACAAAATTTTGAAATAGAGTCGGTCCATAACACTTCTGGATTTCAATTTTGAGAGTTTCCCAATCAAGTCGAACCCCCTCCGCCTTAAAAAACTGGTACCACATCTGCACCTCCCCATCAAGATGATAAGCTGCTATCTGTGCCTTGGCTTGTTCTTCAATATTATAAAAATCAAAGTACTGTTCAGCCTTGCAAATCCACACACTTGGGTCACCCTCACCATTGTAATGGGGAAAGTCAATCTTGGCTAACTTCGGAGTCATATTCCCAAGGGCACTTACATTTGTCTTTCCCTTGTTGGTACTTCCCATGCTCCCATTAGAGCCTCCAGGATCAGATGGTCGTGTTTGCTAGGACATGGAGTGAACTGCCATAGATAGTTCCTCCAATCGTTTGATCAAGAGTTCCTGTCCCTTACTCAACGACTTCACCTCTTCGTCTACCTGTGTACCCAGTTTCCGTAATCCCACTTCGAGGTGCTCCAAACGATGGTCAGCCATGATCAAACCTGGCTCTGATACCAAGTTGATACGAGCCTGGGTCTGAGATCTGGTAATAGGCTTAGAAATAGAGGAATCACCAAGAAGGTTCTTCTTTCCTTTACCTATTTTGAAGTATATGAAGCTTTCGTGATTCTATTTCTGCTAATATGGTTAAGTTCGAGGATAACCAGCCTCCTAATTCAACAAGTGAATTTTTGAATTGAAATCTCCCCCTCTCTTCACCACTTTCACGATCCTTATAATAGATCATGAAGAATCTCAACTTACAAGGAAACTAAAAGATAGAAAGAATTAACTACTTTCCTATTCTAAAACATGGTAAATAAAGATAATACTCTTATAATATAACTAATCCAACTCATAATGATAAGTCTTCAGCAACTTCCCAAAATAAGTGGTCACACACCGTGCTAGGCTCATATCACATTACTAGCAAAATTTGACCGCCACTAAAAATTATTTTCAATTAAGTCCTTTCACTTTTACCGATAGTAATTATCGCTAGTAAATACACTTTTAAAAAATAATAAAATGACTTTTACTGACTGTGAGACATGGGAAAAAATCAAATTCAATTGACTTCCTCAATCATCACACGGGATTAAATAAAATAAAGAGTTGCCACCATTCAATTTAGGTGTGAATGGACACCAAAATATCAAATAAGCACAAAAGGCAATTTTAGGGTAAAAATAACCCTCCTAAAAAAAAAACCAGAGATGGGTAAGGGGATTAGGTTATGAGCAGGGGAAGGTGTTAGGCACCCCTATTCATCTACATAAGGTGGTTGCCAGGTATTGTTCATGTTAAAATAAAGGAAAAAAGGCTTGCTATAAAAATCACAAAAAATCACAAAAAAGACAAAGATGTATGGTTTTTTCATATGAATAGTCTGATTGATCCAGAACTTTCAAATATGATCATACCATTCCTAGGGTTTCATGATCAAAACAAAATTGAGATAAAATCAAATAAAATCAATTTAAAGTGAAAACTTCAAAAATCTGGTTTCAAGTTAAATTCTAGAAATATAGAAAAGTATGATTTTTATAAAATATTTCAAAATTGAACTTGAATAGTCCAGGATATAGATATAGCCCAAATTTCACATTAAATCAAGAAATCAAAACCAAAAATACCCACGTTGATGAAGAACATCAAAAGGGGAGAACTTAGACCGTAGGGTCTTCTCTCAATAATGAAAAACAATTCAAAAACCATATCATGAAACCCTAGAGGTTACTTTCAGGCTTCTGGATCCAGATCTACCATATTGATCATGATAGATCCAGGATCTTAGCCTAATATCACAAAAATCACGAAAACAGTGCTGTAGGTGCAAAAGTGGTGAAAATCCAAATTTTATAAAAAAGTGGGGATCTCATGCTATAAACATCATGAACTCATGGGATTCATTCAAATTTAACATAAAATCATTAAAACATGAACAGGATATCCAAAGCAGCCACATCTCACAGATTTGAGCACATGAGGGTCTACTCTACGGATCCACCTGTTCTCTTTTCCCCTAGCTCTCTCTTCACGTTTTACGGCTAGAGAGGATTCCTGAGGTACTTGGAGATAGGTTTGGTTATACAAACACAATCAAAGGCCTTATTCTAGAAAAAAAGGAGAAAAACAGATATTGGGTTCTATTCTAGGGATCCACCTGTTCTCTTTTCCCCTTGCTCTCTCTTCACGTTTTACGGCTAGAGAGACTCTTGAGGTACTTAGAGACACGTTTAGGAATACAAGTATAAAAGATGGCCTTATTCTACAGCAATGGAGAAGATCCTATTACTTCTAGAATTAAAGACAGAAAATAAAAGGGAAAAGGGACTTACCTGGATTGAGCAGGCAGAGCAGCAGGGTTTCCTCTCTTCTCTTGGAGCTTCTTGGACTTCAAATTTTCGTGGCCTTTTGCTTGAGGAAAGGTCCTCTATTTATAGGCAAACACAGGGGTAAGGTTGGTCAAAGGTTTGGCAAGATAGAGTTTAAGATTGAGTTAAACACAAGGATAATGCCAATCCTTTGTCAAATAGGATAATAAGAGATTCGAATGGATAAATAAAAGGATTTGTAACGCCCCGGACCCGAGTCACATGAACAACTCGTAACTCGTATCCAGAGGTTATCATAATTAACAGGATCGCACTACCAGAGTAAAGAAAACATGAACTAAATAGTTCTAAGCAATAGAGAGCGCTAAACAATCCCAATTTAAAACTCACATGACTACATTTCACTACCCGCAATTATCGGCTCTCCATACGTATCTGAAAAAAAACAGAAATAAAAGAGTGAGATACGAATATCTCAGCGAGCAGCACATGCATGCAGGAATACACATCTTCAAATTTAAAAATTCTATGATCGAATAATCAGACGAGAAAACAAGGAATAACCGGTGAAGTCTGCGTACCCTTTCAACCGTATTGTTGACCCAAGAGTATAGGAAAACATTTAAACTATAAGCAGTTAACATTGGTAATACCTTGGTCAACAAAAACCAGATCAGTTCCAGAAAACATTATCATTATAATCCATGCTTCAACAAACCAAATTCCCACTACGTATCCCATGGTATCCAACGGATAATTAAACAACAAAACCACATGGTCAATGTCTTACAAATATTTGATTGGGTAATCAACATGCCAGAGCGACCTCCACACCTCCATGTACACAGTTCCGGCCTACTCAGGGTTTCGGATACTCTGAAATGACGGCCTACTCAGGGTTTCGTCATCCAATGCAGGCCTACTCCCCGGGTTTCTGCATTGACAACCAGGCCAACTCAGGGTTTCTGGCTGCTCTACACCGGTCGTGGCAACACACAAGGCCATGCAATTCCAACAACCAACAATAACATCACATTACTAAGCTTAAACATCTGGATCCAGGACAAGCTAGACCAAAACAGTAAAACATCGTATAATCTCAATACCAATATCAAAGAAAAACCATTCATTTCATATCATGTAAAACTCATCACCATTCATCACCTATCCCTCTGGACCAAGCAGTACCTCAAGTACTTTCAGTATTTTCTCATTTCCGTAACACATGTCATTTGAAAGTAAAACTCAATTCATTCATACCAAGGAAATCTTTACAATACATTTAAAGTTTCCAAACCAGTGAAACCAGAATAGAATAATTCCTCAATCAAAACAGTGTATAAAACAGAGGAAATGTAACTAGTAACTCTTAGTGGTTTGGTATCCGGCATAACATTCATAAATCACCTAAACTCAACTTGAAAGCTTTTAAGTAGTTCACTAAATTTTCCTCTAATAGTTTCCTAGGCAAAATAGATTCCCAGGGTTCCCAACCAAGTGAATAGTGAAGTGGTTTAATCCTCAAGTAACCCAAATACTCTTAGTTAAATCAAATCTCCAATTCAGTAAGCAAAATAGGGTCTGCCGCTCACTTCCTGAGGTGGGCGCGAGGTGAGCGCCGGTCGGCGGTAAGGAAATGGGGTAAAATCGACCTACCGCTCACTCGACGCTAGGTGAGCGCGAGCTGAGCGCCAGACGGGCGTGAGATGGGCACGAGATTCGCGCGAGATGAGCGCCGGATTTTCTGCTAAGCGCGAGCTGAGCGCCAGACGGGCGTGAGCTCGGCGGTGGGTGGTATTTAACGGGGCGCCTACCTCTTAGGTGAGTGCCGGTGAGCGCGAGGTGGGCGGATACCCCCTGTGATTTTCATTTCTCTGTTATTCCAAGATCTAAATGACTGGCCGGTTTGTTTATCTCTGTAATTGTTCCACTACACTCCCAATACTCCCAGAAGACTTCCCAACCATATTTGGATTTAATCTAAACACTTTTAAATAAACGATAAAATTCAATCTCCGAACTCTGTTCATGTCATTTCCAGAAAACCAGAAAACCAGAAACTCATACATCATTTGAGATACAAAACATGCATCGAAATAAGCTCACGAAAACCTTAAACACAAAACCCAGTTGTAAATCAGTGCTACTCACCTTAGTATTGAAGACCTTCTTCAAACATTCCGGCCATCCTGGGGATTTGACTGCGAGACCTAACCCACCGGACTGCCGCCCTAATTTTCTCCCGAGCAGCAATTTTTCCCAATCCCCGAAAACTTATAGGAGCTTCCTATTTATAGACATCGCAAAGTTTCGACCTAATTTCCCTTTTATTTCCTCAAATCCCTGTTCTACCCTTTATTAGTATAGGGTTTTCCCCGGATCTTAACTATTTACCCCATTTTATTTCCGGGTCCGAATGTAACCTATTTATAATTCCACTTAAATTTCTTTAACACTAATGAACTACAAATTTCCTAGCAATAAATTCTTTTCTTTTTATTATATATATATATATATCTAATTTTTTTTCTTTTTGACTGTTAATTTATTTTACTCTATTATTTTTCTCAAAACTGGGGTTTTACAAGATTCGCATATCCTAGAGATATATTTGGATGCAGATAAGGCTCAAAAATCAAAAAGGTAAAATTCGCACAAAGACCCCCGTGCCCGTATATATATTACGGTCGCGCTCTACCCGTATTATTAATACGGGCACGCCATGACCGTATATCAACTGCAGGTATGACCAGACCGTAAACAAAATACGGTCATGACCAGTTTGGTTAGATTTTACACTTTTTTGACCTATTTCAAATCCCAATTAGTATTTTCAATTATTTTCTCATTTTAGTGCAATTTGGGGTGTCTACAGCTGCCCCCTCTTTGCTGGTGATTGGAACCAATTACCAACAGGGAGTAAAAAGACCCACAAATTGCACTTTTTTTAGATTTTGTCTAACTAATTGCAATTTGCAAGAATTAAATGGATGATTTTGGAAAAAGAATTTGTGTGGAAGATTTGCTGAAAAGTCCATAACCTTAAGGGGCAGATCCTCCTCTCTAGTCTCACTGAGCACTCATAGCTATGAAGTGAGATTTGAGACAAAATTTTTAAACAAAAGTGGGTAAGGTGGCAATCCTTGCAACTTACAACTAATATAAATATTAATCTCCTGAAAAGTGTAGAGAAAATGATGAAAAAGACAATTTTTCTGGGTGGCCTGCAGTTGTAGCACAATGAATAGTAAAGAACAGACACAACTCAAAATTATACATTTGAAAAACATCTCATTAATTGAACTTGCTTTGGTTAAACAAAGAAATGATAAAAACATGGATTTGAAGATAGCCAATGAAACCCCTGCTTGAAGTCTGATGGGGTGGCGTCTTTTCCTTATCTCAGATTTCTTGGAGCTCTTGTGGCTATGAAAAGAGATCTGAGACAAGAAAATTTTGAAAAGAATGTGGATTTAAAATTGACCACTGCAAACTCAATTGAATTTGATGTTTTTCACTTTTTGAATTTTCCTGATTGATTTTCTTATTTGATATACCTGGGTGCCATTTGATGCCCGAACCTGTGCTTGAATATTCTGCAACTTGCTTTTGCTTCTTTATCTTCTTGCTCTCTCAATAACGATGTATGTGCCCTTACTGCCCATAACCTGTCTTCATGCTTTTTAATTGCCCAAGTGAATGCCCTCATCTTGATTGATGGATCATGATCTGTTGATCTAACCTCATGCCTTTACAACCCATGATCTGTCTTTCATGCCTTCTTGCTGCCCTAGTAAAATCCTTCTTCATGATTGAAGAATTGGGAACCCTTGTTTAACGAAGAAAACATGCCATTGCTTCGAAGCCTTTTTTTTTTTCTTTCAAATTCGAAGACTAAAGCTTGATTGCTTCTTCCAGATGTTGGAATTCATTCCAATGAAAACCCAGAGGGAAAGATGCTGAGCATGCCCTGGTTTTGGTTACTTGAAGAACTATTTGCCCCTCAGTAGAGATGATCCTCTTTTTTCCTTTTTCTCTTTTTTTTCTTTTTTTCTTTTTCTCTGTTTTTTTCTTTCTTTTTTTTTTTTTTTAACCTTTGCCAAAAAGAAACCCTAATAGAAGAATGAAAATGCAAACATAAGAAAATAGGTTTTATACTAGTGGCCTCAGAATTCTCTAATACTTGCAAAACCAATGTTTTATGAAAAGATATAGATTCTCATCATAGGCCAAAAATATATTTTTTTGCTTTTTTGTGCTTTTTATATTTTAAAAAAAAAAAATGATCCAATCACTTATTAGCATATAGTCCAAAAGAATTGAAATCAAGTTGAATAATGAGAAGACTATTTCAGAAAATGAAGAAAGACCAAAATAAGCCTTCGGAACCTTTAGAATCATTCCCATGACCATCGGCTTGTCAATTGATGCTCCAGATATGACGACTCTTTCAATCTGACTATTTTGCCCCAGTCTAGAAAGATATTTTCCTTCATCCAATTGAAGAGCAATTGTTTCTCCATTGTATCCATGATATGAGAATTTATGACTTCAACTTCAACAATAATTTCCTAATGGCAATTTTGATGGCCATCAACTTGTTTATAGATGATTCATATCATAGTTCTGATTATGTTGCTTCAGTCTTGAAAAGATAATTTTTCTCAATCACTTGAAGAGTGACTGTATCTCAAAATAACCACCAACATAAGGACTTCACCTGGATCTATGCCAATTTTGGACTTTCCTCTCTAACAATTTCCTTCTTGTAGATAGCTGATTATTTGCCATGTAATGCCCTTCCGGGTTTTCACTACATTTTCTACATTTTTTCCTTTTTCTTTTTTTTTTCTTCTTTTTTCTTTTTTTTCTTTTTTTTCTTTTTTTATCCTTCATCACCAACAACCATGTAGTCAAAACTGCCTTAATTCAAAATTTCTTAATCAAAGAGGACTTATGAATGGGACGAAATGAAGGCTTGGTGTTAGTTTAGAAAGAAAAGGAATAAAAGGCTCAAATACCCTATGATCAAATGGGTTAACTGAAATTGTAATTTTTCAGGCATTTCTTCCCTTGGAATGAATACAAAATTGCCCCAGTAATGAAGTTCTTCCCTCAATTTGATTTCTTCATTTGAAACTTATTCTCCAGTATTGAATTTCTTTTTTTCGTTCTTTTCTTCACAATTTTGAAGATATTCTCCAAATAGCATTTGATTATCTTTTTTTCTTCCTTTATTTTTTCTTCTTTTTTTTTCATTTCTTTGCCCCATTTTCTGAAAACATATTCAAAATCCCTTTTGAACTTCAATAATTGTCCCTTCATTCCTTTTTTTTTATTTTTTATGCCTTAATAAATTTGCCCCAGTGTGGGGTTACAATTCTCAGTTTAGGTTACTTGGAAAAATGTATCAAGCTCAAAGGGTCTAACTAGGGATTTCAAAATTTTTGGGGATATAAGAAAGAAAGGCCTCTTATCATTTTAAGAAAAATTTGAATTTTAGACTTGGTAGAGTTGCACTACATGACTGGCTCAGGATTTTTTCTTCTCTTTTTTTTTCTTCTTAATCAGCTTATGTTAACATGAAAGCCTCTATAAATAGAACTTCTGTTATGAACAAGTTCTTCACCTTTTGATCAATCTTATGAATTTGGATGATGCCCAATTCTATTTCCAACGAAAAGGTCAGATTCTCCCATATTTTCGAGTGCAAAGCCCCAAAATTTCTTCAAACAATATTATCAACTTCCCTTTGAACAAATCAGCAAGTGGTGCGATCCTTTCTGTATTCTAATGAAGAAACTTCAAATCTTCTTCTATCTTTTCTGTTGAAGACTGTGAGTCATCTTTGGTTCCAAAGGCCATAAAAGTGATCACTTCATAATTTTGCAGAATATTCTTCTCATGACACTTAAAAGGATTTGAATTTTCTTATAAAATGTCTTTTTCTTCGATTTTAGTCTCAAAATTGAGTCCAATGTCGAAGTCATATTCAACTCAATGAAATTCAATATGAGATATGATTCATAAGTAAAAGGACCTTGCTGAAAACTTTTTTTTTTAGAAAAAATGTTAAAGGGAAAAATCTTTTTTTTTTTTGAAGAGCCTTTATTGAAATCACTTCCTGAGAACAAGACTCCTTAGGATCCTCAAGAAATGTGCATTCTTTTTATGCAGGTTTCTTTTCAGAGAACGTGGGAGTTCGAAAACTGCCCCTGTTCTCAAAGGCAAAAGTTGACTTTTCTCCCTTTTTCAGATAATTTCTTTCTTCTGCCGAGTGAAGCAAACCTTCATGATTTGGGATGATCTCCTTCCCTGGGGCGTTGTGCTCAGTCTCTGAAAGAAGTGACATTCCTTGATATGGAATTTGGATAGTAGCCCAATCGATCAATGGAAGCTTAAACCTAGCCTCAATCTTTTCATTTGAATCTTCTTTTTTCTTTTCTTGGGATTTTCCTTTTTCAATTGCCCCTGCTTCATTTTCTTCTTGTATGAAGAGTGATTCCATACCCTTCGGACAATCATTATCGTCCATACTGAATTCCTGTTCAACATCCAGTGCTAGGTCATTTGTTTGCTCAGACTGCTCAAAGGGAATTGTTTGCACCTCCTCTGCCCTTTCACCTGTCATTTCATTTTCTTTCAACTTCAGCTTAAAACCTGCCCCTGTGTGAGTCTCTTTCTTCACATGGCCCCATTCATCTTCTTTTTCAAAATAAACCCGGACTATGGTACCAACTGGAGCAATAAGTTGAGAAGGGTCAAATCTTTTTTTTCCTGAAAAAATTGACCTTATTGCATTTGAGCTACCTGCCCCATTGTTATCGGTAGGTGAGATGGGTGTAACTGAATTGAATGATAAGGAATTATTATCCAATAAATCCTGGATTGCATGCTTTAGGGCCAAGCAACGATCTGTGGTATGCCCTGGAGTGCTCATATGATAATCACAGATTACAGATGAATCAGAATTCTTCCCCTTGCTTGCATGAGGATTTGGCAATCTCAAAGTCACATAACCCTTCTGAAGTAAGGTAGGGAGTAATTCGGATGGCTTCATGGGAAATTTTGAGAATTCCCTTCTCTTCCTTACTTCTGTTCCCTCCTTCATAGGCTGTGCAGAAGGGACATTAATTTGGATAGGCAGCAAAGGAAATTGATGGATTGGCTTGATAGGAGGTGGATGGGCATTGATTTGAAAGGGTTCCCTAGGAAGTTGCACCATATTCACTTCTGCTTCTCTCCCTTCTTCATTCTTTATTCTTCCATTACCTTTCTCCTTTTTCTGTGTAGAGAAAGTGGTGGAAGCTTCCTGGATCAACACTGCAGAGTAATAAGCTATTTTCCCAGACTTGATCCCATCTTCAATTCTGTCTGCTACTTGCACTAGGGCAGCAAAGTTGGTGGTAGTTTAACCCACCAAGTGACTATAAAATGGTTGCCCCAATGTGCTGATGAAGGTTGAAATCATTTCTGGTTCTCCCACGGGTGGCTTGACTTGTGCAGCCAACTCCCTCCACCTTTTAGCATATTGCCTTATGGTCTCATCATTTCTCTTTGTCATCCTCATCATGTCATACCTATCTGGTATAATCTCAGAGTTGAACCTGTATTGTGCCAAAAAGGAATCTACTAAATCCTTCCACCTTCTTATTTTCCTATGATCCAAAGTGGCAAACCATCTCAAAGCAGCTCCAGTTAAACTCCTCTGGAAGAGCTGAATTAGTATGCCATCATCCCGGCCAAACTGGCATAAAGCCCCGTAGTATAACTTCAAATGGCTCATTGGGCAGCCAGTGCCATCATATTTATCGAAATCTGGGTATTTAAACTTGGCCGGTAAACATACATCGGGGTATAGGCACAGATCTTAAAAATTCATGCCTCCAAATGATTTAACTCCCTTCACCTCCCTTAGCTCATCCTGAATAATCTCCAGCCTATGCATGAACTTCTTTTCCATCTCATTCCTCATTCTCTCTTTTTCAGACTCAATCGTCTCCTCCCTGATCAGTATAGGTTCCGGGGTGGGTTCATAAATGGGTTCAGGAATAGGTTGAACCTGAGGTGGAATGTTGTTTTGAAGTGGAGGTGCTTGGTTGGAAGTGGAGGCTTGGTTCTGGGCTTCGACTTGTTGGGCCTGCACCGACAGGATTTTTTCTAGCATTCGGGCCAGTCCTGCCACTTGCTCCTATAGCAAGACAATATCTAGGTGGGGAGCATCAGCTTCAGTCTCAATGGGATTCATGGCGCGAGCTCTTGATCTGGTTACAGGAGCTATAGTTGCAAGTGTACTTGGTACCTGGAAATAAAGGAAAAAAATATCAGTGCCAATTTAATCTCATTCACATACCTATGAATGCCTATGTGCAAGCTGGGTGAACAAGAGTTTGGATTTTTTTTCTTTATTTGCTTCTTTTTTGTTTTTTTTTTTGAATTGAATTGTTGGAATATTCTAGGGCTTCCAACAAGTCCCGCAAAAAAAAGAAAAGGTTCTGAAATTCAAAGGCTTTCAGAGGCCTAGGAATATTTTTGAAAAAAGTCTGAAATTCAAAGGCTTTCAGAGGCCCAAAAGATATGTGTATAATTCAGAGGCTTATAGACGGCCCAAAGAAATCATTTGTCTAAAATTCAGAGGCTTTTAGATGACCCAAAGAAATGATTTGTGTCTATAATTCAGAGGCTTATAGACGGCCCAAAGAAATGATTTGTCTAAAATTCAGAGGCTGAGGCTTTTAGACGGCCCAAAGAAATGATTTGTGTCTATAATTCAAAGGCTTATAGACGGCCCAAAGAAATGATTTGTCTAAAATTCAGAGGCTTTTAGATGGCCCAAAGAAATGATTTGTCTAAAATTCAGAGGCTTTTAGACGGCCCAAAGAAATGATTTGTCTAAAATTTAGAGGCTTTTAGATGGCCCAAAGAAATGATTTGTCTAAAATTCAGAGGCTTTTAGACGGCCCAAAGGATATGTGTCTATAATTCAGAGGCTTATAGACGGCCCAAAGAAATGATTTGTCTAAAATTCAGAGGCTTTTAGATGGCCCAAAGATTTTTTTTTTTTTGAGAAAAAGTCTGAAATTCAAAGGCTTTCAGAGGCCCAGGGATTTTTGAGAAAAATTCTGAAATTCAAAGGCTTTCAGAGGCCCAAGGATTTTTTTTTGAAAAAGTCTGAAATTCAAAGGCTTTCAGATGCCCAAAGATTTTTTTGAAAAAGTCTGAAATTCAAAGGCTTTCAGAGGCCCAAAGGAAAAGATCTGAAATTCAAAGGCTTTCAGAGGCCCAAAAGATCTGAAATTCAAAGGCTTTCAAAGGCCCAAAAGAAAAAGGTCTGAAATTCAAAGGCTTTCAGAGGCCCAAAAGATCTGAAATTCAAAGGCTTTCAGAGGCCCAAAGGAAAAAGATCTGAAATTCAAAGGCTTTCAGAGGCCCAAGGACATTTTGAGAAAAGGTCTGAAATTCAAAGGCTTTCAGAGGCCCGGAGATTTTTGAGAAAAAGTCTGAAATTCAAAGGCTTTCAGAGGCCCAAAGAGTTTTTGAGAAAAAGTCTGAAATTCAAAGGCTTTTAGAGGCCCAAAGGATTTTCTCTCACATTTCTTTTTTTTTTTTGAAGCATTTTATTCAAAAAAATGCTTGGGCCTCTGCCCGTACCCGTATTCAAATACACAGTACGGTCCAGCCCTGCCCGTATTCAAATTACGAGCGAGCCGTGACCGTATGGAAAACACGGGCGAGCCCAGCCCGTATAATCAATACGGGCGAGCCCAGCCCGTGTACTAAATGCGGTTTTACGGAGCTCTTTTATGTTTTCCGAGTTTTTATCTGATTTGATCAATTTTATTGCTCATCCAAACATACGGTTCACCCATTGCAAAGCTTCTAAACTGTCCCAAAGTGGACCTTGGCCTTTTTGCTAAAACCACATGTTTAGGAGGGCACATGTACCCTCCGAATTGACACCTCGTTCTAGAATTTGGTACCCTTTTGTTGCTCTTTGTATGAACATTGGGTAGGATTGATTCTAAACAGAGTTAGAAACTCTTCCTATGGGCTGCACCAATTTTAGAAAACATGCATTTTTTGGGACCAATTTTATCCTGAACCAATGGGCACCATGACATCCCTATGACATAAAAATAATACAAAACAATAGGATTACCTTGTTACCTTGTTTACCTCAATATGGCATCCGCATTATGCCCTGGTTTGTAAGCCATGCAAATGGCCTTCCCACAATTACAAGCCCATATCCCCACTTAATTGTGTACTTTAGTCAAAAATGTGTAACTCCTCCTTCAAGCGTAGGGGTTTTGGGTTTTGTCTTAATGGCAACTTATCACTCAAGCCTAGTGATGACCAAAATCACAGATCCACGTTATCATCACATCATTAGCCCAAAGTTCTAAGGTGAATGTTTTCACTTTCGCTTTCCGAAGTATCGACCTCATTGCGCCAAGCTACACACATTCGGGTTCAACTTCCTATAGGTTATAGGTAGGTAGGCTATGTAAAAAATAAAATGTGCACTGTGCATTGTAAAAATTGGGTGCATTCACAACGTCCCAAACCCATGCCACTCTTTTCGTAGCCATACATATACAAACCAAGGCATAATAGGAAAGCATATATAAAGTAACCAAATACACAAAGCAGTCCCTATAGCACCTAAAACATGCTCATAAAAATCATCCAATCATGCAAGCATCTAATCATGTTATACACCAAAAAATCATCATGGAGATCATGCTGAAAATTAAAACATGCTATTATAAAAATATAGCAAGAAATAAACATGGTTCAGCAAAACGAACCTCCCCTACGCATGTTTGTAGAAACAATCTTATAAATCAAAATTAAGCATGTGTTCTACCCCCATGAATTCCTAAGCAATAATTCAGATTTAAAACATACCCAACATGCTTAAGAACACAAAATACCAAGCAAATCCAAAAATATCAAAAACATGAACTAAAACACCAAAAGGCTCAAATCCTCAAGTCCCCAGCAGAGTCGCCAGTAGTGAGACATGGGAAAAAATCAAATTCAATTGACTTCCTCAATCATCACACGGGATTAAATAAAACAAAGAGTCGCCACCATTCAATTTAGGTGTGAATGGACGCCAAAATATCAAATAAGCACAAAAAGCAATTTTAAGGTAAAAATAACCCTACTAAAAAAAACAACCAGAGATGGGTAAGGGGATTAGGTTATGAACAGGGGAAGGTGTTAGGCACCCCTATTCATCCACACAAGGTGGTTTCCAGGTATTGTTCATGTTAAAATAAAGGAAAAAAGGCTTGCTATAAAAATCACGGAAAATCACAAAAAAGACAAAGATGTATGGTTTTTTCATATGAATAGTCTGATTGATCCAGAACTTTCAAATATGATCATACCATTCCTAGGGTTTCATGATCAAAACAAAATTGAGATAAAATCAATTTAAATTGAAAACTTCAAAAATCTGGTTTCAAGTTAAATTCTAGAAATCTAGAAAAATATGATTTTTATAAAATATTTCAAAATTGAACTTGAATAGTCCAGGATATAGATATAGCCCAAATTTCACATTAAATCAAGAAATCAAAACAAAAAATACCCACGTTGATGAAGAACATCAAAAGGGGAGAACTTAGACCGTAGGGTCTTCTCTCAATAATGAAAAACGATTCAAAAACCATATCATGAAACCCTAGAGGTTACTTTCAGGCTTCTGGATCCAAATCTACCATATTGATCATGATAGATCCAGGATCTTAGCCTAATATCACAAAAATCACGAAAACAGTGCTGTAGGTGCAAAAGTGGTGAAAATCCAAATTTTATAAAAAAGTGGGGATCTCATGCTATAAACATCATGAACTCATGGGATTCATTCAGATTTAACATAAAATCATTAAAACATGAACAGGATATCCAAAGCAGCCACATCTCACAGATTTGAGCACATGGGGGTCTACCCTACGGATCCACCTGTTCTCTTTTCCCCTAGCTCTCTCTTCACGTTTTACGGCTAGAGAGGATTCCTGAGGTACTTGGAGATAGGTTTGGTTATACAAACACAATCAAAGGCCTTATTCTAGAAAAAAGGAGAAAAACGGATATTGGGTTCTATTCTAGGGATCCACCTGTTCTCTTTTCCCTTAGCTCTCTCTTCACGTTTTACGGCTAGAGAGACTCTTGAGGTACTTAGAGACACGTTTAGGAATACAAGTACAAAAGATGGCCTTATTCTACAGCAATGGAGAAGATCCTATTACTTCTAGAATTAAAGACAGAAAATAAAAGGGAAAAGGGATTTACCTGGATTGAGCAGGCAGAGCAGCAGGGTTTCCTCTCTTCTCTTGGAGCTTCTTGGACTTCAAATTTTCGTGGCCTTTTGCTTGAGGAAAGGCCCTCTATTCATAGGCAAACACAGGGGTAAGGTTGGTCCAAGGTTTGGCAAGATAGAGTTTAAGATTGAGTTAAACACAAGGATAATGCCAATCCTTTGTCAAATAGGATAATAAGAGATTCGAATGGATAAATAAAAGGATTCGCATATCCTAGAGATATATTTGGATGCAGATAAAGCTCAAAAATCAAAAAGGTAAAATTCGCACAAAGACCCCCGGGCCCGTATATATATTACGGTCGCACCCTGCCCGTATTATTAATACGGGCACGCCGTGACCGTATATCAACTGCAGGTATGACCAGACCGTAAACAAAATACGGTCATGACCAGTTTGGCCAGATTTTACACTTTTTTGACCTGATTCAAATCCCAATTAATATTTTCAATTATTTTCTCATTTTAGTTCAATTTGGGGTGTCTACACTGACAGGAATTACTGCCGCTAAAAGTAATATTAAAAAAATAAAAAAAAACGAACCCCTCGTGTGGCTGCTGCCCGACAGCATCATAGAGAGAGAGAGAGAGAGAGAGAGAGAGATAGAGATAGAGAGAGAAAGAGAGATAGAGAGAGAAAGAGAGAGAGTGATAGAGAAAGAGAGATAGAGAGTGAGACCTTGGTTAGTGAGAGAGTAAAGTTAGTGAGGGAAGAAATCTATAGAGTTAGAAGGACCAAATGTTAGTGAGAGAGTAAAGTTTTAAAGAAGAGTAAAACAAAGAGGAAAAGACCAGTTAGATTGAAAAGAGAAAACATACCTTTAGTTGGAGAGAAAAATACAAGTTAAAGAAGATTAGAGAGAAAGAAGAGACAAGTTGAAAAAGAAGAGAATCGGGTCTTATATGTAGATGAGACTTTTACCGGCGGTAGCATACTGCCCCTAAAAGTCAAATTAAATTTGAAAATTTGCGCTTTTACTTTTAGCAGGGGTAGCTTACCGCCCCTAAAATTGAAGCAAAAATTCATCCATTACCGCACGCGAGAAAATTCCCGCTTCTACTTTTAGTGGTGGTACGTTCCCACCGCTAGAAGTCAAGCCAAAATTCATCCCATTATGCATGCGGGAAAATTCCCGCTTCTACTTTTAGCGACGGTAGCTTACCGCCGCTAAAAGTCGAATTAAATTTCAAATTCGCACTTTTACTTTTCACGGCGGTAGCTTACTGTAACGCCCCGGTTCTGGGTCAAATTTTTCCGGACCCGAGATGCTATGATAAGTAACAAAACAACTAAAATCCAGATCAAATTAAAACCTTTATTAATTACATCATCAGAGTTATATGCGGAAACATAAAATAATATTCACTAATAATTAATCTTTAACCTTTACAATTTCCTTAAGCTCATGAAACTAAACTGGCTACACCTTTTTAAATACTAGCCCAATGTTTGTTGTCCTTGCCAAGATTATCTGAAAAATTGGGGAAAACGGGAGTAAGAATAAATCTCAACAAGTAGCAAGGTGCATGCATGAAATCAATCTATAATTTTCATAAAAATAAATCATGAGGTGTATGATTAAACCCAAACCAACAACTAAAAAAAAACAATAATATAGAAATCACGGCAAACAGCATACCACCCTGTAACATCACTTATTGAAAAATAATCACAAACACTAGGAAGTAAACCAAATAACCAGTAACTAGCTTCCCACCGAGTACACGGATCGAAGAAGTATCCCGCCGAGTACACAGACCGAGGATATAAACCAAGTAACCATCTTCCCACTGAGTACACGGATTGAGGAAGTTTCCCGCTGAGTACACGGACCGAGGATATAAACCAAGTAACCATCTTCCCACCGAGTACACGGATCGAGGAAGTATCTCGCCAATTATACGGACCGAGGATATAAATACCAATAACCAAATCCATCCTGTGGAAAGGATAAACCAGGCACCTGCCTTGTCACAACTGTGACCCAAAAACCCACACAAGTGGAGTCCAATATATTCTTCAAAGTCATTGTTTCAATGGGCAAAATAATCCAGGTATATATATAATCATTTAGAACTCAAAACATATTCAGATGGTCCAAATATAGGTGTAGGAACTCATAAAGTGAAGTTTGGTTAAGAATAGAATTCTTTGGAACAAAGGTATTAAGTGGAAAAGCTTTTTTGGTAAAATCTACCGAAATTTCTTATAAAAATGAATTTTAAACATCCATCAGTGCAAACAATCTCTAAATACCCTAAACTTGATGGTACATAGGTTAAAAATGGATAAAAACAATTCCGTAGTGAAAAACTAGGCTGAAAGGCCAATTTTCAAAATCTGACAGACAGGGCGCTCGAGCGGCAGTTGGGCGCTCGAACGGTCTAAATATTTAGTCGTTTTAGGGTTGGTCGCTCGATGGGTTGCTCGAACGACTGTTCAGGTGACAGTTCAATCTGGGAAAATAGCTCTCAGGTTTTGAATAATCACATAGAGCACTCGAGTGACTGCTTAGGCAGCTCGTTACGTTAAAAAAATCCGCAAGTTTACGAAATTCAATAAAAATTCCACAACTCAATATTCAATGCATCAAAATCATTCTAAATCATTCTAAAACATTTTATAAATATGTTAGAACAATTTAAACAAAATAAAACTTCGTTTATAAATCAAATCGTATCAAACTAATCATATAACCATACTTTAACAGTTTTGGAGAAAACCCCAAACAAATACATAACACCTACGAAAATCCTTGTCTAAACGAACATGGTTTGTTTCTAAATCATCTCATAGTATATCTAAATAACAAAACATGAAAATCATGCAATTCCTCCAGTTTCCTAAGTGTTTGCTACTTGTCTTTTTGATGAACCCAGATTTGTTGAAAACTCCTTTTGTGACCATTTTATGATCTCGATATCACCCCTCTAAACTTCTTCAATTCAAATCTCCACCGTTAAGTTTGAAGTCCTCCATGAGTAGATCAACACCCTAAAATTTCAGCCCATTCCAACAGTTGGATCTGCCTATCGCTTCGTACGACGTTGGCTAGTCGGTCATCTCTGCAACTCCTTTTTCTTTCTAAACCTGACTTTCCACCAACTTCTGGTTTAGTTCGCACCACCTTAGAATCCTCTAAATCCAATCTCCACTTTTCAGATTAAAGTATCTCATGTATAGATCATAACCTCAAAATCCAACGACTTGATCTATGGGGATCGTCGTTCAAAGTATGCTGGTCGGACCCCTGCAGTACCTCCCTTTTCTTTTTTTTTCTCTCTTTTATCTCATTCTCTTCTTCTCTTTATTTTTCTCTCAAGCCCCAGCACGAATTTCTTCTCTTTTCCCTCTTATTTTGACTTACTTTCTAAACCCTAAACCTTCCCTAGGCCTTCCCTTTTATAAGCTCTCTTAATTAGAAGTTCCAATAGGTTTAAGAGTCCTAAATAAATTCCTACTTTTTCTCCACCTTCTAATTCTCGACTAGTTCTATACGAATTAAATCCCTCATTATCTAAACTCTTCTTTATAGCTAATTTTCGTGCATATTTAATTCCTTATTTTAAAATATTACTAAAACACCCCAAAGCTCCTCTTATCCTCAAATTTAAGACTCCTTATCAACCATAATCACCAATATACCCTTTTTCCTACTTTTAAGCCATAATTTGATATTTAAATTCAAACCTAACCCAAATTAAGTTTAGTTAAATATTTCAAATCTAATAATTATTTACTTACTCAATATATTAATTTGGCTAATTGGAAAATGACTAAAATACCCTTGTAATTCCATACTTAACTTTTGAATCTTTTTCCAAAAATTCTCCTCTTTATTCCTCACATCAATCTTAACCATATAATGCACTTGAATTAATACTTATCTTCTCCAATCCTTTATATTTAATTTACTTTCACAATTTACCTAAATTATCCTTTTTTTCTAATTAATTTGGGGTTACTATTTAATTTCCTAATTACTCAAAATTATTATTTATTCATTTAATGATTAATATCTCTTGGATTATATTGTTATTCCTCCAATACCTAAATTAAATCTTAACTTCTCTATAAATTTAGGCTTATTTAATTTATTTTATTTTTGGGAAAATCCAGTGTTTTACAATCTACCCACCTAACAAAAATTTCGTCCTCGAAATTTAAATTATAGCCTCTGCCCTAGAATTAATCCACTCATGCTTCCTTTGCGCAATATTTGATTTATAGGGAGAAGACGTTTATAGGATAGGAAAGATATAGCGTTTTAGAGAAAGAATTGGAAGAAGGCATGTTACTCACCTCATGTGGTCATAAGGGTTGGGTATTTCTATGGAGTTTTGGAGATTTAATTAGATAGAGAGATTGAAAGGCAAAGAGTTGTTCTTAGGTCCTAATCCCTTTTTCAAAGTATTAAGTTAACTAGGTTAAGGAAAAGAAATAAGAAGGATTTAAGAGCTTCTATCAAAGGAGACAAAAGATGTTTTAGTTTATATACTTTAGAAGTGATGTCAATCTAAATAGCTCTAACAACTCCTAAATTTTGCTACCTATCATTTAATCATCATCTCAATCAACCATAAATATTCCTTTTCAAAGTAAGTCAAATCTTATTAATTATTTCCAATAGTCTTCTCAAAACGCATCCTATCATCATATTCCAACTTCACATGTCAATAATAGCACCAAAGGTCTTGTAAGCACCCAAATTTTGATCAAACCAAAAAAAAAAAGCAAAAAATGTGCTAAAAGACAGTAGGAAAGTCAAACCCTAAGGGGACCAAAGTTGACTTTTTGATCAAGTGCAATTTGACCACCATACTTCTTCCTAATGGTTAGGAGATTTAGACATGATTCTAACGCAACTGAGTTTGCTCAGATCGGGGTTTGGATGAAGAAGATATGAGCCGGTTAAACTTGAGGGGGAGCCGAAAGTTGACTTTCTGCTAAACCCCGAATCAATTGGTTAATCCTATCCCAATGGATAGGGGACTCCGATACGGTTCTAACGCAATTGAGTTTGCCTAAATCGAAGTCCGGATGAAGAAGGTATGAGCTGTCAAAGTTTCTGAACAACAAAACCGAAAATTGCACACGTGACAAAAGAACTGCACACGTGGCGACAAACGCAGCAAAATATCTCAAGGGGCAATCTTTAAATATCCAAAACTTGCTAAATATCTCAGGGACTAAACCAAAATTCGCAGGGTGCAATCTGCAGATATCTAAAAGTGTCAAATCGATCAAATCGGTCAAGTCGAGGGGCAAATTTGTAAATATCTTGCTTGTATCCGACCATATATGTCGGATACACATGCTTTTCTTCATATCCGACATATATTGTCCGATACAAGAGATTTGCCCACGAGATTCGCGCGGATTCGCTGACAGATACGCACAGAAAATTAAAATTTTGAAATAATTGTGTTTGTATCCGATATTTTATATCGGATACAAAGGAAGTGCAGTGTATCCGATATAAAATGCCGGATACAAAGGAGGTATAGTGTATCCGACATTAAATGCCGGATACAAAAATTTTTCTATAAAAATGCAGCAGCAGCCCCATTTCGGGGGTTGGCTTCTCTTTGGCTGTTTCCACCTCGTCTGCCCCTTTGCACCTGCTCCGAAAACCCTTCACCTTGCCTCCTTTTAGCCCCCTAAACCCTCAAGCACAACCTCAAGCCCATTCCACCCCTTGTTTTCTCTCTTTCTCTCCATTTTCACCCAAGCAAGGGGGAGGTTACCTGCTATTGGTGGCCAAAGGAGGAGCTCCAGCCACTTCTCTTGCTTCAAAGGGAGTTCAAGCACATCACATAAGGGTCATTTGGCCCCAAGCATGTTCCTTGCTTGATTCATGCCCCCACCAAGGTAGCCCAACTCCCATGGTAAGGGGAGCATATGTGCAATTCAGAGAAAGAATGGGGGAGTATCCTCACACACCTTAAAGGGGTTTTCACATTTTGTTTTGCTGTGTTCTGTCTCTATTCATAGAGGAGTGTGTTCCCCTCTTTCCATTCAATCCCTTTGTAAGACACGGGAAAAATCACCGGAATGATCTCCCCTCCGTCAACACACGGGCTCATCCTAAAATTGGGAGAATCGCCACCATTCAGAATTTTGGGGTGTGAATGGACACCAAAAGAATTAAAAACAAGCAAAAAGAGATAAAAAGTGCTAAAAGGCAAATTCTAGAGTAAAAATAACCCTACTTGAAAATCAAATCCAGAGATGGGTAAGGGGATTAGATTATGAACGGGGGAAGGTGTTAGGCACCCCCATTCACCCACACAAGGTGGTTGCCAAGTGTTATTCATGCCAAAAGAAAATAGAAAGCTTGCTAAAAATCATGAAAACCTTGAAAAAGGACAAATATATGATATCTTCACATGAAAATCCAAATGAATTCCAGATCTTCTTTTATGTTAATATCACTTCTGGAATATCACAAAAAGATGGAAATCACAGCAAAAATTGCACAAAACCAAGTTGAGGCAAATTCGGGAAATTTGGTAAAAAGTAAGGCCATTTCTCTTAAATTAATCAAATCCAATTTTAAATTAAATCAAACCAAATCCATTTGAAAGATTAGGATAAACAATAGTCTCATGCAAAATTTCAATTAATTCCGGTTGAAATCCTAAGAGTTATGGCTCTTTTAAAGTTGCTGCCGGAGAAAATCAAAAGTAGCAAGTAGGCAACTTTGGAAAATCACCTAGAAAACTCTACTCCATAGAAATCCGTGAAATTTGGTGTCAATGAAGTCTGTATGGCCATATTTCAAAAGAAACTAGCCTCATACAAAAACTCATTCGGATGTGCCTTGGGTGACTTCCCGAACAGGCCCCGAGGATCACAGATTGACCCAGAAAAGTGCTGTTGAGCAGTTCTGAGTAAATCTGCTCTCCACGACACAATTTAAATCAAAAAATTATGAAATCAATTGGATTTAAACATAGACTCATAAAGGAGTGCCCAGAAACAAAAATCACTCAAATCGAACTTAAAACGAACACATGGCGCTCCGTCGAAGTGACAAGTTCTGTATTTGAACCTGAACTGTCCAATCAACTTCGACAGAGAGGTGTCAAAAATCCGCTTTATAGAAATTAATGAAATTTGGTGGACAGAAACTAGACAGCCTCACCTTTCCCATGGTTCTAGAATCACTCCAAAATTCATCCGGACGATGAAGTTATGAGTGTCCGAATTCGGGGTACAGTTGCTGTCAAGTTAAGCCCTTTTTGGAGAAAAGCAATGCAAAACTGTGACAAAGTGTGTGTAATTCGTGCAAGATGAATACAAAACCTTTAAAAACCTTTTAAAAACATTCCAGAATTGATTGAGGCCATTTATTTGAGATTTATCACAATGAAAGTAATAAATCCCCAAATGTGAGCCTATCCCGCCAAAATAATGCTATGTATGTGCAAGTGTGAAAAACCATACAAGATCAATACATATTCATCAAATAAGGTTCTAAAACAACCTAGGGTTCCGTTCCATTATCGTTTCCGTTTGTTCACTCTCCCCGTGAAACACGGTTCTTCAAGATAATTATGGGGTACTGTGAATATGAAACGGTTTTCAATCATTCAAAAGGCTTTATGCTACATAGGTTCTAGCACTAGGGTCAATCCCCAGTTTCGTTTCTCCTAGATCCCGCCTTCACGTTTTACGGCTAGGGGGAGTCTTGAGATACTTTGAGCCAGGGAAGGGTTTTCACACACAGATCAAGGCCTTATTCTACAGAAAGGTAGAAGAAGAGATCTAGATTTAGAAATGTAAAGACAAAAATTAAAAGGAGGTTTGAGGCTTACCTGGGTTCTGGAAGCACTTCCGCAGCGGTTTCCCTCTTCTCTTGGAGCTCTTCTTGGCGAGAATTCAAGGCAAGAGTTAATGGCCCTTTGCTTAAGGAGGAGCCTCCTATTTATAGGCAAAGGTTAGGGTTAGGCTTGGTGAGAATAGTAGACACAACATAATGTCTATAGCCCACCAACCTTAACCCTAAGGCTATTTCCAAGATTTCCACTCATTTAATGAGGGATATGTTGGTAAAAGGTAAAAGCTCTCGGAAAACCTTAATTTTGAGCAAAATTAGTGTATCCGACATGTCAAGCCGGATACACAAGTTCTTTAATGTATCCGGCATATGATGCCGGATACACTGAGGTCTGCTTGTATCCGGTATGTTCCACCGGATACGAAGAAAAGCACTTGTATCCGGCCTGAGTTGCCGGATACAAGGAAAAAACTCATTTTCTCAAATTCTGTGCTGGCCTTCAAGGAGATAATGATTTTTGATGATTATTGATCATTTTGACAGTGCAATTTGGGGTATCTACAATTGCCCCTCTTTGCGGGAGTTGCAAAGCAATGAGCTGCAAAGATTAGACAAGCCCAAATTGTGCTCCCTTAACCTTGATTTGCTTGGTTCAATTCAATTTTGTAAAAATAATTTTTAGGTGAATATTTGCCAAAAAGCCCTAACTTTAAGGGGGCATTTCTCCAAGAATTCTTAAATTCCACTGAGCTCTCGTGGCTATGAAGTGGATTTTAAGCCCAAAAATAGAATTTTTTGAAAACTGATTTCTTTATCAAACCAAGTTAAAAATTGAGTGAATATTTTCCTTTTGACTAGCACATTTCCCCCAAATTGTCCCAAATTCCACTGAGCTCTCGTGGCTATGAAGTGGATTTTAAGGCAAAATAGGGTTTTTTTGTGTGAAAATAGCAGATTTTGTAGCACACATTTTTTTCCTTCTCAAACCCAATGCAAAGAATTGAAAATTCCAATAATATATACCTCTCCTTCAAGATTTATCAAAAATTGTGCAATTTTGGGGTGTCTACAACACAACTCAAAATTGCACGTTTGGAAGACACCTCATTAATTGAACTTGCTTTGGTCAAACAAATGAGTGATAAAAAAACATGGATTTGAAGATAGCCAATGAAACCCCTGCTGTGTATAGTCTGACGGGGTGGCGTCTCTTCCTTATCCCAGATTTCTTTGAGCTCTCGTAGATATGAAAAGAAATTTGAGACAAGCAAATTTTGAAAAGAATGTGGATTGACCTCTGCAAACTCAATTGCTTTTGATGTTTTTCACTTTACAACTCAACTATAAGGAAGGAAATAATTTATTGAATTTTCTTGATTGATTTTTTTTATTTGACATACCTGGGTGCCATTTGATGCCCAAACCTGTGCTTGAATATTCTACAACTTGCTTTTGCTTCTTCATCTTCTTGCTCTCTCAATAATGATGTATGTGCCCTTGCTACCCATAACCTGCCTTCATTCTTTTCAACTGCCCAAGTGAATGCCTCTTCTTGATTGATGGATTTTGAAAATCATAATCTGTTGATCTAACCTCATGCCCTTACAACCCATGACCTCTTATTCATGCCTTCTTACTGCTCTAGTAAAATCCTTTTTTAGAATTGGAAACCTTTGTTTAAAGGAGAAAACATGCAACTGCTTCGAAGCTTTTCTTTTCTTTTTTTTTTCTTTTTTGTTTTTCAAATCCGAAAACTAAGGCCTGACTGCTTCTTCCAAATACTGTAATTTATTTCGATGAAACCCCAGAGGGAAAGGCACTGAGCATGCCCCGGTTTTGATTGCTTGAAGTAGGATTTGCCCTTCAGCAGAGATGATCCTCTTTTTTCCTTTTTTTCTTTTTTTTCTTCTTTTTCTCTTTCTTCTTCTTCTTTGTTTTTTTTTTTTTGTTTTTTTTTTAACCTTTGCAAAAAGAAACCCTTATAAAGGAATGCAAATACAAAAATAGGTTTTATACTAGTGGCCTCAGAATTCTCTAATGCTTGCAAAACCAATGTTTTTATAAAAAGACATAGATGCTCATCATAGGCCAAAATATATATTTTTTTGCTTTTTTGTGTTTTTATAATTTTTTTTTTGAAAAATGATCCAACCACTTATTAGCATATAGTCCAAAAGAATTAAAATCAATTTGAATAATGAGAAGATTATTTCAGAAAATGAAGAAAGACCAAAATAAGACTTCAGAACCTTTAGAATCATTCCAATGACCATCGGCTTGTTAATTGATGCTCTAGATATGACGACTCTTTCAATCTGACTATTTTGCCCCAGTCTAGAAAGACATTTTCCTTCATCCAATTGAAAAGCAATTGTTTCCCTATTGTATCCATGATATGAGAATTTATGACTTCAACTTCAGCAATAATTTCCTAATGGCAATTTTGATGGCCATCAACTTGTTCATAGAAGATTCATATCATAGTTTTGATTATGTTGCTTCAGTCTTGAAAAGAGAATTTTCCTTAATCACTCGAAAAGTGACTAGACTGTATCTCAAAATAACCACCAACATGAGGACTTCACCTAGATCCATGCCAATTCTGGACTTTCCTCTCTGACGATTTCCTTCTTGTAGATAGCTGATTATTTGCCATGTAGCGCCCTTCCGGGTTTTCAATACATTCTCTCCATTTTTTCTTTTTTCTTTTTGTTTTTTTTTAATCCTTCATCACCAGCAACTATGTAGTCAAAACTGCCTTAATTCAAAATTTCTTAATCCAAGAGGACTTATGAATGGGACGAAACGAAGGCTTGGTGTTTGTTTAGAAAGAAAAGGAATAAAGGCTCAAATACCATATGATCAAATAGGTTAAATGAAATTGTAATTCTTAAGGCCTTTTTTTTCTTGGAATGAATAAAAAATTGTCCCCCAGTAATGAAGTTCTTCCTCCATTTTGATTTCTTCATTTGAAACTTATTCCTTAATATTGAACTTTTTTTTTTCATTCTTCTCTTCACAATTTTGAAGACATTCTCCAAATATCCCATAGCTTTTGATGATTTCTTTTTCTTCTTTCTTCCTTTTTTTTTCTTTGCCCCCTTTTCATAAAACATTTTCAAAATCCCTTTTGAACTTCAATAATGCCCCCTTCTTTTGTTTTTAAAAAAAATTGTCCCTTCATTCCTTTTTTTTTTTTTGCCTTAATAAATTTGCCCCAGTGTGGGGTTACAATTCTCAGTTTAGGTTATTTGTAAAATTTTATCAAGCTCAAAGGGTCTAACTAGGGATTTCAAATTGTTGGGGATATAAGAAAGAAAGGCCTCTTATCCTTTTAAGAAAAGTTTGAATTTTCAGACTTGGTAGAGTTGCACTACATGACTGGCTCAGGATTTTTCCTTCTTTTCTTTTTTTTTCTATTCTTTTTTTTTTTAATCAACTTCTATCAAGATAAAAGCCTCTTCAAATAGAACCTCCGTTATGAACAAGTTCTTCACCTTTTGATCAATCTTATGAATTTTGATTCTTTCCATTAGATGATGCTCAATTCGATTTCCAACGAAAAGGTCAAATCTTCTCCCATATTTTCAAGTGCAAAGCCCCAAAATTTCTTCAAACAATATTATCAACTTCCCTTTGAACGAATCAACAAGTGATGCGATCCTTTCTATATTCTAATGAAGAAACTTCAAATATTCTTCTATCTTTCTGTTGAAGATTGTGGGTCATCTTTTGTTCCAAAGGCTATAAAATTGGTCACTTCATAAGTTTGCAGAATATTTTTCTCATGACACTGAAAAAGATTTGAATTTTCATATAAAATGTCTTTTTCTTCGATTTTGGTCTCAAAATTGAGCCTAATGTCGAAGTCATATTTAACTTAATGAAATTCAATAGGAGATATGACTCATAAGTAAAACAGGACCTTGTTGAAAACTTTTTTTTTCTTTTTTTTTTTTTAGAAAAATGTTAAAGGGAAAAAACTCTTTTTTTTTTTTTGCTTTTGAAATAGCCTTTATTGAAATCACTTCCTGAGAACAAGGCTCCTTAGATCCTCAGGAAATGTTCATTCTCCTTATGGGGGTTTCTTTTCAGAGAACATGGGAATTCGAGAATTGCCCCTGTTCTCAAAGACAAAGGTTGATTTTTTTCCATTTTTGCAAAAATGTTCATCTTTTGCTGGTTGAGGCAAGAATTCCTTTCTTTGATAAGACATTGCCTTCATATTTAGGACATCATGCTCAGCCCTTGGAAGAAGTGACATTACTTGATCTGGAACTTGGATGACTGCCCAATCAATGTGTGGCAAAATGAATTCAACCTTTGCCTCTCTCTTTTCTTCCATTACCCCTTCCTTCTTTTCCTTAAAATTTGCCCCTGTATGAGTCTCTTTCTCCATATGGCCCCATTCATCTTCTTTTTCAAAATAAACCCGGACTGTGGTACCAACTGGAGCAATAAGTTGAGAAGGATCAAACCTTCTTTTTCAGAGAAAATTGGCCCTATTGCATTTGAGCTGCCTGCCCCATTGTTGTTGGTGGGAGGAGGAGTGGGTGTGACTGAATTGAATGATAAAGAGTTATTATCCAGCAAATCCTGAATTGCATGCTTTAGGGCCAAGCAACGATCTTTGGTATGCCCTGGACTACTCATATGATACTCACAAATTGCAGATGGATCATAACCCTTCCCCTTGCTTGCATGAGGATTTGGCAACCTCAAAGTCACATAACCCTTTTGAAGTAGGGTAGGCAAAAGTTCAGATGGTCTCATAGGTAGTTTTGAAAACTCCCTTCTCTTCCTTACTTCTGTTTCCTCCTTCACAGGCTGTGCAAAGGGGACATTAATTTGGATAGGCAGCAAAGGAACTGGATGGGCATTGATTTGAACGGGTCCCTTGGGAAGCTGCACCATATTCACTTCTGCTTCTCTCCTTTCCTCAGATTTTTTCTTTCCATTTCCATTTCCCTTGTTATGAATGGAGTCTTGTTGACTGACCAAGGCGGAATAATCAATTATCTTGCCAGATTTGATCCCATCCTCAATCCGGTCTGCCACCTGCACCAGGGCTGCAAAATTGGTGGTGATCTGACCCACCAGGTGATTGTAGAAGGGCTGCCCCAACGTACCCATGAATGTTGAGATCATTTCAGGTTCCAGCATAGGCGGCTTGACCTGGGAGGCAGCCTCTCTCCACCTCTTGGCATATTGCGGCATAGATTCATCTTTGCCCTTGCTCATCCTCATATTGTCGTACCGGTCTGGCACGATCTCCGAGTTAAATTTGTATTGATCTAAGAAAGTGCCTGCGAGGTCCTTCCATCCTCTAATCTTCCCATGATCAACTGTGGCGAACCACCTAAGAGCTGACCCGGTCAAACTCCTCTGAAAGAGTTGGATCAGTATGCCGTCATCCCGGCCAAACTAGCACAAAGCCCCGCAGTACAATTTCAAATGGCTCAATGGGCAGCCCGTGCCATTAAATTTGTCGAAGTCCGGGCACTTGAAATTAGCCGGTAGACATACATCCGGGTACATGCAGAGATCATCGAAGGTGGTACCTCCGTAGCTATTTCCCCCTTTCACTTCCTTAAGTTCTTCCTGGATTCTCTCTATCTTGTGCAAGAGTTTCCTTTCCATTTCCTCCCTAGCTTTTTCTTTCTCCATCTCCTTTTCAAATTCTCCAGTGTTTTCCCTGATCAGGATAGGCTCATGGACCGGTTCAGAAATGGGCTCAGGCATGGGTTGAACCGGAGGCTGGATGTAGGCCTGAGGTGGCGGTGCTTGATGGGAAGTCGATGCTTGATTCTGGGCCTCGGCCTGTTGGGCCTGAGCCGCCAGTAAATCCCCCAGCATTTTGGCCAGACCGGCCACCTACTCTTGCAGCTGAGCAAAGTCTTGAGCGGGTACAGTGGCCTGAGCTTGGTTCTCTTCAGTATTCATGGCTCGGGCTTTGGATCTGGTCACGGGAGCAATGATGGCAAATATGTGTACCTGAAGAAGGAAAAAGAAACATGTCAGCTCCAATTTAATCCTAGTCACACACCTATAAATGTAGATAAGTGTGAGACATGGAAAATCAAATTCCTTTTACTTCCTCAATCATCACACGGGATTAAATTAAACAAAGAGTCGCCACCATTCAATTTAGGTGTGAATGGACACTAAAGTATTAAATAAGCACAAAAGGCAATTTTAGGGTAAAAATAACCCTCCTAAAAAAAACAACCAGAGATGGGTAAAGGGATTAGGTTATGAACAGGGGAAGGTGTTAGGCACCCCTATTCATCCACACAAGGTGGTTGCCAGGTATTGTTCATGTTAAAATAAAGGAAAAAGCTTGCTATAAAAATCACAAAAATCACAAAAAAGACAAAAATTGTATGGTTTTTCATATGAATAGTCTGATCGATCCAGAACTTTCAAATATGATCATACCATTCCTAGGGTTTCATGATCAAAACAAAATTGAGATAAAATCCAATAAAATCAATTTAAAGTGAAAAATCCAAAAATCTGGCTTCAAGTCAAATTCTAGAAATCTAGAAAAATATGATTTTTATGAAATATTTCAAAATTGAACTTGAATAGTCCAGGACATAGATATAGCCCAAATTTCACATTAAATCAAAAAATCAAAACCAAAAATACCCATGTTGATGAAGAACAGCAAAAGGGGAGAATTTAGACCGTAGGGTCTTCTCTCAATAATGAAAAAGGATTCAAAAACAACATCATGAAACCCTAGAATTTATTTTCAGGCTTCTGGATCCAGATCTACCATATTGATCATCATAAATCCAAGATCTTAGCCTAAAATCACAAAATTCACGAAAATAGTGCCGTAGGTGCAAAAGTGGGAAAAATCCAAATTTTATAAAAAAGTGGGGCTCTCATGCTATAAACATCATGAATTCATGTTATTCATTCAGATTCATCATAAAAAGCATTAAAACATGATCAGGATATTTAAAGCAGCCACATCTCACAGATTAGTGCACATGGGGGTCTACCCTACGGATCCACCTGTTCTCTTTTCCCCTAGCTCTCTCTTCACGTTTTACGGCTAGAGAGGATTCTTGAGGTACTTGGAGATAGGTTTGGTTACACAAACACAATCACAGGCTTTATTCTATAAAAAAGGAGAAAAACAGATATGGGGTTCTATTCTAGGGATCCACCTGTTCTCCTTTTCCCTAGCTCTCTCTTCACGTTTTCCGGCCAGAGAGACTCTTGAGGTACTTGGAGGCAGGTTTACAAGATACAAAAGATGGCCTTATTCTACAGCAATAGAGATGATCCTATTACATATAGAATTGAAGACAGAAAATAAAAGGGAAAAGGGACTTACCTGGATTGAGCAAGCAGAGCAGCAGGGGTTCCTCTTCTTCTCTTGGAGCTTCTTAGACTTCAAATTTTCGTGGCCTTTTACTTGAGGAAAGGTCCTTTATTTATAGGCAAACCCAGGGGTATGGTTGGTCCAGAAGGATATATCCTGATCCTCAGGATAGAGTGAAAGTTGGAGATAATGCCCATCCATAGCCAACCAAGGTGGCTTCAGCGAATAAAAGACGTAATTCGCTCATTTAAAGATATATTGGACTAAAGATAAAGCTCGGAAATCGAGAGAAGAATAAAATTCGCACGAGTCTTTAGTGACCATAAATGAATTACGGTCCAACGGTGACCGTATTTTCAATACGGGCACGCCTGACCGTAGAGAGATCTCGGGCGCGACCGGCCCGTGAATGCAACACGGGCAAAGCTTGCTTAGTCAATTTTTATGCATTTTTGACCTGTTTTAAGCTCTAATTACATGTTTATATTACTTTCTCATTCTGTAGTGCAATTTGGGGTGTCTACAGCTGCCCCCTCTTTGCTGGTGATTGGAACCAATTACAAGCAGAGAGCAAAAAGACCCACCAATTGCACTTCCTGAGATTTTTGTCTAACCAATTGCATTTTGCAAGGATTAAATGGGTGATTTTATAAAAAGAATTTATTTTGGAAGATCTGCTAAAAAGTCCCTCAACTTAAGGGCCAAATCCTCCTCTCTCCTCTCACTGAGCACTCGTGGCTATGAAGTGAGATTTGAGACAAAATTTTTAAACAAAAGTGAGTATGGTGGCAATCCTTGCAACTTACAACTAATATAAACACTAATCTTTTGATAAGTGTGGAGAAAATAATAAAATATGCAATTTTTGGCTTCACCCGTATTTGTATCACGGACCAATGCTGCCCGTAATTTGATCATGGGTGAACGGGACCGTATTACTTTCACGGTCGTCTGAAGCCCGTACTGAGTTTACGGATTTTATTCTCTTCTTAGGACCACGACCGCGAACTTTTTCTCTTCTGCTCGCATTCAAGCCCTAATTTCTCCTCGACCGTATCTTCTCCTACGGTTTTCTTCTCTGGTTTTCTTCGATCTCAACAGTGCACGGCCATCTTCTCCGACAACTACTATTCTTCTCCGGCCGTTCTCATTTTCCGGCGACAACTTTATCTTCTCCGACAACTGCAAGCTCCTTCGGTGATTTATCAAATCTCAAGACCGGCTATCGGCGCCTGCTGTATTCATTGCTCCCTTCAAACGTCCTCTTCCATTCGGCATTTACCTTTTCTGACAATCTCATCTTTGGTAAGCCTTACTTCCCTTGGTAATTTTTCCTCATCTCTCCCTTGGTTAGAACAGTTGCTCATGCTTTGTGTGTTTTGATTCACAGCCGACCAGCTTGAGTGAGATAACTTCTCTTTGGAGGATCAAAGGTTCAATTTTTTTGCTTGCTAGTATATCTCATTTCGACTGTAACAGGTAAGTGGCTAATCATCCTTTGAACTTTTCTTATGAACAATACATGCAATAGTAAAATCCTTGACTGAATGAAATTTTTGCTCTTGATAGAACCACATGCTTGCTTTGTCTGTTGAAAACAAGTCTTCAAATTTCGTCTAATTCTTGACTGGCTCTTCTGCAATTTTATTCTTGAGCTGATAGAATGCTTGCTTACTGATCTGAAGACTTGTTACTTGCATTGATGCTTTTGTACCAATCAATGCTTTTATATAAATCCCTCAATTTCTATGTTTTGATTTGGCAATTTTTCCTGATTTATTTAATCTCCCTTAATCTTCTGCTTCTTTGGCTTGATAATCAGCATAAACCGCTTGACTTTGAATGATGCTTTTAAAAACCAGATACTTGAATGTCACTCTACTGATCTTGAACATTTAGCTTGAAATGATCACTCTTGAACTGACTTATGGCTTCTCCATGGATCTTCAAATTTTCACTTGAATAAACTTAGATTTGTAAGCTTTAAACTCTGGTTCAAGCCATTTTAACATGCTCTGAAGGCCCTGAAATTAATCAAGATAAAGCAATTAGGGATTATAAAATTTTAACCCTTAATACACCCTTTTTCTTTTTTCCCTTTTTTTTTTTCTTTTCTCTCTTTTTCCAGTCATATATACAAGTAGCCTTAACTCCCCGTATATAATTTTTATATATTTTCTTAATTGAAACAAAGACAATAAAAAGGTGCAATAATTTTCTCAAGATATTTTTGAAGAAAGAAACTCCTTTAGTTGGCTTTTGATTTGATGGAGAGCTCTTTCCCTCATTCTTCATTTTCCTTTTTCTTGCAAACCAATTAAACTTGGTTAGCAATTAAAATTTTAACAAGAATAATTAACCAACTCCTTGGTTTGAACTGTAGATGGCCCGCCTTAGGTCAGCTTCCAGAGATCCTGCAGATGAGCCTTCCTCTTCGAGGGTTAGGCGTGATCCTGCTGATGTGGCCTCGTCTTCGAGGGCCGAGAGGGATTCGGATTCTGATATCCCAGATCTCCCTTCTGGGGATTCGCGTGAGGCGACCCCAGAGGTATTCTCTAACTCTTCTGAATTCAATATTCTTTCATAAAATACATCCCGTTGATCTTTTCCTTTTCAATTGCTTATTTAGCCGGCAGTTGAGGCTTCAGGCCGAGATAGGAGCCGTAGCAGGCACCGAGCTGGAGGCAGAGATGGAGGCCATGATGAGGGCCGTAGAGGAGGCCGTGGCAGAGATGAGGCCAGGACCAGAGTAGAGATTTCTGATGAGGTGGCTGCCCAGATTAGGGATACCAACCTCTTGCATGGCTTGAGGACTCATCACTCAACGTGCATTAGGGCGGATATACCTTTGGAGTATCCGATGTCCCATTACAGAGGGAGCTGGGCCAGCTTTATTAGATTCTTGGGAGCCTGCAGTTCAGCCTACCGCCGGGAGCTAGGCTTATATGGCTTTGGCCTATTTATTACTATTCCGGATGTTCGCCGGGATCGGGCCCTTATTGCGGCACTGCTCAAGAGATTCTTCCCAGAGACTTTGAGCTTCCACTTCCCAGATATTGAGATTGGGATCCGGCCTTCTGACTTCACCCTTATCATCGGGATTAGGATGACTGGTGATATCATTCCTGAGATGGTGATGCCAGAGACTGATGAGGTTGCTGCTTACCTTGGATATATCGTGCTGCCTCCTGAGGCATGGGATAGAGGGAGAGCGAGATTGTCTCTGACATGGTTGAGAGAGACTTTCAGGAGGAGGCAGTTCGGCCCGCTTGTTGCCGGTGACCACGTTTTCCCGTATGCCTTTCGATTTCTTTTTTTGTACGTGATGGGCTCCTGCTTCTTCCTAGAGGACACGACTTCAGTTAGTCCTCATTTTCTGAGCTTATTGGGAGATTTGCATCGAGCGAGGAGGTATGCATGGGGCCCGCTCATTTTTGGTACTATTTTGGCCGGTCTACGCCGATCAGTGAGCGGCCTCTCTACTTCCAGAGGAGCTGGAGTTGGGTGCAGATTCTTTTGGCCCTTCATGCAGGTAAATCATTCTTTCCTTTTCTCTCTTTCTCTCTTTCTCTTTTTCTATTCTTTTGACTCTTTTCTTCTTTCTGCAGTTTTTTGCTAGGGTTTATATACCCTATTTCCGCCCTACCTCTACGATGCTTGGGGATACATATCCTATGGCAAGTAGATGGTGTCATGTGGAGCACGACTCTGAAAAGAGTCGTCCTAGGTCCGCCCGTGCCCACTTGGACAGGCTATACCGGTCTGAGGTAATCTTCATTAATTCCTCTTCTTTCTTCTTTCCTTTTCTTCTTGAATCACATACCTAATATACTATTCTTTTTCTTCAGCTATTTGTCCCCAGGATGGAGGACATTCATGAGGTGCTGGCCCTGCATGCAGCTAGAGATGATGCCTTTGTCCCTGACCAGAGACGACAGAGATACCAGTTCTTTATTGGTCAGATGGGTAGCATTTGGTACTGCGGCGAGCGCTTCTTCTATCAGCATGTGTGAGAGCCGCAGATTCCTGCCATTCCTCCAGATACTACCCCCTCTTTTCCTCCTATGCCTGTTGATCCTGCCCAGTTCCCACTACAAAAAATCACATTTTTACCGGCGGTAATCCCCCGCCGGTAAAGGATCACCACCCGCCGCTAATTGATTTAGGGGTGGGATACGACCCAGCCTTTGAAAGCATCGACGGTAATGGAATTACCGTCGCTCCTTGCGGCGCCCAGAACGTCCCGCCGCTATTGGACATCCAATAGTGGTTGTAATCAACCGCCGCTGATGTAAACAATTAATGGCTGTAATTTACCACCGTTAATGATCAAATAATAACAGGCGGGATTTTATCGCCGCTGATTGAACAAAATTACCGGCGGTAGGTTGCCGCCGTGAATTATCTAATAATAACAGGCGGGAGTCAATAGCCGGTGATTCAATCCTTTACCGGCGGTAACTCCCGCCGTTAAAAGACACTATATAGCGGCTGTATACTTCCCACCGGTACTTATAGGACATAACCGGCGGTAGCTTACCGCCTGGTTTGGCTAAATTAACGGCGGAGATATACCGCCGCTACTATACATCACGGTCGGCTCCTTTCATTGGTTTTCCGGCGGTATGTTGTCGATGCTAATATTTCTTGCATTATTAGCGGCGGATATCTACCGCCGGAAAAACGTTCGGTTGCGTTTCCTCGCATTAAGCACGGGCAGCGATTTGCCGCCGTTAATTACAATTAGCGGCGGTAACACAGTTACCGCCGCTAATTCACTTAACCTGCACGTAGAAATTGTTGTTAGTAATTGCTTTTCTATTTAAAAAATTACCTGTAAGAAATCCATACAATCACCCATAAACACTAAAATCCATACAAACACCATACAAGATTTCATATAAACAATGAAATCTATAAACATAATCAACAAATGAAACTGAAAAAATATAAACAATGAAATCCATATTTTATCGAAATGTTGTTTGATGCATATAATCCAACATGCAATTAAACTGTTGTGCCTGGCCTTCCTACAGGGAAAAAATTAATTCATTACTTGATATACAATATGTAAAGAAAAATAAGTTAAAATCTTATATAATATGATACAAACCTCTTCTAGACAAATTGGGCATTCTCCCTTCATCAATAAGGACTGAATCAACTTCATCAACTATTGCAAAATGAAATGGTTTTGGCCTATTATAAATGAAGAAAACAGCTAATTCTCAAAAATAAAAACTAAAAAAAATTTAAAAATATATACAAAAAAGAATATAAGGTTTATATGATTTTTCACATTACCATCTCATAACAAGTTGTCCACTATTTCCGGCAAGATTGTCCCGGAGGTAGTCAAAACCAAGTTCCTGGACATCCATCATTACAAACTAGAAACTAGAATCATTACAAACTAGAAACTAGAAAGGATCTGTATTATCCATAAACATATGTACGACCACTTTATACAGATCACTAAAGCTACCACCTGATGTAAAACAAACAAAAATTAGAAGTGATGGAAATGCCTTACTGAGTTATTAAGTGTACGTTATATCACATTTATAGTTGGATCTTCTTTCATCAGCTGTCATTCCCCTCTGTAAACACATATTGTTGACTATAAAGTCCATTAAAATGAAAGAGATGTATTCATAAAATATATATATATATTGAAAAGAGATACATCTAATTATCATTTTGGTAAAGGAATGGCTCCTAAGTAATGAAAGATTTTCCAGAACTGAGCATAATCTACCTCACATTTATGATAAATACAATATCCTTACAATCAACATGTATACCTCAAATATTTCAATGTCAAACATGGAGAACATTTTTTCTCGAGTCTAATTTAGTTAACTACTAAAAGATGTAATAGTGCCGAACCTTGAGGTATCATTTGGAGCCATGACAATAGCAATAGCCTCCGGTAGCATTACCTACGAATGAGAAAAATATAAGGTAATTCAAGTAAGAATGACTAGTGAGGAACAAATGCAAAATTTGGCAACATGAATTTCTGGTTATGCAAGGATTCAAAAGAATAGATTAATGGAATAAACCATTACACGCACATATTATGTATCTATGCATTTATAAAAAAAAGGAAAGAGATATATTAATGAGTCAAAGAATTAGAGTTAAATAACTTACGTGGAGGGGCACTTCTAGAGTTTTATATGATTTTGTTCCAGTTAAAATAAAAGGAAAATTTTACATTTGTACACACTAATTTCATGTATTTTGATTTTAAACAAAATATGGTGTCCAAATTACAAAAATAATAGAAATTCAATGAAATTAGGGATTTGACTCTTTTTGATGATTACTTGAGCTTCCTTTGATTAATGAGTGATTGTGGATATTTTCCACTTAAAGTTTTGTGTTTGCTTCAACTTTGATGACGACGAGAGCCTCTTCAGGAAAAATCCTGGTCATGGCATTTTCCTTCGAAGTCTTTCTTGAGGGAGGTTTTTTTTTTCTACAAAGAATTTCTCCTTTGCCTCTTGGATGGAGGATTTTCTTTTCAAAAGAATTTTTCTTTTGCAACTTTGAAAATAACCCGGATGTATTATCTGATATATATTTTTCATCTTCTTCTCCTAGTAATCAATCTTCCTATTTCTAGACGTAGAATTACAAGGATTTGCCCAATTTACACTTTAGATGATAATTAGCAAATTTTAAAGAAGTAGGGCCCACATATTTTATGGACATATGAGCCTGTAATTTGGCTTCACTACTTGTTCTTTTACAAGCCCATTTTAAAATTATGGTTTTAGGCCTTGTATAAAATTTTGATATCTACAACAGGATAACTATTAAACCTCTTATGATGCATGAATTAGAATGTTTGACAACAAAGAAGCAAAATATGCATAGGATGCGTTGCTTGGATCTGTGGGAAGACTATATAAAATAAGGTATGGAATGAACATACACCTAGGTGTTTCCCATATATGAGATAAGACAAAGAAAAGTGGGTTAAGATGGTTTGAGCATGTCAAGTGAAGGCCCAAAGAGATAGTTATAAGATGTAATAGGGTGTTTATTGAAGAATCTAAGAGGATACGAACAAAGCTGAAAAAAACTTGGATAAAGCAAGTCACTAAAGTATGCTTATTATCCGATTAAAGATGTGATTTTTCGTACGTTATGGTGGAAGAACAAGATTCGAATTGCTGATCCCAACTAGTTGAGATATGGCATTTTTTTTATTGCTATTTTTATATACATATACATACATACTTATGTATGTATGTAAAGAGAGACATACAGAGACAAGACATAGAGAGAAGATAAAGAAGAGAGAGAGATCTTGCACTTCCTTTTTTTCATTTTTTAATGAATAACAAATCTTTAAAAAGGGTAACATAAGAAACAGTCACTGGAAGTGGCCAAAAATCAGAATAGAAGGAAATATAGGACTGGATGCTAAGCTAAACCCAACAAATGATGAGGACGAATTATGAGACATCAGATTTCCGAGGACTAAAGCTAGCTCTCACTCGAATCAATGTCATACTTGCTTTTAATGCCCTGAACCAAAGATTTTTTTTATCCTTGCTAAAACTACATAGTCATTTGCCTAGCAAACAAAATTGTCAATTCCCCACTTAACCTCCTTTATCCCTATGTTCACAAAACTCCATCCAACTAACCAAGAAATATTTCTTAGCATCATCAATCCTCTCAAAAGAAATCATTCTAAATTGCCTAACCCGCTAAAATGTTAAATACCTGAAGGAAATACACTAGGAAATTAGGCAAGAAGACCTTGGCAAGAGTGATGTTATCTCCTTAAAAAAAATATCTCTTGAAGTGGCAAGCTTCCTTATGAACATCTTACAAAGCAGCCCATATTCCTCATGTTGATAATTTACAAGTGGTAGCTGTGTAGGTAAGTTTGGTCCTCTTGTTTCTCCATTCAAATACAGATACAACCACCATTAGCAATAATGTCTTGCCCAAATAGATGGGTCCACTACAAAAAAACATGGTTTTAGCGACGCTTTTTTAGCGGCGGTAGACAATTACCGCTGCTAAAAGCGCTTATAAACACTTAAGCAGCGGAAGATAGTGTACCGCCGTCGAAATAAGTTTTTAGCGGCGGTAACACTCTACCGCCGCTAAAATGAATAGCGCGCGCTTCATATCCGTGCGGGAAGGTTTGGCGCGTTTGTTCACCGGCAGTACTACCGTCGGTAATAACGAACACTACCGCTGGCTAAAACAATATTTCTCATGTTTTATTTTTCTTAATTAAAATATTGTTTTAGCGGCGGGAATATATGACCGCCGCTAAAAGAGAAGAATTTATCAACGTAGATTGGGTTTTTAACGGCGGGAAATAGTTACCGCCATTAAAAGGATTGGTCAAAACGCGTGGAATGGGTTTTAGCGGCGGTAACTAATTACCGCCGCTAAAAAGAACGGTCAAACCGCGTTGAATTGGTTTTTAGCGGCGGGAATTAGTTACCGCCGCTAAAAGGTTGTCGTCCCTGACCCGCGAAAAGCGTTTTAGCGGCGGTAACTAATTCCCGCCACTAAAAGGGTATAAAACCCCAAATCGCGCGATTTGGGGTTTTCTTCTCTGCGCGAATCTCTGCGATTTGGGGTTTTTTTTGCCGGCCGATTTCACTCACGAATCCGGTGTGTTGCTGCCGGAATTTGGTCGCCGTCGCCATTCTCCCCCATCGCCGTCGCCATTCTCCCCCGTCGCCAAGCGCCGTTCTCCCCCGTTGCCGTCGCCGTTCTCCCCCGTCGCCAAGCGCCGTTCTCTGCCGTCACACACACAAATATCCAGGTCTCTCTCTTCTCCTTGTACTCTGTAATTCTCTTGGAAGGATTCTTTTTTTACTTGTCATCTGATTTCTGTATGGGTATCAGCCGATATGCCTCGTCAACAAAAAGAATTCCTCCCGCAGCTTCTTTGATCTGCCAATGTTAAATTGTAATGTACTTTGCTACATTAATTTGCTTCTATGTAGATGTCATGGAATTTGAGTATAGGACTTCAACAGCAGAGATTGCATACCTTTCTCTTTATTTATGTCTTTCAGAATTAAGCATCTTGCATGTTATCCATTTCAGTAAAGGCCCGATGCCTTGATTTCAATATTATTGTTAAGCATTTGGTCAAAATTTACTTCTAATCCTAGGTTTTTTTTTTCAATTAATTAGTTCCACCATTTTAGTTCCCTGATAAAGATGAGTCTGACTTAAATTAAGATTTATTGGAGAATATTGCCAGTAATCAACTTATATATGAGTCAAAAGTTTCACCCTTTTTTACCATTTTAGATTCTTCATTTCCATAATCCCTTCATAAGAGGACTAGCAAAGAGGATCCCTTTCCATGAATAATATACATTTATATTTTTTAATAATCCAACCAAGACATACTTACATACAAACCTAAATGCAAATATATATATTTATGCATGTGTATGTAACTTGAACTTCTATCCAAAGTTGTCTAAATCTTTCCATATGTTCCACCCCATCTTAACTAAAACTACAGTATTCATTAACTTTTTTTTTTAATAACTTGCATGCCTTTAGCACTTAACAAAATCAAAAAGAGGGAAATTGCTTAGACTTGAAGGTGCCACTGTTATAGCGCGGTATGGCCTTGATGATATCACTCCCTAAGTTAGATTGTTTACCTCAAAAGAAGAAGAAGATAGTGATGATGATGAAGACATGATTAGACATATGTAGCTATATATGTTACACACTTAATACTATATTACATTTTTAAAACGTAAAACCCAAGGAGTGATGGATGTCAAAATGGAAGTCTGATTTCTGAAAGAAGTTTGATCCTTAGTTAATCATATTCTTCTCAATGTAATTTCTAAACTATGATTGCAAGTGTGTGTTTGAGCAGGCAAGGATGAACATTGGACTCTTCTTTTGTTTACAGGTTAAACCATTATTATTTTAGACCAATTTGGTCTGGACAACCCTCTATTTTTAGGGGAGATGCTGCCGAAATTTTTAGGGGAGATAAATAATGGTTAAACCATTATTTATCTCTTTAAGTTCCTTGTTGTGATATTTCTGTTCTAATGCTGTTCAATACCATTGATATTAAGGCACTTTCCTTTGAAGCCGCATCTTCAAAGATTGTATATGTCTTCCAAGATTGCCGATGATATGAGATGGCATGTGGATGGTCGTACTGATGATGATAAGTTAAGGCATCCTGCGGATTCTATGACTTGGAAATATTTTGATGTTATGAATAGCGAGTTCAGTTCTAATCCTCGTAATGTTAGACTGGGCTTAGCATTTGACGGCTTCAATCCATTTAGATCAATGAGTATCACCCACAGCACGTGGCCAGTCATTTTGATTCCATATAACTTGCCACCATGGTTGTGCATGAAACAACCAAACATGATCCTTTCTTTACTCATACCAGGGCCGAAGGGGCCGGGAAATGATATTGATGTGTACTTGCGCCCTCTTATAGAAGAGTTAAAAGACCTATGGGGTTCTGGGGTTGAGACATATGATGCGTCAAGAAAGGAGGTCTTCACTTTGCGTGCAGGGTTAATTTGGACGATTAGTGATTTCCCTGGGTATGCTATGCTTTCGGGTTGGAGCACTAAAGGGAAACTTGCATGCCCTTCTTGTCATAAAGACACGTGTTCTAAGTATTTGCGTCATAGCCGGAAGCACTGTTATATGGGTCATCGTCGATTCCTACCTCTTGATCATAAGTTTCGAAAGCAGAAACAATCCTTCGATGGTACCACAGAGACAAGGGAAGCTCCAATAGGATTAATCGGGTGGGATATTGTTGATCACTTAAGGGACAGTTCACATGTATTCGGGAAGCATACCAGTAAGAAGTACTCTAAAAACACTGGTAAAGGAGCGATGCCCTTTAATTGGAAGAAAAAGAGCATATTTTTTGAATTGCCATATTGGAGGGATATTATGTTGAAACATAATTTGGACGTGATGCATATTGAGAAGAATGTTTGTGATAGTATACTTGGTACATTGTTAAATATTGATGGAAAAATGAAGGACAACTTTAAGGCGCGCTTGGATTTGGTTGACATGGGTATTAGACACGCACTTCATCCACAGATGTTACCAGATAGAAAGAAAGCATGTTTGCCGGCTGCATGCTTCTCACTAGACAAACGGGAACAAGATATATTTTGCAAAGTGCTGAAAAGTATAAATATTGTCGAAATTTTTATTATTTTTTCTTTATTTATCTCTACATGTGTTCTTTGTTTTTATATTTCTTCATCTTTTTAATCTGGTCAATTGTATTAATTTCTGCTTGTGGATGTTTAAATGATTTATGATCAATTAACACCATATTTTTTCATTAGGGATTGGCGGGCCGTGCTGAGACTTTTATAAAAACGCATACTCGAAAAGATGGCACGCCAATCAATGATGAAGCAGCCGACAAGATAGTAAGTTATTTCCTCTTATTGTAGGTATACTTGTAGCATACGAATAACTTTATTAGCATCTATTTTGAAAACTCAATGATTGCATAAATATTTTTTTCAGGATCAAATGCGAACTATCATGGAACAAGGCACGCCAGATTCGACAGCCCGAGATGATGTATATACTCAAGTCATGGGGCATGACACACATGGCAGGGTGCGGTGTTGTGGGTTAGGCCACACGCCCACTAGGCTATGGGGTGGTAGTGCATCCTCGAGTACGTCATCTCGGTATGTCGATATGGATGAATTTAATAGGATGCGAGAACAATTGCAACGTACAGAGGAGCGGCTAGAAGAAGAGATGCGACAACGACAAACAATTGAAGCAACTGTTGCACAGCATGCCAGAGAATTTGAAGAATTTAGAAACTTCATGATGAGTAAACGTCAAACACAGGTATTATATAAATGCCTTACAAAAATACATATAGCACAAATTCATATCATCTTTATATTTAAATACCACACTTAATGATCTTTCTTACAATTTATATTCTCCTGGCGAAACTTCTGCAAATGATAGTCCTCCTCGGGATTTTAGCTAGACAGACATGCATTCTTATTATTTGAGGTGAGTAACACAAGATAGCTTCGGTTCTATATATATATATATTAATTTTTTTGGCACTACAAAAATGAAGAGAATTAGCGGCACCTTTTAGCGGCGGTAACCTAATTCCCGCCTCTAAAAGCACCATTACCGGCGGTAAAAGCATTTTCCGCCCCTAAAAATTAATTAACCATTTTTTTCACGCGAAAATTTTATGGCGCGCATTTTTTCAGCGCGAAATAGCCTTTAGCGGCGGTACCTACCGCCGCTATAGTCAGTTTTACTGGCGGTAACATATCTCCCGCCGGCAACAAGTTGGCGGGAACGTCCCGCCAAAAAAAGCCTTATTTCCGGCGGTATCAATCCGCCGATAATAACACTTTTAGCGGCGGTAGACCTATTACCGCCGCTAAAAGATTGTTTTCAGGGGCGGTGAGATCCTTCCCGCCCCTAAAAGAAAGGTTTCAGCGGCCGTATATGTATTGCCGCCCCTAAATGTCGCTTTTAGCGGCGGTAACCTAATTACCGCCCCTAAAAGCCAGTTTTCAGAGGCGGTAGACTCTTTACCGCCCCATAAGAGATACTTTTAGCGGCGGTAATATGTTTACCGCCCCTAAAAGTCCATCTTAGAGGCTGTAAGTCGTTTACCGTCGTAAAAAAGTTTGTCGGAGGGAAATAATGTGCAACTTTTACCGGCGGTTTCCAAAACCGCCGGTAATAACCCGATAACACGTCTTTTACCGGCGGTTTAACCGCCGGTAAAGGACTTTTTTCATTTTTAGGAAAAAGCGCCTGCAACTACCTTGGGTCTTTTAGCGGCGGTATATACCGCCTCTAAAACGCTCCTTTTAGAGGCGGTAAAGCTATTACCGCCCCTAAATGTCTCCGTTTAAGGGCGGTAACCTTATTACCGCCCCTAAAAGTCCATTTTAGGGGCGGTACCCGTCTTACCGCCCCCAAAACGTCAATTTTAGGGGCGGTACGCGTGTTACCGCCCCTAAAAGTCAATTTTAAGGGCTCTCGACTTGGCCCGGTGAAATTTTTGTGCAGCGTTTACCGGCGGTTTTCAAAACCGCCGGTAATAACTAAATAACACGTCTTTTACCGGTGGTTTAACCGCCGGTAAAGACCTGTTTCATTTTTGTAAGGTAAATCGACTGCTACTATGTTGGACCTTTAGAGGCGGTATATACCGCCCCTAAAAGGCTCGTTTTAGGGGCGGTAACCATATTACCGCCCCTAAAAGGCTCGTTTTAGGGGCGGTAACCTTATTACCGCCCCTAAAAGGCTCGTTTTAGGGGCGGTAACCTTATTACCGCCCCTAAAAGGCTCGTTTTAGGGGCGTTAACCATATTACCGCCCCGAAAAGGCTCGTTTTAGGGGCGGTAACCTTATTACCGCCCCTAAAAGTCCATTTTTAGGGGCCGTAACCAAATTACCGCTCCTAAAATCCATTTATTAAAAACCAGAAATTACTTTTAGCAGCGGTACGCCAGTTACCGCCGCTAAAAGACCATTTCGAGTGGTTCAAGCGGGATTTTTTCCCGCGTTTCAATTTTGACTGTACTTTTAGGGGCGGTAATTACCGCCGCTAAAAGTTTGAGCGCCATTTTCAAATTGAATTTAACTCGCGGGCGCGGAAAATATAAGGTTTAGCGGCGGTAATCTATATGCCGCCGCTAAAAGTCAACTCTATAAATACCCGCCGAACCTCTTCTTTTCTTCAAGGTATGTCTCTATTTTTTTTCTCTATCTCTCCCTCTCTACTTCTCTCTCTCTATTCCTCCCTCTCTACTTCTCTCTCTCTATCTCTCCCTCTCTACTTCTCTCTCTCTCTCTTTCTCTCCCTCTCTACATCTCTCTCTCTCCCTCTCTACTTCTCTCTCTCTCTTTCTCTCCCTCTCTACATCTCTCTCTCTCCATCTCTACTTCTCTCCCTCTCTCTCTCCCTCTCTACTTCTCTCTCTCTCTCTCCCTCTCTACTTCTCTCTCTCTCTCTCTCCCTCTCTACTTCTCTCTCTCTCTCTCTCTCTCTCTCCCTCTCTCTCTCTCTCTCTCTCTCTCTCTCTCTCTCTCTCTCTCTCTCTCTCTTCTGCCTCTCCATCTCTCGGCATGTATGCTGCTTGACAGCAGCAAATTTTTTTTTATTTTTTAATATAATTTTTAGCGGCGGTATTTCCCGCCGCTAAAAAACAGGATGTCATTTTTTTAATTTTTTAAAATGAGTTTTAGCGGCGGGAACTACCGCCGCTAAAAGCCAAAAATACCGCCGGTAATGAGTGATACCAATAGAGGCGGGAAGGTACCGCCGGTAATGAATGAGCAATAGCGGCGGTAACGTTACCGCCGGTAATGAGTGAGAAATAGCGGCGGTAAATTTTTTACCGCCGCTATAAGCGTTAGTGACGGCATCTTTTACGGCAAAAGGAATTACCGCCGCAAATGGTTTTAGCGGTGGTAATTGTTGTTTTATCGGCGGTAAGCTACCGCCGGTAAAAGTGTCCTTTTTTGTAGTGTGGCTAAATTGATTTGTCTACTTATAATTTTACTGACGCATGATTCATTGTTATTTTCATGCAGGGCTATTAAATTGATACCAGTTGCAATTTCACTTGTTAATGGAAACCATTAATTTACTGTTCTTTAGTTTAATTTATATGACATGAATGTTCAGAGTATTTTAATTTTATTAGAATTTCTTTTAATTCACTTTCTTCTTTGTAATTGTTTTGCTCTATTTGTTATAAAATTTGCTACGAAATGAGATATTTTACAGGATTTTCGGCCCACCTAATTATGGTTTTTGTATATGCAGGTAAGGGCTTTTAGCGGCGGTAATTACCGCCGCTAAAAGCCAAAGGTTTTAATCGGTGGTAATTACCGCCGCTTAAAACCACAGTCGCATTTACCCTATACAAATTATTAGCGGCGGTACCTACCGCCGCTAAAGGAATATAGAAGCACGTGAGTATATTAGCGGCGATAACTACCGCCTCTAATGGAAGGTATTGCCGGCGGTACATGTTACCGCTGTTAAAAATTTCCTATTAAGCGGCGGTAATACCCGCCAGTAAAAAGGCAATTTAACGGTGGTAATGACCGCCGTTAAATTCCCGCCGCCTATTTCTCTGAAATAGCGGCGGTAATTTTGCTACCGCCGTTGCTACCGTCGCTGATTCGTTTAGCGGCTTGATATTCAGCGGCGGTAGGGTTTACCGCCGTTAACGTTTTAACGGCGGTAATTTGACCTTTACCGGCGGGACTCTACCGCCGGTAAAAATCGACTTTTTTGTAGTGGTCACCCATAAGAACCCTGCTCCCGAGTGAGACAAAAAAATTCAGTCCACCTTTTTTGAGAACTGTATTAGAGCAATAGAAAATATTAAAAATTTATAGGGTTTCCACCTCAAAAACAAATTTGAAAATTGTCTGGTATGTCCACAGGATTCCTACTAGATAAAAGGTCTATATTTGCCAGATCAGTCCTCAATCTTGCAAAGAAACCGTGCATCATATTCCACCAGAAATAAAATGTGGCAAGCTTGCCTTTAAAACACACAAACACACACCCATGCAGAGATGTGTATTGAAGCAGTTTCATCCTAACTATATTCATACAAGAAATATTTGAGACCAAAAAAAAATTAACATAATAGATATGTAGGTGCAATTTATGATCTGAAACAGAAATATATTCATTCATGAGCCACCATCAATATTTTAAACAAAATATGCAAGGGTTGACAAACCAACATTTTGGGTCCATAAATGAAAAAGATCTATTTAAAGACCATAAATGTTCAAGATATAAGTGCTGTTATGTTAATCTGGCATTTTCCATGATCACAGTCTTCTAATTCAAAATTTCTATATTGAGTAAGAAAGTTGGTCTTAACAAGATTACATAAGAAAAACAAGATTCTAGTTTTTCAGGAGAAATCATAGTTCTTTAATCTACAGTTAATGTATTAGACTCACCTGATAGTGATAGTGAGTGTGCAAATCTATTGATGACATAAAACAACTTAGGGAAGGATGCGTCTGCAAATAGAAACAATTAAATAGAAACATTATATAATAAAAAATACTGCAAAAATTCCAACAAGAAGAATATTACTGGATAATCTTACGATGTGCAAATAGTTTAACTACATATAGAGGCATAAAAAGATAAAATAGGTTTGGTGAAAGACTCTCAGCATGATTAACTAAGCTAGAAATATGGTGCCCCATATTTCTGGCTTAGTTAAATCTAAATACATGTCTCTACATTTGTGACATCTCTTTGAACTTACTGCCTCAGAGTAACATTGTGCATCTACAAATGCATATCACATATAATTTGTACATGAGATCCTGGTGTTGTAGCAGCAATGATGACACTATGCTTCACTTAAACCCTTTTTCCTTTTAGAAGCCTATAACATTATCAATTCCTTCGACTTCCATTTCTTTAGTCTTGGAGGGTTTTAGGCTTGTAGCTGTTGAAATCTAGGCATTTATCTCTTTCTGATTTCATAGAGTTGACTAGAGTGAAGCTGAAGCCCATCATGAACGAAACATCACCATCTTAAAAACTTTTTGAAGGGTTCTCTTCCATTATTTTATCTTCTTTCTTTTGGGTAGTTCAATACATATCTGAATATAATCAACTAATAAATTATAGACAAACACTAGCAATAAAGCAATCAGTTACCACATAAAAAAATACCTCTAATTTTCCCATATTTTACAATTTTAATGTGACTATGGAACATGGTTCTTTGTTTCTCATTTAATGCAAGACAATAGTTCTCTTCGGCCATGATAAAAGTTGCATAGCCCAATCACATTAAACTTCTCCATCATAGATATCAACTTTTTATTTTCCATACTGATCCCTTATTAAATGACAATAACTAAATAAATGACAAATACACAGATGTGGTCAAGTAAGTGCATCTCAAGTCTCAAATTTGATATTACCTGAATAAAAGAGACAAGACAAAATAGAAAAAACATCAAAATGAAATCTGGTGGATGCTCCCTTGGTAATCCTGAAATTTCAGGTGTTGGACAAGTGTTTAGAGACAATGAGAGAGGTGATACATATGTATCTTGATCTCAGTGGAATGGGCAATAGGCTGAGGATGAATCCAACCTTTTGGGTCAGGTGGGACCAATTAGTTCATGGAGATTAGGTAGCACCATCAGGATGGTTAGATTCATTGCATAAATGTTAAAAATGTGACTCTCATGTGCGCATAGATTGTCTAATGAAAATGGTGGATTGATTGGCCAAAAGATGGAATAATCCAAAACATGAACTTTAAATGTTCATTAAGATCACTTTTCCATTACTATAGCTGTAATTGTTGGCTTGAGTTGTTCATATGTTCGCTATTGCATTTTTTTTTTGTGCCATATTCTTGTATTCAATAAAGTTCATGTTAAAGCACACACACACACACTCACACATATAGATGCAATTGAACTCATAATCTGCAGAGCAAAATAAAAGGGGTTCAAGTAAGCAGTAACTTCCAAATTAGAATAATCTTTAAAGCATGCTTTAATAGACATGTAAAAAACTGAATAAAATATGTAAAGAAAGTGAAAAGGAACCCACATGGATCCATCCTATAGGAAAAAGGGACCGTTCCTCTTGTATGGCATACATCTCCTCCTCATTTACTGCTTGACACTGTCAATCAGTTCAATATGTTATTTGACAGACATTTAGCAGCTTGAATTACCAAGTACCTGCCCCATTGGAAATAAAATTTTGCAACAAAAACAGGTTGCATAATTTAAATTTTCAGGAACTCACAGAACTGGAAGTTGATTCCTGCTTAGGTACTATCAAGGTGGTTACATAAAAAGGACCCTTCTTCTGAGAAAAGCGAATAAGAAAAAAAATCAGTTCAATTAACAAGTTGATCCTCCACATCATTACCAACTCATTGCTGCCTGAAAAAAAGGAGGAGAATAACAGAAGGTAACAAAAAACAATAAAGAAGATGAAACAGCAAGATTTTCACTATCCCTCATGCCGCAAATTGTTTGTGGAATGTCCATCCTGTCCAGTGACAGGCACCCATCTAGCAGAACAACAACCCAGTACCACATTAATGGGTGTGATACAAAGATTTTGAGATTATATGTAAAAAACTTGGAAACTTTCTTCCTCACTAGAAGTTTAAAGGATTAGCTAGGATCACTCTTCTGAGGATTCTAGTATGTTGGTCTACTAGGCGAGGCTTATAAGTGGGCACTCCTGATCAAAACAGATGTAAGTGACATGATTAAATGAAGGTAAAGAATCACAGAACAGGATCTGTAATAGCATATACAAGCATTCATAAATACAAATGTATATAAACATCCCATTCTGATTTTGGTGTATATGAACTTGTGCTTGTGTCTTACAAGAAAAGCACCAAGAACCCCACAAGTCTCCAGATCCATGTTTCTGTTATCTCTTGCAAGTTCAAGAAAATCTTCCATCAATCTTGTTGACTGCAAAATAAGAAAGACAGTGATGATCATAACAGATAAATAAATTCTAGATTGTCATTTATTTCTCCAAACCAACATATGAGATGATATCCAGGCTTATAATTGCTATTGCAGTAGGTACATTTGAGGCACCTTGGATGATTTGGCAGATATGGAATGATCATTCTGAAGCTAGTTTCTGATGGCATAACTGATATTGAATCTAACAACAGTCTCTCTTTCTGACTCAATAGTTCTTCTGATTCCCATTGAAGATGGAATGCTTAATTCTAATGGACAGAGAAGCTTTGGCTTTGATTGCCATTTCTCCGTTTTATTTTGGGGATGGATCATTATATAATGGCTTTGGTATTGTTCACTTGCATTTTCTATAGTTCCTCTTTGGACAGATTTCCTCATAGCTGCAAGTATTTATATTACCCCTATCTAGGTGTAAAATTTCCCAAACACTTAGGAATTTACCTCAACCCCTCCTATTGCAAAGGCTTTTCTCAAGAGATAGAGAGAGAGAATGATGAGACCAAGCAACTGAAGTTCATAAGACAGGATCAAACCAGCTTTCCTATGAATCTGGTTGGTTTTTGCAAAATAAACAAAGCTGAAAAGTTTCAGTGCTTACTATATGCACATCTTGAAGTAACTTGGACTTGCTGAATGGAGACTTTGGCTTCCCATTTCTTGAATCAGGAACAGTGACATGTGATACAATGGGAGCATGAGGTGCACTTTGTATGAAGGAAAGTACAGGAGAAGGCGAAGACTGTGTAGCAGTATTTACGTTGATATTCCAATCCATGGAGTTAGAGGATGTCGAACAGAGTAAATCCCTTGGTGTGCAGCTAGTGTTAGACTTCGGCATAATACTAGATGCAAACCCAATATTCTGCTCATTCTTGTCGTAAAAACTGTGACATATCACAAAAGATGAGCGAGACCCAGAATGTGAAATACCAACAGCACTGTAGACATTCCATTGTTTAAAAAAAAATTCTATTGGCAATTCTTTTTATTTTTTTTCCAGCTTCTACAAGCATCACCAAATGAAATCCATTTATGGAGAACAAGAGGAATATTGTACCTCTCACTTCTCATATCTGGTATGCCACAAAAACTGACCTGCAAAACAACTTTTATAGTCTATAAGTAGCAGCTTCATTATAAACTAATTTAAGGGTAATATTTATTATTTGCCCTATACAAAACCTTATGCAAAGCTTGATCATGGAACACTGGATAAACAATAAACAAATATCGGTTCAGATAGTTTTTTTTTGCATAAAAAACAGAGACCAATAGTTGTGACTACAAGAAAGTACAACATGGTGCAAGTCAAGGGAGACTACAGGAAGACCAAAAGGACCTGGACAGATCAATGAAGAAATGATTTGAAGATATGTAAACTCAGTGAAGATTCTTTTTGGTAAATTCACATTGTGGAATGAGACCATATAGCTAATGGGATTTGACATCTTCTTTTGGATTCATGTTGTTGAGGAGGGCTATATAGCTGACGGGATTTGATATCTTCTTTTGGCAGATTCATTCAATGTAATAAAGGATAGTAATTGGTTTAAGGCCACTAGTAAACACAATGATCTAATAGAAATATCAGTGCAAAACTTAATGTAATTTGTTTTTTGGAAACTTGAAAGATGGAATTAAAATATATATATGTACACCATTTTGCACTACTTATGAGCGCTGAAGGTGCTCCAGGGGGATTTGAAATGCCCCTTGACCGCAATAGAAGTTGTATTTTCTAGACAGAAATTTTCCAGTGATGCCAAACAAGCATGCATAATACTATCAATAATTCTCTTTTTATTTCCTCCTCTGTTCAGTTTCTCCATTATGATATTGATATCTTTTGCCACCTATTATTTAGTGGAATATTCTACCCCTTCCAACAGCACATTTGATTTGTTTACTTGAATTATAATTCTGCATGAACGAAGAGAGAATTTTTGTACCTTTGGCCTAAGGAAGCTTGAACCAACATAATTATGCAAATCATTTTTAAGAACAGAGAGGAAAAGAAAAACAGCTTTTCTATGAAACAAAATCACTAAACAATTACAATATTGTTCAAAATAGTTAGAAAGCAGGAAACTGCCATCATCAAAACACCTAATAACTTAAATGGAACTACTATGAAATCCATAGGAAAAGAACACAAACACAATTTTAAATATACGGAAGTACTATGAAATCCATAGGAAAAGAACACAAACACAATTTTAAATAAACGCAAGGTTTCAAACTTCCATTTAACGCATCAACAAAAAATAACCAAAGAAAGTAAGAAAAAGTCAACAATAAAAGACCCATGTAAGATACAACCTTCTACACCTAAGTGATTACCAATAAAAAAAAGTATCAATAAAAATAACAAAAAAGAAAGAGGGTAACTATAAGATAATATCAATCAACTCCTGTGCTACAGAACATCACCTTTCTCCTTTCCACCTCAAACATGGTACATAGAGTAAAAGAAAGTAGAAACGAAGGAACAAACATATAATAAACAAAACGCAAAATGTCACCTTGATTTCTAAGCAAAATCAAAATCCCTTTCCTTTTTTACTTTTATTTATTAACAGTTTTGCACGGGATCTTGTCCTTTTATTCGCCTTGCACTTAGAGAATAAAGACTTCATATAAGATAATTATGAAAGGTTGAAAAACTAATTTTGAGTAATTTCTAATTGAAGGAGGTGAATAGCTATTGAGAATCAAATAAAAACATGGACAAGTGAAACTACAACTGCTTAACGTAGTCCTCAATATGTGCCATTTTTAAAACATTTTATATAGTTCAAACAACATGTGTTAGAGATAGCAATTAAATAAGTTAATATTGAAACAGGGAAAACAGAACCTGACTACATTTATATAAGCCAAAACTACAGCTGTTTTTGCAAGGGGGTGAAACAAAGAGAATTGGATCAGAACGACCCAGCATTAATGAACACATCAAGTTGTCCATGTCATATCCCTTTGAAGCTTGAGATATATTAGTTGATATAAACAAAGACCAAGTATTCCTAAGTCTGTGAAGTTGACAAATCCTACGAAAGGGAATCAAGCACATAAACAATTAATGTTATTAGAACTCCGAGCTAAAAAAAGTTTTGTGAAAAATAAATTTATTGCTTATCAAAATCTGCTTGAGAAAAGAATAAAAAGAAGGTCATGGAAATAGTAGCACCTAAAAATAAAGGAAAAGCATTGTAAAGATTATAAACTATAATAATTTTCTTAAAAAGAGTTAACAAAAATGCCTCAGCGAGAGAAAGGCAAAGATTATATAGAGAGAGAGAGAGAGAGAGATACGCACACATACCTTCAACTGGGGAAAAAAAAGCTTCAAAGACTATAAACAACAAAATTAATAGAACAAAATGTAGTAGATATAAAAAAACAACAATCGGACCATGCATCCTTGTTCCGATTGTTATAGATATCTATTACATGTAATAGATATAAAAGAAAACAACAAAATGTGTAAGGAACATCAATGGGAGCATCCTTGCTCATTCCTGCATAAAAAATAAAAACACCAAAATTAGTATCTAAACCCAAATTAATTTTTAAACATAACTAGAGAAGAAACATGGGATTACCCAGTAATATTTGTGCAATGCTATTGTTTTCCATGTATTCAAAAACCAAAATTCGGGTTTCTCCATCAACCCAAGGCCCGTGGAGCTTAAATATGACATCGAGGTAGGATTTGAAGGACTCCCAGGTTCGGATGTTTGTCCACCCTGGGAAGCATGATGATAAGGATTGCTTAATTAAATATACATATTTAAAATATAATCAATAATGTGTTCTACTATTTCTAGTATTGGATGCAAAATACCTGTCTTGTAAATGATAAGAATAAGCGTTGAAGCTCCGCAAGTTGGGAGGACTGTTGCAGCACCTGCTCTTGTAGCTGCTCTCGGTGGTGCATCTCCTCATCTAATCGTTCTTTTAGCTGCTCTCGGTGGTGCATCTCCTCATCTAATCGTTCGTTTAGCTGCTCTCGGTGGTGCATCTCCTCATCTAATCGTTCTTTTATTCGATTAAATTCTGTCATGTCTACCGTTCGGCTGGAGGATGAGCCCCACGTCCTATTTGGAGTCAACCCCATCCCACAGCATCTAACTCGGCCATGGGTGTCAGGTCCCATGACCTGAGTGTAGACATCATCACGTGCCATACCATCTGGCATGCCTCCAACCATAATATTTCGCATCTGTTCCTGAAATAAAGAAAAGTATTTAAGAACCATAAGAATTACATGAATTTTATGAAATTCAAAATAAAAGCTAATTCTAGATTAGTTGCAACTTACAATCTTATTTGCTGCATCAGCGCTGACTGGGGTGCCATCCTTCCTAGTATGTGTTTCAATGAAAGTTTCTGCTCGGCCGGCCAATTTATATATGGCACATGTATTTGGAGAGAAAAATGAGAAAAAAGATATAATGCGTAATAACCATTACCAAAAAAAAAAATACAACTTTATTTGAAAGAAAATAATATAACAATAAAAGAATAAGCACATGTGAGGTAATACTCATTGAAGGACTTAAGAGGGTGACTCCTTATCTCCTTTGTTGAGATTGCAGGAAATGTGGCTTATTAAGTGGTTTTGAATTTTTAATAGAGAAATTTTTAATTTTACCCCTAGGCAGCACTATAAGTGGTTGGAAAATGAGATTTTGAGAAATTATAATCCAAAAAGGCTAGCATATGACTCATGAAGCATGCGAAATTTGCATGTTAGAAATTACAACTCAAAAAGTCGAGCATGTGACTTTTTGAGTGTTTTATACATATAAATCCTTCCTACCCAAGAATGTCAAAGCATGGTTTTGAAGTTTTTGTGTGTGGGTGTGTGTTGTTGTTTCTTTTATATATATATATATATATATATAGTTTCAATCACTATAAAGCCTTCCTACCCAAGATTTTCAAAGCATGGTTTTGAAGTTTGGGTGTGTAGTTGTTTCCTTAAAAAAAATATATAGTTTCAATCCCTATAAACTTAGTGAAAGCACGGTATGGTAAATAATGACACTCAGTCAAATGATTGGTGTCCGATAGCTATTTGCATTGATGAGTAACTTGTCAAAGATTTTAACAGTTATAAAATGTTGATACCATACTTACTGTATTATTTGTCCTTTATTGTTCTTCAAAGCCAATTTATTAGTTTATGTGTCGATTGCCTCACTAGCAAGAGCATCAGCAGCCATGTTTCACCATCTCAAAGTAGAAGCAATTTTCTAGCAACGTAAACCATTGTTTAAAAAATCATAAAGAAGAGCCATAGGATATTGAAATTCATAGGTTAATCAGCTTTGCTCTCCATCATGCAATAATTTGAGGCCAGAGACATCAATAAAACTAAACTAAAAGTTTACAGTTGATGTGCAGCATGTTACTCTTTCACATCACAAAAAGTACAAGAAAGGCTTTATTCAAACTGTTTAGTCTTTGGAACTCTTAAATCCATAGGAAAACAACGAATCTTTGAAACAAAGAGTAGTATAGAAAATATGAACTTGTCAAGAACAAGATATCAGCAAAGAAACCAAACATGGCTTCATTTTCAGGAACAAAGGAAGTCCTCTGTCCTCACCAACGAGGATACAATACCATGAAATGAAATAGACATGAAAGGATTATAAATCACAATTATTCGCAATAATCTCTCAATCATTTGGTTACTTAGATAAACAAAGTCAGTTTCTTAAGCTGAAACTGAGGTTGTTTAAACCCCAGCTAGTAACTCAGAATACAAGGCTGAGTTACTCAAATTGTAAGGCCTGTATATTGTCGATTATAAGGAAAATAAACAAACAGATATTATTAAAAAATAAATAAAAGAAAGAATAAAGGTTTATTAAAAGGAATTATCTCAAAGTTTCATACCTTCTCATGTCTTACTCTAGCGAAGCTCCTCGTGCCAGCTATGTGTGTGAGCGTTTGGTGGGCACGATTTTGTTTATTCCTTGCACAAAGTTGCTACATCATACCATGTACATACAAAAATGTTAGAAGCCATTTCAGATATAAAAAACAGATAGCATATGTAAAAACAATGTGAACATCTTCTTACCTGTGTAGTTTCATTATTCCAATAATATACAAGTGGCTCCCACTGGTCTGGAAGCACCCCAGGAGGACAATATCGAAATCTGTCCTCATTCGTCGTATATGGGTCATAATATTTTTTCTTCAACTCTGACTTGTAGTCTTTCCATTTCTTATTCAATGAATGCAAGACATACTCTTTATGGCACTCATCTACAACAAACTTTTCCTACATTGCACACCAAATCAATTTCCCAAGTTACAACCAATAAGTGCTGTGATGAAAAAACATTAAAGAGATCTAATTGAACTATCTATAATCTACCTGAATACGTTGCCACGCATCGTCCTTTGCGTCTTGTGAAACCTTTTTCCATGAGAAGCGGTCAACAGGTAGAACATGGCCATCTCGAGCCAATGTCCCGCAAAAATTTGCTAACTTAGAGACATTGGGCCCGATGGGCTGCCCGTGCTCATTAATGTCTACAGGAATCTTCTCTCCAGACCTTGTTTGCCTATGGAGTGATAGGCATCGAGTAGGGCCCTTTACCTTCCTTGCAGAAGAGGAGCCCTCACCACCAACAGCGCCTGGTTGGTTTTCTACCATATCTTCGCACATATCGATGTTTAAGATAAATTCAAAGGAAAGTGACACAAATAAGAAATACGGGTGTATGAAAAAATTGAATACTAAGAACAATAAATACAAAATAGTACTAGTAACAACCCTGTGCTTACACGGGCTATGGGAAAAAGGACATGTTAAACATGTATTTTAATAACAAGTAAGAGGAAAAGAAATACCATAATATATTATGTAATAAGCAAGATTCACAAACCAAATACTATTTGAATGGATCACCTTACAACAAAATTTAGATTATACGTGCAAGGTAATATGTAAGTATAAATACATGACTTGAATCCAAAAATGATTATTTAATTTATAAGTACAAAGGATTTTATAACCTTAAGATGATGAGGTTGGGGATTGGCCTGCAAAAATCAGCAATGATGTCGAGGGCTCTTGTGGAAACTGGGGTATTTTGTTTGGCACGCTTTCCAAAGGGGCCAACTCCTTTTATATATAGTATAGATATATATTCGATCACAACTAAGAACATTAAATACATTAAATAAAGAAGTTCCTACCAACAATAAAAATAATAATAATAACAGAAGATAAAACAAGCAACTACAACACATTGTTACTCCGAATCCTCCTCGTCATGAATCGAATCGGCTAATGGACTTTGTTCCTCCATGAATGGATCAGATGGTGCATCAACAATTGTTGTAGGTACATCTTCCCTTGCCCAACTAACACCATCATCATCTTGGTCATTATCATGTAAATTCTGCGACCAATATGACTCACAATCAAGGAATTTATCGACATCCACATCCATATCAAACAAGTCCCTAGGTTTCGTCTTGACAACTACATTCCAATCTTTATCAATTGGATCCGCCACATAAAAAACTTGCTCTGCTTGAGATGCCAGCACGAACGGGTCATCCATAACTTGTTCGCCAGTATACAACAATCGGCTGAAATTGACTAGCGTGAACCCAAACTCATCAGTCTTAATGCCTTTTCCTTGTGCCATGACATCAACCCAATCACACTTGAATAGTATATACTTTAGGTGCTCTGAATACGCCAATTCAATCAAATCAGTTAGACGCCCATAGTAAGAGATGTAGCTCGTAATTGGTCTCTTGTCCTTGGCACTTGAATAGCTAGTAGTGCTTGCTTTAACCACAACACCACTATTTTGACTCTTAGAAAATCTCTCCTTCTCTATTGTGCAGAATCGATATCCATTACTTATGTAGCCCTTCATTCTTGTAGCTATTGATTGTGGACCCTGAGCGAACAACACAATTTCTTCGGACAAATGGGATTTTGAATTTTTCAATGTCTTAACCTATTTAAGGGGATGCAAAGTGTTCAAACATACTATAAGCAATAATACAAACCAAATGAAAACAGTCATTAATTTATATATCAACACATACATGTTCCTTAAGCCATTTCGCAAATTCTTCATTGTGCTTCTTCTGTATTACATGCACGGAGGCTCTAGAATGACACATATTAAGAATGCTAAGATGCCGCCTGCAATATATAATACAATAGTAAGCACTAGGTTTTGTTTGGTTTGCAATATATTAACAACTGGATGAAATAAGCAATAACATCTTACTTTCGATAACTTTCAAGCCTATCATCATTGAAAAGCACATATCGATGCGCCTGTGCCCATTCTACATTTGAGAGTTGAAATGGTTGGGCGCTTCCGACTGCACTTCCATCATCATTTCTCACTGGCCTATTTATTTTGGACTCTACATCGGGCAAATATCGAGAACAGAATGTAAGACACTCTTCCGCAATGTATCCTTTTGCAATGGACCCCTCCGGTTGCGCTCGGTTGCACACATATGATTTCAAGGTAAATAAATACCTATTAATTAAAAGCAATGTAAACAACATAAATGGATTGCAAAAATTAATTACGCAAGGATATACAATACTAATATATTGTATCACATACCTCTCTATTGGATACATCCATCGGTACTGAACAGGTCCACCCAGCATGAACTCGTCTACTAAATGAACTGGCAAGTGCATCATAATATCGAAGAATGCAGGGGGAAATATTCGCTCCATTTGGCAAAGCACGTGCACAATACGATCTTTTAACCGCTCTAATTCCTCTACTTCACATACTTTAGAGCACACTTCGTGAAAGAAATTGCTCAATTCGATCAATGCCGATGACACATTCTTTGGCAACAACCTTCGAATCGCAAGAGGTAAAAGCTGTTGCATTATCACATGGCAATCATGACTTTTAAGCCCAAATACCTTGCGTTCTTTAGCACTTACACGCTTTCCAATGTTGGAAGAATAGCCATCCGGGACTTTCAAACTCTTCAGTACTTCACAAAATAACTCCTGTTCACGCTTGTCCATCGAAAAGCAGGCAGCTGGCAAACACAACTTCTTTCTATCAGGCAATTCCATTGGGTGAAGTGCATGTCTCACACCCATATCAACCAAATCTAATCGCGACTTCAAAGTATCCTTCGATTTCCCTTCAATATTTAACAATGTACCAAGCACACTATCACAGACATTTTTCTCAATATGCATCACGTCCAAATTGTGCTTCAACAAATTATCTTCCCAGTACGGCAATTCAAAGAAAATACTCTTCTTCTTCCAATTATACGGCATGCTGCTTGGATTACTGTTTTTTGGACGTTTCCTGCCAGTACGCTTTCCGAATATATGTGAAGTGCCTCTTAATTGATCCAATATTTCAAACCCAGTCAATGAACTAGGAGGTTCCCTCATCTCCACGGTACCATCAAAAGATTGCTTCTATTTTCGAAACCCATGATCAAGAGGTAAGAACCGACGATGACCCATATAGTAGTGCTTCCTTCCATTACATAAATAGCGACTGCATGTGTCCTTGTGACATGATGGACATGCAAACTGCCCTTTCGTGCTCCAACCAAAAATCATAGCATATCCCGGAAAGTCACTAATGGTCCACAGTAATGCTGCACGTAAAGTAAAGCTCTCTTTTCTTGATATGTCGTAAGTTTCAACCCCAGATGCCCACAACTCTTTCAGCTCCTCTACTAACGGCCTCAAATAAACATCTATATCATTCCCAGGGCTAAGAGGCCCTGGAATAAGTAAAGAGAGCATCATATTTGGCTGCTTCATACACAGCCAAGGTGGCAAGTTATACAGAATCAAAACAACAGGCCAAATACTATGTGTGATGCTCATACTCCTGAATGGATTGAAGCCGTCGGTTGCTAAACCAAGTCTGACATTACGAAGCTCAGAACCGAACTGAGGGTGCACATCAAGAGCCTCCCAAGCGGGAGAATCTGCGGGATGTCTTAATTTCTCATCTTTTTTACGACCCTCAGCGTGCCATCTCATGTCATCGGCCATTTTAGATGACATATACATCCTCTGTAAACGTGGCTTCAAAGGAAAGTGGTGTAATACCTTCGCTGCCTTCTTCTTTCCCTTCTATTTCGATTGACCATCTAGATTTCCATCTAGAAGTTCCACATATATCAAATGACTCCTTCTGGGCAGAATCTTTCCAATATAACATACAATCGTTTGGGCATGCATCAATTTTGCTATAACTTAAACCCAAATCTGTTATTATCTTCTTTGTTTGAGAGAAATTATCTGGCAAATTTGTGTCATCTAGGAAAGCCTCCCTCAACAAGACAAGAAGCAAACTGAATATCTTGTTACTCAATCCTCCCAAACATTTTAAATGAAATAGCCTAATAATGAAAGACAATTTTGTATGTCTTTTAAACCCATTATACAACTCTTGATCAGCATCATTTAACAGTTTTTCAAACTTACAATTCTCCCGATTTTGCGTGTCAGCTGGTGCTTTGTGTAACGAACTCACAGATGTATCTCCTTCAGTCTGTGCCCCAAAAATTTCACTCAACATAACCCTAGCCTCATCACCCTTCTTATGTAAATCATCTCCACCATATGCAAACTTAGGTTGGCTAGATCGTAATCTTACCTTGTCCTCTCCATGGTGATACCAGACCTTGTAAGTCGGGTCAAACCCATTGCATATCATATGCTCGTACGCAACCCGACTGGTCTGATACAATACGTTACAGCATTTCGGGTAAGGACACTTCAACTTCTCATTACATGTTGCACCGTGATCTTCAGCAAACTTGATGAACCCAATTACTCCATTTCTGTACTCTGGACTAGCCCTGCATCATCCATATATTAAAACATAGCCTATTTAGTTAATATTTGATACTATTTAGCTAACAATGCAACATTAAAAAAAATTTCAGCCTATTAAATACCTAGAGCTGTGAATCCAACTTCTATCCATCAGCTAATGTATTCTGTGTCACCAATGTGGGAACGCTATCCTTGTTCTTCTGCAAAATAATACTCCATAAATAGGTTCCTTTCTAATATCAAATGGTACTCCGGTTAGTTTTAAAGTTTATGCTTGGTTTTGCCCATTCAAGAATAGCGAGCAAAGTACTCGTTTATCCATGTGATGCATATATTTCTCTACGAATTTCGGCAGCATCTCTGCGCAATTCTCCAAATACGTAAAAGTTTCTTGACATACTATGCTTTTATCATCCAAATTGGACGATAAATAGCATGAAGTCAAAAAACTACGTATTTAAAGAAAAAAGAGATCGATGAAACCAAAATGACATGCATTAAGAGAAATATACGAATCACATGTCAAAAAGTACTATACATGCTATTCCCAAACTGTCTATCTGACATTCCAAGATATTATATGTGTAAATCTATACCTTTTATATTTAAATACTAAGAGTTATTGCAAACTTACTGAAAAACTGCAATCTCTTCAAAGTAGACAAAATTAATTGGCATAGCTACACATGTAACCTCTTAGGAGGGCATTTGAATTGTTTCCACTTTTTTAATTGTATCAACTCAATCAAAACATTCAAGTTCTCATATTGCTAGTCATGTATTAAAGCAATAAATAAAAGCTAAAACATCAACAATCAATTTATAATTGGTGAAATAAAAGCATAAAAGTGTGGTGTCGGTTATATTGATGCATCCAAACAAAGAAGGCACAATTAAATACACATGCTTTGCAGCCATGGGAATAGATATTATGCCAACATGCCCTCCAGTTGGCACAGACAAAAAATGCTGCTCATCCCTTGACATGAAGACTTTTTCCGATTAATATTAATATTAACCCATGTTAAGGAATATATTAAATATATAAATTTCATCCCTGCTATCAGCTTGAGCTTTTAGTAAGAACGGTGCTCTATATGGTATCAGAGCCTTAGGAAAAAGCAACAGTTTTGGACATCCCGTTCTTTATCCAATTGCCCTTTTGGGCCCCACCTTAAAATAATTTTTTTAAAATAAATAATTTCATAAAATACATATATCTTACCTTTATGTGGACATGATATCTTTCTCCTATATTATCGTTAACTAAATTAAAATTATATCATTAATCCTTATATTTTCAAAGTCTTAGAAACCCATAACTATCTTTTAACTAAATTAATAATGAAAATAATCAAAGATATGCTTCCCTCTTTTTCAAAATAATGCTAATATTCAAAACACAATAAAATAAAACTCAATGACGAAACAAAAGATTGTATGATTAGCAATGGAAAAAAATTGAATTCAATCACCTACTTCTTAATAATTGTAAATTAGTTACACTTTTTTAAAACAATTGAGTTTGAGTGTTATTTTACTGTTAAAACGTATTTCTTACAAAAATACCCTCATAGTCTTGCAATCAAGTTGTAACCTATTATTAAATTAAATATATGTATACTCATTCTCAATTATAAGCTAAATCAATATTTCGTCCAACAGTTTATGTACATTGTCAAAATTTTAAAATTAAAAAATACATTTTCTCCAATGTTATTTTTAACTAAATTAAAATTATATTATTAATCCTTATATTTTCAGAGTCCTAAAAACCCATAACTATCTTTAATTAAATTAATAATCAAAGATATACTTCTCTATTTTCAAAAAAAATTGCTAAATTTGCAATTTGCCGGTGTCTCTTCACGGAAAGGATCTTTGTGTTCTTAGGTGTGATTGCCGATGATATGTCTCGGAATTATAATAATAGTTATTAATAGTAATTAATAACTATTAATTAACCCCAACCTATCCTCGCTACCAAACTAATAGGGGTGAGTTAGTGTTTTGGTTACCATCCCTAAGACTAGGTAATGAAAGCTTATCCACATAACTAGAACAATTACGTCAAATGCACGATGGATGAAAATTGTATAATTTTCATTAAAAAAAGAGGATTGACAACCAAAAAACGGCTAGCAAAACATTGAATCTTGCACATGGTAACAATAAAATCTTGACATAAGGAATCATTGCCATTAAAATCTTGAACTATAAGGAATTGTTGCCATTAAAATCTTGAACTATAAATAAAATACTAGCGTGCTTACACATGGTAACAAAACGTCCAATTATTATATTTGCTCATTGTAGCGGTTATTTTAAATTATTTTAAAATAACATATTTAAATATATACGAAGCATAGATTAAACAACTAGTTTAACTATATAAAGTTCACCCCTACTATCAGCCTAAAAAGGTTCTTGAAAGTCAAACAAATCCATGGTTTGAAAAAACAGTTCTCTTGGGCCGTAGTTTCCTTGATTCAACAGTCTGGTCCATTAAAATTAGCGGGTCCACAGGTTTCGAGTCAGCCCGGTCATCACACGGTTTTGTTCCATTTTCCCGCTAAATGGTTAAGGAGCTCCCTCTCTCTCTCTCTCCCTCTCGTGGCAATGGTGCTTCCATCTAGTTTCCGAGAAAGGCTTGAGTACATGGAAGAAACCAGAAACCAGAGGCTCTCTCTCCTTCAGGTTCAAAGCCCTAATCTTGTTCTTTTCTCTTTCCTCAAAACCCTAGTTCTTATTCTTACTCACCATCCACAAGAGAGAATAATTTCAGGCTGAAAAAGATCTTCAAACCAACAAATCTCTGCTCCTGACTGCAAAGCGTTCGAACATCCGATGCATGGAGCAACGCTGCCTAATGATGGAGCAGAAGAGAGCTGAGTTAAGCTGCAAGATCTTAGCTCAAAAGTCATAAATCAAGAGATTCGAGTCCGAGTACCAAATCATAGCTCAGAAGTTTAGGTACTTCCGTTGATGCCATTGGTTTTCTCCAGTTAAGGATTGGTCTGTTCTTAAGGAATTGAATCATGGATATGTTGGGTTAGGGATTTGAAGAGTGAGGTGGAGGAGTTTGAGGAGTGTGAGAAGAACAAGGACAGGTTTTATGAGATGAAGAGTGCTGAAATGCGGGAATTTCAAGGTAAAGTGAAGGAATGTGTCTTGGAGTCCCATCTGCAAGTGCAGGAGATGAGGTACAGCAGGGATAAGGTAAAGTTGGAGCCTTTAGTCCTTCTGTTCGTGAAATTGTTTGAATGGCTCTGGTGTATGTTTGTGTCTGCGTTTGTGCTGGTATGTATGTATCATACTTGTGTATAGCCAAAGCTTTATCAAATTGCTACTGTTTTATTGATAATAATGTAGCTGGACAACTTACAATCTTTGCATGCTCAAATGGTTCAAACAATTTCCTTGTTGTCCAATCAATGATCAGTATCATCCTTAAATAGCAGGGTTGGCTGAGTTGGGCAGGTTGGGTTGAGTGTATGTGTTAATTAGTCTTGACACAACTCAAAGCTGCACATTTGTTAAACAGGTTGAGTATAATCAATCCCACCCCAAACCATATGAAAAGGACCTCAATCTGATTGTTTAACTCATCTTTTTCTTTGAAATTTGTAAAAATCAGTATACGCTAAAAAATTATGCATTCACTGTTCTTGGTTTCAGGAGTTTTCATTGACTTAAAAGAGAATTCTGTTGAGCAATTTTCCGAATTTGGGAGTTATTAATTATAACTTCAAAAGTTATCTTGTACAGGATGATATAACCTTTAATTGCTCCTGCATCTGTTTTACCATCTGTGGATGAATTAAACATTTGAACTATTCCACTGAGATAGACAAATATGTTTGATTGAGCTTATTTACTGGTATTTGGTTTCTCTGTTTCAGCTGAAATTGAGCCTCAAGGAACTTCAAAGAAACAGTGGATACCTAAGTAATTCAGAGATAGCTGCAGCTGAGATAGTAAGGGCCGAACTTTATCTGTTAAAGAGAACTTGGAGAGAAACTTGGCTTCAAACTACCAACTAGGAGCACAGTTGGAAAAGCAGCTGCAGAAAGCTTTGATTTCATAAAGAGAAGAAAAAAAAATCTAGAGCAATGAAACAGAGGCCTGAGTGGCATGTCCAAAAACATGATAAATCAATGAAATCAATTGGTGCAGGTGAATAAGACAACATATATCCAATCTGCATGAGTCACAAGTTACAACTAGATATTGTCTTTGTTTGACAATTGTTGTAGTTGAAATCCTGATATCTTGTGAGGATATGGTGTCCTATTCATAATGATGTAGAATTCCATTGTAATAATATCCATTTTCAGTGAAAAAGAATTCCTCCATTCTTTATGTGAAGTTACACACACTACAGAGATTGAAATTTAATATCCGAGATGCTAATCGTTTCTTATTACTAGGAAAGGCTGAATTTCTTAAGTAGGTTGCCTGGCCTCCACACTCCACAAAAAGGAGGAATCGTAATACTCCAAAACACAACATAACAAGGCCCTCAATAGAATAATATTACTCATTCTTCTTCCTTTTCTTGTTTTCAAAAGAATATAGAAATACAAGAGCATGATAAATTAAACCTCTGAATTCATTAAATTATGCATACAAACTAAGGGAAATATTAATTGGAAACTCTAAGTACTAAGCCAACACATAAAGAAGTGGAAAAAAAATGCTCATTAAATAGGGAGGTTAAGTCAGGGTTTTGCTGGGGGCTTCATTGGTTGGCCTAGAATTGAATAATGGATTTAATGGTCTAGACTCAACATTGGTGATGGGCTTAATGGGTTGAGCTGAAACAACTGAAGAAGATGAAGAGTGGTTTGATTTAAGCTAAGAAAATGAGTGCCACCTTCTAGTGAGCAGGCATTGGTAGTTTGACATTTCCACCAAAAAAAATTTGTAGTTTGACAGAGTTCAGCACAATGACAAGAATAATACCTTTTCTGCTATGAAATATGGTGCTATTATTGTTAGTGCCCTTGAGAGATATCTTAACAATAAAATAAGCACTTAAAAACAGTTTGAAGCTTCTGAAAGATTGAAAAAGTCTATATGGGGGCTAGTTGTTCAAGGAAATTCTGGTGCGAATAGAAATTGCAGCTCCTCTAGGGTCCTAATCAACAATTTTTTGGCCTCAAACCTGAAGAATTGATTGAAATTTAATAAATGGACTAATACAACATGATCCAACATGCTCTAGAAGTAAGTACCTGAGACATAACAGTTGCTGTAACATATTTTTCTAAATAATTATGGTTCTACTTCTAATTGAAGACAGTTGGGTGCCACAAAACTAAATAAACTTGCTTTGGGATGCTTCATTTAAACCCCCTCTTATTTTCGTATACTTCTCACACTAATATCTTTCGTTTGCAGTAACAAACAAGTATCCCAAAAAACCCACCTTGACTGCAAGTGAAAGCAAACACAGAGAGGAAAAAGACTTCCATTTTAATTTTTGTTTCTCTCCTTCCCAATCATGATCCATCATCTGCTTTGGATTCTTTCTCATTATATTTTTTTTCATTATTTCAGTAGTTTTAGTCCAAATATAATAAGTTAAGGAAGTCTTTCTTCATTCAACATTATTGATTGCACAACTCTCCTTGGCTTTAGAACTTTCTTCTCCTCCTTTTTGCAGCCTCTTTCTTGTGCCTTATTTCATTTTATTTTTTTCAGTTGCAGAAATAAACTGAAAAGGGATTCAGTTTGGCCCCCCTTTAATGGGATGATTGGTGAACTTAAAGGTCCATGGCAGCTTATACATTTGAAATGTTAAATGACTTAAGCCAGATTACATTCACTAGAGTTTAGCACTTTCTACATCTATTATAGTGCTTTGAACATGGCTGACTCAAAAATGTTTTGATGAGTTGACATGTAAAGTTGAGTAAATAAACAATCACGCCAGGATTCCCCTCCAACGTGATTGGGCGTGGGGACTTTAAAATCCGAATATTCTCCTTATCCCTCACCCACAAATAGTATGTGTGTCCCAAATTACACTCTTATGACATCCTTATACCCTTTTATTTAAACCAAACGGCACCCACATTATATCCATTCTATTCCAAAGGCGAACAAAACATAAAATACTTCTTTATAGCTTGTCAAACTTCCAAAAAGATTTTCTCTTGCTTCTTTTGTCTTAATCTCATCAACTCCTCACACTTTAAACATATATAAACCCTTCACCCATCTTCCCATCATCCTTACTATTCCATAAGAACACTCCAATCTACTCCCCTCTACCTGCTCTTTTTGTTCATCACTCTTTGATTACTGTCCTTCACAACCCAAAAAACCAAACTAAAACAAATCAAGTACCAGCATTTACTGCCGAATGATTGGGGTTTGGTGTTCGAGAACGGCGTATTTCACCGCAAGGACCCAACAACTGAGACTTCGGAAGGACGACAAGCGAACGCTCGCAAGAAGGTGCTAATACATGTCCCCACCAACGAAGTCATATCTTATTACTCCTCATTAGAGGAAACCATTTTTGGATTAGGTTAGGAGAGGTACTATGATGACACAGACCTCTTCCAGTTCCACAAGAGTATAACCGTTGATCTCATCTCTCTACCTAGAAAATTAGGATTCTTTGGCCTAGAGAATTCTACAAGTTCAAGTCCTTTCACGTGTATAATATTGTCATTAAGAATCATTCCCTCCTTGGAAGCATTGGAGCCTATCCGCAACCGCATACAGAGATTACACATTGATTGTATTTGGGATAGCTTGAAAGATGCTCAGTGACTTATCCAAGCATTCAACTTGAATGAACTTGAATAAGATGATACTGACTGTAACGGCCCTAGCAATAACAAATGCAGATACTCAATAGATGGAGATTATTCTCTAATTCAAAACCATGGTAACAAGGTTCAGAGTAAAACCTAGGATCGATTGCGATATCGTTTCCTTTGGATTGCAGTTGGGGAGCTACTAATTCCATTAGCATTGGTAGGGCTTGAGGACTGCCCTCTGTTGGAGGAAATTAGTATCAAGGTTGAAGGTAACGGCAGGGAAGGCCTAAAGCATCCAAAAAACTGAATTTGGAGTAAGCTCTCTCAAAGTGGCATTCAGATTAAGCTCACTTATGCAGTATCCTCGCTTGTTGAAGATGCAGTTGGATTGTGGGGATGCAATAGGTTATGCATTGAGTGCACCAACTGGGCGTACAGACCTGAGTCTATGGAAGAGGTTTTACTTAAATGGGATTGGAATTTGAATCTCAATGAGCTTGATTACTGACCACCACATGTCATGATATGAGTATCAAAATGCGAGTAGACTTGTGCAGTTGCTTTAAGGATGTGACACTTTAATAATACAGGATGAAACGGCTATTCAACGAATCCTCAAAGTGACTGCACGAATCTACTCGCATTTTAATACTTATATCATTCTTTGGTACAGGATAGTAATCTTCTCTCAACTGTACATCCCTGAGATTGGGGATCCTGAGAAGAAACATCATAAAGTGCTCATAGATTGTGCCATGGATGAAGAGCTTTCTGAAGGTGGCACGTTCTGTAAGCAACCCAGCAACAGGGAGAAAGAGGGTCCTTTGGTACACATCCAGTTGCACTGCTCATTTCCATTTCTGCCACGCTTTCAAACTCTCCATTTTCCAGGCAATTGAGACTTGACCACTTCTTTCCTCTCTCTCTCTCTCTTTTTTAATTTTTTGTGAACCAAATGTACTTTCTTTTTTAAATTTTTTTTGTGAACCGGATGTACTTTTTTTTTTGAGGATGTGCAACTGGATGTACACCAGAGGACCCTCTCTCTCCTTGCTGCTGGGTTGCTTACAGAATGTGCCACTTTAAGAAACCCTTCATCCATAGCACAACCCATGAGCACTTCATGATGTTTTTTCTCAGGATCCCCAATCTCAGGGATGTACAGCTGAAAGAAGATTACTATCCTGCACCAGAGAATGATATAAGTACTAAAATGCAAGTAGACTCTTCCAGTCGCTTTGAGGATGCGTTGAATAGCCGCATCATCCCGTATTATTAAAGTGTCACATCCTTAAAGCAATTGCACAAGTCTACTCGCATTTTGATACTCATATCATGACATGTGGTGGCCAGTAATCAAGCTCATTGAGATTCAAATTCCAATCCCATTCAAGTAAAACCTCTTCCACAGACTCAGGTCTGTACGCCCAGTTGGGGCACTCAATGCATAACCTATTGCATCCCCACAATCCAGCTGCATCTTTAACAGGCTAGGATACTACGCAAGTGAGCTTAATCCGAATGCAACTTCGATAGAGCTTACTCCAAATTCAACTTTTGGGATGCTTTAGGCCTTTCTTGCCGTTACCTTCAACCTTTATACTAATATCCTCCAACAGAAGGCTGTCCTCTAGCCTTGCCAATGCTAATGGAGTTAGTAGCTCCCCAACTGCAATTCAAAGGAAACTATATCGCAATCAATTCCAAGTTCTACTCTGAAACCCATTACGATTTTTTTATATCAAAGAACAATCTCCATCCATCGAGTATCTGCATTTCGTATTGCTAGGGCCGTTACAGTCAGAATCATCTTGTTCAAATCGAATGCTTGGACAAGTCGCTGATCATCTTTCAAGCTATCCCAAATACAATTAATTTGTAATATCTATATGCGGTTGCGGATCGGCTCCAATAACTCCAAGGAAGAAAGGATTCTTAACGACAATAACTCCAAGGAAGAAATGACTTGAACTTGGAGAATTCTCTAGGCAAAAGAATCCTAATTTTCTAGGCAGAGAGATGAGATCAACGGTCATACTCTTGTGGAACTGAAAGAGATCTGGATCATCATAGTACCTCTCCCAACCTAACCTAAAAAGGATTTCCTCTAATGAGGAGTAATAAGATATGACTTCCTTGGTGGGAACATGAACTTAACACCTTCTTGCGAGCGTTCGCCTGTCATCCTTCCGAAGTCTTAGCTGTTGGGTCCTTGCGGCGAAATACGCCTTTCTCAAACACCCAAACCCCAGTCATTCGGCGATAAATTCTGGTACTTAGTTTGTTTTAGTTTGGTTTTTTTGGGTCGTGAAGGACAGTAATCTAAGAGTGATGAACAAAAAGACCAGATAGAGGGGAGTAGTTTGGAGTGCTCCTATAGAACAGTAAGGATTATAAGAAGATGGAAGAAGGTGGAATGGTTTATATATGTTTGGAGTGCAAAGAATTGTTGGAATATTTTAGGGCTTCCAACATGTCCCACAAGATATAAAATGTCTAAAATGAAAGTTTTTAGACAAATCAGGATTGTCTTCGAATTACTCAAGCTTCCAAGGGCTTATGAACTTGGAATTTAGGCTTCCAAAGCTTCCTGAAATTACGCAGGCTTTCAGGGACCTTCATAAGCTTCTAGAATCACACAAGCTTCTAGAGGCTTATGAAGATAAGATTCTGAAATTTCAGGCTTCCAGAGGTCCTATGTGTTAAGGAATTAAGAGGCTTCCTTAGGCCTATACAAATTTCTTGGAATGAGCGCAAGCGTCCAAGGGCTTATGAAGTTTTTGAAGAATCTGGAATTTCAGGCTTCCAGCCATCCTATGAGTTGAGGAATTACGCAGGCTTCCTCATATCTATGAAGTTTTGAAAAATTTTGAAGTTTAGGCTTCCAACAATCCCATGAGTTTCTAAATTAAGGCTTTAGAAGACCTATGAAATTAAGAATTACTCAAGCTTTCCTAAGGCTTGTAAAAATCTGGGATTCAAAGGTTACTGGTGGCCCATGAAATCTGAAGTTTAAAGGCCTTCAGTTGTCCTATGAATTGATTTTTTGAAATTCCAAGGCTTTCAAAGGCTGAAAAAGATTGACGGAATTAGTCAGGCTTCTAAGGGCCTATGAAGCTTAAAAATCTGAAATTCAAAGGCTTTCAGAGGCCTATGATAAACTTGATAAAATTTGAAATTCAAAAGCTTTCACATGCCTATGATGTTTTTTTGAACCTTCTTTGAAACTCTTTGAGTTGAAAAAGAAGCACAAGTTGCTTTAAAGAAGTTGATCTTTTTTTAATTTTTATTCTTTTTATTTCTGATTTTGAGTTGTTATTTGCTTGGAATTCAATCGTTTCCAAATGACCCACAAAAGGACTTTCTAAAAGCTTGGGATTCCAAGGTTCCCAAGAAACCTATGCACTTATTTGGAAGATCTTTTCTTGGGGTAGAACACGAAGATTATTTAAGTTTTGATGACTTAAAACTTGAGATTTTCTTTGAAGACTTAGCTCTGAAAACAAATCAAATATAAGACTAATTTCTAACTCATCTCAAAGACAAGTTATGAGAAGAATGTAGCCTTATATTGACTTATTATTCCACATTTTTGCAAACTTCCCCAAAGTTAAAAGTTTAGGCATGAGGAGTTGATGAGCTTAAGACAAAAGAAGAAAATCCTTTTGGAAGTTTGGCAAACTATAAAGAAGTATTCTATTCCTTGTTTGCCTTTGGAATAAAATCTAGATAATGTGGGTTTCGTTTGGTTTAAATAAGAGGGTACAAGGATGTCATAAGAGTGTAATTTGGGACACACATACCATATGTGGGTGGGGGATAAAGAGAATATTAGGATTTTAAAGTCCCCACTCCCAATCGCATTGGGGGAATCCTGGCGTCTACTCAACTTTATATGTCAACTCATCAAAACATTTTCGAGTCAGCCATGTTCAAAGTTTAGGGTTGCTTCCATGGCTTTGCAAATAGCCACAGCTAGCCTACAATGATCTCATGGCATGTGTTTGATAAACAAATAGCCACAGCTAACATTCATAAGCAAATAGCCATAGCTAGCAGCTAACAAAAGAGGAAAATTGAAGGCGGAAGTGCAAAACCATAATATCAATTGTGACAAGGCTATTCTTGTCCCTCTATGACCATAATACCTCATGAGCTCTATTCCTATAACAAAATCTATTGTTCTTTGATATAACACTTTTCTAATCTAACGCGGGGAATAGAAATCCCTATGATAGGTTTCAATCTCGTGTACAAAAGTTCGAGAAAGATAAAAAATTACAATATAGAGAGATCACCAGCTTCCTAGGAGCTCGGTTGCCAATAAGAACCTGATTCATGATGATCTCTAACTTGTCCACATCACTAACATGGATGTCTTTTAGGAGTTGGGATCATTTTTCCCTTAATGACCATGTCACTATCAACAAATCATGGCTAAAATTTAAAAAATATTTTAGAGTACAATACAGCCATAAAATAGCACTAAAAAAAACTCATGAATGCACGTGGAATAAAAAACTCTCACAGAGATAAAGGATAAGATGAGGAAGAGTTTAAACTTTAAATAATTAGTATCCTTACCCATACAGCCAACCTTATGCCAGTCCAAAATGGCCTATCCAAATCACTATAGCACTGGATTAGTTTCAGCTAGTATCAAGGGATCTTTTAAGTATTACCTAAAAAACTATGCATGCCTTTATATGTCCTACGTCTAGTCATTCTAACGCCAATATAGGTTGGCCAACCCATATCAGTATTTGGCAATACTTTAAATCATAGAGGGAGGGAGGAGAGGCAAGTAGGATAATAATTTAAATCAACAGCTAGCAATAATTAATGTGTTTTACCAAATATTTAAATGCAATATTTATATTAGAAAAATATTAAAAAATGGAAATTTGAGGAAGAAGAAAAGCTCAAAATTAAAAAAAAAAATCAAAATTTGAAGAGGAAAAAAGAAGATAACATTACACAAGATATCAAGAGTTGTACTGATTAATTCCAATCATTCTTGTTGTCATTGTTAGTTATTTATTTCTTTTTATTCTATGAAATACCTTGATGAACTCCTGATCAAAATCTGCTTCAGCCTCAAAATCTGGGGCTGTATTTTCCAAACGAAGGAAATAGAGTGGATTGGGTGTGGTTTTTGACCTATTAGGGATTAGCCCAACTTGAATTTAATCAGTCCAAACTGTTTCCAGTATGAATTGAGCCTGACCCCAACCTAAAGATTTATCTTTTTAATTCAAGCTGGCTTCATTTCAGATTGATGCAAGCTAAAGATATGCTTGGAGCTCCATACACTAAAGGGCATGTTTTTGTTACATCACAAAATTATTCATTTTTTTATGGCTTCATATCAGCATTCTCTACTGCCAGATAAAATTATTATGTATTTATTTCCGCTTAACTGTATATCCGTTCTTTATAAAACAGTAGTTTGGTCCATTAGAGCTTAGGTTTGGGTTATCTGTTCTTTTAAGTTATTATGACATGATTTATTGGCTGTATAAATCATTTAACAGTGCATATGTTTGAGGTTAGTATCAGATAATATCTATATAATATTTATTGTATATTTTTAATTAAGGTGGTCTGAGGCAGGCTTACTTTGGGCCTACAGCAAAGAAAAACTGTACTGGAACCCATTTAGGCTGGTGCAATAAAGCTTTTATTAGGATTTTGTCAGGTGCTTTTTGGGTTTGTCTAGCTCCATGTATTTATGAGTTGGCATGTGTTAGTCCAAAATCTTATCATGTTCTCCCTTTTCAGTGGTTGAAAATAATACTCTCATTTTAGCATCGAATGGTAATGTGATTTTTCTCTTGATTTTATTAATATGACAATTAATTACATCTTCTCAATATTGTGATTTCTCCTTCCATTTTGCAGTCTAAAGTAACTAGCAACTTATAAATTTTTTCCTTTGCAAGCAACATTAAAGGAAAATTTTGTATGAAATTTAGGTTCAAGGTAATTTCCACAACAGGAAATAAAAGCCAGCACTTTCCCAAAGCCAAGATTGTACTAAACCCCAAGACAACCATTCGTAATTTTACATCAATCAGAAATAAAGAGAATTTCATAACAAATCCTAGTACTGAATCATAACACAGACCACCACTACCTTAACAAACTAAAAACAAGATTTCTATTTGAGGAACAACTAACTTTCCATTTAACAAGTATTGAAGGGCAACATAAGTGACTATCATTTCAATAACTCATACACAGATCTTAACACATTAGGGGTATTTTTGGCTTTGCCTTTCTGATGAAAGTGATTCCTAGGTTGAAAAGGTGCTTCGAATTTATAAATAAACATTTGGTAAACCCATGCTAGAAGCAATTCCAAAAGAATCATCGCATCTCAATCTTTACAAGCTATTAATTTCTTACTTTTCAATTCATGTTTATTCAGGAATCAGTTTAGAGTTTAAATGGAACTTATCTTAAGGTCTCATTTGCCCTCAATATAAACCCTTCAATACCTATTTTAAACATAGGGCTTTCTGTAAAACTCCCATTAACATTTTCTATCTAGCATAGATCTCTCACATAAGATCCATACAAATAAGCAATGCAGAAAAAACCCAAAAACAAAATCCCCCTAATCTCTCTCTTATTGATGTCTCCTACTCAACCCAGATTTATCTCTCCCTCTCGTTCACATTTTATACTTCACATGAAAGTGCTTTTTACTGTCTTTACCAAACATTTTTCTTTTTTTTTAACCACATCGTATTAAATGTTTCACAAGAATTGATTCTAAAGGAATCATGTCTCCTTCCAAGAAGCAATACGAGTTAGAAAGGTCAATAAAACTCAGAGTCTTACAATAACTTATAGGAGAACCACCAAAAAGATTTGGGTTACAGTGTGGCAACTGGCAAGTTGATCACAACATATTGCGGCCTTCTTCTTGTTAGAAGTTCATAGGCAAAATCAATATGGTATCCGACAAGGGTAAGGTTCAAAAAAGGCCTGGCATCACAACAATAAGTTCAGTTTGAATAAGAGATGGAATAATACATTCCTCATAATAGCATAGGATCGCATGGATTGCTAAGAGAATTAAAACACGACGATTGAAGGCGAAAACCCCAGGTCTATGGGATTACCCCAAGACCATACCACTGACCCCAATCACCTTTAAGTACTCAAAATTAAATTACATTATACATTCTTCATTCATTCCATATACATGCCACTAGAGCTAAAAACTATAAACATTTAAAATAAGAGGTAGAAGATATAAGGTTTTTAAACCACAAAAAGAAAGCATGTATAAGTACCTTCTACAAAACCTTGATGGTGCAATAATATTGAGACTACATAATTATTCGCATGCCAATAACACCATATATCATGATTTGCAACCTTTACATTTATAATTTCATCATATGTCTTAAAATCATAAATTATTAGATGGTGGCTCGATACCGCTCTGTCTAGGATCGTTAACTTAAACACACGAAGAAATAATCTAAGCAGATAGAAAATTAGCAAATTGAATATTGAAACTATTAACTAAAAGGCAAATCTATTTGAACATCTGATTAGATCAAATAGATCAATAAATCAGATCAATTGAAGGGACTTTCCAAATACTAGTTAGTTCCCCTAGGTTGCCTTCAATCACAGTCGGATGATAATCCGAAAGCTATTCCTCGGCAGAGCCCAGTAGGCGGTATTTGTTGAACATAGGTACAGATCTCAAGCCAGGGGGCGTCTGTTGATCTGTCTCGGTACTTCTAGAGTCCCTAAAAGAATTGATCTTGATAAATTGAACTTATTGATCTAATCTTTTGATTTTTGAAAGAAATTGAAGACAGCAAAACGAATACCAAAAATTACAATGCATATCATATGCCATGGCCTAAATACTTACAGCATGACACATTATAGATACTAGAGAATAAATACTTACCCGTTCTAGAGGCAACAAAAATGCAGAAGCACTTGATGATTTGCTTCCTACTTTCAGAGCCACAGCCCTTCCTTGCCAATCAATGACTGGGGAACCACTTGACCCTCCTTTAATTCCTAATGCAGCCTGTAAAAACAGAAGAGAAAAATGTAGAAACAAAAAAAGAAAGCCTAAATAGCAACCAAGACTTTACCAAACCGCAGCACGTACATGAAGGATTAGAAATTCATGTTTTTATCATGAAGAAGGATTTCTATGACAAGTGTCTTATAAATCTGGAAATTTTTGGCAACACAATAAGCATCTCTAGGCCATTTACTACCATTCTCAGGTATCTTATTCTGTTGACATACAAAAGGAAAAGACTCAAATATCCTTACTAGCTTTGACGATTAAATATAAGTACATAATACAAGGAATGCTTGAGAATGGTGTAGCAAGCAGCTTACACCAAGTACAAAGAAATAGAGATTGGAAATTTGTATTCTAATCTAACAAAAATTCCTGAATCAAGCTCTTTGTGCCATAATTTAGAGCTGTTCCTCAAAGGAGGTTTAAACAAAAGTAATATACTTTGTTTTGCTATAATTAGAGGCATCTAAAAACTGTATGTTTTTTCTCTATCTTATTTCTTTGTACAACCACACAAAGCTCCTTTCTGAACAAGTCCATTTATCTTGATGCATGAAGTACACAGGAAAGAACATGTGCATGCACAGGAAGTATAATAAATTACCAACACAACATCGGTGAAGAATGATAAAAAAAATTGCTTAAACACCAAAGGACTTCTCCCTAGAAGCTATCATTATGTGATAACGCTGATATGAAATGCGTTTTGCACATGTTAGAAATTAAGATAGACATGCAGGGCAGTCCATCCTTATTTACCTCCAAATGCACAAAACATGTATTCTGCAATTTCTATATATGATAGTTTATGAGATGACGTGAACTACAATACACTTTGCATCATAGCCCTCGTATTTTGTTATTGACTAGTTTTGCCCTCCACGTGCTTCACACGTGGTTGGCCTATGTACCAATATAATTTATCTAAATATAATTGAAGTAGTTACTCCAGGCATTGCAATTGCAATGACAATATCCTAATTTATTTTCAAGGAATTTAAAACACACATTAAATTTCAAAATATAAATCCAAATGGCTATAATGAAGTAGTTGCCAAGGGAGTTTTTAAACTACATGACAAAGAGAAAAACAAACTAAGAATCCAACACGTGACTCTTAGTAAATATTCTATACTGTGTTCACTGGTGCTGTCATCTTGAAATATAATTGAGGAGCTTGAAGCACAGCCCCAGGAAGCAGAAGACAAAGTGACAGAACTTAGAGCAAAGTTGAAAAGAGTAGAAGGCGAAGCACAATCGAATGGAAACTTCGGATGCACAAACCATAAAGATCTCACATTTGTCTATTGAAAAATTATACTTAAATATGATTGTTTTAGGGGGTTGAGAAATTGTAAATATTCTGTACTATGTTCACTGGTACTTCTTTGTTACTCATATTCTTTTAAAAAAAAAAAAGAAAATAAAAAACTTGCCCATTTTAGCAACAGAATAGTTTGATGGGTTCTTTTCTAGAAGACACTCATCACTTCTAAATAAATTTTCATAGCAGAACTGTTCATGTCCTCCATTATCTTCCCTCAAATTCTAGCACGTGTTCTATTTTCAAAATGCCATCACTTCGCTTCCTTATTAGCGACTCAACATCTCACTCATATGTATAACACCAGTGGACCCAACGCAGTATATTCTAACAACTGATGCAGAATCCAAGTCAAATACCTTTTGTGAAAGAAAAATGGAAGAAATTGGATGCAAAACAAGACATCCTATATCCCTATATGTCACAATGATCCTTCCAATGTTGGGTTTCATGAGAACAACATATCAAAACCGCACCCAAAGCTTGTTGGACAAACCATGAAGAGAGAGAGAGATAAAGTGAAGCTTTTGGTGTTGCAAATTAAAGGAAAAAAGCCACACATTTTTTATATCTCAAAGACGTGAATTTTTCTGCCTATGTATTGGAGTAGAAGTATTACTATATTTGATTAAAGATTTCTAGTATTGGTAATCTTCTTTTCAACTATTTTATATTGTTTGCCTTCAAGAGTTTACATATATTGTTATTTACTAATTTTTGATGAATAAATTTATATTTATGTCAAAGGTTTTTTTCTACCAGTGAAGTAAATTAAGGAGGGGAAAAAAAAGCATTCCAATCATCTGCAAAATCTGAATATGAAACATCATTTAACTCGAGAACAATGAATCCCCACCAAAAATCAAGGAAAAGGCACTTCTAAAACTAAAGCTACTCCATCCTTCACTCCTTAAAAAATAAAGAGAATTTCTTCGTTTCCAAATGACTAAATGAATAGCCAAAGGTACTCCAAGGTAATGCAAGCCTTTCCCTACATTTCCTCTGGCCTAAACCTAGTAGAGAATCCTATTAAAGTTTGAAGATATTACCCAAGAAAGACCATGTCCTGAAAGAAAGGATGCCAAAAGTTTGAAGGCATTACCCAAGAAAGACCATGTCCTAAAAGAAAGGATGCCAAAAGTTTGAAGGCATTACCCAAGAAAGACCATTTGCTGCTCTTGTTTCTGGATTCTACCACTTTATTCTTGGAGAATTTTTCATTATATTTCTTCTCTCTTTCAACTCATAATATGAACATTCATTATCATCAACCTATATTTTAAAGCAAGACTTTCACTTTGAATAACTTTCTTATCTTTACAAACTACTAAATATAAGAAGAAAAATTCAAATTGGCTCCAGTTTTACTCTAGTCTTGAAGATTATTAGATGTTTAACTAGAGCTGCAACTTTTGCCAAGCTTGCTAGAACCAACCCCAATAGGAAGCCAAACTTGTTATTCAGTTTGGATTTGGGTTTGGTAAGTCAGGTTGGGATAAGGTTGAAGCTTTTACAGCCTTAAAGCCTAGAGATGCCCAAAAGGAGGTTAGCTAGACTTGTTACTTGACCGAGCCAACTCCATCATCCCTTAGCATTAATATTGTTCGATATTATTTGATCTTGAAAAATATTAGATAAAATACAGAGTCACATAAAGGTAAAGTAAGTTCTCTAGTTCCCAAATAATAGGCTGTTACAAAACAAAATTTTTCTTTCTTTCTTTTTTTCCCGAAATTTTTATCAACCACTTCATTGAAAATGCATTTCATGTGGGCCGGCCTTGAGTTCATGCTCCATTTGGGCTCACTAGTTTGGGTTTTAGCATGTGAGCCAGCCTTGAGTTCATACTCCACTTGGGCTCAGGCTTGGATTTTAGCTCTGGCCCACTGGTTTGGGTTTTAGCTTAGCCAGTCTCCATTTTGTGCTAACTTATTTTAGTTTATCCCAAGCCCAAACTTATTGAAACCATGTCCGACCCACCCAGGCTCTTTTGTAGAAAGTATTTTCTAATGCAATAAAGTCATTATAATCTAAGGATTGCCTCCCCCATATTATTCCTAGGTTCAAAGCTCCCTCCTCCACATACTCTATCATAAACTTCACTCTCCTCTCTAATAGGACCATTTAGATCTCGCTATAAATGTCCTATTCCTACTGAGAATTCCTTACATTAAACAATTAATTTCTACTTAAAATTTCTTTTTAATGTTCCTTTTTTTTTAAAATCCTAGGGAAGGTGCATGGCACCATTGATGTTAAAAATCTCTAGCTGTAAAACAAATCTAGCTATTTCAAAACCTATCACTAATTCTTCCAACAGTTATATTATTAAGTCACTATATTTCATAATTCCTACACTATTGCTGCTGTTTCCTTTCCCGATATGCTAGAGATTTCATTCTGAAACTCTTCAGCTGTATCTCCTTGCTATTTTAGTCTCTTGCATATAAGTTACATAAATTTTCTTTCTCTACATTATATTTACTAACTCTAACCTCTTTCTTTGTCAAAATCTCTAAATCCCAAGTATATAGGTTCCTACTTTCTTGGACTAGAATCTTTACTCATGCTTGTCTCCTTTGATTCGAAAATTTGTCAAAATCTCTAAATTCCAAGTATATAGGTTCCTCCTTCCTTGGACTAGAATCTTTACTCATGTTCATCTCCTTTGATTTGAAAATCCTTGTTACCATTACAACCGAACATTATTGTGGCTCATTGTTTACGGAGGTTGCCCTAGATACTCTTTACTCACTTTTCAGTTGTCACTGAAACCAAATTTCAATGAAGCAAATCATTTTCCAAAAGATATGTCATTAATGATTTAAAAATAGTATTACACCGGAGCTTGGGGGCTGAGAAAGTGACAAAGCCTCAAAGATATAGCAATACAAACAACATAAGCAGAGTTTTCTGTAGCAGGTATCGAGCATCTATCATAAATTGGATATTTATGTGTTCAATTTAGGATAAATGGTAAGAATTCCTAAACTGATAATACCTTGAACCTTTCAATAAAATAAGTTCAGTTTCTAGGATTAGTTGGACCTCTGCTCTGTTAACACCCTATGATTGGCTTACCAAGTCTGGTCCATCACAAATATTTTAAAAATCAACAAATGCTCTAAATGAAAGTCACATAACATGCCAATGACTATCCATCCATATGGTTGATTTTTCCACAGTGCTAACAACCAAAGTCTCTCTCTACTTTTCTGGTTACAGAAACTAAGAAAGATAGAAAGATAGATATTTGGTCAGTGTTGGTACAAAGTTGTTACATGTCCAAAAACTCCAGCATTTCACTAACACATTAAAAAAGCAAATTAAACAACGCCAATTTATATGCTGCACTTGAGAGCAATATTAAAAATAATGGCAAAATGAAGGTTCAGGATATACCACGCCTAATCCAAGCAATGTGTAAGTTGTCAACCCAAATCCAATTAGTGCATTTTTTCCAAAAGCACCCTGTCAAAATACAATTTTGAATGTTAAAAAGGCTGCACAATATTGTGAACTTGAGTATACTCTAAGGATACCATAAGCAAAATAAGCAAACTTCCAAGCCTTTCAGACCATTAAAACTTTTCAGAGAAATCGAAAAAGAAAAGAAAAAAGAAAACAAAAGACGAAACTAATAGAAAGTACAACCAATTAAAAAAACACACAAGCATGAAGCATGGGAGCACCAATATATGCATTTCCTAACCTCAAACCCAGTTGACCAAATCGAATCTTCTATAGATTAACCCGAAAAAGGACTCCTAATCAATGATTATGGACATACGATGACCGAAAAGCACTCTCGGAAGAGAAAAATGAATGTAGCACACAAACAAACAAACCCTGTTTCTCTATCTACATTTCTCTCTTGACCTCCTCTCCTTCTCTTCTTTGCAGTTTCTACTTTCATATGGAATTGCCAAAGGGCCCAAATCTGTTTTTCATTTTCTCTTCACATTTTATTTGTTTTGGACCAAGTTTCATACCCTGTTTTTTTCTTCTCTCACCCCTTTTTCTCTTCTGCAAAACGTGCCTTGTTCCTTCTTGTCTTCCCTTCTGCTCTTTCCTAACTTTTTTCCCTCATATGAAACTATAGCCAAAGCTGTCCTCTTTTTTTTTTTTTTTTATGTTAAGGAACCAAAACAAGTTTAAAATTACCACAGTATGCGCTGATAAGCAATTTTCAAGTTTTGAAATTTCAACAGAAGGGATTGATGCTGATATCAGAACATAAGAACTTACAGACTTAAGCTGTGAGATTAGAACTTACAGAAGGAATTTCAAAGAGAAGGGACCTTCATATGAATGGATCAATCAAAAGAGGAAAAAAATGCAGACAGTGATTAGAAAATTAATCTAGTAGGTTTTGGACAATAAAGGAATTTCATTCAAATTATCACCGCAACATGTAAGAAGCAGGAACCTTTCCATGTTTGAGCACTTTGAAATCATAAATATATTTCCAGAAACAATATGCCTACAACATGGATAGGGTTTGAGCCTCTTATTTTTTATTTCATTTTTTATCTTTTCCATTATATATGGAAATATTTGGTGTATATTAAATGCAAAATATATGGTATTAGTGGACCAAAAAAAAATAGAACCATGGAGGGATATTCTAAACTAAAAAATTTCAAACATAAGTAGGCTTAAGACCAAAAATATGGGATGTGATTTAGCACTACCAGCTATAGGATGAAGCAGAATAAACATGAAAAACCAAGATGCTTTCAACAGTAACCACTTCTGTTCTATTGGATCAATTATCCATAATCAGAGAGACATTGCCTATAAAATTAGAGCTTGATGACTTGATGTCTTAAAGTGGATAGGTGTATATAGCATGCCAAGTGAGCTACATATTCTAGTCAAGGAAAAGGCAAGTTTTAGATGGATTTGAAGGAAGACTAAGAAAGATGGAAATGAATATATCTGAAAGAGTCCATGAACAGTCCTAATAGGGGAGGGTAAGTCGAGAATATTAACAATGGTGGAACAAGATTTATATTGCCTCCCCAACCAATTGAGATAAAACTTTTATTAATGCTGATGATGGAGGCTAAAATGATTTCAGAATATTCAAAAAAAATGTTAAGACTATGGGAGGTGAGGGGTGAAAGTTGCAGAATCCAAAGATTCTACAAGAAGACCAAAACAGGTCTAGACGGCCCCTCAAAAACATGGAAGTGCTCCAAACACAGCCGAAAAGATTTAAAAGGGAGAGAATATGACAAAAAATAAATGGTAGAGCCAGCCATAAAGGATTCAGATAAAAGTAATCTGACAGTGGATATGGTCTTCAACAGATTGCAATGGAAAAATAGGATTCATGTTGCTAACTCAAACTTGTAAGATTACGACATTTAGTTATCTGTTGACTAATTGATTTATAGTTTCATGGAAGCAACTCCCATCCATGAATGAGAATCTAGTTAATTCAAACCCTTGTATGATAAAAAATAAAAGGCACAAAGAATGTAAGTAAACTAGTCCTATTGAAGTTTGACTCTACCTTGGTAACTACCTCAACAACAAATACAAGCTCAATTTTGATGAAAGATCAACTAGAAACATTCCTAGAATAGGGGTGGTGAGCAGTTGAATGGGTAATATAGTGCTTTCTAATTCAAGCATGAAATGACAAAGCCAACAAAGCAGAACTGCTAATATTACTGAATTAATTTCAGCAATTCCTGTGTGTTAGAAAGTGTGGATGTGGAGGCAGATTCAGCCATAATCACCACAGGGGTGAACTCATTCCCAAGTTGCCCTCAGAGTTATTTACGCGACTTCAGCAAATCCAGACCAATGGATGCCTAGATCAACCAATTTCCTGGCTGAGTAACTAGCAAAAAGTTAAGCTTATAGTGAGGAGTCACACAAAGGCCAATCCTTACCTTTTGTTGTAGTCCTATAATATCACATTTTTGCTTCCTCCATCCATATTGATCTACAGGGATGATCTTTCTATTCCTAATAACATGCTCTTCATAAAGTTTTCCGTTGCTGATGATCAAGAGAAAGGGGCAGGCATAACGTTTAATGGTTTGTTCCACACAGAAAATAAGCTAAATCTTCCCGTACCTCTAAAGTGGATGAGAGAGAACTATCCCAATGGATTATAAGATGCACCCAAATAAGGCTGTCAAATGCTCTGATAGTCATGAAAGAGCTTTGGCATGACAATAGGGGAAGAAACCACCAGGATGGAGTGTTTAATTTTTTTTCCAATGCAAGCATTCTATAGTCTAGTAAATGTTTTAACATCTTAATCTATATTATAACTTTATCTGCTGATAATTCACTTAATCAGCATTCCAACGTGCCTGACACTGCATTTTGGAGTCTAAGAATATGATTCAATTCAACTATAGGCTAAGATACAAAAGTTAAGCTGACGAGAGGCTAAGAAGGATCATGTGTCAATTACATGCACATCATCTCAAGAAACTATTCATCATTTAATTCAATCACAAACCAAATATAAATGAAACTTGAAACTACCTTGCATGAAAACAAGCCAGGAGTACAGAGAACTGAGTAGTCATTTCCAAAGAATTATAACAAGGGAAAAATAATTAGCAGATCTGTTTTTAGTAGGAATAACATCAATAAAGAAGCATTGCAAGTATATATTCACAGTTGATTAGAAAACAATAATATTGGACGATAAATACCGTTGAGAGTTAATTTTTCGTTGAACATATTGTACATAAAAACTAATTTTTACACATTCATTCAATTTTTTGTGTTATTATTTCTTTGTTTTTTCGTTTTTCTTTCCTTTTTCTTACCCTTTTAATCTTTTGCATCTTAAAAAAGAGTCCATTAAGTTCATACTTTAATTTGCAACTCCGAAAATATACAGCTACCATGGTTTCTTATTAAGGTTATGATCTTAATCCAAAAACTAAAAATCAAAAAGAAACGATGAGATAGAATTAGTTGTTTCTCTTTGCTCATTCCGGACTCCATAATCACAATTTTACCCATCACTTGTTACACTTGTTTTTCAAAAAAAAAAAATGTGCATACAGCTGGAACACAGACTAGCACTTCTCAAAATCAAAAGTTTCATCTAAAGCTACAACATATAACCTTGAAATAAGCATTAGTTTTACAGCAGTTATTATTGAAACAAGGAGAAGATAAAAAATCTAGTAGGCATGCTTGATCAACACTGACCTGTGTTTCTTTTAGAGTATAACGCTCCAGCAAAGTCTTCTTTTCTTCATTGGTAAGCACCTGATGCGAAGGAATGAGAACATGTTCTTTAATGTTTACCAGCAGCTCTTCCTCCTGCATCCAAGGTGTCACCAGCAAACATAAGTAGCAAAAATCAACAAAAGGAATAGTTCCAGATAGGACTTAAATAGTTTAAAGTTCCACTTTTTCCTTTCTCCTCAATTTCCTTTTGGATAAATATATGAGAGCCACCAACTAAAAGAACATACAGTATGCAATTAAAACAATACAGAAATGCCTTTCCCCTACTAGTTGTAGTCAACAAAATGAATCATATTCCTCCGTCCTGATTTGTTACAAAACAATCTTCAATTAAGTTATGAGCATCCAATAACTTTTATGCTAACACTAATTCAGATTCTTTTTGCTTTACTCCCTGCTCAACTAGATCTTTTTTCTTTTTTCCTTTTTCTTTTTTCTTTTTTTCCGTATAAGTAACGCCAGAAATTAAATTATAAAGAAAGTAGAAGAGTTAGTACATGGGACACTGGGTTGGCCTTATACCATTGCAAGACTCACAAATACATAACACATTATACCACTAGTTTGGTCCACCAAAACCACATTAGCTGGAAAAGAAAAAAAAAAGAAGGGGAACTCCAAGTCACTTCTTGAATAGAAATTATTATTTTCTCAATAATTAAGAAAAATATGAGTTTGGCAAAAACTTTTTGTAAACACCTCAATACTATAAACTTAATCTATTTGCCTATCACCCTTATACATGTCCTTGATGAGCTCAATGTATTTGATTGATATTCATGTCCTATCTATAACCCATCAAAATATTTCTTTAACTACTATGTCTCCTTTTACCTGTCAACTTCTTCACTTGATCAAAAGTAAAAAGATTGCCTTAATGGTAGACTTCCTTGGCATAAATCTAAAATTGTGTAAGAAAATTTAAGTTATTTTTCTTAATATTTGCTCCGTTATTCTTTTTCATAACTTTATAGTGTGACTTATAAGCTAACTCCACAATATTGGTACATTTCGGATTTTACTATCACATTCTCCCTCCAACCAATTGGTGCCTTTTCTTAAAAAAACCTTGGTCAACCACAATGCACCAATTTCTCCTAGCATTTCCACTATTCAATTAGAATACCTTCTTGCCTTTCCTATTCTCATCTTGGCAAAGCTACCTTCTTACCTAATGTTCTTCGTTCCTTCAACACTCAACAAGTTCAAAAATTTTCTGTTTATCTTTTTCTTTTCAAATCCCATTATCCTCTACTAGAAGCAAGAATAACAAGATAATTCTTATATGAATTTTTTGCAAATAGAAGAGGCAAATCCCCAGAATAATTAGTTTCTCACCAAGAGATGGCTGAGGGAATTATGCATTGCAACCCCTATGTTTTGCCCATTAATATTATCGTGGTTTTTCCTGATGTCTGAAAAATGAACTTTAATTGGAAAAAAAAAACAAAAAGAAAATAATAAGGAAGAGAAAATGACCCACTACCACTGCCATCCTTTCTCCACTGCACTTGATGCGACGACACTTGAAATCATCTACAGCCAAATCTAACAGCAACTGTAGTGACTGCTTGATTCACTTAAAATTTTATTTTGTCTTCTGAAAAACAAATTTTTTAAGAAAGGGTGCCCTCTTTCCCCCTTCATCTTTGTACTTGTCATGGAACTGTTTGTAGGTATCACTGATAAAAGGACTGAGAGATTTCAAGACCCATGCCAAATGCAACAACCCCATCATTAAAGTTTGTGATTCACAGATGATATCTTTATATTCAGTCATGGTGATCTTATCTCTGTAACTGGCATCCTTAAAGCTTTAGGTATCATGGCCTCAATTTCTGGTTTGAGAACAAATCATTGAAGAAGCTCCATTTACCTTTGTGCAGTTCCTCTGCACAAAGGAGAAAAGCTTGGAAACTTTCCCTATCACTGAAGGAAAGCTACCTGTTAGATATTTGGGTCTAGCCCTCTTAACTTCTAACCTCACGGCAAAAGGAATGTGAACAGCTCATAATCAAAATAAAGCGTAAGCTTCAATCTTGGAAAGCAAAGAGTATCTTCTATGCTGGCTGCCTCCAACTGATAAAGAGCGTCGTTTTCTCTTTAACCATTCATTGGCTCCCTGTATTCATTCTCCCAAAAGAATATAATTCTACTGATTTAGAAAATGTGCAGGTACTTCTTAAGGACAGGGATGGAAAGAAGATTACACCTATTTTTTGGGATGTGGTTTACTTTCCAAAAAGTGAAGGGGGCTTGAACCTATATAACTTACAAAAATTGAATGAGGCCACAGTATTGTGATTCTGGGGAATAATCAGGTCAAAAGACACTCTCTTGGTGGCTTGGGTAAATAATTTTCAAGTTAATGACAGGAACTCTTGATCTCTCAACATTCCAAATGGTAGCAAGTAGCAACTTGGAGTTAGAGGAAAATACTCAAAAGAAAAAAAAAAAGCTCTGCTTACTCATTGAAAAAAAAAACAAGTAAATGCATTTCACACTTGGCTTTGGTTCAATAACTGGCACTCTAGCAGTCCTCTTCTCAGATATCTTGTCAACAGAAGTACAAGCACATCTGGGTTGCCCAAAGGCTCAATGATTTCTATTATCATTGAAGATGGAGAATGGAATGCACCAACACCGTTCACTCCAGATCTCATTCAGGTTTGGATTGAGCTACAATTTTTAAATACACCAAATACACAGGAGAAAAACAAGATTGAATGGGTAGGATCAACCTCAGCTAAGTTCTCAATCAAGGAAACTAACAATAGACTAAGAACTATGAAACCAAAAGTAGAATGGCACAATTTGGTATGGTTCAAATATTGCATCCCAAAGCATTCATTTATTTTTTGGATTGCTGTCCATAGAAAACTAGCTACTCAGGATTCTTAGGTTCAAATTAGTGTACTCTCCTCTTCATCCTATGTTCTTTGTGGTACAAATTCAGAAGGTATAGATCACCTTTTCTTCAGATGTGGTTATGGTAGTCATGTTTGGAACTCTATTTTGCAGCAAGCTCAAATTAGTCAGAAACTCTACATGTTGGAGTGAAGAGATCTCCTGGGCAGCAAAGGAATTTCCAGTTCTTGTGGTAGTGTACAGATCAAGAAAGGTAGCGTAGCAGAAACGGTGTATCGTCTATGGGCCAAAATAAATTTCTGCATTTTTCACCAATGCAGAAAACCAGAGATTGACATTATCGAGGCAATATTTTCAGACACAAGGATGCGAATTGTTCTTAATCAAGAAATTCAGGCACACTTGAAATACATAACACATTACACTGGATCCTACAACAAGCATCCCTCACACCTTTTGACAACTACCTTTTTGTGTCTTCGCTTTAAATGCCCAAAGCATCGTAACATACTCCTCTTTGTCTTATTTCTTATTAATAACTAGATACATTCATTCCTTACCTTATCTTTCTTTGTCTTCCCACAAACCCATCTAAACATCCTCATTTATCAATGCTCATCTTATCTGTATATTGATATTTTGTGGGTATGCATCATAGCCACAAAAGGAAAAGAAAAAAAAACACGGCTCATTAATCCAAGATAACAGAATTTAATCCCGTAATCATCAATTTTCCATTGCTTCACTTATATTATTACTATGTGTGGAGAAGTTACATTCCATGTGCTTGATCTTAATAAAACATATTTTAAAACATTTTGATATATCACAAATTTATGTGTGGAGAATTTAATCCCTCTAAAACTCTAGTTGTACATTTAATCCATCTCGAATTTGGTCCATTTAAACCACCCTATCTACAAATAGATATACATCAAGGCACCAACTCGTGAATATAAGCCTTCAATTAATCAAAAATTAAAACACAAAATAAAGTATCTCATAATTGAAATCATTGTAAACTTATTGTTCCGGAAACTCATTTGCCTTATTAGTCACCATTCTCAACCTAGTCAATGCACCCGCCACCCTCATACATAAGTTGATAAATTTAGCTTATTTTGCTAATACCATTTTTATTCCCAAAACACATTAAACATAATCTCAAAGAATTTTATCATATGCTTTCTCTAAATAAGATAGCCCAAAAAATATTCTCCTAAAGATACTAAGACTTAATACAGTAATTGATATTAATTACAAATAGGAGTCATATGTTCCCAACAAATACAAAGTGCAATAACCCAAAAACTAAATGAGCAATGCATCCAAGAGTTAAAAAAATTCCTATCAAAGTGATTCTGAAGCCAAAAATAGCCTTTATCAGATTATACTCACCGATACTCAAATTCCAATCCTGAAATTTTTCCGAAACAATTGTAACTTCAAGAAGATTCATATTCCAAATATATGTTATAGATCAAAGGATGGTTATATTATCTAATTAAGTAGATATTTGGACTATAAAAGCTTCAATCTGGAAAGCCCTTCTATCAGTGGGGCGTTCTTTTTCATGAATATTGGGTACTGGGTTACACGTGCACTGCTCTGAATGAGCTCCTTTTCGTGGCAACGAACAATTCCATAAAAAAGGCAACAACGAGGACAGGGAACGCGCGGGCATTAATCCTCCCTTTTCTTTAGTTGGTGCCAGAGAAGTCAAGAGGAAGAGAAAGAACCGACAGGTAAGTAAATCAGAACTGTTTGAGAGGGGCAGCTGTTCAAACCACAGATCATGCAGGTTCTTTGAACTGAAACTCCTTCCCATAACCCCCATGGCTCACACCCTTTTCACTTTCTTTTTGCCAACAACATCCCACCATCTCTTCCCTACTTCAGTTATTCGACAACTGAAGTTAGAGATCTCACAAATCATCCTCAGTAGAGTTCAGAAGACAACTATATAATTGGTTCATCAGCTTAGACTTCTTATTGGTGTTCAACCTACTGCAGCCTTGGTGGTGGATGTGGAGGTGGTTGTGTTCTGGTTGCTTTAATATTAATCTTCTTCTTATTTTGGGTTGCTTTAGCTAGCATTCTTCTTCCTCTTAGATCCCTGGTAGTGTGGTGCAGTGCTGGTTGTGTCTTCAATCCTTAAAAGTTTCTCTACTTTGCAATTATCTTGGTGTTCTTGTGACCCAAGAACCTTGTTTTTTGTGGCCAATGTTTCATACACATGCATCACTCAGACAGGGGGTTCTGAACTATTTACTCAACTTTGATTTTTTAGGACCAAGTGCTTTACACATAATCCCCAAGCTGATTTGACAGTATTGATGAGAAGAACCATGTTCTTTTTCTTTCCAATTCAAAACTCACAATATCTTCTAATTAGTTGTCTCTAATGATTGTTTCTGGTCACATCGGATATATGTCTAGCTTTTCCTATTTGAGTTTTCAAGGTTTGTGCTGCTAAGGTTTCAATGCTGAGGATATATGTTATCTAGAATGAAGTATTATGGGGTCCATGTCTTCCTTGCTTGAGATAATTCCTGTCTAGTTCATCATGACGGTCACCAGTGTGCCTCAGTCAGAGTATTTAAACAGAAACTGGGTCCAAATTGATGGAGATTATGTACCACTTTTCCTTGTGAGGGAATTATTTATTTTAACTGGTTGATTTTCTTTCTTGGTGGAAGCACTTGTTCAGGGGGCATCCCATTCCTATCCTCCTCAAGTATTCCCACTTTTCCAATTAAGCAATAAAAGTACACCCAAATGCATCATCAACAGAAAGATTAAATTAATGGAAGATTAGAGAATTTATACTGAAACAAGGTCTACTTAGGAAGCAGGAATAAGAACATTTACAATTTTGGTTCCCCTCTAGGGAATATTTTTCCCAACCACAGAACATTTTCAATTCTAATTATCATCACTTTATAATCTGTTCTTCTCTCCTTCATGTTTTTCTGTTGTTGATTGCTTGAACTGGTTCAAAATAATGTGTCTACTTGTTCCTAATCTCCTATCTAACTCAAATGCCATTGGGTTATCTAATTTGAAGCAAACCCATGTGCATCCATTAAAAGAAAACACTGATGAATCAGGGAACAGCACTGGAAAGCCAGATTAGTGTTTTTATGTTATATGAGAGTCAAGAAAATAAATAATCAAAGAAAGAATTTCGTATGGAGTACTGGAGAGCATAGGACAAGTTCATGCATGTGTAGACTGAATCATAAAATACCTTATAGGACATCATTTCATATGATATCTAAGATGATTTAGTACTGTTTGTGAGATAGAGATATTATTGGCAAATCCAAGCCACAAGAACTTGACTTTTTATATCATATTGTGGAAGAAAAATATCATGCCAATATACAAGGAATGGAAAGCAAGTTATAATAATATACACTTGAAGTTCCAGTTTCGCTAGCTCGCAAGAGGGGCAAGATTCATCATCAGCATATTACACCTACGGATGGACTTTGCCTTCTCTATCTGGTGAGATCATGATGGTTCAGGCTATCCTTATAAATAAAGTTTGAAAATCAACAAACAGGTTATCAAGCAAGTTTCCCCATAATGAGTTCTGTGATTGGAAATTTCATTACAGCCTTAATTCACAAATAAGGAACTTTGGAATAGCTTTGATTTTTTTATTTTTCCTCTTCTGTTTGACGATTCTTTATGTTGGAGTATTTGATCCACGACTATCACCGCAATGCTGCCAACATCGAATGCTTGGAAGGAAAGAAACAGTAAATATAGTATATAAGACTCAAATAACCACAATTTTTTTCCCTTCGTGGAACAGCATTGACTCGATCAACCATAACATTGAATTTATTCACAACAACAACCAAAAAAAAAACATGTAAGTGCTCCAACAAAACACACAAACCTCATTAAAACGTGTTTGATCGACGGCGCCAAGGGTCACCGGTGACAGAACGGAAACAGCTGCAAACAGACAAAGAAAGGGAAGAACGAGGCTAGGGTTCTGCTCATGTTGATCGTGCTTGAGGCGGATTTATATGAACGCGCGCTGATAAGGCATGAAACATGGGTTGCAGTGATTCGATCAAAATCTGAAGGAATCGAAATCAAACGATATCTAAAGGAATCGAAAATGGTGAAAGTGGCGAAAGTGGCGAAAGTGGGGATTGCAGGAAAGCGAAAGTGGGGAAAGTTGACCGAAATCTGAAGGAATCGAAATCCAACTATATCTAAAGGAATCGAAAGTGGGGATTGCAGGAAAGCGACAGTTGAGAAAATGGGGATCGCGCAGGGAAAGGTGAAAAGTTGAGAAAATGGGGATCGCGCAGGGAAAGGTAAAATCGATCGGGGTATACATAACAGCTTAGCGGCGGTACGCTCTTACCGCCGCTAAATATCATATTTTAACGGCGGTGAATATATGCGTAATTCTATAGCGGCAATAACATGTTACCGCCGCTATCTATTCAACGACGGTAATATACCGCCGTAATTTAGCATCATTTATTAGCGGCGGTATATTACCGCCGCTATGCTTTATTTTAGCGGCGGTAAGAGCTTACCGCCGCTAATCATACTGTTTCAGCGGCACAAAAGCTATTACCGCCGTTAATGTGGGTATTAGCAGCGGTATTTTGTTACCGCTACTAAAATGCCGACGCTAATTCTTTGCAGTTTTGTAGTGTCCTAGATTGGACTGAGGCAGAGACATTATTAGAGGAGGGTGCCTATGATGCCTGGTTCAGGCGAGCTTCTGTTGGGTGCCTCATGCCACCCATGCTTATCCGTGGTGGAGTCACGGAGATAGGAGGGGTAGTGATCAGGGCTTATGATACAACGGTATGCCTTCTCTCTTTGTGATCTTCTATTTCCATTTCATTTGAACTTAGCATTTTTCTGACTTCTTTCTTTTCTATTTCAGGAGGCTCAGTTGGCAGAGATCCGGTCTCGGTATGCTGATCTAGAGCGCCAGCGTCATGCTGCGATTACTGAGAGGGACGCCCTCTATATCACGATCTCAGACCTCCGGGGGCAGCTAGCCAGAGCACAGGGCCAGGCGGGCCCTTCTGATGCGCAGGACCAGGCGGGTCCTTCTCATACTCAGGTTAATTTCTTCTTTTATTTCCATTCCTGCTATTATAACTGTTTATCTGGTTCTGACTGAAATTTCTTCTCTTATTTTCAGGAGGATACAGCCGGCCCTTCTTCACCTCTGCCCATGCATCTTCGGGGTGAGGTATTTTCTGTGGCACGGGTAGAGTTCGTGACTTCTCCCAGTCCGGTAGAGGCACCTGCAGCAGAGCCTGAGATCGAGGCTGATATTGCACCTGCTGCTGAGGATGTGCTAGAGTCTGCCCCAGTTCCTGAGACTGCTCCTGATGCATCTGCTGATGTGGATATGGAGTCGGCCATGGATGCCGCTGTGGTAGAGCCTACCGTGGAGGCTGGGATGATGAAGGCTACTGTTGCTAAGCCTGAGGTAGAGACTGCTGCTCCTGATGTTTTGATAGACCCTCCATCTATGATCGATGTTCCAGAGGTGCCGACTCCAGCTTCTGAGCCTACTATTGGTACCGATCCTATGGTTGAGCCTGTTCCTGCAGAGCCTGATCTTGAGTCTGTTAGGGACGTAGATCTCCCGGGGTCTGCCCCTGCTTCTTCAACTGACTCTAGGTATGTTTCTTTTATGCTCTTGACTTCTATTCTTATATTTGCATGACATCCAATCCATTTTGGGCTGTAGGAGGGAGCGTATTTCTGCTCGTGATAAAGTGCCGATAGTCTTCGGGCGTCGACGATCTCGAGGCAGAGGACATGGCAGAGGAGATGGATCTGCGGAGGCACAGTAGATTAGGATTTTTTTTATATACATGTATTTTGACAAAAGTGATGTACATATTCATATATATATAAAAGAATCTTGATTTTTATTCAATTCTGCTCTTTTCTTCTTTGTTTTCAGCTTTTAATGCATGATGAATGTTAAAGCAGGGACAGGTGAAGCTTAGGGAAACAAGGAAATTGAAATTTCCCATTTTTTTGCATTTTTTCGAAGGAACCGTACTTAGACTACGAGCAAGCCGTGCCCATAATGTTACTACGGGCGCACTCTGCCCGTGAAGTTTTCACGGTCAAGGGTGTCCGTATTTCCTATACGGGCGCGCTATGCCCGTATTATAATTACGGATTTTACTGCCTTACGATTTTTTCTATATAAACTCATGGGGAACGTCATTGTGACACTTTTAATAGTTTGAAAACTCCCTGAGCACGTCTTTTCTCACTTTCCTTAGCTTCTTTGGCGCTTCCATGGCTTCCCCTACACCATTCTCTTCTGTCGTTGAATCTCCTCCTGTAAGACAACATGTTAGATCCAAACCTCCTAATCTCACCAGGTATAACGTGGTAGATTCTTTCTATGACAGATGAGTTAACTCCATGAGCCTTGATGAAGAGATTCCTTGGGATTCCATCCACTTAGGGCATATCCTACACATCCCTAAAATTCCCTTTAAATGGGAAATCATTGAAGCTTTGATTGGACACTAGGTTCCTAAACAGAATCTCTTCCGTTTTGATGACAAAGAGATGACTCCTACCATAGAAGAAATTGAAACCATCCTTGGTTTAAAATTTTCTGAAAAGGTTGTGAACCCGCCCCTAAAGCCTAGTTACAAAAAGGAGGCCTCTACATTCCTGGGTATAGGGAAAAAAGACTTGGGGAATTCTGATACCCTATTGACCTTGTCCAAGACCTTTTTGACTGAAAAACTTCTAAGGAGTGGGGACAAGGATTCTAGGTTTAATGCTTTGACTTTGATAGTGGTCAACCAATTGCTTTTTCCACGAGGTGATGACCAGGTTGACTTGGCTCTCATCTCAGTTATCTGCCAAGTTAGGGAACGTGAGAGGTTGGCCCCTATGATCTTAGCAGAGATATACCAGGCCCTTACTGACTGCTATTTCAGAAAGAAGAAACGCTTCCTTGCCTGCGCCCCTATCCTACAGGTAAAAAAAATTTACATATATATATTTTTTCTTCTTTTCTTTTTTTTTTCTTTTCTTCTTCTTCTTCTCTTTTTCTTTTCCTTCTTCTTTTTTTTCTTTTCTTTTTTTTTTCCTTTCTTTTTTCTTCTTTTTTTTTTCTTTTTCTTTCTCTTTTTTTTTCTTTCTTTTTTTTTTCTTTTTTTTTATTTATTTTTCTTTTTTTTCTTTTTTTTTTCTTTTTTTTTTTTGCAGCTTTGGTTGCTTGACCACCTGAGCCAAGTTGAAGAGATAACTCGCCGCTTCTTTCCAAGGTTGAAGGTTCCTGTTCTGATGAGCCACAAGGGTTGTCTTAATATCCAAGGCGGCAAGAAGGGATGGTTCACTTTCTTGGGTACTCTCCAGGATGATCAAGTGAGATGGCCTGGCACTTATCAGCCCAATCCAGAGACAGTAATCAGCTTTAGAGATAGGAACTTTCTGGTCCTGGTAGGCTTGAAATCTGCTGTTCTTTATCTTCCTTTGAGGGTTCTTCGGCAGTTTGGAGCGACCCAGGGAATTATGATCCCAACTGGCTATGAGAGCCTTGTAGGGCCACTTACATCAGCCACCATGGGGCTAAATGCTCAATTAATGAATGAGTGGTCCTATGTTCGCTTTCTGCGGGGTCCTGTCTTTTCTGAGTCCCATGTGAAGGACTATCATTTCTGGATCAAAGAGCAAGTGCAGAGTCATGCCCCAGTACCAGAGGACCCTCCTGCAGTTCTTCCTCCTACTTATGAGGATATTCTGGAGTCAGAAAGGGCAACCCATAAGCGGCTTCAACAAATATGGGTACGGGAGGCTCAAGAACTTAGGATAAAAGTCCTTGTTCTGGAGAGGAAGCTTGAAGAGCAGGAGTCTGGCCGTATTGCCATGGAGAAGAAACTTGAAGAACAAAGGCAGGCTCGTCGCTTTGAAGTCCGAATGATGCGGAAGAAATATCAAGATTCCCTGGCTGACCTTAGGGCGTTGAAGATCAAGCATTCTTTTTCAGATGAGGTCATCTCCTTTTTAAGTGATCCTGATGTAGAGGGAGCTTCTGGAATCATTGCAACTCAGGCAGCTAGGATTAGGGAACTTGAGGAGCAGTTGGGGAGTAGGGATTAGATTCTTTTATCTCTTTTTTTTCTTTTTTTTTTCTTACTTTTATACAAAAGCAAACTCCATTAGTGGAAAGACAATGGATTTAATTCAAAATAGGTTTTATATTATTGGCCTCAGAATTCTCAGATGCTTGTAAAAACAGAAGTTTTATGAAAAGTATTTGATTTCTCGTCACTGGCCAAAGTATAGTTTTTTTTTTTTTTTTTTGAAAGCTGATCCAAAACACTTAATCACATATAATTAAAGGAATTAAAATCAGGTTGAATAATGAAAAGGGTAGTCCAAGCAATAGGAAGAGACCAAAATTGTCTACCCCGTGACCTTTAGAATCATCCCCTAATGGCTTTACCTTCATGATTGACCCTGCTATTCTGCTCAGCTTCCAGTGCTCATGCTGATTAAATTTAGACCACATGATCAACTCAACCTTTGATTCTTTTTTTCTTTCTTTTCTTTTTTTTTTCCTTTTCGCCCTTATTGCCCCTAGCGCCAATTATGGTTTTCACTAGGGCCGGCTTCTGCATTCCGTCATCACTAATCTTACTCTGAAAATTGAATGAATATACTAAAATCACCGAGGGCTTAAGAATAGGACGAAACAAAGGCTAAGCTCGGTTTATGAAAGAAAAGGTATTAAAGGCTCAAAATTTTCTAAGTGTGAAAATGGGTCAACCGGACTTACAGTCATGATGAATTCAATCCCATTCCCCTTATTTTGTATTTGGCTTTCATTTGCCCCTATTTTTTTTCTTTTTTCTTTCTGCCCCTATTGGCTTCGCCCCTATGGGCCTTGCCCCAGTATAAGACTGTAAGTTCAGTTTAGGTTTAACAAATAAGATGAACAGGCTCAAATTGGCTTGATTAGGGATGAGAATTTTGGGATATAAGAAAAATGGCCTCAGATCATTTCCTAGTAATATTCATTCAAGGAAAATATCTCTTTACTGCATCAGAGTTAATTGGCTCAGGAAAATCTTTCCCATCCATTTCTTTTAAGATGAGAGCACCCCTTGACAGGACCTTCTTGACCACATAAGGTTCTTCCCAATTTGGTTTAAACTTTCCACGAGGGTCTTCCAAAAAGGGTAAGATTTTCTTCAATACTAAATTTCCTTCTTGGAAAGTTCTGGGCTTTACCTTCTTATTGTAAGCCCTGGCCATCCTCTTTTGATACAATTGGCCATGACAAAGCGCTTTTAATCGCTTTTCCTCTATTAAATTGAGTTGATCATGTCTTGATTGTATCCATTCAGCTTCTTCTAATTCAGCTTCCATTAGCACTCTTAGTGAAGGTATTTCCACTTCCACTGGTAAAACTGCTTCCATTCCATATACTAAGGAATACGGGGTTGCCCCTATAGAAGTTCGGATTGAGGTTCTGTAAGCATGTAGAGAAAGTGGCAGCATTTCATGCCAATCTTTAAAACTCACTACCATCTTCTGAACGATCTTCTTTATATTCTTGTTTGCTGCTTCCACTGCCCCATTCATCTTTGGTCTATACGAAGCTGACTTGTGGTGGGTGATGTGAAATTGTTCACACATCTTTCTCATGTCCTTGTTCTTAAGGTTTGAAGAATTGTCTGATACTATGGCACTTGGCAGACCGTAGCGACAAATGATATTGTGCTTCAAGAATTTCAAAACGTGGCTACTTGTAATGTTTGCATATGAAGCTGCCTTTACCCACTTGGTGAAGTAATCAATTGCTACAAGTATAAACCTGTGTCCATTTGATGCCTTTGGAGAGATCATTCCAATGACGTCTATACCCCACATGGAGAAAGGCCATGGAGATGTCATGTTGTGCAATTCACTTGGGGGTGCATTTTTATTATCAGTATACACTTGGCATAAATGACACCTTTTGACATGTATATAGCAATCATGCTCCATAGTCGACCAGTAATATCCTAATCGCAGAATCTTCTTGGCAAGCATGTGCCCGTTCATATGGGGTCCACACACTCCTTCATGTACAGTTTCAACTAACCTTTCTGACTCGGTCTTGGCAACACATCTAAGTAGTATATCATTGTGTGATCTTTTGTACAACTTTCCACCACTTAGTAAGAACTGTCCTGCCAACCTCTGAATTGTTCTTTTCTCTGTAGAAGTGATATTTTTTAGCAAACTCCGATCATTTAGGAAGTTCTTAATATCTTGAAACCATGGTACTTCTTCTTCTAGGGTTTCTTCTAGAACAAGGCAATAAGCTGGTTCATCTCTGATTTCAATTTCCAGTGGTCTAATATCAACACCTTCTGGCATGCTGACCATTGAAGCCAATGTTGCTAGAGCATCCGCAAACTGATTTTTGGCCCTTGGCATATAATTGAAGGAAATTCGAGTAAATTTGGTGCTTATTTCTTCCAAATACTGGTGATAGGGGATCAATTTGTGATCCTTGGTTTTCCATTTACCAGTTGTTTGGAAGATGATAAGACTCGAATCTCCATATACGTCAAGTTCCTCTACTTCATGGTCTAAGGCAGCTTGCAATCCAATTATGCATGCTTCATACTCTGCTATATTGTTTGTGCATTGGAACCTTAACTTCACTGCAATTGGGATGTGTGCCCCCTCTGGCTTGATCAAAACAGCCCCTATTCCATTTCCATTCATATTGGCGGCCCTATCAAAAAACATTTGCCAAGAACTTTCCCCTTCTTCTTCTTCAGTAAACAGGATTGCCTCATCAGGAAAATTAGTCTTCAAAGGTTGGTATTTTGGTAAAGGGTGTGCGGCTAAGTGATCAGCAATGGCTTGACCCTTAATGGCTTTCTGCGTGATATACGTGAGGTCAAATTCAGAAAGTAACAACTGCCACTTTGCTGTTCTGCCAGTTAAAGCTGGTTTCTCAAATAGATACTTCAAAGGGTCCATTCGGGATATCAATAAGGTGGAGTGACTAAGGAAATAATGCCTCAGTCTTTGAGTTGCCCACACTAAAGCACAACAAGTCTTTTCTAAAGGAGAATACTTTGCTTCATATTCTGTAAATTTCTTGCTTAAGTAGTAAATCGCCCTTTCCTTTCTGCTTGTATCGTCATGCTGTCCCAAGACACACCCCATTGACGTCTCCAAAACAGACAAGTATAAAATCAATGGTCTTCCTGGAGTTGGTGGTACTAGCACAGGTGGGTTCAACAAATATTCCTTTATTGTGTCAAAGGCTTCTTGGCAATCGTCATTCCAGACTGTCGGGTTATTCTTTCTTAGAAGTTTGAAAATTGGTTCACAGATAGCGGTGAGCTGTGCTATGAACCGGCTTATGTACTGAATCCTTCCAAGAAAACCACGAACTTCCCTCTCCGTTCTAGGTGATGGCATTTCGATGATTGCTTTAGCTTTAGCCGGGTCTATCTCAATTCCCCTTCTACTTACTATAAAGCCCAATAATTTTCCTGATGTAGCCCCAAAGACGCATTTCGCAGGGTTAAGTATTAGACTGTATTTCCTGAGCCGGTCAAACACCTTCTTAAAGTTGATCAAGTGGTCTTCTTCTTCACATGATTTGGCTATCATATCATCCATATAAACCTCCATCTCCTTATGGATCATATCATGGAATAAGGCTGTCATGGCCCGTTGGTAGGTTGCCACGGCATTCTTAAGCCCAAATGACATGACAGTGTAATGGAAGGTACCCCAAGGGGTGATGAAGGCTGTCTTCTCTTGGTCTTCCTTAGCCATCTTAATTTGATTGTATCCAGAAAACCCGTCCATGAATGAGAACAGGCTATGCACAGCAGTGTTGTCCACTAAGATGTCTATGTGTGGAAGTGGAAAATCATCCTTTGGGCTTGCCTTATTCAGGTCTCTGTAGTCTACACACATTCTGACCTTTCCATCTTTCTTTGGTACTGGCACTATATTTGCAAGCCATTCAGGGTAAGTGGAGACCGCTAAGAACCCAGCTTGAAATTGCTTAACCACTTCATCTTTGACCTTCAATGTCCATTCAGGTTTTAACCTTCTCAGTTTCTGCTTAACTGGCTTGGCATCTGGTAGAATGGGTAGCCTGTGCACAACCATGTCCGTGTCTAAACCTGGCATATCCTGATACGACCATGCAAATACATCTTCATAATCAGCCAAGAATCGTATCATTTCATCCCGCTGTACCTTAGATAGACACATCCCAATCTTCAATATTTTTGGGTCATCTTCGGTCCCTAGATTTATTGATATGATCTCTTCAATATTGGGTTGGACCCCTTTTTCATGACACTCAAATTGATATGTGATTTCTTTTGGAGGGTCGTCTTCTTCGTCCTCGGTCTCTTCCTCAACCCCCATTAGGTCAAAGTCGAGCTCGAGGTCGAAGTTGTACTCAACCTGATCCAATTCCGTTTGCTTATATGGTTCATAAATGGTTTGGACCTTTTTGAAAAATTTATTTTTTCTATAAAAAATTGGAAAATCTTTTTGTGTTTTTTGAGAGCCTTCTACAAAATCTTTCCCTGAAGACGAAGGCTCATTAAAACCTTCAGGAAAAGGGCATTCCACTAATGGAGTTTTTTTTGGAAGCCATGTCTGTTTGCCAAACAAACATGGCTTCAAAAGTAAGGGGAGTTTCCTCCCAATTGTTCAGAATAAAAGAATCTGGGGCAGGGATACAAGCCTGCTCCTCAAGCTCAGGGTCCGCATCCAAAATCACCAATACTGGGTGAGTTGCATCGCCTGCTTCTTCCGTAGGGCCAGTTCCAGATGGAACTTCTACTACAGCCCAATCAATAAAAGGTAGCTCCTCTGCTCCTTCTTCTTGGTTGCCTTCTATCATGGCAAAACAGGCTCCAACATCCTCTGAGAAATCCTGCCTCTGTTTTGCCTGTGGCCTAGGCCCACCTAGTGCTTGTGGAGGTGGAGGTGGAACATATGGTTGCACGGTTGAGGATTTGGGTTTTTGGAATGGATTGATGTTATAGTATGGGGGTTTGGACTGATCCTCAGGAGGAGACAGCTGAATCATGTGAGAAAGCTTAGGAAAAGTTTCCCTGATGTGAGGGAATTTCATGTCTTTCATTTCCTTCTGACTTCTCCACTTCCTTGGCTTGGACCCCAATCCTGCTCTGTGGACCATCTTCTTAACCTTTATCGGTTCTATCCTTCCCTGCAGGTTAACCCCCAGACCTTTTCCAGGGTGAAAGTTATATTTTTCCAGCACATTCTTGGCCATTTTCTCAGCACATGTCAATTTTTCTTCTTTTTCCTGATACCCCCCAGGTATGAAATTAACAGTTTCAAATTGGAAAGAGTGAAAGGCCATCTTGTCAGCAGTCATTTCCATGTTTATATAGGGTACATCAGGGGACCACATGAGAGGAACCAAATTTTCGGCTAGGACAGTAATCACCTTTTGACCTCTGATATATTTGATTCTTTAGTGAAGGGTAGATGGTATAGCCCTAGCCGTATGAATCCACGGCCTTCCTAGGAGTAGGTTGAAGGCTGCAGGTATATCCATCACTTCAAATGTGATGTTGAAAATGTACGGTCCAATTGTGACTGACAGTTCAACCTCCCATAGGGAGTGTGTTTTAGAGCTGTCAAATGCTCTTATGATTCTTCCGTTCTGCTTGATTTTGTTTTGCTCTAGACCGAGCTTAACAAAGGTTATTAATGGGCAGACATTCAGAGCCGACCCATTATCAATCAAGACCCGGGCTATCATGCAACCCTTACTGAGTACAGCTATGTGCAATGGGTCAACATGATGGTACCCTGCTGGGCTGATCTCAGTCTCTGAAAAAGTTATGACATTGTGGGATAATATTTGGCCAACCATCCGGCCTAGTTGGTTTGGTTCAATGTTTTTGGGCACATGGGCCCCCTGGAGTATCCTTAACAAGGAGTTCCTATGTTTTTCAGAATTTAACAATAGGCCCAGTATTGAGATCTGGGCAGGGACTTTGTTCAACTGCTCGACAACATTGAACTCACTCTTTTTTATGATTTTAATGAGGTCAGCAGCCTCACTGTTAGTTACCGGAGGGGCATCATCCCCTATCTTGGCCTTTCTTTTATTTTTTTCTTCTTCCTTCTCCTTCTCTGTTTCCTTTTGTTTTTCTTCCACCCCTACACATTTTCTTGACCTCATCATGAGGTTCACTTCTTCCTTGCTTTCAGCTGCAGGGCATGTAGTGGTAAAAGCTTCACTGTAGTTCCATGGTACAGCCGATTCAGAGTAGGAAGGCTTGGGGACATTTATCACCAAGGGAGGAAGTTTAGACTTGGATGATGAAATTTGAGTGAGAGGGATATCAACGACCAATGGTAGAAGTTGTTTTGGTTGAGGGGTCACAGAAGTGACGGATGCACTAAGAGGGTCACAGTTTATGATCAATGGTGGTTTTGACTGAATGGGGGAAGTAAAGGTTGATGGACTGCAATTGATGACCAATGGTGGTTTTGCAATGTTCATTTGGGCCATGAGGGATGAGACCCGGTCCAGAGATGAGCTAATGTTCTTTGCAGCACCATCATTCCCCTTTGAAATTGCATTTATTTCTTTTTCCTTATTTATTCTGTTAAAATAAACCTTGACCGTTGTCCCTATTGGAGCAATTAACTGGGATGGGTCAAAAGTTATTTTATCAGAGGAAATTACCCCTATGACATTAGAGGGGCCTGCCCCATGATGCTGAGGCAACGGGTTTTGGCCAATGTCTGTTCTAGGAGGATTGGGAGCCCTTGTATTGAAATACAGGGTATTCTGGTCCAGTAAATCCTGAATGGCATGTTTCAAAGGCCAGCACTTGTCCGTTGGGTGCCCATGTGCACCCATGTGGTAATCGCAAGTGGTGGAGGGGTCAAAATTTCTCCCCTTGGGTGTATTCGGATTGGGTTCTCTTAAAGTGATATACCCTGCTTGCAATAAGGTGGGCAGTAACTGGGAAGGAGTCATTGGAATAGGAGTGAAAACCCTATTTCTCCTTGCTGCAAAATAAGCATCATTTTTCTCCTTAGTAAAAACCCTTTTTTGGTCTGAAGGTGCTGCTGGAACATTAACCCTCATAGGGGCTTGGGTAGATGGAGATGGAGTAGAAAAATGAGCGGGTATGTTGATTTGTATGGGCTTGTTAGGGCCTGATGGTGGCTGCACCATGTTTACCTCCCCTTCTTTCTTGTTCCCATTCTTCTTCATCCCGCTTCCTTTCTTCACATTGGGGTCTTGCTGACTGACTATGGCAGAGTGGTCAATTATTTTACCTGACCTTATCCCGTCTTCAATTCGGTCAGCCACTTGGACTAAAGCAGCAAAATTAGTGGTGGTCTGACCCACCAAATGGCTGTAGAATGGTTGACCCAATGTGCTGATGAAAGTGGAAATCATCTCCTGCTCTAGCATAGGTGGCCTGACCTGAGAGGCAGTCTCCCTCCATCTCTTGGCATACTGTCTCACAGATTCGTCCCTTCCCTTGCTCATTCTCATTACGTCGTACCTATCTGGCACGATCTCTGAATTGAACCGGTACTGAGCTAGGAAGGCATCTGCTAGGTCCTTCCATCTTCTAATCTTTCCATGGTCTAGAGTGGCAAACCATCTCAAGGCAGTTCCAGTTAAGCTCCTTTGGAAGAGTTGGATCAGAACACCCTCATCCCGCCCAAACTGGCATAGGGCACCGCAGTACAACTTTAGATGGCTCATGGGGCAGCCAGTGCCATCATATTTGTCTAGGTCTGGGCACTTGAACTTAGCTGGTAGGTTAACATTAGGATACAGGCATAAGTCCTCAAAGTTGGTGCCTCCGAAGTTGCTCACCCCTTTTACTTCTCTAAGTTCATCTTGGATCATTTCCAGTTTGTGCAGGAACTTTCTTTCAACCTCTTCCCTTATCCTTTCCTTTTCCTTAGCCTTGTTTGACTCAGCTGTCTCATCCCTGATCAGTATAGGTTCAGGGGTGGGTTCATAGACGAGTTCAAGAATTGGTTGCATTGGAGGTGGAATATTTATTTGGGGTGGAGGTGCAGGGTTGGAAGTGGATGCTTGGTTCTGGGCCTGCATTTGTTGGGCCTGCACTTGTTGGGCTTGTACAGACAATATGTTCTCTAGCATTCGGGCTAGTCCTGCTACTTGTTCTTGGAATAGGACCACATCTGGATGAGGAGCATCAGCTTCGTCTTCAATGGGATTCATGGCGCGAGCTCTTGATCTGGTTACAGGAGCTATGATTGCAAGTGTATTAGTACCTGGAAAAAAAAATAAAATAAAAAAATCAGTGCCCAATTAATCTCATTCACATGCCTAGGAATGCCTATGTGCAAGCTGGGTGAACACGAGTTTGGATTTTGTTTCTTTATTTGCTTCTTTTCTTTTTCTTTTTTTTTTTTTAGAATTGTTGGAATATTCTAGGGCTTCCAATAGGTCCCACAATAAAGAGAAAATGATCTGAAATTCAAAGGCTTTCAGAGGCCCAGGGATATTTTTGGAAAAGGTCTGAAATTCAAAGGCTTTCAGAGGCCCGAGGATTTTTGATAAAAGTCTGAAATTCAAAGGCTTTCAGAGGCCCAAAGATTTTTTTGAGAAAAAGTCTGAAATTCAAAGGCTTTCAGAGGCCCAAAAGAAAAAGGTCTGAAATTCAAAGGCTTTCAGAGGCCCGAAAGATCTGAAATTCAAAGGCTTTCAGAGGCCCAAAAGAAAAAGGTCTGAAATTCAAAGGCTTTCAGAGGCCCAAAAGATCTGAAATTCAAAGGCTTTCAGAAACCCAAAAGAAAAAAGTCTGAAATTCAAAGGCTTTCAGAGGCCCAAAAGATCTGAAATCTAAAGGCTTTCAGAGGCCCAAAAGAAAAAGGTCTGAAATTCAAAGGCTTTCAAAGGCCCAAAAGATCTGAAATTCAAAGACTTTCAGAGGCCCAAGGACATTTTTGAGAAAAGGTCTGAAATTCAAAGGCTTTTAGAGGCCTAGAAGATCTGAAATTCAAAGGCTTTCAGAGGCCCAAAAGAAAAAGGTCTGAAATTCAAAGGCTTTCAGAGGCCCGGGGATTTTTGAGAAAAAGTCTGAAATTCAAAGGCTTTCAGAGGCCCAGGGAGTTTTTGAGAAAAAGTCTGAAATTCAAAGTCTTTCAGAGGCCCAAGGAGTTTTTGAGAAAAAGTCTGAAATTCAAAGGCTTTCAGAGGCCCAAAGAGTTTTTGAGAGAAAGTCTAAAATTCAGAGGCTTTCAGAGGCCTAAAGAGTTTTTGAGAAAAAGTCTGAAATTCAAAGGCTTTCAGAGGCCCAAAGGATTTTCTCCCACATTTGTTTTTTATTCATTTATTTTATTATTATTTTTTTTGAAGCATTTTATTCAAACTCATTTTCCTTTATCATTATCTAAAGGTTAAAGGAATAAGATTCAGTGGGAAAAACTGATTAAAATTGAATTTTCCGCGAAAACTGTATATACAGTACGGCCCAGCCCTGCCCGTATTCAAATTACGAGCGAGCCGTGACCGTATGAAATTCACGGGCGAGCTCCGCCCGTATAACGAATACGGACGAGCCCAACCCGTGTATTAAATACGGTTCTACGGAACTCTTTTATGTTTTCTCAGTTTTTACATGGTTTGATCACTTTGATTGCTCATCCAAACATACGGTTCACCCATTGCAAAGCTTCTAAACTGCCCAAAGTGGACCTTGGCCTATTTGTAAAAACACATGCTTGGGAGGGTACATGTACCCTCCAAATTGACACCATACTCAAGAATTTGGTACCCTTTTGTTGCCTCTTGTATGATCATTGGGTAGGATTAATTCTAAACAAAGTTAGAAACTCTTCTTATGGGCTACACCAATTTTAGCAAACATGCCTATTTTGGGACCAATTTTATCCCGAACCAATGGGCACCATGACACCCCTATGACATGAAAATAATGCAAAACAATAGGATTACCTTGTTACCTTGTTTACCTTCAATATGACATCCGCATTATACCCTGGTTTGTAAGCCATGCAAGCGGCCTTCCCACAATTAAAAACCCATATTCCCACGTAATTGTGTATTTTAGTCAAAAACGTGTAACTCCACCTTCAAGCGTAGGGGCTTTGGGTTTTGGCTTAATGGTAACTTAGCACTCAAGCCTAGTGATGACCAGAATCCCAGATCCACATTATCATCACATCATTGGCTCAAAGTTCTAAGGTGAATGTTTTCACTTTCGCTTTCCGAAGTATCGACCTCGTTGCGCCAAGCTACACACATTCGGGTTCAACTTCCTATAGGTTAAGGGTAGGCTATGTAAAAAAATAAAATGTGCATAGTGCATTGTAAAAATAGGGCACATTCACAACGTCCCAAACCCTTGCCACTCTTTTCGTAGCCATGCATAAACAAACCAAGGCATAATAGGAAAGCATATTTAAAATAAACAAGTAAATACAGCAATCCTATAGCACCTAAAACATGCTCATAAAAAAAATCATCTAATCATGCAAACATATGATCATGTTATACACCAAAAATCATCATGGAGATCATGCTGAAAATTAAAACATGCTATTATAAAAATATAGCAAGAAATAAACATGGTTCAGCAAAACAAACCTCCCCTACGCATGTTTGTAGAAACAATCCTATAAATCAAAATTAAGCATGTTTCTACTCCCATGAATTCTTAAGCAATAATTCAGATTTAAAACATACTCAACATGCTTAAGAACACAAAATAGCAAGCAAATCAAAAAATTAAAATATGAACAAACACCAAAAGGCTTAAATCCACAAGTCCCCAGCAGAGTCGCCAGTTGTGAGACATGGAAAATCAAATTCCATTGACTTCCTCAATCATCACACGGGATTAAATTAAACAAAGAGTCGCCACCATTCAATTTAGGTGTGAATGGACACCAAAGTATTAAATAAGCACAAAAGGCAATTTTAGGTAAAAATAACCCTCCTAAAAAAAACAACCAGAGATGGGTAAAGGGATTAGGTTATGAACAGGGGAAGGTGTTAGGCACCCCTATTCATCCACACAAGGTGGTTGCCAGGTATTGTTCATGTTAAAATAAAGGAAAAAGCTTGCTATAAAAATCACAAAAATCACAAAAAAGACAAAAATTGTATGGTTTTTCATATGAATAGTCTGATCGATTCAGAACTTTCAAATATGATCATACCATTCCTAGGGTTTCATGATCAAAACAAAATTGAGATGAAATCCAATAAAATCAATTTAAAGTGAAAAATCCAAAAATCTGGCTTCAAGTCAAATTCTAGAAATCTAGAAAAATATGATTTTTATGAAATATTTCAAAATTGAACTTGAATAGTCCAAGACATAGATATAGCCCAAATTTCACATTAAATCAAAAAATCAAAACCAAAAATACCCACGTTGATGAAGAACATCAAAAGGGGAGAATTTAGACCGTAGGGTCTTCTCTCAATAATGAAAAAGGATTCAAAAACAACATCATGAAGCCCTAGAATTTATTTTCAGGCTTCTGGATCCAGATCTACCATATTGATCATGATAAATCCAAGATCTTAGCCTAAAATCACAAAATTCACGAAAACAGTGCTGTAGGTGCAAAAGTGGGAAAAATCCAAATTTTATAAAAAAGTGGGGATCTCATGCTATAAACATCATGGATTCATGTTATTCATTCAGATTCATCATAAAAAGCATTAAAACATGATCAGGATATTTAAAGCAACCACATCTCACAGATTAGAGCACATGGGGGTCTACCCTACGGATCCACCTGTTCTCTTTTCCCCTAGCTCTCTCTTCACGTTTTACGGCTAGAGAGGATTCTTGAGGTACTTGGAGATAGGTTTGGTTACACAAACACAATCACAGACTTTATTCTATAAAAAAGGAGAAAAACAGATATGTGGTTCTATTCTAGGGATCCACCTGTTCTCCTTTCCCCTAGCTCTCTCTTCACGTTTTACAGCTAGAGAGACTCTTGAGGTACTTGGAGGCAGGTTTACAAGATACAAAAGATGGCCTTATTCTACAGTAATAGAGATGATTCTATTACATCTAGAATTGAAGACAGAAAATAAAAGGGAAAAGGGACTTACCTGGATTGAGCAAGCAGAGCAGCAGGGGTTCCTCTTCTTCTCTTGGAGCTTCTTAGACTTCAAATTTTCATGGCCTTTTGCTTGAGGAAAGGTCCTTTATTTATAGGCAAACCCAGGGGTATGGTTTGTCCAGAAGGATATATCCTGATCCTCAGGATAGAGTGAAAGTTGGAGATAATGCCCATCCATAGCCAACCAAGGTGGCTTCAGCGAATAAAAGACGTAATTCGCTCATTTAAAGATATATTGGACTAAAGATAAAGCTCGGAAATCGAGAGAAGAATAAAACTCGCACGAGTCTTTAGTGACCGTAAATGAATTACGGTCCAACGGTGACCGTATTTCAATACGGGTGCGCCTGACCGTAGAGAGATCTCGGGCGCAACCGGCCCGTGAATGCAATACGGGCAAATCTTGCTTAGTCAATTTTTATGCATTTTGACCTGTTTTAAGCTCTAATTATATGTTTTTATTACTTTCTCATTCTGTAGTGCAATTTGGGGTGTCTACAATAAGTGAGTTAGGTGAACACAAGTTTTGATTTTTTTTCTTTTTTTTGTTTTTTTTTTGGTTTTTTTTTTCACTTGAGCTAAAAGAATTGTTGGAATATTTTAGGGCTTCCAACATGTCCCACAAGGTATGAAAATGAGTGGTACGAAAAAGACCAACCAAAGGGTTGTTGGAATATTTTAGGGCTCCCCAAGGTCCCAAAGAATGAGAAATGTCTAAAATTCAAAGGCTTTTAGACGGCCTAAAGGATACGTGTCTATAATTCAGAGGCTTACAGACGGCCCGAAAGAGTTGTGTCTAAAATTCAGAGGCTTTTAGACGGCCCAAAGGATATATGTCTATAATTCAGAGGCTTATAGACGGCCCAAGGATATGTGTCTAAAATTCAGAGGCTTTTAGATGGCCCAAAAAGGTTGTGTCTAAAATTCAGAGGCTTTTAGACGGCCCAAAAAGGTTGTGTCTAAAATTCAGAGGCTTATAGACGGCCCAAAAAGGTTGTGTCTAAAATTCAGAGGCTTTTAGACGGCCCAAGGAAATGATTTGTCTAAAATTCAAAGGCTTTTAGATGGCCCAAAAAGGTTGTGTCTAAAATTCAGAGGCTTTTAAACGGCCCAAAGGATATGTGTCTATAATTCTGAGGCTTATAGACGGCCCAAAGAAGTTGTGTCTAAAATTTAGAGGCTTTTAGACGGCCCAAAGGATATATGTCTATAATTCAAAGGCTTATAGTCGGCCCAAAAAAGGTTGATGTTTGAAATTCAGAGGCTTTCAAATGGCCCAAAAAGGTTGTGTCTAAAATTCAGAGGCTTTTAGAAGGCTCAAAAAGGTTGTGTCTAAAATTCAGAGGCTTTTAAACGGCCCAAAGGATATATGTCTATAATTCAGAGGCTTATAGACGGCCCAAAGAGATTGATGTTTGAAATTCAGAGGCTTTCAAATGGCCCAAAAATGTTTTGATTTGATTAATAAAAATAACCAACCAAAGGTTTCTTGGAATATTCTAGGGCTTCGAAGTGTCCCACAAATGTTTTGATTTGATTGATAAAAATAATCAACCAAAGGTTTCTTGGAATATTTTAGGGCTTCCAAGTGTCCCACAAATGTTTTGATCTGATTGATAAAAATAACCAACCAAAGGTTTCTTGGAATATTCTAGGGCTTCCAAGTGTCCCACAAATGTTTTAATTTGATTGATAAAAATAACCAACCAAAGGCCTCTTGGAATATTTTAGGGCTTCCAAGTGTCCCACAAATTTTTTTTGATTTTGAATGGTTCTCGTGACCAAACAAAGGTTTTTGGAATATTCTGGGGCTTCCAAATGTCCCACAAATTTTTTGATTTTAAATGGTTCTCGTGACCAAACAAAGGTTTTTGGAATATTCTGGGGCTTCCAAATGTCCCACAAATTTTTTGATTTGATTGATAAAAATAACCAACCAAAGGTTTCTTGGAATATTCTAGGGCTTCCAAGTGTCCCACAAATTTTTGGTTTTGATTGGTTCTCGTGACCAAACAAAGGTTTTTTGGAATATTCTGAGGCTTCCAAATGTCTTAAAATTTTTTGACTTTGAGTGGTTCTCGTGACCAAACAAAGGTTTTTAGAATATTCTGAGGCTTCCAAATGTCCTAAAAATTTTGACTTTGAATGGTTCTCGTGACCAAACAAAGGTTTTTGGAATATTCTGAGGCTTCCAAATGTCCTAAAAATTTTGACTTTGATTGATAAAAATAACCAACCAAAGGTTTCTTTCTTCTGAATTTTCTCAGTTTTCAAATGCAAAAGCTTGATTGAAATATGTTTGAATTGAATTAGTATCAAAAAATATGACACCTTGGTTCCTTCTTTGAGTTTCAAAATTAGGTTAAATCTTGAAAGAATATTTTATTTTATTCTTTTTATTTTTTTTATTCTGTATTTTTGGAACATTTTTATGTTCTTTTCGGGGTGCCTAGAGATTATCCATAGTATTTTAGGCATTTTATTCTGAAAATTTGGGCTGAAAAACCAATTTAACCGACCTGAGTTACCGGTTATTGCCGAAATGGCCCTTTTTGACTCATTTTTTCACCAGATTGTGTTATTTTCATTCCCACTTGATGTTCACCTTAACTTGGCCTCTAAAACTTGCCCCAAATTGGTCTTGGACATCATTATTGCAAAATTCACATATTCATGAAAAGAACATGGATTTACCTTGCCACCTTGTATTACCTTCAATATGGTATTCACATTATACTTTGGCCTGTAAAACATGCAAAAGGCCTTCCCTCATTTACACCCAATTCCCCAAACGCAATTGTGTGCTTTTAGCTGAAAACGTGTTTCTCCACCTTCAAGCGTATGGTTTTTGGGTTTTGGCTTAATTGGCAACTTAGAACTCAAGTCTAGTGATGCCCGGAATCGAATCACAGATCCCATTGTCATCACATCATTGACTCAAATTCTAAGGTAAATGTTTTCACTTTCACTTTCCGAAGTCACGACCTCGGTGCGCCAAGCTACACACATTCATGGTTCAACTTCCTATAGGTAATGGGTAGGCTGTGCAAATAGTTTAAAGTGCTCAAGTGCAATTTAAAATTGAAGTAACATTCACAACGTCCCAGCCCCTTGCCACTCTTTTTCGTAGCCATGCATTCAATTTCAAGCCAAGGCACATATGACAATATAATGAAGCTAAATACAAGCAAGCAAAAGAACCAAAGCAACTAAATATGCACACAAGTATTACATGCCCAAAAAGTGGTATACAAACATGTTATTTGTGCAAACAACAATTAAACCATGGAAGCATGCTTGAGACCCAAAAGCATTCCCTAAATCTCAGATTTCATGCTCTTTTTCATGCTCAAAGGTGCATTATTTTTACCCAAATTGAAGCCTAAAAATTCAGTAACTAGGCATTTTGTTAAAAGGGGTGTTTTGTTGGGAAACATGCTTGAAGAAAACCTCAAAACCTCTACTGAATTCTGGGTTTCCGGGCTTTCAATTTTATGCTCAAAGTGCATGGTTTATACTCCAAATTGTGGCTTAAAAATTCAGCAACTAACAATATGGTCCAAGGAAGGTTTTGTTGGTGAAAACATGCTTGAAAACCTCCCAAATAGCTACTGAATTTCCAGGTTTCATAGCTCATTGTTTTCATACTCAAATCATGCCCCCCTATACCCCAAATCAAAGGCATGACATAAAAAAACATTAAGCACAAGAAGGCATTGTTCATGGGAATCATGTTTGAATCCCCCAAAAATTCTGAACTCCTAGATTTCATGCTCCTAATTTTTAGGTTCAAACCATGGCATTAAAAATTCAAATTAGAGCATGTTATCACCAAGTACCAAAATCATGCTTCAAGATAGGCTTCTCTTAAACACATTTCTAGCCAACATCAAGCAACACATACATGCTTTTATCTATGTAAATTTCAAAGCATCCCAATCAGATTTAAAATACAACAATATGCACAAATGAAGTAAACAAAATAGCAAGCATTCAAAAGTAGAGAAAAGCATGAACAAATACACAAAATGGCTTAAATCCACAAGTCCCCAGCAGAGTCGCCAGTTGTGAGACACGGGAAAAATCACCGGGATGATTTCCCCTCCGTCAACACACGGGCTCAACGCAAAATTGGGAGAGTCGCCACCATTCAGATTTAAGATACAACAATATGCACAAATAAAATAAGCAAAATAGCAAGCATTCAAAAGTGAAGAAAAAGCATGAATATACACAAAATGACTTAAATCCACAATTCCCCAGAAAAGTCGCCAGTTGTGAGACACGGGAAAAATCATTGGAATGATCTCCCCTCCGTCAACACACGGGCTCATCCTAAAATTGGGAGAGTTGCCACCATTCAGAATTTTAGGGTGTGAATGGACACCAAAAGAATTAAAAACAAGCAAAAAGAGATAAAAAGTGCTAAAAGGCAAATTCTAGAGTAAAAATAACCCTACTTGAAAATCAAATCCAGAGATGGGTAAGGGGATTAGATTATGAACAGGGGAAGGTGTTAGGCACCCCCATTCACCCACACAAGGTGGTTGCCAAGTGTTATTCATGCCAAAAGAAAATAGAAAGCTTGCTAAAAATCATGAAAACCTTGAAAAAGGACAAATATATGATATCTTCACAAGAAAATCCAAATGAATTCCAGATCTTCTTTTATGTTAATATCACTTCTGGAATATCACAAAAAGATAGAAATCACAACAAAAATTACACAAAACCAAGTTGAGGCAAATTCGGGAAATTTGGTAAAAAGTAAGGCCATTTCTCTTGAAATTAATCAAATCCAATTTTAAATTAAATCAAATTAAATCCATTTGAAAGATTAGGGTAAACAATAGTCTCATGCAAAATTTCAATTAATTCCGGTTGAAATCCTAAGAGTTATGGCTCTTTTAAAGTTGCTGCAGGAGAAAATCAAAAGTAGCAAGTAGGCAACTTTGGAAAATCACCTAGAAACCTCTACTCTATAGAAATCCGTGAAATTTGGTGTCAATGAAGTCTGTATGGCCATCTTTCAAAAGAAACTAGCCTCATCCAAAAACTCAATCGGATGTGCCTTGGGTGACTTCCCGAACAGGCCCCGAGGATCACAGATTGACCCAGAAAAGTGCTGTTGAGCAGTTCTGAGTAAATCTGCTCTCTACGACACAATTTAAATCAAAAAATTATGAAATTAATTGGATTTAAAAATAGACTCATAAAGGAGTGCCCAGAAACAAAAATCACTCGAATCGGACTTAAAACGAACACATGGCGCTCCGTCGAAGTGACAAGTTCTGTATTTGAACCTGAACTGTCCAATCAACTTCGACAGAGAGGTGTCAAAAATCCGCTTGATAGAAATTAATGAACTTTGGTGGACAGAAACTAGACAGCCTCACCTTTCCCATGGTTCTAGAATCACTCCAAAATTCATCCGGACGATGAAGTTATGAGTGTCTGAAGTCGGGGTACAGTTGCTGTCAAGTTAAGCCATTTTTGGAGAAAAACAATGCAAAACTGTGACAAAGTGTGTGCAATTCGTACAAGATGAATACAAAACCTTTTAAAACCTTTTAAAAACATTCCAGAATTGATTGAGGCCATTTATTTGAGATTTATTACAATGAAAGTAATAAATCCCCAAATGTGAGCCTATCCCGCCAAAATAATGCTATGTATGTGCAAGTGTGAAAAACCATACAAGATCAATACAACAACATAGCATGCATACATATTCATCAAAATAAGGTTCTAAAACAACCTAGGGTTCCGTTCCATTATCGTTTCCCTTTGTTCTCTCTCCCCGTTAAACACGGTTCTTCAAGATAATCATGGGGTACTTTGAATATGAAACGGTTTTCAATCATTCAAAAGGCTTTATGCTACATAGGTTCTAGCACTAGGGTCAATCCCCAGTCTCGTTTCTCCTAGATCCCGCCTTCACGTTTTACGGCTAGGGGGAGTCTTGAGATACTTTGAGCCAGGGAAGGGTTTTCATACACAGATCAAGGCCTTATTCTACAGAAAGGTAGAAGAAGAGATCTAGATCTAGAAATGTAAAGACAAAAATTAAAAAGAGGTTTGAGGCTTACCTGGGTTCTGGAAGCACTTCCGCAGCGGTTTCCCTCTTCTCTTGGAGCTCTTCTTGGCGAGAATTCAAGGCAAGAGTTAATAGCCCTTTGCTTAAGGAGGAGCCTCCTATTTATAGGCAAAGGTTAGGGTCAGGGTTGGTGAGAATAGTAGACACAACATAATGTCTATAGCCCACCAACCTTAACCCTAAGGCTATTTTCGAGATTTCCACTCATTTAATGAGGGATATGATGGTAAAAGGTGAAAGCTCTCGGAAAACCCTAATTTTGAGCAAAATTAGTGTATCCGACATGTCAGGCCGAATACACAAGTTCCTTAATGTATCCGGCATATGATGCTGGATACACTGAGGTCTGCTTGTATCCGGTATGTTCCACCGGATACGAAGAAAAGCACTTGTATCCGGCCTGAGTTGCCAAATACAAGGAAAAAACTCATTTTCTCAAATTCTGTGCTGGCCTTCAAGGAGATAATGATTTTTGATGATTATTGATCATTTTGATAGTGCAATTTGGGGTGTCTACACCCTTGTACCCTTAAATCCCACTCACCTTTCTTCAATGGCTCTCCCTCCTTGACCTCATGCTTGTTGGTTCTTGTGGTGTCTATACGGTGAAAAGTATGCATGTGTAAGGTTGTGATTAGTTGCATGTTCTGATATGATAAGCACATGTGTGTGCACTTCCTCCATGAGAGCACATTAGGTCACCTCTATTTGGTTCTAGCACCCCACCTTCACATGCACGTGAGCACACACCTCACTTCCATTTCTTCGGGCACACATAGCACATAAAGGTACATACACTTTGCTCGTGATTCAAAGCATGCTTTCCTGGTTTGCTTGATAGATTTATGCTCGTCTTGCATGCTTGCTGAGGTGAAGACTGGGAAGAGCCGCGACGAGGACACTTAGGTCCCTGTCCTGCTGCTAGAAATGCTCTAAGAATGAGAAGGTGATTCCAGGAGCCTCCTCCCCCTTTGATGAAACCCTTAAAGTCCCTAAAGGGGACAAAAATGGAGGCTTCCCCTTCTCTCTGTACCACTATGGGCCCACACGGGGGCCCACAAGTCTGTTGGAACACCATAGAAGACTCAGAAACCCAACACCCTTGGAAAAATCCGAAAAAACAGCTTCTGTGTGTTGATCCGACAACTCAGGTCGGATCAACAGGGACCTATTTGTAGCCGGCTAACAATGCCGGATACACTGGTCCTCGTGCGTAGCCGGCATCTCAGGCCGGCTACACTACCGAAATTTCATTTTTCTTATTTTTCTTGGTTTTGTGAAATTTTCTGGTTTTCCCAATTAAACTAAACAAAGCCAATAGGGTTTTTAGGCCACTCGGAAACCCAAAATGGTATTCGGACCGCCCGATCCAATTTGATACACAGTGGGCCTTTCAACGGGACCCACCAAGCCCGACAAACATACTTTGTTCTAAATAAGCAAAATGAACCAATAAAGTGGGCTAGACCCATTGAGGCCCACCAAGGCCCATTTTGAATCATGTTGCTTAGATTTAGGTATGGTTTGGCTGAGACCACGGGTAGGGCCTATCGGGCCCGCTAAAGCCCATTGAACCAAGCTAACTTAGGGTTTCCAAACCCTAATTCAGGAAGCCTTGGGCTTTCAAGCCCAAGCCCAGGCAAAGTGCCCCAAGCCCAAAGCCTAGCTCATTTTGGCGAAGTTAAATAAAAGATAAATTAAATCATTTTGGCAACCAATTGTAGGGCCCGCTCAAAGGCCCACAAAGCAATCCCAGCCTACTTGGCAGGAAAATCACTTTACTCCAAATTTGAATTTCAAATAAAAATCAATTCATTGATCCGAGCCCAAAGAGCCTCTCAGGCTTAGACTGAGGCGCACCAAGGGAACATGTGGACCACACATGGCCCACCAAGGGATCCGTGGGCCTTCCAACGGGCCCACCCAATCAGACCCATCTCATTAAGTAATAAAAGATAAAATCAAGTAAAGGGGCCCACACCACTTCAGCGGTCTCGCCAGACTTAAATCAAAGTGCATGCTGGAATAGGAATCGGGTGAGTAGACCAGAGTTGACTCAAACTAGGAAAACCATGGGACCTGTCATTTGACGGGGTGGACTGGGGTGTCTACGGACTTCCCCAGGCTGCAACCGAGAACTTGCTCAGAATCTCAAGCCGCAGACCGCCTAATAGAAAAACATAGGCACCCAGGTGTCTGCCTGCAACCCATCAGGTAGTGGTGTAAAACCCCGATTTTTCACCTAATAAATAAATAAATAATAAATAAAAGAAAATATGAGTTAAGTCCTAGTTAAAATAAAAAGTGAAGTTTTAGAGGATAATTAATTCAAATAAGTTCTAAGTTGAAGATAAAGAAAGAATTTTAATGAAATTAGCTTAAAAGAATAAAAAGGGTATTTTGGTAATTTCCAGAAAAGGGTAATTAGTAAATAGATCAGCAAATAATAATTAGAATTATAAAATAGAAGAAAACAAATTATTTTGACAAGTTAGAAATTAAAAGAAATTAATAAAAGCCTAAAATAGGGAAAAAGGGTAATTAGGAGATTTCACGTCTTAATTTGGAGAAAATAAGGTTTCAAGTGATAAAAATGTTTAATTAAATATTTTGCACGAAAATAGGTTATAAATATGAGTTTAGATAATAAGAAACTTAATTAGTATTGTTTAAGTAGGAAAATAGAAGGTGGAGAAAAAGTAGGAAATAAATTAGAAAGGATTAGGCATTAACTAGACCATGGTTGGGTTAGCCCAAATTAAATTAGCCAATTAGGGTTTGTTTAGGATTTCTAAAGCTTAGTATAAATAGGAGACTAAGGTTAGAAGAGAGGTAATTTTCGTGGGTTTCTTATGGAGAGAAAAGAGGGAGAGAAAGGAAGGAGGTCTCTAATGGAGGTGTCTGACCAGCCACCATCAAAGCGCGATCGGGGAAAATCCGTACGGTGGATCGCCTTCAAATTTGGAGGTTTTGTTCGTGACTGATAAAACTACATTATGAACGGTGGAGATTTGAATTGGAAGAGTCTAGCTTGGTGCGGTTGGGAGCAACATTCTGGTCCAGAATTAGAAGGTGCAATGGAGGAAGGATTTAGCGTATAAGGCAAGTAGTAACCCTTGGAAAACGTGAGGAATTGCATGATTTGGTTTTCTGTGATTTCATATGGTTGAATGGATTAGTCGAAACAGTATTTACATGGAATCAAATTGTTTATATTTTAGGGTTTTGTGTTCTTGAAGAATTTTTAAAGTAAGGAAGAAACTGGGTTTGATCATGAAATAAATTATAGGATGGTGTTTAATTAATAAGAATTGATCTAGAAGGCTTTAGGAATGTTTTAGAATGTTATTAGATTAATTTAGACCAAGAAAACATAAAGTAAAAGCATAGGAATCCGAAATTGTAAAATCTGGAAAATTCTATTAAAAATTGCACGAGCGCCTAGGATCGCCTAGGATCGCTCAGCCCTGTAGAGGTAGGCGCTCTAAGTAAAATTTGTAGATTTTGGGGATTTTGTAATTCGAATAAATACCCAATAATTCTTATGATTAGTTAAGCATGTTAGCATCTTTATAAGGACCTAATTAAGCTATAAAAATTATAAAATTAATTGGGAAAGATTAAGCAATAAATAGAAGTTTATAATGAAAGGATTGTTTATAAAAGGGTCAAAGGGTATGGATATTGCTAGAAATAATACTACTGAAATTTATAGCTTATAAACATCTTTTAAACTTCATTCTAGGTCTGTAGAACATGCTGGAAAAATAAAATACAGAAAATTCAAATAGAAACTAGCTTAGGTGCTAAGGTAGGAAATTGGATTCTAATAAAGGGATTAGGAAGGAAAAGATCAAGCATGATTTGATTTACTTTTATTTGAGCTTTATATAAGAATATTGGCTACTGGAATTGCTTAAACTCAGATTTTATCGGATTTATGATACTTGAGTTTTATCTTGAATATAAATGGAAGAATTGCATATGTTATTCTGAAAATGCCTATAATTGGATTTGTTATGATTGAATCATGGATTTCACATGGAATGGAATACTTTGGTATGGATTGGTATGTGGTATGATATTGTTCTCTTTAATTTTACGGTTGGGTGATACGGCTTCTGTGGTAGAGTTTGATACTATCTTTTACGGCAGAGATGGGTAATCCTCTGTGTAGAGATGTGTAATCCTTTACGGGTAAAAGTGTGTATGCCTCCTACATTAGCGTGTCCTCCCGTATGTGGTTTTATCGTGGTTTGTGTCAGTGGGCTTAGCTGTATATGGATCCATAGTTTTGGCTGGTTAGCTAAGTGGTATTTAGTTTGGGTTGATTTACTCCTATATTGCGAGCGCGCTTCCCTTTGCAAGTTAGTTTGCTCTGGGAGGGTCCTATGTCTGGAGGGACACCCCGGTGAGCCGCTGGTGATTCCCTGTACATGTGGATAAGCGACCACACTCCATGTATTGATTCTGGTGCTGCATGCTGGTGGTACGTCCAACTCTGCGGGGTTCGTGCGCAATAAGTCGGTGACTACGGCTCTTGCCTAAGCTGCGCTGCATGGGGCTTGAGTATCATTAAGTAGCACTGCCCCTAAGCCGCACGGTGGAACAGCATTTAGTAGAGTGTCATCTCAAATACTTATCATCTTTGTGAGTCCTGCAATGGCACGTGTTTTGTCGCTTTTGTCGGTTTTACCCCGTTAACATCAAGCTACTGGTATTTATACATGATCGTCTGTTTTATCGCTTTATTTGGAATTGCCATGAATAACTTGGATTTCTCGTCTTATCGTTGATTAATCGAATACCTCATGACTATTTGCTTATATTGGACTGTTTCAAATTGCATGCACCTGCTACTTGCTGAGATGTAAATCTCACTCCGTTTTCCCCTATATTTTTCAGGTTGCTTGGAGAGATCGCGAAGATGGGGTTTTAATTTGATGGGTAGAAATATAATTGGTATTAATGTCACATGTTGATTAGATAAACTTAATTGTAAATTGAATTGAATATATTGACTAAAGAATTGTTTATTTTATTTGGCCACCATAACTCTGATGTAATTGATTTATAAAAATTAAAATTATTGTGAATCTTGGTATGTATCTGACCCCAGCTTCGTGGTAACATCTCGAGTTTGATTGTTGAATCGGACTTGGGTTGTTACAGTAGCGAACCGGGTTCGGGTTGGGTGCCGCTTTGCACTGACCCGGGTTCGGGGCGTTACAAGTGGCGACTCCAATTACCCTTCAGGAGGCTCGTGCTCGCGCCGTGCGACAATGCGCACAGGTCTCAAATATCATAATCATTTTCTGTAATGCCCCGAACCTGGGTCAGTGCAAACTGGCACCCAACCTGAACCCGGTTCGCTACTATAACAACCCGAATTTAGTTTAACAACCAAATCCGAGGTGTTACTGGTCCATATCAAATAAATCATCAATAATATACCAGACCAAAGAAATAAAATCCATTCACTTTATTATACTATCAGAGTTGCAGAAACAAGTATGTGCGGAAGTGTAGTCTAAAATCCTCAGATAAACAATTAAGTTAATCATCAATCATTAATATCAAAGTCTGGTAAAATAAAATGGTTACTAACTCTCTCATCTCTCTCGTACATCAAATCCAAATGAATAATAGTCTAATTAAATGTACTAATTCTATATCAATCATCCACCTCAAACAAGATCCGGATAAAAGTAATCCTCCGGTGAATACTCAGTTACCTCTCCCTGGAAATCACTAAGATCCCCCTCTCGCGTATCAGCTGAAAAATGAAATAAAAGTAGGGTAAGATACGAATATCCCAGTAGGTAACACATGCATGATTAAACAGTTAATATAAGTAAAGTAACAGTTCATGCACGATTAAGCAATATCGACTAATCAGGCTCATAGAATCATTCGTATCATTCATGAATACAAAACAGTATGAAAGACAGTTCTAGAGATGAATTTCAACAAGTTCTATTATAAGAATCCAATATCAAAATCAATAACATAATTCATACTTTGCTAGGATGCACTAAACAGTCACATCCGATCAATATCTCAATCACATGCCTCCAGCATGTATTCAGTAATAAGAACAAGTGTTTGTAATTTCAGTGTCATTTTAGGACTCACAAAGATAGATAAACCTTTTGAGATGATTCTCAATCCATTGCTATACCACCATGCGACTTAGGAGTAATGCTACTAATAATACTCAAGTCCCATGCAGCGCAGCTTAGACAAGAGCCGTAGTCACTGACTTATTGCACACGTACCCATCAGAGTTGGCATGTACCATCAGCATGCAGCACCAGAATCAATACATGGAGATGGTCGCTTATCCACATGTACAGGGAATCACCATCGGCTCACCGGGGTATCCCTCCAGACATAGGACCTTCCCAGACAAACTAACTTGCAAAGGAAGCGAGTCGCATATAGGAGTAACTCAACCCAAATGACATATCCCTCAGCTATCTAGCAAAAACTATGGATCCATAACCAGCTATGCCCATTAGACTCCAAAATTCCCTAAAATATAATATTTCTATAAGGGTTGGTACCTAGCGGCATATAAAGGTTAAATCTGTCAATTACTTCAATATTCGGGTCATCTGAGTTCTGAATTCTCTTTATGAAGTTTTCTGGTTTATAGTAGTGTAGTTTAAAAGGTGTTCTAGTAATTAAATATTAGTTAGGTTTTCCAAAAACTAGGTTTCTCCATTTCTTTCAAAGTTTGGCAACTAATGTCCAAAATATCTTCCTAATTTACTTTTCTGTAAAGCAGGGAATTAGATAATTTATTTTGGTCTTAAAACATCTTATTTAATTATTAAAATTATCTAAAAATAGTTTGGAATTGAATCAGGGTTTGAAAATTAGAAAATCTGCAAAATCTGAACAAAGCGCCTAGGATCGCTCAGGATCGCCCCGGCGGTAGTTCAAAATTGAACGTCGACGGTACGTTTTCAAGCGGTCTACGGTGGTCTACAGTTTATAACGAGCGCCGATGATTGCCGACGATCGCCGAGCACAGTCGAGCTCGGCGGTCGTTCGAAAACGAACAGAATCAGTTCCAAAACATGATTTTTCTCGTCTAAACTCATTCTAACATATTTATAACATGATTATCTAACTATATACATAATTACATATCATAAAAACATGCTTTTGCGATTAAACGAACGTAAACACAAATCAATCGAACAAAACAGTGTCACCTACCTCTTCTACGCTGGTTTCTCCTTTTCTTGTCTAAACAATGACGAACTCTATCACCCAGCAATCCTTTGGACGATGAAGAACACAACCCAGCACCCTTCCTTCTTCCTCTTCTTCTTCTTCGGTCGCTCGTTCGTTCAAGGTTGTCGCTTGCGGCTGTCGAATACAAGCGAAATACGAACGTGTAATGTTTTAGGTTATTAAACTAATATTTATACTCTCCGATCCCATGTATCTCACATACACAAAACTCCATACATACGCCCAATCAGAATACATACCTTGATATCTCATGATCGGACGGTCAGATCTGCGTCTAATTCTGGATCTCCACTAATTAGTTCATCCCCTACAATAATAAAATATTTCCATCAATTATAACTCTCAATAATATTATTTATTAATTTAATTTATTATTTAAGGAAAATTCGAGGTTTTACATTTTCCTTTTAGATAAATCCTCAATTATCATCACATTTGAATCTTGACATAACAAATATCAAGAAAATTTCTGGAAAATAACACTATGATGACTAACAACAATAATTAGGGGCATACGTTTACAATTGATAATTGGAACAAAGAAATTGAATTAGAATACTCTCAACCTAATATGGCCCTAAAAATATTCTAACTAGCGAGCACACAATCCCAATACCCACCTAAGATTTTACTTCCTAGGTTTAGGGATCCTATATGCTCTGATACCATCTTGTAACGCCCGGTTCTGGGTCAAATTTTTCCGGACCCAAGGTGTTATGATCAGTAACAAAAACAACTAAAATCTAGATCAAATTAAAACCTTTATTAATTACATCATCAAAGTTATATGCGGAACATAAAATAATATTCACTAACAATTAATCTTTAACCTTTACAATTTCCTTAAGCTCATGAAACTAATCTACAACTAAACTGGCTACCCCTTTTTAAATACTAGCCCAATGTTTGTCGTCCTCGCCAAGATTACCTGAAAAATTGGGGAAAACAGGAGTGAGAATAAATCTCAACAAGTAACAAGGTGCATGCATGAAATCAGTCCATAATTTTCATAAACATAAGTCATGAGTTGTACGATTAAACCCAAACCAACAACTAGAAAAAAACGATAATATAGAAATCACGGCAAACAGCATACCACCCTGTAACATCACTTAATGAAAAATAATCACAAACACCAGGAAGTAAACCAAATAACTAGTAACTAGCTTCCCACCGAGTACACGGATCGAGGAAGTATCCCGCCAAGTACATAGATCGAGGATATAAACCAAGTAACCATCTTCCCACCGAGTACACGGATCGAGGAAGTATCCCACCGAATACACAGACCAAGAATATAAACCAAGTAACCATCTTCCCACCGAGTACACGGATCGAGGAAGTATCCCGTCGAGTACACGGACCGAGGATATTGTAAGCACCTCATTTTTGCACCCCTCTAAAAAGGCCGAAAGCAAAACCCTAAAAGACAAGTCTAAACCCTTAAGAGCAAAAAATGGCTTGTTGCCTGAGCCCAAATTGATTGCTATACCCTATCCCAATGGGTAGAGAATCCTGACATGGTTCGAACGCAATTAAGTTTGTAGGAATCGGAGCCCAGATGGAAAAAATATAAGCAAAACAGTCCCAAGGGTAAATTGGTCAAAACTTAAAACATCTTATTTAAGTTAATCAAGACGAATAAAAAATAATAAAAATAGGAAGAGCTTGACTCACCCAAGTGGGTGGTTAAGTCACCTCAGCCATCAACTCAACCAAGAAAGGGGGAGAAAAATTCGCGATCGCATATTGTGTGCGGTTGATTTTTTCGACCACCGCTCGTGCGAGCCAATCAGAGCAAGCGGTGCACGAAATGTAACCGTACTGCACCAATTTGTCCCCCTATTTAATGCTGAAAAGACGCAACCAAACCGAACTGAGTGTGCAGTTTTGTTCCTGTGCACTATAAAAGGCAAATTCTAACCATGCACACTGGATGGTTGGTTTTCCACTGTTCCTTCTCCTTCTTCCCTGCTCACTGAACCTCCGAATTCCCCTTTGAACCCCTCCTTGCTTCCTACATCCTAAAAAACCCATTTTTAAGACTCTTTGACCCTTCCTCCTTTCTTTCTCCTCTCATCCTCACTTGAAAACCCCTCCAAGAACCTACTGTTGGTGTTGAGAGGAGGTGCTCCAGCTGCTGTTTGGCCTCAAGGAGGTGTCTTCACACTGCAAAGGAGTTCAAAAACCACCAAGTATAGCTTCTTATCATTGTTTATCATACATATATAAAAATGAAGGCATTTCAAAGTGTTTAGAGAGCCTTGTCTCTCCTTGGCACAGATCTGCCACTGTGTTTGGTGTTTATGTGTTTCTCTCTCATTTTTTGGTAACATGAAAGTCTCCAAGTAAGGGAGAGGCACACGTTTGGTTTTAGGGAGAGGATGAGAGTTTTGTTTATGCACTTCGGTGTCATCTAAGCTGCTGGTTTGCTTGTTTTGCTTCTCTAGTTTGCATGTTTTGTTTTTGTTAATAGGGAGCATGGTCCCTGTTAGTATATACTCCAATGTACCCCCATGTAAGCCCCCTTCTCTTTCCCTTCTCTAAATGTCCTTGGGTTTAACATGGACTTTGAGTTCAGATTTTGCTAGAAGTCATAGGTGATGTATGTTGGATCATATCTGTGTTCCTTTTTTTGTATGAATAGGCTTTCGCTGATTTTCCTACATACGTATGTAGGTTGGCCACCAAGAGGGTGCATGTCACCATTCACTTGTAGGATGTAAGAATGCTATTTTTTTTTTAATTGTTAATGAACGCACGTGCACATGTCATTGCCCATTTTAGATGCATGTGAAGTATTTTTTGGTTCCTTGAATGCACACACATGTAGGTCAACTTGTTTTATATGTCTGGGTTGCTGTTTTTGTTATCCAAAGAGACCAGAGGAAGGGTACTTTACCCCTGTTTATGTGTTGGACTCAGCACAAGAGAAGAGAATGGGAGAAGCTCCTTTACTCTCCCTGTAAAACCCCGAATTTTCCTTAAATAATAAATTAAAATTAGTAAATAATATTACTGAGAGTTATGATCGATGGAAATAATTTATTATTGTAGGGGGTGATCAACTTAGCGGAGATCCAGAATTAGATGCAGATCTGACCGTCCGATCATGAGATATCGAGGTATGTATTCTAATTAGGCAAGGTGTGTGGGAGAGTTTGCATGGGAGATACATGGGATCAGGGAGTATATATATGTATTAAATAACTTAAACTTGTATTGTCGCTCATATTGAATAGCCGCAAGCAACGAACATTGAACGACCGAGAAGAGAAGAAGAAGAAGAAGGGAGGAAGACCAGGTTACCTTGCTCTGAGTGTTGCTTTGCAACTGTAGAGAGATTGGAGGGTTGCTGTTCAAAAGAGAAGGAGAGGAACGCACGAATAAGAGGTAGGTGACACCGTTTTGCTTTCAGAAATTGGATTTTCCTTCGTTTAATCACAAACGCATGTTTCTATTATATGTATTGGTGTATTTAGCTAGATAAGCATGTTATAAATACATTAGAATGAGTTTAGACGAGAAAAATCATGATTTAGAACTGTTTCTGCTCGATTTTGTATGACCGCCGACCTCGACTGTACTCAGCGATCATCGGCGCTCCTCGGTGCTAGTTATAAAAATTAGGACGCCGGAGACCGCAAGACGACGGACCGCGGGCGCTCGAAATTGAACTACCGCTGACTAGGGACCGCCAGGGCGATCCTGAGCGATCCTAGGCGCTCTAAGCAGAAATTCCAGATTTTCATAATTTCGAACCTAATTCAATTCTAAACTATTTTTAGACAATTTTAATGATTAATTAAGGTAGTTTAAGACCAAAATAAACTATCTAAATCCCTGTTTTACAGACAAATAAATTAGGGAGATATTTAGGACATTAGTTGCCAAGTTTCAAAGGTAATTGAGAAATGTGATTTTGGAAAAGCCTAACTACACTTTGATTATCAAAACACCTCTAAATGACATTATAAATCAGAATACATTCTAAAGAGAATTTAGAGTTCAGATGAACGAATATTAAAGTAAATGTACAGATATAACCATTATATGCCGCTAGGCACCAAACCTTATAGAAATATGATACTTTAGGGAATTCTTGGAGTCTAGTGGGCATAGCTGGTTATGGATCCATAGTCGTAGCTAGATAGCTGAGGGATATGTCATTTGGGTTGAGTTACTCCTATATGCGACGCGCTTCCTTTGCAAATTAGTTTGTCTGGGAAGGTCCTATGTCTGGAGGGACACCCCGGTGAGCCGCTGGTGATTCCCTGTACATGTGGATAAGCGACCATCTCCATGTATTGATTCTGGTGCTGCATGCTGGTGGTACATGCCAACTCTGATGGGTACGTGTGCAATAAGTTGGTGACTATGGCTCTTGTCTAAGCTACGCTGCATGGGACTTGAGTATCATTAGTAGCATTGCTCTTAAGTCGCACAGTGGTATAGAAATTGGTTGAGAATCATCTCAAAAGGTTTATCTATCTTTGTGAATCCTACAATAACACTGAAATCATAACACGTGGTATTATTATTGTATACATGCGGAAGGCATGTGATTGAGATATGGGTCGGATGTGACTGCTTAGTACATCCTGGCAATGTGTGAACTATGTTACTGATTTGACTATTGTATTCTGATATTAAACTTGCTGAAGTTCATTTCTAGAACTGTTTATCAAACTGTTTTGTGTTCATGAATAGTATAAATGATTATGCGAGCCTGATTAGTCGATGTTGCTTAATCGTGCATGAACTGTTACTTTACTTATATTAACTGTTTAATCATGCATGTGTTACCTACTGGGATATTCGTATCTCACCCTACTTTTATTCTATTTTTTTCAGCTGATACGCAAGAGGGGGATCTCTTAGACTTCCAGGGAGAGATAACTGAGTATTCACCGGAGGATTACTATTATCCAGATCTTGTCTGAGGTGGATTATTGTTATAGACTTAGTACATTTGATTGGACTATTATTATGTATTGAGAGATGAGAGAGATAGTACCCAGTTATTTTACCAGACTTTGATATTCCTGATTGATGGTCAAGTTTTATGTTCAGTTGAGGATTTTGATCTACACTTCCACACATACTTGTTTCCGCAACTCTGATAGTATAATAAGAGAATGGATTTTAAATTCTTTGGTCTGGTATGTTATTGATGTTGTATTTGATATGGGCCAGTAACACCTCGGATTTGGTTGTTGAACTAAATAGGGGTTGTTACAGTAGCGATCCGGGTTCGGGTTGGGTGCCGGTTTGCACTGACCTGGGTTCGGGGCATTATACTCCCCAAGTCCAACCCATCCACCTGACCACCGCAGGCCCCCCCCCCCTAGCTTGCTGCTTGGACCATTTAGGAACCCCCTGGATCCCTTTAGTAGCTGCTATTTCCAGCAGGTGTACCCTCCACCAAGCCCCCCAGGTTCAGGGCATGGAAGCCCTTTCTTAATATGGTTTTCACCCCCCATTCGCATGAACTTCCCCCAAATTCCTAGGATGATTAAGTCCTCATTTATAGTTGCTGTCCCCCCATTTCTGCAACAGGTTTTTTTGTTTACTTGTCGCTTGTGTTTACATGAGAAGTGCTATCGCTTAATTATTTTGAATGCAATGCATGCACCCCCTACCCTAGTGGTACGCTAGGTCATCCACACACAGGTTACCAACACCTCTTGGACGAATTCGTGCCTAAACACCTGCTGTCCTTATACATGATATGTGGAAGTATGCATGTTAAGTTCTTGAGTTCAAGCATGCTTTAATTTCTTGCTTGATTGTGTCTAGGTGAAGCTTGCTGCTTTGATAAGTTGAGAAACCTAAAATAAGGATTCCATGGTCCCTATTAAGTGTTATGCATGTGGCTCAAATGGAAAGGCAACCCCATGCCTTTTTTGTAACGCCCCGAACCCGGGTCTATGCAAAACAAGCACCAAACCCGAATCCGAAGTGATACTGGGCCCAAAGCTACTAATGACCAGACATTTAAATCCAACTAATTAGATTAATTATCAGAGTGCGGAAATTTAAAACATTAATTTCATCAATATACGTGGCTAACTATAACCATTAAACTAACTCATCCATATCAATTCATAAATTTGGTAAATGGGTTTTCTAGCACACTTTCTCTCATATTCAATTAAATCATAAAGTATCCATGAAGATACATCTACATCAACCTCTAAAAGAAAGATCCAAATGAAATAATAAAGATCCTCTGCTCAAGAATCTGCGACTTCCCCTCGAGTCAACCCCAAAGACGCTCTCACGTGAAACAGCTGAAAAATAAGATAATGAAGTAGGGGTGAGATACAACTATCTCAGTAGGTAACACATGCATGCTAGAAACAGTTTATATATAAAAGTAATCATTCATGCACGATAAAATAATCAGGTAGTCACGGTCGATAATAAGAACGATTAATCACCATATGAAACCAAAATCTAATCAGTGTTCAGAATAAAGAGAGTTTATTTTGTAACCTTCGTTTCAATTAGAAAGGCAATGTAATATAAATCAAACTCTTCTGATTCAAATGTAGATCATGTCATTCATAATTAATAATAAGTCTCAATCTGATAACAACATTCTCCCATGTAGGATGCAATCACGCAGTAATCACATCTACCCTACATGAGGTCTCTCCCGCAGGATTCATCATATCTCACCCGCAGGTGGTCACATCTCACCCGCAGGTGGTAATCACATCTATCTCCCTTGTGGGATGTAATCACATCGTGATTACATCTCCCCCACAAGAGGTCACATCTCTCCCGCAGGAGGTCACATATCTCCCCTGTGGGATGCAATCCAATCAGGATCACATCTCCCCCAACAGGAGGTCTCATCTCACCCGTAGGTGGTCTCTCCCCTGTGGGATGCAATCCAATCAGGATCACATCTCCCCCAACAGGAGGTCTCATCTCTCCCGCAGGAGGTCATCTCACCCGCAGGTGGTCTCTCCCCTGTGGGATGCAATCCAATCAGGATCACATCTCCCCCAACAGGAGGTCTCATCTCACCCGCAGGTGGTCATCTCACCCGCAGGTGGTCACATATCTCATCCGCAGATGGTACAATCTCTTATAGCCATCATGGCATTCGGTCAACGGTCCAATTATATTTTCAGAAGGAAATTACCTATATAGAATCCTTATAACCATTTCAAGTGAATTTGATCCTCTTTAAACCCCAAATTGTACTAAATTATAAAACAAGGTAGTTAAATATCTAGTATAAACTTTTTAGTGTAATTGGACTTCAGGGACACCTTAAGAATAATCTTAGAGAAATGTTACAAGGGGTGGAAATCCAAATATCCTATTTTATAATGATTTGGGACTAAGAATGTCATAAAGTTCTCAAAATACATTTTGGATTAGTGAAATAGTCTTAGGGTCCCTAATAAGGTCACCATACCAATAATCAATCAATTCTAAGACAAAAAGTTTCGGACCCCAAAAATATTCTAAGTCTAGTTAAAAACGCTGACTTTTGGTATATAATTTTTCTAGACAAATTGACAAGGAGTTTCGAGCTCAAATTTTGGTTGTAGTCTATTGAAAGGTAAACACATCTCCTAGAATTTTATGGGCTCCTGAATCACTCATCTGGGTATTAAACCCAAACCGGGCTTTTTGATAAAAACCGGGATTTAGGCATGAACTGGAAAGTTGACTTTTTATTGACTGGGAATTAGACCTTGGAAGTATTTTTATTGATTCCAAATGGGGGGTAAAACCTTATTTATATGTAAAGACTTAAGTAAATGGAGCAATAAATACACAGGACATTTACTTAAATGTCTTTCATGTAATAAGGGTGCTATGCGAGAGGCTTGGGTTGTCTGGGAAAAGGTTGGAGAAGAAAAGGGGATGAAAAACTGTCGAAATTGCATTTTTTTGCTAGAGCGCCTAGGATCGCTCAGGATCGCCTAGGCGGTCAAAGGTCGGCGGTAGTACAAAATAGGTCGCCTGCGGTCCGTCGTCCCGCGGTCTCCGGCATCCTCAATTTTTATAACTAGCGCCTAGGAGCGCCGAGGATCGCCGAGCGCAGAGAGGTAGGCGGTCTCCCAAAAACGAACATAAAATGTTTAGAAATCTGATTTTTCATGTCCAGGATGATTCTAACATAATTATATGAATGATATCAAGCTAAATACATGTATATATAACACTAAAACATGCAATACGATCGATTAACCTCCAAAACACAAAACGAAACGGAAATCGGTGCTACCTACCTCTTGAACGTGCGTTCTTCTCTTCCTTCTCCAAACAGCAACACTCAGACTCAAAAGCACTCCTTTGGGATGAAATAGAACCAGAGCAACCTCCTCCTCCTCCTTCTTCTTTGGTCGCTCTTACCGTCGCTCTTCGTCGTGCGGCTAACAAATATGAGCAAGTCTTCCCAACCTATTCGTTTAGGTCATCTTAGTGTATTTATATACCTACGATTCCATGCAACGCATGTGTATCAAACTCCACACATTGCCCAATCAAAATACTTTAGCTTTAAAATATTAATCTTACCGCGATAACTCGCGATCAGACGCTCCGATCTGCGCCAAACTCCTGATCTTCACTAATAATGCTATTCTCTACAATAATAAATTATTTCCATCCATAATAATCCTAAAGAATATTAATTGTTATTTTATTTTAATATTTGGGAAAATTCGGGGTTTTACATTTTTTCCCCCCTCTTTCTTTGATTGAGAAAACCCAAAAAGAGACCAAAGAAGGATCTCCCCCCTCCATTGAACCACTGTGGGCCCATGCAGGGGCCCACACAGCTGCTGGAACATCACAAGGAGCCTAGTAACCTAAACCCCCTATGAAAGTTGCCTTTTGGGTTTTCTGGGTCGGAACCGCACACACAGAGTGGTTAGGCCCTAACCGCACACACAGTGAGGTCAGGCCAAACCGCATCTGTTTTGCAGTCAGAGCCAAACCGTACCTGTTTTGCGGTTAGGGTGAAACCGCACCTGTTTTGCGGTTAGGGCTAAACCACCAATTTTGTGTAATTAAGTAACCCCCAAACCAAATAACCAAATCCATTAAACAGGGTTATCCAACATAACCCCAAATGAGAATTGGGCTTAGCCTAAGCTCTACTTGGCATTCCATGGGCCTTCCAACGGGGTCCACATCAGACCAACATTACCTAGATAAAAAGATAAAATCAACGAAAATAAAAGGGACCTACACCTTTGAAGGTCCCATTCAGACTTAATAAGTGAGCATGTTGGTTTAGGACATAAGGGTGAGTTAAACAAAAATTGACTCGAACCAGGGAAACCCAAGGGACCAGTCAACCGATGGGGCGGACTGGGGTGTCTAGACCGTAACCGAGATCTTAACAGGAATCTCAAGCCGTAGACCAAAGTAGACATCCTTAGGGCATCTAGGTGTCTGCCTGCACCCCATCAGGTAGTGGCGACTCTTAATCCCCCCTTTCCCCTCGTATATCTTCACACGCCCCCTTACGCCGGTACGTGGTGCACACAGATATAAATACCAATAACCAAATCCACCATGTGGAAAGGATAAACCAGGCACCTGCCTTGTCACAACTGTGACCCAAAAACCCACATAAGTGGAGTCAAATATATTCTTCAAAGTCATTGTTTCAATGGGCAAAATAATCCAGGTATATATATATAATCATTTAGAATTCAAAACATATTCAGATAGTCCAAATACAGGTGTAGGAACTCATAAAGTCAAGTTTAGTTAATAATAGAATTCTTTGGAACAAAGGTATTAAGTGGAAAAGCCTCTTTGGTAAAATCCACCCAAATTTCTTATAAAAATGAATTTTAAACATCCATTAGTGCAAACAATCTCTAAATACCCTAAACTTGATGGTACATAGGTTAAAAATGAATAAAAACAATTCCGTAGTAAAAAACTAGGCTGAAAGCCCAATTTTCAAAATCTAACAGACAGGGCGCTCGAGCGACAGTTGGGCGCTCGAACGGCCTAACAATTTGGTCGTTTCAGGGTTGGTCGGTCGATGGGTCGCTTGAGCGATTGTTCAGGCGAAAGTTCAATCTGGGAAAATAGATCTTGGGTTTTGAATAATCACATAGAGCGCTTGAGTGACTGCTCAAGCGGCTCGATACGTTAAAAAAATCCACAAGTTTACGAAATTCCATAAAAATTCCACAACTTAATATCGAAAGCATCAAATCCATTCTAAATCATTCTAAAACACTTTATAAACATGTCAAAATAATTTAAACAAAATAAAACTTCGTTTATAAATCAAATCGTATTAGACTAATCATATAACTATACTTTAACAGTTTTGGAGAAAACCCTAAACAAACACATAACACCTACGAAACTCCTTGTCTAAATGAACATGGTTTGTTTCTAAATCATCTCATAATATATCTAAATAACAAAACATGAAAATCATGCAATTCCTACAGTTTTCTAAGTGTTTGATACTTGCCTTTTTGATGAACCCAGATTTGTTGAAAACTCCTTTTGTGACCATTTTATGATCTCGATATCACCCTCTAAACTTCATCCATTCAAATCTCCACTGTTCAGTTTGAAGTCCTCCATGAGTAGATTAACACCCTAAAATTTCAGCCCATTCCAACGGTTAGATCTTCTTATCGCTTTGTTCGAAATTGGCTAGTCGGTCATCTCTGCAACTCCTTTTTCTTTCTAAATCTAACTTTCCACCAACTTCTGGTTTAGTTCGCACCACCTTAGACTTCTCTAAATCTGATCTACACCGTTCAGATTAATGTATCTCATGTATAGATCATAACCTCCAAATTTCATGACGATCGAACGACTTGATCTATGGGGATCGTAGTTCAAAGTATGCTGGTTGGACCACTGCAACACCTCCCTTTTCTTTTCTTTTCTCTCTTTTCTCTCATTTTCTTCTTCCCTTTATTTTTCTCCCAAGCCCCAGCACGAATTTCTTTTCTTTATCCTCTTATTTTGGCTTACTTTCCAAATCCTAAACCTGTAACGCCTTGAATTCGGGTCATTTTGTTTTTCTCATTTTGACTCGAATCAAGGCATTAACTGTGGTACATTACAATCAATTCAAATATAAGGAAATAAAGAACTAAGATTTATCAGAGTGCTAAGAAGCTTAAATCATTTATTAGAAACTGAATCATCCTATTAAATTAATTAATCAAATGAAAGGCAACTACAAGTTTAACTAACTCATAAATCGTTCTAAATCACCTACTATTAATCCAAAAGGATAAATACAACTATATAAAATGTCCCACACTTGTCTTCAGGATTTTCTAGACTTCAACCCACTATCAGTCTAACCCATGGCGTCCTCTCCAAGATGACCTGAAAAATAGAATATAAAGTAGGGGTGAGATACGAATATCTCAGTAAGTAACACTATGCATGTAGAAAACAATTTATATAGATAGGGGAAATAACAGTGGTTTCATGCTCGGTAAAATAATCGAGTAATCACAGTCGGTAAGGTAAACGATTAATCACAATATAAAATCATTCTCAAAACAGTGATTTAAATAAAGAAAGTTTATTATGTAAATTTTGTTTCAATTATTAGAACAATGTATTATAAGTCATAAGTACCTGGTTTCAATTTATTTTATTTTGTATTTCCTTAAGAAAAATTTAACCCTTATTTCATAATTCCATAATATTCAATTTTTAACAATTTAAACTAAGTCTTAGCAATTCTGTACAATTATGACATTTAAGCATTTCATTTAAATAAACAATCTCGTTAGATATGTCTAAACCGATCAATCAATCTCAGAATCAATCATATAATCAATAGTAGAAGTCCACCTTCAGGTAGTAGCCTACCTCTGCCACAGGACGTAAACACATAGTACCCACACTACTCCGCAGGAGAATGCACATCTCTACGACTACAGGTATCCCCTGCAAGAGATAGCATAACTCTACCGCAGAATGTGAACACATAGCATCTACCTCTACCACAAGAGATAGCTTCCTCACCTTTCAGTAGTAACTCACACATCCATCCCCCATGTGGGATGCAATCACGCATAATTACATCTCCCTCACATGAGGTACCTCTCCTGTAAGATGCAATCCATCGGAAATACATCTGCCCTACAGGAGGAAATATGTCTCTCCCGTAGGAGGTAATGTCTCCGCCACCAAGCGGGTAATGTCTGCGCCACCAAGCGGGTTAGGGTCTGCGCCACCAAGCGGGTTATCTCTGTCACCAAGCAGGTTGGGTCTCCATCACCAAATGGGTTAGGGTCTCCGCCACCAAGCAGGTTAAGGTCTCCATCACCAAACTGGTTATAATCTCTGCCACCAAGTACGTAATATACAATACATCTCTGCCACCAAGCAGGTTATCAATAAAACTGGCCACCAAGCCAATACACAAATAATTCTCAATTCCATTATTATTTATAGCATATTAGGTTCATGTTTAGTTGATAATTCAAAGTTTGGTTCTAAACAGTTCCTCAGTTTATTATAATATTTTGTTCAGTACATTTAAATAAGTTTAGCGTGACATCCTGATTTAGTGTTAGACAGATATTTAATTACACCAAAAATTGAACGCATAACACGCACGCTAAAGTGCGGTTCTAATCATGTATTAATTACATTAATATTCAATTGTTTAATAATATATGTAGGTTGTTTTTAAAGTATTAAGATTTAATTAAGATATGGCTAAATTATCAAAAGTTATTAAAGTTTAGATTTAGTGAAAGACTAATGTACGTAAACAGTCTAAGTATGTTTAAGTTAAGTTTTTCAAATTATTTAGAGTTTGGTGAGTGCCAAAAAGACATATTAAAGTATTTAGAGTTTAGTTTAATTCAACAAAGTAAGAAGAAAGTATTTAAACTTTAATTTTTACTCATTTAAATAAAGAGAAATAATTATGGTTTAGGCTTGTAATCATTACAAGCCTTTAAAATTGCTTTTAAGCTTGGACGCCTAACGTCGCCTAAGTTCGCCAACTAAGCCTTGCTTTTAAGCTTGGACGCTTAAGTTCGCCAACCACGTTCTCCTAGGCGTCCGTCAGCGATCGGGCATTTACGGAAATCACGCATTACGGATGCTAACCCTTAGTCTCCTAAGTGTTCGTTAGCGACTATGCATTAATGATACGCGGGTTTCGTTTAAACAAAAGAGAAGCCTACCTTCGCCCAGGTGATGGGGGTTTGGCGCTGTATGCAAGTGTGGCTAATCCGAGAATAAACATTGTGGTTTACTTGATTTCAACGATTTCTACGCATATAATCAACAATATTCTAACGAAACATACACATATATCGCGATTAAACATGCAATTGCAATCAAACACGAAGAAAACACAATTCCACGACAAAACAGGGTGTTACCTACCTCTGATCGCGCAAGAACACCTTCTTCCTTCTCTTTCTCCTTTGTGTGACTTCGATCTCTTCTTTCGCAGCAGCCAAATCCCTTTCGAGATATCCCTAGCTTTTCCTCCTCCTCTCGGTCTCCCTTTCTCTCTCTCTCGTTCTTCTTCTCTTCAGCCGTCAAAACCCAAAACCCCCTATACGATTAGCCCCAAATAAAATATAAAAGCCCTATTTTAATCTCCCCTGATCCCATGCATCATACTACTGTCGGGTTCGTTACTTATCCACCAATCAGATTTAATAAGGACCTTCAATCCACAGTTACCTTGATATCTTACGATCCAACGGTCAGATCCGCGTCAAACTCCGGATCTCCTCTATCAGTGTGACCATATATAATTATAATTAATATCCTTCAATAAAATTCTCATCTCCTCGACTTAAGGCTCTAAATCAAACATAATTACCATTATGCCTTTATTTCACTTATTAAGCTATAAATGTCATCGTTAATAGGCAATCTAGCCCCAACTTAAATTTATCATTGTTTCTTAAGTCTAATAATAATAATTTAATTAAAGTATTTAATTATCTCTCAATATCTAATGAGAATTGACCAAAATACCCTTCTCTTGATATTTTCACATCTACCCATTCAATTTTTTTCCAAAATTTCCAAATTTATTCTCTTTGTCATTATTAGTCCGTTATACATTCCGGACGAATTATAAGTACCCCAAATCATTCCTTTATATTAAATCCCTAATTTATTTTGACAAATTCATTGACCCTCCAAATATTTGTATTAAATATTTATTTATTTATTTACTGAAAGTTCGGGGTTTTACAAAACCTTCTCTAGGCCTTTCCTTTTATAAGCTCTCTTAATTAGAAGTTCCAATAGGTTTAGGAGTCCTTCTAAATAAATTTCTACTTTTTCTCCACCTTTTAATTCTCAAATAGTTATATACGAATTAAATCCCTCACTATCTAAACTCTTCTTTCTGGCTAATTTTCGTACATATTTAATTCCTTATTTTAAAATATTACTAAAACACCCCAAAGCTCCTCTTATCCTCAAATTTAAAGCTCCTTATCAACCATAATCACTAATATACCCTTTTTCCTACTTTTAAGACATAATTTGCTATTTAAATTAAAACCTAACCCAAATTAAGTCTAGTTAAATATTTCAAGTCTAATAATTATTTACTTACTCAATATATTAATTTGGCTAATTGGAAAATGATTAAAATACCCTTTCCTTGTAATTCCATACTTAACCTTTGAATCTTTTTCCAAAAATTCTCCTCTTTATTCCTCACATCAATCTTAACTATATAATGCACTTTGATTAATACCTATCTTCTCCAATCCTTTATATTTAATTTACTCTCCCAATTTACCTAAATTATCCTTTTTTTTCTAATTAATTTGGGGTTACTATATAATTTCCTAATTATTCAAAATTATTATTTATTCATTTAAAGACTAATATCTCTTGGATTATATTGTTATTCCTCCAATACCTAAATTAAATCTTAACTTCTCTATATATTTAGGCTTATTTAATTTAATTTATTTTTGGGAAAATCCAGGGTTTTACACTTACCACCCCTAAAAGTCAAATGTTCTTTTCCAACCATTTTTTTCAAAGTAAAATACAAATTATTTTTATTTTCTACCTTTTAGCGGCGGTAGAATCTGTACTGCGGCTAAAAGTATTATTAGCGACGGGAATTCCCGCCGCTAAAGGATATTTCGCGAGCAAGAAACTCGCGTGTTGGCCGCACCAACTTTTTACCGGTGGTAGTTATATTACCGCTGATAAAACCCACTTTAGTGGCGGGAATTTCCACCACTAAAGGCTACTTCACGCACAAAAAACTTGCGTGTTGGCCTGCCAAGTTTTTACCTGCGGTAGTTATGTTACCGCCGATAAAAACCACTTTAGTGGCGGGAATTACCGCCGCTAAAAGCTATTTCGCACGCAAAAAACTCGCGCCATAGGTTTTTCTCGCACGAAAAAGGGTTGGTTAACTTTTAGGGGCGGAAAGTGTCTTTACCGCCGCTAAAAGTGCTTTTAAGGGCAGAATTCCTTTACCGCCAGTAAAAGGTCACCTTCTATTCCTCTTCATTTTGTAGTGTGCTTAAGGTACTTTGAGCATGGTTTGGGGTTTCAAACACATCAAGGCCTTATCTACAGAAAGGTAGAAAAAGAGAATGTGCTTGAATTGAAAAATAGGAAGAAGAAAGGTGTAGGAGCTCACCTTGGTTGCTTGAGTGCTTGAGTGGAGAATTGGGCAGAAGTTCCCTTCTTCTTCAATAGCTCTTCACACTTCAGATTATCAGCCCTTTGCTAGAAGAGAGGCCCTCTATTTAGAGGCAAGACCAAGGGTATGAAAGTGCCAAGGGTAGGCCAAAATACCCTTCTAGAGTCTTCTAATTCAAGCCTAAGGCATGAATTGAAGTAAATCTGAAGGTTTTAGAAGGCTAATTTGGTAGATCGAGTCTCTCAGAGAGAGGTACAAAGGGTAAATAAGGCTCAGATCTCGGGTCTTTGCAAAAATGATCAAAATGGCCATGCCCGTATATATCATATGGTTTTTTCCAAACCGTATAATATATACGGACAGGGCAAAAATAGAAATCTGCACAATAGCTACGGATGAGATTCGGTTACGCTTCCATGTGCGCTGTGAATGTGGCATAACGATCGAAGCTTCCGGTCGACACATGGCAGCCACTTGCGCTCACGAGGAAGGCATGAATCTGTCCGTATAGTATATACGGATAGAACAAACATTGTTAAAGCCGTAGTATCTATACGGGCAACACATTTTTTATGGATCTTGAGGTTTAGATACATGTCAACCATCAAGCAAATATATTTTGAATATATTTTTATTATTTCATCATTTTTTAGTTCAATTTGGGGTGTCTACAGTATGTGCATATTACGTGTGGGTATAAGTTATTAATTGAGATACAGAAATCATCAATACAAAAAATGGGGAGGGGCATTTTAAGCAACAAAATCTCAGTATGTAAGTGTAAGTTATTAATTTGGATATAAAAGTTAATATGGAAAAAAAGAAGGGAATCTTTGATTCGTAAATCTTAATCGAAAATGTGTAATTGGAGTACATTATGCAAATAATCTTGTAAGTATCGCTAACTTATTGCAACACGTAAACATTTTGGAGTGTTGGCTTAGACAATCCCACCTATTCATGATAACTTAAATTAATCATTAATGATCATTATCATGATCATTAGTCATTAGAAAAGTCAAGTGTCCCTTAATATTTTAACCCAAAAAAAAACATTGTGAAATACTTGTAATAATTTAGTAAGTCTTCACTTGACCTTCGCCTTTCTGCGTGCTTCACACCCTCTATCTCGGAGGTTGAGTCCTTGTGTGTTTGTAACAACCATTACATCATTCATTTTAATACTTGCGATGACCCTACATCATTCATTTTAATACTTGCGGTAACAGGGTCATCCAGTCTCTAATCCTCCGAAAAAGAAGATTACGTTTCTTCCTAATCCTAGGTCGGCTATCTGATTACCGGCCTACGGTCTTCTCCAAGAATGAGCAAAGAAACTTCACACTGGGGCAGGTGAGCTAGGGTTTACATCTTCTCCAAAAGTTTGCAAACCCCATTACCCATTTTTGTACAGACATCAATCCAGCACCGGTAGATGTTGACTAATGAGATTAAGAGTCTACAAAACGCTAAAAACGCGTTGGTAATTGGGACTACATGAGGAAGGGATCATTGGTGGTGTTTATGTTTGTTCTGCCTCATGCTTTTTTTTTTGTAACGTGACCTACCCATATTGATACCATAATAAAGAAGACCATTTCCTCTATACGACTCGAAGGTACCATTGTTAAATGGACGGATACGTGCCCATCCGAGACCTACTAGAAACAGTGGTTCATATCGTAGGTCCAAGTGAAGAGGGACTTGAGGGTCCCTGTAGACGGAGTCCCCTATGGTACGGTATAGGGTTATTTTTTACATTTAAAAAATATTAGATTTAGGATTGATATATATATATATATCATAATTTAACCCTAATTGAAACTTTTTTAACCCTAATTGAAACTTTTTTAGTGGAATTTTTGCGTTGCATAGTGGTCATAGGCACATTTCTGAACCACTTAAAATCTGCGTGATCTTATTCTTGTTCTTCTCTATTAATTTTACTATTCACTTGCACAATTCACAACAACAAATTCCATAATATCAAGGTACGAACCATCGGATTTTGGTATAAATAAGGCTGAAATAGCATGTGGCATTCCTCGTAGAATTCCTTTGTAGTGAAAGTATGAGTGCGCCACGTTGCATAGGTGAGCATTACCTACTTCCTTGGCTCGAGTGAATTTTTACACCGGATGCTTGTCCGTGAAACTTGGCACAACTTGAAATACCACAACACAAGATTTGAGATCTGTGTCAAAAATCTTTCATGCGGATCCCGCATAATAGCACCTTCGGTATTTGGTAAGTGAATATGCGTCCATGGGAAGAGCTGAAACTGTAGCTAGGTGCTGACCTCTTTGTTTAATATATAAGCACTTATTTCGTCCCAGCAAAATTATAAGTTGGAAGCTCCCTCTCTTGTTGAAAGTTGCCGAGGTTTCATCATCCATCGTTGCCGGTAAATGTCATACATACACATGCACATATATCGACATATATATAAACATGATTGGTTCAGTATTTGACTACAACCCAAATCAGAGTTTCTCTCAACAAATATAAATTTCTACTGGGGGAACTAAAATCAAGAATATGGAGCAGAAGGATGGAGGTGATTGCAATGGAGGCGACACCCCTTTGGCTCCGATCAAGGGGCCCTATAGAGGAGTTAGAAGGAGAAAATGGGGGTCATGGGTTTCAGAGATCCGGGAGCCGGGGAAGAAAACCAGGATATGGTTAGGGAGCTTTGAGATGCCAGACATGGCGGCCATCGCTTACGATGTCGCTGTATTGCAGCTTAGGGGTGAGGGGGCACGCCTGAATTTTCCTGAATTAGTACATACACTGCCACAGCCAGCAAGTTCGAGACCAGAGGACATCCGTTTGGCAGCACAGGAGGCGGCTTCGGGACTTAGGACGATGCGTACTTCAGAGATAGGTGGCTGTAGCTCCAACTCATGTCCGACGGTGGTCGGACTCTCGCCGAGTCAGATCCAAGAGATTAATGAGTCACCCCTTGACTCACCCAAAATGTGGTCGGAGTTAGCTGAAGCTCTCTTGTTAGAACCACCCCCAACTTTGTCTTGTGATATTGAGATGGGCGATTGGGAAGAAACGCAAGATGAGTCCTTGTGGGACTCCTAGGTATCATATACATATATGTGGGTGTGTGTATTAGTTGCCAAAGGAGGTAGTTCTCTCTCAAATTTATCTGAGATGCTATTAGGTTAATAATTCTTATTCATCCTTGTAGGATGTTGTCTTGGGCTTTAAATGATCTGTTCTTACATGAATTAAGGAGGATTGACGTGTCTTGTAGCTTATTAATTATTACATTAATTCAGAAAGCATTGATCATTGATGTCTCTGAAAGTGTATGTAATGATCTAATCTTGTGTTAGATTCTTACAAGATGGCCATTGTATACATGCATGCATGAAAAGAAAGAGTGAAATTTTTTTATGGCTCTCATTGAACATTTGATGATGAAAACTTTTTTCTTTTGAAAGTTCAACCAGTGTAAACTGTTAAGTGTTACCACTTTCAGTTAGGGGAAATCATGCAGTGAAATTTATTAATGTTATAGATCAGCAAAAAGTTTGTGATGATTCTGGTCTCACATCACCTTTTTTCTTTTTCTTTTTTTCATGTCTTTCCAAAGCTACTAGAAGGATATTTAATATAATTCATCTTTATAAGACAGAACTGTTTGCATATGCTATATTATGTGAGACAGTCCTGTGTCACACTTCATCCTCCTCATATTAATATATATATATACACAGAAATTTGTTTGATTAAGGCACCACTTGTCATTTGTTTTTCTGTTTTTGTTGTTTCATTGTTATTGCTCTTCTTGGAGTGGGCAACTTATATTTGGTTCTCTTCTTTTAATTTTTGTGGTGAATCTGTATTTTAATTTTGGAGACAAAGTCTTCATTCTATAGTGGGTTCCATGATTTGTTTCCCTTTTAAGTTCTGTACTTCCCTCCTTTTGCCTTCCTCTTGCCTTAGCCCTACTAAGAAAATTCTTGGTCTATTCATAGTGCCCAATTATATAGTGCGCACTGTAAGACCCCAAAAATTTTCAGAAATTTTAATTAAATAATAATCAGTATTTTATCGTGAATTTTATTGATGGTTTGTAATGAAATATATAGGTGATCATATTGAAGAAGGAGATCAGGACTCTGATGCAATTCCAACCGTTGGATCATGAAATAATGAGGTAAGTATTAAGTTAAGGACTATTTTTAATTTAATTGGTTAAAAGTATGGAAGTTAATGGAGGGGAGATGCATGGAATCATAAGGATTAAAATAGGGTTTTATTAAGACAGTATACGATTAATTGCATAGCTACACTCTCTTTATATTCTCTGGCGGCTAAAGGAAATGTGAAGAACTGAGAGAGAGGAGGAGAAGGAGACTAAGAAAGTTGTTGTTCTTGAGGGGATCCACGTTCTAGAAGAGTCTTGTGTTCGTTAAAAGGAGAGATCAGATCCTAAACTAAAAGGAAAGGGGAGGAAGGAGTTCTCGAACTAACAAAGGTAGGTAGCACCCCCGTTTAGTTGATATTGCGTTTTATTGTGGTTTGATTGTTCTGTATGTTTTGGAAGTGTTGAATATATGTTTAAGAATATATTAGAGATGATTTCGATATATAGAATGTAGAATGTTGCATAAAAATTAGTTTCAGAAGTTAGATTTAGCCGCTATTGGACGAGCGCTTAACGCGATCGCCTAAGCAATCTGGTCGAGCGGCTTGCCTATATATTTTAGAAACTTAGTCGCCCAACCGATCACCTAAGCAACTCGGGTCAAGCAACCGTTAAAAATCTAAGGAATTATAGATCGCTCATCCAATCGCTTGAGTGCCCATGTTGTTTTCTAGCCTTGATTTTGATACGATCGCCCAACCAGATCGCCTAAGCGATTGGGTTTAGCGGCCAATACAGAATTCTGATTTTTCTGAATTTGAAATGAAATTTCAATACAAAATGATTTTAAATGATGTTAAATATCTGAACCAACAAATATTAAGTGTTTACAACTATTTTCAATGATCTTTTGTATTAAAAACAAAATTTATGAGTGATTTAGGTTTGTTTGCAAAAAGGTTGTCTTACTTTAGAAATAAAAGGATTTTTGGATATTCGTATTTCATTTATGTTTTGTTTTCCAGCTGATACGCTTGAAAGAGACTTGGGGTTTTCTCCTAAAGGATTATTACTATCCTGAGTAGTTATAGTTTTAACGTTGATACAAATGATAGATACTTTTGATTTCTTATTTGTTTATTTTATGGATTGGATGATTATGTGAGTGAGAGTGATAGAACCTATTTACCAGACTTTGATTTATATTGATGTGATTGTTTGGATGACACTTTTATCCACGTTGATTGGGTTTTTATAGATGATAAACTTCCACACTCCGATATTAATTGTTGAATGAATTATATTAAATTGTTTGGTAATTAGATGTTCTGGGCCCAGTAGCACTTCGTATTCGGGTTGGGTGCTTGTTTTGCATTGACCCAGGTTCGGGGCGTTACACCCATATCTTCAGAGGTAAGCTTAAGGATGAATTGGTTAGCAATATGAGCTCTATATACTGAAATAGAGTTTATTAAATAGGTAGATTACTACCTATTAGTAAAGTCTTATTCAGCCAGTAAGTATATTATGAAAGATAATATCAATATCTATAGAAGCAAGACATCCTATACGATAAAAGCTCAAAATTTTGTCTCAATTAAAGCAATATTATATGTAGGAATTCAACCAAAATATGATTTTGGTGATTTATAATTTTCTAAACATGCCATTGTTATAGCTAGTGATGATACATAACAAAGGAAACCTTTCTTCCTTTGAAACATAATATATAAATTTTAATAATTTTCTATTGTTGGATGTTAATTTATACCAATGTAGCAATTTTAATTTATTAAAACTATCAATTTATATGGAAATATATTGAAAAAATAATTAAAAATTGTTTATAGCAGCTGTCATATATGGTTAATAACTATGTACTCTCAAATTTAGAAACATTTTTTCAATTAATAAACTAAATACTAACTACGATGCTATTTAAAACTGATAATGCTTTTTGTCCTTCACGGTCACCATTGGACCGTAGTGCATTCACGGTCACTAAAGACACGTGCGAGTTTTGTCCTTCTCTCGATTTCCGAGCTTTATCTTTAGTCCAATATATCTTTAAATGAGCGAATTACGTATTTTATTCGCTGAAGCCATCTTGGTTGGCTATGGATGGGCATGATCTTGTATTTAACTCAAAATGAAACTCTATCTTGCCAAACTCTGGACCAACCTTACCCCTGTGCTTGCCTATAAATAGAGGTGATATTCTTAAGCTGATGACCACGAAATTTTGAAGACTCAAGAGCTCCAAGAGAAGAAGAGGAACCCCTGCTGCTTTGCTTGCTCAATCCAGGTAAGTCCCTTTTCCCTTTTATTTTTCTGTCTTCAATTCTAGATGTAATAGGATCATCTCTATTGCTGTAAAATAAGGCCATCTTTTGTACTTGTATTCCTAAACTTGCCTCTAAGTACCTCAAGAGTCTCTCTAACCATAAAACGTGAAGAGAGAGCTAAGGGAAAAGAGAACAGATGGATCCCTAGAATAGAACCCCATATCTGTTTTTCTCCTTTTTTTAGAATAAGGCCTGTGATTGTGTTTGTATAACCAAACCTATCTCCAAGTACCTCAAGAATCCTCTCTAGCCGTAAAACGTGAAGAGAGAGCTAGGGAAAAAGAGAACAGGTGGATCCGTAGGGTAGACCCCCATGTGCTCTAATTTGTGAGATGTGGCTGCTTTTGATATCATGATCATGTTTTAATGCTTTTTATGATGAATCTGAATGAATCACATGAATCCATGATGTTTATAGCATGAGATCCCCACTTTTTGATAAAATTTGGATTTTCACCACTTTTGCACCTACAGCACTGTTTTCGTGATTTTTGTGGTTTTAGGCTAGGATCTTGGATTTATCATGATCAATATGGTAAATCTGAATCCAGAAGCCTGAAAATAAATTCTAGGGTTTCATGATGTTGTTTTTAAATCGTTTTTCATTATTGAGAGAAGACCCTACGGTCTAAGTTCTCCCCTTTTGATGTTTTTCATCAACGTGGGTATTTTTGGTTTTATTTCTGGATTTAATGTGAAATTTGGGCTCTACCTATGTCCTGGACTATTCAAGTTCAATTTTGAAATATTTTATAAAAATCATATTTTTCTAGATTTCTAGAATTTGACTTGAAGCCAGATTTTTGGATTTTTCACTTTAAATTGATTTTATTTGATTTTATCTCAATTTTATTTTGATCATGAAACCCTAGGAATGGTATGATCATATTTGAAAGTTTTGGATCAATTAGACTATTCATATGAAAAAACCATATATTTTTGTCTTTTTTGTGATTTTTGTGAATTTTATAGCAAGCCTTTTTTTCTTTGAAAAACATGAACAATACCTGGTAACCACCTTGTGTGGATGAATAGGGGTGCCTAACACCTTCCCCTGTTCATAACCTAATCCCCTTACCCATCTCTGGTTGTTTTTAGGAGGGTTATTTTTACCCTAAAATTGCCTTTTGTGCTTATTTAATATTTTGGTGTCCATTCATACCTAAATTGAATGGTGGCGACTCTTTGTTTTATTTAATCCCGTGTGATGATGAGGAAGTCATTGGATTTTGATTTTTTCCATGTCTCACAACTGGCGACTCTACTGTGGACTTGAGGATTTGAGCCTTTTTGGTGTTTTAGTTCATGTTTTTGATTCTTTGGATTTGCTTGCTATTTTGTGTTCTTAAGCATGTTGAGTATGTTTTAAATCTGAATTATTGCTTAAGGATTCATGGGGGTAGAAACATGCTTAATTTTGATTTATAGGATTGTTTCTACAAACATGCGTAGGGGAGGTCCGTTTTGCTGAACCATGTTTATTTCTTGCTATATTTTTATGATAGCATGTTTTAATTTTCAGCATGATCTCCATGATGATTTTTGGTGTATAACATGATCATATGTATGCATGATTAGATGATTTTTTTTATGAGCATGTTTTAAGATGCTATAGGATTGCTTTATTTACTTGTTTATTTTAAATATGCTTTCCTATTATGCCTTGGTTTGTTTATGCATGGCTACGAAAAGAGTGGCAAGGGTTTGGGACGTTGTGAATGCACCCAATTTTTACAATGCACTGTGCACATTTATTTTTTACACAACCTACCCTGAACCTATAGGAAGTTGAACCCGAATGTGTGTAGCTTGGCGCAACGAGGTCGATACTTCGGAAAGCGAAAGTGAAAACATTCACCTTAGAACTTTGAGCTAATGATGTGATGATAATGTGGATCTGGGATTCTGGTCATCACTAGGCTTGAGTGCTAAGTTGCCATTAAGCCAAAACCCAAAACCCTTATGCTTGAAGGAGGAGTTACACGTTTTTGGCTAAAGTACACAATTACGTGGGGATATGGGTTTGTATGATTGTGGGAAGGCCGTGTGCATGGCTTACAAACCAGGGCATAATTCGGATGCCATATTGAAGGTAAACAAGGTAACAAGGTAATCCTATTGTGTTGCAATATTTTCATGTCATAGGGGTGTCACGGTGCCCATTGGTTTGGGATAAAATTGGTCCCAAAATATGCATGTTTTTTAAAATTAGTGCAGCCCATAGGAAGAGTTTCCAACTCTGTTTAGAATCAATCCTACCCAATGTTCATGAAAGAGTCAACAAAAGGGTACCAAATTCTTGAGTATGGTGTCAATTTGGAGGGTACATGTGCCCTCCCAAACATGTGTTTCAACAAAAAGGTCAAAGTCCACTTTAGGACAGTTTAGAAGCTCTGCAATGGGTGAACCGTATGTTTGGATGAGCAATCAAAGTGATCAACCCATGTAAAAACTGAAAAAACATAAAAGAGCTCCGTAAAACCGCATTTAGTACACGGGCTGGGCTCGCCCGTATTGGTTATACGGGCGGAGCTCGCCCGTGTTGGTCATACGGTCACGGCTTGCTCGTAATATGAACACGGGCAAGGCTGGACTGTGGTGAATATACGGTTTTCTCGGAGGATTCAACTTTAATCAGTTTTTCCCACTAAAATCTTCCTTTAACCCTTAAATAATAATAAAGGGAAACAAGTTTGAATAAAATGCTTCAAAAAAAATAATAATTGAATAAAAAAAAAAGTGTGAGCGAAAGGTTCCTTGGGCTTCTGAAAGCCTTTGAATTTCAGACTTTTTCAAAACTCCTGGGCCTCTGAAAGCCTTTGAATTTCAGAATTTTCTCAAAAACTCCTTGGGCCTCTGAAAGCCTTTGAATTTCATACTTTTTCTCAAAAACTCCTTGGGCCTCTGAAAGCCTTTGAATTTCAGACCTTTTCCTTTGGGGCCTCTGAAAGCCTTTGAATTTCAGATCTTTTGGGCCTCTGAAAGCCTTTGAATTTCAGATCTTTTGGGTCTCTAAAAGCCTTTGAATTTCAGACCTTTTCCTCTTGGGCCTCTGAAAGCCTTTGAATTTCAGATCTTTTGGGCTTCTGAAAGCCTTTGAATTTCAAACCTTTTTCTTTTGGGCCTCTGAAAGCCTTTGAATTTCAGATCTTTGGGCCTCTGAAAGCCTTTGAATTTCAGACTTTTCCTCAAAAACTCTTTGGGCCTCTGAAAGCCTTTGAATTTCAGACTTTTATCAAAAATCCTTGGGCATCTAAAAGCCTTTGAATTTCAGACCTTTTCCAAAAAGAAAAAAAATCCCTGGGCCTCTAAAAGTCTTTGAATTTCAGACCTTTTTCAAACCCCCCCCCCCCCCCCCCCCCCCCGGGCCTCTGAAAGCCTTTGAATTTCAGATCTTTCTCTCTTTTTTGTGGGACCTGTTGGAAGCCCTAGAATATTCCAACAATTCAATTCAAAAAAAAATGAAAAATGAAAAAAAACAAAACAAAAAAGGAAGCAAATAAAGAAAGAAACAAATCCAAACTCGTGTTCACCCAGCTTGCACATAGGCATACATAGGCATGTGAATGAGATTAAATTGGCACTGATATTTTCTCTTTATTTTCCCAGGTACTAATACACTTGCAATCATAGCTCCTGTAACCAAATCAAGAGCTCGCGCCATGAATCCCATTGAAGACGAAGCTGATGCTCCTCATCCAGATGTTGTCCTACTCCAAGAACAAGTAGCAGGACTAGCCCAAATGTTAGAGAACATATTGTCCGTGCAGGCCCAACAAGTGCAGGCCCAACAAATGCAGGCCCAGAACCAAGCATCCACTTCCAACCCTGCACCTCCACCCCAAATCAATATTCCATCTCCAGTGCAACCAAATCCTGAACCCATCTATGAACCCACCCCTGAACCTATACTGACCAGGGATGAGACAGCTGAGTCAAACAAGGCTAAGGAAAAGGAAAGGATAAGGGAAGAGGTTGAAAGAAAATTCCTGCATAAGCTAGAAATGATTCAAGATGAACTTAGAGAAGTAAAAGGGGTGAGCAACTTCGGGGGCACCAACCTTGAAGACTTATGCTTATATCCTAATGTTAACCTGCCAGCTAAGTTCAAGTGCCCAGACCTAGACAAGTATGATGGCACAGGATGCTCCATGAGCCACCTGAAGTTATACTGTGGTGCCCTATGCCAGTTTGGGCGGGATGAAGGTGTTCTGATTCAGCTCTTCCAAAGGAGCCTGACTGGAACCGCGTTAAGGTGGTTCACTACTCTAGACCATGGGAAGATTAGAAGATGGAAGGACCTAGCAGATGCCTTCCTAGCTCAGTACCGGTTCAATTCAGAGATCGTGCCAAACAGGTACGACGTAATGAGAATGAGCAAAGGAAGGGATGAGACTGTAAGGCAGTATGCCAAGAGGTGGAGGGAGACAGCCTCTCAGGTCAGGCCACCTATGCTAGAGCAGGAGATGATTTCCACCTTCATTAGTACATTGGGTCAACCATTCTATAGCCATTTGGTGGGTCAGACAACCACTAATTTTGCTGCCTTAGTTCAAGTGGCTGACCGAATTGAAGACGGGATAAGGTCAGGTAAGATAATTGACCACTTTGCTATGGTCAATCAGCAAGACCCCAATGTGAAAAAAGGAAGTGGGATGAAGAAGAATGGAAACAAGAAAGAAGGGGAGGTGAACATGGTACAGCCACCATCAGGCCCTAACAAGCCCATACAAATCAACATACCTGCTCATTTTCCTACTCCATCTCCATCTACCCAGGCCCCTATGAGGGTTAATGTTCCAGCAGCATCTTCAAACCAAAAAAGGGTTTTTACCAAGGAGGAAAAGGATGCTTATTTTGCAGCAAGGAGAAATAGGGTTTTCACTCCTATTCCAATGACTCCTTCTCAATTGCTGCCCACCTTATTGCAAGGAGGGTATATCACTTTAAGAGAACCCAATCCGAATGCACCCAAGGGGAGAAATTTTGACCCTTCCACTACTTGTGATTACCACATGGGTGCACCTGGGCACCCTACTGACAAGTGCTGGCCTTTGAAACATGCCATTCAGGACTTGCTGGACCAGAATACCCTGTCTTTCAATACAGGGGCTCCCAATCCTCCTAGAACAGATATTGGACAGAACCCTCTGCCGCAGCATCATGGGGCAGGCCCATCTAATGTTATAGGTGTCGTCTCTTCTGATGAAATAACCTTTGACCCATCCCAGTTAATTGCTCCAATAGGGACAACGCTCAAGGTTTATTTTAACAGAATAAACAAAGAAAAAGAAATAAATGTAATTTCAAAGGGAAACGATAGTGTTGCAAAGAACATTAGCTCATCTCTGGACCGGGTCTCGTCCCTCATGGCCCAAATGAACATTGCAAAACCACCATTGGTCATCAATTGCAGTCCATCCACCTTTACTTCACCCATTCAGTCAAAACCACCATTGGTCATAAATTGTGACCACTTTAATGCATCAGTCACTTCTGTGACCCCTCAACCAAAACAACTCCCACCATTGGTTGTTGATATCTCTCTCACTCAAATTTCATCATCCAAGTCTAAACTTCCTCCCTTGGTGATAAATGTCCCCAAGCCTTCCTACTCTGAATCGACTGTACCATGGAACTACAGTGAAGCTTTTACCACTACATGCCCTGCAACTGAAAGCAAGGAAGAAGTGAACCTCATGATGAGGTCAGGAAAATGTGTAGGGGTAGAAGAAAAACAAAAGGAAACAGAGAAGGAGAAGGAAGAAGAAAAAAATAAAGGAAAGGCCAAGATAGGGGAAGATGCCCCTCAGGTAACTAATAATGAGGCTGCTGACCTCATTAAAATAATTAAAAAGAGTGAGTTCAATGTCATCGAGCAGTTGAACAAAGTCCCAGCCCAGATCTCAATACTGGGCCTATTGTTAAATTCTGAAAAACATAGGGACTCCTTGTTGAGGATACTTCAGGGGGCCCATGTGCCTAAAAATATTGAACCAGACCAACTAGGCCGGATGGTTGGTCAAATTTTATCCCATAATGTCATAACTTTTTCAGACACTGAAATCAGCCCAGCAGGGTACCATCATGTTGACCCATTGCACATAGCTGTACTCAGTAAGGGTTGCATGATAGCCCGGGTCTTGATTGACAATGGGTCGACTCTCAATGTCTGCCCGTTAGTAACCTTTGTTAAGCTCGGTCTGGAGCAAAACAAAATCAAACAAAATGGAAGAATCATAAGAGCATTTGACAGCTCTAAAACACACTCCCTAGGGGAGGTTGAACTGTCGGTCACAATTGGACCGTATATTTTCAACATCACATTTGAAGTGATGGATATACCTGCAGCCTTCAACCTACTCCTAGGAAGGCCGTGGATTCATACGGCTAGGGCTATACCATCTACCCTCCACCAAAGAGTTAAATATATCAGAGGGCAAAAGGTGATTACTGTCCTAGCCGAAAATTTGATTCCTCCCATGTGGTCCCCTGATGTACCCTGCATAAACATGGAAATGACTGCTGATAAGATGGCATTTCACTCTTTCCAATTTGAAACTGTTAATTTCATACCTGGGGGGTATCAAGAAAAAGAAGGAAAGTTTACCTGTGCTGAGAAGATGGTCAAGAATGTGCTGGAAAAGTACAACTTTCACCCTGGAAAAGGTCTGGGGGTTAACCTGCAAGGAAGGATGGAACCGATAAAGGTTAAGAAGATGGTCCACAGAGCAGGATTGGGGTCCAAGCCAAGAAAGTGGAGAAGTCAGAAGGAAAGGGAAGACATGAAAATCCCTCACATCAGGGAAACTTTTCCTAAGCTTTCTCACATGATTCAGTTGTCTCCTCTTGAGGATCAGTCCAAACCCCCATACTACAATGTCAATCCATTCCAGAAACCCAAGTCCTCAACCGTGCAACCATATGTTCCACCTCCACCTCCACAAGCATTGGGTGGGCCTGGGCCACATACAGAACAGAAGCATGACTTTTCAGAGGACGTGGGAGCATTCTTTGCCATGACAGAAGGCAACCAAGAAAAAGTAGCAGATGAGCTACCTTTTATAGATTGGGCTGCAGTAGAAGTTCCATCTGGAACTAGCCCTACAGAAGAAGCAGGCGACGCAACTCACCCAGTATTGGTGATTTCAGATGCAGACCCTGAACTTGAGGAGCAGGCTTGTATCACTGCCCCAGATTCTTTTATTCTAAACTCCCCTTACTTTTGAAGCCGCGTTTGTTTGGCAAACAGACATGGCTTCCAAAAAAAAACTCCATTAGTGGAATGCCCTTCCCCTGAAGGTTTTAATGAGCCTTCGTCTTCAGGGAAAGATTTTGTAGAAGGCTCTCAAAAAACACAGAGATTTTTCAATTTTTTCTAGAAAAGATAAAGTTTTCAAAAAGGTCCAAACCATTTATGAACCATATAAGCAAACGGAATTGGATCAAGATGAGTACGACTTCGACCTTGAGCTCGACTTTGACCTAATGGGGGTTGAAGAAGAGACTGAGGACGAAGAAGACGACCCTCCAAAAAAAATCACATATCAATTGGAGCGTCATGAAAAGGGGGTCCAACCCAATATTGAAGAGACCATATCAATAAACCTAGGGACCGAAGATGACCCAAAAATAGTGAAGATTGGGATGTGTCTATCTGAGGTACAGCGGGATGAAATGATACGATTCTTGGCTGATTATGAAGATGTATTTGCATGGTCATATCGTGATTTGCCAGGTTTAGACACGGACATGGTTGTGCACAGGCTACCCATTCTACCAGATGCCAAGCCAGTTAAGCAGAAACTGAGAAGGTTAAAACTTGAATGGACATTGAAGGTTAAAGATGAAGTGGTTAAGCAATTTCAAGCTGGGTTCTTAGCGGTCTCCACGTACCTTGAATGGCTTGCAAATATAGTGCCAGTACCAAAGAAGGATGGAAAGGTTAGAATGTGCGTAGATTATAGAGATTTGAATAAAGCAAGTCCCAAGGATGATTTTCCACTTCCACACATTGACATCTTGGTGGACAACACTGCTGTACATAGCCTGTTCTCATTCATGGATGGGTTTTCTGGGGATAATCAGATTAAGATGGCTAAGGAAGACCAAGAGAAGACAGCCTTTATCACCCCTTGGGGTACCTTCCATTACACTGTCATGCCATTTGGGCTTAAGAACACTGGGGCAACCTACCAACGGGCCATGACAGCCTTATTCCATGATATGATCCATAAGGAGATGGAGGTTTATGTGGATGATATGATAGCCAAATCATGTGAAGAAGAAGACCACTTGATCAACTTGAAGAAGGTATTTGACCGGCTCAGGAAATATAGTCTAAGGCTTAACCCTGCGAAATGTGTCTTTGGGGCTACATCAGGGAAATTATTGGGCTTCATAGTAAGTAGAAGGGGAATTGAGATAGACCCAGCTAAAGCTAAAGCAATCATTGAAATGCCATCACCTAGAACCGAGAGGGAAGTTCGGGGTATTCTTGGAAGGATTCAGTACATAAGCCGGTTCATAGCACAGCTCACCGCCATCTGTGAACCAATTTTCAAACTTCTAAGAAAGAATAACCCGACAGTCTGGAATGACGATTGCCAAGAAGCCTTTGACACAATAAAGGAATACTTATTGAACCCACCTGTGCTAGTACCACCAACTCCAGGAAGACCGTTGATTTTATACTTGTCTGTTTTGGAGACGTCAATGGGGTGTGTCTTAGGACAGCATGACGATACAGGCAGAAAGGAGAGGGCGATATACTACCTGAGTAAGAAATTTACAGAATATGAAGCAAAATATTCCCCTCTAGAAAAGACTTGTTGTGCTTTAGTGTGGGCAACTCAAAGACTGAGGCATTATTTCCTTAGTCATTCCACCTTATTGATATCCCGAATGGACCCTTTGAAGTATCTATTTGAGAAACCAGCTTTAACTGGCAGAACAGCAAAGTGGCAGTTATTACTCTCTGAATTTGACCTCACCTATATCACACAGAAAGCCATTAAGGGTCAAGCCATTGCTGATCACTTAGCCGCATACCCTTTACCAGAATACCAACCTTTGAAGACTAATTTCCCTGATGAGGCAATCCTGTTTACTGAAGAAGAAGAAGGTGAAAGCTCTTGGCAAATGTTTTTTGATGGGGCCGCCAATATGAATGGAAAAGGAATAGGGGCTGTGTTGATCAAGCCAGATGGGGCACACATCCCAATCGCAGTGAAGTTAAGGTTCCAATGCACGAACAATATAGCAGAGTATGAAGCATGCATAATTGGGTTGCAAGCTGCCTTAGACCATGAAATAGAGGAACTTGACGTATATGGGGATTCGAGTCTTATCATCTTCCAAACAACTGGTGAATGGAAAACCAAGGATCACAAATTGATCCCCTATCACCAGTATTTGGAAGAAATAAGCAATAAATTTACTCGAATTTCCTTCAATTATATGCCAAGGGCCAAAAACCAGTTTGCGGATGCTCTAGCAACATTGGCTTCAATGGTTAGTATGCCAGAAGGTGTTGATATTAGACCACTGGAAATTGAAGTCAGAGATGAGCCAGCTTATTGCCTTGTTCTAGAAGAAACCCCAGAAGAAGAAGCACCATGGTTTCAAGACATTAGGAACTTCCTAAATAATCGGAGTTTGCCAGAAAATGTTACTTCTACAGAGAAAAGAACAATACAAAGATTGGCAGGACAATTCTTACTAAGTGGTGGGCAGTTGTACAAAAGATCACACAATGATATACTACTTAGATGTGTTGCCAAGACCGAGTCAGAAAGGTTAGTTGAAACGGTACATGGGGGAGTGTGTGGACCCCATATGAATGGGCATATGCTTGCCAAGAAGATTCTGCGATTCGGATATTACTGGTCGACTATGGAGCACGATTGCTACATACATGTCAAAAGGTGTCATTTATGCCAAGTGTAAGCGGATAACAAAAATGCACCCCCAAGTGAATTACACAACATGACATCTCCGTGGCCCTTCTCCATGTGGGGTATAGACGTCATTGGAATAATCTCTCCAAAGGCATCAAATGGACACAGGTTTATACTTGTAGCAATTGATTACTTCACCAAGTGGGTAGAGGCAGCTTCATATGCAAACATTACAAGTAGCCACGTTTTGAAATTCTTGAAGCACAATATCATTTGTCGCTACGGTTTGCCAAGTGCCATAGTATCAGACAATGCTTCAAACCTTAAGAACAAGGACATGAGAAAGATGTGTGAACAGTTTCAGATTACCCACCATAAGTCAGCTCCGTATAGACCAAAGATGAATGGGGCAGTGGAAGCAGCAAATAAGAACATAAAGAAGATCATTCAGAAGATAGTAGTGAGTTTTAAAGATTGGCATGAAATGTTGCCACTTGCTCTACATGCTTATAGAACCTCAATCCGGACTTCTACAGGGGCAACCCCGTATTCTTTAGTATATGGAATGGAAGCAGTTTTACCAGTAGAAGTGGAAATACCTTCACTAAGAGTGCTAATGGAAGCTGAATTAGAAGAAGCTGAATGGATACAATCAAGACATGATCAACTCAATCTAATAGAGGAAAATCGTTTGAAAGCGCTTTGTCATGGCCAATTGTATCAGAAGAGAATGGCCAGGGCATACAATAAGAAGTTGAAGCCCAGAACTTTCCAAGAAGGAAATTTAGTATTGAAGAAAATTTTACCCTTTTTGGAAGACCCTCGTGGAAAATTCAAACCAAATTAGGAAGGACCTTATGTGGTCAAGAAGTTCCTATCAGGGAGTGCTCTCATCTTAACAGAAATGGATGGGAAAGATTTTCCTGAGCCAATTAACTCTGATGCAGTAAAGAGATATTTTCCATGAATGAATATTACTAGGAAATGATCTGAGCCCGTTTTTCCTTATATCCCAAAATTTGCATCCCTAGTCAAGCAAATTTGAGCCTGTTCGTCTTCTTTTGTTAAACCTAAACTGGACTTACAGTCTTATACTGGGGCAAGGCCAATAAGGGCAAAGCCAATAAGGGCAAAAATAAAAATGAAAAAAAACAGAAAGGAAAGAAAAAATAGGGGCAAATGAAAGCCAAATACAAAAAAGGGGAATGGGATTGAATTCACCATGATTGTAAGTCCGGTTGACCCATTTTCACACTTAGAAAATTTTGAGCCTTTAATACCTTTTCTTTCATAAACCGAGCTTAGCCTTTGTTTCGTCCTATTATTAAGCCCTCGGTGATTTTAGTATATTTATTCAACTTTCAGAGTAAGATTGGTGATGACGGAATGCAGAGGCCAACCCTAGTGAAAACCGTAATTAGCACTGGGACAAGAAGAAAAAAAAAAAAAAAAAGAAGAAAAAAAATCAAAGGTTGAGTTGATCATGTGGTCCAAATGTAATCAGCATGAGCATTGGAAACTGAGCAGATTAGCAGGATCAATCCTGAAGGTAAAGCCATTAGGGGATGATTCTAAAGGTCACGGGGTAGACAGATTTGGTCTCTCCCTATTGCTTGGACTACCCTTTTTATTATTCAATCTGATTTTAATTCCTTTAATTATATGTGATTAAGTATTTTGGATCAGCTTTCAAAAAAAAAAAAAACTATACTTTGGCCAGTGATGAGAAATCAAATACTTTTTCATAAAACTTCTGTTTTTATAAGCATCTGAGAATTCTGAGGCCAATAATATAAAACCTATTTTTGAATTAAATCTATTGTCTTTCCACTAATGGAGTTTGCTTTTGTATAAAAGTATGAAGAAAAAAAAAGAGATAAAAGGATCTAATCCCTACTCCCTAACTGCTCCTCAAGCTCCCTAATCCTAGCTGCCTGAGTTGCAATGATTCCAGAAGCTCCTTCCGCATCAGGATCACTCAAGAAGGAGATGACTTCATCTGAAAAAGAATGCTTGATCTTCAATGCCCTAAGGTCGGCCAAGGAATCCTGATACTTCTTCCGCATCACTCGGACTTCAAAGCGATGAACTTGCCTTTTTCTTCAAGTTTCTTCTCCATGGCAATGCGGCCAGACTTCTGCTCCTCAAGTTTCCTCTCCAGAACAAGGACTTTTATCCTAAGTTCTTGAGCCTCCCGTACCCATATTTGATGAAGCCGCCTATGGGTTGCCCTTTTAGACTCCAGAATGTCCTCATAGGTAGGAGGAACAACTGCAGGAGGATCCTCTGGTACTGGGGCATGACTCTGCACCTGCTCCTTGATCCAAAAGTGATAGTCCTTCACATGGGACTCAGAAAAGACAGGACCCCGCAGAAAGTGAACATAGGACCACTCATTCATTAATTGAGCATTTAGCCCCATGGTGGCTGATGTAAGTGGTCCTACAAGGCTCTCATAGCCAGTGGAGATCATAATTCCCTGGGTCGCTCCGAACTGTCGAAGAACCCTCAAAGGAAGATAGAGAACAGCAGATTTCAAGCCTGCCAGGACTAGAAAGTTCCTATCTCTGAAGCTGATCACTGTCTCTGGATTGGGCTGATAAGTGCCAGGCCATCTCACTTGATCATCCTGGAGAGTACCCAAGAAAGTGAACCATCCCTGCTTGCCGCCTTGGATATTAGGACACCCCCTATTGCTCATCAAAATAGGAACTTTCAATCTTGGAAAGAAGCGGCGAGTTATCTCTTCAACCTGGCTAAGGTGGTCAAGCAACCAAAGCTGCAGAAAAGGGGAGTATTTCAATTTATTTCCAAAAAGAGAAAAAAAAAGAAAAAAAAAGAAAAAAAGAAAAAGAAAAAAAAAAAGAAGAAAGAAAAAAAAAGAAAAAGAAGAAAAAGAAGAAGAAAGAAAAAAAGAAGGAAAAGAAAAAAAAGAAAAAAAAAGAAAAGAAAAAATACATGTGTTTTTTTTACCTGTAGGATAGGGGCGCAGGCAAGGAAGCGCTTCTTCTTTCTGAAATATCAGTCAATAAGGGCCTGGTATATCTCTGCTAAGATCATAGGGGCCAACCTCTCACGTTCCCTAACCTGGCAGATAACCGAGATGAGAGCCAAGTCAACCTGGTCATCACCCCGTGGAAAAAGCAACTGATTGACCACTACCAGAGTCAAAGCATTAAACCTAGAATCCTTGTCCCCACTCCTTAGAAGTTTTTCAGTCAAAAAGGTCTTAGACAAGGTCAATAGGGTATCAGAATTCCCTAAGTCTTTCTTCCCTATACCCAAGAATGTAGAGGCCTCCTTTTTGTAGCTAGGCTTTAGGGGTGGGTTCACAACTTTTTCAGAAAATTTTAAGCCAAGGATGGTTTCAATTTCTTCTATGGTAGGAGTTATCTCGTTGTCAGCAAACCGAAAAAGATTCAGTTCAGGTACCCAGTGTCCAATTAAAGCTTCAATGATTTCCCACTTAAAGGGAATTTTAGGGATGTGTAGGATATGCCCTAGGTGGATGGAATCCCAACGAATCTCCTCGTCAAGGGTCATGGAATTAACCCATCTGTCATAAAAAGAATCTACCACATTGTACCTGGTAAGATTAGGAGGTTTTTATTTAACAAGGTGTCTTGCAGGAGGAGATTCAACGACAGAAGAGAACGGTATAGGGGAAGCCATGGAAGCGCCAAAGAAGCCAAGGAAAGCGAGGAAAGACGTGCTCAGGGAGTTTTCCAACTATTAAAAGTGTCACAATGACGTTCCCTATGAGTTTATATAGAAAAAATCATAAGGCAGTAAAATCCGTAATTATACTACGGGCAAACCCCGCCCGTATAGGAACTACGGACACACTTGACCGTGAAAAATTCACGGACAGAGTGCACCCGTATTAACTTTACAGGCACGGCTTGCTCGTAGATTAAATACGGTTTCTTCGAAAAAATGCAAAAAAAAATGGGAATTCTTAATTTCCTTGTTTCCCTAAGCTTTACCTATCCCTGTTTTAACATTCATCATGCAATAAATACTGAAAAGAAAGCAGAAAAGAACACAAATGAGTGAAAATTAAATTTCTTTTATATATATATGAATGTTTACATCAATTTTGTCAAAAATACAAGTATATATGAAAAATCTTAATCTACTGTCTATGCAGGTCCGCCCCTACGGCCACGGCCTCGTCCTCTACCCCGACCACGGCCTGAAGATCGCCTACGCTCAAAGACATGCCGCACAATATTGCGGGCGGTGCTACGAGTCATCCTGCTCAAAACAGATTGAATATCATACCACATATATAAAGGCACAAGGCCAGCAGTGGGATGATCAGGAGGGACGTACCCTGAAGTATCTACATATCCCGTAGACTCGGGATCAGAATTAGTACGGGAAGAATCCGCAGAAGGATCAGCAGCAGCAGGCGTCTCCTCTATAGCCTCCATAGCAGGACTAGCAGGAGCAGATGTCCCTGGTACATCAGCATCCACCTCAAGCACAGGATCAACTGTAGCCTCCTCCATCACCACGACCTCCACAGTAGGCTCTACCACAGCAGCGTCCATAGCCGAATCCATATCTAAATCCGCAGATGCCACAGGAGCAGTCTCAGCTACTGGGGCCGACTCTGGCACATCCTCAGCAGTAGGTGCAATATCAGTAGCCTCTACCTCGGGCTCTGCTGCAGGAACCTCTACTGGACTGGGAGACGTCACGAACTCCACCCGTGCCACAGAAAATACCTCATCCCGAAAATGCATGGGCACGGGTGAAGCAGGTGAAGAAGGGCCGGCTGTGTCCTCCTGAAACTAAGAGAAGGAATTTCAGTCAGAACAAGACAAACTAATGCAAGAGCAGGAATGGAAATAAAAGAAGAAATTAACCTGAGTGTAAGATGGACCCGCCTGGTCCTGTGCATCAGATGGACCCTCCTGGCCATGTGCTCTGGCTAGCTGCCCCCGGAGGTCTGAAATGGTAATATAAAGGGCATCCCGCTCGGCGATCGCAGCATCTCGTTGGCGCTCTAGATCAGCATATCGAGACCGGATCTCTGCCAACTGAGCCTCCTGAAATAGAAAAGAAAGGGTCAGAAAATGTCAAGATCAAATGAAAATAGAAAGGTGAAAAGGAAGAAGGCATACTGTAGTGTCATAAGCACTAATCACTACCCCTCCAATCTCAGTGACTCAGCCACGGACAGGCATGGGTGGCATGAGGCACCCAACTGAAGCTCGCCTGAACCAGGCATCATAGTCACCCTCCTCTAATAAAGTCTCTGCCTCAGTCCAATCTAGGAACTGGGCAGGATCAACAGGCATAGGAGGGTAGGAAGGAGTAGTATCTGGTGGGATGGCAGGAATTCGCGGCTCTCCCACATGCTGAAAGAAGAAGCGCTCGCCGCAGTACCAGATGCTACCCAGCTGACCAATAAAGAACTGGTATCTCTGTCGTCTCTGGTCAGGGACAAATGCATCATCTCTGGCTGCATGCAGGGCCAGCACCTCATGAATATCCTTCATCCTGGGGACAAACAGCTAAAAAAGGAATAGGATATTAGATATAAGATTCAGGAAGAAAAGAAAAGAATAGAGAAGAGGAATTAAAGTAAATTACCTCAGACCGGTACAACCTGTCCAAGTGGGCCCGGGCGGACCTGGGACGACTCTTTTCAGAGTCGTGCTCTACATGACACCATCTACGTGCCATGGGATACATCTCCTCAGACATCGTAAAGGTAGGACGGAAATAGGGTATATAAACCCTAGCAAAAAACTGCAAAAAGAAGAAAAGAGTTAGAGGAATAGAAAAGGAGAGATAGGAAAAAAGGGAAAAAGAGAGAGAAAGAGAAAAAGAAAGGAAATAGATGTTTCACCTGCAGAAAGGGCCAGAAGAATCGGCACCCAACTCCAGCCCCTCTGGAAGTAGAGAGGCCACTCACTGATCGGCGAAGGCCGGCCAAAATAGTGCCAAAAATAAGCGGGCCCCAGGCGTACCTCCTCGCTCGATGCAGATCTCCCAGTAAGCTCAGAAAATAAGGACTAACCAAAGTCGTGTCCTCTGGGAAGAAACAAGATCCCATCATATACAGAAAAAGGAATCGGAAAGCGAATGGGAAAACATGATCACCAGCAGCAAGCTGGCCAAACTGCCTCCTCCTGAAGGTCTCTCTCAACCATGTCAGAGACAATCTCGCTCTCCCTCTATCCCAGGCCTCAGGAGGGAGCACGATATATCCAAGATAACCAGCAACCTCATCAGCCTCTGGCATCGCCATCTCAGGAATAACATCACCGATCATCCTAATCCCGGTGATGAGTGTGAAATCAGAAGGCCGGATCCCAATCTCAATATCTGGGAAGTGGAAGCTCAATGTCTCCGGGAAAAACCTCTCCAGCAGTGCAGCAATGAGGGCCCGATCCAAGCGCACGTCCGGAATAGTAATAAACATGCCAAATCCATATAAGCCTAACTCCCGACGGTAGGCTGAACTGCAGGCTCCCAAGAATCTAATGAAACTGGCCCAGCTCCCTCTATAGTGGGACATAGGATACTCCAAAGGGATAGCTGCCCTAATACACGCTGAGGGATGAGTCCTCAAGCCATGCAAAAGATCGGTATCCCTAATCTGGGCAGCCACCTCCTCAGGGATCTCAACCCTGGTCCTGGCCTCATCTCTGCCATGGCCCCCTCTGCGGCCTCCTCTATGGCCCTCATCAAGGCCTCCATCTCTGCCTCCGCTGCGGCGCCGTCTACGGCTCCTATCTCTGCCCGAAGCCTCAACAGCCGACTAAAAGAAAATAATTGAAGAATCAGGAGGATGTATTTTGGGAAAGGATATGAAATTTCAGAAAGGTTAGAGTATACCTCTGGGGTCGCCTCACGCGAATCCCCAGAAGGGAGATCAGGGACATCAGAATCCGAATCCCTCTCGGCTCTCGAAGACAAGGCCACATCAGCAGGATCACGCCTAACCCTCGAAGAGGAAGGCTCATCTGCAGGGTCCCTAGAAGCTGATCGAAGGCGGGCCATCTACGGTTCAAATCAGGGAGTTGGTTAATTATTCTTGTTAAAATTTTTTAATTGCTTGATTTCCATTTTAACCAAGTTTAACTGATTTGCAGGAAAAAGGAAAAAGGGAGAATGGAAGAAAATGCAAATCAAAGGAAGGAGTTCACCTTTCACCTTTGATTTAATTAAGAAAATATATTTATGCTTAAAAGTTCTGGGTTTATTTCTAAATTGAAAAAGAAAAAAAAAACTCTGATTTGTGTATAGAATGCTTTAATTCCCTAAACTATTAATTTTGTGTGATTTCAGGGAATTGGCAAAAAGCTTGGAATATTCAAGTGATTGAAGAATTCATATTTTGAACAAAGATGACATAAAGTCAACCATGTGTCAATCATAAAAATGGTTCCAGAAGAATACAGTTCATACATGGTAAATTGGCAGAAAAACGATTGGGAAAAGCAAGCTCATCAAGCAAATTCAGGCATGGGTCCAACATGAATTCATACAAAGCCACAAAATCAGTACAAGCAAGTTTCAAAGTTGGGAGATTCATCCAGCAAATTTTTCCATTCAGAGACACAAAAGTAAACTGATCAAAGCAGAAAATCATATGAAAATAGGCATAGCAAGAATCAGAGAAATACTGTCAGTTGGCATCAGCAAAACAAGCAAATGCTAAAAAATTTTGGGATCCTCAATATAGACAGAAAAATCCCCAAAATCCAGCTTGATTCGGATTGTTACTTACATGTGGAAACAGAGATTCATGTGGCATAGAAATTGCAAATCAAATCAGACCAATGTAGACAAAATAAGCATTTGGTTTAATCAAGAAAAAAATTACTGTCACATGAGAAGCTTAGAGAAATTTCAGCCAAATAAAAAATCGCATGAGGAGAAAATAAGGCCAAGCAAAGATTCAAGTCTAAGAAACAAATCAGAAAAATTTTTGGTCGAATGCATATTTCCCAACAGTGAGCATGGAAATTGGGGACAATAAAGAAAATTTGTATGAATGCTGTATATAAAAATGTTTGAGGATTCGGCCACTTACTTGTATTAGTCGAAATGGGAAAATTTGAAAACAAAGATCACACCTTGCTTCCAATTTGTTCACCCACAGAACAGGTTCGAGGATGATTGATGCTTCGAATGGAATCCTGAGAAGGAAGACGGCTGCAACGTTGCTGGTTGAAGAGCTCTGAAGGTCGCCGGAAACAGGAAAACTCACCGGAGAAGCAAGTGATCGCCGGAGAATGAGAGAGTCGCCGGAGATCAGTGGTCGTCGGAGATAGAAGACGAACACTGTTGAAGAAGAAGAGAGCAAGGACCGGAGAAAATAGCACGGGCGCAGAGAAATTAGGGCTTGAATGCGAGCAGAAGAAGAAAATTCGCGATCGCGGTCTTAAGAAGGAGAGTAAAATCCATAACATCAATACGGGCATCAGACGCCCGTGAAAGCAATACGGTCCCGTTCACCCGTGAACAACCTACGGGCAGCATCTGTCCGTGATAGAAATACGGGCGAAGCCAAAAATTGCACATTTTATTATTTTCTCCACACTTTTCAGAAGATTAATGTCCATATTAGTTGTAAGTTGCAAGGATTGCCACCTTACCCACTTTTGTTTAAAAATTTTGTCTCAAATCTCACTTCATAGCCCACAAGTGCTCAGTGAGAGGAGAGATGAGGATTTGGTCCTTAAGCTGAGGGATTTCTTAGCAAATCTTCCACAATAATTTCTTTTTATAAAATCACCCATTTAATCCTTGCAAAGTGCAATTGATTAGACAAAAATCTTAGAAAGTGCAATTGGTGGGTCTTTTTGCTCTCTGCTTGTAATTGGTTCCAATTACCAACAAAGAGGGGACAGCTGTAGACACCCCAAATTGCCCTACAGAATGAGAAAATAATAAAAACATGTAATTAGAGCTTAAAACAGGTCAAAAATGCATAAAAACTGACTAAGCAGACTTTGCCCGTATTTCCTTCATGGGCCCGTCGTGCCCGAAAATTCTCTACGGTCAGGCGCGCCCGTAGTAACTATACCGTCACCATTGGACCGTAGTGCATTCACGGTCACTAAAGACACGTGCGAGTTTTGTCCTTCTCTCGATTTCCGTGCTTTATCTTTAGTCCAATATATCTTTAAATAACCGAATTACATATTTTATTCGCTGAAGCCATCTTGGTTGGCTATGGATGGGCATGATCTTGTATTTAACTCAAAATGAAACTCTATCTTGCCAAACTCTGGACCAACCTTACCCCCGTGCTTGCCTATAAATAGAGGTGATATTCTGAAGCTGATGACCACGAAATTTTGAAGACTCAAGAGCTCCAAGAGAAGAAGAGGAACCCCTGCTGCTTTGCTTGCTCAATCCAGGTAAGTCCCTTTTCCCTTTTATTTTTCTGTCTTCAATTCTAGATGTAATAGGATCATCTCTATTGCTGTAGAATAAGGCCATCTTTTGTACTTGTATTCCTAAACTTGCCTCTAAGTACCTCAAGAGTCTCTCTAGCCGTAAAACGTGAAGAGAGAGCTAGGGGAAAAGAGAACAGGTGGATCCCTAGAATAGAACCCCATATCTGTTTTTCTCCTTTTATTTTAGAATAAGGCCTGTGATTGTGTTTGTATAACCAAACCTATCTCCAAGTACCTCAAGAATCCTCTCTAGCCGTAAAACGTGAAGAGAGAGCTAGGGAAAAAGAGAACAGGTGGATCCGTAGGGTAGACCCCCATGTGCTCTAATTTGTGAGATGTGGCTGCTTTTGATATCATGATCATGTTTTAATGCTTTTTATGATGAATCTGAATGAATCACATGAATCCATGATGTTTATAGCATGAGATCCCCACTTTTTGATAAAATTTGGATTTTCACCACTTTTGCACCTACAGCACTGTTTTCGTGATTTTTGTGGTTTTAGGCTAGGATCTTGGATTTATCATGATCAATATGGTAAATCTGAATCCAGAAGCCTGAAAATAAATTCTAGGGTTTCATGATGTTGTTTTTAAATCATTTTTCATTATTGAGAGAAGACCCTACGGTCTAAGTTCTCCCCTTTTGATGTTTTTCATCAACGTGGGTATTTTTGGTTTTATTTCTGGATTTAATGTGAAATTTGGGCTCTACCTATGTCCTGGACTATTCAAGTTCAATTTTGAAATATTTTATAAAAATCATATTTTTCTAGATTTCTAGAATTTGACTTGAAGCCAGATTTTTGGATTTTTCACTTTAAATTGATTTTATTTGATTTTATCTCAATTTTATTTTGATCATGAAACCCTAGGAATGGTATGATCATATTTGAAAGTTTTGGATCAATCAGACTATTCATATGAAAAAACCATATATTTTTGTCTTTTTTGTGATTTTTGTGAATTTTATAGCAAGCCTTTTTTTCTTTGAAAAACATGAACAATACCTGGCAACCACCTTGTGTGGATGAATAGGGGTGCCTAACACCTTCCCCTGTTCATAACCTAATCCCCTTACCCATCTCTGGTTGTTTTTAGGAGGGTTATTTTTACCCTAAAATTGCCTTTTGTGCTTATTTAATATTTTGGTGTCCATTCACACCTAAATTGAATGGTGGCGACTCTTTGTTTTATTTAATCCCGTGTGATGATGAGGAAGTCATTGGATTTTGATTTTTTCCATGTCTCACAATTGCCCACTAGACACAACTCACAATCAAAACCTTGAATAACTCGATAACATATCAATTAATAATGTAACTGCGAAACCCACACGACAGTGGAAAACCAAACCAAGGAATAGACATACTTCTCAATAACACCCACCAAATACAGAACCTTATCTGTATAACAAATCCGCCCATACGGAACCAATAAATTAGGCACTTGCCTTGTCACAACTGTGACCCAAAAACCAACACTAGATGTACCTAGTCATATGTCCAAACTCCAGGTTTCAACGGCAAAATAATCCAAAGACCACGGTGTTCAACCAAGAGATATTCAAAATAACTATTAACAGCTCTTAAACAGAGTTCCAGGTCATTTAGTAAGAAAAGTACGAGAGTATACACAATTTCTAAATGAAGGTTTAGATTTGAATCGTGTTAGTGTGAGCATACTTAGTTTATTGTTCTAATTCAGTATTCAGGTTATTCTTTATTTCTTACAAAGGTTACTCCCAGTCCTACACTTGAATTCATCCTAAAATCCTTACTTTTAAATCCATCTAATACCCTAAATCAATTATTCCTTTAGGTTATGCTATTGACTCTTTCCAGAAGTTAATTTAGGTCTATTATGACTTGCTAGACTAGGTTCCATACTTAGAATCCTTATGAAAGTAGTTTGAGTGCTTATGGTTTACGTTAACTAATCTACTTTGATTCTTATTGCATTCATTGTCCCAAATAGTTATTCTTTTATCCAAAATTAATTCCGTCAATTCCTATATCTCAAATTACCCTATTTACAGGTGTTACAATATTAGGATTCCAAGAAAAATCATTAGAAATTGAATCTGGGCACGAATCCCAAGTTTAGAAATTTTTGACAGTTAGTCGCTCGATGGGTTGCTCGGGCAATTGCTCTAGTGGTTAGATTTCAGGTTCTGTTATTTTCAAAGGCCTATCGCCTAAGGAAATGCTCGAGCGGTGTATCGAGCGCTCTAGCTATAACTTGTTTTTCTGCAACTTACGAAAAATTTAGAACTTTCTATACATACTATTTACTTGTTTTGATTCTAAACATCTAATTTCCATCCTAAACTAGTTATTGGACAACCCTAAACTAATCCCATCATATTTCCACTTATCTTTGAGTTTCTTTATAAGTTTAACTCATCATGATCAAATTTTTCTTTATTTTCAAAGGAAAGATAAATCACCAAAACAAGACCTTATAAACAATAAACTTTTCCCATGAAATCCAACTTCAAAACAATATGATCAAACATCAAAATCACAAGAAAACATGCGGTTCCTCTAGTTTCAAGTGTTTGCTACTTGCCTTATGATGAATCCAGATTTTTCAAAACTTAGCCTGTGCCCGTTTTTGACACTCTACCGCACCCCTTTAGACTTCTCCAATTTAGATCTCCACTGTTTAGTTTGAAGTCTTCCATGAGTAGAACAAAACCCAAAAATTTCAGCCCATTCCAACGATTAGATCTTCCTATCTCGATACTCGAATTTGGCTGGCCAGCCATCTCTACAACTCCTCTTTCTAATTCCTCCTTTCTTTTCTCTCTTCTCTCCTTCTATTTTTTGCTCCTCTTATTTATGCACGAATTTCCCTCCCCTTCTAACTTATTTTCAAAACCTAAAACACTCTTTAAACCTCTCTTTTATAACCTCCCTACTAGTCCAACTCTAATTAGGTTTAGCTTATTCTAATATACTTAGTGTATTCCCTCTTCTACCATTCTCCTTAATTTAACTCCTTTAGCTCTCTTTTAAAGGATATCCTAATTAATTTTCGTGCTTAATACTGTTCCTAATTTTAAATTGAACTTAGACTTTTATTATTCGCTCAAATTACCTATATCTTGGATCCTAAATAGTATAATTACCATTAGGCCCTTTTTCCACCCTTTAAGCCTTAATTTCATTATTTTACATCCAACTAAGCTAAGGTTTTGTCTAGTTGAATTTGTTGACTAAATATCTAATTATCTTATTTTCTTTCATGAATTTAACAAATTAAAATGACAAAATTACCCTTCGTCTTTAAATTCCTATTTTAACCTTTATATCTCTCTTTAATTCTCCTATCATTATCTTTCTTAATATTTCCTCCATAATTTATCATTTAATTATTTATTTTATTCTTAGGAAAATCCAGGGGTCTACAAAATCAATGGGTATTAGAATGTATTCAATGGCTTAACCAACGAGGGTATTATCTTAATAGAAATTTTGTGGCTAGTGCTATTATTGATAAGCTGCCCCTCCCCCCTTCATGGAAGGTTTACATGGCTAATTTGAAATATCAAAGAAAGGAAGTGACATTAGAACACCATATCTAAATAAAAGAGAAAGGCCAAAATAGGAAGAAGATTTAGAAACCATCTTCTAATATCTTTGTTAGGAAGGCTAAATTGTATAGGATGACTTTAAGAAAAGGGAAAAACCAATATGAAAAATTATACCGTAAGGACTCAAAAGGAAAAAGGGAATTACTTTGTTTGTGGCAAGCTAGGCCATGATAATATTCAATGTAGGAATAGAAGGGCAGATTCAGATGATGAGCAAACTAAATTGAGTATAGTGTCATTGTTGTTGTCATTTCAGAAATTAACCTAATTAGCAACCCCAAAGAGTGGTTGGTGAACATTGGACCTGACAAGCATATTTGCAGAAACTATAACATGCTCACAACCAACTAGTTGGTGGGAGAGGTGAATAGATTTGCTTTACTGAATCTTTCACATCTCCAATAGCTGGGAAGGGAAAGGTGCAAATCAAGTGCACTTCATGAAAGTAGTTGGTTTTGATTGACGTGTTGTATGTACCAAGGATCAAAAGAAATTTAGTATCAAGATACCTACTAAATATAGTGAGATTAAGCTTATATTTGAAGGGACTAATGTCTTTCTAGGAAAGATAACCATGGCCTATTTGTATTGAATATTTCTAATGAAACAAATGAAGTCTCTAGTTTTGCTTATTTGATTCTATTACTTCGTGGCATAAAAGACTAGGACACACCAATATTGGATATATTAAGAGAATGGAACACTTAGGTTTTATTAAAAAAGTTATCCAATATATATTTCAAGAAATGTGAAGTGGCATTGAGGCCTCATATAATCATAGCTAGAGAATCTAAACTCCTGGATCCTATTCATAGCAACCTAGTTGATATGAGAAATAAAATTATGAGAGGAGGTAAAAAAAAAATTTCATTACATTTATAGGTGAATTTAGTAGAAATACTAAGGTTTACATGGTAAGGTCTAAAAGTGAAGCAAAAGTGACTTTCATAAAACAAAAACCTGAAGTAGAAAAGACTCAAAACTAATAGGGGAGGAGAGTATGACTCAAACCCCTTTCAAAAATTTCGTGAAGATAATGGAATAATACATAAGGTTACTAGTGCATACTCGCCTGAGTTTAATGGAATGGGTGAAATGAAAAATGGTGAACAACTCAATAATTGTTAGTTTTGATTCACCCTTGAACTTGTGAGGGGAGGCAATATTATCTGCTGGTTTTATTACCAATGTAGTACCTGTGAGACATGGGAAAAAATCAAATCCAATGACTTCCTCTATCATCACACGGGATTAAATAAAACAAAGAGTCGACACCATTCAATTTAGGTGTGAATGGACACCAAAATATTAAATAAGCACAAAAGGCAATTTTGGGGTAAAAATAACCCTCCTAAAAGAAACAACCAGAGATGGGTAAGGGGATTAAGTTATGAACAGGGGAAGGTGTTAGGCACCCCTATTCATCCGCACAAGGCGGTTGCCAGGTATTGTTCATGTTTTTCAAAGGAAAAAGGCTTGCTAAAAAAGACAAAAATATATGGTTTTTTCATACGAATAATCTGATTGATCAAGAACTTTCAAATATGATCATACCATTCCTAGGGTTTCATGATCAAAATAAAATTGAGATAAAATCAAATAAAACCAATTTAAAGTGAAAAATCCAAAAATCTGGTTTCAAGTCAAATTCTAGAAATCTAGAAAAATATGATTTTTATAAAATATTTCAAAATTGAACTTGAATAGTCCAGGACATAGATATAGCCCAAATTTCACATTAAATCTGAAAATCAAAACCAAAAATACCTACGTTGATGAAAAACATCAAAAGGGGAGAACTTAGACCGTAGGGTTTTCTCTCAATAATGAAAAACGATTTCAAAACAACATCATGAAACCCTAGAATTTATTTTCAGGCTTCTGGATTCAGATCTACCATATTGGTCATGATAAATCCAAGATCCTAGCCTAAAATCACAAAAATCACGAAAACAGTGCTGTAGGTGCAAATATGTGGAAAATCCAAATTTTATAAAAATCGTGGGGATCTCATGCTATAAACATCATGGATTCATGTATTCATTCAGATATATCATAAAAACAATTAAAACATGATCAAGATATTCAAAGCAGCCATATCTCACAGATTAAAGCACATGGGGGTCTACCCTACGGATCCACCTGTTCTCTTTCCCCTAGCTCTCTCTTCACGTTTTACGGCTAGAGAGGATTCTTGAGGTACTTGGAGATAGGTTTGGTTATACAAACACAATCACAGGCTTTATTCTAGAAAAAAGGAGAAAAACAGATATGGGGTTCTATTCTAGGGATCCACCTGTTCTCTTTTCCCCTAGCTCTCTCTTCACGTTTTATGGCTAGAGAGACTCTTGAGGTACTTGGAGGCAAGTTAAGGAATACAAGATAAAAAATATGGCCTTATTCTACAGCAATGGAGAAGATCCTATTACATCTAGAATTGAAGACAGAAAATAAAAGGGAAAAGGGACTTACCTGGATTGAGCAAGCAAAGCAGCAGGGGTTCCTCTTCTTCTCTTGGAGCTTCTTAGACTTTAAATTTTCGTGGCCTTTTGCTTGAGGAATGGCCCTCTATTTATAGGCAAACACAGGGGTATGGTTGGTCCAAGGTTTGGCAAGATAGAGTTTTAGTTTTAGTTAAACACAAGATCATGCCCATCCTTTATCCACAAAAATATTTCGTACGAATAAAATATATAATTCGCTCATTTAAAGGGATATTGGACTAAAGATAAGGCTCAGAAATCGAGAGAAGAACAGAACTCGCACGAGTTTGATGTGCCCGTAAATGATTTATGGTCCCACGATGTCCGTATATTTACTACGGGCGTTGCGTGCCCGTATTCAAAATTCGGGCATGCTTAGCCCGTAGTGGCAATACGGTCCAGGCTCTAATTATTGATTTTCATGCCTTTTTGGCCTGTTTTATCTTCCAATTAATGTTTTCATTATTTTCTCATTTTTAGTGCAATTTGGGGTGTCTACAGTACCCCATCAAAAAACTGGCAATACGCATTATAAACTTCGGAAAGGGCATTCTCCTAACCTAAATTTCCTAAGGGTTTAGGGCTACCTAGACAAACTGGGTTTTATAGAAATTAAAAGGAAAAGACTTGGTTATAAGACTATAGAGGTCATTTATGTGGTATGCTAAAAATAATGTTCCCTGTAGATATTTAGTATTGAAATCTATAGATGATGATGTGTTAGCAAATTCTATAATAGAATCTAGAGATATAGATTTCATTGAGTCCATTTTTAATTTAAAACCAAAACCTGTAAAGGAGATGTGGCTTCTTCTATCCAAACCTATGAGTCAGTTCTTGAACCCATTATAGAACTAGAACTAGAACTTGAACTTGAAGTGAGGAGAAATAAAAGACCTAAAACGGCAACTAACCTATGAGATGGCATTTATATATTTCCTATAGATAATGATCCCAAGGCCGATAGTTAGGTTGTGCCTTCCCTAGAAGTAATATTTTAGAGAGAAGTCATAAATAGTGAGTTAGACTCTCATTTGGCTAATTGTACTTGGGAATTGGCAGATTTACTAGATGGAGGGGATTTTTGTAGACATCCCAAATTGCACCAAAATATGAGACAAAAATGAAAAATATGTATTATTACATATGTTTTCATCTCAAATTCATTGAAATCATGGAGCACCATATTGTAAATATGGTTATATAAATTTTCACCGCATTGATAATTCAATTAATGTATAAAACATTTTGACCAAGGTTAACCGTGAGGTTGTGTTAGTTATGTTATAGATTTTAGTAACCGAGAATGTATATTGGTCAAATTGATATTTCTTCATGACCGATATTTAATATTGGTCAAACTGATATTTTTTCATGACCGATATTTAATATCAATCATGTTACTTTTCAAGACTAATTTTCAATGTCGATCACATTGATATTTCTTCATAACCGATCTGAGTTATTGATTAACATAAAAAAAAAGGCTCAATTTGAAAATTCTCGCGAGCTTTCTTATGTTTACATTGAAACCTCTTTTTGGAAGGCTTAAATTGCCTAAATTAGCCTCCGAAATTTGCTCAATTCCCACCAATGTAAGCCATGGTCTTCAATTGAAAGGATCTAAACACACTTTTGTGTCTACCCTTGGGACTCTTCTACTCTCACTTGTACCTATAAATATGAGATCTCTCCTCATGCAAATGACTGCAAGTTTAGAGGTTGAGAGACTTGCTTAAAAGGAAGGAGACTTTGCTTAAGAGGAGGGAGACTTTGCTGGATTGCTCACTTGAAGAAGCCTTTGCTTATTTTGATTGAAGAAGGAGCTCACAAGGTATAATCTCCTTCTAAATTCTATATTCTCTTTCAATTCCAGAACTCTCTACTTCTACCTTTCTGTAGAATAAGGCCTCTTTGTGTTTGTAGCCCCAAACTATGGATTAAAGTACCTTAAGCCTCTCGCTAACCGTAAAACGTGAAGAGAAGGCTAAGGGAAACAATATATGAGATGGAACCTTTAGGAATAGAGCCCTTTTTTTTATTGTGCTTAATTTCTCTTGATTGTGCTTTAATTGATTGATTGTGATAATTTTTCCTTTATTTTGAGAGGAATTTCATGGATCTAGGCCACTTCTTGGCTCTAGATCTGAAATTCCTCCATATTATGGAGTTTTTGCACACTTATAAGCACACACAATGATTAATGTTGTTTTCTTAAAGTATAGGAATGTATCTTAGATCTACCATGCTCAAAATCATAGATCTAAGAATTGAGCCTTAAATCAATATATCAGGACTTTTGATTTCCTTTCTAGAGAGCTATGTGCACAGATCAAAGGTTTCCATCATGATTTTCACTTATGTTTTTGAATCTAGACATAACCTGAGTAAGAACTTGTTTCCTTCATTAATTCATCCTCCGAATGAATTTTTAAATGATTCTAACTAGTTATGAAAGGTAGGGACGTATATTTTAATCCTGTCAATTTTAATGATTTTTCACCTAGCCGTTTAATCTCTGTGTTTGATTAAAGTTAGTTAAGTCTATTTTATAGAGATTGCATTCCTTATCACTTCAATTCAGCATCGAAGGTCCATTTCAATTCCGTTTTGACTGATTCTTGTTTTTAAGTCTTCTTTTGTGAGGCTATTTTTAAATCTAATTGATTTCATAATTTTAAGATCTGTGAGCTTAATTGATCTTGTACTACTCAGTAGCAGATTACAAGGTCAATCTATGATTGAGTTGAGGTATTTGTGAGAGCACACATATCACATATTAATGAATTTTTTTAGTTAGACCTATGCCATTCGAAAGGTGGTGTTTCATACTTCATTCATACTTATTTTCATGAAATGAAGTCAAACTCCATGAATAGTCTTATGTAGGGTTGGTCATCACTTTTACTATGATAGATCAAAAATTTTGAACAAGCATAACTTTCTTGATTTTAATCGGATTTGAATGAAACTTTTATTGAGTTTTTCTACATCAAATAAACATTCAAATAGCTTTAGATTCATCAAATTTGAGTTTGAAATGAGTGAGTTATGGTCATTTGATGGTGTGTACCTCAAATAGCTTCTCTGAGGTATTGATTTTCAAATTTGCTTTCATCTTTTTTCTTTGATTTTTGTCTAGATTTGTGATTTGATCGTGAAGTCCGAAGGGTTACGAATCCACAAAGAACATTTAGATCAATTCGGTTGTTCTCATGGATAATCACAGATCTCTTTTATGTTTCTTTTTGCCTTATTTTGTGTGAATGCAAGCAATCTATAGCATGATCGATAGACATGTGGCAACCATCTTATACAGATGAGTAGGGGTGCCTAACACCTTCCCATACTCATAACCTAACCTCCTTCCCCTATCTTTGGTGTAGACCATAAATTAGAGCTACTTCGGCTCTCTTTTGTTATTTTTATTTACACATTGGTGTCCATCTACACCAAGACCCTTAGATGGTGGCAACTTCCCTTTTTGTTGAATCCTATGTGGTATTTGAGAGATCCATAGCGATTTCCATGGTCCCACAGTTTCAAATGGATTTTTAAGGAGAAACTAAAAAATAATGGTTCCATAGACAAGTATAAAGTTAGATTATTTGCTAAAGGTTGTAGTTAGCAGAAGGAAGTAGATTATTTTGATACTTGTGCAATAGTAGCAAGAATTACTACTAATAGAATTTTAATCAGCCTAGTGTTTAAAAATATTATAATACATCAAATAGAAGTTAAAACTGCATTTTTAAACAGAGATATAGAAGAAGAAATTTATATGAAACAACCCAAATGATTTATAGCACCAAGCAAGTAGGTGCGTATACCATAAATTTTCTGGTAATACTGGTGTAATTATTTGCTTGTATTTTTATGACATGTATATTATACGCACTAATTTAGACATAGTAATCACTACTTAACAATATTTTCTATCTTCTAAATTTGATATGACGGATATTGGGGAGGCCAATCTCATCTTAGGTGTAAAACTTATTAGAGAGTTAAGCAGTATCTTTCATATTATACAAGGAACATATTAACAAAGTTTTGAAATTTAAAATATGATTCTTTGTCCACACCTTATGATGCTAGCATACGTCCTAGGAAAAATTATGGTGAGAGTGTCTCATAATCAAAGTATACTTGTAGACACCCCAAATTGCACTACAAAATGAGAAAATAATGAAAACATTAATTGGAATTTAAAACAGGCCAAAAATGCATGAAAATCAATAATTAAAGCCTGGACCGTATTGTATCTACGGGCTAAGCGCGCCCGAATTTTATATACTGGCACGCAGCGCCCGTAATACATATACGGACACCTTTGGACCGTGAATCATTTACGGGCAAATCAGACTCGTGTGAGTTCTGTTCTTCTCTCGATTTCTGAACCTTATCTTTAGTCCAATATCCCTTTAAATGAGCGAATTATATATTTTATTCGTACGAAATATCTTTGTGGATAAAGGATGGGCATGATCTTGTGTTTAACTCAAACTGAAACTCTATATTGTCAAACCTTGGGCCAACCATACCCCTGTGTTTACCTATAAATAGAGGACCTTTCCTCAAGCAAAAGGCCACGAAAATTTGAAGTCTAAGAAGCTCCAAGAGAAGAAGAGGAACCCCTGCTGCTCTGCTTGCTCAATCCAGGTAAGTACCTTTTCCCTTTTATTTTCTGTCTTCAATTCTAGAAGTAATAGGATCTTCTCCATTGCTGTAGAATAAGGCCATCTTTTGTTCTGTATTCCTAAACCTGCCTCCAAGCACCTCAAGAGTCTCTCTAGCCGTAAAACGTGAAGAGAGAGCTAGGGGAAAAGAGAACAGGTGGATCCCTAGAATAGAACCCCATATCTGTTTTTTCCCTTTTTTCTAGAATAAAGCCTTTGATTGTGTTTTTATAACCAAACCTATCTCAAAGTACCTCAAGAATCCTCTCTAGCCGTAAAACGTGAAGAGAGAGCGAGGGGAAAAGAGAACGGGTGGATCCGTAGAGTAGACCCCCATGTGCTCTAATCTGTGAGATGTGGTTGCTTTTGATATCATGATCATGTTTTAATGGTTTTTATGATGAATCTGAATGAATCTATGATTTTCATGATGTTGATAGCACGAGATCCACACTTTTTTATAAAATTTGGATTTTCATCACTTTTGCACCTACAGCACTGTTTTCGTGATTTTTTTGATTTTAGGCTAAGATCTTGGATCTATCATGATCAATATGGTAGATCTGGATCCAAAAGTCTGAAAGTAACTTCTAGGGTTTCATGATATGGTTTTTAAGTCCTTTTTCATTATTGAGAGAAGACCCTACGGTCTCAGTTCTCCCCTTTTGATGTTCTTCATCAACGTGGGTATTTTTGGTTTTGATTTTCAGATTTAATGTGAAATTTGGGCTATACCTATGTCCTAGACAATTCAAGTTCAATTTTGAAATATTTTATAAAAATCCTATTTTTCTAGATTTCTAGAATTTAACTTGAAGCCAGATTTTGGATTTTTCACTTTAAATTGATTTTATCTCAATTTTATTTTGATCATGAAACCCTAGGAATGGTATGATCATAGTTGAAAGTTCTGGATCAATCAGGCTATTCGTATGAAAAAACCATATATTTTTGTCTTTTTTGTGATTTTTCCTGATTTTTATAGCAAACTTTTTCCTTTATTTTAAACATGAACAATACCTGGCAACCACCTTGTGTGGATGAATAGGGGTGCCTAACACCTTCTCCTGTTCATAACCTAATCCCCTTATGTGAGACATGGGAAAAAATCAAAAATCCAATGACTGACTTCTTCTATCTTCACACAGGATTGAATAAAACAAAGAGTCGCCACCATTCAATTTAGGTGTGAATGGACACCAAAATATTAAATAAGCATAAAAGGCAATTTTAGGGTAAAAATAACCCTCCTTAAAAAAACAACCAGAGATGGGTAAGGGGATTAAGTTATGAACAGGGGAAGGTGTTAGGCACCCCTATTCATCCACACAAGGTGGTTGCCAGGTATTGTTCATGTTTAACAAAGAAAAAAGGCTTACTATAAAATTCATGAAAAATCACAAAAATAGACAAAAATACATGGTTTTTTCATACGTATAGTCTGATTGATCCAGAACTTTCAAATATGATCATACCATTCCTAGGGTTTCATGATCAAAACAAAATTGAGATAAAATCAAATAAAATCAATTTAAAGTGAAAAATCCAAAAATCTGGCTTCAAGCTGAATTCTAGAAACCTAGAAAAATATGATTTTTATAAAATATTTCAAAATTGAACTTGAATAGTCCAGGACATAGATATAGCCCATATTTCACATTAAATCAAAAAATAAAAACCAAAAATACCCACGTTGATGAAAAACATCAAAAGGGGAGAACTTAGACCATAGGATCTTCTCTCAATAATGAAAAAGGACTCAAAAACCACATCATGAAACCCTAGAATTTACTTTCAGGCTTTTGGATTCAGATCTACCATATTGATCATCATAAATCCAAGATCTTAGTCTAAAACCACAAAAATTACGAAAACAGTGCTGTAGGTGCAAAATTGGTGAAAATCCAAATTTTAGAGAAAAGTGGGGATATCATGCTATAAACATCATGGATTCATGTTATTCATTCAGATTCATCATAAAAGGCCTTAAAACATGATCAGGATATTTAAAGCAGCCACATCTCACAGATTTAAGCACATGGGGGTCTACCCTACGGATCCACCTGTTCTCTTTTCCCCTAGCTCTCTCTTCACATTTTACGGCTAGAGAGGATTCTTGAGGTACTTAGAGATAGGTTTGGTTATACAAACACAATCAAAGGCTTTATTCTAGAAAAAAAGGAGAAAACAAGATATGGGGTTCTATTCTAGGGATCCACCTGTTCTCTTTTCCCCAAGCTCTCTCTTCACGTTTTAGGGCTAGAGAGACTCTTGAGGTACTTAGAGGCAAGTTTAGGAATACTAGATACAAAAGATGGCCTTATTCTACAGCAATAGAGATGATCCTATCACTTCTAGCATTGAAGACAGAAAATAAAAGGGAAAAGGGACTTACCTGGATTGAGCAAGCAAAGCAACAGGGGTTTCTCTCTTCTCTTGGAGCTCCTTAGACTTCAAATTTTCGTGGCCTTTTGCTTGAGGAAAGGCCCTCTATTTATAGGCAAACACAGGGGTATGGTTGGTCCAAGGTTTGGCAAGATAGAGTTTCACTTTGAGTTAAACACAAGATGATGCCCATCCTTTATCCACAAAGATATATGAGATAATTCGAACAGATAAATAAGAGAATTTGCTTATCCAAGAGAGATATTTGGGTGCAGATAAGGCTCAAAAATCAAAAAGGTAAAATTTGCACAAAGACCCCCGTGCCCGTATATATATTACGGTCGCACCCTGCCCGTATTATTAATACGGGCACGCCGTGACCGTATATCAACTGCAGGTATGACCAGACCGTAAACAAAATACGGTCATGACCAGTTTGGCCAGGTTTTACACTTTTTTGCCCTGTTTCAAATCCCAATTAATATTTTCAATTATTTTCTCATTTTTAGTGCAATTTGGGGTGTCTACAGCTGCCCCCTCTTTGCTGATAATTGGAACCAATTAGAAGCAGAGAGAAAAAAAAAAGACCCACCAATTGCACTTTTTGAGATCTTTGTCTTACTAATTGCACTTTGCAAGGATTAAATGGATGATTTTGGTAAAAAGAATTCATTGCGGAAGATTTGCGAAAAGTCCCTCAGCTTAAGGGGTAAATCCTCCTCTCTCCTCTCACTGAGCACTCGTGGCTATGAAGTGAGATTTGAGACAAAATTTTTAAACAAAAGTGGGTAAGGTGGCAATCCTTGCAACTTACAACTAATATAAACATTGATCTCCTGAAAAGTGTGTAGAAAATGATGAAAAATAAATTTTTCTGGGTGGCCTGTAGTTGTAGCACAATGAACAGTAAGGAACAGACACAACTCAAAATTACCCATTTGAAAAAACATCTCATTAATTGAACTTGCTTTGGTCAAACAAAGAAATGATAAAAACATGGATTCGAAGATAGCCAATGAAACCCCTACTTGAAGTCTGATGGAGTGGCGTCTCTTCCTTATCTTAGATTTCTTGGAGCTCTCGTGGCTATGAAAAGAAATCTGAGACAAGCAAATTTTGAAAAGAATGTGGATTTAAAATTGACCACTGCAAACTCAATTGATTTTGATGTTTTTCACTTTTTGAATTTTCCTGATTGATTTTCTTATTTGATATACCTGGGTGCCATTTGATGCCCGAACCTGTGCTTGAATATTTTGCAACTTGCTTTTGCTTCTTTATCTTCTTGCTCTCTCAATAACGATGTATGTGCCCATACTGCCCATAACCTGTCTTCTTGCTTTTTAATTGCCCAAGTGAATGCCCTCATCTTGATTGATGGATTTGAGAATCATAATCTGATGATCTAATCTCATGCCTTTACAACCCATGATTTTTCTTTCATGCCTTCTTGCTGTCCCAGTAAAATCCTTCTTCATGATTGAAGAATTGGGAACACTTGTTTAACGAAGAAAACATGCCATTGCTTCGAAGCCCTTTTTTTTTCTTTCAAATTCGAAGACTAAAGCTTGATTGCTTCTTCCAGATGTTAGAATTCATTCCAATGACAACCCAGAAGGAAAGACATTGAGCATGCCCCGGTTTTGATTGTTTGAAGAAGTATTTACCCCTCAGTAAAGATGATCCTCTTTTTTCTTTTTTCCTTTTTTTTTCTTTTTTTTCTTTTTCTCTCTTTTTTTTTCTTTTTTTTTTTTTTAACCTTTGCCAAAAAGAAACCCTAATAAAAGAATGCAAATGCAAACATAAGAAAATATGTTTTATACTAGTGGCCTCAGAATTCTCTAATGCTTGCAAAACTAATGTTTTATGAAAAGATATAGATTCTCATCATAGGCCAAAGTATAGTTTTTTTTTTTTTTGAAAGCTGATCCAAAACACTTAATCACATATAATTAAAGGAATTAAAATCAGGTTGAATAATGAAAAGGGTAGTCCAAGCAATAGGGAGAGACCAAATTTGTCTATCCCGTGACCTTTAGAATCATCCCCTAATGGCTTTACCTTCATGACTGACCCTGCTAATCTGCTCAGTTTCCAGTGCTCATGTTGATTAAATTTAGACCACATGATCAACTCAACCTTTGATTCTCTTTTTTTTTCTTTTTTTTTCTTTTTGCCCTTATTGCTCCTAGTGCCAATTATGGTTTTCACTAGGGCCGACTTCTGCATTCCGTCATCACCAACCTTACTCTGAAAGTTGAATGAATATACTAAAATCACCGAGGGCTTAAGAATAGGACGAAACAAAGGCTAAGCTCGGTTTATGAAAGAAAAGGTATTAAGGGCTCAAAATTTTCTAAGTGTGAAAATGGGTCAACAGGACTTACCGTCATGATGAATTCAATCCCATTCCCCTTCTTTTGTATTTGGCTTTCATTTGCCCCTATTTTTTTCTCTTTTGTTTCTTTATGCCCCTATTGGCGTTGCCCCTATTGGTCTTGCCCCAGTATAAGACTATAAGTCCAGTTTAGGTTTAACAAATAAGACGAACAGGCTCAAATTGGCTTGACTAGAGATGAAAATTTTGGGATACAAGAAAAATGGCCTCAGATCATTTCCTAGTAATATTCATTCAAGGAAAATATCTCTTTACTGTATCAGAGTTAATTGGCTCAGGAAAATCTTTCCCATCCATTTCTGTTAAGATGAGAGCACCCCCTGATAGGACCTTTTTGACAACATAAGGCCCTTCCCAATTTGGTTTAAACTTTCCACGAGGGTTTTCCAAAAAGGGTAAGATTTTCTTTAATATTAAATTTCCTTCTTGGAAAGTTCTGGGCTTCACCTTCTTATTGTAAGCCCTGGCCATCCTCTTTTGATACAATTGGCCATGATAAAGCGCTTTTAATCGCTTTTCCTCTATTAAATTGAGTTGATCATGTCTTGACTGTATCCATTCAGCTTCTTCTAATTCAGCTTCCATTAGCACTCTTAGTGAAAGTATTTCCACTTCCATTGGTAAAACTGCTTCCATTCCATATACTAAGGAATACGAGGTTGCCCCTGTAGAAGTCCGGATCGAGGTTCTGTAAGCATGTAGAGCAAGTGGCAGCATTTCATGCCAATCTTTGAAACTCACTATCATCTTCTTAATGATCTTCTTTATATTCTTATTTGCTGCTTCCATTGCCTCATTCATCTTTGGTCTATACGGAGCTGACTTGTGGTGGATGATTTGAAACTGATCACACATCTTTCTCATGTCCTTGTTCTTAAGGTTTAAAGCATTGTCTGATACTATGGCACTTGGCAAATCGTAGCGACAAATGATATTGTGCTTCAAGAATTTCAAAACGTGGCTACTTGTAATGTTTGCATATGAAACTGCCTCTACCCACTTGGTGAAGTAATCAATTGCTACAAGTATAAACCTGTGCCTATTTGATGTGTAAAACCCTGACCCGGATTATATCTTAATTATTAAGATTAATTATCTAAAGTGTGATTATTAGACTAATTAAGTACTTGTGTTATGAAGATGAGGTAGATGTGGATTATTCTTGAGGATTTAGAGGAATCAATAGAATGATATGAAAGTTATTAAGGTAAGTTTAATTAATGCTATTTCTCAATTCCAATTGTTTAAGATACTCTCCAATTAGCTTTAATGAATTGGAAATCAAATTCTGAAAATTTAGACTTATGTGTACCTAGAGTAATTCCCAAGTATACCCATGGTACCCCAAAATATACCCCAGGTACCCTCCCGAATAACACTAGAAGTACACCTATACATTACCCAAGGTACCTCCCAAGTGTACCCAAATTATCCCCTAAGAGTACCTAAAGTAACTCTTAAGAATACCCAAGGTACCTCTCAAGTGTACTTTAAGTGTCTCCCAAGAATACCCAAATAACTTCTTAAGTGTACTCAAGGTACCTCACTTTTATACTTAAGGTACCCCCAGTGTATGCCCAAGGTATCACCCAAGTATGCCTAAGGTACCCCCATTGTATGCCCCAAGTACACCTAAGTATTACCCAAGGTACTTCCATTGTATACCCAAAGTACACACAAGGTATCCCACTATTTCACCTAAGGTACCCTACTTTAATTGCCTAAGGTACCCCTGTGTTTACCTAAGGTATCCTCTTGTGCTTGCCTAAGGTACCCTACTATCTTACTTGAAGTACCCCTTGTTTAGCTAAGGTACATTCCCTTATACAGCTAGAGGTACTCCCTTTATATAATTAAAGTACCTCCAACATACCTAAGGTACATCCCCTATATTACCTAGGGTACACCCCCTATATAGCCAAAGTACCCCTTTATATAACTAAAGTAACCCCTATATAAGTAAGGTAACCCCCATTGTTTTGCCTAAGGTATAACCCCTTATATAACTAAGGTACCCCCTCTTGTACCTAAGGTACACCCATTCTATAACTCAGGTAACCCTCTTATATTATTAAGGTACACCCCTCATGTTACCAATGGTACACCTCCTTGTATTTCCTAAAGGTAACCCCTGTATAACTAAAGTACACCCCTCAATAATCAAGGTACCCCTCCTCAATATAACTGAGGTACACCCTCCTAAGCTTATTCAAAGTTTATCTCTTAGAATGACTAAGGTAAATCCCTTGAAACATCAAGGTACCTCCTCAAATAACTAAAGTACCCCTCATATAACTGAGGTACCCTTCTATGTTAACTGAGGTACACCTCCCAAGCATTCTTAAAGAATGCCTTTTGAAGTGGCTAAGGCAAACGCCCCACTTAACACTAAGGTACCCCACTTAATACTAAGGTACCCCACTCGAATGACACTAAGGTACCCCTGATATGCCTTAGGTACACCCTAGGGTTTAGTTGAATAAAAGCCTTGTTTAGGGGCAGATTTGAAAGACCCAAAACTTGAGCATATAAAAGGATGCCCTAATTTCTAATTAAGTGTTTGAGAATTCTTACTTAAGTCTTTACATGTAAATAAGGTTTTACCCCCATTTGGAACCAATAAAAATACTCTCAGGGCCCAATTCCCAACCAATAAAAAGTCAACTTTCCAGTTTGTGTCTAAATTTCCAGTTTTCCCGATTTTCAGATAAGACCACTTTTTGAGTTTGATATCCAAATGAGTGATTCAGAAGCCCAGAAAATTCTAGATCATTTGTATACCCTCCAATAGACTACAACCAGAAATTGAGCCCCAAACTCCTTGTAGATTTGTCTAGAAAAATTCGACACCGAAAAGTCAACGTAGAATATTTTTGAGGTCCAAAACTTTTTGTCTCGGAATCCATTGAATTTTGGTATAGTGACTTAATTAGGATTTCTAAGATCAATCCACTCATCGAAAATGTGTTTTGAGGATTTTATGACCTTCGTTTTGATTTGGCCTAGATTTATGCAAGCGATGTTGAAAAACTCTTATATGATTTGGCAAGGCTTTTGGCTTATGGTTTTATTTGCAGTGGATGGGGAATTCCACTTGCCCTTGGTATGGACTGGTAGTGGATGGGGAATTCCACTTGGTTTCGGTTGATTCAATAGTGGATGGAGAATTCCACTTGGCCTTGGTTGATTTAATAGTGGATGGGGAATTCCACTTGGCTTTGGTTTAAGCACTAGTTTTACTCTTTGATTTGATTGGTTTGGTTTAAATTGTGAGTCGTCTAATTGGACTTTGTTCTTAGTGTAGATCCACAGTGAGTCTAATTAGTGTGTTGGTATTGGCTTGTTAGCTTTAATTGCCTTATCCATATAGCATTCCACTGTGGGGAATCAATGAGGCCTTCTCGGGGAACAGAAGGCTGCGGCAACCCCCTGTCGGGGGGAACCGGCGGGAGTCCTTGCGATTCATCGAGCAGTGGGTGGGGAATCCCACTTAGTCTGGATCCTTGGTTAGGTTGACTACTAGCCAGCCTATACGTGGGTACTCCGCTTGCTGAGATGTCCCTAGCTAGGCTTCTCTCTGTAAGTCGTGTAGGTGGCAATGGATACTGGTCATTAATCTAATTTACAGACATGCTAACCACGAGTCCTAACAAGACATGTTTACAGTGTTTGATCGTATTTGTTGATTTGATTACCCGAGTTACTTGATTGAGATATTTGAATTGGAATTTCTTTTATATCCGATTGAACTGTTTTGGTTTGCATTTAGTACTATATAATTGTGAATATCATCATGATGTTATAAAAACTGCATAAACTGTTTCTCTACATGCATGTTTGCTACTTACTGGGACTTTAAGTCTCACGTGTGTTTTGTTTTACCGGATTTGTTTTCAGATCCGCTTGGTGAGCCGCGTACCGGGGCAATTATTGAGGGTGAGCTTGAGTAAAGGCTAGAGGGCTACCATTCTACCCGTAGTAGGGTTCTTATTATGATGATGTATTTTGTCTTGGGGATTGTATATGGGATGTAAATATTATTTTTGGACCTATACTCTTGGAAGAATCTTTTGTACTTATCTGTATATTTTGGGAAGATCATTGTGAATGGTTAGTTGCCTTAGTTGTATTTTGTTCACATGTATATCATGTTTTGGAAATTATAGTACAGTGATCTTTCGATTATATGGAAAATTTTTATTCCATGCTTCTTTAGTCATGCACTCTGATAATTACATTGTAATTGCCCAGGAAATCGTGTTTATTAGGTTCTATTGGGCCTATAAGTAGGTCTCGGGTACGGGTTGGTGCTATGATAGGGCAGACCCGGATTTGGGGCGCTACATGATGCCTTTGGAGAGATCATTCCAATGACGTCTATACCCCACATGGAGAAGGGCCATGGAGATGTCATGTTGTGCAATTCACTTGGGGGTGCATTTTTATTATCAGCGTACACTTGGCATAAATGACACCTTTTGACATGTATACAGCAATTGTGCTCCATTGTAGACCAGTAATATCCCAACGCAGAATCTTCTTGGCAAGCATGTGCCCGTTCATATGGGGTCCACACACTCCCCCATGTACAGTTTCAACTAACCTTTCTGACTCGGTCTTGGCAACACATCTTAGTAGTATATCATTGTGTGATCTTTTGTACAACTGCCCACCACTTAGTAAGAACTGTCTTGCCAACCTCTGTATTGTTCTTTTTTCTGTAGAAGTGATATTTTCTGGCAAACTCCGATCATTTAGGAAGTTCTTAATATCTTGAAACCATGGTACTTCTTCTTCTGGGGTTTCTTCTAGGACAAGGCAATAAGCTGGTTCATCTCTGACTTCAATTTCCAGTGGTCTAATATCAACACCTTCTGGCATACTGACCATTGAAGCCAATGTTGCTAGAGCATCCGCAAACTGATTTTTGGCCCTTGGCATATAATTGAAGGAAATTCGAGTGAATTTGGTGCTTATTTCTTCCAAATACTGGTGATAGGGGATCAGTTTGTAATCTTTAGTTTTCCATTCACCAGTTGTTTGGAAGATGATAAGACTCGAATCTCCATATACGTCAAGTTCCTCTACTTCATAGTCTAAGGTAGCTTGCAATCCAATTATGCATGCTTCATACTCTGCTATATTGTTTGTGCATTGGAACCTTAACTTCACTGCGATTGGGATGTGTGCCCCATCTGGCTTGATCAAAACAGCCCCTATTCCATTTCCATTCATATTGGCGGCCCCATCAAAAAACATTTGCCAAGAGCTTTCCCCTTCTTCTTCTTCAGTAAACAGAATTGCCTCATCAGGAAAATTAGTCTTCAAAGGTTGGTATTCTGGTAAAGGGTGTGCGGCTAAGTGATCAGCAATGGCTTGACCCATAATGGCTTTCTGCGTGATATAGGTGAGGTCACATTCAGAGAGTAACAATTGCCACTTTGCTGTTCTTCTAGTTAAAGCTGGTTTCTCAAATAGATATTTCAAAGGGTCCATTCGGGATATCAATAAGGTGGAATGACTAAGGAAATAATGTCTCAGTCTCTAAGTTGCCCACACTAAAGCACAACAAGTCTTTTCTAAAGGAGAATACTTTGCTTCATATTCTGTAAATTTCTTACTGAAGTAGTAAATTGCCCTTTCCTTTCTGCCTGTATCGTCATGCTGTCCCAAGACACACCCCATTGACGTCTCCAAAACTAACAAGTATAAAATCAATGGTCTTCTTGGAGTTGGTGGCACTAGCACAGGTGGGTTCAATAAATACTCCTTTATTGTGTCAAAGGCTTCCCGGCAATCATCATTCTAGACTGTCGGGTTATTCTTTCTTAGAAGCTTGAAAATTGGTTCACAGATAGCGGTGAGCTGTGCAATGAACCAGCTTATGTACTAAATCCTTCCAAGAAAACCGCGAACTTCCCTCTCCGTTCTAGGTGATGGCATTTCGATGATTGCTTTAGCTTTAGCTGGGTCAATCTCAATTCCCCTTCTACTTACAATGAAGCCCAATAATTTTCCTGATGTAGCCTCAAAGACACATTTCGCAGGGTTAAGCCTTAGACTATATTTCCTAAGCCGGTCAAACACCTTCTTCAAGTTGATCAAATGGTCTTCTTCTTCATATGATTTGGCTATCATGTCATCCACATAGACCTCCATCTCCTTATGGATCATATCATGGAATAAGGTTGTCATGGCCCGTTGGTAGGTTGCCCTGGCGTTTTTAAGCCCAAATGGCATGACAGTGTAATGGAAGGTACCCCAAGGTGTAATGAAGGCTGTTTTTTCTTGGTCTTCCTTAGCCATCTTAATTTGATTGTACCCAGAAAACCCGTCCATGAATGAGAACAGGCTATGTACAGCAGTGTTGTCCACCAAGATGTCGATGTGTGGAAGTGGAAAATCGTCTTTTGGGCTTGCCTTATTCAAGTCTCTGTAGTCTACACACATTCTGACCTTTCCATCCTTCTTTGGCACTGGTACTATATTTGCAAGTCATTCAGGGTACGTGGAGACCGCCAAGAATCCCGCTTGGAATTTCTTAACCACTTCATCTTTAACCTTCAATGTCCATTCAGGTTTTAACCTTCTTAGTTTCTATTTAACTGGCTTAACATCTGGTAGAACGGGTAGCCTGTGCACAACCATGTCCGTGTCTAAACCTGGCATATCCCGATACGACCATGCAAATATATCTTCATAATCAGCCAAGAATCGTATCATTTCATCCCGCTGTACCTCAGATAGACATATCCCAATCTTCACTATTTTTGGGTCATCTTCGGTCCCTAGGTTTATTGAAATGGTCCCTTCAATATTGGGTTGGACCCCCTTTTCAATAATGAAAAAGGACTCAAAAACCACATCATGAAACTCTAGAATTTACTTTCAGGCTTTTGGATTCAGATCTACCATATTGATCATGATAAATCCAAGATCTTAGTCTAAAACCACAAAAATCACGAAAACAGTGCTGTAGGTGCAAAAGTGGTGAAAATCCAAATTTTAGAGAAAAGTGGGGATCTCATGCTATAAACATCATGGATTAATGTTATTCATTCAGATTCATCATAAAAAGCATTAAAACATGATCAGGATATTTAAAGCAGCCACATCTCACAAATTTGAGCACATGGGGATCTACCCTACGGATCCACCTGTTCTCTTTTCCCCTAGCTCTCTCTTCACGTTTTACGGCTAGAGAGGATTCTTGAGGTACTTGGAGATAGGTTTGGTTATACAAACACAATCAAAGGCTTTATTCTAGAAAAAAGAAGAAAACAAGATATGGGGTTCTATTCTAGGGATCCACCTGTTCTTTTTTCCCCTAGCTCTCTCTTCACGTTTTACGGCTAGAGAGACTCTTGAGGGACTTAGAGGCAAGTTTAGGAATACTAGATACAAAAGATGGCCTTATTTTACAGCAATAGAGATGATCCTATCACTTCTTGAATTGAAGACAGAAAATAAAAGGGAAAAGGGACTTACCTGGATTGAGTAAGCAAAGCAGCAGGGGTTTCTCTCTTCTCTTGGAGCTCCTTAGACTTCAAATTTTCGTGGCCTTTTGCTTGAGGAAAGGCCCTCTATTTATAGGCAAACACAGGGGTATGGTTGGTCCAAGGTTTGGCAAGATAGAGTTTCAGTTTGAGTTAAACACAAGATGATGCCCATCCTTTATCCACAAAGATATATGAGATAATTCGAACAGATAAATAAGAGAATTCTCTTATCCAAGAGAGATATTTGGGTGCAGATAAGGCTCAAAAATCAAAAAGGTAAAATTCGCACAAAGACCCCCATGCCCGTATATATATTAAGGTCGCGCCCTGCCCGTATTATTAATACGGGCACGCCGTGACCGTATATCAACTGCAGGTATGACCAGACCGTAAACAAAATACGGTCATGACCAGTTTGGCCAGATTTTACACTTTTTTTACCTGTTTCAAATCCCAATTAATATTTTCAATTATTTTCTCATTTTTTAGTGCAATTTGGGGTGTCTACAGCTTACCCATCTCTGGTTGTTTTTTTTAGGAGGTTTATTTTTACCCTAAAATTGCCTTTTGTGCTTATTTAATATTTTGGTGTCCATTCACACCTAAATTGAATGGTGGCGACTCTTTGTTTAATTTAATCCCGTGTGATGATTGAGGAAGTCATTAGATTGATTTTTTCCCATGTCCCACAATACTAGAGTTAGTGGTTCTTTAATATATTTAATGAATTGCACTAGACCTGATATTGCACATACAGTAGGAAGATTGAGTACATACACACTCTCCTAACTATTAGCATTGGAATGCTTTAGTTATGGTATTGAAGTACCTAAAAGATACAATGTAGTATGTGTCACGACCTGGAACCAGTTCTGCCCCTCCAAGGCACAACCCGTCCCAGACCTTGGTAAGTGGGCCATTATACATGATATAATACGAAGGATTTAAAACTTTTTCCTAACAAGTACAAGTGATAAACAGTTCATGCATGTGCATATCACAAGTGTGTTCATATATATATATATATATATATATATATATATATATATATATATATATATATCGAAGGGCAATAAGACACGAGAGTTGATTACAAAATGACGGGTGACTATATCACTCCTCTCAAAATACAAGGTTTTGCCAATCAAAAGACTATACATGTATAACAGAAATAAAACCTAAGGCCTATCGAAATCTGCCTCTCTATACCCAAAGGCTTTCTCTTTGCCTCTATCCCCAGCTCGGCCCTTCACACCGGACGTCGATGGATCTAAAAATTAAGAAGTAAAGCAACTATGAGATAGATGTCTCAGTAAGCAACACATGCATGCACAAGAAAACACAGTTTAGGCATATATCAATCAGTTAAATCATGACATGCAATTAGTTGAAATCATAAATCAAATATCACAGCTTGGTGCCATACAAGTTGGTGTATGCTTGTGCATCAATGTACAGTTAATTAATTCAGTACAACCTTTCATTCAATCTCACCAATTGTTATGTAAAAGGTTTAGTGTCATATTACACAAATTTCCATCTAGCTTCACCATCTACACATGGTGGCTAGGCACCAAGAACAACAACAACCACAACTATCCATCTAGTTTCACCGTCTACACATGGTGGTTAGGCATCTACGCCAATTACCCATGACGTAGGAAACTAACACACTGTCTACAAATGACGTTTAGGCATCCATTGCTGATTACACATAGCGAATGGGCATTGGCCACCAATTACACATGGTGCTGGGATGATACAACCATAGGGAACAGAAACAATAACAATACAACATGCATCCCTTGCATGGGAAGTGCTCCATATAACCTGGGCCATTGCCCTCCACATAACTCATACCATTTGATGAACCAGATATCTCAAAATTTCAAGCTTTTGTGGAGGATGCTAGTTCACTACCCACCAAGACTGGTTGTTCAGTTATCCGCATCAATACTACATACACAATTGCATGGGAAATGCTCAAGGGTAGCCCATGGCCTTACCCGAGTTAGTCTTGAGCCACACCCTTTCATTCAATGCCAATGACCATGGGCGACAACCCTTCCTATCTCATGGTACAAGTAGTGGCCAACACCCTTATTGTCATGTAACTCATGTCAAATGTGGGGCTGAAGCCCTTCATGTCATATGTGGGGTACTAATCATGGAATTCAATGGTAAAGAGTTGGTTTTCCAGAAATTTCTACGTTTCATGACTCTTTCGGGTAGCCTATGCCTTAATTCTTTGATACTTGTACAACTGGGTCTTGGTTCTTGATTTCTATCTCTAAAGGTTAATTGGAAGGTGATCTAAGTGGTGAATTCAAGTTATTCTACCTCTATAGGAATCTGGGATAGAAACCCTCCGTACGACCTTCCTTAGTAACACATACCCAACATCCTTGATATTTGGAATTTCAAGGTACTTCCACTTGGAACACTTACTAGACAAGTAATTCTCACCTTGTGAGACACGGGAAAAAATCACCGGAATGATCATCCCCTCCGTCAACACACGGGCTCAACGCAAAATTGGGAGAGTCGCCACCATTCAGAATTTTGGGCCACCATTCAGAATTTTGGGGTGTGAATGGACACCAAAGAGTTCAAAAATATGCAAAAATAGCTAAAAGGCAAATTCTAGGGTAAAAATAGCCCTACTTGAAAATCAAATCCAGAGATGGGTAAGGGGATTAGATTATGAACGGAGGAAGGTGTTAGGCACCCCCATTCACCCACACAAGGTGGTTGCCAAGTGTTTGTTCATGCTAAAAGAAATTAGGAAACTTGCTAAAAAATCATGAAAAGCCTGGAAAAAGGAACAAGTGTATGATATATTCACATGAAGATCCAAATGGATTTTATATCTTCTCTTATGTCAATATCATTTCTGAAATGTCATAAAAGGATAAAAATCCAAGCAAAAGAATGTACAAAGCCAAGTTGAATCAAATCCGGAAAATTCGGTGAAAAGTAATGCCATTTGTCTTGAAATCACTCAAATCCAATTTTAAATCAAATCAAACCAAATCCATTTGAAAGATTATGGTAAATAATAGTCTCATGCAAAATTTCAAGTAATTCCGGATGAAAACCTAAGAGTTATGTTCCTTGAAAGGTTGCTGCCGGAGAAAATCAAAAGTAGCAAGTAGGCAACTTTGGAAAATCACTTAGAACAATCCACTCCATAAAAACTCACGAAATTTGGTGTGATTGAAGTCTGTATGGCCATCTTTCAAAAGAAACTAGCCTCATACAAGAACTCATTCGGATGTGCCTTGGGTGGTCTCCCGAACAGGCCACGAAGATCACAGATTTACCCAGAAAAGTACTAATGAGCAGCTCTGAGTAAATCTGTTACCAATAATTCAAATGGAGTCAAACAATTATGAAACCAACTGGATTTAAAAATAGACTCATAAAGGAGTGCCCAGAAACAAAAATCATTCGAATCGGACTTAAAACGAACACATGGCGCTCCGTCGAAGTAACAAGTTCTGTATTTGAATCTGAACTGTCCAATCAACTTCTACAGAGAGGTGTCAAAATTCCGCTTGATAGAAATTAATGAAATTTGGTGGACATAAACTAGACAGCCTCACCTTTCCCATGGTTCTGAAATCACCCCAAAATTCATCCGGACGATGAAGTTATGAGTGTCTGAAGTCGGGGTACAGTTGCTGTCAAGTTAAGCCCTTTTTTTGGAGAAAAATAACTCAAAACTGTGACAAAGTGTGTGTGATTCGTGCAAGATGAATCCAAATCTTTTAAAAACCATTTCAAAACATTCCAGAATTGATTAAGGCCATTTATTTCAGATTTATCACAATAAATGCAATAAACCCAAAATATGAACCTATCCCGCCAAAATAGTGCTATGTAGGTGCAAGTGTGAAAAACCATACAAGATCAATAGAACAACATAGCATGCATACATATTCATCAAAATAAGGTTCTAAAACAACCTAGGGTTCCGTTCCATTATCGTTTCCCTCTGTTCTCTCTCCCCGTTAAACACGGTTCTTCAAGATAATCAAGGGTACTTTGAATATGAAACGGTCTACAATCATTCAAAAGGCTTTATGCTACATAGGTTCTAGCACTAGGGTCAATCCCCAGTCTCGTTTCTCCTAGATCCCGCCTTCACGTTTTACGGCTAGGGGGAGTCTCGAGATACTTTGAGCCGGGGAAGGATTTTCACACACAACAAGGCCTTATTCTACAGAAAGGTAGAAGAAGAGATCTAGATCTAGAAATATAAAGACAAAAATTAAAAGAAAAGTTTGAGGCTTACCTGGGTTCTGGAAGCACTTCCGCAGCGGTTTTCCTCTTCTCTTGGAGTTCTTCTTGGCGAGAATTCAAAACAAGAGTTAATTGCCATTTGCTTAAGGAGGAGCCTCTTATTTATAGGCAAAGGCTAGGGTTAGGGTTGGTGAGAATGGTAGACACAACAAAATGTCTATAGCCCACCAACCTTAACCCTAAGGCTATTTCCGAGATTTCCCCTCATTTAATGAGGGATATGATGGTAAAAGTGAAAAGCTCTCAGAAAACCCTAATTTTTGAGCAAAACTTATGTATCCGGCATATCAGGCCGGATACACAAGGGCTTTAGTGTATCCGACATATGATGCCGGATACACTAAAGCTTCCTTGTATCCGGCCTTTTCCACCGGATACAAAGAGGAGTACTTGTATCCGGCCTGAGTTGCCAGATACAAGGAAAAAAGCCTTTTTTCCAAATTTTAACACAGGTGTAAGCACCTCATTTTTGCGCTCCTACAAAAAACCAAAAATGCAAACCCTGGACAAAAAGTCAAACCCTAAGGGGTGAAAAGTTGACTTTTTTGATCAAGTGAAAATTGGCCACCTCGCTTTATCTCATTGGATAGAGAATCTCGACACGGTTCCAACGCAACTGAGTTTGCAGGAATCGGGGTCCAGATGAACGTTCTGCGGGCGATCAAACTTAAGGAAAAGCCAAGAGTTGACTTTTCCTTGAATTCCGTGCCAAGTACCTAGCTTTATACCATTGGATAGAGAATCTCGACACGGTTCCAACACAACTGAGTTTGCAGGAATCGGGGTTCGGATGAAGGTTCTGCGGGCGGTCAAACTTGAGCAGAGCCAAAAGTTGACTTTCTGCTAAAATCCGATCCAGAGGCCTACCCCTAGGTCATTGGATAAAGAATCTCGACACGGTTCCAACGCAACTGAGTTTGCAGGAATCGGGGTCCGGATGAAGGTTCTGCGGGCAGTCAAACCTGAGCAGAGCCAAAAGTTGACTTTCTGCTAAAATCTGATCCAGAGGCCTACCCCTAGGTCATTGCATAGAGAATCTCGACACGGTTCCAACGCAACTGAGTTTGCAGGAATCGGGGTCCGGATGAAGGTTCTGCGGGCAGTCAAACCTGAGCAGAGCCAAAAATTGACTTTTTGCTAAAATCCGATTCGGAGGCCTACCCCTAGATCATGGGATGGAGGGCTCCGATACGATTCTAATGAAACTAAGTTTGCCCAGATCGGAGTCCGGATGAAGAAAATATGAGCTGATGAAATTTCCGAGCAGCAAAACCGACAATCTGCGCACGTGGCAAAAAGCTGCACACGTGGCGAATTGGGCAGGAAAATATCTCGGGGATCAAATCCGTAAATATCCGAACATTCTAAATATCCCAGGGACTAAATCTGTAAAAATCCGAGAATATCGGATTAAACCAAAAATTTCCAGGGACTAAATCCGAATTTTTTAGATTTTTACGTCCGGCGAGCGGCGGCATTAAATGATTTTCATCATTATGCCGCTCGCGCGGACGTGGCAAGCAAGTGGGCGCCCCCTTTGTTTTTCCCTTATATAAGCCGCGCGAAATCTCGCGCAAGGGGTTGGAAAATTTCGAAAAAAAAGCTAAGTGTTGGAAGAAATTTGGTTTGGAGGATTTTTGGTGCAGTGCCCAAGCTCCTTCCCCACCCGAACCTTACCTGTCTCAATGGCTTCGGCCTCCCCAAGCTCTCCACCTTGATCCAACCCCCCCCCCCCCCCTATCCTTGCTTCTTCCTCGTCCCCGCACAACCAAACGAAGGCCGGTTGCTATTGGAGGTGCAAGAGAGGAGAGTTCCAGCGCTCGTGCCACCTCGAGGAGGCTCCCTCACTCAGCTCCAGAACTCAAAGAACCACCAGGTAAACATCCCTGTTACATTGGGTTACACATATATGAATATGCAATGTTTTTTTGTAAGCCGGTCTTATTCGATGGCATGAGGCCACAGCCATGAAAACTTGCCATGTTTTTTCCATTCACTTCCATCCGATAAATACCACCCAGCAAGGAAGAGGAAGATGCATGTGATGTTCACGTCGAGAAGGGAGCATGTTCCCCAAGTGCCCGCCATCTAATGTACCCCTGTAAACCCCCCTCCTCCTTCCCTTCTTCGGATATTAGTGTGCGTGCTTGAGGTCCAGTCGGTTGGAGGAAAGTGCATGTAATGTCTGCATGCTGTTTTTTTTTTTTGTTTTTATTATGCTGAACTTGCTAACATGCTATTTGCTGCTTGTGCACCCTTGAGAATGCTCCCATCACCCTCCTTTTTTAAGCTGTTAATGCATCTGTACCTGTTTTTTTATCGGGTTTGTTTTTTCTTCTTTTAAGAGATTTTGGGTTGTGGGATGAAGCATGAAGCATGTTTAGATTAATTTGAATGCCAGTTTAAGTGTCTTTTGGGGGGTGGCTGAAGCCCTGGGAGGGCTTACAGAGCCTAAAAAACGAGTTACAGAGCTTAAAATCAGCTAAGAAATGGAGTTTGAAAGAAAACCGAGAGCATCGAGTGTCCGCTGAGTTCGCGCGAAGCTCGCGCGTACCCTTCTCGCGAAGCTCGCACGAATCTCGCGCGAAGCTCGCGCGTACCCTTCCCGCGAACCTCGCGCGAACCTTGCGCCCACTTTTTTTGTTTTTTTGTGTTTTTTCACTGTTTTCGGTCTGCCCATTTCGCGCCGACCTCGCGCCTACTACCTGAGGTCGGCGCCTACCCCTAAAAAATGCCGAATTGATATATTTTGAAAAAATTCCAAAAATGCCCTTTACTGTACCCCACCCCTTTTGTTCGCTACGCATCCAACTCCGCTTCGCTCCGCCCACAGGGCCCCCCGGTACCTCCCCTTGGACCCAGCACAATGAGCCAGTTTTTTTTCTCTGATAGAGTGTCTATCTTGTGTTTTTTTGTGTGATTATTGCTAGATGTGAATGATATTTCCGAACCGAACCGGATAAACCAATAGGGTTTCTGGGTCATCCGGAAACCCGACATGGGACTTGGACTCCAGGTCCAACTTGACTTCCAGTGGGCCTTCCAACGGGGCCCACCAAGCCCAATAAACACCAAAGCATGCCATTAAAATAACTTAAGTAAAATGAACAATTTGAACCGGGCGGGCCAAACCCAATGCGGCCCACCTGAGCCTTTTTATGCGAAATTGATGCATGAATTGCGTGGTTTGGCCGAGACCAAGGGCAAGGGCCTACCGGGCCCGCCAAAGCCCACCAACCGAACCAAGGAAGGGTGCAAACCCTAACTCCCGGTAACTTGGGCTTACAAGCCCAGATTTGGACTGCGGGCCCCAAGCCCAGTGTCCAAATCACTTTGGCAAAATTAAAAAGATAAATCCAATAAAAAATACTTGGACACCATGTGGGCCCACCTTAGGGGCCCACAAACCGGTCCGGCCCACTTGTGCATGAAAAACACTTAATCTTCAAATCTGAACTTAAAGTAAAATCAATTGAACTAACCAAAGCCCAAAGGACCTCTCAAGCTAGACTGAGGTCCACAAGGGTACACGGGCTTGACTAAGCCCACTAAGGATACCGTGGGCCTTCCAATAGGGCCCACCCAACCAGACCCAGATCACCTAATTAAACAAGATAAAAGCAATTAAAGGGACTCACACCACTCAGGTGGTCTTGCCAGACTTAACCAAACTGCATATCGGATTAGGAATCGAGTGAGACCAATGGAAGCTGACTCAAACCAGGGAACCCACGGGACCCGTCATCCGACGGGGCGGACTAGGGTGTCTACGGACTTCCCTAGACCGCAACCGAGAACAGACTTAGAATCTCAAAGCCGCAGACCAAAAGCCCTAATAGACAGGATTAGGCACCTAGGTGTTCGCCTGCACCCCATCAGGCGGTGGCGATTCCGAATTTTCCCGTGCCGCGTTTCCGACGCGCGCACAACAGGCAATACTTATTTACATGTAATATCGTTTAAGTAAATGTCCTCGTATTTTTTAATCTCCATTTACTTAAGATATTACATGTAAATAAGCAAACACCCCCCCCCCCCCCAATTTGAATCCATTAAAAATAGTTCCAGACCCAAATTCCAAGTGAATAAAAAGTCAACTTTCCAGTTCTGGGCAAAATTCTGATTTTTCAAGTCTGGAAAAAAGGTTCAATATGTTAAAACCAAGGTATTCGTCAACATTTAAAATCTCAAAAAATTCTTTTATGCAACATGGCTAAAAACCTGATTACCGGGAAAAATTATCTTGAAATCTGGCTTTAAAAAATATTTCATTTTCTAGGGTCAAAAGTCAACAAAATTCAACCGGAAAAAGCTTGACTTTGCACAAAATATTGAATTTGGGCCTTTTCCTTTTCCGTTTTGGATTCAAATGGGTTAAGTATCTCAAACCCAATGCAAAGAATTGAAAATTCCAATAAAATATTTCTCTCCTTCAAGATATATCAAAAATCGTGCAATTTTGGGGTGTCTACACACCTACACATAGGTTGGATTTGAGTAGAAACAATTAGTGGTAAGATTTGGGCTAAAATCATACTTTTGGAAACTTCCTACATTCCTTGACCCATTTTGGCAACCCATGGCTCAACTCCTTTGAAAACTCATGCAACTTGGGTTTGGTCCTTGTATTCTACTTCCATAGATCATTTGGAAGGTATTTGAAATGGTGGAATCAATTTATCCCACTTCTACAAAACTCTGGGTCATGAACTCTCTATAAGACCTATTCTAGCAAAACTTACCCAAAATCTTCACTATTTGGAATTTGGTGATAACTCCAGTTGGAACACTCCCTAGACTCCTAAATCTCACTCATACATAGGTTGAATTTAAATAAAAACAAGTGGTAGTTTAATCTGGGCTAAAAACTAAAAAATATGGGAAATCTAGTATGGGCGCTCGATAGGTCGCTCGAGCCTACTTCAAGCGGCCAGAAATTGCTCTCGGGTTCTCTCTGTTCAGACAAATCGCTAGAACAGTCGCTCGAGTGTCACTTGAGCGGCCATGCCTTAAGTCTCTACTCAAAACTATTGCCCGATGCCGCGCTCGAGCGACTGCTCAGGCGACTAGTGTTTCTCAGCAACTCGCGAAATCTGAACTTTTGGGGATTTTGGTTTTTCTCAAATCTCACTTAATCCTAATTTCTTGGGCTCTAAATTACTCCTAGCATGTGTAGATATCTACTACCAACAAAACCCCTCAAAGAAATCACACCTATTCGTCCAAATAAATCATTTCATACATCAAACCCTAGATTTCACATTTACCTACGAAAATGGCTAAAACTTGAAATATGGGAGGGGTGGTGTTGCTTACCTCTTGCAAACACTTAAGCAAGTCTTCTTGCTCCCAAATCAACCCACGAATAGCACTTTGTAGGCTTCTTGGTTGGTTTCACCACAAATCTCCAAGCTTCTTCACCAAACGAAAATGGCACTTAGGTTCTCTCCTTTCTTTCCTTGCTGGTAAGGTTCTCTTTTCAAATGGGGAAACGTGATGGAAAGAAAATGAGGAGAGAAAGAGATGAAGAATGGGAGTGGGAAGTAGGAGGAAGACGAAGAAGAGAGAAAGAGAAAGGGAGAGGGGTTGGGTGTTGGGGTTTGGTCGAATGGGGTTTGTTTTGTTTTGGGTTCTTTTACACTTAAACAAAATCCTCCCTTAAGACATCAAATTTTACCCTTTTGCCACTCCACCTCCTATTACACAATACTAACCAACACCTAGCCATTTGTCACACAACATAAAATCTTATTTGACCAAATGAAAAATGCTCACCTTCACAGGCTATTGATAGCTTGGGGCTTAGCTACTTTGACTGGCTTTAAGCTTGGGCTTCTCCAGCTTCACCTACACATCACACTCACTGGTTAGGGTGTGCTAGGGATATTGGAACGGGGTTTCACAGTATGATTTATAGTACTCAAATTATCCTATTGTATTAGAGGGCTATTGTGATGCCAATTGGGTAACTAGGCATAACAAGTCAAACTCAATTCATGGCTATTAGTCATGTAGTGCAAAATCCTTCATGGAATTTGAGTTTGTAGATCTAAAGCTAGGTAGTGGAGAGGCAAAGTGGTTGAGAAACATTTTGAAAAATATGCCTTTATGGACGAGATTTGCAATTTATATTACTATACTATATGATAGCAAGGTACCAATAACTAAAGTCTAAAATTGTAAAATATGGTATATCATATTGAGGTAGGATATTATTAGACAATTATTCAATGATGGAGTATTAATTGCATTAACTTTGCCAATGTTTGCTTTATTATTATATCTTTTATGTGCTACCGGTCCTAAGCCCAGATAAAAGAGGAGGGTTGCATCAAGTTAGCAGTTGGTGTAAAACTCTTGCTAAATCTAAACATGAAATGACAATTGAATTAGATGAAAGTTTAGCTTGACAACATAGGTTAATGGTGATGGATATTGGTTTTAGAAAGTGGGAAAGAAAACAATACACCAAAGCAAACCCAAAAATAAAATGGTTGAAGCTAAAAGGAGAAAATTTAGTAATTTTTAAGAATAAGTTAATGAAAGAGGCTAGTTGGGACCTTATGGGTGATTCGACTAGGATGCTGCATAAAATGATCAATTGCATCACAAAACTTGGAAAAGAAGTATTAGAAGAATCACAAGGTAGTATTCTTGCTCATAAGGAAACTTATTGGCGAAGTTATGTAGTCTAAGAAACTATTAAAGAGAAAGGACTTTATTTTAAAATTTAGTAAAAGAGTAAAACACACAAAAACCTAGATGGATATAAAAATGTTAAAATAGAAACTAAGAAGAAAATTTGTGAAGCTAAAAAGTATGCCTATGACAACTTGTATGATAAGTTAGGTACTAAAGAAGGTTAAAATTTTATTTATAAATTATCAAGATCTAGAGAGAGGAAAACAAGGGACTTAGATATGGTTAGATGTTCTAGAAGTGAAGATTTAAGAATTTTGGTAAAAGATGAGGAGATTAAAGAAAGGTGGAAGGAATATTTTATGAAATTATTAAATGGGGATAGTACACAGAGATCTGGATTTTGCATGAATGACAGCAATAATGGAACTAGAGAACAAATGTATATTTGTAGGGTTCAAGTTATAGAAGTTAAAGATGCCCTAGTCAAAATGAGAATAGGAAAAGCCCTAGGCCTAGATGGCATCCCTATAGAGGTGTGGAAATGCATGGGAGATATTGGTTGACTAAATTATTTAATGAAGTTTTAAGGATTGGAAAAATATCAAATTCTTGGAGGATTAGTACAATAATATCAATATATAAGAATAAAGGAGATATGTAAGAGTGTGCAAATTGCGAGGATATTAAGCTTACGAGTCAAACTATGAAATTATGAGAGAGAGTTGTTGAGATAGATTAAGTCTAATAACAAGAGTGACAGAAAACAAATTTGGATTTATGTCTGGTCGATCCACTACTAGAGCTATATTTTTACTTAGACAATTAATAGAAAAATCCAAATAAAAGGAAAAGGATTTTCATATCGTTTTTATTGGTTTAGGAAAAGCATATGATAGGGCCGAAGAGAATTAATTTGGTAGATTCTTTATAAAAAGGATGTATGAATGAAATATAATGATGTGATGAAGGATACATATGGGGGATTCTTAATTAAAGTGAAAACTGTTGGTAATGAGACAACTGATTTTCCGGTTAAAATAAGTTTGCATCAAAGGTTAGCCATTAGCTAGCCCTTATCTTTTCACTTCAATTATGGATGAGTTGACAAGTCGCATTCAAGATGAGATGCCTTGGTGTATGTTATTTGCAGATGACGTAATATTGGTAGGTCACACAAGAGAAGAAGTAAATATTAAGCTCGAATTATGGAGAGATATCTTAGAATCAAAGGATTTTAAAATAAGCCATGCAAAAACTGAATATATGAGATGTCCCTTTAGTACAAATTTCAATGTAACTAGTGAAACTACTAGAAATCAAAATCAAGATATCCTTTTAAGTAATAAGTTCAAATATCTTGTATCAATGATACAAAAAGATGGAGAAATTGATGAGATGTTGCACATATGATTAGAGCTGGTTGGCTTAAGTGGAGGGGTGCTTCTAGGGCTTTGTGTGATAACCGTGTTCTACTTAAACTAAAGGTTAAATTTCAGAAGACAACAATTAGACCAGTGATGTTGTCTGGTGCAAAATGTTTGGTAGCAAAGAACAAACATGACAGATGATTAGTGTTACTGGGATGAGGATGCTATGATGGAGTTGTGGCAAAACTACGAAAGACCAAATAAGAAATGAAGACATTCAAAATTGGTTTGGCATGGCATGTATTAGAGATAAAATGGAGGAGTGTAGGTTAAGGTAGTTTGGTCATGTAAAGTGGAGACCTAGAGATGCAAATGTTAGAAGGTGTGGGATTATATATATTGAAGGGCCTAAAGGAGCAAGAGGGAGAACTAAAAAGACATGAATGCAGTCTATCAAACAAGATTTACAAAAACATAAATTAACTAACTAAAGATATGGTTTTTGATAGAGCAGGATGGAGAGACAAGATTCATGTCACCAACCCCATTTTGGTATTAACTAGCTTATGATGATGATGATGATGATGAACTTATGTGAGGTTAGGCAAGAATTTGGCTGACCCTTTGACAAAGCATCTAAAGCCAACAAAATGAAGAATCTATGATGGCAACCCAACTTAAGTAAATAGCAATCCTAGGAAGTGGGTTTATGGGAATAAAAATCACTTGAGTTGTTTGTAAAAGCATTTCAAAACTATTTATATGTGTTGAAAGGCTTATCCTTGTGATGTGAGTAGCGCAAATTGCAACACATGATTTTCATATTTTTCATAGATAGTGTGTTTTTGTTGTGGTTTAAGCACTCAATGGAAGTTGAGTTATTTATATGTGTTTTTTATTTGACAAGCACCTATTAGTCTATGTGAAATATTACTTTACTAACTTTTTTTTTTTTAACAATTCTTAACATAATATGTCAGAATTATAAAGAAATAACGCTGGTTATAAAGGATGGCTGCCTAATTCTGAATTATTTTGAAAAGTTACATAATATGTCAGTAGCTACTAGTGGATCTTTTTTCATCCAGATAGTTTTCTACATCTGAATAAAGTAGATGCATGATTGTCTCCTAGGGCCTTTTTAACAATTCTTAACATAATATGTCAGAATTATAAAAAAATAACGCTGGTTATGAAGGATGGCTGACTAAATCTGAATTATTTTGAATAGTTACATAATATGTCAGTGGATCTTTTGTCATCGAGATAGTTTTCTACATCTGAATAAAGTAGATGCATGATTGTCTCCTAGGGCCAAAAGCTATGGCACTCTTATTTAGCGTGGACTTCCATAGGACATTTCAAACTAGAAAACTTTGTTGGGAAAGAAGACAATATTTGCAGGCCTCATGAGTATTAATGGAAACTGCATCTGTGTTTAATGGGATTTTAAAGATGTCTTTATATAAATTATTCGGCAATAGTCATAAGAGTAACATAAGGATTCTATGCTTCCATCTAGTTTGCTTCAAAAATATCTACAATGTACTTAGAATAAGAGAGAAATATATAGGTGGAGTCATAGTGTCTTTAATGCATAAAAAGTTGGATAGCACAACTATTATCTTTAGGAAAATGTTCCATCTCAAGTCTATGGATAATTACGATGAGTGATTAGTAAGTCATACACATTTGTTATGACTAGAGTTCAGCACATTAGAATTAAGTTTCAGTTGGCTCTAATTGTGCATCTATTGGCATTAAATTATACAAATAAATATAACTGTTTTTGATTGTCATTCTTCGGACAAGCAATTATGCTAGATTCAAATGTGAGGAATCAATTCTAATCTTTGCCATAAGAACCTTAGAAGGACAATTTACTTAAGATAGTAAAACCTTCATATCATTTTGAAGAAACAAAATTAAGGTTCATACCAAAGGTTGGAGTAGTATTTTACAACATGTTGAACAGGAGAATCCGGTGGTACGATTGTAGCGGGTCATTCTAGTAACCGTACCGTACTAGGATATGTGCCGTCCTGATCAGTTTTGCATGGCTTGTAACGCTAGTGCGCCAGCACAACGCGGCACGCTAGGCCTGCTATACTGAAACTACCCGTATGCTCAGCATGCCGAGAGGAATACTCTTCGTCTCACCTAAGTTTTTTTTTCTTAAGATTTTATTCTTCATACTTCTAACCCTTTTGCATTTTTTCTAATATTGTTCTTCATCTATCATATTTATGATAATTAAATCTTTCTCTTCAAAACTATTGGAAGGAGAAGATCTTAGACTTTGGCTTGAGATATTGTGATTTGATTCAAATTCTGTGGCATTTAAGTTGATAAATATATTGATTCTTTCCTGCCATTCGATGCATATTCATTACCAGTTTTAGTCCATGATATGTTTAATTCATTGGTGTTACATTTAATCTACTTTATTTTTTATGCATGCTTTCTTTCTTTTCTTATATTAAAATTATATTCATGAATCCACTTTTTTAATTATTTTTCATCTAATTTACACGTAAGATCAAGTAAGGATATGGATTCTAACCATTGGATTAAGAATCTTAATCCAATATTTTAAACACAAGAATGTACCCAAAAAATCAACCCTAAAAATCTTTGCAACTACATGCATGAACCATATGCCATGCATATATGCATGCGGATAATAATTTATCAAGTCTTTGTTCACGGTAAACTCAGCTCCTTCATGATTAGCCTTCAACTTTATCCATGTCATCCTGGCATTAGAGGAAAGGACACACCTGCCATAAAATGACAAAAATAATTGGTGTGGGAATTTCCACTTTCCAGCTTGAGCACACCAAAAGTCTACTCATTGTAGAAGACTAGAGTTTGAGTTCCACAAGATTTTTTATTAATATTAATGTAGAGAGCGTTATCTTCGATTTTGGACAGCTTGCTTGACCCCTTTGGTCTACCGGTATCATCCAGCTGTTTCAAGGAAAAGATTTGGACCAAAATTAATATGTAAAGGTACTATCTTGACTTTTTTTGCACTGCTGTCAACTCATGATAGAAACAAGAAGTCCTATTGTGTGAAATTATTGGATTTAACTCCATCGTTGGACTAAATTGGGTGATAACAGTTCTTGAGTATTAAGAAACTGAAAAACCATGGAAATCACTGTCCCATACATTTTACATGGAATAAAATGAATAGGACTCATACATTTTACATGAAATAAAAAGGAGTCACCACCATTTGTGGGTAGTGGACACATTAGTTTGGTTCCGCCGGATGCCGCACGGTTGCAAGGATTGGCTGCGGCTTTTGGTTTGGAGTCTGGGAGCCTACTTAGCCAGCTAATGGAGTTGCCACTGCTTGATTTAAAAGAGGTGAAGGTCGACAACCTGGTGTATTTGTTCTAACCCAGCGAAGTTTATAGACACCCTAGGCCATCCTTCCAAATAGACGGTTCATCCAGTTCCATTGGTCAAACGTGGTTGGACCATCCGGGTTGTCAAATAGACTCGTCTATCTAATTTGTCCTATTAAGAATATATTTGATCGGACCACATGGGATTTTACCTCTTTCTTTTCCAATAACTGAGAAGGCAGTATAGATTGAAAAATAATATAAGAATGCCTGCCTTGAGCGTACCAAAGTCCTCTCCTTGAAAAGAGAGAAAATGGGGGCCCTAAGGTGTTTTTTTTTTTGGGACCATGTGCTTAATGCTTCCGCAGTTATGACTAAGAACCTTCCAATCAAGGGCGGATAGGCTTGGTTTAGGCCTGCCCTACAGGCTTTCAAATCCCCTCACCTAATAGGTAGATATTTTATTTATTTATTTTTTTTGGTAGTGTAGATATTTTTTTTTTATTTTTTATAAGGTAGTATGGGTAGATATATATTGATTACTTTTCTTTCTTCTGGTGTATATAATTTTTGGGTTAAAAACAACCTTAAAACGTACACTTGGCCGGAATTGAAGCACATACGCCAAGAGGAATGGTTGTTTGGATATATGCATCATCTAGATGTTTCCTATAACAAACAATAGTTGGAAAAAAAGGAAAAATTAATTTTTAATGGTACTTTATCAAACTATTTAAGATTCAGTCACCCAAGTTTGCACTTGTATCTTTCAGAGCACCTTTATCAAAACATTTAAGATTCAGTGGTTTTTACTGTTACAACCCGTTTTCTTCCCACAATGCCCTTTTCTCATTTAAATAAATTAAAATTAAATAAACCGGTTTCCAAGATTGCCTTTATTACATTTGAAATTGATTGAATTAAGTATATTTTCAAAAGTGCCCTTTACCCCAACTTTCTTATTTTTTATGTTTATTTCTTTTCAAAAAATAATAAAGAAAGAAAAGGAGGAGAGAGAGGGTCCCAACAAAATGAATTGTACAATATTGTATCTTGACTTATATAGTTATACTTATACAGTTATAAGATAACTAGTACCACTCAATCAAATTAAATATATATAATATGTGCCTATAAAGAGACTTGTACATCTTTACCAAATGACTTGTACAATTTTATGTACTGACTTGTACGACTCAATCAAATGACTTGTACCTTCTATAAATTAACTTGTACATCAATATACCCTAACTTGTATACCAATATAAACTTACAATTCTCTATCAAATGACATGTATAATGATATTGTAAGACCCCGGATTTTTTATTAGCCTAATATAAGGAATTTGTTAATATTATAAAAAATAAATAATGAGGGATAATTCATGTAGTTGTGTCGCAAGGGCAATTTGGGAAATTCACTAAAGTCAGATTATATAAAATTAAGGGTAATTAAGTGTAGACACCCCAAATTGCATAGTAAAAATGGTCGATAATCAGCAAAAATCATTATCTCCTTGGAAACCAGCACAAAATTTGAGAAAATGAGTTTTTTCCTTGTATCCGGCAACTCAGGTCGGATACAAGCGTATTTCTTCGTATCCGATGGAAAATGCCGAATACAAGTCGCCCTTAATGTATCCGGCAACATATGCCGGATACACATAGGTGCTTGTGTATCCGACCTGACATGTCGGATACATGCTTTTTGCTCAAAATTAGGGTTTTCCGAGAGTTTTCACATTTTACCATCATATCCTTCATTAAAGGAGTGGAAATCTCAAAAATAGCCTTAGGGTTAAGGTTGGTGGGCTATAGACTTTATGTTGTGTCTACCATCCCACCAACCCTAACCCTAGCCTTTGCCTATAAAAAGGAGGCTCCTCCTTAAGCAAATGGCCAACAACTCTTGTCAAGAACTTTTGCCAAGAAGAGCTCCGAATGAAGAGGGAAACTGCTGCGGAACTGCTTCCAGAACCCAGGTAAGCCTCAAACCTATCTTTAATTTTCTGTTTTTACATTCTAGATCTAGATCTCTTCTTCTACCTTTCTGTAGAATAAGGCCTTGATGTGTGTATGAAAACCCTTCCCCGGCTCAAAGTATCTCAAGACTCCCCCTAGCCGTAAAACATAAAGGCGGGATCTAGGAGAAACGAGACTGGGGATTGATCATAGTGCTAGAACCTCTTTCGAATAAGCCTTTTTAATCTGTGAAGACCGTTCCATATTCAAAGTACCCCAAGAGTATCTTGAAGAACCGTGTTTAACGGAAAGAGAGAACTAAGGGAAACGATAATAGAACGGAACCCTAGGTTGTTTTAGAACCCTTTTTTTATTGATCTAAATGCATGCTATAAGCCTTGTGATTCTATGAAAACCGTTTCATATTCAAAGTACCCCAAGATTATCTTGAAGAACCGTGTTTAACGGGGAGAGAGAACTAAGGGAAACGATAATGGAACGGAACCCTAGGTTGTTTTAGAACCTTATTTTGATTGATATGAATGCATGCTATCTTTGCTATATTGTTGGAATGATTTTTACACCTACACATACATGGCACGTGATTTTGACGGGATAGGCTCATATTTCGGATTTATTGCTTTTATTGTGATAAATCTGAAATAAATAGCCCCAAGCAATTCTGGAATGTCTTTAAATGATTTTCAAGTGATTTTGATCTATCTTACACGGATCACACACCTCTTGTCACTGTTTTGAGTTATTTTTATCCAAAAATGGTTTAACTTGATAGCAACTGTACCCCAACTTCGGACACTCATAAGTTCATTGTCCGGATGAATTTTGGAGTGATTCCAGAACCATGGGAAAGGTGAGGCTGTCTAGTTTATTCCTACCAAATTTCATTAATTTCTATCAAGCGGAATTTTGACACCTCTCTGTCGAAGTTGACAGGTCAATTCTGATCTGAATACAGAACTTGTCACTTCGACTGAGCGCTATGTGTTCGTTTTAAGTCCGATTTGAGTGATTCTTGTTTCTGACTTTTCCTATGGAAGTCTAGTTTTAAATCCAGTTGGTTTCATAATTTTTTAACTCCATTTGTGTCATGAGCAATAGAGTTACTCAGAGTTGTTCAACAGCACTTTTTTGGGCAAATCTGTGATCTTCGGGGCCTGTTCGGGAGACCACCCAAGGCACATCCGAATGAATTTCTGTATGAGGCTAGTTTCATTTGAAATATGGCCATACAGACTTCACTCACACCAAATTTCATGAATTTATATGGAGCCGATTTTGCTAGGTGAGTTTCCAAACTTGCCTACTTGCCACTTTTAATTATCTCCAGCAGCAATTTTAAAGGAGGCATAGCTCCTAGGATTTCAACCGGATTCAATTGAAATTTTGCATGAGTCTCTTATTTATCATAATCTTTCAAATGGATTTGGTTTGATTCAATTTAAAATTGGATTTGAATGATTTCAAGACAAATGGCATTATCTTTTACCGAATTTTCCGGATTTGACTCAACTTGGTTTTGTGCAATATTTGCCTTGATTTCCATTTATTGTTGATATTCCAGAAGTGATATTGACATAAAAGAGGATCTGGAATTCATTTGGATTTTCATGTGAAGATATCATACATTTGTCATTTTTCAAGGTTTTTTTTTTAATGATATTTAGCAAGCTTTCCTATTTTTTAGCATGAACAACACTTGGCAACCACCTTGTGTGGGTGAATGGGGGTGCCTAACACCTTCCCCCGTTCATAATCTAATCCCCTTACCCATCTCTGGATTTGATTTTCAAGTAGAATTATTTTTACTCTAGAATTTGCCTTTTAGCTCTTTTTGCTTATTTTCAATCTTTTGGTGTCCATTCACACACTAAAAATCTGAATGGTGGCAACTCTCCTATTTTACGTTGAGCCCGTGTGTTGACGGAGGGGAAATCATCCCGGTGATTTTTCCCATGTCTCACAACTGGCGACTCTGCTGGGGAATTGTGAATTTAAGCCAGTTTGTGTATTTGTTCATGCTTTTCTCTACTTTTGAATGCTTGCTGTACGCACCTAAAATCGGTCGCACGACGAGGTGCATATGACGATGCGCGCCTCGGGACTATTTTGGAATCGCCACTGCCTGAGAGGTGCAGGCAGACACAAGGGGTGCCTATACAGGTCTATTTTTACTGATCTGCAGCTTTTTAGAGATTCAAGGTAAGTTCTCGGTTACGTCCAGGGAAGTCCGAAGACACCCTGGCCCGCCCCATCGATTTGACAGGTCCCTCAGGTCTCCCTGGTTTTTGAGTCAGTTTCACCCTTCCTAGGCCAGCATGTCACTTGGTTTGGTCTGGCGAGACATCTAGAGGTGTGGATCCCTTTCTATTTTTATTTTATCTTCTTATTTAGGTGGAGTTGGTCGGAGGCGGGTCCCTTTGGAAGACCCGTGGATTGCCAAGGTTGGGTTTGAGCCCAGCAGGGTTATTGGGTAACCCATTTTAGTTATTTATCTAATTAAATTAAACATGCAAAGGGCTTAGTGGGCGTGGATTTGGCCCATTAGCCAGTTTGCAAATAGCCTTGGGCCCGTTTATTGCAAACGGGCCTGGTTTGGGCTGGTCAAAAGTGGGTCCCATAAGTGGGCCCGAGGACGTATTGGTGGGCCCATCCAGGCCCATGGTCTACTAATGGGCTAAAAATAGCCCAAACAGCTAATATGGGTCGGGTTAAATTGATTCGGGTCAGTTCAAACTTATCCGGGTCAAAAAATCTCATTTTTTTTAATTGACCGCATTTATTATGCAGTTTGGTCTGAACTGCAGATGCAGTGCGGTTTAGACCAGATCGCATACTAAGTGCGGTCAAGTCCAGACCGCACTGAGTGTGCAGTTTCTGTCCGAACTTGCTGTTTTGCACACTTTATTCTCGAGATCGCTTTGATTGCTTTTTTGGGAGGTCCGGCGACCTATATTGGGGTTCTGTAGCATTTTCACAGGGGCACTTTTTCTTCATTTAGCCTCCAAGGCTTTCCTTTCCTTGCTTTTTGCATTCTTCAAAGGAGTGAGATCTTCTTTTAACCACCCATGACTGATATCAAGAAGGGAATAAGAGGGGAGAGTATGGGATACATGAGATAGTTTAGAAGGACAACTCCCTTCTTTAATGGCAAAACTACCTTTTTCCCATTTTTGCATCCAAACACCCATCTTTCATGGGGTTTCTCATGATATGCCAGACATAATAAACAAATTAGTAACAATAAAGTAAACTAAGAAGAATTCAAAGTTGCTTAAACAAAGCAATTTTTATATATGTTAAAGAGAAAGTCACTAGAAATGTTACCCAAACACTACCTTCTTGATTTGGTTATGTGGTGGTTCTCCGATAATTTCGGCAGCGCTTCCGCACCCCCGTAGAATTCCAAGAATGGATTTGAAAAGGGATTCCTCACTTCTGGGCTGAAAGGGATGAAATGGAAAGGGGGATGGTGCAATCCAAGGGTATTTTGGGTTTTGGTTTTGAGTGGGACAGAGTTTGGGCAGAGGTTGGACGTGGAAAAGCTTAAAAAGGAGAAGGACAGAGCTAAAGGGGGCCAGCCTCACTTGAGTGGAAATCAAGGAGGGAGAGAGAAGGGAGGGGGTGAGTGAAGTGGGAGAGAGCAAAAGGGGAAGAAGAGGGGTTTGTTGCTTGAAATGGAATGGGGGGTGGCCCCCCTTTTATAGTTGAAAAATTGTCCTAAAATTGAATTTTAATCACCTTTTTTGACTGAATTTTAATTTCATAACCAAGGTAACTAAAATTTAATTTTCATCCTTATCCATCCAACACATCATTCTTATCCATATTATGGACATGTGGTTGTTATTTTTTGTTTATTTTTTATTTATTTTAATCTTAAGATTCTTTTAAGTTTTATCATTATTTTATTCTTAAGATTTTTTTGTTAGAAGACACTTGTGTTTTCTATTTTTTCATTTTATTTTTTATTTAGTTTAATTGTTAGATATTTACAAAATATTATTATTTTTTTCTTAGATTTTTATTTTTTGTCCTTTCTTCAATCTTGCCACGTGTGCAAATTTTCCGATATTTTTGACTGCTCATAACTTTCTCATTTGACATCCGATTTCAGCAAACTTGGTGGCGTTGGAATCAGGTTGAGATTCCCTATCCATTAAGCTAAAGGTTGGCAGCAAACTCGGGCTTTTTAGCAGAAGTGCAAACTCGCGTCCCGGAGCCAGTTTTGCTCATATCTCCTTATCCAGGACTTCGATTCCAACAAACTCAGTTGCGTTGGAGTCGTGTCGATGCGCTCTTTCTGCTGATGTCCAATTGAGCAGCTAATTTGAAGTTTTGCAGAAAGCCGATTTCTGCTATTTCCAGATTTGACCAGCTCATAACTTCTTTATCCGAACTCCGATTTGAGTAAACTCAGTTGCGTTAGAATCGTATTGAAGTCCTCTTTCCAATGGTATGAAGTTTGGTGGTCAATTTGCACCCAATCAAAAAGTCAACTTTTTGACCCCTTCAGGTTTGACTTTTTCAATTAGAGTTTTATTCTTTCATTTTTGGGGGTGCAAAAATGAGGTGTTGACACTTGCTATTTTTCTTACTTTATTTGTGCATATTGTTATATTTCAAATCAGATTGGGATGCTTTGAAATTTATATGGATCAAAAGCATGTATGTGTGGCTTGATGTTGGCTAGAAATGTGTCTAGAAGAAGCCTATTTGGAAACATGGTTTGGATGTGTTTTGTGATAACATGCTCTAATTTAAGTTGTTATACCATGAAAAAAAAAAGTTTTTTGAAATCTGGAAATTTGGTGTAAATTTTGGGTATTCAAGCATGTTTCCCATGAATAATGCTTTTTTGTGCTTAATGGTTGTTTTATGCCATGCTTTTGATTTGGGGGTATAGGATGACATGATTTGAGCAAGAAAACCATGAGCATGAAATCTGGAAATTCAGTAGCCATTTTGAGGGTTTTCAAGCATGCTTTCACCATCAAAACCCTTCTTATACCATGTCAAGTAGTTGCTGAAATTTTAGGCTTCAATTTGGGGTATAAACAACGCACTTTGAGCATGAAAATGAGGCCACTAAAACCCAGAATTCAGTAGATGTTTTGAGGAGTTTTCAAGCATGTTTTCTATGTTCAAATTCTCCTTGTACAAAATGCTTAGTTGCTGAATTTTTAGGCATCAATTTGGGGTATGAATGACACACTTTGAGCATGAAATCTAGAATTTTAGGGAATGCTTTTGGGTTTCAAGCATGTTTGGCATGGTTTAATTGTTGTTTGTGCAAAATGATGCCATGTTTGTATGCTACTTTTTGGGCATGTAATACTTGTGTGCATATTTGGTTGCTTTGGCTCTCTTGCTTGCTTATGTCTTGCTTTCAATATAATGTCATATGCCTTTGCTTGAAATTGTATGCATGGCTACGAAAAAGAGTGGCAAGGGGCTGGGACGTTGTGAATGTACCTCAATTTTAAATGTACTTGAGCACTTTAAACTATTTGCACAACCTAGCCATTACCTATAGGAAGTTGAACCCGAATGTGTGTAGCTTGGCGCACCGAGGTCGTTACTTCGGAAAGCGAAAGTGAAAACATTCATCTTAGAATTTGAGTCAATGATGTGATGACAATGGGATCTGTGATTCGATTCTGGGCATCACTAGACTTGAGTTCTAAGTTGCCAATTAAGCCAAAACCCAAAAACCATACGCTTGAAGGTAGAGAAACACGTTTTCAGCTAAAAGTACACAATTGCGTTTGGGGAATTGGGTGTAAATGTGGAAAGGCCGTTTGCGTGTTTCACAGGCCAAGGTATAATACCATATTGAAGGTAACACAAGGTGACAAAGTAAATCCTTGTATTCTTTTTTTATCATCTTCATGTGAATTAAAAGCCATGGTGTCCATATGCTTGGGATGAAATTTTTCCAAAAAATGTATATAACCTAAGGTTGGTGTAACCTATAGGATGAGTTTCTAACTCAATTTAATAGTCATCCTACCCACAGTCCATGTAGGAGGCAACCAAAAGTACAAAATCCAAGGATTGGTGCATACTTTGGCGGGTACAACTACTCTCATGAATTTGTGAATTTTGCAAGTATAGTGTCAAAACCCAATTTGGGGCAAGTTTTAAGGATCAAGTCAAGATGAACATCAAGTGGGAATGAAAATAACATAATCTGGTGAAAAAATGAGTCAAAAAGGGCCATTTCGGCCTTAACCGACAACTCAGGTCGGTTAAGAAGAATTTCATTCATATCCGGCATATATTGTCGGTTACAAAGACCTATGCGTGTATCCGACTAATTATATTGGATACAATAAGCCATAGCCTTATCCGACATTTCATGCCGGATACATGCAGAAAATGTGCAAATGGGTTTTTCAGCCCAAAATTTCAGAATAAATTGCCTAAAACACTATGGATATTCCTTAGGCACCCCAAAGAGAATATAAAAAATGTTTCAAAAAAAATATAAAATAAAATAAAATTGTTTTTAGGGTTTAACCTAATTTTGAAAATCGAAGAGGGAACCAAGGTGTCATATTTTTTGATACCAATTCAACTCAAACATGTTTCAATCAAGCTCTTGAACTTGAAAACTGAGGAAACTCAGCAACAACAAAAAAAACTTGTGAGACATTTAGAAGCCCCAGAATATTGCAAAAAACCTTTGTTTGGTCACGAGAACCATTCAAAATCAAAAAACTTTTGGGACATTTGGAAGCCCCAGAATATTCCAAAAACCTTTATTTGGTCACGAGAACCATTCAAAAAGCAAAAAATTTGATGGGACATTTGGAAGCCCCAGAATATTCCAAAAACCTTTGTTTGGTCACGAGAACCATTCAAAATCAAAAATTTTGTGGACATTTGGAAGCCCCAGAATATTCCAAAAAAAAAAACCTTTGTTTGGTCACGAGAACCATTCAAAAATCAAAAAACTTGTGGGACATTTGGAAGCCCCAGAATATTCCCAAAAAAAAAAAAACCTTTATTTGGTCACGAGAACCATTCAAAATCAAAAAACTTGTGAGACATTTGGAAGCCCCAGAATATTCCAAAAAAAAAAAAACCTTTGCTTGGTCACGAGAACCATTCAAAAATAAAAAAACTTGTGGGACATTTGGAAGCCCAAGAATATCCCAAAAAACCTTTATTTGGTCACGAGAACCAATCAAATCAAAAAATTTGTGGGACATTTTGAAGCCCCAGAATATTCCAAAAACCTTTGTTTGGTCACGAGAACCAATCAAATCAAAAAAAATTTTTGGGACATTTGGAAGCCCCAGAATATTCCAAAAACCTTTGTTTGGTCACGAGAACCAATCAAATCAAAAACTTTGTGGGACAATTGGAAGCCCCAGAATATTCCAAAAACCTTTGTTTGGTCACGAGAACCAATCAAATCAAAAAAAATTTGTGGGACATTTGGAAGCCCCAGAATATTCCAAAAACCTTTGTTTGGTCATGAGAACCAATCAAATCAAAATATTTGTGGGACATTTGGAAGCCCCAGAATATTCCAAAAACCTTTGTTTGGTCACGAGAACCACTCAAAATCAAAAAATTTGTGGGACATTTGGAAGCCCCAGAATATTCCAAAAACCTTTGTTTGGTCACGAGAACCAATCAAATCAAAAAATTTATGGGACATTTGGAAGCCCCAGAATATTACAAAAACCTTTGTTTGGTCACGAGAACCAATCAAATCAAAAAAAATTTGTGGGACATTTGGAAGCCCCATAATATTCCAAAAACCTTTGTTTGGTTACAAGAACCAATCAAATCAAAAAAAAATTTGTGGGACATTTGGAAGCCCCAGAATATTCCAAAAACCTTTGTTTGGTCACGAGAACCAATCAAATCAAAAAATTTGTGGGACATTTGGAAGCCCCAGAATATTCCAAAAACCTTTATTTGGTCACGAGAACCAATCAAATCAAAAAATTTGTGGGACATTTGGAAGCCTCAGAATATTCCAAAAACCTTTGTTTGGTCACGAGAACCAATCAAATCAAAAAAAATTTGTGGGACATTTAAAATCCCCAGAATATTCCAAAAACCTTTGTTTGGTCACAAGAACCAATCAAATCAAAAATTTTGTGGGACATTTGGAAGCCCCAGAATATTCCAAAAACCTTTGTTTGGTCACGAGAACCAATCAAATCAAAAAAATTTGTAGGACATTTGGAAGCCCCAGAATATTCCAAAAACCTTTGTTTGATCACAGGAACCAATCAAAATAAAAATTAAAAATAAAAAAATAAAAAAAAGAGGGGGCAAATAAACCCAGACTTGTGTTCACCTAGCCTACTTGTCTACATTTATAGGGGTGTGACTCAAGTTAAATTGAAGCTGACATGTTTCTTTGCTTTTTCTTCACTCAGGTACACATATTTGCCATCATTCCTCCCGTGACCAGATCCAAAGCCCGAGCCATGAATACATAAGAGAATCAAGCTCAAGCTACTATCCCCGCCCAGGATTTTGCTCAGCTGCAGGAGCAAGTGACTGGTCTGGCCAAAATGCTGGGGGATTTACTGGCTGCTCAGGCCCAACAGGCCCAGGCCCAAAACCAAGCCTCTATTTCTCATCAAGCACCACCACCTCAGGCCTACATTCCGCCTCCGGTTCAACCCATGCCTGAGCCCATTTCTGAACCGGTCCCTGAGCCTATCCTGATCAGGGAAAACACCGTGGAATCTGAAAAAGAAATGGAGAAGGAAAAAGCCAGGGAGGAGATGGAAAGGAAACTCCTGCACAAGATAGAGAGGATCCAGGAAGAACTGAAGGAGGTAAAGGGGGGAAACAGCTATGGAGGTACCACCTTCGATGACTTATGTATGTACCCGGATGTATGCCTACTGGCCAAATTCAAATGCCCGGACTTCGACAAATTTGACGGCATAGGCTGCCCTATGAGCCACTTGAAACTATACTGCGGGGCCCTATGCCAATTTGGCCGGGATGACGGCATACTGATCCAACTCTTCCAGAGGAGTTTGACCGGGTTAGCTCTTAGGTGGTTCGCCACAGTAGACCATGGAAGGATCAGAAGGTGGAAGGACTTGGCTGACGCCTTCTTAGATCAATATAAATTCAACTCTGAGCTCGTGCCGGACCGGTACGACATGATGAGAATGAGCAAGGGAAAGGAGGAGCTTGTACGGCAGTATGCCAAGAGGTGGAGAGAGGCCGCCTCCCAGGTCAGGTCGCCTATACTGGAACCTGAAATGATCTCAATGTTCATGGGCACACTGGGGCAGCCTTTCTACAACCATTTGGTGGGGCAGATCACCACAATTTTGCAGCCTTGGTACAGGTGGCAGACCGGATTGAGGAGGGGGTCAGGTCAGGAAGGCTCATTGATTACTCTACTTTGACTGGGCAATCTGATTCCTCTGCTTCCATGGCACAGAAGAAGGGAACTGGGTTCAAAAAGAACGGAGCCAGAAAAGAAGGAGAGGTAAACCTGGTCCAGGCTCCTCCGGCCAAGAAACCGCTCCATGTGAACATCTCTACACCCCAGTAGGCCCAACAGGCTCAGCATTCTTATCAGACCCCGCACAATGTCAATTTCTCCTCTTCCGTGCCTGCCAACCCAAGGAGGACTTTTACCAAGGAAGAGAGGGAGGCCTGGTTGGCAGCAAGGAGGAACCGAGTCTTTACTTCCCTTCCCGTATCTCTTTCCCAACTACTGCCAACCCTGCTGAAAGGGGAGTATATGACCCTGAAGGAGCCCACCCCAAATGCCTCGAAGAGGAGGAATTTTGATCCAGCCATCACTTGCGACTATCACATGGGTGCACCGGGGCACTCTACTAACACTTACTGGATGCTGAAGTATGCGGTCCAGGACCTGTTGGACCAGAAGGCCTTGGTTTTCAATACTGCTGCACCCGCCCCATCGGGAAATGATATTGGGCAGAACCCTCTGCCTTACCACAATGGGGCAGGCCCGTCCAACTCCATCACTATCATATCCACCACAAGAAGGGCCTTTGATCCATCTCAGCTTATAGATCCCATAGGGTCCTCGGTCAAGGTCTATTTTTTTCAAGAGAAAGAAGAAGAGGAGGTCAATGTGGTCTCCCAAAAAAATGATCATACTGCTGAGGACATCAGCTCCTCTCTGAACCGAGTCTCCTCCCTCATGGCCCAAATAAACATTGCAAGGCTTCCATTGGTCTTCAATTGCAGTCCACCTACCTATTCTCCGGCCAAGCCACAAAAGGCTCCTTTGGTCGTCAACCTTGACCCCACCACTGCTTCCATCACCTCTTCTATTCCCACAAAATCCAAGCTCCAGCCCTTGGTTGTGAATGTTCAGCCATCCTACAATATCCCTAAACCGGCCCATACATCTCGGTCCAAACTCCAGCCGTTGATAGTTAATGTCCCGAAACTAGCCTATTCTGAGGCCGCTGTACCATGGAATTACAGCGAAGGGGTCACGGCTACGGTTCCAGTGGTAAGGAACCAGAACCAGGAGGAGGTGAACCTCATGACGAGGTCGGGGAGATGTGCAGGGGTTGAAGAGAAAGAAAAAGAAATAGAGGTGGAAAGAGAGAAAAAAGAAACAGAAGAAAAAAGAAAATTAAAATGAAAAACAAAAGTGGGAGAAGACACCCCCAGGGTGCAGAAAATGAGGCATCAGACCTCATAAAAATAATAAATAAAAGTGAATTCAATCTTGTGGATCAGCTAAACAAGGTCCCGATCCAAATTTCAATACTGGGCATTTTGCTGAATTCTGAAAAGCACAGGGATGCATTGTTAAGGGTGCTACAGAGTGCACATGTATCCCAGACAATCGATCCAGACCAACTAGGCAAAATGGTTGGTCAAATTTTGTCACATAATGTGATAAGCTTCTCTGAAGGTGAGATAAGCCCAGGTGGGTGTTATCATATTGACAATTTGCACATCACAGTGCTTTGTAAGGGCAGTATGATTGCACAGGTATTAATTGACAACGGTTCGGCGTTAAACGTCTGCCCGTTAATCACTTTTGTCAAGCTTGGTCTGGATCAGTCAAAGATCAAGCAAAATGGGAGGATAGTGAGAGCTCTTGACAGCTCTAAGACACACTCCCTAGGGGAGGTTGAACTACCGGTCACAATTGGACCGTATATTTTTAACATCACATTTGAGGTGATGGATATACCCGCAGCCTTCAATCTGCTCCTAGGAAGGCCGTGGATACACTCGGCTAGGGCAATACCATCCACGCTCCACCAAAGGGTGAAATACATAAGAGGGCAAAGGGTGATAACAGTCCTAGCTGAGAATTTGGTGCCTCCCATTATGTCACCTGATGTACCCTTAATAAATGTGGACTTAACTGTCAACAAGATTGCGTTTCACTCATTTCAGTTTGAGACGGTTAATTTCATACCTGGGGGGTGTAAGAAAAAAGAAAAGAAGGAGACTACTGCTGAGAACATGATGAGGAAAGTGATGGAGAAATACCACTTTCACCCGGGGAAAGGCCTGGAAATAAATTTGCAGGTAATGGTGGAGCCCATCAAGGCCAAAAAGCTGATCCCTAAAGTAGGGTTGAGATTTAAACCCCGAGGTTGGAGGAGAATGAAGCATGAAGAAGGAGAGAACAGAACCAGAGGAAAATTCCCTCATCTAAGGGAGAATTTTCCAAAACCCTTATGTATAATCCAACTATCTCCTCCCATGGACCAATCCAAGCCTCCTTACCGAAACATCATCCCGTTCCAAAAGCCTTCTATTTCGGCCTTGCAACCGTACAACCCATCTCTTATACTGGAAACAGCAAATGGGCCTGGGCCACAGCAAGAGCAACAGGCGGACTTCTCCGAAGAGGTTGGTGCATTCTTCGCCATGACTGAGGGCGATAAGACAGGAGCAGACATGGACCTGTAGTTCATTGACTGGATAGCAGTGAAGATTCCGGATGAGGTTATATCTGGACTGGGCCCCGTAGCAAAAAAGGGCAGTACCCACCCGGTGATGATGGCATCGGATTCTGGGTTTGAGGAGCAGGCTTGCACTATTTCCCCTGCTCCCAAAAATTTTATATTGAACAATTGGGAGGAAACTCCCCTTACCTTTGAAGCAGCGTTTGTTTGGCAAACTGACGCGGCTTCCAAAAAAAACTCCAATAGTGGAATGCCATTTCCCTGAAGGTTCTAATGAGCCTTCGTCTTTAGGGGAATTATGTTTAGAAGGCTCACAAAAAAACCAAAAAGATTTTTCTATTTTTTCTAAACAACTTAATTTTTTCAAAAAAATCCAAACCACTTATGAACCATATAATCAAACCGAATTGGACCAGGTTGAATATGACTTTGACCTTGAGCTCGACTTTGACCTCATGGGGATCGAAGAAGAAGATGTTCCAAAAGAAATTGAATATCAATTGGAACGTCATGAAAAGGGGGTCCAACCTAATATTGAGGAGACCATTTCAATAAATCTTGGTACCGAAGATGACCCAAAAATAGTGAAAATTGGGGCATGTTTATCTAATGTGCAGCGTGTTGAAATGACACAGTTCTTGGCAGACTATAAGGATGTGTTTGTTTGATCATATCGGGACATGCCGGGGTTGGGCACTGACATGGTGGTGCACAAGTTGCCAATTTTGCCAAGGGTTAAGCCAATTAAGCAGAAGATGAGAAGATTGAAACCTGAATAGACTCTGAAGGTCAAGGATGAAGTGGTCAAGCAATTCCAAGCAGGATTTCTGGCAGTCTCCACATACCCCGAGTGGCTGGCAAACATAGTGCTGGTACCAAAGAAGGACGGGAAAGTCAGAATGTGCGTGGACTACAGATATCTGAACAAGGCAAGCCCAAAGGATGATTTTCCGCTTCCACAAATTGACATTCTGGTCGATAACACTGCGGTCCATAGCCTATTCTCGTTCATTGATGGTTTCTCTGGATACAATCAGATCAAAATGGCTAAGGAAGATCAAGAGAAAACAGCATTTATCACACCTTGGGGTACCTTCCACTATACAGTCATACCATTTGGGCTTAAAAACGCTGGGGCAACATACCAGCGGGCCATGACCGCACTATTCCATGACATGATCCATAAGGAGATGGAGGTCTACGTGGATGATATGATCGCCAAATCGTGCAAAGAAGAAGACCACTTGATCAATCTGAAGAAAATGTTTGATCATCTCAGGAAGTACAGTCTACGACTTAACCCGGCTAAATGCGTCTTTGGGGCTACATTAGGAAAGTTGCTAGGATTCATTGTAACCAGGAGAGGAATTGAAATTGACCCGGCTAAAGCCAAGGCCATAATTGAAATGCCATCACCCAGAACAGAGAAGGAGGTTAGGGGCTTTCTTGGAAGAATTCAATATATAAGCCGGTTCATAGCACAGCTCACAGCTATCTGTGAACCTATTTTCAAGCTTCTAAGGAAAGATAACCCGACGGTCTGGAATGAGGATTATCAGCATGCATTTGATACAATAAAGAAGTATTTGCTGAACACACCTGTGCTAGTGCCACCAACTCCAGGAAGACCGTTGATCCTGTACTTGTCAGTGTTGGAAATATCGATGGGATGTGTCTTGGGGCAGCATGATGAGACTGGTAGAAAGGAAAGGACAATTTACTATCTGAGTAAAAAATTCACAGAATATGAAGCCAAGTACTCACCGTTGGAAAAGACCTATTGTGCTCAAGTGTGGGCAACTCAGAGGTTAAGACATTACTTCCTTAGTCACTCCACATTATTGATATCCCGGATGGACCCTCTGAAGTATTTATTTAAGAAACCAGCATTAACTGACAAAACGGCAAAGTGGCAGCTATTACTATCCGAGTTTGACCTCACGTACATCACTCAGAAGGCGATTAAGGGTCAAGCCATAGCTGATCACCTGGCTGCACATCCTTTGCCAGAATACCAACCGTTGAAGACCAATTTTCCTGAGGAGGCAATTCTGTTTACTGAAGAAGAGGAAAGTGAAAGTTCTTGGTAGATGTTCTTCAACGGGGCTGCCAACATGAATGGAAATGGAATAGGGGCAGTCTTGGTCAAACCAAATGGTTCATACATCCCGATTGCAGTGAAGCTGAGATTCTAGTGCACCAATAATATTGTAGAGTATGAAGCATGTATAATTGGGTTGCAAGCCGCCATAGATCATGAAGTGGAGGAACTTGACGTATACAGAAATTTGAGTCTTATCATCTTCCAAACAATTGGTGAGTGGAAAACCAAGGATCACAAATTGATCGCCTATCACCAGTATTTGGAAGAACTAAGCACAAATTTTACTCAAATTTCCTTTAACTATATGCCAAGGGCCAAGAATCAGTTCTCGGATGCTCTAGAAACATTGGCTTCAATGGTCAGCATGCCAGAAGGGGTAGACATCAAACCACTGGAAATCGAGGTCAGAGATGAACCAGCTTATTGTCTTGTTCTAGAGGGAGCACCAGAAGAGGAAACACCATGGTTTCAAGATATCAAAAATTTCTTGAACAATCGGAGTTTGCCAGAAAATGCCACTTCTACTGAGAAGAGGACAATACAGAGATTAGCTGGTCAATTCCTGCTTAGTGGTGGACACTTGTACAAGAGATCACACAACGATATTCTACTCAGATATGTTGCTAAGGCTAAGTCAGAAAGGCTGATTGAGACTGTACATGGAGAAGTTTGTGGACCCCATATGAACGGACACATGCTTGCAAAGAAGATCCTGCGGTTGGGATATTATTGGTCAACGATGGAACATGATTGTTGTATACATGTCAGAAGATGCCACCAATGTCAGATATATGCAGATAATAAGCATGCACCCCCAACTGAGTTGCACAACATGACATCCCCATGGCCCTTTTTCCATGTGGGACATAAATGTCATTGGCATGATTTCCCCTAAGGGATCGAATGGGCACAGATTCATCCTAGTGGCAATTGATTATTTCAATAAGTGGGTAGAAGCAGCCTCATATGCAAATATCACAAGCAACAAGGTTATTAAAATTTTGAAGTACAATATTATTTGTCGCTATGGACTACCAAGTATCATAGTATCAGACAACGCTTCAAATATTAAGAACAAGGACATGAAGAAAATGTGCGAACAGTTTCAAATCAGCCACCACAAGTCAGCTCCGTACATGCCAAAGATGAATGGGGCAGTGGAAGCAGCAAATAAGAATATAAAGAAAATCATTCAGAAGATGGTAGTGAGCTACAAGGATTGGCATGAAATGCTACCACTTGCTCTACATGCCTACCTTCGACTGGGGCAACCTCGTATTCCCTGGTCTATGGGATGGAAGTAGTTCTGCCAGTGGAAGTAGAAATCTCATCACTCAGAGTTCTCATGGAGGCTGAATTAGAAGAAGCTGAATGGATACAGTCAAGAAGTGATCAACTCAACCTAATAGAAGAGAAGCGTTTGAAAGTGCTATGTCATGGCCAATTGTACCAACGAAGAATGGCCCGGGCCTACAATAAGAAAGTGAGGCCCAGAACTTTCCAAGAAGGAAACCTAGTTCTAAAGAAAATTCTACCATTTTTGGAAGACCCTCGTGGTAAGTTTAAGCCCAATTGGGAAGGGCCCTATTGTAAAACCCCAGTTTTGAGTAGAAGAAAAAATAATAATAATAATAATAAAATAAAAATATATGCAAAAGTATAAACATATGGATTTATGGACAGGTTAAATCAAATTTATTTTTACAAGAAATTGGTGGTCATTAGTTTTTAAAGAGAATGAGGTGAAATATTAATATGTAAGTCATATTCGAACCGGAAATAAATAGAAATTGGTCAATAGTTAAAGCCCAGGAAAGCCCTACATTAATGAGGGGTAGAAAGGGGATTCCGAGGGTTAAGGGTGAATTAGGTTAAACCCTGGCGGTGTCTATAAATAGGTAACTCCTATAAAATTTTCGGGGATTTGGGGAAAGGTTGCTGCTCTGGAGAAAAATTAGGGCGGCGGCCAAGCAGCTTACGTCTCGAGATGAAATCCACCAAGGATGGCCGGAAGCTTGAAGAAGGTCTTCAATACTAAGTGAGTAGAACTGATTTACAACTGAGGTTTTAGTTTATTCGTGATGTATTTTGATTGCATGGTTGTATTGTGAGTTTTCTGGGTTTTCTGGAATACCATGAGTCCGAACATGAGATTGAAATTCAACTTGAAATTAAATGTGTTTAGATTAAACCCAAAACTGGTTGGGAAGTATTCTGGGAACATTGGGAGTGTATTGGAACAATTACAGACCGAAACAAATCGGCCAGACATAGAGATCTCGAAATAACAGAGACCCGAAAATCGCAGTGGGTATCCGCCGAGTTGGCGCCCACTCGCGCCCACTTAGGAGGTAGGCGCCCTATTGAAACACTACTATCCGCCGAGCTAGCGCCCACTTGGCGCTCAGCTCGTGCACACTTAAAAACCATGCGCGAGTCTCGCGCGAAGCCGGCGCCCATCTCGCGCCATTTTCTCGCTCAGCTCGCGCTCACTTAGCGTCAAGTGAGCGCATAGTCAAATTTTGTCTGTTTCCTATCCGCCGACTGGCGCTCACCTGGCGCTCACTTCAGGAAGTGAGCGCATACCAAATTTAATCTTGCCGAAATTGATTCTTGACTGAACCAAGGGGGATTTTGATGTCTTAAGGTTTATACCACTTAACAAATCACTTGTTTGGGAACCTTGGAACCTGCATTTCTTATTAAATTCCTAGGGAAATTCTAGTGGCAAATTCTTAAAGGCTTCTAAGGTTGAGTTTAGGTTTTTGTATATGTTGTGCTGGATACCAAAACACTAGGAGTTCCTAGTTTGTTTTCTCCTCGAATTTATACACTGTTCTGATTGAGAAATTATTGACTTCTGGTTTCACTTGTTTGGAAAATTCTGAATGTATTGTCTTGGTATAAATAACTGTGTTTTGTATTCAAATGGCATGGGTTACGGAAAATGAGAAAATACTGAAAGTATTAAGATACTACTTGGTCCAGAGGGACAGGTGATGAACTGTGATGAGATATACATGATGTGGTATGAATGGTTTTACTTTGATGTTGGAATTGAGATTATATGATGTTTTACTGTTTTGGTTTAGCTTGTCCTGGATCCAGAGTCTAAGCTTAGTAATGGGATGCTTTTATTTTATTGGAGTAATGGCATGGCCATGGAGTGTTGCCACGACTGGTGTAGAGCAACCAGAAACCCTGAGTAGGCCTGGTTGTCAATGTCGAAACCCTGAGTAGGCCGGCATTGGATTGGATGACGAAACCCTGAGTAGGCCGTCATTCCAGAGTATCCGAAACCCTGAGTAGGCCAGAACTGTGTACATGGAAGAGTGGAGGTCGCTCTGACATGTTGATTAACCAATCAAATATTTGTATGACATTGACCATGTGGATTTATTATTCATTTGTCTGTTTTAGATATTATGGAATAAATAGTGGAATTTGTCTTTCTTGGAGCATGGTTATAATGATATAGTTTCTGGAACTGATCGGAGTTTTGTTGACGAAGGAATTACCGATGTTAATTTCGTATAGTTTAAATTGCTTCCTAGACCCTTGGGTCAAACAAATTTTAAAAGGGTTTACGCAGATTTCACCGGGTTATTCTTGTTTTCTCGTGTGATTATTCGATCATAAATTTACAACTAGAAGATGTGTATTGCTGCATGCATGTGCTACTCGCTGAGATATTCGTATCTCAGCGAGTAGTGAAATTGGGTCATGTGAGTTTTACTTTGGGATTATTTTAGCGCACTCTGTTACATAGCATTATTTAATTCATGTTTTCCTTACTCTGGTAGTGCGATCCTGTTATTTATATTAACCTCTGGATACGAGTTACGGGTTTTCATGTGACTCGGATCCGGGGCGTTACACCTATGTTGTCAAGAAGGTCCTGTCAGGGGGTGCACTCATCTTGACAGAAATGGATGGGTCAGATTTTCCTGAGCCAATTAACTCTGATGCTGTAAAAAGGTATTTTCCTTGATTGAACATTACTAGGAAATGATCCGAGACCATCCTTCTTTATTTCCTTCAAAATTTTAATCCCTAGTCTAGCCAAGTTGAACCGGTTCGTTTCTTTGATAAACCTAAACCGGACTTGCAGTCTTATATTGGGGCAAGGCCAATTGGGGCAAAAATAAGGAAAAAAGAAGAAAAGAGAGAAAGAGCAAAGAAAAATGGCAAATGAAAGCCAAGTGTGAAAAGAAAGGAAAAGGATGCAATTTGCGGAAAAAGGGTTAAATTCATCATGACTGTAAGTCCAGTCGACCTATTTCCACATGTGAAAAATTTTGAGCCTTTAATACCTCTTCTTTCATAAACCGAGCCTGGCCTTTGTTTCGTCCTATTTCTAAATCCTCGGTGATCTTAGTATGTTCATTCAAATTTCAGAGTGAAATTGGTGATAACGGAATACAGAAGCCGACCCTAGTGAAAACCGTAACTAGCGCTAGGGGCAATATTGGCAAGAAGAAAAGAAAGAACAAAAAAAAAATAAAAAATGAAAAATCAAAGGTTGAGTTGGTCATGGAGATCCAAGCTTGAAGAGAAATCAGCACAAGTACTGAGACTAAGCAGATTGGGTAACACGATCAATTCTGGAAGAAAAGGCATTTGGTGATGACTCTAAAGGTCCTAAGATGGACGGTTTTGATCCCTCATTATTACTTAGATTACCCTTTTCATTATTTTAACTTGGTTTTAATTCCTTTAATTATGGGTGATTAAGTGTATGGACCAAATTTCAAAAAAGAAAAACTATACTTTGGCCAGTGATGATAAATCAAATACTTTTCATAAAACCTTTGTTTTTACAAGCATCTGAGCATTCTGAGGCCAATAATATAAAAAATTTATTTTTGAATTAAATCCTTTGTCTCTCCACTATTGGAGTTTGCTTTCGTACAAAGGTATAAAAAAAATGTGCAGGAAATAAGGCTAGTCTCTGTCTCCTAGCCGCTCCTCAACCTCCCGAATCCGTGCTGCCTGAGCTGCAATAACTCCCGAAGCCCCCTCTGCAGCGGGATCACTCAAGAAGGAAATGACCTCATCTGAAAGGGTCTGTCTAATCCGCATGCTCCTAAGGCTGGCTAAGGCATCCTGGTACTTCTGCCGTACCATCCAAACCTCAAAGCGGCGGGCCTGCCTCTGTTCCTCAAGTTGCTTTTCCATAGCAAGACGGCGGGATACCTGCTCAGCAAGTTGACTCTCCATGTCAAGGCCCCGTATTCTAAGCTCCCGGGCCTCTCGTACCCATATCTGTTGAAGTCGCTTGTGAGAAGCTCTCTCAGACTCCAAGATGTCCTCATAAGTAGGAGCCAAGACTGCAGGAGGATCTTCAGGTACTGGGGCCTGACTCTGTATCTGCTCCCTAATCCAGAAGAGATAGTCCTTCACATGGGACTCTAAGAAGACCGGGCTCCGCATAAAACGAACATAGGACCACTCCCTCATCAACCAAGAATTCAGCTTCATGGTGGCTGGTGAAAGTGGCCCAAGGTGGTCCTCATATCCACTTGGGATTATAATCCCCTGGGTCGCTCTGAACTGACGAAGAACCCGCAAAGGGAGGTAAAGCACTGCGTGTCTCAAGCCAGCCAGAACCCGGTCTAGGAAACTGATCACTGTCTCTGCATTGGGCTGATAAGTACCAGGCCACCTCACTTGATCATCTTGGAGTGTAGCCAAGAAAGTAAACCAGCCCTGTTTACCCCCTGGAATGTCAGGACACCCCCGGTTGCTCATCAAAATGGGAACTTTCAGGCTTGGGAAGAAGTGCCGATTGATCTCCTCAATCTAACTTAGGTGGTCAAGTAGCCAAAGCTGCAAAAGAGGTGGGATATTTTAGTATATTGTAAAAAGGAAAAAAAAAAAAGAAAAGCAAAAAGCAAAAAGAAAAAAAAAAGAAAAGAAAGAGAAAATTTTTACCTGCAGAACAGGTGTACATGACAGGAAGCGCTTCTTCTTCCTGTATTAACAGTCAGTCAAAGCCTAGTACATCTCCACCAAAATCATAGGAGCCAATCTCTCCCTCTCCCTAACCTGGCATACAACTGAGATTAGGGCCAAGTCCACCTCATCGTCATCCCGAGGGAAAAGCAGTTGGTTAACCACTATCAGGGTCAAGGCATTGAACCTGGCTTCCTTGTTCTCCCCCCTCAAGAGCTTCTCAGTCAAAAAAGACTTGGACAAAGTCAAAAGGGTGTCAGAATCCCCTAAATCCTTCTTCCCTATACTCAGGAAAGTAGAAGCCTCCTTCTTGTAGCTGGGCCTAAGGGGTGGGTTCACTACCTTCTCATCAAATCTCAAGCTCAGGATGGTTTCCACCTCTTCAATGGTCGGGGTCATCTCATGGGTTCCAAAACGGAAAAGGTTGAGGTCGGGTACCCAATGGCCAATCATGGCTTCAATAATCTCTCACTTGAAGGGAATCTTCGGGATAAGCAGAATGTGGCCTAGATGGGTGGAATCCCATCTCCTCTCTTCATCAAGGGTCATAGAATTAACCCATCTACTGTAAAATGAGTCCACAGGATTATACCTAGTGAGTTTAGGAGGTTTTGATCTAAAAGACTGTTTTGCAGGGGAGGCTACGTGGACAGACAATGGCAAGGCAGAGGATGATCCGGAATCCACTGGAGATGATGGGAGCAAGCTAGAACCCAATGGGAGGAAGAAAAAGGCGAAAAAGGGGTTTTCTAAACTCAAAAACTCGTAAAAAAATACGCAAATCCCGAGGCTGGTTGCATTTATAGCAGGTTTTAATGCATCCGATATATCAGACCAAATACAAAGGCCTCTCTTCATATCCGTTGAACAGTGCCGGATACAAAAGAAGTCATGTGTATCCGACATAACATGCCGGATACAAGGGAAATTCAATGTATCCGATCTGATATGTCGGATACAAGGAAAAAAGGCAAAAAAAGAAAAAAAAAGAAAAAGGAAAAAAAAAAGAGAGGAAAAGAAAAGAAAAAAGAGAAAAAAAAAGAGAAAAGAAAAAAAAGAATGAAAAAGCAAGAAAAAAATATGCTCCAAAGTCTGCTATTTTCACAAAAATCCCTATTTTGCCTTAAAATCCAGTTCATAGCCACGAGAGCTCAATGGAGTTTAGGACAACGTGGGGAAATGTGTTGGTCGAAAAGGAAGATATTCTCAACTTTTAACTTGGATTGATAAAAAATCAGTTTTCAAAAAATCTTATTTTTGGGCTTAAAATCCACTTCATATCCACGAGAGCTCGGTGGAATTTAAGAATTCTTGGAGAAATGCCCCCTTAAAGTTAGGGCTTTTTGGCAAATCTTCACCCAAAAATTAGTTTTTAATAAATTGAATTGAACCAAGCAAATCATGGTTAAGGGAGTGCAATTTGGGCTTGTCTAATCTTTGCAGCTCATTGCTTCGCAATTCCCACAAAGAGGGGTAGTTGTAGACACCCCAAATTGCACAGTAAAAATGGTCGATAATTAGCAAAAATCATTATCTCCTTGGAAACCAGCACAAAATTTGAGAAAATGAGTTTTTTCCTTGTATCCGGCAACTCAGGTCGGATACAAGCGTATTTCTTCACATCTGATGGAAAATGCCGGATACAAGTCGCCCTTAATGTATCCGGCAACATATGCCGGATACACATAGGTGCTTGTGTATCCGACCTGACATGTCGGATACATGCTTTTTGCTCAAAATTAGGGTTTTCCGAGAGTTTTCAAATTTTACCATCATATCCTTCATTAAAGGAGTGGAAATCTCGGAAATAGCCTTATGGTTAAGGTTGGTGGGTTATAGACCTTATGTTGTGTCTACCATCCCACCAACCCTAACCCTAGCCTTTGCCTATAAATAGGAGGCTCCTCCTTAAGCAAATGGCCAACAACTCTTGTCAAGAACTTTTGCCAAGAAGAGCTCCGAGTGAAGAGGGAAACCGCTGCGGAACTGCTTCTAGAACCCAGGTAAGCCTCAAACCTATCTTTAATTTTCTGTTTTTACATTTTAGATCTAGATCTCTTCTTCTACCTTTCTGTAGAATAAGGCCTTGATGTGTGTATGAAAACCCTAGCCGTAAAACGTGAAGGCTGGATCTAGGAGAAACGAGACTGGGGATTGATCTTAGTGCTAGAACCTTTTTCGAATAAGCCTTTTGAATCTGTAAAGACCGTTCCATATTCAAAGTACCCAAGAGTATCTTGAAGAACCGTGTTTAACGGGGAGAGAGAACTAAGGGAAACGATAATGGAACGGAACCCTAGGTTGTTTTAGAACCCTTTTTTTATTGATCTAAATGCATGCTATAAGCCTTGTGATTCTATGAAAACCGTTTCATATTCAAAGTACCCCAAGATTATCTTGAAGAACCGTGTTTAACGGGGAGAGAGAACTAAGGGAAACGATAATGGAACAGAACCCTCGGTTGTTTTAGAACCCTATTTTGATTGATATGAATGCATGCTATCTTTGCTATGTTGTTGGAATGATTTTTACACCTACACATACATGGCACGTGATTTTGGCGAGATAGGCTCATATTTCGGATTTATTGCCTTTATTGTGATAAATCTAAAATAAATAGCCCCAAGCAATTCTGGAATGTCTTTAAATGATTTTCAAGTGATTTTGATCTATCTTGCACGGATCACACACCTCTTGTCACTGTTTTGAGTTATTTTTATCCAAAAATGGTTTAACTTGACAGCAACTGTACCCCAACTTCGGACACTCATAACTTCATCGTCCGGATGAATTTTGGAGTGATTCCAGAACCATGGGAAAGGTGAGGCTGTCTAATTTATGCCTACCAAATTTGATTAACTTCTATCAAGCGGATTTTGGACACGTCTCTGTCAAAGTTGATAGGTCAGTTCTGATCTGAATACAGAACTTGTCACTTCGACTGAGCGTCATGTGTTCGTTTTAAGTCTGATTCGAGTGATTCTTGTTTCTGAGTTTTCCTATGGAAGTCTAGTTTTAAATGCAGTTGGTTTTATAATTTTTTGAATCCATTTGTGTTGTGAGCAACAGATTTACTCAGAGCTGTTCAACAGCACTTTTCTGGGTAAATCTGTGATCTTTGGGGCCTGTTCGAGAGACCACCCAAGGCACATCCGAATGAATTTCTTTATGAGACTAGTTTCATTTGAAAGATGGCCATACAGACTTCACTCACACCAAATTTCATGAATTTATATGGAGCAGATTTTGCTAGGTGATTTTCCAAACTTGCCTACTTGTCACTTTTAATTATCTCCAGCAGCAATTTTAAAGGAGGTATAGCTCCTAGGATTTCAACCGGATTCAATCCAAATTTTGCATGAGTTTCTTATTTATCATAATCTTTCAAATGGATTTGGTTTGATTCAATTTAAAATTGGATTTGAATGATTTCAAGACAAATGGCATTATCTTTTACCGAATTTTCCGGATTTGACTCAACTTGGATTTGTACAATCTTTGCTTTGATTTCCATTTATTGTTGATATTCCAGAAGTGATATTGGCATAAAAGAGGATCTGGAATTCATTTGGATTTTCATGTGAAGATATCATACATTTATCATTTTTCAAGGTTTTTTTTAATGATTTTTAGCAAGCTTTCCTATTTTTTAGCATGAACAACACTTGGCAACCACCTTGTGTGGGTGAATGGGGGTGCCTAACACCTTCCCCCGTTCATAATCTAATCCCCTTACCCATCTCTGGATTTGATTTTCAAGTAGAGTTATTTGTACTCTAGAATTTGCCTTTTAGCTCTTTTTGCTTATTTTGAATCTTTTGGTGTCCATTCACACCCCAAAAATCTGAATGGTGGCGACTCTCCCATTTTACGTTCAGCCCGTTTGTTGATGGAGGGGAAATCATCCCGGTGATTTTTCCCATGTCTCACATTAAGGTTATGTTATAATTTCATTAGTAACTAAATATTTAGTAAGTTTTATTACTTATAATTAAGTTTTGATAATTCTTGTTGGGTGGCAAATCAAAGAATCAAAGGATTAGGTGGAGTAGTGTATGAGTTTTAGTAGAGTGGGGCTGCGTGGGATCATGAGAGAGTTAAAGAGTTTTGGGTAACGTAAGAACATATTGTCTCCGAGCGTTCAGAACAATTCGACTGTTCACTTTTGGAGGAAACTTAAACTGCAGAAAACTAGATCTGAGATCTAGAGTGGAGGGATTCTAACTTTGAGAGGCGAGATTGGGTGATTCGATCTGAAGTTTGGAAGACTATAGAAACCAATGTTAGCAGGAGGTGGTGCGACTGATTTTCTAAGATTAGAATTCGTCCAAGCCAGTCCAGATTCAGGTAAGTCGATTTTAGTGATTAGATCTAGGTTAGTTTAGTTCAATTTCATTAAGAATTTAGCAAGGAATTGGTTTAGATGTTGAAGATCTAAGTTCTGAAATTTTCTCTGCAATTTCCGTAGTCGTTGGGAGGTTCTGTTAACAGGAGAAAATCTTGTCATCGTTGCTGATCTTGGTGAAGTTAGATTTCAGCAAATAGCAGGCAAGTAGCATCTTCATCTTTCGTGTTTTCGCATGTTTTATGTTCAGGTAAAAGTTTTAGTTTTGAGTTAAGCAAAAGTGTCGTGTTCTAATCATGTCTTGAGCGAAAAATTGCTGAATCTTCTAAGTCTGATTAGATTGAATTCAAGAATGTTTAGAAGTATTATTTGGATGTTTATCAAGGTGTTAGATGAGATTGGAATGGGGGAATATGGTTCTGTCATTGAAATTTTTGATTACCATAAATGATTCAAGAAAAGATACCTGGGCCAACCTAAAAATTGTTGGGCGCTAACCTCAAAGAGGTTAGCACCAGACTCCAACTGAAATGGCGCTCAGGGGTTTTGATCTAGCACCAACCTCAATAGGTTAGCACCAAATGGTTCAAGTTGGCACCAGATCCAAATTCTAATACTATGTGCGGCTGATTTATTATTTGTTTATAAATAAAACTTTAGCCTCTAAAACCTGTTCAAATAGGTTCATTTAATTTCTATTTAGGATCTAAGACTATTAGAATCTTGTGGAAGCTCAATTAACACCATGAACTAAGAGAATTGTTGAGAGGAAAAATACTAAAAGGAGGTTCTAAATTTTCTGCAGCATATAGTTGCCTAACTTGGTTAGGCAATACAGCCACACTGCAAAATTAGTCTCATCACCAGTACCATAATCGATTATGCCAAACTCTAAATGACGGATTACCGTACCGGGAGGATTGCTAAGCAGGAGGGATGTCGTCAATCCACCGAAGGAGAGTTTCGAGGATGGAGATGATGGAATTAAGCATTTTCGATTGGTGGTAATGATCGGAGATCTTGTGGCCTCGAATAGATTGTTGAGAGCAACAATGAAGCCAAGGAAATTCTTTCCAGAATAGGAGTCATGAAAGTGGTGAATGTATTCGATGGAAGTAATTTATTATTATTATTATTATTAGTTTTGAAGAGGGAGGAAAGACAATGGGGACCCTGAAGATGGCAAGTAACCCGGTAAGGTTTTCGTCCAATTTCGAAGGGAAATTAGGGTTTTGAGGGAGAGTAAATGTTTTTTTTTAAATTAAGAAATTTTCTTAGCTTGACATGTTACCCTCTTAACACCTCCTTCGCTTAATATATAACCAGCAAACAGCCTGTATATCATCACATCTAGAATTCCATACTTTAATAAAAATTAAGATTCATAATTCAATCTTTGTGGGTTTTACCTACATGTCTTCTGGTTAAGTCGTTACAACTCCTAAATTATATCTAACAGTGGAACCTTATCCTTAAATCATAGTTTTTTTAATGACATTGCTTTATCTAAAGTTCTCACCGCCATGTCAATCGGTTTTCCATTTTTCTTTTTTTTACAATACTTGTTCACTATGATGGGGTCTACCTTAATGCATAGTATAGATGTAGAAAAGAAATAATATATAATTATTAATAAATAGTAATAACATTATTAAATATCTGTAGTATTATTATCTAATAGAATGTATTTAATAGAATAAGAAATAATTTATGAGAGAAGCAAAAAATCCAAGCGTCTTTATATATTTAAAATGTCAAATAATTCTTTTCTTCAAAAAAGTAGATAGTTGAATCCCCATAAAAAGCAAATATAATATTTTACTAATTAATATATTTAGTAATTGTACGAAGCAAATGAACACATAATGCAAAGGATGTGATTCTTTCAATATATATGTAATATAGTCTAATTTTTTTTTTCTTGCAGCTTTTATCAATAATTTTTCTTTAATGAAAAGATTCAAAAGAAGGATATCAAGTTATCCATTTTTAATTAGTCTTATATTTATTTCTTTAATATGTTATTCTTTCATTTCACATTAATTCTTTTTGTGAGGGTGCCCATTTCCTCTTTGTTCATGATTTAATTCATTTTATCAATGATTATCATTTTTGGATTTGAATTCTTTTCAAAATAAGTTTTTTGGGTCATGTATTTGTTAGGTCTAGTAGATTGTATTGGCTTAATTCCGTACCAAAGAACTGTATTTAAGTGTGTTTAGAGTGTTTAGATTGAGTCCAAGAACTTGCGGTTCAAACGGTGTAGAAATCAGAGTAGAAATAAGGTTTTTATGCTCAACATGAGTGTGAGACATGGAAAAAATCACCGGGATGATTTCCCCTCCGTCAAGACACGGACTCAATGTAAAATATGGGAGAGAGTCACCACCATTCAGATTTCTGAGGTGTGAATGGACACCAAAAGATTCAAAAATAAGCAAAAAGAGCTAAAAGGCAAATTCTAGAGTAAAAATAACTCTACTTGAAAATCAAATCCAGAGATGGATAAGGGGATTAGATTATGAACGGGGGAAAGTGTTAGGCACCCCCATTCACCCACACAAGGTGGTTGCCAAGTGTTGTTCATGCTAAAAAATAAGAAAGCTTGCTAAAATCATTAAAAACCTTGAAAAAGGACAAATGTATGATATCTTCACATGAAAATCCGAATGAATTCCAAATCCTCTTTTATGTCAATATCACTTCTGGAATATCACCAAAAGATGGAAATCAAAGCAAAAGTTGCACAAACCAAGTTGACTTAAATCCGAAAAATTCGGTAAAAGCAAGAACCATTTGTCTTGAAATCATTCAAATCTAATTTAAATTGAATCAAACCGAATCCATTTGAAAGATTATGGTAAATAAGAGACTCATGCAAAATTCCAATTAATTCCGGTTGAAATCCTAGGAGTTATGCTTCTTTGAAATCTGCTGCTGGAGATAATTAAAAGTGACAAGTGGGCAAGTTTGGAAAATCATTGAGAAAAATTGGCTCCATATAAATTTATGCAATTTGGTGTGAATGAAGTATGTATGGCCATCTTTCAGATGAAACTAGCCTCATACAAAAATTCATTCGGATGTGCTTGGGTGGTCTCCCGAACAGGCCCCGAAGATCACAGGTTTGCCTAGAAAAGTGTCATGAGCAGTTCTGAGTAAATCTATTACCAACGACACAAATGGAGTCAAAAAATTATGAAACCAACTGGATTTGAAACTATACTTCCAAAGGAATACTTAGAAACAAGAATCACTCGAATTGGACTTAAAACGAACACATGGCGTTCAATCGAAGTGACAAGTTCCGTATTCAGATCTGAATTGACCTATCAACTTCGACAGAGGGGTGTCAAAAATCCGCTTGATATAAATAAATGAAATTTTATAGGCATAAACCAAACAGCCTCACCTTTCCCATGACTCTAAAATCACTCTAAAATTCAATCGGACGATGAAGTTACGAGTGTCCGAAGTTGGGGTACAGTTGCTATCAAGTTAAGCCTTTTTTGAAGAAAATCAATTCAAAAGAGTGCTTGAGTGTGTGGGATCCTTGCAACATGAATTTAAAATCATTTAAACAAAGTCTGAAGAACCTCTAGGAAGTAATGGGGCACAATTTTGGCTCACCATCCTCTCCGATTGGAAAGAATATGCCAAAAACCCCCAAAATTGAGCAAAAGTGCTCAAAACCGAGAGGTTAGACCTAGAGATCTTCAAAACTCAGATCAATCTGATTGAAATCAATTCGAAAATCATTGAAATATATTCCAGAATTGCTTGGGGCTATTTATTTCAGATCTACCACAATAACGGCAATAGATCCAAAATACAAGCCAAATCCGATAAAAACGGGTGTTATGTGTGTATGTGTAAAATCATATCTTTAACAATATATAGCATGTATTCATCAATCAAATGGGGTTCTAAAACAACCTAGGGTTCCGTTCCATTATCGTTTCCCTTAGTTCTCTCTCCCCGTTAAACATGGTTCTTCAAGATAATCTTGGGGTACTTTGAATATGAAACGGTTTTCATAGATTCAAAAGGCTTATTCAAATAGGTTCTAACACTAGGATCAATCCCCAGTCTCGTTTCCCCTAGATCCCGCCTTCACGTTTTACGGCTAGGGGGAGTCTCGAGGTACTTTGAGTAGGAGAAGGGTTTTCATACACATAGAAGAGGCCTTATTCTACAGAAAGGTAGAAGAAGAGATCTAGATCTAGAATGTAAAAACAGAAAAGTAAAGAGAGGTTTGAGGCTTACCTGGGCTTCTGGAAGCAAGACTGCAGCGGTTCCCCTCTTCACTCGGAGCTTTTTGATCTCCAACTTCTTGGCAAAAGTTCTTGGCAAGAATTAATTGCCATTTGCTTAAGGAGGAGCCTCTTATTTATAGGCAAAGGCTAGGGTTAGGGTTGGTGGGATGGTAGATACAAACTAATGTCTAGAGCCCACCAACCTTAACCATAAGGCTATTTCCGAGATTTCCACTCATTTAATAAAGGATATGATGGTAAAAAGTGAAAACTCTCGGAAAACCCTAATTTGAAGCAAAAATCATGTATCCGACATATAAGGTCGGATACACAAGCATCTATATGTATCCGACATATGATGTCGGATACGTTAAGGTTTGCTTGTATCCGACAACTTATGTCGGACACAAAGGGATATGCTTGTATCCGACCTGAGTTGTCGGATACAAGGAAAAATGCTTATTTTCTCAAATTTTGTGCTAGTTTCAAAGGAGATAATGATTTTTGTCAATTATTCTTCATTTTTACTGTACAATTTGGGGTGTCTACAATGAGACAAGGTTTGAGGGAGCGTTCGAGCACACTTTTTAAAATAGACAGACAATCAAACCCGAGGCCGGCGTTTGAGAACGTTTGATCTAGAGTGTTTAGCTTGACATGTTACCCTCTTAACACCCCCTCCGCTTAATATATAACTAGCAAACAACTCGTGTATCATCACATCTAGAATTCCATACTTTAATAAAAATTAAGATTCATAATTCAATCTTTGTTAGTTTTACTTACATATTTCTTGTGGTTAAGTCGTTACAATTCCGAAATTATATCTAACAGTGGAACCTTATCCTTAAATCATGGCTTCTTTATGACATTGCTTTATCTAAAGGTCCCACTGCCATGTTGTTGCTCCAAAAATGGGCCGGTGTGGACACGTGTCGAGGGTGGTGATGTGTCTCTACGCGGGCGTGCCAGTATCGTTTGATACAATGATTTTCGAGTCGATTCCTGACCCCGGGCACCTGTTCCGAATCTGAACCGAGATCGGTTCAGTCGTACTGCAAGTCACCTGTAACAAAATCGGTCAGGCGATGGTATGAAGACTAGGGGTTCGGTCTTCGTTTTGGGTTCTTGTAAGCGTTTGAAAGCGAAAGCATCTAACGACACACAAATCCTTTATTAATAAATCGGCCGAATAGCCGAAAACGACAACAGATAATCCTCAAAAGGGAAACAAAAGTAAAAAAGAAAACTGACAGGGCTCGCAGGACCGGCCTGTCCTGGTCTTATAGCCGTAATCGGTTATAAGCGCAGGAGGAAGGGGGCGGCTGCTAGCAAAGCCAATTCAGGGGGTTCACCTTGGATTGCTGCTTACCCGAAAATACACGAGTCACCTGGCGTGAACAGAGCGAGTCTCGGGACCGGCTGCTCGGGATTCTGTAAGGACAGAACTGCGAGTCAGGGGCGGCCTCAACTTACTCTCTGGTGGCAGGATTCTGGTGTTAGTCGGAGTAAAGAGGGGTCGAAGATGTCACTACGACTGGAAGCAGTGAGAGAAGTCCTAGTTTATCCGTCTGTATTAGAGGGGATAAAGGATCACGGATGATCAAAATAATATAATAACCGGTTGCAGTTGTGTGGATTGTGTCCTTGAGCTCTTCGAATTGGTGCCTTTTATAGCCGCTCCTTGACGGTTGCTCAACGTCCTACTCTTGCACGATCTTCATGGCGGTTGGTCATCTTCAGTTCTCTGTTTCAAAATGATAACCTCCCGGCCATGATCTAAAAATAGTTTTATTCTTGAACGGCCGATGGCACGATCTTCTGATATTTGTGGTTTTGTCGTATTGGCTTGCGTGGCTCGAACCGCATTCTTCTGTATGCGTGCTGACGTGGCCTGCTCAACCATTCAAAGCCTACGGGCCTTGATGTCGTGGCCTAACTAAGCCACTTAGGCTCCACGTGTCCTTCTCTTATTCGTCGGTTATATAGGGTGTAAACATTGCCCCCCTACTTATTTGTGACGCCGTCATCGGCCGGTGTGATGAATAAGTATTTCGGGTTTTTCAAAATTTGTCCGTCGTTTGATGTGAAAAGATCGCGCCGTTTCCCTACGATCGTAATGATGAAACTTTTCAGATTTCATCTTCTATCTTGCTTATAAAGTACCACAGCCGAGATTTTACTTTACTCTTTCTTTTTGGCTGTTTGTCTTTTCTTCTTCTTTGTCTTCAATGGCGGGCACTCTCATATACTATCCTTCTACAGCCGAAGTTTTCGACGGCTCGATATCTGTAGGCCCCTTCATTTGTGCCAGTAATGCTCCTTTGGAGGCCCCGACTGAGAAAGTGAGGGGCCCTTTACTCTTTACTGATGAAAAGAATCTCAATCTACCTCTTCGCTTTCGAAATTGGCCGACTGCTTACCCTGAATGGAAAGCCTGGGTTGACCGCATGAAGGATCGTTTTGCCGTTATTTGGCGTAAGACAGGTATTTATGACATGATTATCTTTTCCTGTCACTCTATTCCCTGCAATCGCGATCTTCTCTATGACATGAGTTCATTCTGGAATGCTCAGACCAATACCTTCAATTTCCCTTGCGGAATGATGACTCCTACTGTCATGGATGTCTGCTTTATTACTGGTTTCTTCGCAACTGGTCATGAGATCCGGGTTGGTATGGCGGATCTTAAGGATTACCAGCATTTACCTCCGATGGAAGTGGGTGACAAAGGGAAAGAGGTAGAAAAGAAAAGAAAGCAACCTCCAACGAAGAATAACAGGGCTTCCAAGAAGGTGCGATCTTCTCGGCAAAAAGGTATTGTTTTGTCCGAGAACGAACCTCCACCGTCAGAGAGCGAATCTCCACCGACTTCAATTCATTCTTCTTATCGGTCCTATATCAAGGACTGTGCCAAATTCCGGCCTCCAGCTCATGAAGATGAGGTGGAACACTTCTACTTTCTCCTTTATTTTTTCTGCAACTTTGTATTCTGTTCCAAGGCTCAAGCAGTTACCAAAGAGTATTACTCGTTGGTTAAGTTAATTTTGGGTGAGTATGAAGTTGCCCTTGCTCCTTACTTTTTATCGGTTTTGTACCGTTCACTTCAAGAGTTTGTTCATGGCACCCTTCAGAATCATGGGGGGCCATTGTGGTTCCTCCAATTTTGGGCTTATCACTATTTTCCATCCCAGTTTTATGCTCAAGTGCCGATTACTCCCAATATGCCTTCTGAGTTTGGTGGCTACGCCTGTTTGGCTGCCACTCCAGCTGTTCTATCTTTTTCTGAATGTTTCCGTTTCTTTTTTAATCTTCATCATTTTCCTACTCCTCCTTTTGAAGTCTCCGCAAATTCTCTCGGTTTCCTTTCGATGGTAGATGACATAACTGACGAGCAGCATCTTATCTGGGCCAGTTTTCTGATGGCTCGAAATTTAAATTATGCTGTGAAGTCGATTAACAAGAAACCGGGGTTTGAGGTATACTTGCCAAATTGTGTCGGCCGGCAATTTCAATGTGAATAGAGGATCCCCTTATTTGATGTGGATGGTTTGTTCACAATTAATGCCAAATCTGTTGATCGGCCGTCTGTCACTGTAGCCGAAGCTGCCCAAATGGAAGATGCTTATAGAGTTGCTGCCGTTGAATTTCAACTTCCCTTTCTTCCTCGTCGTCACAAATGTCGTTGTGATTTCCATGTTTGGTGGAAATCTTTGTTGAACAACATTTGCTGCCATTCGGCCGATTATTATCTTGAAAGACTGGGTCTGTTTGAGCCTTTGGCTTCACCTATCCAAGAAGGTATATTCTTATCTTTCTTGTTTCTGATCCACTTGATGTTCACTCAGTTGTTCTGTCATTAGGTGAAGTACCGCCTCTAGCTCTGGAGGCTGGTCCACTTGAACTTTTGCCTGAACCGATCCAAGAAGATATCAATTCAGCTAGTCGGTCACCCGTCAGAATGCCGTTTCTCGCCTTGGAGGCTCATGCTTCCCCTTCCGGGGAATTGGCCGAGGATGATGCTTTGTCACCAGAATGTCCTCTTTCGATCGTCCCGTATGAAGATGATGAGGATCCCGATGATGTCCCACTACGACGGCGTCCTCGGAAGGTACTGAATCTTCATTTACCATTCTTTTTATTCTTCCTTCTGACACCTCATTCTTCTAGGCTTCGAGTTCCTCGGGTCCAACTGCTTTTTCCTCCAATGTCATGGAATCTTCTTCGGATCCAGTTATTGATCCCATGTCTGTTTTTGATCCGGTCAATTTCGTTGGTCTTGCCGAAACATTGGATTCTCCTGGTAGTGTCATTGCAGCAGCTCCTTTAGTACTTCCTGAAGGTCAGGAGCATTTATCCATTCGAGAGGATTCTTCAGAAAGAAGTCCGTCTCCCGACTTACCTCCTGGATATGAGCAGAGTGCTACCCTTCCGGTAGTTGAGATTGCAACGTCTACCACTTCCATTGGGCCTTCCGGCCCTTCTGCCTTGGCCGATATTCCTCCAGATTCTCTTGTTACAGCAACGGATGGTGATACTGATCGGCCGAAGCAAAAGCTTGTTGAATTGGGGAGTTCCAGTTCATCGCTTGTTCCTTCTCCTGCTGCGGGATCACTCTCTGGTGATGGCCATGGCCGATTGGACACTATATTGAATGATGTCTGTTCTAATCTCTCGTCGGATGGTTCATCTGAGCCCTTATCTCCAACAAGTATCCGATCGGAGATTATCCGCCTCCTCTCTCCAGGCATAGTTGGTATTTCCGAAGAGACTCTTACCCGTGTGATGGCATTGGCTGCGCAGCTTCGGGATCTCTCTTCTGTATCTCCTGACGTAAAATCGGTGTTCTCTCAACTTACTTTCCTTTACTCCTATAAAGTTGTCTTTGACCATCTTTCGGCCAAACTACATGAAATGAGTAATACGGCCGATTCTGTTGATGGCCGATATCAACTTTTGCAACAGTTAAGGAATGAGCGCGAGATTTGTCACCATCAGTATATTGAAACGGTCCACCGTATAAACATCATTGATGATGATATTTCGGCGGTCGACCGTCAGATTGCTAAGTTACAGTCTAAGAGATCTGATCTTGTAAATCAACGGGAGGAACTTCTTCATACGAATAACGCTGTTGATGATACCTTGAAGGACAAGACCCGTCAGTGCATCGAGATCTCCCACGAGCTAAAATCGGAGATAGAGTTGGCTCGAGGTTCTTCTCTACTTCGGTCCACTTTGGTTGAAGAAAAACGGTCTGCTCAAGAGTCTTTTGACCGTATATATTCTGCAATTTTAAATACTTCTTTGTAAAGCATTTAATGAATTAAATTCTTTTTGGAATCCATTTTGCCAACTGTCCTGGCCGTCAGAATCGGCTCCTTTTTCGACAAAGTTCATCTTTTCAATTTGATTCGTCCGTATGATCTTTACCCTTAAAAACGCTTTATTCGAGAAGATATTCAGCCGCCGTTTCGATTTCTTCGGGAAGGCGATCGTCCTATCAGCACCTTTTTCGGGAAGACAGCAGTCTTATCAACGCCCTTCTCGATATTTTGAATCATTACGAGCTTTTCTTCCTGCACACGTTTCCTTGCTTTGTTTCGTCTTCTTCTCTCTGCGAGCTTTCCTTGTCTGGTTTCCGATATTGATCATGGCGGATGATAACCCTAATGACTTGAATCTGTTCCTCGACGGTGAAGATGGTCCTGTTCTTGGTCGATGCACCGATGAAGATACGGAAGAGGCCCCAAAGGTCCTGCACTCTTCTTTCCACTTGATCAGCGCCTCTGATCCTGTGAGGTGGGGTAATCTGATTACTCTTCCTCGTTCCTGGCCTAAATGTTCCCCTGAGTGGAACAAATGGGTTGAACGGTTATGGCCTTTTCATATGGAGACCTGGGTTAGGCTCGGGTTGGCGGAGATAATCTTCTATTCCACCTTCTATATTCCCTTCAACCCTATTTTACTTGGGTGGCCTCGTTTTTCTGGTGTCGGGGTTCCAATACCTTCTCTTTCTGTCACGGTCCCATGACTACCACACTCTTAGACGTTTGCTGTATCACTGGCCTTTCCGTTCTCGGGGAAGAGATAGATTCCAGTTTATCTCTTTTCCCGTCTTCTGTTTTCAGCACTGTTCATGCTTCTTCTGCTTTCGGCACTTTTGTTCGTGCTAAGCGAGTTTCAAATACTGATAGTCCTCCCTCCTTTCAAGAACATTGTTCTTTCTTGCTGTTTCTCCTTTGCCATTTTTTCTGCTGTGGCCCATCTGCTCAGATGGTAAAGGAGTTTGCCGGTATTGCGGTAGCCCTTGCCCATGGTCGTCGTCTGGCTTTAGCCCCTTTCTTTCTCAGCCAGGTTTATCGAGGTTTACACAGTCTATCTTCTGGCCGATTCGGGGTCGCTAGTGGCCCTCTTTGGTTTTTGCAATTTTGGTTCTATGAATACTTTCCCGGCTTCTTCTGTGAGGCCGTAAATAATCCTTTTCCCAACTATTACTATACCGGTCGCCGATGGCTCACTGCGACACCCAGGCAACTGTCTTTTACGACTGTTCTTGATTTCTTCCTTGTGGGTATACAGAACATACACCCACCCTTATTTCACTGCTTTTCCTTAGAGCAATTCCATGGTTCCCCTCTCTATGCCGCCATCAATTCCACTCCCGAAACCCGTCGTCGTGCTATGGCCAGCTTTCTCATCGCGCAGGAGCTCCCTTTTGGTTTGCATAATCTGGATGCTCCTGCTACCTCTAGAAGAGAAGGAGTAGAGATTTATCTGCCGCATTTTGTCAGCCAGCAACTTGACTATGGCCAAGGCATTCCTCTTGTTTTGTTCTCGTTCACCAATGGTGATTCTCGGTCAGTTCTCACTCCCAGCTACCTGTCTATCATTACCCATCGTTTTCGTGACCTTTTCGGTCGTTTCCGCAACTATCCTCTTCCTCGGGAATCTCCGACCGAACCTTATTTTCGGCGATGGTGGGCTCAGCTTTACTCTGACTTTGTCCGGCTTGATGCAGAGTCGTATACTACGTTTTTTCGACCGAATGTGGCCGATATAGCGAATATAGCCAAACTCCGTGGGTATTATGAGGCCCGTTACCCAGGTAACTTTCTTTTATGTTCTTGTAAATTGATTCTCTCTATTCGGTCGCGTCTGACTTTCTTTTTTTCTATTAGATGATCATCGATCCTCCAACGTGAAGGGTAAGAAAAAGAAAGCCGAGACGACGGTCACCTTCAGCTGGAGGCGACCTTCCAAGGCTTCTGCCAGTCGGAGCAACCCTTCCTCCAAACAGTCGCCACTGAAAAAACGGAAGATTGGTGAGGTATCGGATGGTCGTGCTTACGTCACCCGTTCCAGCTTGCGACTCCGAGTTCAGCATCCGGGTGAGCGTGTCGTCGTGGCTGATGATTCTTCTGGCGATGAAGAGGATATCGATTTATCTCGCCCTCAGCGTAGGCCCCCTGTTGGTTCTGCAAGTAGTGGTCGGTCATCTCCCATGCCGATTCCTCCCCGTGCATTTCATTATGTTAGTCCCTTATCTCGTCTTCCAACGAATTCTGTTTCTTCCATGGCCGACCCATCGCCTAGCGCGTGTAGGCAGATTCCTCCCATTCCTTCTCCTGGTCTTGATGAAGCTGGCACGTCTCCTTCCTCTGGTAATGTTTTATCGGATTCCTCCTCCGATGAATTACCTGATGATCCAAAAGTCCCGGTGGCCAATGATGATGCCTTTAGAACTCTTCCTGGCACTTGCTTTGGATTTGTCAGATCATGTTTCATGGAGATAGATCGTTGTCTCGCCTCTCCAGAATTTCGTGACCTTCGTCCAGCTTTTCTTTCAGGATTCGACAGTCATGACGAACTCCGCTCTTTAGTTCTTCGTCGACCTGAAGATCTCTCTGATGATGAGCTGTCTGCGCTCCGATTGCTAATATGTCATGCCACAGTAACTAACCCTCATGGGGACCCTACGACTGAAAGTCGGCTAATGTCCATGCTCGGGTTTTACAGTGCCGTACCGCGACTCCGAGAAGCTATGGATTATCTTCGTTCTATCAATATCAGATGTTCCGACTTTCGCCAAGAAATCCGTGAGGTATTCGGTTATCATCGTCAGCTGGAAGCCTTGCGGCGGACTCTCGGTGTCAACCTTCTCAATCAGGTTTCTGTTGCTGATAGTCCATCGGCCGCTAATTTGACCGAATTATCTCGACTCCAATCTGAGGAACAATGTCTTAAAGAATCCATCAAGGCTCAGTGGGTGCTGGTCGAGTCAAGCCGTCATCGCTTGGAGGAGCATATGCAAGATGAAAGAGATGTGGAGGTACGACGGGCCGAGATGCAATTCTTGTTGGAGCGGGCAAAGTATGATCATGCCCGATTTAAAACTTGGTTTTGAGGGGTAAGATCTTCTTTAAACAATTATACCGTTTGTTCGGTATTCACTTTTTGATGATAATGCCATATGGCTGGCATTTTAAACTTTATTCAGCCGACTTCTCGGCTTTTTATTTAAACGGTAGTTTTTTGCAGGCTTTTTGGATGCATAACATACTCGTTTTATTTCATATCTACTGCTCGTCATGGAAAGACTAGAACTTAAAAAAGGAATAAGAAGGTTTTTATTTCAACATTGATCTTTCATACAACCAAAGCTGAGCTCTTTTGGCTCTTTCATACAATCAAGGCCAGATGTTTCAGCCGGGGCCGATATGCCCCTGAAATTGCTCCGCACGCCAATCATGGATGGTGTTAGCGAGGGCCAATTTAATCAAAGGGGCAAGAGGAAAGAGGGGGGGATGGCGACTACTCCAACCGGCGTAAATGTTGGTCGGAGAAGAGAACTCTCGTCTCTACCCAGAACTCGGTGGGAGAAGACCTACCGTGATGGGGTCAGCGAGAGTGGAGCCGCCTTTTCCGATCCCGCCCATTCTTATGAAGTCATCGGCTTTGTTGACTTCTTCTTCTCCGATTGTCTCCGTCGTCGGCACTTGGTCTTTCGCCATTTCTTCTCTGCTTCCCTTGCTTGATAGAATGGCGAGCATTGCCTTAGTATTTATAGACCGATTGTTAGAAGGAAGATCAATGGGTTTGAGCAGATCTCGAAGAGATTTCCTATTTTAGTCTAATCCGCACTGTATGTCGGCACTTTGATTTGACAATGCCATTTATTTGGCGTTGCAGGTACCGAGCAGTAGATATTTTATTTTATTCCTGATTTTCCTCAGGTTGGTTATTGATTTCGCGGCTTTCCCATAGAGTGGGAAAATACCGTTTCAAAAACTGGCCGTTGATAATCTTCTTTTCTTGGCCATCTAATGACTGTATATGGTATGCCCCCCCGGGCAATACCTTGCTGACTTGTAATGGTCCTTCCCATGTGGGGGACCATTTTCCATATAAGGAATCTTTTTTCCCTATTGGCAGAAGTGTTTTCCACACTAGGTCTCCTTGAGCAAATGACTTATGCTTCACTCGGCGGTTATAGGATCTTGCAATTCTTTGTTTGAGGGCTTTCTGCCGATCCAGGGCTAGCCTCCTCATTTCTCCCAAGTCTTCTAATTCAACTTACATTGCTTCCGTGTAATCCTTGGGAGTGAAATTATTCTGAATAGCCACCCTCAACGATTTGACCGTGATCTCGGCTGGAATAACTGCCTCATGACCGAAGGTTAAGGCAAAAGGGGTAGTTCCAATAGACGTCTTGTAAGACATTCGATACGCCCACAATGCTTCAGATAGAAGTTTATGCCAACTTCTTGGCTTATCTTCAATCATCTTTCTCAGGATATTTTTCAATACCTTATTCATTGCTTCAGCTTGTCCATTTGCCTGTGCGTAATAAGGTGTAGATTGAATCATTCTGATGCCATATGTTTTGGCAAACTCAGTCACTTCTTATCCTACAAAAACGGTGCCTGAATCGGTCGTGATAGTTTCAGGGATACCGTATCTGTGAATTATCTACTCCCTGATAAACTCAATCACATCCGATTGTTCCACTTTTTTCAAAGGTTTGGCTTCCACCCATTTGGTGAAGTAATCGGTGGCTATTATGATGAAGTTGTGTAGACCAGTCGAAGGAGGATATACTTTTCCAATTAAATCCATTGCCCAACCTCTGAAAGGCCATGGCTTGACTATTGTTTGCAATTCGAATGCCGGTACCCTCTGAACTGGTCCATGTTTCTGACATTCCTGACATCCTGCAGCGAACATCTGACAATCTTTCAAGATTGACGGCCAGTAATAACCATGCCGACGTAATAACCATCGCATCTTGATTCCTGCTTGGTGTGCGCCACAGATCCCTTCGTGCACTTCGGCCATTATTAACATGGCTTCTGTTGGGTTGACACACCTAAGTGGGATGTCCTCAATACTCTTTTTATATAACTCATCACCCAGAATGAAATAGTTGGCAGCTTTCCTTTTGGTCGATCTGCTAGTCTTTATAGTAGGATCTTTAAGATATCCCCAGATCTCACCTCTCCAATCCTGTCTTATTGTCTGGTTACAACATGCCAGTGAATCTACCAGAAATGGTCTTTTCTCGGAGTTGGGGAGAGATTGTATGGTCACCGTTCTGACTGAATCGCGCAGTCTGAGTCCGGATGCCAACTGGGCCAGTTCATTAGCTTGATAGTTTTCCTTCCTTGGCCGATGTTCGAATTCAATTCTATTGAACTGCTGGGCCAAGAATCTCACCCTTTGCAGCAACAGTACTAATGACTCGCTATTGCAGTTATATATGCCCTCCATTTGCTTTAAGACGAGTTATGAATCCCCAACAATATTAACCGCTCGAGCACCCATTTCCCATAGAATTTCCAACCCTATATTTGTAGCTTCAAACTCTGCTTGATTATTTGTGGATAATTCTTCAAGTTGAAATGCATGTTCGTGCTTGTCACCGGTTGGTGAGGTTATTACTACTCCGATCCCAGAAGCAAACTCTGTTTTTGAGCCATCGAATTCCAGTGTCCATGGTTGGAATTCGGCATAGCAAAAACTGGCATGAAATACTGGGATATCCAATTATTTTTCTTGTACACTAGATGGATGATCGGCCAAAAAATCGGCCAATGCTTGCCCTTTTACCGCTTTCTGCCGGTACATATTTGAAGTCGAACTCCATCAGAGTCAGGGTCCATTTTCCGAGTCTACCACTCACTGTGGGCCGAGTGAGCATGTACTTGACCACGTCAGTGGCTGCTATGACAAAAATTTCTTTGGCCAACAGGAGATAATGTCGTAATTTGGTAGCTGCATAATAGAGTGTGAAACACAACTTCTCTAGATTAGTGTACCTTTCTTCCACTGGAGTCAAGAATCTGCTGAGGTAATAAATAGCCTGCTCATATCCTTGATTGTTCTCTTGGGCCAACAAGACTCCAACTGAATCGCTCGCCGCTGCTATATAAAGCTTTAGCGGCCGTTCTTTTGAAGGTGGCACCAAGACCGGTGGTGTTGCCAAATACTGTTTAATGCCTTCAAAAGCGGCTTGATGGTCCTCATTCCAAATAAACTCTTCAGTATTCTTGATCTTCAATAATGGGGATAGGACCCTGATCTTCCCGGCCAGGTTTGAAATGAATCTTCTCAAGAAATTCACCTGGCCGAGCAACCTTTGTAGCTGTTTCTTATTAGCTGGTGGCTTGGCCTCTATGACCGACTTTGCCTTATTCTTGTCGACCTCAATTCCTCTTTGGTGTACGAGAAAGCCTAGGAAATTTCCGGCCGATACACCAAAAGCACACTTTAACGGATTCATTTTCAAGCTGTACTTACGAAGTCGCTCAAAAACCTGCTTTAAATGCTGCAAGTGGTCCGTTTCGGTCTGAGACTTTATCACCACATCGTCAATATATACCTCAAGTATTTGACTGATCATATCATGGAAGATAAGATTCATTGCCCTTTGATAGGTTGCGCCAGCATTTTTCAATCCGAAGGGCATAACTACCCAACAATAAGTTCCTAATGCTCCAGGGTATCGAAACGCCGTTTTAGCTACATCTTCTTCGGCAATAAAGATTTGATTATATCCGGAGTGGCCATCCCTAAATGACAAAAACTTATGCCGTGATGCATTATCAACTAAGAGATCTACGATCGGCATTGGATATTCGTCCTTGGGCGTTGCAGAATTCAGATTGCGGAAATCAATACATACCCTAATTTGACCATTCTTTTTTATTACAAGTACAAAGTTTGAAAGTCACTCGGCGTATCGTATCGGCCTAATAAACCCGGCTGATAAAAGCCATTCTATTTCAACCTTTACTTTACATACCACGTCGTCACCCATCCTCCTTGAAGGTTGTCTGAATGGTTTAAATTCTGGCTTGATAGGGAGCCTGTGTTCTACTATTTTTCGGTCCAATCCTTGCATCTCTTGGTAAGTCCAGGCGAAACAGTCCGAATATTCGGCTAACAATCGTCTCATTTCTTGTCTGACCGAAGGTGGTAGTAACTTACTTATGAAAACAGGCTTTTGTTCCACCTCTGTCCCCAGGTTGATTTCTTCTAATGGATCTTGGGTATCTACCTTCAGGTCTTCTAATTTGGCTGGTGCTGCTTGTAGGTCGGCGAGAGTAATCTCATCCCGGTCTTGTACCCTTTCATCTTCTTGTTCATTAATGAATTCGGCCGAGTTTATCATTATCTCGCCGTTTTCCAGCCATTCCTGTTCCTGCTGCAATTTCCCTATCTTTTCTTCCTGCATGTAAGCCGTCATCTTTCTTAAGACGGCTTCTGCGACTTCTGATGGCTTAACCATCATTTGGTAGTTCTTTGAGTTCGGCAACTGCGGCTACCTCTGTAATCTGTAGTTGCGCCGTTTGTAGTATAGCCGAACTTGAAGTGATCGGCTGCCCATTCTTGTCATATCCACTAAATGAAATTGGTTTTACCCCCTCGTTATAAAGGGATGCATGTGCGGCGTTGGAATCTACGGCAAATGGCCGCTGGTCGGCTTTTACTTCTTCGGTCTTGCCATCCTTCCAAAACAACAACGATTGGTGCAAAGAAGATGGTACGCATTTGTTCGAATGGATCCAATCTCTTCCCAGCAATGCGTTGTATCCGGCGGATGATTCAATTACAAAGAATGCCGTAAGAGATTGCCGTGTCCCAACCGTTAGTTCGATTGGGAGGATTCCTCTAGTCCCTATAATACCTCCTGCAAAGTTAGTGACGGTGATCTCGGAAGAAATTAAATCCGAATAAGACTTACCTAATTTCTTCAATGTGGAGATTGGGATGGAATTTATTGCTGCCCCATTATCAATTAGAATTCTATTGATAGGGATCCCGTTCATGTGCGCCTTTATAAATAAAGGTTTCAGATGTTGAGTCATGGTTAAGGATGGTTCAACGAAACATACCTCTCCGACCAGACCGATTTTGTCACCATCGGCTGGTTTCTGGTCTTTTTTCTCTTCTTCGAGATGTTCCGGATCAATCACATACAAAGCTACTGGGTCTTCCTCCTCCTGGATCTCCTCTAACCGTGGTAACTCCATGCTGGCCCCAAAAGTCATAGGTAAATTGAGGACCATATGACAGTCAAGTGGTATCGGGGGCATCCGACAGAAACAAATTTCGGCGATTGATGCATCAGCACTCAAAGGAGGTTGACTCAGCGACTCACTGATCTCGTCTTTGGGACTTTCGAGCGTCAATTCCTCCGTTATTTCTACCGTAGAAGGAGTTGAGATCCTGCTGTACTCTGTTAACAATTGTTCAACTAACAATTGTTCTCCTTCTCCTCCGGCGAAATTGTCCGTCAATTCCTCGTCCGAAACCAGCCTTTCGGTCACTGCATTGGAATTGTGTTCGGGCGTAGTATCTGGAGGGATTGGTGAATCGGGCGGGCTCTTTTTGAGCCTTTGTGGTTTCGGAATGCGCCTTTTGGCAACAAACCTAGACGACCAATACGGCTCGGATGATCCAGTACTCTGTTCCTGGTATCGTCTCTTAGCTTGCTGTCGCTGCCAGCGTCGCTTCTGCGTTCTGGTCAGTTCTGCGATACTTGTCTGCGCATGGAAAGGAAATTTAAAATGAGTCAATCTTTTCCAGTGACCATCCTGCATAATAGGTGGTTTTACCATTCTGGGTTTGACCCTGTTTACCATCCTATATTGTTCGTGAGTCATATAGCCGCTATCCCTAGCGGAGCTATAGGTGGCTGCCGTCCTTGTCGGCGAGCCTACTTGTCTTCCAGAAGTTAAGTACAAGGGTCTCTTGCCCCCCTGAGTGTGGCGTGCATCTTCATACTTGACTGATTTCCCTTTGTATTGGGAATACCGGTATTCTGCTATCACTTTTTGCTTGCAGTCTTGGCAAAGGAGGCCTGGTGACATTTCTATTTTCTCCGGAATCTTGCATGATGTATCTTTATTAACGGAAGAATCCTCAGAGGATTTAGCAACCGTTTCCGGTCGCTTTTTGGTTGCAGCTTGATTGGAAGACAATTCAGAAGGAACCGAAGCCAATTTCTTTGTTGTTTTCTCGTTGAGGTCTGGCTTCCTGTCTTCTTCTATCCTGGGTTCGCGTCTGGACTTATGCCACCACTCACCCCAGATTTCACCTATCCTCTCTTGACGCCATGACCGTCCTTGTGTAGGTGGATACCTCCAATGGTTTCTTGGTCGTAAATTCACCTGGTTTTGCACTGGCTGTGCTGTTTTCCCCCATTTCCCTGATGAGGATCCATCCAGGTCGGTTTTAACTGCTGGAGTGCGTTTTGGCAAACCAATGGTAACCATATTCGCCGACACCTCTTTAGGGAATGGTTGTGTGTCAACCTGCATCTTCTCTTTGTCGGTTTCTGCAAACTTCAGGAGCCCTTTATCAATATTCTCCTGTATCACATTACGAAGCACAGTACATTCATTAGTTTCATGAGTTTTCACCCCGTGCCATTTACAAGCTTTACCCTTTGCCGCCACATTGGCTGGGATAAAAGGATGGTCTTTGGTCAATCTGAAGAATCCTTGTTTCAAAAGGTATTCAGATACTTCAGCCGTCTTATTTATGTCAAAGGAATAATTTCGGCTAAAAGTACTCGTCTCCTTTGTTGCTTCTGTATCCTTGGTTTTTCGGATAAGAATCGGACAGGTAATTGATTGTTTTCCCACGACTTCTACAACTCCGTATTCAAAGTTCGGGTCCTTGTAATAAGACCCGTAAGACGAGACTTTCTTTTCGTTGTCTTCCTGTAATAGCCATTCGTATTTGGTGGCTCTGGCCGACAACTCAAATAAGTCTTCGAACTGTTCACCTTCGAATTTCTTCCGAAGTTCAAAGTGTAGTCTGTTTAAAGCCAAATTTGCAAATTCCGATTCCGGTAAAAGAATTCGGCATTTGTTTTTCATATATTTAAAGCGAGCAATATATTTATCGGCCGATTCCCCCGGTTGTTGTCTTAACCGAGCAAGATCAACCATGGTCACTTCGGGTTCTGTGCGATAAAATTGGGAGTGGTATTTCTCTTCCACCATTCCCCAATTTGTAACTGAATTGGCCGGTAAGGTAATATACCATGTAAAGGCCTGTCCGGTCAATGAGTTTCCAAATAGTCTAAGTCTAAGGAAATCATTACCGGACGCCTCTCCACATTGAACCGTAAATCGGCCAATGTGTTCAATGGTAGATTGTTGACCTTCTCCTGAAAACAAAGTGAATTCGGGAATCTTGTATCCCCTAGGGAATTCAAATTGTTGGTCAATCCAGCCTGGGTAAGGTTTCCTATAAACTGGCCTAGTCATTCGTCGGTGATATTGATCTCCGATCATTTCTTGAATTACATTTTGGATGTAATTACGGTTTACGGCCATATTTCTTACCCCGAAATCTTCTCTATGGTTCTCCTGTGCTTCCCTTTGTCCCATGGGCCGCACCTCGATCGGAGGCACATTGGGATGAACTGGGACACCAGGAGGTATTTCTCCCCTAAAAGCGGCGGTGTTGGCATGTTCGTTTTGGCCGTTTACACCTAGGTTCATGATCGGTGGCTGCTCCGGGATATTTATCCTTTCGTGAGCATTTGATCCGGCAGCCGATGTTTCGGCTCGTTCGGTCATCATGACCGGTCTTGCCATTGTAAGGAAACCTTCCTGTAAAACCGCTAGGATTCTACCATTATCAGAAGAAATTTTGTTAATACCCTGGCCAAAGCCTGCCATTTGTTGGCTGAGACCTTGTATGGCCTGAATAAGTCGCTCATTAAGGTCCGGCTGAGAACTCGAAGGTCCTTCTTCCGGGACCTCTGAAGCATAAAGAGGATTTACCTGAGATTCGGCAGGTTCCTCTGGCGCTGCATTTTCAGCATGCCGAGTACTTCTTCTTGCCGCCATTAGTGCTCTTTCAAAGACTAATGGTCCCACCGGGCGTGCCAAAAAGGGATGTTGCTCCAAAAATGGGCCGGTGTGGACACGTGTCTGTATTGATGATGTGTCTCTACGCGGGCGTGCCAGTATCGTTTGATACAATGATTTTCGAGTCGATTCCTGACCCCGGGCACCTGTTCCGAATCTGAACCGGGATCGGTTCAGTCGTACTGCAAGTCACCTGTAATAAAATCGATCAGGCGATGGTATGAAGACTAGGGGTTCGGTCTTCATTTTGGGTTCTTGTAAGTGTTTGAAAGCGAAAGCAACTAACGGCACACAAATCCTTTATTAATAAATCGGCCGAATAGCCGAAAACGACAACAGATAATCCTCAAAAGGGAAACAAAAGTAAAAAAGAAAACTGACAGGGCTCGCAGGTCCGGCCTGTCCTGGTCTTATAGCCGTAATCGGGTATAAGCGCAGGAGGAAGGGGGCGGCTGCTAGCAAAGCCAATTCAGGGGGTTCACCTTGGATTGCTGCTTACCCGAAAATACACGAGTCACCTGGCGTGAACAGAGCGAGTCTCGGGACTGGCTGCTCGGGATTCTGTAAAGACAGAACTGCGAGTCAGGGGCGGCCTCAACTTACTCTCCGGTGGCAGGATTCTGGTATTAATCGGAGTAAAGAGGGGTCGAAGATGTCACTGCGACTGGAAGCAGTGAGAGAAGTTCTAGTTTATCCGTCTGTATTAGAGGGGATAAAGGATCACGGATGATCAAAATAATATAATAACCGGTTGCGGTTGTGTGGATTGTGTCCCTGAGTTCTTCGAATTGGTGCCTTTTATAGCCGCTCCTTGACGGTTGCTCAACGTCCTACTCTTGCACGATCTTCATGGCGGTTGGTCATCTTCAGTTCTCTGTTTCAAAATAGTAACCGCCCGGCCATGATCTAAAAATAGTTTTATTCTTGAACGGCCGATGGCACGATCTTCTGATATTTGTGGTTTTGTCGTATTGGCTTGCGTGGCTCAAACCGCATTCTTCTGTATGCGTGCTGACGTGGCCTGCTCAACCATCCAAAGCCTACGGGCCTTGATGTCGTGGCCTAACTAAGCCACTTAGGCTCCACGTGTCCTTCTCTTATTCGTCGGTTATATAAGGTGTAAACACATGTCAATCGGTTTTGCATTTTTTTCCCTTTTTTGTACAAAACTTGTTTGCTATGAGGGGGTCTACGTTAACGTATAGTCTAGATGTAGAAAAGAAATAATATATTATTATTAATAAATAGTAATAACATTATTAAATATCTGTAGTATTATTATCTGATAGAATATATTTAATAAAATAAGAAATAGTTTATGAGAGAAGCAAAAAATCCAAGCGTCTTTATATATTTAAAATTTCAGTTCATTCTTTTCTTCACAAAAGTAGATAGTTGAATCCCCTAAAAAAGGAAATATAATATATTATTAATTAATATATTTAGTAATTGTACGAAGCAAATGAATACATAATGTAAAGGATCTGATTCTTTCAATATATATGTAATATAGTCTAATGTTTTTTTTTTTTTTTGGGTCTTTGGCAGCTTTTATCAATGATTTTTCTTTAATGAAAAGATTCAAAAATGGGATATCAGTATGGAAAGAGAGAGAGGTGTCCCATCTATTGCTTAACCCGGGCCTTCCACATTCTTCGCTCGAATATACAAAGAGAGGTGTCTCCATGATTGCTTCACCAGGATCTCCCTCACTATTCGCTGCCACGCTCCCAAGCTTGATATATTACACCCTCAAGACCCGTTTACCTTAATATATAGTAAATATATTAGATTCTGTCTTCTTCCTATCTCAATGATTTCTAAAACTATTAGTTTCAATTAAACTCAAAAGATAAGAACCCATTTGGAAATGTGTGATTCAAGCCAAACTTTTGTGATTCAAGACTCTTCCAATGCTCTATTAACAAATGTCTATTCATGTGTCTCACTAAATCAACGATTATAGCTCTTATTTTTATATTTTTAATGTGTGTTTTCACCTCTTTAACCAGTTCATTTTTTCTTATAAGTCCTCAGCGTGATTATGAATTCGTCAAAGTAATTATGAATTGACAAGTTGCGATCTTTTTCCCATTTTGCATTTTTCCCCATGATAGATCCATGCAAATGCTTGGTTTTATTTTCAGTTTTCTCTTCGAATTTATGTGCTAATGATTAATGAGAACAGAAAAAGTCTCCAAATATTCTTATTCTTCGAAATTTCGTTTGGGCCAGCTTAGGCTCTTTTTGTGTGGGACCAATTATAACAGGCCTATTACTATTCTATTTTAATTTTATTTTCTTCATTATAGGTTTTAGGATTTATGCTGCATGTTTTTGGTTTTAGCCTTTAGGATTCACTAAAAGAAATGTGACAAAGTAATATGGGAGACATTGAAATTAAATTGCAAGATATTGAAATTTCTAATTTTTGTTGAGTATTTCAATTTAAATATAATATGATAAATGAAGGAGATCAAAGTGACAACTAAACATTTTTATGAGTTAAAACATATAAATAATTTCATTACAATAAAAAAAAATTGTTTGCAAAGAAAATGTTTAGAAGTCATTTGTGCAAGTTCAGTATGGTAATGCTTATTGGTCTTCTTCAGACAGTGATGCTGAATGACAGAATCCACAACCTAAATTTCTAAAGGAAATTAGGTTTTAGGAATGAAGACACTCACTTGAAGTTTCTTTCTCTAAGATCACTTAATTTTTTATGCTGAACCAGAGTTCTAGATGAACAACACATATACAATCTATTATTACACGTCTTATTACTTGGAGCTTCTTTCTTTGAGATAACTTTATATTTTTTGCTGAACCAGAGGTCTAGATGAAATGAGCTCTGGTATCTCCATTTCACTACTGATCCGCCAGCTGATGAAGAATCCTCGATTCTCATTTTTAATGCTTATATATGACTTTTTGTTATACTTATCCCTCACCAAAGGCTTCAATCTATCTATGCCCAAAAGGCTCACTTTTTGCTTGGGGGACTAAAGGCAACTTCGTCTTTTACTTTTGTTGTTTGGCATAATCTGTTTAATAGATAACTTGGGGCATTCTTTTACATTTCAGATGATTAAATCTTAGGACCCCATTTGACTACTTTCACCTTAGACCACCCCAAATCTTTTTTCTCAAGATTGCATTGATCTCATGTTTTTATTTTTTATTTTTTTCCTAGATTTTTTTTATATTTGGTTATTTCTTGTTTTTGGGCTCATGAAACTGATCCAAAATGATTCTCTATAAACAAATTAAAGATTCGGCTTGGCTCATGCTGTTTATTTGAACCAATCCTTGGGAGAAATTCATCTAGTCAAATTATCCATTTTTAATTATTCTTATATTTATTTCTTTAATATGTTATTCTTTCACTCACAAATCTTTTGCGATGGTGCCCATTTGCTCTTTGTTCATCATTTAATTCATTTTATCAATAATTATCATTCTTGGATTTGAATCCTTTTCAAAATCAATTTTTTGGGTCATATATATATTCATATTGGCGAACCATGAAATTAACTCATTCTTATTTTGATAATTTATTTATATTTGTTTTTGAAATTTTAATTGCTACTGATTTGTGTCATTTATTTTACATAGGTCTTCATTTTTTTATTGATGAATTTTATGTTTTAAGTTAATAGAATATTACTAATTGCAGAATTGTAATGATAATAGGTGCTGAAATGGGAGGACATAGTAGTAGGACAGGGAAAAGAGGAAGAAATCTGTTTGAAAAACATGGCAATCGGGCTCAACTTTATTGAATTGTATTTTCCGCGAAAGAGTTTGAGCAACTTTCTATAAGCCCTTTATTCGAGGTTGCTTTCTGTTTTCTTTAGTTGATAAGACCTACTTGTTTTCTTTAATATATTTTTCTTTCATCTAACATTTCTTTTGTGACAGTACCTATTTGCTTTCCACAAGGCACTTTTATTTTTTATTTAATCTGGATCCTAGGATGAGGTATTTGTATTTTGATCTGTTTCCCCCTCATTTCTTTGCAATTTAACTTAAGATTTATGCATTTGTATAATTTTGATTCATCTTGTATAAGTTAAATACATTGTTCCTTTTGTAACATTGGAAAAGTGTGATCAACCTCTTAAATCCCAGGAATTCAGCCCCTTAGCAACAAAGTATTGTTGAACTAGAATCATAATTGTGTTGCCATGGAAGTCTATTGCAGCTGATGCTGGAGTTAGAGGATTTTTTGTTTTATCTTATCTTTTTTCCCATTTTTCTTTATGGCTTTCTATCTTATCCTTTCACCTGCTTATTGTTTAATACATGTTTGGACGATAAATTACATTGAAAATTATACTATGGTTTTTTCCTTGCAATCTTGCCCCAATAGTCATAAATTCTACTGGAATTTTTATGGTTTTCTAACAATATGAGGTGTCTATTAGGTTCAGTGGCTATTTCTTGAGCTCCCTTTTATTATCACATTATGCATCTTCTGTCATTTATGCATCTTGAACATGGACTTTGTTGGAAATTGCAAAATATACTCCTTTTCCTTAGGCTCTTGTCTACTGTGAGACATGGAAAAAATCAATCTCATGACTTTCCTATCATCGATCACACGGGATTCGTAAAAGGGAAGAGTCGTCACCATTCAATTTTAAAGTGTGAATGGACACTAAAATCATCAAAATAAGCACAAAAGGCAAATCTAGATTAAAAATAGTTATACTTTAAAATAAAAATCCAGAGATGGGTAAGGGGATTAGATTATGAATAGCGGAAGGTGTTAGGCACCCCTATTCATCCACACAAAGTGGTTGCCAAGTATTGTTCATGCTACAAAAATGCTTGCTAATAAAAATCAAAACAAAGTAAAAGGAAACAAATGAATGTATGGCTTGTTTCCATGTGAATGATCCAATTTATTCTAGATCCTTCTTTATGAAAACAAAAGCCATTTCTTAGGCTTCATGATTGACTGAAATCAAAAGAAAACCAATTTAAAATGAAAACTTCAAAAATCAGGCTTTAGATTAAATCCTTGAAATCTAGGCATAAATAAAAAAAATCATTTTTACAAAAAATTGCAGAACTAAATCTGAGCAGTCCAGGACCTAGATCTAGCCCATATTTTTCATTAAATAAGAGAAATCAAACCAAATATACCAACGTTGATGAAAAACATCAAAAGGGGAGAGCTTAGACCATAGGGCATTCTCTCAAGAACCAAAAATGACTCCAAAAATCACTCCATGATGCAGAGCTAAATCTGAATAATCCAGGGCATAGATCTATCCCACATTTTTCATTAAATAAAAGAAATCAAACCAAATATATCCACGTTGATGAAAAACATCAAAAAGGGAGAGCTTAGACCGTAAGGTCTTCTCTCAAAAACCAAAAATGACTCTGTAGACACCCCAAATTGCACTACAGAATGAGAAAGTAATAAAAACATGTAATTAAAGCTTAAAACAGGTCAAAAATGCATAAAAATTGACTAAGCAGGCTTTGCCCGTATTTTATTCACAAGCCGGTCGCGCCCGAGATCAATCTACGGTTAGGCGCGCCCGTAGTAACAATACGGTCCCCATTGGACCGTAAATCATTTACGGTCACTTAAGACTCGTGCGAGTTCTGTCCTTCTCTTGATCTCCGAGCTTTATCTTTAGTCTAATATATCTCTAAATAAGCGAATTACGTATTTTATTCGCTGAAGCCACCTTGGTTGGCTATGGATGGGCATTATCTTGTGTTTAACTCAAACTGAAACTCTATCTTGCCAAACCCTGGACCAACCTTACCCCTGTGCTTGCCTATAAATATGTTTACACCCTATATAACCGACGAATAAGAGAAGGACACGTGGTGCCTAGGTGGCTTGGTTAGGCTACGACATCAAGGCCCGTAGACTTTGAATGGTTGAGCAGGCCACGTCAGCACGCATACAGAAGAATGCGGTTCGAGCCACGCAAGCCAATACGACAAAACCATAAATATCAGAAGATCGTGCCATCGGCCGTTCAAGAATAAAACTATTTTTAGATCATGGCCGGGCGGTTACCATTTTGAAACAGAGAACTGAAGATGACCAACCGCCATGAACATCGTGCAAGAGTAGGACGTTGAGCAACCGTCAAGGAGCGGCTATAAAAGGCACCAATTCGAAGAACTCAGGGACACAATCCACACAATCGCAACCGGTTATTATATTATTTTGATCATCCGTGATCCTTTATCCCCTCTAATACAAACGGATAAACTAGGACTTCTCTCACTGCTTCCAGTCGCAGTGACATCTTCGACCCCTCTTTACTCCGATTAATACCAGAATCCTGCCACCGGAGAGTAAGTTGAGGCCGCCCCTGACTCGCAGTTCTGTCTTTACAGAATCCCAAGCAGCCGGTCCCGAGACTCGCTCTGTTCACGCCAGGTGACTCGTGTATTTTCGGGTAAGCAGCAATCCAAGGTGAACCCCCTGAATTGGCTTTGCTAGCAGCCGCCCCCTTCCTCCTGCGCTTATACCCGATTACGGCTATAAGACCAGGACAGGCCGGTCCTGCGAGCCCTGTCAGTTTTCTTTTTTACTTTTGTTTCCCTTTTGAGGATTATCTGTTGTCGTTTTCGGCTATTCGGCCGATTTATTAATAAAGGATTTGTTTGCCATTAGTTGCTTTCGCTTTCAAACACTTACAAGAACCCAAAACGAAGACCGAACCCCTAGTCTTCATACCATCGCCTGACCGATTTTATTACAGGTGACTTGCAGTACGACTGAACCGATCCCGGTTCAGATTCGGAACAGGTGCCCGAGGTCAGGAATTGACTCGAAAATCATTGTATCAAACGATACTGGCACGCCCGCGTAGAGACACATCATCAACACAGACACGTGTCCACACCGGCCCATTTTTGGAGCAACAAAATAGAGGTGAGATTCTCAAGCTAAGGGCCACAAAATTTTGAAGAATCAAGAGTTCCAAGAGAAGAAGAGGAACCCTTGCTGCTCTGCTTGCTCAATCCAGGTAAGTCTCTTTTCCCTTTTATTTCATATTTTCAATTCAAGATGTAATAGGATCATCTCTATTGCTGTAGAATAAGGCCATCTTTTGTACTAGTATTCCTAAACTTGCCTCTAAGTACCTCAAGAGTCTCTCTAGCCGTAAAACGTAAAGAGAGAGCTAAGGGAAAAGAGAACAGGTGGATCCCTAGAATAGAACCCCATATCTGTTTTTCTCTTTTTTCTAGAATAAAGCCTGTGATTGTGTTTGTGTAACCAAACCTATCTTCAAGTACCTCAAGAATCATCTCTAGCCATAAAACGTGAAGAGAGAGCTAGGGGAAAAGAGAACAGGTGGATCTGTAGGGTAGGACCCCATGTGCTCTAATTTGTGAGATGTGGCTGCTTTAAATATCTTGATCATGTTTTAATGCTTTTTATGATGAATCTGAATGAATCACATGAATCCATGATGTTTATAGCATGAGATCCCCACTTTTTTTTATAAAATTTGGATTTTCCACATATTTGCACCTACAGCACTGTTTTCGTGATTTTTGTGATTTTAGGCTAAGATCTTGGATTTATCATGATCAATATGGTAGATCTGGATCCAGAAGCCTGAAATAAATTCTGGGGTTTCATGAGATGGGTTTTAAATTGTTTTTCCTTATTGAGAGAAGACCCTACAGTCTAAATTCTCCTCTTTTGATGTTCTTCATCAACGTGGGTATTTTTGGGTTTTATTTCTTGATTTAACGTGAAATTTGGGCTTTATCTATGCCCTGGACTATTCAAGTTCAATTTTGAAATATTTTATAAAAATCATATTTTTCTAGATTTCTAGAATTTGACTTGAAACCAGATTTTTGGATTTTTCACTTTAAATTGATTTTATTTGATTTCATCTCAATTTTATTTTGATCATGAAACCCTAGGAATGGTATGATCATATTTGAAAGTTCTGGATCAATCAGACTATTCATATGAAAAACCATATATTTTTGTTTTTTTGTGATTTTTCTGATTTTTATAGCAAGCTTTTTCCTTTAATTTAACATGAACAATACCTGGCAACCACCTTGTGTGGATGAATAGGGGTGCCTAACACCTTCCCCTGTTCATAACCTAATCCCCTTACCCATCTCTGGTTGTTTTTTTTAGGACGGTTATTTTTACCCTAAAATTGCCTTTTATGCTTATTTAATATTTTGGTGTCCATTCACACCTAAATTGAATGGTGGCGACTCTTTGTTTAATTTGATCCTGTGTGATGATTGAGGAAGTCAATTGAAAATTTGATTTTTTCCCATGTCTCACAACTGGCGACTCTGCTGGGGACTTGAGAATTTGAGTCTTTTGGTGTTTTAGTTCATGTTTTTGATATTTTTGGATTTGCTTGCTATTTTGTGTTCTTAAGCATGTTGGGTATGTTTTAAATCTAAATTATTGCTTAAGAATTCATGGGGGTAGAAACATGCTTAATTTTGATTTATAGGATTATTTCTACAAACATGCGTAGGGGAGGTTCGTTTTGCTAAACCATGCTTATTTCTTGCTATATTTTTATGATAGCATGATTTAATTTTTAGCATGATCTCCATGATGATTTTGGGTGTATAACATGATCATATGTTTGCATGATTAGATGATTTTTTTTATGAGCATGTTTTAGGTGCTATACGATTGCTTTATTTACTTGTTTATTTTAAATATGCTTTCCTATTATGCCTTGGTTTGTTTATGCATGGCTACGAAAAGAGTGGCAAGGGTTTGGGACGTTGTGAATGCACCCTATTTTTACAATGCATTGTGCACATTTATTTTTTTTACACAGCCTACCCTTAACCTATAGGAAGTTGAACCCGAATGTGTGTAGCTTGGCGCAACGAGGTCGATACTTCGGAAAGCGAAAGTGAAAACATTCACCTTAGAACTTTGGGCTAATGATGTGATGATAACGTGGATCTGGGATTCTGGTCATCACTAGGCTTGAGTGCTAAGTTGCCATTAAGCCAAAACCCAAAACCCCTACGCTTGAAGGTGGAGTTACACGTTTTTGGCTAAAGTACACAATTACGTGGGGATATGGGTTTGTATGATTGTGGGAAGGCCATGTGCATGACTTACAAACCAGGGCATAATGCGGATGCCATATTGAAGGTAAACAAGGTAACAAGGTAATCCTATTGTTTTGCATTATTTTCATGTCATAGGGGTGTCATGGTGCCCATTGGTTCGGGATAAAATTGGTCCCAAAATATGCATGTTTTCTAAAACTTGGTGCAGCCCACAGGAAGAGTTTCTAACTCTGTTTAGAATCAATCCTACCCTATGTTCATACAAGAGGCAACAAAAGGGTACCAAATTCTTGAGTATGGTGTCAATTTGGAGGGTACATGTGCCTTCCTAAACATGTCTTTTAGCAAAAAGGTTAAAGTCCACTTTGGGACAGTTTAGAAGCTCTGCAATGGGTGAACCGTATGTTTGGATGAACAATCAAAGTGATCAAACCATGTAAAAACTGAAAAAACATAAAAGAGCTCCGTAAAACCGTATTTAGTACACGGGCTGGGCTCGCCCGTATTGGTTATACGGGCTAAGCTCGCCCGTGTTGGTCATACGGTCACGGCTTGCTCATAATATGAACACGGGCAAGGCCGGACCGTGGTGAATATACGGTTTTCTCGGAGGATTCAACTTTAATCAATTTTTCCCACTAAAATCGTCCTTTAACCCTTAAATAATAATAAAGGGAAACAAGTTTGAATAAAATGCTTCAAAAAAAATAATAAAAAAATAATAATAATTGAAAAAAAATGTGAGAGAAAGGTTCTTTGGGCTTCTGAAAGCCTTTGAATTTCAGACTTTTTCAAAACTCCTGGGCCTCTGAAAGCCTTTGAATTTCAGATTTTTCAAAACTCCTTGGGCCTCTGAAAGCCTTTGAATTTCAGACTTTTTCTCAAAAACTCCTTGGGCCTCTGAAAGCCTTTGAATTTCAGACTTTTTATCAAAAAATCCTTGGGCCTCTGAAAGCCTTTGAATTTCAGACCTTTTTCTTTTGGGCCTCTGAAAGCCTTTGAATTTCAGACCTTCTTCCCTAGGCCTCTGAAAGCCTTTGAATTTCAGACCTTTTTCTTTTGGGCCTCTGAAAGCCTTTGAATTTCAGACCTTTTTCTTTCGGGCCTCTGAAAGCCTTTGAATTTCAGATCTTTGGGCCTCTGAAAGCCTTTGAATTTCAGATTCTTTTCTCAAAAACTCTTTGGACCTCTGAAAGCCTTTGAATTTCAGACTTTTATCAAAAATCCTCAGGCCTCTGAAAGCCTTTGAATTTCAGACTTTTTCTCAAAATATCCCTGGGCCTCTGAAAGCCTTGGAATTTCAGACCTTTTCCAAAAAAAACTCCCTGGGCCTCTGAAAGCCTTTGAATTTCAGACCTTTTTCAAAAAAAAAACCCCCCCGGGCCTCTGAAAGCCTTTGAATTTCAGATATTTCTCTCTTTTTTGAGGGACCTGTTGGAAGCCCTAGAATATTCCAACAATTCAATTCAATTCAAAAAAAAAAGAAGCAAATAAAGAAAAAATCCAAACTCGTGTTCACCCAACTTGCACATAGGCATTCCTAAGCATGTGAATGAGATTAATTGGGCACTGATATTTTTTTCTTTTATTTTGTGGCCAGGTACTAATACACTTGCAATCATAGCTCCTGTAACCAGATCAAGAGCTCGCGCCATGAATCCCATTGAAGACAAAGCCGATGCTCCTCATCCAGATGTTGTCCTGCTCCAAGAACAAGTAGCAGGACTAGCCCGAATGTTAGAGAACATATTGTCCATGCAGGCCCAACAAGTGCAGGCCCAACAAATGCAGACCCAACAAATGCAGGCCCAGAATCAAGCATCCACTTCCAACCCTGCACCTCCACCCCAAATCAATATTCCACCTCCAGTGCAACCAACTCCTGAACCCGTCTATGAACCCACCCCTGAACCTATACTGACCAGGGATGAGACAGCTGAATCAAACAAGGCTAAGGAAAAGGAAAGGATAAAGGAAGAGGTTGAAAGAAAGTTCCTGCATAAGCTATAAATGATCCAAGATGAACTTAGAGAAGTAAAAGGGGTGAGCAACTTCGGGGGCACCAACTTTGAAGACTTATGCCTATACCCTAATGTTAACTTGCCGGCTAAGTTTAAGTGCCCAGATCTAGACAAGTATGATGGCACAGGCTGCCCCATGAGCCACCTGAAGTTATACTGCAGTACCCTGTGCCAGTTTGGGCGGGATGAGGCTATTCTGATTCAGCTCTTCCAAAGGAGCCTGACTGGAACCGCATTGAGGTGGTTCGCTACTCTAGACCATGGGAAGATTAGAAGATGGAAGGACCTAGCAGATGCCTTCCTAGCTCAGTACCGGTTCAATTCAGAAATAGTGCCAGACAGGTACGACGTAATGAGAATGAGCAAAGGAATGGATGAGACTGTAAGGCAGTACGCCAAGAGGTGGAGGGAGACAGCCTCTCAAGTCAGACCACCTATGCTAGAACAGGAGATGATTTCCACCTTCATCAGTACATTGGGTCAACCATTCTACAGCCACCTGGTGGGACAGACCACCACTAATTTTACGGCTTTGGTACAAGTGGCCGACCGAATAGAAGACGGGATCAGATCAGGTAAGATAGTTGACCACTCTGCTATGGTCAGTCAGCAAGACCCCAATGGGAAGAAAGGAAGCGGGATGAAGAAGAACAGGAACAAGAAAGAAGGGGAGGTAAACATGGTGCAGCCACCATCAGGGCCTAACAAGCCCATACAAATCAACATACCTGCTCATTTTCCTACTCCATCTCCACCTACCCAGGCCCCTATGAGGGTTAATGTTCCAGCAGCACCTTCAGACCAAAAAAGGGTTTTTACTAAAGAGGAAAATGATGCCTATTTTGCAACAAGGAGAAATAGGGTTTTCACCCCTATTCCAATGACTCCTTCTCAGTTGCTGCCCACCTTATTGCAAGCAGGGTATATCACCTTAAGAGAACCCAATCCGAATGCACCTAAGGGGAGAAATTTTTACCACATGGGTGCACCTGGGCACCCTACTGACAAGTGCTGGCCTTTGAAACATGCCATTCAGGATTTACTGGACCAGAATACCCTGTCTTTCAATACAGGGGCTCCCAATCCTCCTAGAACAGATATTGGACACAACCCTCTGCCCCAGCATCATGGGGCAGGTCCATCTAATGTCATAGGTGTCGTCTCTTCTGATAAAATGACCTTTGATCCATCCCAGTTAATTGCTCCAATAGGGACAACGGTCAAGGTTTATTTTAACAAAATAAACAAAGAAAAAGAAATAAATGTAATTTCAAAGGGGAATGATAGTGCTGCAAAGAACATTAGCTCATCTCTGGACCGGGTCTCGTCCCTCATGGCCCAAATGAACATTGCAAAACCACCATTGGTCATCAATTGCAATCCATCCACCTTTACTTCACCCATTCAGTCAAAACCACCATTGGTCATAAATTGTGACCAATTTAATGCATCAGTCACTTCTGTGACCCCTCAACCAAAACAACTCCCACCATTGGTTGTTGATATCCCTCTCACTCAAATTTCATCATCCAAGTCTAAACTTCCTCCCTTGGTGATAAATGTCCCCAAGCCTTCCTACTCTGAATCGGCTGTACCATGGAACTACAGTGAAGCTTTTACCACTACATGCCCTGCAGCTGAAAGCAAGGAAGAAGTAAACCTCATGATGAGGTCAGGAAAATGTGTAGGGGTGGAAGAAAAACAAAAAGAAACAGAGAAGGAGAAGGAAGAAGAAAAAAATAAAGGAAAGGCCAAGATAGGGGATGATGCCCCTCAGGTAACTAACAGTGAGGCTACGGACCTCATGAAGATAATAAAAAAGAGTGAGTTCAATGTTGTCGAACAGTTGAACAAAGTCCCTGCCCAGATCTCAATACTGGGCCTATTGTTAAATTCTGAAAAACATAGGGACTCCTTGTTAAAGATACTTCAGGGGGCCCATGTGCCTAAAAATATTGAACCAGACCAACTAGGCCGGATGGTTGGTCAAATTTTATCCCACAATGTGATAACTTTTTCAGAGACCGAGATCAGCCCAGCAGGGTACCATCATGTTGACCCGTTGCACATAGCTGTACTCAGTAAGGGTTGCATGATAGCCCGGGTCTTGATTGATAATGGGTCGGCTCTCAATGTCTGCCCGTTAGTAACCTTTGTTAAGCTCGGTCTGGAGCAAAACAAAATCAAACCAAATCGAAGAATCATAAGAGCATTTGACAGCTCTAAAACACACTCCCTAGGGGAGGTTGAACTACCGGTCACAATTGGACCGTATATTTTTAACATCACATTTAAGGTGATGGATATACCTGCAGCCTTTAACCTACTCCTAGGAAGGCCGTGGATTCATACGGCTAGGGCTATACTATCTACCCTCCACCAAAGAGTCAAATATATTAGAGGGCAAAAGGTGATTACTGTCCTAGCAGAAAATTTGGTTCCTCCCATGTGGTCCCATGATGTGCCCTGTATAAACATGGAAATGAATGCTGATAAGATGGCATTTCACTCTTTCCAATTTGAAACTGTTAATTTCATACCTGGGGGGTATCAGGAAAAAGAAGGAAAATTGACCTGTGCTGAGAAAATGGTTAAGAATGTGCTGGAAAAGTACAACTTTCACCCTGGAAAAGGTCTGGGGGTTAACCTACAAGGAAAGATAGAACCAATAAAAGTTAAGAAGATGGTCCACAGAGCAGGATTGGGGTCCAAGCCAAGGAAATGGAGAAGTCAGAAGGAAAGAGAAGACATGAAATTCCCTCACATCAGGGAAACTTTTCCTAAGCTTTCTCACATGATTCAGCTGTCTCCTCCTGAGGATCAGTCCAAACCCCCATACTATAACATCAATCCATTCAAGAAACCCAAGTCCTCAACCGTGCAACCATATGTTCCACCTCCACCTCCATAAGCATTGGGTGGGCCTGGGCCATATACAGAACAGAAGCATGACTTTTCTGAGGATGTGGGAGCATTCTTTGCCAAGACAGAAGGCAACCAAGAAGAAGGAGCAGAGGAGCTACCTTTTATTGATTGGGCTGCAGTAGAAGTTCTATCTGGAACTGGCCCTACGGAAGAAGCAGGCGATGCAACTCACCCAGTATTGGTGATTTCAGATGCAGACCCTGAGCTTGAGGAGCAGGCTTGTATCCCTGCCCCAGATTCTTTTATTCTGAACAATTGGGAGGAAACTCCTCTTACTTTTGAAGCCGCGTTTGTTTGGCAAACAGACATGGCTTCCAAAAAAAAACTCCATTAGTGGAATGCCCTTTCCCTGAAGGTTTTAATGAGCCTTCGTCTTTAGGGAAAGATTTTGTAGAAGGCTCTCAAAAAATACAAAAAGAATTTTCAATTTTTTCTAGAAAAGATAAAGTTTTCAAAAAGGTCCAAACCATTTATGAACCATATAAGCAAACAGAATTGGATCAGGATGAGTATGACTTCGACCTTGAGCTCGACTTTGACCTAATAGGGGTTGAAGAAGAAACCGAGAACGAAGAAGACGACCCTCCAAAAGAAATCACATATCAATTGGAGCGTCATGAAAAGGGGGTCCAACCCAATATTGAAGAGACCATATCAATAAACCTAGGGACCGAAGATGACCCAAAAATAGTGAAGATTGGGGTATGTCTATCTGAGGTACAGCGAGATGAAATGATATGGTTCTTAGCCGACTATGAAGATGTATTTGCATGGTCGTATCGGGATATGCCAAGGTTAGACACAGACATGGTTGTGCATAGACTACCTATTCTACCAGATGTTAAGCCAGTTAAACAGAAACTGAGAAGGTTAAAACCTGAATGGACATTGAAGGTCAAAGATGAAGTGGTTAAACAATTCCAAGCCGGATTCTTAGCAGTCTCCACATACCCTGAATGGCTTGCAAATATAGTGCCAGTATCAAAGAAGGATGGAAAGGTCAGAATGTGCGTAGATTACAGAGACTTGAATAAGGCAAGTCCAAAGGATGATTTTCCACTTCCACATATTGACATCTTGGTGGACAACACTGCTGTACATAGCTTATTCTCATTCATGGATGGCTTCTCGGGGTACAATCAGATTAAGATGGTGAAGGAGGATCAAGAGAAAACAGCCTTCATTACACCGTGGGGTACCTTCCACTACACTGTCATGCCCTTTGGACTTAAGAATGCCGGGGCAACCTACCAAAAGGCCATGACAGCCTTATTCCATGATATGATCCATAAGGAGATGGAGGTTTATGTGGATGATATGATAGCCAAATCATGTGAAGAAGAAGACCACTTGATCAATTTGAAGAAGGTGTTTGACCGGCTCAGGAAATACAGTCTAAGACTTAACCCTGCGAAATGTGTCTTTGGGGCTACATCAGGAAAATTGTTGGGCTTTATTGTAAGCAGGAAGGGAATTGAGATTGACCCAGCCAAAGCTAAAGCAATCATTGAAATGCCATCACCTAGAACGGAGAAGGAAGTTCGTGGTTTTCTTGGAAGGATTCAGTACATAAGCCGGTTCATAGCACAGCTCACCACTATCTGTGAACCAATTTTCAAGCTTCTAAGAAAGAATAACCCGACAGTCTGGAATGATGATTGCCAAGAAGCCTTTGACACAATAAAGGAGTATTTATTGAATCCACCTGTGCTAGTGCCACCAACTCCAGGAAGACCATTAATTCTATACTTGTCAATTTTGGAGACATCAATGGGGTGTGTCTTGGGACAGCATGACGATACAGGCAGAAAGGAAAGGGCGATTTACTACCTAAGCAAGAAATTTACAGAATATGAAGCAAAGTATTCCCCTTTGGAAAAGACTTGTTGTGCATTAGTGTGGGCAACTCAGAGACTGAGGCACTATTTCCTTAGCCATTCCACCTTATTGATATCCCGAGTGGACCCTTTAAAGTATCTATTTGAGAAACCAACTTTAACTGGCAGAACAGCAAAGTGGCAGTTGTTACTCTCTGAATTTGACCTCACCTATATCACGCAGAAAGCCATTAAAGGTCAAGCCATAGCTGATCACTTAGCTGCACGCCCTTTACCAGAATACCAACCCTTGAAGACCAACTTCCCTGATGAGGCAATCCTGTTTGCTGAAGAAGAAGAAGGTGAAAGCTCTTGGCAAATGTTTTTTGATGGGGCCGCCAATATGAATGGAAATGGAATAGGGGCTGTGTTGATCAAGCCAAATGGGGCACATATCCCAATCGCAGTGAAGCTAAGGTTCCAATGCACGAACAATATAGCAGAGTATGAAGCATGCATAATTGGATTGTAAGCTGCCTTAGACCATGAAGTAGAGGAACTTGACGTATATGGGGATTCGAGTCTTATCATCTTCCAAACAACTGGTGAATGGAAAACCAAGGATCACAAATTGATCCCCTATCACCAGTATTTGGAAGAAATAAGCAATAAATTTACTCGAATTTCCTTCAATTATATGCCAAGGGCCAAAAACCAGTTTGCGGATGCTCTAGCAACATTGGCTTCAATGGTCAGTATGCCAGAAGGGGTTGATATTAGACCACTGGAAATTGAAGTCAGAGATGAACCAGCTTATTGCCTTGTTTTAGAAGAAACCCCAGAAGAAGAGGTACCGTGGTTTCAAGATATTAAGAACTTCCTAAATGATCGGAGTTTGCCAGAAAATGTCACTTCTACAGAAAAAAGAACAATAAAGAGGTTTACAGGACAGTTCTTACTAAGTGGTGGGCAGTTGTACAAAAGATCACACAATGATATACTACTTAGATGTGTTACCAAGACCGAGTCAGAAAGATTAGTTGAAACGGTACATGGAGGAGTGTGTGGACCCCATATGAACGGGCATATGCTTGCCAAGAAGATTCTGCGATTGGGATATTACTGGTCGACTATGGAGCATGATTGCTATATACATGTCAAAAGGTGTCATTTATGCCAAGTGTATGCGGATAACAAGAATTCACCTCCAAGTGAATTACACAGTATGACATCTCCGTGGCCTTTCTCCATGTGGGGTATAGACGTCATTGGAATGATCTCTCCAAAGGCATTAAATGGACACAGGTTTATACTTGTAGCAATTGATTACTTCACCAAGTGGGTAGAGGCAACTTCATACGCAAACATTACAAGTAGCCACGTTTTGAAATTCTTAAAGCACAATATCATTTGTCGCTACGGTTTGCCAAGTGCCATAGTATCAGACAATGCTTCAAACCTTAAGAACAAGGATATGAGAAAGATGTGTGAACAGTTTCAAATTACCCACCACAAGTCAGCTCCGTATAGACCAAAGATGAATGGGGCAGTGGAAGTAGCAAATAAGAATATAAAGAAGATCATTCAGAAGATGGTAGTGAGTTTTAAAGATTGGCATGAAATGTTGCCACTTGCTCTACATGCTTACAGAACCTCGATTCGAACTTCTACAGGGGCAACCCCGTACTCTTTAGTATATGGAATGGAAGCAGTTTTACCAGTGGAAGTAGAAATACCTTCACTAAGAGTGCTAATGGAAGCTGAATTAGAAGAAGCTGAATGGATACAATCAAGACATGATCAACTCAATCTAATAGAGGAAAAGCGATTAAAAGCGCTTTGTCATGGCCAATTGTATCAGAAGAGAATGGCCAGGGCTTACAATAAGAAGGTGAAGCCTAGAACTTTCCAAGAAGAAAATTTAGTATTGAAGAAAATCTTACCCTTTTTGGAAGATCCTCGTGGAAAGTTCAAACCAAATTGGGAAGGACCTTATGTGGTCAAAAAGATCCTATCAGGGGGTGCTCTCATCTTAACAGAAATGGATGGGAAAGATTTTCCTGAGCCAATTAACTCATATGCAGTAAAGAGATATTTTCCATGAATGAATATTACTAGGAAATGATCTGAGGCCATTTTTCCTTATATCCCAAAATTTGCATCCCTAGTCAAGCCAATTTGAGCCTGTTCGTCCTTTTTTGTTAAACCTAAACTGGACTTACAATCTTATACTGGGGGCAAGGCCCACAGGTGTAAAACCCCGAATTTTCGTCTAATAAATAAATAAATAATAAATAAAAGAAAATATGAGTTAAGTCCTAACTAAAATAAAAAGTGAAGATTTAGAGGATAATTAATTCAAATAAGTTCTAAGTTGAAAATAAAGAAAGAATTTTAATGAAATTAACCTAAAAGAATAAAAAGGGTATTTTGGTAATTTTCAGAAAAGGGTAATTAGTAAATAGATCATCAAATAATAATTAGAATTAGAAAATATGAGAAAACAAATTATTTTGACAAGTTAGAAATTAAAAGAAATTAATAAAAGCCTAAAAGTGGGAAAAAGGGTAATTAGGAGATTTCACATCTTAAATTGGAGAAAATAAGGTTTTAAGTGATAGAAATGTTTAATTAAATATTTTGCACGAAAATAGGTTATTTTCATGAGTTTAGATAATAAGAAACTTAATTGGTATTGTTTAAATAGAAAAATAGAAGGTGGAGAAAAAGTAGGAATTAAATTAGAAAGATTAGACTTTAACTAGACCATGGTTGGGTTAGCCCAAATTAAATTAGCCAATTAGGGTTTGTTTAGGATTTCTAAAGCTTAGTATAAATAGGAGAGTAAGGTTAGAAGAGAGGGGATTTTCGTGGGTTTCTTATGGAGAGAAAAGAGGGAGAGGAAGGAAGGAGGTCTCTAATGGAGGTGTCTGACCAGCCACCATCAAAATGCGATCGGAGAAAATCCGTACGGTGGATTGCCTTCAAATTTGGAGGTTTTGTTCGTGACGGATAAAACTACATTGTGAACGGTGGAGATTTGAATTGGAAGAGTCTAGCTTGGTGCGGTTGGCAGCAACATTCTGGTCCAGAATTAGAAGGTGCACTAGAAGAAGGATTTAGCGTATAAGGCAAGTAGTAACCCTTGGAAAACGTGAGGAATTGCATGATTTTGATTTCTGTGATTTCATATGGTTAGCATGGATTAGACGGAACTGTATTTACATGGAATCAAGTTGCTTATATTTTCATGATTTGTGTTCTTGGTGGATTTATCAAATTAATGAAGAAAGTTTAGTTGGATTATGTAAATAAAGGTAGGAGGGTATTTAATTCATAAAAATTACTCTAGAAGGCTCTAGGTAAGTTTCAGAAAGTTTGTAGATTAATTTAGACCGAGAAAACATAAAGCAAAAGCATAAGAATCCGAAATTGGAAAATCTGGAAAATTCTGTCAAAAATTGCACTAGTGCCTAGGATCGCCTAGGATCGCCCAGCCCTGTAGAGGTAGGCGCTCTACGCAAAATTTGTAGATTTTGGGAATTTTGTAATTCGAATAAATACCCAATAATTCTTATGTTTAGTTAAGCATGTTAGCATCTTTATAAGGACCTAATTAAGCTATAAAAATTATAAAATTAATTGGGAAAGATTAAGCAATAAATAGAAGGTTATAATGAAAGGATTGTTTATAAAAGAGTCAAAGGGTATGGATATTGCTAGAAATAATACTACTGAAATTTATAGCTTACAAATATCTTTTAAACTTCATTCTAGGTCTGTAGAACACGCTGGAAAAATAAAATACAGAAAATTCAAATAAAAACTAGCTTAGGTGCTAAGGTAGGAAATTGGATTCTAATAAAGGGATTAAGAAGGAAAAGTTCAAGCATGATTTGATTTACTTTTATTTGAGCTTTATATAGGAATATTGGCTACTGGAATTGCCTAAACTCAGATTTTACTGGATTTATGATACTTGAGTTTTATTTTGAATATAATTGGAAGAATTGCATAGGTTATTCTGAAAATGCCTATAATTGGATTTGTTATGATTGAATCATGGATTTTACATGGAATGGAATACTTTGGTATGGATTGGTATGTGGTATGATATTGTTCTCTTTAATTTTACGGTTGGGTGATACGGGTTCTGTGGTAGAGTTTGATACTATCTTTTACGGCAGAGATGGGTAATCCTCTGTGTAGAGATGTGTAATCCTTTACGGGTAAAAGTGTGTATGCCTCCTACATTAGCGTGTCCTCCCGTATGTGGTTTTATCTTGGTTTGTGTCAGTGGGCTTAGCTGTATATGGATCCATAGTTTTGGCTGGTTAGCTAAGTGGTATTTAGTTTGGGTTGATTTACTCCTATATTTCGAGCGCGCTTCCCTTTGCAAGTTAGTTTGCTCTGGGAGGGTCCTATGTCTGGAGGGACACCCCAGTGAGCCGCTGGTGATTCCCTGTAAATGTGGATAAGCGACCACACTCCATGTATTGATTCTGGTGCTGCATGCTGGTGGTACGTCCAACTCTACGGGGTTCGTGCGCAATAAGTCGGTGACTATGGCTCTTGCCTAAGCTGCGCTGCATGGGGCTTGAGTATCATCAAGTAGCACTGCCCCTAAGCCGCACGGTGGAACAGCATTTAGTTGAGTGTCATCTCAAATACTTATCATCTTTGTGAGTCCTGCAATGGCACGTGTTTTGTCGCTTTTGTCGGTTTTACCCCGTTAACATCAAGCTACTGGTATTTATACATGATCGTTTGTTTTATCGCTTTATTTGGAATTGCCATGAATAACTTGGATTTCTCGTCTTATCGTTGATTAATCGAATACCTCATGACTATTTGCTTATATTGGACTGTTTCAAATTGCATGCACCTGCTACTTGCTGAGATGTAAATCTCACTCCATTTTCCCCTATTTTTCAGGTTGCTTAGAGAGATCGCGAAGATGGGGTTTTAATTTGATGGGTAGAAATATAATTGGTATTAATGCCACATGTTGATTAGATAAACTTTATTGTAAACAGAATTGATATTATTGAATAAAGAATTGTTGTTATTGGCCACCATAACTCTGATATAATTTGTAAAGTTTAAAATTATTGTGAATCTTGGTTTGTATCTGACCCCAGCTTCGTGGTAACACCTCGGGTTTGGTTGTTGAACCGGACTTGGGTTGTTACAGTAGCGAACCGGGTTCGGGTTGGGTGCCGGTTTGCACTGACCCGGGTTTGGGGCGTTACAACAGGGGCAAAGCCAATAGGGGCAGAAAAAAAATAGGGGCAAATGAAAGCCACATACAAAAGAAGAGGAATGGGATTGAATTCATCATGACTGTAAGTCCGGTTGACCAATTTTCACACTTAGAAAATTTTGAGCCTTTAATACCTTTTCTTTCATAAACCGAGCCTAGCCTTTGTTTCGTCCTATTATTAAGCCCTCGGTGATTTTAGTATATTCATTCAAATTTCAGAGTAAGATTGGTGATGACGGAATACAGAAGCCGACCCTAGTGAAAACCGTAATTGGCACTAGGGGCAATAAGGGCAAAAAGAAAAAAATAGAAAAAGAAAAAAAAAAGAAGAAAAAAAAATCAAAGGTTGAGTTGATCATGTGGTCCAAATGTAATCAGCATGAGCACTGGAAACTGAGCAGATTAGCAGGGTCAATCATGAAGGTAAAGCCATTAGGGGATGACTCTAAAGGTCACAAGGTAGACAAATTTGGTCTCTTCCTATTGCTTGGACTACCCTTTTCATTATCCAACCTGATTTTAATTCCTTTAATTATATGTGATTAAGTGTTTTGGATCAGCTTTCAAAAAAAAAAACTATACTTTAGCCAGTGATGAGAAATCAAATACTTTTTCATAAAACTTTTTTTTTTACAAGCATCTGAGAATTCTGAGGCCAATAATATAAAACCTATTTTTGAATTAAATCTATTGTCTTTCCACTAATGGAGTTTGCTTTTGTATAAAAGTATGGAAAAAAAAGAAGATAAAAGAATCTAATCCCTACTCCCCAACTGCTCCTCAAGTTCCCTAATCCTAGCTGCCTGAGTTGCAATGATTCCAGAAGCTCCCTCTGCATCAGGATCACTCAAAAAGGAGATGACCTCATCTGAAAAAGAATGCTTGATCTTCAACGCCCTAAGGTCGGCCAAAGAATCCTGATATTTCTTCCGCATCACTCGGACTTCAAAGCAACGAGCTTGCCTTTGTTCTTCAAGTTTCTTCTCCATGGCAAAGCGGCCAGACTTCTGCTCTTCAAGCTTTCTCTCCAGAACAAGGACTTTTATCCTAAGTTCTTAAGCCTCCCGTACCCATATTTGTTGAAGCCGCTTATGGGTTGCCCTTTCTGACTCCAGAATATCCTCGTAGGTAGGAGGAAGAACTGCAGGAGGGCCCTCTGGTACTGGGGCATGACTCTGCACCTGCTCCTTGATCCAGAAATGATAGTCCTTCACATGGGACTCAAAAAAGACACGACCCCGCAGAAAGCGAACATAAGACCACTCATTCATTAATTGAGCATTTAGCCCCATGGTGGCTGATGTAAGTGGCCCTACAAGGCTCTCATAGCCAGTTGGGATCATAATTCCCTGGGTCGCTCCAAATTGCCGAAGAACAATCAAAGGAAGATAGAGAACAGCAGATTTCAAGCCTGCCAGGACCAAAAAGTTCCTATCTCTGAAGCTGATCACTGTCTCTGAATTGGGTTGATAAGTGCCAGGCCATCTCACTTGATCATCCTGGACAATACTGTAGACACCCCAAAATTGCACGATTTTTGATAAATCTTGAAGGAGAGAAATATTTTATGGGAATTTTCAATTCTTTGCATTGGGTTTGAGATACTTAACCAATTTGAATCCAAAACCATAAAGGAAAAGGCCTGAATTCAATCTTTTGTGCAAAGTCAAACTTTTTCCGGTTTAATTTTGTTGACTTTTGACCCCAGAAAATGAAATATTTTTTAAACCCAGATTTCAAGATAATTTTTCCCGGTAATCAGGTTTTTAGCCATGTTATTGCATAAAAGAATTTTTTTGACATTTTAAATCTTGGCGAATACCTTGGTTTTAACATATTGAACCTTTTTTCCAGACCTGAAAAATCGGAATTTTGCCTAGAATTGGAAAGTTGACTTTTTATTCACTTGGAATTTGGGTCTGGAACTATTTTCAATGGATTCAAATGAGGGGGTGTTTGCTTATTTACATGTAATATCTTAAGTAAGTGGAGATTAAAAAATACGAGGACATTTACTTAAACGATATTACATGTAAATAAGTATTGCCTGTATTAAAATTTGGAAAAAAGGCTTTTTTCCTTGTATCCGGCACCTCAGGCCGGATACAAGTACTTTCCTTTGTATCCGGTCTCAAGTGCCGGATACAAAGAGCCTTTAGTGTATCCGGCATCATAGGCCGGATACATTAAAGCTCTAGTGTATCCGGCCTGAGATACCGGATACATTAGTTTTTGCTCAAAATTAGGGTTTTCCGAGAGAAATCACTTTTTACCATCATATCCCTCATTTAATGAGGGGAAATCTCGGAAACAGCCTTAGGGTTAAGGTTGGGGGGTTCTAGACATTAAGTTGTGTCTACCAACAACCCTAGCCTTTGTCTATAAATAGGAGGCTCCTCCTCAAGCAAAGGGCCAAGCTTTTGGAGATCGAAGAACTCCGAGTGAAGAAGGGAACCGCTGCCGGATTGCTTCCAGAACCCCAGGTAAGCCTCAACCCTAATTTACTTTCTGTATTTAATTTATTAGATCTAGATCTCTTCTTCTACCTTTCTATAGAATAAAGCCTCTTTTTGTGTGTGGAAATCCTTCCCCGGCTCAAAGTATCTCAAGACTCCCCCTAGCCGTAAAACGTGAAGGCGGGATCTAGGAGAAACGAGACTGGGGATTGACCCTAGTGCTAGAACCCATGTAGCATAAGGCTTTTTGAATGATTGAAAACCGTTCTATAATCAAAGTACCCTTGATTATCTCGAAGAACCGTGTTTAACGGGGAGAGAGAACAGAGGGAAACGATAATGGAACGGAACCCTAGGCTATGCTAGAACCTATCTGGTTGAATCTATATGCATGATATTTGGGGTTTATTACATTTATTGTAATAAATCTCAAATAAATGGCCTCAATCAATTCTGGAGTGTTTTCAAGTGATTTTCAAAAGTTTTGGATTCATCTCACACACTTTATCACTTTTTCGGATTTGGTTTTCTTCAAAAAGGGCCTAACTGGACAGCACCTGTACCCTTGCTTCGGATGCTCATAACTTCATCGTCCGGATGAATTTTGGAGTGATTCTAGAACCATGGGAAAGGTGAGGCTGTCTAGTTTATTTCCACCAAATTTCATAAAGTTCCATCAAACGGATTTTTGACACCTCTCTGTCGAAGTTAAGTGGACAGTTCAGGTTCAAATACAGAACTTGTCACTTCGACGGAGCGCCATGTGTTCGTTTTAAGTCCGATTCGAGTGATTTTTGTTTCTGAGTATTCCTTTATGAGTCTATTTTTTCAAATCCAGTTGGTTTCATAATTTTTGGATTCCATTTGAATTATTGGTAGGCGATTTACTCAGAACTGTTCATTTGTAATTTTCTGGGTAAATCTGTGATCTTCGAGGCCTGTTCGGGAGACCACCCAAGGCACATCCAAAGGGATTTTTGTATGAGGCTAGTTTCTTTTGAAAGATGGCCATACAGACTTCAATCACACCAAATTTCGTGGATTTTTATGAAGTGGATTTTTCTATGCAATTCTCCAAAGTTGCCCACTTATCACTTTTACAAATCCCCAGCAGCAACTTCAAAGGAGCATAACTCCTAGGATTTTCATCGGAATGAAGTGAAATTTTGCATGAGACTCTTATTTACCCTAATCTTTCAAATGAATTTGGTTTGGTTCAATTTAGAATTGGATTTGAATGATTTCAAGGCAAATGGCATACTTTTTACCGGATTTGATTTAACTTGGTTTTAAGCAACTTGAGCTTTGGATTTCTATCTTTTGAGATATTCCAGAAATGATATTGACATAAGAGAGGATCTAAAATCCATTTAGATCTTCATGTGAAAATATCATACATTAGTCCTTTTTCAAGGTTTTCTATGATTTTAGCAAGCTTTCTATTTTTTTGCATGAACATACACTTGGCAACCACTTCGTGTGGATGAATGGGGGTGCCTAACACCTTCCCCCGTTCATAATCTAATCCCCTTACCCATCTCTGGATTTGATTTTCAAGTAGGGTTATTTTTACCCTAGAATTTGCTTTTTAACTCTTTTTGCTTATTTTTGAATTCTTTGGTGTCCATTCTCACCCCAAAATCATGAATGGTGGCGACTCTCCCAATTTTTGCGATGAGCCTGTGTGTTGACGGAGGGATGATCATTCCGGTGATTTTCCCATGTCTCACAACTGGCGACTCTGCTGGAGACTTGTGGATTTAAGCCATTTTGTGTATATTCATGCTTTTTCTTCACTTTTGAATGCTTGCTATTTTGCTTATTTTTTTTGTGAATATTGTTGTATCTTAAATCTGAATGGGATGTTTAAAATTTTTCTTGGATAAAGGCATGGTCATGTTGCTTGATTTGGTTTAAGGGAAAAACCCACATTGTTATATGACTTTGCTATATTATGTGTTAGCATTGGTTTTGGGGTTAGAATGCCATGAAAAATATACAATGTTGGAAATCTGGAAATTTCAGGTTTGTCTTGGGTATTCAAGCATGTTTCCCATGAATAAAGTTTTTTTTTGTGCTCAATGTTTGCTTTATGCCATGCTTGGGATTTTGGGGGTATATGATGACATGATTTGAGCATGACAACAATGAGCAAAAATCTGTAAATACAGTAGCCATTAGGATGGATTTCAAGCATGTTTTACCTCATTGAAACACTTTTGAACCATGTCAAGTAGTGCTAAAAGTTTTGGCTCCAATTTGGGTAGAAATGGTACACTTTGAGCATGAAAAAGAGCATGAAATCTGGAATGTTAGGAATGCTTGTGGGTTTCAAGCATGCTTACATGATTTAATTGTTGTTTGTACAAATAACATGTTTTGTATACCACTTTTTGGGCATGTAATATTTTTTGTGCATATTTAGTTGTTTTGGTGCTTGCTTGCTTGTATTTAGCTTCATCATTTTTGTCATATATACCTTGGCTTGAAATTGAATGCATGGCTACGAAAAAGAGTGGCAAAGGGGCTGGGACGTTGTGAATGTTACCACAATTTTAAAATTGCACTTGAGCACTTGAAACAATTTGCACAGCCTACCCTTTACCTATTAGGAAGTTGAACCATAAATGTGTGTAGCTTGGCGCACCGAGGTCGTGACTTCGGAAAGCGAAAGTGAAAACATTTACCTTAGAATCTGGGTCAATGATGTGATGACAATGGGATCTGTGATTCGATTCCGGGCATCACTAGACTTGAGTTCTAAGTTGCCAATTAAGCCAAAACCCAAAAACCATACGCTTGAAGGTGGAGAAATACGTTTTCAACTAAAAGGACACAATTGCGTTTGGGGGAATTGGGTGTAAATGTGGGAAGGCCGTTTGCATGTTTTACAGGCCAAGGTAGGATGTGAATACCATATTGAATGAAGGTAATACAAGGTGGCAAGGTAAAGCCATGTTCTTTTCCTAAATTTGGGGAATTTTGCAAGTATGATGTCCAAGCCCAATTTGGGGCAAGTTTTGAAGGTCAAATTAAGGTGAACATCAAGTGGGAATGAAAAAAAACCTAATCTGGTGAAAAAATGAGTCAAAAAGGGCCATTTCGGCAATAACCAGCAACTCAGGCTGGTTAATAACAACTGTATTCATATCCGGTATATATTACCGGATACAAAGACATATGCGTGTATCCGGTTAGGGTTACCGGATACAATAAGGCATATTCTTATCCGGTATATTATACCGGATACATTCAAGAAATGCACAAATTGGCTTTTTCAGCCCAGATTTTCAGAATAAAAAGGCCTAAACACTATGTATAATCCTTAGGCACCCCAAAGAAAATATAAAAATGTCAAAAATAAAATAAAATAAAACAAATAAAAAAATGTATATTCTTTTAGGATTAAACCTAAGGTTGAAACTCAAAGAATGAGCTAAGGTGTTATATTTTTTGACATCAATTCAATTCAAGCATGTGTCAATCAAGCTTTAGAACTTGAAAATCTTCTAAAATTCATCAAATTCCATTAAAAAACCCCTGGTTGGTCTCCTTTTTACCAATCAAGTCAAAAAAAAAGTGGGACCTCTGGAAGCCCTAGAATATTCCATGAACCCTTGGTTGGTCTTCTTTTTACCAATCAAGTCAAAAAAAAAATGGGACCTCTGGAAGCCCTAAAATATTCCATGAACCCTTGATTGGTCTTCTTTTTACCAATCAAATCAAAAATTGTGGGATACTTGGAAGCCCTAGAATATTCCAAGAAACCTTTGGTTGGTTATTTTTATCAATCAAATCAAAACATTTGTGGGATACTTGGAAGCCCTAGAATATTCCAAGAAACCTTTGGTTGGTTATTTTTATCAATCAAATCAAAACATTTGTGGGATATTTGGAAGCCCTAGAATATTCCAAGAAACCTTTGGTTTGTTATTTTTATCAATCAAATCAAAACATTTGTGGGATACTTGGAAGCCCTAGAATATTCCAAGAAACCTTTGTTGGTTATTTTTATAAATCAAATCAAAACATTTGTGGGATACTTGGAAGCCCTAGAATATTCCAAGGAACCTTTGGTTGGTTATTTTTATCAATCAAATCAAAACATTTGTGGGATACTTGGAAGCCCTAGAATATTCCAAGAAACCTTTGGTTGGTTATTTTTATCAATCAAATCAAAACATTTGTGGGATACTTGGAAGCCCTAGAATATTCCAAGAAACCTTTGGTTGGTTATTTTTATCAATCAAATCAAAACATTTGTGGGACACTTGGAAGCCCTAGAGTATTCCAAGAAACCTTTGGTTGGTTATTTTTATCAATCAAATCAAAACATGTGTGGGACGCTTGGAAGCCCTAGAATATTCCATGAAAACCTTGGTTGGTTATTTTTATCAATCAAATCAAAAAAATTTTGGGACCTTTGGAAGCCCTAGAATATTCCAACACAAAATCAAAACAACAAAAAAAAAAAACAAAAAAACAAAAAAAAAATCTGGATTGGTGTTCACCTAACCTACTGGTTTACATGTATAGGGGCGTGACTCAAGTTAAATGGAAGCTAACATGTTCTGTTCATTTTTCCTCAGGTACATTTACTTTCAACCCAGGTGCACTTATTTGCAGTCATTGCTCCCGTGACCAGATCCAAAGCAAGAGCCATGAATACTGAAGAGAACCAAGCCCAAGCTACTGTCCCCGTTGAGGACTTTACTCAGCTGCAGGAGCAAGTGGCCGGTCTGGCCAAAATGCTGGGAGACTTATTGGCGGCTCAGGCCCAGCAGGCCCAAGCCCAAAATCAGGCGTCGACTTCTCATCAGGCACCACCACCTCAGGCTTACATTCCGCCTCCGGCTCAACCCATGCCTGAGCCCATTTCTGAACCAGTCCCTGTACCCATTCTGATCAGGGAAAATACAGCAGAATCCGAGAAAGAACTGGAGAAGGAAAAAGCCAGGGAAGAAACTGAAAGGAAAATGCTGCTCAGGATAGAAAGGATCCAGGAAGAACTGAAAGAGGTGAAATGGGGAAATAGCTATGGAGGCACCACTTTCGAGGATCTGTGCATGTATCCTGACGTATGTCTACCGGCCAAGTTCAAGTGCCGGGACTTCGACAAGTTCGACGGCACAGGCTGCCCTATGAGCCATTTGAAACTATACTGCGGGGCTTTGTGCCAGTTTTGTCGGGATGATGGCATACTGATTCAACTCTTCTAGAGGAGTTTGACAGGATCGGCCTTGAGGTGGTTTGCCACAGTTGATCATGGGAAGATTAGAGGATGGAAGGACCTGGTAGACACCTTCTTAGACCAATACAAATTTAACTCGGAGATTGTGCCAGACCGGTACGACATTATGAGGATGAGCAAGGGCAAAGATGAATCTGTGCGGCAATATGCCAAGAGGTGGAGAGAGGCTGCCTCTCAGGTTAGGCCGCCTATGCTAGAACCTGAAATGATCTCAACATTCATGGGTACGCTGGGGCAGCCCTTCTACAATCACCTGGTGGGTCAGATCACCACCAATTTTGCTGCCCTGGTACAAGTGGCCGGCCGGATTGAGGATGGGATCAAATCTGGCAAGATAATTGATTATTCCACCATGATCAGTCAACAAGACTCCACTCATAACAAGGGAAATGGTAATGGAAAGAGAAAATTTGAGGAAAGGAGAGAAGCAGAAGTGAATATGGTGCAGCTTCCCAAGGGACCCGTTCAAATCGATGCCTATCCAGTTCCTTTGCTGCCTATCCAAATTAATGTCCCTTCTGCACAGCCTGTGAAGGAGGAAACATAAGTAAGGAAGAGAAGGGAGTTTTCAAAACTGCCTATGAGACCATCTGAACTTTTGCCTACCCTACTTCAAAAGGGTTATGTGACTTTGAGGTTGCCAAATCCTCATGTAAGCAAGGGGAAGGGCTATGATCCATCTGCAATCTGTGAGTATCATATGAGCACTCCAGGGCATACCACAGATCGTTGCTTGGCCCTAAAGCATGCAATTCAGGATTTGCTGGATAATAACTCTTTATCATTCAATTCAGTCACACCCACTCCTCCTCCCACCAGCAACAATGGGGCAAGCAGCTCAAATGCAATAGGGTCAATTTTTTCAGGAAAAAGAAGATTTGACCCTTCTCAACTTATTGCTCCGGTTGGTACCACAGTCCAGGTTTATTTTGAAAAAAAAGATGAAGGGGGCCATGTGGAGAAAGAGACTCATACAAGGGCAGATTTTAATATCAAGGAAAGGAAGGAAGAAGAAGCAGAAAAGCTAAAATTGAATGAAATGACAGGTGAAATGGCAAATGAGGTGCAAAAAATTCCATTTGAGCAGTTTGGGCAAACAAATGGCCTAGCACGGGATGTTGAACAAGAATTCAGTATGGACGATAATGATTGTCTGAAGGGTATGGAATCACTCTTCATACAAGAAGGAAATGAAGCAGAGGTAGTTGAAGAGGGAGAATCCCAAGAAAAGAAAGAAGAAGATTTAAATGAAAAGATTGAGGCCAAGTTTAAGCTGCCATTGATTAACTAGGCTGCTATCCAGATTCCATATCAAGGAATGTCACTTCTTTCAGCAACTGAGCACAATACCCCAGGGAAGGAGATCATCCCAAATCATGAAGGTTTGCCTCACTCAGTAGGAGAAAGATATTTTCTAAAAAAGAAAGAAAAGTCAGCTTTTGCCTTTGAGAACAGGGGCAATTTTCAAATTCCCTTGTTCTCTGAAAAGAAACCCCCTTAAGAAGAATGCACATTTCCTGAGGATCCTAAGGAACCTTGTTGTCAGGAAGTGATTTCAATAAAGGCTCTTTCAAAAAAAAAAACAAAAAAAAGAGAGTTTTCCGTTAAGATTTTTGTTATAAAAAAAAAAAGAGATTTTCCCCTTTAACATTTTTCTATTAAAAAAAAAAGGTTTTCCACAAGGTCCTGTTTTACTTATGAATCATATCTCTCATTGAATTTCATTAAGTTGAATATGACTTCGACATTGGGCTCAATTTTGAGACCGAAATCGAAGAAAAAGACATTTTATATGAAAATTCAAATCTTTTTAAGTGTCATGAGAAGAATATTTCTGCAAAATTGTGAAGTGACCAATCTTATGGACTTTAGAACCAAAGATGACCCGAAGTTTTCACTTGAAAGCAGCAAGTACAAAGATTTATTTCATAAAAATACAGAGAGGATCGCATCACTTGCTCATCAAGGAAAAGCAGATGGAGAAGAAACTGAAAGATGAAATTTTTGCATTTGAAGATGACTCCTAGTTTGCACTCTCCATCGGAAAATATGGAAAGATTTGGATTGCGATTTAAGAGGCTGATCCGATGAGAAGGATGTTTTATGGTTGAAATTTTATCTTCCCAGGTGGCAGTGATAAAAAAAAACGAAAAAAAAAAAGAAAAAGAAAATTCCTGAGCCAGTCATGTAGTACAACTTTGTCAAGTCTGAAAATTCAAACTTTTCTTAAAATGATAAGAGGCCTTTCTTTCTTATATCCCCAAAATTTTTGAAATCCCTAGTTAGACTCTTTGAGCTTGATAAATTTTCCAAATAACCTAAACTGAGAATTGCAGCCCCACACTGGGGCAAATTTATTAAGGCATAAAAAAAGAAAAGAATGAAGGGACAAGAGAAGGGGGGCATTATTGAAGTTCAAAAGGGATTTTGAAGATATTTTCAGAAAATGAGGCAAAGAAATGTAAAAAAAAGAGGGAAGAAAGAAGAAAAACAGATCATCAAATGCTATATCTTCAAAATTGTGAAGGGAAGAATGAGAAAAGAAGTTCAATAATGGGAAATAAGTTTTAAATGAAGAAATCAAAGTGGGTGAAGAACTTCATTACTGGGGGCAATTTTGTATTCATTCCAAGGGAAGAAATGCCTTAAAAATTGCAATTTCAGTTAACCCATTAGATCATATGGTATTTGAGCCTTTTATTCCTTTTCTTTCTAAACAAACACCAAGCCTTCGTTTCGTCCCATCCATAAGTCCTCTTTGATTAAGAAATTTTGAATTAATGCGGTTTTAACTACATAGCTGTTGGTGATGAAGGATTAAAAAACAAAAAAAAACAAAAAGAGAAAAATGGAGAAAATGTAGTGAAAACCTAGAAGGGCGCTACATGGCAAATAATCAGCTATCTACAAGAAGGAAATTGTCAGAGAGAAAAGTCCAGAATTGGCATAGATCCAGGTGAAATCCTCAGGTTGGTGGTTATTTTTCACTCTTCAAGTGATTGAGGAAAGTCTTTTTTTCAAGATTGAAGCAAACATAATCAGGGCTATGGTGAACAATTTGATGGCCATCAAAATTGCCATTAGGAAATTATTGCTGAGGTTGAAATCATAAATTCTTATATCATGGATACAATGGAGAAACAATTGCTCTTCAATTGGATGAAGGAAAATGTCTTTCTAGACTAGGGAAAAATAGTCAGATTAAAAGAGTCGGCATATCTGGAGCATCAATTGACAAGCCGAAGGTCATGGGAATGATTCTAAAGGTTCTGAAGGCTTATTTTGGTCTTTCTTCATTTTCTGAAATAATCTTCTCATTATTCAACTTGATTTTAATTCTTTTGCATTATATGCGAATAAGTGATTGGATCATTTTTCAAAAAAAAAAGAGCACAAAAAAGCAAAAAATATATATTTTTGGCCTATGATGAGCATCTATGTCTTTTCATAAAAACATTGGTTTTGCAAGCATTAGAGAATTCTGAGGCCACTAGTATAAAACCTATTTTTGTATTTGCATTCCTTTATAAGGGTTTCTTTTTGCAAAGGTTAAAAAAGAAAAAAAGAAGAAAGAGAAAAAGAAAAAAAAGGAAAGAAAAAAAGAAAAGAAAAAAAAAGGGAAAAAAGAGGATCATCTCTGCTGAGGGGCAAATATTTCTTCAAGCAATCAAAACTGGGGCATGCTCAGTATCTTTCCCTTGGGGTTTTCATTGAAATAAATTACAGCATCTGGAAGAAGCAGTCAGGCCTTAGTCTTCGGATTTGAAAAAAAAAAAAAAAGAAGCTTCGATGCAGTTGCATGTTTTCTCCTTTAAACAAAGGTTTCCAATTCTGAAGAAGGATTTTACTGGAGCAGTAAGAAGGCATGAATGAGAGGTCATGGGTTGTAAGGGCATGAGGCTAGATCAACAGATCGTGATCTATCAATCAAGAAGAGGCATTCACTTGGGTAATTGAAAAGAATGAAGGCAGGCTATGGGCATCAATGGCACATACATCCTTATTGAGAGAGCAAGAAGATGAAGAAGCAAAAGCAAGTTGCAGAATATTCAAGCACAGGTTTGGGCATCAAATGGCACCCAGGTAAATCAAATAAGAAAATCATTCAGGAAAATTCCATAAAATATTTCCTTCCTTATTGTTGAAGAACATCAAAAGCAATTGAGTTTGCAGAGGTCAATTTTAAATCCACATTCTTTTCAAAATTTGCTTGTCTCAGATTTCTTTTCATAGCCACGAGAGCTTAAAGAAATCTGAGATAAGGAAGAGACGCCACCCCCGTCAGGCTATACACAGCAGGGGTTTCATTGGCTATCTTCAAATCCATGTTTTTTATCACTCATTTGTTTGACCAAAGCAAGTTCAATTAATGAAGTGTCTTTCCAACGTGCAATTTTGAGTTGTGTCTATTCTTTGCTGTTCATTGTGCTACAACTCCAACAAAGAGGGGCAGTTGTAGACACCCCAAAATTGCACGATTTTTGATAAATCTTGAAGGAAAGAAATATTTTATGGGAATTTTCAATTCTTTGCATTGGGTTTGAGATATTTAACCCATTTGAATCCAAAACCATAAAGGAAAAGGCCTGAATTCAATCTTTTGTGCAAAGTCAAACTTTTTCCGGTTTAATTTTGTTGACTTTTGACCCCAAAAAATGAAATATTTTTTAAAGCCAGATTTCAAGATAATTTTTCCCGGTAATCAGGTTTTTAGCCATGTTATTGCATAAAAGAATTTTTTGAGATTTTAAATCTTGGCGAATACCTTGGTTTTAACATATTGAACCTTTTTTCCAGACCTGAAAAATCGGAATTTTGCCTAGAACTGGAAAGTTGACTTTTTATTCACTTGGAATTTGGGTCTGGAACTATTTTTAATGGATTCAAATGGGGGGGTGTTTGCTTATTTACATGTAATATCTTAAGTAAATGGACATTTACTTAAACGATATTACATGTAAATAAGTATTGCCTGTGTTAAAATTTGGAAAAAAGGCTTTTTTCCTTGTATCCGGCAACTCAGGCCGGATACAAGTACTTTCCTTTGTATCCGGTCTCAAGTGCCGGATACAAGGAGCCTTTAGTGTATCCGGCATCATAGGCCGGATACATTAAAGCTCTAGTGTATCCGGCCTGAGATACCGGATACATTAGTTTTTGCTCAAAATTAGGGTTTTCCGAGAGAAATCACTTTTTACCATCATATCCCTCATTTAATGAGGGGAAATCTCGGAAACAGTCTTAGGGTTAAGGTTGGGGGGTTCTAGACATTAAGTTGTGTCTACCAACAACCCTAGCCTTTGTCTATAAATAGGAGGCTCCTCCTCAAGCAAAGGGCCAAGTTTTTGGAGATCGAAGAACTCCGAGTGAAGAAGGGAACCGCTGCCGGATTGCTTCCAGAACCCCAGGTAAGCCTCAACCCTCATTTATTTTCTGCATTTAATTTATTAGATCTAGATCTCTTCTTCTACCTTTCTGTAGAATAAAGCCTCTTTTTGTGTGTGGAAATCCTTCCCCGGCTCAAAGTATCTCAAGACTCCCCCTAGCCGTAAAACGTGAAGGCGGGATCTAGGAGAAACGAGACTGGGGATTGACCCTAGTGCTAGAACCCATGTAGCATAAGGCTTTTTGAATGATTGAAAACCGTTCTATAATCAAAGTACCCTTGATTATCTCGAAGAACCGTGTTTAACGGGGAGAGAGAACAGAGGGAAACGATAATGGAACGGAACCCTAGGCTATGCTAGAACCTATCTGGTTGAATCTATATGCATGATATTTGGGGTTTATTACATTTATTGTAATAAATCTCAAATAAATGGCCTCAATCAATTCTGGAGTGTTTTCAAGTGATTTTCAAAAGTTTTGGATTCATCTCACACACTTTATCACTTTTTCGGATTTGGTTTTCTTCAAAAAGGGCCTAACTGGACAGCACCTGTACCCTTGCTTCGGATGCTCATAACTTCATCGTCCGGATGAATTTTGGAGTGATTCTAGAACCATGGGAAAGGTGAGGCTGTCTAGTTTATTTCCACCAAATTTCATAAAGTTCCATCAAACGGATTTTTGACACCTCTCTGTCGAAGTTAAGTGGACAGTTCAGGTTCAAATACAGAACTTGTCACTTCGACGGAGCGCCATGTGTTCGTTTTAAGTCCGATTCGAGTGATTTTTGTTTCTGAGTATTCCTTTATGAGTCTATTTTTTCAAATCCAGTTGGTTTCATAATTTTTGGATTCCATTTGAATTATTGGTAGGCGATTTACTCAGAACTGTTCATTTGTAATTTTCTGGGTAAATCTGTGATCTTCGAGGCCTGTTCGGGAGACCACCCAAGGCACATCCAAAGGGATTTTTGTATGAGGCTAGTTTCTTTTGAAAGATGGCCATACAGACTTCAATCACACCAAATTTCGTGGATTTTTATGAAGTGGATTTTTCTATGCAATTCTCCAAAGTTGCCCACTTATCACTTTTACAAATCCCCAGCAGCAACTTCAAAGGAGCATAACTCCTAGGATTTTCATCGGAATGAAGTGAAATTTTGCATGAGACTCTTATTTACCCTAATCTTTCAAATGAATTTGGTTTGGTTCAATTTAGAATTGGATTTGAATGATTTCAAGGCAAATGGCATACTTTTTACCGGATTTGATTTAACTTGGTTTTAAGCAACTTGAGCTTTGGATTTCTATCTTTTGAGATATTCCAGAAATGATATTGACATAAGAGAGGATCTAAAATCCATTTAGATCTTCATGTGAAAATATCATACATTAGTCCTTTTTCAAGGTTTTCTATGATTTTAGCAAGCTTTCTATTTTTTTGCATGAACATACACTTGGCAACCACTTCGTGTGGATGAATGGGGGTGCCTAACACCTTCCCCCGTTCATAATCTAATCCCCTTACCCATCTCTGGATTTGATTTTCAAGTAGGGTTATTTTTACCCTAGAATTTGCTTTTTAACTCTTTTTGCTTATTTTTGAATTCTTTGGTGTCCATTCTCACCCCAAAATCATGAATGGTGGCGACTCTCCCATTTTTGCGATGAGCCCATGTGTTGACGGAGGGATGATCATTCCGGTGATTTTCCCATGTCTCACAAGTACCCAAGAAAGTGAACCATCCCTGCTTGCCGCCTTGGATATTAGGACAACCCCTGTGGCTCATCAGAACAAGAACTTTCAACCTTGGAAAGAAGCGGCGAGTTATCTCTTCAACTTGGCTCAGATGGTCAAGCAACCAAAGCTGCAGAAAAGGGGAGTATTTCAATTTATTTCCAAAAAAGAAAAAAAAAAGAAAAAGAAAAAAAAAGAGAAGAAAAAAGAAAAAAAAAGAAAGAAATAAGAAAATAAGAGAAAAAAAAAAGAGAAAGACAAAAATATATATGTTTATTTTTACTTGTAGGATAGGGGCGCAGGCAAGGAAACGCTTCTTCTTTCTGAAATAACAGTCAGTAAGGGCCTGGTATATCTCTGCTAATATCATAGGGGCCAACCTCTCACATTCCCTAACCTGGCAGATAACTGAGATGAGAGCCAAGTCAACCTGGTCATCACCCCGTGGAAAAAGCAACTGATTGACCACTACCAGAGTCAATGCATTAAACCTAGAATCCTTGTCCCCACTCCTATGAAGTTTTTCAGTCAAAAAGGTCTTGGACAAAGTCAATAGGGTTTCAGAATTCCCTAAGTCTTTCTTCCCAGGAAAGTGGAAGCCTCTTTTTTGTAGCTAGGCTTTAGGGGCGGGTTCACAACTTTTTCAGAAAATCTTAGGCCAAGGATGGTTTCAATTTCTTCTATGGTAGGAGTCATCTCTTTGTCATCAAAGCGGAAGAGATTCAGTTCAGGAACCCAGTGTCCAATCAAAGCTTCAATAATTTCCCAATTAAAGGGAATCTTATGGAGGTGTAGGATATGCCCTAAGTGGATGGAACCCCAACGAATCTCCTCATCAAGGGTCATGGAGTTAACCCATCTGTCGTAGAAGGAGTCCATAATATTATACCTGGTGAGATTAGGAGGTTTGGATCTAACATGTTGCCTTGCAGGAGAAGATTCAACGATAGGAGAAAGCGGCGTAGGGGAAGCCATGGAAGCGCCAAAGAAGCCAAGGAAAGCGAGAAAAGACGTGCTCAGGGAGTTTTCCAACTAGTAAAAGTGTCACAATGACGTTCCCCATGAGTTTATATAGAAAAAATCGTAAGGCAGTAAAATTCGTAATTATAATACGGGCATAGCGCACCCGTATAGGAAATACGGACACCCTTGACCGTGAAAACTTCACGGGCAGAGTGCGCCCGTAGTAACTTTACGGGCACGGCTTGCTCGTAGATTAAGTACGGTTCCTTCGAAAAAATGCAAAAAAATGGGAATTTTTAATTTCCTTGTTTCCCTAAGCTTCACCTGTCCCTGCTTTAACATTCATCATGTAATAAAAACTGAAAAGAAAGAAGAAAAGAACACAAATGAATGAAAATTAAACTTCTTTCATATATATGAGAATGTTTACATCACTTTTGTCAAAAATACAAGTGTATATGAAAAATCCTAATCTACTATCTATGCAGGTCCGCCCCTACGGCCACGACCTCGTCCTCTGCCCCGACCACGGCCTGAAGATCGCCTGCGCTCAAAGACATGCCGCACAATATTGCGGGCGGTGCTACAAGTCATCCTGCTCAAAACAGACTGAATATCATACCACATATATAAAGGCACAAGGCTAGCAGTGGGATGATCAGGAGGGACGTACCCTGAAGTATCTACATATCCCGTAGACTCGTGATCAGAATCAGTACGGGCTTCAGACGATCGTGAAAGTAACACGGTCCCGTTCGCCCGTGAACAACTTACGGGCAGCATTGGTCCGTGATACAAATACGGGTGAAGCCAAAAATTGCATATTTTATTATTTTCTCCACACTTTTCAAAAGATTAATGTTTGTATTAGTTTTAAGTTGCAAGGATTTCCACCTTACCCACTTTTGTTTAAAAATTTTGTCTCAAATCTCACTTCATAGCCACGAGAGCTCAGTGAGATGAGAAAGGAGGATTTGGCCCTTAAGCTGAGGGACTTCTTAGCAAATCTTCCACAATCAATTATTTTTTCAAAAATCACCCATTTAATCCTTGCAAAGTGCAATTGATTAGACAAAATCTCAGAAAGTGCAATTTGTGGGTCTTTTTGCTCTCTGCTTGTAATTGGTTCCAATTACCAGCAAAGAGGGGGCAGCTGTAGACACCCCAAATTGCACTACAGAATGAGAAAGTAATAAAAACATGTAATTAAAGCTTAAAACAAGTCAAAAATGCATAAAAATTGACTAAGCAGGCTTTGCCCGTATTTTATTCACGGGCCGGTCGCGCCCGAGATCAATCTACGGTCAGGCGCGCCTGTAGTAACAATACGGTCCCCGTTGGATCGTAAATCATTTACGATCACTTAAGACTCGTGTGAGTTCTGTCCTTCTCTCGATCTCCAAGCTTTATCTTTAGTCTAATATATCTCTAAATGAGCGAATTACGTATTTTATTCACTGAAGCCACTTTGGTTGGCTATGGATGGGCATTATCTTGTGTTTAACTCAAACTGAAACTCTATCTTGCCAAACCCTGGACCAACCTTACCCCTGTGCTTGCCTATAAATAGAGGTGAGATTCTCAAGCTAAGGGCCACAAAATTTTGAAGAATCAAGAGTTCCAAGAGAAGAAGAGGAACCCCTGCTGCTCTGCTTGCTCAATCCAGGTAAGTCTCTTTTCCCTTTTATTACATATTTTCAATTCTAGATGTAATAGGATCATCTCTATTGCTGTAGAATAAGGCCATCTTTTGTACTAGTATTCCTAAACTTGCCTCTAAGTACCTCAAGAGTCTCTCTAGCCGTAAAACGTAAAGAGAGAGCTAGGGGAAAAGAGAACAGGTGGATCCCTAGAATAGAACCCCATATCTGTTTTTCTCTTTTTTCTAGAATAAAGCCTGTGATTGTGTTTGTGTAACCAAACCTATCTTCAAGTACCTCAAGAATCATCTCTAGCCGTAAAACGTGAAGAGAGAGCTAGGGAAAAAGAGAACAGGTGGATTCGTAAGGTAGACCCCCATGTGCTCTAATTTGTGAGATGTGGCTGCTTTAAATATCTTGATCATGTTTTAATGCTTTTTATGATGAATCTGAATGAATCACATGAATCCATGATGTTTATAGCATGAGATCCCCACTTTTTTTATAAAATTTGGATTTTCCACATATTTGCACCTACAGCACTGTTTTCGTGATTTTTGTGATTTTAGGCTAAGATCTTGGATTTATCATGATCAATATGGTAGATCTGGATCCAGAAGCCTGAAATAAATTCTAGGGTTTCATGAGATGGTTTTTAAATTGTTTTTCCTTATTGAGAGAAGACCCTACAGTCTAAATTCTCCCCTTTTGATGTTCTTCATCAACGTGGGTATTTTTGGGTTTTATTTCTTGATTTAACGTGAAATTTGGGCTTTATCTATGTCCTGGACTATTCAAGTTCAATTTTGAAATATTTTATAAAAATCATATTTTTCTAGATTTCTAGAATTTGACTTGAAACCAGATTTTTGGATTTTTCACTTTAAATTGATTTTATTTGATTTCATCTCAATTTTATTTTGATCATGAAACCCTAGGAATGGTATGATCATATTTGAAAGTTCTGGATCAATCAGACCATTCATATGAAAAACCATATATTTTTGTCTTTTTTGTGATTTTTCTGATTTTTATAGCAAGCTTTTTCCTTTAATTTAACATGAACAATACCTGGCAACCACCTTGTGTGGATGAATAGGGGTGCCTAACACCTTCCCCTGTTCATAACCTAATCCCCTTACCCATCTCTGGTTGTTTTTTTTAGGAGGGTTATTTTTACCCTAAAATTGCCTTTTATGCTTATTTAATATTTTGGTGTCCATTCACACCTAAATTGAATGGTGGCGACTCTTTGTTTAATTTGATCTTGTGTGATGATTGAGGAAGTCAATTGAAAATTTGATTTTTTCCCATGTCTCACAGACTCAAAAACCACCTCATGAAACCTTAGATATTACTGGAAGGCTTCTGATCCCAGATCTACCATATGGACAATGGCGGATCCAAGATCTTAGCCCAAATGACTAAAAACATCGAAAAGCATAAAAAGGGAGAAAAATCGAAATATATGAGAAAAATGAGATCTAGTGCTGTGAAAAGCATAGATCTATTGTATTCCTTCATATTTCATCAATACATCATCACACATACTAAACAAAACATTAAAACTATACATTTCTAAGATTAACACATATGGGGGTCTGCCCTACGGATCCACCTGTCTCCCTTTCCCCTAGCTCTCTCTTCACGTTTTACTGCTAGAGAATAGTCTTGAGGTACTTAGAAGTAGGTTTGGATAACAACCACACACAAGGGCCTTATTCTATAGAAGAGGTAGAAGACAGAATAATTCTAGAAATTAAAACTAGAAAAGAAAAGAGTTCCAGGCTTACCTGGAGTTCTGAAAGTAGAGAGGCAGGGGTTCCCTTCTGGAGTTCTGAAAGCAGTGAAGCAGGGATTCCCTTCTTCACTTGGAGCTCTTCAATCTCTAACTTCTTGCCCTTTTCTTGAGGAGAGGCCTCCTATTTATAGGCAAAGGCTAGGGCAAGGGGTGCCCTAATGGTAGACACAAAATTATGTCTAGAATCCACCAACTTAAACCTTATAGACACCCCAAATTGCACGATTTGTGATAAATTTTGAAGGAGAGAAATATTTTATTGAAATTTTCAATTCTTTGCATTGGGTTTGAGATACTTAACCCATTTGAATCCAAAACTGTAGAGGAAAAGGCCCGAATACAATCTTTTGTACAAAGTCAAACTTTTTCCGGTTGAATTTTGTTGACTTTTGACCCCAGAAAATGAAATATTTTTTAAAGCCAGATTTCAAGATAATTTTCCCCGGAAATCAAGTTTTTAGCCATGTTATTGCATAAAAGAATTTTTTGAGATTTTAAATCTTGACGAATACCTTGGTTTTAACATGTTGAATCTTTTTACTGGACCTGAAAAATCGGAATTTTGCCTAGAACTAGAAAGTTGACTTTTTATTCATTTGGAATTTGGGTCTAGAACTATTTTTAATGGATTCAAATTGGGGGGGGGGGGTGTTTGCTTATTTACATGTAATATCTTAAGTAAATGGAGATTAAAAAATACGAGGACATTTACTTAAACGATATTACATGTAAATAAGTATTGCCTGTTTTAAAATTTGGATAAAAGCTTCTTTTTTTTTGTATCCGACATATAATATCGGATACAAAACATCTTTATTGTATCCGACAGATAATGTCGGATACAAAGAGAATTACTTGTATCCGACTTGACATGTCGGATACAAGCTTTTTGCTCAAAATTAGGGTTTTTCGAGAGTTTTCACTTTTTACCATCATATCCTTCATTAAAGGAGTGGAAATCTCGGAAATAGCCTTAGAGTTAAGGTTGGTGGGCTCTAGACATTATTTTGTGTCTACCATCATGCAAACCTTAACCCTAGCCTTTGCCCATAAATAGGAGGCTCCTCCTTAAGCAAATGGCCATTAACTCTTGCCATTAATTCTTGCCAAGAACTTTTGCCAAGAAGTTGGAGATCAAAGAGCTCCGAGTGAAGACGGGAACCGCTGTAGTCTTGCTTCCAGAAGCCCAGGTAAGCCTCAAACCTCTCTTTATTTTTATGTTTTTACATTCTAGATCTAGATCTCTCCTTCTACCTTTCTGTAGAATAAGGCATCTTCTATGTGTATGAAAACCCTTCCCCTACTCAAAGTACCTCGAGACTCCCCCTAGCCGTAAAACGTGAAGGCGGGATCTAGGGGAAACGAGACTGGGGATTGATCCTAGTGCTAGAACCTTGATTGAAATAAGCATTTGGATTCTATGAAAACCGTTTCATATTCAAAGTACCCCAAGATTATCTTGAAGAACCGTGTTTAACAGGGAGAGAGAACTAAAGGAAACGATAATGGAACGGAACCGTAGGTTGTTTTAGAACCCCATTTGATTGATCTAAATGCATGCTATATGTTATTATATTGTTAAAGAATGGATTTTTACACATACACACATAGCACTTGTTTTGTCGGATTTGGCTCATATTTTGGATCTATTGCCGTCATTGTGGTAGATCTAAAATAAATAGCCCCAAACAATTCTGGGATATTTCTTGTTGCTTTTTTAACATGATTTCAAGTAAGTTTTGTTGAGTATTGAAGACCTCTAGGTCCAACCTCTCAGTTTTGGGCATTTTTGCTCACTTTTTGGGGTTTTTGGCATATCCTTTCCAATCGGAGAGGATGGTGAGCCAAACCTATGCCCCATTTCTTCCTAGAGGTTCTTCAACATCTTTTTAAAATGGTTTTGATTTATCTTGCACGGATTCCACACACTTTATCACTGTTTGAGTTGATTTTCTTCAAAAAAAAAAGGCTTAACTTGACAGCAACTGTACCCCAACTTCGGACACTCGTAACTTCATCGTCCGGATGAATTTTGAAGTGATTCTAGAGCCATGGGAAAGGTGAGGCTGTCTAGTTTATGCTTACAAAATTTCATTAATTTCTATCGAGCGGATATTTGACACCTCTCTGTCGAAGTTGATAGGTCAGTTCAAGTCTGAATACGGAACTTGTCACTTCGACTGAGCACCATGTGTTCGTTTTAAGTCCGATTTGAATGATTCTTGTTTCTGTGTTTTCCTTTAGAAGTCTAGTTTCAAATCTAGTTGATTTCATAATTTTTTGACTCCATTTGTGTTGGTGGTAACAGATTTACTCAGAACTGTTCAACAGCACTTTTCTGGGTAAATCTGTGATATTCGGGGCCTGTTCGGGAGACCACCCAAGGCACATCCGAATGAATTTTTGTATGAGGCTAGTTTCATTTGAAAGATGGCCATACAGACTTCACTCAAACCAAATTTCATGGATTTATATGGAACCAACTTTTCTAGATGATTTTCCAAACTTGCCCACTTGCCACTTTTTACTATCTCCAACAACACTTTTAAAAGAAGCATAACTCCTAGGATTTCAACCAAATTTAATTGGAATTTTGCATGAGTCTCTTATTTACCATAATCTTTCAAATGCATTTGGTTTGATTCAATTTAAAATTGGATTTGAATGATTTCAAGACAAATGGCATTATCTTTTACCGAATTTTCTGGATTTGACTCAACTTGGGTTTATGCAATTTTTGCTTTGATTTCCATCTATTGGTGATATTCTAGAAGTGATATTGACATAAAAGAAGATCTCAAATTCATTTGGATTTCTCATATGAAAATATCATATATTTGTTTAATTTTTTTTCAAGGTTTTCAATGATTTTAGCAAGCTTTCTTATTTTTTGGTATGAACAACACTTGGCAACCACCTGTGAGACATGGAAATGTCACCTAGGATGACATCCGATATCATCACGCAGGGATCGATAAAAGTAAAGAGTCGCCACCATCTAAGTTAAGGTGTGAATGGACACCAAAGGGATCATAAATGTCAAGTAGAGCCAAAGTAGCTCTAATACAAGGAAAAATCCAGAGATCAGGTAAGGGGAAAAATTTATGAGTGGGGGAAGGTGTTAGGCACCCCCACTCATCCATCTAAGACGGTTGCCACATGCTTGCTTATGCTAAAGATTGTTTGCTAATCAAAATAGACAAAGAATGCTTAAAAGTAAGCAGAATGTAAGTGATTATTCCACATGAGTAGTCCAATGAGTTTAGACTCTCCTCATGGATATATCACTTTAGAACTTCATGAGTGAAGGAAAATCCAAGTAAATTTTGAAGCAAAACCGATTCAAGGCAAATTTGGAAAAATCAGATTATGAGAACTTGAAAGCTTCAATTAACCATAACTCACTCAATTTAAATCCAAATCCATTGAAACTAAAGCCATTTGAAAACTGGTATATATTAGGGTATACAGTAAAAAATTCAGCTCAATCCGATTTAAAACGAGAGAGAAATCCACATATGAAATCTGCTGTTATAACTCAGAAAAAGTGGTGAGTAGGCATTTTCAAAATCCTATTCGTGGAGTTTGGCTCAATAAAAATCCATGAAAATTTGCATGGAAGAAGTATGTGGTGCTATCTTTCCAAAGAAATAAGTCTCACACCAAACTCTATCCGGATGTGGCTTGTGTGCTATCTTGAACAGGCCTAGAAGACCACAGACTAGCTCTGGACTATGCCAGTGAGCAGCTCTGAGTCCATCAAGTACACAGGCCTCAAATCAAATCAAAATCTGTTGAAACTAGTTGGAAATGAAAATAGACTTCTCAAGGAAAACTCAGAAACTGAAATCACTCGAAACAGATTCAAATTGAGCAAATGGTGCACCATCAAAGCGGCAAGTTCAGCAATCTGGGCTGAACTGACTTACAGGCTTTGAACAGATGGTGTCAAAAATTGGCTCCATAAAAGTAAACGAAATTGTCCAGATATAAAGTAGGCCATCTCATCTATCACATGTCTTTGGAATCACTCAAAAATTCATCCGGAGGATGAAGTTATAAGCATTCTAATACAGGCCACAGATGCTGCCCTGTTTTGAAAAACCTTGAGTAAAAGTGTGAAACCAGTGCATGTGTGCAAGTGGATTCGACCAAAATAACTTGAAATCATGAAAAACAACTCATGAAGTCCTAGAAATTCATTCTAAGGCCAGAGATCTCAGATTTTCCATATTGAACATGGAGAATCCAAGATCTAGCCTATTTGATGCAAAACAGTGAAAAAGTGTGTGATATTGGTAAAAACACATATCTAGGAGAAAATTAAAATCCATTGCTATTGAGAGCATGGATCATGTTGATTTCTCCATTTTCAAATAACACAAATAATCAGCATATAAAAATAACATGCAAATCATTCAAGGTAGGTTCTAGCCTAAAGGATCCATTCCATCTTCCTTTTCCCAAGGCTCTCTCTTCACGTTTTACGGCTAGAGAGGATTCCCAGGTACTTTGGAAGAGGTTTGGGGTTTACAAACAATCACCAAATGGCCTTACACTACAGAAAGGTAGAAGTTGGGAGTTGTAATGTAAAGGAGAAGCAAGAAATGAAATGGAACTTTACCTTTGGTAGCTTGAATACTTGAGGCAACAATCCAGCAGAGTTTTCCTTCTTCTTGCAGAGCTTCCAAGCTTCAAATTATCAGCCATTTGCAAAAGGAGGACCCCTCTATTTATAGGCAAAGCCAAGGGTAGAAAGGTCCCAAGGGTAGGCCTAAAAACTCTTCTAGATTATTCCAATTCTCCTTAAAGGCTTGAATTGGAGTAATTTAGCAAGTTTCGGAGGGTGAAATAGGGAGTTCAAGTCCCTGAGAGAGAGGTAATATGCACAAATAAGGTTCAGAGATTGAGCCATTTCGCAAATCCCCGAAACAACCAAAACCACATACATAGTGCGGTTTCCACAGAACCGTCACTATATGTGCGGTTTCTATGCAAATTTACCTCAACCGCACATACAGGGCGGTTCTAATTCAGTTACGCTCATCATGATTGCTGTCGACGTGTCTCAACGGCCGAAGCTTCCGGAAGCCACATGGCAGCCCACGCGATAAGCATGAACATCAACCATGCTGTGTATACAGGGCGGTTGAAACCAAATTCTCAGAAACCGCACATATACTACGGTCATCACATTTTTGGTTGGTTTTGAGCCTTAGCTGCACAGGCCAGGCTTATTTACATGTAATATCGTTTAAGTAAATGTCCTCGTATTTTTTAATCTCCATTTACTTGAGATATTACATGTAAATAAGCAAACACCCCCCCCCCCCCATTTGAATCCATTAAAAATAGTTCTAAACCCAAATTCCAAGTGAATAAAAAGTCAACTTTCCAGTTCCAGGCTAAATTCTGGTTTTTCAGGTCCGGTAAAAAGATTCAACATGTTAATACCAAGGTATTCGTCAAGATTTAAAATCTCAAAAAATTCATTTATGCAATAACATTGCTAAAAACCTAATTACCGGGAAAAATTATCTTCAAATCTTGCTTTAAAAAATATTTCATTTTCTGGGGTCAAAAGTCAACAAAATTCAACCCGAAAAAGTTTGACTTTGCATAAAAGATTGAATTCGGGCATTTTCCTTTGCGGCCTTGGATTCAAATGGGTTAAGGATCTCAAACCCAATACTAAGAATTGAAATTCCCAATAAAATATTTCTCTCCTTCAAGACTTATAAAAAATCGTGCAATTTTGGGGTGTCTACAACTGCCCCTCTTTGCTGGAGTTGTAAAACAATGAACAGCAAAGAATAGACACAACTCAGAATTGCATGTTTGAAAGACATCTCATCAGTTGAACTCGCTTTGGTCAAACAAATGAGTGATAAAAAACATGGATTTGAAGATAGCCAATGAAACCCCTGCTAGAAGTTTGATGGGGTGGCGTCTCTTCCTTATCTCAGATTTCTTGGAGCTCTCGTGGCTATGAAAAGAAATCTGAGACAAGCAAATTTTAAAAAGTGGGTGGATTTAAAATTGACCTCTGCAAACTCAATTGCTTTTGATTTTTTTCACTTTACAGCTCAACAATAAGGAAGGAAATATTTCATTGAATTTTCCATGATTTGATTTTTATTGACTTACCTGGGTGCCATGTGCTGCCCAAACCTGTGCTTGAATATTCTGCAACTTGCTTTTGCTTTTTTCATCTTTTTGCTCTCTCATTAATGATGTATGTGCCCTTGCTGCCCATAACCTGCCTTCATGCCTTCTTACTACCAAACTGAATGGTATCTTCATGGTTGAAAGATAAGGGCTCTTGTTTGAAGGAAGAGATATTCTGTTGCTTTGAAATTTCTATGATCTGAAGGCCTCACCCAATCTTTAGGATGATATGACTCCTTTCATTAAGGACCCAGAAGCAAAGGAAATTGACCATGCCCCAGCCTTGATTGCTTTGAAGAAGTACTTACCCCTTAGCAGAGATGAATTTTTTCTCTTCTCTTCTCTTCTCTTCTCTTTTTTTTTTTTTTTCTTTTCTCTCTTTTTTTTTTTTTTTTTTTTTTTTTTTTTTTTTGCCTTTGTAAAAAGAAATCCTAATAACAGAATGCAAATGTGCATATAAAAAAAATAGGTTTTATACTAGTGGCCTCAGAATTCTCTAATGCTTGCAAAACCAATGTTTTATGAAAAGACATAGATGCTCATCATAGGCCAAAATATAATTTTGCTTTTTTTGTTTTTTCTTTTGTTTTTGAAAAATGATCCAATCACTTATTATCATATAGTCCAAAAGAATTAAAATCAAGTTTAATAATGAGAAGATTACTTCAGAAAATGAAGAAAGACCAAAATAAGCCTTCGGAACCTTTAGAATCATTCCCATGACCATCAGCTTGTCAATTGATGCTCCAGATATGACAGTTCTTTCAATCTGACTATTTTGCCCCAGTTTGGAAAGACCTCCAACTTGAAAAAGTTGTTTCTTGCATCCATGATATGAAAACTCCCTCATATTTCATGATAATCAGGGACTTTTCTTCTCATATGACACCATTGGTTTTTTCCTTGCAGATGGTTGATTATTTGCCATGTAGCGCCCTTCCGGGTTTTCACTACATTTTCTTTTTTTTTTCTTTTTTCTTTTTAATCCTTCATTACCATAAGCTAATATAGTCATACTTGCCTTAATTCAAAATTTCTTAATCAAAGAGGACTTATGAATGGGATGAAATGTAGGCTTTGTTTTTGTTTAGGAAGAAAAGGGATAAAAGGCTCAAACACCATATGATCAAATGGGTTAACTGAGATTGTAATTCTTAAGGCATTTCTTTCCTTGGAATACAAAATTGCCTCCAGTGTTGAAGTTCTTCTTCCTTTAGAACTTTCACACTAGTATTGAACTTCTTTTCTCATTCTTTCTCTTTGCAATTTTTATTGCCCCTTTCGGAAGACATTCTCCAAAATATCCCATAGCATTTGATGATCTTTTTTTTTTCCTTTTCTGAAAACAACTTCAAAATCCCTTTTGAAATTCAATAATGCCCCCTTCTTTTCTTTTTTTTTAATTTGTCCTTTCATTCTTCTTCTTTTATGCCTTAATAAATTTGCCCCAGTGTGGGTTTACAATTCTCAGTTTAGGTTATTTGGAAAAATTTATCAAGCTCAAAGGGTCTAACTAGGGATTTCAAAAATTTTGGGGATAAAGAAAGAAAGGCCTCTTATCATTTTAAGAAAAATTTGAATTTTTAGACTTAGTAGAGTTGCACTACATGACTGGCTCAAGATTTTTCCATTTCTTCTTATTTTTTCTTTCTTCTTTTCTCTTCTTTTTTTTTTATCACCGCCACCTGTCAAGATGGAAATCCATTCATATAAAATTTCAACCACAAAACATCATTCTCATCGGATCAGGCTCTTAAATCAAGCTTCCTTTTCATTAGACTTTGTAGCTAATTCGTAGTTCATATCTCAACCAAGGAACCAAATCTTTCCATATTTTCCAATGCAGAATGCAAACTAGGAGTCATCTTCAGATGCAAAAATTTTTTCCTTTAGTTTCTTCTCCATTGGCTTCTCCTTGACGAGCAAATGATGCAATCCTCTCTAAATCCATATGAAATAAATTTCCGTACTTGCTGCTTTCAAGTGAAAACTACGGGTCATCTTTGATTCCAAAGTCCATAAGATTGGTCATTTCAAAATTTTGCAAAATATTCTTCTCATGACACTTAAAAAGATTTGAATTTTCATTTAGAGTATCATTTTCTTCGATTTTGGTCTCGAAATTGAGCCCAATGTCGAAGTTATATTCAACTTCATGAAATTTAATGATAGATATGACCTATAAGTAAAAAGGACCTTGTTGAAAACCCTTTTTTTTTCTAAAAAAAATGCTTAAGGGAAAAATCTTTTTTTTTTTTTTTCAAGAGCCTTTATTGAAATCACTTCCTGAGAACAAGGCTCCTTAGGATCCTCAGGAAATATGCATTCTTTTTATGGGGGTTTCTTTTCAGAGAACGTGGGAATTCGAAAATTGCCCCTGTTCTCAAAGGCAAAAGTTGATTTTTTTCCCATTTTTGCAAAAATTTTCATCTTCTGCTGGTCGAGGCAAGAATTCCTTTCTTTGTTTAGCAATTGTTTTCATATTTAGGGCATCATGCTCAGCCCTTGGAAGAAGTGACGTTACTTGATCTGGAACTTGAATGACTACCCAATCAATGAAAGGCATCTTTCTTTCTGCTTCTTCTTTTTCCTCATTCTCTGCCATTGCAAAGAATGCCCCGGCTCCTTCTGTGAAATCCTGTTGCTCTCGTGGTAGTGGCTCAAGCTCACCCGCGGCTTTGGGCAAAGAAGGTGGTTTGGAGGCATTGATTTGGGCCATGAAGGATGCGACCCGGACTAGAGAGGAGTCAATGTCCTCAACAATCTTGCCATTTCTTTTCCTTCCAGGAATGACACTGATCTGTTCCTCTACCTCTTCTTTGTCAAAATAGACCTTAACGGACGTCCCTATAAGCACAATCAGCTGCGAGGGATCAAAAGTCTTAGGTCCAGAAGAGATGGCCCCCACGAAATTGGAGGGGCCTGCCCCATTTTGCTGGGGTAGAGGATTCTGACCAATGTCAGTCTCGGAGGGAGAGGGCGCAGCCGTGTTAAACAACAAGGTTTTCTGATCGATCAAATCCTGAATGGCATGCTTTAATTGCCAACACCTGTCTGTAGGGTGTCTTGGTGCACCCATATGGTATTAACAGGTGGTGGAGGGATCGAAATTATTTCCCTTTGAAGCATTAGGATATGGTTCTTTCAAAGTAACATACCCTGCGTTTAACAGGATTAGCAAAAGTTGACATGGAGTCGTAGGAAGAGGGGAAAAGACCCTGTTCCTTCTGGACGCCATCCAAGCGTCTCTCTCCTCTTTTGAAAAGACCTTCCTTTGGTAAGGCATTGCTTGCTGAGGAACATTGACATTGAGAGGGTTTTGATAGGTGGCTTGTGGTTGGATTGGCATGGATGGGGGTGCAGAAATGTTGATTTGGAGGGGTTTCTTTGCAAATTGGAGCTGTACCATATTCACGTCCCCTTCTTTCATTCCTTCATTCCTTCTTGCCCCATTCCCCTTTTTCTGAGCAAAGGAGGCAGATGCATTTGATTGGCCGGTTGCGGCAGAGTAGTCGATGATTCTCCCTGATCTTACTCCATCTTCAATCCAATCGGCAACTTGCACTAGGGCGGCGAAACTGGTGGTAGTCTGACCCACCAGATGATTGTAAAATGTGTAACGCCCCGAATCCGGGTCATTTTTTTTTCTCATTTTGACTCAGATCAAGGCATTAACTTGTGGTACATTACAATCAGTTCAAATATAAGGAAATAAAGAACTAAGATTTATCAGAGTACTAGGAAGCTTAAATCATTTATTAGAAGCTGAATCATCCGATTACATTAACTAACCGAATGAAAGACAACTACAAATTTAACTAACTCTTAATATCCTACAAAATCATCTATTACGATTCCAATAAAATAAATACAGCTATATAAAATCATCCTACTCTTTTCATATGGAATTTCTAGACTTCAACCCACTATCTGTCTAACCCGTGGCGTCCTCTCCAAGATGACCTGAAAAATAGAATATAAAGTAGGGGTGAGATACGAATATCTCAGTAGGTAACACATGCATGAGGAAAATAGTTTATATATAGAAAATAACAGTGGTTTCATGCACGGTAAAATAGGCGATTAATTACAGTCAATAAGATAAACGAATAATCACGATACAAACAAACATTTAATCAGTGCCCGAATTAAAAGAAGTTAATCATGTTTGTTTCATTTCAATTTAAAGGACAATGTATTATATTTCACATTCCCATGGTTTCTGGTTTATTTTCTGTAGTGTCTTCTTAAGAGCAGTTCCACATTTTATTCATGATTCCATAATATTCCATTTTAACAGTTCACATAAATCATAGCAGTTCTGTTCAATTATGACATTTCAATATTTCATTTTAAATAATAATCCATCAACCTGAGAATCAATCATTATATCAGTAATAAAAGCCAACCTTCAGGTAGTAGCCTATCTCTACCACAGAACGTAAACACATAGTATCCACACAAGCTCCGCAGGAGAATTCACATCTCTAAGACTACAGGTACCCCCTGCAGGAGACAGCATAACTCTACCGCAGGATGTGAACACCTAGCATCTACCTCTACCGTAGGAGATAGCTTCCTCACCTTCCAGTGGTAATTCACACACCCATCCTTCATGTGGGATGCAATCACACATAATCACATCTCCCCCACATGAGGTATCTCTCCTGTAGGATGCAATCCATCGGAAATACATCTGCCCCACAGGAGGTAATGAATCTCTTCCGCAGGAGGTAATGTCTCCGCCACCGAGCGGGTATCTCCGCCACCAAGCGGGTAATGGTCTCTGCCACCAAACGGGTTGGGTCTCCGCCACCAAGCGGGTTAGGGTCTCCGCCACCAAGCGGGTTATCTCTGCCACCAAGCAGGTTAGGGTCTCCGCCACCAAGCAAGTTAGGGTCTCCGCCACCAAGCGGGTATCTCTGCCACCAAGCAGGTTATTTATAAAACTAGCCACCAAGCCATCACAGATAATTCTCAATTCATTATTATTTATAACATATTAGGTTCATGTTCAAAGTCCGGTTCTAAACAGTTCCCCAGTTTATTAATCATAATATTTTGTTCAGTATATAAAAATATCTTCAACATGATAACCCAATTTAGTGTTAGGTAGATATTTAATTAAGTAAGAAATTTGATGCATAACACGTACTCTAGAGTGCGGTTCTAATCATGTATTAATTACATTAATACTCAATTGTTTAATAGTATAAGTGAGTGGTTTTTAAGGTAATAGAATTTAATTAAGATTCGGTTATAAGATGAAAATTATTCAAGTTTGGATATATTGGAAGGAATTCACGTACATAGCTAAACTGGTTTGTGTTTTTAAAGTTATTAAGGTTTAGTCATGGTCAAAAAGACAAATAGAAGTATTTAGGTTTTAGTTTAAGTCAAATAAAAGACAAATAGAAGTATTTATGGTTTAGTTTAGGTCTGAAAAGAAAGTTATTACAAATAAGTGTTGTTGACTAAATTTTAATAAAAGTTGTTAAAAATTAGTCTTGTAATGATTACACCCATCGAATTCATTTTTTTTCAACGACCGCCTGACATCGTTTGCAGCGGTCGTGCATTTTCGGAAACGCGTGATTTATTTAAATAGAACGAGCGCTGAGCGACTGTCAATCAGCGATCATGGGCGCTCAAAATTTTTTTAACTAACGCCGAACATCGCCTAGGAGCACTGAGCGCAGGCGAGTTCGACGCTCTAACCTGAAAGAGTAGGAGACTACTCTACAGGTCCTCGATATACAACAATTTTGATCTTAACAATACGGAAACATACACACAGAATTTATACGAGGAAACCTGAATCCAGATCCAAGAAAAACCTCGAGTCTATATGAGGCGACTAACCCTTAGAATCTCCACTATTAAATGAAAAGCAATTACAAAGGAAAACACACTTAACCTTTACAATTGAACTCACTCAACAGCAATCCACAGCTCGAATCGACGAACTGTAACACAACTTGAATCCACAAGCTGCAATTCACGATCAATCCAAATCGTAACAATCACCTCAGAGCCCACTGAGATGATCCAATGCAATAGGAATCCACCTATGCATCTATCAAGCTCGATCACCAATCCAGAAGATCATACGATCATGTGAAGTTCCGAAATGAAGAAGAATCCTTAAACTTCAATTCCAGGAGATCTCTCTTAGATCTCCCCCTCACTCGATCACCGACTCTCTAAAGATGAATTGATTGAATCTCGAACACCTCAAGATCCAAATCGAATTGATCAAAAGAAAAAGTCCTTTCTAAAAAATACAGCTCGTCTATTTAAAGAAGAAAAACTCAGATCGCATCAAGCGCTGGTGGTGTCGCCTTGCGATCGGGGTAGATGGCTGGAAGCAAACTCAAGTCCCGCTCAAATCCAAATTGACCCAGTTAAGGGCGCGCTACCAGCGCGCTGCTAGCGGGAGGGAACGCGGCATGTGCACAACTGATTTTTAGATTCTTCAATCTTGCTCTGCGCTACCAGTGGCGTGTCGGCATCGTCTTACGACGCAGGTGCGCGTTCTTTACTTTCAAAGCACTGCATGACTCATGCGCTGTCAGCAGCGTATCATCGTCGCCTTACGACGCAAGTGCGCGCTCTTTATTTTCAATGCGCTATTTCACTTATGCGCTTCCAGCGGAGTGGTAGCGGCGTTGTTCCTTGCAAGTGCCTTTACGAAATATTCTTTATTTAGAAAACCTTACATTTCCTTGAGCTACCAGTGAAGTGGTAGCTGTGTGGCAGCATCGCCTTCCTCTTTACTAAATTCAAAAAACTTACATTTTGATTCTGCACATCTTGAAGATTATTAGAAGATATAATTTGTCAAACATTTGCCATATAAGGAGTGTGAGTTTTCACACTTACAATCTCCCCCTTGGCAAATGCCTGACAACAAATTTAAAACAGTGCTTAATATCAAATTCAGATAATATTGATTTCCTTTTAAAAATTCAAAACACAATGATAAGGGAGAACTCAGAATTTCATTCATTTCCAAAAAAATATACATTGTTCAGAAGATATATATACATTCAACCAAAAAATCTCCCCCTTAAACCAACTTCCAGAAAACCCAAAAACAACAAAACAAACAAAACTTGTGATCATCAACCAGCAGCATCATCAACCAGAAGACTCCCCCTTTCTGGGAGGTGGTTTTGGTTCCCAAGTTCTTGAATAATGCCTGTACGCATCTTGGGACCGGGAGTGCAGCCAACACAACTTGTGATCCATCTCGAACTGGGTTCTTCGAATGCTACCCAGAAAATCTACATCCTTTTCAAGCTTATCCAGCTTCTCTTGGGTCTCGGATTTGAACATGCTCATCATGAGCATGTGAGCCCTTACTTCAGAATTGAAAGCCTCCTGGGAGGCTTGCATGGAATTCAACTTGTCCATGATTGCCATAGCATCAGAACTGGACAAGGAGGATTGAGAAGAAGAAGGCTCCGAAGAAGCCAACCGAAAGAGATTCCCTCTTTTGCTTCTGGTAAGGGTGGAGGCATCAATGGGAGGTTTGGAGTGAAGGATCAATTCAACAGGATCAGGTAGGATCCCTTGGTGAATGCACAAGTAAGTGATGAAAATCCCAAAGGGAAGAGCAGAAGTCTTGGATTTCAAATTTCTAGACTGGATGATCTGATTGAAGATGATGGAAGGGAGACAGACACTCTCTCTGTTCCATAGAGCATGAAGGAGTCTTGCTCGAGAGTGAGAAATCTCAGAATGATGATCTGAGGGAACAAGAGAAGCACAAATAAACAGATTAAAGATCCTGAGAAGATCTTGGAGAGAGCCATGAGGAAGATAGTTTGGCTTATTTTTGATGGAGGTGGGAGCACCCTGAACAATAAGAGAAGAAATTATTGACTCCATGGGAGGATCAGAGTGAGAGGCTAGAAAGTCAAAGGAAGGAGATTCAACAATGGGCAGTTCCAGAAGAGAGGAGATAAGTTCTTTCGAGAAGTCGAAAGAGATGCCCCGGACATAGGCTTTGACGAAGCCTTGATTTGCAAGATGAAGATGGTGGAGGTTCGAATAGAACTCTTGAACCAGGTCTTGATAAGCAAAACCATTTATCAAAGCAAATTTCTACCATCCATTGTCCGAAAACAAGGAGAAGAGCGGAGTTTCAGAGGAGTCAAGCTTAATGGCCCTTTCCAAAAGGAGTGGCCTGTGCTTGAAGAAATCATTATAATCAGACAAACCATTTCCAATGAATGGTTCAGATGAAGGTGATGGGGATGGGGGTCTCACCGGTGGAGAAGAGATAACCGGAGAGGTTCTCACTGGTAGAGAAGATGTAACAGGAGTGGTTCTCACCGGAGGAGAAGAGGTGGAAGGAGAATCAGTCCTAGGCTTTTTCTTGGGAGGCATGATGATGATACAGGAGTAAAAAAATAGAAGAAAGAGAACAAACAAACAGAAACAAGCAACGCACGACAAAGCCCTAATGGCAGAACAATCTATCAAATCCTAACTTAAAAGAACGAGAGAAGAACACTGCAACTGGAAGAAGAAAATGAAGAAGCAAGACGAAGACAGTAAAAAAATTTTACTTGAACAGATGACAAGGTGAAGGAAGGGAAGAACGAAGGCAACGAAGCACCACGACGCGAGGAGTGAGGTGAATCGCAAACAAAGACAAAAAGACAGAGGTAAAAAGTGAAACAGATTTCCCCTTTTTATAGGCAAATAGATTTTGCTGCCAGCATGCATCCAGCGATGCTTAACGTGGCAGGTGCCAAAGCACGAAAGAAAGGAGAGTGCTACCAGCACGCTTCTAGCGATGTAGAAGGTGCATGTGCACAATCAAGAAAAAATATAATCACAAGGCAAAAATTTATAAAATGAATTTGAACTATTCTTCATGAAAAATTCATACATCTAAACTCAAAGCTAAGATTTTAACTGAACTAAAAATCATCCAGATAATCAACTTTTATTCAATCCAAGAAGTAATCATCACAAAACTGATTTTGAAGAACCTATCAAGGTTAATTCAGATGTGATACATTTCATATCTATGGCAAAAATTTCCTTCATGGTTTCTCATACTATAAATTTTCTTCAAGATATTGAGCACACATGCATATCAATGAATCAATGCTTGTGTAGTGTGTGAAATACATTTTTGACTTTTACACTTTATACATATGGAAGGCTATTTTAGTGTAATCATACTTGGAAAGTATAGACATACCCCAAACTTCATTTTGGTGGCTTTCGCACATCAGAGATAGGTAGCCTTTTCTGATCTCTTTTTCTTTTCTTTTTGTAGAAGGCATTGACCCTTAAAAAACCTGAGTTTACAGTTCATTCCAAGAATATACCTTCTTTCTCTTTTTCTTTTTGAGAATTACAGTGGCTTTCACTCTAATCTCTATGGCAGCCATTTCCAAAACTTTTCTTTTCATAAAGGTGATAGCCTATAGATCCCAAGCTTCAACACACAATAAACTTCAATACACAAAGGTGTTTAAGACAAAATTGATAGTTGATTACAAGACATTTCTATCAATATGCATAGACTCAAGCTTCCTGAATTAAGATTTTAGTATCAAGAACACATAAGTTCATTTTGAACAGACATGTAAATCATTTTACATCTAAATTAACTCAAAACAGAACCTGATTTTCAGTTTTGAGAGCATACTCCTAGGGATTTCCTAAGAGTTTCAAATCTGTTCTGATCTAAAGGTTTAGTGAAAATATCAGCCAACTGTTTTTCAGTAGATATATATTCAATCATAACAGTTTTGTCTTCAATTAACTCTCTAATAAAGTGATGCCTGATGTTTATATGTTTAGTCCTTGAGTGTTGAACAGGATTTTTGGAAATATTTAAGGCACTTTGATTGTCACAGAAGAGAATCATTTGATCCTGATCTAAACCATAATCAGATAGCATTTGTTTCATTCAAATTAGTTGAGTACAGCTGCTACCTGCAGCAATGTACTCTGCTTTAGCTGTACTCAGTGAAACTGAGTTTTGCTTTTTGCTTAACCAAGCAATGAGGTTATTACCCATATAAAAGCAACCACCAGAGGTGCTTTTTCTATCATCCATACACCCAGCCCAATCAGCATCAGTATATCCAATAAGATATGGGTTTGTTTCTTTGGAGAACCAAATTCCCAGATCAACAGTTCCATTTACATACTTTATAATCCTTTTCACAGCATTTAGATGAGATTCTTTAGGATTAGCCTGATATCTTGCACAGAAGGAGGTGTTGTGATGCCTAAACCTCATGATCAGTGGAGTAAAGCTGAATCTGATCTATGTGGATGGAACAACAAGGCAATGAATGCCTTATTTTGTGCTGTAAGTGTTGAGAAATTTAGGAGAATTTCCTCATGTGAAGTAGGTAAGGAAGCTTGGGACATTCTTTAGGTCACTCATGAAGGAACCTCAGCTGTCAAGCTGTCTAGACTTCAAAGACTTACAACATCTTTCGAAACTCTATACATGAAAGTTGATGAGTCCTTTGATGAATTTTATGCTAGACTTTCGGATATTGTTAATTCCAGCTTTAACCTTGGAGAAAAGATCTCTACATCCAAGGTTGTTAGAAAGATCTTGAAATCTTTGCCTGAAAAATTCAGACCAAAAGTTACTGCCATTCAAGAGGCAAAAGATGTGGATACCATGAGAATTGAAGATCTTGTAGGATCTTTACAGAATTATGAGCTAGATCTGAATATTCATAAAAAGAGTAAAGGAATAGCTCTAAAATCTGTAAATAATGAAGAATCAGATGATTCTGAAGTAGATCTGGATGAATTAGTTCTCTTAGCTAAAAAGTTCAAGAGAATGTTTAAAAAGAGACAATCTAATCCTTTATTATCCATGGACAGATCTAATAGAAGATCTGATAAGAAAATTTCTGATCTAAGAAAGGAGAAGAAATTTTCTCAGAACAATGAAGTTCAATGCTATAAATGTAGAGGATTTGGACATGTTGCTTCTGAATGTCCCTCAAAGGATAAAAAGAAAAAGACAAATTATCAGGTTACTTGGGATGACAGTAATACTGATAATTCTTCACAATCAGATGAGGATATTTCTGCTAATTTTACTGCTTTCAATTCCTTTTACTCATCTTCTTCTGGTAGTTCAATCTCTGACATTGTAGGAGATAATAAAGAAAGTTTATCAGATGATGAAGAAGAATTACAAGAAGCCTACAATCAGCTATATAAGGCATTCAATAGAGCTCAGAAGAAAGTCAAGAAACCGAGTAAAAAATTGAAGGAGTCAGAAACAGAGAAAAATAAAGCTTTTGCAGAAATAGATTCAATAAACAAGAAGATACTTGAAAGACATGTCAAAGAAAATTTTCTGGTAACTTCTTTGACTGAAAAAACTGAAAAATTAAAAGAAAAGGAAGTTCAGATTTCTGCACTTCAAGGTAAAGTTATTGAACTTGAGAAATTGTCAAATTCAATTAAATCTAATGCTTCAAATTTTTCTGCAGGAAATCATCAAATTGAAGAGATTTGGAAAAATCAAAGAAGGGCTGGAAATAAGCATGGAATTGGATTTACAAGAAACTCAGTTCAAAAAAATTTAGAAATGAGAGAGATTATCCTTGTTCTAGCAAATAGACAAAAAGGAAAAGAAAAAGTTGATGAGGAATCAACTTCAAAGGAAGTTACTGAAAGCTCAAATTCTGCTGAAAAGAGAATGATTGAAAAGCTTGATGTAAGTAATCAAAATAAGGAATTTTCATAGAAAATTTCTGCTGGAGAAGTAAGCTCAACAGGTAAATCTTCAAAATCTGAAAAATCTAAATCTGTACAGTTTAGAAATACTGTCAAATCTGGAAATTTTGATTCTTCTGAATATAGGTTCATACCTGTGTGCCATCATTGTAATAAAAGAGGTCATATAAGACCAAATTATCATGTTTTGCATAGTTTTCCCAAGGGATATTTTGACAGTAAGAGGAAAGTAAATCAAAGTCAGTCCTTGGATTTACATAACAGATTTGATTCCTTGTTAAAATTGACTAAATCATTAAATAAGGAAGTTACAAATCTGTCAAAGAAACTTCCTTCAAAATCTCAAGTTGTTGATGAAGGTACTTCTCAGAAAACACATGAAAAACATATTTGGGTTAGAAAAGACTTCTTAGTTGCAAATGTGGTTCATATAGCTTTGAAAGTTCATGATGTCAACATGTGGTACTTGGATAGTGGTTGTTCAAGACATATGTGTGGACATAAGTCTATGTTTAGTACCTTTGAAGAATATTTTGGTGGAAGTGTAACATTTGGTGATGGAAGCACTTCTCAAGTCAAAGGTAAAGGAACAGTAACTGGTCCTAATGGAGTTTGTCTAAAGAATGTGTTATTTGTATCTGGTTTGAAGGCAAACTTAATTAGTATAGCCAGTTATGTGATTCAAGATTGTTTGTCAACTTTACTAGAAAAGAATGTAAAATTTTGGATAATTCTGGTAGAACAGTTCTTATAGGTGTAAGAACAAGTGACAATTGTTATGGAATCATTGGAAACAATGAAAGCTCTTTAAAATCCTCTATATGCAATGAAATTGATTTGTGGCATAGAAGACTTGGTCACATTAACTATAGCGATTTGTTAAAAATCTCTAAGTCTGAATTGGTTAGAGGAATTCCCAAGTTTGGGAACAATAAAAAGAAAGGAATGTGTGGTCCTTGCAATCAAGGAAAGCAAATCAAAGCCACACACAAGAAAACCAACATTGTAGGAACCTCTAGACCATTAGAACTAATTCATATGGACTTGATGGGACCTACAAAGACTGAAAGTCTTGGAGGAAAGAGGTATATCTTTGTTGCTGTAGATGACTACAGTAGATACACCTGGGTAAATTTTCTAAGAGAAAAATCTGAATGTTTTGATTGCTTTAAACAATTGTGCTGTCAAATTCAAGTTGAAAAGAACTTGCAAATAGGGAGGATTGTTAGAATAAGATCTGATCATGGGACAGAATTTGAAAATCAGATGTTTTCCAAGTTTTGTGAAGAACAAGGAATTAAACATGAATTTTCTGCTCCTAAGACCCCACAACAAAATGGAGTTGTGGAAAGGAAGAATAGAGTTTTGCAAGAAATGGCTAGAACCATGATGATAGCCAAGAAAGTGTCAACAAAATTCTGGGCTGAAGCAATAAATACTGCCTGTTATATAAGTAACAGAGTATATGTCAGATCTGGGTGGAAACAAACTCCTTATGAAATTTGGAAAGGAAAACAGCCAAACTTGAAATATTTTAGAGTTTTTGGAAGTAAATGTTATATCCTAAGGGACAAAGAAAATCTAGGAAAATTTGATTCTAGAAGTGATGAAGGAATTTTTCGAGGATATTCCTCTTCAAGTAGAGCATACAGAGTTTTTAACTTGCAAAAATCTGTTGTAATGGAGTCTATTAATGTGTTAATAGATGATGAAGGAATTGACTGTGAATTTTTGCAGGTTGTAGATGAAGAGGATGAAATCAGAGATGCTTCCTCAAGCAATGAAGTTGTTCCTCTGACAAAAACTCTCAAAGACCACCCAACTGACCAAGTTGTTGGAAATATTTCAGATGGGTTAGATCAAAGATCAAATGATTCTCTTCTGTGACAATCAGAGTGCCATAAATATCTCCAAGAATCCTGTTCAACACTCAAGGACCAAACATATAGATATCAGGCATCACTTTATAAGAGAGTTGATTGAAGACAAAATTGTTATGATTGAATATATATCTACTGAAAAACAGTTGGCTGACATTTTTACTAAACCTTTAGATTAGAACAGATTTGAAACTCTTAGGAAATCCCTAGGAGTATGCTCTCAAAACTGAAAATCAGGTTCTGTTTTGAGTTAATTTTGATGTAAAATGTCTCACATATCTGTTCAAAATGAATTTGTGTGTTCTTATTACTAAGATCTGTTTTCAGGAAGATTAAGTGTATGCATATTGACAGAAATGTCTTATTTCTAACCAGCAATTTTGTCTGAAACACCTTTACGTATTGAAGCTTATTGTGTGGTAAAGCTTGGGATCTATAGGCTATCACCTTTATGAAAAGAAAAGTTTTGGAAATGGCTGCCATAGAGAGAAGAGTGAAAGCCACTGTAAATCTCAAAAAAAAAAAAAAAAAAAAAAAAAGAAGGTATATTCTTGGAATGAACTGTAAACTCAGGTTTTTTAAGGGTCAATGCCTTCTTTAAAAAGAAAAGAAAAAGAGATCAGAAAAGGCTACCTATCTCTGATGTGCGAAAGCCACCAAAATGAAGTTGGGATATGTCTATACTTTTCAAGATTGTTTACACTGAAATAGCCTTCTATATGTATGAAGTGTAAAAGTCAAAAATGTTGCTCATTTCTCACATGCATTGATTCATTAATATGCATATGTGCTTAATATCTTGAAGAAAATTTATAATATGAGAAATCATAAAGGAAATTTTGCTCTTTGATATGAAATGTACCACATCTGAATTAACTTTGATAGGTACTTCAAGATCAGTTTTGTGATAAGTACTTCTTAGATTGAATAAGTTGATTATCTGGATGATTTTTGGTTTAGCTAAAATCTTAGCTTTGTGTTTGGAAGTATGAGGCTGTCATGAAGAACAGTTCAAACCTCTTTTATAAATTTCTGCCTTTAATCTGTGTTTTTCTTTGTGTGTGCATGTGCCCCTTCTACGTCGCTAGAAGCGTGCATGTAGCCTTCTCTAGTTTGCTTGCTCTGGCACTTGCCCTCTTCTACGTCGCCAGTTGCTCGCTGGCAGCGTACTTTGTTTACCTGTGAAATTGCGGTCATTTTTTTTACCCCTGTTCTTTTTTCACCCTCTTCGTTTTCCCTCGCCTCTCACGACATGTCCCGGTGCTGCTGTCGCTGTCACCTTCTTCCTTCCTGCCTACTGTTCAGGTAAAAAAAAATTTTACTGTCTTCGTCCTGCTTCTTCATTTTCTGCTTCCTAGTTCAGTAGTTTTCTCTCATTATTCTAAGCTAGGGTTTAGTAGATTTTTCAGCCATTAGGGCTTTCTCGGTTTGTTGGTTGGTTCAGTCTGTTTTCTCTTTCTCTTCCATTTTTTTCACCATGCCTCTCAAGAGAAAGTCGAGAACTGATTCTCCTTCAACATCGTCTCCTCCTGTGAGGTCTCCTCCTGTGAGGTCTTCTCCTGTTATTTCTTCTCCTTCAGTGAAACCCCCTTCATTTTCTCATTCTTCTGAACCGTTTGTGGGGAATGGTTTATTTGATTTCAATGCATTCTTCAAGCACAGGCCACTTCTTCTGGAAAGGGCCATCAAGCTTGAGTCTTTTTCTGAATCCCCTTTCTACTCATTGTTTTCGGACAATGGTTGGAAAAAATTTGCTTTACTTGGTGGTTTTGCTTATCCGGACCTGGTCCGAGAATTTTACTCTAATCTTCATCATCTCCATCTTGCCAATCAAGGCTCTGTCAAAGCCTATGTCAGGGGAATTTCTTTCGACTTCTCGAAAGAGCTTATTTCCTCTCTTCTTGAACTACCTCTTGTTGACTCTCCCTCTTTTAACTTTCTTGAGTCACATACTGATCCTCCTATGGAGTCCATCATTCCTTCTCTAATCGTTCAGGGTGCTCCCACTTCCATCAAGAATAAGCCCAACTATTTGCCTCATGGCTCTCTTCAAGATCTTCTCCGGATCTTGAACCTGTTTGTGTGTGCTTCTCTTGTTCCTTCTGATCATCACTCAGAGATCTCTCACCATCGGGCAAGACTTCTTCATGCCATCTGGAACAGAGAAAGTATCTGTATTCCTTCCATTATCTTCCATCAGATTCTTCAGTCTCGGAATTTAAAATCCAAGACTGCAGCTCTTCCTTTTGGAATTTTCATCTCTTACATGTGTGTTCATCAAGGGGTACTCCCTGATCCGACTGAATTGATCATTCATCCCCGTCCTCCCATTGCTTCCTCCACTCTGACCCGAAGTAAACGAGCAAGTCCGTTTCGGTTGGTGTCTTCTGAACCCTCCTCTTCTCAGTCCTCTTTCTCCAGCTCTGATGCTGTGGCTATCATGGAGAAACTGAATTCCATGCAAGCTTCTCAGGAGGCTTTCAATTCAGAGGTTAGGTCTCACATGCTCATGATGAGCATGTTCAAATCAGAGACCCAAGAGAAGCTGGGGCAATTGGCAAAGGATGTTGATTTTACATGTGGAGAAGTACAAAGGGACGTTGCTGCTCAGCAACGTATGCAAAATGAAGTGGATCATTTTCTGGAATGCATTCGGAAGACTCAGCTGGAAATGGATCACAAACTCAGTTGGCTGCACTCCAGATCCCAAGATGCATACAAGCACTACTCAAGGACTTGGGAACCCAAACCACCTTCCAGAAAGGAGGAGAAATTTGGATGATGCTGCTGGAGTTTCTGTTTCTATTGATGGTTTGGCTGGGTTGATGCTGATGCTTGCTATTTGCTGCTGGATGCTTGCTGCTGCCTGTTATTTTTTTTTTTGCTGTGGATATGATGTTTTTTTTGTTATGTTTTGTTCTGGGTGTTTTCTCCTGAATATGGGTGTATAAGGGGAGTGATAAGTAAGGGGGAGAAAATGTTTGTCTTTCTTGAACTTTGTATATGATTCTGTTATCTGTATATCTTTTGTAAATGAATGAAATTCTGGATTTGTCAAAATCATTGTGTCTCTCTTTAACAGTGTGGGTTTAAAATTCTTAAATGGAAATCATCATTAACTGAGGTTGATATTAAACACTGGTGTAAGGTTGTTGTCAGGCATTTGCCAAGGGGGAGATTGTAAGTGTGAAAACTCACACTCCTTTTATGGCAAATGTTTGACAAATTATGTCTTCTAATGAAGCTTCAAGATGTGCAGATTAAACAATGAAAATTCAGTGAATTTAGTAAAGAAGAAGAAGTTGATGCCACCACACTGCTACCACACCGCTGCCACCCCCGCTGGCAGCGCATAAGGGAATTCGTGTTTTGAAAGAAAGGTCCGTGCACATGCCGCGTACTCTCCCGCTAGCAACTCGCTAGCAGCGCGCTTTTAACTGATTCAACTTACTCTGAGCGGGACTTGAGTTCGCTACCAGCCGTCTACATCGATCGCTTCACGACGCCACCAGCGTTCGACGCGATCTGAGTTTTATTCTTTAAATAGACGTGTTGTAATTTTTAATTGTGACTTTTTTCATTGGATCATTTGGATTTCGAATCTTGAGGTGTTTGAGATTCGATCAAATCTTCTTTAGAGAGTCGGCGATCGAGTGAGGGGGAGATCTGAGATAGATCGCCTGGAATTGAAGATAGAGGATTCGTCTTCAATTCGGAACTTCATCTGATCGTGTGATCGCCTGGACTTGTGATCGGCCTTGATTGATGCGTAGGTGAATTCCTACTGCATTGGATCGTCTCAGTGGATTCTGAGAGGATTGCTGCGATCTGGATTGATCGTGTTCTGCAGCTTGTGGATTCAAGCTGTGTTGCAGTTCGTGGATTCGAACTGTGGATCACTGGTGAGTGATTGTTTGCGATCTGGACTGATCGTGTTCTGCAGCTTGTGGATTCAAGCTGTGTTGCAGTTCGTGGATTCGAACTGTGGATTGCTGTTGAGTGAGTCAAATTGTAAAGGTTAAGTATGTACTCCTTTGTAATTGTCTTTTCATTCAATAGTGGATTTTGAAGGGTTAGTCGCCTCATATAGACTCGAGGTTTTTCCTGGATCTGGATCCAGGTTTCCTCGTATAATTCTCTGTGTACTGTTTCCGCATTGTTCAATTCTGAATTGTTATAGATCGTGGACCTATAGAGTAGTCCTCTACTCTTTCAATCACCTCAGAGCCCACTGAGATGATCCAATGCAATAGGAATCCACCTATGCATCTATCAAGCTCGATCACCAATCCAGGAGATCATACGATCATGTGAAGTTCCGAAATGAAGAAGAATCCTCAAACTTCAATTCCAGGAGATCTCTCTCAGATCTCCCCCTCACTCGATCACCGACTCTCTAAAGATGAATTGATTGAATCTTGAACACCTCAAGATCCAAATCGAATTGATCAAAAGAAAAAGTCCTTTCTAAAAAATACAGCTCGTCTATTTAAAGAAGAAAAACTAAGATCGCATCGAGCGCTGGTGGTGTCACCTTGTGATCGGGGTAGATGGCTGCTAGCGGGAGGGAACGCGGCATGTGCACAACTGATTTTTAGATTCTTCAATCTTGCTTTGCGCTACCAGCGGCGTGTCGGCGTCGTCTTACGACGCAGGTGCGCGTTCTTTACTTTCAAAGCACTGCATGACTCATGCGCTGTCAGCGGCGTATCAGCGTCGCCTTACGACGCAGGTGCGCGCTCTTTATTTTCAATGCGCTATTTCATTTATGCGCTGCCAGCGGAGTGGTAGCGGCGTTGTTCCTCGCAAGTGCCTTTACGAAATATTCTTTATTTAGAAAACCTTACATTTCCTTGAGCTACCAGCGAAGTGGTAGCTGTGTGGCAGCATCACCTTCCTCTTTACTAAATTCACAAAACTTACATTTTGATTCTGCACATCTTGAAGATTATTAGAAGATATAATTTGTCAAACATTTGCCATATAAGGAGTGTGAGTTTTCACACTTACATAACCAAAACGACGAACCGAGTTTCTAAACATCAAATTTTTGTGTTCTAATGGCTTCTAAAATTCATATAAATTAATATCAATCAATATACACATATTTACAACATAGAAGATCATGCAATCGAATCGAATAATCTCATAAACACAAAATAATTGTTAAAACGAAGTGTCACCTACCTCCGTCCGCTCACGATCCTTTCTTCTTCTAACCAGAGACTCCCTCTCCTCTTCGCAGGCAAGAGACGTTCCAAGAACGGTGAGAAACAAAAGATATGCCCTCTTCCTCCTTCTCGGTCTCCCTTTCTCTCTCTCGTTCTTCTTCTCTTCCGCCGCAGCCTCCTAACTTCAACGCCCAAGACATCCTACGAATACAACTAAAAATATTCAACCCTATTTTATTCTTCCCTGATCCCACGCATCTCCCTAGGATCGGTTCCATACTTATCCATCCATTAGACTTAATAAGGACCGTTAATCCACTCTTTCCTTGATATCTCACGATCCAACAGTTAGATCTGCGTCAAACTCCGGATCTCCTCTATCAGTGTGATCATCTATAATTATAATTAATATCCTTCAACATAATTCTCCTCTCCTCGACTTCAGGTTTCAAATCAAGTATAACTACCAATACGCCCTTATTCTAATTACTAAGCTTTAAATATCATGGTTAATAGACAATCTAAACCCCAATTTAAATCTATTATTATTTCTCAAGTCTAATAACAAATTTTAATTAATGTATTTAATTATTTACCGATAATTAATGTGAATTGACCGAAATACCCTTCTCTTAATATTTTCACATCTACCCATTCAATTTCTTCCGAAATTTCCAAGTTTATTCTTTTTGTCATTATTAGTCCGTTATACATCCCGAACAAATTATAAGTACCACAAATCATTCCTTTATATTAAATCCCCAATTTATTTTGACAAATTCATTGACACTCCAAATATTCGTATTAAATTTTTATTTATTTATTTAGTGAAAATTCGGGGTTTTACAAAATGGCTGCCCCAATGTGCCGATAAAGGTGGAGGTCATTTCGGGCTCCATCATTGGTAGCTTTACTTAGGAGGCAGCTTCTCTCCACCTCTTGGCATACTGCCTAACTGTCTCTTCCCTTCCTTTGCTCATCTTCATCATATCGTACCGATCTGGCACGATGTCTGAGTTAAAGCGGTATTGAGCTAGGAAGGCATCAGCCAGATCTTTCCACCTCCCGATCTTGCCATGGTATACAGTCGCAAACCATCTCAAGGTTGCCCCAGTCAGACTCCTCTGGAACAGTTGGATCAAAATACCGTCATCCCGGCCAAATTGGCACAATGCCCCACAGTAGAGCTTTAGATGGCTCATTGGGCAGCCAGTGCCGTCGTATTTGTCAAAATCCGGGCACTTAAACTTGGCCGGTAGGCATACATCGAGGTAGAGGCAAAGATCATCAAAGTTTGTGCCTCCGAACGTGTTAACCCCCTTGACCTCCCTCAGTTCCTCTTGGAGTGATTCCAGCCTCTCGAAAATTTTCTTTTCCGTTTCCATTCTCAGTCTTTCCTTCTCCTTCTCTTTCTCTTTCTCAAATTCAGACTCCTCTTCCCTAATCAAGATAGGCTCAGAGATAGGTTGGTGGAATTTAGGTTGAGGTGGAATGGGTTGTGCTGGTGGTGGAGGTTGGATAGGTTGAGCTGGTGGTGGTGCATTGTGGGAAGAAGAGGCTTGGTGAACCTGAGCCCGAGCTTGTTCCTGCTGCGCTTGCATCTGGGCTTGAGCTGCTTGGTTAGCCAGTAGATTCTCCAGTAGTTTGGTCATCCCAGCCACTTGCTCCTGCAGTTGAGCAAAGGCTTCAGCAGACACAGTAAATTGTTCTTCAATAGGGTTCATGGTGGCAGATCTTGGTCTCTGAGAGCGCCTGGGAGCAATGGTTGCAGGTAGGAACCGAAGACCTTTTGAAATAAAATAAAATAAACACAATTAGTGCATTTTTCAAGTTAAACTCACACACTTTCAAGAATGCATGTATGCATGTTTGGGTGAACATGAGTTTGAATTACAATTTTTTCTTTTGTTTTTCTTATTTTTAAACTTTTTCTTCTTTTTTTTTTTTTTGTTTATTTTTGTTTTGGTCGAAATTGACCTTGTGAACAGAAGTGGTTGGTACAAATGACCATCCAAAAGAATATGGAATTTAAGGGTTTCCAAAAGGTCCCAAAGAAAAGAAATGTTCAAAATTCAAAGGCTTTTAGACGGCCCAAGATATGAGTTCTGAAATTTAAAGGCTTTCAGAAGTCCTATGATTTTTCTAAATTCAGGCTTTAAAAGGCCTATGAGGTGTCTAAAATTCGGAGGCTTTTAGACGGCCCAAGAGATAAATTCTGAAATTTCAGGCTTTCAGAAATCCTATGAGTTAAGGAATTACACAGGCTTCCTTAGGCCTACGAATTGGTTGGTACGAAAAAGACCCACCAATGCTGGAATATTCTAGGGCTTCCAACGTCCCACAAAAATGAGATGCCTAAGGTAAAAGCCCTTAGAAAAATCACAACTTGGAATTACACAAGCTACCAAGGGCTTATGCTTTGGAATTAAGGCTTCCACAGCCTCTTGAAATTACACAGGCTTTCAAGGGCCTATGAATTGGAATTAAGGCTTCCAAAGCCTCCTGAAATTACGCAGGCTTTCAGGGGCCTATGAATTGGTTGGTACGAAAAAGACCGACCAATGCTGGAATATTCTAGGGCTTCCAACGTCCCACAAAAATGAGATGCCTAAGGTAAAAGCCCTTAGACAAATCACAACTTGGAATTACGCAAGCTTCCAAGGGCTTATGAGTTGGAATTAAGGCTTCCAAAGCCTCCTGAAATTACGCAGGCTTTCAGGGGCCTATGAAGGGTTCTAGAATCACGCAAGCTTCTAGAGGCTTATGCAAATAAAGTTCTGAAATTTCAGGCTTTCAAAGATCCTATGAGTTAAGGAATTACGCAGGCTTCCTTAAGCCTATGAAGTTTTGGAAATTTCTGGAATTTCAGGCTTCCAGGGTCCTATGAGTTTCTAAATTAAGGCTTTAAAAGGCCTATGAGATTTTTGAGAAAAATCTGAAATTTCAGGCTTACAGGGTCCTATGAGTTGATTTTCTGAAATTCCAAGGCTTTCAGATGCCTAAAATATTTTTTATTTCCCCTTAGGTGTTTTTGAGTTAAAAAGAGACTCAAACTGCTTTCAAGGAGATGATTTATTTGAAATTTTTCTTTCATTCGATTTTGGAATGATTATTTGCTTGGAATTCAAAGGTTTCCAAGTGACCCCATGATTTGAAATCTTAAAAGTTTGAACACTTTATGATTAAAGATTTCTTAAAGATTGATTTTTGATTGGAATTTGCCCCATTTTAAAAGAGTTGAGCTTCCTTTCATGAATTGTATTACACTTTAAGCTTAACATGTTTTGGAAACTTATTGTGATTTCCAAGTTCAATTCTTGAGATTGAAGTATGATTAGTTTGGTTATTTGAAACAATTCTCTTTTAATCATTTATTTCACTTAAGATGGGTTAAGTGTTCAAACTACGTAAAGAAAGCCTTACATGAACTTAAACCCCAAAAATGAGGTGCTTGACTTGGTTTCTGATTTGAACTAGTTTTACTTTGTCACTTGTGCCCTTTAGTTAAGCCAATTGTTCAATTTAGGTGAAAGATGCCTAAAATGATCTTAATCCTTTGATTTGGGTGAATTTGGAATGGTTTAAATGTCATTTATCTTATTTGGAACCCCTGCCCATTTGCTAGTATGACTTAGGGATGAAAGGACTCAGAAATGTTTGATAAGCAAAGCTAGAATAGGATTTCGGCTAAAAACCGCGCACTCAAAACGATTTGGCTCAAACCGCACCTATGCTGCGGTTGTATTTAAAAATGCAGGAAACCGCATACTCAGGACGGTTTTAAGCCAGAAATCAGATTTTCGAATTGTTTCCTTTTCCAATTGGTTTTATTAGCTTGATTACTTGCCCAAACTCACTGTTCACCATTGAGTGGCTTCTGGACTGCCCCAAGTTGGGCATTTGACACATTAAATGCGTGAAAAGATGCATGTATTCAATGTGACTTGTATAATTGATAAAAAAATACAACACATATGTACAGAAAAAAGCCTTCTCATGTCTTTAACAGAAGCCAAGAAAAGAAATACAAATTTGCCTCCAAGGGCAAGAAATGATTACAACTTCGCCTTCTTAGGCTTAAAAACTAAGATGAAATTCTTAAACTAAAATCAGAAAAAGGAAGCCTTCTGTAGCAGCATCTCTTGGATGTCATTTTCCTTCCATCTTCCTGCAAAAATAGGATTAGTAGCATTCATACAAAGGAGGGCATATGTTCCCACCAAAATTGGACACCCAATGCATGGAATTTGGACTTTGGGTTGCCTCCTATGGGCATTTGGGTAGAATGACCTCTAAGAAGAGTTAAAACTCTTCCTATGGGCTACACCAATCCTAGGATATAGCAATTCTTTGGTAAAAACAAAATCCCAACAAAATGGACACCATGAACTTGGCTTTGCCTGATACGAAGGCAATCATAAAAATGAAATTAACATTACCTTGGTACCTCATGTTTACCTTCAAAATGGTATCTATATCATACCTTGGGTCACCTGAGCCATGCAAGACGGCCTTCCCTCGTTACAAACCCTTTTCCCATCGTATTTGGTTTACTTTGGCCAAAAACGTGTTTCTCCTCCTTCAATCGTGGGGGTTTTGGGTTTTGGCTTATTGGCAACTTAGAGCTCAAGCCTAGTGTATGACCAGAATTCTAGATCCACCATGTCATCACATCATTGGCTCAAAGCTTCTAAGGTGAATGTTTTCACTTTCGCTTTCCGAAGTAACGACCTCGGTGCGCCAAGCTACACACATTCTTGTTCAACTTCCTATAGGTGATAGGTAGGCTGTGTAAAAAATAAAAAAGGTGCTCAAGTGCATTTAATTGACAATTAGTGATAAATTTCTCAAATAGATGCATTGTTTACCGAACCAACCGATACTGGTCCGTACTGTTCGATTCGGATTGGGATCGAATGGTCCCAAGTTGGGACCACCCAAGTCAGAACGGACAAGGCGGTTGTGCACACGTCGATCCGTGGCACACGGATGCGGAGGGAGAGGGGGTTAGGAGTCACCACTGCCTGATGGGGTGCAAGCAGACACCTGGATACTTAAAAGGATGTCTATTAGGTGGTCTGCGCATCGAGATTCTGGGAAAGGGTCCAGTTACGGTTCAGGGAAGTCTGTATACACCCCGGCCATCCCCGTCAAAATATGGATCCCACAGGTTATCCTGGTTAGCCTTTAGTGAGTCAACTCATTTGTTACCTCACCCGTCCTAAGCCAACATGCCTACTTGATTTGGTCTTTGGTGGGGACCACATGTATGGTGTAGGTCCCATTTATGTTGAATTTTATCTTTTTAGACCATGTGATCTGAGTCTGAATGGTGGGCCCCATTGGAAGGCCCATGGAATGCCATATTGGGCTTAAGGTAAGCCCAAAGTCCCAATTTGGGTATGGGGACCCTGTTGGTATTAAGGCTTTTTAAAGATTGATTTTAAATGTTTAAGCACAAAAATGTGAAATTGCAAACTTTCTATACCAAAACTGTAGGGTTCATACGGTTCTGGCAAAACCCTATAGATCCTACGGTTCTGGCGAAACCATATAAATCATATGGTCAGGCCAGAACCGCCCTGAGTTTACGGTTTGCATTAAAAATACAATTTGAAGGATTTTCAGAGGGATTTTTGGGGTTGCCTTGTCCCATATGAGTCAGATATCAACTGTGGGTCTATTGGTTGACCCACAATGGCTGCCGAGTTAATTTTAAGCCCAATTTACCTAGTTTACTAGGTGATTAAACCCAATGCTGAAAGGAAGGAAGGCTTGGGGCCTCTTCCTTTGTACTTGATATGGAATATTGAAACTCTCAGGTGGAGTAGGGACACTCCACCCCAGACTTCATCAGTGAGGCCTCTCTCCTCCCTAAGGAAAGAAGAGGACCGAAGGCTCAAAAAGCCTAGTCACTTGAGTCAATGGCCAAACCACGCATGATGCAACCAAGTATCAAAAAATAATAAATCAAGCCTAAAAACTAGACTGTGAACAATGTGTGTGCATACATGGGACATGTTCATGCACTAGACAAGTTCGTTTTAATCACACTTTAGTGAAAAAGTGTGTGCAAGCAAGGTATGCACATGCTTGATCATTTGAAATTAACCTATATAAGCAAAATCAATGAAGAAAATAAATACTAAGGAAGGGATATCGGGAGTTAAGGGGTACATTTGATTCCAGAGGAGAGGAAAAGAACATCAATTATTAAGTACACACTTATGGACTCCCACTTACCCTGATTCGCCCATTCGAAATTTCACTTCTCTCCTCAAGGTTTGAGACTTATTTGAACCATATGACTAAAAGATGATGACCCTCATCCTCTCACCTTCATTCACGTGGCCATGCTTTTAAAGCATGGCCCTTATTCGTTCTCTCCAAAGTGAAATCACCAAAGAAATGAGGGGATAACCAGGAGGGGATAAAGGAGGAAAAAGAGAGGTGCTCACAACTACATAAACATGATCATATCCAAGTTGAAAATGAGGTAAACTTTACATGAAGTGAAATGAAAGGCTCACCTTGCTAAGAAGAGAGCTTCTGAGATGGCGTTGAGCTCCTTGAGAGACTTTTGCAACAGGTTGAGCTCCTCCTTTCCTTCTTTCCAAGAGATCTTTGGGGTTCCCTTTGGTGAAGATGATGAGAAGGAAAGAGTGGGTGAAGCTTTAAGGTGATTAGAAAATGGCTTTGGAGGTGTTTTAGGGGTTGGAGGTGAGGAATAGAGTGATTCGGAAGTATATGTTGTAGAGAGAATGGAGGAGAGACTAAACAAAATCACCAACCCAAAACTTGTGTTGGGGTTTTCAATTTATAGTGCACAGGTAGAAAACCGTATGCATTATATAGTTTGGTCAAAACCATATAGTGCATACGGTTTCGTCGTGACCGTATATATTATACGGACGCACGCGGTCTTTTCAACATTAATTAAGGGACAGCTACTGACGCACGCAACTCGTTTCTCTCTTGGCTGGCTGTGAGACATGGAAAATCACCTAGATGACTTCTTCATCATCACGTGGGGTTTAAAAAGGTTTAGAGTCGCCATCATTCAATTGAAGGTGTAAATGGACACTAAAAGGATCATAATAAGATAGAATAGAGTTAAAAGTAACTCTAATACATGGTCAAACCCAGAGATTGGGTAAGGGGATTAGGTTATGAGTAGGGGAAGGTGTTAGGCACCCCCACTCATTCACACAAGGTAGTTGCTATATGCTGTTCATGCTCAAATAATTGCTTGCTAACTAACACATTCAAAAAGCACTTAAAAGAGAACAAACACTTGTGTGATTCCTCCATAGGAGTAGTCCAATAAATTCTGGACTCTCTCTATGGATATATCACCTCTAGGACTTCAAGATCAGGTAAAAAACAAAGTAAAGATTGAAGAAAATCAAACTAAAACAAATCTGAGAAAAATCAATAAGAGATGAAGCTATTTTTGCTCAAAAATTTCAATTAATCAAAAATCCTTTGATTTAAATTCAAATCAAATGAAGCCAAAGCCATTAGAAATCTGGTAGAAAGCAGAACACTCAGTAAAAAATTCAACTCAATCCGATTTAAAACGAAAGAGAAATACTCATTCAAATCTACTGTTATAAATCTGCCAAAATGGCAAGTAGGCAACTTTGAAAACCTATTTGTAGAGATTGGCTTCATATAAATCCTTAAAAAATTGCATGGATGAAATATGAGGAGCCATCTTTCGAATGAAATAGGCCTCGCACAAAACTCCATCCATTTGTGACTCGTGTGACCTCTCGAACATGCCTAGAGGATCACAAATTAACTCAAAACTCTGCTACGGAGCAGCTCTGAGTCAATCAAGCCCACAAGGCACAAATCAAAGTAAAAACTCTTGAAACTAGTTGGATTTGAAAATAGACTCGAAAAGAAAAGCACAGAAATTAAAATCACTCAAATCAGATTAAAAATGAGCAAATGGTGCTTGATCAAAGTGACAAGTTTAGCAATTTGATCTGAACTAACCTGTCGACTTTGATCAGATGGTATCAAAGATCCACTTCATATAAATTGCTATAATTTTACAGTCAATAAATATCACATGTATCAAGGGATTCGATTAAACTGATCACCTATCACAGTCAATAACTATCACATGTATCACCTATCACATGTATCAAGGGATTCAATTAAACTGACTTGAAACCATTAGCAATGAGTTGAAAAATCTCCGGAAATACTTTAGGATGAAGATTTAGCCTAAGCCTCTCCGGAAATACTTCATGAGTTGATTTGGAGAGGAAGAACTAAGTTCATCCATATTGAAAACCAAAGCTCAAAATAGAGAGTTTAGGCCATAGAGTCTTATCTCTGAGATTGAAATCACCAAATCAACTCATGAAGTCCTAAGAGTTTACTCTAAGGCCATTGATCTCAGATTTACCATATTAAGCATGGTGAATCCAAGATCTAAGTCTATTCTTCACAAAGCAAGTGAGATGTGTGTGTTCATGGTAGAAACGAGAATTTTTAGGAGAAAACAAAGACCTAATGCTATAGAAAGCATAGGTCCTAGTGTTTTCTCCAAATCTAAAATAACATCATTCTAGAAAACAACTATCACACACAAGATCAAGAGTAAGCAAATGCTTCATCATAAGATGGTTCTAAACCTAAGGTTCCATTCCAACTTCCTTTTCCCCAAGCTCTCTCTTCACGTTTTATGGCTAGAGAGGATTCTTAGGTACTTTAGAAATGGTTTGGGGCTCCAAATACACACTAGGGCCTTACACTACAGAAAAGTAGAAGGAGAGAGTACTGGAATATAAGTAAGAAATGAAGAAGAAGGAGAAGTAGCCCTACTTTAGTAGCTTGAGAGTTGAGACAGCAATCCGGCAGAGTTTCCCCTTTTCCTTCAGAGCCTTCAAGCTTCAAATTAGCAGCCATTTGCAAGAGGAAGACCCCTCTATTTATAGGCACAACCAAGGGTATAAAAGACCGAAGGGTAGGCCAATAAATGCTTCTAGATTATTCCAATTCAAATTAAAGGCATGAATTGATGTAATTATATAAGTTTCGAAGAGTAAAATAGGGAGATCAGGTCTCCCAGAAAGAGGTAATATGCGTAAATAAGGCTTAGATCTCAAGTATTTTCACAAATGACCAAATTAAGTGAAACCACATACACAGTGTGATTTAGAGCAAACCACCCTCTGTCTGCGGTCGCAACACAAATCCTCAGAAACCGCATATTCAGCGCGGTCAAAAATCAGTTACACGCCAATGATTGCTGCCAACGTGGCCTAACAGCCAGGGCCACGTGGCGGCCCACTTGCGCCCACGCGAGAAGCCTGAATTGCAACGGCGCTGTATGTGCGGTTGCAACCTGTGAGACATGGAAAAAATCACCGGGATGATTCCCCTCCGTCAACACACGGGCTCAACAGAAATATTGGAGAGTTGCCACCATTCAGATTTTTGGATGTGAATGGACACCAAAAGATTCAAAAATAAGTAAAAAAAAAGCTAAAAGGCAAATTCTAGAGTAAAAATAACTCTACTTGAAAATCAAATCCAGAGATGGGTAAGGGGATTAGATTATGAACGGGGGAAGGTGTTAGGCACCCCCATTCACACACACAAGGTGGTTGCCAAGTGTTGTTCATGCTAAAAAATAAGAAAGCTTGCTAAAATCATTAAAAACCTTGAAAAAAGATTAAACAAATATATGATATTTTCACATGAGAAATCCAAATGAATTCCAGATTTTCTTTTATGTCAATATCACTTCTATAATATCACCAATAGATGGAAATCAAAGAAAAAATTGCATAAAACCCAAGTTGAGTCAAATCCGGAAAATTCGGAAAAAGATAATGCCATTTGTCTTGAAATCATTTAAATTCAATTTAAATTGAACCAAACCCAATCCATTTGAAAGATTATGGTAACTAAGAGACTCATGCAAAATTCCAATTAAATCCGGTTGAAATCCTATGAGTTATGCTTCTTTTAAAAGTGCTGTTGGAGATAGTAAAAAGTGGCAAGTGGGCAAGTTTGGAAAATTATTTAGAAAAATCGGCTCCATATAAATCCATGAAATTTGGTGTGAGTGAAGTCTGTATGGCCATCTTTCAAATGAAACTAGTCCCATACAAAAATTCATTCGGATGTGCCTTGGGTGGTCTCCCGAACAGGCCCCGAAGATCACAGATTTACCCAGAAAAGTGTTGTTGCGCAGTTCTGAGTAAATCTATTACCAACAACACAAATGGAGTCAAAAAAATTAAAAAACCAACTGGATTTGAAACTAGACTTCCATAGGAAAACATAGAAACAAGGATCACTCGAATCGGACTTAAAACGAACAAATGGCGCTCAGTCGAAGTGACAGGTTCCGTATTCAGACCTGAACTGACCTATAAACTTCGACAGAGAGGTGTCAAAAATCCGCGTCATAGAAATTAATAAAAATTTACAGGCATAAACTAGACAGCCTCACCTTTCCCATGGCACTAGAATCACTCCAAAATTCACCTGGCCGATCAAGTTACGAGTGTCCGAAATTGAGGTACAGTTGCTGTCAAGTTAAGCCCTTTTTGAAGAAAATCAACTCAAAACAGTGATAAGAGGTGTATGATCCGTGCAAGATGAATCAAAATCACTTGAAAAAGTGTTGAAGAACCTCTAGAAATGATAGGGCACAAGCTTGGCTCACCATCTCTCCGATTGGAGAGAATATGCCAAAAAGACGCAATATTGAGCAAAAGTGCCCAAAAACCGAGAGGTTGGACCTAGAGGCCTTCAAAACTCAACAAAACTTGCTTGAAATCAATTTGAAAATCAATAGGAAATATCCCAGAATTGTTTGGGGCTATTTATTCCAGATCTACCATAATGACAGCAATAGATCCAAAATACAAGCCAAATCCGTCAAAACAAGTGCTATGTGTGTATGTGTATAAAAATCCATTCAAGAACAATATAACAACATATAGCATGCATTCATATCAATCAAAGGGATTCTAGAACAACCTAGGGTTCCGTTCCATTATCGTTTCCCTTAGTTCTCTCTCCCCGTTAAACACGGTTCTTCAAGATAATCTTGCGGTACTTTGAATATGAAACAGTTTTCATAGATTCAAAAGGCTTATTCAAATAGGTTCTAACACTAGGATCAATCCCCAGTCTCGTTTCCCCTAGATCCCGCCTTCACGTTTTACGGCTAGGGGGAGTCTCGAGGTACTTTGAGTAAGGGAAGGGTTTTCACACACATAGAAGAGGCTTTATTCTACAAAAGGGTAGAAGAAGAGATCTAGATCTAGAATGTAAAAACAGAAAAATAAAGAGAGATTTGAGGCTTACCTGGGCTTCTGGAAGTAAGACTGCAGCGGTTCCCCTCTTCACTCGGAGCTTTTTGATCTCCAACTTCTTGGCAAAAGTTCTTGGCAAGAATTAATGGCCATTTGCTTAAGGAGGAGTCTCCTATTTATAGGCCAAAGGCTAAGGTTAGGGTTGGTGGGATGGTAGATACAAACTAATGTCTAGAGCCCACCAACCTTAACCCTAAGGCTATTTCCGAGATTTCCACTCATTTAATGAATGATATGATGGTAAAAAGTGAAAACTCTCGGAAAACCCTAATTTGGAGCAAAAATCATGTATCCGACATATAAGGTCGGATACACAAGCATCTATATGTATCCGACATATGATGTCGGATACATTAAGGTTTGCTTGTATCCGACAACTTATGTCGAATACAAAGGGATATGCTTGTATCCAACCTGAGTTGTCGGATACAAGGAAAAATGCTTATTTTTCTCAAATTTTGTGCTGGTTTCAAAGGAGATAATGATTTTTGCCAATTATTCTTCATTTTTACTGTGCAATTTGGGGTGTCTACAACTGCCCCTCTTTGCGGGAGTTGCGAAGCAATGAGCTGCAAAGATTAGACAAGCCCAAATTGCACTCCCTTATCCATGATTTGCTTGGTTCGATTCAATTTTGCAAAATAATTTTTGGGTGAAGATTTGCCAAAAAAGCGCCTAACTTTAAGGGGGCATTTCTCCAAGAGGTCTCAAATTCCACTAAGCTCTCGTGGCTGTAAAGCGGATTTTAAGCCCAAAAATAAGATTTTTGAAAACTGATTTTTTTCTCGAACCAAGTTAAAAATTGAATGAATATTTTCCTTTTGACCAACACGTTTCCCCCAAGTTGTCCTAAATTCCACTAAGCTTTCGTGGCTATGAAGTGGATTTTAAGGCAAAATAGGGTTTTTTGTGAAAAAAATAGCAGACTTTGTAGCACATTTTTTTTCTCTTCTTTTTTTTTTTCTTTTTCCCCCTTTTTTTTCTTTTTTTTTCTTCTTTTTTTTTTCCTTTTTTTCTTTTCTTTTTCTCCTTTTTTTTTCTTTTTTTTTTTCTGTTTTTCCTTTTGTATCCGACGTAACTCGTCGAATAAGAAGGGTATCATTTGTATCTAACATGTTCTGTCGGATACATCAGTTTATATAAGTCGCACGTGACCGCGACTTTTCCCCTTCCTTTCTTCTTCTCCGATTGCAAACCCCGGATACACCTTCTCTTCTTCGACGACTGTCGCTTGACTTCCGTTTTCCGGTGGCTTCGACGACTGCGACGACTTCCATTGTTGCCGATGATAGCCCTTGACTCCGGAGACATTCCACTGATCGCCCATTCACGGCAGCGGTCGAGCCCTAGCTCATTTCTTCTGATTTTTGGTGATTTCTCAGCTCAGCTTGGGAGTGCCGACCTTTGGTGATCATTCCGGTGAACTGTCCTTCAATTCCCCACTTGTAATTAGACACTCAATTTCTCCACTGTTCGTCCAGGTCAGTGAGCTCATGTTTAAATTTTTCCTTGCAATCCAATTCATGCCCAATTGGACGAATGACATGATCTTATAATCCTGTTGATGGTAAAACTTTAATACCATGCCATTTTGCTGTTTTTTTTTCTTGCAATATGCTTCACCAAATCTGCCACATCCAAGCATGCCTTTTCCCCTGCTTTGATTTTTTCTATTCATCATGCTGGATTATTGTTAATTGCTACTCGCAATTGATCGCCCATTTCCCATTGTGGCTTGATCCTCTGATTTTGTATTTTCAATACTGTTGATGCTGGGGCTTGCAGACTTAATTCCATGCTATTTGCTGTCTTTTTTGGCTTGTCAATTCTTAGAATTGAATACAGTGCTCACGAACTTGATTGACTGCCCATTTTCCTTGCTAATGACACCCTTGATAATGTGATGCTTCTCAATTCTCTTGCCTGGATTTTCACTCTTGATTCCCTCATTTGAAGTCTGTTTTGGCTTAGCAAATTCATGCTCCCTGATAACAGTGGCTATAGCTTAATCGTGCACTACCTTTGTTCATTGCTGAATATTCGCATGATGCCTTGATGCTTGCAACCATGCTTTCCAATTGAGAATAACTGAGAATATTGCATTGTTTGCTTGTGCCTTTTGCTAGCTTGTGTTGATTGAACATTCGGATGGTTTGCTGGTGATATTTTCCCCCTGAAATTGCTGATGATTGTTGGCATGATTTTCAAATTTTGCCAATTATTGATGGTGGACTACCCATCACCATACCCTGCTGTGAATGTTTTCCAATTGACTTTCTGACCTGGCTTGCCAATTCTTGATTTGAAATTTTTGCAACTCTGTCTACAATTCCTATTTTTTCTGTCTCCCTAAATATATCCTAAATTCACCACAAATTAGGAAATATTAGAGATGTTTTAGGATCAGAAAACAGAGAATAAAATTAAGACACAATTCATGATGAGATTTCTGATGAATTTGAATTGAAACATAGACCACAAGCAAGGTAGATTTGCACTAAAATTCATAAAACACTTCCCTATGTAGATGGCTAGGAGTCGCTCTCGTGTTCGAGAGGAGGCTAACCCTGCTGATCAGCCCTCCACTTCACGGGCTCGGGTAGAGGCGAGTTCTAGTGCTACTTTGTCGGAGCCACTAGATGATTCCAGAGAGAGTTCTGGAGAGGGTTCTGCTGAGGTAGACTTTCAAATTTTTCTTTTCCCTCCTTCTATTCTCTTCCTACGCAAACCTTTACATTTCTCCTTTGAATTTTAGCCCGTTGTTGCTCCTGCTTGAGGTCGGGGTAGAGGCCGAGGCAGAGTTCATGATCAGGCCCTTGAGGGTGAGGGAGGCCGTGGCAGAGGCCGAGGACGTGGCAGAGCCAGAGGTGCGGCTCAGGATCCGATCATTGGAGGCGATGCTAGGGGATTCCGTTTGGCCTTTCCTGCGGATTTGAGGGCATCTGTTCAGGACACCGAGCTTCTTAGTGGATTGGATCATCATCCGTCGATGTGTGTCTGAGCAGATCTTCCTCTTCGGTATCCCCCTTCTCATCTGAGAGGTAGTTGGGGGAGGTTTTGCGAGCTGTATCAGACCCTATCTCCCGGACTCAGACGGGAGTTCCGCAGATGTCGTTTCGACCATTTTCTGTTTATTCCATCATTTCGAGCTGATCGCCCTCTCATCTTTGCCATGCTGGAGCAGTACTTTCCCGACACGCAGTCCTTCCATCTGCCAGATGTTGAGCTAGGGATTCGTTCGTCAGATTTTGTCATGCTCACTGGCATCCCTTTGACGGGTAGGACCATAGAGATGGAGCGTCCTTCTGCTGCGGACATTGGCACCCTGTTAGGGTATGAGGATCTTCTTGAGGTTGCTTGGGATGGTAGGAGTGGACGGATTTCTATCAGTTGGTTGCGCGGCAGCATTGCTAATCACCCCGACCGGAGGCATGCTCTTATTGCTGAGGCTGATGGCGATTTCGTCCCTCTATTTTGACAAGTCTTCCTGTTGATGCTGGGTAGCTGCTTTTTCCAGGAGGATACGACGTCAGTAAATCCTGTCTTCTTGGATGCCCTTAGGGATCTTCGACAGACCAGGCGGCTAGCTTGAGGCCGGTTGATATATGGGACTATATTAGCCAAACTGAGCCGAGTCATCCGAGGTCTAGTTGCTCCGAGGGGAGATGGTATTAGCTGCCGATTTTTCTGGCAGATATTGCAGGTAAGGAATATTTTGACTTAATTCCTTGAAACTCTTTTATCTCCTTCTAACTTGTTTTCTTTCTTTACCAGATATTCATGTATTCATACAGGACCTATTTCCGTCCTTCTCCTGTGCCTGGCGCCGCAGAGTTCCTCGTAGCTATACGGTGGTCTGTCTTGGACAGAGATGCAGACAGGAGCCAGCCACGGTCGGCCCGGGCGCATTTAGACCGCTCTCGCCGCTCTGATGTAAATTTTCTTTTCCCTTCAATATTCTCCTTTCTTTTATACTGCCTTGCATCTGACACTTTTTATTGTGATTGCAGCTGATACTGGCCCGCTTTGAGGACGTGGATGACGAGGTTGCTCGTCAGGAGATTGTGCAAGACGCTTTTGAGCGGGATGTGCGACGCCAGTCCTACCAGTGTTTCATTGGGAGACTTGGTAGGATTGTGTACCTTGGCGAGCGCCTGTACTTCCAGCATACTAGCGTTCCTCGTATCTCGGTTCCTCCGCCACCCGTTGGCCTTACCATTCTCCTACCCGGATTTGATGTGGCCCAGTTTGATCAGTGGGAGGATGCGGAGTTGCTTACTGCGGCTGGTGATTATGATGAGTGGATCCAGAGAGTATCCATTGGGTGCTTGATGGATCGACCCACTCGTGCCGGGGTAACCGAGATTGGCGAGATTTACATCCGAGTGCATGATGACACTGTGAGTTTCATGATCTTCATCTTTTATCTCATTTCCCTCAATTCTGTACTTGTGACTCTAATCCCGTTCTTATTGGCAGGTATATGAATTGAATGCACTACGGGACCGGTTCCAGAGTCAGCGGGCTGCGATCGATGATATTATTGCGGAGCATGATGCAGTCGTGGCCCAGAGGGATGCCCGGATCAGAGAACTGGAGGCTCTGGTTGCCGAGCTTCAGGCTAGACAGGTATCTGATTCTTTACAACTTTATCTCTTTCATTTCCATGTCTTTCTACTATTCTGATATGAACTATTTAACTTTTGCAGGATCCAGTCCCAGATCATGATGCTGTCTTTGAGCCCGATTTTCTTGTTCCTGATCCATCTCCGGTTCGGGCTGCTGATCCTGAGGACGCCCTAGCTGCTGACCCGGTTGTAGCTGCTACTGTAGCTGATCCCGTGGGCCCCTCCTCTCCAGTGGCGGTCCCTGAGCCAGAGGACATCCCTGCTGCTGACCCTGATCCAGTCGCGTCTCCTGCACTTGCCGCTCCTATGGATCCTGGGGCTCCTGCGGACCCTACCGGCACCTCATCTCCTATGGCGGCTCCTGATCCTGCTCCTGAGGTCCCTGGTAAGTTTTCTTTAATTTCCTCTCATTGGTTTATTTTGACGCTTCCATTTCTGACTTTATTCCCATTGACCCAGATATTTCAGTTCCTAGCCTTTCTTCTACTACTGCCGAGCCTTTTGGAGCTACGGGAGCGGAGACCGCTGTGGCTGAGGGTCCAATTGAGCCTGTTCCTGCTGAGCCTGAGGCTTCCTCCCCAGATTCTACTCCTGACCTACCTCCTGACCTCTCGGACTATTGCTTGGAGTACCAGCTTCAGTCCATTGTGGGCCAGAGACCGCGTTATATGGCCGAGTGCCTTCTAGCATATTCTAGGCACCGATCACCTCGAGGTAGAGGCCGCAGAGCGCGTGGTAGAGGACGCAGAGGTGATCCTGCACAGCAGCAGTAGATTAGGATCTTTCATTTTTTTTTACATTATCATTGTACAAAGAGACTTGTTTATATATGGAAAAAACTTTTTTATTTATTCTCTGCTGTCTCGCTATCTTTTCCTTCTTATTTTTATGCCATTATAACTTGTACACAGGTGAAACAGGTAAAAAATTCGGATTTTTCTCCATTTTCTCTTTTTTTTTTTGCTTTTTTCTTTGTATCCAATATATCAGATCGGATACACTGCAATTCTAATGTATCCGGCATGTTATATCGGATACAAATAATTCCTTTTGTAACCGGCATTGATCGTCGGATATGAATGGAATACTTTGTATTCGATCTGATATGTCAGATACAATAAACAATGCTATAAATGCAACCAGCCTCGGGATTTGCGTATTTTTTACGAGTTTTTGAGTTTAGAAAACCCCTTTTTCGCCTTTTTCTTCCTCCCATTGATTCTTAGCTTGCTCCCATCACCTCCAATGGATTCCGGATCATCTTCTGCCCTCCCATTGTCTGTCCACGCAGCCTCCCCTGCAAAACAACCTTTTAGAGCAAAACCCCCTAATCTCACTAGGTACAGCCCTGTAGATTCATTGTACACTAGGTGGGTCAACTCCATGACCCTTGATGAAGAGATCAGATGGGATTCCATTCATTTGGGCCACACTTTGCTCATCCCTTCCATCCCATTCAAGTGGGAAATTATTGAAGCCATGATTGGCCACTGGGTACCTAACCCAAACCTTTTTCATTTTGGGAACCATGAGATGACCCCCACCATTGAAGAGGTTGAGACCATCTTGGGCTTGAGGTTTTCAGAGAAAGTAGTGAACCCACCCCTCAAGCCTAGTTATAAGAAAGAGGCTTCTACTTTCTTGGGCATAGGGAAAAAGGATTTAGGGGATTCTGACACCCTTTTGACTTTGTCCAAGTCTTTCTGACTAAGAAGCTCTTGAGGGGGGAGAACAAGGAAGCTAGGTTCAATGCCCTGACCCTGATAGTGGTTAATCAACTACTTTTCCCCCGGGATGATGATGAGGTAGACTTGGCCCTTATCTCAGTTTTATGCCAGGTTAGGGAGCGGGAGAGATTGGCCCCTATGATTTTGGCGGAGATGTACCAGGCTTTGACCGACTATTATTACAGGAAGAAGAAGCGCTTCCTATCATGTGCCCCAATCCTACAGGTAAAAATTTTCTCTTTTCTTTTTTTTTTTCCTTTCTTTTGCTTTTTCTTTCTTTTTGCTTGCTTTTCTTTACAATATACTGAAATATCCGTCCTTTGCAGCTTTGGTTACTTGACCATCTGAGTCAAATTGAGGAGATCAATCGACACTTCTTCCCCAGCTTGAAGGTCCCTATTTTGATGAGCAACCGGGGGTGTCCTAACCTTCCAGGAGGTAAACAGGGCTGGTTTTCTTTCCTGGCTACACTCCAGGATGATCAAGTGAGGTGGCCTGGTACTTATCAGCCCAATGCAGAGACGGTGATCAGCTTTCGAGACAGCAACTTTTTGGTCCTGGCTGGCTTGGGACATGCTATACTTTACCTTCCTTTGCGGCTTCTTCGTCAATTCAGAGCGACCCAAGGGATTATAATCCCAAGTGGATATGAGGACCATCTTGGGCCACTTTCACTAGCCACCTTGAAGCTGAATGCTTGGTTGATGAGGGAGTGGTCCTATGTTCGTTTTATGCGGAGCCCGGTCTTCTCCGAGTCCTATGTGAAGGACTATCTCTTCTGGATCATGGAGCAGATACAGAGTCAGGCGCCAGTACCCGAAGATCCTCCTGTAGTTTTGGCTCCTGCTTATGAAGACATCCTGGAGTCTGAGAGAGCTTCTCACAAGCGACTTCAGCAGATATGGGTACGAGAGGCCCAGGAGCTTAGGATACGAGACCTTGACATGGAGAAGCAACTTGCAGAGCAGGTATCCCGTCGTCTTGCTATGGAAAAACAACTTGAGGAGCAGAGGCAGGCTCACTGCCTTGAAGTCCGAGCACTGCGGCAGAAGCACCAGGATGCTTTAGCCAACCTTAGGAGTATGAGGATCAGGCAGACTCTTTCAGATGAGGTCATTTCCTTCTTGAGTGATCCCGCTATAGAGGGGGCTTTTAGGGTTATTGCAGCTCAGATTCGAGAGCTTGAGGAGCGGCTAGGAGACAGAGACTAGCCTCATTTCCTGCATATTTTTCTTTTCTTTTTTTTCATACCTTTGTACGAAAGCAAACTTCAATAGTGGAAAGACAAAGGATGTAATTCAAAATAAATTTTTTATATTATTGGCCTCAGAATGCTCAGATGCTTATAAAAACAAAGGTTTTATGAAAAGTATTTGATTTATCATCACTGGCCAAAGTATAGTTTTTCTTTTTGTTATTATTTTTTTTATTTTTTTATCTTTTTGAAATTTGGTCCATATACTTAATCACCCATAATTAAAGGAATTAAAACCAGGTTAAATAATGAAAAGGGTAATCCAAACCATAGGGAGGGATCAAAACCGTCCATCTTAGGACTTTTAGAGTCATCCCCAAATGACTTTTCCTTCATGTTCGACCCCGTTATTCCCAATCTGCTCAGTCTCAATATTCATGCTGATTTTACTTCAAGCTTAGATCTCCATGATTAACTCAACCACTGATTTTTCTTTTTATTCTTTTTTTCTTTCTTTTCTTCTTGCCAATATTGCCCCTAGCGCCAATTACGGTTTTCACTAGGGCCGGCTTCTGCATTCCGTCATCACCAATTTCACTCTGAAATTTGAATGAACATACTAAGATCACCGAGGGCTTAGAAGTAGGACAAAAAAAAGGCTAGGCTCGGTTTATGAAAGAAAAGGTATTACAGGCTCAAAATTTTTCAAATGTGGAAATAGGTCAACCGGACTTACAATCATGATGAATCTAACCCTTTTTTCCCAAATTGTATTCTTTGCATCTCTTTTCACACTTGGCTTTCATTTGCCATTTTTCTTTGCTTTTTCTTTTTTCCTTATTTTTGCCCCAATTGGCCTTGCCCCAATATAAGACTATAAGTCCGGTTTAGGTTTATCAAAGAAACGAACCGGCTCAACTTGGCTAGACTAGGGATAAAAATTTTGAAGGAAATAAAGAAAGATGGTCTCGGATCATTTCCTAGTAGTGTTCAATCAAGGAAAATACTTTTTTACTGCATCAGAGTTAATTGGCTCAAGAAAGTCTGTCCCATCCATTTCAGTTAAGATGAGTGCACCCCCTGACAGGACCTTTTTGACAACATAAGGCCCTTCCCAATTTGGCTTGAAGTTACCACGAGGATCTTCCAAAAATGGTAAGATTTTCTTCAGCACCAAGTTTCCTTCTTGGAAAGTTCTGGGCTTCACCTTCTTATTGTAGGCCCTGGCCATTCTCCTCTGGTATAATTGGCCATGACAAAGCGCTTTCAAACACTTCTCTTCTATCAGGTTGAGTTGATCACTTCTTGACTGTATCCATTCAGCTTCTTCCAATTCAGCTTCCATGAGCACTCTGAGTGATGGGATTTCTACTTCCACTGGCAAAACTGCTTCTATTCCATAGACCAGGGAATACGGGGTTGCTCCAGTTGAAGTCCGGATTGAGGCTCTGTAGGCATGTAGAGCAAGTGGTAGCATTTCATGCCAATCCTTGTAACTCACTACCATCTTCTGAATGATTTTCTTTATGTTCTTGTTTGCTGCTTCTACTGCCCCATTCATCTTTGGCCTGTATGGAGCTGACTTGTGGTGGGTGATCTGAAACTGCTCACACATCTTCTTCATGTCCTTGTTCTTAATATTTGAAGCGTTGTCTGATACTGTGGCACTTGGCAGTCCATAGCGACAAATGATATTGTGCTTCAAAAATTTAATAACATGGTTGCTTCTGATATTTGCATACGAAGCCGCTTCAACCCACTTAGTGAAATAATCGATTGCTACCAGGATGAATCTATGCCCGTTCGATGCCTTAGGGGAAATCATGCCAATGACATCTATGCCCCACATGGAGAAGGGCCATGGTGATGTCATGTTGTGTAACTCACTTGGGGGTGCATGCTTGTTATCTGCATATATCTGACATTGATGACACCTCCTAACATGTATACAGCAATCGTACTCCATGGTCGACCAGTAGTATTCCAACCGCAGGATCTTCTTTGCAAGCATGTGCCCGTTCATATGGGGTCCACAAACTCCTCCATGTATAGTCTCAATCAGCCTTTCCGACTCAGCCTTAGCAACACATCTGAGCAGAATATCGTTATGTGATCTCTTGTACAAATTTCCACCACTTAGCAGGAACTGACCAGCTAATCTCTGTATTATCCTTTTCTCAATAAAAGTGGCATTTTCTGGCAAACTCCGATTGTTCAAGAAATTTTTTATGTCTTGAAACCATGGTGCTTCTTCTTCGGGTGCTCCCTCTAGAACGAGACAATAAGCAGGCTCATCTCTGACCTCAATTTCCAGTGGCTTGATGTCTACCCCTTCTGGCATTCTGACCATTGAAGCCAATGTTGCTAGAGCATCCGCGAACTGATTCTTGGTCCCTGGTATATAGTTGAAGGAAATTCGAGTAAAATTTGTGCTTATTTCTTCCAAATACTGGTGATAGGGAATCAGTTTGTGATCCTTGGTTTTCCATTCACCAGTTGTTTGGAAGATGATAAGACTCGAATCTCCGTATACGTCAAGTTCCTCCACTTCATAATCTATGGCAGCTTGCAACCCAATTATACATGCTTCATACTCTGCAATATTATTGGTGCACTGGAATCTCAACTTCACTGTAATCAGTATGTGTGAACCATCTGGTTTGACCAAAACTGCCCCTATTCCATTTCCATTCATGTTGGCGGCGCCATCGAAGAACATCTGCAAAGAACTCTCACTTTCCTCCTCTTCAGTAAACAAAATTGCCTCATCAGAAAATTTGGTCTTCAAAGGTTGGTATTCTGGCAAAGGATGTGCAACCAGGTGATCAGCTATGGCTTGACCCTTGATCACCTTCTGAGTGATGTACGTGAGGTCAAACTCGGATAGTAGTAGTTGCCACTTCGCCGTTCTGCCAGTTAATGCCGGTTTCTCAAATAAATACTTCAGAGGGTCCATCCGGGATATCAATAATGTGGAGTGACTAAGGAAGTAATGCCTTAGCCTCTGAGTTGCCCACACTAAAGCACAATAAGTGTTTTCCAATAGTGAATACTTGGCTTCATATTCCGTGAATTTTTTACTCAGATAGTAAATTGCCCTTTCTTTTCTACCAGTCTCATCATGTGCCCCAAGACATATCCCATCGATGTTTCCAACACTGACAAGTATAGGATCAGTGGTCTTCCTGGAGTTGGTGGCACTAGCACAGGTGGGTTCAGCAAATACTTCTTTATTGTATCAAAGGCCTGCTGGCAATCCTCATTCCAGACCATCGGGTTATCCTTCCTCAGAAGTTTTAAAATTGGTTCACACATAGCAGTGAGTTGTGCTATGAACCGGCTTATATATTGAATTCTTCCAAGAAAGCCCCTAACCTCCTTCTTTGTTCTAGGTGATGGCATTTCAATTATGGCCTTGGCTTTAGCCAGGTCAATTTCAATTCCTCTCCTGCTTACAATGAATCCCAGCAACTTTCCTGATGTAGCCCCAAAGACACATTTGGCCGGGTTAAGCCGTAAACTGTACTTCCTGAGACGATCAAACACTTTCTTCAGATTGATCAAGTGGTCCCCTTCTTTGCACGATTTGGCAATCATATCATCCACGTAGACCTCCATCTCCTTATGGATCATGTCGTGGAATAGTGCGGTCATGGCCCGCTGGTATGTTGCCCCGCGTTTTTAAGCCCAAATGGCATGACTGTATAGTGGAATGTACCCCAAGGTGTGATGAACGCTGTTTTCTCTTGATCTTCCTTAGCCATTTTGATCTGATTGTATCCAGAGAAACCATCCATGAAAGAGAATAGGCTATGTACCGCATTATTATCGACCAGAATGTCGATGTGTGGAAGTGGAAAATTATCATTTGGGCTTGCCTTGTTCAGATCTCTATAGTCCACGCACATTCTGACTTTCCCGTCCTTCTTTAGTGCCGACACTGTGTTTGCAAGCCACTCAGGGTATGTAGAGACTGCCAGAAATCCTGCTTGGAATTGCTTGACTACTTCGTCCTTGACCTTCAGAGTCCATTCAGGTTTCAATCTTCTCAGGTTCTGCTTAATTGGCTTAACCCCTGGCAAAATTGGCAACTTGTGCACCACCATGTCAGTGTCCAACCCAGGCATGTCCCGATATGACCAAGCAAACACATCATTATAGTCTGCCAAAAACTGTGTCAGTTCACCACGCTGCACATTAGATAGGCATGCCCCGATTTTCACTATTTTTGGGTCATCTTTGGTCCCAAGGTTTATTGCAATGGTCTCCTCAATATTAGGTTGGACCCCCTTTTCATGACATTCCAATTGATATTCAATTGCTTTTGGAACGTCTTCTTCTTCGACCTCGGTCTCTTCTTCAATCCCCATGAGGTCAAAGTCGAGCTCGAAGTCGAAGCCATATTCAACCTGGTCCAATTCGGTCTGATTATATGGTTCATAAGTGGTTTGGACCTTTTTGAAAAAATTAAATTTCCTAGAAAAAATATAAAAATCTATTTGGGTTTTTTGTGAGCCTTCTAAATATAATTCCCTCGAAGACGAAGGGCTCATTAGGACCTTCAGGGAAATGGCATTCCACTGTTGGAGTTTTTTTTTGGAAGCCGCGTCAGTTTGCCAAACAAACGCTGCTTCAAAGGTAAGGGGAGTCTCCTCCCAATTGTTCAATATAAGATTTTTGGGAGCAGGGGAAATTGTGCAAGCCTGCTCCTCAAACCCAAAATCCGATGCCATCATCACCGGGTGTGTACTGCCCTTTTCTGCTACGGGGCCCAGTCCAAATATAACCTCATCTGGAATCTTCACTGCTACCCAGTCAATGAATGGCAGCTCCTTGACACCAACTGTCTTTTCGCCTTTAATCATGGTGAAGAAAGCCCCAACATCTTCAGAGAAATCCACCTGCTGCTTGGGTTGTGGCCCAGGCCCATCTGCTGCTCCCAGTATCGGAGATGGGTTGTATGGTTGCAAGGGCGAAACAGAAGGCTTTTGAAATGGGTTGATGTTTCAGTAAGGAGGCTTGGATTGGTCCATGGGGGAGATAGTTGGATGATGCAAGAGGCTTTTGGGAAACTTTCCCTTAAATGAGGGATTTTTCCTTTGCTTCTTTTCTCTCCTTCTTCGTACTTCATCCTCCTCCAACCTCTGGGTTTAAACCCCAACCCCACTTTAGGGATCAGCTTCTTGGCCCTGATTGGCTCCACCATTCCTTGAAAATTTATTCCCAGGCCTTTCCCTGGGTGAAAGTGGTATTTTTCCATCACTTTCTTCACCATTTTCTCTGCAGTAGTCCCTTTCTTTTCTCTTTTCTCACACCCCCCAGGTATGAAATTGACCATCTCAAATTGAAACGAGTGAAACGCAATCTTGTCAACAGTCAAAACTACATTTATCAAGGGTACATCAGGTGACACAATGGGAGGCACCAAATTCTCATCTAGGACTGTTATCACCCTTTGCCCTCTTATGTATTTCACCCTTTGGTGGAGCGTGGATGGTATTGCCCTAGCCACGTGTATCCACGGCCTCCCTAGGAGCAAGTTTAATGCTGCTGGAATATCCATCACTTCAAATGTGATGTTGAAAATATTCGGTCCAATTGTGACCGGCAGTTCAATCTCCCCTAGGGAGTGTGTCTTAGAGCTGTCAAAAGCCTTCACTATCCTCCCGTTCTGCTTGATCTTCGACTGATCCAAACCAAGCTTGACAAAAATGATTAACGAGCAGACGTTTAATGCCGACCCGTTGTCAATTAAAACCCGTGCCACCATGCTGCCCTTACAGAGCACTGTGATGTGCAAAGGGTCAACATGATAACACCCACCTGGGCTTATCTCACCTTCGGAGAAACTTATCACATTATGTGACAAGAATTGACCAGCCATTTTGCCTAGCTGGTCTGGATCGATGGTCTGGGATACATGTGCACTCTGTAGCACCCTTAACAATGCGTCCCGGTGCTTTTCAGAATTTGGAAAAAGGCCCAGTATTGAAATCTAGGTCAGGACCTTGTTTAGCTGATCCACAAGATTGAATTCACTTTTTTTTATGAGGTCTAATACCTTATTTTCTGCACCCTGGGGGGTGTCTTCTCCCACTTTTGTTTTTCCTTTTAATTTTCTTTTTTCTTCAGTTTCTTTTTTTTCTCTCTCCACCTCTGTTTCTTTTTCTTTCTCTACTCCTTCCACACATTTCCCCGACCTCGTCATGAGGTTCACATCCTCCTGGTTCTGGTTCCTGACCACTGGAACCGTATCTGTAACCCCCTTGCTGTAATTTCATGGTACAGCTGCCTCAGAATAGGCTAGTTTAGGGACATTAACAACCAATGGCTGGAGTTTGAACCGGGATGTATGGGCCGGTCTAGGGACACTGTAGGAAGCAGGAATGTTTACAACCATGGGTTGGAGTTTAAACCCAGATGTGACTGAAGAGGTGATGGATGCAGTAGTGGGGTCCAGGTTGATGACCAAGGGAGCTTTTGGTGGCTTGGCTGGTGACAAAGTGGGTGGATTGCAATTAAAGACCAATGAAGGTCTTACAGTGTTTATCTGGGCCATGAGGGAGGAGACCCAATTCAAAGAGGAGCTAATATCCTCAGCAGCTTCATCACTTTTCCTGGAGATAACATTAACCTCCTCTTCTTCTTTCTCTTGGAAGAAATAGACCTTGACCGAGGTCCCCACGGGAGCTATTAGTTGAGATGGGTCAAAGGCCCTTCTCGTAGTGGATATTGCAGTGATGGAATTGGACGGGCCTGCCCCATTATAGTAAGGCAGAGGTTTTGCCCAATATCATTCCCCGACGAGGCGGGTGCAGCAGTGTTGAAAACCAGAGCCTTCTGATCCAGCAGATCTTGGACTGCATGCTTCAGCATCCAACAAGTGTCAGTAGAGTGCCTCGGTGCACCCATGTGATAGTCGCAAGTGACGGCTGGATCAAAATTCCTCCCCTTCGAAGCATTTGGGTTGGGCTCTTTTAGGGTTACATACTCCCCTTTCAACAGGGTCGGCAACAGTTGGGAAAGAGACACGGGAAGGGGAGTAAAAACTCTGTTCCTCCTTGCTACCATCCAGGTGGTTGTAGAAGGGCTGCCCCAGTGTGCCCACAAATGTTGAGATCATTTCAGGTTCCAGCATAGGCGGCCTGACCTGGGAGGCGGCCTCTCTCCACCTCTTGGCATACTGCCGTACAGACTCATCTTTCCTCTTGCTCATTCTCATCATGTCGTACTGGTCTAGCACGATCTCAGAGTTAAATTTATACTGGTCCAAGAAGGCGTCAGCCAAGTCCTTCCACCTTCTAATCCTGCCGTGGTCCACCGTGGCAAACCACCTCAAGGCTGACCCTGTCAAACTCCTCTAAAAGAGTTGGATCAGTATGCCGTCATCCCGGCCAAACTTGCACAAAGCCCCGCAGTACAGTTTCAAGTGGCTCATTGGGCAACCCATGCCATCGTATTTATCAAAGTCCGGGCATTTGAACTTGGTCGGTAAGCATACGTCTGGGTACATGCACAGGTTGTCGAAGGTGGTGCCTCTGTAGCTGTTTCCCCCCTTTACCTCATTCAGTTCTTCCTCGATCCTTTATATCTTGTGTAGCATTTTTCTTTCCATCTCCTCCCTAGCTTTTTCCTTCTCCATTTCTTTCTCAGATTCCACAGTGTTTTCCCTTATCAGGATAGGTTCAAGGACTGGCTCAAAGATAGGTTCAGGCATAGGTTGAGTAGGAGGTGGAATGTAGGCTTAAGGTGGCGGTGCTCGATGGGAGGTTGAGGCTTGGTTTTGGGCCTGGGCCTGTTGGGCCTGAGCCGCCAGTAAGTCTCCTAGCATCTTGGCCAGACCAGCCACTTGCTCTTGCAGTTGAGCAAAGTCCTAAGCGGGGACAGTAGCTTGGGCTTGATTCTCTTCAGTGTTCATGGTGCGGGCTTTCGATCTGGTCACAGGAGCAATAATTGCAAGTAAGTGTACCTGGAGAAGAAGAAACAAAGAAACAAGTTAGCTTCCACTTAGCTTGAGTCACACCCCTCTAAATGTAGACAAGTAGGTTAGGTGAACACAAGTCCAGATTTATTTGTTTTTTTTATTATTATTATATTTTTTTTTTGCTTGGAATATTCTGGGGCTTCCACAAATTTTTGATTTTGATTGGTTCTTGTGACCAAATAAAGGTTTTTTGGAATATTCTGGGGCTTCCAAATGTCCCACAAATTTTTTGATTTTGATTGGTTCTCGTGACCAAACAAAAGTTTCTTGGAATATTCTGGGGCTTCCAAATGTCCCATAAGATTTTGATTTGATTGGTTCTCGTGACCAAACAAAGGTTTCTTGGAATGTTCTGGGGCTTCCAAGTGTCCCACAAATTTTTTATTTTGATTAGTTCTTGTGACCAAACAAAGGTTTTTTGAAATATTCTGGGGCTTTCAAATGTCCGATAAATTTTTTGATTTTGATTGATTCTTGTGACCAAACAAAGGTTTTTTGGAATATTCTGGGGCTTCCAAATGTCCCATAAATTTTTTGATTTGATTGGTTCTCGTGACCAAACAAAGGTTTCTTGGAATATTCTGGGGCTTCCAAGTGTCCCACAAATTTTTGATTTGATTGATAAAAATGACCAACCAAAGGTTTTTTGGAATATTCTAGGGCTTCCAAGTGTCCCACAAATGTTTTGATTTGATTGGAAAAAATATCCAACCAAAGGTTTATTTTTTCTTGCTTAATTTTCTTAGTTTTCAAGTTCAGAAACTTGATTGAAACATGTTTGCATTGAATTGGTATCAAAAAATATGACACCGTGGTTTGCCTTAAGGAGAATGTATTTTCCTTAAGCTTGTGGAAAGGGTAGATTTGAGTTTCAAAATTAGGTTAAATCCTAAAATCAATTTTATTTTATTTTATTTTTTAAAACATTTTTATATTCTCTTTTGGGTGCCTAAGGATTATCCACAGTGTTTTAGGCATTTTATTCTGAAAATTTGGGCTGAAAAACCAATTTGGACATTTTCTGCATGTATCCGACATGAAATATCGGCTAAAGCTATGTCTTATTGTATCCGATATAAATGATCGGATACATGCATAGATCTTAGTAACCGATAAAGTATACAGGATACAAATAAGACCATGTTTAACCGACCTGAGTTGTCGGTTAATGCCGAAATGGCCCTTTTTGACTTATTTTTTCACCAGATCATGTTTTTTTTCATTCCCACTTGATGTTCACTTTGACTTGGCCTTTAAATCCAGCCCCAAATTGGGCTTTGACACTATACTTGAAAATTTCACAAATTCATGAGGGTACTTGTACCCGCCAAAGTTATGCACTAATCCTTGGATTTTATACACTTGGTTGCCTCCTACATGGACTGTGGGTAGGATGACTATTAAATTGAGTTGAAAACTCATCCTATAGGTTACACCAACCTTAGGCTATATACATTTTTGGGAAAAATTTCATCCCAAGCATATGGACACCATGGTTTTTAATTTACATGAAGATAAAAGAACACATGGCTTTACCTTGCCACCTTGTGTTACCTTCAATATGGTATTCATATTATTACTTGGCCTGTGACACATGCAAACGGTTTTCCCACATTTACACCCAATTTCCCAAACGCAATTGTGTATTTTTAGCTGAAAACGTGTTTCTCCACCTTCAAGCGTATGGTTTTTGGGTTTTGGCTTAATTGGCAACTTAAACTCAAGTCTAGTGATGCCCGGAATCAAATCACAAATCCCACTGTCATCACATCATTGACTCAAATTCTAAGGTGAATGTTTTCACTTTCGCTTTCCGAAGTAATCGACATCGGTGCGCCAAGCTACCCACATTCAGGTTCAACTTCCTATAGGTAATGGGTAGGCTGTGCAAATAGTTTAAAGTGCTCAAGTGCATTTAAAATTGAGGTGCATTCACAACGTCCCAGCCCCTTGCCACTCTTTTTTGTAGCCATGCATAGAATTTCAAGCCAAGCATATTACATTATATTGAAAGCAAAACATAAGCAAGCAAAAGAGCCAAAGCAACTAAATATGCACACAAGTATTACATGCCCAAAAAGTAGTATACAAGCATGGCATTATATTGCACAAAATACCATTAGATCATGAAAAGTATGCTTGTAAAATTCAAAACATCCCCTAAATTTCCAGATTTCATGCTCAAAGTGTATCATTTACACTCCAAATTAAAGGCCTAAAAATACAGCACCTACATGCATTGTACAAGAAGCTTTTAACTGGGGAAACATGCTTGAAAAACCCCTAAAAACCTCTACTGAATTCTGGGTTTTATGGTCTCATTTTCATGCTTAAAGTGCATTGTTTATACCTTCAATTGAAGCCTAAAATACAGCAACTACTTGACATGGTACAAGAAAGGTTTTGTTGGTAAAAACATGCTTGAAACCCCTTCAAATAGCTACTGAACTTCCAGATTTTGTATTCTTCATTTTTATGCTCAAGTGACATTGTTTTATGCCCAAATTAAAGCCTAAAAATACAGCACCTAAATGTATTGCATAAGAGGTGTTTTGTTGAGGAAAACTTGCTTGAAAAACCCCAAAAATGGCTACTGAATTTCTAGATTTTTTTGGCTCATTGTTTTCATGCTCAAATCATGTCATCCTATACCACAAAATCAAAAGCATGACATAAAACAAACATTAAGCACAAAAAAAGCATTATTCATGGAAAACATGCTTGAACACCCAAAATTAACACTGAATTTCCAGATTTCAAATATTTTTTTTGTTCAACTCATGGCATTGAAACCCCAAAATAACACATGCTATCACATAATATAGCCAAGTCATATCACAATATGGGTTTTCCTTTAAACACGTTTCTAGACAAAATCAAGCAACATGCCCATGCCTTTATCCATGTGAATTTTCTAATCATACAAATCAAATTTGAGATTCAATATACACAAGTAAAGTAAGCAAAATAGCAAGCATTCAAAAGTAAAGAAAAAGCATGAACAAATACACAAAATGGCTTAAATCCACAAGTCCCTAGCAGAGTCGCCAGTTGTGAGACATGGAAAAAATCACCGAGATGATTCCCCTCTGTCAACACACGGACTCAACAGAAATATTGGAGAGTCGCCACCATTCAGATTTTTGGGTGTGAATGGACACCAAAAGATTCAAAAAAATAAGCAAAAAGAGCTAAAAGGCAAATTCTAGAGTAAAAATAACTCTACTTGAAAATCAAATCCAGAGATGGGTAAGGGGATTAGATTATGAATGGGGGAAGGTGTTAGGCACCCCCATTCACCCACACAAGGTGGTTGCCAAGTGTTGTTCATGCTAAAAAATAAGAAAGCTTGCAAAAATCATTAAAAACCTTGAAAAAAGATTAAACAAATATATGATATTTTCACATGAGAAATCCAAATGAATTCCAGATCCTCTTTTATGTCAATATCACTTCTAGAATATCACTAATAGATGGAAATCAAAGCAAAAATTGCATAAAACCCAAGTTGAGTCAAATCCGGAAAATTCGGTAAAAGATCATGCCATTTGTCTTGAAATCATTTAAATTCAATTTAAATTGAACCAAACCCAATCCATTTGAAAGATTATGGTAAATAAGAGACTCATGCAAAATTCCAATTAAATCCGGTTGAAATCCTACGAGTTATGCTTCTTTTAAAAGTGCTGTTGGAGATAGTAAAAAGTGGCAAGTGGGCAAGTTTGGAAAATTATTTAGAAAAATCGGCTCCATATAAATCCATGAAATTTGGTGTGAGTGAAGTCTGTATGGCCATCTTTCAAATGAAACTAGCCTCGTACAAAAATTCATTCGGATGTGCCTTGGGTGGTCTCCCGAATAGGCCCCGAAGATCACAGATTTACCCAGAAAAGTGCTGTTGAGCAGTTCTGAGTAAATCTATTACCAACAAAACAAATGGAGTCAAAAAATTATGAAACCAACTGGATTTGAAACTAGACTTCCATAGGAAAACATAAAAACAAGAATCACTCGAATCGGACTTAAAACGAACACATGGCGCTCAGTCGAAGTGACAGGTTCCGTATTCAGACCTGAACTGACCTATCAACTTCGACAGAGAGGTGTCGAAAATCCACGCTATAGAAATTAATGAAATTTAATAGACATAAACTAGACAGCCTCACCTTTCCCATGACTCTAGAATCACTCTAAAATTCATCCGGACAATGAAGTTACGAGTGTCCGAAATTGGGGTACAGTTGCTGTCAAGTTAAGCCCTTTTTGAAGAAAATCAACTCAAAACAGTGATAAGAGGTGTGTGATCCGTGCAAGATGAATCAAAATCACTTGAAAAAGTGTTGAAGAACCTCTAGAAATGATAGGGCACAAGCTTGGCTCACCATTCTCTCCGATTGGAGAGAATATGCCAAAAAGACCCAATATTGAGCAAAAGTGCCTAAAAACCGAGAGGTTGGACCTAGAGGCCTTCAAAACTCAACAAAACTTGCTTGAAATCAATTTGAAAATCAATAGGAAATATCCTAGAATTGTTTGGGGCTATTTATTCCAGATCTACCACAATGACAGCAATAGATCCAAAATACAAGCCAAATCCGTCAAAACAAGTGCTATGTGTGTATGTGTATAAAAATCCATTCAAGAACAATATAACAACATATAGCATGCATTCATATCAATCAAAGGGGTTCTAGAACAACCTAGGGTTCCGTTCCATTATCGTTTCCCTTAGTTCTCTCTCCCCGTTAAACACAGTTCTTCAAGATAATCTTGGAGTACTTTAAATATGAAATGGTTTTCATAGATTCAAAAGACTTATTCAAATAGGTTCTAACACTAGGATCAATCCCCAGTCTCGTTTCCCCTAGATCTCGCCTTCACGTTTTACAGCTAGGGGGAGTCTCTAGGTACTTTGAGTAGGGGAAGGGTTTTCACACACATAGAAGAGGCCTTATTCTACAAAAAGGTAGAAGAAAAGATCTAGATCTAGAATGTAAAAACAGAAAAATAAAGAGAGATTTGAGGCTTACCTGGGCTTCTGGAAGCAAGACTGCAGCAGTTCCCCTCTTCACTCGAAGCTCTTTAATCTCCAACTTCTTGGCAAAAGTTCTTGGCAAGAATTAATGGCCATTTGCTTAAGGAGGAGTCTCCTATTTATAGGCAAAGGCTAGGGTTAGGGTTGGTGGGATGATAGACATAAACTAATGTCTAGAGCACACCAACCTTAACCCTAAGGCTATTTCCGAGATTTACACTCCTTTAATGAAGGATATGATGGTAAAAAGTGAAAACTCTCGGAAAACCCTAATTTTGAGCAAAAAACATGTATCCGACATATCAGGTCGGATACACGAATGCCTATATGTATCCGACATATGATGCAGATACATTAAAGCCTGCTTGGATCCGACAACTTATGTCGGATACGAAGAAGTGTGCTTGTATCTGACCTAAGTTGTTGGATACAAAGAAAAAGCTTATTTTCTCAAATTCTGTGCTAGTTTCAAAGGAGATAATGATTTTTTCCAATTATTCTTCATTTTTACTGTGCAATTTGGGGTGTCTACACAACCGCACTGTATGTGTGGTTGCAACCGCATACACAGTGCAGTCGAAAGAAAACGGCCAAGAACCGCATGATATGTGCTGTCAGCACCTTTTTTTGAATATTTTTGAGTTTTTGACACTTGTCAAAGCTCAAACAAATCATTTAAAATTCATTTTTGTTGTTCTCTCATATTGTAGTGCAATTTGGGGTGTTTACACTGGCTTGAGTTGATGACTGAGGTGACTCAGCCGCCCACTTAGGATGAATCAAGTTTTTTGCATTTTTTAATTTCTATTTATCTTAATTAATTTAATTAAGATATTTTAAGCTTTAACTGATATATCATTTGTTTTGTCTTTTCCCTGTTTCCGCCTTTTAGCCCTTAAATTTTCGATTTATCAGGTAAGGCCCGCACACTTGCTAGGTGACCAGTCTTTCTGTATTTAATTACCATTTTTCCCTTGGGATTGTTTTACTCATATCTTCTTCATCTGAACCCCGATTCTTACAAACTTAATTACGTTGAAAGCGTATCGGGATTCTCTATCCATTGGAATGTGATATGGCAATTAGATCGGGCTCAGGCAGGAAGTCACCTTCTGCTCTTTAAGGTTTTGACCTGTCTTTTAGGGTTTTGCTTTCTGGCTTTTTAGAGGGGTGCAAAAATGAGGTGCTTATAGCAATCCAACTCATTACCGCCCTGTTCAAATGCTTAAGACACATTTCTTTTTTTCTTTTTTTCTTTTTTTTATAAACTTCAAACTAAAGCCTGCAAAGTCACTCTTAATTAAAAAAAATGAAACAAAGAAAGAGAGACTGAGAGGAAGACACTCAACTGATAAGGAGGACTGGAGGCAAGCTGCCGGCTATCAGGCTATGAGAGGGACTAAGGGAAGAGGGAGCTAGACTACAAGAAGAAAGAGGGGGGAGATAGGTAGAGAGAGAGAGAGATAGATCAAGGGAGCGAGAAGGAAGGAGGTGGGAGAGGGAAGGAGAAAGGATCGGTGGGAGAGAGAAAAAGAAACAAGAGAGGGAGAGAGGGGGACGGGGAGGGGAAGGAACTTACCTAGTTTGCTCACCGGGCGTCATTATGTAGATCACCGGACCATATTTGCTCTTCTTTCTCCATTTCATTATTGGAATCGGCCTCCGGTCCCGGTCTAAAAATCCATGTGTAGATATAAAACACTCATATGAAAGCAACACAAACATTACACATGGTTGTTTCTATCCATTACACATAAAGCATAAACCATTACACGTGTACATATCACTGTACATAAATTAAATCTTGAATCAACTTTTGTTATGTTTAAAAAAAAAAAAATGGGGCCAGGCGGGGCTGAGCTTGGGTTTTATAAAACATTATAAGACCAGGCTTGGGCAAGCAATCCTAGGCCAATATCAGGCCAAGCGGGGTTTTGATTATACCAATGCCTTGGGCTGGCCCAAGCCCGCCCGACCCGGCCCGTTAACACCCCAACCTTTTGGTATTTACAATTTTCTTTCTCAATCAACTACACAAAGCTTTGAGAAAACAAATCTTTCTTTTGCAACCAATCTCTTACCAGTTACGTTGCTCGCATGGGACCCAACTATATAAGCTTGAAGAACACCTCCACCTCCACCTCCACCTCCAGGTAACGTCCACATCTATAAAACAGGGTTCCCCGTTCAAGTCTCTTTCTTCCAACAATTTGCCTTTCACGCTAACAACCATACAACCATAACAAGCAAAACTTTTTTTTTTTTTCCTTTTTTGACGCATGACAACCAAAACGCCCTGTAACCACAGCGCAGACACGGACGAACACACTTCCAGATACTCTTTCCACAAATCTGTTATGAATATTTCACCTGTAATCGTCTTCTACAGCAGATCCTGAGAGCTCTGGCTTCGATTTACTCTGTGTTTAATTCTCTTCCTCTTCCTCGCTTCAACTCAAAGGTAAGTATATTTAACAACTATTAATTTTATCTTCCTGCTTTGGTATTTGAAAGGATCTGCTTGTGATTCTTATGAACAATATTAGAAGCTCAAACTCAAATTTACAAGAAAAAACACATCTTAGCTAGTGATTTAGACTGAGTTGATGCAAGGAATTTTGTATGATTTGTGCTTAGTTGAGTTATTTGTTTAAGATCTGTGTCTTCCTTCTTCCGTTGTTGCCTAGAACAATACTGGATTCAAGCGATCGATAATCAGATGCTCTTTCTTCGTGACTCGATTCGGTTTTGATTTAATCTTCATCAGTTATCGTTTGCTTCTAGAGTTGGATGAGCTCTGATGATCAATTAGAAATTAAGTTTTCCTTTGAATCGCATCTCTGAAAAAATTTCTCCATAAGATCTGTGAGTTCACTTCAGTCTTCTTGAGTGAGCTCCAAATTTTGCAGAAAGAGCAACCAAGATGATCCGAAATCTGAAGCCTTACAGTACAGAGTACAGGCTAACTGAATGTTTTCATTTGACCATTTTGCCCCTGTCAGTCGTGATATCTCCCGGTGAAGACACTGAAACATCATTTCTTCTGTCCTTGCCGCTCATCTGAAAAAGACCTTCCACTGTTTCAAGTTCACATGGAATTCTTTACCCCCTCCTAAAATAACAAAAGGGTAATTTAATAAATAAATAAAAAGAGAGATCACGTGAAAGTCCCGAAAAAGTTAAAAATAGAAAGAAATTAAAGCTCAAATGTCGGATTAGGATAATCTATCAATCACTAAATACCAAGATGATATAATGTTCTTAATAGAAACTAACTTTTTTGGGGGTGTAATTAAGCCATTATTGTCCTCTATCCTGTATTGAAGTAGATCTTTACTTGTTACCAAAAAACAAAAAAGAAGTAGATCTTTACTTTTTGGCATCTCCTTCTAAAATAACAATTACATCCTTAAGGACCTCCGGCGTAATAGGACAATCAACTTGGAATCCCCCCATCCCCCCCCCTCCCCCCCCCCCCCCCCCCCCTTTTTTTTATTTTCATGTCCTCGGCTATAACAAGCTTAATTCAGATGCGATGCCATTGGCCCATGTAGTTTCTTCTCGTCTTTGTTTCTCATGTGGTTTGGCATAAAATAGTCTTAAAAACCGACCAGTTTGATTAGAAATTCTATTTGAACAAAGCATACCAGTTGAAGTAGGTAATAGAGTATGCTTATTGATAAGAATCGGCCCAGATCGAATGGTTTTGAGTCTACTTCTCTGGGTTTTTTTTTTTTTCTTTCGCTTTTGTCCCTGCCTACAAACTACAAAGTTTGAAAGCTCATAATCTGTCGATACCCACCACCGATCCTAGCGGGTACCGTTCAATACGCTTGAAAAGACCCAAATGACAACTTTTGGTGGTACCAACCGGTACACAGATGTAAAAGGAAACGGTATGAGCTGGCCCCTCATATTAAAAACATCTGCTGGTCCAACCGTGGAGGGTGTGTACCCGCAAGTTTCATACACCTATATAGTATGTAGATATGTATACAAACCAAGTTTCACCCTTGGGTCAATTTCTTGATATTGGGACCGGTGTCATATCGGTCCCATCAGTACTACACGTACCTGTACCAGCCGTACGTGATTAAAAACCATGATATGCAAGGCTGGATGCGTCCATTTGAACTATCAATGGATATGGATTGAGTGTTCTCACCTATTTTATGAACGATCTAGGTTTTAAAACATTTCATCTATTTTTTCCACCATTATTTAAACAACTATTAAATTTCTATTTTTTGCTTGCCTTGTACTCAAACAATATATTAACTGTAGGTAACCTACAAACCGAGTTAGCCTGGCTTGACATTTATGGGTATTTAAATACATTTAATGACTTGTAGGCTTTGTATCGGTTCATATCAAGGTTTGAAGACTCAAAATTCATACCGATATCGGATGATATTTTACTTTACGCTTGAAAAGGCCCAAATAAAGGCTTTTGGCAAGAAGGAATCGTCTATTGCCTTTCCCTGAAATGCTCCCTGATGTAATCATGAGATGCTGCTATGTGAAGCATCTCTCAGTCAGTGTTTTGTCATTATTTTAAGCGTTTTCAAGTGGGGCTACATGACAAAACACTGACCATGAAATGCTCCCAATTGCATCAAGGAATATTTTAGGAGTAAGGCCACAAACTATTTCATTTTGCTTTTGGCCGATACCATCTATGGTGGCGTAAACAATATTATAGATCTAGTACTAGGTGGTACCAAATGGTACGGATGAGGGACTCTATAGCCTCTATTTACAATGTTATTTGCAGCATATATAGGATGCCGTTCACTTATTGTTCATCAATTTTTTTAGTTTTTATTTTTTTGTGTAGGACCCACATTGAACGGCACTCCTTCGATGCTGTATATAAAAGTATAGATAGAGACTGTACGGTCCACATTCCGCAAATGGTGTGGCTAAGTTTGACTAATTTTGACTGCTGGGTCGATTTCTTGGTATCATATCAAAACCCTTCGGTACCGGTATGTACCGGCCGATATTTATCAATACTAGCCGAGATTATTAATTAAAAACCATGCTCTTTATAGTCAACCCAAGAAACTTTGAGCAGTTACAACCCATTTAAAATCTATCCAACTTTACACAGGTTAGGTAAAGTTTGTTATGACACATTATCTTTAGGTCAACTAGAACCAACCAAAATAATTGAGATGCTTCGGTGAATGCATTGTAAGCGTCACAACCAGTAGGTTTTCGTCGTCCATTTTAGAGTCCATAAGATGCATGCTCAACAAGACAAATCTCAATATGGAACGGTCTTTTTTCATTTCCTCGATCTTCTATGAAGTAGCCTTTGCGTCTAAATAACATTTATTTCATAACATTGCTATAAATTTTGTATTTTTAAAATAATATTAATAACACGAGGCGTCCTTGGGAATCATAACAACGTGTGAATTCCCCAAAAAGCCCTTGCACACCATTGTTAAGATTGATTAATAAAAGTGGTATAATAGTTATAACATCCTCAATTCGTTTAAAACTTAAGCAATTATAAAACTGTTCTCTCCCGTATCTTTCCTTACCATCTGCCCATATCCCTTCCCTTTTGACCTACTTGCAGTATTGCACGTGCACTTTGCTAATATTTTTATTATAAAGTACTAATTTTGATAATTTTTCTCTTTCTTGAGTACAATAAGATAAGAGTGTGTGTTTCTGTGCAAGGGCGTGTACACTGAAACTTTACCGGTGAAATTTATTCCAATGGACCGTTGGAGATGAATTACGTGGGCCCAGGTCAGATAAATCCAAACCCAAACCTAATCCAACGGTCTGTTCGTTAGTGGGCCTTTCCTGGTGTTGAAAAGCTGCACTTCCATTGGCCCACTGGCATCACTCTGGTGGTCACTGTGGTGGTTGGGAAATCCAATCCTTTTTTGTTTCTTTACTATTTATTCTATTTTATTTTATGGGGTTAAGTGAGGCCGTGGGAGTTTTTCTTTCATGTAATCGTATGAATGATTGTCAAGTTGTCGCTGTGGGACCACCATGACAAGCAAGCTGAGATGACATCGTCTGTAATGAAAGCCTGAAGTGTTTACTGCAATTGAACTCGGATGCTTCCACGTAGAGCATCCCATGATTAATGATTTTCACTTTTTAAAATTACTTTATGTGGGACCTACTTGAAAATTCATTAACCAAGGAATGTTCCACGTGGAAGCATCCCATTGCAATTGCAGTAAGCAACTCAGAAAAAAAACTGAAGATGATTTCGTTCCAAGCAATCTGGTTTTTGGTTTTTTCCGGTAACTACACACTAACGTCCACCCCCAACGATTTCTTTATAATAGAAAGGGTTCATTATATCTATGTTCTTATATTATATTATATTTATATCTATATCCTATTATTTTTAATATTTATATCTATATCCTATTATTTTTAATATTTATATTTATACCTCTCTATTTTGTAATCTTTGTAATTGTACCCAATGTTAAAGTCAGTTAACTTTTATTATTTATTTTTATTAAACAACTAAAGCAATCTTCTATAAAATAAAAATATTTTACATTTATTCTTCTATATTATCTCATAAATTCATTGATGTCCTTATATTATTATATTTATTGCGCATATACAGTAACTGGTTGACCTTGACGGATAATCGTTTAGTTATTTCATTTTTTTTTATTTTATAAAAGGTTGATTTAATCATTTGATAAAAGTGATGGAACTTAACGTGAGGGCATACTAGAACAATTATGCTAAATGAAGGATATGAAAACAAATATTAAAAATAAGGGGATATAGATTCAAATATATTATAATATAAGGGTATAAATGCAAAAAACCATAAAATAAAAATAGGAAAAAAAGAAAGAAAAAGAAAGGGAAATCTGAAATTGAATGATGAGATTATAGTCGGTTTCTATATCCATCCTTCATATGTTTGCGTTACAGGAATAACAATAATGATAATAAACTATATCAAACTCAAGACTAAACGGCTGAGTTGTTTTAAAATTTTATCTGGTTTCATATATCGAATACTTGAAGCCAAAAGTCTTGGTTTCTTCCACTTGAACGTCGGTAATCTCCAGGTGACTTCTTCTTATAACGCCAAAAGAAATCTTTGATTTCTGATTTGGGTTGGTGATCCCAGGAAGGAACGACCCACTCTTCTGTTCTGCCTCTGTCAGTTTAATTCCGATTTCTGATATTGGATTGCAGGGTTGTGCGGAGAATGTAACCTCTACTGTATTTGATTTGGCTGCAAATAATGGCGACTGAGTTAACTACAGATCGGAACAGTTATGAGGTATAAGACTCGTTTAGATCTTTTTCTCTTCGTAGTTCTTCCTGTTGTTTGTCTCCATTCTTCGTTTCGGTAATTCTTTGCTTTGGCGAGTATTCATGAAAAAACTCCGGCTGGGTCTTTTTGTTCTTAGTCTTCCACTTACGGGTATGAAGTATACATGTACTATTCAGGTGAAATATCTTACTTTTAAAGCTACTGGGCTGGAATCCTGTTTACAGTCCCAAAAGTGAATCACCACATGTAGTTCAAGCACTTGAGAATATGCCCAAATGGGGATGAATAGTTTCTAGTGTATAAACCAGGTTACATGTAGAGATCTGGGGTTGTCTGTGATTCTTGAGTGTTAATCATGTACTTTGGGAACTATATCCCAACTCCTTTTGTTGTTTTCTGCAGCTATTTTTTGGTTTATTATGTGTTTTTTTTTTCTCTTTTTGATCTGCAGGCAAAATCCATTACTGAAATGCTGGATCATGGTTCAGTATCTTTTGGGAGATTTGCAGCTGAGTCGCTAGCATGGGAAAAATGGTCTGTTTTCTCTCAGAATAAGTGTCAGGAGGAGCTAGAGAAATTCAAGGCTCCTGGTCTAGTTGCCCAAAAGAAGGCTTACTTTGAAGAATACTATAAAAGGATCAGAGCCCTGAAAGCACTGCAGGCAGAGCAGCAGGAAAGCCATGGATCTGAAACTTGCGTGGATGTTGAAGATTGTTGCCAAACAAGCAAAGATGAAAAGAACATCAATCAGCTTCATGAAAATGTTTATGTTTCTGTTTCAGAAGAAGAGAAGCATACAATTGATGCCAGTCAAGATAAATTTTCAGAGACAGAACCCACAAGGTCTCGCACAGATTCACCTGGAGAAAACTATAAGGATAACAAAGATGACGACATGAGCAGGGAGGATGAACACGAGGTTTCTGTTTCTAATGTTGTACCAGAGGCTTGTTTGAGAGAAAAGGCACCAGAACAGATGATATCTCATTCAAATTCATTCGAAGGGTGGACTAAGGATGAAATAACAGAACACACTAAGCACCCAATTTCTGTTTGCTATAACAATGCTGAAATGAATGTGGAAAAAACACACGAGGTGTCTGTGTCTACTGTTGTACCTGAGGTTTCTTCAAAATTCAAGGCACCACTATCCATGGATTCAACCCAAAACTGTTTGGAAGATCCCCCCCATGATGACACTTTTTTGGACCAAATCAAGCTTAATGTCAAAAAGAGGGAGAATATTGCATCTGCTAAAAAGGCCAAGGTACAAACCAATATTCTTACTTAATTTTCTACCAGCTTCTTAAATTCATGTATATTCTTTCTTGAAGGTACTTTCCTGAATTACCAGCATCATTGATGAAAAGTTGAAGTGCTATAAAATTCTTATCAGCTAGAATCATTAGGTTCAGATTACAGATTGGTCTGAACAAATTTACTTTGCACCAATCTTGGGCTTTTTCTGGGCTGTTCTTTATAATTAACATCTAGACTAGTTTCAAACTTATTGTGTTGTGATAATCTACCATATTGTGCTTTGATAATCTATTCTGCTGCATCCTGTTGGGAACCGCAATGGTATTTCAAATAGCCCAAAAAATGGATCTGTAGAACATATTGTGACCATTTTGTCATATGATCACTAGCTGGATTAATCCACTAGTGGTTTCAAACTTTCAATTGCCTATGTTGTGTGTAATTGTATTATCGTATAACTGTCCTTGCTCTACTTTATTCCACATCTAAGGCTAGATTGTTACAATTGATTTTTTCCTTGTACATTAGAAGAATAACGGAACTTGCTTACATTCATTCTATTGAAATAACCCAGGAGGCTGCTACTTCACTGAGAAACAAGTCGAGGTTGGACAACAGATCGAAAGCTATTCCAGATAAACTATCAGAGAGGCAAAATGACCTTCGTAAACAAACTATTCACAAGGCCGAGAATAGTATTTTTTCCAGAAAGACAACTATTATAACAGCTCTAAGCAACAAGTCTAACTGTATTCCTTCACAAAGACCACTTACTGATGTACGACCAAATGTCACTGTTTCACACCCCCCTGATGCCACAGATAAACATATAAAATTGCCATCAAGCAGCAAAAGTGGTATTACAAAGGGACACGTCAATAGCAAAGATTCCACAAACAAATTAGCATCTAGGTTATCTGTTAATGCAAGAAATCCATCACATATTCAGGTAAATTTTTCAGTTGATTATGATCTTCCCTAAAATAAACATAGAGGCATTAATTTTTCTAATGGTGATTTTTGTTGCTGCTCTGCAACATAACTTTCTACAGAGATCTTCGAAGGAGATATCTGGTAATGTTTGTTTCAGAAACACGCCTTTAGAGGGCAAAAGGTATAATTATCTGTCAATAATGCTTATTTCTGGGTTTGCTTGTACTTTTTATGTCCCTGAACTTCCAAATTTTCCAGGGTTCATGAAGCTGAGATAAAGCCTTCAAAGATGGACTGCAAGCTTGTGATACCAAAGGGAAGGATTCCTATCAATCAGGGGTCAAAATCCATGTAATGCACATTTTACGTCGGTCTTCTTTAGCATTTTACCCTATTTTTCTGTTTTTTGTTTATGAATGGATTTTTCACATGCATTTTTTTCCTGTCCAAAGGTTCATATTTCTAGGAATATGTCTATTAAATCTAAGCTTTTGGAACTGGACACTAAACTTTTAGTGTGTGGACGGGTAAACAGGTATACAAAAAATGTTTATCAGAATACATCAAACCAGAACAATGGCATCGAGATTGGCCCCAAGAATAGCATGAGAGGAGGAAAACATAAATTGGTACATTTCTAATTACAATCCACTGGAGAATATTTTGAAGTGTACTTTTCTAGCCTGTATAACAGTGATCTGAATCTGTAGAGATACACCTGAGATGGCATGATGGTACTATGAAAGGTCAAAAAGTACAATAACTTTCTTAGATGCTGCTAGAGTACTAACTATATTACTATATTTCTCAACTTCCTGTCCTTTCCATTATTGTAATTGACTGTAAATTTCACTTTTTGATTGCTTAATTTAGAACTTCTCCTATTTTCTTTCTGACAAAGTTTGTGTGTCAAAAAAAGAATAAAAATAGAAGTTGATTTACAGCAATCCATCTGGTGGCCTAGGTTTTATAATCAGTGAGTTTGATCAATTCCTATTGCTTAAGTGTAATTCACTCCCTCAAAGCAATCAAATGGAAACCCAGTCTTTCTACTTATGAATATCAAACATGCTCAGATCTAAATGAAGCATTCTTTGGAAGACCATTATTTCTTGCAAATTCCTTTGTGCTAAACTCCATTTAAATGCATCCATTTTCTAGATGCTGCATTGAAGAACCAGGCTGCTCGAATGCATTTTAGGTCTCCAAATGACAGATTTCTCTTGAATATTCTGTCTTGGCTTGGAACTTCTTCTATCTTGGTTGTTCCTTTTGTTAAAGGAACAGATGGAGCTGATATTTGCATGAACCTGCTAGTTAAATTCCCATCTGCAAGAATATGATTCTTTTATTTATAGTTTTCAGTTATTTTCAATGTTGCTTCTTCTGGTTACTGGCAACCATGTCATTGGATGAAATATGTTCCTGTGCATTTTTTTATAAGTAATTCTTTGTATCTGCATAACAATAGCCATCAAATTAAATTGATTTGGCCATATTTTGGGTCACTTGTGTTGTACTTCTACGATCATGGTCTAGCTCCCCACAATAGTGATTTTTAATGGCCATGATAGAGTTGTTAGAGATAGATGTTAAATGAAGGATGATTTTTGTAACATTTCACTTAGCATGTAATTACAAGCGTGTCTCATAGATTTCTTAGATTAGAATGCTGTGACATTGATTATCATTCAATAGGTTTTAGTTTTCTATCGAGATTTGATTAGATTTGATCTTAAAGCTATTTTAGTTTGTTCTGTATGTGTACCCATAGTATGATATCTATTGAAATTAATGAGGTGTGAGTTCTAACATGGCAACAGAGCAGGTCAGCCGAACCTTGATTTTGACAGTAGTTCTTTCACTACTGTGCCATGCTTGCCACTAAATTTAACCACTGCTGTTACCATCATCAGCACCATGCTTGCCACCAAAATTCACTATTTTCTCCTCCTCCAACATATAGATCTAGTGAAATCTTAGTATAAAATTTAGTTACACTGAATCATCTGCCTGATTCATTCCTTAATCAGATCATGGCCTCTCTCTCTCTCTCTCTCTCTCTCTCTCTCTCTCACATGCACCATAATGCACCAGATCATGATGATGCATATTGTTAGAGCCTAGAGGCATATGGGGGCCCACGTCTTTTGCCCAAAGAAGCCCTTTTTATTACTCAGAAAGGTTTATTGACAATGCTAATTTTTTTACATGCTATTGGCCACGAAAGCCACCCTATTGTTGCATAGTCCTTTTTCACATTTGGAGCCCTTTCTACTTGTCGATTTTTATTGGAATTCTCTTTCAATATCTCTCATAAAACAATATGGAGGTTTGGAACATGTATTACTGGAATCAGAAATTTTTCAAACAATCAAACACCCCTCAACATAATCAGCCAAAATTCTATATTATTGGACATTTTAGGTGCATAAATATTTGGATGTTCTTGAAGAGTATCAAACAGCAGCCCAGAACCTCATGCAGATCTTTGACCACATGCACTTGTGGGGTGGGGTGCATGTTTGTGTGAGACTGAGGAGGAGGAGGAAAGAGGAGAGAGGGGGTGGGGGTGCACAGGAACTTGCAGGGGATGTTGGTTGTGTTGGTGTTATGGTGGCTGGTAGAGGATTGATCTAGGTGTCAAATTCAGGATTATTGTAAAATCTCAGTGAGATATAATTTATCATTACAGGTGTTTATCACTGCATCATGAACATTAACAGAGAAGGGGTTCCATGGTATTGATTAACCATGAGAATACCAACTGTTGGCTGAACATTCCATTTTACGAATCAGCTGGTGGTTGAGGAATAGATCCATTAACATACCCAACTTTCATTGTGAAATCTTATATTATGATTGATTCAATTTTATTGAGATACAATATTTTAGGCATGAATTTTGGATTTATAAGACTAGATTTAGTGTGTTATCTTATAAAAATAATGTTTTGAAATTTTATCCATCCAATCTGATCTCAAGATCTAATTGGGGCATGTCTTCCCCTTTGATTTTGATCTAGGATTAAAAAGCTTGGTTTCTGTATCCTTTAGGTTGTGGGCATCTAATTTTCTCGGTTCTCACTTGATTTAATTTCTGAATCAAATATATGAAATTCAATATTTTGATTTACTGGAAAATGTCTGATTTTCATTTTAACTGAAATTTTGCCCCTTTAAAAGGGAAATTTTATCAAAAAACCAGGGTATGGCGTTAAATTTTGTCTATTGATGGGAAAAATTAGTATTTCAAGAAAACATTAAATGTTAATGTTACTTAGAAAATTTTGCAAACAGACGAAATAACATAGATCTCAAACAATAACCAAACATCATACACTAAATAAAGCAGATTTAAATGTGAGAAGATTTTCCACCATAAATATGTGGTACTAATAGCAAAATGGAACGAATATGTTGTTTTGAGCATTAAAATGTCAAATGACAGAACCTAAATACAAAAAGAACAACCAACTACAAAGATAAAATAAAAATAAGATACAATTAAATGATAATTATATAGTTTAAGTGTAAGATAAGAATTATTTGATCAAATCCTTGTGAGTTTCATCAAAACAATTTTTGTGCATAGAATGATTTACTTTTTCTCTTGGTCTATGGGAAAGAATTATAAAGCTCAAAAGAAAGTTGGTACTAAGGCTTTCACATGATACTAATATACTTCTGATAAGGAATCAAGAGAAATGAGTTTCAATCTCAGAAAAACAAAAACAAAAAAAAAAACAAAAAACAAAAAAAAAAACAAAAAAAAAAAACAAAAAAACAAAAAAAACAAAAAAACAAAAAAACAAAAAAACAAAAAAACAAAAAAACAAAAAACAAAAAACAAAAGTTGAGATATATTGTAATACATCTGAAGAAACGAAGGTTTACTTTTTTTTTTTTTTTTTTCTTTTAACTCCTTGGAAATTTTTATTTTATCTATATTTTGATAACTTTTTGATAGTTTTGGTGAGGCATTTGAAAATTTAAACTCCCTTCTGAAAAAAAATTTGAAATCTTAGTTTTAACTGAGTTTCAGTCAAAAAAGTGTAACTAGTGACTTAGAATTTTTCACCTAAAACTAAACCAGTGTATCAATTCCTTCAAGCCTTTCCTTCACTATCAACTAAGATGGTACATCCAATTCGTTGGAAACATTAGTAACTCATATTTTCATAGAATATATGTTATTTCACTATTTTACCTTCTCAAGCTCCAGGCGCTTTCTGATTTCACATTCTCATCGTCTCTAAGTCATGTATTTAATTTGTAGTGTGTTGAGATATTGTATTTGGGCCATCTTATATACATAGTTACAACTTCACTTATCAGTTAAGCTTTTAAGTGCAACGCTTGTTTAACAATGTTATTCTCCCTCTCTAAATTAATATACTTACCTCTATGAATTACATTTTTTTACTTGTTTTTGGATAATGTATCTAAGATTTTTGTGCAGGGAAGAGAGCAAATTGGTATAAGAGAAGTTGGGAGAGCTTCCAAATTTTCCTCATCGATGTCATCTAGTATCAACAGGACCCAAAATCCAAAGCCGGACGATAAGAAAGTAATATCATTTCTAATTTTATTTTTCACTTATTCAATTTGTATTTGGTTTGCAATGGTGTTAGCCTCTCTAGTATACTCCTCTAGAAACGATTATTTCCTTTGTATTTCTTATGATGTACATTAAAAGAAACTTAACACAAAGATCACTATTTCAGCTTGCACCATCATCACTATCACAATCTGTAGATCTATTGCATGGACGGAGGGAACCAAGGTATGGAATCTCTGTCTTCTAACTCATGAATATCACACTAGATGTCCAGTAAATAGCTAAGCTCTCAACAATGGATTTATTTTTTCTTGCCCATATTTTATTCTTATGCATTAACATTGACCATGTCACCATACTGCTACACAAGTCATCAGATTTAAGCTAGATCACTGCTTGAATACTGTGTTGTGTTCATGTATTTCGGACATTGGTTTGATGAATTCCAAATTAATTTGCCATACTCGTTATGATATTCAATTCTACTGCACTTACACCCTTTTGCTAATTTTATACTCTTTACATTTGTTGCATACGGCATCACATTTCTATGCAATAATAGGTTCATACAAGTTTTCTTGTAGGCAAGTAATGCCAGTGTGGCGATGAGTTCCACGCATATATACAAAGCTTTAGGGCTCCTATAATGGCGATTTGTTTAGTTGCAGACCTATAAAAAAGGATAGGTGCTTGTCATTCACAAATCAGAAATGCGGAAATGGTTGATGTGGATGTACAGATTCTCATACATCGATATAAAACGGAAGACAGAAGCAGTCAGGTTAAAAAATTTCTGTCTGCCCTTGAAAGCATACTTCATGGCTGCTTTCGTCAGAGGAATGGCTATGACTTGGGCTCCAAACGTATTCATCTTATTCCATTGTGCCTGGAAATTTACATAGCTTGGAAGAATGATAAGTCATTGTAACTGAAATAAACCATTAAATTTAAGTTTTTGGTTTTTTGTTTGGTTAAAAGTATTTCAGATCGCAGCTCCCTGGGGTTAATGGAACGGTGTAATATAGTAGATTTTCAGATGTAAAATAGTAAATCCTTGTGTTTGTTGATGAAATCCAATTAAACTTCTTTGTTGTATACAGACTTCAACTAAAATTCGTTGAAATAGGCGTGTTATGAATAACCAAGCCAATAATATATTCTTTAGAACATTTTTACGGAATACCACAGTGAAAGTGCTTGGTGGAGAAGTGCTCTCTCTCTCAAAATGATGCTGCCAATCTAATCGTCCAATTGATAGGGAAGATCTTGATCGTTGTGTGGCAATACTTGAACCAACACAAGTCCCATTAATCCATTTGCCCCATTTTTTTTAACATGAAACTAATCATCAGTTTATTATCGTTCTTTCGTTGCAAGTTTCATGGGTTTTATCTTAATAATAAGTTTTGCCATGTATGGCGGCGGCATTTGCCATGTGGCCTACTCTAATAATTTGGCAAAGAAAAAGAAAATCTTCGCCCCAAAAAAGAAAAAAAAAACACAGAATTTAATCCGGTCACATGATGATTCAGATATTGAGCAACAAGTGATGTTAGTTTCTTCACCTTTAGTCAAAAAATAACAAAATTTATTCTCACACAGCTTAGCTTCATGATCTCTGATCACATTGTATGATGTACAACATTACATCTGAGAAGTCAAAACCTATCAATAACTTCAATACTACAACATATTTAATAAAGCTGCGCATCTGGAATACCTTGTATCTAGTGTCTCCAGTATCAATAAAGTGTATGTCAAGCATCTGTAAGTACTCTAAATTGAAGGTGCAGGTGTTACTGCTGTGTCCAGCGGACGACTGGTATCTACAACACATTCCCATATAACAAAAACAAAAAAATTAAACACATTTTCATCTATAGAAGTTCTGCGCTACAATGCATTCAAGTGTATTGGAAAAAAAATAAATTTAGCATTAATCAATTTATGTTCAGAATGACACTGTTTCAAAACTGAGTCATTCTGAGAATCATATTGGAAAAAGGGACCAAAAACATTATAACCGGCTGCTGCTTCTTCCTTTCCCTCTGCTTCTTGAATTGCATAGAAAGATATAGATAGCATGAAGACTTGTTTTTTTAAAGACATGGGAATGGTGGTCTTTACTCCTTGAAGATGTTGCCTAGAGTTGAATTGAGATATAATTTCATTAAATCGTTGTGCTGTGACTTGGTAAAATGACGTTAATTGCAATTAAAATTTTTATTTCATACGAGCAAAATATATGATATCTCACTCTTAATATAAGTGTAAAACTTCTGTCCATACACAGATCTAATGACTCAACAGAAAGTGTGTTTCATGGTTGTTTCAGGAATTGGCCTTTAAGAGCTGCTCCAATGAAAAAGTCTTCCAGATGATGGAGGATAAGATCCACAAAGTGAGGAACTTAATTCATAAGCACGGCAACTTCCACTTCATTCTCTGAACAACCCATGCTTGCACACTTGATATAGCCTACAAGACTATTAAAGTGTTTCTTTTGTTCACTTTTTCGTACAGAATTCTTAAGTAAAATTGGAACCATCAAATTTTTTGCATGTAAGTCAACGACTACAGAAACTGCTCTAATCACACAAAATTCATGGAAAAGGGTAAAAACTGAAAAAAAAATGGATCATCAAAATATACAATGATATGAAAGTAAAATGAGCTTAAAGGAGAACTAAAACAGAATATTTCAACTGCAAAACAGTCAATTGACAACAGATATTCTTCAGAGTCCAAAAATACAGGGAGAAAATAAATAGCTCAAAGGTAGAAACTTGCATTGGGAACCCCCAACATATTCCACTTCAAAGGTAAAAAGAGAAACAATTAGTTGTCATCATCATTACTCAACAAGTCTTATGTCCTTCAGTTGGTTAATATATGACTTCCAATGGACGCTTGACTTGACTCCTATGATTTGTGAAATAGAGGTGGAGATTCCTAGAGGTCAGCTGCACAGAGAGTCGAATATAATGTTCAGAACAGATAATTTACAAGGATATCCCATCATCCTTGTCCTATAATGGCAGTCACAGTACTTGCAACAGTTACTCTAGAAACCTTTAGATACCTAAAATTATGGCTGGTCTCCTCAACCCAAAAGCTATCATTTTTAAGCTCAGTGAAAAACTGATTACAGCTCAGAAGTGTCGACAAGAAATATGGAGAGAAAAAGGAATGTCAACCATTCCTTGAAGTCAAGCGACTTTTAAGACACCCTTAATAGAGCGATTGTTCGAGCCATCTTGACATTTTTTCGTGGCCCTGAGCCAGCGACTTTGGTATTAACATGCATTTTATATTTTTGTATGCCTTTTCAGGTTTACTATAATATGCCTACACAGCCTATCAGCCTATGCCATCGTTTCTTCATTACACTTCCTTTAAATATAAAATGATTCATTTACATATTTTATTAAAATTCTTAGGTTTATAGGCATATTTTAGTCTCATTAAACATTAAAATAGCATAACTCTAGAATACTATATTGTTTTACAGCTTTTTTCTTTTCATTAAAATTTAATTTTTGACGAATTTTCCGGCAAGTCGGCAAAATTTCGCCAGCTAACATGACATTGAAAACTATGTCGTGAGGTACATATCTGTGAGCTGTATCATAGGTCTTCCATGGTAAAATATATTTTACTGCAAGACTTTAAGCCCAATAAGCCAAATTGTGCTAATGGCCACAATGAAAGAATGGCACCGATATCTATGCCCAAGGATTCCCAACCAATGGGCTTACACAAACTTGAATATGGGAATGGCATTTAAGATACATGCAAATTTCATTATTATTTTACAGATACTTGAATGCAAATTTTTTTATTTAAAGCTTCTCATTAATTAAATGATTCATGATAAATTACTGTATCTTATTTTGCATGGATTTTGATCTCATTACTAAATGATTTTGTTTTAAATCTAAACACTATGATTTGACTTATAAATTATATACAAGTCACCCCTATTCATGAATGATTTGTATAAAACTCATAGTTGTCAAAAAACTGATTAAGAGGCAGAGATTCGAGAATGGGATTAATAAGAAGCAAATAACATTGCAAGGAAGGAATAAATAGTAGAATTGAGCTCTTTAGATGTTTATTTTTCACTGGTTCCTATCCCGATGAGCAGTATCTGTAAGTTTTTGCATAATCAAGCCTCTTATAATCTATACCAGCAAGGTGCACATGCAATACTGCACAAATGTAGATTAGAATGTTAGGACATGTAAGGGATAAGAAAATGTTGAAGGGTGTCTCTTGGGACATGCAAGGGATAAGAAGTTCTTGAAGGGTATCTCTTGGAAAGTGAAGAATGCAAAAAAAGTTTAGGATACGTAAGTGATAAGAACTTGTTGAAGGGTATCTTTGGGAAAGTCATCATCATAAGCCGGTTCCCACCAAAATGGGGTTGTCAACACAAATCTTGTCGTTCCATCCCGCTCTATCAAAAATCATATATTCACTTAATCCACTTTTTTGTAAGTCTTGTTTTATACTTTCCATCCATGTTTTTTTGGGTCTTCCTCTTACTCGCTTAGTCCTTCAATACGCATACTCTCACACCTTCTTATAGGTACATCTCTAGGTCTTTACTTTAAGTGACCAAGCCATCTTAACCTACTCTCCTCCATTTCATCCCTAATGCATGCTATGCCTAACCACTTTCAAATTTCTTCATTTCTTATTTTGTCTTTCTTAGTTTTCCCACAAGTCCATTTTAGCATCATCATCTTGGAATCTTGGTAATAGTCACATTCTATACATGTTGATTCTTTCGCCGCCCAACATTCTGCACCATACAACATATCTAATCTAATTACTGTCTTATAAAACTTACCCTTTAATTTAAGTGGAACACGCTTATCACACAAAACACTAGAAGCATCACTCCACTTAAGCCAACAACCTTTAGTTCTATGTGCAACATCTTTATCAATTTATCCATCTTTTTGTACCATTGATCCAAGATATTTGAACTTATTACGTAAAGGGATATCTTGATTGTGAATTCTAATACTTTCATTAGTTATATTGTTATTTGTATTAAAATGACATTTCATATATTCAATCCTCGCACAGCTTATTTTAAAACCATGTGATTATAAGGTGTCTCTCCATAATTCTAGCTTAATATTTACTTCTTCTCTAGTGTGACCCTGCAATACTACATCATTTGCAAATAACATACACTAGGGCACCTCATCTTGAATATGAATTGTCAACTCATCCATAACTAAAGCGAAAAGATATAGGCTAATAGCTGACCTTTGATGCAAACCTATCTTAACCAGGAAATCAATTGTTTCACCGCCAACAATATGCACTTTAGTTAAGACTCCTATATATCCTTCATTACATCAATATATTTCATAGGTACGCCTTTCATATACAAAGTCTACCAAATTAATTCTCTTGCAACCCTCTCATATGCTTTTTCTAAATCAATAAAAACCATATGCAGATCTTTGGAAAGTGAAAAAGTGAAAAAGACAGTTACTCATATAAACATATAGATAAAATGACATTAGAAGGCTACTTTCGGTAGAAAAAAAAAGGCTTATGTTTGGTACACTTTCCAAAGGGGCTGTTCGTTTTATAGTATAGATATAGATGTTAACAAATAGACATGTTTCTAGATAGTTTGAATCAATTATATTGTTGCTTCCTTAGACCTTCTGATGTACATATTAAGGACTTTTCTTTTTTTTTAAAATTCAGATCTTAGTTAATTATTATGGTCCTACATTTATGAGTATGGTATCAGATGAATAATGGGGATATGTGTTTTACACTTGACCTTCTACAAAATACAAGAAGAAAATATCTTATTCTTCCTCGAGTAGCAGAATAATTAGGAGATTTAGGAATCAGAGTTACCATATGACTTCTACTTTTCCTTGCCCATCAATATTGAGTATTAGAATCCCTTCTGAGCTTCACTATTGCACTCACTCACTGTCCTGGGCACTTAATTCTAATTTTTTTTTTCCGAGTTAAGCCATATGATTTCTGCTTCTGTTATGTCCCAAAATCTGGCTTATTTTGATGTTTTCTAAAACTATTTAAGTATATAGAGGTGGACAAGTCATAGAAGCATATGGAGATCTACAGGGAATCAGTTCAATTAGCCCCAAAACTGATCCTTTCTAAGCCTTTTTATTGTTCTGATTCCTCCAAATTTAGAGGCTTTGTTTTAAATAATGTATTTGTGGTAACACTGGTCAAATTCATTGAACCACAGAGTGCACCAGATAATCAGTATTAATTCCCTTCTCCATTTTTCTCACCATTAAAGCTTTCACAACATTGGATTTAACTGAGACAGATAGAAAACAATCAGGAAAATAAAATAAAAAAAAGTAACAAGAAGGATTTAAAAGCCAAAAATCCCCAGATCACATAGCGCATTTCAGATGGTAAGATAATAAAGAAACTTTTACTCTGAGAGTCACTTCATGTAAGCAAGAGCACTCACCTCAATGCCACGGGGACCTATTCGATTACGAGAAATAAAATTGAGTACAAGAGTTGCAAACTCATCAGGTAAATCTTCCTGTAGCAATAAAAGATATGTAATTGAATGATAATTTACGGGTAACTCCAAAAAAGAGTGGGAACCAATCATGTAAAATCGCATAATTGCACCTGTATGGGATGTCCGGTGTTTCTGACCACAATCATTTGAAACTTCCCTTGCATTTGGCCTATCGTGAGAGATCTGGTCCAGTGGGTGCATAGAGTATTTCAGTACATTAATTGAAAATTTTAAAACATTTTAGAATCTCTGATTTCTTCTCTTTCAGAAATCTTAATCCACCAGAATATCCAAAGAAACAATCTTTAGAGTCTACAGAATTAACACCCTAGCCTATTAATATAAAAGCACCAAAAAGAAGTTAATAAGTGCATAGGAGAAGTGTAAGCATTATTATGTCTAGAATAGTTTGTATACACAAAACCAGTTATATTGTTTTTATTTTTATTTTTATTCTTTATCAAGAGAGTTAAGCTACAAATAGTGGACAAAACACCATTGCTGGCATCTAGAACCATGTGAATACCACTGGAGAAACAAACTCCAGGTTAATGGAAGCTACTGTTCGAAACGTGACTGGAATCTTTCACCTATTTCTGAGTAAGCTTTTTTTCTATTTCTTTTCCCCTGTTCTTCTTATTTACATTGAGAATTGCATTTGTTTCTTATAATTCTTCTAAATAATTGCCTTTATTTTTCAAAAGGATTACTCATTCTAAGGCATCCAAATAAGCTAATAATGTCTACCTTGAGAAATATATTTGTGTATATAATTATGTGTATCATCTTCCGACACTTGATTTATTTGTATGTGAACACTACCAACCCACATCAAATTCATCTTAGACCAAGTTATGATCCCCAATGATCAGCTGCCAGGGCTTATTGCAACCCCAAGTACTTTATAGCATATAAGGTAAGAGAAAATGATACACTATAATTAAGATTAAAGGATAAAACGATTGTAAAAGTGGAGATGTAGAGGATATTATGCATTCTTTGATGTACAGTAACATTAATTGAAAAAAGCTATGGATTTGTATAGGCCTGTAATTTGGAGAAAACCTGTCCAATCTATCTGTTCCTGCTAATAGCAACAGCTTTGGCACAGGACATGACAAGAACTTTTCCGAAAGGCCTTCATACCTGGAATATTAAATAAGTGCATGCCTTTAATCACAAATTGAGTCAAAGTACATTTAACTTAAGAACAGAATATAACAAATAAAACCCCACCCAAAAATGGTTATTAAAAAAAAAACAGAAATTGTAATAAAAAAAAGGAAAATAAAATCAATATTTGCCATGGAGCTTTTGGGCATCACAATATTACAACTATAAGCATGCTGCTATGCAAACCAAGAGATTCAATACGCATGTGCTTGCATCTTCTCATAATCACCTCCCAAATTCATGTTTAACATTTTTTTTGGGGGGTAAGGTAGGTCATGTTTAACATCCCCTAACAATATTAATCTATTTTTTGGCTATACAAACCAAGAGATTCAATACGCATGTGCTTGCATCTTCTCATAATCACCTCCCAAATTCATGTTTAACATTTTTTTTTTGGGGTATGTTAGGTCATGTTTAACATGCCCTAACAATATTAATCTATTTTCTTTCATTTAATCTCCTAACCAGGCTCATCTTAGACACTTGGATATATTCATTTCTTATCTTTCCTAGTGTTTCCACATATCCATCTAAAAATCTTCACGTCAGCAAGATGTCCGATGAACTTGTTGCTTATTTGCTACTCAACATTTTGGTCCATGTACCATAGGTAGCCTAACAGCTGTCCATTGAGTGAAATAAACAAATCACATGAAACTCTCTCTCTCCCTCCAACACCCCCCCCCCCCCCCAAAAGTCTCTCTTTCTCCTTCCCTCCTCCTAACCCACCCCTTCTCCCTCTCCCACTCTGTCTCTCTACCACTTCTCTCCCTCCCTGTTCTTGATACCTTTATTATAAAGGATGATAGATTTCACATGTTGCATCAAAATTTAGGGTTCTTGATAATATTTATGGGTTCTTAATTTTCTTTACCGGGTTTTTGATCACCTTGTTGATTCTTAATCATATTTATAAGACTCTTGATCATATTTATTTAATTCTAAATATTCTTTATGGATTTTTTACGATCTTTATTATGTAAATTCATGCTCAAAAATTGTATAAATTTATTAAATCTAGAGTCGTGATTTAATGAAAGAAACCCTAAATCTTCCGATAATTTATCATTCTATAAAATACAAACTTCATTTCGGATATCTAGACTCATGATTTGACTTAAGAAACTATAGAAATTTTTATTGGAGATTCATGGTTGATTCATCACGAACCTTGAATCTTTTTGAATATTTAAAAATTAGGGTTACAAGCCCTAAATTAAGTGTTAATTAGTCATTGAATTTATTAGTTTTCTTTAAATCTCACAGGCCCTATTTATATGTGAAAGTTATCAATACACTTTACATATTTGATATAGGGTTACAAATCTATATAAAAAAGTGATAGTTGACCTTTTAATTTATTAAAACATCTAAACATAGTTAGTTATAAGTTATTTACAAGTTGTTATAGTTATTTGTTATAATAAAGATTTCTTTTAACAATTAGTTAGTTATTAGGAGATTCTATATAATGATTAGTTAATTAATTAGTTACAAGAGAATCTTTTATATGATCAATTAGTTAATTAAGGTAGTTATTAAGAAAATTTATTACCTCAGAGTCAATTTAATTAGTAATATAAAATAAGCAATTTACCATAGGCACTGTGCACAAGTACAAGGGAGTTAAATAAATAAAATATTCTAATCAAAACAAAAACATTATCAAGTTTGATAGGCCTTAAACAAAGTGTAAGTCAATTTATTTAAATAATATTCCTATCCTAAGGTCTCTAACCCAAACAATTGGCCCTATACTAATGTTGATAATTGATACTAAATTTTCACTAAGTGTAAAGTTATAAATGGTTAAATTAGTTAAATACGGAGTGAATTTCAAGAAAATATGAAGTTATTATAATAAATTTCAATTAATTATAACTAAAATAAGTAATTAAAATTAATTGAATTTACTTATTACTTGAATGAAAAGTAAATTAAAGCATACGTGTGTATGTGTGTGTCATTACCTTATCAATCATAGTAGTTGAACTAATATTTGTTGTTAAATGATTAATGTGGTTAATCCAATCTTTATTATTCAATAAATGTGATTCATTTTGTTGTTGTTTAGATTATCTTCTTTTTATATTCATGAATGTGTGGAACGATTATTAATTATGAGTTGCATATATGGGTTTATATAGAAAATTAGACGTGAAACATGAATGAAATGATCTGAATATATTATCAATGATTATTGATGTTAAAATCTTGCATACTTTTCTTTATTTATTCATGAAAGCAGGTGAAATATTTAATTTATTACGAACTACATATATGGTAGTTTAGTTTTGCATGATTTATGAATGAGAAAAAGGTACATATGACATTTCATTAGAATATTGCATAAGATGGCATATATCCAGTGAGAAAGTGAGATGTGAGGGTTAATACCTAACAGTTACCAATGCTCTATGGATAGGAGAGCTGTGAGGGCTAGAGCTCAATAATCATCAACAATGTAATATATCATTAGTGATTACCTTACATGTCATGGTGAGGGATTCTATAGCACCCAAGACCAAACTTGTAGGATGTGGACGACTTGTGAACCATGACTTGATGATAGCCTGGTATATAATTTTAGATAAGGCAGTGTTACGATATTTGGGGTTAGACTGTCACAGGGGTGTCAGAGACTGAGGCATCTGTTGGTGTATTACCCCTTTCCAAAAATAGTATTTCGACATTGGAACCCGATCGGTTAAAAGCCCGTAAAACTACAATGTACATGTAGAATGCTATAGATGTATCAAGAGGTCAGGACATGGACTCTAGTGGGAATGTGTGCTGTTTAGTGTACTCCAGAAGCCATACACATAATATACATGGCATAATGTAAGGAAGGAGGAATAGTCTTACAGTATTGCAATCCTAGATGTCCACATGGCCAAGGGGATGGACACTATATTGGAAAGTACACATTGTTTACTACATGCATATCATATTTTTTGTGTATGAGTTGTGAATTTTTGAATGTTACTTTCATAGATATCATATTTAGGTATTCTGCATCCTAAGATTATAATGTTATATTAGGATCATCATCATTGCTGCATATGTATTTATCTATATTAATCATTTCATGATATATTGCTGCTATGTTAAAGGTGTGAGGGCTTATTCTATAAGTCTGAGGTTTCCAAGAGAAACCACACCAGTGGGATGAAGCCTACTGAGTACTGTTTGCACCTTACTATATTTTTGCAGGTGTTGATATTTACGAAGATCAAGAGCAGGACATGGACTAGGATATAGACTTTTACTTTGATCAGCATATCTTGGCATCAATGTGGTCTATTTAGAGTAGGTGAGTAGATAGGTTGGTTTGGCATTGGGATATTATGTTGTTTCCTATATAGGTTATTTATGATAGAATATTGCTATAATTATGATTATAGTTTAAGTTGTAAATACTCTTTATGTTGTATATTCTGATTTTATTTCATTTATTTATTTATATTTTTAGTCTCAAAGTGCAAGGTCTTGGTATTTTTATGTTATTTTAAATTAAATTGATATATTTTATATCATTGCACATAAGTAATCAAATCTGCTTAGGTTTCCATACTAGGATGAATGTAAACTGCAGTCATGTACCAAGATCCCCATTACCCATAGTGTTTAACTGTTTATATTATATTATGTATTATTTAATGGAGATATTTATACACTTCAAATCAACACGTGACAAATAATCCTGCCAGCATCAATAGTATTCTCTTAATATTGAAATTGAAGGCACTCCATGAAGTTTATAAGCAAACATTATTTGAGGTATATTTCCTCCTATATAATTCAGCAATTTTTATCTCAAATGCAATTAGAACAAAATTTACTCTACCGAATGACGATGAGGGAAAACATAGGATTAAGAACCAGAGCCTATTTATATGTGGGATGAAATGAAAAACAACTACATTAAAAGAGAGAGGAAGGAGGTCTGAGGAGAATCTCAAGATAAAATACAATCCCACAAAATAACTTAGTGGACTGGTCAGATTCTAAAGATCAATTTACCAATATCACAAACAGTTCCTATATTTTTATTTGAACAAAAGGTGAAGAAGTTTATATAAAAGATGATGTAATACTTTACAATTTGTGTTAATCTAGAGAGAACATATGACCAAGTCCCTAGAGATTAAAAAAACAATGAGATTTGGCAAGAAGGAATACCCATCACCATCAGATACATGGTCTTTAAAGACATGCATGGAGTGCTAAAATCATAGGAAGGGAGAGTAAAACAAATATTTTATAGAAGTAATAAGACAAATATTAGTTTTTCTTTGTTTGATTATGGATTTTTTGATGACTCATTCAAGAGGAGATGCCTCATCTTATGTTATTTGCTGATAATATAGTTTTTGTGGACCACATTATAGAGTAAATACAAAACTAGAATTTGAAACTTAGAATCAAAAGTTCTCAAAATAAGTTGAGTTCAACTTAAGTATGAAGAATATAAATCTAGCACAAAATAATAGCAATGTTGAAAATTGAGAACCAAGAGATTCCTGAAAGCAATAATTCAATTATTTTTTATCAGCTATCCATATGAAGGGTAACACCAATAAGGAAATTAGCTATAGAATTAAAGCTAGATGGCTCATCTGTAGAGGTCCTTTTGGAGTGTAATGCAATCAATTTGTTTCACAAGCTCAAAGACATTTTATAAGATGTCTAATAGGCCTGCTTAGCCACAAAGGAAATAAAATCATGGTTTCTAATGTCCCAGAACCAATTACTAGACTAGACATGACCAATACGTCCATAGTGGCTGCTTCAGACCGTCTAAGACTATTGTCACTATTCTTATCAGAGCATAGCTAAATGTGCTGTTGCTTTCTTTTCTTTTTTTCTCTTTCCTTTGGGTCAATGCATAAATATGAGGAGGAAAAAGGAAAAATAAAAAAGAGAAGAAAGAAAAGAAAAGGAGAAAACAAAAAAGGTAAGGAGAGGAAGAAGATATAGAGCCATAGAAGTAACTCTTATGTCTCTCTCTTTTCCTCTCCTTCCCTTTTTTCTACTCCTCTCTTTCTCATTCTCTCCTCCTCATCTCTCTCCTAATCTTCCCCCTTTTAAGGAAAAAACAGAAGGAGAGAAATAAGTTGTAGAGCCTGTCTCTTTCATTCTCTTTTTTATCCCTCTCCTTTGATCCCTCTCTCTCTTTCTCCTCCTCCCCCCCATAAAGTTCCCTTGCCCTTGCTGCCTCTTTCCCTTTCTCTATCAATCTTTCCCCCCACCCCTTTTTCTTTCCTCAGGTCTCCTATTTCATTAAGTATTTTTACTATTTTCCTTCTAAACTTCGTAATTTAAGAGAACTGGTTCCTACTAGTCTATTGATTAGAGCCTGTCGGTATTCACTAAATGCAACAATCTTTTAAATTTTTTTTTTCAAAGGCACATACAAAATAGGCATGTTGTGATACCATACTTGTACACACCAGCATTAAGCCACACAGCATGGCATTGCAAAGGTGAAGGTTTAAATATGGATGTGTGGGAAGAATAAAAAAGCTAAATTAAGAAAGGAACATATAGAACAGTTTCTAGGAGTTTCCTGAATGGAAGAAAAATATAAAGTAAAGTAGGTAAGAAGGTTTCGGCATGTAAAGGGCCTAGCAAAGTAACTGTGAAAAGGCGTGGAGAGATGCAAATTGAATGGTATAACCGTATAAGAATGCAAGAGAAAGCCCTTAAAATAAATGGATAGAGTCGAACAGAAATAACCTAAATTCAGATAACCTGAAAGAATAAACACACGAGGTTGATAGAATGGAGTTCATGTTGAAACCCCAGCTAACTGGGTTAAGTTGTGTCATTGTTATTGCTGGCTTTGTACGGATTTGCCTGAATTTAAACTAAATCAGACTCGGGGAAATATGTTATTCTTCTCTTAACGTACAAAGGATTTCAGGTGGGAAGCCATGCTGCTCAACCATAAAATGGCTACAATAATATCAAGTGACTTCCACCCTCATTAAGTGGTCCAACTCAATTGGAAGTTAAACTAAATTCAAATTTGGTGGAATCATCCCGATTGACAAGCAAATCAACGATCACATCTGTAACAGAAAGATGTGCACCAACACAACACTCAAAGCACTCCCAAGTACTGAAAAATATATATATAAATGCCCAATTCATCATTCATAAAACCCAAGTCTTGAAATATATGCTTATATCTCAGCTCTCAACTGAAACTTCCATGATAAAATCCCAAGCATGATGCCATTCTTTTATTTTCAGATTACCAAGACTAACTTATACCTACCAGCCTCTCCAATATTGTTCTGTTTCTTCAAGCCGTGTTCGGTATATATAGCTGCAGGAAAAAAGTACAGAAACATTTGGTGAATGCAGGATAACAAACAAGACTAATAATTAATTACATAACTAAGATAGAAGTACTCACCATTTCTTTGAATCATCATACTTTAATGTTGAAGGAACAGATAGACGTGCAGATTCAAGGTTCCTTAAAGATCCTCCTTTAACACTCCATTCAATCTATGGATGTGACACAGAGAGAGAGAGAGAGAGAGAGAGAGAGAGAGAGAGAGAGAGAGAGAGAGAGATACGACAAAAACATTATATAGATGACCAAATTGAACAATAACATTTTCCTCAAATTTCATTGAAATAAAAACCATAAAACAAAATATAATGGATGAGAAACCTTTTCACTTTTCAGTGGAAGTTTACAAAAAATGGTCTGAAAGCACTGCAAACAGTTTGTTTCAAGAATGGGTGGATGAGGGGCGTTGCAACATAAATAATCTTTACTTCTTCTACGGCATTTATTTATTTATTTATTTATTTTCAAGGGAGAGCATTAGGTTTGTTTGATCTTAGGCTCTGACTCACCCTCCGAGATCGGTAATTATTGAATTAACAACAAGATATTTCTTCTGTCCCATCTAGGCAATCGGAAAATAGGGAAATGGTTGATATATAACTTGAAGATGGATCTGCATTGGCCTTTGTTTGTGTGTTTGTTATTGTGCATATATACATCCATGCATATGTATATTCATATAGGGACAACCACTTGGAGTGATGATAAAAGCCGTGAGTTGTCAGTGCGAGATCATGAGCTCAAGTCTAAGCCACTTTTTATATGCTTAAGGTTAGATATGTTGACAGTCCACCTCTCCTGGGACCCCGCTTCAGCTAGACACACACTGGGTTATGGTGCATATGTATATGGATATATGGCATACATCATCCACATGGTTATTTATAGTTCAATCAATAGGTGAGCCTTTTCAAGAAAATGGAACTGATGCGGAAGTATTGTGTTGGCTAGATTTTGTAAGCAGCAACTGAAGTTCAATCAGTTGCTTAAATGGGAATTTCGGCTCATTTTGTAGGCAACCCAAGGATCAAACCTTCCAAATTTTTGAAAGTTCACCATCTCATTTAGGGGAACCAGTAACTGAATAAAATTGATATATGCAAGAACAGAGACTTGTAATTGCTTTTTAAAGGAGTGCAATAAAGATTTTATTGACTTTTTTAGTGCATCCATTATAAAATTTGCATGAACTTAAGCGGGCTCCTCATAAAATGCATTGTAACCAAAATCTGCATATGTTAAGAGAAATGATTTCAGACTAGCCATTCAAGGAATTTTTTTCTTTTTTTTTTTTTTTTTTTTCTGTTAACGGAAGACAGCCTTAGTATTTAAAACTTCTACTTTTGGATGGAAAATTCTATTATTCCATCTCCATTCTGGCAGAATCTCTAGAAACCAAGTGGAATGATTTTCAGAGGAACCTGTAACAGATTGTTTTGTCAATGAAATTGACAGCAGCATATTTACCTACTTTCACTACGGTTCTTCCAGACAGGAAATTCTCTTCTTCTATCTCCCTTGCATGCTCCTACTACGTTCTCTAGACATAATACTTCCGGTTACTTGATAGACAAAGAAAAAGAACTAAAATTTGTTCACATGCTACAAACCAGGAAAAGAAATAATGAAAAAAAAAAAGGCAAACAAACAAAAATAATAACCAGGAACAAACAGCCAGAAATATCACATTCTTATCAACTGCAGGAATTACGCAAGGTTACACATTTTACTCAATTACAGAAAGGTATGTACTATGTTTCTCAATTTCTGTGTTTTTTAAGCCCACCATAGACAGACGGTATGCCAGAGAATACTTACGGAAATCCAATAGAGATAAAAAATAATCACCAATAATAGTAAATAAAAAAGAAGAATCTCCACTAAAAAGGTATAAATGGTACCGCTTTTTCAATGCTGGAAAAGTGTTGCATTCTGCTTGATAAGATTTTTTGCATATGAATCAATGAAGCCATAGCAGTTCCCTGAAGTTTTACTCAAAAATTAATGTAGTTACCACATTCCACATTAGTTAAGAACTTAAGAGCACTCTTGAGGATTATTCATTCAAAGAAAAACAAACCTCTACAACATCAATTACTATCAGCCCAGCCAAACTGGGTAATAATTTCCTTGCAGCAACATGCACTGCAACTGAACCACCCATGCTGTAGAAAGACGGTGTTGTCAATGTAAGGTCAGTCAATAATGGTAGAGAGTTTGTTACTCTGTTAATATTAGAGAGTTTGATACTCTGTTATAAATAATTATGTAAAGCTATGCTGCATGAAGCATGAGGAAACTGGATATTACTTCTCCATTTTTTTTTAATGATTAATGACTAAATTCCATTAAAAATCAAAATCAAAAGAGAAAAAACAGAGAAAATCTAACAAAAAAGTGGAAGCAGGAACAGGAGTAGTTGATAAACCAGCAGATAGAAAAACCCAGACCAAATTACATGCAATATACTCCCCAAGAGCTTGCTAATATGCTCTACTGAATTACGATTTCTGAAGAAGATATAGACCTGAACTCTGTGTAAAAACTTATCCACGAAGCAGCTAAAGCCAAAGAAACTTCTAATGCCACCTGACACTAAGTGCAGATCTCCACAAAAAATGCATCTATTCCTAACTCCTCACACTTCGCACAGGATGGCAAAAAAACCTGCTCTAACAAACAACCCTTCTAAGATACAGCCAGAAAATGCTATAAGAAAAATATGTCACCTAGAGCCCAGGGCATCACCTGAATGATCCTAACCATTCTCAAAAAAGAGTACCAAAGGAAATGAGCAAAGTTGCACTGCAAGAACCAGTGTAATATAGGTATCTTGTATTTAATGCTACCCCATACACGTTGGGCCTTCTTTGAAGGCGATGGAGGGATTTTGGGGTACAATATAAGGAGGAAATATAGTAATTTTCTGCGCATGTTGTACAAATTTTTCTTGAGATATCTATTGGGTTTTTCTGGCTTTTTGGTCAAGTTAGCTTATTCGCTGCTTGATAGAAACAGCTGTTGCGAGTTCTATTGCTCGCTAGTAAAGCTTCTCATCATCTCTGCCTGTAGATATAGGCCGCTAAGCCAAGCCATGGAAAATCTGGTGCTTCGTATCTGTCTGCTTTGTTATATTCTTTTGTTTCTTGTCTCTCTCATTCTCTGTAACAAGTGATCTAGCAACTCCCCATTCTTAGAAGCGTAGCACACATACATTAGGAGACAAGACCTTAGTAGTTAGTACTCCTTTTGTGGTGAAGATTGCCAAGGATATTGACCTTATTAAGAAACATGATCCAGGCAAATGCTTTAACCTTGAGAAGGGCAAGAGCTTTCTAAAGGAAATTGGTGGGGAAGGAAAAAGGGTGTTGTGGAATGTTGATAAGAGCTAAAAGAAAACCCAGATGTATATGTGCCACTGAAGTCAAGGGGCCAACATCATCCATCCGGATTATCAGTATCAATAATAACTTCTTTTAAGGAAATCAAGCTTGCCCCAAGGTCCTATAACTCACCCACTCCTTAAGATTCCAAGTTAAACCATGAGAAGACCAAGAATAATATCACACACCATATGGTTATGGTTTGAGCACAACTGAAAGATATTAGGAAAATGAGCAGAAAAACAGTTTCACCTCACCATTCATCAGACCCAAAAAGGGATGAAATCACCAGCCCTCAATTTGAATTGGATTAAGAAAATGAAAATTGGGGCAAGAACTAGGGCAGCACACCATGGACTAAACGTAACCATCCTCCTACTGGACTTCGGTTCCCATCTGTTTCTATGTGAACCAAATTTTACTTGTGTTAACCATGACTTACAAGCCTATTTCTCACCAGAAAATCTCCACAACCATTTGCAAGGAAAGTAAAGTTCCTATGTTGAATCTTCCCCAAAATAAGGACACCATCCCTTTTATTTCTACAGAATCTATCCCATGTCACTAGAAGATCCTTCTTATGATTTCCCCCGTCCCACAAGAAATCTCTGCCTAGATTTTCAACAGCCTCAACCACACATACAGGAGCCCTATAGAGTGATAAGAAATAAAATGGGAGACTAGCAAGGGAAGACCTAATCAACAAGGTTTTAAACAAGCACACACAACACCCACCACCCCCCCCCCCCCCCCCCCCCATCTAGCCCCAAAAATTTCCATTCCAAAACCATCCCTACGAAATCCCACTCCACCTGGTCATAAGCTTTTTCCAAGGCAATCTTACATAATATGCCAAATATACCTGTTTTATTGCTTTCCTCAACACATTCATTCACAATTAAACACACCATCAAGAATTTGTAAGCCACGAATGAAAGTACTGATCTCTACAGCTAATATGTTCATCACAGCCCTCAGCATCAAAGACAACACTTTTTCTATTATTTTATATAGACTAGTTATGAGGCTAATCATTAGAAATCTTTAACTTCGTACTAGCATGTTTTAGTATCAAAGCCAAAAAAAAGGTAGCATTTGTGGCCTTCCTTACTATATCATGAGTATGGAATTCCTCGAAAACCTCAATCAACTTGTCTTTGACAATATCCCAGCACTCTTGTAAGAAAGCTACATCAAATCCGTCAAGACCTGGGACTTTATCTATACTTATATCCCCCACTTTAGCTTTGATTACTCCATCCTCAAATTCCTTTTCAAACCATATACTTTTATCCTTTTTGAACTTAGGGACTCCCAAGTCCCAACCTAGAAAGATCAAACTTATTTACTCTCAAACCCATACAAACATGTGTAGTATAGTAACTAGTGAATGCTTTTCTAGTACCCTCGTTATCCAATATAGAATCAATCGACCAATATCCTGCAAATTTCATTTTTTTTCTCCTTCTATTAGCCACTTTGTGGAAAAACTTTTAATTTCCATCCCCTTCCCTTAACCAAATTACCCGTAACTTCAGCTTCCAATGAATTACCTCTAAATACAATATATTTTTCCAACTAGGCTTTAACAGGATTCCTTTTATCCAAACCTGATTTCTCTAAATGCCCCTCCTCCTACATACTACCTAGCTTTTCAATTTCGTTCATGAATCCTTGCTTCATAGCTTTCATAACGGCAGTTCCTATAAAAGATGAAATGTAAAATCCTGAAATTTTAGTCATTATTTAAAATTTAAATTTTTATAGATGTTAATGATGATCAAGTGGTGTGTTATCGCAGGGAATGAAGGATAGAAGTAATCTGGAAATTTTTAGGCAAATCAGATGGTGGAAAAACTGAATTAATAAGGTAAGTAATTAGTCTTATTTAATTGATGGAAGCAAGGAATTCTGTGGAAAGGCAGTGCACATTATCGCGTTAGTTCTAAATCTAATTGGTTGTGCATGTAGGTTGCGTGGTGTGACACTACAGCCAATTAAGAGATATTTTAAAGTGTGGATTTGGTGGAAAATTCCTGTCTATAAATAGACAGCTGGTGCTTAAGTTGGTTCCATTTGCTAAACATAGAATATTCTGGAGAAAGTTGAAAACAATAGTTCTAGAAGGACCTGGAGCTAGTGTTTGGAGAGGGATCTGAGAGGAAGAAGAGAGAAGGATCCTTGTGGTGGCCGATTGAGCTTGGAACAGATTTGAAGGAGAATTCAACTTTAAGAGCTAGATTTGGCTGAAATCAGTGAAGAGTTTTGAAGAATTCGTCCAGATCAGGGAAGATCCAGGTAAGAAGGGTTGTAATTATGAATTTTGGATCAATGGTAGTGATTCTATAGAAATTTGATCAGATTTTGTCAGATCTGGATGAGATTGAATGAATTTTTGAATTTTACAGTCAATTAACGAGAGAATCTATTGTAGAAGCTTAGATCTGAAGGTTTAGAGATTTCAGGAGTTAATTGAGCGTAGCCAATGTAAGTAACACCTTTCCAAAACAAAATTATGCATAGTTTTGGCATTAATCACATGATTGAATGCTACTTCCGATTTTGAATAAAATTTCATTTGATTTGTGAGATTCGATAAAGAATGTTGAGGTTTTGATGATCCATGCTTTAATTCATGTTTTGATGGCTTAGTTAGATTCATATGATCCGTTTAGAAGTGTTTAAACAGGTCTCATAGAGCCCTACTGTCATAGCGAAACGAATCCCTAAAACAAAACTCATGTTTTAGAAAAACAGGTTCAACGTACAAACGTTGAATCATGCGTTGAACAAGCGTTAAGCAACACATGGAACCTTTCCCTGTTGCGTGCAAACAACGTCCGAACGACCTGATCAATCTATGGAATTAAGCCTCAACGTTCGTGCGTTGAAAGAAAAAAATGCCAATTTCTGTTGTTTTGCAATTTCTTGCTTTTGCTTGAGTGCAAAGCAACATCGTGGGTGCACAACACCCTAATTTGTAAATATCATAACCTTTTACATTTCCATTTACTTAAAGCTTTACATATAAATAAGGTTTTACACCCCATTTGGATTCATTAAAAATACTTTCAAGACTCAATTCCTTACCAATAAAAATTCAACTTTTGATTTGTGCCAAAAAACTGGATTTTTGGACGAACTCCATACATTTTTAAAATCTTGTTGTGTTTAGTATGAATTCGTTACGGATTATTTTGGTGACCTAGTATTTTTATAAAATTTCAGTGTCAATAAGGACACTATAAACCAAGTTTTAGAATGAAAGACCTTATATTATGACATGCAAAAAACAATTAGTGAAAAAGTCAACATTTTTAACCATATAATATTTTATTTTACAGGATCAAGAACTTTTAGTAATGAAATCCATTATTTTTGGTATAATTAGTTTATTATTCTTTCTAAGACTTTTCCAATAGTAATATTTGAGTTTTGTGAACTTTTCGATGTTTAATCGCGGTATTTGAGTGATTTCACATACATTATATATCACCTCCTTGAGGGAAGCATGATTTGCCATGAGGACACTATTTGAGCATCGACATGATGGCATAAGATTATTATCCTCCATGATGGAGTGATATTGGTCATGATGACTCATGATTCAAATTTGAGTGAAATGATTTATGTGCTTGGTTTTAAATGTCTATTGGGCTTAGCTTGCCTTGGATCCATTGCTTAAGCTTGCTAATGAAATGAGTTTACTTTGTTGTTGTAATTTCATGGACATGTGTGTATCACTACTGGTATAGAGCAACACCAAAACCTTGAGTAGACCGGCATTATCATTGCCGAAACCTTGAGTAGGCTGGTAATGGATGACGAAACCCTAAGTAGGCCAAATTATACATGGAAAGCGTGAATTTGGCTATGGCATGGTTATTACTCAACTAAGGTAAATTTCAAATCACTAGCTCCATGATGATGATGATATATGTCTTGATTCAGATTTACATTAGGGATGTTATTGGACATCACATTTTACATTGGCACATGTTTTATGATTCTATCATGGTTTTACTGTTTGAACATGATTGGGTATTGATATTGATTATACTAATTTTATCATGGCATGGTTTTACACTAAGATGAAATGTTTTCAGCATGCATGTGCTACTTGTTGGGATATATATCATATCTCATACGTGGTTTTCATGGTTTTGTTTTCAACTATTCCTGGAGAGGACCCGACTACTGGGTTAGAGCCGAAAAATACATATAAAGCGAGGATTTCTTTATCCAGTAGGTTATAGTCTGATATTGATTCTTTTTGTATTAATTTGTTCTTGTGAACTATTAAAAAGATTGGGGGTATGAAAGTTTGAATCAAAACCGATTTCCTTAAAGGATTTGTGATAGAATTGTTTAGATTTTCCCACGCTTGATAGAATGTTTCAAAGATTTCGCACTCTGATATTATGACTCATATGATGATTTGAGTTGGTATGAATACTTGGGGCCATAAATAACACTTCAGAGATGAGTTTATACCTTTAGTGAACAAACTGGATCCGAGGCGTTACATGAATCCTTCAGTTCCGTTAACTCAACCATAGGTCTAGTTGTAGAGAGATTCTCCATTGTTTAATGGGAATTGCGTGAGAGAATGGTACGTGCAAGGTCTCGCTCTTCTTTCTAGGAGTGCTCCTTTTCAAAGTCCTGTTTTTTAGCTCAATTGAGTATGCGAAGCTCAATATTTAAAGTCCCGGGCGCTTTCAATCAAATATTATTTGTGTGGGCCGATATTAGTACTTTTTCGCTTATTATTTCTCTTTCCAGGCCAGGTCACCCCTTTTCAAGTCTCAAGGGAACCCTACTAGATAGAGGAACCCGCAGGCGACTCAAGTTGCCCCAACTTAAGCATATTCAAGGACTAGCTCACATCCCATTACTCGAGATCAATTTTACAAACACATCATAATTCCACTAACCAACTTTTGTCCTCATCCCCCTAAGGATCGTCATGAATTGATAACCTCAAAACTATATTTGATGACCTCAAGACATGTTAAGACAATTATGGTATGACTTATGAGTTAGTATTGTAGGCTTGTATATATTAGATTATATCCATTTAACAAAGGCTTTAATTGCAATTCCTGCAGTTCTGAAGTTAACAACAGATTATGCCATTATAGAAAACCTTCAAGCTAGATAGAATTCTATATAGATAATATTTATGTAGTCCCCAATTACATAACTTACTTCAATAACACAACTTTAAAATCTTTCATGCGGTAGTGCCTGTAATTTGAACTTTTTGAGTGCCATAAATTTTCAATGACATGTAATTAGTTTTAAATCTTTCAAAGTGGTTCAATATAATAATTAAGTATATAAAAATTCAACTTCATCCTCATTCACCTATAATTTAATAACTTCCACAATTACATAGTGTTCAAATCTATTTAAGTTCAAGATATTATTTTCAATTACATGTGGAGACATCTTTTTTTTTTTTTTATCAGTAAATAGGAGATATTATTAGATTAGAAAATATAGGGGTACAAGTACACAAAATGTGTACTACGATGGTGCAGAAACACCCTCAATCAGAATACACAACATATAGGACACAAAACAGCAGGATCCCTCCCCCCTTCACAAATCTGAGAAACTTCTGCAACCCATCATGTCTTCTAGAAGTATGTTATTTCCCAAAGATTTGACAGAAACCCAACTATTTATCAGACTCAACATTCTCCTCTCTAAACATGACCAATTTCTCCCTATATCTCTGAAGATTCTCCGATTCCTTTCTCCCCAAATGACCCAAGAAATGACAGCAGGGATTAAGTTCCATATCAGGTCCCTAATAGATTTCCCTTTTGACCACCCCCCATGCCTCCAAAGTCATTCTAAAATTTCCAAGTTGAGCCCAAGACAGTTCCATCCTTTCACATACCATGTTCCACAGCCTAACAGCTCCTGTGCAATCCACCAATAAATGTTCCACCGATTCTTCAGCTGACTTACATACCACACACCTATTTGGGAGATGCCATCCTCTGTTTTTTAAATGGTTTAATGTTAAGATTTTATCGAGAGCTGCCGCCCAAAGGAAAAATCTCACTTTGCTTGAAATTAAGCTAGTCCAAATCAATTTATGCACTGAAAACTCCAGATCTATAGTAATCATGGACCTATATGCTGAGTTCACCGAGAAGCTTCGCGATTTCTCCATCGTCCATATTCTAGTGTCCTCTTCCCCCAACTGCATTCTGTAGAGTTCAGACATCAACTCTACAAACTCACCGACTTCCCAGTCAAAGAGATTGCGTCGTAACTCCACATTCCATGCATCTCCAGCCATGTTTCTGAGGACATTTTCACAAACCAAGGCTTGCTGATTTCTGCAAATGGAGAAAATACCCAGGAATCTATCATGCAATGGACTGTCTCCACACCACTTGTCAAACCAGAACCGAATCTTCGTCCCTTTACCAACTGAATATCTACAATTTCTCTCAACTGATTCACTAGCTTTGCTATTGGATTCCACAAACTTACTCCATATGGAATATTAGACGTGCATGGAAACCAGCCTCCATGAGATGAACCGTACTTCTGATTAATAACCTTCCTCCATAAGTTACCATCCTCACTACCAAATCTCCAGATCCATGTGGAGACATCTAAAACCTAGATTATAACTATAACAATATGTAAATTATTTGATGATTTAATACTTATAGATGCTTGAAATTTTGGGATCGGTACATCTGAATTACTTCATAAACTTAATGTAAAATGTGCCTATTCAATGTATATAACCAAACTTGCAACTGAGCATTTTATGTAAGACTCCAAATACCTCTGCCTCATAAATTTAAACTTTAACAAATCACTGCTTTTCAAGAAATTGTCAAAACTGAAAAGCCTTGGAAGAAACTTCATAATATTTCCATGTAAATCCAAATAAACAACAAGCATCCAGAGCATTACCCTTCTTGATACATCAAATATTTGATGGTGGAAGCTTTAGCATGATGAATTGATTTTACAACACAAAACTTAAAGGCAAATTAACCTATCAAAGAGGCACAACCTGTGACCAACAAGCACAATTGCAGGAGGAGAATCTCCATACATTGTCTCCAGAACAGCCAAAACATCATCGCATAGGGTCTGGAAATATCAGCAAATGCTTTATGTCATGCAAAGTGTTTAACTGAAAGAACTTTGAAAGTCAATGGCAAAGGTGAGACCATGCAAAACAAATTAGTACAGCTCATTCTTATGTAACACTATTGATAGCTAAAAAATAAAATACCTCAATAGATAGGTCTAGCTCATTTTCTGTGGATGACTTCCCATGTCCTCTTAGGTCCATGGCTACTACTCGAGCTTTCTCCTTAATTTTACTTGCCGATAATGCAAATGAAAGCCTGGCCAGTGAATTGTTATGTTAACTACCTTTGTCAATAATGGCACACGAAACTTGACATCAAGATATAAAAAGCCAAAATTTATAGTTCCGGCCATGCAAGAAGCTAAAGAAACTTGGCGGCAAGGTATAAAGTGCCCCAGTTTATAGTTCCAACTTCCAACCCTAAAAGAAAGTGAAGTTGAAAATCAACATATCAATCAATAGGATTCATCACTGTCACAAATTGTCAATGCAAAATAAAGACCGAATGTTTTTCCCCTTTTTTCCATTTTTTTCTGAGACTGGATTGATCTTGATTCATGTGCACAAGACTTTGAATAAAAAATCAATCTATAATATATAACATGAAAGGATTTTTGGGAAACATGTCAGGAAATCTTTCAAATTTTTTAATTTGAGCTTCAAATCCATCAGATAACTTGATAATTTACATATTTAAACCTATACTTATGTTTTCATTTTTATTCTTTGATGAGGTACAATTAAACCAAAACTGAAGCAGTGATTCCTGCTATATCAGTTGCTACAACTGAGACATTAAAAAATAAAATTTCTTGACATGTCTAAAGTTTTTAAAAATATTTTCTCAAAACAAGATTTCTGTACTTGCATATGTACACTACGTACTACTTATGCCAACTTCTAATATCATTTAATTTAAAAAGAAAAATGGACCTTAAGTAGATAGTCCTTTGAATTGGAACATCCACCAGTGGCTCTATGATATGAGAAGTACCATCAAGCATCCATGGAGAATATTCAAATCACAAAACAAATGAAGAAAAGTGATTCAAACATAAATAAAAAAACCTTCATAGAATTTACTAATTAATTGGGGATTTTTTCTAACTAGAAGTGATTATGCTCATAAACTCAGGTAGAGAGACTGTGAAATGGCCACCTACTGGTACATTGCAACTTCACGGGATTCATATGGAGAAAATTATTGTATATGGCAGGAATTAAATGGGTAATCCCACGAACCCTTTGTGAAATGGCTGAACAATGGCATTTTCCTCATGTGTCTGAAAGAGGAAGGAAGCTTTACTCGGCAGTTTTCTTTGCAACCATTTGGTTAGTGTGGCTAAATCGGAATCAACATATTTTTATGGCATTCACATCAGTCGAGTGTCAATCACAAAATCTTTCATGCAGTTTTGGATCTAGCAGCATTTTGGTCTTTGACCTATGGGGTGGGGCTATGTTACATGGACACTTCACACGACCCAAAGTACCCATGTCCGACACGACACGACATGGGTATGGGTACGGGATATGTGTCGGATCCTTCGCATGTTCTCTTGGACATGGCAACCCAAGATCAATCAAAAAATAATTATCAAATAATTAACTTGCAAAAAATGAATCAAAAAATATAATAGTTTTTGCAAAGAGAGAATATATATTCTCAAACTCAAAAATTGCAAGCAATGACTTAAAAAGAAAAATATAGGGGGAAGAAAAGGAAAAACAGAAATATGAAAGCTAGGCTTCTAATTGGCATTATTGACATTTACTTGGAGACTTTTCAGCCGAATCCCAGTATCCTTTTCCAAATATTGGACACTTCTCAACTGAATCCCCATATCCTAAGTTGAGGGTCAAGTGAATCTGACTCCTAGACACATACCCACACCCAACACTCGTACCCGAGTCCATGTAACATAGGGTGGGGGAAATTGCATGAAGTTGGGAACACATGGTTGTTTTAGAGGCTTATATTAAGTAAAACATGTCTACTATAGTTTCTATGGGTCTTAGAGGATTGATGTTTGAGTGCACCCCGTTTCTCATGGGACGCTGTGTTTTCTCTGTAACTTTAATTTATTCTTGATCTTTAATGCATTCTTATAACTACTGATAAAAAAAGAAAAGCAGGTAGAAAGACCCCATGCAATGTACACTTTTCTGCCTTATCCTGTATTTTTTATGAATTAATATAATCCTTATCATTACCAATCAAAAAAAAAAAAGACCCCATGCAATGTACGACTTCACTTTCCCACCACATTAGGAACAAGAGAGAACTTAAAACACAGCATCTCAAGTCGTGTGCACTATTATCCAGAATGGAGGAATTCAATTAGGTATTTATAAAGTAAGCAATATCTGACTCGTAACCATACTGCCATAAGGTTATTTCATGTCAAGAAGATAATGACAATAACAGCTTGGCATTGATACAGCCAAAAAAGACTTGGCAAGGGGTGAGTCCCTGGCAGAAAGCCAAGCCATTTAAGAAACAACTCACATACAAAATGGATCTTTTCTTCAACAAGTTGAAGGGCTTTGTCAAGTAATTACCCTGAGAAGGACCATGTACTAATGAATCCAAAAGGAGTCATAATTCAAACATGCATTCACACTCTGATAACAACTTTTTTGAAAGTCATTTTCTGTTCATGCATAAGCTACTAAATAATATATGCAGGCTAGTGAGGATATTGTAATTTCGCTAGAGCATCAAATACCCTGAATAACCGCCACCATGGAGACAAAAAACAACTGGTCCTTCAGATCCTGCCATGTAAACATGAAAGACCTGAAAACAAACCAGATTAATATTCATGTTGCTTTACTACTTACTAAGAGTCAAGGTAGAATAATCACTCACATCACTTGAACCAGGGATGCTAACATCATCCTCTTGGTCAAAAAAGCCCAACCAGTGCAAAGGAGAGTATTTTTGTAGAGAAGTCCTACACATGATCAGACATAATAAGATATATAACATGCATTCAGTCACTAAAGATGAACATGGAAAATTAAAAGTATCATAGAGTAATTAGATCTCTTAAAACAATTCGAAGACATAAAATTTTTCAAATTATTTTTGTGCTTTTGGAAACAAGTGAAGAAAAACCCATTTAGTGACATTCAGTTAAAATCAACTATGATTTTTAAAATCAGTAAAAATGTGTTTGATAAAGTTTTAATAACCATAATTTAAAAACAGTTTGTCATTAGTTATGTTAGCTATGGTTGTGATAGCAGTAGTGATGATATAATGACAGTGGCGGTAATGATGATGATAATGGGTGTAATGGCGGCGGCAGTGGTGGTAGTGAATGAAGGTATGAGTGACTTTATTAATTAAACAACTAATTACAAAAACGCCATAAAAATAGAAAACGGTTTACCGTTTTTAAAAGCTGAAATTTTTCAGCTTCTAGAAACAGTGTTTTTGAATTGTTTTTGTTATAAATAATTTGAAAACAATTGCTACCAAAAAAATTTTTTGTGTTTTTGGTTTTACCAAACAGCCTCTAACTTTTTTACTTGTTTGAAGAAATCTGATTTTTAAGTGATAATATATTGTTAATCATGAATAGATGTGGACATGAGTACAATATCAGCCCAAGAAATGGAGAAAAAACACTCCTACTCATTGAATGGAATGGTACACCATGTCGAAACACTCAATAACATTAGTTATTCCTTGAACCACTAACTAAAAGAAATGGCAAGTACAAAAGTTCACATACTTGAAAAGTTATTAAAATACAACTAAATACTCAATTGTTCACTGAGTTCCAAATATCAAATGAACAAACAAAAGGCCATGGTAAAGTTACTCCTTATCAAATGAACAAACAAAAGACCTTAAATTTAAGTCCCTGGTAACGCATCATTCACCTACTTATTTCAGATTTTCTATTGTTCTCGTCAGTTACATTGGTAAAGTTCTTATCATTAAACGATATTAAACTATATATTCCACAAATGTCAAGATTCTTAAAAATATAACTAATTATTAGCTCAGACATAAATTTCAACAATAAAATCGATCATATGAAACAGTCAAATGAACATTCAAATAAAAATATCTGCTTACTCCTTAGTCATTCTGCTCAATGCAGACGTCATATGAGCAAACCTCAAACCTCGAAATCCAAGACTTCAAGTTCCTCTAATCGCATAAATATTCAACTCAAACGTACAAATTCAGAAAAAATCACAGAAACCCAACGTTGAAAAGTACTAATAATAATTTAATTACGAACCCAAACATCATGATCAATGTCAGGCATTCATTTCTTGGATTAGGAAAGAAAAAGTTACAAGCCCTAAGATCACACTGATACCATATGTGCCGTTTGGAATGATAAAAGTTTCTGAAGAAATGAAAAACTGGAAAATCATATCTTACTGAATTGCAGGACGATCAGGGATGGAAGAAAAGGCAGAGAGATTCTGGGGTTGATCTTCTGGGCTCTCCTCAGAGAGAGAACTTAGGTTTGAAGGCTCCATCATGCAGATATCGGAGACTCAGAAAACGAAACAAAGAAATGCGAATTTGATTTCGTCTTTAATCTTAGGAGCTGGGACTGGCAATTTAATAGAGGAGATACCCTTACCAAAAAAATAGAGGAGATACATCAAACTTCATGAAATCATAGTTAAACCTCAGGTTTGTGTTGGGTTGCTTCGTGGGTTTATTTGGGCGGTTTTGGATTCACACCATTCTGGCTTTGGGTTCGGAAAATATAAAACCGGAGTGGTTTGGTTTGGTTTATGATTCAACCTTTTCCTTAAACCGAACCAAACCCAAAAAAAAATGGGACTGAAATAGCCTCAACACATAAAAATCAAAAATCAAACCCAATTATCCTATACCTCCTATGCCAACGGATCCTCTGTGAAGCGGATCTCCTGTGAAACAGAGGATCCTCTGTGAAGTGCAACCAATGGACCAAATTAATTTGGTCCGATCCTCTCTGTAGGGAGGTACCTTCAGCTTATATTGGGATACCTTTGACTTATATTGGGTTACCTTAGGCTAATTTTGGTGACTGCATATGGCTTACCATGGGGGGTACCTTAAGCTTATATGGGAGTATCTTAGACTTGCATGAGGGCACCTTGGGCTTACAGTGGGGTACCTTAAACTTATTTTAGAAGGTACCTACCACGATTTAGGGAGGTAGCTTTGGGTTATAGTGGGGTACCTCAATTCGGGTTATAGTGGGGTACCTAAGGTACCCCATATTTGACAGAGGTACTCCATTGTTAGGCCAAAGGTACCTCCATGAAGATGATTGGGTACCCCCATATTTGCCTGAGGTACCACAGTATTTGACATGATTTTACTCTTGGTTTTACCCCAAAAGAGCTTGTAGCTTGAGGGAGTTAGAGCCCCACAATTTCCAATCAAGGTCTGGCTCTGATACTATTCTGTAACATCGATCCCACAAAAAATGATATTATTTGCTTTGGCCTATTGGGCTTGATGTTTTTACCCCAAAAGGCTTCGTTGCTTGAGAGAGTTACAAGCCTATGGATATGGACCTTTAATTTCTCCTCCCCAAGCAATTTGGGATCGAATGTTTAGTACTATCATTTTCTTGATTGCACAAACATTAGAGATTAGAAGGTAAGTTCAGTCTGTGAGGTAAAAGATGATTTGTCGGAATTGCTTGGTGTATATATTTCAAAATAAATATTAAATAACTTAAGTTTTTTAGTACAAGGAATTTTCCACAACTTGAGTTATACCTTACTTCATTGTTGATTTGGGAATTGCAATATATGGAGAAGTCAGTATGCTAAGGAGATGATAAAAATACTTGTGCTTCTATCTCTCCAATAAGGTGTGCCTAGGTCTTTACCATTATACATGGGGAGTACAATGCTATGTTGCCTGTTAGCTTGTTTTTGGCATTTTTCAAAGGATAGGAATATCCAAGTGTTTATTAAAATCTTTTCAAAGGATTCTATCATTCGTAAGCACATTCTTAAGCCTATGACAAACACTAGGACTGAAATGGATAAAAGATATTTGCTTATTGATGATATGTCTAGGATCTTTGCATTAATCATCTAGAAAATTTCTTAAAAAGTCAGAACTCTCTTTCCTAGGCGATACTGAACAATATGATATTATTAACACATCAAATGATTAATAGCAAGTTTAATACCTTTAATTAGAATTTGTTCTCTACTTGTTTAAGTGCTAGAGATGAGGTTTGTACTTCACAAAATATAAAAAGATTTGGGGATAGGGAGTCTACTTGTCTAAACCATTGTTCCATCAACATAACTAGTAGATACATTGACTAAAACGTTATAATTAATAGTGTAACACAACATATAAGTAAGTGAATGTGCTTTGAATTGAAACCATAGGCTCGCATGCTTTTTTGTATGAATTCCTACCTTAGCCTATGACAAACCTTATTGAGATCAACCTTTATAAACAAAAGATTATTTCCCTCCTTTTCTTTCTTTTTGATTTTGTGGTTCCTTCAAGAGTTAGTAAGATATTGTTGTGTAAACAAGAAACCAATTCGCATCGGAGCCTTATTTTGTTCATTATAATATGGAGATGGCTTTATAAATAAAATTGCACAAACTTGTATGTTAATAATCCGTTATGCGTTGAGGAAGATCACTCTTAGGGATGAGAGTAATGTAAGTATAATTAACTCTCTTGGCAAAGGAATCATATTTAAGGAAATTAGAAATGGTTCTAATAACCTCCTCTCTTACTATGCCCCAAAAGTAAAATATAAAAAATACCCTAAAATTCACCAGGGTTTGGGCTTTTTAGAGCTCCAAGTTGATTAATGGTGTTCCAAGTCCTGCCTACAAATCATGTTTTTCTCTTGTTAAGTGAACTTGGGTTATATGAGGTTAGGCAAAATATAGATTAGGAATTTTACGTCATGTAAGTTACCGATTTGATCTTGTATTCTACAAATGATCTCTTCATCTTCGTAGCTCTTGGGTAGATTTTTTGAGTCTAACAATCTTTACTTGATTTAGGGATAGCAATGAAGAAGACTAAGGGAGATGTTTGGTGGGGATTGTGGATCATGGATTCAGGACTAAAGGATTTTGAAAATCTAGATTATATTATATATACAGAATCTCATTGTCGATTTTCACAATCTAAAATCTTGTTTAGATACTGTGAATTTTCTAGGATTTTATAATAGAAAATATAATATTTTGTACAATAATATTTACATATCCAATATTTATATATAAGTATTATATATATAACATACTATAATATTATATTATGTGTAATATTATATAACTATATAATATTACATCACATCTCATGTCCCCAGACCCGGATTCACCAACCACTCTATAATCTGAATCAAGACATGAACCAACGGTGACAAAACAAATTGACAAAAGACTAGTAATAAAGGAACAAATATCAGAGTATGGTAAAAATTTAAAAGCTTTTATTTCTAATAACTTCTAAAAGGTTCAAATATTCACAACTACCTAATTTGAATATTAATCTTAATAAAAGTTCAACTCCTAAGTCATAAAACTTATAATACCCTATCTATAATGAAAAAGAAATAATCCCTACACTACCCCTCAATTAAACAACTAAAAGATAGAACTTCCTACATAAGACATCTGGATCTTGAAATTCTTCAATAGCTTCCTCCAAGCCCTAGTTATGTTCTATCCTGTCAATATCATCATGGCAGACAAAATCTGAAAATAAAATTTTAAAAACGGGTTTTGAGATAAAATCCCAGTAAGTAACAACATGCATGTTATTTTATTACACAATATAATCTCTAGCAAAACATGATGAGTTCATAATTCTATATAAAAACAAGTTAAACCAAACAATAACATAAATCTAGAATATTTTGGAAATAATCATATATGCACAACTATTATTTCTCATACAATAGGACTCATAAATATAAGATGGCTTTGTAATATCATACACGTGTCGACTAAGGTTGCCACCTCACAACTTATGTGTGAAGCTAGCCACCTACACTCTCAGACGACAGAGTTATTGCGGAGTTCCCTTAAAACCCATATGGGTGGGATGGCAAGCAACACTCCATACAAAGGAAAGTAATAAACCTATAGCATCTCTCCATATGGAGGTATGAAAAGAGCCTCAACCAATAATGCGAGTTAAAACATAAATGAACCCTGGGCTATCATCAAAACAAAGACCAAACCTCTATTCAATCCCTAGTTAGCATATGAGTCCACATCTAACTATGCCGTCACATAGTTACGGCTGCAAAATCATGTGTACGTAGATGCCATTTTTTCTCAAGAGCAAAAGGATGAAAAAATTTAACCTCTGTAATTTATAGCATATCGAAAACCAGGCTATGACATGTCTTAAACGGTTTCTGTGTGGCCTAAGAGTAATTGAGATATATTGTAAATTATGAACAAGAATTCTTTTAAAATTTCAAAAACATCCCAATTTTTTTTTAATTAATTCCATTGAAAGCAATGATAAAATCTTCATATTATTTTATTTAAAATCCATCTTGACAGCTTAAACATCATACAAAATCAAAATAAAAAGAATTCAATTGTTTCCAAATCAAACCTTCATAGATCAAATTTTAAACTTTAATGATTGAACACTCAAATCGTATGACATTAATATATTACCTATAATTCTAATATCTTGATTTTTAGAGATTTTGTGTGAAGCACCCATAATCGAGGTAAGAATCCCATAACCCAACTCCAAACTGGATTCTGACTAGAATCAGATTTCTTAATATCTATGACAATTTGAACCAAACGCTCTACCAAGATTGTAAAATCCGATTCTGATAAGAATCCAAAATGACCACCAAATGCCACCTAAACTATTTGCATTAAGGTATATTGGTAAATCATACACACATACACATACGTTAGAAATTAGTTTGTTAATAATATGCATGTTTGATATAGAGTAGGCTCCTGTGAGATTAATCACGTACTCTTTTTTAAATTAGGTTATGATTTATCTTAAGTTATCTTGAATTACCACGCCAACAAAGCTTTGCTTGCTATCAACAAAGCCAATGGACTGGCTGACATGTTAGCGAGGAAAGGTGCAAGGTGGACAAACACGTTTGCTAGTGTCCCAACGGAATAATTTGGTTGGATAGTTGATCTTTGGGTATATCTGCTCACTATTAGAAACCAATATTTTGCTCATATTTTTTATTTGTATTGCAGTTAATTAGTAATGTTGCTCTCTTTTGTTTGCCATTCTAATTTTCTCTCCTATTAATAAATTCTCAATGATTAAAAGTGAATAAGAAACAAAATGCTTTTTCTAGGGTTAAAAGGAAAAAAAAAAAAGATAACATCCTCACAACTTACCAATTTTATATACAAATATAAAGTGATCGACTTACCAAATATTTAGCAATGTGGGAGCTTTTATGGATTGAAATCTACCTTTATAAAAAGAAACAAATTCTTTTTTATTTTTTATTTTTATGAATCAGTATCCTTTCCTTAAATTTAATATCATAACAGTATGAGAACCAGTTTTAAAATCGCTTTGTAATATCATACACTTGTCCACTAAGGTTGCCACCTCACAACTTATGTGTGAAGCTAGCCACCTACACTCTCAGACATAGAGTTATTGCGGAGTTCCCTTAAAACCCATATGGCCGGGATGGCAAGCAACACTCCATACAAAGGAAAGTAATAAACCTATAGCATCTCTCCATATGGAGGTATCAAAAGAGCCTCAACCAATAATGCGAGTTAAAACATAAAGGAACCCTGGGCTATCATCAAAACAAAGACCAAACCTCTATTCAATCCCTAGTTAGCTTATGAGTCCACATCTAACTATGCCTACTAAATGAATTAAAACCAATAACCATAAGTGCATCAAAACATTCACATTCATTTCCATAGAATGATATACAATCTTATCCATAATTTCTAACAATTTATAGTGACCGAAACAATAAATTTTACTTGGCAAATAATGGATTTATAAGAAAAATATAGAAACAAAAATTAAACATATCTGTTTACACCCGCCATAGCTTGGCGGTAATATAGTCCTATGTGGCTACAAGTCTCCCTAAATTAGGGAAGTGGGGTCCGTTAATAAACCCACAATTACGTAGGAGGTTAGGAAAAAGGTCACAAGATAAGGACTCTCTAAAAAAACATGGGAAGTGGGGTCCCCCACTTTCTAAAAACGTGGAGTACTGTTTGTACAATGTGGGGTTCAACTTCTTAAAAGTGGGATCGTTGGGAGACTTGTTGATCAAACAAAGCAGCTTATAAATAGAGATCTACAGGCAAGAAAAAGAGATCTCTCGATCAACACATAACACAACTACATTTAGCTATTCCGGTCTCCTCAGACCCCTATTCGATCTCCTCAGACCATCCTACGCTCATGCTATCCTCATAGCATGAAGTAGCCTATCCTCATGTTACTTTCTGTCACAACAACACATGGAGATCCCCCTTACTCCTTGTGAGACATAGAAAAATCACTGAGATGATTCCCCTCCGTCAACACACGGGCTCAACAGAAATGGAAGAATCGCCACCATCCAATTTTAGGGTGTGAATGGACACCAAAATATTCCTAATGAGCAAAAAGAGCTAAAAAGCAAATACTAAAGTAAAAATAACTCTACTTGAAAATCAAATCCAAAGATAGGTAAGGGGATTAGATTATGAACGGGGGAAGGTGTTAGGCACCTCCATTCACCCACACAAGGTGGTTGCCAAGTGTTGTTCATGCTAAAAAAATGAGAAAGCTTGCTAAAATCATCAAAAACCTTGGAAAAAGGGTTAAACAAATATGTGATATGTCCACATAAGAAATCCAAATGAATTCCAGATCCTCTTTTATATCAATATCACTTCTGGAATATTACCAATAGATGGCAATCAAAGCAAAAATTGCACAAAACCAAGTTGAGTCAAATCTGGAAGATTCGGTAAAAGATAGTGCCATTTGTCTTGAAATCATTCAAATCCAATTTAAATTAAATCAAACCAAATCCATTTGAAACATTATAATAAATAGAACACTCATGCAAATTTTCAATCAATTCCGGTTAAAATCCTAGGAGTTATTCTCCTTTGAAATCTGCTGCTGGAGATAATTAAAAGTGACAAGTGGGCAAGTTTGGAAAATCATTTAGAAAACTCGGCTTCATATAAATCCATGAAATTTGGTGTGAATGAAGTCTATATGGCCATCTTTCAAATGAAATTAGCCTCATACGAAAATTCAATCGGATGTGCCTTGGGCGGTCTCCCGAAAGGCCCCGAGGATCACAGATTTACCCAGAAAAGTGCTGTTGAGCAGTTCTAAGTAAATCTGTTGCCAATGACACAAATGGAGTCAAAAAATTATGAAACCAACTGGGTTTGAAACTATACTTCTAAAGGAAAACACAGAAATAAGAATCACTTGAATCGGACTTAAAACGAACACATGGCGCTCAGTCGAAGTGACAGGTTCTACAATCAAACCTGAACTGACCTATCAACTTCGACAGAGAGGTGTCAAAAATCTGCTTGAAAAAAATTAATGAACTTTTACAGGCATAAACTAGACAGCCTCACCTTTCCCCTGGCTCTGGAATCACTCCAAAATTCATCCAGACGATGAAGTTATGAGTGTCCAAAGTTGGGGTACAGCTGCTGTCCAGTTTCAGCCTTTTTAAAGAAAATCAATTCCAAACAGTGCTTGGGTGTGTGGAATCCATGCAAGATAAATCAAAATCATTTTAAAAAGATATTGAAGAACCTCTAGGAAGAAAGGGGCATAAGTTTGGCTCACCATTCTCTCCGATTGGAAAAAATATGCCAAAAACCCCAAAAGTGAGCAAAAATGCCCAAAACCGAGAGGTTAAACCTAGAGGTCTTCAAGATTTGAAATAAACTTGATTGAAATCGATAACGAACATCCCAGAATTGCTTGGGGCTATTTATTTTAGATCCACCACAATGACAGCAATAGATCCAAAATACGAGCCAAATCCGACAAAACAAGTGCTATGTGTGTGTGTGTAAAAATCCATTCTTCAATAATATAACAACATATAGCATGCATTCATATCAATCAAATGGGGTTCTAGAACAACCTAGGGTTCCATTCCATTATCGTTTCCCTTAGTTCTCTCTCCCCGTTTAATGGTTCTTCGAGATAATCTTGGATTACTTTGAATATGAAACGGTTTTTCATAGAATCAAAAAGCTTATTCAACAAGGTTCTAACACTAGGATCAATCCTCAGTCTCGTTTCCCCTATATCCCGCCTTCACATTTTACGGCTAGGGGGAGTCTTGAGGTACTTTGAGTAGAGGAAGGGTTTTCATACACACAGATTAGACCTTATTCTATAGAAAGGTAGAAGAAGAGAACTAAACCTAGAATGTAAGAACAGAAAAATAAAGAGAGGTTTGAGGCTTACCTGGGCTTCTGGAAGCAATACGGCAGCGGTTCCCTTCTTCACTCGAAGCTCTTCAATCTCCAACTTCTTGGCCAAAATTCTTGGCAAAAGTTATTGGCTATTTGCTTAAGGAGGAGCCTTCTATTTATAGGCAAAGGCTAGGGTTAGGGTTTGCATGATGCTAGACACAAAATGATGTCTAGAGTCCACCAACCTAAACCCTAAGGCGATTTCTGAGATTTCCACTCCTTTAATGAAGGATATGATGGTAAAAAGTGAAAACTCTCGGAAAACCCTAATTTTGAGCAAAAAGCTTGTATCCGACATGTCAGGTCGGATACAAGCAATTCTCTTTGTATCCGACATTATCTGTCGGATACAAAAAAGAAGAAGCTTTTATCCGAATTTTAACACAAGCAATACTTATTTACATTTAATATCGTTTCAGTAAATGTCCTCATATTTTTTAATCTCCATTTACTTAAGATATTACATGTAAATAAGCAAACACCCCCCATTTGAATCCATTAAAAATAGTTCCAGACCCAAATTCCAAGTCACCAAAAAGTCAACTTTCCAGTTCCAGGCTAAATTCTGGTTTTTCAGGTCCGATAAAAAGATTCAACATGTTAAAACCAAGGTATTCGTCAAGATTTAAAATTTCAAAAAATTCTTTTATGCAATAACATGGCAAAAAACCTAATTACCGAGAAAAATTATCTTGAAATCTTGTTTTAAAAAATATTTCATTTTCTAGGGTCAAAAGTCAACAAAATTCAACCAGAAAAAGTTTGACTTTGTACAAAAGATTGAATTCGGGCCTTTTCCTTTACGGTTTTGGATTCAAATGGGTTAAGGATCTCAAACTCAATGCAAAGAATTGAAAATTCCAATAAAATATTTTTCTCCTTCAAGATTTATCAAAAATCGTGCAATTTTGGGGTGTCTACACTCCTCCTGGACAAGACTAACAAGATACACCCTACTTCAATCATGGCTAGGTACGATATTGCTTACTCCTTCAACCAAGGCTAAGGGCAGTCATTATGTGCACCCCAGAACAAGTAATCGTCAAGGCGGCCCCCGATCTCTTCTCTCTATACTCTGATCATGGCTATAGGGAAACGGGCGGCAGGTACCGAGATCTTGTTGGTTTTCTTCTCACCTTTTATTTATTATCGTCACTATCTATCCTTGAAGTGGCCGTCACCCCATACGGCACTCAGTTTCTGCAGATTCTTCATCAAACGGTCACCACCAACATGGCCGTCGTCTATGTTGCCATAAAATTGGGGGAAGAACCTTGGAGGACAAACCCCAATCACCTTAGCAATCTCCGAATTAGAAATCTCCAAATCCACAGGCGGCTAGGTCGTATCTGAACCACAACCCGTTGGGTTCTATGTGCGATCGGCGCCGGGGTCAAAAGTTTCCAACTTCTTGCATCAGCACAGATGCTAGCACGCTTGCGCACTCATGCGTCCCCGAGTTGAGCCGGAAATGATGGGAACAATATCACATTGCATGAGAAAGTTATCAAGATTTTAAACAAAATTTTCTAGGATGGCATGCCATCACATAGTTACGGCTGCAAAAGCATGTGTAGTTTGCCATATTTTCTCAAGAGCAAAAGGATGAAAAAAATTTAGCCTCTGTAATTTACAGCATATCGAAAACTAGGCTATGACACCTCTTAAACGGTTTTGGCGTTGCCTAAGAGTAATTGAAACATATTGTAAATTATGAACAAGAATTCTTTTAAAATTTCAAAACATGCTTAACTCATCCCAAAAATTTTTTTTTAATTAATTCCATTGAAAGCAATGATAAAATCTTCATTTTTTTTATTTAAAATCCGTCTTGACAGCTGAAACGTCATACCGAATCAAAATAAAAAGAATTCAATTGTTTCCAAATCAAACCTGCATGGATCAAATTTAAACTTTAATGATTGAACACACAAATCGTATGACATTAATATATTACCTATAATTCTAAGAGGCCGTTTGGTAACTGTTGCTCCAAAATTGGGCCGGTGTGGACACGTGTCGAAGGTGGTGATGTGTCTCTACGCGGGCGTGCCAGTATCGTTTGATACAAATGATTTCGGGTTGAACCCTGACCCCGGGCACCTGTTCCGAATCTGAACCGGGATCGGTCCAGTCGTACTGCAAGTCACCTGTAATAAAACGGGTCAGGCGATGATATGAAGACTAGGGGTCCGGTCTTCGTTTGGGTTCTTGTAAGTGTTTGAAAGCGAAAGCGACTAATGGCACACAAATCCTTTTATTATAAAATCGGCCGACGAGCCGAAAGCGACAACAGATAATCCTCAAAAGGGAAACAAAAAGTACAAAAGAAAACCGACAGGGCTTGCAGGACCGGCCTGTCCTGGTCTTATAGCCGTAATCAGGTATAAGCGCAGGAGGAAGGGGCGGCTGCTAGCAAAGTCAATTCGGGGGATTCACCTTGGATTGCTGCTTACTCGAAAATACACAAGTCACCTGGCGTGATCAGAGCGAGTCTCGGGACCGGCTGCTCGGGATTCTGTAAACACAGAACTGCGAGTCAGGGGCGGCCTCAACTTACTCTCCGGTGGCAGGATTCTGGTGTTAATCGGAGTAAAGAGGGGTCGAAGATGTCACTGCGACTGGAAGCTGTGAGACATGGGAAAAAATCAATTTAATGATTTCCTCAATCATCACACGGGATCAAATAAAACAAAGAGTCGCCACCATTCAATTTAGGTGTGAATGGACACCAAAATATTAAATAAGCACAAAAGGCAAATTTTAGGGCAAAATATCCCTCCTAAAAAAAACAACCAGAGATGGATAAGGGGATTAGGTTATGAACAGGGGAAGGTGTTAGGCACCCCTATTCATCCACACAAGGTGGTTGCCAGGTATTGTTCATGTTTTTACAAATAAAAAAGGCTTGCTATAAAAATCACAAAAATCACATAAAAAGGCAAAATTGTATGGTTTTTTCATATGAATAGTCTGATTGATCCAGAACTTTCAAATATGATCATACCATTCCTAGGGTTTCATGATCAAAACAAAATTGAGATAAAATCAAATAAAATCAATTTAAAGTGAAAAATCCAAAAATCTGGTTTCAAGTCAAAATTCTAGAAATCTGGAAAAATATGATTTTTATAAAATATTTCAAAATTGAACTTGAATAATCCAGGTCATAGGTAAAACCCAAATTTCACATTAAATCCAGAAATAAAAACCAAAAATACTCACGTTGATGAAAAACACCAAAAGGGGAGAATTTAGACCGTAGGGTCTTCTTTCAATAATGAAAAACGATTTAAAAACCACATCATGAAACCCTAGAATTTATTTTCAGGCTTCTGGATCCAGATCTACCATATTGATCATGATAAATCTAAGATCCTAGCCTAAAACCACAAAACTCACGAAAACAGTGCTGTAGGTGCAAAAGTGGCAAAAATCCAAATTTTGTCAAAAAGTGGGGATCTCATGCTATAAACATCATAGATTCATGTAATTCATTCAGATATATCATAAAAAGCATTAAAACATGATCAGGATATTCAAAGCAATCACATCTCACAAATTAGAGCACATGGGGGTCTACCCTACGGATCCACCTGTTCCCCTTTCCCCTAGTTCTCTCTTCACGTTTTACGGTTAGAGAGACTCTTGAGGTACTTAGAGATAGGTTTGGGTACACAAACACAATCACAGGCCTTATTCTATGAAAAAAAGAAAAAAACAGATATGGGGTTCTATTCTAGGGATCCACTTGTTCCCCTTTCCCCTAGTTCTCTCTTCACGTTTTACGGCTAGAGAGACCCTTGAGGTACTTGGAGACAAGTTTAGGGATACAAAATAGATATGGCCTTATTCTACAGCAATAGAGATGATCCTATTACTTCTAGAATTGAAGACAAAAAATAAAAAGGGATAGGGGACTTACCTGGATTGAGCAGGCAGAGCAGCAGGGATTCCTTTCTCTTCTCTTGGAGCTTCTTAGAATTCCTTGGACTCAAAATTTCGTGGCCTTTAGCTAGAGGAAAGAGCCTCTATTTATAGACACACCCAGGGGCATGGTTGGTCCAGAAGGATATATCCTGATTCTCAGGATAGAGTGAAATACAGAGATAATGCCCATCCATAGTGGCTTCAGCGAATAAAATACTTAATTCGCTCGTTTAAAGATATATTGGACTTCAAATAAAGCTCGGAAATCGAGAGAAGGACCAAACTTGCACGTGTCTTTAATGCCCGTAAATGATTTACGGTCCAATGGTGACCGTATTGGTATTACGGGCGCGCCTGCCCGTAGATATTTTGCGGGCGAGATAGGCCCGTGAAGCCAATACGGGCAAAGCCTGTTCATTCTATTTTTAGGCCTTTTTGACCTGTTTTAAGCTCTAATTACATGTTTTTATTATTTTCTCATTTGGCAGTGCAATTTGGGGTGTCTACAGCTGCCCCCTCTTTGCTGGTAATTGGAACCAATTACAAGCAGAGAGCAAAAAGACCCACCAATTGCACTTTCTGAGATTTTTGTCTAATCAATTGCACTTTGCAAGGATTAAATGGATGATTTTTGAAAAAAGAATTGATTGTGGAAGATTTGCTAAGAAGTCCCTCAGCTTAAGGGCCAAATCTTCCTCTCTCTTCTCACTGAGCACTTGTGGGCTATGAAGTGAGATTTGAGACAAAATTTTTAAACAAAAGTGGGTAAGGTGGAAATCCTTGCAACTTGCAACTAATACAAACATTAATCTCCTAAAAATTGTGAGAAAATGACAAAATAGGCAATTTTTGGCTTCGCCCGCATTGTGCTTACGGATAGAGCCTGCCCGTAGAGGATTCACGGGCGACTGGGACCGTAGTGTTTTCACGGGCGTCTGATGCCCGTACTGTTTTTACGTATTTTACTCTTCTTCTTAAGCTCGCGACCGCGACCATTTCTCTTCTGCTCGCACTGTGCCCTAATTCCTCCGCGACCGTGCTTTCTTCTCCGGTCCTTGATTTTTCTTCTCCAAGCGTCCGACTTTATCTCCGGCAGCATTTGCTATCTCCGGCGACCACTGTTACCTCCGGCGACCTCCCATTTCAGACGAGTCTTCCTGTTTCCAGCGACTGTTTCCATTTCAGACGACCACAATACCTTCAGCAACCATCGACTGTTCCTGGATTTGAGCATATCCGTGGCCTTGATCAATTCATTGGTGTGTTTCCTCGACTGTAGTCATTCTCTGTAGCTTCGGTAGAGTAAGGGCTTTCTATTTTGCTTGCCACATTTCATCCATTTCGATTGAACCAAGTGAGTGGCCGAATCCCCAAATTACTTTGCATTTTGAGATGCTGATTGTATCTATACCATGCTTATGATGTTCCATGCTCCTTGTTATTCTTGTTTTTGCTTTGAATTTCTTCCATGTGATCTTACTTCCTGCTTGATTTTTCGGTTTAGCAGAAATTTGATCTTGTGCTATCACTCCTTTAGTCTAGGTTCCTTAATGGAGGAAGCTTAATTTCCATAACTCTGCATTGTCTGATTGTAGGAAATTCCTAAATGCTCCTGGTTTATTGTATCATTTTGATTCGAAAATATGCTGTATATATTGATGCTTCTGTATCCAAATTTCCATGTTTAAACCATGACTGATGTTCCACACTTTTTCTGATTTCTAAATGAGAAACTGGAATTCTTGTCTTAACCAGATTTTTTTTGCTTTTAGTCCATGTTCTGCAGATGCCTTATTTTCTTGCATGTTGTTGAGGCTTGAACTTGCTTAATATGAAATGAGTACAAAATCCAATCTTGGATATCTTCTCGGATGATGACACTAATTTCCCTTGGCGTGAGCCGAGAACTTATATGACCCGTATGAACTGGTTCTTGCAAGATCATCCATTGTTTTGGCATGAATCCAATACCTTGACTTTCCTGGAACCAAGTAAAATACCTGATTAGATATCTTTTAGAAAATACAAAGGAATAAATTAAAACATCACACATTTTTCTTGTCATATAAAGAGAACATTCAAGAAGCATGCATTTCTTATATAATTTCTCTATATACTTCCTTGGTTAAAGCAAAAGCACATAAAATATCTTAAGACAAAAAATGAACTCCTTCAGTTTAATCCTTGATTTGATTGGGAGCTTCTGAAACACTTTTTCCATTTTCCATTTTTCCTTTTCCTGTAAATCAATTAAGCTTGGTTAGAATGAATAATCAAGCAATTAAAAACTTTTAGCAAGAATAATTAACATCTCCCTGATTTGAACCGTAGATGGCCCGCCTTAGATCAGCTTCCAGAGATCCAGCAGATGAGCCTTCCTCTTCTAGGGTTAGGCGAGATCCTGCTGATGTGGCTACTTCCTCGAGGGCCGAGAGGGATTCTGATTCTGATATCCCAGATTTCCCTTCTGGGGATTCGCGTGAGGCGACCCCAGAGGTATACTCTAACCTTTCTGCAATTTCCTATCCTTTCTCAAAATACATCTTCCTGATTCTTCAATTATTTTCTTTTAGCCGGCTGTTGAGGCTTCTGGCAGAGATAGGAGCCGTAGCAGACGCAGAGCTGGAGGCAGAGATGGAGGCCATGATGAGGGCCATAGAGGAGGCCGCAGAGGGGGCCGTGGCAGAGATGAGGCCAGGACCAGGGTTGAGATCCCTGAGGAGGTGGCTGCCCAGATTAGGGACACCGATCTTCTGCATGGTTTGAGGACTCATCCCTCAGCGTGCGTTAGGGCGGATATCCCTTTGGAGTATCCGATGTCCCATTATAGAGGGAGCTGGGCTAGCTTTACTAAATTTTTGAGAGCTTGCAGTTCAGCCTATCGTCGGGAGCTAGGATTGTATGGTTTCGGCATGTTTATCACCATCCCGGACGTACGCTTGGATCGGGCCCTCATTGCCGCATTGCTGGAGAGGTTTTTCCCAGAGACACTGAGCTTCCACTTTCCAGATATTGAGATTGGGATCCGGCCTTCTGATTTCACACTCATCACCGGGATTAGGATGATCGGTGATACCATTACTGAGATGGTGATGCCAGAGGCCGATGAGATTGCTGGTTATCTTGGATACATTGTGCTGCCTCCTGAGGCATGGGATCGGGGGAGAGCTAGATTGTCTCTGACATGGCTGAGAGAGACTTTTAGTAGGAGGCAGTTTGGCCAGCTTGCTGCCGGTGACCATGTTTTCCCATTCGCCTTCCGATTCCTCTTTCTGTATATGATGGGATCCTGCTTCTTCCCAGAGGACACGACTTCAGTTAGTCCTCACTTCTTGAGTCTTCTGGGAGATCTGCAGCGGGCGAGGAGGTATGCCTGGGGCCCGCTCATATTTGGTACTATTCTGGCTGGCCTGCGCCGATCAGTGAGTGGCCTCTCTACTTCCAGAGGGGCTGGAGTTGGGTGCAGGTTCTTCTGGCCCTTCTTGCAGGTGAACCTTTTTCTTTATCTCTTTCTTTTTATCTCTCCTTTTCTATTCTTCTGACTATTTTCTTCTTTCTTGCAGTTTTTTGCTAGGGTTTATATTCCCTATTTCCGCCCTACCTCTACGATGCCTGAGGAGACGTATCCCATGGCACTTAGATGGTGTCATGTAGAGCACGACTCTGAAAAGAGTCGTCCCAGGTCCGCCCGGGCCCACTTAGACAGGTTATACCGGTCTGAGGTAATCTTCTTTTAATTCCTCTACTTCTTCTTTTCTTTTCTTCCTGGATCGCATATCTGATGTCTTGTTTTGTTTTTCAGCTATTTGTCCCCAGGATGGAGGACATTCATGAGGTGTTGGCCCTGCAGGCAGCCAGAGATGATGCATTTGTCCCTGACCAGAGACGACAGAGATACCAGTTCTTTATTGGTCAGCTGGGCAGCATCTGGTATTGTGGCGAGCGCTTCTTCTTTCAGCATGTGGGAGAGCCGCAGATTCCTGCCATCCCGCCAGACACTACTCCTTCTTATCCTCCTATGCCTATTGATCCTGCCCAGTTCTTAGATTGGACTGAGGCAGATACATTATTAGAGGAGGGTGACTATGATGCCTGGTTCTGGCGAGCTTCTGTTGGGTGCCTCATGTCACCCATGCCTGTCCGTGGCGGAGTCACGGAGATAGGAGGGGTCGTGATTAGGTCCTATGACACCACGGTATGCCTTCTTCCTTCTCTGATCTTCTACTTCCATTTAGCATTTTTTCCTGACTTCTTTCTTTGCTATTTCAGGAGGCTCAGTTGGCAGAGATCAGGTCTCGCTATGCTGATTTAGAGCGCCAGCGTGATGCAGCGATCGCTGAGCGGGATGCCCTCTATATTACCATCTCAGATCTCCGGGGGCAGCTAGCCAGAGCCCAGGGCCAGGAGGGTCCATCTGATGTACATGATCAGGCGGGTCCATCTGATGCACAGGACCAGGCGGGTCCATCCAATACTCAGGTTAATTTCTTCTTTTATTTCCATTCCTGCTTTTGTATTTGTTTGTCTTGTTCTGACTGAATTTTTCTCTTAGTTTCAGGAGTACACAGCTGGCCCCTCTTCACCTGCTTCACCCGTGCCTATGCATTTCCGGGATGAGGTGTTTTCTGTGGCACGGATGGAGTTCGTGACATCTCCTAGTCCAGTAGAGGTTCCTGCAGCAGAGCCCGAGGTCGAGGCTGATATTGTACTTGCCGCTGAGGACGTGCCAGAGTCTGCCCCAGTAGCTGAGACTGCTCCTGCTACATCTGCTGATGTTGATATGGATTCGGCTATGGACATCGCTATCGTAGAGCCTACCGTGGAGGCTGCGGTGATGGAGGAGGCTACAGCTGATCCTGTAGAGCCTGGGGTTGATGCTGATGCACCTGGGACCTCTGCTCCTGCTAGTCCTGATATGGAGGATGCTGAGGTGACGCATGCTGCTGTGGATACGTCAGAGGAGTCTTCCCGTACTGATTCTGATGTAGATACTTCAGGGTATGTCCCTCCTGATCATCCCACTGCTGGCCTTGTACCTTTATATATGTGGCATGATGTTCAATCTGTTTTGAGCAGGATGCCGCGTAGCACAGCCCGCAATGTGGTGCGGCATGTCTTTGAGCGCAGGCGATCTTCAGGCCGAGGACGAAGCAAAGGACGAGGCCGTGGCAGTAGGGTCGGACCTGCATGGTCATTAGATTAGGATTATTCATATACACTTGTATTTTTTGGTAAAAGTGATGTAAACATTCATGTATATAAAAGAAGTTTGATTTATTTCCATTTGTGTTCTTTCTTCTTTATTTATAGTATTTATTACCTCATGAATGTTAAACAGGAACAGGTGAAGCTTAGAGAAACAAAGGAAATTAAAAATTCCCATTTTTTTGCATTTTTTCAAAGGAACCGTATTTATACTACGAGCAAGCCGTGCCCGTAAAATTACTACGGGCGTACCTTGCCCGTGAAGTTTTCACGGTCAGGCGTGTCCGTAATGCCTATACGGGCACGCTTTGCCCGTAATATAATTACGGAATTTACTGCCTTGCGATTTTTTCTATATAAACTCCTAGGGAACGTCACTGTGACACTTTTATTGGTTGGAAAACTCCCTGAGCACGTCTTTTCTTGCTTTCCTTGGCTTCTTTGGCGCTTCCATGGCTTCCCCTACACCGCTTTCTCCTGCCGTTGAATCTCCTCCTGCAAGACAACTTGTTAGATCAAAACCTCCTAATCTTACCAGGTACAATATTGTGGATTCCTTTTATGATAGATGGGTCAACTCCATGACCCTTGATGAGGAGATTCGTTGGGATTCCATCCACTTAGGGCACATCCTACACCTCCCTAAAATTCCCTTTAAGTGGGAAATCATTGAAGCTTTGATAGGCCACTGGGTACCTGAGATGAATCTCTTCCGTTTTGATGACAAAGAGATGACCCCCACCATAGAAGAGATTGAAACCATCCTTGGCCTAAGATTTTCTGAAAAAGTTGTGAACCCACCCCTAAAGCTTAGTTATAAAAAAGAGGCTTCCACTTTCTTGGGTATAGGGAAGAAGGACTTAGGAAATTCTGATGCACTATTGACCTTGTCCAAGACCTTTTTGACTGAAAAACTTCTGAGGAGTAATGACAAGGACTCTAGGTTTAATGCATTGACCCTGATAGTGGTCAATCAGCTGCTTTTTCCACGGGGTGATGACCAGGTTGACTTGGCTCTCATCTCAGTTATCTGTCAGGTTAGGGAACGCGAGAGGTTGGCCCCTATGATCCTAGCAGAGATATATCAGGCTCTTACTGATTGTTATTTCAGGAAGAAGAAACGCTTCCTTGCCTGCGCCCCTATCCTACAGGTAAAAAATATGCATATATTTTTTTTCTTCTATTATTTTTTTTTTATTCTTCCTTTCCTTCTTTTTTTTTTTTTTCTTCTTCTTTTTTTTTTCTTCTTCTTCTCTTTTTCTTTCTTCTCTTTTTTTCTTTTTCTCTCTCTTTTTCTTCTTTTTTTTTTCTTTTTCTTTTTTTTTTCTTTCTTTTTGGAAATAAATTGAAATACTCCCTTTTTCTGCAGCTTTGGTTGCTTGACCATCTTAGCCAGGTTGAAGAAATAACTCGCCGCTTCTTTCCAAGATTGAAAGTTCCTGTTTTGATGAGCAATAGGGGATGTCCTAACATCCAAGGTGGCAAGCAAGGCTGGTTCACTTTCTTGGGTACTCTCCAGGATGATCAAGTGAGATGGCCTGGCACTTATCAGCCCACTCCAGAGACAGTGATTAGCTTTAGGGATAAAAACTTTCTAGCCCTAGCAGGCTTGAAATCGGCTGTTCTCTATCTTCCTTTGAGGGTACTTCGGCAATTTGGAGTGACCCAGGGAATTATGATTCCCACAGGTTATGAGAGCTTTATAGGGCCATTTACATCAGCCACCATGGGGCTAAATGCTCAATTAATGAAAGAGTGGTCCTATGTTTGTTTTCTGCGGGGTCCAGTCTTTTCTGAGTCCAATGTGAAGGACTATCATTTCTGGATCAAAGAACAGGTGCAGAGTCATGCCCCAGTACCAGAGGATCCTCCTGCAGTTCTTCCTCCTACTTATGAGGACATTCTGGAGTTAGAAAGGGCAACCCATAAGCGGCTTCAACAAATATGGGTACGGGAGGCTCAAGAACTTAGGATAAAAGTCCTTGTTCTGGAGAGGAAGCTTGAAGAGCAGAAGTCTGGCCGCATTGCCATGGAGAAGAAACTTGAAGAACAAAGGCAGGCTCGTCGCTTTGAAGTCCGAGTGATGCGGAAGAAGTATCAGGATTCCTTGGCTGACCTTAGGGTGTTGAGGAGCAGGCTTTCTTTTTCTGATGAGGTCATCTCCTTTTTGAGTGATCCTGATGCAGAGAATGCTTCTGGAATCATTGCAACTCAGGCAGCTAGGATTAGGGAGCTTGAGGAGCAGTTAGGGAGTAGGGATTAGATTCTTTTATCTCTCTTTTTTTTTTCTTTCATTTTTTCCATACTTTTTTACAAAAGCAAACTCCATTAGTGGAAAGATATTAGATTTAATTCAAAAATAGGTTTTATATTATTGGCCTCAGAATTCTCAGATGCTTATAAAAACAGAAGTTTTATGAAAAAGTATTTGATTTCTCATCACTGGCCAAAGTATAGTTTTTTTTTGAAAGCTGATCCAAAACACTTAATCACATATAATTAAAGGAATTAAAATCAGGTTGAATAATGAAAAAGGTAGTCCAAGCAATAGGGAGAGACCAGATTTGTCTACCCCGTGACCTTTAGAATCATCCCCTAATGATTTTTCCTTCATGATTGGCCTTGCTAATCTGCTCAGTTTCCAGTGCTCATGCTGATTTGAAACTTAGACCACATGATCAACTCAACCCTTGATTCTTTTCTCTTTTTTTTTTTCTTTTTTTTCTTTTTTTTTTCTTTTTTTCTCTTGCCCTTCTTGCCCCTAGTGCCAATTACGGTTTTCACTAGGGTTGGCCTTTGCATTCCGTCATCACCAATCTTACTCTGAAAGTTGAATGAATATACTAAAATCACCGAGGGCTTAATAATAGGACGAAACAAAGGCTAGGCTCAGTTTATGAAAGAAAAGGTATTAAAGGCTCAAAATTTTATAAGTGTGAAAATGGGTCAACTGGACTTACAGTCATGGTGGATTCAATCCCATTCCCCTTCTTTTGTATTTGGCATTTATTTGCCTCTATATTTTTTTTTTTTTCAAAATTTTTCTTTTTGCCCCTATTGGCCTTGCCCTTATTGGCTTTGCCCCAGTATAAGGCTGTAAGTCCAGTTTGGGTTTAAAAAAAAAAGACGAACAGGCTCAAATTGGTTTGACTAAGGATTCAAATTTTGGGATATAAAGAACAATGGCCTCAGATCATTTCCTAGTAATATTCATTCATGGAAAATATCTCTTTACTGTATCAGAGTTGATTGGCTCAGGAAAATCCTTCCCATCCATTTCTGTTAAGATGAGAGCACCCCCTGATAGGACTTTCTTGACCACATAAGGTCCTTCCCAATTTGGTTTGAACTTTCCACGAGGATCCTCCAAAAAGGGTAAAATCTTCTTTAATACCAAATTTCCTTCTTGGAAAGTTCTGGGCTTCACCTTTTTATTGTAAGCCCTAGCCATCCTCTTCCGATATAATTGGCCATGACTAAGTGCCTTCAAACGCTTTTCTTCTATTAAATTGAGTTGATCATGCCTAGACTGTATCCATTCAGCTTCTTCTAATTCAGCTTCCATTAGCACTCTTAATGAAGGTATTTCCACTTCCACTGGTAAAACTGCTTCCATTCCATAAACTAAGGAGTATGGGGTTGCCCCTGTAGAAGTCCGGATCGAGGTTCTGTAAGCATGTAGAGCAAGTGGCAGCATTTCATGCCAATCTTTAAAACTCACTACCATTTTCTGAATAATCTTCTTTATATTCTTATTCGCTGCTTCCACTGCCCCATTCATCTTTGGTCTGTAAGGCGCTGACTTGTGGTGGGTAATCTGAAATTGTTCACACATCTTCCTCATGTCTTTGTTCTTAAGGTTTGAAGCGTTGTCTGTTACTATGGCACTTGGCAAACCATAGCGGCAAATGATGTTGTGCTTCAAAAACTTAAGAACATGGTTACTCGTAATGTTTGCATATGAAGCTGCTTCTACCCACTTGGTGAAGTAATCAATTGCTACAAGTATAAACCTGTGTCCATTTGATGCCTTTGGAGAGATCATTCCAATGACATCTATACCCCACATAGAAAAAGGCCACGGAGATGTCATACTGTGTAATTCACTTGGGGGTACATTCTTGTTATCTGCGTACACTTGGCATAAATGACACCTTTTAACGTGCATATAGCAATCATGCTCCATAGTTGACCAGTAATATCCCAATCGCAGGATCTTCTTGGCAAGCATATGCCCATTCATATGGGGTCCACACACTCCTCCATGTACTGTTTCAACTATCCTTTCTGACTCAGTCTTTGCAACACATCTGAGTAGTATATCATTGTGTGATCTTTTGTACAACTAACCACCACTTAGTAAGAACTGTCCTGCCAGCCTCTGTATTGTTCTTTTCTCGGTAGAGGTGACATTTTCTGGCAGACTTCGATCATTTAGGAAATTCTTAATGTCTTGAAACCATGGTACATCTTCTTCTGGGGTTTCTTCTAGAACAAGGCAGTAAGCTGGTTCATCTCTGACTTCAATTTCCAATGGTCTAATATCAACCCCTTCTGGCATACTGACCATTGAAGCCAATGTTGCTAGAGCATCTGCAAACTGGTTTTTGGCTCTTGGCATATAATTGAAGGAAATTCGAGTAAATTTAGTGCTTATTTCTTCCAAATACTGGTGATAGGGGATCAATTTGTGATCCTTGGTCTTCCATTCACCAGTTGTTTGGAAGATGATAAGACTCGAATCCCCATATACGTCAAGTTCCTCTACTTCATGGTCTAAGGCTGCTTGTAACCCAATTATGCATGCTTCATACTCTGCTATATTGTTCGTGCATTGGAACCTTAACTTCACTGCAATCGGAATATGTGCCCCATCTAGCTTGATCAATACAGCCCCTATTCCTTTTTCATTCATATTGGCGGCCCCATCAAAGAACATTTGCCATGAGCTTTCACCTTCTTCCTCTTCAGCAAACAGGATTGCCTCATCAGGGAAGTTGGTCTTTAAGGGTTGATATTCTGGTAAAGGGTGTGCAGCTAAGTGATCTGCAATAGCTTGACCCTTAATGGCCTTCTGTGTGATATAGGTGAGGTCAAATTCAGAGAGTAACAACTGCCACTTTGCTGTTCTACCAGTTAAAGCCGGTTTCTCAAATAGATACTTCAAAGGGTCCATGCGGGATATCAATAATGTAGCGTGACTAAGGAAATAGTGCCTTAATCTCTGAGTTGCCCATACTAAAGCACAACAAGTCTTCTCTAAGGGGGAATACTTTGCTTCATATTCTGTAAACTTCTTGCTTAGGTAGTAAATCGCCCTCTCCTTTCTGCCTGTATCGTCATGCTGTCCTAAGACACACCCCATTGATGTCTCCAAAACTGACAAGTATAAAATCAGTGGCCTTCCTGGAGTTGGTGGTACTAGCACAGGTGGGTTTAATAAGTATTCCTTTATTGTGTCAAAGGCTTCTTGGCAATCATCATTCCAGACTGTCGGGTTATTCTTTCTTAGAAGTTTGAAAATTGGTTCACAGATAGCGGTGAGCTGTGCTATGAACCGGCTTATGTACTGAATCCTTCCAAGAAAACCCCGAACTTCCCTCTCGGTTCTAGGTGATGGCATTTCAATGATGGCTTTAGCTTTAGCTGGGTCAATCTCAATTCCCCTTCTGCTTACTATAAAGCCCAACAATTTTCCTGATGTAGCCCCAAAGACACATTTCGCAGGGTTAAGCCTTAGACTGTATTTCCTAAGCCGGTCAAATACCTTCTTCAAGTTGATCAAGTGGTCTTCTTCCTCACATGATTTGGCTATCATATCATCCACATAAACCTCCATCTCCTTATGGATCATATCATGGAATAAGGCTGTCATGGCCCTCTGGTAGGTTGCCCCAGCGTTCTTAAGTCCAAATGGCATGACAGTGTAGTGGAAGGTACCCCAAGGGGTGATAAAGGCTGTCTTCTCTTGGTCTTCCTTAGCCATCTTAATCTGATTGTACCCAGAAAACCCATCCATGAATGAGAACAGGCTATGTACAGCGGTGTTATCCACCAAGATGTCTATGTGTGGAAGTGGAAAACCATCCTTTGGACTTGCCTTATTCAAATCTCTATAATCTACGCACATTCTGACCTTTCCATCCTTCTTTGGCACTGGCACTATATTTGCAAGCCATTCGGGGTATGTGGAAACTGCTAAGAATCCGGCTTGGAATTGTTTAACCACTTCATCTTTGACCTTTAGCGTCCATTCAGGTTTTAACCTTCTCAGTTTCTACTTAACTGGCTTAGAGTCTGGTAGAATAGGTAGCCTGTGCACCACCATATCTGTGTCTAACCCCGGCATATCCCGATACGACCATGCAAACACATCTTCATAATCCGCCAAAAATCGTATCATTTCATCCCGCTGTACCTCAGATAGACATACCCCAATCTTCACTATTTTTGGGTCATCTTCGGTCCCTAGGTTGATTGATATGGTCTCTTCGATATTGGATTGGACCCCCTTTTCATGACGCTCTAATTGATATGTGATTTCTTTTGGAACGTCGTCTTCTTCGTCCTCGGTCTCTTCTTCAACCCCCATTAGGTCAAAGTCGAGCTCAAGGTCGAAGTCATACTTATCCTGATCCAATTCCGTTTGCTTATATGGTTCATAAATGGTTTGGACCTTTTTGAAAACTTTATCTTTTCTAGAAAAAACTGAAAAATCTTTTTGTGTTATTTGAGAGCCTTCTACAAAATCTTTCCCTGAAGACGAAGGCTCATTAAAGCCTTCAGGAAAAGGGCATTCCACTAATGGAGTTTTTTTTTGGAAGCCATGTCTGTTTGCCAAACAAACGTGGCTTCAAAAGTAAGGGGAGTTTCCTCCCAATTATTTAGAATGAAAGAATCTGGGGCAGGGATACAAGCCTGCTCCTCAAGCTCAGGGTCTGCATCTGAGATCACCAGTACTGGGTGAGTTGCATCGCCTGCTTCTTCGGTAGGGCCAGTTTCAGATGGAACTTCTACTGCAGCCCAATCAATAAAAGGTAGCTCCTCTGCTACTTTTTCTTGCTTGTCTTCTGTCATGGCAAAGAATGCCCCTACGTCCTCTGAAAAATCCTGTCTCTGTTCTGTCTGTGGCCCAGGCCCACCAGATGCTTTTGGAGGTGGAGGTGGAGGTGGAACATATGGTTGTATTGTGGAGGGTTTGGGTTTCTGGAATGGGTTGATATTGTGGTATGGAGGTTTGGACTGATCCTCAGGAGGAGACAGCTGAATCATGTGAGACAGCTTAGGAAAAGTTTCCCTGATGTGCGGAAATTTCATAGCTTCTATCGGCCCCTGACTTTTCCATTTCCTTGGCTTGGACCCCAATCCTGCTCTGTGAACCATCTTCTTAACATGTACTGGTTCTATCCTTCCTTGTAGGTTAACCCCCAGACCTTTTCCAGGGTGAAAGTTGTACTTTTCTAGCACATTTTTGACCATTCTCTCAGCACAGGTCAACTTTCCTTCTTTTTCCTGATACCCCCCCAGGTATATAATTCACAGCTTCAAATTGAAAAGAGTGAAACGCCATTTTATCTGCTGTCATTTCCGTGTTAATACAGGGTACATCAGGGGACCACATGGGGGGAACCAAGTTTTCGGCCAGGACGGTAATCAGCTTTTCCCCTCTAATGTACTTGACTCTTTGGTGGAGAGTAGATGGTATAGCCCTAGCTGTATGAATCCACGGCCTTCCTAGGAGTAGGTTGAAAGCCGCAGGTATATCCATCACTTCAAATGTGATGTTGAAAATATACGGTCCAATTGTGACCGGCAGTTCAACCTCCCCTAGGGAGTGCGTTTTAGAGCTGTCAAATGCTCTTATGATTCTTCCATTTTGCTTTATTTTGTTTCGCTCCAGATTGAGCTTAACAAAGGTTATCAATGGGCAGACATTGAGAGCCGACCCATTATCAATCAGAACCCGGGCTATCATGCAACCCTTACTGAGTACAGCTATGTGCAATGGGTCTACATGATGGTATCCTACTGGACTGATTTCAGTTTCAGAAAAGGTTATGACATTATGGGATAAAATTTGACCAACCATCCGGCCTAGTTGGTCTGGTTCAATACTTTTAGGCACATGGGCCCCCTGGAGTATCCTTAACAAGGAGTCCCTATGTTTTTCAGAATTTAACAATAGTCCCAGAATTGAGATCTGGGCAGGGACTTTATTCAATTGCTCAACAACATTGAATTCACTCTTTTTTATGACCTTAATGAGGTCAGCAGCCTCACTGTCAACTACCTGAGGGGTATCTTCCCCTACCTTGGCCTTTCCTTTATTTTTTTCTTCTTCTTTCTCCTTCTTTGTTTCTTTTTGTTTTTCTTCCACCCCTACACATTTTCCTGACCTCATCATGAGGTTTACTTCTTCCTTGCTTTCAACTGCAGGGCATGTAGTGGTAAATGCTTCACTGTAGTTCCATGGTACAGCCGATTCAGAGTAGGAAGGCTTGGGGACATTTACCACCAATGGGGGAAGTTTGGACTTGGCAATGGAAGTCTGATTAATAGGAACATTAACAACCAATGGAGGAAGTTGTTTTGATTGGGGGTTTGCAGAAGTGACTGATGCACTAAGGGGGTCACAATTTATGACCAATGGTGGCTTAGACTGAATGGGCGGAATAAAAGTGGATGGATTATAATTAATGACCAAAGGTGGGTTGGCAATGTTCATCTGGGCCATGAGGGATGAGACCCGGTCCAAAGATGAGCTGATGTTCTTTGCAGCACTATCATTCCCCTTTGAAATCATATTTATTTCTTTGCCTTCACTTCTCCTGTCAAAATATACTTTGACCGTTGTCCCTATGGGAGCAATTAATTGAAATGGGTCAAAGGTTATTTTGTCAGAAGAGATGACTCCTATGACATTAGATGGGCCTGCCCCGTGATGCTGGGGCAGTGGGTTTTGTCCAATATCTGTTCTTGGAGGATTGGAAGCCCCTGTATTGAAAGACAGGGTATTCTGGTCTAGTAAGTCCTGAATAGCATGTTTTAAAGGCCAGCACTTGTCTGTAGGGTGCCCAGGTGCACCCATATGGTAATCACAAGTGGTGGAGGGGTCAAAATTTCTCCCCTTAGATGCATTCGGATTAGGTTCTCTTAAGGTGATATACCCTCCTTGCAATAAAGTGGGCAGCAATTGAGAGGGAGTCATTGGAATAGGGGTGAAAACCCTATTTCTCCTTGCTGCAAAATAGGCGTCCTTTTCCTCTTTGGTAAAAACCCTTTTTTGGTCTGAAGGTGCTGCTGGAACATTGACCCTCATAGGGGCCTGGGTGGATGGAGATGGAGTAGGAAAATGAGCAGGTACGTTGATTTGTATGGGCTTGTTAGGGCCAGATGGTGGCTGTACCATGTTTACCTCACCCTCCTTCTTGTTCCCATTCTTTTTTATCCCGCTTCCTTTCTTTAGGTTGGGGTCCTGCTGGCTAACCATGGCAGAGTGGTCAATTATCTTACCTGATCTTATTCCGTCCTCAATTCGGTCGGCCACTTGAACCAGAGCTGCAAAATTAGTGGTGGTCTGACCCACCAAGTGGCTGTAGAATGGTTGACCCAAAGTGCTTATGAAGGTAGAAATCATTTCCTGTTCTAGCATGGGTGGCCTGACCTGGGAGGCCGTCTCCCTCCATCTCTTGGCATATTGCCTTACAGTCTCATCCCTTCCTTTGCTCATTCTCATGATGTCATACCTGTCTGGCATGATCTCTGAATTGAACCGGTATTGAGCCAGGAAGGCATCGGCTAGGTCCTTCCATCTTTTGATCTTCCCATGGTCCAGAGTGGCGAACCATCTTAATGCGGTTCCAGTCAGGCTCCTTTGGAAAAGTTGGATCAAAATACCCTCATCCTGCCCGAACTGGCATAGGGCACCGCAATACAACTTTAAGTGGCTCATGGGGCAACCAGTGCCATCATACTTGTCCAAGTCTGGGCATTTAAACTTAGCCGGCAGGTTAACATTGGGGTATAGGCACAGGTCTTCAAAATTGGTGCCTCCAAAGTTGTTTACCCCTTTGACTTCCCTAAGTTCATCTTGGATCATTTCTAGCTTATGCATGAACTTTCTTTCAACCTCTTCCCTTATCCTTTCCTTTTCCTTAGCCCTGTTTGATTCAGCTGTCTCATCCCTGGTCAGTATAGGTTCAGGGGTGGGTTCATATACGGGTTCAGGAGTTGGTTGCACTGGAGGTGGAACATTGACTTGGGGTGGAGGTGCAGGGTTGGATGTGGATGCCTGGTTCTGGGCCTGCATTTGTTGGGCCTGCACTTGTTGGGCCTGTACTGACAGTATGTTCTCTAGCATTCGGGCTAGTCCTGCCACTTGTTCTTGGAGTAGAACAACATCTGGATGAGGAGCATCAACTTCATCTTCAATGGGATTCATGGCTCGAGCTCTTGATCTGGTTACAGGAGCTATGATTGCGAGTGTATTAGTACCTGGATTTAAGATAAAGGAAAAGATATCAATGCTCAATTAATCTCATTCACATGCCTAAGAATGCCTATGTGCAAGCTGGGTGAACACGAGTTTGGATTTTTCTTTATTTGCTTCTTTTTTTTTTTATTTCTTTTTTTTTCTTTTACTTTTTTTTTTTTTGAATTGAATTGTTGGAATATTCTAGGGCTTCCAACAGGTCCCACAAAAGAGAGAAAGATCTGAAATTCAAAGGCTTTCAGAGGCCCGGGGGGTTTTTGAAAAAAGGTCTGAAATTCAAAGGGTTTCAGAAGCCCAGGGATATTTTTGGAAAAGGTCTGAAATTCAGAGGCTTTCAGAGGCCCAAGGATTTTTGATAAAAGTCTGAAATTCAAAGGCTTTCAGAGGCCCAGGGTTTTTTTTGATAAAAGTCTAAAATTCAAAGGCTTTCAGAGGCCCAAAAGTTCTAAAATTCAAAGGCTTTCAGAGGCCCAAAAGTTCTGAAATTCAAAGGCTTTCAGAGGCCCAAAAGAAATAGGTCTGAAATTCAAAGGCTTTCAGAGGCCCAAAAGTTCTGAAATTCAAAGGCTTTCAGAGGCCCAAAAGAAAAAGGTCTGAAATTCAAAGGCTTTCAGAGGCCCAAAAGTTCTGAAATTCAAAGGCTTTCAGAGGCCCAAAAGATCTGAAATTCAAAGGCTTTCAGAAGCCCGGAGTTTTTTGAGAAAAAGTCTGAAATTCAAAGGCTTTCAGAGGCCCAGAGTTTTTTGAGAAAAAGTCTGAAATTCAAAGGCTTTCAGAGGCCCGGGGTTTTTTGAGAAAAAGTCTGAAATTCAAAGGCTTTCAGAGGCCCAGGATTTTTTTGAGAAAAAGTCTGAAATTCAAAGGCTTTCAGAGGCCCAGGATTTTTTTGAAAAATCTGAAATTCAAAGGCTTTCAGAGGCCCAAGAGTTTTGAAAAAGTCTGAAATTCAAAGGCTTTCAGAAGCCCAAGGAACCTTTCTCTATTTTTTTTTCTTTTAATTATTTTGTTTGTTTTTTTTTTTTTTGAAGCATTTTATTCAAACTTGTTTCCCTTTATCATTATTTAAAGGTTAAAAGAATATTTTAGTGGGGAAAACTGATTAAAGTTGAATATTCCGAAAAAACCGTATACACAGTACGGTCCAGCCCTGCCCGTATTCAAATTACGAGCCAGCTGTGACCGTATGCAATCCACGGGCGCGCCTAGCCCGTATAACTAATACGGGCAAGCCCAGCCCGTGTACTAAATGCGGTTTTACGGAACCCTGTTATATTTTTTTCAGTTTTTACATGGTTTGGTCCCTTTCATTGTTCATCCAAACGTACGGTTCACCCAATGCAGAGCTTCTAAACTGTCCCAAAGTGGACCTTGGCCTTTTTGCTAAAACACATGCTTAGGAAGACACTTGTACCCTCCAAATTGACACCATACTCAAGAATTCGGTACCCTTTTGTTGCCTCTTGTGTGTACATAGGGTAAGATCGATCCTAAACAGAGTTAGAGACTCTTCTTATGGGTTGTACCAATTTTAAAAACATGTAAATTTTGGGACCAATTTTATCCCGAACCAATGGGTACCATGACACCCCTATGACATGAAAATAATGCAAAACCATAGGATTACCTTGTTACCTTGTTTCCCTTCAATATGGCATCCGCATTATGCCCTGGTTTGTAAGCCATGCACACGGCCTTCCCACAATCATACAAACCCATATTCCCACGTAATTGTATACTTTAGCCAAAAACGTGTAACTCCACCTTCAAGCGTAGGGGTTTTGGGTTTTGGCTTAATGGCAACTTAGCACTCAAGCCTAGTGATGACCAGAATCCCAGATCCACGTTATCATCACATTATTAGCTCAAAGTTCTAAGGTGAATGTTTTCACTTTCGCTTTCCGAAGTATCGACCTCGTTGCGCCAAGCTACACACATTCGGGTTCAACTTCCTATAGGTTAAGGGTAGGCTGTGTAAAAATAAAAGGTGCACAGTGCATTGTAAAAATAGGGTGCATTCACAACGTCCCAAACCCTTGCCACTCTTTTCGCAGCCATGCATAAACAAACCAAGGCATAATAGGAAAGCATATTTAAAATAAACAAGTAAATAAAGCAATCCTATAGCACCCAAAACATGCTCATAAAAAAAATCATCTATCATGCAAACATATGATCATGTTATACACCCAAAATCATCATGGAGATCATGCTGAAAATTAAAACAAGCTATCATAAAAATATAGCAAAAAATAAGCATAGTTCATCAAAACGGACCTCCCCTACGCATGTTTGTAGAAACAATCCTATAAATCAAAATTAAGCATGTTTCTACCCCCATGAATTCTTAAGCAATAATTCAGATTTAAAATATACTCAACATGCTTAAGAACACAAAATAGCAAGCAAATCAAAAAATCAAAAACATGAACAAACACCAAAAAGGCTCAAATCCACAAGTCCCCAGCAGAGTCGCCAGTTGTGAGACATGGGAAAAAATCAATTTAATGATTTCCTCAATCATCACACGGGATCAAATAAAACAAAGAGTCGCCACCATTCAATTTAGGTGTGAATGGACACCAAAATATTAAATAAGCACAAAAGGCAAATTTTAGGGCAAAATATCCCTCCTAAAAAAAACAACCAGAGATGGATAAGGGGATTAGGTTATGAACAGGGGAAGGTGTTAGGCACCCCTATTCATCCACACAAGGTGGTTGCCAGGTATTGTTCATGTTTTTACAAATAAAAAAGGCTTGCTATAAAAATCACAAAAATCACATAAAAAGGCAAAATTGTATGGTTTTTTCATATGAATAGTCTGATTGATCCAGAACTTTCAAATATGATCATACCATTCCTAGGGTTTCATGATCAAAACAAAATTGAGATAAAATCAAATAAAATCAATTTAAAGTGAAAAATCCAAAAATCTGGTTTCAAGTCAAAATTCTAGAAATCTGGAAAAATATGATTTTTATAAAATATTTCAAAATTGAACTTGAATAATCCAGGTCATAGGTAAAGCCCAAATTTCACATTAAATCCAGAAATAAAAACCAAAAATACTCACGTTGATGAAAAACACCAAAAGGGGAGAATTTAGACCGTAGGGTCTTCTTTCAATAATGAAAAACGATTTAAAAACCACATCATGAAACCCTAGAATTTATTTTCAGGCTTCTGGATCCAGATCTACCATATTGATCATGATAAATCTAAGATCCTAGCCTAAAACCACAAAACTCACGAAAACAGTGCTGTAGGTGCAAAAGTGGCAAAAATCCAAATTTTGTCAAAAAGTGGGGATCTCATGCTATAAACATCATAGATTCATGTAATTCATTCAGATATATCATAAAAAGCATTAAAACATGATCAGGATATTTAAAGCAATCACATCTAACAAATTAGAGCACATGGGGGTCTACCCTACGGATCCACCTGTTCCCCTTTCCCCTAGTTCTCTCTTCACGTTTTACGGTTAGAGAGACTCTTGAGGTACTTAGAGATAGGTTTGGGTACACAAACACAATCACAGGCCTTATTCTATGAAAAAAAGAAAAAAACAGATATGGGGTTCTATTCTAGGGATCCACTTGTTCCCCTTTCCCCTAGTTCTCTCTTCACGTTTTACGGCTAGAGAGACCCTTGAGGTACTTGGAGACAAGTTTAGGGATACAAAATAGATATGGCCTTATTCTACAGCAATAGAGATGATCCTATTACTTCTAGAATTGAAGACAAAAAATAAAAAGGGATAGGGGACTTACCTGGATTGAGCAGGCAGAGCAGCAGGGATTCCTTTCTCTTCTCTTGGAGCTTCTTAGAATTCCTTGGACTCAAAATTTCGTGGCCTTTAGCTAGAGGAAAGAGCCTCTATTTATAGACACACCCAGGGGCATGGTTGGTCCAGAAGGATATATCCTGATTCTCAGGATAGAGTGAAATACAGAGATAATGCCCATCCATAGTGGCTTCAGCGAATAAAATACTTAATTCGCTCGTTTAAAGATATATTGGACTTCAAATAAAGCTCGGAAATCGAGAGAAGGACCAAACTTGCACGTGTCTTTAATGCCCGTAAATGATTTACGGTCCAATGGTGACCGTATTGGTATTACGGGCGCGCCTGCCCGTAGATATTTTGCGGGCGAGATAGGCCCGTGAAGCCAATACGGGCAAAGCCTGTTCATTCTATTTTTAGGCCTTTTTGACCTGTTTTAAGCTCTAATTACATGTTTTTATTATTTTCTCATTTGGCAGTGCAATTTGGGGTGTCTACAGAAGCAGTGAGAGAGGTCCTAATTTATCCTTTTGTATTAGAGGGGATAAAGGATCCCGGATGATCAAAATAATATAATAATCGGTTGCGGTTGGGTGGATTGTGTCCCTGAGTTCTTCGAAGTTATGCCTTTTATAGCCGATCCTTGACGGTTGCTCAACGTCCTACTCTTGCACGATCTCCAGGGTGGTTGGTCGTCTTCAGTCTTCCGTTCAGAATGATAACCGCTCGGCCACGATCTTAAAACTAATTTATTCTTGAATGGCCGATGACACGGTCTTTTGTAGTTTTGTCGTATTGGCGTGACTCGAACTGTATTCTTGGTTCTGTGTTCATGCTGACGTGACCTAACCAACTGTACAAGGCCTACGTGCTTTGATGCCATGGCCTAAATAAGCCACGTAGGCACCACGTGTCCTTTTCTCATTCGTTGGTCATATAGGGTGTAAACATTGCCCCCCTACTTACTTATTACGCCGTCATCGGCCGGTGTGATGAGTAAGTACTTTGGGTTTTTCAAAAATTGTTCGTTGCTTGATGTGAACAGATCACGCCACTTTCCCACGATCGCAATGATGAGACTTTTCGGGCTTCATCTCGCTTATAACATACTGCAGCCGAGATTTTACTTTACTTTTCTCTTTTGGCTACTTTGTCTTTTCTTCTTCTTTGTCTTCAATGGCGGGTAATCTCATACGCTATACTTCTATAGTCGAAGTTTTCGACGGCTCAATATCTGTAGGTCCTTTCCTTTGTGCCAGAAATACTCCTTTGGAGGCCCCGACTGAGAAAGTGAAGGGTCCTTTACTCTTCGCTAGCGACCGGAGTCTCAATCTACCTTCTCGCAAAAATTTTCGAAGTTGGCCGACCGCCTATCCTGAATGGGTGACCTGGGTTAACAGCATGAAGGAGCGTTTTGCCGTTATTTGGCGCAAGACTGGTATTTATGACATGATTACCTTTTCTTGTCGTTCTATTCCTTTGAATCGCGACCTTCTTTGCGCCATGGGTTTATTCTGGAATGTTCAGACTAATACCTTCAATTTCCCTTGTGGGCCGATGACTCCCACTGTCATGGATGTCTGCTTTATTACTGGCTTCTTCGCGACTGGTCATGAGATTCGGGTTGGTATGGCAGATCTTAAGGATTACCATCATTTACCTCCGATAGACGTCGATGACAAGGGAAAAGAGGTAGAAAAGAAAAGAAAGCAACCCCCAACGAAGAAGAAAAAGGCTTCTAAGAAGGCGGGATCTCTTCGACAGAAGGGGATTGTTTTGTCAGAGAACGAACCTCCACCGTCAGAGAGCGAGTCCCCACCGAAATTGATCCGTACTTCTTATCGGTCCTATATCAAGGACTGTGCTCGACTCCGACCTCCAGCCCATGAAGATGAAGTGGAACACTTCTACTTTCTCCTTTATTTCTACTGTAATTTCGTATTCTGTCCCAAGGCTCAAGCAATTACCAAAGTGTATTATTCATTGGTGAAGCTGATTCTGGGCGAGTATGAAGTTGCCCTCACTCCTTATTTTTTATCGGTTTTATACCGTTCACTTCAAGAGTTCGTTCATGGTACCCTTCAAAATCCTGGGGGGCCATTGTGGTTTCTTCAATTTTGGGCTTATCATTACTTTCCATCTCAGTTTTATGCTCGGGTGCCGATTCCTTCCAATATGCCTTCTGAGTTTGGTGGCTATGCCTGTTTGGCTGCTACTCCTGTTGTTCTCTCCTTTCCCGAGTGTTTTCGTTTCTTTTTTGGTCTTCGTCATTTTCCCACTCCTCCTTTTGGAGTTTCCGCAAATGCTCCCGGTTTCCTTTCTATGGTTGATACCATAACTGATGAGCAGCATCTTATCTGGGCCAGTTTTCTGGTGGCTCGAAATTTAAATTATGCTGTGAAATCAATCAACAAGAAACCAGGGTTTGAGGTATACTTGCCAAATTGCGTAAGCTGGCAATTTCGATGTGGACAGAGGATCCCCTTACTTGATGCGGGTGGCCTGTTTACTATTGATACCAGTTTTATTGATCGGCCGTCTGTCAGTGTAGCCGAAGCTGCCCAAATGGAAGATAATTATAGGGCCGTTGCTATTGAGTTTCGTCTTCCCTTTCTTCCTCGTCATCAAAATTGTCATTCTGATTTCCATGTTTGGTGGAATTCTTTGTGGACTAAAATCTGCTGTCATTCGGCCGATTATTATCTCGAAAGATTGGGGCTGCTTGAATCTTTGGCTGCGTCGATTCAAGAAGGTATCTTCTTATCTTCCTTGTTTCTGATCCACTTGATACTAATTCATTTATTCTGTCACTAGGTGAAGTACTGCCTCTAGCTTTGGAGACTGGTCCGTTTGAGTCTTTGCCTGCACCGATCCAAGAAGGTATATTCTTTACTCCCTTGTTTTTGATTCATGCGACATTAATCCAGATATTCTGTCACCAGGTGAAGTACCGCCTCTAGCTTTGGAGACTTATACTTCCCCTTCAAGGGAATTGGCCGAGGATGAGGCTTTGTCAGTAGAATGCCCTGTTTCAATTGTTCCATATGAAGATCTTGATGAAGATCCCGATGATGTCCCATTACGACGGCGTTCTCAGAAGGTACTGAATCTTCATTGACCATTCTTCTTTTTATTTTTTCTTCTGACACTTCATTCTTCTAGGTTTCGAGTTCCTCGGGTCCAACTGCTTTTTCTTCCAATGTCATGGAATCTTCTTCGGATGCAGTTGTTGATCCTACGTCTGTTTTTGACCCGGCCGACTTCGTTGGTCCTGTCGAAACACTGGATTCTCCTGGTAGTGTCATCGTAGAAGCTCCTTTAGCACTTCCTGGAGGTCAGGAGCATTTATCCATTCGAGAGGATTCTTCAGAAAGAAGTTCTTCTCCCGAATTACCTCCTGGGTATGAACAGAGCGCTGCCCCTCCGGTAGTTGAGACTACAACGTCTACTGCCTCTATCGGGACTAACATTCCTCCGGGTCTTTCTGCCTTGACCGATATCCTCCCAGGTCCTTCTGCTATAGTGGCGGAAGGTGATATTGATCGGCCAAAGCAAACGCCTGTTGAATTGGGGAGCGCCAGTTCATCTCTTGTTCCGGGACTTTATCCTGCTGCGGGATTACTCTCTGATGATGGGCATGGCCGATTGGATGTTATTTTGAATGATGTCTGTTCTAATCTTCCGTCGGATAGTCCATCTGAGCCCTCATCTTTATCTCCAACAAGTATCCGATCGGAGATTATCTGCCTCCTTACTCCGGGCATAGTTGGCATTTCAGAAGAAACTCTTACCCGTGTGGTAGCATTGGCAGCGAAGCTTCGGGATCTCTCTTCTGTATCGCCTGACGTAAAATTGGTGTTCTCTCAACTTACTCTCCTTTACTCTTATAAAGTTGTTGTTGACCATCTTTCGGCCAAGCTATATGAACTGAGTAATACGGCCGATTCTGTTGATGGCCGATACCAACTTTTGCAACAGTTGAGGAATGAGCGCGAGATTTGTCATCATCAGTATACTGAAACAGTCCACCGTACGAACATCATTGATGATAATATTACGGAGATTGACCGTCAGATTGCGGAGTTACAGTCTAAGAGATTTGATCTTGCAAATCAACGGGATAAACTCCTTCGTACTAATAAAGCTGTTGATGATATTCTGAAGGAAAAGACCCGTCAGTGCGTCGAAATCTCCCATGAGCTGAAATCGGAGATAGAGTTGGCTCGAGGTTCCTTTCTGCTTTGGTCCACTTTGGTTGAAGAAAAACGATCTGCTCAAGAGTCTTTTGACCGTATTCATTCTGCAATTTTAAACACTTCTTTGTAAAGCATTTAATGAATTCAAATCCTTTTTTGAAATCCATTTGCCAACTGTCCTAGCCGTCAGAATCGGCCCCCTTTTTGACAAAGTTTATCTTTTCAAATTGATTCACCCGTATGATCTTTACTTTCAAAACGCTTTATTCGAGAATATCTCCAACCGCCGTTTCGATTTCTTTGGGAAGGCAATCGTACCATCAACACCTTTTTCGGGAAGACCGCGGTCTTATCAAAAGTTCTTCCACGATAGTTTAATCATTACGAATCTTTTCCTATCGGCAGACGTTTTCTGTAGTGCTTCGTCTTCCTTCTTTCTACAAGTTTTCTTTGTCTGGTTCTTGTCATCGATCATGGTGGACGAACATCCCAATGACTTAAATCTGTTTGGTGATGGCGAGGATGGACCTGTTCTCGGTCCATGCACCGATTTAGAGACGGAAGAGGTCCCAAGGGTCTTGCATTCTTCTTACCATTTGATCGGTGCCCCTGATACTGTGAGGTGGGGTCCTCTGATTCTTCTTCCTCGCTCTTGGCCTAAGTGTTCTCCTGAGTGGAACAAATGGGTTGACAGGTTACGGCCTTATCACATGGAAACCTGGGTTAGGCTCGGGTTGGCGGAGATAATCTTCTATTCCACTTTCTACATTCCCTTCAATCCTCTCTTACTTGGGGTGGCCTCGTTTTTCTGGTGTCGGGGTTCCAACACCTTCTCTTTCTGTCACGGCCCCATGACTCCCACACTCTTAGATGTTTGTTGTATTACTGGCCTTTCAGTTCTTGGGGAAGAAATAGATTCCAGTTTGTCTCTTTTCCCGTCTTCTGTTTTCAGCACTGTTCATGCTTCTTCTGCTTTTGGCACCTTCGTTCGTGCTGAGCGAGTTTCAGATGCTGATACTCCTCCCTCCTTTCAAGAACATTGTTCTTTCTTGCTGTTCCTCCTTTGTCATTTTTTCTGCTGTGGCCCATCTGCTCAGATGGTAAAGGAGTTCGCCGGCATTGCGGTAGCCCTTGCCCAGGGTCGCCGTCTGGCTTTAGCTCCCTTCTTTCTCAGCCAGGTCTATCGTGGTTTATATAGTCTGTCCTCCGGCCGATTAGGGGTCGCCAGTGGCCCTCTTTGGTTCTTACAATTCTGGTTTTATGAATACTTCCCCGGCTTTTTCTGTGAAGCCGTAGATAATCCTTTCCCTGATTATTACTATGCCGGCCGTCGCTGGCTTACCGTGACGCCTAGGCAATTGTCTTTTAGGGCTGTTCTTAATTTCTTCCTTGTGGGTATACAGGAAGTAGATCTTCCTTTATTTCATCGCTTTTCCTTAGAAAAATTCCATGGGTCTCCTCTTTATGCTGCCATCAATTCTTCTCCTGAGGCTCGCCGACGTGCTATGGCTAGTTTTCTTATTGCCCGGGAGCTTCCTTTTGGCTTGCATAACCGAGATGCTCCTGCCACTTCCAGAAGAGAAGGAGTAGAAATCTATCTGCCGCATTTTGTCAGCCGGCAGCTTGGTTATGGTCAAGGCATTCCTCTTGTTTTGTTCCCATTTACCAATGGTGATTCTCGGTCAGTCTTGACTCCCAGCTATCTGTCGTTAGCTACCCATCGGTTTCGTGGTCTTTCTGATCGTTTCCGCAATTATCCTCTTCCTCGGGAATCCTCGGCCGACCCCTCCTTTCGGAGATGGTGGGCTCGGCTCTATTTTGACTTTGTCCGGCTTGATGCGGAGTCATATACCGCGCTTTTTCGACCAACTGCGGCCGATATTGCGAGTATAGGAAAACTCCGTGGGCATTATGAGGCCCGTTACCCAAGTAACTTTCTTTTACTCTCTTGCAAATTGATTCTTTCTATTCGGTCGCGTCTGACTTTCTTTTTCTCTATCAGATGATCGTCGGTCCTCCAACGTAAATGGCAAGGAAAAGAAAGCTGAGATGACGCCGATGGTCACCGTCAGCTGGAGGCGACCTTCAAAGGCTTCTGCCAGTCGGAGCAACCCTTCCTCCAAGAAGTCACCATTAAAAAAGGGGAAAATTGGTGAGGTCTCAGATGGCCGTGCTTACGTCACTCGTTCTAGCTTGCGATTTCGGGTTCAACACCCGGATGAACATATTATCGTGGCTGACGATCTTTCGGATGAGGAAGAAGATATTGATTTATCTCGCCCTCAGCATGGGCCTCTCGTTCGTTCTGGAAGCAGTGGTCGATCATCTCCTACGCCGACTCCTCCCCGTGCATTCCATTATGTTAGTCCTCTATCTCGTCCTCCAACAAATCCTGTCTCCTCCATGGCCGATCCATCGCCTAGTGCTTCTAGGCAGGTTCCTCTCATTCCTCCTCCTTGTCTTGATGAAGCCGGCCCATCCACTTCTCCTGGTGGTGTTTTATCGGATTCTTCTTCTGATGAATTACCTGATGATTCAAAAGTTCTGGTGGTCAATGAAGATAATCTTAGACCTCTTCCTGGTACTTGCTTTGGATTTGTCAGATCCTGTTTCATGGAGATAGATCGTTGTTTCGCCTCTCTAGAATTCCATGATCTTCGTCCAGCATTTCTTTCAAGATTCGACAGTCGTGACGAACTCCGCTTTTTAGTTCTTCGGCGACCTGAAGATCTCTCTGATGATGATCTAGCTGAGATCCTATTGCTAATATGTCGAGCCGTGGTGACTAATCCTCATGTGGATCCTACGGCTGAAAGTCGGTTAATGTCCATGCTCGGCTTTTACAGTGCCGTGCCGCAACTAAGAGAAGCTATGGACTTTCTTCGTTCTATCAATATCAGATGTTCCGACTTTCGCCAAGAAATCCGTGAGGTATTCCGTTATTATCGTCAGTTGGAAGCTTTGCGGCGGACTCTAGGTGTCAACTCTCTTAATTAGGTCTCTGTTGCTGACAGTCCATCGGCTGCTGCTTCGACCGAATTATCTTGACTCCAATCTGAGGAACAACGTCTTAAAGAATCTATCAAGGCTCAGTGGATGCTGGTCGAGTCAAGCCGTCATCGCTTGGAGGAGCACATGCGAGACGAAAGAGAGGTGGAGGTACGCCGAGCCGAGATGCAATTCTTGCTGGAGCGGGCAAAGTATGATCATGCCCGATTTAAAACTTGGTTTTGAGGGGTAAGATCTTTTAAACAATTACACCGTTTGTTCGGTGTTAACTCTTGGATGACAATGCCATATGGTTGGCATTTTAAACTTTATTTAGCCGGTTTCTCGGCTTTTTATTTAAACGGTAGTTTTTTGCATGTCTTTAGATGCGTAACATACTAGTTTTATTTCATATCAACTGCTCGTTACAGAAAGACTAAAACTTGAAATAAGAACAAACAAAATGTATTTATTTCAACATTGATCTTTTATACAATCAAAGCCGAGCTCTTCCGGCTCTTTCACATAACCAAGGCCAGATGTTTCAGCCGGGGCTTGATAATACAGCCGGGGCCGGTATGTCCCTGAAATTGCTCCGCGCGCCAATCATGGATGGCGTAAGCGAGGGCCAGTTCAATCAAAGGGACAAAAGGAAAGAGGGGGGGAATGGCGACTACTCCGACCGGCGTAAATGTTGGTCGGAGAAGAGAACTCTCGTCTCTGCCCAGAACTCGGTGGTTGAAGACCAGCCGTGATGGGGTAAGCGAGAGTGGAGCCGCCTTTTCCGATCCCGCTCATTCCTATGAAGTAATCGGCTTTGTTGACCTCTTCTTCTTCGATCATCTCCTTAGTCCGTAGTTGGCTTTTGATCGCTCGCCATTTCCTTTCCTTCATATTACTCAGCTTTCATTTCTTGAAAGAATGGCGAACCTCACCTTTAGTATTTATGGACCGAATGTTCAGAGGAAGATCAATGGATTTGAGAGGATCTCAAGAAGATCTTCTATTTCGGTCTAATCCACATCGTGTATTGTCGGCGCTTTGATCTAACAATGCCATTTATTTGGCGTTGCAGGTACTGAGCAGTAGATATTTATTTTATTCCTGATTTTCCTCGGGTTGGTTATCGATTTCGCGGCTTTCCCATAGAGTGGGAAAATACCGTTTTAAAAACTGGCCGTTGATAATTTTTTTTTCTTGGCCGTCTAATGATTGTATGTGATATGCCCCCCCGGGCAATACTTTGCTGACTTGCAGTGGTCCTTCCCATGTAGGTGACCACTTTCTGTATAAGGAGTCCTTTTTTCCTATTGGTAGAAGTGTTTTCCACACTAGGTCTCCTTGAGCAAATGACTTGTGCTTCACTCGGCGGTTATACGATCTCGCAATCCTTTGTTTAAGTGCCTTTTGTCAGTCTAGGGCTAGTTTCCTCATTTCTCCCAAGTCTTCTAACTCGACTAACATTGCTTCTGTGTACTCCTTGGGAGTAAAATTATTTTGAATAGCCACCTTCAAAGATTTGACCGTGATCTCCACTGGAATAACTGCCTCATGACCGAAGGTTAAGGCAAAAGGGGTAGTTCCAATAGATGTCTTGTAAGACATTCGATACGCCCATAATGCTTCAGATAGAAGTTTGTGCCAACTTCTTGGCTTATCTTCAATCATCTTTCTCAGAATATTTTTCAACACTTTGTTGGTTGCTTCCGCCTGCCCATTTGCTTGTGCGTAATATGGTGTCGATTGAATCATTCTGATGCCATATGTTTTGGCAAATTCCACCATTTCTTGTCCCACAAAAACAGTGCCTGAATCGGTCGTGATGGTTTCTGGGATACCGTATCTGTGAATTATCTGCTCCCTGATAAACTCGATCACATCCGATTGTTCCACCTTTTTCAAAGGTTTGGCTTCCACCCACTTGGTGAAGTAATCGGTAACTACTATGATGAAATTATGTAGCCCAGTTGAAGGAGGATACACCTTTCCGATAAAATCCATTGCCCATCCTCTGAAGGGCCATGGTTTGACTATTGTCTGTAATTCGAATGCTGGTACCCTTTGAACGGGTCCATGTTTTTGACATTCTTGACATCTTGTGGCGAATGTTTGGCAATCCTTCAATATTGAAGGCCAGTAATAACCATGCCGACGTAATAACCATCGCATCTTGATTCCAGCCTGGTGTGCGCCACAGACCCCTTCATGTACTTCGGCCATTACTAACATAGCCTCTGTAGGGTTGACACATCTAAGTGGGATGTCGTCAATACTCTTTTTGTATAATTCACCGCCCAGAATGAAATAGTTGGCGGCTTTCCTTTTGGTTGATCTGCTAGTCTTCACAGTAGGATCTTTGAGATATCCCCAGATTTCACCTCTCCAATCTTGTTGTATTGTCTGATTACAACATGCCAGTGAATCTACTAAAAATGGTCTTTTCTCGGAATTGGGGAGAGATTGTACGGTCACTGTTCTGATTGAGTCACGCAGTCTGAGTCCGGATGCTAACTGGGCCAATTCATTGGCTTGGTAATTTCCTTCCTCGGCCAATGTTCAAATTCGATTCTATTGAACTGCTGGGCCAAGAATCTCGCTCTTCGTAATAAGAGTACCAGTGACTCGTTATTGCAGTTATATATGCCCTCAATTTGCTTCAAGACGAGTTGGGAATCCCCAACAATATTGACCGCTCGAGCACCCATTTCCCATAAAATTTTCAATCCTATAATCGTAGCTTCAAACTCCGCTTGATTATTCATAGACAATTCTTCTAGCTGAAATGCATGTTCGTGCTTGTCGCCGGTTGGTGAAGTTATTACCACTCCAATCCCAGAAGCGAATTCTGTTTTTGAACCATCAAATTCCAGTGTCCATGGTTGGAATTCAGCATAGCAAAAACTGCCATGAAACACTGGGATATCAAGTTCTTTTTCTTGTACGCTGGATGGATGATCGGCCAAAAAATCGGCCAACGCTTGCCCTTTTACCGCTTTCTGCGGTACATATTTGAAGTCAAACTCCATCAGAGTCAAAGTCCATTTCCCGAGTCTACCACTCACCGTGGGTCGAGTGAGCATATATTTAACCACGTCGGTGGCTGCTATGACAAAAATTTCTCTGGCCGAAAGGAGATAATGTCGCAATTTGGTAGCTGCATAGTAAAGCGTGAGACATAACTTTTCTAGATTAGTGTACCTTTCTTCTACCGGAGTGAGAAATTTGCTAAGATAATAAATGGCCTGCTCAAACCCTTGTTCATTCTCTTGGGCCAATAAGACTCCAATCGAATCATTTGCAGCCGCTATGTAAAGCTTTAGCGGCCGTTCTTTTGAAGGTGGTACTAAAACCGGTGGTGTTGCCAGATATTGCTTGATGCTTTCGAACGCGGCTTGGTGCTCCTCATTCCAAATAAATTCTTCAGTATCTTTGATCTTTAGTAATGGAGATAGGACCGTGATCTTTCCGGCCAAGTTTGAAATGAATCTCCTCAAGAAATTCACTTGGCCGAGCAATCTTTGTAGCTGTTTCTTGTTGGCCGGTGGCTTGGCCTCTATGACCGACTTTGCCTTATTTTTGTCAACCTCTATTCCTCTTTGGTGTACGAGAAAGCCTAGAAAATTTCCGGCCGATATTCCAAAGGCACATTTTAATGGGTTCATTTTCAAGCTGTACTTTCGAAGTCGCTCAAAAACCCGCTTTAAATGTTGTAAGTGGTCTTTCTCGGTCTAAGATTTTATCACTATATCATCAATATATACCTCGAGTATCTGACCGATCATATCATGGAAGATAAGATTCATCGCCCTCTGATAGGTTGCACCAGCATTTTTCAACCCGAAGGGCATAACTACCCAACAGTAAGTTCCTAATGCTCCAGGGCAACGAAATGCCGTTTTAGCTACATCATCTTCGGCAATAAAAATTTGATTATAGCCGGAGTGGCCATCCATGAATGACAAATACTTATGCCGTGATGCATGATCAACTAAAAGATCAGCGATCGGCATTGGATATTCATCCTTGGGTGTTGCAGAATTCAGATTGAGGAAGTCAATACATACCCTAATTTGACCATTCTTTTTTATTACAGGCACCACGTTAGAAAGCCAATCAGCATATCGTATTGGCCTAATGAACCCGGCTGATAAAAGCCGTTCTATTTCAACCTTTACTTTACATATCACGTCGTCACCCATCCTCCTTGAAGGCTGTCTGAATGGTTTGAATTTCGGCTTGATATGGAGCATGTGTTCTACCATTTTTCGATCCAACCCTGGCATCTCTTGGTAAGTCCAGGCAAAACAGTCCGAATATTCGGCCAATAGTTTTTCCATTTCTTGTCTGACCGAAGGTGGTAGTAACTTGCTTATGAAAACAGGCTTTCGTTCTGCTTTTGTTCCCAGGTTGATTTCTTCCAATGGATCCTGGGTGTCTACCTTCAGGTCTTCTAGCTTGGCTAGTGCTGCTTGCAGATCGGCGAGAGTAATCTCATCCCGATCTTGTATCCTTTCATCATCTTGTTCGTTGATGAATTCGGCCGAGTTCACCATTATCTCGCCGTTTTCCGGCCATTCCTGATCCTGTTGCAATTTCCCTACTTTTTCTTCCTGCATGTAAGCCATCATCTTTCTTAAGACGGCCTCTGCAACTTCTGATGGTTTAACCATCATTTGGTAGTTCTTTGAGTTCGGCGACTGCGGCTACCTCTGTAAGCCGGTGTTGCGCCGATTGTAGTATAGCCGAACTTGAAGCGATCGGCTGCCCATTCTTGTCATATCCATTAAATGAAATAGGTTTTACCCCTTTGTTATAAAGGGATGCATGTGCGGCATTGGAATCTACGGCAAATGGCCGCTTGTCGGCTTTCACTTCTTCGATCTTGCCATCTTTTCAAAACAGCAACGATTGGTGTAAAGAATATGGTACACATCTATTCGAATGGATCCAATCTCTTCCCAGCAATGTGTTGTATCCGGCTGATGATTCAATCACGAAGAATGTCGTGAGAGATTGCCGTGCCCCAACCGTTAGTTCGATTGGGAGGATTCCTCTAGTTCCTGTAATACCCCCTGCAAAGTTAGTAACAGTAATTTCGGAAGGAATTAAATCCGAATAAGACTTACCTAGCTTCTTCAATGTGGAGATCGGGATGAAATTTATTGCTGCCCCATTATCAATTAGAATTCTATTGATAGGGATCCCGTTCATGTGCGCCTTTATAAATAAAGGCCTCAGATGTTGAGTCATGGCTAAAGATGGTTCAACAAAACATACCTCTCCAACCGGACCGATTTTATCATCATCGGCCGGTCTTTGGTCTTTTTCCTCTTCCTCGAGGTGTTCCAGATCGATCACATACAAAGCTATTGGATCTTCCTCTTCATTGATCTCTTGTAACCGTGGCAATTCCTGGCTCGCCCTGAAAGTCATAGGTAAAGTGAGGACCATATGGCAGTCAAGTGGTATCGGGGGCATCCGGCCGAAACAAATTTCAGCTATTGACGCATCAGCACTCACAGGAGGTTGACTCAGTGACTCGCTTATCTCGTCTTTCGGAGTTTCGAGCGTCAATTCCTCCGTTATTTCTACCGTAGAAGGAGTTGAGATCCTGCTGTGCGCGCGTGGGAAACGCGGCACGGGGTAATTCGGAGTCGCCACCGCCTGATGGGGTGCAGGCGGACACCTGGGTGCCTAATCTTGTCTATTTAGGGCTTTTGGTCTGCGGCTTGAGATTCTAAGTTTGTTCTCGGTTGTGGGCTGGGGAAGTCCGTAGACACCCCAATCCACCCCGTCGGATGACGGGTCCCGTGGGTTCCCTATCTTGAGTCAGCTTTTCACTTTGGTTCTCACCCGGTTCCTAATCCCGTATGTAATTCAGATAGAGTCTTGGCGGGACCACCTGAGTTGGTGTGGGTCCCTTTAGTTGATTTTATCTTTTCTTGCTTAAGTGATCTGGGTCTGATTGGGTGGGCCCCGTTGGAAGGCCCACGGTGTTCTTGGTGGGCTTGGGTAAGCCCATGTGCCCCTGGTGGGCCTCCACCTAGCCTAGGAGGCCCTGTGGGCTTTTGGATAATGAGTTGGTTTTATTAAGGTTTAAGTTGAAACTTAGGTGTCTTTCATGCAAGTAGCGGGCCGGATCGGTTGGTGGGTCCCTTAGATGGGCCCACATGGTGACCAAGCAAGTTGAATTTTATCTTTATCTAATTTTTACCCAAGTGGGCTTGGTCATTGGGCTTGGGGCCCATGATCCAGGCCTCGGGCTTTGGAAGCCCAGTTCCTCGGGGTTTAGGGCTTGCACCCTAACCCGGTTCGGTTGGTGGGCGTTAGCGGGCCCGACAGGCCCTAGCCCATGGCCTCGGCCAAACCACGCAGTTCATGCATTCATATATATGGCAAGGCTCGGGTGGGCCGCATTGGGTTTGGCCCACCCGACTCAAATTGGTTCACTTTTGCTTAGATTAGTTAATTAGCATGCCTGGTGTCCATTGGGCTTGGTGGGCCCCGTTGGAAGGCCCACTAGTGTACCAAGTTGGACCGGTGGTCCAGGTCCCAAGTTGGGTTTCCGGGTGACCCAGAAACCCTGTTGGTTCAGTGGTTTTTGGTTCAAATTGCTCCAAATTTCGGCAAGACATCCAATCATACAAAAAACATATTTTCTGGGTGTATCCGGTCTTAGTGGCCGGATACACATGGGCCCTAGGTGATCCGGCCTGAGTTGCCGGATCACCTAAAAATTGCCTTTTTGCGGGCCTTGGCCATTGGGGTGGCTTCCAGGGGTTTCCTAAGGTCTTTCTAAGGTTTGGTGGGCCCCTAGGAGGGCCCACACTAGCTCAGGTTTGAGGGAGAAGCCTCATTTGGCTTTTTTTCTTGGTTTCTTAGCTAGACAAGGGAGAGAGGGGAGGGCAACGGGGTTGCTACCCTTCATTTCCAGCGACCAACAGTACTGAGATGGGGTCTTAGCACCCCACATTTCATAACCTCACATCATTAATCTGTAAACCACTTAAAGGAAAATAATCATGCACTTCAAGCTACCCAAATCCAAGCTAGCTAACCGGCTGTAGAAAGACACAACAGCAACTAACAATGGAATTTTGGATGGGCTTCGGGCAAGTAAAAAAGGGGCTAATCAGCACATGGATATAGGGGGCTACGGCAACGTGCATGCAAGGGTTGAGATGATAAAAACAGTGGCTTGCATGTAAGAGAATCTAATCCAATATGCAAGAAGAACAGGGAATAAATGCTAGCCCGATCCTATCATGCACGACACTGTCACAAGAGGATCCCATGCAAAACAAAACAATCAACCCGACATATATAAGATCAACACAAGTATGACCTGGCATGCCTCACCTATGACCTTCAGCAAGGTCTGATCCCCAGCCTCATGATCACACAACTACAAGAAGCAACGAGAGAAGGGAAGAGAAGGGGGGTTCACAGGGGTACATTGGACAAAAATGGAAGGGGAACATACCCCCCTCTTTATGGGAACAAGACATGCAGCCTAATGAAGCTGGCCATGCAAACCAGTAGCCAACATGCACATACCAGATAAACTATAACAGCAGTTCAAGGAAGCCCAAAAGTGCACACATCAAACCCTCTTCTCTCCCTAGGATGAAATATGAACTTCCTCCCTACTTGGAGGCTTCCATGGTGTAAAAAAAACATGCAAAAAATGCAGGAGATGGCAGCTCCCAACCATGGTAGGCCACACACTTTTCCAACTTCCCGAAATGTATCCAATCTCATATATATAAAAAATAATGGGACAAGAAGTGATACCTGATGGTTAGTCGGTTGTTTTGTATGGTGTAGGCAGCTCCTTGAAGCCCAACAGCAGCTGGAGATCCTTCTCCTTGACAGCAACAGCAGGTATCCTCCTTCTTGGTGGGGTGAAGATGGAGAGGAAGAAGGAGGTCAAGGGTTGGAGCCACCTTGGGGTGATTTGGGGTGGTGGTGGAGGCAAGGAGGGTGCTGGGAGGAAGGATACGAATGGAGAGGAATGTTTGGAAAAAGCCCAAAATAGACCAACCCTTGGAAAGGGGGCTGCTGCCCCCTTTTATAGAAAAACTTAATGTATCCGGACTTGGAGTCCGGATACACTATACATCATGTGTATCCGGACTCCAAGTCCGGATACATTAAGCTTCCTTTGTATCCGGACTTGGAGTCCGGATACAAAACATAATAATTGGCAAAATTGAATTCCGCCACGAATTTGTCGGAGAATCGACGCGAATCTCGCCGAGCAAATCTTCGTATCCGGCCTTGGAGTCCGGATATACATACAGGTATGTGTATCCGGTATATTTGACCGGATACAAATCGAAAAATTACGGATTTGCCCTTCGACTTGACCGATTCGACCGATTCGACCGATTTGACACTTTTGGATATCTACGGATTGCCCCGCACGAATTTTTGTTTAGTCCTTGAGATTTTTGGATATTCAAGATTTAGTCCCCGAGATATTTTGCTGCGTTGGCAGCCACGTGTGCAGTTCCTGCGCCACGTGTGCAGTTTCCGGCTTTTGCAGCCCGGAAACTTCGACAGCTCATATCTCTTTCATCTGATCTCTGATTTGAGCAAACTCAATTGCGTTGAACTCGTATCGGAGCCCTCTATTCAATGACATAGGGTTAAGCACTTGGCACGGGGTTCGAGGAAAAGTCAACTTTCGGCTCATCCTCAAGTTTGACTGCCCGTAGAACCCTCATCCGGACTCCGATTCCAGCAAACTCAGTTGCGTTGGAACCGTGTCGAGATTCTCTATCCATTGGGATAAAGCAAGGTGGCCAAGTTTTATCTGATTAAAAGGTCAACTTTTCACCCCTTAGGGTTTGACTTTCTGCCCAGGGTTTGTATTTTTGGTTTTTCTGGGAGCGCAAAAATGAGGTGCTTACACCTGCTATATTCAGTTAACAATTGTTCAACTAACAATTGTTCTCCTTCTCCTCCGGCGAAATTGTCCGTCAATTCTTCGTCCGAAACCAGCCTTTCGGTTACTGCATTGGAATTGTGTTCGGGCGTAGTATCTGGAGCAACTGATGAATCGGGTAATGGGCTCCTTACGAGCCTTTGTGGTTTTGGAATGCGTCTTTTGGCGACAAACCTAGAAGACCAATATGGCTTGGATGATCCATTACTCTGTTCCTGGTATCGTCTCTTAGCTTGCTGTCGCTGCCAGCGTCGCTTCTGCGTTCTGGTTAGTTCTGCGATACTTGCCTGCGCATGGAAAGGAAATTTAGGATGAGTCAATCTTTTCCAGTGACCATCTTGAATAATAGGGGGTTTTACCATCCTGGGTTTGACCCTGTTTACCATCCTATATTGTTCATGAGTCATATAGCCGCTTTCCCTAGTGGAGCTATATGTGGCTGCCGTCCTTGTCGGCGAGCCTACTTGTCTTCCAGAAGTCAAGTATAATGGTTTCTTGCCCCCTGAGCGTGGCGGGCATCTTCATGCTTGATGGATTTTCCTTTATACTGGGAATGCTGGTATTCTGTTATCACTTTTTGCCTGCAGTCTTGGCAAAGGTAATCTGGTGATATTTCTATTTTCTCCGGAATCCTGCATGGCGCATCATTATTAATGGAAGAATCCTCTGAGGATTTGGCAACCGTCTTCGGTCGCTTTCTGGTTGCCACTTGATTGGAAGATAATTCAGAGGAAGCCGAAGCCCATCTCTTTGTTGTTATCTCATTAGGATCTCGCTTTCTGCTTTCTTCCATTCTGGGTTCGCGCCTGGATTTATGCCACCATTCGCCCCATATTTCACCTCTCCTTGTGAGACATGGGAAAATCACCGGAATGATGATCTCTCCGTCAACACACGGGCTCAACGCAAAAATGGGAGAGTCGCCACCATTCATAATTTTGGGGTGAGAATGGACACCAAAGGATAAAAAATAAGCAAAAATAGCCAAAAAGTGCTAAAAGGCAAATTCTAGGGTAAAAATAACCCTACTTGAAAATCAAATCCAGAGATGGGTAAGGGGATTAAATTATGAACGGGGGAAGGTGTTAGGCACCCCCATTCACCCACACAAGGTGGTTGCCAAGTGTTTGTTCATGCTAAAAGAAAATAGGAAGCTTGCTAAAAAATCATGAAAAGCCTTAAAAAAAGAACAAGTGTATGATATATTCACATGAAGATCCAAATGGATTTCAGATCTTCTCTTATGTCAATATCATTTCTGAAATGTCATAAAAGGTAGAAATCAAAGCAAAAGTTGTTCAAAACCAAGTTGAGGCAAATCCGGAGCATTCGGTGAAAAGTAATGCCATTTGTCTTGAAATCACTCAAATCCAATTTTAAATCAAATCAAACCAAATCCATTTAAAAGATTATGGTAAATAATAGTCTCATGCAAAATTTCAAGTAATTCCGGTTGAAAACCTAGGAGTTATGCTCCTTTAAAGTTGCTGCTGGGGATATTTAAAAGTGATAAGTAGGCAACTTTGAAAAATCACCTAGAATAATCCACTCCATAAAAACTCACGAAATTTGGTGTGATTGAAGTCTGTATGGCCATCTTTCAAAAGAAACTAGCCTCATACAAAAACTCATTCGGATGTGCCTTGGGTGGTCTCCCGAATAGGCCCCGAAGATCACAGATTTACCCAGAAAAGTGTCATTGAGCAGTTCTGAGTAAATCGGCTACCAATAATTCACATGGAGTCAAAAAATTATGAAACCAACTGGATTTAAAAATAGACTCATAAAGGAGTGCTCAGAAACAAAAATCACTCGAATCGGACTTAAAACGAACACATGGCGCTCCGTCGGAGTGACAAGCTCTGTATTTGAACCTGAACTGTCCAATCAACTTCGACAGAGAAGTGTCACAAATCCGTTTGATAGAAATTTATGAAATTTGGTGGAAATAAACGAGACAGCCTCACCTTTCCCATGGTTCCAGAATCACTCCAAAATTCATCCGGACGATGAAGTTATGAGCGTCCGAAGTAAGGGTACAGGTGCTGTCCAGTTAGGCCCTTTTTGAGTAAAACCAACTCAAAATTGTGATAAAGTGTGTGCCATTCGTGCAAGATGAACACAAATCTTTGAAAAATCATTTGAAAACATTCCAGAATTGATTGAGGCCATTTATTTGAGATTTATCACAATAAATGCAATAAACCCCAAATATGAGCCTATCCCGCCAAAATGGCACTATGTATGTGCAAATGTGAAAAACCAAACAAGATCAATAGCATGCATACATATTCACCAAAATGAGGTTCTAAAATAGCCTAGGTTTCCGTTCCATTATCGTTTCCCTCTGTTCTCTCTCCCCGTTAAACACGGTTCTTCAAGATAATCAAGGGTACTTTGAATATGAAACGGTTTACAATCAATCAAAAGGCTTTATGCTACATAGGTTCTAATGCTAGGGTCAATCCCCAGTCTCATTTCTCCTAGATCCTGCCTCCACGTTTTACGGCTAGGGGGAGTCTCGAGATACTTTGAGCCGGGGAAGGGTTTTCACACACAAAGAAGGCCTTATTCTACAGAAAGGTAGAAGAATAGATCTAGATCTAGGAATGTAAAGACAGAAAATAAAAGAAAAGTTTGAGGCTTACCTGGGTTCTGGATGCGATCCCGCAGCAGTTTTCTTCTTCTCTTGGAGTTCTTCTTGGCGAGAATTCAAAACAAGAGTTAATTGCCATTTGCTTGAGGAGGAGCCTCCTATTTATAGGCAAAGGTTAGGGTTAGGGTTGGTGAGAATGGTAGACACAACATAATGTCTATAGCCCACCAACCTTAACCCTAAGGCTATTTCCGAGATTTTCCCTCATTTAATGAGGGATATGATGGTAAAAGTGAAAAGCTCTCGGAAAACCCTAATTTTGAGCAAAACTTATGTATCCGGCATATCAGGCCGGATACAAAAGGGTCTTAATGTATCCGGCATATAATGCCGGATATACTAAGGATTGCTTGTATCCGGTATGTTCCACCGGATACAATGGAAAATACTTGTATCCGGCCTAAGTTACCGGATACAAGGAAAAAAGCCTTTTTTCCGAATTTTAACACAGGCAATACTTATTTACATGTAATATCGTTTAAGTAAATGTTTAATCTCCATTTACTTAAGATATTACATGTAAATAAGCAAACACCCCCCCATTTGAATCCATTAAAAATAGTTCCAGACCCAAATTCCAAGTGAATAAAAAGTCAACTTTCCAGTTCTAGGCAAAATTCCGATTTTTCAGGTTTGGAAAAAAGGTTCAATATGTTAAAACCAAGGTATTCGCCAAGATTTAAAATCTCAAAAAATTCTTTTATGCAATAACATGGCTAAAAACCTGATTATCGAGAAAAATTATCTTGAAATCTGGCTTAAAAAAATATTTCATTTTCTGGGGTCAAAAGTCAACAAAATTCAACCGGAAAAAGTTTGACTTTGCACAAAAGATTGAATTCGGGCCTTTTCCTTTTCCGTTTTGGATTCAAATGGGTTAAGTATCTCAAACCCAATGCAAAGAACTGAAAATTCTAATAAAATATTTCTCTCCTTCAAGATTTATCAAAAATCGTGCAATTTTGGGATGTCTACACTCCTTTCTTGACGCCATGACCGTCCTTGTGTAGGTGGATACCTCCAACAGTTTCTCGGTCGTAAGTTCACCTGGTTTTGCTCTGGTTGCACTTTTTCCCCCATTTTTCTGACGAGGATCCATCCAGGTCGACTTTAACTGCTAGGGTGCGTTTTGGTAAACCAATGGTGACCATATTCGCCGACACCTCCTTAGGGAATGGTTGTGTATCAACTTGCATTTTCCCTTTGTCCGTTTCTGCAAACTTTAGGAGTCCTTTATCAATATTCTCCTTTATCACATTACGAAGTACAGTACACTCATTAGTTTCGTGAGTTTTCACTCCGTGCCATTTACAAGATTTGCCCTTGGCCGCCACATTGGCCGGGATAAAAGGATGGTCTTTAATCAATCTGAAGAATCCCTGTTTTAGAATGTATTCAAATATTTCGGCCGTCTTATTTATGTCAAAGGAATAATTTCGGCTAAAAGTATTTGTTTCTTTTGTTGATTCTGTATCCTTGGTTTTTCGGATAAGAATCGGACAGGTGATTGCTTGTTTTCCAACGACTTCTACAACTCCGTATTCAATGTTCGGGTCCCTGTAATAGGACCCGTAAGACGAGACTTTCTTTTCGTTGTCTTCCTGTAACAGCCATTCATATTTGGCTGCTCTGGCCGACAATTCAAATAAATCTTCGAACTGTTCACCTTCGAATTTCTTTCGAAGTTCAAAGTGTAGTCCGTTTAAGGCCAAATTTGCAAATTCCGATTTCGGTAAAAGAATTCGGCATTTGTTTTTCATATATTTAAAGCGAGCGATATACTTATCGGCCGACTCCCCTGGTTGTTGTCTTAACCGAGCAAGATCAACCATGGTTACTTCGGGTTCCGTACGATAAAATTGGGAGTGGAATTTCTCTTCCATCATTGCCCAATTTGTAACGGAATTGGCCGGTAATGTAATGTACCATGTAAAGGCCTGTCCGGTTAATGAGTTTCCAAATAGTCTGAGCCTGAGGAAATCATTACTGGACGCCTCTCCACATTGTATCGTAAATCGGCCAATGTGTTCAATGGTAGACTGTTGACCTTCTCCTGAAAACAAAGTAAATTCGGGAATCTTGTACCCCCTAGGAAATTCAAATTGCTGGTCAATCCAGCCCGGGTAAGCTTTCCTATAAACTGGCCTAGTCATTCGTTGGTGATATTGATCTCCGATCATCTCTTGAATTACATTTTGGATGTAATTACGGTTTACGGCCATATTTCTTACCCCAATATCTTCTCTATGGTTCTCCTGTGCTTCCCTTTGTCCCATTGGATGCACCTCAATTGGAGGCACATTAGGAGGAATTGGGATACCAGGTGGTATTTCTCCCCTTAAAGCAGCGGTGTTGGCCTGTTCATTTCGGCCATTTCCACCTAAGTTCATGGGTGGTGGTTGCTCAGGGATATTAATCCTTTCATGAGAATTCGAACCAGCGGACGATGTTTCGACTCGCTTGGCCATTATAGCCGGTCTTGCCATTGTGGAGAAACCTTCCTGTAAAACTGCTAGGATTCTACCATTATCAGAAGAAATCTTGTTAATACCCTGACCAAAGCCTGCCATTTGTTGGCTGAGACCTTGTATGGCCTGGATGAGTCATTCATTAAGATCCGGCTGAGAACTCGAAGGTCCTTCTTCCAGGACTTCTAAACCATAAAGAGGATTTACCTGAGATTCTTTCCTCTGGCGTTGCATTTTCAGCATGCCGAGTACTTCTTCTAGCCGCCATTAGTGCTCTTTCAAAGACTAATGGTCCCACCGGGCGTGCCAAAAAGGGATGTTGCTCCAAAATTGGGCCGGTGTGGACACGTGTCGAAGGTGGTGATGTGTCTCTACGCAGGCGTGCCAGTATCGTTTGATACAAATGATTTCGGGTTGAACCCTGACCCCGGGCACCTGTTCCGAATCTGAACCGGGATCGGTCCAGTCGTACTGCAAGTCACCTGTAATAAAACGGGTCAGACGATGATATGAAGACTAGGGGTCCGGTCTTCGTTTGGGTTCTTGTAAGTGTTTGAAAGCGAAAGCGACTAATGGCACACAAATCCTTTTATTATAAAATCGGCCGACGAGCCGAAAGCGACAACAGATAATCCTCAAAAGGGAAACAAAAAGTACAAAAGAAAACCGACAGGGCTTATAGGACCGGCCTGTCCTAGTCTTATAGCCGTAATCGAGTATAAGCGCAGGAGGAAGGGGCGGCTGCTAGCAAAGTCAATTCGGGGGATTCACCTTGGATTTCTGCTTACCCGAAAATACACAAGTCACCTGGCGTGATCAGAGTGAGTCTCGGGACCGGCTGCTCGGGATTCTGTAAACACAGAACTTCGAGTCAGGGGCGGCCTCAACTTACTCTCCGGTGGCAGGATTCTGGTGTTAATCGGAGTAAAGAGGGGTCGAAGATGTCACTGCGACTGGAAGCAGTGAGAGAGGTCCTAATTTATCCTTCTGTATTAGAGGGGATAAAGGATCACGGATGATCAAAATAATATAATAACCGGTTGCGGTTGGGTGGATTGTGTCCCTGAGTTCTTCGAAGTTATGCCTTTTATAGCCGATCCTTGACAGTTGCTCAACGTCCTACTCTTGCACGATCTCCATGGCGGTTGGTCATCTTCAGTCTTCAGTCTTCCGTTCCAGAATGATAACCGCTCGGCCACGATCTTAAAAATAATTTATTCTTGAATGGCCGATGACACGGTCTTTTGTAGTTTTGTCGTATTGGCGTGACTCGAACTGTATTCTTGGTTCTGTGTTCATGCTGACGTGACCTAACCAATTGTACAAGGCCTACATGCTTTGATGCCATGGCCTAAATAAGCCACGTAGGCACCACGTGTCCTTTTCTCATTCGTTGGTCATATAGGGTGTAAACAGTAATGTGTTCAGAAACCGTTTTTCGGTTTTTAAACACAAAAAACTAGAAACGTGTTTGGTTGGAAATAATTTCTAATCGTTTTTGTAAAAAACAGTTGAAAAATAATCGGGTTTCAGAAACCGAAAATTTTCGTTTTTAAAAACGATGAACCGTTTTTTTACTGAATGGCATTTTGTGATAAATTATTTTTTTTCTCTTCGATAGAAAACCTCTCCTCCCTTCGTCGAGCGCACAGGGAGGGAAGACATGAAGGAGACTACTCCTTCAAAGACAGAATGGATAATGCGACGATCTTTACTACTGCAGGCCTCCACGACGCGGTGTTCGGCGGAGACGGCTAGTGGACGTCGGAATCTTTAACTACCGGACAAGAACCTGATTCCAACTTCCTGCAAGGGTTCGATGATCTTATTCTGGGCAAATCCGGCAACCGGAATTCGTCCGAGGGCGTAGGTGATTCCGATAATGGTGATGGAAGCCACCTTGACGACCTTGAAGAGAGTAGGATCTATTGGAGTGACATACTGAACTTGGTGAACTCTTCTCCGTCAGACGCGTCGGTGTTCTGAAACTACGAGAGGAAAGAAACATAGTTTACTGTTTACCAACGTAACTTCGTGTTCATATCATTTATTACATGTCGTCTTCTGTGCGACACGATTGTGATTTACGGACTTTACTCAAAATAGTGAAACAATCAGAGTCTCGCACTACAGATCCCCCGGAAAATTGTGACAGATGATGATTTGGGGCCCTTTTAACTTCCTACCAATCTGTATTTTGTAATGATCAGTGTGCCTTCTTCTTGGTGCTTAATTATTTCTTTGCTATGATCTATCAAGGCCATTGTTTAAAGCACTAATTTAGTGCTTTGGATGGGAAACAGAGGACGACAAGGTGGCCATGAATGAAGGATTGGGAGTCGCCGTGCCGAAGACCAAAGCATCATCAATGGCAATGTGCAGACTGCAGACCACGTTAAACCAACTTGACTGACAGCAAAAACATTGTAATCATTTGATGAATCTAGTTATAAAATAATGCATGCTGCATGTTTGTAAAAATGGCCCAATCAATTTTTTTAAAGACGTATGAAAATCAGGTTTTTGAATTAGGACTTACCAAACGCATATTTGTAATACAATAACACCATTATTATTTTAATAATATTATAACAAGATATTATAATGCAATATATATTATAATATAAACTATATCATAATTTATATTTTACTATATAATTTTATAATAATATATTTTATGTTTATTGTAACATAAATTTATGTTCATTTTATATAATATTATAATAAATTTATTGGATTGAAATTGTCCTAAAATTAAATTGAATTGATTTCATTTTTTTTTCTTTTTCATAGCAAATTTGTTTTAGTTTAATGGGCTTGTAGGTTGTATAGCAATGCATATTTGTTGATTTTGAAATTTGAATCGTTTTTTTTTTTATCAATTGTTACCAGACAGGTTTCTTGTCACCTGTTTTCAAAAACCCAGAAAATAGTGATTGTTACCAAACGGGTTTCTTATAACTTGTTTTCAAAAACCCAAAAACAGTTGAAACTGTTTTTAGTTTTCAAACTGTTTTTAAAAAAAAAACGTTACCAAACGGCCTCTAATATCTTGGTTTTTAGAGATTTTGTGTGAAGCACCCATAATCGAGGTAAGAATCCCATAACCCAACTCCCTACTGGATTCTGACTAGAATCAGATTTCTTAATCTGACAATTTGAACCAGAAGCTCTACCAAGATTGTAAAATCTGATTCTGATAAGAATCCAAAATGACCACCAAATGCCACCTAAATAAGTAATGCAACCTAAACTATTTGCATTAAGGTATATTGGTAAATCATACACACATACACATATGTTAGAAATTAGTTTGTTAATAATATGCATGTCTGATATAGAGTAGGCTCCTGTGAGATTAACCACGTACTCTTTTTTAAATTAGGTTATGATTTATCTTAAGTTATCATGAATTACCACGCCAACAAAGCTTTGCTTGCTATCAACAAAGCCAATGGACTGGCAGACATGTTAGCGAGGAAAGGTGCTAGGTGGACAAACACGTTTGCTAGTATCCCAACGGAAGAATTTGGTTGGATAGTTGATCTTTGGGTGTATCTGCTCAGTGCTCACTATAAGAAACCAATATTTTGCTCATATTTTTTAGTTGTATTGCAGTTAGTACTGTTGCTCTCTTTTGTTTCCCATTCTAATTTTCTCTCCTATTAATAAATTCTCAATGATTAAAAGTGAATAAGAAACAAAATGCTTTTTCTAGGGTTAAAGGAAAAAAAAACAGATAACATCCTCACAACTTACCAATTTTATATACAAATATAAAGTGATCGACTTACCAAATATTTAGCAATGTGTGAGATTTTATGGATTGAAATCTACCTTTATAAAAAGAAACAAATTCTTTTTTATTTTTTATTTTTATGAATCAGTATCCTTTCCTTAAGGGTGTGTTTGTTTCACCGGAAAACAGTGGAAAAAAAATATTTTCCGGAATTTTAAGTTTTTCCTTTTGTTTGTTTTAATGGAAAATCCAAATTAATGGAAAATAATTTCCAAATTGATGGAAAATGAGCGGAAAATAACTTCCGCTGTTTTTTGGCGGAAGTTATTTTCCAGTCGTCTGGAAAATAAGCTCGATTGGAGATCTTGCATCTTCAAAACTCTTTCATTGCCTCATTATTCAGGAGAATGTCGGAATTCTCGATTTACAGGTGGATGAAGTTAATTCACCAGAAAATTTAAGGAATTAAAACATAGAAGATTTGAAAAAAAATCTGATGCACATGTTGCGATTGGGATCTATTTCATTAGTCACTGAAGTTTTCCATCGTTGTCAAAGATGCGAGAGAACGAGAGAGAGAGGGTGGAGGGAGACACAGGAGAGAACGAGAGAGAGAGAGAGAGGGTGCTTCTTCTCGGTCTTCCATTTTTCTAGGGGCGTTGATGGCTGCTCGGGCTATGGCAAAGAGAAATCTGAAACATGGTTTCGAACCATCATAGTTGTAGAAATGGTTTCTACTTTTGAAACTTGAAGATAAAACCACGGTGGTTTCAAACCACCGTTTGATAAATGGTTTGTGAAACCATGGTTTTAACTTTCAAAACTTTGAAGTTAAAAACCATGGTGGTTTCAAACCACCATGTTTGATAAATGGTTTGTGAAACCATGGTTTTAACTTTCAAAACTTTGAAGTTAAAAACCATGGTGGTTTCAATTGAAACCATTGTTTCTGAAATAGTTCTGAAAATAAAAATCAAGAATAAAAACTTGCCAAATCATCCGTTTAATAATCTTTCTTTTTTATTGATTGGCAAAATGGAAACAAAATTACAAATGATTTTCCATTTTATAACCAAAAAGTTGAAAGAAAAAAAAGAGGGAAAATATATTCTTGAAAAATTTTCATCCGAAAAGTATTTTCTAATGTTACATCCAAACACTTGGAAAATTTTTTCCAGAAAATATTTTCTTGGAATATTTTCTTCCGAAAAATATTTTCCACCGGAAAATATTTTCCGGTGAAACAAACAGAGCCTAAATTTAATATCATAACAGTATGAGAACCAGTTTTAAAAGTGAATAAGAAACTTCAAAATCCTTTAATTATATTACATGTTACTAAGTCATGCATCCCTTATCAATTTTATTCTATCTTTCTCCTCTTTGTTCAGGTGTCAATCCTCCTTTGCCACAACTGGGGCAACTCCTTAACCCAAATCCTTGGCAATCAAAACACCTGTAAGAATGTAGACAATAATCATTCTAATGCAATCAAACATTTTCTTCATAATTCATCTAAGAAATGTAATATTAGCTTTCTCAAAAAAAAATTTCATGAGATACTTACTTCCATCTCTCAAAAATATTCCCATTCTTCTTGTTTTTCCCAGTTCCCTAAATAAATAATACTTTGTCAAAAAAAAAAAAAAAAAACATATTGGAAGATGTTCTTACCACATTTCACATGGGGTATTTGGATTTTGTTTAAAGAAATTTTTTCTATGTGGATTGCTATCCACAAAATTTATACTTTCGGAGGTAAGAAGGTAGTGTGAAGTGATTACTTTATAACAAAATAAGGCATGCATTTTCACTAAAATTAGCATGCTAAGAAAGGATAACTATTATGTGTTGTTTTGTTAATATTATGAGCATAAATATTTGTATTCTATTCTGCTTAGCATAGGAAAGAAGAAAAAACCTTGCACCCGGGACACTCAATAGCACCCTTCCCTCCACATTTTTGGCAACTCTTTGCAACCTACACATTAACTTGCTAAGCCATGGTGAGTATATAAATGATTAGAATTACAAAATCATATGTAAGAACAAAGATGCACATAACACATCATAAGAGAGGGAATGAAGAAAAAAAATGTATTTAATGTATGAGATATCATTTTAAAATTTATATTTGATGTTTTTCTTTTCTACTTTATCCTTACATATTTATCTTGTTTATCCATCATCCATGATCCTTACATGCAAATTGGCCGTTAAGTTTAAGAAAAGAAGCTTTATAAGGAATTAATGGTCTCACGGAGCACTAAGAGGCTGTTTGATATAACTTTTAAAAATTATTTTTCAACTTTTCAAAGTAGAAAAGTTAAGAAATTATACTTTGAAAGTTTATACAAAATAACCTCTAAGCAACTCAAAAAAGCCAATTTCTGGCCGTAATGCATTTACTCCTGTGATTCACCTTTTATTGGCCGTAAAAGGATTGAAATCCTCTAGGAGCCTGTAAAAGGTGCTCGTCCTTGAAAAAAAAACTGCCTTTTCATAAAAAAATAATAAATAAATAATTCAAGTCTTCATTAAGGAGAGAGAATGAAAAAGAGATCTATAATTTTAATCAAGATCTTCAATGCCACAAAAAAGAGGATTTGTCTTGAAACAAAAGCTACGGTAATTATTGTCTCAAAAAAAAAAAAAAAGCTTTATATTGAAGCAAATCAAACGCCTCATCCCATCAATTTAGACTAAAGTAGTAATCCTACTTTTACATTGATTGTTGCTTAGAAGTTCAAATTGAATTTTGTTTTGCATTAATCCCATCCTTAAAGATTATCACGCCAACAGTATATGGTTCAGATCACTTCTCAAATTAGTTTTTATGATTGGCTACTTTAGTACCGACAACCAATTCAATTTGAGAGTGGAGTCATGATTGATACACTTAGAGATTGATTGCTCTCAATAGATCGCTAATAATACAGTGACAATCTTAAAACAACATAATGTGATAGGATGTTAATGGGGCGGATTAAATGGGTGACCTGCCCCACCCCTTATAGTTACGGTTTGGTATTGCTAAAATTGGGTTAGCAGTGGGTTCGGGTTTAGCCCAACTTACCTAGACCTCACAAACCTGACCTTAGACTATTAGGAAATTATTTTTTATATACTAAAAATATTATTTTAATTGTATCCTACATATATATAGGTAAACTCTCTTTTTTTTTTTTTGGGTATTGTTTACTACAACGCGGACAAGCTGACCCGGCCCATTACCAATCCTATGGGGGCTGATTAGGGTTTGGTATCGGCTAAACCCTTACAAGGATGTGTTCAGACCTCGGGTTTACCAAAACCCACCCCGTTGCCATCCGAGGCCAATACAACTGAATCACCTGGGTTGATAAAATTGGGTTGTTCAGTGACCGAATCAGGTTTGCTCACAGATAGCGGGTTCAATTGCTCTGATTTAGGACATTACCAATTTCCTGCAACTAATGTTACAAGATAAGTTGTTCCTTAATCTGAAGTAAATTGACATTTTAAAAGATGTGATATGGGCCCTTAAACAAACTTTCAAATAAGCACATTTACTGGTAAATTGACATTTTAATTTTGTCCATGAACGAAGATCTTAAAGCAACCCACAAGCATATACTTAAAAAAGATAAAAGTAGACCACTATTATTCACTACTAATGACTGAACTGAGTTGCAGGGGAGACCAGAGAGAGAGAGAGAGAGAACGTACCTGGAGGATGGAAAATCTAGCAGCTGCAGAAGGGGAAACTGTAGATGTTCTCTCCCTTGTGACTTGGCTTTCATGGAGATTCAAATGTGATGGACGGACTGGTAACATGATGGCAGGGGCTATCCACTTGCTGAACGTGGAGAGTATGGCCATTATTCTTGAAAAAGAAAAAAAATTGAAGTGGAATCTGTTAAAATTTATTTCAGAAATGAAATGGGTGGTGCGGCCTGTATGGGGAATGGATAAATAGACAAAATATCATCCACATATTTTGTTTGGAGGGTCCTCACTCCTCATCTTATTTCAGTAGTGTCAATAAAGTGAGAGAAAAAAAAGAAAGTAACTGGCATTATGCTTTTCTTAATCAATCTTTTTCTTCACTTACGTTGTGTCGTTCGTTTTCTAACTTTTCTTAATCAATCTTTTTCCGTTAGTTTCAAACGATGCCGTCTGTTTCCTTCATCCTGTCTTCAAACGGAGTTAACAGAGCTGAAACATTGTTGTTCTCACGTTCCTCAAAACTGGACATTGTTGTTCTTTCTTTCCACTTTCTTGGGTTCCAGCTTTCCAGTCATCGAAGATGGGGCAGTAGTATTTCACTCGTCCTTGTCTTCTATACCTTGTCGTCTGCTCCCGATCTTTTAATTTTCACAAGAAACGCAGAAATCGAAGGCCCTATAAAAACAAGTGGTTTTGGTCTTGGAAAACCGCTCGTTTGACCACTTTCTCAGCTGGTTGAAATCGAGCATACCAGAAAATCAATGACAGCCGGATCTCTGTTTCAGACCTGAACTCGCCGAAAATCCGACTCCGACTATGCTTTGTACTTTTTACTCCAATCCTGGCCACTTGTTTCCAGCGACCAGAAACAGATTTTTAGGTCGAAGAACTGTGCTCGATAAGAATGCGATTTAAATTCTTTCGTATCTAAGTTGTAGGTTTAGTTGAGTTTGTAATATTGGTGAAAATCTGGTGCAAGTGTGTGTGGATGCTCGTGTTTCATGTTTGAAGTTTTATTCACTAGTATATTGATCATTGTTTTCCGTGGATGCCTTCTCAATCTGAAGGAGATAGCTACAACGCTTGGTTGCGGGTCAATGCTTAGCAGACAGACCTCTTCAATTTTACTTTTTCCAAAGTTCCCTATATTTCTTTTAGTTCGTTTCATGTTATCAATCTCTATTTTTATGAGTACTCTAATGGCTCCTTTTACCTGAAGCTTAACGTGTAAAGCAACAAAACAATAACTGGGAATTGAACCAAGAGGAGGGAAGTTAAATGAATAGAAACTTTTGGATGCAAAAAACAGAGGGATGAGCACCCACCAATTGCTTGTCTTCGTCTCCATCTACCCCAGCCTCCCCTACCCCACTCTCTTTATCACTTGGGCACCCTCCCACCACCCAAACGTTCTTTAATTTCTCTGTCTCTGAGACATTGGATATTAGGTAAGAGTTGCAGTTTATTGCTTTCTGTCGATTGGTACTCAAGATTTTCAACAAAAATAACAGGGCTATTCGTAGATACACCCTTCTTTTTGTTAAATTAAATTATTAAAAACAAAAAAAATGTGCAAATGAGCCCATCAGCCCAGTCTTCATTCCTTTGTTGCGAGTACAATCTTGAGTAAAAGTATGTCTTGAAATTTGGGAATATAAACTTGCGAGTTACTCGGTTCACACACAGGGAATTCCCAAAATCAATTTGCACCAAAACCATCTCTATGTATTGATTTTGGTACTGACCGCAGACTATATTTGAGCAAAACCTTGAAAAGTAACTCGGTTCACACACAAGAGTCATCTGTGCGATGAACCAATTGATATATTGTAGTCTGCCTAGGAAACCACTTCCTTTTCTATCGATGGAGGAGGCATTTCCAGAATTGTTTTTGCTTTGACGAGGTCAACTTCAATTCCTCGTTTCCCAACAATGAATCCAAGCAATTTCCTTGAAGTAACTCCAAACACACACTTGTTTGGATTGAGCCTGAGCTTGTGCTTTCTGAGTCGGTTGAATACTTTCCTAAGGTTCACCAAATGGTCCTTCTCTTCTTTCGACTTTGCAATCATATCATCCACATACACTTCCATCTCTTTGTACATCATGTCGTGGAATAACAGAGTCATTGGCCGCTGATATGTAGTGCCCACATTCTTCAATTCGAACGGCATCACACGGTAGCAGTAAGTGCCCCAGTGTGTGATAAATGATGTTTTCTCCATGTTTTCAGGTGCCATCCTTATCTGGTTGTAACCAGAGAATCCATCCATGAATGAGAACATTGAATGCGTTGCCGTATTGTCAACCAGTACGTCAATATGCGGCAATGGGAAGTCATCCTTCTGACTTGCTCTATTCAAATTTATGTAGTCAACACACATCCTGACCTTTCCGTCTTTCTTGGGAACTGGCACGATGTTTGCTAACCACTCTGGATAGTCTATTACTTGCAAGAATCCAGTATCCAATTGTTTGGTGACCTCTTCCTTAATCTTCAGAGCCTATTCTGGCTTTGTGCGTCTGAGTTTTTGTTTTACAGGTGCGGCTTCAGACTTTGTTGGTAACCAATGCACAACCAAGTCCGTGTCTAACCCAGGCATATCCTCGTATAACCATGCAAACACGTCAAAATAAGACTTTAAAAAATCAACCATATGCTTTTTCAATAATTGTAACAGCTTTTTACCAATTTGGAGTATTTTTTGTTGTGCTATTTCACTTATGTTAATAGGTTTAGTTTCCTCAATGTTTGCCTGGAGACCTTTTTCATGCCTTTCCAAAGCAAATTAGATTTAAGGCGGAGTCTCCCACGATTCATCGTCGTTCTCATGCTTGGAAGACTTACAAGGGACGATGTCTGAATCTTCTTGCTGTAGTGGGCAAGTACCCAAGTCTGACTTGTCGAGATCTTGCTCGTTTTCAGTTTTGAGCACCGGCTCATGCCTTTCTTTTATTATTGCTTGTTCAAGTGGCGGCTCAGAGCCAAGGCTTTCAATTTCTTTTTCTTTTTGTTCAATTATGGCAGTCTTATTATCTATCCCGTGCTCCCACTTTTTTGGGTGTGCGTCGGGATTGGTACTAAGACTGCAAGACTCATACTGTTTGTTTTTGTTATTTTTGCTTTTATCCTCAAGCACATGCAAATAGTAGAAGGCATTCAGATATTCATTAAAAAGTTTCACAGTTGCTACAACAGAGATTTCAGAGGTGGAGGGAACCCCCTTTGAAACTGTGAGACATGGAAAAATCACCGAGATGATTCCCTCCGTCATCACACGAGCTCAACGAAAATGGGAGAGTCGCCACCATTCAATTTTTAGGTGTGAATGGACACCAAAAATCATCAAAATATCATTAAAATAGCAAAAAGGCAAATACTAGTGTAAAAATAACTCTACTTGAAAATAAAATCCAGAGATGGGTAAGGGGATTAGATTATGGATGGGGGAAGGTGTTAGGCACCCCCATTCACCCACACAAGGTGGTTGCCAAGTGTTGTTTATGCTCAAAAATAAGAAAGCTTGCTAAAATAATCAAGAACCTTAAAAAAGGATTAAACAAATGTGTAATATTTCCACATGAGGAATCCAATGAATTCCAGATCCTCTTTTATGTCAGTATCACTTCTGGGATCTCACTATTAGATGAAAATCAAAGCAAAACTTGAATAAAACCAAGTTGAGACAAATCCAGAAAATTCGGTAAAAGCTAGAGCCATTTGTCTTGAAATCATTCAAATCAAATTTAAATTGAATCAAACCAAATCCATTTGAAAGATTATGATAAATAGAAGACTCATGCAAGTTTTTAATCAAATCCGGTTAAAACCCTAAGAGTTATGCTCCTTTGAAATGTGCTGTTGGAAATCAGTAAAAGTAACAAGCGGACAACTTTGGAAATTCATTTAGAAAAATTGGCTCCATATAAATCCGTGAAATTTGGCATGAATGAAGTATGTAGGGCCATATTTCAAATGAAACTAGCCTCATACAAAAATTCATCCGGATGTGTCTTGGGTGACCTCCCAAACAGGCCCCGAGGATCACAGATTAACCCAGAAAGGTGCTATTGAGCAGTTTTGAGTAAATCTGTTACCCACGACACAAATGGAATCAAAACATTATGAAACCAACTGGATTTGAAATTTGACTTCTGAAGGAAAACACAAAAACAAAAATCACTCAAATCGGACTTAAAACGAACACATGGTGCTCATTCAAAGTGACAGGTTCAGCAATCGGACTTGAACTGTCATGTCAACTTCGACTGAATGGTGTCAAAAATCCCCTTCACAAAAATTGATCAAATTTTACAAAAATAAACTAGATAGACTCATATTTCCCATGGCATTAAAATCACTCCAAAATTCATCCAGATGATGAAGTTATGAGTATCCAAAGTTAGGGTACAGCTGCTGTCCAGTTTAGACTTTTTTAAGTAAAATCAATCCAAAATGGTGATCAAGTGTGTGTGATCCGTGCAATATAAATCAAAATCACTTGAAAAAGTGTTGAGGAACATTTAGGAAGAATTAGGGCACCAGTTTGGCTCACCATTCTCTCCGATTGGAAAGAATATGCCAAAATCCCTAAAGTGGAGCAAAAATGCCCAAAACCAAGAGGTTAGACCTAGAGATCTTCAATACTTGAGATAAACTTGTTTGAAACCAATAAGAAACATCCCAGAAATGCTTGGGGCTATTTATTTCAGATCTATCACAATGAATGCAATAGATCCCAAATACGAGCCGATTCTGACAAAATAAGTGCTATGTGTGCATGTGTAAAAATCATTTCTTTAAATACATACATAACAACATATAACATTCATATCAATCAAATGGGGTTCTAAAAAAAACCTAGGGTTCCGTTCCCTTCTCGTTACCCTTAGTTCTCTCTCCCCGTTTTACGGTTCTTTGAGATAATCTTGGGGTACTTTGAGTATGAAACGGTTTTCATAGAATCAAAAGGCTATTCAAGTGGGTTCTAATACTAAGGATCAATCCTCAGTCTCGTTTCCCCTAGATCCCGTCTTCACGTTTTACGGCTAGAAGGAGTCTTGAGGTACTTTGAGTAGAGGAAGGGGTTGCATACACAAAGATTAGGCCATTATTCTACAGAAAGGTAGAAGAAAAGAACTAACCCTAGAATGTAAAGACAGAAAAATAAAGAGGGATTTAGGCTTACCTGGGTTTTTGGAAGCAGTGTGGCAGCGGTTCCCTTCTTCACTCGGAGCTCTTCAATCTCCAACTTATTGGTCATTTGCTTAAGGAGGAGCCTCCTATTTATAGGCAAAGGCTAGGTTAGGGTTTGCATGATGCTAGACCAAAATGATGTCTAGAGTCTCCCACACTTAACCCTAAGCCTATTTCCGAGATTTCCACTCCTTAAATGAAGGATATGATGGTAAAAAGTGAAAACTCTCGGAAAACCCTAATTTTGAGCAAAAACCTTGTATCCGACAACTCAGATCGGATACAAGGGCACATATATGTATCCGACATATGTCGTCGGATACATTAATACCTGCTTGTATCCGACAACTTGTGTCGGATATAAAAAGATATGCTTGTATCCGACTTGAGTTGTCGGATACAAGAGAAAAAATGCTTAAATCTCAAATTTTGTGCTGGTTACAAAGGAAAGAATGATTTTTGCTAATTATTCATCATTTTCACTGTGCAATTTGGGGTGTCTACAGAAACATTGGCTTTGCTAGTCGCAAAGGGCACAAGCTCCAGTTTTGCAGTGGTGGGCTGTCTTTCTTGTTAATTGCAGCTTTCTCCTCCAGTTTAGCTTCCCCAGTCATGACCATGTTAGTGCTTTTATCTGACAATATGCAAATAGGGTCATTCGCTACACCAGTCGGCTTGTTCTGGCTTTCCTTTGACTTGGGATCATAACTTGGCTACGGCCTCCTCCTTGATATTGACGTGACGGGAAGTGTTGTAAGTCTTTCCGCGCTGGGTGGTATGTAAGCAATAGTAACATAATGCACCAGGCTTGATCCCGATTGTAAAGCAGCGGTGGGTGCTATGGGCAATGCCCTTTGTCCAATAGTGGAGAAACTTTTTGGTGCCCACTTACCGTATGTCTCATGGTATGCTTGTGCAGGAAGCATCTCTATCATATGGGGGCATGCCCTGAAACATCTGACCCAGCCTGTCATAGAGTTCTGGGGTTTTCAACTTGTGGGGGTGGTGGCGGTGGAGGTCTGGGCCTTCAGTTGGGCCGTCCTAAGCTTCCTTGGCTCTCCATCATGCAGATATACATTATTGGACTTTCTTCATCTTGGGATTCCTCAGTGGGAGTAGGTGGCAGTACTTTTTCCCTTATGAGCACGAGATTGATGGGTATTCCTTCAGGGATCAGCAGTTTGGCAGGTGGGGGAAAGGCAACGGTGACCTTTTCTGCCAACTCCAGGACAAATAGTGCAGGTAGGCCATCTGGCGACCAATTGGAGGATAGTGTTGCGAACTCCGCAGCATCCTCAATCAAGTCCAGGGACATTGGTTCCTCCCAGAACATCTGAGCCAGGCCTTGTAGGTAATCCGTGTCTTGAACAGGGGTAGACAGGGACTCATCGCCCCAACCCTGGGCGACTATGTTTTCAAGAGACATAGCAATTTCTCCTTCCATGTTGGTGAAGCGATGGTATAACTCTCCGTGCATGCGTATTGGCCATATTGGGTCTCTCCCTTCCACCTTGGCCTTTTTTCTTTCAGCGCGCCTTCCAAGGAGCTGGGATTGTCTACTGGCTACGGATTAAACCCGAGCCCAAATCCCATGGTATGTTCGTATGGTTGGATGGCTGCCTTAACTCCCTGTTCGTATTTGCCCAGTCCTTCTCCGGCTCTTAGGCTCTAGTTGGCACACTCTACGACGCCAAACATCTCACTTCTTTTCCTTCTTGGCAATTGTTGTTTCCGTTCAACCACGGGAATATGGTTTACCTGTACCATTTCCACAGCTTGAAAGTTCAATGAGGTGGGTAGTTCATAATCCACATAAGGGACCCCAACTCTTTCAAATTCTCGGTGGTCTTCAATGTGGACTGTGATAAGCTCGTTGCCTAAGATAAATCAGACTATTCTATGTAAAGAGGACAGTACTGACCTAGCTTGGTGCAACAGTGGTTGTGACGCCCCGGACCCGGACATGTTCATTAAAGGTATATGCTGGTTCCTTGACATCAGGTAAGGTCTCAGAAACGCTTCTTAATCCTAATTTACCAGTTAATATTAGTGCACTAATATTTAAAACAAAATAAAATAAGCAAAATGTGGGTGGAAGTGTTGACAAACATAAAACTGTATATACATTTTTCCCAAAAATAAAGACATACAGATATGGTTCTACTAAGTTTTATGCACACTCTCTCTCTCTCTCTCTCTCTCTCTCTCTCTCTCTCTCTCTCTCTCTCTCTCTCTCTCTTGATACATAGTATATACAGAATCTAAAAAATATACAACTAAACAAAAAGGAATGCTTCCTAGTCCTAGCCTGGATAATAGTAATCCTCAGGACGATACCCATCTGGATCACTATCTCTCTCAACCCTAGCCTGTGCTCGCCCTGCAGACCTATCTGAAAACAGAACGTGTGAGACTAATGTCCCAGTAAGCAGCACAATGCATGATAAGAACAGTTTATGCAATTTTCAAACATTAAAGTAGCATTCTCATATACTATAGGATCAAACTCTGGCAAAATTATGCTAATAAGCATTTCATTCTCAAGTAAACAATACTTGAACTTTGCGGAATCAAACAGATAAACTCAGATTAATCCAAACTGCGATATCAATAAAACCAAAACCAATAACCATGATGTAACACTGTAGGATTCGTGGGTTAGAATACCTTGGGTGATTTAACACAAATGTCCAATTCGCGACCTCACGACTTACAAGGAAAGATCTAGCTAGGATCGCTCTTCCAAAGCGGAGCACTCAAGCATGAGACATGCATGAGTTGGCAAGTACAACACAGTCAAACTAATTAACAAAGTTAGTGATCTTTATTAGACCATCGAGTTGACTTTACGGGTTGCTGTGGCACATTCTGAGGTGCATGCAAGTTCACTACCCCTAGCCCCTCACGAGCTAGGGTGAACGGCCACCACAACCCCTAGAATTAGTGTATCACATTCTAGACAAGAGTATTAATTTCCGCACAAGTCATCCCAACACACTATTTGGCTTAGACATGGATCCAACTCTACAACCAAGCCTACTAAACCATAAAACAAACCATGGTTAAACGACTTTAAAATTCTGAACTTCTAGGGTGAATTTAGGTTCACTACTCACTATGCCTCCAAGCACGTGGTGAACTTTAATCCACTACCCCCAGATTCCGTATTTGTGGTGGATGCAGGTTCACTACCCCTAGCTAAGGTGAACAACAGTCCACTACCCCTAGCCAAGGTGAACGGCAATCCACTACCCATAAATACCCACATCTGTGGTGGAAGCAGGTTCACTACCCCCAGTTAGGGTGAACATCAGTCCACCACCCCCAACTAAGGTGAACAGCTATCCACTACCCACAGAGACATCAAATCATAGGCCATTGGCCTTTCAAAGTGCTCATTTATCATAAAATACTATTTGGACCTTTGAATAACCTTAGAAAAGATTTTAAAAGAGTGTTCCAGCTAGTGGAAACAAAATAATCTCATTCTACAAGAATATGGAACCAAAAGTATCTTAAAAAGATTAGTTTAGGAAAAACATGCACATAATCCTTAAAAATGGAAATTTTATTGAAAGTCCTGTGCAAGAACTTCCTAAATACTTAAATCTTAAGTTTACATGTGTTGGATTTGATTAAAAACAATTTTGTATTGAAAATCAACTCAAATTGGTAATTTATGACTTTTCTGTCCTAGGCGCTTGAAGGGTTGCTCGGCCCGTATATCGGGCGATCGTACTGTCTAAATTTTGCACATTCGGGTACAGAAAACACATGCCGAGCGCTCAAAAGGGGGCTCGAGGCATGCTTTAGGCGCTAGGTTTTAGGTGTTAAAATTCTTTTGGCGCTTGAAGGGCCGCTCGAGCCATACTTCAGGCGCCAGACCAATTTTAGGCAAAAATCAGGTTACGGAAACAGTCGCGATTTTTGGGGGTTTTCTCAGAAGTTTTACTACCAAATCTTAATTGGATGACTCTAAAACTTTGAGAATAGCTTCTAAATCATTAGGGAATACTTTTTACATGATTCTAGAACAATTTAACAGATAAATATCGGCAAATCTATGGTTATTCTTCAAATAACCCCAAATTACCCAAATCTGAAAATTTAGCTCTAAAATTCGAATTTACTTCAACTTAAAGCTCAAAAATCATGAAGAACACCCAAGAATGACCATTCAACCATTTACAACTTGTTTCACATGATTTAAACGACAAAACCCCAAATTCACATGAAACCAACAAACATATCTTTCTTGTATAAACTCTGAGTTCTTTGAAAACAACAAGTTGAAAGGGTGCTACTTACTTGTAGGTGTGTGAACCAAAGCTAACCTTCCCTCCTTCTCCTTCTTCTTCTTCCTCTTCCCTTCTTCTGTGTTTTCTGCCCTTCTCACCAACTGTCGAACAAGAGAACCCTTGGTTTGGGTTGTTTTATCATGCCTTTTATAATCCTCTTAAACCACTAAAATAAACCGAACCCAACCCATTTTAACTTATTCACTTAAAGTAAACCAAACCCAACCAAATCAACCAATTGGAATTAATTACTCTAATTAAATATTTTAAATCCCTACTTTCTCTTAATTAAAATTACTTAAATATCCATGTTCTTACATTCTACCCTCTTACAAAAGAATTTCGTCCTCAAAATTCACATCACAACTTTTCTCAAAAATTTTACGAAATAACTTTTAAGAAAATATTATATCTTTACGGTTCTCCTCCCCTACACATAGATGCCTTAGCCCATGCGAAGGTTAAGAGAAAAATCAAGAAATTCTATTTTAGCTTAATTCATACAATATTCATACAACTACTATTTAGTTTAGTATTATGATATCAAGATCAATATCCCATTTGTATAAAGTTGAATATTTAGTCCAGCATTGGCCAATGCTCTACAATACCCAAATACAACTAAACACAATTGGCTCATCATCCATTAACAAGCAATATAAGATACAATAGACATGCAGTGTAATTAAGCAAGGAAATTTCTTTATTATGCATATGAATATTAATTGTTAACCCAATCTATTAGTTGCATCAAGATCAATTATCATGAATTAAATCATAATAATTAATTTTTATATTACCTCAGGGTCATCTGAAAAGTTCTGGGTATCTCCTCATTATCTCATCTTCTCTTTCCCAAGCGATAGCTCCATATAGCCAGATTACCTTTACTAAAGAAATTGTTCTAGTATGTAATACTGGATCTCTCCGACCTACAATTTGAATAGTTCTTGGGATATCGTCCTCTGGTATCCAAACGGGCATCCCGAAAGGGTCTTCACATAAAAAGCTCTGTGTAGGAAGTCCAGAGATATTAAGGATCACGAGCTTTTGATAACAATCCAGGACAACATGATATTTGACCATAAAATCCATCCCTAAGATCACATTGAACTCATCATACATTGGGACTCCCATTAGATCTATTGACATTTGTAAATTTCCAATTTGAACACTACAGCCATGATATGTTCTTCGGACTGCCTCCGATTCTCCTACAAGGGTGGTCAGACATACCATGCTCTCGGTGATTCTTGAATATGATCGTATGGTATTCAAGAATTTAGGATCAGCTACAGATATTTTGGTACCAAACTGCTGCGTTACCCCCAATATGTAATGTACAACCTAGAATTCTTTCATCTCTTTCATCAACTAATCTTGCTTCAGATGATTCCTCCTGAGGTGGATTGGGATCTTCCTAAGGTGGATTCTCCTCACTGGGGTCCTCTTCTGTTGATATTCTTTCAATTTTTTCTATTTCCTTTGGGTCTTCATGACTAGAAGCTTTGAATTCACTAGGTTCCTTTTCTTTAGTTAACAGTTCACTGGGATCCTCTTCTTCACTCAAGTATTCGCTAAGATCCTCTTCTTCACTCAATTGTTCACGGGGATCCTCTTCTTCGCACAATTGTGGTTCTTTAGGTGAATTTTCCTTTTTATTAACCACGTTGGTTTCTAACTGCATAACAACACAATAAACTGTATTGCTATACAACTCCATATATTCTAAAGCAAGTTAAATAATATAACACAACAACTAGCACAATTATTCTCAGAATAGTCTTCTATAATCCTAGAGGGTTTGATTCTGTAAGACCCCGAATTTTCCTAAATATAAAAGTAAATTAATAATTAATATTCTTGAGGATTATTATTGATAGAAATATTTTATTAATGTAGGTGATATCATAATTAGTGGAGATCCAGAGTTGGGCGCAGATCCGACCGTCTGATCGTGAGATATCGAGGTATGATCAATAGTTTAATTCTGATGAGTTATGATTGGGCAAGGTACATTGAGTTTTATGTAAGTGGGTTGCGTGGGATAGGAGGTATATAAATACATTAAAATAACCTAGAGGAATACGAGTGGTATTCTAAGCGTATTGCTCGTATTCGTCAGCCGCAAGAGAGAAAGAGAGAGAGACCAAGAACGACCAGAGAAGAAGAAGAGAAGAAGAAGGAGGAAGAAGGGAGGACGTTTGTCTTGTGTTCTTCATCATATAGAGAGTGCCTCACATCTGTGAGCACAGTAGTTTAGAGAAGGAAGAGGAGAACGCATGATAGAGGTAGGCAACACTGGTTTTAACACTCGTTTTGTATTCACGATTGGCTTGATCCCTACTGCATGTTTTTGTAGTGTATAATCATGTATTTAGTTTGGTAACAACCTTATAAGTATGTTAGAATGATCTTGGACATGAAAAATCAAGTTTTGAAACATTGTATGTTCGTTTGTAGGAGACCGCCAAGCTTATTGTGCTCAGCGATCCTCGGCGCTCGTTGAAAAAAATAGACCACCCGAGACCGCTTACTGACTTATCGTCAACGATCGATTTTGAACTACCGCCAACCCTAGACCACCTGAGCGATTCTAGGCGATCTTGAGCGCTTTGTGCAGAAAATGCAGATTTTCATATTTTTAACCCCAGATTCAATTCTAAACTATTTTTGACGAATTTTAACCTTTAAATAAAATGTTTTAAGACTAAAATAAACCACAAATTCCCTATTTTACAAAAGAATAAAAATAGGAAGGTATTTAGGGTAATTAGTGGCCAAGCTTTGTAAATAGCAAGAAACCTAAGTTTTTGGGAGAACTGAACTTGTAAACTTGAGTTAATTACTTAAGTATCATGTAAATTTATACTGTTAACCAGAATATGAAATACAGGATTTCCAGATAAGATCTTGAACCCAATCAACCCAATAAGGAAGGAAATTACAGATATAACCATTATATGCCGCTAGGCACTATTACTTACTGAAATATTAGTCCTTAGGGATTGTTGGTATCTAGTGGGCATAGCTGGTTATGGATCCATAGTTTTTGCTAGATAGCTAAGGGATATTTTATTTGGGTTGAGTTACTCCCTGTTGCGAACGCGCTTCCTTTGCAAGTTGGTTTGCTCTGGAGGATCCTATGTCTGGAGGGACACCCCGGTGCTCCGTTGGCGATTCCCTGTACCTGTGGATAAGTGACCATCTCCATGTATTGATTCTAGTGCTGCATGCTTGTGGTACTTGCCAACTCGGTTGAGTTCGTGTGCAATAAGTCGATGACTACGGCTCTTATCTAAGGTGATCTTCACGGGTTTGAGTATCATTAGTAGCGTCACCTATAAGCCGCACGGTGGTATAGCATATGGTTGAGAGTCATCTCAAATGTGTATCTTTCTTTGTGAGTCCTACAATGATACTGAGTGTGAGACATGGGAAAAAATCAAAAATCCCTTTTTGACTTCCTCAATCATCACACGGGATTTAAATAAAACAAACAGTCGACACCATTCAATTTAGGTGTGAATGGACACCAAAATATTAAATAAGCACAAAAGGCAATTTTAGGGTAAAAATAACCCTCCTAAAAAAACAACCAGAGATGGGTAAGGGGATTAGGTTATAAACAGGGAAAGGTGTTAGGCACCCCTATTCATCCACACAAGGTGGTTGCTAGGTATTGTTCATGTTTTTCAAAGAAAAAAGGCTTGCTATAAAAATCAGGAAAAATCACAAAAAAGACAAAATTGTATGGTTTTTTTCATACGAATAGTCTGATTGATCCAGAACTTTCAAATATGATCATACCATTCCTAAGGTTTCATGATCAAAATAAAATTGAGATAAAATCAATTTAAAGTGAAAAATCCAAAAATCTGGCTTCAAGTCAAATTCTAGAAATCTAGAAAAATATGATTTTTATAAAATATTTCAAAATTGAACTTGAATGGTCCAGGACATAGATAAAGCCCATATTTCACATTAAATCCAGAAATCAAAACCAAAAATACCCACGTTGATGAAAAACATCAAAAGGGGAGAACTTAGACCGTAGGGTCTTCTCTCAATAATGAAAAACAATTTAAAAACCACATCATGAAACCCTAGAATTTACTTTCAGGCTTCTGGATCCAGATCTACTATATTGATCATGATAAATCCAAGATCCTAGCCTAAAACCACAAAAATCACGAAAACAGTGCTATAGGTGCAAAAGTGGCAAAAAATCCAAATTTTATAAAAAAGTGGGGATCTCATGCTATAAACATCATAGATTCATGTATTCATTCAGATATCATCATAAAAAGCATTAAAACATGATCAGGATATTCAAAGCAGCCACATCTCACAGATTTGAGCACATGGGGGTCTACCCTACGGATCCACCTGTTCTCTTTTCCCCTAGCTCTCTCTTCACGTTTTACGGCTAGAGAGGATTCTTGAGGTACTTGGAGATAGGTTTGGTTACACAAACACAATCACAGGCTTTATTCTATAAAAAAGTAGAAAAACAGATATGGGGTTCTATTCTAGGGATCCACCTGTTCTCTTTTCCCCTAGCTCTCTCTTCACGTTTTACGGCTAGAGAGACTCTTGAGGTACTTAGAGACAAGTTTAGGAATACTAGATACAAGAGATGGCCTTATTCTACAGCAATAGAGAAGATCCTATTACATCTAGAATTGAAGACAGAAAATAAAAGGGAAAAGGGACTTACCTGGATTGAGCAAGCAAAGCAGCAGGGGTTCCTCTTCTTCTCTTGGAGCTCTTGATTCTTCAAAATTTCGTGGCCCTTAGCTTGAGGAAATGCCCTCTATTTATAGGCAAACACAGGGGTATGGTTGGTCCAGAAGGATATATCCTGGTCCTTAAGATAGAGTGAAAGACAGAGATAATGCCCATCCATAGCCAACCAAGGTGGCTTCAACGAATAAAATACGTGATTCGCTCATTTAAAGATATTTTGGACTAAAGATAAAGCTCGGAAATCGAGATAAGAATAAAACTCGCACGAGTCTTTAGTGACCGTAAATGAATTACGGTCCAACGGTGACCGTATTTCCAATACGGGCGCGCCTGACCGTAGAGCGATCTCGGGCGCGACCGGCCCGTGAATCAAATATGGGCAAAGCTTGCTTAGTCAATTTTTATGCATTTTTGACCTGTTTTAAATTCTAATTACATGTTTTTACTATTTTCTCATTCTGTAGTGCAATTTGGGGTGTCTACACTGAGATCACAACACTTACTTCTAGTATTGTTCACATGCTGGTTGCATGTATTGGAAGTTATGGTTGGATGTGACTGGAACCAATTACAAGCAGAGAGCAAAAAAGACCCACCAATTGCATTTTTTGAGATCTTTGTCTAATCAATTGCACTTTGCAAGGATTAAATGGATGATTTTTGGAAAAAAGAATTGATTGTGGAAGATTTGCTAGAAGTCCCTCAGCTTAAGGGACAAATCCTCCTCTCTCCTCTCACTGAGCTCTCGTGGCTATGAAGTGAGATTTGAGACAAAATTTTTAAACAAAAGTGAGTATGGTGGCAATCCTTGCAACTTACAACTGATATAAACATTGATCTTTTGATAAATGTGGAGAAAATAATAAAATATGCAACTTTTTGGCTTTGCCCGTATTTGTATCACGGACCAATGCTACCCGTAGGTTGATCACGGGCGAACGGGACCATATTATTTACACGGTCGTCTGAAGCCCGTACTGATTTTACGGATTTTACTCTCCTTCTTAACCTCGCGACCGCGACTTCTCCTTCATTTCTGTCCGCACTTTGCCCTAACTTCTTGCGACCGTAGTCTTCTCTGCGGTCTTCCTTCTTCTTTCAATCCCCGACGAACACTGTTCTTCTCCGGCGACTCTCTCCTTCCGGCGACCACTGTTCTCTTCCGGCGATTTCCAAGTTCTCCGGCGACTGTTCCCATTTCTTCTTCTTCCATTGCCGTGACTGTGGTCTTAGCTTCGGGTGTGCTTCGAATCATCCCAAACGACCGGGAATTATCCTTGAAGCTCTGGTGGAGTAAGATTTAGCTTGCAAAACTTTCTCATTTCGATCGAGACAGGTAAGTGGCCGAACCTCACTTCATGTTTATGGTATTCTCTTTTTGGCCGAATGTGAATTCGTGATTTGTACAAACTCCTGGTTTCTGATTGAATGCATGATAAGTTCCTGAATATTCCCGACTGTTGATTTGTTTAATGGTTCAGTATTGCTTTGATTTTTATGCCTCTGTTGCATCCGAAAATTGGTGCTTTGGGTGCTTGCATGTCCATGCATTTCTTCCAGCAGATTGAATGAGCAACTTCCCAAACGTCTGGATAGATGTACCCAGCTGTCTGAACTGATATTTGCAGTTTTTCTGATTAAGACTAAATTTCTACTTTGTTGTATGCTCTAGATTCCCTTGATCATCATGGAACAATTTATCATTGTCATTAGCTCATCCTCATTTATCATATTGTTTGCATCTGTTTATGCCTTCATCTTGGTGTTCTTATTGTAGTAAATGCAAACCAATGCATGATTTTTGCTTTGAAAACCTTAGCTTGAGTCGAATACTCATGGGTTTAATATGAACTGATTCTTGACTGGATTTGATGTTGATCATCTTGTCCAACTGTCTTGGCATGAATACAATAGACTTTTGACTTTGCCTTTCTTGTGTTACCTCAGTCTCAATACAAGTATGCTTGAACTTTTATCCTGAAACCAAATAAAAAGGAGATGATTAAAATCAACCCTTAACACATTTATGTACATTTTCTTATTTTATATAAAGAGAATATATAAGAAGCCTAAACTTCCTATATATAATTTTTATATATTTTCTTGATTAAAATAAATATCACAATAAGCTTTCTCCAAACAGAAAATTAAACTCCTTCAGTTGACTTCTGATTTGATTGGGAGTTTCTGAAGTATTTTCCTCCATTTTCCATTTTTTCTTTTTCCTGCAAATCAATTAATCTTGGTTAAAATAAAATCAAGCAATAGAAATTTTACAAGAATAATTAAATATCTCCCTGATTTGAACCGTAGATGGCCCGCCTTCGATCAGCTTCCAGGGATCCTGCAGATGAGCCTTCCTCTTGGAGGGTTAGGCGTGATCCTACTGATGTGGCCTCGTCTTCGAGGGCCGAGAGGGATTCGGATTTAGATATCCCAGATCTTCCTTCTGGGGATTCGCGTGAGGCGACCCCAGAGGTATATTTCTAACCTTTTTGAATTTCAATATTCTTTCACAAAAACATCCCCTTGATCCTTTCCTTCTTTCAATTATTTCATTAGCCGGCAGTTGAGGCTTCGGGCAGAGACAGGAGCCGTAGCAGGCGCCGAGCTGGAGGCAGAGATGGAGGCCATGATGAGGGCCGTAGAGGAGGCCGTGGCAGAGATAAGGCCAGGACTAGGGTTGATGTCCCTGAGGCGATTGCTGCCCAGATCAGGGATACTGATCTTTTGCATGGCTTGAGGACTCATCCCTCAGCGTGTATTAGGGCAGATATCCCTCTAGAGTATCCGATGTCCCATTACAGAGGGAGCTGGGCCAGCTTCATTAGATTCTTGGGGGCTTGCAGTTCAGCCTACCGCCGGGAGCTAGGCTTATATGGCTTCGGCCTGTTTATCACCATTTCGGACGTGCGCATGGATCGAGCCCTTATTGCAGCACTGCTGGAGAGATTCTTCCTGGAGACTTTGAGCTTTCACTTCCCAGATATTGAGATTGGGATCTGGCCTTCTGACTTCACCCTTATCACCGGGATTAGGATGATTGGTGATGTCATTCCTGAGATGGTGATGCCAGAGACTGATGAGGTCGCTGCTTATCTTGGATATATCGTGCTGCCTCCTGAGGCCTGGGATAGAGGGAGAGCGAGATTGTCTCTGACATGGTTGAGAGAGACTTTCAGGGCGAGGCAGTTTGGCCAGCTTGCCTCCGGCGATCATGTTTTCCCATACGCCTTCCGATTCCTTTTTCTATACATGATGGGATCTTGCTTCTTCCCAGAGGACACGACTTCAGTTAGTCCTCATTTTCTGAGCTTATTGGGGGATCTGCATCGAGCGAGAAGGTACGCCTGGGGCCCGCTCATTTTTGGTACTATTTTGGCCGGTCTGCGCCGATCAGTGAGCGGCCTCTCTACCTCCAGAGGAGCTGGAGTTGGGTGCAGGTTCTTCTGGCCCTTCTTACAGGTAAATCATTCTTTCCTTTTCTCTTTCTTTCTCTCTTTCTCTTTTTCTCTTTTTCTATTCCTCTGACTCTTTACTTCTTTCTGCAGTTTTTTGCTAGGGTTTATATACCCTATTTCTGCCCTACCACTACGATGTCTGAGGAGACGTATCCCATGGCACGTAGATGGTGTCATGTAGAGCACGACTCTAGAAAGAGTCGTCCTAGGTCCGCTCGTGCCCACCTGGACAAGCTGTACCGGTCTGAGGTAATCTTCATTAATTCCTTTTCTTTCTTCTTTTCTTTTCTTCCTGAATCACATATCTAATATCCCCCTTTGTCTTTCAGCTATTTGTCCCTAGGATGGAGGACATTCATGAGGTGCTGGCCCTGCATGCAGCCAGAGATGATGCTTTTGTCCCTGACCAGAGACGACAGAGATACCAGTTATTTATTCGTCAGATGGGCAGCATTTGGTACTGCGGTGAGCGCTTCTTCTTTCAGCATGTAGGAGAGCCACGGATTCCTGCCATTCCTCTCGATACTACCCCCTCCTTTCCTCCTATGCCTGTAGATCCTGCCCAGTTCCTAGATTGGACTGAGGCAGAGACTTTATTAGAGGAGGGTGACTATGATGCCTGGTTCAGGCGAGCTTCAGTTGGGTGCCTCATGCCACCTATGCCTGTCCGTGGCGGAGTCACTGAGATTGGAGGGGTAGTGATTAGGGCTTATGATACTACGGTATGCCTTCTTCCTTTTCACCTTTGTATTTTCATTTGATCTTGACATTTTCTGACCCTTTCTTTTCTATTTCAGGAGGCTCAGTTGGCAGAGATCCGGTCTCGATATGCTGATCTAGAGCGCCAGCGAGATGCTGCGATTTCTGAGCGGGACGCCCTCTATATCACGGTCTCAGACCTCCGGGTACAGCTAGCCAAAGCACAGGGCCAGGAGGGTCCATCTGATGCACAGGACTAGGCGGGTCCATCTCATACTCAGGTTAATTTCTTATTTTATTTCCATTCCTGCTCTTGCATTAGTTTGTCTTGTTCTGACTGAAATTTCTTCTCTTAGTTTCAGGAGGACACAGCCGGCCCTTCTTCACCTGCTTCACCTGTGCCCATGCATTTTCGGGATGAGGTATTTTCTGTGGCACGGGTGGAGTTCATGACTTCTCCCAGTCCGGTAGAGACACCTGCAGTAGAGCCTGAGATCGAGGCTGATATTGCACCTGCTGCTGAGGATGTGCCAGAGTCTACCCCAGTAGCTGAGACTGCTCCTGTGGCATCTGCGGATGTGGATATGGAGTCGGCTATGGATGCCGCTGTGGTAGAACCTGCTGTGGAGGCCGTGGTGATGGAGGAGGCTACAGTTGATCATGTGCCTAAGGTGGATGCTGATATACCTGGGACATCTGCTCCTGCTAGTCCTGCTTCTGATGATTCTATGTCTGTTTATACGGATTCTGATATCGAGTCTACGGGATATGTAGATACTTCGGGGTACGTTCCTCCTGATCATCCCACTGCTGGCCTTGTGCCTTTATATATGTGGCATGATATTCAGTCTGTTTTGAGCAGGATGACCCGTAGTACAGCTCGTAACATAGTTCGATATGTTTTTGAACCCCGGCGATCTTCAGGCCGTGGTCGAGGCAGAGGACGTGGCCGTGGCCGTGGCCATAGGGGTGGACCTGCGTAGGCACAGTAGATTAGGATTTTTGATGTATATGTATTTTGACAAAAGTGATGTACATATTCATATATATAAAAGAAGTTTGATTTTCATTCATTTGTGTTCTTTTCTTCTTTGTTTTCAGCTCTTATTACATGATGAATGTTAAAGCAGGGACAGGTGAAGCTTAGGGAAACAAGGAGATTGAAAATTCCCATTTTTTTGCATTTTTTCGAAGAAACCGTACTTAGACTACGAGCAAGCTGTGCCCGTAAAGTTATCACGGGCGCCCGCTGCCCGTGAAGTTTTCACGGTCAAGGGTGTCCGTAGTTTCTATACGGACGCGTTATGCCCGTATTATAATTACGGATTTTACTGCCTTATGATTTTTTCTATATAAACTCATGGGGAACATCATTATGACACTTTTAATAGTTGGAAAACTCCCTGAGCACATCTTTTCTCGCTTTCCTTGGCTTCTTTGGCGCTTCCATGGCTTGCCCTGCGCCGTTCTCTTCTGTCGTTGAATCTCCTCCTGTAAAACAACATGTTAGATCCAAACCTCCTAATCTCACCAGGTATAATGTGGTAGATTCTTTCTATGACAGATGGGTTAACTCCATGACCCTTGATGAGGAGATTCGTTGGGATTCCATCCACTTAGGGCATATCCTACACCTCCCTAAAATTCCCTTCAAGTGGGAAATCATTGAAGCTTTGATTGGACACTGGGTTCCTGAACTGAATCTCTTCCGTTTTGATGACAAAGAGACGACTCCTACCATAGAAGAAATTGAAACCATCATTGGCTTAAAATTTTCTGAAAAGGTTGTGAACCCGCCCCTAAAGCCTAGTTACAAAAAGGAGGCCTCTACATTCCTGGGTATAGGGAAGAAAGACTTGGGGAATTCTGATACCCTACTGACCTTGTCCAAGACCTTTTTGACTGAAAAACTTCTAAGGAGTCGGGACAAGGATTCTAGGTTTAATGCTTTGACTTTGGTAGTGGTCAACCAACTGCTTTTTCCACGGGGTGATGACCAGGTTGACTTGGCTCTCATCTCAGTTATCTGCCAAGTTAGGGAACGTGAGAGGTTGGCCCCTATGATCTTAGCAGAGATATACCAGGCCCTTACTGACTGCTATTTTAGAAAGAAGAAACGCTTCCTTGCCTGCGCCCCTATCCTACAGGTAAAAAAATATACATATATATATATATATTTTTTTTCTTTTCTTTTTTTTTCTTCTTTTTTTTCTTTTCTTTTTCTTCTTTTTTTCCTTCTTCTTTTCTTTTTCTTTTTCTTTTTTTTTCTTTTTTTTTTCTTTCTTTTTCTTCCTTTTTTTTTCTTTTTTTCTTTCTTCTTTTTTTCTCTTTTTTTTCTTTTTGAAATAAGTTGAAATTCTCCCCTTTTCTGCAGCTTTGGTTGCTTGACCACCTGAGCCAAGTTGAAGAGATAACTCGCCGCTTCTTTCCAAGGTTGAAAGTTCCTGTTCTGATGAGCCACAGGGGTTGTCCTAATATCCAAGGCGGCAAGCAGGGATGGTTCACTTTCTTGGGTACTCTCCAGGATGATCAAGTGAGATGGCCTGGCACTTATCAACCCAATCCAGAGACAGTGATCAGCTTCAGAGATAGGAACTTTCTGGTCCTGGCAGGCTTGAAATCTGCGGTTCTCTATCTCCCTTTGAGGGTTCTTCGACAGTTTGGAGCGACCCAGGGAATTATGATCCCAACTGGCTATGAGAGCCTTGTAGGGCCACTTACATCAGCCACCATGGGGCTAAATGCTCAATTAATGAATGAGTGGTCCTATGTTCGCTTTCTGCGGGGTCCTGTCTTTTCTGAGTCCCATGTGAAGGACTATCATTTCTGGATCAAAGAGCAGGTGCAGAGTCATTCCCCAGTACCAGAGGATCCTCCTGCAGTTCTTCCTCCTACCTATGAGGACATTCTAGAGTCTGAAAGGGCAACCCATAAGCGGCTTCAACAAATATGGGTACGAGAAGCACAAGAACTTAGGATAAAAGTCCTTGTTCTGGAGAGGAAACTTGAAGAGAGGACATTCAGGAGTCTGGCCGTATTGCCATGGAGAAGAAACTTGAAGAACAAAGGCAGGCTCGTCGCTTTGAAGTCCGAATGATGCGGAAGAAATATCAAGATTCCCTGGCGGACCTTAGGGCGTTGAAGATCAAGCATTCTTTTTCAGATGAGGTCATCTCCTTTTTGAGTGATCCTGATGCAGAGGGAGCTTCTGGAATCATTGCAACTCAGGCAGCTAGGATTAGGGAACTTGAGGAGCAGTTTAGGAGTAGGGATTAGATTCTTTTATCTTTCTCTTTTTTTTTTTCTTCTTTTTTTTCTTTTCTTTTTTTTTCATACTTTTATACAAAAGCAAACTCCATTAGTGGAAAGATAATAGATTTAATTCAAAAATAGGTTTTATATTATTGGCCTCAGAATTCTCAGATGCTTGTAAAAACAGAAGTTTTACGAAAAAGTATTTGATTACTCATCACTGGCCAAAGTATAGTTTTTTTTTTGAAAGCTGATCCAAAACACTTAATCACATATAATTAAAGGAATTAAAATCAGGTTGGATAATAAAAAGGGTAGTTCAAGCAATAGGGAGAGACCAAATCTGTCTACCCCGTGACCTTTAGAATCATCCCGTAATGGATTTTTATTTATGACTGATCCTGCTAATCTGCTCAGTTTCCAGTGCTCATGCTGATTAAATTTAGACCACATGATCAACTCAACCTTTGATTTTTTTTTTCTTGTTTTTTTTTCTTTTTCTATTTTTTTTCTGTTTGCCCTTATTGCCCCTAGTGCCAATTACGGTTTTCACTAGGGTAGGCCTCTGTATTCCGTCATCACCAATCTTACTCTGAAAGTTGAATGAATATACTAAAATCACCGAGGGCTTAAGAATAGGACGAAATAAAGGCTAAGCTCGGTTTATGAAAGAAAAGGTATTAAAGGCTCAAAATTTTCTAAGTGTGAAAATGGGTCAACTGGACTTATAGTCATGGTGAATTCAATCCCATTCCCCTTCTTTTGTATTTGGCTTTCATTTGCCCCTATTTTTTCTTTTCTCTCTTTTTTTCTCATTTTTTTTTCTTTTTGCCACTATTGGCTTTGCCCTTATTGGCCTTGCCCCATTATAAGGCTGTAAGTCCAGTTTAGGTTTAACAAAAAAGATGAACAGGCTCAAATTGGCTTGACTAGGGATGCAAATTTTGGAATATAAGGAACAATGGCCTCAGATCATTTCCTAGTAATATTCATTCATGGAAAATATCTCTTTACTGCATCAGAGTTAATTGGCTCAGGAAAATCCTTCCCATCCATTTCTGTTAAGATGAGAGCACCCCCCGATAGGACCTTTTTGACCACATAAGGTCCTTCCCAATTTGGTTTGAACTTTCCACGAGGGTCTTCCAAAAAGGGTAAGATTTTCTTCAATATTAAATTTCCTTCTTGGAAAGTTCTGGGCTTTACCTTCTTATTGTAAGCCCTGGCCATCCTCTTTTGATACAATTGGCCATGACAAAGCGCTTTTAATCGCTTTTCCTCTATTAGATTGAGTTGATCATGTCTTGACTGTATCCATTCAGCTTCTTCCAGTTCAGCTTCCATCAGCACTCTTAGTGAAGGTATTTCCACTTCCACTGGTAAAACTGCTTCCATTCCATATACTAAGGAATACGGGGTTGCCCCTGTAGAAGTTCGGATTGAGGTTCTGTAAGCATGTAGAGCAAGTGGCAGCATTTCATGCCAATCTTTGAAACTTACTACCATCTTCTAAACGATCTTCTTTATATTCTTATTTGCTGCTTCCACTGCCCCATTCATCTTTGGTCTATACGGAGCTGAGTTGTGGTGGGTAATGTGAAATTGTTCACACATCTTTCTCATGTCCTTGTTCTTAAGGTTTGAAGCATTGTCTGATACTATGGCACTTGGCAAACCGTAGCGGCAAATGATATTGTGCTTCAAGAATTTCAAAACGTGGCTACTTGTAATGTTTGCATATGAAGCTGCCTCTACCCACTTGGTGAAGTAATCAATTGCTACAAGTATAAACCTGTGTCCATTTGATGCTTTTGGAGAGATCATTCCAATGACGTCTATACCCCACATGGAGAAGGGCCACGGAGATGTCATGTTGTGTAATTCACTTGGGGGTGAATTCTTGCTATCTGCATATACTTGGCACAAATGACACCTTTTGACATGTATATAGCAATCATGCTCCAAAGTCGACCAGTAATATCCCAATCGCAGAATCTTCTTGGCAAGCATGTGCCCGTTCATATGGGGTCCACACACTCCTCCGTGTACAGTTTCAACTAACCTTTCTGACTCGGTCTTGGCAACACATCTAAGTAGGATATCATTGTGTGATCTTTTGTACAACTGCCCACCACTTAGTAAGAACTGTCCTGCCAACCTCTGTATTGTTCTTTTTTCTGTAGAAGTGACATTTTCTGGCAAACTCCGATCATTTAAGAAGTTCTTAATATCTTGAAACCACGGTACCTCTTCTTCTGGGGTTTCTTCTAAAACAAGGCAATAAGCTGGTTCATCTCTGACTTCAATTTCCAGTGGTCTAATATCAACACCTTCTGGCATACTGACCATTGAAGCCAATGTTGCTAGAGCATCTGCAAACTGGTTTTTGGCCCTTGGCATATAATTAAAGGAAATCCGAGTAAATTTGGTGCTTATTTCTTCCAAATACTGGTGATAGGGGATCAATTTGTGATCCTTGGTTTTCCATTCACCAGTTGTTTGGAAGATGATAAGACTCGAATCCCCATATACGTCAAGTTCCTCTACTTCATGGTCTAAGGCAGCTTGCAACCCAATTATGCATGCTTCATACTCTGCTATATTGTTTGTGCATTGGAACCTTAACTTTACTGCGATTGGGATGTGTGCCCCATCTGGCTTGATCAAAACAGCCCCTATTCCATTTCCATTCATATTGGCGACCCCATCAAAAAACATTTGCCACGAGCTTTCACCTTCTTCTTCTTCTGTAAATAGGATTGCCTCATCAAGAAAATTAGTCTTCAAAGGTTGGTATTCTGGTAAAGGGTGTGCGGCTAAGTGATCAGCAATGGCTTGTCCCTTAATGGCTTTCTGTGTGATATAGGTAAGGTCAAATTCAGAGAGTAACAACTGCCACTTTGCTGTTCTGCCAGTTAAAGCTGGTTTCTCAAACAGATACTTCAAAGGGTCCATTCGGGATATCAATAAGGTGGAATGACTAAGGAAATAATGCCTCAGTCTTTGAGTTGCCCACACTAAGGCACAACAAGTCTTTTCCAAAGGGGAATACTTTGCTTCATATTATGTAAATTTCTTGCTTAAGTAGTAAATCGCCCTTTCCTTTCTGCCTGTATTGTCATGCTGTCCCAAGACACACCCCATTGACGTCTCCAAAACAGACAAGTATAAAATCAATGGTCTTCCTGGAGTTGGTGGTACTGGCACAGGTGGGTTCAACAAATATTCCTTTATTGTGTCAAAGGCTTCTTGGCAATCGTCATTCCAGACTATCAGGTTATTCTTTCTTAGAAGTTTGAAAATTGGTTCACAGATGGCGGTGAGCTGTGCTATGAACCGGCTTATGTACTGAATCCTTCCAAGAAAACCACGAACTTCCTTCTCCGTTCTAGGTGATTGTAGACACCTGATTTTTGCACCCCTGAAATGAAGAAAATTAAAAGTCAAACCTGAAAGGGTCAAAATTTTGACTTTTTGATCAGGTGCAAATTGACTACCAAACTTCATACCATTGGAAAGAGGATTCCGATACGGTTCTAACGCCACTGAGTTTGCTCAAATCGGAGTCCGGATAAAGAAGTTATGGGCTGGTCAAATCTGGAAATAGCAGAAATCGGCTTTCTGCAAAACTCCAAATTAGCTGCTCAATTGGACATCAGCAGAAAGAGCACATCGACACGACTCCAACGCAACTGAGTTTGCTGGAATCGGAGTCCCGGATAAGGAGATATGAGCAAAACTGGCTCCGGGACGCGAATTTGCACTTCTGCTAAAAAGCCTGAATTTACTACCAAACTTGATCTCAATAGATAGCTGGTTCCGAGCAGATTCCAACGACACTAAGTTTGCTCAAATCGGACACCAGATGAAAAAGTTATGAGCAGTCAAAAATTTTGGAAAATCTGCACATGTGGCAAGATTGAAGAAAGGGCAAAAAAAAAAAATAAAAATCTAAGAATAAAATAATAATATTTTGTAAATATCTAACAATTAAATTAAATCAAAAATAAAAAGAAAAATACAAAAGACATGTGTCTTCTAACAAACTAGTCTTAAGAATAAAATAATATTAAAACCTAAAAGAATCTTTCAATTAAAATAGATAAAAATTGAACAAAAATTATTAACCACATACTTATGATAAGATGAGTTGGATGGATAAGAATGAAAATATTTATGTTTTAGTTACATGAAATATGAAATAAAAATTCAGTCACAAAAGGTGATTAAAATTCCAAAAAAGGTCATTTTTTCAACTATAAAAGGGGGGCCACCCCCCCCATTCCAAATCATCAAGAAATCCCCTTTCCTTCTCCCCCTCTTGCTCTCTCCTACAGCTCCTCCCCTCTTCTTCTTGGTCTTTTCCCACGTCCAAGCTCTGCCCAATTTACATCTCCCTCAATACCCAAACCCCAAAATACCCTTAGGCTACCTCCAAACCATGCCCAAACTCTGCTTTTCCACCTTGTAAGCTTAGATAACCCATCGAACCCCTGCCAAAACCAATTTAGAAAATCGGCAGAGACGCGGAAGCGCTGCCAAAATTCTAGGAACCCCTTTCAACCCCATTTCGGAGAATGAACGGGAGCGCGGAAGCGCTGCCAAAATCTCTCTGAAAAATCACAAGACCATGCCCCTTCTCCTCACCTTCAATCTCCTTCCAATCTAAGAATAAAAGAACCCCTTTTCAAACCCAATTCGGAAAATCAAAGGAGGAGCGGAAGCGCTGCTGAAATTCTCGGAGAACTTCAACACATCTAAAGCTAGGTAAGTATTATTTACAATTTTTCATTCAATATGAGTAAATATTGGCTGATTTTGGTATCCATCTAAGTTTATTTTCTACATTCAGCTCTTCCCATACTTGTTCTAACCTCTTCCTTGCCTGTTGTACATCCCGAGAAATATACTTAAAGGTAATTAACTACCTAAGAAGGGAGGAGAACATCTACAAGCCAAAAAGGACATTTAAGTTAACTTCAAGCCATTTTAATGAATTCATTTTGTTTATTTATAGAAGGATATGTCCTTCTTAAGAATCTGTTGTACCCCATGCCCTCCTCTTTCTTTCCCTTCTTGGTGTTGGCCACAGGTGATTAAAAGATGAGCTCACTTCTTTAAAGAGTGCAAAAGAGAGAAAAAGAAGAATTTTAAGACCAAGTGAAGCAAATGCATTGCTGCGGAAGTGGATGAAAGCCCAGTGGAGGTCGCTAGAGTCCCTAAGGAGCCAACCAAGTTGATCCCAAGCTAAATCGACCCTTAAGATATCTTGGGCTGTTTTGAGTCCACTTTTGGACTGTAGGCCTAAATGGGCCCACCAAGATCATCCTGGGCCCACTTGTGGGACCCACACTAGACTGGCCCGAACCAGGCCCGTTTTCAATAGAACGGGCCCAAGGCCACTTGACTCAGGCTTATGGGCCCATTCCAAGCCCACTAAGCCCAAATAAAATTGTAAATAAATAAGATTTAATAAAATAACCAAATGGGTTACCCAATAACCCAATTGGGCCCAAGGCCCAACCATGGCAGCCCACGGGTCTTCCAACGGGACCCGGGTCCGACACATTTTACTTAAATAAATAAAAAAGATAAAATCAAAATAAAAGGGACCCACACCTACAGAGGGCCCCGCCAGACCCAACAAGGCAGCATGCTAGTCTAGGAAGGGTGAAACTGACTCAAAAAACCAGGGAGACCCGAGGGACCTGTCAAACCGACAGGGCGGGCCGGGGTGTCTTAGGACTTCCCCGGACGTAACCGATGACTTAGCTAGAACTCTGAAAAGTCGTAGACCAGACTTAGACCCGGATAGGGCAATCACCGTGTCTGCCTGCACCTCTCAGGCAGTGACGACTCCGAATGTCCTGAGGCACGCACTGAAAGTGCGCCCGGTGTGCGATCTAGGCCAGATTTAGGTGCGCACAGTGATGGCATTTCAATGATTGCTCTGGCTTTAGCTGGGTCAATCTCAATTCCCTTCCTGCTTACTATAAAGCCCAACAATTTTCCTGATGTAGCCCCAAAGACACATTTCGCAGGGTTAAGCCTTAGACTATATTTCCTAAGCCGGTCAAACACCTTCTTCAAGTTGATCAAGTGGTCTTCTTCTTCACATGATTTGGCTATCATATCATCCACATAAACCTCCATCTCCTTATGGATCATATCATAGAATAAGGCTGTCATGGCCCGTTGGTAGGTTGCCTCGGCATTCTTAAGCCCAAATGGCATGACAGTGTAATGGAAGGTACCCCAAGGGGTGATGAAGGTTGTCTTCTCTTGGTCTTCCTTAGCCATCTTAATCTGATTGTACCCAGAAAACCCATCCATGAATGAGAACAGGCTATGTACAGCAGTGTTGTCCACCAGGATGTCGATATGTGGAAGTGGAAAATCATCCTTTGGGCTTACCTTATTCAAGTCTCTGTAGTCTACACACATTCTGACCTTTCCATCATTCTTTGGTACTGGCACTATATTTGCAAGCCATTTAGGGTAAGTGGAGACTGCTAAGAACCCAGCTTGAAATTGCTTAACCACTTCATCTTTAACCTTCAATGTCCATTCAGGTTTTAACCTTCTCAGTTTCTGCTTAACTGGCTTGGCATCTGGTAGAATGGGTAGCCTGTGCACAACCATGTCCGTGTCTAAACCTGGCATATCCCGATACGACCATGCAAATACATCTTCATAATCAGCCAAGAATCGTATCATTTCACCCCGCTGTACCTCAGATAGACACATCCCAATCTTCACTATTTTTGGGTCATCTTCGGTCCCTAGGTTTATTGATATGGTCTCTTCAATATTGGGTTGGACCCCCTTTTCATGACGCTCCAATTGATATGTGATTTCTTTTGGAGGGTCGTCTTCTTCGTCCTTGGTCTCTTCCTCAACCCCCATTAGGTCAAAGTCGAGCTCGAGGCCGAAGTCATACTCAACCTGATCCAATTCCGTTTGCTTATATGGTTCATAAGTGGTTTGGACCTTTTTGAAAAATTTATCTTTTCTATAAAAAATTGGAAAATCTTTTTGTGTTTTTTGAGAGCTTTCTACAAAATCTTTCCCTGAAGACGAAGGCTCATTAAAACCTTCAGGAAAAGGGCATTCCACTAATGGAGTTTTTTTTTGGAAGCCATGTCTGTTTGCCAAACAAACGCGGCTTCAAAAGTAAGGGGAGTTTCCTCCCAATTATTCAGAATAAAAGAATCTGGGGCAGGGATACAAGCCTGCTCCTCAAGCTCAAGGTCTGCATCTGAAATCACCAATACTGGGTGAGTTGCATCGCCTGTTTCTTCTGTAGGGCCAGTCCCAGATGGAACTTCTACTGCAGCCCAGTCAATAAAAGGTAGCTCCTCTGCTCCTTCTTCTTTGTTGCCTTCTGTCATGGCAAAAAAAGCTCCCACGTCCTCAGAGAAATCATGCTTCTGTTCTGTATGTGGCTCAGGCCCACCCAATGCTTGTGGGGGTGGAGGTTGAACATATGGTTGCACGGTTGAGGACTTGGGTTTTTGGAATGGATTGATGTTATAGTATGGGGGTTTGGACTGATCCTCAGGAGGAGACAGCTGAATCATGTGAGAAAGCTTAGGAAAAGTTTCCCTGATGTGAGGGAATTTCATGTTTTCCATTTCTTTCTGACTTCTCCACTTCCTTGGCTTGGACCCCAATCCTGTTCTATGGACAATCTTCTTAACCTTTATCGGTTCTATCCTTCCTTGCAGATTAACCCCCAGACCTTTTCCAGGGTGAAAGTTGTACTTTTCCAGCACATTCTTGACCATCTTCTCAGCACAGGTCAACTTTCCTTCTTTTTCCTGATACCCCCTGTGCGCGCCATATTTCGGCTGCACGACGAGGGCACGCAAAACGATGCGTGGCTCGGGGTTTGTTTGGAGTCGCCACCGCCTGATGGGATGTAGGCGGACACCTGGGTGCCTATATTTTCTATTAGACTGGTCTGAGGCTTAGAGATTCTAAGTAAGTTCTCGGTTGTGGTTTGGGGAAGTCCGTAGACACCCCAGTCCACCCCGTCAACTGATGGGTCCCATAGGTTTCCCTGGTTTGAGTCAACTTTGGTCTCTCACTCACCCGATTCCTAATCCAGCATCAATTTTTGTTAAGTCTGGTGGGACCGCCAAAGTGGTGTGGGTCCCTTTACTTGATTTTATCTTCTTATTATTGAATGAAGTGAGTCTGATTGGGTGGGCCCCGTTGGAAGGCCCACAGATCCCTTGGTGGGCCAAGTGTGGCCCATATGTCCCTTTGGTGGGCCCCAGTCTAAACCTGAGAGGCCCTTTGGGCTTTGGTTCAAATGAATTGATTTTTATTTGAAGTTTAAGTTTGTTTATTTAAGTGGATTTCATGCCAAAGCGGGCCGGGATTGCTTTGTGGGCCCTTGAGCGGGCCCCAAAATTGGTTGCTAAGTGATTTTGATTTTATCTTTCTTATCTGTGCCACAATGGGCCAAGCATTGGGCTTGGGGCCCTTTACCTGGGCTTGGGCTTGAAAGCTCAAGGCTTCCTGAATTAGGGTTTGGAAACCCAAAGTCAATTTGGTTCAATGGGCTTTAGCGGGCCCGATAGGCCCGGCCCGTGGTCTCGGCCAAACCATACATTTCATGCATCAATTTCACAAATCCGGTTCGAGTGGACCGCCGTAGGTTTGGCCCGCCCGGTTTAATCGGTTAGTTTTTCTTATCTTGATTAAGTTGCATGCATACATTTTTATTGGACCGGGTGGGCCCCGTTGGAAGGCCCACTGGAAATCAAGTTGGACCGGGGGTCCAAGTCCCATGTCGGGTTTCCGGGTGACCCGGAAACCCTATTGGTTTATCCGGTTCAGTTCGGAAGTGGCACTCACATCCAGCAATAATCACAAAAAATACACAAGATTGACACTCTGTTAGAGAGAAACACTGGCTCAAGATTGGTTAAGTGGTATAAACCTCAAGACATCAAAATCCCCCTTGGTTCAGTCAAGAATCAATTTCGGCTCGTAAAATGGGGTATGCGCTCACTTCCTGAAGTGAGCGCCAGGTGAGCGCCAGTAGGCGCTAAGAACCAGGCAAAATTTGGACCTAGCGCTCACTCGATACTAAGTGAGCGCGAGCTGGGCGGGAAGTGAGCGCGAGCTGAGCGCCAAGTGGGCGCGAGATGGGCGCCAGAATTGCGCATGGTTTTAAGTGAGCGTGAGCTGAGCGCCAAGTGGGCGCCAGCTCGGCGGGTAGTGAAATAAAAGGGGCGCCAACTTCCTAAGTGAGCGCAAGTGAGCGCCTAGTGGGCGGCTACTCACTGCGATTTTCAACTCTCTGTTATTTCGAGATATCCATCTCTGGCCGATCTTTTTCGGCCTGTAATTGTTCCACTAGTCTCCTAATATGCCCAGAACACTTCCCAACTAGTTTTGGATTTAATCTAAACACATTTTATTTCAAGTTGTAATTCCCTTTCATGCTCGGACTCATGATATTCCAGGAAGCCAGAAAACTCACAATACAACCATGCAATCAAAATACATCACGAATAATATTGCCCAGAACACTTCCCCGAGCTTCGACCACTCCCCAAAAGGCACTTAAACTTGTATTGGAATTAATCTAACCTAACATATCGTAAACCGAACCTCAAAATCACACATCAATAAATTAACAGTGAAGGGACAAGGGGGTTTATAATGGGGTACACGAGATGAAATGACCACGGGGAACATGCTCCCCTTCGAATCACACAAGCAATATTAGTAAACAAAAGGATAGAATGTAAAGCATCATGACATGCTATGCTCGAAATGAGCTTATATTCAAAAAAAAAAGAGAATGGTCGGGAACATTACCTGGGTGTCAAAACACCCTTCTGAAGTGGGTGGAGCCTCCTTGGAGCGTGCTAGCAGCCACCGGAGCAACACCTCTCCACGCCCACAGCAAGATCTCCTTAGGGTTTATCTCCTTCGGGTTTGATGAGGAAGAAGAGGAAGAGAGGAATGGGGGGGGGGGGGGGGGGGTCTGGTTTTTTCTTTGGGGAAGAGGATGGTCAAGACCACCTTCGAACGCCTCGGGCAAGAAAACGTCCAACCTCAAAAAATGTCGAACCAAAAAATCCGAACCCAAAATCCGACCAACCCCTGTTAATGAAGGAGGTTGCTGTATTTATAGAAGGGAGCAGGGGGATGCGCCGAGTTTGGCGCCCAGCTAGCGCCGAGCTCCTGTCGCTCGGCGCGAGCGGCAAAATGATTAAATCATTAAATGCCGCCGCGGGTTTGTTTAAAAAATCTGAAAATTAAGATATAGTCCCTGGGATATTTTGGTTTAAAATTATTTTATTCAGATATTTTCAAATATTTTCAGATTGGTCCCTGGGATTTTTTGAATGTTTGGATATTTACGGATTTGATCCCCGAGATATTTTCCTGCGCAACTCGCCACGTGTGCAGCTTTTTGTCACGTGCGCAGTTTGCCGGTTTTGCTGCTCGGGAATTTTATCAGCTCATATTTTCTTCATCCGAGCTCCGATCTGCGCAAACTCAGTTGCGTTAGAATTGTATCGGAGCCCTCTATCCAATGACCTAGGGGTAGGCCTCTGGATCGGATTTTAGCAGAAAGTCAACTTTTGGCTTCGCCCAAGTTTGACCACCCGCAGAACCTTCATCCGGACTCCGATTCCTGAAAACTCAGTTGCGCTGGAATCGTGTCGAGATTCTCTATCCAGTGACATAGAGCAAGGTAACTGGATCGGATTTTAGCAGAAAGTCAACTTTTGGCTCTGCTCAGGTTTGACCGCCTGCAGAACCTTCATCCGGACTCCGATTCCTGCAAACTCAGTTGCGTTGGAACCGTGTCGAGATTCCCTATCCAATGATATAAGGCAAGGTGGCCAAATTTCTCTTGATCAAAAAGTCAATTTTTGACCCCTCAGGGTTTGACTTTTCTGCTGTCTTTTAGCACACATTTTTTGTTTTCTTCTTTTTTTTCTTTTTTATTTGGTTTGATCAAAATTTGGGTGCTTACACCCCCCAGGTATGAAATTAACAGTTTCAAATTGGAAAGAGTGAAATGCCATCTTATCAGTAGTCATTTCCATGTTTATATAGTGTACATCAGGGGACCACATGGGGAGGAACCAAATTTTCGGCTAGGACAGTAACCACCTTTTGCCCTCTGATATATTTGACTCTTTGGTGGAGGGTAGATGGTATAGCCCTAGCCGTATGAATCCACGGCCTTCCTAGGAGTAGGTTGAAGGCTGCAGGTATATCCATCACTTCAAATGTGATGTTGAAAATATACGGTCCAATTGTGACCGGCAGTTCAACCTCTCATAGGGAGTGTGTTTTAGAGCTGTCAAATGCTCTTATGATTCTTCCATTCTGTTTGATTTTGTTTTGCTCCAGACCGAGCTTAACAAAGGTTATTAATGGGCAGACATTGAGAGCCGACCCATTATCAATCAAGACCCGGGCTATCATGCAACCCTTACTGAGTACAGCTATGTGCAATGGGTCTACATGATGGTACCCTGCTGGGCTGATCTCAGTCTCTGAAAAGGTTATAACATTATGGGATAAAATTTGCCCAACCATCCGGCCTAGTTGGTCTGGTTCAATGTTTTTAGGCACATGGGCCCCCTGGAGTATCCTTAACAAGGAGTCCCTATGCTTTTCCGAATTTAACAATAGGCCCAGTATTGAGATCTGGGCAGGGACTTTGTTCAACTGCTCGACAACATTGAACTCACTCTTTTTTATTATTTTAATGAGGTCAGCAACCTCACTATTAGTTACCTGAGGGGCATCTTCCCCTATCTTGGCCTTTCCTTTATTTTTCTCTTCTTCCTTCTCCTTCTCTGTTTCCTTTTGTTTTTCTTCCACCCCTACACATTTTCCTGACCTCATCATGAGGTTCACTTCTTCCTTGCTTTCAGCTGCAAGGCATGTAGTGGTAAAAGCTTCACTGCAGTTCCATGGTACAGCCGATTCAGAGTAGGAAGGCTTGGGGACATTTATCACCAAGGGAGGAAGTTTAGACTTGGATGATGAAATTTGAGTGAGAGGGATATCAATGACTAATGGTGGGAGTTGTTTTGGTTGAGGGGTCACAAAAGTGACTGATGCATTAAGAGGGTCACAGTTTATGACCAATGGTGGTTTTGACAGAATGGGTGAAGTAAAGGTGGATGGACTGCAATTGATGACCAATGGTGGTTTTGCAATGTTCATTTGGGCCATGAGGAACGAGACCCGGTCCAGAGATGAGCTAATGTTCTTTGCAGCACTATCATTCCCCTTTGAAATTGCATTTATTTCCTTTTCCTTGTTTATTCTGTTAAAATAAACCTTGACGTTGTCCCTATTGGAGCAATTAACTGGGATGGGTCAAAGGTTATTTTATCAGAAGAGACGACACCTATAACATTAGATGGACCTGCCCCATGATGCTAGGGCAGAGGGTTCTGTCCAATATCCGTTCTAGGAGGATTGGGAGCCTCCGTATTGAAAGACAGGGTATTCTGGTCCAGTAAATCCTGAATGGCATGTTTCAAAGGCCAGCATTTGTCAGTAGGGTGCCCAGGTGCACCCATGTGGTAATCGCAAGTGGTGGAGGGATCAAAATTTCTCCCCTTGGGTGCATTTGGATTGGGTTCTATTAAGGTGATATACCCTGCTTGCAATAAGGTGGGCAGCAACTGAGAAGGAGTCATTGGAATAGGGGTGAAAACCCTATTTCTCCTTGCTGCAAAATAAGCATCATTTTCCTCCTTAGTAAAAACCCTTTTTTGGTCTGAAGGTGCTGCTGGAATATTAACCCTCATAGGGGCCTGGGTAGATGGAGATGGAGTAGGAAAATGAGCAGGTATGTTGATTTGTATGGGCTTGTTAGGGCCTGATGGTGGCTGTACCATGTTTACCTCCCCTTCTTTCTTCTTCCCATTCTTCTTAATCCCGCTTCCTTTCTTCACATTAGGGTCTTGCTGACTGACCATAGCAGAGTAGTCAATTATCATACCTGACCTTATCCCGTCTTCAATTCGGTCAGCCACTTGAACTAAGGCAGCAAAATTAGTGGTTGTCTGACCCACCAAATGGCTGTAGAATGGTTGACCCAATGTGCTGATGAAAGTGGAGATCATCTCCTGCTCTAGCATAGGTGGCCTGACCTGAGAGGCCGTCTCCCTCCATCTCTTGGCATACTGTCTCACAGATTCGTCCCTTCCCTTGCTCATTCTCATTACGTCGTACCTATCTGGCACGATCTATGAATTGAACCGATACTGAGCTAGGAAGGCATCTACTAGGTCCTTCCATCTTCTAATCTTTCCATGGTCTAGAGTAGCGAACCACCTTAAGGCGGTTCCAGTTAAGCTCCTTTGGAAGAGTTGGATCAGAACACCCTCATCCCGCCTAAACTGGCACAGGGCACCGCAGTACAACTTTAGATGGCTCATGGGGCAGCCAGTGCCATCATATTTATCTAGGTCTGGGCACCTGAACTTAGCCAGCAGGTTAACATTGGGGTATAGGCATAAGTCCTCAAAGTTGGTGCCCCCAAAGTTGCTCACCCCTTTTACTTCTCTAAGTTCATCTTGGATCATTTCCAGTTTGTGTAGGAACTTTCTTTCAACCTCTTCCCTTATCCTTTCTTTTTCCTTAGCCTTGTTTGACTCAGCTGTCTCATCCCTGGTTAGTATAGGTTCAGGGGTGGGTTCATAGACGGGTTCAGGAGTTGGTTGCACTGGAGGTGGAATATTGATTTGGGGTGGAGGTGCAGGGTTGGAAGTGGATGCTTGGTTCTGGGCTTGCATTTGTTGGGCTTACACTTGTTGGGCCTGCACGGACAATATGTTCTCTAGCATTCGGGCTAGTCCTGCCACTTGTTCTTGGAGAAGGACAACATCTGGATGAGGAGCATCAGCTTCGTCTTCAATGGGATTCATGGTGCGAGCTCTTGATCTGGTTACAGGAGCTATGATTGCAAGTGTATTAGTACCTGGTCACAAAATAAAGGAAAAAATATCAGTGCCCAATTAATCTCATTCACATGCCTAGGAATGCCTATGTGCAAGCTGGGTGAACACGAGTTTGGATTTTTTCTTTATTTGCTTCTTTTTTTCTTTATTTTTTTTTTATTTTTTTGAATTGTTGGAATATTCTAGGGCTTCCAACAGGTCCCACAATAAAGAGAAAATGATCTGAAATTCAAAGGCTTTCAGAGGCCCAGGGATATTTTGGAAAAGGTCTGAAATTCAAAGGCTTTCAGAAGCCCAGGGATACTTTTGGAAAAGGTCTGAAATTCAAAGGCTTTCAGAGGCCCAAAGATTTTTGATAAAAGTCTGAAATTCAAAGGCTTTCAGAGACCCAAAGAGTTTTTGAGGAAAAGTCTGAAATTCAAAGGCTTTCAGAGGCCCAAAGATCTGAAATTCAAAGGCTTTCAGAGGCCCAAAAGAAAAAGGTCTGAAATTCAAAGGCTTTCAGAGGCCCAAAAGATCTGAAATTCAAAGGCTTTCAGAGGCCCAAGGACATTTTGAGAAAAGGTCTGAAATTCAAAGGCTTTCAGAGGCCCGGGGTTTTTTTGAGAAAAAGTCTGAAATTCAAAGGCTTTCAGAGGCCCAAGGAGTTTTTGAGAAAAAGTCTGAAAGTCAAAGGCTTTCAGAGGCCCAAAGAGTTTTTGAGAAAAAGTCTGAAATTCAAAGGCTTTCAGAGGCCCAAGGAGTTTTTGAAAAAGGTCTGAAATTCAAAGGCTTTCAGAGGCCCAAGGAGTTTTTGAGAAAAAGTCTGAAATTCAAAGGCTTTCAGAGGCCCAAAGGATTTTCTCTTTACACTTATTTATTTATTTATTATTATTTTTTTTGAAGCATTTTATTCAACCCTATTTCCCTTTATCATTATTTAAAGGTTAAAAGAATAAGATTTAGTGGGAAAGACTGATTAAAATTGAATTTTCCGTGGAAACCGTATACACAGTACGGTCCAGCCCTGCCCGTATTCAAATTACAAGCGAGCCGTGACCGTATGATATTCACGGGCGAGCGCCGCCTGTATAACTAATACGGACGAGCGCAGCCCGTGTATTAAACACGGTTTTACGGAACTCCTTTATGTTTTCTCAGTTTTTACATGGTTTGATCACTTTGATTGCTCATCCAAACATACGGTTCACCCAGTGCAGGGCTTCTAAACTGTCCCAAAATGGACCTTGACCTTTTTATAAAAACACATGCTTGGGAGGGCTCATGTACCCTCCAAACTGACACCATACTCAAGAATTTGGTACCCTTTTGTTGACTCTTGCATGAACATTGGGTAGGATTGATTCTAAACAGAGTTAGAAACTCTTCCTATGGGCTGCACCAACTTTAGCAAACTTGCATATTTTAGGACCAATTTTATCCCAAACCAATGGGCACCACAACACTCCTATGACATGAAAATAATGCAAAGCAATAGGATTACCTTGTTACCTTGTTTACCTTCAATATGGCATCCGCATTATGCCCTGGTTTGTAAGCCATGCACACGGCCTTTCCACAATCATACAAACCCATATCCCCACGTAATTGTGTACTTTAGCCAAAAACATGTAACTCCACCTTCAAGCGTAGGGGTTTTGGGTTTTGGCTTAATGGCAACTTAGCACTCAAGCCTAGTGATGACCAGAATCCCAGATCCACGTTATCATCACATCATTAGCTCAAAGTTCTAAGGTGAATGTTTTCACTTTCGCTTTTCGAAGTATCGACCTCGTTGCGCCAAGCTACACACATTCAGGTTCAACTTTCTATAGGTTAAGGCTAGGCTGTGTAAAAAAATAAAAGGTGCACAGTGCATTGTAAAAATAGGGTGCATTCACAACGTCCCAAACCCCTGCCACTCTTTTCGTAGCCATGCATAAACAAACCAAGGCATAATAGGAAAGCATATTTAAAATAAACAAGTAAATACCACAATCCTATAGCACCTAAAACATGCTCATAAAAAAATCATCTAATCATGCAAACATATGATCATGTTATACACCAAAAATCATCATGGAGATCATGCTGAAAATTAAAACATGCTATCATAAAAATATAGCAAGAAATAAACATGGTTCAGCAAAACGGACCTCCCCTACGCATGTTTGTAGAAACAATCCAATAAATCAAAATTAAGCATGTTTCTACCCCCATGAATTCTTAAGCAATAATTTAGATTTAAAACATACCCAACATGCTTAAGAACACAAAATAGCAAGCAAATCAAAAAATCCAAAACATGAACTAAAACACCAAAAAGGCTCAAATCCTCAAGTCCCCAGCAGAGTCGCCAGTTGTGAGACATGGGAAAAAATCAAAAATCCCTTTTTGACTTCCTCAATCATCACACGGGATTAAAATAAAACAAAGAGTCGCTACCATTCAATTTAGGTGTGAATGGACACCAAAATATTAAATAAGCACAAAAGGCAATTTTAGGGTAAAAATAACCCTCCTAAAAAAACAACCAGAGATGGGTAAGGGGATTAGGTTATGAACAGGGGAAGGTGTTAGGCACCCCTATTCATCCACACACGGTGGTTGCCAGGTATTGTTCATGTTTTTCAAAGAAAAAAGGCTTGCTATAAAAATCAGGAAAAATCACAAAAAAGACAAAATTGTATGGTTTTTTTCATACGAATAGTCTGATTGATCCAGAACTTTCAAATATGATCATACCATTCCTAGGGTTTCATGATCAAAATAAAATTGAGATAAAATCAATTTAAAGTGAAAAATCCAAAAATCTGGCTTCAAGTAAAATTCTAGAAATATAGAAAAATATGATTTTTATAAAATATTTCAAAATTGAACTTGAATGGTCCAGGACATAGATAAAGCCCATATTTCACATTAAATCCAGAAATCAAAACCAAAAATACCCATGTTGATGAAAAACATCAAAATGGGAGAACTTAGACCGTAGGGTCTTCTCTCAATAATGAAAAACAATTTAAAAACCACATCATGAAACCCTAGAATTTACTTTCAGGCTTCTGGATCCAGATCTACCATATTGATCATGATAAATCCAAGATCCTAGCCTAAAACCACAAAAATCACGAAAACAGTGCTATAGGTGCAAAAGTGGCGAAAATCCAAATTTTATAAAAAAGTGGGGATCTCATGCTATAAACATCATAGATTCATGTATTCATTCAGATATCATCATAAAAAGCATTAAAACATGATCAGGATATTCAAAGCAGCCACATCTCACAGATTTGAGCACATGGGGGGTCTACCCTACGGATCCACCTGTTCTCTTTTCCCCTAGCTCTCTCTTCACGTTTTACGGCTAGAGAGGATTCTTGAGGTACTTGGAGATAGGTTTGGTTACACAAACACAATCACAGGCTTTATTCTATAAAAAAGTAGAAAAACAGATATGGGGTTCTATTCTAGGGATCCACCTGTTCTCTTTTCCCCTAGCTCTCTCTTCACGTTTTACGGCTAGAGAGACTCTTGAGGTACTTAGAGACAAGTTTAGGAATACTAGATACAAGAGATGGCCTTATTCTACAGCAATAGAGAAGATCCTATTACATCTAGAATTGAAGACAGAAAATAAAAGGGAAAAGGGACTTACCTGGATTGAGCAAGCAAAGCAGCAGGGGTTCCTCTTCTTCTCTTGGAGCTCTTGATTCTTCAAAATTTCGTGGCCCTTAGCTTGAGGAAATGCCCTCTATTTATAGGCAAACACAGGGGTATGGTTGGTCCAGAAGGATATATCCTGGTCCTTAAGATAGAGTGAAAGACAGAGATAATGCCCATCCATAGCCAACCAAGGTGGCTTCAACGAATAAAATACGTGATTCGCTCATTTAAAGATATTTTGGACTAAAGATAAAGCTCGGAAATCGAGATAAGAATAAAACTCGCACGAGTCTTTAGTGACCGTAAATGAATTACGGTCCAACGGTGACCGTATTTCCAATACGGGCGCGCCTGACCGTAGAGCGATCTCGGGCGCGACCGGCCCGTGAATCAAATATGGGCAAAGCTTGCTTAGTCAATTTTTATGCATTTTTGACCTGTTTTAAATTCTAATTACATGTTTTTACTATTTTCTCATTCTGTAGTGCAATTTGGGGTGTCTACACTGAGATCACAACACTTACTTCTAATATTGTTCACATGCTGGTTGCATGTATTGGAAGTTATGGTTGGATGTGACTGTTTAGTACATCTCGGATTTTACATTGGATTCTATTATTGATTTTCTGAATCATAATCTTGATATACTTTATCTGTTCACAAATACTAAACTGTTTTACATGCTGATTTGTATTCCATGATCGAGATAAATGTTTATACGAGCCTGTTTACTCGAGACTGCTGATACGTGCATGAAAATCTATTTTATTGATTATGAATTGTTTATAGCATGCATGTGTTGTCTACTGAGATATTTGTATCTCACCCTGCTTCCTTATATTATTTTTCAGCTGATACGTGAAAGGGGGATCATAGTGGTGATTACCAGAGTAATCTTGTGGACTATTCGCCAGAGGATTATTATTATCCCGACTTGATCTGAGGTCGAGGAGAGAGGATTATGTTCCGTTCTTTCACAGTTTATTTTATTTATTTGGTTGGTGTATCTGAGAGATTGAGAGATTAGAACCTTTTGATTATTACCAGACTTAAATGATTATTTAGATTGGATGGTTTAATTGGATATTATGAAGATATTAGACTACACTTCCTCACATTGATGTTCTGCACTCTGATAGTTTATTAATAAATGATTTATTTAATTCTTTAGTCTGGTTAATTATTGATGATTATTTGATATGGACCATGTAGCATCTCGAATTCGGTAGTTGAGCTGGATTCGGGTCAGGTGTTGGTTTGCATTGACCCAGGTTTGGGGGGTTACAGATTCTACTCACTCAGGTCTCAACAAGTCCCTTTTGTTAAGATTCAAACAATACAATAATTCAAATAATATAATTGAAATAATGCACACAATCGATACTACAATCAAAATAAGGAAAGAACACAAACATAAGAATTATACAACAATTAAAGCATCTACTATAATAAAAATAATACCCTCAGCTAGGCTCAGATTCTCAAACTCTGGCTTTTCCTCTGTGTATATGGTAAACATCTTGGTTCGGGGATTTTGAGACACATGAACTGTAGATTGCTTCTTGGTTTCATTTCTTTGTTGTCCCCCTTTCCCTGAAGATCTTCCTATGTCTTGATTTTGTCTTTGGGGTCTAGCAGACGAAACTCCAGTAGGTAATGTCCTTGTTTGTGGTACAGGTTGTTTTTGAAGCATCTGATAGGCTGGAGATTTAGGACATTAGGCTATACAATGACCGTACTGCCCACATCGATAACAGGCCCTTGGTGGTGCATAGCATGGACCAGGAAAATGAGGTTGCCTGCATCGAGGACAATTATTCTGAACTGCTCTGTAATTTTGTCCCCCTCGATAATTTCCTACTTCATTTGGCCCCTCTTGATTGCCTATACCAATTTTTGCCTTTTCTCCCCAAAATTTCCCTGAATTGGGCCTGGTCGGGGTTGCACCCTCGCTTTCCTTATATTCTCCGTCCCACTACTCATAGATTCTTCAATAACTATTGCCCTATGTACTGACTCATGAAAATTTACACCTAGGAAAGCAACCACTTTCACTCGTAAATCCAGTCGAAGACTGTAACGCCCCGGTTCCGGGTCCATTCCCAAACCCGAGGTGTTATGGTAAATAAACAAAGCAACTACAGAAACTGGATAATTTAAAACTTTTTCTAACTTTATAATCAGAGTAAATGCGGAAACTTGAATTCAAATTCTCTTTATTAATCAACAATTAGGATATACAAGGATTTCCAATTCCATGAGCAACCTACAACTATATAGACTACCCCGTTACAACTAGCCCAAAGTTTTGACGTCCTCTCTAAGAGTACCTGAAAAGGGGAGAAACCGGAGTGAGAATAAATCTCAACAAGTAGCAGATGCATGATATAAAACAGTCCATAACTTTTACAGCAATAGTCATGAGGTAAACATTAAAACAAAAACTATGATAATACGATGATATAACAATAACAATTACCAATCCAAAACAAACACGTGTGACATAATAGGACTCGTGAAATGAAACCACTTAATAAGATATTCTTGCCCCTTAGTTCACCACATCACGACTTATATGATAGATGGAGCCCGCACCTGCAGTCACTGCCATTTCCCCCGTCAACCAGCAACGCGAACCACCGACGAATGGGTTGGCGAGTACAATCCATAGTCCAAAACATAAAAGTAAACCGCTTCTGCGGAGGCCATACCAATCCGATCAAAGATTAATGGACCCACAACAACATATCTAATACCAGTGCATGTTCAAGTCACAAGTGATCCTCAAGCACGGCCAAATCATAGCTCCTACGTGCAAGTCACAAGTAACCTACTAATATAACCAATATAAAGCACATGAAAGTTGATGTCTCATTGAAGCACACGGATGATAACCTGAATAACCAATAAATCCAATCAAGGATACCGCTTCCGCGGAGGCCATACCAATCCGATCAAAGATTAATGGACCCACAACAACACGTCTAATACTAGTGCATGTGCCAGTCATGAGTGACCCACCAACATGACCAGTATAAAGCTCGTGAAAGTCGATGTCTCATTGAAGCATGCGGATGGTAACCTGAATAACAAATAAAAACCATTGCCTATTGACAACCTCGCACTAGACCAGGCCGCATCAGTAGCGGTCGAGGGTTGCTGCCTACGTCGCCCGCACCTGTAAGTACGACGGACCGCATATTGGGAAGTTCCGAACAAGAATAACTTACCAGCCAATTCCCTTTCACTTCCTAGCTAAGCTATGGATCCATACTAAGCATTGCCTACTAGACACAACTTACAATCCAAACCTCAAATAAACTCAAAGATACAATATTCAGCGATAAACCTTGTACCAGTAATCATAAACATGTCCCAAATGATGTAACCAACAATAATTTCCAAAACCACGGTGTCCAACCGAAAGATTATTCAAAACAGCTCTTAAATAGAGTTCCATGTCATTTAATAAGAAGAGTACGAGAGTATACACAAATTATAAATAAAAGGTTCAAATTTGAGTCGTGTTAGTATGGGCATACTTAGTTTATCTTTCTAATTCAGTATGTAGGTTAGCATTTATTTACTACAAGTTTTACGCCAAATCCTATACTTTGATTCATCCTAAAATCCTTACTTTTAAATCCTTATTTACCAACTAATACCCTAAATCTCTAAACCTTAGGGTTTATGTTATTGATTCTTTCCAGAAGTTAGTTTAGGTCCATTATGACTTGTTAGACTAGGTTTCATACCTAGAATCCTAATGAAAGTGATCTATGTGCATATGGTTTACCCTAACTGGTCTACTTTGATTCTTATTGCATTCAATGTCCCAAATAATTACCCTTTAACCCGAATTTAATTCCATCACTTCTTACATCTTAATTTACCCTAATTACAGGTGTTACAGCATTAATATTCCAAGAAAAATCATTAAAAATTGAATCTAGGCACGAATCCCAAGTTTTTTAATTTCTGACAATTGGTCGCTCGAATGGTCGCTTGAGCGACTGTTCTGGCGGTATAGTTTCAGGTTATGTTATTTTTTCCTAGACTTAGCGCCTGAAGTAACGCTCGAGCGGTGTATCGAGCACTCCGACTATAAACACCAATTTTTCTTAGTTGCAGAAATTCTAATCTTTATATTCCAAATATTAATTTGATTTGACTCTAAGCATCTGATTTCCATCCTAAACTAATTCTGAGATAACCCTAAACTAATCCCATCATCCTTTTACATATCTTTAGTTTCTTTCCAAGTTTAAGATCATCATGATCAATCTTTCTTGATTTCTAAAAAATGTTAAAACACCAAACAATTCTTTTTAAACAAATAAGTTTTTTCCATGAAATCCAACTTCAAAAACAATACGATCAAACATCAAAAACCCAAGAAAACATGCAATTCCTCCAGTCTCAAGGGTTTGCTACTTGCCTTTTGATGAACCCAGATTTTTCAGAAACTTCGTCTGTGCCCGATTTTGGAGTTCGACCACACCCCTCTAGACTTCACCAAGTTAAATCTCCACCGTTCAGTTTGAAGTCTTCCATGAGTAGAACAAAACCCTAAAATTTCAGCCCATTCCAACAGTTGGAGCTTTCTATCTCTCCGTTCGAAGTTGGCTGGTCGGCCATCTCTGCAACTCTTCTTCTTTCTAAGTTTTCTCCTTTCTTTTCTCTCTCTCTCTCCTATTTTGACTCCTATCACTTATGCACGAATTTCCCTCTCATTCTAACCTGTTTTCAAACCCTAAAACTCTCTTTAAACCTCTCTTTTATAGCTTCACTAATAGACCAACTCTAATTAGGTTTAGCTTATTCTAATATACTAAGTGTATTCTCTCTTCTACCCTTATCCTTAATTTAACTCATTTAACTCTCTTTTAAGGAATCTCCTAATTAATTTTCATGCTTAATCCTATTCCTAATTTTTAATTGCAATTAAACTTTTATTATTAACTCATAATACTAAAAACATTGGACCCTTATCAACATAATTATGATTATGCCCTTTTTCCTCCTCCTAAACCTTAGTTTCATTATTTTACATCCAACTAAGCTAAAATCTTGTCTAGTTGAATTTGTTGACCTAATAATTAATTATCTTATTTTCCTTTTTTTTAGGAAAATCCAGGGTTTTACAAAGATCTCTCTCAAACCTCTTCGTTCTTTTCTTATCAGTATCTACCATATGGGGAGCGAAATGGGATAGCTCCATTAATTTTGCCTCATACTGCGGCACTATCATACTTCCTTGAATTAAGGTCATGAATTCCTCTTCCTTCTTTGCCTTAACCTCTTTGTTGAAAAATCATAAATTAAACCGAGTCTTAAATTCATTCCAGGTTACCTTAATCCCTTCTTCATCAAGCTCATGTTGTACAAATCTCCACCAATGCTCAGCTTGCCCTTCAAGCACATAAACCGCAAGTCTAACCTTTTCCATCTCCGAACACCTAATAACAGTAAAAATTTTCTCCATTCTCATAAACCATCTCTCTACCTCCGTGGAGTCAGGAAGACCGTGGAAAAGAGGAGGGTTCATCTTACGGAATTCTGACATAATCTTAACAGATCTATCTTCCCCTTGTCCTCGCCCAACTTCATTTTGAGGATGGTTTAGATTCAAGCCATTCCTAAGGTTTAAGGCAGCCTGCTATTGATTCAAGGCCACCTGTTGTTGAAATATGTTGGTCACCCCCTCCAACGTTCTATAAATTGCCTCCAAAGGTTCTGGGCGATAGGGTTTGCATTTGCAAGAATATCCTCATCCGGACGATTCATTGGGGCAGATGCCACTCTACCTTGTCCTGCCATACTCAACTGCAATGCGAGAGACTTAATTAAAATAAATACAACAAGATAGAGAAGCTCTCATCCTATGATTAACATCCTAGAGGTTCTAGCTCACATGTAACACCCCGGAACCAGGTCCACCCGTATCGGGTTTATATTGGCTCCTGAGCGCTAGCTTAGGGCCCAAAGTGGTGAAAACTAACTTAAGAACTAACCAGACACAAAAATAACATCCTAAATTTTTTTAGAAAAACGGCTATATAACGCCTGTACATACGAGAATGGGCTAAGCCCCCAATCACAAATAATTACTTGATAAACACAGTTTATATATCTCATGCACATCACACACTATCCTTTCCACAAGAGTACGTTATCAAAGATTATCTATCTCTCAACTCTCTCACTATATACAATATACACAGTTTCAAAAAAAATGAATATACAATTATCAAAAGTGTAACGCCCCGAACCCGGGTCAGTGCAAACCGGCACCCAACCCCGAACCCGGTTCGCTACTGTAACAACCCGAATTTAGTTCAACAACCAAATCCGAGGTGTTACTGGCCCATATCAATTACAACATCAATAACATACCAGACCAAAGAAATCAAAATCCAATCCATATATTAAACTATCAGAGTTGCGGAAACAAGTATGTGCGGAAGTGTAGATCAAAATCCTCAACTAAGCATAAAGCTTGACCATCAGTCAGTAATATCAAAGTCTGGTAAAATGAACTGGTTACTATCTCTCTCTCTTATCTCTCTCATACATCAATCCAAATAAATGATAATAAACCAATCAAAAATGCTAAATCTATAACATCAATCCACCTCAGACAAGATCTGGATAATAATAATCCTCCGGCGAATACTCGGCTATCACTCCCTGGAAGTCTAAGAGATCCCCCTCTCGCGTATCAGCTGAAAAAATGGAATAGAAGTAGGGTGAGATACGAATATCTTAGTAGGTAACACATGCATGACTAAACAGTTAATATAAGCAAAGTAACATTTCATGCACGATTAAGCAACATCGATAAATCAGGCTCGCATAATCATTTATACCATTCATGAACACAAAACAGTTTGATAAACAGTTCTAGAAATGATTTTCAGCAAGTTTTAATATAAGAACTCAATAGCAAAATCAGTAGCATAATCCATACATTGCCAGGATGTACTAAGCAGTCACATCCAACCAATATCCCAATCACATGCATCCCGCACGTGCACAATAATAATAATAATCATATCAAGTGTGGTGTTTTCAGTGTCATTGTAGGACTCACAAAGAGAGATAAACCTTTTGAGATGATTCTCAACCAATCGCTATACCACCGTGCAACTTAGGAGCGATGCTACTAATGATACTCAAGCCCCATGCAGCGCAGCTTAGACAAGAGCCGTAGTCACCGACTTATTGCACACATACCCATCAGAGTTGGCATGTACCACCAGCATTCAGCACTAGAATCAATACATGGAGATGGTCGCTTATCCACATGTACAGGGAATCACCAGCGGCTCACCGGGGTGTCCCTCCAGACATAGGACCTTCCCAGACAAACTAACTTGCAAAGGAAGCGCGTCGCATATAGGAGTAACTCAACCCAAATGACATATCCCTCAGCTATCTAGCTACGACTATGGATCCATAACCAGCTATGCCCACTAGACTCCAAAATTCCCTAAAGTATCATAATTCTATAAGGGTTGGTGCCTAGCGGCATATAATGGTTATATCTGTACATTTACTTCATTATTCAGTTATTCGAATTCTGAATTCTCTTTATAATGTCTTCTGATTTATAATGCCATTTAGAAGTGTTTAGACAATCAAATGGTAGTTAGGCTTTTCCAAAATCACATTTCTCATTTACCTTCAAAACTTGGCAACTAATGTCCTAAATATCTCCCTAATTTGTTTTTCTGTAAAACAGGGAATTAGATAGTTTATTTTAGTCTTAAAAGACCTTAGTTAATCATTAAAATTGTCTAAAAATAGTTTAGAGTTGAATTAGGTTCGAAATTATGGAAAATTGGAATTTCTGCTTAGAGCGCCTGGGATCGCTCAGGATCGCTCCGGGCGGTCTCCAGTCGGCGGTAGTGCAAATTCGAACGCCCACGGTCTGTTGTCCCGCGGTCCACGGCATCCTAAATTTTATAACCAGCGCCTAAGATCGCCGATGAGCGCCGAGTACAGTCGAGGTCGGCGGTCATACAAAATCGAGCAGAAACAGTTCTAAATCATGATTTTTCTCGTCTAAACTCATTCTAATGTATTTCTAACATGCTTAGCTAACTAAATACAACATTACATATCATAGAAACATGCGTTTGTGATTAAACAGAGGTAAATCCAATTTTAAAACCAAAACGATGTCACCTGCCTCTATACGCTGATTTCTCCTTCTCTATTCTGAACAATGGCGAACCTCTAGCACTGAGAAACTCTCTGGACGATGAACGCACGCCCAGCCCTTCCTTCTTCTTCTCCTTCTTCTCTTCTCTTGGTCGTTCAAACAGGTTTCGTCGCTTGCGGCTTCAATACGAGCGAGAATACAACTATAAAATTAGGTTATTTCTTTATACATATATATACCCCCTGATCCTATGCATCTCCCATGCAACTCTTCTATACACCTTGCCCAATTAGAATACATACCTCGATATCTCACGATCGGACGGTCAGATCTGCGTCTAATTCTGGATCTCCGCTAAGTTGATCACCCCCTACAATATTAAAATGTTTCTATCAATCATAACTCTCGGTAATATTATTTACTAATTTAATTTATGAAAATTCGGGGTTTTACAAAAAGGTTGCCTTTTCTATCACTAGCCGGGATAGTGATCCATCGACCTATACTCCAGATCTCCCTGATACCCTGCCCCGGTATGCGGCTCACCAACAGAATCTAAAACAAAACCGATAAAACAAAACACACGTGAGACTAATGTCCCAGTAAGTAGCACATGCATGATATAAAACTGTTTATGCAACTTTAATCTAATGAAATAACATGCTAACATATCATACGATAAATCTTTATCCAAATCATGCGAATAAGCAGTTCATTATCATTTACACAATACTAGTAATGAACAGATAAAATCAGAGTAAACCAAACTACAATGTCAGCATAAAGTGTATGTACAAAACTCGTGGATTAGTGATTCTATAAATTGAAACAACCACCCTCAGCCGGTTTGCCACCTCACTACTCACGGTTCGAGCCTGATCAGGGTCCTCACCTGGAGTGGAGCACCCACGCATGGGCTGGCAAGAAAACAACCCACACACGCATCCACGCACACATACACACATACACACGCATACTCACACGTACAAAGACCCCGCCGATCCCACACGGCAGACCGGTTGCCGCAGCCCTCTATCCCACAAGAGAGCCTCACCGATCCCACGCGGTGGTAGCGCATATAGCCCTAAGTGTTAACTCGACAAGCCATCACTAATACACCACCTAGATTGACTGTGGATCCACAACCCTCTACACGACCTAGACTAGTATAAGAATTAGTCATTCAAATCTTTTACTAAACAAAACCCATAAAAGATTCAACTGCCCAAATACAACTAAAACCAAGTGAACCTCGCTGTTCACTTACCATTTAATCCCTAGGCCATTCTGTCTTTCAGGATATCATAGGTTCATTGCCTTTCTCATTAACAAGAAGCCTCCGCTTCGATTTCCGACCACACAACTCCAAACATTTTATCAAACCAATCATTAATGAATAAAGGTAAAGAGTAATTCTATCAACCAGTTCTTGAACGCTAGTTAGAAGTAAATCAATTTCATATTTGGAGGAGACCAATACAAAATATCCACGGTTGGTTGCAATCGCTGTTTTACTCTGCAGATCTAGTTTTAACTAGTTAATTCAATACTAAACCTGATCAAATATATAACGAATTAGGATACATACCATATATCTTTGGAACGCTCTACAAGTCTAGTTTCCAACGCAACAAACGGTTCATAATTCGGAGTTTCCTACAGGAACTTGTGGCTGTTTTACTACAAGTGGTGACAAACAGCCGCGAAGCCTACTGGACAGAAATCATCAATCTTTCTTGATTTTTCTTGCAATACCTCAAGTTCCAATTGGTCCGAAACCAATTCTATTAAACTACAAATACTCTAAACTAAATTTTAGAATGCTAATATGAATTTTTATGTGAATATTCCTAGCCTTCGCAAGCCACCGAAATCTTACACAGAGGAATCACTCTGCTGCTCTTATGGACATATATCAGAGAATGGGTGATGCACTAGCCCAGAAATACAGTGGCTCTACAGCTTGCATCACTGTTTTCCTAAAGAGGCAAGGGAAGTAGAAGCTACTACTCCATCTACAGAATTTATCGAGTCTGTTAAGCACTACTATTGCAAGGCTTATACGGATGGTGAAAAGCAAGATGCAATAGAATTATTCCTGGGTCACTTGCAGCTACAGGAAGGAAAACCTACACGTGGGGAGTTGGATTCTGATTATTCCCTTCATGTTTCTGGAGTCAGAGAGTACTAACAGATCCCAAAGTTTTGATTTATTACTGTTTGAGTAACACCACAATGATCCATTCCAGAGACATACTGAGATCAAGTAATGCCAAAAATCATTCAAACTCACAATAATTTCCCTATTACTACAACCCATATCTTAATCAAATTTCAAGAATTCTAAACAACTGAGAAAATTATCCCAACCATTAATAGTCATGGTAAAATCGCCTTTACTAGTACAGATCAAGTAAACCAATTTCACAAAATTATTAGATCATAAAACCTGCTTAAGAATCACTGAAACCAAACCAACTCATCCATCAACCATCAAAATTTAAAAACCCTCCTCTTATAATTGCTTCAATCAAAAGCAAATCGATTTATAGATTAAACAAGACATATTTAAATTTCACAATCCACTCAGAACCTAAAATCAGATACTTCTAACAGAACCCCAAATCAGAACTTAAATTAGATGCCTCTAACAGAACCCCAAATCAGAACCTAAATTAGATGCCTCTAACAGAACCCCAGATCAAAACCTAAATTAGATGCCTCTAACAAAACCCCAAATCAAAACCTAAATTAGATTTAAAGAACCTAAACAGAAAGAAATTTCAGAAAAGAGACAATAAAAGCAAACACACGACTGCTCTGTTGGGTGTTTCTTACAACCAAAGATTCCAGATTTAATTCCTACCCAAAGCCATCTAACAATCAATCTTAACAGTTATTTTTATCACAGATCAAAGGAAATCAAAAGGAAGAACAAACTATTTACGGCAACCAGATGAGGAATAACGTATGCTGAAATCTGATAACCATCAAAATTTTGATCGATTAACATGCTACTTACCTGCGATTGAGCAAATCCACACGCCCACTCTCTCTTTCCTTCTTCTTCCCTCTTTCTCCTTTCCTCTTCTCCTCCTCCTTCCTCTTCTCTGCGGCTCTTCCCCTTTCTTCTAACCCTCAACGCATGTTTTCCCCCTTCTCTTCTTCTTTCTTTTTTTTCTTCTCCTTTCTTCTTCATCTTCTTTTCTCTACAGCAAACCCTCAAGAACGACTCCCCCTTTTTCCTCCTCTTCTTCTTCTCTTTTCTCTTCTCCCTTCTTCCTTCTTCCTCCACGATTTCTTCTTCTGCGTTTTTTTTTCTCTCCAAACCCTTAACGCCCAAATGCTTAACCCCCAAATGCAAAAATCGTGAATTGCTTTTGGTTTGTTTTCTTTTGGTTTAAACCTTTGAACCACTTGAACCCTTGAACCAAGTCAATTAAACTAAACCAACCTAATAAATCATTGGTCTAACTAATTGTTCTTACTTAAGTTATTTAATTAATCTTAATTAAAGTTTTTCCAAATTCCGGGGTCTTACATCACACACATCCCCAAAACCCATTTATAGGTTCCTAACTTCTCGGTTTTAGACTAAGATTTAATACTAATTGCTTTCATACCATTTCTGTGATGCCCCAGACCCGGACATGTTCATTAAAGATATATGCCGGTTCCTTGACATCGGGTAAGGTCCCAGAAACACTTCTTAATCCTGATTTACCAATTAATATCAAAGTGCACTAATATTTAAAACAAAATAAAATAAGCAAAACGTGGGTGGAAGTGTTGACAAACATAAACATGTATATACATTTTTCCCAAAAATAAAGACATACAGATATGGTTCTACTAAGTTTTATGCACACACACACACACACACACACACACTCTCTCTCTCTCTCTCTCTCTCTCTCTCTCTCTCTCTCTCTCTTTCTCTCTCTCGATACACAGTAAATAATAAATCCAAAAAGACATACAACTAAACAAAAAGGAATGCTTCCTAGTCCTAGCCCGGATAATAGTAGTCCTTAAGACGATACCCATCCGGAAATCTATCTAAAAACAAAACGTGTGAGACTTATGTCCCAATAAGTATCACAATGCATGATAAGAACAATTTATGCAATTTTCAAACATTAAAGTAGCATAATATTATACTATACGATCAAACTCTGGCAAAATCATGCTAATAAGCATTTCATTCCCAGGTAAACAATACTTGAACTTTGTGGAATCATAAATCATAAACAAATAAACTCAGATTAATCCAAACTGCAATATCAGTAAAACCAAAACCAATAACCATGATGTAACACTGTAGGACTCGTGGATTAGAATACCTTGGGTAATTTAACACAAATGTCCAATCCGCCACCTCACGACTTACAGGGAAAGATCTAGCTAGGATTGTTCTTCCAAAGCGGAGCACTCAAGCATGAGACATGCATGAGTTGGCAAATACAACCTAGTCGAACTAGTTAGTGTAGACACCCCAAATTGCACTACCAAAATGATCAATAATCATCAAAAATCATCATCTCCTTGAAAGCCAGCTCAAAAATGGAAGAAAATGAATTTTTACCTGTATCCGGTAACTCAGGCCGGATACAAGCAGACCTCTCCGTATCCGGTGACAAATACCGGATACAAGCAGTGCTTAGTGTATCCGGTATTGTATACCGGATACCTTAAGGCCCTTGTGTATCCGGTCTGACATACCGGATACATAAGTTTTGCTCAAAATTAGGGTTTTCCGAGAGCTTTTCACTTTTACCATCATATCCCTCATTAAATGAGGGGAAATCTTGGAAATAGCCTTAGGGTTAAGGTTGGTGGGCTATAGACATTATGTTGTGTCTACCATTCTCACCAACCCTAACCCTAACCTTTGCCTATAAATAGGAGGCTCCTCCTCAAGCAAATGGCAACCAACTCTTGTTTTGAATTCTCGCAAAGAAGAACTCCAAGAGAAGAAGGAAATCGCTGCGGGAGTGCTTCCAGAATCCAGGTAAGCCTCAAACCTCTCTTTAATTTCTGTATTTACATTCCTAGATCTAGATCTCTTCTTCTACCTTTCTGTAGTGTAAAGCCTTCTTTGTGTGTGAAAATCCTTCCCCGGCTCAAAGTATCTCGAGACTCCCCCTAGCCGTAAAACGTGGAGGCGGGATCTAGGAGAAACGAGACTGGGGATTGACCTTAGTACTATAACCTATGTAGCATAAGGCCTTTTGTTTGATTGTAAACCGTTTCATATTCAAAGTACCCTTGATTATCTTGAAGAACCGTGTTTAACGGGGAGAGAGAACAGAGGGAAACGATAATGGAACGGAACCCTAGGCTATATTAGAATCTCATTTTTATGAAGATATATGCATGCTATGTTGTTCTATTGATCTTGTATGTTTTTTCAAGCTTGCACATACATAGCACTTTTTTGGCGGATAGGCTCACATTTGGGGATTTATTACATTCATTGTGATAAATCTCCAATAAATGGCCTCAATCAAATTCTGGAATGTTTTCAATGTTTTTCAAAGGTTTTGGATTCATCTCACACGAATCTCACACACTTGATCACAGTTTTGAGTCGGTTTTACTCAAAAAGGGCCTAACTAGACAGCACCTGTACCCTTACTTCGGACGCTCATAACTTCATCGTCCGGATGAATTTTGGAGCGATTCCAGAACCATGGGAAAGGTGAGGCTATCTAGTTTATGTCCACCAAATTTCATAAATTTCTATCGAACGGATTTTTGACACCTCTCTGTCGAAATTGATTGGACCGTTCAGGTTCAAATACAGAACTTGTCACTTCGACGGAGCGCCATGTGTTCGTTTTAAGTCCGATTCGAGTGATTTTTGTTTCTGAGTACTTCTTTATGAGTCTATTTTCAAATCCAGTTGGTTTCATAATTTTTGGATTCTATTTGAATTATTGGTAGCCGATTTACTCAGAACTGTTCATTTGTACTTTTCTGGGTAAATCTGTGATCTTTGGGGCCTGTTCGGGAGACCACCCAAGGCACATCCGAAGGGATTTTTGTATGAGGCTAGTTTCTTTTGAAATATGGCCCTACAGACTTCAATCACACCAAATGTCGTGGATTTTTATGTAGTGAATTTTTCTAAGCAATTTCCCAAAGTTGCCCACTTATCACTTTTAAAAATCCCCAGCAGCAACTTCAAAGGAGCATAACTCCTAGGATTTTTATCGGAATGGATTGAAATTTTACATGAAACTCTTATTTACCCTAATCTTTCAAATGGATTTGGTTCGGTTCAATTTAAAATTGGATTTGAATGATTTTAAGGCAAATGGCATACTTTTTACCAAATTCCCCGGATTTGCCTCAACTTGGTTTTATGCAACCTTTACTTTGATTTCCACCTTTTTGTGATATTCCAGAAATGATATTGACATAAGAGAGGATCTAGAATCCATTTAGATCTTCATGTGGAAATATCATACATTGGTCCTTTTTCAAGGTTTTCTATGATTTTAGCAAGCTTTCTTATTTTTGCATGAACATACACTTGGCTACCACTTCGTGTAGATGAATGGGGATGCCTAACACCTTCCCCCGTTCATAATCTAATCCCCTTACCCATCTCTGGATTTGATTTTCAAGTAGGGTTATTTTTATCCTAGAATTTGTCTTTTGGCTATTTTTGCCTACTTTTGAATCTTTTGGTGTCCATTCTCACCCCAAAATTATGAATGGTGGCGACTCTCCCACTTTTATTTAGAGCCCCGTGTGTTGACGGAGGGATGATCATTCCGGTGATTTTTTCCATGTCTCACAGTTAGCAAAGTTAGTGATCTCTATTAGACCATCGAGTTGACTTTACGGGTTGCTGCGGCACATTCTGAGGTGGATGCAAGTTTACTACCCCCAGCCCCTCACGAACTAGGGTGAACAGCTGTCCACAACCCCCAGAATCAGTGTATCACATGTTGGACAAGAGTGTTAATTTCCGCACAAGTCATCCCAACACACTATCTGGCTTAGACATGGATCCAACTCTACAACCAAACCTACTAAACCATAAAACAAACCATGGGCAACAAGGGGAGAGAACCTAACTTTCCTGAAACTGATCTATTTTAGTTGCACGGAGGCAACTGGGAGAGAGAACCTGTTTGTTTAAGAAACTGAACTGCTGTAGCTGCACGAAGGTAGCAGGGAAGGAGAACCAGAATTTTGTTTTTAGGAAACTGATCTATTTTAGTCACCTGGAGGTGACTGGGAAAGAGAACCCTATTCACCAATCTGTTTTAGTCACCCGTAGGCAACTCGGAGAGAGAACCCGATTTTTTGAAATTGATCTATTTTAGCCACTTGGAGATGGCTGGGAAAGAGAACCCCATTTTTTGTGAACTGATCTATTTTAGTCACCCCGTAGGCAACTGGAAGAGAGAACCCGATGAATCTGGTCTATTTTAGTCACCCGTAGGAAACTGGGAAAGAGAACCCTATTTTTTTGAAAACTAATCTATTTTAGCCTTTTGAAGATGAATGGAAAAGAGAACCCCATTTTTGAACTGATCTATTTTAGTCACTTGGAAGCGATTGGAAGAGAGAACCCTATTTTCTAATCTATTTTAGTCACCCGGAAGTGACTGGGAAAGAGAACCCTATTCACTGATCTGTTTTAGTCACCCGTAGGCAATTGGGAGAGAGAACCTGATTTTTTGAAACTAATCTATTTTAGTCACTCGGAGGTGGCTGGGAAAGAGAAACCTATGAATCTGAAACTGATATGTTTTAGTCACTCGGAAGCAACTGGAAGAGAGAACCCTATTTTTGAACTGATCTATTTTAGTAACCCGTAGGAAATTGAGAGAGAGAACCCTAACTGATCTGTTTTAGCCTCCTTAGCGCGACAAGGGAAGAAAACCTTCATTACGAGGAGTTTTGGTTTAGCTCAGTGTCACAGGTTTGGACCACGTCGGGCCTTCGCAGGGGGTGGGCTAAAAAGCAACACCCGAGTTTACCTCAACATGTCCCCAACTCATCCTCTTGGGGCTTCGGTGCCCCCAATCCTTCGCCTAGTAGTACCCAAACGTTTCCTTAGCTAAACCAGACTCACCCGTCGGCGGCTTTGGTGTGGCTAATTGGGTAGGCTATGCTAGGATGTTCCCCAGTCAACCAAACTCACCCATCAATGACCTCAGTGCCCTAAACCTCAGCTAGTAGTACCCAGACGATTCCTTAGCCAAACCAGACTCACCCGTCGGTGGCTTCGGTGTCGCTAATTGGGTAGGCTATGCCAGGACATTCCTCAGTCAACCAAACTCACCCGTCAGTGACTTGGTGCCCTAAACTTCCGTTAGTAGTATCCGGACGTTTCCTTAGGCAAACCAGACTCATCCGTCAGTAACTTTAGTGTCGCTAATTGGGTAGGCTATGCCAGCGCGTTCCTCAGTCAACCAGACTCACCCGTCGGCGACCTTGGTGCACTAAATTTTGGCTAGTAGTACCCAGAAGTTTCCTTAGCCAAACTAGACTCACCCGTAGGCGACTTCGGTGTCGCTAATTGGGTAGGCTATGCCAGGACGTTCCTCAGTAAACCAAACTCACCCGTCGGCGACTTTGGTGCCCTAAATTTGGATCATTAGATCCGGCTGGACTGAATGATCTCAAAAAGATACAAATGGGTGTGACCTAAGCTCAGGGTCTTGGGTGTTCTTATGTCTAGAACACTTACGGGGTTTGGAATTTTCAGAGAAAGTTGGATTCAAATGAAGTGGGGGTCCCAGTGACCAGAAGTTGTGGTCATTGAGGCGAGGTGGTCTGTTGGAGACCGATTGTTAATTGAGGATTGCCAGAAATTTTTGCAATTTGTTTCATCCCTTCAGATTATGTTCTTGTTCCAGTTCAAAGCATTTAATAAAAAAAGTTCATACTTGAATTACATGATCAAAAAGAGCCCACCGAGGCTCACAATAAACCAAAGTGAGTTATCAATTACAACAAAGCCAAAGTCTAGCTAGGTTGGTCATCATCATAATGGGAGGACATGTCTTGCCTCCTCAAGGCACGCAGAAGCTTGTTCCACAGATGTCGGTTCTCCTCTGTGCGCTTGCGCACTAAGTCCATCTCTTGTTCAATGGCCATATTGGACTGTCTACTCTCCCGTTCCGAATCTACATAAGCTAAATGGGAGTGGGTCTCCTGCAGTTCGGCCACCCTATTCCAGTATGTGTCAGGGGCGAAACTGGGACATCACATGGAGTGACGGTCTGAAGAGGCGAGGGGGGGCGTCGTGGCCAAATTCACGGGTCATCCACAGCTTGTATTCTTGAAAGTGGGAGTTTGAGAACATGTCTTCTTGGTGCATGCACAGTCCTCCATTCTGCTAACAACTGCCACCTTAACTCCTTGGTGAGTGGGCCAGTCAAATCTGTAACGCTCCGAACCCAGGTCACTACAAACCGACACCCAACCCGAACCCAGTTCGCTACTGTAACAACTCAAGTCTGGTTCAACAACCAAACTCGAGGTGTCACTGGCCCATATCAAATAAATATCAAGAAATATACCAGACTAAATGAATAAATGATCCATTCAATTAATTAACCATCAGAGTGCGGAACATGTATGTGCGGAAGTATAGTCTAAAATCCTCAAGAAACTAATATAGTTAACCATCAAAATCAATATTTAAGTCTGATAAAATAAAAGGGCCACTATCTCTCTCATCTCTCTAATACATTAAACCAAATGAATAATAGTCTAATCAAAATAACTAAGTCTATATCAATCCACAACCTCAGACAATATCCGGATAATAGAAATCCTCCGGCGAATAATCAGCTAGCTCTCCCTTAAAATCACTACTATGATCCCCCTCTCGCGTGTCAGCTGAAAAATGAAATAAAGGTAGGGTGAGATACGAATTTCCCAGTAGGTAACATATGCATGTTTAAACAGTTCATATAAGTTAAATAACAGCTCAAGCACGATTAAGCAATCTCGACTAAGCAGGCTCGTATAATCATTCGTATCGATCATGAATACAAAACAGTACAATAACCAGTTCTAAATATGAATTTCAACATGTTATATTATAGGAATCCAATATCAGAATCAATAACATAATCTATACGTTACTAGAATGCACCAAACAGTCACATCCAACCAACATACCAATTTCATGCCTCTAGCATGTATGCAACAGTAATAACAAGTGTTTATGATTTTAGTGTCATTGTAGGACTCAAAAAGATAGATAAACCTTTTGAGATGATTCTCAACCAATCGCTATACCACCATGCGGCTTAAAAGCAATGCTACTAATGATACTCAAGTCCCATGCAGCGCAGCTTAGACAAGAGCCGTAGTCATTGACTTATTGCACACGTTGTAACACCCCGAACCGGGGTCAATGCAAACCGGCATGTAAAACCCCGTCCCGGATTATACCTTAATTATTAAGCTTAATAATCTAAAGTGTGATTATTAGACAAATTAAGTATTTGTGTGATGAAAATGGGGTAAATATGGATTATGGTTAAGGATTTAGGGAAATCAAATTGAACTTTATTGAAGTTATTAAGGGAAGCTAAGTTAGTGCTATGTCTTAATTACAATTAGCTAAAGTATCCTCCAATTAGATTTAATGAATTGGAAATCAAATTCTGAAAAATTAGAATTAAATATACTTAAAGTACCTTCAAAGTATACCAAGGGTACCCCAAAGTATACCCCAGGTACCCTCCCGATTAAAACTTGTAGACACCCCAAAATTGCACGATTTTTGATAAATCTTGAAGGAGAGAAATATTTTATTGGAATTTTCAATTCTTTGCATTGGGTTTGAGATACTTAACCCATTTGAATCCAAAGCTGTAAAGGAAAAGACCCAAATTCTATCTTTTGTGCAAAGTCAAACTTTTTCCGGTTGAATTTTGTTGACTTTTGACCCCAGAAAATGAAATATTTTTTAAAGCAGCATTTCAAGATAATTTTTCCCAATAATCAGGTTTTTAGTAATGTTATTGCATAAATGAATTTTTTGAGATTTTAAATCTTGACGAATACCATGGTTTTAACATATTGAACCTTTTTTCCAGACCTGAAAAATCGGAATTTTGCCTAGAACTAGAAAGTTGACTTTTTATTCACTTGGAATTTGGGTCTGGAACTATTTTTAATGGATTCAAATGGGGGGGGGGGGGGGGTGTTTGCTTATTTACATGTAATATCTTAAGTAAATGGAGATTAAAAAATACGAGGACATTTACTTAAACGATATTACATGTAAATAAGTATTGCCTGTGTTAAAATTCGAAAAAAAGGCTTTTTTCCTTGTATCCGGCAACTCAGGCCGGATACAAGTGTCCTTCTTTGTATCCGGTGGAAGATGCCGGATACAAGTAGACCTCAGTGTATCCGGCATCATAGACCGGATACATTAAGGTACTTGTGTATCCGGCCTGATATACCGGATACACCAGTTTTGCTCAAAATTAGGGTTTTCCGAGAGCTTTTCACTTTTACCATTATATCCCTCATTAAATGAGGGGAAATCTCGGAAATAGCCTTAGGGTTAAGGTTGGTGGGCTATAGACATTATATTGTGTCTACCATTCTCACCAACCCTAACCCTAGCCTTTGCCTATAAATAGGAGGCTCCTCCTCAAGCAAAAGACAACCAACTCTTGTTTTGAATTCTCGCAAAGAAGAACTCCAAGAGAAGAAGGAAATCGCTGCGGGAGTGCTTCCAGAATCCAGGTAAGCTTCAAACCTCTCTTTAATTTCTGTATTTACATTCCTAGATCTAGATCTCTTCTTCTACCTTTCTGTAGTGTAAAGCCTTCTTTGTGTGTGAAAATCCTTCCCCGGCTCAAAGTATCTCGAGACTCCCCCTAGCCGTAAAACGTGGAGGCGGGATCTAGGAGAAACGAGACTGGGGATTGACCCTAGTGCTAGAACCTATGTAGCATAAAGCCTTTTGATTGATTGTAAACCGTTTCATATTCAAAGTACCCTTGATTATCTTGAAGAACCGTGTTTAACGGGGAGAGAGAACAGAGGGAAACGATAATGGAACGGAACCCTAGGTTGTTTTAGAACCTTATTTTGATGCATGCTATGTTGTTCTATTGATCTTATATGGTTTCTCACATTTGCACATACATAGCACCATTTTGACGGGATAGGCTCATATTTGGGGTTTATTACATTCATTGTGATAAATCTCAAATAAATGGCCTCAATCAATTCTGGAGTGTTTTCAAGTGATTTTTTAAGGTTTTGGATTTATCTCACACGAATCTCACACACTTTATCACAGTTTTGAGTTGGTTTTACTCAAAAAGGGCCTAACTAGACAGCACCTGTACCCTGACTTCGGACGCTCATAACTTCATCGTCCGGATGAATTTTGGAGCGATTCTAGAACCATGGGAAAGGTGAGGCTGTCTAGTTTTTGTTCACCAAATTTCATAAATTTCTATCAAACGGAGTTTTGACACCTCTCTGTCGAAGTTGAGTGGACAGTTCAGGTTCAAATACAGAACTTGTCACTTCGACGGACCGCCATGTGTTCGTTTTAAGTCTGATTCGAGTGATTTTTGTTTCTGAGTACTTATTTATGAGTCTATTTTCAAATCCAGTTGGTTTCATAATTTTTGGATTCCATTTGAACTATTAGTAGCCGATTTACTCAGAACTGTTCATTTGTACTTTTCTGGGTAAATCTGTGATCTTCGGGGCCTGTTCGGGAGACCACCCAAGGCACATCCGAAGGGATTTTTGTATGAGGCTAGTTTCTTTTGAAAGATGGCCCTACAGACTTATTTCACACCAAATTTTGTGGATTTTTATGTAGTGGATTTTTCTATGCAATTTCCCAAAGTTGCCCACTTATCACTTTTAAAAATCCCCAGCAGCAACTTCAAAGGAGCATAACTCCTAGGATTTTTATCGGAATGGATTGAAATTTTACATGAAACTCTTATTTACCCTAATCTTTCAAATGGATTTGGTTCGGTTCAATTTAAAATTGGATTTGAATGATTTTAAGGCAAATGGCATACTTTTTACCAAATTCCCCGGATTTGCCTCAACTTGGTTTTATGCAACCTTTACTTTGATTTCCATCTTTTTGTGATGTTCCAGAAATGATATTGACATAAGAGAGGATCTAGAATCCATTTAGATCTTCATGTGAAAATATCATACATTGGTCCTTTTTCAAGGTTTTCTATGATTTTAGCAAGCTTTTCTTACTTTTGCATGAACATATACTTGGCTAGCACTTCGTGTGGATGAATGGGGGTGCCTAACACCTTCCCCCGTTCATAATCTAATCCCCTTACCCATCTCTTGATTTGATTTTCAAGTAGGGTTATTTTTATCCTAGAATTTGTCTTTTGGCTATTTTTGCCTACTTTTGAATCTTTTGGTGTCCATTCTCACCCCAAAATTATGAATGGTGGCGACTCTCCCACTTTTATTTTGAGCCCCGTGTGTTGATGGAGGGATGATCATTCCAGTGATTTTTTCCCGTGTCTCACAAAACTAGAAGTACACCTATATATATTACTCAAGGTACCACCCAAATATGCCTAGGGTACACCCATGTATTACCTGAATTACCCCAATGTATTACTCAAAGTATATCCAAGTGTTACCTAAGGTACCACTCAAGCACACCTAAAGTACCCCACTGTTTTGCCAAAGGTACCCCATTTGAATACCTAAAATACCCCCTAATTATAGTTAAGGTACTCCACTTATATCCCTAAGGTACTCACCTGTATTACCTAAGGTACCCCCTGGTATTGCCTAAGGTACCTCACTTATATCTCTAAGGTACCCCCTATGCTTGCCTAAGGTATCCCTTTGATTTACCTAAGGTACCCCTCTGAATTACCTAAGGTACCCCTGTGTTTACCTAGGTATCCCTTTGTATTTGCCTAAGGTACCCCACATGTATACCTAAAGTACCCCTTATATTACCTAAGGCACCTCACCCATATTGGTTAAAGTACCCCACTGTTTTGCCCAAGGTACCCCATTCGAACACCTAAAGTATCCCCTAATTATACCTAAGATACCTCACTTGTATTGCCTAAGGTATCCCTTTATTTTGACTAAGGTGCCCTACTGCCTTACTTGAAGTACCCCCCTTGTTTAGCTAAGGTACATTCCTTTATACAGCTAAGGTACCCCTTTTATATAACTAAAGTACCTCAAATATACTTAAGGTACATCCCTTATATTACCTAGGCTACACCCTCCTTGTATTACTTAGAGGTACCCCCTTAATATAACTAAAATACCTCCAACATATCTATGATACATCCCTTACATTACCTAGGGTACACCCCCTATATAGCCAAAATACCCTCTTTGTCTAACTAAAGTAACCCCCATATAAGTAAGGTAACCCCCCACTATTTTCCCTAAGGTATAGCCCCTTATATAGCTAAGGTACCCCCTCATATAACCAAGGTACACCCCTTCTATAATTAAGTACCCTCCTCAATATAATTGAGGTACACCCCCTAAGCTTATTCAAAGTTTACCCCTTAGAATGACTAAGGTAACTCCCTTGAAACACTAAGGTACCCTCTCAATAACATTAAGGGTACCACACTTCACACCAAGGTATCCCATCTAGTATAACTAAGGTACCCCCAAGCATCCTGTGAGACATGGAAAAATCACCGGAATGATCATCCCTCCGTCAACACACGGGGCTCGAAATAAAAGTTGGAGAGTCGCCACCATTCATAATTTTGAGGTGAGAATGGACACCAAAATGTTCAAAATCATTAAAAAGTGCAAAAATGCCAATTCTAAGGTAAAAATAACCCTACTTGAAAATCAAATCCAGAGATGGGTAAGGGGATTAGATTATGAACGGGGGAAGGTGTTAGGCACCCCCATTCATCCACACAAAGTGGTTGCCAAGTGTATGTTCATGCAAAAATAGAAAGCTTGCTAAAATCATAGAAAACCTTGAAAAAGGACCAATGTATGATATTTTCACATGAAGATCTAAATGGATTCTAGATCCTCTCTTATGTCAATATCATTTCTGGAATATCTCAAAAGATGAAAATCAAAGCACAAGTTTATTAAAAAACCAAGTTGAATCAAATCTGGAAAATTCGGTGAAAAGTAATGCCATTTGTCTTGAAATCATTCAAATACCATTTTAAATTGAACCAAACTAAATTCATTTGAACGATTACAGTAAATAAGAGTCTCATGCAAAATTTCACTTCATTCCGATAAAAATCCTATGAGTTATGCTCCTTTGAAGTTGCTGCTGGGGATTTTTAAAAGTGATGAGTGGGCAACTTTGGGAAATTGCATAGAAAAATCCACTTCATAAAAATCCACGACATTTGGTGTGAATGAAGTCTGAATGGTCATCTTTCAAAATAAACTAGCCTCATACAAAAATCCCTTCGGGTGTGCCTTGGGTGATATCCCGAACAGGCCCCGAAGATCACAGATTCACCCAGAAAAATGCCATTACGCAGTTCTGAGTAAATCGGCTACCAATAATTTAAATGGAATCAAAAAATTATGAAACCAACTGGATTTGAAAATAGATTCATAAAGGAGTGCCCAGAAACAAAAATCATTCGAATCGGATTTAAAACGAACATATGGCGGTCTGTCGAAGTGACAAGTTCTGTATTTGAACCTGAACTGTCCACTCAACTTCGACAGAGAGGTGTCCAAAATCCGTTTGATAGAAATTTATGAAATTTGGTGGACAAACACTAGACAGCCTCACCTTTCCCATGGTTCTAGAATCGCTCCAAAATTCATCAGGACGATGAAGTTATGAGCGTCCGAAGTCAGGGTACAGGTGCTGTCCAGTTAGGCCCTTTTTGAGTAAAACCAAATCAAAACTGTGATAAAGTGTGTGAGATTCGTGTGAAATGAATCCAAAACCTTAAAAAATCACTTGAAAACACTCCAGGATTGATTGAGGTCATTTATTTGAGATTTATCACAATGAATATAATAAACCCCAAATATGAGCCTATCCCGTCAAAATGGTGCTATGTATGTGCAAATGTGAGAAACCATATAAGATCAATAGAACAACATAGCAAGCATCAAAATAAGGTTCTAAAACAACCTAGGGTTTCGTTCCATTATCGTTTCCCTCTGTTCTCTCTCCCCGTTAAACACGGTTCTTCAAGATAATCAAGGGTACTTTGAATATGAAACGGTTTACAATCAATCAAAAGGCCTTATGCTACATGGGTTCTAGCACTAGGGTCAATCCCCAGTCTCGTTTCTCCTAGATCCCGCCTCCACGTTTTACGGCTAGGGGGAGTCTCGAGATACTTTGAGCCGGGGAAGGATTTTCACACACAAAGAAGGCTTTACACTACAGAAAGGTAGAAGAAGAGATCTAGATCTAGGAATGTAAATACAGAAATTAAAGAGAGGTTTGAGGCTTACCTGGATTCTGGAAGCACTCCCGCAGCGATTTCCTTCTTCTCTTGGAGTTCTTCTTTGCGAGAATTCAAAACAAGAGTTGGTTGCCATTTGCTTGAGGAGGAGCCTCCTATTTATAGGCAAAGGCTAGGGTTAGGGTTTGTGGGAATGGTAGACACAACATAATGTCTATAGCCCACCAACCTTAACCCTAGGGCTATTTCCGAGATTTCCCCTCATTTAATGAGGGATATGATGGTAAAAGTGAAAAGCTCTCGGAAAACCCTAATTTTGAGCAAAACTTATGTATCCGGCATATCAGGCCGGATACACAAGGGCTTTAATGTATCCGGCCTATGATGCCGGATACACTAAAGCTTCCTTGTATCCGGCCTTTTCCACCAGATACAAAGAGGAGTACTTGTATCCGGCCTGAGTTCCCGGATACAAGGAAAAAAGCCTTTTTTTCAAATTTTAACATAGGCAATACTTATTTACATGTAATATCGTTTAAGTAAATGTCCTCGTATTTTTTACTTAAGATATTACATGTAAATAAGCAAACACCCCCCCATTTGAGTCCATTAAAAATAGTTCCAGACCCAAATTCCAAGTGAATAAAAAGTCAACTTTCCAGTTCTAAGCAAAATTCCAATTTTTCAGGTCTGGAAAAAAGGTTCAATATGTTAAAACCAAGGTATTCGTCAAGATTTAAAATCTCAAAAAATTCTTTTATGCAATAACATGGCTAAAAACCTGATTACCGGGAAAAATTATCTTGAAATCTGGCTTTAAAAAATATTTCATTTTCTGGGGTCAAAAGTCAACAAAATTCAACCGGAAAAAGTTTGACTTTGCACAAAAGATTGAATTCGGGTCTTTTCCTTTACGACTTTGGATTCAAATGGGTTAAGTATCTCAAACCCAATGCAAAGAATTGAAAATTCCAATAAAATATTTCTCTCCTTCAAGATTTATCAAAAATCGTGCAATTTTGGGGTGTCTACACATCCCTAGAATATGCCTTTGAAATAGCTAAGGAAAACCCCTTAAAACACTTGGGTAACCCTTCAAATAACACTAAGGTATCCCCTACTTATCACTAAGGTACACCCATACTTAACACTGAGGTACCCCCCTAAGGGTTTTAGTTGAATGAAAGCCTTGTTTAGGGGCAGATTTGAAAGACCCAAAAGTTGGGAATATAAAAGGGATGCCCTAACTAAATATCTAGTGTCTTAAGAACCCCTTTCTTTGTCTTGGACGTATAGAACAAGAGGAGAAAAGTGGAAGCTTGCTTGAAGGCTTGGAGAAGAAGAAGAAGGAGGAAGATTAAAGAGAAGTTTGCTTCTCCATCATCATGTAAGTAGCAAACCCTTCAAACTAAAATGAATTTATCGGATTTTCGTACTTCCCTCTCCTAGGGTTTGATTAAACTAGAGAATCTCTTGCATGTTTGGCTTTACCTCAAAAATTCGTAGGGTTTGGTTTATCTAACTATCTTGTATAGTTTTCTATTGATTTGCCATGGATTTTCATATTTATTTCTTTTAGGGTTTGGATAGATTGGGAAATCACTTGTGTGTGGGGTTTTGCTTTCAAAATTCATAGGGTTTGGGTTCTATAGCAATATTTTGTATTCTTCTCTTGATTGTCATGGATTTACAACCTCTATTGATTATATCTCCAGATTAGGGTTTGAGTTTGATGGGTTGATTGGGGTTTCATGTGGTTGGATTTATGTTCATTAGTATTTGGGATGGATTCTTGTGTTGGGAGGTGTTCTTGAGCATGTTGGGATGTTTTAGAATCATCCCATTTGGTATTAGAGAGGTTGGATGTGGCTTGTATAGGTTTGGTGTTGGAAAATAGCCAAAATTTTGTAAGAACCCGAGCCGGCGATTAATCCTGAAGATTGGCGATTAATCCTAAGCAAAAACCCCAAAAATCAAGTCTCTGTTATCCTAATCGCAAATCAGGATTAGCCTGGGCGATTAATCCATAGCCTCCAATGCGCGAATGTCAACCTTTAGTGCGTGCGCGTTGCCTTGTTTATTTTCTTACCACGCGAACGTCATTCCTTAACGCGCGCGCCCTGCCTTTGTTTTAAATCTCAACGGCCGAACTTTAAACCTCAACGCTCGAACACTAAGGCTAATCGCCCCTGGGCGATTAATCCACGACTTAATCATGGACCCTGTTTTTGACAGTCTTCATCCTTTTTCTCTTCAACCCTTTCTCAAACAACCCAAGCTCTCGCATAGCACCCTTATTACATGAAAGACATTTAAGTAAATGTCCTGCGTATTTATTGCTCCATTTACTTAAGTCTTTACATGTAAATAAGGTTTTACCCCCCATTTGGAACCAATAAAAATACTCCCAAGGCCCAATTCCCAACCAATAAAAAGTCAACTTTCCAGTTTATGCCTAAATTTCTAGTTTTCTCGATTTTCATAAAATGCCACTTTTTGAGTGTGATATCCAAATGAGTGATTCAGAAGCCCAGAAAATTCTAGATGATTTGTATACCCACCAATAGATTACAACCAGAATTTGAGCCCCAAACTCCTCGTAGATTTGTTTAGAAATATTCGACACTGAAAAGTCAACGTTTTTATCCAGACTTAGAATATTTTTGAGGTCCGAAACTTTTTGTCCCAGAATCCGTTGATTTTTGGTATAGTGACTTTATTGGGGATCCTAAGACTATCCCACTTCTAAAATACGTAAATTGTGGATTTTATGGTGTATGTACTCTACTGTGATTTGGTTTTGGATGTGAAGTGCTTATTAATTATTTCTTACGCATTATGAATATTATTTGACAATTGGTATTCAAAAGTGGACGAGTAGTCCCACTTAGCATTCACCATTGGGCGAGTAGTCCCACTTAGCATTCATCCATGGACGAGTAGTCCCACTTAGCCTTCCTCCGTGGACGAGTAGTCCCACATGACACTTGACACTTGACATTGGTTCTAGTAACAATCCCACTTGACATTGGTCTTAGTAACTGCTAAGAAAGGTTTGTTCGACAGGTTCGGTTTACATTATCAGTCCTACCAGGTTTGTTAATTAACTTTTATGTGTTACATAGTTTATTTGCTTTATTTGAGAATATAAATAGCATGAACTGTATTTATTTATGATGTTATATGAATTGCCAAAACTGCTTTTATACATGATGATCCATGAATTGTATCAACTGCTTCCATCCATGCATGTTTGCTGCTTACTAGGACTTTAAGTCTCACGCGTTTTGTTTTACCGGATTTGTTTTCAGATCCGTTTGGTGAGCCACGTACGAGGGCAGCTATTGAAAGTGAGCTTGAGCACAGGCCCGAGGACTTTTACTATCCGTAGTAGGGGTTCTCTTTATGTTATTGTATTTAGTTCCTAGAAGCTATCAATGGGAATGTAATTATTCTTTTTGGGATTTGTAAACTTGGAATTATCTTTAGATTATCCTTTTTGTATATGAATGCTCATGAGAGAGTTAGTGATGGAGAGATCTTAGTTGCCTTTTTGTGTACCCCAATGTTGTAATTTGGAGTTATTACACAGATGGTCTTTTATTATGTGGAAATTTTTAATTCCATGCTTCTTTATCTTATGCACTCTGATGATTACATTGTAAATGCCCACGTTAATTGGATTTATCAAATTCTTTTGGGCCCATAAGTAGGTCTCGGGTACGGGTTGGTGCCGTGATAGGGCAGACCCGGATCTGGGGCGCTACATGGCACCCAACCTGAACCCGGTTCGCTACTGTAACAACCCAAGTCCGGTTCAACAACCAAACTCGAAGCGTTACCACGAAGCTGGGGTCAGATACAAACTAAGATTCACAATAATTTTAAAAAACTAATTAATTTTATTAGAGTTCTGGTGGAAAATAAAACAATTCTTTATTTAATTTAATCAATTCAGTTTACAATAAAGTTTATCTAATCAACATGTGACATTAGTACCAATTACATTTCTACCCATCAAATTAAAACCCCATCTTCGCGATCTCTCCAAGCAACCTGAAAAATAGGGGAAAACGGAGTGAGATTTACATCTCAGCAAGTAGCAGGTGCATGCAATTAGAAAAAGTCCAATGTAAGAAAATAGTCATGAGGTATTCGATTAATCAACGATAAGGCGAGAAATCCAAGTTATTCATGGCAATTCCAAATAAAGCGATAAAACAGATGATCATGTACAAATACCAGTAATTGGATGTTAATGGGGTAAAACCGACAAAAGCGATAAAAGAAAAGCTAATAACATTGTAGCACATACCAATCCATACCCAAATATTCAATTCCAAGAGAAAACCATGATTCAATCCCTAAAAATCCAAATAAAGCCTTTTTCAAAATAACATATGCAATTTCCCAATTATATTGAAAATAAAACTCATGTATCATAATTTTGATAAAAATCAAAGTTTATGCAATTCCAGAAATTAGTATTCATGTTTAAAATACAAACCAGAAGTAGTTTAAGTTTTGCTTAGAGTTTTCCATATTAATCCTTTTATTAGAATCCAATTTCCCATCTTAACACCTAAGATAGTTTCTATTCAAATTTTCTATATTTTTATTCTCCAGCATGTCCTACAGTCCTACAATAAAGTTTAGGAGGTGTTTTTACCCTATAAATTCTAGTAGTATTATTTCTATCAATATCCCCTACCATTGACCCCTTTTATGCACAACCTTACATTATAACCTTCAATTTATTTGTTAATCTTTCCAATTTAATTTTATAATTTTTATACCTTAATTAGGTTTTTATAAAAATGCTAATATGCTTAACTAATCAGAAAAATTATTGGATATTTATTCATATTACAAAATCCCCAAAATCTGTAAATTTTACATGGAGCGCCTGCCTCTACAGGGCTAGGAGATCCTGGGCGATCTTAGGCGCTTGTGCAATTTTTAACAGAAATTTCCAGATTTACAAAGTTCGGATTTTTATGCTTTTGCTATATGTTTCTTTGGTCTAAATTAATCTACTAACATTCTAAAACATACCTAAATCCCTTTAGACTAATTCTCATCAATTAAATACCATCCTATAATTAATTGCATGATCAAACCAAGTTTTCTTATTTATTTCAACAAATCTTTCAAGATTACCAATCACTAAAATATAAACAATTTGATTCCATGTAAATACTGTTCCGACTAAACCATTCAATCCATATTAAAACACAAAAAACGAAATCATGCAGTTCCTCACGTTTTCCAAGGGTTACTACTTGCCTTATACGCTAAAAATCCTTCTTCCATTGAAGCTTTTAATTCTGGACCCAACTTATACTCCCAAACACACCAAGCTAGAGTTCTCCAATTCAAATCTCCACCGTTCACATTGTAGATCCATTAGTCATGAAAAAAACCTCCAAATTTGAAGGCGATTCACCGTACGGATTTCCCCGATCGCGATTTGATGGAGACTAGTTGGACATCTCCAACAACCTTCTTCTTCCTTTCTCTCCCTCTTTTCTCTCATTATAAACCCACGAAAATTCTCTCTTGTCTCACCTTACTCTCCTATTTATACTTGGCTTTAGAAGTCCTAAACCAACCCTAATAAGTTCCTTTAATTTGGGCTAACCCAACCAAGGTCTAATTAAAGTCTAACTCCTTCTAATTAATTCCTACTTTTTCTCCACCTTCTATTTTTCAACTTAAACATTATTAATCAAATCTCCTATTATCTAAACACTCCTTACAGCCTAATTTCGTGCATAATAATTACTTAAACACTAAATATCACCTAAAACCCAAATTAATTACTTTTTCTCCCAATTAAGACTTGAAATCTCCTAATTACCCTTTTTCCTCATTTGGGATTTTATTAATTCCTTTTAATTTCTAACTTGTCTAAATAAATTATTTTCTTCTATTTTCTAATCCTAGTTATTATTTAATGCTTTATTTATTAATTACCATTTTCTGAAAATTACCAAAATACCCTTTTACCCTTTTAGGCTACTTTTCCTTAAGGTTCCTTCTTTATTTTCAACTTACTACTTATTTAAATTACTTACCCTCTAAATCCTTACTTTTTATTTTAGCTAGGACTTAAACTCATATTTCCTTTATTTATTAGGTGAAAATTCGGGGTTTTACACACGTACCCATCAGAGTTGGCATGTACCACCAGCATGCAGCACCAGAATCAATACATGGAGATGGTCGCTTATCCACATGTACAGGGAATCACCAGCGGCTCACTGGAGTGTCCCTCCAAACATAGGACCTTCCCAAACAAACCAACTTGCAAAGGAAGCGCGTTCGCACAAGGGAGAAACTCAACCCAAATGACATATCCCTCAACTATCTAGCGACAACTATGGATCCATAACCAGCTATGCCCACTAGACTCCAAAAAATTCCCTAAAGTCTAATAATTCTATAAGGGTTGGTGCCTAGCAGCATATAAAGGTTATATCTGACATTTACTTCAATATTCGGGTTAACTGAGTTGAACTTATGATCTGAATTCTCTTTATGTAATTATCTGGTTTATAGTGTAATTTAGAGGTGTTATGGTAATCAAATAATATTCAAGTTTTCCAAAGACTAGATTTCTCAATTACGTTCAAAGTTTGGCAACTAATGTCCTAAATATCTCCCTAATTTATTTTTCTGTAAAACAAGAAATTGAATAATTTATTTTGGTCTTAAAACATCTTAATTAATGATTAAAATTGTCTAAATATAGTTTGGAATTGAATCAGGTTCGAAATTACGAAATTTTGCATTTTCTGCACAGAGCGCCTAGGATCGCCCCGGCGGTCTATGGTCAGCGGTAGTTCAATTTAGATCGCCGACGATAAGTTTTCTCGCGATCTCGGGCGGTCTCAAATTTTGGTCTAGCGCCTAAGAGCGCTGAGGATCGCCAAGCACAGTCGAGGTTGGCGGTCCCCCGAAAACATTCAGAAACAGTGTAAAAATGTGATTTTTCACGTCCAAGATCATTTTAACATACATATAATATTGTTATCAAACTAAATACATGAATATATCATACAAACACATGCTTTGGAGATTAAACGATCGTAAATCTAAAAACAAACAGAAACCGGTGTCACCTACCTTGTTCTCGTTGTTTCTCCTTCTCTTCTCTAAACAGCGGCGTCCACTATCACCCAGCAATGCTCTGGATGATGAAGAGCACAAGACAAATCCTCTCTTCCTCCTCCTCCTTCTTCTCTTCCGGTCGCACAGTCGCTCTCTCACGATTTTGTCTCTTGCGGCTGTTGAATACGAACAAGTATTCCAACAGTATACGATTAGGGTATTAAACTATTATATATATCCCTTGATCCCACGTAGCTCACTTACAAGTCTTCCTATGCACACTGCCCAATCAGAACGCAATGACTTAAAATAGGAATCATACCTTAATAACTCATGATCGGACGGTCGGATCTGCGTCCAACTCTGGATCTCCACTATTTATATCATCCCCTACGTTAATAAAATATTTCTATCAATTAAAATTCCCAAAGATATTATTTATTAATTTATTATATTATTTAAGGAAAATTCGAGGTTTTACAAAATCATCATCATCGTCCTTGAGAGGGATTCCCTACTGTTTCTCAAACTGTCTTAGAACCCTGATCGGATAGTATGGCACAGCATGAGTTAAAACTATTAGAGCTAGGCATCTTTTGTCTTTAAAGGCCAATATGGGGGTGTAGGTGAAATTGAAAGTGCCCCACCATCGGATGTCTGTATCTCCATTCAGTTGGAGAAAGTGGTTCAACCAATCATCTCGGGTTAGTAAGTTTGGGTGGACCTCTCTTCGGGCCATCCAAGTGATGTTGTCACAGACTAGCCCGTAGCTTGTACTGATGGGTTCTACCACCATCAGGTGGCCTTGCAGCCAAATGTGAAGAAGGGGAGCACACCCTTGAAACCTTCTTGTTCTGTTTTTGGGTAAGGTTAAGGAATGATACAGTTGAGCGAGTATCAATGGCATGATTCGATACCCTGCCGAAAGTTGACCCAAAATTTCCATGAGGACCAAATTAATGGTGTCTCCCCCAGTTGGAAAGAAGATTTGCGACAAAACCACGAGGGCGAAGGTGTCCCACCAAACACGGGGTTTTTCCTGCTTTTTGTTTCTTATCTTTTCAGCCATGAAGGTTTTAGAGACCCTCGTGAATGATTTGTCACCTCCCAAAGTCTGGAATTCCTATTTCGAGAGGCCAAAGAAAGTACAAGCTTCATTCTTGTAACTATCTTTGAGATTTGGCCGGGCAAGTTCTCCATGTTCGCTAAATCGGAGGAATATGTCAAATTCCTCAATTGTAGGAGTCAACTCTATAGTCCCGAATTAAAACACTGACAATTGGGGATCCCAAGAAAGCAAAGCCACTTGGATCATATCCCAATTTATCAGCACGTTTAACAAGGACAGAGTGAGTTTCATATGGTATTGTGCCTCCCACTTAATATGCTCATCCCCCTAAAGCCATCTTATCCAAGAGCAGATCTAAGGGTATCCCAGGCGCACTTCTCTATCTTAGGGAATCTGGTTCTCTTAGATGAGGATGAAGGTGCCATGTGCCCAACTATCCAATCAAAATTCTGAATTAATTTAGGGTTCCACACCATAACTCTCAATTAGTCTAAAGCCATTATCATGAAATGCAGAAATTAAACAAAAGGGGTGAACATCACCATTTCTCATAGTCTTCATCAAGATTCCGCAAAACAGGAGATGAATTAAAGATAGTGCAAAAATTAAAATCAAGCACACACTGTGTGTGCAGTCCTAAAGGTTGGTGCCAGTTAAGGCGCGACTCCTAGACATACTTGTGTAAGGAAGCGCATCCAAGTCCTGATCAGTCTTTGTCTTTCATCTGTTCTTTCATCTGCCTTTGGTGCCAAACCAAAAATAAAAGCTTACAACTTGCCAGCTAGGGTGAAATTTACATGATATTTACAAAACTGGAAAAGAATGCAATCCTAGGGTTGTTGGGAACCCCAAGTAAGGATTTTAGCAAAGGTAGGCTAAAGAAAGACCTAATTCTAGGGCTTCATAGCCTCTACTCTGATCTGGCTTGCTTTTATCTATTCCAAAGACCAATCTGGACTCAAGGTGCTTCCAGGACTTAATGGGTCGAGGCCCACAGCTCACAGGACTCAATACATGGATTTAGGGTGGTTCCCTTGATCAAAGTTAGGTTAGTTTCCTAAATTAGGGCTAAGGTAGCCCAGAATCTAGGGTTTACTTAATTTGATGCAGAAAAGCGGGGGTTGCTACCCCTGATGGACTCTTGGGTTTTAAATTGATTTTACTCCTCTTATATCATCATTCAAACACATTCAAGCATCGTGGTGTATTCAAACGTAATAGGTGGGGAAGGATACCCAGCCTAAGACATACGTTTACAAGGGTCTGAACAAAGTACTAGACCCTCGTGTACCATGGCAAGAAACCAATGGCGCTATAGGAATCTAGAAACCTGACGAGATGGGTTTACCTCACTTTCCTAAGCAAGCCGTGGGCGCATGAGGCTAATACCATCCCAAAAGTTTGTTTATACGAATTAGAAAGGTGGCTACTAGAGGGTCTAAGTCTTGGTAAAGAAAATGCAATATCTGCAAGTTACTACATATCTCAAGTTGGTTCGGATCATTCACGCAGTCTCCCTCATGCGTGTCACCCCATGCAGTTTTTATTAAAGCAGTAAATCATCCACGGTGTTTGGTGAGTGCACATGTGTGCAGTTGGGCTAAATGCTGTGTCTAACTAGGTGAGTTTGATCAGGATATGTATTGATAGAAGGAATTTACACTACCTTATATAGTAAAATGAAGAATTGGCATGCAAATCGATGTTCTAGGAAAGTTCCCAGGAAACTAGAGGGGTCATAGCAGTCCCGCTTAAAACCCAGTTTCCTTCGATCATGTAAGTCTTGTTTGACAAAACTTCCCCAAATCATCTATTTACGTGTATTCTATATTTTACTAAAGTAGCGTAGTGAAAGACCCTAAATAACAGCTATGTCCCCCTTATCTTGACTCCTTTAAACTAGGATCCATTTGGGTTGAGTGGTCCCCAACGGAGTTGCCAAGCTGTGCGCGCATCGATCTGGGGGAATCGCACATGCGAGGTTGCAAGTGAATGCGTGCCTCCATTTGAGAAATTAGGAATTGGAGTTGCCACTGCCTAGGGTTTGTCTATTAGGCAGTTTGCGGCTTGAGATTCTATCTAAATTCTCAGTTACAATTCGGGGAAGTCCATAGACACCTCGGTCCGCCTCGTCGTGTGACGGGTCCCACGAGTCTTCCTGGTTTAGAGTCAACTTGTCTATCTCACCCAATTCCTATTCCGATATGCTCTCCTTTAATATAAGTTTGTGTGGGGACCACCTGAGTGGTGTGGGTCCCCTTTTTTACTGGATTTTATCTTCCTTGTTTAAGTGAACTATGTCTGATTGGGCCAGCCCCATTGGAAGGCACGCGGATTCCTTGGTGGGCTAAACAAAGCCCACATGTCCCTTTGATGGGCCTTGGTCTAACCCTAGGAGGCCCTTTAGGGTTTGGCTTATTTGATTGATTTTATTTAGGGTTTAGATGAAGAGTTAAGGTTAAGGCCTATGTTGATGGGCCGGGATGGTTCGTGGTTTGCTTTAAGACTTGTTATTTTGGTTAAGTTCTTCTCCAATTGGGTTAGGAATGGGCTTGGGGCCCATGTCCTAGGTTTGGGCTTTGAAAGCCCAAGACTTCGTAGGTTAGGATTTTATATCCCTTCCCTTCTCTGGGGTAAATGGGCTTTCCTTAAAGAAGTAGGGCCCGCTAGGCCCGAGCCCAAGTCATGGCCAAACCAGACCTAGTCTAGCCAACATGCTTCAGATTGAGCTCTTATCGGGCCTCCATGGGTTGTGGCCCTTTTAATTAAGTGTTTTGCTTGATTTTAAAACAAAGTATGCTATTTTGGATTGGGTGGGCCCCATTGGAAGGCCCACGGGTAATCGAGTTGGACCCCTTGGGTCCAAGGCCCACATTGGGTTTCCATTTGACGTAGAAACCCTGCTTGCTTGGTTTACTTGAAAGTGGGTTGCAAAATGGACAAAGGCTGAAAAAATCTGGGTTTTTGGGTTTTTATTGGTGTAATCGAAATTAAAATTCGGTTACACCCTTAATATAGCATGACCGAAATTAAATTTCGGTCATGCTAAATGTATACATAACTTAAATGCAATTTCGGTTATGTATACATTGTGTTTGCCCGACCTGTACTCTCGAGCAAACACAAAAAAAACACTTTTTGGGGTTTTGAAGGGGGATTAATTCCCTTGGGTTCTAGGGCAGCCAAGGGGGTTGTGTGGGCCCCTATGCGGGCCCACAATGGTTCAGAAATAAAAAGGGAGCCTCATTTGGCCATTTCGGTGGTTTTTGAAACCAAGAGAGGGGGCTATGGCTTGGGGCCTTGTCCCCTCTCTTGGACTGAACTCCCTGAGATAACAGGGACTAAGAGTGTCCTTGTTATGGTTGTGAAAGCATCCAACCCCTCTTTCGTGAGAGGAAGAGGGGAAGTGGCCCGATAGGCCTTGGCTTGGGTCTCTTCGGTCACACCATTGCATTCAAATAGCATACATAGATGGAATCGACAATGCATGCATACATAAAAGTTAATCAAAGCTCTAGGCATGCTTCGAAACAATGATCAAAGAGTGTATTTATACATGCTTGCATATGAATGAGATGAAACTAAAGGGGGAGCATACACATGCTTTCTCAACGTGTCACGCATACGTGTGTGCATGGTGTGCATGAGGGGGGAAGAGGGGAAGCATGCAACAAAAAAAAACAGTAGCGAAAAGAGAGGAAAAAATCATGGTAAGGGAGATGAGCATGCTACTTAGGTTCACGAAAATCGACAACATCATACAAGCATGCTTTATGGTAAACATGGTAGCAAATTAATAAAGCCATTAAAGAAGGGTTCCTTGGGGGGTTTAAAGGGGTACATGAGACTTAACAAAGGGGGAAGGAGAACATGCTCTCCTCATTATTTGATAAGAAAATGAACCTAGCCACATGGCAAGGCATGCCTTGGACCAATGACCTACTAGATGATGACATACACCCTCATCCTCCCCCTTTTTCTTGGGACTTGTCCTCATCCCCTTACCATGGGAGTTCAACCATTCAAAGAGAGAAGAAGGAAAAAAAAAAAAGGAAAAAAGGGGCTGCTGCTTGTACTTATAGTAAAAAAATTTGTAACCGAAATTGTATTTTGGTTACACCCTTTTTAGGTATGACCGACATACACCTATGTTAAATCAAAAATGATGAAATTGCAGGGATAAGGTCAGAAAATCTGGAACCTTATCCCTAGAACCGAAATTATATTTCGGTTATACACATTTTTGTGTATAACCGAAATATAATTTTAGTTAATTTTTTTATAAAAATCAGATTTCTTCCAGAAATGCCCTTTTCTCTCTCTAATCTGATTGATTTGATGTGATTCTCTCTCTTGATGAGAGAATTCGAATTTTAAGATTTTTTAATTAAATTAATTACCAAATTCAAGATATTTTTAGAGAAACTAATATTATATTCAAGATATTTTGCTTCCCTTGTCCTTTTGTCATTTTTTTCGCCACGTAGCGGATGTGACCTGCACATTCACCACATAGACAACTTTTCTGTATTTTGGCATTAGGTCTTAATCTGCTCATAACTTTCTCATCTAGACCCTGATTCTGGCAAACTCAGTTGCACTGGAACCGCGTCGGGATTTCCTACTCACTGAGATCGAGTATTGCAGTAAATTCAAGTTTTGAGCAGACAGCCGAAACTAGTCCCAGAATTTTAAACTACTCATATCTCCCTGATCCGGACCCCAGTTCTGATACGCTTGATTGTGTCAAAACCACGTCGGGATTTCCTATCTTTCAGGATAGGGATGGTAGTTAATCTAGGTTTGAGCAGAAAGTCAATTTTTGCTCCCCCAGGGTTTAATTTGCCCATAACTTCCTTATCTGGACCCTAATTCTGGCAAACTAAGTTGCGTCAGAACCGTACCTGAATTTCCTATCCATTGAGATAGGGTAGGGCAATCAACTTGGATTTGATCAGAAAGCCCATTTCTGCCCCTTAGGGTTTGAGCTGTCTTTTAGAGTTTTCACTTCCGGGAGGTACAAAATGAGGTGCTTACACCAGATCTGATTGAGAGGATCAGAACAAGGCAGTTGGCATATGCAGAGTTAGTTAAAACCAAAGAGTTTGTGGGCAGAAATGCAGAGACTACAGTAGATTTCACAATTAGAGACGGTATTTTGAGGTTCTGAAGTAAAGTCTATGTACCGGATGATGAGGACAACAAGAAAGTCATTCTTGAGGAGGGTCATTGAACGAAATATACTGTGCATCCATGTAGTACTAAAATGTACCGGAATTTGAGAGATATCTATTGGTGGAGTGGCATGAAAAGAGAAGTAGCTGAGTTTTTATCCAAATGTCTAGTGTGTTAGCAAGTGAAGGCTAAGCACAACCGTTCTCCTGGATTACTATAGCCGCTTCCCATTCCTGAATGGAAGTGGGAACACATATCCATGGATTTTGTGACAAAATTGCCTAAGACTGTGAAACATCATGATACTATTTGGGTCATTGTAGACAGATTGACCAAGTCAGCCCATTTTCAACCCATTCAAGAATCACATCCATTGAATTTACTAGCGAGCTTATATATCTGAGAGATCGTCAGATTACATGGTGTGTCGGTGTCTATTGTTTTTTATCGCGATCCTCGTTTCACTTCCAAATTATGGGGAAGTCTTTAGGAAGCTTTGGCTACCAAACTGAAATTTAGTACCAGCTTTCATCCATAGATTGATGGGCAATCTGAGCGTACCATTTAGACTTTAGAGGATATGCTCAGATGTTGTGTTTTGGATTTTGGAGGTAGTTGGAGCAAGCACCTAACTCTTGTGGAATTTACATACAAGAATAGCTACCAAGCAAGCATCAAGATGGCTCCTTATGAAGCATTATATGGTAGAGTTTGCAAATCCCCGTTGTGTTGGGAAGAGGTAGGAGAAAGGCAATATTTGGGACCACAGGTCGTTCAAAACATTGTAAAAAAGGTTATTCTGATTAAGAAATGTCTACAAGCTGCGAAAAGTTGTCAAAAGAGCTACATAGATACAAGAAGACGCGATCTGAAATTTGAGGTTGGGGACCAAGTTTTTTTAAAAGTATCTCCATATCATGATATTGTGAGGTTTAGCAATAGAGGAAAGCTGTCACTATAATGCCTTGAACCCAGGTCAATGTAAAACATGCACCCAACCCGAATTCGAATTGCTACTGGACCCAAAGCATCTAATTACTAGATAATCAAATTTAATTCATTTAACAAATTAATATCAGAGTGCGGAAGTCTAATCATCAATAAAAATCAATAAGCATGGATAAAAGTGTCATCCAAACCATCACATCAATAATATCAAAAGTCTGGTAAATAGGTTCTATCAATCCTGTGTGTGCGTCATAACCGTGGAGCCACACATCTGACTCGAGGCGCACAGGGGTGTGTGCCTCTACTTTTGGGAAGTCGGGATTTTGGAGTCGACACTGCCTGATGGGGTGCAAGCAGACGCCTGGATGCCTAGGTTTGTCTATTAGGCGGTCTGTGGCTTGAGATTCAAGATAGGGTCTCGGTTGCGGTCCGAGGAAGTCCGTAGACACCCTGTTCTGCACCATCGGGTGACTGGTCCCACGGGTCTTCCTGGTTGGAGTCAACTCTATTTTGGTCTACTCACCCAATTCCTACTCAGATATGCAATCTTTTGGGTCTATGGGAACCACTTGAATGGTGTGGGTCCCTCTCTTTTATTTGATTTTATCTTTGTTTATTCAAGGTGATGTGGGTCTAGGGTGGGCCTCGTTGGAAGGCCCACGGGATGCCAAGTTGGGCTCAAGTCAAGCTAAGTCCCGTTTGGGGGTTACATTGGATAACCCCCTTTTTGGAATTGGTTCATTTGGTTTGGAGATTATTTAAGCATATAAAGGAGTTAATTGGTTTAGATTTTTAAAGCGGGCCTATTGGGCTTTGAAGGAGGCCCAAAGGCTTTTATCCAAATTGTTCTTGAAGTCCACCCTTGAGGTGGGCCTGGATGTGGGCAAGACGGGTGTAGGCCCCGTTGGAAGGCCCAAAAGGAGATCTTATTGGGCCTGGGTGGGCCCAAGTCCCAAGAGGGGGCCTCTAATTACTCTGAGGCCAAATTGGGTTAAGGTTATTAGATTAGGTTGAATTAAAATTTGCTTAAACCCTAAAAATTAGGCTTTTGCACTTATTGTGTGCTGCCTGCACATTAGGTGCAGGCTGGCCTTGTCTGCATGATATATGTGGTCATGGCCTGTCCACCCTGTGTGCGCGGGCATGACCCAGGGACCCAAAAAAAGCTAGTTTCCAAGGGGAATGGAGAGGAAAGGCTTGAGGCCTCTCCCTCTCTTCTTGGAGCTTTAAGTTCGCTATCTATAAGTGGGGATGAGATTCCCCACCTAAGTTCCACAGCACTACCCAAGCCTCTCATAATGAGGGGCTAGGGGAGGACTCGAAAGGCCCTTGCTGATCAAGCCTTGGCCAAACCAATCATTCACATATGTAATTCATCCAAAGTAAACATCTAAGGCATATTAGCATGCTAAGAAGTGGCATTGAGTGTGTGCTCCATGGTAGTGAAAGAAAGATAACAAAAAGAATCCTAGGCATGCTTCCAAGATGCGAAATGTTTATGTATATGTTGGTGCTCATTTCCTGTGCACATAATGAGCCAAAACAGCAAGTAAGACGTGATGGAGTGTGTGCCAGGTGGCATTCATCATGCATTCAAAACTGCAAAGGGAGATGATCTATCACATGGAGCAAATAACAAACATGCAAAGAAGCTAAAGACCAAAAAAGAAAAGCCTTTAAAGAAAGGAAATTGGGGGATTAAGGGTACATTGGATGGAGAGATAGAGAGGAATATGCTCCTCCTCAAATCAGCTAGTAATGAAAACTATCTATAAAGGGACGTGGAGAATGACTTTAAAAGGTGATTCCATAGTCTCTCCTCCTCCCTCTTTGGATTTCAATGCTCCCCTTACCATGGGAGTCTCTTGCTGTAAAAGTGATAACCAAGAAAATGGAGAAGAGGTAAAGGGGAGAGCATGCTTGGACAAGGGAAACAGTACATAAAGAAAAATTTGCTCAAATCATGCCCATTTCTATATATGTTGAATAAAAGATGGTTGGGAGGCTTACCTTAGAGTGATATACAGCTTTGGTGGTGAGTGGGGGTCCCCTTGAGACATGGACAGCACTGTGAGTGCCTTCCTTGAGCTTCACAAGACCTCCTTCTTGAGTTCCTTCCTTGGTTGAAACGATGAAGGTAAGATAGGAAGGAGATTTTAGGGTGTTTAGGATGGGTTGGAGGTCTTGGGAATGAAAGAGAGGGAGTAAAGGGAGGTTTCGGCTAGGGGGAAAAGGGGGAGCAAAGCCAGAAACCCAAAAAAACCAACCCCCTACACTGAGGTACAGGGCCCCTTTTCTCTCTTATTTTGACTGATTGATTTGACTGATGTCATTGATTTGACGGATTCTTTCTCTTGATGAGAGAATCCGAATTTTTGATTTTTTGTTTATTTTAATTAAGAAAATCAAGATAGTTTGTAAAATCCATTATTTTATTCAAGATATTTTTTAGAAAAAAATATTATATTTGTGAGACATGGGAAAAATCAATCCAGTGACTTTCCGGTCATCACACGGGATTCATAAAATGAGAGAGTCGCCACCATTCTTTTTAGGTGTGAATGAACACCAAAATCATCAAAATAAGCACAAAAGGGTAAATCTAGATTAAAAAGAATTCCACTTTAAAATAAAAAATCCAAAGATGGGTAAGGGGATTAGATTATGAATGGGGGAAGGTGTTAGGCATCCCCATTCACCCCACACAAGGTGGTTGCCAAGTGTTGTTCATGCTCAAAATAAAGAAAGCTTGCTAATTAAAATAATCAAAAAGGCTTGAAAAGGATTAAACACATGTATGATCCCTCCACATGAGAAGTCCAATGAATCTTAGACTTTTTTTTATGGAAGTATCACTTCTGGGACATCACTATTAAATGGAAATTAAAGCAAAACTTGAACACAACCAATTTAAGACAAATCCGGAAAATTCGGTAAAAGATGGAGCCATTTGTCTTTAAATCATCCAAATCAAATTTAAATTGAATCAAACCAAATCCATTTGAAAGATTATGATAAATAGAAGACTCAGGAAAATGTTCAAGTAGATCCGATTAAAATCCTAAGAGTTATGCTTGTTTGAAATTCACTGTTATAAGTTTATAAAAGTGGCAAGTGGGCAACTTTGAAAACCTATTTGTGACAATTGGCTCCATATAAATCTTTGAAAATTTGTAAGAATGAAGTATGTGGTGCCATCTTTCGAATGAAATATGCCTCACACAGAAATTCATTCGGATGTGACTTGTGTGACCCCACGAACATGCCCAAAGGATCACAGATCAATACAGAATTGTGCTATAGGGCAGTTCTGAGTAAATCAGACACACAAGACACAAATGAAATCAAAAAATTTTGAAACCAATTGGATTTGAAAGCATACTCATAAAGGAAAACACAAAAATCAAAATCATTTAGATCGAACTTAAATCGAGCACATGGTGCTCAGTCAAAGTGACAGGTTCAACAATCTGGCCTGAACTGACCTGTCGACTTTGATCGAATGGTGTCAAAAATCCACTTCATAAAAATGGCTGAAATTTTACAGACAAAAGCTAGACAGTCTCACCTTTCACATGTCTTTAGAATCACTCCAAAATTCATACGGATGATGAAGTTATGAGTGTCCGAAGTTAGGGTACAGATGCTGTCCAGTTTTGACATTTTTAAGTAAAATCAACCCAAAACAATGATCAAATGTGTGTAATCCGTGCAATCCAAACCAAAATCATTGGAAAAAGTATTGAAAAACCTCCAGGAGGAAATAGGGCACTAATTTGGCTCACCATTCTCTTCGATTGGAGAGAATATACCAAAACCCCTAAAACGGAGCAAAAATGCCCAAAACAGAAAAATTAGACCATGAGGTCTTCAATATTCATAGATAAACTTGCTTGTATCCTTTTGAAAATCATTAAGAAATGTCCCAGAAATGCTTGGGGCCATTTATTTCAGATTTATCAAAATGAATACGATAGATCCAAAATACAAGCCGATTCGGAAAAAAACAAGTGCGATGTGTGCATATGTAAAAATCATCTCTTTAAATCAATACATCACAACATATAGCATTAAAAGTACATTAATCAAATGGGTTCTATATCTAGGGTTCCATTCCTATTCTCGTTTCCCTTAGTTCTCTTCGCCTTTTTCGACTAGAAATAATCTTGGGGTACTTTGAGTAGGGAATGGGGTTTCACACAATCATAGGCCATTCAAGAGGGTTCTATGACTAAGGGTCAATTCCCATTCTCGTTTCCCCTAGATCTCTCTTCACGTTTTACGGCTAGAGAGAGTCTCGAGGTACTTTGAGTAAGGAAAGGGGTTTCAAACACAAACAGTAGGCCATTATTCTACAGAAAGGTAGAAGAAGAGAACTAACCCTAGAATTTTAAAAACAGAAAATTAAAAGAGGGTTAGGGTGTAAAACCCCAATATTTTCTAAGGATTATTTTTTTTATTTATTATTTATGTGGACGAATCAACTTAAGGAGCTGTGTGTATATGTAGGAATTTCGGTGGAAGAGCATGTACGGAATCAGGGATTTTCAAAAATTTGTCGAGCGGCAAGTTAATTATGGAAGGTATAAATACTTAAGGAAAATTAGGTTTGTAGCTTTCGGAATACTCGTATACCTTTGCTAAAGGCAATTGCGGCGATTGATTTAGGTTTGGGAGAGAAGAAGAACTATTAGTTTTCCTCCTTCCGATCTATGTGTTCGAGTCAAGGTTTTTAGAAGGGTTTCCTCTTGCGAACAGAGGAGCAACTGGGCGACGATAGCAAGCAGACGACGAGTGACTGTTGGTGATCGGCCGTGGTTCGAGTAGTTGCGACTGTTGGTGATCGGACATGGTTCAAGTAGTTTCTGTTGCTGGGATATAAATGTGCAAGAGGTGAGTAGCATCGTTTTAAAACTGGGTTTTGGATTGGATTCATGAGTTTGGTCTTGATGCATATGTTTTCTGGAAAAAGACAGTCCGAGCGTGAGTTTTTTTTAGGATTGTTAGAGATAAATATAAAGGTGTTTAGAATAATTTCAAAACTGGTTTAAACATCTTCTGGGGATAGTAGGAGACTAAGAAAATTGTTACAGACAGAAAAATTTCAGTTAGTCGTGGAGATCTGGAATTAACAGAGACTTGAAAATCGGTGGTAGCATCTGCCAACTGGTTTGAGTCTGCGCAAGACCGAATTTTCTTACCGCCAAGCTCGCGCTCATCGCGCGCCTATCTCCCGCCGAGCGGATTTCCTTAACACCAAGCTCGCGCTTATCTCGCACCTAGAGTTATTTGAGTTAGCGCAACATGTTATTTTACTAATGACTTATTGCCGACCTCGCGCCAAGCGCCAGAGGTCAGTGCAAGCCCCAAATCTTTGCCAAAATGTGAGATTTGACCAATCAAGCTAGATTTTAATACTTTGAGGGTTCAAGCACTTAGCATTGACTTGTTTAGGATCTTAGAAATTCTTTTACCTGTTTCAAATGCTCTGTGATTATTAAGTGGGAATTATTGGAAATCCTGAGGAGTTTCCAAGGTGAATTTTAGGCTATCGGTAGATGATGTTATGGTTCCAGAACCCTAGGAGTTCATGAAGTATTCTTTTGTTATACACTTGTACTTGATTGAGAATTGATTTACCTGGTTTTCCTGGATTAAAGGTTTTTAAATGTATTTACAATGATTCTCTTGGTGTGAGTAAATGGATTATATCAACTGGTCTTGTGTTATGAGCTTCGATTAATTTTTGAAAGTACATGAGGTACTGTTCGGGTCTAGAGGGACATGTGGTGAACTGGTTGAGTTATACATGATGTTGAACGTATTGTTTTATTGTGATGTCAGGATTGTGATTTTACGATGGTTTACTATTTTGGTTTAGCTTGTCCTGGATCTATGCTTAACCTTAGTAATGTAATGTTATTGTTGGTTGTTGTAATTGCATGGCCTTGTGTGTTGCCACGACCAGTGTAGAGTAGCTAGAAACCCTAAGTAGGCCTGGTTGTCAATGCCGAAACCCGAGGAGTAGGCCGGCATTGGATGTTGAAACCCTGAGTAGGCCGTCATTTCAGAGTTTCCCAAAACCCTGAGTAGGCCGGAACTGTGTACATGGAGGTGTGGAGTGTCTACTTGGCATGTTTAATTTATCAACTTAACAATAGTCATGACATTGACCAATCGATGTGTTGTCAGTATTGAATTGAAATGTGATTGGAAACGATTATTGATTTGAATTTAAACTTGGAGATTGTATTGGTTGCTTAATCGTACTGGTTATTTATCGATGCATAATTTGAACTGTTGTTAACTATTTCTGCATACATATGCTACTCGCTGAGATATTCGTATCTCACTATTTTGTTTTTGTTTTGTTTTTCAGATACTCGAGGTGAGGCGACTACTGGGGTAGATTCGACTGAGACATATAGGGAGGAAGATTACTATTACATCCCTTAGACCTGTACGTTATTTTGATTTGAACTTTTGAATTAATTGAATTTTTGAGGTGTAATAAAATACATTGAGGTTGAACCATTTGATCTTAGTTAAGTTTGAATATTGAATTCTTAGATACAGTGTGATTGTACACTCTGATATGGTTTAGTTTAGGTGATTATCCAGCGATCACAAATGATTAAGATCCTTACCTAGCACTCTGTGAGACGTGTTATATCTTTATTGAACAACACGGATCCAGGGCGTTACATAGGGCTTACCTGGGTTCTGGAAGCAATGGGGCAGAGGTTCCCTTCTTCACTTGGAGCTCTTCAATCTCCAACTCTTGGCCATTTGCTTGAGGAGGGGCCTCCTATTTATAGGCAAAGGCTAGGGTAAGGGGTGCCCTAATGCTAGACACAAAATGATGTCTAGAATCCACCAACTTAAACCCTAAGGCTATTTCCGGAATTCCCACTCTTAGAACAGGGATAAGACAGTAAAAAGCAAAAACTTTCGGAATTCCTCAATTTTGAGCAAAAATACTTGTATCCGACAACTCAGGTCGGATACAAGTAATAATCCTTATATCCGATGGAATCCATCGAATACAATAAAAAATTATTGTATCCGATGAATTCTGTCGGATACAAAACAAAAGCCTTTTATCTGATGTTTTGTATCGGCTACAAAAAGGCAAGCTAATTTTTTATGACTTTGGCCAACTTATTCATTATTTCCACAGCGTAATTTGGGGTGTCTACAATATTCAAGATATTTTATTCCTCATATCCTTTCGTCCTTTCTCTGCATTTTTGCCACGTGGGCAGTTTTTCTGCATTTCTATCTCAGGGTTTGACTTGCTCTTAACTACCCAATCTGGACCCCTGTAGACACCCCAAATTGCACAGTAAAAATGATCAATAATCAGTAAAAATCACTATCTCCTTGGAAACCAGCACAAAATTTGAGAAAATGAGTTTTTTTCTTATATCCGACAACTCAGGTCAGATACAAGCGTATTTCTTCGTATCCGATGGAAAATGCCGGATACAAGTAGCCCTCAATGTATCCGGCAACATATGCCAGATATACATAGGCGCTAGTGTATCCGACCTGACATGTCGGATACATTAGTTTTGCTCAAAATTAGGGTTTTCCGAAAGCTTTCACCTTTTACCATCATATCCCTCATTAAATGAGTGGAAATTTCGGAAATAGCCTTAGGGTTAAGGTTGGTGGGCTATAGACCTTATGTTGTGTCTACCACCTCACCAACCCTAACCCTAGCCTTTGCCTATAAATAGGAGGCTCCTCTTCAAGCAAATGGCCAACAACTCTTGTCAAGAACTTTTGCCAAGAAGAACTCCGAGTGAAGAGGGAAACCGCTGCGGAACTGCTTCCAGAACCCAGGTAAGCCTCAAACCTATCTTTAATTTTCTGTTTTTACATTCTAGATCTAGATCTCTTCTTCTACCTTTCTATAGAATAAGGCCTTGATGTGTGTATGAAAACCCTTGCCCGGCTCAAAGTATCTCAAGACTCCCTCTAGCCGTAAAACGTGAAGGTGGGATCTAGGAGAAACGAGACTGGGGATTGATCCTAGTGCTAGAACCTCTTTTGAATAAGTCTTTTGAATCTGTGTAAACAGTTCTATATTCAAAGTACCCCAAGATTATCTTGAAGAACCGTGTTTAACGGGGAGAGAGAACTAAGGGAAACGATAATGGAACGGAAACCTAGGTTGTTCTAGAACCTTTTTTTATTGATCTAAATGCATGCTATAAGCCTTGTGATTCTATGAAAACCCTTTCATATTCAAAGTACCCCAAGATTATCTTGAAGAACCATGTTTAACGGGGAGAGAGAACTAAGGGAAACGATAATGGAACGGAACCCTAGGTTGTTTTAGAACCCTATTTTGATTGATATGAACGCATACTATCTTTGCTATGTTGTTTGAATGGTTTTTACACTTACACATACATGGCACGTGATTTTGGCGGGAGAGGCTTGTATTTTGGATTTATTACATTTATTGTGATAAATCTTAAATAAATAGCCCCAAGCAATTCTAGAATGTCTTTAAATGATTTTCAAGTGATTTTGATCTATCTTGCACGGATCACACACCTCTTGTCACTGTTTTGAATTGATTTTCTCCAAAAATGGCTTAACTTGACAGCAACTGTACCCCAACTTCGGACACTCGTAACTTCATCGGCCAGATGAATTTTGGAGTGATTCTAGAGCCATGGGAAAGGTGGGGCTATCTAGTTTATGCATGTAAAATTTCATTAATTTTTATCAAGCGGATTTTTGACACCTCTCTGTTGAAGTTAATAGGTCAGTTCTGATCTGAATACAGAACTTGTCACTTCGACTGAGCGCCATGTGTTCGTTTTAAGTCCGATTCGAGTGATTCTTATTTCTGAGTTTTCCTTTGGAAGTCTAGTTTCAAATCCAGTTGGTTTCATAATTTTTTGACTCCATTTGTGTTGTTGGTAACAGAGTTACTCAGAGCTGTTCAACAGCACTTTTCTGGGTAAATCTGTGATCTTCGGGGCCTGTTCGGGAGACCACCCAAGGCACATCCGAATGAATTTTTGTATGAGACTAGTTTCATCTGAACGATGGCCATACAGACTTCACTCACACCAAATTTCATGGATTTATATGGAGCCGATTTTTCTAAATGATTTTCCAAAGTTGCCCACTTGTTACTTTTAACCATCTCCAGCAGTAGATTTTAAAGGAGCATAACTCCTAGGATTTCAACCGGATTTAGTTGAAACTTTGCATGAGTCTCTTATTTACCATAATCTTTCAAATGGATTTGGTTTGATTCAATTTAAATTGGATTTGAATGATTTCAAGACTAATGGTTCTTGCTTTTACCGAATTTCCTGGATTTAACTCAACTTGGTTTTGTGCAACTTTTGCTTTGATTTCCATCTTTTGGTGATATTCCAGAAATGATATTGACATAAAAGAGGACCTGGAATCCATTCGGATCTTCATGTGAAGATATCATACATTTGTCCTTTTTCAAGGTTTTTAATGATTTTTAGCAAGCTTTCTTACTTTTTTGCATGAACAAACATTTTGCAACCACCTTGTGTGGGTGAATGGGGGTGCCTAACACCTTCCCCCGTTCATAATCTAATCCCCTTACCCATCTCTGGATTTGATTTTCAAGTAGAGTTAATTTTACTCTAGAATTTGCCTTTTAGCTCTTTTTGCATATTTTTGAATCTTTTGGTGTCCATTCACACACCCGAAAATTCTGAATGGTGGCGACTCTCCCACTTTTTACGTTGAGCCCGTGTGTTGACGGAGGGGAAATCATCCCGGTGATTTTTCCCATGTCTCACAACCCTGATTCTGGCAAACTCTGTAAAATCCTAGATTTTAGTAAAAAAATAATTATACTTAATAAAAAAACTAACTGAGTTATTAATAATATGCAGTGGTTGAGGATTTGGTTCAACCCGGAGAAGACCAAAGTGAACCGGAGGACAACTTGGAAAGTTAATCTAAGGTGAGATTTTTAAGTTAAATTAGAGAGAATTTTTAGATATTGTTATTCAGATTATTATAGTGTAAAACTAATTAAAAATAAAATAATAAGGGAGATAGCCGAACCCCATAAAGAGAAGGTTGACCTACATTCTTGGGTTGGTTTGAATTATTGATGGGGCTGATTTTGTGTGGTTGAATGAAGAGGGATTGAGGGTAGGGTTATAAAAAGAATGTATATTAGGGTGAAAGAGATAGCATGGGTAATTTAGTAAAAGGAAAAGAATTAATAAAATAACCTAAGTGTGCATGTGGCTATTCACGTTCAACTCCAAAAGAATAGCCGCACGTCCTCTTCACCTCTCCTACTCTTCTCATTGTCTTCTTAAGATCAAACCCTAATCTCAAGTAACTGTTAAAGCAGATCTCTCAGAAGGAAACAAGAGGATTTTCGTTCAGTAAAACCCAGGTAAGATCAAACTATAAGAGAAGTTCTGTTTTTGGGAAAACATGATCATGAGTCCTTAAAGTGTGTGTTTTGATCCAGACGAGATCAGGGAGTTGCTGGGCTCGTTTGGAATAGTTTGGGGTGATATTGCATTGCTTTTAGAGGAGGTTTAAGTTCCAAAAACATGTAATTAATCCATTTAAATCTTGCACAAAAATAATTCGTGTTTATTCGATATTCATGGTTATTTGGTGATTTGATAAGTTGTATTCATTATTTATGATGTTTTACTTGTTGGAAATTATTCTAAAATGTTTATAAAGTGTTTTAGAATGATTTAGAATGGATTTGATGCATTAGATATTGAGTTGTGGAATTTTTATTGAATTTCGTAAACTTGTGGATTTTTAACGTATCGGGCCGCCCGAGCAGTCGCTCAAGCGCCCTTTGTTTATTTTGAAACCCGAGAGCAATTTTTCCAGGTTAAGTTGATGCCTAAACAGTCGCTCGAGCGACCTATCGAGTGACCAACCCTGAAATGACCTATTGTGTAAGGCCGCTCGAGCGCCCTGTCTATCAAATTTTTTGAAATTTGTCTTTCAACCTAGTTTTTCACTACCAAAATGTTTTATCAAATTTTAACCTATGTACCATCAAGTTTAAGGTATTTGGGGATTGTTTGCACTGTCAGATGTTTAAAATTCAATTTTGTAAAGATTTTGGGTAGATGTTTCCAAAGAGGCACTTTTACTTGTTTCCATTGTTCCAAAAGGATTTTACTTTTAACCAAAGTTGGTTTTGTGAATTCATAAACTTGTGTTAAGGTGATATGAAGGTATTTGGTGCATCGATGGACTCAATACACATCCGGGACATATTTGCTCGTTGAAACCCGAAGTTTTGGACATATGACTTGGTGCATTCTGTTTTGGTTTTTGAGTCACTGTTGTGACAAGGCAGGTGCCTAATTTATTATTTCTGCCGGACTGATTTGGTAATACGGATAAGGTTCTGTATTTGTGGGTGTTATTGAGAAGTATATCCATTCGCTAGTTTGTTTTCTCACTGTTGAGTGGGCTTAGCAGTTATATGGATCCATAGAATAGCTAGTAAGTGTAAAACCCTGATTTTTGTCTAATGTTAAATTGAAGATTAATTAATAATTTTAATAAGAATATTATGTGAATATTGCAAATAATAGATAGGCAAGGGTGATTTTGGAATTTCTGGAAATTAAATGAGGATAGATTTAATTAAAAGCAAGTGATGGTTATAAAATTTAACTGAATAAAAGATAATAATGTGTTAAGAATTATTATGTTGCCTTGGGTGCTGGATTGATTATATGTTAGAAAGGCAAGGGTCTAATCAAAGGATAAATAAGTGATAGTGTAGAAGAATTCTGCGGGTGAGCATTCAGCAAAGCATGAGATAGTTGAGAGCCATCAAAGCCTATAAATAGGCGGCTCAATTCAGCTTATTGGTTTTTTGTTTGCTGAGATCTGAGAGAGAAGAAGAGGTGAGCTAGGGTTTGGAGTTGGATATGGAGATTTTCTAGTGATCAGAGAGCTCGATCGGTGGCGGTTTGATTATTGTTCGAGAGTGTGTGAGGAGCTCTTGGCGGCAGCACTTTGATCTAATTGAGAGCTGCAATTCTCAGCAAATAGGTGCGAATCTCAGGTAAGTTTAGTTAATTAGGTGTGATTCAGTTAAATCCTATCAAAGGAATGCAAATCTAGTGAGATCTGACCAGAAATTGGAATCTCATAGGTTATTCGTGAATTCCATCCTGGAGGCAAATATCAGAGAACTCGTTGAGGGATTGAAGAGATTCTTGACTGTGTTGCTTCAAATCTGTAAGTAGCTCTAGATTTATTCGCAGTTTTGCAACCGATAGTAAGATTTAATTTGGATCCATAAGTTGCAATCTACAAATATCAATGGAAATCTGTTTTAAGAGCAAATAATCATTTCGGAGCATGAACCTAAGTAAATTAATTTCAAATTTATTTTATAAGACTATTAAAGGTGTTAGGAGTTTAGTTTTGTCTTCATAGAAATTTAAATTTAGGTCAGTCATGTTGTTCTCGACCTAACAGAAGGTAGTTTTCACCGTCGGGAAAAATCAAAGGCATGCGCTGAGTGCTGCTTACTGAGCCCACTCAATGGCAGCTCAGCGGTAGTTAACTTGTTGGGTGCGCCGACCTGGCGCCTAGTGCCATTTACTAACCTGAGGTCAGTGCAATTAACCCAATATCCAGTTCTGGTTCGGCTAAGGGATTTAATGGAAAATTCTAAATTTTAAAGGTTCAAACACTTATCTTGAGGCTAGATTGATATATTAGAAACATTTCTAAGTGATGGTAAGCTTGAAACTTTCTATAAATTTATGGGGAAAGGTTATGATGAATAATAGCTAGGTTTTAAGAGTTTGTTAGTGAGATTGTTGCTAGTTGGATATTATATGTTCCTAGGTTTGCTTTAACTCCTGTTTAATATTAAATTTTAGTTTGTGATATTTTAGACTATTTAACAGATTATATTGTGCTGGCCCGTTTTATAAAAACAACCTTTCTTGAGCATAATTTCTTAAATATATGAATACGATTGAATCTTAATTATTAACATTGGTTTTCACCTCGAATTTAGACGGGATTGTTATGATTATGAAATCTTTACATCAAATCGTTTTTATGCGGATTCTACGCAAAGAGGATTTTTAAATTGAATATGGACATTGGTTTTCTGGTTTGGAATTGGTTTTCCTCCATGTACTTGGAGAGACGGATTGTGATGCCCTGTGTATCTTAGGATGTTGTTACCTCCGTGTATCTCGGGGATGCCCCATATAGCTCGGGATGATATGATTGAGATTGAGATGGGTTGTGCTTACTGGATTTCTCTGTTGGTTTTGGTTTTAGAGTCTAGTGGGCATAGCTCGATATGGATCCATGTTAGGAGCTAGATAGTGGAAAGGAGTGTTCTTTGCTAGTCGTAACACTTTGTTCACGCACATGTTCCACCATGTACCTTGGTGAGGCCTTCGCTGTATCTGGTTGGCTGTGGCTATCCCTCATTTTATCGTGTATCTCGAACTATAACTGGATTAGTACTTGCCAACCCATTACTGTATCTGGATGGGTTCTCCCGCAATAAGTCGATGACCGTGTAGCTCGGCTTCGCACTTAAGCCGGGAGGTGGCACAGTAAGCTTGGTCTTACACTAGTTAAAGGCAGTCTTATTTCATGAGTCCTGCGGGGACTTATTGACTGCGGATTTGATGTTACATATATGTTTGTTAAACTGGATTACTCTTGTATCTCATACTGATCGATGGTTTACTGTTGAATTACTCGGATTATTCGGAACCGATGTATTATCTAGAAACTTGTGGATTGATGTATTTGATCATCTGGAATAGCTTAGAATATTTAGAAGATAAAAACCCAGGATTTGGAAGTGATTTGAAGTGCTAAAATTCGGAAAAAACATGTCTAAAATTGAAAAAGTCGCGAATCCCAAAAATTTATGAAAAATAACGGATGCCTGCAATGACGCTCGTGCGTCACACCAGGCGCCATGTTATTGGGTGTCAACGCTCATCACCACTCAGGGCGCCCTGCCTGTATTTTTTTTTTTAAATTCCAAAACCCGAAAGTTAACAAATTTTGATAAACTGAGCGCCCAAGAGAACACTTGGGTGCGATCCCAAGCAGTTGAGTCTGGATAAATTGGTTTTGCACAAGCACCTGCAAGAGAGCCCAACAACTCTCAAGCACTCCTGACAGAAATTTTGTATTCCTGAAATTAGTCTAATTTTTTATTATAAAATTGTTTTATTGAATTCCAACTCATGAACCAATAAGATTAGGGTATTTTGAGAGTATTTGAATTGGCCGTTGATTAAATTGAAATTTTATAAAAATTTTGGGTACGTTCTAGTGAAATAGCTTTTGTTCGAGTTTATCATTCCAAACTCTTACCTTTTTTACTTTATTTGATTTTATTGGTTTTTACACTTGTATTTAACCTACCTAAAGATGTTTTCAATGTTATTATGACTGAATTGTTATTATTTTCCTCCGCATACCTCGAAGTGGTTATTCTCACTCATGTAGCTTGAGTTTGAGACGTGGATTATCTTGGAGTTGACTTGTAGATTATTAATGATGTTTCTGGTATCTAAAATAATTGTTTATGGTTTATCACTGTCGAGTGGAGTTAGCTCTTATATGGATCCATAGAGTAGCTAGTAAGTGAAATGGTTTTTAGAGTTCGGATTCTGTGTCATAGGCATTCCATCATCTCGAGGATGGTACCGTTCCTGGATTGATCGATTGCTACGTCATCCACTCCTGGATTGGTTGGATCGTACATGCTAGCTCACTCCGGTATCAGTTGAGTTCTTCCGTTGGGTGTTGAAAAACCTGACCGGTAGCAGCTAGCCCACCTATAAATCGGTTAAGTAGCATATTGGCATAGCCTATCGTTTCCTCTATTCTTTATTTCATGAGTCCTACAAGACTTATCGTGAATGCTTGTTTATGATTTAATTGCTGGATTAATCTGATTATTCACTTGCATATTTTGAATTGTGTAAATATTTCTTTTCTGTATGGCTACTTGTTGAGATTTCATTATCTCGCATTGTTTTATCAGATTTGTTTTCAGGTTATCTTGGTGAGGACGTTGCAGAGCTTGATTCGCAAGGGAATTATTCTAATTATAGAGAAGAAGATTACTTCACTATGTAGGATTAGGGAACAATATTATTTGATGTTTCATTTGAGTAGGGAGTTTATAGTAGATGGTCATGGGTTATTTTAGGGTACTGTAGTTAAACCCATATTAGACAGTTTTATTTGATGGTTACTGTTGATTGGTGGTTATGATTGGATACTTTGATTTGTTTAATCCACGCTTTTATTTAGAATTCAAATTTTCCTTCCACGCTCTAATTATGAATAAATTTAAATTTTGATTATTGTCTGGTTTAGTATGCTTTTGGGCCACTGTTATTTTAACACTTCAGGTTTGGATATGAGATCCAAATCCGAGGCGTTACATTAATCCTATCTAAACTCTTTCTTTGGTAATGAAACATGTAATCTTATATATCAAAAAACAGTACTTAAATTGTCCAATAGTACATCCATACCATTAACATGCTCATTAACCCAAAAACTTGGTCTTTCTAGAGATAGTCATAGCTTAGCTAAACCATCAACTGTTCTGTTGACTTCCCTTCGAACATGTTTAATCTTTACTAATAAGTGTTGTAACAAACCTCTTACTTCTCGGATGATGGTTTTTCAATATCATGGTGTTGTTTCCTTCTTCACAACTGCCTTAATAACCAATAATGATTCTCCTTCTATTTTCAACCTGCTCACACCTACTTTGAAAGCTATACATAGGCCTTTAAATAAAACAATTAATTCAGCTTTAAAATGATTCGTTCCACCAATTTTTGAAGTAAAAAAACAAACTGGGATTCCTCTGTCATTCCTCAAAATACCACCGATCACAGCTCTTCCTGATTTACTCACCGCTCCATTGAAGTTGAGTTTGAACCAGTTTTCTTCTGGACATGTCCACACCACCATTTGTTCTCTTCTTCTTCCATCACCACTCTCCTTGCAACCTGTACATTCATTCTTGGAAGATGTACTAGCTTCATTGTACAAAGTAAGATGTGAAGCAACATTTTCAATAACTTGGCTTGGGTGAATGAAAACTTTATCATGTTTCATCTTATTTTTGGCTTCCCATAATTTCCAATAAATAGCAAGAGATTTTTCAAATAGATTCAGATTTTTATTTGCGATTTCAGTAAGACATTGCCAAATAGTCTTATTATCTTGATCCATTACTTGATTTAAAGTACTATTTAATTGCCATATCTATTTAGCGAAAATAAATTCCTTAAACAGATGATTATTATCTTCATTATCACATAGAATACATTTTTTGTTAATATTATTCATCCTTTAAGCTAAAAAGGCACCAGTAGCTAAACACCTATGCAAAAATAACCAAGAAAACATCTTAAGTTTCAGAGAACATTTTAGTTTCCAAACCTTTCATATCAAATCTAAATTTTCAGGTTCAAAATTATCATACTCTTTTATTTTCCATATTAGAGATTTGATTTTAAATTTTCCATTTTTAGAAAGTCCCCATCTAATTTCATCCTTAGTATCTTGTTTAGAGATATAGTCTTGAATTATGTCTCTAATCTATTCACTTGATAAAGGAGTGTTAAGAGGAGTTGTTTCATTCCAAGTTGCATTATCCATTAAGAAGTCTTTTAATTTCTGATTTTCATTGATCCTGCCTCTATCATTGAGATTTAATTGTTGCACAAGAACTTTATCTTTTATCTACTGAACAACCTAGAATTTATTTTCTCCCCATTTCCTAGAATCCATCTAACTCCTTTATTTAATAACTCTTTATTCTTAACTATGTGTTTCCATATATATGACTCTTTTCCTTTTATCTTTATATTTGAGAACTTTTCCTTTCTTAGATACTTTATTCTTTATAACTTCAACCCATATATTGTTTTTATCATTTAAGATTCTCCACCCTAATTTAGCCATACATGCTTTGTTAATATATGTTAAACTCCTAATACCTAATCCTCCATCTCTTTTTGACCTGTAGATTCTGTCCCAACATATAGTATGAATATGCTTATTTTTTTTATCATCACTCCAAAAGAAATCTTTTTGTGCTTTATCAATTTTGTCTCTAGTTTTCTTTGGAATCTACATTGCATTCATAGTATATTGTCGAATGGCTGCTATGGTAGATTTTATGAGAGTAACTCTACCAGCTCTTGATAAAATATTAGCTTTCCAAGCTTCAAGCAGTTTTTTATTTACTCTTTCTTCAATATAGTCAAAAGTATGTCTTGAAATTTGGGAATACCTAAATTTTTTCCCCCTCTGAACTAATTTTGCACTTAAGTAGCTTGCTTAAAATTTTCTTATGTCTACTAGGGACATTCTAAGAAAAACTGAAAGTAGACTTATTGTAATTAACTTTTTGACCCGATTCATTGCAATATTGTTCCAAGATATTTTTTATTTCTCCTGCAGTTTTCAAATCCACTTTTCCAAAATTCTTCTAAAGCAAACTTAAGTAAAACAGCAGTTGAGGACGAAACCTGCTGAATACCGATGAAACACTAATAAGCTATAATTTTATACCTTAAATTACATAAGCTTATTGTTCTAAAGTCTCTTGGTGTTTCTTGATGATTCACTTTAGGAATTAAGGTGATATAAGTTTGATTCATTTCCTTTAGCATATAATCCTATCTAAACTTGAATCGTATAAGAACATGCTATCTATCAAGAGAATCTAGTAGGTATTTCATGGACTTCCCCAGACTATAACTGAGCAACTTAGCCAAACACTCTGGGCAAAGAAGAAAAAGTTAGGAGGATGTTCTCACCCTTAAAATATTGAACAATGGTGACTCCTAAAACTCCAAATCTGGGTAAGCAAAATCAGCCCAATCAAACCCCACACCAATCCACTTTTTGCTCCGCAAACATTTTCCGCATGCATGCCCAATCCAACTAGCACACAGGATGATGACAGTTGTGTCCTTTAAAGCTTCCTACACTAAGTTTGAACAACCCTTTAGGAGGAGGTCAAATGTACTTGTTCGAATCAAAGGCATCCGGCAACAACAAATTTGAATTTACTTCATTTTCTTGTACAAAAATTAAAGTGATCTTTGTGTTCACCTCGAGTACACTTCAAAATTGGAAAAACAGAGGATACCAACATCACAAAAAAGCAAGTCTCAATTAAGAGGAGGAAAAGGAGAAGCAACAAAAAGAATGAAAACCAATCGAACCCAAGAAGAAAGTAATTTGAAACTTCCTAAAATGTAGAGGTTGTATTGGCTACATTTGAATGGGATTATTTTCAAACTAACTCATTGTGTGGGAAGTTATCAGGTTAAGAGAAGTAAATAGAAATATTAATGGGGGGCGTTTTGGGTATATAAATGCGATTAGTTTCAAAAGACCTCATTGTGTGGGAAGTTATCGAAGGTCTTTCTTATCCCCAACAAATTGAGAGAAGTAAATAGAAATATATATATATATTTTTTCGAACTCAAGGTATCCGGCCCTGCTTATGCTCAAGCAACTAATCCCTAAGGGCCCATGCAAGACTCTGCAACCCACATAGCTCAGATAAGTCTAAGGCTCATAGACCTTATACAAGTGGTCCCAGTAAATTGTGTCTAAAAGAGTTCAAACCTGAGACCTTAAAGAGAGTATACTCCTAGGCCCCAGGTATTGACCACCATGCCAACCCGTTAGGTTAAAACAAATGATGACCCATTTGATCTATCAATTGATATAAGTGCTTATTAGTGGGGCGTTTTGGGCGTGTAGATTGTGTCAAGTGTGGGGATGTACCATGCACCAGATCACCACTTATAATAATAGTCAATCACTCGTTGAAGAAAGTTTTAGACACATTTTTCGTCAACAAAGTGAAGTATCCACATAAAATGAGCTTGTCGTATAACATTCATCATTTACATCCAATTTATGAAAAAATTATTAAACCACAAGTGAGTTATGAAAACAATCCCTTCACTTTTCGACTGAAAGTGATCCATCAGGAAAAAAAATTTCTGGTTCAACTAAACTTTTTGTGTATTATATTAGATATTTAAGATTTAAATACAAAATTTTACGTTAAAATTTTATATATCCTTGACTAAGGTCCAGGCTAAGGGCTTACTAAATTGTCAGCTTTTTATTAGTCTGAACTTTGGTGCAGACTTGGTCAGCAGTTTTGCTCATCATATCATATTCTCATCACAACCTGTAATAGCCTGGTCATGTGTCCTTAGATCTGCATTGTACCCAACTTAAAAAGAATTTGCTTAAGGCTCCGTTTGTTTCAATGGAAAATATTTTCCGACTGAAAATATTTTCCAGTTGAAAATTTTTCTTGTTGCCTTTTTTCCAGGTGTTTGGATGCTAGCTGGATGAATTTCTAGAATTTTCTAACCTGATAGACCCAAAGGGAGGAAATGAAATGAAAGTTAAAAAGAGTAGGGAAAAATAAAGCTTTAAGATTTTATTTTAATCCCTAAATTTTTTAATATATAAAAAATGGTATGGAACTTTATTAAATTTACAAACATTGGTCCCTGGCTTTGTTCGACTGAAACTTACTCGGGTTGATCAGGTTGATATTTTTTTTAATCAGGTTGCTATTTGGTTGGACCAAACAGCAATCTCATTTGTTTAGAAGATAGATAGATAGATACAAAGGAAGACTCCATAAAAGCTCTCTGTCGAGCTTGTATCCATCCAAATTTATCCGATCCAAATACTCGGCTACAATGTCGGAAAACCACTCCTTGATCCCTCAATTTCTCCGCGTCTCCTATTATTCGTACCACCCGTGAGAACCCAAGCTCACGAGTGATTCCGGCAGAACTTTCAGAACCCAAGCTCATGGGTTCTGTAGATCACACGACTCTGATTCCGGTAGAACTGGATTTTGTAGATCACGACTGATTCTGGCAGAACCTTCAGAACCCAAGCTGACGACTCTATAGATCACACCCATGAGCTTGTAGATCAGAGTTGGAGGAGCTTGTTCTCGCGACTTCAGCTGTGATTCTTAGATGCAATGAGAACGTCGAGAAGGAGGTAGACGAAATTGTCGAAAGAGGTAGACGAAATCATCGGGGGAAAGAAATTGGTTGGGAAAATATTTTCCCTCACTTAAAATTTGTTTGTTTCACCGGAAAACAGGGAAAAGAAAATATTTTTCGGAATTTTGAAATTTTCTGGATGGGGGAAAAGGAAAATTAACGGAAAATATTTTTCAATTTGAAGGAAAATCGGCAGAAAATAACTTCCGCTAAAATTCAGCGGAAGTTATTTTCCGTCGGGGGCAAACGCGTGTTTTGACTCTCTTTTTCTTCCTCGACCTCAACTCTCTTCTTCCTCTTCTTCGGGCAAACTCTTGTTTGGATTCTCTTTTTCATCTCTTTTTCATTTCACAATTCCCTCTCTCAACTCTCTCACTTATCTGCATCGTTCTTCTTGAGCAGCAGAAGATTTAGGGTTTCGATTTCTTCGCGGATCGGTGGATGTAAGCGGTTGATCTTCGTCCTTCCGATTTCAGGTCCACTCGGCTACCTCTTTATTCTGTTTGGTCTTCATCCATCATCAATGTCATTATCGTTCATGAATTACGGATGGAAGATATTTGGATTCGGTTTCTGATCGGAGGAGAGGGATAGGTTTTTTATGGGAGCCGTGCCTTCCACGCCACGTCAGAACGTGCGGCCGCAAGACATGGCTGAGTATCTCATCGGCACCTTTGTAGGAGAGAAGTCGTTCCCTCTATCGTCAAATTTCTAGCAGAAATTGCTCGAGCTTCCCCTCAATCTTCAATGGCCACAGGATCGAGTTCAACAAGCGTGTGAAATATTCGATCGGTGGTTCGATTGTTAACTCCAAGTTGTTTTGAGATAACAGATCAATTTTATTGTTGCTTGGGATTTATGCTTGGGTTCTAAATTTAGATATTTTTCACCGCGTGTTGCTGATGAGTTCTGGGATTACCCAGTGAACAAGGTGGATTGGCTTGGTTCTTAGAGGAAGAAGAAGAATTCAAGAGTCAAAAAACCCGAAACTCGAATTCGGGAATTAAAGCCCGAATTGGAAAATGAATGGTGCATTTGCTGTGCTAATTGGAGAATTTGAAGACGGTCAGTTAAGCAACAACCTGATCTAACAAAATGCTTCGTTACAGTTGATTAGAACAAGGGATTGACGTTTGAGAATTTGATAAAGTTATATGCCATTGTTGATATTTTAAACGGTTGAAGGTTTAAAACAAAACATTTAACTTTCACTTTTCCTAGTATTTTAACTTTAACTGCAATTAGTCCCTATGGGCCTACATACGAAACAAAAATTCCAGAAAATTAGCCCAAACATTCAAAATGAAAAAAACAAAAAAGCTTTTCCTGGAAAAAAAAATGTTCCATTGAAACAAACACTTGGAAAATTTTCTTTTGGAAAATTTTTTCTTGGAAAACTTTCTTACAAAATCCCCGGTTAAACAAACACAGCCTAAGGGGAAAAAATTGGGAGACAGATTTGCAGTGGGGTACACATCAACAAATATCGCACTCTGAATACCCTTCTTGCCATTTTTTGACACTAGGGGAGGCACGTGCATACTGCACATCTTGTGGGTTTGCGGTAAAGCTTGGAGGGCTGGAAGTCCTAAGATCAAATCCCCTGCATGCAGGGGTTAATCCCAAGGACTAGACCCCCTCTTGCAAGATTCATTACGCCCTCATGGTGCTATGGTGACAGTCCAATTCCTCCAACTAAAACAGGATTAATTGGTAGCTATGACTCAATCCAAACATTCCACAACAGAGACGAAGCCACCATGGTCATGCCCAAGGGGGTTGGCCATGCTGGTAGCCCCCTTCCTCCCTTTTTCTTTTACCCAAATAAAAAAAATACATATATATATTAAATAAATGTCACAAGACCAAATACAAGATTTACGCAATTTAGCAAATTGCCTGCGTCCATAAAAAGATGAAAATCGATTCGCAATATTGAAAAAGGTTACAAACCCTAATACAATCCCTTAAAAAGCATATACTTCGATCCACCTCCAACTAACTGATGAAGTCGGTTCAGGTCCATAGACCCCATTCCATATTTCAGTAAAAAAAAAATACAAGGCATTAAACCAAGTTGGTTTAATGCCTTGTATTTTTTTTGGAAAAGAAAAGGGTTCACCCCTATTAAAAGATGGTCATATTTATAATTCAATATAGTAAATTTTTCCATGCACGTGCTTATACCTCACAGATAATAGGAGTACAAAGATTTATTCACTTCTAATTCAATTATATTCACTTCTAACTCAAAGCTTTCATAGGAGCAGAAACTTCCATTCACTTCTAACTCATTTGCTACAACTTTTCAGAGGTACCCTGAAAAATGATGTTAGACATAAAGCTTGTCAGTTATTCCCTAGAACTTTATTCTTGGAATACCATCTATGCTGTTCTCTATAGTAATGTTAAAACCTTTCAACTATTTCATTGTTTTTTTACAAACCCTGTTTAGCATATCATATATGCTAGTCTTGGCATTAATGTTTAACATTTTAGCGATTTCATTTTTTTTTTTTCGTCCATTATAGCGCATTCCAATTATTCGTAGCAAAATATGTTTTCGGCCAGAATATGTTTGCTGGGTTTTTACTGTTTTAGCAATCTTTCTTGGATACTTGCTTTCTTGTTCTTTTTTGCAATAACTCATGACAGAAGGGTACCTCAATACAGGAATATCCACAGCTGATGAGTTATGCAATTCCTTCAGATGTTTGTAGAAAGAATGAAGCACCAAACAGAATGTCACTGCGCAGATTCAATATATTGAGCTGCAGCTAGATCTAGAAAAGCAGCAGAAATCAAGAATGCACAGACTGCCCTGATAACAATTAAGTCAACTGCAACTGAAGCTTTAAGGGAAACCCAACAAAAAGCTAGAGGGGAAGATCACTGTACATCTTCACCATCAAGCCACCTAAGTTTAGGAAGAATCTTGACCAGCAATGACTTGAATTTCTCACCAGTAACTGCATTGCCCACAATATCTAACTGTGTCAAATGCAAACCTCTAAATATCATCACAGCTTCCCAGTAGTCTGTCACACTGATGCCATCAGATTCATAATCAACAATCCAATCACTCCCCAGAGTATGTGACAAAGGAGAAGAGCACAAATATCTTTTCGTATCAATGGAGTGAGCACCAAATTCGTTGTAGGATATGTCCAACACTTTTAATGACTTCAACAGTCTCAAGGGTTCTAGAGAAGTAAAACTACTGAACTTGTTGTTACTCAGATTTAAGCAAGATAAAAGTTGCATTGCACCCAACCCTGTCAGAGAAATCACAACATTATAGTCTAAAGGCAGATTTCCATTCTCCCTAATCATAGATGCAAATGCTATTCAAGTGCTAGGAAGCAACATCAAGTAGTCAAAGCTATGAGTGACAGCATTAACAAGATTAAAGCAGAATATGTGATAATATTTTATAAGTAATACAACTTGGACCAGCAGGATGGGTAGAATTATTTAGATGCAAAAATACCAGTATATAACCTTATACGGGATTTGCTAAAAATTCAGGCAAGAATTCTTTTTTTTTTATCAGTAATTCAGGCGAGAATTCTTATGCATAATCTATGGTCATGCCAACATGAATTGTAAGAGAAGCATATGCATAGTTACAAAACAAGGAAGAATGAGATGGGATGTAGCATCCAAAAGAGTTCAGGGTGTCGAAGGAAACCCAAGAAATTATCTTACAAATGAAGTCAACAATATGATATGTAAAACAGATGAATTTATTTCATTTAGTTACTATCCTGATTAAGTGCTTTATTATCGCAAATAACAATATGCATAAACCAAAAAATATGCACATAAATTCTGTCATAGGAATGCCACAAGCACAAGACAGGTGCCAATCTAGAGCTGGAGAAGCACCTTGAGTAAACTCCCAAAACCAAATATCAGAAATTCTAGAATTGGAGGCTTCACCAAGTACTGTATAAATGATGAATCCCCCAGACATAGAAGCAGCACATGGAACTCCTTATTCTCTTCTAAATTTTCTGCGTTATTATTCCACTAACTTGTGATTTGTGCCATAGGAAAAAAATATTACCTGAAAGGGTTACAGGAAGGCCAAAATGGACCTAAATAGATTTAACAGAAGTCATTTAAAGATACACTAACGGAAGACATGATGCTAATGAAAAGGCAGAACAGGACTTGGCTTGCTAACCCCAAATACTAAGGAGAAGGTATTTCATTGAAGTTGATGTTGACATACTCTGTGAAGTTGTGTTCTTACATGTGTCATTGGAGACTGGACCACAATCTCAGTGACTATTTGACTGGTCCTAATAATTTGTTATTACAGTCTCTCTTAACAACTCTTCAGCTATGCCCATTTTAAAATTTTTCCACCTTCCACGTAAGTCCAAATTTGCAAGACCAAACTGTTCTCCACAGATGTTTAGATCATACTATTAGTGAAAGAACTTTACCTTCAATAGATTGAAGTTCATTGTGGCTGAGATCTAGCATTTGGACCCATAACAAATGCTCAATGGACCCTATTCGAGACAATGATAAATTATTCAACCGTAAACAGACAGAGTTGCGTGCTTTCAGACTAGCTGATCCTCCATAGTACTGACAGTGCCTCAGCAACAACTCTCTACTGGAAGTAATCTGCAAAATCACACAAATGTAAAGGGAGTACTAGCTAAATCACAAAAAACTTGAAACTTGATTATTGCTAGTTGGTCAAGAAAATTCTTTACCAAAAGAAACAAAGGAAATGAGAACCATCGCAGTACAATGTAATGCATGCATATTGAAGAAATAATCAAACAAGAGAGCAGACATTTGACATGAAAAAGTAAAATGCATGGGTAGCCACATATGGTAACATCAAGAGACTTCTGTCAACAGTGCAAGGATAATAAATTCAAAATGTAAACATGTATTGTGAAATCGAATTGAAAGTGTTATGAAAAGTAGTGATTTACGTAGTGATTTATGGGTGTGTGTTATGGAAAGTCTTGTTATAGAAAGAAGTGATTTACATAGCGATTTATGGGTGTGTATTATGGAAAGTTTGAGAGATAGAAAGTTTCCTTTCATGTACACTACTAAATACTATATAGATGTATGGAAATCATGAGGAGAATTCAATTGATTCTCCCTCTCTTCTCTCTTTTTTCTCTCGTTTACAGAAAGCAAATAGGAAAACCTCATCAAATTCAATTCAATATTTACTAATTATTCTTGTTAGAGACTCTAAACCAGGATACCAATATTAACACTACTAGACATGGTAATCAATGTCAGACTAACATAATAATATATGTTTTGCGAGAAAAGAAAGCTACAAACCTTAGGAGTTTAAAGAAAAAAGGAAAAAGAAAGAAATAGATTCACCATTACAACAGCTTCATCAGAAACAGGGACCAAGTCAAGTGATAATTAAAAAGTAGAAGAAAAGAGGAGGAGACTAATACCAACTTACTTCGTGAATTTTTTTACTTTGGCTAAGTAGAGTGATTGTGTGGCAAATACATGCCATCAAATTGAAAGAAGAACATCTAGATACATTACAAAAACAATAGAAGCCCCATTATAGCATGTTTATCAGATCGTCATGTGCAAAGGAAACCATCAAATTTTTTAATAATTTTGGATTTACTTATAATCAGGGCATTATATTAAGCTAATGAACTTTTGCAATGTTATAAAATGTGTTATAAAGCTGAAACATAGCATACAAAGTGATAAAATACGAAAGTGAACATGGAGAAATAGAGTTTGCTAAATCACCTGTGACACGTGAAATCTGTTTCTGCATCAGCCTTCTAACTATGGTGCATGTCACCAGACAACTCAGCCTATAGGACCATGACATGATTTTGGTCCCAGCTTGTTCATCTATTTATTTATTTTTGTTTAACAAGTATTGTGTAGGATTCATCATAATAGATTTCAAAGTGTTACACTGGTTTCCAATTAGATGCAATCCTGATCTTTTACTCGATTTTGAGATCGGTAATACCCAAAAGACAGAGCAATACAAAACAACACTGGTGGAGTTTAGAAAAAAAAAAGTACTCATAAGCTAAATCAAGATATGGTTTTTGACAGATTGGGATGGAGGAACAGGATTCACCTTACTGACCCAACTAGTTGGGATAATGCACTCAGTTGTTAACTGATTGATTGATTTTGTTTAACAAGTAGATTCAGTAACAAGTCAGAAAAAAAAAACGCTAATTTTGTTCAAATATAAGCAGAATGAACAGCAACATGCAGTTGACAGAATAAATATAAAATTATGAAAAATATTTTTCAGAGAGAGAGAGAGAGAGAGATATATATATATATATATATATATATACATAGTCACCTGCTTCAATAAGACCAAGCTGTGTTCATCCTTGTAGTATCCATAATGTGATGGATCCAGTCTCATCAAGTCAGAAAATAGTTCTAAAACTTCTCCAGAATGTATACTCCTGAATGTAGCTGGAGTTTTAATACAAGAATTAATTGATGCCTTACTGGTGTCTGAACATTCATCTTTTTGCATAAATGGTGTGTGATGGACATCTTGCTGGACAGTTCCCCCTGAACCCAGGCAACAAAGGTTGTATGACATCATTGCGTCATGAGCCATCAACAGTCGAGCAAGTGTAAGCTTTCCAATTTTACTACATGGATGGAGAAGTTAAAATAAGATGGAATTCAGTACACAAGTATAATAACAGACTTGAAAAATTTTCATGTCACATTTGCGTCAAAGAAATCAAGCATACCAATCATTTAATGATATCAACATACGAAAGCAGTTAATTTCCTCCTCTATGGTCTGTACATGCCAGCTACAAAATGTTAACTTAGGCTCCATCGTTATTGCTAATTGATCAAAAGAAACAACAGTAGGACTCATCTCCTGAAGCCGTGCATCATCAGTATGAAATCTGTTATTTTTCCACACAACCATCTCCATTTCTGGGCTTCCTTCAGTATACTCTGATTCAATAGGCCGAAAGACTATGGTAAATGCAAATTCACAGGGACAGCAAAAGTAGGAACCACTAGTAGAGGTGATACACTCAGAATGTCCAAGCCTGACCCGTACTGGGTAAGATTTTACTGAATAATCTCTAACATCAGGAAATTTCAGATATGTCACCCAAGCTTGGGCACTTCTTGTGTTGCTTGTAGAAAGCGAAGTCCACACCAAATTTTTGTTCCCATTGAACAAGGATTCAACACTTACAGTAGATAAATTTATACCTTCCACAGATTGATTAAAATAAAGAATGAGAGGAAAGGCTCCTGAATCCAAAGGGAAACTTGTTAATGGATACGATGCACAACAATCAAAGTTCCCATTAGAGGACACAATCAGCTCAGTCCCATGAACTGGCCATGAAGAAACTAGTAAAGGAGCATCTGGCTTAACTGTTAGATCAAGAAGCCAAAGATGATAAAACCAGCCACTTTGATCATCTGGATCCGTAAAAAAAGCATTGTGTATAAGCTCATATTCATTCGCCAAAACATCCTTGTTTGAAACAAAACCTTGAACCCTTTTTTTCAGCAAGCGAGACAGAAGTACACTGCCAAAATATCATAGTGAGATGCACCATGAAGAAATGAATAATAAACAAGATATAGAAGCTAAACATTCACCCAAGAGATTTATACTACAGGAATTTACACTTTAGACTTAAAGCAAATGTAACAAATAAACTGCAAGCTGAATTTCGTAACAGAAATACCCGGTGATTGAGAGATAGCTCTCTATGTGCCAGCAGATTATTGACAAGTTAACCTGTTTCAGACAGAAGCTTGAACATGTACCATCTTTATTTGCTCGCAAATGTTCCCAAAAGCATGTGCTCTCCAGTTTTTCAGCTTATATTTTGCATAATACATGCATTATATTGTATACATTGTTAGACCTGTATTAAATAGTTGGTATAAAGGTTATGTATTCTTCTTCTAACTAGAATTTTTGACTTGCAATCTTCTTCTGCTTGGATTTTAGCACTGTGTTCTTCATCACAAAAACTTTATTTGCGAATAAAATATGGTTTAAGATATGATTATATAGTTTATATTCATTATCCGTAAAACCAGCCACTTTGATCATAAAAGTATGGTTTATATTTATTATGTAATAATATGGTTTATATTCAATATATTGTGAATAAAATATGGTATAAAGTGTGCTATATGGTTTTTGTAGTTCATATCTATCAAATATTACTTTTCCTTACCAAATGGATTTAAGATACAAAATTGACACTTGTAATTTACTTTCAAAGCAAAGACAAGAAATAAAAACAAATAAACTGAAATTACAACTATGAAATACAGTTTCTTCCTATAATAAGCGAGATATGGCTCCCTATAATTTCGCCAACATGTCAGAAATGGGCTCACAGGCATGCAACCTGTTTCAGACAGATGACTCGACATATAAAGTCCTTACTGACTCCAAAAAAACCTCACAAAGACATGCAATTCCATCTCAATATATAACTATTTGGGATGTTTTAGTTATCTTTTTGAAAATAAATGAATTATATTGATTTCTTTTGATCGGTAATAGATAATATATTAATTTAAAAGCTAAATAAAATCAGGTACACAGCTGTACACCAAGAGTGTACAATCACAGCACCTAAACTAAACTGCTAGAGGACACTAAAGTTATCACATTTCACAATTTCTTCTATATTTAAACCCTTGCACGACTCCGTAGCAGACACCCAATGGAGGAGTAGGCTGAATGAATATTTGAACATAGCTGTTGGAGATCTTTCTTTATCCTCAAAAATTCTGTTGTTGCGTTCCTTCCAAATAGCCCACAGAACAGCCCCCATAGTCAATCTCCAAAATACCTGAACACATGAATTCCCCTTACTACTTTTCCACGAAAGGAGGAGCTGTCTTAGATCTCTAGGTTGCACCCAAGCCACTCCAAATCTAGCTAAGTAAGCATTCCTTATCCCACTTGTAACCCTACAATGAAGAATAAGATGATTCACTGTCTCCACATTGGATTTACAAAGAGCAAATCTACTGGGTAGCTGCCACCCTCTCCTCATCAAATTCTCCATGGTTAAAATCTTTTCCAGCACTGCAGTCCACATAAAAAAACCTACTTTAGATGGAAGTAAGGGTTGCCACAGCAAGCTAGCAACCTTGAAATTTACATCGTGCTTACTTGGATGGTGGTAAAGACTCTTCACTGTGAATTCACCATCTCCACTCCACAACCAGCTCATATTATCTTGATCTGAACTTGGCTGCTGACCATCTAATCTCCCCAATAGCTGTGCCAATGCATCCAGCTCCCAGTCAAAAATTCCTCTTCTAATAAGATTCCAACCTGTGTTTCCTACTCCTTGAGTGTACAACTCTGCCACAAGAGCTGGGGGAGAAGTCGATATGCTATAAAGTGTTGGATACAACTCCTTAAGAGCTTTTTTTAGCACACCATGGATCATGCCAGAACCTCACCCAATCACCTTTCCCCACCTGAAACCTCACACTTGGAAGAATCATCTGCTGGAACCTACAAATGGGTCTCCAAATACTGCATCCAATGTTACCATTCACCTGATCTGGCAGCCACTTATACTGATTATTTAGTTTATATTTTGGATAAGGATTTTATTTTCTATATCCTTCTATTCAGTAAGTATAGACATTATAAGAAAATAAGTGAAAAAACAAAACTAATGGTCAAGAGCCAGAACGTAACAGGTAAGGCAAGAATACCAAAGGAAAACAACATGAAGTAACTAAACCCCTTAGCCACATCTTGTCTATCAGAATGCCTCTAAAAATTTGCAACCTACAAACCCGCCTCTGGCAAAATCATCAATCTACTGTTAACAAGTTTTTCATTGAAGATGTATAAATGGAACAATCAAATGTTGTGGAACAGGCTCTATGAGCAAGCTGAGTTCCACATGGCCAAAGATAACATAGTCATGTCATGTGGAAAAATTGGCCAATCTAGACTGTTAATTTAACGGAGGACAGCCTGTATTAGCCATGTAGACCCTAAATTAGACTATATAAGCCCTGATAATAGATATGAACGAGGAAAACTTTTTTTTAGTGGTTCTTGTGGACCCAGTTGGTGTGATGGTAGGAGTTGGACTACTAGTATGAGACCACAAGTTTGAACACAAGCACATTCACTTTGCATTAAAATGCCAAAGGTTAGGTTTGCGACCAATCCACCATTCCTAGGACCATGGTTTGGCAAGAGCTACAATAAGTTATGGTTCTTTAGGTTTCATACATAGAATGACATTGATTTTAGATAAACATTTTAGGGAAAATTAAGAAAAAGGGTCACTTTTTGACCTGTATTTATAAAAACAGTCCATAAAGATATCATTTTACAAAAAAAGGGTCAACTAATTGACCTGAAGGGTCATTTTTCAAAAAAAAATTAAAAAATAGTATCATTTTATTATAGGTAAAACACATTTGTGTCCATGTATGATGCGCTTGTATCCCACAAAAAATGTGCTTGTGTCCCATGTAAGATGCACTCATATCCCACGTAAAGAAGCTTGCATCCCACGTACAATGAGCTCGTGTTCCAAGTAAAGTGATCCTCAAATCTAATTATTTTTTAAAAGTGATCCTGTAATTTAATTACGATGTACTGTCTTTATAATTATTGATAAAAAGTGACCCTTTTCTGTAATTCCCAATTATGGTGGACTGTTTTTATAATTATTGACGAAAAGTGACCATTTTCATAATTTTCCCAACATTTTATACCACGTGCAGATTTTATTCCAGCCTGAAACTTAATATGTGAAGATGAGGTCAGAATAAAGTATCACGTGCAAGTGACATATCACAACAGGTAACTGTGTGCGGAATGTAACGCTAAACAACTATAGCACATAAATATTTGAAAGAAAGAAGAAAAAAACAAACAAACAAAGATTTTAGCCTGTCATCACAATTATCCAGATCAAAAAAGGCAGTAGAAAATTTTCCTAAATATTCTAAACTGCCCATATTGTACTTTCATTCATATGCTTCCCTAACTTCTACAAAGCATAGGTTCACAGATTTCAGAACTGAGCCATTCTCTCTTTAAGCTATACATAATAGAGATTTACAGGATGTATCTAATGGAATATAAAATACAGTTATAAAACTCATTTATGACAATAGATTGCCATTTTAAAACATAGAAACATATTAAAATGGAAGGGAAAAAATTCTGACACCTGCGATTGTGCCATGCAGAATAATTGCTGAAGTTGGCACCTATCATATTCATAGTGAACTGCAGCTCCTCCTCATCTGCCACATTCTTTAATGCTGCAACAAATCTAAAAAAAAAATTCAAAAAATAACCAAAGCTTCTGAAATCTGAGTCCCTTTCCAAAACTTTCAAGCAAAACTAAAAACCTAGTCATCACCTGCGATAATTCCATGCATGAAAATTTCGAGAATCTGCTTTCTGGAAACGATCCAAAAGCCAGAATTCATGGTCCAGTGATGAATGTCCCTTGCTTAGAACCCATTTCCTATGATGCCACGCCCCGTAAGATTTGGAGTTCTGTAGCAATGCACTCTGTACCTATTTTAATTCATTCAAAATCTAAAACAAGTCATATATAAAAACACTGTTCAAAATAACGGGGAACAAGAAGAGGAAAAAGAAAGAAAGACTGAGAACAATTATTTTTCTATCATAGCTAGTTGACTTTGTTTTATGAGAAGCATAGATCAAAGCATACAACTTTCAGTTCTTCATCTAGAATTGATTTAATGGCTACAGGATCAGTCTCAGAACAGAGATTATGTTGAACAGCAAGCTTTCTGTAGTTCCAAGCAGTATAGGCCTCTGGATTTACTCCCAGTAGCTTGGAACTGATCTGTAAGGCTTCCTCTGTATATCTGAAAGAACCATTGGAACTCGTTACATATTTCAATTAACTCTCAGATTAAAGTTGAGATTGAAGTTTAGAAATTTACATGTTGTTATGATGGTAATGGAGGAGTTGAGATTGGAGGGTACGCAAGTTAGCAGCCTTATCAATTGAATCTGCCACATTTTCAGGATTCAGGGGTTTTCGAGGCTGGCCGTGCATTTCAGCCTTTCATCATAAAAATGAAAAAGTGAGAGGAAAAAAGGGAGATTCAATCAGTTGGACTAAAGTTCAGTTTGATATAAATAAATAAACGATAAGCGCAAAAGACAGAAACATATTATGGTTTCCAAATCCAATTAGCAATGAGCACTGAATAGAGATTTCTTGAACTAAATTCCCTTTAAATGAAGAATTAAACATTCAAGCGGAACAAATCGTCCGCATCAAGTACAACAGAAATTTTAAAAGCGTACTCATCAAAGACAAACACAAACTTCGTCAAAGAAAGGAAATAGAAGAGCAAAAAGAGTTGCCAAAGTTTAAGAGAAAAACCAAATATGATAAAATGAAAGCCTGAACTTGATAACATTATAAAATTTTGCAAGAGTATGCTAATCTTAGTTGCCTTAAATGGCCCATAAATGTTATGTGCAGGGCTGTTAATGAACCAAGTGTTTTGCACCACCCGATTTTGGATGTGCTTGGGCATATGCAATACATGGGTAGGGCTTGGTTTGGCCAAGACTCTAAAACCTCTGAAAATATTGTGCTGAGCTTGGTCGTACGTAACACCACCATGTCAGTACCAGCCTGGAGTACATAATAGTAAGCTATTTTATATGAAGTCAAGAAGACAAGAGCCCTTTTTTTGTTAGTTAAGTTGTTTTAATCCTATAGCCCATCAACAAGTTATTAAGAGGCATGGAACACATTACTTGAGGCCTAAAATCCCAAGTCTGGATGATAGAAGAAGGGGATGTGGATGGCTCATATGGATGACAATTGAGGAGGAATTCTTCTCCCAACCTTGGAACAAACCTGAATATTGTTGGTGGATGGTGGGTTTATCCCAAGTGAAAGTGATCCATTTGTAACAAACAATTCTGATTCAAATAATCTTTTTGAAGGCATTATACAAGTGTTTCAAGATTTAAATATAAAATTATAACATAATTTTATATATGCTTGACGACTGATCTAGGCTAAGGCTTATTAAATTTTAACAGGTTTGGGCTTGGTCAGATTTTTAGAAGCCTAAACCTGGGTGTGCAGACTTTGTCAGCGGTTGTGCTCATTATGCCACATTCTCAGCCAATCTGTGACAAGCCCCAGTTATGTGGATCCAACTTCAAAAGAATTTGATCAAGGAAAAAGAATTAGAACACAGAATTGCAGTGCCAGACACATCAATGCATACCACTCTCTGACAGCCAAGTCTTGTCATCTTTTTCCTTTTTTGGATGAATAACTGAATATATTATTGACGTAAAGGGAGAAAGAATCCACAAGAAGGGGATATAAGGATGGATGCAATACAAAGGGGAAAAAGAAAATAAGAACAGAAAAACAGAGAAAAGAAAATAGAACAGCTAAAACAAAAAGTAGTCAAACTCCAAGAGGCCCAGTCCCTCAAGACATCATTACTAAACTGTAAACAGAACTCCTTGAGGAAGCACACACGTGGCAGCAACAGACAAGATGTCCTCTAGAAGTCTTAGCTTCCTGACATGCTCTCCTTGAGATATATACTGATTCCACACCAACCACATAGAATAGATTGTAGCAAGAAGACAGCTCCATACAAAAGCTTTCCTCTATTCCTCAGAAATAGGAATCTCAACTGATTCAACAGATTTGACATGGATATGACAGAAAACTGAATGGCCCAGGTATTATATTGAATAGATATGGAGCCGGATATTTATACTTGATATTAGATCCATGATTTCTTCTTTTATTTTGGTCCTCTTGCAACTCTGCAATATTTTCTTCTGAGTTTTACTTTATTTATCAAGGGCACTCATGGTATGAGCTGATGTGAGTTTTACTTTATTTAGCAAGGGCACTCATGGTTTTTCTTCTGAGTTTTACTTTCTGATAGGACAAAAACTTGTATAAGATTACTAGAGCCCATTTTCTGAGTATCATTCATCTCTTCTAGGAACATAAGAAGTTTCTGAGTTTAGTTTAACCTTGATCTGAACTATTCTTTCCCAAATGGTGCATTATCACTCCCTTGTTTCTCTCAAATCCTATGCTTGAAAAATTCATGATTCTCTAACGTTGATGCTCATGGTACTACAATATCACCAAATCAAGGCACCAGTCAGTAAGCCTCATATGTACTGCTGTTATTCCAACCTTAAAAACAAAACAGTCCTAAAATATGTAAAACAGATTATCATTACTTTTGTCATCCTTCTCACATGTCTCACATCTTTTGCCAAAAAAAAATTAAGAATGAGAGAAAAAAGGTTCACCCCTGTCATATTTTATAACTCATCCAGTAGAATTTCCATGCACATGCTTATAACTCAGAGATAGTAGGAGTCTAAAGCTGTATTCACATCTAATTCAATTGTATTCATTTCTAACTCAAAGCTTTTTATAGGAGCAGAAAACTGTATTCACTTCTCACCCAATTGTAACAACTTTTCAGATGTAATTTGAAAAATGATGTTAGAACTTAATGTTACACTCCAAGAAGTCATCGAATATGATACTAGCCATAGAAGATTGAACCGACAACCACCTATACATAATCCTCAACACATCCTGTTCCAACAAGGACCAAATCCTTTGCTTATCCTTGAAGATTCTCCGATTTCTTTCACCCCACAAGACCCAAAATGTGGCTGCAGGAGCTATATTCCATACCAGATCTCTACAAAATTTTCCAACCCTACAACTCCATGCTTCCAAGACGCTGCTGAAGTTTTCTGGCTGCACCCAACGTACTTCCAATTTCTGCTTAATCATATTCCATAATCTCCTGGCACCTTTACAATGAACAAGTAGATGAGCCACACTTTCTTCCTCTTCCTTAAAATTGTTGCATCTGTTTGGAAGTTGCCACCCCCTACTCTTCAAGTGATCCACCGTTAGAATTTTGTAAAGAGCTGCTGCCCAAAGAAAGAAGGCCACCTTGCTTGGGATAAGGTTTATCCAGATCCCTCTTGCTGCCTTGAACTTCGTAGATGTAGAACTCAGTAATTCAAAGGCTGATTTCACTGAGAATAAACCGGCTTCCCCTTTGTCCCAGATTCTAGCATCCACCCCTTGCCCCACTTGGATGCTATAAAGTTCACACAACAACTCTCCAAACATAGAAACTTCCCAATCAAACAGATTTCTCCTGAGTTCGATGTTCCACACGATAACCCCCATTGAATTAGTTACAAAGTCACTAACCGATGCTCACTGATTTCTGCATATCATGTAAATAGTAGGAAATTTATCTTTCAACTTGCTATTTCCACAACACATATCTTCCTTGTTCATTTTAGCAATGGGTCTCCACAAATTTGTACCAAATGGGAGTTTCAGCTGGCTAGGAAACCATCTACCAAAAGACAAACCATATTTTAGGAAGATGATCTCTCTCCATAGGTTGCCTTGTTCACTCCCAAATTTCCATATCCACTGTTGAAGAAGAGCCCTATTGAAGAGCACCAAAGATCTCAAACCCAGCCCCCCTTCATCATTCAATTTTCACACTTGGTTCTAGCTCACCAAGTGGTATTCGGCTTCTCCACCTGGTCCTTCCCACAAGAAATTCCTCTAGATCTGCCCTAACCTCTTGGTCACTAAACTAGGAATTTTGAGGATAGACATATAGAAAGCCGGTAAGCTTGCTAACACACTCTTTACCAATGCCAATTTACCTCCCTTTGATAGCATGCAGCTTTTCCATGATGCCAATTTCCTATCCATTCTTTCCACTATGGGATTCCACACAGATAACTTCTTGAGTTCTTGTACCCAACTCCCAAAGGAATTCCAAGGTACAAGGTTGGGAGTTTACTTACCTTACAACCCAACTCCCAACCTAGGAGTGAAACATTTTCCATTCCCCAATACCAAACATTTCACTCTTCGCCATATTCACCTTCAAACCAGAACATGCTTGGAAACATATGAATATACCTTTTAGCCATTCGATTTGTTGCTGTGACGGTTGACAGAAGGTTAGAATGTCATCAGCAAATAAGAGATGGGTTATGGAGATAGGATCCCCAAAGGCCATGCAATTCAACATGCCAATCTCTGAAGCACTTATGATCATCCGGCTAAAAGACTCCAGAAAGCATATGACCATGTCAAATGGGAGTTTCTTATGTACTTACTTAAGCATATGGGGTTTGGAGAAAAATGGAGGAGTTGGATTTTATTTTGCATATCAACCGTGCAAAGTTCGGTTCTTGTCAATGGTTCAGCAGTAGGATTTTTCAAAAGTTTTAGAGGTCTCTGGCAAGGAGATCCTCTATCCCCACTTCTTTTCGCTATTGTCTTGTACATACTACTCACCAAACTGATAGGTCTAAACTCTTTCAAATTGCCCATACCTTCCTTCTTAGGGATTAGCACTATAAATGTAGCATTCATGCTCTTCTCAAACAGCTCACTCCTATGGAATTCCTCAATAGTCGCCATCAGATCTTGTTTTATAAAATGCCAACACGACTTGTAAAATGCTAGGGAAAAGCCATCCGGCCCCGGAGCCTTATCTCCATCAAGTTCGAACAATACTTCTTTGACTTCCTCTTCTGAAAAAGGTCTTTCTAATCCTTTCCTATCCTCCTCAAATAATGTATTAAATTCCAAACCATCAACTTTAGGGCTGAAGATTTCCTCCTCCTTGTATAGCTTTGTAAATTAATCTGAAATCTTCTGTTTAACAGTTTCCTCATCTTCAAATGTGACCCCCTCTATCTCCATCTTGTTGATAGAATTAACACGGTATCTAACATTTGCCATTCTATGGAAGAAACCCATGTTTTTGTCACCTGATTTCAACCATAATGCGCTTGATTTTTGGCGCCAGCCCATCTCTTGAAGTTTGTCCCATCTTTTGAGCTCTAATTTCAACGTCTCCCTTCTCATCCACTCCTTAGGCTGTAGTTGTGATTTTTCTGCATCTTCATCCAACTCCTTGATCTGGTTCAAGAGACTCGACACGTGCTCCTCCACCTTCCTGAATTCTTCTCTATTCCATTTCTTGATCGCATTTTTCAGCTACTTCATTTTCTGAGAAAAAAACATAACTAGGCATCCCTTCCACCTTCATATCTCCCCACCATAGCTCTATCCTCTTAATAAACATTGGATCCTCCAACCACATATTCTCGAATCAAAATAGAGAAGCTCGCTTGATCACATTTTCACAACTTAGCATTAAAGGAATATGATCCAAAGTTGGTCTAGGCATAGCTTCCACTAACATGTTTGGAAATAGGATTACCCAATCCAAAGAGACCAAGAATCTATCTTGGAGAATGATGGCACTGAGTGGTTGTTTGACCATGTAAATTTTGAACCTTTTATGGGAACATCTAACAGTGCTAGTCTATTAATGAAATCCGAAAAGCTTTGCATAGCTAAAGATATGTGCCTGCAGCCCGATCTTTCCGATGACATTGAAATCACCTTCGATGCACCAAGGGAGAGGACAACCTTGCCTCACCTCCTCCAACTCCTCCCATATTTTTTGTGTTAGTGAATCAGCATTTGGGCTGTCTATGCCACTTAAAAGAACTGCTGCCGAAGATCTGTTACCAACCAAGATTGCTGAAATCGAGAACTCCTTGATCCACACTTGCCTTAGCTGGAATATGGAACCTTTCCATGCAATTAGTAAATCCCCAGCACTTCCCTTAGACAGCAAGAAAAGCCACTGGATCATAGAACAATCCTAGATAGCCCCAATGACCCTCCTGTCAACCACTTCCAGTTTTGATTCCTGTAAAATAACATCAGGATTCCATACTCTTAAAACTGCCCTGAATCCCGCTTCTTGCCCACATTCAGCCCTCTTATATTCCATGATAGGATGTTAACCTTCATTAGAACAAACTAACCCCCTTCTAATGCTTTTTCTGCTAGTAATCCTGACTCCAGCCAAGCTAGATGCATCGTTTACCGACCATGTCAACTTCTGTAGCACCCTTGCTGTTTTCCAATTTACCCCCTTTTCCCTGACATATTGAACTTCAATAGCTGTGAATAAAGCCATTGCCTCCAACTCAAAGCCTTCAAATGATACACCGAATGCCTTACTCATCTCCATAATCTTAACCAACACTCCTGTCACCTCATCTCAGTGTTCTTTTCACTATCTTCTATGCTTGGGGCTTTATCTTCCTTAAATACTATCCTTAGCGGTGTAATACATTCAGCCCTCCCTTCATTGTGAAAATCGTCGGAATTGGATTCAGCCCCTAGCTCATAGACGGATATATCGACTCTTATCATGGTTTTGGCCTGCTGATTCCTTCTTCCCCCGCCTGCATTTCTGAATCCTCATAGACTAGCCCTTCCTCCTCACCATCTGATCCAGTCCGGGCTCTAGGTGGGGAGTCTGCACCGTCCCCGCTGCCCCATTCATCTTCGATTCAATACCAGATGCTAGAGAACAAACCCCCCCCCCCCTCTCACTAGGATTCTTATTTTTTTTTTCCTTTACAACTCCTCTAGGGCCATTGATGATTTGGACTTCAGATTGCTCCTCCCAATTTCCGTTGAGGAAATACCGACCGTTGCAGGCCTGATTAACTTTTCTGGTTTCTTTTTCCACAGAATTAACAGCCTCCAGGTTGTGGATCTCCCCTACCTGGTGGCCCAAGGACACCCACTGGCCTGAGGGAGCATTCCTTTCGAATACTCGTGAATCCCGGTTCTCACTCCAACCCACATCTTTGCCCCGAGGCTCCTTGAAATTGGTTATATCCAGATTTAAATCTGTCCATTTAGAACTTGAAACTGAGTTACTATTCATCTTCTTCCTCAAGCCGGAAGATGCAACCACATCTTTAAAACTCCTGTGACCCCTGATATGGAAAGGATTCTCCTCTGAATCTGACTCCACTGGCTTATTACAGATGAAACGATCTTCACCCAATATCTGAATCACTATGTCAAACCCCCTTGCTCCATCCTAAACAGTAACGACTCTGGGAATTCGTTTATGAATCTCCTCCTTGAGCTTCATAGAGAAGCTACCAGTAAATCTACCAAATGCCTCAAAAAATCCCATTTGCACAAACCCTCCACACGCTAACCCAATTGCCTCCAAGGTCGTCTGAGCCCAGAGATGGATAGGAAGGCCCATCATGATCACCCACATCCCCCCAACACTTCCGACCTCAATTTCTGCCGCCTTACCTGCTAACCATGAAGAGAACCAGATGTGCCTATTGTCGATCTTACTTAATCCCATCTCCAGCAAATCTATTGCCTTCTTCTCCGATTTCGGGCAAAGAATCAATTCCCATGGCAAAATCGGAATGAATGTTTCATCCCCATCTCCTTACCAATACCTGAAAACACCTTCTCCCAGTTCTCGAATTCCTATGAAACCTCACATAATATCATAAACCTCCACAAACTCCCTTCTGCTATCTTTTCTTGACAAATAGTCACTGCTGGGGACTCCCCATCAGCACAAGACAAGCATCTTGTCTTATTGGCTTTCATCCATTCCTTGTCGGCACAATCCAGAAGCTGAGTCTTGCATGCCTTCCCTGATCCCGCGCCACACTCCCATAGCACATAATCCCAACCTGGTGAACCACTTTCTTTGGGGAAGACTAACATCGACCTTCTCTAATTTCGGGAGTACAAGGATATTTGAGCTAATTTTCCTCTTGCATTTTCGTAGATTTTCAGGATGAAGACATCACTTCCTTCACGGAGGGAACCCACCAACCCAAGCTTCTCACTCAATCGAATACTTCGCAATTCAAGCAAAACCATTGAATCCCTTCTGGGCTTTAAATCATGGATTCCGACAGCCAACGACATCACTCTAGAAGCCTCAAGGACCCTCTCTTCACACCATTCACCTCTTCAAGTAAGAAAAGTTTGTTCGCTATTTTGACTTCCCTGCAATCTCTCTACAAGGAGGATGACCGAGCGGAAATCCCCTTACTTGACATCTCCTATCAGGAACTTTAGATTGTCCCAGGTACACTGGCAGTCTTCTCCTCCGACAGTATTCTAACAGTCGCTTCTCCTCCAACAATCGATACTCCTCAGACACTCCTCTGACAATCATTTCCGACAGTCATAACTCCTCCTCAGGCACTCTTCCGACAGTCATTCACCTCTAACAGTCATTCGCCTCAGTCACTCTGACAGAACTCCTCCGACAGTCGTTTGCCTCATTCACCTCGTTCGCCTCCATCGTTCACAAGCCTCCGACAGTCGTTCACCTCGCTCGCCTCCGTTGAACAGATAAAACTTCATGCACATTGACTATAGCAATATTTCTTGAATGCTTGCCTTCTTGTTCTTTTTTGCAACAATTCGTGATAAAATGGTACCTCAAAACATGAAGTTATCTTCGTGACTGCTCATTGCCATTTTTCACCTTTTTTTTAGGTGTTTCAGCATGCATCAGGCTTGTGAAGAAATCTACTCTAGGAATATGCACAGGAAATTAATTATGCCAATTCCTATGTTTGTAGAAAGGAGAAAACACGAAACAGAATGTCACTATTTTCATGAACTGCTGAGATTGGGGGAATTCAATATATTGGACCTGCAGCTAAAACTAAAAAAGAAGCAGAAATCAAAGCAGCACAGACTGCCCTGCTAGCAACTCAAGTCAACTGCAAATTGAGCTGAAGGGAAACCCAATCAAAAGCTAGGGGATTGGGTCTCATCATAATGCATTCTAGTTTAAAAATATGCTTGTAGCGTTCAACCCTATACATTTTCCTATTCTGAACTGCACATTACTTATATGAGTCACAATATTTGATGCCTGAGATCATAAGGTTACTTGGATTTTGTCCACAGTTTGGCCATTAGGATCTCTTGTTAAGAACATAAGGCTCTGAAGGTATACAAGGTTATTCTAATCAAGATGAATCAGAGTTTACAAGCACAAAAAAAAATTTATCAAACCTGATAAAGATGGCGTCCGAAATGAGCTCGAAGTTTCCGTGATTTAGACAGTGATCCCCTTTCCCTTCTTCTTGCCGATTTTTTTTTTTTCCCGTTGCAGCTTTTTTATTTTTTTTCTTCAGCTCACCGTCCTCCCTCGAAGACCCCTTTTTCCCGTTTTTGGTTGAAGACCACCCACACTCAAGACCTCCCCAAATCGGGAGATAACGAAGGAGAAAACGAGAGAGTGGGAGCGGGAGAAAAGAGAACGCCGGAGAGAATGGGAGCTGGAGAGACCAAAGAGAGAGCTGACGGGAGAGCCTTCCTGTCTTTTTATTTTTTATATATACTCTTGACCAATAGCAAGATGGCCCACATCAACTCTTTCTGATTTTTTTGAATTAATAAATTTTTTTTAGTTTAGATTTTTAATCATATCATATCATACTACTCTTTTTTTATCGATATATCATATCATATCATGCTACTCCTAAAAAACAAAAGGAATTTTTAAGCAATTGATAACTTAAATGGTTTTAGATTATAGTTTTACAACATTATTTTTTTATTATGTGAAGGAATTTGCTTTATGTTATATTTTTTTTGTATTTAAAAATATTCTTACTTCAAATTAATCATGGATTTTTTATATATCATTTTGCTCCCAATATTTACCTTTTAAGTGATCTTAAATTACGATAGAATTTACACAGATAATTACTTTTTTTAAGGGTAATTTTGAAATTTTAAGTTCACCAATATTCATGTTGATAAGTTCTATATAAATTAAGTTTGTTATGTTGTTTATTACGAAACTAACTTTGCCTCTATTTGGTAACGCTTTTGCTTCCTTACTTTCAAAAGCAATAAATCAAAAAAGTAATTTTCTGCTTTTCAAAAGATCTTTTGGTGAAGCAAAACAGTTTGGTAAACTTTGCTTTCTTGTTAAGAAGCAAAAAAGCTTGTTTGGTAACTGCAGTAGTATAGGAATTGCTTCTATGCTATCATATAAAACTACTGTAAACAATTGGTGCATTCTACTTAAAAATATACCCGACATATATTCTAATAATATAAAGTTCTATAAAATTAGTTATTTAATTACATTCAAATGGGTAAAAAAAATAACTGATATTACCACTGTGCTAATAACTATCTAATAGTTGCTAAGACAAGTTTATTGAGAAGAGAAGAAAATAACAATTATGGAAGTTGAGTTGTCTCTGATTTATGTCATCGTTGTAAGGATCCTCCATTATCAAGTTTATCCCTTAAACCATAGTTTGGTCTTAGCACTTCAAAAAGTGAAATGTTACAAGAAGGAAGATAACATTTATTACAAGTCCCGGAGGAACTAAAGAGCCCCTTACAGGTGCCAATGAAAAATAAGTAGAGTTGATGCAGCTTTAACCCAGCTATAGTAGAGCTAAAAACAAAATTTTCCTATTAAGCCTAAAGCGATGCGATGGAAAGTATCAAATCAAGGGGTCGTTTGTTAGGGTTTCTCAATTCTGGATTTTGGATTATAATCTAAATAATGTAAATCCAGATTATTGTTGTTGATTTTCAAAATCCCGAATCCTGTTTGGATACTGCAAATTTTGAAACATGATTTTGATGTCTAAAATCCAGAATCCTATTTGGATACCTCAGATTCTAGAATTCACACAATATTATTTGGTTGGCCTTTAAATTGGAATATATTTTACAGTTATTATATAATTAGTAGAACAGAATAATTTTAAATACAAAAAAAAATCTCATCGCAAAGCATATAAAAATACTCATTATAAATAGTCATAAAAGCATAAGTGATCTAAAATAATAAAACAGTATTTGACAATAATATTCCTGTTAACATCCAAATGTCATGACACCTGCAAGCATATCCCTAAATGCTCCCATCTCATTAGTCTGTTGAGTTGGTACTAAACCATTAGGATCAATCTCATCATTGTTATTATCCTCGTTATCAATAATGAGCATTTCTTCATTCTCATTGTCAGAAGCCTAATTTTGGGATTTTAATTACAAAAACAGAAAAAGGAACATTTTGAAATAAAAGTTGGAAAACAGGGGAAAAGTGAAAATTTTAAAATTAATTTTTGCACCCAGAACTCTTTAAAATAACAAAAAAGGAATTAATTTTTTCTAATTTACAAAAGCCTGCCCCTAGTTCCCAACGAACAACAAAATCTCTTTTTGAGTTCGGGTGTTGCTATTTTAGCAACCAAAACAAGAGGGGATCTTTCCAAAATGGATTCCATAAGATTAGAAGAAGATTGGAAGAGAAACAGAAGGATTTTTTTTAATCAAAGCAAGCTTTTTGGTTTTAGAAACTTGCGACCGGTCGAACCAGATCCTTTGGGCTCTCTCTCGTCCTTTCTATTTCCTTTCTTCTAGGGTTGAATAATCTAGAAGAAGGTCATTGCCTTCCATTCTTGTGGAAGCAATCCATTTCTTTCTCTGTTCGAAAATGGCAACCAACCCCTTTAAAAAGCGGTGGGTTGCTCCATCGCGAGAAAAAGCGGAGATTTAGCAGAAAAAACCCTTAACCTCTCTCTCTCTCGCCTTCTCTCTCACTCTCAAACCCTCTCTCGCTCACTTCCCCTTGCTCGCGAACCCCTGTCGCAAACCCTCAGCCGCACTCTCCCTCTCTGTTCGCTCACCCTCTCTCCTTCACTATCGCACGGCGTCTCTCTCCATCTCCTACCGCCATTCTCCCTGTTGCGCCTCATACTATCGCAAGCCCCTGCCTACGGCTATTTCCCACCATGTCGCAGCAAGATCTTGTGGTGTCAATCTATCGCAACAGCAACCCCTCTCTCGCGCCATCTCTTTGGTGTCGCAGCTGTCTGTTGAGGCTCCTGTTGGGCATCAACCCCTTTCAGACGCTCAGTGCTCTCTGTGTCGCAGCAACCTCCTTCTCCCCACATTCCATTTATGTCACAAGCACCTTCCTCTGTCTAGCCATCAGCTATCCGGGTATTCACTGCTCCTTATGTTTCAGTTAAATTGGTTCTGTTGCTCTTTATAGTTGATTTTTTTTAGGATTCAAATCACCTGCTGGGCGCCCAGCAATGGGACAGGGCCACATCACCGGCAGCCCTGACACATGTCAGGGCTGCCGGTGATGTGGCCCTGTCCTTGTGTATTTCCATTGGCTGCACTGCTGGGTGCCTAGCAGCTGATGTGAATCCTTTTTTTTATGCATGTAATGAAATGTAGGTGATTTTGTATATGCATGTAATGAAATGCAAATGTTTGAAGCAAATAAAATGTCGTTTTATGATCAGCCTTGTGTTATGTGAATAGTGCACTTGTTAGTTCATCATGGTTGTTCTATGCCAAGTGTCCAGTAAAGCATGTTTCATTAGCTCCATGAATGTAATAATGCCATTAGGTTTCTTTGCCTAGCCTGAGATAACAGCATTGCATTTTGTGACCCCTTTCATGAAATCAGATGATGTTAGCATGCTGCTGTAAATTTTCACTGAATTTGGAGGATTGCAATTCCCTTGCTTGATTAGTGTTTATATAGGATCGGACATATGATTTGATATTATTGACTATCTATTGGTGTTCAGTTAAATTTGTTTTTTTTTTTAAAAAAAAAAAGAAAATTTAGAATTTTGCACTTTGTTTTAGGAATTTCACATATCTAGGATTTTAGAAATTTTGTTATTTTTGGATTTAGAAATAGCTTATAAACATTAAATTTCTCAGGAAATTGTTAATAAAAAGGTTTTTTTTTGTTAAAAAAAAGAAAAAGAAGGAAAAAGAAAAAAGGAAGAAAAGTTAAAATTCTCTTAAGGATTGTAAATTATTCCACTTAAATTCTAGAAGTTTGTAAAAAATGTTCCCATGTGCAAAATTTAATACACTTAGAAAATTTTCCTTTTGTTAGATTTGCAAATTTAGAAACATTGGGAAACATTTAGAAAACTAGAATCTTTCCTTTTAGTAAATTTAAAAAGTTTCATTTTTAACATCTAGAAATTTGTAAAATTTTAGAAATAATTCTCTTGTATAAAATCTAACGAACTTAGAAATTTTCCTTTTTTTTAGATTTGTATATTAACAAATTTAGAAACACTTAGAAACCTTCCTTTTTTAGAAACTTTCTTTTTTTTAGAAATTTGTAAAGATCATTTTTTTAGAAATATTCCACTTGTATCAAATTTAGCAAGTTTAGAAACTTCCTTTTTAGGATTTGTAAATATTTTAGGAATTTGTAAATAAATAAAGATTTTTAGGGTGAAATCTAGATAAGGTAACTGGTTCATTGAACCAGGGGTGGTTGGGTCCCTAACTCGAAATCTGGTTGAACCAAGTTTTAGACTTTCATGAGATTAATTAATTTTCTTGGTATTCATCCACACCCGAAATTGAATCATGGATGGTGGCGACTCCATTGACCCGAACCGACCCCACGGGCCGTTTTCCTACACTCATATTGCTCAAATAGCCAATCACATCTTGCTTGTTGCCTAATAAAATTGTGTATAGCACATGCAGCAATTACAATCTTCACTTGAGTTCGGTAAGAGTAAGGCGGCACCATCTTAACGATTTAAATCGCTCTTTTAATACACCAAAGCATCTTTCAATTACACTCCTCAATAAAGAATGAGCATGGTTAAAAATTTCTTTAGGTCCACAAGGTCTTCCACCTCCACGGCGATAATCTTGAAAATGATATCGAACCCCTCTAAATGGTGCAAGAAATCCAAGCATATTTGGATACCCCGCATCAACAACATAATATTTACCTAACATAGATGTGTAAACGTTTAGTATCAAACATAAACAAATTATTGAAAAATATATATTTTTATAATTACCTGGTGGAGCATGTGGAAATTTTAAAGTCGGGTTGTTAATTGCTTCCAACATGATCCGTGAATCATGTGTTGTTCCCTCCTATCCTATTAGAACCCAGGTAAATTGCATGTCAAAGGAGCATGCAACCATTACATTTTGGGTAATGGCTCCAGTTCCTGCAGATCGATAAACAGCTTGTTTATTAGTTGATATATGGGCTGATACATGTGTTCCATCAATTATGCCAATACAGTCCTTGAACCATGGCATGTACTTACGATCTCTTCGTATTTCAAGAGGTGTTTGATCAAATGAGGGAGGCACAATTACTTCCTTAGCTAACTCAACAAAGGCATTTATCATATCCTCTTTGGTTAAAGGTTGTAGTTGGTCGATTTCCTTTATGAACTTTTTCAACCACAATTTCCAAAAGTATCTTCTTATAATCATACGACCAAACAGCCTTCACTTTCTCTCGTGCTTGTGTATTACTTGTGTTTGTCTCCATTGTAAAGGAAATAACCAAATATCCTAAAAAAAATTGAAAAGAATGGTGAATTATAAGACATATGCATATAGTTCTTGATAAAAATATACTTGGACTATTTAAAATAAAATATATTATGCTTAGCAAGAATCCAAATAAAACATAATTAATAAGGAAGAAAGAAAGTAGAATAGAACCATTGGACAATTAAACTAAAATACTTTGGTTTCCATGATCCAATATGGTTTCTTCTCTTCCAAATCCACTAAAAACCTAATAAAAAGACTGCTATTACTATGTCAGGTTTCTAAATCCACGTATAAGAAACTTTTCTTGCATGTGTGTAGGTAATAAGAACAAGAGCTCCATGTAAGATGTAGTTAATCATCCAATTACAACTATGTACGTATATGACTCACCTGCACATTCATCTCATGGCACAATTTTAGAAAAAAAAAATTTCCTCAACAATGTCAATAACAGATATTATCAATTTTGAGCCTCATAGCTCTTTTGGCAAGTAGACCCAACAACCAATTAGTTTGTTTAAAATAAACAAGGAATTATGGAATTTAAAAAATTGTAATCTTCTATGTGTTAGTCACCAATTGAGCATCTTTTGCTTTATGTTTCAATTTTGGTAGATTCCCCTTTGGTCACACCGAGCTTAACTGCTACTATGAAGCTTTTCCTCACTTTCATTAGTTCTCAAGTAATAATAGATTGATGTTGTACGTATACACTCCAATGCCGTTATTGTTGACACTTATCTGTTAGTTAAATCTTCAATTCACTTTCCTTTTATCACTCCTTTCCAAGTATGTCATTATGTTGTATAATTATCTATTATATGAATGTTTTCATCCTTTGTTTCTGCAGATTCTATAACTTTTGTCGAATTGCCTAAATCTAAAAAAGAACTGGTTTGTTATGTGCTTCACTTTTCTATACTTTTTTCTTTCTTTATAATTTATCGCTGTTAATTATAGTTTTTTCATGCGCATGGATATAGTTATGAGTAATATTAGTCTAACTGGTTTACCATAGGCTGGTTTGGATGGTCCACCTAAGGGGAGCAAGGTTTAAAAACTCGGTATCGAGTTTGGTATCGGTCTAGCCTGATACCGAGTTGTATCAGCTAGGGCTGCAACTTGGGTCGGTTAAAACCGAAACTGAACTAGTCCAACCCAACTTTGGGTCGGTTTGGTTTGGGTTATATAGTCTCTTGAGAATTATAAGTTATAAAATAATGAATAAGATTATTATTTTATAAATCTTTGTTGTTAATTATTAAATTGATTTATGGGTTTAAAAGTGCGATCCAAAACAATTAACATATGACTTGGGATTCTAAGCTCTTTGCTCCATCTTATGTATGCAAGTGAACTACTTAAGGGATTGGACCGCATGTAAGCGATGATCCTTTAAATTTGTTGTGTTTATTCTTTAAAAAAAATTTTTTGGGCAAAAGTGGGAATCTCTCTTGATAATAGGTTTTAAGTATGGAAAATGATCAAAACCGAACCGAACCGAATTTTGCAATTTGGTTTGGTTCGGTTTGGGTTACGGGTTTTATTTAAATAATCGGTTTGGTTTCCGGTTTGGGTATTTCGGTTCCGAGGTCAGTTCGGTTAGGGTTTGGGCCAACCATCAATAACCTTGGTTTGGTCTTGGGTTGAGGCTAACCCGAACCAAACCACATCGAGTTGCAGCCCTAGTATCAGCCGATACGTCTGATACCAAACCCGATACTGATTGGTATTGCCTTATGACGAAACCAATACGTATCGGCCGATACTTAAAACCTTAGTTTGGAGGCAATAGAAGAATTGCCAATGTCTGAATTCTCTGCTTGGTTGGACTCTCCAGTTCAATTTGACTCTCCAACACCTCCTTCCTCTCCTTTCACTTAGAAATTTCAGTTTGTTGAATTTGTGCTCAAGCCAGAAATTGATGACTAAATTGAACAATTTTATGTATTCATTTTAATTGTTCACGGTTTCACTAGTTTGTGTTAAGGTAAGTGTCAAGAAGGGTCAATAGTAAGATCTATGGATAATTTTTGTTTGCAATTACTGTTGTATGTTAATGAAGTTTTTATTATTGCAAGATTCGAACAGATTACATAACTTTGTTGGTTGGATGGAATCATGCTGCAGTTGTTGAGCATTGAATGAAAAAACTAACAGGTACACACGCAACAAAAGGCTGCAACAGAAGAATTACCTTGAGAATATGCTTTTGAGAACATAGAGGCAATACAAATATTGAAAAGGAAAACATGTTTTGAGTTTAATGAAACATAGGCTGGCTGAAAACTAGAATTGTATTTAATTTTTGTGCACTGCCACTCCCAAGCATGATGGAAGGAGGGTTGCATCAATTTGGTTGCCAGCATAAGACCTGTGATAGATCTAATTAATATTTGGTTTTAGCTTAGTTCTTCCATGCAAGAGTATTTTAACTACTCAAAAGACTAATAGATGCTATGCAGAAAACGAAACAACATTCAAAGAAGAAAATCCAATATTTTATGCGAAAAAAAAAAAAAGTATAGCAATATTCTAGAATCCAAACTCTATAATAGTAATATGTAATGACCATCAACAAATGAAATAAGAAAATGAAACAACACATCTTAAAGTTGAAAATAAAGGACAGGTCTAAGAACTTACAAACCCTCGTTTGAAGCTTTTTCCTTCTTCACCAATTGGTACAATGCAACACTGCAAGTTTGTAAAGTGTTATTCACAAAGAGGGAGGCCTATTGAAAGAGGCAAAATGTGCAAAAAGAGGGAGGACATTGGAAAAGATTTAGAAGGGCATCTCTTCCAATCGATCTAGAAAAAACAGTCAATATTCAATATCAATTGAAAGAGATGCCCTTCTATAAACTGCAAGATAACATTCATATAAAAGGGGAAAAAAAACAATGAAGAAATTTCACCCGAAGGCCAAGGCACGTTAGATGTACCCACCCATTATAGCCTTCACCCTTAACCTACACGTCTACTTCACCACAGGCTCCTATCCTTGCCATACCTCCATTCTCCCTCTACCTTCTCACACCACCATCATCAATCCAAAGAGAAAACAGGGCAACATGCAACCCACAAAAGATTGATAGAAGAGAAAGAGAGAAAGATGGAGAGAGAGAGAGAGAGAAGAGGGAGAAAGAGAGTGAGAGAGTACTTGGTTTGCTGTGGAAGAAAGATCTTCAAGGAAGAAGAGGTGAGGACGTTGAGAGTCGAGATAGTCAGACTCGTCTAAAAGCCCTCGAGAAACCAAATCGTCAGTTTTAACTTTAAAACCCTCAAAAACTATAAAAGCCCCTAAAATATGGTTTCTGGTTTTTGCGTGGATTTCATTATTTGATTTGAAAACCCAGCTTCCAAAATCCCTACCAAATAGAAAATTTGCATTCTGGATTTGGATTCTATTAGAATCCAGAATCCAAAAACCCCACCAAACGGCCCCATGGTTTCTGGTTTTTGCGTGGATTTCATTATTTGATTTGAAAAACCAGCTTCCAAAATCCCTACCAAATAGAAAATTTGCATTCTGGATTTGGATTCTAGTAGAATCCAGAATCTAGAAACCCCACCAAACGGCCCCTAAGTTTCAAATTGCTTAAACTTAGCCTGAGCTTATGGAAATGGAATAAAGAGAAGTTTGGAGACCTGAACTTAAAAGCCAACACCTTATATGAGGAGATTGTTCGGTTACAAGAAATCATAGACAATTTAGATGATCCTCAGGTCATAAAAGCTGAGCAAAGACTTCAAATAGAATATCATAAAACTCTTAAGTACCAAGAAATGATATGGGCTCAAAAATCTAGGATCAATTCGATTAGGATCAAAACACAAAAAAGAAACTGTAGGATGCTAATGGAAGAGATTGAAAAACGAGAGAGGGTACAGAAGCTACAGCGACTTGATATTCTCTCGTTTTGATTTTCCTGTTAGCAAAGAAAAAAAAAGGGTAAATACGTACCTTAAATGTTGGAGTGAGGAAGGAACTGTAAATCGTTGGAGTGAGGAAGGAACTGTTGATTTACAGCTGTGAAACAACTCTTGAATATGGAAGATGATAGAACAGCCTCTATAGCGATAGAAGTGTAGCCTCTGTAGCATAGCCTATAGAAGAGAAGTTACCGATCGGGCTTTCGTGTTTTTAGGCAACAGATAGATACGAGCGTGATTTTGTTTTCCGGAAAACGACATACAGGATATTGGCCGGTAAGTCGTTTTCCAGAAAATTGCTATTTTTAAGGAAAAATATTTTACATTATATTGTATTTTACATGGAAACAAACACTTGGAAAACCCCACTTTACCCCGAAAACATTTTCGGTATTAGATTTTACATCGAAACAAACGCAGCCTAAGTGTCAAAAACCTCTCTTTGCCTAATACGTAGAGAGCAAAGGAGAGAAGAGCTCAAGGGTTTTCAAAATTGGAGAAGAAGAAGAAGAGGAAGAACGAGAAAGAAAGAGAAGAGAAAAGGGAGAAGGGGTTGCCGCACAGCCTATCTCCCATCAGAATTTGCTTCCAAGACTTGGCCTTTCTTGCTGTTTGGGGTGATCTTAATCTGATCGTGTGGATCAGGTATGTGAAGAAAAAAAAGACAAATTCTTTGATCAATTTGAGCATGGCGTTAACTTGTGCATAACCAGAATTTTCCGGGTTGATATTTTGTGAGTGATTTGCTTCAGATTGAAGGGAAGAGAGAGGCTTCCATTCCTAGAATTTTTGTGTGGCTGGTTGTTAAAATTTCAGGTCGGGTTCAAATAGTTTTAAACTCTTTTGTCTAATGCTTTTAGTAGCAAATTTTCTAAAAATGGTTACGTTGTTATTTATGTCCAAAACCAAAACCAGTGAGTACCGAATTTTGTTGTTCTTTGGTTGATTGCAAGAGATTGTCACCTGGGAATCTTGAGGTGAATTCAAGCTACAAACAGTATCTAAGTAGCACCTTCAAATACAAAATATACTTTGATTTGTTTGATTTCAAAGACTTTCATTTACATTCGGGTTTGAGAATTTGTTTAAAAATGTATAACTCTAACTTACATGAGACTATGGTGAAACTTTTGGTGATGTCTAGTTTAAAGGGGTAAATTTACTGAAGTAGTTTAGTTAAATTATACTTGTTTCATTTGATGAATGCAAAAGATTTCGTTTGGTATACATTTTAAAATTAGCACAGTTCAGATTTAGGTGTTTAGCCATTTGGTGGATTTCTTGTCTCTAGATAGGCTTAAGAGTGATTTAAAAAGGGGGTTGCAAGGATTTGGAGTAGTAAAGGAGATAGGTATGTATTCTGAAATTTTCAGGTTTGTTTAGGAACAATTTGAAGTTTATAACAGCACCCATTCTGTTATACGGGTTTAAAACTATATACAATTCGATGGCTTGCGAGGGCTTGAAATCCTTGTATTAAAATTCAGGTTATGAGCTTAGAATTTAGTTTAGGGTGTTTGTGAATGAATGGAGATGGTGGTAGCCCATTTGGACCCCAAAATAGGAAATTAAAAATCACCAAAAGGCAGTCTTCAGCAAATTTGGGAAAAAGGCGTTCAACACAACTTGTTTTTTCCAAAAATATTTAATTTTTAGTGGTATAATGCATACAGTAATGAAAAATCAATTTATATTTTAGTGAGTATTTAAAGTTTAGGCATGAATTTAAATGAACTTAAAATTTAGTGAAAATTCATGTATTCTCTACAAAGTAAAGTTATGGGCTTGTAAAACCGTTTTTGCTCATGTTTAAAATTAGTAATACTTGAAGCTAAACTATTCTTTTGTTTATAAAGTTATTCTTTAACTTGTTTAATTGATTCGGTTTGGTTGGGTTGAGTTATGTGTTTGGAGAATGAAGCTGAGGCTCCTTACTGATTTGAAAGGGCTACAAGCCTATGGCATTTCTGAAAGGCAATATGGCCTAGAGATTTAATGGAAAGTGAACATGAGATTCACTTGGATTTGGTTTTGTGCTTGGGGCAGATGGTGCCCTTATGAGTTTTGTTTAGTAAAATGTTTTGAATGGTTATTTATGAGTTTGTATGAGTCTAGTGGGCATAGAGATGGTTGTGGATCCATAGTCAATCTAGTCAGTGTATTAGTGATGGCTTGTTGAGTTAACACACGAGCCATATTCGCGTTCCACAGTGTGGGATCAGTGAGGCCTTCTTGTGAGATAGTTGTGTTGTGGCAACATGTTCTGCTGTGTGGGATCGGCGAGGTCTCCTTGCGTATGTGTGTTATGGTCATAGTTGATTGGGTTGTCTCAACCCGTTCTGCCGCGTGGGATCGACGAGGTCTCTGTGAGTGCGTGTGTTATGGTTGCAATTGACTGAGTTGTCTTTTGCCAGCCCATTCATGGGTGCTCCACCTGGGGTGATGTCCATATTCTGGCTTCTACCTGCGAGTCTGTAAACCCAAAATTTTCAGTAAATAAATAAATAATAACTAAATAGGAGTATTTGGTATGTCAATAAATGTGTCAAAATAAATTAGAGAATAAACTTAGAAATTTCGGAAGAAATCGAGTGCGTAGACGTAAAATTATCAAGAGAGGGGTATTTTGGTCAATTCATATTAATTATTAGTAAATAATTAAATACATTAATTAAATTATTACTAGACTTGAGAAATGGTGATAGACTTAAGTTGGGTTCAGATTCCCTATTAACAATGATATTTAAAGCTTAATAATTGGAATAATAACATATTAGTAATTTTGTTTGATTTGAAGCCTTAAGTCGAGAAAATGAGAATTTTATTGAAGGATATTAATTATAATTACAGATGATCACACTTATAGAGGAGATCCGGAGTTTGCCGCAGACTTGACTGTTGGATCGTGAGATATCAAGGAAAGAGTGGATTACAGGTCATCATTAAATCTGATTGGTGGGTAAGTATAGAGCTCGTTAGTAGTGCGATGCGTGGGATCGAGGAAGAATAAAATGGGGCTTTTCTATTTTATTTGGGGTTGATCGTATGAGAGTTTTTGTTTTGGGCATTTGGCGGCTGCAAAGGGAGAAAATGAATAGGAGAGAGAAAGAAAGATTGAGAAGAGAAGAGGAAGAAGGAGGGAGAGGAGAGCGTGATGCCTGGTTTCTCAGTTTCCCAGGAGTGTTTTGCATCTGTGAAGTGAGGAAACGATTGCTGGAAAGAGGAGGAAGAGGTGATCTCACGCGAACAGAAGTAGGTAACACACTATGTTTTTCGTTGATTTGTGTTTCCTTCGTGTTTGATCGTAAAAGCATGCTTAATCGTAGTGTATATGTGTATTTTGTTGGATTATTATTGTATAAATATATGTAGAAATCGTTGAGATTGAGGAAATCACACTGCACAAATTCTTGGATTAACCGCACTATTTAGAGCGCCAACCTCCCATCACTTGGTTGTCGATTGGCGCCCCTTTTATTTAAACAGAATCCGTGTTTCCGTAATGCGTTATCGCTGATGGACGCTAAGTTGTTTGGGGTTAGCGTCCATTAGCGCCTATTGGCACCCATTATCGTCCAAACGTAAAAAGTAAAACAAAAGGCTAAGTAATCATTATAAGCCTAAATTTTAAATATTTATATATACCTTAATGAATAAAAACTTAAACTTAAATACTTTTCTCTTACTTTATCGAATTAAACTAAAATCTAAATACTTTCATTTGCCTTTTTAACCCTCACCAAACTCTAAATAACTTGAAAACCTTAACCCAAACCTAATTAGATTGTATACGTATATTACTCTTCACTAAATCCAAACTTTAATAATTTTTAATATTTTAACCAAATCTTAAATAAATCCTATTATTTTAACACGACCCCACCTACACTATTAAACAATTAAATATTTTTATATTAACATAATTAATACATTATTAGACCCGCACCTTAGCATGCGTGTTATGTGTCCAAATCCCTGTGTAATTAAATATCTGTCTAACACTAAATTGAGTTATCACGTTAAGTGTATTTTTCTGTACTGAACAAAATGTTATGATTAATAAACTAAAGAACCGTTGTAGGGACGAGACTAGGGATTATCAATTAAACATGAACCAAATGTGTTATACATAATATTGAAATTGAGAATTATTTGTATATTGGCTTGGTGGCCAGTTTTATTGATAACCTGCTTGGTGGCAGAGATCTGTTTATATTACCCGCTTGGTGGCGGAGACCCATACCCGCTTGGTGGCGAAGACTTTACCCGCTTAGTGGCGGAGACATTACCTCCTTCAAGAGAGACATTTTTCCTCCTGTGGGGCAGATATATTTCCGATGGATTGCATCCTACAAGAGAGGTACCTCATGTGGGGGAGATGTCATTATACCCACATGTGAGTTATCACTGAAAGGTGAGGAAGCTATCTCCTACGGTAGAGGTAGATGCTGTGTGTCCACATCCTGCGGTCGAGTTATGTTATCTCCTGCAGGAGGTACCTGTAGTTGTAGAGATATGCATTTTCCTGTGGAGTTAGTGTGGATATTATGTGTTTACGTCCCGCGGTATAGGTAGGCTACTACTGGATAGTGAATTTCTTCTACTAATTATATGATTGATTCTAAGATTGAATGATTGGGCTAAAGGTATCTGACTAGATTGTTTATTTTAAATGAAATATTGAAATGTCAAAATTGAACAGAATTGCTATGACTTAGTTAAAATTAAATATGATGGAATCATGAATAAAATGTAGAATTGTTCTTAGGGAGACACAAATTAAAATAAATTGAAAACCAGGTGATTATGATCTATAATACATTGTTCTAATAATTGAAATGAAACTTTGTAGACACCCCAAATTGCACAAACAATCATCAAAAATCATTATCTCCTGGAAAGCCAGCACAGAATTTGAAGAAAATAAATTTTTGCCAGTATCCGGATACTCAATCTGGATACAAGTGCTCCTCCTCGTATCCGGATACTCATACCGGATACGTGTGGGCCTTAGCGTATCCGATACCATGTACCGGATACCTTAAGGCCCTTTGTTATCCGGTCTGATATACCGGATAATAAGAAGATCTAGGAATGTAAAGACAAAAAATAAAAAGAAAAGTTTAGGCTTACCTGAGTGCTGGAGGCGATTCCACAGCGGTTTCCTTCTTCTCTTGGAGTTCTTCTTTGCGAGAATTCAAAACAAGAGTTGTGTGCCATTTGCTCAAGGAGGAGGCTCCTATTTATAGGCAAGGGCTAAGGTCATCGGTAGACACAAATTAATGTCTAGAACCCCTCCAACCTAAACCCTAAGGTTATTTCCGCGATTTCCCCTCATTTAATGAGGGACATGATGGTAAAAGTGAAAAGCTCTCGGAAAACCCTAATTTTGAGCAAACTTAAGGTATCCGGTATATCAGGCCGGATAACAAAGGGCCATAAGGTATCCGGTACAAGGTACCGGATACGCTAAGGCCCACAAGTATCCGGTATGAGTATCCGGATACGGGAAGGAGTACTTGTATCCGGATTGAGTATCCGGATACAGGTAAAAGCTTATTTTCTTCAAATTCTGTGCTGGCTTTCCAGGAGATAATGATTTTTGATGATTGTTCGTGCAAAGAAATGGATGGATATGGTTTTTGAAGTATTTGTGTTCATCTTACACGAATTTCATTTTTTATCAATTTTCGGATTTGGTTTTTACTCAAAAATGGCTTAGCTTGACAGCACCTGTACCCTTACTTCGGACGTCCGTAACTTCATCATCCGGATGAATTTTGGGGCGATTCCAGAACCATGGGAAAGGTGAGGCTGTCTAGTTTATGTCCACCAAATTTCATGAATTTCTATCTAGCCGATTTTTGACACTTCTCTGTCGAAGTTAAGTGGACAGTTCAGGTCCAAGTACAGAACTTGTCACTTCGACGGACCGCCATGTGTTCGTTTTAAGTCCTATTCGAGTGATTTTTATTTCTGGGTACTCCTTTATGAGTCTATTTTCAAATCCAGTTGGTTTCATAATTTTTGGATTCCATTTGAATTATTGGTAGCCGATTTACTCAGAACTGCTCATTTGCATTTTTCTGGGTAAATCTGTGATCTTCGGGGCCTGTTCGGGAGACCACCCAAGGCACGTCCGAAGGGATTTTTGTATGAGGCTAGTTTCTATGGAAAGATGGCCATACAAACTTCAATCACACCAAATTTCACGGATTTCTATGTAGTGGATTTTTCTAGACAATTTTCCAAAGTTGCCCACTTACCACTTTTAAAAATCCCCAACAGCAACTTCAAAGGAGCATAACTCCTAGTTTTTTCGTCGGAATAAAGTGAAATTTTGCATGAGACTCTTATTTACCCTAATCTTTCAAATGGATTTGATTTGGTTCAATTTAGAATTGGATTTGAATGATTTCAATGCAAATGGCATACTTTTTACCGAATTTTCCGGATTTGATTTAACTAGGTTTTATGCAACCTCTATTTTGATTTCCATCTTTTGAGATATTCCAGAAGTGATATTGACATGAGAGAAGATCTAAAATCCATTTAGATCTTCATGTGAAAATATCATACATTGTTCCTTTTTCAAGGCTTTTTCATGATTTTTAGCAAGCTTCTTATTTTCTTTTTAGCATGAACATACACTTGGCAACCACTTCGTGTGGATGAATGGGGGTGCATAACACCTTCCCCCGTTCAACACACGGAGTGATCGTCCCTCCGTCAACACACGGGCTCAACGCAAAAATTGGGAGAGTCGCCACCATTCATGATTTTGGGGTGAGAATGGACACCAAAGAGTTCAAAACTAGGCAAAAATAGCCAAAAGACAAATTCTAGGATAAAAATAACCCTACTTGAAAATCAAATCCAGAGATGGGTAAGGGGATTAGATTATGAACGGGGGAAGGTGTTAGGCATCCCCATTCATCCACACGAAGTGGTTGCCAAGTGTATATTCATGCAAAAACAAAGTAAGAAAGCTTGCTAAAAATCATGAGAAACCTTGAAAAAGGTCAATGTATGATATTTGCACATGAAGATCCAAATGGATTTTAGATCTTCTCTTATGTCAATATCACTTCTGGAGTATTTCAAAAGATGGAAATCAAAGTAGAGGTTGCATAAAACCAAGTTAAATCAAATCCGGAAAATTCGGTAAAAAGTATGCCATTTGCCTTAAAATCGTTCAAATCCAATTCTGAATTAAACCAAACCAAATCCATTTGAAAGATTAGGGTAAATAAGAGTCTCTTGCAAAATTTCACTTCATTCCAATGAAAAATCTAGGAGTTATGCTCCTTTGAAGTTGCTGTTGGGGATTTTTAAAAGTAGTAAGTGGGCAACTTTGGAAAATTGTCTAGAAAAATCCACTACATAGAAATCCACGAAATTTGGTGTGATTGAAGTCTGTATGGCCATCTTTCAACAGAAACTAGCCTCATACAAAAATCCCTTCGGACGTGCCTTGGGTGGTCTCCCGAACAGGCCCCGAAGATCACAGATTTACCCAGAAAAATGCAAATGAGCAGTTCTGAGTAAATCGGCTACCAATAATTCAAATGGAATCTAAAAATTATGAAACCATCTGGATTTGAAAATAGACTCAAAAAGGAGTACTCAGAAATAAAAATCACTTGAATCGGACTTAAAACGAACACTTGGCGGTCCGTCGAAGTGACAAGTTCTGTACTTGGACCTGAACTGTCCACTCAACTTCGACAGAGAGGTGTCAAAAATCGGCTAGATAGAAATTCATGAAATTTGGTGGACATAAACTAGACAGCCTCACCTTTCCCATGGTTCTGGAATCGCCCCAAAATTCATCCGGATGATGAAGTTACGGACGTCCGAAGTAAGGGTACAGGTGCTGTCAAGCTAAGCCATTTTTGAGTAAAAACCAAATCCGAAAATTGATAAAAAAAATGAAATTCGTGTAAGATGAACACAAATACTTCAAAATCATCCGAAAGGCATTCCAGAATTGATTGAGGCCATTTATTTGAGATTTATCACAATAAATGCAATAAACCCCAAATATGAGCCTATCCCGCCAAAATAGTGATATGTGTGCAAAAGTGAAAAAAACTAGCAAGATCCATACACATGCATATAGATTCAATAAAATAGGTTCTAGCATAGCCTAGGGTTCCGTTCCATTATCGTTTCCCTCTGTTCTCTTTAAGATAATCAAGGGTACTTTGAATATGGAACGGTTTACAATCAATCAAAAAGGCCTTATGCTATATAGGTTCTAGCACTAGGGTCAATCCCCAGTCTCGTTTCTCCTAGATCCGCCTTCACGTTTTACGGCTAGGGGAGTCTTGAGATACTTTGAGCCGGGGAAGGATTTCCACACATGCAAACAAGGCTTTACACTACAGAAAGGTAGAAGAAAAGATCTAGATCTAGGAATGTAAAGACAAAAAATAAAAAGAAAAGTTTAGGCTTACCTGAGTGCTGGAGGCGATTCCACAGCGGTTTTCTTCTTCTCTTGGAGTTCTTCTTTGCGAGAATTCAAAACAAGAGTTGTGTGCCATTTGCTCAAGGAGGAGGCTCCTATTTATAGGCAAGGGCTAAGGTCATTGGTAGACACAACTTAATGTCTAGAACCCCTCCAACCTAAACCCTAAGGTTATTTCCGCGATTTTCCCTCATTTAATGAGGGACATGATGGTAAAAGTGAAAAGCTCTCGGAAAACCCTAATTTTGAGCAAACTTAAGGTATCCGGTATATCAGACCGGATAACAAAGGGCCTTAAGGTATCCGGTACATGGTACCGGATACGCTAAGGCTCACCTGTATCCGGTATGAGTATCCGGATACGGCAAAGAGTACTTGTATCCGGATTGAGTATCCGGATACAGGTAAAAGTATATTTTCTTCAAATTCTGTGCTGGCTTTCCAGGAGATAATGATTTTTGATGATTGTTTGTGCAATTTGGGGTGTCTACAACTGCCCCTCTTTGTGGGAGCTGCGAAGCAGTGAGCTGCAAAGAGTAGACAAGCCCAAATTGCATTCCCTTGAGCATGATTTGCTCGGTTCAATTCAATTTCTGTAGAAAACCATTTTTGAGTGGAGATTTGCCAAAAAGCCCTCACTTTAAGGGGGCATCTCTCCAAGAGTTCTTAAATTCCACCGAGCCCTTTGTGGCTGTGAAGTGGATTTTAAGCCCAAAAATAGGGTTTTTGAAAAACTGATTTTTTTATCAAACCAAGTTGAAAATTGAGTGAATATCATCCTTTTGACCAGACACTTTTCCCAGAGTTGTCCCAAATTCCACAGAGCTCTCGTGGCTGTGAAGTGGATTTCAAGACAAAAATTGGATTTTTGAGAAAATAGTAAGAATTATAGCACAAGTTTGCTTTTTTTTTTCTTTTCTTTTTGCTTTTTGGCTTTCTTTTTGCCTTTTTTTTTTTTTGCTTTTTTTTTTTTTTTTTTACAATGTGCTGACATATCTCCCTTCCTTTGCAGCTTTGGCTACTTGATCATCTGAGCCAGATTGAAGAGATCAATCGACACTTCTTCCCGAGTCTGAAAGTCCTTCTCTTGATGAGCAACAGGGGGTGCCCCGATATTCCAGGCGGCAAACAGGGCTGGTTCACTTTCTTGGGCTCACTTCAGGAAGACCAGGTGAGATGGCCTGGCACTTATCAGCCCAATGCAGCGACAGTGATTAGCTTCCGAGACCGCAACTTTCTGATTCTGGCTGGCCTGAGGCATGCAGTGCTGTATCTTCCTCTGCGGGTCCTTCGTCAGTTCCGTGCGACCCAGGGGATTATCATCCCATGTGGATATGAGGATCGTCTTGGGCCCCTTTCTATGAAGCTGAATGCCTGGTTGATGAAGGAGTGGTCCTATGTCCGCTTTATGCATGGTCCAGTCTTCTCAGAAGCCCATGTGAAGGATTATCTCTTCTGGATCAAGGAACAGGTACAGACTCAGGCCCCAGTACCCGAAGATCCTCCTGTAGTCTTGGCTCCCACCTATGAGGACATTCTAGAGTCTGAGCGGGCTTCTCATAAGCGGCTTCAGCAGATATGGGTACGGGAGGCCCAGGAGCTCAGGATACAGGGCGCTTATCTGGAGAGGCAGCTTGAGGAGCAGATCTCACGCCGCATTGCCGTGGAAGAGAAGCTGGAGGAGCAGAGGCAGGCCCGTTGCTTCGAGGTCTGTATGATCCGGCAGAAGTACCAGGATACTTTGGCCAGCCTTAGGAGTATGAGGATCCAGCAGGCCCTTTCAGATGAGGTCATTTCCTTCCTGAGTGATCCCGCTACAGAGGGGGCTTCAGGAGTCATTGCAGCTCAGGCAGCTCGGATTCGGGAGCTTGAGGAGCGGCTAGGAGATTAGCTTTATTTCCTGCACATTTTTCATACCTTTGTACAAAATTGAACTCCAATAGTGGAAATACAAAGGATTTAATTCAAAATAAAGTTTTTATATTATTGGCCTCAGAATGCTCAGATGCTTGTAAAAACAAAGGTTTTATGAAAAGTATTTGATTTCTCATCACTGGCCAAAGTATAATTTTTCCTTTTTATATTTTTTTGTATTTTTGAAATTTTGTCCATGCACTTAATCACCTATAATTAAAGGAATTAAAACCAGGTTAAATAATGAAAAGGGTAGTCCACAAAATACTGAGGGATCAGAACCGTCCATCTTAGGACCTTTAGAGTCATCCCCAACTACCAAAACTGCCCCATTCTGCTCATGCCAACTTTGCTTGAAGCTCAGATCCCCATGATCAACTCAACCTCTGATTTTCTTTCATTTTTCTTATTTTTTTCTTTTTTTCCTTTTTGCCAATATTGCCCCTAGCGCCAGTTATGGTTTTCACTAGGGCCGGCTTCTGAATTCCGTCATCACCAATCTTACTCTGACATTTGAATGAACAAACTAAGATCACCGAGGGCTTAAAAATAGGACGAAATAAAGGCTAGGCTCAGTTTATGAAAGAAAGGGTATTAAAGGCCCAAAATTTTTCAAGTGTGGAAATAGGTCAACCGGACTTACAGTCATGATGAATTTAACCCTTTTTACCCAAATTGCATTTTTTTGCATCTTTTTTCACACTTGGCTTTCATTTGCCATTTTTCATTGCTTTTCCTCTCTTTTTCTTTTTCTTTCCTCACTTTTGCCCCAATTGATTTTGCCCCAATTTGACTGTAAATCCGGTTTGGGTTGATCAAAGAAACGAACCGGCTCAACTTGGCTAGACTAGGGATTAAAATTTTTGAAGGAAATAAAGAAAAATGGCCTCGGATCATTTCCTAGAAATATTCACTCAAGGAAAATACCTTTTTACCGCATCAGAGTTAATGGGCTCAGGAAAATCTGACCCATCCATTTCTGCTAAGACGAGTGCACCCCCTGACAGTACTTTCTTGACGACATATGGGCCTTCCCAATTGGGCTTGAACTTACCACGAGGATCTTCCAAAAATGGTAGAATTTTCTTTAGCACTAAGTTTCCTTCTTGGAAAGTTCTGGGCCTCACTTTCTTATTGTAAGCCCGGGCCATTCTCTTCTGGTACAACTGTCCATGGCAAAGCGCTTTCAACCGCTTTTCTTCTATCAGGTTAAGTTGATCATGTCTCGACTGGATCCATTCGGTTTCTTCTAGTTCTGCTTCCATGAGCACTCGGAGTGATGGGATCTCTACTTCCACGGGCAAGACTGCTTCCATCCCGTAGACTAGGGAGTACGGGGTTGCTCCAGTTGAGGTCCGGATCGAGGTTCTGTATGCATGCAGAGCAAGTGGCAGCATTTCATGCCAATCCTTGTAGCTCACTACCATCTTCTGAATGATTTTCTTTATGTTCTTGTTTGCTGCTTCTACTGCCCCGTTCATCTTTGGCCTGTATGGAGCTGACTTGTGGTGGATGATCTGAAACTGCTCACACATTTTCTTCATGTCCTTGTTCTTAATATTTGAAGCATTGTCGGATACTATGGCATTTGGCAGTCCATAGCGACAAATGATATTGTGCTTCAAAAATTTCATAACATGGTTGCTTGTGATATTTGCATACGAAGCCGCTTCCACCCACTTAGTGAAATAGTCAATGGCCACCAGGATGAATCTGTGTCCGTTTGATGCCTTAGGGGAGATCATGCCAATGACATCTATGCCCCACATAGAGAAGGGCCAGGGTGATGTCATGTTGTGCAGCTCACCTGGGGGTGCATGCTTGTTATCTGCATAGATTTGGCATTGATGGCACCTCCTGACATGTATACAACAATCGTGCTCCATGGTTGTCCAGTAATATCCTAGCCTCAGGATCTTCTTTGCCAGCATGTGTCCACTCATATGGGGCCCACAGACTCCTCCATGTACAGTCTCAATCAGCCTTTCCGATTCAGCCTTGGCAACACATCTGAGCAAAATGTCGTTATGTGACCTTTTGTACACATGTCCACCACTTAGTAGAAATTGACCAGCCAATCTCTGTATTGTTCTCTTCTCAGTAGCCGTGGCATTTTCTGGCAAACTCCGATTGTTCAAGAAATTTTTGATATCTTGAAACCATGGTGTTTCTTCTTCTTGTGCTCCCTCTAGAACGAGACAGTAAGCTGGTTCATCTCGGACCTCAATTTCCAGTGGTCTGATGTCTACTCCTTCTGGTATGCTGACCATTGAAGCCAAGGTTGCTAGAGCATCTGCAAACTGATTCTTGGCCCTTGGCATATAGTTGAAGGAAATTCGAGTGAAATTTGTGCTTATCTCTTCCAAATACTGGTGATAGGGGATCAATTTGTGATCCTTGGTTTTCCACTCACCAGTTGTTTGGAAGATGATAAGACTCGAATCCCCGTATATGTCAAGTTCCTCTACTCCATGATCCATGGCTGCTTGCAATCCAATTATGCATGCTTCATATTCTGCTATGTTATTGGTACACTGGAATCTCAGCTTTACTGCAATCGGGATGTGTGAACCATCTGGTTTGACCAAGACTGCCCCTATTCCGTTTCCATTCATGTTGGCGGCCCCATCAAAGAACATCTGCCAAGAACTCTCACTGTCCTCCTCTTCAGTGTACAGAATTGCCTCATCAGGAAAGTTGGTCTTCAAGGGTTGATATTCTGGCAAAGGATGTGCAGCCAGGTGATCAGCTATGGCTTGACCCTTGATTGCCTTCTGGGTGATGTATGTGAGGTCAAACTCGGACAGTAGTAGTTGCCACTTTGCCGTCCTGCCAGTCAGTGCCGGTTTCTCAAATAAATATTTCAGCGGGTCCATCCGGGATATCAATAGTGTGGAGTGACTAAGGAAATAATGCCTTAGCCTCTGAGTGGCCCACACTAGAGCACAAGAAGTCTTCTCCAATGATGAGTACTTAGCTTCATATTCTGTGAATTTTTTACTCAGATAGTAAATTGCCCTTTCTTTTCTACCAGTCTCATCATGCTGCCCCAAGACACATCCCATTGATGTTTCCAACACTGACAAGTATAGGATCAGTGGTCTTCCTGGAGTTGGTGGCACTAGTACAGGTGGGTTCAGCAAATACCTCTTTATTGTGTCAAATGCCTGTTGGCAGTCCTCATTCCAGACCGTCGGGTTATCTTTCCTCAAAAGTTTGAAAATTGGTTCACAGATAGCAGTGAACTGTGCTATGAACCGGCTTATGTATTGAATCCTTCCAAGAAAGCCCCTGACCTCCTTCTCGGTTCTGGGTGCTGGCATTTCAATTATGGCCTTGGCTTTAGCCGGGTCAATTTCAATTCCTCTTCGGCTTACTATAAACCCCAGTAACTTCCCTGATGTAGCCCCAAAGACGCACTTAGCCGGGTTAAGCCGTAGACTGTACTTCCTGAGCCGATCAAACACTTTCTTCAGATTGATCAAGTGGTCCTCCTCTTTGCATGATTTGGCAATCATATCGTCCACATAGACTTCCATCTCTTTGTGGATCATGTCATGAAACAGTGCTGTCATGGCCCGCTGATATGTTGCCCCAGCGTTCTTAAGCCCAAATGGCATGACTGTGTAGTGGAATGTGCCCCAAGGTGTGATAAATGCTGTTTTCTCTTGATCTTCCTTAGCCATCTTGATCTGATTATATCCTGAGAACCCATCCATGAAGGAAAACAGGCTATGTACCGCAGTATTATCGACCAGAATGTCGATGTGTGGAAGCGGAAAATCGTCCTTTGGGCTTGCCCTGTTCAAGTCTCTATAATCCACGCACATTCGGACCTTCCCGTCCTTCTTTGGTACCGGCACTATGTTTGCGAGCCACTCTGGGTATGTAGAGACTGCCAAAAATCCAGCTTGGAATTGTTTGACCACTTCGTCCTTGACCTTCAAGGTCCATTCTGGCTTCAATCTTCTCAGCTTCTGCTTAATCGGCTTAACCCCTGGCAAAATTGGCAACTTGTGCACCACCATGTCAGTGTCCAACCCCGGCATGTCCCGATACGACCAAGCAAACACATCCTTGTAATCTGCCAAGAACTGTGACATTTCATTTTTCTGCACATCAGACAAGCATGACCCGATTTTCACAATTTTTGGGTCCTCTTCGGTCCCAAGATTTATGGATATGGTCTCCTCAATATTAGGTTGGACCCCCTTTTCATGACGTTCCAATTGGTATTCAATTTCTTTTGGAACGTCTTCTTCTTCGACCTCGGTCTCTTCTTCGACCCCCATGAGATCAAAGTCGAGCTCAAGGTCGAAGTCATATTCAACCTGGTCCAATTCGGTCTGATTATATGGCTCATAAGTGGTTTGGACTTTTTTGAAAAAATTAAATTTTCTAGAAAAATAGAAAAATCTTTTTGGGTTTTTTGTGGGCATTCTAAACATAATTCCCCTGAAGACGAAGGCCCATTAGAACCTTCAGGGAAATGGCATTCCACTATTGGAGTTTTTTTTTGGATGCCGCGTCAGTTTGCCACACAGACGCTGCTTCAAAGGTAAGAGGAGTTTCCTCCCAATTGTTCAATACAAAATTTTGGGGAGCAGGGGAAATAGGGAAAGCCTGCTCCTCAAGCCCAGCATCCGATGCCATCATCACCGGGTGGGTACTGCCCTTTTCTGCTACGGGGCCCAATTCAGAAATGACCTTGTCTGGAATCTTCACTGCGGCCCAGTCAATAAATGGCAGTTCCATGTCTGCCCCTGTCTTTTCGCCTTCAGTCATGGTGAAGAATGCACCAACATCTTCAGAAAAGTCCACCTGCTGCTCGGGCTATGGTCCAGGCCCATCCACGGCTCCCAGTATTGGAGATGGGTTATAGGGTTGTAGGACCGAAACAGAAGGCTTTTGAAATGGGTTGACATTTCGGTATGGGGGTTTGGACTGGTCCATGGGAGGAGAAATTTGGATTATGTAGGAGGGTTTTGGAAAGTTCACCCTCAGATGCGGGAGTTTTCCTTTGCTTCTGCTCTCCCCTTCTTCGTGTTTCATTCTTCTCCAGCCTCTGGGCTTGAAGCCCAACCCTACCTTTGGGATTAGTTTCTTAGCCGTGATTGGCTCCACCATCCCCTGCAGATTGATCCCCAGGCCTTTCCCTGGGTGAAAGTGGTATTTCTCCATCACTTTCTTGACCATCCTTTTTGCAGTGGTCCCCTTTTCTTTCTTTTTCTCACACCCCCCAGGTATGTAATTTACCGCCTCAAATTGAAATGAGTGGAATGCAATCTTGTCGACGGTTAGGTCCACATTGATCAAGGGTACATCAGGTGACACGATGGGCGGCACCAAGTTTTCAGCTAGGACTGTTATCACCCTTTGCCCTCTTATATATTTCACCCTCTGGTGGAGCGTGGATGGTATTGCCCTAGCCGAATGTATCCACGGCCTTCCTAGGAGCAGATTGAAGGCTGCGGGTATATCCATCACTTCAAATGTGATGTTAAAGATATTCGGCCCAATTGTGACCGGCAGTTCAATCTCCCCTAGGGAGTGGGTCTTGGAGCTATCAAAAGCCCTTACTATCCGCCCATTTTGTTTGATCCTCGACTGGTCTAGACCCAGCTTGGTAAAAGTGATTAACGGGCAAACGTTTAATGCCGACCCGTTGTCAATTAAAACCCGTGCAACCATGCAGCCCTTACAAAGCACAGTGATGTGCAAAGGGTCCACATGATAACACCCACCTGGGCTGATCTCACCCTCTGAGAAACTTATCACATTATGTGACAAGATTTGACCAACCATTTTGCCAAGCTGGTCTGGATCGATGGTCTGGGATACATGTGCACTCTGTAGCACCCTTAACAATGCATCCCTGTGCTTTTCGGAATTCAGCAAAAGGCCCAGTATTGAAATCTTGGCCGGGACCTTGTTCAGCTGATCCACAAGATTGAATTCACTTTTCTTTATTATTTTTATGAGGTCTGCTGCCTCATTTTCTGCACCCTGGGGGGTGTCTTCTCCTACTTTATTTTTTCCCTTCTGTTTTCTTTTTTCTTCATTTTCTCTTTTTTCTTTCTCCACTTCTGTCTCTTTTTCTTTCTCTTCACCCCCTGCACATCTCCCCGACCTCGTCATGAGGTTCACCTCCTCCTGGTTCTGGTTCCTGACCATTGGAACCGTAGCCGTGATTCCCTTGCTGTAGTTCCATGGTACAGCGGCCTCTGAATAGGCTAATTTAGGGATGTCAACCACTAGTGGCTGGAGTTTGGACCGGGATGTATGGGCCGGTTTAGGGATAGTATGGGCTGGCTGCACATTTACAACCAGGGGTTGAAGTTTGGATTTGGTGGGGACAGAAGAAGTGATGGAAGCAGTGGTGGGGTCAAGATTGATGACCAGTGGAGCCTTAGACGGCTTGGATGGGGAACAAGTGGGTAGACTGCAATTGAAGACCAATGGAGGCCTTGCAGTATTTATCTGGGCCATCAGAGAAGAGACCCGGTTTAAGGAGGAGCTTATGTCCTCAGCAGCAAGATTATTTTTTTGGGAGACCATGTTGATCTCCTCTTCGTCCTCCTCTGGGAAGAATCGGACCTGGACTGTAGTCCCCACAGGGGCTATAAGCTGTGATGGGTCAAAGGCCCTTCTGGTGGTAGATATGGCAGTGATGGAGTTGGATGGGCCTGCCCCATTGTGGTACGGCAGAGGGTTCTGCCCAATATCATTTCCCGACGGGGCGGGTGCAGCAGTGTTAAAGACCAAAGCCTTCTGGTCCAACAGGTCCTGGACCGCATGCTTCAGCACCCAGCAGTTATCAGTAGAATGCCCCGGTGCACCCATGTGGAAATCACAGGTGACGGATGTGTCAAAATTTCTCCCCCTGGTGGCATTCGGGTTGGGCTCTTTCAGAGTCAAGTATTCACCCTTTAGCAGGGTTGGCAATAGTTGGGAAAGAGATATGGGTAGAGGAGTGAAAACCCGGTTCTTTCTTGCCGCGAACCAGGCATCCCGCTTTTCCTTAGAAAAAGTCCTCCTTGTGTTAGCTGGCACAGAGGGAGGGAAATTGACATTCAGCGGGGTCTGGTACGACTGCTGGGCCTGTTGGGGTGCCGAGATGTTGACGTGCAGTGGCTTCTTGGCTGGAGTAGCCTGGACCAGGTTCACCTCCCCTTCTTTTCGGGCCCCCGTCTTTTTGAATCCGGCCCCTTTCTTCTGGGCCATGGAGGCCGAGGAATCAGACTGCCCAGTCAGAGTAGAGTAGTCTATCAGCCGTCCTGACCTGACCCCTTCCTCGATCCGGTCCGCTACCTGTACCAGGGCTGCAAAGTTGGTGGTGATCTGACCCACCAGATGGTTGTAAAAGGGCTGCCCCAGTGTGCCCATAAATGTGGAGATCATTTCCGGCTCTTGCATAGGTGGCCTGACCTGGGAGGCGGCCTCTCTCCATCTCTTGGCGTACTGCCGTATCGGTTCATCTTTCCCCTTGGTCATCCTCATCATGTCGTACCGGTCCGGCACGATCTCCGAGTTGAACTTGTATTGGTCCAGGAAAGCGTCGGCTAGGTCCTTCCACCTTCTAATCCTTCCATGGTCCACTGTAGCGAACCACCGAAGGGCTGACCCGGTTAGACTCCTTTGAAAGAGCTGGATCAGTATTCCATCGTCCCGGCCAAACTGGCACAGGGCCCCGCAGTATAATTTGAGATGGCTCAATGGGCAGCCTGTGCCATCAAATTTATCGAAGTCTGGGCACCTGAACTTAGCCGGTAGACAGACGTCCGGGTACATGCACAGGTCCTCGAAGGTGGTGCCTGCATGGCTGCCTCCCCCCTTCACCTCTTTCAGCTCTGCCTGGATTCTTTCTATCCTCAGCAGCATTTTCTTTTCCATCTCATCTCGGGCCTTTTCTTTCTCCAGCTCTTTCTCAGACTCCGCCATATTTTCCCTGATCAGAATGGGTTCAGGGACTGGTTCAGAAATGGGCTCAGGCATAGGCTGAACCGGAGGCGGAATGTAGGCCTGAGGTGGTGGTGCCTGATGGGAAGTAGATGCCTGGTTCGGGGCTTGGGCCTGTTGGGCCTGAGCCGCCAGTAGGTCCCCCAGCATTTTGGCCAGACCGGCCACTTGCTCCTGCAGTTGAGTAAAGTCCTGAGCAGGGACGGTAGCTTGGGCTTGGTTCTCTTCAGTATTCATTGTTCTTGCTTTGGATCTGGTCACAGGAGCAATGATTGCCAATAAGTGTAAATGTACCTGAGGGAAAAAAATGAATAGAACATGTTAGCTTCCACTTAGCTTGAGTCACACCCCTATATATGTAAACCAGTAGGTTAGGTGAACACCAGCCAGAAAAATTTTTTTGTTTTTGTTTTTGTTTTTTTTTTTTTGAGTTGGAATATTCTAGGGCTTCCAAGGGTCCCAATTTTTTTTTTTTTGATTTGATTGATAAAAATAACCAACCAAGGTTTTCATGGAATATTCTAGGGCTTCCAAGGGGCCCAATTTTTTTTTGATTTGATTGATAAAAAGAACCAACCAAGGTTTTCATTTTTTTTGATTTGATTGATAAAAATAACCAACCAAAGGTGTCTTGGACTACTCTATCCAAGTATCCCACAAATGTTTTGATTTGATTGATAAAAATAACCAACCAAAGGTGTCTTGGAATATTCTAGGGCTTCCAAGTATCCCACAAATGTTTTGATTTGATTGATAAAAATAACCAACCAAAGGTGTCTTGGACTACTCTATCCAAGTATCCCACAAATGTTTTGATTTGATTGATAAAAATAACCAACCAAAGGTGTCTTGGAATATTCTAGGGCTTCCAAGTATCCCACAAATGTTTTGATTTGATTGATAAAAATAACCAACCAAAGGTGTCTTGGACTACTCTATCCAAGTATCCCACAAATGTTTTGATTTGATTGATAAAAATAACCAACCAAAGGTGTCTTGGACTACTCTATCCAAGTATCCCACAAATGTTTTGATTTGATTGATAAAAATAACCAACCAAAGGTTTTCATTTTTTTTTTGATTTGATTGATAAAAATAACCAACCAAAGGTGTCTTGGAATATTCTAGGGCTTCCAAGTATCCCACAAATGTTTTGATTTGATTGATAAAAATAACCAACCAAAGGTGTCTTGGACTACTCTATCCAAGTATCCCACAAATGTTTTGATTTGATTGATAAAAATAACCAACCAAAGGTTTTCATTTTTTTTTTTTGATTTGATTGATAAAAATAACCAACCAAGGTTTTCATGGAATATTCTAGGGCTTCCAAGGGTCCCAATTTTTTTGATTTGATTGATAAAAATAACCAACCAAGGTTTTTATTTTTTTTTTTTGATTTGATTGATAAAAATAACCAACCAAGGTTTTCATGGAATATTCTAGGGCTTCCAAGTGTCCCACTTTTTTTGATTTGATTGATAAAAATAACCAACCAAGGTTTTCATCATTTTTTTTTTTTATTTGAAATCTGATGCATTTTAGAAGATTTTCAAGTTCTAAAGCTGGATTGACATATGTTTGAGTTGAGTTGGTGTCAAAAAATATGACACCTTGGTTTCCTCTTTCATTTTCAAACTTAGGTTAAATCCTGAAAGAATATTTTATTTTATTCTTTTTTGTTTTTTTTTCTTTGATTTTGTATTTTTGGGAAAATTTCTTATGTTCTTTTCGGGGTGCCTAAGGATTATCCACAGTGTTTTAGGCATTTTATTTTGAAAATTTGGGCTGAAAAGCCAATTTGTGCATTTTTTGAATGTATCCGGTATACTATTCCGGATAAGAATATGCCTTATTGTATCCGGTCATCATAACCGGATATATGCATATGCCTTTGTATCCGGAAATATATACCGGATATGATTAGAGCTGTTATTAACCGGCCTGAGTTACCGGTTATTGCCGAAATGGCCCTTTTTGACTCATTTTTTCACCAGATTAGTTTTTTTTTTATTCCCAATTGATGTTCACCTTAATTTGACCTTCAAAACTTGCCCCAAATTGGGCTTGGACATTATATTTGCAAAATCCCCAAATTCATGAAAAGAACATGGTTTTACCTTGCCACCTTGTATTACCTTCATTTAATATGGTATTCACATTATACCTTGGCCTGTAAAACCTGCAAACGGCCTTCCCACATTTACACCCAATTCCCCAAACGCAATTGTGTGCTTTTAGCTGAAAACGTGTTTCTCCACCTTCAAGCGTATGTTTTTTTGGGTTTTGGCTTAATTGGCAACTTAGAACTCAAGTCTAGTGATGCCCGGAATCGAATCACAGATCCCATTGTCATCACATCATTGACCTAAACTCTAAGGTAAATGTTTTCACTTTCGCTTTCCGAAGTCACGACCTCGGTGCGCCAAGCTACACACATTCATGGTTCAACTTCCTAATAGGTAAAGGGTAGGCTGTGCAAATTGTTTCAAGTGCTCAAGTGCAATTTTAAATTGTGGTAACATTCACAACGTCCCAGCCCCTTGCCACTCTTTTTCGTAGCCATGCATTCAATTTCAAGCCAAGGTACGAATGACAAAGATAATGAAGCTAAATACAAGCAAGCAAGCACCAAAACAACTAAATATGCACAAAAAATATTACATGCCCAAAAAGTGTTATACAAAACATGTTATTTGTACAAACAATAATTAAATCATGTAAGCATGCTTGAAACTCAAAAGCATTCCCTAAAATCCCAGATTTCATGCTCTTTTTCATGCTCAAAGTATACCATTTCGACCCCAAATTGGAGCCTAAAATTTTAGCACTACTTGACATGATACCAAAGTGTTTCAATGAGGTAAAACATGCTTAAAATTTCCAGAAATATGCACTAAAATTTTCAGATTTCTCATGCTCAAAAGTGCATCATTTATACCCCAAATTAATGCCCAAACATTTACCAACTACTTGACATGGTATAAGGAGAGTTTTGATGGTAAAAACATGCTTGAAAACCCCTATGATGGCTACTGAATTTACCGATTTTTGCTCAATGTTTTCATGCTCAAATAATAGCACTAAGAACCTCCTAACCCAAGGCAAACAAAAAACAAGTAGGCATGCACAACAAAGTAAGGCCCTAAACATGATCCTTAGCATATCCAAGCATACACACATGCCTTCATCAATGTAAAATTTAAAAGTATCCCAATCAGATTTAGAATACACCAATATACACCAATAAAGTAAACAAAATAGCAAGCATTCAAAAGTGATGAAAAAGCATGAATATACACAAAATGGCTTAAATCCACAGATCCCCAGCAGAGTCGCCAGTTGTGAGACATGGGAAAAAATCACCGGAGTGATCGTCCCTCCGTCAACACACGGGCTCAACGCAAAAATTGGGAGAGTCGCCACCATTCATGATTTTGGGGTGAGAATGGATACCAAAGAGTTCAAAACTAGGCAAAAATAGCCAAAAGACAAATTCTAGGATAAAAATAACCCTACTTGAAAATCAAATCCAGAGATGAGTAAGGGGATTAGATTATGAACGGGGGAAGGTGTTAGGCACCCCCATTCATCCACACGAAGTGGTTGCCAAGTGTATATTCATGCAAAAACAAAGTAATAAAGCTTGCTAAAAATCATGAGAAACCTTGAAAAAGGTCAATGTATGATATTTGCACATGAAGATCCAAATGGATTTTAGATCTTCTCTTATGTCAATATCACTTCTGGAGTATTTCAAAAGATGGAAATCAAAGTAGAGGTTGCATAAAACCAAGTTAAATCAAATCCGGAAAATTCGGTAAAAAGTATGCCATTTGCCTTAAAATCGTTCAAATCCAATTCTGAATTAAACCAAACCAAATCCATTTGAAAGATTAGGGTAAATAAGAGTCTCTTGCAAAATTTCACTTCATTCCAATGAAAAATCTAGGAGTTATGCTCCTTTGAAGTTGCTGTTGGGGATTTTTAAAAGTAGTAAGTGGGCAACTTTGGAAAATTGTCTAGAAAAATCCACTACATAGAAATCCACGAAATTTGGTGTGATTGAAGTCTGTATGGCCATCTTTCAACAGAAACTAGCCTCATACAAAAATCCCTTCGGACGTGCCTTGGGTGGTCTCCCGAACAGGCCCCGAAGATCACAGATTTACCCAGAAAAATGCAAATGAGCAGTTCTGAGTAAATCGGCTACCAATAATTCAAATGGAATCCAAAAATTATGAAACCATCTGGATTTGAAAATAGACTCAAAAAGGAGTACTCAGAAATAAAAATCACTTGAATCGGACTTAAAACGAACACTTGGCGGTCCGTCGAAGTGACAAGTTCTGTACTTGGACCTGAACTGTCCACTTAACTTCGACAGAGAAGTGTCAAAAATCGGCTAGATAGAAATTCATGAAATTTGGTGGACATAAACTAGACAGCCTCACCTTTCCCATGGTTCTGGAATCGCCCCAAAATTCATCCGGATGATGAAGTTACGGACGTCCGAAGTAAGGGTACAGGTGCTATCAAGCTAAGCCATTTTTGAGTAAAAACCAAATCCGAAAATTGATAAAAAATGAAATTCGTGTAAGATGAACACAAATACTTCAAAATCATCCGAAAGGCATTCCAGAATTGATTGAGGCCATTTATTTGAGATTTATCACAATAAATGCAATAAACCCCAAATATGAGTCTATCCCGCCAAAATAGTGATATGTGTGCAAAAGTGAAAAAACCTAGCAAGATCCATACACATGCATATAGATTTAATAAAATAGGTTCTAGCATAGCCTAGGGTTCCGTTCCATTATCGTTTCCCTCTGTTCTCTTTAAGATAATCAAGGGTACTTTGAATATGGAACGGTTTACAATCAATCAAAAAGGCCTTATGCTACATAGGTTCTAGCACTAGGGTCAATCCCCAGTCTCGTTTCTCCTAGATCCGCCTTCACGTTTTACGGCTAGGGGAGTCTTGAGATACTTTGAGCCGGGGAAGGATTTCCACACATGCAAACAAGGCTTTACACTACAGAAAGGTAGAAGAAGAGATCTAGATCTAGGAATGTAAAGACAGAAAATAAAAAGAAAAGTTGAGGCTTACCTGAGTGCTGGAGGCGATTCCACAGCGGTTTCCTTCTTCTCTTGGAGTTCTTCTTTGCGAGAATTCAAAACAAGAGTTGTGTGCCATTTGCTTGAGGAGGAGCCTCCTATTTATAGGCAAAGGCTAAGGTCCTTGGTAGACACAACTTAATGTCTAGAACCCCCCAACCTTAACCCTAAGGTTATTTCCGAGATTTCCCCTCATTTAATGAGGGACATGATGGTAACAAGTGATTTCTGTCGGAAAACCCTAATTTTGAGCAAAACTAGCGTATCCGGTATATCAGGCCGGATACACAAGGTCTTTAAGGTATCCGGTATACAATACCGGATACACTAAGCACTGCTTGTATCCGGTATTGATCACCGGATACAAAGAAATGTACTTGTATCCGGCCTGAGTTGCCGGATACAAGGAAAAAAGCCTTTTTTCCAAATTTTAACACAGACAATACTTATTTACATGTAATATCGTTTAAGTAAATGTCCTCGTATTTTTTAATCTCCATTTACTTAAGATATTACATGTAAATAAGCAAACACCCCCCCATTTGAATCCATTAAAAATAGTTCCAGACCCAAATTCCAAGTGAATAAAAAGTCAACTTTCCAGTTCTAGGCAAAATTCCGATTTTTCAGGTCTGGAAAAAAGGTTCAATATGTTAAAACCAAGGTATTCGCCAAGATTTAAAATCTCAAAAAATTCTTTTATGCAATAACATGGCTAAAAACCTGATTACCGGGAAAAATTATCTTGAAATCTGGCTTTAAAAAATATTTCATTTTCTGGGGTCAAAAGTCAACAAAATTCAACCGGAAAAAGTTTGACTTTGCACAAAAGATTGAATTCAGGCCTTTTCCTTTATGGTTTTGGATTCAAATGGGTTAAGTATCTCAAACCCAATGCAAAGAACTGAAAATTCCAATAAAATATTTCTCTCCTTCAAGATTTATCAAAAGTCGTGCAATTTTGGGGTGTCTACAGCTGCCCCTCTTTGCTGGAGTTGTACTACAATGAACAGCAAAGAATAGACACAACTCAAAATTGCACGTTTGAAAGACACCTCATTAATTGAACTTGCTTTGGTCAAACAAATGAGTGATAAAAAACATGGATTTGAAGATAGCCAATGAAGCCCCTGCTGTGTATAGTCTGACGGGGTGGCGTCTCTTCCTTATCTCAGATTTCTTTGAGCTCTCGTGGCTATGAAAAGAAATCTGAGACAAGCAAATTTTGGAAAGAATGTGGATTTAAAATTGACCTCTGCAAACTCAATTGCTTTTGATGTTTTTCAACAATAAGGAAGGAAATATTTTATTGAAATTTTCTGATTGATTTTCTTATTTGATTTACCTGGGTGCCATTTGATGCCCAAACCTGTGCTTGAATATTCTGAAACTTACTTTTGCTTCATCTTCTTGCTCTCTCAATAAGGATGTATGTGCCATTGCTGCCCATAACCTGCCTTCATTCTTTTCAACTGCCCAAGTGAATGGCTCTTCTTGACTGATGGATTTGAAAATCCTGATCTGTTAATCTAACCTCATACCCTTACAACCCATAACCTCTCATTCATGCCTTCTTACTGCTCCAGTAAAATCCTTCTTCAGAATTGGAAACCTTTGTTTAAATGAGGAAACATGCAACTGCTTCAAAGCTTCTTCTTTTTTTCTTTCAAATCCGAAGACTAAGGCCTGACTGCTTCTTCCAGATGCTGTAATTTATTTCAATGAAAACTCAGAGGGAAAGGCGCTGAGCATGCCCCAGTTTTGATTGCTTGAAGTAGTATTTGCCCCTCAGCAGAGATGATCCTCTTTTTTCCCTTTTTTTTCTTTTCTTTTTTCTTTCTTTCTTTTTCTCTTTTTCTCTTTCTTCTTCTTTTTTTTTCTTTTTTTTAACCTTTGCAAAAAGAAACCCTTATAAAGGAATGCAAATACAAAAATAGGTTTTATACTAGTGGCCTCAGAATTCTCTAATGCTTGCAAAACCAATGTTTTTATGAAAAGACATAGATGCTCATCATAGGCCAAAAATATATTTTTTGCTTTTTTGTGCTTTTTTTTTTTTTTTGAAAAATGATCCAATTACTTGTTAGCATATAGTCCAAAAGAATTAAAATCAAGTTGAATAATGAGAAGATTATTTCCGAAAAGGAAGAAAGACCAAAATAAGCCTTCAGAACCTTTAGAATCATTCCCATGACCATCGGCTTGTCAATTGATGCTCCAGATATGCCAACTCTTTCAATCTGACTATTTTGCCCCAGTCTAGAAAGACATTTTCTTTCATCCAATTGAAGAGCAATTGTTTCTCCATTGTATCCATGATATGAGAATTTATGACTTCAACTTCCGCAATAATTTCCTAATGGCAATTTTGATGGCCATCAACTTGTTCACAAATGCTTTATACCACAGCTCTGATTATGTTTGCTTCAATCTTGAAAAGAAGACTTTCCTCAATCACTTGAAGAGTGAAAAATAACCACTAGCCTGAGGATTTCACCTGGATTTATGCCAATTCTGGACTTTTCTCTCTGACAATTTCCTTCTTGTAGATAGCTAATTATTTGCCATGTAGCGTCTTTCTGGGTTTTCACTACATTTTCTCCATTTTTCTCTTTTTGTTTTTTTTTTTTGTTTTTTTTTATCCTTCATCACCAGCAGCTATGTAGTTAAAACCGCCTTAATTCAAAATTTCTTAATCAAAGAGGACTTATGGATGGGACGAAACGAAGGCTTGGTGTTTGTTTAGAAAGAAAAGGAATAAAAGGCTCAAATACCATATGATCTAATGGGTTAACTGAAATTGCAATTTTTAAGGCATTTCTTCCCTTAGAATGAATACAAAATTGCCCCCCAGTAATGAAGTTCTTCACCCACTTTGATTTCTTCATTTAAAACTTATTTCCCATTATTGAACTTCTTTTCTCATTCTTCCCTTCACAATTTTGAAGATATAGCATTTGATGATCTGTTTTTCTTCTTTCTTCCCTCTTTTTTTTTTCATTTCTTTGCCCCCTTTTCTGAAAACATCTTCAAAATCCCTTTTGAACTTCAATAATGTCCCCCTTCTCTTGTCCCTTCATTCTTTTCTTTTTTATGCCTTAATAGATTTGCCCCAGTGTGGGGTTGCAATTCTCAGTTTAGGTTACTTGGAAAAATTTATTAAGCTCAAAGAGTTTAACTAGGGATTTCAAAAATTTTGGGGATATAAGAAAGAAAGGCCTCTTATCATTTTAATAAAAGTTTGAATTTTCAGACTTGACAGAGTTGTACTACATGACTGGCTCAGGATTTTTCTTTTTCTTTTTTTTTTTTTTTTTGATCACCGCCACCTGGGAAGATAAAATTTCAACCATAAAACATCCTTCTCATCAAATCAGCCTCTTAAATCGCAATCCAAATCTTTCCATATTTTTCGATGGAGAGTGCAAACTAGGAGTCATCTTCAAATGCAAAAATTTCATCTTTCAGTTTCTTCTCCATCTGCTTTTCCTTGACGAGCAAGTGATGCGATCCTCTCTGTACTTGCTGCTTTCAAGTGAAAACTTCAGGTCATCTTTGGTTCTAAAGTCCATAAGATTGGTCACTTCAAAATTTTGCAGAAATATTCTTCTCATGACACTTAAAAAGATTTGAATTTTCATATAAAATGTCTTTTTCTTCGATTTCGGTCTCAAAATTGAGCCCAATGTCGAAGTCATATTCAACTTAATGAAATTCAATGGGAGATATGACTCATAAGTAAAACAGGACCTTGTTGAAAACCTTTTTTTTTTTTTTTAGAAAAATGTTAAAGGGGAAAATCTTTTTTTTTTTATAACAAAATCTTAAAGGAAAACTCTCTTTTTTTTTTTTTTTTTTTGAAAGAGCCTTTATTGAAATCACTTCCTGAGAACAAGGCTCCTTAGGATCCTCAGGAAATGTGCATTCTTCTTAAGGGGGTTTCTTTTCAGAGAATAGGGGAATTTGAAAATTGCCCCTGTTCTCAAAGGCAAAAGCTAACTTTTCTTTCTTTTTCAGAAAATTTCTTTCTGCTACTGAGTGAGGCAAGTTTCTCTTTTCATGAATGGGGATGATCCCCTTCTCTGGGGTATTGTGCTCAGTTTCTGAAAGAAGTGACATTCCTTTATACGGAATCTGGATAGCAGCCCAGTCAATCAATGGAAGCTTAAACTTGGCCTCAATCTTTTCTTTTAAATCTTCTTCTTTCTTTTCTTGGGATTCTTCCTCTTCAATTACCTTTGCTTCATTTCCTTCTTGTATGAAGAGTGATTCCATACCCTTCAGACAATCCAATTTGTCCATACTGAACTCTTGTTCAACATCAAGTGCTATGCCATTTATTTGCTCAAACTGCTCAAATGGAATTGTTTGCACTTCCTTTGCCCTTTCACCTGTCATTTCCTTTTCTTTCACCTTCGGCTTAAAATCTGCCCCTGTGTGAGTCTCTTTCTCCACATGGCCCCCTTCATCTTCTTTTTCAAAATAAACTTGGACTGTGGTACCAACCGGAGCAATAAGTTGAGAAGGGTCAAATCTTCTTTTTCCTAAAAAAATTGACCCTATTGCATTTGAGCTGCTTGCCCCATTGTTGCTGGTGGGAGGAGGAGTGGGTGTGACTGAATTGAATGATAAAGAGTTATTATCCAGCAAATCCTGAATTGCATGCTTTAGGGCCAAGCAACGATCTGTGGTATGCCCTGGACTACTCATATGATATTCACAAATTGCAGATGGATCATAACCCTTCCCCTTGCTTGCATGAGGATTTGGCAACCTCAAAGTCACATAACCCTTTTGAAGTAAGGTAGGCAAAAGTTCAGATGGTCTCATAGGCAGTTTTGAAAACTCCCTTCTCTTTCTTACTTATGTTTTCTCCTTCACAGGCTGTGCAGAAGGGACATTAATTTTGATAGGCAGCAAAGGAACTGGATGGGCATTGGCTTGAAAGGGTCCCTTGGGAAGCTGCACCATATTCACTTCTGCTTCTCTCATTTCCTCAGATTTTTTCTTTCCATTACCATTTCCCTTGTTATGAGTGGAGTCTTGTTGACTGATCATGGTGGAATAATCAATTATCTTGCCAGATTTGATCCCATCCTCAATCCGGCCGGCCACTTGTACCAGGGCTGCAAAATTGGTGGTAATCTGACCCACCAGATGATTGTAGAAAGGCTGCCCCAGTGTACCCATGAACGTTGAGATCATTTCCGGTTCCTGCATAGGCGGCCTGACCTGGGAGGCAGCCTCTCTCCACCTCTTGGCATATTGCCGCACAGATTCATCTTTGCCCTTGCTCATCCTCATAATGTCGTACCGGTCTGGCACGATCTCCGAGTTAAATTTGTATTGGTCTAAGAAGGTGTCTGCCAGGTCCTTCCATCCTCTAATCTTCCCATGATCAACTGTGGCAAACCACCTCAAGGCCGATCCTGTCAAACTCCTCTGGAAGAGTTGAATCAATATGCCATCATCCCGACCAAACTGGCACAAAGCCCCGCAGTATAGTTTCAAATGGCTCATAGGGCAGCCTGTGCCGTCGAACTTGTCGAAGTCCGGGCACTTGAACTTGGCCGGTAGACATACGTCAGGATACATGCACAGATCCTTGAAAGTGGTGCCTCCATAGCTATTTCCCCCTTTCACCTCTTTCAGTTCTTCTTGGATCCTTTCTATCCTGAGCAGCATTTTCCTTTCAGTTTCTTCCCTGGCTTTTTCCTTCTCTAGTTCTTTCTCGGATTCTGCTGTATTTTCCTTGATCAGAATGGGTTCAGGGACTGGTTCGGAAATGGGCTCAGGCATGGGCTGAACCGGAGGCGGAATGTAGGCCTGAGGTGGTGGTGCCTGATGGGAAGTAGATGCCTGGTTCGGGGCTTGGGCCTGTTGGGCCTGAGCCGCCAGTAGGTCCCCCAGCATTTTGGCCAGACCGGCCACTTGCTCCTGCAGTTGAGTAAAGTCCTGAGCAGGGACGGTAGCTTGGGCTTGGTTCTCTTCAGTATTCATTGTTCTTGCTTTGGATCTGGTCACAGGAGCAATGATTGCCAATAAGTGTAAATGTACCTGAGGGAAAAAAAATGAATAGAACCTGTTAGCTTCCACTTAGCTTGAGTCACACCCCTATATATGTAAACCAGTAGGTTAGGTGAACACCAGCCAGAAAATTTTTTTTGTTTTTGTTTTTGTTTTTTTGTTTTTGTTTTGAGTTGGAATATTCTAGGGCTTCCAAGGGTCCCAATTTTTTTTTTTGATTTGATTGATAAAAATAACCAACCAAGGTTTTCATGGAATATTCTAGGGCTTCCAAGGGTCCCAATTTTTTTTGATTTGATTGATAAAAATAACCAACCAAGGTTTTCATTTTTTTTTGATTTGATTGATAAAAATAACCAACCAAAGGTATCTTGGAATATTCTATCCAGGTATCCCACAAATGTTTTGATTTGATTGATAAAAATAACCAACCAAAGGTGTCTTGGACTACTCTATCCAAGTATCCCACAAATGTTTTGATTTGATTGATAAAAATGACCAACCAAAGGTGTCTTGGACTACTCTATCAGAGTATCCCACAAATGTTTTGATTTGATTGATAAAAATGACCAACCAAAGGTGTCTTGGACTACTCTATCCAAGTATCCCACAAATGTTTTGATTTGATTGATAAAAATAACCAACCAAAGGTGTCTTGGACTACTCTATCCAAGTATCCCACAAATGTTTTGATTTGATTGATAAAAATAACCAACCGAAGGTGTCTTGGACTACTCTATCCAAGTATCCCACAAATGTTTTGATTTGATTGATAAAAATAACCAACCAAAGGTGTCTTGGAATATTTTAGGGCTTCCAAGTATCCCACAAATGTTTTGATTTGATTGATAAAAATAACCAACCAAAGGTGTCTTGGACTACTCTATCCAAGTATCCCACAAATGTTTTGATTTGATTGATAAAAATAACCAACCAAAGGTTTTCATTTTTTTTTTTGATTTGATTGATAAAAATAACCAACCAAAGGTGTCTTGGAATATTCTAGGGCTTCCAAGTATCCCACAAATGTTTTGATTTGATTGATAAAAATAACCAACCAAAGGTGTCTTGGACTACTCTATCCAAGTATCCCACAAATGTTTTGATTTGATTGATAAAAATAACCAACCAAAGGTTTTCATTTTTTTTTTGATTTGATTGATAAAAATAACCAACCAAGGTTTTCATGGAATATTCTAGGGCTTCCAAGGGTCCCAATTTTTTTGATTTGATTGATAAAAATAACCAACCAAGGTTTTTATTTTTTTTTTGATTTGATTGATAAAAATAACCAACCAAGGTTTTCATGGAATATTCTAGGGCTTCCAAGTGTCCCACTTTTTTTGATTTGATTGATAAAAATAACCAACCAAGGTTTTCATCATTTTTTTTTTGTTATTTGAAATCTGATGCATTTTAGAAGATTTTCAAGTTCTAAAGCTAGATTGACATATGTTTGAGTTGAGTTGGTGTCAAAAAATATGACACCTTGGTTTCCTCTTTCATTTTCAAACTTAGGTTAAATCCTGAAAGAATATTTTATTTTATTCTTTTTTGTTTTTTTTTTTCTTTGATTTTGTATTTTTGGGAAAATTTCTTATGTTCTTTTCGGGGTGCCTAAGGATTATCCACAGTGTTTTAGGCATTTTATTTTGAAAATTTGGGCTGAAAAGCCAATTTGTGCATTTTTTGAATGTATCCGGTATACTATTCCGGATAAGAATATGCCTTATTGTATCCGGTCATCATAACCGGATATATGCATATGCCTTTGTATCCGGAAATATATACCGGATATGATTAGAGCTGTTATTAACCGGCCTGAGTTACCGGTTATTGCCGAAATGGCCCTTTTTGACTCATTTTTTCACCAGATTAGTTTTTTTTTTATTCCCAATTGATGTTCACCTTAATTTGACCTTCAAAACTTGCCCCAAATTGGGCTTGGACATTATATTTGCAAAATCCCCAAATTCATGAAAAGAACATGGTTTTACCTTGCCACCTTGTATTACCTTCATTTAATATGGTATTCACATTATACCTTGGCCTGTAAAACCTGCAAACGGCCTTCCCACATTTACACCCAATTCCCCAAACGCAATTGTGTGCTTTTAGCTGAAAACGTGTTTCTCCACCTTCAAGCGTATGGTTTTTTTTTGGGTTTTGGCTTAATTGGCAACTTAGAACTCAAGTCTAGTGATGCCCGGAATCGAATCACAGATCCCATTGTCATCACATCATTGACCCAAATTCTAAGGTAAATGTTTTCACTTTCGCTTTCCGAAGTCACGACCTCGGTGCGCCAAGCTACACACATTCATGGTTCAACTTCCTAATAGGTAAAGGGTAGGCTGTGCAAACTGTTTCAAGTGCTCAAGTGCAATTTTAAATTGTGGTAACATTCAAAACGTCCCAGCCCCTTGCCACTCTTTTTCGTAGCCATGCATTCAATTTCAAGTCAAGGCACATATGACAATATAATGAAGTTAAATACAAGCAAGCAAGGGAACCAAAGCAACCAAATATGCACACAAGTATTACATGCCCAAAAAGTGGTATACAAACATGTCATTTGAATAACAATTGAACCATGGAAGCATGCTTGAAACCCAAAAGCACTCCTTAAAATTCCAGATTTTCATGCTCTTTTTCATGCTCAAAGTGTACCATTTCTACCCAAGTTGAAGCCCTAAAATTTAGCACTACTTGACATGGTCCAAAAAGTGTTTCGATTTGGTAAAATATGCTTGAAAACCCCCAAATATACACTGAAATTTCCAGATTTTTTGTTCCTCATTTTTTGTGCTCAAATGACATTGTTTTATGCCCAAATCCAAGCCTAAAACCCAGAAGCTAACAACATGACATAAAAAGCTTTTAGCTTGGGAAACATATGCTTGAAAATCCCCAAAATTCCCACCAAGCATTTCAGATTTTTTTTTCATTGTTTTCATGCTCAACTCATGTCATCCCATACCCCCAAGTCCAAATCATGGCATAAAACAACCATTAAGCACAAAAAGCATTATTCATGGGAAACATGCTTGAATACTCAAAATTTACACCAAATTTCCAGATTTTGAAAATTTCTTTTTCATGGCATAACAACTTAAATCAGAGCATGTTATCACAAAACACATCCAAATCATGTTTCAAAATAGGCTTCTTCTAGACACATTTCTAGCCAACATCAAGCCACACATACATGCTTTTGATACATACAAATTTCTAAGCATCCTAATCTGATTTGAAATATAACAATATGCACAAATAAAACAAACAAAATAGCAAGCATTCAAAAGTGATGAAAAAGCATGAATATACAAAAAAATGGCTTAAATCCACAAGTCCCCAGCAGAGTTGCCAGTTGTGAGACATGGGAAAAAATCACCGGGGTGATCATCCCTCCGTCTGCACACGGGCTCAACGCAAAAATTGGGAGAGTCGCCACCATTCATGATTTTGGGGTGAGAATGGACACCAAAGAGTTCAAAACTAGGCAAAAATAGCCAAAGGACAAATTCTAGGGTAAAAATAACCCTACTTGAAAATCAAATCCAGAGATGGGTAAGGGGATTAGATTATGAACGGGGGAAGGTGTTAGGCACCCCCATTCATCCACACGAAGTGGTTGCCAAGTGTATATTCATGCAAAAACAAAGTAAGAAAGCTTGCTAAAAATCATGAGAAACCTTGAAAAAGGTCAATGTATGATATTTGCACATGAAGATCCAAATGGATTTTAGATCTTCTCTTATGTCAATATCACTTTTGGAGTATTTCAAAAGATGGAAATCAAAGTAGAGGTTGCATAAAACCAAGTTAAATCAAATCCGGAAAATTCGGTAAAAAGTATGCCATTTGCCTTAAAATCGTTCAAATCCAATTCTGAATTAAACCAAACCAAATCCATTTGAAAGATTAGGGTAAATAAGAGTCTCTTGCAAAATTTCACTTCATTCCAATGAAAAATCTAGGAGTTATGCTCCTTTGAAGTTGCTGTTGGGGATTTTTAAAAGTAGTAAGTGGGCAACTTTGGAAAATTGTCTAGAAAAATCCACTACATAGAAATCCACGAAATTTGATGTGATTGAAGTCTGTATGGCCATCTTTCAACAGAAACTAGCCTCATACAAAAATCCCTTCGGACGTGCCTTGGGTGGTCTCCCGAACAGGCCCCGAAGATCACAGATTTACCCAGAAAAATGCAAATGAGCAGTTCTGAGTAAATCGGCTATCAATAATTCAAATGGAATCCAAAAATTATGAAACCATCTGGATTTGAAAATAGACTCAAAAAGGAGTACTCAGAAATAAAAATCACTTGAATCGGACTTAAAACGAACACTTGGCGGTCCGTCGAAGTGACAAGTTCTGTACTTGGACCTGAACTGTCCACTTAACTTCGACAGAGAAGTGTCAAAAATCGGCTAGATAGAAATTCATGAAATTTGGTGGACATAAACTAGACAGCCTCACCTTTCCCATGGTTCTGGAATCGCCCCAAAATTCATCCAGATGATGAAGTTACGGACGTCCGAAGTAAGGGTACAGGTGCTATCAAGCTAAGCCATTTTTGAGTAAAAACCAAATCCGAAAATTGATAAAAAATGAAATTCGTGTAAGATGAACACAAATACTTCAAAATCATCCGAAAGGCATTCCAGAATTGATTGAGGCCATTTATTTGAGATTTATCACAATAAATGCAATAAACCCCAAATATGAGCCTATCCCGCCAAAATAGTGATATGTGTGCAAAAGTGAAAAAACCTAGCAAGATCCATACACATGCATATAGATTTAATAAAATAGGTTCTAGCATAGCCTAGGGTTCCGTTCCATTATCGTTTCCCTCTGTTCTCTTTAAGATAATCAAGGGTACTTTGAATATGGAACGGTTTACAATCAATCAAAAAGGCCTTATGCTACATAGGTTCTAGCACTAGGGTCAATCCCCAGTCTCGTTTCTCCTAGATCCGCCTTCACGTTTTACGGCTAGGGGAGTCTTGAGATACTTTGAGCCGGGGAAGGATTTCCACACATGCAAACAAGGCTTTACACTACAGAAAGGTAGAAGAAGAGATCTAGATCTAGGAATGTAAAGACAGAAAATAAAAAGAAAAGTTGAGGCTTACCTGAGTGCTGGAGGCGATTCCACAGCGGTTTCCTTCTTCTCTTGGAGTTCTTCTTTGCGAGAATTCAAAACAAGAGTTGTGTGCCATTTGCTTGAGGAGGAGCCTCCTATTTATAGGCAAAGGCTAAGGTCCTTGGTAGACACAACTTAATGTCTAGAACCCCCCAACCTTAACCCTAAGGTTATTTCCGAGATTTCCCCTCATTTAATGAGGGACATGATGGTAACAAGTGATTTCTGTCGGAAAACCCTAATTTTGAGCAAAACTAGCGTATCCGGTATATCAGGCCGGATACACAAGGTCTTTAAGGTATCCGGTATACAATACCGGATACACTAAGCACTGCTTGTATCCGGTATTGATCACCGGATACAAAGAAATGTACTTGTATCCGGCCTGAGTTGCCGGATACAAGGAAAAAAGCCTTTTTTCCAAATTTTAACACAGACAATACTTATTTACATGTAATATCGTTTAAGTAAATGTCCTCGTATTTTTTAATCTCCATTTACTTAAGATATTACATGTAAATAAGCAAACACCCCCCCATTTGAATCCATTAAAAATAGTTCCAGACCCAAATTCCAAGTGAATAAAAAGTCAACTTTCCAGTTCTAGGCAAAATTCCGATTTTTCAGGTCTGGAAAAAAGGTTCAATATGTTAAAACCAAGGTATTCGCCAAGATTTAAAATCTCAAAAAATTCTTTTATGCAATAACATGGCTAAAAACCTGATTACCGGGAAAAATTATCTTGAAATCTGGCTTTAAAAAATATTTCATTTTCTGGGGTCAAAAGTCAACAAAATTCAACCGGAAAAAGTTTGACTTTGCACAAAAGATTGAATTCAGGCCTTTTCCTTTATGGTTTTGGATTCAAATGGGTTAAGTATCTCAAACCCAATGCAAAGAACTGAAAATTCCAATAAAATATTTCTCTCCTTCAAGATTTATCAAAAGTCGTATCCCAAAGCGGTTTCCTTTTGCTGAATTCCGAAAAGCACAGGGATGCATTGTTAAGGGTGCTACAGAGTGCACATGTATCCCAGACCATCGATCCAGACCAGCTTGGCAAAATGGTTGGTCAAATCTTGTCACATAATGTGATAAGTTTCTCAGAGGGTGAGATCAGCCCAGGTGGGTGTTATCATGTGGACCCTTTGCACATCACTGTGCTTTGTAAGGGCTGCATGGTTGCACGGGTTTTAATTGACAACGGGTCGGCATTAAACGTTTGCCCGTTAATCACTTTTACCAAGCTGGGTCTAGACCAGTCGAGGATCAAACAAAATGGGCGGATAGTAAGGGCTTTTGATAGCTCCAAGACCCACTCCCTAGGGGAGATTGAACTGCCGGTCACAATTGGGCCGAATATCTTTAACATCACATTTGAAGTGATGGATATACCCGCAGCCTTCAATCTGCTCCTAGGAAGGCCGTGGATACATTCGGCTAGGGCAATACCATCCACGCTCCACCAGAGGGTGAAATATATAAGAGGGCAAAGGGTGATAACAGTCCTAGCTGAAAACTTGGTGCCGCCCATCGTGTCACCTGATGTACCCTTGATCAATGTGGACCTAACCGTCGACAAGATTGCATTCCACTCATTTCAATTTGAGGCGGTAAATTACATACCTGGGGGGTGTGAGAAAAAGAAAGAAAAGGGGACCACTGCAGAAAGGATGGTCAAGAAAGTGATGGAGAAATACCACTTTCACCCAGGGAAAGGCCTGGGGATCAATCTGCAGGGGATGGTGGAGCCAATCACGGCTAAGAAACTAATCCCAAAGGTAGGGTTGGGCTTCAAGCCCAGAGGCTGGAGAAGAATGAAACACGAAGAAGGGGAGAGCAGAAGCAAAGGAAAACTCCCGCATCTGAGGGTGAACTTTCCAAAACCCTCCTACATAATCCAAATTTCTCCTCCCATGGACCAGTCCAAACCCCCATACCGAAATGTCAACCCATTTCAAAAGCCTTCTGTTTCGGTCCTACAACCCTATAACCCATCTCCAATACTGGGAGCCGTGGATGGGCCTGGACCACAGCCCGAGCAGCAGGTGGACTTTTCTGAAGATGTTGGTGCATTCTTCACCATGACTGACGGCGAAAAGACAGGGGCAGACATGGAACTGCCATTTATTGACTGGGCCGCAGTGAAGATTCCAGACAAGGTCATTTCTGAATTGGGCCCCGTAGCAGAAAAGGGCAGTACCCACCCGGTGATGATGGCATCTGATGCTGGGCTTGAGAAGCAGGCTTTCCCTATTTCCCCTGCTCCCCAAAATTTTGTATTGAACAATTGGGAGGAAGCTCCTCTTACCTTTGAAGCAGCGTCTGTGTGGCAAACTGACGCGGCTTCCAAAAAAAAACTCCAATAGTGGAATGCCATTTCCCTGAAGGTTCTAATGGGCCTCCGTCTTCAGGGGAATTATGTTTAGAAGGCCCACAAAAAACCCAAAAAGATTTTTCTACTTTTTCTAGAAAATTTAATTTTTTCAAAAAGGTCCAAACCACTTATGAACCATATAATCAGACCGAATTGGACCAGGTTGAATATGACTTCGACCTTGAGCTCGACTTTGATCTCATGGGGGTCGAAGAAGAGACCGAGGTCGAAGAAGAAGACGTTCCAAAAGAAATTGAATACCAATTAGAACGTCATGAAAAGGGGGTCCAACCTAATATTGAGGAGACCATATCCATAAATCTTGGGACCGAAGAGGACCCAAAAATTTTGAAAATCGGGTCATGCTTGTCTGATGTGCAGAAAAATGAAATGTCACAGTTCTTGGCAGATTACAAGGATGTGTTTGCTTGGTCGTATCAGGACATGCCGGGGTTGGACACTGACATGGTGGTGCACAAGTTGCCAATTTTGCCAGGGGTTAAGCCGATTAAGCAGAAGCTGAGAAGATTGAAGCCGGAATGGACCTTGAAGGTCAAGGACGAAGTGGTCAAACAATTCCAAGCTGGATTTTTGGCAGTCTCTACATACCCAGAGTGGCTCGCAAACATAGTGCCGGTACCAAAGAAGGACGGGAAGGTCCGAATGTGCGTGGATTATAGAGACTTGAATAGGGCAAGCCCAAAGGACGATTTTCTGCTTCCACACATCGACATTCTGGTCGATAATACTGCGGTACATAGCCTGTTCTCTTTTATGGATGGGTTCTCGGGATATAATCAGATCAAGATGGCTAAGGAGGATCAAGAGAAAACAGCATTTATCACACCTTGGGGCACATTCCACTACACAGTCATGCCGTTTGGGCTTAAGAACGCTGGGGCAACATACCAGCGGGCCATGACTGCACTATTCCACGACATGATCCACAAGGAGATGGAGGTCTATGTGGACGATATGATTGCCAAATCCTGCAGAGAGGAGGACCACTTGATCAATCTGAAGAAAGTGTTTGATCGGCTCAGGAAGTACAGTCTACGGCTTAACCCGGCTAAATGCGTCTTTGGGGCTACATCGGGGAAGTTACTTGGGTTTATAGTGAGCCGAAGAGGAATTGAAATTGACCCGGCTAAAGCCAAGGCCATAATTGAAATGCCAGCACCCAGAACCGAGAAGGAGGTCAGGGGCTTTCTTGGAAGGATTCAATACATAAGCCGGTTCATAGCACAGCTCACTGCTATCTGTGAACCAATTTTCAAACTTCTGAGGAAGGATAACCCAACGGTCTGGAATGAGGATTGCCAGCAGGCATTTGACACAATAAAAAGGTATTTGCTGAACCCGCCTGTGCTAGTGCCACCAACTCCAGGAAGACCACTGATCCTATACTTGTCAGTGTTGGAAACATCGATGGGATGTGTCTTGGGGCAGCATGATGACACTGGTAGAAAAGAAAGGGCAATTTACTATCTGAGTAAAAAATTCACAGAATATGAAGCTAAGTACTCATCATTGGAGAAGACTTGCTGTGCTCTAGTGTGGGCCACTCAGAGGCTAAGGCATTATTTCCTTAGTCACTGCATGCTATTGATATCCCGGATGGACCCGCTGAAATATTTATTTGAGAAACCGGCACTAACTGGCAGAACGGCAAAGTGGCAACTACTACTGTCCGAGTTTGACCTCACATACATCACCCAGAAGGCGATCAAGGGTCAAGCCATAGCTGATCACCTGGCTGCACATCCTCTGCCAGAATATCAACCCTTGAAGACCAACTTCCCAGATGAGGCAATTCTGTACACTGAAGAGGAGAACAGTGAGAGTTCCTGGCAGATGTTCTTCGATGGGGCCGCCAACATGAATGGGAACGGAATAGGGGCAGTCTTGGTTAAACCAGATGGTTCACACATCCCGATTGCAGTAAAGCTGAGATTCCAGTGCACCAATAACATAGCAGAATATGAGGCATGCATAATTGGACTGCAAGCAGCCATGGATCATGGAGTAGAGGAACTTGACGTATATGGGGATTCGAGTCTTATCATCTTCCAAACAACTGGTGAGTGGAAAACCAAGGATCACAAATTGATCCCCTATCACCAGTATTTGGAAGAAATAAACACAAATTTCACTCGAATTTCCTTCAACTATATGCCAAGGGCCAAGAATCAGTTTGCAGATGCTCTAGCAACCTTGGCTTCAATGGTCAACATACCAGAAGGAGTAGACATCAGACCACTGGAAATTGAGGTCCGAGATGAACCGGCTTACTGTCTCGTTCTAGAGGGAGCACAAGAAGAAGAAACACCATGGTTTCAAGATATCAAAAATTTCTTGAACAATCGGAGTCTGCCAGAAAATGCCACGGCTACTGAGAAGAGAACAATACAGAGATTGGCTGGTCAATTTCTACTAAGTGGTGGACATGTGTACAAAAGGTCACATAACGACATTTTGCTCAGATGTGTTGCCAAGGCCGAATCGGAAAGGCTGATTGAGACTGTACATGGAGGAGTCTGTGGGCCCCATATGAGAGGACACATGCTGGCAAAGAAGATCCTGAGGCGAGGATATTACTGGACAACCATGGAGCACGATTGCTGTATACATGTCAGGAGGTGCCATCAATGCCAAATCTATGCAGATAACAAGCATGCACCCCCAGGTGAGCTGCACAACATGACATCACCCTGGCCCTTCTCTATGTGGGGCATAGATGTCATTGGCATGATCTCCCCTAAGGCATCGAACGGGCACAGATTCATCTTGGTGGCAATTGATTATTTCACTAAGTGGGTGGAAGCAGCATCATATGCAAATATCACAAGCAACCATGTTATGAAGTTTTTGAAGCACAATATCATTTGTCGCTATGGACTGCCAAGTGCCATAGTATCTGACAATGCTTCAAATATTAAGAACAAGGACATGAAGAAAATGTGTGAGCAGTTTCAGATCACCCACCATAAGTCAGCTCCGTACAGGCCAAAGATGAATGGGGCAGTAGAAGCAGCAAACAAAAACATAAAGAAAATCATTCAAAAGATGGTAGTGAGCTACAAAGATTGGCATGAAATGCTGCCACTTGCTCTGCATGCATACAGAACCTCGATCCGGACCTCAACTGGGGCAATCCCATACTCCCTAGTCTATGGGATGGAAGCAGTCTTGCCCGTGGAAGTAGAGATCCCATCACTCCGAGTGCTCATGGAAGCAAAACTAGAAGAAGCCGAATGGATCCAGTCGAGACATGATCAACTCAAGCTGATAGAAGAAAAGCGGTTGAAAGCGCTTTGCCATGGACAGTTGTACCAGAAGAGAATGGCCCGGGCTTACAATAAGAAAGTGAGGCCCAGAACTTTCCAAGAAGGAAACTTGGTGCCAAAGAAAATTCTACCATTTTTGGAAGATCCTCGTGGTAAGTTCAAACCCAATTGGGAGGGCCCATATGTCGTCAAGAAAGTCCTATCAGGGGGTGCACTCATCTTAGCAGAAATGGATGGGTCAGATTTTCCTGAGCCCATTAACTCTGATGCGGTAAAAAGGTATTTTCCTTGAGTGAATATTTCTAGGAAATGATCCGAGGCCATTTTTCTTTATTTCCTTCAAAAATTTTAATCCCTAGTCTAGCCAAGTTGAGCCGGTTCGTTTCTTTGATCAACCTAAACCGGATTTACAGTCAAATTGGGGCAAAATCAATTGGGGCAAAAGTGAGGAAAGAAAAAGAAAAAGAGAGGAAAAGCAATGGAAATGGCAAATGAAAGCCAAGTGTGAGAAAAATGCAAAAAATGCAACTTGGGGAAAAAGGGTTAAATTCATCATGACTGTAAAGCCGGTTGACCTATTTCTACACTTGGAAATTTTTTGGGCCTTTAATACCCTTTCTTTCATAAACTGAGCCTAGCCTTTATTTCGTCCTATTTTTAAGCCCTCGGTGATCTTAGCTTGTTCATTTAAATATCAGAGTAAGATGGGTGATGACGGAATTCAGAAGCCGGCCCTAGTGAAAACCGTAACTGGCGCTAGGGGCAATATTGGCAAAAAGGCAAAAAGAAAAAAAAATGAAAAAAAATCAGAGGTTGAGTTGATCATGGAAATCTGAGATTGAAGAACAGTTGGCATGAGCAGAATGGGGCAGTTTTGGCAGTTGGGGATGACTCTAAAGGTCCTAAGATGGACGGTTCTGATCCCTCAGTATTTTGTGGACTACCCTTTTCATTATTTAACCTGGTTCTAATTCCTTTAATTATAGGTGATTAAGTGCATGGACCAAATTTCAAAAAAATACAAAAAAAAATACAAAAAAAGCAAAAATATATATTTTTGGCCAGTGATGAGAAATCAAATACTTTTCATAAAACCTTTGTTTTTACAAGCATCTGAGCATTCTGAGGCCAATAATATAAAAACTTTATTTTGAATTAAATCCTTTGTATTTCCACTATTGGAGTTCAATTTTGTACAAAGGTATGAAAAATGTGTAGGAAATAAAGCTAGTCTCCTAGCCGATCCTCAAGCTCCCGAATCCGAGCTGCCTGAGCTGCAATGACTCCTGAAGCCCCCTCTGCAGCGGGATCACTCAAGAAGGAAATGACCTCATCTGAAAGGGCCTGCCTGATCCGCATACTCCTAAGGCTGGCCAAAGTATCCTGGTACTTCTGCCGGATCATACGGACCTCGAAGCGACGGGCCTGCCTCTGCTCCTCCAGCTTCTCTTCCACGGCAATACGGCGTGAGATCTGCTCTTCAAGCTGCCTCTCCAGATAAGCACCCTGTATCCTGAGCTCCTGGGCCTCCCGTACCCATATCTATTGAAGCCGCTTATGAGAAGCCCGCTCAGACTCTAGAATGTCCTCATAGCTGGGAGCCAAGACTACAGGAGGATCTTCGGGTACCGGGGCCTGAGTCTGTATCTGTTCCTTGATCCAGAAGAGATAATCCTTCACATGGGCTTCTGAGAAGACTGGACCATGCATGAAGCGGACATAGGACCACTCCTTCATCAACCAGGCATTCAGCTTCATAGAAAGGGGCCCAAGACGATCCTCATATCCACATGGGATGATAATCCCCTGGGTCGCACGGAACTGACGAAGGACCCGCAGAGGAAGATACAGCACTGCATGCTTCAGGCCCGCTAGGATCAGAAAGTTGCGGTCACGGAAGCTAATCACTGTCGCTGCATTGGGCTGATAAGTGCCAGGCCATCTCACCTGGTCCTCCTGAAGTGAGCCCAAGAAAGTGAACTAGCCCTGTTTGCCCCCTGGAATATCGGGGCACCCCCTGTTGCTCATCAAGAAGGGGACTTTTAGACTCGGGAAGAAGTGTCGATTGATCTCTTCAATCTGGCTCAAATGATCAAGTAGCCAAAGCTGCAAAGGAAGAGAGATATGTCAGCACATTGTTAAAAAAAAAAAAAAAAAAAAAAAAGAAAGAAAAAAAAAGAGAAAAGAAAAGAAAAAAAAGAAGAAAAAAAAGAAAAGAAAAGAAAAGCAAACTTGTGCTATAATTCTTTCTATTTTCTCAAAATCCTATTTTTGTCTTGAAATCCACCTCACAGCCACGAGAGCTCTGTGGAATTCGGGACAACTTTGGGAAATGTGCCTGGTCAAAAGGATGATATCCACTCAATTTTCAACTTGGTTTGATAAAAAATCAGTTTTTCAAAAACCCTATTTTTGGGCTTAAAATCCACTTCACAGCCACAAAGGACTCGGTGGAATTTAAGAACTCTTGGAGAGATGCCCCCTTAAAGTGAGGGCTTTTTGGCAAATCTCCACTCAAAAATGGTTTTCTACAGAAATTGAATTGAACCGAGCAAATCATGCTCAAGGGAATGCAATTTGGGCTTGTCTACTCTTTGCAGCTCACTGCTTCGCAGCTCCCACAAAGAGGGGCAGTTGTAGACACCCCAAATTGCACAAACAATCATCAAAAATCATTATCTCCTGGAAAGCCAGCACAGAATTTGAAGAAAATAAATTTTTGCCAGTATCCGGATACTCAATCCGGATACAAGTGCTCCTCCCCGTATCCGGATACTCATACCGGATACGTGTGGGCCTTAGCGTATCCGGTACCATGTACCGGATACCTTAAGGCCCTTTGTTATCCGGTCTGATATACCGGATACCTTAAGTTTGCTCAAAATTAGGGTTTTCCGAGAGCTTTTCACTTTTACCATCATGTCCCTCATTAAATGAGGGGAAATCGCGGAAATAACCTTAGGGTTTAGGTTGGAGTGGTTCTAGACATTAAGTTGTGTCTACCAATGACCTTAGCCCTTGCCTATAAATAGGAGCCTCCTCCTTGAGCAAATGGCACACAACTCTTGTTTTGAATTCTCGCAAAGAAGAACTCCAAGAGAAGAAGAAAACCGCTGTGGAATCGCCTCCAGCACTCAGGTAAGCCTCAACTTTTCTTTTTATTTTCTGTCTTTACATTCCTAGATCTAGATCTCTTTTTCTACCTTTCTGTAGTGTAAAGCCTTGTTTGTATGTGTGGAAATCCTTCCCCGGCTCAAAGTATCTCAAGACTCCCCTAGCCGTAAAACGTGAAGGCGGATCTAGGAGAAACGAGACTGGGGATTGACCCTAGTGCTAGAACCTATGTAGCATAAGGCCTTTTTGATTGATTGTAAACCGTTCCATATTCAAAGTACCCTTGATTATCTTAAAGAGAACAGAGGGAAACGATAATGGAACGGAACCCTAGGCTATGCTAGAACCTATTTTGTTGAATCTATATGCATATGTATGGATCTTGCTTGGTTTTTTTCACTTTTGCACACATATCACTATTTTGGCGGGATAGGCTCATATTTGGGGTTTGTTGCATTTATTGTGATAAAACTCAAATAAATGGCCTCAATCAATTCTGGAATGCCTTTTGGATGATTTTAAAGTATTTGTGTTCATCTTACACAAATTTCATTTTTTTATCAATTTTCGGATTTGGTTTTACTCAAAAATGGCTTAGCTTGACAGCACCTGTACCCTTACTTCGGACGTCCGTAACTTCATCATCCGGATGAATTTTGGGGCGATTCCAAAACCATGGGAAAGGTGAGGCTGTCTAGTTTATGTCCACCAAATTTCATGAATTTCTATCTAGCCGATTTTTGACACCTCTCTGTCGAAGTTGAGTGGACAGTTCAGGTCCAAGTACAGAACTTGTCACTTCGACGGACCGCCATGTGTTCGATTTAAGTCCGATTCGAGTGATTTTTATTTCTGAGTACTCCTTTTTGAGTCTATTTTCAAATCCAGTTAGTTTCATAATTTTTGGATTCCATTTGAATTATTGGTAGCCGATTTACTCAGAACTGCTCATTTGCATTTTTCTGGGTAAATCTGTGATCTTCGCGGCCTGTTCGGGAGACCACCCAAGGCACATCCGAAGGGATTTTTGTATGAGACTAGTTTCTATGGAAAGATGGCCATACAGACTTCAATCACACCAAATTTCGTGGATTTCTATGTAGTGGATTTTTCTAGACAATTTTCCAAAGTTGCCCACTTATCACTTTTAAAAAGCCCCAACAGCAACTTCAAAGGAGCATAACTCCTAGGATTTTTATCGGATTAACTTGAGATTTTGCATGAGCTCCTTATTTATCATAATCTTTTAAATAGAGTTGGGTTGAATCAATTCAGAATTGGATTTGAAGGAGTTCAAGGCAAATGGCATACTTTTTACCGAATTTTCCGGACTTGATTCAACTTGGTTTTTGAGCAACTTGTGCTTTGATTTCCATCTTTTGAGATATTTCAGAAATGATATTGACATAAGAGAGGATCTAAAATCCATTTAGATCTTCATGTGAATATATCATACACTTGTTCCTTTTTCAAGGCTTTTTCATGATTTTTAGCAAGCTTTCTTACTTTGTTTTTGCATGAATATACACTTGGCAACCACTTCGTGTGGATGAATGGGGGTGCCTAACACCTTCCCCCGTTCATAATCTAATCCCCTTACCCATCTCTGGATTTGATTTTCAAGTAGGATTATTTTTATCCTAGAATTTGTCTTTTGGCTATTTTTGCCTACTTTTGAACTCTTTGGTGTCCATTCTCACCCCAAAATCATGAATGGTGGCGACTCTCCCAATTTCTGCGTCGATCCCCGTGTGTTGACGGAGGGACGATCACTCCGGTGATTTTCCCATGTCTCACAACTGGCGACTCCACTGGGGATCTGTGGATTTAAGCCATTTTGTGTATATTCATGCTTTTTCATCACTTTTGAATGCTTGCTATTTTGTTTACTTTATTGGTGTATATTGGTGTATTCTAAATCTGATTGGGATACTTTTAAATTTTACATTGATGAAGGCATGTGTGTATGCTTGGATATGCTAAGGATCATGTTTAGGGCCTTACTTTGTTGTGCATGCCTACTTGTTTTTTGTTTGCCTTGGGTTAGGAGGTTCTTAGTGCTATTATTTGAGCATGAAAACATTGAGCAAAAATCGGTAAATTCAGTAGCCATCATAGGGGTTTTCAAGCATGTTTTTACCATCAAAACTCTCCTTATACCATGTCAAGTAGTTGGTAAATGTTTGGGCATTAATTTGGGGTATAAATGATGCACTTTTGAGCATGAGAAATCTGAAAATTTTAGTGCATATTTCTGGAAATTTTAAGCATGTTTTACCTCATTGAAACACTTTGGTATCATGTCAAGTAGTGCTAAAATTTTAGGCTCCAATTTGGGGTCGAAATGGTATACTTTGAGCATGAAATCTGGGATTTTAGGGAATGCTTTTGAGTTTCAAGCATGCTTACATGATTTAATTATTGTTTGTACAAATAACATGTTTTGTATAACACTTTTTGGGCATGTAATATTTTTTGTGCATATTTAGTTGTTTTGGTGCTTGCTTGCTTGTATTTAGCTTCATTATCTTTGTCATTCGTACCTTGGCTTGAAATTGAATGCATGGCTACGAAAAAGAGTGGCAGGGGCTGGGACGTTGTGAATGTTACCACAATTTAAAATTGCACTTGAGCACTTGAAACAATTTGCACAGCCTACCCTTTACCTATTAGGAAGTTGAACCATGAATGTGTGTAGCTTGGCGCACCGAGGTCGTGACTTCGGAAAGCGAAAGTGAAAACATTTAACTTAGAGTTTGGGTCAATGATGTGATGACAATGGGATCTGTGATTCGATTCCGGGCATCACTAGACTTGAGTTCTAAGTTGCCAATTAAGCCAAAACCCAAAAAAACATACGCTTGAAGGTGGAGAAACACGTTTTCAGCTAAAAGCACACAATTGCGTTTGGGGAATTGGGTGTAAATGTGGGAAGGCCGTTTGCAGGTTTTACAGGCCAAGGTATAATGTGAATACCATATTAAATGAAGGTAATACAAGGTGGCAAGGTAAAACCATGTTCTTTTCATGAATTTGGGGATTTTGCAAATATAATGTCCAAGCCCAATTTGGGGCAAGTTTTGAAGGTCAAATTAAGGTGAACATCAATTGGGAATAAAAAAAAAAAACTAATCTGGTGAAAAAATGAGTCAAAAAGGGCCATTTCGGTAATAACCGGTAACTCAGGCCGGTTAATAACAGCTCTAATCATATCCGGTATATATTTCCGGATACAAAGGCATATGCATATATCCGGTTATGATGACCGGATACAATAAGGCATATTCTTATCCGGAATAGTATACCGGATACATTCAAAAAATGCACAAATTGGCTTTTCAGCCCAAATTTTCAAAATAAAATGCCTAAAACACTGTGGATAATCCTTAGGCACCCCGAAAAGAACATAAGAAATTTTCCCAAAAATACAAAATCAAAGAAAAAAAAACAAAAAAGAATAAAATAAAATATTCTTTCAGGATTTAACCTAAGTTTGAAAATGAAAGAGGAAACCAAGGTGTCATATTTTTTGACACCAACTCAACTCAAACATATGTCAATCCAGCTTTAGAACTTGAAAATCTTCTAAAATGCAACAGATTTCAAATAACAAAAAAAAAATGATGAAAACCTTGGTTGGTTATTTTTATCAATCAAATCAAAAAAAGTGGGACACTTGGAAGCCCTAGAATATTCCATGAAAACCTTGGTTGGTTATTTTTATCAATCAAATCAAAAAAATAAATAAAAACCTTGGTTGGTTATTTTTATCAATCAAATCAAAAAAATTGGGACCCTTGGAAGCCCTAGAATATTCCATGAAAACCTTGGTTGGTTATTTTTATCAATCAAATCAAAAAAAAAAAAATGAAAACCTTTGGTTGGTTATTTTTATCAATCAAATCAAAACATTTGTGGGATACTTGGATAGAGTAGTCCAAGACACCTTTGGTTGGTTATTTTTATCAATCAAATCAAAACATTTGTGGGATACTTGGAAGCCCTAGAATATTCCAAGACACCTTTGGTTGGTTATTTTTATCAATCAAATCAAAACATTTGTGGGATACTTGGAAGCCCTAGAATATTCCAAGACACCTTTGGTTGGTTATTTTTATCAATCAAATCAAAACATTTGTGGGATACTTGGATAGAGTAGTCGAAGACACCTTTGGTTGGTTATTTTTATCAATCAAATCAAAACATTTGTGGGATACTTGGATAGAGTAGTCCAAGACACCTTTGGTTGGTTATTTTTATCAATCAAATCAAAACATTTGTGGGATACTTGGATAGAGTAGTCCAAGACACCTTTGGTTGGTTATTTTTATCAATCAAATCAAAAAAAATGAAAACCTTGGTTGGTTATTTTTATCAATCAAATCAAAAAAAAATTGGGACCCTTGGAAGCCCTAGAATATTCCATGAAAACCTTGGTTGGTTATTTTTATCAATCAAATCAAAAAAAAAAAAAATTGGGACCCTTGGAAGCCCTAGAATATTCCAACTCAAAAAAAAAAAAAAAAACAAAAACAAAAACAAAAAAATTTTTCTGGCTGGTGTTCACCTAACCTACTGGTTTACATATATAGGGGTGTGACTCAAGCTAAGTGGAAGCTAACATGTTCTATTCATTTTTTTCCCTCAGGTACATTTACACTTATTGGCAATCATTGCTCCTGTGACCAGATCCAAAGCAAGAACAATGAATACTGAAGAGAACCAAGCCCAAGCTACCGTCCCTGCTCAGGACTTTACTCAACTGCAGGAGCAAGTGGCCGGTCTGGCCAAAATGCTGGGGGACCTACTGGCGGCTCAGGCCCAACAGGCCCAAGCCCCGAACCAGGCATCTACTTCCCATCAGGCACCACCACCTCAGGCCTACATTCCGCCTCCGGTTCAGCCTATGCCTGAGCCCATTTCTGAACCAGTCCCTGAACCCATTCTGATCAGGGAAAATATGGCGGAGTCTGAGAAAGAGCTGGAGAAAGAAAAGGCCCGAGATGAGATGGAAAAGAAAATGCTGCTGAGGATAGAAAGAATCCAGGCAGAGCTGAAAGAGGTGAAGGGGGGAGGCAGCCATGCAGGCACCACCTTCGAGGACCTGTGCATGTACCCGGAAGTCTGTCTACCGGCTAAGTTCAGGTGCCCAGACTTCGATAAATTTGATGGCACAGGCTGCCCATTGAGCCATCTCAAATTATACTGCGGGGCCCTGTGCCAGTTTGGCCGGGACGATGGAATACTGATCCAGCTCTTTCAAAGGAGTCTAACCGGGTCAGCCCTTCGGTGGTTCGCTACAGTGGACCATGGAAGGATTAGAAGGTGGAAGGACCTAGCCGACGCTTTCCTGGACCAATACAAGTTCAACTCGGAGATCGTGCCGGACCGGTACGACATGATGAGGATGACCAAGGGGAAAGATGAACCGGTACGGCAGTACGCCAAGAGATGGAGAGAGGCCGCCTCCCAGGTCAGGCCACCTATGCAAGAGCCGGAAATGATCTCCACATTTATGGGCACACTGGGGCAGCCCTTTTACAACCATCTGGTGGGTCAGATCACCACCAACTTTGCAGCCCTGGTACAGGTAGCGGACCGGATCGAGGAAGGGGTCAGGTCAGGACGGCTGATAGACTACTCTACTCTGACTGGGCAGTCTGATTCCTCGGCCTCCATGGCCCAGAAGAAAGGGGCCGGATTCAAAAAGACGGGGGCCCGAAAAGAAGGGGAGGTGAACCTGGTCCAGGCTCCTCCAGCCAAGAAGCCACTGCACGTCAACATCTCGGCACCCCAACAGGCCCAGCAGTCGTACCAGACCCCGCTGAATGTCAATTTCCCTCCCTCTGTGCCAGCTAACACAAGGAGGACTTTTTCTAAGGAAGAGCGGGATGCCTGGTTCGCGGCAAGAAAGAACCGGGTTTTCACTCCTCTCCCGATATCGCTGTCCCAACTACTGCCAACCCTGCTGAAAGGGGAATACTTGACTCTGAAGGAGCCCAACCCGAATGCCACCAGGGGGAGAAATTTTGACACATCCGTCACCTGTGATTTCCACATGGGTGCACCGGGGCATTCTACTGATAACTGCTGGGTGCTGAAGCATGTGGTCCAGGACCTGTTGGACCAGAAGGCTTTGGTCTTTAACACTGCTGCACCCGCCGCGTCGGGAAATGATATTGGGCAGAACCCTCTGCCGTACCACAATGGGGCAGGCCCATCCAACTCCATCACTGCCATATCTACCACCAGAAGGGCCTTTGACCCATCACAGCTTATAGCCCCTGTGGGGACTACAGTCCAGGTCCGATTCTTCCCAGAGGAGGACGAAGAGGAGATCAACATGGTCTCCCAAAAAAATAATCTTGCTGCTGAGGACATAAGCTCCTCCTTAAACCGGGTCTCTTCTCTGATGGCCCAGATAAATACTGCAAGGCCTCCATTGGTCTTCAATTGCAGTCTACCCACTTGTTCCCCATCCAAGCCGTCTAAGGCTCCACTGGTCATCAATCTTGACCCCACCACTGCTTCCATCACTTCTTCTGTCCCCACCAAATCCAAACTTCAACCCCTGGTTGTAAATGTGCAGCCAGCCCATACTATCCCTAAACCGGCCCATACATCCCGGTCCAAACTCCAGCCACTAGTGGTTGACATCCCTAAATTAGCCTATTCAGAGGCCGCTGTACCATGGAACTACAGCGAGGGAATCACGGCTACGGTTCCAATGGTCAGGAACCAGAACCAGGAGGAGGTGAACCTCATGACGAGGTCGGGGAGATGTGCAGGGGGTGAAGAGAAAGAAAAAGAGACAGAAGTGGAGAAAGAAAAAAGAGAAAATGAAGAAAAAAGAAAACAGAAGGGAAAAAATAAAGTAGGAGAAGACACCCCCCAGGGTGCAGAAAATGAGGCAGCAGACCTCATAAAAATAATAAAGAAAAGTGAATTCAATCTTGTGGATCAGCTGAACAAGGTCCCGGCCAAGATTTCAATACTGGGCCTTTTGCTGAATTCCGAAAAGCACAGGGATGCATTGTTAAGGGTGCTACAGAGTGCACATGTATCCCAGACCATCGATCCAGACCAGCTTGGCAAAATGGTTGGTCAAATCTTGTCACATAATGTGATAAGTTTCTCAGAGGGTGAGATCAGCCCAGGTGGGTGTTATCATGTGGACCCTTTGCACATCACTGTGCTTTGTAAGGGCTGCATGGTTGCACGGGTTTTAATTGACAACGGGTCGGCATTAAACGTTTGCCCGTTAATCACTTTTACCAAGCTGGGTCTAGACCAGTCGAGGATCAAACAAAATGGGCGGATAGTAAGGGCTTTTGATAGCTCCAAGACCCACTCCCTAGGGGAGATTGAACTGCCAGTCACAATTGGGCCGAATATCTTTAACATCACATTTGAAGTGATGGATATACCCGCAGCCTTCAATCTGCTCCTAGGAAGGCCGTGGATACATTCGGCTAGGGCAATACCATCCACGCTCCACCAGAGGGTGAAATATATAAGAGGGCAAAGGGTGATAACAGTCCTAGCTGAAAACTTGGTGCCGCCCATCGTGTCACCTGATGTACCCTTGATCAATGTGGACCTAACCGTCGACAAGATTGCATTCCACTCATTTCAATTTGAGGCGGTAAATTACATACCTGGGGGTGTGAGAAAAAGAAAGAAAAGGGGACCACTGCAGAAAGGATGGTCAAGAAAGTGATGGAGAAATACCACTTTCACCCAGGGAAAGGCCTGGGGATCAATCTGCAGGGGATGGTGGAGCCAATCATGGCTAAGAAACTAATCCCAAAGGTAGGGTTGGGCTTCAAGCCCAGAGGCTGGAGAAGAATGAAACACGAAGAAGGGGAGAGCAGAAGCAAAGGAAAACTCCCGCATCTGAGGGTGAACTTTCCAAAACCCTCCTACATAATCCAAATTTCTCCTCCCATGGACCAGTCCAAACCCCCATACCGAAATGTCAACCCATTTCAAAAGCCTTCTGTTTCGGTCCTACAACCCTATAACCCATCTCCAATACTGGGAGCCGTGGATGGGCCTGGACCACAGCCCGAGCAGCAGGTGGACTTTTCTGAAGATGTTGGTGCATTCTTCGCCATGACTGAGGGCGAAAAGACAGGGGCAGACAAGGAACTGCCATTCATTGATTGGGCCGCAGTAAAGGTTCCAGACAAGGTCATTTCTGGATTGGGCCCCATAGCAGAAAAGGGCAGTACCCACCCGGTGATGATGGCATCGGATGCTGGGCTTGAGGAGCAGGCTTTCCCTATTTCCCCTGCTCCCCAAAATTTTGTATTGAACAATTGGGAGGAAACTCCCCTTACCTTTGAAGCAGCGTCTGTGTGGCAAACTGACGCGGCTTCCAAAAAAAAACTCCAATAGTGGAATGCCATTTCCCTGAAGGTTCTAATGGGCCTTCGTCTTCAGGGGAATTATGTTTAGAAGGCCCACAAAAAACCCAAAAAGATTTTTCTATTTTTTCTAGAAAATTTAATTTTTTCAAAAAGGTCCACACCACTTATGAACCATATAATCAGACCGAATTGGACCAGGTTGAATATGACCTCGACTTCGAGCTCGACTTTGACCTTATGGGGATCGAAGAAGAGACCGAGGTCGAAGAAGAAGACGTTCCAACATAAATTGAATACCAATTGGAACGTCATGAAAAGGGGGTCCAACCTAATATTGAGGAGACCATATCCATAAATCTTGGGACCGAAGAGGACCCAAAAATTGTGAAAATCGGGTCATGCTTGTCTGATGTGCAGAAAAATGAAATGTCACAATTCTTGGCAGATTACAAGGATGTGTTTGCTTGGTCGTATCGGGACATGCCGGGGTTGGACACTGACATGGTGGTGCATAAGTTGCCGATTTTACCAGGGGTTAAGCCGATCAAGCAGAAGCTGAGAAGATTGAAGCCGGAATGGACCTTGAAGGTCAAGGACGAAGTGGTTAAACAATTTCAAGCCGGATTTTTGGCAGTCTCTACGTACCCAGAGTGGCTCGCGAACATAGTGCCGATACCAAAGAAGGACAGGAAAGTCCGAATGTGCGTGGATTATAGAGACTTAAACAGGGCAAGCCCAAAGGACGATTTTCCGCTTCCACACATCGACATTCTGGTCGATAATACTGCGGTACATAGCCTGTTTTCCTTCATGGATGGTTTCTCAGGATATAATCAGATCAAGATGGCTAAGGAAGATCAAGAGAAAACAGCATTTATCACACCTTGGGGCACATTCCACTACACAGTCATGCCATTTGGGCTTAAAAACGCTGGGCCAACATACCAGCGGGCCATGACTGCACTATTTCATGACATGATCCATAAGGAGATGGAGGTCTATGTGGACGATATGATTGCCAAATCCTGCAAAGAGGAGGACCACTTGATCAATCTGAAGAAAGTGTTTGATCGGCTCAGGAAGTACAGTCTACGGCTTAACCCGGCTAAATGCGTCTTTGGGGGGCTACATCAGGGAAGTTACTTGGGTTTATAGTGAGCCGAAGAGGAATTGAAATTAACCCGGCTAAAGCCAAGGCCATAATTGAAATGCCAGCACCCAGAACCGAGAAGGAGGTCAGGGGCTTTCTTGGAAGGATTCAATACATAAGCCGGTTCATAGCACAACTCACTGCTATCTGTGAACCAATTTTCAAACTTCTAAGGAAGGATAACCCGACGGTCTGGAATGAGGACTGCCAGCAGGCATTTGATACAATAAAGAGGTATTTGCTAAACCCACCTGTGCTAGTGCCACCAACTCCAGGAAGACCACTGATCCTGTACTTGTCAGTGTTGGAAACGTCGATGGGATGTGTCTTGGGGCAGCATGATGAGACTGGTAGAAAAGAAAGGGCAATTTACTATCTGAGTAAAAAATTCACAGAATATGAAGCTAAGTACTCATCATTGGAGAAGACTTGTTGTGCTCTAGTGTGGGCCACTTAGAGGCTAAGGCATTATTTCCTTAGTCACTCCACACTATTGATATCCCGGATGGACCCGCTGAAATATTTATTTGAGAAACCGGCACTGACTGGTAGGACGGCAAAGTGGCAACTACTACTGTCCGAGTTTGACCTCACGTACATAACCCAGAAGGCAATCAAGGGTCAAGCCATAGCCGATCACCTGGCTGCACATCCTCTGCCAGAATATCAACCCTTGAAGACCAACTTCCCAGATGAGGCAATTCTGTACACTGAAGAGGAGAACAGTGAGAGTTCCTGGCAGATGTTCTTCGATGGGGCCGCCAACATGAATGGGAACGGAATAGGGGCAGTCTTGGTTAAACCAGATGGTTCACACATCCCGATTGCAGTAAAGCTGAGATTCCAGTGCACCAATAACATAGCAGAATATGAGGCATGCATAATTGGATTGCAGGCAGCCATGGATCATGGAGTAGAGGAACTTGACGTATACGGGGATTCGAGTCTTATCATCTTCCAAACAACTGGTGAGTGGAAAACAAAGGATCACAAATTGATCCCCTATCACCAGTATTTGGAAGAAATAAGCACAAATTTCACTCGAATTTCCTTCAACTATATGCCAAGGGCCAAGAATCAGTTTGCGGATGCTCTAGCAACCTTGGCTTCAATGGTCAGCATACCAGAAGGAGTAGACATCAGACCGCTGGAAATTGAGGTCCGAGATGAACCGGCTTACTGTCTCGTTCTAGAGGGAGCACCAGAAGAAGAAACACCATGGTTTCAGGATATCAAGAATTTCTTGAACAATCGGAGTCTGCCAGAAAATGCCACTGCTACTGAGAAGAGGACAATACAGAGATTGGCTGGTCGATTTTTGCTAAGTGGTGGACATGTGTACAAGAGGTCACATAATGACATTCTGCTAAGATGCGTAGCCAAGGCTGAATCGGAAAGGCTGATTGAGACTGTACATGGAGGAGTCTGTGGGCCCCATATGAGTGGGCACATGCTGGCTAAGAAGATCCTGAGGCGAGGATATTACTGGACAACCATGGAGCACGATTGCTGTATACATGTCAGGAGGTGCCATCAATGCCAAATCTATGCAGATAACAAGCATGCACCCCCAGGTGAGCTGCACAACATGACATCACCCTGGCCCTTCTCTATGTGGGGCATAGATGTCATTGGCATGATCTCCCCTAAGGCATCGAACGGGCACAGATTCATCTTGGTGGCAATTGATTATTTCACTAAGTGGGTGGAAGCAGCATCATATGCAAATATCACAAGCAACCATGTTATGAAGTTTTTGAAGCACAATATCATTTGTCGCTATGGACTGCCAAGTGCCATAGTATCTGACAATGCTTCAAATATTAAGAACAAGGACATGAAGAAAATGTGTGAGCAGTTTCAGATCACCCACCATAAGTCAGCTCCGTACAGGCCAAAGATGAATGGGGCAGTAGAAGCAGCAAACAAAAACATAAAGAAAATCATTCAAAAGATGGTAGTGAGCTACAAAGATTGGCATGAAATGCTGCCACTTGCTCTGCATGCATACAGAACCTCGATCCGGACCTCAACTGGGGCAATCCCATACTCCCTAGTCTATGGGATGGAAGCAGTCTTGCCCGTGGAAGTAGAGATCCCATCACTCCGAGTGCTCATGGAAGCAAAACTAGAAGAAGCCGAATGGATCCAGTCGAGACATGATCAACTCAAGCTGATAGAAGAAAAGCGGTTGAAAGCGCTTTGCCATGGACAGTTGTACCAGAAGAGAATGGCCCGGGCTTACAATAAGAAAGTGAGGCCCAGAACTTTCCAAGAAGGAAACTTGGTGCCAAAGAAAATTCTACCATTTTTGGAAGATCCTCGTGGTAAGTTCAAACCCAATTGGGAGGGCCCATATGTCGTCAAGAAAGTCCTATCAGGGGGTGCACTCATCTTAGCAGAAATGGATGGGTCAGATTTTCCTGAGCCCATTAACTCTGATGCGGTAAAAAGGTATTTTCCTTGAGTGAATATTTCTAGGAAATGATCCGAGGCCATTTTTCTTTATTTCCTTCAAAAATTTTAATCCCTAGTCTAGCCAAGTTGAGCCGGTTCGTTTCTTTGATCAACCTAAACCGGATTTACAGTCAAATTGGGGCAAAATCAATTGGGGCAAAAGTGAGGAAAGAAAAAGAAAAAGAGAGGAAAAGCAATGGAAATGGCAAATGAAAGCCAAGTGTGAGAAAAATGCAAAAAATGCAACTTGGGGAAAAAGGGTTAAATTCATCATGACTGTAAAGCCGGTTGACCTATTTCTACACTTGGAAATTTTTTGGGCCTTTAATACCCTTTCTTTCATAAACTGAGCCTAGCCTTTATTTCGTCCTATTTTTAAGCCCTCGGTGATCTTAGCTTGTTCATTTAAATATCAGAGTAAGATGGGTGATGACGGAATTCAGAAGCCGGCCCTAGTGAAAACCGTAACTGGCGCTAGGGGCAATATTGGCAAAAAGGCAAAATGAAAAAAAAATCAGAGGTTGAGTTGATCATGGAAATCTGAGATTGAAGAACAGTTGGCATGAGCAGAATGGGGCAGTTTTGGCAGTTGGGGATGACTCTAAAGGTCCTAAGATGGACGGTTCTGATCCCTCAGTATTTTGTGGACTACCCTTTTCATTATTTAACCTGGTTCTAATTTCTTTAATTATAGGTGATTAAGTGCATGGACCAAATTTCAAAAAAATACAAAAAAAAATACAAAAAAAGCAAAAATATATATTTTTGGCCAGTGATGAGAAATCAAATACTTTTCATAAAACCTTTGTTTTTACAAGCATCTGAGCATTCTGAGGCCAATAATATAAAAACTTTATTTTGAATTAAATCCTTTGTATTTCCACTATTGGAGTTCAATTTTGTACAAAGGTATGAAAAATGTGCAGGAAATAAAGCTAGTCTCCTAGCCGCTCCTCAAGCTCCCGAATCCGAGCTGCCTGAGCTGCAATGACTCCTGAAGCCCCCTCTGCAGCGGGATCACTCAAGAAGGAAATGACCTCATCTGAAAGGGCCTGCCTGATCCGCATACTCCTAAGGCTGGCCAAAGTATCCTGGTACTTCTGCCGGATCATACGGACCTCAAAGCAACGAGCCTGCCTCTGCTCCTCCAGCTTCTCTTCCACGGCAATACGGCGTGAGATCTGCTCCTCTAGCTGCCTCTCCAGATAAGCGCCCTGTATCCTGAGCTCCTGGGCCTCCCGTACCCATATCTGCTGAAGCCTCTTATGAGAAGCCCGCTCGGACTCTAGAATGTCCTCATAGGTGGGAGCCAAGACTACTGGAGGATCTTCGGGTATCGGGGCCTGGGTCTGTATCTGTTCCTTGATCCAGAAGAGATAATCCTTCACATGGGCTTCTGAGAAGACTGGACCATGCATAAAGCGGACATAGGACCACTCCTTCATCAACCAGGCATTCAGCTTCATAGAAAGGGGCCCAAGACGATCCTCATATCCACATGGGATGATAATCCCCTGGGTCGCATGAAACTGACGAAGGACCCGCAGAGGAAGATACAGCATTGCATGCTTCAGGCCCGCTAGGATCAGAAAGTTGCGGTCACGGAAGCTAACCACTGTCGCTGCATTGGGCTTATAAGTGCCAGGCCATCTCACCTGGTCCTCCTGAAGTGAGCCCAAGAAAGTGAACCAACCCTGTTTACCCCCTGGAATATCAGGGCACCCCCTGTTGCTCATCGAGAAGGGGACTTTTAGACTCGGGAAGAAGTGTCGATTGATCTCTTCAATCTGGCTCAAATGATCAAGTAGCCAAAGTTGCAAAGGAGAAGGGATATTTCAGTATATTGTAAAAAAAAAAAAAGCAAAAAAAAAAAAAAAAGAAAAAGAAAAAGAAAAAAAGGAAAGAAAAAACAAAAAAAAAAAAGAAAAGAAAAGAAAAAAAAAAGAAGAAGAAAAGGAAAAAAGGAAAAAAGCAAACTTGTGCTATAATTCTTACTATTTTCTCAAAATCCTATTTTTGTCTTGAAATCCACCTCACAGCCACGAGAGCTCTGTGGAATTTAGGACAACTTTGGGAAATGTGCCTGGTCAAAAGGATGATATCCACTCAATTTTCAACTTGGTTTGATAAAAAATCAGTTTTTCAAAAACCCTATTTTTGGGCTTAAAATCCACTTCACAGCCACAAAGGGCTCAGTGGAATTTAAGAATTCTTGGAGAGATGCCCCCTTAAAGTGAGGGCTTTTTGGCAAATCTCCACTCAAAAATGGTTTTCTACAGAAATTGAATTGAACCGAGCAAATCATGCTCAAGGGAATGCAATTTGGGCTTGTCTACTCTTTGCAGCTCACTGCTTCGCAGCTCCCACAAAGAGGGGCAGTTGTAGACACCCCAAATTGCACAAACAATCATCAAAAATCATTATCTCCTGGAAAGCCAGCACAGAATTTGAAGAAAATAAATTTTTGCCAGTATCCGGATACAAGTGCTCCTCCCCGTATCCGGATACTCATACCGGATACGTGTGGGCCTTAGCGTATCCGGTACCATGTACCGGATACCTTAAGGCCCTTTGTTATCCGGTCTGATATACCGGATACCTTAAGTTTGCTCAAAATTAGGGTTTTCCGAGAGCTTTTCACTTTTACCATCATGTCCCTCATTAAATGAGGGGAAATCGCGGAAATAACCTTAGGGTTTAGGTTGGAGTGGTTCTAGACATTAAGTTGTGTCTACCAATGACCTTAGCCCTTGCCTATAAATAGGAGCCTCCTCCTTGAGCAAATGGCACACAACTCTTGTTTTGAATTCTCGCAAAGAAGAACTCCAAGAGAAGAAGAAAACCGCTGTGGAATCGCCTCCAGCACTCAGGTAAGCCTCAACTTTTCTTTTTATTTTCTGTCTTTACATTCCTAGATCTAGATCTCTTCTTCTACCTTTCTGTAGTGTAAAGCCTTGTTTGTATGTGTGGAAATCCTTCCCCGGCTCAAAGTATCTCAAGACTCCCCTAGCCGTAAAACGTGAAGGCGGATCTAGGAGAAACGAGACTGGGGATTGACCCTAGTGCTAGAACCTATGTAGCATAAGGCCTTTTTGATTGATTGTAAACCGTTCCATATTCAAAGTACCCTTGATTATCTTAAAGAGAACAGAGGGAAACGATAATGGAACGGAACCCTAGGCTATGCTAGAACCTATTTTGTTGAATCTATATGCATATGTATGGATCTTGCTTGGTTTTTTTCACTTTTGCTCACATATCACTATTTTGGCGGGATAGGCTCATATTTGGGGTTTGTTGCATTTATTGTGATAAAACTCAAATAAATGGCCTCAATCAATTCTGGAATGCCTTTTGGATGATTTTAAAGTATTTGTGTTCATCTTACACAAATTTCATTTTTTATCAATTTTCGGATTTGGTTTTACTCAAAAATGGCTTAGCTTGACAGCACCTGTACCCTTACTTCGGACGTCCGTAACTTCATCATCCGGATGAATTTTGGGGCGATTCCAGAACCATGGAAAAGGTGAGGCTGTCTAGTTTATGTCCACCAAATTTCATGAATTTCTATCTAGCCGATTTTTGACACCTCTCTGTCGAAGTTGAGTGGACAGTTCAGGTCCAAGTACAGAACTTGTCACTTCGACGGACCGCCATGTGTTCGATTTAAGTCCGATTCGAGTGATTTTTATTTCTGAGTACTCCTTTTTGAGTCTATTTTCAAATCCAGTTAGTTTCATAATTTTTGGATTCCATTTGAATTATTGGTAGCCGATTTACTCAGAACTGCTCATTTGCATTTTTCTGGGTAAATCTGTGATCTTCGGGGCCTGTTCGGGAGACCACCCAAGGCACATCCGAAGGGATTTTTGTATGAGGCTAGTTTCTATGGAAAGATGGCCATACAGACTTCAATCACACCAAATTTCGTGGATTTCTATGTAGTGGATTTTTCTAGACAATTTTCCAAAGTTGCCCACTTATCACTTTTAAAAAGCCCCAACAGCAACTTCAAAGGAGCATAACTCCTAGGATTTTTATCGGATTAACTTGAGATTTTGCATGAGCTCCTTATTTATCATAATCTTTTAAATAGAGTTGGTTTGAATCAATTCAGAATTGGATTTGAAGGAGTTCAAGGCAAATGGCATACTTTTTACCGAATTTTCCGGACTTGATTCAACTTGGTTTTTGAGCAACTTGTGCTTTGATTTCCATCTTTTGAGATATTTCAGAAATGATATTGACATAAGAGAGGATCTAAAATCCATTTAGATCTTCATGTGAATATATCATACACTTGTTCCTTTTTCAAGGCTTTTTCATGATTTTTAGCAAGCTTTCTTACTTTGTTTTTGCATGAATATACACTTGGCAACCACTTCGTGTGGATGAATGGGGGTGCCTAACACCTTCCCCCGTTCATAATCTAATCCCCTTACCCATCTCTGGATTTGATTTTCAAGTAGGATTATTTTTATCCTAGAATTTGTCTTTTGGCTATTTTTGCCTACTTTTGAACTCTTTGGTGTCCATTCTCACCCCAAAATCATGAATGGTGGCGACTCTCCCAATTTCTGCGTCGATCTCCGTGTGTTGACGGAGGGATGATCATTCCGGTGATTTTCCCATGTCTCACAAACTTACATGAAAAAATTTCTTTATTTAGAGCATTGATTTGAGGATGGTTTTATATCGTTATTAATTGTTTATCATACCGACTGTGATTACTCGTTTGTTTTACTGATCATGAAATCACTGCTATTTTCCATATCTATATAAATTGTTTTTCTTCATGCATAGTGTTACTTACTGAGATATTCATATCTCACCCTTGCTTTATATTCTGTTTTTTAGGTCATCTTGGAGACGACGCCATGGGTTAGGCTTATAGTGGGCTTGCAATAAAGAAAGTTCAGAAAACAAAAGTAGGAAATTTTATATAGATGTATTTATTTTCTTGGATTAATAGTAGGTGCTCTAGAAGGATTTATGAGTTAGTTAAATTATAGTTGCCCTTTTATTGCTGAATCTGATGTAATCATATTTTGAGGATTTTGTTCAATTAAGAGAAGTTTATTAGCGCACTCTGAAATATTTCTTAACTCTTTATGCTTATGTACTTGATTGCTCTATTATCATACAAGTAATGCCTTGATCTGAGTCAAAAAAAAAAAAAAAAGGGACCCGGATTTGAGGCGCTACAGAGTCGTGGGGTGGCAAATTGGTTTTGGGTGGTTAGCTCGATTGACAGACACACCAATCCACAAGTCCTGTACAAACACTTTATACTGAGATTTGTATTGTTTTAATGAGCTGCGTTTTCACATGGTTTTGATATGGCTTGGACACATGGCATATGAGCATGTTTCTATTATTTGAAAGTTGCATAAACTGTTTCTTACCATGCATTTTGCTACTTGCTGGGACATTAATCTCACGTGTGTTTTGTTTTATCTGTTTTGTTTTCAGATTTTGCTGGTGAGCAGGGTATTGGGGCAAATTTACAAGGTGAACCGGAGTATAGGCCGGAGGATTATTTCCCCTATGTAGGGTCTCTATCCATGGCAGTCATAGGATTGTGATCTTTTTGGATTCATGTTTTAATTGTATATGTTTGTACATATAAGAGAGAGTATGTGTAAGCGGATAGTTGCCCATTTTGTAGATCATCCTTTATTTACTTTTGGTGTACTAGCTGTAAACACCTCATTTTTGCACCCCTCGGAAAGCCAGAAGTGAAAACCCTAAAAGACAGATCAAACCCTAAGGGAGCAAAAATTAACTTTATGATCAAGCTTGAATTGACTGCTATACCCTATCCCAATGATAGGAAATTCCGACATGATTCCAACGCAACTGAGTTTGCCAGAATTGGAGTCCAGATGAAGAAGATATGAGCAGAACAACCCTAAGGGCAAAACTGTAAATAAATGCAGAAATTCTGTCCACGTGGCTAATGTGCAAGCCACATTTGCCAAATTGAAAATTAAATGGCTAAAGGACAAAATAAGAAAAGGAGAAAACATAAAAATAAAATATCTTGATTAAAATAATATTATTTTCTAAAATATCGTAATTATTTAATAATAAAATCAAAGGATGATTCTCTCATTTATGGGAGGTCACCTCATATACGGTCAGTAAATCTTCAAATCACATACTATATACGGTTATGCCTGGAAGATTCACAAATCTTGTCCGAAATCTATCATAGAATCAAATCAAATCAAAGAAAATCAAATAAACCGTATTGGGCATACGGTTTGGAAAAAATGAACTGAAAATGGTGTGTCTGTACTTCCAATACGGTTTTGGAAGATTTGGTTGAAATCTTATCCTCTACGCGAATCTACCACGTGGACAAATCTGATCATTGCAAACAAGACAGCCAAAACCATATAAAGTATATGGTTTTGACCAAACCGTATATTGTATATGGTTTTGACTTTTATTTATATATATGAACTTGCACCTTAGTGTAAGGGTTGGCAGTTCTTGGCTTCCTCTCTAAGCCAACGACACTAAGTTTGCTGAAAATAGATATCGGACCAAAAAGATATGGCAGATCAAAGTTTTAGCAAAACTGCCAACGTGGGTGGCAAAAGAGCAGGAAAAAGTTGCAGCAAATAAATATCAGAAATTAAACATTTATTTTATAAAGAATATCAAGATTTTTTTCATTAAAATAATAAAAATATCCAAAGAAATCGGACAGAATCTGAACTCAAAACTAAATTGGATAAAGGATTTCAAATCCAGCATTTAAAAAACGTGTGTGACCGCATTTGAAGCGGTTTGGCCTAAACCGCACTTCAAATGCGGATTCGATAATCATTTCAATGGACAGCTGGCGGATTCGCATGGATTTGCACACATGGGCAGCTCGACCGCATTTTACATGCGGTTAAGGTGTGACCGCATTTCAAATGCGGTCGAGGCATGACCGCACTTGAAATGTGGTCACGGAAATTTTGTCTATAAAAGGGGGCCCCAGCCCCCATTGTTTAAGGTTGGTCCCCCCATCTTCTTCCTTGGCTCCCTCACGACCAGCAACCCTTCTGAACTGTCCTTATCTCCCTCAAGCCCAAAAAATACCCAAAATACCCCTCTTCTCCCCTTTGCTCACCCCATGCTGTCACCTTTGTACACAAAAGACAAGGAGGAGACTGCTTCTGAGAACCAAGGGAGGACGTCGAAGCGCTGTCCACATCTCCCGGAGAATCATCACTCATCCGAATAGAAAGGTAATAGCAAGGTGATATCCCCGGTAAATTTGTATTCAACATATCTTAAATTCAGACAAGGAGGACACTGCTTCCTTCTTGAGTGAGAGTGAGGAAGAAGAGAGAGAAGGGGTTGAATGATCTTAGGATGGTGTGGGGAGGGTGTAAGGGCAAAGAGAGATGAAAAGGGAGGGGTTCAAACTAGTGAGGGAGGGGAAAAAAGGGGTTAAGGCCAGCAACCCTTGGCCAGGGGGGTTGCTGGCCTATTTATAGCAAAAAAAAATGTATCTGACCTTGGAGGTCGGATACACTATGCACCCTTTGTATCCGACATTTGATGTCGGATACAAACACAATTATTTCGAAAATTGAATTTTGTCAGCGAATCTGTCAGTGAATCTGAGCGTGTCTGATGAGCAAATCTTTTGTATCCGAAATATAATTTTGGGTATGAAGGAAAACATGTGTATCCGACCAAATATGTCGGATACAAAAAGGATATTTACAGATTTACCCCTGGATTTGACTGATTTGACATTAAAGATAATCGCAGATTGCCCCCTGAGATATTTTTAGCATTTTGGATATCTATGGATTCACCCCTAAGATTATTTTAGCACTTTTGATATTGACGGATTCGTCCCTGAGATATTTTTTTGCTCTTTTGCCACGTGTGCAGTTTCCGACAATGCTACCTTAGATCTTTAACTACTCATATCTTCTTCATCCGGACTCCAATTTAGGCAAACTCAGTTGTGTTAGAACCGTATCAGAGTCCTCTATCCATTGGGATAGGGTTAAGAGGCTGTTTTGGGGTTTAGCAGAAAGTCAATTTCTGCTCCGCCTCAAGTTTGACCGACCTGTAAATCCTTCATCCGGACTCCGATTCCAGCAAACTCAGTTGTGTTGGAACTATATCGGGATTCTCTATCCATTGAGGTAGGGCAAGGTGCTCAATTATCACTTGATGAAAAAGTCAACTTTTGCCCCCTTAGGGTTTGAATTTCCAGTTAGGATTTGTATTTTCTGGCACTTCCGGGAAGAGCCGGCAAAATATGACTCGATCCGACGGGTCAACCCGATTTTAAACGGGTTGGGTTGACGCATTTATTAATTGGGTTGGGTGCAGGTTGGGGTTTCCCTGACCCGCTAGTAATCGGGTCAAGCCGATTATGACCCGCCAACCCGAGGGGTAACTCGATTAAAGAAAAAGTAGACAAAAGTGTTTCCTCCCGACCCGATTAACCCACAACCCGACCCGAACCCAGTACAACCCAATTAATCCCACAACCCTATGTTAATCTTATTTTTTGAAAAATAAAAATAATAATAATAATAAACGGGTTGGCGGGTTAAACCCGTTTATTGGCGGGTTGGGTTTGGGTTGGGGGTTTTCCAACCCACCTTAATTTAGTCCAACCAGAACCCAACCCGATTAATCCTTAACCTGATTATGACCTGACCCGAACTTGACCCGTTTCCAGCTCTTCTTCTGGGGGCACAAAAATGAGGTGCTTACACTAAGGTAAGAGGAATAGATCAAACCATGTTTCCTACGTTTTGTTCTAAGTTTGTTAAGTTATGAAAAATATGTTCTTTTGATCTAAACCATTGGGATTTACTGGAGTGTGATTTCTGGATTGCTTGGAGAAGGATTTAATCCTAGAAGAGAGGTAAGTAGCCCCTTACAATTTGCATAAACAAATATGTTTTTGTTTATCGAAGAACATGTTTAAATGAAAGATTTTTTAGATTGTTTGTAAATGATTTGTTATGGAAACCTGTGGATTGATGTATTTGATCATCTGGAATAACTTAAAATATTTAGAAGATAAAAAACCCAGGATTTGGAAGTGATTTGAAATGCTAAAATTGGGAAAAAACATGTCTAAAATTGAAAAAGTCACGAATCCCAAAAATTTATGAAAAATAACGGATGCCTACAATGACGCTCGTGTGTCACACCAGGCGCCATGTTATTGGGTGTCAACGCTCGAGCGCCACTCAGGGCGCCCTGCCTATGTTTTTTTTTTTTAAATTCCAAAACCCGAAAGTTAACAAATTTTGATAAACCGAGCGCCCGAGAGAACACTTGGGTGCGATCCCAAGCAGTTGAGTCTGGATAAATTGGTTTTGCACAAGCACCTGCAAGAGAGCCCAACAACTCTCGAGCGCTCTTGACAGAAATTTTGTATTCCTGAAATTAGTCTAATTTTTTATTATAAAATTGTTTTTATTGAATTCCAACTGATGTACCAATAAGATTAGGTACGTTCTAGTGAAATAGCTTTTGTTCGAGTTTATCATTCCAAACTCTTACCTTTTTTGCTTTATTTGATTTTATTGGTTTTTACACTTGTATTTAACCTACCTAAAGATGTTTTCAATGTTGTTATGACTGAATTGTTATTATTTTTGTTATGACAGAATTATTATTATTTTCCTCCGCGTACCTCGGAGTGGTTATTCTCACTCATGTAGCTTGAGTTTGAGATTTGGATTTCCTCATGTATCTTGGAGTTGACTTGTGGATTATTAATGATGTTTCTGGTATCTAAAATAATTGTTTTTGGTTTACCACTGTCGAGTGGGGTTAGCTCTTACATGGATCCATAGAGTAACTAGTAAGTGAAATGGTTTTTAGAGTTCGGATTCTGTGTCATAGGCATTCCATCATCTCGAGGATGGTACCGCTCCTGGATTGGTTGATTGCTACGTCATCCACTCCTGGATTGGTTGGACCGTACATGCTAACTCACTCCGGTATCGGTTGAGTTCTTCCGTTGGGTGTTGAATAACCTGACCAGTAGCAGCTAGCCCACCTATAAATCGGTTAAGTAGCATATTGGCATAGCCTATCGTTTCCTCTATTCTTTATTTCATGAGTCCTACAAGACTTATCGTGAATGCTTGTTTATGATTTAATTGCTGGATTAATCTGATTATTCGCTGGCATATTTTGAATTGTGTAAATATTTCTTTTCTGCATGGCTACTTGTTGAGATTTTATTATCTCGCATTGTTTTATCGGATTTGTTTTCAGGTTATCTTGGTGAGGAAGTTGCAGAGCCTGATTCGCAAGGGGATTATTCTGATTATAGAGAAGAAGTACTTCACTATGTAGGATTAGGGAACAATATTATTTGATGTTTCATTTGAGTAGGGAGTTTATAGTAGATGATCATGGGTTATTTTAGGGTACTGTAGTTAAACCCGTATTAGACAGTTTTATTTGATGGTTATTGTTGATTGGTGGTTATGATTGGATACTTTGATTTGTTTAATCCACGCTTTTATTTAGAATTCAAATTTTCCTTCTGCGCTCTAATTATGAATAAATTTAAATTTTGATTATTGTTTGGTTTAGTATGCTTTTGGGCCACTGTTATTTTAACACTTCAGGTTTGGATATGAGATCCGGATCCGGGGCGTTACATTAATCCTATCTAAACTCTTTTTTTTGGTAATGAAACATGTAATCTTATATATCAAAAAACAGTACTTAAATTGTCCAATAGTACATCCATACCATGAACATGTTCATTAACCCAAAAAATTGATCTTTCTAGAGATAGTCATAGCTTAGCTAAACCATCAACTGTTCTATTGACTTCCCTTCGAACATATTTAATCTTTACTAATAAGTGTTGTAACAAACCTCTTACTTCTCGGATGATCGTTTTTCGATATCATGGTGATGTTTCCTTATTCACAACTGCCTTAATAACCTATAAGGATTCTCCTTCTATTTCCAATCTACGCACACCTACTTTGAAAGCTATACATAGACCTTTAAATAAAACAATTAATTCAGCTTTAAAATGATTCGTTACACCAATTTTTGAAGTAAAAAAACAAACTGGGATTCCTCTGTCATTCCTCAAAATACCACTGATCGCAGCTCTTCCTAACTTACTCACCGCTCCATTGAAGTTGAGTTTTAACCAATTTTCTTCTGGACATGTCCACACCACCATTTGTTCTCTTCTTCTTCCATCAACACTCTCCTTGCTACCTGTACATTCATTCTTGGAAGATGTATTGGCTTCATTGTACAAAGTAAGATGTGAAGCAGCATTTTCAATAACTTTTCTTGGGTGAATTAAAACTTTATCATGTTTCATCTTATTTCTGGCTTCCCATAATTTCCAATAAATAGCAAGTGATTTTTCAAATAGATTCAGATTTTTATTTGCGATTTTAGTAGGACATTGCCAAATAGTCTTATTATCTTGATCCATTACTTGATGTAAAGTACTATTTAATTGCCATATCTATTTATTGAAAATACATTCCTTAAACAGATGATTGTTATCTTCATTATCACATAGAACGCATTTTTTGTTAATATTATTCATCCTTTCAGCTAAAAAGGCACAGTAGCTAAACACCTATGCAAAAATAACCAAGAAAACATCTTAAGTTTCAGAGAACATTTTAGTTTCCAAACCTTTCATATCAAATCTAAATTTTCAGGTTCAAAATTATCGTACTCTTTTATTTTCCATATTAGAGATTTGATTGTAAATTTTCCATTTTTAGAAAGTCCCCAGCTAATTTCATCCTTAGTATCTTGTTTAGAGATATAGTCTTGAATTATGTCTCTAATTTGTTCACTTGATAAAGGAGTATTAAGAGGAGTTGTTTCATTCCAAGTTGCATTATCCATTAGGAAGTCTTTTAATTTCTGATTTTCATTGATCCTGCCTCTATCATTGAGATTTAATTGTTGCACAAGAACTTTATCTTTTATCCACTGAACAACCTAGAATTTTATTTTCTCCCCATTTCCTAGAATCCATCTAATTCCTTTATTTAATAACTCTTTATTCTTAACTATGTGTTTCCATATATATGACTCTTTTCCTTTTATCTTTATATTTGAGAACTTTTCCTTTCTTAGATAGTTATTCTTTATAACTTCAACACATATATTGTTTTTATCATTTAAGATTGTCCACCCTAATTTAGCCATACATGCTTTGTTAATATATGTTAAACTCCTAATACCTAATCCTCCATCTCTTTTTGACCTACAGATTCTGTCCCAACATATAGTATGAATATGCTTACTTTGTTTATCATCACTCCAAAAGAAATTTTTTTGTGCTTTATCAATTTTGTCTCTAGTTTTCTTTGGAATCCACATTGCATTCATAGTATATTGTCGAATGGCTGCTATGGTAGATTTTATGAGAGTAACTCTACCAGCTATTGATAAAATATTAGCTTTCCAAGCTTCAAGCAGTTTTTTATTTACTCTTTCTTCAATATAGTCAAAAGTATGTCTTGAAATTTGGGAATACCTAAATTTTTTCCCCCTCTGAACTAATTTTGCACTTAAGTAGCTTGCTTAAAATTTTCTTATGTCTATTAGGGACATTCTGAGAAAAACTCAAAGTAGACTTATTGTAATTAACTTTTTGACCCAATTCATTGCAATATTGTTCCAAGATATTTCTTATTTCTCCTGCAGTTTTCAAATCCACTTTTCCAAAATTCCTCTAAAGCAAACTTAAGTAAAACAGCAGTAGTGGAGGAAACATGCTGAATACCAATGAAACACTCAATAACACGTCCATACTTGTTAATATATCTCAAAGCTACAGCCATTTGCTCCATGGTTGACACATCACGTGCCTCATCAATTAAAACAGAGAAATAAGAATCTCCCACATCCCTCATAACAGCATTCAAGGTCTTAGCTGCTGTAGCACGCCAAATTTCCTTTTGCACCTTTGGTGAAGACATCTGCAACCTCTCAGAAGCATTAGCGAATGGCACCTCCTTGATTTCTTCATTGTGATCAGCAAGGAAGTGGAAGAGTTCAAGATAATTTCCTTCATTCTTTAGACTCATCATGACCACGGAATGGAAGACCTTGGCACAAAATAAATGGAACACATTCAACAGCAGCCGTTAATAGAACTCGATATTCCATCTTATCCTTGGTGGTCTTACTAATGAATATTGAAGGAATACTTTGTGCTTGATTCATCAAATTCTCACATTTCTGCTGATGTAGGATGAGTGGGACCCAAAGTCTAGATTAATTAGTTATTTAGTAAAAGTAGAATTCCTATTTTCTTGCAATAGGTATTTGAGTTATATTAGGAGTCTTTAAGAGGTTTTAGAGTTAGATTTTAACTCTTAGTTGTTTACAAGTAGGAGTCATAATTTTAGTAGGTTTCTATTTTATTTTGGGGTCTTCAGAGGTTTATAAATAAGGGGTAAAGGTTGTAACTGAATTTTAGAGATTAATTTTTAAAAAAACTACAGAGTTTCTCTCTCATCTTCCTTGTGGATTCAAGGTTATTTGCTGGTGGATTCCAGTTTTCTAAGATTAACGAAGATTAATCCTTGTTTCGTAACTTTCACAGCGTCAATTGGTATTAGAGCCAGGACTTGCCTTACAAGATGGCTAACAACGAGGGTGACGGTAACAATCCCATCGTCGTTGTTGGTAGGCAAGAAGCGATTTGGAGGCCATTGAAGAACAACGGCAACAGATGGCGGAGATTCGTTAGATGATCGCTAATCTAGCAGTTAATGTCCACCTTAATTAAAACGCTGTTGGGCACGAAGTTGCGAGACTTGCCCGAGGACCCTAGGCATTGAAGCCAAAATACCCTACCAACGACCCCATGAACGCAATGTTCGCGAGCATCATCGGGCATCACTCGAAGACAAGTGTTTCTCTAAGAGGAGGGACTGATGTAGGACTAGTGGGACCCAAAGTCTAGATTAATTAGTTATTTAGTAACAATATAATTCTTATTTTCTTGCATTAGGTATTTGAGTTATATTAGGAGTCTTTAAGAGGTTTTAGAGTTAGATTTTAACTCTTAGTTGTTTACTATGAGTAGGAGTCCTAATTTTGTAGGTTTCCATTTTATTTTGGGGTCTTCAGAGGTCTATTAATAAGGGGTAAAGGTTGTACACGAATTTTAGAGATTAATTTTTAAAAGAACTACAGAGTTTCTCTCTCATCTTCCTTGTGGATTCAAGGTTATTTGCTGGTGGATTCCAGTTTTCTAGGATTAACGAAGATTAATCCTTGTTTTGTAACTTTCATTGCGTCATCTGCCTTGCTAGATTGTGAGAACTATTGTGCTTTCCAATATGAAAATTGATTCTTTTTTTTTCTTCCAATTTTTGAATCCTTCATTCACAAAGGAATTGCCCAGGATCCATAGGAAGAGTTGATAAATCAAGTTCTACATGAGCTTTTTTTGAGTAAGTACCAACTGCATCGTGCCCCTCAGTGGGTTGAGATGATTCACCTCCTGACTTTCTTTTGAAGTATCTATCTAAAAAAGAAAATATGTGTAACGCCCCGGATCTGAGTCACGAAGTAACACCGTAACCCATCCCCGGAGGTTAATTTAAAACACAGGATCGCAATATCAGAGTGAAGGAAAAACATGAATACAACAATAACTATATAACAGAGTGCACTAAAATAATCCCAAACGGAAATAAACTCACATGACCAAGTAACTACCCGCAAGTATCGTCCTCTCCAGGAGCAGCTAAAAACAAAACAAAACAATACGAAATGAGATACGAATATCCCAGTGAGCAGCACATGCATGCACAAATACATTTATTTCAGTTCTAAAACATGCCACGATTATAACCATGTACAATGATGATAATACGCATATTCCGAATAATCCGACTAAACTTTAATAATCCAATTCATATCAGTGCGGAAAACCATCAGGTAAATCAAACAATAACAATCCGTTTCCAATCCCGAAGAATTCGATAAAATAAAGATTAACTGACAACAACATAGCAATTAACCATAATTTCGTATCTCAAGATATAATTCCAGATATACCAATGTCATATAACACAAAGTCTTCTCATAACCATGCCCACGCCTCCAAATGTATATCCGGCCTACTCAGGGTTTCGGATATTGAAATGACTGCGTCATCCAATGCAGGCCTACTCCCCGGGTTTCTGCATTGACAACCAGGCCTACTCAGGGTTTCTGGCTGCTCTACACCGGTCGTAGCAACACACAAGGCCATGCAATTTCAACAACCAACAATAACATTACATTACTAAGCTTAGACTCTGGATCCAGGACAAGCTAAACCAAAACAGTAAAACATCGTATAATATCAATTTCAACATCAAAATAAAACCATTCATTCCACATCATGTATAACTCATCACAGTTCATCACCTGTCCCTCTGGACCAAACAGTATCTCAAATACTTTCAGTATTTTCTCATTTCCGCAACACATGCCATTTGAATACAAAACACAGTTATTCATACCAAGAAAAACTTTACAATACATTCAGAATTTTCCAAACAAGTGAAACCAGAAGTTAATAATTTCTCAATCAAAACAGTGTATAAATTCAAGGGAAAACTAATTAGGAACTCCCACTGTTTTGGTATCCAGCACAACACATACAAATAACCTAAACTCAACCTTAGAAGTCTTTAAGAATTTGCCACTAGATTTTCCTCTAGAAATTGAATAGGTAATGCAGGTCCCAAGGTTCCCAAACAAGTGATTGGTTAAGTGGTATAAACCTCAAGTCATAAAAATCCCCTTTGTTCGGTCAAGAATCAAATTCGGCAAGTATAATTGGGTATACGCTCACTTCCTGAAGTGAGCGCCAGGTGAGCACCAGTCGGCGGATAGGAATCAGGTGAACTTTAGACTATGCGCTCACTCGATACTAAGTGAGCGCGAGATGGGCGGGGAATGGGCGCGAGATGGGCGCCGGCTTCGCGCGAGATTCACGCATACTTTTAAGTGAGCGCGAGCTGAGCGCCAAGTGGGCACCAGCTCGGCGGATAGTGTGATTTTAACAGGCGCCTACTTCCTAAGTGAGCGCCAAGTCGGCGGATACTCACTGCGATTTTTGGCTCTCTGTTATTTCGAGATCTCCATCTCTGGCCGATCTTTTTCGGTCTGTAATTGTTCCAATACACTCATAATATTCCCAGAATACTTCCCAACCAGTTTTGGATTTAATCTAAACACATTTTATTTCAAGTTGTAATTCCCTTTCATGCTCGGACTCATGATATTCAGAAAACCCAGAAAACTCAGAATACAACCATGCAATCAGAATACTATCACGAATAAACTAAAACCTCAGTTGTAAATCAATGCTACTCACTCTTATACGCTTATATCCCAGAATACGGTTATTCCAAACCACGGCCGATCACCGACTCCGACTGCGTGCGTGCGTGCGAATGTCGCCAAACTATTCCCCTGTTCGCGAGAAGAAAAACCCACTGAAATCTGGATCTCCGACTCCACTAATCCAGTCGTAGCCCTCGCGGTTCTCGTCTCTTCCCAGCGAAACCCTAATCGCCACAGTAGCCACGAATCGCCAAATCGCACAAGTTCTTCAGTTAACAAAAGTATTGCCAAAAGTATTGATACGAGTATTTTAAAACCAAAGACCTAATTTTCCTTTTTAGTATATTTACCTTCGCACGCTCCCATACGTATTGCCGCTCAACAACCCTTTAAAAACCTTGATCCTGTGCATGCTTGCCCACTGAAAACCCTACATATTCCCGCATCCACTTAAGTTAACATGCACACATAGTAAATTTTAATAATAAAAAAAAATCCTTAGCAAAATCGGGGTTTTACAATATGTCCTATATACAATGAATTTAATTAGTAAATACTATAAACAAGCTCTATTTATTCCGTCATTAAATAAAAATATAAACAAGCTCTATCAATATAAATTTTCAACACTAGTTAATATATCTATAACTAGATATTTCGTATTATGACTAATCAATGCTTGTTGCTTGAACTAATTTTACATACTATATTAAATAACTATTAGCCTATAGTAGGGAGCACTAATTTTATAGAAAGTGCAATGTCCTTGTTTCTTCAATTCATTCCCATTGATTGGATGTGTCCCTTTTCCCTTTTCATATTCAAGAGAAATATCAAATCACTATAGACTACAGTAGAGTTGGGAGCATGAGAGTGACTGTTAGATAAATCACAAAAGATCTAGTAATTAGCTAAATTTAGCAGATGAGTTTATAGAAGTAGAAAATTTTTATCATATTCAAGTCTTATGACAAATTTTATGACTAAAGGGAAAATATAAATAAATTAAAGCAGAACAGAAGGAGAAGCCAACCAAAATTTTAAGTAAAAAAATTCAAATCCTGATGCAACAAACAAATGTACCGGTAAGGTAAGCACCTAAGAGAAGAATCTAAGATTTAAACAATAAAACAAATAACGATACATGCATTAGTGTTCATTAAATAGAAAAACTCATCAGTTATCGTGGACTTACAAGGAAATGAGGTGGAAGTCCAAGTCGGAGGGAGAAGGATGGTCGAAAGCAACCAAAAGACTTGACTGATGATCAACAACAACCAAATCCTGTTACAACACCAATCGATACAATTTCAATAAATTCTTGCAAATTAAAAGTTAATGATGATAACTTAGGATACAAACCTGCAGTAGGCAGTGAGTGGTTTAGAGAGTTCGGAGACGATGATGGAATGGACGACCTTCTCTTCAGTTTTCCTTATCTCTGGTTTAGAGAGAAAAAAAATTTATTCAAAAAGGAAAAGGAAACAAAAAGATAAAAACCATTGAGACTTCACATACGAGGCAACACAATCATAAATGCCATTTCGACTCAACCCAAACTATGCAGTGATTACAAAGTCGGATCAGGTCCAATGTTCAGAACCCAAGCACAAGCAGGAGTGGATTTGTGCTTAGTTACTCAAGTGAGTGAGTTCAGATTGGAGTAAAGGGGGGAATGAGTGGTTAATTAGTGGGGGAGAGTATATATGATCCCCTTTACCGAACATGCTCAAACAGTTATTTTTGGTGGCTTACAGTCCACAGAATTGGTGTGGTGAATGTCAACCCTTGTTTCACCACAATGTGGACCATTGAGTAAGTGCCTTGGTATGTATAATTGTTTGATGATATAGTCTTGGTAATTGGACCAAAACTTTTAGTAACAAAGAAGTAACAAATGCATAAAATAAGTGTTACTAAGATAAGGAAGTTGAGATAGATAATTGAAAAGACATGGAAGGCCAAAACAAGGAACAAATATAAATAGGAGAGGAGGGGGGCAATTGCGCCCCCCCCCCCCCCCCCCACGCGTAACGTGGTTCCGCCACTGGGGAGGAGGGGGCACGGTGGGGGTGGTGGTTTGTGTGGGGGGAACAAGAGGAAAGGTAAGTATGTATTGATGTTTTAAAACATGTACAAAATGATTGCATATCAAAATCGAAGCTAAAAAAATTAGGAATACCTACTCAAAACTGCCCAAAAGCAGGCTTTTTTCCACAAGATCCCAACAACAGGTACTACAAGCAACACAAACACAGTAGCAGCTAGCAGAGAGTGCAAAATTGGGACTTATTCCCCATTTTTCACATAATTTCTTGTTCAGAGCCGTTTCTTTGAGTAACTCCTTAGAGTTGAAAAACTTGGCCCTAATGCCCATACAATCACTTTTGGAGGATGGATTTTCAAGTTTGGAAAGGTCCCGACAAGTGCAAATGTAGCAGATATGTTGAAAAACGCGGTAACTACAGAGAAGTTGAGATTATGTTCAACTTCTCTTGGTCTTGAAGTTTGAAGATGATGGTCTTATGAGCTTCAGGAAGTCTACAAGTGAAGCTAACTCATATGTTCACAAGTGGGAGATTGTTAAGATGTGGAGCCTGATATTTTTTTGACTTAGCCCTTGTTGTTGGTGGTCTGGCTTGATGGTAAGCTGGTGGGAGGGTTGAACTTAGAAACTTTCTTAAGGTAATTTCTGTACGTGTACCCTTGGTTATGTGTGAGTAACCCTAAAAGCAAGTTAGGGTTTAGAAAATAAGGGTGGTAGAATTGTCATTGTGGTTGGTTCTTTTCTTTTGGCTTCAATACAGTGGAATTCTGCTGCTACACGGTTTTTCCTGAAAGGGTTTCCACAGAAAATCTGTCCTTTAATCTTTTAGGATTTTATCTGCTTTGCTGTTATGCTTGTTTATTGTGTCGCTTTAAACCCAACAACACACATAAATATGTATAGATGTATGTTTATCTTAATTTTGTGTGTGTACCAATGTATGTATACATGTATGTATATCATTCCTGAAACTCTCTTAATTTTGAAACTAATTTGCACAGTGGTTTTCACATAGGTTTCCTACGAGACTGTAAAGAGTTGTGTGGAAAGAGCTTTTGGGGCATGTACCAGTGGAAGTGAATATCACATTCTTGAGGAGGGTGTAACGCCCCGAACCCGGGTCTATGCAAAACAAGCACCAAACCCTAATCCGAAGTGATACTGGGCCAAAAGCTACTAATTACCAGACATTTAAATCCAACTAATTTCATTTATTATCAGAGTGCGGAGAATTAAAACATTAATTTCATCAATATGCGTGGCTAACTATAACCATCAAACTAACTCATCAATATAAATTCATAAATCTGGTAAACGGGTTTTCTAACACACTTTCTCTCATATTCAATTAAATCATAAACTATCTATCAAGGTACAACTATATCAACCTTTAATAGAAAGATCTATACTAAATAAGAAAAATCCTCAGCTCAGTAATCTGCAACTCTCCCTCGAGTCAACCCCAAGGACGCTCTCACTTGGAACAACTGAAAAATAAGAATAAGAAGTAGGGTGAGATACAACTATCTTAGTAGGTAACACATGCATGTTAGAAACAGTTTATATATAAAAGTAATCATTCATGCACGATAAAATAATCGAGTAGTCACGGTCGATAAAAGAACGAGTAATCACCATACGAAACCAACATCTAATTAGTGTTTGGAATAAAGAGAGTTTATTATGTAACCTTCGTTTCAATTAGAAAGGCAATGTACTATAAATCACATCTAAAGGGTTTTACAATTCACTGCCAGTATTGCTTTCCCTAAAATAATTCTATAATTAATTCATGGTTCATTTGTATTCTATTTTTGAGTTATTCAAATCAAATCATAGCTAAACCGTTTAATCAAACTCTTCTTATTCAAATGAAGATCATGTCATTCATAATTAATAGTAAATCTCCATCTGATAACAACATTCTCCCATGTAGGATGCAATCACGCAGTAATCACATCTACCCTACATGAGGTCTCTCCCGCAGGAGTCATCATATCTCACCCGCAGGTGGTCACATCTCACCCGTAGGTGGTAATCACATATATCTCCCTTGTGGGATGCAATCACATGGTGATTACATCTCCCCCACAAGAGGTCACATCTCTCCCACAGGAGGTCACATATCTTCCCTGTTGGATGCAATCCTATCAAGATCACATCTCCCCCAACAGGAGGTCTCATCTCACCCGCAGGTGGTCACATATCTCCCCTGTGGGATGCAATCCAATCAGGATCACATCTCCCCCAACAGGAGATCTCATCTCACCTGCAGGTGGTCACATATCTCCCCTGTGGGATGCAATCCAATCAGGATCACATCTCCCCCAACAGAAGGTCTCATCTCACCCGCAGGTGGTCACATATACATCTCCTTTGTGGGATGTAATCACATCATGAATACATCTCCCCCACAAGAGGTCTCTTCCGCAGGAGTTACACATCTCACCCATAGGTGGTCTCATATTTCATCCGCAGATGGTACAATCTCTTATAGCCATCATGGCATTCAGTCCACAGTCCAATTATATTTTGAAGAGGAAATTACCTATATATAATCCTTGTAATCATTTCAAGTGAATTTGATCCTCTTTTAACCCCAATTTTACTAAATCATAAAATAAGGTGGTTAAATATCTAATATGAACTTGTTAGTATAATTGGCCTTCAGGGACACCTTAAGAATAATCTTAGAGAAGTGTTACAAGGGGTGGAAATCCAAATACCCTATTCTATAATGATTTGGGACTAAGAATGTCATAAAGTTCTCAAAATACATTTTGGATGAGTGGAATAGTCTTAGGATTCCCAATAAGGTCACCATACCAAAAATCAATCAATTCTGAAACAGAAAGTTTCGGACCCCAAAAATATTCTGAGTAAAAAGTTGACTTTTGGGTATATAATTTTTCTAGACAAATCTACAAGGAGTTTCAGGCTCAAATTTTGGTTGTAGTCCATTGAAGGGTAAACACATCTACTAGAATTTTATGGGCTTCTGAATCACTCATCTGGGTATCAAACCCAAAACGGGCTTTTTGATAAAAACCGGGAAAACTGGAAATTTAGGCATGAACTGGAAAGTTGACTTTTTATTGGCTGGGAATTGAACCTTGGAAGTATTTTTATTGGTTCCAAATGGGGGGTAAAACCTTATTTACATGTAAAGACTTAAGTAAATGGAGCAATAAATACACAGGACATTTACTTAAATGTATTTCGGGTAAATAAGGGTGTTGTGTAGGAGGCTCAGGTTATTTGGAAAAGGGTTGGAGAAGAAAAGGGGATGAAAAACTGTAAAAATTGAATTTTTTTTAGAGCGCCTAGGATCGCTTAGGATTGCCTAGACGGTCAAAGGTCGGCGGTAGTTCAAAATCGAGCGCCGACGGTACGTCTTCTAGTGGTCTTCGGCGGTCTACAGATTATAACTAGCGCCAATGATCGCCGACGATCGCCGAGCACAGTCGAGGTCGGCGGTCGTTCGAAAACGAACAGAATCAGTTCCAAAACATAATTTTTCTCGTCTAAACTCATTCTAACATATTTATAACATGATTATCTAACTAAATACATCATTACATATCATAAAAACATGCTTTTCCGATTAAACGAATGTAAATCCAAACACGAAAGTAAAACGGTGTCACCTACCTCTATTCGTGCGTTCTTCTTATTCCTCCTCTAAACCAGCAGTGATCACACTCTTCACGGTTGCAAGACAGTCTCCAGAAGATGAAAACCCAAGATAGATTCTCTCTCCCTTCTTCTTCTTCTTCTTCTTCTTCCTCAATCGTGCGTTAGTCTTCTGCGGCTGTCGAATACTAGCGAATACAAAGAGAATACAAACGTGTGTGTTTTAGGTTATTTAATTGGTATTTATACTCTCCGATCCCATGTAGCTCACATGCAAACTTTCCTATACACACAGCACAATCAGAATACATACCTCGATATCTCATGATCGGATGGTCAGATCTGCGCCAAACTCCTGATCTCCACTAATAACGATATTCTCTACAATAATAAATTATTTCCATCCATAATAATCCTCAAGAATATTAATTATTATTTTATTTTAATATTTGGGAAAATTCAGGGTTTTACAGAGGGCTTGCAACTCTTTGAGAGAAATGTTGTACCATCCAAGATTGTTAAAACGATTTTTTCCTTGCTTGATGCTATGAACAATAGTGGGCTTTATCTTCTTGCTAATATAGTTACAGGTGGTTAAGTCAAGTTCGAGAAAACTTGCATGAAGATGAAAAAAGTCATTGAACAATATCTTCCAAAGATACTTCAGAACCAAAATCATAATCATTAGAAGAGGTTACTAATAATGTTATCCCAACTGCTCAAGGACCCACATAATTTCCAAAATAATCATGCAACACTTGGGACTCCCTTTAGCGAGTCTTTTCGCATTGCTGTTACTAATGTATTGAATGAACTCAAGGACATGCCATTCCAGACATTGATTGCGATGCACAGGAGACTTAAAGGTATCAAAGGCGGCCTTCCTCAATTAAACGCTCCCAAGTCTAGTTGGAACTGAAATCGTTTAATTGAACAGGTAACAAAGAAGTGCAAGGAAATTCTTGCTGGGGAAGAGATGCAGGGTGAATTATCTAAAGCAATGGCAGTTGCATGCTTATCATCTAAACTAACAACAGGATTTCAGGACCCATATGCAACATAGTTTTGCCATTTCTCACCAGAAACAGAAGTGCTTCAGAATGAGATTCTGAAAGCTATTTTGCTCCTAAAGGAGAAAGCTAGGTCATCGAAGCTGAAAGACATACAACTTTTACTGGATCCAAATGCTGAATTTTCAAATGGGTGTTTACGAACAACAGTCAGGAAAATGTTGATTGAATACCTTTTTGAATGCAGTGAGACTGAGGAAGTATTGCCTTAGTCAGTTAAATACTTCAACGGGTCCATTCTGGATATCAACAACGTGGAGTGACTGAGGAAGTATTGCCTTAGTCTTTGAGTTGCCCGTACTAGAGCATAACAAGTTTTTTCTAAGGGTGAATACTTTGCTTCATATTCTGTGAACTTCTTACTCAGATAGTAAATCTCCCTTTCCTTTCTGCCCGTCTCGTCATGCTACCCCAAGACACACCCCTTTGATGTCTCCAAAACTAACAAATATAGAGTCAATGGTCTTCCCGGAGTGGGCGGCACTAGCACAGGTGGATTCAACAAATATTCCTTTATCGTATCAAAGGCCTGTTGGCAATCATCATTTCAGACCGTTAGGTTATTTTTTCTTAAAAGCTTGAAAATTGGTTCACAAATAGCAGGGAGCTGTGTTATGAACCGGCTTATGTATTGAATCCTTCAAAGAAAACCACGAACCTCCTTCTCCATTCTAGGTGATGGCATTTCAATGATCGTCTTTGCTTTAACTGGGTCAATCTCAATTCTCCTTCTGCTTATTATAAATCCCAACAACTTCCCTGATGTAGCCCCAAAGACGCATTTTGCTAGGTTAAACTGTAAACTGTACTTCCTGAGTCTGTTAAACACCTTCTTTAAGTTGATCAAGTGGTCTGCTTCTTCACATGATTTGGCGATCATATCATCCACATAGACCTTCATCTCCTTGTGGATCATATCATGGAATAATGCTGTCATGGCCCGGTGATAAGTTGCCCCGGTGTTCTTAACCCAAATGGCATGACCGTGTAGTTGAAGGTACCCAAAGGTGTAATGAAGGCTGTTTTTTCTTGATCTTCCTTTGCCATATTGATTTGATTGTATCCGGAGAAGCCGTCCATGAATGAGAACAGGCTGTCTACAGCAGTATTTTCGACCAGAATGTCAATGTGTGGAAGAGGGAAATCGTCCTTAGGACTTGTCTTATTAAGATCTCTATAATCTACACACATTATGACTTTCCCATCTTTCTTTGGCACTATCACTATATTTGTGAGCCATTTGGGGTACGTGGAAACTGCCAAAAATCCCACTTGGAATTGTTTGACCACTTCATCTTTGACCTTTAGTGTACATTCAGGTTTCAATCTTCTCAGCTTCTGCTTAACCTCTGGTAGAATTGGTAGCTTGTGCATAACCATGTCAGTATCAAGTCCTCGTATATCCTGATATAACCAGACAAACACATCCTTATAGTCTGCCAAGAATCGTGACATTTTATCACGCTGTACATCAGATAGGCACACCCCAATCTTCACTATTTTTGGGTCATCTTTGGTCCCTAGATTTATTGAGATGGTCTCTTCAATATTAGGTTGAACACCCTTTTCATAACGCTCCAACTGATATGCAATTTCTATAGGAGGGTCTTCTTCTTCGACCTCGGTCTCTTCTTCGATCCCCATTAGGTCAAAGTCAAGTTCGAGGTCAAAGTTATATTCAACCTGATCTAATTCCATTTGCTTATATGGTTCATAAATGGTTTGGACCTCTTTGAAAAACTTAGGTTTTCTAGAAAAAATGGAAAAATCCTTTTTTGTTTTTTGAGAGCCCTTAGAAAAAGCTTTTCCTGAAGATGAAGTCTCATTATTACCTTCAGGAAAAGGGCATTCCACTAATGGAGTTTTTCTTTGGGAGGCCATGTCTGTTTGCCAAACAAATGCAGCTTCAAAAGTAAAGGGAGTTTCCTTCCAATTGTTCAAAACAAAAAATTCTGGAGCAGGGGAAATAACACAAGCCTGCTCCCCAAATTCAGAGTCCGCATCCGAGACCACCATTACTGGGTGAATTGTATCGTCCGTCTCTGTTGTAGGGCTCGACCCAGATATGACCTCATCTGGAACTTTTACTGCTACTCAGTTGATGAAGGGTATCTCATCCGCTCCTACTCCTTTGCCTTCAATCATGGCAAAGAAAGCTCCGTCATCTTCAAAAAAATCCCGCTTCTGTTCTAGCTGCAGCCCAGGCTCATCCAGTGCTTGGTAAGGTGAAGATGGAACATATGGTTGCATGGTTGGATATAAGGTTTCTGGAAGGGGTTGATGTTACGATATGGAGGTTTGGATTGATCCTGGAGAGGAGACAGTTGAATCTTGTAAGAAGATTTTGGAAAAGTTTCCCTTAAATGAGGGAATTTCTTGTGAACTTTCCTTTCTCCGTTCGCTTCTTCTATCTGCTTCTGCCTTTTCTAACCTCTTGGTTTGGACCCCAATCCTGCTCTAGGGGTAAGCTTCTTAACCTTTACCGGCTCCAACCTTCCTTGCAGATTAACCCCCAATTCTTTCCTTGGATGGAAATTGTACTTTCTCAGCACTTTCTCTACCATTTTCTCAGCATTGGTCATCTTCCATTCCTCATCATGATACCCCCCAAGTATGAAATTGACGGTTTCAAATTGGAAGGAGTGAAACACAATCTTGCCTGCAATCATCTCAATGTTTATATAGGGTATATCAGGAGACACTATGGGAGGAACCAAATTCTTAGCTAGGACCGTTATCACCTTTTGCCCTCTAATATATTTAACTCTTTGGTGGAGGGTAGATGGTATGGCCTTAGCCGTGTGAATCCACGGCCTTCCTAGGAGTAGGTCGAAGGCCGCCGGTATCTCTATCACCTCGAATGTGATACTAAAGATATACGGTCCAATAATGACCGCAGTTCAACCTCCCCTAGGGAGTGTGTTTTGGAGCTATTAAAAGCTCTTATGATTCTCCCATTATGTTTAATTTTATTTTGCTCCAGACCGAGCTTTACAAATGTAATCAACGGGCAGACATTCAAAGCCGACCCATTATCTATTAAAACCCGGGCCACCATGCAACCCTTACAAAGCACAGTTATGTGCGAAAGATCAACATGGTGGTATCCTGCTGGGCTAATTTCAGTCTGTGAAAAAGATATAACATTGTGTGAGAGAATTTGTCCAAACATCCTACCAAGTTGGTCTGGTTCAATGCTTTTAGGCACGTGTGTGCCCTAAAGTACCCTTAATAGAAAATCCCTATGCTTTTCCGAATTCAACAACAATCCCAGTATTGAAATCTGGGCCGGGACTTTATTCAAATGATCAACTATATTGAATTCACTATTTCTAATTATTTTGTTGAGGTTAGCAGCCTCACTGTCAATTACCTGAGGGGTATCTTCCCCTACCTTCGCCTTTCCTTTTGTTTTCCTCTTTTCTTCACCTTCTTTCTTCTCCTTCTCCAACGCATTTCCCTGACTCATCATGAGGTTCACTTCTTTCTTGTATTCTCCCTCAACCGCCAGAATTGTGGTTGTGAAGCCTTCATTGTAATTCCATGGTACAGCTGATTCAGAATAAGAAGGCTTCGGGAAATTTATCACAAGTGGAGGAAGTTCGGCCTTGGATGAAAACGTTTGCGTAGAAGGAATGTCTACAACCAAGGGTGAAAGTTGCTTTGGCTGAGGGGAAGAAGAAGTAACTGAAGCAGTGAGATGGTCATAGTTGATGACCAATGGTGGTTTCGATGGAATGGGTGAAGAAAAAGTGGATGGACTGCAATTGATAACCAAAGCTGGTTTTGCAATATTCATTTGGGTCATGAGAGAGGAGACCCTATCCAAGGAGGAGCTAATATCCCCAGCAGCACTATCATTCCTTTTGGAAATTACGTTTATTTCTTTGTCCTTACCTTCTCTGTCAAAATAAACTTTGACCGTAGTCCCTATAGGAGCAATTAACTGGGAAGGGTCAAAGGTTATTTCTTTAGAGAAAGTGGCCCCTATCACATTAGATGTGCCTCCCCCATGATGCTGGGGCAAAGGGTTCTGGCCAATGTCCGTTCTAGGAGGAGTGGGAGCCCTTGTATTGAAAGACAAGGTATTCTAGTCTATCAAATCCTGAGTGGCATGTCTCAACGGCCAACACTTGTTAGTAGGGTGCCTTGGTGCACGCATATAGAAATCACAAGTGGTGGAGGGATCAAAATTTCTTCCCTTTGACGCATTCGGATTTGGCTCTCTTAAAATCACATACCCTGCTTGCAATAAGGTGGATAGCAATTGATATGGAGACATTGGAATAGGGGTAAAAACCTATTTCTCATTGATGCCATCCAGGCATCCCTTTCCTCCTTATTAAAAACCTTTTATTGGTTTGATGGTGCTGCTGAAACATTAATCCATAGGGGGGCTTGCAGGGTAGATGAGGTTTACTGGAGTATGAAAAGGAGTGGACACATTGATTTGTATGGGCTTATTGGGGACAGATGGTTTCTGTACCATATTTACCTCCCCCTTTTTCTTGTTCCCATTCTTTTTTATCCCATTTCCTTTCTTTAGATTGGAATCCTACTGATTGACCATGGCAGAATGATCAATTATTTTACCGGATCTGATCACATCTTCAATCCAGTTTGCCACTTGTATCAGGGCAGCAAAATTGTTGGTGGTCTGACCCACTAAGTGGCTATAGAACGATTGCCTTAATGTGCTGATGAATGTGGAAACTATTTTTGGTTCCAACATAGGTGGCCTAACCTTAGAGGCAGTTTCCCTCCATTTCTTGGCATATTGCCTCACAGATTCATCCCTTCCTTTACTTATCCTCATCACGTTGTACCTATTTGGCATGATTTCTGAGTTGAATTTGTATTGTGCCAGGAAGGCATCTGCCAAGTCCTTCCATCTTATAATCCTTCCATGATCCAAGGTAGCAAACCACCTCAAAGCATGTAAGATCCTGGAATTTTAAGAATTTTTAAATAAGAGTAAATAAAGCTTTAAGAAGTTAATTAGATTAATTGGATAAAATTAAAGAAAACAAATGGTTTGGTTTAGTTGTATTATTTACGTGAGAAAAAAAATGAATAAATAAATCCAATTGGGTTTAGCTTATTAAAGTGATTTAGGGGTTGGATGGTTTAAAATGTTTAATTGAGTAATTTATTTTAGAGGGTTAGGGGTTTAGAGGTTTAATGGGTTAAAGGGTTAAATTTATTTTGGTTGGGTTGGTTCAATTTATTGAACCGGTTTAGATTTTAATGAAAATATATGGGATGAAAGAACCCGTAAACTCGTCAAGAGAAAGGGCGTCAAGGGTTTGAGAAGAGGAAATCACAAAAGAGAGGAAGCCGTAGAGAGGAGGAGAGAAGAAGGGAAAAGAAGAAAGAAGAAAAGAGGAAGAGAAGAAGAGGGAAGGGGTTCTGGTTCGTCCATCTTGGTCGCTGTTGGGGGTTAACACAAAAAGGGGAAAAACGTGGGGGAAAGAAGAAGAGGAAGAAGAGAAGGGGTGTTCGTTTGGGGGTTTAGCAGCAGAAGAGAAGGAGAAGAGAAAAGAGAAGAAGAAAAGAAAGGAAGAGAAGAAAGGAAGAAGAAGAAGATGAGGAAGAAAAGAAAAGATAGAGGGAAGAAGAGAAGAGGGTTTGGGCGACTGATTCTGTTTTGGGCGTGGGATTCTGCGAAATCTGGTAAGTAGCACTATTTTTCCTTTCGAACGATTTCTGTTTGATTTTGCATTGGTATTACAACCTGACAGCATGCTTTAATTATCACTGTTTGCTTTCTGTTTGATGTCGATTTCTGTTTGATTTGGTATTACAACCTACAGCGTGCGTTTAACTCCTCCTTTTGTTGCTGGAAATAAGTTTTGATTTTCTTTGATCTGTGATAAATTAATTGTTAAGATTTATGTGCGGAGTTGCTGGTTTTGGTTGCTGAAATTGAAAAGGAGATGGAACCACACGAAAATTGAAGGTTTTGTGTTTGTTGGATGGATTTTTATGGTTGTATTTTCAGGTTAAATTTTCTGAACCCAATTGCTATATTTTTTTTTCAGATTAGGTTAGAAGTTGCTGTAATTGCAGATTTAATAGCAAACGGATGATGGTTGTTTCTCGAATTTTGAATAGGGTATAGGTTAGAAATTTCGATGCTTAGTTTTCAGATTTATGTTAGAACTTTTGATGCTGTAATTACCGATTATGCACTTTGAAAGGTGTATACAATGAGTGAAGTTGCTATTTTGGTTTTGGCATTGAAGTAAGCTTAGGTCCTGATTTGAATTGTTTAATCTTATCAAGAATAGGCAGTGACTAGTTCAGATTGGAGTGCTGTAGATCGTATGGTGTCTTTGAGTTAAATTGTGATGATATTTCTAATTTAAGTTTTGATTTGGCATGAGAAAATATTGATTTTAGGTTCTAATTGAGGTGTTCAGGTTTGAAAAAAAGTATTGGGGATTTTCAATATGCTTAAGTCCTGATTAGAATGCGATAGAAATCCTATCTATTAACAATCATGTTTGTTGACAACATGCTTAGGTCGCAATGATAGGGCTGTTGTTAGGTAAATTTCAGAGATTGCCTGTGATGGTTAATGGATGTTTAAATTGCTGGTTTCCTGAATATATTAGGAGAATGTGGACTTCCCAAATTATGGTGGAATTACCATACTTGGAAGTTGAAGTTGGAAGTTAAAAACATAGAAGCCCTTTTTTTATGTGTCGCAAATTTGTAACTATTTCAGTGGCTTGCGAGGGCTAGAAATCTTAGCGTAAAAATTCATAATAGTAGTCTAAAATTTAGTTTAGGGTATTTGTAGTTGAATGGAATTGGTTTGGAACCAATCAGAACTCGAGGTATTGCAAGAAAAATCCAGAAAAATTGATGATTTTCGTCCAGTAGATTTCGCGGCAGATTGTAACCACCTGTAGTAAAACGGCCATAACTTCCTGTAGAGGACTCCGAATTATGAACAATTTGTTGCGTTGGAAACTAGACTCATAGAGCTTTCCAACGATATATGGCACGTATACTAATTTCTCATAGATTAAATCAGGTTTAGCATTCAATTAACTAGTTAAAATCAGTTCTGCAGAGTGAACAGCAACTACAAACCAACCATGGATAATTTGTATCAGTATTCTCCGAACATGAAATTGATTTATTTCTAACTTGTGTTCGAAAGTGGTTTATAAAATGAATTGAGATTGTAATTGGAAATTAAAGCGGGGGCTTCTTGTTAGTGAGAAAGGCAATGAGCCTATGGCATCCCGAAAGGCAGAATGGCCTAGGGATTTAAGGGCAAGTGAACAACGAGGTTCACTTGGATTGAGTTTTACTTGGGCAGTTGATTTCTTACAGGTTTTGTTTAGTCAAATATTTGCATGGTTAATTATTATATGAGTCTAGGCCGCATAGAGAGTCGTGGATCCACAGTCCATCTAGATTGTGTGTTAGTGATGGCTTGTAGAGTTAACACCCAGGGCCACATGCATTACCATCGTGTGGGATTGGTGAAGCTCTCTTGTGAGATAGAGGGCTGCGGCAACCCGTCCGCCGTGTGGGATCGGCGGGGTCTTTGTATGCATGAGTATGCGTGTGTATGTGTGAGTTTTTGCGTGTGTGGGTTGTTTCTTGCCAGCCCTTGCGTGGGTGCTCCACTCCGGGCGAGGACCCTGATCAGGCTCAAACCGTGAGTCATGAGGTGGCAAACCGGCTAAGGGTGGTTGTCTTGATTTATAGAATCACTAATCCATGAGTTTTGTGCCTACACTTTATGCTGACATTGTAGTTTGGTTTACTCTGATTTTATCTGCTCATTACTAGTATTGTGTAAATGATAATGAACTGCTTCTTCGCATGATTTGGATAAAGATTTATCGTATGATATGTTAGCATGTTATTTCATTAGCTTAAAGTTGCATAAACAGCTTTATATCATGCATGTGCTACTTACTGGGACATTAGTCTCACCCATGTTTTGGATTTATCGGTTTTGTTATAGATTCTGCTGGTGAGCCGCATACTAGGGCAGAGTATCAAGGGGGATCTGGAGTATAGGCCGAAGGATCACTATTCTGGCTAGAGATAGAGAAGGTAAATATCTTCTTTGGATAGTTGTAAAATTTGTTTTGGATATTGTACATAGTATATGTTGTAAACGAGAGAGAGAGAAAGTGAGAACCTTAGTAAAACTTTATTTTAGATATGTGTGTATTGATGGTCTAGTTTTTGGAATGGATATATACTATTTAACTGTTTATCTTGTGATTATCAGGTATTAGGGGCTTCGCCCATTCTTATAATTACAAGCGTTATATAGCTGTTTTTTCTGAAAAAATTTAGGATTAGATTCTATTCGTCTGGGTTGATTCTTATGATATTTCACCACAATTTGGGCCCTAAATTAGCGCTCGGGAGCCAGTAAACCTTACCCGGGTGGACCTGGTTTCAGGGTGCTACAAAACGGCTCCAGTCAAGCTCCTTTGGAAGAGATGGATCAATATACCAACATTCCGACCGAATTGGCATATGGCCCCACAATAGAGATTCAGATGACTCATGGGGCAGCCAGTACCGTCATACTTGTCAAAGTCTTGGTACTTGAATTTGGCCGGTAAGCATACGTCGGGGTATAGGCACAAGTCTTCAAAATTGGTGCCTCCAAAATTATTCACCCATTTTACTTTCCTCAGTTCATCTTGGATCATCTCCAACCTGTGCATGAACTTCTTTTCCATCTCATCCCTTATTCTTTATTTTTTCTTCTCTTTCTCAGATTCAACCGTCTTCTCCCTGATCAGTATAGGTTTAGGGATAGGTTCAGAAATGGGTTCAGGAATGGGTTGAACTGGAGGTGGAATGTTGGTTTGAGGTGGAGGTGTTTGGTGGGAAATGGAAGCTTGGTTTTGGGCTTGGGCTTGCTGGGCCTGAACTGCCAGTAAGTTTTCTAGCATTCGGGCGAGTCCTACCACTTGCTCTTGCAGTTGGGCAAAGTCTTGAGTAGGAACATCGGCTTGATTCTCAGTAGGATTCATTGTGTGGGCTCTTGATCTAGTCACGAGAGCAATGGTTGCAAGTATCTTGATACCTGGAAAAAGAAAAGTAAAAAAAAATATATCAGCACCAATTTAATCTCATTCACACACCTATGAATGCATGTATGCATGTTAGGTGAACATGAGTTTGGAATTTTTTTTTCATGACTTAAAGAATTGTTAGAATATTTTAGGGCTTCCAACATGTCCTACAGAATATGAAATGCCTAAAATAAAGCTTTTAGACAAATCACAGGGTATCTTGGAATTATTCAAGCTGCCAAGGGCTTATGAATTTGTTGGTACGAAAAAGACCATCCAAAAAGGTGTTGGAATATTTTAAGGCTTCCAACATGTCCCACAAGATATGAAATGCCTAAAATAAAAGCTTAGATAAATCACAAAGTGTCTTGGAATTACTCAAGCTTCCAAGGGCTTATGAAGTTAAAAATCTGAAATTCAAAGGCTTTCAGAGGCCCATGGAAATTTTAGAAGGAAATCTGAAATTCAAAGGTTTTTAGAAGCCCATGGAAAATTTGAAGGAAATATGAAATTCCAAGGCTTTCTGAGGCCTATGGAGAAAATCTAAAATTCAAAGGCTTTCAGAGGCCCATGGAGAAAATCTGAAATTCAAAGGCCCATGGAGAAAATCTGAAATTCAAAGGCTTTCAAAGGCCCATGAAAATTTTAAAGAATATCTGAAATTCAAAGGCTTTCAGAGGCGTGAGTGAATTTTGAAGAAAGTCTGAAATTCAAAGGCTTTTAGAGGCCCATGGAAATTTTGGAGAAAATCTGAAATTCAAAGGCTTAGAGAGGCCCGAGGGAATTTTGAAGAAAATCTGAAATTCAAAGGCTTTCAGAGGCCCATGGAAATTTTGGAGAAAATCTGAAATTCAAAGGCTTTCAGAGGCCTGAGGGAATTTTGAAGAAAGTCTGAAATTCAAAGGCTTTTAGAGGCCTACGGAAATTTTGGAGAAAATTTGAAATTCAAAGGCTTTCAGAGGCCCATTGATATTTTTGAATCTTCTTTAAGACTTTTGAGTTAAAAAAGAAACTCAAGTTGCATTAAGGAAGTTTTATTTCTCATTTTCATTTTTTTTGAATTTTTTGCTAGATTGCACATCAAGAGTATGTTTTGCAACATTGATGTGGCTTCAGATTCAATTTGAAGTATTTTGATTCAAGCTCATTTTTCCATTATCATCTCCATTCATTAAGTTAAGTTACATGTTCAAATTAGGTAAAATTCCCTTTGATTTAAGTGAGTTTAGAAGAATTTGGATGCCCCTTACCCTTATTAAAGTGTTTATTATCTGTTTGTATCACTTAAAGGTTAAAGGAACCAATTTTGTTTGCAAAAGTTGCTGAAATTGATTTAAACCCATAAACCACATACTTAGTGTTGTTTGGCCTTGACCGCGTTTAAATTGCGGTCAAGCCTTGACCGCATAACAAATGCGTTCAAGCCAAATCTGCATACTAAGTGCGGATTACGGACAGATTTTCATTTTTTCTGTTTTCCAAACGATTTGATTACTTTGATTGCTCATCCAAATATACTGTTCACCATTGAAAGGCTTCTAAACTGTCCCAAAGTGGACTTTGACCGTATTTGTTGCAAAAAATGCATGGACTCCTATGAACCACATGAATTAACACAAGAATATATAACAAACAGGTATAAGTGATCTTCAACACATGCAATGAACAAATACATTACAACTTTGCCTTCGAGGGCAGAAATTAAATTACAACTTTGCCTTCTTGGGCTGAAATAAAATTACAAATTTTGCCTTCTTAGGCTGAAATAAAAATTACAACATGGCCTTCTTGGGTTCTCAAAAGGAAAAATAAAATTCCTAGGCTAATTTACAAAAAAGTTGTCTTCTGTACCAGCACCTCTTTGATGTCTTTTATTTGAACTTCGTGCAAAAGAAAGTTAGTACTATGCACACAAAGGAGGGCATAGGCTCCCTCCACCATTGGACACCATATGCATGATTTTTGAACATTTGGTTGCCTCTTATGGAGATTTGGGTAGGATGACTTCTAAGAAGAATTAAAATTCTTCCTATAGGCTACACCAAACTTAGGATACAATACCTCATAGGGAAAAATACCATCCCGAACACATGGACACCATGACACTTACATGACATGAAAGTAATGCTAAACTGAAGGTCACTTTGTTACCTTGTGTTTACCTTCAATATGGCATCCATATTATACCTTGGCTTGTGAACCATGCAAACGGCCTTCCCTCAATTACAAACCCATTTCCCCATCGTAATTGTATACTTTAGCTGAAAACGTATATCTCCACCTTCAAGCGTAGGGGTTTGGGGTTTTGGCTTAATGGCAACTTAGATCTCAAGTCTAGTGATGACCAGAATCAAAGATCTACATTGTCATCACATCATTGACTCAAAGTTTTAAGGTGAATGTTTTCACTTTCGCTTTCCGAAGTAACGACCTCGTTGCGCCAAGCTACACACATTCAGGTTCAACTTCCTATATGTTATGGGTAGGCTGTGTAAGAAAATTAAAAAGTGCACAATGCATTTAATAAAAAGAAGGTGCATTCACAACGTCCCAATCCCTTGCCTCTATTTTTCGTAGCCATGCATATATACATTCACAAACCAAAGCATGATACAAAAATCATACTTATAGCAAGAAAGCACAAGTAAACAAAGCAATCCTAAATTACCTACACTACCAAAAAAAAAATTCCTAAAGTACCTAAGCATGCTCAAAAAAATCACCCAAGCATGCAAGCATGTGATCATGTTATACAACAAAACAATCCATCATGGAGAACATGCTGAACTATTGAATTAAAACATGCTATCCTAAAAATACAGCAAAAAATGAGCATGGTTTAGCAAAACAAGCCCCCTACACATGTTTCTAGAAACGATCCTACAAATTAGATTTAAACATGTTTTTACCCCCATGAGTTTTTAACAAATAATTCAGATTTAAAACACACCAAACATGCCCAATAAAACAAAGTAGCAAGCAATCATAACAGAAACAAAATCATGAACAAATAAATAAATCAAGGTTGAAATCCACTAGTCTCCAGCGGAGTCGCTAGTTGTGAGACATGGAAAATCAATTTAATGACTTCCTATCTTCACACAAGATTAAATCAAAGGAGGAGTCACCACCATTATTTTTAGGTTTGAATGGACACCAAAATATCAAATAAAACAGAAAAAGCAAAACTAAAGTAAAAATAATTCTACTTTTAAAAAAACACAAACCAGAGATGAGTAAGGGGATTAGGTTATGAATAGGGGAAGGTGTTAGGCACCCTCATTCATCCACACATGTCGGTTGCCAAGCATTGTTCATGCTAGAAAAGCTTGCGAACAAAAATCAAATCAAAAGCAAAGAAAAAGAGAATAAAATGATATATGGTTCTTTCATATGAATGATCCAATTAGTTTTGGACCCTTCATATGAGTACACCATATCTAGGGTTTCATGATTGAAATAAAATTAAGATAAAAATCAAAGAAATCAAACCGAAAGTAAAACCTGAAAAACTAGCTTTAGGCTAAACCATGGAAATCTTGAAATCATGATACTAGTTAAAAATCCTTTGAAAGAACATTGAAGAATAAACCTGAAATATTTAGGGTACAGATCTGGACCAGATCTCTCATTAGTTGAGAGATATAAGTCAGTACACCCATCTTAATGAGAAAACATCAAAAAATGGAGAGTTTAGATCGTAGGATCCTCTCTCAAACATTAAAACAACCCAAAATTCACCTCATGAAACCCTAGAGGTTACTTTCAGACTTCTGATTCCAGATCTACCATATTGATCATGGTAGATCCAGAATCCTAGCCTATAATAACCAAAATAAAGAAATCGGTGCGGTGGGTGCAATGGTGTGAAAAATCCAAACTATAGGAGGAAAAGAGGATCTCATGCTATAAATAGCATGGATCCATAGGATTCCTCCAGATTTAGAATAAAACGATTGCAAAACATAAACAGAGTATCACAAAAAATGCATATCAAAGATTATTGCACATAGGGGTCTATCCTACGGATCCATTCCTGTTCTCTTTTCCCCTAGCTCTCTCTTCACGTTTTACAGCTAGAGAGGATGCTTGAGCTACTTGGAGGTAGGCATGGGGCTACAAACACACACAGGCCTTATTCTATAAGAAAAAGAAAAGAACAGAATAAGGGGTTCTATCCTAAGGATCCATTCATGTACCCCTTTCCCCTAGCTCTCTCTTCACATTTTACAGCTACAGAGGGTGCTTGAGGTACTCAAGTTTAGGCATGGGGTTGTAAAAACCAGGAGGCTTTATTCTACAGAAAGGGAGAAGATTCAGACTATCCTTAGAATTAAAAACAAAAAATAAAAAAGGGAGAGAGGCTTGCCTGGTTTCTGAAAGCAGAGAGGCAAGGGTTCCCTTCTTCTCTTGGAGCTCTTCTAGCTTCAATTCTTCGCCCTTTGCTTGAGGAGAGGCCCTCTATTTACAGGCAAACCCAGTGGCATGGTTAGTCACAAGGGTATGCCAAAATAGGGTTCTAGAATGTTCCAACTCAGTTTTAAAACATGAGTTGGAGTAAATCTAACAAACCACAGAGGGTAAAAAATTGTTTACGGTGTGTAAGCAATAATTTCTTATTGCTTACACACCATAAACAATTTTATTTCATTTTCACTTCCAAAATACCTTTCAACAATTTTGATGTTCCTTACATGTCCAAGAATTTTATTTACTACGTGTAGTATTGCACATGCACCTTGCTAATAATTTTTATTTGCATATTATAACATCTTATTGCAGAAAAAGCATCTTATAACATCTTGAAATACTACGTGTAGTATTTCTTATAACATCTTATTTCTTATAATATAAGTCTAGCTCATGAGCTCTGCCAGGATCTCAATAGGAAAAACATTGGTGGCACCATCATTCTCAAGCGAGACATGTGAAACCCCGTTCCAATATCCCTAGCATTTCCTAATTAGTGAGCTTGATGTGTAGGTGAAGCTGGTGAAGCCCAAGCTTAAAGTCAGTCAAAGTGGCTAAGCCCTGGGCTGTCAACAGTGCCTGTGAAGGTGAGCACCTTCCATGTGGTTAAATGAGTTTTCTTACTATGAGAAAAATAGCTAAGTGTTGGACTTGTGCAATGTAGGATAGGAGGGGAATGGTAAACTCGTAATATTATGTGTCTGGAGGAGAAACTTTGGTTTTAAGTAAAGAAAACACCCAAAAGAACACCACACGACTAACCCCATTCGACCAAACCCTTTTCCTCTTCCCTTTCTCTCCCACACTCATTTATTCATCTCCTTCTACTCATCTTTCCCCCATTTTTGTCCCCATCCATTTCTAACTCCTTGGAGATGCTAGCTTGCAAGAAAAGAAGAAGAGGAACCCAAGAGAAGTGATTTTCGTTTGAGGTTTTGAGCATGGATATTGGTGGAACGAGCAACCAAGGAGCTCAAGTGCTGTTCGTGGGTTGATTTGGAGGCTATACAACTTGCTTAAGTGTTTGCAAGAGGTAAGCAACACCACCCTTCCCCTTGTTTTCAATTTTCAGCCAAAATCGCATGTACAGATGAATGTTAGGGTTGAGATGTGAAAACGAGTCCTAGGGCAAGTGAGAGGGTTTTCTTTGAGGGGTTTTGTTGGTAGTAGTTTTCTACACATTCTAGGAGTGATTTCGAGCCCAAAAACACCCAGAACAAGTCAGATTTGAGAAAAAATCGAAATCCCCAAAAGTTCGGATTTCGCGAACTATAAAAAAACCTAGGCCGCCCGAGCAGTCGCTCTAGTGCGGCATCAGGCAGTACTTTAAGTAGCTTCAGGTATAGTTTTAAGGTATGGTCGCTCGAGCGACTGTTCTGGTGAATGCATTAACAGAGAAACCCGAGAGCTAAATTTTGGCCGCTCGAAGCAGGCTCGAGCGACCTATCAAGCGCTGCTACCAGATTTTCCTAAATTTGCACTTTTAGCCCAGATTGAACTACTCTTTGTTTTTATTCAAATCCAAACCATGTATAAGTGAGAGTTAGGTGTCTAGGAGGTGTTCCAACTGGAAGTATCTCAAAATTCCAAATAACCAAGATTTTGAGCGTTTTGCCCAAGAAGGTCTTAGAAAGGTTTTCTGTCCCAGAATACTATAAAAATAGGATAACTTCATTCCACCACCTCAACCACTTTACAATTAACCCTTAGAAGTAGAAATCAAGAACCAAAACCGAGATAGACAAGTATCAAAAGAGTTGAGGCATAGGTTGCCCCAAAAGAGTCATGAGATGTAGAATTTGTAGAAAACCAAACCTTTACCATTGAATATCGATGTGAGTACACCACACCTGGAATTATGGGTTTCGGCCTAGTAGTTGACCCATGAGATAAAGAGCATTGGGCTGTATTACAATTGTCCCACCTCAAGGGCTTTGGCCTGTTATTAGCACCATGAGATAAAAGGGCAATGTCCCAATGACATTGAATATTATTGACCAGATGGGCTTCGGACCCGCGTTTGACTTGAATTGTATGGAAGGTAGTAGCGTAGTAGTTCATGAGGTTTATTTAGGGCATTGACCCATTTGTTTGGCTTTTTATATGTGCAGTTCACCTCAATTGGGGGTAGTGAACTATTGTTCACCTCAATTTGGGGGTAGTGAACTAGCTCATTCCCAAAGTGAATATTGATAAGTAACATGTGCAGTTCACCTCAATTGGGGGTAGTGAATCATTGTTCACCTCAATTTGGGGGTAGTGAATTAGCTTCGTCACAAAAGTAAATATTGGCAGATAATGTATGCTGTTCACCTCAATTGGGGGCAGTGAACCATTGTTCACCTCAATTTGGGGGTAGTGAACAAGCTCTTCCACAGCAGTAAGTCTTGGTGGGTAGATGGATCGGTTTATCTTGGTTGGGGGTAGTGGACCTTTGTTCACCCTGGCCTGGAGATAGAGAACTTGTATCCTCCACGCAAGCTTGGGATCCGTTACAGTTATTATAATGTTTATTGATTGCAATTGATATAAATTAATGAACTGTACACTGAAGCACATCTATGCACTATTGTATGACACATGAGATGCTGTGGATTTTGTAGTATTAAAAACTACCCGCATGTCATGGTTTATCGAGAGATATTTGCATAAACTGTGTTTTCACCGAATCATGCATGTGTTGCTTACTGAGACATTCGTCTCATAGTTGCTTTTTATCTTATTTTTCAGATCCACCGACGTCCAGTGTGAAGGACCGGGCTGGGGATAGAGGCAAGGAGAAAGCGATAGGGTATAGAGAGGAGGATTTTTATAGGCCTTAGGCTTTCTTTTTATTTTGTAATGCATTTATAGTTTTTGGATTGTAGTCTTTACATTGAGAGGAGTGACTAGTCACCCAAATCACCCAATATTTTGTAACTAAACTCTCGTATCTTATTTTATTCCAAATATATACATGAACACTTTTGATATGCACATGTATAAACTGTTTGCACTTGCACTCATTAAGAAAAGTTTTAAAATCCTTCGTGTTTTGTTAAGAATAAATGGCCCACTTGCCACGATCTGGGGTGGGTTGTGCCTTGGAGGGGCAGGCTTGGTTCAGGGTCGTGACAAGACATGACAAAAGCATTTGACCCTATGGATTGGTCCTTCATTATTGAAGTATGCAGCAAATTTGGTTTCTCTAGTGCTTGGTGCAATATGATATATAGATGTTTGTCCAATTGCTGGTTTAGCATTCTTATTCAAGGGAAGGCTTGTGGTTTTTTTTAAATCTTCCAGAGGACTTCGTCAAGGGGATCCTTTATCTCCTCTTTTGTTTATCATTGCGAAGGAAGTGCTTAGTAGAGGCATTAAGAATCTGGTATCATCTGGTAAAATTGGAAGGTACTACACTAGTAGAAACAGTATTCAGGTTTCTCATTTTTGTATGCAGACGATATTCTAATTTTTACAAATGGTACTAAATCTTCTCTGGCTCACCTGATTAATTATCTGGATTTATATGAAAAGTCATCTGGTCAGAAGATAAACAAAGAGAAAAGTTGTTTCATAGTTTCTTCAAAGACCACTACTCCAAGAATCTCTTTGATTCAACAAGTCACTGGATTCACTAAAGGATCTCTTCCAACTAAGTATCTAGGGGTTCCTTTATTTATTGGAAGAGCCTCATTCTCTTTGTTCCAAGGATTGTTAGACAAAATTCAGAAGAAGATCAGTGGATGGAAATCAAAATTGCTGTCTCACGGAGGTAAAATTACACTTATTCAAAGTGTTTTATCTAGCATTACTATTCACTTATTATCTGCAATTCCTGCTCCTAAATCTGTCATCAAAAGACGTGAATCTCTTTTTAGTAATTTCTTTTGGGGAGAAAGTGTAGATTTTGGTAATAAGAGACATTGGGTTGCTTGGGATCAGATTTGCCTCCCTAAAGAGGAAGGGGGTATGGGCATCAAGTCTGTGAAGGAAGTAATGAAGAGTCTTCACATTAAAATGGGATGGAGAGCCATATATGATAAAGGCATTTGGGCTAATTTCATGAGATCAAAATATTGTCATTCCTTACCTTTCAGACAAGTGGATTTTAAATCGGGAATTTCAAAAATTTGGAGAACTATTCTTAAAGTGAAAGAAGAAATTGTCAACAACACCGGTTGGATCATTGAGGAAGGTAAGGTTAATTTCTAGTATGATAAATGGTCTCCTTATGGTATTATTGCAGATCTGATAAATGATCAAGATATTTCGGATCCTAACCTTCAAGTTGGTGAAGTCATAGAGAATAATTCTTGGAATCTGAACAATGTGTAGCCCCCTCTTCCTTTAGACATATGCAGATCAATTGAAGCTATTTGTCTTCTTCTAAACACTTCCCAGGATAAAGAGGTTTGGTTCCCTTCATCTAATGGTAAATTTTCGGTAAAGTCATGTAACGCCCCGGATCCGTGTTGTTCAATAAAGATATAACACGTCTCACGGAGTGTTAGGTAAGGATATTTAAACATTTATGATCGCTGGATAATCATCTAACTAAAACATATTAGAGTGCAGAATTATATGTTATCTAAGAATTCAATATTTAAAACTTAACTAGGATTCAAATAGTACATCCTAAATGACTTTATTACACCTCAATCATTCAATTTATTGAAGATTCAAAATAACCTACAAGGCTAAGGAATGTAATAGTAGTCTTCCTCCCTATAAGTCTCAGTCGGATCTACCCCAATAGTCGCCTCACCTCGAGTATCTGAAAACAAAACAAAAACAACAAAGTGAGATACGAATATCTCAGCGAGTAGCATATGCATGCAAAAATAGTTAACCGCAGTTCAAATTATGCATCGATAAACATCCCGTACGAATAAGCAACTAATGCAATTTCCACATTTAAAACCAAAACCAAATAATCAGTTCTAATCACATTTCAATTCAATGCGGCAACACATCGATTGGTCAATGTCATGACTATTGCTAAGTTGATAAATTAAACATGCCAAGTAGACACTCCACACCTCCATGTACACAGTTCCGGCCTACTCAGGGTTTCATCATCCAATGCCGGCCTACTCCCCGGGTTTCGGCATTAACAACCAGGCCTACTCAGGGTTTCTGGCTGCTCTACACCGGTCATGGCAACACACAAGACCATGCAATTTCAACAACCAACAATACTATTACATTACTAAGCTTAAGCATGGATCCAAGACAAGCTAAACCAAAACTGTAAATCATCGTATAATCTCAATTCCAACGTCAAAATAAAACAATACATGCCACATCATGTATAACTCAACACAGTTCACCACATGTCCCTCTAGACCAAACGGTACCTCAAGTACTTTCAGTATTTTCCCAAATTCGTAACACATGCCAATTTGAAATAAAACTCAGTTATTCACACCAATAAAATCCTTACAATACATTCAGAATTTTCCAACAAGTAAAACCAGGATTTAATAAATTCTACCAAGTACGGTGTATAAAACAAAGAGGAATCTAACTAGTAACTCCTAGTGTTTGGTACCCAGTACATCACTTACAAATAACCTAAAATTTGCCTTGGAAGCCTCTAAGAATTTCCACTTAATTTTCTCCTAGGTAATATTTGTTCTAAAGTCCCAAACAAGTGATTGGTTAAGTGGTTGAACCCTTAAATCATCAAAAAACCACTTTGGTTTAGTCAGAAATACAATTCGTCAAGCTTATTAGACCATGCACTGACCTCCTGCACTAGGCACGAGGTCGGCAGATAGGTCTGGGGTCGAAATTGGGGTATGCGCCTACTTGAATTCAAGTGAGCGCGAGCTCGGCGCGAAGTGAGCGTGAGCTTCGCGCGAGAAGAGCGTATACTATTTAAGTGGGTGCGAGCTCGGCGCGAAGTGAGCGTGAGCTGAGCACGAGAAGAGCATATACTATTTAAGTGGGCGCGAGCTCGGCACGAAGTGAGCGCAAGCTCGGCGGATAGGAAGAGTGTATCTCGCGCTCACTACCCGAAGTGAGCGCAAGTGAGCGGATACTCACTGTATTTTTCGACTCACTGTTATTTCCAGATCTCCAACTCTGGCCGATCTTTTTCGGTCTGTAACCATTTATTTAGTCTCCTAATATCCCCAGAACACATTTAAACTAGTTTTGAAATTAATCTAAACATATTTTCTATTTATCATCATTCAGTTATAATACTCTCATGCTCGGACGAAGTTCTTCCAGAAACTCAGAAAATCACTCATGCATCAGAATAAACTCACGAATAAACATCACTCATGCATCAGAATAACCTCACGAATAAACACAAAACCTCAGTTTTAAAACGCTGCTACTCACCTCTCGCACGCTTATATCCCAGCAACAATATTTCTCGAACCACGGCCGACCACCCACAGTAGTCCGCGTGCTTGCTAACTCCGCCGAGATGATCCTCTGTTCGCAAGAGGAAAAACTTTCTAGATCCTTGATCACCAACACCACAAATCCCTTAGCTGTTCCCTTCTCTTCCCAACGAAACCCTAGATCGCAAACTGAGAGCCGCAATCGCCAATCTCTTCAGTTACGAGCGAGAGTAAAACGAGTATTCAAAACAAAACCTAATTTCCCTTAAATATATATACCTTCCATAAGTAGAATTGCCGCTCGACAACCTTTGAAATTCATTGATTCCGTGTATGCTCGCCCACCGAAAACCCTATATACACCCATAGCTGATTAAGTTAATAAGTACGCTTAATTAATTTTAAAAAAAAATTCCTAACAAAAATCGGGGTTTTACAAGTCAGCTTGGGATCAAATTAGGAGCAAAGCTCCAATATCTGTCCACACTAATTTCTGGAACATTTTCATCCCATCCAAAATCAGCACCTTTGTTTGGAGACTTACCAAAGGGGCAATTCCAACAGATGATAGAATCAAATCTTGTGGGATTTCTATGTGTTCTAAATGTTGCTGTTGTAAGCATGCTAAGGAAGAAAGCATAGATCATCTCTTTTCTTACAGTGATATTGCTCAACAAGTCTGGAAGCATTTTGCTCAAAAATTTAATCTCCAATTTCACCCTTTACATGACACTTCCAGTCGTATTCTTTTTTGGATGGAATGTGCAGGTAAAAAAGATCAGTTGGGTCTTCTTATGTCGTCCTTGCCTTTGTGATCTGGGAAATATGGATTGCAAGGTGCAATCATCAATTTGAAGAGCATGACATTGTAGCGGCTAACATCATTCTCAAGATAGTTCGTAGAGTTCAAGAAGCTGCTTACACCACCAAGCCAAAATTTCCTTGTTCCACTGCAAGAAATATGGTTCTAGAAGCTTTGCACATATATAGTCCCCATATCAATATTCCTCATGCAAAGTTAATTAAATGGAAGAGGCAGCGTACCAGTAATATAATTTTAAATATTGATGGGGCATCGAAAGGCAATCCTGGTATGAGTGGGGGTCGAGGAGTTTTCAGAGATAACCAAGGTAAATTTATCATGGGGTTATCGGCTAGTTATGGTTATTCAACAAATAATTGTGCTGAAGTTCTTGCTTTAAAAGATGGGCTACAAATTTCTGATCAAGAAGGACTTCAAGATTTCATCATCGAAATGGATTCTAAAGTAGTTACTGATGCAATAAATTATCATACTTCCATTCCATGGAAGTGCTCTTTTTGGTGGAAGGAGATTCTTTCTAGAATCGCCAAGCATAATAGAAGTATTCATCATATATATCGTGAAGCTAACACTGTGGCTGATGCTCTTGCCAATGAAGGTTGCAATTATTCTCATCTCCAGATCTTCAAATTAGAATCTCTTCTTCCTGTAAAAGCTAAGCATGCATTATTTCATGATAGAACAGGTCTTCATAGCTTTAGGTATTAAAGTGTTGCATTTTCTTGTAATTAGCTTCTCTTTGAGGGGTAAGGTTCATTATGTCCCCCCCTGGCTAGGTGTATCTATTTTTTTGGCATTAATCTACAGGTCAGGGTTTGCCTCAACCCTCCTCCCACCGATGGAGTGCTACTAGCAATGGTGGGTTTTTCTATAAAAAAAAAAATAGGATAACTTGCCCCGGTCTAGTATTTGGGGGTGTTTTAGAAATCGGACCTGATCCTCCCTCCCAGAACCTACGTTAACTTAATTATTAAAGAATACATCATTTTTTATTCTAGTAAATGTCAACGTGCGTTGCACGTTGAGAATGATTTCAAGTTTAAATTATTTTATTTCATGTTTATCTTTAGTTTAACATAAGTTACTATTTTCCATTTTCTTGAGAATTTATTTTGGGACTCTAAATATAAAAGAACATTTTTGTATGGTTTTTAATTTAATTCATTAATTAGATAATTAAATATAAGGAATTTATAGTGAAAATTACTTTTAAAAAAATTCTATTGTACAACAAACTATTATTATGAATAGAAAAATATAAAATAAGAACAAAAAATAAGAATAAATTTTTTTAAGAGAAATAATATAAAAATTAGATAGAATTCCACAAAATGCAATGAATTCCCTTTTTCTTAAAGAGTTGCTCCAATAATATGGGACTCTAAAAAGGATAAAGATTTTAAATAAAAATATTGTAAACTATAAATTAGATACATTTATTAAAAAAAAGGTAATGAATGATTATTAATAAGAAAATTTAAGATAAGAACAAAATAAAAAATATCCTTCTACATTATTAATTAACGTCCCTTATTAGTTAGATAAGATTTCTAATTATTTTTATAAATATAATATAAAATATATAATTCTGAAAAAGGGCAATGAATTATTATATGAGATAAGAATAAAATAAAAAAATTAGCAACCTACGTTAGTAATTAATAATCTAAATAATTACCATTTATCACTTATTTTTTTCGTCTTGATTGATTAATATTGATAAATATCCTTGTGGTAAAAATAAATATTTTATTTAAGATAAAAAAATTTCTCAAATTTCGATCTATAATTAATTGGGATATTTTATTAGTCATTGTCTTTTTTTTATATTTCTTTATATTTACCACATATAATTAATTGAATAAGTTCCTTACCCTTTTATTTTTTAAATTTCTTTATATTAGAAACAAAAATAATACAAAATAAAAATTTTCTTATATTTCTTTAAGATGGGAATTTTTATAAATTAATAGCCTTTTCCTTTCATACACTAAACCCCTTCATCTTAGTGCAATTTTATTTTTTTTAAAACGGTTTCGTAAAAAAAAAAATTTCTTGAAGATTGAGGATTTGTTTAAAAATGGGGGCCTTAGTTTGGAAACAAACTTATGAAAATAAAAAAAACAATTACAAATTTTTGTTATTATTATTTATATTATTTAATATTTAAATACGTATATTATAAATTGAATAATTATCTATTTTCTAATTATCATTAATTGGAGAAGAAATAGATAAGTATAAGTATCAGGGAAGAAGCTTGATTTAATAAGACTCATATTTCTTCTCTAATTGAATATAATATTTGATTTTGATTATTGTTAGTAATATCATCTACTTTTTAATTATTGTTAATTGGAGAAGAAATAGAATTTAATAGACTCCTGTTAATAGTAAAAAAAAAAAAATCTTGAAATTAGATATTTTAAAACTATTAGTGAATGTACAAAATCTAATAGATAAGTATCAAGGAAGAAGTTTGATTTAATAGGATAATAATTATTGACAGAAGGATATTTTACGTATCTATTTTTTAATTGTCGTTACCAAAATATTTATCTATTTTTTGTTATATTTAATTGGAGAAGAAATTAGATTTTAATAGATTCACGTCAATAAAAAAAAAGTTAATCTTGATATTAGATATTTTAGAACTATTAATAAATTGTGAAATCTAATATATAGTATCAGGGAAGAAGTTTGATTTAATAAGATTCTTTGTGTAATTGGAGAAAAAATAGGATTTAGTTATTTTTATATAAAAATACTTATATGTACCTAATTTGTGTTATCTGTAATTAGAGAAGAAATAGGATTTTAATATATTCACGTCAATAGTAAAAAAAGAAAAAACATCACTGTAAGATAATTATTGTTAGAAGGACATTTTAGGTATGTGAAAGTTGAAAACACATATGGTAGTTCGTGCTTTTAATAGTAGTATATATATACATATATATACCATATAACAATTATTTTATGAATAAATATATTAATTAATTTTTTATATATTCACATATAAAAATACTAATGTTTTAATATTTGCATATCATAGTCGGGTGAACTTGAACCCGTTACCAGCTCCGTAGGTTTGCAAATGGATTTGGTGTGAATTAACCACTTAGCCGGGTGTTTAAGATTCGTTGCGTCTTCCCATGCTAACTTCTTTTTCATAACCCAAACATTCTTTTCAAGACAAATCGTGTATTGAAATATTCCCTACCATTTCACACAAATTTTAAGTTACAGAAAGCAAATAAAGCAAAGAGAATGAATGCATAGGACAGAATGAAAAACACATCAAACTTCATTATCAGAAATATTAATTTTAATAGAAGGATCATAGAGGAGTAAATTATGATTATCAAAAATCTCAAACACCATATTTTAACAAGGAAACTTAATTACCCAAGAAGAGGGAGAAAAAGTGCACTAAGCAATTAAAATAAAGAAAAAAAAAGGAAAATCAATTACGTACCCAAGTGGAAAAAGAAGGAGATGGATGACATGGGAATGAGTGTTGGTTGTGCCGGATTCTGTGGATCAAAGAGTCTTTAGAGAAGCGGACAAAGTTTATACAGGAGTAGATGGCACAGACTTAGTGGACAGGAAGATAGAGTGACTGCAGCATGGGACTAAAAGGTTTCTGCTGGATTTACAGCATTAATTTGGTGTGTTCCCAATATTCGTAACTGCCTGCAAAAAAAAAAAAAACGAATTCATTTCTTGTGTGAGTATTGGTGCGTGAAACAAGAAAAGAACTCAAACATAATTTAAAAAATAAATAAAGAACTACTAGAATATCTATGACCTGTGAAATCGCGACACAACCATCACTAACACACAGATACGGAGTATCAGTCTCCCAAAATTATCTTGATGAGGACAAAGCCATATATTGAAAGGTTTTGTTTTGCCTATCCAGGTTTAGCCGCAAGGTGAGATGAGGTTTTTCGCGCTCGGATCCTCTGTGAAGCAAAAACATCGTCTGTGAAGCGCAATCCAACGGACCAAAATAATCAAAGGCTATAATAGTAATTTTGAGCGCAATACTTAAAAAAGTATTAAAATTCTACTCAGCTCTCTCCTTGGCAAGACGAAAACGCACGAAACATTTATATTATTTAACTTATAATCTTGTCCACGTCCGAACTTTCTTTGTGTTTACTCAGACATTTCTGTGTTTACTCCGACATTGGCAGGAAAGGTGCTGTCTTTGCTCTCACTTCGAAGAAAAGGAAGGCAGCTACCACAGTTCCACTTCCAAGTGTTAAAGAAGAAGGGACCACCACTCACTCCACCATTATTTGTTTCTATTTAAGACTCCAACAACCAATCTAAACCAGGTACATAAACAGATTTTTTTCCATTAATGTCAACCCCCGAAGATGGTGGAACCTTAAATAAATTCAAATGATGGTCGGGCGAACAACGCCGCGCCGCCACACATCGACAGGGTACCATGTGGTATCCTCAATGATACACCTGGGGTACTAAAAAAAATTCAGAAGTAAAGGGAGATAATAAAGTTGTAATTACGATTTAACCAATTAAGTAATAGGTACCTACCGAAGTAAGCCGCAAGTTGGGTGTACTTAAGTCGTAGGTAGCCCCAATTAAGCCTAAGGTACACGTTAAGCTTCAGGTACACGCATATTTAGCCATAGGTACACCCGAGGACAACCCTTAGGTACCTGTAAAAAAAAACCCTCCCAAATAAGCCTTGGGTAACCCCATTTTGCCCTCATTACCCACACAAAAAGGCTAGTCAAATAAGAATTCGGTACCCCCGAAATGAACAATGAAGCACCCCCAAAATAACCTTAGGTACGCCCAGAAATAAATAGCTATCAAATAAGCCATTACCACCACCGAACAAGCCTTAGGTACCCACCGAATAAATGTGAGGTTCACCACAATTAAGCCTTAGGTACACACCATAAGAACCTGTAGGTACCCACCAAAAAACCGCCAATAATGCCTTAGGTACCCCCAATTAATCGTTAGGTATCCCCAAAATAAGGCATAGGTACCCAAGAAATTTTCGTAGGTATCCCAAATAGCCTGGCACCGATTAATCCTGGGATTTAATAGTGATGAAACAGAGACTTTATGTTCTCTGGAAAGTTAATCGGGAAGGTCGCAATTAATCTTGAGATTAATCGCGAGACCTAATCTCGACTGGGCGATTAGTCGTGGATGCTAATCGTGGAAAATCCGTGTCTTAAAATTCTAATCGCGGATCTCACAATTAATCTCTGGGCTAATCGCGCGGACATGTTTTGTCTTTTTTTTGACTTTATTTTTTGCCAGTATATTCTATCTTATTTTAACCAAACCTATGGGAATGAAGAAGGTCCAAAACTTATGTACCACCTTCGTACCCTTGGCGTACCGTAAAAATAATTCGTAAGTACCATGTGTTTAGGTACTAAGAAATTATTCCGACGTAATCAAGTTTTGTAATAAGCCCTCAAAATACACCAACTTGGCACATGGTTGAAGAGAATGGTTACCCTGTGATGTTCATGGGTACTATATATTGTTATTAGTATGATATTCTAAATGGAATATCTGTTTATGTTGTAGGGACAAATGGAGCAAGTCATTTCTACAAGTGGACGTGAGCAATTAAGTGGAGATGAGGTCAGTTATGATATAGCGGATATAAATACAGTGCCTAGAGTTGTAAGAGCGCTAAGGTTCGATGACGGCGAAGGGCATACTCAAAATTTTAGGCCATCCATGGGAATGGAGTTCGCATCTACTGATGAAGCGTATAGATTTTACAATGCTTATGCAGCACAGAAGGGCTTCAGTATTCGAAAGAGTACGAGATGGAAAAGTTGGAAAGATGGTAAGGAGTTGTCTAGGAAGTTTTGTTGCTATAAAGAAGGGAAGAAGGGAACAGACAAACGGGATAAAGATGTGAAGAACCCTAGAAAGGAAACACGTACGGGTTGTTTGGCACACATGAGTGTGAAAGCTCAAGACAATGGCATGTATTTTGTAGCGAGCTTTCAGGAGGAGCATAATCATGAGGTTGTTACCCCAAGTAAGGCCCACATGCTACCTTCACAGAGGAAAGTTAAAGAGGCACAATTAGCAGAAATTGTATTAGCAGAAAGCAGTGGCATACGACCAAAGCATGATTTTGAGTTCATGGGTAGAGAAACCGGTAGAAGAGAGAATTTGGGCTTCCTACCTATTGACCATAAGAACCCGATGCGTGACAGACGGAGAGCAATGAAAGTAGGAGACGGATCAAGGTTATTAATTTATTTTGAATGACAACTGATTGACGATCCGTCTTTCTTTTATGCTGTACAAGTTGATGAGAACAATTAAATAACAAACTTTTTCTGGGCTGATCGGAAAATGCAAGAAGACTACAATAATTTTGGAGATGTCGTTTGTTTTGATACAACTTATAGGACAAACGAAGCTCAAAGGCCATTTGCACCATTGGTTCAAGTCAACCATCACAAACTAATGGTAGTCTTCGGAGCCGCAATGCTTTATGATGAGACGAAGGCATCCTTTGTGTGGTTGTTTGAAACATTTATAAAGGCAATGAATGGGAAAAGGCCAGTTACCATCTTGATAGACCAAGATGCAGCTATGTCAGCTGCAATTGCTTTTGTTTTGCCGAACACCTATCATCGGTTATGTGTATGGCATTTGCACCAAAATTCATTGAAGCATCTTGGTCACGTATTCCAAACGAGTACCTCCTTTTCATCTGATTTTAATAGGTGTATATATGATTACGAGGAAGAGGCTGAGTTCTTGGAAGCGTGGGATGGAATGATTCAAAAATACGATCTCCAAGACAATGAGTGGCTGAAGGGCATATTTAAGATAAAGGAGAAATGGGCCCTTGTATATGGAAGAACTACATTTTGTGCTAACATGAAGAGCACCCAACTGAGTGAAAGCTTCAACAGTCGGTTAAAGAAATACACGAAGTACAACATGGACGTCTCGTGTTTTTTCCAGCATTTTTCAAGGCTTTTGGATGATATTCGTTACAAGGAACAGGAAGACAATTATAATATGAGCCAACGTATTCCAAGAATGATGGCGGAAATCATCATATTAAAGCATGCAAGGGAGGTATACACACCGAAGCTGTTTGAGATTTTTCAATCGGAATATGAAAAGCTCAGAATCTTGTTGTTAATGAGAGTTCATATACTGAGACATCCAAAATGTATAAAGTTAGCTTATTTGATAATCCTCGAAGGCATGTTGTTACAGTTAACACTGAGGATGATATGTTGAAATGCAGTTGCCATAAGTTTGAATTTGTTGGGATTTTGTGTAGCCTTGCACTCAAAGTACTTGACATGCAAAATATTAAGAGGATCCCAAGTCAATACATATTAAAGCGGTGGACAAAGGATGCAAAGGGTTGCAGCCCAAGTTATAGTCGTATGTCAAATGAGGAAGTGGCAAAGTTGTCCATGGTAAAACGGTACAAGGAACTTTGCCATAATGCCGTTAAATTATCAGCAATTGCTGCCAAAACTGTTGAGGCATATGAATGCGCTGCGAATGGGCTGGCCATTTTAATGACCGAAGTTGGAAATGTGCTGAAGAACAAGCCTCCGAGCGCAGTGGATGGGAATGAAGGAGAGAATTTATCTGAAAATATTCCAATTACCGTTGCTGGACTGAAGAGGAAGCCAGGTCGCGGTCGTAGTGGACGTCGACCAAAACATTTTTCAGAAAGGGCTCCAAAGAGGAAGAGGAACCATGATGTGCCAACTCAAACAGCAAATACAATTTACACTCAAACTCCACCACAAACACAATATGCAAGTCAAAGCTCTGGATGGAGTGAGGCAATGGTATAATGCTTACCTCATACTAATGTATTTGTTTTATCATATCATGTTTATGGTTTTATAGGTGATTTTCTGATTTTTTATGAATTATATCTATTCCATAGGCCTCTCATCAGTTTCAAACAGATGGAGTGGTGACGGGAATGCAATCAAGAACATATCCTATGGCTAAATTTGCAATTTTGTCTCCATTCCAACAACCCGGTACTTACACACAGCTACTGCGGGTATATTTTCTAGAAGATCCTACTCTTCAATACTTTGTGAAGAATTTCAATGCTTTGCAATGACATTTTATTAATGACAGGAATCAATGAGTCCAAACATATTCCAAGAATCCAACTCAAGCAATACTATTGGCCAGAATCAATTTGGCTCATGTTCAAACTCTACTGTAGGGAGATCTCCAGGAGTTTATAGTGGAGATGAGAGCTTATATCGTCAAGAAGGAGATTTAGGTCATTTCCGCGGAGATTTGTGATTCTTTTGTATATAAGTATGACAAAAAAGGGGGAGTGAATTGTGTATATTGAATGCGATGACAGTGTTAGTCTTGTAATTATATTGTTTTTGTAGTGCAATGTAAGTGTTCATTTTTTCTAATTGTACATGGATGTGTACGTACCAAATGTATACTTCCAGTGGAATGAGAATCGCAATTTTGAGTTAATTATTTAGTTCCGTTAATTGGTTAATATTTTCAGAGCTTATTGCTGTTCCTCTTGCAAGTACATCCCAAATCAAAATAAGGTTCCCCCATTAATAACACAGGTACATCCAAAATCAACCCTTAGGTACCCCTTATCTACCTTAGGCACCACCCATAATGGCTCCCAAAACCCCCCAATATATATATTTTGTACACCCCAACTGAAGAATTAAGGTATCCCCTCAAACAACAATAAGAACCCACCCATCTGGACTTTAGGTACCCCCAATTAAGCGTTAGGTACCTACAATCATGCTTTGGGTACCCCACAAATAAGTCCAAGGTACCCTCTACACAAATAGCATGACGCGTGTACCTGGGATATCAATGCCCGAACGTTTCAGTACGAATTGGTGATTGAGATTTCAACGTGTGAACGTTGCTTCCTAACGTCCGCGCGTTAGAAGCAAATTCTTCCCACTTCCTAACGTACCACTTTGTTCCATGTAATTATGCCCTTGTCCTCAGGCAATCCCCCTAATGATGCCTTTGGTAGCCCCCAAATGAGGCCTACGGTACACCGCCAATCATCTATTCAAAGAGAGAACTGATTCGGAGTAGATTGATGGACAAAGTTATATCAAATGGAAATAACAGAGGATTATGATGCTGTAATTATGAATACTTTTACTATGTGAAATGAGTACATTCTATACATCTGAGTTGCGTTGAGATAAATACATTTATATCCAAAACATAGAAGTACGTCTAAAATCAGCACACTACGGTGCAATGTCATCGTCATCAGACCCGGGAAGTGGTGGGAGGGATGGATTCTGCTGACTCGAGCAAGTGAAGAGATGAGTCATTATCTTCACGGCTTTCTTGACCAGCTTCTTTAGTCCACCAACTTCATGAGTGATAGATTCCTGAAACATTCCAAAATCACGTTGTAGACTGTCAAAATCCTCTCGAATCTCTCCAACGTCTTGGCTAAGCCTATGAAAGGCTTCTGACGACGGTCCACGTCGTGAATATGTCTTGAAAGAGCTAGGTTGAGAAGTGGTTGGACGAGGATGTGATGACGAAGAAGGTTGTGCTGGCTCTGCTTCCTCTCTTTGTTGTGGCTGCTGTTGGTGCTCCCTTGATTCTCCAGATCTCTGAGCCGTGTGACAGTGGTGGTGCAAAGGTGCAAGTTGCATTTGATTTAGATTCATTTGTGAAAAATGTCTTGAAATAACCATGGAATCAGGAGGTCCACGTAAACCAAACCTCATCACAATCCTAGTCATAAGATAGGCAAACGGAAGGGCTTTGTGACCAAATGAATGGACAACTTGACATATATGTCTGCAAATGAATGTGGGCAGACAAAGGCGCGTCCGAGTAATGAGACGGTAGAGAAGGAAGACCATGGCCTTGGTCAGCTCGAACTTATTACTGCACCTAGGATAGACATTGAATGTGAAGATGAGATGGAGTATTCTATACCTATGGAAGAGCTGATTAGCTTGAAGCACAGTCTTTTTCCATAGTGCATCAATCCCACATAGATATCAAGTGGCCTCAGCAAGTTCCTCTTGCGTTGGTGGGTTCAGGAAACGGGCCTCTGATCTAGGTATACCCATTACATCACTTATCAAGTCAGGTGTGACAGTATAGGTAGAGTTTGCCAATTTGATCTCAAATGCAGGCTCACGAAAAGGAGGGGTGGACAAGTTACGGGATCCGGCGTAAAGTTGAGCAACAGTCGAGGAGTTGGCAGCATCCCCCCAATCTAGAATGCCGGACCAACCAACAGCTTCCAGAATCTGTACAATACCATATGGTGCTAAACATGATTTAACAACCGGTTTTTCAACAATCAAGGGGCGCTGCCGAATCTGCTCGGCTTCAGAAGATGCAGACGATGAATTATCAGGAGAATAAGGCTCCCTGTGGATGGTAGACTGAGAGGGATTGGGTTCCTCTGTCTCAGAAGGGCTGTAATGAGAGCTAGAAGATAATGAAGGACTTGCAGGTGCAGAAGTCCTATCCCTTCTCCTCTTATGGCGTATGCTAGAATTCTTTGTTCGAGGCATGATTTTAAAAAAATGACAGAGAAAAAAACAATGTTTGACACAACTCACAGTGGAAACTTGGTGGAGCCAAACCGTAAACCCCTTATATTTGGCCTTGAGTTGGAGAGTATAGAGACTTGGAGAACCCTGGAAGAAACAGGAAGTGGTATAAGATACCGTAGATTAATCGTGATTTGGAGGCGAGAGGCAGCAGGAGAACAGTGGAATAAGGGGACCCATGCTTAGGAAACCCTAGATTAATCGTGAGTACGAAGTGGAGCGAAACCCTCTATTTATACACCCAAACATAAACCCTCGCTTACGCGAATAAAAATAATACATACAGTCGCAAGATTAGGCGTAAAAATCAGTAGATTAATCGCTTGCTTAATCGCCATGTTCCGATTACTCATGGGACCTAACCCTGATGAAACAGCGACTTGCTGTATTATAATATTATATTATTATGATATAATAATGTGTCTACAAATTATGGGAAAGGGATTGAATGATGTGAGAGTTTATAACATTCATGTCACGTTATGAATGTGACTCATGTAACATATGTGTACGTATTTTTGAAGCTTCAATACATATAAATCTGAGTACCCCCTAAATAAGGCCAAGCTACCCCACACTTAAGCCCAAGGTACTGTGCAAAGTTTTCCAAAACGTAACCCCACGAAGAGAGCACCAATAGCCCACAGTTGTAGCGAGGTACCCCAAGAAATACGACCAGGGCACCCCCCAAATAAGTCTAAGGTACATCAGCAAATAAGCCAAAAGTGCCCCCAAATGATGCCTTACGGTAGCCACAATTATGAAGCCAATTAATGTATAGGTACCCCAAATAAAACGTTGGTACCCCAAAAATAATATGAAGCTACCCTATAGGTAAGGCGAAGGTACCCCATAGAAGAATTACTAAGAAACGAAAACGCGCGGACGTTAAGGCCCAACGCGCGAATGTTTAAGCTATATAAGAAGATAACGCGCGAGCGTTTAGAAGAACGTTCGCGTGTTGAATTTCTTTACGCAGAGCATTTACTGAGGTACCTTCGGTATAATGGGGTGTACCCCAATCTTCCATGGGGAGTACCTGAATTTTACAGGGGGTACCCATATTTGATTTTGTGACTTTTTTTTTAGGGACAACTAAAGGCTTGTATGGGGGGGGGGGGGGGTACATTGGGCTGATCTGGGGGATACCCCTGATGCAAATAGGATGGTACCCTGCCTTATATATGGATATATGTGTTACATAACACATAAGATGTACATACAACTACGTACGCGTGTGTACATGTACGTGTACATGTGTGCATGTGTACACATGTGTTCGTGTGCATGAACATGTGTACATGAACCTTTACATATGCACATGTACGGGTACATGTGCATACACATGTATACCTATGTATACATGTGTGTACTTGTGTTCACATGTATGTACATTTGTATATGTGTACACATGTACATGTGTGTACCTGTGTACACAGGTATGTACATGTACACGTACAACAACATATACGTGTGTACTTGTATACGTTCACGTGTACATGAATAAATATGAGTACACATGCATGTACATGTGTACACGTGTACATGGCTCAGGTACCCAAAGAATTTATACCAAGGGCACCACCCAAATAAGCCTGAGGTACATCAGCAAATAAGTCAAAAGTACCCCCCCCCCCCCAATGATGCCTTACGGTAGCCACAATTATGAAGCCAGGTATTGTATGGGTACCCCACATAAAACGTAGGTACCCCAAAAATAATATCAAGATACCCCATAGGTAAAGCGAAGGTACCCCATAGAAGGAATTACTAAGAAACGTAAACGCACGGACGTTAAGGTTCAACGCGCGAACATTTAAGCTATAAAAGAAAATGAGGCGCGAGCGTTGAGAAGAACGTTCGCGCGTTGAAGTTCTTTACGCAGAGCATTTACTGAGGAACCTTCGGTATAATGGGGTGTACCCCAATCTTCCATGGGGAGTACCTGAATTTTACAGGGGGTACCCATATTTGATTTTGTGAATTTTTTTTTGGGACAACTAAAGACTTGTATAGGGGGTACATTGGGCTGATCTGGGGGATACCCCTGATGCAAACAGGATGGTACTCTGCCTTATATATGCATATATGTGTTACATAACACATAAGATGTACATACAACAATGTACGCGTGTGTACATGTACGTGTACATGTGTGCATGTGTACACATGTGTTCGTGTACATGAACATGTGTACATGAACCTTTACATATGCACATGTACGGGTACATGTGCATACACATGTATACCTACGTATACATGTGTACTTGTGTTCACATGTATGTACATTTGTATATGTGTACACATGTAGATGTGTGTACTTGTGTACACAGGTATGTACATGTCCACATACAACAACATATACGTGTGTACTTGTACACGTTTGTGAGACATGGGAAAAAATAAAAAATCCTATGACTTCCTCAATCATCACACGGGATTAAATAAAACAAAGAGTCGCCACCATTCAATTTAGGTGTGAATGGACACCAAAATATTAAATAAGCTCAAAAGGCAATTTTAGGGTAAAAATAACCCTCCTAGAAAAAACAACCAGAGATGGGTAAGGGGATTAGGTTATGAACAGGGGAAGGTGTTAGGCACCCCTATTCATCCACACAAGGTGGTTGCCAGGCATTGTTCATGTTAAAATAAAGGAAAAAGCTTGCTATAAAAATCAGGAAAAATCACAAAAAAGACAAAAATTGTATGGTTTTTTCATAAGAATAGTTTGATTGATCCAGAACTTTCAACTATGATCATACCATTCCTAGGGTTTCATGATCAAAATAAAATTAAGATAAAATCCAATGAAATCAATTTAAAGTGAAAAATCCAAAAATCTGGCTTCAAGTTAAATTCTAGAAATTTAGAAAAATATGATTTTTATGAAATATTTCAAAATTGAACTTGAATAGTCCAGGACATAGATATAGCCCAAATTTCACATTAAATCAAAAAATCAAAACCAAAAATACCCACGTTGATGAAGAATATCAAAAGGGGAGAATTTAGACCGTAAGGTCTTATCTCAAAAAGGAAAAAGGACTCAAAAACCACATCATGAAACCCTAGAGTTTATTTTCAGGCTTTTGGATTCAGATCTATCATATTGATCATGATAAAACCAAGATCCTAGCCTAAAATCACAAAAATCACGAAAACAGTGCTGTAGGTGTAAAAGTGTGGAAAATCCAAAATTTATCAAAAAGTGGGGATCTCATGCTATAAACATCATAGATTCATGTTATTCATTCAGATATATCATAAAAAGCATTAAAACATGATCAAGATATTTAAAGCAGCCACATCCCACAATTTAGAGCACATGGGGGTCTACCCTACGGATCCACCTGTTCTCTTTTCCCCTAGCTCTCTCTTCACGTTTTACGGCTAGAGAGGATTCTTGAGGTACTTGGAGATAGGTTTGGTTACACAAACACAATCAAGGGCTTTATTCTATAAAAAAAAGAGGAAACAGATATGGGGTTCTATTCTAGGGATCCACCTGTTCTCTTTTCCCCTAGCTCTCTCTTCACGTTTTACGGCTAGAGAGACTCTTGAGGTACTTGGAGACAAGTTTAGGAATACTAGATACAAAAGATGGCCTTATTCTACAGCAATAGAGATGATCCTATTACATCTAGAATTGAAGACAGAAAATAAAAGGGAAAAGGGACTTTCCTGGATTGAGCAAGCAGAGCAGCAGGGGTTCCTCTTCTTCTCTTGGAGCTCTTGATTCTTCAAAATTTTGTGGCCTTTTGCTTGAGAATCTCACCTCTATTTATAGGCAAGCACAGGGGCATGGTAGGTCCAGAAGGGTATAGCCTGGTCCTTAAGATAGAGTGAAATACAGAGATAATGCCCATCCATAGCCAACCAAGGTGGCTTCAGCGAATAAAACTCGCACGAGTCTTTAGTGACCGTAAAGGAATTACGGTCCAACGGTGTCTGTATTTTCAATACGGGCGCGCCTGACCGTAGAGCGATCTCGGGCGCGACCGGCCCGTGAAGGAAATACGGGCAAAGCCAGTTTTGTCAGTTTTTATGCATTTTTGACCTATTTTAAGCTCTAATTACATGTTTTTACTATTTTCTCATTTTGTAGTGCAATTTGGGGTGTCTACAGCTGCCCCCTCTTTGCTTGTAATTGGAACCAATTACAAGCAGAGAGCAAAAAAGACCCACCAATTGCACTTTTTGAGATCTTTGTCTAATCAATTGCACTTTGCAAGGATTAAATGGATGATTTTTGGAAAAAAGAATTGATTGTGGAAGATTTGCTAGAAGTCCCTCAGCTTAAGGGCCAAATCCTCCTCTCTCTCCTCTCACTGAGCTCTCGTGGCTATGAAGTGAGATTTGAGACAAAATTTTTAAACAAAAGTGAGTATGGTGGCAATCCTTGCAACTTACAACTAATATAAACATTGATCTTTTGATAAGTGTGGAGAAAATAATAAAATATGCAATTTTTGACTCGGCCCGTATTTGTATCACGGACCAATCTTACCCGTAGGTTGATCACGGGCAAACGGGACCGTATGGCTTTTACGGGTGTCTGATGCCCGTACTGATTTTACGGATTTTACTCTCCTTCTTAAGACCGCGACCGCGACCTTTCTTCTTCTGCTCGCATTTTGCCCTATTTTCTCCGCGACCGTAACCTTTTCTCCGGTCCTTCTTCTTCTTCTTCAAATCTCCGACAACTCCTGTTGCTCTCCGGCGACTCTCTCCTTCCGGCGACCACTGTTACCTCCGGCAAAGTCGACTATTTCCGGCGACATCAATCTCTGTTGGACCGCATCAGTGGCTGTGTTTGCTCTCCGACTTAGCCATTTGACAATTGGTTTCTTTCTTCAGTGAGTATACCTCTTGCAAGCTTCGACTATCTTTGCACCTATTCGACCGAAACAGGTATGCCGAAACCCATTTCACTTCCCTCTAATATTTGCTATGCAATTTCTCCATTCCTGATTGAATGTATTAGATGGTTAGCTCTTGGATAGTCGAAATCCCCCAAATGCTGGTTTATTGTATTATTTTGATTCGAAAATATGCTGTATATGTTGATGCTTCTATATCCAAATTTCCATGTTTGAACCATGACTGATGTTCCACCCTTTTCTGATTTCTAAATGAGAAACTGGAATTCTTGTCTTGATCGAATTTTTGCTTTTAGTCCATGTTCTGCAGATGTCTTGTTTTCTTGCATATTATTGAGGCTTGAACTTGCTTAGTGTGAAATGAGTACAAAATCCCAATCTTGGATATCTTCTTGGATGATGACACTAATTTCCCTCGGCGTGAGCCGAGAACTTATATGACCCGTATGAACTGGTTCTTGCTAGAACATCCATTGTTTTGGCATGAATCCAATACCTTGACTGTCCTGAAACCAAGTAAAATACCTGATTAGATATCTTTTAGAAAATACAAAGGAATAAATCATCCACAAATTTTTTCCTTGTCATATAAAGAGAACATTCAAGAAGCATGCATTTCTTATATAATTTCTCTATATACTTCCTTGGTTAAAGCAAAGACACATAAAATATCTTAAAAAATGAACTCCTTCAGTTTAATTCCTGATTTGATCGAAAGTTCCCGAAGCCTTTTCTTCCATCCTTCATCTTTCTTTTTTCTTGCAAATCAATTAGACTTGGTTAGAATGGAAATTAAGCAGTTAAAAATTTTAACAAGAATAATTAACATCTCCCTGTTTTGAACCGTAGATGGCCCGCCTTCGATCAGCTTCTAGGGATTCTGCAGATGAGCCCTCCTCTTCGAGGGTTAGGCGTGATCCTGCGGATGTGGCCTCGTCTTCGAGAGCCGAGAGGGATTCGGATTCAGATATCCCAGATCTTCCTTCTGGGGATTCGCGTGAGGCGACCCCAGAGGTATACTCTAACTTTTCTGAATTCAATATTTTCACAAAATATCTCCTCTTGATCCTTTCCTTCTTTCAATTATTTTCTTTTAGCCGGCTGTTGAGGCTTCAGGCCGAGATAGGAGCCGTAGCAGGCGCTGAGCTGGAGGTAGAGATGGAGGCCATGATGAGGGCCGTAGAGGAGGCCGCAGAGGGGGCCGTGGCAGAGATGAGGCCAGGACCAGGGTTGAGATCCCTGAGGAGGTGGCTGCCCAGATTAGGGATACCGATCTTTTGCATGGTCTGAGGACTCATCCCTCAGCGTGTATTAGGGCGGATATCCCTTTGGAGTATCCTATGTCCCACTATAGAGGGAGCTGGGCCAATTTTATTAGATTCTTGGGAGCCTGCAGTTCAGCCTACTGTCGGGAGTTAGGCTTATATGGATTTGGCATGTTTATTACCATTCCGGACGTGCGCATGGATTGAGCCCTCATTTCTGCACTGTTTGAGAGATTCTTCCCGGAGACATTGAGCTTCCATTTCCCAGATATTGAGATTGGGATCCCGCCTTCTGACTTCACCCTTATCACCGGGATTAGGATGATTGGTGATATCATTCCTGAGATGGCGATGCCAGAGGCTGATGAGGTAGCTGCTTATCTTGGATATATCGTGCTGCCTCCTGAGGCCTGGGATAGAGGGAGATCGAGATTGTCTCTGACATGGTTGAGAGAGACTTTCAGGGCGAGGCAGTTTGGCCAGCTGCCCTCCGGTGATCATGTTTTCCCATACGCCTTCCGATTCCTTTTTTTGTACATGATGGGATCTTGCTTCTTCCCTGAGGACATGACTTCGGTTAGTCCTTATTTTCTGAGCTTACTGGGAGATCTGCATTGAGCGATGAAGTATGCATGGGGCCCGCTCATTTTTGGTACTATTTTGGCCGGTCTGCGCCGATCAGTGAGCGGCCTCTCTACTTCCAGAGGAGCTGGAATTGGGTGCAGGTTCTTCTGGCCCTTTTTGCAGGTGAATCTTATTTCCCTTCTTTTTCTCTTTCTTTCTTTTTTCTTTTTTTCTATTCTTTTGATCTTTTCTTCTTTCTGCAATTCTTTGCTAGGGTTTATATACCCTATTTCCGCCCTACCTCTACGATGTCTGAGGAGACGTATCCCATGGCACGTAGATGGTGTCATGTAGAGCACGACTCTGAAAAGAGTCGTCCCAGGTCTGCCCGGGCCCACTTGGACAGGCTATACCGGTCTGAGGTAATTTACTTTAATTCCTCTTCTCTCTTCTTTTCTTTCTGAATCATATATCTAATATCCTGTTCTTTTTTCAGCTGTTTGTCCCCAGGATGGAGGACATTCATGCTGCCATCCCGCCAGATACTACTCCTTCCTACCCTCCTATGCCTGTTGATCCTGCCCAATTCCTAGATTGGACTGAAGCAGAGACATTATTGGAGGAGGGTGACTATGATGCCTGGTTCAGGCGAGCTTCAGTTGGGTGCCTCATGCCACCTATGCCTGTCCGTGGCGGAGTCACTGAGATTGGAGGGGTAGTGATTAGGGCTTATGACACTACGGTATGCCTTCTTCCTTTTCACCTTTCTATTTTCATTTGATCTTGACATTTTCTGACCCTTTCTTTTCTATTTCAGGAGGCTCAGTTGGCAGAGATCCGGTCTCGATATGCTGATCTAGAGCGCCAGCGAGATGCTGCGATTGCTGAGCGGGACGCCCTCTATATCATGATCTCAGACCTCCGGGGGCAGCTAGCCAGGGCACAGGGCCAAGAGGGTCCATCTGATGCACAGGACCAGGCGGGTCTATCTCATACTCAGGTTATTTTCTTCTTTTATTTCCATTCTTGCTATTATAACTGTTTATCTGGTTCTGACTGAAATTTCTTCTCTTATTTTCAGGAGGACACGGCCGGCCCTTCTTCATCGGCTTCACCTATGCCTATGCATTTTCGGGATGAGGTATTTTCTGTGGCACGGGTGGAGTTCGTGACTTCTCCCAGTCCGACAGAGGCACCTGCAGCAGAGCCTGAGATCGAGGCTGTTATTGTACCTGCTGCTGAGGATGTGCCAGAGTCTGCCCCAGTTCCTGAGACTGCTCCTGTGGCATCTGCGGATGTAGATATGGAGTCGGCTCTGGATGCCGTTGTGGTAGAGCCTGCTGTGGAGGCCGTGGTGATGGAGGAGGCTACAGCTGATCCTGTAGAGCCTGGTCCTGATGCTAATGTACTTGGGACAACTGCTCTTGCTGGTCCTGCTATGGAGGCTGTAGAGGAGACGCCTGCTGCTGCTGATCCTTCTGCGGATTCTTCCCGTACTGATTCTGATCCCGAGTCTACGGGATATGTAGATACTTCAGGGTACGTCCCTCCTGATCATTCCACTGCTGGCCTTGTGCCTTTATATATGTGGTATGATATTCAATCTGTTTTGAGCAGGATGACTCGTAGCACTGCCCGCAATATTGTGCGGCATGTCTTTGAGCGTAGGCGATCTTCAGGCCGTGGTCGAGGCAGAGGACGAGGCCGTGGCCGTAGGGGTGGACCTGCATAGACAGTAGATTAGGATTATACATTTGTATTTTTGACAAAAGTGATGTAAACATTCTCATATATATAAAAGGAGTTTAATTTTCATTCATTTGTGTTCTTTTCTTCTTTCTTTTCAGTTTTTATTATATGATGAATGTTAAAACAGGGACAGGTGAAGCTTAGGAAAACAAAGAAATTGAAACTGCCCAATTTTTTGCATTTTTCGGAAGTAACCGTACTTAGACTACGAGCAAGCGGTGCCCGTAATATGAACACGGGCGCACTGTGCCCGTAAAGTTTTCACGGTCACAGTCTGTCCGTATTCTTTATACGAGCGCCCGTATTCTATTTACGGATTTTACTGCCTTAACAATTTTTTCTATATAAACTCATGGGGAGCGTCATTGTGACACTTTTAATAGTTTGAAAACTCCCTGAGCACGTCTTTTCTTGCTTTCCTTGGCTTCTTTGGCGCTTCCATGGCTTCCCCTATGCCGCTTTCTCCTGCCGTTGAATCTCCTCCTGCAAGACACCCTGTTAGATCAAAACCTCCTAATCTTACCAGGTACAACATTGTGGACTCCTTCTACGACAGATGGGTTAACTCCATGACCCTTGACGAGGAGATTCGTTGGGATTCCATCCACTTAGGGCATATCCTACACCTCCCTAAAATTCCCTTCAAGTGGGAAATCATTGAAGCTTTGATTGGACACTGGGTTCCTGAACTGAATCTCTTCCGTTTTGATGATAAAGAGATGACTCCTACCATAGAAGAAATTGAAACCATCCTTGGCCTAAGATTTTCTGAAAAAGTTGTGAACCCACCCCTAAAGCCTAGTTACAAAAAGGAGGCCTCTACATTCCTGGGTATAGGGAAGAAAGACTTAGGGAGTTTTGATACCCTGCTGACCTTGTCCAAGACCTTTTTGACTGAAAAACTTCTAAGGAGTGGGGACAAGGATGCCAGGTTTAATGCATTGACTTTGGTAGTGGTCAACCAGTTGCTTTTTTCACGGGGTGATGACCAGGTTGACTTGGCTCTTTTTCTTCTTTTTTTCTTTTTTCTTTCTTTTTTTTCTTCTTCTTTTTCTTTTCCTTCTTTTTTTCTTCTTCTTTTTTTTTTATTTTTTTTTTCTTTTCTCTTCCTTTTTTTTTCTTTTTTTTTCTTTTGAAATAAATTGAAATTCTCCCCTTTTCTACAACTTTGGTTGCTTGACCACCTGAGTCAAGTTGAAGAGATAACTCGCCGCTTCTTTCCAAGGTTGAAAGTTCCTGTTCTGATGAGCCACAGGGGTTGTCCTAATATCCAAGGCGGCAAGCAAGGATGGTTCACTTTCTTGGGTACTCTCCAGGATGATCAAGTGAGATGGCCTGGCACTTATCAGCCCAATCCAAAGACAGTGATCAGCTTCAGAGATAGGAACTTTTTGGTCCTGGCAGGCTTGAAATCTGCTGTTATCTATCTTCCCTTGAGGGTTCTTCGACAGTTTGGAGCGACCCAGGGTATTATGATCCCAACTGGCTATGAGAGCCTTGTAGGGCTACTTACATCAGCCACCATGGGCTAAATGCTCAATTAATGAATGAGTGGTCCTATGTTCGCTTTCTGCGGGGTCCTGTCTTTTCTGAGTCCCATGTGAAGGACTATCACTTTTGGATCAAAGAGCAGGTGCGAAGTCATGCCCCAGTACCAAAGGACCCTCCTGCAGTTCTTCCCCCTACTTATGAGGATATTCTTGAGTCAGAAAGGGCAACCCATAAGCGGCTTCAACAAATATGGGTACGGGAGGCTCAAGAACTTAGGATAAAAGTCCTTGTTCTTGAGAGGAAACTTGAAGGGCAGGAGTCTGGCCGTATTGCCATGGAGAAGAAACTTGAAGAACAAAGGCAGGCTCGTCGCTTTGAAGTCCAGATGATGCGGAAGAAATATCAAGATTCCCTGGCGGACCTTAGGGCGTTGAAGATCAAGCATTCTTTTTCAGATGAGATCATCTCCTTTTTGAGTGATCCTGATGCAGAGGGTGCTTCTGGAATCATTGCAACTCAGGCAGCTAGGATTAGGGAACTTGAGGAGCAGTTAGGGAGTAGGGATTAGATTCTTTTATCTCTTCTTTTTTTTCTTCTTCTTTTTTTTTATATACTTTTATACAAAAGCAAACTCCATTAGTGGAAAGACAATAGATTTAATTCAAAAATAGGTTTTATATTATTGGCCTCAGAATTCTCAGATGCTTGTAAAAACAGAAGTTTTATGAAAAAGTATTTGATTTCTCATCACTGGCCAAAGTATAGTTTTTTTTTTTTGAAAGCTGATCCAAAACACTTAATCACATATAATTAAAGAAATTAAAATCAGATTGAATAATGAAAAGGGTAGTCCAAGCAATAGGGAAGACCAAATCTGTCTACCCCGTAACCTTTAGAATCATCCTCTAATGGCTTTACCTTCATGACTGACCCTGCTAATCTGTTCAGTTTCCAGTGCTCATGCTGATTAAATTTAGACCATATGATCAACTCAACCTTTGATTTTTTTTCTATTTTTTTCTTTTTGCCCTTAATGCCCCTAGTGCCAATTACGGTTTTCACTAGGGTCGGCTTCTGCATTCCGTCATCACCAATCTTACTCTGAAAGTTGAATGAATATACTAAAATCACCGAGGGCTTAATAATAGGACGAAACAAAGGCTAAGCTCGGTTTATGAAAGAAAAGGTATTAAAGGCTCAAAATTTTCTAAGTGTGAAAATGGGTCTATCGGACTTACAGTCATGATGAATTCAATCCCGTTCCCCTTCTTTTGTATTTGGCTTTCATTTGCCCCTATTTTTTTCTCATTTTTTTCTTTTTGCCCCTATTGGCTTTGCCCTTATTAGCCTTGCCCCAGTATAAGACTGTAAGTCCAGTTTAGGTTTAACAAAAAAGGACGAACAGGCTCAAATTGGCTTGACTAGGGATGCAAATTTTGGGATATAAGGAAAAATGGCCTCAGATCATTTCCTAGTAATATTCATTCATGGAAAATATCTCTTTACTGCATCAGAGTTAATTGGCTCAGGAAAATCTTTCCCATCCATTTCTGTTAAGATGAGAGCACCCCCTGATAGGATCTTTTTGACCACATAAGGTCCTTCCCAATTTGGTTTGAACTTTCCACGAGGGTCTTCCAAAAAGGGTAAGATTTTCTTCAATACTAAATTTCATTTTTTGAAAGTTCTGGGCTTCACCTTCTTATTGTAAGCCCTGGCCATTCTCTTCTGATACAATTGGCCATGACAAAGCGCTTTTAATCGCTTTTCCTCTATTAGATTGAGTTGATCATGTCTTGATTGTATCCATTTAGCTTCTTCTAATTCAGCTTCCATTAGCACTCGTAGTGAAGGTATTTCTACTTCCATTGGTAAAACTGCTTCCATTCCATATACTAAAGAGTACGGGGTTGCCCCTGTAGAAGTCCGGATTGAGGTTCTATAAGCATGTAGAGCAAGTGGCAACATTTCATGCCAATCTTTAAAACTTACTACCATCTTCTGAATGATCTTCTTTATGTTCTTATTTGCTGCTTCCACTGCCCCATTCATCTTTGGTCTATACGGAGCTGACTTGTGGTGGGTAATCTGAAACTGTTCACACATCTTTCTCATGTCCTTGTTCTTAAGGTTTGAAGCATTGTCTAATACTATGGCACTTGGCAAACCGTAGCGACAAATGATATTGTGCTTTAAGAATTTCAAAACGTGGCTACTTGTAATGTTTGCATATGAAGCTGCCTCTACCCACTTGGTGAAGTAATCTATTGCTACAAGTATAAACCTGTGTCCATTTGATGCCTTTGGAGAGATCATTCCAATGACGTCTATACCCCACATGGAGAAGGGCCATGGAGATGTCATGTTGTGTAATTCACTTGGGGGTGCATTCTTGTTATCCGCATACACTTGGCATAAATGACACCTTTTGACATGTATATAGCAATCATGCTCCATTGTTGACCAGTAATATCCCAATCGCAGAATTTTCTTGGCAAGCATATGCCCATTCATATGGGGTCCACACACTTCCCCATGTACCGTTTCAACTAACCTTTCTGACTCGGTCTTGGCAACACATCTAAGTAGTATATCATTGTGTGATCTTTTGTACAACTTTCCACCACTTAGTAAGAACTGTCCTGCCAACCTCTGTATTGTTCTTTTCTCTGTAGAAGTGATATTTTTTGGCAAACTCCGATCATTTAGGAAGTTCTTAATATCTTGAAACCATGGTACTTCTTCTTCTGGGGTTTCTTCTAGAAAGAGACAATAAGCTGGTTCATTTCTGACTTCAATTTCCAGTGGTCTAATATCAACACCTTCTGGCATACTGACCATTGAAGCTAATGTTGCTAGGGCATCCGCAAACTGATTTTTGGCCCTTGGCATATAATTGAAGGAAATTCGAGTAAATTTATTGCTTATTTCTTCCAAATACTGGTGATAGGGGATCAATTTGTGATCCTTGGTTTTCCATTCACCAGTTGTTTGGAAGATGATAAGACTCGAATCCCCATATATGTCAAGTTCCTCTACTTCATGGTCTAAGGCAGCTTGCAACCCAATTATGCATGCTTCATACTCTGCTATATTGTTTGTGCATTAGAACCTTAACTTCACTGCGATTGGGAGGTGTGCCCCATCTGGCTTGATCAAAACAGCCCCTATTCCATTCCCATTCATATTGGCGGCCCCATCAAAAAACATCTGCCATGAGCTTTCCCCTCTTCTTCTTCAGTAAACAGGATTGCCTCATCAGGGAAATTAGTCTTCAAAGGTTGGTATTCTGGTAAAGGGTGTGCGGCTAAGTGATCAGCTATGGCTTGACCTTTAATGGCTTTCTGCGTGATATAGGTGAGGTCAAATTCAGAGAGTAACAGCTGCCACTTTGCTGTTCTGCCAGTTAAAGCCGGTTTCTCAAATAGATACTTTAAAGGGTCCATTCGGGATATCAATAAGGTGGAATGACTAAGGAAATAATGCCTCAGTCTTTGAGTTGCCCACACTAAGGCACAACAAGTCTTTTCCAAAGGGGAATACTTTGCTTCATATTCTGTAAATTTCTTGCTTAAGTAGTAAATCGCCCTTTCCTTTCTGCCTATATCGTCATGCTGTCCCAAGACACACCCCATTGACGTCTCCAAAACAGACAAGTATAAAATCAATGGCCTTCCTGGAGTTGGTGGTACTAGCACAGGTGGGTTCAACAAATATTCCTTTATCGTGTTAAATGCTTCTTGGCAATCGTCATTCCAGACTGTCGGGTTATTCTTTCTTAGAAGCTTAAAAATTGGTTCACAGATAGCGGTGAGCTGTGCTATGAACCGGCTTATGTACTGAATCCTTCCAAGAAAACCACGAACTTCCCTCTCCGTTCTAGGTGATGGCATTTCAATGATTGCTTTAGCTTTAGCTGGGTCTATCTCAATTCCCCTTCTACTTACTATAAAGCCCAATAATTTTCCTGATGTAGCCCCAAATACACATTTCGCCAGGTTAAGCCTTAGACTGTATTTCCTGAGCCGGTCAAACACCTTCTTCAAGTTGATCAAGTGGTCTTCTTCTTCACATGATTTGGCTATCATATCATCCACATAGACCTCCATCTCCTTATGGATCATATCATGGAATAAGGCTGTCATGGCCCGTTGGTAGGTTGCCCCTGCATTCTTAAGTCTAAATGGCATGACAGTGTAGTGGAAGGTACCCCCAAGGTGTAATGAAGGCTGTTTTTTCTTGATCCTCCTTCGCCATCTTAATCTGATTGTACCCCGAGAAGCCGTCCATGAATGAGAATAAGCTACGTACAGCAGTGTTGTCCACAAAGATGTCTATGTGTGGAAGTGGAAAATCATCCTTTGGACTTGCTTTATTCAAGTCTCTGTAGTCTACACACATTCTGACATTTCCATCCTTCTTTGGTACTGGCACTATATTTGCAAGCCATTCAGGGTACGTGGAGACCGCCAAGAATCCAGCTTGGAATTGCTTAACCACTTCATCTTTAACCTTCAATGTCCATTCAGGTTTTAACCTTCTCAGTTTCTGCTTAACTGGCTTGGCATCTAGTAGAATGGGTAGCCTGTGCACAACCATGTCTGTGTCTAGTCCTGGCATATCCCGATACGACCATGCAAATACATCTTCATAGTCGGCTAAGAACCATATCATTTCATCCCGCTGTACCTCAGATAAGCATGCCCCAATCTTTACTATCTTTGGGTCATCTTCGGTCCCTAGGTTTATTGATATGGTCTCTTCAATATAGGGTTGGACCCCATTTTCATGACGCTCTAATTGATATGTGATTTCTTTTTGAGGGTCGTCTTCTTCGTCCTCGGTCTCTTCTTCAACCCCCATTAGGTCAAAGTCGAGCTCAAGGTCGAAGTCATACTCATCCTGATCCAATTCCGTTTGCTTATATGGTTCATAAATGGTTTGGACCTTTTTGAAAACTTTATCTTTTCTAGAAAAAATTGAAAAATCTTTTTGTGTTTTTTGAGAGCCTTCTACAAAATCTTTCCCTGAAGACGAAGGCTCATTAAAACCTTCAGGAAAAGGGCATTCCACTAATGGAGTTTTTTTTTGGAAGCCATGTCTGTTTGCCAAACAAACGCGGCTTCAAAAGTAAGGGGAGTTTCCTCCCAATTGTTCAAAGTAAAAGAATCTGGGGCAGGGATACAAGCCTGCTCCTCAAGTTCAGGGTCTGCATCTGAAATCACCAATACTGGGTGAGTCGCATCGCCTGCTTCTCCTGTAGGGCTAGTTCCAGAGGGAACTTCTACTGCAGCCCAATCAATAAAAGGTAGCTCCTCTGCTCCTTCTTCTTTGTTGCCTTCTGTCATGGCAAAGAATGCTCCCACGTCCTCAGAAAAGTCATGCTTCTGTTCTGTATGTGGCCCAGGCCCACCCAATGCTTGTGGAGGTGGAGGTGGAACATATGGTTGCACGGTTGAGGACTTGGGTTTCTGGAATTGATTGATGTTATAGTATGGGGGTTTGGACTGATCCTCAGGAGGAGACAGCTGAATCATGTGAGAAAGCTTAGGAAAAGTTTCCCTGATGTGCGGGAATTTTATGTCTTCTATTTCCTTCTGACTTTTCCATTTCCTTGGCTTGGACCCCAATCCTGCTCTATGAACCATCTTCTTAACCTTTATCGGCTCTATCCTTCCTTGCAGGTTAACCCCCAGACCTTTTCCCGGGTGAAAGTTGTACTTTTCCAGCACATTCTTGACCATCTTCTCAGCACAGGTCAACTTTCCTTCTTTTTCCTGATACCCCCCAGGTATGAAATTAACTGTTTCAAATTGGAAAGAATGAAATGCCATCTTATCAGCAGTCATTTCCATGTTTATGTAGGGTACATCAGGGGACCACATGGGGGGAACCAAATTTTCGGCTAGGACAGTAATCACCTTTTGCCCTCTGATATATTTAACTCTTTGGTGGAGGGTAGATGGTATAGCCCTAGCCGTATGAATCCATGGCCTTCCTAGGAGTAGGTTGAAGGCTGCAGGTATATCCATCACTTCAAATGTGATGTTAAAAATATACGGTCCAATTGTGACCGGCAGTTCAACCTCCCCTAGGTAGTGTGTTTTAGAGCTGTCAAATGCTCTTATGATTCTTCCATTCTGTTTGATTTTGTTTTGCTCCAGACCGAGCTTAACAAAGGTTACTAACGGGCAGACATTGAGAGCCGACCCATTATCAATCAAGACCCGGGCTATCATGCAACCCTTACTGAGTACAGCTATGTGCAATGGGTCAACATGATGGTACCCTGCTGGGCTGATTTCAGTCTCAGAAAAAGTTATGACATTGTGGGATAAAATTTGCCCAACCATCCGGCCTAGTTGGTCTGGTTCAATGTTTTTAGGCACATGGGCCCCCTGGAGTATCCTTAACAAGGAGTCCCTATGTTTTTCAGAATTTAACAATAGGCTCAGTATTGAGATCTGGGCAGGGACTTTGTTCAACTGCTCGACAACATTGAACTCACTCTTTTTTATTATTTTAATGAGGTCAGCAGCCTCACTATTAGTTACCTGAGGGGCATCTTCCCCTATCTTGTCCTTTCCTTTATTTTTTTCTTCTTCCTTCTCCTTCTTTGTTTCCTTCTGTTTTTCTTCCACCCCTACACGTTTTCCCGACCTCATCATGAGGTTCACTTCTTCCTTTCCTTCAACTGCAGGGCATGTAGTGATAAAAGCTTCACTGTAGTTCCATGGTACAGCCGATTCAGAGTAGGAAGGCTTGGGGACATTTATCACCAAGGGAGGAAGTTTAGACTTGGATGATGAAATTTGAGAAAGAGGGATATCAACAACCAATGGTGGGAGTTGTTTTGGTTGAGGGGTCACAGAAGTGACTGATGCATTAAAGTGGTCACAATTTATGACCAGTGGTGGTTTTGACTGGATGGGTGAAATAAAGGTGGATGGACTGCAATTGATGACCAATGGTGGTTTTGCAATGTTCATTTGGGCCATGAGGGACGAGACCCGGTCCAGAGATGAGCTAATGTTCTTTGCAGCACTATCATTCGCCTTTGAAATTACATTTATTTCTTTTCCCTTGTTTATTCTGTTAAAATAAACCTTGACCGTTGTCCCTATTGGAGCAATTAACTGGGATGGATCAAAGGTTATTATATCAGAAGAGACAACACCTATAACATTAGATGGACCTGCCCCATGATGCTGGGGCAGAGGGTTCTGTCCAATATCTGTTCTAGGAGGATTGGGAGCCCCTGTATTGAAAGACAGGGTATTCTGGTCTAGTAAATCCTGAATGGCATGTTTCAAAGGCCAGCACTTGTCAGTAGGGTGCCCAAGTGCACCCATGTGATAATCACAAGTGGTGGAGGGGTCAAAATTTCTCCCCTTGGATGCATTCGGATTGGGTTCTCTTAAAGTGATATACCCTGCTTGCAATAAGGTGGGCAGCAACTGAGAAGAAGTCATTGGAATAGGGGTAAAAACCCTATTTCTCCTTGCTGCAAAATAAGCATCCTTTTCCTCCTTAGTAAAAACCGTTTTTTGGTCTGAAGGTGCTGCTGGAACATTAACCCTCATAGGGGCCTGGGTAGATGGAGATGGAGTAGGAAAATGAGTAGGTATGTTAATTTGTATGGGCTTGTTAGGGCCTGATGGTGGTTGCACCATGTTTACCTCCCTTTCTTTCTTGTTTCCATTCTTCTTAATCCCGCTGCCTTTCTTCAAATTAGGGTCTTGTTGACTAACCATGGCAGAGTGGTCAATTATCTTACCTGACCTTATCCCGTCTTCAATTCGGTCAGCCACTTGAACTAAGGCAGCAAAATTAGTGGTTGTCTGACCCACCAAATGGCTGTAGAATGGTTGACCCAATGTGCTGATGAAAGTGCAAATCATCTCCTGCTCTAGCATAGGTGGCCTGACCTGAGAGGCAGTCTCCCTCCATCTCTTGGCATACTGTCTCACAGATTCGTCCCTTCCCTTGCTCATTCTCATTATGTCGTACCTGTCTGGCACGATCTCTGAATTGAACCGGTACTGAGCTAGGAAAGCATCTGCTAGGTCCTTCCATCTTCTAATCTTTCCATGGTCTAGAGTAGTGAACCACCTTAATGCGGTTCCAGTCAGGCTCCTTTGGAAGAGCTGAATCAGAACACCCTCATCTCGACCGAACTGGCATAGGGCACCACAGTATAGCTTCAGATGGCTCATGGGACAGCCCGTGCCATCATACTTGTCTAGGTCTGGGCACTTGAACTTAGCCGGCAGGTTAACATTGGGGTATAGGCATAAGTCTTCAAAGTTGGTGCCCCCGAAGTTGCTCACCCCTTTTACTTCTCTAAGTTCATCTTGGATCATTTCCAGTTTGTGCAGGAACTTTCTTTCAACCTCTTCCCTTATCCTTTCCTTTTCCTTAGCCTTGTTTGACTCAGCTGTCTCATCCCTGGTCAGTATAGGTTCAAGGGTGGGTTCATAGACGGGTTCAGGAGTTGGTTGCACTGGAGGTGGTATATTGATTTGGGGTGGAGGTGCAGGATTGGAAGTGGATGCTTGGTTCTGGGCCTGCATTTTTTGGGCCTGCACTTGTTGGGCTTGTACGGACAATATGTTCTCCAACATTCGGGCTAGTCCTGCTACTTGTTCTTGGAGTAGAACAACATCTGGATGAGGAGTATCAGCTTCGTCTTCAATGGGATTCATGGCGCGTGCTCTTGATCTGGTTACAGGAGCTATGATTGCAAGTGTACTTGGTACCTGGTTACAAAATAAAGGAAAAAAATATCAGTGCCCAATTAATCTCGTTCACATGCCTAGGAATGCCTATGTGCAAGCTGGGTGAACACGAGTTTGGATTTTTTCTTTATTTGCTTCTTTTTTTTTTTTTTAGAAGTGTTGGAATATTCTAGGGCTTCCAAAAGGTCCCACAATAAAGAGAAAATGATCTGAAATTCAAGGGTTTTCAGAGGCCCGGGGGGTTTTGAAAAAAGGTCTGAAATTCAAAGGCTTTCAGAGGCCAAGGGATATTTTTGGAAAAGGTCTGAAATTCAAAGGCTTTCAGAGGCCCGAGGATTTTTGATAAAAGTCTGAAATTTAAAGGCTTTCAGAGGCCCAAAGAGTTTTTGATAAAAGTCTGAAATTCAAAGGCTTTCAGAGGCCCAAAGAAGTTTCGACAAAAAGTCTGAAATTCAAAGGCTTTCAGAGGCCCAAAGATCTGAAATTCAAAGGCTTTCAGAGGTCCAAAAGAAAAAGGTCTGAAATTCAAAGGCTTTCAGAGGCCCAAAAGATCTGAAATTCAAAGGCTTTCAGAGGCCCAAAAGAAAAAGGTCTGAAATTCAAAGGCTTTCAGAGGCCCAAAAGATCTGAAATTCAAAGGCTTTCAGAGGCCCAAAAGAAAAAGGTCTGAAATTCAAAGGCTTTCAGAGGCCCAAAATATTTGAAATTCAAAGGCTTTCAGAGGCCCAAAAGAAAAAAGTCTGAAATTCAAAGGCTTTCAGAGACCCAAAGATCTGAAATTCAAAGGCTTTCAGAGGCCCAAAAGAAAAAGGTCTGAAATTCAAAGGCTTTCAGAGACCCAAAGGATTTTTTGAGAAAAGATCTAAAATTCAAAGGCTTTCAGAGGCCCAAGGAGTTTTTTGAAAAAAAGTCTGAAATTCAAAGGCTTTCAGAGGCCTAAAAGATTTTCTCTTAACACCTTTTTATTTATTTATTTATATATATATATATTTTTTTTGAAGCATTTTATTCAAACCTATTTCCCTTTATCATTATTTAAAGGTTAAAAGAATAAGATTTAGTGGGAAAAACTGATTGTAATTGAATTTTCCGAGAAAACCGTATATACAGTACGGTCCAGCCCTGCCCGTCTTCAAATTACGAGCGAGCCGTGACCGTATGACATTCACGGGCGAACCCCGCCCGTATAACCAATACGGAATGAACCCAGCCCATGTATTAAATACGGTTTTACGGAGCTCTTTTATGTTTTCTCAGTTTTTTCACGGTTTGATCACTTTAATTGTTCATCCAAACATACGGTTCACCCAGTGCAGGGCTTCTAAACTGTTCCAAAGTGGACTTTGACCTTTTTACTAAAACACATGTTTAGGAGGGCACATGTACCCTTCGAATTGACACCATACTCAAGAATTTGGTACCCTTTTGTTGCCTCTTGTATGAACATTGGGTAGGATTGATTCTAAACAGAGTTAGAAACTCTTCCTATGGGCTGCACCAATTTTAAAAAATATGCATATTTGGGACAAATTTTATCCCGAACCAATGGGCACCATGACACCCCTATGACCTGAAAATAATGCAAAACAATAGGATTACCTTGTTACCTTGTTTACCTTCAATATGGCATCCGCATTATGCCCTGGTTTGTAAGCCATGCACACGGCCTTCCCACAATCATACAAACCAGTATCCCCACGTAATTGTGTACTTTAGCCAAAAACGTGTAACTCCACCTTCAAGCGTAGGGGTTTTCGGTTTTGGCTTAATGGCAACTTATCACTCAAGCCTAGTGATGACCAGAATCATAGATCCACATTATCATCACATCATTAGCTCAAAGTTCTAAGGTGAATGTTTTCACTTTCGCTTTCCGAAGTATCGACCTCGTTGCGCCAAGCTACACACATTCGGGTTCAACTTCCTATAGGTTAAGGTTAGGCTGTGTAAAAAATAAAAGGTGCACCGTGCATTGTAAAAATAGGGTGCATTCACAACGTCCCCAAACCCTTGCCACTCTTTTCGTAGCCATGCATAAACAAACCAAGGCATAATAGGAAAACATATTTAAAGTAAACAAGGAAATAAAGCAATCCTATGGCACCTAAAACATGCTCATAAAAAAAATCATCTAATCATGCAAACATAAGATCATGTTATACACCAAAAATCATCATGGAGATCATGCTGAAAATTAAAACATACTATCATAAAAATATAGCAAGAAATAAACATGGTTCAGCAAAACGAACATCCCCTACGCATGTTTGTAGAGACAATCCTATAAATCAAAATTAAGCATGTTTCTACCCCCATGAATTCTTAAGCAATAATTCCGATTTAAAACATACCCAACATGCTTAAGAACACAAAATAGCAAGCAAATAAAAAAATCAAAACATGAACAAACACCGAAAGGCTCAAATCCTCAAGTCCCTAGCAGAGTCGCCAGTTGTGAGACATGGGAAAAAATCAAAAATCCTTTGACTTCCTCTATCATCACACGGGATTAAATAAAACAAAGAGTCGCCACCATTCAATTTAGGTGTGAATGGACACCAAAATATTAAATAAGCTCAAAAGGCAATTTTAGGGTAAAAATAACCCTCCTAGAAAAAACAACCAGAGATGGGTAAGGGGATTAGGTTATGAACAGGGGAAGGTGTTAGGCACCCCTATTCATCCACACAAGGTGGTTGCCAGGCATTGTTCATGTTAAAATAAAGGAAAAAGCTTGCTATAAAAATCAGGAAAAATCACAAAAAAGACAAAAATTGTATGGTTTTTTCATTCGAATAGTCTGATTGATCCAGAACTTTCAACTATGATCATACCATTCCTAGGGTTTCATGATCAAAATAAAATTAAGATAAAATCCAATGAAATCAATTTAAAGTGAAAAATCCAAAAATCTGGCTTCAAGTTAAATTCTAGAAATTTAGAAAAATATGATTTTTATGAAATATTTCAAAATTGAACTTGAATAGTCCAGGACATAGATCTAGCCCAAATTTCACATTAAATCAAAAAATCAAAACCAAAAATACCCACGTTGATGAAGAACATCAAAATGGGAGAATTTAGACCGTAGGGTCTTATCTCAAAAAGGAAAAAGGACTCAAAAACCACATCATGAAACCCTAGAGTTTATTTTCAGGCTTTTGGATTCAGATCTATTATATTGATCATGATAAAACCAAGATCCTAGCCTAAAATCACAAAAATCACGAAAACAGTGCTGTAGGTGTAAAAGTGTGGAAAATCCAAAATTTATCAAAAAGTGGGGATCTCATGCTATAAACATCATAGATTCATGTTAGTCATTCAGATATATCATAAAAAGCATTAAAACATGATCAAGATATTTAAAGCAGCCACATCTCACAATTTAGAGCACATGGGGTCTACCCTACGGATCCACCTGTTCTCTTTTCCCCTAGCTCTCTCTTCACGTTTTACGGCTAAAGAGGATTCTTGAGGTACTTGGAGATAGGTTTGGTTACACAAACACAATCAAGGGCTTTATTCTATAAAAAAAGAGAAAACAGATATGGGGTTCTATTCTAGGGATCCACCTGTTCTCTTTTCCCCTAGTTCTCTCTTCACGTTTTACGGCTAGAGAGACTCTTGAGGTACTTGGAGACAAGTTTAGGAATACTAGATACAAAAGATGGCCTTATTCTACAGCAATAGAGATGATCCTATTATATCTAGAATTGAAGACAGAAAATAAAAGGGAAAGGGACTTACCTGGATTGAGCAAGCAGAGCAGCAGGGGTTCCTCTTCTTCTCTTGGAGCTCTTGATTCTTCAAAATTTCGTGGCCTTTTGCTTGAGAATCTCACCTCTATTTATAGGCAAGCACAGGGGCATGGTAGGTCCAGAAGGATATAGCCTGGTCCTTAAGATAGAGTGAAATACAGAGATAATGCCCATCCATAGCCAACCAAGGTGGCTTCAGCGAATAAAATACGTAATTCGCTCATTTAAAGATATATTGGACTAAAGATAAAGCTCGGAAATCGAGAGAAGAATAAAACTCGCACGAGTCTTTAGTGACCGTAAAGGAATTATGGTCCAATGGTGTCCGTATTTTCAATACGGGCGCGCCTGACCGTAGAGCGATCTCGGGCGCTACCGGCCCGTGAAGGAAATACGGGCAAAGCCAGTTTTGTCAGTTTTTATGCATTTTTGACCTGTTTTAAGCTCTAATTACATGTTTTTACTATTTTCTCATTCTGTAGTGCAATTTGGGGTGTCTACCACGTTCATGTGTACATGAATAAATATGAGTACACATGAATGTACATATGTATACGTGTACATGGCTCAGGTACCCAAATAATTTAGACCAAGGACACCACCCAAATAAGCCTAAGGTACATCAGCAAATAAGTCAAAAGTACCCCCCAATGATGCCTTACGGTAGCCAAAATTATGAAGCCAGGTAATGTATGGGTACCCCAAATAACACGTAGGTACCCCAACAATAATATCAAGATACCCCATAGGTAAGGCGAAGGTACCCCATAGAAGGAATTACTAAGAAACGCAAACGCGCGGACGTTAAGGTTCAACACGCGAACGTTTAAGCTATAAAAGAAAATAAGGTGCGAGCGTTAAGAAGAACATTCGTGCGTTGAAGTTCTTCACGCAGAACATTTACGGAGGTACTTTCGGTATAACGGGGTGTACCTCAAACTTCCATGGGGGACCCCCTAACTTTTACAGGGGGTACCCATACTAGATTTGTGGGGGGTTTTTTTTTTTTTTTTTGGACACCTAAAGGCTTGTATGGGGGGGGGGGGGGGGGGTACCTAAAGGCTTATATATATTCATATATTTATACATATATATAAGAGCATTGGATTTTATATACATATATATGTATATGTATATGTATACATATATAAATGTTCTTATATATATATATATATATATATATATATATATATATATATATACACGTAAGAAATTTATTTTTCTTATACATTTAAATGTATATATGAAATTTTCTTAAATATATATGAAAATTTCTTATACGTTTATATATATAAATTTCTATATCCATTGATATATACATATATATATAAGAAATGTATAAGAAAGTTTATACATTTCTTATACATACATACATACATACATACATACATATATATATATATATGAAATGTATAAGAAAATATATTATCTATAAATTATAGATAATAGATGTGTGTACACAAGTACACACATGTGTACATGTGTACACACATGTACATGTGTACACATATACAAATGTACATACATGTGAACCCAAGTACACACATGTATATGTAGGTATACATGTGTATGCAAATGTACCCGTACATGTGCATATGTAAAGGTTCATGTACACATGTTCATGCACACGCACACATGTGTACACATGCACACATGTACACGTACATGTACACGCGCGTACGTAGTTGTATGTACATCTTATGTGTTATGTAACACATATATGCATATATAAGGCAGGGTACCATCCTGTTTGCATTAGGGGTATCCCCCAGATCAGCCCAATGTACTCCCCATACAAGCCTTTAGTTGTCCCCAAGGAAAAAGTCACAAAATCAAATATGGGTACCCCCTGTAAAATGCAGGTACAGCCCATGGAAGATTGGGGTACAACCCATTATACCGAAGGTACCTCAGTAAATGCTCTGTGTAAAGAATTTCAACGCGCGAACGTTCTTCTAAATGCTCGCGCGTTATCTTCTTTTATAGCTTAAACGTTCGCGCATTGGACCTTAACGTCCGCGCGTTTTCGTTTCTTAGTAATTCCTTCTATGGGGTACCTTCGCCTTACCTATAGGGTATCTTGATATTATTTTTGGGGTACCTACGTTTTTATGCGGGGTACCCATACAATACCTGGCTTCATAATTATGGCTACCGTAAGGCATCATTGGGGGGGGTACTTTTGACTTATTTTCTGATGTACCTTAGGCTTAATTGGGTGGTGCCCTTGGTCTAGTTTCTTGGGGTACCTGAGCCATTTACACGTGTACACATGTACATGTGCACTAACATGTATACGTGAACCTTTACATATGCACATGTGTGTGTACACGTGTATATGTATATATGTGTTCACACGTGTACATGTATATATGTGTTCACACATGTACACATGTACATGTACATCTGTGTACACATGTACACATGTGTATATGTGTACACATGTGTACACATGTGTATATGTGCACACATGTACATGTGTGTACATTTGTACACACACATGTTCATGTACATCTGTGTACATATGTACACATGTGTGTACATGTGTACATATGTATGTACATGTACACGTACAAGAACATATACTTGTGTACATGTACATGTACACACGCACACACAAGTATACCTGCGTATACATGTGTGTACTTGTGTACACATGTAAGTACATTTGTTGATGTGTACACATGTACTTGTATATATGTGTACACATGTATGTACATGTACACACGCATATATTAAGGTAGGCAACAGGTACCCCCAATTAAAACGAAGGTACCCCAAGAAATAATACAGAGGTACCCCTTAGTTAAGGCGAAGGTACCCCGAAGAAGGAAATATGAACAAACGTCAACGCGCGGACGTTGATCTTTAACGCGTGCACGTTTCGGCTAAAGAAGACAACTGACACGCGCACTTTTAAAAGGACCTTTCGCACATTGAAGTTTGTTAATAATTGTTTCCTGAGGTACCTTCGGTATAAGGGTGTGTACCTTAATGTTGCATTGTAGGGTATCTATGTTCTACAGGGGGTACTGTTTCCATTTTTGGTGCAATTTTTATTTTTGGGAGTTCCTTAATGTTCCATGTGTGTGTGTGTACATACACACACTCTGTATCTATGTATATATATATATATGTGTGTGTGTGTGTGTGTGTATATCCATATATGCGTGTATATACATATATGTGTGTATATATATGTGGGTGTGTACAAATACATATATATGTGTGTGTATATATGTGTTTGCGTATATATACATATGTGTGTGATATACATATATGCGTGTGTGTATATACGTATATGTGTGTGTGGGTATATAGACATATATGTGTGTGTATATAGACATATGTGTGTGTGTGTATATATTCATTTATGTGTGCGTGTATATATACACACAAACACACACACACACGTACATGTGTAAACACAAACACACACACACACACACACACACACACACACACACACACACATTGAAGATTAAGGTACATCCAAAAAACAAATTCCCAAAAATATGTTAAAGGTACCCTATGTAAAACAGAGGTACCCCATAGTGGAAGATGAAGGTACACCCCCTTATACCGAAGGTACCCCAGGAAAAATTATTAACATACTTCAACGCGCGAACGGTCCTTTTAAAAGCGCGCGCGTCAGTTGTCTTCTTTAGCCGAAACGTGCACGCGTTAGAGATCAACGTCCGCGCGTTGACGTTTGTTCGTATTTCCTTCTTCGGGGTACCTTCGCCTTAACTAAGGGGTACCTCTGTATTATTTTCTGGGGTACCTTAGTTTTATTTGCGGGTACCTGTTGTCTACGTTAATATATGCGTGTGTACATGAACATACATGCATACACATATATACAAGTACATGTGTACACAAGTACACACATGTATACGCAGGTATACTTATGTGTGCGTGTGTACATGTACATGTACACAAGTATATGTTCTTGTACGTGTACATGTACATACATGTGTACAAATGTACACACATGTGTGCATATGTACACAGATGTACATGTACATGTGTGCACATATCCACATGTGTACACTTATATACATGTACATGTGTACACACATGTACATGTGTACACATGTACACACATGGGTACATATGTACACATATATACATGTACCAACATATATACATGTACATGTGTACACATGTGCACATGTGTGTACAATCATGTGTACACACATATGCACATGTGTACACATATGTACATGTGTGCACATGTACCTGTGTACACACATGTACATGTGTACACATGTGTACATACACACATGTTTACACATATGTACATGAACACACATGTGTACAATCATGTGTACACAGATATACAAATGTACATACATGTGTGCACAACATAAACCGAAGGTACCCTTTAAAAAACCGAAGGGACCCTTTAAAAAAGTTAAAAGGCCCTAGGTACTACATATATTTAATATCAATGCGCGCACGTTCACGTGAACGCTCGAACGTTCGGTTTGGTCTTGGGTACCCCCGCTTTTTTGCAGGAGGTATCCCCACATTTTGCCTGAGGTACTCCAAACATAAACCGAAGGTACCCTTTAAAAAATTCCCTATGTTGTACACATATTTTATATCAACGTGCACACATTATGGGCGCGTGCGTCCGGGCGTTTGCCTATATTTACAAAGAAACAGGTCTGGCGTGTTATTTCGTCCATGCGAATCAAAGCCATCCGAAGTGCTTCATCCTCATTTCGATAAAGTCTTCTCAGGGTGGGTACCACTTCATTCTCTTCTGGAAGAGTTCCAAATTTGTTATTTCTGCTTCGAAGGTGTGACTGATGCTTTACTAACTTTACTGCTTTGATTTTATATGTTACGATTAGGGTATTAATTTGTTCATTTAGGGCTTCCGATCTATGTGTTTATTCTAATGTCTTGAAGAGGTACATTTGGCTTTATCTTGGTCGGAATGGTTTCTATTATCGGTTGCAATCAAGTTACTATTCACTTTTCCTATAAGCCTTTGACAAGTACACATCCCTATTGTTATCTCCTTAACACGTGAATAACACCTGCACTTTTTTCTCAAGTGTTGGGGTTTTTTTTATGTATATAGGGAGTGGGTTTTTTTCCACAGAATTATTCATATTATTCACATTCTATATTATTTGCATTCAGTAGCACTCATCTTTTCTGTGTCTAACATTATCGTTTGCTCTGTGTTTTTTTGTGCATATTTATTTTTCTTCCTCTCTTCTTCTGAACTCTTAGATGGCCCCTAAGACCAGAGCCTCATCTTCTAAACCTAAGACATCCTCCAGGAAAGCCAATAAGAAACCCAGGACTGATTCATTTGATAATTCAATCTTCATCAATCGGAAAGCCAAGAAGATGTACGAGACTAATATCAGCCACAGACAAATCTTGCTTGAAAGAGGGGTTATTCTAGACGACTTCCCCGAGTCTATTCGTGGAGCATTTACCAGGAGAGGATGGGATAACCTCTTCACCAACTTCCTGCTCCCATCCCAACACCTAGTATATGAATTCTATTCAAACATCCACAACATCGCAGACGGTCCCGCATCCTTCGATACCTCTCTCAGAAGGCAGCCCATCCATGTAGATTCTAATACCATCGCTGGGGCCCTAGGTATTCCGAGAGTTGAAAATCCTGAATTCTCGTATGTTGATGCTCCCTTACCATATTTGCTCAATGAAGTGGCTGCTTGCTTACTGACCACTGGGAGGGAGGGGGACTATGAGGGCAGAGCTTTGGATTCCTCCCATTTTACATTTGACACCTCATTCATATACAAAATCCAATGCTCTAACATTGCGCCGGTGAGTCACAGATCAACTGTGCCTCCTATGAGAGCACTCTTGCTTTATGCATTGGTCAAGAGGCATTCAATTGATGTTGCCACCATCATGATTTCATCTATTCTTGACTCTTTTCTCGATACCAAACATAGGTGTGGACTTCCTCTCGGGTGTGTCATTGCAAAGATAGTCAAGATGCATCAAATTGACTTCCCAGAGTATGAGTTACTTGCTCCCCTTCCTCCTATCAGTACCGCATCATATAATAAGTCCAAGGGGCAATACAACAAGTTTCATCCTCCTCCTCCACCCCTCCCCCTTTTCCAGGGGTCCATGCTCCTGCTCCTTCATCTCCTCCCCCTGCTGGTGAAGATGCTCCTGCTCCTCCATCTTCTCCCCCCAATGTTTCTACAGGACATGAGCATGATCTTCCTCTCTCAGAGTTTGCTACACATGATCAACCTGTGGAACCTGATATTCCATCCTCATCGGCGCCTGCTCCTGCTGCTGCTCCTATAGAACAAACAACTTGTTCCCAATTGCCTCGTGGACTTGCATCAATCCTTTCACAAATTATGGGCATGCAATGTGAGTTGATGAATCAAAACAAGCTACTTCTTGAAAACCAAGAGATGATGAAGCAGCAAATAAAACAACTGTATGATGGTCAGCTTGCACACAAGCATGAAACTGATCGCGACGTTGCTAAGATGGAACATCTTCTTAATAACATAGAAGGTGATACCTACTCTACAAAAAAGGACGTACGAGAACTGATTCGGCCTAGTTTGCACAAATTGACACCAAGTTGAATTGGGTGAAGACAACAGTATGGAATGCTGATGACACACTAAAAGCAATGCATGAGAAGCAGACCAGGCTGAACGAGATATGTTTGGAGATGCAACAAGACTACAGCTGGGCCATGAAGCACTTTGAATTGGAAAATCAGGAGCTTCAAAGGCTGAATAGGGACAATGGAGAACAGAGGACAGTTGTCGATGCAGCTTCTCAAGGTGTCGTTGGAGAGCATATTCCTCCAAGTGATGCGGAGTACATTCGAGATGAACATTTGTTGCTTGAATCCCTTGAGCCTGCACACAAAGTTCCTGATCCAGCAGGGCCTGCCCCATAGTCTTGAACCTCTTTTCATGTCATTTGAGTATGGAATGCATATAATTTGACCACCTTTTTTACTTATGTGCCTGTAAAACATTGCGATAAGTGTATGCAAAGCAAATATTGTTTGGTCTTCGCTTTCATTTGTCATATTCCTCTTTCTCCCCAATGGAGTTCATTGGGTCTAGCACGTCGTAATACGTGTACATGCAAAACAACCAGTCCAAGGTGCTGGTTATATTAGCCTATGGTAATGAACTTCCACCTATAAGACTAAGGTATTATGCAAAATGATTAAAATCTGCAACGAAGGCTGTGGGAAAAAGGGGAATGCAAAACAAGTCAACATATATTACGTATTAATCTTGAAATACCCTTCCAAACGTGCCTACGTATCCCCCAAATCAGCCCAGGGTACCCCCCACACAAGCCACAAAAAATTCTCCAAATTAAGGGGAAAGTACCTCCAAGTAACACCTAGGTACCCCAAAGGTAAATTTAAGGTACCACACAAGAAACCCGAAGGTACCCCCACGTATAAAATAGTGGGAGCACTTCAACGCGTGAATGTTTTCTGGTAACGCTCGCGCGTACTGTGCACTTTAGAGCTGCAACGTGCGCGCGTTAATGATTAACGTCCGCGCGTTTCATTAATTATCAATTCCTACTTGGGGGTACCTTCGGCTTACTTATGGGTTACCTTAATATTAATTTTGGGGGTACCTGGGTATTACTTAGGGATACCCTTCCATTATTTCGCATCATACTTCTCGGTACCTCAATGTTTTTATTGGGGGGGTACTTTGGCTTATTTGCTAATGTAAATTAGGCTTATTTCGTGGGGGCCTTGGGCTTATTTTGGGGTGTACTCAACTCTTACTAGGTAACACCTAAGCTTATATGGGGTGGGGGTGATACATTGTGCTGATTAGGGGGTTACCTTAGCCTTCACACGAACCGTACCTTCGTTTTGTTTTGAGGGGAGTACCTAATGTATAGTAACTTGTTTTAAAATTTGGCGTAATTTACGAATAATGAGTTTGACGAATCTGTGGAAGAACTTAAGCAATAAAAATAACCAACCTTTTATTCAATGGATACAATGTCCTATGTACACAATACTTTACAAAAATCTGATCGTGAAACATCATAAAAAACTAAACATGCCATAAAAGTAAAATCCGAGTCAATGCTTGATTCAGCTACAGCATTCATTACAGGAACATCCTTGTTCTCAAATAAATACATATAGATTCCCCAAAAATTAAAATTTTAGTTTGACGCATGTATAATATAAAAATGTTAATACATCGAACTCTCCCCCTACGTAGAACTCTTCTTCACAATATCATCCTTCACCGTGTTTTCTTTGTGGAGGATCATCTCACTCACAATGCTTCTTCTGAAGCCTGAAATATCCTTCTATTCAAAAATAACAAAACTATATTAATAATGTGATCATTTGGAGCTTTTGAAAACACAACTGAATAGGTTAGGAGTTGTAGCGTACCTGCGTGAATCGAGGAGAAAGTTCTCCTCTCCAGTAAGCGGTGAACTTCATGGCGAAGATTCCACAGTCATGGCTACAAAAGATGCAATTACAAGTTAATACTATTAATATCATATCGTAGTAAGGATAGAAAAGAAAGTATAGGAGGAAAACGTACTGGTTGCCTTGCCGAGGAGGCTTAAGAGTCTCTGCTTTCCTCCTTGGAAATGCGCTTACTAAAACTTCCTTTTCCCATTGCCAGGTGCATATAATATCTACTGCTTTTAGCTGAAATATAAAAATTGATACTTAATAACAACATTAGTGACACAAGAAATTATTACGCTGATCACTTACCACTCTAGTGAGAACTTCGCGGGTTCTCCACACCTTCATCGAGTTCAAAAAAAATACTTTCTTCTTATTCATGTCAACAACACACATGTACCAATGTTCTTGCTCCAATATAGGGAAAAACAACTACATACAAACATATTTATTAGCCCTACCCTATTAAAAGATCCCAGCAACAATGGTGAGTTAAGCTTACCATTTTGTAGTTCACTATATTAAGTAGGTACGATGGATCAAATTGATCATTAAGTCTGGTGAGGTCTCGGTTTTCTTCTGCCGCGCAAAAAGTCTGAAAAGTTATAATATAAGTTCAATAGGAGTATTACAGACATTGTCAAATGATTTTGAAGAATGTCGTAGTAATTACCCCAATATCTGACATGAAGAAGTAACATGGGCCTCCAACCTGCTATTCCTGGAAATTCAGCATCCGCATGTAGCTATCCAAGATCTACATAGAAAAAAATAAAATCTAAGAATCCAAATATTTATGCGATCTGACCAGAGACTTAGGTTGTTAGACTCTTACCCAGTTGGTAACCCATTTCTCAGGCATCAAACACTCGATCTCACTGCAGGAAATGAAGATATCGAAGAATCTCACCAAAACCTCGCTACATATATATCCCACAAAAGAAACAGTCAAACCATACGCAACAATTTACAAAGAAACAACGCATCAAACATAAATATGCGAAAGTACGTACTCTGGATCGAGGTCCTCACGGAATGCATAGTCGTAGACCGCGCATCCAACATCCACAGGAGTCCTACTAGAAGATGCCTCCACTTGTTTGCTTCCCTACAAGTTTATTAAAAATTCCAAAAAATGAATATATGGCTGTCAACCTAATTCTAACCAAAAAACAAAAAACAATTCCTTTAGAAAAACTGAGAACAAACATACCAATGGCTGTATGGCCGCATCTTTGTTCAAATCGAGCAACAACCTAGCCTCCGCACGTTGATCATCGCCAGATGGCACTTGAAATATATTTCATGTAGGTCACACGATCATTACATCGACAATTTTGCTCTTCGATCTACTATAGTAAAGTTTTACATGAATGGTTGACATGCAATTAGACATCCAATTATATACTACTTACCGTTTGCGTTGGCCTCTCGGCATCGAGCGATTGCTTACTCTTTCTGGCCCTCTTCTTTTTCTCCCCGGTGATAGTTGTAAAAGGACTCCTTTTTGCCTTGCCGAGCACCTTCATTCGTTTCAATCTCGGAGCTTCAACGGGTTGAAATGGAACGATTGACCCTTCATATTCTCCCTGTGTTGGATCCGGGATACATTCCGCCCTAGATTCAATATCTTCCATCGGCGACATTGGGCAAGGGCCCTCCGGTGCAGAAGCAACGTTCACTGGAACCTCAAATGGTTCCCGTGGACATTCAGGGGCAGAGTAGCTTCGGTAGTCACGAGCATATCTAACAAGCTCGAGAACCATATCTCTTAATTCAGCTTGCCCTACTTCAAGATTGCTTATCATCAACTTCAATTTCTCCACCTAAACAAATCAAGCCACAAACATTTGCATTTCTATAAGATCTGAAACTTATGATGAATAATGACAAAAACCGTATTCCATTACCTCCTTCTCCAAAGCCTTCAATCTCGGGGATTCGGCTACCTCACGCTGAAGGGTAGCAACTACCTTCGTTAGCTTCTTTATCGTTGCCCTCAATTTATCCTGCTAAAACACACAATTAAGTAAAATTTATGTCCATGTACGTATAATGAATATTGAGTACCCCCTATTCGAAAATATAAATACAATATAATATAATATACCTTCTTCCTCCCCTTTGATTTATCGGACTCCGGAACATTTTCATATTCAATATGTTCCAGAGTTTCCATGTCCTTTTCCTTCCCTTCTTTCTCCCTCTCCAACACATCCTCATCATTCCACACAGTGATTGTGAGACATGGGAAAAAATCAAATCCTATGACTTCCTCTATCATCACACGGGATTAAATTAAACAAAGAGTCGCCACCATTCAATTTAGGTGTGAATGGACACCAAAATATTAAATAAGCACAAAAGGCAATTTTAGGGTAAAAATAACCCTCCTAAAAAAAACAACCAGAGATGGGTAAGGAGATTAGGTTATGAACAGGGGAATGTGTTAGGCACCCCTATTCATCCACACAAGGTGGTTGCCAGGCATTGTTCATGTTAAAATAAAGGAAAAAGCTTGCTATAAAAATCAGGAAAAATCACAAAAAAGACAAAAATTGTATGGTTTTTTCATAAGAATAGTTTGATTGATCCAGAACTTTCAACTATGATCATACCATTCCTAGGGTTTCATGATCAAAATAAAATTAAGATAAAATCCAATGAAATCAATTTAAAGTGAAAAATCCAAAAATCTGGCTTCAAGTTAAATTCTAGAAATCTAGAAAAATATGATTTTTATGAAATATTTCAAAATTGAACTTGAATAGTCCAGGACATAGATATAGCCCAAATTTCACATTAAATCAAAAAATCAAAACCAAAAATACCCACGTTGATGAAGAACATCAAAAGGGGAGAATTTAGACCGTAGGGTCTTCTCTCAATAAGGAAAAACGATTTAAAAACCACATCATGAAACCCTAGACTTTATTTTCAGGCTTTTGGATCCAGATCTACCATATTGATCATGATAAATCCAGGATCTTAGCATAATATCACAAAAATCACAAAAACAGTGCTGTAGGTGCAAATATGTGGAAAATCCAAATTTTATAAAAAAAAAAAGTGGGGATCTCATGCTATAAACATCATAGACATCATGGATTCATTCAGATTCATCATAAAAACAATTAAAACATGATCAAGATATTTAAAGCAGCCACATCTCACAGATTTGAGCACATGGGGGTCTACCCTACTGATCCACCTGTTCTCTTTTCCCCTAGCTCTCTCTTCACGTTTTACGGCTAGAGAGGATTCTTGAGGTACTTGGAGATAGGTTTGGTTATACAAACACAATCACAGGCTTTATTCTAGAAAAAGAGAAAAAAACAGATATGGGGTTCTATTCTGGGGATCCACCTGTTCTCTTTTCCCCTAGCTCTCTCTTCACGTTTTACAGCTAGAGAGACTCTTGAGGTACTTAGAGGCAAGTTTAGGAATACTAGATACAAAAGATGGCCTTATTCTACAGCAATAGAGAAAATCCTATTACCTCTAGAATTGAAGACAGAAAATAAAAGGGAAAAGGGACTTACCTGGATTGAGCAAGCAAAGCAGCAGGGGTTCCTCTTCTTCTCTTTGAGCTTTTTAGACTTCAAATTTTCGTGGCCTTTTGCTTGAGGAAAGGCCCTCTATTTATAGGCAAGCCCAGGGGCAAGGCTGGTCCAGAAGGATATATCCTGATCCTTAGGATAGAGTCAAAAACAGAGATAATGCCCATCCATAGCCAACCAAAGTGGCTTCAGCGAATAAAAGACATAATTCGCTCATTTAAAGGGATATTGGACTGAAGATAAAGCTCAGAAATCGAGAGAAGAATAAAACTCGCACGATTCTTTAGTGACCGTAAATGAATTACGGTCCAATGGTGCCCGTATTTCCAATACGGGCGCGCCTGACCGTAGAGAGATTTCGGGCGCGACTGGCCCGTAATGAAATACGGGCAAAGCCTGCTTTGTCAGTTTTTATGCATTTTTGACCTGTTTTAAGCTTTAATTACATGTTTTTATTACTTTCTCATTCTGTAGTGCAATTTGGGGTGTCTACAGTGATGAGAGGAGCTGTTGCATCCAAGTCTATCGCAGTTCCATCCATGCGTAAAATTTCATAATAGAACATCTGCGATTGAGTAAACATTTCTTCCATTACAATTTAAGCATACCAAATATATGAAACGTGTGTATAACAATAATTTACCTTTAGAAAAACCAAACAACCACCGACATATATTTGGCGCTTCTCCTTGTATCAGCGGATTGCGGCAATGAGCCAATCAAGAACCAACTTCGACCAGTTGAGGGTACGGAGTTCCTCCATATCTATTACGAGATTTAAGAACTTTGTGCTGGCCTCCGGCTTAGCTTGAGGGCATAAAAATGAGCCCAATGCAAGCAATACAAAAAGCCTCACAAAATCTTCATCCGCCGTCTCCTTCTCTTGCAGTCTTCTCTCCAGCTCTCCTAAAGGTATTTTACCCTTATCATCACAATACATTTTCTTTAATTCCGTGAGGTCGTTTTCCACCTCATCAATTTCTATAGTCTTCCCGGCAGAGGCCACCCCCAATATCCCCTCAACATCAGGAGGTGATATATCAAACGTCCTTCCACTTACTTCAAGGCAACATTTTTCGGGATCAAATGAAGCCAATAAGGAAACAATGTTGCCCTTATAACAGTGTTTAATCGTCATATCAAGAAGGCTTCCCAGCCCAATTTCTCTAACAGCTAGCCTCTGGGACTCGTTCAACCTTTTGATAATTTTTAGCAGTCGTTGAGGAGTACATCTATTGCGAACTCCTTCCCCGCTTGGTTGTGAGACATGGGAAAAAATCAATCTAATGATTTCCTCAATCATCACACGGGATTAAATAAAACAAAGAGTCGCCACCATTCAATTTAGGTGTGAATGGACACCAAAATATTAAATAAGCACAAAAGGCAATTTTAGGGTAAAAATAACCCTCCTTTAAAAACAACCAGAGATGGGTAAGGGGATTAAGTTATGAACAGGGGAAGGTGTTAGGCACCCCTATTCATCCACACAAGGTGGTTGCCAGGTATTGGTTCATGTTAAAATAAAGGAAAAAGCTTGCTATAAAAATCACATAAAATCACAAAAAAGGCAAAAATATATGGTTTTTCATATGAAAAGTCTGATTGATCCAGAACTTTCAAACATGATCATACCATTCCTAGGGTTTCATGATCAAAACAAAATTGAGATAAAATCAAATAAAATCAATTTAAAGTGAAAAATCCAAAAATCTGGCTTCAAGTCAAATTCTAGAAATATAGAAAAATATGATTTTTATAAAATATTTCAAAATTGAACTTGAATAATCCAAGACATAGATAAAGCCCAAATTTCACATTAAATCAGAAAATAAAAACCAAAATACCCTCATTGATGAAAAAACACTGAAAGGGGAGAATTTAGACCGTAGGGTCTTATCTCAATAATGAAAAACAATTTAAAAACCACATCATGAAACCCTAGAATTTATTTTCAGGCTTCTGGATCCAGATCTATCATATTGATCATGATAAATCCAAGATCTTAGCCTAAAATCACCAAAATCACGAAAACAGTGCTGTAGGTGCAAAAGTGGCAAAAATCCAAATTTTGGCAAAAAGAGAGGATCTCATGCTATAAACATCATAGATTCATGTTATTCATTCAGATATATCATAAAAAGCATTAAAACATGATCAGGATATTCAAAATAGCCACATCTCACAAATTAGAGCACATGGGGGTCTACCCTACGGATCCACCTGTTCTCTTTTCCCCTAGTTCTCTCTTCACGTTTTACGGCTAGAGAGACTCTTGAGGTACTTAGAGATAGGTTTGGATACACAAACACAATCACAGGCTTTATTCTATGAAAAAAACAGAAAAACAGATATGGGGTTCTATTCTAGGGATCCACCTGTTCCCCTTTCCCCTAGTTCTCTCTTCACGTTTTACGGCTAGAGAGACCCTTGAGGTACTTAGAGACAAGTTTAGGAATACAAAAACAGATATGGCCTTATTCTACAGCAATAGAGATGATCCTATTACATCTAGAATTGAAGACAGAAAATAAAAAGGGATAGGGGACTTACCTGGATTGAGCAGGCAGAGCAGCAGGGATTCCTTTCCTTCTCTTGGAGCTTTTGATTCTTCAAAATTTCGTGGCCTTTTGCTAGAGGAGAGAGCCTCTATTTATAGGCAAACACAGGGGTATAGTTGGTTTGGCAAGATAGAGTTTCAGTTTGAGTTAAACACAAGATCATGCCAATCCTTTATCCACAAGGATAAATGAGATAATTCGAACAGATAAATAAGAGAATTCGCTTATCCAAGAGAGATATTTGGGTGTAGATAAGGCTCAAAAATCAAAAAGGTAAAATTCGCACAAAGACCCCCGTGCCCGTATATATATTACGGTCGCGCCCTGCCCGTATTATTAATACGGGCACGCCGTGACCGTATATCAACTGCAGGTATGACCAAACCGTAAACAAAATACGGTCATGACCAGTTTGGCCAGATTTTATACTTTTTTGACCTGTTTCAAATCCCAATTAATATTTTCAATTATTTTCTCATTTTTAGTGCAATTTGGGGTGTCTACAGCTTGGTGCCATTTATCTACAAATAAATACACAAATTGATAAAAAAAAAACTTTGCAATGTGACTATTTACATGTGCCATCTATAAAATCAAAATGTAAATTGAAATACGTCTTACGTACCCCACAAATATGCATTTTGTACCCCACAAATAAGAATTGGGTACCCACAAATAGGCCCCCTAAATTGGTTTACCTACACCTAGAAATTGGCTTACCAAAACCGAATTAAGCCTTAGGTACCCCCAACAAAATAAGGCTTTCGTACCCCACCAATAAGCCTTGGGTATCCCCAAATATCCCCCCCCCCCCCAAATGTTCTAGATACACTCCAAAAATGCCTTGGTACAAACAAATGAGCCTTAGGTACCAGCCCCATAAGCCTTGGGTAACCCACCAATTATGAATTAATTGGAGAGGGGAGCGGAATCTAAGCCTTATTTCACAAGATTTTCATCACGATTAAGTACAGGATTAATCGTGACCTGACGATTAAGTGCTGCGATTAATCAGACGACTAATCGCGGATTTGCGATTAACTTTAAGCAGTGAAACATTGTCTCTGTTTTGTAGCGATTAGGTCTCAGGACAAATCGTCGAATCACGATTTCAGGAGGTACCTTGGGCTTATATTGGGGATACCTTGGGCTTATATTGTGGGTACCGTAGGTTTAGAGGGTACCTTAGGCTAATTTTGGTGAGTGCATATGGCTTACCATGGGGTACCTTAGGTTTATATGGGAGGTACCTTAGGCTTATATGCGGTACCTTTGGCTTAGAGTGGGGTACCTTAATCTGATTTGTGGGGCGTACGTATGGGTTATTTGACTGGGGTACCTACGCTTTATTTGGGGGTGCCTGTGAATTAAATGGGGATGTAGCTAATGCTTATTTGGAGGGTACCTTAGGTTTATTTGTTGACTACGAAAATGTTTTTTGGGGAGCTCTTCGGGCGTACCTAAAGCTTAACTCAGCAGGTACCCATCGTTATTTGGAGCAGTACCTTTGCCTTATTTCGGCTGGTACCCATAGCTCCTTATGTATACATTTGGTCATTATATTATAAAATTAAATAAGGGTTTACAGTCGTCTTTCAATGAGGCTGGTGGCTGTCGTGGTGGTCCCTCGCTTACGAAGTTCTTGTGATGGTGGTGGTCCCTTTCTTTTTTCAAGTGGGCGCGCGCGTTTTTAAGAAAGGGAAACCTCTGTGAAGCAAATGGAGTATGATCCTGTCCTTTTCGTATGCGATGAGGATGACGAAGACGAAGAAGGTCCAGAAATGTCGGGTAAGGTGCGGACGTGGAGAGGATCCTAAATTAAATAATATGTTTCGCACGTTTTCATCGAGATGAGGAGATTGCCGAGGAGAATTTTAATAGTTTTTTAAGCGTTTTGTTCAAAATTACGCTACTACCCTTCGCTTATTTTGGTCTGTTGGATTGCTCTTCACAGACGATACATTGCTTCACAGAGGATCCGGGCGCAGGTTTTTCTGCCATGCAAAGTGATAAAGTGCCTGTTCCAGACTGTACAGATGATAGGGAATCCTCTGGGCAGGCCATACTGATGTGCATTAAACTTTATCACGTGTGATGGAAACCATTGATACGTACACACAAATTTATGATCATTTCCATTATTTTCTAAAGAAGCACATTAGATTTAGGCTGCAGTTGGATACAAGGAGATTGCTGGAATTGTTTCTAGCATACACCGTATATCTGGACTGTAGGAAAGTGTGCTGGACCCGCCGCTTCCAAGAAATCACAAGAAAATATTGTACCACAAATGCATATTGAAACGTAGCATAGAAGTGGACCCATTTAGAAATTAACTTCCACATTGAAATTAGGGGCTTCTTCAAAGCCATGATGCATGTGTCCCCCAGTAATCATATTCTCACACATTCATTGATAATCATATCCGCGCACACTCACAACAATTTTGCAAAAACCAAAAAATGGAAGGATTGTCTGAGTCACAAAATAATATTTATGTATATGTGATATTATTAAAAGCACAAACTACCTTAAGTGTTTTTCATTTTCACATACCTAGAATACCCTTCTGTAAAATCTTCATTTAATTTTACAAGTAACATTTTCTTTTTTATTGTCGTGAATCTAATAAAGTTATACTAAATTAGATAAATGTCTAGGATAAAATTTTAATTAATGAAATCCTACTAAATTAGATAAAACTTAATTATACTTATCTAAAAGACTTTAATTAAATAATAAAACCTAAATTTTAAAACTTTTTTTTGGTTATCTACGTGAGTCTAATAAAATCCTACTAATTAGATAAACCTTAATTATATTTATCTAAAAGATTTTTAATTAAATTATACAAACCTAAATTATTAATAATAATAATTTTTTGTATTTACCTATTATTCTAGAAAATTTAATTCAAAACTACTTGTACTTGTCTAAAAGAAATCTAATTGAATAAAATAAAAATATTTTAACAAAAATTATTTTGATTAATATTCTAAAAGAATATTAATGTAAAAGAACTTTTACATATGCTTAAACGAATAATATAACCTTAAGTATAGATATTGTAGTAATAATTATCTAATTAATATGAGATTATGATGGTAGTGATGATTACGGAAGTAGTTACTTTGTATTGAGTAGCCAACCAGAGGTTTATATCCATTAGTAAAACTTTAAATCATTAGTGAAACTTTATAGCCATTAATAAAACTTTAAATTATATATGCTTCGAGATATGTTCTCCAAAAAAATTACTATGTTCATATCAGAATACATCTTGTCCAATACTTATCTAAAACTATTAACCGTCACGAAAAAAAATTAGGTTTTTTGTTGCGTTCATAAAAATGCCTCTAAATCTAAAATGAACGCTGCTATAACCATTGGCAGCGAACATGGCGACGAATTGAATTTTATCGCTGAAGGTCGCGTCGCAAATAATTTGAGACGTTTTATGCATTAGCCGCCAAATCTAAACAATTTGCAGCATGCTATGAATGTCGCTATTTCTCTTTTTTAGTGACGCACATATGAACGTCACTATTTGTCTATTTTCATGACATACATATAAACACCGCGATTTGTTTATTTTAGCGACAAACATAGAAATGACGCTATTTGTTTTTTTAGTGCACATATAACTGCCGCTATTTGTTAATATATAGCGACACAAATAAAAATGCCACTATTTGCTTATTTTAGCGACACACATATAAACGCCATGATTTGTTTATTTTAGCAACAAACATAGAAACAACGCTATTTGTTTTTTAGTGACACATATAACTGCCAGGTCCGCCACTATTTGTTAATATAGAACGACACAAATAAAAATGCTACTGTTTGCTTACTTTGGTGATACACATACAAATGCCACTATTTCTTTAATTTAGCCACACATTTGAACATATTTAATTTAATGACAATTCAATGCATGCCATTATATGTTTATATTAGTGGCACACATTTTGAATGCCTACATATATATATATACAACGGAATTTAAAAATGCCGCAAAAAAGCCAATTATAAACAAATAATTGTTTTGTTGGACTGATTTTTCCTTTTCACCTATAATAATTAATTAACCAATAGATATGATAAAACTCTAAAAATGACCACAAATTAACACATATGACAAATGCAAATAAGCTTATCAATTATTATAAATCAAAGTTAATATAAATAAAATCAATAAAGAAAAGAAAAAAATTATAGTCATATGAACAAATAAACAATAAGTTGTTCCCTAATAAACAAAATGATAGTCAATTAGAGCAAAATAAAGAGTCTCTAGGTTCGTTGTTTCCCATTGTTAGCAAATCCTCCATGGAATCTATGTAAAGAAAATTCAAAATGAAAATGTGTTAGGAAGGCAACAAATATCAATTATTTCTTATAAGCTATAGTTATAAGCTATATACTAGAATTTAACATAAACATTAATCATACCGCATTTTTCTCCACTTGATCCAATCGCTGCGTAAGCACTGCCATAGTTTCTTTTAATGAAGTCATTTCTACGTCCTTGGCTACCATAGATTCCTTCAATGTGATCATTTCTATGTCCTTGATTGCCATAGATTCCTTCACTGATGATATTTCTGTATCCTTGGCTGCAAGTTCATCATGTAATGATCCAACTTCATCTTGGCTACTCGAGTGGAAGATCCCCATAATGTACTTGGTGTTGGGCCCAAGCCATATCCACGTACTTGGCCAAGCCTTTCATTAGTTCCCATAACTTGGCAATAAATATCATCTCTTCTAGTATTATCTTGTGATTCGATTTCTGGTTGGGATAATAATTCTTTCATTTGTCTCTACAAAGCAATTTGATGTATATCCATAAATCAAATATTAGAACTTTAAACACAACTTCCAGAAAGAAATTAACAATAGTATGAAAACCAATGTCGCCAGCTATAAATTGGATTTTTAGCAAACAAAGAAAATTAAATAAACTATAGATGAGTTACAATGTGATTATTAAGGGACTTCGAAAACCAAAAATCACACCACTAAAAAGTATATACCTGCTCTGATTATAAAGCAAAAGCAATGCCATGGATGCAATGACCGGAAAAAGCTAATCACCCACATTATTTGATAATAATTGCTGATTATATAAATTTGATGTTGTGAATGGATTTCATTGGTTTCAGAATAAGTGTCACCGAAGTGTGTGAAATGCAGCTGTATACCAAATGACACACATTAACAATCTGCAAAAAAGGAACTGCACTACTCTTATATTTAAAAATCAAGATCCATCATTGAGTAAGTTTGAGTTGTTCTTCTCGTCAATTGCACTTGTTAGATTGGACCAAAGCTCTAGAATCCCATGATCATGGGACATGTTTTTGGGCTCCCAGCTGAAAGCATTCACAGAAGGCACCTGCATGATTTCTAGAGTGGTTTCAGAAAGGTCGCATATACTGAATTTCCATGGGGTGGGCTATGAGAAATCCTAACCTTCTCTATCCCGCTCTCATACGCATTTAGAAACCTAAAAATCTAACCTTTTTTAAGAATGAGAATATGATATAAGCTCTAGAGCTCGACCGAGTTATTCTGGTTTGAACCGGAAAGAACACCGGATCAGTCTTCCTTCTTCGACCTATGGTGTTCAAAAGATCTATAAAGGGACCTTTGACCTCAATTGTGCAACAATGGAAATTGGGAATAAATCTGAATAATCTTTATTTCTCTCAATCCACCTTAAATATTTACAATCGAAGAGAATACGATTGGCCCAGCCTCCTAACAAACAATCCTAAGATAATGCCAACCCATTAACAAGATAATGACAAATCAGTAAAACAAATAAACAAGCTACTTTTTAGCAAGATAAAATTTGAGAACCAAGATAATGCCAATCCACGTATAGGATTGGTTTCAAGCAACTCTCTTTGGTGGTCCTACACTATGGGTGATTCGGGTTGAACCTATGATGCCCATAACATTTCCCTCCCCCTTCAACAGCACCCTTGTCCTCAAGGGTGGGGTATCGTGCAGCCATATCAACCTTCAACTCCCATGTAGCTTCAGCTGGAGATAGACCCCTCCAATGAACTAACACCTCCTGCTTCCCTTTCTTTATACGATGACCCAAGATTGCAAGAGGAATCGGAATAAGTGTATCCATTGTAGGTTGTACTGTAAAATCCCAGATTCTAGTAATAAATAAATAAATAGACTAATTGGTTAATAATATGCAGGAGATGAAATTTTGGTTTAACCCGGAGGAGTTCAAGATGAACCGGAGGTGATGGGAGAGCCTATATAAGGTGAGTACATGATTAAGGGCTAAGTATACTTTTAATATAATAATTAGTTGTGCTATGGTTTATATTAGTAAGAATTAATTGGGAAATAAAGCAAAGGATGAATAATAAGGGAGTTGGTAGAACCTAAAGATAGTGGGTTGAACCAAGGGTTTAGTTGGTTTAAGAATTAGTTGGTTTGAGTGGTTTGGCTTAAAGAAGGGACATTATGGTAAAAGAACTAAAACTAATAAAATAACCTAGCTAAATATGTGCATGGGTTATTCACGTTGAGTTTAAAACACCAAATAAGAACAGCCGCTCGTTTCTTTCTTTTGCCTTTATACTTCTCGTTGCTTCCTTGTGATCAAACCTAACCCTAATACTAAAACAACCTGTTGGAGCCGTCTTAGAGAAGGAAAAGAGAGGATTTTCGTGCATAGAAACTCAGGTAAGAGCAAACCCAATAGAAGTTCTGTTTTTGAGAGATAGGTGTGTTGTTAAATCTCTAAAAACATGATTTTTCTTAACCCAGACGAGGTCAAGGCTTGTGAGATTGTTGCAGCAGATTTGTGGTGATATTTCGTTGCTTCTAGAGAAGGTTTAAGTTCTTAGAAATAGGTAAATAGTCCCTTTAACTTTTGCACAAATATATATTCACGTTTAGACGTTATGCATGTTTAATCGGTGATTGATGAGTTGTTTGTGTTATCTATGATGTTTTAATTGTTGGAAATTGTTCTAGTATGTTTATAAAGTGTTTTAGAATGGATTTGATGCATTGAATATTGAGTTGTGGAATTTTTATTGAATTTCGTAAAGTTACGGATTTTTAATGTATTGGGCCGCCTGAGCAGTCGCTTGAGCGCCCTATGTGGTTATTCAAAACCCGAGAGCAATTTTCCCAGATTGAACTATCACTAGAACGGTCGCTCGAGCGATCCATTGAGCGACCAACCCTAAAACAACCTATTGTGTAAGGCTGTTCGAGTGCCCTTGGCCGCTCGAGCGCCCTGTCTGTCAGATTTTGGAAATTTTGTCTTTCAACCTAGTTTTTCACTACGGAAGTGTTTTTATCCAAATTTAACCTATGGACCATCAAGATTGGGGTATGTAGGGCTTGTTTGCATTGGCGGATGATTAAAATTCAATTTTATAAAGATTTTGGGTAGATGTTTATAAAGAGGCACTTTTACTTGATTCCATTATTCCAAAGGATTTTACTTTTAACCAAGGTTGGTTCTGTGAATTCATACACATGTATTTGGGTGATATGAAGGTATTTTGTGCATCGATGGAATCAATACACATTCGGGACATATTCGCCCATTGAAACCTGGTGTTTTGGACATATGACTTGGTGCATTCTGTTTTAGTTTTTGGGTCACTGGTGTGACAAGGTTGGTGCTTGATTTATTGTTTCCGCATAAGTGGATTTGGTTATACAAATAAGCCTCTTTATTTGGTGGGTGTTATTGAGAAGTATGTTCAATTCCCTGGTTTGTTTTCTTACTGTTGAGTGGGCTTAGCAGTTATATGGATCCATAGAATAGCTAGTAAGTGAAATGTTTATTAGAGGAGTTTGAATTTTGTGTCTGAGGCATTCCATCATCTCGAGGATGGTACCGTTCCTGGATTGGTCGATCGCTACGTTACCCACTCTTGGATTGATTGGGCCGTACATGCTAACTCATGGCTGGGTTCTTCCGTTGGTGTTGAATAGCCAGACTGCAGGGCGGCTGGTCCATCATAATTCAGTTAGGTAGCATATTGGCACATGTCTATTCTCTTTCTTTGGTATTCTTTTTCATGAGTCCCATGAGGTGGACAAATTGTATTTCATTGTTGTCTTGAATCTTATTGTGATTATTCGGATTAAGCGTTGCATATTTTATTGTGGTCAACTATTTGCATGACTGCTTACTGAGATGTTGTTTCTCACATTATTGTTTTATCGGTTTTGTTTTCAGATATTCCTGGAGATGACGTTGATTGGGTAGAGACTCCGGGGGATTACTGTGATTACCAAGAAGAAGAATATTTCATTCATGTGTAGGTCCAGGAGGACATGGAGAGATGATTAGATTTATTTTCTTAGGGATTGACTTTGGTATCTTATTTGAGGATGTTGATGTCATTTGAAGGATTATTAGTATCTTTATTCCATACCATTGGTGGATGTTTCTTATTTTATTTAGTTGAACCCTTTCCAGACTTTATAGATGAAATATTAAGGAATTATTTTGGTCGTTTAATTCCGCGCTTCTTGAAAGATGTTTTTATTTCCGCACTCTGATATAAATAATGAAATTATTTAAGTCTGAAATAGTTGTTTGGGTCATTTCCCTAACGAACCAGATTTGGGTTTATGTGTTTAAATAAACCTAGATCCGGGGGGTTACAAGTACTGTTGGAAGGATAGTATCCACACCTTAAGAATTCCCAATTTTCTTCTTCAGCGAGGAAACATGAAAGACTGAATGAATTTTAGAATCCATGGGTAACTTGAGCTTGTATGCTACCTTGCCAATTCTGTGCAGCACTTCAAATGGACCATAAAATCGTGGAGAGAGTTCTACATTGCTATGCATGCCAAGAGAGTGTTGTCTGTAAGGTTGCAACCTTAAGTAAACCATATTACCCACTTCAAATGACCGTTCTTGATGCTTTAAATCGTAATATTTCTTCATTCGTTCTTGAGCCTCCTGGAGGTGCTTTTTTGCTTCCTTTAACACCAAATCACGTGCCATTAAATCCTTCTCCACTGTAGCTACCTTTGCTGTCCCCGGAATGTAGGTGAGAAGTGTGGGGGGTGGTCGGCCATATACCAGTTCAAAGGGCATGCTCTTATGGCTAGTGTGGAAACTAGTATTGTAACAATATTCCACCCATGTGATCCATTTTCCCCATTCCTTAGGATGTAGACCTGTAAGACACCGTAAATACATCTCAAGAATTCGGTTAAATACCTCAGTTTGGCCGTCTGCTTGTGGATGATATGCAGAACTGAAGTTGAATCAAGTGCCTTGGAGATTAAACAATTCTTTCCAAAAAGTGCTGGTAAATGCAGGATCACGGTCACATGTGATAGACTTTGGCAACCCGTGTAACTTGAAAATGTGATGGAAGAAAACTTCAACAACACTAGCGGCCGTGTAAGGATGAGAGATGGGAATGAAATGGCCATACTTACTTAACCTATCAACCACCACAAGAATAGTGGATTTCCCTTTTGAAAGAGGCAATCCATCGATGAAATCCATTGAAATATCATCACAAATGTTTTCTGGAATGGGAAAAGGAGACAATAACCCTGCTGGTTTTGTGGTATCCCCTTTGTTACGTTGACAAACATCACATTCCCTCACATATTGCTTCACAGTATTTTTCATTGCTTGCCAATAAAAAACAACTTTAATTCTTTGCAATGTTTTGAGCATACCTTCATGTGCCGCCCCATGATACTCTGAAATTATCACCAAAATCAAGTCTGAACTTGCTGGTGGGTATATTCTGTTTTTGAAGAAAATGACTCCTTCCTTATATTCCCATGGTCCTACCACTTTGCCTCGTGAAATTCGACTCCTTAATGGTTGCAATGCGGCATGCTCATCTTTGATGGAATCCAACCAAGATGGTATAGGTGTGGTGATTGCATTGCACGCTGGTTCTTCATTTGTTGCCTCATTACCTACTCTAGATAATGCATCAGCAGCCCCATTTTCCACCCCTCTCTTGTATTCGATGGTGAAATCAAACCCCATTAATTTGATTAACCATCGTTGTTGTGGAGTTGTAGCAATAGGTTGACTCCAAAGGTGCTGAAGACTCTTGTGATCTGTCCTCACTATAAACTTGGAACCCAGTAAATACGGTCTCCACTTTTGCACTGCCATGACAAGAGCCATCATCTCCTTCTCGTACGTCAAAAGGAAATGGTTCTTCCCTTTTAAAGCATGACTGAAAAAAGCAATGGGTTTGTTTTCTTGCATCAAGACCCCACCAACTCCTTCACCTGAAGCATCACATTCCACTATAAACACCTTTGAGAAATTGGGAAGAATTAGTACTGGCGCTGTTGTCATTGTTTCTTTGAGTTTGTTGAAAGCCTCAGTAGCCTGATCATTCCATTGAAAGGCATTATTCTTCAATAAATCGGTGAGAGGTCTTGCAATCATGCCATAGCTCTTGATAAATTTTTGGTAATAACCGGTGAGCCCCAAGAAGCCTCATAAACCCTTGATTGTAATTGGTAAGGGCCATTGAAGCATAGATGAGATTTTTCCTGGATCGACAGACACTCCTTTATGAGATACAATATGTCCCAAATATTGTACTTGTCGCTGGCCAAATGAACATTTCTCCCTCTTTGCTTGTAGTTTATGCTTTTGTAGAATACCCAAAACTACTCGAATGTGATTCAAGTGATCCTCCCATGTTTGACTGTAGATTAAGATATCGTAAAAAAAAAACTAGTACAAACCGACAAAGATATGGAAGAAATACCTCGTTCATTAATGCTTGAAAGGTTGACGAGAAATTCGTAGTGGCCTTGATGAGTTCTAAATGACGTTTTTTCAACATCTTCAAGGTGCATGCGAATTTGATGATACCCGGATTGGAGATCAATTTTGGAGAAGAATTCTAATCCATGGAGTTCATCTAGTAGCTCGTCCACAACTGGAATTGGGAAACGATCCTTAATGGTGCTTTTGTTGAGAGCCCGATAGTCTACACAAAATCTCCATGACCCATCATGCTTCTTTACTAACAAGACGGGAGAAGAATAAGGGCTTGTGCTTGGTCTGATGATCCCTGCTGTGCGCGCGTCGGAAACACCGCATCGCAGGGCGCACGGATTTTCGTGTGTGCCTCTGGATGGGTAAAAATGGGAACATTGGAGTCGTCACCGCCTGGTGGGGTGCAGGCAGACACCTGGGTGCCTAAGTTTGTCTATTGGGCTAGTCTGCGGATTGAGATTCTAAGTAGGGTCTCGGTTACGGTTCGGGGAAGTCCGTAGACACCCCGGTCCGCCCCGTCAGTTGACGGGTCCCTTAGGTTTCTCCTGGTTTGAGTCAACTCACTGATTTCTCACCCGATTCCTAATCCAGCATGCAATCTGGTTTAGTCTGGCGGACCACCTGAGTGGTGTGGGTCTCTTTAATTGTTTTTATCTTGCTTAATTAAGTGATCTGAGTCTGATTGGGTGGGCCCTGTTGGAAGGCTCCCAATTTCCTTGGTGGGCTTGGTTAAGCCCACATATCCCCTGGTGGGCCTCTATCTAGCCTAGGAGGCCCTTTGGGCTTAGGTGAAGTGAGTTGATTTTATTTAGTGCTTCAGATTTGAAGATTTAGTGATTTCCATGCAAAAGGTGGGCCTGCATTGGTTTGCGGGCCCCTGGGGTAGACCACACAAGTGTTGCCAAATATTTTAATTTATCTTGTTTAAGTCTTGCCAAAATGGGCTGGCCACTGGGCTTGGGGCTCGTGGTCCAAATTTGGGCTTGAAAGCCTAAGTCATGTGAAGTCAGGGTTTTGAACCCTCACTTGGTTGATTAGTGGGCTTTGGCGAGCCCAGTAGGCCCTTGCCCTAGGTCTCGGCCAAACCATGCTACTTACTTATCATGCCACATCAGGTTCGAGTGGGCCGCATTGGGTTTGACCCGCCTGGCTTGGTTGGTTAATTAGCTTATCTTGTTTATTTACATGCAAAATAAGTTTATTGGGCTTGGTGGACCTTGTTGGAAGGCCCACGGTGTATCTATTTGGACCGGCGGTCCATGTACCATGTTGGGTTTCCGGGTGACCCGGAAACCCTATTGGTTCACTTGGTTTGGTTTGAAAATATCATTCCAATGCATCAACGATCACAGAACACACAAAATGGCATTTTTGCCATGTAGCCGACATTCTTTGTCGGCTACACACAAGCTATAGGTGTTTCGACCTGAGTTGCCGGATCACCTTAAAATTGCACTTTTCGGGGCTTTGCAATGGGGGTGGTTTCATGGGCTTCCTAGGGGGTTTCTACAAGTTGTGTGGGCCCATGAGAGGGCCCACATTGGTTTAGAAATGGGGGATCATCCCCCTTTGGTTTCTCCTTGGGGTTTCTCAACTAAGGCAAAGGGGAAGGGAAGAGGGCATAGAGTTGCTGCCCCTCCTCATTTCTTTTCAGTCACACAACAGCAGCAAAGGGGTCATGGCACCCCAATTTTGGTGGCCCCACCTCATCAATCAACAAACATTTCAAACCTAAGAGCAAGGCATCTCAAGCTAAGCAAGTTAATCACAATCAACAAGCAAAATTTAAAGATAGGCAATGCATGCAAATAGAGATAGGCAATGCATGGGGGTTGACTTAGAGGTAATGGGGTGCAGGTGAGCCTGCTGGAACAGCAACTGTGGCAGAGGGTTAGGCAAGCCACAGGAGCTGGGAATAGTGCTAAGAAAAGGTGAGGAACAGCCTTGGTGCCTGGTACTAAGGGGCTGGGTTAAGCATGCAAGTAGGTGATCCATTTTGCTGGGACAGGTGTTGTCCAAGGGGGGTGCAGACATGCTAAAGATCAGCAGGTATATAGGGGGAGGGGATCATGCTCATGTGTGCACAAACAGCAAGTTACAAGGGAAAGGGAGCATGCATTCCTATCTAACAGCAGTGGGCTAACACAGAGAAAAAGGAGCAGCATTCATGGTGATCATAAAGGGCTGGGTTATGGGGGTTTTGGTGGTCAATTTATCTGCTGTAAACAGCAGCTGCCAAAGGGAAGATGGACCTTGTCCTAGGGGAGCATGTGTGTTGCCAAACCTACTGGGAACAGCAGTAGCACCAGGGCCTATTGTTGTCCCCAGCAGCAGCCTATATGGATCATTGCAAGGGGGTGGGGGAGAATGCTCACGGGGCTGCAAACACGCATGCATGCACTTAGAATAAACAAGCTACCAAGCGGATCATGTGAGCATCAATAAGAAATAAATAGGGAAACATGCTGTAAAAACAAAAGGGGACAGCGCTGTTATGGAGAGAGGGAGAAGGGTTTTGCTCAGGCATAACAGCAGCTGAGCATGGGGCATGCTTATGCTAAAAGAAAACAGCGGTTAAGAGGGGGGCAAGGAGGAGCCATTGGTGTCAAAAAGCAGCAACATTAGCATGGACAAATAAGCATGTTAAGGCTGCCGTGCATGCATAAAAAAAACAGCAGGTTGACATAAAAAGACAGTGAGTATTAACCATCAATAAACCTTCCACCAAGGGTTCAATAAGAGAACTCATGTTCAAGTGTACACTTAGAGATACCCTGGGATTGGAGGATAAACATGAGGCCATGCCTCTGGCCCCAACAAATGCCATGAATGAGACTTGTGGAGTACTTTCCAGCACCCAAAAAATTCATGCCCATTCATAAAAACAGTAGCTAATATACATCCAAACTTGATCAACCATGTGAGATTAACAAAAAAAGAAGCATTCACGAGATCCTAGCATGCTTGACACTATGGCAAGAGGACTTTATGCATAAACACAAATAGCAACAGTATGCATACTAAAAGTAACACAAGGGCAGTTTAGCATGCATCAACTGTGATTTCCTTATACTATTTGAACCTACTAAGAAAGGGAACAATGGGGGGTGTGGCTACTGCCCACAGCAGCCCCAAAAACACCCTACATGCTTACTAATTTAACACAAGAAATTTGCTGCATGTGTCCAAAACAGCAACCACCAAAGAAGAGAAAAAAAAAGAGGGGGGGGGGGGGGGAGGGGAGGGGAATCATGCTCATGCACAGAGACACATGCTTCCTAATCACTACACACACCTACACATACAGGCATATACATTTTATCACCATTAAGCATGTTCAAGACAGCAACTCACTCAACAGAAAAAAAAACAAGACAATGAGAAGGGTGGAGAAGGGGGATTACGTGGGGGTACAAGAGATAACCAAGTACGAGAAAACATGCTTCCTCTTGAAATAACCCAAACAAGCCCAAAACAGTAGCTTTAGTGATTCAGAAACGCCTAGAAAAACCTCACCTCCTCCCCTTTAAAACCATCTACGTACCTCTCCCTTACTTGGAGGTCTTCACATGGTGAAATGAGAACAAATGCATGCTTAAACTATCATGGGAACAAACTCATGCCAAGGGAAAAGATAAGCTTAGGAAACTCTTTAGAAAACTCTCATTTCAAGATATGTGCAACACAATGTCATGAGGAAACTCACCTGGTGGTTCTTGCACTCCTAAGCAAGGTGGAGGCACCTCCTTGGGGCTGGACAGCAGCTGGAGACTCTTTGGATGTTCAAGCTTTGCCCCAACAGCAGCTAACTCACTCTTGTTTCAGCAAGGAAGTGAAGGAGAAAGAGAAGGCAAGGGTTGGGTGGTCTTTAGAGAGAGTGGGAAGGCAATGGAGGCAAAAGGAGCTGAGGAGAATGGGGTACGGGTGAACAAAGGAGGGTGAAAAGAGAGCAAGGCCAGCAACCCTCGACCAGGGGGGGTTGCTGGCCTTTTATAAAAAAAAATTTTTGTATTCGGCCTTTAAGGCCGGATACACTAGGTGCTATGTGTATCCGGCCTCCAAGGCCGGATACACTATCCTCTCTTTGTATCCGACATTCAACGTCGGATACAAGTGCAATAATTTCAAAATTTTAATGCCGTAGGAAATCTATCAGCAAATCCGCGTGAATCCAGTGAGCGTATCTCTTGTATCCGGCATTTAAGTTCGAATATAAAGAAGGAAGCGTGTATCCGACATATATGGTCGAATACAAATCGAATATTTACAGATTTAGTCCCTGGATATTCGCAGATTCTCCCAATACTCTTGGATATTCATAGATTTGGTCCCTGCGCATTTTTGGTTTAGTCCCTGAGATATTTTTCATGTTTGGATATTCACGGATTGCCCCTCGAGATATTTTCCTGCGTCTCTCGCCACGTGTGCAGTTTTCGGTTTTACTGCTTGGAAACTTCAACAGCTCATATCTTCTTCATCCGGACCCCGATTTGAGCAAACTCAGTTGCATTAGAACTGTATCGAAGTCCTCTATCCATTGGGGCAGAGTTAATCACTTGATCCGGGTTTAGCAGAAAGTCAACTTTCGGCTCCCCTCAAGTTTGACCGCCCTGCAGATCCTTTATCCGGACTCCGATTCCAACAAACTCAATTGCATTGGAACTGTGTCGAGATTCTCTATCCATTGAAATAAAGCAAGGTGGACAATTATCACTTGATCAAAAAGTCAACTTTTGCCCCTTTAGGGTTTGACTTTCTGTCTAGGGTTTGCATTTCCAGCACTTTCAGGGGTGCAAAAATGAGGTGCTTACACCTGCAGACAGCATGTTAGCTACCAGTTTTTCGATTTCATTCTTCTGGAAATACGGGTAGTGATATGGCTTGACATTCACCGGTGTGCTCCCACTTACGAGCGGAATGCAGTGATCAATGGTTCTGGACGGCGGAAGCTTCATTTGCTCTTGAAAGACCTCATAAAACTCGTTGAGCAAAGTGACGAGTTCTATTGGTGGGGAAGTTTTATCCTTAGCTGAAGTGCCTCCAAGATTAATTGCATGCAGCTGTACCACCATCCTTTTGCCTTCCTTACGAATTTCCTTCTCCATTTTAGTTCTGCTGATGGCTTTAATACGAGGTCCATTGGCTCCCAAAATTTCTATTTGCTTTCCAGAATTTTGGAATTGCATCTTTAACTTCTTGAAGTCCCAACTAATTGTGCCAAGAGTGCTCAACCATTGAACACCTAACACAGCTTCAAACCCACACAACAGTAATAAATAAAAATCAACGGTAAATTCCATACCCTTAATTTCGAGTTGGACATCCTTGCACCTTCTGAGGCATCTCACCTTGTCTCCATTTGCTACTATGGCTTCAATGGTTTCTCCAATCAGCACCCTAAATCCAAGTTTGGCGGTGAGACTCTCCTCCAAAAATTTATGTGTGCTACCCGAGTCAATGAGTATCGTTGCATCTTTCACATCTGTACTTGTCCCTTTAGTGTAGCAGTGACTCCCATTGTTTGTGGAGTTTGAATGCCTGTTAGAGCGTGTAGAGAGATTTCTGGCATTTCCTCTCCTTCAACATCCAGTAATGGTTGTTCATCTTCTTCATCTTCTATACTATAGCCTTCAATGTAGAATAATTTTTTTGCATCGGTGTCCAGGATTCCATGGTTCATCACAATTGTAACAAAGCCCCTTTGATCTTCTCTCTTGTAACTCTTTGTTGCTCAACTTTGTTATGGGAAGAGAAGTGGAGGACGTCACCTCCTTACTCTCCATTGAGTTGGGTGAGAAAATTCGTTTAGGCTCCAATGGATAGTTCTTTTTGACCTGTTGTTGCATTTTGGCTTCATATAATCGAGCTAGACCCACGGTTGCAGACAAGGTTTGGGGGTTGTTTGCTTGAACCTCAACCCAAATTCCGTCCTTTAGCCTGCTAATGAATCCTCCAATCTGTTGTTGAACTGCCAAATGCCCTACCTTACTAAGGAGTCTCTCATATGACGTTTGGTAGTCTCTTACTGATCCTTTCTGCCGCAACTTGGTTAAATCACCACAGTGATTTTGGAATTGTGTCTCTCCGAATCTGGTGTGCAAACTGTCTTTAAACCCCCTCCAATTCATCGCTAGGTTTTCTTCCTTTAGTAGTCGGTACCACATTTGTGCATCACCTTCTAAATGATAAGTTGCTAGGGGCAATTTGGCATCTTCCTCAGTGCCTTGAAGGTCAAAGAATTGTTCTACCCGACAGATCCACCCTGTAGGGTCTTCGTTTCCACTAAAATTTGGAAAATCCAATTTAGCAAACCTCGACACAAAAAATTGTGATCTGTTAGTCATGGAGTGTTCACCCTCCATGTTTGCCATTCTACCCCGACTGGATTGACCTTCCTCTGCATGACCACCATTCTTTTCTCGAGCTCCTTGTTCGACCTTGGCATTGAGTCCCATGACCATCTCTGATAATTGTTTCATCATGGCTTCCATACATTGTTCCATCCTTTGTTCCATCTGCTCGAAACGTGCTTCAGCCATGTCTGGCTCTGATACCAAATTGATATGAGCTCTAGAGCTTGACCGATTTATTCTGGTTTGAACCGGAAAGAACGCCAGATCAGTCTTCCTTCTTCGACCTATGGTGTTCAAAAGATCTATAGAGGGACCTTTGACCTCAATCGTGCAACAATGGAAATTGGGAATAAATTTGAATAATATTTTTTTCTTTCAATCCACCTTAAATATTTACAATCGAAGAGAATACGATTGGCCCAGCCTCCTAACAAACAATCCTAAGATAATGCCAACCCATTAACAAGATAATGACAAATCAGTAAAACAAATAAACAAGCTACTTTTTAGCAAGATAAAATTTGAGAACCAAGATAATGTCAATCCATGTATAGGATTGGTTTCAAGCAACTCTCTTTGGTGGTCCCACACTATGGGTGATTCGGATTGAACCTATGATGCCCATAATAGAATAGCTTGAGAGAAATTGTTTAGCCTTTATCAGTGAAAAGTAAACTTTCGTGAATCTACTGTCAACTATTTTCTATATATACAAAAGAAGAATGATCTACATAAATACAACAGAATCAAAACTAAATGAGCTGGCCATGTGTAGTTAGTTAGACTTGTTGAGATCATCCTGCTAATGTGGAATAGAAGTAAATGGGATGAACTGTAGGAAAGATAATTAACTGAACTAATTCTGAACTAACAAAAACTAATTTTAGGCGAGCTAAGCTATACTTCAACAACATGCAAGACTTCATGACAAATCTTGTATGTGGTACATTATAAGGATCGTTAGGATTGCCAAAATCTACCACCTTGCTGTCTCAACTCCAACTCAAAAGAGAAACTTTAAATTTTAATTACCGAGAAAGAGACAAGATTTGGGTTGCCAACCCCATTTTAGTGAGAACTGGCTAACTCCAACTCGAAAGAGAAACTTTAAATTTTAATCACCAAAAAAGAGAAAAGATTCGTATTGCTGACCCCACAAAAATGGGAACAAGCTTTATGATGATGATGATGATGAAGAAATAAAAATAATTAAAAGAAAAAGGGTTCTCATTTTGCCGTGGAATATTAAATTGAGACATCAATTATTAATATGATATGATTAGATACAAAATTGTGGGCCCACTACTCCCAATTCCAACGGGCTTGAATGGAGTCCACAAACCGACCACCTATAAATCATTTATTTTTTTTTTATCAATACACATTCACCGAAAATGACCAGTCACCAACCAGAATCATCGCACCTGGGTTGGATTTTGTCGAGCCGATAAGCCCGAACTTAATACCGGTCTAGTGCTGAGTTTTTTACGTTGTGCATACTATAACAGGCCGAAACAAGTTTATTTCAGCATGCATTTTATAGTTTTCTAAGGGTGCAACTCGGTTTCCTTTGGTCTGTGTAACCTCAAGACCCCGAGGACCAGCGCCAGGTTTGTGAATGTTAACTAAAAACCCAAACTAAACTAAATTGAGAATTGATCATTCCAACCTAAAAGCTAAATCGAACATGGATGCATATATAGGTTCGATTTAGTTTCATAAAGCATATTCTTAAGTCAGGTTTCGGTTCGGTTTAGCTTACATAGAACATAATCAAAACTAATTCATGAGTTTATGAATTTTAAAACCAAAACGAACCATAGACTTTGAAACCAACCCAAACCGATCCAAAGTCAGTTTCATTTAGTCGTTTCTCGGTTTTAACGGGACCAAATTACATCTCTAGTTTTCAACATTTACCTATTTATATAAGTTGTTGTCAGATCATTAAAGTAATCAGTAAATTTTTATTATTGGAGGAATGTTTTGCTTATTGTTATCATTAAATACGATAAAATAAAATTAGATGAAATTTATATTCTTTTAATATCATCTCCTTTTAATGTTTGTATATATTATACGTATCTTTCATGAGGTTTTAAAATTTTTCTGAACACCTTAGGAAAGTATGCTCTTTTTCTCTTGCCAAATTTGGAATAGCTGTTAAAAACGTTTATGGATTTGCTTGTCTTGGATTTAAAGTTTAAACAATGTAGAGGATTAAAATTTTGTAATCCATGACATTTAAATTATAATAGATCTAGATTAATATATAAAGTGAGGAGAAAAGATTCGAGCTTGACATTCCATGCCCAAAACGGCCCTTAGCTTTTTCCTATTTTATAGATTTGTTGTATCACTAATCGAATGGAATAGTATGCAATTTTAGCTCTTGATTTTAACGTGGAGTGCTTTTGCTAAGTGGGTCTCATAAAAACATTTACAAATTAGTATTTTGTAATTTGCTACGCGCATAGCCCCTATAGTCCCCTAGTAATGGTACATGCTAGTTATCTTGAATGCATAATTTTTAATTATTAAAAAAACTAGAAAAATTAATATTTGTTTAATTTGTGAAATTTAAAGCCTAGCAAAAATGGGACAAATATATATATATATATATATATATACTTCTCTTCTAATAACATGTACTTGCATAGCTTTTTTTAAATAAATTTGTTATATAATTTTTGACATCGCCATCAAGTTTTAACATGTGTAGGTTATAATCTAAGGGAAGTTTAATTCGTGAGAGCCATCCACATATCTGCAATGTGTCACAAGCGCATGGCCAGGTGATCTAATGACGACTCTCATCGTTACCAGCCACACATTATGGACTATTTGTTCCTGAGAAAAAATAAATAAATAATAAAAGAAGGGAAAAAGAAAAAAGACTATTGGTTCTCTCTGATAATTGGGAAGACAAGGCAAAATTAAGGTTTAGTGATACTTTATTACATAAATCAATATTGAGTGAGGGTTTCTAAAATAATTAACATTAAATGTACTTTTTAAGAACAAATTATTGTTTATTGTTATAATTTTACTTTAGATGTACTTTATTGTTATACGAAATTACCTATTCCACGATCCCGATTATGGATTTCAAAGAGATTTTCTATCCCAACCAATAACTTACACTAATTAATGTGTTGGGATTAGGGCTGGCAATGGGTCAAATACGGTATGGATCTACCATAATCCAAATCCGAACCGAAAATAAAAATCCGATATCCGAATTTGATCCGAAATCTGACGAATCTTTTATATGTGAATTAAAATTCGAAACTGAATTTATATACTATATCCGAATTCGAAATTCGACCGAATAAATAACCGAAATCTGAATTCGATCCAAATTAGATCCGATTTGAATTTATAACTCAAAAGTCAAGTTTAATAATTAAAGCAAATTTTAACTATCAAAACTAATGAGCCATATAAATATTAAAATAAGACATGAGTAAGGATGGTTCAACTATGGTTTATACAGAGTTTACCAATGGTTTAATGAAAAATATATGTTGATTTCGATTTGGATCGGATATGGACATATTCAAATTCGGTCGGATTTGAAATCCGATATCCATATTCGAACCATAGATCTATATCTCATATTCGAATTCGAGATTTTTGGATCGGATTCGGGTTGAATTTGGATATATATCCGATCCATTACCAGCCCTAATTGGGATTTGTTATCCAAAGAGTCTATATTAACTTATATATCCCAATAAATATCTTATACTAACGTGCCTAAAATACCATTTCCGTTATTCTAAATTGATTTTTATATCTAAAATAATAATTTTTAACAGAATTATTAAATTAAAATTTATTTTTAAATATTTTAAAAATATGATTTATTTTTAATTACTTCAAAAATCTTCACTTTCCGGTAAAGTATCACGGAAATCCAATTTTTGCCTAATTGCCTTGTAATTCCGTCGCTGCTCAATAAAGAATTGTAAAAATAGAACCTGTTGAGGCCGTACCAACGATAGAAAATATATTCTTTAGTCTATGCTTACGACAAAGAGTTTCTCTCTGCTTGGGCATTATCTCTCTCTCTCAGAAGCAGTTTCCACTTCTCAGGTGCGGTTTAGGACTCTGCTTCTGAGCTTCTTTGTATGTTTTCGTTGATATCTTAGTTCGATCACGGAAGTTGGTCGGTTTTGTTCTACATTTTGATGTCATTGACCGAACGATGCGTAACATCAAAGGTTGAATGATTCTTCGTTTGGAATTCGTTTTTATTTTTATTTTTATTTTAAATTTGTTTTTTTGGGCAATTTGGTTTAAATTCAAGTTCTTCTATTCGTTTTTTCTGCATAGATCGACATGGAAATCTCTTTTGTGTTGTGCTAATTGTTCTTAATTTCAATCTGTGATCATGCATCACGATATCTTTTGCAGTTCCTTAATGGAAGAGGTTGTAGTGAAATTGGGCGTCAAATATTGATAAACGGATCTGAACAGTACTGTTAGGAATCTTGCATATGAAAGTGACAATGGAATGGTTGAGGATCCGATCTAAGTATTCAGCCATTTCCTGATAAGAAATAATGGCACTTATGGAAATTTTTTTTGAATATAGTGATTGATAAACTGGAAAATAATTGAGATCTTATGGTCTACATGCTGCATTACAATTTCACATTAGCACTCGTTAGTTCTGAGATCACTGTTTATTTAGTTAGTGATTGTCCTTGCTTTGAGTTCTCTTGCTTTTTTTGATTTTTTTTGTATTGTGTATATTCCAGAGCGTGTTTATGATATTGCATAGGGGTGGTACTAATAATGACGGTGAGGAAAAGGGTGTTCTTTATGGTTCACTTGTCACTCAAGCCTCCTTGTTCTAGACCCATATAGCGGTGAGCGGTGATCTGGTTAACCCATGTCATCAGTTTGATAGGCGACCATCTGTATTGATCTCTCTATAACCGTTTTGTGGTTGGACAAATTACTACAAGAATTAGACATTCAACATTGTAAAAAATTAGCTAATAAAGGAAGGCCTTTTTAACAAGTGGTCCTTTTGCAAATTGATATCAGGCTGAATGTTTTCAGGAGAATAGTGGGTGGCATATTTAACAATGAGAAATCTTTATAGTTTCCTAGTTCCGCCGCTGTGTCCAAGATTCCAAGACCTGTCTGGAACTGCCCACTGAACAAGCCAGTTAGCATACCTGTACCCTGAGAAATGGGTGATAATGTTACTAATGGGATGAGTATTATTATGACAGCTAAACAACAACAACAACAACAAGAAGTAGAACCAAAAGAATGATTGCAATAACCACTGTGCCAGACATATAACGATACAAATGATACTAGCAGGTTAATGCAAAATAGTCTCCCAGTACGAGTGCTGTTGAAAAGTCTAATGATAATGCCAACACAAGGCTATATTAGTAATGATAATACTACCATACCAACAAGAATAACTTTAGCAACAGTGACAACAACACACCTGCTGTGATAGAAAATCAGTACCAACCCTGTTTTACTTGGAATTTTTGTCGTGCAATGTTTTCTTGCATTGTTCATCTATGATCTTGATACTTTATTTTGATGTTTCATTGTAGGAGCTGATCCTTGTGTTGATCAGTTGTAATGACTTTGGAAAAAAAAACATGTTAATGGGTGTTGTAAGTGAGCCGATATGTTTGATTCTGTATGTATTATTATTGCATTTAATATGAGGCTTATCTAGTCAAGTTAGATGCGATAAATTTATCTTTTTTTGCCATTTATTATGGCATGAAGGGAGGTCAACAAAAACATACAAGGAAAAACAAGCTACCCTTTCCTCAGTTGTGAACACCTGAAGGCTGAGGTTCACTAATTTACTCTGCCCTGATCCACGAGTTCCATTCATCGAGCTACTGCACTCAAATAGAAGTTCATAATGAATGAGGTTCATGAATATGCGGTCTACGGCGGTTGCACCCTTTTCTAGTTGTAAGTGAAGGCAACAAGACAATATTTTCGAGACTCAAATTCTAGAGCATCAAGACCTTGTGAGTTGGTACATATACTGAAATCATTCCTGACTACAATTTATTTGCTTTCTGGTTTAGATGTTTATTTCTATTATTATTTTTGATCGGTAATCAAGGAGATATATATATATTAATGTAATAGAAGATAGAAAGATTGTCTTGATGGTACATAAATTATGTACCCAAGGCTACAGTTAATGTTTATTAATTGTCTTGATGTTTATTTCTATTATTGGTTGATTTGTTTTCGTTTATTGACTTAAACTTAGGTAAGATGATGGAGAATGGCTTTGATGAAGGAGAAAAAGGTCCTTCTTCTAATTCTTTTCCTTACCAGGTAGGCAGTTTGTTTGGCTGTACATTAAGTAGATTGGTAATGTATTATTTACTGCTCTGGCGTCATTCCCATAAATAATTTTTTACCTACCTCGTTATTTTCTTCCTTTAGCTTAACATGTTACAAAATTCCAAGGTATATTTTCTTGCACTATCAGCCTTGCATATATTTAATTTAATGATGACTTGCACTATAACCATGTATGTGTTACATTTAAATTGAAAGGCAAATACATGACGAATAATAGATGAGCTATGCCACATTGAGTGGAAAGTTTGGCAGTTATCCAGTAACAAATTAATAGAATGAGCATAGGTTTGGTCATGACGTTTACTAAGAAAGATAAGGTTAGGGATGAACAGTGTCCCTATAAACAAAATGTAGGTTGTTTAATATAGTATTGTCATGTTAAAGGGAAACCTGTGGGGTAATTTATGAGCAGGTGTAAGATAGTGCAAGGTGCAACTTGAAGTATTAAAGGGACTGGTCAAAGACTAAATGACTTTAAGGTACATATATAGCTATTTCACTCGGGCTTATAGGTATGGTCAAAGACTCATTGGGAAATCCTGGCTGGGCGGTGTTGGAGGAGTTTTTAGGAATCACTTGGTTGAAGTTATTTCTGTGTTTTGTGGGCCTATAGGAGAGGCAGATTCCACTTGAGGCGAGCTCTTGGCACTTACCACAGGGTTACGACATATTCACACTTTGGGATTTAGGGAGGTTGTTATTGAGAGAGATGCCGCCACCATCTTGCGATGGATGAGTAGAGAGGATTCAGAACCATGGAGATACTTGGAGTTGATTAGATTAGCATCCTTGGTGTGGTGTTTGAACGTCTCATTCAATCATGTACGAAAGGCTGCTAATGATGTTGCAGATAGTTTAGCAAAGGTTGGTGGAGTTATTAGCCGTTCTCTAGCTTTTGGTGGTATTTCTTATTGTTTAGACATTTAGATTGTTTACGTCCTAGTGGTGCATCCATGCTTTGGCACCTCTTTCTCTTTGTAGCTATTGGTTTCTGTTTGCTCTCTGTATATTTTCCCTTTTTATTCAATGGAATTTCATCACTTATAAAAAAAAAGGTACATATATAGCAAAAAATATGGTTTTCCTTGGTTGGATGGTGCATAAAAAAACTGATGATGCTAATGCCAACTAGTTGGGATCAGGAACTACTTTTGCTATAAACAGATGAAATTGAAACTGCCTTCATGGTAAAGATGCCAACAAGATAGGCTGCATCCTAATCTTCCTTCTTATTGTTCTTGTTAAGATGGTTTCATGTACTTGCTTATACCAGACCATACCAGGCAGGACCTGTCAGTATGGGGCAATTGCTCTAATAAAATTGAAAGCAGCAAGTACCATTTAGTACCGACTGGTGTTGACTACAGCCTGGGGAACTCGATTTTAAAGCTGCAAAAAATGCCACTTGCAGCAAGTAAATGGAAGGGAAGAATTAAAAAGAACTCAATTCTTTTCTGATACTTAGCAGTCTTCTTGCAGATGCATATATTAATTTTGTTTGATAGAAATCTTTTCTGGAGAATGCTTTTGAGTTTTATAGAGAAGAAAATGTTTTTGAGAAGATTAGTTCAGGAGTTAATATAAACTTGACTAGGCAATGGATGGTAGGTTACCATAAACACATATTCTGTTTCAATGCAAATTTTGTATATGGAAGCAGATATTGATTATCTTGTTCTTGACTAGGGATAGCTGAGAATGCAAAATAATTCTTAACACACTTGTTGTGGTCCAAGGGTCATTTTCGAATAGTTTGGAATGTTGAACAATAGGATTAGATTTGGTTTCAGTACTGATGCTTTGAAGAGGAGGATTTATGGATTGCTTTGGGCTCTTACTGATAGTGTTAAGCTCAAGAAGAGAGAGATTTCGTCGGCAGCAAAACCAAGAATATTTTGGTTGGCAGTCCAGTCTCCCTTACAATCTTTATGAGTGAATTTCAGAAAGACATCCTTTATATTACTGATAACTCTCAATTTCTTTATTTCAAGTGATTTGGATTATTGAATTCATCTAGGCTTAAACTACTCCCATAAAGCTCAAGTTCAGATGGTGGGTCTCTACTTTATAGTAAAGGAGTTTTCCCCATTACCTTATCAATTGAAACACCATCCTCTTTGTTAGATGTTTTGGTTCTAGAACTATAACCTAGATGCTCTAGAAGTTACATGCAAATGTGAAGTTATTTTCCTGCATAGTAAATGGGAAAAAAACTCACAAAAGCTCACTATAAAATGCATTATCTGAAATGTTACATCATATTGAAACTTGTTACAATTGATGGATCCTAGGAATAGAGTCTTCTCTTTCCTTTTATAGAATACAGGGAAAATTATGGGAAAGGCCTCCTTTTTGGGAGGTCTTTTTTGGGAGGTCTTTCCTAGAAGGCTTGTACGACAACTTTGGATGCTGCAGGATTTCTTTTCCCATAATTTTATGAAAAGGGCCTCACATGAGAAGCATATGAGGCCCTTTTTCCAACTTTACCCTTTCCTTTTTCCAACTTTACCCTTTAGTGATAAGTACTTGCTGAACCAAAAACATATGTGGTTTCGTTGGATTCAAAAAACCCAAGACCATTCTTCTCCCTCAACGAGATTCCCTTGGCTTGCTGAACCAAAAGACAATGTAATCCTTGCCCTAAACTTCACATTGTAGAGAAGAGACCTTCATTGCAAGTGTTCTACCCCCTAAGACTTGCACCTTCTACCGTTGCAAGTCTCCTACCACCGTAAGATAGCTTCTCTCCACTCTTTGTTTCAAGAAAAATCGGCTCTCCGATTTTGTGGATCGAGTAGAGGAGGTGTAAGCATCCAGGTAGTGTCGATTGTTCCTTTTTTTTCTCAACTTTTTCGATTTTTGTTCATCTCATCTCCGTTGGGTATGCTTGTTGAAGGGCTTTTTCTGCTGCGTTTGTTTGTGTGCACCAACGTATGTTTGTAAAAAAGCCGCAATAAAAGCAATATGTTCTTACTTCATTAATGTGGGTACAAGGACAAGTTTCAATTCACTTTATGGAGGAAGAATTCAAGTTCCACTCCAGCAAACGTGAATGGGAATTGTCCCATTGCAGATATAAGACATTCTAGAAACATTCTAAGTTAAAAATGTTATAACCATTGTTAGCAAAATTTATTAAGATCGTATAGCTTAACCTCTCAATCCTATTACAATTTTTTTTTGATTAGTAATGTAGATGTTTGTATATATATATATATGTGAGTAAAGAAAGAGAACTGTACAACGTACACAAATCCGTGCAGATGTCAACATGACCAAAAACCAACCAAAAACCTCCTATACACCAACCACAAAAAGCCCCCCAAGAAATGATTACCACCGTCTATCAATGCTCATATCCACAACGAATCTTGGCTCATTACGAAACAAGATGTTCAATAATGTGCCAAGGACGACCACCCTCCACCAAAACTACCCAACATCCCATGGTAAGTGTGACCCCATCCCTCTTACCGAACTCCCCTCCACAGTAGATGTGGAGTAGCACCATCTATGCCACTCCCTGACTATATCTGAAAGTGAAATATCCATAAACTCTGGAAGAACCGAAACCCATGACGCCGCTGCTATCTGAATACTCCCTATCACCTGGTCCATCGTCGATCGACTATCCTGGAAGATCCTTCCATTTCGCTCCAACCATATAGACCACACAATAGAATGAAACACTGCTCTATACATGGTATGGCCTCTTCTCCCCAATCCCTTCATTTGCCATTGAACAAAGCAATCATGAAACGTTGCAGGTAGAACCCATGACACCCCAATCATCTGTAACATCCGCGTCCACACGGCTCTTGCAAACTGGCACTGAACAAACAAATGATCAATGCTCTCCCTTGCTTCTATACACATAAAGCACATCTGTGGGGACAGGACATTCGTCTTCCATCTTTTCTGGATTTGATCAGCGGTGTTAATTTTATACAAAAGGGTCGTCCACAGAAAAGCTTTGATCTTAAGAGGTACCTTGGGCTTCCATTACCTAGACACAGGGAAAGGCACATTAGTGTATGAAGGATTCTTGCTTATATAACTGAAAAAAGATTTGCAAGAGTAATAGCCAGAAGAAGATAGGGACCAGGTAACCTTATCATAACCTAGAGGGTCAATCACCACCTCCTTAAGAGTATCTAATAGCACAACAATTTCTTCTACTTCGGGAGGACAAAGGTCTCTCCTAAAGGGAAGGTTCCATGATATACCAGATGGAGTCCAGGATAGGACTTCGGCGACAGAAGCATTCAGATTGAGGACAATAGGAAATAGATGATGGATTGGCGGCAGAAGCATTCAGATTGAGGACAATAGGAATAGATGATGGACTTTAGTCGATAATAAGCAACTACCCCACCACAAATCCTTCTAGAAACGAATAGACACGCCAGACCCAATACTCAATTTGACATGTGGATAGAATGAGGATGCTAATCTCATGATGTCCTTCCACGGACAATTTCCAGATGGACGTGCTCTCTGATTAACGAACCATCCATTATCATTGTTACCATATTTGCTAGTAATAACCAGACGCCATTTAACTTTCTTTTTCTGTGCTGAAGCGCCACAACCACTTAGCAAGAAGAGAGGAGTTCTGGGCAGCCACCTTGCCCAAACCGAGGCCCCCCTGCTCTCTTCCCAAGCAAACCTTATCCCACCCCACAAGATGCTGCTTCTTTTCCTCCCTCTCTCCCAAAGAAAATTCCTTTGAGCCTTTTCAATGACTTTCAGCACTCTATTAGGCATACGGAACAAGGACATAAAGTAGACCAGTAAATTCGCAAGAACCGCCTTTATCAATATAATCCTGCCCCCAAAAGAAAGATAGTCCCTTTTCCATAAAGCTAGCTTCTTCTCTACCCTTTCTATAACTGGCTCCCAAAAATTGAAACTACGAGGCGCGCTCCAAGAGGAAGCCCTAAATATGACATCGGCCAAGCAGCCACCTGACACCCCAAAATTCGGCTAAAATCCATAGACTCTTGCTCTCCTATGTTCACCCCTACCAATGAGCTCTTACCCTAATTAACCTTCAACCCAGACACCATATGGAAAGTATGTAAAATGCTCTTCAACCCCAAAATATGGTCTCTAGATGCCTCAAGGAAGACAAATGTAGCATCGGCAAATTGAAGGCGAGATATCTTTACCTCATTTCTTCCAACCTTAAATCCCTGGATCTCCCCTCTACTCATGCCTACCATGAAGAAATTGTGAAGCACCTCCGCCACCAAAGTGAATAAGAAGGGAGATAAAGGATCCCCCTGCCTGATACCCCTTGATGATGGAAAAAAGCCTTTCACCCCTCCGTTTACTAGAATAGAGAAGTGAACCTTTTCCAAGCACCCTATTAGGATGTTTGGCTCTACATCTTCAATGAACTATGTGATTTCAGACTTTGTTCACTCTTGGGCGGCATATAAAAGGCAGGAAGAAGATTGCACGAAAACCTTATCATCTTCTTTTGGAGTTTGCATCAATGTAATATTAAAAGTAGGAAGAAGATTGCACGAAATGCAATTGGGAACATCCCATCATCTGCATCAAGAGCGGTTGCAAATAGCATTGTACCCAAAAAAGGGTCTTTCAAATGGGTTCCATCTATGAAAAGAATCGGACGACATCAATTATGGAACCCATACAAGGATGCATGAAAGGCAATAAATAATTTATGAAATCTTGATTGTTCTCCCATTATAAAAAGAAAGATCTAGGAGTTTTGCAATTTGAATATGGATTGGGAGGTACTTTAGGTATACTTGGGAGGGTGTACATTAGGTTTACTTAGGGGTGTGCCTTAGGTATACTTGGCCCAAATTGGTGTTAATGAGGGTTTAAGAAAGATCTAGGGGTGTTGCAATTCGAATCTGGGCACAAAACAATAAATTGGGAACTTTTTGTACTGGACGTGCAAACATTAAAATTTGGACGTTCGGGCATTGAACTTTAATCATACAGGTTCTGCAAAAATAACTCAATGCGTGTGTGGTCTGCGCGTGACAGGGACTTGATTCGAGTGTTTGCTCAATGCGCAATTAACGCATGATTCGACGTCCGCGCGTTAAGGCAAATTTTCACACTTAACTTCAAATTTTTAGAATTTGATTCCTATTTCACTAGAACTATTTGGAAGGTACCTTAGCCAATTGAAATTTGAACATAACCTTAATTAAGCTTACCTTAATAACCTTCAATAAAGTTCAATTTGCTTCCCCAAATTCTCAAGCATGATCCACATCTACCTCACCTTTATAGCACAAGTACTTAATTAGTCTAATATTGCCACTTTAAATAATTAAACATAATAATTAAGATATAATCAGGGTTGGGGTTTTACAAAGCTCTTGCTCCTTGCAAAGTCCTTGCTTTCTTGTGGATAGGAATTCCAAATGTTCAGAGTTTTCAATTGTACAACTGAATAGAAAATTATAATTCATAGATGTTATAATTTACAAAATCAGACTTCAAAATCATAGTTTTCTTAAACTGGAATTCAGCTGAAGCTCCCAAGTTTTCTCAGTTCCATCTGATAAGGGAAGTTATGTGAAGTTACGTTTAGTAGGAGGCCCGAAACCAAATCAAAGACCCATTTTCAGGGACCCAAATTTTTTTCTATGTGTCAATACTCTTATACATGAAATCTTTTCAGGAGATGGAATATAATATCTTTTCTTAACCCAAGAGAGATAATAATTATCTCATTTTCTGTGCACAGTTCTCCTGGAAAATCTTTTTATAAATAGAATTTCAATATCAAGTCTTGAGAAATATGGCTGCAAAATGAAACAAATCTTGAATTATGTCTGTTGGTGTTCATGAGAAGATGTGAACTGATTGAACTGTCCAAAATTTCAAGAGTTGTACAAGTATCTATCACATTGTGGATAATTTAATACTTTAATTCTTGTCATAGTATTCAACATTAGTTGGATATTAGGTTACAGCAATTTACACTCACTATTAACTATTGTGGCAATTATTTGTGGATTTAGTGATTGCAAAATCATCAGGATGCCATTTCTTCTCACATGTTTGATGCTTTTACTATGAATGCTTCTCCATTTCTAAAGTCTTTGTATTTCTTGATTAAGGTTGGCCCTGGGAAACCTGCATCACTGACTTGGCAGCGGAAATTAAATAGAGAAGGAAATGTTCCTTCAGAGTTCACTCTTGGCTTGCAAGACATTGTTAACATGGTATGTCTGCAGTTTTGTGTGTTACATAGTTCTTCTTCTAAAATTTTATGTAATTTATCACACATGCTGCAAATTGTAGGCCTTTCCATGAACAGAGTTGAAGCTCTAGTCTACAATCATAATGACATATTATCAGGATCCTTCTGACCCTCAAGTTCTCATTTTTTAAATAAGATGACATGGGTATGGGATACAGTTTATATAGTAAATGGATCAACCTTAGTGAATTAGTTTTCAAGAAGAGCGCTTTAAGAAAATTATCAAAGAACTTCAAGATATTGAGAACTATTATGATATTAGGTATTAAAAGAATAGTATAAAATTAATTACGTTATTGCTATATGCCCAATGTCCATATTTATACGTGGACAATTGCATAGGACTGTGACCAATTTGAACATTGTTGTCTTTTGGGTGGATTTTGAAATATATTGCATTGTCATGCCACCAAAAACTGAGCTCTCATGTTCTTTGATGTTTATTTACTGAAAGTGAATTTCATTATTCTAAATAAAAATTTGATACATATATATATATATATAGATAGATATATGTATGTATGTATCTATGTGTATATATATGTATCTATATATATAAAGCCTTACTTTAACTAGTTAGGGTGGTCAAAAAGAATCTTGTCCTTCCATTTCAATCTATAAAAAAAAAACGACATTTTCACTTAGACTATGGGTATTCAAATATTTTTGGATTACATTTATCCATGATTTTATTGGTCTTCCTTTTGCCCTTATAGATCTTTTATCGAGCACCTCTTCATATCTTCACACTTGTCATCTAAGGTTTTTGTTTATTTTTCTAAACCATCTTACCCTATTTTCTTTTTATCTTATCTCCTACCTGGGAAATACTTGGACACACTCAGATATGTTACTCCGTATTTTATCTGTCGTGGTCTTCCAAAGCATTCATTGTAACTTCTATATCTCAACAAGCTCATTTTATGCATATATATTACATTTTTGTTGCATGATGTTTTGCAACCTACATCATATTTGGCTTAATAGTTTTCCTATTAAAGTTCTCTTTTAATATGAGTGGAACATGCCAATCACAGAACGCTATAGAAGCTCTGATCTACTTAAGCCGTTTAGCTACAACTCCTTATTAATATGACTTCCTATATAGGTAATTGACACATGGTAACAAAATTGATCATTTTTAGGAATTTTAATCCTAAATTGTTATCATTGCTTCATTATTAAGTTATTAACTTGGCTTATTTAAGACATTTTGATTCCATGCTATTCCTCTATAACTCCAAATTTTCTTGTGTTTCCTTTTAAATTTGGTCCCCTAAAACTGTATCCTTTAGAAATGGTATATAAACCATGGTACTTCCTCTTGAATAATGATCGTTAATTAATTCATAATTAATGCAAAAAAGATAGTAGAGGACTCATAGTTAACCACAACTGTCATTGTAGTGAACTTACTTGTGTTGCTGTGGACCTTGTTTATGTTTCAAGGACCTCAATGTATGATGTATCTAACTGGTATTCCTTTTCTGTACAAAATCCATTAGTTTAACTCTTTAGGCACTATAGCATATGCTTTCCTCTAGATCAATGGAAGCTATGTAGATTTTAAAAACCTTATTTGACAATTTGTCTTGGCTTAGCCCATGTTTTAATAAATGGGAGCATATTGAGCAGGTTCACCTTCCAAAATGTTCGTACATTATTTTCTTTCAAATAGACTGCATGTTAAGTTTGGAATAAACTGGATTAAAAAATGCATCATTTGTATTTTTTGGTGTATGGATGTGCCTAGTGTGCTATATTGATTTGGTTTCAGGTTACCTTCATGGTCAATTTTTTTTTTTCAGAGGATTTGCATGGAACGCTATGTCATGAATTGATCTTTGGGCTATCAATTTTCACATCTATGTTATTTATTGTCTTATTGACAGTGTAAAAAAATAGGAACCCAAGTGTTATATGCATATGGACTGTCAAATCTAATTCACATTGTTTGAAGAAAATTTTAAATAGATATTGTTAACTGCATTACCTAATATTTCGTATTCTAGCAATGACCACATTTGACTTGTGCCACTAAAATTGTCCTTTCTTGTTTGGTCTATATGGCTTTCCCCTCCATACACGGACTAATTTTTAGGATCATACAAGCATGTTTGTCAAAATACCTAGATGAGCCTAGGCTTTAGACCTGCCTATTGTCTAAGCAATCAGGTACTTGCCTTAAAATTTATATAAATTTTGTTTTAGGTTAAAAAATATGACAGTGATATCATAAAGACTTTTTAAGTAATAACTGATCTACTGATAAAAGATACAGTGGGAAAATAGAAAAAAATTAAGGTAGTTTTTTTTTTGGTATTCTACTTATATATAACATTCATCATGCTGCTGGCATGTTGCAAAATTTGGGGAAAATTTTCCTCGATTTCGCCAAGTTGGGAAATATTGGGGGAATGTTCCATTTTTAGTGTTTTTCGGCCCTGAAGCATACTTTATGCACAAATAAGTTAGAAATACATTAAAAAAAAAGGCAAACATAGAAAAATTGCATACAAATAGTCATACAATGATTTCACAAGTGACAAATAGTCAAATACACCATATTAAATCCACATAGAGTGTCTGTGTGGCTCTTTATCATAATCTCCCCCATTCCCTTGCTGCTGGCATAAAATGATCGCTCTATGTACTGAATCTACTGATAATAATGTTCCTATGTCATCATGTAGTGGTACGAAGCCTCAAAATCTCTAATATGTCTTTTATACTCCGTAATATTGATAGACATGAATATTCTAAACCATGAATACTGAGGGTAACATGGTATGGATGATGGTGGTACTGGTGGGTATAAGGGTATGAGATAAGCAAAAAGATATTCTACTATACTACTAACACTACATTGCGCTCATTCCCTAGTTGTGTAGGATGTAGTTGTATTGTGTAATCCTCCTCCATATCCTACATTCAATTATCCAATATGATAAGATAAGGAAGTCTCCTCCTTTGAACCTATGGTCTTCTTTCTCTTGCCCTTTTGCTGATAGAGTTTTTATGAAGACTCTATCCTTGCCAACCACCATGGTTTGTATCCTGGATGGGATGATCAAATTGGGACTCCTTAGTAAATCGTATATGGGATGTCTATGATGATCCTTCCCTCCTTCCCATGAATCATCATCATCATCACCTTCACCCCCACCATCATCATCATGACCACCATCATCACAACTACCACCATCATCACTAGTATCATGACTATCGTCACCATGGCCAATTCTGATCTCTTTGTCTAAAGAATCTAAGCCGGCCTTAGGTTCAACCTTCTCCACCACTGCATCAAAATCAATTCTCAGATCATTATTTGGCATGACAATCTCTAAATTCGATTGACTGTTTGGCTTGTCCAACTCAGCACCATGATTGACCCACTCTATAAATGGATCATCCTCCTCAATAGCATTGTTGTACATGGCATCTAAGAGATCCTTTAAAGTAATGTTCTCCAACTCAATCTATAATTGCTTCTGCTTCAACCTTATATTAGAGTGGCATAACACAAGCTTTTGCAACTTTTTGTAGGCTAGATGGTCTTTGCTTTGTGTGGATGAGGGCAAATGTGCTCTAGTTTCTCTCGCATGCTGATGACGAAGCTGTCTATGCAAGCACTCGGAATGACACCTTGTAGAATACCAGAGCATCTTTGGCATACATAGACCATTACTTGCCTATAGAATCATTTAATAAAATAGATCAATATGTTAATAAAATAAGCTTTAAAAAATAGCATATAGCTGGATACTAATTTTAAAGCTTCTTTTATTAACGTGGCATCATCCTTGACATTGAGTCAATAACTGCCTGTTGGTTGATTGAGCCTAGTGTATCTAGGTGCATGATAAGCTTTACAAAATAGAAATCCCAAAATAGGAATCAGTGATTAAAATAATTATATATTACAATAAGGAAATTTGTACTGTAATTTGCAACCAAAAGAAAATATGTAATATTATGATATAAAGTACCTCATTGCCAAATATGCCCTTCACCTTGGACTTGGGGAACATCTTGGTATATATGGCATCAACGTCATGTAAGTTGACCTAGGTCCACGATTGCTAAGAGTAAAAATATTCAGGCTTAAGATAATGGGCTGGAATTTAATAAATAACACATATTACAGAACTTATAAAATAATTTAAGTTCAAAACATAAAATTATGAATGCTTGAATAAGCTAAAAACTTATCTGCAAGATGAAGAAAGTGCTCGTGTGTCAAACCATCATTTATCAATGATTCTATGAACCCACTTGTAAAATTTAGGAGATTCATCCTGTATGTGGTACTTCATTAGCCCCATGGACAAATATATACTCCCTAGGATAGGATACGCATCATTGTCCGTTGACCTCAACACTTCGTAGATAGGCTCTAAGAAAATAGTCAAGTCATGGACTCTCTTTCAAAAACTGGTAGACAATACAATATCCTCTACCCTCCTATCCAATAGCAGTATGGCTCAACGGATTGCTAGTCTAGCCACTAGAAATGAATATGGTTTTCAAACCAGACATGTGCCGTTGTATACTCTCTAAGGCGAAGTAGTGGCGAAACGTGTAATCTTAGGTTTGATCATGTTGCCATTATATCCCTTTCTCATAATGTCTAGGAATATTGGAATGGTTAAAGGTGAATGTCGTCCTAGTCCTGGCATCCATGAGTGTTGACTATGCACTTGTTTGTGACAAATCTGCACCATATTCTTCTTCCACAACTCCTTTATAATATCTTTTAACATCCCACCAACGTAGTCTGCATCTTTTATCCTATCAAATGCATCCATTGGCTTCAAGAAAACGAATCCAACCCTTACAATGAACCATAAAATTTATAATAGAAAGCCAAGTCAGGTCTGTTCAGCAATCACACATAATTGTGCATCCAAACTCCTCCTAGTATAGCCTCAAACATCTATATATTCTTGTAACTCCTCCGCATCAAGATACTTCCTCATTATCTCATAAGAGGTGGGGGGTAAAACACCTATGCCTACCTACTTAATGGTATTAACTATATTTTTGTAGTATGGAGAGGCATCCATACTTGCTGGGATGCGATTAAATATAAAAAGGTTTGAAATAAATGTATCCATTTTCTCCTTTAAGTTGCCTCCATTGAACATCTCTAGAAGATGCCTATCCTTCGAACCCCTGCCCTTATACAACGACGGCTTTAGAGGAGGCTTTGACATCCTCATACTATGTGCCCTCTTCAGTGATGCACCCTGTTACCCCATGGCCCACCATTAGTACTGCATGTCCTAGCCCCTTGGGAAAAACCATGCCTATCTGTGTCCAATCTCTCCCTATCTACCTCCATGTGTTTTTTTTGGATAAGTAATGATATTTGATTAATAGAAAAGAAGTACATAGTACCTACAAGTATGAAAATACAAGTGTGTATGAGGTTCCTTTTTCCAAAACAAAAAACATCGAAAAGGGCTTAGAACTATAACCTATCCTTGTCCCTGTGAGCTATCCACAACACAAAACCAAAAAACTAAAAATGCAACCCATGTACAAAAGGTGACAACAAAAATAAACCATCATACTATACTGAACACATCCCAAAGAACTCAGCTGAAACTAGGCCACAATAGAATTTCGATCTTTGTACTCCATGCTTTGCTAGTCGATCTGCTATTACATTTACCTCTCTAGGTACATGACTGAACGAGGCATTCAGTTCACGTGCCAAGAATCTTGCGCAACTGATGACATGTGATAACCTCCATGACCCTAAGATATCCTTTCGCATCTATCTCATGATCGTGACCGAATCTCTTTCGATAATGCAATGTGTAAAACCCCTTTTTTTAGCCTCCGATAGACCAAACAAAAGGGCCAATATCTCTGCCGGGGTAGAATCAACATCACCCACCGGACCACTAAAAATGAATGTAATCAGACTCGTACTATCCCTCCCAACTCCTCCAATACCTGAAGGTCCAAGATTGCTGAAGGTGCTCCCATCAACATTTATCTTCATAATACCAGTTGTAGGTGCTTTTCAAGAAACCCCACTCCTTGCCCTCGTCCCAAGTGAAGAAAAACAACACCCCATCCAATCTCTCATAACCTAAGAGTAACTCCAACCTCGGAATTCCGGACTAACAGACGCCCAGAAAGCTACATCCAGTAGAACCTTATCAATCACCTGCTCCCCACTAAGAAGAACATCTTGGAAATTTCTCCGGTTACGCCCCAACCAAATATGCCATGTCACTGCGTGGAAAATCCACCCATATAAAATGTGACTCCTGCTCCCTAATCCCGGAATCTTCCACTGTTGGAAACAATCTCCAAAAGACCCGGGCAAACCCACGGAAATGCTTCCTTCCTATTGGTGTCTCAACGTCAGGAGGATATGGGTATCATCATCCTCGTTGTCATCATTACCAAGGTCTACCGCATGGCTATAGCTGGACTTGCTAATTTACTCCTCACATCCTCATCTCTTCCTACTTATTTGCTCTCCTTGAAGAACTGAATTTAAATGTTGTCTCATTTGCTTCTTCAACTCAACTAGCATATTGGGAGAATTTGCAACAGTTTTATACCCAAGTGCCAGATGCTGCTCAAGTCTAGACACTCCCCCTAGTAGCAGTAGTTGCAAACCAATCATGCTCGCGACCCCTCATGTGGAGTCCCATTACTCCACCCAATATCCTCCTTTTGATCCCTGTGCCTTGGCATCATCATAACTTGTTGCCGAGTGTCATTGCCAAATGCTAGCTGCCAAATGGGGAAAGATCAAAAGACCATATTTGTTATAACTTAGATTACCCTAAACAAATAGACATTTCTATCTTTTTAATTATTAAATAATATTAGTAAATATTAAGGATTTTTCATCATTTTTTTGTGTATTTAAGGGGACCAATGACCATCATCTTTTCAATCTTATTCATGTAGTATTCATGTATTTTTAAAGTTTTTTTTTTAAATTTTTTAATATTTTACTTTTTTAAATAAAATGTTATTTTATAATAACTTTTTTAACTATTTATACCATCACTAATTGAAATTATACTTCATAACACATTCTCTTAACTTTTCTCTTTTTATATTAATTTTACAATATTTTTATATTTTTATTAACATTTATTACATTTTAATTAAATAATGATCAATTATTCAAATTTAAAATGCAATTTTTTTAAAAAAATTAGCTTCTATATTTTTATATATAATTTCTAACTTACTTATAGTCCTAATTTACCAAATCACCTAATTTTTACTACTTAATATATAATAATTTTTGATTAATTTCATGCCAAATAATTGAAAAATTATTTTTGTTTATTCAAAAAAGCAATGACACCCATCGATAAATCAGGTGTTGTTATTCAATATATTAAAATTTGAGGGAGTTCTGCTAAGATTCAATTTAAAAAACAAATTGTGTGTTTTGTGTGTCTGCATGCACGCGGATTTATATATAGAATCAATCCTCATGCCTCAAGGTTGGTCTAAGATCACCTTATGTGCCTAATGCATGCAACAATGAAGTGACATTCTTAGAAATATCATTAAGAGTAAACTGTTAAGTCATTTACTTGTTGAAACTTTGAAATCGTTCTCATCTAATTGTTTAGGATTTATAACGATCAGAATAAAACAATTAAATTAATTAGTTAAATGTAGAGAATGAATAGCTTATCTATATGCTAACAAAGAATAAATGACATAAGAGTCCAACTTTTTATTTCATAAAAGAAGTGAACTGATTAAGAAAGAAATGTCTGTTACTTTTTATTTTCTTCTAACATCCATTTCCTGGCCTAAGTAAAAGTTCACAAACTCATAATGTAACTGAGCAACAACAACAATTTCCTAGTTCATCAACTGGCTTGAATACCGTTAGATGTTCAATTACCTTTCTAATCTTATCTGAAACTAATAACTTGTCTGACAAGATGATGGCCATCTTAACCTTACAGTGGGCTAAACTGACCTATTACTAAATTTTAGACCACTTCTGAGGTGAAAAATCATGAAATCGTAACAAATTGGCAATCATAGGTGTTGTAGTTCTCAAGAAGATTTTTCAAGCAAGCTCTTGACCACTTAAAGCAAACATATATGCACAAAACTATGCCTTGTAGAAGCTGCATGCACTGGTGAAAAATTATACCAGATCACATAATGAGCAGGCTTGAAGTCAGTGGCATGATTTCTTGATTAAGTGTTACATTTTTCAGATATTAATTTAAAAAAAAATTTTTTTTGAAAAATTACTAAATGAATATTTGAATGAGCAATTGGAAAATTTTTATTCCCAGAATTATTTTCCTCTATTTGGTTATTTATTTATTTATTAATTTCTATACTATAATGAAATTTTTTTTTTCAGAAAATCAAGTTAGCCCATTAATAGATCAGGTGTTGCTACATCATATGGATTAAAATGAAGCATTTCCAACTAGATTAGAGCCTTAAAAAGTTAAAAAGGAAAACATTTTTCACCTCAATTTCATGCTCCTCCAATTAATTTCAGATTGTAAACTTGTTGCTACACATTCCTGGAGTTTTTTACTACTGCAGATCTGAAGAAAACCCTGAAGATTTTTCCAGTTCTGGCAAAAATCTCAAAGCTAGGAGAATACCCGAGGAGAAATAGGCATCTCTGGGTGATGTGCCATTGAAACAATGAACACTGTTTATAGGGCAGTGCTTGGTGAAACAAATTCAGAATTGAGTGCTTAGTTTGGACTTTGTTAGTTGCCATCCTAGCCATGAAAATATGTAAAGAATTTTGGTGTACTTAGGACACAGGATCTTGCCTTTGGCAACACTAGTAAGTGATTATTACACAATATTATGGATATCTATAACAGCTTACCACTAATTTGACACTTTATTCTCGATAGGAAAAGAAAATGATTCCATATTTTTATATAAATCTAACTTATGGATCTTAAATATTCCTTAATATCTAATTGGATTGCAGAGTAATTAAGAGTGGCATATCAACTACATGTTCTTGCAAATTGTGGTAACGAGTTTTTATTAAAATTTTGTGTACTCTTGCATGAAATGTGAATTTAAATACAAATGAATTACGAATATATATGGAATAAAAAGGTATTCATGGACATGGACATTGATATGGCTTTTCTATGACTGTAATGTGAATCAGTGACATAGCGCATTGATCTGCTTAATAGAGTGGCCATAATTGCATAACAACAATTTTTATCTGAATTTACTTTCATATTTTCTATTGGATAACGTGTGGTAACTCATTTAAAATTTGATTATTGGAAGGCTCCACTAGGTTTTAGATTATGGCGTCATGTCAAAGAAGAAGGTGGCAAAGGAAAGGTATTGTCTCATCTCATGCTCCTATAGGTGCTTCTAGTTTGTTTTTGGATGTCTGATTCCAATAATATATCGTTCTAGTTAAATTATTAGCTTTAATTTTTCTGTTTTTAGTTTTCTAAGTCCTATGGTTTAAGGAAGATTTATGTCTAGACAAGGTTAAATGGACAAACATGATCCATGCAGCAGAATGTTCAAGATGAATTGTAGATAATAACGAAAATAATGATGATATAATTTTCTTTATTTTCTTTTTCTGTTCAGGTGGCAATAATTGATCCTTTCAATCGGCGTATGGTCACATCTTCTCATGCTGTACCCCTAGGTGGCATGGGGTAAGGCTTTATTATTCACCACAAATAAAATTCACATCATCTCTATGAACATTTTTTCACTGTTTCATTTTAAAAAGCATGAATTTTCACTTTGGATAGTCCCTGTAATTTTGCCCAAGGAAAAAAAAAATGAATTTAAGTTTTATTACTGGATTTTTTCATTTGGATGCTATCATTTATTTTAGCTAATCAATATGAGAAAAAATGAAAGGGACAACTAAATAACATAGGGAAATTTTATCTCTTCAGCTTGCATTTTTGTATCCACCAGTGTCTCATTTAGTCCAAGCACGAGTGAACAAGGTGTTGTCCTGATGCACTGGAAAAAGTATTTTATCTCAACTTTAGTCAATAGTTATTTCTTGGATTTTGGAGAACAAAATAGACAATGTATTTTGAGGGTGTGGCAAGCCTAAGCTAAGATGCCTTTTTGTTGTGAAATAAAACAATGAAATTTCTTCTTTAAATTTTGTGTAACTTGAAACCCGTTCAGCCACACTGAACTGACTTGGCTAAATTCATCAGTCTCAATTTTGAGTTGACTTCTTAAGTTGATAGTTCATTTCAAATCCTTTTTCTTTTCATAATTGGATTAAATTATATAATTTGAAGTTGGTTTGATGAGTTCTTGTAATGTTATAACACCACTAAGAGCAACAAATTGTCTTATCCCAACTAGTTTTGGCTGACAACACAAAACCTATTCCTCCTCAATATCCAAAACCTTCTTGAGGAACTCAATCCCTGTTCATATTCTTCTTCATTTTGCCCTCTTATATCCTTTAATAAGTATACCCACATGCTTTTCTACAACCACCTCCTTAGGTATTCAGTTTGCATTCACAAATATCTTGACCTATAAATCTTATCTCTTACCTGTGTAACATCTAGGAACTATTAGATATATTAATTCCTTACTTTATCTTTATTTGTACTCCAGCACATCAATATCAACATTATCACATCGGTGTCATTCATCCTATGCACATGTTGCTTCTTTATCCTCCATAATTCTAATTCATTAATACTAGCAGGCCTAATACTGTTCCACAAAATTTTCCTTATAGCTTGAGGGCAACATGACAATCACATAATAAGCTAGAATTCCCTCTCCACTTCAGTCATCCAATTTGAATTTTATGTGTAACATCCTTATTAATATCCAATCTTTATGATGATTAATTGGAGATATCGAAATTGGTCACCTTTAGGAATCTTTTGATTCTTAATCCTTACCACTGCTTTATGTATACTATTATCTGTGCTAAGTTTACATTCTAAATATTAGGTCTTAATTCAATTTATTTTAAAAACATTTGATTCCACGGTATGCTTTTAAAAGTCTGTTTTGCATTTACTTCCTCTCTAGATTGTTCTATGAAAACCGCATCATTTGCAAATGCCATAATCTAAGGTCAAAAAAAAAAAAAAAAAGGATGACTTCTAGTTAGCCCTTGATGTAACTTATCGTTATTATCAACTCATTTACCTTGCTAGCCATTGGTCTTATCCTAGTTAGTACTCTCTTTGACATGTTTCTAATAATCTCAGAGTATATAATTGTATTATGTTTCTAATACTCTCTTTGACATGTTTCTAATAATCTCAGAGTATATAATGGTATTATTTTTCTACCTAAATTTGAATGTCTTTTTCTCTTACCCTTAAAGTTTTCCAATTGTTATCCTAATTAAAAATATTGCTTTCATGGTAAGGCTTGTTGGCATAAATCCAAACTGATTTTTTTTCACTTGGGTTATCCGTCTTAACCTTTTATCCTCTACTGTTTCCTATAATTTTATGGCATGATTAATGAACTTAATTCTTTGATAAATGATATAGTTTTAAACATGCACGTTATTCTTATGCGTAAGTATTATTATGCTCTTCTCACCAGACATTATCTAACTACATCCAATTCTCTCTTGGTTTCTTCCTCAAAAAGTCCGATTTGCTAGGATTCTTCCCCAACTATCAAAGAGATCTTTGCCAGATTTGAAATTAAGCACAATTTGCAAAGAAATAACCCCAACACAGGAAAATTCATAATTATGTATGTTTTAATTAAAGGGAACCTTTGTGCCCCTGGTTACTTGTAAAGGTGATCCATGAATACAAGTCATTTTTATATTCAAAATTGATATAGTTATATGGCAAAAGATTATATAGTCCTTCAAATTCCATCAGATAATTTAGTCAACCACAGTAAATCAATCTGTGTGTTGTGCTTGCACTCCTCAACTGATATACTAATTTGATCTTGAAACATTTTTTATTTTCATCTTGGAAAAAGTTATTTTCAACTTTAGCCTAATCTGGTGGACGCAACTTTCTCTTGACTCTTCAACAACCACATTTGCATCTGAAATAGACAGTTGGTATAATCTTTGGAAGAACAATCAAAATGAGAATTCTTAACAAGAATAAGTTTAAAGAGAAAATTTCCTTTTCCCTTAACTTTGCTCCTAATTTCATTTTCTTCCAAGTATAACTATTTAGTTTGCTACACAAAAAAAAAATTTCCATGCCTTGGAAAGCATAAAAGGTTAACTGGTCATGGAGATTGTTGAATCTATATTAGGTAGATCTCAATATCCTCCTTCAGGCACATCATATGAAAATTTGTTCCTGCATTGTATACGCACGTCCCTATTATAAAGTTAACTGCATCAATACACTTTGACCTTAAGAATCACATTACTCAAAAAATTAACAGACGGGAATGAGTCTTAAGAGGTTGTTTAGATTAGTCTTGTGGTATAAATTGACCAAAATAACCTGAATTTTGGACAGAAGCCATGTCCAAAAGTGTTGAAATGTGACAAATTCAGGCGTAGCATTACATAGCTCTTGCCAAGATATTCAAAATTTGAATATTATACATTTCCATTCTTGCAGTGAGCTTGTAGACTTTGAAAATTTGGGGTTCCATAATATATGATATATATACCAACAAGATTGCTTTAGGCAGTTTTAGGCACATTTTTACCCTGCCTGTTTGGGCTGGGTATCTATATTCACATGGAAACAATGCTACTAACTTGTTTAATTGGGCATTCCTGTGTTATTTATAGCTAGTACGGGTCCAAACAGGTTTGAGGCAGTTATCTAAGATATTCTAATATGCTATTCTCAACAGATACTAACAAATTGTTATTTTTTATTAGATTGAGAATTTTTCATTCGACATCAGAAATCAACTCAGCTGACCCAAAGTTTGTAAAATTTTTTCATCTTGCACATTATAGACTGTTAGCAAATCCAATGTTCTAAGAAGATCCCTTAGATATATTATTTATGAAAATGAAGACATAAAAATTATTGTTCAAGCTAATTTTTCTATGGAGTTATCCAAGTGAAAAGACAAAAGATCTGTAATAAAACGTTTCATTACTTTGTTCAACATATTTTGCTGCCACAAGAAAATTATGAAATATTGGATATTATGCTAAAAAAAAAAATTAAGATATTCAAAGTAGTGACAATTATATAATGTTAATCAGAAATTTCTTCGAATGACCTAATCTGCAAATTTTCTAATGAGTTTTAGAATGTTAAAGACGATAAGGGACTTATGCTTCTTTTGCGCCTTTATGACGTGAAAGTTAAGGGACTTATGCTTTTTCTAATGAGTTTTAGAATGTTAAAGATGATAAGAAACCTTTTTGTTAAAATTTATTAGACAGGTTTTTCTGAACAAAATCATCAATATTCAAGTTTAAAACATGCATGTAACATACAGAAAGGAGTGTATATAAAATGACTTTATTTTATAGAAATAAGTAAAAATAGTTATGGTCTTTTTTGAGACGTAATGAAAATATGATATGAAAAAGGAGGGGACCTCAAATGAGTAGGACCTAGAAAACGAAAAAGGGGAAGAAAATAAGAATACAACTAATCAGAAACCCCTATATCATCCACGTGGGAACCCACAAAGAAATCAGATCTACAAGCTCCTGCCTTTGCCAAAAAGTCTGCAATGTTATTGCCTGATCTAAGTACATACTTGAATCAGACATTCAAGCTAGTGGCCAAAGATTGTGAATGTTGAATCAAGTATCACATTTTCCATGGTCCTCGAGTCTCCTTTGTCATCCAGTAGAACACCGCAGTAGAATAGCCCTTGGTGATAAAATGATTGTAGCCTCGCATCCTAGCCAAGAAAAGGACCCATGATAACTGCAAGGATCTTTGCTCTAAGAGAATCCCTATTCCCTATATGACCACTTAAAAAATGATGGTAGCCTTGCATCCTAGCCAAAGGAAATAGTTACTGTTGAAGGAAGGAGATGTAACCTAAGGAAAAATTCCAGAGAATGAATTTTAAGTTGCCCTGCGAATCCATTTAATGGTTTGCGATACCAGCTGGTTGGGGCAAAATTGTCAATATGAAGATCTAGTTTATGCACATGATATTTAAAGGAAGTTCATGTAGCATAGCTTCAATTTTATGGGTGTGAACGTAACTAGTTGTCTTGAAGGGAAAAAGATACTATTAAGGGCAAAATTTAAGGCAGAGAATGAACTTCTCATAGTTTGAAATTGATGAAGAATCTCCAATAACACAGCTCAAGTGGCTTATGCAGTGTATCATGACCTCCATATCTAACAATCTATAACATCCAATTACTCTGCTAATAGTAATAAGTTCATTTTTTCTATATGGATGAAAATTACTTTATTAAATATGAATTAATAAACAAATAATTTACTGATTTTAGAATTATTATCAATCTATCAATCAAAGCCAGATGCCTTTTCCCAACTAGTTGGAGTTGGCAACATTATTTCTATTCCTCCATCCTCGTCTATCAAAAACTGCATCTTTAGTTAGCCTATAAGCATTCATATCCATTTTAGCTTGCTCCGGATTCATGTCATAATAGATTTATCAAAGTGTATTATCATTCTCATGTTGCTACTAGCCATAAAACAATTGATGGTACCCTTTTCTTTTGATGGACTCTTCTTTAGTAACTTCATCTTGGAAAATTATGTCATTATTTTCCTTCCATATATGCAACAAAAACATTCATGTAAAAGGATTCTTCATAATATTTCTGGTTGTAATGAGGTGATTCATGTGTAGGAATAAAAATGCTATTTCGTGTGTATTGTAATCATGTAAATACAGGGATGTACACACAGGTTTCTTTATTTGGAATTTTACATATATGTGAACAGGTAGCCAAGTTAGGATTACATTTTCTTTTCCCAGAAGTTTATCTAACTACTTTCCTGCTTCTTTCAGATTACAACTTTGTATCCGAGTATTCTTATGATCTTTTCCTTTTCCTTTCATTCTCATGATAGGGAGTACATGAATAGTAACCGCAGATGTTATCCAAGATCCATATCTATGGACAAGAACTCACGAACGGTACCTGTGAGTGTTAACATTATACCTCACGAACAGCGGCTGCTAGAGCTTGACATTAGACCAAGAAACTAGTCCTTGATTCTATTAATGAACAAGATGGGAGTAATTTCCCTCCTAAAATTCTTTGTCGTCATACTAGTACCTTCTTTGTAATGGTATCCATTCATTCACAAAAGCTTTCTTACTTTATATTGTATGAATTGTTCTCTTCTTCCTTTTGTGCCTTCGCTGCTTTTTTGGTCTCTGCCGTCAATAGCATTATAGATGCCATTAATCATCCAAAATATAGTGGAAGGCAAACTGTATGAAGATGTGTGCTCTTTTAAACAACTGGACCTGGAAAGTTGTTGGTTGTCATAGAGATAGGAGATATTTGTGCTATAAAAGAGTTTTAATTATAAAATATAAACAAGTTGGATCCATTTGAGATAGAAAGCAAGAAATGTAGCTTAAGGGTATGCCCAGAGATTTGTGTGGATTACCAGCAAATATTTTACTCAGCGGCAAGGATGAACCTGATATGGGTTTTGTGATCTTTTGATTTTTTCTGACATTTTTCTTTTCTAGACCTCATTCACTTTAGTTGTTTTGATCTTATAAACATACCAATATTTTCTTGACTTCATAGTGCTAACATGCTCAAATAATACAGTAATATTTCTACTTTCTCCATTCCGTTGTATTTGAATATTTCCGTACACAGTTTTCAATCTCTTCATCCTTCAGTAAGACTCTTAAATTGTTCTTTTAACGCTTCTGGCTTTATGTAAGTCCTTAGTCTTCCTCTCACAGGTCTTATAAAATTTAAAGACCTATGTCACCTCATTTTTGCACTCAACTTATTCAGTTGGTTACGATATGCCTGTTTTTTGGCCTTAATTATTACTTTTTGGATTTTGTCTACAGGCTTATATGTTATTAGGGTTTCCTGGCTTTTACTTATCTGCCTACTCTTAAAGTAGAGGTGTGCTTTCTCAAATAAGCTTTTAGACCTTATCACTCACCTTGTTTCTTTTCATGACTTAGTTTTCCTTAGATTTTTATAAGACCCCTTTCACATCCATTTAATGCGTTTGGATGTTGCAAACTGTATCTACGCAAGCTTTAAATTTTTATTCCTTTAGTTGCTATTTAGAAACAACCATGTATCTCATTTTCCACTTGTCATTCTATTTTTGGTTTTTTGACTGTGGAGTGTACTAGATTTGGTAGAGATGTTTGCATTGGTGAGACTAGAGGGCAAAATGATGCATACATGTCTTTTTTTATCCAAAAAAAGAAACCTTCAACTATAAAACAAGGCAATTATGAACTTGAAAAGTGATCATCATCATCAACATATGCCAGTTTCCATAAAAGTGGGTTCGGCGATACAAATCTTGTCTCTTCAAGTTAATATAAAAAACCTGTACTAAAGTTATGAAGGAAACAATTTTTTAACCATTATAATGACCCTTAACGTTGGATGTATATTTAGAAACTTGACTATGTACTTATCTGTTAAAGTTCCTTTAAAAGGTTTGACATGGATCTTATGTGTTGTATGCATATCCCGTAACTATACCCTTATCATGTCACATAGGTCCCAAATATTGTGGTAAGGTGAGGGATCCAGAGATGACTGAGCCTAGTGCTTTGAAAATCTAAAGAATTAATAGGCAACATTAATTTCCACGCGATTGTGATGTGTTTCTCTATCAATCTGCCCTCCTTTCTTTGTGTCATTTTTATTTTCCCCTCGGTGTGGGGTGGGGTGAGGTGGGTTTGGGGTGCCAGGTTGTTGATGCTAGAGCTGGTAGAATCTTGTATGATGCCCTATTTTGAACTTGAGAAATGAAAGTAGAATCATTTCAACTAATGAAACAAAATTTTATTATTTGTTGCAAAATTTCTTTGCTCAAAGGTGGTCTCATCAAATTGCAGATGATGAATGCTTAAAAAACATATGGTACATCTTATTGGCCTTTGGTGATAAAATAACTATTCCTGTTGTAGAAGCACTCAATATAGATAGTTATATACATGATTATAAACTGCAACTAAGTTGTGTGTAACCCAAAAGATATCAACTTCTGATTATCACATGCCATTGTATTGTAGAATCTTAAAAATCATTTTGTGTACAGTACATGTTCTAATGTCTTCATGTTTCTTGAAAACGTCGATATTCAGTGCAGGAAGCATTGGAAGAAGTTATAGAGGCGAGTTTCAGCGTTATCAATTATTCCCCAGAATATGTGAAGATAGACCAGTTTTAGAAAATCAGTTTTCTGTAAGTTATACTTTGTTGGCATATGTCAGGGTTTCCATAAATAGCATCAATTTATGAGAATACTTCATTTTTTCCTTTCTTGAGTTTTTTATCAGTACATGCATTTTAACATCTCTATTGTGAACCTAATGATGTTTAAAAGTTTGTTGTGTATGTACAAAAATTGGCTGATAGCCATCTATCATTAAATAATAAATAACAAATGTAGAAGTTATTCAATCAGTTGTTATTGACTTAATAAGTCTAGATTAGAAGTGCAAAGTTAACATGATTTTCTTTCTTATTTGGATCTGATAACTGACTTTTATTTTCCCATTTATGCTTTAGCTAAATCATGTTCTGGAGAAGGATCTGTCATGGACTATGATTTAATGCAAAAGAAAAAACTAAAATACTGATCCATACTATATATAAAGGGAAGCCACAACACCCCCCATACCCCACCCCTTATGTGGGCACAACGCTGAAAGTGCAGTAATAGCAATTTTACTTTACCCAAAAATTCCTCCGAATTTACTGCTATAATCTATTATTGTATGGTATATGCGTGTCTTTTTATCTCTTAGGCATTTGAAATGCCAGTGTGGTTTAACGTTCACATTCTCTCTACAAGACAATTACACAATCGTCCCTTACTTTGAACTTTATAGAGATTAGGGTTAAAAAAATAGGAGAAAAATAAATCGGTAGAAATAAAAGAAAAGAATGTAGATAATCTTGATAGATTCTCACCAATTCTGGGTTGAATTAGAGTTTGATCTCTTAAATGCGAAATAAGATAATCCATGGGCTATCTTGGAGCAATGATCTTATTGTCATTATGTGTCTAAATGGTGAGTTAAATTTTTTTTGAGGCTTGGTCATCTGTTGATGTTCTTTCTTTTTGGTAGGCTGTGGTAGGTAACGATCATGGATTGGGCTACATTTACATTAACACAAATTCTAACACCGCCACGCTTATCATGCGTGCCTTTGCCTTAGTATTCCTAAAGCATTCTCATGCAAACTTGACTATGAGGGGCCTTTTTATTGCTTGGTTCTGATGTAGATCATGACTTCACCATAATGGACCAGATATCCATCTTTGCTTGTCCAAATAGCCACATGATTTAGGGCTTAAAAAATGCACTTGGTGTTTCCTAGAAAAAATTTTAGTGTCTTTGCATTTCAATGTAGTGAGGCTGTCATTAAGATGCGATCACCTTGTGAAAATGATACTGCTAAGCAAAGGGGTTTCTTTGGTGCGATACAAAGCACTTTTTAGTCATCTATAAAGTTCATATTTTGAAGCCATGACCTGAACGCTGAATTATTTTAAGATAAAATTTTCTACCTACCTTATTTGCTGGCACTGTCATTATAGATTATAAAACAGTTAATATCTTACCTTGTTTGACGGTGTCAGCTGTTTGAGCTATAAAATACTGGGAGTTCCCAAAGTAACTAATGGTCAAAATGATAGCATTAATCATTGATCATAATGATTTGTCATCAATATTGTTTGCACTCATATTTTTCTATGTTATTTAATATAATCTATTAAAAATATGATCTTATTATTTTTTTATTTTTACTATTAGTTTCACATCTAGTAATGAACTAGTGAAATTGGTATCATCTCAGAGGACAATTTCAAGGTAATCGCATGTCAGACTACAAAAATTTAGAGTGGCATTTCAGAATCATAAATAGTAAACGTGCAAGGAAGTTTACTCTTTATATTACTTGAAAATGACATCAGTTTTGCCCTTGCTCAACACTAAATATTAATGTAACTATTAGTGATCATATTTTTATTTTATAGTTAATTTTAGCCTAACTTGTTTACAAGGGTATTTTGATTGATAATATGTATGCATTAAAAAAATTGTATTTAGAAGTAGAGATCATTGAAAAATTCATCATAGCATTTCATTTTGACCATGAAATTATCAAATTATTTTAGTTAAGATGTTTAAAATGTTTGGAAAAAAATCTGTTTCATGTAGAAAGAGGGGCCTTTTTTTTTCTTCCTAATTCAATTCTATACTACTATTGATCTTCTGCATCTATCTCCCACAATATCTGGCCTGCATAAAATAAAAAGAGAAACTGTAAAAATCCCTTGGCTCTATCCACTTTTTTTTATTCTTTTAAAGATCCAAGCTTGCGGTTGTAGAATTTGAGAAGAATCTTGAGATTCTCTTGGATACCTCACTTGAAAATTTATTATCATCAAGGTTTTCATTTTTGTAGCGTTAGAAATTTCATCAAGGGTACGGTACAAAATTTTGCCACCATGGTGGAAAATTTTTCTTCTTTCCATTGTTTTTTGAGAAAAAGATTGAAACAAATGCATAAGAAAGAAAGAATTTTAGTTATGTATAAGCAAGTAATATTGAATACCAAGTAGGAGAAATGGAAATAAAGTAAACTATGCCTAATTGATTAATTTGGAGTTAAATTTTAGATGTGCACAAAGAAGAGAGAACGGCAAGGAAATAAGGTATATCAAGAGTAAGTATATGAATGTGGCATGATAAGCATATTATATCATCACACATCAGTATAGATGAAAGATGTTAAATGCATAACACCTTATAATTCAAATAACTCATTACAAGATACAATAGACAATAGATCGAACATTCCAGCCTCCAAGTCAAATAGAACAATACAATGTCAGAGGTATCACAATCACAACAAAAATGGAGCTGGCTTGAAGTCACCTCCATCATCATAATGCCTAGCTGGTCCTCATTGCATGTTCTCCCAATAATGGAAATGTTGCTGCCAACTCAAGTTCTGATAGTACCAACTTGTGTAATCCCTCATATATCTCTCATAAACTCATAATCTTCTGCAGTCATATACACTAGAATGCCATAGATGGATACAATGATAGTGAGTGCATGAGATAGATACACTCACGGGCATAGAATGTGATGGATAGGCATATGTAGGATGATCATATCCTGGGGGATATGCATTTTGAGGGGAAAAAACCAAAGTCATAAGTCATATTCATAACCTCCCACACCTATAGTGGGATAAGCATACCCGTATACATATGGAACACTCACATAGCTGTATGAACCTTACTATTGTCAGCCACAGCTCGGGAAAGATTGTTGTACAGGCCCCTACTCATACGTGGCTCCTTTACGTGATTTAGAAGATGACAAATGTTGCGCACTTCTAGCACCAATCAACCCAAAGTAGGGATGAGGATATCTCATCCTTTGATGCCGTATTTTTCCTTACCTTTCCCTATGGCTAAGAATGGGGCTTTTGTTGGCTTGTTCCTCTGAGGCTGTGTAGGGAGAACACCATGTTCTTGGTATTGTATAGTATGTTAAAATTGTAACTCCCCAGTTAAATGCTCATATGGCTTCTGAGACCTTCTACCCCCATTTCCAGGTTTGCCTCCCTGATCCTCGTCATCATTTCTATAATCCTCATTGTCCTTATTTTCATTAGCATCATCACCACCGCCATCATCCCCATCACTGTCATTGAAGCCCGTTTGATAACTCCCTGATGAGTTGAGGTGGCCTCCTCAGACTCCACAACGGCAGAAGATGTTCTTGACTGCTTTCTATCCTTTGTCCGTTCTACTTGTCTACACATAAGATGGAGGGATAATCTTCATGCTCTCGTAAGTAAATGCACACTCATAAAATGGAATGAAATCATCTAACCCTGCAGCCTACGTGTAGCTCTCACAACATCTTCTTTTTCAATGTGAAAAGTGTTTTCACATTAAAAAATGTGAAAACAAAGATGCAAGCAGCATCTTACGTAGGCTACAGGGTCCGTGTCACAGACCGTATGACAAATGATTTCACTCCTCAGAAAACCTACCTCCTCCTATAGCATCGATGTCGATTCCCAAGTCAGCATTCTTTTTACTAGAAACACACTTGTCGGGCTAGCAATCAAGCTAATCCATCTTAGAATACTCAACCCACCTCATAAATGAGTCAGTACTCCTGAATGTCATCAATATACATAGCATGGATCCCTTAGTATTGTGTTCTATGTCTGAATATCTAACTGCTTCATTCTCAGTCGTATATTACATAGAATTTTAACTTTTGTAACTTCTAATGAGCCAAGTGATTCCGTTGCTTCACATGTATGATAGGATATGTGTTCCAATTTTGCTCATAGGCAAAAGATGAAGTTGTCGAAGCAAGGACTCGGTGGCAGTGCTTTGAGTGTATGGGAATTAATGCCATACATGGATCACCATGTGCTTGTAAACATGGATTCATCAATCTCATAAACCAAAATAGTAAAATCATGAATTTAGTAGCCAGTAAATTTATACTAGTGGGTTGACCTACGTGGCATCATCTTATTCCTTGATTCGATAGCTGCTTGTCCACTGAAACTAAAAGACGCATTGTGTCTCTAAATATAATAGTCTGCCAAGTGGTTTCCAAATATTATATCAAGAGTAATGAATCAACTTAAAATGAAGAAATATTACATCTCACTCTAGGTATTGAACAATTAACACATTACCAATTTGACCCTTTGTCTTCGACTTTGGGTCTAGCTTTCTGTATACCTCATGCACATGGTCTAATAAGTCATAGTGTGATCCCAACCAATGACTATTATGATACTTTGGATTCAAGAAATATTTTATGATTCATTTTCATAAATAACATTAGTAAACTTGTTGTGGAAGTTAGACTATTTGATGTCTTAGTGTCTTATACCATTGATCGTCAATGATCTTGTGGATCTACTAATATGTTTTAAGAGAAGTAGATTTAATCTGGTCCTTCATAAGTTGATGAATCCATAAGGGGAGATGTATCCATATTAACTGCTCTCTATACACAATCAATAAGCTCTAAGATGGCAACTCACAGACCGTATCCTTGAATCAGCCAAACAGCACAATGCTCTCCACTATATTCCCAATAGCACTCTTTCTCAAGCTAGTCCTCTCCTGTAAGCATCAACCTCAAGCTTGCTCTATGGGTCAGAATATTAACCATTGCTATATTTCTGGGGGAGCGCATTTGCACGTTCTCACTATGTCACCACCAATCAGATGTTATTGACTTAATAAGTCTAGATTAGAAGTGCAAAGTTAACATGATTTTCTATCTTATTTGGATCTGATAACTGACTTTTATTTTCCCATTTATACTTGAGCTAAATCATGTTCTGGAGAAGGATCTGTCATGGACCCCAACCATTATTTAATGCAAAAGAAAAAACTAAAATACCAATCCATACTATATATAAAGGGAAGACACAACATCCCCCATACTCCACCCCTTCTGCGGGCGCCATGCTGAAAGTGCAGTAATAGCAATTTTGCTTTACCCAAAAAGTCCTCAGAATTTACTGCTATAATCTATTATTGTAAGGTATATGCGTGTCTTTTTATCTCTTAGGCATTTGAAGTGCCAATGTGGTTTAATGTTCACATTCTCTCTACTATACAATTACACAATCGTCCCTTACTTTGAACTTTATAGAGATTAAGGGTTAAAAAAATAGGAGAAAAATAAATCGGTAGAAATTAAAAAAAAGAATGTAGATAATCTTGATAGATTCTCACCAAATTGCCTAAGTTGGATCAGTATCTTCGCATCTCAATCTAGTGAGGCTGTCATTAAGATGCGATCACCTTGTGAAAATGATACTGCTAAGGGGTTTCTTTGGTGCGAAACAAAGCACTTTTTAGTCATCTATAAAGTTCATATTTTGAAGCCATGACCTGAACGCTGAATTATTTTAAGATAAAATTTTCTACCTACCTTATTTGCTGGCACTGTCATTATAGATTATAAAACAGTTAATATCTTACCCTGTTTGACGGTGTCAGATGTTTGAGCTATAAAATACTGGGAGTTCCCAAAGTAATTAATGGTCAAAATGATAGCATTAATCATTGATCATAATGATTTGACATCAATATTGTTTGCACTTTTATTTTTGTATGTTATTGTGGAAAATTTTTCTTCTTTCCATTGTTTTTTGAGAAAAAGATTAAAACAAATGCTTAAGAAAGAAAGAATTTTAGTTATGTATAAGCAAGTAATATTGAATACCAAGTAGGAGAAATGGAAATAAGGTAAACTATGCCTAATTGATTAATCTGTAGTTAAATTTTAGATATGCACAAAGAAGAGAGAACGGCATGGAAATAAGGTATATCAAGATTAAGTATATGAATGTGGCATGATAAGCATATTATATCATCACACGTCTGTATAGATGAAAGATGTTAAATGCATACCACCTTTTAATTCAAATAACTCATTACAAGATATAACAGACAATAGATCGAACATTCCAGCCTCCAAGTCAAATAGAACAATACAATGTCAGAGGTATCACAATCACAACAAAAATGGAGCTGGCTTGAAGTCACCTCCATCATCATAATGCCTAGCTGGTCCGTATTGCATGTTCTCCCAATAACAGCAATGCTGCTGCCAACTCAAGTTCTGATGGTACCAACTTGTGTAATCCCTCATATATCTCTCATAAAGTCATAATCTTCTGCAGTCATATACACTAGAATGCCATAGATGGATACAATAATAGTGAGTGCATGTGATAGATACACTCACGGGCATAGAATGCAATGGATATGCATATGTAGGAGGATCATGTCCTGGGGGGTATGCATTTTGAGGGGCAAACACCAAAGTCACAAGTCATATTCATAACCTCCCACACCTATAGTGGGATAAGCATACCCGTATACATATGGAACACTCACACAGCTGTATGAACCTTACTATTGTCAGCCACTGCTTGGGAAAGATGGTTGTACAGGCCCCTACTCATATGTGGCTCCTTTACGTGATTTAGAAGATGACAAATGTTGCGCACTTCTAGCACCAATCAACCCAAAGTATTGGGATGAGGATATCTCATCCTTTGATGCCGTATTTTTCCTTACCTTTCACGGCTAAGAATGGGGCTTTTGTTGGCTTGTTCCTCTGAGGCTGTGTAAGGAGAACACCTTGTTCTTGGTCTTGTGTAATATGGTCAAATTGTAACTCCCCAGTTAAATGCTCATATGGCTTCTGAGACCTTCTACCCCCATTTCCAGGTTCACCTTCCTGATCCTCATCATCATTTCTATAATCCTCATTGTCCTTATTTTCATTAGCACCATCACCACCGCCATCATCCCCATCACTGTCATTGAAGCCCGTTTGATAACTCCCTGATGAGTTTGAGGTGGCCTCCTCAGACTCCAAAACGGCAGAAGATGTTCTTGACTGCTTTCTATCCGCTGTCCAGTCTACTTGTCTACACATAAGATGGAGGGATAATCTTCATGCTCTCGTAAGTAAATGCACACTCATAAAATGGAATGAAATTGTCTAACCCTGAAGCCTGCGTGAGATGCTGCCACGTGCAGCTCTCACAACATCTGCTTTTTCACTGTGAAAAGTGTTTTCACATTAAAAAATGTGAAAACAATGACGCTGTGAGATGCTGCTTGCGTAGGCTGCAGGGTCCATGTCATAGACCATATGGCAAATGATTTCACTCCTCATAAAACCTACCTCCTCCATTACAGCATCATTGTCGATTCCCAAGTCAGCATTCTTTTTACTAGAAACACTCTTGTCGGGCTAGCAATCAAGCTAATCCATCTTAGAATACTCAACCCACCTCATAAATGAGTCAGTACTCCTGAATGTCATCAATATACATAGCATGGATCCCTTAGTATTGTGTTCTATGTCTGAATATCTAACTGCTTCATTCTCAGTCGTATATTACATAGAATTTTAACTTTTGTAACTTCTAATGAGCCAAGTGATTCCGTTGCTTCACATGTATGATAGGATATGTGTTCCAATTTTGCTCATAGGCAAAAGATGAAGTTGTCGAAGCAAGGACTCAGTGGCAGTGCTTTGAGTGTAAGGGCATTAATGCCATACATGGATCACCATGTGCTTGTAAACATGGATTCATCAATCTCATAAACCAAAATAGTAAAATCATGAATTTAGTAGCCAGTAAATTTATACTAGTGGGTTGACCTACGTGGCATCATCTTATTCCTTGATTCGATAGCTGCTTGTCCACTGAAACTAAAAGACGCATTGTGTCTCTAAATATAATAGTCTGCCAAGTGGTTTCCAAATATTATATCAAGAGTAATGAATCAACTTAAAATGAAGAAATATTACATCTCACTCTAGGTATTGAACAATTAACACATTACCAATTTGACCCTTTGTCTTCGACTTTGGGTCTAGCTTTCTGTATACCTCATGCACATGGTCTAATAAGTCATAGTGTGATCCCAACCAATGACTATTATGATACTTTGGATTCAAGAAATATTTTATGATTCATTTTCATAAATAACATTAGTAAACTTGTTGTGGAAGTTAGACTATTTGATGTCTTAGTGTCTTATACCATTGATCGTCAATGATCTTGTGGATCTACTAATATGTTTTAAGAGAAGTAGATTTAATCTGGTCCTTCATAAGTTGATGAATCCATAAGGGGAGATGTATCCATATTAACTGCTCTCTATACACAATCAATAAGCTCTAAGATGGCAACTCACAGACCGTATCCTTGAATCAGCCAAACAGCACAACGCTCTCCACTATATTCCCAATAGCACTCTTTCTCAAGCTAGTCCTCTCCTGTAAGCATCAACCTCAAGCTTGCTCTTTGGCTCAGAATATTATCCATTTCTATATTTTTGGGGGAGCGCATTTGCACGGTCTCGCTATGCCACCACCCCCACATGCTCTCTTACCATGGCTAGGACATATAAATGATAGCTAATAAATGTTGTTGAGGTCCTTGCAATTGATAGCACAATAAGAGCATTGGCTGTATGCAATGGCCTCAAGCACTAGAGCAACAAATTGTGTTGCTCATGGGGTTAATACAAATTAGATTTGTCTTGAAGCATCTAACCCACTTCTACTTATGTATTCTTATTATTGGTGGCGATGTGCATTAAGTCCTTCCAGTCAACCTCCTTCACAATAGACTTCAATAAATTGGCTCTGTAATCTGTCCTTAATTTTATTTGATGCATCTACTATATGAGAAAGATAGCTCCACCCTCACAATAAAGCATGAAGTTATGATTGAAATTCAATTGGGTCTAGTCCAACCATCACACATATTAGTCACCTAAAACTCCTCTCAATGCACCTTCTTACATGACATCTAGATATTTCCCCATTTATCTCACATGTTGTGGGGGTAAATACATCTCTTTTGGCTTCGTATGCAACATATTTCATATTCTCAAAATATGAAGAGGTCATTACATTCGATAGAATGTGACTAAAAATGAAGAGTTTTGAAAGAAACTTCCCCATCCCCCCTTTCTGATACATCTTTCAATGACTTTTGCTTAACACCCTTGGATTTGTAAAATGAGGGCTCCAAGGTTATCTATAATTCCCATGCTTCATAATCATTTAAATAATCAATTCCCTAGAGCCCAAATACTAAAAATTCCAAGCCCAATGCCAAATCCACCACCTACAGAAGTCTCAGCCCCCTTGGAATCCCAAGTCTCTCAAACTCTCTCGTCTTGAACACTAACTACATATATGCCTACTATTGAACTCGATTAGCAACCCTTTCTGCCTCAATTACATAATCTGATGGATACAAATTATCATCATTAAAATTATTGTCTAGTACTCACATGAGTTGTGCTAACTTCCTCTTTCTCTCTCCTTCCCCTCCACTTGGATGGAAATTGACCAATCTAAATGCTCTCTCATCATCTTCGCATGGGGGGGGGGGGGGGGGGGGGGGGGGGTGATAATAGTGTAATTTGTCACATTTTTAAGTCAATGTGCCATATGCTGCTTCAACCTAGAATCCCCCTACCCTTGATAATCTTGTAGCAATAATTGCAGACAAACTTCTTCTTATTGCCAAATGCTGTATCATGGCTCCATCCTATATTATCCTTCCTCATATCAACTCAACTCTCAAAATGAATCCAAAAAACTGAAAATACAATGTAGAAGAAGCAAAAATGTGTTAGAATAAAGTTGACAGTTGCATTATAAAGTTTTCCCAAATTTTTCTCAACTTCTATAAATTTTAATTCTAAATTAGTACATAAGTACACAATTTTGTGAGTAATACATACTAAGTTCTATCACTAATTAACCATATAGCAATTAAAATAATTTCCTAAATTTGATAATTTTTCAAAAAAATTTACTTATTTTTTATTTTTATTATTTAATAATTAAACAGATTTATCATTTTTAAAACATTTTTTTTATGAAATTTATAAAATCTTAAATTTTCTAATGTATTTATTTTTCACATCTATATATTTATTGTTTTTGAAGAAAAAATTCCATTACACCTAGTCATGGATTGGGTATCATTACATGTATAAGAATCTCAAAAAATTTCATTGGATTTAGACACCCAAAAAAAAAAAAAAAAATTACAGAAATAAAGGTTTGCCTCAGACCTACTTGCCAACAATCCTTGAATCATTCGTCTAATACCTAAACAATCATTTTAGGGGTGTAAAACACAGAAATAAGTGTTTTTATACTCTTTTCAGCAAGACATTAATTTGGCCCTAAGAGGAGAGACAAATGAATGGGGGAGATTTTGGGTTCAAATGTGCTGAAGTGGGTGACATTTTGATGTGGTCACCCTTTTAAGGGCAACATGAATTAATATCAGCACTTATTTGACACAAAATTGTGATATTAGTTCATGGATTTGTTGGAAAGAAAAAGGGAGTCTTATGATTTACTTTAAGTAGACGATTTATTTTCAGTATATTGCATGCCAAAAACTGCTATAGTTTCTTAACTTTTGATCCCCCCGCCATGTAGATCTTTGTTTCACGTCCAGGTGGTGAAAAGTACTCTACAGTGTTGTGCCCTAGGAGCCAAGATATGATCAAGTATGCCATTACTATTTTATTAATGCTTCTAGATTTTGAAGCTTCTCTTCTTTGAAAGTTATAATTTTGTGCATAAATCCTAGACAAACACGTGCACACACGCACACGTGGGTGTGTGTTGTTTTATATGAGGATACTGAACATAAAGAAAAATTTTTTTTTTGGCTACACAGAGAAAACATTGTTTCTGGGATTGGATCTTGGGACTGGAATCTGGTTGGTCAGAACTCTACATATCATGCTCTCTACCCACGGGCATGGACTGTTTATGATGGTAAAATTTTTATTAACTGTTGGACATCTGAGTTTTATGACCATTATAGACCAATTATCTTATATATGGGCACCATCTTACTTTTAATGCAGGGGAACCTGACCCTGAACTTAATATAGTTTGTCGTCAGATGTCACCATTCATTCCCCACAACTATAAGGAGAGCAGCTTCCCTGTATCAGTATTTACATTCACAGTAGGAAAGCAATTCCAATAAATTTTATTTTTCTTTTTCTACTATTTCATGTATCTTTTTGTAATCGTTGTCCTAATTATTTTCTAATTTTATCCAGCTATTTAATTCTGGAAAAACTTCAGCTGATGTCACCTTGCTTTTCACATGGGCTGTGAGTATACTATTTTGTTTGCACATTCATCCTACTGAACTTTTTGGCAATGTTTGGCTTTGATTTTGGATCCCCACTTTTAATTCTTGCCAATGAATTATAAAGTTGGGATAGAAAAAATTTTGGATTCAAATAATTAACAGTTTGGTTTTCATTCAACAATTCAAATGACATTGGAAGAAATTACAAGTAGGCCCAGTTTTCCGAAAAATGCATAATTTGTGCCCTTAAACAATTTTAGTGTTGTATTTTTTATAACAATTTATTGTTATGCAACTGATAAAAATTACAAGTTCATCTCCTTATTTTCAGCACTTTAAGCCAAAAGCATAAATGGGTCTCCAGATGTTTGTCATTTAAAATTTTTTTCCTGATTTTACAATTCAACAACCATTTAATCCTTAGACAAAACCAAGCACACATTTTTATCCAATATCAAGGTTCATCAGAAGCTGCTGTAAAATTTTTAAGTTAAATCAAACCCCAATGCTACCTTGGCATTTTCCCAATTTTCTGTCTTTTCTGCTCTTAATGCATTATTGTTGCAATCCTATGGGACACTGACTGTATCTTATGTAACTCTAAAATCATGAAACCAGATGGACTATGAAGTTATATCTTGATTGAGAGAACAATTAATTACTTTGTACTTTCTTCTTCTTTTTTTCTTTTTTCTTTTTCCAGAATTCAGTGGGTGGAGTTTCTGGATTGTCTGGTGATCATTTTAATTCAAAGATGATGTAAGAACATATAACTGGACTCATATATTCATGTTATATTTTAATTCTATTCATTGTTATACGAGATTTATATCTTTGTTGATTTTAGACCTGGGAATTGTCATTTCATTTATTTATCGATATCTTTGATCTATTTATACAGTGTGAAGAATGGAATTCATCGAGTACTTCTTCATCACAAGCAAGTCTCTATCCTTGCTACAGAGAGAGAGAGAGAGAGAGAGAGAGAGAGAGAAAGAGAGAGAGAGGAGCTACAGGCTCTTGATTTCATCAGTTTAACATCCTAATCTTATGGATTTCATAATTCCTCTAGTTCTAAATCAATTCATCTCTGATTCAGAACTGCAGATGGACTACCCCCAGTAACTTTTGCTATTGCAGCAGAAGAAACAGATGAGGTTCATGTCTCTGAGTGTCCTTGCTTCTTGATATCTGGAAGCTCCCAGGACATCACAGCAAAAGGCATGTGGGATGAAATTAAAGAGGTTTGTTTTTCTACTTCGTTTTGAATTGTTCATGGCAGCAAGTAACTCCCTCTTTCTGCTCTGCACAAGGGGATTCTCAAATCCTATTATGATTCATGACTTATCCAGGAATCTGAGTGCATAAATATTATGGCTTGAAAGATGATATATGTTATCCTTTGATTTTTTTTTTTCTTTTTAAATCAAATATAGTAAATACAGGTAATCCAGTGTGAAGAATGGAATTCTTACGGTATTGTTCTTACCATCACTTACACCCTCAGTCGGCTGAAAAGGTTGAGACACGATTTGGAACTTAATTTCATGTCTGTACAGGACATTACTACTCAGAAGGGTCAAATGCAATATAATAATTAGTGCTCAGAAGAATTTCTAATATTGAGCTCTTCCTAAAATTTTCTTGTATGTGAAAGTAGGGTTATCAAGTAATATTAATTTCTGCATGTGGCATAGCTTTGCACAAAGCTTGATATGTATACTTTGATTCCAATAGCATGGGTCCTTTGACCACCTTGATTCCGATGAAACATCAATGCCTTCAGAACCTGGATCCTCTATTGGAGCAGCAATAGCAGCTTCTGTGAGACTTCCATCTGATGCTGTCCGTACGGTTACATTTTCATTGGCATGGACCTGCCCTGAAGTACAGTTTCCTAGTGGAAAGACATACTGCAGGTGAGTTAAATATTTACTCTCTACCTGAAACTATCACATTTTTCTGATAAAGACAATAAACAGGCGTTATACAAAATTTTATGGCATGCAAGGAGATGCAGCTGCAGATATTGCATGTGATGCTATTCTTGGTAATATTTCTGGTCATTCTTTTATTTTGGGTGATTTAATGCGAAGGCTTAACATGCATGGCATTGGTGCTAAGCTTGGTTCATTTAGAAATGGGAAAATAACATGAAAAAAGATTATTGAGCTGACTATCTGTTGTTTGCAATATTTTTTTCCTCAATATTTCAATAAATAGAACAGGCCAATTGGGAGTCTCAGATAGAAAGATGGCAAAGACCAATACTTGAGGACAGAAGACTTCCTGAATGGTGAATGTAAATGAAACTCGTGTTAAGCAAGTTTACATATTGCTAACTTACAAAGAGATTTCAAATTGTCTTAATATTTTGTGCAGGTATCCTATCACTCTGTTCAATGAGCTGTACTATCTTAATGCAGGAGGAACAATTTGGACAGGTACGTGTGGAGCTTAGAATCTATTCCCATGAAAATTTGTTCAACCTAGTGATTCAAGTTTCTTGGTCCCTTTCTCAGATGGCTCACCTCCCTTGCAGAGTTTAGTAACCATTAGAGAAAGAAAATTTTCCCTCGATAGTTTGAGATCAGATTTTGGGAACTCGGTCAATTTCACACATCAAAATGACACTGCTGTTGATATTCTTGGAAGGATGACATCAATGCTTGAACAAATTCACACTCCTATTACATGTAATTCTGCACATGGAACATATTTGCTTCAAAGTGGTGAGGAAAATGTTGGCCAGTTCCTCTATCTTGAAGGCATAGAATATCACATGTGGAATACTTATGATGTCCATTTCTACTCATCTTTTGCACTGATCATGCTATTCCCGGAACTTGAACTCAGTATCCAAAGAGATTTTGCAGCAGCTGTGATGATGCATGATCCCAGTAGGATGAGAATTCTAAGTGATGGAAAGTGGGTCCCGAGAAAGGTTCTTGGTGCTGTCCCCCATGATATTGGACTCAATGACCCATGGTTTGAAGTAAATGCTTATAACCTTTATAATACAGATAGGTGGAAAGACTTGAATCCTAAGTTTGTTCTGCAAGTTTACAGGGATGTGGTTGCTACTGGAAATAAGTCATTTGCACAAGCTGTTTGGCCTTCAGTCTATACTGCAATGGCTTACATGGACCAATTTGATAAGGACCAGGATGGGATGATTGAGAATGAAGGCTTTCCTGATCAGACTTATGATGCATGGTCTGTTTCTGGAGTGAGTGCATACAGTGGGGGGTTATGGGTGGCAGCTCTGCAGGCTGCATCTGCCATGGCACATGAAGTTGGTGACAAGGCCTCTGAGGATTATTTCTGGGTTAAGTTCCAGAAAGCTAAGGCTGTATATGAACAGTTATGGAATGGTTCTTACTTTAATTATGACAACAGTGGTGGTAGTTCGAGTTCTTCTATTCAGGCTGATCAACTGGCTGGAAACTGGTGTGTTGTGATTCAACTTCTTTTCATGTCCTTTATCAAGTGACTTTTACTTGGATAAAGTGATAAAAATTTAAATGTAAATCAAATGTTGGGTTTATTATATGGAACTTCTAACTTTATTTTAGTGTTCCAAACATGACAATTATTATTATTATTACTAGATTTTTCCTTTTGCGCTTGTTTTTTTTTTTTTTCTGGTTAAGTGAAGAGAATATACGCATTTTCAGACTTCATATATGATAAGCTGGACTCAAATAAATTATTTTTGATTACATCATTTGCTAGGCTAATCAGTATGTCAGCATGATTGTACTTAAATAATCTGTGGGAAAACTTTTAATTTTAATCAAACATTAAGATCAAATTCACAGTTAGTTTAAAATCAAGGAAATTAAAATGCTACTATTACTTTAACCTTGACTAAAAATCCAAGTAAGATTTCTCGATATTCTCAATTTACTGTCTGTATCTAGTTTATGTTTTTATTTATTTATTTATCTATTTATTTTTTGTAATACTTAAGGTATGCTCGAGCATGTGGGCTTTTGCCAATCGTTGATGAATGCAAAGCACAAATTGCACTTGAAAAAGTCTACCGTTTCAATGTACTCAAGGTAAAAGATGGGAGGCGAGGAGCTGTAAATGGGATGCAACCTGATGGACGAGTTGACATGTCAGCAATGCAATCACGAGAAATATGGTCCGGGGTCACATATTCTGTTGCTGCAGCTATGATTCATGAAAACATGGTGGAAATGGCATTTCACACTGCAGGTGGAGTTTATGAAGCTGCATGGTCCCAAGAAGGACTTGGGTGAGCTGACTTTTTTTGCCTCTTGTCTGTGTCTATGAGTTTCTTAAGGAAACTTGAGAGCTAAATGCTTTTCTAATTTTCTTCAATATAACCTACATCTGTGTGACACTGATAGCACAGGATTGCCTGTCTGACAAATTGTTTGTTACAAACAAGGAACCTGAAAATTCAAGTGAAGGACCCCTATTTAACACATGGAAAAGAAAAATTTTCCTCTATTTGGTAGTTTTCTTGTTATATTTGAGATTTGATGAGTTTTCTATGTTGACTAGAATCAAGGATGCTGAAATCTTATGATTTGATGAGTTACTACCATTTGTTCTTGATGAGTTACTGCAATTTGGTCTTATTGCCTAGAATTCAAGAAGCCAATAACTTCAATTTTTATTTATTTATCAGGTTTTCGATTTAGTTAAATCAGGACTTTTCTTTTCTTTTATTTTTTTTTATCTCAGGAATTATTGGTGAAATCCTATCAGTCAATTCTAATAACATGTAAAAGTTACCCTTTTTTGTTGCTTGATGCTGAAAACTTCAGTTCATGGAATGAATGTACTTAAAGAGAAAGAGGAGCGTGTTTCCGTAACTGTTAAGGAATGGTTACTTGGTTTTATACCATCCCTCCATTATCTTCAGTTGCTTTCTGTACCACCATTAAAAGTTCTGAAAATTTTATTGATGAAAATAAAAGGAAAGTTTCTCTAAACATCATAAAAATGTGATTATTTGGACATTGTCTGATTTGCCCTTTTTTTTCTTCTTATTATTCAAATTTTTATGTCTAATAATATTTGAACTTCCAAATACTCACTGTGAATATATTCTGCTCATATTAACACTTTTAGAGGACCTTACTGTTCATGTTTATACATATCCTTCTCATGTAGCCTAAGTTTTTAGGTCAAACCTGATCTGTGCAGACGTACTCAATGTTTTTTTTTATAACTTTATAGATGTTGGATTTTGATTCCACACAAAAATTCGATACAGTAACGCACATGGGGACTTGGGACATATTGACCTGTAAGTCCCACCAAGATAACACGTTTTTAGGTGATTAGCTGTTCACAATCTCTGTATAACCATGTCATATGAACAACTGGATTTTTCTTCATTATCTACAAATTTTGAACCAAGGTAGAGGCCTTTATCATTCACTTGATCTCTTGTCCATATGATTGTTATTTTTGATACAAATCAAATGGTCTGTCTGGACACTCTCATATGCAACCCCATCTCATTATCTTGTGTGTCGAATTTTTATTTTTCCTTTTTGTTTTTCCCTTTAATCATACAATGCTGTGGACACATTTGTACAATCCACTATGAACTTATATTTTTCCTCTTTGCTGATACATTTTTGGTTCTGGTTACAGTTACTCTTTTCAAACTCCAGAAGGTTGGAATACTGATGACCAGTACAGATCTCTGTGTTATATGCGCCCTTTGGCCATATGGGCAATGCAGTGGGCCTTGTCATCACCAAAGCTCTTCAAGCAGGAAAATAGAGTAGAAGCAAAGAAAGATGACCTTTTAATTAGGCACCATGATGGGTTCTCAAGGGTTGCAAACCTGCTAAAGTTTCCAGAAATAGATGCTTCTAGAAGCTTTCTTCAGATGATCTTTGATATTACTTGCAGGAGGCTGTGGACATGATATAAGTTGGTTTGCACAATCTTCTAGAAACTTCCACATCATTTAAATTCATAATTGCATTTCTTAAGAAACATTAGTAATTACAGAGCAGAAGACTGGCTCTAATGAGAATGGAAGATACTCATTAAATTTCAATATGCATTCAAGAAAAAAAAGAAAAATAAAATTCATTGTGCTTGGTTGAATTATATATCTGTAAAGTGACAAGGGTTCTTGGTAACTCCTCAAATTTCAAATAATTAAGATGCTAGAAAAATTTAAACTTACAGAAAACTGAGCTTTGTAATGATAAGCAACAACAAAGATTAGATATCTGGGTTTTTATTGATATATTTGTTGACCTAGCAGATAACTGAAGTTAGATAACTAGTTTTCCTTTTTGGCTACTAATCTTTACATTCGCGTCCCCTGTACTGATTCATTGCCAAAAATGCGTAAAATCGATTTTGATTTCTTTTAAAAAGGAAGTTGTTAAAAGAATGTGATTTTGTTTGCTTAAACATTAACAATAATGGCTATGTGGCCTCGTCAATTGGTAGAATGGGTGGGACGTAGAGGTGGTGGCAATGGGTCGGGTTGTAAACGGGTTGATAGCTAAATGGGTTGGGTTGGGTTTAACCTGTTTATTGATGGGTTGAGAAAGCGCCAACCCAAACCTAACCTGACAAGTAAGGGTTGAACCTAATCCAACCCGTTTATTTTTTAATTATTTTGTATTCTTATTTTAATTTCAATTATGCTTATATAAAAACTCCATTTTACATAGTAAAACCTTAATAAATAACATAAAAATACTTAATAAAAATGATTTCTTTTCCAAAAAATAAGCAAAATTTATTTGAGAAGAAGATTAGAAATATTTAAAAACTCAGTTTTTTGTAAGTTCAAAAGCTCAATTTTCTCTAACATAATCCTACTAAATCAACCACTAATTTTAATAAAATCCTTGGGTGTGTAGACTTCTTCTCTAAGAATTTTAATTTCAATAATTACAAATCCATATGTATCTAAATTAATATTAGTATATTAAATATACAAAGGAACTATTTTAGAAGAAAACAAGAATAATAAAAATTCTCATACATTTATATATCTCTAATTTTCACATGTAATCCTCTCATGACCTATTTTGTAGTTTTTCTTAGAGATTTTTATTAATAAATTAAATATATAATTAATAATAGGTAATTTATATATGACTAATATCTTAAACAATTATTTTTATTAATTAATTAATAGAACATTCGTAAAAAATCTAATTAATAAGAGATTATTTAAAAAAGCAATAATAGAATTCCCGTATATATCTATATCTTAACATTAATACACTAAGCACATATGTATGTGTATTTTTTAAAAAATTTTGTTTAGATATTTTCACTAATAAAATTAAATATCTAATTAATAAAAGATTATTTTAATAATTAGTTAACTTATATATTATGAGAAATAGATATCTAATTAATGAGAGATCTTTAAATTAATAACTTATAAGGAAAATAAACATATTTTATTAATTATTTAAGATTCTTTTATTAAAGTCTATATAATATTAACGAACAATATCTAATTTAACTAATAATAGATTATTTGAATATTTAATTAACAATGATTAGAAATCTAATTGATAGAGATTATTTAAATTATTAGTTAATAATTTCGGGGATATCTTAATTTTTCTTCAGATTATTTTAATAATTAAACATATCTAGTTATGTTTACACCAGCCATAGCTTGGCGGTAAAATAGTCCTATGTGGCTACAAGTCTCCCTAAATTGGGGAAGTGGGGTCTGTTAATAAACCCACAATTACGTAGGAGATTGGGAAAAAATCCACAAGATAAAGACTTTCTAAAAAAACATGGGAAGTGGGGTCCCCCACTTTCTAAAAACGTAGAGTGTTTGTACAATGTAGGGTTCAACTTCCTAAAAATGGATTGTTGGAAGACTTGTTGATTAAGCAAAATAGTTTATAAATAGGGACCTACACGCAAGATAAGGAGATCTCTCGATCAACACACAACACAACTACATTTAGCTATTCCGATCTCCTTAGACCCCCTATTCGGTCTCCTTAGACCACCCTACTCTTATGATATCCTCATAGCATGAAGTAGCCTATCCTCCTGTTGCAACAACACATGGAGATCCCCCTTACTCCTCCGGGATAAGGCTAAGAAGATACGCCCTACTCCGATCACGGCTGGGTATGATCTTGCTTACTCCTTCAACCAAGGCTAAGGGCAGTCACTATGTGCACCCCGGAACCAGTAATCGTCAATGTGGCCCCCGATCTTTCCTCTCTATACTCCGATCACGGCTATAGGGAAACAGGCGGCAGGTACTGAGATTTTGTTGGTTTTCTTTTTACCTTTTATTTATTATCATCACTATCTATCCTTGAAGTAGCTGTCACCTCACACGGCACTTAGTTCCTGCAGATTCTCCATCAAACGGCTACTACCAACGTGGCTGTCGTCTATGTTGCCATAAAATTGGGAGAAGAACCTTGGAGGACGAATTCCAATCCTCTCAGCAATCGCCGGATCAGAAGTCTTCAAATCCACAGATGGTTTGGTCGTATCTAAACCGCAACTGGTCGGGTTCTACGAGCAATCGGCGCCGGGGTCAAAAGTTTCTGACTCCTTGCATCGGCACAGATATTGGCACGCCTGCGCACTCACGCGTCTCTGAGTCAAGCCGGAAAATGATGGGAACAAGTTAATAATTTTTCTTAAGGAAAAGAGGATGGCGTTACATTAAAATATTTATGAAATTCACCATTCTTTATTATACCTCCATCAAATCATTAATATATGCTTATTTCCAAAATGCAAGTATATTAATAGGGATTTACCTGATATCCATATATAAGAAAAACTTCTGTAATAAGAAATGCTCTAGAAATGTTTAAATAAAAATACAAAAAGCAATTACAAACAATATAATTATTTTGTTATATAATTTTATTTCTAAATTTTCTTATATTATAAAATTTTTTAAGTATCCTAAAATTGATCTCCATGAATAATTGAACATAATGATTTTATCTCGGTGCCGTTTTCTCTAGAATTCTAGATTCAAAATCATTATTGGGAAGTGACTAGAACATATCTTAAAGAAAAAGGACAAAGAGACTTTTACACGGATAAAACTATCTACTTTTTATTTCTAATAAGAAATTTATAAAATTCATCATTTTTGTATGTCCATATTAGAGTGTTAATATATGTATATTTTAAATGAAAAGCATATAATAAAGTCTTAACTAAATCCAAGCATATAAAAACTTAAAAAATAATAAGAAGCACTTAAAGTATAAATCCTTACAGTTAATACTATCTTTTCTATTACAAAAATAGAACTTTGTACACCATTTATCTATGTTGGTGATATGCTAGAAAAAATAAAGAAAGATGAAAAGGAGTCCAAATAAAAGGTTGAAACACAAATTAAAAAAGAGGGAATTTTATGAAGGATAAAGACACAATTTATGCACTATCAATGAAATATTGAGCCTATGCATCCTTCTTTCATAAACTAAATTGATGATATCTTTTGTCCCATCCGTTTAGTCTTCTCTAATCATAAGAGTTATTGCTCACTTTAAATCTAAATAAATTGACAATGGTGGAAGGTATCAAAGTGATAAGAACCCACTGTTCTAATCAAAGTGAAAGCATAAAATAAAAGAAAAACAGAGAAAAAAGATGATCACTTTGAGGGGATCTGCCTTCAAGATTGCTTAACAACAATTGTATTATTTCCCATGATTTGCCATACGGCATCTACATGCTTTTATAGAGAGATTTATTTTAAGAAGATACTAATCAAGGAGTGATTCTAGGAGAGATTGGTGGAATCGGGAAGACAGATTGAGGGAAGAGATTGGGGAAAAAAATAGGAAGAGACAGGTTTCCTAATAAAGAGAGGTTTCCTAACATCCCTCCGCCCTTAATACCAACCTTGTCCTCAAGGTTGAGTATTATGGAAATCGGGAAACTTTTCTGTAAAAGTCTCATAGTGTTCCTAGGTGCATGGCATCTTCTCTTGGCAAGTGCATCCATTGGACAAGAACTTCTGTAACAGCACGGTTATTCCGTTTGACAAAACGACGGTCAAGTATTGCTGTAGGCTGAAAGCGTATCTCTCCTGTAGAAGAAATATTAGGAAGGTGCTGCTGATAGAAGGCTTTTACACCCAACTTCTTCTTTAGGCAAGAAACATGAAATACCGGGTGGACTTTAGATTCTGGGGGTAGGTCGAGGCGATAAGCAACAGGACCAATACGCTCCAACACCTTATACGGTCCATAAAAGCGAGGTGACAATTTTCTAGAAGACTGGACATGGATGGAAGTCTGATGATAAGGGTGGAGGCGAAGGAATACCCAATCACCAAATTTGAACTCTCGTTCACTCCGATGCTTGTCAGCTTGTTGCTTCATATGTGCTTGTGCAACAGTGAGATTATCTTTGAGAAGTCACAAGATTTTGGTTCGATCTTGAAGATTGTGATCAAGCTCATCAACAGGTGAAGACCCTGCAGTATAGACAAGGACAATGGGTGGAGGTCGGCCATAAACTGCCTCAAAAGGAGTCATCTTGATTGCTAATTGATAGGTGGTATTATACCACCACGCTGCCCATGGAAGCCATCGAACCCATTCCTTTGGTTTATCCCCAGAAAAGCAATGCAAGTAATTTTCCAAGCAGCGGTTAACTACCTCCGTTTGCCCATCCGTTTGAGGATGGTAGGCCATGCTCATCTTCAATTGTGTTCCATGTAACCGAAAGAGTTCTTCCCAAAATTTGGAAGTGAATACCTTATCGCAATCACTCACAATGGACCGGGGAATCCCGTGTAGCTTCACAACATTATCAATGAAGACTTGAGCGATAATGGAGGCAGTATACGGGTGTCCCATTGAACATAAATGGGCATACTTGGTGAGGCGATCCACAACCACAAAATGGTAGTTTTGCCTTGTGATGATGGTAATCCCTCAACGAAATCCATGGATATATCTGTCCATACTTCCTCGGGTATGGACAATGGTTGTAGTGATCCTGGGCTAGCTACTGTTTCTCCTTTTTGGCGTTGACAAGTCTCGCATTCAGCAACAAAGCGCTTGATCTCTTTCTTCATGCCCTTCCAATAAAACGCTCGAGTGATGCGTTTGTAAGTGCGAAGAAAGCCAGAATGACCATCGCTTGGTGAACTATGAAGTTCATGCAAGATAGCTAGCTTGTGCGAGGAAAGAGGAGCCAGGACAATTCTCCCCTTATAGCGCAAATGATCTGAATGCCAAGAATAGTGAGGAACTGAAGAAGGATCCTGCTCTAATTTCAAGATAATTTTATGGAGCTTAGGATCATCATGTTGCTCCCTTTTGATTCGGTTGATGGTAGTACATGCAGGAATAGAGATGGAAGAGATGTTCGACTGGTTAGGAATGCGAGGCAATGCATCTGCTACTAGATTCTCGGCCCCCTTCTTATACACTATTTCATAACCATAGCACATCAATTTGCTCACCCATTTCTGTTGCTCCATGGATGAAATCCTTTGCTCTAATAGGTACTTCAAGCTTCGATGGTCAGTACGAATCTGGAAATGCCGACCAATTAAGTAAGGCCTCCATTTTGTCACCGCATGGATAATGGCTAACATCTCTTTTTCATAAATAATTAGACTTTGGTGGGATGGAGATAACGCTTTACTCGTGAAAGCGAGGGGTCAACCGTCTTGCATAAGAACTGCTCCAATGCTTATGCCAGATGCATCACACTCGAGGATAAATACTTTGTCGAAGTTATGTAAAGCAAGGACTGGCGTGGTTGACATAGCTTGTTTCAAATTTCGGAAGGCCTCTTTTGCCTCTTTGCTCCATTGGAATGCATCCTTCTTTAGCAACGTTGTCAACGAAGCAGAAATTTTACCGTATTCCTTCACAAACTTTCGGTAATATCCAATTAACCCCAAAAATCCTCGCAATGCCTTGATCGTATGAGGTACTCGCCATGTTACCATAGCTTCAATCTTCGAGGGATTGGCTACCACCCCTTCTTGTAATACAATATGGCCTAGGTACTCCACCTCTGGCTTCGCGAAGCTACATTTTGACTTCTTTACAAATAAAGAATGATCTCGCAATAGAGAGAAAACAAGGCACATATGAGATTTGTGATCTGCAAAGGACGGACTGTAAATGAGTATATCATCAAAGAATATCAAGACAAACTTACACAGATAAGGTCAAAAAATGTCATTCATTAGACTCTGAAATGTTGACGAAGCATTGGTTAAGCCGAATGGCATTACAAGAAACTCATAGTGGCCGTCATGAGTGTGAAAAGCCGTCTTTTGAATGTCATCCTCATGAACTCGGATTTGGTGATACCCGGAGCGTAAATCCAGCTTGGTGAACTGTTTTGTTTCCCCTAACTCATCTAGCAACTCATCAATGACTGGAATAGGGTACTTGTCTTTAACAGTTACACGATTCAAGGCTCTATAATCAACACACATCCTCCATGATCCATCCTTTTTCCACACTAATAGGACAGGAGAAGAATAAGGGCTAACACTGGGTCAAATAATACCTGAATCTCACATCTCCGTTACTATCTTCTCAATTTCTGTCTTTCGGATATATGGGTAGCGGTATGGGTGAACATTGGTCGGTGCATTCCCTGGTAAGAGAGGGATGCGATGATCATGTTCCCTCGGTGGTGGTAACCCTTTTGGTTGATCAAAGATGTCTGAAAATTCCATCGGCAACTGGTTTAGCCATGGGTCTTCATCATTGGCCTTTTCTAGTGTCTCATGCCTCAATTGGAGTAGGTACCCCTGCCCTTCCTTTTGTAGAATCTGTTCCATACGATGGCTACTAACAGTGGTAACATTCCCTCGCGGTCCTCGGAAGGTCACCTTTCTTCCATTCAATGTGAACTTCATGACTAGCTTCACAAAATTCCAAAGAGATTAACTTGCAATTCCTGATCTTGCACTAGGATTTTGACGTTTGAGCACTTTCTTTGACATATCAGAGTTCTACCATCAGCTAATTTTACTTCGAAAGGCTCACAATGTTCTATAGGCATTGTAAGTCTTTTTACAATATCTTCATCCAAAAAATTATTGGTGCTGCCTGTGTTGATCAAAACAGCCACAGATTGATGTTTGAGGAATCCATTCACCTTCATGGTTTGTGGGTTGGAGTAGCCGGCTAGGGCATGTACAGTGACCTCTACTGTATCTTCTTGGACATCAGATTCTTCATCTTCGGAATCTGATCTTGCGAGATCCACACATTGATCCTTTTGTTCAAGAACTAGTTCAATCAGTAGCAATTGCCCTTGCTTACAACGATGTCCTCTATGCCACTTCTCTTCACAGTGCCAACAAAGTCCCTTGGCTGACCTTTCCTTGAGTTCTTCCTGTGTCAATCTAGTGGTTGTAGTTTTGTGACTTGGATTAGAAGAGGAGCTATTGCCATGTGGAACAGACTTGTTCACCATCTTGGTTATACGATGAATTTCTTCACCGAGCATTTCTTCTTGCATTCTAGCAAATGAGAACATAGCAACCATTGTTTGAGGTTGATATGCTTTAACTTCTCGTCGGATGTTTGATCGTAGGCCTTCAATAAATGTCCCAATTAGTTGCTTCTCAGACTAGTCACGAGTTCTATTGGAAAGACGTTCAAAACGACTCTGATACTGGCTTATTGTAGAGGTATGTCGAATCTTGGCCAATTCTCCATCTATATTCTCATTTGCTGATGGACCAAATCGAACAAGAGGTCCTTCTTTAAATTCTTCCCATGTGGGTATTCCATGACATGCCTCTAACCAATCATACCATTGAATTGCTTCTCTGTCTAGGTTGATGGCAGCTACTTTAACTTTGGATACTTCTAGAGTCCGATAAAACCGAAAGAATCGTTCCACTCATGATACCCAACCAGAAGGGTCTCCTTCATCCCAATGTGGAAAATCCATCTTCATTCGTGGGAATCCGTTTGCCAGATCTCCTCGAGATGGTACTTCTCGATTGACAACCGATCCAGAGTCTTGCTCGCGAGTGCTAAGGGCTTGGTTGATAGAGTCATCGATGAACTATTTTAGTTGATCAAAGAATTTTGAGTCGAGTTTTGACTCTAACAGAGCCTCCTTTTGCAGTCGATGGTTGCTACTGGAAGCCATTGTATTTTCGTTCAAATCTGAAGTGACCAGAACTTTCTTTTGATTGCGTGTGATGGGCATAAGAATGGTGTTGGCTCTGATACCAAATGATAAGAACCCACTGTTCTAATCAAAGTGAAAGCAGAAAATAAAAGAAAAATAGAGAAAAAAGTTGATCACTTCGAGGGTATCTGCCTCCAAGATTGCTTAACAGCAATTGTATTATTTCCCATGATTTGCCATACAGCATCTACATGCTTTTACAGAGAGATTTATTTTAAGAAGATACTAATCAGGGAGTGATTCTAGGAGAGATTGGTGGAATCGGGAAGAGAGATTGAAGGAAGAGATTGGGGGAAAAAATAGGAAGAGATAGATTTCCTAATAAAGAGAGGTTTCCTAACACAGTAATATTCCAATTTGATCAAAAGGAATTAGGGTTGAAAAATTCAAAGATTCATCCCTTATCGTGGTAGGAAGAATTATAAATATGTTGGAACAAGAAAGTGACTAGAGCCTAAGGACACATTGTTTGCAATATAGTCCTTGTTACATCACCGTTTTCTCCCAGCTTATGACTATCATTTGATTGAACTTGCTAATATTACACCATTGTCCCATCTAATGAAGCTAGTGTAAGACCCTAAATTTTTCTTAATTACTTTATTTCATTGAATCTGGATTTAATTGGTGATTTATGATGATATTTAGGTGAAAAAAATATGGAGGAATAATTCACGTATTTTGATGGAAATTTGGATGGTCAAGATGCAAAGTAATTAAAGGTGGGCAACTTTAAAACCTTTTCTTTACTTTGATTGGTTTTACTATACAATTATTGTGTGCATGAAAGTATGGAATCAAAGGTTAGTTTGTAAATAAGATTTTAAGTTTAAGGATAAATTCCCATTGGTCAGGTACATTTAGTTTGGTGGTGGAGCATGCACTAGATCATGTGCAATTAATATGGGATTTTATGTGCATGGGCGTGTGATTATGTTTGGAGAGAGAGTTTCTAAAAAGTCTTCTGGTTGCTTGGGACAGCTGGAAAAGAAGGGAGAAACCCTCACTTGTGCAGTACATTGCTTGGAATTTCATGGTTTGCTACTATGCTAAAGAGGACTTGATTTCTAGAAGTTGTACTTGGATTTTTTAAGAGGAAGAGGTAAGTAGCACCTGTTACGAGCCTGGGTTTGTGAACGAGTTACTGGTTTGCTAGCAGATGAGGAAGCCCGATCGGTCTTCCTAAGCTTTCCTATATTGAATTAAATAAATGATAACAGAGGGTTATATGAGGACCCTGCACCTCCCACAAACTATTGAAGTTTGATTTAAAACTCAACTATCTTATTGACCATCAACGTAATGCTTAAATAGAAATTACAAGGTAGAAGATGAGAACTTAAGATAAGGATTATGATTGCCAATGCTTATCCTATAGATAACACTTATTAAAGCTAACTCTAATCCTTTAAGAGGATAAGAGAATATCTACAAAAGAATATTTATAACAAACTATCCTATATGCATGGTTCGTTGAACACATTGCTTAAGTGGCATGTAACACTCCTCCATCCTTCGAAAGACCCTTGTCCTCAAGGGTAAAAGAGGGAAAACGATGCTGCACATCTTCCAAGTCTTGCCAAGTAGAGTCTGCAGGGGAACAATCCCTCAAATGGAAAAGAACTTCAGTTCGCCCAGCAATTGCCCTTTGATCCAAAATAGCTTGAGGTTCCCACGTGGAAGAATCCAAGTCAGGAAGGTTGACTTGTATTGGAGTTCCTTCACCTATCCATTTTTTAAGAAGTGAGACGTGAAACACGGAATGAACGGGGGAATCAGGTGGAAGAGCTAAGCGGTATGCAACGGGCCCTATTTTTTTTTGTAATCTGATAAGGACCATAGAACTTTGGAGCAAGCTTCACCTTCCTTCATTGATCCAATGATTGCTGCCTATAAGGCTGAAGCCGTAAGAAGACCCATTCTCCAACTGAAAAATTCTTCTCTTGATGGGAACGGTCATAGAGTTGCTTCATGCGGTTTTGAGCAGTGAGCAATTGATCAGATACATACTTGAGGAGCTGGTCACGATAGTAATTCGCCGTAGTCTGGTTTCTGTAGTTGAATTAGCAAGACTTGATTTTGACATTTTTTTAGTAGGGATTCCTATGTGATCAGTTCTAGGAATGTAATAGTTGCTGAAGGGTTTGTAAGTGATGGGTTATTCAGTTTGAATGATGTTTCTGACTTTAATTCAACACTATTCTTGACTACTTCCAACAGTGATATTATGTCAAAATCTTTATTATGGCATGTTGGACTAGGGCATATTGGCCAAGATAGATTAAACAGATTGGCTTGAGAAGGTCTTTTGGGAACTCTCGCCAAAATTAATCTACCTCTTTGTGAGTATTGTCTAGCTAGTAAGTCAAGAAGAAAACCTTTTGTCAAAGCCATTAGAGCATCTGAACCATTAGAGTTAATCCATTCTGATGTATGTGGACCCATAAATGTCAAAACTCATTGTGGAGAATCCTATTTTATCACATTTATAGATGACTGCATGCGATATGGTTATGTATTTTTTTTATCTCGCATAAGTCTGAAGCATTAGATTGCTTTAAACGATTTATGGCAGAGGTTGAAAATCAATTAGATGGGCATATAAAGTGCCAAAGAACTGATAGAAGTTGCGAGTATTTATCTGTGCTTTTCCAAGAGTTCTGCGAGGAAAAAGGAATCCAGACAATTGACGAATCTAGGAACTCCACAACAAAATGAGGTAGCAGAAAGAAGGAATAAGACTTTGATGGATATGGTTAGGTCTATGATGGCTTAAGCAAATCTTCCAATTTGTTTTTTGGGGAGTTGCTTTATTAACTGCAGCCTATGTCCTAAACCAAGTTCCTACAAAGTCGGTTCCTTATACTCCCTATGAATTGTGGACAGGAAGAAGGCCTAATCTTGATTATTTGAGGCCTTGGGGATCGTCAGCCTATGTTCATGTACCATCCCACCAGGTTGGGAAATTAGATAAAAAGAACTTTAAAGTGCATCTTTGTTAAGTACTCTAAGCACTCTAAAGGCTATGTTTTTATACATGAACGAAGTGATGGAGGTTTGACAGAGATTGAGTCTAGGGATGTAGATTTCATAGAAAGTGACTTTCCAAGCAAGAAAAGATCTGATGATAGCTTTGAGCTCTATCAAATGGAAGAGTCCGGCCTTATCCCAGCAATTGTTCCAGAATATCGTACAGAGACACTTATGGAGACTTATCCCAATGGGGATAGGATAACCCAAGTGTTGAGGACAGTAGGAGAGATTTACTACCGAATGGAGTTCCAAAATACAAAGGGAATCAGATATATCTAGCTTGAGGAAGAGTAAGCGAGGAAAGATTCCACGTCGTTGATTTGATATTGAGGGAGAATCTTTCATGATCGCTTAATTAGAAGATGATGAGCCCGATTCGTACCAAAAGGCTTTATCATCTCCTGCATCAAAATAATGGACTACTGCAATGCAAGATGAGATAGCTTCTATGAAAAAGAATCAAGTCTAGGAACTCGTAGATCTTCCGCTAGGACATAAGGCTGTTGGGAATAAATGGGTTCTCAAAGTCAAACGTGAGGTAGATGGGGGCATCGATAAATATAAGGCCCGATTAGTAGCAAAACGTTATACTCAGAGATTGGGTATAGATTATGAAGAAACTTTCTCCCCAGTGGTAAGGTTTGTTTCTATTCGCCTAATTATAGCTATAGTTGCCTGTTTAGATCTTGAACTTTTCCAGATGGATTTAAAAACGACATTTCTCAATGGAGATCTGGTCGAAGAAATCTATATGGATCAGCCTCCAGGCTTTGTAATGGAAATGCAAGAGCGCAAAGTGTACAAGTTCAAGCATTCCATTTACAGCCTTAAACAATCATCTAGACAATAGTATTTACGATTTTATAGAGCCATAGTTGAGTACAGGTTCATGATAATCGAAGAAGACTATTGCGTGTATGTTAAATACAATGAGAAAAGTTTCTTGATTTTATCATTATATATTGATGATATAATATTGAATAATAATGACATGGGGTTGATTGTCGCCACTAAAGAGTGGTTGTCTTCTACTTTTGAGATGAAAGACATGGGTGAAGCAAATTATATTCTGGGTGTGTAGACACCCAAAATTGCATTACAAGATGAGAAAATAAAGAAAAATATTTAATTGGGATTTGAAACAGGTCAAAAAAGTGTAAAAATTGATCAGATTTATATTGCCCTCATTAAAAGTGCGGACTTGTCATGACCGCATTTGATCTATGGTCATTACATGATCGCATTCAAAATGCGGTCAAGGCACGACCGCAATTCAAATGCGGTCGCACTTAATTTTTGCGAATTTTCAAGTGCTCAATTTTTGAACCATATTTACTGCTCTTACCTATCTTTAGGGGTTTCGTCCTCCCCGTTTTATCCTCCGTTGGTTTTCAAATTTACCCCAACTCAAGTTTTAAAACTTAGTTGGAACATTCTAGAACCTTATTTTGGGCTACCCTTGTGACCACCCATGCCCTTGCTTTTGCTTATAAATATAGGGCCTCTCCTCAAGCAAATGGCTGAGAATTGAAGACTAGAAGAGCTCCAAGTGAAGAAGAGAACCCCTGCCTCTTTGCTTTCTCAAGTCCAAGTAAGCCTTTCTCCCCTTTTATTTTCTATTTTTAATTTCTAGGATTATTTTGATCTTCTCCCTTTCTGTAGAATAAGGCTTGTGTATGATTATAACCCTAAACCTAAATCCAAGTACCTCAAGTATCTTCTCTGGCCGTAAAATGTGAAGAGAGATCTAGGGGAAAGGAGGACAGGAATGGATCCGTAGGGCAGACCCCCATGTGTTGTAATCTTAGATATGTGTAGTTTTAATATTTTGTTTAGGTTGTGTGATTGTTTATTGATGAAATATGGAGGAATATCATGAACATATGCTGTTTATAGCATTAGATCTTTTTTTCCTCCTAAAGTTTGGATTTTTCACATCCACCACATTGTTTTCTTCCTTTTGATTATTATTAGGCTAGGATCTTGGATCTACCATGATCAATACGGTAGATCTGAAATCAGAAGCCTTAAAGTAACCTCTAGGGTTTCATGAGGTGATTTTTGAGTTATTTTCAATTTTTGAGAGAAGACCCTATGGTCTAAACTCTCCCTTTTTGATGTTTTTCATCAACATGGGTGTATCTGGTTTAGATCTCTAAATCAATGAGAAATCTGAACCAGATCTGTACCCTAGATTGTTCAGATACATTCTTCAATTTCATGAGGTGATTTTTGAGTTATTTTAATTTTTGAGAGAAGACCCTATGGTCTAAACTCTCCTTTTTTGATGTTTTTCATCAACATAGGTGTATCTGGTTTAGATCTCTCAACCAATGAGAAATCTGGACCAGATCTGTACCCTAGATTGTTCAGGATTAATTCCTCAATATTTTGTTAAAAGATTTTTATTTTATTTTTATTATTCCAAGATTTCAAGGATTTAACTTAGAGTTAATTTTTGAAGTTTTTACTTTAGGTTTGTTTTCTTTATCTTGATTTTACTCAATCATGAAACCCAAGAAATGGTGTATTCATAGGATGGATCCAAAATTAATTGGATCATTCATATGGAAAAAAACCATACATCTTTTATTCTTTGTTCTTTTACTTTTGATTTGATTTTTTTATTAGTAAGCCTTTCTTTTGAAAAACATGAACAATACTTGGCAATCACCTTGTGTGGATGAATAGGGGTGCCTAACTCCTTCCCCTATTCATAACCTAATCTCTTTACCCATTTCTGGATTTTTTTTATTATTTTTAGTAGAGTTATTTTACTTTAATTTTCCCTTTTTTTATTTTATTTGATTATTTTGGTGTCCATTCACACCCTTAAAATTGAATGGTGGCGACTCCTTGATTTTTATTGAGCCCGTGTGATGATTAGGAAGTCATTGAATTGATTTTTCTATGTCTCACAACTGGCGACTCTACTGGGGGCATAGTGGATTTGAGCCTTGATTTGTGTATTTGTTCATGTTTTGTTTTTATTTAGATTGCTTGCTGTTTTGTGTTATTGAGCATGTTTGATGTGTTTTAAATCTGAATTATTGGTTAAAAACTCATGGGGGTAGAAACATGTTTAAATCTGATTTATAGGATTGTTTCTAAAAACATGAGTAGGAGGGCTTGTTTTGCCAAATCATGCTCAATTGCTATATTTTTATGATAGCATGTTTAAATATAGATTTTCAATGCCATGTTTTGATCATAATAGGATGAGCATGAAATCTAAATATTTGGTATATATTTTGAAATTTTCAGCATGTTCAAGCATGGTGGATTGCCTCTTTGTATAATATGATAGCATGTCCCTAGGCTTGTTTGATGTTTTGTATGGATATATGGTTAACATGAGCATGTTTAGGTTAGGTTATTGCTTTGTTTACCTATGCTTATTTCAAATATGGTCTTTTCATTATACCTTGGTTTGTGAATAAAAATGTGCTTGGCTACGAAAAAGAGTGGCAAGGGGTTGCGACGTTGTGAATGTTTCCTTTTATTTCAAATGCACTTAAGCACTTTAAATGTTCTACACAGCCTACCCATTACCTATAGGAAGTTGAACCCGAATGTGTGTAAGTGAAAGTAAAAACATTCACCTTAGAATTTTGAGCTAATGATGTGATGACATTGTGGATCTTTGATTCTGGTCATCACTAGGCTTGAGATTTAAGTTGACATTAAGCCAAAACCCAAAACCCCTACGCTTGAAGGTGGAGAAATACGTTTTTAGCTAAAGTAAACAATTACGATGGGGAAATGGGATTGTAATTGAGGGAAGGCCGATTGCATGGTTCACAAGGCCAAGGTATGCTATGAATGCCATATTTAAGGTAAACACAAGGTAATAAGGTGATATCATTTTTCTTAGAATTATCTTCATATCATGTCAAGTAAGTGCCATGGTGTCCATATGTTTGGGATGGAATTTTTCCCAATGAGTTTTGTATCCTAAGATTGGGGTAGCCTATAGGAAAAGTTTTCTTAACTCTGCTCAGAAGTCATGATACCCAAAATCCATGTAGGAGGCAACCAAAAGTACAAAATCCATGAATATGGTGTCTAATTTTGGAAGGAACATGTGCCCTCATGAGCATTCATGCATTTTTTTGTAAATATAGTGTCAAAATCCACTTTGGGATAGTTTAGAAGCCTTTCAATGGTGAACCCTATGTTTGGTTCAGCAATCAAAGTAATCAAATCGTTTGGAAAACAAAAACAATGAAAATCCGCCTGTAAACCGCATTTTATTTGCGGACATGGCTTAACCGCATTTTATTTGCGGACATGGCCTGACCGCATTTTATTTACAGGCATAGCCTGACTGCATTGTAAATACGGTCACGGCTAGTCCGCACTAGTTATGCGGTTTATGGACTCAATTGCATTTCTAGCAACTTTTGCAAGCAAACTTGGTTCCTTTAACCTCTTAAGTGATATAAACATATAACAAACACTTCAATAAGAGTAAATAGCATCCAAATTCTTCTAAACTCACCCAAATCAAAGGGCTAAGCATGTTTAGGAAATTTTTACCTAATTTGAACATGTAACTTAACTCAAGGAGTGGAAGTGATAAAGAAAAATGTGTTTGAATCAAAATACACTTCAATTGAACCTCAAACCATATCAATGTTGCAAAACATATTCTTGAAGTGCAATCTAATGGGGGAATGAGGAAATAAAATTTCAAATCATTTTAAATCTCCAAGGTTTGATAAGAATAATTCAATTTAAAAATCTGTTCTTGAATAAGAAATTTCCAAACAAAAAACTTCCAAAGGACTTTTTCTTAAAGAACAATGTGATTGTCAAACCATAGGTACTTTGAGAACCTTGGAATCTCAAATGGGACACTTGGAAGCCATTAAATTCCAAGGAAATTTTTTTTTTTCAACTTCCTTAATGCAACTTGACCGTCTTTTTCAACTCAAAAGTTTTAAAGAAGGTTCAAAAATATCATGGACCTCTGAAAGCTTTTGAATTTCAGATTTTCCTCAAAATTTCCATGGGCCTGTGAAAGCCTTTGAATTTTAGATTTTTAACTTCATAGGCCCTTGGAAGCCTAAACAATTCCATTTAACCCTTCATAGGCTCCTAAAAGCCTGTGCAATTTCAAGAGGTTTTGGAAGCCTTAATTCCAATTTATATCTTGTGGGACATGTTGGAAGCCCTAGAATATTCCAAGAACTCTTTGGATGGTCTTTTTCATACCAACCAATTCATAAGCCCTTGGAAGCTTGAGTAATTCCAAGACACTCTGTGATTTGTCTAAAAGCTTTTATTTTAGGCATTTCATATCTTGTGGGACATGTTGGAAGCCCTAAAATATTCCAACAAGCTCTTTGGATGGTCTTTTTCGTACCAACCAATTCATAAGCCCTTGGAAGCTAGAGTAATTCCAAGATACTTCGTGATTTGTCTAAAAGCTGTTATTTTAGGGATTTCATATCATGCGGGACATGTTGGAAGCACTAGAATATTTCAAGAACTCTTTGGATGGTCTTTTTCATACCAACCAATTCATAAGCCTTTGGAAGCTTGAGTAATTCCAAGACACTCTGTGATTTGTCTAAAAGCTTTTATTTTAGGCATTTCATATCTTGTGGAACATTTTGGAAGCCCTAAAATATTCCAATAAACTCTTTGGATGGTCTTTTTTGTACCAACCAATTCATAAGCCCTTGGAAGCTTGAGTAATTCCAAGACACTCTGTGAGTTGTCTAGAAACTTTCATTTTAGACAATTTATATCCTGTGGGACATGTTGGAAGCCCGAAAATATTCCAACAATTCTTCTAAATCAAAAAAATTAAAAAAAATTAAAAAAAAAAATCCAAACTCATGTTCACCTAACTTGCATACATGCATTCATAGGTATGTAAATAAGATATAAATTGGTGCTGATATATTTCTTTATTTTTTTCCTTCTCCAAGTATCAGTATACTTGCAACCATTGCTCCTGTGACCAGATCAAGAGCTTGCACAATGAATCCCATTGAGAATCAAGCCAATGTTCATGCTCAAGACTTTGCTTAGCTGCAAGAGCAAGTAGTAGGGATCGCCCAAATGCTGGAAAACTTATTGGCAGCTCAGGCCCAGCAAGCCCAAGCCTAGAATCAAGCCTCCACTTCCCACCAAGCACCTCCACCTCAAACCAACATTCCACCTCCAGTTCAACCTATCCTTGAACCCATTTATGAACCTGTCCCTGAACCTATATTGATCAGGAAGGATAGTGTTGAATCAGAAAAAGAAAAGGAAAAGGAAAGAATAAGGGAAGAGATGGAAAGGAAGTTCTTACACAGGCTGGAGATGATTCAGGAGGAACTTAGAGAATTGAAGGGGGTGAACAGTTATGGAGGCACAAACTTTGAAGACCTGTGCCTATACCCGGATGTTTGCCTACCAGCCAAATTCAAGTGCCCAAACCTTGACAAGTATGATGGCACTGGCTGCCCTATGAGCCATTTGAAGCTCTATTGTGGGGCCCTATGCCAATTTGCCCGGTGTAAGCACCTCATTTTTGCGCTCCCAGAAAAGCTGGAAATGCAAACCCTGGACGGAAAGTCAAACCCTAAGGGGTGAAAAGTTGACTTTTTGATCGAGTGATAATTGGCCACATTGCTTTATCTCAATGGATAGAGAATCCCGACACGGTTCCAATGCAACTGAGTTTGTAGGAATTGGAGTTCGGATGAAGGTTCTGCAGGCCAGTCAAACTTGAGGGGGAGGCGAAAGTTGACTTTCGGCTAAACCCTGATCCAGATGCTTACCCCTATGTCATTGGATAGAGGGCTCCGATACGGTCTTAATGCAACAGAGTTTGCCTAGATAGGAGTCCGGATGGAGAAGATATGAGCTGTCGAAGTTCCCGAGCGGCAAAACTGGCAGACTGCGCACGTGGCAAAAAGCTGCACATGTGGCAAGTTGAGTAGGAAAATATCTCGGGGATCAAATCCGTAAATATCCAAACATACGAAATATCCCAGGGATTAAATAAAAAATATACAGGGACTAAATCCGAAAAAACCTGATTTTCCGACCATTTAGCAGCCACATTAAATTTTTGGAATGATAGTGCCTCGCTCGCGTGAGCAAGGCGAGCGCGAAAAGCGGTCGGCGCCAGCTCGGCGCCAACCCAGCGGACCCTTTTTCCTTTTTCTATAAAAGCCACACCCCACTTCGTTGCCGAGGGTTGGGATTTTTTCGGTTGCTTCTTTTGTTGGTTGGCCTTTTGTTTTGGTTGGCTCCCTTGGGAACGCTGGACCGACTCCCTCTTCCCCTGCCTTCCTTCACCCAAACACCTGACATTGCCTTCTGGACTCTCTCTTCTCTTCTTCTTCTTCACTCTTCTACCAAAAGCCGGAGGAGCCATTCGCTGTAGCTGTTGGAGAAGAAGCTCACAGTTGGTGTTTTTGCTTCAAGGAGGTCACACGCTTCCACAAAAGAGATAAGAACTCTCAAGTATCGTTCCCCACTAGCTTTTACATCACATATATGAAAACGGGTTATCTTGCATGATTTTCGTGAAAGCATAGTATCTACCATGTTTCAAGTCGTTTCCACATGGGATCTCCATACGTGTACTCTTCATTGACCATGAGAGGATCTCCAAGGTAAGAGATGATGTTCGTTTGGGCTCCACGAGAGAGTGAGAGTTGATCTATCGCATTTTGGTCTAGGCAGGCTACTATTTTGGGGCATAGGATTTGTTGCAGGAGGAAACATGTTCCTTATCAGCCTTATCATCTAATGTATCCCTATAAACCCCCCTTCTACTTCCCTTCTTCAAATGTTTGTGTGCATGCGCGGAGGTTTGGTCCAGGTGTAGGTGAAAATTTGGTTTCTTTTATGCATGCGATCTTTGTTTGATTGTTGTCTTTTCTTTCGCATTTTGCTAGACTTGCCAACATGCTCCCCTACCCCCTGCCACCTGTTGTTTTCTTCTTGTGTGCCTGTGAGCATGCTCCCTTCACCCCCCATTACCCCCTGTAGTTGTTTTTATAGCAGTCGGACTTGGTTTCTTTGGTAAAGAGATCTGGAGTCGTGTCTTGGGGTAGGTTAGAATAATTTCGATGCATGTTTGAGTGTCTTCTGGGAATGTTAGAAGCACCGGGAAGGTGTTACAGAGACTGGAAATCAAGACAGTCTCTAAGCAAAACAAAAAAATAGAGATCGTGTTTCGTTAAAGACGTGCGCTGAGCTCGCGCTGGGCGATTTTGCATCCGCCGAGCTCGCGCCGGGTGCTTTTTTTTGTTGTTTTTTGGTTCCACCAAGCTCGTGCTGACCTCCCGCTGAGCACCTGAGGTCAGCGCACCGCTTAAGTGCCGAATTGCTTGCGGCTGACCAACCCAGCTACATTTTTGAACGCACCCCCCAACCCCATTGTCCATCACGTGCCCAACTTGTTCCTTGGACCCAGAATATGAGCCATCATTTCCAACACCATCGGAGATCATTAAGTAAGTCGATTTCCCCTGAAAAATGTCTTTTTTGTATATTCTGTGATTTTTGCCGGATGTGAGTGACATTTTCAAACCGAACCAAATGAACCAATAGGGTTTCCAGGTCACCAAAAACCCAACATGGGACTCAGACCACTCGGTCCAATTGGATGCACATGTGGGCCTTCCGCGGGGCCCACCAAGCCCAACAGACACAATGCAATGCATGCATGTGACTTAATCAAGACAAATAAATTAACTAATCAATCGGGATGGGCCAAACCCAATGCGGCCCGCTCGAACTGGTTGGTGAATTGATGTATGAAATGTGTGGTTTGGCCGAGACCAAGGGCAAGGGCCTACCGGGCTAGCCAAAGCCCACAAAGCCAACCAGGTGAGGGCTCAAAGCCCTAACTTCACGTACTTTGGCTTTCAAGCCCAAATCAGGACTACGAGCCCCAAGCCTAATGTCCAATCCATTTTTTGGCAAACTTAAACAAGATAAAGCTAAAACACTTTTGCAACCATCATGGGGGCCCACCCAGGGGCCCGCAAATCTATGCCAACCCACTTTTTGCATGTAAGTCACCTAAACTTTCAATTTGAACCATTAAAATAAAAGCAATTCACTTGAACCAAGCCCAAAGGGCCTCCTAGGACTAGATAGAGGCCCACCAGAGGCATATCGGCTTAACTAAGCCCACCAAGGACACAGTGGACCTTCCAACGGGGTTCACCCAGTCAGACTTAGACCACCTAATTAAACAAGATAAAAGCAACTAAAGGGACCCACGCCACTCAGGTGGTCCCGCTAGACTTAACCCGATTGCACGATAGACTAGGAATCAGGTGAGAAAATAAGTGAGCTGACTCAAACCAGGATAAACCTAGGGGACCCGTCACCCGACGGGTTGGATCGGGGTGTCTACGGACTTCCCTGGACCACAACTGAGACCCTACTTATAATCTCAAGCCGCAGACCAAGCCTTAATAGACAAGATTAGGCACCTAGGTGTCTGCCTACACCCCATTAGGCGGTGGCGACTCCGAATTTTCTTGTGTGGCGTTTCCGACGCGCGTACAGTCGGGATGATGGTATACTAATCCAACTCTTCCAAAGGAGCTTAATTGGAGCTGCTTTGAGGTGGTTTGCCACAGTTGACCATGGCAAAATCAGAAGGTAGAAGGATTTGGCTGACGCCTTCTTGTCTCAATACAAATTCAACTCGGAGATCGTGCCAGATAGGTACAATGTGATGAGGACGAGCAAGGGAATGGATGAATCTGTAAGGCAATATGCCAAGAGGTGGAGGGAGACTGTTGTAAGCACCTCATTTTTGCGCTCCCAGAAAAGCCAAAAATGCAAACCCTGAACAGAAATTCAAACCCTAAGGGGTGAAAAGTTGACTTTTTGATCAAGAGAAATTGGCCACCTCGCTTTATGCCATTGGATAGAGAATCTCGACACGGTTCCAACGCAACTGAGTTTGCAGGAATCGGGGTCCAGATGAAGGTTCTGCGGGCGGTCAAACTTGAGCAGAGCCAAAAGTTGACTTTCTGCTAAAATTCGATCCAGAGGCCTACCCCTAGGTCATTAGATAGAGAATCTCGACACGGTTCCAACGCAACTGAGTTTGCAGGAATCGGGGTCCGGATGAAGGTTCTGCAGGCGGTCAAACCTGAGCAGAGCCAAAAGTTGACTTTCTGCTAAAATTCGATCCAGAGGCCTACCCCTAGGTCATTGGATAGAGAATCTCGACACGGTTCCAACGCAACTGAGTTTGCAGGAATCGGGGTCCGAATGAAGGTTCTGCGGGCAGTCAAACCTGAGCAGAGCCAAAAGTTGACTTTCTGCTAAAATCTGATCCAGAGGCCTACCCCTAGGTCATTGGATAGAGAATCTCGACACGGTTCCAACGCAACTGAGTTTGCAGGAATCGGGGTCCGGATGAAGGTTCTGCGAGCGGTCAAACCTGAGCAGAGCCAAAAGTTGACTTTCTGCTAAAATCCGATCCAGAGGCCTACCCCTAGGTCATTGGATAGAGAATCTCGACACGGTTCCAATGCAACTAAGTTTGCAAGAATCGGGGTCCGGATGAAGGTTCTGCAGGCAGTCAAACCTGAGCAGAGCCAAAAGTTGACTTTATGCTAAAATCCGATCCAGAGGCCTACCCCTAGGTCATGGGATGGAGGGCGCCGATACGATTCTAACGCAACTAAGTTTTCCCAGATCGGAGCCCGGATGAAGGAAATATGAGCTGACGAAATTCCCGAGCAGCAAAACCGGCAATCTGCGCACGTGGCAAAAAGCTGCACACGTGGCGAGTTGCGCAGGAAAATATCTCGGGGATCAAATCCGTAAATATCTAAATGTACGAAATATCCCAGGGACTAAATCTGTAAAAATCCGAGAATATCGGATTAAATTGAAATTTGCCAGGGACTAAATCCGAAAATTCGGATCTTCCGACCAATCGAGCGGCGGCATTCAATGTTTCATCATTATGCCGCTCGCGCGGATGTGGTGAGCGGCATGCGCTCACCTTGAGCTGGGCACCAAAGTGAGCGGCACCCCTTCTCCCTTGCCTATATAAGCCGCGCGACTTTCTCGCGCAAAGGGTTCGGAGATTTTTTTTCTGGGGTTGGAAGATTTCTTGGAAAAAAAAAGCTAAGTGTTCGGATTTTGGAGGGTTCGAAGAGTTTTTGGTTTGTTCTTCGTCGGGTTTTGGGTTTTCCTCAACTGACTCCCTTCTCCTTCTTCTTCCCTTACCCGAAGCCCCCCTCTCTTCATCCCTGCTTGCCTCCCAAAAAACCCCAAGCGCCTCACCTTTCTTTGGTTCTCCTCCGTTTCACCCTAAGCAAGTGGAAGCTTGCCACCGTCGGTGCGGTAAAGTGGAGGCTCCAGCTATTGTCCGGCTTCGAGGAGGCTCCCCCACTCAGCTCCAGAACTCAAGAACCACCAGGTAAGGACCCCTGTTACTTTGGGTTTACATATATGAATATGCGGTGTTTTTTTTTGTAAGCCGGTCTTCTTTGGTGGTATAAGACCATTGCCATGAAAGCTTGCCATGCTTTTTTTTCTCTTTTTCACTTCCATCCGATGAAGACCACCCAGCGAGGAAGAGGAAGAGGTAGAGGCTTGCGTTGTTTGCATCGAAAAGGGAGCATGTTCCCCAGGTTCCCGTCATCTAATGTACCCCTGTAAACCCCCCTCCTCCTTCCCTTCTCCGAATGTCTGCATGCATGCACAGAGCTTAGGGACATGCGTAGGTGAGAAAAAATTAGGTTTCCATGTTGCATAGGCAATCTCTGTTTATTAGTGTTTTTTTTCTCTTGTTGTTTTATTGCTTGCTATACTTGCTAACATGATCCCCCAACCCCCCTGCCGTATGCTGCTTGCTCCTTGTTGTGTCCCTGTAAGCATGCTCCCATCACCCCATTAACTGTCTGTAGTTAGGCCTGTGTTGTTTTGTGATAATCGGGTTTGATGTTCCTTTTTTTCAAGAGATATGGAGTTGTGCCTTTAAGCAGTTAGATTAAATCCAAAACTAGTTGGGAAGTGTTCTGGGCATATTAGGAGACTAGTGGAACAATTACAGGCCGAAAAAGATCGGCCAGAGATGGATATCTCGAAGTAACAGAGAGTTGAAAATCGCAGTGAGTAGCCGCCCACTTGGCGCTCACTTAGGAAGTAGGCGGCCCTTTTATCTCACTACCTGCCGAGCTGGCGCCCATCTCGCGCCCACTTGGCGCTCAGCTCGCGCTCACTTAAAACCATGCGTAATTCTGGCGCCCATCTTGCGCCCACTTGGCGCTCAGCTCGCGCTCACTTCCCGCCCAGCTCGCGCTAACTTAGTATCGAGTGAGCGCCACGTCCGAATTTTGCTGGTTCTTAGCCGCATACTGGCGCTCACTTCAGGAAGTGAGCGCATACCCCTAAAACATGCCGAATTGCTAGATTTTTGAAAGTTCCGAAAATACCCTTTACCATACCGCGGGGGCTTCGCCCCCCGCACCCCCTACCCCCTTTGTTCGTTGTGCATCCAACTAGTTCCTTGGTGCGGGGAGGTACCCCACCCCGTGGGCTCCGCTTCGCTCCGCCCACAGGGTCCCCGGGTACCTCGCCTTGGACCCAGCATAATGAGCTAGTCTCTCCTTGATAAATGTTGATTTTGATATGTCCCTGTGACTTATATGCTGTAACTTTTGCTAGATATAGGTGGCATTTCCGAACCAAGCCGGATGAACCAACAGGGTTTCCGGGTCACCCGGAGACCCGACATGGGACTCGGACCCCCGGTCCAACCTGATTTCCAGTGGGCCTTCCAACGGGGCCCACCTGACCCAATAAACATGTATGCATGCAACTTAATCAAGATAAGCAAAATTAACCGATTAAACCGGGCGGGCCAAACCTAAGGCGGTCCACCCGAATCAGACTTGTGAAATTGATGCATGAATCGCGTGGTTTGGCCGAGACCAAGGGCAAGGGCCTACCGGCCCCGCCAAAGCCCACCAACCGAACCAAGGAAGGGTGCAAACCCTAACTTCTGGTAACTTGGGCTTACAAGCCCAGATTTGGACTACGGGCCCCAAGCCCAGTGTCCAACTCACTTTGGCAAATTAAAAAGATAAATCCAATAAAAATACTTGGCCACCATGTGGGCCCACCTTAGGGGCCCATGAACCTATCCGGCCCACCTTTTCATGGAAAACACTTAAATTTTAAATCTGAACCTAAAGTAAAATCAATTGAACTAATCAAAGCCCAAAGGGCCTCTCAGGCTAGACTGAGGTCCACAAGGGTACACGGGCTTGACTAAGCCCACCAAGGATACGTGGGCCTTCCAACGGGGCCCACCCAACCAGACTCAGATCACCTAAGTAATCAAGATAAAAGCAATTAAAGGGACCCACACCACTCAGGTGGTCCCGCCAGACTTAACCAAACTGCATATCGGAGTAGGAATCAGGTGAGACCAATGAAAGCTGACTCAAACCAGGGAACCCACGGGACCCGTTATCCGACGGGGTGGATTGGGGTGTCTACGGACTTCCCCAGACCACAACCGAGAACCAAACTTAGAATCTCAAGCCACAGACCAAAAAGCCCTAAATAGACAAAATTAGGCACCCAGGTGTCTGCCTGCACCCCATCAGGCGGTGGCGACTCCGAATTTTCCTGTGCCGCGTTCCCGACGCGCGCACAACTGCATCCCAGGTTAGGCCACTAATGTTGGAGCTTGAAATGATCTCAACATTCATAAGTACACCGGGGCAGCCCTTCTACAATCATTTGGTGGGTTAGACTACCGGCAACTTTGCGGCCCTAGTACAAGTGGCCGATCGGATTGAGGATGGGGTCAGATTAGGAAAAATAATGGATTAATCTGCTATGGCCGATCAGTCAGATTCCTCCACTTCTTTTGCACAGAAGAAGGGGAACGGAATAAAAAAGAATGGGAACAAGGAAGAAGGAGAAGTAAACCTGGTACAAGCTCCTCTTCCCAGGAAACCAATCCACATCAATGTCCCTGCATTCCGGTAGACCCAGCAGCCACAAACCAACTATCAAACTCCACTCAACATCAATTTCTCTCCATTTGTACCTGCAAATCAAAGGAGGGTTTTCACTAAGGAAGAGAGGGATGCCTGGATGGCAACAAGAAGGAATAGAGTCTTCACTCCTATTCCCATGTCTCCCTCCCAACTATTACCAACCTTACTGAAGGCGGGATATGTAACCCTGAAGGAGCCAAACCCAAATGCATCTAAGGGGATGAATTTTGATCCCCCAGTCACTTGTGATTTCCACATGGGTGCACCAGGGCATCCTACTAACAACTGCTGGCCTTTAAAGCATGCCATCCAGGACCTATTGGACCAGAAAACTTTGTCCTTCAACACAGTTGCTCCTACCCCTTTTGGAAATGACATTGGGAAAAATCCTCTGCCTTATCACAATGGGGGCAGGCCCGTCTAACTCAGTTGCAGCCATCTCTTCCATTCAAAGAACTTTTGATCCCTCTCAATTTATTGCTCCTTTTAGGGCTACGGTTAAATTTCATTTTGACCAAGTAAAAAGGGAAGAAGAAGTCAATGTCTTTCTGGAAGAAATGGAAATGACAGTGCTGCTGAAGACATTAATTCTTCTTTGAACCGAGTCTCCTCTCTCATGGCCCAAATAAATATTGCAAGGCCTCCTTTGGTTATCAACAGCAATCCATCCACTTTTTCTCCATCCAATCCATCAAAAACCTCCTTGGTCATCAATTATGGCCCCACCACTGCATCAATTATGTCTTTTGCTCCAACAACCCCTAAGCAGCGTCCGCCTTTGGTTGTAAATGTTCCTCCTGTCTGTAATGCTCCAAAATCAACTCCTACATCCAAATCCTATCTTCCTCCACTTGTGATCAATGTTCCTAAACCTTCCTACTTCGAGTCGGCTGTACCATGGAATTACAGCGAGGCTGTTACAACTATAGTTTTAGTGGTCGATAGACAAAACCAGGAGGAGGTGAGCCTCATGATGAGGTCAGGAAGATGTGTAAGAGAAGAAGGAAAGGAAAAAGAGTTGGGAGTTGAGAAGGAAAGAAAAGAAGCAGAAGAGAAAACAAAACTGAAAGGAAAAGTGAAAGTAGGGGAGGACACCCCCCAGGTTGCTAAAAATGAGATGGCTGATCTCATAAAAATAATCAAAAGAGTGAATTTAATATTGTGGATCAGTTGAATAAAATCTCGGCCCAGATTTCAATACTGGGACTTTTGCTGAATTCTGAAAAGCATAGGGATTCATTATTAAGGGTGCTTCAGAGTGCACATGTGCCTAAGACTATTGATCTAGACCAGCTAGGCAAAATGGTTGGTTAGATCTTATCTCACAATGTAATAAGTTTTTTAGAAAGTGAGATAAGTCGAGGTGGGTGTTACCATGTTGATCCTTTGCACATTACTGTGCTTTGTAAGGGTAGTATGGTAGCATGAGTTTTAATTGACAATGAGTCAGCTTTGAATGTCTTCCCATTAATCACTTTTGCCAAGCTCAGTCTGGATCAATCCAAAATCAAACAAAATGAGAGGATTGTGAGGGCTTTTGATAGCTCCAAGACACTCCGTAGGGGAGATTGAACTGCCGGTCACTATTGAACTCAATATCTTTAACATCACATTTGAAGTGATGGATATCCCTATAGCTTTCAATCTGCTCCTAGGAAGGCTGTAGATACACTCGGCTAGGGCAATACCATCCACTCTTCACCAAAGGGTGAAGTATATAAGAGGACAAAGGGTGATAACTGTCCTAGCTGAGAATTTGATACCTCCAATAGTGCCACCTGATGTACCCTTCATTAATGTCGAATTAACTGTCGACAAAATTGCATTCCACTCATTTCAGTTTGAAACTGTCAATTTCATACCTGGGGTGTGAGGATAAGAAAGGGAAGATGACCAGTGCTGAGAAAATAGAGGAAAAATTGCTGAGAAAATACAATTTCCATCCAGGGAAAGGTCTGGTGGTCAACTTGCGAGGAAGGTTGGAGCCAATAAGGGCTAAGAAGCTTACCCCTAAAGCAGGATTGGGGTTTAAACCAAGAGGTTGGAGAAGGCAGAAGCAGGTAGAGGAAGGGAACGGAGAGAGAAAATGTAACGCCTTGGATCCAGGTTTACTTAACTGCATAAACCAAAATCTGGTTCGTTAGGGAAAATGGCCCAAAACACTATTCCAGACTTAAACAACTTCATCTGTTATATCAGAGTGCGGAAATACAGTCATCTTTCAGAAGCGCGGAATTAAACTATCAAAATAATCCTTTTATTTTTCATCTATGAAGTCTGGAAAGAGTTTAACTAAATAACATAAATAATATCCACCAAGGTGTGGATTGAAGATACTAATCATCCTTTCAAAAGACATCAAACTCCTTAATATAAATACTGAAAATAATCCCTAGGAACATTAATCTAAAGGTCTCTCTATGTCTTACACAAGAATGAAATAATCTTCTTCCTGGTAATCATAGTATTCTCCCGGTGTCTCTACCCTGGCAACATCTTCTCTAGGAATATCTGAAAACAAAACCGATAAAACAATAATGTGAGAAACACTATCTCAGTAAGCAGTCATGCAAATATTTGACCACAATAAAAAATGCAAAGCTTAATCCGAATAACCACAATAAGAATCAAGACAACAATGAAATACAATTTGTCCACTTCATGGGACTCATGAAATAGTATACCAGATAAAGAGAGTAGACATGTGCTAGTATGCTACCTAACCGAATTACAATGGACCAGCCACCTTACAGTCTGGCTATTCAACACCAACGGAAGAACCCAACCATGAGTTAGTATGTACGGCCCAACCAATCCAGGAGTGGGTAACGTAGCTACCGACCAATCCAGGAGTGGTACTATCCTTGAGATGATGGGATGCCTCAGACACAGAATTCAAACCCCTTTAATACACATTTCAATTACTAGCTATTCTATGGATCCATATAACTGGTAAGCCCACTCAACAGTGAGAAAACCAACCAGGGTAATGTACATACTTCTCAATAACACCCACCAAATACAGAACTATATCTATATACCAAATCTGCCAATGTGGGATACAATAAAATATGCACCATGCCTTGTTACACCAGTGACCTAAAACCAAAACAGAATGTACCAAGTCATATGTCCAAAACACCAGGTTTCAACGGGCCAATATGTCCCGAATGTGTATCGACTCCATTGATGCACACAATACCTTCATATCACCCAAATACAGGTGTATGAACTCACAAAACGAACCTTAGTTAACAGTAAAATCTTTTGGAACAATAGAATCAAGTAAAGGTTCTTCCTTAGAGACATCTACCCAAAATCTTTATAAAATTGAATTTAAAACCTCCGCCAATGCAAACACTTCCCAAATACCCCAATCTTGATGGTACATACGCTAAAATTAAATAGAACCACTTCCTTAATGAAAACTAGGTTGAAAAGTCAAGTTTTCCAAAATCTGACATATAGGTCGCTCTAGTGGCCAAGGGCGCTCGATCGGCTTTACAAAACAGGTTATTTCAGGGTAGGTCGCTAGATAGGTCGCTCGATTGATTGTTCTAGCAGTAGTTCAATCTGGGTAAAATTGCTCTCGGGTTTTCGACTGTATACATAGATCGCTCGAGCGATTGCTCAGGCAGTCCGATACGTGAAAAATCCGCAACTTTGCAAAATTCAATAAAAATTTCATAACTCAATATTAAATGCATTAAAACCATTATAAATCATTCTAAAATACATTATACACATGCTAGAACAATTCCCAACACATAAAACATCATAAATAATGAAATCAACGCAAACAAACATCGAATAACCATGAATATCGTCTAAACACGAATTTAGATTTTATATAAGTGTCAAGGGATTACTTACCTGGTTTTAGGAACTTAAATCTTCTCTAAGAGCAACGAAATATCACTCCTAAGTTTGCCAAACGATTCTGGAAAGCCTCGATCACATCTGGGTTCAAAATCACACTTTTAAACCTCTAGCAACATATCAATCTCTCCAAAAACAGAACTATTGTGTACTTGCTCTTACCTGGTTTCTGTGGGCACGAAAATACTCCTTCTTCCTCTCTAAGACGTCTCCCACAAGTGGTTAGGGTTTAGGTTTAATCACAAGGCAACTAGGAGAAGGAAAATAGGAAACATGCCAAACTCACAGCTGATTCTAAATTGAGTTTATAACCCCACGTAAATAGCAACTTCATGCACTACTAGGTTTAGTTTATTAACTAAAGTCTTTTACTTATTTGCCCCTCTTTCATTAAACCCTCTTAAATCAAACCATCTTAAACCACTTAACCCCTTGGGTCAACCCACTATCCTTGGGTTCAACCAACCCCTTTGTATCCTCCTTGATTATAATACAATCAATTCTTACTAACAACGTAATAGCACAATAATTAATATATTAAAATTATATTTGGGTCAATAATTAGGTGCTCACCTTATATAGGCTCTCCTATCGTATCCGGTTCATCTTGAACTCCTCCGGGTTGAACCAAAATTTCATCTCCTACATATTATTAACCAATTAGTTTAGTTACTAAAATCTGGGATTTTACAGAAAAGTTCATAAAAAATTCCCTCATTTAAGGGAAAATTTTCCAAAATCTTCTCATACAATCTAATTATCTTCTCCCACAGATCAGTCCACACCTCCATACTGTAACACCAACCCTTTCATGAGGCCATATATCCCAACTTTGCAAACCTACATCCCACCTTCTTCACCTAAGACAGTGGGTGAGCTTGGGCCACAGCCAGGACAATAGCGGGATTTTGCTAAAGATATTTGGGTTTTTTTCGCCATGACTGAAGGCGAGAAAACTGAAGAAGATAAGGAGTTGCCTTTCATTGATTGGGCAGTAGTGAAAATTCCAGATGATGTCATATATGGGTTGAGCCCCACAGCAGAAAAGGGCAGTACAATTCATCCGGTGATGATGGCCTCGGATTCTGAACTTGAGGAGTAAGCTTGCACTATTTCCCCTGCTTCAGAAAAATTTATTTTGAAAAATTGGGAGGAAACTCCCCTTACCTTTGAAGCGGCGTTTGATTGGCAAATAGACGCAGCCTCCAAAAAAAAACTCCATTAGTGGATTACCCTTTTCCTGAAAGTTTTAATGAGCCTTCATCTTTAGGAAAAGTTTTTTCTGAAGGCTCTCAAAAAATCAAAAAAAATTTTTCTATGTTTTCTAGAAAATTTAAATTTTTCAAAAAGATCCAAACCACTTATGAACCATATAAGCAAACAGAATTAGATCAGGCTGAATATGAATTTGACCTTGAGCTCGACTTTGACCTAATGGGGATCGAAGAAGAGACCGAGGTTGAAGAAGACGACCCTCCTAAAGAAATTGCATATCAGTTGGAGCGTCATGAAAATGGTGTGCAACCTAATTTGAAGAGACCATCTCAATAAATCTAGGGATCAAAGATGACCCAAAAATAGTGAAGATTAAGGCATGCCTATTTGATGTGCAGCGTGATGAAATGTCACGATTCTTGGCAGATTATAAGGATGTGTTTGCATGGTTGTATCGGGATATGCCAGGATTGGATATTGACATGATTCTACACAGGCTACCAATTCTACCAGGGGTTAAGCCGGTCAAGCAAAAGTTGAGAAGATTGAAACCTGAAAGGACATTGAAAGTCAAAGATGAAATGGTCAAGCAATTCCAAGTGGGATTTTTGGTAGTCTCCACGTACCCTGAGTGGCTCACAAATATTGTGCCAGTACCAAAGAAGGATGGGAAAGTTAGGATGTGTGTGGATTATAGAGATCTCAACAAGGCAAGCCCAAAGGATGATTTTCCGCTTCCACAAATTGACATTTTGGTCGACAATATTGCAGTACACAGTCTGTTCTCATTCATGGATGGCTTCTCAGGGTATAATCAAATCAAGATGGCAAAGTGTAAAATCCCGAAATTTTAATAATATTAAAATTTTGTTTTAGGAAAATACTAATTTATTTAATTGATGGGAAAGTCTAGAAAGAGAGATTGAGCGGTCAAACCGGCATTGTCGGGCGAATCCGGGTGGAAGTTCTAATTAAAAGATAAGAAACATTAATTAGATTTTTAATTATTGGTTTAGGGTGGAAACTATTTAAGGGCAATATGGGAATTTCAGGAATCTTGATTTGTGTATATTTCATGTAAGAATATAGTTTAGTTTAAATAATTATTGTTGAGAATATTTTATTAGAATTGAGTCATAGTATGGGTAATATTGTGTTTGAGAAGGCATTATTTTGATCAAGTATCGATGAGTGGTTGGTGTAGGAGATATGGTGGTGGAGCATTGCATAGGATCATAAGAGAAAATCAAAAGTTTTGTAACGTAAGGGAAGTTGAAGTTGCTGATCGTCTCAATAGCTCTCTCTCCAAGCGTTTCTAACCGGTTTAACTTGGGAGAAGGCCAAACAGATGAAACAAAAATCTGAGAATTGAGAAAGAGTGGAGAGTTTTGTTGGAGAAGAAAGAGGAAGTCGTCCATTGCTGTTGCAGCAAGAAAACGTCCAGTTCAGATTGGCTATTGGAGATTCTGGACGTGAGGATCATCCAAAGGAGTTGCTGTGTTGGTGAAGACGAAAACAAGAGGCAAGTAGCTCTTTTCAAGTTTTCCCTGATTGCATGATTTGTGTTTACACGGATCCAGATTTGAAGAATCTAGAAAATTCCAGATTTATGTTCGTATAAGAATGATTAGGATGATCTTTTGCTTAAGTGGATTAAATCAGAAATGTAATTAAGTTTAATCTGAGAATATTCTGTTCGTATGTTGATGTTGATCTGAGAATGATATTTCAGCTGTGGTAACTAAGTTATTAGAATTGTTGTTCATATGATAGAAGTGGTTTTTGTTAAATTCATTCATTTCAGTCAATGAGAATTCTGAACTATGCAAGTTAGCACCTTTTATAATAGCAAGTTTTCTGTGTTTTAAGATCTTATAAAGAAAGGAAATGTGTTTAAGGTCATTTTTAGTTTCTGTTAACATTTCGGGTGAATACTGTCTGATGGTTGTATAATTTGGTTATGTAATCTCAAAGGAGGCTTAATGAGTTATGAAGGATCTATGTGTTGTATTAGAAGATTTCTTGAGGTATGTGTGTGATTCGGAATGAGGGATTACATTTTATAGCAAGTTTGAGAAGTCCTCGAGTTGGAAAGTACCTGGTGCCAACCTAATGGACCTGGTGCCAACCTCAAAGAGGTTAGCACCAGACCCAAAATAGCACTGCCGCCTAGTGCTTGGACTTGGTGCCAACCTCAAAGAGGTTAGCACCAGACCCAAAATAACACTGCCGCCTAGTGCTTGGACCTGGTGCCAACCTAATGACCTGGTGCCAACCTCTTGGACCTGGTGCCAACCTAATGACCTGGTGCCAACCTCAAGCTAGCACCAGACTCAATTTGAACTAACGCTAAGGGGTTATATACCTGGCGCCTAACCTCACCGGGTTAGTGCCAGATGGTGCACATTAGCGCCATGTTTAATTGTGAAGAAATATTTCGGCTATTATGACATATGTGAGCAACCTTGGTTCCAGCTTCTTAAACCTATTCAAATGAGTTTATAACAGATCAAATTAACATCTGGAGTTGTAGATTCAAGTGAAGATTAATTACTAATATGGATTAGAGACTTATTGGGAGAAAAATTCATGATACTAAATACCTGTGAAATTGTCTACAACAAATATTTGTAACTCTTTAAAAACTTATTTTTATATCAAACTATTTAGTTGCTGTACCTGAGTTATGTAATGATAAATAAGGGAATCCAGAACTGTCAGAAGTATATTAAAAATTAGTTTGGACAATAGAATCTGTGGAATACTTTATATAAAGATATTTAGAGAAAGATAGCAAATCTGAACTCTGTTGTGTAAAAGATTAGCTAATGTGAGAATGATAATGCAGATTTTAACTTGTGTTTTGATGGGATTACCAATACTGATAGTAACCGGTAGAAAACAGTATTGTCAACAAGGTTAGAGCATAAGTGGTTTTGATATTAAATAGTAAAGGTAATAGCAGAAACTGAATTTTTTTTATCTGAGAGGATTGACCATTTGGGAATTATGGAACTGAGCTAACCATTCACTGATTTTTGCTGAACTCTTATTATGATCTGAATTGTAATTGGTCATGGATTTCTCGTATGTTCATGGGTTACCATCTTGATAAAATGTAAGTGTTTTCATTGTATATAATTTCTGCTGTTGGATGGCTTTATTGTTTAATTGAAATTGAGATTGGTAGTTTTCACTATAAATTGGCTTCTCTTATATAAAGCATGGTTTTATGATAAATTTACACAGTAAATGATAATTACTTGCCAAAGTAATAGGGTGAGACTTAGTGTGGATCCACAATCGAGTTGTAGTGAATTTTGTTTATTTTGTTTGGATTTAAGTCTAGGGTTCCTTCATGCGTTTCCTCCATGATGGAGAGGCCTTCCATGAGGGAAGTGCTGCAGCAACTCCGTTTCCACCATGAGGGTGAGGTCACACGGGTATTTCCGCCATGAGGGCGATGAATTGGTTGTTTGAGCTGTTGCAGTATTTCGACTGGATTGTTTGGAACACTAGTGCTTAGCCACACAAAATAGACAGACTTCACGAGTCCCAATACATAAGATTTTCTGAATGTGATTGACGATGTATTTCCGAGATTAGACGGATTACCGTGGTTAATCGTTGTGTATTTTAAATCGTACATGTTTTAGTACTGTTACAACTATATTTTAGGCATGCATTGCTACTTGCTGAGATAGTTGTATCTCACTGTTTTGTTTTGTTTTCAGATCTCAGAGAGGACGATACATGCGGGTTTATGCTTGGTTTAGGTGAGTTGGGGAAAATTTTAGTTGACTCTGATTATGTTATTGCCATTTCATGTTTTCCTTACTCTGATATAGCGATCCTGTGTATAAAAGTAACCCTTGGGGAACGAGTTACGGTTTTTACTACGTAACCCGGTTCCGGGGCGTTACACAAAGGAAGATCAAGAGAAAACAGCTTTCATTACACCTTGGGGTACTTTCCACTACACTGTCATGCCATTTAGGCTTAAGAAGGCCAGGGCAACCTACCAGCGGGCCATGACAGTACTGTTCCATGATATGATCCATAAGGAGATGGAGGTCTATGTGGATGATATAATTGCCAAATCATGTGAAGAAGAGGACCATCTGGTCAACTTGAAGAAGGTGTTTGACCGACTCAGGAAATACAGTTTACGGCTTAACCTAGCAAAATGTGTCTTTTTGGTGGCTACATCAGGAAAATTATTGTGATTTATAGTGAGCAGAAGGGGAATTGAGGTTAACCCTGCTAAAGCAAAGGAGATTATCTAAATGCCACCACCGAAAACAGAAAAGGAAGTTCGGGGTTTTCTTGGAAGGATTCAATATATAAGCCGGTTTATAGCATAGCTCACTGCTATCTGTGAATCGATTTTCAAGCTTCTAAGAAAGAACAATCCAACGATCTGGAATGATGATTGCCAACAGGCCTTTGACAAGATAAAGGAATATTTGCTGAATCCACCTGTGCTAGTTTCACCAACTTCGGGAAGACCACTGATTCTGTACTTGTCAGTTTTGGAAACATCAATTGGGTGTGTCTTGGGACAGCATGATGAGACGAGCAGAAAGGAAAGGGCTATTTACTATCTGAGTAAGAAGTTCACAGAATATGAAGTATTTGCCTTTGGAAAAAACTTGTTGTGCTTTAGTGTGGGCAACTCAAAGATTGAGACATTACTTCCTCAGTCATTCACATCGTTGATATCCAGAATGGACCCATTGAAGTACTTATTTGAGAAACCGGAACTAACTGGCAAAACGGCAAAGTGGCAGCTGTTGCTTTCTGAATTTGATCTCAAATATGTCACTCAAAAGGCAATTAAAGGTCAAGCAATTGCCGATCACTTAGCTGAGTATCCTTTGCTAGACTATCAGCCTTTAAAGACTAATTTTCCGGATGAAGCAGTATTGTTTACTGAAGAAGAGGAAAGTGAAAGCTCTTGGCAGATGTTCTTCGACGGGGCCGCAAACATGAATGGAAATGGAATTGGGGCAGTTTTGGTCAAGTCGGATGGTTCACATATCCTGATCGCAGTGAAGTTGAGGTTCCAGTGCACAAACAATATTGCAGAATATGAAGCATGTATAATTGGGTTGCAAGCTACTCTAGATCATGAAGTAGAGGAACTTGATGTATACGGAGATTCGAGTCTTATCATCTTCCAAACAACTGGTGAATGGAAAGCCAAAGATCATAAGTTGATCCCATATCACCAGTATTTGAAAGAAATAAGCACCAAATTTACTCGAATTTCCTTAGCTATATGCCAAGGGCCAAAAATCAGTTTGCAGATGCTTTGGCAACATTGGCTTCAATGATCAGTATTCCAGAAGACGTAGATATTAAACCATTGGAAATTGAAGTTAGAGATGAACCAGCTTACTATCTTGTTCTAGAAGGAGTACCGTGGTTTCATAATATCAGGAATTTCTTGAATGATCGGAGTTTGCCAGAAGGTTCTACTTCTACAGAAAAAGGGCAATACAGAGATTAGCAGGACAGTTCCTACTAAGTGGTGAGCAGTTATATAAGAGATCACACAATGATGTACTACTCAGATGTGTCACCAAGGCTGAATCAGAAAGGTTGATTGAGACTATATATGGAGGAGTCTGTGGACCTCATATGAACGGGCACATGCTTGCAAAGAAGATTCTGCGATTGGGATACTATTGGTCAATGATGGAGCACGATTGCTGTGTACATGTTAAGAGGTCATCTATGCCAAATATATGCTGATAACAAGCATGCACCATCAAGTGAGCTGCATAACATGACATCACCGTGGCCTTTCTCCATGTGGGGCATAGATGTCATTGGCATGATTTCCCCAGAAGCATCAAATGGGCACAGATTCATTCTGGTAGCAATTGATTATTTCACCAAGTGGGTTGAAGCAGCTTCGTATGCAAATGTCACGAGTAACCATGTTCTTAAGTTTTTGAAGCACAATATCATTTGTTGCTATGGTTTGCCAAATGCCATAGTATCAGACAACGCTTCAAACATTAAGAACAAGGATATGAAGCGAATGTGTGAACAGTTTCAGATCATTCATCACAAGTTAGCTCCGTACAGACCAAAGATGAATGGGGCAGTGGAAGCAGCAAACAAGAATATAAAGAAAATAATTCAGAAGATGGTAGTAAGTTACAAAGATTGGCATGAAATGCTACTGCTTGCTCTACATGCCTACAGAACCTCAATCTGGACTTCTACTGGGGCAACCCCGTATTCCTTAGTTTATGGAATGGAAGCAGTTTTACCAATCGAAGTTGAAATCCCATCACTAAGAGTGCTAATGGAAGCAAAATTGGAAGAAGCTGAATGGATACAGTCAAGACATGATCAACTCAATCTGATAGAGGAAAAGCGTTTGAAGGCGCTTTGTCGTAGCCAGTTGTATCAGAAGAGAATGGCCAGGGCTTACAATAAGAAGGTGAAGCCCAGAACTTTCCAAGAAGGAAATTTGGTTTTAAAAAGAAATTTACCATTTTTGGAAGACCCTCGCGGTAAGTTCAAGCCAAATTGGGAAATGCCTTATGTTGTCAACAAGGTCCTATCAGGGGGTGCACTCATCTTAACAGAAATGGATGGAAAAGATTTTCCTGAGCCAATTAACTCTGATGCAATAAAAGGGTATTTTCCTTGATCGAATATTACTAGGAAATGATTCGAGGCTATCTTTCTTTATTTCCCAAGATTTTAATCCCTAGTCTAGCCAAGTTGAGCTTGTTCATTTTGTTTGATAAACCTAAACTGGGACTTACAGTTTCATACTGGGGCAAAGCTAATTGGGGCAAAAACAAAAAGAAAAAACAAGAAGAAATGAAAAAAAGAGCAAGGAATAGTGACAAATGAAAGCCAGGTGCAAAAAAAGAAAGAGAATGAACAAAGTTTGGGAATTGGGATCATATTCGTCATGACTGTAAGTCCAGTTGACCTATTTTCATGTTTGGAAAAATTTTGAGCCTTTAATACCCTTTTTTTCATAAACCAAGCCTAGCCTTCGTTTCGTCCTATTTTTAAGTCATCGATGATTTTAGTATATTCTTTCAATTTTCAGAGTAAGGATTGGTGATGACGGAATGCAAAAACCAACCCCAGTGAAAACCATGACAGGTGCTAGGGGCAATATTGGTAAAAAAAGAAGAAAAAAAATAGAGTCAGAGGTTGAGTTGATCATGTTGTCCAAGCTTGAAGTGAAATCAGTATGAGCACTGGAGATGGAATAGATTGGAAATAACTGAGTCAATTCTAGAAGAAAAGGCATTTGTGGATGACTCTCAGGGTCCCAGGATAGACATAGCTGATCTCTCCCTATTGCTTGAATCATCCTTTTCATTATTCAGCTTGATTTTAATTCCTTCAATTATGGGTGATTAAGTATTTGGATCAAATTTAAAAAAAACAAAAAAATTAAAAAAAATAATATTTTGGCCAGTGATGAGAAATCAAATACTTTTCATAAAACCTTTGTTTTTACAAGCATCTGAGAATTCTGAGGCCAATAGTATAAAACCTATTTTGAATTAAATCCTTTGGCTTTCCACTATTGGAGTTTTCTTTTGTACAAAGGTATGGAAAAAAGAGAGAAAAAAGAAAGAAATAATGCAATAAAATGAGCTAGTCCCTATCCCCTAGCCGCTCTTCAAACTCCAAAATCCAAACTGCCTGAGTTGCAATAATCCCAGAAGCTTCCTTTACATCTGGATCGCTAAAAAAAGAGATGACCTCATCTGAAAGTGCTTGCTTGATCCTCATACCTCTAAGGCTAGCTAAAGCATCTTGGTACTTCTGCCGTATCACTCGGACTTCAAAGTGACGAGCCTACCTTTGCTTCTCAAGTTTCTTTTCCAAAGCAATGTGGCGAGACACCTGCTCTTCAAGTTGCCTCTCCAGATCAATGCCTTGTATCCCAAGTTCTCCGGCCTCTCGTACCCAAATTTGTTGAAGCCGCTTGTAGGATACTCTCTCAGAGACCAATATGTCTTCATAAGTTGGCGCAAGAACAGCAGGGGGATCCTCTGGTACTGGGGCATGACTCTGAACCTGCTCTCTGATCCAGAAAAGATAGTCCTTTACATGTAACTCAGAAAAGATTGGGCCCCTCAGGAAGCGTACATAGGACGATGTAAGCACCTCATTTTTGCGCTCCCGAAAAAGCCGGAAATGCAAAACCTGGTCAAAAAGTCAAACCCTGATGGGTCAAAATTTGACCTTTTGATCAAGTGATAATCTGTCACCTTGCTTCATCCCATTGGATAGAGGATCTCGACACGGTTCCAACGCAACTGGGTTTGCAAGAATCGAAGTCCGGATGAAGGTTCTGCGGGCGGTCAAACTTAAGGGAAGGCCAAAAGTTGACTTTTCCTCGAACCCCGTGCCAAGTACTTAACCCTATGTCAGTGAATAGAGGGCTCCGATACGAGTGCAACACAATTGAGTTTGCTCAAATCGGAGATCAGATGAAAGAGATATGAGCTGTCGAAGTTTCCGGGCAGCAAAAGTTGGAAACTGCACATGTGGTGCAGGAACTGCACACGTGGAAGCCAACGCAGCAAAATATCTCAGGGGCTAAATCTTAAATATCCAAAAACCCCAAGGACTAAACAAAAATTCGTACAGGCGATCCGTAGATATCAAAAAGGGTCAAATCGGTCGAATCGGTCAAATCGGTCAAGTCGAAGGGCAAATCCGTAATTTTCCGATTTGTATCCGGTCACATATACCGGATACACTAGCTTCCCTTCATGACCGGACGTGAAGACCGGATACATCAAGATATTCGCGCGAGATCCGCACCGATCGCCCGACAAATCCGCAGCGGCATTTAATTTTCGAATGATTGTGTTTGTATCCGGACTTGAAGACCGGATACAAAGGAGCATTAGTGTATCCGGACTTCAAGTCCGGATACAAAGGAGCCTTAGTGTATCCGGACTTGAAGTCCGGATACATTAAGTTTGCTTATAAATAGCAAACAGCAGCTCATTTCCGGGGGTTGGCTTTTCTTGGCTGTGTGGAGCTTTCTCCTCCCACTTTTTCTCACCCGAATCCCTCCCTCTTCAAGCTCCTTTGGCCCTCCATCCCATCTCCACACCACCCAAGCCATTATCATCCTCTCTTCCTCCTTCGTCTCCACCTACAACCCAACAAGAAGAAGAGGAGGCTGTTGCTGTTGTTAAGAAGGAAGCTGCTCCTGCTTGCTGTCCAGCCCCAAGGAAGCACCCTCATGTTGCTCAGGAGATCAAGGACCACCGGTGAGGTTCCTAACGGCCTTGTATTGCATATATATTAAACTAGGAATTTTCCAAAATTATTGTTAAGTTGGTCTTCATCCTTTGCTTGAGTTCATTGCCATGGGGTTCTAACCATGCGTTTACCATCCCATCATGGCATGAATGCCACCACGAGTAAGGAGCCCACGTGGGCTTCTCAAAGAAGCATGGGAGTTTCCTTTTGCCCCGTTTTTAGCATGTTTTAGCCACTGTTTTAAGTCTCATATGTTAGTAGTTTCTCAGAGGAGCATGTTCCTCTCTTGGCTCACATGATGTACCCCGGCATAAGCCCCCTTCTCTTCCCTTTCTTCCAGTTTTTTTTCTCGTTTTAAGCATGAGGCGGGAGCTTAGACTTGGCTGTTTTTCTATCTTCTTCGTGTTTTCTCTTACACGCGTAGGGGCACGTATGCTAGAGCCGTATGGGCCCTTGTCTACTGTTGTGTACATTACATATTAGACCAGGCCTTCCATGACATGATAGCTACTGTCTTCGTCATTTGAAAATCAGTCCATGTGAGTACGCTAGTTGTGTATGCAAGCATGTTCCATGATCCCTTACCTCAATTTGCTGTTTGCGTGTCTAAGCATGAGTTCTTTTTTTTTTATAACATGCTAAGCGATATTTGCGGTGTTTTGTTGCTGATTGGGTGATCACCTGTTGCTTAGGACTATAAAACTCTGCTCCCCCCCGTCCTAAGTCTCCCCCAACATGACTCACCTGAGCTGCTGCTGAGGGCAGCAGCAGCATTCACACCCTTGGCATGCCTTCTCCCATTTTCTTGCTAGAAAGTCCCAAAATAAGGCCTAAATGGGGCCTCTCCACAAACCTGAATCAATGTGGGCCTGCCCAAGGGCCCACATGACCTCAAAAGACCCCTAGGAACCCCCTGGAATCAACCCCGAATGGCAGAATCACCAAAAGGGCCATTTCAGTGTGATCCGGCAACTCAGGCCGGATCACCTGTGGCCTGGGTGTAGCCGGCTACTCAGACCGGATCACTTACAGTCCCTGTGTATCCGGCCTGAGTTGCCGGATACACACAGAAAATGTGATTTTTGTATTTTGATGCTCTTTGCCGAATTGCATGATGATTTTTACTAAAACCATTGAACCAACAGGGCTTCTGGGTCACCCGGAAACCCAACTTGGGACCTGGACCACCGGTCCAACCTGGCACACCTGTGAGCCTTCCAACGGGGCCCACCAAGCCCAATAAACCTAAAAGCATGCCAATAAATAAGATTAAGCAAAGTGAACTCATTGAACCGGATGGACCAGACCCAATGCGGTCCACCCGGATTTGTTTTATGGATTGAAGCATGAATTGCCTGGTCTGCCCGAGACCATGGGCTAGGGCCTGTCGGGCCCGCCAAAGCCCGCCAATTAAGCCAAGGAAGGGCTCAAGCCCTAACCTCATTAAATTTGGGCTTCCAAGACCCAAAACCGGATCACGGGCCCCAAGCCTAGTGACCAGCCCACTTTGGCCTAAATATAAAGATAAGTCTAAAAAACCCTTGGTCACCATGTGGGCCCACCTAAGGGGCCCACAGACCCATCCGGCCCACTTTTGCATGAAAGAAGCCTAATAATTCAAATCTAAACTTAAAGCAAAACCAATTCATTAACCAAAGCCCACAGGGCCTCCTAGGCTAGGCGGAGGCCCACCAGGGGCACATGGGCTTACCCAAGCCCACCAAGGACACCGTGGGCCTTCCAACGGGGCCCACCCAATCAGACCCAGATCACTTAAGCAAGGAGAGATAAAATCAACTAAAGGGACCCACACCAACTCAGGTGGTCCCACCAAGACTCAATCTGAATTACATGCGGGATTGGGAACCGGGTGAGAACCAAAGTGAAAAGCTGACTCAAGATAGGGAACCCACGGGACCCGTCATCCGACGGGGTGGATTGGGGTGTCTACGGACTTCCCCAGCCCGCAACCGAGAATCGACTTAGAATCTCAAGCCGCAGACCCAAAAAGCCCCTAATAGACAGGATTAGGCACCCAGGTGTCCGCCTGCACCCCATCAGGTGGTGGCGACTCCGAATTTGCCCCGTGCCGCGTTTCCCACGCGCGCACAGACGACTCCTTCATCAACCAAGCACACAGCCCCATGGTGGCAGGTGTAAGTGGTCCCAAGAAGTCCACATATCCATCTTGGATCATGATCCCGTGAGTCCCTCCAAGATGCCGAAGAACCCTTAAAGGAAGATAGAGGACAACAGATCTTAAGTGTAAGACCCTGAATTTTCACATAATAAATAAATAAATATATAAATAAAAGAAAATATGAGTTAAGTTATAATCAAAATAAAAAGTGAAGATTTGGAGGATAAGTAATTCAAATAAGTAATAAATTGTAAACAAAGAAGGACTTTTAAGGAAATTATCCTAAAAGGGTATTTTGGTAATTTTCAGAAAAGTGTAAATTATGAAATAAATCATTAAATGATAATTAAGGTTAGAAAATAGAAGGAAATAATATATTAAGTCAAGGTAGAAATAAAATAGTGATAACTAGAGCATAAAAGAGGGAAAAGGGTAATTAGGTAAATTCGGGTCTTAATTGGGAGAAAAAGTAACTAATTTGAGTTTTAGGTGATATTTAGCATTTAAGAGAGTGTTAGGCATGAAATTAGGCTGTAAGGAGTGTTTAAAAAATAAGAGATTTGATTAGTATTGTTTTAGTAGAAAAATAGAAGGTGGAGAAAAAGTAGGAATTAATTAGAAGGTGTTAGACTTTAACTAGACTATCATAGGGTTGGGTTAGCCCAATTAAAAGAACCTATCAGGGTTGGTTTAGGACTCTTATAGCCTAGTATAAATAGAAAATAAAGAGGAGAAAATAAAGAATTTTCGTGGGTAAAATAATGAGAGAAAAGAGAGGAAGAAGAGAAGAAGAAGGTTGCTGGAGCTGTTCGACCAGTCTCCATCAAATCGCAATCAGGGAAAATGCGTACGGTGGATCGACTTCAAATTTGGAGGTGTTGATCTTCACTGATGGAACTACAATGTGCACGGTGGAGATTGGAAATTGGAGAACTCTAAGTTGGTACGTTTGGAAGCAGAAGTTGGGTCCAGAATTAGAAACTTCAAAGGAAGATGGATTTTTAGCGTATGAGGCAAGTAGTAACCCTTGAAAACTGGAGGAACTGCATGGTTTCGTTTTCTATGATTTAATATGGTTTGAATGGATTAGACGGAACTGGATTTACATGGAATAAAATGCTTTATATTATAGAGTTTTGTATTCTTGAAGTAATACACAAAGTGTTGAAGAAATCTTGGTTTGATCATGTAAATATGCATGGGATGGTATTTAATTGATGCAAATTAATCTAGAGTGTTGTAAGTATGATTTAGAATGTTAGAGAATTATTTTAGACTAATTAAACCCAAAGGCTAAGCACAAAAATCAAAACTTGAAGAAATATGAAAAGTATTGAATAATCATAGGTATGATCATGTGGATAGTAATAGGTTGGAAATTAATTGATGCAAATTAACCTAGAGGGCTTTAGATATGATTTAGAATGTTAGTAGATTAATTTATATTGATTAAACTTATAGCAAAAGCCTAAAAATCCGAAATTGGAAAATCTGAAAATTTTAACTGAAAATTTGTACGAGCGCCTAGGACTGCCCAGGATCGCCTAGACAGCAAAGGTAGGTGCTCTATGTAGAAAATTCAGATTTTGGGGATTTTTGTAATCCAAATAAATTTCTAATAATTTTTTTAGTATCTTAACTATTCTAGCATCTTTATAAAGGCCTAATTGAGGTATAGAAATTATAAAAATTAAATTTGATAAACATCCAACTAATTAGAGTCTTAATGGTAGGTTAGTGGATGTAAAGGGATAAATGATGGGGGATAATGATAGGAAAAATACTAACTTGTAATTATGGGTTAAAATCATCTTCTAAGCTTCGTTTCAAGTTTGTAGAATATGCTGGAAATTAAAAATATAGAAAATTGGATTAGTGGTTATCTTAGGTATTAGTTATGGAAACTTGGAATGTAATAAGGGAATGAATATGGAAACTTTAGGGTAGTCATGAATCATTGGTGTTTGTACTTTAAATATGAATACTGATTTTCTGGAAATTACTTTAATTTTGATTTCTATGGAATTTATGTTCAGGAGCTTTATTTTGAATATAATTTGGACTGTGGATTAAATGCTATGATGGCAATAAGAGATTTGTACCATCAGCGGATGAGATATGTGATTACCACATGCAGGTGAGATGTGTAACTCCTGGGGGAGAGACCTCTTGTGGGGGAGATGTAATCATGATGTGATTGCATCCCACAATGGAGATGTATGTGTAACCACCAGCGGGTGAGATGTGACCTCCTGTTGGGGGAGATGTATTCTAGATTGGATTGCATCACACAGGGGAGATATGTGACCACCTGCGGGTGAGATGAGACCTCCTATTGGGAGAGATGTAATCCTGATTGGATTGCATCCCACAGGGGAGATATGTGACCTCTTGCGGGAGAGTTGTAACCTCTTGTGGGGGAGATGTAATCACGATGTGATTGCATCCTACAAGGGAGATATGTGATTACCATTTGCAGGTGAGATGTATAACTCCTGCGGGAGAGACCTCTTGTGGGGGAGATGTAATCATGATGTTATTGCATCCCACAAGGGAGATGTGTGTGTTACCACCTGCGGGTGAGATGTGTTAACTCCTGCAGGAGGGACCTCATGTAGGGGGGATGTGAATACTAGGTGTTTGCATCTTACATGGGAGAATGTTACTATTGGATTGTGAGATTGACCATAAATTATGAATGACACGTGTTTTATCGCTTTCGTTGGTTTTAATTATCGATAACATCTTATTGCTGGTATTTACGAATGAATACATGTTTTATCGCTTTATTTGGAATTGCCATTGATAACTTGAATTCATCGCTTTATCGTTGATTAATTGCATACCTCATGACTGTTTGTTTAAGATTGGACTGTTTTAATTGCATGCACCTGCTACTTGTTGAGATGTAAATCTCACTCTGTTTTCCCCTATTTTTCAGGTTTGCTTGGAGAGATCGCGAAGATGGGTAGATTTGTAATTGATATTATTGTCCACATTTTGATTAGACAAATTTTATTGTAAATTGATTTGATTAAATTGAATACAGAATTGTTTTATTTCCCACCAGAACTCTAATGTAATTAACTAACTTTAAATTTATTGTGAACCTTAGTTTGTATCTAACCCCAGCTTCGTGGTAACACCTCGGGTTTGGTTGTTGAACCGAACTTAGGTTGTTATAGTAGCGAACCGGGTTCGGGTTGGGCGCCGGTTTGCACTGACCCGGGTTCGAGGCGTTACATTAAGCCTACTAGAACCATGAAGTTCCTATCTCTGAAGCTGATCACTGTCTCAGGGTTTGGCTGATAAGTGCCAGACCATCTCACCTAATCATCCTAGAGAGTACCCAAGAAGGTGAACCAACCCTACTTGCCGCCTTGGATGTTAGGACATCCCCGGTTACTCATCAAAACAAGAACCTTCATTCTTGTAGAAAAGCGACGATCAATCATCTCAATCTGACTCAAGTGGTCAAGTAACCAAAGCTGCTAAAAGAGGGAGTATTTCAATTTATTTCCAATAATTTTAGCTTCACAAGTAAGTTGTAAAAAAAAGAAAAAAATGGGGGGGGGGGGGGGGGGGGGGGACTAGATTTTACCTGTAGGATAGGGGCACATGCAAGAAAGCGCTTTTTCTTCCTGAACTAGTAGTCAGTCAGAGCTTGGTATATCTCTGCCAAGATCATAGGGGCTAATCTCTCACGCTCCCTAACTTGGCATATGACTGAAATAAGAGCCAAGTCAACTTCATCGTCGTCCCGTGGAAAAAGTAGTTGGTTAACCACTATCAATGTCGGGGCATTAAACTAGGCTTGGGGGTTTTCACTCCTTAGAATTTTTTAGTCAAAAAAGGTTTGGATAGGGCCAGCAGTGTGTCAGAGTCCCCTAGATCCTTCTTCCCTATATCCAAAAAAGTGGAAGCTTTTTTTTTATAGCTAGGCTTGAGGGGTGGGTTCACCACTTTCTTGAAAACCTCAGGCTAAGGATCGTTTCAACTTCCTCAATTGTAGGGGTCATCTCTTTATCACCAAATCGAAAGAGATTTAATTGAGGTTCCCAATGTCCAATCAAAGCCTCAATGATTTCCCATTTAAAAGGGATGGTACGGATGAGTAGGATATGACCCAGGTTGGTAGAATCCCATTGGATATCATCTTCAGGGGTTATGGAGTTAACCCATCTATTATAGAATAAATCTACAATGTTGTATCTAGTAAGATTAGGAGGCTTTGATCTAAAAAGTTGTCTTGCAGGGGGGCTTCATCAACAGGGGAGGACAGTGCAAGAGATGCCATGGAATCACCAAAAGAGGCACTAGAAGCAAGGGGCGGCTCGCCTAGGGTGTTTTGGAGCAAAGAAAAACATCACAATGACGTTCCTCAAGGATTTAAATAGAAAAGTCGAAAAGGAGTCAAAAACCGCATTTGAAATGCGGACAAGGCATGACCGCATATCAAATGCGGTCACGCTGTGTCCGCAGATCAAATGCAGACAAAGCATGACTGCAAATGAAATGTGGTCACACCTTGTCCGCATAATAAATGCTTTTTCGGCAAAAAAGCAGAAAAAATATATAATTGCAATTGAGATACTGTTTTGAGTTTCACCTGTCCCTGTTTAAACAAGAATCATTCAATAAAGTGCAAAATGTAAATAAAGAAGAGGATAAATGAATGGAATTGCTGTTTTCATATATAAATGAGAGTATACATAATTTTTTATAGAAATATATACATCTAATGTCCTAATCTACTCTACAAGTCCATCCCCAAGTCCTCGGCCTTGAGATCGCCGGCGCCTGAAGAAGAGCGACACCAGCCGTCTAGCAGTGCTACGCTCCATATTGCTCAAAATAAACTGAACATCATACATGTAAAACCCCGAATTTTCCTTAAATAATAAATTAAATTAATAAATAATATTATTGAGAGTTATAATTGATGGAAATATTTTATTATTGTAGGGGATGATCTAATTAGTGGAGATCCAGAATTAGATGCAGATCTGACCGTCCGATCATGAGATATCGAGGTATGTATTCTGATTGGGCAGGGTGTATAGGGAAGTTATAGGTGAGATGCATGTGATCAAAGAGTATAAAATACCTATTAAAATAACCTAAACGTATTCTTTGTAATTTGCTTGTATTGACTAGCCACAAGCGACAACCTTGAACGAACGAGTGACCGAAGGAGAAGAAGAAGAAGAGGAAGAAGGAAGGGTGCTGGGTTGAGTTCTTCATCGTCCAAGGATTACCTCGCGCTTGTGAGAACTCTTGTTTGGAGAAGAAGGAGAGAAACCAGCGTAGAAGAGGTAGGTGACACTGTTTTATTCAATTGATTTGTATTTATGTTCGTTTAATCTCAAAAGCATGTTTTTATAATATGTAATGATGTATATAGTTAGATAATCATGTTATAAATATGTTAGAATAAGTTTAGACGAGAAAAATCATGTTTTGGAACTGATTCTTTTCGTTTTTGAATGACCGCCGACCTCGACTATGCTCGGCAATCGTCGGCGATGTTAGGCGCTCGTTATAAACTATAGACCGCTGTAGACCGCTTGAAGACGTACCATCGGTGTTCGATTTTGAACTACTGCCGACCACAGACCGCTGAGGCGATCCTGAGCGATCCTAGGCGCTCTGTTCAGACTTTTCGGATATTCGTAATTTTTCGAATTTTTGTAATTTCACACCCTGATTCAATTCCAAACTATTTTTAGACAATTTTAATGATTAAATAAAATGTTTTAAGACTAAAATAAATTATCTAATTCCTTGTTTTACAGAAAAATAAATTAGGAAGGTATTTAGGACATTAGTTGCCAAACTTTGAAAGAAATGGAGAAACCTAGTTTTTGGAAAACCTAACTAGTATTTAATTACTAGAACATCTTCTAAATGACACTATAAACCAGAAAACTATATAAAGAGAATTCAGAACTCAGATGACTGAATATTGAAGTAATTGACAGAGTTAACCTTTATATGCCGCTAGGCACCAACCCTTATAGAAATATTATATTTTAGGGAATTTTGGAGTTTAGTGGGCATAGCTGGTTATGGATCGATAGTTGTAGCTAGATAGTTGAGGGATATGTCATTTGGGTTGAGTTACTCCTATATGCGACGAGCTTCCTTTGCAAGTTAGTTTGTCTGGGAAGGTCATATGTCTGGAGGGACACCCCGGTGAACCGCTGGTGATTCCCTGTACATATGGATAAGCGACCATCTCCATGTATTGATTCTGGTGCTGCATGCTGGTGGTACATGCCAACTCTGATGGGTACGTGTGCAATAAGTCAGTGACTACGGCTCTTGTCTAAGCTGCGCTGTATGGGACTTGAGTATCATTAGTAACATTGCTCCTAAGTCGCACGGTGGTATAGCAATTGGTTGTGAGTCCTACAATGACACTGAAATCACAACACTTGATATTATTATTGTATACATGCTGGAGGCATGTGATTGAGATATTGGCTGGATGCGACTGCTTAGTGCATCTTAGTAAAGTATGAATTATGTTATCGATCTTGATATTGGATTCTTATATTAGAACATACTGAAATTCATTTCTAGAACTGTTTATCAAACTGTTTTGTATTCATGAATGATATGAATGATTATACGAGCCTGATTAGTCGATATTGCTTAATTGTGCATGAACTGTTACTTTATTTATATTAATTGTTTAATTATGCAGGTGTTACCTACTGGGATATTCGTATCTCACCCTACTTTTATTTCATTTTTCAGCTGATACACGAAAGCGGGATCTTAGTGATTTCCAGGGAGAGGTAGCTGAGTATACACCGGAGGATTACTATTATCCAAATCTTGTTTGAGGTGGATGATTGATATAGACTTAGTACTTTTGATTAGATTATTATTCATTTGGATTCGATGTATTAGAGAAATGAGAGAGATAGTAACCAGTTTATTTTACCAGATTTTGATATTAATAATTGATGATCAACTTAAATGTTTATTGAGGATTTTAGACTACACTTCCGCACATACTTGTTTCCGCAACTCTGATAGTATAATAAAGTGAATGGATTTTATGTCTTTGGTCTAGTATATTATTGATGATGTATTTGATATGGGCCAGTAACACCTCGGATTTGGTTGTTGAGCTAAATTCGGGTTGTTACAGTAGCGAACCGGGTTCGGGTCGGGTGCCGGTTTGGACTGACCCGGGTGCGGGGCGTTACAATACATAATACTCCAGGGCACAAGGCCAGCAGTCGGGTGCTCAGGAGTAACATACCTCGAGTCATCTAAAGCAATTGAGGTAGACTCTGGGACGTCCGCATCTTCGGCAAGCTCAACGTCAGGATCAGTTGGAACAGGCTCAACGGCAGGCTCTGCACTCCCACTAGCAGCAGGCTCGGAAGCAGGAGCAGGCGCCTCAGGAACTTCAACAACAGGCAGTGGGTCCACCATAGGCTCGGCAGCAATAGGATCTGCCTTAGGCACCTCCTCTACCATAGCGGTCTCCTCAGCAGGCTCCATCTCCAAATCCACCTCAACAGTCATATCTGGAGCTGTCTTTGGTGCTAGGGCAGACTTTGGAACGTCCTCTGTAGTAGGAGCAGCAGCGGATGTGGGGTCAACCTCTATCTCCAGCTCTGCTGTAGGCACCTCTGCCGATCGAGGTGGGGTCATGAACTCCACTCGTGCCACTGAAAATACCTCTTCGCTAAGATGCATGGGACGAGGTGGAGTACGTGAATTGGAAGGGCTGGCCATGTCATCCTGGAAAGAAGAAAAGACTTCTAATTAGAACAGAATAAACAGATATAAGAAACAGAAATTGAAAGAGGTGAAGAATCAACCTGTGCGTGAGATGGACCCGCCTGGTCCTGAGCATGAGATGGACCTGCTTGGTCCTGTGCCCTAGCCAACTGAGCCCTGAGGTCCGCGATGAGAGCATCCCGCTTTGCCAGCTTACGCTTTAAATTAGTGTACCGAGCTCGGACCTCTGCCAACTGAGCCTCATGAAATAAAAGAGAAGATGTCAGAAATTCCAAGCCAAAGTGAAGATAAGAAATGAAGATTAAGAGAGGGAAAAGCATACCGTGGTGTCATAGGCTCGAATCATTACCCCCTATCTCTGTGACTCCGCCTCGAATAGGAATGGGTGGCATGAGGCACCCAACTGAAGCTTGTCTAAACCAGGCATCATAGTCACCCTTCACTATCAGAGTCTCCGCCTCCGTCACTCTATGAAACGAGCAGGGTCGACGGGCTCAGGAGGAAAGGAAGGGGTAGTATCCACAGGAAGATCAGGGATACGAGGCTCGCCAACATGCTGATAATAGAAGCGCTCACCAAGACACCAGATGCTGCCCATCTGACCAATGAAGAACTGATAGCGCCGGCACCTCTGGTCAGGGGCAAATGCATCATCTGCAATAGCCTGCAAGGCTATAGCCTCCAGGATGTCCTCGAACCAGGGAATGGACAACTGAAAAACAAAAAATGGATATTAAGCATGTGATTCAGAGAAAAAAAAAAGAAGAAAAAAAACTGAAGGGCACTCACATTGGTTATGTAGAGCCAGTCCAGATGAGCCCGAGCAGACCTAGGTCGACTCTTCTCAAAGTCGGGCTCCACATGACTCCATCTACGCCATCGGGTGTGCGCACCCAATTTCGGTCGCACGACGAGGCGCAGGCAAAATGATGCGTGCCTCGGGATTTGTTTGGAGTCGCCACTGCCTGATGGGGTGCAGGCAGACACCTGGGTGCCTAAGTTTGTCTATTGAGGCTTGGTCTGCGGCTAGAGATTCGAAGTAGGTTCTCGGTTGCGGTCTGGGGAAGTCCGTAGACACCCCGGTCCACCACGTCAAGTGACGGGTCCCATAGGTTTCCCTGGTTTGAGTCAACTTTTGGTCTCTCACTCACCTGATTCCTATTCCAGCATTCAATTTAGTTAAGTCTGGCGGGACCGCCAAAGTGGTGTGGGTCCCTTTACTTGATTTTATCTTCTTTAGCTTAAAGTGAGATGAGCCTGCATGGGCGGGCCCCGTTGGAAGGCCTGCGGGTTCCTTGGTGGGCTTGGTTAAGCCCACGTGTCCCCTGGTGGGCCTCGGTCTAGCCTAAGAGGCCCTTTGGGCTTTGGTTTTAATGAATTGATTTTACTTTGAAGTTTAAGTTGAATTTAAAGTGATTTTCATGCAAAGGTGGGCTGGATTGGTTTGTGGGCCCATGGGGTGGGCCCACAGTGGTTGCCAATAATTTATTTTATATGACCTTCTTTAAGTACTCAAAATGGGCTAGACCTTGGGCTTGGGGCCCGTTAGTCTTAGACTTGGACTGGGTGGTCCATGGTTCAAAGGGTCAGGGTGTTGGACCCTACCCAGGTGGGTTGACGGGCTCAGTGGGCCCGATAGGCCCGTACCCGCGGTCACGGCCAAACCATGCCTAAATCTAGGCCAGCATGCTTCCAAAACTGGGCTTGGGTGGGCCTCCAATGGTGTGACCCACTCATTCAGTTTGATTATCTTTATTTAGCAAAAGTGAGTTTGTCAGGTTTAGTGGGCCCCATTGGAAGGCCCACTGGAATCAATTTGGACCGGGTCGGTCCATGGCCCACCTTGGGTCTCCGGTTGACCCGGAAACCCTACTGGTTCGTCTGGTTTGATCAAACAAAGCAAGAAAACAGCATAAGATCATAAAATAGCAAGAATGGCATTATGGCAGTGTAGCCGGCTTGAGATGCCGGTTACACACAAGGCTCAGTGTATCCGGCATCTTTAGCCGGCTACGAATAAGGCTCTGTTGATCCGGCCTGAGTTGCCGGATCAACACATAGAATGGTTTTTTTTGGATTTTTGCTATGGGATTGGGTTTATGGGTCTCTTGGGATGTTCCAGTTATTGTGTGGGCCCCTGTGTGGGCCCACAGTGGTGTGAAGAGCTTAGAGGGCTTCTTCTTGGGGTATAAGAACCACCATCAAGGGGGATGGATGGGGTCTCCCTTTTCCCTTTCTTGGGATCTATCATGGTGAAGAGACAGGGACAAAGTGTCCCTGTGTTGGTTTCTTTTAGCTTAGAGAAATCACCCAGCATACACAACACAACGGAGACCCAATCACAAAACATCAAAAGACATGCTCCAAACCTACATAGACATGCTCCCTAACAACACATGCACATGTGTTTGCATTGGTCGTATACATGAACTAAAAATGAGCCCCTACCTACATACAAGGGCCTAATCATGCTTTTAATGGATGAGTATGCTAGCCTATGCATAAGATGAGGGAATAAGAATGGAGCACATTCCTTATAGGCCAAAAACAGTGGCTTTAAATGAAGTAAGGGAGATGAGAAACTTGTATGAAACAGTGAAATAAAAATAGGGAAAATATCATGAATGAGGCATACCAATGGTCACGAAAAGCAAGGAGCAAAAGCATGGCAAGTGGTGAAGGTTCTAATGCATGAACAAACTTGATGTGCTCAAACTTGGGATTCCATTCATCATGCATGCTACAACACTCATGCGTGATTAGGAAATGACATGCATGCTTAAAATCTTAATTAATCCATACACAAGCAACCCCAAATACGGGAAATGAAATCTAGCATGCATCCCGCATAATTTACAGCATGATCATACTAATATAAACCAACCATCTAACCCCTAAAAGAACATTGAAGAAGGGAAGAGGGGGGTTTCTCATGGAGTACATTAGATAGGAATAAAAAGGGAACATACTCCCCTATTGAATGAGGGAATAATAACCATATTAAGAGAGCAAAACAGCAACCTCATAGTGCTTAAAAATTGAGCCTAAACAAGAAACCTCTTCTTCTCTTTTGCTCAAACGAAAATCTTACCATTTAAAGGGGTAGTTGCTCTTGTATTATCATAAAAAATGATGACAAAAGAGAGAAAATGCACACCAAATGCACAACAGAAATATTTCCATATGCATGAGACCTTACATGCTCCAATCTATCTCATGTTCACCTATGTTAAACAAAAGGTGGGAAGGAGCTCACCTTGGGGACTTATACCCTTGGGGACTGGGTGTGAAGCTTCCTTGGAGTAGAGATGAGGGCTGGAGCAACTTCCTTCTTGCACCAATAGCAAGTGTTCCTCCCTTCCTTGCTTGGATGTGGTGGAGAATGGTGTGGAGGGCTTAGGGAGCCTTGGAAGAGAGCTTAAGAGAGGTGAAGAGAGCTTGGGAGAGATGGGAGAGAAGTTGGAGCTTTGGAGAAGAAGAATGGTGGGAGAAAAATATGCTCAACCCCCCATACGTATGGGGGCTTGGGCTTTTTATAGTGGGGTGGTATGGGTGTGATGGTATGCATGCATGTGATATGTATGCATGCATGGGGGACACAATTATGGGGGAGAGAGAGAGAGAGAGAGTTATGGATGGATGGCATGCATGTATGATGCACATGCATGCTCATCAACCATGAGAGAGAGGGGATGCATGTATGAATGATGATGTATGATCATGGGGGGAGAGAGAGAGAGAGAGAGAGGGATGCATGCATGGATGATGCCCATGGATGCCCATAGGGGACATCAATCATGAGCAAATCTTGGTATTTGTGGATTGGTCCCTGGAACTTTGGATTTTTACAGATTTAGTCCCTGATACTTTTGGATATTTATAGATTTAGTCCTTGATACTTTTCATATTTACAGATTTAGTCCCTGATACTTTTGGATATTTAAAGATTGGTCCCTGGGATATTTTCTCAAGTTTTGATACTTATGGATCTAGTCCCTGATACCCTTGGATATCTGCAGCTTTACCATTGAGATATTTTTCACTGATTTGGGTAATTACAGATTTAATCCCTGAGACCTTTTTGCTCTACTGCTTGCCACGTGTGCAGACTTTTGCCACGTGTGCAGTTTTCCAGCACGCTGCCCTAGAACTTCAACTGCTTACATCTTCTTCATCCAGACTTCGATTTGGGCAAACTCAATTGCATTAGAACTGTGTCGGAGTCCTCTATCCATTGGCATAGGGTTAAGCAGTTGACTCGGGGTTTAGCAGAAAGTCAACTTTCTGCTGCCCTTCAAGTTTGACCGGCTCGTAGATCCTTCATCCGGACTCTGATTCCAGCAAACTCAGTTGCGTTGGAACCGTGTCGGGATTCTCTATCCACTGAGATAAATCAAGGTGGCCAATTATCACTTGATCAAAAAGTCAACTTTTCACCCCTTAAGGTTTGACTTTCTGTCTAGGGTTTGCATTTCTGGCACTTCCGGGGGTGCAAAAATGAGGTGCTTACATCGGGAATGTATCCTCTAGCAGTGTAGATGTGGGGCAGAAGTAGGGTATATATACCCTAGCAAAGAACTGCAGAGAAAGAAAAGGAATCAGAAGAATAAAAAGAGGAAGAAGACAAAGAAAGAAAGGAGAGATATGTATTTCACCAGCAAGAATGGCCAGAAAAATCTGCACCTAACTCCGGCACCTAGGAAGGTGGAAAGGCCGCTAGAGACTCTGCGCAGGCCAGCCAAAATAGTGTCGAAGATGAGCGGGCCTCAAGCATACCTCCTAGCCCACTGCAAGTCCCTCAATAAGCTCAAAAAATGAGGACTGACAGAAGTAGTGTCCTCTTGACAAAAGTAGGAGCCCATCATGTAGAGGAAGACGAAGCAGAAAGCATAGGGAAAATCTGCATGGCCGGCTATAATCTAGCCGAATCCTCTCTCCTGGAAGGCCTCTCTCAACCAAGTCAGGAACAATCTAGGCCTCCCTTCATCCCAAGCCTCCTCGGGTAGCGCGCCATAACCCAGAAGCGCAACAATCTCAAGATCATCCGGTCTCACCAGCTCTAGGATAATATCTCCAGAAATCCTAATCCCCATATTAAGCGTGAAGTCGGATGGCCGAATCCCAGTCTCTATATCAGGGAAATGAAAGCTCAGGGTCTCGGAGAAGAATCTCTCGAGTATCGCTATGATAAGAGCCCGATCCAAACGCACGCCTAGGATGGTGATGAAGTGGCCAAATCCAAACAGGCCCAGCTCCCGGCGAAATGATGAACTTCAACCCCTAAGGAATCTGGTGAAGCTAGCCCAACTCTCTCGGTAATGAGATAGAGGATACTCCAAAGGGATATCCGCCCTAATACAGGCTGAAGGATGAGTCCTCAGGCCATGTAGAAGGTCTATATCCCTAATCTGCGCTACAATCGCCTTAGGGATATCCACTCGAGTCTGAGACTCCTCTCCACTACGACCTCTGCCACGGCCTCTGCCTAGGCCTCCGCCACGGCCTCTATCATGGCCCCTACCTTGGCCAGGAGCCTCAGCTACCGACTAAGGAAACAAATTGAAAGTAAAAATGATCAGGGTGAAGGATTTTAAGAAAGAAGCTGAATTTCATAAAGGTTAGGGTATACCTCTGGGGTCGCCTCACGTGAACCCTCAGAAAGAAGATCAGGGACATAAGAGTCGGAGTCTCTTCCAGCTCTCGAAGACGATGCCACATCAACGGGATCCCTTTGAACCCTAGAAGAAGAAGGCTCATCTGTAAGATCCCTAGGGGCTGAACGAATACGGGCCATCTGCGAGTTCAAATCAGGGAGATGATTTGCTATTTCTTATTGTAAATATGTTTTGTTTGTTATTCATTTTAATTGAGTTTAATTGTTTGCAAAAAGAAGAAAAGCTAAGGAAATGCTTCAGAAGTTCCCAACCAAATCAAGAGTCAACTGAAGGAGTTTATTTTTCTATTTGTTTTATTTAGCTGTCTTATATATTCTCTTTATATGAAAAAAAAAGAAAGAAAAAGAAAAATGTGTTTATTGATATGTCTCTTAAGATGCCTAATCATAGGTTTTTGCTTGGTTTCAGAACAGTTAGGATATGTTCAAACTAGCAAGAAGAAGTTCCAGCCTATTCTTGTGGGGATTAGGCCTAACAAATTCAAGCTTATGTGTTCATACCATAACAGTTGGACAGGATGTTTTAACAGTAGTAGGATCAAGAATCAGTTCTTATCATACCCTACAAGTGTTCAACTCCAAACTAAGGACATGCAATAAGTTCACAAACATGCCTGAAGTGAAGCACATACAAGTATTTGCAAAAAAGAGGTTTTAACAAGAATCAGGCTTAGCATTCAGATCACATTCAAGACAAGATGCTCGGAAAACAAATTGAAATAATTATCAGCAGAATACCCAATCATCTAGATAAAGGCTGAAATAGCTCAATCTTGCATGAACACATAAGGCAAAATAATCAAAGGCATCATGTCTTACGGCCAATTGAAGATCAGAGCTCAAAATAAATATTTCAGGTCAATCAAGAGAACCACATGAGAAGGATGCAATCGAGATTTCAACGATATCTAAGTATCATGCATTTGAAAGAAGTTATAAGGTGAATGAAAATCGAGAGTAGAGGAGAGTGTACTTGTTAGTAGCTGGAAATAAGGGAGATTTCAAAGAGAGAAATCAAATCGTTGCCTCACTGGAATGCCAAATGCAAGTGGCTTGTGAAACTAGTGAACACAGGAGCGGTAGTGAAAGGAGGGCGGCTGAGTTGATATGGGTGGTCGATGCAACAATCACTAAGAAATGAACGGTCACCGGAGGAATAACCAATCGTAGAAGAAGCAAGCCGTCGCCGGAGGAGTTGAGTCACCGGAGATGAAGAGAGAGACCGGAGAAGAGTTGCGGTCGCAGAGGTCTTGAGGATGAAATGCGAGCAGAGGAAATGAGCAAGGGCATTCGCATTTGCAAATAAGAAAGACCTTGAAAACTGCAGAAGAAACGCAGGCGCTTTATGACCGCAAAGATAATGCTGTCATGGCATTTCCGCATTCAAAATGTGGACAAAGCCAAACTACAATGCAAATGCGGGCAGCAGCAAAAAATCAATTTTTCATCATTTTCTCCACACTTTTCAAGAGATTATTGTCCATTTTAATCGTAAATTGCAAGGATTGCCACTTTACCCACTTTTGTTTTAAAGTTTTTCTCAAATCTCACTTCATAGCCATGAGTGCTTAGTGAGACGAAAGAGGAGGATTTGCCCCTTAAAGTTAGGGACTTTTCAGCAAATTCTCCACACAAATAATTTTTCCAAAATTACCCTTCAAATCCTTGCAAGTTGCAATTAGCTGGGCAAATCTCAAAAAGTGCAATTTGTGGGTCTTTTTGCTCTCTGCTGATAATTGGTTCCAATTCTAGCAAAGAGGGGGCAGTTGTAGACACCCAAAATTGAACTACAAGATGAGAAAATAAAGAAAAATATTTAATTGGGATTTGAAATAGGTCAAAAAAGTGTAAAAATTGATTAGACCTATATTGCCCATATTAAAAGTGCGGACTTGTGGTGACCACATTTGATCTGTGGTCATTATGTGACCGCATTCAAAATGAAGTGTAAAAATTGATTAGACCTATATTGCCCACATTAAAAGTGCGGACTTGTGGTGACCACATTTGATCTGTGGTCATTACGTGACCGCATTCAAAATGCGGTCAAGGCACGGCCGCAATTCAAATGTGGTCGCGCGTAATTTTTGCGAATTTTCAAGTGCTCGATTTTTGAACCATATGTACTGCTCTTGCCTCTCTCTAGGGGTTTCGTCCTCCCCGTTTTATCCTCCGTTGGTTCTCAAATTTACCCCAACTCAAGTTTTAAAACTTAGTTGGAACATTCTAGAACCTTATTTTGGGCTACCCTTGTGACCACCCATGCCCTTGCTTTTGCCTATAAATAGAGGACCTCCCCTCAAGCAAATGGCTGAGAATTGAAGACTAGAAGAGCTCCAAGTGAAGAAGAGAACCCCTGCCTCTCTGCTTTCTCAAGTCCAGGTAAGCCTCTCTCCCCTTTTATTTTCTATTTTTAATTTCTAGGATTATTTTGATCTTCTCCCTTTCTATAGAATAAGGCATGTGTATGATTATAACCCCAAACCTAAATCCAAGTACCTTAAGTATCTTCTCTAGCTGTAAAACGTGAAAAGAGATCAAAGGGAAAGGAGGACAGGAATGGATCCGTAGGGCAGAACTCCATGTGTTGTAATCTTAGATATGTGTAGTTTTAATATTTTGTTTAGGTTGTGTGATTGTTTATTGATGAAATATCATGAACATATGCTGTTTATAGCATTAGATCTTTTTTTCCTCCTAAAGTTTGGATTTTTCACATCCACCACATTGTTTTCTTCCTTTTGATTATTATTAGGCTAGGATCTTGGATCTGCCATGATCAATACGGTAGATCTGAAATCAGAAGCCTTAAAGTAACCTCTAGGGTTTCATAAGGTGATTTTTGAGTTATTTTCAATTTTTGAGAGAAGACCCTATGGTCTAAACTCTCCATTTTTTATGTTTTTCATCAACATGGGTGTATCTAGTTTAGATATCTCAACCAATGAGAAATCTAGACTAGATCTATACCCTAGATTGTTCAGATACATTCTTCAATTTCATGAGGTGATTTTTGAGTTATTTTAATTTGTGAGAGAAGACCCTATGGTCTAAACTCTCCATTTTTGATGTTTTTCATCAACATGGGTATATCTGGTCTAGATCTTTCAACTAATGAGATATTTGTACCAGATCTGTATCCTAGATTGTTCAGGATTAATTCCTCAATATTTTGTTAAAAGATTATTTTTATTTTTATTATTCCAAGATTTCAAGGATTTAACTTAGAACTAATTTTTGAAGTTTTTACTTTAGGTTTGTTTTCTTTATCTTGATTTTACTTAATCATGAAACCCAAGAAATGATGTATTCATAGGAAGGATCCAGAATTAATTGGATCATTTATATGGAAAAAAACCATACATCTTTGATTCTTTGTTCTTTTACTTTTGATTTTATTTTTTATTAGCAAGCCTTTCTTTTGAAAAACATGAACAATACTTGGCAACCACCTTGTGTGGATGAATAGGGGTGCCTAACACCTTCCCCTATTCATAACCTAATCTCCTTACCCATCTCTGGATTTTTTTAAATTTTTAGTAGAGTTATTTTTACTCTAATTTTCCCCATTTTTATTTTATTTGATTATTTTGGTGTCCATTCACACCCTTAAAATTGAATAGTGGCGAAGGTCTTCGTTGCATTCAGGACTCTGCCCACAAATAGAGGCAAAAAAGACACAGATGGTCCGAATACCCTACTCAAGTGCTGTAGGTTGTTTGATGTACACAATGGTGTGCACCCAACCGGATATAAGTTATGCCGTTGGATTGGTTAGTAGATTTTAAAGCAATTATGTTATTAAATATTGGCAAGATGTCAAGCGGATTTTCGATATCTGAGAGCTACAGTTGATTATAAGTTATACTATAGAGGAGCAGACTTACAGTTGACTGGATATAGTGATGCTGATTGGGCTAGTAGTATGGATGATCGTGTATCCACATCTAGATACGTTTTCTTGCTCGGTGGTGAAGCCATCTCATGCTATAACAAGATATAGTCATGTGTCGCATTATCCACCATGGAGGCAGAACATATTGCATGTAGTGCTGTTGTCCAAGAAGCCATTTGGTTAAGGTGGTTTCTGTGGGATCTTGCTGGCAAATTCAGAGAGACCTGTTACGATCCATTGTGACGGTATGTCAGCATTGGCTTATGTTAAAGATCCTAAATATCATGGGAGGACGAAGCAATTGACATCAGATATCACTACATTAGAGAAAGAGTGGCGCAAAAGGATGTAATACTGACTTATATCCCTACAGATCGCATGATTGCTGGTCCATTGACCAAGCCTATTCATAGAGAGGCTTTTAGGTCACATGTTAGAGATATGGGATTGATTCGTTTGTAATTTGTCAATTACATCAATATATTTGAGACATGTTCATTTGTTTGTCTTTTGTTCATATATGTTATGAAATGATGGATATTATACACATATAGTATAGATATGTCACTAGGCTTGTGGGTAGGCTACTCACATAGCGACCTGTCCCAGTGCATAGTGTGCAAGCGGGATGAGACCATAAAAGGACTTGTGCCTATTAGAGGGCATTAAGAAAACTTTAGCCGGATATATCATAAGATATGTCTAAAGGCTGCCATAGATTGAGACTAAGATGAGATTCTTTGAGAGGTTCGAGCATCCTCTGTTTGAGTGGGAGACTCACAGATTTTGCATGGCCTGAGCATGAGCATTTTTTTGCCTTGGTGCAATAGAGTTATGACTTGGGTGAAGAACTCAGGTTAGTTGCATAAGTTGTGACTAGACTAAGGCTCGTACAATGTTGGAGTGTTGACATACTCACTATAGTGAGCTCCATCGTAGTTTGTACTCATACTGCATGTGCTTGTCGACCTAGATTTGGAGGGCAAGTGAATGAATCTCTGTTTCCTTGCCATGTGAGCTCAAATTAGTTTCCTTTTAAGGAACCACCTTGTGCCCTTATACTAATGACAATGTCATAAAGCAGAGATCTGGAGATCGCTACTTTAGTATTCTCCCCATGGTCATGTTTGATCCGGCTTAACGAGAAATGTTTGGGAAAGCATTCAGGTCAAAGTGGAGTGGCATGTGGCGTTAGGAAGACCATATGACATCACATCCTTGAGAATTTGATGGAATTTATTCAAATCATGCTTTGCTTTAAAATTTAGGTGATATTTTATATTTTTATTAAAATATCCATCTGTGCATATGGAATATATGGAGTACTTATATATCCATATTTTAAAAAGCATGAAATAAAAAAAATTCCAAAGGGGGTTGAGCTTGGACCTAATTTTAGTACTCAAGAGGGATTAGGAAAGCTCAATCCGATGTGATCATATGGGTCTAGGACATAGGTGAGATTTTGAGTGTATCTCTATGCTGGTTAGATGGAACTTGGTGTAGAGTTGCTCACCATGTAACACTCTCGTCGGTTGCACAACGTATTTCCTTGTATGATCTAGAATGTGATAATTTGTAAATTGCAGTAAGAGTCTCAGTTCTCATAGTTGGGCAAGTGGGAGATGTTATTCAATGGCACTAAGTTTCCATTAATGAGAACATTGCTTTATGCAATGTTAAAAGAGAGAAAACAGGAGAGTTTAAGCTCCCATTTACACTCTCCCATTAAGTGAGAATTAAGAGGTATTAAAAGCACTCTTAATAAATGCTCTCATTTTCCCCTATAAATAGAGCCCACTAGTGAGCCTACAGGGTGTGCCTAGAAGTTTTTCTTCTCCTGAGAAAATCTTGGAGAGACACTTGCAATAGTTCCTTCTTGCTTTGTGTAGGAAATTCGATTATCTAGAGCTTGTAGTGTATGAGATCTTTTGAATCCCATCCTGTTAGGTTTAATATTTTAGTTTGGCTTAATTCAATGTCAAATAGTATGTGCTTAAAGTGTTTAAGATTGTTGGAATAGGTTATAAGAGTTATGGTTCAAACGGCGTCAAAGTCGGAATCAAATTGAAGAAATTATGGTGAACGTTAGATAACATTTGAAGCTCCGTTCGACCGTTCAGTTCAAAGATCAGTTGCAGACAAACCCGAGAGTAACGTTCGAGAGCGTGAGATGCAGCGTTCGAACGTTAGTGTATTTTAACCTAATGTAAGAGCCGTCGTTCGAACGTTAACCCAACGTGAGTCCTTCGTTCAAACGAGATGGGATGAAGTAGTTTTACGAACTGAACGTTAGAGCCACGTTCGATGAACGTTCGAACGTTCAAGTCGTAAAATCACTTATAAAATTCCAATCTTTTTTGATTTGTTTCCTATTCTTTCTAGACTTCTTTCTAACATATATAAGGATTGTTTAGACGTTCCTTTAGGGTGACCTAAGTTGTTTTTGAAACCCTAAATTGTTGTGTGTGAGGAAGAGAAACTTCTCTCCTTCCCTTTCTACCTTTGAGCCATCAAACCTTCTATTCTTCCTTGTTCAAAGCATTTAGAGTTCCGGGTTGGGGAAACTAATCGTGGGAGTTCCTACGGATACCAGGCAAGTTCGTTTGGGTGATCGTATGAGAAGATCTTTAGAGTTCTGAGGTATTGCTGTGGAGCAAATCTGAGGAGTTCTTCAGATACTTTCAAGTATGTGAGTTGCAGAGTCTAGTATAGGGATGTTGAGTCGTCTGACCTACAGGTTGTAAGTCTTCTTTTCATATTAGATCTTTTAGGTGACTCCTGCATAGCATGGATGGTTTTTCTCTAGTGAAAGTTCTTATAGAGTTTTTCCTTCGTCACCAAATTGCTTGTCTTGTTTATTCCTCTACATGCTTTATTTGTTTTGAAATTTGGGTGGCTTGATAGTTAGTAATTATTTTTCGGAATTATTTTGAGGATTTTTTCATGCCTATTAATTGAGGACTTGTCTTTAATTAATAGAAAATTTTATTCCGCTGTACTACACCTATCACCCCCTTTAGGTGTTGTTAAAGTCAAAACCATATTTTTCACATCCATCTATTGGGTAGGATTTACGCTGTGGAAAGAGAGAATTGCACATCCAATTCTTTGACGTGGGTGTAATTAGTAGACGATCCGCAACTTCCGCTGTGCGACTTGGACAAGTATAACCTACAGGTATGCTTTATATTTCCAACAGTTTCTAAAATCATAATAATATGTTATGTTATTTAACACATAATAGTCACACACACCAAATTCTTTATTCTTCATGTGGCTAAAGTTTTGTTATGTAATAACAGGGTCGGTCAGGGTTGTTATCCAATAGGAAACATAGTATTTACTAGATAAAATTATATATTATTTAAGAAATATGTTAATAAAAAATAAGAAAGAAACGTCCCAAAAAACAAGATAAAACAACAAGACAATGATATATAGGAACAAGATATATATTTAATATAAAAATATAGGAAAAAAAATACTCCTACTAAACATATAAAATAATATGTTTAAGAAATAAACATATATTATGAAATTGTCCATTAACATTATCTTTAAAAATTATGTTAAATAAGATAGAAAAAATATGAAAAAGAGAAAATTAAGAAAACATAGATTTTAAGATGAAAATATTAGGACAAATATAGGATAGGGCTTACTGCAATGAGAAGTTACTCCTTTATTCTTTTAATAAAAAAAATTATTATAAATTATTTAATAATTTGTTATTAAAAAAGGAGAGTTCCCGTGCTTAGTACGGGTAAAACAAATAATTGCACTTATATGCGTGTCTCTGCCCCCACACGTAAGACCTCATTTGAGTCTACTCAATCCATCACGCCATAAAGTTCTGGCCCTTGTGGTCCAAACAAAATTGGATCGTGCTATTACTCGCAATCTTGCCAAAGACGATTCCGAGTCTTACAAGTTATCGTATGAATGAATGATGTGACAAGACCTTTTCCACACCACCGTTTTTAGGAAAAGAAAATCCATGGGAAATTAGTCCTTTTGATAAGGAAATAGTGGTATTTTCTTTTCCGCGAAAGTCGGCAAATGACGGCCAATACCGCGTCTCCAACTCTCCTTCCGACCACTTCCTTAGCATGGAAGGTTTCCTCTTCTCAAGTGATTCTTGCCGTTGAAGCTTTCCAGCTTTCATTCTTTTTTTGCGTGCTTGTACAAATCAAAAACCGTTTAGATATTCTTCTATTGACCCGTCAAACCAGTAGAATATTTTCATGCCCCCTTATAATTAAGCCAGCATGAGCCATGTCATATGTGTGAAACAATTTCAAAAAATTCTCCCCTGAGGAATCTTTTCGTGAAGAAGGGAAGAAAGAGATCAGAAGGAGATAAAAAGAAGAAGAAGAGACAGAGAAGGTAGCAAAAGATGATTGATGTAGATGAGTTTCTTTGGGATTTCTTTATTGTTTCCTTTGTCAGAGACTTTGTTCATGGCATAAGAAAGGTCATATCCATGGCTTTGAGCTGTGATTCGTCTTCTTCGTCGCCTTCTTCTTTTTCTTCTTCTTCTTCTCCACTATCATGGATGCGCTTTCGGTCCAAAGTTATGGTTCCGAAGTATGCTAAGTTAGCTTCTGATAGCCAGCGTTTACAGAATTCTTCTCATGATCAAGCACCAAGGGTTGGTAATTTGTCTTGCGAGTCACATGTTAAAGTCTCCAAAGGCCGGAATTCAATGTCCGAAGGATACCCTCAAGAGGGATTTACTCATGCCATGCACATACAAGAGTGTAAGCCAAAAGAAAATTTGCATTCTGGAAACCATGAAATCAATCCCAGTGGCATCTGTCTGGAGTCTAAGTCTCATATCGAAGGGAATTCAAGCTATAATATGTATGGGCATTGGAATTCTGATATCTTAACAGCAGATCAAGGAACAAGTCTCTCATCCGCAGAAAAGATTGGTGGGGCTGACATCTCTAACAAAGTACGTAAGAGGCCTGCAAAGATCATCATACCAGAGACTTGCATGGGTTCGACCTTCGGTGAAGCGGAAAACCGTACCAAGCAAGATAAGGAATTTGAAATTGAAGGAAGAGATTTCTGTGTGGCAAGTAAGAAGGGAAAGAGAGAGGTCATGGAAGATGATTATGGGGCTATTACTGATATATTTGGAGACCATAAGCAGGTAAATTAACAAGAACTTGTCTCCATCAATTTATTTTTTTGTTTGAATAGCAATATTAAGCTAGCAATAATGGGGTGTTAATGAAGTTCTATATTGTGTTACTTCCCTTTGACTTACGTGAAATTTAGACTGTCTTGTTAATGTTATAAACTGTGTTTGGACTTGTGACCAGGCATTGTTTGCTGTATTTGATGGGCATGGTGGCCGAGCTGCTGTTGATTATGCTGTTAAGAATTTAGGAAAAAACATTATAAAAGCTCTTGGAGGCATAGAAACCGCAGACGATCGGTTAGAGGAAGCAATTAGGGGAGGCTACTTGACCACAGATAAGGAGTTTCTTAGTCAGGTATACTACACCAACTCTCTGATAAATTAGAACATGTCAACATTTTAAATTAGTTGTTCAATTTGACTTAGTGTACAAGAAAGATTTAAATGACATGGTTGAGAAAACACCTAATGCTGGATCTTTTGTTGCTGTCACCTTAACCTAAGGCTTTGACATTTGGATCAAGTCAATCCGATCAAATCTTAGGCCAAGTTGCCAACAAAAGCAAACATTTACTAGATTAATTTAAAGAATGGATTCTTATTAACAGGGTTTAAGCAGTGGAGCTTGTGCAGCTACTGTTCTCTTCAAGGATGGAGAATTACATGTAGCAAATGTTGGTGATTGTAGAGTGGTTTTGAGTAGAAATGGTGTGGCCGATGCATTAACGAATGACCATCGCCTTAGTAGAGAAGATGAGCGCTTTCGGATCGAGAGCTCTGTAAGCCTTTTATTGTTGATGATCCTTTGATGTACCAGCCTTCCATTTCTTTTTTTCTGCTCTCCATTGTCAAAAGGTTGTATTAATTGTGCATTCCTGTATAATATTTCAGGGTGGCTATGTTTATTGTAGAAATGGGGTTTGGAGGGTTCATGGTTCATTGGCAATTTCTAGAGCAATTGGGGACCTGCATTTGAAGGAATGGATCATTTCTGAGCCAGAGTTTAAGAAGCTTAATTTAACATCAGATTGTGAGTTTTTGATCATGGCCTCTGATGGATTGTGGGATAAGGTAAATTAATGCTAAAAACTAACTCAACTAATCACAGTCCAGGCAATAGCCTTTTTTTCTTCTTCTTTCTTTCTTTTTACTGAGTTTAGATTTTAACTTAGGCCCTTTCTTTTTTTCTTTGTTAAACAGATAACAGATCAGGAGGCAGTTGATGTCGTCCTAAAACACAAGAACTCCATGGAGTCTTGCAAAAAACTTGTAGATTTAGCTTCAAGTAGAGGCAGTAGAGATGATATAACTGTAATGCTCGTCAACCTTGAAAAGTTTGCAGGAAGGAACGATTAGTTAGTCCAAATAATGCAGGTATTTTTCTACTCAGAGTTGTTCATTTAAGTGAAAGAAATTAATCTTTTTGTTGACAGTGGTGTTGGCATTACAGGCATGGAGCTTGGTGTTTTTTGAGTGCATACGATCAAAGGGAGAAGAAGATGACAGAGTAGGAAATGTCTATAAAGATAGATGGCAGTTCTGTAAATTAAGTAAAGGAATGATGATATTTACAGCCTAACTTAAGTAGATTTCAATTCCATGCAGGGAGAAAACAGGATCTTTAAGGCTCCGATTGGTTCAATGAATTGGAATTGAAATTAAGAATTCTAATTTCAATTCCAATTCTTAATGAATTGGAATTGGATAAAATTCGAATTCTTGTGATTGGAAGACAATAGAATTGAATTTTGGAATTAGAATTCCATAGAGAATTGGTTTAAATTCCAATTTCATTGATTGGATGAACTTTTGAAATTAAATTATAATTGCTTAATTAATTGTATTATAAATGTTATATCACCCTGTTTGCATCAAAGACCTAAAATCATGAATTAAAGGTTGTTGAAGAATAATTCATAATTGAGGGGGGGTGTTTCACATTATTTGATATCAAGACAGTGTTTCACGTTATTTATAGATGTCGCTGGAAAAAGAAAAAAAATAAGCAAACAAAAACTTGGAGAAGAAAATGGAAGAGAATGTTGGGGGGGGGGGGGGGGGGTGTTTCACATTGTCTGCAACAGTGACAAAGATGATCAGGTCGTTGGGAAGAAAAAAAAGAGAGAATAGTACGTGTTTAGAAGAAAAAGGAAGACAGAGTGGGAGAGAGATGAGAGGAGGGAATGTCACGTTGTCTACAGCACCAACAAGACGATTAGGCTGTTGGAAAAAAAGAAAAGAAAAGAATAGTACGTGTTTAGAAGAAAAAGGAAGAGAGAGTGGGGGTATAGAGAGAAAGAGGGGGGGGGGGGGGGGGGAGGGTTGTCACGTTGTCTGCAATAGCACCAAAGACGATCAGGTCATTGGGGAAAAAAAATAGAATAGTACGTGTTTAGAAGAAAAAGAGAGAGGGGGGTCGCCGAAAAAAAACCCATCACTTGTTTAGAAGAAAGCGAAAGAGAGAGAGAGTAGGGGTGATAAAGACTGAGTTATCGAGTTTAGAAGAATAGTACGAACAAGAGCGTATGGGTTGAGTTTCTATATCCAGTTCCTAATTCTTATCATGAATCTTGAATTCTCTCCTCTTGGGTAGGGAATTAGGTAAGCTAAAAAATAGCTTATAAGGCAATTCAACGGAATTGGGTAATAATTCTAATTCCAATTCTCCAATGTGCTTCCAAACATAAGATTTGGAATTTAAGCCCACAATTCCAATTCTGTACTGAATTCTCGCTCCAATTCTTTGAACCAATTGGGGCCTAAGGGAAAATTTTGCTTAGAAGAATATAATATATATATCAGGCAATTTTATCAAGCCATACAAGTTGATTAATATCATTCATTTTTATTGGATATTTGTAGTTTACCCCCTTGAGGTTTCCAATATAATTCCAATTTCTCTCTAACGATTTAAAATACCAATTTACCACTTGAGGTTTTCTAAAAGTTACAATTGCGCCCACTTTTAGAGTTTTAACTGTTGAAATGTTAATTGAGAAATTTTCCCCTTTCTTATTTATATTTCAAAGTAAAAGAGCTTTATTTATACCTTGAATACCAAAAATCCCCTCAGGGCATATGTGAACTGGGTTCTTCTTTTTTTTTTTTTGGTGGCCATTTGAGTCAATCTTGTAAACATTAAAACAACCACTAAAAGATAATCTTGTTATTTAGTTTTAATAATAAAACTAAAAGGGGCAAAATTATCAATATATTTTATTTCTTGCAACCTCATCAGCATAGTTAAAATTTTAACAATCAAACCTTTAGAAGGGGAAGACTATTATGCATAGCTAAGTGTGTTCCGAGATGACCGGCTTGTTCTTTAACGGGATTGGTCATAGATTTTTTTTACCATAGGGTCATGGATTGCTTTTGAGAAGCCCAAAAAAAGTTTGGGCAGGCTTGGTCATGTATGAGAAACCATGGGCCAGTATGTTAAAAATTTAAAATTTGTATTAATTTTTTGCTAATTTAATATTGTAACGCCCTAGATCCAAATCTTGTATCCAAACTCGGAGTGTTAAAGTAATAGTGGCCCAAAAGCATGCTAAACCAGATAATAATTTAAATTAAACTTTATTCATAATCAGAGTGTGGAAGAAAAATATGAAATCTAAACAAAAGCGTGGATTACATAAATCAAAGTATCCAATCATATCCACCGATCAACAGTAACCATCAAATAAAACTGTCTTGTATGGGTTTAACTACAATGCTCTAAAATAACCCATGATCAACTACTATAAATCTCTTACTCAAATGAACATCAAAATAATTAATATCCTTAATCCTACACAGTAAAGTAATCTTCTTCTTTGTAATCAGAATAGTCCCCTTGTGAATCAGGTTCCACAACGTCCTCACCAAGATAATCTGAAAACAAATTCGATAAAACAATGTGAGGTAATAAAATCTTAGCAAGTAGCCATGTAGAAAAGAAACATTTATACAGTTCTAAATATGCAAACGAATAATCAGATTAATCCAGCAATTAAATCTCAAAAACAAGCATTCACGATAAGTCTTAGAGGACTAATGAAATAGAGAATAGAGAAACGACAGGCTATGCCAATATGCTACCTAACTGATTTACAGGTGGACCAGCCGCTACCGGTCAGGCTATTCAACACCCAATGGAAGAACTCAACCGATACCAGAGTTAGTTAGAATGTACGGCCTAACCAATCCAAGGGTGGGTAACGTAGCAACCAACCAATCTAGGAGCAGTACCATCCTCGAGATGATGGAATGCCTATGACCCAGAATCCGAACTCTAATAACATTTCACTTACTAGCTACTATATGGATCTATGTAAGAGCCAAGCCCATTCAATAGTGGCAAACCAAAAACAATCAATTTTGTAACACCCCAGATCCAAGTTATGTAGTTAAACCGTAACATGTCTCCAGAGGTTAGCATGTAACACAAGACCGCAATATCAGAGTGAAGGAAAACATGAATATAACAATAACTATAAAAGTAGAGTGCGCTAAAATAATCCCAAATGAATAAACTCACATGCCAAGTAATTACCCGCAACTATTGCTCTCCAAGAGTATCTGAAAACAAAACAAAAACAAATGGAATGAAATACGAATATCTCAGCGAGCAGCACGTGCATGCACAAATACATTTTCCTAGTTGTAAAATATGGATCGAATAATACACAAGTAACGATAGCAATAACTTGATTAATCCGACTAAACTCACAGTAAATCATCAGACAAAATGATATAGCTAATAAAAAAAATATGTAATTCGATCTGAGTACGGTTGTCCACTAATCCAAATAATCACGAAATCCAAGATCATCATAAAACCACGTCTCAAGGAAACCGAATTTTCACAACTCACACTGTCAACAAATTAAACCAATAAGATATCTCATGCCAAATAAATCAAAACCCAACATTGGTCAATGTCATGTAGTTGTTTAGGTTGGTTAATCAACATGCCAGAGCAACATCCACACCTCCATGTACACAGTTCTGGCCTACTCAGGGTTTCGGACACTCTAAAATGACGGTCTACTCAGGGTTTCATCATCCAATGCCGGCCTACTCAGGGTTTCGGCATTGACAACCAGGCCTACTCAGGGTTTCTAGCTGCTCTACATTGGTCGTGGCAATACTCCATGGCCATGCCATTATCCCAATAAAACAATTATATCACATTACTAAGCTTAGACATGGATCCAGGACAAGCTAAACCAAAACAGAAAAACCATCACATAAACTCAACACTGACATCACATTAAACCAAACATTTCCATCATCATGTATAATACCACATAACCTCATCACAGGTCCCTCCAGACCAGAATAGAAACTCATGTAAACTCAGTAATTATTCTAATCCCAAAACACAAGTCCACTGGTAAAATAACTCTTTTTTTTTTCTACTTGCACAAAATAATTTGACACATACGGTTCAGCACTTGAAATCACACAAACCCAGATTTAACGAGTTCATAAACTGGAAAAAAATGTAAAACATAATCTAAAACTAAGTCATTAACTCATGGCATTTGGAACAGTAAGTTATCCCAACAGTTTTCCTAAACTTTCCTGGTAGAACCCACAATTCATGTAACTATATCTACGAAGGTTTTTGAGTAACTTAAAATACCTCTAGCATCCTAATCTAGTGTTTGGCAAAGAGATTTAATCCCTAAAGTATAAAAAATAGGCTCAACAAGATTAGCCGCAACCCATTGTAGGATTTGGTGGGTGCGTTGACCTCGGCGTAGTTGGCGCCAGGTCAGCGGATCCAACCAATCGCTCGCACCGAGCTACTGCTGGGTGAAATTTGGTTAGCGGATCCAACAGTTCGCTCGCACTAAGTCAAAACACTTGGCGCCAGGTCGGCGCCAACTTGGCGAAACCAAAACAGCTTCTCGCGCTGAGCTGCCGCTGAGGTAGATAGGTCGGCAGCAACTCGGCGGATCCAACCTTCGAAACGCGACTCTCTGTTAACTCTAAAACTCTATGACTGGTTTGATTTTATGCCTCTATGAAAGTTTTCCCAGGCTTCTACCATTCCCAAAACATGTTTAAACAGGATTCGAATTTAATCTAAACAACTTCATATCCCGACCTTGAATCTCATCGAATAAAACACGTTCGAAAACTATGTTTCCCAAAACCATGCTTTCCGACTAAACTTAGAGATCAAAACAAAACACCGAATTAAAACGATGCTACTCACCTGTATTGAGGATTTTCTTCTGGCTTCCAACCCTTCTGATAATCTCCTCCCAGGCAAGGTTTATCGGCCGATGCCCTAGGTCCAAGACAACGACCAGATCTAAATACCTCTGAATTCGGCCTCTGGTTTCTTTCCCCCAAAAACCGAAATTTTTAACCTAGCAGTCTATTTATATGCTTCGCAAAACCCCACCCTTAACCTAATTTATCTACTGCCCGTCTTGACTTACAAATTTCGAAATCCCATATTTACCCTCCCCTAAGGTTTAGGATAATATTATTTATTAGATTTAAAATTTTTAATCACTATTAATTTCAATTTACTATTCACCCACTTAACGCACACGGGCTCAACGCAAAAAGTGGGAAAGTCGCCACCATTCAGAATTTTGGGGTGTGAATGGACACCAAAATGTTCAAAAATATGCAAAAATAGCTAAAAGGCAAATTTTAGAGTAAAAATAACCCTACTTGAAAATCAAATCCAGAGATGGGTAAGGGGATTAGATTATGAACGGGGGAAGGTGTTAGGCACCCCCATTCACCCACACAAGGTGGTTGCCAAGTGTTTGTTCATGCAAAAAAGATAAGAAAGCTTGCTAAAAATCATTAAAAACATTGGAAAAGAATTAAGCCAATGTGTGATATTTTCACATGAGGAATCCAAATGGATTCTAGATCGTCTTTTATGTCAATATCACTTCTGGAATATCAACTAAAATGGAAATCCAAAGCAAAAGTTGCACAAAACCAAGTTGAGTTAAATCCGGAAAATTCGGTGAAAAGTAATGCCATTTGTCTTGAAATCATTCAAAATCAATTTTAAATTGAATCAAACCAAATCCATTTGAAAGATCATGGTAAATAAGAGACTCATGCAAAATTTCAAGTAAATACGGTTGAAATCCTAGGAGTTATTCTCCTTTAAAGTTGCTGCTGGGAAAATCAAAAGTGATAAGCATGCAAGTTTGGAAAATCACCTAGAAAATTCCACTCCATAAAAATCCACGAAATTTGGTGTGATTGAAGTCTGTATGGCCATATTTCAAATGAAACTAGCCTCATACGAAAACTCATTCAGATGTGCCTTGGCTGACTTCCTGAACAGGCTCCAAGGATCACAGATTTACCCAGAAAAGTACTGATGAGCAATTCTGAGTAAATCTGTTACCAATAATACAAATGGAGTCAAAAAATTATGAAACCAACTGGATTTGAAAATAGACTCATAAATAAGTGCCCAGAAACAAAAATCACTCGGATCGGATTTAAAACGAACACATGGCGCTCCGTCGAAGTGACAAGTTCCGTATTTAAACCTGAACTGTCCAATCAACTTCGACAGAGAGGTGTCAAAAATCCGCTTGATAGATATTAATGAAATTTGGTAGGCATAAACTAGACAGCCTCACCTTTTCCATGGTTCTAGAATCACTCCAAAATTCATCCGGACGATGAAGTTATGAGTGTCCAAAGTAGGGGTACAGTTGCTGTCAAGTTAAGCCTTTTTTGAACAAAACCAACTCAAAACTGTGATAAAGTGTGTGTGATTCGTGCAAGATGAATCCAAATCTTTTAAAAACCTTTTAAAAACATTCCAGAATTGATTGAGGCCATTTATTTCAGATTTATCACAATAAATGTAATAAACCCAAAATATGAGCCTATCCCGCCAAAACGGGTGCAATGTATGTGTAAGTGAAAATATTCAAGAACAATATAACAACATAGCATGCATTCTCATTCATTTAAAATAGGGTTCTAAAAGCAACCTAGGGTTCCGTTCCATTATCGTTTCCCTTAGTTCTCTCTCCCCGTTAAACACGGTTCTTCAAGATAATCTTGGGGTACTTTGAATATGAAATGGGCTTCAAAGATTCAAAAGGCTTTATTCTAAATAGGTTCTAGTACTAGGGTCAATCCCCAGTCTCGTTTCTCCTAGATCCCGCCTTCACGTTTTACGGCTAGGGGGAGTCTTGAGATACTTTGAGCCGGGGAAGGATTTTCATACACACAAAAAGGCCTTATTCTACAGAAAGGTAGAAAAAGAGATCTAAATCTAAAAATGTAAAATAGAAAATAAAAGATAAGTTTGAGGCTTACCTGAGTTCTAGAAGCAATTCCGCAGCGGTTTCCCTCTTCGCTCGGAGCTTTTCTTGGCAGAGATTCTTGGCAAGAATTATTGGCAAGAGAGTTAATGACCATTTGCTTAAGGAGGAGCCTCCTATTTATAAGCAAAGGCTAGGGTTAGGGTTGGTGAGAATGGTAGACACAACATAAGGTCTATAGCCCACCAACCTTAACCCTAAGGCTATTTCCGAGATTTCCCTTAATTTAATGAAGGACATGATGGTAAAATGTGAAATCTCTCGGAAAACGCTAATTTTGAGCAAAACTAGTGTATCCGGTATGTCAGGCCGGATACACAAATACCTTAATGTATCTGGCCTATGATACCGGATACACTGAGGTCTGCTTGTATCCGGCATCTTCCATCGGATACGAAGAAAAACACTTGTATCCGGCCTGAGTTGCCGAATACAAGGAAAAAACTTATTTTCTCAAATCCTGTGCTAGCCTTCAAGGAGATAATGATTTTTGATGATTATTGATCATTTTGACAGTGCAATTTGGGGTGTCTATAGGTCCATATCTATATATAATATATAGCAATGAGTTTTCACTGAGAGAGCTCCAAACCTTCATTCCTCAACCCTTGTAGCTCCACATCACAACTGATGTGGCAGCTTACTTTTCACAGAATCCATTCAGTTTAAAATATCTCTTGATCTAGTCTAATACATATCATTCAATTAATGTAACAAACAGCTTACCAATTAAAGAGTTGTCTGCTTATGTGGACGACTTAAACGTTAAGTCTCTTAGGCTACCATGGATCCATGACTCTTAGCCTCCTTTAATAAAGTAACAATGGCTCCTCTCAGTTGTGAGAACCGGAGATTCATCAACATGCACAACACAACTAGTTCACTAACCTCACCAACGGCGATTACGTTACATCTATCTAGGTACGAAAACTGATGCCAAACTTAGTTATCAAAGATCGGAAGAATAAGTGATCGTTACGCTGTTCGATCCGACGCCAGACGTAGTGTCAGCACCTATTTTTGCACCCCTTAAAAGTGCAGAAAACAAAATTTTAGCTAAAAGTCAAACCCTAAGGGGTCAAAATTTTGACTTTTCAATTTGGTGCAAATTGACCACCAAACTTCTTCTCATTGGATAGGAAATTCCGAGCTGATTCCAACGACTCTAAGTTTGATGAAATCGGACATCGGACAAGAAAGTTATGGCTGGTCAAAGTTTCAAAAAAACTGCCCGCATGGCAAAACAGCAGCAAAAGGCAAAATAAATAAGTATTGGAGATAAAATAATCATTTATTGAAAATATCTTGTTTTTTAAATAATATTTTAATAAAAAGTCTTGATTTTTATATTATAATAATGAAAGAAATCGGACCAAATCTTGCTTCAAAACTAGATTGGATAAAGGATTTCAAATTCAGCATTTAAAAAACGCGCGTGACTGCACTTTAAGTGCGGTTTGGTCTGAACCGCACTTCAAATGCGGTTTTGACCTTCTAGAAGTTGCCACACGTCACCAACTGTCGACAGCTGGCAGATTCGCACAGATTCGCACGTTTTAAATGCCAACCGCACTTTTAAGTTTGGTTTTGGACTTTTTTGCCTATAAATAGGCCCCAGCAGCCATTGTTTGGAGGATGCTTCTCATGCCCTCTCGTCCCCCTATCTCTCCGGCGACCGGTGACCATACCATCCTTCATCACTCAAACCCATTTTAGTTCCCAAAATACCCCTCCAAAACCCCTCTTTTGTTCCTTTTCATCACCTTTTACAAACAAAAACACCAAAAGAGCCGATTTTTGGAGTGAGAAGGGTCTCGAATTGCTGTGCACGTCTCCCGGAGATCAAAACACCTTTAACAGAGAAGGTAATACCAAGGTAATGTGATTTGTTGTGTTTTCTTCGAATACATATTGAAATAAAAGATCTCTTAAGCAAGTTTCTTTGCTTATTATCTTTGAACTTATTTTTCTTTTCCTTATACCAACCGTCTGATCTTGTTTTGTACACTGAGGGAGTCCCCATGGTAAGGGGGACTCCCCATACGAGAAAAACGGAAAGAGGGAGCTTGTGCAAAGTAAAATAAAAGGGGGTTTTAAATCTTTTGTTGAGTTATTATCTTTCTTGTTGATATATTTGTTATTCAAAGACGGTTTTGTCCTCTTAAGAAATCATTTGTACCCCTAATTTCTTCCCCTCTTTCCCTTCGGATGAAGTGACTGGTTAGTTCGCTTTGTCGTTAGTTAATCTTATGACCCATACTCTACATCTATGATCATGCATATAGGATAGGTGTGTTTCACACATCCACACACACTCGTCACTTGATTAGTTGCTTTAGATTTAATTTTGCATACCCCATAGAGGCATCCTTATGCGTAGATATTAGTGTTTTGTTTAATTTTTGTGTTTACAGATGTTGATCGAACATGCATATGATGAAATGAGTGGATAAGGAAGGCATTTCGGTTTTAAATAGTGCTTGGAAACCTTTGTGGGTCAGCTAAGAGACCCACAGCAAGTCGTAAAGCCCTCTGCAGAGAACCTGCAGCCCCCTCGTGCTCTTTTTTGGCCAATTTTGGATTTCGGGCCCAAACTGCATACTTTTAACGGTTCAAGCGAAATTGCACTTGATCTGCGGTTGTGCCTTAACTGCACAAAATGTGCGGTCAGTTCTCATAAAGCCCCATGACCCAATTTCTCCAACCCGGATCCATCCGATCCAATCCAAATTTAATCAAACTGAACCATTTGGGTCTTTGGGTCAACCCAACCCACTTCTTGAGACTTGGCCCCATTCGGGTCCAATAAGGTATTGTGGGCCTTTCAACCTGTGCTTTATTTATATAGATGTAAAGGAAAATAATACCAATCTACATCGTACAAATATTAATTCTGAAAAAAGGAAAAAAAAAAAAGACTCTCAAAAGTGGTCATAAATGTATAAAGTGCCAAGTCTTAGTAATCACATGGGGAGAAAGATATTAAAATAAAGGAAAAAAAATGGAAGATTGAAAAAAATCAATAGACAAAAAAAAAAAAAAGGTTAAGGCTTCTTTCATCCATAGTCATTGTGTCCTTCCTATATCAAATATTAATCATTAATAGAATCCAAAACTTGAATTTGGAAGAAAAGGAAAAATTTACTCAAGTAATCTTAATAACAAAGAAAAATATAAATTAAAAAAACTAAATATTTTTTTAGAAAGAAGCAAATAACTGGAGCTAAAAAGCATATTTTACCAGTATTAATATATGACTCCTACTCTCCTATTAATAACTGAAGATGTGTTATTCCTTGGGAACCTAAAAACCACAAGATATTTATGAGAATATAATAGTATATAACAATTTTCCCAATTAATGAAAAGAAATGTATGTATGTAAATTTATTAATTATATATTGACAACATAGTAATATATATATATATATAACGAGCTGAGCCCACTCAAGCTTGGATCACTGAATTAACGAGCTTTATTTGTGGCTCAGGCTCGGCTCACGAACCTAAAAATAGAGCTCAAGCTCGGTTCGCACCGAGCTTGAGCCAATCTAGCTCAACTCGTTGATAGCCCTAGATGAAATGGCCTATGCTTTTGTCATATTGGTCTTCTCAAGATGCTTAAAAATGTAGCATTGCTGTGATAAGAAGAGACCCGCTGATGTTTGATGGGCCTTGATGCCAAGAAAATAATGAAGATAGCCCAAATTCTTAACAGCAAAAGATTTGCTTAAGGCAGAAATAAACCGATCAACAGCAATAGTCGATGTGCCAATTATGATAATATCATCAACATAAATAAGAACATACAGAGTAGTGGATATCTCTCTCAAAATAAATAAGGATGAATTAGACTTGCAGTTGAGGAAGCCCATTTCAAGTAATTTTGAGCTTAAACGTGAAAACCAAGCATGAGGTGCTTGTTTGAGCCCATAAATTGCATTGTGCAATTTGCACACATGATTTGGAAATTGAGTGCAAGCACCTCATTTTTGCACCTCTCTGAAAGCCAAAAATGAAAACCTTAAGAAACATATCAAGCCCTAGGGAGCAGAAATTGATTTTTTGATCAAGCTTAAATTGGCTACCATACCCTATCCCAATGGATAGGAAATCCCAACCCGGTTCCAACGTAGTTGAGTTTGCTAGAATCGAAGTCTAGATGAAGGAGATATGAGCAAAACAACCCTAAGGGCAAAACTGTAAATAAAAGCAGAAATTATGTCCACATGGCAAATGTGCAAGCTGAATTTGCCAAATGGCAAATTAAAGGGCTAAAGGACGAAATAGGGAAAGAACAGAACACAAAAAGAAAATATCTTGATTAAAATAATATTATTTCCTAAATATCTTAATTATTTAATAATAAAATCAAATAATGATTCTCTCATTTATGGGACGCCACGTCACATCAAATCAGACAACTAAGAGAGAGAAAAGAATTCGCAACCGTATAGCCTATATGGTCACCAAAAATCTACTAATGATGGGAGATCTGTCAGTAAATCTTCAAATCGTATACTATATACGGTCATGCCTTGACCGCATACCATATATGAACGGAAGATTCGCAAATCTTGTTAGAGAATCAAATCAAATCAAAGAAGATAAAATAAATCGTATTGAGCGTACGGTTGATAAAAATGAGCTGAAAGTGTTATGTCTGCACTTCCAATACAGTTTTGGAAGATTTGATAGAAATCTTATCCACTGAGTAAATCTATCATGTGGATGAATGTGATCATTGCGGAGAAGACAGCCAAAACCGTATAGAGTATACGGTTTTGATCCCCCTCTCCTTTTCCTACCTCACTCTAAAGCCCTTAAACCTTCCCGAATCACCTCCAAACACCTCCCAATCACCATTGAAGCTTCTTGAACTCATTGGAGAACCACTTGAAGTTGAAGGAGGGTGCTCAAAGTGCTATCCATACCTCAAGGAGACTTCAAGCACCTCAAGGAGGCCTTAACCCCCAAGGTAAGCCTTATCTACACATTGTATTCAACATATGTGAAATTCATGGTTTTATAAGCATGTTTTGAGAATCCCATGTGCATTTTTAACATGCCTTGTCGCTCCCATATTTCTGTTCTCCCTCGTTTCATTTTACTCCCCTCATTAGAGAACTCCCATGGTAAGGGGATGAGCCAAGTTTAAAGGGAGGGAAAGGGAGGCTATGGAGGGGATTGTCTATTGTCTCACTTTAATCCTTTCCTTGTTCATTTTCTTTTTGTTTAATAAATAGGAGAGCATGTTCTCCCACTTCCTACATCTCATGTACCCCTTAAATCCCCCACACCCCTTCCTTATTTGCTTCTCTTATAGTTTTAAAGTTTACTTTATGTTTGCTTTAAGATTTAGAAAATGCTTGTTGTGTGCTTCTAATTTTGTCATGAGTATACCAAAAGCATGCGGCCAAGCTCACACACTTGCTTATCATAGTAATTTGGAGTCTCCCAACTTTCCATGCACACTTTTATCACACACAAAAGTATGCATATGTCTTTACTTGAAATCCAATGTCACCTTCATGAACACTCTATGTTATCTCTACACATCACACTCTTATTAGCATGTTTTAGGCTATACCTCACTTATTATTTTTGCTCTTCTTAACTTATTGATTGGGTATATACCATGGTTTGGCCGTGATCATTAGGCAAGCGACCTCTCGGGTCATTGGATAGCCTCTTCCTAAAGGGCGTTATCTTGTCTTGCTTACAACCAAGATGGGGAATCTCCTCCCCACCCAAGCATCCTTGAGTTCCAACTCAAAATAGTGAGGGAGAGGCCTCTCAGGCCTTCTCCCTCCACTCCCTTTGATTAAACACTTAGAAAATAGGTTTATTATGCTTAAAATCCATTTGGAAGCCACTGTGGGTCAACACAGTGACCCACAGATACAATCATACTCACATGGGATGGGGAGCCTTGCTTCCCCTTGAAAAATCCGGTTTTTGCACATTTCTGTGCAAACCGTATACTCAGACCGGTTTGGTCTGAACCATATGGAATATACAGTTTTGACCAAACCATATGATGTATACAGTTTGGTAACAGAAAATTGTAGAATCTTGTTTTTCTTGATTAAGATAAAAATCAATTCCTAAAAGTGAACCATCAAACCAATAGCGTCCTGGTCACTTTGGGACTTGGGCCTTACCTTAGGCCCAACAATGCATTCATGTAGGACTTCCAACGGGGCCCACATCAGTCCAAACTTAACCCTAATCCCCTAAAATGGGGACTTCAAGCTATTATAACTCTCTTGGGCCCTCACCAAGCCCAATGGGTTCTTTAAGAATCTTCAAAGCAACTAACTAACATAATTTGCATGTTTAAAACATACCCAAACCAAATAACCAAATCCCAAAAGGGATTATCCAATGTAATCCCAAAATGGGACCTAGGCTTATTCTAAGTCTAAATTGACAAACCCGTAGGCCTTCCAACAGGGCCCACGCATCAGACTTACATCATTTTAAAGTAATAAGATAAAATCAAATTAATGGCTAAACACCACATAGATGGTCCCACCCTGACTTAAAATAAAGAGTGCATATCGAATTAGGACCAGGTGAGATTAATTCAAGTTGACTCATAACCAGGATGACCCGTGGGACCCATCACCCGACGGAGCAGACCAGGGTGTCTATGGACATCCCCAGACCGTAATCGAGAACTTAACTAGAATCTCAAAAAGCCGTAGAACACCTAATTAGACAACTTCTTAGGCAGCCAGGTGTCTGCCTGCACCCCATCAGGCAATGGCGACTCCCATTCCCCCCATTTCCTTTTCTGATCTCAAAAGCACCCAATCCTTCGTGCTTTCACCGGATGTCACGCCGGGAACCGCAAATCCCTAAAGGAGGTACGCACTCACATGCACCTCCCAAAAAAAATCAGCGTGCGGCCTGCAGATCGACATGCGCACAATAAGGATGTATAAAACCAGGTGGCTGCTTCATATAGACCTCTTCAGATAATTCACCATGCAAGAAGGCATGTTGAATGTCTATTTGCTTAATAGGCCATGAATTTGACACAGCAATAGACAATACAGTATGAAGAGTAGTGGGTTTAATGGTGTGTTGTCGCAGGAAACCAAATATAAAACCTATACTCCTAAAAAAAATACATGTAGTAGTGCAAGCAAGGATCGTTCCCACGGAGAGTATCTAACCTAGTTTTATGCTATGTGAACGAGGATGGGGGGTTCGAGTATAACGAAAACAATTCTAAGAAAAACAAATAAGGAACAATTCTAATTAAAGTATCGAAATCAATCAAAAGAAGAAGCATTGGTCTTAGTCAACATCCACCATCGAAATTTTATAACTGATCATTGATGCAAGTATATATCAATTCACACTTTGAATATTCGCCGTTGGAACTATCTTCCTATCTCTCCTTATTCGTAGTTAATTAGAAAACAAGCAATCTAATTAACCCTAACTACTAAACAATTATGGATTTGACATCTAACCTAGCTAAAGATTGTAATGAATAATAAACTAGTATGCCTCCTAGTAATTAAACGAGACAATTATGAAAATAGGCACAGAAGAACATCTGATACTCAAAACATAAATTGAACAATAAAAACAGATTAGATCTCACAGTCTTCTCGATTACAAGGCTTCCGTTTCGTTCGACCAATTATAAAAGTCTAGCCACACATAGCCATGATGAGAACTCAAAGAAGAAGTTGGGGAGAAGGGGAGAGAGGCGTGTGTGTGTCTCCAGATTTTTGCTCTCCCATTTTTTACATCCACTTCAATTTTTAACCCTCCAAAAATCTCCTAAAAATATTCTAAAGTATTATCCTAAATAACAATATCCAAATCTAACTAATTAAGGAGGATATTAAAAATAAAAATAAAATCCTAATATAACTAGGAAAGTGATGCTTTCAGCTGGAATTTTTGTGCACCAGATCCTGGAAACTTCCAAAAATAAACTGGGTAAGATCCCCGGATTAGAATTGCAGGTTAAGGAGTGTTCCGGTACGTCAGCGGTACAGGACTCGTAACTTCAAGCCCAATTTCGACCTTGATGCAGCCAGTATCTCTCAAAACTCAAAACATGAAAGTTGTAGAGCTTTTTCTTGGCGTTCCATAGAATTTTGAATCATCTCAATCGAGCTTGGGAGATAGAGTTATGTCCAGATTACGAAGTGATGTCGAGACTATCCAAAAATCGCCTAATTATCTTCGTTTGCACTTAACGTCTCCATTTGCATCCTAAATCAAAATATAAGAATAATGAGTACATTTAGGCACCAAATAAGTATAAAAGATTAAACCTTAAAGGAGAAAAATATGACATTTTGCATTCTCATCAAATTCCCCCACACTTAACTTTTGCTTGTCCTTGGGCAAAACTAAAAATTCATTTTCCTAGAAACACCAAGGTGAACACCATCAACAAAGAAAAACCAAGATCTTCAAAACTCATAACATATCATGAACAAACATTCTTAAACAACTTACAATTACTTAGTAAGCATTTTCACTAGAAGATGGAATAAATTAATTATGTGGATCCTCACGGAAATAAACACTTGACTCTCATGTGTTTCAAGGGTATGTGTTTCGCTCAAATTCATTCCAATGGAAATGATCTACCATTGGCTTGCATATCTTCTCATTCTTCACCACTGGGATCACATGCATAACACAAATCATAAGGATTTTTCAAGGGTTGTAACAGGGTTTAGGATCAAGGTGAGAAATATTTAGGAATGTATTTCAAAAGCCATCGAAACTAGTAGAGCAAAAATAAATCAACTCAAGTTCAAATATATAAGACAAGTAAAATCAATCACTCCATTCAGTAGCTTCTTCAATTTAGCTTTAAAGCATTTAATCCATGTAAAACTCCTTCGTTGAAAACGAAATCGTTCAAAAGGAACACTTTTTTTTTTTGGCAGCTGGGAAAGATCCTTCACAACAGCTTCCACCTTTGTATATATCAGGTATAAACAGACCCCTTTCTTGGACTTTTAGAAGGAATTATGGACATGAACCAATTTCCTCCATAACTTCGTTCCTTCTTTTCTCTTCTTCTTTTTTTTTTTAATAATACAGTGGAATTCATGAATTGAGAATGAACACATATTCCATTTCACCAATCATAGCCATACCACAAATCCAGACACCTCCACACTTATTTCTTGCACACCCATACATATCATAATGATGAATAATGCTCCACTAGCTCTACAGCTTGGGTAAAGGAATTATTTTTCTGGTTTAAAGCTTGTAACATGGGTTCAGAATAAATGAAAAGAAAAGGCCAATAAAGCTCAAAGGGGTTCAACAAAAGGAAAAATTAATTACAAAGGTAGGCTATTTGGCTTATGTAGCTTATAACAAGGAGGACTTGAATCATGTTCATTCATGCATGTGTCAATGTGACCTCGATGAGAATCAAGGCAAGTTCTAGAGAAACAAATCCATGGAATAATATCTCACATGAAAGAAAATACTGAGACTAATATGGATGTGTCAATCTAAAGGCTCAAAATCTCACCAGCTTTTGTCCACAAAATTTAGTCACTACCATTCTCAAGGAAAATAACTAGACTAATTAATTATAAGTTGGAAGATTACTTATTCAATCAAGTTATGAATTTTTCAAGCTTAATTGAATCCTGATGATGACAAACACAACTAAAAATCGTTGAAAACCACAAAAACAAAAAGCAAAACTCTCTTTTCTTTATTTGGAAAAATTTTAAAAATTAAAGCATAACCTAAATCCCATCCCCCACACTTAAAACCTGACATTGTCCCCAATTTAAGGTTAAATGCAAAGAAAAGGCAAACAATAACCAAAATATAAATGTGAAAAAAAAAAACGAACTCCTTGGGTTGCCTCCACAAGCAACGCCTTTGTTACGGTCGTTGCCTCGACTCAATGCTTCTTTCTTCAATCAGTATAAATCGGATCCTCAAGGTCCAATTCTACCATATTTTCTACTTGGAAACTGATTAAGTGGTTAAATTGCATATTTAAGCCACTTATTGAGGTGAAAAATACAGAGAAATCCCTTAATAATTGCTTAATCATTCATTGATTTCTGTTCATGGCCTAAGCATTGAATTAAATTTTTATTGAGTTTTTTTAGGCTTAATTGTGCATGGGAAGTGTGCTTAATGTGAAATGGATTTATTTGAGAACTTTCTGATTTAATTTTGGGTAAAGAAGTGTCTTTGCATCAATTTGAGAATATTTTGAGATTAGGCATGGGTTAAATGAGCAAAAATCTGATTTGGATTTTAAGTCAGATGCAATAAGTTGCATAAGCTTGCATTGCCATCTCATGAGAACATTTAACTTTGGTTAATTACCTTTTTGTCCCTCACATACTAATTGGATTTATTTTGTTTGCAGGGACAAAAAGGGAAATAAAAAATTCAAGTGGCTTGCTGCTGAGTAGGCTAATGGCCTGTCAAGACCATTGGAGATCAGCGAATGAGGGAGGGGCAGTTGAGGAGGAATATTCGGGAAAGATGGAGGAGAGCTTGGGTTGTTCGATGAGAGGGAGCTGGACAAGAAGGCGGAGAATATAGAGGAAGAGATTTTCGTTTTTGGGGGTTTTTTTGCTGTATTTTTTTCGGAGAGACCTTATTTTTTCCATTTTCTCAGTCGACTCTTGAGATTTCTGGGTTGGACGATCAGTGTTAGTTCTTCAGCACTCAAGGTTGGAGATTGATCCAAATCGTTCAAGCACAGAGAGCATGAGTTTGTTTTGATCGTATACTTGCTACAATTTCTTTTACTTTCTATTCAATAAAATTTCTTCTCATAAAAAAAGTATGAGTTATGTATTCATCGATTTTAGCATAGACTTGATTGAGCACAATTGGGGTATTCAAATAGTTCATTGTTATTTTATTTTTGTTTAGCATACTTCTTCTTCTCGGAGAGGTGGGAATCGGCTTTGCTGTTTTGCCGCTGTTCTAATATTTTTTTACACAGCCGATCAGATCTATTTGTTAAGTATGTGTGAGTAAATATATCCCTGAGCTCAGGTGGAGCTCTGAATTGGAATACTTCCTCTGTTTGCTTGATCCTCTCATGGTTTTCCTATTTAAATCCTCAAGAATTCTATAGCAGGTTCTATTAGGATTATCATTGATTCTCCGACTCTATCCTTGATCCACTGTTGACTGTAGGCACAGTGGATACTTGGGTTTAAATTTGGGTCTCTTTGACAAGAAAGACAATCTATACCTGTTCTGGAATTTTTCGGGTAGCATATGTGTTTGAAATTTGTGTTTAAAAAGCTTAATCATCCGAATGCTGATGTCATGACTGAATCTGCATTTGTAGAAGAGAGGATTTTGGAGAAAGAGTGGAGCAATCCATGAAGAGTGAAACCTGAAGTTCAGGTGTTTGATAATCTGATCCTTAGAGTTTCTGTTTACTTTAAATCTTAATCTACTTTTCATTCAGTTTTCATTATTTCCTTTGATTGCTTTTCAATGTGGTAGAATTTCCTTCATGCATATCCCCTATGTTTGCATGCAATCCATCCCTATTGTACTTATAACCCCTTTTATTCATCTTAGTTGCTTTTTCTTAGTGTTAGGTTTTAATTAGTTTAACTTTGTTGGATCTCTAGAATTTTGTTAGTTAATTGTTTAGGTTCAGATTATTCATTTCCTTTTGTTAATTTATTTTTTCTTGCACTCACCATTTTTGGTTTACTTCTAACCATCGTGTCCATGTGGAAATCGACCTTGGGGCTCACCCAAGTATTTCAACTTGACACTCCTACACTTGGGAGCAGCACTTTTGCGAACACATCAGAAACTTCATAGAAAGGCTTAAGTCTATGGCCATTCACCTTGAACAATTTGGAAGTAGCTAAACTTTGAATTTCAACTGCACCATGAGGAAAAACATTAGTAACAACAAAAGGTCCAATCCAACGAGAACGCAATTTACCAAAAAATAGATGAAGCCGTTGTAGACACCCCAAAATTACACGATTTTTATTGGAATTTTCAATTCTTAGCATTGGGTTTGAGATCCTTAACCCATTTGAATCCAAAACCACAAAGGAAAAGGCCCAAATTCAATCTTTTGAGCAAAGTCAAACTTTTCTGGTTGAATTGTGTTGACTTTTGACCCCAAAAAATGAAATATTTTTTAAGGCAAGATTTCAAGATAATTTTTCCCGATAATCAGGTTTTTAGCAATGTTATTTCATAAATGAATTTTTTGAGCCTTTAAATCTTGACAAATACCTTGGTATTAACATGTTGAATCTTTTTACCGGACCTGAAAAACCGAAATTTGGCCTTGAACTGGAAAGTTGACTTTTTATTCACTTGGAATTTGGGTCTGGAACTATTTTTAATGGATTCAAATGGGGGAGTGTTTGCTTATTTACATGTAATATCTTAAGTAAATAGAGATTAAAAAATACGAGGACATTTACTTAAATGATATTACATGTAAATAAATATTACTTGTGCAGATAAGGGTCAAGGCTATGCAAAATCTGTGTAGACAGGCCATTTTGGTTTTGTCCGCATTTAGTATGCGGTTTGGTCTTGACCGCATTTTATATGCGGTTAAGGCATGACCGCAATATATATGCGGTCACGGGTAAGTTTGTGCGTTTTTTGCAAATACTCGATTTTTGAGCCATATTTACTACTCTTACCTCTCTTTAGGAGTTTCATCCTCCCCTTTTTACCCTCCGTTGGTTTTTAGATTTACCCCAACTCAAGATTTAAAACTAAGTTGGAACATTCTAGAATCTTATTTTGGTCTACCCTTGCGACCACCTATGCCCTTGAGTTTTCCTATAAATAGAGGGTCTCACCTCAAGCAAAGGGCTGAGAATTGAAGCTAGAAGAGCTCCAAGTGAAGAATAGAACCCCTGCCTCTCTGCTTTCTCAAAATCCAGGTAAGCCTCTCTCCCCTTTTATTTTCTATTTTTAAATTCTAGGATTATTTTGTTCCTTTAATTTTTCTGTGGAATAAGGCCTGTGTATGGTTGTAACCCCAAACCTAAATCCAAGTACCTCAAGCAACTTCTTTAGCCGTAAAACGTGAAGAGAGATCTAGGGAAAAGGAGGACAGGAATGGATCCGTAGGGTAGACCCCTATGTGTTGTAATCTTTGATATGTGTAGTCTTAATATTTTGTTTAGGTTGTGTGATTGTTTATTGATGAAATATGGAAGAATATCATGGATCGATGCTGTTCATAGCATTAGATCTCTTTTTTCCTCCTAAAGTTTGGATTTTTCACACAACTACACCCACCACATTGTTTTCTTCCTTTAGGTTATTATTAGGCTAGGATTTTGGATCTGCCATGATCAATATGGTAGATCTAAAATCAGAAGCCTTAAAGTAACCTCTAGGTTTTCATGAGGTGATGTTTGAGTTATTTTAATTTTTTTAGAGGGGACCCTATGGTCTAAACTCTCCATTTTTGATGTTTTTCATCAATATGGGTGTATCTGGTTTAAATCTCTCAACTAATGAGAAATCTGGACCAAATCTATACCCTAGAATTGTTCAGATTTATTCTTCAATATTATGAGGTGAATTTTGAGTTATTTTAATTTTTGAGAGGGGACCCTATGGTCTAAACTCTCCCTTTTTTTATGTTTTTCATCAATATGGGTGTATTCGGTTTAGATCTCTCAACTAATGAGAAATCTGGATCAGATCTATACCCTAGAATTGTTTAGATTTATTCTTCAATATTATGAGGTGATTTTTGAGTTATTTTAATTTTTGAGAAAGGACCCTATGGTCTAAACTCTCCATTTTTGATGTTTTTCATCAACATGGGTGTATCTGGTTTAGATTTCTCAACTAATGAGAGATCTGTACTAGATCTGTACCCTAGATTGTTCAACTTTAATTCCTCAATATTTTGTTAAAAGATTTTTTTTATTTTTATTATGTAATTCTTAGATTTCAAGGATTTAACTTAAAGCAAGTTTTTGAAGTTTTTACTTTAGGTTTATTTTATTTATCTTGATTTTACTCAATCATGAAACTCAAGAAATGGTGTATTCATAGAAAGGATCCAGAATTAATTGGATCATTCATATGGAAAAAAACCATATATCTTTTATTATTTGTTCTTTACCTTTTTATTTGGTTTATTAGCAAGCCTTTTTCAAAACATGAACAATACTTGGCAACTACCTCGTGTGGATGAATGAGGGTGCCTAACACCTTCCCTTATTCATAACCAAATCTCCTTACCCATCTCTGGATTTGTTTTTAAAGTAAAGTTATTTTCACTCTAATTTTACCCTTTTTTCATTTTATTTGATTATTTTGGTGTTTATTCACACCTAAAATTGAATGATGGCGACTCCTTTTTTATTGAGCCCGTGTGATGATGAGGAAGTCATTGAATTGATTCTTCCATGTCTCACAGTCGTGAATGGTATAGAAGGACTTTTTGACCAACTTTAAACTCCTTCCTAGAGATCATCTTGTCATGAAAAGCTTTCGTTCTTTCCTTGTAAATCCTTGCACTCTCATATGCATCATTGCGAATTTCCTTTAACTCTTGTAGTTGCAACTTCCTTTGTTCTCCACTTTCATCCATCTTCATGTTGAAACTCTTAATAGCCCAATAAGCCTTGTGTTCTAATTCAATTGGAAGATGGCATGGTTCCTGTAAGCACCTCATTTTTGCTCCCAAAAAGCCAAAAATGCAAAACCCTGCTGAAAAGTCAAACCCTGAGGGGTGGAAAGTTGACCTTTTAATCAGATAAAATTTGGTCATCTTGCTTTATTTCAACGGATAGAAAATCCCGACACGAGTCCAACGCAACTGGGTTTGCAGGAATCGGAGTCCGGATAAGGATTTTGCAGGCGGTCAAACATAAGGAAGAGTCGAGAGTTGACTTTTCCTCGAATTCCGTGCCAAGTACCTTGCCCTATACCATTGGATAGAGAATCCCGACATGAGTCCAACGCAACTGGGTTTGCAGGAATCAGAGTCCGGATAAAGGTTCTAAGGGCAGTCAAACTTAAGGGAAGGCCAAAAATTGACTTTTCCTCGAACCCCGTGCCAAGTATTTAGCACTATGTCATTAAATGGAGGGCTCCGATACGAGTTTAACGCAATTGAGTTTGCTCAAATCGGAGTTCGGATGAAGGAGATATGATCTGTCGAAGTTTCGGAGCAGCAAAGCCGGAAACTTCACACGTGGCGCAAGAACTGCGCACGTGGCGACCAACGCAGCAAAATATCTCAGGGACTAAATCTTAAATATAAAAAATTCGTACGGGCGATCCGTAGATATCCAAAAGTGTCAAATCGGTCGAATCGGTCAAGTCTAAGGGCAATTTTGTAATTTTCCAAATTGTATCCGGTCATATATGCCGGATACACTGCCTATCCTTCATGACCGGACTCAAAGACCGGATACAAGAAGATTTTCGCGCGAGATTCGCGCCGATCACCCGACAAATTCGCGGCGGCATTTAATTTTCAAATGATTATGTTTTGTATCCGGACTTGAAGACCGGATACAAAGGAGCCTTAGTGTATCCGGCCATGGAGGCCGGATAAGGGGAGGCCTTAGTGTATCCGGCCTGAGTTGCCGGATACATTAAGTTTTCTATAAATAGCAAACCAGCAGCTCATTTCCGAGGTTGGTCTTTTCTTGGCTGCTTTGAGCTTCCCTCTCCCACTTTTTCCCACGAAAGCCCTGCCTCCTTTGCCCTTCATAACTTCATCACTTCACCCCCAGAGCCATCCAAGCCTTGGCCTTCTCCTCTCTTTCCATTTCCTTGTTGAAACAAGGGAGATCTGCTGCTGTTGCGGAGAGAAGGAGGAGTTCCAGCAACTATCCAAACCCAAAGGAAGTGCCGACACACCTCAAAAAAGGTTTTAAAACCTAAGGTAAGGCTCCTTACTATATGATGTTCCTCATATATTAAATCTAGATTTTTTTTGTGGAATTTTCGTCTTCTTATCTTCTTGTTCTGCATGGGCTAGTTTTCATATGTGGTATGCATGCTTTTGGCTTCTTCTTCATGGCACGTAGCCACCGTCAATAGGAAGTTCACGTGAGCTCTCCTTGGCAGTCAGGAGAGCTCAGCTTTCGCACTCTTTCGGTGCTCATGCATGGCGGCTTAGGCCACGGTTAGGAAGCTTTAAGGAGGGAGCATGTTCCCTCCCCTATTTACACTCCAATGTATCCCGACATAAGCCCCCATTTCCATTCTTGGTTATTCATCTCTCTTCTCAGTTTTTTTTTCTCTTTCTTTTGTTGCTGGGTGCACCTCCCTTTCGTTTGCCACTTCTGGTAAGGCCGCAGCACGCACATAACCCCTATTTGTTGATGTTCTTCCTCCCTAAGTTTGCTGCTGCCCCAAGTACCCACAGCAGGGTCTTTGTTATGGTTTGATTGTGCATGCATGCCATGTTAACGTGTTGATTTTTTATTGAAGTATATGCCTCCTTTCTCCGGTTATTTCCTGATTGGTGAACCCAAGAATGCATGCTCCCTTTCCCCTTGGTTGTTTGATATGGTGGCATGTATGCATATAAGCATGAGTTCTCTCATTGAACTCTTGCAAAAGGTCTTTTATTGGGGGGATAATCCTTGCTTTTTTATGAATGGCCACAAGTTTTTAGGCATGCATGACAGCCTTGACATACTTGCATTGTCTTGTCAAGGCTGCTGTTTTCCTTTCTGTAAACACCATGCTCCATCACCCCAAGTCCCCCCATAGCATTGCTACAAAGTCCAAGAAGGAGAAGCCAACGGTGGCTTCTCCCTAACCTGAACATACGTGGGCCCACCCAGGGGCCCACGAGATCTCAGAAGGCCCCTTGGGACCTCTGGAAAACACCCCGAATGGCAAAACACCCAAAAAATACCATTCCAGGGTGATCCGGCAACTCAGGCCGGATCACCTGAGGCCTGGGTGTGTCCGGTCACTCAGGCCGGATAACCCAGGGCCCCTGTGTATCCGGCTACTTTGGCCGGATTACCTGCAGACCAAGTGTATCCGGCCTGAGTTGCCGGATACACACAGAAATGTGCTTTTTGTGTTCTCTTGATGTCTTGCCGAATTTGGGAGTGCTTTGAATCAAACCAGATAAACCGATAGGGTTTCCGGGCCACCCGGAAACCCAAGTTGGGACTTGGACCGCCGGTCCGACTTGGCACACCCGTGAGCCTTCCAACGGGGCC